>OW028681.1:14673858-19673858 GCA_932294315.1 Epinotia nisella
GTTTTAAAGAGTTACTAGTTTTTCTTTCATCAACATTATTCGGAAAAGTACCGTACGTTAGCACCATGTTAGCCTTTGACATTGTCTGTTTTTGTACAATTGGTAACCAGTACAGCCTCCGAGAGAGTTGGTCTAAGGATGAGACGAAGATCATGTGAAACGTCCATGTAGTACCAACGCCCATTACAATCAGACACTTTACGCTCGAATACCTACTTGAAAAAATACTCGACGCAGAGAACAACAAGTTTCTGGTCTCCCGCCGCATAGTCTTGGTTCCCGACTATTTCTAAAGCCCAATTTGTGAGCTCACTGGCTTTGTAGTTGTTTGACACTGTCATAACTATACGCGTAGAAATACTCTCCAAACGGCCAGTAGAATAAAATTAAGATGTTTAGTTATATGAACTACTACAAATTCAGTAATAAAAACTCTGATAAATTTTAGACCGACAAAGGACAGACTGTCCAGTTAGTTATATAGGTAGGTCGAATGGGACTCGGCTGGGCAGCGTCCGGGAAGCTACGCGACGGCACATCTTTTCGTCTAATATTCCGCAGTATGTGAAGATGAGTCTTTGACCAGTGTGTGCCAGTGATGACGATGATGCTTATGGCACTGAAACGTGGTCGCTCACTGTTAGAAGGCGCAAATCCAAAGGACAGTGGAGAGGGCTTTGCTGGGAGTTTCTCTGCGCGATCGCATCAGAAACAAGGCTATCCGCAGCAGAACTAAGGTAACCGATATAGCCCTCCAAATCGCTAAACTTAAGTGGCACTTGTAACCTAAGTGGGGCGGGACTCATTGCGCCCGTAGAACCGATGGCCGTTGGTTTCGGAAAGGTTCTCGAGTGACGTCCGCATACCGGAAGGCGCAGCGTGGGGTAGACCCCCCCACCAGGTGGACTGAGTCACAGGAGTCCGCAGGATGCGGATGGCGCAGGACCGGTCATTGTGGCACTCTTTGGCGGAGGCCTATGTCCAGCAGTGGACGTCTTTCGGCTGATATGACGACGATGAGTGATGACATGATTGATGAATTGTACCCATTTCTTTTGTATAATTACAGCGGCGGCTTTTAGCTGAACACTGCAGTTTGCACCTATAGAGTCTGACCAGGTGTCGCAGGAAATGCCGCAAATTGGCAAAGTCGCAAGCTGGAAACACTAAATGCAAGGCGACGTGCTAAGCTAATTTAAAAAATAAATATGTTGCCATTTAAAGAATTGAAAAAAAAATGCTTGTGACACCATTCACTGGTCAGCCTAAGATATCTCGCTTCGTTCGAAGTAAACATTAAGGCTGGGAGTGAGTACCTTCGGGTACAGATCTTTGCACCTACACTGGCTAGGGCGAAATATATATATATATATATAGTGATTATATATTTCTAATATTAGTTAAACTTATATTGAATACTTATTTAATATAACGGGTTAGGCTCGTAAAACTTTCTGCAAAGGTGCACTTTCCGCAAAACGTACACTCCCAAAATATACACTTTCCCAATTTGGATACTTTCCCGAAATGTGCATTTTTTCAAACAGTGCACTTTTCCAAAACGCACGCTTTCCCATTTAGGGCACTTTCTCAAAAGATACACATTTTTTATTTAAAGATACACATTTAGTCGTTAAAGCGGGATCTTCGGCGCTGCAGATTTGTCGTATGCGTGTGTGAGTGTGACGTAGGCGAGGCACTCACACATATGCTAGGCGTTTACACCCCTACCCTTAAAGTGTACTTTCCGGGAAAATATACCTTCTGCGAAAGTGCACATTCTGGGAAAGTGTACCTATTGATAAAGTGTACATATCGGGAAGTGCACTTTTAGAGACAGTGTACTTTACGGAAAATGATCATTCTAAAAAAATGCACTTTTACAGAAAGTGCACATTTCGGGAAAGTGTGTTTTACGAGCCTAACCCAATATAACTACCACTACGAAAGTTTGCTTTTCCAAGTACCTACTTACTATTACTTTACTTTAAGTTGGTCGACTATGACTCGTTAACTTGTAATGCCTACTTAGTTTAGTTGTAGAAGTTATAGTTTTTACTTGAACTTTTAGTAACCATTTTGCTGGCTGGGAAGGGGAGGACACTTGACTCTAAAAAAAATAACAATTTAAAGCTTGATATCGAAACGGATCTCTAAATCGAAAGAATGGGTTTTATAAACTCATGTTTTAAGTTTTTTTGATGACTTTGTTGGTGTGATTGATTTGTAAGCCCGTGCCAAATGACAGCTGTCTATAATTTATATAGCAGCAGTTAGGGTAACTAAGCTAAGCCAAGGATAAACACGTCACGGCGAAACTTTCCTTGGGTATGGGTTCCTTGTTGACTGTGGAACCCTAATAAAGGACTGTAAAAACTTAATAAGAGTACAAAGAGGTTGCTCCAAACTGGTGCGACTGGAAGTCCATCAGGATCCGGAAACCTTTACGCAGCAGTGGGGCTTTTTGTCTGTAAAACCGCACATTTCTTTCCAAAGTACTAATGGAACATTTTATGATAACTCGTTCTTTTGCGTGTATTTTGTGACGCACGCAGATGCGGTCGGATACCGGATTGTAAACAGGTAGGTACCTAGTTTGGTATTGGTATAGGTCCTTGACATCTAAGTTTTCATAAAAAAAAGAATAATGGAGAATTTTGGAACACGTGTATAAAGGAACAACTATGTGTGTACAGAAATAGGTACCTACTACTTATAGGCATACCGTTTAAGACCGTACATTAGCTGAGCCTTTTTTCAGATTCGAGAATAATTATAATTAATATTTCTGTCGCGCTGACGGAGGCGGGACGGTGCGCGAGCTTGTGTGCACGCACGCACACAGACACTTCCATTTAAATTTAGAACACTATGTTATAAAATTCATGCAGTCTCAGTTCCGCGATGGTGACAGACCACTATTGACTATTAAATTATGTCTTTCACGACAGATTGTCAAACTTACCAGCCACAAATAAGTAGTTTAATTTGAGTAGTACGTCACGTCGTCGTGGCGGGATCAGTAATCTTTAGCTTTCTGAGAGGTCTCGGGTTCCAATCCCAGAGAGTAAAAGTTGTTTTTTGTTATACCTTATTATAAGTTAAATAATCGTCCGTCCGGACTTCAATTACTAACTGCTGTATTTATAATTAAAAAAAAAAGATCCAGCACGTATTTAAGCTAATCTTAATCTTGGTAAATGATTTTAACCATCTAACTAAATATACCTGAATAAATAAATAATAATAATAATAACTAACTTCTTTCTAGAACCTTCCATGCTTTTCGCGATTTGAAAATGTATCACTGTGAATTTAAAAATATTTAAATCGCTGGGATCGAAGCCAAGTACAGCCATTTCTGATTTGTACAAAGACATTTTGTGTCAAACGAAAAATTTACTCCGAATTACAAGACCATGTGACATCCTTAATACATTTCCTTCATCAATAGAAGAAAACGTTTTCGTCTGTGTACGTATTTGGGCCAAAATTGTTTTTAGTGCCTAAAATAGAGATGAAAACTTATAAACACTTATAAAAAATTGTAGATGTCTCGTAATATTTTCCTAGTAGTGTTACGTTAGTTCTCAACCGGGCCTCATTGTTTATTATTAATTTTCCCACCACCCTGGGTTTTTTATTACAAAAAAAGTCACATTTTGGTACACAAATTACCACTGCGTTACCAGTCCTCATGACCATTAAAAAATAATATCCACTGCGTTACCAAACATTTATTTAATTTTATTTTGAGCCCAAATATTTCGATAGTGGTCATCATTCGGGTATGCATGCATATGTCATTGTGAATTAGAATTTTTTGTTTTGAATATTATCCGAATAAGTAAAAAATTATGGGTTAAAATGTACAAGGGGTAGGAATCAATAAGAATTTTGGCCCATTTGCCAGTTCGTTACTGCCCCAAAAATTAGTGCGATAAGGACAACTGCAGCTCCGACTAAAAGTCCTAAGTAAAAAATCATAAGAACCGAGGTTTCGTTCTCGACTGTTTCCTCTTCTGAAACTTTATCAATCTTAACAAAATTTTGGGAAATGAATAAGAAGGAAGTATTGAATGTCGGGCTGATTTGATTTTTGCGCTTAATGGTAACAAATGTGTGTAATAGGCGTATATTTGCAGACTATGTAATTGGGCCGTTTTAAGCTTTGATTGAAGTAACCTAGAACTTATAAAAATAAGAATATCAAAAAATTCCAAACATACCGACACAGATATTGATATTCTTGAGCTAGTTAAAAAAATCATTAATTGGTCAAAAACCAGGGAGGAAACAGTCGAGAACGTTTGTATGGAAAAATGACCAGTGGTCTTTCCTCTTAAGAGTAGGTAGTAGCTACGCCTGATGCTCGTTTTTAAAACGCTATGGCTCTTAAATAAGCTGGATATAAATCTGAAAAAAAAAGTTATCCCAAGGGGTAATGAGGCTATCTGCAACAGAACAGTGGGCACATTGCACGTAGAACAGATGGCCGTTGTTGGGGCGGAAAGGTTCTCGAGTGGTACCTGGTAAAGGTCGCGGGAGGCCGCTGGATGCGGGTGGCGCAGGACTGGTCATTGTGGCACTCTGTGGGGGAGGCTTATGTCCAGCAGTGGACGTCTTTAGGCTAATATGATGATACTATGAATTTTTATTCAAGTTTCGCAAGTTTGTCGGTGCAGGCAGGAGCGAGAACGAGACACATTTTTGGGGTAGCTTCTCCCCTTAACAAAGTCGGTATTCGATTTCTTCAGTAGTAGTTACGCGGGCGGGTCTTCTTAAAGTTATTATTGATTTTCATTTATAATCATGTTAATAATAAGGCTTTAATTTTCCATATTGATACAAATACAGATAGCTTTTATAAGGATTTTGGTTACATTATTTATTATGGATCCCTAGTTGGTTATAGGCCTCCCCCTTTCTAACGTTCTCTGTCCTTTTCCTTTACCATCCAGTATTTGTCTGCTACTTCTTGTATGTTGTCTGCCCATTGGTCTGCCAACTTTCCTTTTGGCGAAGCTTTTTCCGTTTCCGGTTATACAATTAAATATGGAGTACCATTGCTGTTACGGTTTCGGTTATTTATTGGGTTGTTTGACTTTGTAATTCTTTTTTTAATTGATAGCAGGTTCCCTGACAGTTGACCAATTTGTGAACAGAATTAAAAAAGAAAACAATTTCTGAAAAAAATTAAATGGACCATCATTTATATTTTGTTATTTTCATTCAATCATGCACTTTTAAAGTACCTACTTCCCAACTAATTCTACATTTTACCTTGTTCTCAAACATAAGTTATTATTTCATATATACAATTGGGAATCTGCAATGCAAACAAATAATGAAAAATTTATACCTCTTTGGAGTACATATGTTAATATTGAAAACAATAAAATTATCTTTAAATACGTACTATAATTGAATATGCAAAATTCCATTGTTTTGAGCATTTCACTTGTAATATTAATATTTAACGGATGTTTTCATGTTAGTACATATGTAGGTACGCGTTTTTATTGTTCAAGAAACATCATCAATGTAATACCTAAGAAATCCCATTATTTGTACCGCGAAATTGGAAAATAAGCAGTGTGACAATTAGAGTTGCCAACCGTACTATATTATATAGTATTGTACTAGATTTTGACTCTTTGTACTATATACTGTTGAAGAAATATATAGTACGCAAAAATACTATACTTTGGGGGTCCTTACGAAGTGCTTCAAATTGCCCAGGTTTCAATTCATCATCATTCATCATATCAGCCGAAAGACGTCCCCGGCTGGACATAGGCCTCCCCCAAAGCGTGCCAAAATGACCGGTCCTACGCCATTATATATATATTTTTTACAGTGTACAGTACAGTACATATTTTTGTCGGTTTTTTCTGGAAAATACTATATCTCCCCCAAAAATAGTTGGCAACCCCAGTGACAATTTAGCCATCTAAAACTAGACATATTTATAAGTTGCAGTGGCGGAGCGCCCTTACAGGCCGATTCCCACCGGCTTTCTTAAAATTTATTATTATTCTTACTTATTCATAAGAATCAGAATAAATTTTAGGCAAACCGGTGGTATGAAAGATTTTAGAGTTTATATACGTAAATACTCTAAAATCTTTCATAACTTTTTTTGTTCCGGGTTGCCCATCGATAATTTTCACGCGCCGCCACTGATAAGTTGTATCTTGCTCTCTCTGTACACTTATGTAAATAGAAACGTTAGGTTAAGTCATTGGAACGACGAAACTGTGTCCTGTAACACAGGGTTTCCTAGCCCAGGACACAGGGTGTTGCTTTATATTGTAATGTTGCCCTTATACAATAAGCATTTTCATTTTTTTTTCATTTACTCCATATGCGTTGCCAGCGTTTGATTTACCCTAAACTCTAACTTTCAACTCGCCAGCCAATGCCGACAACTTTGCACTAAACTTTTTAACCCCTATGTGTTTAGGTACTCACAACTTTTACTTCTTTTTACGATGCAGTAACAAAAAAAATCTGCCAATACATAATATTAAGAGATGGTTACTAATCGCAGAAAACTACAAAGAAGAAGATACAGCACTTTTACTCAAAGATCCATCAGATTACTTGTGTTAGTAGTTCACAATAAATTATCTTTGACGTAATTAGTTAAAAAGCTTACTTGTCTTTTCCCGTTCAATTAAAATAAGTTTAAATTGCATGGATGTCCTTTAATTTAATTTACCATATTTGTTCGAGAGTTTTGATCCTGTTGATTGATGCCATAAAAGTACAGGATGTTGTTTTATTTAATTTTAGCCGCTTCGATTCCTAAGTACCTATGTGAAGCATATTTTTAAAAATATTTTAAAGCAGTTTTGTTTCTTTTCAAAAATAAAGGAATGTTTCCTTTGAGTAAAATTTGCTATCTCCTTTGTTTAGAGCACTTTCCCTCCAGGCGGCTTTAAAAAAATCCACCCTGTATATACATATTATGTCTTCTATACTATCTATGTCATATATACATATTAGCCTATACTATGTGTAAGATTGTCCCCTAATATTTATTCTTATGGTTTATGAGATAGGGTGGACGTTCCGGTCCCAAACCAGTTAAGGACAAATTTTGACTTTAAATCATTGTCAAAATAATGTGGACTTTTATTGTTTATATCATACCTAGACTAATTAAAAGTTGAGATAAGACAAAAAAACCACTTAATTCATTTTAGTTTTTTTATAAAAAAAAATAGAATATTAAAAATGGGACTGTACCCTAGTTTGACCAGCAGGCCCCAGTAGTGGTTTTGTACCCCAAGTTGACTCATTTTTAAAACAAGGCAAATATAACAAAAAAGAAATTATGTCAAAAATAGTGAGCGCCATGCTTTCGAAGCCGTTGGAGAAAGACAGTGCGAGAATAATTCATATTAGAGTAAACTGATCTCTAAAAAACTCCATTTTAAGACGGAAATAGTTCGATAATTTAATGTAGAGGAATCCAGATATTTCATAGAGACTTGCAAAACCGGTTATTAACTTAGTCCAAAAAAATCAGATTAACCGGTTTTTCGGTTAACAAGTTATTTTGTTAACCGGTTAACTGGTTTGCATTTCCTAATAACAGCCCTAGGCACAGCACTTCCGGAAGAAATCACGTAGAAATACTTATATTCCTTTACACATATATTCCTTATGTTGTATGCGAGCTAAAATGATGATTGAAAATGAGATTATGTCATATTTCGATTCTTAAGGAATATTCCTCACAATTTCAGGCATTTAAAAAAATGTTATTCCTTTACACATATATATGTGTAGGAGCCTCGTCAAAGGAGCAGAAAGGGTTCGTCGCTGTCACTACACTGTATGTGTTCGTAATCAGTCAGTGAGAGAAAAAAACAAGTTGACGGAAGTGTTGTCTTCAAATAATTAGGCTTAATTCGCTGAAGACTAGGAGTTCAATCATACAATTACGTTAAATTGCCTATGTTGATTATGATCACACATTGTGCGTTTGGTGGTTTGTTAGTAATTAAAGTTTTATAATTATATTTGTCACCTATTGATTTTTAGTCAATGTATAAAAATAAAACATGTTTTTCATTTAGTAAACTATATCTCGCCTACAAATAGACCAGAAATAATAATAATAGAACAGTAAAATTATCCTCTAATACTTAAATTTACAGCTATTTGTAAAAACCGGTATAAAACCAGTTAAACGGTTTTGAGTTTGTTGAGGCGGTTACTAACAAGTTTTTGCATTTCCTAGTTGTTATGTTACTAAGATGAGTAAAAGTGTCAGCTCCTGGTTGACGTGGTCCGAAGGGATGACCGTTTGTATGAATTAATAGCACCTAAGATGAGTTCAATATTGTTATTTATTTATTTCTTAAGTTCGACTCCGTACCTCTCTCTGATACTACTACTAAATATAGCATTTATTTCCATTTTTGGTTTTTGATTTTTTGATGTCAAATGGTCCCTAGTACAATGATATAATTATCATGATATTTTCTGTTCCACGACAGTAAAATGATAATTTATATGATAGTGATGTTTAATAATATTTATATTAAAAGACATACATGTGCAAAGTTGTGAAGTAAATTGTGAGACTAAATTTTAACAAGTGCCTCCAAATGGTACCCTATCCCATTCTCGACCCGTGACGACACCGCGTCCCTACGCCGTAGTCCCTTTTCGCTACATACGAGGAAAACCACGGGATCGGCTACGAGCGTACCGCATTTTTAATAAAATTTTACGTTATAATGCCTTCTTTTTTTATTAAATCCTCCTAAAATACCTAAGATATTATAATGCTTATGATAAATTCATAGATAATTAAGTATTATAAATGAAGTAACCACGATTACCATATTTGAATTTCTTCTACCCTTGCGTGTTTAATCCTAATTAACAGTCAATTCATCAACGTGTCTGATATAATTGACCAGTATTAGTATTATTTAATGTATGAAGACTAGTTTGGTACCCATCACTATGTAACTTCGATTCGAAGTAGAAGTGTGTTTTTTACGATCGCGAACTTGAAACGCTGATTTCTCAACTTTTTAATATGGCAACTTCAGAAAATAATTTTGCATATATGTGTAAAAAGCGTAACAATGCAATATTATGATGACATGGTGCTGATCTAATGATGGAGCTGGAAGGTGGCCATAGGAACTTCGTAATGAAACGACACAACCTCATCGAATTTGGGCTCGTTAGAATCGTTTCAATGAGTAGTTGATGACGGTATACAGAATAGTACAGTCAGCAATAAAAGCTTGTACCAATAATGAAATTTTTGGCAGAAACTTTTTCAAAGATAGCAAATATTATGTGCTTTTAGGAAATATGAATAACTCCATATCACCCAAATGGACCCTTTTACTAAACACTGACACAAATATGCACCTTAAGAAAACCAGTTAAAAAACTCGAGAAATATAGTGATTAGTAATTGACTTTAACAGTCGACAAAATAAACATTGAATCTTTACAAAATCAATAATTACTATTAAATTTATTTAAAAACAACGCCAATTAACAATAAAATTCTACCCTGTCCAAGCACTTGTCTTACGCGGCCGAACGGCAACAGATAGTGACGACCGGAAGTAAAATGAGAATATAAGTTACATTTTTTGTCTCATGCCGCAACGTGATTGGTTGGCCGGTTATAGTCGAAATAACATGCAGGCAACATAAAAAAAATCAAATAGTGGCGGGAATTCTTAATCTTCACACTTTAAGTCGCAAGTGGTCAACTACCGGTGCGTGGTCAACTACCGGTGCGTGGTCAACTATAGGGTCATCCATCCTACAACCCTTTGATAATAGAAACGACAGATATATCGTGGTGCCTCAGTAATAATTTCCCATTTGCACTAATTGGGGTCGAATCCTAAATGTTGAAAGTGTAAATGTGAATAAAATACATAGGTATGCTTTTTTTACCATTCACAGTTTACACACCTGTTCACAACTTCACTATATTTGAATTTCAAATAATTTTTTTTGTTAGTTAACAATATGACAAATAACATTTAAATTTAAGCAGTTATGTTAGTTTTTTGAAAATATATTATAATGTAAGCAATGTACAGGTACATTGGCCACATCAAAAAAATTTGTCTAGGTTGAATCAAAGTCAAGGTTACTTTTTAATAGTGGGGATCCTTAGCGACATAAAATGGCCAAACCTTTCCTTTTTTGATAAAAGTATGAAACTTGGCACAGTTATTCCTTGTGCCAAAATAAGCCGATTAAGATCGGTAGCCCTCGGGAGCCCCCCTCTGGGGCCGGGGAGGGGGGGTTAAAGTCCCGCTCCGCCCGGCTTCATTATAAAAATTCCAACCGTCCATGGCTAGCTAATATGTCGTGTTTGGTATCAATTTCGGATAAATCAATAACGTAGAAGTCATTTCTGGTATAAAAAAATGTTATTTGTCTTGAAATTATAAAAGAAAACATAAAAATAAAGATTTTCAACTCCATTTTTTTTTATTTTGAGCATTCGTAAATATTAAATGGCCAGCTATTTCTGTATACAAAAAATATATTTATAAAGCCAATTTATTGAAGATTTGAAAACATATAACTTTTAACTACCTTTACTAACAATAAATAGTGTAAAAAAAAGATTAAGTAGCGCGCGGTAGAAAATACCGCTCCGCCCGGCTTCATCCTAAAAATTTCTAACCGTCTAAGGCTAGCTAATAGGTCATGCTTGGTATCAATTACGGATGAATCAATAACATAGAATTTATTTTTAGGATAAAAAAATGTAATTTGTTAAGCAATTAAAAAATAATATATAAAAATTGTATTTTACAACTCCAATTTATTATTTTGAGCCTTCGTAAATATTAAACGAACAGCTATTTCGGTATACAAAAAATATTTAAATAAAGAAAATTTATTGAAAATTTGAAAAAATATAACTTTTTAATACCTTTGCTAATAATAAATAATGTAAAAAAATAATTTTGTAGCGCGCTTTAGAAAATACCGCTCCGCCAGACTTCATTAAAAAATTCTAACTATCCATGTTTAGCTAATAGGTGGTATTTAGTATCAATTTCGGATAAATCAATAACGTTAAAATCATTTCTGGTATAAAAAATGTAATTTACCAAGCCATAAAAAATATTTTTGTAGAACATATTTTTATTATGAGCCTTCGTAAATGTTAAACGACTAGTTAGTTCCGTATGCAAAAAATACTTAAACAAAGCCAGTTTAATGTAGATTTTTTGCTACCTTTGCTAATAATAAATAGTGTATTTTTTTTAAGTCGCGTGCCGGTTCTCAATTTTTACCGCCTGTTCAACCTAAGTGCACATTCTGGAGACCGACTGTGCTATATTCGTTCTTGTGATCATAAAAATGATGAAAGATTAACAAATATTTGTAATACAATTTTAATTTGCACAGTATTGCGTCCCCTTAGAGAAGGGACCTTAGAAGTGTCGCGAGGCCTCATGTTTGTATTAGGTGAGAGCGTCACTGTTAACGCCAATGTCACTAAGATCCGTTTTACAAGTCATATTGTACGAGTATAAGCAGAAAAGGCACAATATTACGTATAATTAACTACACGTCTCGAGAGTCAACGCAGTTTCCTCCACTGAGACGTAACTGGGTGCATTTCAAATCCCTCTTCATAATTTTTGCATCACGTTCCGCAACCAGCTTTGCATCTACACCTTGTTTATTTTAAGCAGATGCTGGCCCCAGCAGTGTTGTCAGACCAGTATGGAATCCATTGGCCAGCACCTTGCTTCCATGTCCAAGCAGAGGGACTGGGTTAGCTTTGATGACGATCTAACACATAGCCAAAAACGTACCTACCCCTTGGTAACCTGCCCGTTATGTGTGCTGGTATAGGGCAGTTTCCGTCTGAGGCATGTCCTCCAATTGCCGGTTCTTTCTAGTAAACAAATATTTTTGAAGCTGAAGGTCCTGGGATCGAATCCCGGTAAGGGCAAATATTTGTGTGATGAGCATGAATATTTGTTTCTGAGTCTTCTTGGATGTTTTTTTATGTATTTAAGTATTTATATCTATTATATATATCGTCGTCTAGTACCTATAACACAAGCCTAATTGAACTTACTATAGGGCTAATTCGATTTGTGTAAGAATGTCCCCTAATATTTATTATTATTGCTATATTTTTAGTACTTAAATCTGAACATTTAGATATAACTTGTAACACAGAATAAGTAATAGTACTACGTCTTGTACTAGAGGTTGATGAAAATAAAGCGATGCGAAGAGTACGATAACCCGATAAACAACCAGCAATTAGAGGAAACTGCTCTATACCAGCACACATAACGGGCAGTTTACTAAGGGGTAGGTACCTACGTGTTTCGGACTAGGCGTTTGTTCGTCATCAAAACTTACCCAGTCCCTCTGCTTAGACATGGAAGCAAAATGCTGGCCAATGGATTCCACACTGGTCTGACAACCCTGGTGTGGTCAGCATCTGTTTAAACTAAACAAGATGTAAATGCAAAGCTGGTTGCAAAACGCAATGCAACTGAAGAGGGATTTGAAATGTACCCAGTTATGTCTCAGTGGAGGAAACTGCGTTGACTCTCGAGACGTGTAGTAAATTATACGTAATAATGTGCCTTTTCCGCTTATACTCGTACAATATGACTTTGTAAAAGGGATCTTAGTGACATTGGCGTTAATGTTAATAGTGACGCTCTCACCTAAATAATACAAACATGAGGCCTCGCGACACTTCTAAGGTCCCTTCTCTAAGGGAACGCCACTACTGTGCAAATTAAAATTGTGTTACAAATATTTGTTAATCTTTGATAATTTTTATGATCACTGGCTTTGTTTAAGTATTTTTTGCATACGCAACTAACTAGTCGTTTAACATTTACGAAGGCTCATAATAAAAATATGTTCTAGTAAAATATTTTTTATTGCTTGTTAAATTACATTTATATACCAGAAATGATTTTTACGTTATTAATTTATCCGAAATTGATACTAAATACCACCTATTAGCTAAACATGGACAGTTAGAATTTTTAAATGAAGTCGGGCGGAGCGGTGTTTTCTAAAGCGCGCTACAAAAAAATATTTTTACAATACTTATTGTTAGCAATGGTATTAAAAAGTTATATTTTTTCAAATCTTCAATAAATTGTCTTTATTTGTATATTTTTTTTATACCGAAATAGCTGTTCGTTTAATATTTACGAAGGCTCAAAATAAAAAATTGGAGTTGTATAATTCAATTTTTATATATTATTTTTTAATTGCTAAACAAATTACATTTTTTTATCCTAAAAATAAATTTTACGTTATTGATTTATCCGAAATTGATACCAAACACGACCTATTAGCTAGCCATGGACGGTTAGAATTTTTAGGATGAAGCCGGGCGGAGCGCTATTTTCTACCGCTCGCCACTTAATAATTTTTTTACACTATTTATTGTTAGCAACGGTACTTAAAAGTTATATATTTTCAAATCTACAATAAATTGGCTTTATAAATATATTTTTTGTATACAGAAATAGCTGGCCGTTTAATATTTACGAATGCTCAAAATAAAAAAAATGGAGTTGAAAATCTTTATTTTTATGTTTTCTTTTATAATTTCAAGACAAATAACATTTTTTTATACCAAAAATGACTTCTACGTTATTGATTTATCCGAAATTGATACCAAACACGACATATTAGCTAGCCATGGACGGTTGGAATTTTTATAATGAAGCCGGGCGGAGCGGGACTTTAACCCCCCCTCCCCGGCCCCAGAGGGGGGGCTCCCGAGGGCTACCGATCTTAATCGGCTTATTTTCGCACAAGGAATAACTGTGCCAAGTTTCATACTTTTATCAAAAAAAGTAAGGTTTTTCACCAAACGCCCACACTATAATGGTTTATTAACATTCTAATGTCCTTTTACAGTAAATTGGTTGTTAGCTTGTTAGTAATCAGATCTTTTTTCTTTAACAAAGTAACAAGTGCAAAATGCTAAAGGACAAGTTAAGTAAATATGTGTTGGAAAGGGATGGGTTCTTTAAAATGTATACACCTGTGCTGTGGCTACCTTTTTAGGGTTCCGTAGCCAAAATGGCAAAAACGGAACCCTTATAGTTTCGTCATGTCCGTCTGTCCGTCTGTCCGTCTGTCCGTCTGTCCGTCTGTCCGTATGTCACAGGCATTTTACTCGAAAACTATAAGGTGTATTTGAACAAAATTTTGAGGATAGGTGTATTTTGTTAGCCGCTACATAGTTTTGTAATTAAAATGACAAAAAAAAATTTTTTTAGGGGTGCACTCCATACATAAAACAAAAAGTCAAAATTTTTTTTTTCATTGTGACCCCCCGTGTGGCACATCAATCGATAGGCCTTTCAAAATAAATATAAGGTTTCTTTGCATTTTTTTTGATTAAGTGAATAGGGTCGGAGATAATCGCCCCGAAAGTCACTAAAATTCTGTCCCCCCCCCTCTAATTTTTGAACGGTGTATTTTAAAAATATGGAAAAATTCATGGACATAGGGCTTATTAATTTCATTCACCGAAAATTGTTTTGAACAAGATCGGTTCAGAGGTTTTCGAGATATTGCTGAAAAACTGCCTTCCTCAAAGAAAAGGACGTAAGTGCCGTAAAATTTCTGTGACGATACGACCTTTTTAATAGGCACGGAACCCTTCGTTTTGCGTGGTCCGACACGCACTTGGCCGGTTTTCTTACTTAATTTTTCGTAACATCTGGTACTGGTACTAATTATATTTTGGAGTAAAAGTTAATTGGCAGTAATACCATTCATAAGTATTTAGGCACTCAATAATTTATTTTAGGTGCTATTTCAGTTTTCGTGAAGTTAACACTTTTAAATTACTAATATTCATACAAAATAAAACTATTTTACAAAAGAAATAGATTCATGGATTTTTTGATTCTTGGCGGCTGGTAATAGGATATTCACAAGAATATTTGCAGTCATCTGCATCCGTGACCAGTGCAACCCGTGTCGAAACATCAGAAATAAAGGTAAATATCGCGTTAGACCAGTGTAAAATAATTATTTAATCATGTGTACAAAGAGCTAGAGTTTAGTGTTATTTAGTTTTACTGGGCATTTTCCGCAAATCAACATTCGAGTTGTGGGTTGGGTGAGGGGCCATCATACTATGGCACGATAGCTTATCGTTGGTACTATCACCATTTTGTATAGCCACAGTATGATGTGGAGAGTTTAATGTTTTATTCACCTGAATATTTTGCATTTCATTTGTAGCTTGATAAATCAGCTAAATGAGACCTATAATTTTTATATAACTTATAAGCTATAGTGTATATGGTTGAGGAAAATTATTAATTATTTATTAGGCTCACACAAATCTTTCATACAGTAATATAAGAAGCTTAGTGTCTAGATCTGGACTATAATTCTAAACAGTGTGTGCACAAAAAGATTCATAACTTAAAGACAAACTATTCACTAGATGGAATTACATACCTATTGTGCATAATTAACATGACATTTACCTGAATATAGCGTTAAATATGTATCTAATAATATTTGTCTAACTCTAACTTAAAACTTAAATAACTAATTACCCAATTTGAATGCATCTTTAACTTTATTTTTGAATGTGGGTAGGGTGTGTTTAAAGATGTCTAAAGAAGGATGTTCAGCCACTACATCATTATACAAACGGCACATTCAGACAACGGGATTATAAAAGGATGTGTTGTTTTTGTAAATTTCGAGTTGGAATAATCTGTGTGATGGATTACGAGATCTGTACCTGGCAATAAAGTTTAAGAGAGAAAGAAGGGAAGGACAGTCAATGTGTGAGTGTACAATTTTGTATAATGTAATCAATTCACTACATTTTCTGCGAGATGAAAGATGTGGTATGTTGAATTGTTTCAGCCTGCTGAGGTATGACCTGAGATTGCGCCCTAGCTGAAGCCTGAAGCAAAGTTTATTAAGAAACTGCTTTTGGACTTTTTCTATCCTATCTATATGAACTGTGTAATAAGGTCACCAAATAACACAGCCATACTCTAAGGTGCTTCTAATCAATGCGTAATATAAATATTTGAAGGTGTTTGTATTTTTGAAGTCTTTTGTGTGAAGGGTTTTATGTTAATCTAAGTGATAGAAATATTGCTGCTTAGGTATTTGTTATCAGAGTTTATACTTCCATAAACAGAATTAAAAATGATTAAGCATAATAACTTCACCAACATAGAATAAATGACATAAAATAAATGTAGGTATAGAACAAAATAAATAGGTATTATAAATTATTATAGAAAACTATTAGGTGTTTGTTGTTAAAACATATTTGTCATTTGGATGGAATTATATTACAGTAAATAAAGATAGCTCATACTTATAGTTCAATTCAACAAGTAAATTCTGTAAGTGGGCGTGTACATTTCTTTACATACATTCTTGAATTAGAAAATACAATAAGACTTACCTCTACTGGCCTCAGCGGCGAAGTCAATCCCAGTGGGATGTTTAGCTTCAAGGTGCTACTGTAACGTTTATTGACAAAACTATTTGATGAACATAACTGGCACTTATTCCAGACGCCGCCAGTATCTTTTATTTAACTCCACTCTGGATGACTAATTTAGGTTATAAATATAGCTGTCACTTCGGTGAAACAAATGAATGTAGAACCCAATATTGTCATGCTTCATTTGTCAAAGATGCATGAATAAAGTGATATGTGTTATGTTTAAGCATTGAAGTGGCAACCAAGCGGAATTCATTTGTTTGAAAACCTATAACGAGTCGTCACTGAGAATCATGTACAAGTCAAGAAATATATACAACTCCCTTCCTCAAATCCTTACTCGTTTCACTATTCTCATGATTATTGTATGTATGTAACTACAGAACATACTATACTCCACAACACAACGTAAACGTACTGAACGAAGCGTACGCCCGTCCGTCCCGTAGTCACTCACCATAGAGGAAGAATAGAATAGAGACTATAGAGAGAGGGACTCTCACAACCATACACACATGAGTGACAAGGGTGTAAGCATAGACAATACCACAAGTAGGAACGAGATAAAATGGCAAATCTCCTGTCTCCATGGACCTTAGGTCCATGCCTGTCCCTCAGCGCCATCTCAATCTCAGCGCGTATCGTATAGGCTTTTTTTGTTTGTCGAAATATTGTACTGAAACTGACGTCACCGATATAATACGATTAAATTACAAACGACATTAGACGTCAATAATGTATTACTCTTCATACTTCTCAATTTAGTAAAGTAATTTTACCATCGTCCCTTTCGGTCATACGCTAGGACGCTATGTATTAAATCCTCTATCTACATAGAGGAAGAATAGAATAGAGGATCTCACACACCCATACACACATGAGTGACAAGGATGTAAGCGTAGACAATACCACAAATGAGAACGAGATACAATGTCAAACTTATGTATGTCCCAAGGTTTTTTTTTGTTTGTCACCACCTGTCAAAATATTGTACTGAAACTGACGCAGGCAGGACGGACGTCACCGATATAACACGACTAAATTATAAACGACATTGGACGTTAAGACGACAATGGCGTAGCTAGGCGTGGGCGAAGCGGCCCCTCGCCCACGGCATCGCGCGAGCCTCCCCCTTTTTATCATAATTATGTATCTTTATAATATTAGTATAGATACTTATAGGTATAGTACCTAATTATAACTATAGTTTTAGACTACTTTAGAAAAATTAACTTGTATTGCCATCTCTCGTTGAATAGGTGGACTAAATGCACTTAGTACGTGATTCAGACAAATGTACAGCGACGTATCATTATGTTAACATAGAGGCCACGACAAGACGCTACTCAATAACAGATGGCAGCACAAGGTATAAGTTTCACTTTAACCCCCGACCATGGTGGACCTGAGATACTCAGGACAAGCTATGGTAATACCACGTCCACCACGACCACCACCACGACCACGACCACGACCACGTCCGAACGAGATGGCAGCATACAAATCTCGATAAGTGTGACAGAAAGGGAAATAACATTCGTTGCCCTTGTCACATAGTTCCACTTTTTTTCTGTTTGCCACAACTGCGGCGCTACCACGAACTTCGAAACTCACATACTACATAAGTAAGGAAATTACTTATGTTCTTCCGTGGTAAAATACTATCCGGTATCCGGCCGGAAAGTAAAATTAAGGATGGATAGGCCGGATACCGGGTAGTGACCGGATATCCTTTGCATCTCTAATTTCGCCTTACATAGTTAGGCTACCATAGAAAGTGTAATTTCATAGTATACATCTGTCAGTCGGTTTGCAACCTTTTCACGCTTTAACTAATTTTGATGAAATGAAGGGTAGGTATAGGACAGAAAAATACTAAGTATGTGTACCTAAGGTAATTAAATGGGAGTAGAAGTCTGTGTAGGTAGGTACCTATGCGATAACCAAGTTCTACGCAGACGGACCTGTGTACAGCTAGTTTCAAATAAAACGCTGCGAAATAATGACCAGTCGAGACGAGTAGACTTGTTCCATGCCTCGAAGCAGTTAATTTAATGCTTCAATTTTATTTTGCTTCCCGGCTCTGGATTAACAACATAAACTAGTTGCATACTTCGCTCAGCTTGAACGTGAATCATTACAGCAGCAGTGTCCGCTTTAGTTTGGTTGTGCTTTTATTTAGTAGAAGGCGTCAATATTTCGTGCTTTCCGAACAAATGCAGTTTTCACGACAATGACACCCATAAAGCGTATTATAAATTTCTCATCGGAATCTGTCTAGCGCTGTTTTCGGGAACACAAATTACAAACAAACAAATAAATATGGATTTAAATATTTAAATATTATAGTCGTCTAATATTGTATAGGATAAGGGTATTTTAAAATTAAAATCTAGGCACGCGGCAGCTTTTACTTCCCAGTATAGCAGACAGCCCTGCTAGGATAACTTGACTCTCAACTCTACTCGCGCGCGAGATAGACTGTCCGTCACTTTCTGATTAATGCTGTCAAAAAGTGACAGATAGTCTATCACGCGCGCGAGGAGAGTAGAGTCAAGTTATGCTAGCAGGCCAGGTATGCTTTCAGAATCGATACCGGTTCTGCTTGGTGGCCAGTAAATAATAAGTTCCATAATATAGGTTAATATAATACCTAATACAATCTTACGGTCGAGTACCTACACACAATGAGAGCACAATGAGAACTTTATGACTTGTAATAATAAGAGTAATGTAGTGGAATTACGTTATATACACCTATCGTTTAAAACGAAAATCGATAAAATAATCGTTTCAATAAGTTGAAGGTGATAATACCCACACGTCCTCGACGTGCCATATCGCAATCGACAAAGAGATGATGCTCGTTATCTCCTGACCGATTACTCCATATTATATTAATTAGGGATTCTGTTATTTCACCTGTGGCTGACGCCTGCGACTCCAACTTCCGAGAAACAAAACCCGAATTTTTATTTACCGAGGATCCCCGAGCTGCCAATTTTGAGTTGAAAGGAACGACACGTAACGATGTCAATCAAAATAGGGTTGGGGAAAAATTCCAATAATTTTACGGGGTAGTGGGCATTTTTATATGAGATATTTTTTGATGATTTTGCTCCATTCATTTTAATATATAGATATCCGTGAGTTACGCTCACACTTACTTGGCGAGACGCTAACGTGAGGGGGCACATGCATCTTCATAGATGAGTGACATATTTTCATTGCGGTCCTTCCACTTTGGTTGCGTTCCTGCTGGCGGTATCTCGGGCCGTTCGAGATGATGTCCAAAAAAGTGGTGATTTCTATTGACGTAATCTCTATGGAAAAATCTCACCAAAATCTAATTTTTTTTCGACATATGTCTATTAGGAATTATCTCAATTGGCCCGAGAATTGTCCTCGGTCGATTATGTAACGCACAGTGTACGCGCGTCAGGTACCTTACTTAGACACATTTTACAAGTTTTTATCGTCCCGATGTTAGTCATCAAATCTTTCAAATTAAATTTGATCCACTTTCCGGTAACGGATTGAGCTGAAATTTAACATACATGTGTAAAAACCGTAACAATGCAATATTATGATGACATGGTGCTGATCTGATGATGGAGCTGGAAGGTGGCCAAAGGAACTTCGCAATGAAACGACACAACCTCATCCAGTTTGGGCTCGTTAGAATCGTCTCAATGAGTAGTTACTATTATATACTAGTGGAGCCAATAAAAGCTTGTTAAGCAACTGTATCTAACCTGGATTCCTTATACGTAATAATTGTCATTTCATTTCAATAAAAATTCAAAACTATTGTCTGAGCCGCTTGATTCAAATTCAATTGTTTTTTTTTTGCACGCGGCCTCAGGACGCCATGCGCCCTCAGTTTGCTAAAACAGACTGGACTGGTTTTGAGCCTGTTAAGCACAAACTCGTTTAATACATGTAAGTATTTGAAATCCAGTGAGTAAGCTGGTACTTAAATAAAATACGTAATGAATTTTGATTTTTAAAACTGGAATATGCAAAATATTTATTTATCTACACACATAACTTAAACCCGCTAAAATGCGTTCAGAAACTGGCAGTAATGACCAGCATTATATCAATAAGATTTATAAAAATAAATTACTTGTCTCTGGCCGTAGATAATTTTGTACGTATTTTCAATAAGATATCGATATTGTTAAAGTAATGACTTTCAAATTTCAAAGCGTGGCCCACAGGTCAGAGCCTTCGATACTGTTCCATGGAAATGTAGTTGGTCATGGTTTGAAATCTATTCGGCCATGGCGGTGCAATGGCGGTTATTCTAATGGTTCCCTAACACATAATTCAGGATCGGATATATATGTGTAGATAAAGTAGTATATGCAACTGTACATAATTAGGCCTTAAAACACTCGAATCCAACACAGTATTATGTCGAAATCCGTCAAACGGTTCCGGCTGCAGGGCATGCCAAAGAAAAACACATACACATACATACATATATACATACATACATACATACATACATACATAATACGTACATACGCTCGAAAAACATAATCCTCCTCTCCTTCTACAGTCGGGTAAAAATAAACATGCCGCCAAATTAAACAATATTTGCGCCGTGGAGTTAATTATTCATTGTGGGTGGATTATTTTCTCGCAATCGAAGCGAAAAGTTAAGTGTATAGCTCTGGTCTAAAAGTCATATTACCCCTTGAACAATTTTCCCTTTTTTTTCGTTCGGGAAAACAACCATCTCCCGTTCATATGACCTATTGTAGACCCTACTTATGCAATCCACTATTGCAGGCCCTACTTATGCAATCTACTATTGCTTACTTTATCAGGAATGTATATTTTATAAATCTGGAAGTTTCTAAGATTATTATCTTAGAAACTTCCAGATTTATAAAATACGCTGTAATAAATAAACTGTATAAAAAAACGCGAAGAAATCATATCTAGATCCCACTCAGTCAGGCATAAAAATCATCCGCAACCTTCATGTAGCATCTTTTTCGCTCTTCTTACTATGACAATAAGGCATAAAGGTACGTGAATATATTTCCCTTACTGTACGTACGTGTACTACTTACCTTTCTCTAGAGATAGCCGAGTCAAGACTCATGATGTAGCGCAAATCACCTCCTTTTCCTTTCACAGCTCCTTCAGTTGGAGCGTTTGAAGTAGGTACAGGTAGATATTCAAGTGCTTACAATTTCTAAATGTACGAATTCAACCATAGCTATTGGATATTAAGGTTTACTTTAAAAGTATCGTGTAAGTGAAAATCGGCAAACTTACAGTACTAGGGGTATGAATATGAAGGCCACTTCTTCACTGCACTATACCAATACAGTGTATAGTCAGCCAAGGAAGTGGTCTACAATTTTTAGGGTTCCGGACCAAAAAGGTAAAAACGGAACCCGTATGGTGCGACTCCGTCCATCTGTCTGTCTGTCACAAAGTCAAATATCTCAGGAACTACTAATGCTATCGATTTGAAATTTGGAATAGTTGTAAACAAAGCTAATCCTCGAGTATGGAAAATGAAAAATTTTAATATATACTTTTAATTTGTATAAAAAAGGGCGGATAAGAGGGGGGGCAAAAACTCAAAGTCTAGTTAGTAGGCCAAGTGGGGTATCATATGAAAGGGCTTGAATTGTACATTCTAAAACAGTTTTTCTTTTTTTCTACAATGGTAAAATTTTGGTTTATAAAGAAAAATGTTGAAAAATACCATTCCCCCCCCCCCCCCCCCCCCCCCCCCCCCCCCTTATCTCCGAAGTTAACCAAGCGAAAAATTTGAAAATATATGTGATTAATATTAACGTCAAGTATTACCAGAAAAGTATAACAAGACCTCTATCTAGCGTAAATTTTTTTTATTCTTCAAAAATCATGTTATTTTGTTTGTATAATGTAAATACTTCTGTGTTTAATTTTTTTCCTTCAAATTCGTATGAAAGTGTTCTGAAAGTACCTTCTAGCAAATAAAAAAAGAATTATTGAAATTAATCCACTTGAAAAAGGATTATCGCTGAAAAACCAGCATACACTAAGGGAAATGTATTAACGTACCACCGTAGAACCCTATCGCAATAAGGTGATATACCACTCGAGTTTGAGTGACGGCGGCCTGTCAATTGCGACAGGGTTCTACGGTGGTACGTGCATACATTTCCCTTACTGTCATACCGAGTTCCTTGGTCGCGCAAGTTAGTAACAAAATGCACCGATAAATGGCGCTGTAGGTACTCATGACTTAACTATACTATGCGTTATTAAGATTTTTCCAAAATGAATGGGTAGGGCAAGACGGGTGTGTTGTATGATATTTCGTACGGAACCCTCGGTGCGCGAGTCAGACTCGCACTTGACCGGTTTTTTTGAACCTTAATGTACTTATAATAATAATAATAATAAGAGTGGATTGCAAAAAAATTGTACATAGTTAAGAGCTTTAATCTAATCTATGCTTTAATTTTTTACAATCCACTCATAATACTTACTCCTGGCATTCGATTAAATTGTCAAAAGGGCCTCTACGTGTTGCCTCAGTTGGTGCTTTGTAGGTACCTAGCCCCACGCACGCCTCCCTAAGGTCCGGGACATCATGTCCCGTAAGCGGGAAAGACATACATAATAATAACTATAATAGAGTTGTAAAGTGGTAGACCGATTTCATGGCTTAGGTACTGTACAATATAGTTTACTGTCTTGGTGGAGTTCCATCAGGAGACCTAAACAACTTTCATTGGTACGACGTTTGGACTACGTGCTTATGCTGATGTGTTCTCAGTTACTAATTCTTCTTTTTCGATAAATACGGTTATTATCAATATCGACCATCAACTTGTGCTACTCGAACAAGTGTCACTGGAGTAAACAAAATAATTTGAAAATTGTGCTGCAACTACGTTTAAAACGATACAGATAATTGTTAACATTTATATGCAATCAGTCTAAGCTACATGTGGAAGTGGGCGAGCGGGGTCTGTCTGTATGCAGAGGGCCTACCGCGAAACGATCTTCGTTTTCGTTCGTGTATCTCCGTCTCTGTCGCACTTGCTAGTTCGAGCGACAAAGAGGGAGATACACGAACGAAAACGAATATCGTTTCACGGTAGGCCCTCAGTATGCATGCACTGACGCCATTAGATATATCAGAGAGAATAAGGTGCTCACAAATATCGGAACACAATTCTGTTGTCAAGGTTTTAGAGTACCTACCTACTCGCTCAGATTTTGCAGCACCCTGACAGCACGGCTATCACACAAGACGGCGCGTGAGCTCTATCGATTTTTCTCGCATTATCCGTCTCTCTCTTTGTCGCCGACCTGGCGTCGAGGGGATAGCCGCCGCGGACGCACACGCCTACATGTACGCTCCCCGCCTTCGACTCGGCAGGTATGTCTCTCTCGGCGCGCGAGCGAGAGGAAAACACAGCCACGGCTACCGTACGACAGTGATAGGACTACCTCGCCACGGGTAGCACGACCTAACCTTATTATCGACCGCTCAGGTTCAGAGCAAATAAAGGAGTGAACGGAGTTCAGCACTGACTAGCCTCTAGCCTTCAAAGGTCCACGCGCAAGTGCCACAAGAAAACTCGTATTTACTGGCGCATGCATATATTTACAGAATTAAACAGTACTTACGCGTACGTTATTCCAGATTTATTATAGGTACTATCAAAGCACTAATATTAACACAATTAACCTTATTACTACTTAGGAACACTAGATATACACTGTACTGCACTTTACTTAGCACTTGGATATCACTTTCTTCACTTCCTTTTTTCCGATTTAGAACCTTTTAGAAACTGAACTCAACTGAACTGAACTGAACATGCGGCCCTTCGTTCCGTCCGCTTATATACTCAACAAAAATGGGCGTGTCAAGACAAGGAAGTTTGATTGTCTGTCCTTGTCTTTTCTTACTAGAATGTTCGCGAAATTTCGGCGTGCTATGATCTCGTAATTTCGGCGCGCTCCGATTGGTCGCGATTGCCGTGTGATGATCATTCGAGAATGTTCCCGCGCGTGCTGGCTCAGCAGTCCAGTGTTTTCTCGACGTTCGTTCTGGCGTTCTGGCCGCTTCTCACGAATTCTCGAACCTTCGTTTTTATGTTTGTTACCCTGATTACTACACATTTATCTATAGTAATACTAAATGTATCTATTTCACATAAAGTCGTCTTTATCGCACACTGGCGTAAACTTTACAGTACACGACACATTATTTTCTCGCACACACATATGTCGCGTAAACAACATTTTTACTGCCCCCGGTAACTTCTGTCCGCAACATTCTGCCCCCGCTGCCGCTACTGCGGCTGCTCCGATGTTAGCGGGAGGACAGCCAGCTTCGTCACCGGTCGCCGGAAGAGTCCGCCCTTGGTGCGGACGTCCGCTGATCGCACCCCGCCGTCTGGTCCTGGGTATACCGTCTCGATGATACCCCTTGGCCACACGTTCCGGGGTAGATTGGGGTCCACGACGACTACGTAGTCCCCAACTTGTATCGGCCTCGCCTGGTTGGCCGATGATTGCTGTGGCGCGAGTGTCGGCAAGTACTCGCGCACCCATCGCTGCCAAAAGTGATCCGCTAGTGCTTGGCTGGCGCGCCAAGCTCGCCTGTCTCGCGTCCTGTCGCGTTAATTAGCCTGTCGTAATTTGAAAAGCGGAAGAGCTCTGGAAGTGGTGCATTATTCACATTGCTTTCTTGGGTCACGAGACATCTTTCTTCGTATTCCGGTAGTTCCGTCGGAATGTGACCCTTCGGTTCCTGCGGCCATTCTTCTTCCTGTAGCCACAGAAATTGTGGTCCCTGGTACCACGTACTCATGAATAATACCTGCCGTTCTTTGTCCGGTCGGGTCGCCTCGTCCGCCGGATTCTGTTTGGTAGGGACCCATCGCCAGTCCCTAGCATCGGTGAGCTCGGCTATCTCCCCCAGCCGATTAGCTACGTAAGTACTATACCGCTTGGCATCGTTGCGTATCCAGTGAAGGACTGTCTTGCTGTCGCTCCACATTATTGTTCGGTGAACCTTGACCCGGTGATGCATTTTGATCGCCTGACTCAGCCTTGCGCCAATCAAGGCTGACTGAAGTTCCATCCTCGGAACCGTTAATTGTTTTATTGGTGCCACCTTCGCCTTAGCGGCCACCAAGCCAACTCGAATGCCATTGGCGCCCTTGATGCGCCAATAAGCCGTGCAAGCGTACGCCCGCTCGCTTGCGTCTACGAAGATGTGGAGCTGTCGAGTATCTGCTGCCCCCGTTGATAGGTAGTGTCGCGGGATCCTCAGATGCGCGACTCCCTCCAACGCCTGTAACCAGTCTTGAAAGTCCCTGGCTTCTTCGTCCGGCAAAGGATCGTCCCAGTCGATTTTCTTTGCCCATATTTTCTGTAGCTGCGTCTTCGCAGTTACCGTGTAGTGCGATAATAGTCCCAACGGATCGTAGATAGACATTATCGCCGATAACATCTCCCTCTTGGTGGGAGGTCTCTCTCCGTTCTTTACTGATGTGGACACTCGCAGCATCCCCGTGTTGAAGCCTAATTCGTCTGTATTAGGGTTCCAACACATTCCTAATATTTTTAACTCCTTGCCGCCCAGTGGAGTTAGACCGTTCGCCTGTAGGTCTTGCGGGATCCTTTTCATGAGGGCTTCACTGTTCCAACTTCGTAGTTCAAAAACTCCAGCCTTGTGTGCCTGTTGCACCTGTAACGCCTTGTTATAGCTGGGCGGCAGTTCCTGCGTGCCTCGCCACAGCTGTCCGACTTCGTATCGAGGGTCGGGAATCCGTCGACACGTTGCTTCGAATATGTCGACCGCCTGTTGGTCGACCGCTCGAACCTTCTCTATCGATCTCACGCCTAGAGAATCGATGCTGAAATACTCTTTTAATCGT
This sequence comes from Epinotia nisella, assembly GCA_932294315.1. Classification (NCBI taxonomy): domain Eukaryota; kingdom Metazoa; phylum Arthropoda; class Insecta; order Lepidoptera; family Tortricidae; genus Epinotia; species Epinotia nisella. The sequence goes on from OW028681.1 coordinate 14,700,298, forward strand.
TTGTCCAACTCTTGGTCCTTTTCTTGCATGTGTAGGGCGACGTCCTGCATGTTCTCCCTACGACACAGTCGAGGCATGGTCCCGTAGATGACCCAGCCTAATTGAGTCTTCACTGCTGCCGGTTCACCGTGGTGTCCAACCCGAACCTCCATTGGGAGCATCAATGGCCAGTTGTCCGCTCCCAACAAAATACGTGGTACCGCCTGTTGGTAACTCGCCTTACCTAAGCCTCTTAGGTGCTTCAGCGAGAAGATACTGGGGTGCAGCCTCTGCCCCCGTACGCCTAATTGTTTCACCGTCCTTACGGTGATGTTGTGCGCTGTGCCTTCGTCCCGGCCGCGCACCGTTAAGGACACCCGTTGACTGGATGCGTTGCAGGTTTCCAGCCCGCCAACGCCGTTTATTCGAAGTGGGACCTCCGGACCTGTTGCGCCGATTTCCCGGATTAACTGCTCCTCTACTAGGCTCACCGTTGAGCCTTCATCCATGAGTGCGAATGTCTCGATTCGCTTCAGCGGACCCTCTATTCTAATTGGGATTACCTTTAAAAGTACGCTATTATTATTTACATTATTTACAGATTCCGACTCGCTTCGCCTGGAATCGTCGGTCGATGTCTCGTTGTTTGCTTGTCGTGGTGGGTGAGGTGTTAACGTCTTGTTTTGCTGCTCCCTGGGTTGTCGTGGCTCAAAATTGTGCAGCAATCGATGATGGAAATGCGGGCAGCCTGATACCCCACATCCCTTAACCCGACAGTCCTTTCTAGCGTGCTTCTGATCCATGCATCTATAACACACCTTATTATCTCGGGCCCATTCCCACCGCTGAGAGACACTCATTTCTTTGACCCGATTGCACTCCGACGAACGATGAGCTCCGCCGCAACATAAACACGTCTCTTGTGCCTTCAATGTGTATATGCGTTCGTTCCTTGTCGGTGGTGGTCGACGTACCGCGCCATAATCCTGCCGCTGAGGTTCTCGGGGCACCCTTTTCTCGGTGTTACGTCTCAGCGGCGCCTTAGCGTGAGAAAATTCAATCTCCGCGTCGCTTTCTTCCATTAAGAAGTGTGCGAGCCACATTAACTCCCCTTGGCCCCTTTTGCCAACATGATTGCGTGCGTATGCACACCATCGCGATCTTAGGTGAGGACTTAATCTTTCTGTAATTTCACGAATCAACAAAGGGTTGTCTGCGTAATTCTTCTGATCTAGATCTATGAGCGTACTAACTATATTTACAACCTTAATGCTAAATTCATTTAGATCTAGGGCGCTAGGTCCTAAGTTAGGCAACCTGCGCAGCTCATCCAAAGCCTTATCTATAAGTAAATCTGTGCGTCCGAAGTTCTTTTTCAGCAGCCTGATAACTAAGTCGGGCTGCCCCGATGTCGCAAGTAAATGCGAGACGCACTTCCGGGCCTCACCTTTAAGGCAGTTTCTCAGTCGGGCCATATTCTCATACAGGGTGAAGTTGTACCTGTTCGTAGTCTCACGGTACGCATTATAAAATAATAACCACTCGTTCGGGTCACCGTTGTAGTAAGGTAACTCGTATACCTGTTTAGGAGGCTTGGGCCTCATTGCTTCTTTCAGTTGGTCCGCTAACCTGTTGAATGCTGTAGCCGCGTCACTCGGAGGAGGTTCTACTGACGACCTGTACTGCTCCCGTGATCGCGGTTCCTCGTGCTTCCACGCCGGTGTGGAAGTAAACCGGCCGCGCGGCGACTCTGCCCGCGGCTCTATGGGCGACGGTGCCCTCTTGTACCCACGCGGCGGCGGAGATTGGGTACGTACTCTGCGAACCATGTTGACGGGCGTCGGCGCCCGCGGTTCACGACCCCGCGGCGGCGATGGGTCTCGCGTTTCCCGATACGGCTCGGGGCTTCGCTCTCGTTGACGTTCCTCATGCCGGCTCAGCCAGTTGTCGATCCTTCCTGTCAACTCGTCGGCTGGCGGCTGTGGTGTCTGTGCTCGTGATCCTGCTTGTTCGGCTTCCTCTTCTACGTCGATTGCATGAAGTTCTACTTCGAGTTGTTTTCGGACGAGATCCGCCTCCAGTTGTAGCTGCCTTCTACTGATCTCGGTGAGCTTCTCCATTGTGCGAAATTCTGCTTCCTTCCGCCTCAGCTCCGCAGTGCTGCTAGCGTGCGAACGGATCGAGGGCGCTCGCTGTACCAACACGCGTGCACCGGCGTCCGTGCGCCCAACTGGGGTCGCCCCCGACGGTGAAGCTGGGTCGTATGCAAGTACCTGCGTTCGACTTGCCATAGCGACTGCTGCAGGCGTGGGTTTCGTAGCGTCGGAGCCCTCCTGGAAACCTCTGCTACCTCTGACGTCCTTCGGAATGGCTCCAGTTGACTTGGGGTGAGTTTCCTGCATTAACGACCACGCAACGCCCTGCGAGGTCGTCTTCATCTGTTCCTGTCGTTCCACCAAGAAGCGACGACGCTCGGCATCGTCAGCCTTGTTGGTTTTGCTGCGCGTCATCATTGTTAAAATTTCACTATTTCTTATCGACACAGTCCGTTATTCACAAAAACACTGTCAATCACTTTCACCAGAGTCAATCAATCTTAAAATGTCGACGAGCACTATTTACACTACGAGTCAACGAGTCCATTGTTCTGCATGCGCAAATCACTGTTCGCGGAATGGCCAGTCAACATTCAACGCGATGTCGTCACAGAAGTTCACTTACTTGTGGCACTTAATACCCACGAGATTACGTTCACTCTCACTTTATCCGGTACTGCAAACCGCACTGCAATCCGGATCCGGCTCGAAGGACCATAACGTCACTGTCGCCGACCTGGCGTCGAGGGGATAGCCGCCGCGGACGCACACGCCTACATGTACGCTCCCCGCCTTCGACTCGGCAGGTATGTCTCTCTCGGCGCGCGAGCGAGAGGAAAACACAGCCACGGCTACCGTACGACAGTGATAGGACTACCTCGCCACGGGTAGCACGACCTAACCTTATTATCGACCGCTCAGGTTCAGAGCAAATAAAGGAGTGAACGGAGTTCAGCACTGACTAGCCTCTAGCCTTCAAAGGTCCACGCGCAAGTGCCACAAGAAAACTCGTATTTACTGGCGCATGCATATATTTACAGAATTAAACAGTACTTACGCGTACGTTATTCCAGATTTATTATAGGTACTATCAAAGCACTAATATTAACACAATTAACCTTATTACTACTTAGGAACACTAGATATACACTGTACTGCACTTTACTTAGCACTTGGATATCACTTTCTTCACTTCCTTTTTTCCGATTTAGAACCTTTTAGAAACTGAACTCAACTGAACTGAACTGAACATGCGGCCCTTCGTTCCGTCCGCTTATATACTCAACAAAAATGGGCGTGTCAAGACAAGGAAGTTTGATTGTCTGTCCTTGTCTTTTCTTACTAGAATGTTCGCGAAATTTCGGCGTGCTATGATCTCGTAATTTCGGCGCGCTCCGATTGGTCGCGATTGCCGTGTGATGATCATTCGAGAATGTTCCCGCGCGTGCTGGCTCAGCAGTCCAGTGTTTTCTCGACGTTCGTTCTGGCGTTCTGGCCGCTTCTCACGAATTCTCGAACCTTCGTTTTTATGTTTGTTACCCTGATTACTACACATTTATCTATAGTAATACTAAATGTATCTATTTCACATAAAGTCGTCTTTATCGCACACTGGCGTAAACTTTACAGTACACGACACATTATTTTCTCGCACACACATATGTCGCGTAAACAACATTTTTACTGCCCCCGGTAACTTCTGTCCGCAACACTCTTATTAGAAAACTTAGAAAGAGAGGTATAGTGCGAGAAAAATCGAGAGAGTTCGCGCGCCGTCTTGTGATAGCCGTGCAGGGCTGTTATTCGCTACGCGCAAATGCGGCTCACCCCGCCGGTCACCCGTTACGAAACTAGACCTCTACCTACGCTTAGTTACTACGCATCGCGGAGTCAAGATATATTTGTGGGTGAGCGTTGAGGTGAGCTTAAACAAGTTACAAAATAGGGGGGCAGTAGAGTAACAGCAATCTTAAACTGAACGCATTATATGTAGGGTGATGTGTTAAACAGTGGGCCACTTTTTTTCCCAAGAATCATAGCTCCGAAATAAATGAGTCTAGGGTGTTGATATTAAGGATGTGCAAAGAATATTTAAACTATCTTACATTTGTGTTATTAGTTTTTTGATATAAGCTATAAGGTAGGTGCACCAAGGAAGGCCCGGCTCCTAAGATTTTAAGACTTGAAATTAAGATAAGGTGCCTCAACAATAACTTAGACAAATATGTAAAAAATGATTTTTTTTAAGTCGGAAATGAGCCACTGTGTACGTCGGGATCAAAACAGGCTCTACCTCATTTATATAGTGGTTCGGGGTGGTACACAGTGCTTAATTTCGGCTTTACTCCGTCATTTTGAGCGCATTTACATCATTTGAGAAATTTAATGCCTATCATATATTGCGAAAAAAAATACAATGAGCAGTAATGATGAACACTATAGTTACGGGAACATAAACAAAACTTACCTTAAATCAGTGGTCCTCTGTAACAAAAAACCCTTCCTACACATAATGACCTTGCGGCGCAAACGCCTCGCTTGGTTCGATCATCCTTGTGCATAGATAGCTTTCGTGAAGTGACGAAACGGATAAGATAAATCATAATCATTCATTGCTTTATCATGTTATACAAGGGGTATTTTGTAACATTATTGTCCCGAACATGAACCCTGCCAGGGCATAGCAAAACCATTTGAACTCCCCCTCGTCTGCATCACCTCAGATGCTGTCTTTTTACGTAGAGGTAGATATGTTGTCTATACGAAATTCCGTGTTTAAAAATGGCCACGCTGACAGCTAACGTTTCCATTGACTACGCAAACTGAGGCAAGTTGTGTGAAATGACAGTCTTAGTGTGCCAATTTTGGAACGCTTATAACCTATCTACCTCTTTTTAGGGTTCCGTAGCCAAAATGGCAAAAACGGAACCCTTATAGTTTCGTCATGTCCGTCTGTCCGTCTGTCCGTCTGTCCGTCTGTCCGTCTGTCCGTCTGTCCGTCTGTCCGTATGTCACAGGCATTTTACTCGAAAACTATAAGGTGTATTTGAATAAAATTTTGAGGATAGGTGTATTTTGTTAGCCGCTACAAAGTTTTGTAATTAAAATTACTAAAAAAAATTTTTTTAGGGGTGTCTCCATACATAAAACTAAAAGTCAAAAAAATTTTTTTCATCGTGTGCCCACGTGTGGCACATGAATCGATAGGCCTTTCAAAATAAATATAAGGTTTCTCGGGAATTTTTTTGATTAAGTGAATACAGTCAGAGATAATCGCCCCGAAAGTCACTAAAATTCTGTCCCCCCCCTCTAATTTTTGAACGGTGTATTTTAAAAATATGAAAAAATTCATGGATACAGCGCTTATTAAGTTCATTCACCGAAAATTGTTTTGAACAAGATCGGATGAAAGGTTTCCGAGATATTGCTGAAAAACTGCCTTCCTCAAAGAATAGGACGTAAGTGCCGTAAGATTTCTATGACGATACGACCTTTTTAATAGGCACGGAACCCTTCGTTTTGCGTGGTCCGACACGCACTTGGCCGGTTTTTTATATTATATCATTGTACTATGGCATAAAAGTCCTCTCCGCTAGCATCGGCAAACATTCCAGAGGCGAGCGGCACTTGTGTTATGTATATATATAAAACATATAATCTGACAAGATAGCACAGGTAGGTACTTTTGTTCATAATCATAACACACATACATACATATTACGTACATATTCATTTATGTTCAAAGTTATGCTATGTTTTTACATGATCCTTTTTGTCATTCGGCATGAGCATGTGGATAGTTCGGTTATAAAAAGTAACACGCAAATTACACTGCAAGAAGGGGATTTCCCAGGACAATTCGCCATTAAGGTTTATAGTAATAAGGTTCGTTAATTCCAGCAAAATAATCAAGTTTTTGCGCGAAGAAGAATCAAGCAAAAAATCCATGGTGTGACGTGACGTACAAATATAGTAAGTAAGTACTTGCAAGTTATATCATCGAAAGCCCCGCGACGTGCCAATTATTTTTTCTCCGTCGAGATCCGTGATCGACGATCATATCCGTCGGAGGCAGGGAAATTCCACATACCTTACTTAATTTTTTATTAAGTAAGGTACCTATTAGGAATTTCTTGACATTCGAAAAGAGTTCGAAATTACGTGCGAAGTATTTTATAAAGATACTAGTTTTTGCCCGCGGCATCGCCCGCGTAGTAAGAGTAATTTTTGCAATAATTGTTGAATTGTAACGGCCTAATACTACTTTCTTCCCCTATGAGTAACCCTTCGTCGTCAGAAATTTGAAAGTCCGTATATTAATACGAAATTTCAAATTTCTAAGTTTGTAAATGAACGTCTTCTCGGTACAACTCCAATTTCACCCCTTCAGGCGGCAAGTTTAAAAAAATATATTTCTTGATGATCTACATGTTATAAAAGAAACCTAGTGTCATTTATCATTAAAAATCACACATTAACTATGTGAACTTTCAACCCCCATCTTAACCCCGTCAAGGGATGAATTGGAAAAAATATCCTTATCAATGTTTTTGACTGTACATTAGGAGCTTGTGTGTGACCGAAGTTTTAAACGTCTAACTTTAAAAACGACTTGTTTTCCATACAAACTTGCAACTTTTTTTAATCCCTCTTAGGGGATCAATTTTTATAATAACGCTAAATCATTTGTTTTGCTTTTTAGTAAGGAACCTTCATACAAATATTCTAGTCTATAACTTTCCAAATGAACGATTTCGATACAACGGTTCAACCCCTATTTCACCCCCTTAAGGATTGAATTTCTAAAAATCCTTCTTAGTACACGTCCACGTACGTACTGTACAGAATATATGTTCCAAATTTCATGCCTATATCTTTAGCGGTTTAGGCTGTGCGCTGTCTGTCAATAGAGGCTGTTGTTCGCTACGCGCTCATGCGCCTCACTCCATGAGTCATCTAACGAAACTAGACCTCTACCTACGCTTAGCGACTACGCACCGCAGTGTCAAGATATATTTGTGGGTGAGCGATGAAGTGAGCTTAAAACAAGTTACAGAATAGGGGGGCAGTAACACAAGTGTTTTATATATATACTCGTAAATTAGTCGCCCGAGGTAAGTAAACTTAATCACGTTCACGGACACAACACCATTCTGAAAATTGTGTGATGTGACACATATAAAATTCAAACTTTTTTTCTCCGGCCATGGACGTACTGACACATCACTGTTTAGTCAAATATTGTGCCGCCGCTGTTTCGTCTATGTATTATGTATGTAATTTGTTACAAACTCAAACTTTCCTCTTGTGGCAGCACGGCCACAGCCGTAACGTCTACAGACGTTTTGTGTCACAGCACACGTCATTCCCCTCATGTAAACTGGAGGTGACCCCATAAGCTTTTGCTGCGGCACTAGGAAAATTGGAATGTACCTAAAGCGGCACAACATGTCCGCCTTCATTTTAATCCTACGAGAATTTGTCGCCCGTGGACGAAGTGGCAGTTTTATCGCGGTGAAGATCACCGGCCACAGCCGTAGTATCGTATCACGAGGGTCTAAATTTACGTCTGTGGAAGTGCTGTCCTTGAACGTGTTAAGGCCCGCCACAATAGGAATAAGGACAAGCATGTATTAATCTTGAATTGTACACACGGTGAAATCAAAAGATGATTCGAAAAACCCAACTGCTGTTTTGCAAATATTATAGCCTATATGTCAACCTCCCACGATTAATAAGAATCCAACAACACCTCATATGTTGAAATCCGTCAAACGGTTTAGGCTGCAGGGCGTGCCAAAGAATAGGACATACACAATACATACATACATACGCTCGAAAAACATAACCCTCCACTCCTTCGTCAGTCAGGTAAAAAAATGAAAATGGAACGCGGTTCGAGTTCCTTTGTTTTTCTATTATGTTTTTACACATTTTGGCCGCCATTTAGAATAGAGAGCTTGTTTGAAACTATTTGGTTATTATTGGTTTTTGTCATGTCTTCGCAACGCGGAGCAATAATTTCCTTACACGAAGCTGGAAAACGACAGTGTGGGGTAGTTAGATCGCTTGGTAACAGTCGTCAGCTTGTGTAAGACTTTAAGCGATTCAATGAGCTCGGCCATATTGTAAAACGCCTAGGAATAGGTAAAAAGAGGATTGTAAGGACTCCCAGGCTCCGAAACATTATATCAAGAAACGATTTGAGCGTAATCCACGGACTAAACTCCGAAAAATGGCTCGGGATCTGGGTGTAAGCCGTTACACCTTACAACTTATTGTCTTAAATGCCCTCAATTTAAAGGCATATAAAATGCGTAAAGCACAACTTCTTGAAGATAAAGATAAAAAAGTTCGCCTCGCGAGATGTCCTATAATTAAGAAGCGTGCTGCAACTGAAAAATGGAACTATATCCTTTTTTCAGATGATAAACTGTTTTCCACTGAACAGGCCCATAATCACCAAAATGATAGAATGTAACTATTCTAGTCATCCTGGAGCAATCGCAGTGATTCCTCACCGCCAAAAGCCGGAATCCGTAATGGTTTGGGATGGCCCATTGATGTGGCCCGCCAGTAAATATGCAAAAAATCGTCAGCGTTTACCATGATTTTATATTCATTAATCTTAATCGCCACGATTATTTGTATGCCATAAAACTACTATCTAATTACAACTGCTATAATTAACTTTTACTATAAAAGAAAAAAATAAAATGTTCGGTTCTGGCGCTTTGACGGCCGCTGCCGCGGCACGCTCGCTTCGCTCGCTCGGCTCGCGTGCTGTAGGGTCTGAGTTCTACCTAACATAATATATAATAAAGTATTTTTATGAAGTATAGTTTTCGATTTATGACGAAGAATGAAAAAAAAATACCTTTTCCCTCTTTCATATGTATAGGTACCTAATAACTTTGGTGTACTTACTTAGTCCTTTTTAGGGTTCCGTACCCAAAGGGTAAAAACGGGACCCTATTACTAAGACTCCGCCGTCCATCCGTCTTGTGTCTGTCTGTAACCATGCAGGCTGTATCTCATGAACCATGACAGCTGAAATTTTCACAGATGATGTACTTCTGTTGCAGCTACTAAAACAGATAGAATACATAACAACATAGAATAGCCATGCATTAGGTACTTTATTTTTCGTTAAAATTTGAATACAGAACGAATAATGCAAAACTATGACTACGATGAAAATTCTTAAATAAGTAGGTATGTGGATTTAATGTTTTGTAATGGCCGCAGCAAATAGGTAGGTAGGTACTTATGTTAACTAATAAGTTTAGATTTACTTTTAAGTTTATATTACTTAAGTCATAAGCATCTAAATACATCTTGTTGATTTTTATTGTACGACATGAGTGACTTTTATTGGTGAAAATGGTAAAAGCGTTTCGTTTCGCTACGAGTCTTTTTCATTAAATACATCAATCTAAAATTCACTGATGGTAAACAATACTTTGTAATGAATAACACATTAAACATTGAATTTTCTCCCTCTGTTCCATTATCGGCCCTTATTTAAATACCTACAGTTAATATCGTCCAAATTTTTCGACGTAAGTTAACCGTTAACCATCACTAATATTTGTCTTTTGAGAAATACCCTAACTCATTCGAGGCTACGCATCGCTACGTGTGCAACGCCGTAGCGCGTAGCAACGTTTTTCCGCTCTGTAGTGGAAATCGCACGTAGAGGCATGACTCATATGTTGGAGTCTCTGCCCTTATTTAAATACCTACAGTTAATATCGTCCAAATTTTTCGACGTAAGTTAACCATCACTAATATTTGTCTTAACTCATTCGAGGCTACGCATCGCTACGTGTGCTACGCCGTAGCTCGTAGCAACGTTTTTCCGCTCTGTAGTGGAAATCGCACGTAGAGGCAGTGACTCATATGTTGAGTCACTGCCCTGGAATTGGTAATGTAACTTTGAACTAGAACTTTTCGACTGTAACATAGAGTTATTAATATTTTTTTGTAAAAATAACAAAGTTAATTTTCTGCATGGAAATATGAATAGTTCAGAATACAGAATCATATTTAGTTACTCCGTACCTACATAGTCCATCAACCCTTCTTCGTATGTCTAAGCACTGATCAGTGCTATTGAAAATTGACTCTATGACTGAAACCAAAAAAAAATATAATCGTAAGCAATGTCAGTGTCAATAAATACATCCAAAGAGTTAATACTTGCAAAATGTCCCTGTTCTCGGTTCCTGCTTCAAAACTCTTTACATAGCGAAATTTCAAACGCTAGTCCAAGACTTGATATATTAAAAATAAAATTATTTGACACCTGTCTCACAAAACACCGATATAAGCTGAGAGTAAAATTTATTGGAAATTGTCACGGTTTTGGAACGCGGTTTTTACAGTTGGTTCTAAATAATAGGATAATAAGGCACGCAGTGGCAGTCGGAGCCCTGTCGGCGTTGTGCCCGTGTCGGTTGTCGGATCACGGTTGGCAATCCGCGATTAAACACGTTCCTTTATGGGAGTTCTGGTTGATGCTGCGAAGTCCTTATCTCGGGTGACGTCAGGAGCAGGCATATATACGATGTCGGTGCGCGCGCGCGCTTATTATTAGTCCACAATAGACCCGCGCATTCGGCCGCGCCGCCAGTGCGCACCGACAGATCTAGATCGCTGCGGACGGTGCTATTCCATTAAATATTATTGAATTATTAAACCAGTGCCTAAGTGAACATTTCTATGCTGGAGTACTCATAAAGCTGGTAAGATTTCCATTACATTATTATTATTACCTAGTACGCCATCAGATATATCGGAATGGCCAAAGTGCCCACAAATATCTGAACACTATCTCTATTGTCGAGGCATTAGAGATGTGTTCAGATATTTGTGCGACGGCGACAATGATAGCAACTCTACATGGCACGATTTATTTTTATTTTAAGTAATTGTTGTCCTTGTGTCTTGAATGGACTTTCTGATTTAACATCCTTCATAAGACCCTTTTCTGCATTCACTACAACTTAAAACATGTTTTTGTAGCGGTTAATAGTTATAACGTAAGTAGAATAATATAATGGCGTTAGTTGATCCACCACATGATAACCACAATATTATTCCTGTTTAAATTAGGTATAGGTGTGTGATTCATTAGGAAGAATAGAGACGGATGTAGAATAAATATTAGTATGTCATACCAATTTATTATATAAAAAATATTTTAACATTTTCACGTCATACAAACAACTAAGTAGCATGTAACTGCAACGTATTAAATATAGAGGCCTTGGCAGAGTACAACTTTGTACCCTTTGGCGTCGAGATCCTCAGTCCGTGGGGTCCCAGTGCGCATAAGTTACTTGCGGAAATCTCGAAACGTCTGGTTGATGTACCTACCTAACTGGTGACCGAAGGGCTGCGGTTTTCTCACGCAACGCATCAGCATTGCAATTCAGCGAGGAAATGCCGCCAGCATCCTCGGTACAATGCCTCGAGGGTCTTATTTTAGATTTAACTTAATTTTACTTTAGAAATAAATTTTAATGTTACTAAGTAAACAAATCATGTTAGCGAGGATACTAGAAATACCTACATGTGAATGAGAGAGGACTGACGCTAAATATTTTCCCTCGTTTAGAAATGTTTACTAACAATGAACTTCAGATGAGGAAAACGATCACGAATGAACAGCATTGATATTAATTGCTTTGTCTAGGTTGCTCAACATTTACTCAGTAGATAGGTAAGTATGGACTAGCTCTACAAGAAACCAATAAGCCATAACGGCATATGCTAAAACCATACTCAAAAACGCCTACAATTCAGTGTCAGTCAAAGATTACTCTTTTGACACGAACAAGTTTAGTATAGTATTCAGAATACGTTGAAAAGTGAACAATGCTGTACCATAGCAAATCCTAAGTACAGATTTCTATGTGAAAGTCCAAATCGTATTTGTATGATTGTCTTGGACCACATATGTCGTGCACATCTCATTAGTCGCGGTGCTTTATACGTCATATCTGTTTCTTAAAGTAGTTTGTAACGACAACGTGTTAACGTTATTGTATCGATTCACTAAAGTGGACAACGTGCTTTTATTTAAGATATGTACGTAGTTGTATACATAGCCTGTTAGTAGCGTAGAAATTAGCAATCATTTACAAGGAGCCTCGAATGACGGATAACGTAGATATTATGACTAAAATAGTTATAATGTACCTACAGTAAGAGAAATGTATTCACGTACCTTTTTATGCCTTAATGTCATAGTTACAAGAGCTAAAAAGGTACCTATATATGATACCTACATCAACATCAGATTAGATAAACGGGTAACTATGCATATAAGATGCTCTGCCACTGGATATCAGAGATAGCACCGTATTTATAACTTTAATAATTTTGTTGTCTGGATTGCGTGGTCAATTGGCCACGGATTACTTACCATTAGTCGGAATGTGGAATCGGTTACTTGTTGGTGGTGGTTGTTTGGTTGGTGTGGGTTGGTTAATTGGTTTTCCTTATGGTTACTTTTGGTGACATCATTTAGATTGCAATTACTTTAATTGGCGTCAAGTTTGTGCTAATTCATATATCATATATCACAAATACATACATGTACAATGATCACTGAGCTACCTCAGTGATCATTGTACGTCCAAAATGACTTTGCCACTTGTTGGTTTGCTTTGGTTCTTCTTGTTTCGTGTTTGAACCATGAACTTTTGGTATAAAATCAACATCTATTCTTCTCTAATGCCTCCAAGGTTTCAATGTCACAGCTTTTACTGATGGTTTTAAATGCGTTTTTTTTAAGTAGCTACATATCTTTATATTATGGATTTGAAACTAGCTTAGTATTGTTTTCAACTTTTGTTTATGGTTTACGTTGAAAAAAACATAACGTAAAGTGTAGGTCTGACTCCAAAGCCTAGGTTTCCTTGTTTTCGGATAAAGGCGTTAGGTTTTGTATACACTTATATAATTTTAACATTCGTCATAAAAGATGCCAAAAAACATTAGAACTGATATATCTCTCGTTTTATCAATAATGGGGTTACAATTTGCAAATTTTTGCGGTTTGCTTACCTGGTCGACGGGAACGGGAAGTATCCCAGTATCGTTTTCGACTATAAGTATTTAAACTCTTTTTTGCGTTGGCAAGTAATACTCAATTATCTGACCGTTTAGCATAGTGGGTAGCGACGCTGCCTACGAAGCTGAAGGTCCTGGGTTCAAATCCCCGTAAGTGCAAGTATTTGTGTGATGAGCATGAATAGTTGTTTCTGAGTCTTGGATGTTTTCTATGTATTTAAGTATTTATATCTATTATATAGGCATATCGTCGACTAGTACCACCACAAGCCTTATTGAGCATATGCCTAGTTCGAAAGTTATTTTGAAATTTGTAACAATTGTGGATGAATAAACATTTTTATTATTATTATTATTTGTGTGAGATTGTTCCTTAATATTAATTAACATTTATTATCCTAATATGATAAAAAACAAACAATATTCAATTCTAAAATTATATATAGATTATAAGTGATACCTGTAACAAAAAAATGTATCTTAAACTCTAGACTCGGTCCTAAGGGCCCGGCCACATGTCAGATGTGCGGAGCCACCGCATTTCTCGGTAATAAACGCGGGTATCTGCGGCGCCGCGCCGCACCCTTTCGCGGCGGCGGCGCCGCACCGCAGACATGCGACCGGGCCCTAAAAGGTTCCTTTCTATTGATTTAAACTTACACAATTTTCAAACATGATTTTTACTAATATTCATTTAAATGAGGTACCTAACCGAGGACCTTACAAATATTCGTCGCATTACATTACTCAGGCCAATGTTTATTTAATTACACACGTCTGTGCTGCATCGTACTACCTTGGCATAAATATTAAGGCGCAGTAAGTTCTGTATAAATTTGGCTAATTATCTAAACAAATGGTGTTCATGTATGGACAGGGCCTCGATTCTGTGCCTTTACTTGGCGTCGCCGCTCATCGAAGAGATCGTATGTAATGGATGGGTGCACGTATGGGCTATTACTTGCCCTTCACCTGTATTTGATGGAATGGAAGTTCATTGAATTTCGCGGTTTAGCATTCATTTGGATGATTAATAACGTGATTTTATCTAATGTGAAGTTTCAATAATATATTAAGTAGGTATGTAGTTAGTTAGTTTTGTTTTAAATACACCTAATTATTATTATTTTGGTTATGTTTCCCCAACTCAAAGCGTTATGTTTTACCGACTTTTTAAATACGTGAAAAATCGAGACTAATTTGATAAAATTATATGTCTAAGACCGTCTATTGAATACATTATCTACAGACAAAATGCATTAAACAGATGGCCTTGGTCATACAATTTGTGAGTATCTCAACGGACAATATTGTTCTTGCAACACATCAAAATTCCAACGGGCAATGAGTACCTATCTAGAATCTAATGGTACATAATATGTAATATCACGAGGAGTATTATGTGGTCATCACTACTGACTGTTTTGAATTCTGTGTTAAAATAGTAGGTAGATTGTATTACTAGGGAGCAAAATGGTATATTGAAGCGAGGGTGAATGATTGAATCCAGAACCAAGGGAAGGATTCTAACGTGGAATCCTGAGCGTAGTGAAGGATTCAACGTTGCCCGAGATATAAATAATTTTGCTACCGCGCAATACACTCTTCTTATCACTCCTTCCATGATGATAAAAAACACGATAATTACAGTAAATATTTAATTAATATAAGTTTCCGTCAAAAATGGTAGTTTTGGTACAAGCTTTTATTGCCGACTGTACTTTTCTGTATACCGTCATCAACTACTTATTGACACGAGCCCAAACTCAACGGGGTTACGTCGGTTAAGTACTGAATTCCCGTATGGCAACATTCTGTTTCCATCATCAGATCAGCTTGATCGTACCATAATATTAAATTTTCATCCAAACTCTACTTAAACCCAAAATTTCAGCTCAATCGGATTACGGCAAGCGACTGAAAAATGGATTGCAAAAATTTGTTAACAGTAAAACGTTTAAAAATGTCTTTCAGTCATAAGCCAAGAACACACTTTATGTAAAATAATAAACATTTAAAAAATTATTACATATTTCAGTTGTCCTTATACTTTTAGATAGAGTCTTTAGGCGCCTCGTTTAAAAAAGTGTGTATATTTTCTGCATACAAGACCATCAGATAGTCTTTTCAGAAAGGCTATTAATTTAGCGTAAATATCTAGGTATTTATTTGAATGTCGGTGTTCATGCTGATTCATACTTTTTGCGTGAATTTGAACCGATCTTGTTCAAAATAATTTTCCGCGAAAGAATTTAATGAGCTATTATTATTTTCATCACACACGATTGTAGTGACTTTCGGGGTGATTCACTTAATTTGACTTTCAGTTTTAAGTATGGAGTGCACCCCTAAACAATTTTTTTTAGACATTTTAAATACGAAACTATGTAGCGGCTAACAAAATACACCTTTTTTTATGGGAGGAAAATCCGTTATGGATACCTCCACGCCACGGGGATAGCGCGGAGGTTATGTCGGACTCGCACCGACTAAAAACCCCCCGATGGTCCTCCTCGACGCATTTCGGACGGCTCTGGGATCTCCTACGGAACGCACCAGTGCCGCCCTATCGTCATGCCTCAGTGGTATCTACCTTTTTTTTTCCGGATTGCAGCCCCCAACTGCAATCGTGTACCACCCCGAGGACCCCTTTTAGTCGCCTTGAACGACAGGCAGGGGATACCGTAGCCGTATTCTAATGCCCGGGCTACAGGGCGCAACAAAATAGGTACACCTATACTCAAAAATTTATTGAAATACACCTTATAATTTTCGAGTAAAATGCCTGTGACATACGGACGGACAGACAGACAGACAGACATGACGAATCCATAAGGGTTCCGTTTTTTGCCATTTGGCTACGGAACCCTAAAAACAGTGATCGTGATATTTAGCATTATTTCAAATAAAACTTATCGTTTGATATTTCATATGCGAATAGGACGGACACTGTATAATAATCAATCGCTACTATGTACCTAGTATTCGCTCAGGATAACCTGTTTCTGCACTTAGGGAAAACGGCTAACGTATTTAGCGACACTGAAGGATCCAGTAACATAATTACCAGACATTACGTTTGTATGCTCGTCATAGATAATTGATCATTATATTGCAAGGTGTAATTATCAATGGAAATCGTTTGGTGATTTACGCGTAACGGAAACATGGGACAAATAATTCCAAGACGAACGAAGGCTGCGTGCAATTGCATTGAACTTCGCGTGCATCGGTCAGTGGATCGACCCCACGGACATATTTAATATTTTAAATACTTATGGCCGTATTATTAACAATCAACCTATTTTAGCTAAAATGCCGTTAAAATTCGTTCGTATTTATCTGTCACTTTGACTTTGCGGTCGTAAGAAAGGGACAAAATAGATTTTATTTAAGGGGGTTAGACGTCGCATATACCGCGGTCTTGTCAACATTCAAGATCGAGCGAGCCTATTTCTTAATGGAAAAACAACATCACAGGATATTTATTTTAGTAATGCATATAGATTATAGCAGGATGATTTTGATTGTTTTTTCTTCCATTTTGATATCTTTTAGTCAATTTTATACGAATCTAGACAGATAAATGACGAAAAACAATAACTACTCATTCAAAGTTGAAATAAAAATGGTTTCGTTTTGCTATAGATATGCGCATTCCTGCGTCATCGTTGGCGTTGGCGCACAAGTCGCACAACGTAGAATGCGTATGAGCTCATTGATCCTGAGATGTGAGATGTTTAGATGTTTGGATGTTTGTTACTCAATCACACTTAAACGGCTGACCCGATTTGGATGAAATTTTGCGCGAAGATAGTTTATAGCCTGGATTAAAATATATAATAGTTTTTATCCGGGGTCTACGCAGACGAAGTCGCGGGGGAAGCTAGAATAATATGCAAATACTAGTATATTATGTCTGTGATCGGCCGCGAATTTAAAACCCCCGTGCATATCGGCGTCTCTTAGCGGAGACGGAGAGACCCAGTCCGGTGACATTGAACTTCCCATGAGTCTGAACAACGAAGAATGCGAGTAATGCCACTGCGCCCGCGCCGACTCGGAGCGGGCTCCCGGCTCGAGCCTCGTGGCGCAAGCGACGCCGCGGCCGCGGTTCAGTGTCGCAATTGAAAATACCCGCCCCGTCACTTTGCCGCAAACTCTGGACTTTGATTCCTAGGTTTTTAAGCCGAAAGAAACTCATTTGCACTTATTGCAACTAATTCAACACTCGGTATCTAAAATACCTGTACAAATTGCAAAAAAAATGGGCTACATACATAATGTATATTTTATAATTAAATAGCTACTTTACCATGATGATTTAGAGAAAGGGCTGATATACCGCGTAGGTAGTGTATTCATTTTGCAAAGACATTTATATAACTGCGTGCCAAATATTTAACTAATATAATGAAATGTCATAGAAAAGTTTTGTGTAGACAGGACCTAGTATATGTGTATAGTATACCTGTTTAAAACTTTACTTCTCTAACATATACATACAGTTCCAGTTACTTTGTTACCTATCCATTCCATTAAGCATCATTAGATAAGATCGAGACTAACATAAAAAGCGTCATGCCCGAACGAGTATTAAAAAACTAAGCGGTTTTTTTATTATCTGTAAAATACCTATTTGTAAATTAATTTTGTATTAAGCCGTAACGTCTGTAAAATAGCAACGCCGCTCAGCATTCGTTTTCAATGTATGTAACGTTCTCAATACTCAATACTCAATAGTTTATTGCAATTTCACAAGTAGTTGTACAGGTGGTATACTTATAAGCTAGAACTTTGTGAACCCTGTTGGGCACTGCCATATTATTATTACTTACAATTTAGAATTCCAGGGACTCTTTGTGAATGATATTCGATTTGAAATAGAATAAGAAATAATATATGTCGAAAATTTAGAATACAATGCATTTGTCTGTTATTATTCAAAACATTAAATTACTTATTATATTAACAAGAGCAAATAATCAATAGATAATTATTCGATTATAATTTGTCATTAAAAAATTCACTTACAGTGTAGTATGACTTAACTAATAACAACTGTTTAATTTTATTCATAAATTATTTATCATTTTCTTCTTCTTTTATATAGTTACGTTTTTGCGTTGTTGGTGCAATCGAAGAAGGCTGAGTCTTCGAGGTTGATGTGATGATGTCGCTATACTTATGCCTGCTGAAGGCGTAATAAGTGGTTGAAAAATTCGTTGAACCGAGCACGGTTCCGATAGCTCAGTAGGTTAGATTGACTGGCCGCGTATGCCAGAATTCACTGTTTCAAATCCGGCTCGGAGCAATAAAGATTTCCCGTTAATTTGAAATTTAAGCAAACGAGCGAGCGAAGCGAACGAAGTTTTATGCTTCAGCTTGGGCCGAAAATCGTTCGTATGCCCGGTGTCCGTTTCGACTGTTCTCCTCTATTCTATCTCTCCGCATTTCTCAACCGATTCTCGTTAAATTTTGTTTTGTTTGTTGATTATATAGTATTTTTTTGTCTAGTCACTATCATAATTATTCAAAAAAAGTTTTTTTTTACAAATTAGGCTTGCTCGCGAGTTCAACAGCTCACAGAGCCACTAACATACTAATTTGTAGGTACTTATAAAATGTAGTATGCTGTTTTCAAAATCGCAAATCTCATTAAACGTTTTGAACAACAAAGGGGGTCTTGCGGCCCGACTACTATTTATTGCCATATAAACATAAAACATAGATATTAACTTATCGGTTCATAGGGGATTTATTTTCATTATTTTGTTATCATACGTCATGTGCTTATGTGGATAATAGATCAAACCATGCACCATGCTACACAAATGCAATGATACAAATGTTAATCTATTACACCTATCAAAAAAAAAAACAAATGTAGGTACAGTCAAGTGCAAAAATATGTATCGATTTAATCCTCTCATAAAGTCATAAATATGAACCGAAACCTTAATCCGCTGACATAAGAGCGATGGGGCATATTCAGGGACCGTAGAACCGGTTTTATTTAATACCTGAATAATTATTAATTGTCAAACTATTATAAATAACCAGAGGTCGGAGTTTTCGCGGCAAAACAGAAAACGGTCGCAATCAAGCTAGTGTTAGAAACATTTTTTTATCGATATCGATAGTTGTGTAATAGAAGACAAACAAGGTTCACCAAATAAATTAAAATATTTAATACAATTTTTTACGTGAGGTTTGTATAAAATTGTATAGAGACAGATGCAATGTCCTATTGAGTAGGTACTCATTTTCTTAAGTGTCTATTATTTTCAATGAAGTGGTATAGTCACTTCATTAAAAGTTTTACGTCTTTGATACCCGACTACGACAAAGTCAAAAGAAAGGGTTGTTAGTTAATATGATAAAGTATAGTTAAGGTTTAGATGGAATAACACATATAAAACAATTCCGTATTTTACCACTTCTTTTGCATATTTTAAATTAACAGTCGCGAATGATTATAAAATAATGTAAATATATAGGCATGTTTTTTTAGTATAACAATACTCGATTTCGATAAAAGACACGTTTTTTACACTAGCTAGATTGCGACAGTGTTTTGTTTTGCCGCGAAAATTCCGTTCTCTGCTAATAATACGAAAATGTTACCTAAATATATGATAGAGTCCTACACTAAGAGCCTAAAATAATTAAAAATATTAGACGACTTCGGGGATTTCTGAAAAAAACCGGTTCTCATATCAATAATGTTGACATATTGGGTAGGGAATATGCATCTTTATTTTTTATTGCGAAAATCAAAAGTATAATCCAGAGGAATATCAACTGTAGCATTAAAACTTTCTTACAATTTTTTTTTCTGATGTTGCGCCGGCACCCACCGATAACGGTCTGTATTAAAGGGGCATATACTATGACGTCACAATCCATATTCTCGGCGCGTTTACTATTACCTATCTCCTTAAATTTTTTGATAATTATGTATAATTGTTATACAAAATATAATTTCTAATTCAATATTCTATTTTACTGTTATGTAATTTTATCAAAAAAAGGGGTGATTTTAAAGTGAGATAACAAAACAATAGTGTTTTTAAAAAATATATTTCTGTTTTATGATATTTCTACGTATATCCGCATATATTGAGTGCAATTTATTCAAAATTGAAGTCCCATGCATATTCCCTATTAAACATTAGTATAGAACAGCTTTTTACTACTTTTGCGATCGCGTTTTAACAGTTTCGTTACCATGGAGATAACACATCAGTAGTAAGGTATTTGGAAATTCGTCAACTGAATACAATTATCTATCAATGGCACTGTACGGACTATTACCTATAAAGTCGATGAACCAGGGTTCGATCCCAGTGGCCGGCACCGGCACGCAGTTTTTGAAAGATGTTATTCGAAAAACTTAGTGTATTGATAATTTCCAAAACGCAGTTGCGGAAATTCACGAAAACATAATTGAGTGAAAAGTAATGTGATCAAAATGGATAGGTAATGGAATATTCGAGAATTGTCGACAATGAAGCGTACTAGAAAAATAATTCAAAATGGTGGCCAATTTTATCGATTCTGACCTCCGGATTCGTATTAAGGGCCCTTTCAATAATCATCAAATAGTCAGGGTTATCATTGCTGCAGTTCGTGACCGTCTTGAACCTTTTAGGCGACTTCTGTCACCTGGTTGTTTCCAACCCACCTTCTGTCTTTGGATTTTTAATCGTGGTTGTGACTGTGATGCGACTTGTGAGCCCTCTAAGAGCAACAACCAGGTATTTTTTTTATTTTTACACTTGACTGTACGAGGGCATTGTAAAATAAGTTTGAAAAAATGGCCTACTCTACTGCGTCATTGAACGTATCAACAGGTACGGTACGGAATACTACTTTAAAATTAGGTGCAACGCTATAATCTCAGCAGATTTGGTTTAATAGGTACTCCCATTTGAGTGCTTGTCTTTATGAGGCGTCGGATTGTTAACTGTGGGGCGCCAGTATTTATGATTTTGTTAATTAGATGTATTAATCGCTAAAATTGTTCATTACATTCCGCTTAAGATAATGTCAATTAGTAAAGTTTCATCGGTAATCTCATTTAAATTTCATTGATATCGGGTAACTGGGCTTAATTATGCCTACTGTCGACGTTATATCCTCGAGACTTAATATTCACTAGGTAGTACACTGTTTAATGTTCTATAGGCAATGATGTAATATAAAAAACCAGACAAGTGCGAGTTCAACTCGCGTGGTGAGGGTTCCGTATATAATCTAAATTTCATAAGTGTTTTTGAATACTCAAACTTCTTATAGGTTTTCTTGTAATCTTTAGCCAAGGAACTATTTTCCATATTTTTTTCAGAATTTTTATCCTAGTACTTTCGGAGATAAGGGGGGGGGGGGGTGGTCAATTTTCGTCTTTTTTCCTATATTTCTCCAAATCTGTTTTTGCTAACTTATAAAAAAAAATATCTGACATGCTTACAACAACCCCTTTCATTTGATATGTCACACAATACAGTTTGCGAAACTTTTTTTTTAAATTTTCCAGTTTATCCCCCAAAAGTGGCCCCCTTGTTCAGAATTCATTAATTTACTTTACGCCATCTTGTAGTGTCCATCTTTGGGTCACCAATTTACATAGGTATGTGTACCAAATTTCAACTCAATCGGTCCAGTAGTTTCGGAGCAAATCGGCTGTGACAGACGGACAGACAGACAACCGAGTGATCCTATAAGGGTTCCGTTTTTTCCTTTTGAGGTATCGGAACCCTAAAAAGAGGTAGATACGCGCTCGAAAAATGGCTCACTAAAATTGAGTCAATTGGCACAACTTGCCTCAGTTTCGACTCGTCAATGGAAACGTTAGCTGTCAGATATGGTGGCCATTTTTAAACACGCAATTTCGTATATAGATACAACATATCTCTCTTTTTTATATTACATCATTGGTTCTAGGCATCGAGCACAATATTTGGATTAGGACATAAAAAAAGAAAGTCAATTGATTTTCTCGTTCCCGCCGCCGCACCCTCTGTCGGTGCTAGGGTCTGCAATCCGGATCCGACTTGTATGTAAATATCCGTATCTGGATCCACGGATCCGGATAGTTCCATACAAGTTGGATCCGGATTGCAAACCCTAGTCGGTGCGCGCGTATATAACCTTCATTATTTTAGAGTATCATGGCTACTCTGCGAATTTTATAATGTAATAACTTATTACTATTCATATAGGGTGGGATGTTACATTAAATCTCTTCATTATCATTGAATTATATTTTTGTACTACCTTTTTTATTTTCTAATCTAAGTATTGTGCTCGATGCCTAGTACGTTTACACAGTGTACAGTCAGCATCAAAAGTAGTTACGCAAACGATGTCAAAAGTCTTTATGAAAAGTGAATAAGAACTTTTAACGTAGCGTACTTTTGATGCTGACTGTACAAACTACTGAATATTAAATCGCTTCGGATGTATCGTATCGTATAATAATGGCCAAACTACTTCAGGTAAGTTTGTTTAACCATTAATGATCGTACAACCATCTTCATAATTAGACCCGCTAGAAAATGATTTCTTACACAACCAGTCCGTTTATTAGAATCACTGGTGATTAATTAATGAACAAGTCATCCTTTGTCTGACCGTCGGACGTAACTTGCGCATTAGTCTAACGTTCGTTAACTGGGTGTAACGCAAGTCTCGGAAACATAACAAAGAGGTACGTAAGTAACACATTAAGGGACTTTTGTATTCATAACGCCGCTCGTAATACCGTCCACAAATATATTTTATGGTTATAAAAGTAAATAGACCTTTGTGATATACAGGTACGCAGCAATCTTATGTACGTTACTCGTACTTCGATAATTTTGGACGGTCGGTTGTTCATGTAGGAGATAATAATAATAAACTTTAATAATAATAAACTTTATTCATATAGCTGCGGAGTTTATACATATACAAAGGTTGAAACCTCCTAGTAGGTATTCGAGTACCTGTATCAGGAGATATATACGGTAACTTTGGAAAAACGATTATTGACTGCCTAATTTTGTAATTCACCCCTATGTGCGGTCGCCGATGAGTCATCCTACCTCCACGTAGTGTGAGAAAGCCTTTTAATAATATCGATATGAACAGCACTAGCTAAACTATGGCCATATTTGTGTATTTTCATCTGTCAGGTTAGTTCGCCTAATTGGGAATGGATGAAAATTTTAGAAATGCCTGATTATTTTTTTGGTGATAGGAATAACCTTCCTTAGCACCAGAAAAAAGTTTCAGATTTTTCAGCTGCGTCATTTTTTTTTGAAAAATATAAATAGTTTCCTCACTTACGTTTTGGGTCAGTTACGGCACCTTCCTCGATCGGTCTCATATTACAAAAAAAATATTAAATATGTGTGGTAAACTGACACTGACAATGACATTGACACTTGCAGCAGCTATATTGGTCATTACCAGTGAAAGTTTACCACAGATATTTAAGATAATGAGGAAACTGTTTATATTTCTCAAAAATAATTGTCGCCGCTGAAAAATCTGAAACTTTTTTCTGGTGCTAAGGAAGGTTATTCCTATCAACAAAAAAATTATCAGGCATTTCTAAAATTTTTATCTATTCCCCATTGTGGATTCCATTATAGATACTCGTGATCTTGCAGTATATTAGGCCCCACCGAAATAAAAGTCATAATTTATTATATTATTTTTTTGTATTTCACTTTTATTTTATATACTCTAGGCTGTTGTGTTAGTATTTAAATATTTTGTTATCCGTTGGAAAAAGTATACAAGCCCCGATTATTATACATACAGGCTGTTTGGTCCATCGTTTGCCAAATTAAAACGGCAGGTAGGTTGGGTCATTTATTGCTATCTCGTCGGCTTCCAAAAAATTTTGTGCCCACGGTTTTTTTTTGTTTTTTCAAAATTATATTTGGAAAATTCTTAGGGCTTTCGCATTTCAAACTGAATTAAAAAAAGGAAGTGGTAGGGCCTAATAAAACAAAACCGGCCAAGTGCGTGTCGGACCACGCAAAACGAAGGGTTCCGTGCCTATTAAAAAAGACGTATCGTCTCAGAAATCGTACGGCACTTAGGGAAGGCAGTTTTTCAGGAATATCTCGAAAACCTTTGAACCGATCTTGTTCAAAATAATTTTCGGTGAAAGAATTTAATAAGTCCATGATTTTTATAAAATACACCATCCAAAAATTAGAGGGGGGGGGGGACATAATTTTAGTGACTTTCGGGCTGATTATCTCCGACTCTATTCACTTAATCAAAAAATTGTCGAAAAACCTTATATTTATTTTGAAAGACCGATTGATTGATGGTGCCACATGTAGACTTATAGTGTTTTTTTTTTGATTTGCAGTTTTATGTATGGGGTGCACTCCAAAAAAATTTTTTTTTGTTATTTAATTATAAAACTATTTGGCGGTTAATAAAATACACCTATTCTCAAAATTCAAATACACCTTATAGTTTTCGAGTAAAATGCCTGTGACATACGGACAGACGGACAGACGGACATGACGAAACTATAAGGGTTCTGTTTTTGCCATTTTGGCTACGGAACCCTAAAAAAATGTTATGTGTATGGTTGTACGGCTCTATCAAAATCAATATTATTTGCAAGTAACGTCTACTTCTTTTTTTATAGACCCTCAAAGACTTTTAAACATGAATTTCGTTTAGGGTAACTACGATTCGTAATTTAAAAAATAAATAAAGAAATCATGTTCTTAATTTTTTACAAAAGTTCTCTAGTGTATTCTCTTTCTAATGATGTGCAATAATGCCAATCCCGTCTCGGCTAGGCTAACCGGTCGTCAAACCCGCTCCGGTCGTTAAACCGAGTTTTGAGTCCCGGAGAAGGACACAGGATTTATAATACTAGGGAAACGATGGACCAAACGCCTTGTATATATAATAAGTACATACAAACGATATTTTCAAGGCCGACGTCTCTTGACCACCGCACAACCGGACCAATGTAATCACAAAAACTGGATAATGTTTTGCTGTTTTGTTTTTCTATACTAATTTAACGAGTTTAAAATGCGAATACGCAATAAAAGTTGCAAGCAAAAATATTTTTTGTGTACAATGTAGCAGTTGAGTGATTTGATTAAAAAGTGATTGGTACTTATTTCGTCATAATCATAAGATTCTTGTGGAACTGCTTGAGATAATGATTTCACTATAGAGTTTATTCTAATGAATGTCTAGGTAGTCCTTGCTGATTGTTTCGCTATAAAGAGTTTATCCTTATTAGTATCAGACCGTGGTTGTTTCATTGACATTGTCATAGGTACTTAATGTTGCTCAATCTTTGTTGCGGCAGGTTATTATAATGACAGCGAGAGTGCCTGAACGTATTTATCATCAACTGGAAGTAGGTATTCCATTGCTGTTAACTATCGTTTGTTGTTATTGTTAACCGCATCGGAAAATACGTTTCATTTTTTTATACTTCTTTGTTTGTGGTTATTTTTAGTAACACAATAAATTATATGTGTTCTATGGGTCCTGGTGAAATCAAATGTAATCCGAATTTGTACACTAAGAATCTGGGAACTCTCATACTCTAAAATACTTTCTTTCATCTTTCTGACCTTTAGTGTGTACAGTTAGAAGTACACGTAATTCTGACCGTTTATGATACAGATATTGCAATGTGTCATATAACAGGGTAGTGGACAGGGTCACATTCAGGGCCGGGCGAGGCGTCAACGACGTCGTGTGTATGCGGCTCCCGCACAGGCCATCAATGCGCAATAAACACTACACCAGGCTGCGCAGCAAATCGCACCTGCCATTCTATCACTGCAAGAACGCTGACACACGCGGACGCGAAATACCAGTAATTTATTGAATATAGTTGGAAATTTCAAAATTGAGACACTTGAGAGAGAAATACAACCGTAGCATCGTAATCCAGCTGCTAAAGTTTGTCAGAAAAATAAATGGAAAATTGGAAATCCTCCTTCGCAGCTTATACCTGAACTTTGGTCTACCTACAGCCTTTGACGTATATGTTTATGGAGTGTAATCTGTCTATATCTTGTTGTATCTAAAAGACATGTAGGTATCGCTAGATTTGTCTTAATTGACAAGAAGAAGACATAGTAGAGATAAAGTACTAAACTAAAGTACTAAAGTGATACCTAACCTAAGTATTCAAATAGGTTTTAGGGTTCCGGACCAAAAAGGTCAAAACGGAACCCTTATACATAGTGGTGCGACTTCGTCTGTCTGTCTGTCACAAAGTTAAATATCTCAGGAACTACTCATGCAATTTGAAATTTAGACTAGTTGTAAACAAAGCTAATCCACGTGTATGGAAAATGAAACATTTAAATGTATATTTTTAATTTCTATAAAAAAGAACAGATGGGGGGCAAAAATTCTAAGTCTAGGTAGTAGGCCAAGTGGGGTATCATATGAAAGGGCTTGAAATGCACATTCTAAACATTTTTTTTTCTACAGTGGTAAAATTTAGATTTATAAAGGATAATGTTGAAAAAAATACCATTCCCCTCCCCCCCTTATCTCTTAAATTGACCAAGCGAAAAATTTGAAAATAATACATATGATTAATATTAACGTAAATATTACCGGAAAAGTAATTCACTTGATCAAGAATTATCGCTGAAAAACCAATTTAAACCAATTCAAAACCAATTCCTTGGTCGCGCAAGTTAGTAACAAAATGCACCGATAAATGGCGCTGTAGGTACTCATGACTTAACTACACTATGCGTTATTAAGATTTTTCCAAGGTTAATGGGCGGTGTGGCGGTGTGCAAGACGGGCATGATGTATGAATTTTTTGTACGGAACCCTCGGTGCGCGAGTCAAACTCGCACTTGACCGGTTTTTTTTTATATCGTTCAACTTTTTTTGGGAGTTCTTGTTAAGGTCTTATATTATACATGCATTTATGGGTCAACAATGTCATCCGCATAATTTAGTAAGTAATTTCTTTTATCTACACACATACTATAAACCCGCTAAAACGTGTTCAGAAACTGGCAGTAATGACCAGCATTATATCAATAAGGTTTATAAAAATTATTAACTTGTCCCTGGCCGTAGCTTATTTTGTAGGTATTTTCATTGAGATATCGATATTGATAAAGTAATGACTTTCAAATTTCGAAGCGTGGCCCAGAGGTCAGAGCCTTCGATACTGTTCCATGGAAATCTAGTTGGTCATGATTTGAAATCTAGTGAAATCCATGGCGGTGCAATGGCGCTTATTCTAATGGTTCCCGAACACATGATTGAGGATTTATGATATGTGTGTAGATAAAGTAGAAATGCAAGTCACATAAACTACTATTACGTCACACCTGGTCATAAAGTTGCAAATAGCAATTGCCGCGTGTGGAAAATTCCACTTCCTGGCCAGGGAGAGATGTAAAATTTTGTACTCGCCGCGGGCGCTAATAAAGGAAGCGTCAGATCTTATATTTCAAATCAAATCAAACTTTTATTCGTAACACAACACAACATACATTATTACAAGACAAAGACAAGAAAAAAAAGTGAATCTGGGCCGTGTCACGAAATGGGCCCAACTCAGCATGATGCTGGCTTTGCAGCCAGCGCTGAGCTTTGCCTTCGGCTCGGGCGTCAAATACCTACCTGCGATCTGAGACATTCTTTGTTTTACCGCCCTAGGTAAGTAAAGTACTGTTCTGCGTTATTGCGGTTTAACTCTGATGCGTAATTAAGTAGTTCCTTACGGTTATAATGTAGTACCGTTTGTAACTTAAGTAGTGTTTACAACAGCCAGTGCAAAGGAAGTTACTTTTGCAAAACTTGTCGCCGAATATTCCACAAGGGTACCGGGTGGGAGTAAAGCGTTCACGGCCAATGTCTCACAAATATTATTATCCATTTGGTTCCTTCCTCTTCCTCTTTGTCAATATCGTAGTATATTCTAACAAAGTAGTTTAAACTAATAAATTAATGATAGAAATATACTCCAATACCGCGATTTTATGCATATTTATAACTAGACGAAGGAGGGAGAATGTAGAGGTTCTATGCGTTGGCGGGCCGGCCATACAAAAATAACAGCTTCTATATTTAAATTTAAATAGCTTTTTGAGAGAGCTGTCAGACAAACAAAATGTAGTAGGCGGCTGCAGACACTGCATGGTTGCAGACGCTGTGATATATCTCAGTTAAATGTCAAAGGTAATATATTGTAAAATATCGCTGAAGTCTATCATCGAAGAAGTCACCGACGCCGTAGCTCTACCCTGACCCTGAGTTAGCATCACCCTCCCTGAGTTAGCATCATCCCCCTAAGTTTTAAAACGTCATGAATAAACTTATTTTCTTTCTTTCTTTCATTCTTTCTTTCTTTCTTTCTTTCTTTCTTTCTTTCTTTAGATCTGCAGTGACGCAATTGTTTCTGAATATTTTAATTGTTAATTTAAAAAAAAGAAGTTTAAAGTTTTGTTATGATTCTGTTGACGTAATCGCGTATTCTCATGTTTAGTTTGCTGTTATTTTCCGAATATACCGAGTGAATATAATCGATTATGGGCATTTTTAAGCTGACTCAGGTACCGCATTCATTATCATTATTATACAATAATGGTATGAGGCTCATTAACTCCAACAAGGCGAAGTGTCTTTGATAGATACCTACGTCATTCATGTTACATACAAAGGACTAGAATATTTCTAATTACGATCAGTAAGTGCATTGATATATTTAAAGTCACTAACATTATACAACGGATTCTTCCGAAAAAAAAAGAATCCTTCGGATCGGATCATTTAAACATTTAAATAATTAGATATTAATGATCAAAAGGGATAGACTCTTTCAAGCCATACTCTACCAGCAGGGGTAGGAACATTTTCAAATTTTTAAACGGACAACTTATATACTCTTGCTATAATGTTTTACATAGACTATTACGAACTAGATACGGACATTGCAAGTTAAATACGAATGTCGTAAAAATCTTCTAAATGGGGGAGTCGTAACTACGTAATAGTACATTATTGCTGAGGCGCGGAAAGAAAGGGGTCTCTTGGCAGGCTTCTGCAAGCCACGGCCTTCCAACCACCTCGTCAGGCAATCCCGGTTCCGCCAAGGTAAAATATAGTGCTTTTCTCTAACATGTTAGAAAATAATACAAAGACATTACAAAAAAACATACTGTGACAAACCTAATAACTTGGTGATACTTGTACTTTGATTTAGCTAAAAGCATTCTTTCTACGACTACTTTCAAAAGCGGTATTCACTTTCACACTATCTTTTACACTCAATGCGGTTTTAAAGGTTAACATATAATTAATTTCATGTTTCAATTATCTCAAATAAATGAATTTACTTACGGTTATAAAATGTTTAAAATAATTTCATTTTCTTCTGACCATAAACAATAACGAGCGAAAAAAAGAAATAAAAAAAAGATCAACATGAAAACCTTGGGGTTCGCGGGTGGTTTTCTTTTTCTGAATGTGATTTTTCCTTAGTCGTCTCGATTTAGCATGGTGTTGTGAAGATTTTAAAAAGTTTAACGCAGCGAGAAATAATGGGTGTTGTATCTATGGATTATTATACTCCTAAACAGGGAAGCGATTTAACTTTTTAAATTTTGTCGGATGAAAATTAGGCACTTGCGTGTTTTTTTCATACAAAATGCGACGCTTTCCCAGCATGTTTGAGAAAAATACATTCCTAGCAGTATTTTTCCATGAAATGAGGACATCAGAGTCTAATTGAATTTCTAGTGGCAGCACGAAGCTTCTTAGTAAGCTCTCGTTTTATGACATATCGATGCTAATCTATATTTAATAATACAGGGGGGAAGTTTGTGAGCTTGTGAAAATATCTCGGTTGTAGGTATAAAAGGGGTAAACTCACGTATACCCAGCGATAAATCTTGCACATCGGTCTTTGGAAAGAGACGCTGCTAATTTCGGCTTTTTAGAGGGTTGTCACACTAAAAATGTGACCTGAAGAGGGAAACCTTTAGGAGGTCAGTCACGCGAAATTATTTACAAAGCAAGTTAATCAATTAATCCCAAATATACCCAGTGATTCTGTTCTAGTAATCGACAACGCATAATATAAATCACAATAAATATGTTGAAAGACCCCCCAATTCAAACACCGTTAAACAGGAAATGATCAATTGGTTAAATAGACATGAAATTCCAGTTAATCCAAAATTTACGAAACTTAGATTTACGGTATTATACTTATGTTAGCGCCAGGAAAGGTTCAGGTACAGAGTTTTCTGTGGACAAGTTACTTGCCGAACATGGGCACACTGCGTTGCGATTACAACCATATTATCCAGATTTTAATTCCGTTGAAAATACATGGTCTCAATCTCGTAGATATGAATTTAACCACAGTAAAAAAAATATTGAATGAAAAAGAAAATATGATCGGCGCATGAAAGTGAGCATGAATAATGGAAAAAGGTTTGCTATCATGCAATCAAATGCGAAAATGAATATCGAAGAATAGAACCCGATATAGACGATTACACTGATAGACTAGTAATAAATACGGCTGACAGTAACAGGTGATATCAATATCCTTATTGAGAGCTCAGATAGTGAAATGGAAGGAATTGAGATTGAGATAAATTTAGATTTACAATACTCATAGAAAATAGGTCGTTTTTTAATCAATTACAAAATAATAAACATAATATAATAAGAAAAAGTCTGTGTAGCACATTTTCAAGATACATTTTTTAATGCGCTACTTTTTAGGGTAAGCTCTGTAAATGTGACAGAGTATCTAAGCTGTTGCATGCCAAAGCCTTAAATTATAATAAAATTGCAGACATTTTGAGGGTATCTTTTGACCATGCTGGGGTCCAAACGGACGTATGACGTGATACAAGTTCATTGCTCCGCATTTCATTAAATATTTGCGATTCGAAAACCAGTTGGTGGAACCAGACTGTTAAGATCAACATAATCTTGTGTTTATTTTTTTACGAGTTGTGTTGTAAACCGTCGAATACATGTAAGAATGCGACAGGGGACCGATTTTTGACTTTCAAGCGCTCGACTCTTTCACTCGAAAACTGTCAAAAATTATGGAATGCTATTTTGAAATACCGATAGAAAATTGAAAACCGAGTGGTATTTACAACTCGTATTCAATTCTACCAGTAGAACGTAGCCTGCAATTTTGACACTATAATCATATTTACTTTTATTTTATTTTCGAGCGCTCGAAAGTTAAAAATCGACCCCCTGAGGGGTAATCATGTAACGTTTTGAACGCGCGTTAGGTAGATCCAAAACAGTCATTTTTCCATATAAAAAGTGACATTTAGATCTACCTGATGCGCGTACAATGCGTTACGTGATCGACGCGCAGGACTAGCAAACGGAACAGAACGATTACTTTACCGTCTGGTTTTATCCCTCAGTTACTTAACCTGAATATTACGGTTCCTTGTTGTTTATCAGCAGTGATCGGTTTTTTGGATTCTCCCTCGCGGGATATCAAGTAGACAGTTTCCCGCGATACCGAACAAACCGTACAAAAATAAAGCAATTTAAATTAGAAGCTTAGGTTATGTAAGTATTTAATTGTTAATTGTGTTGTTTGATTTTAATTTTAATAAATTGTAATTGTATGTGATTATGACTGTAAAATTTTATATTTTATATAAATGTGATAATTAAACTTTACGTTGATTTAAATTATCTCTAAGGAATTTTTACTCTTACATGGCAACCAGTTGAGACAAAAACTTCTATTCTTTTCCTAATCTCTATACTTTATTTTAAGCAAAATATATTAAAACCTCCACAAAGTATTAGCTTATATATCTGTCATGATGGAAAAAATACTTCAAAATCTTGACATTGACATTTCATAATTTTCTCTGGATTTCAGTTCTAATTATTTGCTTCTAAGGATTGCATAAATATACCTATTAGCTGTATAATTTATACTACAATATTAGGTCACAGGTTATCGTATAAGTATCGTAAAGCCCGGATTCCCGGGGCATATCCATACTTACATAATGATTGAGGTCGTTCAACCCATGTCGAATCCAAAAAACCGATCACTGTTTATCAGGCTTAGGTTCAAAAAGTGAAACACCGGGTACCTACTTAATCTACGAAAAAATATACCTATGGAATTTCTATAGGTAAATTGCGGAATAAATAAGCGTTAGACGCTTATTTTAAATCAAATGTATAATTTACTGTCAAAATCGTACGTTTGTATGTCCACGACGCGTCCACGTATAGCAATTAATAGCCTTGCTGGCTAGTGAGTGGGTTTAGATTGTTAGATAACAAAAGCTTGCTCAGGAACCTTGCTGCATAAACACATGGTTGCGATTTATGCAAGAGGTAAGTGATATTCGCGAAAGAAATATTTTGGTTAATTCGTAAATTTTGTAATTTATTGAAAATGTAGGATTGAATCAAGTTAACAAACGTGCTTTATAGTACGGTGGTATTTTTTCTACCTAATTCAAAATGTATAAAGTATGTGTTGCAAACACCCCAAAGATATGCTATGATACATGCACGCAATAAAAACCTTTAAGAACTTTTTTACGGTAGATAATTAAATGAATTGAAGGTATGTGTCAGGCGTGCCTCAAAATAATTAACATGCATACAAAACAGCAATTGATAGCCACCAATGTTCGGAGCAAACCGAGCAAGTATATTATAGGTAATTATGGTTCAGCAATGCATATTAAGATATCATTCGGCGCGGACGCTATGTCCTTTTTAAATCCAAATATCAAAAATAAAGTAAATCAACGTTAAGCTGCTGCTTTTTAAGTACCTGTTACATAAATATTAACTCTTAGGTAATGTTACCTAACCCCAATCCAATCTCTGAGATTCATGAGCACAAGGACATTTTACACAGAATTTAGTCGAATAACGTTAAATACTAGGAGCTAATTTAGAAGCCAGTTTGTCTTGACATTCGGCCCGGCTAGCCGCCAGTTAGGTACCGCACCTAATTTTAAGTAGGTACAGTAAGCGTCAAATACTCTGTAGCAGTCAAAGTGGCCAAATAGTTCGGTACACCATACTAAATATATGGTGTACCGAACTATTTGACTACTTTGGTTGCTACAAAGTATTTGACGCTGACTGTACACTAATATCTAAGTAGGTACTATACTTGTTCCCAACCAAAGTGACGACTGAGTCCATAAAGAAAGACAATGAAAGACAATGCAAAAGAGATAACGCGAGCCTATGGTTTTATTTAGTGACCACCCTGAAGGACAAGGTTTCTCAGACCCTATACAGACAGTGAGTCATATTAGTTCAGGCAATGAACTGACAACTTGTATGGAAAAAATGACAAATTTGGAAATAATTTATAATAGCAGATTGTTTTATTGTAACGGATATATTATCAATTAAATAGTTATTTAGAGGCAAAATCCAACAAATAATCAGACATCAAAAAAATAATAATTTAATTAGCTCCCGAAAAGTCGGGATAAATATTAATAAATGTTTTAATCTTTATTTTGGTTCATTTACATTTGCTTTTAAATATTAAATATAAATCAAACAAAAAAAACAATGAATGCTTAATCTAAATCTATATAACTACTTCCGGATGGAAAGTTTGTTGGATTCTTGAATAAAGCATCTTAGAATAACGTTTTAAAATAAAATAAACAAACAAAACGCTATTATAAATTAGTGTTTTTCGAAACCGTATTTTGCCTGGAGTATATGGAACTATTTTAGTAGTTACTAAATAGTCTACTAAAAGAAGAAAAAAATATCTTTTCAGTTCTCCAACTCATCTAAATGATCGCATTCTGCAGCCGTAGCATGGTTGGCCTTATCACGCGACAAGTGACAAGATAAGAGCGTCGTCACGTTCTATCGAACGGTGTCAGCCAGTGACGCACGCTCTATCCTATCACCTATCGCGCGACAAGGCCAACCATGCTACGGCTCCTGGTACATTTAAGTGGTCGGAAATTGGCGCAATATGTAGATTGTAGGGGTAATCGCTGAAACTACTGATCAGATAAAAATAAATCAATTACCAGTATATTGAATGAACCTTCGGGATGGACATACGCTATCTTTTCTTTGTATGTTTTTTATTTGCTAGTAAAACAAATGGTTAATTAAGTTATTTTTTCTCAGTCAGCTATTAATCATCATCATCATATCAGCCAAAAGACGTCCACTGGTGGACATAGGCCTACCGCAAAGAGTGCCACAATGACCGGTCCTGCGCCACCTGTATCCACCGGACTCCCGCGACCTTTACCAGGTCATCAGTCCATCCTTGTGGGGGGAGGGGGAGGGGGGGGGTCTACCCACTCTGCGCCTATTAAGATAAATACATAATTTAAATAAGTTTATTTTTTGTTGCAGTGAAAATGGAGACGTTGAATAGGCTAGTGGCGAGCTACCACGACCTCATGGACAACAAAAGCGACCAAAGGGTCAAAGACTGGCCCATGATGTCGTCCCCTCTGCCCACGCTGGCTATATGTCTTACTTACGTATTTGTAGTCAAAGTAAGTATTACAATTATTATAATTTTTAAATAAAGCTAAGGATTCACTAGGGGACAACTGGGTGTAGTGTATGCATGTATAAATTCGATATTCAAAGTATCAATAACATTAAAACGTAACGGCAATGGTAAGCGCGCATTTGACGTAAAAATACATAAGCGTTCGAATACTATTAACGAAGTACTTATCTTATTTCCTTACTATCTACATTATGTTGGCAGTACAGTTTTATAACTAAACTATTTAAAAGTTGCCTTAAAGAATTATTATAGTGGGAGAGCCGACTGCAAATTTCGTACCGACTTGATACCGCGATGAAATGCACAATGGTTTCCCATAAAAGTGATACCAAGTCCGAATTTGATAGTCTGTCACGGCGGAACTTGCCGAAATAAAAAAAACGGATATTGCTTACATAAGTTCTCGTCTGCCAAGGTGTTTCGGTAGAAAAAGACTTTTTTTACTTTTGGCAAGTTCCGACGTGATCAACAATCACTTTTATGGGAAATAATTGTGCATTTAATTGCGGTATCAAGTCGGTACGAAATTTTGGAGTCGGCTCTCCAACTATTAGTAGAAACCAGCCAGCTGGCAAGTAGTCCACAAGCATTTTTTTCCAAAATCTTTATATGGCAACAATTTTACCTATGAAATTAGCTGTCAGTTATAAATAGATTTGACGAGGACGGGACGAGTATCAATCTCCTCCCCTCCCGCGATGGGTCGCACATACAGCTGCAGGCGGAGTCGCGGAAGTGTGCGCGAGCGTTCCCGTGGCTCCGCTATAAAGCAGCGCGCTGAGCACCGTGTGGTTCCCCAGCCAGGCGGGATGCGTGAATGCGTTTCCCCACGAAAAAAGAGGGTTAGTTTAGTATTATATCCTGAAAAATCTAAAATTCCTTCAGCGGAACAATTATGAAATTCGGTCAAAATATGCTTTCGGACAATAAATAACTATTCGGAATTATGTTATGTACCCAATCCCAAAACACGTTCCCAAAAGTTGTTCAGAATTCATTAATTTACTTTAGGGTCCATCTTTATTGTCACCAATTTACATATGCTTACCAAATTTCAACACAATCGGAAACGGAGCCCTCACCACACGAGTTGAACTCGCACTTGTCCAGTTTTTTTGAAGACATCCTCCCAGGGATCGGAACCGGTTTTTTCAAAAATCCCCGAAGTAGTCTAATATTTTGAATTATATTAGGCTCTTAATGTAGGACTCTATCGTGTATTTAGGAAACATATTCGTATTATTAGATTGCCCGATCAAAAATGATATAATAACCAAAGAACGAAATAATACCGGTTTAATTTGTATGGAGAAAATACCGGTATCCGATCCCTGCTGATCCTCCTAGCGTTATTACGGTTGTGCCTTAAAGGAGCCCATGGTCCGCTTTGACATCTAATCCTTAGATTTGGCATAGGCACTAGTTTTTTACGAAAGCAACTGCTGTGCCATCTGACGTTCCAACCCAGAGGAAAAACTAGAGTCTATTGGGATTAGACCGGTTTCCTCGTGATATTTTCCTTCACTGAAAAGCTAACGGTAAATAGTCCGTAGGTACATAAGTTCCGAAAATCTCATTAGTACGAGCCGGGATTCGAACCCACGACCCCCGCCTTACCAGTTTTTTAAAGTGTTTAAGAAAAAAACTGGCCTTCTAGTTGGCGTACATTATTGATTGATAAGTAGCAAATTAGATGGGCTGACCTTTTTGCCTAAACGTAGTTAAGTTGGCACATATATTTTTCCAGCAAAAAGCCGATAGGCTTTTAAATTGTGGGCTTTATATATTTTTTGCCGATAGGAACTCGAGTGTATACTTCTAGTAGTTTCCAAGTAAAACAGGATATAATATAGCACCTCAAACAGCAACAAAGTTCTTATTATTTGCGTAACCGTTTGAACATAACTATTACGTGTTTCATTTGAATACGGTCTGTCACAGTCATTAAATAAATAAGAGTTGTTTGGTAAAGGTTTTGTTTGGGCACGCAGTTTGCGTTTTCTGTGTTTAACATAACCAGGGGCGCAAATATGTACGCTATCTATTAAGGAAAATAAAACGTTTTGTCACATGGAGGGACCTGCACCCTATCTGATCAAAGATTTTACTATAGCGAAATAAAATATAACTTTTTTTTGATGTGTGACGGAACATTGGTATGTCATATATATCAAGGGATTAACTAAACAATTACCATCCGCATGTGCAGGATTAGGCTTGTGACCTAAGATTTTTTACGATGCCATTCGAACTAGTTTTTGGAAAGGAACAAATGTTTGTATAGGAGCAACTACAATTAAAGAACATAAATACTCAAAAAATTGCATTAAAGACGGCGGCATTCTGGCGGCAGCCGAAACGCTTACTGATTGACTCAAACGTATGACGTCACACTTTTGCTACGAGTATTTGAATCATTGTAGTGAAAATCAAGTAAATTGTTGTTTCGGTCGCGAAATACTGCGTTTAGGTCTATAGTTGTCATACAATTTTGTTTCTCTAAAAACATAAGGATTCTATTGGTAGATTCTATTTAAATTTACTCTTGGACTTCTCGTCTCGCGGCACCTGAAATGTGATACTTCGCAGCCTGTATAAGGAACGTAACGTCAATATTTCATTGCATGTCTGAGAAATAACTATTTTAAAACAAAAAAAAATCTAATTCAACATTTTGATACGTGTCGCGGCACATTTGTACCCTAGTGAATCCTTGGCTTAAGGATACTTATTAAGGTGACGTTTATATTGCGTGAGGCGTGCCAATTATTGAAGTGGCGCAATTTAATAACAAGATTATTGTACCTACACGTTGCTATACAATAACAGACTTATGGTTTAGCCACAAGGACCTCGAAGTCTTGCTACTTTAATCACGCAAGGATCAACGATTATCGCAATATCTTGATAGTTTTATATCTTTATTACAGGTAGCCGGACCAAAGTTCATGGAAAACAGAAAACCATACGAGCTCAAACAAGTGCTCATATGGTACAACTTGTTTCAAGTGCTCTTCAGTTTATGGTTGTTCAACGAGGTAAATAATTATGTTTATATTTGTGGGTGACTATAATATTTTTTATGTTTACGGCTTAGATCCTGTTTACACCTATTCGTAGCAATCGGTGTCGGATCGACGATATTTTCCATTTTCGCTGTTCACACCGCACGATAGAGTCGGTCTAATTCCAATACCGTCATTTTGTTGCCAGCTTCAGTCCCAATGCCGGCGCATGACCCAAACATTTTAACTTCTTTTATTTATTATTTTCGAGGAGAAAAAAAAACACAGTCCAAATCAATTTAATCCAGGAAAACCCAAATTTATTTTACACGTTTGCACAAGACAAACAAGAGAAAAACAAAATGCAACTGGCACCACCCTGGCACAGCGATCACGCACACACCACGATGAAAGATATACATACACGTTCAGCACACATACAAACGTCATCCGTATGCATGCTCCGATATCGGACTGGGCGGTGTGAGCAGTGAACATGTTTTCTATAAGTACATTTACTTGGATCCAATATCGTTACTGGATCCGACGTCGATAATTACGAATA
Source organism: Epinotia nisella (assembly GCA_932294315.1). NCBI lineage: Eukaryota > Metazoa > Arthropoda > Insecta > Lepidoptera > Tortricidae > Epinotia > Epinotia nisella. The sequence goes on from OW028681.1 coordinate 14,738,596, forward strand.
GGTGCGACCAGGCTCTTAGCTGACGATGTTACACAAAAGCTAAACATAATAATGTGTTTGACATTGTTGAAGCCGCTGGCTAATATAATTAAGAGCAGGTGGCTGCAATGGGGTTTGAAACCTTCATGTGTTTCGTTTCGATCAGTTTCAGACTAAAATGTATCAACGACATTACTTATTTTAAAAAATCCCGACCGTGGCAGTAGGATTATTTTTTCGGAGTGTATTTATGTCTATTTCTTTGATACGCTTTGCAGTTTAAGCGGGTTGATTTGATACAATCATTTATTTGACCAACATAGGTATTCTTAGCCGTTGAACATATGTATACTATAATATTTGTAAAAAAGAAATCTGGGTAAAAAAAAATGGCTATCGTGTTTTTAACCAACTTCAAAAAAGAAGAAGGTTCTCAATTTGACTGTATATTTTTTTTGTGCGTTTGTTACGCGTAAACTCGGTAATTAATGAACCGATTTAAAAAAATCTTTATTTGCTCGAAAGCAGTTACCTACTTGCAGATTGGTCCCTGGAGAAATCAAGGGAACTCTTCAAATTTTGTAGGCGAACTTGAAGCAATTTGGCTAGTGAAACTCCAAACTTGAAGTCGGTTAAAACTTTGTTTTTAAAGTAAATTATAATTGTAAAACTGTATTTTTTCCGTGACAGAGCATAGCCAGCGGATGGTTCACCACGCACAGCTTCCGCTGCCAGCCCGTCGACTACTCGCGGTCGCCCATCGCAATGAGGGTAAGCTATGTTTAAGTGTTTATAATATTATACGGTTAGCTGCAGAGAAAAGTGACCCCCTAAATACAAACATTACAAACTTCTATGCAGGCGCGGTCACGTTTTTGTGCAGCTGACTGTACTTTAGAAATTAAGAAACTATTTACTTTTAGTTGTTGGCGGTGCGAAGCATGTTTTAACCCTAAACTTTGCAAAGTAAGAAAAAATCGGGCGTTCAAGTTTGTTTTAGAAAAAAATGCAAACTAAAAAATATAAAGTCCAAAATTTGAGTTATGAGCATACCCATAAATATTTTAACCAATCCTCTCAGACGAAGCCAATTGCAACAATTACAACACTGTGAGATTTAATTGAATCTGTGATTATTATTCGTCAGCGTTCAGAATAGGAATGTTGTTAATAATTTTAATTTAAAGTTAGGTTTCATGACACTCATCTCCTTTTGCATTTACTAACCCTCTTATTCATATAACTTAATATGCCTCTGTAAAGTACTTAGTACTTACCTAACCTTGATAGAAAGTTTCTAAAATGATGGGCGGGAGTTTAGATTTTTTGCAAATGAACTAACAGATAGGCATGAAACTAAAAGATAAATGCGAAGATTTGTATTATACAATTACCATACATAAAAGCCGGCCAAGTGCGAGTCGGACTTGCGCACGAAGGGTTCAGTACCATTATCTATATAAAAACGAGCACAAAAATCACGTTTGTTATATGGGAGCTCACTTAAATATTTATTTTATTCTGTTTTTTTCGTATTTGTTTTTATAGCGGCAACAGAATACATCATCTGTGAAAATTTCAACTGTCTAACTATCACGGCTCATTAGATACAGCCTGGTGACAGACGGACAAACAGACAGACAGACGGATGGACGGCGGAGTCTTAGGGTCCTGTTTTTACCCTTTGGGTACGGAACCCTCAAAAAGATTTTACGAGTTAGCAGAAATAATATTATGCGAATAACTTTTTTTCTTAAGTCCATTTTGTACGTATGAAATGTAAACTTACAGACTCAAGGTCCAAGATTCTTGTCGGTGTTCACGGAAATTACACTATTTTACAATTTCCCCTTCTTTTAAAGAGTTCCTGTTACTGCTATTTGCTTAGGAAACAATGTTTATTCATTCATAATTACTTACATAAGAAATTAGAATAAAATGGTAAAACTAGACTACTTACTTCACTTGTTTATTAAGGACACTTTACCTAGCGGAGCGAATGTAGATGTAGAGTAGAGTAGAACGGGAGGTCGCTTACCTTCAAGTTCATACGCGTGGTGAACACAAAGAATGATTGACTGATCGGCTAATGTATGCGCTTGTACAACATCACTTGTAAATTTTGATTACGTTTTATACCGGAAATAAACTTCATTCAAGTGCCATAGAGTAAGCGCGAATCTCACACACGAACCTATTGTTGATAATTCGGAAACAGTAATGAGCCCTTGGCAATTATGAATAGGTAATAACAATATTTAAATTAAATCACGACTTATGTATGAGCACGAGCATGCATTAGAATTGCCGTGCAAAAAAAGTTTCGTTTAGTAATGAGATGATAGCATATAATCAAAATACTAAGGCCACGTTTACGGTGTTTACACACACGCGTGATTGCGCACGACATCGCGCTTTTCAGAATATGAAATCTGCCTGTAGCGAGGTGAATATCGGAGCGTTTTAACCGCCTAATTTCTCTGGACACGTTTTTTTTGTATTTCATGTATAAGTTTCATGGTATTTCTGGTAAGATGATAGAAGTCAGGGTCCCTCACCAAACAACCGGAAATGTCATCAAAATGTAGAGACACTTCGACAAAAACGTGTCCAAAGAAATTAGGCGGTTAAAACGCTCCGATATTCACCCAGCGCCCGACAAGCTAAATAATTGTAAAGTATAGCACTTTAAATGCAGGGGTAAAGTGTTCAGGCATTGTCATGTTTAGTGTGTAAGTTAGCGTTTAAGATTATTGTAGTTAACATAGCATACCTGACATAGTTTTAACATAGGTACTTAACACTAGTTAAAATGAGCGCGGACTCGCCAGCAAACTGTTATCGCATAGTTTGGCGAGTAACATAACATTGTTAATTGTTTTGTACTTTTGATAAATAAATTAAAAAAAAAAAACGCGCACGCCGTGTTGCGCAAAATTACGCCCTGTGCGTAAACGCGGCCTTAGGGGGACCGGTCCATACAAACGCAGTACATTTGTATTTTTATTATTATTGATTTATGATCCTTAATGTGGCGCTTCGACCAGCAAGTGAGATTGAGGCAGCCCTGTTTTTTTGTTTAGAGTTCACTTTTAAGGCCTGTTGCCTCCAGGAAACTCCAGATTCTTTGGGCAATGATATGTTGTACCTCTTCTAGGTACACGATGTACCGCCCCCTAGGTGGGTACTTCTTTTGTGCATGAGTGGTCCGCAGGAACAGAGAATGTGCATTGCTGTCTCTTCTGTCTCCTTTCAGAACCTGCAAGTCGCGTCCCGTTTCATACCCATTTGAAACAGGTGTTTCTTTAATTTGTATTTCAAAGGCATCGAAATTAATTTCAACATGCGTGAAAGCAGTTTTTGGATGTAAATTCGGTTTTAGTTATAGATATTTAATCACGATTGAATTAGATATGATCAGGAGTAATAGAAATGTAGTGCGCATAATGATCCTTTAGTAATAGGATCTCTGGAGGATCCCAGATAATGTATAAATGTTAGTACTATACATAACATAATCATATCGTTAACATACCCAGTAGGTATAGGTATCTAATTAAGATATCTCTTTTCACACTTCTGTATTAAAGCATGTAATTTACTTACACCTATGTACCATACTAATGAGTATCATGGCACGCAAATTGTAAAATACACAAATTATCACAATGTTTATAGTTCACAAACGTCAGAACAGAGCCGGACTTCATAACTTCACATCATGGCATTTTGTTTGCTGAGGAAGTGTGTCTAACTACCTATCTACATAGTGCTTACGCGCAAGATTCTCGTTTCTTTAAATTATCACTTTGTAGCTTTGGACATATGATTTCACTGGAAAATGCCATCCCGATGAAGTGATGAAATGAACATAGTAAAACGTTTTTTTTGTCTTGACGTGGGTGTTAGTTATTTGTAAAACTGATTGGCGAAAACTTGTAAGGTAGATATTTGTTCGGGAGGGCCCTCTGGCTTGGCATCAAAATCATTTTGTTTTTTAGATTACTGCTATCCACATGCTACGGTGTTTGTTTATTGTCAGGCATGGCATTTTTGGAACCAGACCAGTTTATAAATGCAAGATAGCAGTTTGAATTTTTTCGTAATGAACTATTTAATGAATGACTTATAAAATGACATCTTAGACGACAAGCAACATCGTGTGATTATAATACATAGTTTATGTTATTTTTGGGGTTTATTTTCGGTAGAGCTAAGTCAATCAATTGCCTTATAAGGTCACGTATAATGAAAAAGTGCGACTAGGGCCTGAATTCCGGAATTTCGGAATTCCAGAATCTCGGCCAATTTTTCCGATATTACAATTCCGGAATTGGTACACTCGGAAGAGTTTGAATCTTACAATCTTAGTCCAATCTATGATAGTTTTTTCACAGCCTGATGTTTTTTGGCAGAAATCGCTCATGGGACATGAAAAAAAACTTGTGTAATTTCTGGGAGGGTCGTATTTTTTAAATTGGTTAATCAATTAATTGCGATGTTAATTAAAGATAAATAAATTTGATCTATTTCATACTTTGTTTTAAATGTAATATTTCGTATCAATTTTTGGTACATATTTTGAAATTATGAAAAACATGTAAGTAAGGTTCAAACTCTTCCTAATAGTTCAGTCTATCAGTTCCTTAAGTTCCTACATCGTAATTCCGAACATCCTGTATATCGTCGGTTCACAACCTCTCTTATCTCAGCATCGGTTCAGTACTAAGATACGAGGTTTCTAAGAGTAATGACAAATTAGGTTGATTTTTAGCTGTAGATTGACGATATGGTGACGGAATTTGTACTTTGGACTTTTATAACACGGGCAAATTAAAAGGTAAATAATTGCTCTCTGTCCATTCTCGACAGATCGTTGAGAACATTGCACCTGAGTATATAGGTAATGAGTATAAAACTAAAATCAATTATTTATTTTACAAATAAGCCCCATGAGTACAATTACAAGTCAAAGAGCAATCAGGGAATCAGGCACTTCTTATTATGGTCCGCACCAAGCATATACTCGTATTTATAAGTCTCTGTGTCATCTTTAAAGAAATATATATATATATATTTAAGTTGTTTTATGAAATAAATTAAATAATAATAATAATAATAACCAACCGGCCGTCCAGAGTGGAGTCGCAAGAGCTGTTGCTCGAGGGTAGATGTGGACACCTAAGTGGCGAGTTGGCTATATGTTTAAAGTCCAGTGCCACCTCTCTACCCCTCCAGCTCTCTGACCGGTGTTGCCCTTAGGCCATTTTTTAATGTCGCTATTAATAGGGGCCCATCTAGCAGTTGGCGAGTCACCGTCTGCCAGAGATAAAAAGTGAAACAGTTTTATTAGGCAGGCGTCCGATGTTTCACCAATAGCCCAGTCACTAGTCCATCATTTTCACCCAATAACCCGTTTTATTTAGATTCCATCAACATCAACCAGTAATAGTCCCTATACACCCCAGCGGGTGCTGTCTCTGTGTGCGTCCCATGACACGGGCAGGGACAGCATCCGCTCGGTGTACTCCTTGCATTCCATTAAATTGTCAAAAGGGCCTCTACGTGTTGGCTCAGTTGGTACTTTGTAGGTACCTAGCCCCACGCACGCCTCCCAAAGGTCCGGGACATCATGTCCCGTGAGCGGGAAAGACATACATAATAATAAATGTAATAGGTACGGTACGGCCGACATCTGTCGGGCATGCCGCCGTCCCGGGGAGTCACTCAGGCATATTCTCTCCGGTTGTGGCCAGAATTATTCACCAGCAACTTGCTCTGCTATACGGTCTTGTGGTCTCCGAAGTGCCTTACTATAAGTACACACCTGCGCCAGTTCTCGAAAATGGTCGTGCCACGCTCTATTGGGATCGATCTGTCATCACGGACAGGATTATTCTTGCCAATAGGCCTGATATCGTGCTGACAGATCGATCGAAACGCCAGGCAGTGCTCGTCGACATCACCATCCCCCATGACGAGAACCTCGTGAAGGCCGAGAAGGACAAAGCCAGCAAGTACCTAGACCTGGCTCACGAGGTAACCGCCATGTGGGATGTTGATTCGGCGATCATCGTCCCGATAGTCGTTTCGGCGAACGGTTTAATAGCGAAGATTCTCGACCGCCACCTTACGCTAGATGGCTGGGTCAAGGGTCAGATACAGAAGGCGGTACTTCTGGACACGGCGCGGATAGTCAGGAGGTTCCTCTCTCTGTCGCCCTGACCACGGGTAGTTTAGTTAGGCCCCGCCTCGCTGCCGGCGGCACCCTAGGTTAGGTTTTTATAATGATTTTATATTTTGTATGTATAGTTTTATATTTTACTTTTTATATTAATATTATAAAAAACTAACCTAAGATGAAATTTAAATAAAGAGATAACAATGTAATAGTAAATGACAACTAAAAATAGTAATACAAAATCAAATCTTTCTCTGCTGCTAGCCGGCTGACGATTCGATAATATAATGAACTTTTGTTCAAAATTTCTTCCTCCTTCATATACATACAGTTTAATCAGTATTTAGTGTAATTATATTCAGGTGTTCGATATAACCTATTGTATGCATGTTTGAGAAAATGTTTCAATATTATATATTTCCTGAATGACATGGAAGCTATTTTTATCTTAAATTATCAGAATATACGGTCAAAATAGTGGTGTCTACCAAATAAAATAACAAATTAAGAAAAAGGATTAAAAGTATTGTCAAATGGAGAAAAAAGTAATGCAGGGGATTAAATAATCACAAAGTTATAAGTGTCCAAAATTTTAACAGGGGATACTAGAGATTCTGTCCCTTTTCCGCAAAACGCACCTTCATATGAAACGATTGTCATTTACTATGACGCTCGGGGATCGTGACGTCAGCATTTTCTCTCTATAACAAGATTAAAGCGGTTGTAGCTTCGTAATTTTTTGAGATATCTGAATGGGATTTTCGTTACTAGGCATGTTTTTTTGCCTTCTTTCTTATGGAGTAATAATGTAATAACATAATACATTTTGAGTCTACACCCCTGTTGTTTTGTTTGTTGCTTAAAATAGATGGATACACGTAAATGTTTTCTTTATTAATGTTGATTATGTTTATGGTTTACAGACGGCGTCCGGTTGTTGGTGGTACTACTTCTCAAAATTCACGGAATTTTTCGATACTGTAAGTAATTGTACTAAATATCATAACTAATAGTATACATATTACATGCCAGAGTCTGCCAGAAGTCCTATAATGGTTGCGATTAAATGTCACTTGTCGCTAAATCGATAGATTTAACAAACATTACTCTTACTCCTGCTTTCTTGTCAGAAGGTTTAACAGCGGGACTTTTCTTCTTTGCTCCTATTAATTGCTTTATAATCGCTTTCAAAAAGACTGGCAGTACAATGCGTTGCCCTTTTGTGTATATGGCAGTCCATATACATACACAATAGGGCAACGCAGTCCAAGAAACCGACTAGTGCAACTCAATAATATTAAGCATATTTTAGATGTCTGAACTGAAACAATTAAGATACAACTGTATAAGTACCTATTTACTAGTCTGCAGTGGATATGCAATCCAGCCGAAATTAGTTTTTATAGGCGCATTAATAGACAATACCAAGGCTCACGGTGTCTCGCTGGCAATTATGTTTGTTTCCGCAACCAGTATGGTCACGTCGCGCCATTTGCATAAGTCTATGAGTCCGATCCAATATTGTGAGAATTTGTTTGCTTCCTCTTCGTACGCGTACAACGATCGCGTCAAGCCGGTCGTTTCGAGAGTCACATGATTTTCGATCTTGGATAATCGAGATGTACCTAACTGCCTACGCTAATGCCTCATTGGTTCCGATGATTAGCATTTTACTTCCACTAGTTTTGTTAAATATTCTCATAACAGCGATCCATTGAATATTATTCATAGTGGTTTGTAGATAGTAATTATTGTTATTTTATTTTTGCTTCTTATTTTAATTGTGATGTCTTTGTTTGCTTGTTTTTAGTTTTAATTATTACTTTTTGTGTTTTTAAATTATCATTTCGGTTTTTATTTAATTTAATGTTATGTCTTATTTCTGTTTCTTGTTTGTTATTGTAATGTGTTACTCGTGTTACGTACCGTGTCCTCACTGGATGGACCCAATGGAAGATCAGCGCTGGCTGCAAAGCCAGCATCATGCTGAGTTGGGCCCATTTCGTGACACGGCACAGATTCACTTTTTTCTTGTGTCTTTGTCTTGTAATAATGTATGTAGAGTTGTGTTACGAATAAATGTTTGATTTGATTTTGATTTGATCTTGAAATTTACTTGTTAAGTTAAGTATGCGTACTTTTTCAGTTTAATACTGAAGTGGTATATCTTTGTAATAATACCGAGACGGGATGCATTTAGTTTTAAATTTTGTCGTTTCAGACGGTTATGAACTCCTGGCTGTCGGCCACGTCTGGTGTCTTCCATGACTCTGATGTGTGTAGTACCTAAACCAGATTGCCCGGAACCATTCCATCCTCGACCGCTTACCGGTTTTTATAGGGCGGGTTATTTTTAGATGAATGGTAATTTGCAATTTACGTTTGTTCCAGATATTCTTCGTGATGCGCAAGAAGTTTGACCATGTGTCCAAACTGCACGTGATCCACCACGGCATCATGCCCATGTCCGTGTGGTTCGGAGTCAAGTTCACGCCAGGTATGCATTTGCAAACATCCACAATAATTTACGTCACTCCTGGACAAACAGTGGCAGTTACCGTCGTCCGCTACGTTACGATTAGTAAAGTATCGTAGAGTTAAGAAGCCAAACTAATTATTTTATTAGCCTAAGAATTACGAGTTTAGTACTTTTTCAAAGATCTCTGTTGCAAGAGTTTAATACAACATGCTACATGCTAGCTTATAACATGTATACTTATATAACTTCGTTAGTAATATTCGCAAAAAAGATACATGGTATTTTTAAATAAATTAATATTAGGGGACCCATTTTTATGCAGGTGAATGGAATATGAACTCTTACCGTCACTCGAAGCAACTTACAACTATAATTTAAATCAGTTTAGTAGGGCATGATTTTACCTAACTTGGAAAATTTCAACAATGTACTTAATTGTATTTTAATTGATCACCCTCTTTACCTTCTAACGATAACCGGTCTGATGTGTACAGCCACAAAGGTATTATAGAATTTATAATTGTGGGTAATTTTTGATAATGCTTATATTATTTTAGAGGCGTTTAAATAACGCGTGAATATTCATTTATATTCAAATCGTAATCCATTTTTATAACATCTTGAAAGATATGGGCTTTGTGGCATTCAAGTTACAGTTTATTCGTTTCTAAATGGTACATTAGTAATCTTTCTTGAGATATTGAATTAGTTCATATGATTTTTATATTTACATGGTGCTAAAAGCCAAAAATCTCAATAGTTGCGCGCATAATCGTTAATACAACCTAAGAACGTATTAAGTACCTACTACCTAGGCCTCTACTTGACTTATAGGCAAATGATATGTATGTGTCACGTTACTGAGGCAGCCTTGGCTAGTTACCTAATATTCCTAACGGTTTACTTTAATCCGTGGAGTGGTCATAATTCAAAAGGGAAATAAAATCTACGTTTTAATCATCAACTTGCCATCCTTTTTATTCACATTTTAGAATATTTGAGAAACTCGATCGGCAGTCGCAAAGTCGTCAAATGACACCAAACAGGGCTTGAAGGCCTCGGAGTCTCGCGAAATGTTGTTTGTGGAGCGCGGCCGTGGACCGGACAGATCTTTCTCGAACAAGTATTTTAGGAAATGTACGTAGTAGTTTCGACACCAATGTAAACTTATCAGCTGTAAATTAGCACATTAAATAATCGTTGGGAAAAAATTAAACTTTGGTATAATCGTATCACGCGCAAACATTTTGGCGTAGGTATTCGCGAGAACAGATCGGTCGAGCTATACTTAACATATATTTGATAGCTATTTACACTATCAATTTTGTAACTACATAGAGTTCTTTGACATTAAAAGCACCTGCGTACGTATCTAATGACTCTACGCTGCGTGGTTACGTAGAGTCATTAGATACGTAGGTACATAAGTGCTTCATTGTCAAGAACATGATGGAAAGTATTATGGGAAAGCGGGGCAATTTCGTACACCTTTTTTGACATTGATTTTTGCCCACCTAAATAACTAAAAACAAGTATTTTTTTGTGGTTATCTATCATAAGCTCGAAAAATCTTATTCCGATTATTAAATTCCCAAAAACGTTTCTCTTTTTTTTAGTTGGCCGAAATTTTGTTTGCCCGAAATTACATTTCCCATATTATTATTTTCCCAATTCTCAGTTCATTGCAGTTTTATTTCGCATATGATTCGAATAGACACTTATTAAAATTCAGAAGTATCATTTGTCAACTAGTTTTTGGTGCCGAAAAGTATTAAGTCCGAAATATTATTATCCCACTATATCAAAAGATCTAAATGGTATCATGTCGATGCAAATCATCAAACACTTTTGGGGAAGAAAAAAGATTTAAGTGAGGTCAAATTCCTCAAAGAAATGAGTAAAATAATTTAAATATAATTGTTATATTCATTTAATTATTACACTTATTAAAATTCCGAAGTATCATTTACAAACGCTCGGCAATTATTTTAACCTAACCTAAACCTGAGCTAACCGCCAGCGTGTACTCGTTGTTTTCGGTATTTCACAACCAAATGCTGGAATAATATTCCCCCACGTATACCTCCTATAAACTACCTACTTAAAAGGAAATATTCTCCCTTATTTATTTTAATTCAAATAGTTAAAAAATTGCCAATTATCCATTTAATATAGGTGTATGTATGTGGTGGTAATAAATCCTGTTACTGTCTAAAAAAAGGCTTCGAACATATTTGTTAAACAATAAAATTATGTTGAATTTGCTGATGTTTAAATTTACTGATGGTGATAAATATTAAGAGATAATACTTAGAATTGTTTCAGGCGGTCATTCGACTTTCTTTGGTATGCTGAACACGTTCGTGCACATCGTGATGTATTCATATTACTTGCTGGCCGCGCTCGGACCCAATGTTCAGAAGTACCTCTGGTGGAAGAAGTACCTCACCGCCCTGCAAATGGTGAGGTCACGTTACATTAACTTAGCATGGAAGCATTTGTCCCTCTCACACTTACTTATACTTGCTAATAAGAGACGAATATTATGCTTTATTTCCAAATGTCGTTATCGCGGGAGCAAAAACGATTTGACAGTACTGAAAAATTATGACAAATAGGCAATAACAGAAGTGACACTCGTATCGAGAAACGTTTATACCTTCGAGTTCAAAATCTATCAACCTTCTTTTTAATATCTTACCTCCGTACTTGATTTGTATGGATGATGTTAGTTTCCGTCAAACGAAATCTTCTGTGAAACGAGATTTCAACTCGGAAAGACACTTCCGTCAAAAAGGTTTTAGGTTGGAACTGATAATTTGATTCAAGTTTGATTGAACTTTTCCAAGGAAACTTCGTACTGTAAATGAAGAACTTCTTAGAGACTTACAATGCATAGGCAGAATATTCCGTTTATACTAAACAGACATTCTGTTTTGCTCCCGCGATAACGACGTATGTTTATCTCCGACATAAACGCGAGCATGCTAGGCCAGAATGGAGGCCTATTTTTGTCAGTTGCTGCCAATCCCAATCACATTTTTTTTAGAACACAAACAGTCACATAAACAAATATATATATATATATATATAGGTACGCATAGAATACCTACCAACATAAAGCATAAAGACCTATTTAATCTGGTACATTTAATATACGAGTAAGTGCGGCAAATATTTGAAATGTTATTATGGACGTGGTTCATCATCAGATTATATAAGTTTTGGTCTCACTGCTAGGCACAGGCCTCCTTTCATGGGTGACAGGGAATGGGTAGTATTCCCCACGCTGGCCCAGTGCGGGTTGGGGACATGCTATCACATGGTAAACGACAATATATTCAATTCCTAGAAGTGTTTCCCTGCGAAAGGGGTGACTTCGTGAATGACGAATTTTGCGATCCTAGGAATATAATAAACCAGATTGAAAAAAATGATTGTGATTATCCCGAATATTGTGACGTGGTTTAATAAAGTATTTACTGCTCATTTCAGGTCCAGTTCGTGCTTGTGTTCATCCATACATTTCAGCTGCTATTCGTCGATTGCGACTACCCGCGCGCGTTCGTCTGGTGGATCGGCATGCACTCCGTGTTGTTCTATTACCTCTTCTCTGACTTCTATAAACAAGCTTACCTAAAGAAGGAAAAGTCTAAAGTAAGTACCTACGCAATATAAAAGTAACTAACGAATTTTAATTTGGTCGTTTCTCGAAGGTATATACAGACGCAAAAGATTATCTTCTATTAAAGAAGCATTTATATGTAAAATACCTGTAGTTAAGTTAAAACATGACATGTAAAAGAGCTAGCATAAGCCTATTTGCAAAATAAATATTTTGATTTTGATTTTGATTATATTGCATACTTACATAGAAATTTCAAGGCAGTCAAATAAACGCTTTTGCTAAGCCAATAGAAAAATGCATTCAGGAGTAGCATAATGTGACCCTAAGGCTCAGTTTATTTAAACCGTCGGTTACGTTTGTTAAAATCTGTTTGCAAGGGAGTTTGTCAATTCTCTAAGAGATGATTGTTTTCTGCGTCATATTTAACGTCTGCCGCGGCATGCTGGTTGATAAAGTGTTGTCGGTGCAACCCGCCATAATATGATTAGGTAAAATAATTCCTTAGATGATTAGGAACATTAAAAAGCCTTAGGTTCTTTTCTTACGGACCTTGACTAGACCCTTTGCATGTCTAGGTAATATTTCCGTAACCTGTTCTCTCGGTCACCGGTAAGTAATATGTAATAAATATTTCCTGTTGATGCACAAGACCTTAACCTAATTGAACAATACCAGTTCTTCCTTTATGTTAGCTTTAAGTAGTAACTAGTAAATATTTTAGTTAAACAAACATCTGCCTACAAGTTGAACCAGAACAAACGTTACAAGTTCTTTATAATATCTACTTCTATAAATAACGTGAAAGGACGGTTATTTTTTGCTATAAAACCGAGTTTCATGTAGATATTTTATAACAGACCATATGAAAAACAAAAACGCACGGAACGCACATTTTAACCTTCCTCGCATTTGACCAATATCTACCTATCATCTTTTCAGATTGCGAAAGCGAAAAGGGCAGCGGAGGCGGCAAAGTCGGAAACAAAGGACATGATGTACCCTCTCCTGAACGGGTTCAGCAATGGCGCCGCGCTGGGTGATGTGCGGCAACGCGTCGCGGGCGCCGTCGCCGCGCAGTGACACCGCGCCGCCCCCGCTCAGTGACGCCGCGCGCGCCCCCGCGCAGTGAAGCCGCGCGCGCCCCCGCGCAGTGACGCCGGGCGCCCCCGCCCCCGCGCCCGGCGGGGTCACCACCAGCTCCAGTAATCGATGCAGCTTCTCTTTTACACTCCTTTCCCTATTGGAGAGCGAAAGTGACGAACATTAGCATTCGAAACCTAAATGATCCCCCCAAGTACTAGTTCCCTTGGAGAACGCTCAATTAATCATAAGTTATTGTTAACGCTTAGTTGTAAAGTTGTTTTAAACTTGTATCAGTGCAGTGTCTGCGTACATTATAAAGCAGATATGTTAATTAAGTCTAGACACCTTTGTAAGGTCAACGGAAAACCTATCTATCTGTAGAGATGACCGTCCGAATTTTTATCGTCATTTTGATAATGCTGCAAAGCAGTGTTTCGCCTAATATTTATAGAATACCTACCGTATGTTGTTTAAACAGTAAAATAAATTCTTTGGAATAAAATTATATAACGACACTCGAAAATTAGTGAGGTGCACGCTAAGTTTTGCTAAGACTTGTATTTCATTAATTTTCTTCTACAAACTGGTTTACACCTACTTACTTAAACAACTTTTGAAACGATAGCTATGGTAAAAAACATCTCATCGATGCGTTTACGATTTCCCGCGCCATGAATGAGGCATTATCCTTGTAGATAATTGGGAATGTATGAAAATTTTAGAAGTGCCTGATTATTTTTTTGGTGATAGGAATAACATTTCTTAGCACCAGAAAAAAAGTTGAATTTTTTTTTAGTTGTGTCAATTATTTTTGAAAAACAGTTTCCTCACTTACGTTTTGGATTAAGAACGGCACTTTCCTTGATCCGTCTCATATTACAAAAAAAATATCTTAAATATCGGTGGTAAACTGACACTGGCAATGTTATTGACAGTTGCAGCAACTATAATTGTCATTACCAGTGTCAGTTTACCACAGATATTGAAGAAATTTTTTTGTAATACGAGACGGATCAAGGAAAATGTCTATTGACCGTCCTTGAACCAAAACGTAAGTGAGGAAACTGTTTAAATTTTTCAAAAATAATTGACGCATCTGAAAAATCTGTAACTTTTTTGTGGTGCTAAGTAAGGAAGGTTATTCCCATCCCCAAAAAAATAATTAGCCACTTCTGATATTTTCATCCACTCCCCATTGTGAACAGACAATAATACTGGACGAGCGTTGATAGTGCTACCTACCTATAAAGCAGAAACGTCCGCTAACGAAATTCTAAATTTCGATCAAAGTGGAAAATATCGGCCGCCGCTCGCCGCTAGTGGACCCACGGTAGCTGAGTTGGATTAGAGCGATGGACGGAATCCAGAAGTCGCGGGTTCAAATCCCGCTCGTGACGATTTTTTTTTCAATTTTCCACATTGATTGAAATCAATATTTTGTGTCATTATAATGCGCGAGTGCAATGGTTATGCCTGTACATAAACTGATACTTAAAAACTTATTCCAACTAACTGCAAACGGTAAACAGTCCACCAATTGTTATTTTTACCTTCTGTATTGCTGACTCGTCGTCTTAACGAGTGGATAGGTTGGTACTTACTACTTACTTACAGTCCGGTATTAGGAATACGGTAATTCAGCCATTTTTCTAGCCTGTTAAAAATCGTTTATATTTACTATTTAGTCTAATTACTTATTATTTATATAATTAACAAGACTAAGTTCTTGTAGTTGTTAATAGCATGATGCGGTTTAAATTAAACTAAATAATAATTGCATTATTTCGCTGCCTTTACTCTATTATGGAAAGTGGGAAATCACTCTTTTATATATAATATCTACATTACGTAGATATTATATATAAAAGAGTGATTGATGATGGTGGCCCGTTTCACGAAGCTAAACAGCTGAAATGGCCAGTCGTTATTGGTCGAGCGCCTCGGAATTGCCAGTTAACACTTGAAAAACAGGTAACTTTTTTTTTGACGGTGTGAAAATGCTTTACGCGGGGAAGGCCATTAGGGGGTTATGTGGGACTCTCTCCTCCCGCCGCCATCCGAGGAGCATACCCACTAAAAACACACCGGCGTCATCCGCATTGCCGTTAAGGGGGCGCCATGGGATCGCGAGCATTCCACCACGACGCCCCCTGGCGGTCCTGGCTTATACTCCTGCCAGGACACCCGCGTCAAAGCAGGAGAAGGTCAGGATCTTCCCCCCAGACATGTAGGGCCGTGCAATGTGGGTCCTCTACCTACTGGCCCTACTGGTGGAGGACGCGATCAGCGGCCGCAAACCGCACGCGCCCTCTACCCCGCCGTCGCCTACGCCGGAACGGGAGCGCGTCCGCACTGTGTTCGCGGCCTCCTTCTGAGTGATGACTGTTTCGCAAAAGGAGGCCACCGCTTCCTACGATCTCTCGCTGCCCAGCATGGCCAACTCGACACTGCGCAGCGAGAAATCATCCACATCGAGGGCTGTCGCCATAGTGCGGCGCTCCTTGGCCCACCTGCTGCACCACTCCAGCGTGTGCTGGGCCGAGTCATCCTCAGCGCCGCACTCATGGCAGGCGGGGCTTCCCTTTCTCCCAAATCTGTGCAGGTAATGACCGAAACAGCCATGTCCAGTCATCACCTGCGTTAATCGGAACCCCACCTTGCCATGGGCTCTCTCTAGCCAGGCGTCAAACGACCCGAGGAGCGCCCCTATGGTGCGGACTCCATAGGGCGACACCTCCAGGTCTGCCTTCCATCTGTCCCTCAATCGCCGCTCCGTTTGCCTGCGAGCGGCCCTCACCTCTTCGGGAGCGGAGCTTACTCTTATTGTGGCGCCCGCAGGTGGCCGCCATCCCCTCCTCACGAAAATTATTCCCTCTGTTTTCGGGAGGGATACCCTCAGGCCCAGCAACCGGATGCGGGTCACCATAGTAATAGTCCACGGCAACTTCTGCTCGCCACAATGCCTCCCACATATTCGCATCCCGGACAGCCACCATCGTGTTATCAGCGTAGCAGACGATGGCCATCCGGGGGAGGAGGGCACCCATAATGGCCCAGTCATTCCCAGGTTCCATAGTAAAGGTCCCAGCACGGACCCCTAGGGCACGCCACAGGCCATGGGCCTCGACCTTCTTTGCCCTCCTCTTTCCTCGAAGAGCACTACCCGCTGCGTGAGGTAGTGTTCTATTATGCGCCTCAAGTAGGGAGGCACACGATGATATTGGAGCACCTCTCCAATTACCGAATACAGGAGGGATGCGTTAGCGATATCTAATGGCACCGCCTCCACCCCCTCCCGTTGCCCGCCGCTTCCACACAAAACCCTCGAAGGGCGCGCAATGCGTCTATACAGGATCGCCCAATCCAAAAATCGAACTGGCGATCGGACACATTGGGGCCCGTACTATCCAGATGCTGGACGATCCGGAAAGCGAAGATCCGCTCTAACATCTTCCCGGTCTCATCCAGCAAAACAATGGGGCGCCATCCGGAGGGAGAGTCCTCCGGCCGACCTTCCTTCCGCAAGAGGCATAACTTACCCACCTTCCAACACCCCCGGAACCGCCCCGTCTCCAGACAATCATCGAACAAGTCCTTTAGGCGATTCCCTAGGTGGCCCATCGCGATCGGCAGGATCTTTCCCGGAACACCGTCTGGCCCTGGGGGCTTTTTGCAGGCCCTCAGCCAATGCACCACCCTCGTCAGCTCCCCTTCTGTAATCGGCGTCACTGCCACCGGCTCCGGATCTTCCATCTTGTAAACAGGTACCTAGCACAGCTCAAATGGCCAGTCGTTATTGGTCGAGTGCCTTAGAGTTGCCATTTAACACTTGTAAAATTGTATGAAGCTTCGTGTAACGGTACACGGATATTTTTAATAATAATCGGAAGGCTACTTGGGTAGGTGATGATTTTGACGCTTAGTATCTTGAAAGGCAAAGGTAGGCTTGAAATGTCAGTATTTGTATGACTCTTCCGAATTTAACATCAATTTGATACCAGACATTGAATTACATAACTAACCTGCTGATTATAAATTAGGTAACCAGGTACGCATTTTATAGAATGTGATGTCTAAGTACTTAAGTACGTTGTAGGTGTTCAATCCGAAAACTTGTGTGCGGTGTAAGTCAAAGATGTGTTAATATTTTTGCACCTTACTCCGCGGTAATAAGGTGAAAATGTGAACATTTCTTTGACGGCGAATTTGCCTACGAGTAGGTGTACATACATAATATTATAACTTCTGGAGGCGCCGCACAAGTGCGTCCCGTTTGCAGGCCACCAGCGGGCCTAAGAGGGTTGCCATTTTATCACTTATCGTTGTGGATAAAACATCCGTCACTCTTCGCATGCTTGTATTATCGACAGCAATAGGTGAAAATGTCAACCATGCTACTACTACTACTACGCCCGAAGATGACCATAAAACCTAGCTATCCTTCGCGAAGGATAGCTAGGTTTTATGGTCATTTTTTACGTGACGACGTTATGGGTCATTTGAGCCGCCGTAAATCGTGACCATAAAACCTATCGTGATACCTGCCCAGCTAGCATGATACGTTATATCGTAATGTTTTACGTGACGTCTCAGTACATTTTCGCCGTAAAACGTGTCGATAAAACCTATCGTGCTAGGGCCTCTGGGCAGCAACGGCCTACTGTCAGCCTAAATACACATTCGAGAAAAGGTAGGTACCTAGTGCCTGCCATTGTGCTTCTGGCTCGTCTTGGCGTGCCCCCAGATATAGGTACCCATAACTATTTATCTTCCCCTGGGAGAGCTGAAGGTAGGTGACGGTTAAGGATTTTGAATCAGAGAAAATATTGTGGAATTGATATATTTGAAAAATGTGGACATTGTGAATATAAATTAAAGGTTTAAATAACGCCACTTGATCAAATTTGTGATACTTATTTAAATAAAAAATAAGATTCTATATAAAATGTATTTTCTTTATGTTATTCAACTCCCTGTCCCTGGAGATGTGATGATAAAATATGGGTTCAACTTCTCCTTGCACAGATATACATGGAAAGGTGGGGCAGAATAACAACAAAAAACCGGCCAACAGCAGTGACTTGACACACAAAATATCTCTAAAACATCCGCATCAAAATTATATCAATATAATATATTGTAGTGACAATAAGAGAGACTGTCGCGAAGCCACTTCTGATCACTCTCGTGGCCGCGAATGAGTACCTATAGCACTCTAGCTTAGGTGAATGTATTAGCACATATGCATCTATAAACATACTCTAACAACTTGCGGAATCCTTTATATATCTGACATATGGGCTGCCGCCTCGTGCGTACCAGCTCCATATGAGGTGTGGGGACCTTTGTCCCCGAGAATGTCCTCCAACCTCCCCTTATAGACATCCCTAACCACACAACTGATACTGTTCCAATCCACACGCTACTGATCCAGTTATAATCACCCGGGTGCACCCCTGATTGATACTGATATGGACTGAGGCTGAGACTACCGAACCTGAGACGCTATTGTTACACTTGTTACTAATCCTCTAACACTAAAGAACTCCACACTAAGAACCGTGTTATCGCATGTCCGTGATCTGTAGGAAAACCTTATTCATATACATGATAAACCGTCACGCCTCTCAAAGAGAATAAGACATGTAGCCGCACATAAATACATCACATCATAAACAGTCATCGTCCGACCTGTGTAAATGATACCAAATCGTAACAATATCATAGGATGCATCGATAGTGATTATGGAAAGAGCTCACCCTGGTTTTCCTCCAAATTTAACACTACAAATCTGCACGTAACTGTTCGTTCACAATCTAGCTGTCATGAACTCAAACTCCTCGCCTACCCGTCCACATTATAAACATGATTTCTTGTAGGTGTTGCTACATGAAATAAATCGGCTGTTTGAGACATCATTATTAACATCGTCATAAATGTAAGTATACTATCGTGAATCATGACTATTCACGACAGAGACTTTTCATAAATCACTTAAATACCGGCAGATCTTAGATATCGTTAGATTTATTAATTTGATAATTTTTTACATTATATACAGTTCGATTAAATTCATTTTATTATTCCTACGATATTTTTTAGTTTATTATTAAGAATATATACACTCCTTTCTTTAAAAAACCCATACTGTAGACCCTCGGGAAAACCTCGGCAGGGAACTCATTCCACAACCGCTCCGCAAGAGGGATAGGATGAATGAATGATATTCAAACACACCTTATAGCTTTCAAATAAAATACCTGTGACATAAGGGTAGACGGATATGACGAAACTATAAGGGTTTCGTTTTTGCCAGTTTGGCTACGGAACCCTACATGGCTACGAGTCACGTTAGCACTTAGGAGGCGATTATAGCAAAAATAATTCTAATGAAAACAACTGACAGTGACATCTATTGAGGAATAGCTATAATAAGCTTTGCAAGCAGTTCAGCTATCCGTCAATAGATGGCAGTAATAAATGAAATAAAACAAAAACCCCGTCGTGGAGTATTGAGGTGGAAACATAGAGGCAATTATTATACATATATTATAGGTGCTGACACTAAGACTAGTTCGAATCTTTGAATCAAACACCTAGGCCAACATTAGGCGTTCTTTCTATGAATGTACCAGAGATCTATATCTGGACAACTACTATCTTATCAAGAGCTGGCGGCTTTCTCGCGCAACGCATCAGCATTGCAATTCAGCGAGGAAATGCCGCCAGCATCCTCGGTATAATGCCTCGAGGGCCTTTTTAGGGTTCCGTAGCCAAAATGGCAAAAACGGAACCCTTATAGTTTCGTCATGTCCGTCTGTCCGTCTGTCCGTCTGTCCGTCTGTCCGTCTGTCCGTATGTCACAGGCATTTTACTCGAAAACTATAGGGTGTATTTGAATAAAATTTTGAGGATAGGTGTATTTTGTTAGCCGCTACATAGTTTTGTAATTAAAATGACAAAAAAAAAATTTTTTAGGGGTGCACTCCATACATAAAACTAAAAGTCAAAAAAAATTTTTTCATTGTGACTTCCCGTGTGGCACATCAATCGATAGGCCTTTCAAAATAAATATAAGGTTTCTTAGCATTTTTTTTGATTAAGTGAATAGGGTCGGAGATAATCGCCCCGAAAGTCACTAAAATTCTGTCCCCCCCCCCTCTAATTTTTGAACGGTGTATTTTAAAAATATGGAAAAATTCATGGACATAGGACTTTTTAATTTCATTCACCGAAAATTGTTTTGAACAAGATCGGTTCAGAGGTTTTCGAGATATTGCTGAAAAACTGCCTTCCTCAGAAAGTAAGAAAAGGACGTAAGTGCCGTAAAATTTCTGTGACGATACGACCTTTTTAATAGGCACGGAACCCTTCGTTTTGCGTGGTCCGACACGCACTTGACCGGTTTTTTAGATTTAACTTAGTTATAATTTGTCTTAGTTAATGTTAATTATAATCTTGTATTCACTTTTAATAAATACACCTATCTTATCTTGGTTAATAAAGTTGCGATTATTCCCACTGTCACAACAATTTGAACTTTTTGTTTAAATGGTAATACCTATTGTTGAATGGATAATGGATAGGTAGGTACATATTCTTAAGTAGATGGCATAACTAGGGTGCAAAAAAACCACGAGATTGTTATATTTATATATCTACTAGTGCTGGTAGTTTTGTGTTACTATACCTACTAACTTATGAAATTTCAAAAATCGCAAAAGACTAAATAAACCCGCTTTATAGACCTTAGGCCTCTCACAGACTGGCGCGGCCTGGCCGCGGCGGTCAATAGTAAACTTGTGTAATGGCAGCTAATGCTGTCTAATTTACTATGGACCGCCACCGCAGGCCGCGCCAGTGTGATGTAGGCCTAGGCCGCGTTTATGGACAAGTAGTGCGTTCGGGAGCGCGGCTCCTGCGTCATAAGTTGACCAAACACAAACATATGTGCGTTAAATAAAAATGTTTTCATAAAGGGCTTCATAACGCGCAGGTATACAAAGCTACAATAGCCTTTACTACGTCCATGGGCGTAATGGTTTTTCTCTCAAATTGTATTTATAGTTATAACTCACGCATCAGTTATGAAACAAGGAGGTTTTAACTCAAATACGATGTTTTAAATCGTGGCTGTATGCCGAGGGGCCTTTGTTTTGCGCGCCTCACGAAAAATATTGTTTCATATGTACCTATTTGTTTCCTCGCAAATTCGATCAAACATATTGTGTGCGACACGGATGGTAAGATTTTACTAACTGTAGGCATGAGTGTTCCCATACTTGCCTGGCACTCGTCGCCTGTCCATAAGTGTTTATAATTATTATAATGATTTGATATGTAATACTATCCTAGGTAAACCTAGCTAGGTAGGTATGTAGGCAATTTAATTCGTTTCTTTTGCGCGAATTCTCTCGCAGGCATTGCCAACTACTTCCCACGGGCGTTGAGAACACAATTACGCAAACCATTGTATTTAAGAAAACTTTATTTACAATGAATTATTTTACATCTATCGTTATAACTTACTCTCTATTGTACATATGACATATATTCTCTTATTCGCAAACTGCATAATAAATACCAATGTTGGCAAGCATTTACTCCGGTGCATCAACGATGGAGTTTACTCCAAAAAAAACTGTCCCGTCCTTGTAATTCATAATTATGTAATTCGTAATGATTTAATGTTGAATCAGATTTTTTTTTTAAACATCATGACTTTTTCATCATATTTTTTTTTTAATATTAAAATTATTAGGGACGAAATAGTTTTTGTCGAGTAATCTATACAATAATACTTCTCGTTGACTGGGGTACAGCGGGTTGGCTCGCGGTAGGTACAATCTTTAGGAAAATTTCCATAAATCTATGAGTACACAGCGACTAACCCAATAGATACGAGTAAGTACCTACGGACATCCATAATATCACAAATAATTTAGGGCAGGTAACTACGAAGCCTCTTCAGATATTTATCTATAAACTGGCACGGTTTACTCAGTCGGGATACTCTGCACTACTTAACCGATTTAGTTTTGATGGACTTTCATTTGGACGGTCATCATAATGACATACTGTATTTATACTTGTCATTATTAGTGGCCGTCTTGCTATTTGTTAAAGAAAGATAAAGGTTTCACTAACTTGACTTAATCTTTCAGATTTTAGTATTTTTTTAACCGCGCCGTAATGTTTTTGAAGCGCTCAATTAAATAATAAGTACTTAAGTCGCTATGTTGTACTCTTTTACCAGCATCTTTAGCGTGACAAAACATCATTCCTACTGCACTAAATAGTCAGAGATTGGCATAATTTATCACGTGAAAGAATTTAGCGGTTAGTAAGGTATATTTTAAGAATAAAAAAACATCATCATCATCTCATATTTTAAGAGCGAGTAAAATTAACTTGATCTTGAAATTTACTACCAAATATGTGGTTTAAGGCTTTTCGTTATATCGATGAACTCTAACATATATTTGTATTATTATCTAAAGAGGCGACTAATTTAATGGCAGTATTAAATTTTAAATAAGAAGAATTTAGACTTTTGTTTTCGTTTTACCGAATTCTTCTATGTGATCGTATTCTGAAAACCCTGGGTCGGAGTCGTAGTACGCGTAGTCGTAGCTGGTGTCCTCCTTGGGCTTGGCAGGGCTGGCGAAGTGCGGTGCCCGGGGTGTAGGCTGTGGCCTAGGCTGGGGCGTAGACTGCGGCGTGGGCTGCGGCGCGGGCCGGGCCGTGGGCCGCGACGCGGGCGCCGTCGGCGCGGGCGCGCGCGTCGTCGGCCTCGGCTCGGGGCTGCGGGTCGTCGTGGACCTCACGGGCACGCTTTCATAGTTGTCAGTAGTTGGCACGTGGACTGGAAGCGGTGGATCACTGGGCCTCACGGTAGTCGTATAAGTTTGGAAATAATCAAACGTGCGCTGAGTGCTCACTGTCTGCGGCCTATACGTTGTTGTGTAGGTCGGCTCGT
This sequence comes from Epinotia nisella, assembly GCA_932294315.1. NCBI lineage: Eukaryota > Metazoa > Arthropoda > Insecta > Lepidoptera > Tortricidae > Epinotia > Epinotia nisella. The sequence continues at coordinate 14,761,926 of OW028681.1, forward strand.
AGGTCGATGGCGGAGCGGCAGAAGTAGATGACGTGGGAGCAGGTCTGAACGGTCTCGGTGCTGCCGTTTGAGACACTGGTTTGGATGGTTTCTGTGTTTTGCCTTTATGTTTCTGATCTTCAGGCAATCTATTTCCGCTGGCAGCGATGTTGAGCGAATGAGCTCCGGAGAGCAGTTCGCGATCGCGTTCACGCTCACGTTCATAAAGTTCGGGTCTGTACTGGCCATCGTCTTCGCCGGCCGGGGGACGATATTGGCCGTCATCTTCATCACTTTCAGCATAATTGGACGGCTGCGCGTTGAAGCCAACGTTCGTGTTGTAGGCAACCGTATTCAGATTATATGAGGAATCAGCGCGGGTAGTAGTGTACAGCGTAGTGGTTGTACCCGGAGTCGAGGGGCTGTTGAAGAAGTTCTTGGCACTGGAGTGTTGGACAAAATTGTTCTTTTCCGGCTCGTAGGACACGCTATTGAAGTTCCTGTAGGCAGGAGTGGTGCTGAAGCCGCGGTTGGCAGCAGTATTGTAATCTACCGTGGTGGGTGATCCTCTACCATTGTTATTGTTATCGTTGGTGCGCACAAAGTCCTGCTCTTGGGGTACATCAGTTGCGACGCTGAAGCTGTGTCTCACTTTGAACGGCTTATTGTCGTTTTGAACGTTGATTCCTGGGGTAGACTGCGAGTTATAATTATACAACTCTACAAGCCCTTCCTTTTTCTTGAAATAGGGATTCAGGGTTGTGGGTTGAGAGAAAGGCGCGGGGGAGGGATTGTTGGAGAAGTATCTGTTCTGCTTAGGGGTCACGCGGCTGACTTCTACGTACTCATCTTTGTACTGAGGAGGAACGCTAGCCGTTGCCGTAGTGGGGTTCGGTCTGCTCTGCTGCGGAACCCGACGTTCGAACGTAGGTGGTTGATATTCAGGGAAGCTAGTTGCGAATGACGACGGAGCTTGGGTGGACACATAGATAGGGCGTTTTCGAACGAGTTTTCTTTTGGTGTCGTATTGGTTGTTAGATGGTTTCGGTGGTGGTGGGGGTGGTGGGTTGGTGTATTGGGTAGTAGAGGTGGTCCTTGGGCTGGTAGGTCTTCTGAAGGAGGCGCGTGGTGGTGCAGAGGGTGCGGGAGCCGACGGGGTGGACTGCGCGGCGGAAGGGGCGGACTCGTCGCGGCCACGGTCGCGCTGGCCACTGAAGAAGTCTGAGGAGTGAGCGGCGCGGAGGTCTGAGGCCGGGGCGTTCCCACTGTTCTGCGCGAGCCGGCGGTCACCGGTCTCCGCGCGCTGTAACCCGAATTCCGCTTCTTCTTCTCGAGCACCAGGGGACGACAGTTTTTTGGTATCAAATCCTGTGGAAAAACCATATCCGTTTGGTATTATATTTGTTAATTATGTAGATGCCTTTAATTTACTCGTAATTTACTTAGCAGCTATTGAATAACTTTTACGGAAAAAAATACTTTATTTTCACACTTATACAATGTAACTACATTGTGCCTAATACTTAGTTACATAATTATAATAGTCCCTGGGCTCAATGGGGTAATGTTGCTCGTTTAATAGTATAGGATTCAATAGATTCATCATATGAAATCCCTTCGTTGATTCGCGTTAATTATGTCTTGTAAACCCACAATGCATGGCGTAGGTAGTTATATTTTGGGAGCTCGTGAGGACGTATCAAGGTAAAACTCAAGTTACTTTGAATTAACTTTAATGATTAAAATATAAATGAGTGTACAGCTTGAAGTTTAAGTTGCAACTAACTAACTCTAATTAAAAACTATCTCACGCCGCGGTGGGCTTGATTCTCGCTACCGGCCCGGACACCTGCGCGTGGGCGCGTTAATGCAATATCAGCATCAGCACTATGCGTTCACGGTCACAGGCCGGGAGCCAGCATACATAACTCCTCCCTCCGTAAGTTCAAAATCCTCAGTCGGATGAGTTTGCGACTGGTGATTTTGAAAACATACAAGTTTCTTATATTTAACAAAAATTATTACACATATACCTAAAACTAGGATTATATAAAGCCCCAATGTCCAGACACTGATACCTTTCACTTCCACTATGCTTTCACTACTATTTTCCACTATTTCACTATCACTCTTCTGTAACGCATATCGTAAGAACTGCAAGTCCGCCAGGTTAACTCCATCCAAATTCAAAGGCTTCCTCTCTGGTAACGGCGTCGGCATAACGATCTCTGGTAGGTTTATAATTGTTAATTTTGTGACTGTTATATCGTTTCCCTTTATTAAATGTTGGCTCAAACGGATGTCTTTAATCTTTACTTCACAACTGTCTTCCAAGGTAAGTATGTAAGCGCCTTGGATCTTATGCTGAGTGACTCCTGTTTCGCAGAACCTCTTTAACGTGAGTGGATCCTTTGTAAAAATTAGCCATTGATTTTGTTGCAGGGTTTCTATTTTTACACCTTTGATGTTAGCAACCATAGGGTGGCAAGAGCTGGTATTTGAGTTGAACTTCATCAAATCTGCTACGCAGCGGTCAGGGGTTAACGTGAGTATATTATCTTCTTGGCAGAGGAAAAAGCCTTCTTCAATCTCCGTACACGGTGTAGCAACCGGCTCAGTTTTCGACCCATTTACTAGGATATAGGGGTGTTCAGGTATGACTAAGGTTATTTGGTTATGGGTATTTATTGTTGGTAAAGGTAAGATTTTATAGTAGGAATAAGTTTCCTTTCGGATAACTGGAATGTCTAGCAAAAACGTTATTTTACTTCCTTTAGCATAAGCTTTTAATTCTATACAATGTTCGAGTTGTAATAAGTTCTCAACGGTAGCTGGGTACACTAAAGTGTCCTTTGATTCAATCGTCTTAAGCATAGTTAACAATTCACTACTATCCACAATCGTTTGATGTAGGGTTTTTAACTTACTAAATGCTATGGCTGTTTCTATTTCATCCAGGCGGACATACAGCATCATGAAATTATGCAAAAACAAATTAAATGTAAGGATAAGCTTGTTGACGGTCTGATTACCTCCGGTTTGGTTAAACATTTTTCTTAATTCCCATATTTCCTTGTCCAGCTGAATGAAATTAGATCGAGACGAATTGGTGGCATTTATGAATGAGTCTGCCATTTTTGAAATCAAGGTGAATCTTTTGTTTGTAGCATCCTGTCGCGACTTTATTTTACTTATCAATCTATCATACCTAAGGGCGTCTTGGTGATCTAGATTACCGGTTATAGCCTTAACTAAAGAGCCAAGAGGGTTTAGAATTCCACGTTTAACTCGTTGTCGCGTTGGGATAATTTGAGCAATTTTTTGTATAGTTATATTCTTAATGTGATCTGTCTGGAGTTTAACGTTACTTAGTTCTGGGTTAATGCCCCCTTTTGTGTAAAATATTGAAATATGTTTGCATAAATTCGCGTATCTATTAATGTTGAATTCTAAATCTTCACAAAGCAAATCTAAATCTAAAATCTTAACTATAGTCCATTTGTCGTAACTAATAACTGCATGACCCTGTCGGATCGGAAGAATTCCTCGGTTATTTTCCATTTGCTGAAGAAGGGCCTGGCTCTGCGTGCCCTGGATCAGCAGGAGGACGGCAACCCTGCGAAAGACGTTTGACATCCTTAATTGGAGTTTTAGTCTTTCTGCCTCGAATTTCTATGGGAACAGTGTTTCTAACGACTTCGCCCGTAACCTTCGCTTTTTGATAGCGAGGTGCATCTTTACTACGTCTAACATTGACCCCTTTTATAAATACTGTGTCGCCTCTTGTAATATCGAATTCGGTTTCTCCACCCCGTTTTTCCCTAACTCTATCCTTTTCTTTCACAATTTTATCAGTTAAGTGTTTATACAGATATTGTGTCTTTTGAACATGATCTTGAACCAATTTTTGAGTATACTGTTTATTAAAATCCACGTCAAACACTTCGTTAGAATCAGTGTGACCAAGTACTATTTCGAACGGGGTCAAGCCCGTTGTGGAGTGTATTGTTGAATTATATGACATTATCGCATAGGTCATAGTCGAGACTACATCGGTAAGTTTATATTCACGCTTGGCTAAACGATATATTTCCAAAATAGTAGAGTGAAACCTTTCTATAATACCCATAGAGTTGGGGTTATGTGGGGTACCAATGTGCATGTCTACTTTATAGAATTCTAACATTTCCTTTAGTAGTGTGTTGTTGAACTCTGACCCTGGGTCTGAGCTCCATTTTTTAGGAATTCCATAAAACGAAAAATATTTTAGGAGGGCTTTGATAACCTCTGGGGTAGAGCGATTTGGGATTTCAAAAGCCTGTCCCAGTTTGCTAAAAGCGTCTACTATGGTAAGAAAGTATGTACCTTCAATAGAAAAGAGATCGGCAAAAACTTCTTGAAAGGGTTTTGTCTGTGTTTGTGTGAATTGCAGCTTAGGTTTCAGTGGCCTCCTGTCGTATTTCATAGTTTGGCAGGTTTCGCAGGAATTAATAATACTGGCCACGGTTGTGAGCATATTATTCCAATAGTAAGTTCGTTTCAGATGCATTAGGGTTTCCCTAATGCCACGATGGCATGTTTTACCTTGGTGATAACTTTTTACGATATTGTACTGTTCATTTTCGTCATCAACATATATTACTCTTTCAGTGCATTCAAAGAACCATACGGAGTCTTTTCTATAAAGGGCCATTACGGCTTGGGTAAATTGGGTTCTATGAACATCATTTTCGAAATACAAGAAATATTTTATCTTTGGTCTTATGTATTCTTTCAGGAACTGTTTTACTAGATCAGGTCTATCTCTGGGAAGGTGAACTTCTAACACCTTTTGTTTATCTCTTGAAAGGTCTTTTACGGTAGTATGATTTCTGTTCCAATCGAATATCAGTATTTGATTAGGTTTTGTGTCGATGGCTTCTCGAAGAATCGGTATGCCAACAGTGTCCACAATCTCTGCAGAATGTGCCGTCTCTGTACTAGAGGTGCTACGTTTTTCTGAAGCCGTTATAGTACTTGACGAAGATGAATGTGCTGTTACCGTATCAGAATTATTCTCTCCTCGATCGTGTTGTTCGTTTGGGTCAATGTTTGCACGCATCGAACTTTGTTCATCAAGGTCATCATTCTCTATTACATTAATTACTACGCGGGATAACGCATCCGCGTTCGTGTTCTGTTTCCCGTTTTTGTACATAATGTCATAATCAAATTCTTCCAGTCTCAGTTTCCATCTGGTTAACTTACTGTTAGGTTCATTGATAGATTTTAACCATGCGAGGGGTCTGTGGTCGGTATATATGGTAAACTTATTACCATAAAGGTAAGGCCGGAAGCGTTTCGTAGCCCAAATTATTGCCAATAGCTCCTTCTCGATCGTGCTGTAGCGCGTTTCCGCATCGTTTAGAGTACGACTAAGGTACGCAATGGGCTTATCGTTTCCGATCGGGCCTTGGGAAAGGACTGCGCCAATCGCCAAATTGGACGCATCTGTGGTGAGCACGAATGGTTTAGAAAAGTCAGGGAATTGGAGCAACGGTGCGTTCACTAATAATTCTTTGCACTTTTCAAACGCTGTTTTGTATTCATCGGTTATCACAATTTGTCTTCCCTTGTTTCTTTTCTTCAAACAAGCGGTAAGTGGTTGCGTTATTTTGGAGAAATCTTTTATAAACTTGCGATAGTAACCTACAAAGCCCAGAAAGCTTTTAATTTCTGTGGGCGTGCGAGGAAGTGGGAAGTCGAGAACAGCCTTTATCTTGTCATCGTTCGGTTTGAGGCCGTTTTTTGTGATTTGGTGACCCAAATAAAGCACCTCTTTCCTTAAGAATTCGCTTTTGTCTAATGTGACTTTTAAATTTGTTTCTCTTAATCTGTTAAAAACCTTGCGTAGCTTTTCTATGTGTTCTTGTAGGCTGGTTGAGAATACGATTATGTCGTCCAGATAGACAAGACAATGTATGCCTTGTAGGCCTCTGAGCACATTGTCCATAGTGCGCTGGAAGGTAGCAGGCGCCGTTTTCAAACCGAACGGTAATCGAGTGAATTCATAATGTCCCGATTGCGTCGTGAATGCAGTTTTAGGTCTATCTGGTTCATCGACCTCCACTTGGTGATAACCGCTTGCTAGGTCCAAAGTACTGAAATAAGTTGCTCTTCCTATTTTATCAAAAAGGTCCGTAATATTTGGAAGCGGATATTTGTCGTCGATGGTTATGTCATTCAGACGTCGATAATCAATTACCATTCGATATTTCCTTTCACCACTTGCGTCTGGTTTCTTCGGTACCAGGTGGACCGGAGCGCTCCATGGGGAGTACGATTCCTGCACCACGTTGTTCTTAAGGAGGTTGTCGACTTGACGCTGAATTTCTTCATTCTGTGAAGGTGGGTGCCGGAATGGCCGGATGTAAATTGGATCTTCGTTCTTAGTCCTGATTTTATGCTTTACGTTATTTGTAAAGGTAAGTGGCAATTCATCGCAGTAGAAAATGTCGCGGTATTCGTGGCAAAGTTTTTGTATGCATGCTCGTTCTTCGGCATTGGTGTGATCTAACCGTAACTTTGATAAATTTTGTTTAAGCAAATCGTCCACATCGCAATTTGCCAGAGATGTAAAATTAATTAAAACTTCATTTTCATTGAACTCACTCTTTTCAACTTTAACGGGTTTTTTAAATTGGATAGTCACATTTTGGTCAGTCGCGTTCTGTATAACTGTAGTTGCAAAGTAGTTTTCACATGTGACTAATGCAGTTGGCATTCTAACAGCGTCCTTGAACTCTTGAAATTGTACGATTGCTGCCCCGTCGCGGAGATCCGTTGGGATCTTGACTCTTGTTTCTGTTCTTGGTTCTAAGCTGATTTCGCAAGGGGGGTTGTATATAATTGGTATGTTTGTATTCCGGGTGTGTAACATGAGATCTTTCATGTTCACTGTTGCGTCTAATTGTTTTAGTAAGTTAGACCCAATCAGTCCATCATAACCCCGCGCGACGTCATATACGTAAAATTTATGATATTCTGTACTTTTAAAGGTTTTAAAAAGGGGTATGTATATAATTTCGTTATGCACACTCTTTGCGTGGGTGCTTATCACCTCAAAAGGCTCTGGGTGTTTGTAATCTGAGAAATAGCGATTTGCTAGTGCAGTATTTATGAACGATCGGGTGCTTCCAGTATCGATCATAAAGCGCGCACTGATTTCTGGTAATTCTATGCACGGCAATTTCGACATTTTGTCGCAATTTAATTCGATCACTAACGGTTTGGCTTGTTCGAGGCCGTTACCCGAAAATTATCAGTTTCGTGTATGTTTTGTTCTTCATTCTGGATTTCTTCAGGTATTTCTTCAATGTGAGTCGGTTCAGAGGGCTCTTCTTCGTAATAATATTCATTGTCCATACACTGCGGACTGTCGCTGTAGCACAGGTTGTCATTCTCACATGGCACGACTAAGTTGTTTTGCCTAACTGTGCGCATGGTGACGTCAGTATTGTCGTGGGCCCTTTGGTTTGGCCGAACCGGTGGAACACCAAATCGAAAGCCTGGGGGTGCTGTCTGTTGGTTGAAACTTTGGTGGGTCAAAGGCCTGAAGTCTTGCTGAGCGGGCATGCCGAATCTAAATCTATTGTACTGTTGGGGTGCACCGTACCCAAACACTTGGTTAGAGGTAGGCCTAAAGCCTGGCTGTGGCTGATTCGGGATACCAAATCTGAAACCTTGGTTGGGTGTTGAAGTGGGTTGGAATCCATATGGCCTCGTCGTCAGAGATTGAGGAGTGCCAAATCTAAAATTGTTTTGTTGGGGAACGCTAAAATAACGATTTTGTGGAGGTGGTTGAAATATCTGACGTGGTTGTGAATTTTGTTGCAGTGGCATTGGTCGTGTATAATTTTTAGAATTATATTGGTATTGGAAATTCACTTCTTCAGTAACTACACTTAACGCACTTTCCAAGGTCGAGCAACCTTTAAGGCGCACTATCCTAAGCATGTACTCAGGGAGATTATACATAAACGAGTTTAACGCGGTATTATTGTATATTATCGTCTTAGCAGATCGCAATTGTGCGTTGTCAATTTCATTAACCTTGGCAAATAAGGTGCTTCTCACGTGCTGGATTCTATTGCAAAAATCAGTGTAAGATTCACCTTGTTTGATTTTTAAATTCTCTAATTCGATAGCAATACATTGCTCTGATCGAGGATCACCGAAATGCTGGCGTAATACAGTTTTTAACTGGTCCCATGACACCAAATCACCTCGTTCACTCAGGAGGGTCGCAGCCCTACCAATAAGCCTGCTTGTAACGGAATGAAATACATATTCATCCTGACCCTGGTTTTCTCCTACACCTCTAAATCTTTCAATAACATACTCAGCTTTACGAATGAACAAATCTAATTGTTTATCATCTCCTTCAAATTTAGGAATAATTTCAATCATCTCTCTAGGAATAATCTGTAATTGCACTTGAGCCATTTTGCAAAATAATTTTAACACACACAATTGTACACAATATCAAAATTACTAATTTAATTACTGGAAAAATTAAAATTACAATGACACTTTTATTTTATTTTTTTATATAATTACGAAACCTATTCTTATAAAAATGTCTAATTATAACGTGACTCTACCGATTAAGTGTAAAGCACGACAATTTAAACACTATTTGCTAGAGTTTCCAGTTAAGATCCGAAACCCTACTATTATAACACGAGTTTTCACCAACTTTAAGGAACAATCAGGAATAAGCAAGGAATGCAAAAAGGTCTACTCACAAACCGCCGATTGCCATGACTTCCGCTGCTGATGACACCTTTTATCACGCACCTCACGTTGAAGTTCATTCAATGTCCGCAATTTATAAACTTATTTATTTGGTTCGAAGATATTCGAGTTACGCGTGAGAACCGATAGTAATGTCCTTTATCACGCGTCGTGACTATACGCACTCGCGAATATCCTTCAAGGCTGCGCCAGTTATATTTTGGGAGCTCGTGAGGACGTATCAAGGTAAAACTCAAGTTACTTTGAATTAACTTTAATGATTAAAATATAAATGAGTGTACAGCTTGAAGTTTAAGTTGCAACTAACTAACTCTAATTAAAAACTATCTCACGCCGCGGTGGGCTTGATTCTCGCTACCGGCCCGGACACCTGCGCGTGGGCGCGTTAATGCAATATCAGCATCAGCACTATGCGTTCACGGTCACAGGCCGGGAGCCAGCATACATAACTAGGTAGCGTACTGCAGCCATCATAAGCATTATTTATTATAAACACTATTGTAGGAGTACCATAAGTAGCGCAATGCAAGCGTACGACTGAAGCTTAGTTTTTTGCAATCCGTTACCAAATACAGCGTTAACGTGTATCAAGTTCGCGTTAACCTTTCAAGCTCATGATGCAAGCGGTCATCTCCACTTATATCTTAATTAGGTGTACGAAACTACGAACTCGAAGAAAAACACACAAATTACCGCTAAGCAAGTAGGTATCAAGAAAGTCTGTTTCACATAAAAAAACAATGTATAATTTACAAGTAGGCAGGTAATAAAAAGCAGCGTTCGTAGCCGCTGCGCTTGAGTGGGTCAGCGGTACAAATGTCAGTGCAATTAATTCGATTCCGTGTTTACAACCAGTAGGTATCAGTAGAAGGTATTCATGAGCCTGCATTGCTTCATCTCCATTAATTACAGCCGGGTTGTTTATTATTTAGATCAGTCGGAAGGTCGATAGAATGTAACTAATTGATTTTATTTTAATGAGATCATCGGACCACACATTCGTATGTAAATTCTCTTTTAATATTCTAATCGGCGCATATTACACATACTTCATAAATATTATTGCTATAGCATCACTCGCAAATGTACTTAAATTTAATCGTCTATTACCGTCGTATCGTTGTTATCTCTAAGATGGAAATATTATTGAAATCAAAAATTGATTGGCTACTTGGCAACATGGCTTAAACTGAGTTAGAATAAGTGCCTGATGCTACTATTTTATGTTCAACAAACTATATACCGGTTAGAAAACTGTTGTTAATCGAAAACTTAATGAACTAACTTTTTTACACCTGTCAAATAAGCTAAATGGGTAGGTATTTGAAATAGGTAAAACGTTAAACGTTATCCTTATAAAAATAAGGATACCGTTGTAAGGATTTAAAAAACCGGACAAGTGCGAGTTCAACTCGCGTGGTGAGGGTTCCGTAAAATATTGAGAATTTTCCCGTTACTTTGAATAGTCAAACTTCTTATAGGTTTTCGTGTAATCTTTAGGTAATGGACTATTTTCCATGTTTTTTTCAGAATTTTAAGCCCAGTAGTAGTTTCGGAGATAAGAGGGGGGGGGGGGAGGGGGGGGGGGGGGGGGACAAAATTCGTCTTTTTTCTAAATTACTTCAAATCTGTTTTTGCTAAAATTATAAAAAATATATATCTGAGATGCCTACAACAACCCCTTTCATTTAATATGTAACACAATACAGTTTGCGAAACTTTAAAAAAAAATCCTGTTTACCCCCAAAAAGTGGCCCCCTTGTTCAGAATTCATTAATTTACTTTACACGTCCATCTTTGGGTCACCAATTTACATATGTGTACCAAATTTTAACTCAATCGGTCCAGTACTTTCGGAGCAAATCGGCTGTGACAGGCTGACAGACAGACAACCGAGTGATCCTATAAGGGTTCCGTTTTTTTCCTTTTGAGGTACCGGAACCCTTAAAACTAGGCATAAACTAAGTAATTTTATTACCTAAGTGTAATCTCCTTAAAATTCAATGGCTAAGCCGTATTTCGAATCGAACAGTATTTCCCTGTTACCTATTATTGCAATTAAGTACACACAGCAAATGAGTGATTTGTCATCCTTGTTCGATATATCTTCGCAAAGGGGTCATTTTTCTCAGCAGGACTGTACTCAGTTTTAAGCCAACCGCGATGGCCAACATACCTACTGACGAATTTTAACCAGTACAGTTACTATATACGATTTCTACGCAAAGAGTTTCCGTTTTCTTTGCTCTTAAGTATAGATAAGTACATTAGCGAGCTCAAGCGTTATTAGTAGCGAAGCGCTCACCGGATCCGATCTTGTAGAGATCAAACTGACCGTCGTAGATGTCTAAGGGGCAAGCGAGAGCGTAGTCGTCGCCCCAGTCGGTGCAGGTCTGCGCTTCCTGGTGGAACAGCGTTCCGGGTGGGCAGAAGAAGCGGAAGTCGCGGATGCCGCCGCCAGCGACGCGGACGCATACGTGGAACGCCTTGCAGCCTGATTTGGCGTCCGCGTAGTACGCGCCTAGGATGCGCCCGCGGCAGCTGAACCTTTCCGCGCCCCCTGGACATAAGAATAAATGAGAACAAATCGTCGGCCAGTCAGACAGTTGTAATTCACATTTCAATTTGATGTCAATGAGTTGTCTTTCTGTCTAAAGTGTTAGCTCGGCGCGAATAAGCGGGTGCGCAAAATAAATTATAATATAGACACGCGCCAGCGTGTCCAGCCAAGTTCAAAGCCAAAAGAACTGGCGTTGCAGCAGTCGTGTGTTATATTACACGAACCATTTGGAGCCACTTTAGACTCCTTGACAACTCAAAATCGGTTATTGAGATATTGACGTCTACACCAAACTAGCCCAATCAAGTCTTGAGCATCAATTTATCCTAAGTTATCTACTTTGCGTAAATAATTCGGGTGTTCAAATTTAAGAAGTTATTCTTTTATATAGGTAGCAAACATTGTTGTAGTAGAAATAGTTGTATGTTCTTAAGAATACATGTTATGTTAGGATTATCTACTGAACTTGGCACCCAGATCTCAATTCTTTTGTCAGCGAGGTTGATAACTATGCGCATATTCTTAACATTGAACTTGGCTCCCATTTTCACATTTATGTTTTTGGTGGGATCTAATTTTACTGTGAAATGTAACTGCCTGAATGGCCAATGCAGGATATGCAGACATGGCAAATCAGTGTCAGATTATTCTGCCGTTAATTACTCTTAGTGAATTTGCTTGTATAAGATAGGAAGAGTAGAAGTGGCGTGTACCAAATATTCATAAGAAAGTCTGATTTGGTCGAACTTTTAATCAAGAGCTGTAAAAGAAAGTGCTCAACAGTCTTCATATAAATCGTTAAGACTTACTTGTAAGTAAAGCGCACATATAACTTGGCGCAAATTAATTAGATATGTCAATTTAAAACTCATCATCCGGACTATGCAGAGTGTTATCACGCATTTAATAACATAGTACCTAAATGTCAAAGTTGTAAAAACTTCCAAATTACAGACCTTATTTAAGGTGCCGGACAAAATGTCGCCTGTCAATGAGTGTTAAGTAAATGCGTTAATATCACTTTACACGCAGGTAGGTAATTGATCTAAGCGTTGACCCGTATCATAATGTAATAAGATAGCACTATGCTTAACCTAATGCATTATATCATGCAAAGGTTTCCGTAATGAAATGAAATGTGTAGTTGCGGTAAGTGTGTGACACGGTTAAGCAACAGGTCACCTGGACCTCGATGTGCGGTGCACCTCCTTACGTAATGAAGATGTTACTTTGGCGATCCGGAGATAGAGGTTTAGGCCTTTTCTGGTTACAGAAATATTTATACATTTATTTGTCAGTTCACCGCAGTTTTACACCAAACCCACAAGTGTGTTGCAACGTGACTGCCTTATCTTGAGCATCAGCATTAGACCTGACCTTTCTCAGACATTATAGTTTTACAATGGGATTAGATAATAAGAGACATTTCCTGCCGAATGAGTTAATGACAGAAACGCATTGTGCCAAAATAGAACGGTCAATGGAATTGTCCTTCTTCATTAGGTACGCGGATTAATTAATAAAGCAATTAGGTGAAATACGAAAAATGTGCGTAATATGCTATAGTATTCCAGCCTTTAACGGCCTCCGTAGCCCAGTTGGTAGTGACTCTGCCTACGAAGCTGGAGGTCCCGGGTTCGAATCCCGGTCAGGGCATTTATTTGTGTGTTATCACGAATATTTGTTCCTGAGTTATGGATGTTATATGTGTATATAAGTATCTATATGTATTTATCTATTATATATATCGTCACCTAGTACCCACAATACAAGCCTTATTGAGCTTACCGTGGGCCTAGGTTGATTTGTGTAAGATTGTCTCGTAATATTTATTTATTATTTATTATTATTTATTATTAGCTAGCACGATAGGTTAGGGTTATGGTGACGTTTGACGGCCTAAATGTACTGAAACGTGACGTAAAACGTAACGATAAAACGCTACTAGGCCAGGTCGATATTAATTACAGATACTTTACATATACATAATTCTTCGCACCGCATAGCAGTATTTTCGTAGGTACCTACCGAGCTTTTCCGTAGATTGGGTGACCTGTATAGCGTGTAGGTTTTAGTTAGACTAGTAGATTAATAGTAGATTATTATAGTACAGTCAGCATCAGATAGTTAGTAGCACCCAAAGTTGCCAAATATATCGCAACACGTCTTTATTACTATAGGAATAAGGATGTGTTACGATTACGATATTTGGCTACTTTGGCTGCTGCTAACTATATGACGCTGATGACGTACCACCCCCCTTTCTTTTCCGTGGGTGTCGCTAGATTCGACTATGGGAATAAAGTTGAAGCTTACAAGTAAGGTTGTTGGCAACGTTGTTGTAGTTGACGTTAGGTAGGTGTATATTTCATTTTCTCCATCTTTAAACTTGCAATTTATAAAAGTGCCACTGCTAAATTTCATACACTGCACTTAGATAGGTACAGTAAACATATAAATATTTGGCGCACTCGCGAGCAATAAAGTTGCATGAGACATGATTGCGAGGAGTGTACTGTTGCATAATGATGTATCCAATTACCGCGGTCGCTGACATGTCACAGCGCATGCGCAGGGTGATGCTGTGTTATGCCACCTGTCTACTCACTACGAGCGGCAAGTGTTATTACTATGTGAGATATTTATTTAACTATCTCTTGCGTCTGTTATAGTAGAACTAGGTAATTAAATTTCATGATAAAGTATCCTACTAATATTATAAACGTGAAAGTTTTGACGGATGGATGGATGTACGTTACACTTAATCTCAAAAACTACTGGACGAATTTATATGAAACTTTCCAGTTATGTACCTTATATATCAGAATAGGACATAGGCTATAATTTATGTCAAATTTCATCCCTGTTAGGGACGAAAAAAGGGATGAAACTTTGTATGGAGCTTTGTATTGCTCGTTGCCTTCATCAGGCGCTGGGTCTCAAAATGTATGAGAAAACTAAAATCCGACTCGCACTTGACCAAAATTCTAATTATATTATTTAATAGGCTATAATTGCGGGATTTTTTTATCGAATTCTACGCGGACAAAGTCGCGGGCAGAAGCTAGTATGTCACATATGTGTGACAAATCAATGTTTTTCACTATAATAGAACGATAGTCAATAATAGAACGCATGAAATTGGATCTCTTTGTCTGATCAAGCTCAATCATCGAGACTGAATGCATCGTAAATTGCATTTGGTGCCTCGTTATTATTCGTAAATTTGACAATATCACACTTCTTTGAAATAATAATAATACACGACGAAGTGCTCAAAATCTCAAATATATCTGACATACTCTGATAGGTATAACTACGCAATCGAAGACGTCAAAAGTTCTTATTCCCTTTTAATATAGACTTTAATTTGACGTCTTCGTTTGCGTAGCTACTTTTGATGCCGAATGTACTTTACAATATATAACATGGTCGCGGTCAATGGTGGTGGATCCAGGATTTTGGTTCTGAGGTTAGATTTTGGCACGTTTTTGGAAAATACTCCGAAACTTTTGAGGGTGGGGGGCTTGAGTCAAAGTAGTCAAAAACATATAGGTATCACTACACATCTTTATTAATACTGTCATAAGGATGTGTCAATTTGGCATTCTTTAGGGGAGGCCTATGTCCAGCAGTGGACGTCTTTCAGCTGATATGATGATGATGAAGGATGTTTTAGGGTATAATTGACCCTTAAAAACATTACATGTAAAAAATAGGCCAAGTCTGGAAACTCTTCCATTGTAAAAAGTTGTGAGATATTTCGTAGAGCCAAGTCAGGCATTCTTATTAATCTTTATGTACTTGTTTGTAATCGCATGTATTAGTATAGGATTACAAACTTACTTATGCAGTTTGTATATCTCCGAAACGTGTCTAAAATTGCAATATTTTTAGATTTTTTATGAGTTGATAGGCCAAAAACTAATTATGTTTAAAATTGGAGCTTGCGGGTCTGCTAGAAGTACCTTACAATTATGACGATCATCAGTCAGTGAGTATGTCAGTGACAAAACTAAGGCACTATGACGGGCAATAGTTCTTAAACTAATAGTTCAAATTGGATGCTATTGGTAATTTATCTAAGCCATATACCATATATAACATATTATGCCCTATATGTTACTCAAAATTACAGGATGTTGAAAATGGCCTGAATGGCTTCGAGAAAAGGATGGTACGACCCCTCTTTGTTTAGCTTGACTTGGCGGGGGAACAGATTTGGTTATTTTGGTTGCTACAATCTATTTTATGCTGTACCTACATAATGTACTAAGTACTCTCGCTGTCACTAATAATTCCAAGTATGAATTTTATTGGCTCAAGATATGATATCACCTTTATGTAACGGACGACAATCTGAACATTCCTCGGATTCTCAGAACACTTAACGTCAAACACTTGCACTGCAAAAAGCAAGTATACCAACGTAATGAGATGAGATTGCCTCACGTAAACTAGCATGCACTAAATCCGGGTGAACGTGTCGTCCAGTGGAGGTTAACCGAGGAGGTTCCCATGCGTGGGGAAGTGGGGGGAGGGTGATACCATCGCACGCGAGCCTTGCGCAAGAGAATGCTGCAAGGTGCCGTAGCATCCTCGGCGAAAGGTCACCCGTACTGCATGCAAATAACGCCATGGGTTCATTCGTTTGCTCTTTAGGCCCTATGCGGCGTTACATAATGAAGGTGAACTCTATGATTATATGATTTGTTTTGCTGTATTGCTTTTAAATTATGTTGGATTTACATATTTAATTACGATGTCTTTCTAACTAAAAACATAGTGATTATAAATTTAGAAGATACTTGAAATTGGGACATTCCAATTTCAAGTCTCAAATTCATCACTTCAAAACGAAAAATATAGTACCCGTAGTTTAAGGCACTGTAGCGTAATTTCCACATTTGGAACGGGGCTAATTTCGTTTGTTTTGTACCGACGAAAATGATGGGTATGTAAACCGCTCTTGTGTTTATCTATAACGTTCCCCTGGGGTTTTCGTCCTAGCGTCAGTGCAAATAGTGGAGAAATCTCGAAAAAGGCAACTAGGAACAGAAGAAAATATAAATTAAAACGTTTTTCTGACTATGTCCTCTTTACCTGCCTGACTAAATACGATCTGGTAAGCAGAGTATTTACGGAATCTATAGAAAAGAGAACGCAAACGATTTCGTAATTCAGGAAAAACTATTGTACTTTTTGGCCTATGTAATCAGTTACCAATGGAAATAATGCGTTTAAAACCGTACCTAACACCGTGTAATCCAATGTTACTAATACGACGGTTATACAGACAATGTGTATTAAGATAACAAAGGTAGAAACCGAAGGCGCAGCGTGGAAAGCCATTGTTTAGTATGCAGCGTGAAATGACACAAGTGTCGCAAGCACGATTTTCCGGTCTCTCGTGATGGCGGTTTGGGCAATCCATGTGTGGTAAAATCTGTATCAAACCGAAATTAGCAAAGTACCTACTTGCAACATATCGATGACAATTTACTTTGAATTATTGCTTTTTCACATATAAAGGACCAATTAGGATAGAGCAACAAATTCTTCACAATTTACGAATGTTACAAAGGGCCCAGCTTATATTGACCCTCCAATTGTTTGGTCTTGAAATGTTTTTTTTTTAACTCAACATGTATTTAGGGTACCTAAGTAGCAGTGGCGGTGCGTGAAACTTTTTGGATGGGTAACCCGGAACATAGAAAGTTATGAAAAAGTATGTAGTATATAACTATAAAAAAATTTGGCAAGCCGGTGGGAATCAGCTTTTATGGGCGCTTCGCCACTGCTAAGTAGTAACTAACTAATAATTATTATATTATTATTTCGCAATTCTACTTATGTACCTACAAGCCAGTTGATGGGTTTGAAGTGTTCTCGGTGTATATGTTAATTATGTAACGTATTGTTGTGATGTGTCAGCGTAACTTTAGAATGTTTGCTAAGAACGCGTACGAAAAGAAACAGGTGAATGAGACTTACATTCAAATGTGTACCCTATGCTAATCAAAATGTATGTATGGTAAATGTTTATAAATTTTCGTTTATTCTGCCTACTTATGCCCCACATAGTGTTGCGATTAATCATGACCTGAATTGACCTGATAGATAAACATCATTGCATTTTAAATCGTTTAAAAGATAATGTTAACTTTTCAAGTGCAAAGACAGTTATGATTGCTTTTCATTGGTTTAATAGTTTTTATCATTTGACTATATTTCTTTTATAAATGCACATTCACTGTTAATATTGGACTCAGTGTCGACTGATGCAAAGAAATTAAATTACCTAACTACTCGTATTAGGTAAATATGTATTTTTGAGTGTGAACAAATTTTGATGACGAGGTAATCAACTATATTTTACAAATCGAATCCGTTCAATTATATTCCAAGTCCTTAGATAGTGCATAACATTAAAAATACTCGACTGACCTTTTAATGAAAACAAGTCAATTAATCTAATCTTACATTCAAAGTAACCTTGGGCATTGGTTTTCCCTCATCATCTTTCTTAACGACACATCCACAATCACATCGAACTGACCTTTAAATGTTTTTACGTATCTATTAGGTTTTTATGTATTTCAGATAGACATCGGAGCCTTGAGCGAGGATCGCGCTCTAGTTTGTAGTGAGCGGAGCGTGGGAAAAACGCTTATGCAAATCCGGGGAATCGATTATCGCAGCGATGGGCGATCGCGGGCGCAGAATGGAAAGTGCATAGGTTGCGCAAGGCAGCGCAGCGGAGATGCACACACGGGACGCGTTTACGTAATTAGGTACCTATAAACATGCACTTTGCGACTTATGGGCGCACGCCGTTACGAAATGTTTTAAACAATCGGATTTTAAGATCCCTACGATATCGTTGTTTATTGTTTTCGTTTTCTTTCAGAATAGTTTCAGAATTCTGTTAAATGCTCTCATGAATTTGACAATAGCTTTAAACTATTTACCTAAGTTTTCAAAATAGCACACTGATAGGGTAGAATTGAATACGACTGTTTTTAAAATGTGGCCAGAGTAACGTGCTGTAAATTATAGCGCATGACATGATTCCACGCACCCGGACATCCGCACCGTAAAAACTCTTCCACAAATGCGCACGCGACCAAACAATCGAACAAAACACACAATTAATTCCGCTAACATCCATGGCAATTACACACATCGACCCTAAAAACTTTTGAACACGCCGAAAATAAAATAATCACTGAAAAATGCACGCAACGTCTTCGGTGTCACTTCCGTTCACTTGTCACCTGTAGCCACACACTTACCGAGGATGGGGAGCAGTGTGAGCACGATCCACAGGGGAGACATGTCTGCGCGAGCGTCGCGAAGGGACTGCGGCGGCGGCGCCGGCGCCTGCGCGCCCGCCTAGTGGAGGGGCTGAAAGCTCGCCGCCCGCCCGCCGCCGCGAACACTGATTCAATCGCCCCTCATTCCGATTACTACAAGCGTAACTTTTCATGCCTATCTATTATGTTTTGATTATGTATTTGTCTATTTTCATTGAAAAAATGGGGAGGTGCAAGGATCTCAGTATCAATCTTATTCTACAATGGCACTTTACTAGTGCTACGATTTTGCACTTTTAGGTGATTCATCTGCGTGAATTCGTCACAAGTTTAATTAGGTTTCATTATATCACAAGCTTGCGTATATTTTTCTATGGTATTATTACATATATATTATAGGTATTCCTATCTATTAAAGTATTGTAGTTGTCGCATTTCGGAAGCGTAGGTAAGTGAAATAACAATAACAAGGGTTAAAAAGTCTTAAAATTAACAATATCTTGATAAAAGGACTGTCTGTTCTAAAATTATAAAAAATGGTATCAGACATTTCTTTCAATACAACACAATAATTTTCTTTGACGAGTGAAAACTAAGTCTTTAATATACATATTTGATATAACTACATTTTAAAAATCTACTTTATACGGTGTAATTGTATTGTATATGAACGTTGCGTAGGTATGCATTTTGTATCTTTGTTAGTCCAAACTACCAGCTGTTTCTACAGAAATATATTGGTCCTCTCCTACATTGTAAATTAAAACGATGTAAATGACATAACGTAACAAAACATAAGAAAGTCGCTAACCAAACAAATGACTGCAATAGGTAACGTCAAATGCTTGTCGATAATAAAGTTTTGACAGGTCGTGTAAACCGATGGCGTGGGCCGCTCCTACGCGGATTCCGCTCGACCTACTGTTCGGTGCATCATCATACAACGAGTTCAATATTACATACGCATTAAACTCCTTAAACATAACACCATAAGATATTTTTTTGTAGTGCTAGTAAATGAACCAAAGGCCGGTTGCCTTTGAAAGTTTTAATGTAATAGGAAGCATTGTTTGACTCACTCATTACCGAAAGATGTAATCAATTAAAGATCTTAATATTAGAACAAAGGACCAATCAACGCAGTATGGGCGTTAGGCATTTCTTGTGCACGTTTACTGCGATAGGACGTAAAAAGATAAAGTATTATCTATGCATCATGTACCCGGTGAGGTGAGGCGGGACACTGGGAAGCATGTACGAGTATGTATGTGTTTCGTAGTCTAACAATATTCGAAACAAAATAACCTAGTGCATAAAATATTACCCAATCTCGAGTTTTGCAAGTAACGATGAGGCGTAAATATCTCTAAATAAAATGACGTGTTGAAGATTTAAATACGCATTGTTTTTGCCGTGCCATATCAGATGAGATGTAATCAGAATAATAACAGTTGTACTAACCAGTACGCGGCTCTAAATCATCTTCATTAGCGGCAGTTAGTCGCCGCGAGTTTCCCATGAGGGTTGCCCAACCCCGTGGTTCCGTGTTCGAACGGGGCTATTCTCACTGACTCGTGTTCATATAGATATCATCTTATATGTGATCAGTGTGATCACCATATAATAAAGATAATTATTTATTAACGCCACAGTACACAATTACACAAAACATTATCAAAATAACTACAACGGACACTAAAAGGAATGCCCCACTCAGCATATTGCCACGATAGCCATGGCGCTGGTTTTCAGTGGGGACTAAAACTAATATAAGTAATCTAAATAAAACTAAAATAAGTACCTATTACCTAAACGAATGACGTAGCAAACGTCGCAAGACGTAATACGATTAACCAATAACCAATATTTATTCCCAGTAGCTAATCACAAATTTTATAGGTTCTTACCAATCACAAAAAGTACAATATATAGGTACCTACTTACCTACACCAAAATCTATGAACTGGCTCCGTGAGCTCTATAGAACTCGCAAGCCAGTCTTAATTCTAAAAAAAATATTTTTTATATTTCGAAAAGTAGCTCGACAAATAAATTTATATAATCAACGAACCTGCTCACTAAATTTCACGAGAATCGGTTGTGAAATGTGACTTTTTTTTTAATTTCATGTAATTTTTCCCTACACTCGAATTTTCATTGCGTTGCTACAATGCTATTTTGATATGAGTTTTGTTACCCGCCCTAAATGTATGGATTTTCACCAGTTTTTCACCTGAAAATAAAGTCATTCGATAGAAAACAAAATTATCTTTCAGACGATACCCCATTTTCCATGTTTCCTTCGACAGTTTTTCCATGAAACAGAAATTGGATAAAATATGAAGGTGGGATGTCGAGATGTACCGCTGTTCTTCTCTACAGGTCGCATTTCTCAACTGATTATGAACAGGTTAATTTTCTTCTTCTTTCGTCGTTTAAGTTTTTCGAAATTCAAAAACAAAAATGAAATAAAGACAAGCTCGGCAGTTCTACAGCTCACAGAGCCACAAGTTTATAAAAATCCAGAATCGCCCTCCAGGGCGCACGACGCGCGATAATCTGTCGCACGTTCTTGCTAGCACTTCATTATTTCATTGCACCGCTTTTATTTTGCAAAACACTCTCCAAGTTTCTTGCGGAACGTTTAAAACGCCATTTGTTAAGACCTGTGCTGAAACTTAATGAAGTCTTTACTTTAATTCGACATCGTTTGGAATTTCATGGTAATTATGTAGCTTTTATATTTGTTTTTATCGGAAAGTTACATAAAACATGACTGAAGAACCAGCACCCAGGAATGTAAAATATTTAGCTATTGGTATTCCTAAAAGCAAAAGTGGAACTGTCTATTTGTTACCTTCTTGCTTCTATTTAGATGATATTTGGTATGGGGATACTATGAGCCGCGGAATAGAATAAAGGATACCGTTTTTCTCTGAAATCATCCATTAAGGGGCTTCTAACTAGAACTACAAGGATAAAGTGGTAAAAGCTAATAGTTATTATACACGACCGAAGGGAGTGTTTTAAATCGACACGAGTTGCGAATTACCTATTCGCACGTGTATCGTACAACGTTTTACAGTACATATGGCTCTTTAAAGTTTCAACATATGCACGGAAAGTAACACCATGTGTACTGTAAAAGTAAGTTATACCTAATGGCTCGGTGAGCTGTAGAACTCGAGTCTGTTTTTTTCAAAATCTTTGTTTTTAATTTCCAAAAATGTAATCGAAAATAAAATCTAACAAAATTTCACGAGAATCGGTTGAGAGATGCGACCTGTAGAGGAGAATAGCCGGACAGCGGAACAGCGGGACAGCGGGACATCCGAACATACGAACTATTTTCGGCCCTAGCCCCTAGCTGAAGCGTAGAACTTCGTTTGCTTCGCTCGCTCATTCATTAAAGAGTAGGTACCTACGTAAGCTCTAGTTCTGTTCAGAACTTTGAATTTCCAGGCTCCAATGCCACATCTAATTCCTAAAAATGTGTGAAATGTGCGTGTCGGACCACACAAAACGAAGGGTTCCGTGCCTATTAAAAAGGTCGTATCGTCACATAAATCTTACTGCACTTACGTCCTTTTCTATAGGGAAGGCAGTTTTTCAGCAATATCTTGAAAACCTTTGAACCAATCTTGTTCAAAATAATTTTCCGTGAAAAAAATTAATGAGCCCTATGTCCATGATTCTTTTAATCACACACAATTGTAGTGACTTTCGGGGTGATTATCTCCGACTCTATAGACGTAATCAAAAAAAATGTTGAGAAACCTTACATTTATTTTGAAAGCCCTATCGATTGATGTGCCACATGTGGACTTCCAATGCTTTTTTTTTACCTTGCAGTGTTATGTATGGAGTGCACCCCTAAAAATTTTTTTTAGTCATCCTCATTAAAGACCTACGTAGCGGCTAACAAAATACACCTATCCTCAAAATTTTATTCAAATACACCTTATAGTTTTTGAGTAAAATGCCTGTGATATACGGGCAGACGGACAGCAGGACATGACGAAACTATAGGGGTTCCGTTTTTGCTACGGAACCCTAAAAAGTACGTACCTTATCCGAATTTCAAAGTCATGCTTCCCGCAATGACAAGTTAGCTAAGCAAGTGCACAATAGACCCGATCACAATGAACAATCGGAAGACGTGAGATATCGGCCGATATGTCGGTAGAAAGGTTGTGTCAAGTGCTCGTCACTTTCTTTTCGATTGTTTACGAGACAGTTGCACATGTACAAAATGTTGCAACATTTGCAACTCAATGTAAGAAGGAGAATGAATCCTAGAAAATTCATGAGTTCTGTGCGTATTTTTAGTGAAAATAATGCGTGAGAATCGTGAAAGTTTAAATCAATGTAAATCTAGACAGGGTCAAAAATATCGTCTTACTGGGCCAGAGTTCAAACCTGACTACCTGTTTGTTGGTTTGTAAGAGCTCACCAACTAAGACGGTTACTATTTAAAAAGTGCGTAACATTCTCTTCCTTATAATTTATTATCTTTTTTATTAATTTATTTTGTTGTTAGTATTGAGTTCGAGCGCATCCTATGTTTCTCACCGCAAGCACTACCGCAGGGTGTGACGCCGCGTCTAGACGCGTGTGAACCTTTAACTCGATGACATAAGGGCTAGTATTCACAAAGATTACCGGCTACTCGTCTCAGTCCATCCAGTATAAGTTTGACCGAATTCCCATAATTCTCATGAGTGTGAAGGTCAAGTTTCACTAGGAAGTAGTAGTGGGGTGAGTAGAGACTACTAGTGAATCGTATAGAAATGCCTCTATCGGGTCCGTGTCTTTCACATCCCAGTCACATTTTAATAGCTTTCGCACGCTCGTTCCAACACGTTGGCTCAGCGCTCATGGAAGCAAGCGCGTGAAACAGACCAAAATGTGATTCGAATCGGAAGTGGCGGATAAAAATAGACTCCCAGTCCGCTATCTGTGATTGATGCGCGTGCAACACGACTGATGAATGGCGGACAATGCTTGAGGAAAGTTGACCTCCGTGCGTTATGATCATTAGTCTGCGGTTCGACTACCATTGTTCTGGCTCCAACCTGCTGGGTTTTGATTGGGACTATTTCAATCATACTTTCCATCTTTCAATCGACGACATCAGAATGTTATGTAATTTTAAGCAATAATTTTGATTGTCAGACCTACACCTATATAGTACAAGACTTTATTGTTCCCTGTCACATGTTACACTTCAGATTTGGTGCGACGCCAAAAAATGATAAGAAACTGTCACAAACTCCCGACCGTCACGACACTTGATCTTTACACATACCTTAGTGAATTTCCAGGTAGGCTGACAATTTTCATAGAACTCCAACAGTTCCAACACACACTGTGAATAAAGCGTCAAGCTATTTATGATAAACCAGAAGTGTGGTAGGTACCTGAAACAAAGGCGCATTTAAGTTTGTGTGAAGCACGTGAGCCAACTCGCGTGCACACACGACTAGCCCGTGCTGAGACCAAACGGCAGCCATTTGTAAATAGACCTAACCAAACTGGTCGTCAAAGTTAAGTGACTGAAACATTGAGAAATACACTCGATCTTGTGGTCGCGTGTTCGTATATCTCTCTCTATGTACAGAATATCATTCGACGAGCGAGCGAAGCGAACGAAGTTCATCGTTTCAGCTTGGGCAAAGATGCTTTCGTATCGTATAGTATAGGAGAATGGCCAGACACCTGGAAAGCCGGGCGTCTAGGTGTCTGGCTATTCTCCTCTACAAGTCGCAATTCTCAACTGATTCTCGTGAAATTTTGTGAGCTGTCACGATAATTATATGGACGTTTTGTCGATACAGTTTTTGGAGATAAAAAGAAAATAATGTTAAGACATACTCGTGTGTTCAAAGAGCCGCTTGTTTTTCAATGGAGCGCTCATGGTGTAGTAGTACGATCGCACTTTGCACGGGTCAAGCAACGTTGATAGCTTTGAATGGTTACTAACTGATCGGCGATCGCTCCCGTGCTTTGTAAAACACGCATCTGACCTTCCAATCCAAAGAGAAGTCTAGTCTCTTTGGATTGGAAGGTCAGATAGCAGTTACTCCCGCAAAAAACTAGTGCCTAATACAATCAATGGTCAATAGGGGTAAACTAAATAAAATAACCAATAATGTTGTATTTTCTCAAAAATGATTAAAAAAGGAATCAAATGGAGAAAAAAGCAACGCAAGAGGATAAATAATCACAAAGTTATAAGTGTTCGAAGCTTTAAGAGGGGGTATGTTCTGTCCCTTTTCTGCAAAACGCACGTTCATATGAGACGATTGCCATTTTACTATGACGCTCGATGTTCGTGACGTCACAATCTACGAGCGTTTTCTCTCTCTAACAAACAATATTAAAACGGTTGTAGCTTCGTATTTTTTGAGATATTTGAATGGGATTTTCGTCATCAGGCATATTTTTTTGCCTGCTTTTTTTTGAAGTTTTAATAAATTTAGAGTCTACACCCCCAATCATTGGTATTGGGCAGCAAGCGGGACCCCGGGATTCTTTATGATGCAACTTTCAACCGGAGTTGTCATGTTTCGGATAAATAAGGAATGTCTGGCCGTAACAGCATACTATCATAGCATTAATTCTGTCATTTTGCTAGTTACGAGGGCAGCCTGATGAAACCCGTCCCGATGCGTTTGTCGCCTACGAAGCGGGCCGGGGCTCCCAGTATGTTAAACAAGTAATTATGGCGCAACGAAGAAGCGCAGCATCTCACTAGGTCTATCTCGAGAGTCGCTCGAGTTCCCACCACATTATCAGGTTTATTTATCACCCAACTAAGGATTATGTCATTGCATAAAAATGGGTCCGAAACATGTTTTTAGTATGCGTTAGTATTCAGTATTTCTCGTGGACACTCCAACGTTTGACGGCCTAATCAAATCGATATATGATTTTCATGATTGAAACATTGTTTATTTTTTATATTATGGACAATGTATGGTCTATTCTGAGAAAAAAATTTTACTTCACAATCACATAAAAAAACTGTATGTTGTACTGTCTACTGTATGGACAATGAACATGATCGCAATAAATAAATAAATAAAATGTATCTTTTTTATATGGTAACTAGTTTAAATTTTTTGTGTGGTGACGCAAATCTATATAAAGAACATCACTGAAGCAAATCGCTTGAATACATCCAAAAAAACTTTAAAAAATCATAAGTCAAAAACTGTCACAAGTAGGGTGTTCATACTCAGCATAAATATTCTTCACTATAAGAGGTACTCACTACTAACAGTCAGTACACACACTAATAACAGTCGGTCTTCCCGACGGACATACGAAAGCATTATTACTCAAGCTGAAACGGAGAACTTCGTTCGCTTCGCTCGCTCGTTCAATGAGAGTGTGAGAGAGCAGCGGATCGGTAATGTGCCAGAACCCGCTTGCTCCTCTACGAGCTATCACTTTCATTTCGCCGACAGCTCGAGTTCACCCATCGGCGGATATTACAAATAGCACTCATTCGTTAAATGAAGTAACACTTTAGCAGTAATTACATGTGAAGTATTTTATTTACAGAGCATTAATTATGTTTCCTTTTCTGGTTGCTTAATTAGAAGGAAGATCGCTTAAGTTATCAAATGTTCTCTTTTAGTACTTTGCGTACGCGAAAATATTCTGACATGTTAACTTATTCAATTAATATACAGGATGGGAGTAGTAACAGGAGCAAAAAATTAAACGGTAGATTATTAAGTTGTGAGCAATATCCAACTTTTTATAAAAAATAAATGCAAACACTATAATGACTCATTTCATGATGTTACCTCAAAATCTGCATTGACTGCTGTGCTATGACGTACTCGGAGGTCATAACTGTAGATCAAAATGTCTCCAAAACATGGGTACAGGGGTTACTGCAGATGCTGTAAGGAAGCGTCCTTTTAAATATTCGCTCCTGTTACAGAGCCCACCCCGTAAAAGTGTAGACGGATATTTAGACAGACTTGCCTTTATTCATAGATCATAAATGTTCTTCAAAATTATTTTAACTCGTGTCTTTGAGCTGTAGAACTGTCTGTATTTTTATCAATTGTTTTGTAACAATTCTTAAAACTGAATCGGCAGAAAAACTATGTAATTTATCGAATATGCTCACAAATTTTCATGAGCATTGGTTGAAAAATGCGAACAGCCAGATATACTAAAGAATTTTTGCCCAAGCTAAAACGGAGAAGTCCGTTCGCTTCGCTCGCTCGTTCAAGTGAAAGTGCTTAAAAATAGTTTGTCTTAATTTGTCACTTTTACATGTGTTTGTATGAAGGAGACAAAACACATTCTAGTTAACAGTGGTTTGATCAGATTTATGAATAACAGGGTTTTTTTTTTTAATAATATAATAACAAAATTTACAATTGTGTCTGAATATCTAAATCTAATACATAAACACTCTTATTTAACATACATAATCTGATTAATAAGTCAAAAAAAGGAACAACAGTACAATACAATACAAATTAAATGTAAATAACTAAGTCATTGTTAAATTTTAATATCAGCCAAATATTTTGTAAATTCGACCATTGAGTAGAAGCACTCTCGCAACAACAATGCTCGCAATTAATTTTTGTAAATATTTAGGCTAGTAATATTGCTCTACTCGACAGGAAGCTTGTTGTAGAGTTGTACACCCTGAAATCGTGCGCAATGACTAACTATTTTAAGCTTTAGATGCAATTTACAGTGGAGATGTATGTAAACTCAACTATGGTTTTCGTCGCATATTTTCAACTTTTTACGCAACACAAATTAGTGATTACCAATATAATAATTGGTAATCACTAATCACCATTTGCTGACCAGCGGCGTACGGGCGAGTGTATGGGAAACTCGGTGAGTGAGTGCCATTCGGACTCAGTACTATTAAGCTTTTAAAAATTTAAGAAATATATATATGTTTGAAGAAAACACAGGCTCACGTGTTCTACAGCTCACACCACTCGTTTAAATTAATATTCAAGCAACACACACACTATATATTGGGATTGGAGGTGACAGTTTTGCCATAAACACGTCAAAGTTTATAATAACATCAACTGACAGTTATTCCAATCCCAAACCTCAGAATCATCGCGTTCAAATGATATATCATGTGAAGATCTACATGCGCACGCGTTCAAGTCTACGGGTCTGCGGCTCGTGCGGCGCGCCTCAGAGAGCATTTTAGGGCACAGCAATTTACATACAAACGTACCATTTACGAAATGTGGTATTTCTTAGGCCTGTTTCGACATACTTGTGCTACTTTTAATAATTGTACATACAATTAATATGACAAATTTATGTCGGTGTCCTAATGCTAACATTAAATATTTTATGTTAGTGAAAAACAAATGTATATTTCTGGGTGTTGTTGGACAGAAATATAGGCAGTATTTTCTTTTGTATGTCTCGCTTAGAGTCTAATTTAGATTTACATCATGTTTATCTGGACATAAGTTTAATTTTTTGGTCTAGTGTAGGTAGACTTTAATAATAGTAAAGATTTAAAGAAAAACTGCTTCGAGGGGTCCGACTAAGACAAACATTTTAATTCCGATTTTATTTCAATGTCTTTAGCGTATTCGTTCTTACTCGTTAGCTCGTGCGTGAGTATGATTTTTACATCGAAGCTAGTATGCAAACAAATTAGAATGAAAAATGTGTCTCAGATTGACATTTGACCCCATGTTTTGTCTAAATTATGACCGTCTAGTTCTCTGAAAAACGTAAAAAGTTGATCGTTTCTCGTAATTACGAAAATTTTGAGCAAAACTCTCGAAAACCAAATTTTACACGTTCATAAATGGTTTGCGAAACGCATGAACCACCAGCTCAATTGTTTTACTGTTGAGTAATAAGTTGAGTACACGCACTATTATACATAATTGTTTTAGTGCCATTTACATGTAGTAAATGGCACTAAAACAATTATCGAGAGATTACACTCATCTTTTTGTGCTAGTACCGGAGTGCCGATTCAAAACGTCAAACGTTCCAGCTTGACATGAATGTGACTCGCGCGCTCGCTCTGACATGGCAGCTCGGAGCGTGTGGAAGCGGAAACGCAATACATGTTGAAATCAAATCAGAATCGAATTGAAACACATAATAGGTACCTCGAATCGATCCCAGTGCGTACTGTAGTGGCGGAAGTAGTTTCAATCATTCATCTTTTTGTTTCTCCTTATGCAATGATGCATCAGCGGGGTCGTCCGATTCGATAATGATTGATTCTCTAAACTCAATGATTATTGCCTGTGATGTATAAAGTCACGTAGTGAGAGACTAAAAGCAATTATTGGCATGTTTACATGCACCACAATTCTTGATATTACGAAAATCAAGCCACAAAAAAATACATCTAAAATTATTGCTGTAATGAAAGTCAATTCCAAATCGTTTTCTTGACCTATAGGAATGATACGTAAATTATCTTAATTGGCTATAAGTCAGATCACGGACCTCCGTCTCTCCCGAGGTCGTCTTGACTGTCCCGGTCTAGTCAGTGAGGCTTGTCGACTTTTTGTTCCCGATGGTCGGTTTCGGTTTCGCGTGGATCGGTTGCGGTTTTTTGCGTGCCACTTGCCCGTACAATATCACGTTGCATTTCCCCCGTTTGCCGATACTACATGTTTTCAACAAGCTCGACACTGTGCAGCCTTCTGCGATGTGTTTGCAGATGGCTGGCCGGTGGTTGAAAAAGGATACCTACTTGAAACTGTGTCCTTGACCCAAAACATAAGTGAGGAAACTGTTTATATTTGTCAAAAATAATTGACGCACCTAAAAATTTTAATTTTTGTCTGGTGCTAAGGAAGGTTATTCCTATCACCAAAAAAATTATCAGGCATTTCTAAAATTTTCATCCAATTCCCATTAAAACACCTAGCTTTATATTGTTACATAAATTGTGTCTCATGTTTTGTCTGTGTTGTGCTTAGGTAGTATTAATTAGTTATCTAAAATGGTCTTGGGATACTTCCTGTAACAAAGAACGTTGAGATCCTGCATTTGTAACTATTTCTAAACTTCGTTAGGAAATTAAGTGAAAATGATAAGATACTATGATGCCCCTTATCGAAAATTGTAAACTAAACAAGTAAATTATAATCTTACATTACTTTACGAAACCCTTGACTCTTTAATTACTTAACACCGTCCAAGTGACCCATACATAGTTGAGTAAAAAACGATAAATTTGCTAAAATTGCAACACAAACTCACGAATGAGATAAATTCAAACTTAGTTGCAGGGAATTTGGTGAGTATGATAACTGGTGGCAATTACGGCGCCAACGAGGGTGATTAGTGTCGCAACGTGCGTACACGGCGATGCGCGAGAAGCGCAGAGACATAGAATACATACATGTATTAGCAATCTACGGACGAGGCTCGGCTTGTAGATGGAATAAAAATATATGTAATTTGAGCTATTTTACACTATTTGAGCACAAAGAGAATAAACACAAATAATTATTGCCATTAGGTAGATGCTCTAATCCCAAGAGCAGGTAAGTATCAGTAATGACACTTAATTGTAGAGGACTACGAGTAGGACGTACAAATATCACACCACAATACGGCCTTGCTCTGCCTTCCATCTGCCTTCTCAATGTTTGTCACCCTCAATTACATGCCCATATGTCAAGTCGTTTGACGTTGACTAGACTATTGCGCAGCTAAGCGCGCTTTAAAATGAAAATAGCAACAACATTCTAACATTGTCATTCGAGACATATTTGAAAGCAATAAGGTTCTAATTGAAGCCGCAATACTTTTCAATTACACGCACTACAGCTATGCATGCTATTTACAATCACAACCTGTCTCGACTCACCTCACAACTCACCCCTAGTATTGTCTTGACGTTTAAATTCACCACGGTAGGGTCAGACTGACACTGGTTCGCCTCAGGTGACATGTCGATAAACTTTGTGAATACCAGTACTGATGTAAAGGCGCGATAGGATGCGTTTGTTGCTTCACGTGTCAGG
Organism: Epinotia nisella; assembly: GCA_932294315.1. Taxonomy (NCBI): domain Eukaryota; kingdom Metazoa; phylum Arthropoda; class Insecta; order Lepidoptera; family Tortricidae; genus Epinotia; species Epinotia nisella. The sequence continues at coordinate 14,792,603 of OW028681.1, forward strand.
GCGCCATCGCGGGTCATCGCGGGTCGTGCCCTCGCCGCGATGGACGCGCGCCCGATAAAAGTCATGTGCGCTATGAAGATAAGCACCTGAAATTTAGCCGTCAACCGACCTGGCGATATAAAGATAGGTGTAGCGCAGCATCCAAATTGATGTCAGATGCGCAATAAACCAAATCGAACCTCACTTTGCTAGTGTTGCAAAATGCGTGTCTTCTAATCATCCTATGAAAGTTCCTACCTATAGTTAGCATGATCGTGGTATGTCGGACATAAAGCATTCGTCCCATGCTAGTAAGTGCGAGGGATGAATATTTTGTCTGTCATAAACGCAATCATGCTAGCTAGGCTGTGTGTAACATAACACGGTGTATTTTTGTTAGGAAATTCTATGCAATGGTGCGCGCCTTTGCGCAGTAGGTACGTGAAATTAGAGACGATAACAATACCTTATAGTTTTTTGAAGAAAACTTGTAGGGTTATTAATATACTAAAGTAATTTTAAAGGTGTTATGAAACTTTCCTTGAAATTTTATGCGGCATTCAATTATCTAAGGAAGCGATTTTTGATTTAGTGTGACTACAATTCACCTGCCAATATTTCATGTACAGTAAATTTTATGTGCAACGTTAGGTAGGTAATTGTTTGTTTAACAGCCGCTCAATTACTTCCACTAGCATCGCCAGTTTCATGGAGCTGAGTTCGACTTATTTTTTGTTTATATAGATATAAATTATAATATTAATAATAATAATAAAACGGCTGTGACGACCCCATCGCCTACCAGATTTCTGGTGCAATCAGTCAACGTAAGGTCGCTCGTGGCGGGCTGTTAGGGAGTAGCGACCCTACGTACCTGAGTGCTCCTGGGGGTGTCCTGTGGTCAGGTTGAGCCGATCGGGTGGATAGTTGGACAGGCCTCCCACCTCTGGCTTGCCTTAAGTGGCCGTCCAGAGTGGAGTCTCTAGAGCTGTTGCTCGAGGGTAGATGTGGACACCTAAGTGGCGAGACAGTTTTATTAGGCAGGCGTCCGATGTTTCATCCCAGCCACTAGTACATCATTTTCACCAGATAACCCGTTTCATTTAGATTCCATCAATCAGGAATAATCCCTATACACCCCAGCGGGTGCTGTCTCTGTGCGCGTCCCATGATACGGGCAGCATCTGCTCGGTGTACTCCTTGCATTTCATTCAATTGTCAAACCAACGGGCAGGGACTCTATGTGTTGTCTCTGTTGGTACTTTGTAGGTACCTAGCTCCACGCACGCCTCCCAAAGGTCTGGGACACCATTGTCCCGTGAGCGGGAAACACATATACAATAATAATAAATCAAAAATATTAGAGGACAATCTTACACAAGAATTGAATTGATTTGATTGGTGATTGATTGTTTGGTTGATTGAGTTCTTTCTGCCGGATCAGCATGGCTAATAGCACAAATGCACATAACGCAAGAAAATACGACAAATAATTTCCGCATTTTCACGTTTGTTGTACTTACCGCTCGCACTTGCGCTGTTGTGCTAGGCAAGCAAGAAAGAAACCTGTCCTTAGCAAACTTTTCATTCAGAAAATAATTACTTATTACAATCCAGCGCGCTACGCCATCGGACACCAATCACTATCTTTCTACTTTCATAATGTACCTACTCGTAGAACCTGCATCCACAAAAGCCTCGCTCTAAAATTAGACCTTTCATTGTGCATTTTATTTAGTCAAACACATTATATTTCATCACAATTTGCTATTAACTGTGCCTTCGTCATCTATCAAATTTTACAATAGTTCGTTCACTATTAATTCTATCCGACTGTGGAACTCTCTCCCTCTTGACATCAGACAAGCAAAATCTATCGGCAACCTCAAATCCCTTCTTAAAGAACATTATTTGTCTCTCCCCTAACCCTGATTGTATTTTTTGGCTGACTGTTTATGTATCATTATATTTGTGTTTGTGTTATTTGTGTATATGTATGATTGTGTGTGTATGTTTATATATAGAGGTATTTATGTACGTTTATTTTTATAATTTCTTGATTTTTGATTAATAATAATCGCTGCACCACCTACTGCATAATCTAGTTTTACCTCTTTCTCCGATACCCAAAGGTTGTCTGGAAGAGATCGCTCTTCAGCGATAAGACCGCCTGTTGTCTACCTCTACCTACATGTTATTGTATTGTTTCTCTCTGTAACTGCTTTTTTGTGTGAGGTGTGCAATAAAGAGTATTTGTATTGTATTGTATTGTATATTAGCATAATGACGCTAGTGCGTGAAATGCGATTTTGGCCGATTATAATGTCATAATATAGTATATTACGTTACAGCTCTCCTCTTAACGTGCTTGTATGTGTTTAATTCTGCCGTAATCTGCGCGACCTCGCGGTGACCTTTCGGGATGCGCAAGCACATTCCGATCCGCTAACATTTCCCAAGCTCATCCATTGTTTTGGCATTCCAATTTTAAAAAGGAAGTTTTTGTATTTATGATTCACCTTTTATTATAGCTTGAGGTGTTACAATAAAATGAACAGATGCCTTTTATTACAATAATTATAGCATTGTTACAGGTGAGCAGTAAGTTAATAGTGGGTATTGTATGCTTTAAATACGGATCAGATTTATTGTGATTGAATTTATTTTACTTTTCAAAAACTGTATGGCTTATTAAACCTGTATAGTTTGTAGTTACATTCAGAAACGGGGCCTAGACTGTTTGTTTTTAATCAGTGTACCTAAGTATGGGGGGGCACGGCAGTGCAACAATACTACATAGTTTTAGGCATGCAAAAATTAATAAATGCAGTATAGTTGTGTGATTCCCAAGTTGCAGAATTTTATTTAGAAAGCAAATAAAGATTACTAAGAATGCCTGACTTGGCTCTACGAAATATCACACACCTTTTTACGGTGGAAGAGTTTCGAGATTGGCCTATTTTTTACATGGAATATTTTTTTTTATGGGAGGATTTAGTCTATGTAGCTTTCTTCTCTAATCCCGGTGCGGGCAACTAGTTACGTTATGAGCATGAATATATTTTCCTGAGTAGGTACTGCATTTTTCTTTTTACCAGTTTTTATGAAATCATAAATGAATTAATTAATTATAAAAAGTATGTGTACACAAAATCGGAATTTAGTCTTCTAAATCACTTAGAAATAAGGTTATATTGATTGTTTTATGGTAGGTACAGGGACGCCAGTAACCCCCCTCGAGGGTGCCCGCCTTGTCGGGGCGGGGGGGCTTAGTAACCGTGGACTGGTCACCCACGGCGAAGCTAAGAGGCACCAGGGCCGGCCTGTGTGGGCCGCTGGCTGGCCCGAGGAGGGCGCTCCTAGCGGGCTTGCCTAAGCCCGCTTAGGATGCGTTGGGGAGGGACCGCAGAAGAAGAGGAGTACCTCCTTATCTTCTGCAGCCGAGGCGGGATCGCAGGGGGAGAGGCGTGTTGGTATTTGCTATTACGGTGCGCCACTCTCCCTACCCCCTGCGAACTTGGCGGGGCCGTTCCGCTGAAACGGCATTGGTGGGAACGCAGAGGAAGAGGAATGCCGGTATTACGGTGCGCCGCTTTCCCTATCCTCTGCGGCCGAGACGTGGTCGGAACCACAGACCTGATCCGCCACCGGGTGCTGGAATTTCCCGCACCCATGATCTCCTCGTAGCGGACTCAGGGGGGTCCGCTACTGAACTGGTGGAGATCGAGGAGGCAGGTGCGCCGAAACATCTGGCGTGCCTCTCGTGGAGGGCTCTCGGGCATCCGCGAAGGAGCCGCTTGTGGGCGGCTGCCGCCGGCGGGGTCGCACATGTGTGCGCAAGCGTTCCCGTAACCTCGCCACAAGGCGGCGTGGCGGCAAGAGGGGGGTTTTTAGTGGGTACACCGTGGGTCTCATTAGCCCATACGGGAGTCCCACGTAACCACTCGGGTCACCCCTTCACCCGGGTGGTATGCGTAACGCATTTTCCCCTCCTAAACAAAAAAAAAAGGGACGCCAGTAACAACAATTAGCCCCCCTATTGTGTAACTTGTTTTAAGCTCACCTCAACTCTCACCCACAATTATACCTTGACACCGCGATGCGTAGTAACTAAGCGTAGATAGAGGTCTAGTTTCGTAACGGGTGACCGGCTGGGTGAGCCGCATTTGCGCGTAGCGAATAACAGCCCAGGAATCACTCCACTTAACGGACATCACACAGTAAGCCTTGGCCCAAACTATCAAGCAGCCTTTTCAGCTCTATACTTCAGTCTAGACAGTGCAGTAACGTGTTTCCCACACCGTCGAAATACAGTGCTCATAATTAGGCGAGCCATTAATCATGGCAGCGCGGGCGCACAACGAATCGTTGCATCCGGCGCGGCGGGCTGTTTAATGTCCAGCAAAGGCGTTGATAGTATTTTACTAATATTACAAATGCGTGATTGTATCTGCCTGTGCCTAAGTCACACTTAAACCTATATTATTTAAAAAAATATATAAATATTATAAAAAAAAAAAAAAAACAGCAGTGTACCTATATAGAATGGACGTTCGGGATGGACAAATGCTAGATTCTACTCTGCGGTGTCCCTGTACGGTAATACGCGGTGGGAGGCAGTCAGGGAGACACATATAGAGATGTATTAAGGTCTGGTAATCATCACGTAAGTGAGAAATATGGTTTTCTTTATAGGAGTACGACTTACGAGTTCTTCGTTATGAGTTTAGATAGGCTATTCCCAAGAAAGAGTGGTAAAGTTACATACACACGAATTATAATAAAAATCATCTATTATCTCCAAATTTCAGTCTTAAACTGTATAGTGATAAAAATCATCTATGCCCTCCAGATGTCAGTGTGAAACAGTATTGTATTTAATTATAAATATATCTCTAATATGTTGAATTAAAAAACATGCTGAAAGCAAAAAAGCATTGTTACAACTATAACTATCAATTTACTTTTTGTTAAGTTCATGCATGTTTATGCATGTTAGATAGTTTATAAAAACTCTAGTTCTAAATATGATGTCCTCTTTAAACCAATATCGTGTCAGTAGTAGATTTCACTTGGTATATATATATATATAAATACAAGATTATAATTAACATTAACTAAGATAAATTAAAACTAAGTTAAATCTAAAAAAACCGGCCAAGTGCGTGTCGGACCACGCAAAACGAAGGGTTCCGTGCCTATTAAAAAGGTCGTATTGTCACAGAAATTTTACGGCACTTACGTCCTTTTCTTTGAGGAAGGCAGTTTTTCAGCAATATCTCAAAAACCTCTGAACCGATCTTATTCAAAACAATTTTCGGTGAATGAAATTAATAAGCCCTATGTCCATGAATTTTTCCATATTTTTTAAATACACCGTTCAAAAATTAGAGGGGGGGGACAGAATTTTAGTGACTTTCGGGGCGATTATCTCCGGCTCTATTCACTTAATCAAAAAAAATGCTAAGAAACCTTATATTTATTTTGAAAGGCCTATCGATTGATGTGCCACACGGGGGGTCACAATGAAAAAAAAAATTTTTGATTTTTAGTTTTATGTATGGAGTGCACCCCTAAAGAATTTTTTTTTTGTCATTCTAATTACAAAACTATGTAGCAGCTAACAAAATACACCTTTCCTCAAAATTTTATTCAAATATACCTTATAGTTTTCGAGTAAAATGCCTGTGACATACGGACAGACGGACAGACGGACAGACGGACAGACGGACAGACGGACAGACGGACATGACGAAACTATAAGGGTTCCGTTTTTGCCATTTTGGCTACGGAACCCTAAAAAGGCCCTCGAGGCATTGTACCGAGGATGCTGGCGGCATTTCCTCGCTGAATTGCAATGCTGATGCGTTGCGCGAGAAAGCCGCCAGCTCTTCGGTCAACAGTTACATCGACCAGACGTTTCGCGATTTCTGCAAGTTTCCACTTATAAAGTAATATCATTATGATTGCTCAGACAAGACTCTCATATATAAATATATATTATACTTTTTATATATTATAATATATGAGAGTCTTGTCTGAGCAATCATAATGATATTACTTTATAAGTGGAAACTGTTTTGGCTTTTGTATTGTCTAAATTTAAGCATTCGTGTGTGCTATTTTTAGCTGTTTGTTTCCCATTTTTAAATATATAAATAATATATATATATATATAATGATATCATACTCTTTAATGATCTCAAAAATGAATTAAAGACGTAATTGTGTTTCTGTAAAGAATAAGCTTTTATTTACTATTTACACTTTAAAATCAATAGTAATTATACTATACGAAAACAAATAATTCACTCACCTGTAAAGAATAAGAAACAACATTTAAAGCCTTTAATTTCAGGTCTTTTAACTAAAAATCACACATAAATTAAATAATATCTCTATCATTACAATGTCACAGTCATAGCTGTCAGACGTCAACTATCAACTTAAAAATAAATTAAGGAAAGAGGTTACACTGGTATACGAGTGTATACTTTTCTTACATCTCCCCCGCTCCGAGAGAAAAAATTGCAGGTGTAACGCAATTTTTGTTCATCTTGCGAACAACACTGGTGATATTTTTGTAATATGGTAAAGATTTGATTCCGTTTTCTTGTGTCCAGTGTCAATTTCATAAATACAGTTTGAGATCTTCTTCAAAATTTTGTATGGTCCAATCCTCAACTCATCCATTTTCTTCCTATTTAGACGATTTCCGTTTTCCACGAAAACGCTGTCTCCAACTTCTAATTTGAAGTCTTCTCTATGAAAGTCGAATATTTTTTTATTGTAATTGTGAGACTTGACTGTGTTGTTAAGGGCTATTTCTCTATCCCTTTTTAAATCTTCTGTTGTATATCTTGATTTCAATTCAACAGGTAGGATATCCACATTTTCGCCTTCCAAAAGGTATTTTGGAGCAAACTTCGTAACAGTGTGTTCTGTTTCATTATATTTCTCTACACATTTCTGTGCTATAGTTGTCCATGCAATTTTATTTCCACCTTCATTAATTTTACACCTTATCTTATTTATTAAAGTTTGGTTTAATCTTTCATTAAGCCCATTTGAAAAAGGTGCATCCACAGCAGTAAAAATAATTTGTATATTTTCCTCCTTTAGGAAATCCTTAAATTCTTTGGAGTTAATGCCAGGGTATTGATCGGTTAATACCATATCAATGCTGTAGCTCTGTGTCACATTATTAATTAGTTTAATAAAATCACTGGCATTTTGATTTCTTGATGTGATAATGTATGCGTATCTTGTCAAATGATCGACCAGAAGATGTAAGTATTTTTTTGTGGACCGTGATCCTCCAAAGCCTCCAATGGTATCAATAGATACAATTTCAAATGGTCGTGTTGCTGGGCCCAAATGTGACATTAAGCCATATTTTGGTTTTCTCCTTGACTTGTTTTTAATACAAATTTCACATTCATCACAAATTTGCTTAATGTTTGCTATGATATTCTTTGCTGTGTAGAATGGTGATATCTTATTAGTCAGCTGGGTTCTTCCAAGATGGCAGTAAGTATCGTGAACATCTTTTATGAGAGTTTTACTGAGTTCTTCTGATAATATGATTTTTCTTCTTTTTTTATCTTTTTTATAGTAAATTTCATTTTCAAATATAAGTTTCGTCTTTATATTTTTTAGATTTTGATTTGTTTGTTGGTCATTTTTTATTTCTTCTATATTCAATAAATTTACTACTTTCAAAAAGTCATCGTTATTTTCACATGGTTCTAGAACGGGATTTCTGCTTAAACAGTCTGCTTCTTGATTTGATTTTCCTGGATTATACTTTATTTTGAAATTATATTGGGATAAATAGTACATTAAATCGCCTAATTCCTCGTCAGTTCTAGCTTTGATATTCATATTTTCTAATGGTTTATGATCCGAGTATACAACAAATTGTTTTCCCATAAGCCAGTGCTGCCAATATTTTACAGCTTCTTTTATTGCCAGGCATTCTAAATATATGGCTTTCTTCTTTTTTTGACTTTCCGTTAATTTTTTTGAAAAATAAGCAACCGGTTTACTGTTTCCATTTTCATCTTCTTGTTTGAATACCGCTCCTACTCCTTTTATACTAGCATCGGTGTATATACTAATTGGTAGATCAGGATCAAAGATTTTCAGAATTGGTTCTGAACATAAGAATGTTTTTATCTTGTCGAATGATTCCTGACATTGTGCAGACCATGTGAACTTCACATCTTTCCTTAGTAAATTGTGTAACGGGTCTAGAATAATTGCATTGTGTGGTATGAACTTATGATGAAAATTTATTTTCCCTAAAAACTGACGTATATTTTTTCTTGTTTCTGGAACTGGGAAGTTTTTAACAGCTGTTAAATAATCTTTCAGAGGTCTGACTGAGTTATTTTCTATTATGTGACCCAAATATTTGGCACTATTACTTGCAAAAATGCATTTCGAAAATTTCAGTCTAAATCCTTCTTTTAGGATTGCCTCTAGTAGTCTTGATATATGTAGTTTATGTTCTTCAAAATTCTTGGAAAAAATTAAAATGTCGTCTATAAAATTTACTGCAAAACTAGAGAGTTCGTGTTTTCTAATTACATTGCTCAATATCCTTTGGAAAATTGCTGGAGCAGTTCTTAATCCAAATGGGAGACACGTCCACTGGAAATGGCCTTCTTGTGTTACAAAGGCACTTTTGTGTCTATCTTGGATTTTCAAAGGGATGGACCAAAATGCTGAATTTATGTCAAAAGTAGAAAAATATTTACAGTTTACAGTTTTTATCATTAAGTCTTCGATCAATGGGAAAGGCTGTGATTGTGGGACGACAATTTTGTTCAAATCTCTGAAATCTATACATAACCTTGTTTTCTTATCGTCCTCTTTTTTATATGCCAGAGTTACAGGAGCAGCAAATGGACTGTAAGACTCCTCAATCAAATTATTTTTTAATAGTTTCGTTATCTGATTTTCTATTTCTTTTCTATCTTCAGCTGTGCATCTGTAAGGACGTTTGTAACAATATTTATCCATCATTAGGTCAATATGAGCTTCATAATCTCGTACTGTACCGACGTCATATTTATCCTTAGCAAAAACTGATTTGTATTTATCTATCAAGTTATCAATTTCTGATTGTTGATATAAATCTAGATGATTTACTGAGATTTCGAATTCATCTGAATTTAAATGCTCATTAAAGTTAATTTCACATTTGTTTATGTGTTTAGGGTCTTTTTTTAATATTTCAGAGTATAGATAAGATCTCTTCTCATATTTGTCACCTAGTACATCAGGAATTTCGACAATTGTTGAATTTGAGTAATCTTTATTTTTCACATCCTCTTCATTTGTGGTTATCTTGTTTTCTTTTGGATTCATTATTTGCATTATCTTTAATTCTTCATTTTGTGTTAATTTGAATTTTTTAATACAATCCAATCCAATTAGAAAGTCGTAGTGAAAGTTCTCTTTATCCACCACAAAAACATCCATATTTTCTTCAATATCATATATTTTGACTTTAAGTGTTACCATTCCTTTTGTTTTCTTCTCACCATTAATAGTCTTCAAGTTTACTACTTGTATATCAGTTGTTTCTTCTTTTTGTTGTATTTTTAATAATTTAGCATTAATTAATGACACATTTGAACCTGAATCGTAAATTGCAGAAACTTTTAGAGTGTCATTTAGTAGCAACTCTATTTTTATTAATGGTGGTACTTCTAGTTTTTTGGATTTTTCTCATTAAGTTCAATTTCCAATTCTGAGTTATTTACAGTTTTCACAATCGCTTTTGGACTTTTCTCTTTAAACCAGCAGTTTTCTTCAGGATGGTAACGTTTCCCTTTTTTCTCGTTGACACAGATTTGGCACGGTTTTTTTTCTTCAATTTTCTTGGGTTTATTGTCATAATGAGTAAAATTCTTTTTTTCGTATTTGTTCTTCCCAACCAGATGTTCCCATTTTCCTAGTTCGTTGTAGAGATCTTCCGTTTCCTGCAAATTTTCCCTATCAATCTTATCCGCCACATAATTAGGTAGGCCAAATGCTATAAGATCTATTAGTGTTCCAGTATCAATAGATTTTCTTACTTCCAGCAACAATTTTTCTTTTTTTAAAGCATATTCGAGTAAGGAGCCTGCCTGATATTTAAAACCAAGAGCATATCTAGTGGTGGACCATCCTTTGTTTGCAAATGTCTCACAAAAATTCTTCTCCCATTTGCTCCATTCTGATTCCACAGTAAGTTTCATTAACATACAGCTGTACCAATCCACACTAGAGTTTTCCAAGAAATTCCTTAAAATTTCTATTTTCTTTTTATCTTCGGTGATTAGGAAACGTTCGCATTCTTTATTAAAATCCTTTATCCACTGGTAAGCATTAGAGTTTCTGGCAGTAAACTTCCCGATCATGAAATCTTTTGCAATCTGCCCCAAATTTTGAGTTTCAGACTTTTGGTGTTTGTCTTCAAGTAATTTCTCTAACAATTTTTCTAACGTTTGATTCGAGTTACTAGGCATAGGTTCACCACTGTTTGCTTGTTCCACTATTTCCTCTAGGTAAAAATCATGAAACTGCAAATTTTGTTCTTCATCCAAATATGTCTTTGATATTTCATCTGTCAAATTTATCCATATTTTCCTTGTCTGAAGTCTTTTAGTCAATGATTTTTTAATCTTAACATAGTTTGGAGTTTTCGTAATTACTCCATGCAGGTTTGCAGGTTGATAATCGGATGGTATTCCAAAAATCTGACCAGTGGGAGTAGCTATTGAGCTTATACAAATGATGTTTGATTTTCCATCTGTTGTAGATTTTACAACAAAATCAAACCTCAACTTTTCCATGTTTTGTGAAATATGTGCAGAAAATGTTGTTTTATAATGATATCATACTCTTTAATGATCTCAAAAATGAATTAAAGACGTAATTGTGTTTCTGTAAAGAATAAGCTTTTATTTACTATTTACACTTTAAAATCAATAGTAATTATACTATACGAAAACAAATAATTCACTCACCTGTAAAGAATAAGAAACAACATTTAAAGCCTTTAATTTCAGGTCTTTTAACTAAAAATCACACATAAATTAAATAATATCTCTATCATTACAATGTCACAGTCATAGCTGTCAGACGTCAACTATCAACTTAAAAATAAATTAAGGAAAGAGGTTACACTGGTATACGAGTGTATACTTTTCTTACATATATATATATAAATAGTTGTTGTACGGTGTATAGCCGGCTTTACGGGAGTTCCGTCCAAGCAAGGTCCGAACTACATTAGTTTACCGCTCTCAATGTGGCCGAAGGATGAGCTCAAATTACTATTAACAGTTTAGCTGCAATCACTCAAACTAATTTGTCCGAAAACAAAGCAAGCAGCGAGCAAGGTTAAGATGTGAGTTATCGTAATGGAGGCTATTTATAGAAAATGATTGGCTTTGTATGTTTATAGGCAATTGAAATAACAATTATTAAAAAGATTCATCAACGTATCAACGTTCTCCACAGTCTTTAAAAGTTCATTTTCGTGATCGTATTTTAAGTACATGCACAGAGAACAGAGTAGCCTATATTCAGCAGTGAATCGAAGCACAAACCACAAGTAGGTGCACGTTTTTTCTGTGTTTAGCTAATAAGGTAAATTTCAAAATATGATGCTATTATGAATTTATTTTTATCTTTTACCATATACCTACCCTTTGATTAGTTTATAACAAGTATTGTAAACAAGGGACAAAAAATAGGCTAATAATAATTTACTTTAAAAACAAAGTTTTAACCGACTTCAAATCAGTAGCCAAACTGCTACAAGTTTGCCTAGTATTTTAAGAGTTCCCTCGATTTATCCAGGATCCCATCATCAGAACTGGATTTTGTTGACAACGGGACCAATCTGGAAGTATAATATGCGTTCAAACAAAGAAACAATTTATTAAATCGGTTCATAAGTTACCGAGTTATCGCGTAACAAACACAAAAAAAACATAGGTACGTCGAATTGACAACCTCCTCCTTTTTTGCAGTCGGTTAAAAAAAAAGGTAAACATTGTTTGACACCTTTATTTCAATAAAGGCACCCTGCTTGTCATGTTTAATTAAGTGGCTTTTTTTATTTTCATAAACTGAATGTACAAAAACTTTTATAAGTATAATTATCGAGAATCGGTTGAGAAATGCGACCTTTAGAGGAGAACAGCCGGACAGCAGAACAGCGGGACAGTGGGACATTCGGGCATACGAAATAATTTTGGCTCAAGCTGAAACGGAGAACTTCGTTTGCTTCGCTCGCTCGTTCAATTGTGTCGGTGTGGACACTGGGACATTTTTCTTGTGTTACATGTAAATAAAATCATGCAGGTCTGTGAAACTTGTGCAACTCTGCCAAATTATTTGATTCATTCTTGTGTAGGCATCAGGTTAAGCACTTACCTATTGAATATTCAAATATGCCATTGTTAAACAAAATACTCGATGTTGGTTGAGTGTTATTTTATTGCTCCTACCTGTATTTTGTAAGATTGTATGGAGTTTCACATGATAGAAACGCCTCCTCGCTTCTATTGCATGTGCATTATTGGTGTGTATACGATTATAAGACTTGGAAACTTGTTTGCCTAATAGAAAAATTACATAATTTGTAGTCATGACACATTAAGGCTTACTTACCGACAACAGATAAATCATCATCATCATCATCATATCAGCCGAAAGACGTTCACTGCTGGACATAGGCCTCCCCCAAAGAGTGCCAAAGTGACCGGCCGCGGGAGTCCGCATCCAGCGGACTCCCGCGGCCTTTACCAGGTCATCAGTCCACCTTGTGGGGGGCGTACCCACGCCACGCCTTCCGGTACGTGGTGGTGTGGCGGCGCTTTCCGCCCCAACGGCCATCGGTTCTACGTGTAATGTGGCCCGCCCACTGGCACTTAAGTTTAGCCATTCGGAGGGCTATATCGGTTACCTTGGTTCTGCTGCGGATAGCCTCATTTTGATTTCTGGTGCGATCACGCAGAGAAACTCCCAACATAGCCTTCTCCATTGCCCTTTGGGTGACTTTGAGCCTTCTTATGAGGCCCATAGTAAGCGACCACGTTTCAGTGCCATAATATTAAGTGCCATAAGTGCCAACAGGTAAAAAGTTTAACCCTTAGAGGATACATAACTGGAGTTAACCTTTCAGTAACTTACCCCTCTGTAGAAAACCTTGCACAATGTGCAAAAAATCATACAAAGACAATTTCACAATCGATTGATGGTCATTCACAAAATCGCCTCGCAAGAGAACAGTGATCATAAAAATGCCCGCATGTTGCTGTAAGCACTTGGTATTGTAAACGTTCAACCACTTCAAGCTTTCAATATACAATTAAGTTTCAATATCCTATTAAGATGCTCCTCCCGCCCCCGCAAATTTCGGCAGACATTTTTGTACGCAAATACGACATAAGGCTACTGCAGTTATGTATGCTCTAAGAGTTTAACCATATAACTCAATAATTTTACAAGTGAAAGCTTGTTTCCAAATAATACTCAATCGTCTCTCCGTTCAGAAATAATAAATATAATTATAACTAAGAGTCTTACAACAACATATTGACGTGATATAACAAATGTTTATATTTGGGTAATGAAAGATATTTCTTTGCATTACGCATTTATAAGAACTTTGTGGTAGGTAAGCAGTGTAAGTACTATCGACAACACAGTTAGCTGACCATCCGTGCATTTTATGTGCATTGTAATAAGGTTCAATATAAATACAGGATGGTCAGTTAACTGTGTTGGCGTTTGTTTGTACCTACATATTAAGGTTGTCTATTTCTGAGACGTAAGTAGCATGTGTATATATAGTTGTGGTGAAACCAAACGCCATTGTAAACCCAGGTTATGACACCAAAAGGCATTAAATTTGATTATCTAGCCATTCATTAATTAACAATGCTCTTTGTGCACCGGCAAAAACAACGCGCGTTTCTGCATGCGCCAGGCAATCATGGACTAGTCGGAGATTTAAGAAAAGTACATTTAATTTTATCCATTTAAGGGCCGCTTAAATGTCCATTGTACAGTTACACTTTCAACAAATATATGATCTGTAAACAGGCACTAAGGCTCGAATTACATGCAACTGGGCTTCCCACCCCCCTCTCCAGCCCAGAATCAGAGGGCGCGACAGGGATAGAGACCGCAATAATGGTCTCATCCTGAGGTTCATTGGCTATCTAATACTAAGGCCAGCACCGCACTGGTGGGACGATTGATTTGAGAACTACTTGGGCGACTTTCTGTACTGAGATCGCCGTCGCATCGCTAGTCGGCATACAAGTGCGTTCTCGGCCTAAGACTTGGCGTCGGCATTATAAATCAAGCTTTATATTTTATTAAATGACCTAGCCTGACCTGAACTCAATAATTAACGTGAGAATATACTTTCGCGTTAAGTACTTTAGTCAAACGTAATGAAGCCGTCCAAACATTTAAAACACTTTGCCTATAAACGTATGGGTACCTACCTACTTATGATTTATTCTAATTGATACTTTCGTAACATGGCGTGACTCACCTGTAGGTAAGTATCGGTTTCATGTGATTCGGTAAAACATTAAGTAACGATGATTATCATTTAAATAACATTTGCGGTGCATTTTGATGGCTTTGCTAAGTACTTAATTTTGTACAAATTCTTTTTAATTTACATTTGAACGCAAGACTAAATAGTCTCATTGCCTTCAATAGGCATGACGAATCGAAGGGACTCTTTAAATATTTAGGTAATTATGTAATCTGAACGTAATAATGTAGTTTCCAATTTTTTCCGCACTCGCTTTTAAGACAATCGCGAAATTGTATAAACGTGTTTTAAACCGTGTGTGACGTCAGTACTACGTCTGTCATATGAAAGATGTGCAAGTTGCCATACATAGCCGTAATATTGACGTCATACTTTACTTACAACCTTCTGGAATTTGCTATTTTTCTATTTGATATTTCTGAATAAAAATTATAATTTAGGGAGAAATAAAAAAAAAAAACACGTGTCCCTTAAAAAACCTTAAAATGGCCCACTTGAAATAATTAAATGTTGCCAATTACTACTAGACACACCTACGTTGACGCTTTTTCTAAAGTGCCTATTGCATTTTCACTTGGAATGAATTTGTTGTCGTATTTTTGTATTAGTTACGGACATAGAATACTTACCTACTACCATTGAAGAAATGCGCATTTGACAATTAGTCCAGACAACGTTCCGCAGTGCTGAGTCAAATATAAATTATAGTTACCTACATATAATATTCATATGAGGTAAACATCGCAGTGCTCGACACTGGACTCAATCTTAATTTATAATAGAAGTTAATTATTTTGTGATTAGGAATTAAGGTGTCAAACAGCGCGATTACCCAGTTCAATAGGTAATTCACACCGTCTTAAACATAAATAGATTTCCTCTTAGGTAAGGTAAACGGCCTAATACTCGATATTGCAGATTATATGGAATGGGCACTTTTTATCAGTGACATGGCTTAAATTCGAATAAATAAAACAGAAATCCTCATAGTTAGAATTTAACTCAATAAGTATGAGTTGAAATAAAGTGATCGATCATGCCATATACTAGTGCAACGTCGAGTACTCAAAGTCAAAGTCAAAGTCAAAGTGATTTATACTTCAATTTAGGCATATTACATGCACCTATCAATGTCGATAAACTACCACCGGTTCGGAAAGTAAACCTCTGCCTCGAGAAGAACCGGCGTAAAAAACTCGGCGAGGTGTCATTTTTTCAAAACAGTATACAATATATCATTTCAGTATCAGAGTATTATAAAATTTTAAAATTACATTGCTACAGTAGAAAGCCTATTTATTTTACGACAGATTTCTAGTGCAGGATTTTATCGCTGCCAAATATCACTATCCGTGATGTAGTCGTTTATCTTATAATACTCGTATGCTTTTGAAATAAGTGTCCGTTTTACGACAGATTTGAATTTAGAGTCAGTAAGTTCGGTAATGTGTTTTGGAATTTTATTGTAGAATTTTATACAATTTCCCAAGAACGACTTTTTCGCTTTTACTAGCCTGTAAAAAGTTGTTTTGAGCTTCCCTGCGCTTCTGGTAACCTTGGGCCTATCAGTGTTTGTTGGGTAGTTGTATAAATTCTTCCTAACATACATTATTATTTCAAATACGTATAGCGACGGCAGTGTTAGAATATCTGTTTCCTTGAAAAATTATCTTAATGACTCACGCGACCCGAGGTTATAAATTGCTCTAACAGCCCTTTTTTGTAAAATAAATACAGTCTCAATATCTGCCGCTGATCCACATAAAATAAGACCATAAGTAATTATACTGTTAAAGTAAGCGAAGTAAACTAACCGTGCCGTTGCTACATTGGTAAGCTGCCTTATTCTCCTGACTGCAAAAGCAGCGGAGCTCAACCTACTTCCTATCGCAGTTATGTGGGAACCCCACTGCAGTTTAGAGTCTAACGTAATACCTAAGAATACAGTTGACTTTACAAATTCTATGGTTTCACCATTAAGTTTAATATTTGAGGCTAAGTTTACATTTGAGTTCGCTAGTGTGAATTTTATACATTTCGTTTTTTTCGGATTCAACACTAAGTTATTGGCAGCAAACCAGTCA
This sequence comes from Epinotia nisella, assembly GCA_932294315.1. Taxonomy (NCBI): domain Eukaryota; kingdom Metazoa; phylum Arthropoda; class Insecta; order Lepidoptera; family Tortricidae; genus Epinotia; species Epinotia nisella. The sequence continues at coordinate 14,809,247 of OW028681.1, forward strand.
GATATCATGGACAGGGTGTTATTTGGTTCAATGAGTTCAGTATCTTTCCTATTAACCTTGAACAGTAACGAGGTGTCATCGGCGTACCTTCGGCTTACCATATATGGTAGATCATTTACATAAACAAGGAACAGGAATGGACCTAAAATAGATCCTTGAGGTACTTACCGAACTTACTGACTCTAAATTCAAATCTGTCGTAAAACGGACACTCATTTCAAAAGCATATTATAAGATAAACGACTACATCATGGATAGGGATATTTGGCAGCGATAAAATCCTGCACTAGAAACCTGTCGTAAAATAAATAGGCTTTCTACTGTAGCAATGTAACTTTAAAATTTTATAATACTCTGATACTGATATGATATATTGTATACTGTTTTGAAAAAATGACACCTCGCCGAGTTTATTACGCCGGTTCTTCTCGAGGCAGAGGTTTACTTTCCGAACCGGTGGTAGTTTATCGACATTCATAGGTGCATGTAATATGCCTAAATTGAAGAATAAATCACTTTGATTTTGACTTTGACTCCCATCTCCACCGCTGTCTCTGACGAAATGGCACCGTTTATCGCTACCTTTTGATTCCTTTGTGTTAAATATGACTCAATGAGATCTAATGCATGTCCTCTAATGCCATAACATTTAAGTTTATAAATTAAGGTACTATGATCTACACAATCAAATGCCTTGTACTACTGCTTGTACTACTGCCTGGTACTAGTACGTTTACCTTAGGTTTTAAATTACAACAGAGTCTTCTTATCAAAATAACCTTGGTAAACTGACTAATCGCTTCGAATAACTGAGTCCGGTAAACGAACGTGGCATTCTATGGCGCAGTACCTACTCATGTGGTACAACGCACTGCAGAGCGTGACGAGAGATGACGAGATGGCCCACTTCGGCTCCCATTCTAACTACAAACACGCGATTCCAAACTTATCGAGATCTTTGTGGCCCTTTATTAGTTTAACACACGACGTGTACTCGTATACCTACCTACATTCGATAATAACCAATTAATTAACTAAACATAATTTCATAAAAATGATGAGGTCCAGAGATATTAAGTCAGCCTCAGTTTTTTCTTAGAGAAGCTACGATGGTCCAACTACTACGACTTTTACAATTGTTGAGTGTAACCTATGTATAATAAAATACATATATATATATATATATATATATATATATATATATACAGGGTGAGCAATCCAAATGGGTCAGTATGGCGGTTTTGGAAACCATAACAGATAGCGAAATCTTGGCTTAGGAACCATGACGTTGATTTTAGTAAAAAGAAAAACTGCATTCATATACTTACAAAAATACGTGTACCTACTCGGCCCAGGAATCGAACCTGGACTTTTTGAAAAATTAAATTTCGTTATTTTCCTTTGAATATCGGTTATGTAGCTCTTAAATAGTAAATGTTACTAAGAAACATGATATCTAAAACTAATAAAATGCATTGTTTTTAAACAACGAAATTTAATTTTTCAAAAAGTCCAGGTTCGATTCCTGGGCCGAGTACACGTATTTTTGTAAGTATATGAATGCAGTTTTTCTTTTTACTAAAATCAACGTCATGGTTCCTAAGCCAAGATTTCGCTATCTGTTATGGTTTCCAAAACCGCCATACTGACCCATTTGGATTGCTCACCTGGTATATATATATGTTACATTGGGATCTCTTAAAGGTCTTTACTACCATTTCCCGTTTTAGTTTTATCCTGGCTGTATCCTGAAATAACCCTGGGTCCGCGTATTAAAAGTAAATAATATAGTATATGATTCAGGTGGATTTAGGAAATCATATTTTTAAGTTATTTCCCTGGGTAATTTAATTTGAAATATTGGTCAATTTGAGCACTGGTTTCAAAAGATCCTGGAATCACAATCACTGAAATGACGAGCATCCTCAATTTTTGACAGTAGCCGGTTACTTTTCAGAAACACTGAACTTCAACAATTTACTCAATGAGCATATGTTACAACATTTTCCCATTTTTAGGCCAACAATTTAGCTTTTGTATGTCTATAAGTCAATCACCAGATTCTTAGAATATATTTCGTAAAAAATATAGTTTAACTATATAGTGCGAGCTGCATCCCTGGTGCGACGCGTGCGCGCCAGCTCCAACAGCGTTTTAGCAATGATCGCGGACATGTACGCATTGCTCATTGCTGTGGACTTCATGCGCCCAGCAGTACTTTGGTTGGCAAATGGAGATGCCTTTAAATGTGTTATTTAGTCAGTAGGTAAATAAGTTTTTGTTCTTTGAAATAAATATATTTTATTTTATTATAGTAGAGTTTTTAAATACAGCCCTAACCCTCGCTCCGGGTCTTTCCTAAAAGCAAAGGTTGTCCATCTCGATTCAACGAGGTAATGCCGCTAGCGTGATGAGCACCTTTGCTTCTGGGGGACGCGGGGGGTAGCTTTTGGATTAAGTTATTATTTTATTTTGTATTAAGTAAGTTTTTTCTGTAGCGTTTTCTAATTTCTAAGCATGTTAAATAAATTATTGTTTCTTTTGTCTAAATTAATTAGGTAATTAATGTTCGGGGACTATAAAACATTCAAGAAACAGAAACAAATATTCATGCTCATCACAAAAATACTTTCCCTTATTGGGATTTAAACCTGGGCAGCAAACTACTAAACTATATCGGTCGCCAAACATATAAAATAAAGGTGAAGAGGAATAAAAATGTGATCAGCAGATTGAAAATTATTGAAATTGAGATATAAAACATTACAACGTTTACCCTAATGTGCTTCCTAAAGTTGACCCGTGTCGAATCGAATAACACACTGAAGAAACAATACGTGTGGCCGTGAACCAAATGCTCTTCACGGTTCACGGTTTGATATCGAGGTGGCAACGCTCCGGCGACTGGGCACACTGAAGCAACCTGTTGAGGCATCTGATGATCTATTGTTATTTTTTCATTAAGTACAAAGTGTCGAAACTCATCGACTGTCTGTTTGTTTGTCTTGTGTGTCGAAAGTTCAGCGAAATTGTACGCAACGAAACCTCTCATTGTCGGCTTGCTCTGAATTATAATGTGCCTAATAAGTAACTAGTTGTTGCATGGCTTTATAGATTTTTAAAGAATTAGCTACAAAGACCTAATTTTAACAATAATTTTCTAGGTATGGAAAATAATGTAGGTAGGTACTACCTAAAGTGTTTTCAAATAAGTGCATGTTTGTCTACTCGCCTGCAGATTATATACCCACACAATACACATACCAAGAATTTAAGTTGCGTTAGCTAAAGATCACGCCAATCAGTCACATGCTCAGTACAACATGGGCCAAGACAAAATTATTCAAAGATTAAAATCCCTCATAAACACAAAGATTTCAAAATTATAATGAAGTTTTAACTAGGCGCACATAATCATTGTCGTCTAAGATTTTCCCAGAACGCGCATTGTTGCTGCGAATACGTGCTGTACTTGTGAAAAAAACTCATTTACTGTTTTGCAACGCGAGTGTCACTCCACTACGCCATTCCTACTCTACATGAGGACAGAAGTTAACCGCAGGTCAATCACCGCGTATGGTGGTTATTTCTTCATAACGCTTGTGGTTAAATCGTAAACAGCAATATTTATTTTAAGATAAGTTATGGTAATAAATACACTACTCCTGTCTTGTTTGTTAATAAAAATAACACAATGTGTGAACATGAGTGTACATTAATTTAACACGATCTTTAGGTCAGTACCTAATGTTTGTACGTTAAAATATACTTATTCAGATTATAATAATATTCTTGGTTGCTGTCACGTTTCAAATATTTATTTTTATATACATTTGAATATTGAAACGAAAAGCAATTAGAATATTAATATGTACCTAAGGTAAGTGAGAAGGAAAAATATCTCAAATAGGACGTCGACTGGCTAAAAAATTACAAATGAAGACCACAGATAGTGAAGAACACACAAGTTAGTATCATTGTAATATTTATTTTCTACGTAAAGTAACCGACTATTACAACAATATATTATATAGTCCTGATAGTGTAGAATCGCAAATTTCGCGTGCCATCATCTGCCTGAATAAAGAGTTCGTGATTGAGCACTGAACAGTTGTTATTAGTAGTTTCAAAATCAAGAAGCTTCGAAAGGTTGTGCTCTCCCAGGGGTGCCTGCCACGACCGCGATGCACCCGATAAGCGCTGATAACACGAGCGAAGCGTGGGAACCAGTGTAGTAGTCGTCCGGCGCGCGCTCGGCTCGCTCACTCCACCACTACTTTAAATCACTATCCATCTCATTAACTACGATCTCCATATCCATATATCGTCCATATACCGTTGGCAGATGTATATTAACTTATGGTTTTGTACTTAAGGGGGGATTTTTAATACCGCTTTCCTTGCTGACCATTTTCGGACTAGGTATATTGTTTTGTTACTAAAACATTTTCATTCTATAATTGTTGTATTTAATCTATTAGTCTTCGGCAAACAATGATGTAATACAAAAAAGAGATAGAGATATGTTGTCTATATGAAATTCCGTGTTTAAAAATGGCCACCAAATCTGACAGCTAACGTAATTGACGACTCGAAACTGAGGCAAGTTGTGTGAAATGACATAGTTTTAGTGTGCCACTTACGGAGCGCTTGTAACCTATCTACCTCTTTTTATATTACATCATTGTCGGCAAATAACAAATTAGAGTGTATTATTTATGCTAAAATAAGGAGCCGATTACACTTTTATCATTTTGTGTGAGAATTTTAGAATACTAAAATAAAGTATTAATCATAGCTATTTTAAGAGTTTTGCATTCGGTGATAATAAGGTGTTAAATAAGTTAAAAACAATATGAAAGTGTTCTGTCTGTAATAGAGCTAAGCATTCCAAAATACATTTGCACGAATAGTCCCTGTCTACACCGTGAAGTTTATCCGTAAGTATCTCCTGACGAAAGAAAGACTAATCCCAGAGAATTCCAACTTTGCGATTTTTGTGGATCTTGCGGATAAGCTGTCAGAGAAATTATGATGGTTTGGTTTTAGATAAAAGTTACCACTTAGTTGGTTGTCAATAAGGTGATACCATCAGTCAGTTTGCTGTCCACCGACAAAGCGGTGCCTTTTGGTTGAGTGGCCTTTTCTTCTTCATTCAAGTTGTAGGTATATATCTACTGGGGCTCCGTTCGACATTCAAAATGAGCTATCCCCAGAATATGAAGTATACATCCCCACTTACATGCACCTTTCATATCTCTGTCTTTGAAATTCCTTTGAGTTGAAAATCAGTCTAACATCATGGTAACTCGAATCACGGCCCTGTAGGGGCTGTAGGTACAGTCGAGTTCTCCAATATCTATACAGGCAAACTTTCAAAAATATCTATACATGTGTCTTATGCCAGTAATAATAAAGCCTGTGTACAGATGTTTTTGAAAGGTTGTCTGTATAGATATTGGAGAACTCGACTGTACTTAAGTAGGTACCTACTTTCATTGTAATAATGTTAAGTTGCACCAGTAAATAACAAAAGTCACTATCAAACTTAAACTTATTGTAAGAGTTTGTATTAGAAAATGGACAATTGAATATTAGCATTTATTTGCATTTACAGAATATATGTATTTAGGTATTTGAGGATGTCCTTGGCATAGTCACTTAGTATTTGACTGAGTAATGATCGTGGGTTCAAGGTCACCTGCCATCAGAAAAAAAGACCAACTACACAACAAGAAACAATATCAAGACAATACCTACGAACATATATGTTCAATGGACTATCTTAGACATTATACAAAAGCGGTTCTCATTATTTGCAATTCGTTACAAAAGGAATTCTCTACAACAGCAATTCACCACATTCATTACTCTTTATACAGTCGTCACAAATGCATTTCTTCCTATTCGTAATGTTTGCATTACATCGAGGACGACTACTACCATTATAAGAAATCACGAGATTGTATATAGAAAACTCCCCGTGAGAATCAGACATATTAAAATATTCTGAAAACGGATACCGTCGGATGATATTCGACCTTAAATACGTGGGTGATCGTTTTCATTACATTTTAATAGATCGCGAGCCAGCCCTGCTAGCATAACTTGCCTCTTTACTCTACTCGCGCGAGAGATAGACTGTCCATCACTGTCTGATTAATGCTGTCAAAAAGTGACAGATGGTCTATCACGCGCGCGAGTAGAGTAGAGAGTCAAGTTATGCTAGCAGGGCTGGTGTATATATTTTGTTGTTACTACTATCAAATCCAGCAGTGCAGCAGGCCTATGTCCAGCAGTGGACGTCTTTCGGCTGATATGACTACTATCAAATAACCAATACGGGTGTAGACACTAAATAAAATAATCAATAATGTGGTATCTCTCCAAAAAACCGGCCAATTGCGTGTCGGAACACGTAAAACGAAGGGTTCCGTGCCTATTAAAAAGGTCGTATCGTCACAGAAATCTTACAGCACTTACATCCTTTTCTTTGAGGAAGGCAGTTTTTCAGTAATATCTCGAAAACCTCTGAACCGATCTTGTTCAAAACAATTTTCGGTGAATGAAATTAATAAGCCCTATGTCCATGAATTTTTCCATATTTTTAAAATACACCGTTCAAAAATTAGAGGGGGGGGATAGAATTTTAGTGACTTTCGGGGCGATTATCTCCGACTCTATTCACTTAATCAAAACAATTGCTAAGAAACCTTATATTTATTTTGAACGGCCTATCGATTGATGTGCCACACGTGGGGTCACAATGAAAAAAAAAATTTGACTTTTAGTTTTATGTATGGAGTGCACCCCTAAAAAAATTTTTTTAGTCATTTTAATTACAAAACTATGTAGCGGCTAACAAAATACACCTATCCTCAAATTTTTATTAAAATACATCTTATAGTTTTCGAGTAAAATGCCTGTGACATACGGACAGACGGACAGACGGACATGACGAAACTATAAGGGTTCCGTTTTTGCCATTTTGGCTACGGAACCCTAAAAAGGATTAAAATGGAGAGTCAAATGGAGACGCAAGAGGTTAAATAATCACAAAGTTATAAGAGTCCAAAGTTTTAAGAGCGTTGCATTATGTGGAGACGGTACAGAACATACCCCATGTTTTGTTCCTTCTCCGTAAAACGCACCTTCATATGAAACGATTGTCATTTACCACGATCCTGGAGCATCATAACGCTCAAGGATCGTGTCATCACGGGCTCCGAGCGTTTTCTCTCTCTTACAAGCAACATTAAAACGGTTGTAGCTTCGTAATTTTTTGAGATATTTGAATGGGAGTTTCGTCATTAGGCATTCATTAGGCATATTTTTTTGCCTTCTTTCTTTTGAAGTAATAATAAATTTTGAGTCCATGATATTCCTTTAGCGTGTGCAAAAAGTTTGATGTCGTGTCAAACAACAATAACTCAAAGCTACGCTCGTAGCGCTACGCCGTAGTCCGTAGCAGCTTAATCTCCATATGTAGCGAAAACCCCCGTAGCGCTTTGACGTGTATCGTGATTATCACCGCATGGGGTAAGTTGTTAATATTACTCATTTCCCTCGACTGTATGTTGCTGCTGTCAAGCGTAGTTCACGAGAAAATATTAAAAATGAATTGATTTATTTAATTCCGAGAAATAATTTAGTATAATTAATGGCACAATAGGACCTCTGTGGAAATAACATTAATATATAGATTATCTATCGGGTATACATATTGTACCTTCGGTTATCTCTCATCTAGAAATTGCCATCACGGTTCAAGTGTCAAATTGATGCGACGGTTGATAGCAACCATATTTCCTTATGTAAGAGGACTTTCTGAAAGCATTAGATCCACTTTTCAGTCTCTTGATAAGGCATTATTTAACAGTTGCACATCACACATAAATGATTCGTCAAGCCGTGCATATACATCTGGGTAGGGTACCCATACTGGTAAGACTGGTAAAGGTCGCGGGAGTCCGCTGGATGCGGGTGGCGCGGGACCGATCACTTTTGCACTTTTTGGGGCAGGCTTATGTCCAGTAGTGGACGTCTCTCGGCTGATAAGATGATGATGACCTACCTACATGCAAATGGTACAGTAGTTTGACACGATGTAAAACAGCTACTACATTGTTGGTGGCATAATCAACCTCACTTTGTATCCCAATGGAAACTATTAGAAAATGCAGAATACAAATGTACAATAAAGTTTAAATGGCATTTCTTTTTTATATGATATACATTTTCAATGTTGAAAATTATTTTAAAGTCCTGTTCACCTAATAGTCTGATAACAATCAGGATACGGGCACATTACCTCCTTATGGTCGACGTGAGTTCATCGCGGAACCGAGGTCGAGGTCGCTGGTTCTCATTCACTATTAATATCTCAATGTGTTCCTCATTACACTTAATAGAGATGTAAAAGCTGAACATGGGTCGCTCACCTTCACAGGAAAATGGTTTGCTAGTCTTGCTGCTAACCATTCTACTTAAAACGTTATTTTCAGTTAGTGCTAACCGAGACTGGTCCCTTTAGATTCGGTTGAACTTTAAGCAACTGTGTTGTAAAATTCTATCTCACGGCAAATTATGACACATTGCAGCCGCAAATTTCATTTCGCTATTTCCGCTCAGGAGATTTTCGTAAAAACATAATTACGACGTTATTTCGTTACTCGAATGTTAGGTATTCAGCTTGTGCTCTAGTTCGGACGTCAGCAAGCATCTAGCGGCGGGAGGCCGACAGCGATCTCACTTTCTTTCCGGGCTCTATTCTTAAAGCTTTCCCACAATTAACATGCTTTGATTGGTTGAGATAATCATTCCGATTCCATTATGTATAATCCTGTTATAGTTAGCGAATATTACGGGAATTGCGTGTAATGTCGTGACGTAAGCTCATTAGCAAATAGGGCATTATACAGGTGTGAAAAAGAGGAAATTATGCCTATAGAACTTTATGGCTACCGGGCATTGTCTTGTCTTTTGTGCTATGTTCCTCACAATGGATGCTAAAATACTGTGAGTAGGGTGGGATATGACGAAAGCAGCTTTCTTTTGATTTTAGGTATCGTCAAACCCTCCAAGTTTGCTATTCCCACTGATAAATTATGTTCTAAATATGAGTAAAAGTAGAAGATTCAACGGACCTAATACATGTTTAAACTGTTCTGTTTGGTAGTTAAGTTCAGGTAATATTATAACCGGTAGCGATATTTACCCTCTAGGGCAATGTTGACAGTTTGATAGGAGCACACCCACACTTATCTTGTGATTAGTAGAAAATAAAACCTGCGGTTTACTTTATAAAATTGACAACTGCTGTACCGAGATTCTGAATATTTGCTGAACTTGCTGAACAATAACAGTTCAGGGTGCTGATGGGTCTGCCCCGCTATTGCAGTGCGTTCGGCATGTTCGCGGCGGGGCGGGCGTGCCGGGATTCCACGCAATAATACGCAGCAGGGTGGCATCACTCATGAGGAGGGTACGGGGTAGTACCAACAGCATCCTGAAATCCCTTGTTTGTGTGGACTGATCGATAATGCGGTATTGGGACGAGGCGCATGCTCCGGTGCGTGCCCCCTCACGCCGATTCAGTTAGGTTTTAAGTTACTTGTTACGAACACTAGTTTTTAAGTAAATATATATTGTTACTAATAATTTATGGATGCATAGTCCGAAATAAATGTTTTATTTTATTTATATAATAACCAAAGTAGAGAATTAAAACAAAGGTTTATTTTTAAATAAGTTTCTGTCAAAATTTTAATTTTTGGTAGAAGCTTTTATTGCCGACTGTACTTTTCTGTATAACGTACCGTACTCATTGAGATGATTCTAAAGAGCCCAAACTAAACGGGATTACGTCGGTTAAGTACTGAATTCCCATAGCCACCTTCTGTCTCCATCATGAGATCAGCTAGATGGTACCATAATATTGAATCGTCATCGAAACTATACTTAAACCCAAAGTTTCAGCTCAATCGGATAACGGCAAGTGACTGAAAAATGGATTGCAAATTTTAACGGACAACATACTTACATACGAACAAGTCAAGTTAATTAACATAAAACTTGTAAAAATATCAAAAGAATGCTTACAGCCCAGTGCCGAGATCCTGAATGGTTGCCGAACAATAACCAATTTGTCAATTGAATAATGTATTGACGCACGCAAATGTCCGCCGTTGTTGCAACTGCTTGTCGATTATTTAACCCGAGACAATGTTGATCGCACGCCGCCGCGGCCGCCGCGCTTCTCACGGCTGCCGAAGGTCGTGGATAGCTCAGTCATTGCAACACGATTTAAATTATTTGATTTCATAACATTCGCCCCGAGGCGCTCCTTAACGACCCGAGGAACCATCCAATAATTTTTGGCAAACGTAGAAGCGATCAGACGTAATTATGTTATTAATGTTAGTCCAATTGAGATGCAACTACTGGGTGTTCTTCGGTACAATTTAGCGTCATGATTGTTGCCGGCGGCGGTTAATCAAACCCAACTGGTTTCTTTTCCTTTTAATTTGTCTAATTCTGACGCATAATATATTTTTAACTAGTCTAGGGTAGCTTACATATGTTTATCAACCTACAGCAGAATTGTAATATTAGCATATGCACAAACAATATTACAATTTATTATACAAAAAAGTGACGTAATATGTTATTTATATCCTAGTGCGCACGCCACGAAATTTGAAAAAAGTTAAAAAAGCTCTATTGAGGCTCCATGTTCTATGCTAACAGAAAAACCCGCGAACTAATGCAACTCTCAGCATTTTATAATTTAAAAAATAAGATTGCCTTAAATCAATTTCTTAATAAAATGCCATCGTGACGGTAATATGAGACAGTCGTGGGTGTTGCTGTTACGGCGCAAACGTGACGATGCGCTGGCGGCGCGGGCTCCACGACCAGGGAGCGGACGGGACGGTACTGTTCCGATACAAATCGGCAGATGTGTCAATTCATGCGCTGATGAAGAAACTAAACGTAGGTAATTTAATTAAGAGCAAATAGCTAGCATAGCTTGTTGCTTATGACGATTCGACCATTATCATTAAAGCTTAAAATAATACTTACATTGGTCTAACTTTACATTCTCTGTGTTGGGGCCGCGGGCCTATAGTACTAGCGAGACAAGAAATTTTACCCTCCTCTTTCAAAGTGCGAATGAGACAAGGGTCGCGGAGTCGAACGCAATATGACTTGGCAGCAAGTTACGAACGCTATGCCGCCAAAACAGATCACCATCTTCCACTTGCTTCTTGCTTCCTTCACAGAGACAAGAAATAGGGGACATGACGGAAACACGTTACAGTTTCGTATTTCGTTTAGTAAGTCGAGTACTGTGTTGACCTTTGAAAACGCTATTCCCACGGTGCGTTTTTTTTCATTTGCAATATATTATAACTCTCTACTTCTGCCACTTCACATTTGGCAAAAGTACGAATATTCGCAACAATCGCAACCAAAGTAGAGATATGTCACCCCCTGAATCACTTGTGCCCATGTGCGAAACCACGCAACTCTAGCCCCGTCGCCCCACCTCAGTAATGCCCTCATCAACAAGCTCTAACCATCCTACATTAACTTAATATTTAGCCATCACCACGCAGGTCGAGCATGCACGATTGTGTTGGCGCTATATCTAATAAGAAGAATACATTTTATTTTCATTACCATAAGATATTGTTTACAAAAGCGATTGCAATTACGACTTACAGCGAGAATGGCTCATTTTCACAACGAGACATAATTATGTATGACCTATAGCATTAACATACTTATAATAAAGTAAATAGACTCACAATGCCGAGCAAAAGTCAAGAAATGTGCTCCAAAATGACAACTCTAGCTATATTTCAGTAGTTGCTAATAGCTACGGCCATTTTTTTCGGTTGATTATGTATCTAGTTACTTACTAAATCAATGACCTACACCTACAGTAATCCAAATCGGAAATAGACTACAAAATCTGGAATTGTAAGACAGATTTTTACAAAGAAACCATTGGAGCATGTTTTTTTTATGTCTTCGATACCGCCAGGGTTTTAGAAAATTCATGAATGCAGTTTCACAAATTCTTACATGACACGTCACACATAGTGCAGTTTAATAATAGATTGTCACACAAGGGTAGAAAGGCACCCATTTAAGGCAACTTTGTTCAAACGCCTGTAATAAGTAAAATCATTTTACCTATCACTGAACTTGATCCTTGATAGTTTCATCCCAGTGCCCAACTCTGTTCCTTGCACCTTCAATCTTAATTCATAGCCTTTAATTGTAACAATAGGGCATAACTTATGAAAATATTGGTATCAAAAATTGGGTTCGTTTAGGTTTGCTTTTCTTAGATAAAGCTATTTATAATTTCTAAGGACAATTTTCCTGATCTCATCGTTTCTAATTCATCTCACTGACTCATTTTTGTATTGCTCATCTGATTAAAGTGCCGAGGAGAGAGAATAATGTCGTACTAACTGCATAAATTCTGTGTAGCAAGCGTGAACTTTGATCTAATAAACATATATTTGTAAGTATATATTATAATTATATTAACTACCCAAACCTCACATCATGCTCATTATCACATTCATTTACGAAGTCCATGATTAGCATCTCTTGCACAAACAGGTGTGTCAGTGTAACTTATGCCAGTGTAATATATTAAGCAGTGAGATTCTCGATTGCCCAACACTAGTAATGAGTATATGATACCGTGTGCTGACACTCGCAGCAAGAAATAGCTACGTGGATCTTAAGATAGGCATTCAATAGGCTTTCATCATATTCGTAAATACTTGAGTACGAGCATAATGACGCATAATAGATATATATATAATGCATTGCTAGTGATTACCATTGAAATTTGACTTTGAATGCCGGTACCTTAAATAGATAATTAATTATGTTGAAGTTTAGATCAGTAATTCAATTAAGAATAAGCAGACGCCGCCAAATAATAATATTTAAGCTTGCTAGTATATCATTGATTGTACGATAGATAATTATTGTACCCTTGTCATAATCTCGTAGGTTAGTTACAAAGTTTTTGAGAATCGTGATATTTAGATACTACTTACGAGTATCTCATTACTTGATTTGAAGACTTTTTAATGCTTCTAACGTCTATGATAAGTTTGTAATTAACGACTCGACGTTGCACTAGTGTATGACATGGGCACTTTCAAAGTGACATGGCTTAAATCCGAATGAAGAAAAATCCTCTTAGTTCGAATTAACCCATATTGCTTCGTCATAAAAGTGCCCATGCCATATAGATACTAGTGCAACGTCGAGAACTAAGACGTTTACCTTAGTCCCTACAATTAAACTAATTCCTTTGCATCTAGACACGCGGCAGCGTGTCAAGCCAAGTTCAAGCAAAGGAACTGGCTAGCCAGCGCCGAGTGTAATATTACACGAACCACTTGGTGCCACTTTTGACCCTTTTGTAGTTTTATGTGTTTACGTTAAAGAGGTTTTGAGATATAGAATCTCAAAACCTCTTTAACGTAAACACATAAAACTACATACATACATATAATCACGCCTCTTTCCCAGAGGGGTAGGCAGAGATCACGGATCTCCATGTGTGTTTAATTATATCCATAAGGACATCTAGAAGCCCAAATTTCATGAAGCTAGCTCAAACGGTTATAAAGATATGAAGGTCAAAAAATTTAATAACTTTATAAAATGACTGATGTAATGAAAACTGGTCAAGTCAAATCTAACCTACTTTCAGATCTCACATTTTTAAATAACAGCAATTGTTATAGGTATCCAATAAAGCAAAAAAATAGAGTTTAGTACTTGTTCATAATGTTATTTTATTCCTATAAATACATATTTGGATTTTGCATAACTTGGCACTCATTTAGATCTCCATTCTTTTTGCGGCTAAGCCCTCAGCCAAGGATAATTTTTGTATTGAACTTGGCTCTCCTTTTTTACATTTATGTTTTTGGTGGGATGTCATTTACATGATACGCCGTAAACGGTTATTGTACATACCTACTTTAATTAAACCCACTTGCAATACTATTGTGCAAATGTAATACCGTCAGTATATAGGTACACAAGTAAGAAATCTGGGTGGCTCAGTAGGTAAGCTGTCGGTAAAGTATAAAATACCGCATTCTGCTTTCACCCCGGTAAATGCATAAGCGTCAATATAATATAGGTACAGAATCAAAATATAGTATGTTTTTCCTGTAGACAATATAATAGTTAACAGTTACATACGTATACAATATACATAAATGTCCTTAGGTTTCAGCGTGATAAATCACTAAAAATTGGTCGTAGGAAAATAAAATGCTCCTGAAATGGCCTCAGTAGATATTGGTATAGCATTAAAAAACAAAATAATAACGAGTGCAATTTAATCTCCGCCACAATTATGCGCCTTGGGTTGTAATTATTTCCTTCCTATCTTAATTTCCTCTTCGTCATGGTATTGTTACATACTCGTATGAACTCATCACGTTAGGTACCTAACCTTAACGCGTTTATTTCAATTGTCAAGTTTAGTCCCTGTGCTGATTCATTGTACCGGTTTATCTATTGGTTAACAGCGGGAATATATATAAGCGATATTCTTTGAATCGCGCCTAATATGAATTTTATTGAATCATGAATATAAATAAATATGTAAGAGAATCCGTGAAGAAATAACGTTGAAACAAGGTACATAATTTAACTAGAGGCTCTTAGAATGTAGAATGAAATCAAACTGAATCGACAGAATGAAACGAGAATCGATTGAGAAATGCGGCCTGTCCTGTAGAGAAGTACGAACGAATTTTGGCCCAAGCTTAAGCAGAGAACTTTGTCGCTTCACTCCCTCGTTCAATTAGTAGGTACATACCTGTAGAATAGTTAATTCATAAAGAGTGTAAGCAGATATTTCTAATAGGGCTTACAGTATTCATTTAAGTTTTTAATTATGTATCGCCGAAGAATAATCGGATGAGCGTTGATATCAGTGTCCGTGCTGCGCTCGATGACCTGCGGGCCTCGGGCGCGCTTTCTCCAGCGGTATATCACGACCCCTAGCTTCCGCGTCGGTGCATCTTACCGACTAACCTAACCTAAAGAAGGCACACAGACAGTTTAATTAATACAAGTCTGTAAGATTAAATCATTAAAACGAGTATAATTAATCACTATTACTCACGTACGTTGTAGCGCAAATGTTTTATCATTATTCTTACAGTATAAAAAAACAAATAAGTAAAAATATGTTTAAGTTCATAGCCGAAAAAAATGAGCAAATGCAAATAGGACGACGACAAGAGATCAGTGGATTAGTACTGGAGTTGTGAAGATGATTGACGACAATTGTAGACTGATCTTCACAAGATGTAAGTAGACTACCTAGTACTGGAATTGTGAAGATGATTGATGACAATTGCAGACTGATCTTCACAAAATGTAGACTATCTAGAACTGGAGTTGTGAAGATGATTGACGACAATTGCAGACTGATCTTCACAAGATGTAGACTACCTAAAACTAGAGTTGTGAAGATGATTGACGACACTTGCAGACTGATCTTTACATGATGTAGACTACCTAGTACTGGAGTTGTGAAGATGATTGACGACAATTGCAGACTGATCTTCACAAGATGTAGACTACCTAGTACTGGAGTTGTGAAGATAATTGACGACAATTGCAGACTGATCTTCACAAAATGTAGACTACCTAGAACTGGAGTTGTGAAGATGATTGACGACAATTGCAGACTGATCTTAACGAGATGTAGACTACCTAGTACTGGAGTTGTGAAGATGATTGACGACAATTGCAGACTGATCTTCACGAGATGTAGACTACCTAGTACTGGAGTTGTGAAGATGATTGACGACAATTGCAGACTGATCTTCACAAAATGTAGACTACCTAGAACTGGAGTTGTGAAGACGATTGTCGGCAATATCAGACTGATCTTCACAAAATGTAGACTAGACTACCTAGAACTGGAGTTGTGAAGATGATTGACGACTGCAATTGCAGACTGATCTTCACAACTAAATTTATAAAGTAAGTGGTCTGGTCTTCACAAGATGCCAGATTATACTGGCAAAAGCCTGACAAAATATTAACCAACAGTGTAGTATGATCTCATACAGGGTGCGCCGAGACAATTACACCCTTTCTACCCGCTAACCAAACACCAAATGTTAGTGCTAGTACCTACTCTGTTGTGTTTCTCTCTGGTGTCAGAGCAAGAAACTCGGAGAATGGATTGGTAAAGTGGTTTCATACAAATATTTATTCATGAAGCTTACATGTAGAGTTGGCGACGTATTTGGAAACATCATTCTCAGGCTGAAAATGGAGACGTCAAAGTACCTACCTACAAACGTACTAGACACGGTTTTGGAGCCCTATGACCCTTTGACTGGTATTTGAACGGCAATTTCACAACAAGGCATGCTGATGCGCTAAAAGGGCTGCACTACCTACTCGCTGAACTTTCTACAGGAATGTCGCCGCTTGCGACAATGCGCCATTTTGCGGAAGTATATCTACTTAGTCGATGTCACCTTGTATAGTCAGCGAAACTTTGTGTAGGGCAAAGATAGTTCCGGTTTTTTAGAGAATACTTTTTAACACGTATGCCTGCATAAACGCAATATCAGCGTATTTAAGATTCCTCGATCGTGGTCGAATCTTTAATCGCAGTTTTTGTATCTTCCATCATCTTCTTACCTATTTACATAAGCAAAATAAATAATGCGAGGGTACTTAGTAGAATTCTTAACTCAATTTTCTAGCGTATCAGTAGGTACTTCAAGCAGGGAGTAGGTAAGAACTTTCAAACTTAATATCAAAATGTCATATAAATTTTGAATTCTACAAAATTATGAAGGTTTTGTTGTTTGTTTTAAGGTGAATGTAACGAAATGATTACGTTGATTTTCTTGAGTTTAGCGGCTGACCTTCCTGACGATCGCGCTCGAGGTCACTCTCACTGCAGCTGCATTTTGCATAATATGCACGTACAATGAGGTTGGAGAGGACTGAGTAACTGTGAATTCAATTCTTATACAGTATAGTAAATTAACTTTGTACTTTCTAGTCCCAAACTTGGCCCTGTAAACTATAAACGATGAAGAAGGCTTTGAGGTCCTACCTATTACCTACCCGTCCAAACTCGGGAAAAAATGCGGTGTACCAAGAAACGAGTTTTTTTTTTTTTTTTTTTTTTTCTATGTTTAATCTGCAATCAGTCTCCAGGACTATAAGCGGATGTGTTGTAGAAGTTGTGGCATGTAGAGCGAGTACTCCATTGAGCACATTCCCTCGTCTTTAAATGGCTTTAGTAGCGCTGGTCCAGTTTTAGGATGTCATGTCGTTTCAGCCTATTATTGTAGTCGTGGCTGCATAGGTGCGCTGCCAGCTCGTTTGGATGCCTGGACAGTCTATTTTTGTACTTGGCTGTCGTCGCTCTAATCTCCTCCTTGACAGTTGCCATTTGTAGGTAATCATGGATTTCACTGTTTCTGGTGAACCACGGCACTTTACCGATACATCTTAATATATTGTTCTGTGATCTTTGTAATATTTGTATGTTTGATTCGCTGGCACTTCCCCACAGCACTATGCCGTACATCCATACAGGCTTTAGTATTGATTGGTAAATGAGCAGTTTATTGTCTGTTGACAGCTTGGAGTTCCGACCCAGCAACCACAGAAGGTGTTTGTAACGGATGTTCAGCTCTTCTCTTTTTGCCTTGACATGTTGTGTCCAAGTAAGACGCCGGTCTAAGTGCATTCCCAGATACCTAACTGAGTCTTTATGGGGCAGGGTTGTATCAGCTAATTTTACCGGTGGACAGTTTCCCGATCGTAATGAGAATGTGACTTGCACCGATTTTGTTGCGCTTACTCTTATTTTCCATATTTGTAGCCATCTGTTGATTTCATCCAGTCCTTTTTGTAACAGATTTGACGCTGTTGCTGGGTCTTTGTGGCTAGCCAACACTGCTGTGTCATCAGCGAATGTCGCTGTAGTAACTCCTTCTAATGTAGGTAGGTCTGCAGTGTACACTGTGTACAACACAGGTCCGAGCACTGATCCCTGTGGTACCCCTGCATTGATATTATAGAGGTTAGATAATGCATTGGACTCTGTTACCAGGAACATTCTGTGAGACAAATATGACTGGAAGATGGAGAAGTATGAATGTGGAACAATGTTTTTTATTTTGCAAAGCAGGCCTTTGTGCCAGACTTTATCGAAGGCTTGTTGAATGTCTAAAAAGACTGATGAGCAGTACTCTTTTTGTTCCAGAGCCTTTCTAATTTTCTCACAAACTCTGTGCACTTGCTCTGTCGTTGCATGTTGCTGTCTAAAACCAAACTGATGATCTGGTATTGCATTCCTTTCTTCCAGAATTGGCAAGATCCTCCGGAGTAGTATTTTTTCGAAGATTTTGGATATAATTGGCAATAAGCTTATGGGCCTATACGATGTTACACTATGTAACGGTTTTCCAGCTTTATGGATCATAATTATTTTTGAAACTTTCCATAGTTTTGGAAAGTACTGAGTTCTAAGGATCCCATTAAAGAGAGCAGTTAGAAATACAATTCCCTTCCTTGGAAGCTGTTTCAGAACTTCTTTAGTAATGAGGTCATAGCCCGGAGCCTTCTTATCTTTGAGGTTTTTGATAACCCATGCTATTTCCTTTGGTGTTACGGGCTTCGGTGGCAGGTCCAATTGCATGTCCTGACTCAAAATATCATCCACCATTCTATCAGAGTCCTCCACAGTGGTATCATTTTGAGTAAATACCTCTAATAAGTGCCTGGCAAATATGTCAGCTTTTTCTTGGCTTGTTCTGGCCCAGCAAGGAGAATCGGTGCCTATCCTTAGCGGTGGTTTGGCTTCTTGTGGTCTGTCGTATGCTTTCGTGATCTTCCATAGGGAATAGTTTGTGGACGAGGTAGCAGTCAATGATTCTAGTTTGGATGCCATAGTTGTCTCTTCTATTAGCTTGAGTGATGCCTTAAGGTCTCTGGCTGCTCTATTGAATGCAGTTTTGTCAGTACGCTGCCTCGTTGTGTGCCATACTCTACGTAATCTACGTTTCTCCAGGAGTTTCTTTTTTATTTCTGAGGACAAGGACCAAGAAACGAGTGGCTTTAATAATTTATCCGTTTTTTTTAACTTTATTTATTTAACAAGGGTTTTTTTAAATGCCACCTCATAGTGGCTCTCTTATTCTAATTATCCACTTCTTAATTTTAATATAATCTTAACCAAGTTGTACACTGATTCCGCCTCTTCAGAGGTCGGAGTAGCTAATATACTATTTATCCTGCCGAGATCATAGTTATTTATATTTAGTAGACGCCGCTGTGCGTCATCCCGGCTACACTCCATTGTAACGTGGTATACATCTTCCACAACCCCACATATGGTGCAATGGGAGAGTCAACTTTCCGCATCATGTATGCATAACTCTTTAATGGAATGTGGCCGGAGCGAAGTCTAAGAGCAACAGTCTTTGTTTGCCTCAATCTTGTCTACTAAAATTACTTAGACTGAACCACGGGGTCCGAGGAAGTGTGGGCTGGATGGTTTTATACCAAATACCTTTAGGATCTTTCGTCGAAATATTCGGTACACATTTCGTGGTACATAAATAAGTTATCAGTTGTATGGGCCTACATAAATAAGAATGTGTATTCAATGTGGGTTTCCAACATCTCAACCTGCAAAAATAGTTACAATAGATATTTTTTGCTAAGTAATTTATCGCTAAATATTTTATTATTCAGCTGTCTTTTGACTGACTAAAACATCGATCATCAAGACAATGAGATATTTTGATGCCTAGTGAGTAGGTACAAGGTTTGTAATTCAACTTGAATAAGGTGTTCATCGTACGTCGTCATCTTGTAATGGGTCTCTAATTGATCTCTATTCAGTTCTAGCAATAGCGTTCAATAGAACGCTAGCTTTAGTGCATGTTAGTATGAGAAAAGATTCTTATTATTGATTGAGGCAAACAATTTGCAAATCACGAGAAAACTTTAATTCAAATAATCTAATCTAACTTGCCATTTGAGGTCAATAGGTGGAAGATGAAGAAGATGGGTATCTGCTTTCAAATGTCAAATAAGTACGACGCGAAATTAATGTAGGTAATGCGTTCAATTTAGGCAATGGCGAAATCGTCATAGCTCGTTTGTGTTCCTAGCATCAATTGAGGTCGACATTTTTATTAGGAATTGCGTCGCAGTGATACGTAGGTATAATGCATTATGAAAGTTCAAGTAACAAAATGGCAGGGCGTGTGAAGTGTCTTTAGCAGTTTGTTTATGGGTTTGTTAACTGATTGTCAACGTCTCGCATGGCTAGGTCCGCAATCTTACTCTTAGTTGTCTAGTTGCTTGTTAGGTGCAGGCAGTCACTTTGTCTTTTTGCTTTTTTCTGTTAAATATAAGTTTTCCGTTGTGTCTATTTTTGTAGTTGTACGAGTCGCCGACAGATTCTCAACACCTAGAGTTAAACATGGGCCTTAAACACAGCAGATAATATATATTATTTTCTTAAACGCACATGATTTATTTAACATTGTAGAGATGTAATTAATCTATTGTACGCTTCCAAGAATCAGTTTCATTTCTTCAAACACTTTCACGTCAAATGTGGTAAAAACATCATTCTTTCTAAGACTGTATTGTCAAATCCTGTTACAAAAAGATATCTAACGATTGTTTTTGATGAGTTTTTATCTGATTGTTCTGATGTTCTACGCAAAAACGCCCTAAGCGTATGTGAAACTCATACAATTGTGTTCCATTTTTCCCCTAGACTGTGTGCCAGTGACACGCACACGGGCTGCGTGTGAGTCGCTTCCTTTTCCGCTGCCGTCTGCGTAATTCTAATTTATATAATGTTAGTGAACGCCTGTAATATGCAGGCCACGAGGAAAACAGATAATCTGTTATCATGTTTAAACAATTAATTGTTATGTATGTAAGTCTAATTAGACCCTTATTAACGTGGTTGCAATGTATCGGGTTGGGTTAGAAATCGTGCAGTTAGACATGCTTGTTTTATTGCAATTTGAAGTAGCTCTATCAATGTAAAAGGTAGGTATACGTACCTATGAAAAACACGCGCATAAAAAGTTCAAAAAACTGTGTCCCGCCCCCGACTATGGAAAACTAACTGAAATAAAAGCATTTTTTTTCATACAAAAATTAAATAATTTCGAATCGATTGATACATCATTCATCAAAATCGGTTTAGTATCTTAAACGCTTTGGTTGAACACACGTATATACAAACAAAGACTAGGTACTAAAAATTGATTTTTTTTTCAAAAAAATAATTTCTGTACGAAAAATAAACCATATACTCAATAAAATAAATACATAACAATTACACTAACGAAATAGACAACCATGGCACCAAAATTATTGCAAAAATTAACACAACCGGTTAATTACCCACTACTAGCGCAAACGAATAAACCCTCAATCACCGAATAACCGCTTTAGTAAACCCATATGTTGGCAACATAACATAAACTGTATCTAATAACACGTTGGATGCAATTGTCGTGCTTCGACGAAAGGGTGTATGTTAAGTGTAGAATACTTGACACGTAAGACTTTTTCGAGCACCACAGACTAGGCTAAACTCGACACGAAGTGGTGTTTCCCACACTTACCGATCGTCCCGAGCACGTTCTTACTTCTTTCGTAACGATTGTCCGATTGATCCGCAGTGTGAATTATTGATCGATATTAATGAACGTGTACTAGATTTCCGAATTGAATTGATTTAGCCTGCCTGATGACATACCATCCTATGTTATGCAACTGGATGGAGACTTATCGATTTTCTGTCCGGTAGTTTCCAAAAAAAAATGGTACAAGAGTAGGTAATGATTCGGACCAATAATACTTATTGCCTAAAGGATCTAGTTTCCTCCTTGAATTAGTCGCTTCCACAAAAAGTGCCAACAGCAATAGTCGGTATTAGACATCAAGCGGATCCCGATTCCCGAGCTCTTTTACGATACAGACGGAATAACGCTAATAATATTGGGAACCAATAAATCTTACCTATAGATATTGATGCTTTTTGTTTTGCGTGATTGTAAGAATAGGTTGGTGTGGTGATTTCGGCACGCGACGATGTCTTCGTGCCCGCGTGACAATCGCGGCACCCGCTTACTCAACTCGAGCATAAGGTACCTGAAGTGCCGAACACACTTATACAACTTCAACTGCGATCGAGGGTTTCAGGCTAAAGGGGCGTATGTATTTAAGCTATAAACGCTTACTTTTCAGGAGAGGCCAAAAACTGAATAGTCTTTTTCGGCGTTTACCGATTCTTCTATAAAGCAGGGGCGTTTAAAATAGATACAATCTTGCGAACGAAGCCGGTTTATAAAACAAAGTATATGTCCACCCCAAAGGTCAATTTTATATACTCTGATGAAATAATTTTTTAAATTGGATGAATAGTTCCGGAGCTTACCTTTAGTTACTATTAATATCACGTTTGCTAACGAAACAACATCCGGCACAAATTGATAACGGCGCAATATCTCCCACCAAAGGTATCAATTACCCATTTTAAGTTTTCTCAAATCTAAATGCCGCCGCATACGAAACAATGGATCCGAATGATGCGCGTCTATCTATCAAATCAATCAAATCACAATAGAATTGCGTCCGCTTTCACCGCCTCGTCACCTATGAACACCATTTGTCTAAGATTTTGATCCCATCAATTACCGATGCTTTGTGATAGCATTGTGATCGACCGATGAGCTGTCGACATTTGAGGGCGTGTTTGACCGATATATCATTTGACAGTATCCTAAGGATTTACCTATATAGGTACCTAATGCCTATCTATGACAGTGCTGACACTTTATTAGCGAAAGAAGTGTATCTAAAATAGAATGAGGTAATAAGTAATTGTCATTTTAATGATAGCGAATTCGTATGTATGTTTCATTCAATTGTCTACTTAGAAGTAACTCCTCACCTACCTAAGGATTTACAGTTTACTCGTAACTAGTACGTGCTAACCTAACATGCTACGGCTCCTGATTAACTAACCTTACCAGTCAGCTACTTTAAACTACTTAAGTCAATATTCTAATTTAAGTTATATCTCTATAATTACATAAGTCAGAAGATCGTTTTATACCTACCATCCCTTGACTCTTAATGAATTTAAAGGCCTTTGAATTTTGTTTGTTAAAAATGTCTATGAATGAAGATCAGAAGTTATTGCGGCCTTTTGAGAAACTCGGAACGACGCGACATGACCTATCGAACTGCGAGTAGGTAGGTACCTACTCGCAACTGATCGGTAATAGGCGCTTGCATGTTTGATGATAAATATGATAATTAAGGTTAAATACCAAAGATACAATGCATGAATGTCGTTAGTTCTTACGAAGCGAGAACCATGTTTCAGATTAATAAAATATTTCCTAAGAGCATAAATTAACAGAAGTCACATGTAGTAATTTTAAGATCGAGGCACAACCAAAAAGTCAACCATAATTTACTTTAAAAACAAAGTTAACTGACTTCAATTTAGTACCTATTCCGCCAAGCCAAATGAACATTTCCTTTCCATTTTACCACAGGGACTGCTTTCCGAGAGTAAATACGTTGATTACAGACATAGACGAAAACCATATCACTATATATATGTGGGCTGATAATATTTGAGGAGTTCCGTCGATTTGGCACACGGCACAGTTTACATTTAGGAGTTCATTAGTTGCTATTTCAACGGAATCATATCAGAATCAGTAACGTACTGTGGTCTTCATCATCAGTTCCACTTCACCAAAATTATGTTTTTAGGGTGTAAATACACTAGTTATAATAGAAAATACCTACATGCGTGCCTTCTATAATTGAGGAGTTCCCATCATCCAACTGAAGTTATGATAACAATGGGACCAACCTGGACGCATATACTTTCAAATAAAGAAATAATTGTACGAATCGGTTCATAAATGACGGAGTTCTCGGAGAGAGGTAACAAACATAAAAAAAAAACTACAACCGAATTGAGAACTTCCTCCTTTTTTTAAGGTCGGTTAAATATAGACTACGCAGAGGTACGTAGTGTGAGAAAGCCTTTAATAATATCGATATGAACAGCACTGACCAAACTATGACCATATTTGTGCATTTTCAGCTGTGAGTGTAGTGCGCCTAATTGTGGATTTCACTGGTAGGTAACTAGGCAGGCGCCTATGCTTATTGATTGTGTGACTTTATATTATAGACATGTACTTATGGTCAAGTCAACAGTCCCTTTAGTCCCATTTCGTAGCTAGAATCGGCAGCTAGGTTCGAACTGGGAAAATCGTTACCATTTCACAACTACATACGAGACAAGACGCCACATTTCCTATTTCGTAGCTAGCTACCTAATCTGGCTATGAGATGGAATAATCGTTATCATTTCATAACAGGCTATGAGACGGGAAGCCGCATTTCCCATTTTGAACTACCGAACATGACTGGCTACGAGACGGGATAATTGTCCCCATTTAATTCATAACTGGCTACGAGATGGAAAGCTATATTTCCCGTTTCGAAGCTAGCGACCACATCTGGCTACGAGATGAGAAAATCGTTTATATTTCATGACTGGCTACGAGACGGGAAGCTACAGTCATTTCCCGTTTCGAAGCTAGCTACCACATCTGCTTAAGTTACGTGGCTATACGAGTACTACATCTATATCTTATTATAACAATGGATAAACGTTATCGATTTAATAGTCCATAAAATAGACAATTATCTTCACGAATTTTCTCACATCTTTGGTGAGTTCCGCATACCATCTATAGTTGGCATTTAGTTGACCTCAGCGGAGCACTTGCGTTTATGGGAAATAAATACCATTTGGAAGATGACACAACGCCATAGGTGGTAAGTCCGCCTGTTCGGTGTTCGATTAGTTCATGCAAAGTTCACGCATGCGTGTATGTAAATCATAGCGTGTACACCCACAATGTGAAACTTTAGAATATGATAGATAGATATGATATTGGTACCTGGTAAACGAAAAAAATAAGCAAGCGGGTGCAATAATTTTATGGTAACATAGCATCACCCCAGTATAATTTTACATTTAAAAGGCGGGTAAACGTAAACAATTACATCGCATTAGGGGCAAGGTCATTTTGTGCTAAATGGCTTTGCGCTTGTTTTTTTATATTGTTTCACATAATGCATTCGGAATGTTCGCGCATTTGTCCCGTATTTAATTGGAGAAGGTCAACGGACAAGCTTCATGCGACGATAGCGAGATTGCTGTGGCCTCTAGTTCCCTAACAAGACTACGTATGAGAACTAAAACCAACAAAGTTCGAGGAAGGACGGGTCGACCTTCTCGATTTATCTCAAAAATTTAACGACTAACTGGTCACTTGAAAGTAAAACCTCGGTAACATTCAATTGTTATGTTATGAGTTTACATAAGTGTCCATCGCAGAATAATATTTGAAATGAAATATTGTTCGTAGACGTAAACACTGGCTAAGTGTATATAAACAGGTCTGATGGGCCCGATGGGTCTGTTTGCCTACTTAGAGGCTTCGTCAAGGACTTTAGCGACAAGCTGTTATCCTCGGCACATCCTTTCACGACCTACGAGTACGTTCGTTCGAGCACCCACTTCATACGCTGTAAACAAAATTATAAGATCTTATCTACTACTGTAGGTACCTACATGTACTCGTTCTTTCTTTATTTCACAAGAGCGGTTAATACCATTTACACAAGTGATTATTAAATATAGGGATTAAGTACATAGAATGAATTTACTTAAATATATTAAGTACTTGTACCTATAACAATTAACAAGTCTTAAACCTATAATGAGTTATGTACTCACTAATCAATAGTCATACGATTCTTACCGACCGGTCCGGGCCGGAGCGCGCCTGTGCGGACGCGGACGTGGACGGCTGCTTTCGCATCCGACCGGCTCCGTCCGGCGTTTGCGTAATGCACTCTATTAAAACGCGGTCGACTATCGCCGGGTGCTCGCGCATCCGCCGCGATATGCGACCCGGCCCGTTCGGTGGGAATCGTACAAACAAATCGCGGTAACACACGGCAACTTTTATCGACCGATACAGGTAATTTTGACAGCACGTCTAGCACAACTTGCTGCTCAGTCACTTCTCGCGCGACTAAGCGTCCCCTATCTCACTCGCACCGTACAAATTAGAAAAAGGGGGTTGAGCTTTCTCGACTCGCGTCGCGGTGCGGCGTCAGTTGCGCTAGCCCCGCAGGTGATCTATAAATAGTGTCGCGCGACATCCGCGCGTTTGTACCTAATACCTGCAAAAAGTCGCCGTGTGTAGCCGCTCTTAGTACCTACTGACTTTTTAAAGTGAATTTATGAAGGGTAGCTACCTAAGTAAGAGGTCCCGGATTGCATGTGTGGTTTGTGTGACTACCTTTTATACTCCATTGAGTATAAGATGAGTGAGAATATTTGTGAGTAAGTATACAATTATCGCGTACCTACCGAGGTAATTGACTTAAAAACATGACGCCAACCTTGGATGAGCGAACCACAATCTCTCGATTATGGTAGGCATAGGAACCTGCAGTAGGCATGTTAAATATTGAATGGGGCACAAGTAGGTTCGTAGTTGGTAAGTATTTAGGGCTAAGTCGTTAATCGCACGATCGTACGGAATGTATCTTAGGTTTGAGTTACATGCTTTATTACCCAAAGTGAATTAGCCAATCGCTCCAAATACACTTCCTTTCGAACAAGAAAATTACGACGGCATCTTCCCCTCGTACCAACATTCAATGTGTCGAGCGAGTCGACTGCACGATGTGGCTACCCACGAGCTGGCAGTGTCCTAATAAGGTACATTTGCCTATCTTTTAACCGCTGCTTGGCTCGCATGAGTGGCCAAACTCAGAACCGGGCTTTTTTCCCGGATTACAAGTAACTTACTGAACGGGCGAGCGATTCGAATGAAGTTATCCGTTCAGTTTGGGCAAAAATAATGTCGTATGTCTGTCCGGATGTCCAGTCTTCTTCTCTACAAGTCGCATTTCTCAACCGATTCTGGTAAAATTTTCTGGGCAGGTTCGATAATAAGGTATGCGTATTTTTTTCGTAGACTGAGTTTTTGGATTTTTTGTAAATAAGACTGATTTGCGAGGTCTACAGCGCACAGAGCCCCTAGTTTAGTTATCGTTTAACCGCCGCTTGTGGCCAAACTAAGAATAAATAGATAACTTATGTTAGTTGCGTGTAATAATGTCACTTTTTCTTATTATTTTGCTTCTATTATTATTTTGTTATCTTCTGTTTGTTCGTCGTACCGTGTTATCACTCGACGGTTCTATCGGAAGATCAGCGCTGGCAGTAATGCCAGCATTATGCTGAGATAGAACCGTTTCGTGACAAAAAATTGCTCTCTGACACTCTTTTTAGGGTTCCGTAGCCAAAATGGCAAAAACGGAACCCTTATAGTTTCGTCATGTCCGTCTGTCCGTCTGTCTGTCTGTCCGTCTGTCCGTCTGTCCGTCTGTCCGTCTGTCCGTCTGTCCGTCTGTCCGTATGTCGCAGGCATTTTACTCGAAAACTATAAGGTGTATTTGAATAAAATTTTGAGGATAGGTGTATTTTGTTAGCCGCTACATAGTTTTGTAATTAAAATGACAAAAAAATTTTTTTTAGGGTTTCACTCCATACATAAAACTAAAAGTCAAAAAAAAAATCATTGTGACCCCCCGTGTGGCACATCAATCGATAGGCCTTTCAAAATAAATATAAGGTTTCTTAGCATTTTTTTTTTGTTTAATTGTTTTTGTCACGAATAAATGTCTCTTTCTTTCTTTCTTTATGTAACGAGTTCCACGTCGACTTCAAGATTTTTTATCTTATTAATATTACATTGGAATAAGGTATAAACGTGTAAAGATATCTATTGACATCGACTGTACCTATAGCGTTTTCCAGCCCCCGATCTAGATAATCTGCGTAATATATGTAACCTCTGCCTCCACTTCTCTACAGTCCCCTCATTAATTTATTACGAGAACATGATATAATAAATCAGAGATCTTGGGAAAGTCATAGTCATCACAATGCACGTGGTTCTATAAATAGCTGTCCCAGGCTAGCGGAGGCGTGGTGGCACAGTGGTCCAATTGTGGCGAGTCGATATGGCGGAAAGCTTCCGCGCATTGTGGCCTGCGACCAACGGGGACACTTGCGATTACACCACACACTTGCAATTGGAATTGGTGGTGTAAGGAGCTGGTGTTGTAGGGGGGTAACCTGCAATTTTTTTATTACGGTAGTGTTGTTCGAAACGATTTAAACAATTAAGCCATCAGAGTACTATTAGGTAGGTAGGTATAACAAAGTATTATTGAGCTTACTATGGCGCTCATTCGATTTGTGTAAGATTGTCCCCTAATATTTATTTATTTATTATTTTCAAATACAAAAAAAAAATGAATACACTCCTGATGGAATTAAATTCTATTACTACTTCAAATAAATAATTACCTGGGAAAGGCCGTAAAATTGGCCTTATCTCCATCTCCACTTATAAGAAATCTCTAAATTCAAAAAAATAATCAGCCAGTATCATTCCTGACGTTACTTTGTCACGAATGATCTCAGCTTCCCAAGAACGGAAAAACATGAAACATTTATATAGGTACATTATTATTCTGGCTTTCCCTTAGGATAGTTTTTATGCGACTGCATTTAATAAATTTTCCGAAATATTTAACCTCTTTAGATTTTTCATTTCTTTTTCTAATATATATATCGCCGCCACATCTGTAAGCTGTCAGTAACGTCATGGCAGAGTCTCTTTGTATTTTACCTATTAATAATTTTAGATCCGGACTATGATAGACATTCACGAAACGCATACCACAAGATAGCGCTTAAAAAAATAATCTGTTGTGATATGAGAACTTATATGCGCAAATTTCGTATTCAGGCGTAATTTCAATAAATGTATCAACAAATTTGAACAATATAAGTAACACTAAATTGTTTTTTTTAATGGCATGGCCCTCTCGGCGCGTTCAGTCCTTGTACGAGGAACGGGATTAAAAGAAAACACGGATTGATCGAACGAAAATGTACACGAAAAGAACAGCTGTTCATGGAGTAGGTAGGAAACACTCTTGCATTACATTTACTTGTCCTAATCTGGTTATGGTTAAGTAATGTTATTTGTGTGTGTTTGTCATCTGTTCTCAGGAATCACCAGAGTTTGTGTATTTTATTATACCTTCCCTCTTTCATTTATACCGTGCAAAGCTGGATACTCGATGCTGGCAGAATTGTGCTTGAGTCGCACAGTAGCCATAGACATTAGACAATAGAGTGAAGTGAAGTGAAGGTAGGAAACAGTATTGCCAATTTACTAAGTCGATTTCATCCAAGTATTTGGTAGATTTTAATAGAAAAAAATTGTTATAAACGTCGTCTTATACAAAAGCGTAAGAATCGGTCTCGCGAAGTTTTTTAATGAATGAATTACGTTGTAAATGTAATAAAACTCTTCTCAAACTATAATAGGTGACTTAATGAAAAATTAATTGAATATGCTGAAAAATACAGAGGAAATTAAAAAAAAAATTGTGGCACAGTATCACATTTTCAGTTTGCATGGAAGAGCGCCGTCATCTGACATTTCTAAAATCCAAAAAAAAAAGTCTTCGTTTTATTGTAATTTGAGGTGTCACAATGTTGCTCAAAATACTATTTTATAAGATACAAAGACAGGTATCAATCTAGCGTGAATAGGTTTTATGAAAACTCTGATCACATTTTGTATGTATTAATTACCAAAGGAGGGAAATTTTCCGGCTTTGCCCTACTTACATCAACATACTTATTGTCTAATCAACATCGATTATAAGCGACGAGATTTATCTACTTGACACGGCTCCTACAAAGTAGTTAGGTAGTTAGATATCCTACCTGGCAGTCGACATATTCAGTTACATAACAGTACACACAAGTCAAAAGGTTACCGCTGTAATAACCGGTACGCACCTACCTTTTATGTAAGGCACCTTTACGGTATTTAGTACTTGGTAGTGAACATATTAGACGGTTATCATTGTTCCATTCAGTTGTCTAGTTACTGTCAACAGTGTCAACATTTTATTTATACTCTCCTTACCGTTAACCCACAATTATATCTTCAGCACGTATAATAAGGTTTAGCTGTTAGTGCTGATAATGATGAATAATCACAGAACAAGTGTGAATAATAAATAGAGTCTGGCTAACTAAACTTTACCTTAATTCTTGGCGGCCTGGCGGGAAATTGAAAAAAACTTGGGCTGGTCACACTTTGTGTAGTAGGATTTATAGTTTTGAAACTATAAAATACTTTTAATGTAACTTTTAACTTTTATGTATTTAAGTATGTATTTATCTATATAAGTATGTTTATCGTCGTCTAGTACCCATAGTACAAGCTTTGCTTAGTTTGGGACTAGGTCGATTTGTGAAAGATTGTCCGCAAAATATTATTATTATTATTTTATAATTTTCTGTGCACACGCCTAAAAAAATAAGTTAAATATACACTGACGTGCACTCAGTCAGCTCACATCATTTCTACCACTATATACAGTACAGTCAACGCTAAACGCATATGTTTACACTTTCGCACCGGAAGTATATCATTGTAGCAAGGTCAAAAATGAAATGTAGTGTAAATAGGACTTAACTCGATAATAAGTACTATGCCAAATATCAATTCAATCAGATACCGCGGAGTGAGTTAAGTTCAACTTACTACAGATCTGTTCGACCTTCGCCCTGACGCAGCCAACTGGCTTAGATCTCTTAATGTTTTATTATAGTATTAGCCTATTCAACCATGTAAGCCATACGATTAAATAAATAACTTACTACATTTCCAGGTTTCTTTCTTGCTTGCTTACAGGCAACTCCGGAATATGTAAAACCACGTGAAACTACTATTCACGTACCTAATCAAAGTTAATAGGCAAATATTACGAGCGATTACGATGTAATGTGACAATAGTTTGCGGACCTCACTCGGTATAGTCATTGTTAATATTATTTAAAATAAAACATAAACCGCGAATCATTTGATTGAATGACTTTTATAAATTGATAACTGACTTTTAGTCTTTTTTTTTAATCAAAGACAATAAGGCTTGTGACCTCATGTTAAAATTGATAACGTAGTGTTGGTAAATGGATAGTAAACCATCAAATTATTGTGATAAAGTATAAATTACAAAATATAATTAAAATAGTAAAAAGATATGGACCTTGAAAGTTTAGTAAAGTTATATTGTTTTATTGTCCAAGAGTAAATTTAAAACTACCAATAGAATCCTTACTCTTATAGAAACAAAATTGTATGACAACTATGGACCTAAACGCAATATTTCGCGACCGCAACAGCAATTTACTTGATTTTCCCTACAATGATTAGTACAGTCGAGTTCTCCAATATCTATTCAGACAACTTTTCAAAAATATCCACACATGTGTCTTATACCACTTATACTGTGTACAGATATTTTTGAAAGGTTGTATTGGAGAACTCGACTGTACTTACAAATAGCAAAGTGTGTTTCGGCTCCCGCCGGCGAGGTCCGTCTTTAACTCAATTTTTTGGGTATTTATATTCTCTAATTGTAGTTTCTCCCATACAAACATTTGTTCCTCTCCGAAAAGTGGTTCGAATCGCACCGTAAAAAAATCTTAGGTCACAAACCTATTGGTGATACCTCAATTAAATATCTGTCAGCAAAATTTGGTTAGCCAGACTCTAAATAAATAAGTATCATATAATAATGAACCTCCAGGTCTTTATGCTTTGTTTGTTGATACTCTTTGTGTAGTATATATATTTGTTTATCTGACTGTTTGTGTTCTAAATAAACAAAAAAAATATCTTGTCGCCGCGATTCGTAGTTTACTAAGCCTAGTTTTGTTAGGCGTGACGGGTGAGGTGACGCGCATTATCCGACTAACATCCCTGCGGCCTGCGCCTACCTGGGTACCTACCATCTATTTATGGATGGTCTAAAAAATATAGATAAGAAGTATAGAAGCACCGCTAATGCTAAATAATAATGATTACAACACACATACAAGTAAATATAAGGAATAGGTTAAATTTTTATTGAACACAGAGCTATTAGAAAATTGGTTTCAATCCACATGTCATCTTTATCGTAAAGATTTTAATCATAATGTACTCGCACCTGAAGTGTGAACGCGTATCATTAGTTCTTCAAAAGATGACACGGGTGGCGTGTTCGGTGGGTAATAATTGGAGCACGAAGGTGCTCAATTACGATTATTACCTAGCCAGCTACCTAGCTATTAGTAAAATTATCATAAGTCATTCATAATGACATACCCTATTTGACCAACTGACAGTGAAATGACAATTCGTCGTAGATTTCTGGGATGGCAATAACAATAGACCAACGCCAATTTACTTATAAACAGCAATGTACGGCGAATTGTCATTTCCGGTGACAACTGACAAGTTGATGAAATTGTATTACCTCTAGGTATTTAAATATATGAATCGATCACCGTATTTATCTCCCACCTCCATAAAAACCAGTTAAACTGTATGTGCACTCCTCCAATCAGTATACAATATAATACATTTAATCGGTAATTCCTATATCGAATATAGGGGATTTCCTGGAGGTTCTGAAATAAAAACCACTTGATTTAAATTTACGATTACGGTCTGGAACTATCGTTTCAGTTTTCGTTGCGATGTCCCTTACACCTTACACCCTGTATATTATTTCCTTCCGGCAGGTCGATAACGTAACGCATTGTACGTACGTTAGGTAGTACTAAATGTCAATTTTTATATGGAAAAATGACAGTTGGACTGTCCTAACGCGCGTTCGAAACATTACGTGATTACCCGTCGGATGAATATTCGTAAGTAGATGTTATGTTATGATTATGTAAGTAAGGAAAAAATCAGCTTACAATATGCCGAGGGAAAACACATCAGCTGGTACATTTAAATACGCGATAGATGGATCTGGCTCCTGCGTTACAAACTTCAGAGTATCAGCTGATGAGTTTTCCACCGCGATAGAACCAGCTGTCGCATTTATTTGTTGATAATAGCACATAAACTGTCATCAGACAAAACCACAGTCGATGGGAAAGGAGTTAAAAAAATTTTTTTTACTATTCGTGTGACTAGCTGATGGACTTTCCACCGCTGTACAGTCAGCTGACGGTTTTTCCCTTGGCTTCTATTTATACAAATCTGATTGGTTTTGAGTTTGTTTTTCGTAGGAAAAGGGAGAAGGGAAGGAAAGTAAAAATCTGTTATTGGAAGCGAAAAGCGGAAGGTAGAGTTGTACGTCGGAATTAGCACTTCTTCGCCTTGCTTGTGAAAGAGTGAGGGTGGTGTGAGTGTCCGCGTGGCGTATCTTGTTAAGTTCTGAAAGTTCTTATTTTAATTTTATAGGTGTAATGCATGGCATTTACGTTGTATGCCAATATAAGTTTGGATTGTGCAGGTACCATCGCCATCACAGTTAACTGACCATCCGTGTACTTTATGTGCATTGTAATAATAATAATAATAATTATTATTATTATTAGCCATTTATTCCCACAAAAACATTTCAAGTACCTAAGGCTAACTACATTCCATAGAATACATTTCATTTTAGAATAGGTTAATAATTATCTATGTTCAGCATGCAGTGCAAGATTTGGATACATGTGTTATTCTAAATGTCGATATTATAATTTTTTTTTTTTTTTTTTACAATATAATTAGTATTAAATCAACATGTGAAATAAGATCTATATCTATTTACAAATAATAAGTTAAATTACAAATCAATTAAAATTAAAAATAATTCATATTTCATTATTAAATTAAAAATTCGAATTTAGCAGTCTGCATGAGATCTTTGAACAGTAAAAATATAATTAGAATTAATGAATAGGTATAATAAAATATTTAGAGAATAAAATAATTTAAATAAATTAGTTTTTGGGGACCCAAGATTGGGCAAAGGCCTCCTCCATTGTAATAAGGTTCAATATAAATACAGGACGATCAGTTAACTGTGTTGGCGTTTGTACCTTGGTACCTACGCAATATCGTTCGAGCATGTGGGGAAATTACAAAAACAGATTACATTAATTTTTCACTTTTTATTTACAATATATTAATATTTTCTTTGTTTTGTTTCACTTCAGTTCAGTCAGGCACTGTACGTTTTCTGTTTTTAGTTTTAAAGCGTAAACATAATATATATATTCTTTATCATATGGAGCAGACCTCACTTGCACCATGCGTCCGATAATCAACTATTATACATCTATTAAGACTATTTGAGTTTTCAAATAAAGCGCCTTTGGCGATGTGAGATCATCCACGCTATAATCTCGAATACAATATGGCTGAACAGTAATCTAACTACACCTAGAGAACAACGTAACAATGCCTGCGCGCGCAGGCGAAACACTAACAGAGGTAAGAGCTAAGTACAAAACTAGAAATAAAATATTAGAACAATTATATCGAACAAAAATGTATCACTCGCTAGAGCCGGTTCACACGAGGCGAGGTTGTGCAACGCCCGATATTATACAGACAAGATAATGGCTACACACAACAAATGACTTTCGTAGTGAGACCCGATTCTTACAATTAATACTTCAACGAGTCTAAACACCGAAATTACGATACTTTCCAATTTATTCTACAATTAATATCTACACCTACCCGCTAAAACAATTTTATAAAATACATATATTATCGGACCACAGTGAACAGTGAGGTCTGCTTTTATAATACAAGAAAAATAATAGAAAAACTGATATTAGAAAACAAAAAATACTATATAAAATTATCATCTATCATCGCTCCCAATAAAGTTATTGATCCAAAAATCGTCATCGGATGACATTCAACAAACTGTTTGCTGCTTTATCGCTAAAATAGACGTGTTTGGACAGTTAGCAACTAATTAAGTTGGCAGCGACAATCACACAACAACTT
Source organism: Epinotia nisella (assembly GCA_932294315.1). Classification (NCBI taxonomy): domain Eukaryota; kingdom Metazoa; phylum Arthropoda; class Insecta; order Lepidoptera; family Tortricidae; genus Epinotia; species Epinotia nisella. Next base: position 14,844,349 of record OW028681.1, read on the forward strand.
GTACTTTACTACAAAGCTAATCAAAACAATCATATCCCAAGCTTACAGCCTACACACTGCGAGATTTGACATGAAATGTAAACAAACAACCAGCCAAAGGCTCGTACGCTTTTAAACAAGAGACTCCTTTAGTACACTATCCCCTCTGCCAAAAACATACGAGTAAAATCTAGCATGTTATAAAAAAAACTACTTCACTAAGTAATCGAATATACCCTAGTCTCGGAATCGTTCGCAGCTAGTTCTACTTTATCAAATTTACAAAAAGTAAGAATTTCATTTCACATGTAAGTTTATTTACAATTTACTGTTTATTTTGCTTCAATTATCATTATCTCCACAGTAAAAGGTTAAATTCAAATCGGAAACCAAGCATAGATTTAAAAACATTCTTGTTTGGTCTTGACGCTTTCTTGATGGCTGGTTCAAATAACCTGTATTACCTGATTTACGATGCCACGTCAAATACGTGGCAAATACTGTTTTCAATATTTTGTATGAAATTACATACAAGGAAATATCATACTTAGCAACATTTATGGGGTGGCCATCCGATAATGAACTTTGAGTCGAGGCTAGTAAAGTCGATTATTTATTGCTCAAATTAAGTATCTTGAGTTCTTGCGTTACGTGCGTGATATTTTTTAGTATGGGTGCGTAGTTTACTTATATGTGTTACCTCGCCTCTCCCGGATAACGACAGACTTTTTTGATGGGAAAGATGTGGCCAAGGGGTCTCATGCTTAAATGCTATATGGTACTCGCACCAATGAACAGAACAAGAAGTCTAAAAAGTTGAGGTGTTGTGCACACTTTATAAAAATAACAAACATTATATACCACTCCTCTAATTTGAGATCCACTTAACTAGCTACACATCGAAACATCTTGCAAGAAAAACATGAAGAGTATACCTACGCGGCGTAAGAGTAAAAAGCTATAAAGATAAACTAAATAGTTCATATATTGTAAAATACCGTGAGTGATATCTGAATCAAAAGCTAACATAACTGTTTTCAGTAAAGTTCAATGTCAAACAACGTTAATAAAAATTGCAATGCAACAAAAAATATTCGACGGTAGTTGTTGAGATTTTTTTTGTTTGCGGAACATGCAAGGCATTTTAAGCTGTAAGAAACTATGCTTGGGTTAAAATTCACTCAATCAATTCATTAATTATGAGTTTTGACCATTAAAAATAAAAAGTGTTATTGTATTGTAGCACTTTTTATTACAATCTGCTTTAGGCTTTATTGCTCTTTACTCTTAGGCCACTGGTACAGATTCAGATACAGACCTTTACAACTATTAATCAAATTCAGTTTCAATTAAAAAATACATAGATTACATGAACAAGCATGACATAATAATACAGTGAAGCTCAAATTAATGCGAAGACTTTTTCAAACAAAGTGAATTCAATTGACAAGACCCCTCTCTGTGGTGTGACTTTGCTATTACATTCACACAATACCTTCATTATTATGACATGATACGTTATTTAAATTGCAACATCTAAAACAAAACTGCATCGATTAGTCCCACCTTCATGTATCCCAACGTCACATGTATATAGTTATCTACATATGTATTTATCTACACATAGCATAAACCCGCTAAAATGCGTTCAGAAACTCGCAGTAATGACCAGCATTATATCAATCAGATTTATAAAAATAATTAACTTATCTCTGGCCGTAGGTTATTTAGTACGTATTTTCATTAAGATATCGATATTGATAAAGTAATGACTTTCAAATTTCGAAGCGTGGACCGGACGTCAGAGCCTTCGATACTGTAATGGAAATCTAGTTGGTCATTATTTGAAATCTAGTCGGCAATGGTGGTTATTCTAATGATTTCCGAACAAATCATTGAGGATTTATGATATGTGTGTAGATAAAGTAGTGTATGCAACTATACAGTAAGGGAAATGTATTCACGTACCACCGTAGAACCCTATCGCAATTAGGTGACATATCACTCGAGTTTGAGTGATGGCGGCCTGTCAATTGCGACAGGGTTCTACGGTGATACGTGAATACATTTCCCTTACTGTACATAATTAGTCCTTAAAACACTCGTGTGATCCTATTATAAAACTCGCTGGCTCGTTTCATAAAACCACATTCATGTTTTAAGCCCTCTCATTATGTATCAGTCGCATAAACTACTATTAAATAAAAGGCATTGTCTATAGTACGCATGAGAGATGAGAGCTCAGAATTATTTGTTCTACTGCACGACAAAGAAAGAGACCATTTCGTTCTATACGAAGCATCGATAAATTAAGCGAATATTTGAATCAGGGATGTTGTGGATGCGGATCGCGTGTGCGGATGTCTGCATTATCCCTGATTTGTATATTAACGTATATTTTGAATTTAACGTTTGTGTAACCTCTTCCTTAGTCGGCATGGTACACTACTAAGGTACACAACACAGATTACACTGGATCTAAATTAGATAGTAGATACGTTTCTTTAACAGTGCCGCGTTATAGAATTGCTTATTATCTTTAATACCTTATCATTCGTTCTTATAGTCAGTATGAAGCGTTAACGAATACCAGAACTTTCCAAGTCATTATTTATTTAAACTTTATTGCACAATACAAGACAAAGTACAAATAGCGGCCTTAATGCCAATGCATTATGAACCCATTATTATTAAGAATGATGAATTATTTATCGTCTTGTGTTACTTTTTTCTCCATGCGACTATATTTTTAATCCTTTTTCGAGAAAATTCAACATTATTGATTATTTTATTTGGTGTCACCATCCCTATTCATCGCAGGAAGCGCCGCGTCTGTGTGGTCTTGGCAGGGTAGCGGATTTGTTCCATTAGGAACCTGGTCCTAAGTCGGTGTGAGGGGCTGTGTGAGCGACGAGGATCACGTGAGGCGGCAAGACGGTTTTGTCCCATTAGGAACCCGGCCCTAAGTCGGAGTGAGGGGCTGTGTGAGCGAAGAGGATATCGTGAAGCGGCAAGACGGTTTTGTCCCATTAGGAACCCGGTCCTAAGTCGGAGTGAGGGGCTGTGTGAGCGAAGAGGATATCGTGAGGCGGCAAAACGGTTTTGTCCCATTAGGAACCCGGTCCTAAGTCGGAGTGACGGGCTGTGTGAGCGAAGAGGATATCGTGAAGCGGCAAGACGGTTTTGTCCCATTAGGATCCTGGGGCTGTGTGAGCGAAGAGGATATCGTGAGGCGGCAAGACGGTTTTGTCCCATTAGGAACCCGGTCCTAAGTCGGAGTGAGGGGCTGTGTGAGCGACGAGGATCACGTGAGGCGGCAAGACGGCAGGCGGCCGCAGGCGGAGTGCCAGCGATGCTTGTGAGAGGACTGCTCCGAGAGTTCCGCGGTGGACAGTGTGCGCGAGCCGCCGTCACCCAGCTCTGTAACATCAACACACAAAATCACAAAAGGGGCCTTAGAGTCTATCAAGCGAGTCGTGTCCCTGGAAATGTTGCAAATTCTTTATATTGCAACAATTTTACTTATGAAATTTATCTCACATACTTGTTTGCGGTCCTCTGAGTATTATTTAAAGAGGTTGTACGCATTGTCACGAATTCCGTACAAATTCAGTTTTGCCAAGAGGTGTTTATGATCAACATAGTCGAATGCCTTTTGCATGTCCATAAATAATGCAGCAACATGTTCTCTTTTATTATTACAATGCATTATGTGATAAAGACAATCACAAACCGCTAATTGAGTCGATTTATTTTTCCTAAACCCTTGTTAATTTTTAAGTATATTAAATTTTTCCAAAAAGTTATATAGACGATCATTGATTAAGGTTTCTGCAAGTTTAGAAAAAATTGGTAGAATAGATATCGGTCTATAACCTACCTACCTAACCTACCTCTTTTTTATCATAATTTTTATGAACTGGCTTCATTATAGACATCTTAAAATGGCAGGAAATTTCGCTTGTTTGTTCAAACATAAGATGTAGAATGTGTGTTAGAGGACCTGCAATACCTGTCAAAATATATTTACTTAAACATATTTCCCGATAACATTCTTAATTCGTCTGGTAATTGATTGAAAATGACTATACCTACACATTTCGTATACATTTCTTTTACATAATATGTATTTGTGACTGGGACGTTTGTACACCAAAGCCATAATACGTGCTCTTGTCACATTCTTCAAATCACATTGAAATGGAGAATCCTTGTAATGTTAGTATTCAACTATCGAACAACATGCGAAAACTAAAATAAAGATATTATGCAGAACATTGCGTACTTTCAATATCTTTAGTATCAGTCTCTGTAGAACTGAGGTTGAATTCTAGGAAATTGATAAAAATGACACTCGCAACATTAGTATAGAGGAAAAGTCCGTCCGTATGTTTGTAAGCTTGCATGTAGGGGATAATCTCCGGAAGCACTTATCCGATTTGAAAAATCTTTCGCCTCTGTGTAGAATGGACTTTCTGGATGGGAAATTGGGCATAGGCAATTTTTTATCTAGCGGGTTTACCTGCCTCTTTTGCAATACGCGGGCGAAGCCGCGCGGCAGGTAAGTAAGTTATATAGCGTGCACCACAAACATGTGCGGAACCCGAGTTCTATAAATTATCTATGAATTCCACTCCGCAGATCATCCTCTGGTGGTGCAAATTACAATACCAGCAAACTATTCACAACATACATACATATACAAAATTTCCCAATTTTATGAATTCCAGCGAAACAAACTCAAACTGCGCGTTGTAATGACCAGCAAAATAAAACAGAACATTAAATTTTCCGGAACTCGAGCACCGGTGTTCGATTGCACTTGAAAGTTATAATATGGAATAAATTATGCAAAACATGTTAATTAAACGATTACTCGATTCAGTGAGTCATTGAGGAAAGTAGGCCGGATCATTCAGCGTTAATATTGATGAGCAAGTTGCAATCACTGTCCAGACTATTCTTAGTGGATTGACGAGGCGCCAGAGATACGAGTATATAGCAAACCGTATACTTACGAATCGTAATAGTCGGAAGATTAACAAAACTTTTAGGTTTGAATTAAGGTACAATTAAAATATTATATCTGTGGCCCGTCACACGATACCGCAATTTTATAAGTCTAACGCTCAACACGCACCTCAGGCATCATATCAGGTTTTTAGATAAGTTGTCAACGGTTTTGAAAATAAGCGCTCGAACATGACAAAAAGTTCTAGGTTCCCAAACCCTTAATAAATCCTGATGACCTGATGTGTGCTGCAGGCCTAAACCGAAAACATCTAGAAAGGCAACATCGTTCAATCGTTTAGCTGATTTAGACCGGTTACACACGGCGACTTATTGCAGCAATACAGGCCCCGTAGCATGGTTGGCCTTGTCACGCAATAGGTGATAGGATAGAGCGTGCGTCACTGGCTGACACCGTTCGATAGAACGAGACGACGCTGTTATCTTGTCACTTGTCGCGTGATAAGGCCAACCATGCTACGGCTCCAGCTCTTAGACTTGCAAAATTGTCAGTTATAGCTTCTTGTAACTGACGCGACACGGGTTTATGACGGGTAAATTGGGTAATTGAAGGGGCAAAGGGATACCTCCCGCACACGCATGCCACGAACCTAACTCAACGAGCAAATTCTAGCGCGCACCCTACCGCAGCCGCCGGCCGCACCCGCCTCTGGAAAGTTAATGTTACAAACAAACAAATGTAAGTCACGACATATGACATGTGGCCTTACTTCACGAAGCTTTAAAGCTATTATGACGACCGAATAGCCTAGTGGTTAGAGAACCTGACAATGAAGCTTGAGGTCCTGGGTTCGATTCCCGGTCGGGGCAGATATTTGTATGATGAATACGAATGTTTGTTCTCGAGTCTTGGATGTTTAATATCTATTTAAGTATGTATTTATCTATATAAGTATGTTTATCCGTTGTCTAGTACCCATAGTACAGGCTTTGCCTAGTTTGGGACTAGATCAATCGGTGTGAATTGTCCCACGATATTTATTTATTTATTTATTATTATTATTTATTATTATTATGCAACATTATGGTGATTGGTCAGATGTTTTAATGACGGTTCAGACTCGTTTAGTAACTTCGTGATACCAGCGACTGAAGCAGACCAATTACATTTTGTTTTACCGTTACTATTTAATTTTGTACTAGAAGATTTATCTAATTAATAATTTAAAAGGTGTTAAGATTCAAATGCTTAGCGATTAAAATATTGTGCAGTTCTAGATTTGAATCTACTTTCAGATATGAAAGCAATGTAAATCTATTTATATTTACGTAAAAAAATAGTAATCCCTCAGTATATGCATTTATTGCGTTATAAAGTCAAGGTGTAAATATCGAATGTTTTATCTTATCCCGTTACCAAAGCTTCATTCGAGCCCTAAGGCCAAAGCAACAATGACTGCTGCGTCCATGATGAGCTAAAATAATTATATACGAGGCCTCTCCCGTTTACTTCGGCGCATGACACTGTGGCTTTACCCGCGACAACCGATGAAGTTTGTGCTGACTATACATTATATAGACTTTTCAACCCACGAGGAATCATCATCATCATCATCATCATCATCATCATCATCATCATCCTGGCCGATTTCGACCACGGCGACTGGAAAAAGAGAAGAGTTCTGGCTAACTGGAGCGTCGTTCGTGAGCTCTCAGGTGACTGACGTAGCCTATCTTTGCAGAGAATGTGCGACCACATTCCCTACAGGTCAGCACCCCTCCGACAAAATTGTAGTGTATGGCCGCAGGTGGTCAAGCCTTCAACTCCTCGCGCTTAGCATCGAGTTCGTTACGTCTTCGTTCTTCGAAGGCTTGCACATTAACCTTCAACAGTGAAGGTTAAAGTGAAGGTGAGTTTCTCGGTCAAAGTGGAGACATACAGATGTCTCCACTTTGACCGAGAAATGGTGCGGTGAATACGGTGAATGGTGATGTGTCTAAACTGATATATAACACAAATAACATAACATTGTTGGCCGAAGAAGGTTGGTATTAAAAATGCACTGTGACTTTTATACTTAATCCGTGAGGCACCTCTACATTGATGGACCGATCTATAAAACGTGATACTGACCGTTGCACAGGTCCCGCTCCGTGAAGTAGTCCTGCGCGGACGCGTAGTGCCGCTCGACGAGGTACGGCAGCACGGTGGAGCTGTACAGCTCGTCGGAGCGCCGCGAGCGCGGGCTCACGGCGCGCTCGCCCGCCTCTAGAGGCGGTGTGGCTTGCACCCATCTGGAAAGAGAACGCCACTCATTAGAGTCCAAAACTCTCAATACGGGATTAGACTGATAAGGGTGGGCGGCACCAAACCGGTGGTAACAGCTGCCGCTGCCATATTTAACGTAGATCGGTCTGTAATCGTAAGTTAGTGCAACCAGCACAAACGGTGGGTTGCCCCAAAAGTTGTATTGAAAGTTTAATAAGTTTCTATGGAATGACAGCTCTTAAGTTGATGTAACACGCCCTAAGTTAAGCTTTTTATGAAACGCCAGAAACGCTTTGTTAGTATATGAATTTTGCAGGAAACGCAGACTAGTGACGTCATTGTTATTTACGGCCAAACAGCATCCTTTTTTGGTCTTTATGTATTTTAAAATAGCAGAATAAGGTTTTTTTTTGGTGAAAATGAAAAAAAAAGTTCATATACCCAATCCAATTGGAACACTTTTCTTGTAGCTCGTTATCATTGTGAATTCGTGATGTCTCCTAGGTTTTTGGTAGCCGTGATTTTATGGGGTATAAATACTCTATACATCATTTTAATTCATATAACAACTGACGAGTCATTTTCTTACCGTTAATATGTCATTCATTGCATTCAGTTCAGTTGTCTTCATTTTTAACTCAGGCTATGCTCATACAGGTTCAATTTGTATCGCATTGTGAAAAGAAATAAGTTGTCCAAAGTTTTTTTTTTGACGATGATAATGTTTTTTGTGCCAAAGGGTGGCACAAAAAACATTTAAGTGGATATTTTCAACTAGCGTATTAAGCACATTCAACACATGCTGACAATTCGGTTCAATTATAACAATACCTACGCAATACCAGTATTTGTAGTAAAAAATAACTTACGATCTTTAGGTAAATACTTCACCCAGGTATTTATTCCTCTCATAATGTAATGTGATTTATTTAAAAGAACAAGGATAATAAAAACAAACAATAGAACAACAACTTAACCTACAAAGACAAAAAAAGACTCTCATAATTATATAGGTGTGTCACCATAATGTAAACAGAATTTATGACGAATCTTCTTGATAATAATAATAAATCAGTTACAGGTGAATGTTACATAGAATGTTTGTAAAGAATTTAATAGTATCGGTTAATCGGCCATACAAATCTATTCCGAGTACCAGAGTACCTAGCGGCTTATTAAAAGTAATTTATATGCAGACATTGCAGACTGGATATAGATATAAGTAAAATGTATTGCTGCATGAAGCCATTTGTGTATTCAGATGGTGCAGACATTCTTCGACGTATACAGGGTGCGCGGGAGGAATCCATATAATTTAACAGCGTGTTCCTGAGGTCCTAAGAAATAAAAAAATACATAAAAATAGGATTGACTCGGCTCAGTTTTTTTTTTTATACATTACAAATTTTTGCTTGACCAGTATAATGTATGAAAACCAAGTGAGCCGAACCCATCTTACTTTATATCATTTTTAGGGTTCCGTACCTCAAAATGAAAAACGGAACCCTTATAGGATCACTTTGTTGTTGGTCTGTCAAGACCCTTTATCTCGGGAACGCGAGGAGGTATCGAGTTGAAATTAAAACAATATACTCAAGTCTACAGTCCCTTGAAGCTGTGAAAAAGTCAAACTTTTACTTCTAAGTTAACGTAAATAAAAGTAACGGTCGTTTTTCCCGCAAAAAAGGTATATTTCGACACTCAATCAAAATTTAAAGGGTACTTTCCGTTGACCTAGAAGTATGAAATTTGGCAAGTAATATCGTCTTATACTACAAGTACAGGGAAAAACTGAAAACTATACATTTGTAATATTGTACGGAACCCTCGGTGGGCGAGTCCGACTCGCACTTGTCCGGTTTTTTTACTTCTTAGGACCTCAGGAACACGCTGTTAAAATATATGCCCTTGGGAAAAACCAAGCAAGCAATCAAAGCATGAGCATACAATACTACTTACTATCTTGCAGTAGCGGCGCGTGAGAATTTTCACTGGTCAACCCGGAGCAAAAAAGGGCTGTTTTTTTAATGATTTGCGAGTTTGGCAATATATAGCAAGAAATTTTAGGCAAGCTCCGTAATGGTAATATGGGCGCTCCGCCACTGCTATCTTGAAAGCTTCTTTGGATCTTATACAAATGCATAGGTACTATTTAATAAATTCAATGTACCTATATTAAAAGATAGAAACACCTAATCATGATTGTTATAGTTGATGTGAAATTTTAACATGTAGTGAGATAACGAATAATACCTACGTTACTAAATGAATCAGTACCTAAATACACTAAGACAAAATGAGAAGAGACAAGACAACAATACGTAAAAAATGAGCAGAAACCAGCTTACTTTATGACATTTTATCATCTAAACATAAATTATTAGGATTCCGATTATTAGGAGCACGTTGTATAGTATTGCTATTAATTTAATCTGTTGTAAACAAAGCTGATATATTTCGTAGTAATCCGCATGTTTACAGTGGCCTCCTGTTTACTAGCTCTCTTAATATAAATTAAACGAAAATAATGTGTGTAGACTGTAGACGTAACCAACATGTGCCAGCCGGCTGGATAGTATATCTATAGTCTATTATTTCAACCTTGCAGACAGTCACATGCTTCTACGCTAATCTAAAAGACGTAAACTTAGATTGCTCCGCATAACACATTTAAGGGAATGAGAATACCTATTACCGATAGTAAAACAATAGATAATGAATGATATTCTCGTAACTTGAATGCGATGGAAATATTTACTCAGCAGTGCAGTTGTTTGTAAACGGGTCGCTCGAGTCCGTAACTCTTCAGAGAGATATAATAATTATTTCTATATTTTAGTGATAAGTAGTGACGTCCGGTTAGCCTAGGGGGTAGTGATGCCTACGAAGCCGAAGGTCCTGGGTTCGAATCCCAGTAAGGGCAAATATTTGTGTGATGAGCATGAACATTTGTTTCTGAGAGAGAGAAAATATATCGTCGTCTAGTTCCCATAATACAAGCCTTATTGAGCTTACTATGGGACTAGGTCGATTTGTGTAAGATTGTCCTCTAATATTTATTTATTTTAACCCAGGCTAGTCAATTTACAAATACAGATACTCTTTATTGCACACCTCACACAAACAAAGCAGTTACAAAGAGAAACAAAACAATAACATGTAGGTAGAGGGTTGAAAACATGCGGTCTTATCGCTGAAGGACGACCTCTTCCAGACAACCATTGGATAACGGAGAAAGAAATAAAAGTAGATTATGTAGTAGGTGGTGCAGAGATTATAATGAACCTATGAATATTAGAATGATTATAATTAATTTAAATATTTATGTTTATAAAAGTCTGCTATAACTATTTGCAAACATTTTAATCAAGTTTGATGCTAATTGTGGGGATTCCGAGCTTAAACTTCACTTTCAGAAACCCATCACTTAAATTTGTGGAAATCTACACAAGCCAAGTTCAAGCAAAGGAACTGGCTAGCCAGCGCCGAATGTAATATTACACGAACCACTTGGTGCCATTTTTGACCCTTCTATAACTCAAAACCTCTTTAACGTAAACACATAAAACTACGTGTGTTTAATTATATCCATAAGGACATCTAGAAGCCCAAATTTCATGAAGCTAGCTCAAACGGTTATACAAATATGAAGGTCAAAAAGTCGTAAATTTTAGTATTGACTGACACATAGTAGCTAAACCTAACCTACTTCCAGATGACCCAGATGGAGGAAATTTGGAATCCAGCTCGGTAATTGTGTGTAAGCGTAGGAAAAAATCTAAAAATAAAAAATAGGGGGGGGTCCCCAAATTTTTTTTTTAAATTGTAGCGTTGGAACCGTTACGAGCAGATATTTGAAACTATCCTAATATATGTATTATTATATTTGCTATATAACAGAAATGTAAAAATAAAGTTAACCCTAAAAATAAGTGGTGTCCCCATACAAAAAAATTTAAATACGCGCTAAACAACCGGCCAACGGTGTGTCGTCGGCGGCGCGCGGCACCACATAATTATACACAGAACAGAAGTAAATCTACATAAAAGCGCTCCCGAGCAACACGGAAACGCAAGAAAAAACAATACCTGCCTAGTTTTCTTTACAAAAAGTAATGATATCCCACCAAAAACATTAATGTAAAAAAGGAGAGCCAAGTTCAATACAAAAATTATGCTTGGCTGTGGGCTTCGCCGCAAAAATAATGGAGATCTAAATGAGTGCCAAGTTATGCAAAATCCAAATATGTATTTATAGGAACAAAATAATATTATGAACAAGTATTAAACTCTATTTCTTTGCTTTATTGGATACCTATAACAATTGCTGTTATTTAAAAATGTGAGATCTTAAAGTAGGTTAGATTTGACTTGGCCAGTTTTTATCAGAATTAATATATATATATATATATATATATATATATATATATATGTTGAATAACTTTATAAAATGACTGATGTAATGAAAAGGGGTATGATTCCCGGGATAAAAAGTATTCTATTAACATATAGAATACTTTTTATCCCGGGAATCATACCCCTTTTCATTACATCAGTCATTACATCCAGGCTATACACAATATGTATACCAAAATTAGTCTTAATCCGTTTAGCTGTTTTAGCGTGATTGAGTAACATCCAAACATGTAAACATCCAAACATCCAAACTTTCGCATTTATGATATTAGTAGAATTAGTAGTTAAGATTGTATTTAAACCCTTACTTTTTTTCTATGAAATAAACAGATCAAATTTTTTATTTTTTACCTGCACCACATTTTAAGCCCCACAAGTGAAACTGAGTTTTGCCTCTGGCGCCAAATTAGGTACCAAAGCCGACTCCTCTGGTAGCCGGTACGGTACACGTTTATTTTTCACACACTCTTGCATGGCAGTATAGTCGAAGACATAAGTAGCTGAACACCTAAGTACCTTGTCGTTTTCACTCGTTTGACAACTTCATATGGCAGATTAATATGACGTTTATTGCGACACGGTACAAAGGTGTTCAGCTACTTATGTCTTCGACTGTATATTAATCCCCTAAGAATCCAGTAGTCTCGAGTGTCTCCTAATCTCGTGCACGCTTGGGCATGTGGCGCGGAGCCCGCATTCATTCGTCTCTAGCAGCCGGTATATGTTTCTTCTTTTCATTCGCTCTTGCATCTGCCAGTATATTTGTATCCTAACAATTTTACCTTACTTAATTTGTAATATTTTGTTTGCTTAGTTTGTTAAATAACTATAAAGTCTTAAGCTGCGTAAGAATTTGAGCGGCTCAGCCTGAGGCATGCTCGCCCCGCGCGGCGAGCTTCTCGCGCGCCAAATAGTTCCACATAAACATGCGCGGGTGAGGCAGCGTGCTCGCGGCCTCGCGGCGAGCCGACATTCAAAATGGCGTCGACACGATGACAACTGATTGATTTCGGGACCCACAACCCACAACACCTTTTGCTTTTCATGTATTTGTATCAATAATTGTTCCAAATTTACTAACAAACTATTACACACGCACGGCTCAGCCACTTGCTCAAATTCGTACGCGCCTCGGGCGCAAACATGTTCGATCTTGTCGCTCAGTCCGCGGCACGCTCAGATACACGTCCAAGTTACGCGAGGCACGCACACTGAGGCTTTGAGCACGGTCAAAAGACCGCCACTGGCCGGCTCGCCGCGCGCAGCTCGCGCACGGCGCGTGAGCGCGTACGAATTTGAGCAAAATGGGCGAGCCATGCGTGCTTCAACCCGAGGCTGCTCTAATTCGTACGCACCTTTAAATGTAATTTATGCCCATATGTACTTATAATTGTATCATAAGAATCGTAACTCAACCTCTTGTATGCTGGGACACTTACAGCGCTAAAGGAATTTGATTTTTTTGTTTCTGACACAGATTCAATTTTCGATAGCCCTGATCGGTGCAGATCTGCTACTAAGCATACGAGAGGTTAATTAGGTTAAGTATATTGCAATACCAAAAATGGGTGCATGTTGATACCTACTGTTCACTCTATTTAACACCCTGTAAAAAACATGTAAGCAATTAAATAAATAAATAGAAGCAGTACTCACGAGTGTCTCCTGATCTCGTGCACACTAGGCCTGTGGCGCGGCTCGCGCTGCAGCATGGCGATGAGCAGCGCGCGCAGCGACGCGCCGAGCGTGGCGGGCGGCGGCGCGGGCTCCCCGCGACCGATCGCCTCCAGCAGCCGGTACACGTTGTCGCCCTCGAACGGGTAGCGGCCTGTTGTCATGTTGTATCTGAAAATTAAGGTTATGTAGTCCACTTTTTTTGATCCGACTAGGGATGTATTGTGCCAGTATAGCGGCAGGGTTACAGCAGCGGGTAACTCTAGTGTGAAACTTTGGAAGCGTGATATTGAACTACCGTGCAGAAAGTTACGCCATCTAATTTAAGTAGTTGTACTGTGCGCCACAACCTCATAGTAGTGTCGTGCTTCTTAAGGTGCGTATGAATTAGAGCAGCCTCAGGTTGTGGCACGCACGGCTCGCCTATTTTGCTCAAATTCGTACGCGCTCACGTGCTGTGCGCGAGCAACGCGTACGAATTTGAGCCGGTTTGAGCGAGCCGGCCAGTGGCGGTCTTCTGACTGTGCTCAAAGGCGCCTCAGTGTGCGTGCCTCGCTTAACTTGGACGTGTATCTGAGCGTGCCGCGGACAGAGCGACAAAATCGAACATGTTTGTTTGCGAAACGCGTACGAATTTGAGCAAGCGGCTGAACCGTGCGTGTGTAAAACTGCGTACGAATTTGAGCGGCTCAGCCTGAAACATGCTCGCCCCGCGCGGTGAGCTGCTCGCGAGCCAAATAGTTCCACATAATCATGCGCGGGTGAGGCACCGTGCTCGCGGCGAGCCGACATTCAAAATGTCGTCGACACGATGACAGCTGATTGATTTCGGGACCACAGCACATTTTGCTTTTCATTTATTTGTGTCAATAATTTGTTCCAAATTTATTAGTGTTGTGGGACCCGAAATTAATCAGCTATCATCGTGTCGACGCCATTTTGAACGTTGCACAATGTCGGCTCGCCGCGACACGCTGCCTCGCCCACGCATATTTATGTGCAACTATTTGGCTCGCGAGCAGTTCGCCGCGCGGGGCGAGCATGCCTCAGGCTGAGCCACTCAAATTCGTACGCAGCTTTAGGACCGACACGCCAAGCCATTAGTTAAAATAAAATCTACATATAACTATGTATTTCGTTAGGAACTATTATACATCCTCGATGCGTTTGCGAATGGCATAGCTGACAGTTCATATTATAAATGTTCATGTAGTGATGTAGCAAAACTGTCACCTGCAATCCCATTCTAATCGCGGTTTGATATATGTATTCTTGTCAGTATATTTATTTCGTTTATAAACTATTTTTAGGGTTCCGTACCTCAAAAGGAAAAAACGGAACCCTTATAGGATCACTCGTGTATCTGTCTGTCTGTCTGTCACAGCCGATTTGCTCCGAAACTACTGGACCGATTGAGTTGAAATTTGGTAATCATATGTAAATTGGTGACCCTAAGATAGACGCGTAAAGTAAATTAATGAATTGTGAACAAGGGGGCCACTTTTGGGTGGTAAACTGGAAAATTAAAAAAAAGTTTCGCAATCTGTATTGTGTCACATATCAAATGAAATGGGTTGTTGTAAGCATCTCAGATATTTATTTAAATAATTTTATCAAAAACAGATTTGAAGTAATTTAGGAAAAAGACGAAACTTGATATTATAGTGAAAATGGCCTTACAACCAATATTTCACAGCTGTCATCCCAGTAAATGTTGTGTCATCATATGTCATCATTGACGTTTATTATACCGGGATGACGGCTGTCAAGTATCGGCTGTTAAAAAATCTAATTAATAGTAGATGATTATGCTCTTTAAG
Organism: Epinotia nisella; assembly: GCA_932294315.1. Taxonomy (NCBI): domain Eukaryota; kingdom Metazoa; phylum Arthropoda; class Insecta; order Lepidoptera; family Tortricidae; genus Epinotia; species Epinotia nisella. The sequence goes on from OW028681.1 coordinate 14,859,478, forward strand.
TTTTTAGGGTTCCGTACCTCAAAAGGAAAAAACGGAACCCTTATAGGATCACTTTGTTGTCCGTCTGTTTCTCTGTCTGTCAAGACCTTTTATCTCGAGAACGCGGTATCGAGTTGAAATTAAAACGATATACTCAGGTCTACAATCCCTTGAAGCTGTGAAAAAAACACACCTGGATTCAAAATTATATTGCCGTTTACTAGATAAAAACACGCTCTTTCATGTGATATATCGACGGTAGAAATTTCAAATGTCGTAAGGGACAAAGGCCTACTTGTCCCTTACGACATTTGAAATTTCCACCGTCGATATTTTCTTCATCTCTCAGATAATAAAAAGCAAAACTACGGACGATATACGAAAAATTGTTTCAATCGTACCCAATCTAGGTCCCTACTACAAGTACAGGGAATAATTTGAAAACTATACGAGTACATTTGTAATTTTGTACGAGTAATTTTGTTCGGGACCCTCTGTGGGCGAGTCTGACACGCATTTATAAAAAAAAAACCAGACAAGTGCGAGTTCAACTCGCGTGGTGAGTGTTCCGTAAAATGTTGAGAATTTTCCCGTTACTTTGAATACTCAAACTTCTTATAGGTTTTCCTGTAATCTTTAGGCAAGGAACTATTTTCCATATTTTTTTTCAGAATTTAAAGCCTAGTATTTTCGGAGATAAGGGGGGGGATGGTCAAAATTCGTCTTTTTTCCTAAATTACTTCATATCTGTTTTTGCTAAAATTATTTAAAAAAAATCTGACATGCTTACAACAAAATTTCGGAGCAAATCGGCTGTGACAGACGGACAGACAGACACACGAGTGATCCTATAAGGTTTCCGTTTTTTTTCCTTTTGAGGTACGGAACCCTAAAAACTAATAGGTACTGACTTCTTAGATTTTTGTTCCGTGATAATCTGTCATTTGTATACTTACTAACGAAATAATTTATTGAAAACCATGAAATGCCAATGAGTTTACATAAAATTATTTACGCTATCAATAGAACTTAGTTAAAGAAATATATCCCATCCTTTTTTTTTTTTTTATTGATTAACACAAAAAGAAAATACATGATTACAATTCATATATTGCTATATTTGCTATTAACGCATTTTTTCACAGAACATTTTTGTCATTTTTGACAACCGTCAAGTCTCACGGTCGAAATCAGACTAAACGCAAAAGAGCCGCAAGTGTCGATCGCGTGGTTCTTTTGGACGGCCACTTTTTTCGGCTGACTGTGTATCTAGTTACTTAAACTAAATAATGAGTTTAAATAATAGTACATTGTTTAACGAGGGCCGTAAGTGGAATATTGCTAACGAGAGTGTATCAGAAGCCCGACGCCGAAGGCGGAGGGCTTTTGATGACTCGAGTTTGCAATATTCTTACGCCCGTGTTATACACAATGTTTTTCATCACATTTGCGAGGAAATAAATAACAACAAAAGACAGAAAAATGTATGTTTCATACAGCAGCACCAATCAAAAATTGACAACTTCACTTCCAGATCAGTGCTAGTAGAGCGCGCAGTTCAATATTTCAACCAATCACAGAGCAGTATTCTTGCGGGGCGGGGCGTCGTGACCAACTAGATTTTTTTATTCAACCAATCACACAGCAACCAGATTTGCTTAAGCCAATCAGAATCTATTATTTAAAAAAAAAACCATAACGCCCATGGGCGTAATATAGCCCATTACAGCTCAGTACGCTTGCGTATAATAACACCATTTTCGAGCAAGTGTGATGAAAATAAATAATACCTACTAAGTTAATTACATCGATATTACATCAATCATACATCATCATACAACAAAAATTACTATTCTCATAAAAGGCGTACGTACATAATATACTCGATGAGTACATTAACACAACAATGAATAATCAGGTAGACGTCCCTATATATTATTGTGAGTCTCGCTTATCAATCATATAAGTAGCATGCAGTCAGTGCGACTATTAAAAGGAAAAAAAACATCTTACAGTCATTCATTGTATGTATATACCTAATATATAATTCTTAAGCCAACTTTCCTGGTAAACAATAAATAATGCATGGCGTATTCAAAATGCGAGACTTAAAATGGAATAAATACAAAACGAGACAAATTTATGTGCACCATTTCAGATGCTTGATGCAGCCTTTATTCCGATTTCGCACAAAACCTATAATGTTCTCGCGATACAATATATGTATGCAAATCGAAAACGGAATGGATTCAGGGCGATTGGCGGATCATTGTCCGAAAATAGCTTTTGTTAGGCAACACTTGTATTGAACTCAGAAACACGTTTGGTATGTGACTCACTGCAAACATGTTCACGCGCAAATTCACACAAAAGACTAGGAATATCAGACAATCAATATTTGTATGGATATAATAGGAAATTGTCTGCTTAAAAAATGAATCCTATCTCAGATACATTGCAATTTTAAACCGCTAAAGGCGGTGTGTTGTCGTGCCCACAGCGCCAACACCGACTATACCTACATGGCGTACCTACCTACGTTGTTTTTCAAGTACAGTTTACATTTATATATCTATTCTCTGCTAGTAAGGCCTTTGTTTATAATACGATGGTGGCAAACAAGCATATGGCCTGCTTGGTGCTAAGCCGACCACCATTGCCTATGGACGCTTGCGATAAATTTGAGGGTTCGATAGCGTGTGGGAGTATTTTTTAACCAAATTGTTTCAAAGTAGTCCATTCAAAATGCAACTCTACCGTCCAAAGTTAAAGATTCAAATTCCAATGACAGTATTATGAATAGTTGGTCACATTAAATAATCTCAACTATACATATACAAAAAGGTCTAAAAGTTTTTACAAACATAACAAACAAGGTATTCATTGGATTTACCAGATTCACTATAGACTATTTTGTCATTAACGTAAAATAGTAGATTGTATGACAAGGGGCTAAAATAAGCCATATTACCACGACATGGTTATTTTCCCGATTGAAGTGAGGGAAAATTTTTCGAGGGGTACTATGGCTTTTAGACCCGAGTTACTCTACTTTTCACTTCGACTGCGATAAAATAGTAAACACAAAGATTATCCCATCCACAATCAATAATAAATTCCATGTTTTTTTTTAATAAACTGCTTTGACACAGATACAAAATATTGACACTACGAATAAACGCCTCTGACCGTCAATAGCCGCGTCCAAACGGCCGAGCGCGGCGGACAGCATACGGGGTATAAGGTAAAGCGAGATAGACAGCAGTCTATCCCGCTCAATCTCATAGCTTATGCCATGTATGCAGTCAACCACGCTGGAACGTTTGAACGCGGCTATTGCCTAAAAAAACACCTGATGTTTGAAATGAATTCTGTTTTCTGATTGGTCGATTTTAATATTAAAATGCAACAAAGAGGTGTGCAATAAAGAGTATTTGTATTGTATTGTATTAGCTATAATCTGGTTAGTTGACAGCAAATACAAATGTTTTTGAAAAGAGTTGTGGTTGGGATTTAATACGGTGAAGTGTTTTGATTGGTCAATTTAAATGTTTTAAAAATCATAAATAATGCATATTTTCCCTAGGGGCTAAATGTACTACTTTAGCCCCGCTTGCTAAGCCTAATATGACACACTTTTCGAGCATGAGAAGTGAAAAGTACATTAATCGTACCACAGTCATATACAGGTTCACAGACATAATAGCTCATGTGTAGGTATAGATTAGTTCGTAATAAACAAGCAGCAGTAGCACGCACCTCGAGGTGACTTTACGTGACATTGGTACTTACAATGTAACGCCGCTGCTCCATATGTCGACTTTGAAGCCCGAGAACTGTTCGGCGCCGTTCGCGATCTCAGGCGGTTGAAAGGCGGGGGAGCCCTGACCCGTATAACACGTGTCCTCGGGCGAGAACATGTCGAGAGCCTGGAATCAAAAACTTTAATATATAATCTGAACAACGTGCGCGCCGCGCGGTGCCAATAACTGGGACCTGCAAATTGATACTCATTCCTTCACTGAGTATAGAGGGGTATAGTGCTGGCGTACGAAAGGATACCGATAACATTCTCAGCTGCTATTGAGTAACCAGGAGGGAGTCAACTAATAGATAGATTGGTCAGGCTAGAACTCTTCAAAATCTCTCTGTATCACTCTCTTCCATTTTACCGGTAATCCCAGTTGCATTTCCAGCATTTTTTTCAAGGTACATTTCGCGGGATTAAATGTTAAATCTACTACAATTACTTAAGTGTATTTCTGTACTTTACTAATCAATAAATTGACAAAACATTACTACTATCGAAGAAGGAAAGATAAGCGACACACAGCATAGACTGGGTTAGACTTGATATTAATAGATTTTATGAATAAATATTGTAAGTTTTTATCAGTTTTTTGTTACCATGGTTCCAATCAAAATATGCATCAAATAGGATCTGACAGTGTATCAAAAAAGTTGTTATCAAAAATCGTATTTCTCAATAACTGAGTCCACTTAGTATTGCATTAATAAATCATTACATAACTGGCAAGCTTCCAGATTTACTCACGCTATCTATTATCATCATATCTATAATCTATATACAATTGCGATACTCACCATGTATTGAATAACTATTATTTAGCTCTATTTTAATTTATCGCAAGGAAAAAAGATAGGTACATAAATGCCTATCAATATATTAGATTAGAATAGTTGCCCTCGTACACTGTTCACGTCCAGGACCTGGTACTTCGGAGGGCTATAGCCACGAAAATCGAATTTCAGAGTTCTATATCTCCGCCTCTTTAGCACTTATTATACTCGCGTGACAGAAGTTTTTCGTGGTTGCGCCGCTGGACTGTCCAGACCCAACAGCTGAGGTAGCCGTGCTCCTGAGGGAACTTGTACAATGCTCACCTCAGCGACACCAACGTCGGTGATATTCAGGGTGAAATCGAAGGAGACCAGCATGTTGCCTGGCTTGATGCCCTTGTACACACACTCTAGCCGTCCCCAGCTACTGTACGCAGTGTACTGCGCGCTGTGCTGAGGGAACTAGTATTACTAGTACAACGCTCACCTCAGCTACACCTAAGTCGGCGATCTTCAGGGTGGAGTCGAGGGTGAGCAGCAGGTTGCCGGGTTTGATGTCCTTGTGCACGACGCCCTGCCCGAGCAGGTACTCAAGGCCGTCCAGCAGCCGGCTAAAGTAGTGCGCCACCTGTTGAGGAAACTAGTACAATGCTCACCTCAGCGACACCAAAGTCTGTGATCTTCAGGGTGGAGTCGAGGGTGAGCAGCAGGTTGCCGGGTTTGATGTCCTTGTGCACCACACCCTGGCCGTGCAGGTACTCCAGACCGTCCACCAGCTGGGTGAAGTAATTGTGCGCCTGCTGTTGAGGAAACTTCTTGCCCGGACTCGACTCTAACATGTCCTGTTCAACAATAAAACAGGCTTCAATTATGTTAGTCAATTAAATATCGTTGTTGGGTTGAAGTCCCTTATCTCATATAGTATAGGGTACTACAGCATACCACTTTTCTCCACTCGGTAAGTAAATACCTAACAAAATCATCTTTATAAAGTATGTTCAGGAGATGTAAACAAGGCAATAAGCTATTAAAAAGTTGACTGACACTGGCTAGAAAAAATATCATTATTTGCAGATAAGAAGTACTATTGTGTACTTTTATGTAAACGAGATACAATAATAACTATATATAACAAAACAAGAATTGACTTCAATCAGGTTTACTTCATTAAATGATGTTTTTCGAGAACGGTATTGTTTGTATGTATAGAAAATACTAGGATTGCCTATAAAATTTGAGGACTTCCTTCAATTTCTCATGAATCTAATTTTATATGGGACAACTAACATAGTATCGGTCCCTGAAGGAAATTTTCAATAGTGGAATGCCTACTAAATTGAAAACAAGCTAATGAACATCTGCCTACTCCCATGTCATGCCAAACCTGGCCCTTAACCAAAAAAACGCTGTTCAAACTGAAGGTACTCGTATGTCAGTGAGTAATGGAGGGAAGCTATCTGGGACTGAAACTTAAGAGATAGAGTAAAAAACAAGGCAATCAGAAAAATAACCAAAGGTACCACAGATGTAGTCAAACAAGCGCTACGACTCAAATAGAATTGAGCAGGGCACACACAACGAGTTATAGACGAAAGGTGAACAAAGATCGCAATGGAAGACCACTCTCAAGATGGAGTGAGGATATCAAAAAGACAGCGGGATGCTTTTGGGGAAGAAAAGCTAAAGACAGGGAAACCTGGAAAGCTTTGGAGGAGGCCTTCACCACTTTAGGCGGTCTTAATGCAGAAGAAGAAGAATAATATTTAAAAAAAAAGTAAATAGGAATATAATAAGGAAAAATAATCAATATAAAAGCATTCATTTATAAAATATTGCATAAAATATGGTTAAAAAATTCTGTTATAAGGAAATAAAATCTATCTTATAATCTTATCTTAACAAACATAAGCAATTCTTGCTGAACATACCTACATAAACATAGCGAGCGAGTCGAGCGAGTAATTGCTGTCCTCCTTTTTTGGTCAGTTGAATGCAATGCAGGTATTGTTTTAAAACACAAGGAATCACAAGGAGGGCATTATTATGCCCCCAACCAGGTAAACAAATAAACAGAGGTCCTACCGCGAAACGAAAACGAATTTCGTTCCTGTATCTCCCTCTCTGTCGCACTTGCATATTCGAGCGACAGAGAGGTAGATACTCGAACGAATTTCGTTTCCCGGTAGCACCCCAGAAATTGGCTTTTCGTCTGATAATTTTTAGGGTTCCGTAGCCAAATGGCAAAAAAAGGAACCCTTATGGATTCGCCATGTCTGTCTGTCTGTCTGTCTGTCCGTCCGTATGTCACAGGCATTTAAGGTGGATTTGAATAAAATTTTGAGGATAGGTGTATTTTGTTAGCCGCTACATAGTTGTGTAATTAAATTACAAAAAAAAATTTTTTTTAGGGGTGCACTCCATACATAAAACAGAAAGTCAAAAAAAAAATTTCATTGGACTTGTCCACGTGTGGCACATCAATCGATAGGCCTTTCAAAATAAATACAAGGTTTCTCAGCAATTTTTTTGATTGAGTGAATAAAGTCGGAGATAATCGCCTCGAAAGTCCCTAAAATTGTGTCCCCCCCCTCTAATTTTTGAACCGTGTATTTTCAAAATATAAAAAAAATCATAGACTAGGGCTTATTAAATTCTTACAGCGAAAATTGTTTTGAACAAGATCAGTTCAAAGGTTTTCGAGTTATTTAAAAAAAACTGCCTTCCTTAAAGAAAAGGATAAGTGTGCCATAAGATTTCAGTAACAATACGACCTTTTTAATAGGCACGGAACCCTTCGTTGTGCGTGGTCCGACACGCACTTGGCCGCTTTTTTATTGACATTAGAACTCAGGTCAATGCTACAAAATAACACCATACTGTAAGATCAACTTGATGAGAGAGAAGATGTTTGGGCAATGGTCTTCACAGGAATTAATTATGTATTCCATCTCACTGTAGCTATCCCGAGACGAGGTCCACTTGCAACAGGATCCCATGCATTGGCGTAGGCGAAGCAACTAGTTTTTGGGAAAGTGATTGCATTCTGACTTTCCAACGCTAAGCGAAAGCTAGACGATGTTGGAATTAGGCTTCATAAAATGAGTAGACAAGACAAGGAGACAGAGACACTATGCCATATCTATTTAAGATATGCCACATTATTATAACCATAAAATATTTGATAAGTAATATGAGTTGTGTACAGCTAAATCTAACACCAAAAATATAATAATTTGATAGTGAGCAGTCTTATTGGAAATGGCAAAGTATATGTAAACAAGAATGTTTTGACACCAGCAAGCATATATCATACTAGCTTCCGCCCGCGACTTTTTCTGCATGGACCCTGGATAAAAACTATAGTATATTTTAATCCAGGTTATAAACTATCTTCATACTAAATTTCATCAAAATTGCTTCTACAATGTGTCAATTGTAGAAGCAATTTTATTCCCTTTGTCTCTGTGTGTCTTTTGTGTAGTGAATAAATGTCTTCTTTCTTTCTTTCTTTCTTTCTTGAGCCATTTAAGTGTGATTTATAACAAACATCTAAACATCCAAACTTTAGCATTTATTAGGATGTATGTATGTATAAATAGGATGTATAGTAGCGCTCAACAGCACACAGTAGGAAATATTGATCCAGTAAACAGAGGAAGGTCAAGCAACCACTCATGGACTTGTACCAATATTAGACAGTGTTGTTTAATTACTTCCTTGTTGTTATTATAAAACTGTTTACTATAATAAATATATAAATGTTTTAATTTATTTTTAAGAGTAGTTATTTGTTCCTAATCATTTTTACACCTTTTGAAAGAATGTAAACAGTATAAAGCAGGTAGGCAAGAGGGTATAAAAAAGCAATTAGTTAATTACTTTTGTATACCCTCAAAAAATCCAATAAAAAATTGTTTAAAAAAATGCTCACTCACCTGTAGCACCCCCACACAGAACTCCATGACAAGATACATCTTCTGTTTTTCATCATTAAATAATACATCGACTAGTTCTATCACATTTTTATGTCTAAGTATACGGAGCAGCTGTATTTCACGCTGCACATTCTGCTCCCCGTTGGGTATCCTGCGGAGCTTGCGCTTCTTCAATATCTTCACCGCGCGCCGACACAGCGACTCCGAGTCCAACATTTCCTTCACTTTCCCGTACGAACCCTCGCCCAGTATATCCCCCATTACATATTTCCCTACCATTTTGCATTTTTTCTTCTTACTTCTGTAAATTATATCTGCACTATCGACTCTATGGAAGAATAGATTAGTTTGGTCTAAATTAAGATCTAGGTCCTCGATCTGGTCGTCGTCGAGCCAGGTGACGGAGCGCAGCTCGGGACTGCACTCCAGAAGGTTCTCCTCGCTTTCTTGCGGTGCGATGATGCTCGACACTTCGTATTCCACATTTTCTGCGTCTGGAAGACTTTCACTACTACTGATTTTTCTGCACATTCTCGGATCCATTATCTATCAAAACAATACATTTGGAATTATGTCTGTGAATGTATGCTTGCTGAAGGCCGATTCGCAACAAATTTAAGCCTTTTTTCTAGTCACATTGGACACAATTTGTCAATCTAAAGTGATTGGAAATGGATGGCTGGAAACTATTTCCTTTTATAATTTCGATAAATGTAAATAAAGCTGTAAGTAAACCGAGAAATCCAACGAAACCACAAGGATGAATGAATGAAATATGACAGTTCTTACGGAGCTAAATCTGACATGACCGTCGAGGATGTAACAGACACGGTACAATTCTCAAAAATGGTTCTAATTCACAAGGAATTAAGTCTATTATGGTGGCACATTTACTAATACTTCAACACCTTTGTCTACGGTGAGTTTCACTTTGCTCTTTAGTCTACGGACAAGCAACATTCGTTCAGGTGTGTTTGAGCCATATATTTAAATGCCGGTACTTATCAGCAAACTAAACTTAGTTCTAGCCGATGATCGGGTGGTCCGACAGACCGACAAGGATGCAGACATGTGTTAGAATGAGAGGTACATTGTACTATTTCATTCAAACTCATGGACTGACCAATGACGTATAATTTACACCAATTCATAATAAATCAATGGCCGCTTGGCATGTTTTCGAGATTTTCATCGTTACACTTGAAGTGGTCGATAATATTGGTGCGTTATGCGTTATTAGGTATTCAAAAGTTTTAAAACTTGGTTAATTTACCTACCTCCAGGTATTCTCTTTTCTTGGGCTTTTGTGAGCGAGAGATAATTAGGTAGGATAGTCAGTATTGATTTAAATACCTATCATAGGTATATCTGTTTATATATTACGCGAAGCCGATTTTGTACATGCCATCAGATCTACAGTTATGGTCCGATTTTGATAAATGATATGCCATTCGATTCGTCTCATGCTGGAGATTAGCAATAAGGTCTTCGTTTTTCAATTTTAAAAAAAATCAAAGAGCGCTGACAACGTGACTTTGGCTGCGTGACGTCACGTGACATTAGTCCTGTTTTGGCTTGAGATGACAATATAAAATAAATAAACAAGAATTGAACTCAAACCTGTAGTAAGTCTGGCTAACAAAATTTTGTTGACAGATATTTTCTTGTGGTATTACCAATTGTCTATGATTTAAAAAAAGGCTAAAAGTCAGTTATCAATTTATGTCATTCATTCAAATGGTTCGCGGTTTATGTTTTATTTTAAATAATATTACCAATGACTATATTATACCGAGTGAGGTCCGCAAACTATTGTTTAAGCTCGTAACTAATTAGGTACAACATGTGAGAATCCGACGTGAAGCGTTGTATAACGAAAAAAGAAGCGAGTTGTGTCGGAGATACAACCGCCAATTAAGTTTAAGTGGATACTTCTTTTGGAACCCTAATAAAAAAAAACGGGCCAAGTGCTAGTAATATATATAATAATAACTGGGTCGTTCTTCTTTTTTACCGACAATGATCCGAGGTTTTTCTGTTTTTTTGGTTTTTGAACTATCGAAAATTGTGGTTTTGAAGTGCGATTTAAAAAAAATGCATAGGTTTCTTCATTAGAACTAATTAAAGTTTCCTTTCTGGCCAATATAAATATTTATTTACGGTTGGTTTCTAAAAAAAACATGTGACAAAGTGGACTCTTTCAGTGGGGACAACATTTTGGTTTACCACTCTGTCACGGCATTCTACGAAAAAAAAACATTTAAAAAAATGCTAGTTAGAGAAAGTGAAATATTAAACATCACTAATTAATAAAATAATATGGACGTTCATTCGAACATTATAAAACCGTAAACATCATTACTCAAATGAGATGCCGTAATAAGACGAGGGACAGGCTATTGTCGGTCGAAAAGAAGAACGACCCAACTGTCCCTGTTTTAAATTGTATCCCATGGATTTGCGATTGATTTCAAAAGGGAAAATCTACTTAAATAAGCATTTTCAATGAATTGTTAAATTCAAAGTGATTTGATTATTTAAAGGAATCTGCTATTATGGTGTACCCGTAATATATATATCTGAATTCATTCACTAATATCTGTATAAGTACAGATAAATAGGTATATATGGCAACATTGACCGACGTAGCTCATTTGACTCGCGATGCATTGAAAATGGCGGTCATTTCAGCATTATTTTCATGTCCGCCACATAAACTAAATAACATTTTGTGCTAACAACGAATGGCAAATAAATAAAGAAGGATTAAAACATGCAACCAACAATTATTTGAAATCAGATTAGGCCTCTCTACAAAAAGTTATTCCGGAAGTCACGTGATACATTTTGAACTGAACCCCTATACAGGAATGCGAGCAAAGAAGTATCCACTTCAAAAACTGCAATGTTTAAGTCGTAAACAACTTAGTAGGTTGGTTGCTGCATAAATATTTTGATACTTAAGTACCTACTGGTTCTAACATTTGGCTATAACTTTCATTAAGTTTTACCTATTCCAGTGTTGCCTGTAAGCAAGCAAGCAAGAAAGAAACATGCAAATGTAGTAAGTTGAACAAGTTCAACTTCAAGACCCACTCCGCGGTTTCGGATTGAGTTTATATTTGGCATAAATGGCATAATACTTATTATCGAGCGAAGTCTTATTTACACTACATTCCATTTTTCGCCTTGCCACAATGATGTATTTACGATGAGAAAGGTAAACATATGCGTTTGTCGTTGACTGTACTGTATATAGTGATTGAAATTATGTGAGCTGACTTTGAACGCACGTCAACGTATATTTAACTTATTTTTTTAGGTACCTTACGTGTGCACAGAGAATCAAAAATATTTTCTGGTATCAAATCTATAATTCCTACTACACAAAGTGTGACCAGCCCAAGACTTTTTGAATTTCCCGCCAAAAATTGGGTAAAATTTAGTTAGCCAGACATTTTTCCATATTTGAGATGTTGGGATTAATTGTCGTGGACCCCATAGATGGCTTTGTTTACCTCACTTAGCACAATGCTGCCGTGCAATACTTAAACAACAGTAAGTGCAAAAAGTGAGTTTCGAGAAAAACGCAAAAAACCCTTTCAAACATGTTTTTTTTGGTGTTTTCGATGATTATTTACAAATGCTTGAATGCCAAAATATAGCATGGAATACATGAAATACGAATAAGTGAACACTTTTTTATTTTAACAATTATTGAATAAACTATTGCTTTTTTTCAATTTTTTATAGTTTTACTGTACTCCCGAAAAGAACTAAAAACACAATAAATGCAGAATAAAGTGCAGTAAAAAAGCGGATTACTGCAAACAACCCTCGTACACTAGTAGCTACTTGAATTAATTGCAAGCTAAAGTACAGTATTCATAACAATTTACTGTAATTTACTTAGTATATATATTGATTGGGTTCTTCGAGATACCAACACGTCGTGGTACAAAAAAAGGTATGTTTACAAAGAATGCACATATGTATATAAAAAAATGTAATTCACATCAATGATTAAAGTGCACATGTATTACACATCAGAAATTAAATTAATTACCCTAAGTAGTTGTAATTAGTAGTAACCCGTCAAGTACCTATCATTAAAATTGGACTTTTTTCCATGGCACTCAATCTTTTATGGCCAATATTCTTTTCAATCTTGTATTCATTTTTCTGCAAATAGAAATAGAATGTACCTAGTAAAAGTCTTTATTTAATTTTAAACACACTTTATATTTGTATACACATAAACAAATTAATAACAAACTAGTTAGTGACCGGGTCCAACCAATAAAATAAACAGACAGACAGACAGACAGACACCATTGCACCATACAGGTTTTTACCTTTTTGGTACGGAACCCTAAAAACTGAAATTATGTCATGGGACAGGTTCATTCATATTAAAATTTATCATCAAAAATCAAGCTATACGTAAATTCAATCCTTGGATAGCAGCAGCGTGTGTCGGAGGTGTGTTAACTATAATACTTATACCGTGTTTGACAACTTGTAGGACGATCGACGGCACCGCATTTTATCAATGGTATCGATATTATCTAACTTTTGTCCTACAATGTAGTTAACCTATCTAACTGAAACGACACTTGAAAACTACTGAAATCTCTCAGTTTACATAAACATACATAGATAACTACGAGTACCTACATTCATAGCTTCATACTAACAACCTCAGCAAGTTCAATAAAATATTGTCAGAATGATAGACAATATTAAGTCCACTATACATTTAAAGCAATGTAACAAACAATTGTTATAATGAAAATGGTAATATATATGAAAATCGTACGCAAAGTAGGTATGCAGTCCAGTGTGACACGTGCCCAGTCCGCCTCGCACAGCGTCGGAGACAAAACTGAAGAGCAATATTCAACCTAATGTACAGTAAATTGCCGTCACGATTGCAGTGGACACATTTGAAAATAGCCAAACGACAGTTTAAATCACAGTAAGTGAGCATTTTTACTGCATTTTAATGAGTAATTGTGCTAAAAAATCTTTAATATTTCAAACACAGTACAAATATTTTAGAACATTTATATTGTACTGCATTTTAAACAGTTTTTGGCGTAAATATTAACTTCCCTTTACTAGTTAATTTAGGATTGACATGAGACCTTTACTGTATTTTAATCAGTGAAGTCTAAAAATTCACAGCCGACAACTTTATTACGGCAGTTTAGTTAGTTTTATCTCAATAATTTACTTAATTCTTCTAATTTACTGCACATGGAGGCTTCGATTTTTATATGTTCCCATTGTCATAATCGCACGTGGACTATATACACGTGTGCGTCTCGACACGGTGGTCCATGATCAAGAAAAAACAAAAAATCGCAAAAGTAGCACTTACTGTTGTTTAAGTATTGCACGGCAGAATGGTGTAGGCGCCGATAGGCTTCCAATTTCAATGTAGAAAAGGAAACTCGATTACTAAAATGTCTTTTCGGGTGCCGGGGACTTCCATTGGGGACTTTGGTTGACCTGAGGGGTAGTCACATAACGTTTTGAACGCCCAAAACCTGTCGACCTGTTTGGTAGCCAGTCAAGGTAACTACCAACTGGTTCAGCAGCTGCAAAAGAGGGGGCCGGGCAAAAATTATGGCGTCATACGGGGAGTAAGTAGGTAGTTGATAGAATAATTCGGTGGGATTGTCAGTATTCATTTTTAAATAACGTATATTTCAAAATAAATATTATTTCTCGTACATTACTAAATATTATTAGATGACATTTGTTTGATTTGTTCACACATCCAGTGCTTATAAACCTATCCAATTAAGTAGCGGTTGCTGGAACAGGTTTCTAATTTTCCCAAAGTTCATCAGCGTTTGTAGGTGTTCTTCAATTCTTTCTTCATTATAGAGAGGCGGGTGAGGCAGGCGTCGCGGTAGGCGCGCCTCTCGGGTAGCCGGTCGATAGGAACCAGTTGGTCCAGCTGCTGGCAGATCGAGGGGGCACCGGGACATTGAGTCATACGGGGAGTGGCTCCCATGGTGTTGCTTACGTTGAAAATGGTTTCGCCGTACCTGCAATACATAACATACAGGTAAATTATGATTATAAGTAAGGGTATACCCTTGGAACAGCCTTACTGGGAAGGTTCCTCCGTAGAAGAGCGCTGCCATACACACGTATTTATCTTGTAGTCAGGTAAGTAAGTATATGAGGTCGCCAAAGCTCCCGAGAATTTATTTTAAATATTGACGGCCGTTTTCATAAACGTTACCTATTTTAACTAAAATGGCGTTAAAATTCGTTTGTCTTTATCTGTTAGGTACTTTGACATTTGTGTGCGTAGGAAACGGACAAAGCACATTTTATTTAGCAGAGGCATTTTAAATTTTATGAATAAGGGGGTAAGAGTTTAACGCATGATTCGCTGCCAGCCACGCCCCCTAGGAACAAATTTGTATGACGGAAAACGCACTTGTGCGTTGCCGGCAGTGAATGCGTTAAGGAAAATCCCTTGCTAGTAAAAGCGATAACGCGCATGTGACACTAATTCGCCACATTTTAGGTGTCAGAGTTTATTTTATTACAACGCTCTGTCAAATAGAAAACTTGTCAACTACACGCCAAATCAACAAGACATTTAATGCGGAGTTAAACGTTATGTCAATGCAAGAAGGTTGCTATCGCGCTGGGCTCCTTGACGCATATATCAGTCGTTGGCGTTGAACCTACGGTGCGGATATATGAGTGGTTGGCGTCGAAAAGATTAACAGTGGGCAGCGATGGTTCTAGGCAGGGCAAATATAAAAAATCTTACTCGTCGTCTTTGTTCTTTATAATTTTGTGTTTCTGACTGAGCGGGATCTCATCAGTGACCAAATGAAGGTGGTCTTTACTTTTTGGTAAAACGATACCCTAACCTAACCTACCTTTCAATGTAACTGCCCATGCCCTCAGCGTTCAAGTGGGCGGTCTCGAGTGCGCCGAGGAAGGCATATCGCATGCCGAGTCCTTCCGATATCACCTTGTCAACGTCTTCCACGTTCACCACTTTGTCTTTCACCAGCCGCCATACCTCGTTCAAGATCGCGTATCTGGAATTGATTTCAAAATATCCATACCTGAATTGATACTGCTCAAGCAGTCAATGGGCTTAAAAGTCGCAAGTTCAGTTTACTCACAGGTACAATTTTTAGCTTTAATTTAATCATTGCCGTGGCTTCAGAGTCACATGCAGGTCCATTGTTTTAAGCAGGTTACCAGGCATTTTACTACAGATTTAGACACCTAATGGACTATGGAATAGAGGGACCAGTGTATTTTAACCTCCGATTAGGCTTGTGCTTGCCTTTATATTATGAAATGTAGGCGTAATAATTATAGATTCGGTTAAAGAATTAATGAAGTTACTTTCCGACGTGTAATAGCATGGCGTCTATTCTGATATAGCCGCCTTCTTTTTTATATACCTAGCCACCTAAGCTAGTGCTAACTACTAACTGGATACGGTTGAGGATGAAGCCGTCGATCTCGCGGGCCAGCACAACGGGCTCCTGCCCGATCTCGAGCATGATGGCCTTGGTGCGCGCCACCACGTCCGCACGCGTCCACGGCGCGGGCACCACCTCCACCAACGGCACGTAGTAGGGCGGGTTTACTGGGTGTGATACGATCACCTGTGGATGAGATCAGATGATACAGAGTTTTTTGAAAAAATCAGCGGAATACCTGGCTAAATAAGTGTTCTATTAAGTTAGAAGTTTGATTTTTTCAAAGCTTCAAGGGACTGTAGACCTGACTCAGGTCACCTGAGTAATTTCAACTCAATACCTCTTCGCGTTCCCGAGATAAAGGGTCTTGACAGACAGACAGACAACAAAGTGATCCTTTAAGGGTTCCGTTTATTCCTTTTGAGGTACGGAACCCTATAAAGTAGGCTATACATTCAACGTAGGTAGGTATTAATTTTTTTTGCTGAGCTTTAAAATAATTAGAATGAAACATAGAATTAGGCAAGTAACGTATCGTTGCCTAGAATCTAGAACATTAAGCAATAGACAGCTCGCGTCTATTCGCTACGCACCTGAGCCTTATGCTTCAGGCCCTCGGAGAACTTGGAAGGCAAGATACAGATAGTAGAGCTGGACAGCACGGTGTTGTCATCCACCAGCTTCTCCAGGTTTATATAGACCTTCAGCTTGAGATTCTGTTCAGAGCATGCTTTACTCACCACGCACCTGCACCTGCACTATGTGCCCCCGAGAACTTCAAATGCCGGATTAGCATCGTGCTCTTTGAACAGCCTGCCCGTGAACAAGTGCCTCGAGCCCTTTTTGAATTTGGTAAGCCGGATATACCTAAGCGTCATACTATGTGAACAGCTCGCCTGTATTCGCTACGCAGCGCAGTACGCACCTGGGCTTTGTGCTTCAGGCCCTCGGAGAACTTGGAAGGCAGGATGCAGCTGGTAGAGCTGGACAGCACGGTGTTGTCGTCCACCAGTTTATCCAGGTCTATGTACAGCTTCTTCTTCAGCTCCAGATTCTCTGGCACGCACTCTTGGACGAACACAGCGTTTTTCACCGTCGCACCCAGATCGGATGACCCTGGAATGATTGGATTTAATTTATGAAAGGTTTCACAGTAGAGATAGGTATAGCTTAAACAAACAAATCCGTACTAAATGACGCACTCACACAGACACGAGTCGCTACAATAAACTTAAGTGCAAATTAGGGTAGGTACCTAGTCTGCGTCGCAGAAATACAGACTGCGGTTCATCAGTCCGCGTGCCGCTGCCGTGCATGGCTGCGTAGAGCTGATTGTAAATGGAGCACATGCCTAAAGTGCCTCTAGTTGAGATATTGCTATAGCTAATATATTTACTGTGACGCTGTGAGAGAAACGCCAATATTTTCCTCATAACAGACATTCAGCAGTCTAACCTGATTTATTTTACTAAGAGCATTTTTATCAAGAGCACTACATCACTTTGCTTAAATTTCAACTTCCGCCCTCGAAATAAAAATAAAGTAACTGTTTTAATTTAATCATGTAAATAACTGTTGTATAATTTCATGGATTTTTCATGAAGGGTGAATGCACCTTTTATAGTAGGTACTTTTTAAGCGATATTTAAACCTAGATTTTTTTAGATTCACGGGCAATGTCCGCAGGTAGAGTGTTCTGTATACGATAATCCGATCTCCGTAGTAGTTGGACACTCTAGGAACACTAATAAGTTGACTGAGCCACATAACTTCGTAACACTTAATTTGCACACTTCATAGGTACTAGCATTATCTCAATAGGCATAGCATATGTATGTCAACTACCCATACAAGTTATGTAATGTGCAACTGGTACCATTTACATAACTCATTATCTTCTTATCACATTGTTCAAATGTTTTCTCTGTGTGATTTGCTTGCAGTCATTAGGTAGGTACTTAGTTGATTTAATTTAAAAGTGAAGGCATTGCGATTGCAATAGCAGAATCACGTTTAGATTTGTCAAGGCTTCGTCCGAAACCTTGTCGAGTTTAGTAAATAAATAAAGTACCTAAGCAATATTAGCACGGACGAGTTCAGAACAGTTTTTAACTAACTAGGTACAGACTTTTGTGGCAAGTTGTACCAATCTGAATTTATAATGATGAGAGATTGCTCATCTCAACACAACATGTCGCATGCACCTTAGTTAGTAGATAGATATACGACAACACAATATGACGTATGAAGATATTTTTATGTCTCATTGGAATATCATAATTCGCCGTTTCACATAACAGCTAGCTGTTTTACAAAACAGCGCCTTTTTTCGTAAATTACATGACAGCTAGCTGTTTTACAAAACAGTGCCTTTTTTCGTAAATTACATGACAGCTAGCTGTTTTAAAATTAGTATTGAAAAGAACGCAGGCAAACCCGCGGCTTAATATATAGCAATAATCCAGAAAGTCTAATATATATTCAGGGGCGGCTTAACCTATAGTGCAGGGGGTGCGGTGAACCCGGGCGCCGGGTCCTAGGGGGCGCCGAGCACCATTTCACGAGGCGCCAGCGCCACTCGCCGGGCGGCTAGCGCGCGCTAGGGGGGAGGGGGGTGCTAGAGGGCGCTAGGGTAATAATTGCACCCGGGCGCTACATGTAGCGCCCGGGTGCAATTATTACCCTAGCGCTATTACACCGATGAAAGAATTTAAAAAAAAATTAAACATTACTCAAAGGTACCTACCAATTCATATGAATAATAGGTACCTAAGTTTACCTACTTACTGTAAATGAATTAAGGCTTGGCAGTATCGCAAGATGTTAGTAAATACATACATACTTTTTTTTCAACAACACAAATAATGTCTAACCCTTAATGCACGCGTACTGTTGGTCGGCGTTGAGAGTTCCCCGCAGCAGACCCTCCTTCTGCAACGTCTGCAGTTGCTGCTTGATGTCTGCAAGGGCGTCAGTCACTTGTTTCGGAATAATGTCGAACACGGTCACTTGGTAGCCGACCGACGCGAACAGCATCGCCCATGACCTTCCGATGAGGCCGCTATCGGATGTAAGAAATGGTTTGTTAGGTAGGTACACTTACTTGTCCTTAAGTTACTTAACAATAGGTACGGTTAAATATAGACGTATGTAGGTACTGTAAATTGGTTAACTAAGGGCTGAAAGGCACCCATCTCACGGTGTACCCACTAACCATTGAATACGAGAGTAGGTACGTCGTTTTTGGTAAATGCACTTTGCCCCCTATATGTGGTGGTTCCCTTTTCTTGATGAAATGAGACTAAAGTAGGCTGCAATTAACTAGTATTAGGTAGTGTAGATACCTATACCTGCTGGTAACGTTAGGGTTCCTATTCACATAACATTATATATAGTTCGCTAAGGCCTGACCTATCGTATGATACGTTATCGTAAGCAATTAAGTCCAGAGTTTATGGCTTGAAAATATGATAATTGTTATCGGATGTTCAGAAACATATTCCGATCGAGATTTATTTTGATCTCGCTTATTTGTGGAATAATATTCAATAAGTGTGCCATAAGATAATTATATCTATTATTTACACGGTTGACACATGTCTGACGTGACGTGTCGTGAGGCAACAGAACGATATCGATTTCACTAATTTATTCCGGTTATACAGGGTGGGCCCTGTAACAGGAGCAAAAAATATAACGGTAGATTATTAAGCTTGTGAGCAATTGTTTTTAAGTGGTTTTTATTGAAATTTTTTTTTTATTTTCTTCTACATAAGTTTACGTGTACTTTTTTACTCTTATGGAGTAATATAAGTAACTTTTTATTTTAAAAACAAAAACGCAAAAACTATTATGACTCACTACATGATGTTATGAAAAGGCCTCAGATAGGCTACATTTGACTCAATCAGCCAAGTTGGTTACTTCAGTTACTTGTAATTTCGTATGTTTTGCTAATAATATTAGTATTCTTATTACATACAGTACCGGTCAAAAGTTCAAGTTCACCCTTTGTTTTTAGTACAAATTTGTACTTTTGTGCGATAATGTTTTGCAGTTCAGATTTCGAAAATTGTTTCCAACTGATTCGTTATTGTTTACGGAGATGTGTTTGATTAGTCAGACACAATTTACGTAGATTTCTAAACAACTGATTCCCTAAAAACTAACATTGTATCTGATCATTGTACGTTTTAAGTGGCAAGCCCATATAGGCCCAGCCTTTGCCGTCATTCCTATAAGATTTTAGGGAATGCGTTGTTTAGAATTGTACGTGAATTGTGTCTGACTAATTAAACAAATCTCTGGAAACAATAACGGATCAGTTGGAAACAAATTTCGGCTTCCGAACTGCAAAAAAATATTGTCCAAAAGTACTCATTTGTACCTAAAACAAAGAGTGAACTTAAACTTTTGACCGGTACTGTATATTATGTAACAAAACTTATCAGTACTTGTAAATGATTATGAATTATATTCGCTTGTAACTTTAACGATATTATTAGTAATTTATGCATTATCAGTGAAAACCTAAAAGAATTATGCAACACAAAAAAGCAACTACTTAGTAGGTAAGTTGTTACCGAGTAACTTGTATTATTTGCTAATATGATTAGTCTAATTATGCAATAGGCCCTGGTATATTAAGAGTAATCAGTTAAAATACATACTGCCAACTTTAGGAACGTTAAAAAAACGTTATCTAATGATTTTAATTTGATTTTTGTATTTTTATAATTATATAAATAAATGTACAGAATTATATGTATCATTAATATGAAACTAATTAATTATTAGATATACCTAAATAAAATAATTACACTTATATCCAACCTCCAACCTTTTTGCACTGGCCACTTGCCGCGACGCAACTAATCTAAAGTGCCATGCCGAAATGTGAAAAAAGAAAGTATCATGGCGGGCAGGCGAAATTTACAGGAATTACTTTGAATGTTGATTTTCTGTAATTACGAATAAAATAAACCAACTGTAAAAAGATTTGAATATTAACATATAGATTGCTATAAATCCGTCGTTTAACTCAGTTCAGATATATGTAAAGCTTTTGTTTTAATAATATGAAGTAACTCTTGTAGAATAGAATAGAATAGAAATATGTTTATTTGGTGTGACAAAGAAATTACATCTCTTCTATCTTAGACTCCGTGACTAATCGTAACAATTTAAAAAATTACTTTCGCACCCGGCTATATACCCATGAAAAGTCAACTTTCAGAACAGGAGAGATGAAAAATAGTATTAATTAAGTACATGATTTTCGACAGTTTTCGAGTGAAAGAGTCGAGCGCTCGAAAGTCAAAAATCGGTCCCCTGGACGGCTCCTTGTGTCAGGCATCAGACAGCATCATATCAGATAGGTAAGTATGTGTGTAGTGAATATATACTCTATCCGAAACTGTAAGATTAAATTCTGTCCGACAAATGCAAACATAAACCGACCTTATGCTCTGACTATGAGGTAGCTATTTGTTTGCGTTTTTTGAACAGAATTTGCTCTTAATGTTTCGGACGTACTATACGATACGCGTACATACAAATAATGTTGTTGTCATTGCTAATAGGTACAAGTGTTCTAGACGACAACGAGCAAAATAAATTTTATGGTTAATTAGCTACAATCTACAATATACAAGTATACCTAATAAGAAGAATAAGATGTACCCACCTAGCTACCCAAATTATATCTGGTGTTTGTTATTAAACTCTGTTTCGTGCTATATAACTACCTATAAGTAATGTCTTTTAAAGTAGGTACAAGAAGTCACGAACTTTCTACGTAGATAGTTACCTAACACTTACCTGGCCTCGTAGCATGGTTGGCCTTGTCACGCGATAGGTGATAGGGTAGAGCGTGCATCACTGGCTGACACCGTTCGATAGTACGAGACGACGCTCTTATCTTGTCACTTGTCGCGTGATAAGGCCAACCATGCTACGGCTCCTGCTCCTAACTCACGTGGGAGCACAGAATAAATAATAGAACTACTTACATAGCGGGAGATAGTTTTTTTTTATTATTATTGTGTTTGTATTTGGGTGGATTGCAATAAAGTACTAAATTAAACCCTAATACTTAATTATTAAGTACACAAAAACAAAATACTACCGGGTACCGATATTGTTTACGAATATCTATTTTAGAACCGGGTCTGTTTCGAGGCGGGTTTTAGTCAAATGTAGGTAGGTAAATAGGTATATTTATTAGTAAGTAGTAGTATTACTAAGTTCACAAAACAGTATTCATATACAAATGCATATAAAACTTGCATATCAACCATTTTCCTCAACAGGTTTTTAAAAACATTTGTACTTATTATCAACAAAATGCTCGAAGATAAATGAATACCTAATTAGTGACTTAGTATATGTATAGCCTTACCTGCCAACAATTCCGACTTTTTCTGTCCTAGGTGCCATGTCTGCGTCCGTCCAATGCCACAGCGGTGCCGAGAATGAAACCGAATAAGTATGCCGCTTACGTTACAGTCTTACTCCAGTCCAGTCCTATTAAAATCTCAACTGAACTATTTATCGATTTAACTTCACTTGACTTTGATTACAGTTGTCATATAGAGGGTTTATCAGTTCTCGCATTTTAATTGATCCGGAGCTAATTGTATTTGCGTCTCATAAACAACACCCAAAGTAATGGATTGTTTTTATGAGTTTTATATTAATTGACCTATTCGTATGTAAATATGTAAGTGCATATGTAATACAATACATAATGCTCGTAAAAAAGTAGTAGGGTTTTTTAAATCTTTTAATTTCATTTGTTTCCCCGATTTAATGCGTACGCTGCGCTGCTTGTTTTGACACGGGTGGTTTGTCGTGCATCGTGCATGAAAACGAGAATGCAAATCTGATTCCAATTCAGTTCCTTAAGCCGAATAGACCCCCTGGTCAACTTAATTGGTCAATGCGTGAGTGGTTGTGAGCTTACTGACATAAACATTCAACGCTTGCGCTGGTTCAACGAAATTCAGAAGCTTGAATGCAAAATTGTCATGGAAATAACGACAAAATAATGCATACAGTGCCAAAAAGCCATGGAGGTACCTACTCCATAGGTGCATCCCTTTTATACAGCGTGCTTCATGATTCAATAACAAAATAATAAAAAACTGTGTTTTCTTCATACATATTTCGTGACTCTAGAGACAATCTATGTGTATGTGTGCCGGCATATCTATTATCATGTATCTATCTACCATACCCATACTAAGATTGAGTATGTTCTCGTACCTACATTAATTAGAATTTATATTTTCTATAATACTTCAACACTATAATTAGATATTTTTAACAGCCGATATTTGACGCCGTCATCCCGGTACACTAAACGTCAATGATGAGATATGCACAGCACTCCCTACCTAGGTTAATTGGCTAGATGTGATGTGATATAACCTTGTCATAACTTTGCTGTCACATTGACTGTTTAATTAACCAGTTAATGTCTCCACTCGAAGTAACAGCGACGTTATGGCCAAGATATATCAATCTTATTCCAGGTCCACGAACCATCACGGATTGACCATCAAGGTAATCAGGCACTTATTAAATAAAAACCGGTCAAGTGCGAGTCTGACTCGCGCACCGAGGGTTCCGTACAAATTTTCATACACCATACCAAACAATACAGGGTATCTCATGTCATCGATTTTAATAAGAAGAAAAACTGCATTCATACATTTAAAAAAAACCTGTACTCAGCTCGGGAATCGAACCCGGTTGTTTTGAAAAAAAATAAACTTAGACTATTTCTATTTAGACATCGATTGTGTAGGTCTTAAGCAGTAAATGGTTCTATGAAACATGATGTCTAAAATGAATAAAATGCATTGTTTTCACATACTTTAATTTATTTTAGAAGGTGTTCGAAGTGACCACCGTTACAATATTCAACAAGTTCAGGCATGTAAAATTGTCTCTATGGTTTGTATGTACCTCTTTACTGGTGTCGCAACTTTTTCCTTCTTATTAAAATCGATGACATGGTTCCTAAGAACAGATCATCGTACCTACCTATGTCTTATAGTTTCAGACTTTCCCATACTGACCGATTTAAATGAGACACCGTGTATAAACTATAAACAGCACATAGAAGTTACCGTTGTACAGCGCTATCTCAATTTTGGTTCTATTAACTTGCAAACTATTATATTTGTTTTTCAGCGATAATTCTTTTATCACGTGTACCGATTTGGATAATTATTTTTTATTTGAAAGAGGGGCTTTAACACTAATCTTATACGAATTTGAAGACAAAAATTACATTCAAAAGTAATTAAATTACAAACATAGAAGAAAATATTTTTGATAAAAAAAACTCTTTCAAAATTTTTGCTTGGTAAACTTTGGGGGAATGGTATTTTTTTTCAACATTTTCCGTCATACATCAAAAATTTACCAAGAAAAATAAAGTTTTTAGAAAGTACATTTCAAGCCCTTTCATATGATACCCGACTTGATCTTTTAATTTTAACTAGACTTTGAATTTTTAACATAATATTCTTTACTTTCACAGAAAATTAAAATGAATATTCAATTTTTTTATTTGCCATACACGAGTGTTAGATTCTTTACAATTTCTCCAAATTTCTTAAGTAGTGCCTGAAATATTTAACATTGTGACAGACGGACAGACAGAGGTTCCTTTTTTACCTTTTTGGTACAGAACCCTAAAACCTAGGGATTAATGGGAAGTTTAACAAGAAGCAAATAAAAAGGTGGATTGGATTTGTTAATGAAAAAGCCAATGTCATTTCACGTTAAACAATTAAAATACCATTACATTTCTCATTACTTGACTTTATTTTGTACTAAGCTACTTAATGGAAAGATCTTATAACTAATGTATCACTATCAGTAACACATCATACTCCTTATCAAAACTATAACAACTAGGTAGTTGTGTGAGAAACATCACATGCTAAGTATTTATAAACAAATACATATCGCGTTTTACACAAGTAAATAGGCATGTTACATAACATTTATCTACATGGGTTGAAGCCAAAATAAGTTTAACAACAACTAAGTAATATACTTTAGTACTTATCTGGGTACATAACAAACCGATAAAATAATTCAGTAGTAGCAGGTATACAATTTAAATTTAGTTAGGGACCTGTTTTGAGATCAAAACATGGGTGTAGATATAATAATAGAACAGTTGGTAAACCAAACTAAAACAGGCCGTGAGGTAACTTCATAACAACTTTTTTCAATGACAATTTAGCCGATGCCAAGATATAGATACTGTCCTAACAGCGTAGACATTTTTACAGGTCCCTCTACAAAAGTAATAATAGGTACTTTCGTGCTTTTGTTTTTCACCTACGTAAAATCAAGTTTATTGGCAAGGGGTGCCAGCAATGGCCTCGGTGGTATTGATACTGAATATCCTGAAGTTGATTTCGTTGGCATCCAGCGACTTGTACAGGAACCTGGGCAGCCTGTCCGTGAGCAGCCAGAGGGTGCCTTCGTCATCCACCTGCGAACAAATGACAGATGAAGATCGTGCATATTTACCGCAAATAGGGAACGGGAAAGTATGTCTTTGGTTAGCCCATTTTTTGTGAAATTGGAGGGGCAGCCCCAATTCCTCGTTTGATTTTAGGGTGGAAATTTTTCCTCGACAGCTCTGGCGACCTTACTGGCACCCAGGAACACTACACCACATAACTAACAGAGCAAGTAGTGGAGTTATTATGGCAGCAATTTTTGTAAGGTAAGTGCTGCTTTCCCAGTTGGACTGCTCCGCTGATGTTGGTGACGTTCCGCTATGCATCTCTCTAGCTACCTTCAAGTCGTTGGGGAACTCGTAGAGGATGGGGTCGCTGAAGAGTAGAGGGTTGGTCTCCGGCGAGTAGGGCTTGTTCACGTTCCAGCAGCCGACGCCGTCCCTGTTCACCTGGAAATATGAAAATTTAGATTAGCTACACGAGTCTAGTTCCCAAAATGATACAGAAGGACTCTGATGACAAGGGCGTCTCTAACGCCACATTTTGAGTGTCTTATTCTACTTAGCTACTTCTGCTGCAGACTACCTATTAGATACCATCAATCAACAATATTTAGTACTAGGTTACTAATTGCAGTTAAGTTAATTTAACGAGTAAATTATTCTTGTTAATGACCATTTATTGAGAGATGGAGAGATTTTTAATAGGCGTTTTAAGATTTAAAAAAATCACTAAGTATTAATGAAGGACTTTAATCTTATCATATCCCATTATTTATTCAACGAAATTTCAACTAATTTCATCTGCATGAGCATCATCATCCTCCTAGCGTTTTTTCTATACGCGGTCCGCTTTAGCACCTAGATAATCTAACCTAATAATTTTACGAAAGCGACTGGCATAGTGGCATCTAACCTTCCAACCCAGAGGAAAAATTAGACCTTATTGGGATTAGAACGATTTCCTTACGATGTTTTCCTTCATCGAAACTTGAACTGCATGAACATTTAATTTATTTAATTATAAAATTAAGCACGGAAACCGTCAAATAAGACCGTGGACGATGACCATATCTAAAACCCGTATTTACATAAAATTGCATCACCGTTTACGACTTTCAATGTCAATGGCATCGTCGCGGGCGAAACTGCACAATTCGAAATATGACAAAAAAAAGAATATCGCCGCAGCGAATATTGCAGTCGTAAACGCTTCTAGAGAATCAATAAATGAATTAGGTACTCGAAGAAACTTTGTTTTAAGATAACCGTGCCAATGCGTGACACTGACATACCTATAATACTTCTTGACTTTTGTAATCTTAATTCATAACAACAGGTATTATTTATTAGTCACTACTCACCAGCTTACGCCCGCAACTTCGTCTGCGTAAACCCGGGATAAAAACTATCCTTTATTTATATCCAGGCTATAAACTATCTTCGTGCAAAATTTCATTCAAATCGGTTTAGCTATTTAAGCGTGATTGAGTAGCAAACATCCAAATATCTAAACATCCAAACTTTCGCATTTATAATATTAGTAGGATTAAGGTGTCAAACGTAGGGACCATTTTACAAAACAAAAGCCGATCTAGCTAGAGTGATAATAAACTAGCGTTTGTGGCTTTTATCGGGAGAAAAATGGTAGAATTTTTACCCGACTGCGCGACGCAAAGGAGGGTAATGTGTTTATCAGCCTATATATGTATGTATGTATGTATGTATGTTTGTTCCTATGTGGCACTCCAGAGACCAAACGCGTGAACCGATTTTGATAATTCTTACGTCAATCGAACCGTCTTACTCTTGCGAGTGTCACTAAAGACATGACGGTAATCAAAATTCAATATGGCGACAACCAGCCGCCAAAATTAAAAAAAAAAAAAAAAAAAAGTTAACGAAATATGTCGAGTGGGGTATCACTGAATAGGTATTTAAAAATCAGTTATAGGTTTCTCTTACAGTTTTTCATTTAGAGTGACCATTTAAAATCTATAACGTTATAAAGTTATAGTAATTCTGTTCAGTATTAATACTGTACTGCGCGACGCAAAGGAGTTGCCGTTGATATTGTGCTGGGATGTTACTGCATAAGCTACAAGGAACGACTTTAGACCGAGCTGTGGTTGATTTAAGTTCACGCATTTTTGCAAAAGGTCAATCATATATAGTTTTGAGCCGCGTTAGGTCTCTAAATGGATTAATTATCAGTATTTTAGACCACCGCAAGCTATCTACTTAATAATCCTCACGATATTAACTCCCTCAATGAAATGACAAGATTGCGAAATTTGCCGTCTTTTAATACTAACTAAAAAGTGTTAAATAAAAAAAAATTAATTTAGAAAATAAAAAAACCCGACTGCAAAAAAGCTATCTTTAGAAAAAAAAACTGAAAAGAAAAAAACAAGTTCAGTAGTCGAGAACATTGAATCAGTTTCATGATTAACATTTCGTATGTCAATTTGGACCTTGGAGACAGCAACTTCAGCAGTCGGGACCCGTTATTGTAGTCAACATTAGTGCCGCAGCCTAGACTTTTAATGGGTCCCGACTGTTGAAGTTGCTGTCTCCAAGGTCCAAATTGACATACGAAATGTTAATCATGAAACTGATTCAATGTTCTCGACTACTGAACTTGTTTTTTTCTTTTCAGTTTTTTTTTTCTAAAGATAGCTTTTTTGCAGTCGGGTTTTTTTATTTTTTCCATGTCTAAAGAGACATGCAGTGACGTAAATATTGTTAAAAGGACTTCAAGAATAGTTCAGAATGTAAGTACCTACCTGTGTGTAAAAGAGAACACTGGTCTTGGGATCATAGAAGCTGGCTGACGACTGGGTGCGTTCTCCACGGTCGCCCAACAACTGGAACAAAAAAGTAAAATAATAAAAAAATCAGGCCAAGTGCGTGTCGGACGCAAAACGAAGGGTTCCGTGCCTATTAAAAAGGTCGTATCGTCACAGAAATCTTACGGCACTTACGTCCTTTTCTTTGAGGAAGGCAGTTTTTCAGCAATATCTCGAAAACCTTTGAACCCATCTTGTTCTAAACAATTTTCGGTGAATGAACTTAATAAGCCCCATGTTCATGAATTTTTTCATATTTTTAAAATACACCGTTAAAAATTAGAGGCCCCCCTCTGTCCCCCCGGACAGAATTTTTTGTGACTTTCGGGGCGATTATCTCCGACTCTATTCTCTTAATCAAAAAAATTGCTATGAAACCTTATATTTATTTTGAAACGCCTATCGATGGATGTGCCACACGGGGGGTCACAATAATTTTTTTTTTTTTGACTTTTAGTTTTATAAAAAAAATTTTTAGTGCACCCCTAAAAAATTTTTTTTTGTCATTTTAATTACAAAACTGTAGCGGCTAACAAAATACACCTATCCTCAAAATTTTATTCAAATACACCTTATAGTTTTCGAGTAAAATGCCTGTGACATACGGACAGACGGACAGACGGACATGACGAAACTATAAGGGTTCCGTTTTTGCCATTTTGGCTACGAACCCTTAAAAAGTCTGTAAAAAAGTTGTTAGTACAAAAATTTCGATTCTGTGTCCAAACATGACGGAGTTTTCTTCTGTATAGACCAGCTACCTTAATATTGCATTGCCATACGACTAACAAAAAGTATTCCTATAAAATTGCAAATCGACTGAAGTTTGGGGGGGAGAGTAGTCTTTGATTGCAAGACTTGACCTAAACAATCTAACTAATATTTTCTATTTTTTTGTAGATTCCTATTATAACTATTGAAAAAATTACGTCGTACACATGTCTCTCTCATCTTTAGAAATGTTACCTACTAAGTATCTTTGAAGAGACCTTGTCCTTCAGGTGGTCTCTAACTGAAGCTGGTCATGTAACCGGCGCAAAGACCCTACTTATTGTGTAAGTATGGTCGGCTCTAAAAGTATGTTTGCAACAATTTTCTCAGACATCAGTTCTAAAATGTAAATCTAAAGACGTAACTGTTCGTTTAACAGTTATAACTAGGTAAACTGTTGGTAGGTACGACCGTTTTGGCTAAAGGCCGCGAGGACAAGTTTTTGCGAATCAGGCCGGAAGTTTAAATTCACCTTTCAAATAATTGAGCGGGTTTTTTCCTGAGCTTAAGTAAAACGTAGGTCTTTACGTTCATATGTTTTTTAACAAAATTTATATTATAAGGAAGTGCCATCTTCTTGTAGTTATAATTGGCAATAATCACGCTTTTACAGTACTTAGTAAACTTCGATTTATAATTATTTGCTTACCCTTTAAATCACGCAGACCTTAATTTTCTGGATACATCATTTAAGTAGGTACTTGAAATTTATTAAACTAGTAAAATTCTAGCGACAACGATATTTTTGCAAGTAGGTATTAGGTAGCGTAGAAAAAACACGAATCAAACTTTTAGCATTGAAAATTGGAATGTAATGTAGGTACCTAGTTACTTGGCGTTGAATAGATTTAGTTCGAGGATCGTACCGGGCTTGAATAGGCAAGTACGTGTTGCAATCAGCGAGCTTTACGTTAGCATTTAGTATTCAAACCTTGAAATCGTGGAATGCCTCGTGCTTGTCGATGTGTGTGTAGTTGCGAAGCAGCTCGGTTGACACGCAGAACTCCTTTGTGCTCGAGAACGCATGGAAAAACATCGTGCGGTACCTGTGGGATAATAATAATGTTATTAAAATGGTTGTCGAAAATTGAACATGAAACAACAGGAAATGTTTTACAATCTTACAGATGTTGGTGTATCTGATGCAGCAGAGATATACTTATACCGTAACAATAACAAAGTGTGTAGTTGTGTACACACCTGACAAACCAGGTGAGAAATGTGAGTCCAAACTTTTTCTACTTGCTCAAATTAAAAATGTAAACGGGGAGTAG
This sequence comes from Epinotia nisella, assembly GCA_932294315.1. Lineage (NCBI taxonomy): Eukaryota > Metazoa > Arthropoda > Insecta > Lepidoptera > Tortricidae > Epinotia > Epinotia nisella. The sequence continues at coordinate 14,889,832 of OW028681.1, forward strand.
GTACAGTCCCTCAAAACAGCGGTATTTCCACATAGGTACAATTTCATAGATAAAAGATTTGTGAAAGGCATATAATTGGAATAAATAAACAATTATCATAAAACCATTGCAAAATTGCCGAAAAAGATCTTCTAATCTTATCGCATCGAAAGAGTTATAAATGTTATAATCATTGACCTCCAATTTTGAATGTTCCGTTGACTTAATTTGCGGTCAATGTCGGCCATTGAAACTCGCTCCTCGAGCACGTAACGCATTGTACGTGCGTTAGGTAGATCTAAATGTCAATTTTTATATGGAAAAATGACAGTTAAATGGTCCTAGCGCGCGTTCGAAACGTTACGTGATTAGTTTGATTACCCCTCCTGTTCAAAATTAGAAATGCTTCCAAGAAAATATTTATAAACATATTTTCATTGGTACTAGCTTTTTGCCGCTCCATCCGCGTGGAACTCGCTTATATTGAACCTCCGTAAACTACGATATCGGTCCAGCGGTTTAAGTGTGAAAAGGTAACAGACAGACAGACTTACTTTCGCATTTATAATATTTGTATGGATCAATCAACCCTAATAAAATAATGATTGTCACCTAAATACTTCGTGTAGTGCGATTATGGCGAAATTCTTCTCAGAGCCTCCGATTTTGATAGAATTAATTTAATCCACGAAGGCATGTATAAAATGCGTCTAACTGATAGTCTCCAATACTTAGGTACCGGCCTTTTGGAATGCCTCCTTCGATCGAAAACCTACTAATTATAGGATTAAATATTAAAATATACCTCGTTGGGTCGCAAAATTTAGAAACGATAGAAATAGGACATAACTAAGTTCACATATTAATTATTTTTAATATTTTTCCGATGAATATGTTGTTGGTTTTCCTGTTCAATTAAAAACGTGTTTCTGGGGAAACAGCTAACAGTTGTGATCTCTTAGTTAGGTAGGTACCTATCAGTTTTTTTGTTGATCATACAGTACCTATAAGGAAAACTACCACACCAATATTAACGTATAGGTAATCGACTTTACCGTCATTTAAATAATTGGCTTAAAAAAACTTTTAGCAAATGTAGTTGCTTCGATGCATTTTATACATTATTCAAAGTAATTTAATACAGCACGTACTCGATAGATTTGCAGAAAAAAGTGAAATGAACTATAAATAAGAGTGATTGTAATACGGAGTGTAACGGAGCAAACATATGCGATAAAAAGCAAGGTTTCCTCAACGGAGGCACGAATACGAATCGTGGCGTCAAGATTTATATTTGTGGGTGAGCGTTGAGGTGAACTTAAAACAAGTTACCTACAGAACAGCGGGGCAGCTTTGCTACTAGTTTAATACCTAGCTTCGGCCACAGCGAGCTGTTTTTTCTAGAAACCTTTGTATTTCTTAGAAAAAGCAACTTGTTGTGGTCGATCGGATTTTCTGATATAATTTTCAATGCGGTTGCAAGCAGGCCAGCAAGGTATTAAAGAGTCTATTGTTTACTGTTAGTACGCTTAGTACGCAATATTACGTGGCACGGCAAACTGAATCGATGTGTTGTGTAGGGCAGGTTGCATCAACTACTCTTTACCGGCAGATAATCGTTAAATATGGCGCCGGTAGTTGTCACACCATAGATAACTCAAACTTCTCACATCTTAACGGAGCAGTTTTTAACGGACGATACTTACGATTAGTCACGGTTTGAAATAACCAGCCCTTAATAACCACAAAATGAGGTTATATTGAGTTGACATTAAATTACCTATACGTACCAGACCAGTACCAGGTTACCAGAAGCGCAGGGAAGCTCAAAACAACTTTTTACAGGCTAGTAAAAGCGAAAAAGTCGTTCTTGGGAAATTGTATAAAATTCTACAATAAAATTCCAAAACACATTACCGAACTTACTGACTCTAAATTCAAATCTGTCGTAAAACGGACACTCATTTCAAAAGCATATTATAAGATAAACGACTACATCATGGATAGGGATATTTGGCAGCGATAAAATCCTGCACTAGAAACCTGTCGTAAAATACTCTGATACTAATATGATATATTGTATACTGTTTTGAAAAAATGACACCTCGCCGAGTTTATTACGCCGGTTCTTCTCGAGGCAGAGGTTTACTTTCCGAACCGGTGGTAGTTTATCGACATTCATAGGTGCATGTAATATGCCTAAATTGAAGAATAAATCACTTTGACTTTTTTTTTGACTTTGACTTTGTACGGTAACGGTAACGGAACTTGCTAATCACACATCACTCGCATTTTACCCTCTTAAGGCAAAAAAGTATCCTAAGTTCCCCGGAGGCCGGAACCCAAACTAGATATACCCATGCCATTTCATTTAAATAGGTCATGTAGATGCTGAGAGATCGACAACCAGACAAACTGAGTAACCTTCGTATTTATAATGTTACTATGGGCCATGTAAAGCCAATGCCTAGGATTAGGACCCGGGGCTCTTTAGGACGCAACCGGGATGGTGGCTGGCGCTATGATGAGACTGAGGAGGTCAAAAGAAATGCTGTCCTAAACAGGACAGGTGTAATTCCCCGCTCGACTACAAACTTCCTGTTTTTGGATAACAGGCGCGAACACATTATCAGTCCACTAGAACTCCATCCACCGACCTTGTACTGGCCGACCAAACTTACCCATGGTCCCTCGGCTCGGACAACGCCAATGCGAACACACCGTCAGTCCACTGGAACTAAATTCCCTGAACTTGTACTGGCCGGCCAGGGGCTCGAAGTACAAACTTCACAGTTTTAGATCAAACTCACCCATGGTCCCTCGGCTCGGACAACGCCAGCGCGAACACACCATCAGTCCATTGGAACTCGATGCCGCCGACCTTGTACTGGCCGGCCAGGGGCTCGAAGTGGAAGTAGTGGTGCGCGATGCGCCAGGAGTCGTTCTGCTTCAGACTGAACACCACCAAGCCGTAGGCGCCCAGGTCGGGCACGTATGCGAACGCGTTGTCGCATGTATCCTTGTCTACGTCCACTATCTGTAATTATTATTTACGTTTATTTAATAATTCACGTCGAGGCATCACGAAAACTATCGTGGTTGAGAAGAACAAAGACGGGATGTCTTTGTTCTTCTCAACCACGATAGTTTTCACCAGCATCTACATCTAGGAATGTCTCGATAAGAGGGTAAATGCCGACGATATTGTTTACCACGTTAGCTCATATGCCTATCTCGTAACTAAACTAGACGCTTTCCCAAAATAATTAAATGAACCAATTTCAAATAAGGAGTAGGTAACTGTTTTATTTAAGAAATGGGGTTCGAGAGATTAAACGAAAATATCAAAAAGTTGGCATTAACGATATGTATCCGGTATGTTACAAACTAAAATCTTAATATATATACCTAAGATAAATATCCCAGTGCACGACACTGTCAAAATTGTTGGAATCTTCAATCTTAAGTAAAAAGGTGACAAGTAGGGTGTCTTTTATTGGAATTAATGATTATTCATAATATCAAGCATTGGCACGTTTACCTTAAAGATGTTTACTCAAACAAATAAAACAAAACCGGCCCTCTGGCACGCTACGCCCGCTGAGTCTGCCTGTATGCGTGCCTCAGATTTAGCCCCGATAAAGGAAAGAGTGTGGAAATTCAGGTTTTTTGACCTTAAAACACCATTTAAACTTATTTTATAGGTATCAGAAATGTTTTTGGAGGCTGTTTTAAAGATACCTACATGTGTTTGTACTAAACTATGTTACTAATCGCTCGAAGGTACTCCCAATAATGCAGAACAATGAGCGTTTGGCTAGGAATATATATATCATAGCAGACACAGATTAACTTTTTGTAAGATCATTTTTGCAGTAAGTAAAAGGTGTAGATGACAAAAACCTGCATATGTAGGACTATGTTTTACATAGATACTGTTTGACCGCGAGAACACGAGTAAGCTAAGTCTGTTAAGACAATACTTACAACGTTAGCAAAGAATGAGTCCTCCTTCATATCAGAGACTTTGAAGAAGTATCGGTGAAGAAGCTGATCTGTGTTCAGATCGAACACAGCTAGAGAGGGACCCGCAATTTGGTTTCCAGCGCCTGCAAAAAATAAAAGACATGTACTCTTAATATACAGAGTGTTTTTTTTTAATGGGACAGTATGGGGAAATCCGAATCTAAAGGAGATAGAGGAAAAGTGTCCAAGGAGACATTAGGTGTTTTTTTATGTAAACAAATTTGGCTCATTAAAATTTTTGGTCAAGCATGAGTTGTTCTTAAAAAATGATAAAGTTGGTCTTTTTTTTTTTTGACGCGGGTCAGCTCTGTTTCATGTAAGGATTATTTCATTTTAGGGAAAGAAAAAAATCTGAACAGCAGAAGTTGGTCAAATTTAATGAAAACTAATCTTCATACAATTGCAGTATTCGCCTTTTAATATTTCTACAAGTGCCTAGGCGTGTAAATAAATATTTAAAATTATTCCATTTTTAAATTTCGATAATCCATAAGAGCTCCAGATGATTCAAGAGAAGAACATTTTTTTTAATCTTCGTAAACATCATGGCACGCGGTAGTCTTGAAATTATAAAAAAAAGAATTCAAATTTGGAACGAGTGGCCCCCACGATCGCCCGACTTAACGCCATTAGATTTTTTCTTATGGGGTTACCTTAAGGGTCGAATTTATGAATCCCGATACAACTCCGTACAAGAATTAAAAGATGCTGTTACAACACTTTAAACACAATTCACCATAAGTCTCTGTTAAATGCAACTAGAAGTGTCTTGAAGCGTGCTCGTACCTGCATAAGACAAGACGGCAGCCACATCGAACATTTACTCAAGTAATATACCAACTGTATGAAGATTAGTTTTCATTAAATTTGACCAACTTCTGCTGTTCAGATTTTTTTCTTTCCATACAATGAAATAATCCTTACATGAAACAGAGTCGACCCGCGTCAAAAAAAAAATTGACCAACTTTATCATTTTTTAAGAACAACTCACGCTTGACCAAAAATTTTAATGAGCCAAATTTGTTTACATAAAAAAACACCTAATGTCTCCTTGGACACTTTTCCTCTATCTCCTTTAGATTCGGATTTCCCCATACTGTCCCATTTAAAAAAAACACTCTGTATATATTTAACTGGCTTAATGGTATCAAATACTGGACGCAATGTATACTCTGCCCGTGGTTGTCCTGTTTAGTAGAGCCCAATAATGTCTTGAATGTTGGCGTCAAGCCAACGATTCATTTGAATTATATAGACGTACCATAATTGGAAATAATAGCATCATTAATGGAAAACATCTAAGGGTGTAATCATACACCTACCTGTGTTTTATACAGACTAAAACATCGTTCCGTTCTTCTTTTATGATGTTGCCGAAGGTTACGGATAGCAATAACATATAACTCTGTCGGTGCTGAACGAAGTAGTCTTAGCATTTATCATTATTAATGCTCTGAACCTATAACGGGAGCAGGAAAGCATAAATACAAGTACCAACTAGCGAGCGCTCAAGAAATCTATATTAGGCTCATAATATTCTGCATCAACCGAAACCTTACCAAGTACATATACCGTCTCGTAATCGCTGTTCTTCCGACAACAATAGTGAGTAGGTATGATCTTATTGACTACGCATTACCACAGCATTACGCAAGTCACTTCGTAATCCGTGTCTCCTGATGAACTTGAGCGAACTGCATACTCACTGTTTAATGATCAATACGAGAAAATACTTCGGAAATCAATAAAAGTATTAATCGCTACCCGTTTCATTTCTCTCGAATATAGATATATTTTCAACTTCAGTGTTTCTCATAATTTATAATTTATCCCTACTTAAACTTGGCAGTTTCTTTAAATTGCACACATTTTAGTCACCTTTTTGCATTTTGTTCAAAAACGATTTATTGTGCTCTACATATGTGTATACGGCTTGAACGCAATATTTATATATATTTTATTTTTATTTTTATTAGGGTTAAAATACCGGTAAAACCATACAACTATTATTCAAATTAATTCACATATTACTTGCAGCTCAGATGAGACTGTTTTCATGGGTGAACGTCAGGCAATATAATAACACAAGTTTAAATAAAAACCTATAAAATCACAAATACAAAATCGATATTGATAGAAACGAATGAGTTTACTATTGGACCATAGTGGGAGTTGTGGACTATAGTTGTGAGGTTTTACGTACCTATTTACTTTAGAAATAATTATCATTAACGCTCACCGAAAATGTCAGCCAATCCTGAATCCATAACCCACAACCTGTCGCAGGCGTCGACGTATACTCGGAACACGGAGATGATAGAGCTGTTCGATGGGAGCTCCTTCGCGTCATCCGGAACCAAATTGTCCTTCATGGAAGGATACGGTTTCAAGATTTGGTCCTGAGCTCCATCTACATCCACGTAGTTTAGCGAGGAAGCCACTCCGTTTTTCCACCTCGGAACTGTGATAAACAGCTTGTTCTTCCACCTCGCCAAACCAAGAATTAAATTATGTTCTTGTACAAAACGTCCATCTTTGATGGCGTTTTCCCTATCGGCGGGCGTGTCCCAGACGTAATCTACTTGCTTCCAAGCGAAACGAAGCTGTGGCGATGGCGATGCCGCTTTGCATATGACCAGCACCGCAGCGGCTATTATAAAACTAATTGCCCGCATATTTTCTCTGTAACAAAACAGAAACAATTGAACGATAAATAATGCAATTATGCTTGTGGTTTGTGGTCATAATATTATAGATAATTGAGCATTTTTTTTCAACACATCGCTGAATACAGTTCAGCTTCAGCATATGCGAGTATACCTCCAATTATGCTACGTTGGTTGCATATCTAGAGGTCGAATATTCTAAAGAGGAGGAGAAAATGGTTTATGAATGGTCTGCAATCGTTTATTGCTGACTGATTAGTTAACGTGGACGGTTAACTAATCACTTTTGTCAGAGGTGTCAAATAATAACCTTGTGTTTTGTTTATAGCGGTACCCATCAATAGTCATCCTTACTTCGCGATGTTGTAACTTGGTAATGATGGCATTGTGTACCACTACGCCGACTCCATAATAAAGATGGCTGGCTCACGTTTTTGCGGATGGCTTGTGATCTTATTATTGGGAAACGACAAGTTGGGTGCTTTTACAACAGCTAGTCTTCCTTATCTCGACAGATCAGTCTAGTTATGTATTCGGATAGCTTGGGAACTGTGACGCGTTGCGCAACCCATGACGCCTCGAGAACTTGACGGCGTGTGTTGGTGATTGATACCTCATTATTAACTTCGAAAACTGAATTCAAACTACCAATGACTCCAAAAGTTGCAACTGACAGGACAATTAAGTATCTAAGACTCGTGTAAATACATAAGTAAGTACTTATAACTTTACCTACGTCTACGTTTCCCTAGCCTAGCTTGAGTTTCCCTTATTGTTCCAATAAAATCCTTATTGTTGTAAAAGCTTATAGTTTATTTTCTGACATGGTAATGTGACATATAATTTTCATAGTTCTATTTGACGTTTTTAAACTAAATTATGAACAGAAAAGTAATTTCTATAAATCTAAGGAAACTTACTTACTTGCATATACGAACACTCCGTTTTATTAAGTTATGAATAAATTATTATAATCTATTTGCATATTAAGCAAAGACTAATTGTATATTGCTTTTTATTGATATTGCAGCCCCGTTGTTTTACCTGACTACTGAAGAAGGGAGTTAACAGTCCCATTACATAAATACCCACAAGCTAAATGATCATATTTTCTTGGAACCTGGAGGGCAATATGAGATATAATTGTGCATTCCAATTTTAATTCAATGTACAAATCGCATGTTTTCCTCCACGCGATGCTAAAGTATCAAAGCGAGCGCACGAAACCCATCGTAATCAAATTAGAATGCGAAATGGCAACCGGACATCGACCCCTTGTTGTTTGCGAGTAAGCCAAATCATGGTCTCCCGACAAATTCATTCCTAAACCATTCACTTACGTAGGTAAGGTACGTATGTTTTTTTCGGTCTGCGTCCACGGCCGTCTACGGAAGAAGCGAGTAATTTAATGGCTATTTCCCGACGTGCGACGATGGCTTATTTAATTTGTGTAATTAACGCAAGGCAATGAAAGCCTCATCGATTAATTTGCGTAAAACGCTATATCATCTTGCGGTTTTACAAAAAAGAAAATTCTAAATAAAAGGTAAACGTGAACTAGTGTTCGACCATCACAAGCCCATTACTTGGCAGTCTTGGCACCTTCGATATTAATTCATAGCAGTACCTAAAGGTGAACAACAGGTTATCAGTTATTGGAATTAACGTGTCAAGTAGGTTTAAAAAAAAATAACGACTTATATGCAAGTACATGTAAATATAGTCAAATATGTAGCCGACCCACAGCAGGCATCGTTACTAACGGAACAACAGAAAATAACGCATTTGGCCAAATTAGGTATACACTTTTACATACCTATGTCCGAAATAAATGGCAACATGCTGGCTAGGCTGGCCAAGAAAAGCACCACCCATATCTATGTTGTGTCCTAGGTAGTAGATACTTAGTCCGAGTAATATAAAAACTAGTCCACATGATCAAAAAAGCAATTCCACACACCACTCCAAGAAAAACGATTTCTCTGTTATACTCGTATTCGTAAAATATTCAAAACTGTATCGCATTCGTAACGCGTATTGAACATGGTCGTAAAATATGCATCATAGAATTACGAGTAAAAGCGATTGTTGACGACAATCCAATTAATGCATAAGAAATATCAAAACAAGTAAACAGCGTTCAAGATTTAACCAGTAGGTAAACTAAAAAAATGGCTGTATGTAAAGTCGGTTTACGGACGATAATTTTACGTGATAACGTATTTACTCGTTTATCGTTAGAAATACTCCTGTGAAGTTTCGAATAAAATAGTCGATCTAATCTTGTTTCCCCATACAAACTTTGGACCCCCATTTCACCCCCTTTGGAGGGAGAATTTTGAAAAATCCTTTCTTTGTGCACCTCTAGACCTTATAAAGGAACTTACGTGCCAAATTTGAAATCGTTCATCGGTTTATAAGACGTTATCACGTCAAAACTGAGAGGATTTTTCTTCATTCGAATTTAAGTCATGTCACTATGACATAAAGTGCCCATGTCATGTACACTAGTGCAAAGACGAGGACTAGGGCGTTTACGTTATTTACTTTATATTAGTTTAACGTTTATATGTGTGACTGATCTGTGTCACCGGTACTAGAGCTATACTATTGCAGGTTGCGTCTGACAGAGATATTAATAACATAAACACTACTGTATTCCCAAAAGGAGTACGTAGAGCACATGAAATGTTCAGACTATCAAACAATTGTAGTGTTAAAGATTTGATATTGCAGCAGAGATAGATTGCTAGTCCACAACACACTTTAATCATATTTTTATTGTCAACTCTTACGACACCCTCGGGAAGAAAGGGAGAGGTCTATTAACCCGACAGCAAACGGGGTATCCATAATTATATGGCTTATACCAGTATTCGGATCCGGCGGAAATTTTATTTTGGCATAAGAACGCGTAAGCGCAAGCGCGAGAGAAATATAGATCCGAATCCTATTTTAAATGATAATGGACACTCCGGCAGATTAAAAGTTAGTGCAATGTTTATAAACTTACGCGTTGACTGCAGTGTAGATGAAGTTATGCGAGAGGTCAGCCCGACCGGTTCAGCGGGGCCGCGAAGACAGACTAAACAGTTCGAGGTCTCGCCAACCTTTATATATTCGCTACAACTTCACGATACAATACGCTTTATACGGTTCCATTAAATTAGTCTACGATGACAATTAGTTGCACTAGCTTCATTAAGAGGACCGTTAGATTTTCGCACGGGCTTAACAAAATACCCAATGTGATTAATAATCAATAACAGGTCTCATTTGAACTGTGGTGCGTCAAAAGCATGATCTTGCACGGGGTAGCCACTTATGACTATAATCGGTTTTCACTTCAATATTTTAACCATATTATAAAATTCTCGTACAAAAAAGAATGAACTTAAAATTGTTTTATAATTAAACAAAGAAATGTAATTCGAAAACGTTTGCATGGAACGTTGACGCTGTCCTTTACTTACTTACGAATCTTAAATTTTAATGCCCGTACTTATTCACAAACGCTCAGCAAAACTATTTTAGCTAAAATGTCATTAAAAGTCCTGAGGGCCTACCGCGAAAGGTATTCGAAGTTTTCTCTCTCTGTCAGACTTGCGATTTCGTACGTAAGTGCAACAGAGAGGGAAAACTTCGAATGCCGTTGGCGGTAGGCCCCCTGTGTCTTTATCTGTCATTTTGACATTTGTGTTTGTGAGGAAGGGACAAAACCTTAGAGTACCTTATGTGCCAGTGTGTAACCGCCATACGATAAATAATAAATTACCTATAATCTAAAATACCGAAACCACTACACTTATTAAAATTTAGGAGGATGGATCCATCATCCAACTGGCTTTCTGAAAACAATGGGACCAACCTGAAAGCATACTTTCACATAAAAAAAGAATTTTACGAATCGGTTCCTAAATCAAAATGACAGAGTTCTGAGGTAAGAGGTAACTAACGTTTAAAAAAATACAACCGAATTGAGAACCTCCTTCTTTTTTTGAAGTCGGTGAAAACAGGGTTAGGATTCCTGAGCCTGTTTTACAACGTCATCCTTAAAACATGTTTAGGTACATCAGGCTCTAACAGGAATTAAAATCCCCATGGGAAAACCTTATTTTTGCGATTCCACCAATCTGTGATTAAGTATCTGATTACACCGTCACATTTAGACGAAGCTATCACCCGTGACACAGTAAATATATTCACTAAAGCAATATATCAACAATTAGAACTGCACTTCATTAAAAGCCAGTTCTCCAAAAGTCCACTTAACTTTATCGTAGCGAGCGACGACGCATTTGTGAGTGCATCAAATCACATGTTTGTTCGTGATAAGTTTGGGAATGGAATAGCTGGGTCAGCACGGCTCTCTCGATTTTTCTCGCACTATCCGTCTCTCTCTTATTAGAAAACTTAGAAAGAGAGGTATAGTGCGATAAAAATCGAGAGAGCTCGCGCGCCGTCTTGTAATAGCCGTGCAGTTCATATAAACTTTAGTAGGCGTAGTTATATGGCAATACTGTCGCCTCCAATCCTAATCGCGGTTTGATAATAGTGTACCTAATACCTACTGCTTTAAACTATATAGGTATATCTACTGTGCCCATGATGTGTTGAATTGGTCGCGGATAATTCAAGGCCAGCCCGTGACTGACGTATCCGCCACCTATTCATACGATTAGTATAGCTGGCCAATATAATTTTTTATCAAACATGGGGTTGAGTAACTCTCGTTTGAATGGTCACGCGTGATGTAGCGAATTTCAGTTGTGTCTGATTTAATTCATTGGCAACGAAGGTGTGGACAGGTGGGTTTTTGATCATCTTTAGTCTGCCTAGTCTGAAAATTTCCTTTGTAATCTTTATACTCGTCATATTTATCTACTTCCGTGAGTCACCAACGGTACTGGCTGAAAATCAGCGCTGTAGGTGTCTGACACCTCAGCATAATGCTGAGCCAGTGTCCGGTTCACTGCCGCAGAGACACACTTTGTTTCATGTTTTATATGTTTCTCTTGTTTACTTTATTGTATAATATGTGTGTCCTGTGTGTTTGTGAATAAATGTATTTTCTTTCTTTCTTTCTTTCTTACTTTTAAAATTACAAATTTAACAATAAGTTATTATTGTTTTAAAGGACATGAACTAATAATAACGCTATTATCGATTTTATTAATAGGTATTATCTACGCTGACAGGATAATAATTACCTGTAGATACCTTAATAGTAGGTGATACGAAAAGGGTTTTTAGTTCGACATTTTGTAAGCTAGACACATTGTTTAGTGAAAACCGGATTCATGCACGCGTGTTCTATATTGACAACAGAGATCTAAGTTGGCATCGGATTACATTTTCACTTAGATGAGAACATTATACTTATAATATGTAGCTTGTAGATCTATTTACCTACATAATTTACCTAAACATTTGTAGTACCGTAAACCGGGGTTACTTTAGGAAAAAATGGGAATACTTTGATAATTTTGAATGTAGTATAAAAGCAGACCTATTTGAAATTAAGAAGATTTAATCGAGTATACATCAAGATAGAATACTAAAATATCCACTGCCACAGTTTACTCACAAGTAAAAACAATGATTTCGGAGAAAAACCTATTTGATCAAAGTCACCCCCCGAATCAAAGTCCACCGTAGTCTCTACATAGTAAGAGTCTCTTAATTCTAACAACGCATCATCACAAACTTCAATAAAATCCAGTCCGTTAGGGATGCCGATCCGTTAGTATTGCGTGAAAAGTGGGTAGTAGGTACTTTAATGAGTATCCATCCAAGATTCCTGTGGTTGAATTTGGAACAATGGCTACCTCCAATGTTTGTAGTGGGCATGAGCATTTATTTATTACTAGCTTCTGCCCGCGACTCCGTCCGCGTGAAACTCTTGTATATCGTAACTAGCTTGTGCCCGCAGCTTCGCCCGCGTACTAAGCGTAATTTTTTACCGTCTACAAAAAAGATGGTTCCCAGTTTGACCCGTATTGTTCCGATTGAATTGCAATTTGCCACAAATACTTTCAAGACTTACCGTTTCCACAATATTACATTTCAAAATCGATTCCATTTTCGTCATTAACGTCCCAAAAACCATAAAAACGACACCCTTATTGATATTTTGGACGTTTCAACCCCATCACACCCCAACAGGGGATATGGTATTTAACGTCCGCCATGTTGGTTTTTAAAATCGTTGTTGCTGTCGTAATCAGCGACCCGATAAACCATTGAAACGATACCCATGTCAAATTTCAGACTTTGTCACCACATTCCTCCCTTTTAGAGGTTGAATTCTCAAAAAACCTGAAACACGTGTTTACCCATTTATTGTTAGGAATACTGCTGTAAAGTTTCGTATGAAATAGTCTAACTAATCTTGTTTCCCCATACAAACTTTGGACCTCTATTTCACCCCCTTAGGAGGTGAATTTTGAAAAATCCTTTCTTCCTAAGACCTTATACGAAACCTAATAGGTACGTGCCAAATTTGGAATCTCTAGAACCAGCGGTTTGGGCTGTGCGTTGATATGTCAGTCAGTCAGTCAGTTTCTTCTTTTATATATTTAGATAGTTCCATGCAAACTTTCACCCCCAATTTCACGCCATTAATAAATAATGTCTGGGATAAAAACCATCCTATGTCCTTCCCCGGTATTAAAACTATCTCCATACCAAATTTCATCTCGCTCGGTGGTTTAAGCGTCGAATGGTAACAGACAGACAGTTACTTTCTCATTTAAAATACACATTAAGTGAGTATTAATTTAAAATCCGTGCCCTAGGCCAACCTAAAATAACTTTTAATATGCAACAGAGACACACGTTCTTTGTTTCGAAAATCCAGGTCATGTTTTTTTGGTGAGATTATCACCTGAGAATTTGAGGCATAATGGAACCGACCACATTTCACACGTAGCTAATTAATAAGTTAAGTTGTCTACTATCCATATAACGTTAAAAGAAGGTTAGACTAAAAGAAATGAACTGGCTGTCTTAATGCTAGTATAGAGCTAGCTAGTATAGCTTCATACTTGCAGGATCACCAGATCTTACTTGTATCAACAATTAAGACGGATATTTACATAGACGTGGTACGAAGACACTCGATAGCCTAAATGGGCTTTGAGATGCTGTATAGGCAGCTGCAACAACATCTAAACTTATAAGTCTTATAACGCACTCGAAAAGATCTTCATATAGAATCTACTACAGTAACGAAAAAATAGAAGGGTATTTTGATTACCTTAGCGTTGATATGTATTTTTAATCTACCTATATGTAGATTTGTCGCACAAAGAATTTGTCTGAAACCACACCAACCATCTATCCATGTTGAAAGATGAACACAACTCTGTCTTCTTTAAAAAAAAAAACGTTCAAAATCAGAAGTGACAAAAAAAACTATGTAGTTATTGAACCTGCACACACATTTTCACGAGAACCGGTTGAGAAACGCAACCTACAGAGGAGAACAGCTGGACATCCGGACATAAGAAAGAATTTTGGCCCAAGCTGAAACAAAGAACTTCGTCCGCTTTGCTCTCTCTTTCAATTACAGAAACAACTTCTTTTGATAACAAATATGTCGGAAATAGTATTTTATACAATCGTTACACAATGAGGGCTCTCAAATTCGAGTACAGTGTTTAGGCCACGAGGCTTGCCGAGTGGCCTAAGTAAGGTACGAGAATTTAAGAGCTAATTTGTTACTATTATATACTAGTTATTTACGATACAAGTGCAGAAAATAGGAAATTCGCAACGAGTGGCGATAAATTAAAACACGACCGAAGGGAGTGTTTTAAATCGACACGAGTTGCGAATTACCTATTCGGACGTGTATCGTACAACGTTTTACAGTACATATGGCTCTTTAAAGTTTCAACATATGCACGGAAAGTGCTCCTTTCCGCACTAGTGCGGGAAAGTAACACCATGTGTACTGTAATAGTTATTTACGATACAAGTGCAGAAAATAGGAAATTCGCAACGAGTGGCGATGAACTAAAACACGACCGAAGGGAGTGTTTTAAGTCGACACGAGTTACCTATTCGGACGTGTATCGTACAACGTTTTACAGTACATATGGCTCTTTAAAGTTTCAACATATGCACGGAAAGTGCTTATTTCCGCACTCGTGCGGAAAAGTAACACCATGTGTACTGTAAAATAATTTTTATACGAGTCAACAGAAATAATTAAACAAACTTGGTACCTATCTAATGAAAATCTAAGCCCCGCTGAAACGAAGTACAAGTCAGAGGTGCCGGCTGCCGGCTCAACGTCGTTGACGTCGGCCGTCGTCTTTTAGCCAACAGCCAACGTGACGTGCCATTGGTCATATTTCTTTTAGTTCAGTAAAGGCGCCACGTGATTGGTCGTATTTATTTTATCCGTGAACAGTTTTGAAATAACTTTTTCAGTTGAGTTGGGAGCTCCATAGAATAAAACCCGGAAAAGTGCGAGTTCAACTCGCGTGGTGAGGGTTCCGTAAAATATTGAGAATGTTCCCGTTACTTTAAATACTCAAATTTCTTTTTTCCATATTTTTTTCAGAATTTTAAGCCTAGTAGTTTCGAAGATAAGGGGGGAATGGTCAATTTTCGTCTCATTTCCTAAATTACTTCAAATCTATTTTTGCTAAAATTATAAAAAAAATCTGAGATGCTTACAAAAACCCCTTTCATTTGATATGTCAAACAATACAGTTTGGGGAACTTTTTTTTTTAATTTTCAAGTTTACCCTCAAAAGTGGCCCCTTTGTTCCCCCTCGGAATTCATTAATTTACTTTACGCGTGCACATTTGGGTCGCCAATTTACATATTTGTACCAAATTTCAACTTAGGTAATCGGTCCAGTAGTTTCGGAGCAAATCGGCTGTGACAGACGGACAGACAGACAACCGAGTGATCGTATAAGGGTTCCGTTTTTTCCTTTTGAGGTAGGTACCGATACCCTAAAAAGTATGTGATTATAGTTTAGTGTACGATGTCTTAATTCAAAAATTAAAGTCGACGAGCATAAATTTTTTTTTTTTAAGTTTAAGTATAACAAAACGAAAGTAATATTTGCATGCCATAAAGCTTAGCATAACTTTCTTACTTTGCATAATGCCGCAGTTCGTGAACCTAACTAAAACATGGTCGTGGCTGCGCGATAATGCTATTACCTATGGTATGTACATACGTACCTATCTGCAATTTAAAGGGGATTTTGCCCGTATAAGATCGATGTATCCTAACAATTTAAAGGCATAACATCATTTTCCAACCGGTAGGTATGCTAATCTGTAAGCTTTTGTCGTGAATGAATAGAATAGGCAGATGTTAAATTAATACCTAAATTAATTATTACAAGTAGATAATTTATATTACCTAAATTAAATTAAAACAAAGTTAAATCTGAAAAAACCGGACAAGTGCGAATCGGACTCGCCAACCGAGGGTACCGTACAAAATGACAAATGTATAGTATTCAGATTTTTCCCTGTATTTGTAGTATAAGACGATAATACATGCCAAATTTCATAGTTCTAGGTCAACGGAAAGTCCCCGATAAATTTTGATTCCCTTGAGAGTGTAGAAATATACGTTTTTTGCGGCATAAACGGCCGTATCTTTTTTTTTACGTTAACTTAGAAATTTTATTTTTTTACAGCTTCAAAGGACTGTAGACTTGAGTATTATGGTTTTAATTTCAACTCGATACCTCCCGCCTTCCCGAGACCCTTTGTCTTGTGACAGACAGAAGGAAAACAAAGTGATTCTATAACGGTTCCGGTTTTTTTTTCCTTTTGAGGTACCTACGGAACCCTAAAAAAGGCCCTCGAGGCATCATACCGAGGATGCTGGCTGCCGCCAAGGAAATGCCTTTCCTCGCTGAATTGCATTGCAGATAAATACGTCGCGCTAGAGAACCGCCAACTCTTCAGTCATCGGTTACAATCAACCAACTACATAAGTATTTAGCCGTTAGGTAAATTATTTTAACTTACTGAATGTCTTACTTTAGTGACTTCCATAGTGATAGGTGTTACGCCAGGCCTGTTTCTCTTCGCGCTTCTGCTAACCTCGGCTCTCTATAGATACGCCCGATCACACTAGGAGCAAAAGAGCTCGTACTAGATATTTTATTAAATAAAAATTAAATAGAATAAAATGTGGAGATCGACCACGCCGACAAAGTGTTGGAATAAGAGATCATGAAAAACATTTTTACAAGCTTTTATTTAACTTGCAATGTATGTAACTACGTATGTATGTATGTATATAGGTACTGACAGTGCAGCTTACATATGTGGCGGCGATATATATTAGAAAAAGAAATGAAAAATTTAAAGAGGTCAAATATTTCGGAAAATTAATTAATTGTCACAGTCGGATAAAAACTATCCTACGCGGAAGCCAGTATAATAATGTACCTATAAAAATGTTTCATGTTTTTCCGTTCGTGGGAAGCTGAGATCATTCGTGACAAAGTAACGTCAGAGATTTATTATAAGTGGAGATAAATATTTCTTATTGTAAACCATTCTAGTAAAGGTTCAAAAACTTCAGATTTTGCACTTGATAGACAGAAAGCTTATAAACGAATTACTTAGTTAAACCGTGAATCTATATATAAGTTTAATTATATAAATTGGCAGCCGGTTCACGGCCGCGGTTGCGGGTCACGAGTTATTTCGTCGCAGTTCGCCCGTTCTCTCGCGATGACACTTTTCTCACCATCACCAAGGGCATTATTGTTTGTGACAAAGAATATCTAGTGCTGGATGATTACGACAGTTTTTGTAACAACTCCGTATTTGGTGCTGCGTTGATAATTATTACGACCGGATTAAGGGCGGTAAGACACATAAGAACATAATTAATAGGAAAACTATCTTTCAGGTTTTAATCTCATAATTGTATTTTAATTTAAATGTTATCACAGAGATACGCATACAATGTCATTACTTCCTGGCTTTATTTAGGTAACTGGCATCGTATTCCTACGGTAGGTACCTACCTACTACCTACATCGGCAGAACCTACAAATATTATTCACTAAGTAGTGGAATAAGTATTTTTTTTGGTTATGAATGCGCAAAAACCGGAAAGGGCTCGCACTCGCCAACCGAGGGTTCCGTACAAAATTACAAATGTATAGTTTCAGATTTTCCCCTGTACTTGTAGTATAAGACGATATTACTTATATTGCTAAATTTCTTCACATGAGTATTCCTAACGATAAATGAGTAAACACGTGTTTCAGGTTTTTTTGAGAATTCAACCCCTAAAAGGGCGAAATGTGGTGACAATGTCTGAAAATCAACATGGGTATTGTTTCTATGGTTTATCGGGTCGCTGATTACGAAAACAACAACGGACGTGAAATACTTACCATCTCCCCTGTTGGGGTGCGATGGGGTTGAAATGTCTAAATATCAATATGGGTCTCGTTTTTATGGTTTTTTGGGACGTTAATTACGAAAATGGCATTGATTTTGAAATGTAATATTGTGGACATGAAAATTCTTGAAAGTATTTGTGCCAAATTGCAATTCAATTGGAAAATACGGGTCAAACTGAGATCCTCCTATTTTGTTGACAAAAGCTAGTACATTATAAAATAATACTAGCCAAACTATGTAGGTACATCCTGACTATAAACTAAAAAAAATAACAAAACTACATATTTACAAATGAAAAACCGGCTCTAAATCTGTGCCGTGCGGCAAGGTGCCCATAAGGCTGGCGGCATTACCGCGCTGGATAGCAATGCTGCCCTGCTAGCATAACTTGACTCTCGACTCTACTCGCGCGCGAGATAGACTGTCCGTCACTTTCAAAACAAGTACCTAGGTAGAATAAGCCCACAAAATATTTACACATCTAAAATAATAAAAATACCTTCACCATTAATCTCGTTTTTTTGCCATTGGAATATTTTTTGTCGTAGACATTTTTACAGTTGACTGTGCAAATTGTAATAAAGTAATTTTATTGTCATTTTTTTTTCAATAATTGACACCCTGTTCACATTTATTTCTATTCTTAAGGTCGACGGTGTCATTATGCATTGAGTCATTGTCGAGAACTGCATGGGAGGTTTACCTTAGGTGCAAGCAATAAATGCGATCAGCTATTGTTTTATGTTATGCTATTCTACTACACTTCCTTGATAAGTTTGCGTGAATGTGAATGTCATTGCAAAGCGGAAGAACTTGGAAGGTGAAGGAGACCACCAACATGACCTACTAAGGTTGATAAGTAAGTACTAACCGGCCTATACAATTATGATAATACACCAACACCCACCTGCATTATAGCCTGTAGTATAAAAAATATAATTGATAATTGCCCAAATGTCTTTAATGTCTGTAGAATTTTTCATCATCATCAGCATAGATACGTCCCACTGCTGGGCACAAGCCTCCCCTCATGAATGAGAGGGGACGGGCGGAGGGCAGGCTGGCCCAGTGCGGATTGGGGACTTCACATACCTCTTTGAATTTCTTCTCAGATGTATGCAGGTTTCCTCACGATGTTTTCCTTCGCCGAAAAGCTAACGGTAAATATTCCGAAAAAGTCATTGGGATCCCGAGCTGGGATTCGAACTGCCGTTTGACAGCCGCATGCCTAAACAATTAGGCCACCGTAGCTTGCACCTTGATCTTTTACTGAAACTTAATGTAGGTAGGTGGGTACATAGTAAATAATGATTGATGGGTTTAGAAACCAAATAAGCATCAACGGCGCAAGAGAGACATTTACGTTAATTTTCAACATTGTTTTAAATGTTAAATATTACAATTATTACATAATGTACGCGATATATTCCATTTGCATTAGATAATAGGTATATGTGGTATGTACACGTGTACAATAGCGCAAAGATGGCTAACTTATGTAAATCAAAGATCGTATCTAAGCTAGAGCAGTTGTTATGGATGCGTCGGTCTAGATTCTTGTCTTTTCTAATTGCACTAATAAGAAGGTTGTCTGAGAATTGTTTTATTGTTTAAGAACCGTTATATTATGACCATTATTTGATTGTTATGTTAACTGTGTAGACTGTACATTTAATTACAAAACTGTACATTATATAACACATAAAAATATACATGAAATACATTAAATATACAATTAAAACTAGATTTAAAATTAAAACTAACTTAAAAATAGCCTACAAAAAACTAAAAATAACTATCAAAATTTTGACCCTTTGGCAGGGTACCCATCACGCAGGCAGCATTCCCGCGTTGAATTGCGATTGCAAGTCTTTGTGCGAGAAAGCTGCCCGCGCGAGGGTCACCTGTTGCCTCCCGCAAGCGTTTGCTGAGCGCCCCGTGAAGCCCACGCGCGCCCTTGCCCCACGAGCCAAGAATATTAATTAACTCATAAACATAAAGGGGTAAATCTACAAATTGCTAGTTCCAATAAACACGTCCATTCTTTAGCTTGCATCACGAGTGGGCACCTACGACCACATACTTAAGTACCTCGTAGTACCTGAGTACCGTAAAATGGTCCTTCTTTGCTCCTGGGGTGGTAACTATGCTCCAACAAAAAAAAAGTTAAGCGATGCAATTTGTAAAAGTGGAGCCAATTTTGGAGCAAAGTAGGAACATTTTACCGTACAAAGACAATATAACACTACGTTAAAACTGAGTAGAGCTGTGTCTCTAATTAATCGAAGGGTGATAAACCTATATTAGGCGAAATAAACGTTTTATTGGCGAGCATCGCAATTAGGGCCTTATCACACTTGCGATTTGCGAGCGAGTTGAAAGCGAAGTTCTATACTACTCGAACTTCGCTTTAATAATGGTTTATTTTTATTTTAGTAAATAATTTATAATATACCAATGTTTGGTTGTAAATAAAACTTATATTTCGAAATATTTGTTTATAAAGTTGCACTCCACTGACAGCAGTGCTATTATGAAAAATGTGCTTATGATATGACTTATGATTCCTAGAGTCTGCCTAATGAAAGTTGAACCTAGTAGTTATTTGATTGGCAACTCTCTATGTGTGTCTATCTGAGGTGTCATGTCGTATGTCAAATTGAAATGTCTCTAAGAAAATTGCGGCTGTGTGAGTGACCCTGTGTTACCCTGTCATGATTTTTTGAATCTGCCGCTTTTTTTCAGGTTCAGCTTTCATTAGACAGACTCTATGAATCATAGAAGCACTCGTGCGTTTTTGGGCCATAGAGCATAATTATAGAGTTTTCGACGATTTATTATCGGTGTCATTGTATTTGATTTAATGCCTCTATAAATGACAGATAACAATACCGCGGAGTAGAAAAAATAAATAAATAAAATCGAAGTGTGTCGAAGGCGATTCGTACCGCCATCTCTGCATTTTATTTTCCCTAAAAATGCTCCGAACCGAATAAAAGTTATCATTATGAAATCATGGCATCCCTCCCGCAATGATAAATAACAATTCTCTGGTTGTAAGAAAGCTTCGCTGCGGACAGACAGACGGCTGCTTGTTGACTACCCTTAAAACTTTAGATTCCTGTTTAGGGTTTACCCCTTATCCTGTTTCATCATCATCATCATATCAGCCGAAAGACCACTGCTGAAATATAGAGATTTCAGAATAAAATTGATACAACATTCTGCACATTTCATCCTAATAATGTCTCAATGACGGCGTAAAATGAGTACTTTACCTATCTTATTTAAAAAGATCAATTCAAATCGCGTAACTTAGGTATCTCGATTATACAGCGTGTGACTTTCATAATAACGATAGCTTTCAGTGCTGTGAACCGTTTTATCGAAAAAATATAACGATTACCTTTTCTAATGGAGAGTTATTAATTTTTTAAATTTTCTCGAGCAGCAATGTACTGCTAACAATCAATTGGCGTTTCAGAAAGGCAGAGCTAGTTACTGTCAGTTGTTAGCTTTGTTACCAATGCATTGCGGGCCGAATTAATTTGTATGAAAAAAAAACTGTTTTTTTTTAAAACTAGAGATACCAATTTACGTTCATTAGGGCTTATACTTTCAGCCCTTAAAATAAATGTTCTTATGAAAGTCACACGCTGTATACCACTGATTTATCTTAGAGCCAATTAAGGAATATAGATAATAGGTATATTTACCGTTTCAAGGAAATCATTAGCTCTTAGTCTAGTCGTGATCTATTATGATCTATATTATGGTGCGGTTACTCCTTTGACTCAGCCGATGTAACATAGCCAGTATTCTTCTCGAGGAGTTCAATAGATTGCCTGTTGGAGAGAGAGTCATGATCCTCAGCAATGAGGTAAGGGTCCAATTAACGAGCAGAGTCCTTTGAGTAGCTTCACTAAACTCTACCAGCATTGCCCAAACTATGTGTCGTGACTCATTAGTGGTTCTTCATTTATTTAGATACACCTCTTTTGTTCATGACAGCATTGATTAACCTTTTCATAACGGATTTGGATTATATCGATTGTTTATTGATATCAATATAGCTTGGCACAAAGGCAAAATTATACTTAAAGTATCTACGTAATTTAAAATGGAGATGAGGTTGGCCATAAATACTTACTTAATTTAAGCATCTTTGAACTTGAGAGACCCAACATTTAAATAGTAATGCATTCGTGGAAGTCCCATTTTGGCCACTTTATTTAATCAATTCTTTACGATTTTGCAGATAACCACAGCAGTTTGGATAATTTATTAGCAGGAAAACGGTTAATCGTGACGCGCATGCGTAAGATGCACCCTGTTTATTGGAGCGTTGGGAAAAGCGCGCAGCCGTGCGCGACCGTACGTTGATCTCGTGTTGCAGCTTGCAGCGGACAGCTAATTATCAGATCCATCTGTACTGGGCCTTCCGAATCATCTTACAGAAAGTGTGAAGAGTATGAACATTCATTACCTTAATAAGAATAATTCCGTCTGGTGAGTACCTAAACCAAACGAACGAATTTAACCCTTTTCCAGGCAGTTGGAAAATGAGAATCGGATGTCAGTCTTATTCATTGACATTAAGATATTATGTTTGACAAGCAGTATGTGGTCGATATAAAGCCTCTGCCTGGAAAAGGGTTAACATGATGAATATGGAAATTGTTGTTAGTCTATCTGAGTAATTGAAGTAACTACCTAAAATGCAATTAGGCTTAGGTTATATTGAGAATATCATATTAATAAGATCGATAATGTTATACAATATCAAATTATTCAATCGTTGTCAATGTTATTAATTCACTCCATTTCGTGAATTTTACGGATTTTGCCCTATTGTGAGCTCTGATGTGGTTGGCTAGGCCAAATTTACTTTTAAAAACTCTATTGCATGGGGGACAGTAGAGTTGGCCAGTTGTGTCATAGTTACACGTAGGCAAGTTTAGCCTCTCTTTTTGCAAATTGGCGTTTTGTGTCTTATGTTATCAAGCGGTTCTCTTCAAAAGATTTATCCTTACGAAAGATTGTAGACCGCCAAAATGACCTGATTGCAGCTAGCCCCTCCCAATACGCAGGATTGTTAGCGCCTGGCGTTCAGATGTCGTTTGAACACGTCCTTGTAGCGTAAGTGCTGACCACCGTGCTTCTGAATCTGAATAGAATACAGCTTTAGGCAAGCAGTGGCCGTCCATTTTAAGGACATACCCACTCCACTGATGTATATGTGTCAGTAGGGTCTTCAAAAGAAAACAATATGGTTTTTATTACAAATATTTACTAAATTTATAACACTTAATAATTACTATACAAATATAACAAAATGCTATTCGTTTTTGTTCTAATACAACAACTAATTAAACGAATTTAAACCAAAAGAATAGATGTATTGGCACATAGTCTGGATAGGTACAACAAAATATATATTTAAACTTAAATTGTCTTAGAGCGTACGAGAATACGCTGCAATTTGTATTGAATAGGTACATAGAAAGGGTAAAGGAAATGACATTGATAAGTATGTTAAGAGATATTGATACTGACACTCGATCTATTGCATGCAACTCTCTCATTGAGATGAGATGAGATACAACAATGTCAGTCGTCGGAAATTTCAATAATGTTTATTAGACTTTTCACTAGCAGCTTGTTAAATGTCAAACTAAGCCTGCTACAGTATTCAAGTGAAAACAGCATCATTGTGGAAATAAATAAATACAAAAGGCGTATTATGGTCGTGCTTATCGTGCGATAGCCAAAAGAAAGCATCCGACACTTTCTGTCAAATAGAGTCAGAAAGTGATGAATAATCTCGTTAGTATGCAATAGACGCGAGCATCATAAACCCCAGTAAAATCACAACGTTTACCAACAAATCGCCTCATCCGAATCAGTTTTATTCACTACCTTGGATGGGGTGAGTTGTTAGGTGAGAGATTGGGGACCGATTTTTGACTTTCAAGCGCTCGAATTATCTTTCACTCGAAAACTTGACCACTCGTATTCAATTATATCGGTAGAAAGTAAGTGCCTGCCATTTTGACACTACAATCATATATACCTACTTTTATTTAATTTTGGAGCGCTCGAAAGTCAAAAATCGGCCCCCTGGTTGTGAATTACACAGAAGTATTTTTAACCGACTTCAAAAAAAGGAGGAGGTTGTCAATTCGGTTGTAATTTTTTTTTTATGCTTGTTACCTCAGAACTCCGTCATTTATGAGCCGATTCGTACAATTCTTTTTTTTTATTTGAAAGTACCTATATGCTTCCAGGTTGGTCCCATTGTTATCAAATCTTCAGTAGGATGATGGGAACCATGAGGAATTGAGGGAATTTCTTAAATATACAAGGCACAATTTCGGTATTTTCTATTATAACTAGTGTATTTACACCAGGAAATCACAGATGTGGTGAAGTGGAACTGATGATGAAGACCACAGATGACTTATGGAGCTCGTTTTTAAAACTGTCATCATCATCATCATCATCATCATATCAGCCCGCGTCCACTGCTGGACATAGGCCTCCCCCAAAGAGTGCTTAAAACTGTAAAAGAATGTTCCTGATTCTGATATGATTCCGTTGAAATAGCAACTAATGAGGTCCTAAATGTCAAGTGTGCCACATCGACGGAACTCCTCAAATATTATCGGCCCACATACATAGTTTTCGTCTGTAATAATCAACGTGTACTCTAGGAGAGCAATCCATGTGGTAAAGTGGAAAGAAAATGTGGAATTGTTCATTTGGCTTGGCGGAGTACTAAATTGAAGTCGGTTAAAACTTTGTTTTTTAAAGTAAATTATTTTATCACTTAAACAAAATGCACTAGCAGTGTCCAGTTCTCTTACAGTGCAAATAGTAGTCGCTGCGCTCATAATCGTCCTCGTCAAAGTGAGATCTGAAAGGCGAAGGCTGGAACTCGGTAGGTCTTCTTGTGGGCCTTCTGGCTGGCCACTGTCTTCTGTTCCTTTCGTGGTACGTTGGTCGCTGGGGCCGACGCGGCCGGTAGCGTGGACTGAAATGGTTAAACTCCAAGTCAAGTTTATT
This sequence comes from Epinotia nisella, assembly GCA_932294315.1. Classification (NCBI taxonomy): domain Eukaryota; kingdom Metazoa; phylum Arthropoda; class Insecta; order Lepidoptera; family Tortricidae; genus Epinotia; species Epinotia nisella. The sequence goes on from OW028681.1 coordinate 14,914,978, forward strand.
TCATATTTAAGAGCGGACACGGCTACTTTTTGCAGTGTCCCAAACGCACGTTTCACGAACACCCGACTGTCGCGCGACACTAGACATAGATCATCGGTCAAAATCACCCATGTAACCCATAAAAAACATTCCATGTAAAAAATAGGCCAAGTCTAGAAAATCTTCCACCGTAAAAAATTGTGAGATATTACGTAGAGCCAAGCAGGCATTCTTATTAATCCTTATTTGCTTGCTAAATAAAATTCTGCAACTTGGGAATCACACAACTTTACTGCATTTATTAATTTTTGCATACCTAAAACTAGGTAGTATTAGGTATTGTGTGACTGTGACTTGGCATTTTTTAACGTGGAATGTTTTTTATGGGATCTCACTTCTTTTTGTAAGTTAATGTGTTTGTCATCCCTACAAAAGGCTATCTGAGGTCTAACTACGTAGGTATTTGACGATACGATGACAGAGACTTAAAAAACACAGGCTGAATAAGTCTTTGAACTTCAGTCGCATGATTCATGAAAAGTCACAACATCTGCCGGTACGTTAAGTATCTAACACACGCAAGTGATACAAATTGGTTTATTTGCTGTCATTATGCGATTGTTTTTACTATACCAGTGCTGTCATCGGTTAATGTTTCCTGAAAAGTTACGGTTGATAATGAAGGCAATTAAGTTTTTTGATTATGATATCGAACTGAACGACTTTCATTAAATCTTTGAAATCATCAATTAGAATCAGAACTATAGCAGCAAACTTATTAGATAAGTATAATATACATACATATCTATAGGTTAAGTTATATTAATTTAGAACTCAAAAATTGCCATAACCTTACGAATATAATTTAAAGTATATGATTTAACGGTAATCCATCGTCCGCGGTGCAGATCGTCTTTTATCTTCATACATATTTGAAGGTTCCAAATCGACTCTACGATTACAGTCATATGGATTTATTTCAAGTAGTGCTCAATAGTTTGGATTACCCCCAGGAGAGGCTATTTCTCCAGATGTAGGTATAGAAAATCCCATTTTCTAGCCAGAGGAAAACTAAATTTTTACGCACACTATGAGTAAGGCGAGGTATGCCCAAGCCGAGTTAGTTCAAGCTAGTAAAACTACCAAACAGTTACACGATACATAAAGTTATCTCGATAGAGGCCTGGGCATACTTCTCAGTACAGAAAATCTCAAGTTATGTATTTAAAGCCACTGTAGCAAAATTAATTCAGTCTTGGGCATATACCTACACTTGAAACCCTCGTTATGCTCAAGGGTAGAAATAGTAGGATCATTCGCTTCACTCAGGATTCACCGCCCTCGCCGTGAATATAAATCTATATTGCCATATACAATTTTGCTATCCGCAATGCGCGTGAATTTGACAACCCCTTTGTCATTAAACTGGTTTACATCGCTCTAGTTAGGAGCAAAATGGAGGCAGTGTCTATATAGTGTGGAACCCCCACGAGGTCACTTACGCCTTGCTTCTGGAGAAAATCCAAAAGGTTTTCTTGCGATTCTTATATAAAATTAACCGGCCAAGTGCGTGTCGGACCACGCAAAACGAAGGGTTCCGTGCCTATTAAAAAGGTCGTATCGTCACAGAAATTTTAAGGCACTTACGTCCTTTTCTTTGAGGAAGGCAGTTTTTCAGCAATATCTCGAAAACCTCTGAACCGATCTTGTTCAAAACAATTTTCGGTGAATGAAATTAATAAGCTCTATGTCCATGAATTTTTCCATATTTTTAAAATACACCGTTCAAAAATTAGAGGGGGGGGGACAGAATTTTGGTGACTTTCGGGGCGATTATCTCCGACCCTATTCACTTAATCAAAAAAAATGCTAAGAAACCTTATGTTTATTTTGAAAGGCCTATCGATTGATGTGCCACACGGGGGGTCACACTGAAAAAAAAATTTTTGACTTTTAGTTTTATGTATGGAGTGCACCCCTAAAATTTTTTTTTTTGTCATTTTAATCACAAAAGTATGTAGCGGCTAACAAAATACACCTATCCTCAAAATTTCATTCAAATACACCTTATAGTTTTCGAGTAAAATGCCTGTGACATACGGACAGACGGACAGACGGACAGACGGACAGACGGACAGACGGACAGACGGACATGACGAAACTATAAGGGTTCCGTTTTTGCCATTTTGGCTACGGAACCCTAAAAAAACCTATGGGTACTATCCCTTCCTTTACCCGACAAAGTTTCCGCTTGGCACCCTGGGTTTTAACTCCCTGGAGGTCAGGGGTAATTATGCACTAGTGACCGGGGCGTGCCGAATATTACGTGGGGATTCAGACTGTCCCCTGCTGGTCTCGCAACTGGTATGCATACGTCTCAGGTAAATTTTAATTTTAGACCACGAAATCGCGACTTACTTGCAGTTCCCAAATCGCGCACTGTGTTATACAGGAAATCACCACTAGTTCGCGCTTTAGATTACCTAAACCTGACGGCAATATTTTTGCAAGTAGTTGGAAGATATGATGAATGTAAGAGGTTATGTGAGGCGATGGATGACCGTCCGTCTTCAGTTAGTGTTAAGATTATGTTAGTACTTAACCCATTTCAGGCCCGTGACGACACATATGCGTCCCTACGCCGTAGTTGCTTTCCGCTACATACGAAGAAAACCAGGGGATCGGCTACGAGCGTAGCGCGTAGCTATTCTGGGCACTGAATGTGTTAAATAACATTTGTATGCATTTCACAGTGCCTTGGTGCCTCTGTGTAATACTGTGTAATTTGTTTGGATAAATAGATAAATAAATAAATAATAAATATAGGTACAAGGCATTTTGCTCCAGTGAGATACAATCTGCTGATTATTTGACCACCTTAAGTACCTACTACTCTAGATACATATCACAATGAATCTTACCTCTTAGGCCGCTTAGAATACGGCACTTTCTTACTCGTCCTATAACCCTCCGGGCGCGGCAGGTAGTCGTCGTCGTCATCCGTGCCGGCCTCATCAAGCTCGTCGTGCGGCCGCGTGTGGTGGAAAACGGGCCTTATGTGCGGCACAGCCACAGGATACGGCTTCATTACTGGAACGGGCACCTAAGTGATCAAATGTGATATATTTAATCTACTGAGGGGAGTAAATCTTAGGGCGTGCAATACCTAGAGGTTATAAAAAAAATCGTGAGCAACAGTAAAATATTGTCGATACAAGGCGCACGCACGTATAGCGATGCCTGCTACGACGCAGATAATAGTATGTAAATCTCGAGTGTTGAGTTAAATTGTAATAAAACAACATATGTGTGATGCGTAAACCTAATGAAAGGGTTAAGTCCTACTAATATAGAATTATATAAAGTTTAGATGTTTAGATATTTGGATGTTTGTTACTCAATCACGCTTAAACGGCCCAACCGATTTGGATGACATTTTGCTCGTAGATAGTTTAAGCATGGATTAAAATATAGGATAGTTTTTACCTCGGGTCCACGCACACGAAGTTGTGGGCGGAAGCTAGTTAGATATATAGCTAGTTAGTGTGTAAGTTAGTGTTTAAGATTATATGTAGTTCACATAGCATGCATAACATAGTTTTAACGTAGGTACTTAACACTAGTTAAAATGAGCGCGGTCTCGCCAACAAACTGTTATCGCAGTTTGGCGAGTAATATAACATTGGTAATTGTTTTGTACTTTAGATAAATAAATTAAAAAAAAAAAAAAAAGATATAAATTCTGAAAACCTGCTTAAATTGTATGCCATCTAATGTATAAAAATGGTATTCGGTCTGGTGATGATACCTAGTTGGAGTAGAGTGCATCATCACGTTTATGTTGGAGATAAAGCATTCGTCCCCTCATACTTGCTAGTAAGGGACGAGCACTTGCCTAGCCAATAATTATGATAAGGTTCACTTATTATTGGCTAGCAGGTGCTGCTTATATTATACGTGTGAGTCATTTTTTCTAAATGCAACTTACATTACTTACATAAGGTTTGACCGCTACCGCTTTTTTAGTCTCGGCCGTGAACGAGACCGAGAACTGATAAAGTATAACTTCGATAAGTACTTACCACGGTTGCGTACGAGAATCTCGGCGCTTTTTACCCGAGAACCGAGAGCGTGATCTTGGCTCGATTTTTGGCCGAGATTAGCCGAGACTGAGACCTCTCCTCTCGAGAGATATCTCGGTCGGACCTTAATTATACATCTTACACATATTGTGAAAATGTCGAAAGTTGAAAGTCGTTGTTGTTGAAAGCCAAAATTGTCATTTTTGATCATAAAAATCGGCGTCTGTTAAGAATGTTTTAATTAATTATCTATTCTAGCATCTCGTCTAGTTTACACAAGCCATTATGACTACATCTCGATAAGACACACGCAAAAACGTTAACTCGTTATACCTAACTCGGGTATTTCAACAAGAAACCTGTTATTGTTTCAATATTAATGGCCGCCTACTTAATTAGTGATATACAACGGTAAGCAGTATCATCTACTAAATACAATGTAGTACTACATGTATAATCATAGCTTATGTTACACGTACCTTACAAAACCCTTACAACTTATACCTACCTTATACCAAAGGTCCTTACGTAAATTGAAGAAAGCTGGGACGAATATAATGAACGAAATTAATGGCATCGGTGATTATGTGGGGTGGGTCCTAGAGGTCAATCCGATACATAGGTTTTGCATTCACAGTATAATTTTTGGTTTCAATGTGTTTCCTGAGTTCGCTTGCGCGCGCGTCCTGTTAACGTGTCAGAGAACGAGTGAGAGCACATTGCAATCCAATTGGAATGCGAAACGTTTGTGTTCAATGCATTCACGCCAGCTTTCATGAACTCATCAGAGGGGTGATCACGTAACTTTTCGAACGCACGTTAGGACAACTGAAATGTCATTTTGCCACACAAAACGTGACGTGATCGCCCTGCTGATCTATGCCAAACCATATTAATAAAATGATATATTTATTACGGATAGAAAAAGCTGACAGCCACGCATTATTAAATTAATCCCACGTCCAATTGAAAAATATACAATGCACAATTTAATGATAAAAATACGTAAATATAATACAAGATTATAATTAACATTAACTAAGATAAATTAAAACTAAGTTAAATCTAAAAAAGGCCCTCGAGGCATTGTACCGAGGATGCTGGCGGCATTTCCTCGCTGAATTGCAATGCTGATGCGTTGCGCGAGAAAGCCGCCATCTCTTCGGTCACCAGTTACATCGAATAAATATAATTAATTACTAATACGATGCATATGTACGTTATATATCATTAATCAGCACTAGATACTTAGATACAAGGTGTAGTCTGTTTAGTGATTACTAAAATTAAATATTTTAATAAGCCCCTTTCCTATTAGATAAGTAATGTTTCGTAAAATTAAAATAATTAGTTAATCCGTCTGGAAGCTAGATACGATTAAGCAGACGAATACACACGTTAATTAAACTTATACCTACTAAAGCACCACTCTTTTGGCTCTATCTCCGGAGAATATTAGAGAATCAAAAAAGGCCTTAGTGCACCCTGAGAGCAACTAAATTATCAATAAACACTGACCTGTTTCTCTACAGGCACGGGTACAGGTTTTTCCACAGGATATGGGACCTTTTTATACACCGGGTATGGTACGGGTTTCTCGATCTGCACTTTCAGCTCTCGCACGACTGGCACGGCCACCGGCTTGGGTATCGGCACCCGGACCGGATACGGTTCCGGCACTGGGACTATGACGGGCCTCGGCACTTCGATCTGCGAAGTCACGTGAGGACTTTTACTTCGAAATTCGACAGATTAAAAATAATAATTAATAAACAGAATAGACTTAGACGACGATAGTATTATAGATACCGGGGTCGTTTCCCGGTCTGCTCTGTTAGTGCTAGTAGTGGCAGTGTGTGTTTATGTTTTTCTTGGGTATCTTTTTTGTATTAATGGCTTTATATATTATTTTATTACCTACTTGGTCTAAGTCTCAACTCGACTCAGTTAAGTCCAGAAACTGCTCATATGAATCTACTGGCTATAGATATTTAACACTTCACACTAGAATCCCTCTGTCAAATCTAGGAATCCGTATGGTGGACGATCGATCTAATAAGTTTGGCCACGTTTGCACCATGACGCGTGTGGTTTTCAGGATATAATTTACCGACTTCAAAAAAGGAGAAGGTTATATATATGTTCCAATGTATGTTTTCTTTTATTAAATAGGTCCACAATTCACCGATTTCTCTGTGATCTGTGGACCTATTTCCTAAATTCTTTTTTTGTTCGAAAGAGTATACTCCTGAGGTGGTCCAATTGTCACCAAGTCAGGATCTGATGATGGGATCCCAGGGAAATTTAGGGCAACCCCCAAATTTTATAGGCACGCGTGTAGTGATTTCGGTATTTTCTATTATAACTCGTGTATTTATCCTGGGAAATCGCAATTTTGGTGAAGTGGAACTGGATGAAGACCACAGATGATTTTTGGAACTCCTCAAAGATATATAGTACAGTCACGAACTTTAATTTGGGACAAACTTAAGGTGGAATATCGTATAGCACACTGAAGATGAGTTAATATTTTAAACATGTCATAGGCGGATGCTACAGTGATATTTAGATCGTAATCCAGGATCGTGGATTTATAGATTTCTAGAAATCCAGCGATCTGTATCACGATACGTAATACGCCTATACTACACACTCGATAAACATCGTGATCCTGGATTACGATCTAAATATCACGATAAATATCGAGCGTGTAGCCTCCGCCATCAAGTTTGCCATAGACAACTTACGTTTATACGTGTCAAGGGGCAACCGCTCAGTGACGTCAACGGGGCGGAACGAGTCAAACGATCATTTCCGATTTTTCCAGACTAATTGTCGCTCGTCTTTTGACCCTGTCTGCCGTATTTGTTATGTGCAAATAATATTTCGTGAAAATGACAGTTTTCGATAATTTTTCTTGTCTGACACAGATACGTCTTCGTAATTAGAAAACCGTAATGATAGCTTTTGGCAAAGAGGTTATCCATTCAAGAGCCCATTCAGACATTTAATTGTGTAATGTTGACACTTCACTACTATTATTGAACTGAAGTTTAATTGTATTGAAACAACATTTGAAGGAAATGGGTCCCATATTAAAGTACCTGACTGACTGTACGTCAAAGTTCTGAGATCCTTGAGGAATCGACGGAACTCCTCAAATATTATCAGGCCACGTAGGTATAGCGACTTACACGTCGGAACCCTTCTAGTTTCGTCATGTCCGTCTGTCCGTATGTCACAGGCATTTTACTTCAAAATTATAAGGTGTATTTGTTTGTTAGCCGCTACACTGTAATGATATGACTAGAAAAATATTTTTTAGGGGTGCACTCCATACATGTCAAAAAAAATCATTGTAATTCCACGTGTGACACATCAATCGATAGGCCTGCCAATAACTTAGTGTTGAATCCGAAAAAAACGAAATGTATAAAATTCACACTAGCGAACTCAAATGTAAACTTAGCCTCAAATATTAAACTTAATGGTGAAACCATAGAATTTGTAAAGTCAACTGTATTCTTAGGTATTACGTTAGACTCTAAACTGCAGTGGGGTTCCCACATAACTGCGATAGGAAGTAGGTTGAGCTCCGCTGCTTTTGCAGTCAGGAGAATAAGGCAGCTTACCAATGTAGCAACGGCACGGTTAGTTTACTTCGCTTACTTTAACAGTATAATTACTTATGGTCTTATTTTATGGGGATCAGCGGCAGATATTGAGACTGTATTTATTTTACAAAAAAGGGCTGTTAGAGCAATTTATAACCTCGGGTCGCGTGAGTCATTAAGAGAATTTTTCAAGGAAACAGATATTCTAACACTGCCGTCGCTATACGTATTTGAAATAATAATGTATGTTAGGAAGAATTTATACAACTACCCAACAAACACTGATAGGCCCAAGGTTACCAGAAGCGCAGGGAAGCTCAAAACAACTTTTTACAGGCTAGTAAAAGCGAAAAAGTCGTTCTTGGGAAATTGTATAAAATTCTACAATAAAATTCCAAAACACATTACCGAACTTACTGACTCTAAATTCAAATATGTCGTAAAACGGACACTTATTTCAAAAGCATATTATAAGATAAACGACTACATCATGGATAGGGATATTTGGCAGCGATAAAATCCTACACTAGAAACCTGTCGTAAAATAAATAGGCTTTCTACTGTAGCAATGTAATTTTAAAATTTTATAATACTCTGATACTGATATGATATATTGTATACTGTTTTGAAAAAATTACACCTCGCCGAGTTTTTTACGCCGGTTCTTCTCGAGGCAGAGGTTTACTTTTAAAATTCCAAAACACATTACCGAACTTACTGACTCTAAATTCAAATCTGTCGTAAAACGGACACTTATTTCAAAAGCATATTATAAGATAAACGACTACATCATGGATAGGGATATTTGGCAGCGATAAAATCCTGCACTAGAAACCTGTCGTAAAATAAATAGGCTTTCTACTGTAGCAATGTAATTTTAAAATTTTATAATACTCTGATACTGATATGATATATTGTATACTGTTTTGAAAAAATTACACCTCGCCGAGTTTTTTACGCCGGTTCTTCTCGAGGCAGAGGTTTACTTTCCGAACCGGTGGTAGTTTATCGACATTCATAGGTGCATGTAATATGCCTAAATTGAAGAATAAATCACTTTGACTTTGACTTTGACTTTCAAAATAAATATACGGTTTCTCAGCATTTTTTCCGAAAGTCACGAAAGTTATGGCCCCCCCCTCTAATTTTTGAACGGAGTGTTTAAAAAAATATGAAAAAAATCATGGATGCTTATTAAATTCTTTTACCGAAAATTATATTGAACAGGATCGGTTCAAAGGTTTTCATGATATTGCTGAAAAACTACCTTCCCTATAGAAAAGGACGTAATAGTGCAGTAAGATTTCTGTGACGATACGACCTTTTTATTAGGCACGGAACTCTTCGTCGTGCGTGGTCCGACACGCACTTGGCTGGTTTTTTCCAGTAATAATCAACGCATTTGCTCACAGAAAGCAGTTCATGTGGTAAAGTAGAAAGGAGATGTGGAAATTTTCATGTAGGTACTTACCTATTATTATGTACCATGTGGCTGGTGAAGTACTGAATTGAAGTTGGTATAAATAAACTTTAATTGTTTTTAAAGTAAATTATTTAATAGCAATATTTTGAAGATTAACAGTCAATATATTTTTTTATGTTATACGAAAGGAAAAATACCAGTTTTAACACGGAACAGATAACCATATATTATGTATGTTTGGCGGCAAAGGATACCTAGAAGATTTTCCCGAAAATTATAAAGCATATTTTCTGAGACTTTCGTTTAATCATAATCGTATGAAAATAGAAATACGAGTACAAGAAAATGTGAAAGGTGTAATTTTCGTATGCAGTCGTTAACTAAAATATTTATAACGATCGTTGGTCATAAAAATACACGTACGCGTTATCTATTTTATAATGTCCACAGATTACCGTGAATGGAGGAAACTCCTGCGCAAATGTAAATCGCTACACATTTAGCATTTTCAGCTGCACGCGAACTAATTAATGCTTGCAAATAAATTGCACCGTGCTCAAGCTACAATGTTATTCATGACATGTCTTCAATGTCAATCATGTTCTTGTTGTTGATTGATAACAAAATTAACAAACAAAACATTGCTTTTTTTGCTACCAATATAACTTTAGAGACTCTTATGCTATTCTGACTAAATTTTCGGGTCCTCTGAATGCAACTCGAACGCGAAAATGGTTGGGATTTATTTATATGATCCTAAACCAAATGACCAGTTTTAACTGTACTTTTTGTATCAACTTCGTATTTTAATAGGTCCTAATGAAAAGTTATTGCAGCCACGAACGTTCGAGCTAGATTCTTGCGATGAGTAGAACCTTCATACGACCGCATAACTTCATCAAATGGAGGAAATCATGTTCCGGCTTTTAATCACGGTTATTTTATTCCATTTACTTTTATGCAAACTCTAATTATCTGACCGCCAGTGAAAGCAATCTTACTTAGAGGAGCCAATGTCCCGTGACGACGGACGATGGACCACTAGGCGTCCATTATGCATAACCATTGATTATCCTGTACCTTTTCAATTGCTCGCAAACCTCAGTTTCACTTTCGATGAGGGTTCCAATGAACTGCAGTTAGATGAGTCAGATCTATCAAAATAGTATAGGAAACAGTGCTTCATCTGATAAAGAAATAAGGCAATCATTAACACCGTTTATGTATACCTAAATGTAAAGTTTGATAAGGATCATAAATTCATCAAATTAAGATTTAGAAGCCACTGTATTTGTCCTTTAATTGTTCTTATATCGGACGTTACTGGGTATAATTTTATAGTCTGTATCCAAGGCAGTAGCTGTACACGAGCAAACGCGTGACTGAATGAAATTGCCGTGTGTTTTGTTTCATGATTTCTCTGCCGCACACGCGTCATCTTACCCGCGGAGCCGAGGAAATCAGTGCGAGACGTGTGCTACCAGCTTTTCCGATCCGCATTCCTATATATGGTTTTTGTTGATTAATTACTAAATCTTCTACCACAGCGAATAGTGAAATATAATCTTATCTACTAAGACTTACCGCGTATGGCTTCGGTATAGGCACGTGTATAGGCTTCGCATCTGACGCGTAGGTCTCGAAATCACGGAATGAATCCTTGTACTTTGATTTCAGGTAAGACTGCCGCCATTTCTCTACAAGTTTCTTGTAATCAAATTCGTCGGATACATCGTTAAAAGGCCTATATGAGGGTAAATATGAAGGGTGAGACGTATCATGGGTTCTGAGTCCCAACAAATCTTCCTCCGACTTAAATCTCGTGAGAGATACATCTTTAGTCCAATCGTTAGGCTTGGTGGTTTTATGCGGCCGGTACTTATTTTGAAATGACCATTCATTTGGTTTGGTATCACTGTACTTATTATGACTGAATTTAGGCTTTTGTTTGCTCTTTGGAATATGAACGATATCGTTAGTAATCTCGTCGCTGTAATGAGAACTGATTGAAGGGTGTTTGAGGGACGTAAACTCTGGGCCCTTGTAAACATTTCCCCAAAGGGAGCTTGTTGATGGAGCGTTGCTACTGTATAAGTTCTTGAATTGATTTATATAGTCATCCGATTTAAACAAATCTTTGTATTTTGATTGTAAACTGTAATGATCATCATCATAATGCGCTTTAACACCAGGTATTTTCTTGAAACTAGAGTAATCAAGTTCGGGAAACTTGTAGTCAGGTAAATCTACAACATTACTACTTGCGGGTGTGAGCTCATCTGTGTGGCTATTGAAAGGCTTCCTTTTAGAGTATTTTTCTTTTTCTGGTACACTAGTATCATATTTGAAGCTCATATTACTGAAATCAGTAGAATATTCGTAACCCTTTACCGGGTTTCTCCAGTTTTTAATACTATTGTTATGTCCACTGAATGCCAACGGAAGAGTGTGCTTCATTTTATCTTTGTAGTCGAAATCAGGCTTCGTGTCTTTTAAACTAGATTTGGGACTAGTAAAACTCACATAATTATTTGAATAGCTGTGATGCGTGTAGGCAGGTTTTGGAATATCGCTTTCTTGATCATCTTCTTTAACTTCATACGTATTTTTGAATGCTTGCGACGGATAATTAAGACTGCCGTGACTTTCATAGTGCTTATTGTTAATGTGCAAATCGTAGTTATTGTTGCCGTGACTTCCGTAATTATTATTAATACCGTGGCTATCATAGTTATTATTATTGTGACTGTCATAATTATTAGTGCTATGACTGTCGTAATTATTGCTATGTTTAACGTCTTTTGGCCTATTCGTTACTGGCTGAAAGGTAGCTGTAGGAAACTTATTTTCTACCTCAGTAGGATAGTACTGCTTATATTTTGTAAAATCAATTACTTTGGGGAAATTAAATGAATATGTGTTGTTTGATGAGGGCTTTACCTCATCTGCTTCTGTCGGCGGATATGTTGGAGCGTAATTGTAAATGTTTTGGTGACTACTAGCCGATTCACCATATGATACAGGCTTCGTTTCGTGAGTTGTGTCTGTTTCCTTAAACTGAGGATATCTAGTTTCACTGGGGTTGGAATTTCCATTGCTATAAACATCAAATGCTACTGTATCATTAAATTGGCTTAACAGTTTATGTTTATGTTTGCCACCCAACTTAGTTCCATATACCGGTGAATTGCTCTCTTCGTCAACTATCCGCCTATATTTCTCCTCCGGGGAACCATTTTGACTCTCATCATTATTATCGGGGTTGAAATAAGGTGCTGAATTATATTGCAACACGCTTGGCTGTGCACTGTTGTCGTCACCAGAACTGAACGCCTGACCATCCTGCTGTGTTCCAATATTACCGAATCCAGACGTTTCTGAAGCCGAAGGGAACGCCGGCCCGTATAACCTCGGAGGTGTAGAATCCTGATGATTAACGTTGCTGCTCAGGTATGTAGCATAATCCGGCGAGCTGGGCACAAAGCCATCATAGGATCCAACGTCGTTGAACCCAAACGTGGAGTAAGAGACCACACTCGGTTGCGGGCTGCCGTCTTGGTCTTCGGGTTGGGTTGTTTTGATTCTCCTGGTTTTTTTCCCTTCGATGGTTAAGAGCAGGACGTAAAAGAGCGCGGCGCAGAATATTTTACGAGACATGGTGTAGTTCTGTGATCATTTTCCGAGCGTGGTCAGCGGGTGGAGGTCCGGGAACGACTGCGGGGCGGCCGGGCCGGCGCGTGCGCCGCCCCAGCGCGAGAAAACGAAAGCGTTCACGCTTAGTAACCGCGACAAATTTTCCCCGCTAATTATACTGCGAGTTCGATAATCTTGTAATACATGACGTTGTAATATGCAGTAACGAGGTGTCGTTTCGAACGCACCTTCCGCCTTTTCATTATTTGTGACATTCATATTACCTAGGCTTCTGTTCTCCATTAGGAACCTACTCGTATAATTCCGAGCTCAAATCAAAGAGAACTTCAATTGTGATTTATTGCATTGTGACCGGAGTGGGATTTTCAGCTGGGATTACAGGTATAGCGAAATTCAAACGCTGCTTGGCATTCAATCCTTAGGTCGATGACATGACAACACTTGGGAGGAACACTTTATTCACTTTATCTGTCCAGGATAAGTGTTAAGCAATTACCGTAACATTCAAATAGGTACCGTATTGACTCTTCGGGTCTAGTCGTGGACACATGGAAAAACATCATATTTAAGGTGTAAATACCAAGATTTTTTGTTACCAAGTTACCTACCTATACCGAAAATACAAAATTACAAACTGTTCATCCATTTAGGTGCCAAATATAAATGATAAGGTCGCGGGAGTCCGCTGGATGCGGGTGGCGCAGGACCGGTCAATTTGGCACTCTTTAGGGGAGGCCTATGTGTGATGATGATGATGACTAATCCTTCGGTGTGTGTAGGTTTAATATAATACAAACAAAATAATACAAACATTTTGCTAAAACACTTTTATTTGTCTATAGAAATTATTGAATTCTTAATACAGTTTTCATTGTGAAAACGTTGTCTGCCATTACGAAGATTACTTAACACTATTCACATTAAATTATTCAAATTAAATGGCCACGTGGCTGACACAAGCTCAGGTAAACATTAGCCCTTCTGAAGACTTTGTACTAGGACACAAACAACTTAACACTTAACATAGAAAAAGCAGCTTCCCAATACGTAAAAAAACTTGAAGTGAAAGAATAACAAGTGGAATGGTAATCAATTTAAATACGTAGCTTTTCGAGAATCCTCCGTCCTTTATAATATCCCTACCTTAATCTGATATAAATAATTAATACTCTGAAAGTAAATAACAACTACGTATAAGTACATATATATATAATAGGCACAATGGAGAGAACACAATACATTTGAAATCAATTATTAACAATTCTATGGGTATTGGTCATAATTTGAAGTGTCATACCTACCATTGTTAAAGTTCGTTTGGTGAGCAACATAAATTAAATATAATATATAACACCACACAGTTACATCGCAGGAGACAAAAAGGTATAATGTATGTATAACATAATAAGCCAGAGATTCTTTACACGCCTTAAACCAACTTGAATTGATATAAATCAAGTTTTAGGCCTTTGCCACACTGGATGCGTTCTGCGGTCTGCGGTCAGGTCAAATTGAATTTGTTCATACATCATGCGGGCTTGACCTGACCGCAGACCGCATCCAGTGTGGCAAATCCTTTAGTAATATAATAATCAATATTCATTTCGGAAAAAAACACTAGATGGCAATCGTAAGTCCAATTAAGTTCATTATTTCAGTAAGTTTATGCGGAAAAGCGTAGGTAGGACAAGGTTAACCAACAAAAACATCTATTTATAAAAATTTAAGACTGCAGACAAGTAGTCTACGGAATAATGAAGTATACAAAAATATTTTTTATCTATCACTTTTATGAACACTTTCAAACGTACTGGTCATCTATAGGTATTTACTCGTATTAGTGCATATGATACGTTCATAGAAACAGTGAATACTTGTGCAATGTTTATCAGTAAATAAACCTAGGCCTAAGTCTCTATGGGTTTCTTTCTGGATATAATGTCGTTGATTCTACAATTCATAAGATTTTTATTTTGTAATTAAAATAATTTATTATATTTAAATCACGCTTACGAGTTATTTTCACTAAATAATACATTCTATATTATTTCTCAACATTTACCTACTCTCTATAAGTATACTGTAATAAAATAGTTTATATTACACGGTTACCTCGATACACTTGTATGTCTAAACGCGGTTACTATGATAGACAAGTAAGGAATTAACAAGAACAGTAAATGCTTATAAATGAACTCTACAGACGACAAAATGTTAAGTTTTGTGACATTAAAAAGTTTAGAAAAATATTTCATTCTCTTGGTTACAAGTCGAAGTTACCCTTATTATTATTAGATACCTCGTGCAGTCCCTTCTCAGTCGTTTGTTCGAGACGATAATCATAAGTATACGTAATATAAAACCAAAATAAGAATGCACTTAATATACGGTAACAAAGTATTAGTTCCTGTCCTGAATATCATTTACTTACGGGGTAGGTAGTACCTAATTTTGGAGTTTCTACCGTCGTTCATATTATTTTCGTCATATTAGCTGAAATTAATGTGACGGCAATCAATTTCTACAGACATTTCAATATAACAAGTATTTATTGTTGACTTTATGACACTAATGACTGACGACGGAAGCGCCAAATATTCACACCTGAATAGCCTTTAAAGCAACTTTTACCGATTACACATTAAAATGCCAAATAAAACGCAAAGAGACAATTGTGACCCTCTAAAGTGAATCATTCCTTAATTCCTGTACCACAGGTTAACCAACAGACGTAAAACTAAATAGCGCATCCAAAGCACACTGCACACACCACATTTGCTCATGCTATTTATTTATATTATTAACACCCGCTATAGCATTACTCATTCAATGAACAATATTATATTTTAATAACCACTCAAATTAAAGTTACGCCCGAAGTTCCCGTCACCAATTCATAGGTGGCGTTGTGTTTAATCAAATGCCCTGCAAGACGTCGCGATATCGACTTGGTTTTTATTTCTATTTATCGTCAAATAAATATATACTACAGAATACTCTTAATTTATGGCTACAAATAACATGGCTATAGTTTTTAATACTACGCGTTACTGAATTATTTTTAATAAATTTGAAGTTAAATCGCGCAGAGTAAGTATATAAAAAGTTTATAAATTAGAATCGAATGATTTATAAGCGAGAACAGACTGGGAATCCAATCTACGTAAATAGACTATTTAATCAACAATCATTATGCATTTAAGTCTATTGATTTTGTTTCATATATATAATAATGTAGACATTTCATGAAAGTAAGTATCCAGAACATGAACCTAATTTTTAATATTTTTTTTAGATTATAGAATAATGATCTTTGCTAATCATCAACATTAACAACCTAAAGGTACATACGTGAAGGGAGTTGATCTACAAGTTACGCTAGATGCCGCTAGAGACAAGTTATCTTCAATGCATTATTATGATATATTTAATTTTCACACTGGTTTGATAGGCAATATCTAGGTGGCGCTAGCATTTTCCATAAGAATAATGACATGATATTTCCGCTCCAATCATTATGTATGGCTAAAATGATTCGTTTTTAATATACCAATAGTCAACGTTTTGTTCAAAGTGTTGTTCTCCTAGAGTCCATTAATTCTTAGTTATCTCATTTAGTAAACAAACCTCGAACCAAAGATACATCACATGTCAAAAATTGTAATTCGCATGTGGTCTGTTTCGATAGACAGTTTGGTAGAGAATTTTGGAAGAAGGCAGTTGTACAGTTGTACAGTACGCCACAGTTGCTTCGTTTGGAAGTCAAAAATTGACAAGCTATTGCAACATTTATCTCGGTTTACCGTTTCTAAAAAAAGGGCGTCGCCAGGGAAGGGGGGGTGTCAGCTGTGAAGCTTCATGTACCCACATACTTTTACACCCTCCATTTATGTATATACGCCATCGGCTGGCGACGCCCTTGAGTATGGCCATAAACCCATCTGACCGTTACTAGCGGCACCTAGCGGCGTCCCTCTGCAGCTCACTGCGAGGCGGCGGGCGAGTTGGTGGCGGCGTGGCGCAGGCGCGCGCGCACCTCTTGCAGTGTGGGGTTCGTGGCCGGGTCGCTCTCCGGCGCTGGCTCCGCGGCCTCTAGCCGTCGCGCGCGCTCCGCTATAGCTCGTTCTAGCTCTGAAACGGGACAAAATATAGGTTTTAATTTTTTTCATCACACTTGCTCGTAAACGTTTCATAACGCGCATGCATACAGACTTACAATAGCCTTTATTACGACCATAGGCGTAATGGTTTTATTTTATTGTATCTGTCACTCATGCGTCAGTTGTAACGCAAGGAGGTTTTAACTGAAATACGATGCTTGAAAACGTATTTATAAATAAATCTAAACATACGAGTAAAACACTAATAAAACATGTTTAACTAAATTATTTTAAGATTTAAAAATAAAAATTGAGTAATTTAGTGTCATGTCAAATATTTTTAACAGTGATTTTAATTCTTGGCTGCTAAATAAATAAGTCTTAATGCAAAAAGTGCACCCAATACAATAGTCACATTAAATAAATACCTTAGGTATAGTTTTTCATACTTAGAACATATATGTATCAGTTTCTCTACGTAATAAGAAAAAAACCTTATTATCAGCTTTTAAAGGCGAAAACTAGCCCGTATAAAGTAACTTTAATTTTATTTTTGTGTGTAAGTGTATGTGTTAGTGTACTTACATTATATTTGTTTTGATGATAAATAAAGACCTTTTACAAACAAAACAAACAATTCGTGGCTGCATGCTGAAGGGTTTTCGCCTCACGCGCCTCACGTCAAATTTAACAAAATGGACGATTGACATTTTGTATTTTTATTGTGCTTAGTAATATTTTTGGTTCAAATGCATTTATTTCCTCGCAAATGTGATGAAAAACATTGTGTGCGACCCGGATGGTAAGATTTTTTATAAACTCGAGCCATGAAAGCCCTGAGTGCCTTTGCCGTCGGGCTTTTAATAGACTCCCGTTCGTAAAAAATGACTTACCTCGCGACACAATGTACTAATTTTTAGACAACGGCGGTGGCAAACAAGCACACGGCCCGCCTGGTGGCAAGCAGACACCTTAGCTTATGGATGCTTGCGATTATAGAAGAATCACAAACACGTTGCTAAACCTTTGTTGATTTGAGGCAACGTTGTGTTGATAACTAGAGGCGAACGCGGCTCCCTCACTCGCAACACAACATTACGTGTCAACACAACGTGTCATCCTCGGGAGCTCTGGCGACCTTACTCACCACCAGAATCACAACACCACGTAGGTACCAATAGAGCAAATAGTGGCGTTTTATGCCTGCCCTACCTCTCTCAAAAGGTTTCATTTTAGTTCGTGTTGAACTCCGGTGCAACGCCATCTAGCGTGATGTAGGGAACACTCGTCACATTCTAATGTTGATGGGATCACCGCTGATGATATTTAGTAGTAAGACGTGACTCACAATCTACAGATGGCGCTTTGATCAACGCGTTATATACAGTGATTATAGTTGTAATTTATTATCACTGATTATTTTAACTTGGAACCCCCCTACTAGGTCTCAGAAGCAGAGGCTATATCCTATTTACCTCTTACTCGTATCTTCCATTGTAATATTTTTCATCAATGAGATAGTTACTCAAGAGTGAAACTAGCTGTCGAACGATTTTTTTCGTAAAGCGGGCTACACACCATTCAGTTTTAACTGCACAGTTGTAACTGTACAGTCGAACTCAGTTAAAACTGATATGTGTAGGCAAAACTGGGAACTGTGCAGTTGAACTGTTTTGTCTACACAGTACCTACACACATCAGTTTTAACTGAACAGTTCGACTTACAGTTAAAACTGATGGTGTGTAAGAAGTTATAAGGAATTTATCATTTTAATCAGATTAGACCAGTTCATAAATAAGAGTATAATGTTGCAGACATTTGGTATGAGGTATGTTAAGTTTACTTTTTTTTAAAGATTATTGTTAGAGGCAACCCCCTCGTTGATTAGTATACGGACAACTCACGAGTGTAAATACTTATAAACAACGCGAGCAGGAAGTATCAAGCGAATTAATGTATGCATTTTGCAGTTGCAGTTAGAGGCATACTGCAATTTCTCCCACGCTAGACCTGGCCGATCGGATTACGGACTACACACAGCTTGTAATTTCACTTTCATTTAACTTTGGCCATCGACACCGTCTAGGAAGTGTCTAGGAAATACGTGGAGTAAAAACCAATTATTGTATCAGAAATGGACATCGCGCCAGCATTAGACGTGCATAACATACCTAGTAGTAATGCGTAACGGAAGATATTTAAAAAATCTATCGTTTGATTACGCTCCTCTATAAAATTGTTCAACGTTTGAATTTCGAATAGCTATTAAAACTAGTTAGTAGGTAGTAGTAGTATACGTTTATCCTCAATAAACGAAAAAAAACAACGTCAAACGTCAACGTATCTACATAGAGGCAATTTGATCCCACGATTTAACCCACGTAAAGCCTTTCACAAACTGGCGCGGCCTGGCCGTGGCGGTCAATAGTAAACTTGTCATTAGCTGTCAAATTTACTATTGACCGCCACCGCAGGCCGCGCCAGTATGATGCGGGCTGAAATCTTAACTAAATTTCGACTAATTTTGTAACAGTTGACATTGTCAAATTCCAAAGCAAGTCTGATGCGACCTATTTTTACATCTTCCAACCAAACAACTATCTGCACTTTTGGACATTTTTTTCTAGGTCTTTCGTAACGCTGACATAATAGGCTTGTGACCTAAAATTTTATACGATGCCATTCGAACCAGTTTTTGGAGAGGAACAAATGTTTGTATAGGAGCAACTACAATTAAAGAACATAAATACCCAAAAAATTTAGTCAACGACGGACATCGCTGGCGGCCGCCGAAACGCTTCATACTGATTAACATAAAAGTATGACATCACACTTTGCTATTTAAACTAATCGTTGTATGGAAAATCAAGTAAATTGCTGTTTCGGTCGCGAAATACTGCGTTTAGACTTTAGTTCTAGTTGTCGTACAATGTTGTTTCTATAAAAGCGGCCAAGTGCGTGTCGGGCCACGCGCAGGGTAGGGTTCCGTAGTTGCCCGTCTGTCACATAATGCGGACTTAAAAGGGGCTTTTGTGGTTTTTATTATAGCTTACCCTCGTAAATAATCGTAAATATTAGATACTACATAAACTAATCGAACCGCAGATCGCAAACTTTTAGCAGCAACAGGTTATTTACGTAAAATAATTACGAAAATCTCCGAACAGCATCAAGCCGCACATCACAACTAGCCGCGCGCGCAAGAAGCACCGTGCCGTAAGTCCGCCTAAGTTTTAGCATTGCCATGGGTGGTGGGCATGTCGCAGGGCAGGTTTTTTGCGCACTCGCCACAGGCAAGAAGCACCGTGCTGTGAAAAAGCAACTCTACCGTCCACGGTAAAAGGTTCAAATTCCAATGACAATGTATATGCACCCGAAATTAAGTGCATTTCTTACCAGTTAACTAGTTATGTCTACTACTCGTTAACTAGTTACATTACTTAACTGTGATAGTATTCCTTTTAAATTCATTATATGTACTACTGCCACGAATTTTTTCACGTCCCCAGTAGTAGCCATTTAGCCGGCAGGGGGGGGACAAATGACTCGAACAAAAATTAGGGCTTTAAATGCCATTATCTCGCAAACGCAAAAAAATAGTTTTAATAAACCCATAATATTTTTGAACAACCGATCCAACGATACCCCACACTATAGGTTTAACGAGAAAAAAAATACATCTCCAATTTTACATGTAGGGGAGGCCCCTAAAAAATTTTTTTTCAGGATTTTATTCTACCTACTGTTTTGTCGGAGTGAATGGTTTATATACCCACGCCGAAATGTAGTTTTCTAGTTGTAAGGGTTACTGAGCTAAGCCGAAGACGGACATACAGACGGACATGGCGAAACTATAAGGGTTCCTTGTTGACTACGGAAGCCTAAAAATTTATATTTTTTCTAAACTTTCATAATCTACAATTAAAGAACATAAATAGGTACCCAAAAAATTGAGTCAAAGACGGACATCGCTGGCGGCAGCCGAAACGCTCATACTGATTGACATAAAAGTATGACGTCACACTTTGCTATTTAAACTAATCGTTGTATGGAAAATCAAGTAAATTGCTGTTTCGGTCGCGAAATACTGCGATTAGACTTTAGTTCCATAGTTGTCGTACAATTTTGTTTCTATAAAAGCGTAAGGGTTCTATTGGTAGCTTTAAATTTACTCTTGGACAATAATTAAAAATGCATATTTTTTCTAAACTTTCATAATCTTTTTACGGTTTTAAATATATTTTGAAATACAATAATGTGATGGTTTACCTATTTAGCAACACTATGTTATCAATTTTAACATGAGGTCGCAAGCCTATTATCCCGCTGGAGATTTATTTAGCCGGGTACATGCTAATTGCTTAATTTTTCTGACGTCCAGTTTGCGAAACTTTTTTTTTTAATTTTCAGTTTACTCCCCATAAGTGGCCCAGTTGTTCAGAATTAATTAATTTACTTTACACGTCCATCTTTAGGTCACCAATTTAACCAAATAATATGTTAGCCAAATTTCAACACAATCGGTCCAGTAGTTTCGGAGCAAATCGGCTGACGGACAGACAGACGCACGAGTGATCCTATAAGGGTTCCGTTTTTTCCTGTTGAGGTACGGAACCCTAAAAAAAGTTACGGATAGTAACAGACCGGACAGGTTATACGTGACTTACTCGTAAGCATCACACAGCATTTAGTTAACCTTAATCTGCAATTATTTTTTTAACTACCCATTCACAAAAATGGATATTGAACAACTTAAGGTACACATGGCGAACTAAGATTAAATTGCAATATGTAATTATGTACTAAGTGCATTGAGTGACATGTGAAGAGGACTGAGGTGAACGGCCCACTACACCTGTGCTGTGTCGTATGGGCCCGGACCGGACGGCAACCCGTCCGAATACGTGCGCAAAAACAACCAACTCGGTACCAAACAACTCGCGGCCGACCGGTTTTTTCAATACAAGAATAAGTGCGAAAAAAAAACCAGCTCGAATCATTTCGGCAACATTGTTAACGCATTCGGAACGAGATTCTGTGTTAGTATATTGTCAAATCATTTTGTCGCAATTTTAAGACACCGAATTTATTATAAATTTAGCTAGTAAACGTTTGGATAGTGTAGAATTTAATTGAATACAAACGCAACAGCTCAGACGGGAGATAATAATGTTATGTAAACGATAAAAGCGTTTTGCATTTTATTTTATTAATTCCCAATCGATATTCCTTCTATTTGCAAGAAAATATTAGTGAGTTTATTACTATTCTATTACTATGAGTTATGTTCTTATGTTGTACCCGTACACGGATACTCCCATAGCTGCATGCAGCACGTGCAACTAAACAATCGGCCGATGCAATACCTTATGCCAATTATGGATTGGTATCGAATACCAACTACCAACTGTTCAGGGAACTTTCGACTTCAGGTGAAATATTACACAATTGTTCTCCTTTCCTTTGATACATCTGATATTTCGTGATTATGTACGTACAGTCGACGTCAAAGATATGTATACATTTTTCGCCTTCAAACATTACTTACTGCAGTGGCCGGAAAATTAGGGATTGCCGGCCAAGTAGAAATAGACGGACGAGCGTAAGGGCTCGGCCACATATCCACGGCACGGCTTCGTCACCGTGAAACGGTGCGGCGCACGGCGTAAAGGCCTCCACACACCGAACGCGGTTGCGCAAGAGAGCGCGATGTAAAGCATTGAGCAAGTTACAACTCGGGAAGCGCAACCGCGGGGCGTGCGCGACGCGGGTCGGGCGCGGGCCCGCGTTGCTACCGCGTTGGAAACACGTTGCTTTCACTTTTCTAGGTCAACAAGAAGTGCTCCATAGGTTTTTGATTCCCTTGAGAAAATAGGCTACAATATCTCGTGCAATTCGTCAAAACTGTTTCTCGACATTCGGAAATATGTAAAAAAACTATGTTCGTAGCTTTCCAATTCCCTACCCAGGCGAAGATATTCCCCATAACTTTGTCTCGATGATTCTCTATTTAGGTCGTGAATCCAAATTCTTTTTCTTTTTGTAAAGAGCCAGAAGCAATAACAAGTCTTCTTCGTCGGGGTCGATGTCTTCACCATTTCACATCTTGAAGTTGACTGGCGCTGACGGGCGTATTTTCTTTACCGTCCCTTTGAACGCGGTAGCAACGGTGTGAATATACCGCTTAGATCGCGCCCGACCCGCGCCGCGCCCGACCCGCCCCGCTCACGACCCGCGCCGCGCACGACCCTCGCCGCGCACGACCCGCGTTCGGTGTGAGGAAGCCTTAAGAACCCACGTTGCGCTGTAGGTTTTTACGCCGTTCGCCGCGCCGGTCTATGGACATGTGGCCAGGCCTTTACTAGGCTGGCAATCCCTTTTCACGCCGAGTATGGTACATAGTGCTCTTCTCAGACATGCAATGGAATAAATTACGTTAAGTCATTAAAAAAACTCCAAGTTTTTTTAATGGCTTAACGTCCCTATGTTGGGTCACGTAATTATACTGAAACAAAAGAAGTCCCCTTTGCCTAGGCCTGCAAAGGGGACTTCTTTTGTTTCAGTATCATTTTGTATGAACCACCAATTTTGTATGAAATTCCACTACGCATCCATCTCACGTCTCCCCGCGCCCGATACACCGATAGGTACAGTCAGCATCAAAAGTAGCTACGCAAACGAAGACGTCAAAAGTCTTTATTACAAGGGAATAAGAACTTTTGACGCTTTCGATTGCGTAGTTACTTTTGATGCTGACTGTACATACGATAGCACCCGAACGTGATACTTCGAAGAACAATAAAGAACACAACGTCAATATTTCATTGCATGTTTGAGAAAAATATCTTTGACGTCGACCGTACTTACTAAGCTGAAGTTTCACGCCAATTAGATTCATGTATTATTGTAAAATCAGTACTTAATTATTTCATAGTAGTAGGTATCGTAGCAAATTATTGATATTGTCAAATAACTTTTAACTATTTCCAGCTATAATATTGTTTGCAGATTTGACACCATTTTTTAACAACCGTTTCGTGTTAAATCTATACCTACCTAAGTACCGCAGTAAATCACCCGCTGTTTTGCGACGGTTTCATAACTGAAATAATTGCCTGGGCATCGACCGAACCAATAGCAATTATTAAGTTAATGTGGAAAATACGATTATTTTGAAACATGAATTATTTGAGAGTTGGGTATCGTGGAATCAAAATAATGAGTCTGTGAGAAGTTACTTATTTTACAAGACGCTATAGTAATATTTCTCAGTCTTACTCCAAGCTACTATTTTAGTACAAAGTAAGCATTATATCAAATGATTAGCATTATGTATGACGCATGGTAAGTCTCGTTTAAACCTTGACATTTATCTTATAAAAATGCCATAGAAAATATTTCAATTATTACCTGGCGTTTCCTTGTGCTCCTTAACTTGGTTTAAGATCTGCTTCTCTTTGTGTTTTGAAAGGGCCTTTTCTAGTTCACTCTTCTGGTTCAGGACATTCTTGCCTCTGTAATAGATAAGGTTAAACACTTTAACAAAGAACACTCACTTTAATGTTATCGAAGTTATTATCATTTGCAATACTGCAATGATTTCTTTACAAGACAAAAGCTTGAAAAGGGCTATTGCGGGCTGGCGCGCGCCACAAACAATAACTTGCATTTGGATCAGCCGTCGTAGTCCTCTATTTTCTCCATCAAATTTGGACTTTGTATCTCAATCAATTTTCTAATATAGATTAATGAAGAGTTGTACTATGTCTCTATTTTTCGTTTCTTAAACTTTTTGTACATTTGATGTCCGTAGGCGATGGTAAACTTAGTGTATTTTTAGCGTTTTATAAGCGGCACTAGTTCAATAACAAAATTAGTTATCAAATAAATCAGAAAATAGATACATAGTGGAACTCTTAGTTAATCTATGTGACAAAAATGATATGCATAGATTTTGATTTGATGGAGGAAATAGGGAACTACGGAGCCTCTAAATTCAGTGCGCCCGAACATGGTCTTAATTTTAAGTTTATCTAGCTTCGGTAGATTGGAATGTTACCTCGAAGTTTGAGTGTAACAATTATCGGATTATCAGAAACGTATGTTAATTGTTATCACGCACTGTTTTTCATGACCATATAAGGAAATGTTTGGTCGACCAAAAGCTAATTAAGTGGTAATTCATAGTAAAGATAACGGTGGTACTGTGTAATAAATATTGCGTTTCGCATTAGCGAATCTATTACAACGAGAATAAAGCTTGCAGTTCAACATACAATATACCTAGAAGTCTTATAACCTTTTTTTTATGTTGGTATTAGTAGTGTTTGCTGTAGCCCGGGCATTAGAATACGGCTACGGTATCCCCTGCCTGTCGTACAAGGCGACTAAAAGGGGTCCTCGGGGTGGTACACGGTTGCAGTTGGGGGCTGCAATCGTAAAAAAAAAGGTAGATACCACTGAGGCATGACGTTAGGGCGGCACTGGTGCGTTCCATAGGAGATCCCAGAGCCGTCCGAAATGCGTCGAGGAGGACCATCGGGGGGTTTTTAGTCGGTGCGAGTCCGACATAACCTCCGCGCTATCCCCGTGGCGTGGAGGTATCCATAACGGATTTTCCTCCCATATATAAAAAAAAACCGGCCAAGTGCGTGTCGGACCACGCAAAACGAAGGGTTCCGTGCCTATTAAAAAGGTCGTATCGTCACAGAAATTTTACGGCACTTACGTCCTTTTCTTTGAGGAAGGCAGTTTTTCAGCAATATCTCGAAAACCTCTGAACCGATCTTGTTCAAAACAATTTTCGGTGAATGAAATTAATAAGCCCTATGTCCATGAATTTTTCCATATTTTTAAAATACACCGTTCAAAAATTAGAGGGGGGGGGACGGAATTTTAGTGACTTTCGGGGCGATTATCTCCGACCCTATTCACTTAATCAAAAAAAAAATGCTAAGAAACCTTATATTTACTTTGAAAGGCCTATCGATTGATGTGCCACACGGGGGGTCACAATGAAAAAAAAAATTTTGACTTTTTGTTTTATGTATGGAGTGCACCCCTAAAAAAATTTTTTTTTGTCATTTTAATTACAAAACTATGTAGCGGCTAACAAAATACACCTATCCTCAAAATTTTGTTCAAATACACCTTATAGTTTTCGAGTAAAATGCCTGTGACATACGGACAGACGGACAGACGGACAGACGGACAGACGGACATGACGAAACTATAAGGGTTCCGTTTTTGCCATTTTGGCTACGGAACCCTAAAAAGGACTGGCGATAAGATGGTATTTCGTGATATAGTGAAGATTGTAAAGAAAAAGACTAGATCATTGTTTTAACGCAAACTCACACCTCATGTTTGTAACATCGCACAAAAAACTCACGTGGTTTAGTTAATGTTTCAACTAAAATAGCCGCTGTGAGCGCACTCTTTTAATAGTTACGTACAAGGTCGGATCAATCCATAGGCATCGACGAGTTATTTATGCTCTATTCTCTGTTGTTAGTTCAGTATAACATAAACCGTATGAAAGAGAGAGAAATCATAACATTTAAATTCGAAAAAAATCAGATAAATGAATAACCGAAATTTCAGAAATCTATGAAGTCTATGCTATCTGTATACCTATGTCCTATACGAACTAACCTATCCACTCGTGTTGACTTGATAATGTAGTGATTATCTCAACAACCTGATACTATTTAAATAGTAGATAAACAATAAAATTACGCAACTGTTTAATTAAATAGCCACTCAATGCATGATAGATAGATAAGCACACTACAATTCCTTAAAGTATTTCCCACGCAAGGGAATATAATTATAACTTGCATATGCGCAGTCTCTGACGTCAAAGTCGTTGTCTTTTTCTTATTGCACAACAGTCAATAATACAGAGATACATCTATGGCTAATAATGAAGAGCTACGTTCGTTTCTCGGACGGTAACCGACGTTTCTATAAACGGATTCAATTTCACACATTTGTTTCAGCAAAAAAGAACACACGGTAATTAAATTCTGATTGGATGTGCATATCAAACAAAAACACGTAGATATTTTTCATTACACAAGCCTAAAATAAGTTTGCAATCAACGGGTTCAGCAGAGCAGAAATTTACGATTGGCCTGCAAGCGGCGTGAGAGGAGTGCACTGGAATCGAGTTGACGTCCCATTACCACGGGTACCAGCGCTTTAATCCTGGCTAATTACTGCCAGAGCCGCGTTGATTGCGGCGCTGGAGAAATGTAACTCTATTTGCATATAAGATTCGGGCCAACAGCGTCCAAATTCCCTTACACCTTCATCGTAGGTATAGCTCTGTACCGCAATCACCAGAAGCCCTGAAGCGAGCAAACGCAAGTCGGCGACTGCAAGTTTATCGCATCAGATATCGTAATACGTCTTGGGATTGATTTTCCGCGATCAGATTGGCGATGTCGATATCAGCAAAGTTTAATGTTTGCGTGCTGTGTTTACAACTGAGTAAACGGGAAATTACTTAAACATGCTTCCACCGCATTTGTTTGGCCACTGTTTTCGGGCAGTTTACGCATTCAACTGCAGTTGGTGCCTGAAACGTATCCTCATATTGTGCTGCTTACTGTTGTCTATTCATCATCATCATCATTATCAGCCTGTATTCGCCTACTGCTGAGCATAAGCCTCTCTTTGAGTACGCCACTTATCCCGGTCCCGTGCTAGTCTCGTCCAGAAATGACCCACGATCTTTTTTACGTTGTCAACCCATCGAGCTAGTGGACGACCGACGCTTCTTTTTCCTCTAAGTGGCCACCAATCCGTTAACGTTTTCTTCCACCTACCGTCACGCTGCCTGGCAATATGTCCTGCCCAACTCCTTGATTTGAGACGTCACGCACCTTAGTGCGACGTCGGATGCCGAGCATGGCGCGCTCCATGGCTCTCTGTGCTACCCGTACTTTATGCACAGCCTCCTTTGTGAGTGTCCATCATGTCCATGTCTCAGCACCATACGTGATTGTGGGCAGGACACACTGATTATAGAGACGAGTCTTCAAGTATTGTGGAACGTCAACGGATTTGAGGATGTCGTCTAACTTTGTTTTGATGCTCCTTGTCAAAGGATAGAATATGACCAAGATAAACGTACTGCTCAACCGTTTCCAGTGTCTCGTTTCGGACAGCGACTGTGTTGTCTATTAAGTACAACAAAAAATACTTGAAGTACTATTCATAATGCGTGGGGTACGGTGACAGCTGTCATCGCAGTACGACCGCCACCGCAGGACGCGCCAGTGTTTCAAGCCTCTCACAGACTGGCGCGGCTTGCGGTAGCGGTCAAAAGTAAACTTCTCAGTCATTGTCAAATTTACTATTGACTGTCACCGCGCGCCGCGCCAGTCTGTGAGAGGCTTCAGGCTTTAACGTTATAATAAGTGTAGGTAATGACAGCTAAACAGCAGGTATTCCATCCGCGTACCGAAGCAGTTTGAAACGTACTGCAATTCTCGTTGTGCATGTTTGGTCAAACAAACATTAATTAACTAAGTAGCAAAAGAAAAGTACCAAATGAAAATAGAATGTCACTTGAAGTAGGTACGGTTAAACTTGGCCATGAAGAAAAACATTGTCTTGTTTTAGCGACTTGTCGCTGCTGTAATGGAAACTCTGGAAAGGCAATGCGGCGAGACGACTGTGTGCGGTGGGAGCGTTCTATATAACTGCACTGTTTGCAGCGTATAGCGTTGCACTGCACTCCCGTTAGCCAACTGGGAATTGCTTCCTTCCGTCAGGGCGCGCTGCCGGCGGTGCGGAAATAACAGAGCTGGAGTTCACAACACTACCCAGCTCACCTTTGACAAAACCACTGTAAATCTGACCTCTAACCACGTATTGCTATTACCAATGTTCGGCTCAAGTTATACTAGGGGCAAGTGGTTGAGAATCGCACAGGCAGAGATGGTGACGGCACGCTCACCGGGAAATTGACTGAATCAAC
Source organism: Epinotia nisella (assembly GCA_932294315.1). NCBI lineage: Eukaryota > Metazoa > Arthropoda > Insecta > Lepidoptera > Tortricidae > Epinotia > Epinotia nisella. The sequence continues at coordinate 14,943,820 of OW028681.1, forward strand.
AAGTAACACTCTAAATGAGTCGCTATTTTATTATCAATGACTGTGGCGGTGTTGTGTCCGCTTTCAGGATTCCCAGAAGGGAAAAGGAGACATTTTTTTATCTTTTGATATATACGTCCATTCATACCTACAGTTAGCAGCGCTATAGAAGCCGCAGCGCAATGCCGGTACCTACCTACTAGCTTGGTTTTTTGATAAATAACTTTCCTACCATCTAACTCATAAAACTTAATAGTGTCGGCATCCGGTCAGACGATGTAAACAAATCCCGACCTATAACAATAATTAGGTTGAAGTTGAAACCCAACACAGTATTGGACTTATCTTTCCTACAAAATTCAATAGATTCGTGTTATTGTTGAATTATTTGAATTGTTCACACGTTTTTTTTGGTTCCAATTGATACTGCGCTCCGGGAATGCCGGTGTGATACTTTCATTGAGTAACACGTTAGCAGTTGCAAAACTCGTGTAGCAATGTGAGAATATGACATAACGTTCGCTAAACAATTATGGTATATGGAATAAAAACAGTAATTGATAATCAACAACCGGGTCAAGCGGTATTGGCTGCTGTATGGAACGAGAATAATCAAATAACGCTTAGCGGCAAACGAACGGGTTCGTAATAGTTTATAAATATAAATTAAACGCAATTTATTTTATGAGCTGCGGCGAGGACGAGACAGATGTTGGATAATTACACTGGGTTCACAGGACGAGGCAGGATGTCGCGCACCTGTGCTCTAAGAATCCGAGCACCAGTCTTAGCAAAAAGCCCACATGTGTGCTGCAATGCGCATTTATGTTATGTACGTTTCGTTTCGGTGTTGTGCGGGGAAAACTATAATTGACATTTCTACTACCGGCGATCACTTTAAAGCGGGGTAGTTTTTGACGAAATATAGTGACGAACTTTCCTAAAATTGCTCTTGTTATGCTGATGAAAGGAGCAAACATCACGTCAATTAGGTACTTCGTTATGGTGATCGCCAGTTGAATGCCCTAGCTAGACGATATGGGTACACCTACAGATTTCCGAGACCTCGTTCATTTTAAATTACACTGACTTCACTTTACGTTATTCCCGAGCGTTCGTCATTAGTAGGTTCTCGCTTGTTCGAGTCAAGAATGCCTACAAAAAGTGCACCCGTCGGTTCCCAGCGTAAAGAATTTGGGTACCGATCTATTGTTCAAATAGTTAGCCGTAGGTACACGCCTGAATACTGATTGTGCTTAACAGTTTAGGAGCACGCTTTGTCGGGGCTAAAGTTTTGAATATACATATATATGTATATCTACAACAGCTGTTTAATCTTACGCTAATTGTAAAATGATGTAGATTTAACATTGATAATATTTATTTAGATGTTCGGTGCGTAGCAACGACTACGAGTAAGCCTAAAGATGGCGTTATTATAATACACTCGATTGTTATTCTAGAAAATATGAGTCCAATGACGTCAATCTAATATCTTGCATGTCAAATTAACTGTTAAACGCGCCGACACTACAAAAAAGTTGGTAATAAAAACAGTTAAGAATCATGTACGTAAACAAGAGACAGGTATTAGTTTCTAAACAATGAGATGTCAGGATTTGTAAAGGTTTCTTTCTATGCATATGTAATAGATGTTCTTCACATAAAAAAGTCTCTTATAAATCGCAGTATGCCAACACCGAGACAGAGTTAGCTTGTTAGCTGGAGCGAACATTCCAGTTTTGCACAAAGCGTATATTGAGTGGAAGGTGCGAAGTGCTTTCCAGGAGGGCCCTCCGGAACAATGAAGGAAGGTATCATAGAAAGTGCTTCAATTTCTTGGAGCAAGCCAATAGACGTCGGCACTGTCGTTAGTCAAGAAAGGTTTTAAAGATAAAGGTTACTATGTATGTATATGTCGCAGTGGAATAGTATCCGCCGTTTTACATTAACAGCTAGCGGTTTTACAAAACAGCGCTGTTTTGTAAATTACATTGCAGCTAGCTGATTAAAAAAAAACAGCGCTGTTTTGTAATACGGCGGGTTGACGATTAGCGGGATTGATGTCATATACGATACGTTCTACAATATAGCGGCCATCCGCCGCACTTGCATTGCCTGACACGTATGTTCTAACTAAATTGAGAGACGTTGTATTCAATCAAATACATTGCCGGTATTATTACAAGCACAGGGACGATATTCCCAAGAATATTTAACAGATCTTTTTCAAAAATGTATAGAAATTTTTGCATTTTTGTTCACAGGCCACAGCGCACAGTAACTACATTACCAGACAAGGGGCACAGCACGCTGCCAGCATGGTCTGGTAATCCCTGACTTTCAACAACGTAGTATTGAAGAACCGTCTTGAAACTTACATTTTCTGGTTAAACATCAGCTCCCGATGCAGGTCCATTCTCTGCGGGCTGTCCAGGCAGGGGTTGGGCAGGCGGCGCGGAGCGATGAGCGCGCCCGCCGCGCCCTCCCCTTGCACCATCTCGTCGGCTCCCAGGGCTGGCGGTACGGGCCCCAGGCCCACGCTGCCGGACGCAATCAACGCGCTCCGAGATACGACTGCAAGCGGAATGCCGATTAGATAATGGAATACAATTTGAATTTTGCGTCCTCTTTTTATATCCGTTTATATTTGCATGATTTCGTACTATCTAGGTCAGATTTGTGGTTCTGTTGCTGGATGTCTACTTATTTAGGCCAGGGATTTGTGGTTTGTAAGTGTACGGACTATCAGACTGATTATATTGAACCATTTTTTTTCTATATAGCCATAATTTAATTGAATGCCTCCACGAATTTATTCGTTCCTTCCGGGAAGCGATAGCTATTATATTATTTTTTTGGAACGTTATTAACACAATATTTGAGGATATATTTATAGTCGCTTTTATAAGCATACCTAACGATGCATTACATTACATAGGGAGAGCGATTGATAAAAACAGATTCACTATTTTATTGCACCAAGACATGCATGAGTTCCAAGTATGCGCCCCAAACCCAGCACGCTGTAAGTTTAAAAATGTATTCGCGCAATAAATCAGCGAAAGAATTTAAAATATCTTCGAACTTACAATACCAGTGCATATAGGTATTAAGTATCAATATACATATAAGAAATGCTTTTAAAGGTATAAGACACGTCCTGCAAGACGTATGCTAATAATAATGAGTACAGAATGACATCATCTTATGTTGCCTACATATTTTGCGCATATGCTCCACTCTAAAAGGATCTTCGCGAAGATATCTCTTGGCGTTCAGCCAACATACGAGCAGAAATCCATTAGGTTGCCTTACGCAAATGCATGGTAAGCATTTCCATAGTTCATCTGATTGCGTAACATCAAAAGTAGCGTATGTTATTGACAGGTTGTAAATATAAATGGGTTGCTGTGACCTCGTTGTTTCTGTGATTGCGGTTCCCGTAAAACTCAAGCTAATAATGTTCCGAGGTCTCGCTTCGTCCCGAAATCTGAACATTAAACAGTGGCACGGGGGGCACAATTGCAACTCCCCTGCAGTGCAGTGATTGTGTTCCAGCACTTTTTCCCGCTCGTTATCGCGGGTAACCACGGCCTCATTTCTGGCACTTTAGATAAACGGAAACGACTGAGTTATGAACTTTTAAAATTCATTTTGTTCGCGAACTCGTGGCGGGCAGCGGCCAAGTTTAATAAGTTGGGAGCTCGTTGTGGTCTCAGAACGCTTATGAACAAGAAACGATGATTTATTAACTTATTAAAGCGATACAAGTCTACGATCTATTTATTTTCAAGCAATAAAAAAATGTTAATAATAGGTCAATGTTATTTTACAAGTCAACAAATGACGCGATTTAATGAGACATTGATTTAATGATATTTTCCAACATTTGGCAACATATGTGTAAATAATCGCATTGATTAATAATCTGCGAAGCAACGGCCTTAATCTAGCAAAGCAGGTCAAACTGTAAACTGCAAGCTCACATCTTATGTGTGACATAAGACAAATTTACATAATTTACCGGCGCCAGCTACCTCCGAGTTGCATTTTGTTATCAAACACCATTTCTACTACCGTGTTAGAATGTGAATAGGACGGTAATTTAGCAATAATTAATTTCGTAGAGTAAGCCCGGGGAAGTTGGCTACAAGGAAGAGGTAACTGAAAATAAAACCGGACAAGTGCGAGTTCGACTCGCGTGGTGAGGGTTCCGTAAAATATTGAGAATTTTCCCGTTACTTTGAATACTCAAACTTCTTATAGGTTTTCCTGTAATCTTTAGGCAAGGAACTATTTTCCATATTTTTTTCAGAATTTTAAGCCTAGTAGTTTAGGAGATAAGGGGGGAGGAATGGTCAGAATTCGTCTTTTTTCCTAAATTACTTCAAATCTGTTATTGCTAAAATTATTAAAAATATATATCTGAGATGCTTACAACAACCCCTTTCATTTGATATGTCACACAATACAGTTTGCGAAACTTTTTTTTTAATTTTTCAGATTACCCCCCAAAAGTGGCCTTCTTGTTTAGAATTCGTTAATTTACTTTGCGCGTCCATCTTTGGGTCACCAATTTACATACGTGTACCAAATTTCAACTCAATCGGTCCAGTAGTTTCGGAGCAAATCGGCTGTGACAGACGGACAGACAAGACGCACGAGTGATCCTATAAGGGTTCCGTTTTTTTTCCTTTTGAGGTACGGAACCCTAAAAATACAAAGATGAACACAAAGTATCTGCAAATATTTAAAATGACTTCCAAAAAGATCTCAATTCGTCTTTATTTTGTATGATTTTACTCAAACCCTTGCAACTTGGACATTAACTCTTTCTAGTGCAAATGATATCCTCGGATCGATCGGATCGGATTGCTGGAAATCGGTTACAAAAACGGTTCAATTTAGTGGTTATTTTACTGGAACCTACACGTGTTTGTAATATTCGTGAGTATCTCTTAAATCTTTATAGGTTGTTCTTGTTGCCCGCTCCCCGGACTCGAAATATAATTTAGGGTGGCTTTTACACCAACCTAGATGTATCATAGTTCATAGTTTCTCAATCTTTCATCTACGTTTGGTGCACGGCCTACTTAATTCTAAGGTAGTCAAAACAGTAAAGTTATGTTACGTGCATACATACATTTCATTTGTCACAGTTTGCCGCGATGACCCAGCGTTCTGGACCCATAAACTGCGTGCGTTATGTCATGCTAAGTACAGAAAACTCTTGTACGTGCGTTGCTTGTCTAATAACATGTCTTTTACGAGTATGTACTACCTTATCTAACGGCTATGATGAGCTCAGTTTTGAATTTAATGACGCTATTTAAAAAAAAACCTACAGGGATGTATGTGTTGAGGTAGATGAATTCGATGACGTCCTTTATGAAAATATTTTTTGCTTTAACGGGGTTAAATCTCATTGAATTACGTAAATATAGAAAATTGCTTAGTTAAACGTTAATGAAATCCACTTCAAGTGTTTAACAACTCACTAACGAGGTGTGGTTATTACATGATACGATTAGTAGCGACATTCTCACGAACCGCTAATGTGGTCATTCCAGGAAATATTACACTGATACGGCCACTGAACATACCGGATGTTGCCAGTACCTGCGAAATTACCCCTTAAAACGTTTTACTAACGAGCCTTGCTAACTAAATATTTACGGTGATAAAAGTATTTTCACTTAATCACCTCAATGCGCTGCTAATAATGGAATAGTTTAAGATAAACATAGGTCGATTTACGAGTGGAAACTAACATTAAGTACCCAGTAACTACGCTATCATCATACAGAATAAACAAGGCTGGTCGATAAAGCTCCTTATTCGTGTTTACACAGACTGAAGGAGTGCCCTTGAAAGGATATGGTAGGCAGTGGGCCCGTTTATTGAACCAGCAGCCTGTGAAGGTCGCAGCGTCGCGTGCGTACAGGGGCAAATCCCTTTCAAGGTCCTCCCTGAATTGCGGGAAAAACTTCTATTGGGCGATGCGCATTTTAGGAGCAAGCTCTATACTTTACCCTTGAACCGGGTTTTGTTCGGCTCTTATCAAATATATAGAAGGATTAGGTACTAGTAAAGTCATTAAGATAAGCGAGGCGCCTCGGTGACACTCCCTTAATTGCAGATCTAACATGTGTAATATAAATACCTTTTGACCGCCAGTATTAAGAAACAACTTGTCCAAAGCAATAATATGGTGCATCAATTAATTTGTGTTAGAACGAAGTAGTAATTTATTGAAACGAAATCATTTATCTCCATTCCGATATCGTTAGTAATGGAAACCATTCAGCATAATAGTGTCGTGATTAACTTCGTGCCAGCACGCATTGAATTTCCGCACGCAGATCATTTGTAAAATCGATGCCAATCGCCTGACCCCTGACCTATGGGTATATTTAGCTCATCCAGCCATATTACCTGGGCAAGGTCGCTTTGCCTCGTTTGCTAAAACAATTGACGTCATGCCAGCTGAAGGCTATGTTAAATCTACCGAGTTAATCTGCTAAACGTCGCTCAAAATGGAAATATCCATGCAAATCACTTTAGGTGTTTCTTTCGCACTTTGGTATTAATTAATTTGCTTCATTATTAGGTTTTACTTCCTGCATTCCCGCCATATATATGATGCAAAGGGAAATTTTCAAGTAGGCACAGGAGTGTGGAGCACTCGACTCTCTTTAAGAGATGGGATGCCTTTGAATACTTTGCCTACAAGTTTTCCTCACAGTTTTCTCTGTGGAGGCTCTTATGACGTATTCCTCTATTCAGAGCTGTAGATTCCGCACGAGCTCTACATTTCTTCTTTTTATTACCGTGCCTAATACAAGCTGCGATTTTCTTGTAGGGGTAACATTAATAAAATTCTCAGCTGTTGTATCCAACTTGTTTACATTCTCTACCTAATAATCTTGTGTACTTACGTAGTAGCAGAAAACAATATAGCAACGTTAAACAAAAAATAATGAAACAATGGATTCATTTGCAAAATCCATTGTTTTATCACTATAATGATCATTCCTGAACAGGTAAATAAAGTGCTTAACAAAGAGGAGAACGAAGATTAATCACATGTACTCAAGCATCCGTCTTATTCAGATATTTATCGTTTGTGTATCTTTAAAGCAGAAAATTGGTGAATGTGTTTATATGTATTTCCTATACCTACGTCCAGCGATGGAGTACTTGTTGATTTGCAAACGAAACTATTCATACCGAAAAGCAGAGGGTCACCAATTTCATAACATAGGCCGTCACTCGGTGTCCAGCTCCACACACAAAGCACGGATTAGTCGTCCATTATCCTGTCTCGGCCAGATTTATTGCTGGCAACCCTTTAATTTTAATCATCGACTCAATAAACCTTTTACGTGAAAGCATTTGAAAGCTTTTTAAGTTCTTTTTTTATCGTTCGAGTTAAGTGATGGAGACGATGGAAACAAATATTATTGTCACTCGTAGACGCCTTTTTGCTACTTTCTTTTATATACACGCGAACCGACCTTGGTAAAAATGTATAAATATATGACCCCCCCGAGGCCAATGATTGTGGCGTACTGTACAATAAAAAACATTTTTTGTTTATGTTATTGTATGTTACAAAAAACAAGCGTTTGAATGCGGGTCGGCGTTACGCTCCCAAAGGACATTCGTGACTTTATGAAAAGAAACGAGCGACATAGAATAGAATGCACGAGGGTACTAAAAAGCTGTACAATAGCAAAACTGTGTTAATTGAATTGCTCTATCTGTCTGCAGCAATCGACAATAACGAGTGGGATTTATGTTCGGATTTACGCAAGCCACCATTATTTGGTTTCACAATGTAACCCGCCTAATTGATACGTGTTTATAACACGACATGATCGGATTTAATCTCAGTTACTTGGTATTGATAGATAGATAAATCATTTATTTGGCATGTTGCAACAACAATAAAACAAACAAAAATAAAAAAAGTACACAAAAAATAAGTAGAAAGAAAAAGGTAAAAGAACAAGTAAAAACAATTATGTTGCGAAAAAGATTAAATATAAATTAAATAGAGGCATACTGTGCGTTGCAACAATGCCAAAAAGGTACTAGCTCGGTTTTGCTTTGCTCGCGTGAGCACTGATATTCTGCTAGTACCTCAGGTCACGCACGATGCAGGTGAAATATTAAAAGAAAAAGAAAAATTAAAATAAAATAAATAAATAAATAAAATAAGTCTGTGATAGTAAAAATTACAAAATTATAAAGTGTAACTAAGTAAAAAAACCGGACAAGTGCGAGTTCAACTCGCGTGGTGAGGGTTCCGTTTATAATCTAAATTGCATAAGTGTTTTTGAATACTCAAACTTCTTATAGGTTTTCCTGTAATCTTTAGGCAAGGAACTATTTTCCATATTTTTTTTAGAATTTTAATCCCAGTAGTTTCGGAGATAAAGGGGGGGGGGGGGAACGGTCAATTTTCGTCTTTTTTCCTAAATGACTACAAATCTGTTTTTGCTAAAATTATAAAAAAAATATACCTGACATGCTTACAGCAACCCCTTTCATTTGATATGCCACACAATACAGTTTGTAAAAGTTTTTTTTTTAATTTTTCAGTTTACCCCCAAAAGTGGCCTCTTTGTTCAAAATTCATTAATTTACTTTACGCGTCCATCTTTGGGTCACCAATTTAAATATGTGTACCAAATTTCAACTTAATCGGTCTAGTAGTTTCGAAGCAAATCGGCTGTGAAAGACGGACAGACAGACCGAGTGATTTAGGATTTATTTTAGTAACGATACCCACTTACAGTAATTAATGATCAACAATATTTTTTGTCTTATGTATGTTAGACAAATTCCGACTCTAAAGCCGATAATTTCTTTCCTGCCGCTTAGCCGCGACCAATCTAGGAGTTATTAAGCTTATTTCAAATGACCCGCGATTAAATTGACCCCAATCTCCCCTATAAATAGCAAATTGATATGAGAACTACTGGTTTCTAAGAGTATTTCGATCAGACTCATACGCAAGTATCTTTATATAATTTCTTTTATTAATGCAATAAATTGCACAGGTTTTCCAAAATAAATAAATCTGTAAATTGCTCAAATTTTCATTTTAATAAATATTCACCTAAGCTACTGAGCATAAAACTGTAATAATAAATAAACAAGTCTCAATACTTTAAAAAGTGGCTGTGTGTCTCATTTATGTACTTCAAGTAAATTCTACAATTAGCTTGAAGTAAACTAAAGATACTGTGGAAGAGGTTTGAGTAATCATTGGGAAACAGGCGTGACCACTAAACAATAAAGCGATGAGTTTATCTAGACCAGGAACGTGTTACGAGACTTCGGCTTATAATTCCCCAGACACGTGCTTACTGGGGTCGGATATTTATTGCTCATAACTTACTAACGGCTGGGGAACACTTAGAATGCACTTCACATTAGCTATGAAAAGCTACTTTAAAATGGGTATGCATTGCAGTAAATAAGTCCATGACGGCTTGGCACTAGTGATGACGTGCGCAATCAGAAATAGAGCCAATCCCCCTTGGCTGACTCTCAATCAATAAGCCACTTCCTAGTGCGGGTGTACGGATCAGTTAACGTGATGACAGTTATGATTTGGAATACGTTCCCGTGGGCTCTTTAGTGGGGTCAACTAATTCGACCAAAGATGCATTGAGAAAGCCTGCAGCTAATGGGACCAATGGAACTAATGGAACTTCATTGTTTTAAATTAATGAACCAGCTTTACTAGGTCGTGTTTCACAGTTTTAATTGTAGAATGTAAAAGACATTAAGAACAGGAATTATGCGGGTGTGAGGTTAAACGTAACGGGTAGTAATATTACGTAACGGGTTCTAAGAGGATACACGGGCGGATTGACAAAGGTTGACAAGGTGACTACCATTTGGAAAGCAGAAGCATGCATGATACATTTTACTAGTGTCGCTGTATGGATAAGAATACATACATCAAATTATCGTAACATAGTATTTTTATATAATTTCCATAATAACGTGGAAATTTCATCGTCCAAAATGACCCTAATTACAAATTACGACAAAAAAATCTGACTGGAGTAGACCACATATAAACATTTAATTGTCTCTACAAATGGTTCTTCATGAAAAAAAATATTGCTATGAGGTCAATCATAATTGTAATTATAATTTCCAATTTGCCCCCATTCTAAGCCTAATTTGTCAGTCTGGAGGATATGTATTATTACTGTAATTTTCTATATATATTTGTAACCGTTGATTTATGGATTAACTAAACTAAAGCAATTAGAGCTATCATCGAGAGCAAAATTAGTAAAAATATCTAGGCAATATTACGAGAACAATATTCCTTTGCTATTCCGCTAAAAAACGTGCTCAGTGGACGTGGCGCAAGCAACATCTCCTCCCAGCATCTCCTGATGATGCCTCGTAGAGAGGCGAAACACGTGTCGAGGTTTTTTCATTATTGGTGGTGGTTTGCTGTAATTATTTGCATGTTTATGCGCATTTGATCTCCGCTGATCGACCTGCACGTTTTTTAGCGGAATAGCAAAGGAATATTGTTCTCGTAATATATCATGAATTTCCGCAAAGTAACGCCTGATTCAATAAATTATATTTAGGCAACATAAAAGGAACTACCTAGATACCTTACTATGACAGTAGGTACAGCAAATGTAGATCATGAACCGCTAGTGTTTCAAAATAACTGGGGTGTGACTGGAAAGGGTTGAGGGTGATTAAGGGGACGTCCCCATTTGATCGCCCCGTGCACTATTTTTCGGCACGTGTTTAAAAAGGTAACAAGAACCAATGACATACATAGTTCATGTCACATTTTTATTTGTGCGGCAGTATGACAAACAACTGTGCTCTATTAAATTTTGATCAAAGTAATGATTGGCATGCACTGGCCAGTGTACAATAAAACTTGTTTAAAGGTAAAGCCAGGATCCCGATAACAGGGTTCCCATTCATAATTTCATATTTCTGATTCAGTTGATGGCGAATAATTGTGATAATTTACTCAGTTTCCTTAGTAGGACTGATGATGCGATCGAGCTCTAAATAAGTTGGAGTTGAGTCCGTTTATTACGAATTCGTATGTAACGATCTCTCTGCCGCTTTTAACGACGTAGAAACCACCTCACTAGGTTTTCATACAAAGCACTTTCAACGTAAATCAGTCCATTTTGTGCGTCATCCTGTTAGTGCGACGCAATCTCACAGGTCCGTTGACGGTCACTGTATCCGGACTCTACTGTATTTTTAACATTTAATTAAGACTGATTTCGTTTTGATTTCATTTTTTTGATTTACATGCACAGTGCTTTATAAATTTTATAATGGATCATGAGCAGAGATCGTGTTTTGCGATATCCTGTATTTCAATACCTTATTTTTTTTTTATGATATTACGAAAATGCATCAATAACAATCTTCAGTTGCGTCCTCTACTGAACCCTATATCGTAATGAAATGAAATGACACCTCTCTCTGGACATGTAATTTGCATAACACTGTCAAGATTAATTTGAAATAGGAGATTATTAGTCGGGCAAGCTGTAAGGGCGCTCAGAGATAGTCGCAACGATTATAATAATCCGATTCTTTATCAGTCTAATGAATTCGTATATACGATAACACTCAATTCTAATTCAATGGAACAAAAATATTTTATCGTGTTCCAACATCTTGTCTAAGCATGCAGGATTAAGGTTATAGATGTCACTTAATTATTACGACAGCTCGTTACAATTATCTCTACACTAACTGTGCCCCCGGTTTCGCTCGCGGAGAAATCGTTAATCTCAGTCCGGTACAAATTAAACCCTGTTTTACCCCTTGGGGAATTTTCGGGGTAAAACATATTTTATGTCCTTGTCCTTGTCCATTGGTATGGACAGACAGTCACCCACTAAGACTAGCATTCATAATAGTATGTTTATGATGTTCAAATTCAATGTGCCGAATGATTATCGGAACAAGCGCCTTATGGAGTGCCTCTCTTGGAGGAGTGTTAGAGTGAGGTATGGATGGTTTTTAGTTAGTAGGCACTTAGATTTAATTTAGTAATTTAGGTTAAATCACTGTAACGTTTTGGTTGGTTTAATAAATTATTGTTATTAGTATGGATTTACTAATCCTTAAATGGAGTGGCATTAAGGATTCTAATTGCGTCTACTAGTAGTAGTTTTACTTGTCAATCACTAAGGATTGACGAGGACGACCAGACCTGTTGCTTCGACCCCAATATCGTGTTTAAATATGGAGGCACGACATATCTGCCGTCCTATACTAAAACAGCGTGTGTCGTCCATGTTGGTGAGTGCATACGACCTTTCTCTGTAGCGCAGTAGTGCGTATACACACACATACTTTTATATGTACACACGTAGCCATCCTAGATGCATAAACAGACTATTAACCGCACCCTAAAATAGAGCTTGACCGCTAAACCCCATGTGAAGTTTTATACCCTATATGCTATGTACTCTTACTTCCCATGTCCAATTTTACTCGATTTAATAGGTATTTTTGAAGTAATTTTAGAGTTTTACGATGTCAATAACTCAGCTTATATTACGCCTCGTCATGACTAACATCTATCTATGAATAATAGGTATTCATAATATTTCAGAACTTATTAAATATAGTAAATTTACATTGTTTCCTTATATTTTTTATTATCATTATATCGAAAATTCATAATATTTTGTGTATTGAGACAATATTTCAACACAGTCATTAATCATCAATCATCAGTAGGTAACTCGCGTTCAAGAAGTATAACTTAACCGTAAATAATATATGACTCATCAATATAAATAATTCAATGAATCCACTTCTAAATTTTAGGAGCTCGCTATACCCGAACTACCGACTCGGAATATCTTGATTCTAAAATACGTAAGATACAAGACGTATTTATGAGTAAAAACACAGTTATCTTATCAAACAAACATTTATTCTTGTATTATCATCCCAGATACCAAAATGAATTCTCTTGACCGAAGTTTTACGAAACAGTTACTACTTATATCACTAACACTTCTAATACGTAAAAGATTAAGAAAGAGCAGCCAACTAAAATTTGGGGCACGCCTATGCCAATATACGCTCTTCGCTAATTTGATAGAGTTGATGCATTTCGCGAGCTATTATATTAATTTATTAGTAAGGCACCACGTATATCGATGTTGGATAATTATTTCCAGTACGTACACCTAACCTAGTACAAAGTACAAAGTATGTAACGTTTGTCGTATATTTTGATTTGACGCGGATGGAATGTAGTTTACTGACAGTTTGCACTCCACTTCTGAATTCTTGAAGATACTAAATCGATTTAGAGTTTTGGCGGCCCAAAGCTCGCAAAATCTTAATCGAAATATTCTTTCCAGCATTCAAACATTCGGTAGCCACAACAAATATTTTGAGAATTAATGATCCTTAAATAAGTCATCACCTAGTTGAGTGCAAAAAAGGCAAAGTATATTTACGTCTTAAACATGTGAAGCTAGGACATCCGTTAACAAGTAACGCAAAAAAATCGTAAAGTGATGAACTAAGATATCCCATGATAGGTAAACAAGATGACACTGAAAGCTACAATATTAACAAAAATTAAAATTTTGTTAACTATATATTTGTAGACTGAAAAGTTGATAATATTACCTAATGACGACCCTATAAGGCTTTCATTTGTAAGTTAACCAAGTAGGTATCAATATTGTAATATATGTTGTATCATGTATAAAACCTATAAAATTCCCCTATTTTTTAACAAGTGGGTAGTTGGGTCGTTCTTCTTTTCGGCCGACAATAGCTTGTCCTTCGTCTTATTACGGCATCTCATTTGAGTAATGATGTTTCCGGTTTTATAATTTTCGAATGAACGTCCATATTATTTTATTAATTAGTATTATTTAATATTTCACCTTTTCTAACTAGCATTTTTTTAAACGGTTTTTTTGCTCGTAGAATGCCGTGACATAGTGGTAAACCAAAATGTGGTCCCCACTGAAAGAGTCCACTTTGTCACATATTTATTTTTAAACCAACCGTAAAAAAAAAATGATATTGGCCGGAAAGGAAACTTTAATTAGTTCTAATGAAGAAACCTATTCATTTTTTTTTAAATCGCAATTCAAAAGTACAATTTTCGATAGTTCAAAAACAAAAAAAAAACAGAAAAACCTCGGTTCATTGTCGTTAAAAAAGAAGAACGACCCAGTTGCCATTGCCATAGAGTAGTTAAGGCGGGTGTAATTCAGATACCCCGTATAGTGTAAGTTGTACCGGCGCCGTCGTTCCGGAGGCGTTCCCGTCGCGTGACGCCGGAGGCATATCGAATTAAAAAATAACTGTCACTTATTACGACGAATAACTGAGTATGTCAGTAGATTTCCCGGGTGAATCATACTTAAAAACGCGGTATAGCTGTATATAAATGTATGTATCTACTAGTGGCCCTGAGAGCTGTACGACTCGCGAACCTTTTTTTTTTCGAAGAACCGAATTGACAAAAAACATCTATGTACAGATTCTAGACAAACGAAAGAATGTTTGCCCAAGCTGAAACGGAGTTCGTTCGCTTCGCTCGCTCGTTCAATAAAAAATACTGAAACATTGACACAGATATTATGTAAACAGTCGATACAAAGACAGCAGTATTGCATTGTGATAACAATGTTTCCTATACCATTTAGTTCGATGGCAACAAACAACGGCTTTTTCTCAAACATGCTCGGAAAGCATCGCATTTTGTTCGAAAAACGAACAAGCGAAGTGTCTAATTTAGAAAGTTACATTTCTTCCCTGCAGGAGTATAATAATCCATACAAAACCCATTATTTCCCGCTGCATTTAACTTTTTAAAAGCCTGTGATAGTGCCATACTAAATCGAGACGACTAGATAAGGAATCAAATTCAGCCAAAAAAAACCACGCGGTTTTCATGGTGACATTTTATTTAATTGTTTTTTTTCGCTCTTTATTTATTTACTTTTATGCTCAGAAGAAAATGATTTTTTTTTTTTTTAACCGTAAGTAAATTCATTTATTTGAGATAATTGAAACATGAAATTAAATAAATGTGTAATAATTACTTGAAAAACCGCATTGAATGTAAAAGATAGTGTGAAAGTGAATACCGCCTTTGAAAGAAGTCGTAGAAAGAGTGCTTTCGGCTAAATCAAAGTACAAGTATCACCGCGTTATTAATTTATTAGGTTATGTCACAATATGTTTTTGTAATGTCTTTGTATTATTTCCTCACATGTTTGAGAAAAGCACTATAATTTTAATTACCTTGGCGGAAACCAGGATTGCCTGACTCGTCTCTTGGCAGCCCTCGGCAAGCCGCGACCTGCCAACCCCTTTCTTTCCGCGCCTCGGCAATAATGTACTATTATTTATATCGCGCCGAACAACACGATTTGCCGGCTATCTGGTAGCAGGTGCATGAAACAAAATAAATGAAAACAGATCTCGCTCGCATTCCATTCTCATTATCGGAGTGTAAACAATATCGATAATAGCTGTACAAACAATATCGATAGTTGCGGGCCATCCCTTCGGTGGTGCGTTCACGGGCAGGGCTAGGGCGTTGACCCCGCAGACGGAGCTTTTCGCGTCTCGCCCTACTTGCCCGCCCGCCCAACTCGCATAATAAACATACGTAATTTTCAACTATCAAACCAAATAAACTAATCCTCATAAACAAATCCGCTGAACTTGACAAGAGTTGGTTGTGAAAATACTGTGCTATAAACAGTCAGTTGGTTTTTCTTTTCCATAACGTTATATATGTTAACTTAGTAAAAGCAGGAATCAATTATCAGACAACTTTTTACCCAACTAGACAAAAGCTGTCGCTCAAATTTCCAGACTTATCAGTTCGCAAGAACGCGACAGATCAATAAGATTTCTCGCGGTTTAAAACACGTCCGACGCTTCTAGGAACGATCATGCTTCTTTGTCGTCGACAAAAACTGCTTCGAAGAAACTTGAGGCCATTAACGGCTCCTGAACTGCTACATTTCTGTAACACATTTCCTTCGCCGGATGCACTAAAATACGTCCCGAGGAACACTCGGCCGAAAAATCGTGCTCAAGGACCGCCTCGTGTCGGAAAAACGCACTTGAAATTATGTAAGTGTTTGTGAAGAGCTACCCTTCCAAGTCAGCAGTGCCGACCATTATATTTAAATAATGTTGCTTTCTGAGATTGAAAGACACATATAATATCGTTCAAACTACGATGACACTCCCCACTCCTGTGCTGGTCGATCACGTGACGCATTGTACGCGCGTCAGCTAGATCTAAACGTCAATTTTTATATGGAAAAACGATTTTACGTTTGTTCTAAAGTCCGCGGAAACTTGAATCATTTTGACTTAAATTGGGATTCCTAAAAAAATCCTAGCTTCATAATAATGTGACTTGTCCCGACCAACGCATTCAAATAAGGCCTCAGTACTTCAGTTGATAGGCAATAGGTACTAACTGTCCGTGACGCCTGGACAATGCAGGCTCTTGACTCAACACGCCACGATCCCAGTTTTCTCTCAACTCCAGACTGATCAAAGCCCGGCACCGCACTTGATTGCACTTTCGCTTTCGACGCGTCGCATCCAATGGCTAGTTCAGTTTTTATATATCTTGCACTTCTAGTCTAGGACCAGATCTTAAAAGGCGTAGAAAGTACTAAAGGCTAACGTTTTCCTACTTAGTAGGCGCATGTATTTCCTACGCATATTACGTAATAAGACGAAGACGGAGGCTATCATGGAAAAGCTCGTCATAAATAAGATGAATAAGACAAAAAACCGGCCAAGTGCGTGTTGGACCACGCAAAACGAAGGGTTCCGTGCCTATTAAAAAGGTCGTATCATCACAGAAATTTTACGGCACTTACGTCCTTTTCTTTGAGGAAGGCAGTTTTTCAGCAATATCTCGAAAACCTCTGAACCGATCTAGTTCAAAACAATTTTCGGTGAATGAAATTAATAAGCCCTATGTCCATGAATTTTTCCGTATTTTTAAAATACACCGTTCAAAAATTAGAAGGGGGGGGGACCGAATTTTAGTGACTTTCGGGGCGATTATCTCCGACCCTATTCACTTAATCAAAAAAAATGCTAAGAAACCTTATATTTATCTTGAAAGGCCTATCGATTGATGTGCCACACGGGGGGTCACAATGAAAAAAACTTTTTTGACTTTTAGTTTTATGTATGGAGTGTACCCCTAAAAAATTTTTTTTTTGTCATTTTAATTACAAAACTATGTAGCGGCTAACAAAATACACCTATCCTCAAAATTTTATTCAAATACACCTTATAGTTTTCGAGTAAAATGCCTGTGACATACGGACAGACGGACAGACGGACAGACGGACAGACGGACATGACGAAACTATAAGTGTTCCGTTTTTGCCATTTTGGCTACGGAACCCTAAAAACGAAGCATTCAGAAGAAAATCCATTTGATACAAGGAAAATAACAAAGCACGCAATAGGAGATTTTCATTCGAACTACCTACGCTGTAAAAATGAATCAAGTTGTACCTAAGTGAGTAATAAAATTGTGTTTTTCTAGATTAACTAGTTTGCTTCGCTCTCGTTAGAAATGCCGACTAAAGCGTAATGGCCGTGTCGTAAGACAATTCCGTACTTTCATAAGAAGATGTCGTTTGTGGATAATGTGCGGATTACTGCGGATATTGTCTCCTAACACAGTTAACTTTCCATCGAGCTCTCGAGAAAAGTGTTCATAGATTTTGAGAAACTTAATTTGTCGCTAATCTGCTGGTGCTGTTTACAGCATCTTGAGCTGATTGACAATTTGCTACTCAACTTCTATTCTTAGTAATAATAATATAATTTAATTATAAATGTTATGGGGGAAAACGAGAAAGGTAGATAGGTAGGATTAAACAATACTAAGAAAAACCTAATTTACGCTCGATGTGACGTATTTACGCAGTTCCCGCCCATTTATTCACATCATATCAAAATTAATATCGGGTTTAAAGACTAACTGCTTCTTAAGAAACAGTTTTTTTTTTAATAATCCATAGATATAATACTATACCTGTACCTGTATAATACTATACCTGCTGTACCATTATCAAATAAAACTATGTAGATAAAGTAACTAGCTATTAGCTAAGAGCCTACCCATCTATTGTGCTGTAAGGGAGTCCCTCTGCCAACAAACTGTGCTGCAGTTTGGCAGAAGAAAATAATGTAAAGCAAGGGTTGTTTAATTGAATAAACTTTTTTTTTCATTTTTTTTTTAAATTTTGTCATAAAATAAAAATACAATCATATCAAAATGTATGAGCATGTATGAGTTTTTGTGTTATACATTCCAACATACTTATTATTTTTGTACAGCAAACGTATTATCTAAGGGGTATAGTGCATTCAATATTAGTTGGCGTGATTCCACTTGAGACGGTCATTAGTAACAACAATAGGCTTAAGCCGCGGCAAGTGCATTTTTTGTAAACATTTGCTAAACACGTGCGGCCGGCGGTGCTTCAAACGATCTTGATACTTTTCCTATGTTACCTTTCCGTCTAACAATAGCTAGCTCAGTTGTTTTTTTAATGATTGAAGAAGGATTTTTAAATAAACCATGTTCCAACTTTATAATAATGCCCGCCCTTAATACTCAATACTCAATCATTTATTGCTTTCCACAATGTTAGTTTACAGGGTATTAGGTAAACTTAAGTTTTAGTTGCTAAGTATAGGGAATAAAACTTAATTGTGGACCCTGTTGGGCACCGCAAGATTAGGTGAAGAGAAGACGACTTCCACTGCAAGCGGAGCAGGCTCCGTACGGAGTCCATTTAACTTTCAATGGCGAACTGCATAGAAGTGCTTCCACTGAATAAGAGTGAGCGCAGCGGACTAAACGAATTGAAAGTCACAAAAGTGTTCACAAACTGATTTCATACGAACACTTCCACCGCGAGCGAGTAAGCGGAGCAGATTGAACGAGTTAAAATGGGTCCGCTGGTCACGCTAGTTTTGAACGCTCTCGCTCATCTGACCCATCTCATTTCCCACCTCGGTCGCTTCGCAAAGTCCGCTGGCAGTGGAAGTCTTTCTTTTTCTAAACTCTTTCTTAGTGGAAGTGCACTACAATTTTACTCCGGTTCACCTAGTTCGTTACCTCCGTTTCCACTCATTACCTTTTTTTAGTGGAAGTAGGGCATAAATGTCAGAAGTGACTCTGACACTGAAAGTACCGAAGATTATGCGGAAACAGAATAAATGTCACCATAACTTAAAAACCACGTATTTTAATTTCTTACTCAATTAATAAATAATAATGTAACTTGTTATTGTATTTTATTTAACATACCTGTTCAGGGGGCCTACCGCCAACGGCATTCGAAGTTTTCCCTCTCTGTTGCACTTAAGTACGAACTCGCAAGTCTGACAGAGAGGGAAAACTTCGAATGCCTTTCGCGGTAGGCCCTCAGGTACGTTCGTAGCTGTTTTTTCAATTATTCTATTAATAATATTAAAAAGTATCAAGACTTGTTTGCACCAAAACAAGTAAAGCCGAACCTGGTTCTTTAAGCTACGTTGGCCTAGTGGTACAGGCATGCGGCTGTAAAACGGCAGTCGTGGGTTCGAACCCCGGCTCGTACCAATGAGTTTTTCGGAACTTATGTACGGAATATTATTTGATATTTACCGTTAGCTTTTCGGTGAAGGAAAACATCGTGAGGAAACCTGCACACCTACATCTTAGAAGAAATTCAAAGTGGTATGTGAAGTCCCCAATCCGCACTGGGCCAGCGTGGGGACTACAGCCCGCTAGTTCATGAGAGAAGGCCTGTGCCCAACAGTGGGACGTATATAGGCTGATGATGATGGGACCTTTAAAATGTTTATGGCTTCTACGAGTGTTTGGTTTATTGCCCGTATTGTTTGCGTTTAAGTGGATTCACGCCAACTAATATTGAATGCGCTATACGTGGTACAATAATGTACTGCCAAAACGAGAAACGAAAGTAACAATCGATTCGTATTTCAACCCTTTTTGTCAGCTACAATCGTTAACGTGTGTTCGCTCATTTAAATACACAGGGACACTTTCCATGCATACATGAATATGAAACGATAATTCATGAATATTACTTAACGTAATCACGTTTGACATTGATTTTATTACAAGCAGTGAAGAGAAGGCGAATGGAAAATATACGTAGTAATAGTGCAAGGACGTCTTTTTATAAAATACTAGCTATGAAGGACTAGCTGTCCAGAGTCCAGACATACAAACTTAGAAAGCTTTTCCTTTTTATACTAATATTAGTCTAGATAGTAGATAACACATTTATGATTACTAGATTGCTATAGAGTCAACGAATAAATACAAGAAATTTAGAAATTACATAATCAGCAGCAAATATTATTGGTTATGGTATATGGTACAGTCAGCAGCACAAGTAGCTAAGCGGGCCGGGTGTTCAAAATGACCTGCACACGACTTTATTGTAGGTTATTTTGAACACCCGGCCCGCTCAGCTACTTCTGCTGCTGACTGTACCTATACTTAAATGATAACTTTGTATTCATGAAGTATTGTTTATACCACGCTTAGCGAACACAACAAATCGAACAATCGTATATTTATCTATTGCAAGATATTTCCGTAACCGACTTCCTTATAATACGCAAGATTTCAGATTTTGCTCAATTTTACTTTTTACCCGAATGAACCAAAATAGGTACCTACTGTTCTTCTTTTATCGCAGACCGATCCATTAGCAAATTGGTATCACTCTCTAGGTTTACTATGTAGCAAAGGCCAGTCGTACAAAGTTAGTTTCCATTTGATGGCTATCGCCTTCTATATCTATAACCTTACTCCGTATTCAAGGTGAATAGCAGATATGCCAAGAAAGCCTACATTAAATGAATTTAATGTTAAAAGCTATAAAAGGTAGGGCTGGGAGCTATTTTATCGATCGCCTCAATTTATTGATGGCTCTATTAGAGAAGAAAGTTCGCGTGCGGCCCTTACTGAATCATATATATTCATGGGACACATACTACGTTTGCTATGTATGGAGTAGGACGACTCGCCACCCACTGTGCTGGCGTTTATCCTGCGATCCCGATTCCCGATCCCCTTTGTCCGGGCTCCCGTCCCAAAAGCCGCGCGCTGCATACTGCATACATAATGCAACGTATTGTCCACAATGCGATGCACAAAAGATAACTGTATAGTATCCGCGTAGCGACACGTAAACTCACTCAAAGTTGTCCAAACATTCATCAACGAACGTAACGTACGATTTAAATGAACTTCGTAATGGTGAATATATGTTGAAATTATAAAGTCGTTTACTGAACAATTTTTTGTCTTGTTTCTGCAATGGTCTCTACATTTGCGTCGTATCCGTGCGGCTGTTCAGAATACTTATCAGGTGCAACGCTACAGGAACACCAGTATGAGTCTGACCTCCGATTACTTATAGTTATTATAGATCTCTAGGTGAAATTATAATGGACTCAATCTCATATTCAAGCAAAAGATGTTTTGTGAATATCTATAGCCAGAATAATTAGGATTCTATGACGTAAACAGCGAAACGGAAGCCGTCAAAACTCCGCGTGTGAGTCTGCCACAGTTGAATGAGTTTACAAACCGTTTAACCTAGCTAGAGCGCTACATTACCGCAAAAGTTAATGATTTGATTATGCATTTTACTTAATTGAGTTATTCCTTTTTGGTGCTACTTGGGCTTTTAAGGCGGCTTTACTCAATAAATGTGTGTCACACGTGTTACGTGTTACAAAGTCACAAATTGCCAGTATTGGTCGCACGAGCGGAAGACGAGTACTATCACACTACATATTTGAGCGTTTTTCAAAAAAAATGCCACTTAAATTAATTGTAAAATTGTCTATGAGTTTTATGTTATTTCCTGCACTCAAAATCTAGTATAGGAGCTCTTTCGATCCTAATAGGACAAAAAAATGTCCTAAAGATTTATTCCTATTGTGTTACCATTTCCCATATACTTTGTATGGCGGTAACACAATAGGAAAGTCCAAAAATGTATGGAAACTTTAGGACACTTTTTTTCTCTTATAGGGATGATCGTGATTCTGAGTAGAAATAACATAAACGTTGCAGAAAATGTCGCAAAAAATTTAGTGGCATTTTTTTTAAAGAAAGGACATTTACTTGTACTTATTGACCTGGTCTGAAATACTGACTCAGCACGCACTCGAGCCTAAGCAACGTAAAATTACGAATTAAGCCACCACTCGTATCACCTTCAGTGCCAGTTCCACTGACACAGACGTACCTAGTGTCATTTTTATATTCAAAAAGCTAATATGCGTTATTAAATCGAGCTGCTACAGTAAACAGTACAGGTGCAAAGATTGCGCAAGTCGCATACTTGTTCTTGAGATAAACGTGCGTAAGTAACTAAGTACAAGATAACAATATGTACAAGAGTCACTGTGTTCCTTACAATGGTGCTCGTATTCCAGTACTTACATATTCATACGGACGTGAGAACAACACTATATTGTAAAGACACAATAAAGCTTGTCCGCGGTACCGGCACTCGGCTAAATGATAGTCAACTAAATATTTACGACAAACAATTAGTCATTCATTATTACACTAATGATAAACGCGTCTACTTTAACAAGAATAATGTATGCTTAAATGTTTTAAATTAATGTTGTTTAATGACATTCTAGTAGTTAGGTAGGTACTTCAATCTGTTTGTGAAATTGATATAAGAATAATTTTCTACAAACAAGCAGACTTTCTTCAACTGAATTTAGGAAAGGAGAGAAGGTAAAGACGATTATATAAAACATATCATGTGACCTGAACCGAGCTCAGTTCCGCAGTATGCCACTGCGATCAAATATCGTGAAAGCGTTGGACAAGTGCTTTTGTTTAACTCGCATTAGTACGTGTGCCAAATGACAACCAGCCGTTTCGACAGCCCAACAGCGCCATAAATTAAATCGTGTCGTACTTTCGATAATGAACAGAGCCTAATTGGTGTGCGCATGATTATGAAAACGATAATGCTCACTGATTTGAATACCGTTTTCGTAGATGGAGAGCTTCTCCTGGATGGACGGCGATGTTTTGCGATCGCGCATGGCGAGGGCGGATGCGGCGCGAGCGACAACTAAATGCCTCGCGAAGCCGGGCATCGTGTCACGGTCACCTAACAGGATTACCTGTACCTGTCCTACTGCGCAGGCAAACTGAATCATATAGGCCATAACTGCCATAAGTCTTAACCGGCTTACAGGCCTGAGAACCGTAGGGCTCTAAATTAGTTTAGTGTCGACTTACTCTAACCGCAAAGAAGTTAAAGCGATTTCCTACATCAGGATCACGACTTGTGGTCATGTAGGTCAGAGTTCTAACCGAAACATGATCTGTTGTTGTTTTACTCTAGAGATTCGTTTATTTTACAAATGTCATGGTAGTGAGACAATAGTAAGTTAAGTACCTACTTACAATGACGCACTGACTATAGTATCATTTGCGTCGCGGGTTGATGACGCTTCGAGTAGCGCACGAGCACTCAGTTGATAAGTAGGTATTTATATATTATATATGTATTTAACACTTGAATTTTTCAAACGATAAGTAACTTATCGTATCTAAATAATCGTATAAAAAGTGTAAGTCAAAGTGATTTATTCCTCAATTTAGGCAGTAAAAACCACTTCGGTTACCTTACGTTGACAAAATTGTATTTAAAAGAATAATTTTCATTTTTAAAAGTCAAGGAAAGAAGGCTAGCAAGATATGTTCGTTAGTTATAGTCAAAAGCAACGAAAATTTCAACTTTTTTCTTATTTAGGCATTGAACCCTAAAAATAGGGAAAAATCTTGTTTTACGTCACCCCTCGGCCGTAATGTGGAAATTACTTCCTATAGCCAAGGGACAAACTAAAATAAAAAGTTACATATTGCGGGAGGTATGCCTTTAACCTGAGACATTCTTTGCTTTACCGCCCTATTAAGGGGATGCCTCGATTCTTGTAAACCACGCCCCCGGATAAGAGACATGTTTGTTTATGTACCGACGTAACGAGATGCAACACTCTCCGGGAAAGGCGTTTTTGGACACGTTCGACGGAATATATGCCATTGTAGTAGTGTCATTGTTTTTTGTGTGGAGCAGCTGACACGCAAAGCAGAAGCTGCAGTTACATAGAAATACGTTTTTTTTTTCAGTCACAAACCTTGTATCTAGCGGCATAAGAGCTAGGACATGGCGCAAGTGTGTCATTGGCATAATGGTAATGTGATTTAGGACACAAACCTTATGTCAAGCGGGATAGGAGTACTTACCTAAGGCCTACATCACACTTGCACGGCCTGCGGTGGCGGTCCATAGTAAATTTGACAGCTAATGACAAGTTTACTATTGTCCGCCGCGGCCAGGCCGCGCCAGTCTGTGAGAGGCCTATGGCCATATTCCATTGTAATAAGGAGAAAAATGTAAACATCTCTTTGACGTCGACTGTCCTAATCAGATTTCACGGCAGAAATGATCGGAATGTTTTTTGAAATGTATTAAGATAGTGCTAAAGAATCTGGCAAAATTACCATTTTTTCAAGATTTTCAGCAAGCGGTCACAATCTTCATATCAAATCAAATATTAGGGTAAGTCCGTCGAAATTTGCGTTTTTTTTAAACGTAAGTCTGCTATTGTGTTATATTTTGTATGGCGTGTAACACAAATTTTGTGTTATACGTTATACATAACACAAAAGTACCTATCACAAAAGCAGACTTACGATAAAAAAAAACGCAAATTTCGACGGCCTTACCCTTTATAATAAAATAAATAATAATAATAATAAATTCGTTCTTTAATCAGGTACCTATTAAACCATTAAAAATATAAATATAAAATTTACTACATTTTTTTAAACAAAAAATTAACGCTAGGTAAATAATTACGCTTTAACCAACTGCCGAAGGAAAGGAGGTTTATGTTTTTCGAGCGTATGTATATATCTATGTATGTATGTGTATGTCTTATTCTTTGGCACGCCCTGCAGCCTAAACCGTTTGACGGATTTCGACATATGAGGTGTCGTTGGATTCCTCTTAATCGTGGGAGTGACAGGCTATGATATTTGCAAAAAAGCAGTTGGGTTTTTTGAAAAATCTTTTAATTCCACTTGTTTATGCTAAAGGCTACTACTACACAGTACCTATTACCTATTTACAAGTTTACATGTTGGAGTATTAGTATAACTTTAACATTTTTATTACATTTTTAGCGAACTAAGTAGGTAGTAATAGGCTAGAATGATGCATAAGATGATAAACTGATACATACACTGTTGATTTCGTGCATTCATAGGCAGATATGTACTCATATTGCTTTCCTATCAAATCTACGTTAAAAAAATGTCACTAAATGCTAATAAACTGGAAGTAGATTCCCTGCTTTATAAATCAGTTTAGATTGTACGTTTGATGATCGTAGTAATTGAAATTCAGGGCAAAATATCACGCATGCACTTGTGCATATAAAATAGGTACACAAACTGTCCTTTTTTTTATACACAGCTGTCAATTCCTTCAACCTCTACAGAAAATAAACGGTAAAACTCACCAGAATATCCAAAGCGCCTAACACTTCAGTTGCGATCTATCACAATATTTTGGATATAAACACGTGATAGCGACCGGTTATTGTGTTATATAAAAACACGGCGATTTTCGTCACGCGATGCGCACTATAGATCAGCGACTCCCCGGCTACAAATCCATTCCGCGTCTGTCTGATTCAGTAGTGGTTATATTCTCTTTGGTCTGATTGATAAACAAAACTTCCGCCCCCATGGAGCGCGCGCAATCTAATGTTGCTAGTGTAAAAAACGTCTAACCTAGGTACAAGGTAATAATGTAGTCAAAATATATTTTTTTATCATGACATCTTTTCATAATTATTTTCAAATTACAAGCATAAATACAGTTCATCGTAGGGTAGAAATCCTTCCTTACCACATTATTTTTAATAGCAACATAGTCATCGGAATTTTGAACATTTTATTTATATTTCTGAATGAATGATTTCATTCAGTTATTTCAGAATATTTGTTTGATGTATATATTCGTGAATATAATATTTGTTGGAGGTACCTGAGGGCCTACCGCGAAAAGATATTGGTTTTCGTTCGTGTATCTCCCTCTTTGTCGCCCGAACTAGCAAGTGCGACAGAGACGGAGATACACGAACGAAAACGAACATAGTTTCGCGGTGGGCCCTCTGTTCGCGTGATTATTTCTAGCAGCAACACAGATGTAATCACGTCATAAACATCAGACGGAACGAACGAACAGTCAGATGACATGGATGACATTTACATGACTTTTGCTTGATCGTCAGGGCCAGGGCCAGGGGCTCTGAATATATTTTTCAGCATTTCTGCAACATATTTCCACTGAAAAACACAAAATGGGCTACAAATTTCTTAAACTTGCTTCCACTTCAATAAGGGTAAGCTGCGCTTTGTCATATAGGCTCAAATTTAAGCAGAACAGAAAGCGAACTTGTTATGCAATGATTCACCAGATAGGTTGGAATAAATTTAATGAAACGAAAATTTATTTGTAACATTGTTTTCGGCTTAATTTATTCATCGTAACATAGTTTATGGCAAATCATTGATATGTTTACGTTGACCTTCATGTAAGTGACCGATTATCAGAACCAACCCAAACCGGTGCAATGTCAATACCTAGCGAATTGAACATCTCTTTCGCCTATTATGTTTATAGCTTTAGAATAACAGAATGAATTATTGCTCACTAGTTTGTTACATTAACAAAACAATTCCAGCCTGGCGGTATTCAAATCGGAGTGAGATCGTATGCAACCGCCCATGATGCAGATCTCGTGGTCATCGGATCTGGCCCTGGCGGATATGTCGCCGCAATCAAGGCTGCTCAGCTTGGAATGAAGGTACCTATATAAAACTACTTACTATTACTGGCTGCTTATGGTAGAATAATAAGAATTGAATATAATGTTAGGTATGCAATTTCAAATGAGAAAACTAAAATGGCAGTGGGCAGGCCACATATGCCGTATGGAGAACAGGTGGACGAAGCGTTTGGTGGAATGGTATCCATACGAAGGGAAGAGAAAGCGAGGACACCCGAGGAAGAGATGGAAGGATGTCTTCACTGAAATGATGCCTACGCCACGCAGGCGACTACTATTACAAACTAAAATTTTGTCAAATTGTTTTGTGATTACTATATAAGCAAATGTAATAGTAGAAATAAAGGCTATTTCTATTTTATTTTATGTTATTATGCAATAGTTTTTGTGTGTCTTTTGTGTAGTGAATAAATGTCTTCTTTTCTTTTTCTTTTTCTTTTCAATTTCAATGAATACAGGACACTTAATTAATATTTCCAAAATCTATTTTTCACAATCTTACACAAATCGACTTAGTCCCAAACTAAGCAAAGCTTGTGCTATGAGTACTAGATGACGATAAACATACTTATATAGAAGTAGAACACACACTTATGTAGTGTTGTTTATAGAAGTGATTGCCTCCTGACTTTCTAACAAGAACTCACTTAAAATGTTTTTTTTTCCTTAGGTAGTATCAGTGGAGAAAGATCCTACTCTTGGCGGTACCTGCCTGAATGTTGGATGTATCCCGTCAAAGGCCTTACTCCACAACACACACTTGTACCATCAAGCGCAACACGACTTCAAACGACGTGGCATTGAAGTGAGCGGAGTGCAGATGAACTTCAAAACTCTGATGGAGTATAAAGAAGCATCTGTAAAAGCCCTCACGGGTGGAATTGCAATGCTCTTCCAAAAGAACAAAGTGAGTCTTACTTATAATAATATATTTATGTCTATTTGGCATCTGTTTGGACTGGTAAAGATTGCCTTGTGGCATTAGGTCAGCCTTTAATACCTTTTATTATTGTGCAATAACGTTTAAATAAAGTAAGCAGATGATTTAGTGAAATGATGACTGTCTTTGAGGTATAGTAATGAAGTAGTTTGGATGTTTGAAGTTAATTGAACATAGGTATAATAAAATGCATTAGACTAAACCAATTTATATGACTTTAGATAAGCTAAAATGTCAACAAATAAAAATCACAACTCTGTTTGATCCCAATACATAATATATAAGTACTGAAAATTATCATGACTGCCATAATGGAAGAAGAAACTTTTACATGATTTAGCTGGCTTTACAACATAGCTTGGGTTATGTTTTGGATGTATATCTATGTGATATAGTTTATTTTCTCAAATCCAGTGCCTACTGTACCTACTGGATAGAGTTAAATGAATCAGGTGTCTATTGATACTTCAGAACCTGTAAATTGTTATAGACTAAGCTTTTTAAATTTCTACATATATTTTTGTCTACTAATATTGTTGCATTGCTGAACAGGTGAAGCTGGTTAAAGGCGTTGGCAGCATTGTGGCTCCCAATAAGGTGGAGGTGAAGGGCGCGAGCGGTGTGGAAACCGTCAACACTAAGAACATTCTGATTGCCACTGGCTCTGAAGTCACCCCTTTCCCCGGAGTACCGGTAAGAGATTTATTACAGTCCTATATGTTGTAATGATGGCTCCAAAATTGTCAGAAGAAGTTTTTTTTTTCCAGTTGCCATGGTCGAAATTGACCAGGATGATGATGAATTTACTAAAAAGGTGTAACAAAAATGGTAGAGATCTGTTTAAGGGATTTTCATCACACTTGCTCGTCAATGGCGTTATTACTTGCGAGCGTACAGAGCAGTTATAGCCGTTTTACCTCCCACGGGCTGTTAAGCTTAGTTTTAAAATATAGAACCCTCTGATTGGCTTAAACAAATCTGGTTGCTCTGGTTGAAAAAAATATCTAGTTGGCCAAGCCGCCCCGCCCCGCAAGAATACTGCTCTGTGATTGGTTGAAATATTGAAGCTGCGCGCTCCACTAACACTGATTTGGAAGTGAAGTTGTCAATTTTTTATTGGTGCGGCTGTATGAAACTTAGATTTTTCTGTCTTTTGTAGTTATTTATTTCCTCGCAAATGTGATGAAAACATTGTGTATAACACGGGCGTAAGAATATTGCAAACTTGAGTCATCAATATTTTACGCCCCTCGTTAAACAATGTACGATAATTGGATTGCCGCAATTTTTGTTACACTCTGTATTATCTCTTTTTAGTCAATTATTCTTTATATATGAAATCCATATTTTATAGATTGTTCAATTCACAAAGAAATGCTCTAGTTAATCTTGGGCTATGGACAATTGACAAAATTACACAGTGAGACGGAATGGGGGTTAATCTTATTATCTTTCAATTTGTAAGAGGAAGTTTACCATAAACTTGGCTTGACATGCTGCCGCGTGTCTAGATTTATTTTCCAAAATAATAAACTATGATATGTTGTATTTTAAACAAATGCTCACCTTTAATCATACTTAATTACTCAACGTTTCGACATTACGATCGAGACGATGAAGTACCTACATAAATATTATATGCGATTACATTATATTTAGTTATAATAACAATAAATGAAAAAAATATATGACATATTTGTCTACAGGTTGACCAAAAAAATATAGTGGATTCGACTGGAGCCCTGTCCCTGCCATCAATCCCCAAGAAGATGATCGTCATCGGGGCTGGAGTCATCGGTCTCGAGCTCGGTTCAGTGTACCAGAGGCTCGGCGCTGACGTCACGGCTGTTGAGTTTCTTGGCACTATTGGCGGTAAGTTACTTACGCAGTGGTATTTGGGAGTTCCTCATTTGGCCTAAATTTTCAATAGGATATTTTCATTTATCAAAATTAAAGATAAAGATAGGATTGATTTTTAATTTGAAAATTAAAATCGTCATTTTATTATCTGTATGTTACGTGATCGAAAACACCGTCCGCCATTTTGTTTTCTGTGAGTGACGTCAGAACACCAATTGTAAAGTCAGAAAATCAGATAGCGTGCATCCAGGAGCCGTAGCATGGTTGGCCTTATCACACGACAAGTGACAAGATAGCAGCGTCGTCTCGTTCTATCGAACGGTGTCAGCCAGTGACGCATGCTCTATCCTATCACCTATCGCGTGACAAGGCCAACCATGCTACGGCTCCTGCACATGGTATCTTCGTAGTAGTCTTTGCTCTATTCTTTGGTGTTGGAGTTATGACGTCACGATAATGGCAGCCGCCTTTTTGGCGCGAATATTTAACGTCAAATAATAATATAATTTCATTTATTCAGAGACCAACATGGATCATTTTTGTTAGTAAATACTTAAATTAATATTAGTAATCATACAGTTCATTATATAAAGCTAATTTGAGAAATACTAATACATTTTTGGGTCAGTTTGAAATTTAAGTACATTAAAAGTATAATAAATAATCAAATTCGAATTCACGGGATGTCAGCTTAACTAATCATTAATTTAATTCAATTCCTTTCCAAATGAGTGACCATTATTTATTTGCATAAAGCGTTATTATCTTGAAGAAGTAAAAATACCAGTTGACTATCGAATCTACACGAACATTATAAAATATATTTAAAAAAATTGTAGAATAGTCTATTGTTTTAATTGTTCTCTGGCCCCCAATAAATAAGGAGTCAATCCTAAATTCTAATACGTGTCATTTCTATGTTTTTAAATCTTTTTCTACTCCTGTACTTTTATCTGCCATTTACATAGTCACGAACACTAATATAAAGACATACAAAATAAGTTTGTAGAAAAGTCTATACTCTATTCCCCATAACAGTACGGCACAACCGTGCTGTTATGTCGCCAAAACGATACGCTTAGCAGCCATACGCTTCTAAACCTATACATTGGGTACTACCAACTTAACAAACCACTGAATGTTTTTACTTTTTAGAAATTTTTGAACTAAAGGCATTGCTGCTAACTTAGGAAAAACCTTTATTCTTAATATGGCAGTACTGGCAAGTTGACATCAATTAAAAACAAAGTTAACCATAGACACCCATTTGTCTCATTTTCATGTTTCCCGAATTCCCGGTTATTTTATAAATTGTTGTTTGAGTTTGCGGCCGTTGTGTTTGCTACAAAATAGTTGGTGTTTCTCAAAAGTAATAAAAATGGATGACGATGAAAATATTGCTTCTACACCAGAAGAAATACACCGGCAGCCCACAAGCAGTGACCGAAAATTTGTTGCCTACTAAATCTCGGCACCTATACGACAAAGTTTAAGAAAAAATTATTCTTTGTTTAATTTTGCATTTTATTCCATAGTAGCTAGTTGTAGAAAAAGTATTGTATGCAACGTTGTATAACTAAGTCAAAAAACGCTCGTGGCGTCTTTCTTTACAATGTTCGCCTTCGGCTCACATTGTAACCCACGCCACTCGCCTTTTTTGACCTCTCTTATACAACTGTTGCATAAAATACTATTAAACCTCTGAGAGCACCAGGCGCAACATGCATTGCGCCACCGGACAAAATGGCTATCCATCAGCACTCCCCTACAGTGGCATACTGGTCTCAAATCTTCTTTACAGACCGACTAATTGACTGACCGAATTTAAAAGTTTACTGTTTCGAAATAAATACTTCTTAAAATTTGAATTTCCAGTAGCATTTTTCTATCAAATGTTTTTTTTTAGTTATTTGGAACACAAACAATCACATAAACAAATATATATGGGGTACACATAGAGTACCAACAAACACAAAGCAAAAAGACCTGGAGGTTCATTAATATATGATACGTATGTTAATAAAACAACGTAATCATGAGACATATAAGACAAAAAGCTTAAAAGAAAAATATTTATACCGATCCAGGACGCAGTGTCAGTGTATGAGTAAGACACAAGCACATGTAAATTTAGTGTTAAGTATAAGTAGGTACATGGTACGAATTTTAAGAGAATGGAAAGTAACATTTACCATAAGTAATCATTATTCTCAAGGATGACCTAAAAATAACTTACATTTAACTAATATTTTGAAACTAAACAATGATTTGTGGAGAGGATTATATTATTAAGATTCCCGTTAAATGTGTTCAGGTGTTGGCATCGACCTGGAGGTAGCGAAGACGCTCCAGAAGATCCTGGTGAAGCAGGGCATGAAATTCAAGCTGGAGACCAAGGTCATGGGCATCAAGAACGAGGGCGGAGTCGTCAAGATCGACGTCGAGGCGGCCAAGGGCGGCAACAAGGAGACGGTAGGTCACCTGTCCTAAGGCTCTTCATTTATTAGGGTTCCGGACCAAAAAGGTAAAAACCGGCCAAGTGCGTGTCGGACCACGCAAAACGAAGGGTTCCGTGCCTATTAAAAAGGTCGTATCGTCACAGAAATTTTACGGCACTTACGTCCTTTTCTTTGAGGAAGGCAGTTTTTCAGCAATATCTCGAAAACCTCTGAACCGATCTTGTTCAAAACAATTTTCGGTGAATGGAATTAATAAGCCCTATGTCCATGAGTTTTTCCATATTTTTAAAATACACCGTTCAAAAATTAGAGGGGGGGGGACAGAATTTTAGTGACTTTCGGGGCGATTATCTCCGACCCTATTCACTTAATCAAAAAAAATGCTAAGAAACCTTATATTTATTTTGAAAGGCCTATCGATTGATGTGCCACACGGGGGGTCACAATGAAAATTTTTTTTTTGACTTTTAGTTTTATGTATGGAGTGCACCCCTAAAAAAATTTTTTTTAGTAATTTTAATTACAAAACTATGTAGCGGCTAACAAAATACACCTATCCTCAAATTTTTATTCAAATACACCTTATAGTTTTCGAGTAAAATGCCTGTGACATACGGACAGACGGACAGACGGACAGACGGACAGACGGACATGACGAAACTATAAGGGTTCCGTTTTTGCCATTTTGGCTACGGAACCCTAAAAATGGAACCCTTATGGTGCGACTCCGTCCGTCTGTCTGTCTGTCACAAAGTCAAATATCTCAGGAACTACTAATGCTATCGATTTGAAATTTGGAATAGTTGTAAATAAAGCTAATCCTCGTGTATGGAAAATGAAAAATTTTAATATATACTTTTAATTTGTATAAAAAAGGGCGGATAAGAGGGGGGGCAAAAATTCAAAGTCTAGTTAGTAGGCCAAGTGGGGTATCATATGAAAGGGCTTGAATTGTACATTCTAAAACAGTTTTTCTTTTTTTTCTACAATGGTAAAATTTTGATTTATAAAGATAAATGTTGAAAAAAATACCATTCCCCCCCCCCCCCCCCCCCTCCCCCTTATCTCCGAAATTAACCAAGCGAAAAATTTGAAAATAATATATATTATTAATATTAACGTGAATATTACCGGAAAAGTATAACGATACCTCTATCTAGCGTAGTTTTTTTTTATTCTTCAAAAATCATATGTTCATTTTGTTTGTAATTTAATACTTCTGTGTTTAATTTTTTGCCTTCAAACTCATATGAAAGTGTTCTGAAAGTACCTTCTAGCAAATAAAAAAAGAATTATCGAAATTAATTCACTTGATAAAGAATTATCGCTGATAAACCAACATACAGTAAGGGAAATGTATTATCGTACCACCGTAGAACCCTATCGCAATAAGGTAACATACCGCTCGAGTTTGAGTGACGGCGGCCTGTCAATTGCGACAGGGTTCTACAGTGGTACGTGAATACATTTCCCTTACTGTACATACCGAGTTCCTTGGTCGCGCAATTTAGTAACAAAATGCACCGATAAATGGCGCTGTAGGTACTCATGTCATGCTCATGACTTTACT
Organism: Epinotia nisella; assembly: GCA_932294315.1. NCBI lineage: Eukaryota > Metazoa > Arthropoda > Insecta > Lepidoptera > Tortricidae > Epinotia > Epinotia nisella. The sequence continues at coordinate 14,977,640 of OW028681.1, forward strand.
ATACTATGCGTTGTGTAGATTTTTCCAAAATTAATGGGTGGGGCAAGACGGGTGTGTTGTATGATATTTCGTACGGAACCCTCGGTGCGCGAGTCAGACTCGCACTTGACCGGTTTTTTTTTACAATGCACTTGCTCGGAATGTGCGTCTTTATATGGGACAACATTAACACGGGAAGTCGTCTATGCCCGCATGACATATATGGCATACAAGATGATGATTAACATTAACTAAATTAAATCTAAAAAATGCCCTCGAGGCATTGTATCGAGGATGCTGGGCATTTCCTCGCTGAATTGCAATGCTGATGCGTTGCGCGAGAAAGCCGCCAGCTCTTCGGTCACCAGTTACATCGACCAGACGTTTCGCGATTTCTGCAAATAACTTATGCGCAGTGGGACCCCACGGATCGAGGGTCTCGACGCCAAATACTTAAATAAATAGAAAACATCCAAGACTCAGAAACAAATATTCATGCTCATCACACAAATATTTAACCTTATGCCCCAGGACTTTCAGCTTTATAGGCATCACTACCACAGAACACTAAATACTAGAAAGGCGATGTGGGCGTGGCACGCGCGCCGCTCGATTGCGCATGCGCTCAAAGCTTTCGCGCCAACATCACGCTGCACAGTGTGGGATTTTTCCTCAATTTTGTTCACTACCTTTTTATGATTTTAATCGCTGCTTAATACTTTTTTAAAGCCCATAGTGAAACTCCCAGCCACATATCCCGTTTAATTTTCTAGTTAATAATTTCTAAAGATCAGATCCATGACGTCATCAAAACATGTTTGTATTTTTATTTTCGTAATTAATGTCAATAATGCCCCAATTTTTCGTCTCCAATTTCAGGAAACAATATTCAGTAACGTAAAAAAAATACAAGACTGTAAAGTTAATAAACCCGAAGATATTCAATATAAATATATTTTTTTAATTATTAATATTTTTTTAAAGTTTATTAACGGTCGCATTTTATTTTAGCTCTAAAATACGTATGGTGAGTGTATCTACCATGCCTTAAATTTTGACGATTTTATCTTATGGGATTTGGGATTTATAGCGTTTCTAAGTTTTAGGTCCATTTCTATGGAAATAGGGTTATCACATACAAACGAAAATAATATCAGAGTTCAGAGGCGAGGGTTCTGTTTTTCTTACTTGACTGGCATGAATTGTTCAATAATTTATTGGATAATTGGAAGTTTGATCGTCATCAGAATAATAAAGTCGTTTGTCTAAAACGAGTGACAAATTGTCGTCTTCGTTATTTTCGGGCATATGCAGTATGTGGCTCAGTAGACTTTATAAGTGATATAACTTTAGGCGGTATAGGTAATCGTTTTTGTTTACTATGGCGGTCTTTTAAAGACAAATGTGAAATGAAAGGGTACGAAGATTCGAGAGCACGCTGAATAAGGTCCAAAATTTTAGTATTTTGGTCTATTTTTCGAGTGTGATGCTCACGATCATACCGCCAAAATTGGTTGCGGGATTCACCGGCTTGCTCGGACAACATTCCTATTGGCAGAGAACTAATCTCAATGATTTGCCAACCGTGTATTAGTATTTTGTGCATAGTGACTGACATTATTAGGTACCTAAGATCAATATTGTTTTAAATTGCTAACTATTTCTGTCTGTCTTTGTTAATTATTATTGTTAGAAATTATTTGTAATTAATTTATTCAATGTACTCGACGAGCTTTCTGTGAATTCATTTTATTTGTATACAAAGAAAATTTGTAAAATATAATGTAAATTTTCAATACGCAATAAATGAATCTAATCTAATCATATTCAATTCAATTCAATTCAATTCAATTCAATTCTTTATTTCGGACAGTAGTATCCATAAGTTGTATATTAAACCAGCCATATGATTCTACATACTATTTTAAGTTGTTATTGCATGATTAAGCTTTGTCACGAATAAATTATTTCATTTCATTTCATACTTTTCAGCCACAGATGCACAAAATACACGAAATTTATTTGCCTTCATCATGTTCCTCATTTGCCACTCGCTGACCAACAAGACGTTTGGCGCCCTCTTACCCCTCTAGCATTAAGTCCCCTGGTCGAGGCCCGAAAGGACATCCCCCATCAGAACGTCAGCTCCTGTTGAGGCCAAGCAGCGCCATGGGTCTTTAACGGCTCCATGACGCCTCACCCCCGCTCCTCCAGATATCATATAATAGCATTGGATACTTATCCGAAATAAAGAATTTGAATTGAATTGAATTGGGTTTAAGCAAGCGCTTGACGAGGGCGGACCCCTTCCCAATGCCACATGATACCCTTCATCAGAGATTCAACAGAGTATACTGACACAACCGTTCTGCTAGTGGTAATGCTTTTTGTTGTTATACGAGCCCTCGAATGTTTCTATGTTTAAGCATACTACAATTTTGCAACAAGAAGTGACACCACACCCCAACTGAAAATAAAGTTAACCTACCTAGTGTGTGACAACCCTAACTTGAATATTTAAAAATTCATATCTCGCGAATCCTGCCATATTTGCATTTACTTTTTTTTCGTAGTGATAATGCTTCTTATCAACTATTAAAAAAAAGTAAAATAAAATGCGACCGATGTAAGATTACCGAGAAAAAAATATTTTCAATTTTTTTGAAAATTGATGATATCTCCTCTAAGAGTCATCAATTCAAACTTTTAGTAAATCATATTGGTATATCAAAACTACCTTTATATTAACTTATAAGGATGACTTTAAAAAGAGGCATGAAATGTGAGTAATTATAGTTTTCATATTTCTATGGATTTCTATGGCTGTTTCTCGATTTATCGAAAATCTCTAAAACTATGAGACATAGAACCGCGGGAGTTTCAATGTTCGCTATCATTTGATAAACTACACAAATTAAACAGTTAAGTAGTGTTTCGCAAAATTGAGGAAAAATCCCACACTGTGCGCTGATCGCCGTGCAGTCGCTCACACAGTTATAGGCGCGTGGAGGGGATGAGGTGGCGACACCGGCTCCGATAGAAGCCGCGCTTGATACCCCTTCTATAGTATTTTCATCACACTTGCTCGTCAATGGCGTTATTACTTGCAAGCGTGCAGAGCAGTTATAGCCGTTTTACCTCCCACGGGCTGTTAAGTTTAGTTTTAAAATAATAGAACCCTCTGATTGGCTTAAGCAAATCTGGTTGCTGTGTGATTGGTTGAATAAAAAAATCTAGTTGGTCACGACGCCCCGCCCCGCAAGAATACTGCTCTGTGATTGGTTGAAATATTGAACTGCGCGCTCTACTAGCACTGATCTGGAAGTGAAGTTGTCAATTTTTGATTGGTGCTGCTGTATGAAACTTACATTTTTCTGTCTTTTGTTGTTATTTATTTCCTCGCAAATGTGATGAAAAACATTGTGTATAACACGGGCGTAAGAATATTGCAAACTCGAGTCATCAAATGCTCCTCCCCTCCGCCTTCGGTGTCGGGCTTCTGATAGACTCTCGTTAGCAATATTCCACTTACGCCCCTCGTTAAACAATGTACTATTAGTGTTCTGTGATCACTACCCACTGGGCTAACCGGTCGTCAAATCGATGATTGTTTCCAGATCGATTGCGACGTGGTACTGATTTCGATCGGGCGGCGGCCCTACACCCGCGACCTGGGGCTCGACAAAGTCGGCATCGCGCTCGATGACCGCGGCCGCGTGCCCGTCAACGAGAAGTTCCAGACCAAAGTGCCCGGGTAAGGAACCGGTTTCTCTGACCGACGCGTGTCCGCGACTGACGACGTCCGGATGTTTTGTTCGAGAATGTTTGATGGTACGTTTACACGCGCGCCGTGCAGTCTGGAAAGCAGCTTGTCATGCCGCCCGGCGGCCAAGCAAGCCGTTTACACGCTCGCGGGCATGCTTGTCATGCAAACATGGGAGATTTTTTTTTCTGTATAAAAATGTATATTCTTGGGGTCTCAAATTGTATGTTCCCGCTGGTAACCCTTCAGAAAGAGCAAAATTTCTTTCTTTGATCATTTTTGATTGTAATCCGACATTTTTACAGTCACGAGCACATTCACCCTCTGATCTTTGTCAAAAAACCGACAGCCGTCCCGATCGGCGGCATGCACGGGCACGAGCGTGTAAGCAGTCTGCTTGTGAATGTCGCTTTGAACGCGTGTAATAATGTAAACACGGCATCGGGGTGGTTTCTAATACTGGCACTACACTTGGTTGGGGTTGCGTGTTCACGTTGCGTCGTTGCCTCTCTTTCATTTGCCGTAGGAAGGAAAAAGATGCAACACGAATATTTGGGTAAATACCGCCAAGTGTGGTCCCACCATCAGAAACGTCGCTGGCGGCGCGTAGCACGTCGGTCGGTACCAGTTTTGTACAATAGCGACGGACGGCGCGGCGAGTAACGTCATATTAAAAATGACTAATTTCAGTAAAGCTAACGACGAATTGTTAATTAATTTAATACGTTGCAATCCTATTTTCAACTAGTTCGATTTTGATAATTCTTTATTTATTGGATAGGATATAACTCATGTTCGACGCGTCCGAAAAAAACTATAAAGTGCAGAACATGGAAAACTCTAAGTGAAACATTGAAAATCAAATTCAATACTTTTTCGAATTGTTCTCGATTTTGATAATTATTTATTTATTGGATAGGATATAACTCATGTTCGACGCGTCCGAAAAAAACTATAAAGTGCAAAACATGGAAAACTATAAGTGAAACATTGAAAATCAAATTCAATACTTTTTCGAATTGTTCTATAAACCTTTCGTCACTGCACGTCAAGTGTTTGAGAACCAGGTAAAAAAATGCACCTTCTTCCTGCCGATTTTTAAATATAAGTACCAGTCGCCTTCATACATTACAATGAAAGTGCGTCCATTGATTCGGCGCGCCGCGGCTCTGCGTCAATCGACTCACTTTCATAGATAATGTATGAAGGCGAATTATTTTCGATTCGATTCGACGCGCCTCGGCGAGCCTAGTGGACACCAGCCTTAAAGATCATATTTTAATGTTGATACTTATGAACCCAGACACACAGGTGACTGGTAATTCGATTTATTCCGTAAAATGGGTTATACTAGAGAATTAACGGTTCTCGAGTTCTTCAATCTTTATGATTTCGTAAAAAATATCCATCTCACTATCTTCAAATGATAATTGTAAAAAAATATTGTAATTTGACCAAATAAAGTATTTTCCTAAAACTTGAACAAACAATTACGAGATGTTCAGTAAACGAGCCAGCCAGCTTCTTGTTTATGATATTTTTAATGGCATATTTCCAGGCAGCTAAGGGTTACCATTCTGTTTCAGTATCTACGCGATTGGAGATTGCATCCACGGACCCATGCTGGCGCACAAGGCTGAGGACGAGGGCATCGTGTGCGTAGAAGGCATTAAGGTACCCCAATTTATAAATATACTCTAACCCCCTTATTCATAAAACTTAAAACGCCTCTGCTACATAAAATGTGCTTTGTCACTTTCTTACAAACACAAAAGCCAAAGTGACAGATAAGACAAACACATTTTAACGCCACGCCATTATAGTTAAAATACGGACGTAAAACTCTACAATTAAATTTGAAATTTATATTTTTCGTTTGTAGACGCTGCTTGATATAATTTTAATTAAATATGGTTTGGCGCAGCATTAGTGATTTGAAACGTCGGTGCCGTTTAGGAATTCTGAGTCTTAGAGGTAAAAGACACTACTCAACTTCCTAAGGCGTGATAAGAGAGAATTGGTTGAAAGTTTCGTTGAATTGAGCAGCGGCTTCGATAGCTCAGTTGGTTAAGAGCGTCTAGCCCCTTATGCTAAAAGGATTTTGTCCCTTTAACCCATGTACTTTTTTAGACCTGAGAGGGGTGATTACGTAACACATTATACGCGCGTCAGGTAGATCTAAATGTGAATTTTTATATGGCAAAATGACTGTTAGATCTACCTAACGCGCGTTCAAAACGTTACGTGATCACCCCTCAGTGGTACTAGCTTCGCTAATAATTTATACTCTCCGTGATTTTCATAACAAGCTATGTTCGATTTCAGGGCATGCCGGTTCACTTCAACTATGACGCTGTCCCGTCCGTGATCTACACCACTCCCGAGGTGGGCTGGGTCGGCAAGACGGAGGAGGACCTCAAGAAGGAGGTTCGTGACTTCATTAAACAATAACAAGAGTAAAAAAAAAAAAAACAAGTGCTACTCAAAATTGAGAGCTAAATCCTACTAATAAATGCGAAAGTTTGGATGATTAGATGTTTGTTAAACCGGTCAACCATTTTGGATGAAATTTTGCACAAAGATAGTTTATAGCCTGGATTAAAATATGGGATAGTTTTTATCCCGGGTCCACTCAGATGAAGTTAACATAATAAAGACAAAGTGAGAAAAATTTAACCGTGTCTTCACGACATGGTCATAAGGTTGCATCTCATCCTCCAAATCTCGTGCTCTGATCACGGGTGATACGACGCCATGCAGTTCGTATATGGGTCAATTGTTGTTATTCTGTCCCGTTAGCCAAGAGACAAAATAGCAGAGGTTCTTAGAAAAATTGTTACAATTCGGACTTTTAACATGCCTGGAAAATGGTCCATGCTTAAATGGGTCGAACATGACAAGAAAAACCCACATTTGGTGATTTCAAAAAGTGACTCAGGAGACGTACATAACCATGGCAACTAGTGACAGGAAATAGTTGATCCACCCATATCTGTTTTGCTGAAACACAAGGACTATCGATAGTCAGACCATCAACCATCTCGAGATGGTTGATCCCACTGAGTTGGTCCTTGGTCGCCCAGGAAGGGTAGTCCCAAAGTATAATTGTAGTTGGCTGCTCTTCAGGCCAAACGTAAAAAAAGATGGAGATGAAAAACGGTGAAACTATTATTTTAAGTTATTATTTATTGAATTGTAAACTGCCGTTTGACATTATAGCCTGTTTCCAAAATAAAGCTCTATTTTAATTTTCGATTTGGAAGTGTTTTTGTTTACATTGTTTATAATGTTCCAGGGCAAGGCGTACAAAGTAGGCAAGTTCCCGTTCCTGGCGAACTCGCGCGCGAAGACCAACGGCGAGCCGGACGGCTTCGTGAAGGTGCTCTCCGACAAGGCCACCGACGTCATCCTCGGGACACACATCATCGGACCAGTAAGTGTGCTCAATAGCCTATTCTATAGGTGCGTGGGTCGTTCTTCTTTTTTACCGACAATGATCCGAGGTTTTTCTGTTTTTTTGGTTTTTGAACTATCGAAAATTGTGGTTTTGAAGTGCGATTTAAAAAAAATTGCATAGGTTTCTTCATTAGAACTAATTAAAGTTTCCTTTCTGGCCAATATAAATATTTATTTACGGTTGGTTTCTAAAAAAAAACATGTGACAAAGTGGACTCTTTCAGTGGGGACAACATTTTGGTTTACCACTCTGTCACGGCATTCTACGAAAAAAAAAAACATTTAAAAAAATGCTAGTTAGAGAAAGTGAAATATTAAACATCACTAATGAATAAAATAATATGGACGTTCATTCGAATATCATAAAACCATAAACATCATTACTCAAATGAGATGCCGTAATAAGACGAGGGACAGGCTATTGTCGGTCGAAAAGAAGAACGACCCGCGTACGAATTAGAGCAGCCTCGGGTTGAGGCACGCACGACTCGCCCATTTTGCTCTAATTCGTACGCGCTCACGCGCCGTGCGCGAGCAGCGCGCGGCGAGCCGGCCAGTGGCGGTCTCCTGACCGTGCTCAAAGCCTCAGTGTGCGTGCCTCGCGTAACTTGGACGTGTATCTGAGCGTGCCGCGGACAGAGCGACAAGATCGAACTTGTTTGTGCGCAGGCGCGTACAAATTTGAACAAGTGGCTGAGCCGTGCGTGTGTAATACCTTAAGTTCTAGGTATCTACTATGCTGTCTTTAAACTGGATGATGGTGCGTGTGGGTGCGTGCGTGTGTGCGTGCGTGCGTGCGTGCGTGCGTGCGTGCGTGCGTGCGTGTGTGTGTGTGTGTGTGTGTGTGTGTGTGTGTGTGTGTGTAATTTAACGTAAAAAATACCATCTTAAGGTCTCTAATAAATATAATTGTTGTTTATACAGGGTGGCGGCGAGCTTATCAACGAGGCAGTGCTGGCGCAGGAGTACGGCGCGGCCGCCGAGGACGTCGCGCGCGTCTGCCACGCGCATCCTGTGAGTACACAATAGTATACAGGGTGGCGGCGAGCTGGTCAACGAGGCGGTGCTGGCGCAAGAGTACGGCGCGGCCGCCGAGGACGTCGCGCGCGTCTGCCACGCGTATCCTGTGAGTACACAATAGTATACAGGGTGGCGGCGAGCTGGTCAACGAGGCGGTGCTGGCGCAGGAGTACGGCGCGGTTACACATACATCCTGTATGGGCACAACAGATATGTATATCTATATCTACTGTGCCCATAAAGCGTGTAGCTAGCTGCTTTAAGCAATATAGCTAAAATCCACCCAACCGGTCCTATATGTTGATACAATAAACTTAGGCGCAACTCGAGGCAGGCGTCGGTACATCGGTCCGCGGCCCGCGGATGTGTGCTACTGATGTAAAAGACTAGTTGAGATGCTGATGAAGCTGATTTATTTACTGTGGTATGGATTAATGTACGGCCCAATAATTGTTACTTGTTCGGTTCAGCCTTATGCCGCCGTATCTTGTTACGCATACGACTCACGTTCATATTCACACTCAATATTCATGAACTAATGTTATATTTCCAGACTTGCGCGGAGGCGCTACGTGAAGCGAACTTGGCGGCGTACTGCGGCAAACCCATCAACTTCTAATCTAATGCGTAGCGTAAGCCGGAGCCCAATCAGCTGTGCGGCCCCAATCTGAGGAGTTCCCTATGATAACCGTGCCGGAGATCTGCAGTGATCGGGCTTTTGTGACAAACAATTATGTCACTCTTTTGCAACGGCTGCACTATCGGGATTCGGCGAATGTTGACCTGTCGCGACATGTGTAGCCATACAGTTCGCTGAATCGCGAATCATTCGGGCGAACACGAACTGACATCGGACTCCTGTCGGTTTTCTACCGGGATTTCAACGCGACAAAGTTTGTGCAAGTGGCCACACTTCAAAACTTCATTTGGTTTCTTCATTAATTTGAGCCATTGTAGCTCGCCCAAAATTTTTAACGCGACATATGTGACCATATAGTTCGCCGTAGATAAAACACGAAGTTTTTATCGCGTCAATGCGACACGAATCTTCGCCCGATAATGTAGCCGTGGCATTTGTGACATTGACATAGCCTATATTTTTCACTACACATTTGAAATGTAGGAATTTGACACATTCCTACGTTTCCTTCTATTTAGGCCTGCCCGCTTTTTTGCCACGAAAATCCGATCACTGATTACAGGGTTGGCAAGTTGTTGATCAATACTCCTTGTTTCCTGGGTTTAGTCAAGTATAAAGTCTTGCAAGTGCGCTGTATCGAATCTTGTGTGAATCTGATATGAAAGTCATTAAATATAATTCCTAAACGCTGCCACTTTTTCGTCCCCTCCGTCACTACGTAAACCACCAAAAGAAATGTTGTTAGTATTGTGAATGTTAATTTTGTTGGTAAGCTGATGTGGAATGTAAAACTTTTTTTTTATTTTTAAACCTATTTATTTTACAAACTTCGCTGCGAGTTCATTCCGTTTGAGATCCGGGCATTTACTGCGAGTAAATGTTATGTACAATCGGTGTATTTATTTTTTTGTAAATAGTATACAGAAATAAAAACATTATTAAAAATCCTTTATTTTCATTTCTTTATGTTCATTAGGCGCGTTTATTTTATCCCAAATACGATTTTAAAGGGTATTCAATAATAAAATACAAATTGGTGTGATATGCTATTTTTAACCGGCAAAGAGAAAATAACCACTACGTTTTTAAGACGGGACTTCATAGTACTCCACCTGAGCGTTTTGTTTGACAGTCTTCACCAACATAAGAAAAATCTAATGTTACTATGCTCATAAAGGCCATCATACGCCTATAAGATGGAAAGAGATAGAAAACATTCACTTATAGATAGAACGCTTAATTTACCAAATTTCAGTCTGGTCAGTCTCTTTCTGAGCATTCTAATTAGAAAAGGATGGATCGTCTATATCGCGGGTACACAGCTCGCGGGTCGTTCTGTGATAGCCATGCTGAACTGGAAGGATATTTTATCGTTGTCATAGTAGGTAGAGAGATTTAAAAAGGGTCAGCAAAATTATGAATATCTTTAACCCTAAACTGCAAAGTAAGAAAAAATCGTGCATGCAATTAGCGTTAGCGCTTTATAAAGCGCAAAAAATCGTTTTAGAAAAAAATGCAAAAACGCAACTAAAAAATGTGTGCATTTTTAGATACTTTGCCAATTTAAGGGTTTTAAAAAACCTTGTACTGTCATGGGGTTCGCTGAAGCTGGGCTCACACTGTTTCTGAGGACTGGGAGGTTCTGTGTTCCACTGTATGTATTTTTAGGGTTCCGTAGCCAAAATGGCAAAAACGGAACCCTTATAGTTTCGTCATGTCCGTCTGTCCGTCTGTCCGTCTGTCCGTCTGTCCGTCTGTCCGTATGTCACAGGCATTTTACTCGAAAACTATAAGGTGTATTTGAATAAAATTTTGAGGATAGGTGTATTTTGTTAGCCGCTACATAGTTTTGTAATTAAAATGACAATAAAAATTTTTTTTAGAGGTGCACTCCATACATAAAACTAAAAGTCAAAAAAAAATTTTTCATTGTGACCCCCCGTGTGGCACATCAATCGATAGGCCTTCCAAAATAAATATAAGGTTTCTTAGCATTTTTTTTGATTAAGTGAATAGGGTCGGAGATAATCGCCCCGAAAGTCACTAAAATTCTGTCCCCCCCCCTCTAATTTTTGAACGGTGTATTTTAAAAATATGGAAAAATTCATGGACATAGGGCTTATTAATTTCATTCACCGAAAATTGTTTTGAACAAGATCGGTTCAGACGTTTTCGAGATATTGCTGAAAAACTGCCTTCCTCAAAGAAAAGGACATAAGTGCCGTAAAATTTCTGTGACGATACGACCTTTTTAATAGGCACGGAACCCTTCGTTTTGCGTGGTCCGACACGCACTTGGCCGGTTTTTTATGTATGTTCACCGATTGCTCTATCAATTGTAGACTAATTTTCAAAATTCTTTTTTTATTCGAAAGGTACTCCTGAGGTGGTCCCATTCTCACCAAGTCAGGATCAGAAATTGAGGGCAACCCTCAAACTTTATAGGCACGCGTGTAGTGATTTCGGTATTTTCTATTATAACTCGTGTATTTACCCTCGGAAATAGCAAATTTGGTGAAGTGGAATTGATGATGAACAACACAGAGAGGACTTATGAAACTCCTCAAGGATGTAAAACACGTCAAAGATTCTGACATGATTCCGTTGAAGTAGCTACTAATGAAGTGTCAATTCTGAGATCCTTGAGGATTCGACGGAACTCCTCAAATATTAGCAGCCCACATATAGCGACTCGGTTTTTTCTGTAATAATCAACGCATTTGCTCTCGAAAAACATGTGGTAAATTGGAAAGGGAATGTGGAAATTTTCATGTACCTATGTGGCTTGGCGAAGTACTGAATTGAAGTCGGTTTAAACTTTGTTTTTAAAGTTAAATATATTTATGTATATATCATGAATAAAAACATCGATTACTCTTATAACAACATTTATTTGAATACTAAAACAATCAAAGTATAAACAAGGTAAATTCGACCTACAATATGCGGAAGGATTTAAATCAACAATGTCCTAATAGAAAAGAACACTTGCGCCCAGTTACATGGCCAGTCTAGCACTAGTCATTGCTTTAATATACACGGGATATAGCAGCCCCAATTAGTAAAAGTATAAAAATAGATGTATAAAATTGCAGAACTAGATTATAATATGATGATAAAATAATTTCTCAGTCAAATCTACACTAATATTACCTACAGGTACCTAATGTTTGCAAGTTAGTAATCTCTAAATGTCAATAGTGTTTATTTTGTAAACATAGGTAGGTACATCAAATTGAGGCGTATAGTAAAAAAATCTCGTTCCACTATGTTTTGCCTTTCGGCATACAAAAACATGCTGTATACTAACATAATATTAGTGTACAATGAATAAATGATATATATTTAGATAGAAGTCTACATTCAACAATGAAGAGCTCTATGTATTTGACGTGGCTATAGCGTTCAAGAATGTTACGTAAAATTATCACGTATGTAAGCGTAAATTCTTTATAAACAACGTACTATTTAGAGTACATGATATAACAAGGTAGTGACTAGAAAAAAATACAACGAAAGTATTTAGGTGGGTAACGGGAGTAAATGGTTATTCTTCACATCATAAACATCAATAATGACGTATTTGTATTCTTAGCAATATTTCAACATAAAAATGAAAGACTAAACACACACATTGTTACTAACACTTCTAATCATTATATATTATATGAATAAAAACAAAAAAATACAAGTCAACTCGATCACAAATATGCAAACAGCTTCAAAACAAACAAGGATAACATAAAATATCACATTAGTTGGACAGATTAGATTTTCTACGACAAGCTCTTCTAAACTATTAAGCGAAATGTTAAAAGATTAGTTTTATAATAGCTCAATCTCAACCTACATTATTTTATTTCTAATTTCAATAGATATTGCAGTACCATTGGTACTCTCGAATCTCCAATACATTAAAGCTTTAATTGTTCATTCCCGGTTTGAGTGGCTAACGCGAAACGCCACCTTGATTCGTTTTTCTCTGTTGCTCGAATACGCAAGTGCGATAGAGATACCGCTCTGATATGTCAGTACCCTTGGTATCACTCTAAATTTTAATAAAATATAAGGGCTCTCACAGCTACCTCAAGAAAATGCTCACAAAATGCAATTATTGCTCTTCCTTCAGCCCCATGTATCAAGCACTTCGCTGCACATATTCAAATAAAACTTGGGTGACAAGATTTTACTATATTGAGCACAATCGTTTGAGTACATTATCGCTCCTGCCATAGTTGTAGCGTTAGACTCCATGTATTTACGTAATACCCCTTCTAACTCTGCTACTGACAAATTATTCTCCAAGTAAAAGTCCTTTGACAGGCGGAAACAAACTTCCCACAATTTGGTGTCAACAGGGAAAATACTGATACATCTGTCTATTACGTTCGCAGCTTTTACAGATAGATCGCTTCCCGATATAAGGGTAGTAGATGTAGCTACAGTTTTCTTTGGTATGTATTTCATTTCATCGCAGCAACACGGCAAGGTCTGGTATACGGCGGAGTCTATCACAGGATAGGGTTCCTCATTAAGTATTGTCAGGGATACGTCTTTGATTCTCTTGGACATGCCGTTTGTTATTACAATTTTGAGTTCGTCCTCCTTTCGCAGATATTTAGGAGATTCGTTTTTCTCATGAACCTCAAGTTCGGTGTGAGTGAGATATAGACAGTCTTCTTGCGGGCTGCTCTTCAAATTCTCTAATAAAAGTTTTAAACAGTCGGAGTACTTTTTGTTGTGGAAGGCGAGTTTAGCTGCCATGTTGAGGTTAGTAGCTAGTACATCCTCGTTTATGTATTCTCTTAGAAGGAGTATGGTGTCGTCTGCCCAGGACTTGTTTTTAAAGTCCTTGCAGGAGGTAAGGGGGTTGAGGCGCGGCTCTAAAGGTTTCCTCTGCAAGCCCTCAATGTCGAAAGGGAACATGATATCGATCCTATCGATGGGCTGGAATAAGAACTTGTTGTTGGAGCGGCTGGCGGGTATTTTAATGACGCGTTTAGTCGTTTTCATCATTATGACGCGATTGGTGCCTTTGTCCTTTTCGTTGTTGGTCTGTGAAACAAAAATACATCATTATAATACAATAAGGTAAAACTCGCAATGAAAGTTCACAAAAATCACGAGTCACCTGCAAGTGCATATTGCCAGTGGCATACACCCGTCCATCGTCGTCGATGTACACAGTAAAGTCGCCTCCACACGCCACGAGCGCCTTCGAAGGACCTTCATCGACCGGTGTGGTGGGAGTTTTAGCTTCGCCCTTCGTATTGTCTGGGTGCGAGTCCATACGGAACCTCACCTCTGTTGGTACTGTTATTTGTTTTCTGTCGCCGCTTCCTGCAAGAAAGTGTAATACTTGTTTGTACAGTCGACGTCAAATATATGATTACACTTTTGCATCTTATTGCTTTGCAATGAGGCGACGATAAATAGTATACAAATTTTGACGTCGACTGTACCTAAGGGGTCAGGGTTTACTTATTAATCGTCCGCAGTGGGTTTTGGAATGGGATAACTTCATAATCATATACAAGTAAGTATTAACGATGGGCGGGGCGAGTTATCTGATTGGAATAACTCGAGTCTAATCAAGTTCTTTCGCAAGTCGAATCAACTCACCGACTCGCATAGCCTAGCTCTAGGATTGATACGGATGATAGGACAACGATTTGACGATAGCGGAGACTTGGCAAGTTATGTCAACTCGAATCAAGAATACGATTTTTTTTATTTATATGCCACTTTTCAGTGCGAAGGGAAATGCTTAATATAATTCATAGTAATGGTCGCTCCTTGCTGAAATACTGACCTAACTGTCCATCAAAGTTCAATCCCCACGAGTACAGGGTGCCCGCACTGTCGATGACGCACGAGTGATGCCAGCCGGCGGCCATCTGCAGGAAAACCGCCGCGTTAACACAACCCTTCTAGACTAAGGGCGGCTTGCACCAACTTACGATTACAGACCGAGCGACGTTTATTATTATTAAGGCGCAGGCAGCTGTCATTCCATAGTAATTTGTCAAACTTTCCATACAATCGGATTTTAACCAATACCGTGTATACTGTTTGGTGCAACCCACCCTAAATACAAATTATCCTTATAGTTATAATGAAATGAAGTGAACTTCATATTTTTATATCGATTTTTAATATTTGTATATGTCACACTATATTGTATACCTTTAAAGAATTATTGGTAGACTAAAGAACTCGTCATGTGAAGAGAATAACTCTTGCATCAACCACTTTTGCAGCCTAACCTAGAATGGTTCGGTGGAAGTCGCATCTCTTACAGAGTCGGGCAGGCGATTTTAAATAGTACGCGGATCGTTCTGGCTTGGCAAGTCTTTGTGATTCGGCGATCAATCTGTTGTGGTGTCTAATACTGCGCAGGTTGTAGTTAGTGTTAATGCCTCGTGTGTGTAATATGAGTAAACAAGGCAGGGGCAAAATCTTGTGATTGCGGAAAAGGTTACGCGCTGGGGCATCCCCCGGTCTACCGGCCATCGCGTGGATGGTGCGCTTTTGCTGCGAGAACACACGTCTCCAGTCGGAGGCGCGACCCCAAAACTCCACGTCGTAAGTCAGGAGCGAGTGCACTTAACACGCCCCAGCACCACAGCTCCTGCTTCTGGGTTGACGACAGCTGGAAGTGTACGCGCCTGTGTGATGGGGCTCGCTACTCTAGCCGTGTCGACCCTCGCGGGCAGCAGGTGCGGGTCGCGGTCCGCGGGGGTCGCGGGGGTCGGCGGCGCGGGGCTGGTCGCGTCGCGCCGCGCCGCCGCCGCGCGGACTTGCTGCGGACTCGCGCCCCAGCACCACAGCTCCTGCTCCCGGGTTGACGACAGCTGGAAGTGTACGCGCCTGTGTGATGGGGCTCGCTACTCTAGCCGTGTCGACCCTCGCGGGCAGCAGGTGCGGGTCGCGGTCCGCGGGGGTCGCGGGGGTCGGCGGCGCGGGGCTGGTCGCGTCGCGCCGCGCCGCCGCCGCGCGGACTTGCTGCGGACTCGCGCCCCAGCACCACAGCTCCTGCTCCCGGGTTGACGACAGCTGGAAGTGTACGCGCCTGTGTGATGGGGCTCGCTACTCTAGCCGTGTCGACCCTCGCGGGCAGCAGGTGCGGGTCGCGGTCCGCGGGGGTCGCGGGGGTCGGCGGCGCGGGGCTGGTCGCGTCGCGCCGCGCCGCCGCCGCGCGGACTTGCTGCGGACTCGCGCCCCAGCACCACAGCTCCTGCTCCCGGGTTGACGACAGCTGGAAGTGTACGCGCCTGTGTGATGGGGCTCGCTACTCTAGCCGTGTCGACCCTCGCGGGCAGCAGGTGCGGGTCGCGGTCCGCGGGGGTCGCGGGGGTCGGCGGCGCGGGGCTGGTCGCGTCGCGCCGCGCCGCCGCCGCGCGGACTTGCTGCGGACTCGCGCCCCAGCACCACAGCTCCTGCTCCCGGGTTGACGACAGCTGGAAGTGTACGCGCCTGTGTGATGGGGCTCGCTACTCTAGCCGTGTCGACCCTCGCGGGCAGCAGGTGCGGGTCGCGGTCCGCGGGGGTCGCGGGGGTCGGCGGCGCGGGGCTGGTCGCGTCGCGCCGCGCCGCCGCCGCGCGGACTTGCTGCGGACTCGCGCCCCAGCACCACAGCTCCTGCTTCTGGGTTAGCGCCAGCTGAAAACCGGACCAGAGAATGAGGGCGGATTGCACCAACTTACGATTAAAGGCCGATCAACGTTAAAGATGGCGCCGGCATGCAGCTGTAATCCCATGGAATATAATATGGAAAGTCTGCCACTTGTCAGACTTTCCATACCATCAGATTTTACCGAACACCGCTTACAATTACAGACGGGAGCAGGGAAAAAGTACCGAGATGCGTCTTTGGAACCTCCGGTGGGAAAATTAGTTAACGCGCCGGCTAAAAACCAAGTGGACCATAAAGAACGTAGTTTATAAAAATGACCCAACCCACGCGACGTAAAAATTTATAATTGCAACCTTTTGACTAAAACAAGTAATATCCTTTTTGCAAAAATACATGCTAGAACAAAGAATTCTTTACATAAAACTCGAAAAGGGCACACCAAGGACAACTTCCCTAAAAAAAAAAACTTATTGATTTATTAAATTAATACATCATGTTAACTAGTCGGACACGACCGAGCCAAGTAAACAAAAATACTAGTTACAGTGTGGAAGTATCCGACTGCGATGTCGAGCACGGGCTGGTCTAAGGCCACGCGTTGCGGGAGCGAGCACTTGTCGCGCGCGCCGCCGCCCAGCTGGCCGAACACGCCGGCGCCCATCGCCCACGCGTCGCCGCTGCGCGTGAGCACCACCGTGTGGCACGCGCCGCAGCCCACGCGCAGGACCTGCACAATACAGTGACGTCACATACATGTACAAAGTCAAAGTGATTTATTCTTCAATTTAGGCATATTACATGCACCTATGACTGTCGATAAACTACCACCGGTTCGGAAAGAAAACCTTTGCCTCGAGAAGAACCGGCGTTAAAAACTCGGCGAGGTGTCATTTTTTCAAAACAGTATACAATATATCATTTCAGTATCAGAGTATTATAAAATTTTAAAATTACATTGCCACAGTAGAAAGCCTATTTATTTTACGATAGATTTCTAGTGCAGGATTTTATCGCTGCCAAATATCCCTATCCATGATGTAGTCGTTTATCTTATAATATGCTTTTGAAATAAGTGTCCGTTTTACGACAGATTTGAATTTAGAGTCAGTAAGTTCGGTAATGTGTTTTGGAATTTTACGAATACGAGTGAGAATACACTCGAGAATTATACCAGTATCCGAGCTCGGGGGCAATCCAATCCAGTGCTGGACTGGATCATATTGTTTACATTATTGTTTATTGAATGATATTGGACTGGTTTGCAACTGCGCTTTGTACCCGGAATCATAATTAAATTCTATCAAATCTGCTACTGTGTTGCCATTAAAGTGAAACATTCCAATATAGTCTGGCCAGGGAAACATGAGCCTAGAAACGAGCGGCAAATTCAAAAACCCGGCCAAGTGCAAGTCGGACTCGCGCACGAAGGGTTCCGTACCATTAGCTATAAAAACGGCAAAAAAATCAAGTGTATGGGAGCCCCAGTCCGACTCGCACTTGGCCGGTTTTTTAGTATTTGTTGTTATAGCGGCAACTGAAATACATAATCTGTGAAAATTTCAACTCTCTAGCTGGTGACAGACAGACGGACGGACGGACGAACGGACAGCGAAGTCTTAGTAATAGGGTCCCGTTTTTACCCGTTGGGTACGGAACCCTAAAAAACAACGTGTTGCAACACTGTGTATAACGCGATAAAATAATAATGGTACTTGAATAATTATTATTCTTCTTCAATTGACACAATGCAACTGATCAAGCAGAAGGAAGTAAAGCTACCTAAACGAAATAAAACTCTTGAACTTCATTCTACTTTATATTTAAGAAAAATAATCAAAACCAGTCTCTAAAATTTCAATTTTACGAGACATGATAATGTATTCCTCAAGTTCTTCAATTCTATTATTAGCAGTAAGTCACCCTTTCATTCTCTTAAAAGGACAAAACAGTCCAATTTGTTATGAAATAATTACTTTCTTAGTAAGTAACTAAGTAAGTTAGTTTTTTCTTAGATTAGGACATCATACTATTTAAGTTTTTGACACATTTGACAATGATATTTTTGTTGCCATAAAAAAAGCTGACGTTTAGGGCCTTCCCTTAACTATGTACAATTTTTTTGCAATCCACCCATAACGAAAATACAGGTACACAAAGGGAAATGTATTCACGTACAACTTTCGCTCTTCTTACTATGACAATAAGGCATAAAAAGGTACGTGAATACATTTCCCTTACTGTGCATACAGCAAAATTAAGTGCTTACTTTTCTGCCTTGAAATTTTGTGACCAATTGCGGAGTCCATTTGTCGTCGATGCTGCCGAGACCCAGTTGACCGTGCACAGCCCATCTTTTAACAAATATCATAGTATCACATATATACAGGATTGATTGATTGCGCAACTAAATATTCTTGGAGACAAGTCAAGTGGCAGTGTATTCACTCCGCGCTACTTGTCGAGCCTCGGTTATTCCTACCTGTTAGTGTAGTAACAGCTGGGAATATTTTTCCATCTTTTACTAGTATAGTACTCGGTGTTAACTACTAGGAATATTTTTCCCATCATTCACCACTAAAGTACACCGTGGTAACTACTGGGGAAAAATCCCAGTAGTTACCATCAATTATTATTCCCATTAGTTCCCACTGGTAAAAGATGGGGGAAAAAAATCCCAGCTTAACAGCTTATCAGTGGTAACCCACCGGTTAGCAAATTGGTGTTAACACGTGGGAATATCCCTCGAGCCCGCAGCAAACGCGAGGCTACCAGAAAGAATGAGCAAAAAATTATAATTCTTCTTAAGTAATGTAGTATCTTGTGTAACTTTTAAAAATAACAGTCTTCTTTCAGCAAAATATCCTATCTACGATATTTAACCTTTTGACAGCGAGGGTGCAAAACAAAACAACGAATAAAATTAAACTTATGATATATATTTATAAATATTGTCATGTCAAAATGAATTTACGTATAATGAACTATTAAAAAAATGGGTCCTGTTCCTGTTACTTGTAATGCTATTTATTTTATTTAAAATGCGCAAAGCGCACGCGCGGCTGTGGCCGTCTTTAGCTGTCAAAGGCTTAAGGTAAGTACTTCCCCTTCATGTCGCATAGTGCTGGGACACCTGTGTATCTGTGGAATGCTACGTGTACGCACCCCCACGTGTACAGTCGGCCGCCCCGGTCGACGGCGGCCGAGTGGTAGTGGCCCGCGGCCACGGCCGCCGGCGCGGCGCCGCGCTGCCGCACGCGCAGCAGCGCCCCGCGCGCGGCCGCCGCGTCGCCCGCCGCGCCGGCCCACGCCGCGCCTACGCCCAGTTGCCCGTAACTGTTGTCGCCCGCCGCGTATATCTACGGAATAGGGTTGCCGAATTCAATTGTATTGTTACTTCTAGTGAAAAAACACATACCCAAACGAGTGAAATCAAAAAACCCAAATGCTGTTTTGCAAATATTATAAATTATGTCACTCATGTGCCGAAATCCGTCAAACGGTTCACAGAATCACCACGTGAGAGAACACTGATAATAAAAATGCCCGCATGTTGCTGTAAACACTTGACATTATAAACGTCCCATCACTTCAAGCTTTCAATATACATTTGAGTTTCAATATCCTATTAAGATGCTCCCCCCCCCCCCCCCCCCCCCCCCCGAAAAATTCGACAGACATTTTTGTACGCAAATATGACATAAGGCTACTCCAGTTATGTATGCTCTATGGTTTTAAAGTGACAGCCCGTTCACACAGTCTCCGTATTTACGGTACCCGTTTTAACGAATACAACAACAATAGTTTACTGTATACTGAATACTGTGTCATATGTGAAGTCGCTCACACAACTCCATACTCCATCAATGAAAAAAAAAACCTATACGATAAAACGGAACAGTAAAACGGAGACCCTGTGTGAACGGGCTCGGGCATGAACTCACCCCGTTTTCCGTGAGCACGAGCGTATGGTGCCTCCCGCAGGCCACGTCCACCACCCGCCCGATCACCTCCGTGTTGACCGCCGTCTCCGTCATCAGCACCTTGGCGTTCCCTCCGTCCGTCACCGCCCAGTGTCCCAGGCCGCAGCTCAGGGCCCTGACAATTAAAATTCTATAACGTGGAAGCTATCCAACGTGGCAATGCGGATATTTTTGGCACGTTTGTGCCGGGTACGTATCGCGCAGAACGATAGTGTTAGATCAAGGTTATGTATTAAGGCTGGCGTCCACTAGGCTCGCCGAGGCGAGTCGAATCGAATCGAAATAATTCGCCTTCATACATTAACTATGAAAGTGCGTCGAATGATTCGGCGCGCCGCGACTCTGCGTCAATCGACGGTCGGAGTGGACGCTAACCTTTATAGTTTTCACTTCTCATGCTCGAAAAGTGTGTCATAGCAAGCTGGACAAAAGTAGTACATCTAGCCCCTAGGGAAAATATGTATACATATTTATAATTTTTAAAACATTTCATTTGCCCAGTCAAAAAATTTCACCGCATTAAATCCACCAATCACAACTCTTTCAAAAAACATCTGTATTTGCTATCAACTAACCAGATTACAGCTAATATTAAAATCGACCAATCAGAAAACAGAATTCATTGCAAACATCTGGTGTTTTTAGTCCCTAATTCACAATCATTGTGTAAAAGTTTGTTAAAAAAAACATGCCGCCCAATATAACAATCTTTTCGCTGCGGAAATGTATTATTGGTAACTACAATGTATGAATATTTAGACAGAAAAGGTATGAAAATGAACGTAAGTAAAACGAAAGTAATGGTATTTGAAAGAGATGAAGTTATGACTGATTGATAAATTATGATTGGCGAAGAAAGGTTGGAAGTGAAAGAGTTCGTATGTCTGGGGACTTTATTCATTAGAGATGGAAAGCGTGAGAGATATTGAAAGGAGAGTGAATGTTGGTAATAGTGTAAACGGCACTCAACGCCTTTATGAGCAGCCAGAAAATATCTCAAAAAGCACGTGCTTAAGCGAGTGTTAAGGGCCTTTTACATGGTGCAACAAATCGTATGCGATTTTCATTACATTGAGGGGCTGCGCACTACCGAAATACGACGAATTCAAACAGACCTGCAATGTAATAAAATTCGCATGCGAGTTGTTGCACATGTAATTGGCTCTTTAGTCCCCACACTTATGTATGGTAGTGAAAGTTGGGTGTGGCAGAAGAAACATCAGACAAGTGGAAATGAGAGCGTAGCGAAGTATGAGCAGGGTGAGTTTGAGGGATAGAATAAGAACTAGTGTGATAAGATAAGAGAGAGTTGTGGAGTGACTGAAGACTGAAGATGTAGTGACAAAAATTGAGAGGGGCATGCTGAGATGGTTTGAGCATGTAGAGAGGATGCATGAAAAAAGATTAACAGAGTTTATAAGGGAAAAGCGGATGGTACAGCCAACTGTACCGTCCACTTTTCCCTCATACACTCTCTGGAAGGGGACGACCTCGTCGAACTTTTTCCGACCAATTCGTAGAAATCTTCAAGAAAGGTCAGGTCAAGAGTACCCTAAACCGACGAGCATGTATGAAGAATGTAATGAAAGTGAACGAAGCAAGAAAGGTTTGTCACCATCGTAGCAAGTGGAAATCCGTGATTATATGTTCCCCGGTGATCAATTACCGAGTGTATTATGTTACCTTCGTGGTACGAACTGGTTCTTCCACGTCTCAGAAGTTTGTGTTATTTCCAGGTGTAAGTCCGGGCACGGACTGCGGGCTTCTAGCGCGCAGGCTACGTGCATGAACGTAGATATTAGTTGGAGCATTCTTGTTGTCTAAAAAGAAACAAAATATCATCACCAGCATACCTTTACATCCTCTACTGCTGGACTGTCACTCGACTGTAGACACTAGACAAGCCTGTTTTTCTTGCCGCTTTAGCTAAACTCGACTAGGCAAGAAAAAGCGCGCGCGAGCGGGATGCCATGATTTTAATTTTCTAGTTGTCAAACATCGGAGCGACAAAACTGAGTTCTGTACGTAAGTACGATCATTTATTCTTCGCCATTAGATCAGGCTCTCAGTGAAGTTCCGTTTGCAAAAATTGCGGACCGCATTCTGACTTCTGATATTGTATAGATCCCAGACATCCAATCAACAGATGATGTTGCCAACCACTTTTGTGGTCCCCCTCCTCAGGAGGGCCGGATTTGAGGGAGGGCAGGCGGGGCTGCTACACCAGGGCCTCCGCTAGAGAGGGAATTGAGATAAATCTGTATTGTGAGGGTCCTCCCTCTCTCTCTCTCTCTCTCTCCGCTCCTTTGTTGCCCCATGGCCACCAAACCTTCAAATCCAACAAGGGTTAAGTGCAACCAACTGCTATACGAAACTGGGTCCTGCCAACCTTGTGTTTCTAGCCCAGGCCGCAGGATCGTGATATAAATATGTAATGCTTCTTTTATACAGGAAACTTTTAATAAAATTGATTACGGTTACTATACTTACATAGATGGAAGATATCCCTTGATTCAGGTCACGCATGACCGGTCGCAACTGTTCTTGCATGGGATTCAACCACAGGCAAAAGCACTGAAATTAATAAATTTAGTCAACTATCTCAAAACTTTTATAATTGACATTTCATTAGATGCGACTATGATATTGTAGGAGCAAGGAGCCTGATGACCATAATTTATTGTATGCTCTCGACTCTGCACTTTAAAGTAACGACATAAAGCTAATTTTACCTTGAGAATCTTCGTGTCAAAACTGTCACACTTCTCCGTAATAAAATCAAAGAGCCACTGAGCGTTCTCCTCCAACAACAACGGCACAATGTACAGTTGCTGCAGCAGACAGCTGATGGCGCTCCTGCAGATGTCTCTTCTGGACTTGAGAGCGGTGAGTATGAGGCCCGGGTGGCCGCAGTGGGTGCTGAACACGGGGACCAGCTGCCAGAGACCGATGGCGGCTGCGATCGACGTCAGCTCCGTTAGTTCTACTGTTGAGAGTGTTGTGAATTTTGCGTCCCTGGATAAAAAGTTAAGGTTCATGTCCCTGCATGTAAATGCTGTTGCGCAGTTGAGCTCGAGGGGGATATAGCAGACGCAATGCAAGAGTTGACATTAGTACACATCGGAAGATCAGATGCAACAGGTTTGTAATTTTTTTTATACCGCTACAGGGAAAAATATCGTACAGCCTGTCTGATGGCAAGCGGTCACCACAGTCTATGGACGCGTGCAATTCCGCGTGGATACAATGCGCGTTGGCGACCCTTTCAAAAATATACACCCCTTACTTGTAGTCCCTCAAAAAAACCTCGGCAGAAGCTCATTCCACAAACGGAGCGTTCGAGGGAGGAAATTCATTATACAGTATGAGTTTTCTTAAAGTGCACATACGAAATAGGGTGAATCTAGACCCAATTCCATCGACGGGAAAAATGATAATAAAAAAATTGGAATCGTTATAAACAGGTTTTACTGCCGGTACTTTTCATGCCGATGACATCAATTTAATAAATAAATAAATAAATATCGTGGGATAATTCACACCAATTGATCAAGTCCCAAACTAGGCTAAGCCTGTACTATGGGTACTAGACAACGGATAAACATACTTATATAGATAAATACATACTTAAATAGATATTAAACATCCACGACTCGAGAACAAACATTCGTATTCATCATACAAATATTTGCCCCGACCGGGAATCAAACCCGGGACCTCAAGCTTCATAGTCAGGTTCTCTAACCACTAGGCTATTCGGTCGTCAATTTGCTTGCGCTTGCGGCGTGCTTGTACATGGACAGCTCGTGCAGCCGCCCGAACACTCCCAGTCGCGCCACCCAGCCGTCTGGCTGCTCTGTCTAACATTAAGAAGGACTCACATGTCGAAGGTCTCTTCCTCATTAGTGCCCATCTTGAGCAGCATCGCTAGCATCTTGATGGCGACGGCGGGCGCGCCGAGCGAGCCGTGTCCGGCGTGCTTGTACATGGACAGCTCGTGCAGCCGCCCGAACACTCCCAGTCGCGCCACCCAGCCGTCTGGCTGCTCTGTCTAACATTAAGAAGGACTCACATGTCGAAGGTCTCTTCCTCATTAGTGCCCATCTTGAGCAGCATCGCTAGCATCTTGATGGCGACGGCGGGCGCGCCGAGCGAGCCGTGTCCGGCGTGCTTGTACATGGACAGCTCGTGCAGCCGCCCGAACACTCCCAGTCGCGCCACCCAGCCGTCTGGCTGCTCTGTCTAACATTAAGAAGGACTCACATGTCGAAGGTCTCTTCCTCATTAGTGCCCATCTTGAGCAGCATCGCTAGCATCTTGATGGCGACGGCGGGCGCGCCGAGCGAGCCGTGTCCGGCGTGCTTGTACATGGACAGCTCGTGCAGCCGCCCGAACACTCCCAGTCGCGCCACCCAGCCGTCTGGCTGCTCTGTCTAACATTAAGAAGGACTCACATGTCGAAGGTCTCTTCCTCATTAGTGCCCATCTTGAGCAGCATCGCTAGCATCTTGATGGCGACGGCGGGCGCGCCGAGCGAGCCGTGTCCGGCGTGCTTGTACATGGACAGCTCGTGCAGCCGCCCGAACACTCCCAGTCGCGCCACCCAGCCGTCTGGCTGCTCTGTCTAACATTAAGAAGGACTCACATGTCGAAGGTCTCTTCCTCATTAGTGCCCATCTTGAGCAGCATCGCTAGCATCTTGATGGCGACGGCGGGCGCGCCGAGCGAGCCGTGTCCGGCGTGCTTGTACATGGACAGCTCGTGCAGCCGCCCGAACACTCCCAGTCGCGCCACCCAGCCGTCTGGCTGCTCTGTCTAACATTAAGAAGGACTCACATGTCGAAGGTCTCTTCCTCATTAGTGCCCATCTTGAGCAGCATCGCTAGCATCTTGATGGCGACGGCGGGCGCGCCGAGCGAGCCGTGTCCGGCGTGCTTGTACATGGACAGCTCGTGCAGCCGCCCGAACACTCCCAGTCGCGCCACCCAGCCGTCTGGCTGCTCTGTCTAACATTAAGAAGGACTCACATGTCGAAGGTCTCTTCCTCATTAGTGCCCATCTTGAGCAGCATCGCTAGCATCTTGATGGCGACGGCGGGCGCGCCGAGCGAGCCGTGTCCGGCGTGCTTGTACATGGACAGCTCGTGCAGCCGCCCGAACACTCCCAGTCGCGCCACCCAGCCGTCTGGCTGCTCTGTCTAACATTAAGAAGGACTCACATGTCGAAGGTCTCTTCCTCATTAGTGCCCATCTTGAGCAGCATCGCTAGCATCTTGATGGCGACGGCGGGCGCGCCGAGCGAGCCGTGTCCGGCGTGCTTGTACATGAACAGCTCGTGCAGCCGCCCGAACACTCCCAGTCGCGCCACCCAGCCGTCTGGCTGCTCTGTCTAACATTAAGAAGGACTCACATGTCGAAGGTCTCTTCCTCATTAGTGCCCATCTTGAGCAGCATCGCTAGCATCTTGATGGCGACGGCGGGCGCGCCGAGCGAGCCGTGTCCGGCGTGCTTGTACATGGACAGCTCGTGCAGCCGCCCGAACACTCCCAGTCGCGCCACCCAGCCGTCTGGCTGCTCTGTCTAACATTAAGAAGGACTCACATGTCGAAGGTCTCTTCCTCATTAGTGCCCATCTTGAGCAGCATCGCTAGCATCTTGATGGCGACGGCGGGCGCGCCGAGCGAGCCGTGTCCGGCGTGCTTGTACATGGACAGCTCGTGCAGCCGCCCGAACACTCCCAGTCGCGCCACCCAGCCGTCTGGCTGCTCTGTCTAACATTAAGAAGGACTCACATGTCGAAGGTCTCTTCCTCATTAGTGCCCATCTTGAGCAGCATCGCTAGCATCTTGATGGCGACGGCGGGCGCGCCGAGCGAGCCGTGTCCGGCGTGCTTGTACATGGACAGCTCGTGCAGCCGCCCGAACACTCCCAGTCGCGCCACCCAGCCGTCTGGCTGCTCTGTCTAACATTAAGAAGGACTCACATGTCGAAGGTCTCTTCCTCATTAGTGCCCATCTTGAGCAGCATCGCTAGCATCTTGATGGCGACGGCGGGCGCGCCGAGCGAGCCGTGTCCGGCGTGCTTGTACATGGACAGCTCGTGCAGCCGCCCGAACACTCCCAGTCGCGCCACCCAGCCGTCTGGCTGCTCTGTCTAACATTAAGAAGGACTCACATGTCGAAGGTCTCTTCCTCATTAGTGCCCATCTTGAGCAGCATCGCTAGCATCTTGATGGCGACGGCGGGCGCGCCGAGCGAGCCGTGTCCGGCGTGCTTGTACATGGACAGCTCGTGCAGCCGCCCGAACACTCCCAGTCGCGCCACCCAGCCGTCTGGCTGCTCTGTCTAACATTAAGAAGGACTCACATGTCGAAGGTCTCTTCCTCATTAGTGCCCATCTTGAGCAGCATCGCTAGCATCTTGATGGCGACGGCGGGCGCGCCGAGCGAGCCGTGTCCGGCGTGCTTGTACATGGACAGCTCGTGCAGCCGCCCGAACACTCCCAGTCGCGCCACCCAGCCGTCTGGCTGCTCTGTCTAACATTAAGAAGGACTCACATGTCGAAGGTCTCTTCCTCATTAGTGCCCATCTTGAGCAGCATCGCTAGCATCTTGATGGCGACGGCGGGCGCGCCGAGCGAGCCGTGTCCGGCGTGCTTGTACATGGACAGCTCGTGCAGCCGCCCGAACACTCCCAGTCGCGCCACCCAGCCGTCTGGCTGCTCTGTCTAACATTAAGAAGGACTCACATGTCGAAGGTCTCTTCCTCATTAGTGCCCATCTTGAGCAGCATCGCTAGCATCTTGATGGCGACGGCGGGCGCGCCGAGCGAGCCGTGTCCGGCGTGCTTGTACATGGACAGCTCGTGCAGCCGCCCGAACACTCCCAGTCGCGCCACCCAGCCGTCTGGCTGCTCTGTCTAACATTAAGAAGGACTCACATGTCGAAGGTCTCTTCCTCATTAGTGCCCATCTTGAGCAGCATCGCTAGCATCTTGATGGCGACGGCGGGCGCGCCGAGCGAGCCGTGTCCGGCGTGCTTGTACATGGACAGCTCGTGCAGCCGCCCGAACACTCCCAGTCGCGCCACCCAGCCGTCTGGCTGGCTCTGTCACAAACATTAAATTGTTAACAATTGACCAAGAAACCAAAAGTATCACTTTCCAATTCTACAAGGTGTATAAACCAGTAATACTGGTCACACAAGCCAAGCTTCATTGGTCAAGCTATAACTTTGGTAAACTTCGTTTTTGAGTGGTTTTAGAAGCTGGGTGAAAAGACTTTTAGGGATGGTAGTAGAAATCATTTTAGACATTGCATACCGCACTTACTGTTAATCACATTTGTAGGTTTCGAGATATCTGTCACTTTATTTCAGGTACATACACAGAATGAGTAGTATGAAAGAATAATATTATTCAACGTATTACTTTAAACTATCAAAAGAAACTCAATTAATTAATAAAAACATTATTTTTATATTCGAACAAACACTCTGACCGCAACGCTACTCTATGCGCTTCGCGCTCAGCTACGCGTATCAGCAGTTGTGCGCGGGCGACGGTATTCCATCCACGACGCCCGCGTCTAGTTCATTTCTCGCCCGGGCGTCCCACTACTGCGTACTACTACTGCGCCGCGTGCACAATTCATTGTGTCCTCGCACGCGCTTGCAAATACTTATATCATCATCATCATCATATCAGCCCAAAGACGTCCACTGCTGAACATAGGCCTCCCCCAAAGAGTGCCACAATGACCGGTCCTGCGCCACCCGCATCCAGCGGACTCCAGCGACCTTTACCAGGTCATCAGTCCACCTTGTGTGTATTTTTGTGTAGGAGGAGACAGCCGCCCACGTCATACTGACGTGCCCTGGGGCGGCAGATTACCGGGCAAAGCACCTCGGAACACCGGGGTCACTGCCGGAGGCCGTCGGCAACATGAAGGGTCTGCTAGGCTTCCTGTTGGAACTGGGCTGGCACGAATAATAGTAGTGCCAACCCATACGCAAAAAATAGGTGCACTTATGACGTCGAGTTGCGGAAAGCTAGCCCGCGTACACCTATAACCTATAATGGCGCCGCTGCGCACTAGATTACTTGCCCTTATTGCCGCTCCTTTGACTCGCGCTCAAAAATCCGAATGGAGCAGTGGGCGTCACGCGTAGCGTGATGAGTAACGTTGCCACACCATGCCTCTGCCTCCTTTCCTCGCCATTTCCCACGTCACTCGACGAGTGTGTGGCGGGGGTGGCAACCGACCTGCGACAGCGAGAAGAGGTACTGCGCGGGCGCGATCTTGCCGCGCGACAGCAGCATGTCGGCCGACGCTCGGAGGAGAGTGGGCACGGGCGCGCCCAGCGCCGCCGCCCGCTGCTCCGCGCCCCCTCCTCCCCGCATTATGACTCCCACTAGCCACTCGCACGGCTCCGACCTGAAGGGAAATCGTTCACAAAAAGTTTCTATCAAAAATTTAATATATCGGGTTCCGTTCCTTAAAAGAAAAAACCGGCCAAGTGCGTGTCGGACCACGCAAAACGAAGGGTTCCGTACCTATTAAAAAGGTCGTATCGTCACAGAAATTATACGGCACTTACGTCCTTTTCTTTGAGGAAGGCAGTTTTTCAGCAATATCTCGAAAACCTCTGAACCGATCTTGTTCAAAACAATTTTCGGTGAATGAAATTAATAAGCACTATGTCCATGAATTTTTCCATATTTTTAAAATACACCGTTCAAAAATTAGAGGGGGGGCAGAATTTTAGTGACTTTCGGGGCGATTTTCTCCGACCCTATTCACTTAATCAAAAAAATGCTAAGAAACCTTATATTTATTTTGAAAGGCCTATCGATTGATGTGCCACACGGGGGGTCACAATAAAAAAAAAAATTGACTTAGTTTTATGTATGGAGTGCACCCCTAAAAAAATTTTTTTTTGTTATTTTAATTACAAAACTATGTAGCGGCTAACAAAATACACCTATCCTCAAAATTTTATTCAAATACACCTTATAGTTTTCGAGTAAAATGCCTGTGACATACGGACAGACGGACAGACGGACATGACGAAACTATAAGGGTTCCGTTCATTTTGGCTACGGAACCCTAAAAAAGGAACCCTTATAGGATCACTCGGTTGTCTGTCTGTCCGTCTGTCACAGCCGATTTGCTCCGAAACTACTGAACCGATTGAGTTCAAATTTGGTACACATATGTAAATTGGTGACCCAAAGATGGACGCGTAAAGTAAATTAATGAATTCTGAACAATGGGGCCACTTTTGGGGGGTAAACTGGAAAGACGATTTGGTACAAGCTTTTATTGCCAACTGTACTTTTCTGTAAACTGTCATCAACTACTCGTTGAGACGATTCTAATGAACTCAAACTCAACGGGGTTAACTACGTCGGTTAAGTCCTGAATTCCCATGGCGACCGTCATATTGAATTTTCATCCAAATCATACTTAAACCCAAAATTTCAGTTCAATCGGTTGAAGATATCTGCTTCAAAATTGAGTTGCAAGATGCCACCCGAACAAACATAGTTCTACATACGAATATTAATGAATCACATGATTATTTTGCATCGTCTCCACCACCCACAGGTTGTCTGGAAGAAATCGCTTTTTAGAGATAAGACCGCCAGTTATCTACCATTGTTTATGTTTAATTTACCCCTGTTTTTAGGGTTCCGTAGCCAAAATGGCAAAAACGGAACCCTTATAGTTTCGTCATGTCCGTCTGTCCGTACGTCACAGGTATTTTACTCGAAAACTATAAGGTGTATTTGAATAAAACTTTGAGGATACGTGAATTTTGTTAGCCGGTAAGTACATAGTTTTGTAATTAAAATGACTGTCGTCGTCCCGTCCCCGTCCCCCCCCCCCCGTCCCCCCCCCTCTAATTTTTGAACAGTGCGTTTTAAACATATGAAAAAAATCATGGACGTAGGGCTTATTAAATTCTTTTACCGAAAATTATTTTGAACAAGATCGGTTCAAAGGTTTTCGAGATATTGCTGAAAAACTGCCTTCCTTTAAGAAAAGGACGTAAGTGCCGTAAGATTTCTGTGACGATACGACCCCTTTTAATAGACACGGAACCCTTCGTTTTGCGTGGTCCGACACGCACTTGGCCGGTTTTTTTCTTTCTATTATGCATAATAAAGAATATTTGTATTGTGTTGTACATACATACATTGCATGTTAATAAAAAGCTTGCACAGTAAGGGATATTATGTATTCATGTACCTTTTTATGCATTATTGTCATAGTAAGATGAGCGAAAAAGGTACGTGAATACATTTTTCTTACTATACCTAACAAAGTACTAAGTAATTTACAAAAGTTAACGCTAATAATACTTAATTTTTCTTTTTTTATATACGGAACGAAAGATTGATGTCAGCTATTATATAAATATGTAAATATTTAACTGCTGGGAAATTCTTAACTTTTGCACATGGTTGTGACAAGTGACGTCAACCTCATCATCATCATCATCATATCAGCCGAAAGACGTCCACTGCTGGACATAGGCCTCCCCCGGAGAGTTCCAAATTGACCGGTCCTGCGCCACCCGCATCCAGCGGACTCCCGCGACCTTTACCAGGTCATCAGTCCAGCTTGTGGGGGGCCTACCCACGCCGCGCCTTCCGGTACGTGGTCGCCACTCGAGAACCTTTCCGCCCCAGCGGCCATCGGTTCTACGTGCAATGTGCCCCGCCCACTGCCACTTAAGTTTAGCAATTTGGAGGGCTATATCGAATACCTTGGTTCTGCTGCGGATAGCCTCATTTCTGATGCGATCACGCAGAGAAACTCCTAACATAGCCCTCTCCATTGCCCTTTGGGTGACTTTGAGCCTTCTTATGAGGCCCATAGTAAGCGACCAAGTTTCAGTGCCATATGTCATCTATTTGAGAATAACCCAAATTACCGATATCCTTTTAAACCATGCACACATCAGTACACGCATATCCAATACCTGTATAATATGATGGCTATCAACTCACACAGTGTTCAATATGTAGGCACCGCTACTGGTGACCACGAGGCAGCCGTCGACCGCGAACCGGGGTAGCTGGAGATCACACATGAATGTAGGCTCCCGCCAGCCGCCTGTGGCGTTGGTCGGCTCTCGCGCAGACATTATGTGCGCGCCGCGGACCGAGCCTATCAACTCCGCCGCCCATAGCTCGGTGAAGTCCCTTTTGGTGCCTAGAAGCGCTTCACCCTACAAAATGGAATTAATCCTATACTATTAAACGAACAATATTTGTACATCTAACGATTTCGATGCATTTTGGTATGCAGGGGTTTACGGGGGCGAGAAATTGATCTAGCTGGGTCTCATGTCTGGAAAAAATTGTTTTCTCCGTATTTTCTCTATTTTCACCGTCACCCAGGGACTGTTGATGAGGTTCTAACAAAAACTGAATTATTAAGAGACGCTTTTATTGAACTGTGGCATCACCATTTTAACAAATTCACTGCCACGAATTCCCGTTAAGTAGACTACGAGCGAGCAGTGAATCTGTCAAAGAGTCCGAGCGGGATTTTCTTTTATGTAATTTAGCACTGATTATGTCAAATCGTTAGATAATTAGCTCATTGAATGTACATTGTAAAGTTAATAAAATGTAGGTATCTTCTAAATCTACTTAGGCAGATAATTGCTAGTTTAACAACTATCACGCACGTTTCCCTGAGGGGTTGGAAGAGATCGAGGATTTCCACTTGCTACTTTCTTGCTTCATTCACTTTTTTTTTTCTTCCACAACAAAATTATGAAAAACTTAATCTATGTCTTCGCCACACTGCATAACAGTTTGTTGGCGAATATACACTCTTTATAATTATGTTTGTATCTATATCTAAACATTATCTATGATTATTATTATTTATTTATTTCTATGTATTTTTTTTTTTATTATTATTTCAAGACATTATTCATACATGTTCGTCAGCTTAGGGAACTCTTGACTTGACCTTATATAAAAAGCTCGTAAATAGGAAAGAAGCAGAAAGGTTTCACAATAATAATAAATTACCTGCACAACTGAGAAGTTAGCACTGTGAACTTCTAATTCGTTCTTTCTCAACAGGAATATGAGTCTCTGAGACCACAAGCCTAGTACATACTGGCCATCCTTCTTAATACAAGGCCTGAGGGTTCTCGATGGGGTTTCTTCCTCTGGGCTTTCCAACTAAAATACAAAAACAAGATTTTCGTATGTCATATCATTTTAGCAGAATGACTCACTGATGTCACAGCAGAGATTAACTAAAAAAGGTAGGGCACATAGGACGTTGTCTTGCTCATATGAATCCTCAAATCAATAAAGGGTTGGTAGCGCGATTGTGATTCTTCTGGTGTCGCAAGCTACCATAGGCGACGGTATCTGCTTACTAATGGGCCGATGGATGCAATATGGTGACGAAAACATAAGATGGACAAGAGGTGCGATGAAATTTCGAGTAACATCTATAATTATTATACCTAGATATTTTTCTAGCACGAACGACTTATTGTAAGTGATTGACAAAATAAAAACATCGACAGTCCTACTGTTATCGATAAGTACCACTTCAACGTCATAGAGGTAAATAAATACAAATATATATAGGGTAATAGGGTGCGTTAAAAAATTGATAATAATAACATAACTATCAATTTATTTATATTTTAAATACTTCAGAAAACAATGTGCAATACTTTCGTAACTTTCTTTCTTCGTGTCACTGAATTAATTATCCCCGAAGTCACTCCATAACACACACACACACACACACACACACACACACACACACACACGCACGCACGCGCACGCACGCACGCACGCACACACGCACACATGCACGCACGCACGCACGCACACACACACACACACACACACACACACACACACACACACACACACACACACCGAAATTGTCTTTCAAATCGACGCAGAATGTCACATGTAATTTTTCCCAAACCCATTTTTGGTCCCAAAACAAATCTGTGTCTCTGTATATGGTTACGTGTAGGTGCACGCGGCGTCTAGGTAGGTAGCCAATATATGTATGTGGTTGTATGTACGTATTGTCGTTGAAGTAGTATGTACTTATCGATAGCAGGATTGTCGATATTTTTATTGTGGCAAGCACTAAACAAATGTTGTTCCTGCTAGAAAAATATCTAGGTATAATAATTATGAACTTATAAAAAATGTGAGTGATGGCGATAAAGTTTCAAATAATGGTAAAGAATACGCACCTCTTACATCTGTAGATGTAGAGAGGTAATTTTTCCTGTATGTATTAAGTGGACAGTGAACTATAAAAGGAATGGACTGAAAATATCTAATATAGAAAAAAAAACAATAAAATTCTATAACTTTTTTGCAATTATGTTCTCTCTTTTTATCAATTGTAGTCATATCCATATTACGAATATCGTTCGACATTATTTTGACGTAATTTGCATCCGTCAGAAGCCCATTACTGGTTGCCATTAGGCAGGCCGTGTGCTTGTTTGCCACCGTCTTGGTATTTGTGTATAAACAAGTTTCTGTCAAAAATTTCATTTTTGGTACAAGCTTTTATTGCCGACTGTACTTTTCAAATCAAATCAAATCAACATTTATTCGTGACACAACACAACATAGGTACAATATTACAAAACAAAGACACAAGAAAAAAAGAGAATCTGTGTCATGTCACGAAATGGGCCCAACTCAGCATGATGCTGGCTTTGCAGCCAGCGCTGATCTTCCGTTGGGTCCATCCTTTTCTGTATACCGTCATCAACTACTCATTGAGACGATTCTAACGAGCCCAAACTCGATGAGGTTGTGTCGTTTCATTGCGAAGTTCCTATGGCCACCTTCCAGCTCCATCATCAGATCAGCACCATGTCATCATAATATTTCATTGTCACGCGTTTTAAACATGTATGCAAAATTTCAGCTCAATCGGAAACCGGGAAGTGGATCAAATTTAACTTGCAAGATTTGATTACAGACAACGGTCAGGTAAAAGTAAATAAAAGCTTGTTAGTGGAAATTCAACATTATTGTTTATTCTATTTGGTGTCCATATCCCTGTAAATCCCTAATTATAGTGTGTCACGCATGACGCGCACGCCGGACTCTACAACACAATCATGATCATGTCGTTCCGCTGGTCTCGCATATTAATTCTCCAGCTCATTGCATAGGTAAGCAACATGCATCGCGCGGAATGTGATACTCTTTTATGTTCATCAGACCAATAGATTTAAACTAAAAAAACAGTTGTAAACT
The DNA here is from genome assembly GCA_932294315.1 of Epinotia nisella. Classification (NCBI taxonomy): domain Eukaryota; kingdom Metazoa; phylum Arthropoda; class Insecta; order Lepidoptera; family Tortricidae; genus Epinotia; species Epinotia nisella. The sequence goes on from OW028681.1 coordinate 15,012,401, forward strand.
TACAATCAGAGTCCCTTCATTAAGTTCAAATGCTGTTAGAAAATGTCTTCCGTTGACATACTGGGCTGACAGTGCCCAGTTGTTGGATCCCTTGCGAAACGATGGCAGGTATTCAGTTGGCTTCAGCACATACTCTACAGGTTGAGATTTGCCATCATCTGATTGAGGAAGAAAATAATGCTATCACTATCAGTTAGAGGAACAAACAAGGCAGAACTTATGAAAAAATTGTCATGTTTCAGTGCACAGCATGTTGGAGTCATGTTTACCAATTTTAGTAGTTACTATAAACATTTGTATTTTATATATAACATCACAAAAATCACAATCAAAAATTCAATTCAATGCCGAATTCGGCACTCTTAATCAGTATAAAGTTAAACAACAAGTATTCATGAAACTTTTGTAGTTAAGTTCAGAAATATCTTAATGAGTACATCCCGTTATCTAACGCTCAGTTTGGGGGCAAGCTAAAATAGTGATGTTGCTTCACACAATTAGTCGATTCATATTTACTTATAAAGAGTTACTTGTCAAAATAAAATTCTTCATTTGCGAATGAAAAATGATTTATTAAATGATAAATGATTTATTCAGTAACTAAAAAACACTTTACAATATTAGGCTGATGCCTCTTTTTGAGCAATCAAGATGCTTGTGTCAAGAGACACCACTCTTCCTTAGAGTTTAGCAGGATATAATATCAACGTAGGTGGGATATTTTAATTAGGATAATAGAGGAGAGGAGAGAGCATAGAGATGCTCTTGAGAACTCATTCATTGCATCTATTTGATAGGATAGGAGGGCGACAATTATTGACACAGAGACGACTTACTAGTTAGGTGCCTAATTTAGTATGAGCAGTTGTTTAACGTCGGGGGTAAATATTAATTATTTAGTACACGATTAAGTCCCGTTTTGTTAATAATAACGAGCAGTTTAAGTTTTTATAGTTTTGTGAAGAAATAAGTAGTATCTTTTCTTTAAAATTATAAAACCTTTTTCATGTTTTCTAATATTTTTTTTAATCTAAGGGTTTCTTTGACAGTGAGTAAGTATGGCCATCTTTTACTTGATATTGATGAATATCGTCAATATTGCAGAGAGATGAATGCAAACATTGAACTAAGTAAAATTTGATGTGGAGATGGTATGCTTTTATGCTATTATTAGTCTCTTGAGAATCACATTGCCCGGGCTATACTTTATAAAATCTATTTCATCTCTTTCAGGCAATAAAGATTTAAGTTTCTGTCAATGTTACATAAACTTTAAAGAGAGATGCCTGAAATTTTGCAAAATTTGATGATTGCTGGGAGGAAGCCTTAGCTTGGATTCGTAAATTTCAAAAGAAAGATAACAAAGGTGACCGTAGAACGATATCGAATAGATGTTAGGTACCTAAGCAACGAAATTTATTTCAAGTATTTTATTTTTTATTTTTACAGAAATTCAAGTGGTGATAATAAAAGATTCTTGTGGATATTTGCGGTTCAATTCAACAATCTTAATTTTTTATTGATTCAGATTATCAAAACTGCCCCATCACTTGCCTCCAAACTGAGCGTTAGATAATGGGGTGTATTAATGAGATAAAACAAATTCTTAAGTAAAAAAACCAACACTTTTTTTAGCGGAATAGCAAAGGAATATTGTTCTCGTAACTTATTAGAGGTGAGCTGTTGCCGAACTAAATATTCGGCCGAGTTATTCGGCTCAACGTAATGCCTTCAACCATTGTTCTAAAACAGACTAATTCAATGGTAAAATTTTTGTTCATTATTATACAATAAAGCAAGTTAAATAACAAATTACTAAGGAGATAAGAGAATTAATTTCATGAAGCAGTAACTATTTTACATTCCTGTAACTTGTAACAAGAACCTCTTAAAATTTGTTCGGTAGATATTCGGCAGCTGAACTGAATAATTCAGCCGAATGCCCAACATGAAAAAACATGCTAATACCAAATAATAACCGAATATTCAGCGCATATCTATAACTTAACATGGACTTCCAAAGTTACGCCTGATTCAATAGCCGTGTCTACACCAGACGCATTCTTCGGCCGAGCACGCCTCGCCCGAGCGTGCGCGCACGATGTAGACGTGCCTCGGCGAGCCACGTTTGGCCCGAGGCATGCGGCCTAGCATCTGTATTCCTCGGCCGAGCACTCCACGCCCTAGCGTGCGCCCTAGTGTAGACGTGCCTCGGCGATGCGTGAGGCCGAGCATGCGTTCAGTGTAGACATGGCTAATCAATTAATTTAAAAAAAAACTTGCAAAACTAATCAATCATTATATTTTATCAATATTTATTAACCTTTGCTGCCGCCCTGACTGAAAAGTGTGATCTTATCCTTGGACAACTGCTTAATGTAAGACATGAAGCCATCACGCTTGTCCGCCTGCGCTCTGCTTTGCTGCAACCAGTTGTATCCATATGATCTGTGCTCCAGAACTAATTTCCATTGCTGTGACTTTCCACCAGAGATCTAAAAAAATTGTTTCATATGTTGCTTGTAAGTGGTGTTGCTTGCAATAAAATAAAAATATGTTATTGCAGTCAATCTTGCAAATAAGATCCCAATAGAATCCTATATACTCAATAAAACCATATTGAACAACTACTGAGCTTAACAATCAAAAATGCCTAACCTTTAATGCCAATATTAATGATTTTGACTGTAAATAAACTATCTGTACTGTATAATTTCATCAGTCAATCTAGTGATATCCAAGTCCAGAAACTTACCAAAAGAGCTAGCAAATCTAAAGAATCATCAAAGCAAATCTGCAAGTCTTTTATTTCACTTGATACTTTACATTCTCCAACCACACATTGGGATTCCAAGCTGTAGAAAGTCACAATTCCAATCTGAAAAATAATATAAAATAAATAAGCTTACAATGTTTAATGACACCAGGTAGTACTTCGAAATTTCATAACATAAACAAATATAACATGTTTTTATTAGGCAACTTTTTCTTACCTTAGATCCAATAATGATGATGTTCTCAGATTCTTTAGTAAGCCACCAGACGACGGTGGTAGGTTTTGGAATATTCGCAAGAGGAAGAACGGTAACACTAGATAGAGACCACTTACAATCAAATGCATTTTGAGGCGTAAATTGAGGAAGAAATGGAACCAGCAAAATTTTCTGCTCGCTAACAATAAGAACCCAAGTACCACTAGGTTCAAAACACATACAGAAAATCGGATTATCCAAAAAATCCCAGTCAAAATTTTTCTCTAACCGTTCTGATTCGCGATTAATATAAAATAATAATAGTTCCTTATGGCTAGAAAAAGCCAAGAACTTTTTCAAACCAAGTTCATAGAAGCTATACGAAACTATGTCAAGATGAACAAGGACGTCTAATTTAAATAAACCAGAGAAATCTAAATTTTCGCTTAATTGAGCCATTTTGTATCAGGAAATTTAGAAATGACTGACAGTGACACTCAAAGAGAATATAACCACTACGTTTAGTGACACTGACAGTACTGAGGGCCTACCGCGAAACTATATTCGTTTTCGTTCGTGTATCTCCGTCTCTGTTGCACTTGGTAGTTCGAGCGACAAAGAGGGAGATACACGAACGAAAACGAATTTCGTTTCGCGGTAGCCCCTCTGACACTAATTGCCTCGTGGGTAGCCCCTCTACTCGATTTTCAAAATGTCAAGTTGACGTTTATGATGTCTTTTATGTTATTGCTTCTTTTACGATGAAAAGATAGGTAAAATTAGGCGCAATCTTTCAATTTCGCGATGCGTGTCTCGATAGTGAGTAAAGTATGTCGAATTATTAATTTAGAATAATGTGACGTAAGTATTCCTAATTTGTAGTCCGCTATTATTATAACATAATTTAGTAATCAACATCTTTCAAGGATGGTTAGCTTTACATAAGCTTATGCCCGATTGCGGCGTATCTAGGATAAAATTATATGCTGCCATAAATATTGTTGCAGATTTTACCCTGGTTTTCTCCTAATGTCACAATGCAAACTGCGTGTGGTTTTAGGCTGCTGCAAGGCACAAGCCCTATTAGAAACCAACAAAGGTCAAAGTCAATGTTCCACCGCGGTATAAAAGTTCTTTTCAACAAAAAGAACTTGTTAATAACAAACAGCTTGACATCAGGAATCTTCATGTTTATGGGAGACTTAGCACAGCAAGAGTTTGAATATCGGTCTCAATATATGCGAAAACGATATGACTGGGCCAGATCTGGTATGTATACACTATACACAAATATAATACTTGCTGAATGTTATTGATAAATTGATAATAAGTAATTTAAGATGCGCCGAATACGAGTTTAACCCAATACAAATATTTGGCCGAATTGTTTGATTCAACATTATTAAAGTGTTTGGTGTACTAAGGAAGTTAAAGTCACATTGTTTAGGGCTTATTTCTAGACCTTTTATTATATATTAGATATTCAGGATGCTGATGAAACTGCCGCGACGCTGTAGCGCGTCGGGTATGTTCGCAGAGGCGCACACTGATGGCTTCCATGTAATTAGAAGAAAGAGAGTTGCGTCTCCGTTGAGCAGAGTACGCGGCAGTTCTAACACCATCCTGACTGCCCTATGACAAAACACTGGGTAAAGATCATCACTGGCCAAACAAAGTAATGATCTTTATCCAGTGTCGCAAATATGTAATACTTAATATTTATGTCAAATCCTTGATTATTATTATGCCAAAAGTTAATGTAAAAATATCGGTTTCTGCCTGAAATAAATCAATTTTACAAGCTTTTATTTACTTTCACCTGACGTTGTCTGTAATCAAATCTTGCAAGTTAAATTTGATCCACTTTCCGGTTTCCGATTGAGCTGAAATTTTGCATACATGTGTAAAACGCGTGACAATGCAATATTATGATGACATGGTGCTGATCTGATGATGGAGCTGGAAGGTGGCCATAGGAACTTCGCAATGAAACGACACAACCTCATCGAGTTTGGACTCGTTAGAATCGTCTCAATGAGTAGTTGATGACGGTATACAGAAAAGTACAGTCGGCAATAAAATCTTGTACCAAAAATGAAATTTTTGACAGAAACTTTTATTTTATTTAAAGTGAAATAAGGACAATAATGTAAATTTAAGTAAAGATAATTCATTTAAGAATAATGTATTTATAAGGTAATGTCGGTATTACATTCTTGCAACATGCAGAGTAACATGTCAAAAATTATTCGGTTAATATTTGCCAGTTGAACCGAATAATTTTGTCAAATTTGAACATTGAAAACTACGCCAAATGTAGTGAATAAGCGCATTTCTAATAATAATGAATTGTTTCTTCTATTTTTAGCGAGAATGCTGATTGTGGGAACTATAATGGGCCCCTTTCATCATTACTACTACATATACCTAGACAAAGTTCTACCTCATTCAGATATCAAGACAGTTGGTAAAAAAATTGGTTGTGACCAGCTGTTTGCATCACCGGCAACCATATTATGCTTTTTCATCGGAATGGCAGTTCTAGAAAAGAAAAATATTCAGCAGACAAGGGAAGAAATTGCCTATAAGTTCAAGTACACATACTTCGTGAGTGTTGCTATCACTTCATAATTAACCTATGTATTGGGGACTTCACATATATCTTTGAATTTCTTCTCAGATTTATGCAGGTTTCCTCATGATGTTTCCTTCACTGAAAAGCTAACGGTAAATATCAAATGATATTCCTTACATGAATGTTTTTGGAACTTTTATGTAAGGAATATCCTGGCTCGTACCAATGATGGTATGAGCCCGGATTCGTACCCACAACCTCCATTTGACAGCCGCATGCTTGAACCACTAGGCCACCGTAGTTTAGTAATTATGATTCCCAAAAGTGAATGATTGTTTTTTTTCATTTGCTGATTCCCAAGGATGCGCTGTGCATTTGCTGCATTTGTTTTGTGCTGTCAACACAATGGATCCTCATATCAAAACAAAGGATTTTTTTTTAAACAAGCTTTTATTTAAATGCGCTAAAAAGAATAAAATAAACTTTTACTATCAACTTATAACGTCATAACATAACACATTTTGTATGATATAAAAGCTTGTCAAAGTCAAAGTATTTATTTGCATAGAAATAAACATTTAGATGCATTTTGCATTTAGATGTTAGAAATAAAACATGTTCAAAGCATTCTGCCTGCATGCAGGCGTGCAAACATTCATGAGAAGCAATATTAAAATCAAAAATAATTACAACATTTTAGAAACAATGTCACGGTACAATAGTAATAATAAAAATAAATCAAAAATAACAAATATTAAATTAATAAAACATTGAATAAAATTATGTCAAACATGGTCCAAATATTGTTTTACACTATAGAAGCATCTGCTCATCTGTCGCGAGATTTACCTGATATATACGAGAACCTAAATTTCGCGACAAGCTTTTATATCATATAAAACGTGTTATGACGTTATAAGAGCGCATTTAGATAAAATCTTGTTTTAAAAAAAAAATATTTTACTTTGAATTTATTTTTTAAATTTTAGTCATCGCTGGACAGGTTTCTCAGTATATTGTCGGCCATATTGGATTTAGAGTGACGTCACTTTATTTTTCGAGTTATTCTCAGCAAGCCCTTTCATTTGATACCCATATTGTAGGAGTGCATTAAAAATATCTAGCCCACCATCTTGGGTGTTCCGCCATGTTGGATTTTTTTGCCAACTGTACTTTTTTTTGCACACTCATCAACTGCTCATTGAAGGGATTGTAACGAGCCCAAACACGATGGGTTTAAGGAGTTCCTATGGCCACCTTCCGTCTCCATCATCAGACTAGGTTTATGGTAACCATAGTATTGCATTGTCATCCGACTTACATAATTGTACAAATTTTCAACTTGATTGGACACTGGGAAGTTGATCAAATTTAACCTGCAAGATTCTACCTGAACAAACATACATACATAGGTACATACATTGCAAGTAAATAAAAGCTTGTAATTATAAAGGGTCGGCAACCCGTTTGATTCTTCTGCAGTCCCAATGCCTACATATCTATGGTATCTACTTACCATCGGGCAGGCTATACAAGATTGTTTGCCACCATGTTAGTATTAAAAATATATAATTTTTGTCTTTGTTTCAGGGTGACTGCTTATTTTGGCCACCGGTACAGTTTATCAACTTTTATTTCCTACCAACAAAATACAGGGTATTTTATATAAATGGTGCAACAATGGTATTCAACATATTTTTATCATACATAAAACATTTTGATCAACATAAAAGTTGACGGAGTTACCTCACCGCAACCAATTTCTGTGATTGTATGTGTAAATAATTTGTAGATACCTAGTTTATATTTATTAAAAAAAAACTAGTTTACTGTTTGTTGTTAGACACCTTAGCACCCGACACACGAGACCAAAGCCGCATTACAGTCCAGGCCCTTCCACCCCGATTTTCGTTTCGCGGTAGCCCCTGAGCAATTTAATTGATTTTCCATACGATTAGTACCTTCACATAGCATTGTGACATTTGTGACGTCATACCTTTATGTCAATTAATTGTAATTGCTCCCATACAAACATTTGTCCCTCTCCAAAACTAGTTCGATCGAATGGCATCGTAAAAAAAACTTAGTACACAAGCCTATCAGCGTCTGCTATTCATCATTATAACAATTAATCGAATTTAAACTTTCGTGAGACATGTTTAAAATACTACTAATAAATCCACGGTTAAACTCATGTATTAAATTTCACTATGGGTGACATGTTTCGAACTCTTCGGGAGGTCTTCTGGATGAGCTTCAAGCGATATTGCCGCGATAACACTCATTCTGAAGACCTCCCGAAGAGTTCGAAACATTGTCGCCCAGAGTGACATTTAATGCGCGAGTTTAACCGTGGAATATTCACTCTTGACCAAAAGAACTCATGTGCTCTGACTATGAGGTACTTTTTCGTTTGCGTTTTTTTGTCAGGATTTATTCTTACAGTTTCGGAGTCCGAAACTGTAAGAATAAATCCTGACGTACTTATAGCAGGCAGTGCAGACAAGTGGAAATAGCCAATAGTGAACGAGACTACATGTTACGCCGTATGTTGTCAAAGTAACCTTCATGTTTTCATATAAGGTTCATATTCACGCTGTTGTATCAAAGATGAGATGATTGAAGATGTGGCATGTGACATTTATGTGCACGCACGTTGTATGGTTTTCCTTTATCGAGAACTTGAACTGAACATATTTTTTACGGTGTCGACATGCCTGTCTGAGTTGTGTTGCAGAAAGACAAATAAACACTGATTATATCCAGGTAATATTTTATTGCAAGATTCACAAAAATTACAAAACGGCTTATGCTATAGGTATAAACTTCTATACGGTTTACAATGTTCGCCGTTTTCTCGTGGTCCCATTTATTCGTCCCATCAATGGGACCACGAGGGAGACTTATTTCTCGTGGTCTCATTAATGCAGAAACAGACCAGAAATAGGAGCCCCGCTGCGAGGCTCCGTCAATACTATCGAAATACCAGGAGACCATACATTAATAGGACGTTCTGGTTATGAAAATGGAAACAAGTCAAGGTTCTCGTATCACTGTACGGTCTCCTGGTATTTCTACGGGGCTCCTATTTCTGGTCTGTTTGCCCTTCGGGCATCTGAAGATGCCTAACGAACCTAACCTCCTAATCCTCCTATCTATAACCTATCTTTTACAACAATCCACGAGAAAACGGTGCAATGTTTGATACAAGACTCTTGTTACAAGAGTTATCTTCTACGGAAACATTAAGATGACAGAATGTTTTATCAAAATTCAACCTCTGTTTCGATGTCCAAACATGATATTTTTTTGCGTTTTTAGACTGCAGCACCGGTAGCTGGATCGCGTTCAACTAAGCCCAATGTAAAGCACTGGTTCGTCTCACACACATATTATTTGCTAGTGAGGGATAAATACTTTGTGCGACAAATGCGATCATTCTAGCTAGTCCGGCAGATTTATGCAATAGTCATTCTATAAATGTGTCCAACATTATTGATGAGATTAGACAAGCTGTCTCCTTAGCAACAGACTGCATCCATGCTAAGATTGAAACAAATAATTTGTCATGAGGTATTGCTAAATTATTTCATACAGCATACACGGACTGTCTGAAATAATTGTGTGTATTCGCTTCGGGGGCCTTTGATAGTGACATATGGAAGTGTCTTAACCCCAACACATCGTCCAGTCGTCCTTCCTGGTTTGTAGCTTGACTACAATGCGGTATAACGCAAGAGCTGGGCCTAGCGGCAGTCCCAAGCCTCTCACGATGTCGGCTCGCCTTGCCATGCTCAATGCATGCCCATCAAATTCCTGTAACACATGGAATACACATTGACAACATTATGGATCATATATTTTATTATTTAAAGACCCTGTCGCGTTTTAACAAGAACACCTTTATTTTATCGGAAGCTGGAGGGAGATGTTGGCTTGAGTCCACCATGAAGGCACCATGAGTAGATTTGAGGATTGTATCATACATACAAGACAAACCTTAGCTCTCTAAAATATTACTTTACATAAGCAGTACAGTTTAGATTATGAGTCCTGGGTCAAAAGTAACAATTGCAGTGGATGAAATGTCATGCCTGTCTGATGTCTGGAAAAATCATCTTATTTTTAGTAGGAACTGCTTAGAGTGATTCAGCAATACTTCAAAATAAGAGGAGAGTTGAGCGTGTCACTTCTACTTATTGGCGTGTTCCTCTCATGAGTAAATTAAGAGCATGTAACAAATGTGTATATGATGGGAAAGCAGTGAATAATTATATATATATATATGATGGGAAAGCAGTGAATAATTATATATATATATATGATGGGAAAGCAGTGAATAATTACCTGCTCTTTTAACAGTGGTGCAGCCTCTGCCAAATTTTCCATAAAGTAGTCATAAACATCATCAGTTGTCCAATTGGTTATATCAGGTAACCTTGGATCAACCGGCGCCTCTTCAGCTAGTTTAGACTCGGATCTGTCCAACTCGTGCGGTTTTAGGAATGGCTCAACAGGAGGTGAACCTTGAATACTGTACTCCAAGCTGCTTGCAATGATTGCAGGGGAACCAGCAGCGGTCGGTCGGGACTCTACTAGGCAATTGTTGCATTCCCATTGGTCCCACGCTTTTAGCCGCTCCGGGATTCGGGGCGAGTGACAGAGCGCGTGATAAGCATCTGAACAAATACTGCATACCGTTAATATACCCTAAAAAAGAAAGTAATGTAAGGGAGTTGACCAACATGTTACAACAAAAGTAATAAACTGCATTGGGCTAATACTGAAAGAATTTCAGATACGGTGTTCGTCACACATATTGTATTTATGTATGCATAAGGCTATTAATATCAAGATTTCCTTGTAGTGACTGTTGTAGTTAGTGTTTACCTAAAAAAAAAAAGGGGTATTTTCTAAGAGAAAACACAGATAAAGACAATATATGTATAGTAATCATATCATCAGTTGCTTAGAGTCAACTGCATGAAAGCCATATTAAAATCCGATCTTTTCTGGGACTAAGGATTTTCGGTATTATCCCAATGCAAGGTTGTTTTTTTTTTGCAACTTACAGCATCGTTAGTCTCACAGCATACTACACATGTTTTGCAATGAGGACATTGCCAGGTGTTGTCTGGCCTAGGTTTTAATATGCCTGATCCTGACTGCAGACAGTTTAAGTGTGCCTTATTGTTACAATCCCTGCATTCAATAAGCCTATCATTGGTCGCACGGGATTTTTGAATAAGGCAAACTGAGCATACACCTCCTGAAGTCTCATGGGGTATTGGTTCATCTTGTTCCAACTCATCACCACTTCCATCCATAGACATTTGGCTCTCAGAGAGTGGTGTGCCTTCCTTGTCCTTATTTCCCTGTCCAGTGACCATTAGGCGCTTTTTAATAGTGCTCTTATTAAGGGACCCTACAGGTCTTCCTCTTTTACGTTTGCTGGGAACATTGTTGTCGGATGGGTCGAACACTTTTTTGGCCATTTTACGTCTTTCCCCGACGCGCACGCCAGCATTCCGAGTCATGCTGTGGCTCGGCCCGGTGCTAGAGGACCCACCACCGCGTTTCTTCGGCCGGCCTCGCATGCGTTGTGGTGACGATCGACATGAAGAATTTGCTGATGAGGTCATCTGTAATTATAAATTTCCTAGTTATGTTAATATCAATTCTAACTAACATGACAGATGTGACATAAAATGAATTAGAAAAGAAACAGTTCAACAAAGAGTTTGTAAACTTAATAATAAATGGAAAGAAAATTTACACAAGAAAGGAGTGTAATTATGAATCAATCTTGAGAATTCTGTTATAATTTTGCCAAGGTACATTATATACAATACATTATGCAGAGAAGTCAAGTGGGATGCGGAAGGAACCCATTACATTGGAACCAACATGCATACACAGGAAAGTCGGTGGAGACCGTTCTGCAAAACCTGATGGTTAGGGTAGAGAGAGTGTTAGATGCAAAACAGTATGCACTAGGCTGCTTCTTCAATGGCGGTAGAGAAAAGTGTAGACAGGGCAGGAATCGATCGAGCAGAGATTTGGATAGGCAGAATACTAAGACAGGGACATAACAGCGGAGCTGGGAGGGGTCTCTAAAAGAATAAGTCCAAAACGTGTTTCCGCAGGGTGGCTCTCTGTCCCCCCTGATGTGGTATCTGCTAATGGACTCAGAACAAGGAACTGGAGATGATAAAGAAGGTGAAGTATCTGGGAGTGACACTGGATAGCACTCTCAGATATAAAACCCACATTAAGGAGCAATCGGCGAAAGCCATTAGATCACTATCCCAATGTAAAAGGGCAGTGGGAAAAAGATGGGGTCTGGGACCTGACGGATTATAAAGGAGACAACGCAGCAAATTTGAAGGGATCTATATGGACAGTCAGGCAGCATTGAAGGCACTAGGAAAGGCATGGGTAACATCTGCCTTGGTGAGAAAATGTACTCGTAAGGGAGAGCTCAACAAGATAGGAGTATACCCAGGTGTCATGGTGGCGTGGGTGCCAGGACATCAGGGTAACAGCAGGTAACGAAAGCGCGGATGAACTGGCTAGGGAGGGAGCGGGAAGGGAATTTATAGGCCCAGAACCGGTCCTTCTTTTCTCGGCTCAAGTCACAAAGGGGGTCATAAAAAGACTAAAAGAACAACATGTCGAGAGAGAATAGACGGAAGCATCTTGGTGTAGACAGACAAAGATGATGATAAGAGGTATGGATCACAGAAGAACCAGGTATTTGCTGAAACTGGGTAAAAGCAATCTGAGGTTGCTGACTGGTATCATAACTGATCACAATTCACAATACTCTAAATATGTTAGTAACGATGCTTCCAGCGCCCTTATGTTCTGCAAGGAAACGAGAAGAATTGAACACTGTGGGGAGGAAGAAACTAGTAATCCATGTAATCCTTTCATAAACAAGTACTGAAACCTTAATCCGCTTACATAAGAGAAATGGGACGTATTTATGAGTAAGTTGTATGCACCCATATTTTTACACTTGTCTGCACGGCTATCACAAGACGGCGCGCGAGCTCTCTCGATTTTTCTCGCACTATCCGTCTCTCTCCTATTAGAAAACCTAGAAAGAGAGGTATAGTGCGAGAAAAATCGAGAGAGCTCGCGCGCCGTCTTGTGATAGCCGTGCTGTACCTGTATCATAAATAAATAAAATAAAAATAAAATATCTTTATTTCAGACCTACTATTGATCCATATTTTGTTAGTTAACACTTGCCTCATTGAGCTTACAATGGGGCTAGTTCAATTTGTGTACCTGATATTATTATTATTTAGAAAACATACCTTGGCATTTGACCCAACATTGTAGTCAAACTTAAAACTGTCAGAACTGTCACCATCATGATCAGCAGGGCCCAACGCCAGGTTTCCATTAGGAAGCTTTACGAGGCTCCCCGAAGACAACTCCTTATTCACAATTGTTTCTAACTGTTTCTTTGAGTATTTGGACTCTTGAGAAGCAGCCTCTCTGACGAGATCATCAAAAGCGATCCCATTTTCGAGATAGCTCTGATCTTGGTAGATTAGAGTGGCTATAGCTGATGTAATAATTCTTCGTTCACTAGTTGCTATTGCCATTGCCATTTCTGTAATTAAAGCAATTAAATTTAAACCTACTCAACAAAAAATATTTCGACTCGAGAATATTTTAGTGGAACTTAATGCAGTTTGAGGAAACAGGGAAAAGTGTATGAGTTCAATTCCTACTGTTATTTTGGCTAGATTTCCTTCGCCACTTAGCAGCGTTTCTGTAGCTCTCATTATCTTTATAGTCAACTTTATAAATACTCTTCTCCTTGACGCAACGCTTGAGATCTGCTTTAGTGTATTTTGGTGCAACTTTGTAGCACTTTAACATAAACTTGCAAATTCGGTTTATGTCTGGTCTTGATTTTCTCGAACGCAAATGGTCTATTGCAGATAAAATTTCTTTTTTATACTTTATCTCTGACATTTCTGAAACAATCACAATTAAAGTTAAGAAGGGAAATCCTGTAGTTAATATAACAAATCAGTTTTTTCAAATACGTTGCTACTTTAGCTACACTAATTTACCTGTGTAAAATCATGCCGGTGAGTTGAAATCACACAGCTTTTTTCTGATAATGCCTTAAAAAGACAACCGAATAACGATGAAGAACTTCAGTAATTAGAATGCGTTAATTTAATGATAAATAAACCAAATTCACTGTGCGCACTACAAGTAAAAAATTCGCCTCGAAGAAAAGTTAATTTCTCAGACACGTTTTTCATGTCTTAAAAGAATTTTAAGAATTTGTAAATTTTGTGAGTCTAGCAGTAGGAACAATTCATAAAAATACCTCAATGTTAACCACAGTATAACCACGAACTTCGAAGTTTGGGTATCTCCATCTTTATCGCACTTACCGTACTCGAGTGACAGGGATGCAGATATACGAACTTCGAGTTTCGATTTTCGTGGTAGCGCCACAGACATGGAACTAGTGAAACACCTCTCATTTTTCTATTACAGCATGGCTATCACAAGACGGCGCGCGAGCTCTCTCGATTTTTCTCGCACTATCCGTCTCTCTCTTATTAGAATACTTAGAAAGAGAGGTATAGTGCGTTCGTGTGTCTCCATCTCTGTCGCACTTGCTAGTTCGAGCGACAGAGAGGGAGATACACGAACGAAGTTCGTTTTCGTTTCGCGGTAGCCCCTCTGGCACCACACTTAGGGTTGCGTGAGGAAAAAGATGCAGCACGAATATTTGGGCAAATACCTCCAAGTGTGGTGCCACCATAACAAGTGACAAATAACAAGAGCCGGCGCCGCTTACCTCGCGCAGAGAATTTCTCTAGCGATACAAAGAGGTAACGCGGCCAGCGTATTGGGGACCATGCCGCAGGCGGACCTTTTGGATGGTGTATTCTTTTTATAGTTGCATATGTAGCTATGTTGTTTTCTTTCTATTTTTTTTCTCTATGTTTAGCTAGCCATTTGTACATTTCTGTATTTTGTGTAATAAAGTTTATTATCATATAGTGACAAATTCCTATGTGAGTTGAGTAGTGTGTACCTTTGAAGACCAATATAGCATGCATCATATTCTACTCGATTCACTGTGAAGGTTGACTTTATTTAATTTATTTTTCACCTCACCGGCTCGAAAAGGCTTGCTTTATCGCTCAAAATCTGCGCCCAAAAGCCCATTATATCCGCTAGCGTGGAAAGAGTTTTTGAATTTGGAACGTGACGTAGTATTACGACACCCCACTTTTTTCTATGGATGCGTTCAGAATCATGGGTCAGCCATGAAGTAAATATTTAAGCATGCATGTTCCGGTATTTGATTTGATTTTATTTTATTTCGGTATTGAATAATTTAAAATACAGTTAATTACATTATTTTAATATTTTACAATATGAAAATACTAAAATAAGCAATATATTCAAAAGATAATTTTAGTTGAATTTATTTTAATAGTGCAAATTCTGAACGCACACGAAAGGAAAAGTTTAAAAAAGCAAAAAAAAAATTAAATTCTTCCGCGCCTTTAAGATTTGTTTTGGTTATTTACGGAAATTATAAATAATGAGTGACTCCAGTAGCAGTGAAGATATAAAGTGTGTCAGGCAATCTATGGGCAGCACTAAAATTGGTGGTTTACCACGACAAATCGCGGCATTCTTAGGCCTGAAAGATCCAGAACAATACACAGGGCACTGTTTTAGGTGGACGTCAGCCACACTTTTAGCCGACTCGGGAGCAGATTTAATCACGCTGAAGCGTCACGGAGGCTGGAAGTCTAGTACCGTGGCGGAAGGGTATATAGAAGACTCGATAGAAAACAAGTCTAAAATATGCCAGGGAATAGTTGGAGGAATAACATTAAACCAGTCTTGCGCAGATCCCTTTGTGTCAGATCAGTGTCCATCAACATCTAAAGTAAACATATCAGAAACTCATTCGAAATCGCCCGCCGGTCCTTCGCAGTCTCCGACATTTACCACAGTATTAGAATCAAATGACCAATGTCCTCATAATTTACAAAACAATAGTACTTACTCAAGTAACAAACTAGTATAACAGTGCCCAAAAAAATGTAACTATTAATATTACCAACTGCAGCAATTTAACTTTTAATTTTTAACATAAATGTAATGTATAGATAAAATGTATGAATAAATTAATAAGGTAGATACTTAGATTTTTTGTAATAATGTTTGATGTACCCTATAAAATACTTATTATACTTAAATTGTTTTTCAATCATCTAACTTTTTCCTCGCTGTGGTGAGGTGAAAAGTGGTGTGTTTCGCTCGACTGCAAATTTATTTTGCGTCTCGTTTCTTGAAACCCTCGCTACTCTCAGGATTCTATTTTTGAACCACTCGCTTCGCTCGTGGTTCAATTCTAGAATCCTTCGCTAGCTCGGCTTTCAATACGAACACTCGCGCCAAACAACAACTTTGCAGCCTTGCATAACAAATAACTATTTATTGACCTTAACCCTCTGTAAAAAATCTTGTACAATGTGCAAAAAATCATACAAAGACAATTTTACGATCGATCACAAAATCGCCTCGCAAGAGAACACTGTTCATAAAAATACCCGCATGTTCGGGGGAGTTGAACGTTTATAATATCAAGTGCTTACTGCGCACTTGATATTATAAACGTTCAACTCCCCCGCAAAATTCGGCAGACTTTTTTGTACGCAAACACGACATAAGGCTACTCCAGTTATGTGTACTCTAAGCCTTGTGTAGTCCGCTTAAGCATGTCATTTTTGGGATTGACAGCTGTCAAACTGTCATGCTGTGCTGTCACTAATGTGAGATATTTCGTTGTTGAATTGAAAACCTTAGATTGAAATTTGTGAACAGTATTTAAATTTATATTATTGTATCTCCTGACAACGATAAGTGTTTTGACTATGAAAAAAACGAATTAGGTTATCAAAATGTCAACATTCATGTTAAGTTCTCTTCGTGTGACATACAGCAAAACAATAGTGCGAGCAGTTTTTTATTCTTCTCAGCCCGAACAAGCGAGCCGGAGTATAAATAAAGTTGTAAATGTCGCTATTATAGGGGCCCCTAATTCTGGAAAGAGTACCTTGATCAACAACATTGTGGAAAGAAAGGTATGTTAGTGAAAATAATTTGTAATCTACATCATAACCTCCAAATTCTTGTTATCTTGCAGATATGCGCTGCTTCTAATAAAGTTCATACTACAACAAAGCTAGTAAGGGCTATGTGTTTCCAAAATGACACTCAAATTATATTTCTGGACACTCCTGGTGTAGCTACTGAAATGGAACAGAAAAAGTAAGTAAAACACTTTCTCTTCTATTTTCACCCAAATGTATCTTCATGGCTAATAATAATATAAGTCAATGTTTGGTCTATAACTCCAATGTCAGTTTAGAAGTTTGCTTCCAAATAAGATTCCAGAGAAGACTTAAATACAAAAGTGTACTTTAGTTCCTATTGTAGTTGATTCAAATTGAATTTAATAATAATTTATTGCAGATAAAAATCCATAATTACATTCATATAAAAAAGCAATCGAAATATCATTTTTCTTGTCTGGTGGCTAGAGGATAACACAACAGTTTTACAATATGGTTGCCAACTTTCATAGCAGCTTATTTTTTTCCAGATACAAGCTTCCGGAGTCTATGATAAATGCATGTTTCAAAAGCCTGCGATGTGCAGACGTGATAGGTGTAGTACATGATATTTCTAACAAATGGACTAAGGACAATCTTCATACTGATGTTGTCAGCATGCTGCATAGCGCTGAGAATATCCCTACTTTCCTAATTATAAATAAAGTAAGGCCACTTTTCAATACATGGGGTTATATAAAATCAGACCTAAACAATAATAACACAAATATTTTGTAGATTTTAGAAAGTGCTTGACCAAATTATTCTCTCTTAAGTAAATTTTACTTTATCCACAGATAGACAGATTGGATTCAAAAAGGCAGCTTTTATCAGTGATAAGAAATTTGACCAATGGAATGATAGCTGGGAATCCTGTGCAAGGCCCGGAGACTGACAGTAGAAAAAAGAGGAAGGAGAGAGGATATAGCCATTTCTCAGACATTTTCTTAGTATCAGCTTTAAATGGAGATGGAGTGAAAGACATAAAGGTATACTAGAGTGTATTATTTCACCCTTTCTACAAAACAATTAATTATTTTTTGAACAGTTTAACACATTCACTGCCAACAGTTTCGTAGCATTATGCTTGTAGCTGATACTATAACATGAGACAATCCGTTTGTAGAAGAAAGCGCCTATGGGCTGAGCATCCACCTAGCGGTTTCCTGGCACTCATCATCATCTTATTCCCTGGGAATAAAGTATACCGACTTGGGCATGAAACAGTCTTCCATATTCTTATGCAATACTTTGAAATTAAAGCAACAATTATTAACTTTTTCAATTTGGTATTCCAGGATTACCTCATCAACAATGCTAAGCCTGCGTCCCTGCACTACTCCCCGGACGACTGGACTGACCAATCTCCAGAATCTTTGATACAAGAAGCGGTCAGAGCCAAGTTTCTGGATTTCCTTGCACAAGAGCTGCCATATATATTGAAAATGGAGTTAGAATATTATGAAGATCTTGAAGAGAAGATTGTCTGCTCAGTGTCTGTAGAATGCCCTTCAGAGAGAATAGCCAGGCTTATATCTGGAGCGGGTGGTGGAAGACTTCAACAAATCAAATCACAAACTAGGAATGATTTAGCAGACCTTTTTAAGAAACCAGTTGTAATTAGTATTCAATTAAAAGTTAAACCCAAATCATAAAATAAAATAAAATAAAATAGCCTTTATTTCTACCGTAACATGCTTACATTTTTCCATGCCTGCTTAATTAATTCTTTCATTATAATATAGATTAAATAATTCATTAGTTATTACATTAATTGATTCATATTAATAAATTATAAATATTCGATTTTATCATGCATTTTTTGATTTTTATATAATTATGGCAGTCGCCTCTTTGGCGTAGGCCTCCCCCAGTGCTTTCCAATTTTCTCTCTCTCTTGCCAGTCTTGTCCAAATAGCTCCACATCGTTTCTTAAATATATCTGCCCATCGTTTTCTTGGTCGACCTCTCTTTCTCATTCCGTTTCGTGGTGACCAGTCTATGACTTTTTTCGTCCATCTATCATCATTTGTTCTGCAAACATGTCCAGCCCACTTCCATTTTAAACTTCTGACTCTCTCTGTGATGTCTGTTATCTTTGTCTTTTTCCTAATATCTTCATTTCTAACTCTATCTGATGTTTTAATTCCCAGTATACTGCGTTCCATCTTTCTCTGTTGTACAGCTAATTTTGACTCGTCTTTTTTACGTAGGGACCATGACTGGCAGCCATAAGTTATGCACGGGAGAATTGTTATTTCGTATAGTTTCCTTTTAATGTGAATTGGAGTGTCTTTACTCTTCATAACTTCTTTTAAGAGCCAGTACTTTTTCCCGGAAAGCGCAATTCGGCGGTTTATATCGTTTTCAGTATGCTCTTCGAAGGAAATTGCCTGTCCTAGATATATATATTCGTGCACATACTCTATTACTTCATCATTTACATATATCGCTTTTTCTGTCCCATTGGTTATAATTTTTGTTTTGGAAGTATTCATCGACAAGCCTACTTTTTTGCTTTCTTTAGCTAGGTCCTGTAACATTTCTTCTAGATGGCTGGGATTTTCTGCAAAAATGACTATATCGTCTGCAAAACGTAAGTTGGTCAAGTATTCGCCGTCAATTTTTAGACCTTTGTTTGTCCAGTTTATGTTTCTAAAAACCATTTCTAAAACTGCGGAAAATACCTTCGGTGATATGGGATCTCCTTGACGAACACCTCTCGTTATTGGGAACACGTTACCTTCTCTTTCTAATTTAATTTTTGCCTTCAGTTTTGAATACATATCATAGAGTAGTTTAATGTAATTTGTATGTACTCCTTGTTGTGACAATGCTTTCCATATTGCATTATATTCCAGCGAATCAAAGGCTTTCGTGAAGTCAATAAAGCATAAATAGATCGTTCTCCCATATTCTTTTGACTTTTCTATAATCTGCGTAACTACTTGTATGTGGTCCATTGTGCAGAATCGTTTGCGAAAACCAGCCTGCTCGCGAGGTTGGTTTTCATCTAGGGTACTCGAAAGTCTGTTTAATATGATTTTTGAGAATATTTTGTATATATTAGACATTAGGCTAATTGGTCTATAATTCTCTAGGTCGTTCCTGTCACCTTTCTTGTGTAGAAATGTAATTAGTTTCAATAGCTATTCGGACAGAATAGCTAGTCTAGAAATTAAATTTGGCCCCAACAATCTGTGGACAATAATTCAGGCATATGCTCCCACTGAAGCATGCCAAGAAGAGGAGCTAAACCAGTTTTATGAGACACTAGAAGCAACAATAGAGGCATCAAAAACCAAAAAGCTCATCGTAATGGGAGATTTTAACGCACAAGTTGGAAGTGTAAAGCAAGGCGAAGAAATGATATTTGGACCTTATTCATATGGAAAACGATCGAAACACGGGCAGCGTTTAGTAGAGTTTGCTCTGGAAAATAACTTTAAAATTTTGAATAGCGTGTATAAAACAAAACAACACAAGAAATGGACTTGGGACTCGCCGAATGGTTTATACCACAATGAAATTGACTATTTATATAGTTTATAGTTTATACCACAAAGCTGACATGAAAGCTGGTCGAAATAGAGTCCACTGCAACAACTGTGAGGATGAAGACTCGGACGCCGAAGAGTCAGATGATGGGCAGGACTTTGACAAGATCCTCAAGGACATTCAAAGGAAGGTTAGTTCCATCCCCGGCTTTAAAAAACAATTAGAGTCAATTACACAAAGCATGAGTGTCTTATCTGATAAATATGACTCGCTGATATCTGAACATGCAAAGTCTAAGGAGAGAATTAACACCCTAGAAAAAACGGTGTCTAATATTGGCAACAAATGCGTATACTTGGAGAAGCAAAACGTTGCCTTAGAACAAAAACTACTTGAATTTGAACAATGCTCGCGTAAGCAAAATATTGAGATCGTTGGCCTTGAACAACAGCCAGATGAAAGCGTAATAAGTGTGGTAACTAAACTGGGCGACATACTCAAACTCAACACCGCGGATATTGAATGGGCACGTCGAAACCACCCAAGAAAACAAGGCGATGAGAAACCAGCATCGATCGTCGTTGGCTTCAAGACATCTGGGACCGGCGCCCGCGACGCGTGGTTGGCGCAGCGCCGCAGGGTGGCGGAGGTGACGAGCGACATGGTGACCGGCGGCTCGAAAGCTTACAAAATATTTATAAATGAAGACCTGCCTAAGCCGACCCGGGCTCTACTCTGGAATACTAAGAAGAAACTGCACGGTGCCTTCAGATTCGTCTGGGTATCAAACGGCAGAGTGTTGGTGAAGAAGGCTGAAGGTGATAAGACCCTCTGGATCCGATCGGAAAATGACGTCAACGACCTGCTTAATGTAAAGTGAAGTGCTTAAATATTATCTGTGGTTTATTGTGCTAATCTTTTCTATTAACATTCAATGATCTCACTAGTATTGAGTCAATTACAGATGACTCAATAACGGCTGTTAAATTTGATAATTTTAATCTCTGGTTTTCATCCTTAAATAATTTGAATAATAGGCTATGTATATTACACGTAAATATTCGTTCCTTAAAGAAAAACTTTGCGGAACTACTCCTAACGCTTAATGACAACATTGACAATATAGACGTCCTTGTAATTACTGAACCTTCCGTTAGTTACTCTTTGTTAAGTTTTTATAGTATAAAAGGTTTTAATATTCATAGTTTTACCCGCGAAGGCCGTAGCGGGGGAGGGGTTCTTGTTTACACGCGGGAGGGGATCCAGGCGCGGGCGAACGAAACTCCCGCAACAACCTTGCGATCGGCCGAGTGTGTTTCCATTAGCATAGTCAGCAATTATGAAACTGTGTACTTGTTATGTATTTACAGGCCACCTAAAATATGTAAGCAAGATAAAATTATTGAATTTCTTGAGGATATTCGTCCCTTATTAGAATCTATACCTGTAAGTGCTAACTTGATACTCTGTGGTGATATAAATATAAACTTGTTAAATAAACGTAATAAATATGTGATAGAAATATGAAACTATTATGACCGAATTTGGGTTAATTAAATGTGTTAATCAAGTTACTCGTAAAGAAATAGTAATGGATAAAGTTGTCGAATCCTGCATTGATCACATTTATATAAGAACATCTCTGCCCACGGCACGTATCTGCTCAGCTGTAATAGAACATAAAATGTCGGACCATTATTTCGTGTCGGCTGTGGTGCAATGGAACCGCGCCCTGGCGCGCGATCCCGGCGGCAGCGCATGCCGGCTTGACAACGGCGTGTCGCCGGGATTGCGCGGCAGTGGCGCCGTCGGTAACACAGGTGGCCCGCTTTGGAACCAAATGGCGCAAGCTGAGCGGCGACGTGTCCTTGACAACCGCAAGGTCAGAGAATTGCTTTTACAAACTGATTTCGAAAACTTAATGTCAATAAATTGCCCAGTTGAATTGTATAACGCGTTAACACAATTATTCATAGACATATATAATGAGTGCTACGTGGTTAAAACTGTTAAATGTAATATTAGTAGAAATAACAAACCTTGGATTAATTATAACTTAAAGAAAATGATAATTGAGAGGGATAAACTCTTCGAAATTTGGTGTAATGAGCCAAAGAACATGCTTAAACGATTGAGATATACTAGGTATAGGAATAAATGTTCCAAAGCCATAAATAAAAGTAAAAATATGTATGACAAAAAATGTATAATAGAGTGTAATAAAAATATAAAGAAAATATGGGAAAGGATACATATATTAATGGGGAAAGAGACCAAAAACTTGGATGACATCATTCACTCAAATATGCAATGCATGGGTGATGACTATTATATATCTAATAAGTTCGCCACTACTTTTTCAGACGAAATCAAAGACATTAAACATGAATGTAATGATAATTGGCTCGATAGGGATAACTATGTCAAAAAAATAGATATGTGTATGAGATGGCAACCCGTCAATAGTCATCAAGTAAGAAAAATAATCAACAATATGAATGTAAATAAATCTCCGGGTAGTGATCTAGTGCGCATGTCTGATATCAAATGTGTCGTAAATAAAATAAGTCCTGTATTTGCCAAATTAGTCAACCTGTCAGTTAAACACCATACTTTTCCTAATAAACTAAAAGAAGCCATAATTCGTCCTATTTACAAAAAAGGCAACCGTAAATCTTTCTCTAACTATAGACCTATCGCGATATTATCTAGCATTGACAAAATTATGGAAAAGTGTATAATTGACCAACTTGGTTCCTATTTTAATAAACACGAAGTCTTAAATCCCCGCCAACACGGTTTTCAAAAAGGAAAAAGTACCGCAACTTTACTGTCAAAATTTACAGACGAAATTAACAGCTACCTTAATGATAAAAAAATAGTGTTAGCTGTATTCTTCGACTTCAAAAAGGCGTTCGATACTCTAGAATCGAGTACCTTATTGAAGGCTATGCAAGAGTGTGGAGTGGGCGAGCCGTTGAACGAATGGTTCCGCGATTATCTCACTTCACGCTCGTTCAAAGTTAGAGTTGGGAGCACCTATAGTCGTGAGTGTACAGTGGAGTGCGGGGTGCCGCAGGGCTCGGGCTGTGGACCTGTCTGCTACCTGATGCACGTCAACAGCTTGTGCGGTGTGCTGCAGCATTGCTCAGCACACATGTTCGCTGATGACCTCTGTGCTATGCGCGCGGGCACGGACCTTGAGGAAATCTTCCGTCTGGCACAGCAAGACATTGACGCGGTTGTTAAGTGGTCTCACGACAATGGGATAGTTCTCAACGCTGACAAAACAAAGTTTTTGTTAATTCACTCCCCGTATCTACCATTCAAGAATATCCATCCGCATTTATATGCTCATACCTATCCTTGCTTCCATCAAAATAAGTCTAACTGCACCTGTGAACCTATAGAAAAAGTTAAAATTATCACTTATCTCGGAATGAAAGTAGATGAACATTTCTCCTGGTCATATCATGTCAATTTTATTTATGAAAAACTTAGAGTTTTATTAGGTAAATTTTATCATTTAAGATTTAGAGTTCCTATTAGCACACTAAGATGTTTGTATATGTCATTGGTAGACTCCATACTGAGTTATGCTCTCGACAGCTTTGGACTCACAACAAAGTCCAATATAGATAAATTAGAAGCCATTCAAATTAGATTTTTAAAATTACTTGTCAACGAAAAAATCAAACTCAAATGTAAAGATAACTATCGACAACTCTTTAAAATCTGTAGAATATTACCGGTAAGCATGAAACATAAGTATCTACTTGCTACTAATAACCATGGCTGTCTGGAACATAACTCAGAGTATATTTCATTAAAACCAATCGATCATACCTATAATACCAAGGCTATGGCGACTGGTAAACTATTTGTTCCTAGGATAAATAATTACTATGGGGACAGAACCCTCAAAAAGCGTATCCCATACCTACTCAATAGTTTGCCTGAAGCCATTAGATGTGAAAAAAATAAGAATAAATTCAAGAGACTATTAAAAAAGCATTACCTAGATCTACTCATATAATACCATGTAAGCTTAGTATATAACTGAACTGATTTATGTATAGTATATTACACTTTTATTTATGTTTATGTCTTACCTTGAGACTGCCGATCCCACAGTCAAACTGTTACTACAGTTTTGTGGGACAATGTTTAATTTTAAGTATTAAGTAAATTGTTCTTAATAAATAAATAAAAAAAAAATAAAAAAAAATATTTTAACAAACTACCACAAAGAGATGGAAAGTTTCGACATAATAAAAAACCTAAACTTTAATACCGACCATAGAATGATACGGTGTAAAATAAATATAGAAAAAAGAAAAACAAGAAAAAATCCAACGTATAATAACATACCTACGAAAGACCTACCTATTGTGAGCAGAGAAAGTGGTATCTACTGGGAAGAAAAATTTTGTAATGCTATACAAATATCATCAGATGTACAAACGCAATACAACATGTTTGAGAACGAAATGAATAACCTACTAAAACAAATACCCTCTAAAAAGGCTACAGGGAATGATTCAATAAATCAGGAAATACAACTTTTACTAGAAGAAAGGATGAAATTATATAAAGAAAAAAGATCGAGGGAAAATAAAAACAAGATTACACAGATTAGTAAGGAAATCAACAGACAAATAGCTAAAAGTAGAAAACAAAAGAGACAACATACATTGGAACACCACATCAACAAAACGGGTGCAGTCAAAAAAGCATACAAAGAACTACAAAGAACGACACATTGGGCAATAAGCATGAAGAACCGACAAGGGACAATCACTACAAAAAGATCTGATATTATAAATGAAGCTACTATGTTTTATCAAAGATTATACACAACGCAAGCTGGAAACATAGAGAGGCCACCGACAAAACCACCAAACGAGGAAACGGTACCAGAGATAATGGAAGCAGAAATAGAGTTTGCAATCAGGACACAAAAGAAAGACAAAACACCCGGAGAAGATAAAATTACCAACGAACTTTTACAGTCAATGATGGAACCTTTAAAACGTCCACTCAAGCTCTTGTTCAACAGCATTTTGAACAGTAAGAAGATCCCGTCACAATGGACGAAATCCACAATAACCCAAATCATAATCTTAGTTTAATAAGTATAATAGAATGATGATAATATATGTGTACAATATGTACATAATATGTTGATTTGTTTTATTGAACACATTCAGGTTTTTGAATATGAATATGTGATATCAAGGGGAACTGTACTATACATGAATTTTAGTAGAAAGTGATCAAAGTATTTTCTTTGTTATGACAAAGAAAATACTGACAAAATAGTGAATAGTGACAAATCAACCCTTTGAATGATGTTTGAATGCCATTCATAAGTTTCATTACGTACAATAGTGCTGCTTATATAGAACAATCGAAAACATTCGAGTTTGTGTTTGAGTTTATAAAGAGAAGAAACTATAAGAAAAAAGAGTTTTCTTTTGAAGTAGTTAAGACCACCTAAGGCTGCGTGAGAAGATGTGATATTGTATCATAACTAATAGTGGTTCTGTCAGCTGTAGAAGTCGCGCTGAAAACTGTTATTTTTTCACACAAAGGGTAGCATATGTCACCCGGAGCATAATTAATTACGAATCGATTGACACCTCATTTTATCAAAATCGGTTCAGTATCTTAAACGCTACGGTGGACTACAAGTAAATACAAACATAGACTGCCCTGCTAGCATAACTTGAGTCTAGACTCTACTCGCGCGCGAGATAGACTGTTCGTCACTTTCTGATTAATGCTATCAAAAAGTGACAGATAGTCTATCACGCGCGCGAGTAGATTAGAGAGTCAAGTTATGCTAGCAGGGCTGGTAAAACATATCCCTTCCTTTCGGCACTGCCGTAGTAAAACATTCACGAGAATTGGTTGAGGAATGCGCCCTTTAGAGGAGAACTGCCGGACATCCGGACATAGGAAAGAATTTTGGGCCAAGCTGAGACGGAGAACTCCGTTCGCTTCGCTCGCTTGTTGAAGTAAATTACGCGGCAACACTAAACGTTATACGAATACATTTTCTCAGAACAATAGTTCTGTGTACATTTTGACCAACAGTGTTACCGCGTAAAATGAGGGCTACCGCGAGTGAATTCGCCGCTAGAGGCGCTAGTGGCGCGTCGGGGCTTCAAAATGTCAAATGCCATAGTTTGTGAGTGGATTTTGCGGGTTTTTTCATAATTCCTAATAATGTTGTGAATATTTTGCATAGCTGAGATTAATTATGGCAAATACGTGTTACGGGTCAATGAATCTGATTGCTTTAAAAGCGAATCTAAGAAAAACTCATGCAAAAACAAATCGGAGGTAATAATAATAAGTAATATTATTTTAAATTAATAATTTACTCTTAATAGCTATATTTCTGGACCCGACACGCCAGTGGCGCCAACTGGTGAGCGCAAATACGGTAGCCCTCATTGAGTCTAGTGGACAACTTGCGTTAGTCGGTTGTATACGTACTTGTCATCAGATAGATTGTCTGAGGAACATGCATGATTCAAGAAGTTTTAAGTTACTTTCGCTTTCTTACAAGCCTTGCAACAAATAGATCACACACGTCATTATATTGGTATATAGTATAGTATACGGCGTCCGAAAGGGTATTCGGAAGTACTAACTTATCAGTTATCTAGAGGACTGCCCATAGTGCCCATAGCTGGCCACATCAGTCCTCTTTAACACAAACCTGCAATTTCCGTAGTCTATGGGACCTGCTTCAAAAACGCCAAAAATGACACCCGCACAGGACATGTGTTCTAACTGTATATTTTCAGATAATTATTATAAATATCACTTTATACATACAGTATATCGTATTACTACTTGAAGTGTAGTATAATATGAGGTGCAATTTGCTTGACAGGCTATGTGTAGCTCCTGCGTGTTGTTGGGTTGTGAATCTGAGGTCTGGAAGCTTGATAATCGCCTACACTGTTATAATACCATTAATTTTCCTCACACTGGAATATATATTAGATGCATTTGAGACGAAAAAAGCTAAGAAGCTGGAAGTCGCGGTTCTGTACTTGATTTATCTTGCGATGTTGGTCATGAGTGTGGTGCTGCTTGCGGGGGTATACTTACGTTCCCGCTTTCTGCTCGCCACGTACGCCTGGCACATGTTATTCCACATAATAATCACGGTGTTGTTGCTCGTCTACTGCATAATCCGCCTGACGTCACGTGACATTATCTCCGGCGGTTTACTGATCGGTTGTATATTTATATTAGCTCTGTTTTATGTGACGGTTTGTTATCATTTTTTTCTTGTCGTGAATTCTTATAGAATGAAAATTACAAATGTTTAATATTTAACATTGGTTCATTTCCGTTACTGTATTACCATTCATTCATTCACCGCCATGTTATCCGTAGTTTTTATAAGTAGGTACTTTTTAACTTTGGTTTCTTAGAGCAAAGAC
Source organism: Epinotia nisella (assembly GCA_932294315.1). Classification (NCBI taxonomy): domain Eukaryota; kingdom Metazoa; phylum Arthropoda; class Insecta; order Lepidoptera; family Tortricidae; genus Epinotia; species Epinotia nisella. Next base: position 15,040,095 of record OW028681.1, read on the forward strand.
CCCCGAGTGATAGGTACGGGCAAACTTTGCTTCTTTGAACTGTCATTATACTTTTTCAGACTACTTGGTAATTTAATATTTTGTTCCCTACTATTTAACATTGTAAAATTATTTAATCGATGATGCTTTTTTGACTATGCTTATTTTATAATGTCACAGGGGTTATTGTTAGTCTGTTGTAGTCGCTTTCCGCTACATACCTACGAGAAAAACCCCGGGACCGGCTACGAGCGTAGCGCGTAGCGATACTTGGCAGTGAATGTGTCTAATTCACCGCTACGCATTGCTACGTTTGCTACGCCGTAGCAGCGTAGACGGCCCAGTAGACTGTAGGACTCGCGTGGTTTTGAGCTTACGTAGGTATTAGGGATTAGTTAGCTGGTACAAAAAGTAGGACTTTTTGTTTTGAACGAAGGAAACTAAGTTTGAAAACGGACACGACCCACCCATTCAAGGTCATGCCTTTACGAGCGATTTCCGCTACAAAGCAGAAAAAAGCCGTTACGCGCTACGGCGTAGCACACGTAGCGATACGTAGCGGTGAATTATCGATTGGGTTAAAAAGCTTACCTCCAAATTGACCTTATCCTGATTAGGTAGGTGTGCGCATTCTTAAGAAACAACCCTATCTGAACTCCTTTATATCACTAACTAAATTTACATTGTCGCCTTACCCAGTGATGCTCAACAATAGAACTGCGAAACTCTAAAGACGCCGTCTAGGTACTACTTAACCACACAACTTTGTTGAGACTTGTTTACGGACAGTGACAGTACAGTTTATGTGATGGTGGTCCCCTCCCAAACTTAGGAGGTAAGTACATTACGCTACACGATTAAACGATTTCGGTTCGACTATACACTAGTTGTAGCTAGGGGTTTAGTGACCCTAAATCTATCGGCTGCCTCGATGTTTGGCAAGCGGCACTTCACAAACTTGCTCGTACTTAGCTAGTTTTCAGCCATTGTTTTCGCAGCGATTTAGTTGTAACCAGTTAAGTGTTAAGTATAACTGGTTATGTATTGTAAGAGTACGAAATAGAGGAAAGCAAAAGCAAAGCAGAATTTCCAGGGTTTTACTTAAAACTGCTTAACACATTCAGTGCCAAGAATGTGTAAAATGAAATAGGTAGGCACATTCAGTTCACAGAATGCAGAGACATGTTGTGACATAGAAAAGATTAGGGCATTTCTGCCTAGCACATACTGAGATTGGGACCCATTACCTCAACCTATAAAGATATCCTTCTTTCTTATGCTGCTTTACTATTCATGCATTGTCTATATTATTGTTCTAGTGTACGTGTTTCTTGAAAGATATGGGCATAAAGTTTATTTCTATCCTCTTTCTTTATGAAATCAAAGGAAAAGCTTGCTACAACGCTATGCAGTAGGTGCACAGCGCGCAGCGACAGCGATCTTAATAGCGTAAATTAAACCATCATTATTTTATAGGTGTCACCGGTTTTTCTATACATAAGCACCTTATTTTAGTTAGATTTTAGTTTGAATATTGAGGGTAATACGGCATTTTGACGTGAGCAGCTACCAGGGAAACAGGTATACGAGGCAATAAATACAGTTCCGCGTTCGCAGGGAGACACCTCTGAGTTCTCTTAACGTTTTCTTTGTCCCCGTCGCCTTATTCTTTTATTGTGTCACTGTGTTAAGTTAAATCTTATCATTTGCATGACTAAGTGCCTACTTAAGATAATAAAGTTGTCCGCGTTAAGGCATGCAAATAACTTGAAAAAGTATGTAGTACAGTACAGACGAGGAAGTAGCTTTGAATATGTATTTTTATTTATGGCTCTGCACAGAATATTAAAGTATCAAAAAAGTCTACCTATCTAGTGGTAGGTAACCAACTATCTTGGCCCGAAGTAGCGTATTTACGCTACCGAAGTCTGATATTCTATGGCAGTGTGTTAAGTAAGTAGGTACTTATAAGCAACATCATTCATTATTCATTATAAAAGCGCTATGCTGTTAAGTTTGGGACGTCTCGCTCTTATCTCATCGTTGGATCCTGAGCAAATTCCGCTTAAATATAAGTATTTTAAGTCACACCTGGCCATAGAGTGAAAATCCTATTTGCTGGCTAGGAGGAGACCTAAATTTTACTACTTACTCAGCACGGGCTTTAGTAAAGAAAATTTCAGATCGCATATTTATCACCCTTGCCCCCAGCTTGACGTCAAATACCTGCGAAATTAATTATTTATCACTCTTGGTGATTATAAACCCGCGAGGGCAGTTTGTGGCGAGCTGATGGTGAGTGGCGACATCGCGGACCTCTTCCAGAGGGCCCGAGTACCTAATCTGGTCCTCGCCTCTGTGTTTGCCTTAACTGGCCGGCCAGAGTGGAGACGCAAGCGCGGAACCTGTGCTCCAAGTTGAAAGTGTAAAATGTCATAACGCCGGCGGCCCTTACGGGTTATTGATCTGGCTACCGCAAAATTACCTCTCGACAACCTCACAGCCGCTCAGAGGTGATGCCCCATAGTCGCACTGTGCGTGCGACTGTTTTGAGGGGCCCGCTCAGCGAGCTGGCGAGGCTTGTCACGGCAGGTGTCCGCTAGTCGGGACCGGTTGTATCAGGTGGTACGCTCGGAGATGGTATCCGCCATGTGTATATCCCTCGCTTTAGATTATTGTTGTCTGAAAGGGCCTCTGCGCTGTTGGCTTTGGCCCCACGCATGCCTTCCAAAGGTCCGGGACCCCATGGTCTCAAGATATGGAAAAGACATACTACATAAAATAAAAACACTAAAGAAGTTATAAATTAAAATTTTAAACTACACACTCCCCCCCCCACAAGGGGGCGGAGTGTGTAGTTTAAAATTTTAATTTATAACTTCTTCGGGTCGGGGGGGCTACCGAAGCCGCGCCTTCCGGTACGTGCGGGTGATGATGATGATGATGACACACTCCCTGTCGACAACCCGACGATTGCCAATCAGTATCAGTAGGAGTAATGTACTATCATCATCATCATCATCATCATATCAGCCGAAAGACGTCCACTGCTGGACATAGGCCTCCCCCAGAGAGTGCCAAATTGACCGGTCCTGCGCCACCCGCATTCAAGTTATTATTATTATAAATTAAGTGGCAGTGGGCGGGGCACATTGCACGTAGAACCGATGGCCGTTGGGGCGGAAAGGTTCTCGAGTGGCGACCACGTACCGGAAGGCGCGGCGTGGGTAGGCCCCCCACAAGGTGGACTGATGACCTGGTAAAGGTCGCGGGAGTCCGCTGGATGCGGGGTAATGTACTAATTCTCCTCCATTTCTTATATTCGTTTTTGCTAAATAAATGTCTTATGAATTATATGTCTATTATCTGGCGGCATATATTCGCCATGCCACAGAGTCGGCATTGGATCTATTACTTTATTTTTGGTGAATGTGAATTTCTCAATCTCAATCCACTGAGCTAGGGTGCAGTCTATAACCCATTGTATCTCATCTATGAGGAGAGGCTTGTGCTAAGGAGAGTACTTGATCATGATGTTGATAACTTCATGCCATTATATCTTGGGTCTCCATCTTCTACCGGCTTTAAAAAAAAAGCGGGTTGTGTCGGAGATACAACGTTAATTCTTTGTTAGTTATGGAACCCTAATAAAATAAACCGGCCAAGTGCGAGTCTGACTGGTATAACTAATCGGTATAATAATAACCGCCCCTGTCCTAAATTATATCCCTTGGATTTGCGATTGATTTCAATCTAAAGGGAAAATCTACTTAGATAAGCATTTTCAATGAATTGTTAAATTCAAAGTGTATTGATTATTTAAAGGAATCTGCTATTATGGTGTACCCGTAAAATATATATCTGAATTAATTCACTAAAATCTGTATAAGTACAGATAAATCGGTATATTATGGCAACATTGACTCACGTAGCTCATTTGACTCGCGATACATTGAAAATGGCGGTCATATCAGCATTATTTTCATGTCCGCCACATAAACTAAATAACGTTTTGTGATTAATAACTAATGGCAAATATATATATATATATATATATATATATATTTTTTTTTTGATTTAAATGTTAAGGTTTACATATTATAATTAAGGAAACTGTAAGTCCACAATTTGCTACCTTTTACCTTACCAAATGTACCCACATAAGAAGTTTCTAATAAATAAATAAAATAAATAAATAAATAAAGAAGGATTAAAACATGTAACAAACAATTATGTGAAATCAGATTAGGCTTCTCTACAAAAAGTTATTCGGGAAGTCACGTGATACATTTTGAACTGTACCCCTATACAAGAACGCGAGCAAAGAAGTATCAAGCCCTTTCACAATGACACCCCGCTTGACCCAGTAACTAGACTTTGATGTTTTGCCTACTAAAAAATATTTGTTAATTGTTTTCATTTTCAATACCTACAAACCCCAACACAGTTAACTCCTGTATTTATATTGAAACTTATTACAATGCACATAAAGTGCACGGATGGACAGTTAACTGTGTTGGCGATGGTACACTTGGGTTAGCCTTCTTGGCAACTACTGGGGCAGAGTTGGCATAAGGGATATCCTTTTGTACCTTTTTGCTACGGAACCATAAAAATGTTGTTTAATTGTCATCATTATTGTCAACACTCATAAGTCAGTAGCTGTCAAGTGTATTAAGGTGGTATTAGGTTCTTGTTATTTATGTGTTAAAATAATCAAATTATATCGCAAACTACGACGTTAAATTGTGTGTATTTTGCTTCTTGAAGTAAGTATATTAAGCAAAATGCATTAAGCATTTTTCGAAAGTTTATTCACATTGTGTGTCAAACAACATGAAGCGTGCCTCCGAACGTGAAAAGGTAATTATGTAAACTGAGTCCATTACATGTGAAGATTTGGTATCATATTAAGTAGGTAATAATAATAATCAATGATGATACATTTAAATAATTAATTAATACGAGGATCAATTCCGACCTCACAATGTGTTGGTAATATTTGCCGTCAACAGCATTAATCTCTGCCACAGTAAAGCGCGCATACATATCTGATACGACTCTATTTTTTATTTTTTTATTTTTATTAAACTGGTTTTTTTTATCCAAAGACCCCGCGAGGAATACGGGCGAACTTTGGTTCTTTTAACTTTTATGAGACTATCAAACTGAGACTATTATATAACTTTGAAATGTATTGTTACTAATAAATATTATGGTTTACGTGTTATTAAATTTTTAAACTGTTTATGATTTTATTGACGAATTTGGTGAATGATTGAATTGAAGATTCTTTTTTAATTATACTTTTGATGTCGTATGGGTCTGTATTTATATTGTTACACACGATTTCGTGGTCTATTCTACTCAAGTAAAATTTAGGGCATTGTCTAAGTAGATGGTCTATTGATTGTGAAGTAGTGGTGTCACACGGGCACAGGTCATCCGCAGTGATTTTAAACTTATGCAGGTATGCTTTGTGGTACCCATGTCCGGTGAGCACCTGTGTTAATTGGAAGCTGATTGGGATAGCGCCTCTGACGCTTCTCATGTCGCTAATTTTAGACAAATGCTGTTTAAGGTGTCCTCCAGTTCCCGAGTATACATAATTCCGTTCGTGAGCTAAATCAGTGTCCTTTTTCTATGCAGTTTTTCGTAGGAGATTGGGAAATATGCATAATCTGGTGCTGGACATGAGTCTATTTCATTTATTTATTGAATCATAAGTTCATAAGAATCATATAATGTTGATATGCAATGGAACATCGAACAGGGCTTATTAGTATTATTAAATAAAAGACCCTTAACGTGATGATATGTATTGGACGCCATATGCAATGTGTGGCACGACCGCTACCACAGAGCCTACAACATGTCACAGCGCCTTCGTCTGCTTAAGTACTCGTCAGGTACTGAAAGTTAAAAAAAAAATCCAATGCTGTCCACCTTACCCCTCAGAATATTTATAGTAAAGCTGATAAGCCCCAGGTTTCTACGAAGCTCCAGTGAATCAATCATAGCCTAAGTGTTCCTGTTAGAAACCGAGTTGGGTACATAAAAGGGTAGCGATGCAACGGTGTATTTTCCTATACAAATTCCGGAGAACTCCTCCTCCTCCTCCTTACAAGTGCTGCATACAGAGCCCGCGTTGCAGGAACAGTTAACGAGGAAGAGTTGCGTAACACAAAGCCCAGCCTCTGACACGCATTTCGAGTCACGCTTTGGATATGCATCCGAAACGTGAGCCATGAATCAAAGACCACTCCAAGATCTTGGACTTCATCAACCCAGCCCATGGTCTTCCCTGCAATATAGTAGACCTGCCGGATGTGCGAGGGAGAGAGGGAAAAAGTCATGGTTTCACAATTGTCAATGTTAAACCATTAATCTGTTTCCCAGACTCCATGTATATACTGCGTCGATGTACTCTTGTAGTGCTTCACAGTCCGCGTGGGATCTTACTCGTACAGGCATGATTAATTTTACGTCGTCAGCAAAGAGCAAAACGGAGGATTCATTTATCACTTCAGGAAGATCATTTATAAGGCTAGAAACAGCAGTGGCCCTAAACTGAACCCTGGCTTATGACCGATTCATGGGCCGTTAGGCCGCGTCCGATATTGTTGCCCGCCTTGTTATGCCAGGTATTAGCGCCAGTCACTGTAGGTACGAACAACATACTTATATCATCAGTAACGGCTCGGGTACGAGGTCTAGCGGCGGCGGCAGCGGCAGCGGCAGCGGCAGCGGCAGCGGCAGCGGCAGCGGCAGCGGGTTCTATATATGTGGGAGCGAGAGATCGGAGCTCGGCCTGTCACTCCCACGTTTGGTGTGCCGTTACCACCGCCGCTCGGAGTCCTGGCCCTAAAGACTCGTTTATGGTCAGGCGATGCGTACAGCATGCTTCTCCATATGCTTGTGTTTGCGCCTCGTTTGTACCTACAGAAAAGCGACTGATAGGAATCTAGGTAGTTAAATGCGAGTTGACTATAACTATTCCTAGCAGGCGTTTTGCTAATATAGGTAGATACATAGTGTGGATAACAAGCTTCTTTTCAACTCTGCCAAGTGTTGTGTCTGCAGCTTCTGCCGTACACGTACCCCGATACATGCTCAATACATGCTCGGAGCAGAGCCTATCCACCGTGTCTCTAGCGTTAAGGATCTCGGCGTGGTTTTCGATATGCGGCTTACTTTCCATGAGCACATATTATCACTTGCTGAGAGCTGCTATCGAAGATTAGGCTTTGTCATTCGCAACCTTCGTGACTTTCATGATCCCGGGGCCATAACGCTAGTTTATAATGCACTCGTTAGAAGCAAGCTTGAGGCCTCGTCAATTATATGGAACCCTTACGAATTAACTTACGCCCTATTATTGGAAAAAGTTCATAAAACATTCCTACGGTTTTTATATAGGAAAGTTTTTGGGTACTATCCATTCCTGTATCCCTGTTAGGAACCTTAGGTTATAATTCGTTGGAGGTAAGGCGTAATCACAATTTGTTGGTGACTGCGTGTCGGATCATACGCGGTGAGTCAGATTGTCCTGACCTAGTGAGTCGCCTTGTGCAACTGTATACTCCGGATATCCCCAAGATAACGCTCAGGGCACGCCGACGCGATTTATTGGCGGTGCCGGCAGCGCGCACTGTGTCAGGCAGGAACTCGCCGCTGATCCGCGCTCTCTCACAACTCAACGCGCTCTTGGCATCAGCACCGGAGTGTGACTTACTTGCGTGGCGATGGATGTATGTGTGCAGTGAATGTCTGAGATTCTGTGAGGAGATGGATGACCGGCAATCAACTGTACCAATGTAATTACATATGTTTTGTCTTGTTTAGTTTCGTTCCATGACGCATTGGTTTTTTTACTGTAATGTCGTGTTAACATGTTTTTAATAAATAAATAAATAAATAAATAAATATTACTACATATTATTTGTTGCACGTACCGGAAGGCGCGGCGTGGGTAGGCCCCCACAAGGTGGACTGATGACCTGGTGGCGCAGGACCGGTCAATTTGGCAGGCCTATGTCCAGCAGTGGACGTCCTTCGGCTGATATGATGATGATGATGATGATGATTTGTTGTAGGTACTTGGGCTAAGAAGACATATTGTTCTCGAGCGCTTTGTGCTGTATTAACTTAACACGTCTCAATGAGCCCACCCGTCGTCGAAATGAGGCGAAAGGAGGCATGAAATGTCAAATAGTCGAGAAAATATACTTATTTGATTTCATCTCCTCTTCTCTAAAATCGAGAATTTCTAATTTGCAACTTTCACGTTGCAGGTTGCGTCGATTTCGAAAGCAGATGAGAGCAGAGCAGAGGTAGGTAAGCCACAGACTAGTAATTACCTACTTTTTAATAGAATAAAAATATCAAACATTGCAAAAAAACATAATTTGTAAACTGATTATTACGCAACCCGACGAACCAAACCTCAAATATACATAAGTAGCTAGGCACCGAACGTACCTACCTTCATTGTGAGTAACAATTACGTATGACGGTTCAGTACATAATTGGCTGTCCCAGCTCGCGGGACGGAACACAGCGTAAATTCCACACAAATTTAATTAAAGCCTGTGTTTACCGATCCTAATGAAAATGCGACAATTCATAATTTTGAGGGCGTGATTTGTTGTTCCAATTTGGAAATTTTTACACCTAAATTCTTTATTTCACTGCGCGGTTTTGTTTGTCCATTAATGTGAAAAATTGTGTCGCAATTTCGTCTTATCCTACAAGGAAGTTTTTTATTCGCTTTTGGGTCGAATGAAATTACCCTATTTTAGTATTTGAGGGCAAAAGAATTCAGTCAATATCATTCCCTCGATAAATATACTCTCGTCTTCTATAGGTACTAGTATTAAAAAGAGGAAAAGTCTGTGAGGGTTGCCGTTTAGTTGCCATAAGAACAAAATACATAATTTCAAGTAGCATACGGCCGGAAATCAAAACAAACTATTATCATAAGGGAAATTATGAGTGCGACTAAAGTTTTCATTAGCACCTGCAACGTAACGTCTTTATTGGTATGTAAGCAACGGGTTAATAGAACAGCTTCTATTAACCCTTAAATTGGCAGAGTATCTAAAAATGCACACATTTATTGCACTTTATACAGCGCAAAAGAGATTAGAACGCACGATTTTTTCTTACTTTGCAAAGTTTAGGGTAAACTAATACGCCATCACTATCGCAATAGAATTCACATAACTAACCGATAAAATATATTATCTTCTAAATTGATAACTTGGCGACTAATGTTGTACGTCAGTTACTTTATTTATTTTAGAAATTCAACATCTGTATACTAATACAATCATAATTTACTTTAAAAACAAAGTTTTAACCGACTGCGACTTGTTACCAAAATTGTTCCAAATAAACCGTTATTTTATTTTATTATTATGATTATTACTTCAATTTAGTACTCCGCCAGGCCAAATGAACATTTACTTTCCACTTTACCACATGGACTGTTTTCCGAGAATAAATAATGTTGATTATTACAGACGAAAACCATATCAATGTATGTGGGCCGATAATATTTGAGGAGTTCCGTCGATTTGCATACTTGACATTTAGGACTTCATTAGTTGCTATTTCAAAGGAATCATATCAGAATCAGTAACGTACTTTTACAGTTTTAAGTACGAGTTCCATAAGTCATCTGTGGTCTTCATCATCAATTCCACTTCACCAAATTTGTGATTTCCGTGTGTAAATACACTAGTTATAATAGAAAATACCGAAATGACTACATGCGTGCCTTCTATATTTGAGGAGTTCCCTCAATTCCTCATGGTTCCCATCATCCAACTGATGTTTTGATAACAATGGGACCAACCTGGAAGCATATCATTCATCGTTGGTTCATTCGTTACCTTGTGTCATTCAGAGCGGAAAGTAGAAATACGTACCTATTATTCAATTTGGCGGCAAACTTTTTTTAATTTAAATAAACTGCTTTGACACAGATACAAAATATTGACACTACGAATAAACGCCTCTGAGGCGTCCAATACACGGTGAAGTATTATCACGCGATCCACACGCTGTCTCTTTCTCATTGCATGTTATGGATAGAGACAGCTATGGTGGATCATCAGTATTTAATCACCGTGTATTGGCACTGAGAAGTGAAAAAATATTTTGAATAGGATATTATTATAAGTACTTGCAACTCGAGTTTTGGTTTGGTTTTCGCTGGACATAGAGTGGACTGCATACTGCAGTTATCTTTGTAGGCCGTATCTCTTTGGTTAATATACTCTTGATAGGTTAATACGTTAGTTTTAGTTTACCGGATCCACTGAAAATCAACGTCGTTGCACTCTGTGTCTCGACTCATGCTGCATGAGACTCCTTTTTTGAAGCAACACTAGGTTCCTCTTTTTGATTTAAGCCTTATTTGATGTATATTCCTGTTGTTGTTCCAAAATAAATTTACTTATTCTATTCGTTATTCTATTAACATAAACTATTTATAGTGGATGGTGAATTGACTTAAAAAATGTATATTCAAATTCAAATCATTTACTTCGAGTAACTTAAACTCATAATACCTACATTTTTTAAAAATCCATACTATCAAAATGTAAATAATGGTAAGGACAAATCCGTCTACCTACAATGAAATGAATTCTCTTGTTATTTGAAAGTTGCCATATAGTCGTATGAGTTTCGTTACAATTATAATGGGATCAATTAAATGATGATAATGATCATTAATCATACATTATATTTCGTTCTATAAGTACGAGGTTGTATATTGTACCCTTTTATCAAAATAGTAGTTATACAAGTGAGCTTTGTAGATCATTACACTCGAGTAGTGTTATAACGTACGGAGAAGACTAAAAGCAACGTAATACGCCACGTTACGAGCATGTGTGTTAAAAATGTTATTAGAGTCTCTATCTGCTGCTACTCGTACACCTCTAAACTTTTTCTCAATGTTCGCAGCTCACGGCCCGAATAAACATCGTAAATTGCTTTCTCCAGGCGTTTCACTGCAGTTTTCCATGCACTAAGCACTTAGGCGCACCGAAATTCGGTCACATGTGCACGGTCACGTGTGCCGACTTATGGTGTGCTTAGCGACGCGCTAAAACCCTCTACGTACTTCATATCTCCGGCGATTCAACGCGGAGTTTCGGAACTTACTGAAGTTTATGCAAAAATGTGACTTGTCGTTAGGGGTACTTGACTGCCACTGGCTTAAGTTAGGCACGAGATTATGTCAGTCTGAGAAATGTAGGGCCGTATCGCGGGGAAATAGGGCTGCTTGGGTGATTATACGAGTAGGATAGTGAAGAATTTTAATTTTTTTTTTAAATCAACGCTTACATTTACTAATGAATAATGACGGGTTTCCACGAAAATTTCATCCGAGATCCGTCGTTCCGGTACGAATTGCGATGACTTTTGATTTCTATAGGCTGACGTAATTTTGCTACCTTATTTAATTAGGTACGTTTCATAGAAAATATTTTGGTATCACTAGCGTCATCCAATACCAGTTACGTATTTTGTTATATTATAAATAATATGCTATAACGGTGGAAAACAGTTACGGCCTGCCTGGTGGTAAGCAGATACCGTAATCTAGGACGCTTGCGTCTGAGCTGAGGGGCTACCGCGAAACGAAAACGAACTTCGTTCGTGTATCTTCCTCTCTGTCGCTCGAACTAGCAGGTGCGACAGACACGGAGATACACGAACAAAAATGAACTGCGTTTCGCAGTAGGCCCTCTGTTTGCGGCGGAAAATGCCTCTCACCTCACCCGTTACGCCTAACAAAACTAGTTTCTTCCGCGACTTCATCCGTGTGGAACTCGTTTACCTAGTCTAGCCATAACTTCTGTTACAAAAGAAAATAAACGTATTTTTAAACAATCAAATTTATTTACAATTATTATATGTTTATTTATAGATAAACTAATGTAGTTTTTAAACAATGCATGTATTATTCGAAATGGCCACCCTTTGCTTTAATACATGCTTTCAAACGATTGGGCCAGTCGTCTATCGATTTACGCACGGTATCCATTGGGAAATTTGCTACTGCTGCCTTCAACGATTTTTTTAGAGAGTCGATATTAGCATGTCGTTTAGAGCAGGCTATATCCTTTAGCATCGACCACAATTTATAGTCCAAGGGGTGTAAGTCTGGACTGGAGGAAGGCCAATCATCTGCTCTAATAAAGTCCGGAACATTCCTTTCTAGCCAAGTCTGCGTAATACGAGCTTTATGATCTGGGGCAGAGTCCTGCTGAAAAGTCCACTTCATGTTTTTGAACATTGTGTCGTTAAGTGGTTTAACTACTGTTTCTAACACGGCATCTTGATACACTTTGGCTGAAATTTTCACTCCTTTTTCGCAAAAATGGAGTTCTGAGACGCCTTGGTACAATACGCCCCACCAAACCATAACGTAAGCTGGATGATGACCTCGCTGAACTCTCTCGACTACCTCTTTGGCTTCTTTTTTATCGTTTTGTTTGTTGTAGTGATGCTCGATACTAAAAAAAAATTCATCCGTGAAAAGAATGTTCTTGTATTTTTCATCGGCGTATCGAGTTAACAGGCGTTTTGATCTCTCAACCCTCTTAGTTTTCAGCGACTGATTTAAAGTGTGCCCCATATATCTTCATAAGCTCCAAGACCCAAGTCTTTTTTAATTTTTAGAGAATTGATAGCCAAGGTATCTTGTCTAAAAATAATTTTGGATTTAGGTCGAAATTATCAACTGCCGACGCCGTACACGAATTGACTGACTACTTAGTGCAAGAACTTGACAAGGGTAATCAGACATTGGGAATCTTCCTTGACCTTGCTAAAGCTTTCGATACCGTCTCCGTTCCCATGCTACTCCACAAGCTTGAATCGTTAGGAATTAGAGGTACTCAGCTCAAATTATTTGCAGATTATTTAGATGGCCGCACGCAACGCACAAAAATAGATAATGTCTTGAGTTCTGACCTAAATACCTCTTTTTTTTATTTTATTTTCTGCCTCTTTTGGGGTCCCACAGGGAAGTATCCCTAGTAGTAGTAGGTCCTACGCTGTTTTTAATTTATATAAACGACCGTTGCAATTTAAAAATCGAATGTGGTAAAATCATTTCATACGCTGACGACACTGTCCTACTTTTTTCTGCAAACTCAGTAGAGCAAGTCTATGAATATGCACAGCGAGGCTTTAATATTGTAAGTAGCTGGCTTCTACATCACCTACTAACATTGAACTCGGATAAAACGAATGTTATAAAGTTTTCTATGAATAATCAAATCTAAACTAGCTCCGACTAACCTTAATCTCTATGTTCACAATTGTAATCATCCCACAAATAACCGGTGTGCATGTCCGGGCATAGCTACCACAAGCAAAGTAAAGTATTTAGGAATCATAATTGATGAGGCTCTGTCTTTCCGACATCATGTAGAAGCGTTGTGCACTAGAGTTCGTAAATTAATATTTATTTTCAAAAAATTATGTACTATCGCAGACTCGCACATAATCAAACAAGTTTACTTTGCGTTATGTCAATCGGTATTAACTTACTGCATCTCTTCATGGGGTGGCTTGGCTAAAACCACATTACTAAACCTAGAAAGAGCTCAGAGAGCAATTCTCAAGGTTTCTACTTTCCGCTCCTATCAATTCCCCACTAACCATCTTTATAAATCATGTGAAGTTCTAACAGTCCGACAATTATTCATATTGCACACAGTTTTAAAACCCCATACAACACTAAAAAGTAAAAGGCGTAAAGATTCTGTTTGTTCTAAATATACTCAACGCATTCTCTTCTAGATTTTTTCTTTACCTAGGTCCACTTCTTTACAATAGACTTAATGCTCGGCTAGATCTATATTCCCTAAACTACATGAAATGTAAATCAACGCTACGAGAAGCCCTACTAAATATGTCTTATGACGATGCAGAGAAGTTATTTGTCGTTCTAATATAATTTTTGTTCTATCTTTTATACCGCCGCATAGGTTATAAACTCCTAATTATTTGTACTATATTCAATAAGAATGATATTGTATTATTCTTTTTTGCATGTGAATAACATATTCAATTGTTAGTCCTTTTTTACCCTAAAACACAGGGTATCCTAGCTCAGGCACGTGTTATTTGCCTCTAATAATAACCTCCTAGTCTTTAGTAACTATGTACATTATGTTTTATCAATAAATTATTATTATTATCTCTTTATTTAAATTTCATCTTAGGTTAGGTTTTTACAATATTAATATAAAAAGTAAAATATAAAACTATACATACCAAATATAAAATCATTATAAACACCTAACCTAGGGTGCCGCCGGCAGCGAGGCGGGGCCTAAACTACCGGTGGTCAGGGCGACAGAGAGAGGAACCTCCTGACTATCCGCGCCGTGTCCAGAAGTACCGCCTTCTGTATCTGACCCTTGGCCCAGCCATCTAGCGAGAGTCTCTTAAGGTGGCGGTCGAGACTCTTCGCTATTAAACCGTTCGCCGAAACGACTATCGGGACGATGATCGTCGAATCAACATCCCACATGGCGGTTACCTCGTGAGCCAGGTCTAGGTACTTGCTGGCTTTGTCCTTCTCGGCCTTCACGAGGTTCTCGTCATGGGGGATGGTGATGTCGACGAGTATTATTATTATTATTTGTATCGCTTTGCCATATCTAAGGGACCATGGGATCCCGGACCTTTGGAAGGCATACGTGGGGCCGAAGCCAACAGCGCAGAGGCCCTTTAAGACAACAATAATCTAAAGCAAGGGATGCACACAGCGGATACCATCTCCGACCGCACAACATGATACAACCTGTGATGGTCCCCGCCAGGTGCAAAGACTATTGCAGTGCAGCACTTTGACTGCGATGGAAATTAAGGTCATGGGCTATTGAGTTGAATGTTGGATGGACTGGATAAAGGGTTATAGGAGGAGACTAGCGGACACCTGCCGTGACAATTAGTCTCAGAATCGTATAAAGGCAGGCGGTGACTCGCCAGCTCGCTAAGTGGGCCCCACAAAACAGTCGCACGCACAGTGCGACAATGGAGCAACACCTCAGAGCGGCTGTGAGGTTGTAGAGAGGTGAGTCTGCGGAAGCCAGATCCCGGTAATCCGTTCAGCAGGCCGCCGGCGTTAGGACATTTTACACTTCCAACCTGGAGCATAGGTTCCGCTCTTGCGACTCCAATCACAGCACAGAGGCGAGGGCCAGATCAATCGGGCTCTCTGGAGGTTAGGGGTCCGCGGTGTCGCCATTCACCGTCAGCTCGCCACAAGCTGCCCCCGCGGGCTTATTATTATTATTATTATAATGTACCGTGAAAGTGTCCTTTCTTTAGAAATATTTTTTTGTTTTCTTATGGGGTTTCGGCGTATTCTGGCCTTCACAGCATTGACAGCCTGCTGTGTCCTAACAGAACGTGGTCGCCCAGATCTTTTACTGTCATCAATAGAGGAAGAATTGATGTACCTTTGGATGGTACGATACACGAACATTCGACTTAACTTTAACTTTTTTAGTGCCTCGAAAATGTTAGCAGGCTGCATTCCTACCTTATGCAGAGCAATCACAGCAATTCTGTATTCTTTAACACCCCACTCCACTATTAAATCGATAATATGTTCCCATAAATTATACACAAATGGCGGCAAAAACATTCAATGAATTATGTCAAAAAACAACATTCGAAATTCAATTTTTTTTTTGTAATTTCATGCTAACTGCCAGTAACAAAATTTATGGCTAGGTATATCGTAACTCCATACAAACTTGTTCTCCCCATTTCACCCCCTTAGGTGGTGAATTTTGGGATAAAAACTATCTTTTGTCCTTCCCCGGAATTCAAAGTATTTTTATACCAAATTTCATCTCAATCGATTCAGCGGTTTAAGCAGGAAAAGGTAACAAAAACGTCGAATATATATATTTTCTTTCTTTCTTAATAGACAGACAGAGTTACTTTCACATTAATAATATTAGAATCGATAGATAAACGAAAAGGGTACATGAGGCTGAGTTACATGATTTTATAGATTAGCTTACTCCGAACGCCTTTTTTTACAAAAATAGGTTCCGCCGCAAACTTGGTTTCTGTGATCCACCTCTAGGTAGCTCTAGTGTAGGCTTTTTAACCGACTTCCAAATAGGAGGTTCTCAATTCATCGCAGAATTTTTATGTATGTTCCCCGATTACTCGTAGCCGCCTGGACCGATTTGTAAAACATTTTTTTTGCTTGAAAGGGTATCCTTTCCAGATGGTCCCATGGTCATCAGGTCAGGATCTGATGATGGGATCCTGGAGAAATCGAGGGAACTCTTCAAATTTTATAGGCAAACTTAAAGAGATTTGGGTACTGATTTTTAGTATTATTTTCCACTAAATCTTATACCTAAATTAACAGACTTGTAATTTACATAGGTAAGCCTACCTACTTAAAAGAAAACTACGTCAACAAAGTGTTACATCTTATAGTTTTCAAAATAGCAATGAAAAAGAACGTCTTTTTTACCTACTTTTACTAAACATTATATATCTCCGAAACTACCGCTATATTGTACCCCTTGGGATCGTCGCATATGTTCCTAACATATATTATTATACTTATTGCTGTCAATCCTTACAGTTCCTTGTCCTGTATTTATTCCTTCACTCCTGTATATAAATGACTCATTGTTGTATATATTATCTTTTAATAATATTTAACTTTTATATATATTATACTACACTTTCCTGGTTTTTCCCTTGTCTTCCAAAATTTTCGATCTGTATATCCATATTTTCTTTTAATCCGGTCCCTCGTACTTTGGCTAAATGCGCCAAGAGCGCGATGCCATAAATAAAATAAGAAATTCGTGTCTCATTGTTCGAATTTGTTGATACATTTATTTAGATGATACATTAATTCTTACATCAGAATCGATTTTTTTATGCTTTATCATTTGGTATGCGTTTCGTGAAGGTCTGTTGTAGACCAGTGGGTCGATCACGTAACATTTCTTACGCGCGTTAGGTAGATTTAACTGTCATTTTTCCATATAAAAAGTGACATGTAGATCTACCTGACGCGCGTACAATGCGTTACGTGATTGACCTCCTGATCGAAATAAAATAGGTAAAAGACAAAGAAATACCGCCATTTTGACGTCACTGACAGCGGACAGCCATGACGGCGATTTCCCTCAAGAAGAAGAATTAAAAATACAATGAGGTATTTTTTTCGAAAATTTTATTTAATTGTCGCAGTCGAATAAAAACTATCCTAAGCGGAAGCCAAAATAATAATCTACCTACATGAAATGAGGTCCAGCTGTGGTCGTCTTTCGGCTGATATGATGATGATGATGCTACAAAAGATTGAGTACCTATTACTATAATTACCAGTAATCGGCACCGTCCGTGCAACATCGCGGGGTTCCGAGTAGAAATCTTATCATGGACATGATTATAATCCCGTGTTATATATTTGTAAATAGACGTTTAAATATTTAATAAACTCATCAATTATTCATTAAAGAAAATATTGATATACTTTGAATTTTTATTATTTTCATTTTACATTGATTTAGACAACTATGTGCTTTCTCAATGTACAATTTATAACCTCAAAACGTACTGAGATTCCCTTTCGCCGACGGTTTGGTACTTACACAGTTCTACATTGCGTAATATATGAAGTACTTAGTATATCTTATTTAATGCACTTGTTGTGTAAGTGTTAAAATGTAACCCTTTGTCCGGCTACCTGGCTTGTCGAAGGTCACTTTCGGATTTTCTATTGTTTGCGTTTATGACCAAACGCATAGTTGAAACTGGTGCGAAAAAGACGGCTAGTAGTAATATTCACATAAAAAGTTGATGCCTTCCTTTTATGATTTAATGATAAGGATTGCAACCAATTTCTAACAGCAAATATGTTTACTGATGTTCTTCGGTTCATTAAGTTTGCACGTGGTGATTTAAAGTTATTTGCTCAATGTTTATTTAAACGACTTTGGCTAGTTGTACGGACTCGGTGATAATTTCTTATGGATACGCTCTGGAACTTGACTTTCTATTTGCTTTTGATTGGACTAAGTGAACTGTCGGTGTCCTGAATATGGCGCAGAGAGCTTGGTTCTTTGCTAAAGAAGAAACAATTCAAAATTGGATTGAACTCTACCCTGAATTGATGTACGATTCGACGCGACACTTGATATATTGTACGAAATGTGAAACCAAGTGATGTAGAAAAAGTTCAGTTCAATGACACGTTGAAGGGCCTGTGCACAAACAGGTCATTCGAGAATGAACCTAAACATTAATTTCCTTATTCTCTCAACATATCATGGTAACAAACTGAAAACATGAAATATTGACTTCTTTTTACGACTCGAATCCCGGAATCCCGGTGCATATCCATACTAACATAATGATTGAGGTCATTGCCACCATGTTGCATGGGCGGTGCCGATCACTGATAATTACACAAGAATTTACATGCTATTTTAATAGTCGTAATATGAAGTAGGTAGTCTGTACGAGAACATAAATAATATATTACATTAGCTCAAGCGAATAAATTCTCACGCAAAGTGCACTTATCGGATAAAACCGTTCATAATTTATTTTAAATGCAAAATAACATAAAATAAAATCGTAATGTAGTAGAAAATGTCACGCAAACCACGTCTAATTTATTTTAAATGCAAATTTTAAATTGTAGGTAATTCATGGATTAAAAATAATAAATGAATCCTTAATCGACTAATCAGAACTGTCATTCAATCGGGAGGATCGGAATTCTTGGGGGAGGCCTTTGTCCAGCAGTGAGACACTACTTAGGATAATAAAAAAGTCGTATAACAATGCAACTTTTATGAGACACTTTAAAATTCTGTCATCAAAAGTTTTTATTAAATTTCCACAAATTACTGCTCTTCTTTCTTCGCCGCTAGTAAAAGCGCAACAATAGCAATCGTAAAAATTCGCAATAGAAGAGACGCGTGCCCGAAATAATAATCATGGACTTTAAAACAGAAAAGCTTCATAAAATTGAAACGAGTGTAGCTACGTTGTTCTTGAAACTAGTTTTGGGACACTATTCGTTCGCAGTACTTCATCACTCACCACAGTCATCAGTCTTCGATAAAAACGGTAAATGAAAGTGGAACACCCGCGGAATAAAATATAGCCTATAACCATTCAGAAAGTCCAACCTACACGCAGGTGAAAATAAATTTGAAATCAGATAAGCGGTTCCAGAGATTGCCATTACATACAAACTTACAAAGCTACAATCTCACAGACTTTTCCTCTTTATATTAGTATTAGTATAGATATACTAATGTCCCAAATTTTTTATTAAGGCCATTTATTTCAAATTGAAAGTCTGTTAAGAAGTTTCACCGTTCTCTGACATGCCAGCTACTGTCGTCATATATAACGTTTTATGTCTCCAATACTATGTCATTTTAATGGACGTAACTTAAACGTTACCGTCGGTTTGAAAAAAACTGGTAATTATCTTTATGTGACCACTTATAAATAAATATCGTGGGACAATTCACACCAATTGATCTAGTCCCAAACTAGGCAAAGCCTGTACTATGGGTACTAGACAACGGATAAACATACTTATATAGATAAATACATACTTAAATAGATATTAAACATCCAAGGCTCGAGAAAAAACATTCGTATTCATCATACAAATATCTGTCCCGACCGAAAATCGAACCCGGGACCTCAAGCTTCATAGTCAGGTTCTCTAACCACTAGGCTATTCGGTCGGTTATAAGTACAAAAATAAAAAGCATGCGTAATAAATAAATAAATTAACCTAGTCATTAATGCACTGCAGTTATAGTATTTTATGCAACAGTTGTATAAGAGAGGTCAAAAAAGGCGAGTGGCGTGGGTTACGATGTGAGCCGAAGGCGAACATTGTAAAGAAAGACGCCACGAGCGTTTTTTGACGTAGTTATACAACGTTGCATACAATACTTTTTCTACGACTAGCTACTATGAAATAAAATGCAAGATTAAACAAAGAATAAACTTTTCTTAAATTTTGTCGTATAGGTGCCGAGATTTAGTAGGCAACAAATTTTCGTTCACTGCTTGTGGGCTGCCGGTGTATTTTTTCTGGTTTTGAAGCAATATTTTCATCTTCATCCATTTTTATTACTTTTGAGTAACAAAAACTATTTTATAGCAACCACAAAGGCCGCAAAGTCAAACAACAATTTATAAAATAACCGGGAATTCGGGAAACATGAAAATGAGACAAATGGATGTCTATAGTTAACTTTGTTTTTAATTGATGTCAACTTGCCAGTACTGCCATATTAAGAATAAGGTTTTTCCTAAGTTGGCAGCAATGCCTATTGTTAAAAAAATTCTACAAAGTAAAAACATTCAGTGGTTTGTTAAGTTGGTAGTACCTAATGTATAGGTTTAGAAGCGTATGGCTGCTAAGCGTATCGTTTTGGCGACATAACAGCACGGCTGTGCCGTACTGTTATGGGGAATAGAGTATAGACTTTTCTGCAAACTAATTTTGTATGTCTTTATATTAGTGTTCGTGACTATGTAAATGACAGATAAAAGTACAGGAGTAGAAAAAAGCCTTAATTACACTTATTAGCGCTCAAAGATGCCGTGTTTCACATTTTCTCAGTTTCTTTTAGAATTTTTATAAATTATAATGCACTTTCCAAGAAAAAGCGTGCTAGTAGCACTTAACTGTAAATGCTTAATTGTATTTGCAGCTGGGTAATCCGCAATTCCAGTACTGAATTTTAAATGCCCCAAGTATATAAACACAGATAGCGAAATTTCAAAGTCCAAGAATCTCGCTCGCGTTCCCACGTTCACCGGCAAGATAAATCTTTTAATGTAGATAGCGGTCCTCGGAAGAGCATTATGTGAAAATATCGTTGGTGAGGGCGAAAAGGAACTTGTGCGTTTCAGCTGCGCGATTTACTAGTACACATCAGCCGATCATCATTTGTTATCCGTGGAACATTGAACAACGTTCTTCAACTGTTAATGAATCAAAAATAGAACACACAATGGCGTGGACAATGCGGGTTAGGAACTAGCAAACAGGGGGTGGGAGCTAACGGCGCGATGGAATGA
This sequence comes from Epinotia nisella, assembly GCA_932294315.1. Taxonomy (NCBI): domain Eukaryota; kingdom Metazoa; phylum Arthropoda; class Insecta; order Lepidoptera; family Tortricidae; genus Epinotia; species Epinotia nisella. The sequence continues at coordinate 15,061,224 of OW028681.1, forward strand.
TCACTACCTACATCTCATAAAGTAAATAGAAGATACAGTGTTTGCATTTCGCTTAAAATAGTACTTAACATATTATTGGTGACGTTACTCTGTCGCTGATTGTATGCGCAATTGCTTTTAGTACTAATATTGACACTGCGAAAATAATTAATATTGTCAGCCACATTAGGAATTACCGTGACCTGGAATTTTTAAACCTACAAAAGTTAAATTCTCGTTTGTAACGGGCAAAATTTACTAATAGTATAATTATCATGTTATACTATTAGTGAATATATTACTCGCCCAGTTATTCAATTTGCATAATAAAATTGCTCAATTTAACTCAACTTTATGGTTTACTCCCTCGAGCCGTTCCCGTTTAGGAAAATATTTTCCGGATCTAAAGAAACTTTTATGAAACAAAAAGTTTATGTTTATGCAGGAGCGTTTCGCTCACGAGGTTATGGCCTGGCGATAGTTCGTGTATGACCATAATGTTCTCCGTAGAGCTGTTATTTCCATTAAAATGCTTATCTTCAAGATTCATGGCAAGCCCCGGCAAAAATGATGGTCGTTAAAGAAATTGAATACCTACCCTTTAGTCATGTTTAAACTTACACATACATTGTAGCTGGCATCTTTACGTCTCGCAGTCTTTGCTTCTGCTTAAATATGTTTTTAGGTATTTTGCGACTAGCCAAATAATTGCATTGATATTATTTTATAGTACGTGCTGAACCGACATGTCTTCACCATCTGAGGGGATCAGGAGACTTTTGAACAAGCTGTATAGTGGAAAAAAAAACCGTAGGTATATTTTTATCGATTTAGGTGGTAAAGATGTTTGTAAAAATAGCATTCCCACTAAAAACAAAACGGATGAGAATGAATTATTGTCTTCACTATTCAAGTCTGGGTCGTGGTTTAACTCGGTAACAAACTGTTGTTTGTAAAACACTCGTTGTTTTAAGGAATCCAAACAGGCTACGTTCTCTGTCAATATGTATTTTATTAGTTAATCTCGAGCGGTTGTTTATTTACGTTGTATCGCCCTACGTCGCCCCGACGCCTCCGATATTGTTGAGCCGTTTATCATCTGGTGTAGCGGTCGCCAAACATAGTCAGGCCGGTAGATCGATCGTCTGAAACTCACTTAAGCAGGCCAACGGTTAGTGATGGAATCTTATGCTTCAAAAATTCAGTTTTGTTTTTCGTGAACCAAATAAATTAATAATCTATATACCTATACACTCGCGGACAAATAATACGGGTCGGTAAAATACCGTCGTATTTCCTAAAATAATGCAAGGTCGTACAGTTTTTTTAATCCTGTTACAATCTCTATTTAATTTTACATCTAAACTGAAGAAAATAACAGTTAAAAAAATAACATTACCAGGTTTAAATCGGACTCGTAAAAACCAATGAAAATTTAAAATATTAAAAAAAAACCTATTACGGTTATTTAATTTAGGGTGACCTGAAATTTTTTAGCGCGAGTGTATTTTGACTGAAATTTATGCAAAATAAACAAGAATATTGTTATGCATAAGTGTAATGAAATGTACTCACCTACTTTAATAAGTTTTGCTCCTCAGTGGAGTTACTCTCGCCGCATTGTTCCTGCATCCTTACTTAGCATATATTTACAATTTGCAATATGAAACTACCAATGTGGCTAGTGATCCCGCTTTTTACATGCTATACCAAGGACTTCATTATTCTCACCACTCATAAAACTAAGCGAGCGCGCACACAGTTAAGTAACTTTGTTTATTATAATTCTAGAAGGCACATAAAAGGATTCCAGTTTAAACAGCGTCGAATCAACACGATGAATTTATCTACAGGGAAATCTTCTAGCGGAGAGCAAACAAGTCTCGAGCAAAAGACTGGTAAGGGACGTGTGATTCACTGGGCTAGAAAATGTTAGTTGATTTTTAAATTTCACACATCAATGCGTGCCTTAACGCGGGGCGCGGCGCCGTCCCCGGTTCGGCTGTGTAGAAAATAAATCATGCGCGCTTTTCTTCGCACTTTACGGATGCGATTGGGTTTCAAATCAATTTTACGTAGGCGTCAAACGTTTTTAGTGCAAGCGGATGATATTAGTAATTGGATGGAGTGGTAATTGGATAAACCGATAATATAGTTAGTTCAGAAATTAATCCATGCAATTATGGTGTCTAAAACTTGCACAATTTATGACGGGTCATGGGTCACAGAAACTTAGTGAAATTTAAAAGAGATATCCTTGTCATAATGTGACTCTTACATTTAACGGTTAATAAAATAAGTTAATGTGTCCATGTCATCACTGGGATAGGGGATAGGTATATATATATCAGTTAATTTCACAAAGTATCCCAGATGCATAATAGTAATAATTTCAGCTACAGTCCTTATTCTAGTTTGATCAAAGCGGACCTCTTTACAATATTGTCTCTTTTCATGGACATATATTAGTGCGGCGTTTTATTCGGCTTGTAGGAGCGGTCGTGAATGCCCAGCTTTAGGTACTATCCCCCAAGGGTACGGGTACACACTTTCTGTTCAAAATCGTCTGCACATGCATAGCGAACGCTCGAAAATGATCCTAGAGGTGTGAACCCGTACCTACGTGATTTCTGGCTGTCAAATATTTTACGCGGTTGTATTATATACGTACCCATTCTTATCATTGCAACAATATGTTGTTGTCTTCCATAATCCTTCATTACTTTCTAGATATAGATAGAAAGTTATCTAGATGATAACAAGTCGCAGTAAAATAATAAATATCCATGTATCACCTTCGAGATAAAGTAAATGTAGAAGTTCCTATTTAAAGATTTACTTTAGAAAAGATAGTGACGTAAATGGCGCGAGGACGGTAAACACGCTGAGGGGCCCTCTGACCAAACCTCTAGATGGAAATCAAATTTATATTTGTCACGCGCGGTTTTTATCGCGTGCGCCCTGCTTTAGGCCGCGTTTACCGCGTAATTGTGCGTCAGAATATATGGACCACCGTAAAGCGCGCGTCGTCTCGCTTAAAATTACGCCTGAGCGCGAACGAGATGTGAGACTGGGTCCAGGTAAAAGCTGCAACGACAAAAGTGAAAAGACACATTGTAGCTAACACTTACAAACCATCTAACATGCATCGTCAGCATGGCACCGATCGATTTCGTCGTGAAGTGCATCCGTCGCAAGACAAAATTAATATTGATTCGCGGTGCTAAGGGTCACACAAGGCGCTGCTACGACTCATGTCTGCACCCACCGTAACTTGACAGAAAAAAATGTTCGCAATAAATGTAAATTTAATGTAAATCCAATACGTTTGGTCCGATATTTCCTGAGCAAGACTGCAGGGTGTATACTCGTAACGTTTCTCTATTAGCCATCGCCTAGTCGATATTGCAGGCGCCGACTTTCTCATTTCGCGATATTGTGGAGATAGAGTGGAACAAAAGGCGATACAAGGTGAGGTGTCTCGTTACCTTTATGCGATTGGCATTTATAAAGTAACTTGTGAAAGAATACATATATGTATAGCAGGTTTTTTTTTAAATATGTTCCTACATTAACACGGTTAGTAATTTGTATGACATTACACGTGCCGAATTTCGTAATCCAATCTTCAACTTGAACGAACGTCACTTGCAAGATTTACATAATCGATAATGACTATAACTACTCTTTAAAGTAGTACTTTCAGGGGGCGAAATTTCACCTGGACTTTTGAAAATGTTTTTCATTAAACCGTGTCTACCTTACCTTTTTAAAGTGTAGTTATAGTCATTATCGACAATCTAGATTGGCCTCGAATTGGAATGCGATAATGTACGAAACTTTTAAGTATCTTACTTATAAGCTGAAAACTGTAAACTTTACTTAACAAATTTCTCGATGCAAATTGTAATTAGAAATAGAGCAAAGGCATAAATCCCCGATATTATAAATGTAGTATCTAATTACAAACTGAATAACGGGATTGGTTGCCTTTAATATAACTTTAGAAGTTTCGTTCCACGGTAGGTACCATAAACGTTCCTTTGCAACAACAACACAATGCGTAAATAAGTTAAACTTACAAATTAGTTCTTATTTGTTTACTCCTCTATAATTAAATTAATGGAAGATTAAACTCCCACTAGCTCCTCTTGTACTGTATCTTCCACTTATTTTCGAAAACTAGTATCAAACAGACCTGTACTGTTGCATAAACAACTTTGCTGTGTCTTTAATAAAGTCCATATTGAAAATTAAAAACATATGCTATGTATAACCTGCAGATAGTAACACCGTTGTAGTGTACCTCCAGTTTTACAAGTGCATTAAGTTAATTACTTAGTGTGCGGAACACTTGATTCATGTTTCTTCAGTGAAGACCCTATTCACAATTTTGTCAAAATAATTTTACCTACTAGTTTGGTTGCGGGTGTACGTAAAGAGAAGTAATATCCTTTGGGCTCTATTTTTTTTTCTTTAACCTAGTTAGTGTCCCACTGTAGGTCAAAGCCCCCGTATACTTACAATTCTTCCGCGCGATTTCGTCTGCGTCGACCCGGTATAAAAATTATTCTATATATTTTAATCCAGGCTATAAACTATTTTCGAGCAAAATTTCATCCAAATCGATTGGGATGGTCTAGCGTAAGGATGTGCAAATTGCGGAAAGTTTCCAAAAAGACGGAAAAGTTCCCGGAAATTTCTAGAAAGTTTCACAAGAAATAAAGGAAATTTCCAATTTGGAAATGGAAAGTTTCAATTCTCATACAAAAATGAGGAAAATTTCTGAAAATTTGCTATGTTAAATTGCAGAAAAATTTCGCAATTTAGGAAACTTTCCGTCGGCATATCTGTAGTCTAGCGTGATTGAGTAACACACATACAAACATCTAAATATCCAAACTTTTGCATTTATAATAGGTATTAGTAGGATAAGAATTAAGCATAATATATTAATAATTGGGAATACATTTTATTCTAGTTTACTTGAATTGACACTAAATAACACACGTTTGTTACAACATCTATTCGCTTCTACTTTCACGTAGTTTCGTGAAATATTGTACGTTTATTGTATTGCTGCCCGTCTCGCAATATGTCGAAAAAACATTTATTTCCCGGAAAACCGACGCCTCCGCATATGAGAGGGATACCCCAATACAATTAAAGTACAATCATCGCACCCATTCTAGCACTTGACCGCTGCCAAATATCCTAAAGATTGAAGCAGGAAACCCTAAATTGAAGTGAAGTTTTCTCATTAATTTGATGACGTCGATCCCGAGGCCCGACCCGTGTCACAAGTTACTTCATTAGTTACGCAACTTGCTGAAAGTAATCCTTGGGAATTACGGTTTGTAAGACACGAATCACCAAAATTATTCTGACGTCTGTGCTTCTTTTGTTTAACTCTGCTTAGCTAAGAAATTGTGGATCGTTAACGACCGGTCTACCCGCTCCTACTAACTACATTAACTCGCCTTTACGAGTACCGAGGTGTTTCCCGCAAACTGACTTCACAAATAAAACTGCAGTTTAAATATTGTAGCGAGCACTCGGATTTCTGTTTTGTAGGTATATGTTATGATATGCAAAATAGACAATCGTAAAATTAGAATTTAAAATCAAAGCTCCGTTTCAGAGGTGTTTTTGTGTCGGCGAACGGGCGCATAACTTCATGCGGAATATTTATGTCGGGTGACGCCACCAACAGGCTCACGTTTATATTTACCGCCAAGATGTTGTTTACTGCACTCGATTTGCATTTTACGTGAATTAATTGTTTTTTTGTCCGTTTGATAGGACAAACTTTTGGTTCCACGGAGTAAATCGCCGCGTTAGAATAAGTTAGCCTCACTATAATTCTCCCGCAGATTGTGCTTATCTTGAGAACCGCTAAAACAATTTGAATGCAGACTCCGCTTTTATTAAAGCATTTTTCAGTGCTCTCAATGCAGAACTTTCTATGGCTCGTAATATTTTAGCACCGGTTAGAATAAAGCAATTTCAGCTCATTATGCATCTGTTCTACATAAATATAAATCTAAGGGCATTAATTTTACCCGGGGAGTGTCTGTTATATCTGGAGAGTTACTTATGGCAGCGTTGAGATGCATTAGAAATCTTATTCCGCTGTAGAATGGGATCATTAGGTGGCGTGGCAAGCTCGAGTTTAATTGATCTAGGCAGGATGATGGATGCGAGTGGATGCGGCAGCGGCGGGTTGTGTCGGATTAAGACGAATCTAAGTGCTGCGCCATGAGAAGCCTCCCTTCGAGCTGGCTTGCGATGCTTACCCGTATCAATCTCTAATGGCGTCCGTCCTTTAATAGCATTACGTGGTGCTACTTTAATATTTACCTATACGGAAATTACGGAATCGGATTGCGGAAGGATCACTTCATTTTAATTGGAGTAATGTGCTAGGTTACAAATTGATTTTTAAACCGCAACGCAAACGAAGGGTGTTAGAAGTTCAACATGCGTATCTGTGTCTGTCTGTAGCATCGTAGCTCCCAAAAGGATGAACCAATTTGGATGAGATTTGTTTAATCGAAAATCTTACCTATATGTCGAAAAGGTTATTTCAGCTAAGTTTATTGTATCGAAGTGTTTACATTTTTTTATTTATGAAGTTATCTGCACATACATATATCTACATATAAGCCAGGGTTATTGATACTATTCTCTCTTATTAAATACTAGCTTTCGCCCGCGACTTCGTCTGCGTAGACCCGGAATAAAAACGATTCTATATTTTAATATCTTTGTGTAAAATTTCATCCAAATCGGTTCAGCCGTTTAAGAGTCATTAAGTAACAAACATCCAAACAACAAAATATCTAAACATCCCAACATCCAAACTTTCGCATTTCTAATATTAGTAGGATGTAAATTATTGTCAATACTATCAGAGCGTGTATAAATCGTTTTTTCTATTATTTATTCTAGTCTGTGTATTCCAGAATACCTAGTACCTACAAGAAAATTGCTCTTAATAATCTGCAATATAAAGAAAAAAATAAGGACAATAATTTTGGCCATACATAGTTGTTATTTAACTCATAAGTATTAATTAGGTAAATATTTAGCGAATTAATTAATCCAGCTCTATTAATGTAATGATTAAAACGTGTTTTCTTATTTGAGTAATAATTGTACTTTTATTTAGACGGCTAGTCAAGTTAATTGTCATTAATTAAATTTAAAGCGCGTTCTAAAAGTATGAGCTCGTTAAGAGGATAATATAGTGAAGCGTAGTTTGTGATTTAAGCACTTAAGCCATAGGAGCCGCGCTGATGACAAGAGATTTAATTAACTTAAATAATAAATATTAGCTAGGTGGGATATTCCCGGTAAAAAGTTATCTCGGATGCTCCATTAGTAGTACTTTAATATAATAACACTATAGAATTAATTTACACGTGTTTAGTTAAAATTTTATTATTTTCACGTTTACCAAAAAAAGGTCCGTATAAACTTTTTTTTAGAATTTAATTTTTATACTGATATCGTCACAGCCACAAACAAGATACCTAATTTTTTTGACCGTAATTATCAACGACTGAGTAAGAAAAACGCTTTTTTTAATTCTGAGCAAAAAATGCACGACTACGCTTTTTTTGGAAAACTCTCATTACCTATGTTTATGCGCTTTCTGCTTTGTCAATATAAAACTATAGCAGATACGGCTTAATAAACCGATTGAGTATATACACAAGATTAAATCTAAACAATATGTTTGCAATGCTCGCATTAATATTCGGAAACCCTAACCTAACCGCTTTATTTGTGTTTTTTTTAAACATTTTATATTAAGTATACCGAACTCTTCGTAAAAGACACAGTCGCCGCTTAAGCCGGGAAATAAATTACTTATTTCGGCGGGAATGGCATCGTTTTAGCCACGGCTATAAAGACATTAGGATTGAGTTCTCCCGTGGTTCGCCGTTGCCGACGGTAGATATAATAATGCACATAAAATTCTCCGCCGAGAGCAGTGAGCGAGCGAAGTTGCCAGCATTACGTCTTTGAGTTATTCAACGTCACGTACACGGTACACAAAACTAGTGATGTCACGTTGTGGAATGTGACAACATTATTTGGCATCCGCATCCACTAGGGAGGCAAAAATGGATCCTTAGATAAAACTAAAGATACATTGCACGAACAATGTCGAAAATAACGCGGAGAAGCCCTCGAACCTAATCTTAGGAGCTTGTGTTTTATTAGGTTCTTATATTTAATCATCATGTTAGTTCTACAACTTAATACCTACAGATGAAATAAGAATGCAGTGATGACATCTGCTTTAGGCAACCGTGATGATCTGGCAATATTGTTTTTTCCTATTTAAACTATTACGTTTAGAGAATTTCTCAGTATTGCACTTTTAGAGTAAGTAAAACCAACGTGATGAAAATTAGATAGACTCTATGTTCACTTTTGTGTGTCAAGTTAACCGACCTGAGAAAACCGTAAACACTGCTGTACTTAGGCACTGTTACCAAAAAAGAGACAGAAACCAGACTGGTTTGAACTGGTAAAATTTTAACCACGGTTAGTTTTCTGATTGGGTAATCATGTACTTCGAAACGCACATTATCAACTGTAATTTTTTTGCAGGTGGAACTGACACTCCTTCGAAATGTTACGCAATTACCCTGCTTGTCGCATTTTAACCATTGTCCTCTATGTTCCGATTACGAACCAATACCAGTTAATTTCTAGAAGAAAGAAAATAATAAATAAAGTAGTAAATCCACTCAGACATAAATTAGCTGTAAATTGTTACTGCTACATACTGCCGACCCGACTGTCATTGTATTTAGCATCCTCAGTGTAACAGTATCCAGTGAAGCTCTGCCCTAGGGCACGCGTGGCGTTTTGCCCCGCCGGTCGCGACGCTGTTGTCGACACACATCCCATGGATATTACCCGTGACCCCTGCTCGAAATATGGTAATCGTGATCGGCCCCCGTACGATACATACCTTCTACATGATACCGCATACAGTATCTTTAAATTTTAGTTTTATATGAGTTTGTTCGTGACATAATTTTTGTTTTCGAGGTATTCATTGACAATCCCACTTTTTTGCTCTCCTTAGCCAGGTCTTGAATCATTACTTTTAACTCTGAATGGCTATCTGCAAAAAATATTATGCCGTGGGCAAATCGTAAGTAGCTCAGGTATTTCGCCATCAGTTTTCAATCTTTCCAAACAAAAATTATGTCAAACGGAGCAGAGTCAGCAATATATCTAGACGAAGAAGCGATAAAATATATGGAACAATATTTAGCCTAGTGTGAGCCACTGTTTTTTGTAAGGGTATATGCGAATGCTACTCTGAAATAACTTTTACTTTACTTTACACATATCTGGGTCAACTTATCTCTTTCGAAGACCAGGCTAAGAGTGGTATAAATCGCAGAATCGCCCTTTCTTAGAAAAGGTGCTGGTGCTTAAGTGAAGTTATGAAAAATAAAAACATATCAATGCACATTAAAAATAAACTATACGAAGTAGCAATTCTCTCGTGCTTAATATACGGGTGCCAGACATGCTCTCTAGGAAAAAAGGACTAAACTAGGTTAACTATACAACAAAGGAAGATGGAACGTAGAATAAATGGCGGTGGTGGTTTTTTATGGTAGGACGTAATGGATAGAGTAAGGAATACTGATATCAGGAAAAGAACGAGAAATACTACACACACACATTAGACATTATAGAGAGAATAAGAAGTCTGAAATGGAAGTGGGCAGGACATACTTGCAGACTGAAGGAAAATAGATGAACGAGAAAAATCATAGAATGAATACCACGAACTGGACTGAGAAAGAGAGGTAGACCTAAGAAAAGATGGGAAGACATATTCAGAAACCTTTGTGGTGCCATAAGGGTTAGACTAGCTAGATACAGAGGTACATGGAGAATGCTGAGGGAGGCCTACGCCAAATAAGCGACTTCCATAATTAATCAGGAGTAATATAATATGTTGTATGATGAATAATTTCATATTTAATTGTATAAAAAATAAATAAATATGGTTCTTAACTTATATATATTTTGAATTACCTATAGTTTAATTCATTTTCATGAATGTTATCGAAATGGTCATTATGTTAAAATTTAATGAATGTTTATTAGTAAGATATAAGTAATATGTTAAGACTCAATTAGTAGTACAACAAGATTTAGCATGCGGCATACAGAATAAATATTGTCAATCTGAATGATGGTAGAATAAAGGCTTTTTTATTTAGTGTTTATTTTATTTATGTGTTGGACGTTTGTTCTTGGTTTTCGGGTGTGCTTGTAGCATTAAACCGTTGTTTAGGTCTAGGTGTAAATATATGTATAACCCTATAATTGAACTCTATCCTTTAATACGTCATACGTCACACTATATTATTATTTAGATTACGTCTAACCAGTTTTAGAAAAAACCGGCCAAGTGCGTGTCGGACCACGCACAACGAAGGGTTCCGTGCCTATTAAAAAGGTCGTACCGTCACAGAAATCTTACGGGCACTTACGTGCTTTTCTCGAAAACGAACCGATCTTGTTCAAAATAATTTTCGGTAAAAGAATTTAACACTATGCACTATTTAGCACTATGTCCATGATTTTTGTGACTTTCGGGGCGATTATCTCCTCATAATCACTTTATCAAAAGAATTGGTGAGAAATATTGTATTTATTTTGAAAGGCTTATCTATTCATGTGTCACACGTGGACTTACAATGTTTTTTTGACTTGCAGGTACATTTGTGTGGAGTGCACCCCTAAAAAAATATTTTTGTAGTCATTTCATTACAGCACTAAGTAGCGGCTAACACAATACCTCGATCCTCCAAATTTTATTCAAATACACCTTATAGTTTTCGAGTAAAATGCCTGGTGTCATACGGGGTCACTATCAAATTTACCTTATCGTTAAACGACCATTTCAGCTAGATGACATAAAATTTAAATACACAGTCAGCATATAGTCAATTCAGCTGCGACGACATGAAAGTAGAATACTCAGTCAGCAAAAAGGCAGTTTAGCTGGATGGCTAAGAATTAGAATGAATAAGTAGCCAAACGTCTGAAAATATAAATAGTCCATATGATTAGAATATCTAATGAGCCGAAAGTGAAATTAGTTAATTGACATAAACACAGAACGAGTTAATAGCAAAACGTCATGAAATGTAAATAGTCTATATAATTAGAATTCCCAATTCGTCGAAAGTAAAATTATTTGATTGACATGAACACAGAACGAGTTAGTAGCAAAACGTCTGGTTTAAGTTTAAGCAAGGCTTATAAGTTAGGTATAATATTAAAGGATATTCTGACATTTTTATTTGTTAGTAACGCATACCCCCTAAAAACATTGGTTTATCCTATCACACTTAAAAATAAAATTGGAAGTAATTCCTTTACTGCTAACTTGTGTTAACTTATATTTGGATTTTTCTATGTATACTTAACATTTGAAATCCAGACGTTTTGCTAATGGGTCGCTTGGCGGTTATTCCATTTAGAAATAAAAACATTCCACAATCCAGACTTTTTGCTTCTTGACTGTTTAGCGTTCATGTCTGTTTAGTAATTAAGACGTTCTAAGATACAAACGTGTTGCTATCGGACCATTTAGCATTTGTGTCTATTAAGAAATAAAGATATTCGAAGATAAAGATGTTTTGCTGCTAGATCATTTTAATTTGTTACGTTCTAAGATCCAGACGTTTTGCCAAAGAGGCATTTAGCATTCATGACTATGTACTTACAAAGACATAACACAATCCAGACATTTCAGCTATTTTGTCCTTTAGCGATAAGGTAAATTTGATAGTGACCCGTCATACGGACAGACGGACATGACGAAACTACTAGGGTTTCGGCCGTATCGGCCATTTTAGCTACGGAACCCTAAAAATTACTTGTGACTAAGTATGAAATTAAGACAATGCGCTTTGTAAATTAATGTTATGTTTTTATTAATGGGTCAGTTATATTCTGAGGCTCGCAAGGCGGACCTCTCTTTGAGTCGCCCTTTAAACTATGGTTTGAAGGGTAAATTCACGACGCATAGATTTTTGTAGAAAATATAAACCCAATGTTTTATGGGCCCCTTTTTTGTAAGAAATCCTATTTATACACATACTATTTCCTGGCGGGTCAGAATAACAAGAGGAAGTTATATTTTGCCACTTTAAAGGTTATCGGCCCTCAAAAAACGAAGTTTGTTGTTACTATCTTTAGTGGTAGTTATACTTGGAAATATGCAATATGCATGTTTGCTACTCCACACCAGTGGTTCGCGCCCATAGTGCCTTAATCCCGCGCAAGTCGAGTGGCTCTCTGACATGTTTCCCGACGTAAATCAGCGTTAAATTGCGTTCGTATTCCACTGCACACTTAAAATCACGAGCGACTGCTTGATGGATCTGTATGCATGCGCTCGACTCCACAAAACTAAAATGCCGAAGAACTGTACCGCTTTCATGAAGCCTTATGTCCTTTGTTTTCTGCTCGACATAACTGCCTCCGAGCTAAATTAGTCCTTGCGCGCCGGCCGGAACGCTAACATTAGTAAACTCATCCGTGTAGATATGTAGTTGAGTTGAGTTTCAATGTAGTTTCACTGCGTGTTCGTGTATGGAGTAAATTAATAAACTTGTGCACACGTCTGCTCACTCAACTGATCGTCATTTGACGAGACTATTCCAATTACAGAGTGGCAACTATGCAGTGGTGGAGCGTTGCGGCGATTGCAGTGCAGGAACACTATATTAATATTACGGATGTGAAATACAGCTAAGGCATTTATAAGTAACCTTAATTACTATTTGCTGTTTCTATTGTTGAAACTGGAAACTGACGTATTACACGTTATGTTTTCAGTGCATTAGGAGGAGTTGAATGTTTAATAATTACCAAATATGTAGTTAGTTTCCTTCCAATATCGCCACACATCGATAACATAGATGATTACAGTAGTTTAAATTACTTTTATGCATACCAAAAATGTAGAAGAAGCACAAATTACGCATGCTGACTTGCAGAATCGTCGTCTTCTGTTCTCTGGTATACATTCGCATACATAATTTATGTCCGACATAAAAAGTTTATCCCTCCCTTACAATACTTGCTAGTAAGGGACGAAGGCTTTACGTCCGATATAAACGTGATCATGCTAAAGACTCCAAGCCTCTTATTCACAAATTTTAACAGACCACTGTTATCAAATGTTTTTTGAAATAGAATTTTCTTGTTCAAATACATACATACCTACAATACATACATACGCTCAAAAAACATAACCCTCCTTCTGAGACATTCAGGTAAAATGTAAAACAGGAAGAGAAACAGTTTTTATCAACAAATTTATGAACAACGTCATATACTTCCAATTAAAAGCATCCGAACATTGTTAATACAGCGTTTCTCTTCCTCAGAATCGATAGTTCCCGTGACGAAGCTGTTAATTCATGGAAATATTAATGTAGTTCACGTAACGGCATCAGCAGTCGAGGCACGTCGCGGGCATTTCGCCTTTGAAATCACTTCCCGGCCGCTCGACTGACAGTGACGTATTGTTGCTCTTCTTTAACATTAATGTAATGGATTGTTTCATGTTCCGGAACTCGTCCCATTTTTCACAGTGTGCGTAATTCGTGGATTATAATTTTCATTGTCTAGGGTGCTGGTTTAAATTTTATTGCTGATCATGTTGTACATATTAAATGATGTGGTATATTTTTCGAATAGCCCTAGACTGTAATTGTATTTTTATTCATTCATTATTTGGCAGTAATGGTCTTCAGCAGGTTGATTGCGCAACGCATTGTACGTACAGTCAGGGATTTTAATTGTTGAGCCATTTAGAGCTCACTTTATACTAAACACTTCATAGCTTAACTACTAAAACATCAAAATTAAAGTCCTTGACCGTAAGTTAGGCAGAACTAAATATCAATTTTTATATGGAAAAAATAACAGTTGAAATGTCCTAACAGGCGTTCAAAAAGTTACCTGATTACCCCTCCGGTCACGAACAACTTCTGGCCAGGGTAGGCAACGTGTATGTGACATCCCTGGAGTTGCAAACTTCCATATGCTACGGTGACCGATACCCATCAGGCGGGACATATGCTAGTTTGCCTCCGACTATATATTATATAAAAAAACATAACAAATTTTCTGTACTTTTTGACATGACTGTATAAAAACACCAACAAAATGAAAAGCAGAACGCGGTTTTCATTTTGTTGGTGTTTTTATTTCCTATATATTAGTATAACAACAAAACTTGTTGGAAAATGTGACAATAAAGAGAGGTAGTAGATAAGTTCGCCCTCTTTGAATGCGTAGCTATTTCTGCCATTGATTGTACCAGTGCCTAACTAAATGTTTACCACCAGTAGCTTTACTTCCAATAACGCCGCTTGTATCAAAGACCCCTCGTGTTTACGTGGTAGATTGCGTGTTTATCGTACGGTGGATGCTACGTCGTAGCTCCGTAGAGGATCTACGCCGTAGAGCGTGGGCTTGCTAATTGAAAACTTAGGTTGGTATAGTTACAGCAAGACGAATATATGTACGAACGCACAGGCATACAGAGCTAACAAGCGCCTTTATTACGCCCTTGGGCGTAATGGTTTTTTCTTAAATTGTATCTGTCACTCATGCGTCAGTTGCAAAGCAAGGGGTTTTGACAAATATACGGTGTTTGAAAACGTATTTTTCCATAAATCCAAACGTAAAAAAACGAATAAAACATGTTTACCCGAATTATTTTTAGATTAACAATTAAAATAACCTAACAAATCCATCTTTGCTAAGAGACAATATTATGTACAGTCTGCCTACTTATACAACAAATTAAACGCTGAAAGTCACTTCTATAATTTACGACACGATAGATGTAAGGAAACACTTCATGAACTGATATATAAACTCGACTATAGTGAAACTGAAGAACTGTTGTTCTTAGGCACATAGAGATCGTAATATTAGTAATATAGCACCTATGAAACTGTCTAAAAACTGTAGTATTGTAATTAAGTTTAATGAATAATTATTTAAATAGCTGTGTACACTTACCTTAACTCACGCGCGCACTCACTCACACACACACACACACACACACACACTCTCTCACACACACACACACATACACACACACACACACACACACACACACACACACACACACACACACACACACACACACACACACACACACACACACACACACACACACACACACACACATGTCCATTCCTTACATGATGCAATTATCTTGCATCATGTAAGGAATGTATGTAGCAATAAACTTAGATTAAGTTAGTATAATCCTATAAATCTTTATTTTCTAAATTGTGGATCATTACAATGTACAGTCGCCCACACTCCTAACTGACCATTCGTGAACCTTATTTCAGTGACATAAGGTTCACAAATGGTCAGTTAGGAGTGTGGGCGACTGTACTATGTTTGGAAGAGCGAGACTTCTCAACACAGGTACATATTTATTTATTGATAAGGACGTTTACATGACATTACAGTGTACACCAATGCATCACGAAACTTAGACTAACAATTTAAAATATACATAAAACAATAACAAGTAACAAATAAATTAAATAGGAACAGTGGAGCACCTATCATCCATCGCCTCACAAAATCTCAAGCATTCACTAGACACAGCCACCCATCGCCACGCAAACAAGTCGCATTCCGGTGTCGCTGCCAGCAGCGCATTCAGCTGGGAGAGAGCGCGAGGCAGAGGGGAGTTCCTGCACGACACAGTGCGCGCCGGCGGCACCGCCAACAGCTCGCGTCGCCGTGCTCTGAGGGCTATCCGAGGGACATCCGGGACAATCAGTCTCACAAGACGCTCCACCAGTTCGGGACAGTCAGCCTCCCCACGCAAGACACGACATGCTGAGATCATTAAATGATTGTTTCGTCTGACCTCCAGAGAGTTGTACCCGAGAGTGCCCAGAAGATATTTAGTTGGGTACAGATACGGGTAGTACCCATGTACTTTCTTATACAGAAACCGTAAAAACGCTTTTTGTACCTTCTCAAGAAGAAGGGTATAAGTCGATTCATGGGGATGCCATACGACCGACGAAGACTCCAACTTACTCCTGACTAATGAGTTGTACACAATCTTTATTGCTACCGGGTCACAAAAATCACGTAGGTTTCGGATTACAAAACCCAGTCTTCGATAGCAGCTCGTAGCGAGAGAAGAAATGTGCTCGTGAAAATTAAGCCGCGTATCGAAAACTACGCCCAGATCCTTAACAGAGAAGACTCGATTGATACAGTCAGTCCCTAGCTTATATTGCGCATGTATTGAAGTGTGAGAGCGGCTAAAAGTGCAGACACACATACCTAATGAGAGGCCTCAACCTTGCCCTGTCTGTAAACCACTGTCTTTTAACCAAATAATAGTTATTTACGATACAAGTGCAGAAAATAGGAAATTCGCAACGAGTGGCGATAAATTAAAACACGACCGGAGGGAGTGTTTTAAATCGACACGAGTTGCGAATTACCTATTTTGTGCACTTGTATCGTACAACGTTTTACAGTACACATGGCTCTTTAAAGTTTCAACATATGCACGGAAAGTGCTCATTTGCGCACTAGTGCGGGAAAGTAACACCATGTGTACTGTAAAATATTTTGTATTTATTTTGTATTTTTTTGTCAAATGTCATAATAATAATATACCATTTATTTCAGGCATTTAAGGCCCATAGTAACAAATACCTTAAATACTACCATACATACAATAATAAAATAAAATAAAAACTAATTGTTTAAGCAACTAAACAGCACGCAGCGTGTCTCCATTGCGTCCTCAAGTCCGGTGTAGAATTCAGTAGGTTGCCTCGGAACTGCCGAAACATCCTTCGGTCAGAAGTCAGCACACGCGATGGTCTCCTGCAGCGGCCGCGGCACGCGCACCACAAACAAGCTGAAGTGCACGTAGTGATGTAGTGTATGTCTAAAATATTTTCAACATTGATTTTAAATCGTGGCTTCAACAAAATAGACGATTGACATTTTGAATTTGCTATTGCGATTTAATGTATTTATTTCCTCGCAAATGTGATGAGTGTAAGATTTTTACAAACTCGAGGCATCAATCCTCCGCCTTCGGCGTCGGGCTTCTAATAAACTCTGTGCCACGAGGTGGATTTTTTACGAACAAGAGTCTATTAGAAGCCAGACGCCGAAGGCGGAGGGCTTTGATGGTTCGAGTTTGTATAAAGGTAAGAGAAAGAGTAAAAAAAGAAAGCTGGTATTCAAAATATAATACTCTTATTACTAGGTCTAAATGTCAAAACAAATGAAGATGTGATTAAGCGTCCGATTACGATTAACAAATCTCTTGACGCGATTTCGCGTCCACGGCAATGAATGGGTTATAAGTTATACAAGATTTCAAAACGCTGAAAATATATTAATAAATAAATATTAATTAATGAAACTTGGTAGTGACATAAAATTAATGCGATGTAAGTAGATGAAGAATTTCGTCAATGGCTCCTAAAATTAGTTTAGGGTTCATTCCAGATTCCGCTCCACATGAGTGTGATATATTACTGGTACAACGATCGTTACTTAAGCACTACTCTCATTTGATGAATTTACGTATATAAGTAATGATTTGGTTTCTCAGTACCTGTTATGACGAAGCACACCGTAGCGTAAATATTTTTTTTGCCAGAATAGGAAAGAATATTTCGACTCATTTGAAAAAACGCGATTATTTATTGAAGTTTAGAATCACAAATGTATATAGGCAGGGCACCATCGTAGAGATTTTTAATTTAGGCATATTTCATGCATCTATGAATGTCGATAAACTACCACCGGTTCGGAAAGAAAACCTCTGCCTCTAGAAGAACCGGCGTAAAAAACTCGGCGAGGTAGGTTTTTTTCAAAACAGTATACAATATATCCTTCGAGCATACATAACTGGAGTAGCCTTTCAGTAACTTACCCCTCTGTAAAAAACCTTGCACAATGTGAAAAAAATTATACAAAGACAATTTCACAATAGATCACAAAATCACCGCGCAAGAGAAAACTGATCATAAAAATGCCCGCAAGTTGCTGTTAGCACTTGATATTATAAACGTTCAACCACTTCAAGCTTTTAATATATAATTGAGTTTCGATATCCTATTAAAATGCTCCCCCCGCCCCCGCAAAATTCGGCAGACTTTTTTGTACGCAAATACGACATAAGGCTACTCCAGTTATGTATGCTCTAAGTATCGTTTCAGTATCATAGTATTATAAAATTATAAAATTACATTGCTACAGTAAAAAGCCTATTTATTTTGCGATAGATTTCTAGTAAAGGTCGCGGGAGTCCGCTGGATGCGGGTGGCACAGGAGTGGACGTCTTTCGGCTGATATGATGATGATGATGATGATAATGATGATGAGATTTCTAGTGCAGGATTTTATCGCTGCCAAATATCCCTATCCATGATGTAATTGTTTATCTTATAATATGCTTTTGAAATAAGTGTCTGTTTTACGACAGATTTAAATTTAGAGTCAGTAAGTTCGGTAATGTGTTTTCGAATTTTATTGTAGAATTTTATTAAATTTCCCAAGAACGACTTTTTCGCTTTTACCAGCCTGTAAAAAGTTGTTTTGAGCTTCTCTGTGCTTCTGGTAACCTTGGGCCCAACAAGCCGCTATTTGACCATGATATCGTAGTGTGTGTCGCTGTAAACAGCATAATATATGGCAATAATTTACATACGTCATGTATAGTCATGACAGTGTGTGCTTTGTGTACTTTGTTGAATGTAAAAACTCTATGCTTTATAATAAATAGGTACCTATTCATCCATATCTGATTCCAAGTATTCGTTATTTAAATATTCTGCAGACTCTGACTCTGATGTGTCGCTTTCAAGACCGTCGACATCAATTATTAAACGTTAGGTCTGGGATTTGACTAAAGTACCTTTTTTCAATATTCGTGTTCAATTTTTATTACAATATTGTAATAAGAAAAAATATAGTAGTTAAATCAACCAAACTAACCAGTTCAATCAATTCCTACTACCGTACTATAAAATGTCAGTACCGATCATGTCAACAATCAATTTCAAGAGACTGTTTATAGAAATACTAGACAATCCGGCCATCCTTTTATGCTGTTAATATTAAATTATATTCAAAATAAGCTTTCTAACATCGCTATGGATTGCTTTCTTCATATTCATATTTTTTTTACAATCGCAAATTATTTTGTCTTACTTGCTGTTTGTTTACATCGGTGACATTCGATGACTTCTAACTTCTGTTGTCAAAAAGTACTCCTTGCCAGTAAAATAAATTAGTTCCATTAAAAAACCGCATGTACAATGACTCAAGCCTCAAATTTGAACAAAAATATTGATGTAGGTACTTAAATAAAAAAGTACAAGCACAGCAAATCTCTCGCAACAAATGTTTATGGTCAAAAATAGTAGAAGCTACGCTAGTGTTTCACTTATAACTAACATTAACTCATAAGTAAATATAACTGCTAGATTAATTAATCTTAGTTTTGATGCTTAAGAAGTCAGCGATATTTAATAAGGTAATTGACCATAGATTTTTATGCAAGTGGACTTTACGAAACCCTTCGTTTGTTCCACAGTTTACACTGTCCCCTTTACGACGCAGTTAAAAAAAATGTTTTTATTTCACCTCTTTCTGTGACAAAACTTTTATGGTTGCTAGTTAAATAAGTCCGTCGTAGCTTTTATTATTTAACTTGGACAGAAAGGGGAAACAAAGACAGTTTTGGAGAAATTCATCAAAAGTTTTGATTGTGGCACCGCATACTTTGCTTCGGATGCTTTTTAATGTTTGGGGGAGTTTCTTTTTAAATCTTGACACGAATGTTTTATTTATGACATAACTTGTACTAATAAAGACTAAGTATATTAATAAATTAGCCCATTAACACAGTCGAGTAGTACATTACTGCAAATTGCTATAAGACTGTTCATTTCGAATAACCCAAACTGACAACTTTTGTTATTTAGTTGTATGTTTTATTTATTGTGTCAAAAATCTAACCTATTATTTTTCACTGATGGTTTTTGCTGAGTTGCTTTCTTTACATTACTCGTATTTACCTACCAAAGTTCAAGTCAACATGGCATATTATGCGTGAATATCTACTTGCAAGATTACATGGGTTTTATTATATTTTATGACTTCAGGGTGAAATAATATAATACTACTAAGGCTGATAAAAAATCATCTATTCAGTGGTTGTATTATTAAAACAGCAGTGTGAATAATTATTAGCAGACTCAACCTCTCGCTAACTTCAAATTTTTATTTACTGTGCCTACTGTTAGGTACATGATAAAACTTCACTCATAAAGCGAGCCGAGCAGACCGCGCGCGCGTGATGTTACATCAGGGCTTTTCACAATGTTTATCGAAAACTCGCCTTTAGCGGACCGGTGTAAGTTTCACCGTCGATTATGCATACTTATTACGAATCTTGAGGTCAGAATATGCTAGGAATAAATGGTGAAGCGAGACATGATAGGTTGAAAAGCGCATGATAGGATTAGCTCCGCAGAGGAGCGGTGACATGCTTTGTTTAGATCCATTACGCAACATAACTAATGACACACTGTAAGTTTACAGCCTTTCATTTGTAAAGGTCACTTGGGCAGCTCTAAATCTGATATTAATGGTGAACAGCTAATCAAGTAACGAGTATTACGCAATTAAGCTGTTTGTATAACATAATCCAGTTAAATTAATATTTAATCTCATCATTTGACTTAACTCAAGCAATTGGTGCCAAGTTAACTTTGAAACATGTTGATACATTGTTGGTTGGTTCTTTGTTGCCAAAATGACTGTTTGAGTGTTCTTGAATAGAAATAAAGAATGAGTAAGATACAATGTTATACAAAGGTTTCATAGAAGACTGCGGTTTGTAATGTCTCAATATGCGTTTGTTTCAATTTAGTAACCTTTGCTTTAATCTAAGACATTAAAATAATAGTGGTAATAAAAATGTATGAATTACGCCAACAACTAACCTAAATAATATAATTCGTAACTGTTGAATATTTCAGATACTCTAAACAATCGATCTGAGGCAATAAAATTAAGGTGTCATCCGCGAAACTGACAACCAATTTAGTTTCAAATCTCTCCATTACCGTCTTGACCTACGTAATGCCGTTATGTCGTACACATACGTATGAATGTAATATGCGGGTTTGGCTGCGATCATGGCTGGATCTAGTTTAATTAATCTGGATTTGATGAGGGATTAAGTGTATGCCACGCGTGACGGATCGAGAGCTCCGCCTAGCGCCTGGGCGGCGTCTACTGCGGTTTTAAACGGATTTCGAAAGGTTATTTAGCATGCTCACTTTACTAAATAACCGCGTTCCGATTCTAATCGTTACACTAATGCAATAAGGTCCAATTTACCGATCTTTTTGTTTTGTCATAGGAGGTTGCGATAGTGAGTCTATTGGAGTCTCATTCCGCCTTCGCACAATTTGTATACACGTTTAAGAAGCGTAATTTCGGTCCCTCCGCTGCGGGGCGCGGAAGTTCTTCGCAAATTGATGTTGTTTTTAATGTGGGGTTGGCAAGCGGACGCATTGTTGGTCGCTACTTGTGTTTATCAACGTGTTACTGTTTGTAACTTGTCGCACCAGAGGGGATAATTATCAAGAAGTGCCAACTATTTGGCGATCATCTATTCTACGCATAGCCGTCGGTCTCCGGCTGAGAGCTGGGCTCTGCACAGGTCACAACTGTGTTTCTTGTGGGGCTCCAGGGTACCGACTCGGCCACCATGACCTCTCCTGCTTCTCTGGCGCCGGCCACCTGTCCCGCCACGCCGCTCTCAACGACATTCTCAGAAGGGCACTCGTCAATGTCAACGTTCCCGCTGCTCCGGAGCCCTAGATTGTGCGGGGTGATGGCAAGCGCCCTGACGGAATGTCGTTGATACCCTGGAAGACGGGCCGTGCGCTGGTGTGGGACGCCACCTGTACAGACATCCTGGCGGCGGTGTTCTGCCTTTTCTCCGAACTTTTTTTGTCCGAATTTCATTTGCCAACCAACATTTCGCCGATGATTCACTTTGACAACCAACTATTAGCAAATTTTTATATGACAACGTTCCATTTGGTAGAATTATTATAAAGCGGATTATTGTAATGACTCAATAATTTTGGCATACTGATCATTTGTCAAATCTTTCACTAGGCCCTAACAACTATTAAATGAATAATGTTTCGTCAGTGTAACATATATGAGGCAACTTTTTTCTTAAACGAAGTAAAAGATACACACTAAAACCGGATCTTTAAAACTATGACTGCTTTTGTACTTGCCTTAGACAAATATGATGCTCGTTTGGTAAAAAAAAAAATAGTACTATCTATCGTTAAAAAAACATTTCACAAAGTCCAGTTAGGTGCGACGACGAGCGAAGCGAAGAGGAGTGTTAGGTTCAACTGTGTCCCTACAGCGCGCGAGCCGAGCGAGCGAAGCGAGCGTGCTGCGGCAGCGGCCGGCGAAGCGCCAGAACCGACTGTTTTTTTTTATTCCCTCGGAATCGCGGCCCCTCATCGGTCAAAAGTCGGTTCTATGAAACCTCACTTATTGCTTTGAATCGACTTCATGGCAGCTTTTTCAAAGTCTAACACGCATACTTTTGGCATCAGATTAATACCATGTTCATTTCCATATTCGATCAATAACTCAAACATTACATCCTAAGAACGTTTGTCTTTGTTGGTGCATAAACAAAAACATAGCGGAAACGTCGTCATCGTCAAAAACACATTTGGTAATTATTAATTAACTAAATGTATATTATACTGACTAAACCATAAACCACATGAAAATAATATGTATTTCAAAAAGTTCCAATTAAAAACCGAGCCCAAAGATAGAATTGCCAAACATTTAGTTGGGAAATGAAACAATTCTATAAAATTCAATTGGAACATGATCATTCGGCGAAATGACATTATGCGAAAAATTGGTTGCGATGTGATATTCGTACATAAAATTTTCGGAGATGATTTAGAGAACCCCTGGCGGCGTCACACCAACTATCAGGCGTGCGGGGGCGGCAGCAGACGCCCGGGAACGCCTCAAGGTCTCCAAAATACAGCTGTCTCGGCGTCCAATATCAGTTCTTTGCTTTCGGCGTCGATACACTAGGTCCTTGGGGTAAGGGTACGCTGGAGCTCCACAGGGAGCTCAGGAAAAGGATAAGAGAGGGAACAGGTGACCCTCGCGCCGGCGGCTTTCTCGCGCAAAGAATCACAATCGTTGTTCAGCGCGGGAATGCTGCCTGCGTGATGGGCAGGGTGCCAAGAGGCACAGGTCTCTTATTTAATTTGTTATTTTATTTATTTTTTCGAAGTTAAGGTTTAGTTTTAGTTATTTTAATTTAATAATAGTTTTAGTCTCCTATTTACACATTAAGTATCATGAGTATCATGTTTTTTTAAATAAATCAATTTTCCTTCTTAGCGATCAATCGAAATAGTTCCTTTGCCAATTAATGTCTACGTTAATTCATTACCCTGAGCTCTGCCATATTACGTTTCCCATTCTGTGTCATTTTGAAACACATTTTTTGTTTAGTTGCATATTTCTAGTTTGCAATTATACAATGCAAATAATGTACGTATCTATTCTAAATAACGAACGAAACCTGATTAACAAACGGCCATCGAAACTATTTTGTTTAAAATTAACCTGCCCTGTGTTACGCACCAAATCTCAGTAAAATTATACATTCAAACATCCACGCGAACAATGGTACGTGCACTTAACCCATTCATGGATAAGAATGCTATAGCATTCGAAACTTTTGTTTCGTTTAGTGTACGACACGCACTGTCAATCACTTTCCGGGAACGTAATAAATGAAAATCGCGTCAATATCGTTTTGGACGAGTTTATCGAGAACATACATAGCTGCAGCCTGTTGGTAGATGTCGTTGAAATGAGTTTGCCTGTATCTGTCACTCGAATTGAGACGTTCCCTGGCCACCGTCAAATTTGTATTGGGTCTTATATTTATAGAGGTGGTGCGCCTGTCAGTACCCGACTCGAGGAGCCGACTCTGCGCGCTGCGGCTGCTGGCGCCGGCGGGCGCGCGCACCGGCCTCTACCGCGACTCGCCGCTCCGACGCGCGCTCGTCATGCAAACTCCTTGCTTAACTCGGTGCCGCATTGCGATTTGTTTTCTTTCGCGATGGCAATAAAACTGATCGGCGAATGTGAGCGAATGATTGAGACGAACGGGCGGAACGAGAGTTGATATTAAGATTATGACGCTATGGTGTAAACTGTAAGTTGGAACGTCATTGAACTAAATTATTAAATACTGCGTTTATTTATTTGTTTATGAAGGGTCGCAAGAGGTACAATACTATAAAACATACACTTAAACAACGGCATACGACGGCGCGAGACACGTGCTGTCACTGCCAGATGACTGTATACGAACACTCCTAAGCAACGCCATATGTAGGTATGTGATTGGGAGACTTCGATAAGAAACCCGATACTAAACTCGCGTCTCTGCACGCGTCCATAAACGTGACCTTAAAAATATGTGCCAAGGGACGAAACACATTTTATGTAGGTAACGCATTAGGTATAAGTTTTAGGAGTGAGGTAGTAATTGTGTAATCCAGCGGTTCCCTAACATTTAATAGGTTAATCCGTGGAACGATCGGTTATACCCTTCTGTACAAGAGCATTGCAATGCAAATTCTTCTCGTACTACCAAATTAGACATTATATCTTTCGGATCATTTCGTCAAGATTTAGGACAATATGATATTAGTTTTAGCGGAAGGCACGGCGTGGGTAGGCCCCCAAGGTGGACTGTCATCAGTAAAGGTCGCGGGAGTCCGCTGGATGCGGGTGGCACAGGACCGGTTACTTTGGCACTGTTTGGGGGAGGCCTACGTCCAGCAGTGGACGTCTTTCGGCTGATATGATGATGTTGATGATGATTGATGAATATTAGTTTAGTTTTTTTTGGACACGCCTATAAAAAAGTCTATAGAAGTCTAGACTTTTAATAAGAGTTTTGACATCCACATACGAGAGGTTAATTGTTAACCTTCAGAAAAGAAAAACTTACTTAGTAAACTAGACGATAGTTTAAACACATTAAAGAATGCATTATTCACTTAAATACGGCTAAGGTAAACACGTAAACACGTTTAAAGGCAATTAAACGGCAAGGAAGTGCGCAAACATGACGGAGTTTAAATTGCAGTAAACTTGAGTTTACACAGGATGCTCTTTCTTTCGAGGTAGGTACTTTCTTTTAAATGAAGGGAATATCAAATAGGGTGGCATTTTTTATTGAATTCAAACTATTTAAGTATGGATAAGTATTGCTGTAGTGGGATAAAAAATCAATAAAGTAAATCGTGATGGATATTGACTATGCTATGTACATTATTGTAAGTATATGCGGGGATATCCCTAGAGTTCCATAATTCTAGTTCCATATGGAACAATCGGTACATATGTAAGTGTCAAATAAATGATCCCAATACTTCCATATGGAACTACATAGGTACTTACACCTTAGGTCTTTACACCTGGTTTTGTTTTTATATACTTGACAATGTCAACTGAAGAATGTAGATAATCAATGTACCTATAGAAGTGGCCCTTTATGTAATATATATATGTATATATGTACAAAGGTTGTACTTAGCAGAGGTACACGTTTGATATGAATATATACCAGTAGTTCCATATGGAACTTCTGGGATAGCCCCGTATATGCCGATTGCGCTTTATACTTACTGACTTTTAGCAAACATGGATTTACAGTTAGATTTTGGGGCGACGGGTTTTTAACGCCTTCGTGTTTCTAATGGAGGGTTAAAAACCTAGGGCTTTGTGTAGCCTGAGTGTTGTACTCAAAACATGCAGCTTCCTCATAGTTCCTCATGGTTAGTTGGTTGGTATATAAAATAATTATGCAGAAATGTTATCTACGACGACATCGACAAATTTATCGACTGCATAAAAAATGTAACACTCCATTAGTCCTATTCCTTATGTCATTTGCACTCGATCGTCCGATCCCTAATGATGAAAGTAGAGTATAAATAGTGAAATTTACAAAACACCTTCACTGCCAAGAATCGCTACGCGCTGTACCCGTATGCCGCGGAAAACTACTATATGGCGTAGACGCTCGCTAGGCTGGCAGTGAAAATGTTAAAAAGCGTTTTTTTGTTTATTTCAGCTCTCGTCATCGGGACCTATCAGCTACGTAGGTATGTGCGCCGTGTGCGTAGATCAAAGGCTCGGACCTCCATGTGGTCTAAGCTTTAAAAAAGTCCTCGTTGAGCCTAGTTGAGTTAATTTACTAGTGCTTTAATATTTTTTCAGATTTAACGTTCACTGACGTATTAATATTAGACAGTCCTGGATATAAATGGACGATACTAAATCCTTGGGTGGTACAGCCAGACTAGCGTACTGTACTTGTATCCAATATTTGCATGTTACAAGAAGCAAGCTCTCACAATCCGTAAGACGCCGTGTCGTACCAAAGCGAGTGGCGTCCTGGCGGCCGGCAGGCGCCCTGCTTAGACTTGACACTGACGTGGCGTATTTGTGCAAAATATGGTTGTGCCATGTCGGTGGACAAAGACACATCACGAACGTAGAAATAGTTAAACATCATGAGGCATTTGTAACCATTACAGTTGTTTTAGGGTAGCCAAAATGGCAAAAATTGAATCATTTTAGTTTCGTCTGTCCGTATGTGCCACGCATTTTACTTAGAAACTATTAGATCTAGGTATAGGAATGAAAATTGGAAGATGGCAAAATACCCCTTTATTTTCACAGTTGTGTAAGTAGTCAATTTTTTTTCGGGGCTTCAGACAAGGTCACAAATAAATGTGTTGGTTTTACGCGTCCAAACTCTGTTCGCCATAATCACTTTTTCTCTGCCCGCTAGGCTTTCTTCGGCATTAACGCTACGAAAAAGATGACGTTAATAGTACATTTGTTCGTAAAAATCGCTTACCAATCTTGTTGCAGAATGTACTATTAATGTCATCTTTTTCGTAGTTTTAATGCCGAGGAAAGCCAGAATTAGTGAAGTAAAGTGAACTTTGGGAACACGCGTGGGGTCTAATTGGGTACTTTCCTGGGTAAAATATATATAGTTATATTTAGTCCGTCAGTTAAATTATCAAAAAATATTGTACACGTATTTTTTTGTTTGTCAATTAAACAATAGTATTTTATGCAACAGTTGTATAAGAGAGGTCAAAAAAGGCGAGTGGCGTGGGTTACAATGTGAGCCGAAGGCGAACATTGTAAAGAAAGACGCCACGAGCGTTTTTTGACTTTGTTATACAACGTTGCATACAATACTTTTTCTACGACTAGCTACTATGGAATAAAATGCAAAATTAAACAAAGAATAATTTTTTCTTAAACTTTGTCGTATAGGTGCCGAGATTTAGTAGGCAACAAATTTTCGGTCACTGCTTGTGGGCTGCCGGTGTATTTCTTCTGGTGTAGAAGCAATATTTTCATCGCCATCCATTTTTATTACTTTTGAGAAACACCAACTATTTTGTAGCAAACACAACGGTCGCAAACTCAAACAACAATTTATAAAATAACCGGGAATTCGGGAAACATGAAAATGAGACAAATGGGTGTCTATGGTTAACTTTGTTTTTAATTGATGTCAACTTGCCAGTACTGCCATATTAAGAATAAGTTAGCAGCAATGCCTTTAGTTCAAAAATTTCTAAAAAGTATAAACATTCAGTGGTTTGTTAAGTTGGTAGTACCTAATGTATAGGTTTAGAAGCGTATGGCTGCTAAGCGTATCGTTTTGGCGACATAACAGCACGGTTGTGCCGTACTGTTATGGGGAATAGAGTATAGACTTTTCTGCAAACTTATTTTGTATGTCTTTATATTAGAGTTCGTGACTATGTAAATGACAGATAAAAGTACAGGAGTAGAAAAAAAATGATAACGATATAGCCCGTTAAAGTTCCGCGTGACGACACATTATGCTAAAAAGTGTACCATAATGTGACTTCACACGGAACTTTGACGGGCTATATCTTTGTCAGTTTTTGTTTAATTAACAAACAAAACAATACATGTCCAATATTTTTTGATAATCTAACTGACGGACTAAATAACTTTTTTTTAGGAAAGTGGCCGATTCTGAAGAATAACACTTGCGTCTCGCGCACGCGAACAAAATATCTGAACCGATAATTGAGCACAAAACTAGGCTTACTAACAGATTTTAGAAATTATTTCTAGCCGAGGCAAAATACGGTTTCGAAAAACATTAATTTATAATAGCGTTTTTTTTGTTTATTTCATTTTAAAACATTATTCTGAGATGCTTTATTCAAGAATCCACCAAACTTTCCACCCGGAAGTAATTATATAGATATAAATTAAACATTCATTGTCTTTTTTATTTTATTTATATTGAATATTGTAAAGCAAATGTAAATGAACCTAAATAAAGATAAAAAAATATTAATATTTATCCGGACTTTTTAGGAGCTAGCTAATTAAATATTTTTTATGTCTGATTTTTTGGTGGATTTTGCCTCTAGGTAACTATTTAATTGATAATATATCCGTTACATAAAAAAAATTAGCTATTATAAATTATTTCCAAATATGTCATTTTTTCCATACAAGTTGTCAGTTCATTGCCTGGACTATTCAACAAATCTCTCCGGCTTTGTCGTCGAGCAATTTCTAGGTTATCTCGGCAGTCAGAATGCTCAATGACAATAAATAAAACGCGGTTGTCGAACTGAAAACTTGCAAAAACAACATGCTTTCGAATAAGTATCTACTAATAATTGTGTACTTACCGAAAATAGGTGGATTTACCTTATAATTTAACAGACTGGCAGCAATTTAAAAAGCGAAGTACCTACTCTTATCATACTGTTCAAAATTAGTTCTTAAAAAAATCAAAACTAGTTCTTAATTAACATTCCTCGGACTTTTTCTTGACCTTTGCTGTTCAGAAAATTGAAACCGCCTTTGAAATAGTATTTAAAGAAGGAAAACTTGAGGCTAAAGTTTGTCGAGGGTTTAATGGCAGCGGAAGATGCTCCGCGAGCAAATTAAACCCTATTCACAGACACGTACTACCATCTTCGAGGGAAAAAAGGCTTAAGTACCTTATAAACCCATGTGTACTTAGTTCATTTCCGTTTGGGATGACTGTACAAAGACTCGAATCGGGGTTGTCGGATTAAGACATGTGCCTTCTTTCTTCGTGCCATAATACAACTGGTAACCTTGCTCTTTCCCGATAATATTAGGACAACTAGAAGGTATGGCTTTTCTTATTATAAATATTGTGTATTTTTAATTTGTCTGTGACCATTGAGTGAAACTGACGACACAAGGACGATTTACAAAAAAAAAGAAAAAAAAAGAGAAAGAACAGAAACTATTAAAAGCAATAATACAATGATATTTTTTTTTTTTTTTCTTTTTTTTTTTTTTTTCCAAGCCTATAGAGTGTCCCACTGCTGGGCAAAGGCCTCCCCTCTTGATTTCCACACGTCCCGATTTTGAGAAATCTCTGGCCAATCGTAGTGAAATATGTCCAGGTCATCCCGCCATCTCCGTCTCGGCCTTCCACGTCGTCGCCTTCCATCGTGCGGCACCCAGTCCGTGGCTAGTCTAGCCCACCTCTGGGGATGCATGCGGCAGACGTGGCCGGCCCATTCCCATTTCAGCTTGGCGGTCTTGGCTCCAACGTCAGCAATGCATGTTTTTGAGCGCAGCGTAGAGTTTCGGACCCGGTCGATCCGTTTGACTCCCAGCATGCTACGCTCCATAGCACGTTGGCAAACCTTCAATCTGGTCTTTTGTGCCTCAGTGAGTGACCATGTTTGGGCACCGTAGGTTAGGACAGGCAGAATACACATATCGACGAGTCTTCGCTTCAGGGTTAAAGGAAGGTCTCCCTTGACTAGTTCTTTTAAAGACCAATAGCTTCTCCAGGCGTTTTGGATCCGTCTTTCGACTTCCTTGGCCTGCCTATGTCTGAAGGAAACTAATTGGCCTAAATATGTGTACTCGTTGATAAAATATATAAATAAAATTAAAAAGACACCTTATAAAAATTAACACTAAAACAACATGCATGGTTGTGTGGTAGCCACTGAATATAAAAAAAACCGGACAAGTGCGAGTTCAACTCGCGTGGTGAGGGTTCCGTATATAACACACAAAAATATTGAGAATTTTCCCGTTACTTTGAATACTCAAACTTCTTATAGGTTTTCCTGTAATCTTTAGGCAAGGAACTATTTTCCATATTTTTTCAGAATTTTGGTAAATTTTCGTCTTTTTTCCTAAATTACTTCAAATCTGTTTTTGCTAAAATTATAAAAAAAAATATATCTGAGATGCTTACAACAGCCCCTTTCATTTGGTATGTCACGCAATACAGTTTGCGAAACTTTTATTTTTTTATTTTGCCAATTTACCTCCCAAAAGTGGCCCCCTTGTTCAGAATTCATTAATTTACTTTACGCGTCTATCTTTGGGTCACCAATTTGCATATGTTTACCAAATTTCAACTCAATCGGTCCAGTAGTTTCAATATAAAACTTTAATATACATTTTTATACTCGTCGACTTTAATGTTTGAATTAAGACTTCGTACACTAAACTAAAACCACATTTTTTTTTCTATAGAGCTCCTAACTCAACTATAATAATTATAAGACAACGCCTCAGACAACTAAAATAAATTCGACCAATCACGTAGCGCCTTTACTGAACTATAATGAATTTGACCAATAGGACGTCGTGTTGATTCCAATACAAAAGACATCAACGAGCCGGCACACCTCTGACTTGCACTTCGTTTCAGCAGGGCTTAGATATTTTTCACTAGATACCAAGTCTGTTTGATTAGTTCTGTTGACTCGTATAAAAAGTATAGTATACAATAGTTACACAATTAGCTCTTAAATTCTCGTACTTTACTTAGGCCACTCGGCATACTCGACTTCAAGAGCCCTTATTATGTAACGATTATATAAAATACTATGTATAAATCTTATTGATATAATGGTGTGCGTCAGGATGGCGGGTGGACCTCGGGAATTTCAATGAAAGGTTGACAGATATTTGGTACCTTCTGTGTACCTTTGTGTACCTTTAGTAAAATTCTGTGTACCTCTCCTGAAAACGAGCTATCTTCAATATTAGGTCCACCCGCCATCCTGACGTCAGAATGGCGGGTGGACCTATGAAATATGTACAAAACATACATTCTATTTCGCCAAATGTATGTAATAATTTGGTACCTTCTGTGTACCTCTGTATACCTTTAAAAAAATCTGTGTACCTCTCCTGGAAAAATTTTTTTCTTAAAAAATAGGTCCATCCGCCATCCTTATATTACGTAGTACGTAGTCGGCCGCTCTGTCATCAGTATTTTAGTAAATAAAACGAAACACCCAACATTATATTATTACTTTTATACATCTTAAAAATGCTTGTTTAATACTGATATAATTACAATATGATTTACTTTAAAATTAATTTGACTTTCACCTTAAAATTCCCTTTAACCTTTTAGGTAGCTCGGTAGCTGTCGCATGAAGTAGGTATGGCGTCACTGAATTCAGAACAAAAGTTTCAGAACTTATTTGTATACCTATGTACAAAAATTATGATGAATTTCACGAATTTACTAGGTACTTATCATAAAATCTTTCGTTGATCAATTCTTGTACAGAACTCAGGCGGCAAAGGACAGAGGCGGAGGCAAAACGACAAGATATTATATATTTACCAAATTATTTACACAAATCTTTAAAAAGGCTTATTTAATGATCATTAAATTACGATCATCATCATCATATCAGCCGAAAAACGTCCACTGCTGGACATAGGGCTCCCCCAAAGAGTGCCACAATGACCGCTGCTCAGCTGCGCCACCCGCATCCAAGGACTCCAGCGACCTTTACCAGGTCATCAGTCCACCTTGTGGGGGGCCTACCCACGCTGCGCCTTCCGGTACGTGGTCGCCACTCGAGAACCTTTCCGCCCCAATGCCCATCGGTTCTACGTGCAATGCGCCCCGCCCACTGCCACTTAAGTTTAGCGATTCGGAGGGCTATATCGGTTACCTTGGTTCTGCTGCGGATAGCCTCATTTCTGATGCAGTCACGCAGAGATACTCTTAGCATAGCCCTCTTTATTGCCCTTTGGTTGACTTTGAGCCTTCTTATGAGGCCCATAGTAAGCGACCACCTTTCCTCCGATCTTGGAGTCGGACTGACATAATGGCGTTCTCGTACAAACACTTCAGTACTTCGATATAGCGGCAGCAGTATACTTGGCTCCGCTGGACTTTAGTACAGCCCAGGTTTCGATCGAATCGAAGGCTTTCTCGTAGTCCACGAACGAACGCTAAGCAGAGAGGCAGGTTATACTCCTCAGTTATACCTAACTTGCCGTTTTTCTGAAACCAGTACGAGTATCTATTTGAATGAATGAATGAATGAATGATGATTTAATTGAAACATTCAGCACAACAACGTGACATTTATTTGAGGACATGTTAAGCAACTTGCGTCTGATATTCGTTACATCTCAGTTCCATTTAGAACTTTGCATTTTATTACCAGCTTTTATTTACTTAGTTAACTCATTTTGTTGTTTGTAACTATTGCTAAGGGACAAAATTTTACGTCTTGCCTTGGCCAGGAAGTGAGATTTTCTCCTGGCGTAGCGGGCAGAAAATCCCACTTACGGCCTAGGGTGACGTAAATGATATTTAGATCTACCTGGTGGTGAGTGAGGTTGACAGAGCTCCCGCGAATGCTTTGTGTGAATCTGTCTCACAGTTGACACAACGAATCTTGGAATCAATAAAGGCCAGGCTACCTACGGTGAAGTTAACCATTAGGAAGGCTGTATGCTTGTTTGCCACCATCGTAGATTAAAAAAAACTGTTAACTTCCTGTACAAATAATTTGAAGCCCGTGAAGCCGTAATGTTTTTAATTGGTTACCAACTTAGCAATAAAATATTATGGCACCACCGACCTTTTCTGATGATGGAAACGAATAACGAATACGGCGGCCTTAAATTACCACTATGCCATGCCGTATAAAATATCCTGATTACGTCGCTTATGTGACTATTTGGTTGAATAAAGGCATCTTATACAGGGTGTTGGGTAGCTAGGTGAAAAGCTTTAAGGGGGTGATCGTCGGGATATTTTGGAGCAACGTTTAATATAGGAGCAACACTGAAATCGCAAAAAAAACAGGTGTCCCATAATAAAGTTCAGTTGCTATTCGACCAAATTGTATGGAGAGCTGATTCTATTTTTGCGAATTCAGGGTTGCTCCTTAAAGCTTTGCACCTAGCTACCAAACACCTGTATAATATGCCTTTATTCAACCAAATAGTCACATAAGCGACGTAATCAGGATATTTTATACGGCACAGTGGTAATTTAAGGCCGCCGTATAAACGTTTACTCGACATTATT
This sequence comes from Epinotia nisella, assembly GCA_932294315.1. NCBI lineage: Eukaryota > Metazoa > Arthropoda > Insecta > Lepidoptera > Tortricidae > Epinotia > Epinotia nisella. Next base: position 15,094,837 of record OW028681.1, read on the forward strand.
ACATGACTGAAATCTGATTAACTAAAATGATGATTATGTAGGTTTTATCTGACATATGCTGTATAATTTGCATTTATATGACTTTTATAACACGTAAGTATAAGCTGATTACGCTTAATCTTATATTACCATTTTGGTTGTTGGGAAAGGCACCTACGTGTGTATATGAGTATTGTACGTACGCATGTTTGTAACACGAGGACATAAGCGCGCGTACATCTGGTATTAAGAAACGGTAAAGCTTGTAAGTTTGTAGGTAGGTACGTAGGAGTAATCTCCGGAAAAAGTTCTCATCCAATTTCAAAAACTACTTTGCCTAAAGGTTCATTAACCTTTGGGATCGTTATCATAGGCTATAAATGTTATTCCGCAACTCCGCTTGTCTTATGCGGCCGGAGTTCAATTCTAGAATGAATAAGAAAAAAATATGATGAGTAGAGAAATGTGTAGTTTCAGGGATTACACGTACTACCAGGGAATACAAGCTTACTAAGAGACCAATTTTACATCTTTGTAATATTACATACCTAAGTAAGTAGTAACTTTTGTAAATAAATTGTTCAATTTTGTCGCGGCATAGGTACTTCGTGCGTTCTACCTAAACTAGGAACCTCGAAAGTTACAAGGAATTTTAAGGTGAAAGTCAAATAAATTTTAAAGTAAATCATATTGTAATTATACCAGTATTAAACAAGCATTTTTAAGATGTATAAAAGTAATAATATAATGTTGGTTGTTTCGTTTTATTTACTAAAATACTGATGATAGAGCGGCCGACAACGTACTACGTAATATAAGGATGGCGGATGGACCTATTTTTTAAGAAATTTTTTTTTCCAGGAGAGGTACACAGATTTTTTTAAAGGTATACAGAGGTACACAGAAGGTACCAAATTATTACATACATTTGGCGAAATAGAATGTATGTTTTGTACATATTTCATAGGTCCACCCGCCATTCTGACGTCAGGATGGCGGGTGGACCTAATTTTGAAGATAGCTCGTTTTCAGGAGAGGTACACAGAATTTTACTAAAGGTACACAAAGGTACACAGAAGGTACCAAATATCTGTCAACATTTCATTGAAATTCCCGAGGTCCACCCGCCATCCTGACGCACACGATATAATGCTGGTCATTACTGCCGGTTTTCTTTTCATCTTTCCCTTGTTTTCCAAATTTCCGACCCGTATTTTCCTGTAATCCCGTTTCCTCGTTTTCTGGTTGAATGCGCCATTAAAAAAAAATACTCACTTTATTTACTCATTTTTTTTACATGTGTGCACAGTAGAAAAAAGTGTCTTGGTTCACAATGTAAACACAAACAGGCTACCTATTCTTTTTATGATACGAGTACAAAAAACAAAATTGAATAAAATATTTAAATCATACATAGACACATTATAAATTGCTAACCCGATGCTCAAGTTACCGGTGCACGGTGTGGTTAGAGCCGCAGACAGGAACTTATGGACTAGTTATATGTGCCGTGTTCAGTATAGTATACGAGTATTTAATACGCAGGCATCAGGCGGTTAAAACGGCCGATGATGCCTGAATCGAGTTCGAACACGATGATCGGAGTTTCAAGTCCTAATTTTTATTAAAGTTAAGTGTACTCTGTTACTACTGGGTTTATGAAAAAAATCATGACAGTAGTACATAATTGAATTTAAAAGGAAAACTATCACGGATGAGTATGCATAACTAGTTAACGAGTAATAATCGACCAATTTAAAAAATATACTCTTTCGTAGAAATTTGGGCGACGCAACCGCAACGTTTAATTTGCGCGCGCGCTTCTTTTTTATACTGCTATCTTTACAATAAACTACTAACTGTCCCGAAAGACTTAATCATATGTGTGTATGGCTCGTTAATAGCCGAAACTGTTATTACGTTAATGGTAAACTGATATTCAATTAAGATTAATTGATAACGCATGACATCCGATTATACGGCCACGGGGCAGACGACAGCTGCCGATGTAGCACTAACTTATCCTCCTCCATTTCGCACGAGCGGATCTCTAATTGACCTATAACTGCGACTACGTCAAAGTTTCTGTGCCATGGATAGCCGTGATCCAACAGGCTATAAAATAAAATTAATTAAAGTAATACAAGTTGGCCACAAAGACCCGGACCATATATTAGAAGCACGGTGAATTGAGTTAGCTTGTAGATTCTCGCCACGTTCGTTCGCCTTCATTCACGGGACTCTAACGGCGTAGATAATAGAGACTTACTGCGCACTTTACTCCGCCATACCTAAAGCAATAACTCTCCCCGAGTAGTTTTCACGCGAAAAGTAAATGGCGGGATCGGGGATCAGTTGTGGACGATACAAAAAAGTTATGACTCTCGCCGAAGTTGTAACGTTAGGCTAACGAGCCGGGCGTGTGACGCCGCTTCTTATGAGATACTTCCAATTTAGTGCTTTGACGAAGTTATCATTACCAATTCCTCGTACCCACCTGTGGGATATAGAATATAATATAATACTTTTTGAATATTTTGTTTTGAGCCCAATTTCCCTACGTAACCTATCCCGCATAGAGAAACGATGTGGGCTTCAAGAAGCGCCCGCAAATCCATCACCGAAACCACGGCTTAGATTGGCCTGTCAATTACGTCAGTACTGTCCCGGGCTTAATCTGTCATCTAGACATCAATTAAGGAAGAAACTGCCACTGTGAGGAGTTGCTACAATCTGTCTTGTAAAAAATGCTCAAGTAAATCTTAAAAGGAATTCCTGTCGAAAAAACATGAAATTATTTCCTTAAATCAATCTCTCCGTGCTTTTTATCATGGGTGGATTTATATTATCTTCTGATATCAATATTTTTGTTATTCGCTCGTCGTGCTCGGGTCAAGTGGCATAGCGTAGTTGTACGAGAGATTTGTTGTAAACATAAACAAAATATATGAGTACCTTACCTTTCCTCAGTCGTTTGAGATTAAGCCAAGTCGAGTTCGTTGACAAAGATACGACTGTTGTCAGGCAACGAAATTCGGATTCACAATGAGGGGTACCTATTGCTGGCTACGGAAGCGTGAAATCATGGAAGTGGATGGAGGTAGGAGTATGTTGTAGTCCCGTACACATCGCGACACCGGCCGTGGCACGCTGCCAGGAGCCTCGCACCTCCCACGCATACTGTGTACCATATTTGCATCCTTATAGCATTTATTTATTGACGATCGGCCACAAAACCTCTAGTACACCAACCTGATGGCAACTAATGGCGACTTATCTAATTGTTGCCGTTCAGCAGCTGTAGCGCTTTTTATCACGAATTACGGACCTTCTGCGAAATTTTACCGTAAAATTGGAACGTAGAAACTTTAACAGGCTCTACGTATCACTTAGTCCGAATAGGTCAAGCCACAGGAACACAGCGGCTATAAATATTATTTACTTAATATTCATGTTTGCGTTTTGTCATGATTTAACGTTGTTTATGAACAGCTTGATAGATATAATGAGGAGGCTTACCTTGAGTAGACTCCAGGGAAATTTTGTAGGCGTCGAGTAAGGTTCACAATTTTGTTTAAACAAAAAGCGTTTGTGGAAGAATGGACTTACAGCCTCCGCAGTGCCAGTGAAGAAAGTACTCTAAATAAAAGGAATTAAGTCGTGATTCGCTTATGTCATGATTTTAAAATGCTGAATTCGTAGTCGTCAGTCAACTTGTTAAGTTTTTTATTGTAATAATTTCATATACGTATTGAGCCTCGAGGGTTTATTATGTCCTAATTGGCTATTCAAATTTATAAAATACCTAAATCCCGCAAAACTCATAAAATAGCCTTGAAGAGACATTATTTTAACTTTAACTGTAAGATTTCTGTGAGGATACGACCTTTTTAATAGGCACGGAACCATTCGTTGTGCGTGGTCCGACATGCACTTGGGCGGTTTTTTTTAGATTTAACTTAGTTTTCTTTCTACACAAGCAGCCTGTGAGTGAACTACACGCAGTAAAAAACAGTAGAGCGCCTTGCATGTGCAATTCAACAATGCATTTAGGGTGCTGATGGGGCTGCCACGCTACTGCAGCGCATCGGCATTGTTCGCGGAGGCACGCGTGGCCATCTTCTCTGCCATCATGCGCAAGAAAGCCGCCTCGCTATGTAGCAGGGTGAGGATCAGCACTAACAGCATCCTAGCGATGTTTGCAGGCAGGTTGGATGGTGTCTACACTCTACATAAAGCATTGCAGTGCGCTGCATGTAATGGAAAATATTATCTACTAACACTTTAGATGTCTGTGTACAGTATAATTGTATGATCCAAGATTGTTGAACAAAGAAAATTATTATTATTAATGTGAGTAGTCCCAAAAACCGTTGTATAGAAAGTTAACGCTATCGTTCCCCTTAAGTTTTAAACTGTTACGCACACTGAATAACTGAGCGAAACACAACTTTCTTGTTTGTTTTCTTTTTACGTTAATTAATCCTCTTGTCACAAACAGGCGTGCAACCGCAGTATTATTTTATTATAATTACTTATAACATAAAATGGATGCATTTGCATAATTTAATCAAGCCATTGTTGCCACGGCTGGAAAATGTAATATTGGGGCGTATTCATTCATCGTTCGATAATGGTAGATGATAAATTGGTATATGTTTTTGTTGGACAGCTACATTCGCTTTAAGCTAGATTTGACCCAACTGTAATAAGGATATAATCTGAGGATAAACGTCGGAATAGTTCTTATTCTTGATAGTTCTTATCCAGCCTTAACGGTTCCTCCAAGTACATATACCAATGTCAACTTGGGCAAAGGGGACGTACCTATTTATTTTTGCAACTGTTTCATTTCGGTCATATATCACATAACCCACTAGACTTTTTTGCAAAAAGGAAGCAAATTAACCAAGATATTTCTCATACCATTTCAATTACATGTTTCAAACATGAAATTCACATTCGAACGAACACTTTACATACAGGAGAGGTCTTTCTTGGCGGGCTTGGTTAGTTCGTTGCGTGGAAGTAAATAAGAAAAAAAATATCCCCAGTACATAGTATCGACTTTATATATAAATTAAATAAACAATAAAACATAAACAAATTACAATAATACTTATTTCCTTACAACTACATACGTCGTATCTACACAATACAGAAAGCTTTCATTTCTTTTCAAAAGCGAGTATCATGTAGCTGACTCTGATATCATAATACCGATTAACAAATCACAAGCAACTGATTTTATTAATTCAAGGCGCATTCATGACTGAAATAGATTTTCTTATCTCAAAAAATGTTCAATTTCATGAATCAGGAAATTCGTACAACATTTTCCATGGGATTAACTTGTGAAAAATGAAATATTCTCGCTCGAGCGCGTCGGCCGCTGCCGGTCGCGCGGATGAATTAGGTATGTACCTATCCATACCTTTAGCATTCAATTCCGTGTGGCAGCTGACAAATCGCACGGTTTCGACCGCTCCAATTTCCGATGACAAGACCTACATTAACCTTAAGGGCCCTCCGTCACCAACTCCCAACACATGAGAAGAATAAATCGGGTTCAAGAATAAATTAAGGTTTTTGTGTCACTAAAACGGGCTGGCTTCTGTATAGCAGCCCGGGTGGGGTAAAAATACTCCCATCTACACACCGGATTGGAATACGCAATTTACGACAATTTTATTCCCAGTGACGAGGAGCACGTTATTCTGTTTTGATTAAATTAAGAATGGCGAAAATTCCATTTAACGTAGATACTTCACGACTTAATTCAGTGTAAATTAATACTTTAAAATTACACATTGCCTACATTTTTTCTTGGACGATGCTTATGTTGCTGAAGATAAAGCACGCTTCGCGATAACAACTAAACATGTAAGCTAGCTTGAGAGTCAGTACTTACCATACACATGTATCAGCATGAAGGTTTCTACTGCCCATGTAGTTGATTGGGAGCAACATTTTAATATCTTTGCAGCACAAAGCAAGAAAGTAGCGCCAATTTTCACTTTTTCAGCAATTCGTTTCTGGTCGGGGCGAAAATGAAACTTTTCCCATCACAAATAACTTCTAAGCAACAAATACCTAACTTCGAAGCGCCACGTCTGCTCCTTTCTAAAATAAAACTTCTAATTAAATGTAATGGCAATATTTGCCGTTTTCATACTAAACTAAATTTGTTTGTGAGAAATAGTCTGTGTTAATAATCACCACAATACTTATAACTTCAAAGTATTGCATTTAAACTTTAATAACTTGGTTCAGTATTTAGTTTGTAGTTGTAATTTAAATATTTTTATCTGTACTTCGGTATTTTCTATAATAACTCGTGTATTTACCCTCGGAAAACACAATTTTGGTGAAGTGCAACTGGTGATGAAGACCACAGATGACTTATGGAACTGCTCAAGGATATAAAGTACGTCAAAGATTGTGACATGATTCCGTTGAATTAGCAACTAATGACGTGTCAATTCTGAGATCCTTGAGGAATCGACGGAACTCCTCAAATATTATCAGTCCACATATAGCGACTTGGATTTTTCTACAGTAGTCAACGCATTTGCTCTCGGAAAGCAGAGCTGGGGTAAATTGGAAAGGAAATGTGGAAATTTTCATGTATCTATGTGGCTTGCCGAAGTACTGAATTGATGTCGGTTTAAAGTTTGTTTTTAAAGTAAATTATGCATATTACGAAGTACTCGAAATCAATATAATAATTATGACGGGGAGGGAACATTTTATCCAATCATTTCTTTCCCCCTGCTTATGAAACTCATCGTATCTGGATATAAAATTTTCGGCGCCGAGATTTTATGCCAATTTTTATAGCATTGTCTTCGTAAATGTTGTCCGAGTTTTATTGGCCACTAAAAAACAAGCAAAGCCGTATTATGATTATGTAAAGCTGGCATCACGAAAAATAGGGATTTGGAGCTATAAAAAAATCTTGCGTCACCGTAAAGGTAAATTGCAAAGAATATATAATGATCCAAGGGGTTGATCATACACATGCATGTATATCTACGTGAAGGGATTTCCTACATACTAGGTGGTAGGTTGTTTATGTTTAATTTACCTCTGTTTTTTTTTCTATTATGTACTAGTTGGTCGATCACGTAACGCATTGTACGCGCGTCGGGTAGATCTAAATGTTTTTTTTTAAATGGAAAAATGACAGTTTGATCTACCCGACGCGCGTTCGGAACGTTACGTGATTACCCTCCTGGTGAGCAATAAATAATATTTGTATTGTATTGTACACCGTTGGCCGTACGTCCCAACGCGTTAGATCAATCCAAGTGACATCAGTTGACCGCTTAACTTAGACTGGCAGACTTAAGTCTTCACTTGTTTTAAACTGACTTGGCCGCACTATGATGAATTGTCAAGTGCAAAAAGATGTATCGTTTTCTCTCATAAATATCTACCGAAACCTTAATTCGCTGGCATAAGAGCTATGGGACATACACTCACCGGCAGAAAATTTGACCCAAAAACTTTTCGTGATTTCAAACTATAAATTGAACAAATTACCTAAATAATGTTTTTCTGCATAGTAAACTTTTTCTAATTTGGGCCAAATTTTCTGCCGGTGAGTATAGTATGATTATCAGTAATTTGTATGCACTCATATTTTTACAGTTGACTGTACCTGCAGTAATTTGGTTAAGATGGTAATGTACTAAATGTACTTAAAATACATTATTAAGTGACACTTTCAATCTTGTTTCAAAACAATAAGGTTGAACAAATAGGTGTCAAGTGTTGGGATGTTTACCGTACATATTATTATGTAGCTTGTGCAGTAGGGACGGTGCTTGAACTAGGGGAAACCTGTATGTCAGATCACCAGAAGGGTAATTATGTAACTTTTCGAACGAGCGTTAAGAAAATCAATTGTTATTTTTCCATAATCGTTACGCAGTTGACCAGCAGAAACCTGATGTCTATAGCACCTAAGATTATAGTGCCATTACAGTTATGGTGTAATCTTAAATGGATTTGAGTAAAGAAATAAGTAATTTAAGTTTACAGCAATTTAAATAAATTACCTACTTCAATCTTAGGCCAGCTTGTTCATTAGCAAATTAACTTATATATGCCCTTTATAAAATGTCATTGTCATTGCTATTATGTAACCGTTTACAGAAAATACATTTAGGTACCCAAAGGCGGTACAACACAACCCATTAGATAAATCTGACTGGTGCCTTCGAAAAACACTCCGACTATGCGAGTTTACTAGCGAAATAACAACGTCCATTTGTAACAAAAAGTCCATTCATCAAACGAGATAACAATGTCACGGCCTTATCAAAACATGACCCGCGAAGCGATCACAATGTTTTGCTGCGCGAATGCCTCCGAGCGCGGAAAGTTTAACACAATGGAAAAATTAGCACTTTGAAATAAACGCTCCGATTTACTTATCATCATCACACTAAAGGTCCTGCTACTACTAAGCATGTAACGATACGTGTAACAGAACGTTACACACATACTTTTTGGCTAATCACTACCTATTTAAAATACCAATTCGAATTCCACGTGACAGTGCACATTATTGTTAATTAATCAAAATTTTATAGAAAATGTTGTATTTAAGGAGGTTCATGATCGGTCAAAATAATTTGCACTTGACATGGTACTTTAGGCGTTTGTTACATACATACTAGGTACCGTTACTTACGGATTTATAAAAGTTTATTAAGCTTCAATTGTCTTAAAGACTGAGTTTCATAATGATTGTTTCACTTAAGTTACACTTAGAGGAAAAATATGATTTATTTTTGATATTTAAATAAAACCTTTAACATTTTGATGTCGTTGGTATACTCTATAAAAACCAGGAGTACAAAATAATGTCAATATTTTCCTTTCAAAAGAGACGCTACAGATGCTAAACATACTGTAAAACATACAAAAAACTAGGTAACACTTCAGAAACCACGTAAACCCGATTTTTTAACTCGGTTTGAAGCAGTATTCTTAGTTTGTACTTGATATAGCACATCCGGCTGTTGATAAAACCCATGACTTACGTGGCTAAGACGATAACAAGTTCTACGCGGAAGGAGTCGCGGGAAAAAGCTATTTTCTTTATAATCAACAAAATCTCGAACTCTATAGTCAGAAAAAAGTCTATAACATTAAATATGTATCAGGGACCGAATCAGTGCACCCCACTTCTACGTGGTCTTGCCTGTCCTACCCCTAGAGTGTTTTTGCAAACCCGGAGGCGTGGAGGGAGGGCAGCCAGTCGCCCGCTGTAACAAAGCGCAGGCACCGAGCGGGCCGGAGTGGATGAGGCTGGTCGCCGAAGAAAAGGTAACCAGCAGGCCGAAACTGCGGACAGCCAGAAGGTGAGCTTGAGTACCTGCGCTTTGTGATGCTGCAACAGGGTGGAAGGGCTGCGCTTCCCGCAGCGCCGGAGCAGTCACTTTATGATCATTATTTTACTCTTCTAGATTTTAAAAATTCGAACAAATAATTATTATAGAATACGAATATTTATGAACTGAGTTTCTAGATTTTGAATGTTATATGCAATTAATTTTAGAGATTTAGGAATTATAGCTTTTGAATGTTACATATACAAAATAACTTTAGCAAATGAATTATTATAGCAAATGATTATATAGAATTTGTAGTTATAAAAAATGAGTTTATAACTTATTTTATAGGAAATAAGGGAGACCTTTCGAACACTACCTCCGCTTGAAAGGCGCATGCTTAAACCTTCAGCTCGGGAACTTGATTTATTATTAAAAGGCATTAATACGCGCCGAGTGGAACCCGGGGTGTGTGGAACACTGGATGCGTTGATTGGCCGTTAATTAATTTGGCTCGGACGCATTGACGTACCTATATAAAATTAACATAAAATCAAGAAGTGGTGCAATCAATCAGTACACAATTAAAATTACGTCAACATTCAATTTATTTACACGAAAAACGGTAAAAAATGTTACTAAAAGTGTTACTTAATTTGTAAACTTAAATTTTATGGCATTAGAGGACATGCATTAGATCTCATTGAGTCATATTTAACACAAAGGAATCAAAAGGTAGCGATAAATGGGGCCATTTCGTCAGAGACAGTGGTGGAGATGGGAGTACCTCAAGGATCTATTTTAGGTCCATTCCTGTTCCTTGTTTATGTAAATGATCTACCATATATGGTAAGCCGAAGATCAGGCATTGTCATGTTCGCCGATGACACCTCGTTACTGTTCAAGGTTAATAGGAAAGATACTGAACTCATTGAACCAAATAACACCCTGTCCATGATATCTGACTGGTTTGCTGCCAATAACTTAGTGTTGAATCCGAAAAAAACGAAATGTATAAAATTCACACTAGCGAACTCAAATGTAAACTTAGCCTCAAATATTAAACTTAATGGTGAAACCATAGAATTTGTAAAGTCAACTGTATTCTTAGGTATTACGTTAGACTCTAAACTGCAGTGGGGTTCCCACATAACTGCGATAGGAAGTAGGTTGAGCTCCGCTGCTTTTGCAGTCAGGAGAATAAGGCAGCTTACCAATGTAGCAACGGCACGGTTAGTTTACTTCGCTTACTTTAACAGTATAATTACTTATGGTCTTATTTTATGGGGATCAGCGGCAGATATTGAGACTGTATTTATTTTACAAAAAAGGGCTGTTAGAGCAATTTATAACCTCGGGTCGCGTGAGTCATTAAGAGAATTTTTCAAGGAAACAGATATTCTAACACTGCCGTCGCTATACGTATTTGAAATAATAATGTATGTTAGGAAGAATTTATACAACTACCCAACAAACACTGATAGGCCCAAGGTTACCAGAAGCGCAGGGAAGCTCAAAACAACTTTTTACAGGCTAGTAAAAGCGAAAAAGTCGTTCTTGGGAAATTGTATAAAATTCTACAATAAAATTCCAAAACACATTACCGAACTTACTGACTCTAAATTCAAATCTGTCGTAAAACGGACACTCATTTCAAAAGCATATTATAAGATAAACGACTACATCATGGATAGGGATATTTGGCAGCGATAAAATCCTGCACTAGAAACCTGTCGTAAAATAAATAGGCTTTCTACTGTAGCAATGTAATTTTAAAATTTTATAATACTCTGATACTGATATGATATATTGTATACTGTTTTGAAAAAATGACACCTCGCCGAGTTTATTACGCCGGTTCTTCTCGAGGCAGAGGTTTACTTTCCGAACCGGTGGTAGTTTATCGACATTCATAGGTGCATGTAATATGCCTAAATTGAAGAATAAATCACTTTGACTTTGACTTTGACTTTGACTTTGACTAAATATTACTTACGAGATTATTTATATAGAAATATTACTTTAACTACAGCGCATTACTACAAAATTATCGACAAATATCATGATAAGATTAAAAAAAAAAACTATAATGGTTCATTATAACATAACATAGGGTGTTCAGGAACAAGGCAAATGCTACTTCCTCAAAGCCTTTTTACGAGCTTTTATATAGGTAGCTTTTTTAACCACGTCGGTGGCAAGGAATTTTCTTTTCTTCCAAGACCAAGTTAACAACCCCAAAACAGGCAAGGCAAGCCGTTAAGAGTCACGTTCTTTGGACGTCTCAGCACTGCCTATAGCTAAGAATATTCCCGGCAACTTAATTGGCGTGTAGTTGTGCTATGAGTTTGTAAGATATTTAATATATACCTAATATTTGTTGAAAAACTTGTTGTACAACTAGTTTCAAGTTATCGAGGTGCACAATGCAATGGCATCTGTCGCGAGCGCGACGCACGTTCCAACAAAGTAGTCTAAGTTCGCGCTTTCTGATATTACAAAGTAGCAACTATATTTGTTCTCTAACATATTTTTCATGTCCTTGATGGTAAAATAATAGGTTGTTAATAAAGTTTTGGTAAAAGATTTATATTTATTTTTTAATCTAATTTTTTATTGCTTACATAAAAAAACATAACTTAAAAGTACTACAAACACTTCGCCAAACTGGGAGGCAGTTTGTTGGCGAATGGGTTAATACACTCATTCTTTGCTTAATCTGCCGTAAGAACATAGGTGTACTATTATGCTAAAACTAATTGTTTAATTGTAATTGTATAACTTGTTAATTGAATATTATTAAATAGACTAAACATACATTGTTTAAGAGTACCTATCAGGTTTTGTTGCAATGGTTCTCAATCAACAGTGACTTTATTTTTTTCTTAATATTGGTTTTGTCAAAAAGTTATCTTCTGAGGGCAAGTTATTAAATATTCGTGGTATTATGAAGTGTCTTGTCCTTTGGCCATAATAATTACAAGCCTTTGGCTCATCATATTTTTTTCGTGCTGAGTGTCTCAGACCCCGGTTATAAGTTTTGAGAGTCTTAGCCTCTAAGTTCTTACGCGAGCACGAGTTAGAAAAATTACACTATCAAACGGTTTCAATACCGTGTAAATTGTAGTGGTCTTCGGGAGGATAAGTGCTATGGCAGCTATGTCGAGTCGCGCAATCATCTCGAGGAAGAACTTCTCCGAGAAATTTCGAAACATGTTGCATGTGATGACAATTTGCACGTGAGTGAAACTGTTTCATGGTTAACTAGTATATGTGATTTCATCTTTCAATAAAAGTACACATGTGTTAGGGTTCGTCTGTAGCCGTTTTAACTTCAATGTTTTTGATTCTCGTACATAAAAGAATAAGAAATTGTCTATGATAAAATGGCGCGGAAATACTGCTCGATGATTGGTCAACGTTTTTCGCGGTTGACCGGTCGGGGAATATTGGAAATTGGAGGGGATTATAACGGCTAGGAGTTTCGGTACGAGGCCAGTTGCGACATTCTTGGTTTGACCGTGGAGTAAGTTGTACTCTAGAATAAGTTGGTAAACGTAATAAATGTGATAAAAGTGTGTTCCGAGTTTTAACTGTTACTCCCTAGTTAGTATCATTGCAGTAGGAACCAGAAGTGCGTAAGTTCATACTTCAGCAAGTGGGATTTCACAGCCAAAAAGAATCATGGCTTCATCGGAACCTCCGGATCGGGGTGCAGGTCACCGGAGGCTCGCGACTCCCGGCCGGGGTGAGCACCGTGCAGTCACGCGCAGTCGAAGTCGCAGCCCTGTGCTTCACCCTCGTCGGGAACCAGAGTTGTCGCGACTTCACATGCTGGAACGGGAACTACGAAGAGAACGAGAGAAACTGCGGAACGCCGAGAGCCGGCGACGCTCCTGTCGAAGAGACCGCGAGTGGCGGTCAACGAGCCGGAGTCATCGGAGCCGGTCTAACGACGGTCGTTGCCTCGCCGAGCAACAGGCAGAGCATCATGCTGAGCAACAGGCAGAGCATCATTCTGAGCAACAGGCAGAGCATCATGCTGAGCGACGTGACAACGCTGGACGAAAAACAAGGTCACGTAGCCGTTCTTTAACTAAAAAGGACTTTTTTGATATTTTTAAACACTTGAGGGATGGTCTTACGTCGCAACCACTTGCACAGAACGCGCAACAGCCCTTGCAGAAAATAGACCACAAGAACATATTACCCAATTTTGACCCTTCCACCAAAAATCAACGCATGGATATTTGGTTGAAGAAGGTTAATGAATGCGCGGCTGTATATGGTTGGGATGAGAGGACCACCACTCACTTTGCCATGCAAAAACTGCAAGGTCTGGCCAAGACTTGGTATGAAAGTCTTAACACGATCCTTTTTACCTGGCAGGAGTGGCAGACTAAATTATTAGACGCGTTTCCTTGTGACCAAAACTATGGCCAGATCTTGGAAGACATGATCAAAAGAAAAAGCAAGTTTAATGAACCAATAGAAGTATACTATTATGAAAAATTGAGTCTCATTAACCAGTGTGATATAGTAGGGAAACGTGCCGCAGACTGCATAATACACGGCATTACTGATCGAACGCTTAGGTCTGGCGCTTTAGCGTTGCGTTGCGCTCACCCGGATCAATTACTGTCTTACCTAATGAGTTACAAAGAGTCTAATCAGATTAGTTCAGATCGTTTCCATGTCAGGAATAGAACCAACACTGATGGCGTTCACGTTGGGAACAATAGTAACGTACAGTCTAAACCTCATTTCAAAGTAGGACAACCAATAGGATGCTATAACTGCAAGGAGAAGGGGCATAGCTACCTATATTGTGCTAAACCGATCATAAAATGCACAAAGTGTAATAGGGTAGGGCACATAGCGAATGACTGTCACACGAAACTGGGAGATAGGATGACTAGCACTAATACTGCAGCTACAGTACCAAAAACGATGCGAATTGATTTTGTGGAGCCAAATATTGCCTCAAGCCCAAGTTCTAAATTCATGAAAGACGTTGTAGTACACGGTAGTAATTATAGGGCCTTTATTGATTTTGGAAGTGACGTCACCTTGATCAGGGAGTCTACTGCTAAGGAATTAGGTGTTTCACACGACCAGACTCCAACACTTATGAAGGGTTTCGGAAATGATGTAATACAGTCGCTAGGCAGTACGTCACTTGTTCTCTCTGTTGATGATGTAGGAGCAACTGTCACTTTTAGAGTCGTGAATGACGATTTATTAGAGGTTCCCGTTTTGGTCGGACAGTCGTTCACTGAGCAGCCTCATATATCAGTGTACAAAGACGTGAACAAGTTACAGTTCTTCAATATCGGCGACGAATTACCCTGCGCTGATGTGGTTGAGGGCGATGAGTCTCCGCTAGAGTACTTTACTCACAGTGTTGTTGAGCTTCATGGTGTTGCCACAGTTAGGGTTGAGACTAAATCGGCATTTGATGGCAGTGTTCTTATAAAACATTCTATTGCTGGAAAACCTAACCAACAATATGTCATAGGCGGCGGTCTTCATAGCTCTGTTAAGGGTCGCATACATGCATTGGTGGCGCCTTGTGCGAGATCTTGCCAAATTCTGCCTGGTGCTGTTTTTTGCCGGGCAGAACAGGTTGACGTAGTGCATCAAGTCGTCCAAGATGCCAAAAATGCATGTGTGGATACCAAATTGGATGAAAAACAGGTGCGGATAGGTGAAGGAGTGTCCGACAACGATAGGGAACGATTGCTAGGTGTATTGAAGAAATATCAACATTGTTTCGCTACATCCCTTAGTGGCCTAGGTTGCACCAACGCTGCTGAAATGAGCATCGAATTAAATAGCCAACGTCCAGTCGTTTATCGTCCTTATAGACTTTCACACCACGAGCGAGAAAAGGTGCGTTCCATGGTAGGGGAGATGCTAGATGCTGGCATAGTCAGAGAGTCTGTATCCGATTATGCTAGCCCTATCTTACTTGTTCGAAAAAAGGATGGGTCTATGAGATTATGTGTCGATTACCGTAAGTTGAATTCGGTGACCGTTAAGGAAAGATACCCCATGCCCATTATCGAGGACGAGATAGCCCGCCTGTCGGGACAATCTTGCTTTATCACTCTCGACCTCGCTTCTGGGTATTATCAGGTACCCATTTCCGAAAAAAGTAGGCACCTCACTTCTTTTGTCACGCCGGACGGTCAATTCGAATTCAACCGGATGCCGTTCGGCTTGGCAAACGCGCCAGCCGTTTTCCAGCGCATGATAAATGCAGTATTAGGATCTGCTCGATTTAGCAAAGCAACAGCATACATCGATGACATTCTCATTTATGGGGAAGATATTTCAGAATGCTTGGAGCGCCTCGAAGAGGTTTTAAAGGCTATCGAAAACGCTAATCTTACCCTAAATTTGTCTAAATGCGACTTTTTGCGCCAAGAGATCGACTATTTGGGGTACGAAATAAGCGCTAGAGGAGTCAGGCCTGGCGAAAAGAAGATCCTTAGTGTAGCAAACTTTCCGAGGCCCGAGAACGTTCACAACGTACGCCAATTTTTAGGGTTGGCAGGTTACTTTCGCAAGTTCGTTAGGAATTTTGCTCAGGTTTCATTCCCGCTTAGCAAATTACTCAAAAAGGACGCAGCTTGGGAGTGGAGTGATAGTCAGGAACAGGCATTTGAGGATCTTAAGTCAAAATTAGTAGAAAGACCCGTTCTTTCCATTTACGATCCCGCAGCAGAGACCGAATTGCATACAGACGCGAGTCGATTAGGAGTAGGAGGTATACTTCTGCAACGATCTTCCGACAGCGAGCCATTTCATCCCGTAGCTTACTTCAGTCGGCAAACTTCGCCAGAAGAGAAAAACTTCCACTCATACGAGTTGGAAACGCTGGCAGTAGTTTGTGCTCTCCGAAAATTCAGGGTCTATCTGTTAGGGCGAGAATTTAAGATAGTCACAGACTGTAGTGCTTTGCGCTCTACATTCTCGAAACGAGATCTCATCCCTAGAATAGCACGTTGGTGGTTGACACTGCAAGAGTTTGATTGTTGCATTGAATATAGGGCTGGAGCAAAAATGAGTCACGTAGATGCTCTATCTCGTAATCCAATTGTAGAACAATCAGATCTTCTCACGGATCAGTTCCCAATCGTAATGTCCATCAGCGAAGGAGACTGGTTACATACACTCCAGCTAGGTGACACAGAGTTGAATAGGATAAGAACCATTTTAAATAGTGGTATGGACGAAAAGGGTTTACGTCACATTAGAGACAATTACGTTATAAAAGAAAATAAATTATACCGTTATTTAGATGATGATAGGAAACAGGTAAGATGGGTGGTGCCGAAGGGTGCAAGGTGGCAACTATGTCGGTTAAATCATGACGAAATTGGCCATTTTGGGGTGGAAAAGACCTTGGAGAGAATTAAAAAGAATTATTGGTTCCCCGGAATGTGCAGATTCGTCAAAAAGTACGTAAACGCATGTTTAGAATGTGCCTACGGGAAGAATAATTCATGTGCTCGTGAGGGTCTACTTCACCCTATTGAAAAGGTGGAAGTACCATTTCACACGTTACACGTTGACCACCTTGGACCGTTTGTCAAGTCTAGCAGGGGCTACACTCATTTACTTGTTATTGTGGACGGATTTACGAAGTTCTGTTTTCTGAAGCCTGTTCGAAATACCAACACACAGAATTCTATAAGAGCTTTAGAAGACGTTTTTAGCACGTTTAGGAACCCGGACCGTCTTATTAGTGATCGTGGCAGTTGTTTCACCTCTCACGCGTTCAAACGATTCTGCCTCGATAAAGGAATAAAGCACATCCTAAACGCTGTAGCTAGCCCCAGGTCCAATGGCCAAGTCGAGCGGTACAACCGCACCATACTTGACTCCCTTAGAACGCTCAGTGTTAAGTACGGTGAAAAGAGCTGGGACAGCCACTTGGGAAGTGTACAATGGGGCCTCAATAACACCATTCAAAAGACTGTCGGGCGGGCGCCCTCAGAAATTATGTTTGGGACCTGTATGCGTAGTGAAGTAAACCCCGCGTTAAATGTTATTACTAGGGCAATAGAAGAGAAGAGGGACGTTTCTGGAATCCGAAGGGAGGTTAAGGCTAGGATAGATAAAGAACAGTTCAAGCAGAAAGATAATTATGACAAAGGTAGGAAACCAGCTCGCTTGTACGATGAAGGGGAGCTTGTTAAAATAACGAAGACTTGCTTTAACAACGACGGCCAGAGTAAAAAACTCATGCCCTCGTTTATGGGGCCTTATCGTGTCACCAAAGTTTTGGGTATGGATAGGTACTCAGTTGCACCTGTACCAGGGCTCTCTAGTACGAACAATAAGCGACCTACAACGGTGGCTGCAGACCGCATGAGGCCATGGATTAACGTTGCTGCGTTGGATGTTAACAAAAATGATACTGATAATAGTAGCGATGACGATACTGATTATGTCCTTAATTAGATTAAAATAGTGAACGTAGATAATTATTTGTTTTTTTTTTATTACCGTGTTATCACGTGTAACTACAGAATGTTTCGTATATTGTTTCAGATCAAAACACGGCAATCGATCGGTTTGTGTTTTGATGCTGCGAAGCTCACGAAGTCCTCCCGCGCCTGTCACGAGTATTCGATCGGCTCGTCGGGCCAACGGTGAGGCAACCCGATAATCGATCGGTCGGGATGTTCGTTATAAAGTCCTTCCGCGCCTGTCACGAGTAATCGATCGGCTCGTCAGGCCAACGGTGAGGCAACCCGATAATCGATCGGTCGGGATGTTCGTTATTAAGTCCTTCCGCGCCTGCCACGAGTAATCGATCGGCTCGTCAGGCCAACGGTGAGGCAACCCGGTAATCGATCGGTCGGGATATTGGTTATTAGGTTCTCCATTAATCGATCGGATGGGAACCTAGACTTTAAGTGGTCACCCAATGAATCGATCGTTGGTGACCCCACGTATAGTAAACTCTTGCAAATCGATCGGCAAGGTGTTTATGCATTTATATAATTTGATGTATTGCTTTATCTTTTGAACATGATTGTTAATACATAGTTATTGTATGCTAATGATAATTTGATTGACTTTGCAATGTGTGATGTCATCGAGACAATATTTTTGATTGAGGTTGGAAGTCACCGAGACAAACTTAATTGAAATCATTGATGTTATGTATTTTCGATACCTTTCGCATATCAGCTTGATAATTGAATAATTTCTGATAGCATTACATATTAAGAATTTGATAATTATTAAAATGATAACTATAATAATTAAAAACTAGCCTGATTGATGAAATGATAACATTTATGTAAGGATATGATTATAATCCTGTAGCGATGCTGTGAAGTTTGTGCAACTGGCCAAGACTCCGATTGTTAGGGTTCCCACCTGGAGACGTGTGCCGGGGCGGACACGTTATCAGGATGGTCGATTGTTAGGGTTCGTCTGTAGCCGTTTTAACTTCAATGTTTTTGATTCTCGTACATAAAAGAATAAGAAATTGTCTATGATAAAATGGCACGGAAATACTGCTCGATGATTGGTCAACGTTTTTCGCGGTTGACCGGTCGGGGAATATTGGAAATTGGAGGGGATTATAACGGCTAGGAGTTTCGGTACGAGGCCAGTTGCGACATTCTTGGTTTGACCGTGGAGTAAGTTGTACTCTAGAATAAGTTGGTAAACGTAATAAATGTGATAAAAGTGTGTTCCGAGTTTTAACTGTTACTCCCTAGTTAGTATCATTGCAGTAGGAACCAGAAGTGCGTAAGTTCATACTTGCATACATCGGAATCATTTAACCAGAATAAATCATGAATAATACTTGCTTATTCCACAAACAGCCTCAAAACTTTGAACAGCGTGCGTGCACTTTAGTAATTATAAGTAAGTGATGTTGGTCTTACTGAAGCCCATACACCAAAACAGAGGTTGGGCGTCAGGTTTTAGGTAGATTATTAAAACTGGCCAGAACATTCTGCGAACCGAGACGAGAAGTAATCAAGTAAGAAGGCCTTTGCTCATTTTGACACTTTTTTTTCTGTATGGAATAAATACCTTTATGGAACAAGAAGATATACAAAAAAAAATCTTCCTCCACCTTCTGCATCGGGCTTTTAATAGATTCTCAATCGTACAATTACCTCGTTCCGCCATGTTGGTATAGTCCAGTTCATAAATATAATATGTACATTCCCAAAGGTTTCGAATTCAAAATGTTCTCAATATAGGTATGTATAGAATGTAATATTGGTTAATAGATAAAAAAAAAACTGTAATCAGGATTGTGATCATGTCTTTGGGAGACCTAAAAGGTAATTGCGTAACTTTTCGTATGAGCGTTAGGACAACTCAACTGTCATTTTACCATACAAACAATGTCATAACTGTCGTTTTCCAATACAAAAAATGTCGTAACTGTCATATTCCCATGCAAAAATGTCATTTAAATCTACCTAACGTACTTACGAAACGTTACACAATCGGCCAGCTGTCGTTAATATTCGTATGTAGCCACAGTTTGATGTAGCACCTTGCGTGATCATGATCACGCATCATGCGGTACTAAATAAACGTATGTTGTGCTACAAAATAGAACTACTGTCTCACATTTCGTCCCCGCTCGAAGCATTACGCTCGCAATGTTACTCTAAGTCTAATGCAATGCTCACCGCCGCAAGTTCGCAACACGAACAAGTAAGAACAAAGGTCTTAAAGTAGCACGAGCTACATTAAACTACTTCTACGTATTCATGTGCTAATAAACGCTGTTTACGTTAGAGAGCCGTGTTTAAGACTGGCTGCCCGCGCGGCTCCGCGTATTATAGTGTCCGCAGACGAAGCTGTAAGATAAAGTATTAACCTATGTTCATTCATATATACCTACCGAGGACATGTTTTGTCAAATCGGATGAGAACTTCTGGAGGTTACCCCCTACACACAAACTTACATTCCACGAGCACGTGAAACAGTAAACTTATATCTTTATAAATAGTGTGTATAAATATGATATCTGCAGTGGAGCTAAAATATAACATTACATAGTTACGGAACGACTTGTCATGTTAAGTACAATGGCGGCGGTCTCCTCAATGTGAGGAAGTAGGTACTACCACCCAGTATATAAGTATATACAGCATGTATTTTTAATATTACCTCAAATTGTAACCAGAAGTAGATATTAGGGCTATGAACATATATATTGCAAGAAATTTCTCTTAACTAACAACTTTTTTGTCCATATAAAATAATTCAGCACGCTATGGATCACTGCTTTGTCTTACTGACGTGACGTCACAACTGTCACAAGTGACCCGCTTCTTCCATGAGTCAAATCTGTGAACGAAATACATTGCTGCTCGATAATTTTTCAAAAATTAATTACGCTTCGGTAGTTAAGATTAAATTAAAATTTTCTTGCAATATCGGTTCACAGCCCTAACACCTACCTCTGGTTACAATTTGAGGTAATATTAAAAATACACGCAGTATGTATGAAGATATTGCATATTTAGTTGCCCATAATATGTAGTTCTTTTGATTTGTGTTCCAAGTTTCCTTTAAATGTGGAATTGTGTTCATGTTAAGTAATATAGGTACTGTACTAAACTTCATTTAATGACGTTTACAAAAAAATTGCAGTACCTACCCACGTATTTTTCATTCGTCTCTAGTTTTCTCTCGTCTCTAGTTGCGCATTAGCGCGTTTCAAAATTTTACTATGATATTCGAAGATAGTCGAACGCGCCGATGTGCGATGCTCTGAACGGTCATGAATAGGGGATATCTTTTGTACCGGCACTTGCGTTTGCGCATCGAGACCATTCTTGTGCGCGTTCAGGCGGTCCGCGCAACGCAACGGAGCGCGCTGCTGAAACGTCTCGCGTGTTCTACGCCTAAATCTATCATTAGTAACTTGGTATATTATGAAATATACTATAACACAACGGAAAACAATCACTTTAATCCGTTATTAAGTTTGGCTGAGAAACAATTTAATGCTACATCTTGTCAATATACACCACACCAGGTATGTACTAAACAATAATTTATGTACGAACATAATATAATTATGATCCTTCGAACCGGATTTTATTTGTAAGTGCTACAGGAAATGATTCTATTTTGCAATATCATATACTCAATTAGTGGACTGATGTTACATTTTGGACTGATTTCTTTCAAAATAGCGTGAAAAAGAAATCACTAAAAGGAAATTAAGGAAAACACGGATTCTTCCAAAAATCCGCACTTGAAAAGACTTAAGTATTTCTGTTTTTAATTACATTTTTGTTTATTTTCCGCATTACGGTAGGTTTGAGAGGAACAATGGATAAAGCGGAGGCTTGTCTGTCCGTCAGCTGAAGGGTAATTTTAATTAAGTTGAAAAGGCTCTTGATTTTTTTCAATCCGCAGGCTTGGGCAATTAAAAAGTTGCGGAGACTTGTAGCGGATAGGGACAACCGGCGGAGAGTGCTTTAAACTTGCCAGTAGCTCTGCTAACATTAACGTTACTGCAACCAGCACTAAATAACTATAACCTTTAAAAGTAGTTCATTTTCCCATTGCCTGACTTTAGCTCTTAATGCACTGATTTAAGGGTTGCCATCAGGAAGTCGTATTCGTGGAGGTTGAAGATATCTCATTTGAGAGTTACCCGTGCTTTAATTTATGTTTGGTTTTTCAGTTTAGTTTTTAGTTTGCACCATAGGTTCATTCATCTCTTAGTTTGGTTGTCCAATTAAAGGAAAAGAAAAGTGAGTTGATTATGCTACGGCTTTTTATTTTGTACTTATTGCATTATGATTTCACCAAGAGCTCTGTTTCGCCGTGTCCATCTGTCCGTCTGCGTCTTAGCTCAGTGATCCTATTTTTTTTATCTGGAATTTGGCATACCCTTTTAGTTGTCGCTATAGGAGCGCGGGTCGTCGCGCGCGAGTTGAAGAACAGTGGGTCGATCACGTAACTTTTCTTACGAACGTCTGTAAGATTTAAACGTCAATTTTATATGGAAAAATGACAGATTGAGATTTAACTGTCAGACGCGCGTTTGGAACGTTACGTGATTACCCCCCAGATCAAGTGGCAGCCGCCCTAGTTTCTAACAAAATAATGTGACAGAAGAGCAACTACGGAACCCTATACTGCGCGTGACCCGACACGCATTTGGCCGATTTTTTTGTCTAGTAGTGAAAAAATTGTGTGTAAAAATCTGAAGACTACATTTCTTTTTTGATAATTTATCAAATCGGTTGATAGTTGGTATTTTGTATTTAACATATTTGCGGTTTCATACTTTATGTAGTAGGTAAGCGTTTGTATACTAGCTGGAGAGTTCTTATTTAAGGTTTATTTCAGCAGCATGATAATGAGGTAGTAGTGAAGGTATTAATAGTTCAGTTAGGTCAAGGCACTAGGAAAGGTTAATTAGAAAAGTTTAGAGCAGTGAATAAAGCTGATTGATTTAATTAGACGAGCAGTGACGAACTCGTGCGGTGTGTTGCAATGAAAGTGTTGTAGTTTTTTTACTGAAGTTTCAACGACGGTACTTTAAAGAAGTTTCTCTCGTGGCATCCATTTAGAGCTGCAGGTTTTGAAGTTATTTATTGTTTTAAGAGTAACTTCTTTACAATACGAACAAAGGAAGTAAACAAAAGAAACGAGAGGTTTGGACAGTTTGTTACGCCCAACTGACTGTATACTATACTTCTCTTTTTTCATGTTCAGGCTCTTTTTACTTCTATATAGTAATAGACATAGACATAGACATCATTTATTGGTTATACAGTATTGCAGGTCATTGCTTACACTTGTACATTAATTTGTAGATTAAATTAATAATATACAGGGTGAATTCTAAATCGTGAATCGTAACCACGTTTACCGGTAAAGCTACTTAAGACTATTACAGAGCACTAGTGTTAATTACAATTAAGGACCCGCTTAATTAATTATGAACAAAACCAGAAAGTGCGTCCCCACTTGTCATCCGCCTTGGTCACCCTACACGAGTCACGTGACTTGCAACGCAATGTTTGCCTATGTTGACATTATTGACAATACATGCCAAAATTCTATCCAGCCAACTTCAATATTAGGAGGTTGGATATCTAATGTTGAAATTTTCATGACAAGTGAGTGACCACGAGATTTTAAAAATTAGGATAAATCAAATTAAAAGTGGACAAAATAAAAACGTACTTAATTTAGGTTTAAAAGCATTGTATGTTATTGTTAACTATGTATAGACTTCAAAAAAATATTACGATTCACGATTTAGAATTCACCCTGTATAAGATTAAAGTAGTAATTAACATATTGCTAAGTTTAACAGTTTAAGAAAGTATTACCTCCGGTCATAAACATCTTTTTTTATAGCTCAGAGTCGTTGACGTGCTATCGATGTCGCGACATAAGGCTTAACTACGGCTTAATTGAGGTACCTCACGTGTTTAAATAATCTTTTATTCTTAAGTTTTATTTACTTGAGCGTTAATAATGGAATTTATGGACGGCGTCGATAGCACAACGGCAATCATCTTATGCCGCGAAGAGGATTTTTAAATATTTATAGAAGTGTTCCCGCAAACGTTAAGCTTCTGTCTGGAAAAATCCCGGATCCGCAAGTGCAAGTGCAGTCGCACACATAAATATTGTTCAGCGTCTTCATAAATAAGCATCGCTTTAAAGTGGTCTTAACTTTGATGCATTATTTATTTGTAGCATGTTGCATGTCTTTTTATACAATACCGTGGAGAATGGCGCCTTTACGTGACATCGCGGCTTTTATATGATATTCATCCCTATGATCAGCCTTGAAGATTGATGCGAGGAAGGGCTAAACTACACGAAACAAATAAACGAGGAGGTGGCTGTCTTATCTTACAAGTAAATCAAGAAGATGGATCTTGTTATTAGATAGAGTCCGACGGAAACGCTTCATCCAGCTAACACCGCGAGGAGTCAAACTCATAAAATTAATGATAATCACTTCACTTATAAGAAACACGCATTTAACACCTCAGTTTCATTCCATGTAACATTAGATTTTTTACGGACAGATTTTTCGTTTATCTAGAATATCAAAGGAAAATCTTGTTATAGAATATTATTTTCCTTAAAATCGCATGACGTTTGTCGCAGGATGTATGGTATTGTATGGAATAAGGTGTAGATAATATAAGTAATTGTAGTCTATTGTAATAAAACCTTTTTTTGTAAAGTAAATATTAATATGTTTTAGTGGGAACTGTTGAGGAGCAAATTGCATGTTCATTTGTAATCTAGATTGTAATTTGTCTCTGTTTGTTCTCCAAATTAATAAATAAATTTCGTAAGTCGCAAAATAAACATTGCGATATTCTCTAAAGCAAGTACCTATGTCTAATTTCGTGCAAACTACCTCCCGCTGTACAACGAGTGAGACTTACAGTTTCTTGCCCAAACAGTTGCTGGGAAAGGTAAACTGAGGAGCCCTTCAACTTCATTCATACAAAAGCGAGATAAGACGTGCCCGTAGAGTGTACGGCGAGAATATTCCGCCTTAGACGGGTAACGGGTTAAGTAGGCTTAGAGACAGGGCGTATAGCCGGCGGGACGGGGAACTGGAGGTTTATTTTAGTTGAAGTTTTCGTATGATATTGGTCGTATGAACTCTGTTGCGTACATTAAATTTGTTCCGACAGACTAGGTTTAGGGCATGTGGAAGCGAGCGGGGGCGACACAGCTTATGCCGATATTATTAATTTGTTTACGCACTTCTACAACACTAACAGACTTTAATTGGTGTGTGCTCAGAATATTTGCCAAAAAAATTTAAAGCGTTGATACAAAATGTATTGTATTATGTACTCATTGTGTTTATAATTTTAAAATTGTTTTTAGTATTCCGTCAAGCCCAAAAAACAAAATTAACCAACGCTTTCGCAGTTTTTGTACCGACAAGACTGTGACATTTTCTGGCTACTTTCCACGTTCTTGTTTAGTTAGTCAGAAACAGAAACAATTGTTATTCCATCACGTGTATATTTTATGTTCAAGTTAACTTTTGGTAAGAAATTAATGTTCGAGATAATGTATAAACTGTTACGTGCTCTTGTACTGTACTCGTAAGGTCAAGTTTGATAATTATGAACGATGTGTAATATATATATGATGAAGTTCAAAGTTATATAGCCCAGCAAGTTCTTGTAAATACGCGTTCGGTGCATCAGTTTGTTGAATAAATAATGTTGCGTCCTACCTACACATATATCGTCGTCGTAAGTATAGTTAGTAGACTAACTCCCGGTTTTATAAAGATTCGTGAAGCCTTATTTCGGTCAGTAATGTCAAAAAAATTACAGACTTACTAAAATACCTGACATTTGACCTAACGCATCTTTATATCACCGCGTTTTTTAAACGCGCCGTCGACGCACATTTGTGTAGGGATCGGCCGATCTGAGAAAAGTCACTGGTCCAAATCCAACTCGTAGCAATCGTCCTGTCGGCTGTGTATCGAGCCTTAACCTCTCACATACATGTATACGCGTACTAAGTGCGCGCTCACTGTTCGTATAATACACCCTTCGAGTGGGTTCCTTATTTTTATAGGGCAACTTACTAGGTTTATTGAGATACGGTACTAGCTTGAGTGTTACGTAAATGTTAAGCTGAATTATTAGAGACGGGTACTGTAATAATTATATTTTTGGGTGAAATTAATTAAACTAAACTCTGCTGCAACAGCCATTTATTTGCTGACATCACTTCGCATCATGCAACTTTAAACTACTTATACTTTCACCGAGTCATAATATTAAATCATTTTCATACAAAGTGGGTTTGGCGTGCGCAATTGGCTCTATTTACACTAAGCAAACTACGCTGGTGTTGAGAGCCACTAGCCCTGGTCCCAGCTCACACAGTTTTGCGCCTATGTCAGCCGAATCATCAGGACAGACTCTTACACATTTTCTGCTACAATCATCAGGAAGTATCTTAACGTCTGGTACCAGATGACGGTAGCATCCAGCTTGGGCTGCCGAGTCACCGCATTACGCGCTACGATGCCCGACGCGCAAGTTTTGTTTTCGTACATATTAGTTACCTAATGTCAATGTGCCGAGTCATAAACAAGGAACAAGAGTCATCATTACTGGAAAATTTCTTTTTATTTCGAGAGCTAGCTTAAGGATGTGATAAATCAGTAATATTTTGTAGCGATATGTAGGATTTTATCCATACTTACTAATTACTAATATTACTAATTACTAATTACTAATACTAATACTAATATACTAATACTAATATACGAATACTAATTACTAATTTACTAATATACTAATATACTAATTACTAATTTACTAATATAATATTATAAGTGGGAAAGTGTATGTGTTTGTTTGTTTGTCCGTCTTTCACGGCAAAACGGGGCGACAAATTGACGTGATTTTTTAAGTGGAGATAGTTGAAGAGATGGAGAGTGACATAGGCTACTTTTTGTCTCTTTCTAACCCCCTGCTTCCCTAAAATGGGGGGGTGGAAGTTTGTATGGAGCATTCCGCAATTTTCAAGGTAGAAAGCTAATTTTTTTTTTGGAAATCTTCACCCAGCCCCTTAAAAGAGGGGGTGAAATTTTATATGGGACTTTTCGTAGTTTTCAAGGTAGGAAGCTAAGAATTGGTACACAGACTCTGTTACCAACGAAAAATACCTGCCTTTTTTTTGTTAATTTTCCCCCAGCCCCTAAAATAGGGGATGGAAATGTGTGTGAGACTCCGCAAAATTAGTACAGGTTCTATGATACAAACGAATAATAATAGTACATTAACATGGGTATCGTTTCTATGGTTTATAAATTTAATATTGTGGACATCTATCTAAATATGTAGAGTCGATATGTAGAGTCGATATGTAGAGTCGACATGTATTGTCGATATGTAGAGTCGTTATGTAGAGTTGATACGTAGAGTCGATATGTAAAGTCGATATGTAGAGTTGATATGTAGAGTCGATATTTAGAGTCGATATGTAGAGTCGATATGTATAGTTGATATGTAGTCGATATGTAGAGTCAATATATAGAGTCGATATGTAGTGTAAATATTTTTCAAAATTCACCCTCTAAGTGGGTGAAATGGGGGTCCAAAGTTTGTATGGGGAAACAAATTAAGTAAGAGTATTTCATTCGAAACTTCACAGGAGTATTCCCAGCGATAAATGAGTAAATATATGTTTCAGGTTTTTTGAGAATTCAACCCCTAAAAGGGGGAAATGTGGTGACAATGTCTGAAAATCAACATGGGTGTTTCTATGGTTTATCGAGTCGCTGGTCGCTGATTACGAAAACAACGATTTTAAAATCCAACGTGGCGGACGTGAAATACCACTGTTGGGGTGCGATGGGGTTGAAATGTCTAAATATCAATTTGGGTGTCATTTTTTTGGTTTTTTGGAACGTTAATTACGAAAATGGCATCGATTTTTATATTTAACATTGTGGACATGAAAATTCTTGAAAGTATTTGTGCCAAATTGCAATTCAATTGGAACATAGGGGTCAAACTGAGATCCACCTTTTTTGTAGACGGTTAAAATTACTTTTAGTACGCGGGCGAAGCCGCGGGCAAAAGCTAGTAAAGTTATAACACTTTAAACTCTTGCACTTTGTACACACACATATTTAACGTCATAAATAAAGGTTAATAAATATTGCGGTAGACCCGTGTTAAATAATCCTACTAATATTATAAATGCGAAAGTTTAGATGTTTGGATGTTTAGATATTTGTTACTCAATCATCACGCTTAAACGGCTCAACTGGTTTGAATGAAATTTTGCACGAAGATAGTTTATAGCCTAGATTAAAATATAGGATAGTTTTTATCCTGAATTCACGCAGACGAAGTCGCAGGCGGAAGCTAGTAATTTAAATATATTATAAAGTTGTTGTCATTTAAACACAGTTACTATAAACAGCACCGTTCTTGCAGTGTTTCTCTGAAAAATAAGTTAGTAGTAAATATTAGTCCAGAACAAGTTTTATGATTGAATTATTTCATGTAAGGATGTTACCGTATCTATGATTTTTAATCAATGCCGAATTGACTAGTGCGATGTGATTCGATCTGTGGTCTAATAATACACTGGTACCATTGATTAGACATCCATTCTAGTGTCGTTTTGATACTCAGTGACGGTGCTAAGATATTTTTGAGTGCTTCAAGCAAATTTGGCAGCTTACAAGTACAGTCGAGTTGGAAAATAATGTGCACGGACACGGCGATGAAACATATGTGAACACGCCTTTATTGTTAAGGGCATACTACGTTTGGTCAGATATCTTCGAACCTACGGGAACGTGCATAGGTATATTTATAAACTCGACGAGATGGTACAGACAAGTGCAAATCGATTAAAAATTCTCTCATAAATATGTACCGAAAACTTAATCCGCTGACATGGGACATATTTATGAGTATATTATGTATATTTATGAGTGAGGTATGAACCCATATTTTTACACTTGACTGATTATGGGTAATTCACGCATATTGTGTGTGTTGTTAAATATCCGATATCTATATCGGGAAATGTGCTTAATTGTACATTACAGCAAGGTTCGATTTGATTCGGTTGCAATTTCCAAATCGGCTTGATTCAATAAAGTAATAATTGAAGTAATTCAAGGTAATTGTCGGGTAGAGAGCAATGAGGCCAAAATCAATATTTCCCGGCTAGGTGGCAGAAGGGTGAATTTATTTCATTGCGCCGCCTGAGACGCTTAATCGAGGAAGCGCTAATTTATGGACCTCTACAACAGCGGAACAGCCAGAACTTTCACAAAAAAAATATTTAATGAAACTGGTGGTAATTGCGTTTCCACCAGGAAAGCAGCATAAAAGTAAAATTTTAAGCAAGCTGTTGACAGAAAATGACTATCTTTATGGCTCTATTCCTAATTTAAGTTTGTTTAGTTACTCAATTTTTTGATATCAATAAATACGAAGCCGAAGTTATAAAAAAACTTCTGAAAATAAAGCTCTTATATACTATATTTGTATTTAAGTACACGCAAGAGATGCTCATAATGTAAAAATTGAATTTAAATGCATTAGTTACACGTGTTAGTTTGTCTATCTTTTGGTTCCTGATCTCCATTCATTTTACAGGGATTTGTTTGCCTTTGTACTGACTTATCCTTGACGACCGGTTAGCCTAGTGGGTAGTGACACTGCCTACGAAGCTGAAGGTCCTGGGTTCGAATCCCAGTTAGGGCAAATATTTGTGTGATGAGCATGAATATTTGTTTCTGAGTCTTGGATGTTTTCTATGTATTTGTATCTATTATATAATTATATCGTCGTCTAGTACCTATAACACAAGCTTTTTTTTCTCTTTATTTAATGAGCTTGTCACACAGGTGATCATGTCGCTCCGTTATAATCAACATGACATTTTTTTCCTGATTACGAGTTATTCTATTAATACACTTGCGAGCTAACTGCAATAGTGCTGTGGCTGCGTCTGACAACGGGACAGCCAGGGCACTATTGCAGATCCCGACATCATAGCTGATATTAAATGCGAGATGACTCCTGACAGCTTCGTTTCGGACACATTCCATCAAGACATGGTATACATCTACTGATACATCACATTCGTCACAATTCGGAGATGCCACTTTTCCCATCAGATAACCAAACTTGTTTAATGTGTCGTCGTCTAGTACCTATAACAGAAGCCTTATTGAGCTTACTATAGGCGTAGTTCGATTTGTGTAAGAATGTCCCCTAATATTTATTTATTTATTATTTATCCTATTTGGTCTGTATTCTTACCTTTCTTGTGTATAATAAAGTATTTACATACATACATTACAAATTAAAGTTATCAACTTTACTTATGGCAATTTGATACAATATATTTCTAATATTTCTGGTCAGATGGAATTCAAAGTATAGGAATTTATCAAAGGTTTGTCCAGAGCTAAGCTACGATTCCGCTGATGCCTCACATGGCCTCACTAAACAACGCGCACATCCCTACTGCAATATCTTGTGACGCGGAATTCCTGCCGTGCCTCGCCCAATGTCAGTAGCGCTACCAATGCCGCGGATAAAGCCACTGCAACGGGTCCGCCGTTAAAATTGGTGTTCCCCAAGGGTCAATACTGGGCCCTCTTCTGTTTTTGACCTATTTAAATGACCTACCATTTATGGTGGAACATGTGTCTAAAGTTGTGCTATTCGCAGACAACACTTCACTTATTTAAAAAATTAACAGGTCGTCTCCGACAGTAGCTAATATAAATAATGCTCTTCAATTGACTCATGAATGGTTTACTGCCAACAACCTTGTACTTAATGCAAAAAAGACAAAATGTATACACTTTAAGCTACCCAATGTTAAACATCTTATACAGGGAGTAAACATTAACGATGATACTTTAAATGTTGTCGAAAGTACAGTTTTCTTGGGGATAACAGTAGACTCGAAACTACAATGGGGTTTAGGTCCTGTTAAAGGTAGATGTCAAAAACGCGTTTAATAGTGTTGACAGAGCTGCTATTCTGGCACAAACCCGTGAAAAACTACCACAAGTATACAACTTTATTTGGCAGTGCTATAGTAACGCTTCGAATTTACTATTTAAAGAAAATCTTCTCTCCTCTGCCGTTGGCTGCCAACAGGGCGACCCGCTTGGACCAGCGCTTTTCAGCTTAGCAATCCACCCCATAATTACAAAGTTAAATTCCCAGTTTAATGTATGGTATCTAGACGATGGTACCCTGGGAGGTGATATAAGCGAAGTTTTGGACGACCTTCGCGTCCTAATTCAAGAATTTCACGATATTGGACTAGAATTGAACTTTTCTAAATGCGAACTTTTCTTTTCTGATGCGTGTCAAGACAAACAACTTGCTTTATCAAAATTCCGTCTCCTCGCTCCCAATATTAAAGTAGTTGACAAAGACACACTTCACCTCTTAGGCGCACCTGTCTTAGATGAATCTTTTCCTGTTTTCTTAGACAACAAAGTTAAAAACCTAAATGAAGTTTCGGACCGCTTGTCTAAAATAAATTCCCATGTAGCGTACACAGTTATCCGTTACTGCCTTTTCGTGCCTAAATTTACCTACGTCTTAAGGTGCAGCCACTTTTGGAAATTTCCCACCCTATTACAAAAAATCGACCAAATTATTCAGAACCTTCTAGCATCAGTTTTAAACGTAAATCTGGACAATCGTTCATGGACTCAAGCTTCCCTTCCAATAAGACATGGTGGTCTAGGTATTAGGAAAGTTTCGAGCGTTTCGCTCCCGGCATATCTGTCCTCTGTACACAGCTCGATGAAACTTACATCTAAAATTCTAAAGTCCCCGATCCAACAATTCGACATACCTTTTATGTCTGAGGCCAGAGATGCATGGACCGAAGCTTGTCCAAACACTGACCTGCCCGGAAACCTCACTTCCCAGCGGCTCTGGGACGAGCCGCTCTGTAGGCTGGTACGGGATAACCTGTATCAAACGGCAACCAGCCTCCCAGAGCGCGCTCGGCTCTTGGCCGTTGCTGAGTGGGAATCCGGGCAGTGGCTCCAAGCCCTGCCTTCATCACAAATCGGAACGCTTCTGGACAATACCACTTTCCGCCTCTCTGTCGCTCTCCGCCTGGGAGCGACCTGCATTGCCCCTCACCGCTGCCGCTGCGGTGACCCAGTCGACCAGCTGGGACACCACGGTTTATCCTGCAGCAGAAGCGCAGGGCGTGCCCCCCGTCATGCCAGCCTAAACGACATCATCCGTCGGGCCCTAGCCAGTGCCGGAACGCCGGCTATCTTAGAACCGACTGGCCTTACCCGCGATGACGGAAAAAGACCCGACGGCATGACCCTTGTGCCGTGGAAGATGGGACGGC
This sequence comes from Epinotia nisella, assembly GCA_932294315.1. Taxonomy (NCBI): domain Eukaryota; kingdom Metazoa; phylum Arthropoda; class Insecta; order Lepidoptera; family Tortricidae; genus Epinotia; species Epinotia nisella. The sequence goes on from OW028681.1 coordinate 15,127,075, forward strand.
CGCTAGTTTGGGACGCAACATGTGCCGATACCCTGGCACTGTCCCATCTCCACGGTACCGCCGTAAAGGCTGGTTCTGCGGCAAATGCGATTGAACACCTCAAGCGGCGCAAATACTCAGCCATCAATAGTGGCTACCTTTTTGCGCCGTTTGGGGTCGAAACCCTAGGGCCGTGGGGTGAAAGCGCTCACAGCGTTTTTAAAGAGTGCTCCAAACGCCTGGTAGAGGTGACGCGTGACCAGAGGGCTGGATCATACCTGGCACAACGGATCGGCATTGCCATTCAACGTGGCAATGCTGCCAGCCTTCTGGGCACGCTGCCCTCTGAAGGCGATTTGGGGCAAATTTTTTATTTATAATATTTTAATATAGCCTAGTTTAGTTTTAATTTTTTTTTTAATTTATTTATTGTTTCTATATTAAGTTCAATATTAAATTAAACTCATGTAAAAGAAGAAATAAATTAAGAAACAATGGGGTTCTCATATTACTGCTCTTTCGAAAAAATTAAGTTCGGCAGTGTACGCCGTGAAAAAGATAAGACTGCTCACTGACATAGCTGCGGCGAGGTTAGTTTCTATAGTTACTTTCATCATGTGCTACGGTATTTTGTTATGGGGTAGAGCTGCTGATGTTGACACTATTTTTGTTTTACAAAACCGGCCAAGTGCGTGTCGGACCACGCAAAACGAAGGGTTCCGTGCCTATTAAAAAGGTCGTATCGTCACAGAAATTTTACGGCACTTACGTCCTTTTCTTTGAGGAAGGCAGTTTTTCAGCAATATCTCGAAAACCTCTGAACCGATCTTGTTCAAAACAATTTTTGGTGAATGAAATTAATAAGCCCTATGTCCATGAATTTTTCCATATTTTTAAAATACACCGTTCAAAAATTAGAGGGGGGGGGCAGAATTTTAGTGACTTTCGGGGCGATTATCTCCGACTCTATTCACTTAATCAAAAAAAATGCTAAGAAACATTATATTTATTTTGAAAGGCCTATCGATTGATGTGCCACACGGGGGGTCACTATGAAAAAAAAAATTGACTTTTAGTTTTATGTATGGAGTGCACCCCTAAAAAATTTTTTTTTGTCATTTTAATTACAAAACTATGTAGCGGCTAACAAAATACACCTATCCTCAAAATTTTATTCAAATACACCTTATAGTTTTCGAGTAAAATGCCTGTGACATACGGACAGACGGACAGACGGACAGACGGACAGACGGAGAGACGGACATGACGAAACTATTAGGGTTCCGTTTTCCGGTTTTCCGGCTACAGAACCCTAAAAACGTGCAATCCGAGCGATATATGCCTTGAAAAGCCGAGACTCCCTAAGAGAATTATTTAAAAAGTATTGGGATTATGACCGTGCCGAGTCAATATATTCATGAAAATATTATGTATGTTAGGAAGAATCAAGAATTATTTCGTAAAGGATGTGACATTCATAAGATAAATACTAGCAATAAATTCAAATTGGTAGCAGTAAGTACTAGGTTAAGTAAAGTTCAAAAGTCATTTATGGGGCTCTGTGCACGCTACTACAACAAGTTACCAGATCATGTTTTAGACATGTCTGAAAATAAATTTAAGTCCTTTGTAAATACATCTTTGAAAAATAGAGCTTATTACAGATTGGACGAATATTTACCAGATAAGGAGATATGGACAAATGTCAATGACATTACTTAATTAAGTTACCCGTTGTATAAAACTATGTAGTTATGTAAAAACTTGACATTCAAAAAGTGTTCGCCATGAATTTATTTTGAATAAATGAAATTGAATTGAATTGAGATGAATAATGCAATTCTCAAGAATGACCCATGGGTGTCCCTGTTCGCTGGTTACTGAAGTGAAACGCAAGCTGCTAGGTTCAACACTGATTTATTTCCAAGCCACCCTCATATCCTAATCGTACAAAGAACTACCTACATAGTAACTATATTAAACATACTACATCTTCCTCCTCATATTAATGGTATTGATACCAAACATTACCTTACATTATTGACTTACACCTAATGGATACATTTTTTTTTTTTTATTTTTTTTTTTTTTTTTATTTTTTTTTTTTAACAACAAGATAAAGTATATTGCAGAAAGCAAGGATGTAACTGTTTGTTTGTTGCCAAACAAACAGCATAAGTTCGAGTATCATTAAAAACTAAGGTTACCTGGAGGTACCTACTTACATCTAATTATTCTAATTCTAAACATCATTTTATATTTGGTGAAATATAACAGAGGCAACGTGTAGTGAACAATTATGATCCTTATTGCAGTGCCGTGACCTTATTGAGTATTGCATATTCTTATCAGCTAAAGTAAGGTGCCCGTTTTAAGATCATAAGGACGTATATGATGTGCTGGTGAACTGACTTACATAATTGCATTCTACGTGTTGTACGTACGGTTCATAATTTCAATTATTAATAAACTTAATGTACACTTCAGTGTACATTAAGTTTTAACAGCTGTTCATATGTTGACACTTTTTTTTTTTTTTTGTTGATGTCTAAGTAATGTAATGACTAATACAATGATGTGCATTAATTACGTTTTACGTGAATTCTAATTAATATGTACAGCTTAATGCACGAAACGAGCAATCTCATTATTTATACAGTATATAAAAATAATCTCTGATCTTTCTGAGCTGTCTATTGATTTTGGTTCAAATAGTTAAAATGTCTTCTAAAGTACCTAAACCCTAGTTTTATTTAATCAATTTCAGGCATTTTAGCCTGTATATTCCGAGCCATGCTTCTAGTTGTAGGGCCAGTGGGTATCCCAGTATGCTTGGAACTAGGCAGATCTGTCGGGACACTTACCGTAGGGGTTGGTACCGGCGGGGCCACGAGGACCGCGGATGGACCTTCCGCGGGGGGCGGCGGCGGAACGGGTACCATGTCAGCTACTGGGTCACGCGTGCTCGTGCCCGCGCTAGCGCTCGTGCTCGTGCTGGGTGGCACGTCGCCGCCAGCAACGCCTTGCGCGTTACCGGTGGGAGTGCGCGGTCTTTGCCGTCGAATAATGTGACGACGGTTACGACGAAATTCTCGCCCGACATTGTCTCGTAAAATATAAGACCTGGGCTCGGAAGCCTTACTTACCACCTTCATAAATTCACGCTTTAGACCGTCGGCTACAACTACAACATCTTCATTTTGTAGTGGTGGGAGATCTCGAGTTACTCGGTCGTAGTAATTTTTTTGTCGCAACTGTTTATTTAAAATGGACTGGTGATTTTTAAAATAATCAGTTTTCGCTTCCTTTTCTTGATACATTGGTAAACGTGTGCGAATCTTTCTTCCCATTAATATTTTAGCTGGAGAATCTATTCCATCCCTAGGCGTACTTCTAAAATTTAGTAATCCTAAATGGTAATCTTGGCCCGATAGGATACATTTCTGAATCATTTTTTTGACTGTACGCACTGCCCGTTCACTTTTTCCATTTGACTGCGGGTACATTGGAGAAGACGTGATGTGAGTTATATCCCACATGTGCACAAACTTTTTAAATTCTCTCGAAGCGTACGCCGGCGCATTGTCTGTTATCAACTCTATCGGACTTCCGTGTCTCGCAAATTGCTCGGTCATAGCTGCGATTACGCAATTACTATTAATTGCTTTTAATTGGGTTACCTCCACATAATTGGAGAAATAGTCCACTAGTATTAAATAATACTTTTTGTTGAGCTCAAAAATGTCTGAGCCTAACTTATACCAAGGCTCGTCCGGCACGTCATGCGGCACTAGCGGCTCCGGCGGCGGTCGCGGGGCCAGCAGCGCGCACGCCGCGCACGCGCGCACCGCGTCCTCCACGTCGCGCGACATGCCCGGCCAGAACATGACGTCACGCGCGCGTCGTTTGCACCGGTCGATACCCAAATGTCCCTCGTGAATGCGATTTAACATTTCCGCACGTAAAGAGTATGGAATATAAACCTTATCACTTTTTAACACTATACCTTCCTCGTAGTGTATGCACTCTCGATATGGCCAAAAGATTCTCAGATCATTATCAACCTCGTATTTGTTTTTAGGCCATCCGTACATAATGTACTGTACTAGCTTCTGAGTCAGTTTGTCTCTAGCCACATGTTCCCTTACCATGTCTATTTTTTTATCACTGAATTGTACATGGCTTAACACAAAGCACGCCTGCGCATCCATCTCATCGGCCATCCGCTCATGCATCAGTTCCGTTAATGCTGCCCGCGACAGCGTATCAGCTATATACATATACTTGCCTGGTGTATATATTACTTGGAAACTGTAGCTTTGCAACCGCAACCTCATTCGTTGAAGGCGTGCGGGTACAGCAGACAATGGTTTCTTGAAAATGGCCTCCAGCGGTTTGTGATCTGTTTGGATGGTCACGTCCCGTCTCCCGAATATATATTGATGGAACCGTTCACACGCAAACACGATTGCCAACATCTCTTTCTCAATTTGTGCGTATCGTGTTTGCGTGTCGGTGAGCGTGCGTGATGCAAACTCGACAGGGCGGCCGCCCTGCAGCAGCACGGCGCCCAGCGCCACGGCACTCGAGTCCACGGACAACACCATTGGCTGATGCTCACTGTACAGCGCTAGAACTGGTGCCGCCGAGATCTTTTGTTTTAACACTTTTACCGCTTCCGAGTGTTGTTTGTCCCATGTCCAGTTTACGTCTTTTTTCATCAGATCCCTCAATATTTTTACGCATTCCGAGTAGTTAGGTATGAACTTGGAGAGATAATTGACCATACCTAAAAATCGCTCCAGCGCCTTTCTGTCCTGCGGATCAGGCATCTCAATTATAGCCTTAATTTTTTCGTCATCTGGCCTCATGCCTCGTTGGTCAAACACGTGACCTAAATATTTGATCTCAGTGACTGCGAACTTGCATTTATCTCGATTGAATCTAATACCTATATCTTTTGCTCTCTGTAATAACTTTTGAAGCCTCATATCGTGCTCTTCTTTAGTAGACCCCCAGACAATTATATCATCGATAAAGGAGTCGGTCCCCTCCAAGTCTTCCAAATATTGCCTTACCTTCGCGTGGAACATCTCTGGTGCACAGCTGATTCCATACGGGAGCCTTAAGAACTGGTACCTACCATATGGCGTGTTAAAAGTGCAGAGGTCTGCACTGGCATCGCTGAGTTTAAGCATCCAAAACCCGCAACGCGCGTCCAACACGCTGAAGTAGCGCGCACCGCGTAGGCGCGCCGCCAGCTCGCTCACCGTCGGCAGCGCGAAGTGCGCGCGCCGCACGGCTCGGTTCAAGTGTAACGGGTCCAAGCATACTCGGATATCCCCGTTTTTCTTGGCAGCTACGACTATAGCATTGACCCATGGAGTGGGATGGCTTACTTTTCGCACAACACCTAACTTTTCCATTCTAGTTATTTCATCACGCAATTTATCTTTCATACCTAACGGTATTCTACGTACTGGACAAATTACTGGTGGTACATTTGGGTCTACTATTATTTCATGCGTTCCTGGTAACTCGCCCAAACCTTTAAATAATCCCTTATAATCATCTACATTCAAGACATCTAAACGTTGAATCACGCCTAATTTTACACAACTGTCTAAACCTAAAATATTTTGACATTTCATGTTCGCTATCACAAATTTTATCCTGTATTTAGTATCTTGATAGTCAATACCCAACTCACACTCCCCGATTATAGGCACCGAATTACCCGTGTATGAAAAGACTCGTTTACGGAACGGAACTAAATCATTTATATTTAAACCCATAGACATATATTCAGATTTCGATAAAACATTCAACATTGAACCGGAATCCAATTTAAAATTAAGCGGCTTACCTTTATAATATAGGCACTCATTCCATTCCTTTGTGACATTTTTTTCGATAGGTTTCAACCGATCTCCTACAGAGCTTACATTTAATACATTAATGTACAGTTCATCATCATCCGAGATCTCGGCGGAGTCATCCTCAGCAATCGCCACATAGTCCACACGATCCCCCTTAGCTCGCTTGGTGCATACTTTAGCATAGTGCCCGCGCATGTCACACACATAGCACACCGCGCTGGCCGCCGGACAGTAGGCGGGGTCGCAGTAGCCGCTCCCGCAGCGCGAACACCGCTGCGCGCGCGCACCCGGCCGGCCGCCGCGCGAGCCGCGCCGGCCGCGGCCCCGGCGCCCGCGCGCCCCGCGAGCGCGCCAGACCGCGTCCACCTGGAAACCTGACGATGTCGAAGCCTGAGCTTGCTCGATTTGTCGACCTTCCTCTGTGGACATCTCGTGCGCTTCGCATATTTGCACCGCCTTCGCGAGCGTCAGACCGTCCGCCCTGAGCAGACGATCCCTCACTACGTTGCTCGAAATACCACAGACCACTCGATCGCGAATGAGTCCGTACTCTAAAGTTTCAAACTCGCAGCCCTGACTTAGCAGTTTTAATGCTGTCACATATTGATTAATAGTTTCACCTGGGCTCTGGGTGCGTGTAAAAAACTTAAACCGGGACATTGTTACGTTCACTTTCGTACCGAAGTGATCATCGAACTTCCGCTTAACACAAACAATATCGTCGGCACTTTCATCCTTGGCATACGTGAACGTAGAAAAGATCTCATATCCTTCGGCGCCAATGAGGTTGACCAGCAGGCTCGCTTGTACGTCCTTCGCCTCTTTGTTCACACCCGATGCTTTTAAAAACACCGAGAATTGTTTCCACCATTTCTTCCATGCGTCGGCGCGCGCCGCCGCGCTGCCCTCGACATTTAATTCCGGCGGAGGACGAGCGTGCTCCATATTACACGTAACACACTAGCAAACACTGATTAAGAAAGTATGTTACAAACACTAATCGCGAACTTTTATGCATTTAATGTAATTTATTATTTTTACCGCTGTCACCATGAAGTGAAACGCAAGCTGCTAGGTTCAACACTGATTTATTTCCAAGCCACCCTCATATCCTAATCGTACAAAGAACTACCTACATAGTAACTATATTAAACATACTACAGTTACATTCAATAAATATTTTTATTTGATATACCTAGTTACAAGCATACCCCAGGATCGTTAAGGGCTCAATCGGGAAAAACGCTAGTAGTACGATGATGAGTCCTAGTTACAAGTTAGTTTTTGATATTATTAATTTACTTGTAATTTGTTGCTTCCAAATTTCTTGATTCTAAGTCAACGGTTTTGAATGGAAAATCTATAGAGTAATTAAGCTCCGTTCCCTGAAGTAAAGGGATTATTCTGAAAACTGTAAATTTGTAAGTTGATTCATTTGTCTGATCAAAATATGCGGCATACATGGTCGACCTTAAGTTGCGTTAACTTAGAAGTTTTAATTTTTCTCAGTGACTGCAGACCTGAGTATTTGACATTAATTCCAACTTGGTTCGTCTAGGAGTTCTCAAGACAAAGGATTTTGACAGATAGACAGACAACGAAGTGATCCTTTTTCTTTTTGAGCTACGGAACCCCATAAAATATTTGCCTTTGATGAAATAAAAGAGATGGCTTTCTCAATGACTTGACTTTTTAATAAGTAATTATAGAAATAAAGTGTTAACAAAAGACTGATGACGTTAGTAATTTTTCCTACCACAGAGTAGTAAAAGTGTAGTACAGATGACAAAACTTCATGCTTCTAACTGGAGCCTATTTTATGGGTTTCGTGTTCTTTCCATCATCCTCTCCTGGACACAAACCCATTAACGCAGTAAACTTCCTGTGCATTGGTCCTTGTAGCCCCTTCGTTAGCAGATCAGCAATCATCTCTTGCGTAGGTAAATATTGCACTGATATTTGGTTTGTGGATATGCGCTCCCGTAGAAAATGATAGCGGACATCAATATGTTTGCTCCTCGGATGGTACATGTCGTTGCCTGAAAGACTAATGGCGCTTTGGTTGTCACAATATAAAATGGTAGGAATTCCTGAATAACTTGGCCAAAAATCTTCCTCCAATTGTTTCAGCCAAATACATTCTTGTGTAGCAGTAGCCAATGACATGTATTCAGATTCCAAAGTGGATAGGGCTATTGTTTGTTGTTTTCGTGAGTTCCAACTTAAAGCCGCACCCTGAAAAAGAAAAAAGTATCCGGTGCAAGACCGTCGATCTTCAGAGTCGCTGGCCCAGTCAGCATCGCTGTATCCAACAATATTGGTATGTATAGCGCTCTTATATGTGAGTTTTGTATATAGAGTGCCTTTCAGATATCTGAGCACTCTCTTGACAGCCATCCAGTGTTCAGCAGTGGGTTGGTTGTTAAATCTGCTAAGTGTGTTTACTATATATGTTATATCTGGTCTTGTGCCTTGTGATAGATATAATAAACAACCGACCGCTTCCTGATACGGCACGTCTCTCAATATATCTCCTTCTTCTCTTGCCTTTTTTAATGTAACATTTGCATCACATGGTGAAGACACTGGTCTGCATTCATTCATTCCAAATCGATTCAATATTTTTTGTATGTAAGCTGATTGATCAAGGGAAATATCTCCATTGTCTTCCTGTGTGATTCTGTATCCTATACAGTGTTTGGCTGCACCCAGATCCTTCATAAAAAACTTCTCTTTGAGTTTATTTTTTATTTCCATAGCTGTATCATTGTTGTTGAAAAAATATAACAGGTCATCAACATATACAGTTATAAATAATATGTCTTTTTCATTTATTATTCGAAAGTATATGCAAGGATCTAGTTTTGATCTCTTCATACCTATTTCTAGTAAGGCAGCATTTAGTTTTAAGTTCCATTGCCTGCTCGCTTGCTTGAGACCATAAATAGATTTGTTTAGTTTGCATACCTTTTCTCCATTTTCGAAATGAGGTGGTTGTGACATATAAATTTCTTTATCTATCTCTCCTTGCAAAAAAGCTGTAATTGCATCTGTTTGATGGATTTGTAACTTGTATTTTGCTGCCAAACCGATCAAATATCTTATTGAGGTATTCCGAACAACAGGAGCATATATTTCATTGTAGTCTATGCCTTTTGCTTGTTTATACCCTTTTATCACTAATCTTGCTTTATAACGCGATACATTTCCACTTTCGTCCGTCTTGGTCTTAAACACCCATTTACACGGTATAACTTTTTTATTTTCAGGTAAGTCAACTAATGTCCATGTTTGATTTTTTAGTAATGATTCATGTTCCTCCTTCATGGCTTCTATCCACTTCTCTGCCTTATTGCTATGGAGAGCCTCATCAATGTCTTGTGGATCACTGTCCAATATGCTCATAGCTAACTCACCATTTATACATAGAAATGTAGCAGTATCGCGTTCTTCTTCTCGTTGTCGCGGTCTTAGATTAATTCGACGGGGTGGAGGAGTGTCTGATTTTTCCTCAGGTATGTATGTTTCATCAAGGTCATCTTCATATGTTTCAGAATCTGAAGTAGGATTCTGATCAGTGATAGTAACATTCTGAGAACTTGAACTGCTCTGTTCATCGGATTCATCAATGTCATCTGTATCCTGATTTTCTTCCAGTATTGGTATGTATACTACCTTTTTTTGTACACATATATCAGATGCTAATTTTTCAATTTCATTTTGCTTGATGTTCTTATCCACATTTAATATATTTTCTTCTTTTTCAGGAGCTGAAGATACCTTTTTTTGCTTCACGGTGGCTTCAAGGAATACAACATCTCTGCTCATTATGGCCTGTTTGCTCTTTGGGTCTATACAACGGTAGCCCTTTGTGCTTTCACTGTAGCCGACAAATATCATCTCACGTGATTTTGCGTCTAATTTTTGCCTATGTTCCTTTGGAATGTGAACCATGGCCTTACACCCGAAGACCCTCATATGGCTCAGGTCAGGCTGCTCACCGGTCCAAACCTCTTCTGGAGTGATGTCTTCGAGAGCTCGAGTGGGTGAACGGTTGATGATGTATGCAGCTGTTGCAACTGCCTCCGCCCAATAGCAGTTCTGCAATTTAGCATTCAGAATCATACATTTTGCCCGTTCTATTAATGTGCGATTCATTCTCTCGCTGAGACCATTTTGCTCCGCTGTGTAGGGGTTGCTGGTTTGATGCAATATGCCAGATGTTTTCATTGTATTTTGAAACTGTTTGTTAATGTATTCCGTGCCCCTGTCGCTTCGAAATTTTTTAATTTTCTTGTTTAATTCATTCTCGACTCTGTTTTTGAACTCTATAAACTTGCCATGTACCTCTGCTTTACTTTTTAAAAAATATACAAATACTTTTCTTGAAAAATCATCAATGAAAGTAACTATGTACCTGCAACCTCCAAATGAAACAGCCTGCATTGGTCCGCATACGTCTGAATGTACCAGCTCCAATAATTCTTTTGCTCGTGAGCCGTTATGCGGGAATGGTTTTCTTGTCTGCTTGCCTTCTATACAGGTTATGCACACATTACTTTCATTGTTCTGTGAAATCTTAACACCTGAAGTACATGCCGGTATTTTTTTCACATCAGTAAAGTTTAAGTGACCCATGCGCTGGTGCCACACGTAGGTATCATTGTCAATAGTAGCCGACATTGCGTTCACTGTGTCATCATAAATATTCAACTTATATGTATCATTTACAAGATCAGCCTTTGCTACTTCTTGCCCCTCTTGGTTATAAATTTGGCAACCATTTTTGTCAAAATTAATTTTGCAGTTACCTTTTATTATTTTACTGACCGATAGCAGATTGGTAGATAGCTCTGGTATGTAAAGGACATCTCTCACCTGTAATGTGTTGAACCCATTCTCAGCCAGTGTTCGTATAGTGACATTACCACAGCATTCAACACGTAGTGATTTGTTGTCAGCAATTCTTATGGTTTTTACAGGTGAAGGTTTCTCGCTATCCAGCCAGTCTCGGTGCATTGTCATGTTCATTGAAGCGCCCGAGTCTATATACCAATTCTTGTGATCTTGTAACTGCATCGCTGAAAAAGCAGCTATATAACCTGTATCAGATGACTTATCATTGCTAGTCTTATTTTTCTTGTGCCAGCATTGCTTGCCTAAATGTCCATATTTATTGCAATTATAGCAACGGGGGCCCTTTGACTTTTGACTCTGTGTATTTTTTGCATAATGACTTGGTTTGGACTTTGAATTTGCATAAAATGCTGTTGTATCTGATGTGGATGTAGATTTTACTTCTTGTAACAATTTAGTTTTAATTAAATCTGCACTTATTTGAACTCCTGAACTTTCAATTGCCATAATCATGGGCTTGTATATGTCCGGTAAGCCAGCCAGCATTAAAGTTCCAAGCCACTCATCATCAATAGCAAATTGAATACTCCTCAATTTATGGGCTGATGACATGATTTTATTAACATATTCTTCTATACTGTTACTTGATTCTAAGGTGGTATTAATTAAATCTTTCAATAAACCGACCTTGCGTATTAGTCCTGAGTCTTGAAAAGCACGAGAAAGATTGTCCCATACCTGTTTAGACGTGGTTGCATCTTGGATATGGACGTATAGAATTGGATCCACCAGCAATATTAACTTAGACTTCGCTTTTATGTCCTTTTTTTCGTCAACAACTGTTCCTTGCACAATTTCCCACAGTTCTTCTAATTGTAAAAAAGCTTTCACTGCAAAGCTCCATGTGCACCAATTATCTCGTCCTGTGAGCTTTTCAATGGACAATAAACCATTTTGCGAAGACATTTCTTAAGTATCTGAAATGCTGAAAAAGAATTCCGGCGTCCTCGTGTTTTGAGGTTATGTACTTTTAACTTTACTTTTCTTATTTTACTAGCCAAATCTTGTAAAACGCACTAATGACTGGGCCCATAACCTGATGAAATAAAAGAGATGGCTTTCTCAATGACTTGACTTTTTAATAAGTAATTATAGAAATAAAGTGTTAACAAAAGACTGATGACGTTAGTAATTTTTCCTACCACAGAGTAGTAAAAGTGTAGTACAGATGACAAAACTTCATGCTTCTAACTGGAGCCTATTTTATGGGTTTCGTGTTCTTTCCATCAGCCTTTCATGTTAACAGTACAATAGTTACCGGTTTACGTATATAAAAATTATGTTTGATATGGATAGTATCCGTATACTACAGAATTCCAAAGAGTCATTTATCTGAAAGCATAATTTTTCGGATTTTTTATGTGTTACTGAATATAGTGTTCCACTGTGCCCCACCAAGGGAAGAACACTGTTCTCGAACCGATATAAAAACTAGAAGAGTCGTGAAAAAGTTCCTCCGGCCGTTAAGAGGCACGGACGTTTGTGCAGTATGTGGCACCACTGATTTAGATAGTTAATTCACTTTTATAGCCTACACAGGGAACCTATGATTAGTTTTAATATAAAATGGTTTATATATGTTCGGATAGCTGCCGTAAAGTTAGACTCCAGTCTCACTAACTTTCAAAGAAACATGATACCAAAGCGATTCTAAGGGACATCCGTCCCCTTCTGTCAATTAAAACGACATAATCGTCCTGATTAAAAAAAGGAGATGATAATAAATAATAAATATTAATAAATATTAGTGGACAATCTTATATTGAAAAACGCGGTCTGGTGCGCGGCTCACATAAAATCTAGAATTTAATGTCGCCTTCGTACCCTAATTCCTGCGCTAAATTTAAACCTGTGCTTCTTAATAGGTTTTGAAACAAGTAACCAAGAGTTTATCTATGCTCCTATGTTTTGTTTTAATTGTTAACTGATTTTGTTGATGAACTAGAGCTACTTATAAAACGCTAAAAAATACACTAACTTTACCATCGCTTACAGATGTCAAATGTAATATAAGTTTAGAAGATGAAATATACGTAGGTTTAGACGGAAAAAATGGGGGACTACGACGCCTGGAAATGCAATTTTTTGTATGGGCCGCGTGACAGCCCGTACCCGGAACAAAAGACGTTATGAAAGAGTTTAGAGTAATAGGTATATAACTATAGGCTGGCCTAAAAATAGATTTTAGGCAAGCCGGTGGTAATCGGCTTGTATGGGCGCTCCGCCACTGGTGGGTAGGTAGGTATATCTATACAAAGATTTTTTATTTCATATAAAACAGTAGTAAGCATACATATTTCACAGCAAAAGTATTCCATACCAAAATGGACTCCACTCAGCGTAATGTCAAAATCATGATGCTGATTTCTACGATATACCGCGGGGAAACCTCATCTAAATAATCTTCCCCGAAATTTATAACAATATACCATATGATTTAAGGGAATGTAAAACACTTAGAATGTTTAAAAATAAAGTGAAGGAGTTTTTCTTAGAAAAAATAAAATCTAAACTGGAAATGTAGTCTAAGTAAAGTGATCACGTGAGCTGTACCATTATCAAATAAAACTATGTAGATAAAGTAACTAGCTATTAGCTAGTTACTTTAGCTAAGCCTACCCATCTATTTTGTCTATTTTGTTGTAAGGGAGTCCCTCTGCCAACAAACTGTCCTGCAGTTTGGCAGAAGAAAATACTGTAAAGCAAGGGTTGTTTAACTGAATATTTTTTTTTCATTTTCATTTTCATTCATTTCATTTCATTTTCAAGTTGAACACCGGTCCTCCATCACTGAGGAAAATTGATTGTCAACTGTTATTTCAGGCTACACAGCTAAAGGCAGTAAACAAAAATAAAAGTAAAGTCGTTAGCCGCGGGAGAGGTCCGCTAATCGCACGTAATCTTGAACGCCCTGGTCAAACCGTATTTAAGACATGGGGCACTCCAATTCCGTTAACATGTTGAACTGAGAGCACGGCGTTCAATCATTTACCACTGATACAGTAGGCGTTAAACCCGTCACTCGCCAAGTTGTCTACCAATTTTTTTTGTGAAATGGAGAGATCAGGAAATAGTGTTATACGGGATCTGTTGCCATTAATTTTAACAAATTTACTGGTAACAGCTGGGTACATTTTTAGGGTTCCGTAGCCAAAATGGCAAAAACGGAACCCTTATAGTTTCGCCATGTCCGTCTGTCCGTCTGTCCGTCTGTCCGTCTGTCCGTCTGTCCGTCTGTCCGTATGTCACAGGCATTTTACTCGAAAACTATAAGGTGTATTTGATTAAAATTTTGAGGATAGGTGTATTTTGTTAGCCGCTACAAAGTTTTGTAATTAAAATGACTAAAAAAATTTTTTTAGGGGTGTACTCCATACATAAAACTAAAAGTCAAAAAAAAATTTTTCATCGTGAGCTCACGTGTGGCACATGAATCGATAGGCCTTTCAAAATAAATATAAGGTTTCTCAAGAATTTTTTTGATTAAGTGAATACAGACAGAGATAATCGCCCCGAAAGTCACTAAAATTCTGTCCCCCCCCTCTAATTTTTGAACGGTGTATTTTAAAAATATGAAAAAATTCATGGACACAGCGCTTATTAAGTTCATTCACCGAAAATTGTTTTGAACAAGATCGGATGAAAGGTTTCCGAGATATTGCTGAAAAACTGCCTTCCTCAAAGAAAAGGACGTAAGTGCCGTAAGATTTCTATGACGATATGACCTTTTTAATAGGCACGGAACCCTTCGTTTTGCGTGGTCCGACACGCACTTGGCCGGTTTTTCTATTCTACTACCGTATATTATAAATGCGAAAGTTTGGATGTTTAGATGTTTAGATGTTTGTTACTCAATCACGCTTAAACGGCTCAACCGATTTAGATGAAATTTTGCACGAAGATAGTTTATAGCCTGGATTAAACTATAAGATAGGTAGTTTTTATCCCGGGTCAACGCAGAAGAAGTCGCGAGCGGAAGCTAGTCTGTTATATTCCCAACTGCTACCACTACAGTGGATTGGTGGTAACAACGACATTTTTATAGTACCTAATAAAATAAGAAAACCCAGTAGTGACCTCTACTTCTTATTATTCTTTAATATTGCCAAAAATACAGTAGGAAAGTGGACAGGTGGGAAGAAAAATCCCAACGGTAACCTGTGGTCACTAAACAGGGGGGATTTATCCAAATAACAAAACATTGACATATCGAACTGGGAATGTGTATCTACACGTTTTGACACGTTAGCTTGGCATGCGCAGAAGCTAGCGTGCGAAACACATTGATAGTACGTCACGTCTGAATAAAAAAAAACACTTTCCAAGCTAGCGGATAAAATGGACTTTCCGAAACAGTGAGGAGAAAAGGTTTACTTTAAAATCATCGATACATAAATAAATAAAACATGTAAACGAACTGAGACCCGAAGAAAAAACAATGGTCTCATTCGTGATCAGAGTTAATTCTTATTGTTGTTAGCTTGCCTTTAATATCACAATTAGTCTATTTAGTCTGTCTTATAAAAACAGTTGAACATGAGAGCATTTCCTTCTCATTCAATAATAATAATACGAGGTTTAGCAAAAACTAAACTGCGAAAGCATACATTTTACCCTAGGAAATAGCGAATGGAAGTCTCACTCAAGAGAGATTATATAGTTACCCGCTCAAAGCTTTCTTCTGAATATTTCAACTGCAGTAAAACGTCCGGAGGTACCGTTCTTAGTTATCTCGTTCGTTAAATGTCTTGGAAACATTTGCAATTGAACTAGCTCGTAATGCATTAGGAACATTTTAAAATACCATTAAGTATGACAGTGGAATGATTCTAACAGTCTACCTACTAAATTGGTACGTGAAATGATAGTGTATAGGAAGTAATCTCCAGAACTACTCAACTGCTTTATGTTATTTAATCAATATATAGAATGGGCCTTAATGATTGATAGACATTAGCTATGTTTTTTGTAGGTACTAAGCGGGCGGAGCCGTGTGGGCAGCTCGTAAATATTTTTGTTACGTAATTAAATCAACGGGTAGGTAATTAGATTTATACATTACATAACATATGTATAACATTTCTCTTGATATCGTATTGTTAGACGCTATTCTACTATTCGACGTTTACAGACGTGAGTGACTGGTTTCATTATATTTTAATACGAAGTAAGTAAAGACCGTTTACAAAAAAATCGGAAACCTGTGAAGTGTGAACCTCCCATTTATTAAGACATATTTTGTCAGCGTTATTGTTGGACTTAATTACATAACACTATTAAATTATTGCGTATGAAAACACACCAGTACGGCTTCCTGGCTATAAAAAGGCGTCAAGAGGGTGTAAAATTAAGGCGTCTTGACGTAAATAAAAGTAATTTAGTGAGGTTCGCGTCGTCGGGAATTTTTATTACACGAACATACCGCCCTGGATTAACACATGAGCACATAATATAATTATCACTTAGCATGCTCCCGACCCATTTTTGTTAAAGCAATTTGCTCAGACGTTTCTTGATTACTGAAAATTGTCGCTCGACATTCCTGCTGCAAATGGTGCTGTTGCTTTCCGCTGCTATTTTTCTAAGTAAATTGCCACATTCGTCCTCATATTGTCTAATTCTCTTCCAACACGGCTAATAGGGTTGAGATAATTTCAAAAACCTATTCTGTATTCTGAGAATGAGACGCAGCAAAATAGGGCACCGTAGATGACGTGTCTAATTACCCATGACCCATGAGCGTTTACACATGGCGAATTTTTTCAGTGATACAAACGCGCGTTTTACGGACGCGCGACTTTCACGCGACACTATGCTATATATCAGCTGTCAAAATCATCTGCATCGATACTGTATCGCAATTGTAGCGCTGCAAAAACTCGTCGTATGTAACCGCTCTATAGCGTATTAGAATCGTAGTGTAGGACGCCCTCAGACTAGGTGGGGCGACGCGACGATATACGCAGAGTGGCTGGCAAGAGTTGGATGAGATTAGTCGCGTATCGTACTTAGTGGCAAGTAAAAGAAGCGGCCTATGTCTAAGCAGTGGACTAAAATAGGTGGATGATGATGATGTAGAGATCGCTCTTCAGCGATAAGACCGCCTGTTGTCTACCTCTACCTACATGTTATTGTATTGTTTCTCTCTGTAACTGCATTGTTTGTGTGAGGTGTGCAATAAAGAGTATTTGTATTGTATTGTATACGATGCATAAAAGTGTTAAAATCGTCTGTTTTTAACTCGGAAGTAAGGACTATGAATGCAAAGACACATTATGAATTTGAAGATCAGATTTATTACTACAGTTAAAGCAGTAAAATTTAAATTAGCTAACCAACAGCATTACAAAACAAGTGATTATCACCGCTGCCGAGAAACGAATGAGCAGCAAACGAAAGCCTCAAAGCACCGCAATGCCGCTGACTCAGACCAAGAAAAAACATTTTTATGAAATAAATAATTTTAAAATTAATTTATTTAGATTTGTTTTTGAATGGTTATTATATTATTTATCTTATTTATTTATTTAAATAGCTTATATATTAGAGCATAACATTGAAGATATTAAGGAGATTTTTAATCTTTTTCTCGGTCTGAGGCCGCTGATTTATTTTTACCCACACTACTATGCTCGTTTGTGATTGGTCTTCGATAGCTGTGAATATCTCGACCAATTACAAAAAGTCAATACAACTAGGTACTTTTGATTATGATACTTTATAAAAACATATATACATTTTTATAACAAGTGCGACTAAAATAGTTACCTGGGTCGTTCTTCTTTTCGACCGACAATAGCCCGTCCTTCGTCTTACTACGGCATCTCATTTGAGTAATGATTTTACGGTTTTATAATGTTCGAAAATGAACGTCCATATTATTTTATTAATTAGTATTATTTAATATTTTAGTTTCTCTAACTAGCATTTTTTTTAAACGTATTTTTGTCGTTGAAGTCCGTGACAGAGTGGTAAACCAAAATGTAGTCCCCACTGAAAGAGTCCACTTTGTCACATATTTTTTTTTAAAACCAACCGTTAACAAATATGTATATTGGCCGGAAAGGAAACTTTAATTAGTGTTAATGAAGAAACCAATGCATTTTTTTTTAATCGCACTTCAAAATCACAATATTCAATAGTTCAAAAACCAAAAAAAAGGAAAACCTCGGTTCATTGTCGGTAAAAAAGAAGAACGACCCATTTATGAGTGTCACGTATTGTTATAGTTTGTACACTGCACATAATATGGTCCATTTACAAAGCTTTGACATTAACATCACTATCGTCGCCGTAAAAATAGTCGTCAAAATAACGCGCCATCTTATCGCGATGATTTCATTTCATAATGTCAACGAAGACAATTATTGTAACGATACAATGGTCGTTTTACGTCGTATCGTAAAGTTTTGACGACGGATCTCCGAACCCGTGGGATGGTTCGGCATCTTATTGCATTCCTATTTTCAGCTCAAGAGTGCCGCGTTTGAGCGGTAGTGTTATTGATTTGGCCTTGGGTCCAAAAGTGCACAAACACTAGCGAAATGTCAGTTTCAAACTTACAATGAACTCAAGCTCAACGTTAAATTATAAGCTATGGTAGGTCGGCGGTCGTGGATTGGAATCCCGGCTCGTAGCACAATGAGTTTTCCAGATCTTACGTACGGAATATCATTTGATATTTATTACCAGACATAGGAATCCAGGGGGCAACATTTTATTACAGGTAGGGAGTTCCTTTATCGATAAACTCAATTATCGATGCTTGTTCTACATATATACTAGTGTTCACTCCAAGTTTTGTTTGTGAAAATATGTTTTTATTAAAAGTGTAAAACTCTTCGATTAAACGTTATCATTATCAAACATTTATTTTTATTTTTACTAGTTAAATAGTATAGATAGTTAGAATGGTCAAAAAAAAATTAAAAATTTGACTTGCGTATTTTTTACGGGACTCAGTTTTTTTCAGGACAAACATACCATTTAACTATTCAAAACTAATGTTTGATAAAGTTATAAGTTAAAAGTAAAAAGTCATATTTCATGAATTCGGATTTTATTTTTTTCCGGCTGAACCACTGGGATTTATTCAATAAAACTTGGCACAATAGTATAACTGGTATAACTTGGCACAATAAAATGTAAGTAATTGTTATAATATTTACTTGCAATAATATGCTGCCTACTTGGTGTATTTCGAACCAGTTTACCAACGATAATTGGCTATTTGGTCACCGTTCGCATTTGTAGTCTCATCTACAGACACGTCCTCGTAGATATAATTGTTTCCAATCTCAGTTGTTAATATAAATGTTTCAAATATTATAATTTTAAGTCATTTATTCATGTCAACGAAATATAATCAAATAAAACAAATAGCTTTATATAAAAACATACATACAAAATCATACATATATACAAATATCTCAGTCCTAATTTGTTGATATGTTTCATTATAAATTTGAGGAAGATATTTTTTCCTGATGTGAGATTGTGAAGGCACTGAAAAATGACCAGAATATATCGTGATATCGTCCAGAAATGCAATTTTGAATAAAACCGTAAAAAATTGGATTTTTCTAATTGATACCACGATATATTGCAGGCCACCATAAACTTAGTAAGATCTTTATTATATTTTATAATTATATTTATCTTCTCGAAGTCTTGTATGTCTTTCGGATTTTATATGCCTAACAAGAGAGCAAACCAGCTTTCAACATCCTGAAATAAAGAAAGTTATAGCTTGGACCCACGTTACTTTATTTTAGGATGTTTAAGTCTTATGTTTTTTTAGGAGGCATTTTCTATTTTCACTCTTAAATATAAACATATTTCTTAGCACGCTTTACAAATGACACTGTCCGACGACATTGACAAGAATTGTTTCATAGTGAGTGTCTAAGTAGGTATAAGCTACTTGTATCTAATTATCTAAAGAGGTTTGATAAAAAAAAATTAACTATTTCATAGTGCAATGTTACACCCTTACTATAACTAATGAATGATGATGATTATTTTCTCTCGGCTTTATGAGATAAGGATCTCAGACCTAATGTCTACTTAAATGTATTTAACTCCGTACATTTTCCATAAAAATTTAAATGAAATGAAAATAAATCCATTGGAAATTACCAGATCAAATCAAAAAACATAACAGATCATTAATTATCAAATCGCGTTTATAGAAATAATAAAAACGAAATTTTACTTAACTATGTTTGCTTTCAAGCTGCCCTGCTAGCATAACTTGACTCTCTACTCTACTCGCGCGTGTGATAGACTATCTGTCACTTTTTGACAGCATTAATCAGAAAGTGACGGACAGTCTATCTCGCGCGCGAGTAGAGTCGAGAGTCAAGTTATGCTAGCAGGGCTGTGACTGCTTAAAAACAAGCCTTGCTCTTTGTTGCAAGAGCGGATTGAAGCAACGAACTAGATAGTTACCTAGTTGTTTCCAGTTTATATTTATTTGCTCCTCAGTTCTATCACACGCCGTTTGTGGGCATCATTGTAAAAGGGGAGGTTTGTTCTCTAGGGACCATAATATGTACGTTGATGTCAAAGATATGTACACAATTTTTGCCCGTTAACATAATGTTTGACGTCGACCACACGTAGTGGCACTTGTATTTAATCCGACAAATGATCGCCGGTTTTACGTCATCAACCCATCAAGCTGGTGGACAACCGACGCTTCTTTTTCCTGTAACCACTTACAGGAAAAAGAAGCGTCGGTTGTCCACCAGCTTGATGGGTTCTGTCCCCACCAATCTGTTAATGTTTTTGTCCACCTACTGTCACGCTGCCTGGCAATATTGTTCTGCCCAACTTCACAATCTTCTAATTCGGCTCATTCGCATTAAATTACCAGCAATGCGAATGTGCAGCCACCCGTATATTGACTGAGGCCGGTCACTGAATGGGTGATCCCGGTTTTAGTGTAAGCATGATAGTATTTGTCAAACCAAATTAGAAGGATAGCTGGAGAAGTTGCCCCCTCATTTCGTTCAGCAAAGTCTAATCGTAATCAAATTGAGTTCCCCCACTGGTTTCGCTTAGACAAAACAGTGTCAATTCTAGAAATTAGGTAGCAAACGGTTGCTTAGTTCTTTTGAAAGCAACTGGGATAACGCTTAGATACCTAAATGGAGTGAGGCGGTTGAAAGTAAAATATCTAACATTTCAAAGGGTATGAAATATGTCTTGGGCATATAATGTGTGTGATATAACGTATCGTATACGACGACGGCGGACCTAAAATGATATCTGCACACATATGAAAACTCACACCAGAAGAGTAGGTACGTGTACGTAAGAAGTAGGCAGAGTAGGTACGTGGAATAAAAATAAGACATTCCTATACCAAGGTGAACTGTTTGATTATGCTTTAAAGCAAGATTAGATACCTACCTCCTCTTTGTTGTGAGCTCGCTCAGACTCCGAACCGCGCAGGTTGATGTTCAGGTTAGGAACATTTTATAGTTCTGCAACACGTTTGTGAGTGTGAAAATGAATATGTTGACGTATGCTCTTGAGACACTCTTTCGTTTTTAAGACCCACATCACAACATTTCCGAATAGGTAACACTAAAACTATCTTAAGATTCTTAATATAGTGTTTTGCGGCAGTATCGTATATTTTTAGACACTTAACTATATGCACACTCACAGTAGATCCATTTTGTATCATAAACATCACAGCAAATTTGCACTGCAACCCTTTAAACCTAATCACACGTTTTGACTAAGCACTGTGTACGATAACAAAGCCTAACATTTTGTAGAGCGTTAGCGAAATGATCTAAAGATACAGTGTTATGACATATTGATCCTTAAGGACAGGAAGGAGATCATTAAGGGAAATTTCGATTTCTTCGAATTTCAACAAAACAACAACATAAAAACGCGAATCTCAATATTTGAACAGCAAATCAAAATTAGAAATAACAGTCGAGCGTACGAGCGACGCCGCGGTTGACTTCTTGTCCTCATTGCGGTAATCTTGTGGGAAATCAAGACAACCGAGACCGCACAATCTGTTATCCTCGTATTGCGAATAAACCAGCGGCATGAGATCCCTCCCCAGCCTGTCAACGCGAAGGATGATGGCCCATCCTATAGATACACAGGAATTAAGATATAATTCATTGTGAACGAATCCAATTATGCTTTTGAAGCATTTGATTAAAAACGAGGAGAGTAATATAATTTCTGGAGTGTTATTTGGATTTTAACTTAATAAGGCGTCGCCATTTAAGTGAATACGTTTCAGTGTTTTATTCGGAGAATTAGAAACAGTTTCAATACCATAAATGTACATAACACGAGTGAAATACTTACCTTATTTAATATTATTTACTCACGTTTTTGCGAAATGTTTATTTTATTATAAGAACGTCGTCAGGCTTTCTTGGTAACAAAAATGTAATTAAGTAGAACATCGGTGTCACTATATACAGGTCAGAATAGAAAAACGAATAATACGTGGAGAGCACATGCTCTTAGGTAGGGCACTTACCCTAACCTGTTGTAACACGGCAAAACCTTCGCCGTGCGCCCGTTCGCGCACTGGCCGGTGATAAAGAAAAATATAGTTTTTCACGACCGTGTTTTGTTTTTTCCTTGGAGGATTCTGTTCTGGACTAGCTTATTACGGATCTGCTTTAAAAAGTCTATTTTATGTGTAATATTTAACATAAACTTTCATAATTTCTATTATGTACAGTTTTCTATATTTCATCTGCTTGTAAATATTATAATTACATAGTTCATACATACAAGGGCTGCTGCTTATGCAGGTATGTATTGTATTTGTATATAAATTCTGTGTTGTATAAAATAATGTTTGTTAAACCCAATCCAAGCCTCATTTAGCCGTCACTGGCCTAACCCATATGAGGCTTGGATGGGTTTGAACCTGTGTTAAGGAAAAAGATTGTTTCCAGCCCTTTATGCCTGGATAATCTCCAAACCGAGCTACTGATTGCTGTTCGACAGCCGACTATACTTTCGTCTGCGCCGCTGCCTCGCAGCTACCTGAAGGTGCGGCGGCTATCACCTTGCTGACTACGGACGTCTCTACAATTCAGGCCAGTGACCATCAACTAGTGAATGCTCCGTACTGACTGAACATATTACCCATTCTGTACATATTTCTACTTTCTTTTATTATTATATTTTATTGTATATAAACTATTTGTTTTAATTCCTTCCTGGCCGGCTAGCCGGGCTACACTGTGAATCATGCAGACCGTATGTTTGTTTGCAATCGTCGCGGTAGTAGGCCTTATAGTATAGTGTAGACATCCTTATAGAGATAGTTTTTGGATTCAATTATGCCATTACATAATCGGTGCGAGGCAAGGACCCAATAATGAATAAACGTGTCTCCAAAACGATGTAACATGTGGAAAATATTAATAAATTGGAGCGCACATATTGCAATTACGTGCGACAATTTTAATATGAATATTTTATTTGAACGGTCGATTGGCTGCCGGACAAGCATTTGATATTCCCAGTGAATACGAAAGGTTTGCTTATTAATTGGATTGTCGTGCCACGTACCCGGCCCGGCGACAGAAAATCGCCCGATGTGAATTGCTCTTAATTCGGCACCAGGCTACCAATAAAATATACGAGGCTTTGGTTCAACCGCACTAGAACGGGCGTTGAATAATAAACAAAATACCTATTGTGCCGTAGATTAAAGGTTACCGATAACTAACTAGTCCGTTCAGTTGGCGTCAAACACTAATTTGAATTACATAGAACCATCCAAAGAAAAAGGATGCAGCAGAATGATGAAGGTAAGTTTTTCGAATCTATCAAATAAAATCTTATTTTAGTTGTATAATATATCGATGTGTCCGACTTACAAAAGCGTGTCTAGATATGTTTACGCAAGAGGAATGGAATGAATCAATATGATAGATAATTTTAATTGAGATGGCCAGCTAGTCCGAGTTGTTACCATCCTTCAAAATAATATCGACGGTATTATTATACAGTATCTCGTCCTGTCTTTTGACATATCTACTTAGATCCTTTGTTGGTGTATAAATTATCTACATTCTTCCCTATCCGCGGGATGTTCTGAAAATTACCGACGATATCTCCTCAAGTTTCGAGGCTATCTTAGGTTTTTTATGCGCATAGGTAGGTACTTGCTGTTTCCGCCGTTGAGTTTGTCTTACTGATTGAAACAGCATTAACCAGTACGATATTGATAAGAATTTGCCATTCAATTCAACAATCGGCAAATTGCCACAATAAGTCATCAAAATTCCGTCGCCAATCTGTTTAGTATGAGTGTAGCGACGTAAGGAACTCATAAAACTTTTTAATGAGGGTCTCGAGTTCTTGTCCGACCCGCGGCCCCTGGGTTAATCATTTCAGCTTGTCATCTTGCGTCCTCTCGGTATTTTTAATACATAATGTAAACCTTTAGACTCCAGTAACACTTACTACAAAAAGCAAACAAGTCTACTTGATGAGTCGTTTAATTAATTACTACTCATTTCATATCTTTCTTCAAATCTTTTTCTTTACGTCGTTCCGTCGTCGTTACGTCGATTATACCTTTAATCTAAATACATAACGGTTTGTGAATTGTAAATGCCTTTTGATCTAAAATGATATTTCTGAAATTAAACCGTTGAGTACTCGTACTTAGTCACTAGTAGGTACTCTAGCAATCTTGGTTCAGGGCTGGCAATCTCAGCGTTTATGGTTATTACTTCATAGCTGACATCAGCTAAGGTGTGTGAATTGTGTGATGTGTGAGACGGTAGTAAAATGGTACCCAATGTTAGTATAAAGGTAAGGCATTTACGATCTTTAAATAATAATATGAGATTTCTGTCTTTTTAACATATTCAGTGCCAAGAATCGCTACGTTCGTAGCCGATCCCGTGACTTTTCTCATATGTAGCTGAAAGCGACTACGGCGTAGGCACCCGCTAGGCGGGTTCTTGACAGTTAAAGTGTTAACCCATTCACCGCCATGCTAAAGTTGTCTACGCCGTAGGCCGTAGCTGCTTAACCCATTCGAAGCCACGCGTCGCTACGTGTGCTACGCGTTATCTAACTATGCACTCTTCTTCACTAAGCTTCTGCATGGTGCCTAATAAACCAGATTAGTGGTCACAGACCATTAGAAAACTGATATCAAATCGGAATTTTCAATCAACCCGAGTTTAAAGACGAGAGATCACACGATAAATAAATTACAAAAGCATTCATCAGATTCTGTCAAATATTGTCAAAAAACGTCTTTCCTTCATAACTCGACAAACACGATCACAGTGGGTATATGTGGAGCATAACGTTATTCAATGATTTTCAGTGTGACAAACATAGGAAGTAAGTCACTGAGCCGGCAAAGGGGTAAACCTGATGCACATGTTTGGATTCCAGTTTGATCATCTTGACAATAACACTGGTTATTTAGATTACTACCATATATTTCACACTGGCATCCGCTCGCGACTTCGTCTGCGTAGACCCGGATATAAACTATCCTATATTTTTTAATCCAGGCTATAAACTATCTTCGTGCATATTTTCATTCAAATCGGTTGGGTCGTTTAAATGTGATTGAGTAACAAACATCCAAACATCTAGCCATCTAAACTTCCAAACATCCAAACTTTTGCATTTATGATATTAGTAGGATTAGTAGGATTAAATTCACAAGCCATCGACCCGTAGTCATAATACGTCCTATTTAATCATCCAAAGAGTTGAGCTGTTGGGAAAGAAAAATAATTGACCTGCTTCAGTTTAGGCCGATTACCTAAACTGAAGCAGGTCACCTATTTTTCTTTCCCAACAGCTGTTGTGAAAGTGGAAGAACAGGCCAATTCGCTGCTTAACCCGCTAACATAGCAACGTGTTTCTCGCAGTACTGACTGACTGACTGACTGATCTATCAACGCACAGCCCAAACCGCTGGTTCTAGAGATTCCAAATTTGGCACGTAGGTTCCTTATAAGGTCTAGGGGTGCACTAAGAAAGGATTTTTCAAAAATCAAATTCAAACATTTATTCGTGACAACACAGAAAATAAAAGAAGAAATAAAATTAAAAAATAAGACAGGTTGTCACGAAATGGACCCAGCTCAGCATGTTGCTAGCTTGACAGCCAGCGCTGGTGTTCCGCAAATTCAACTCCTAAGGGGGTGACATGGGGGTCCAAAGTTTGTATGGGGAAACAAGATTAGTTAGACTATTTCATTCGAAACTTCACAGGAGTATGCGGTGACAATGGCTGAAAAACAACATGGGTATTGTTTCTTTGGTTTATCGGGTCGCCGGTCGCTGATTACGAAAAAAACAACGATTTTAAAATCCAACGAGGCGGACGTGAAATACCATCTCCCCTGTTGGGGTGCGGTGGGGTTGAAATGTCTAAATGTCAATATGGGGGTCGTTTTTATGGTTTTTTGGAGCGTTAATTACGAAAATGGCATCGATTTTGAAATTAAACATTGTGGACATTAAAATTCTTGAAAGTATTTGTGCCAAATTGCAATTCAATTGGAACACATGGGTCATACTGAGATGCACCTTTTTTGTAGACGGTTAAAATTACTTTTAGTACGCGGGCGAAGCCGCGGGCAAAAGCTAGTAAAAATATATCGCGGATATATTGTTACACCGATACGACGGAATTAATACGTAGTTTCTGCAAAGTTTATAACAACGAGCGCACGTTGCCGCGGGCTAGAGTAATACTGGTAATATGATATGGGAGCTTTATATTTCATTTTTTAATAAAAAGTGCATCACATCAATGCATTCTACACATTTAGCATTTATATAAATAACACGAACATAAATACGTAGGAAACATGTAAAGTGATTGTAAGCGAGTTTCAAACTGCAGTTAATTGATTATACATGAAAAAATAAACGTAACAAATAACGGCATGCACATTCGCATGGTATGGTCAACTGGACACACAACTCGGATTAAATACATTTATTATGTATAGTATGTATGTAAGGAAGATCAAATCTCATTCGCCCGATTTGCCGGGTAGCTATTTAGTTAATATCGCAAGTTTTAAATGTAATAACTGAGATTGCCATTTATATTGGCAAATATGTAGCAGTTGAAAAGTACAGGCGTCCTAAAAGCCTACGACGTAACCGCGAGTGCGAGCGGGAACGCATACAGTTAGGCATAGCAATTAGAGTGCCAATCTGAGGCATACGATTCACATTCCCATTTTATTGTAACATGTTCCGCGCGCTTGCTACTAATCCAAAATGATGTGTCAGAAGAATGCTGATTTAACCTATTGAACTAAAACTAAAGGGGTGATCACGTAACTTTTTGAACGCACGTTGGGACAACTCAACTGACATTTTCCCATACAAAAAGTGATATTTAGATCCACCGGACGTACGAACAATGCGTTGCGTAATCGACCTGCTGGTCCCATGGTCATAGTCCCACATCCGCAGACGAAAAAATCACCACCGTAAAGGATACCCGGTGGCAACCTAGTCAGCGTATAAATTAATAAATATTAAGGGACAATCTTATACAAATCGAACTTGCCCCATAGTACGTTTAGTAAGGCGTGTGGGCTACGTCCGCACTGACAGGCGGCTTGCTTAGCGTCTATATAGAGCCTAGCGAGTAGTTTAGTAATACGAACATTATAGAATTTTCGCGTCCGGCCGCACTGCGCGCTTGGCGCCTAGTTAGTGCTTAGCGTGTATCGAAGTAAAATAACGAGTTTGTTTTTTGTCACGAGGCGCAAGGCGAGGCCACTAGGCTCTAGACGCTGAGTAAGCCGCCTGCCTGTGCGGACGTAGCCTTATGGGTACTACACGACGATAAATATACCTAATTATTTAAATGGGTCTTTTTTTTACTAAACTTACATTTTATACTCTTTCGCTAACAGTGGCCCGCGTGCACATCCAGTGCTATGGAAAGGTCCAATAATGTCGAGGGCGGGATAACGATGGTTCAAAGTTTTAATTAAATAGGGCAACATCTGCCTGCGTCGTTACTGACACGACAATTATTGTTACGAGCACACACAAAAACATATCGTGGAAGCAATATGGCGGCACGCACTGTTGCCCCTAATGCTTTTCAAGTATTATTATGAATTCAAAGTATCTGTTTTGCCTTGTCTAATCTTCCGGGGCTATGGTTAGACGCAATTAAAATCATCGTGATTAAAATTGCCAATGAGGCACAGAGGTTATCCCGATTTCAACTTTGGGAAATGTCTTGCGGTAATAATAAGCGGCGGCGTAATAAAAGTTTTGTCGAAACGGTTCGGGCTAAATTATGGTTTGTTATCCAAGCTCTGCTTAATAGTACCTAATGTAAATTGTATCTGCAAGTAACATAAACGAGAAAAACTTAGTAAGTTTTATAAGGAAGATTTTTTGTTCAATATGCTCAGTAATGTTCACCTTGCTGTTGCAAAAATTGTGACAACCTAAATAAATAACACTTTAGGTAAATTGGTTTGCGATGTGCGCACTCATTCTAACACGATAAACTCCGTAACGTGGACCACATCGTATACAACTCACCATCGTTTAAATACCTTCACTCAATGTAAACGTTCGATGTTTCACGCTAGCGCTAAAAAATGTTTTTGCGCCAATGCTCGCAAGATACCGATTGGAATCGCACGTAAAGTCGAGCTTTCCAAACTCGTGCAGAAACGGACGCCATTACTTCAACTGCATTCAAACACAGATAGATGTGTCGGTCGAGCAAACATTTTATTGCATGCGAGCTCCGTCTTGGTACTCTTGGTCCGCTTTACATAGAGGCTCTCTGTGAGCAACAATTTTCCGGAACATTTCCGCCCAGCTAACGAACGGAAGCGCGGGGGACTCGCCCAATTGGCGGATAAATGCAGCTCAATTACTACATTGTGGCCGCATTTTTCCCCTAAACGTTCTGGCTTCAACAACTGCCTTTTTCATTATTTATTTCGCCTTTGTAGTGCATTATGTGGATTTTAACTGCCAAATGTAAGACTTGGAGGATTTCCATGTGAATACCTGAATGATATTTATACCGAGTTCATTAGGACTAGGTATTAAACATATTTAATTTTGCTCCCCTGCTAATTAATCAGAACTTTAAAAATATCAGATTGTTATTATAAAACCGCGGTGAGGTCTTATTGTAGTTTTATTTTAAATATTTATTGTGCGGATATAATGAGAAACCGCATTCGCATATAAAAAAAAATGCTGTATATTCATTTCCAATTTATTAGTTCTGTAAATTATTTATTAAAACAACATTTCTTGACATGCGACAGTCTATAGTTATAAGATTTAATAATATACATTTAATTAAATTGGGATTGACATGTAAAAATTGAAATTGTTATAATAACTTACTACGTTGACATATTGAATATTTCTATAAAATAAATTAATTTTAATTATTGTTGAATGTAGACTTCTATCTAAATATTTATAATTTATTAATTATTATTATTAATAAAACATATTATTAAAACATGGTGGAACGAGATTTTTTTACTATACACCTCAATTTGATGTACCTATGTTTACAAAATAAACATTATTGACTATTAAACAAACATTATATTTTATCAAGAAAAAACACATGAATTCATATTATTTTTTTCTTGATAGAAAACACGTATCGGTAGTTATAGTTTGATGAATAAGACCTATCTCTTAATTTTTAGGTAATGTCATGTACGTTTTATCTGTTTATTTCATACATATTAATTTATTGGGCATTAGTTAGGGACTCGCGGTCGTGCTCACCCAGAGCTTAACTGCATGACTGCAATTATACGACGCAAAAAGAAGGGTGTTACAAGTTTGACGTGTTTGTGTCTGTGTGTCTGTCTGTGGCATAGTAGCTCCGAAACGAATGGACCGATTTTAATGCGGTTTTTTTTGTCGTTTGAGATATTGAACTTTGAAATAAAAATGTCGGGAGTTTTTCAACTTTTCTAATTTGTAGTTATTTATCTGCGTTGACTACAAACAGATAAAAATCGAGGTTTTACGTGTCAGGAATTAAATATTTTAAATTAAGTTTATTTCATTTTATATGTAGCCTAAACACTTGCGAAAAAATGTAAATAGTATTATTTTATTTTGTGAATGATTTAAATTAAACAAAATCACCAATTGCGAAAGGAACGTCATTTTCTTCTACGATTGATTAGAGCTCTGAGGTAATTCGAAATCCCATAAGCAAGCAAGCACGCAATACCATCTTAACAAATAATTATATTTGTGGGAGGGCCCATAGATTCATACTTAAAGTAAAAGAGATGCAATATACATAGCTGAACTTAAACTTAGACAGTACTGATTTAAAAATTAAATTATCCTTCATAAGTTTAATGTTTAAATTGAAGAATAATTCGGGTAAAGTGATTGCATGGCGGTCTTCTCATCTATCTGCACGACACAAAACGTCACCACCATGTAATGTTGAAAGGTCGTATTTACAGGCTAATCGCAATCTTGCCAGAAGCACAGCACCCTCTTAGGCTGTCTATTGGTTTTTTAATTTTCAAAGAGGAACTACTTAAATATACAACCTAGTTAAAATTTAATTATAATAGCGTGTGTATGTAAGGCACATAGGTATATTTAATTACTTAGTTGTGAATTAATTTTACTACCTTATTTACTTTCGGAAAATATCTAAAGATCTTCATTTCACGTGCCCAAAAAACAAATTACATGGAATGGCACAAAATCGGCATTATATTCGGCATATTCCTGGTTTCGTTTTTGATCTTATGTTGTCGTCTATGGATCGTCTCCTACACAACTCGTCACTAGTTAGAATATATTTACGAATATGATTTAGTTAAGTGCCTCGATATGTTTAGTGCGCATTTTACCATAAAAAAAACACAACCAAACCAAACTAAATAAACTCTTGGTTCAATCATTTGTTGAATAACTATAAAATATTTTTTACCTGCTAATTCTACAAGCTAATTAAATAAATATCAACTAGCTACAGCTAATTCTCTGCTAATTGCATCAATGTTATAGCATTAGCTGAATTTGTAACGTAAAAATAACATAAATATTTTCTCAATGAAGGCCGTAAAGTGAAATTATTTCCTGTAGGGAAGGAAGTAGGAACGACAATGAACTCACTTAGACGAAGGGCGAAAGAATAATGACCCGCCACGACCTGCCTGGCTAGGGCTGTCGCTTCCAGATCAGTCTATAAGTTGGAAACTACGTTATTAATTGCCAACAATCCCATTAGCGCCCGTGCAATAATACAAAATCTATTTCGTCGTTAATATTAATGTACGTGTAACATGTAAGTTAATCGGATTATCTGATTAGTTGTTTGATATGTCGAATAACAAAAATGAAATCGCTAATGATATTAAGTGGTGTATCCGTTGCTCGTTTTATATTTCTATAAAAGTGATGCGGTATAATCAATTTTATTCTACTCGTATGTATCAATACAACACTATGATAGTTATTATTTCAAATAAACCGAATATATGAATTAAGGAACGTATCTTTTATACTCAATGAACATAATGATAATAATACTTATAAATAAGAAAGTACTACAGGTGATGTATTAATGAAAACTTCTGAAGTGACAACCCTATTTGTGGATTATTTAGACTTATTCCTCTCGCAAGGAACATCCCAGAGGCACATTACGTGAAATTTAGATTCTTTTTTTTCTTTTATCCAATGAATATTTCACTTCTTAATACGAAAAGCCAACGATTTATAAAAATAAACAGTGTTCCATTAGAAAATAAACAATACAATTCTGTTCACACCTATTTTATAAGGTAGGGGAATGCTCTCAGAAAGTACATGTAGTGGACGCACCCCCTAATCGGAGTCGTGACATCAATTAAATATATAATCTATTGTGCTTCCGGGTTGAATTTTTGAAAATTTATAGGCAATGTTCTTTTATGATCGAAACGAAAAGGCACTATTTACTTGTTTAAGTTTTTGGTTTGGTTTTTGTATATGTTTTGTTTGTACATTTACTTTAAAAACAAAGTTTTAACCGACTTCAATTTAGTACCCCGCCAAGCCAAATGAACATTTCCACATTTCCTATCCACTTTACCACATGGACTGCTTTCCAACAGTATATACGTTGATTATTACAGACGAAACCCATATCACTGTATGTGGGCCGATAATATTTGAGGAGTTCTGTCGATTTGCACACTTGACATTTAGGACTTCAATAGTTGCTATTTCAACGGAATCATATCAGAATCAGTAACGTACTTTTACAGTTTTAAGTACGAGTTCCATGAGTCATCTGTAGTCTTCATCATCAGTTCCACTTCACCAAATTTGTGATTTCTGGGTGTAAATACACTAGTTATAATAGAAAATACCGAAATTACTACATGCATGCTTTCTATATTTGAGGAGTTCCCCTCCTCCTCATGGTTCCCATCATCCAACTGAAGTTTTGATAACAATGGGACCAACCTGGAAGCATATACTTTCAAATAAAAAATAATTGTACGAATCGGTTCATAAATGACGGAGTTCTGAGGTAACAAACTTAAAAAAAACCGAATTGAGAACCTCCTTCTTTTTTTTCAAGTCGGTTAAAAAGAAATTGTATTTTCCTTCATCATCTCATCAAATATTTTACTGCCGTAATGTTGCGTTATTCGGATCGTACACAGATAAACATTTTAATGAGTTTAGCATTTAGGACTACCTATTGAATACATATTAGTTACCTACCAAAACTAATTCAGGGCCGTTGTATGATAAACATCAACAACCAAAATTAGGCTCCAGTTTCCATAACTTTCAGGAACAGGATTGACATTTTTAATTTTGTTACTTATCAATTTAATTTATTTTAATGTAAATATTAAACTACTGCAGTTTACGAATGGCCGCCAGTTGTTACGTCGTTAGGTAGAACGTATTTTACCGCACCACAGCTATTACTCAGCCGGGGCTCGAACCGACACCAGCCATCCTATTCACAACTTATTTCACCGGACTTTACCACTCAACCCTAGTATATCTTGACGCTAGGATCCGTAATAACAACGCGTATTCTGAGGTCTGTCTTAAATTGATTCGACCGAGGTTAGGTGAAGCTTTTTGAATAACAGCCCAGGACCTAAGTAACGACCGAACCTAATGCGTGCACATTCTTCTCCTATTTTTCAAGTCAAGCAGACCGGGGCAATAAGACGTCGGTAGTTTCACGGATAAATGGGTTGGTGCTACTTAGTTAGAACAGAAAACACGCATTCGTATCTTAGTTTTTTTTAATTTTTCATTTTATTACAATTTAAACGCGCAGTGACAATGGCTAGGAATGTAAAAAAAGAACACATTATAGGTGTTCTAGTGTCAAGCTGGTTGGGGAAATATCATTAAAAAATCTATACTTCATTTTACATGCGTACCTCAATATCGGTTAGCATATAGGTGCGTATAGTAGTATCTTGGGTGTATCATGGTTTATCATTTAATGGGTACGGTGACGAAAAGTTGTACCTTAGCAAGTAGCACACATGTTACTCAATAGATTGTCATGAAAAGCTACAAAATAATGTATTGTAATAACACTGTTTACTCAACCTAAGGTTTTATGTGTGTTACATTTTCCTGTGAATTAAGGGAAAACTTTTATTGGCCACAGGCTACTACTGTAAACGCACTTGTAGCCTCTTACAAAGTTTGTCCAATTTTCCCCCGGGTTGGAAATCGGTTCTGCAACAAATAATGCCAACGCCAATTCGTGGGGCAGGTAGCCAGTTCCTTTAACAACTGAGATAACGCTAAGATGCGCACTGTAACGTGCGTATTAAACCATGCTGTCCATAATGTCGTATTTATGTCTAAATAAAATTATTAAGATAAAACACGAAGTTAACCATTTTAACCCTTAGCCAGGCCTAGCGATTTATCTACTTTTGAATACTGATTATGGTAGATAACAGGTTGGAAAAAAATATAATGACTTGTTTTTTATTATTATTATTTTCTTTCAAAAAACCTGTGGTCCATAATGGCCCGTTACCGAAAATGTATGTGGTCTATATGTGGCCACTGCCCTGCTAGCAATATGCATGACTATTAAGGGTAAGCTACGTCTTTACAATAAATTGTTGGCATAATAAAATCAAAATATAAGTAGGTAACAAGACAGTATATTTTCATGATTAATTAATATCTTATCTTATCTTTGCAATGTAAATCGGCAAAACAAGAAAACAGTATTTTCATTTCCTCCACAAAATACTATAAAATACCCACACAGTATTTTTTCAACGCGGTATCTTGTCAATAGAAAAATAAAACAGTGGACCAAAGATACCCTCTAAAAGCAAAAAAATTAAAACAGTCGGTGGCTTGAGGCAAATAATTGAAAATCAAAAAGAAAAATCATTTTATTTCTTTCACATAACTTGACATGGTCTTGTATATTATGCACAAAAACTATATGGACGCTAATATTTTACGTAAACACACGTCACAAAGTTCAGCAAAAATCGGCAAAATATCATATACTTACGGGTTCTTAGCGGTTCATATAAAACAAGAGTCTTGCCCTTAAAAGCCATAAATACTGTTCAGGGCCGTGGCCATATACGGACCACGTGTACTGTGTTCAAACGGGCGGAGGTTATATTAGGACCACATACCTACGTATAACGCGAGTTTATTAAAAAAAAAACAAAAACTATAATAAATCATCACATACTACACGCATATTAACTTATACGCTACCCAAAAATTACAATACATAGTACCGACCGTATTTATTTTTAGCATAATTCCATTTACAAACGCAGAAACCGAGAAAAATGCACCAAATCTCGCAGTTTGAATTTGACAACTAAAACGTCACAAAAAACGTTCCAATACACTGACTTTCTTTGCGTTTGGAAATCATCTATTTCATAGACAATACAATAAGGCCATTCTGTGTTCCGTATTTAATACATTAGCTCGTCTAGAAAAAAAATATTACTGCTTGCGAAGGTTTAAAAAAAACATGGATGAGGCCGGTTCTTTTTACTTGGAGAATGACAATAGCAGTCGAGTTTCTGAATCAGTAATTCCTCGAATTTAGCGAAGAGACTCAGTTATTGTCATGATAATAAAAATAATGTAAGCACAATGAAAATGTAAGAGTCTAGTGCAAGCAAAGTTTGGTTGAAATCGGGGACGCGCGAGATATTTATGGCTTCCTCCGGGCCCCAGAGGCTCTCGAGGTTCAAAAGCTAATAAAACGATGTGACATAGATAATAACAAAATTTTACTGAAATTTCTAACAAAATCCAATGATAGCCTTTACTGCAAAGCTTTATAAAACTGAATTTTTGAATAACGAGCAACAATTTTTGTTGCAAATCAATATTGGATTTCAAGTGTTTAACCACGGTCGGAGTGCATTGTTACATTTATTTGTGATTCCAACGTACGTATAGGCCAGGCCAACGCTGCGGCTGACAACAAGCTGCGATATTCAATGAATTAATTGAATCATACGGAGTTTCAGACAACGTCGAAATGAAACGAACTTTTGCGAAAAATTGGAAATTCATAAAAATGTTGCGTTCGCGCGTATTCATTTTATTCACTCTTGCGGAAAGTGTTATACACGTGGATAATTTGCTGCAAAATTAATATAATAAGATTTAAAAGGCGGTAAGTGAAGCTTTCATAATGCATAATTATTAAAAACTTATAAATAATACACAGAAGCCCAAATTCTGTCCAATTGGTTCGGACGACAAGACCTTTTGAATTAGGGCCAGCTCATGTTTTTAGATTAAATTGAAGAACATAAATATCAATCAATAAAACAAGGCTAAGCCGGGCGATCCAGTTAGCAATAAACAGTTGTTAGTTTAACAATACGAGTAACTCATAGTACCTAATGTAGTTAGGGTTAGATATTTTCTGCTAGCAAACTGTCATGCATGTCTTATTAAAAAAAACTTACAGCATTTTAAACTTTTTGAATTTAGAAGCCGAAAACACAAAAATACTTTTTTACTGTTCGAATAGTTTTTGTTCTAACGTCTTGTCAAAATAAACGAGTCCGTTGTGAAAATGGAAATTACCAAATAAAACTTGCATGCTATAATTTTCTTTAACTTTCGAAGTTTTAACTCGATTACAGTGCTTTGAGGAGCAAACTTCTGTGTTTGGTGTTAAAACACCGTGTCTTGAGACTGCAGAACGTTGGTTTTAGAATTTCAATGTGGGCAAAAAAAGGTTCACCTTTTTTGTCACTCCAAAAACCGCCTAGGTTCAACAAAAAAGAACATCGACGTTGTGCGGCTACTGATAATCGGCGATCACCACGTGACATACCGTGAAATAGAGGCATTTGTATGCATTACCGGGGCAACAATCCTAAAAATCTTGCATGAAGAACTCGGTGTAATAGTACATTGTTTAACGAGGGGCGTAAGTAGAAGGGCTTTTGATGACTCGAGTTTGCAATATTCTTACGCCCGTGTTATACACGATGTTTTTCATCACATTTGCGAGGAAATAAATAACTACAAAAGACAGAAAAATCTAAGTTTCATACAGCCGCACCAATCAAAAATTTACAACTTCACTTCCAGATCAGTGCTAGCGCGCAGCTTCAATATTTCAAGTTTCAACCAATCACAGATCAGTATTCTTACGGGGCGGGGCGGCTTGGCCAACTAGATTTTTTTTCAACCAATCACAGAACAACCAGATTTGCTAAAGCCAATCAGAGGGTTCTATATTTTAAAACTAAACTTAACAGCCCGTGGGAGGTAAAACGGCTATAACTGCTCTGTACATCATATCAGCCCAAAGACGTCCACTGCTGAATATAGGCCTCCCCCAAAGAGTGCCACAATGACCGGTCCTGCGCCACCCGCATCCAGCGGACTCCAGCGACCTTTACCAGGTCATCAGTCCACCTTGTGGCTCTGTACGCTCGCAAGTAATAACGCCATTGACGAGCAAGTGTGATGAAAAAAAGTTAATCTCACCTTAGATTCTGTATTTGTTGACCGACGAACTAAAAACAGCTCGCGTTAGATGGTGCCGTAATACTGCAACGATTTGGCCGGGAAGAGTCAAAACACGTCTACGATATTGTCAGTGGTGACGAAGCTTGGATGTATGATCCAGATCCCAAACAGCAATCGACTGTTTGGTTCTTTCAAGATGAGCCAAAACTGAAAAAAGTTATACGCTTTTAGAGTTCACTAGAGTGGCGTCGTTTGTGGCAAAGACTGATATGATTACAGTTTTTGTGCTTGAGTATCGTAAGACAGTTAACGTTGACTGGTAAGTATACGACAGTTTGCTTGCCACAAGTTATGGCAGAGTTTCTAAAAATAACTTAAAACGTCGTATGATAATGCACCAAGTTGAAATTCGTGGCCAATCCTCCATAAAGCCCTGACGACACCTAATGATTTTTTCATCTCGCCGAAAATCAAGCAGTCTTGGTAATCAACGTTTCCCCACACCTGAAGAGGCGGTCGACTCGTATAAAAGGGCTGTTTTGACAGCCCCTACTTCGGAGTGGAATAAGTGTTTCCAAAACAGGTTCGAACGAATGGAAAAGTGTATCTAAGGTCGCGGTAAATTCTTCAAAAACAAAATATTATAATCTAGTATTTAATTATGTATGTTTATTACAAACGACATAACTTAAAATCCGGCCCTTTATCGGAGTTAATATGTCAAATGCACTTTTGGCGGATATACGTATAAATAAAATTGACATGAAAGTAATTTGGAGATATCACTCTTTGGCACTGGACGAATGGTCAGCTAATAGGACCGGCAGCTTGTAGCTATATATATTCCGTTCTGCGTGCTCAAGTGTCTGGAACATCACAGACTACATAGACTTAGACGGCAAAATTGTTGTTTGATCGCCCTTATCGGACTTGTATTTAGTATTTTTGGATTGAAACGTGCATCTCACACAAGTTCTTAATACCATACCTTCATTTTCATTGATTTGCACGCTGGTTAAATATAAATTATGAATAAAATCGTAATACTTATAGTTTATGTGAAACTATATTATGCTCTTGACATACTGCACATTAACTTAAGAAGGTTTACTTTGCCTGTAAGCAATGTGCGGTTTGGAAGGCGAGCGTGAAATCAATCCTTCAGACTACCTCACTTCAAACAGTCCAATTGTAGTAGGTACATGTCGAATCGTTCGTGTGACTAAATTCGGTTCCTTTATGTTACGGTTACAATACATTGATCAAAGCTTTGTCTTATGGAAGATTAAGTGTATGTATTATTGGAAAATACAAACCTGCATAGGTACCTTTGCGTAATATTAAGTGCATTTCCGGAATCTTCACTTCTTCAACAAACTAAATAAAAAAACCGGCCAAGTGCGTGTCGGACCACGCAAAACGAAGGGTTCCGTGCCTATTAAAAAGGTCGTATCGTCATAGAAATCCTACGGCACTTACGTCCTTTTCTTTGAGGAAGGCAGTTTTTCAGCAATATCTCGGAAACCTTTCATCCGATCTTGTTCAAAACAATTTTCGGTGAATGAACTTAATAAGCGCTGTGTCCATGAATTTTTTCATATTTTTTAAATACACCGTTCAAAAATTAGAGGGGGGGGGGGGGCAGAATTTTAGTGACTTTCGGGGCGATTATCTCTGACTGTATTCACTTAATCAAAAAAAATCCCGAGAAACCTTATATTTATTTTGAAAGGCCTATCGATTCATGTGCCACACGTGGGCTCACGATGAAAAATTTTTTTTTGACTTTTAGTTTTATGTATGGAGTACACCCCTAAAAAAATTTTTTTTAGTAATTTTAATTACAAAACTTTGTAGCGGCCAACAAAATACACCTATCCTCAAAATTTCATTCAAATACACCTTATAGTTTTCGAGTAAAATGCCTGTGACATACGGACAGACGGACAGACGGACAGACGGACAGACGGACAGACGGACAGACGGACATGACGAAACTATAAGGGTTCCGTTTTTGCCATTTTGGCTACGGAACCCTAAAAATAGTAAAAATGTAAAAAGATAAGAATCTCAATTTGACTGTTATATGTTTTATCTACTAATGTTACATGTTTTCTCCTCTTTTTATTACTTTTTTTTTTGGTATGTAGGTACTTATATTACTTGATTGCGTATTTAAAGTCATGGATTGATCATTTGAAACTGTACCCATACAGCTTTTATTTAGTCAGCTGACAATGTTTGTTTGTGGCAGCAGTTAGCTTCTGTGGGATCACAGGTCTTATCTAACCTAACATACTTTTCTGGTAATAATTCGTTTCTGCAGGGATCGTAGTTCTAACCTGAGAGGTGATCACGTAGCTTTTCGAACGTCCGTTAGGACAAGTCAACTGTAATTTTCCCATAAATTTAGGTCTACCTGACGTACGTACATACAAAGCACTTCGCAATCGACCAGCTGGTAGCATATCCTCATACATAGTATTACGCGACACCATGTTGTTATAGTATGATTTACCTATAATGTAATCTGGGGGCACGGTAGTGCCCCCGCCAAGACGAGCCAAGCGAAGCGCAAGGGCAGGCACTACCTGCCTTTTCGCGAAGCGCTTAGTCGTTTTTTTGAATCCTCGCAAACGCAAGAAACACAAGTTGTTTAGATTATACTAGAGAAACAAAATTCCCGGGATATAATGGCAATAGTGGACTTCTTAAACATACAATTTCAATTGCATAGATTTTAGATTTTATTTATCTAAAAAACGCCGATATCGTCACTCTATCTCTCACTCACATCATCAAAACCCTTAGGGTACTTTCTGAAGTCCTAGATAAGCTAGTATTAGTACACAAACAACAAAAAAATCCAAAAAAATGGAACTTTACCCCCCAAACCCTTAAACTAGGGGATCGAATTTCGTATGCGACTTCCGCAAATTTTGATGCTTCAGGTCTGAAAATTGATATAGAGTCTCCTGGTGATAAATAATAAAATACATAAGTATTTCAGGATTTTTAGTAAATCACTCCCCACCTTTTAAATTAGGGGATGGAAGTTTGAAATAGGTTTTCCGATACACTTCTTTAGTAATTAACTTAGGTACAAAAAGAAATGAGATTCCATTAAAAACATTACATGTAAATCTTGTTGCGAAGACTCCCTAGATCAAATAACTTTCAGCGTTACAAAGATATCAGAACAAATTCTATATCTTGGCTAAAAAGTATAGACCCTGTCGCTTATTAATCTATACATATAAAACTCTTGCGTTACTGGTCGATTGAAAGACAGCGCACAGCCTAAAGCGCTAAAGATATAGGCATAAAATTTGGAACACATATTCTTTACAGTACGTGGACGTGTAATAAAAAAGGATTTTTGAAATTCAACCCTTAAGAGGGTGAAATAGGGGTTGAACTGTTGTATGGAAATCGTTCATTTGGAAAGTTATAGTCTTGAATCTTTGTATGAAGGTTCCTTACTAAAAATAAAAACAAGTGATTAAGCGTTATTATAAAAATTCATCCCCTAAGGGGGTTAAAAAAGAGTTGAAAGTTTGTATGGGAAATATAATATGTCGTTTTTAAATTTAGACGTTTAAAACTTCGGTCACAAGCTCCTAATGTACAGTCAAAAACATTATTAAGAACATTTTTTCTAATTCATCCCCTGAAGGGGTTAAGATGGGGGTTGAAAGTTCACATAAGTAATGTGTGATTTTTAATGATAAACTGTGGCTAGAAATATGAAAGCAGGACAGCAGGTTTCTTTTATAATATGTAGATCCATCCAGAAATATATAAAAGCTAAAGGGGTGAAATAGGAGGTGTACCGAGATTCATTTAAAAACTTAGAAATTTGAAAGTTAAGACGAAGGGCTATTCATAGGGGAAGTAAGTAGTAGTAGGCCGTTGCCGGCGTAACAATTTAACAATTATTGCAAAAAATACACTTACTACGAGGACGAAGTCACGGGACAAAGCTAGTATCATCATAAATTCATACCGTGTGCACGCGCGAGAGTCTATGCGGCGACCGGGATGTGCCCAACAAAGCTATACTTTTTAACCGAAGATGTAGAATTTGTAAAGCGTGGCTGGTAGAGTTAAGCCGTGTGGAGTAGGAAGCTTGGCGCTACTTGCGATCTGATATATTTTAACGCTGAAAGCTATATGAGCTAGGGAGTCTCTATGTAATATTTTTAGTGCGATTCCTTTGTCAAAGGCATGAAATTCGCACAAAAAATACTACTTTCTTACTCAAGCCACAAACCAACTATGTCCATTTCAACCCACCTGACTTTAATTAAGGTAAATTGTGAAGTTCCTGCATGGCCAATCCAACTGTGAAATTCAAAGCAATCGTACCATTAAGTAGTTATCCTCTACTCTACTAGCTGATTACGTAAATGACTGTCGTATCACGTATAATCTGATGAACTTAGGCCGTTTCAGCAATGTAACAAGCAACGCTGCCCGGAGTCGAGCAACCGTCTGAGATAGCAACTGCGCGGCGACAAGGCCCTCGACAACTTGTGGCAACTTGCGACAACTCACTGTAACTTGTGACAACTGTCGCTGCGGACGTCCGGGCGCCATTTGGTAGGTAGGTACATATAATCTAGGTTATTAGTGTAGGTGCAACAAGTTATTAAATTTCGAGAAGTTCGTTTTGGTTAATAGATACATTTACTGCCAAGAATCGCTATGCGCTACGCTCGTAGCCGATCCCGTAGTTTTTCTGCTAAGTAGCGGAAAGCGCTTACGGTGTAAGCGCCTGCCAGGCGGATTCCTGGTAGTGAATGTGTTAATAGGACTGATGGGAAACACAAAGTGCTTCAAATAGTACAGAACGAAAAGGTCAGTTTTTTGTATGAGTAGTTTTACCATGAAACGGAATAAATGGTAGGTACATTGTACCACAAGTACAGGTGTAATTTTTTTACCGTCGAGTGTCGCACACAATGTTTTTCATCACATTTGCGAGGAAACAATATTACATTGTTGAAGAGGCTAGAAAGTAAGCAATAGATGGACGAGTTAGGCCCTCGAAAGTACGAGTCCAGCTATTGCACTTTCGGCCGAGGCTTAACACAGTGCTTTTCACGCCTACTGCAAGGAAATTGCAAATAATTATAATTTTCAAACAAAATTAAGAATCTAATTGAAGATGCTCCGGCGGAGGAGCAAGGAGCACACGCACGCCGGCGCGACCGCGCGTGGGGCCCTGTGATTGGTCGATCGCTGTTCAATCTGTCCAACAATAACATTGTTGAGCAGTTTGAAGTCGTAGATGGCATGTTCGTGCGACGTCCAACTAACCCCAGCTTTGAAGCCTGAATTCTGACCATCTTTTGCCACATTTCCGAGCAGTGGCGTGAAAAATACATTTTAAACAAAATTAATACTAATGTGTGGATTGCAAAAAATAAAATACATACTTAAGAGCCGTAATTTAATCTACTTACGACTTAGAGCATACATATCTGGAGTAGGGAGTAGCCATATGTCGTCTTTGCGTAGGTACAAAAAAGTCTGCCGAATTTTGCGGGGTTGGGGGGGGGGGGGGGGGGAGTATTTTAATAGGATATTGAAACTCAATTATATATTAAAAGCTTGAAGTGGTTGAACGTTTATGATGCAACTCGCGGGCATTTTTATGTTCTCTTGCGAGGCAATTTTGTGATCGATCGTGAAATTGCCTTTGTATGACTTTTTGCACATTGTGCAAGGTTTTTTACAGAAGGGTAAGTTACTGAAAGGCTACTCCAGTTATGTATGCTCTAAGACTTACGATTTAACTTCTTAGTTTAACTGTAAAAAGTTAAATCGTAGATTAGATTAAGGCCCTTAACTATGTACAATTTTTTTTGGAAACCACCCTAATCGCAATAAAAACTACAATATGTCAGTCGTTAATTTTGTAGACCTGGGCGCGTAAGGCATACAGCCACGATTTAAAATCACGGATAAAAATATTTTACACAGACACTAAATTATACAAATTATTTTTAAATCTTTAAATATTTCTGTTAAACATGTTTTAGTGTATTTATATAGTGTTTTATTATTTTTATTATTTATACTTAAGTAAGTTTTCAAATATCGTATTTGAGTTAAAAACTCCTTGCTGTATAACTGACGCATGAGATACAGCTGCGTGTTATGGAGCCCTTTGAGCCTACATCACACTGGCGTGGCCTGCGGTGGCGGTCCATAGTAAATTTGACAGCTAATGATAAATTTACTGTTGACCGCCACCGCAGGGCGCGCCAGTGCGTTTCAGGCCTTACGGGCCTTCATGTGCAAGAGAGATGAAAATGAAGAAAAAAAAAGTTCAGTTCTATGACGTCTTAATTGCGCCATTTCCTCATGTTAGATGTGTAACACAATATTATAAATGGATAGGAAAACATCAAATTCTCACAATCAATATGACGAAAAATTAGGCTACTTTCCTAGTAGCCAATTCTTTCGATATGCCATGTCGGGGACGTCCATTTTAATTATCTAGGTTATCTAAGTTGCATTTAATGGAAGAAGCACCTGTATTCTGATGAGAACAAAATCAACATTTCCATCTAAGTAGAATAGAACAGTATAGAATAGGAAAACTTTAGAAAAACTTAACATATAAATTTAATTTTAATTGTGTGATGTTAAAAAGGGGCTTGCCTCAGCATAATGTCACAGTAAGGCCAGTGCAACGCTGATTTTCAGGCAGACCCTGGTAACTAAGTAAGTATTTGTAAAATAATGTTGAACATTTATTAACGGCACTACATAATAAATATTTTTCATGAAAAGTTTTCTGATAATCTCTCTCTCTCTCTCTCTCTCTCTCTGTCTGCAATATGGAATTAATTTGTTACAAACTATATATTATTAACAAACAGTAACGGCTCTTTTATGGAGCGCGTTTTTACCAAATTCAAT
Source organism: Epinotia nisella (assembly GCA_932294315.1). NCBI lineage: Eukaryota > Metazoa > Arthropoda > Insecta > Lepidoptera > Tortricidae > Epinotia > Epinotia nisella. Next base: position 15,170,805 of record OW028681.1, read on the forward strand.
TCAAATTCAAAATATTTAATTCGGACAACGTGATCCATAGTTTGTTAGTAATTGCAGTATAATATAAGCCTATTTATGAAATAAAATAAAACAATTTAAATGAATCGATGATGAGTACCTTTTTACGACTTATTCTTCGTTTGGTTCATTCTTAAAATAAGTATATCGCGTTATGAAATTGGGCTCTCAATATTAACATAGATTTCTCCTTTATTAAAGAAGCTTAACAATCCTGTTAACTAAAATGTATGTTCCTGTCTCACAACACCAATATCAAGTAGCAGCGAGTCTGAGTTTTTAAATGTTTATTTTTTATTTCCAAGAAATGTATTGACAACAATATGCTATATAATTAACGAACCTGCTCGCAAAATTTCACGAGAATCGGTTGACTAATGCGACCTATAGAGGAGAACGGCAGGACAGCCGGACATACGAAAGAATTTTGACCCAAGTTAAAGCAGAAAACTTCGTTTGATACGCGTGATGGAGGATTATGAATAAGGGCATTAGAAAGCAATTTAATCCAAATTCTTTGCTTGGGTGAATATCATTATTTCATCTTTTGCACATGCCCCGTAGCATGGTTGGCCTTGTCACGCGATAGGTGATAGGATAGAGCGTGCGTCACTGGCTGACACCGTTCAATAGAACGAGACGACGCTCCTATCTTGTCACTTGTCGCGTGATAAGGCCAACCGTGCTATCTACCCATTTTAACTTCGAAGAGATTTGGGGTAAAACTGCTGATATACAAGCCATTTTCGTTTTGCAAAAACGAGCAATACGCCATATACCTACAACATGGGCTCGCGTGTATCACTGAGAGAACATTTTTCAAAAACATAAATATTTTAACAATGGCTTCACAGTACATTTATGATACCATTATATATGCTCTTAAAAACATAGACACGTTCCTTAAAATGCATAGTGCGAGACATAAACACAAAATTGCAATAACCAGGTTTCGGGTTCGGAAAGTCAGCAAATCCTTTTTGGATCAATAATAATCTATCCAAGAAAGCACTAAAGTTACCCTTTCCCAGAATAAAAACAAATTTAAAGACTTTTTTTAAAGGCATACATTTCTATAATAAACTACCCAAGGAAACACTAAAGTTACCCTTTCCCAGAATAAAAACATATTTTTTACTGAAAAGGCATATTAAAGTGTATTTAAATGATAAATGTTTCGCATTTTCTAAGATCTATTTTGATAATTATACTCGTATCTCTAATTTCTCTGGTTTATTTTCTAATTTCTTTGGAGCAGTTCTAATTTCTTTGGACATCGATATTTTAAACTGATAACACTTAAAAAACTCATTTAGATAATTAAGGCAGAACAACATATTTTTACACAAATTAAAGTCCCTTGAGCTTTGGGGTCCTAGCGCTAGAAATCTATTTAACGAGCTGTTACTGGAAATTCCGGTTAATATTCCTGACGGTAAGCATATTTGGAATGCTGTTATAATTTCCTGAGAATCGATCTCCGCATTGCAATTACAAATCCGTAGGTATTTTTTTACAATAGGTACTGGCTCATCGACCCAACGTGGGTCAAGATCCTCGGCGACAACCAAGGTCTTCGCCGCCATGACCGTTGAAGCTGCATCACCTCCTGCACCATCTCACCCTGGACAGTTATCACAAGATGGCGCGCGAGCTGTGTCGAGGTGAGACGGAGTATCCGTCTCTTTAGATAGACCATCCGTCTCTTCTCAGAGACGGATGGTCTATCTCGCCGCGACACAGCTCGCGAGCCGTCCTGTGATAGCCGTGCAGGGCCGTCCGACCAGTCGCTTGGATCCTAATACTTTAAGTTTACCACGCACTGACAAACACAACGGAGGAGTTTCGTTAATAATATGTGCCTATAGACAATAATGACAACGGAACGGTTTGAGGTTGGAAGGAACTCGTTAAAAGTTTAATTACTTGGCTCTCGGGAATGATTGACGAAGTCATGCTGGCGATATGCTTCCGTAATACTAACGACTCAATCTTAACTTTGTTATAGTAAACATTGTAATTAAACTAGAAGTTCATAACGAAACCGTTGAGTAGCTTAATAATATAAAGGTACTAAGTAGTACCTACTACTTAAGTATTTTCTAATATCAAAGAGCACTTCTGAGTACAGACTTTTATTTTGTGCAAGTAACGATTTTTGACTGGTGCTACGTGCATCACGCTCGATATTAATCGTTCAGTATTCGTTTTCTATAGAAAATCTATGTGGGTAAGCACTTTATTTGTACACTTACATGTCATAGAAGATTAAAGTACAAAGGCGAACTTATCTCAATAAGGTATTTGCTAGGTTTTCAATATTAGGTCCAGTCGAGTTCTCCAATATCTATACAGACAACCTTTCAAAAATATCTACACATGTGTCTTATGTCAGTAATAATAAAGCCTGTGTACAGATATTTTTGAAAGGTTGTCTGTATAGATATTGGAGAACTCGACTGTACCTACCTATACTCAAGCAGAATATTTTATGTGCTGTGCGTGACTTAATAACATAATTTTATTTTAACGTCATCTATCAAAGTATCATAAAAAGTTTCATCGATAATAATGTTAATGAAGTTCAATAAGATTTTTAACTAAATTCATCCTTAAGAGCACTGTTGATGGATGTTGATTCTGTTACACAATGTTACAATACAAAACGTACACCTCAATATATGAAACGAATACGAAACATTATGTAAACTTAAAAGTACCTAGACATGAAAAAAAACTGGCGGTCTTATCACTAAAGAGTGATCTCTTCTAACCAACCTTGCTATAGGTATATGTTTTATCGGTTAATATTAACAAGTGAGTCCGTAATTTCAAAGTGCCCACCACAGGCACATTCTGAGTTCAATATCGCCGGGAAGGCTCAATAATGTGGAACATTCGCCGCGCTCAACGGCAAACGCTCAAATGTGGAGAGATAAGAAATGTTACTGACAATCGAGGCGCCTCGACCTGCGTTATATTCGCGTTTGAACTTCCCCTAGGAAACGACCCTGTGAGGGTGACCTCACCTGGAACATCTTTGGGCAATCAGATACTGTTTCACTGTACTGAAGGCTAAAGGACCAAAGGGAACAGTTTCTTTTGATTATTCTCTTGAAACATGTAGTTGGATTTCTTGATATGAGGTACCAAGTAAGTTTCAAAGGGATAGTTAATAAGTTAAAAACATGCAATGTTCACATACCGTACCTACTTGTTTTAGGAAGGCAAATCCCACTAAAAACATTACATGTTAAGTGATTGCCAAGACTCCCTAGCTCATATAATTTTCTGCGTTAAAAAGATATCAGGTCGCAAGTAGCGCCTAGCTTCCTACTCCACACGGTTTAACTTTACCAGCCACGCTCTACAAATTTTACATCTTGGCTAAAAAGTATAGCTTTGTTGGGCACATCCCGGTCGCCCCATAGACTCTCGCGCTTGCATACGGTATGAATGTATGATAATATTAATAAGCGACGGGTCTATACTTTTTAGCCAAGATATAGAATTTGTAGAGCGTGACTGGTAGAGTTAAGCCGTGTGGAGTAGGAAGCTTGGCGATACTTGCGATCTGATATCATTTTAACGCTGAAAGCTGAGTGTTTTTCTACTTTGCCATATTTTGCATGAGTTTGATTACTGAGTTGGGATGTCTTCAAACATTGCACCTACATACATTTTTATAATTGAAAGTCTTTGGATATAATAATAATGATAAAACTATCATCTATTTAACCAATGAAATTGCTCATACGTAAAATGCATTTCATTTCAACTAAACATTTCAAATCACGGTACGTTTCTACTTTCCAACGCGAAAATTTAATAAAGCACTTAAGATTCCTTAAAAGCTCATCATTGGCAGTTAAGGAGTAATAAAACAGTAGCAGCAGTAAATTCTCAATTACATTTCTTCCCAGGACTGTAAAACAAGCTTGAAACTATTGTCATTTTCAATAGCTGTTTTTCCAGAATAGCGGAGATGGACGTTCCCGTCTTTAAGACCTTTTTTTTTGTTTAGGGAGGGAAAATGCGTTACGCATACCACCTGGGTGCAGGGGGTGACCCGAGTGGTTATATGGAACTTCCGTATGGGCTAATGAGACCCGCGGTGTACCCACTAAAATGGGGGGATTTTGCCGCCTCGCCGCTCTGTGGCGAGGTTACGGGAACGCTTGCTCACACATCCGCGATCCCGCCGGCGGCGGCGGCAGCCACCCACAAGCGGCTCCCTCGCGGAGGCACGAGGGCCTTCCACGAGAGGCACACCAGATGTTATGGCGCGCCTGCCTCCTCGATCTCCCCGCTCAGTAGCGGACCCCCCTGAGTCCGCTACGAGGAGATCATGGGTGCGGGAAATTCCTGCACCCGGTGGTGGATCAGGTCTGTGTGTCAAGCTAAAGGTACTCCTCTTCTTCTGCGGCCCCTCCCCAACGCATCCTAAGCGGGCTTAACCAAGCCCGCCAGGAGCGCCCTCCTCGGGCCAGCCAGCAGGCCCACACAGGCCGGCCCTGGGTGCCTCTTAGCTTCGCCGCGCGTGAGTCCACGGTTACTAAGCCCCCCCGCCCCGACAAGGCGGGCACCTTTCGAGGGGGGTCCTTAAGACCCTTTTTTGTTGTTTAGGGGGGGAAAATGCGTTACGCATACCACCCGGGTGCAGGGGGTGACCCGAGTGGTTATGTGGGACTCCCGTATAAGCTGATGAGACTCACGGTATACCCACTAAAAACCCCCCCACTTGCCGCCTCGCCGCCATGTGGCGAGGTCACGGGAACGCTTGCGCACACATCCGCGACCCCGCCGGCGGCAGCCACCCACAAGCGGGTCCCTCACGGACGCCCGAAGGCCCTCCACGAGAGGCACGTCAGATGTTTTGGCGCGCCTGCCTCCTCCATCTCCACACGTTCAGTAGCGGACCCCCCAGAGTCCGCTACGAGGAGATCATGGGTGCGGGAAATTCCAGCACCCGGTGGCGGATCAGGTATGTGGTTCCGCCACCAACCACGCCTCGGCCGCAGAGGATAGGAAAAGCGGCGCACCGTAATACCGGCATTCCTCTTCCTCTGCGGCCCCACCAATGCCGCTTCCGCGGAACGGCCCCGCTAAGTTCGCAGGGGGTAGGGAGAGTGGCGCACCGTTATACCAACACGCCTCTCCCCCTGCGATCCCGCCTCGGCCGCAGAAGATAAGGAGGTACTCCTTATCTGCTGCGGTCCCTGCCCAACGCATCCTAAGCGGGCAATGCACAGCCCGCTAGGAGCGCTCTCCTCGGGCCAGCCAGCAGGCCCCACACAGGCCGGCCCTGGGTGCCTCTTAGCTTCGCCGTGGGTTGCAGTCCACGGTTACTAAGCCCCGCCGCCCCGACAAGGCGGGCACCCTCGAGGGGGGGTCCTTAAGACCCTGCCACAAGTTCAGTCAAACCACTTTGCACGCCACTCGGCTAACGCAGCAGGCCTAGACATACTACCAAATACTAAATCGAAATCATCTGATGATACTGTGAGCGCCGCAGCATGAGGTACCTAAAAACATCAGCTTGACTTTCATACCCATTGCGAGACTTCAATTCGTTTTCAGTGGACCTTCATTTCACAATTAAACGCCAACTATTAGCCGATTACCCGCCAACGCAGATTGGGTTTGGGAGAACTGTTTAACTTTCCACACAATGATTTTTTATGAACCAAACTTTAAAGGAGATTAAATTTCAAAAAACCGTCCTTGACTTACAGGTTTATCATTACTAAAACAGTGCGAGTTTATTGTCTGGCTGTGTGTAGTACATAGTGGAAGCCTCACTCTCTTGTGTTAACGCATAGCTGACTTTGTAACGTTTGAATTAAATTTAAATTAAATTGTTTAGTAGCATAACGGATGCCCGAGATAAATAAAAACTTGCGAAAAAGATAAAATCCTACTTATTATCATGGCATCGCCTTGGCCTCTCATTCCGCTTTGTAAGCAAAATGCGATAATTAAAATAACAACCTGCGGTTAATTAAAGTTACCGTTGTTCTTTGCCAATGCTCCATGGAAAAAACGAGATTTTATTTTCAAGTCGTTTTTAGAAGTGCAATGAGAAAGAAAATTTATTTAACTAAACAATGATTACATTAAAATACATCCAACCTCTAAAAAAGTATAAAGTAAGACTACATCCCACTCTGCGTCATGCCCGAACCAAAGGTCCCCAAAATGCTTGCGGCATTGCCTCGCTGAACAGCAATTGAGACCTGTTGGACTCAGAGCGGGGGCCAAGACACCTCTCCCTCAAACGTCTGCCTAACTCCTTGAAAAGCCCGAGAACCGCACTGCCCCAGGGTCCAGCTGTCTCCACGGCAAGCAGAACGAAATCATAAGTTGGTTCCAAGGCAGAGTACTTGGTGTGTTTGAACTTGGCGGAATTTTCAGCCGCCTAACCAGCTGATTTTATAATGTACCTTAGATGGTACGCTGCAAATGTGCTAATACAAGTGGCATCGCATAGAAGACAAATCTCTCTGCCAAAGAAACAACGTCAACCCATCCGGTCTTTTCCCGTCAGAGTCCCGTCCCCAGGGGGTCCAGGATGCACGATACGTTGGCCGACACCATAGCCCGACGCACGATCTCATTAATAGAATGGTGTCTAGGGAACCGACCCGCACATATTTTGCAGCTTAGCCCGTAGTGGCCATTCTCCTCCACCATTGCCTCACAAACCCACCGGTGCGGTGCGCTTCTGACCTCGATGGGCAAGGGGTATTTGTCTCTCAAAACATGTAGTGTACTTTTATTCACAGGAGCGAGAGTAGAGTCGGAAAGGAGAAAACGAACAGTTCCTCTTAATATGCCTCAATGCTCGAATGCTGGACTTTTTAAAGTTGGTAAGTCGTTAAGACTGACATTCGCATGTTGCGTTTGGGAAAAAATGTCTGAAATCCAAAGAAGTGCTTATCGAGCATTTATATCGCCAGGTAGAGCTAGAGTATTATGATCTTGCCGTATTTTGGTTGTTTGTGTGGTATTGAAAGGTATTGGAGCAGGTGGCTGCGTATGGTTAACATGAACACGACTTATATGGATGTTTAGTCCCCTCAGGTTTTTAAAAGAACGAATCTGGGGGCATTGAGGGTATTGCACGGAGCTATCCAGAGGAATAGACAGGGAGGAGCCATATTTATTTGCTTTAAAGTGCTATTATGATTATGTTAAGGAATGTGATTAAAACTAAACAAGAAAAAGGTAAGCTGCAATTATAAAAATAAAGTATAGAAAAACCGTAATAAAGTTGAGCATGAGTGTATGACATGGGCACTTATGTCAAAGTGATCCAGCATACAATTTGAATGAAGAAAAATCCTCTTAGTTCGAATATAACCCATATTGCTTTGACATAAAGTGCCCATGTCATACACTAGTGCAATGTCGAGGATTAGGACGTTTACCTTAATCGAAGTTCGATGACAAATATAACATCGTGTTCAAGTTAGATTAAAAGGAATATAGAACCATAAAAACTACGCCATTAATTACGCCGCCTTTGGTTGTCGACAAAAAAAAATCTATTTTTTTTTGCATAAAACAAACGGGAGATTTAATGCCTCATGGCATTCCCTCAACCATATGGCCCGACACCGACAGACTTTCAAAAAGTGGGTGCAAGAGACAGACTAACAAAACAAATATCCTTGGATAAAATTAAATTCAATTCAATGTCATTTATTTCAGGCTTTTGGACCCATATGTGTTAGTTACAATAAAATTATAAACTGAAATTAAGTGTTAGTAACAAAATAAATAATTAAATACTACTCTTACATTACATTACATGAATTATTTAGCCACTGAATAATGAGACACTGGTGCATAAAAGAATTAACTAATTACAATATCTGATAAAATAAATCAACACAAGGTGTTATTTGTGAAGAAAATGTTTAATTTTACTATTAGAAACCAAGATTATGACATTGTCACAGAGTGAAAAATATGAAGAGAGAAAACAAACGATGGCGCAAAAACAAAATAAAAAGGTCAAGCGTGAGCTGGCTAGAAAAGGCGGGAAATTCAAATTATATTCTTAACACTCCCCTTGAATTTGAGCCTTAACACAAAGTAACCAGTATAATAAACATCTGATGATTAACATAAAAGTAATCTTTAGCATTCCCTATTTTGCAACATTTCAACTATTTAATTATAAAGAGCTATATGAACACATTCCAAGTTTGGATCTTAGAAATTTAAATTTATCTTTTGGCAATGCTTTAGTGAGTATGTCAGCAATCTGGTTTTCACTACTGACATATTTTAACGCTATTATTCCTTGATAATATTTTTCCTTGATAAAGTGATATTTAATCTCGATGTGTTTACATCGTTTGTGAAAGTTTAAGTTTTTGATAACACTAATGGCACTTTGATTGTCAAGGTGAAGACATAACGTGTCTTGTTTGTAATCACCGATACCACTTAACAGGTGTTTTATCCATATGGCTTCTTTTGTGGCCGCACAGGCTGCCATAAACTCCGACTCCGTAGTTGAAAGGGCAACGGTTTGTTGTTTTTGGCTGGACCAAGTTACAGCAGCTTCACTATTTAGGAAGACATATCCAGTGATGGAACGGCGCGTTTCTGGGTCGTTTGCATAGTCAGCATCACTATTATAGCCAGCCACTTCTGAGGGTTGTGTAGTGTTTTTATAACACAGCCCATAGTCTTTCGATTCTTTCAAATATTTGAAAATCTTCTTAACTGCATTCCAATGCGTTTGGTTATAACAATTGAAAAATCGACTCACCAGATTGACGGCAAACATTATGTCTGGGCGACTCACAATGGCGAGATGCATGAGGGAGCCCACTGCTTCTCTGTAGGGTAGACTCTTCTCAGGCTCTGTCTCTCCCTTTTGCAGCTTAGTGTGAGGGTCGGCCGGAACACATGTTTTCTTCATGGGAAAGTCCCTCTGGTGGAGTCATGTGTATAGTTTCCTCGAGCTCGCCGTACAGGAATGCTGTCTTGACATCTAGTTGCATTATCTTGAGATTTTGCTGAACGGCTAGAGATAATAATAGCCGTATGGAGTCATACCTGACTGTTGGTGCGAAGGTTTCGTGGTAATCTATACCTGCGGTTTGTGCATATCCTTTGGCACACAGCCGCGATTTGTAGCGTGGACCCGTTGGTTCATCTTTTACTCGGAACACCCATTTGTACCCTATTACTTTGGCATTAGGGGGTTTTGGAACCAATGTCCAAGTATTATTCTTTTCATGGGATTCCAGTTCTTCTTTTATTGATTCTTCCCATTTGTCTTTATTTACTGATTTTATTGCTTCTTTGTATGTTACAGGGACGTCTGACAGGAGTTCTTCATGGTGACACAGGTAAGTGTTTTCCTCAGGATCATCTGTTTTTTGAATATCTATTTCCTTTCTAGGTCTTAGTGTCATCTTGCTGACTGTAGGAGTATCCAGACTGGTATCAGGTACATAGTCACTGTCTGAGGCAGATCTGTTTTCACATACAGTGTTGTATGAGCTATCTAAGCTTGTCTCATGTTCTTCTTCATTAACTTCTTCTGCTGTTTCCTCTGGTACATCATCATTCGTTGCAGGTTCACTCTCAGATAATTTTAGAGGAACATAGTCTCTTTTGACAGTTGACTCTAGAAATACAGCATCTCTGCTTTTTACTACAGTTCGGGTATTAGGCACTATGAATCGGTAGCCCTTAGTATGGTCACAATACCCGATAAAGATCATTCTTTGTGCTTTCGGATCCCATTTCCGACGTTTTTCTTTGGGCAGATGTACCATAGCTTCACAACCAAATATGCGCATATGTTTCACATTTGGCTTCTGACCAGACCACATTTCTTCAGGTGTCTTGTATGATATTGATTGAGTCGGAGAACGATTGATGACATAAGCAGCAGTGTGTGTTGCATCAGCCCAATATTGTTTCGGTAAGTTGGCATTTCGGAGCATACACCTCGCTCTTTCGACAAGACTACGATTCATTCTCTCAGCGGAACCGTTTTGAGCTGGTGAATATGGTGCAGTCGTTTGGTGTATGATACCAGCACCTTTCAGGTAGTCAGAGAAACCCTTGTTGACAAACTCAAGACCGTTGTCGGTACGAAGTATTTTAATCCTGGCATCAAGCTGGTTCTCAACTTCATGTTTAAATTCTTTAAACTTATCCAGGGCTTCGGATTTGTTTCGGAGAAAGTACACATACACTTTCTTTGAGTATCCATCCACAAAAGTGATGAAATATTTTGCACCTCCTAGTGTTGGCGTTTCCATTGGTCCACAAAGATCTGAATGGATTATTTCCAGAGGCATTTTAGCCTTTGAGCCTTCACTTCTAAAAGGTAGTCGAGTCTGTTTCCCTTCTTTGCAGGTTATACATGTCAGACTTTCTGGTTTTGCTGAGAAAGTTACATGTTCAGTATTTTCTTTCATTTTCCTTAGACTCTGAAAGTTTAGGTGCCCCATTCTCTGGTGCCAAAGGTAAGTATCTTCTTCTTCAACATCAGACATGCATGCATAGCCACTTCCAGGCATATCTAGCCGGTACATGTTGTTGATAAGACTCGCTGTTGCTACTATCTGACTATTATTGTTTAAGATAACACAGCCTCTTTCGTTGAACTTTACTTGGCCACCACTTTTTATAATCTGACTAACAGACAGTAGGTTTGTCGCTAGATTAGGCACATACAGCACATTTGTAAACAGTACCTTGCTTTCTTCACCTTCACCATCATAGGTGTCTAAGCTGACTTGTCCCGAGCATTGCACTGATAATAACTTGTTATCTGCCACTCTTATATTCCGTATGGCAGGAGCCGTCTTATTCTGCAGCAAGTTCTTGTATTTTGTAAGATGAGACGATGCACCCGAGTCGATAAACCAGGAGTCATCTTGTGTTGATGTCGCAACAAAGACTGCGGCATATGATGAGCTACTAGGTTTCTGATGCACATCCTTAGACTTGGACTTGCATTCTGGACTTTTATGGCCGTATTTATTACAACTGTAGCATCTAGGACCTTTAGATTGTCTCTTGTAATTTTTATGAAATTTCTTGTTAGTTGCAAATGCTGTAGAGTCAATCTCAGAGTGTCTTACATCTTGTAATAACTTTGCTTTTACAGAATCTGAAGTTATTTTCATGCCAGAGCTTTCCATAGCAATTATCATAGGCTGGTACGATTCAGGTAGACCGGAGAGCAGCAATGTGCCGAGCCACTCGTCATCTACCGCAAAGCCTATGTTTCGGAGCTTATGTGCAGTATTCATTATTTTGCTCACATATTCTTCTACATTTTGACATTCGGATAACGTGGTATTACAAGGATCACGTAGTAAACCAACACGGCGTGTCAGCCCAGAGTCGTCAAACGCTTTTGACAGGTTGTCCCAAACTTCTTTAGCAGTGTTCGCTTCTTGTATGTGGACATAATTTAACGGATCAACCAGGAGAATTATCTTTGTTTTAGCCTTTGTGTCTTGTTTCGCATCTACTTTGCTGCCCTCAGGCGGTTCGACGCAATGCCAGAGCTCTTCATGCTGCAAGTACGTTTTTACTGCAAACCGCCAAGTTGCGTAATTATCACGACCGGTTAACTTTTCAATTAACGCCATCTGATTACCAGCAGCCATTTTCATACGGATTTAGTAGTACAAACACGAATTACACTGTTAAAAGTTAAATCAAAGATCACTGTTCATTGTTGAGGTTATGTCCATACGAATTTTGCACTGACACTTTTCCACTACGAGTTTTTCCACTGAATTTATTTCTGGGCTTTACTGGGCCCATAACCTGATAAAATAAATCAACACAAGGTGTTATTTGTGAAGAAAATGTTTAATTTTACTATTAGAAACCAAGATTATGACATTGTCACAGAGTGAAAAATATGAAGAGAGAAAACAAACGATGGCGCAAAAACAAAATAAAAAGGTCAAGCGTGAGCTGGCTAGAAAAGGCGGGAAATTCAAATTATATTCTTAACAATATCCATATAAACTATAAAAATGCCGAATTTGATTAATACGAATATAATAAATACATATACACGGTGTACATGTGGAAACCGAATAATTTTAACAGCGTATTCCTGAGGTCATAAGAAGCAAAAAATTTTATTTGAACCCAGGTCAAAATATGACTTTTATTTTTTTTATGTTTTCATACATAATAAATAAATCATTTTTCCTTCACCAGTAAACTTCACAGTACTAGAGATTTCATTACTTTTATTCAATGCTGAATCCAGCAAACATTATACGACATTTTTAACTGCAAATATGGTCAGGAATACGCTGTTAAAACTATTCGGTTTCCTCATGTGACACGGTGTATATAATTATAATGGCTGTATCAATAAGGGTGCACTACCAAACATTAAGGGTTATTTTTAATCGAAATAGTGCACTTTTATTGAGACCTCTTAAATATTGTACACATATATGTATGACGCGTTTACGGCTACCAACATAACTTTTCAGCTAGGATTGTTCTAACAAGTGCTTGATGACCTTTGAATATAAACTTGCTAGCGTCTTATCCCATTGTACACCGAACGAAGATGTGAGAAAACCACTATGAGTGAGGAAGTTATAGTTATAGGGATCGGGAGGAACGAAGCTCACAGCCTGGACGAGAGGTGACAAATCCTTTATTGGGTTTTTAACAATTACCTAAGGCATTCCTCGATAGAACATCCTCTGCAAATAATTGATAATTATCTGAAACATAAAGAGGTAACACAAACAGTCACGCAACTGAAGTTCTCGAGCCAATCGAGCACGTTTCTCTAAAGCAGTGTAGTTTTGAAGTCGGCGAGATAACAGCTGCACGGCGCGGCAACTTCTACTTGAGAAGTCTCCTCGAGAAACGCTTACAGGCACACCCGACTTTCGAGCCCGACCCGCTCTTACAATTTTTCATTGAAAAACGTTCGGCAGCTTAGGTACCAAACTTGTATCATTAGCATGAGTACAGAAATCAGAAATAAAAAATGTAAGGAAATACCTTAAATAGTCGCGTCTATCAATGTTCAACTGTGTTTTTTTATAAATAAATAAAAAAAACGGATATCAGTCTAAACAATGAGCATAAATTAATAAATATTAGATAGATTCATCCAACAATAGATTTTTAGTTTTAGAAGCTTCGTTTAAGTATTTATCATTTGGTTTTCTTTTAGAGTTTCTTGTGTTTTGCAGTATTGAGAACAAATCACAAGTGACTTGTTGAAAAGGCAGAGTCAAATTTATAAGTTGAACCCTAGCAACTTCCTTTTTGCATATTGCTCGAATTATCTTCTAATTTATTTACTTAGATTCAAACTGAGCAATACAAATTATTAACTTCAATGAACCTATAATTTGCACGATTTAAGATGGTTCGTCTGAGTATGCCATATACTTTGCGAGATTAAACAGTAGATTAAACATGGCTGTCATATCGATTGGAAACATAATCATCATCATCATACTTATCTGCCGAAAGACATCCACTGGTCGACATAGGAGGAAACATAATGATCACTATTATATATTCACAGTGCTTAAAACCCATCTGCAAGTCATAACACAGCAGGTACATAAACGAATAGGAAAGTAAGTTTCCTAGTCTCCGTAGGATATCGGTTTCAGTACCCGCTATCGCTAACAATAGCCCGCTTCCTTAATCTCCCCCGCGCGCTTCGATTAACGTCATCTTTACAATGTTTAGCGGAGTCTATTGCTTAAGTCTGAAATAGGCAAATTAATTCGGAACTGAACTATAGAAACCCACCAGCGGCGAACAACAGACAGAAAATTTACATACCCGTTCAGTAAACTTGCAAGTTATGCCACTGGCAAACAAAATGTCTTCATCCATTGAACTTCTGTATCCCTAAGTAAGTAGTCCTAAAATTTTAAACTTTCAGATTCTAAAGTTATGAAGACCTAAATTTAGAATTTGCAATCTAATTACTCATCCAACTGTAGCTGCATCTATTGTTTGAGTTGTGAGATTTTAGCGTTACCTACACAAATCATTTCATGGAAGAATGGACCTCTTCATTTTCTGTCTGAAAGAAGTTTTACTTTGATTTATTCGGCCGCGAATACGTCATAACCAGTGGTATCTAAACAGAATCACTCTGTAAGAGGCTCGTCTTGCGAAACTTCTCGAAACGTATTTATAGTTCAACATCCTGGGTTTCAGTTTGTGTTACGAAATTAAATCTAGCTAGGTACTCCATTGAATAGGGATCATGAAAAGATATAGGTACTTGTATCGGATTGTTTACTCAGTAAAAACCGGATTTCGTGTTTTTGTTTATTTCATTTAAAAAACGTTTTTCTAAGATGATTCATTCAAGTATGCTACACAATTTCTACACGCAAGTAAGTGTATAATTATGAACGCTTCGTTCATGATTAATTGTAATTTTTGTATGATTTTTATCATTCTAGAACTAGAGATATAAATTAACCAAGATAATCAGGAGTTAATTAATTTAGTTTTTTGATGTCTGATATTTTGTAGGATTTTGTCTCTACGTAATTACTAAATTTATAAATGATGATGACACAAAAAAAAACCGGCTATTGTAAATTATTTCCAAATTTCCTTTCATTTCCATACTAGTGAAAATAAAATGTCTAGACCAGGTAGCGAGGTGAGCAACGAGAGGCACGCAGGTAGGCTTGTTCAATTTCAAGCTTCTGACGTCTTTGGATTTTTTAGAGGAACGAAAATCCTGATGCCTTATTGATATTATACTGTCGTTTAAGTTTTCTTTGTTTGTTTGAGAGTATTTAATTTCCTTCCAAACAGAAAAATAGGCCATGATAACGTTTTGAATAGTTGATCGTGCTGAAATCAAATGGTATTCGTAAAGGTTACTCCACCGGGACCTGGTAAGTAAAGACAGACTGCTTCAATGGGAATAACCCATTTCTCTGCTTATTAGAACCTTCATTAATTAAAAATTTAATTTCAGTGGCGGTAGTCAGTAATAGTGGTCGTGATTCTGTGCAAGGCGCTCTCGCGAGACTGCCCTTTGTGCGACCCTCGTTAGCGTCGTCGTTCAAAGCCATTCACAAAGCGCCCTTCAACTACTCGCAGGTACCTACTTCCTCCGCCCAACCCTTTATTGTTCTTTATCTTTATTAAGTGATAAATAACTTGAGTAGCGGCCTCAGACGTTTTATTCTCAAAGCCGTGAGATTTGTTGAGTCGTGCTGCTTCCCCTTTTATTCAACACGAGTTGATTGCATTGTTAATTATTTACTAAAGGATTCGTTATGATATTTTCCTCCACTAACAACACTACCCCTGACCGTAAGGTGGCAATTGCTGCCCAGCGCTTTCGGAAGCCCAATTTCCTTGCTTGCGTAAGCCGTATTTGAACACATCACCAGCTGCGATAAAGATATCCGAATAGAAACGCATGCGATTTGAGACATTCTTTGTTTTTGCCCTAGATGCCTAGAGAAAAAACAAAGAATGTCTCAGACTCTGTGAACTCTTAGGATAGTATTTGGGTTCGGATGTAATCATTAATTTTGGCATAAGATCGTGTAAGAGTAAGCGGACAAAAATTATAAATCCGAATCCTATTATAAATACTCCCTTTTAACTAATCTATTTCGAGAGGCTAAATTGTGGCTTTGTTTTAAATATAAATTGAAGAACCTAGGTTATTGAAATAAAGGTCGATGTGAGGATTAACTTGGTAAATCTACTATTTTGAATGACATACACTCTCTCATCTCATCTCTCTTGTTTTGTGCAAATTATTCTTTTAATATACTTAATATTTCGGTTATTTCGTTGCATTGATTGAGGATGAAGAAGCGCATAAGAACCAGCTGTATACATTGTATTTACGACTGTATAAAAAAATACGTGCCTTAAAAATGTATTGCCAGTACATAATCGCGTTGACTACCCACATTATACGTGATTAGATACATGTACATATTTATTTAATCTTTAATGCATTAAAAAAAACTTATTGTACAAAAGGCGGACTTAATGCCGTATGGCATTCTCTACCACTGAAAACTCAAGGCGAAGCGGAAAAGATTGGTGGACAGTGCAAATAACAAAATATAATATAATAATACGGTAGGTACTCCTATACAACATATTTACACAAATACATATACATTAATGAAATAAATACACATATGTCAACAAGCTACCATCACTTATAAATATTACAAGGGGACAATCTTACACAAATCAACCTAGTCACAAACTAAGCACAGCTTGTACTATGGGTACTAGACGGCGATATACATACTTATGTACATAAATAAATACTTAAAGCCATAGAAAACATCCATGACTCAGGAAAGAACATTCGTGCTCATCACACAAAAAAATGCGAACCCGGGACCTCCGGCTTTGTAGGCAGGATCACTATCAACAAGACAACAGAGGTCGCCAATTTGGTAATAAAAGAGATAAAATCATTTTCTTGGGTTCCACTCGTGCAGACAATATAATAATATCCAACAGATCCGGGACAGTCATAACGCTACATCTATACCTATATCAACATTATCAACGACTATGTCCAAAATTTCTTGGAAACGGGTCCACTCATTAAGCGATAAAAGCGGAACAAACAAACCAACTCACCTACACAAAGTGATATAGTAAGGGAGTAAGGGTTTGACATAGGCGACACTGAAATGTCGTAAGTATACGTAATGTCATGGATGTTATAGTTCCATTTTGTTGGAAATTTGCAACGATTCAGTTTAAAATCCGACCCACCGCCCGGGCCGCCGCGCCGGCATCCGGCCTGTCTCTGCCTTTTCTCTCTCGATGCGAAGAAAATTAAAATATTTTTATGAAACCCTGTTTGCATCGGTCTCGGAAAACGGGGCTTAGTTTTTGCATCAGGGACGGAGCTTCCTTTGTGGCTTTAATAATAGTGTTCTTAATCTTTGAGAATGACTTCCAACAGCTTTAAATGGATTTAGAGAACTTAATCGCTTGAAAAGAGAATGGGAAAAAGCAAACAGTGATAATTAAAATTCCATATTATTAAATAATTATAAGAAACAAAACAATAAGAGGAGAACAACGACCGTTTAAATACCATAAAAGCATGAATAGGTACAGTTACGAAATTTAATTTGGGACCCACTTAAAGTTGAAAATCCTGTCAAATTGTATAGCAATATATAATATACGCGGGCGTACCTTCATTTCAATAAACTGCTAGATCCTTAGCTCTCTGCATTTTTGCTAATGTTGTAAGGACCAGCAAGGCAGAGCTGCAGTTATCAAAAAGTCACTCATCGAAACGCAATATATCAACTAACGTATTAACGTAACTACAATAAATAGTTAGAAGAAGTTAGCGAGTGCCTACGCCGTAGGCGCTTTCTGCGTGGAAAACCACGAGATCCGCTACGAGCGTAGCGGGTAGCGATTCTTGGTTATATGTGGTAAGGTAACACAATCACTGTCAGGAATGCGAGCGCTCCTCCTGTTCGTAGGCGTTTCCTCTACTTGGCGGGAAAACCACGACATCGGCTACGAACATAACGTCAAAAATGCGTTGGCAGTATATACATTATATCCAATCGATATGAGAGCCACCCCTCGATATATAAAAAAACCGGACAAGTACGAGTTCAACTCGCATGGTGAGGGTTCCGTAAAATTGCTATGCTCTAAGCATCAGGCGCTCCACATAAAATACACAAAAATATTGAGAATTTTCCCGTTACTTTGAATACTCAAACTTCTTATAGGTTTTCCTGTAATCTTTAGGCAACTGACTATTTTCCATATTTTTTAGAATTTTAAGCCTAGTAGTTTCGGAGATAAGGGGGGGGGGGGAATGGCCAATTTTCGTATTTTTTCCTAAATTACTTCAAATCTGTTTTTGCTAAAATTATATAAATATATATATATATCTAAGATGCTTACAAGAATCCCTTTCATTTGATATGTCACACAATACGGTTTGCGAAACTTTCTTTTTAAATTTTCCAGTCTACCCCCCAAAAGTGGCCCTTTGTTCAGAATTCATTAATTTACTTTACGCGTCCATCTTTGGTTCACCAATTTACATATGTTAACCAAATTTCAACTCAATCGGTTCAGTAGTTTCGGAGAAAATCGGCTGTGACAGACGGACAGACAGACACACGTGTTCCGATAAGGGTTCCGTTTTTTTTCCTTTTGAGGTACGGAACGCTAAAAAGACAGGGTGATATATATTTTAAAGTATTGGAATAAAGTCAAAGCTATATTTTAAATCCGACCTAGGTACAGTAAGGGAAATGTATTCACGTACCTTTTTAGCTCTTGTTACTATGACAATAAGGCATAAAAAGGTACGTGAATACATTTCTCTTACTGTACATAAAAAAATATTGAAAATATTATGAGGTAAAGTTTTGACGACTTGAAGTAAAAAACCTTCTTGTTAGACTCTAATTTTAAAAGACGTCCACCTGCTAGAGTGAGTACTGAGTACTGAAGTTTGCTCATTAAAAGTTTGCAAGTTCATACTTATTTGTAAAAGTGTTCGACACCGTTACGTTATACATTCACTTTGTGGCAAAGAGTACTATGCATATACTCGTATAGAGATAGAGACGTCAGTCAAGGAAATGCATGCCGTGCGCCATTGAGCGTATCGTCTCGTAAACAGCCCAAGCGGCAATAGACGTATAGACTTTACCTATACATGCATACATGATGATGATCATGATCATCATCATTATCATCATGATTATCACATGCATACATATTTATATCCTATTTTTATCTGCACAGCACAATGTTTTGAGTTGGAAATTTGAAATACTCGCACTTTTATTGCGCTTTATCATCATCATCATATCAGCCGAAAGATGTCCACTGCTGGACATAGGCCACTGCTGGATATTGATTGCGCTTACTTAACACATAATTCCAATTCAAGACACTGTCTGTTTAATTTATAAACCGAAAATAATAAACTGTATTAAGAAATTCTCACACAAACGGCGTACTTTTTCATAGAAATTAAATTATACCTATACCTACAAAGAAACAAAACTAAGTAGGTACTTAATACTTGTTATAAGAAAAACATACACTCACTTAAATACTTAATGAAAAAAATGGAAATATTTTTTTTGCACCGACTATATTCACAAAACGGCTGTGACAGACTGGATTTCAAAGATTTAACAAAAAATATGGACACCGTGCGTCATTATTGGAATTAAACTATTCAAGTACTTGTATTCAGCCTAGAAGCCTAGATTAGTCTTATTTAACCAAATGGACAACAACTTACAGCAATTACTTGACAATTACTTGATCTTGATTATTATTATCTAGCGTATTTTTTATTTATTAATCAAAAATAATTTCGGAACTAAGTTTGTAATTTAATTACTTTTATATTTAACTTTGTCTTTTAATTTCTATGAGTCTATTGTTAAAATCCCATCTTTCAAATGAAAAAAAATATTATAGAAATAAAATTGGTACATGTGATAAAAATATCGCTGAAAAACAAACATACTAAGTTGCATTTTATTAGAACCAAAATAATAATAATAATAATAATAATAAATATTTGCGGACAACCGTACACAAATCGACCTAGTCCCAAACTAAGCAAAGCTTGTACTATGGGTACTAGACGACGATAAACATACTTATATAGATAAATACATACTTAAATACACAGAAAACATCCATGACTCAGGAACAAATATTCGTGCTCATCACACAAATAAATGCCCTTACCGGGATTCGAACCCAGGACCTCTTGCTTCGTAGGCAGGGTCACTACCAACTAGGCTAAAGCGGTCGTCACTAGGCTAAAGCGGTCGTCACTAGGCTAAAGCGGTCGTCTTAAAAATACAGATGGCGCTGTACAACGGTAACTTCTACTATGAGCTTTTAAGATTGTTCAAGAAAGAGTGGGGTCATGACGAGACGGGGATGGTGTACCATCGGTGCGCGAGTCAGACTTGCACTTGGCCGGTTTTTTTTTCTTATACCTAAACCTAACTACCTATTTAGAACCATAAGCGTTTTTGTAACTCACGTAGGTATGTTTACACATTCATTTTATTTGAGGTCATGAGGATACTTTGTATACAAGAAAATTCATTTCAATTTTCGTAGCAAGTATTTAAGTGAACCTTCATTACTTTAGTCACTACTACTCATCGACATCGTCACTCAATCAATATTCAGTAAGGTGCACCAGCAAACGGTACCCTTTATTTACTATATATCCCTCTAATCATCTCCATATTTTGTTTGATGATTCGCATTCCATGCCGATGGAGCTCGCATCAATTCTCTCCAGTCCTGATAAATATTCAACAGGCTCGCATCACTTAGCGGGTTAAGCTTATAAAAGCCATGTTTCAAGTACCTATCTATTATTTCCATAGCAATTATATACAGGATGCGGTTATTACATACCGTACTTGTAGCTAATGTAGAGATGAGCGGGTGTGTTGAATTACTCAACGGGAGTGTTGAGAATAATTTATGTGCGTGATAATTAGGAGATTCGCACAGTTTTGTTGATGAGACATTTTTTTTTATAAAATACACATTCAAAAACTTAATTAAGACAGAAGATTTCTTTATTATTTATTTCAAAATATTTACTTTACAACGAGAAAACTGATACGATGTTATGATTGATGAGAATAATTATGGTTTACGTTTGATTTATTTTGGGGTTCCGTAGCCAAAATGGCGAAAGGTTTCGTCATGTCCGTCTGTCCGTCCCTCCGTATGTCACGGGCATTTTACTCGAAAACTAAGTGTCTTTGAATGAAATTTAGAGTAAAGGTGTATTTTGTTAGCCGATACATAGTTGTGTAATGGAATTACTAAATAAAACCAAACCACTTTAAGCCCACATGTGGCACATCAATCGATAGGTTTTTCAAAATAAATAGGGTTTTTCAGCTACTGATCAAGTGAATATAGTCGGAGATAATCGCGCCGAAAGTTAGAAAAATTGTGTCCCCACACTATTACGGTGAAGCCAGCATGATTAAATAATTAAACAATATAAGTATGATATAACATGTAAAATAAATGAAATGTTTCGTACGGTGCAGCCTATGTATATTAGGCTGCACCGTACGAAATATTAAATATTGAAGCGGTTAATGAAGCCCGCCTAAAAGTAGTAAGACTGCAGCGGATTCTTTCCAAAGCACAGGTCCTTACGGCCTGCGGTACGAGTAGGTACTCGTACCAGAGTGAAGCCGTGTTCATGCGCGAATTCCGCTGATGTCAAGCAATTTTAAGCGATTGCAGTTTCCTGTGAGCGTCTTAATTCTGCTTCTCCATGACAAATAAGTCGCAGAACTGATGCTCCACGCCGGCGGGGTCGGTCAGCTCACGCTAGTTTTTGAAGATTTTTAATGAAGATTTTCTTCTTGAAAGTATTTTAGAAACAATTATGCGAAATGGTTTACTTATACTCCTCTTTGCTGCAACTCTTTTACCATGCGAGAAGAAATACATTTAGGCACTGTGTTTGGTAATTTCACCTGTGAAGGACTATATACTTATTACCAAGGACCGGAATTCTTCATAGCAAAAATCAAACTGTCAGAGGGAATGACCAAATTGTTTTATCGACAATTCCACTTATCGGTGTTACGGAATATTATCGCATATCGACTTATACGATTATTCCGTAACATTTGACCTCTTTGATAAGCAACCTGCATCTCCAAATTAAAATAAATCATGCCCACGTCACATATGCCATTTACGTCGCTTGATTGTCATAAGTAATTTCCGTGCCGTGTTACTAAAATGGTTGATAAAAATATTTTCTGTTTTATTCCTTACCATTATGCTTACATACATTGTATATATCAAAAAGCCTGATTTCATTACTTTGACGATTTATTTATCGACAGTCGATAAAACACTTTGGTCAAACCCTCAGACAGTTCGATTTTTGCTATGAAGAATTCCGGTCCTTGCTTATTACTCTTTGCTTAGCTATCACATAGGTACCTATTTGGGCACGTTTTTAAACTGTAGACGTGCGAGTTAAATGTAGCCAGAATCTGAAGCTAGCTGACCTGCTGTGCATCGGAATTAGGGTGGGATGCACCAAGCCGTCTGTAATCGTAAGCGGTGTTCGTTAAAATCTGAATGTATGGAAAGTTTGACAAGTTTCTGTGCAATGACAGGCGCCATACATATTTAACGTTGATCGCTCTGTAATTGTAAGTTGGTCCAACCCACCCTTACTGATTACATCACGACGATAGAAAATTCCTTATTATTTTATTTTATTTATGTACAATCCTACATTATTTGTATGTATAAAAAAAAAGTAAAAAATTGTTTTGTTCATGACCAAAAACATTTAAATTTATTAACACAATTCTGCCAAACCACAGTGTGGTTTGTTGGCAGACGAGACTCCAATTATTTCTGCACATATAATAAATACATTGAAACTAACCAAACCCACAACCACAGTAGGGGTATATACGCATATATTATGCATATATCAACATACATAGAAGACTCCGGTAAGCAATATTATCTATTAATGTGTTTAATTTCTAATTTGGTTATTAAAACATTACTGTTTTTTTTTGAATAGTTGCTTTGTCATACATTATGTATCCCCACATGGCTGTTTGTTTGATGATATTTGGGTGTGAGCAATTTGTTAGGCAAATTAATAAGACAACAATATTTTATTACTCAAGACGTCCACAGTTTGGAGATAACCACTAGTCTTAATGTAGTAGTGTACATACTCGTAGTAGTAGGCACGGAACCCTTTGTTGTCCGTGGTCCGACAGGCACTTGGCCGCATTTTTTTTGTGATTTTTACAAAATGGAATAAACTTGTCAGTGTTGCTTTTAGGCGATACATTTTAAAAAGTCACGAAATTTTTATCCATGTGCAAGAAAAATTTATTTGAAGCGTGTTTTCAAACTTGCTCAAAGAGTTTCCTTTTGAACTACAGAATACCAGGAAAGAACTGCTTCCTTTGACATCCAAAATGGATGCAATAGATAAACGAATAATCTAGCTCAAACAAACGAAACTGTCGCCAAAACAGATACAGATATCTGAGAGAAAATGAGGTGTGAGGGTGAAAAAGATAGCTTAAAACGTATAAGTCGAGTGTGAGAGGGAGGAAAGCAAGCCATAATCCTCACCGACACAACTCACTGGCAGACTTAGGAAATGAAAGCCAGCCGAACCCAAATTCATTAATGTTATCGTGCGCCCCATCCTAACACTGCACAGAGCAACGGGAGCTGCAGATAATTCTTACATAAGTGGCTTTTACCACGAAATTTCTCACACAATTTATGGAATTTTCTAGGAAATTGGATGAGATGGGTGCATTATCGTATATGTTTTATTTTAAAATATGTAGTCGTTCTCATAATCATGTATTTTGCTGGTATCTGGGTTGAACTTTTTTATTACTATATCTATACTCTAAACTTATATTAAGAGGGCGTTAACGTGCTAGCGCCACTGGTAACTAATTGTAATTATTTAAATTTAACGATAGGTATTAAAATAAACCAGCCAAGTGCGAGTCGGACTCGCGCACGAAGGGCCCCTTGAATTATTTATTTTATTCTGTTTTTTAGTATTTGTTGTTATAGCGGCAACAGAAATACATCATCTGTGAAATTTCAACTGTCTAACTATCACGGTTCATGCGATACAACCTGGTGACAGACGGACAGACGGACAGACAGACGGACAGATAGCGGAGTCTTAGTCCCGTTTTTACCCTTTGGGTACGGAACCCTAAAAAGGAGGCCACTGCACACTGTATTTTGTATTTAAGTACCTTGTGAATACATCAAACTAGTTTTTTATGTTGCTAGATTAGTTAATCTATGTGACCAAATTTAAAAAGGCCGTTTTTCTTTTGAATTCATAGATCGACAAATCCAGCAACATAAAAACTAGTTTGATGTATTTACAAGGTACAGTCGAGTTCTCCAATATCTATACAGACATCCTTTCAAAAATATCTACACATGGGTCTTATGTCAGTAACAATAAAGACTGTGTATAAATATTTTTGAAAGGTTGTCTGTATATATATTGGAGAACTCGACTATACTACTTAAATACAAAATACAGTGTGTAGTGGCCTCTTTTTTAAATATCTATCTTTAAATTGAAATAATCACAATTATTTACCAGTGGAACTAGTGAGCACGTTAACGCCCTCTTAAAAAGAGGAAAAGTCTGTGAGATGTAGCTTTTTACCCGACTGTCAAAGGAGGAGGGTAATGTTTTTCGATCTATGTATGTATGTATGTTTGTATGTATGTATGTCTGTTTCTTTGTGGCCTCCTGTAGCATAAACGGCTTGATGGATATTGATGTATGAGGTGTCGTTGGATTTAGGCTATAATATTTGTCAAAAAGCAGTCGGGTTTTTCTAAAATTCTTTTGACTTCACTTGTTAACTTTATAAGTTTGACTGTAACGGGTAACCTCCGGAACCACTGTTGCAATGCTTTCACCTGCGTGTAGAATGGACTGTCTGAATGGATCTAGGCTATATTTTATCTCGTGGGTTTGCCTGCGTTCTTTGCAACACGCGGACGAAGCCGCGTGGGCAGCTAGTATTTATGTATAAACAGTAACGATGTATTTACAAGCACGTAGAATTCGTGTATGTGTTACACTCATATCGACATGTTTGTCTTTAAAATGTCTAAGTATTATATCTACTTATAAATATAAATTTGGTATTTTATTACCTACTGTTAATTACAATGTTTTAATGTTTTACTGCTTGTACAGATATCCCAAAACTTTGATCAATGTAACCACAGGTGGGTAAAAATAGACTTGAAAGACTAAACAAACGCACAAATGAACAAAATGTTATAAGCAACACTTGTCAATACCTATTTGAGACTATAATTTGAGTGCCATTCTATAGGCCTACTAAATTATTTACTTCAATTACCTGGGTTTAGACACAAGCAACATGTTTAAGGGCTGGCAATGCATCCTGCAGAGTTCTCGTAATATCGAATACTAGTTAACGGCATTAATCAGAGATGACTGGTGGTGAATAACCACCCATTTAAGGCATACACATACCTGTAAAACGAAACAGTGAGCGTGCATACTATCGCAGAAACATAATTAAATTCCAACAAACCTACTACTGTGTTGCCATTAAAATTAGTAAAACATAGTATATTTACTCTTGGCAACAAATGCACGTTAAGTAATTATTTTATAAGTAATTTTAAAGATACAATTTAATAACATTGTCTAAATAAACATAATTATGTAGGTATATACAATTATTATGATTTTAGGCAATACTTCAGGCTCAACCTCATTTGTATCAGTTATGAAACAAACATATTATTGTCTGAAGTTGTGTGTATATTATTATATATTTTTGGTATTTCAATTAAAAAATACATCAAACCATCTACATTTTTACTCCTCACTTCATTTTCGGTATCTTACGTCCGTTTGGAGCGGACGAATGTTTTCTTTAAAATTATTCAGTTAATTTTTTAATCTGTTAATTATGGTTCTGGGTATAATTAAATGTATGTAGAAGTAACTACAGTAAATACATTTACAAGTTGAACTTGCATGCTATTTAAAACTTTACATGCAAACCGGTATGCCTGTAACTGTCACGTACGTTCACGAGTGCTAGATTTGCAGCTTCGGCGCCCTTTCTTAATGTTGCATGCAAGTAAATCAAATTGCTTGCGATCTACTTGCAAGCAAGTAGATCGCAAGCAATTTGATTTACTTATCTGGCAAGCCAGATACAGGCATGCCAGTTAGTGTATATACATGACAATAGGTGGCACGTGCAAGGAGCTGTAATGCAAGTGTACTAGCTACAAAAAAAAGGCATGTGTCATCATCATTATCATATCAGCCGAAAGACGTGCACTGCTGGACATAGGCCTCCCCCAAAGAGTGCCACAATGACCGGTCCTGCGCCACCAGCATCCAGCGGACTCCAGCGACCTTTACCGGGTCATCAGCATGTGTATTCCCGGCCTAACTGTTATAACTATAAGTATTACACGAATTCAATTTGTGAATAGTACACGAATTCAATTTGTGAATAGGTGCTTCTCACAATACGTAACAACACAGATGATTAAAATTATATTAAAAGCCAATACGATTTGTAATAAAATAATTGAAACGGAACAAACAGAAAGTTTGCGGAATTATTAATCTGGCCAAAATGTATAATTGAATGCTATATCAGAATTTTATTGTAAACCATAAAGTGACTGAGCTTGTTACTTTTATAGTAAGTCGTTACTGTAATTTCAGAAAATCAAGTTATGGTTACATGTCATACTGTAATGTAATACTTTTACTTTGGTACTTGAATAGTTTTTATTCAATCACACAAAAATCGATAGATTGGATGAGCGAATTGTCCCGCTTTCATTGCTTTTGTGCGTAGGAAGTTTAACTTGGATATGGTACTTTTATCCCGGAAATCATCCATCAAAGGGATGAAATTGGAATTTGAAGAACATGGGAGTGTATGCGGACGAAGATGCGGGTAATTACTTTACGGTTGATCGTTTAGGAAGTCCGCTGGGTGAGGGTGGCGCAGGACCGGTCATTGTGGCACTCTGGCGGCCTATGTCCAGTAGTGGACGTCTTTCGGCTGATATGATGATGACGATATTGATGACGATGATGAGATTGCTTAAGGCACTACCGGGAAAAACACTAGGATGTATATTTGGTTCTTTCACATCGGTTTTGCGTTCGTTTCATGACGTTGCTCGGCGTGCGTGGAAGGAGTGCGCAAATCATGTTAAGAGCAAACAGATGCGACGATCAAAATTTGAGGCTAAACTGTCATCAAATAGGTATAATAAACAAGGCTTCAAAGTAAAGAATATATGTCTATATTTGTTATATGTCTTTAGGTAGTGCTCCTACGAACATGGTATGTTTTGGTTGGCTCTTAGGCATTCAGGTTAGGCGATTTGCATCTAGTTACGCATTTACATATTTACCCAGAATTGGCCCCGGGCATGTCAGTCGTATGTATACAGTTTTGCCGTATTTTATCCATACATAAACCATTTAAAAAAACACGAGGCATCTTTATTTGTTTTTGGAATTAGTTGCGGGGGCTCGAGTGGTGGCAAATTGATCCAGCCAAGTTTCATATGTAGGATATGTAGGACAATTGGGTTTGTCTGACATTATTGGCTAAGTATCGTTTTATTAGTTATAGGTATAAACAAAACAAGGTAGAAACAGTTAACTGTAGGAAACTAATATTAAACATGAACAAACATAAATTTTCAATTTTAATCGCAAAAAAATTGACGTGTTAAAAAAAAATTTAGGGGTGCACTCCGTCCTACATGTAACTGCAAGTCAAAAAAATAATATCACTGTAAGTTAAATTTCGTACAGTGTATTTAAAAGAATGCTTTGATTTTGATGAGATGTAAACACACTGTCTGTATTCAAAATGAGTACCTAGAAGGTCCAAATGACTTTCTTTAAATTTCCCATTTTCCTCGCGGTGGTGAGGTGAAAAGTTGTTTGTTTCACTCGACAGCAAAGTTGTTTGGCGTCTCGTGCCTTGAAAGCCTCGCTATGCTCATGGTTCAATTTTACAATCCTTTGCTAGCTTGGCTTTCAATACAAGCGCTTGCGCCAAACAACAACTTTGCAGCCTTGCATAACAAATAAATATTTATATTGTTTTATCTCTTATGGTTCCCATTAAAATTACCACGGAATAATTACTATTATTAATAGTAGTAAGATACAAATAATACACAGACTGTCAAAATCGAACAGATTTTCTGCTTTTTTACTCTAAAGCATTTGTAGAAAATGGTCACAATTATAATAAAAGCATGTGTCTATAATTTGTATAAATACATGTGCTTAATCAACCCACTCACAATTTCTTATTGTACTTTCATCGAAACTAAGAATTTAATCCCATCTGATTATTGAAAGTGGACGAAAACCGACCAGAAACACAAACAGCAGCAAGCTTAATAAAAGCTGTAACTAATCACTTCATACTCTTCGTAGAATGGATTCTATTTTTGAAAATAGTATTTTCAAATGAATTTTATGTATTAAACATTTCGTCCTTATACTTACTTAAACTTTTGTCTAGTCAGCAATGACTGGTGAGAATTTTATACTTATGCACTAAATTTCAATATGATCCTATCAGTATCTCGATTCAAAAGGAATAATCAGAAGTAGATCTCATTTACGTTTAGTTCGTTAGACGCCGACAGATCTAAGTTAGTTAGACCAGACGTCTCTGAAATTAATGAATGTTACAATTTTTTTCCGCTTTTTTGGTTTTTGCCTTCAATATAATTTAACAATTAAAATTATGACTTGCGTCGAGGTTTGATGCAAATGACAGTGGTCATCTCTGTACAATAAATATAACGTTTAATTCAAAACCATAAACTAGATATAAGTGAGAACAACAAGCATAAAAAGTACAAAAAAGTGTATTTTTTTCCTTTAAAAAAGATATCCTATGTCATCCGGAGCATAATTCGAATCGATTGATACTTCATTCATCAAAATCGTTTCAGTATCTTAAACGCTATTAGGGTGGACCACACGTAAATACAAACATATACTTGCTAAATACATAGGTATTCCTTCCTTTCGGCTCTAAGTGGACTACCTAACTCCAAGTCACAGTCATTCAATTTTTGCCAATTAGGACTAGCGCTTTAAAAATAGACTAGCTTACTAATAAAATTGACAAGGACCGTGACGTGGGATCCTTCACTGTAGGATTGATCTTTTCTCTCAATTGTTTTTACTAATAGAAACCAGAAGCAAATCCTAAGCCAATCAAAGTATAATTATATTAACCTAATTCAACTGATTCATTATCATCATCATCATATCAGCTGAAAGACGTCCACTACTGGACTGCCTCCCCAAAGAGTGCGAAAGTGATCGGTCCGGCGCCACCCGCATCCAGCGGACTCCTGCGACCTTTACCAGGTCATGCACCTTGCTGTCTACCCACGCTGCGTCTTTCAGTACGTGATCACCACTTGAGAACCTTAACGCCCTAACGGCCATCGGTTCTGCGTGCAATGTGCCCCCCCACCCACTGCCACTTAAGTTTAGCGATTCGGAGGCCTATATCAGTTACCTTATAGTTCTGCTGCGGATAGCCTTCAACTGATTGTGGTTCCGCATTTGTCTGTGCAGAATCTACATCTGTAAACTGTCAGATGTCAGTGTCAACTGTCGATCAAGTTAGTTTAGATTATTTACTGCGCACCTACATTTAAATGAGTGCATCCTTATTGGCGCGGTATGATACGCCTGCACTCCAAAATATCTTAAAATGTTGAGTTAATGTCATACAAACACAATGTACAACCTGTAGTAAGGCAGGCAACTTATGGTTGTGAAGCCAAGTATTCTGAAAAAAATGTGTCTTAGAGTTTTCCCAGTTGTATCCTTATGGAGTTTGGAGACCCCATGCTACCAAAATCCATAGAGGAAATGATCCAATCAAGAAATAGACTCAGAGATAGGCCGCCGTCTTATATCCTCGTGAGCCGTCGCTGCTCCATCAGCCGCTCTAGGTCGCAAACACATCGCATTTTGAACCAATGACTATATAGGTAGATTCTCTTAGGTATACGTACTTATTGTACAGAGTGCAAAGTGATAGCGCACAGCGGTTAAAAGTGATTCTCAGGGTTGGTATTCCATCCGCTCCGTAATTGATAAATGAGGACACCTCACTTTTATGTACCTTTCTGTGAAATATCGCAGATGGAATACTGGGGTGCGTAACGATGGCTATAAATATTTTTGATATAATATTACTCGCAATAACGCTCATCTGATATAATTCTCGAGTTGTATAAGAACACTTAATATATTTGCATATGGTATAATTATCATTTTATATAACGATCATTTGATATAATAATATTTTGTATAACATACATTAAGTATAATGCATATTTGCTATATTGAACATTGGATATAATGCTCATTCCGTCTAATGTACAGTTGATATAATCAAGCCAGGGTAGCCAGAAAAAGGGGGGACGGGGGCGAAGCCCGCACTAGGGGGGGGGGGGGGGGGGGGCTCGGGGGGCAAAGCCCCCCGCAGTAAAAAAAAACACTCGCAACAATTGTACTATTGGGTGGGTTAGGTTAGGGTTCACTTGTGTCCCTTAGAGCGGAAATAGGCACCCCGCGAAGCGGGGTGACGTCGACACGCTGGTGGTTGGGTTAGGTTTACGTTAGGTTAGAACGGAAAAAAAGTAGTTTAGCTTAGGTAAATAAAACGCAATTTGCACATAAAAAGATGTATATTTTTACATAAAGTGTAGGAATCCATTTAATTTTGAGGTTTAAATTTGAAGCCATTGCTCGCAAAAATTCATCTTCCTGGTATTCTTCTTTTCTAGCAAGAATGTTATTAATATTTTTTTGTTGTTCGATATATATTTTCTTCTTTTTTGCTGGTGACTGTCCATTTATATATGATTGTATATTTCCTAGTATAATTTCGGATTCAGCTT
The DNA here is from genome assembly GCA_932294315.1 of Epinotia nisella. Classification (NCBI taxonomy): domain Eukaryota; kingdom Metazoa; phylum Arthropoda; class Insecta; order Lepidoptera; family Tortricidae; genus Epinotia; species Epinotia nisella. Next base: position 15,201,429 of record OW028681.1, read on the forward strand.
ATAATTCAATTATACCGCTTGATCATTATACAATATGAGATGTATATCAAATAAGAATTATACTCTATGATGGTTATAAGAAATAAGCGTTATACCGAATGATAGTTATACTAAATAACAATATATATTTTGATATTATACCAAACGTTTATTATGTACAATGAATGATTCTACCCTTTGAAATTATATCAAAAATGGTTATATCCAATGAAATTATATTATTTGTTTTTATACCGATCATTACACACCCGGAATACTGGCCCTGGTGTCAGACCATTGTGAACAGAACTTCATTTTACGATAACGATCTAAAAACATTATTTCAGTTTTGTTAAACCGTTGCTTACACGCTGTATATCCTATGCTGGGAATATTTAAATAAAATCCATACCCTGTAGAATCTACTTTTCTAAAGCCATGTAAACCGGAGATACCCTATTTTACTTATAATACCCGAACCTTTCCGGGCATTATAGAGATACAAACAGCCTGACGTCCCTACATAATATTAGTTAAGGCGGGTTCGCGCCGTCGAAATCCTGGCTAATTGCAACCTTACAAATTACGAGCACGTCGGATTAAGGGGATGACTCGATTCTTGTAAACTACGCCCATACTGCGTTTATGTCTTCCGCATACGAGAAAACGGGATGCAACACTGTTCGGGATTGATTTTGTTGGAAAAATTAATATAAAAATCTAAATGTGTGAAGTTTTATTTATATTTGCTTCGTACTGTAAAAAACCGTACAAAATTTTTACATGATTTTTTTTAATAATGTTTTATTTGGGTTGGCTTTTGGTTTAGCTTTTTTAAGCAGCGTTTTGCTTGCTGGCGGGCGGTCGCTATATAGTCGTGAATTCCAAGGTGGCCAGTCTATAGTATCTAGTAATTAGTAAATCAATGCTAATTAACAATAAAATATACGGTCAAGATACATTCGTCCGAAAATTAATTTATTTTGTATTCTAGTGCAGGCAGCTTAATGGAAAATCCATAAATAATCTTCCACTTAAGATTTGAAGCACCTTATCAACCGTAATAAGAATTTACGAACTACGTATTTCACGCACGCACGTCATTGTGGTAGACGCCTTTGATGTCGGATGTGAGGTAACGCGTAGTTGGATTCGACTTTGATGCACGGACGTATAAAACGTAATTTGTAGGAGGTATACGTTTTGTTATATACTTACACTCCATTCATCTTTTTTCTTAAGCTAGGTTTTTGTGATAAGAATATAAAAAGTAAAATATAATAATATTGTAAAAACCCAACCTAAGTACGCGCCGCGCCACCAAGCTAGGCGGGGCTTAAGCTACTGGTGGTCAGGGTGACAGAGAGAGGAACCTCCTGACTATCCACGCCGAGTCCAGGCCCCGTAGCATGGTTGGCCTTGTCACGCGATAGGTGATAGGATAGAGGAGAACGACGCTCTTATCTTGTCACTTGTCGCGTGATAAGGCCAACCATGCTACGGCTCCAGAAGTACCACTTTCTGAATCTGACCCTTGACCCAATGTTATTATACATCGATATATAATTTATTTTTACGTTGTTTGTTTTTTCTTCTTCTTCTTGGTCGATCCCTCATGACTGAGGATCGTGACCGCATGCTATTTGCCCTCCATGCAGTTCGGTTGCTCGTCAAGTGGACTGCATGGTAGAGACTGCACTTTACAATACACATGCACATAATTGCACCTGTCCAGCGCACTCGAATCCTTCCTCTAGCGTGTATGCAAAGGAAAACGCGCTATAGAGTACCTAGTTTTTTTTTTTCACTAGATAATTTCTTAGATGAACGCATGATAATATGTACAAAGAAACAAAGAGTTGTGACGGACAATAAGAATAAACAGAATTATAATAGCACATTAATAAGACTTGACATATTTTTTACATGGAATATTTTTTTATGAGATCTCACTTCTTTTTGTAGGTTATTGTGTCATCAATACAAACTAACCGCATGAAAGTACATCGTATAGTGCACTGTACCTACCTTGTTATTACTATGTACAAGAACTAAAAAAGTTACTTTGTAATCGCATGTTTTTGTATAGGTGATTATACACATAGGATTACAAACTTACTTATGCAAATTGTATATCTCTGGAACGTGACTGAAATTGCAATATTATTAGGTTCTTTATGAATTGATAGGCTAAAAACTAATTATGTTTAAAATTTGGAGCTTGTGAGTCTGCTAGAAGTACCTTGACGGGCAGTTCTTAAACTAAAAGTTCAAATTTAATGTTATTCTACTAATCCTACTAATATTATAAATGCGAAAGTTTGGATGTTTGGATGTTTAGATGTTTGGATGTTTGTTACTCAATCACGCAAAAATAGCTGAACGGATTAAGATAAATTTTAGTATTACATATAGTATATAGTCTGGATTAACACATAGAATACTTTTTATCCCGGGAATCATCCCCTAAGGGGAAGAAATAGGGGACGAAAGTTAGTATGGCGCTACGATATAAACGAGTTCCACGCGGAAGAATTCGCGAGCACAAACTAGTTAAGAATATATCTAAGTCATATTATGCCCTATATGCTACTGAAAATTCAGGATTCTGGCTTTAGCCAGCACAAAATAAAATTACATGATGTTGTCTTTATGATTTGATCCCATTTGTAAAGTAGGTATGTACACTCGTTAATTTAGTGACAGCGTACGATTGTAACTTTTAGATTGGAAATGAGGATATAGTAAATAAATAACTGCAAATAATTTGTTCAGAATCGCGAGCAGAACTGATAGTAGCTACTTTTCTAAAATAGAGCAGTCGGTTTTATTTTCGGGTTTTCAATTAACTGAAACGCTCAAAAGAAATAACACGTTGGTATTTCGGTTATGCCAATTATCTTACTGCCTACCTAATAGTAAAAGTATATCTATATCTTGTAAATATTTTTGAGTGTTTACATCTGTTGATATTTCAACGTGATTCATGTGCTTGTTTCAACGCGCGTCAAGCTAGCATTAGCTAGAACGCGAAATATACTGAAATGCGAAACAAATGCTATAATATAAACCGAATACTTCTCAGCGCAACTGACGCCGCGACGCGACTCAATGAAATCTAGCCGCGTTGTTCTATTTAAGTATTCGCTTAGTATTTAAGAACGGCTTAAACGAATAAAACCCTGCTAACACAAGACTAAGGTATACTGTCTTTTTCTAAGTGTATTGATTTAAACTTTCAAGACTCTTACACATTATATTTACCAAGCGGGACTTAATCCCGTAGAATTAATTAATTAATTTATCTCTGAGGCTTCTCGACGTTTCGGATGAGCCACAACATCCTTGGTCACGGGACACTGGCTTAAGTCTTTCTAAGTGTTGTAAATAGAAAAAAAAACAGATATTGTTTCTCGCACGCAGTCTTGTGCTAGTTGTGCAGAGTAAAGGCGAACCACTCGATCATTAATGATTATGCATTATTAAAATTCAAATTCAAAATTGTTATTTCGGGAAATAGTAATCCATATTAGAAATGCCACAGTTCGATTTATCTTTGCATACGTTTTAGTTGACATTTTAAGTTTTGCTTCCTAGTTGGCAGGCAAACAAATCGGAGAAATAAAGCTACAAATTCCAGCTAGGATTCAATTTGACCATAGCTCACAGAAAGCCAACACATGACAACACAGTAATAAACCATTTTGATACATGGGATTGATTCCAAGTTTTATGCAGTTTTTGACGACTATAAATTGTCTTTGGTACTGGTAAAAATTAAAAATAAAACGTTTTAAAAACACTTTATTTTACGCTGTAATAACGGTTACTTACCTACATAAAGTTCGTCAAGCAAAACATCACTATTTTCTTAGAAGACATTTCGTTAAAACTAATTATGTACAAGTATAAAATTCACTACAAACTCGACGCTCCTCGCTTTACCTGCATTTGTTTCGATCATTTAAATGTTTTGTTATGCTAACACTGATTTTAGATTGGAAAAATGAAGACAAGTTATAGTTTTAGTTAATGTTTGAATCATCGGATAGTCCTGAAACAAAAATCTGTGTTAACGAATGTTTATTAAGTCTCCAAGCTTGGAAGGCAAACTTCGTGTACTAGCAAAGCATATAATAAGTTAGGAATTGGTTTAAGAAGTTGCTTTTCAGTTGTCAAGGCAAACTAATGGATAGTATTTTGTACACTTCGCAAGCACTTACTGGAGATGACTTGGAATATTATTAGCATCTTTGTGGTCATGTATCTGTGTATGATTGTCGGCGTGCCCATCACTACGTAATCGTTAATGGAAAGACAAGCCGCATTTTTTTTATATTAATCTAAACACTAACTGAAACGTGTTAGACTCGTACCTAAGGACTAGTTTGAAGAATGAATAGCTATACATGAATATAAGAAAAAGAGGTCTAATTTGCACCAGGTGACGGTGGTAAAATGTCCAAGTATTTAAAATGCCGTAATATTAAAATGACTGGGTATAAAATTGGACTTAGTTGAACAACGTCTTGGTTTGCAAATCAGCTGAATAAGCAAAATGTCGTATTAGTAAATCGACTAAGTAGCATAGCATACTGAGAATAAAATGACAGAATAGGCATATAGCCAGATATTATTAGATAAAGAAACTTCCAATCTCGGTATCTGGCCACCACGACGTTTTGCTACCTAGACATTTTAAATCCAAAAACATTGCATTATCTAGACAATATACATAATGTGTCATTTTACAACCAAGGCATAATAGAATATGACCCCCAAATCTACCTAGTCATTATGCAACTACGGCATTCTGCTATAATTGACTATCGTGCAACCAAGACATTCTTCTTGTCATTGTTCAAAAAAGTCATTGTGTTTACTGTGGTGTTTTACAATTAAGTACGACGTTTTGTAGACATAGTCATTCTACAACCTAGTCCTTCCTTACGACCCTAATCCACTGAAACGTACAAAATCAACCTCTCAACCCGCTTCAAGTTTTTGAAAACAAATTCTATAACAAAAATAATACTATGTAACTGAAATGTTGTATTCTTACCAGTGTCTATATAATAAACAATTGAGCATCGCGACGACTCCCACGTGCGATGTGGAACGCCGTAGACCTGTGAACAAATTAATTCAGACTCACTGTACCAAACTGTTTATCTGAATCCCTTTTAAGAATAATAAAAGAGTCTAAAGAAAATTCTGAGAGAGATCAAACCAAACCCTAAAATATTGTATTGTATAATATGATATAATAATAATGTTCGATATTTTGTTTTACTTTGGTTTAGTTTCCCATTTTGTTGGCAGTAGGGAGGCACACAAAATATTATAAATGGTTTTCGCCGTTTTAGGCATATGAAAATGTTAAAGCTTTTTATGCTATGTAAAGTTTGAAAAAACTTGACTGACTTTATTTCACACGCGGCCCCGTTTCATATCATAATATTGAGACTGGAACTGCTCTAATTGTTACACAGGTTTTTCATGACATTGGTATACGAACGCAAGCAAAAAAACTACTTCATGCTCTGACTATGAGATATTTCTTTGCTTGCGGTTTTTTTACAGGATTTTTCTTACAGTTTTAGACGTACTATACCTGAACGCATAAATGAAAAAGTATGTAATTATTTGTTGTTTCTCAAGCTCACCTGAGTTGAAGTTCCGGCTGCCCAGAACTTCTCGTCCAGCAACAGCGCGTCACTTGTCGCCAACACGGGCAACACGAGCCCCACGCACGTTACCAGTCAAACATTAAATAATTATTTTTCAAGCTCACCTGAGTTTGAGTCTCGGCTGCCCATGACAGGCGCGATCTGCGGACGCTCCTCGTCCAGCAATAGCGCGTCGCTTGTCCCCCACACGGACAACACGCGCGCCACGCACGTCACATTCAAACGACCCTGAGACAACATACATTTGGTTTCATTCATATCGATTGAGTGTTAGGCAACATTTTGCAGTTTGGTGGACTAGTACGATACAATAGAATGATGCATTTATTTATATAACATAGGTAAAATGTTATCTGCGACATGAATTATTTTATAAAATTATAGCTCTCAACATTTCATAATAATCTATGGATTTTACATTGTACCTACTTTTATATTTACCATCAATCGACAATTTTAACGACTGCTTACGACATCTAGTGAACCGGATCTGTTAGCGTCGACAATCTTTATAATTTACTAGTCGGTGGGTAATAATTATATTTAACCCCCTTAGCCGGCCACCATTCTTCTACGGTATAAGTTACTGTCAAAAATTTCATTTTGGTACAATATTATTTTTGCACAATCATCGTCATCAACTACTTAAGCACCAATGAGCCCAACCACAACGGCTTTATCTTGTGTACTTTAGGAGTTGCTATGACCACCTTCTTGCAATTTTTTATGGCAACTCACATATGAACAGTGCAAGTTAAATAAAAGCCCGTAATAATAATAATGTAATGTATAATGGCAATGAAATTTGAATCAGTTGTAACAGGACCAAGGATAGAATTTGTTTTATTTTAAAATCGAACGAAACAAACAAATGAAAGTCTATTACAATTTTCAAAAGGGATGTTGAGACTCTGTGATTGCCAAATCAGAAACCTTTTTTGTCCGGAAATAAAAACAAAACACACACTATTAAACGATACAGTCAAGTAAAAAAGACGAGAGTCACGAGACAAATGAATAGATCAATAGTATAAAAAACTGTCATTTTTTTCATGTATATTTAACAAAGAACTATCTAAATAACTGTATGTGTGTTAATGCATGAAAGCGTAGCTTGTGTAAATTAGAATTGGCAAAGCGAATCATTTTTGGCAAGACTAGGCTGCGCTATCCTGTAGTTACCCGGGATGACCGAACCAAACGGCTGTCTATTAACGCTCGCAACCAGAACTTTTTATTTTTCTTTGGAAAACACAATTTAGGTGCCGGCCACAAAATGGAATTCATTTTCGGAACCACAGACGCTAGCAATTTACATTTGAAGTTGCTCAATATTTGGAATTAACTACATAGTTCGTCAAGTAGGTATATAATACATATAATATGTGGCTCCACATGCTGAAGCGACCAGCGGCTCTCGCGTGGTACGCCCTGACGGCAGAATCTAGTCGAAAGAAGCTCAGGGTACAGGAGTCGCTGTCGCTTTCGCTATCGTCCAAGTCCCCCGACACGTGTCGAACCGCCACATTGCCCGAGACCTCAAGAACCAGAGCCTGGACGAATTCATCGTCCAATTTGCGCAGGGAATGTTCGCCCGCGTCGACTCCTCCCGCTTCCCACTGCTTTAGGGCATCGCGAAGCTCCACGCGAGCGCCCCTTAACCCGATGGCGGCGAGCCTAACAACGCGAGTATGTGCTGCCCTCAGTGAGCCCCAGTCCTGCCCTTAGGACTCCACCACGCCGCAGACCCTTCCACGAGTATACCCAACAATGCGGCAGACAAGCCAACTGGACCTCCAAGCCAAAATGGTAATAAAAGCCAAGATGGCAAAACGATAACCGACTCATAGTCATGAGCCGAGACAAACAGCTGCCAAAAAGGTCCAAGTCCTATTCTGGCCACCGCCACACTCCGTGCTAAGAGCGTTCACTGATTTGATGTACGTGCTGAACTAATTCTAGTCACACGACATGAAGCATAGACCACGCAAGCTCTTCTATCTATACGTGGATGAGCTCATCGGTGAGCTCATCGGTTAGCTCATCAGCACCCGTGTCGGATGTCATGTCGATGGTGTCTGTGTTAACAACATCAGCTACGCGGACGGTATGGTGCTGCTGAGCCCAACTGTGAGTGCACTGAAAAAGCTTACGACGATATGCGAATCCTAATGCATCTAGACATAGGTTATGCTATAATGTTAATAAAAGTGAATATTTGATCTGTAAGGCCCTCGGCAAGCGTCCTAAAAAGATACGGATGATGTGCCAGCTGTTATCCTTAATGGCGTGCCGTTACGAAGAGTACACAGTTTTAAGTATCTAGAGCATTATCTTACCGATGACCTTAAGGATCAAATGGACATTGAAAGAGAACGCAAGGTACTGGCGGTGAGAAACAACATGTTGGCCCGCAGGTTTGCTCGTTGTTTCACCCAAGTAAAGATCACCCTTTTCAACGCGTACTGTCAGAGTTTTTACTCGAGCAGCCACAAAGTCCAATGTAACAATGGATTTAGAGCGCTGTTGAGGCTGCCGCGCTTCTGTAGCGCATCACTAATGTTTGCCGAAGCTCAGACAGATGGGTTTGACGCCATTGTACGGAAGGGAGCCGCATCGCTGGTGCGTAGGATGCGGAGCAGCTCGAATAATATTCTGGAAATGTTTGCTGCAAAACCTGATTCCCCATCAAATTGCTATGCTCCGTGTCAGCAATTTCATGATCGCTTGCTAATCGAAAATTGGTTGGCACTCATCAGGTTGTTGAACAGGGATTGTGTATTTTAAATAATTTAATTTATGAGTTCTTTATAATGCAGTGTACATATACTTTAACAATAGTTTTGTAAGATTTTGTAATTACTAACCAGTGGATCTAAGTTATCTGAATAAATAATAATAATAATAGACGTACAAAGAAGAACAAAAACGTAATGAATTGTTCTGCAAGAAAACATGTCAAAACTGTGTTACAGAATACAATGCAGGGAGATTTAAAAAAATAAATCGAATAGAATGGAAATGCTACTATTAACTAAATCGTTGGATAATTATGTATATTCTTTCTTGCAGGAACTGTGTCATCAGTTCCCTCGGCGTGATACAATGACAACACTTGAATGTTAAAGTGCCATCATCATTCTCCTAGCGTTATTCCGGGTTGTGCTCTAAAGAAGCCCGGGGCCCGCTTTGACACCTAATCCCAAGATTTGGCATAGGCACTAGTTTTACGAAAGCGAATGCCATCTGACCTTCCAACCCAGAGGGAAAACTAGACCTTATTGGGATTAGACCGGTTTCCTTACGATTTTTTCCTTCACCGAAAAGCTAACGGTAAATATCCCGTAGGTACATAAGTTTTGAAAAAACTCATTGGTACGAGCCAGGATTCGACTCCACGACCGCCGCTTGACAGTCGCATGCATTTTTAAGAGAATTAAAAAGCTTCCTGCTAATATTATTCACATTGAAGAATATCATAAAATGTTCAATTATTATGTCTCGTCAAAATTAAAATTTTAGAGAGTGGTTTTGACTATTCTTCTTAAATATAACGTAGAATGAAGTTAAAGAGTTTTATTTTATTTTACTTCCTTCTGCTTGATCAGTTGCATTGTGTGAAATTGAAGAAAAATAATAATAGTTAAGTATCATTATTATTTTATCGCGTTAAATACACACGGTGGTGCAACACGCTGTTTTTTTAAACTTGCCGCTCTTTTCTAGGCTCATCTTTCCCTGGTCAGACTAAAGATAAATCACGTTGCTAAAATAAATGCACTTTAATATTATAAAAATCATTAAGACTAAAGGTGCAGAAAAGCTGAAAGGACTACTTTGGAAATAATTTACCGATATTAGTAGGTACAATGTAGGAATTACATTACTAGGAATTCATAATATATTGTGGAATTTCAAATTAATTATCTAATCATGTACCTACCTAAAACACCCTTTGTATTATTATTTTAAATATGATGATTAGTGCAATTGAGCGCCCACGTATCTTTATTATATAAAAAGATTACGTGAAGTTCAAATGCAGATTTTATTAACGTCAAATCAAATTGAGTCTCATTAGCCTGGCGGTCGCCACTGGCTGCGCAGATTGTTAGCGCTTATTATGCGCATTTTTGTTCCCCATCTAATTAAGCTGTGACGGATTCGCGTTGGAATTGATTGAAATCATTATTACTGTTAATGCGGGAAAGCTAAATGAACAACTGATTGGAACAATTTACAGATATATTAGTTCTAATGTGGGATGTTAGTAGGAGTAAATATGTCTATTCTAGAGTGGCAAAGGATTTAGTTTGTTATGTACTTACGAGCAGCTCGTTTAATTTTATTTTTATTATTGATAATATAAGCAGTCTGCTCTATACATCATTAACCTCATGCTAAATATTAATCTTACGAAATAGAAGTAGTGTGGGAGGAGAGTGACACTTGTTCGTTAAGGGAGTTATGATACAGTGCAGTTAAGAAGTTGCGCCATTTAAAAATGGAAAAAAAAACTATCTCAAAATATATGGAAACTATAAAAAAGGCATGCAAGATTATTGCAAGTATATCAAAATTTTAAATCACCTTATGGAAATGTGCAGATTGTACTCTCATAACGAGTTGGCTGAACGAACTCGACTTATTAGATTTCTCCTCTTCACCGGTACTGTTCAATTTGTTAGTTATTTGTTCAGTCCGCGCCTGGGGAGTTGTGCTCTCCGCCTTGTTCCGGTTGTCAGCGATGTCCAGCATGCCGATGTTGCCTGGAATGTCTATCACGTTATCTGTGACTGCTTCTTCGTAGCCGGAGATTGCATCCCACGGACTGAATATAATTCTATTAGCGTCCTCTAGAGACGCGTCGGTTATCACAGGGTGCCGCCGCAGCGAGTACGGGTCGTGTGGAGGGATGTCGAGGCCTTTTACCTATGGGAAAATATCGATGTTAGTGCATCGTTACATGCGGTTTTAGGTATACGGTGAGATGAGTTCTATCCGGTGATAAAAAAAAACCGGAAACGTTGTGGTGTAGTAGTTGAGTTCTCTCACCTCCATACCGTTGAGGAGCCAAGTGATATTGGCGGGCGGGTCTGCCGGCGGCGCGGTGCAGTTCGCGCGCAGCATGTCGCCGGCCGAGTACCAGCTCTTCTGGGCCTGCACTCGTGGCCCCGACGCGGGTAGTTCTGCCACAAAAAAGACTTTTCTCAAACATGCTCAGAAAGCGCCACATTTTGTTTGAAAAGCGAACACGCGAGGTGCCTGATTTTCATCTGCCAACATTTTAAAAGTTAAATCTTTTCCCTGCCTAGGAGTATAATAAATCCACACAATCTCCATTATTTCCCGGTGTGTTAAACTTTTCAATTTCCACCATACTAAATCGAGACTACTAAGGAAAAACTGGACAAGTGCGACTTCAACTCGCGTGGTGAGGGTTCCGTGAAATATTGAAAAAAATTCCGTTACTTTGAATACTCAAACTTCTTATAGGTTTTCCTGTAATCTTTAGGTAAGGAACTATTTTCCATATTTTTTTCAGAATGTTAAGCCTAGTAATTTCGGAGATAGGGGGGGGGGGGGGATGGTCAATTTTCGTCTTTATTCTTAAATTACTTCAAATTTGTTTTTGCTAAAATTATAAAAAAATATATATCTGAGATGCTTACAACAACCCTTTTCATTTGATATGTCACACAATACAGTTTGCGTTTTTTTTTTTTAATTTTCCAGTTTACCCCCCAAAAGTGGCCACCTTGTTCAGAATTTAGTGATTTACTTTACGCGTCCATCTTTGGGTCACCAATTTACAAATGTGTACCAAATTTCAATTCAATCGATGCAGTAGTTTCAGAGCAAATCGGCTGTGACAGACGGACAGACAGACAACCGAGTGATCCTATAAGGTCAAAATCACAGTACAAAAGTATATTCGCGTTATTAGGTATGTTAACAATATGTTTTTTTTTAATATTATTGTATTATTTCCTCAATCTAAAATATTCAAAACTAAATAAGCAACTAAATATTAGGGGACAATCTTGCACAAATCGAACTAGCTCCATAGTGAGGAATGACGAAAAAAATAACTATACTCAAAAATCCATGAAGGTTTATGGTTCAAATATATTGGAACACACCGATACCAAGTTATAATAAAATACTCTTTAATATGGAGCGATATTGGCCTACGTTAACCTACGTTAAACGTGCAGAAGCCGGCTGGGGAAAAGGATTAGATCTAAACGACCAGTGCAAGTTCAGCGCACAAATACAAAAGTTACCCAACACACAATGGCTACAGCCGCGGTGAAACCGCAAGCCGCCTCTGTGAGCTTTAATCTTTACGGAACTACTAAAGCCTAATTAAATTACGGGCCCAGCATGCAAGCGGAATAGAATTGTTCGTGTGCCCGGCCGACTGGATCGTATAAACAAAGTTGTGAACCACTAAAGAAGGAAAAATACTGATCGCAATAAATTACACGAGTTGAGTCCACACTGGGTTCGGCGCCGCGCGTCGTCGGCGTCGACGTTGCATATTCATCTTTCATACGCGCTCGTTCCATTTTAGTTTACCGCAGAATTTCGCAGAGCACGGTTTAAACGCCGAACAGAGAAAATGGCGCCCGAACTAAAACTCTGCTTGCTTTTGTTTGCCAGCAGCGCCCTCTATTACGGCGGAACTCGGCGGCGAGCAAAGTTTTAAGTGTTTACATTCCTGTTCTGTCGCTTTTTGCCAATTCTACTTAATGGGAACGCAGGGAGTTCCCAGCACCTCGTTTAATTTGGCCGTCGTGGGTATATTTTAGTGTTTATTTAATCCGTCAAGATTCCTCCAAAATTTTCCTGACTTTATTAGGAAAACAACTGTGTATTGTTTCGCAAGATCTTTGAGCTTCAAATCATAATTTATCTTATCATAATAAGACGCATAATTACGCAGCCGATGCTAATTGTGTGAACACGACACATGTACCTATTCATTGTTATTTATAAATACACCATTAGTGCTGTTGCATATTTGAAGTAATTAGGTTACATTGGAAACATGAACGAGTAGATTTTGTCACTACAGCGATGTTTATTTCATCACTCCACTCTTATCTATGAAAGTGGATTATACCGGGATAATGTAAGACATAATTAATACGTGGTCCCGGAGTCCCTTAAGCTGAGGTGACGACGCGGCAGGAACTGCGTTCAAACGTTACGCAACGCTGAATCGTCCTAATTTAAAGTTATATTGCAATTACAAGCGCGTTGCGAGAAATACGAGTCGGAGCACTCCTAAACTTAATTATTCACTATGCCGCGGCAATATTCAAATATGTGACAAATGGGTAATAATGTCATGTCACTGAGGACCTCGAGGACCGGGAGCGTCACACTCTCCGCACACCTCCCGGCCTCCACAATAACCGTAAATTAACCAAGATAAACCTTAATCAAACATCCCTTGTGTTCGATTCCCCACATTTATTGCCCAACAATAGTTCTGATTTACGATTTAGGATTGCACGAGGCCGCCGCGGGATCGTCCGTATTATTTATACTTACGATTGTTAGGTACTTACTAATGCCCAGTTTAGTATTGAACAGAGCCGATAACGACAACTATCGACGTAGACAGCTGCTGTAGCGAATTTAATTTCCTGCCGGCGAAATCAGACAGTTAATCTAATGGCAGATGAAGGTTGGTTACCTAGTCTGTTATCTATCTCACTAGTTTTGTTAGATCAAGTTGTCTAATACGTAAACTGCTTCTATCTATTTAGTTTTGCGCAAGTTTGCTTTGGATAAAGTCCGATCTGCAAGTTCATTAAGCGGATAAGATTAAAATTGATGTTCATAGTTAATCAAAGTTTATCTCTTAAAATCGTACAGTCACCGCTATTAATATCTAACCTCACGACAATTGAAACGCAAAAAAAATCCTAACAGGCCCTTACTTACAGATATTTTGCATGACTCGTTTAAGTAAAATTTTGATGTGGATCATTCATTAGAACATTTTATGTACAGAGTATACAAACGCTAAGATTATTTATAACTTATTATCGTACGCTGATAAAACCCCCTTACAAATGATATAGGTGCAAACATACGTCGACTTTTCACACGAGTAGCAACAACCATGGTCATGAATGGCAAAAGCGGATATCAAGATTTTCTAGAAATCAGAGTTTTTGTAGTACCAGCACCAGCACTGGGTCTAAATATCGTTCACATGTACACTAGGGTCGTCACTCGTCGACACATAGCACATCTAAGTTTGATATTAATACGCAATCAATAATTTGTGTTAAATAATGTGTGAAAATCGTGAAAGCTAAAATAAATGATATAGGAACTATTATCTACATAATCACTCTACTATGCGATTCAAATAACATTAGTACCTGTCAAAACGTCTTCTTATCTCGCATTGCTCGCCACTCAAAAAAAATACCGATATTATATCGCTGTTTTTAATAACGTTTTAAATGCGTGAAAATAACTGATGACCAGCTGTTAAAGGTCGCGGGACTCCGCTGGGTGCGAGTGGCGCAGGACTCTTTGGGGGAGGCTTATGTAAAGCAGTGGACGTCTTTCGGCTGATATGATGATGAGGAATACATTTCTGTTTTCAACAAAATATTTTAGCATAAGCAAAATATAGTTCGTAGATTTTCATAATAAATAATACTCAGGAAATTCATCAACTGGCAAATGTAACATTGACAGGTAGGGAGTGAACTTATCTGCAATTAAATCCTAATGTTATTTTCATGCCACTGTTCGCAAATGTGGCAAAAGATAGTCAGAATTCACGCTTCAAAGCTGGGGGTTAGTTGGACGTCGACGAACAGAAGCCGTAGCATGGTTGGCCTTATCACGCGACAAGTGACAAGATAGGAGCGTCGTCTCGTTCTATCGAACGGTATCAGCCAGTGACGCACGCTCTATCCTATCACCTATCGCGTGACAAGGCCAACCATGCTACGGGGCCTGGTCGTCTATGAATTCAAACTGTCCAACAATGTTATATAGTCCAGTTGGAGCAGCGATTTGTACAATCACAGGCCTCCCCCCCCCGCGCACCCGCGCCACGCCGCCGCTGATTAGTATTATGATCTTTTATTAGGTACCACTTAATTTTGATTTAAATTTATAATTATTTGCAATTTCCTCGCAGTAGGCGTGAAAAGCACTATGCAATGTCTCGGCCAAAAGTGCAATAGATGGACTCGTCTCCTTCGAGGTTCTTACCTGCGGCTCGGACCTCGTACCCACTCGACCATCTATTGCCTACTTTCTAGCCTTTACAACAATGTACTATTGTATCGCAAAGTAAATGTGCATCATTCGCAAATTCTAGGTATTGTTACGAAATGGTTCAGTTTTGACTAGGTGCTTTAACACAATCTGACTCATTAATTGGCACTTGAATATTCTGCGTGGCAGTGTTATTAGGCATATTCCATTGTACGTTTGGTTGAGCGCTTTGCAAACGATTATTTTGTGCACTGTAGTACATTTGGAATAGTGTATTACAATACAAAACAAATACTCTTTATAGCACACCTCACACAAGCGAAACAGTAACAAAGAGAAACAAAACACTAATATATAGATAGAAGTAGACAACAGGCAGTCTTGTCGCTAATGAGCAATCTCATCCAGACGACCTTTGGGTACCTATTGGTTAGGTTCTGATAGTGTAATGTGTATGTTGTACATTTTGCGCGTAGTAGGTCCATAACGTTTCAGAAGTCTACCTTTTAAAATCTTGATTAAGTAAGTATTCAATTCCTACACATTGCCAAGTTTGCGTTTTTGGCGAACGCTTGCAATATCGAGGCAATAAGCCATCGCGACGTAATCACGTGTTCTGCAGTTAGGCTTGTATTGAATTGCCTTTCCGCTCCGTACCCTGCCCCATTTAGACTTTCTCCCAAATTTAAACCCCATTTAAACATAATTTACGCAGTCGTTGAAATGGGATGCAATTTTATTGCAAAAGCCTAAATGTTGCGCTCAAATAACTCTAATTACAATCACCATGGGTATTGAAGTGATAATAATATGGAGTGCATTAAACTTGATTGCTAAATAATGAGTAATTGTTGCACGTATGCCATTAGCTGCATATTTAACAAGGTAGTCGTACTGACTGATTGCGTTATTGCGGATAGAAGTGGGACGTAGGTATATATGCTGATGATGATGATAATAAGTAGCAATAATATAATAATCACAGTTTTGCTATGGAATTAAACTAACAGAACAATACTTCATGCTGGCCAAGTGGCACATTACTAAGTACTTACAGGGAACCCAAGGTAGTAGCGGTAGCTCCCACTGAGCGCGTGCGTGGTGTCACGCAGTACCACTGGCTGTATAAATCGTACCACAAGCACTTACCTCACTACCCACATGTTAGAGCTCTTATAGAGTACAGAATACAGAATACAGAATTTATTGGTAAAATAAGCATTTTACAAGTCACAATTTCATTACAATATACACCCAATATTTTAAGGTTTTTACCAGTGCCGTGAGGGCAGTGAGTGTGGGAAAGCACGGCGCATCAGCGGAAACCTTGCAGCTATAGCACCCACTGAGCACGCGCATAGTGTTGCGCCGTACCACCTGCTGTGTATACAGTACCACATCTACTAACCTAATATGTAAGACCTCTAGTAAGTTATGTTGAAGTCTGGATCGGTCCGGATAGCTCGCTGCGTTAGCGCCCGCTACGTGTGCGCGTAACACCTCAAAGTACCACCTACTATATGGTACAACATGTTCTGATACGACCCGCATCTACAAGCTCTTGTACGAGACGGAGTTCTCACAATGGTAGCGCCTGCTAAGCGCGCGTGTAGCTTGGCATAGTTCCACTTGCTGTACAAATGGTACCACATGTACTAACCTACTACCCGCATATAAGAGCTCTTTTAGACCGCGTCAGCGGAGACCTCGCGGCAGTAGCGTCCGATTAGCGCGAGCGTAACGTCACGTAGTACCACCTACGGGTCGATCACGTAACGCATTGTACGCGAGTCAGGTAGCTAAATGTCAGTTTTTTGTGGCAAATGATAGTTAAACTTTCTCAACGTGCGTTCGAAACGTTACGTGATTACCTCTCTGCTGTCCAAAATAAATGGTGCCACATGTACTAACCTACTACCCGCATATAAGAGCTCTTGTAGACTGTGTGAAAGTACGGCGCGTCAGCGGAGACCTCGCAGCGGTAGCGCCCGCTGAGCGCGCGTGTGGCGTCACGTAGTACCACCTGATGCGCGCCCGAGTGGTACACCTAGGAATCACAAAATAATATTGTACATTGGGCTTATTTATTTATTTAAACTTTATTGCATAATTAATTATATATAATTTTTAAAACAAGATTAAATACAAATGGCGAAAGAAGTTACAAAGTAAGTAATTACGAGCTTTGCATTGTCGTAATAATGTTATGCTTTGTATTAAGGGAATTTCTCCGGTGTAGCATTTTTTCGTGTCCGAAGCCAAAATTTCTTCAAATAATTGTTCGATATTTTTGAATAAAATGACACATACTTTAGCATTTTCAATACCTGGACAGCTATTAAGATATTCTGTGGATATTCATACGATTGAATAAAAAATAAAAACCGGCCAAGTGCGTGTCGGACCACGCAAAACGAAGGGTTCCGTGCCTATTAAAAAGGTCGTATCGTCACAGAAATTGTACGGCACTTACGTCCTTTTGTTTGAGGAAGGCAGTTTTTCAGCAATATCTCGAAAACCTCTGAACCGATCTTGTTCAAAACAATTTTCGGTGAATGAAATTAATAAGCCCTATGTCCATGAATTTTTCCATATTTTTAAAATACACCGTTCAAAAATTAGAGGGGACAGAATTTTAGTGACTTTCGGGGCGATTATCTCCGACCCTATTCACTTAATCAAAAAAAATGCTAAGAAACCTTATATTTATTTTGAAAGGCCTATCGATTGATGTGCCACACGGGGGGTCACAATGAAAAAAAAAATTTTGATTTTTAGTTTTATGTATGGAGTGCACCCCTAAAAAAAATTTTTTTTTGTTATTTTAATTACAAAACTATGTAGCGGCTAACAAAATACATCTATCCTCAAAATTTTATTCAAATACATCTTATAGTTTTCGAGTAAAATGCCTGTGACATACGGACAGACGGACAGACGGACAGACGGACAGACGGACAGACGGACATGACGAAACTATAAGGGTTCCGTTTTTGCCATTTTGGCTACGGAACCCTAAAAATGGGCCCAAATTGATGTTCAGTGGGAACGTCCATATCTCGACATTGGAATGTTAGTTTATATTTTTATACCAGTTCACGTAATCAACATTAGTTTGACCCTTATTTAATGCATAATAACAATAATTTATCAAATAAACTCATTGAATAAAAACGTTTTTTCGACGCGTCCGAGGGTAATGCGTGATCTCAGTGGCATTTAGAAAACGCGTTAGAATTATCATAAAGGATTCTGTCACAAACCCCGCGCCGCACGCGCATCTAGTTTCAGGCTCACCACAGTCACCACGTTTACCGACGACAGCGGACGTCGGCTAGCGGCCTTTAGTGCCCGTTCAGACATGCGGGAATCGTGCGGGAACCGCGCGATTATGGAAATCGCGCGGGTCTTATTTATATGAGTTAGTTAGTAATCGTTCAGACATAACGGCACGATTCCCGCACGATTCCCGCACGATTCCCGCATGTCTGAACGGGCACTTAGGCATTTTGTATAAATGTTTCTTCGTCGTTCGATGGCTACGTTACGTTACTGGTTACGTGATTTTTTTGAATTCAGTGAATCAGTTCAATTGTTTAGTGTTTGTGTTTTGGTTGTAATAATAGTGAATACGGTGTCTCTTTCCTGTACTATTTATACTTTTTCTGTAATTTCGTTTAATTTTGAACTAATTGTGAAATTGATTACCGTGGATTCGGTGTAATTTTAGATCACCGAAGTCAATAAAATGACCACTGCTATCAATCTTTATGAATAGGTTTTTATACGTCTTAAAACGTAAAAAACAATTCATCCTTCATTGTTGAAACATTTTAAAGTTACAAATAAGTTTTTTTGTAATACAAATTACTTGTTTCATTTAAATTTTGTTGAAGCATTTTTGAATTTGGTGATACTATTTCATTAATTTCGAAATTAGTGACTATGTTGATTTCGGTGTAAGTAAAAACTCGATTATCTCGTGAACTACAAGGTTCAAAGGAAGGCCTTTACCACCAATCTTTTTTATAATTAGGCCTGTTTTTGAATACGTAGGTCTCATATCAAATTACTGAAAAAAAAATATTCACCGAAGTCACGCAAAATGTCTCGACTCGGTGAATCGCCCAACTACTACGCATTACGCAACGAACTAGCAAGCATTTTACAAACCGCAAATCTAGAATTTTTCGGTGTTATTAACATTCCCGTAGTATAACATCTTTTGTACAGTGCTAAGCCCGTAATATGCTACAAGTAAGGTACATGTCGTAATATTTAACATCGTAATGCCTAATAATTGACACCTTTTGTTCACTTCTCTATATTGAGTCAAAGTCAAGCACTGGGACGTTTACCTTAAATAGGTGAAAAAATCGCAATAACACAGGAACTAGCACGTTGATACACAAAAGACTGATGATTGATAACTTGTCATTGCTTCAGTATGTTTTGTCTGCTTCTGTTACTAAAGGATTAGTTTCCTTTTGCAAAACTACATCCAAGCTTATTATGGAACATGTAGGTCGGTATTTTTTATGCTTATTCGAGTTAAGTATTTTCTCGATATTGATCTCGAAGTTGACCCTGGCATAACCCCCTCGAGGGTGCCCGCCTTGTCGGAGCGGGGGGGCTTAGTAACCGTGGACTGGTCACCCACGGCGAAGCTAAGAGGCACCAGGGCCGGCCTGTGTGGGCCGCCGGCTGGCCCGAGGAGGGCGCTCCTGGCGGGCTTGCCTAAGCCCGCTTAGAATGCGTTGTGGAGGGACCGCAGAAGAAGAGGAGTGCCTTCTTATCTTCTGCGGCCGAGGCGGGATCGCAGGGGGAGAGGCGTGTTGGTATTACGGTGCGCCACTCTCCCTACCCCCTGCGAACTTGGCGGGGCCGTTCCGCTGAAACGGCATTGGTGGGACCGCAGAGGAAGAGGAATGCCGGTATTACGGTGCGCCGCTTTCCCTATCCTCTGCGGCCGAGACGTGGTCGGTGGCGGAACCACAGACCTGATCCGCCACCGGGTGCTGGAATTTCCCGCACCCATGATCTCCTCGTAGTGGACTCAGGGGGGTCCGCTACTGAACTGGTGGAGATCGAGGAGGCAGGCGCGCCGAAACATCTGGCGTGCCTCTCGTGGAGGGCCCTCGGGCATCCGCGAAGGAGCCGCTTGTGGGCGGTTTTTAGTGGGTACACCGTGGGTCTCATTAGCCCATACGGGAATCCCACATAACCACTCGGGTCACCCCCTGCACCCGGGTGGTATGCGTAACGCATTTTCCCCCCTAAACAAAAAAAAGGCCCCTAGCATAAAACTTAACAATTACAATTTACAAGTGATATATTACAAGTTACAATACAACATTATAAGAAATGGAAAAAAATACATTCTGTTACTTAATCTTTTTACTAAACAAAAGTGACAACATAACTATGGTTAAAACTGGAGAGATATAGGGAGAGGTAAACTCGTAATGTAGGTATGGCAACTTTTAGAGTAGGTACGCAAGAAAGTTTCTAACTTTGGGAATTATTCCAAAGTTTTAGATAGAGTTTACGGATCTTACGAACCAAGCAAGAAATATCAAGAATTCAATGCATTCTTAAACATAATATGTTCAATTCATTTACATTTAAACTACCGTTAGTAAGTGGTTCCGCTAAAGCAAGCCAATTGCCAACTTGCTAGTTAGTTAGGTACGGGCCAAATCCAAGTCAGTTCTTGTGGGAGTGATTAGCTTTAAAATAGTTTAAATACCCGCCTAACTAATAACGGAGATCGGGCTTCGGCTAACTATGCGCCAAGTCGGCGAACGCGCCAATAAAGGATTCAATTAAGATCTCAAATTCATTGCATGAGCTTCAAATTATTAACATTGAGGTCGATAAATTAATCAAATAAATTGGGGAGCTCTGTTTAATTTCCAAAATTAAAATTAGTTCCGTTGATACAATAAAAACATGAGTTTAATTGTATAAATATTGAAATAGCTGGCAATCAATTATCCAGGTCCATATAGTCAATAATTATGCTCGTGATGTGGTTGCTGTTCTTAATCCATCACAAATTAATTAGCTTACATATCATTATGTGTAATGATTTTACCACCCGACTGCCGAAGGAGAGGAGGGTTATGTTTTTCGAGCGTACGTATGTATGTGTGTATATCTTATTCTTTGGCACGCCCTGCAGCCTAAACGGTTTGACGGATTTCGACATATGAGGTGTTGTTGGATTCCTCTTAATCGTGGGAGTGACATAGGCTATAATATTTGCAAAAAAGCAGTCGGGTTTTTCGAAAAATCTTTTGATTTCATTTGTGGCACGTGTTCATATATTATCTGTGTAGACAGGTAATAAAACATCTAAACGTTAAGATCATTTGCTATTTTAAATTACCTATCAAATTAACTTTTCCCTAGAAACATTATTGAACGAGCGAGCGAAGCGAACGAAGTTCTCCGTTTCAGCATGCTGGGGCAAAATTCTTTCGTATGCCCGGATGTCCAAATGTCTGTCGGTTCTCCCCTACAGTTCGCATTTGTCAACCAATTCTCGTGAAATTTTGTGCGCAGATTCAATAATTATATAGATTTTTTGTTGATTCAGTTTTTCGAAATAAAATATTGAAACAAGTGAAATCATAAGATTATTCGAAAAACCCAACTGCTTTTTTGCAGATTATTATGGCCTGTCACTCCCACGATTAAAAGGAATCCAACAACACCTCATATGTCGGAACCCGTCAAACGGTGGTAGGCTGCAGAGCGTGCCAAGGAATAAGGCATACATACATACATACATACACACACACACACACACACACACACATACGCTCGAAAAACCCTCCTCTCCTTCGGCAGTCGGGTAAAAAGACAGGCTCGTGAGTTCTACACCTAACAGAGCTACCAGTTCATTATAATTCTTCATAATTCAGTGTATACAAACCATTGTACACGTTAGAATTCATATTGTTTTTCTATGTATCATCACACATAATACATTTTTTGGATACATTAAATATCTCTATTCTACAGTTAATCTCAAGTTATTAGCTAGTTTTTATAAGGTGTACGAATTACGAATGCGGCAAGTTGCCCTGTATTGTTTTGCCTTGAGACTAAATAGCGGGGTAAACTATACGTGCGGCTAGTTTTCTGCCTCGGTGATCTCAATATGTCTCTATTTTCCATCTATTACTTTGTATGTGCAATCCGGGATGCACTGGACATTTTGTTGCTACCGCAAAGCTATTTTCTGGTACGTCGCACTATAAAATAAAATATGGTTGACACAGGACATGTTTATCGTTATTGAAATAATATTCTTATGGACTCAAACATTTGTAGGTATTAAATAAATAAATAAATATGGGAGACAATCTTGTCACAAATATAACTAGCCCCATATACTATTTAGACGATACCTACATCGAAAACATCCAAGACTCAGAAACAAATACTTATCTTTCTTACTACATATCACACTGGACAAAACCGGTCGTCAATGTATTTTACATTACATTACATACAACGTTTTTTTTTCTTCATTTTATTTAGGTAAACAAACAGTCACTACAAGGAAATCTTAATATTAATAGCCTTATACATAAATACAGTATCCAACATCATTCACCACATATTACTTTTTTACATAAACATTTTTACACAATAAATTTTATAATACTCTGATACTAAAATGATATATTGTATAGGTACTGTTTTGAAAAAATGACACCTCGCCGAGTTTTTTACGCCGGTTCTTCTCGAGGCAGAGGTTTACTTTCCAAACCAGTGGTAGTTTATCGACATTCATAGGTGCATGTAATATGCCTAAATTGAAGAATAAATCACTTTGACTTTTTTTTTACTTTGACTTTGAACATCATTCGGAGTATCTCAGTCCTGGTACTTTTTTTTTCCATGGGTACTTTTTACGCTTACGGCCTGCCTGACGGGCGTAGCTAGGGGGGTTTTGGGGTTCAACCCCCCATTAGTCTCATTTTATGCACATTTTTGTTCCCCCCAAAAATTTCTTGACGCCCGTGGCCTGCCTGAAGGTGAATAGACACCGTAGCCTGTGACCGCATGCGACTCCAGAAGAATAAGCGCGTGACAACCCGTTAATGAATTATTTACTATCATTCAGCACAAATGGAAAATTGACAACTCGAAATTATAGGTCAAATCTGAATAATTTCAATTTGAAAATCCTCGACAAGGAAACATTTCCAGCCTGAATAATGGTAGAATTTAATTATGTACGTCCTAAAAGTAAAATTGACATTCCACTTGATTACGTACACTCCAAAAATATGACCAATCAGAAATACGTCATATATGAATTTTGTACAAAATGGTCGCATTTCATATAAAAATTTGATATTCATTTAAATTAGATAACATTCACTTTGTACATGTTTAAATATGAACCCATTTCATAATGGACAAAATTTCATTTGGGATAGATTAATTTTGAACAATAAAGAAATTGGTCACAAAAAAGTATAGACACAAGTACATAAACTAAATTAACCTAAAATTAAGATACTAAAAATTAAATCAAAAAAGGTCCCCAAGGTTGGATCCCTGCGGAAGGGTTCCCATAAGACTGGCTGCGTTCCCCCTTTGGATAGCTACATTTTCACCAAATTCACTTTTGATGGTATTACTTTTGGTCCAATTTCGAAATGGTCATTTCGTGTTAACGATACTCCACTCCTCCTCTTTTTTATTCTTATTTCCTCACTCTCACAGCCCCGTAGCATGGTTGGCCTTGTCACGCGATAGGTGATAGGATAGAGCGTGCGTCACGGGCTGACACCGTTCGATAGAACAAGACGACGCTCTTATCTTGTCACTTGTCGCGTGATAAGGCCAACCACGCTACGGCTCCAGGGCATCCTCGAGACCTTCTACTTAGTAAAAGGGATAGTTAGGTACGTTTTTCGCATGCATAAGGGTGTAAAGATATGTATGCCTTTTTTTGGCACGATTCGTAGTCCTTCATTGAAGGTGACAAATATTTTTTATAAGTTGTCAAGTTTTTTATAAAATACCTAAAGATTGTTTAAAGATTAGTTTTGTTTTCCGTAATCACCGCATCTTGGCGTGTAACTGTAATTATTATAGTGAGTACTCCTTTATACAGGAACTAGCTGTTGCCCGCGACATCGTCCGCGTAGAAGTTTTTATCGTCTTAGAAAAATGATTGCTCTCCATACAAACTTTGAACCCCATTTTTACCCTCTTGAGGGATAAATAAAGAAAAACAATTAAATCAATTTTCTAGTTTTTAAACAAACAGTCTAACACCGAAGTTACAAATCTCATACTTTACCAATGTCTTGCTCTCTACACAAACTTTAAACCCCTTTTAACACTCTTAGGGATGAATTTGAAAAAACTCTGAAATTAGTTTTGAAGTTTTAACATACATGATTAGATTAAGTTTTACTTTAAAAATTTCTTGCTCTACATATAAACTTTGAACCCCCTTTTAACCCCCTTAGGGGTTGAAGTTTTCTAAACGCTGAAAGCACTATTTTTTATTTTAATAAGTAATCATTCTACTAACTTTTAAGTCTCTAGCTCAAACAAAGTGTTGCCCATACAAAGCTAACCCCCTTTTTAACCCCATTAGGAGTGGAATTTTCTTAAACGCTGAAAGAACTTTTTTGTATTCTAATAAGTAATCGTTTTACAAAATTTTAAGTAACTGGCTCTAAACAAAAAGTTTCCTCCATACAAACTTTGCATCCCTTTTTAACTGATTAGGGGCGGAATTTTCCAAAACGCTGAAAGAACTTTATTTGTATTCTAATAAGTAATCTTTCTACAAAGTTTTAAGTCTCTGGCTCAAAACAAAAAGTTTCCTCCATACAAACTTTGCATCCCTTTTTAACTGATTAGGGGCGGAATTTTCCAAAACGCTGAAAGAACTTTATTTGTATTGTAATAAGTAATTTTTCTTCAAAGTTTTAAGTCTCTGGCTCAAAACAAAAAATGAAAATCAATATAAATCATCCATGCGTGTGATTAAAACGAATACAACCACTTCCTTATTAACGACATTATCCTTACAGTACACGTAATTCATACACGAATCAGCGGGTCCACCCATTCCAGTCCGTGTGCACTTTACCGTACGCAGCTGGTAGCCGAATAGAGTTAAAAGCTTCGATCCATCTTACGAAAAGTCGTCCACTTTGAGCAACCGCCGAACTAAATCATGCCCGTCCCGCGTTCGAGATTTCTGACCCGATTTCCAAGGGCCGGACTGCGTCACATTACGTCTTAAGCTGAGTATGTATGCCTCAAACGTGCAAGGAGCGAGCAGTGGACGGGCGACCACGCCGTACGTCCTCTGGTACCCTTTGCAAATAGAAGATCCGCCTCACTACAGACCGTCGAGCGTCGTGCATCTCAATATGCAAGCGGAGCTGTCTCAATCGATGCATGTAAGAATTCCGTCACGTGTACCAAGATCGTTTGTACGTTCATTGCTCCATATGTCATTCCGATGCAAAGTTAAAGTATTCGCTAGTCTCTGAAAGGGTTTTTAATGTATTATTTTGGCACAATGTTATATCTCGACGGTGGCATCGTGCCAGCAGCTAAAGGTTTAACGTGCCCACTGCTCCGCGAGATTCTTAAGTGATTTTTTGCATCGCACTCGCCGGCAGTAGTTTAACGAACTAGCAAGATGTCGCAGAACCATTGACCCATATATAATCACGGTTATGATGTTGTTTATCGCATGCCGTAAGTATGGCATTTACGCAAGCACTTTGCATAACTTTGCTAGTTTTCTTTGATTTATGCCTACACGTTTCCACGATTGCTTAAATTTTGTGTCTTGCACAAGCTTTTTACATGCTTTATATTCACCTCCTCTGTTTGTATGTCAGTAAATGTGTAAGTTGTCGTTCAAAATTAGATTAGAAATTAGATTTGCAGGAATCCGTTTGAGATGAAATTTGATAATAGAAATGGATAGCCATAGCTATTCTAAAACTATGCAATATAAACAAACCCATCTTGTGCTTATTCATTTAAAAACTCTTAACGAGTAGTTGGTGACTGAGCAAATAAAAATAGCAGTCAGCAATACATAAAAGCTTGTACAAAAAATTTCATCTTAACTGAAACTTATTTTGAATATGTTTAAATTTACGAAGGTTCAATGAAAATGCTTGTAAAACATGGTTAGTGGCATGCCTGCCGTAAAGCGTTAACGCTGACCAGCTATCTGCGTTATTGGCAACATAATAAACAATATTGAAATGTTGATTTATTTCCACACATAGGAATAATTGCGAACAATGGAATTCATTCGGCCGGTTTTACTAAGCGCGAGCATCATAATCCTTCAACAAATGGACACTTAGTTTCACTCGTGCACTGTAAATTGCTCTGCTATTAGCATTGAGTGGGAATCGAATAAACTAATGCAACTGGAGTAGTGGAGTTCGACATAATATAGGCATAGGTTGGAAAAACCACGATTCTAATTTTAAAACAGTAATCGAGTCTCACATATATCACCTGGCAACCGTACTGCCTTTTCGAAGATCTCACGGTTCTAAATATACTGATAAAAACAGTGTATTTTAATTGCCATACGATAAATAATAACATATAGAAATAGTCTTTTCAGTATATAATTAATGGTAAACGTGTTTATACCCGCCTGTATTGGAAGGATATCTGAGGCCTTCGAGGACTGTACTCTCCTATTTGGCCCTTCCAATCGCAACCCCCACCCAATACTTCGTGAGCCGCTCAATCGAGGCCCTCTGCCAACACTCTCAGCAGGCTGTTGCCGCTACCACGCACGCAGTTCGGTAACGAGGCTATCCTTTTTCGCTTGATGGCAAAAAAGTCGTCCATTCTTGCTTCAGCGAACATGCCGGACGCACTGCCAGTGCTTCGGTAGCCACAACAGCATCCTGAGAATATTATTATATTGCACTCTCAATGCATTGAATGCCCTTTGTGTGAATCTAGCCCACGTGTAAAATGTCTGACAATATTGACTTAAAAAGTGTCTGTTTTACTTCAGCGTTACAACGTGCAAAGCTGCGGGCGAGCATATTTCCTCTTACAGTCATCGCTCTTCTTTCCCGTTCTAAATCTAGGTCATCACTCAAGTCCGCGGTAAGCATGTGCCCTAGATACTTAAACCTATCTACGATTTTGAGGGGTACGCCCCCATCATGATCTCAGGCTGTGTAGTTGGATTAGATTTCCTCGTCTTAAAGAAACTGACAGACTTTTAGTAGCATTGTATTTTAGATCATACTGTAGTGCATACCCCTCACATATAGTGAGAAGACGATTCAAAGAGTCGACCGAGGGTCCTGGCAGCGCCATGTCGTCCGCGTAGCTGATATTGTTGAAGCACATTCCGGCAATATGACACCCGACCCGCGCCGCGCTGAGACCCTCGATCAACTCGTTCACATAGAGGTTGAACAGGATAGGGGATGATAAACCTCCTTGTCTTACCCGACACTGTAGCCTATATTGGTCTGAGCCCACCCTAGCCCACCTCACGACGTTTACCAGTATTTCAAAACGGCAACGTATTCACTCGGTAATCCCGTCTTTGTCAACTTGTTCCACAGTATATCGTATACCACCAGGTCGAACGCTTTAGACAAGTCTAGAAAACAACCATAGATGGGCGTGTTTTGCACTTTCTGTCGACAGCCCCGGCCTAACCCAAACTGGGCGTCGTGTGGTTAGTGAGATAGGCCTGTAGTTTGCCAGGTCTGACAGATATTTAAATTATACATTATTACAACATTTTACTAACTATCCTTAAATGGCAACAGTGTAAAGGAAACTGTTTTTACTAAATTAGTCTTCGTGTCGAAATCACTACATAGTATAAAACAAAGTCGCTTCCCGCTGTCTGTCTGTTCCTATGTATACTTAGATCTTTAAAACTACGCAACGGATTTTGATGCGATTTTTTAATAGATAGAATGATTCGAGAGGAAGGTTTATATGTATAATATAGTAGAGAAACACTGATAATTTTAGAGGTTTCTAATGTGATGTCGTAAAGAAACACATTTTTTTGAGCTTACATTACAAATGCTGGCTGAACCCTACGAGATAGAACAAAATAATGTACTACAGTAGTGTACACCTTAAAAAGGTCTACAAAACAATTCCCGACGGTATATGTCTATGTCTTAGGCATAACCCACAATAACCATTTTTTATCCTTTACTTTTTACGAGAAATAATGGCTTATTTATGAAGCGATTTTAAGCAATACAGCATTAATTCTTAAAACATGTTTGTATTGTCTAATGACATAAAAAGCTGTGAACGTTGTATATAAAGACATTCGGTACTATATTTAGTATCAGCATTGCTCCCGTGCGAAGCCGGGGCGGGTCGCTTGTTAAAAATATATCCCAAGTTGATTCACCAAAAAGTGGTATTTTATTTAGCATACATTTTTATTTGCTGTAAGAGGTAGTTTGCCATACTCATAATTTGCTCAAAGGACGTATTTTCCTAATGCCGATAAATACGAGGCCATTATAATGACCACCAACACTAATTAGTATAGAACAGGTCAGGGCCTATCCCCACTTATATGTCTCTGTCATTCTGGTTTTGAAAGACACATGAAAGTGGGATACCTCGTGTTCAGTCAGATATCGTGATAATAATCCTAAAATATTACCTATGTATAGTTTGATTATGGAGTGCACTCACATCAACGCTGATCCCAGTCTGAGAGAACACCCTAGTGTTGGGCAGCTCCTTGGGCACGAAGCGGAAGAACTCCTGCGCACCATGGTACCACTTGACCGTGTAGAGCTGTTCTCCAGGGTCCAAGGTCCAGCGGCAGCCAAGCGTGGTGCCAGAGCCCAGCCCGATGGCTTCCGGCACCGAAAGGTGAATGTCCCGGAGGCACAGGACACCTGGGGAAACAACGACTTTTTAAATGACCGTAGATGTTGCGAAGGTACAGGACAGCTGCGGAAACAAAGAAATTTTAAATGAAAGAAGATCTGGCGGTCTATTTGACTTGACGTATTCGTTTTATATCATATTTACATTTCCACACGCACCAAGCTTAACGTGTGCTACCGAGCACACTAAGTGAACATTTACAGGATTGCTGTAGAACACGACTTAGAGGTTGAATTTGTGTTTGGTGTAAATCAAAATTATTGTGCTCATTTGTGAACGCAGCGCTCAGTAGTATACGAGTAATGAACAGCGATGTATGTATATCGATAGAATTTAAGTGCCCGACCCTTTTAAACAGTGTAGTGTTGATTTGTTGATCTTCAGTATTGGGGCACGAGCTGGATAATTGAAATGCTAATAATGGCGGGCACATCGCGTCATTTTGTACGCGGCGATCTCTCGCCGATGCACGTCACGCGCTACGGACCCTAAACTTTTCTAAACGTTTCGGCTTTTGGGAAGTGAAACGTAGACGTCAGCAAAAGTTTGTTTGATGGCAGGGATATGAATTGCGTTGGTGTATAGATTTAAATGTTCGTAGGAATATACGAATATGATTTCCATGTGGATTTTTTTGCGTTTTGGTGTTTTTAAGTGCGATATTTGATACTTTTAACACTGCCGGTCTGGAAGTATGTATATCGACGTTAGGCATAATAACTAGTAAATCATTCTATGTATATATCGCAAAAATAAAATATCCCGCGAATAGGCCATGGCATCACTTTTATATATTCCAGTTAAAATAAATATACCGTTAATTTACAATAATAATAGATCCAATAATAACCACGAGGATTTTCTTAAAAGCATTTTGACTATAACTAAAAATAGGTTCTAAGCTGTCCATTTCAACGTTTGTAGGTAAACTTTTATAAAATATAGCAATAATATAACCGTCCACTACCTAAAATCTAATAATGGCATTTCCTATTACCGCGTACCTGCCCGAAAACCGAGCGGGCTGAAAGCACGTACCTACCGTTTCGCACATATAAATTCAGCGAACCTTGTTTTTACCCTCCGGATAGAAAACATTATTGTAAATAAGGTGGAACCTTGCTGTTGATCCGTTAGCCGTCCGCCGAGTAGAATTTCACGTAAGTAATCAAATCCTGGCCTTCATCTGTGGGTACCAAAGGTGGTTGGAATACATAAATCCAGAGAGATACGTGATCGAATTCAAGATCGACTCAATACACAATCCCGTCGGCATGAACTCATTACACTGTAACCAAATTCAATTTACGGTTCCGACCACATCATATCACATATTTCATTTCGAGAGCCAGTTTCGCGTTTGACGAGCATTTATTTGATCGCTGTATTATGTGGAAATAAAAATGTATACGCTATTTGAGTTCAATATATTATTATTTATTATGTTTGTGAATGCCTCTGAAAATACGACTAACAAATATTTGAATGAGATAAACGTGACCTATCTAACTAAAGGCTATAAAATCGTATGAGATAATTACGTTTTCAGGAGCCGTAGCATGGTTGGCCTTATCACGCGACAAGTGACAAAATAAGAGCGTCGTCTCGTTCTATCGAACGGTGTCAGCCAGTGACGCACGCTCTATCCTATCACCTATCGCGTGACAAGGCCAACCATGCTACGAGGCCAGGTTTCTATCAAAGTCGAAAAATGTTTTAATAATATTTCGTAACCGCTAGCTAAAATTAATTTTGTTCGACTGAGTTGTAATTAATGAAATACCTGCCTTTATCTTTCATCAGAATGAAGAATCAGGAATGTTAAAGGTATACATAAGGTAAAGTTGAATAAGAAACTTTTCGTATCTTTGCAAATTGGGGACCCGATAATTGAATTTTCTTTATAAATATACCAAACCCTTACCCTGTGTAGTAGCAAAATCTAACGAAATCACGTATAATGTAATTATTTAAAATACAAATTAGTACTTTGCAAATTATACAACGTTACATAATAAGGGTCCTTAAAATGAGAGTGTGGTTTTATCAAACGAGCAACAGGAGAATACACGAGAGTTTTGAGTGCTGATTATGTACAGTTGCATACATTACTTTATCCACACAGGCACATACATAGGTACTATAACCCTACATAATGATTCGAAAACCTTCATTCGATAACTGCTTCCACTAACACACTGCATTATTAATGTTAATGAATGGAAGTTTAAATATTATGCGAATGAAAAAGAACAATACTAATGTATCACTTTTTAATTCACTGTCACCCCTTTTTGATTCCTTTTACTAATAAATCGCCTTAACTTTAAGTACCACGTTTAAAAAAAATCGGTGGCAGCGGCTATTTGTGTCACTGTTATGCATGAACATAACTTTATAATATTTTTTTAAGCCATTGTGACTAAGTGACCTACCTAAATATTAAAAGTTTTGAAGTTATCACGTACTAATTGTCTATTTTAGTGAACGGTCTACATAATCCGAGCATGCTTGAGAAAAATAAATAAGTGACGTGCTGGTGTGGGTGGTCCTTAACGGTAATCCAACTCTTTTAGTAGCCTATACGTGTGAGTATGCAGGATTAGGTGCATTAATACTTATTCCTTTGTGAATGTATATGTAGTAACAAAGCTAACTCAACCTACTTGAGTTAACTTTGTTACTACTATTTGCCAAGAGAGAATATTTTAAACTATTTACAAGGACTATTGTGTATTCCAGATCCGGGCTGTTAAATAAATAATTACATTAACCAAAGTAAAGTAAAACTAACTTATTTAATTAAAGCTGTATTCGGTTTAACTGCTGCAAAGTGCAGTTCTACATTAACTAACTCAGTTTTATGTGTCCACTGGCGATGGCAGACACTTTTTATGACCTACTTAGTTGATACTTTAGTTTTGAACACTGACTTCGCGTTCCATTCATTTTTATTCCAACCCTTTTTGCAATAAATTCACCCTAAAATAGGTTTATGGACCGCAGTTCCCGTCTCATCAACAAAACCTCTTCCATAATCTGGTTACTTAATTTCCAAACACATATTTCTCCTTGGCCTCATAAATGTCACGGTACGAATAATTCAAGGAAAGTTTTTTTCTATTGTCGACGACTCGCAATCGCGATTGTAAACGCATGCAGTAAAATGTATTCGTAGAAAATCTAATTCAATGGAGAATAATTAACGGAACGTTTTCAAAGAAATGCTACTTTCATGGCTTCATCCATCTTCAGTGTCTGTTTCCCTCTTTCCTTATTTATTGAACCTTTATTACGTAAAAGGTAAACTTACCCTACATAATATAATTTCTATTTACCCGTGTACATCTTAAGGGGAAGTCGATAAGGTAAATTCTCGTTTTATCAGCTATTGCCTCGGTCATGTCTCTATCGATTTCCCAGTACAGGTGAGCCAGGGCAAGCACAATCGGCTGTCTCGACGAATCAAGCAAAATCCTATAGGATCCGTATACGGGGTCCGATCAAGATTGTGGGAGATCTTGCAGAATGTAGCTATTCGAGTTACTAGCTTACTGTGCTACCTGTGCACGAAATAGCCCTCACGAGAGTTGATAGGTTTAAATATCTGGGACACATAGTTATATACTCATGACTTGAATGACGATGAAGACATGGAGAGAGAGAGCAGGGCGTTGTGTAAGAGGCCAAATATGTTAGCCCGCAAGTTCGCGCGATGTTCAAAAGCAGTTAAAGTAACGCTGTTTAAAGCTTATTGTTCATCTTTTTACATAGGCAGCCTGTGGGTTTGCTATACCCAAAAATCATACAACGCTCTGAAAGTCGCTTTCCTAATGTTGCTTGGGCTGCCAAGGTTTTGCAGCGCCTCTTCGATGGTTGGAGAGGCACACACCGATGGGTTTGCAGCAATTATGACGATTAGGACGAGGAGAAGCCCAAACAGCATTTTGAAAATGATTGCTGATCATGTTTGTTGCCCCATATTGGCGCACATAGTTAAGTAAGTTAGATCAAACTTAGTTTTTAAGTTTTATTGTTTCCAGTGCATACTAACAAAAATTATATCTTTGTTATCTTGAATAAATAAAATTTAATTGAATTGAATAAACCACTATATTTACTACTGTGTGCGTGTATTACTGTGTACACTTGTAACTTGAATAGCTCTGCTGATAGCTTGAGTAAGCGTTTTTGATTTGTATGTGAGTTTACGAATGACAAAATCTATAAATATTATGAATATTATGATTGACGTATGATGTCATCGACATTTACAACAAAATACACAAAAACAATGTTTAATTAAAGTAAAGTAAAGTATAATTTATTTCAGAGCATCATTCACATATGCCCTTACAAGAAATAGTGGCTCACACTAGGCTAAGCCTGTCCTGTGACACCACTTTATTAAAGATAATTTAACATTAGCATTAACACAGTTAACTTATTGATCGCTCAGACAAAGAAAAACTTTTTTCTTACCAAGCACTAAACGTTACCTATATCATCATATTCATCATCATCATCAGTTGTTCGTTCAATGCTGAGGATCGTGACTAAATGTCCTATTCTTGCAGACCTGACTCCTCCATATATTCTTGTCATCCGCTTTATGCATGGTATCGTGCTAATTTTAATGGCATAACAGTCCATGGGTCGTTCTTCTTTTTTACCGACAATGAACCGGGGATTCTCTGTTTTTTGGGTTTTTGAAATTGTAGTTTTGTAGTGCGATTAAATAAAATGCACAGGTTTCTTCATTAGAACTACTTAAAGTTTCCTTTCCGGCCAATATAAATATTTTTTTACGGTTAGCTTTTAAAAAAAATAAGTGACAAAGTGGACTCTTTCAGTGGGGACCACATTTTGGTTTACCACTCTGTCACGGCATTCTACGAAAAAAAAAACGTTTAAAAAAATGCTACATAGAAAAAGTTAAATATTAAATAATACTAATTAATAAAATAATAGGAACGTTCATTCGAAATTATAAAACCGGAAACATTATTACTCAAATGAGATGCCGTAATAAGACAAAGGACAGGCTATTGTCGGTCGAAAAGAAGAACGACCCCCATAACGGTAGTAAATAAACATTTAAGTTCCAATTAATGCAATAACAAAAAGTCTACCTACCTATTTAACTATATACCTTTTTTAGAAATGTAGCGAAAATCGGATTTGCATTACAATATTGTTAGTATGTTGTATTTCAAAGTGGGCTAGCGTAATACTTTATTAAAAATACGATAAGAATGCTTAACCTGGCCCCGTAGCATGGTTGGCCTTGTCACGCGATAGGTGATAGGATAGAGCGTGCGTTACTGGCTGACACCGTTCGATAGAACGAGACGACGCCCCTATCTTGTCACTTGTCGCGTGACAAGGCCAACCATGCTACGGCTCCTGAGTGTTGCTTTTATAGGATGAACTCGTTAGAGCGATCGGAATGCGCGATCAAAATGCATCTCCAATAACAGTACACCTTGCTGTCGGCGCGTCTACGCATCTACACCATGTATAATAAATGAATCGCCCTGCGTGTTTCGCACCAATAATTCTCTCCTCTGGCCGAGAGAGATTGGCACTTTACAGAATTTTGCGAGAACTGCGGCCTCTTCGGGGAATTCCGATAATCAGCTTTACTTAAGGGATTGGATTCGAAAACTCGATTGTATCCGGAGTGATTTTAATAATTCATCACCCTGTACATCCATTCGGCCTTAAGAGACGAAAGGTCCAATCTTAATAAAAATGCAATACGTCAATCT
Organism: Epinotia nisella; assembly: GCA_932294315.1. Taxonomy (NCBI): domain Eukaryota; kingdom Metazoa; phylum Arthropoda; class Insecta; order Lepidoptera; family Tortricidae; genus Epinotia; species Epinotia nisella. The sequence goes on from OW028681.1 coordinate 15,236,062, forward strand.
AGATAAAATGTAAATATCGATAAAAGTACGTTTTCCTAGAAATGCGACGTCTCAAATATTACCTAGGTTCTAAATGTTCTATTCCCCAGTAAATAAAGAAATCAATCCTGAAACCTGGAATTCTAATAAGTACGAGTAAGTGTTTTTTTAATATCCTGAATGATAATTAAAAAGGTTTAAAAAGTTTTGTAGTTATAAGTTGTCAATTTATCTGCAGGAGACCTAACAAGTAATACAATGCAAAATATATCTTGGTTATAAAGCGGCATTGTCCTTTTACAATCTAAATATTTATAATGTTCAGAACGCGATTTTCTGAACTGAAAATGAGCCTACCTGTGTTAACATAACTCCATTTGAATAATGCCTATATTCAAATTAAATGTTCAATAAATATAGAATAGCTAATAATGTTGTATGGTAGCTAACGTCAGTAATGATTGCAGTTTCAATCCAATCATTTGTTTTTAAATCTCCCAACATTGGATTTCACTCCGGAATCCACCGCGTTTATCACACAATGCGTACACATTTAATATCCTATTGCAACATATATTAAACAATAGACTATGTAGTAACGTATTCTGTTAAGAGAATACAATGTTACGAGTATGTATTACATAGACTACTTTGTTATACTTATTTAACATTATAATGTAAACGAAGAGTTCCATTATGAAAACCCAGACGGTTGGGAATACGTAGGTAATCTACAACTTATAAGTCCAGTCTGGGTACCAGACGGTAAAAAAATAAATTCAGTATCCAATAGGATCCTAAAGAGGTCCTATATAATAAGCAAGGGTCTCCTCTTATTAAAGTGAAACTTAATTCGTTCAACACGTGAACTATGGGCCGATATTTATTAAGAGCTCGTGATTCTGGACTAAGTATGTTCACACAATTTCCTACAGTGTCGAGGAACTTTATCCCAATGAGTTAAAGCGTATTTTCGGAACTCAGTGGGAATTGATACTTAGTAAAAAAGTGGGTATATATTTGGATATCCTATACTAGTCTTCCTAGTTTATATATCTATGGAATGTGTATCTTCGTGAAATTTAACTCCCAAGTATTCCAAAAAAATGTAGTCGGAATGACTCCAAAGATATTTAATAAATTACCAAAATGTTTAAATTCAATAGATCCACTACATAAATTTGAAAAAGCTTTAAAATGTTCTAGCTCATAGAAGTTATTATACCATAAATTAATTTATAATTGATAGTGACATTGACATGCATGCTCAACAATTTGTAAGCCGTAAGGCGCCACATAGTGAAACTGACCATAATTTTGTAACATCCTGTAACCTATGTTGGACAAATAAATGATTTTATCTTTATCTATTAAACGAGCAATATTGATATATATTTGCAATCACGTTTTCAGCAACGGCTCTAACGATTTCGATGAAATTTGGAAGTATACGGGGTCTAAAAACCGATCTAGCTAGGTCTCATGTCCGGGAAAATTTGTTTTCTCCGTATTTTCTCTATTTTCACCCGAGCAGAGCTCGGTCACCCATGGACCTGTATTTAAATTGCACTGAATCACAAGCTCTTCCAAGCTATGCTAAGCTATTATATTATGTCAAAATAAAAATCAACAAGAAAATAAAAATCGGTCTTACAATAAAATAATCATGCCTACCATAAGAGTCTTACTTATACAATGAAAAACTTTGGAGGACTTATTTTTAATGACTAATTATTAGTAATTGTGAACTAGTAGTAATTGACTATATTGATCACTTACTTCCACCAAGCCATAAAACAACTGCAGCAAACTTGGAAGCCATGATATTGTTGCGTATGTAGGTGTGCGCGTTAAGCCCCGCTCCCACGACGCGTCACCACTGGCTCGTGGCGGCTTCGCCCCTTCCGATTCTTCTTCATTTTTAATACCACTTTCTCAATATTGGAAACTTCTCGGGCATCGTGAAATATTACGAGCTATTGAGTGCGCGAGCGAATCTCCGTGTTTTCAGGTGACCATGAGTTCTGAAACAATGAGAGAATTCGAATTTTACGATTGCAAGAGTGACGCACATTTGAAAGATTAGAGATGTATTTTAATGTTGTGTGTTCATAAAGAAACAAGATGAAATTTCCCTAAACGAACGCTTTTTGACGATCCTGTCACTTGGGTTGTGACATAAATACATGTTTCCAAAAGGGATAGGCAGAGCACATGAAATTTTATTTTCATCACACTTTCTCGTAAAGGGCTTCATAACGCGCAGGCATATAGAGCTACAATAGCTATTATTACGCCTAAGGGCGTAATGGTTTTCTATGAGTTTGTGTGTGATCTGATTAGTTTGGCAGTGAAAAACTGCAAAAATAATAACAAAAAAAAGGATGGAATGTCTTATTTTACGTAAGTTCTATTTATTCATAAACAGATTGTAGTTAAAATTATAATGCTTTCATGATTTTTAGAAATTTATTTTGTACATACAAATTATGACTTATCACGGAACAAAAATATATGAGTTTTGACATGATACTTTGACAAAAATATGTTTGTCTGTAAAGTCGGTTTACGGACGATAATTTTACGTTATAATCTCGTAAGGCCCACTGTACATCACAATGTACAAAGTAACACTTATAACTCAGACCCAGTCAGATTGAGCTATACCCTCAAGTAAACGCCCAATATACATTGCGATGTACACTAACGTTCTCATAACATTTCATTTAAGTTTTACCGCCATCGGCCATTTTGATTAAACGCTCTAAATGACAGATGACAGGAGTGACGTTTGACAGTTGATGACATTTGTAGTGTCGAAGGGATCCATAGACATCGGCCATTTTATCTCGACCATGCCACCAAAGCGGATGTCACGTAAGTTTAATCTGGTTTTATTAGTTGAATCTTGTGTGTTTTTTATTGAAAAAACTTATTAAACAAACACAAGGTAAAGACATTTATAATAGTAATTAATTGTTATTTTAATGAAATATGGTGGCTATCTATTTTTCACGTATTGTTGAAAAAACGTGTGCATCGCAGTGTACAATGAGCGTTAGTCACTATATAATTCATTCATATTGGTTTCTATTTCAGGTCTTAGAGATGAGGATATTATCAGCTTGCTCGACGAATCTGAAATCGAGGACTTTATCCTATCGGACGAAGATGAAGATGATCCAGAGAATTAACTTTTGGCTTCATTATTGGTAAAGTCCGATAGCCATAGTAGTGAAAGTTAAGAACCAATGTTCATTATAATGAACATAACTAAAGGAATTCAAATTGGTTGCATTCGACCTGTCTAGACCATAAAACAACTAGAAAAAAAATCCTGAACAAGTTCTTTAATAAAAAAGAACAAAAAATAAGTCTTGGGCCACACATGTATAGATATTGTACATTAGAATGAACATTGGGCGTTTAGATCTTGTGGTATAATTTGAGCTTAGGACTCGTAAGCGAGGTCATAAGAAAATATTGATGAAAAATTGCACAACACGTATTTACTCCTTTAACGTTAGGAATACTCCTGTGAAGTTTCGAATAAAATAGTCGATCTAATCTTGTTTTTCCATACAAACTTTGGACCCCCATTTCTCCTCCTTTTAAAGGGTGAATTTTGAAAAATCCTTTCTCAATGCACCCCTACCTTATAGGAACCTACGTGACAAATTTGGAATCTCTAGAACCAGCGGCTTGGGCTGTGTGTGGATTTTCGTGCGCGCAGCCGGCGTTTGGGACTATGAGTCACACATTTTTCGTGCAACCGGCGTACATCAATTTATAAGACGTTATCACGTCAAAAAGACAATTATATAATAAATTACCTAAACTTATTTCAAGGAAATTAGGTTTTACTTTACGTTTATAGCTAGTTAGGATAAGATCTTGTATTGTTTGGAGTCAAGGAGTGCAATGTAATGTAAATGTTTTCAGGGTTCATGCATGTATGTATATACAATTTTTGTATTTCACAACTTTTAAACGCCTGAGCCGATTTAAATGTGTGTGATATCGTTAGATTCCTTTCACTATTCCGGGTGAGAAAGGATACCTAAACTGTTAAAATTGAAATAAGAAAAATCGACGGGACGGGTTTTAAAGCTTGCTTTTCATAAATTTATTTATTATTATTATTGTATATATAGCTTAAGTTGTGTAATACAATTACGGCATTTATAAAACATCTCATAAGCTTTTTTTATAATTTTTCATTTCGTTAAAATTTATACAATATAAAAAAGAGAAATGCGACTCCATTCGTCCGATGTTCACTTTTGTCGTAAATAATATGATAATGCCGATTTCACTAAACAGTTTTAAATATTTTGAAACGTTAGTTTGCAAATTTGACACTTGTTTTTTATTTGCATGAATGTTTAAGGTAAAAAATAGCGATGTTGGCATGTATCTGTATTGATTTAATATTATAGTAAATACACAAACCCGTACAACATTTTTGTACGGGTTTGTGTATCTACTATAATATTAAATCAATGGATGCGGACAACCAAAACATAGTTTTTTTTTGTTTCATACAAATGAAACATAGATTTTTGTGTCTTTTGTAGTTATTTATTTCCTCGCAAATCGTTCGTAAATCATATCTTACCGTACTTGTGGCATTATGTACTATTACAGTATCTCTAGCAGTTGTGATTAAAGATTTGTTAGTCTATCGCCTCTAGCACAACACCTACTTCAACCTTTTACGGTACCCATGGTGTACGGGTTGTACACCTGAGATGATTTGATTCTTGATGGTTGATTGTAGACTTGATGGAAACATTGATGTAGTTTAATGATTTTATTGATAACCAAGGTAAATGTGTACTCGCTAGGAGCACGTATAAACGTAGACTAATTTAATTCATAAGTAGCGTAATCGCCGGTACAGCAATTATTATAAAGTCATCATTATATTTAATGCTTGTCAGCATTAAAATGAAATGTGCGATATGCTTAGATCGTACACACGGGAAGAAAGTGCGGTCACAATATGGTGACATACAAAGGTTATTTACCATAATATTATTTAAGTAGCCGTTTGTATAGTATCAAACAAACTTGACCTATAAAGCTGTAAAATCCAAATTGCCACGGTTAATACCATCAAAGAATAGCGAGCTGTTTTCAATGGCAATAAAAGCAAAAAGATCTTTTCATTAAGCGTATTGTGGACGTGTAGGATTTATCGCCTCGCGAGACACTCCATTCACGTTGCGTTTTGTTGTCTCGAGATCGATTGGCTCCGAATAAAATACATTCGCCGTTCGCCAATTGAATGGCGTACCCCGGTGCTATGTTTCAGAGGAAGCGACACTTTTTCAGGCAGCGAGAGGACTAATGGGCCGCGCTCGCCCCCGACTTTCAATAAATGCTCCGCACTGTCCCCACGCTAATCTATTCCCCTCTTGAAATTATTCTTTTTTCAGTGATTTAAAGAAATGCGATTTGAATTTAGATTTACATTGTTTGTTTTGTTTTAGCTTGTCTTACTGGGAATTACGTCGATTTTCTTTTATGTAAACAATATAGGTACTCAACACATTGTAGAGTTCAAACAATGTGCAATTAAATCAATTTAATTTACATAAATTATTGTACTACAACTTGGAAAACCAGTGTAGATAGTGAAATATATGCGGTTACGTTACTTTTGATATTTTTGCACTCAAAAATATCAAAAGTACCACTGTACCACAAATTAAAACAAAGTACTTCATTCTATGGGATTCCCTTCCTGTTGTACAAGATGATTAAGAGGGTTCCTCGGTGTGGTACACGGTTGCAGTTGCGGGCTGCAATCGTTGAATTAAAAAAAAACCGGCCAAGTGCGTGTCGGACCACGCAAAATGAAGGGTTCCGTGCCTATTAAAAAGGCCGTATCGTCGCAGAAATCTTACGGCACTTACGTCCTTTTCTTTAAGGAAGGCAGTTTTTCAGCAATGTCTCGAAAATCTTTGAACCGATTTTGTTCAAAATAATTTTCGGTGAAAGAATTTAATAAGCCCTATGTCCATGTTTTTTTTATATTTTTAAAATACACCGTTCAAAAATTAGAGGGGGGGGACAGAATTTTAGTTACTATCGGGGCGATTATCTCCGACTCTATTCAATTAATCAAAAAAAATGCTGAAAAACCTTATATTTATCTTAAAAGGCCTATCAGTTGATCCACACGTAGGCTAACAATGAAAAAAATTGACTTTTAGTTTTATATATTTTTTTTTTAATAATTCTACATAAACCTTATAGTTTATGAGTAAAATGCCTGTGACATACGGACAGACGGACATGACGAAACTATAAGGGTTCCGATTTTGCCATTTTAGCTACGGAACCCTAAAAAGCCAGGACCCACAGAGGCATGACGCTAGGGTGGCACTGGTGTGTTCCGTAGGAGATCCCAGAGCCGTCTGAAATGAGTCGAGGAGGACCATCGGGGGGTTTTTTTTAGTCAGTGCGAGTCCGACATAACCCCCGCGCTAACCTCGTGGCGCGGAGGTATCCATGACGCATTTTCCTCCCATTCAAAAAAAAGGTAACAAGGATTTAAAACGTGGTTTACAGCGGTCAATAACATAATATAATGAACTTGCATAAACTCATGCCTAAGTACAATGCATTAATACCTTCGAGTTTTCATGCTTCAGGCAGCAGTTACTCTATGCCTGCTAAATTTGAATAGCGTATGGGCCAAGCCTTTCAGCTCCGAAAATCAAAGACGAGTAATGTGCGTACTACTAGACTTTGCACAAGCAATACGTTACAAAATCCCTTCCACTGGAAATTGGCATAGGTACCTACCTTACGTTCATTAGAGTTTACCATATTAACGCTACCCGCAATGTGTTGCCAAGTTTCCATTACGCCAAAGTTGTAAGTAAGCACCTGAACCATCTAGATCCTGCGTTGTGGCGCGGTGCAGCAAACAACCGAGGGGCGTCGTTGTTTGGCAAGCTGTCTAACTAATTGCCGCTCCACCAGCATGCTTCGCTATCGCGTGTGGCGACAAGTGACAAGCGATAAGTACAGTTAGAATTCACTTAGGCGACGTCCTGATATATCGGTGTGGTGGCAGTGCGATATCAGTAGATAAGCTCTCAGCTGTCAGTCGAGTCAATACCGATTCTTTACTGCGCGTCTTCATTTAAATAGGCGCTTACTGACTGACGCGGGATACGCAGAAGCGGGGCTGTACGAATGCAATACTGCAAGTGCGCCACCCCGCTTCCACGCATTAACTACAGAATACCGACCAGTGAGGAAATTTGTGTGACATCAGTAAGCTCACGTCAAAGTACAAAATACTGTATACCGATCCCACCCCGCCAAGACTTAGGTCCTGAACAGGAATCAAATCATCATCATCATCATCATATCAGCCGAAAGACGTCCACTGCTGGACATAGGCCTCCCCCAGAGAGTTCCAAATTTACCGGTCCTGCGCCACCCGCATCCAGCAGAATCAAATACAATAAAAAAAAATCGACTTACGGGCTCGATGTGGGATGACAAAATTTGTCGTCCCCGCGGTATGTGATTGGAATATCCCCACTTTAACGTTTGTCGGTCTGTCTTTTACAGTCGAATTGGCAGAGATGAAATAAAAGTGATATCCTAGGGATATTATATTGACGCCTGACGGTTTAAGTCAGGATTGGAATCATTTAATTAACCCCGGATATCCGGACAGGTTTAAATCTTGCAAGGAAATTTTTTTTTGTCATTATTTACAATTTAACAGTAACAGTCAGTAATGTAACAGTGTCCAGGATGGGGCATTAAATGATAAATTCTTGCTTGGTGTTATATAAATTAAATTAAAATCCAAAATACAATATTTTGTATGACGCGCAAAAGTGACCGCTATAGTGACAGGTTGACATTCAATCGAACGATGATATGGTATTTTATTTAACAGCCTTGTGTGACGTCGGTGCATGGGTCGTTCTTCTTTTTTACCGACAATGAATCGAGGTTTTTCTGTTTTTTTGGTTTTTGAACTATCGAAAATTGTGGTTTTGAAGTGCGATTTAAAAAAAAATGCATAGGTTTCTTCATTAGAACTAATTAAAGTTTACTTTTTGGCCAATATAAATATTTATTTACGGTTGGTTTCTAAAAAAAAACATGTGACAAAGTGGACTATTTCAGTGGGGACAACATTTTGGTTTACCACTCTGTCACGGCATTCTACGAAAAAAACAAACATTTAAAAAAATGCTAGTTAGAGAAAGTGAAATATTAAATATCACTAATTAATAAAATAATATGGACGTTCATTCGAACATTATAAAACCGTAAACATCATTACTCAAATGAGATGCCATAATAAGACGAAGGACAGGCTATTGTCGGTCGAAAAGAAGAACGACCCGCATGCGTTCGGAAATGGAACCACTCCGTTTTGCGCAAACAGTAAGTAACAACAGATTCTTATGTTTTTAAATACCAAACTCGTATATTTTAAATCCTCGAACCTATTTTTGCTGAAGAAAAAACATTCAGCAAAAATATATTATAGGTATTTAGACTTGCTTATATGTATAAACCACTAACATATGCAAGTAGCGAGGCATCCTTGTCGGGCAAGCAGTTCAACTAATGGCCCAGCTGCCAGCAGGCTTCGCTCTACCTAACATTCTTAATAATATTATAAATCTGAAAATCTGTACCTATGTACGCTCCACTTCGTCGCAAATAATATTAAATGGATTTAATGAAATTTTTCAGTTCAGTTTTAGACATCAGAATAGGACACAGGCACGCTCCTCTGCATCGCAAATCATACTAAACGATTTAACGATTTTTTTTAGTAATATAGTTTAGACATCAACCCAGTTAGCGCGATACCTTTTATCGTTGTTTTACGTGACGTCTCAGTACATTTTCGCCATAAAACGTGATGATAAAACCTATCGTGCTAGGGCCTCAGATAGGCATATATCACACATATGTTAAATATAGGTACGCATATGAATTTGCGGGCAGCACCGATTCACCTATGATTATAAATGATAAGCGATTTACTTATACAATGTGTAATAACACACAGCGACAGCTCGGGTGTGCGTCAAAATTGTGACTCGTAAGACGCATCATTGGGGAGCGGCGTATAATTCAGATTCTTTTCTTTGATCAGAGGCGTAATTGCGTAATTTTTCGAACGAGCGCTAGGCAACTCGACTGTCATTTTGCCATACAGTCAAGTGCAAAAATATGTATCGCTTTAATCCTTTCATAAATACGTACCGAAACCGTTACTCCGCTGACATAAGAGCGATGGGACATATTTATGAGTAAGCTGTACGCACCCATATTTTTACACTTGACTATACAAAAATGTACCTGACCCACGTAGCAGTCAGCAGCAAAAATAGCTACGCGGGCCAAGTGCCTAAAAAGACCTACACACAACTTTAATGTCAAGAGCATTAGAACTGTCTAGATCATTTAGAGTTATTTTGCGTAGCTACTTCTGCTGCTGAGTGTACAAAGCGCTACGCAATCGACCAACAGCTCGACCATTTATTTTTAATCGTCTGTTACATTTGTCGCTCGTAACTTACGCCAGCGCACATGGGCCCAGCTTGCTGCATTTGAAAGTTGTGTGAAGGAGTTAACACATCGCGAACAGGTGCTCGGGGCCCCGATCGTACAACGGTTGGTGTAGTATTCTAAACTTTACCAGTTGCCACTTTGCAGATCGCTCACGTGCGGCGTTGCAGGGGAAGATGTTTTACATTGTCTTGCCACGTAACTTTATTGTTACGTAACTACGTGTAAAGTGAGCTATTGAAGATACTAAATATAGCCGCATCACGCGCATCTCCACGCGCGCATTACTGAGAAGAACCTGGGAGCGGTGGAGCCTTGGGATAAAATATAGCGTATGTTCATACTGTAGGTTCATTCTATACACAGGATGGGCCCTGTAACAGGAGCAAAAAATTAAACGATAGATTATTAAGCTTGTGAGCAATTATTTCATTTACGAGCACGGGTTGCTACATGTCGGCAGAAGGATTGAAGCCGATGTCAATCCATACCTGAAGCGACCTATTATTTTGGACGGGCATCACAAGATTAATTGAAAAACAGACCGGCGTCTCGCTTAGGGTTGCTCCCCACAGCAGATAATGATTGTCCTTGATGGACAATAGGGCGGAGAATGTAGACGACGCTATACAACCGCACCTGAAAACGTAAACCTTCAAAATAAAAAAAAACCGGACAAGTGCGAGTTCAACTCGCGAGGTGAAGGTTCCGTATAATATTGGGAATTTTGGAATTTTCCCGTTACTTTGAATACTCAAACTTCTTATAGGTTTTCCTGTAATCTTTAGGCAAGGATCAATTTTCCATATTTTTTCAGAATTTTAAGCCTAGTAGTTTCGGAGATAAAGGGGGGATGGTAAATTTTCGTCTTTTTTCCTAAATTACGTCAAAACTATTTTTGTTAAAATTATAAAAAAAATATATCTGAGATTCTTACAATAACCCCTTTCATTTGATATGTCACACAATACAGTTTGCGAAACTTTTGTTTTTAATTTTCCAGGGGGCCACCCCTTGTTCGGAATTCATTAATTTACTTTACGCGTCCTTCTTTGGGTCACCAATTTACATATGTTTACCAAATTTCAACACAATCGGTTCAGTAGTTTTGGAGCAAATCGGCTGTGACAGACGAACAGACAGACGCACGAGTGATCCTATAAGGGTTCCGTTTTCTTCCTTTTGAGGTATGGAACCCTAAAAATTTGGTGGGGCGTTGTTTCCTATGTGTTGAATAAACGTGTGCGCGAGTGCTTGCATATATGTCTGCATCGGCTATCGGCCAATCCCGTTCAGTTACCATACAGCTACTGAGCGATCCACGCATGTCCATGTACTCAAACACAACCTTAAAAAGTAACCCCTATTGTTTTAATTTCGCTCCTCTCGACCTGTGCCTACACCCGTCGCCTACAACATTGTTTGTTTTTGTTTTGATAGCTTTCGTAAAACTAGTGCCTATGCCAAATCTTGGGATTAGATGACAAGGTGGACCCCGGGCTCGTTTAGGGCACAACCGCGAAAACGCTACGAGGATGAATAAAGCAATCGGGGTAAAGTAAAGAAAACATTATTGAAACAAAGATCAACACAATAAAAAAAATTGTCGAGTATTCCGCTTTAATACATAATATAAAAATCGTGCTGGTAAAACATACGATTTTCATGTTTAAAATAAATAAAACATTGATTATTTTATGAAAAATTATGTGCAGTTTCAATTTTTTTAACGAGATTATAGGGGTTATATATGTATCGAATTAAAGAAATTGTACGTATGAGCAAAAATTATATAATATTTTATGTCAGAAAACTCCTGCATTTCTAAATTAGAATATAAATATCCACTACTTTTTAATTATGATATTAATTTGCGTAACTAGGAAGAACAATAAAGAATTTGTCTTTATTCACAGTATCTTTTTTTAGGACCCCCGCACCCGTGGAGTTTACAAATATATAACTTCTTCTTTGGCCAGAAAATGGAACTTCCGTACGCGTAGCCTTCTTTATGACCAGCAGTGATGGTAAGTATCGTAATTTCTAGTTGTTATTGGTCCAGGAAAAAACATCGTTTGCCAATTACAAGTTGCCAGGCATAGTAACAAATTCCAAGAATATTTGCAATGTAGGTAATATAAATAGTTAGGTAAAGGATGATTCGATTTAGGTTCATTTATTTTATAATATAAAAATACAATATAAATGTCACTAGGTCTAATCACACGACTTTATATTATGATCGTCAAATAAATGAACAAAAAATATTATGTTATATTATTATTAATTTCAAGGAATAACCATTATATAATAATCATTATACAATGTGTGAATCGTTACATTTTTCGCGTTAAGGTTCAGTTGTTCCAACTGTGGTAATCGTAAGTTACGTCCGTTAAAATCTGATTGTATGGAGAGTTTGACGGTTTTCTTTGGGATATTAGCAGCTGCCGCCGTCGTATTGGAGTCTGTAAAGTGTAGTTGACGCCCTTAATATCAAAATAGTTATTTACGATACAAGCGCAGAAAATAGGAAATTCGCAACAAGTGGTGATAAATTAAAACACGACCGAAGGGAGTGTTTTAAATCGACACGAGTTGCGAATTACCTATTCGCACGTGTATCGTATAACGTTTTACAGTACATATGGCTCTTTAAAGTTTCAACATATGCACGGAAAGTGCTCATTTCCGTACTCTTCCGGGAAAGTAACACCATGTGTACTGTAAAGTAAGTATACCCTATGTAAACACTACCAATTTAATTTTCCTTGCTAACGTTTTACGCTGAAACCAGCGGTCATGTCGGAAACCATTTTTAACGCTACCGCGGAAGTCCAACAGTGTTTCAATTTAACTTGACTTGATTCTCAAATACAACTAATTCAATATTTGCGTCAATTCCAGTCCAGAGCGAGCCCGCAAACAGTCCAACTTACTTGTTACCTGCCCCTGGCTCTCCGGATTGCACCGGGATTTACTTGGATCGATCGTGATTCAACCCACTTCCTACTAGGTACAGGCAGTTGCAGAAATTACTTCAATACCGACGTGCGACCCCTCCCAACTTAATTCAAATGTATGGCATGGATCCATGCCTAAGCAAACAAAGGGTTAAATATATTTTAACAACGATTAAGAGATAACGATTAGGAGATATTTCAACCAAAGATCAATGCTGACGAACATCATTCTTATTAAACGGGACTTTTTTGACGACCGCTTTAGCCTAGTTGGTAGTGACCCTGCCTACGAAGCAAGAGGTCCTGGGTTCGAATCCCGGTAAGGGCATTTATTTGTGTGATGAGAGCGAATATTTGTTCCCGAGTCATGGATGTTTTCTATGTATTTAAGTATGTATTTATCTATATAAGTATGTTTATCGTCGTCTAGTACCCATAGTACAAGCTTTGCTTAGTTTGGGACTAGGTCGATTTGTGTAAGATTGTACGCAAAAAAAATATGTACGCAAATATGTATTTTATTACCTTATCGGCGCGGTTTTAGTCGTGATATTGGGCTCTGACTACATTCATCGTATCGCCATTCACTCAAGGGGTATGAACTTTGGAACTTAAGTTACAAAAAATATATACAAAGTTCAGTGCGCGATGCTTCGGTAAAAAGTTACCAACTCATATCACTGACATTTGGATATCTCTCAGAAGTATCAAATAAACGGTATGTGTGTTGATTTACATTGGCTGCTCAAGATTTCTTTGAATATATATACTATTTTTTTGTATGTTAACACATACCTCCTCTCTAACGAGAGGATGACTATGCGTTCTGCGCCCTCTATAAATTCATTGTGACTACGGTCATCACGTGCTTAACTGTCATTCTACAAAATGTGTTCTATTGAAATGCATCAGAAGGCGGGTATATTTGCCTGGGCAACGTTCAGAGCTCGTTAGCTCCGTCGCACGCCAGTAGAGCATAGTTCAATTGTTAGACAGTGATTCCAGAACGGCAGATAGACGGGTTCTGTCATAGAGGAGAAAAATCTAAAGAAGGCGGGGGCTTTCCTCGGTAGAGAATTAGACGTGAAGAGAGATGCAAACCGAGAACCGAAATTGCAATTTCACTATTCGCTTATCACGTGATATTTTTTGTAACTAGACTGAAGTGAAAAAAACCGGATAAGTGCGAGTTCAACTCGCGTGGTGAGGGTTTCGTATATAATCTAAATTTCATAAGTGTTTTTGAATACTCAAACTTCTTATAGGTTTTCCTGTAATATTTAAGCAAGGAACTATTTTCCATATTTTTTCAGAATTTTAATCCTAGTAGTTTCGGAGATAAGGGGGGGGGGGATGGTCAATTTTCATCTTTTTTCCTAAATTACTTCAAATCTGTTTTTGCTAAAATTATAAAAAAGATATATCTGACATGCTTACAACAACCCCTTTCATTTGATATGTCACACAATACAGTTTGCGATTTTTTTTTTTAATTTTCCAGTTTACCCTCCAAAAGTGACCCCCTCGTTCAGAATCCATCTTTGGGTCACCAATTTACATATGTGTACCAAATTTCAAGTCATGCGGTCCTGTAATTTTGGAGCAAATCGGCTGTGTCAGACGGACAGACAGACAACCGAGTGATCCTATAAGGGTTCCGTTTTTTCCTTTTGAGGTACCGGACCCTAAAAAGTCAGAAGTAAAACTTTATCTGGTACCGTCTCTTTATCAATGGTCGAGTACCCAGGATACACCCACGATCCGACATATATAATGTTTTATTAGTATTTGTTATGTTGTATCTATGTTTTGATAATTATTGTTCAACAACCCACAAATAACACAATCGTTAGTTAAAATTAGGTCCTTATGGTAGACGCGCTGTATACCAACAATATTCACATTATCCATTACTATGATCAAAAACTCCTCCAAAGCTTACTACGAACATTGACTTTCATTGATTAGTCTTATTAAATCGCTCGCCAACCAAAGGCCACATGTTGTCACGTGTCAATGGCAGAGCAATGGCTGCCAGCGCTGACCCCGCCCCGCCGCCGATACGTCACCGCCACTTGACACTTTATTTTATCACCCAGTCGTTCACACTTCAACGAACCGTCTGCAAAATTGCAGACAATATCTCAAGATTTTAGATAGGAAAACAGGCGCCGATTAAAATAATTACAACAATATTTCCAGCGCGATTCGTGGGGGAAGATAACAATATTTAAAGCTTCTTCGAATGGGTGTAGCCACAGGTTTATTTGCTTATCGCTTACTCGCTGCGAAAAAGTTCGGAAAAAGGTTACAAAATGTGGCGGTGACATTAAAAACATTGAATTTACATGTAAAATTTGCTGGAAGGTATGTAGGTACACAAATTAACTTCTAATTCTCAAAGATCTATTAGCTGGTGGTCGGGCTACCGAGGTATAGGTTTACGGATAAAATGCTATTATTTGTGGAATGGCACATATTTTGTAAACATGTATATTTGTGAGCGGCATTTTCTGTCAAAATATGTCATTAGGTGCACTCAACCTAATTATTTAACCTTATACAATGAATTGTACCTTCCTCGCAGCCGTAGTATCAAGGTAACAGAACAAAGAAGTAAAGTTGTGTTTGCATAGATAACTTTTCGGAATCGCACGAATGCACCATATGCGCGGCGTCAGCAATTCGAACTTTATTTTATTACGAGTTTGCGTAACTTGAGTATCTTGATGTCGCCCACGAAACTTTGTGACATGTTAGACACGTCCCTGGAGTAAATTCGACTCCTGTCAACAAAAGGAAACGTAGATGTAAAAGGATAGTAAGTTACTTTTGATATTCTTTACGTAGGAACAACAACTTTTACTCAGTTACGTTACCGGTAAGCGGCTCAGTTTGCCATTATCTTAACAGTTTTATACATTGTGCTTCCTGTTACTGAATAAATTGGTGCCAAAATATATTTTTGGTATATTTGGGCATTTCTCCGAGCGTTTCGACCGCTGTGATTTCGGTGGTCGCATTATTGAAGACGATTTTAATTGTAGACGATTTTTTGAGCTTTTGTGGAGAAGGCGCGGGAAGTGCTATCATTGTTTTCTAAATAGACCACAAAAACCTAAGGACATTGTCAATAATGCGACCACCGAAATCACAGCGGTCGAAAGGCTCGGAGAAATGCCCATTTCAGTTTATATTCCTGATTCTAATGACGCCAAACACGAGGTACGATATTGTGTAACGTAAAAGTCGCTATAGACACCTCGGCAGTAACTAGGTTTTTTACTGGAGAGCGAAAAAACTATTTTTTTTAACTTCAAAAGCCATTTTCTTACAAACTACACAATGTATCGTAATGTTTTTTGTCCCTGATGATTGATACAGTCACGGACTTTAATTGTTGAGCCATTTAGAGCTCACTTTATACTTCATAGCTTCATAGAAAACCAAAATTAGTTGACATTTAAATGGCTCAAAAATTAAAGTCCTTGACCATACATGCTATACTTTCAACGTCACCTTTTTTAATCACCTGTAACTGAAGTCGTCACGATCATGCAGCTGAAAATCTTATTAAGCTTTGTTAGTTGACTGAAAAATACTTGAATATTCACGCTAGAATCAAGTAACATGGATAAGGCGTTTTGTGGATATTTTTAATAACTAATGGATGGTGACCATCAAAATTAAAAACAAGTAGGTATTTCTATCTATTTGCTTGCTTTAAACTGGTTCTTTTTGTAATTTTCTGGACATAATACAAACGTATAAACAGGTAACTATAAGTTAACTTGTTTAATTTTAGCTTGTTTGTGTTTGAGATACTTGTATTTATTTTAGATTACGTAACTCTTTCGAGTTACGTAAAATCGTTTATGGTGACGTAGATTCATGGTCTTCTCTCTCTCTCATTGAGCATAAGCGTGAGCGAGATGGAAGTGCGTGTTCAGAAGCGCGGATATCATGTTTTTTAATTTTAATTTTTTGCGCGTTTAAATAAATAAAAAAGTAATAGCAAAGTTCCCTCAAACATGATATTGCCGATTTTTAGATCCAATTTTAATTTAAGACCTAAGTTCGTGATTTTTTTCTATCGAGCGAAAGTCAAAAACTCAGGATTCGAATAGCTATAGTCTCCCGAAAAAGGCCTCAAAGATTGCTAATTAAATTAGGGCAGCCGTATTATGAAACAAACAAGCGCTACGACTTTTTAAAAATCCATTTTCTGAACCTACGTCGCCTTAAGTAACTCATTCATCATCATCATCATATCAGCCGAAAGACGTCCACTGCTGGACATAGGCCTCCTCCAAAGAGTAACTCATTGAAGGTGTTAAACTCTATAATGTAGCGTAAAACGCTAGTAGTAATCTGACTCATGTGTGTCGTGATTGGCATTGAATGAAGATCTTCTTGAACTTTAGGTAAGTTATCACAGACTTGAGGCGGGTTATATCAACCACGCTTAACTGACCGGTATACGTTAAATATGGCGCCGGCAGCTGTCATCTTAATAGAGAACTTCGACCGAGTAAATTTTTACCGACGTAACTTACGATATCCAGGCCCCGTAGCATGGTTGGCCTTGTCACGCGATAGGTGATAGGATAGAGCGTGCGTCACTGGCTGACACCGTTCGATAGAACGAGACGACGCTGTTATCTTGTCACTTGTCGCGTGATAAGACCATGCTACGGCTCCTGCAGTTTAACGTACCAGCCCTAAATAGCCTATAGCTATGAAAGGAGTGCAGATCATACAGATTTTTGTTTTCTTTTTTTGGTAATTCATACTCATAGGTATTCATTCATTTCTCTCAAATGCAGATAATAAGATGAGTGATATGAAAAAGATAAGCAATGTTACGCTCAAAGAAACATAATCTGATAGTAAAGCTTTTTAAAGTAAATTTCTTAGAAAATGAATCATCAATCATGATGTAGAAAATTACTTATTATTAATAATAAAAATAAATAATATATATATTTATTAAAAAAAACTTTAGCTTTAGGGTGGATATCCATCAAAGATGTGCGAAGCTATATTTTCATATTTTTTACACCTAGCTCTCAAGCATGTGATATACACGAAAACACATCTTCGTACATTTTAGTTTGATATTTACCCTTAGTGTCAATGATAAGTAAACTTTATGTACTTTAGTACCACTTATTCTGTGGTCCTGCATACAATATGGGGTTCCGGTGGTACCTATAAATTCACTTTAAAACATATAACATATTCGTAGAATATTCTAATCCGATAATGTTGACATCGAGTTGAGCGAAGGAAGGGGCAGAGCTTCAATTCGCAAAACGGTAAAATAGTATGGATTAGAATATTATGACTAGAATTTTTGCGACGCTCTCCTTCCCGTTTACGCGTAACCAAGCGGTATGAAATTGAGGCTGTAAAATATATATTTCATTTACAAGTACCTAACTGAATGAAACCCGTCATTCATTATTATAATAAGTAATTAGGTATAATTCACATGGGAGTACCATAACGCCATTTGTGTCTATGATACTATAGGGTTTTTTTTCTGAATACTGCAGAGTCAGATATAACTTGATGGGCAATATAGATAATATGGACCATTTTTTTATCATACAACGTGTTTTTGACAATTTCCGTTAATTGCAAGGGGGCATGTTTAAATCAAATAAGTTAATTTGTCCAAGACAGACAGTAGTAGCTTAACTTTTACTATTATCAAGATATTCAATATTTTAATTTAATCAGTTTTGAAGCTTTAACCAGTGTAAATGGTACATAACTGTGACGTCATAACTCATAACAGTTGTTTAAATTGTGTAAGGTTCATACACTACAAGAAGGTTTACGAAGTCAGTTCGTTCAATAGTTAGGCACCAACTGACTCGGAGGTACATATTTTTTATTTCATATGTTTCAAGACCCTTGTATAATATATAAGACAATAACCGTTAATGCTACATTCAATTATTTTGCATAAAAATAACAATATTTTTTTTAACAAAAAATTATTATGCTAATTTGTTTATGTGAATGTACTATGCATTATGCTGAAGTGAACGGAAAATCCCGAAAACACCGTGTATAGGTGTATAATAATTACGAGTTTACCAATCGATTCAATTTAAATTTTTACTTGCATATATTTAACTTTAAAAAAATATGTTTTTATCTTACCTCATAATACGCAAGCATCCAATTAAAAACAGAGTTTAAAAGTCAAAAGCAGTCAAAACACAAAAATATTCAATGACCGTCACAACAATTTCAGTCAGTGAACAAAATCACTTAGTAACTTGTGATCGCATCGGCTACGGCAGCGTAGCGGGGCTGCGGCGTAGCGGACCGGCGCGGTCGGAGGTCTACGGGAAACTGAGCGATTGAGCGCTGCATCGCTACGAGAGGTGCAAGCTACGCTCGCTCACTCTTCTTTCCTTAAAACTGCACCCAATACCAACTATTAATTGCTCATGCATTTCAAATGCGTAGCATGTAAAATATTTACGAACTCTCACACACACATACGGTTTTTAGCTGACGGTGGATTTTCGCACGCATTAATGACGTCTTGAAATTAAATTAGAATCGTATTGACTTGTTCGCGCTCACGCGAACCCTCATGTGAAGAAGCGTGACACATTGATGAACACATTTAATGTTATATGTATTTTATTTGTTGGTCACTGAATACAGGCAAGAGATTTATTTGTTTTTTTGCCTAACAACGTACTGTATTATGTATCGAATGCCATTTGGAATTCAGACAATTTAAAAAAGCCGTATTTGCTCGCCTTTGATCGCCATACATTAAAACGGGTTTAGCTTTCACGTTTAATCGAAATTTATACGGTACGTTTTACAGAGCGGGGCTTTACTGCCAGTCAATATCTTATTTAGTACTACACAAAACAGACGCGGATGAAAATGGAGGAATTATATAAAAAATGCCACACATTTCTCTAAGCGAAACTTAACCACATGAAAAATAATATCCCATTATGATATTAAAGAAAATCCCCAAAGCCACCGGTGGCTTTATGAAAGAATTTTGTAATAAAGAGAAGAAAATTATTCAATTTTCCTTGAAAACAAAGATGGAGCCGAAAGAAATTCCGTTCCCACCTGGGGCTCGGGCTAGTCGAATTTATTAGCATTCAAATGATTTATAACTAGCGAGCAGCAGCTGAATATTTTCTGATTCGTCTTAAATTAAATTCTTTCATTCCTTTGACTGGATTTCATTAAGGGTAACGAAATGCCAGGGAGATGAAAAAGAGATAATCTAGCGCCGCGTACGCGTGGCCAGGCCGCGCGCGCGAGCACTGCCCTGCGCCGCCGTTCCGTTCGTCACTTTCGCATTCCAGTCGCGTTTCAATGTATTACCCGCGTTCCACGCGTCACAAGTGATAAATAAATAGTGGACAATCTTAAACAGAACGACATTCCCAAAGTACACTAAGTTTGTACCCGCCTAGTAACGATATCCATACTAAATAAAATAGACAAATAAATACTTTATATACATAAAAAACATCCATGACTTAGAAAAAAAAATCTCATCAACCATAAATAAATGCTCTTACCAGGATTCGAACCCAGAACCTCAGGTTCAGGAGTTTCGTAGGCGGGATCACTATCAACCAGGCTAAAGTGGTCAAGTTAACGTGACCGAACTAGCGCCCGACACAAATTAAAAGCGATTGAGATACGAAAACGATGAACCCTAATTGGAGCCCTTTACCTTTATTCGTACATCGATTAATACAAGTTTAATTTGAATAAGAAACGTATAGATAACGAGGTCCCTTCATCCGTAAGAACCAATCCACCACAAACGTAATCGTGTTAATGTACTTAATTGCGTTAATAATACTATAATAAGATGAAATAACTATCAATATAAGGTATAGGTATGTTTAATAATACACTTATAAGGTAATGTAGCAAATTATTTTTTATTGATTACGGATTGGATTAAAATGTATAAAGGTGTTATTTTATGCAAAATAAACCATCAAATTATTGCAATAAATTGTACCTACATTACAAGACAATATCAAAAATTATACGATTTGAAAGATTCATAACAATATGTCACATTACATCGTCAGGAAATAAAAGTTATGAAGTTCTTAAGTTTCAATAAAAAACAAATTGTGTAACCACAATTTATTATTTGACGTCATACCTGGCCATAAAGGGGTGTGTAATGATCGGTATAAAAACAAATAATATAATTTCATTGGATATAACCATTTTTGATATAATTTCAAAGGGTAGAATCATTCATTGTACATAATAAACGTTTGGTATAATATCAAAATATATATTGTTATTTAGTATAACTATCATTAGGTATAACGCTTATTTCTTATAACCATCATAGAGTATACTTCTTATTTGATATACATCTCATATTGTATAATGATCAAGCGGTATAATTGTATTAAAACTATACCGTAAACCGGGGTTACTTTAGGAAAAAATGGGGCTACTTTGATAATTTTGAATGTAGTATAAAAGCAGACCTATTTGAAATTAAGAAGATTTAATCGAGTATACATCAAGATAGAATACTAAAATATCCACTGCCACAGTTCACTCACAAGTAAAAACAATGATTTCGGAGAAAAACCTATTAATCAAAGTCACCCCTCGAATCAAAGTAACCCCGGTCCACCGTAACGCCTGAAACTACTTTTTTTCCGTTCTAACCTAACGTAAACCTAACCCAACCGCCAGCGTGTCGACGTCACCCCGCTTCGCGGGGTGCCTATTTCCGCTCTCAGGGACACAAGTGAACCCTAACCTAACCCACCCAATAGTACAATTGTTGCGAGTGGTTTTTTTACTGCGGGGGGCTGGGCCCCCCTCGTGGGGGGCTTCGCCCCATGTCCCCCCCTTTTTCTGGCTACCCTGGCTTGATTATATCAACTGTACATTAGACGGAATGAGCATTATATCCAATGTTCAATATAGCAAATATGCATTATACTTAATGTATGTTATACAAAATATTATTATATCAAATGATCGTTATATAAAATGATAATTATACCATATGCAAATATATTAAGTGTTGTTATACAACTCGAGAATTATATCAGATGAGCGTTATTGCGAGTAATATTATATCAAAAATATTTATAGCCATCGTTACGCACCCGCCATAAAGTAGCAAGCTACGCGTGCGGAAAATCACACTTCCTGGCCTGGGAGAAACAAAAAATAGTGTACAGTCAGCATTAAAAGTAACGACGCAATCGAATACGTCAAAAGTTCTTATTCCCTTTTAATAAAGACTTTTGACGTCTTCGTTTGAGTAGCTACTTTTGATGCTGACTGCAAACACCACGTGCGGTAATAAATATGCGAGGCATTCTTTGTTTTACCGCCCTAGGTAAGTAATGTATTATTTCGATACAACGACAAGTACAAATATACAGTTGTGACGTCATAACGCTGTGTCAATTAGATGAGCCGATTTTACAATCGCGATATCTGATTGAGGCTCTTATTTTTCTCTTTTATCGTGCCCAAATTGTAGTTATTAGTCCATACAGAGATTTAATCCTCTCTAAAAGCAGATTGAAAGTAGCCAATTAAAGTGAAAAAGAGTGAATGTAAGCATTTTGTACGCAATTGCAATACATCACCTACACATTTGCCAATTTCGATACTTATGATGTTTCGGATATTCCAGCCGCTTATGTTAGTTATTTCCTATGTCATACGGTCGTGTATGCCGCTCCCGCATTGGATTACACAGCCATGGAAGACGTTGTCTCCCTCCTTGACACTGCTTGTATAGTCTGTAAGAGACTCAAAGGCCATTGATTGATGTCATACGGACAATCGTATGAAGTCGTAGCAAGAACTAATCAAGTACCTATTAGGATGAAGATAGGCCAATTTTTCTCTTCTTATCCATTTTTAGTTTTTAGAGAATACAATATTTGCACAAAATCCGATAGAGTCCAACAATGATATTCCATTGAGAAACAAAATAAGGGTTAGGGGACCATAAATAAAAATCATCAAGAAACTAAAAATGGCCCAGATTTCAAAGTATAAAAGCGGTAGAAAATATAAAGAAAGAAAGAAAGATGCATTCATTCACAAACACATAAGGACACTCACATTAAACAATAAAATGTACAAGAAAAACATATAAAACATGAAACAACTGTGTCTCTGCGGCAGTGAACCGGACACTGGCTCAGCATTATGCCGAGGTGTCAGACACCTACAGCGCCGATTTTCAGCCAGCACCGTTGGTGACTCACGGAAACGTCATACAATTTTAATATATAAATAGAGAAATACACATAAAAACGAAGTGAGAACAAGAAAATAACCACATTTCATCACCAGATGCAGATATCAAACTTAAACCAACCGACCAGACAAAGTATGTACATACTGATGATATTTGTGTGATAGAAGCTTTGAAAAATCACTTGCTCAAGTAAAAGCTTTTACGATACTCCATGCTGCGTATTTGTTTGGAGACGAGACTGAGTGCAACTCTGTAAAGCGAGTCTATTTCAAATCGTTTAAAGGTGAACTTTGAAAAATACAATATAAAGATGCGTGTAAAAAACACAAGCGGGGGGGGGGGGGTGTTATATTTATATGTATAAATATTAGGGAACAATAAATATTACTCAAATCGCGTAGTAAGCTCAGTAGTACTAGTCGCATATTAAGCTCAATAAGGCGTGTGTGTACTAGATATATTGAATAGATATAAATACCTAAATGGAAAACATCCAAGACTTCACACAAAACATCACACAAATATTTGCCCTTACCGGGATTCGAACCCAGGACCTTTAGCTTCGTAGGCAGCGGCTAGGCCACTAGGCTAAACCGGTCATCATGTGTGTCGTCGTTAGTTGTTTGTAGTGTAGGAAACGTGTTTTTTTGACGTGATAACGTCTTATAAATCGATGAACGCCGGCTGCACGCATGAAAAAGTGTGACTCATTGTCCAGTTCCATTGACTGACATATCAACGCACAGCCCAAACCGCCGGTTCTAGAGATTCCACATTTGGCACGTAGATTCCTTATAAGGCCTAGGGGTGCATTAACCTTTTGAACGCCGAGAGCCACTAAAGTGGTCGAGTGCTGTCGTGCCCACCACGCCAACAACCACTAAAAAGGTCGGAGTGAAGGTGTACTTTGATCATGACTAAAATCTATTATGAATTGTTTTTATTGGTTTTTAACGATACATCAAGTTACAGCCGAAAGTTTTGTTCATAGGTGCATGTAATATGCCTAAATTGAAGAATAAATCACTTTGACTTTGACTTTGACAGTGCTTGGCGTGCGAGTGATCACTTCATTCAAATATGAAAGCGTTCAAAGGGTTAAGAAAGGATTTTTCAAAATCATCCCCTAAGGGGGTGGGGGTCCAAAGTTTGTATGGGGAAACAAGATTAGATCGACTGTTTTATTCGAAACTTCACAGGAGTATTCCCAACGATAAATCACGTAAATTTATCGCCCGTAGACCGACTTCACAGACAACCTTTGTATCATTTACCTTGGTTCATACGCCCCTCTTGGGTAATACTTTTTCTATTTCTAAAGAATTACAAAATACTGTGAAAAAGAATTGGAAGAAAAATAGAGTCTGGCAAACGAAAGTTGAACTCACTAGATTCAACAACGCGGCAACACTGTAACGTCAAAATGCATGCGTATGACATTTAGTGTTGCCGCGTAATTGAATTTAGTGAGTTCAACTTTCGTTTCCCAGACTCTAGGAGAATCAAAAATATGCCTTAATTTATACAACTTTTTAGGGTTCCGTTGTAATTCAGAAATGTTCTTATACCTAACCAGTTATCATTTAAGTCATACAAAACTATTGCTATCATAATTTTATCATGTTGTATCTTAACATATTTCGGGTTGGGTAAGGAATTTAATTATTCTCAGAAGAAATAAATAATTGCACTTAAGAGAACTAATTATACATTATAATTATAGTTGGCCATTCAGTAAAGCTATCCATTGCAACAATATCCACTATCTAGTTCCCGAGAAAAAGAGAAATAGTGGCAGGTTGGCAAATATAGCCGAAAGTTTTGTTTTAGTTCAACTAGCTTTACCCCACTTACTCGTATTTGATTGGATTGAAAAGTAATTATGAATGACTCTTAAAAAGGAAGAAGAACCTCAAAGTCAACCAAAGAATAATAAAGAGGACTATGCTGGGAGTTTCTCTACGTGATCGCATAAGAAATGAGACTAACGCAGCAGAGCTAAGATAACCGATGTAGCCCTCCGAATCACTAAATTTAAGTGGTTCTACGTGGACTGCACGTAGAACCTATGGCCGTTGGGGCAGCCAGGTTCGACTGGCATCCACGTACCGGAAGGCGCAGCGTGGGTAGACCCCCCTCCCCCCCCCCTTAAGCAAAGTAAAGTGTGCTGATGACCTGATAAAGATCACGGTCGTCCGCTGGAATTGTGGCAATCTTTTGGGGAGGCCTGTATCCAGCTGTGGATTTTTTCGGCTAATACAATGAAACATTGCCAGGGCCATCTGCACGCGTGAATATATTTAAGTGGACAAGCAGTAGCGCAGGTGCAGGTCCACTCTCTGCCTTTGACTCCCTGCTGGCAATGGATCGGGTGACCGATAAATCGACTAGGGATGTAAGGCGCAGTGATTGGCCGCACGTTCTATGATGATGATATAACTGACGTCTCATAAAAATTTACAGATGATAAGGAAGGGACCAGGTCAGCTACAGCCACTTCCTCGGATGGCCACTACCCTAATTCCTTGTTCGGCCACTTCCCAGTTTGGCCATTTCTCCGAATGACCCTTAGTCAGCTGCAGCCATTTCCTCAGATGGCCACTACCCTAATTCCTTGTTCGGTCACTTCCCTGAATGATTGCTATATTTTTTCTTCTTTTTTCATTAATGACATGCAATTTTTTTAATTCCACTTCTAGTAGAATGCCTAGTACAGACCTGGCCCCGTAGCATGGTTGGCCTTGTCACGCGATAGGTGATAGGATAGAGCGTGCGTCACTGGCTGACACCGTTCGATAGAACGAGACGACGCTCTTTTCTTGTCACTTGTCGCGTGATAAGGCCAACCATGCTACGGCTCCTGTACTAAGTTCATTTTGTTTTTATAATTGGGTCTAGCTCAAAAAAGTTTTCCCATACAAACTTGCATCTCTATCTACTCGTAAACCTGCTATATTTGGAAATTCCAAAAATCCCTTCCTATACATTGGCTATATTATAAAAGTCAGTTTTGGTGTTCATTTCAAACTAGTTTAAATAGTTTTGACTATGCGTTGACGATAAGTCAGGTCTTCTTTTTTGTATATACCTATAGATATGGCCGTTCAGGGATGTGGTCATTTGAGGAAGTGGTCGTTAAGAAAGTGGTCGTTCATGGGAAGTGGCCATTTCAAGAACTGGCTTGGTCGTTCATGGGCATTGGCCGTTCAGAGAACTGGCCGTTCACGGACAGTGGCCATTCGGAGAATTGGCCGTTCAGGGGAAGTGGCCGTTAAAGGCAAGTGACCGTAAGTACCCCAATTCTAAGGAAATGGATAATGTTTTAAAAATATTCTTATTTATTAACTAGAGTAAGTCAATAAATAAGAATATTTTTAAAACATTACAAGGATGCAAATAAAAACATCTTCACACATTTGTTACTTAATACCTTAATTAATCACACACTTTAAGGCATTCCCAGCTAAAATACATACGCAAACACTTTCTAGTGGTTCATTATATTCAATATGTATGTATGCAATACTTAAAGTAAAACACCCACCACTTTACACGGCTACTCCCTTCAAGTGTCCTTATACCTAGAACACACAGTGCCAGTTAGCATGCAAGTAGCTGAGTGACGCTGGCTAGCACAAGACTATTCCTTGCTTTTGATTTATCCTCGGAACAGTGCGCGGATACTGTGAGTGTGGGTGTGTCGTTAGACTATACTTTATGACTTTCATTATTTCTATCAACCAACCTTTGAATAAAACAGAAACTAGTAAAATTGCCACCAAAATATAAAAAATACGAATCCGTAATGAGATTAAATAATGAAACAAGATTAAATAAGACACAGTTCGGGTCGTTCAATGTCGAGTACTATCTCCATTCCGTCACTCGCCAAAGGTTTCAAACTAACCATTTTTAACCATCCTCGGTATCATTAATTTGTCACATCAACGCAGAAGTTTTGTCATGAAGAAAAGTGCGTAAGACCGGCAGCCTTAACATGCTGCAGCCAGCGCTACGTATGAACCAGGTACGCGTTTTCCACCACTTTCCCTTTTTGCTACTTCATTCCTGGTTCAGCTCAGTTCAGCTCTAGACACAGTTCGGGTCGGTCAATGTCGAGTACTATCTCCATTCCGTCACTCGCCAAAGGCTTCGAACTAACGATTTTTAACTATCCTCGGAATCATTAATTCGCCACATCAACGCAGAAGTTTTGTCAAGTAGAAAAGTGCGTACGAGTAAGACCGGCAGCCTTAACATCCTGCTGCCAGCGCTACGTATGAACCAGGTACGCGTTTTCCACCACTTTCCCTTTTTGCTACTTCATTCCTGGTTCAGCTCAGTTCAGCTCTAGACACAGTACGGGTCGGTCAATGTCGAGTACTATCTCCATTCCGTCACTCGTCAAAGGCTTCGAACTAACGATTTTTAACTATCCTCGGAATCATTAATTCGCCACATCAACGCAGAAGTTTTGTCAAGTAGAAAAGTGCGTACGAGTAAGACCGGCAGCCTTAACATCCTGCAGCCAGCGCTACGTATGAACCAGGTACGCGTTTTCCACCACTTTCCCTTTTTACTACTTCATTCCTGGTTCAGCTCTACAAATTAGGTCACGGGGCACTAAACTTTAGCTGACGCAAGCTGAGCCTATAAGACTGAGACAGCGACGATATTGATCCCAACTGAAAAATTGTATTTAAATTTGTATTTCATTTAATTTTAGTCACATGTATTTTTTTAATTTACTCACTAACTTAGTTTTAATATTTTGTCGTTCATGTAATTTACTGACAACTATGGAGTCCTGTATTCCGAAATAAAGATTATTATTTACCGTGAAGTCCACGTAGACAGTTGTGCATTTTTTTATCATATTCACGTGGTTCAGTAGACGTGAAATATAAGTCTGAGCAGATGATGTTGGATCGTTTTTATATCCGTTCCTAACCATTCCATTCCGGTGACTCATCCAGCCAGCAGTTCTGCTGCAAGAACGCGAAGGCGTTGGGCATGCCAGGGAGGAAGGAGTGAATAGGCTCTTCGAGATTGCTTGAGAATACGCGCTGGCACGATACCGGCAGACAGTCAGGGGTGTATGGGAACTTTAACAGTCCCTGTCCGGAGCTACCAGTTCAGAGATAGGGCGTGCGCTCGGGCTCTCTCTTGTACTCCTCTTCGTCATCTGCCGCCCCGGCAAGGTCAACTGACCCTCCTATCCGAGACACCAGTGAGCCAATAAGTACAAGACAGGAGTGAGGGGCTATTGCAGTCAGGATAGGGAGCGAAGAAAGAAAACCAGACCGAATACATGCATCGTGCCCAAAAAAAGGAAATATAGATAATATTATACGAGTATGATTGTGTAAATATATACAGAAGGAATAATGAATGCGATGTTGTAGCCATTTGGGCTTTTATAGGGTTGGTGTTGCTGATATTTTCGCTGTTTACTTAGTTCGCCGTTCTCCTTTGGTTGACTCCGTCTGTTGTATTGACGTTTTATGAAGTAACTGGTGCGTTTGGTTATATTACAATGTCCCAAAATGGTAATGACTTGTATTTTCCAGGGTGTATTCTATAAGGGTGAATGACTTGCCGTTTGACAATAATATACATTATACGGACACTGTTACTTTACATTTTATCTCTCCCCACTATTAAACATTTACTGTACACTTGACACAGACACAACACACAACGTTAATTATTAACACAACACATCAATTATTAGCACAGCACAATAAGATAGTGTCACAAACACTGTCACTCAGAGAGTTGACTGGCGGTCAGTATTTGCCTGTTTTCTTGGTTTGGTGATCTTCTTATGAAGAGGTCTCCCTCGTGTGGGATAAAAGTTTAACTCGTATCTATTCTTTCTTAAGGCACTTTGGTCCTCTGAGACTTGCACATTCATCGCTTACTATTCCTTCTTTTCCCGCTGGAACTCAAGCTTTAAGTATTTTAAGTATTCTTTTTTGCATCCAGTTTATGTTCGAGGTAGTTTATGTCGCATTTTTGTCCGGTTTGTTGTTACTATCATTCGGCGAATTCGTCCATCATTACACATCTGGCGTGGGCCTATATAAAAGGATAAAAACGGGACATTTTAAGAAAGTAGGTTGGAAGAATTCACGAGCAGTCAGGTAGAAAAGGGTATTTCTTGTGTTGCTTTGTTTTAGTTTCCCTATTATGTTCTTATTCTCACGCGTTATATTTAGAAAGTCTATTTAAATTTGTTTATTACATTATGGGTTAATTTCCGTAAATTAAATAGATTTTAGGTTCCCAGTGAGTGAGGGCACTGCCACGATACTGGCCGGTGTCCGTTTCGTCTAACCCATACATACTACCTACCCATTTGTGTTAGGAGTTACGCCTAGCGATAGTAGTACTTGTATAACCTAATCTAGATTGAATTTATGAATTAGTTCACCTTGAATAAATCAATATCTGCTTTTATGTGTTACTATTACTTATAAAGTGCCAACAACTTATGATATGCATTACATTACTACAGCGTCCCTATATGCCTAAACTGGCTTATTACGGGGTTCATTAAAGTGCGTTAGATAAATTAAGCATTTGGTAAGTAACAAAAGTACAACTAACTAACGTAATGTGACATAAAATTTTACTGGGTACGAGGGCACACAACGTGTATACACACAGTGTGTACAAAACAACAACAAATACAATTCAAAAATAGGTAACTGATAGGTAAGTACTACCGCTTATGCTACTGGTCCAATCACGTGTCTAGCCAATATCTTAGACTTTATAATTGCGAGCCTATAGCCTGACCATTATGAAATGGTCAGGCTATATTTCAATGATGAAAAAGTACCTATAATACCTAAAAGTAATATGGAACGCTCCCATCCGGTACCGCTGTTGCTGCTGTCGTGGATTCTGCCGCGGTGTTGTTGCGCGAGGCTCAACTCTTTCGAGACACGCACTGATTTTATCCGCTTAAATCCCAAGATGTACTGAACTCTCGTAATATTTATTTCATTTATTTATTTTTTGTTTAATACGAACAATTTACTTAATACTTAAATTAAACATTGTCCCACAAAACTGTAAGACTCTATAATTGCGAGCATATACCCCCGACCATTTCATTGAAAATGTACCTTTATAGCACCTTTTTAATGTACCTTTTTTTGTATTTTTTTTACCTAAAAGTAATATGGAACGCTCCCATCCGGTACCGGTGTTGCTGCTGTCGTGGATTCTGCCGCGGTGTTGTTGCGCGAGGCTCAACCCTTTCGAGATACGCACTGATTTTATCCGCTTAAATCCCTAGATGTACTGAACCCTCGTAATATTTATTTATTTTTTATTTCATAAGAACAATTTACTTAATACTTAAATTAAACATTGTCCCACAAAACTGTAGTAATAGCCCATTGTTAATCTTTTTAGATTATTTCAAAAGTAGTACAAGGTAAATACTGAGGCGGGCGCGAGTGGGAACTTGGACTTAGCGCGGTGCAAAGAGCATGCCGGGCACAGTGGAGCAACAACGGCCGCCTATGGTAAAACAATCAACATGGGCTTCCAAACCACGTCCGTCTCGGTCCATAGTCAAACCCAAACTCGTCATGTTGGATCGTTTTTGTATCTGTGATTAAACATGCGTGGTTTGAATTTGACAGTATTTTAAGGCTGTTAACTATTTCAGCTCGTACAGTGTGACGGGCATTTAACTGCCTACTAATTGCATAACTGCAGCGCTGCTAATTTAATACTAAAGTTTCCGTAGGGATATTTAATGACAAACAGAAGTTTGTTGTGAACATTCTCTTAATTAGTTTTTTAAGCACTTGTTTCATCTAGTTACTGAACTATTAAACTTTGTATGAAATTAGTTTTTTTATTTGATGATTTCACATGTGAGTGCTGAAATAGTTCTTGCCAAGTTTAATTACATTATTTGATTCAAATACGTAGTTTATATTGTGGTGTGTTAATTAGCTCTTCGTTTTGATTGTTTGACGTCAAATTACTTAATTACTATTAGAACTGACTGACAGTTCTAATAATAATTAAGGTATATTTGAAAATATGTTGACGTTATAAAATTATTAAGGGCGTAGTGCAAAATAAGAACGGGCAACTCTGAATAGCATAACAAGGTGGCCGGCAACCGGGAAGCGGGAATTATTTTGACAGCTGCGCTCGGTGATGCACGCGTGTTACCTATTGGCTCTTAATCCATTTGTATCTTGCCAATCACATGTTAATTTGTTTGTTTAAATAAAATCAGGTATTGTTATACGTTACAGAGGCGCTTTTATTTCCATGTTTCCGTCATCGTTACGTCCTGATGCGAGATAAGAATAGCTCACACCGCGGAGCCTCCTCATGCTGATAATATAATTATACTTTATATTATTACCTACGTTCAGTTGAAATGTTATAATGTTGCAATTTTATTCACAGTAACTCTTTTCTTTGTCTACAGCTAAGTTGTTTCAATCTGATTTTTGGATAGGATTTGTTAAGTATTTATTACTTTTAACAACACACAGACACACACGCAAATTCAAGCAGCCTATAACAGCCTAAACTAAACTTCTAGCCTTACCTAACATAGCTAAATAGTACGCCTTGAACTGAATGTAACCCAACAAAATTTTATGGAAAATACATACAATGAATATGTATACGTAAAAATCTCAATGAATGTTATAATAATTTGTAGCGAAAGTGATACCTATCGTTATTTTAATTTAGATGCTAGATTTCGATATAATATAGAAATTGTGTCGAGTCGAAATGAATTAAAGTTTTACATATTGAGTGGATTGCAAAAAAATTGTACATAGTTAAGAGCTTTAATCTAATCTATGCTTTAATTTTTTACAGTTTCGTGACGGCAATTATTATATAATTTATATGGGTAATTGCCGTCACGAAACTGTAAAAAATTAAAGCATAGATTAGATTAAAGCTCTTAACTATGTACAATTTTTTTGCAATCCACTCTATTACCTTATAATGCGTAGATTGGCTCCCTTGGCTCGTGGGGGCTGGGCTCTACCTTGTGGGGGGCTTACCCACGCTGCGCCAATGCTTAATGCAATGTTGAATTTTTAGTACGAATTAAGTACAATTTACTTAATACTAAAAATTAAACACTGTCCCTCAAAACTGTAGTAACAGTTTGACTGTAGGAACGGCAGTCTCTAGGTAAGACGTTTCATTAACATAAATAACAGTGTACCTAATACTTATACAGTCCATCACTATTTCCACTACCCAAAGGTTGTGTGAAAGAGATCGCTCATTAGCGATAAGACCACCTAATATTGTCTACGTTTGTATAGCGTTCCTCAGGTATATTTTTGTGAACAATAAGTAATGTTTGTATTGTATTGTAATCACCGTGATAACGCTAGTATTATGCACAAATTACTTCAATTCTGCGTATTGGCAGATTAAGTTACTCTTCTGTAATGGTGGCACCACACTTGGCGGTATTTGCCACCAAAGCAGCTTAGCCAGTGTAGGCGCCCGCTAGGCGGGTTCCTGGCAATGGAAGTGTTAAGAGGTCAGAATTATTTACTCACGCCTGTATAACAAGAGCTCGTAGCAGCACCTCTGCTGAATACGAAATCTAGACAGTGTGCGTTACTAAATGCGCATACGCTATTCAAATATTTAACGAGCCACCAAAGAACAAAAGCGACCTTGTGTTGGCCCACAGCCCTCATTAAAGCCGGCTATTCGTACGCTTCGTTAACTATAGAAACCTCGCGGTGACGCGCATTAATGGCGGCCGGTACATGCGGTTGTTATAAACCCCACAGTAAGTACCTCGAGATTTCGGCCACACGATTAAAGCCTTAATGCGACAAGGCATTAAGGGCTTTAATCCTGTGGCCGGAATCTCATTATCTCTATGGCAAGATAAAGTCTACACATTCGATAATTTTGAGGTGCGAAAGTACACACAGACACACACGCATCTTAATAATATTAGGTAAATTGTTTATCTTTATCTCTAGGTACATACCTAAAAAATGTTTTATAGTAATAAAATAAAAATAAAATAAAATATCTTTATTTCAGAACATACCATTCCATTAAAGCACATACTAATATAAATACTTTCCGTCACAAAGTCAAAATGCTGCTCCTTAGTAAAACGGTATATAACATTAAGGAATACTTAAATAATGAATACTATGAAAAAATATAGATAAATATTTGAATTATACTCACTGATTAATGTTATTAAACTAAATACCTTTTGGAATTGTATTGTATCCATGTAAACGTATGACAACAATCTGTTAACATCCTAGTAATTATATATTTATTGTGAACTTGTGTTATTGACGATCTCAATATTGTGTGCGTATTTTTATTCTAATGTATGAAAATGTTGTATTACTATTGAGAAATAAAACATCTGAATCTGAATCTGAATCATAAAAATTACATTACATTAATTACATTATTTCATTACATTATTATGTTTGCCTTAAAAGTTTAACACACTTTTTGTTACTAAATCTTCTGTATATAAAATATATGTGTATCACGTGTAATTATTGTGTATCATCTTCCGGCTCCAAGATACAGGCTCGGCCTAGTTTGGGATCCACTCCCTCAATGTCATTTTTGTAATGTATTTACGTCCTCAATAAACATTTACATTTCATAAAATTTTCTTTCAAAATTCTAGTTTTAAGTACCTACCTACTGTACAACTCTTTTCTAGTAAATACAGTATACCATTAAATAGCACTGCACTAAGTATATAGAAAAACACAGTACAGTAAAATTATACCTGACATACGTGGATATTCTTATAGCACGTATATTTTTACAGAAGGAAACAATTATCCGCTATGCTGTTCCGACATATACCTACGAACCGACCGTCAACCGACGAAAAAAACGGAGGAGGAGGTCAAGTCGACGCGTATTATTGGTTACAATTTATGGAATTATAATTTTACAATTAAAATCATAGTACAATGAAGGTAGGAAACTAAAAGAGAACTATGAACTAGACTTATAAACTAAACATAAAATACCCCACCCAGTTCACCCGCTTGAGGCATGGTCCCTAGGACGCTTGCTGCATTGCCTCTTTGCACTGCTAGGCTTAGACGCTGGGCAAAGAAGGAACCGGCCCTGTGGTCGCCTGAAACACCAATGTGTCGGACCGACACCTCTTTCATAAATTTTTTGGTGTCGGACGACCAAGGGCCCAAAGTCTCCACCGCAAGAGCTGCGAATTCGTATTCATTGGTGAGGAATGCGTACTTTCGGCGTTTGGACATTTGGGCTTGGTCAGCGGCAGTCCCAGGTTTCCGAGCCGACCCTTCGACGTGGGACGGAGCCAGCGTGTCTATGCAGGTGGCGTCCCACGCTAAAGGGCGGCCTAGGCTCCAAGGCACGAGAGTGCAACCGTCAGGTCTCTTCCCGTCAGAAGCGGAAAGGCCCATTGGTTCCAGCGTCGCAGGGAGAGCTGCGGTGCTGAGTGAACGGCGGATGAGGTCGTTTATTGTGGCGTGCCTGAATAGACGACCGGCGCTCATAGGGCAGTGCAACCACCAACGCGTATATATATATATATATATATGTATATATGTATATTATGTATGACCACGCATAACTTTTAACAGAGTAGTTCGATTTTGATAATTCTTTTTTTATTGGATAGGGTATACCTCAAAGTTGGTCCCATAAAAATTTGGAAAAAAATCCTACCCTAAGGATATGGGAAAATAGGGAAGGGTCAAATTGTTAGTGAAGAGTTGAACGCCACACAAATTGTATCCCCGCCCTACTAAGGTGCTCAAGTTTGTTTGAGGCTGGCACCGACTCCAAAAATAACAGATTGTAAATATATAAATACGCAGATTTGTGTGATTGATTTCAGAAGTATGTATAACCATAAACTTTCTAGATGTAATTAAATTGATAATATTATAAGCCTAGTGATTGTATTAGGTATATAGAAAGTGTATAGAAATAGATTATAATTGTAATTGTAGGGTAGGTATTCACTTGAGTTATTGAAGACAAATTTATTATTTTTTTCTTTTCAGTGCGCTATTGTTTTTGTTGGTCGATTCGTTTCTTGTTAGTGCCGGTTTTTTATTGCCTTTTAGTTTTTTCGGCAATTTTTTTTTTGTTAAAAAGTTTTTGTTATCTTTATTTATTTCCTGAGTGCCTGAAAAATTGAAAAGCGTTCAAAAATGTAAAAACTATTTAAAACACAATAATAAAAATACGGAAGTGAAATTGGTAAAAAGTAAAAAGTTTATTTTTAACAAGAAGCATTACAGAAATTTATCACGACCCTGAGTCCTGCGCTAGGAAGCCCTGTGTTACAGGACTCAGTTTCGTTTCAATAATGATTACACTTAACTAAAGTTTACAAATTATGCAGAGGAGGATCTTTTATATCTTATATTAGATTTCACATTTGGGAATGTTTGAATTAGTTACGGTGTGTGTATGTATGTGTGTGTGTGTGCGTGTGTGTGTGTGTGGGTATATATGAGCATAAGATATAGTAAATAAAAATAAAACAATGTGTATAATAAATGATAATACATACGCTATGAGAATAACAATAATTCACGACCAGAAGGAGTTCGGTCTCGTGGTAATCAAGTTGCATGAGCCACTTTGTCAGCAGAGCTTTACTAGGGAGCCTTGTGATATGATGATGCTTGCTAAGAGTTCTCATGGCTAATGGGAAAATAAAAGCGTGGAATCATTGAGCAAACTTCGTATGCATCTTCGGGGTTTTCCAACGTTGGCGCCGTCTTGTGTCCGCCAAGAAGATCTTGTCGTGCAGTTGGACATAATTGTCGATCACTTTTCTTAGGAACAGCTGACGAACACTAAGAACCTTAGCAACCTTGTAAAGCTCCTTGGTGCTAAAGCGTGTCGGTTTTTTAAAGATAATCTTGAGAAGCGACCACTGTGCCCTTTCAAAGCTATTCAAATGCGACTTAGCCGCTCCTCCCCAAACCAAGTTACAGTAACCCAAAACAGATTCACAGAGAGCAAAATAAACAGTTCTAAGCAGTTCAGGGTACGCAATACGAAAGAGTACGAAAAATAAACATGAGCTTTCGATCGCGACATTTCATTGATACAATAAGTTGCCGTCACGTGAGGTGAACACCTAAAATTACGCCAAAGTAGCGTATTGTGCTGGAGCGCTCAATATAGCTTAGTCGGTTGTGGTAGCCTAGTTTGACGAAAACTCACACTGGAGTCCTAAGGTAGAAGTACTAGTGCCCGACGCGGTACTAGTACTCGACGAATATAATTTAACTAGCGGAGAATAAGTTTACACGCGGGCGCGTAAACAGCGTTTTTGAATCGCTCCGTTTAATTATTGTCTTAATAAAGGTTAAAGTGTGTGCTTTGCGTTGAAATTAATACAATGTGTTCATTATAAAACGGTGGTTGTGTGAAAGTTCAAGTGAGTGATAACAGTGATCATAAACCACAGAAAACACTAATAAATAGAGATCGCGCGCGAATCTGACAATCCGTTCTATTAAAACGCGTATGAGCTATGAAGTTGTGCGGCGCTTACGACATTTCGAGCGCGAACTACGCTTCGGTAGTTTGAGTGAATTCTGCGAATTGTGGTGACCTGTGGTGAACTTTGCGTAAAATTTCGAATTCTGTGAGAAAACTTATTAAAATTGCATCTATTCCGATGTACTGTTTAAGTCATAGTGCAATTAGTGTATAAAAACAACTATATCATTACCAATTCGTGAATATTTTGAACTTTTGCCGCTAAGAAACGAAGAGATTTACCTATGTGAATCTGTTTTAACATAAGTAGCATCGTCTATCAAAGTAGTTAGAAGACTTAAAAATGTATGCAATTGGTCGTACGCCAACAATGAAAAATCGTCTCAGATCTGCTGGGACAGCACAGCCTGGCTCGCAGAGCCAAAACAGTACACAAGGAGCGCAAGAAAAGAACCTCATTGACTTGGAAGAACCTGAGACTGGGGCAATGGATACCAATGAGGCGAGCCTCATCGATCTCGACGAGTCAGAGAGTACTATAAATAAAACTTATACATTAGAGGCCACCGCCATGACTCAGGTGAATATGAAACCCGCGAGCGCACAAGATCCAACAATGGCGTCTACATCAGCTGATAGCTCAGGAGAAATGGAGCCGCTCCGCTATAGCCTGGACTCGATACCACCCTCCCAGCTTCTCGCACCGCAGACAGAGGAACAAGCCACAGCTGTAATGGATGGTAATGTAAACAACTACACAGGTGAGTGTGAGTCCAGTCTCCTTGCTGCTTCTGGCCTACTGCAGATCCAACCGGACATCCAGGTTCAATTACAACCGCAGCTGCTGGAAACGCAACCTAACAAACTAAAAGCACCCAAGGTATCCAAAAAGCCGAGAATTCATGATCAGTCAGACACTAGCGCAAACGCATCACAGATTACTGACATAGAATCGTTCTATTCTGTGGTTGGCCATCTGGCGAAATTCATTACTTCCACAGTTAATGAAGGACATAGAGTTACCAAGCCCAACAAAGATGCTGTAACCAAGGCGGCTTACGAAATTTCAAAGTCCCTTGAAGTATTAAAAACTATTATGAAATATGATATCACCTCATCACAAAGGAAGGAAATCAGCCAAGCGCTTGAGGCTGCTAAAAGCCCAGTAGCTACACGCAGTCAATCTAGGATTTCAGATTATTACGTGGCGTCTTCCACACGGGCAGATTCGATCGACGTAATCAGAAAGGCTGTCCGAATGGAAGTAAGTGAGCCCCTGCTTGAAATAAATCATAAACTAAAGGAGCTCCCCAAAGCAGAGGATATAGCCCATTTAATGAAGGAATTAGATGAAATAAAAACATCACTCACAGTACAAAGAGCTCGAGGACAAAATGGAAGCAACGGTGATATTACCGGCCATCCTCTGACAGAAACTGACCCATCTAGACCATATGTGAATGACGAAGAGGATGAAGACATTCGTAATTTCACTCCAGTTATATCCAGGAGGAATAAAAGGAGGCAGATGCAGAAACAGCAAAGTGACGCGATAACACATGAGAATGTAGTGCGGCCAAGATACACAGTCATGGTTGAATCCATTGACCCACGACATACCGGGGAGGAAGTCCTTAAAGAAATCAAAGACAAAGTTGATGTTGTTGAAATGGGAATAGCCGTAAACAATGTTCGAACAACCAAAAACCAAAAAGTAGCCGTCACCTGTAACTCAGAACAGGATCGAGCTAAGTTCGCTGAAGCCGTCAAAAAGAATGTGCAGAAACTCACAGTTTCAACTCCACAGCTGCGCAAACCTCTAGTCCGTTTGATCGGAGTTACACCAGATGTTACAAATGAAAAGGTGGCAGAGGCTGTGATCAAACAGAACGAGAATTTAATGTTACATACTCCACATACAGATCGGTATATCAGGGTCGTGCGTCGAACAAGAGGTAGAACGAGTGCAACGAACAATATAATCCTAGAAGTGAGCCCGCCCATGTGGTCAGCACTGAAAGATAATAAGATCAGAATTGGATATCAAGTCATACCAGTGTATGACCAATCGCCGATTATACAATGCTTTAGATGCCAAACATTCGGCCACAGGGCAACCAACTGCCAAGGAAGGAATGTATGCGGCCACTGCACAGACGAACACGACACGCGCAGCTGCCCATACAAAGCAAATGCCGCGCCCTGCTGCGTCAATTGCAGAAAACAAGGACACCTCGACATTCATCCGGCGTATAGCATGGACTGCCCCGAATGGCAAAAATGGGATCGGATAGCCCGCTTATCCGTTCAGTACTGCTAAGGGCAGCCAAATGCAACTTAACAGCTATAATAATACAAAGATAAATATTGGACGGTCCACACCTACTCAACCTGGACCCCTCAGGATGATTCAATGCAACTTAGGTAGAGGATACGCAGCCAAGTGCGATTTAGCTAAATATATAATTGATCATGAATATGATGTGGTGTTCATTACAGAGCCTTATGTCGGCAACCGGAGCTCTACAGCTGCAATTAACGGCTATAATATTTACCAATACACCAACAGAAACACCAATAACCTTAAGGATAATAGAGTGAAAGCATGCATCGCCATAAAAAATAATCTTGGGACATACCTTGGTATCACCCAACACTCCACTTCGAACATCTGCACCGTTGACCTAATCCTACAAAATAACAAAATAAGACTTATCTGTGTATATGTTGAACCGGAAGTTGACGAAGACCACACACTAAATGCTCTGGAAATGCATCTGCAAACACGGGACACTAATAGGAAACATATAATATGCGGAGACTTCAATGGTTGGCATACGGCATGGGGATCAGCAAATAATAACCAAAGAGGCAGAGAAATGATGGATCTTATTATGGCAAATGACCTAGAGATCTGCAACGTAGGGAATCGACCCACCTTCGAAACGAATGCGCATGGGCAGACACGCACTTCTATTGTCGATCTTACCCTTGTTACAGAAAACGCAGCCGTACATATCCTAAACTGGAAAGTAAACAATGACGCGTGTATAACATCCGACCACCACGCGATCGACTTCTACTACAACCTAAATAATGATACACTAAAAAAGAAGAAACCTACTACTACCTTCAGGTACAATACAGGAAGAACGAACTGGGACGGAGTTACAGATGAAATGAAACGATGTATGGAGTACAATAATTTAGCCAATATAGACTTAGACCAACTAGATGCAACACAAATAGATGAATATGTAAAGAAAATGACTATAACCATTATTACAGCATGCGACCGTACAATACCTAGAAAAACTCCGTATAATAGACCCCCATGGTGGACAGAAGAACTTACGTTACTAAAGAAAAAAGCCATTCATATTCACCACAGAATACAAGACCTGAAACGAAATAATAAAAGTATCGAAAATGCCCTCAAAGAACAAGAAGAGATACGCAAAGAATATTCTAAAGCTATTCAGAAGACATCCAGTGATCACTTCAGGGAATTCTGTACCCAGCAAGGCAAAGAAAGTGTTTGGTCACTCACAAACAGACTGTTTAAAGACACTAGTCAAACTGGACCACTAGAAACTCTAAAAATTGCCCCCAACCAGTATACCCAAACAAGCGACGAAACTGCACAAGCCTTAACCAAACACTTCTTCCCTGACGACACCGACGACGATGACCTACACAGAGCTATCAGAGATAGAATTCAAAATACACCAAATAACGAAGATGACCCAGACTTTTTAATACATGAAGTTTTAGACTGTATAAAGAGCATGCATCCAAAGAAGGCTCCAGGACCCGACCATCTAACATCAGACATCTGCCAAAAGTTCATCGAAACATATCCAGCATTGATCACAAAATTATTAAACCGTTGCCTACATATATCACATTTTCCTACACCTTGGAAAAAAGCGTTCGTTAAAATCATCCCTAAACCAACAAAAACCGA
Source organism: Epinotia nisella (assembly GCA_932294315.1). Classification (NCBI taxonomy): domain Eukaryota; kingdom Metazoa; phylum Arthropoda; class Insecta; order Lepidoptera; family Tortricidae; genus Epinotia; species Epinotia nisella. The sequence continues at coordinate 15,276,350 of OW028681.1, forward strand.
TCACACTGAAATCACAGCTTACAGGCCCATAGGACTAATTAACGTCTTCGGAAAGTTACTAGAAAAATTAATTGCAACACGTCTCACCTATTACCTACAAGTTACTAAATCCGAAAGCACAAGACAATATGGATTCAAAGCTCAGTCGAATACAACTAAAGCCCTGAGCGAGGCCATAAGGAGGATGAAGGAATCCAAAAACAACAAAAAACTCGTAACAGCTGTCTCCCTAGATATCAAGGGAGCATTTGATCATGCCTGGTGGCCTGCTCTTCTGAATAGATTGCTACAAATTAGATGTCCGAAAAACATATTCTCTATAATTAAAAATTACATCAAAGACCGAACCATAGAACTTAATTATTGTGATGTAACTAGCACCAAAACCCTAACTCGAGGATGTGTACAGGGTTCTGTACTGGGGCCGCTTATTTGGAATATCATAATGGACGATCTACTATTCACGACACTACCTGATGGCTGTCACTTGCAGGCGTACGCAGACGACGTTCTATTAATCGTCACCGGCAGCACAGCAATAGAGTTAGAAAATAGAGCCAATGAGGCGTTAAAAATAATTACAAAATGGGGAAATAATAATAAGCTTAGATTTGGACCCGAAAAGACGCAAATGCTAACGAACACCCCAAGGGCCGAGACCGCCAACATTAGAATGAACGAACTACGACTTAACTACACTGATTCCATAAAATTACTAGGTCTGCACATCGACAAACGGTTTCGATTTATCCACCACGCTAAAGAAACAGTAAGAAGAGCATTAAACATTTATAAAAAGCTCTGCAAAATCGTAAGGCCTACTTGGGGCATACACTCTACCAATGTGGAGATAATATACAAACATGTCATAGAGCCTCTAATTACATACGCCGCAGAAATATGGGGTGAAGCGGCCATAAAATATAAAACGGTGCAGAGAACACTAAGATCCATGCAAAGGGGCTTCGCCATCAAAGCGGTTAGAGGGTTCCGCACAATATCCACAACAGCTGCAATTGCGTTGGCGGACTTCACCCCTCTAGACCTGAAGGTTGTTGAAGTTATGGAGATTGAGAGGACCAAATCCAGGGGAACATCATCATACCTACCGGGTGACCTTAGGCTTGAACAGAAGGTCGCGACTATGAAAATGATCCACCCAGCAGAACGTCCAGTAATCGAATTCTCGAAAATCCAGGACAGTAGGGAGATGGAGCCGTACTGTGATGCCGATACTGTCCGGGTGTACACTGATGGGAGCAAACTCGGGGGGAAGGTCGGCGCTGCATACGTCATGCTGTACCCGGATGGCAGCCAATTTACAAAACGGCTCAAACTACACGACAGTTGCACTGTCTACCAAGCTGAATGCCTGGCTATTGAAATGGCCTGCCGGAAAATCTTACAGGAACGCTTACAATACGTCGCTGTGTTTTCTGACTCCATGTCTGCCCTACAGGAATTAACTAATCGTAATAGCACCCAACACACTATACACAACATTCACAGGCTTACTATTCAAATAAGATGCACAGGAACACTAGTATTCTGCTGGGTAAAAGCTCACAATCAAATCATGGGAAACGAAATGGCGGACATGGAGGCAAAGAGGGCAGCAAATCTGCACAAAGCACCAGATTATGCATATTTCCCAATCTCCTACGAAAAACTGCATAGAAGAAAGGACACTGATTTAGCTCACGAACGGAATTATGTATACTCGGGAACTGGAGGACACCTTAAACAGCATTTGCCTAAAATTAGCGACATAAGAAGCCTAAGAGGCGCTATCCCAATCAGCTTCCAATTAACACAGGTGCTCACCGGACATGGGTACCACAAAGCATACCTGCATAAGTTTAAAATCACTGCAGATGACCTGTGCCCGTGTGACAACACTACTTCACAAACAATAGACCATCTACTTAGACAATGCCCAAAATTTAACTTGAGTAGAATAGACCACGAAATCGTGTGTAACAATATAAATACAGACCCATACGACATCAAAAGTATAATTAAAAAAGAATATTCAATTCAATCATTCACCAAACTCATCAATAAAATCATAAACAGCCTTAAAAAATTTAATAACACGTAAACCATAATATTTCATAGTAACAATACATTTCAACGTTTAAATATTCTCAGTTTTATAGTCTCATAATAGTTAAAAGAAACAAAGTTCGCCCGTATTCCTCGCGGGGTCTTTGGATCAAAACACCATAGTTTAATTAAAAAAAAAAAAAAAAAAAAATTTAACTAGCGAATAATAAACTAAGATTGATCACGACATCATTTTTAAGTTACTAAATGTTAGTGACTTCAATATTTCTTATCACAATTTCAAGACAAATAACTTATTTATAAGTTATGAACATATTTGTTAAAACCAGCTGCCATCAATTGGGACAATGAGTTAAACCTTCAAGTCCCAATAAATGTCAGTCTGTCATTCATGACATTTGTACTAAAATGGCATCTATTGGGACTGCCAGCATAACCGCCTGCCATTTACTCGTACATTCGGATTGATTACCTAATTCTTATATTATCAGGATTTTTTATAAGATCACCATATGAAACGAATTCCATATCAGTAACTTGAGTAAATACCTCGTCTCCCAAACCGTATGAAACTGTTTAATACATCTTAAATGAGCATAATATCGTGATTCAAATAAGTATTTTCTGTTGACATGTCGGGCACTAGTACTTCTACCTTACTTTGATACTAAAGTCGTCATCAGGCTGGGTTCTAGAATTTATGGAAAAAAAAATAGATATTTAGTTTTTTGGATATTGAATGTTAGTAAATTAGTATCGCGCGAATCAACTACTAGTTGTAGATTGGATTCTGCAGCTCTTTGTACTTCAGACCAGTCCTTTCCACGTACCATAATAGCTGTGTCGTCGGCGAAATAAATAGTTGTATCGTTTGCTAATTTGAGGTTACAAAGTCCATTTATGTAGGTCAAGAAAAGTGTTGAACCAAGGACGCTTCCCTGAGGCACTCCAAAATCTACGTTGGAGAAGTCACTGGTGTGGCCACCCACACGGACACATTGCTTTCTATTCCGGAGGTATGAACTAAACCACTCTAGTGCATGACCCCTAACACCAAGGCACTCGAGTCTAGACAGTATGATCGGAATAGGTACTGTATCAAATGCCTTAGCAAGGTCCAGGAATATTGCTAAACACTTTTCACCTTTGTCCAGGCAGCCTACTATTTTAGTGACTAATAGATCGACAGCCTGTTCCGTTGATTTATTTTGTCTGAATAACAAATAAAATAAATAACAAGTTTATTCAACGAAGTCTTATTTTGCGTGTTGCTGTTAGGCCCGATTATCTTAATCTAAAAAAAACCACTTTGTGTACAGAGCTTAAAAGTGGCATTTTGTGCAGCTTGCATCCAGCACAAAGGCGAACTTTGCAAGCATGCGATGTAAAAAATGATTTTTCAATCACACTAATATTATAAATATGAAACAGTGTCCATATGGAAATCCATGTGGTCAAAGATACATAATAATTTAACATCGACGGAAATTGTATTTATACAACTAACGTTAAAAACTTCAATAGTGCGATGCAGAGCGTCACACATTTCCAGGCATATTCTAGCCGTAGTAGGTAATTCTTCCGATTTTTCTATGCGTTTAAACTCTGCCAAACCATATGAGAACGTATAAAAAAGAGTTTGATGGAGTTTAGGTATCGTAGACAGAGTTCGAGATTGACCGATTTAAGAACACATCACCAGCGCCATCTTTTGGTATCCAGTAGTAACAAGGTTTCTTCCCTAGTGTGGTGTAGTGGCTTTGAGGACAGATTCCCTTTAATTCGCAACGACCACCGGGCTTAACACACTCGTAGACCGTCTTTTTGTATTTTTTTCCTAACCAGAATCGTTTGGACTATTCAGCGTCACCGAGACTTGAACTAAGGACCTTCGCGGTTTTTTGCGAATTAAAGGGTTAAACAAAAATATGCGAACCAATTTTATTGAAAGTTTCCAATATTGTTGTTTATACCTCAGATAGCGCGCCGTTTTTTTAGATATAATTACTTCAGAGGGTGGAATAAGAAACCAAAGATTGTATGGGACTTAATTTTTTTTTTTAAATAGAAACTTGAAACTTCGTAGATTGATTTTATATCAAAATATTAGAAAACTAATATCTGCGTTTTTGAAAATTCATTCCCTAAGGGGGTCAAAAGGCGTTTGAGAATTTGTATAAAAAAAAACGGTCACCCATCCAAATATTGTCCTCACTCAACGATGCTTAACTTTGGTGATTGTTGCGAAGTGTTCATCGCTATTAGACTACGTATTATAGGCAAGTAGTTTCTGAAGGTTACATTATCTTTTAATGATTTTTATAATTACAATATCATTGTTTTTAAAATAAAACTGTACTGTTTACTAGAAGGCGACATATTTGTATAAGTCAGCTACTGTCTGAAAGCATCACGCGTGTGGGCCAAGGTGGAAAAGTTCCATCTCCCGAAAAACATGCGATTCCAGCTGTTTGATGATGTAGAGTCAGATGCGTATGCTCAAAAAATGCTTGAGATAGGCGACGGTCGATTAAAAACTGATGATGAAGGTATGATTCTATTCACCAACCAATTTTGTCATATTGTGGATTCGGAAGAGGAGCTTATTGCTCAAGTTTTTCCGAATCTGCAACAAAATATTCTGGATGAAAATTGGTTGTGTGAAAGAACCATACCTACTGGCACCCAAAAATGAGACAGTATCAAAAATAAATAAAAAAGTCTTGGAAAAAATATCAACCGAAACAACAGTTTACAACCTCCATAGATACAGTAATGATATCCGACCTTACCCGGTTGAGTTCTTAGACTCTCTGGATCTATCCGGGGTACCTTCCCACTAATTATAACTTTTATTTATAACCCGTATTCCAATTATAACTTGCCATTTAACTTTAAACGACTACAGTTCCCTTTAAAAGTAGCGTTTTCAATGACAATTAACAAATCGCAGGGTCAAACCTTAAAAGTAGCGGGATTACATTTAGGCACGCCATGTTTTTCCCACGGGCAGTTGTATGTAGCTTGCTCACGTGTGTCTAAATCTAAAAATCTACATGTTTTAGCAGAACGAAATAAATCATAGAATATAGTTTATAGAAGTATATTGGAATAAGTAGCAGCGGCGAAGCGGCCAACAATTTTTTTTAGTTTCAGTATTTTTGAAAGCTTTTCGCTTAGGTGCTTTATTGTCTGACAATATACTAGTTAAGCAAAGTATTTTTTTTTAGTTTTAATTATAAATAGCGTGAAAAAGAAAATAATCGTGAAAGTGAAACGAATTCTACGCGGACGAAGTCGCGGGCAAAAGCTAGTATACCTATAGTTAATTAATATTGATACGTTCCTATCGATTGTAAAATTCTCATCATCAGAACGTCTCTTCAATAACATTCATTCCTCGTTCATCTCAAAATCCAAAAAACCCTCAGTTTTTCTTAACTCTTTTTATCCGTCTTAATCTGCTTACCCACACAAAACTACCTGTTGAATACGCCACTATTGCCAACGTAAAGAAATTTATGTGTTAGTTCAAAATGAGTCGCACACTAACTGTCGTTTGTATATAAACTAATATTGAGAACAAAGCAAAAACTATATAGTATGTATAAGAATTAAGACTTATAGGTATAAAAGCAATTAGTTAGGTACCATTAGTGCTCCTGTTAATACTGAAAACCTTTAGTGCTCTATTATGACGTGGAAAACCCATTATTGCTTACTTAGTACCTACTAACTTGATACAGGATGCATTCAACATTGAATTTATCAAATAGGTACTTAAGTTTAAGTGTGTAATTACTTAAACATAAGTACCTATTTACCTAAGTAACATAATAATATTTATTTATAACGAAATATAACTAAACTACACCTTTGACCAAAATAGCTGCCAGGCCTCTGGTCACCGGATGTTTGAATGAGCCGCTCCGAAAGTTCCTTTTATATGGCCTATTAATAATTACATTTATTGTACATTCTATTTAATTATATTTAATTATAGAAAATAATCTTGAATTAATTAAATGTGCGTGTTAATTTGTTTGTTTTTTTCGAACGAAAAGTGATCGGAAATCCTGTGTCGATCTCTTCGATAATCTGTGCTCCTAACCTAAGAAAAATGGTAGGTATCTTTATGCCAAAGTATGCCATTTTGACAAGAAACTATTTTTACAGATTTTATTTCGTATTTTTCACATCCAATAGTGATGTTTTATGTGACGTTTTGGTACATTTGGGCCGTAAAACTTACACGGTTTCACCTATCGTGCTAGGTGAGCAGGAACACAATGAGGAAAACACTTTCGGGCGTGAAGTTCGGTTATAATTATTTAATAGCGATGCTGAAAGTTAATTGCTTATGGAAAAAAGACTAAATTTTTGCTATGAACCTTCAAAGGATTCAGTGCAGTCCGCTCGTCAGACCGCGGTGGTTACGCGCAATATCACACTAACGTAACGCGGCTACAAACTCACTTTTATTTACCTCATTCATTACGTTTCAGTCCTTCCAAAAATAACTACGCGAAGCTAGCGCTAAGTATCTGGGTCGTTCTTCTTTTCGACCGACAATAGCCTGTCCTTCGTCTTATTACGGCATCTCATTTGAGTAATGATATTTACGGTTTTATAATATTCAAATGAACGTCCATATTATTTTATTAATTAGTGATATTTAATATTTCACTTTCTCTAACTAGCATTTTTTTTAATGTTTTTTGTTTTCGTAGAATGCCGTGACAGAGTGGTAAACCAAAATGTTGTCCCCACTGAAAGAGTCCACTTTGTCACATGTTTTTTTTAGAAACCAACCGTAAATAAATATTTATATTGGCCAAAAAGGAAACTTTAATTAGTTCTAATGAAGAAACCTATGCATTTTTTTAAAAATCGCACTTCAAAACCACAATTTTCGATAGTTCAAAAACCAAAAAAACAGAAAAACCTCGGTTCATTGTCGGTAAAAAAGAAGAACGACCCATCTGTGCGAAACGAGAGTAAAATACAACCTGCTGGTCGATCACGTAACGCATTGTACGTATTGTAACTAGATGTTACTTTTTATGGGAAAATGACAGTTGAGTTGTCCTAACGCACGTTCGAAACGTTATGTGATCAATCCTCAGAACTGGACGTGATTCCACTTATTTTATTGTCAACACGGACGTTCCTAAGATATCGCTTTATCATGTTCTACTATTCTGATGCTAAAAGATGCAGACACGACAGTAGAGATAGCCTCTATGATATACCGAAGACGTCACATTTTGAATCTCAAATCGAACCCCTGGTGGTCAATTTATGTACGGCTAAAAACGAATTAATTAAATTCGAATAGTGATATTTCAGTAGAGTTACATTGCTGATGTGAATGCCCTTTTGAGCAACATAACGGAATTTTCATCAGCAACATTATACAGGGTGGAAAAAATTTAGAATAGAATACTTTATTGCTCTCATGTTGACATACATCAGGTCTTATTTATCACAGTTTATGGTACAACATCTGGAGGGGAACTACCTTAAATCCTTTAGTTAGCTCATTTTACTGAAAGGAAACATTCTTTCATTTTTTTAAAGAAACAAAACTGCATTCAAGGATCTTCTAAAATTTGCTTGTCTGACCCGGGAATCCAACCAACTAAAAATTAAAACATAAACCCTCGCTATTTTATTATACGAATCGGTAGGATTATTGTTCAGGATAAAAAAAAATAACGTAGAGGGATATTAAGAAGAGAAAAGAATCTTAATAATTTGTGTATCCGGAACGAGGGGGGGGGGGGTCATTTTGAGCAACTTATCAGTTAAATTATAAAGATTATTTTCTCTTCTTAATATCCATCTACGTTAAAATAAATATTTGTGTTCTTCGTATTGATGATAAAATAAAATAAATTTAGTGTAAGTTTTCACTTTTTTTTCAAAGACCAATGTTTATTAGACAAATTTTGTCATGAACCATAATCCTACCGATTCATATAATAAAATAGCGAGGGTTTATTTTTTTCAATTTTTAGTTAGTTCGATTCCCGGGTCAGACAAGCAGATTTTAGAAGATCTTTGAATGCAGTTTTGTTTCTTTAAAAAAATGAAGGAATGTTTCCTTTCAGTAAAATGAGCTAACTAAAGGATTTAAAGGAGTTCCCCTCCAGGGCCCTTAATTTTTTTCCACCCTGTATACGTATGTACTATTTAAATGTTACATACATACTGAACAATATGCCAATTTTTTTTTGTGTAAATCATTAGACAAATGATTTTTGATCTAGTAAACAAGAAAAAAAAGAAGAAATATTATTTATGTAGAAGTATTTATCTAAGTATTACAGCCAGGGTGATTGTACTATTCTTAATCTCTTCAATCGTAGTCATGATCGTAATACAAGTTTATACTCTTTTTAATATTTCTTAAAGTCGAATGATTTAACTTGTGCCGTATAATATTGTTACATTTCTCAAACAAGAATTTGTTTTGAGAGAAGTTTTAAAAACGAATCTAATATTGCTTTCAAACTTCAAGTAGCCAAGTTATATTAAGTTATGGTTAATAAACAGACATGGATGTATATAGGTACATTCACATTAGGTTGGTACCTATATTGATGTACAGTCAATAATGGAAAGATCATTAAAATATCTCATATGACGTAAAACTTTGTTCCGCCGAATTTCATTTCGTAGAATATTTCACTTCGCAGAATTTTCATTCCATCAAGTCCTTTGTTTCTCTTATACCGTTACATTCTTGGAATTAACATGAAACATAAGTGAACAGTCTGACATCCAAACGATTATACTTTTAAAATCAGAAATTCAACGGTTTTAAACAAAACACTTTTTGACGTAAATGAAACTGAGAAAGGTAAAATTCGAGGAAACTTTTATCGAACTAAAATAATCCCACTGACAACAGTGCATGATACAATATTATGCCCTTAAAATTAATAAAAAGAACATGTTTGTGAAATGTTTTTCTTACATTTTCGATAATTCCTGCATAACAACCCTTATAAATTACCAATGATGAAGCTACGATAGCCTAGTGGCTCAGGCATGTGCAGCTGTCAAGCGGCGGTCGTGGGTTCGAATCCCGGCTCGTACCATTAAGTTTTTCGGAACTTATGCACGGAATATTTACTGTTAGCTTTACGGTGAAGGAAAACATCGTGAGGAAACCGGTCTAATCCCAATACGGTCTAGTTTTCCCTCTGGGTTGGAAGGTCAGATGGCAGTCACTTTTGTAAAAATGTATATTGCCTATGCCAAATCTTGGGATTAGGTGTCAAAGTGGACCTCGGGCTCCTTTAGGGCACAACCGGGAATAACTCAAAATACTGAATAAAATACCCGACTAAAACATTGGCACTATGTATATTAAAACTACTTAGTCCAATTTTACCTGCGCTATTCACAGAACACTGTTGCGAACATGTTATTAAATTAAATACTGTGACCTCGTTTTAACGTGTCGAAATAGCGGTATAGTAAAGTCCGAACACTCAAGGAACATTGACCTGAAGCTCTATGTGGCTTGATGTATCGGTTTTGTATGGTGCATGGAATTTGTGCGGTCGCTTTCTCGTGCGCCAAGCCTAACATGTCAGAAAAAACGCGCGAAAAATACTTCGTACAGACGCCGAGATGTGATGCGAGACGAGAAAATTGACCCTCCTCTATCTAATATGTGAGATGCGACAGGACAGAATTTGCTGAACCGCGTCGCGGACAACTTACCAACAAGTTGTACCAGCTAAGTGTTCACGTTAATACAGCCGCCCTAGGACCCTTACCTGCAATGCAAGTCACTAAGTGAACTAACTTATTGATCAATAAGTATTATACTAACATGCGTCATGGAATCTGACATTCATTTGAAAGCTCAAATTGAAAGTTTCAATACCTAATCGGTTAGCTCCAAAACTCGATAAGGCATTATCGGGTCATGTTTTTCTTTTGCAAAAAGATCGAGGATTAATAGTCAAGATTTATTGCATTTAGTCTTAAGACTTATAACGTAACAAATCACAAATGTTATTAAACTAATTATTTTGTTGCATAGTAACGTTTTGGCTCCCTCTCTGCCACTTTTGTTATATGTTAAACCGAGACGCCTTTATGACTTCTATAACGGTACTAATACGATAAAGCTACACACACGGCTACTATACGATAACTGCTTTATATCAATATGCCAGCAGCGCGAATTACAACTTAGTCATATCATTTAAAGCTTGCATTATCCCATTCAAGGCCTATGATTTACATATGAGCCATGTCTCTACAAGCGATTTCCGCTACAAAAGGGGAAATTGCTGCTACGCCCTAAGGTGTTGCACATGTATCGTTGCTTTGCCTCGAATGGGTTATGTATGCTGCAAAAGGTTTTCTTCCTATTCACAATTATTCACAACAGCAATTCATTACATTTGATATTCTTCACTGCCCAAAAGCCAAAAGCGTATGTGTAAGCAATTCATTAGTTATTCAGCACAGAATACTGGATCAAATTTCAATACATTAGTTATTCAGTACGAAAAAAATGAGGACCGTGAAAAATAACGAATGTGCTGAAATTCTAAAGTGAAGAATCCCGTTTGTGAAACACTGCTAAAATATAAATAAATTAATAATAATAAATTTATTATAGAATTATTAAAAACATGACCACTTTGAAAAATAACGAATTTGGCGAATTGCTTTTGTGAAGAATTGCGTTTGTGAATATTGCGGCTAGGAAGAAACGCTTTTGTGTAAAGCCTATTTAGCATCAATCTGTAGAATTACCGTTGCATTCTGTACGTGAAGACCCATGCGCAGGCACCAAACAATATAACGTCAATGATGCAAATGTAGCATGAGAGGGTGACATGCAATAGAAGCTAATTGCTTGCACCGTATCGTCAGCGTAGGGGTGAGGTGTCATCGTATGTCGGCGCCCTAATTACCCCGTGTGGAACTGCGCTTTACGACCATGGGAACCACGAAGACCTTTGGATGACGCATTAGAATTACGGTGCTAGCTTGAAAAAAAAATCTTGTGTGTAGATTTGTAAGGTAGGTACATATACAAATGGTTGCAATATGCAGTGAAAAGTGTGGAGATTTAGGGCCGCGCAAGCGAGGGCCTGACAAATGCGAATTGGATTTCAATCTGATAAATTATTGACGTCAAGTGGGACCTGTCTTGGCAGTCTTGGCACCTCCTGTAGATAGATCAATAATAACTTTTTCAGCTACAACAAACATATTTTGAAAAGTAAAACTTCGTCGAGTAAAGTCGAGGGGTGTCTGTTGTGTAGAATGGGAGCCGACTCAGCGTGGCTGCTGCGGAGTCCGCAGCGCTGATCTTACGTCAGAACCTTTAAATCTAATTGATCCAAGACCAGTGCAGCGCGAATCAACCAATATATTGTACAATAGATACTTCATATTTATATATTTAAAAGTAAAATAGATAAGTGTTTGTGTTAATGTGTAAAGTATAATATTTAGATGTATGTGTTTGAATGTAGCAATTATTTGTAATATTAGATGGGTAGGTGCAAACTGAGACGGTAGGTGTATTTTATAAAAAGCGAGTTTATGTACAGTTTTATACTTATATAGTGTACGATTTCAATAAGAGGTAACTAAAATAAAAGTAGGAGCAGAGTTTAGGTACTTTGCTTTTGCGTGTTTAATACTATCGTAATTTTTATTTTTATTAAGTTTTATGTTGTATTTGCTGTATGTGACTGAGATGACGAGAAAGTTAACATTAAATCGAGTGGATAATTTTTCAACAGTTTTATCTGATGTTACACGTTAAACACCTATACTACTTTTGAATTTTTATTGACTAAATCCCTGTGGCGTCTCTTCTGTCAGTGTCATGTCTTGACATGTTCTGCATCGCGCTATCGAAGTTTCGTAAGTCAGTTGCATAAATACAACTTCCCGTCAACTCTCATCGGACTTCGGTCCCTGAGAGATCTCTCTATTGCCGTATTTCCTACATTGGTGATCTCCGACAATGGACATAAATCGTAACCTCTGAAAAATACCTGACGCAGACATGACAGCACGCCACAAAAAAACTCTCTCTCTCTCTCGCTTGTCCTCTACGCTCACCACGCTGGCTCTGAGCACTGCCTCGCCACGCTGGTTCTGAGCACTGCCTCGCCACGCTGGCTCTGAGCACTGCCTCGCCACGCTGGTTCTTAGCACTGCTGTTCTGTACATAGTTCTTCTTACGTCGTTTTCGTTCACTGACCCCTCCGTCTCAAAGGGGGGCTGATGTGGCGTCTCTTCTGTCAGTGTCATGTCTTGACATGTTCTGCATCGCGCTATCGAAGTTTCGTAAGTCAGTTGCATAAATACAACTTCCCGTCAACTCTCATCGGACTTCGGTCCCTGAGAGATCTCTCTATTGCCGTGTCTCCTACATCCCTAAAAAACTTTACTATCACGACTATTGGTTAAATTCTCGCCAGCCATTCATAATTGTAAACCGAAATTATGTTCCCGAATTTTAACGTGCAAGTAAATCGAATTATTTAATTTTACTATAACTATGAGACCCAATCAGCTATAAATCCAATACAATATGTATTGGTAAAATATTATCCAATGCCATTGGGACCGGATCAGAACTTAACAAAGAAATATTATGAAAACGTGATGGAATGTTTGCCATTTCTCGGGGGAAGTAAAAATTATGTTCGCTGGAAAAACAAAAGAAAATCTTCCAGCAAAGCAACAAAGCGTTAACAAGTGTTGCAGCATAGAACTGTTCGGGAAATCGTTATGTGTGCGAAGATTATTAGAAGATAGAAATAGCACAGCTAATCAAAAACATTTTCTTGGAAGGAACATGCCAAGTTGCTGCCGTAGAAATTGTATTTTGCAAGTTCTGAGCGCTAGTAAGAAGATCGCTAATTATGTAGGTACTCAAGACAGATTTCATATTTATAAGACAATAAATTGCTGCTCATAGTAAATCAAATGCTAGCATAAAGCATACAATCTATATTTTATTACTTGACAATTACCACAGCAACAGGTTTACCTTGCTCCGTAACCCAAAGGTTGCTTTAAGCTATCGCTGTTTAGGAACTGGTTGCTCGTTGTTAATCCTTAGGTACTTGCATTTTTTGCACTAGACAGTATTTGTATTGAGTTGACTAAACTATTGATGCCTAAATCTAGTATTATTTTGTAGTACATTATTTACAGTAATTACATTTCATTAAATTCAGTTGTAGCCCGCACAATAAAATAAAATAAAAATATTTGCGGACAATCATAAACAAATTGACCTAGTCCCAAACTAAACAAAGCTTGTGCTATGGTTACTAGACGACGATAAACATACTTATTTAAATACATAGAAAACATATATGACTGGGAAACAAATATTCGTGCACATCACACAAATAAATGCCCGTACCGGGAATCGAACCCAGGACCTCTAGTTTAGTAGGAAGGCAACAACAAATATAAATGATTTATGATTGATTTTATGGCACTATATTTAAATACAAATTAATAATCATGAAGTAGGCAGAGTAAAACCAATATTAAAATTAATGCCCTTCCAATAATTGACGTGTTGTGAGGCATGAAGTTTTTTATTGCAACACTAAAGAATTGCAGACTAGTGTCTCAATAAATATTTTCTGTCGCACAAAATATTTTTCATCACACTTGCTCGTAAAGGGCTTCATAATACGCAGGCATACAGAGCTGCAATAGCCTTTATTACGCCCATCGGCGTAATAGTTTTTTTCTTAAATGGTATCGGTCACTCTTACGTCAGTTATAAAGCAAGGAGGTTTTAACTCAAACACGATGTTTGAAAAAGTATTTATAAATAAATTTAAAAACACGAATAAAGTATGATTAACAGAATGGTTTAAAGATTTAAAAACTTAAATGTAGCAATTTAGTGTCCGCGTAAAATATTTTTAACTGTGATTTTAAATGGTGGCTGTATGCCGAAGGGTCTTTGCTCTAAGTGCCTCACGTCAAATTCAACTAAATGGACGACTGACATTTTGTAGTTTTTATTACGATTAGTAACAATTTAGTTAAAAATGTATTGGTTTCCTCGCAAATGTGATGAAAAACATTGAAACTCGAGACATCAAAGCCGGCGTCGGGCAGACTCTCGTTCGTAATTTATATCTTACCGTACTTGTAACACAATGTACTATTCTGGTGTTGCAAAATTTAATAAAATAATACACATTGGAACATGTCGGTTAGTAGATTGACGTTCATTTTAAGATTGGTATCTAGTGAGCACTTTCAAAGTTACTTGGTTACACTAAAATTTTGTTCCGACAGGTCGATTGAAAATATGATACAGTTTTTGCATGTTTTTTTTTCTGGCATTCGCTTTAGGTTGTCATAGGTAAATATTCAATCTCGCGATGCGATTTCGCGGAGCGCCCCCTCTTAAATATAAGGCGAATGCAAAACTGAATGTGATTCGCACAGCACGCCGCGCCGGTGTGCAAATGAACAAAAGCGGGCTTTATACCTAATCGCATTATGTATCAGTCAACCATAAGGCCAAACAGCCACATGAAAAAATGGTGCAATGGGAGAATTAAGTAATGCTATAGATCTATTATATTTAAGTACGTATTTCGTCGCCTGGTACCCACAGTAACTACCTGGCGTTAAGTGAATCTGGCAGCCTGCGAATCTGGTATTATGCGAATCTGACATTTTGCGAATCTGGCATTCTGCGAATGTGACATTTTGAGAATCTGACTTTTTGCGAATCTGCCATCCTGCTGATCTGGCATTCTGCGTTCCTGGCATAAAGCGTCAGAATCCCTGCAAGAATTCGTTTCAGAATATTCTCCTAAGTGTATAATGGAATAATTTACTATTACTGTTATAACTTTGAATTATATCCAATCTAAAACTAAGTATCTACTTCTTAAGATTATATTATTTGGCTATGATTAGAATTTGGTATATTTAAATCGAAAATTATTTCTTTAAAAAAGAGGAAATATTATGTATTCCTAAGTTTTGGTTCAAGTATACTTATACTCTTAAAGCAATAAAGATGTGTAAAATACGTTATTTGTTTCTTGTTTTATTTAATGTCCATTCATTCGCAGCTCCAATTTTTACTTGCGTGTTTTGCCTAATGAGGCTCGGGCATAGACAAGCATCCGGAATGCCGATCTGTGGCCTCGCCGCCACCGTAACGAGCTCCCACTGACGTACACAGCACTGCCACCTCTCCTACCCAACAACACAAACAACACTCCCTAACATTTTTCTGATGGCTACACTTATTTGCAAACTGAAAACAAAAGAGGTTCAAGTTGTGCGGATATTCTGGAAATAAGCGCGGGTGTTATGTTTGCTTCGACGTTTATTATTGTGTATTTATGTAGGTATGTCATGTATGACTGTAGAATAATGTTTCAAACTAACTACTTTAGTTTGTTAGCAGTACTGACACATACTGTACTTATGATAATGTTAAACAAGTCATTTAACAAAAGGCGTTTTCACGGCTATGGCCAATTTTCGGTCGTTGTGAGGATTTATTATATATTCAATAATGTATCTTAGTCGTACAGTCTGATCCCCTGCAAAAAGAAGGCAATACTCACACATCTGATTGATTTTAATTCACTATTATTAACGAAAATTACATGTAATTTTTTTATGAAAATAAAGGGTACCTACTAGGATTGATTTTGAATCTGTCAAATTCCTTTTATTGATTTACGGTCTTACATTTTTTTTATGGTTTAACTGATTTTCCCGGAAAAAAAAATCATCCGAAATACAAGTGAGAGCATCAACACGTTAATCTAAAAACACAGCTACCTTAAAAATCCAATCTCCTGTTTCCGCTCAGGTTTATAACCTGTCAATCAGTTTTAAGGGTCCACCCCCACCTAATTTGTTTGAGAACGGATCCCTGCTATCGGAAAAAGGTATTTATGGGCCGGTACTACCCTATTAATGACTTGATGTCAGTCGCAGAGATTTGTGTATTAACCGTTCACATAAACATGTGTGTATTGTATGTATGGCGCAGTTTTATGGAAGCTAGTTACATCATAAATAATTTAAGATGTTCTCAGGAACGATGACGATCCAAGTGAGTATGGGGCACAATTAACTGGATATAATCTCAGTGAAAACGACTTATAAAAAAATATGATCACTTCAATTTATAGTAAGTAGTGCCTTAGTAACGCGCGGTGACTGACTAGACTATCATATGTATTAACAAGTTACCATACCTACTAAGTAGTCAGTCACTGACTTTAATTGTTGAACCATTTAGAGCTCACTTTATACTGGACATTCGTAGCTTAACTATTAAAAAACCAAAATTAGTTGACACCTAAATGGCTCAACAATTAAAGTCCTTGACCCTACCTAGCACGCATCAATTCCTCTTTCGAATAAAGCTAAATTGCCAGCATGCGGTATGTGACAATGTTATGAGTGTCAACGTCTTACAAACTAAAATCCGTTTGAAAATAATCTAAAAGTTCTGCTTACACTTATTGCGCGCGAAAAATAATGTTTTACTTCATGTATGCAGTCTGTAGAATGTTTTCAGTGCTGCATGGGTTTGCGGCCTTAATATGTATTAAATCTTAATTTACAAAAATACTATTAATTACCTAGGTAAAAAACGCATATTTCTCGTCGTCCATTTTGATATAATTAAATTTTGCGAGCGAGCGATATAAATTGTGAGGGTTACATTAGCATTAAATATGACATTGGCCAGAATACATTTACAGTACCTATATAATACCTAAGTACGCACTGCTGTGGCATAAGCACCAGTAATTTGTGTTCGGAGAGCCATTATGTCGCCGCTTGCTTTCAGGTTCAAGTAGAAATCGATGATTGTCTACTTACCCGGTTATCATGCTTAATGGTCTGCGATAAACTTTTAGCAGAAACATTACAATAAATAAAAGTATCCACACTCGAGAACCGTGAAAGAAGCGGGTCAATTTATTCGGAAATTCGATACAAAGTGCACGCGTTTTCATTGATATAATGTTGCTATTGACTCTATGAACAAGCATAAAAAGATTAAAATAAACCGGCCAAGTGCGAGTCTGACTCGCGCACCAAAGGTTCCGTACAAACGTCCGTACACCATCCCCATCACGTCACGACCCCATCTTCCTTGAACAATCTTAACAGCTCATACTAGAAGTTACCGTTGTACAGCGCCATCTGTATTTTGGTACTAATAACTTGCAACCTAGTATGTTTGTTTTTCAGCGATATATTTTTATTACGCGTACCGATTTCGATAATATCAATATGAGGTCTAGCTAGATCGATTTCTCACCCCCGTAAACCCCTATATTCCAAATTGCCAGTACATGTCATATTTACGGCAATATCAATTCCCTGTAAACACCTTGGAAATGAAATAGTCATTTGCGAGTGCTATTTCGAATAGAAAGAACAAACGCGTGAAATCGCTTCAATAATAATGAAACTTTTTAACGAGCATCGGATTCAATAAAGCAGAAACAATAGCGTATGTGGGCGCGCATTGTGATCCCTTTGTTTGCCACACTCATTATAATTTCCACACCAACAATGTCTAATGAGCCACCACTATTTTAAATACTATAAATAATGCCCAAACATAAGTATATTTGGGCATTATTTATTCACGTACGTATTTAAACGGACCTTTTGAATACAGTTGGTGAGTTTCAGTTGTTTTTTTTTTTTGAAAACGGGAAACAAACAACTAAAAAATAAAAAAACCCGACTGCAAAAAAGCTATCTTTAGAAAAAAAAACTGAAAAGAAAAAAACAAGTTCGTAGTCGAGAACATTGAATCAGTTTCATGATTAACATTTCGTATGTCAATTTGGACCTTGGAGACAGCACCTTCAACAGTCGGGACCCGTTATTGTCGTCAACATTAGTGCCGCAGCCTAGACTTTTAATGGGTCCCGACTGTTGAAGTTGCTGTCTCCAAGGTCCAAATTGACATACGAAATGTTAATCATGAAACTGATTCAATGTTCTCGACTACGAACTTGTTTTTTTCTTTTCAGTTTTTTTTTCTAAAGATAGCTTTTTTGCAGTCGGGTTTTTTTATTTTCTAAATTATCTTTTTTTTATTTAACACTTTTTAGTAAGTATTAAAAGACGGCAAATTTCGCAATCTTGTCATTTCATTGAGGGAGTTAATATCGTGAGGATTATTAAGTAGCTTGCGGTGGTCTAAACTACTGATAATTAATCCATTTAGAGACCTAACGCGGCTCAAAACTATATATGCTTGACCTTTTGCAAAAATGCGTGAACTTAAATCAACCACAGCTCGGTCTAAAGTCGTTCCTTGTAGCTTATGCAGTAACATCCCAGCACAATATCAACGGCAACTCCTTTGCGTCGCGCAGTGCAGTATTAATACTGAACAGAATGACTATAACTTTATAACGTTATAGATTTTAAATGGTCACTCTAAATGAAAAACTGTAAGAGAAACCTATAACTGATTTTTAAATACCTATTCAGTGATACCCCACTCGACATATTTCGTTAACTTTTTTTTTTTTTTTTCAATTTTGCCGTCTGGTTGTCGCCATATTGAATTTTGATTACCGTCATGTCTTTAGTGACACTCGCAAGAGTAAGACGGTTCGATTGACGTAAGAATTATCAAAATCGGTTCACGCGTTTGGTCTCTGGAGTGCCACATAGGAACAAACATACATACATACATACATATATAGGCTGATAAACACATTACCCTCCTTTGCGTCGCGCAGTCGGGTAAAAACAGCACACATGTATACTTAAAGTTAGACAATACAAAAGCCAAAACAGTTTCTACTTATAAGTTAATATCATTATGATTGCTCAGACAAGACTCATATTATATTATAATATATATATAAAGTGAAACCTACTTTGTACGGTCGACGCCAAAAATACGTTTACATTATTTGCCTTATTGCAATGGAATAAGGTGCAAAAGTGTATACGTATTTTTGGCGTCGACTGTACAAGATATTGGTTTAAAGAGGACATTATATTTAGAACTAGTGTGTTTTTTTTATAAACTATCTATATCTAACATGCATAAACATTTTCTTTTAAAATCGATATTGCAGGCATTGGCACATTCATCTAAGAAAGCCCTCTACCACTTTTGAACCTTAATGTGAAAATAATAGTTCGTAAAATGGTACCCTTAAGCTGCGTACGAATTTGAGCGGCTCAGCCTGAGGCATGCTCGCCCCGCGCGGCGAGCTGCTCGTGCGCCAAATAGTTCCACATAAACATGCGCGGGTGAGGCAGCGTGCTCGCGCGAGCCGACATTCAAAATGGCGTCGACACGATGACAGCTGATTGATTTCAGAACCCACAACACCTAACAACTAACAACTAACACTCTCGAAGGAGGTGAAATATCTAGGTATAACACTAGATGATAAACTAAACTGGAGCAAACACCTAGACAACAGACTAAACAAAGCAACAGTAGCCTTCTGGCAATGCAGAAGAATGGTGGGGAAAAGATGGGGACTGGCTCCCCACATTATACTGTGGCTATACAAAATGGTGATAGTACCAATGATAAGCTATGGTGCCATAGCTTATCATTGGTATTATGTGCACTATATTAAATACTTTTAATCTCGGTTACATCCGTATATTCAGAAACAAAATTAATCAAACACATTATAAATTGTCATCAAAATTTAACAGTCATAACTTTGTGCAACTATATGGGGAAAAAATCGTGTTCTTAATTATCTGGCCACGACTGTAAATATGTTGACACGATTTAGACATCTACCGACTGTAATATGTAGTATCAGAAGCACTTAATACTTTCATCCACTATACAGAGTGTTTTTTTTAAATGGGACAGTATGGGGAAATCCGAATCTAAAGGAGATAGAGGAAAAGTGTCCAAGGAGACATTAGGTGTTTTTTTATGTAAACAAATTTGGCTCATTAAATTTTTTGGTCAAGCGTGAGTTGTTCTTAAAAAATGATAAAGTTGGTCATTTTTTTTTTTGACGCGGGTCGACTCTGTTTCATGTAAGGATTATTTCATTGTATGGAAAGAAAAAAATCTGAACAGCAGAAGTTGGTCAAATTTAATGAAAACTAATCTTCATACAGTTGGTTTATTACTTGAGTAAATGTTCGATGTGGCCGCCGTCTTGTCTTATGCAGGTACGAGCACGCTTCAAGACACTTCTAGTTACATTTAACAGAGACTTATGGTGAATTGTGTTTAAAGTGTTGTAAACAGCATCTTTTAATTCTTGTACGGAGTTGTATCGGGATTCATAAATTCGACCCATAAGAAAAAATCTAATGGCGTTAAGTCGGGCGATCGTGGGGGCCACTCGTTCCAAATTTGAATTCTTTTTTTTATAATGTCAAGACTATCGCGTGCCATGATGTTTACGAAGATTAAAAAAAATGTTCTTCTCTTGAATCATCTGGAGCTCTTATCAAAATTTAAAAATGGAATAATTTTAAATATTTTTTTACACGCCTAGGCACTTGTAGCAATATTAAAAGGCGAATACTGCAATTGTATGAAGATTAGTTTTCATTAAATTTGACCAACTTCTGCTGTTCAGATTTTTTTCTTTCCATACAATGAAATAATCCTTACATGAAACAGAGTCGACCCGCGTCAAAAAAAAAAATGACCAACTTTATCATTTTTTAAGAACAACTCACGCTTGACCAAAAATTTTAATGAGCCAAATTTGTTTACATAAAAAAACACCTAATGTCTCCTTGGACACTTTTCCTCTATCTCCTTTAGATTCGGATTTCCCCATACTGTCCCATTTAAAAAAAACACTCTGTATACCTACCTAAGCAAACCCTTCTCATTTTACATGAGTTTAATGCTTACATGCCTACCTCTTATAAACGTTACGTACATACATAGTTTAGGATTTAGAGCACCTACACGAATACAACATGAACGTTATGTATCTTACAGGTATCTCAAAAACATGAAGGAATGTCGACTATCAAAAAAGTCAAAAGTCAAAATCATTTATTTGTTATGTTGTATATGGATGGTCAAAAAAACCTAAAATATTGTACCACTATGTTTTGCCATAAGGCATACGAATACTTTATGACAAGATGGAGCATGCATCTAATTTAGAGTTATAGGTTGTTAATACAAAATGCGTGCTGATATTGTTAGAGTTCACAATTCGTTAAATATTCATTCCGTGAATAGTAGGCTTTTTTACTATTGGCCAAGCATTGCGCTATATTCAACAAAATAATATAAATCGTCAAACAAATGCGATCTCCCGCAGTGCACTAGGATACCCCTCTTTAGATGGCGGGGAAACTTCGTAGAGGAGGGGGGGGCAGGGGAGGTTTTATTAGAGTAAGGTTTCATATAGGTGAAATTCGGGAGGTCAGCGAGGCAGTGCGGAGTGCCGCTAGAAGCATCGCATGGCAGCGGAAATAATGACTGCCGCTCTGTAATTGGAACGTTCGTCTAGGTAACGGGACACAGCCCAACTAGCACACTAGTGTTAAAATAACCCTTATATCATTCTTATATCGGTTCCAGCCAAGTGTTAAGGTGTTAAGAATGCCTGTAAAAAAGGTGTTATAGCGTGCTCTAACACCCTTATAACCACGAAAGAGGCCCACGAATTACAGGTTAAGGTGTTAGCTGAGAGTCTTATAACACTCTAGCTCTCACCCAGTTTCAAGTGAGCATCTTACTCTTTTCTTTACCATAAAATTATGAAACAAATATAGTCTACCGACAAAATGGCGCAGATAGTTAGAATATGTATTCATATTTGACAGTTATGGAGTCGTACTAATTGAAAGTGAATTTAATTGGAAGTGTGTGTGACATTAAGTGAAAACAACCTGCCCTTGTGATTTTATGGTAAGTGTATACCATGTTTCCCATCTCAATTTTAACGCGCCCAGTATTTATTAAAGATTTCTAACAAAACTTATGAAGAATAAAAAAGACATCTAAAGTTTTTATCATTTTCTATTCTTGTTTCTTGGCCAGTGGCATGTTAAATTAAGTGGGATCCATAGAATGGTAAGAGTAACATAAATAATGAAGTATTTTGATGTCAAACTTACAAGAGAGTTAATTCTGTTATAAAGTCTCTGCCTGTACCTTATAGTAGATATAACACCTTAAGAGTTAACGAGCGTCAGCTAGCACTCTTGTAAGTGTTTAAGTGTTAAAAACAGGTTAAAGCTTTAACATCTTAAGTGTAATTGCTTTGAGTAACACTTTAGGAGTTAATTATTATTCTTAACTCCTTTATAACACTATTAGTTCCAACTGAGAACATTATAACTCACTTATAAAGGTTAAGGTTATAAGAAGACCCTTAGCTGACACCCAAATGTTAGTTGGGAGACTTTCGACACATCGTCTCGATCGTCTATTTTTCTTTTCGTCTACTTTAAATAGTTTAAATTCAATTATAGCGATAAAATCTGACTTTTGAAAAGTGCAAGCAAGGTTGGTGAGTCGCTACATTTGAACATTACGCTTCGGACTATGCCGTAGCGATACCAGCGTAGCGGGGCGGTGAATGAGTGAAGGTGGACTAGCTGGAGACATTTCCATCTTATGATTACTATTGTGACATCCCAATTATATCATGAAAGTCACCACATTGTTTACTTCATCTAAGTATCTTTACCGTCCATAACAAATACGGTAATTTGTTTATGTCCAAATAAGCAGTCATTCAAACGGTGCGGATTTAGGACTCTGCTTTACACTTGAACAATGTTAACTTTTTAAAATGTGTTAACTAAAGAACCTAAATCATCAGCTAGAATTACATTACATTCATAGTAATAACACGATCAGCATGGTAATAACAAGTCGAATGTTTATTACGTGAACCACCCAGGCAGGTTATCCAATGCAAGAAGAAGAGGCGAACGTGCGCGAAGCGAACTGCCGATGCAGGGCCAGCGACGTCCAGTGCAGGAAATAATGACGTCCGGAGAGCTACCTCCGTAATTGAAACATACCGGCCCGCGCACAAGTAAATTACTGCTCGGAAAACGATTTCGAAAACGGAAATCTAGTTACACACACGCCGAAATAACTTCCAATACACCTACTCGCGAGACTATAGGTACCTACTTAAACAATATACGTACTTACTTACCTAAATATTATACTCGTTATTCAGTATCGCCCTCCTCGAAACTTTGTCAGGTTATTCTCAAAGGAGAATTGTACTTTGTTTAGTTCAATTCAATTTGTCAGTTGGAAAATAAACTGATTTTGTTGCAAACTGAAATTGAGAAAATACTCGTATACTGAAACTTTCTGGAACTGGCGTGAGGTGAAATACTTTTTGAGTGACATAACGCTTTAAATAACTAATCGGACTCGTGGGACGTTTTTAGGTCGATACGTTGGTGCCAAACTGCTGTCGATAAGCATTTGTCGCTTCAAATCGTTATTTGAAAACTATTTGAACCCATTGTTTAAATAATAAACGTACGCATGCCGCGATGAATTTGTATTAATCCACATAACTTTGGTAGTTGCTAGTTGAACCTAAACGGTAATAAACAAATCGCGTCGTGCCTAAGACCCCTATAAAGTGATAGTTAACATATGTTCCCCGATAACCCCCTTTAGGGACTGTTCATCAAAACTACATTAAATTGAACTCTAGGATTTGTCCGCGTATATTTTCCAGAAACGATAACAATATGAAATATGATTTTGTCCGTGAATAGCTAAGAGGTTTGACCACTTCTTACTCCGCCGAGTTTAATCCTCTTACAAAATTTATCGAGGTCTTGAATTTACTTCCATTGAACTATGATTAAGTCTGCCGAAGTATCTTTTGTTTTAATACGAATGGGGTATTGATAGAGATCTTTGAAATCGATATTGTATTTGAATAGTCGCAAATGAAGTACCTACGACTGTATCCTGTAATAAGTCAAAGGAAACCTGACCTTTAAGGTAACAATTACACTTAGACTTCTGATCATGTACTAACTATTTACTATCTACTTGGGTACTGGATTGTTGAGTATACTCTTCTATCTTATTAGATAAGTTTGATAACTTGAATGATGGGATCGTCCTTGTATTAGGTTAGGATCTAAAAGATTTTGCCCTAATATTATATAATTTGTTATGACGTTTTAAAACCTGATTAACAGAAAATATCCTCAAAATGTTGATGCTATTCAGGATTGTTATAATAAAAACATAACGTAATAATTTCTATAAGTACAATTACATAATATACTGCATTAGAAAGTAGATTGAAGTATCAGTATTTTATATTGATGAAATCTCTAAAAATAGTGAGACGTTATATTTCTGTTGTTGATAGACATAGTGCTTTATTATTTACATAATTGCCTATGTAACTGAGTATATTAGGGCTTGTTTATATTAGGTCGTCAGGATAATTCGACAGTCAACATCGCTGTAAGAAAAATAAGACGCTCCAGTATAAATAAGCCATTATTTTCTATGTTAAGTATTATTTCTCTTATCACGATGAGAGCTTCAAAAGCAAGGCCATTTCACATACATAGTACAGATTTTATTATCTTTCAAAATCCTGTACAGATTTCACAAAAAGTAGATTTCAAGTTATCCCTACCACCCAATACCAGACGGAATTCTTGTAAATCATAAATTCTTTTGTTTGCAGGTACATTCGAGAAAACTACTAAACCGATTTCTTTCACGGCGCAAAGCTTCCTTCTACAATTTATGGCCCGTGTTCCGCTGCGATGCGACACCGAGCTAAAATGCAAAGCGTGTCATGAAAGATACAGTCAGTTATTGCTGAATAACACATTCGTAGTTTGACCGCTTTCATGCAGAGAGCGTCTGCAGCTGTCGGACACTTTGTGTAGAAAGACGGATACTATATAATATGTCGGTTTGCCATGGCTTGTGATCAGGGAGGTATATCATTTTTTTTACATTTAGTGTGGCGAGACTCAACTGCAAAGAAAAGGAGAATGATTAATGCATTTTCTTAGGGATAGTCTTAAATAAGTACTAAAATTGGCATTACTTAGAACCTGAGAGGAGAGTAGTATTCAATTACATAGGTAATGTCCAAACACATAAAAAAAATGTTATGTGCAAATAAAACCGCTCACCATTCGCATCTTCCAGAATTTATTTTGTTGTCTGTTTGTTTTGTGTCACTAAACGTTTAATGTCTCGAATTAGGTAGTTTTAGTTTTTTGGGTTTTCATTTTAGCGACCTATTACATCTTCCCTTTATAAATAGCAACTTGTTACAATTTTTGTTACCTCCTTAGCAACTTTATTGTCTAAATGTTTTATATCCTTCTGTGCACACTTAATTTAGAGTTATAATTCAGATCTATTAATTATGCCTTATTTATGTCTTCTAATGTTTGTAACTTGTTTTTGTGAGCCTTATAATAAATAAGTAAATGTCATGGATCGGACGCCGAACAAACTCAAACTCAAACTCAAACTCAAACTCAAAATGATCTTTATTCAAGTAGGCCTAGTAACAAGCACTTTCAAATCGTCAGTTAATTTTTTAGAGCGAAAGCGTTGTTACGGCCCAACTTTAAAAAAGAATGGCAAAACTATAGACGCCTCGCTGTTACATTAAGGTCATTACGCTCCTAGCAATTTGTCACGACAACATGCTGTTGAATGATGATGATGATGATGTGTAATGTTAGAATGAGACAGCAATACATATCTTTCATTCTAACCATATCAAGTTGGTGTGACAAAATGCATGTTTTAAAGTGCTTACAGATCTATTTGTATTATTGTATAATGAAAGATTCTATTCTGGTCTTCAGTGGTTTATTTTATATCTTTTTATGTATTACAAATATATTAATTATCGCTTACATGTTGTTCCTATCAGGGGTCGGATATGAGAGAGGCTGTCAAAGTGACAGTTCCCTTTCCTTGACAAGGCTGCGTTTTGATATTACAATACATCATCCCCTTTTCAAAAGATTTTAAGTTATACAAGATATACTTATACTTAAGATTTAAAGTTATACAAGATATATTTATACAATGTTCTTCGTCCCCTTTTTAAAAGAGAACGACTTTACTTATAATTTTACAACCTTATATTCTAAATTTCATCAAAATCGTTAGAGCCGTTTCCGTGAGCGTGATTATACAATATATATCCAAAAATTTTGCTCGTTTAATAGTATATGATATAGCACATTACAAATACACATTCGACCCGTGGTGTTGAACCTGACCGCTGAGTCTGATGAAGCACCAAGGCCAGCTAAGGAGATCTTATATGTAAGGAGGTTCGGTTGTAAATTACATTATTTTTATCAGTTACATTATATGATCTATTACCATTATAACTGGAAATTTTGCCCTCTAACCATATTTTTTTATTAGGGTCTTTCTTAAACCAGATGCTTTGTCCCACGTGAAATGGTTCTTTGACTCGACTAGTTTTATTATAATTATTAATATTCCTGGTTCTTGTCTTATCAAATTGCTCATTTACATTACTATTAAGTTTTGGTTGTAGGTACTTAGAATTTACAATTAATTTAGTTCTTAAATTTCTATTAAACATTAGCTCAGCTGGTGAGAAAGTAGTACCAGACACGGGTGAGGCCCTGTAATTTAATAAGGCCAATCTGTGATCGGTTTTATCTTCGTGACATTTATTTAGAATTTTCTTAGCAATCTGAACACCTTTCTCTGCCATACCATTAGACTGTGGATACCTAGGGCTTGTGTATGTGAATATAAATCCATTTTGACGAGCAAAGGTTTTACATTCCTTAGAATCAAATGGCACATGATCTGAGACTATTTCTCTGGGAAATCCAAAATTTGAAAATATATCTGTTAAAACCTCAATAATGGATCTGGCACTTTTATTACGTATGTACTTAATTTCTAGCCATTTTGAGTAATAGTCATAAACTATGAGGTAACTTTTTGTCTTAAAATCCATGATGTCTGTTGCTATCTTTGTAAATGGCAAGCTTGGTACTTTATGAGACATTAACGGCTCTTTAATATTATTGTTTTGGTATGTCTGGCACGGAAAACATTGTTTGACAAATTTTTCTATATGTGAATCAATGTGAGGCCAATAGTATAATTTTCTAGCTAGTTGTTTCATCTTTGACATACCAATGTGCCCATCATGCAGTGTTTTAATAAAATTTAGTCTTACATTTTTTGGAACAATTAATCGATCATTAAAAAATACCAAAACATTATCCTCTGAAAGTTCACCTCGTAGTTTATGATAATCATGCAGACCATCTGGAATATCTTTATTATTAGCTGGCCAGCCATTTTTTATAAAGTTTCTTATTAATTCTAATTCATTGTCTACTATACTTTCCGCTATTAGTAAGGTTTTTTGTTCTTCAGTACATTCTAAATTTTGTGCTAGACCGATGCAATGTATTACCTCATACATGTAGGAGTCATCGACATCAGTACAAGTCTGATAAGAGCGTGATAACAAGTCGGCTATGAACATTAATTTGCCTTGTAGGTATTTGTAATCCAAATTATATCTTAACAGTTTTAGCTTCAGTCTTTGTAATCTTGGTGACGGAACCTCATGAATATGTTTTTTTAATAGGCTTTCAAGTGGTTTGTGACCATTTAAGACTGTGACTGACCGCCCATAGATGTAATAGTGAAATTTACGAGTTGCCCATACTACGCTCAGAAGTTCCTTTTCTATTTGTGAAAAATTGCGTTCGGCTGGTGTAAGACTTCGAGAAGCGAAGCAAACTGGCTTTCCTTCTTGCAGTAAGCAACATCCAAGGCCGTCTTTGGACGCGTCACACTGGATCGTTATGGGCAATTTAGTATTAAAATTCTGTAATACCGGGGCTGTACTTATTCTGTTTTTAATATTAGTAAAGACATTTTCATGAATTTCCGTCCAAAGCCAATCAACATCTTTCTTTAACAATAACTGTAGCGTTGATGCAATATTAGCCAAATGGGGTATGAACTTTCTTAGGTAATTGACCATTCCAAGGAATATTTGCAACTCTTTTTTATTCTTGGGGCTTTTCATATTAGTAATAGCATTAACCCTTTCAGGGTCAATTTTCATGCCTTTTTCAGAAAAAATATGCCCAAAATATTTGACCTCTTTTAATTTGTATTGAAATTTATTTTTATTAAAACGTACATTATGTTTTTTAGCCCGCTCAAAGACTTGGTTTAATATTGCATCATGCTCTTCCTCTGTGTCACCACATATTAACAAGTCATCACAGTATACAATGACGCCCGGGATGTCTCCAAAGGCATTTTCACTATACTTTTGGAAGACTTCCGGGGCTACGGAGATTCCAAATGGACATCTTAAAAATTTATAGCAGCCAAATGGACTGTTGAATGTGCACAAATCACTTGATGCCTCCTCTAATTTAATATTATAGAACCCATCTGACAGATCTAACACCGAGAAAAATTTCTTGTTACTTAAGTTTGGAATGATTTCATCTAAAGTTGGGATCAAGTGGTGCTCTCTGATTAAAACCTTATTTAGGTCCTTGGGGTCTAAGCATATTCTAAGTGAACCATCCTTCTTTTCAATTATTACTAAATTACTGACAAAACTATCAGGGTGATCTACCTTAGCTATGACTTCATGCTTCACCAGAGCCTCCAGCTTGTCTGCGAGGCGTGTCAGGAGCGCGTGCGGCACTCTGCGCGGGGGTCTCACCACAGGCTCAGCACCAGGTCGAATGCGCAGCTGCAGCGGCTTATTGAACTCCCCAACACCCTGGAATAATTCAATGTTCTTATTAATAAGACAGTCTTTGCTTTTAATATTACGTCCAGTATTTTCCATTACAGGTTCAGTCTTTACAGTATCAATATTAGTGTTATTTAGTAACTTAAGTTTTATTAATGAAGCTAACCCCAAAATTGGTCTTACATTTTCGTTAATAATTAAAAACTCGGTATCAATTCCATCACTGCTTTTCATATTATTATTAATAAAAACCTTTAATGTGACCCTGCCCAGTGGGATTAATTTCCCACCACCGAAGACCTCTATTATGGTTCTTGTCTCAGACATTTTAATATTAGAATCATCATTGACAATTTTCCTCAAAGTGCATAAGCTAAGCACATTTATCTGGGCCCCAGTGTCACATTTAAAATTAACACTTTTATGTTCAACCCTTAAACACTCTGTCCACTCATTATTACCAAAATTGATTGAATAGACTAGTCACAAGTCATGCACACTATTGCAGGCCTCGTCCCCGTCTGTGTTATTCATACAATGTACACGACTTCTCATAAAAGTACAGCCCACACTAAAATGATTCATTCGATTGCACTTTGAACATGTTTTGCCATAGGCTGGGCATTGCCTTGGACCATGCTCAGTGTCACATTTTTTGCAGTGATAGAAATATTTATTATAGCGTGCCTTACCATCCTTCTCACAAGAGAAGTGAGGCCGACTGGGTTTATAATAATTATTACAATACTTAGCTTTAGACTGTTGGCCGTGCTGCTCCACCCTCTCAGACCGCATGGCATGCACCTCTGGGTTGCTCAAGGTCTTCACAAACTCCCTGGAGAGCTCCGCCGACCGGCAGATGTCCACTGCCTTTTCTAATGTAAGTTCCTTAACTTCTAGAAGCTTCTGTTGCGTTCTTCTGTCTTGAACACCAATGACAATTTTATCCCGAAGCATCCGGTCCTTTTGATCGCCAAAATTGCAGTTTTCCACCATTTTCTTGATCGCTGTGTAGTAAGCATCAAACGACTCCCCGTCTTCTTGGTTTCTTTTATTTAAATTGTAACTGTTAATGACCTCATTCTGTTTTGGTTTGAAATAGTCGTCGAAGATCTTTATTACGTCTTCTAGCTTGTCCTTGTCGCTGTCTTCTACTTTGAGCACATTGAAGTAAAGTTCCTGTGCTTGTTGCCCTATGCAATTGATTAGAATTGCAGCTTTTCTGGCATCCGATAGCTTTTCCAAACCAGCCGCTAGCACGAAGTTCTTAAAAGAAAGTTTGAATCGCTGCCATTGAGGCCAGCAATTTTCTAATTCGTCTAGGTTAAGCCCTTCTGGCATTTTATACTCCACCGCACACATGTTGTCCACTTGAAATTCAGAAGGGAGTTCTAATTTATTCTTCTCTTCTTCGACCATAACACTTCAGACACTTCTTCTTTATCTTCTTAGTAGTTTATATTATTTTATCGATACTTGATGGAGAAAAAAAAAACGTGTTGTTTTTAATCCGGCTCAATCTTCGTAGATTCTTCTCCGATTCGACTGCGCCATGTATTATTGTATAATGAAAGATTCTATTCTGGTCTTCAGTGGTTTATTTTATATCTTTTTATGTATTACAAATATATTAATTATCGCTTACATGTTGTTCCTATCAGGGGTCGGATATGAGAGAGGCTGTCAAAGTGACAGTTCCCTTTCCTTGACAAGGCTGCGTTTTGATATTACAATACACTATTAAAGGTTGCCGAGTTGCCAATTAAATCGCCAATGATCGTGAGAGAAGCTGGCTCTACCGGATCGGGCGCCACCTGATCCCACAAAGCCTGAACCGGCTAAACAGCAAACGAATTAGATGAGCCACTACTGAGCAGGATTACCCGCTAACTGCATCCACGGCTACCGTAATAATGCTACTACAGCGCGATGAGCAAAGCGTTAATAGAGGTTGGGGAGATTCCTTAATACCTAATGCAAGTACAAAAATTTACACAGTGTGAGTATTGAGTTAATCAGCGAGTATTGCGCCCATATACGTTATAAGTTGGTGAACTATGTTTTTTTTAATATATATAAAATGCTGGTTGCCAATGAAACATTCTTATTTTCTGGAAATTATTAAAAAAAGATCTGATTCTTAAATATGGTTTTCCAAATATTTAGGTACCTAGTTGTCGCCTCACTAGGATTCCATGTACCTACTTACCATGGAAACATGATGACTCAGTACGTTCAACCACACGATCAGTCAATACCAATACTAGGAACCAATGACTAGGAACAATAAAAAACAAAAGATAATTCACCAACGACGTACCCTACATGAATCTGAACAGGCATATAAATCTCAAAACAAAGTTTAAAAAGTATCGCACGAACATATTACCCATCCTTATTCCTAACTCTAAATTTGAAATAATTATTAGCACCTCAAAGCGGCACTTAATTCCCTCCGATTATACCGCCGCAAAGTCATAATTGCGAACAGTCATATATCACCCCGGAACTTTGTGAAATATCTGATAAAACTTCAGACTGTATGATAATTATGACAGAACGGAAAGCAGGAATACATATTCCCATTAGCTTTGATACGACAATCTGATTGTATTGTCATTGGGTTTCACAAAGTTGGAATGCTTTTTATTTCGAGTGCTGAGTCAGTGTGAGGGTGTTTGGATGACTCTTTGTGATGACGTTATAATTTTAAAGACAGTTTCGAATATTCGCTCATCGAACGAATTATTTCAGGTGGTTCAGCGAACGTGCGTTACTGGAAACAAATGAACATCAAATTGGAATGTGTCACACATATTTTGATTCAGCGCTCCGACAGTAGAAATAGGGTACAGAAGTAAGTAAGCCTTTTTCCTCGTCGAAAGCTCAGGACTATCAGCCGTGATCACTATAAGTGGCTTAAAACTGTATTGCAAATTGGGCGATCTTCCGCTTTCACAAAAAGGCCTTGAAGTTTCAAGTGCGTAACTTGTATGCCTCTGATTCTCTTGCCCTCTACCAATTTATTTTGCTCACGTTGGGCCATGTGCCCAATAAAACGAGGATTCTCCCGAGACAGATAAAAACAATTTTCCATTGTAAGCCCACGTGGGCTTACAATGAAAAATTGTTTTTTGACTTTCAGTTTTATGTATGGATTGCACCCCTAAAAAAAATTTTTTTAGTCATTATTACTACAAAACTATGTAGCGGCTGACAAAATACACCTATCCTTAAAATTTTATTCAAATACATCTTATAGTTTTCGAGTAAAATACCTGACATGACGAAACTATAAGGGTTCCGTTTTTGCCATTTTGGCTACGGAACCCTAAAAACTGGACAAGTGCGAGTTCAACTCGCGTGGTGAGGGTGCCGTATATAATCTGCATTTCGTGTTTTTTTTTTAAATTAAGTGTCAACTCTAACGTTTGCTGTAAGTATCAGGAGCTCCATACAAAATACACAAAAATATTGAGAATGTTTTCGTTACTTTGAAGACTCAAACTTCTTATAGGTTTTCCTGTAATCTTTAGGCAAGGAACTATTTTCCATATTTTTTTCAGAATTTTAAGCCTAGTAGTTTCGGAGATAAGGGGGGTCAATTTTCGTCTTTTTTCTTAAATTAATATAAAACTGTTTTTGATAAAATTATCTAAGATGATTACAACCACCTCTTTCATTTGATATGTCACACAATACAGTTTGCAAAAGTATTTTTTTAATTTTCCAGTTTACCGCCCCAAAAGTGGCCCCCTTGTTCAGAATTCATTAATTTACTTTTCATCACACTTGCTCGTAAAGGGCTTTATACCGCGCAGGCATACAGAGCTGCAATAGCCTTTATTACGCCCATGGGCGTAATGGTTTTTTTCGCGCGCAATTATAAGGGCGTCGCGCTCACAAAGTGACACTGAACGCCGGCATCAGGGATTGTAAACCTTTTCCTGGTAGTAATATGGCACGCTGGCACGTGTTATTTTGTTCGTAATGTTACTCGGTAATATTCGGGTGCTCTTTGTGTACTATTATTTGAATTGAAAAACGGAAACGAGATCCGACATTCCGTATCGGGATGCGCTTGTGAATACTACTCAGTTCCGGACTCAATTAAATCGTGCTTTAAGTTTGTTAAGTTAATTAATTATTTTGTTATTGTTATCTTGTGCGAAGTTACTGTTACTCATCATCCTCATTCCTCTCTGGAAATCGGTCTAAAGGTCAATGTACGAAATTCTTTCTGTCCGCCTTGCTTGCTTTAGGAGGTAAGGTTAACAAATAATTATTTTATATACGGAGGTAGCACTAGATGCGCAGCGTAGATATATTAAATTCCCACCCGGGTACAATTTGATGGTTTACTACCCATTTAGCAACACTACATTATCAATTTTAACATGAGTCTACACCCCTATATCGCACTCCCATAGAAACTTCCACTATATATTATATACTAAGTATCCTATGTTCTTCTCAAAGTCTCAAACTATCTCCATACTAAATTTCATCTAAATCGGATCAGCGGTAGCGTGAAATGATTACAGGCAGACAGAAATACTTTCGCATTCATAATGTTTGCATGGAGTCGATATAATTTTAAGTAAGTATCCTCATTATTAAGTAAGTATTTTAATCATTTATTAATACCTTATCCCAAGCTGCGGCATTCATTCATATTTGAATGAGCATGATCTATGATACGCTATAAACAATCAACGATTATTCATGAATATAACCGTCATGTCACCCAGGAATTAACTCTGTTAGCTCGTAAACATGTCCTG
Source organism: Epinotia nisella (assembly GCA_932294315.1). Lineage (NCBI taxonomy): Eukaryota > Metazoa > Arthropoda > Insecta > Lepidoptera > Tortricidae > Epinotia > Epinotia nisella. Next base: position 15,309,990 of record OW028681.1, read on the forward strand.
ACGTTGATTTATTGTATTAATTCCTCGACTCCTGGTGGCCATAATTGTCAGCCACTGGCAAATTCCACACTATTCACTAAAACCACGTAAGTATAGGATTTAGAACTGCTACATTCTATGAAATTTTAACGAAGCAGAAAAATTGGCAAATTACTCGGCCTGAAGAAAATATAAAACAAGAAACGCATAAAAATATTGCACATGTTAACCTCGTACCGCCCACGCCACAAAAATATCGTCGGAGGAATTTGAACCATGTTATGAATTTAGAAATTTGAGTTGATTTAGTTTTAAAATTGAACGAAACTGAAAGAATATACCTATTTTTTTATATTTTGTTATAAAAGGTCCAAATTCCATTGAAATCGGATGCACAGTCACGGACTTTAATTGTTGAGCCATTTATAGCTCACTTTATACTGGACACTTCATAGCTTAATTACTAAAAAAACAAAATTAGTTGACACCTAAATGGCTCAACAATTAAAGTCCTTGACCGTACCTAAATTCTGTTGCACATTGGTACCTACACGAGAATATAAGTGCTAAACTTTTCTAGATGTGTTTAAGCGTTTATTTATCTGTATGCGCATGCATCGTTGTTAATTACAGATATTTCAAGCTTTGCTTAGTTTTATTTATTTATACAACTACTCAAGTATGCTAACATGCTACAAATAAAAATATTTTACTTAACTATCATCAGGTATCATATTATCATAATATTTTATACCTGCTGCATTCAGATAGTACCCAGGATCACATATTACGAGTACAATTGAGCCCTACATTACGCCTGGCGTATAATTTTTTTTCGGGCTTCCCGTTCGTAATAGGCTTGTGTCCTAATTTTTTTTACAATGCCAATAGAACCAGTTTTTAGAGAGGAACAAATGTTTGTACAGGAGCAACTACCATTCAAGAACATAAATACCCAAAAAAAAAGAGCTCAAGACGGACCTCGCTAGTGGCAGCCAAAATGTTTTATACTAATTGACATTGAAGTATGACGTCACGTATAGTTGTCTTACAATTTTGTTTCTATAAAAGCGTAAGGATTCTGTTGGTAGCTTTAAATTTACTTTTGGACGACAAAAAAAATGCTAATTTTTTCTAAACTTTCAAGGATCTTTTTATGATTTTAATTATAATTCCGTAATTTAAACTTTATTACAATTATTTTAATGGTTGAGCAACACTACGTTATCAATTTTAACATTGATGAAACTACCCTCTTCAGCTAGATCACAGCAAACGCACAGCTATTACGACTGTCATCCTCCTAGCATTTTTTCCGGTAGTGCTCAAACAAGCCCCGGGTCCGCCTTAGCATCTAATTCCAAGATTCCTACCTTCCAACCTAGTCCCTATTGGGGTAAGACCGGTTTCCTCACGATGTTTTCCTTCACCAAAAAGCCACTGTTAAATATCAAATGATATTTCTTACCACTGGGTTTTTTGAACCCGCGACCTCCAGATTGAAAGTCGGATGCCTTAACCGCTCGGCTACAGTAACTTCTATCACCCTGTAGTAACAAAAAAAAATGTTTCGCTAATACGAGCGCCGGGTAACAAATCCGCAAAACAAAATCGATTGCATTAACCCTCGAGAGCTAAGGAAATACCATGCATCAATGTCAGCCACGCGGCGAAGCTAAGAAGTGATTTCCAAAAGAAAACCCGAACGCTCCGGAATTTTAAACGATTTCAAGTCCTTGTAACATTCCGCTCCCGCGTCCGCCGGCCCCTGGACTATCGATACAAAGTTCCATCTGCAGAACAACGTAATTACGCAACTAGTAGCCCTAATTCTTGGAGACCAAAACAATCGGTAAAACAGAAAAGATAAAAGCATTGTCGCCTTGAAGCGTTTACGTTTTTGCCGAGGGTCCCTCGTAAAACTTTATTAGCCGCATTAAGGTCGTGGTTGAATCCTGTTTATGTAATCGCCTCCGGGGACCTTTAGCAGGAAAAATATTAAGTGAAAAAAAGAACACATAATGCCAGTAGTAAGATTATAGTATATTATCTGGACCTGCTTTAGGGCTTCGGACGTTCAGCGGGCATGAAAGCAGGTGGACCGAAAAGGGTTTCTTATCTGCAAGGGACAGTTGGTTGAGAGACCGTCGTAGTTAATGTCTTACCTTCCGTTAGGTAATAAGAACCGTATTCTGCTACTCAAAACATGTTGTGGCTTAGGCTACCCTCAATACCTAGCCTTTATTCTATTATCATTAATCAAGATTTATACAAGGTTACTTATATAAAATCTAGTTTTTTTAACATACCTGTTACACAATTTATGTAATTATAAACGGAAATAATATGTGACACGATGCAAATAAAGCACAATTGTATGATATTAATATTTACTTCGTTAATAATTAGTAGGAACTGGGGCCCGATTACATATGACAAATTGGTACGCCCGGGTATGCCATAGTGATATCCCTACTTTCGTATCTAATAACACTAATACACTAATACAGTTCTAGAAAGAGAAGCGGTACGAATGCAGCCCCCCTATTCTGTAACTTGGTCAACGCTCGACCACAAATATATCTTGACGCCGCGATTCGTAGTAACTAAGCGTAGTAGGTAGTGGTAGGTAGTGGTAGGTAGAGGTCCAGTTTCGTCAGACGTGACGAGTGGGGTGAGGCGCATTAATGCGTAGCGAATAACAGCCCAGGGCTGTTATTCACTACGCATCACCCGGCAGTAGCAGTAGTCATATCCCGCATCCGCGCAATATATGATGCGCAAATATAATACTGACCGCCAAGTCAAGAAATCTGGGCGACATTAGTAGACTCTCGGTAAAGTACAAAATACCGCACACCGATTCCGCCTCGCCAAATCTGAAAGTGGCTTTAGTATGACCGATGAAGATACAGAAGTACAGTCAGCAGCAGAAGTAGCTAAGCGGGCCTAGTACTCAAATTGATCTGCACACGGACTCTAATGTCAAGAGAATAAGGTTCTGTGCAGATCATTCTGAGCATGTTAAAGTGCTTAGCTACTTCTGCTGCTGACTGTACCTCGCCTAGTCCACAGATTCATTATATTGATTAGAGCCCGTGGCTTAAAATTCAATCGGGCATGCAAGCGTCACACGGTATCCCCGCGAACCATCAGTCAAGGCTGACGCGCCGGTTACTCCCTCAAATCCTTGTAAGCCACCGAGGCTGTCTCGTAAGACGTGCAGTGACATATTACTCGTCTGTGTCAGTGCGGATCGCTGTGATACACTACGAGTTAACGTGTATTACCAAGTATTACGATGTTTATATAACGAGATTAGTGAAGGTGTTGCATGATCATGAGATTTGTACTACCCGGAGTAACTTTACATTCGCATTAACCCCCAAGTCCCGACGTAAAAAAATGCGACGTACAGCCAGTAGCAGTAGTAGCTACGCGTTTCGTGATGTCAAAATTATCTAAACACGTTTATTATAAGGCAGTAAGAGCTGGTCAAGATGACTTTGAGCACTTCATTCTTAATCGTAGCCACTTGCACCCTACAGTCTACTGCATTTGCGCCGAGTTACCACGAGAAGCCAACGCTGCCATATTTGATCGTAGAGTAATTACCAATCTTATCCTGAACGCGCCATTGTATTTTTAGCGAAATTTAAACTAAGCTTCTGCCCGCGACTCCGTCCGCTTGGAACTCGTTTATATCGTAGCTCCATACAAACTTTCACCCCCATATCATCCCCTTGATTTCCGGGATAAATTTATAATCACATTCCTAAATCAATTGAGAAGTTGCCAACTGATGTTTTTATTAAGGAACTGCGCAAGTGGTTAATAAAAAAATATTTCATACAGTCCAAGAATTTTTAGAATACAAATGAGCGAATATTATGCCAAGGGACGGTATATTATAACTTCAATTGTAGACCATATATCTTAAGATACCACTCAGTTAATTTTTATATTTTATTTTATTTTATTGTGTTCGGGCAGGGTTGTTATTTTATTTTATTTTTATGACCACTAGATAGACTCGTGTTCAATCCTAGATATAAGTACTTAATACTAAAATGTTGTATGTCACTGCGTGACGAGATAGATATTTCTATATATTATAACTAAGAACATCCTATTGAACTCTGTCTTATTCGAATAAAAATAAATACATAAATAAAAACTATCCTATGTCCTTCCCCGGGACTATCTCTATAACTACCAAATTTCAATTGAAAAATTTACAGATCGAAAATCATTGAGGCCGCATGTTTCTTAATCAAAAGGTTATACAAATTGCAAACGAAACTGACAATGAAATATTTTTAGCACAATATAGAGTCACACTTACTTAATAGATTGGTGGTAGGTACTCTAGATTGCTCCTAATTATACAGTTTGAAAGTTATTCGCATCTCGTTGGATTGGACTCCCGAAGTTCTGATAATTTGAATCGCAAAACGTTATTAAGGGCACTCGTCCAAACAGTTTATCCGATTGTTAAGTTTAATAATGCATCTGAATCAATAATAAAAATTACTTGCTTTTTTTTACTTGTCTTTAAAGTGGGTAGGTACTTCTCTTAACGAAACAAATTATTTTATTTAATATTTTTAAATTCTATGAGAAAAAAAATACAGCTTCTATACAGGTATTTATTTATTTGGAAAACAAACAGAGATACTTAAATGTTAATAACAATAACTTACAACCTAGATTACCTACTAAATGAACATGCAATTACCTCCACAACAGTTCTCACTAACATAGCCTTATAAATGCCATTGTTACTAACATTTTGTATGGCTTACTAAATATTTAGGAAATGAAAACTTTGAATTTGAATAAAACTTGTTTGAAATGTGTTTTGTGAAAAATTGAATGTATGTTCAGACATCTCTGCTACTAACAAAATTAAAAAGGTAAACAATTAAAAACCAAAAACGTAAAAATATGTATAAATAAATAAATAATAAATAAATATTAGGGGATAATCTTACGCAAATAGAACTAACCCTAAGTATAGTAAGCTCAATAAGGCTTATGTTATAGGTACTAGACGACGATATATATAACAGATATAAATACTTAAATACATAGAAAACATCCAAGAAACAAATATTCATGCTCATCACACAAATATTTGCCCTTACCGGGATTCGAACCCAGGACCTTCAGCTTCGTAGGCAGAGTCACTACCCATTAGGCTAACCGGTCGTCATAAGGAAAGGAAAATTGTATGTGTATTTCAAAAAAATACCTACCCATGTAAAAAGCAAAAAGCTGCCTCATCTATCGAGGCTCGAAGACAGGATTTTCAAGAACGACGTTGATAAATTACCGCCAGCGTTACCGATGTCCCACCCAGACACTGTCAGAGTTGCCGAAATTAGTATCCAATAACAGCGTTAATTGACGTTATTATTCATGCGCGCACAATGACAACTGTCAAAACCTTACAAAACGAACGTCGTCAATTCAAATCAAACTGAATTAATTTTTTAAATCTTAAATGTCTTGTTCCTTCATTTTTAATATTTATTATTAGCTATTCTGCTATTCGGCGCGGAGACAAATACAACAAATAAAAAATTATGAAAATCGATCCAGCCTTTCTAGCCGGTGTAACTAACACGACTTTGTTTTATATATACAGGGTGTCCCAAGAAGTAGTGATATATACTGAAGCTGGGAAATTTTAGAAGACCTAGAGGGCTATCTGAATCACCCCCATGTATGTTCCGCGATTTTTCGTATTTTCGGAGTAATGACTTTTTTTTAAATTTTTCACCTATCGCCGAGTACGATGAGATTTTTATTTATGGTGACGTGAATTATTGCGGTAGATTGCTTGCTTTTTTGTGTGCTATTGGCCTATCAATCAGTTTAGCACACAAACAAATCAAGCATCTACCGCAATAATTCACGTCACCATAAATAAAAATTTGTTACTCCGAAAATACGAAAAATCGCGGAACATACATGGGGGTGATTCAGATAGCCCTCTAGGTCTTCTAATATTTCCCAGCTTCAGTATATCACTACTTCTTGGGACACCCTGTATACAGTGCATTACTGGCAAGCGGGGTTTTTTTAAAGTTTAACTTAACCATCACCTTAATTCAATTAATTAACTAAAATTCCGACTTCTTAAATATTCTAACAAAATTTAATTTGCCAGCAATGTACAGTAAAGTAAATTGACAAGTATGTGTAAATGACAGCTCTGCATACTTTGTTTATTACGACGTCATTACACCTAGTACATTGAAGGTTCGGATTTTGAGAATTTAATTGTGCATTTAATTTACATATTTATTATTTGCTAATCATGCAAACAATTTCTAATGAAACATATTATTATAAGTTTTAATAAATGCCCGCGTACCGGTATCACATTGAATATAATAGATATATAGATATTTAGTTTACTACCAAAAGGTTTAATTACAAAAGACTACAATAACTTATATTGTACTTTATACCCTATATTCTACGAGTATTCCTACTTTTTTTTTTCTACATACAGACACGTTCTTGGTTGAAGGAAATAAAGCATATCTTGTTACCAAAAGTTACGAACACTGAAGCATGATTTTTACCTCTGAAATCCCCGTATATCCGCATAATATACCTAGCGCTCTCGGCGTATTTGGGTTTGTACCAAAAATCATATTCTTAACTATTCGGAATAGTCTATTCCGTAAGCGATTCATAGCGAGATGTTATGAACGCGAATTTCAAAATACATGGCCAAACGTCTCGTTATAGTATTTTAGTTAAAGGTCATCTATTAGGTAATTATTTAAAAAAAATTACACGGGTCTAACACAATATTTATAGATACCGATATCTGAGATCACAGCAGCCCCACTATTCTGTAACTTGTTTTAAGCTCACCTTAACGCTCTCCCACAAATATATCTTGACGCCGCGATTCGTAGTAACTAAGCTTAGGTAGAGGTCTAGTTTCGTTAGGCGTGACGAGTGGGGTGAGGCGCATGAGCGCGTAAAGTATAACAGCCCCGGTGAAACCCGCGTCGGAACGACAGAAATAAAAGTAAATGAATATCGCGTTAGACCCGAGTAATCATTTAATAATGTATATAAAGGGCGAGAGTTTAAAGTGTTACCTAAACTAGGTAATTAAATTCGCATACAGGTGTATCAGCCTGTCACCCGATATGCTTCAAATGTGGGATTGTAGGATGTATGAATGAAAAATAAACGAATGGGATAAAATGAACATTGACCCTACTAATCCTACTAATATTATAAATGCGAAAGTTTGGATGTTTGTTACTCAATCACGCTTAAACGGCTAAACCGATTTGGATGAAATTTTGCACGAAGATAGTTTATAGCCTGGATTAAAATATAGTAGGTACAGATTTTTTCCCGGGTCCACGCAGGTGCGCGGAAGCAAGTGTTTCATAAAGATAAAAAATCACTTTTTAAGTGCGGTCACTTTCTAAGTACGTTTAATTAACATTTTACTGCATGTTTCAAAATACTGCATACCTATTACTTACTGAAAACCTTAGTCTAACTATCCAATGTAACTAATATGATCCCGTTCAGATTTTAGCAAGCAAACTAGTAGAAAAGTGCGTGTCAAACAAAGTCTCTTTCTTTGTTATATAACATAGCCACTTGAAGTGTGCAGAGAGCGGATGTAAAAATGTTTACATTCAGCAAACACTCGCTTTCAAAACAGCAAAGCCGTCGTCTGAATTTGAACGGCTTTAGCGCTGCGCTTTTTCGAGTTTCGCAAAATATCAATAGGGATGCTGGCGCGCGAGGTTTATCAGACCCGAGATATTGATATCATATTGGTATGGCATTTGTCGCCTGCGCTTGCTTTCACGAGTGTAAAGCCTAATCTGTCAGAACGACTATTCGCATTACACTTCATACCAATAACATACCAATATTTCAAGGCAAATAGTCCTTCTGTATTGCAGTTTGGCGCCGTGGCGGAGCAACGTATCATAACGATGCTGTATTTTTCATAGCCTTTGAGTAAATACCGATAAGCTAGTAGTTTGCCAGGTCGTAAATTCCTAGTCCTTTCGTGTCGTTGTCTTGGGCACGTGATATGGAGGTATGCAAAGCGCCTTATAGCGAAGCAGGAAAATTCGAATACTCAGTTATCAAGGGCTACATAAAAAGATACAGAATTTATTTTGTCGTTTAAGCTTTTATTCAGTAGATACAGTAAATAAAAATCTTTCATTATGGTGGGATCGATCAAATACATTTTGTTTCGGTTTTTCTCTTTTGGCTCATTAAATAACATGAGATGCTTATTCTCCTGACAAAGTTACAAAGAAAGACAAAAATACTGCCGAGAGCTAATTGTACATTTAAAGGAACTTTGGCAGACTAATAATGAAATCGTAGTTTCACTTCATCCATGCAGGATAGATACCTATAGGGAGAATTTAGATTCTATATGGTAGTGTGGACTTTAACACTTAAAGTGGAACTCCGTAGGAATTTAAAGAATGTCATAACATACCTCCAGAAACGCCTTATAACTCCGGAGTGGCGCGAAGTTGCGATGCGACTGCTAAAGTTGGATCTGAGAAGTTTTAATTGCCACTGAACGCCAATTCTGGTAGGTAGGCGCTTGTAACCAGTTTTATTCGTATCCTGAATATTTTATACGTTACCTTTCCAAGTTTCCTTTAATTAACTAACTAATATGATGTAATTAAAAAAATTTGAAAATGTGTGGTTGTGTCAAATGTGTTTACCATAATTTCTTCAAATCCAATTTTGAATTAATATAGGGTGTAAAAAAATTGGGGTGTGAACCCATGAGGTTCGGTAGCGTATCGCGATTCCAAAAATGTTTTTTTTATTGAAATTTTTGTTTATGTTTTATTTAAAGTTTAAAGTCAACATTCCCCCGCGATGGTAAGGGTGGGAGAGTTATTTCATTTTCAGTGTTATGAAAACAAATGTTTTGTGTGTGTTTTTTGATACGCAGGTGGAAGCGTTTACGTTTTTGTTGTCATACACAAATAACGTACTAAAAAAAAACTTTAATTAAAAATTTGAATGAAAAAAAAATGCATTTGGAATCGTAATACGCTACTGAACCTGGCCTTAATGGGTTCACACCTCATTTTATCTATATTCTAGTTCATATTATATTTATTTATATTCTAGTTTGTGATTCTAAGTGATTTAAAACTCGAGATATGAGTAATAAACCTATAATTCAGAATGGCCGCCATAAAATTAAAGATGGCTGAGGGAGGAGTTGGTTCCTATCAAAAACTTAAACCTATGTAGGTACCTACCTAATGATTGAAAAAAAAATTGGTGCTTTTGTCCACATTAGCACGGGAAACTGCCCACTATTAAGAAATTAAATCACCATAAAACGTTACGATATACACTCCATACAATATAACTATTAAATTAATGATACGAGTTATTGGAACTCTACAAAATAACTTTATTTGTAAAAGAAATATTCAAAACAACATTATGTGAACTAATACAATATCTGTGACGACACTCTATGAGTTGAAATTTTCGAAACATTCATAATTCAATTATGAATAACGATGGTAAGTAGTTGTAGTAAGTAATTTAAAACAAAAATAATGAAGAGTGATGATTATGATCATAAAGCGGTATTACTAGAAAAACCGGACAAGTGCGAGTTACACTCGCGTGGTGAGGGTTCCGTTCCGTATATAATACACAAAAATATTGAGAATCTTCCCGTTACTTTGAATACTCAAACTTCTTCCACTTCTTCTTCTTCTTCTTTCCTGTAATCTTTCGGCAAGGCACTATTTTCCATATTTTTTTCAGAATTTTAAGCCTAGTGGTTTCGGAGATAAGAGGGGGGAATGCTCAATTTTCATCTTGAAATCTGTTTTTGCTAAAATTTAAATATATATATGTATATCTGAGAACCTTACAACAACCCCTTTCATTTGATATGTCACACAATACAGTTAGCGAAACTTTTTTTTTTAATTTTCCAGTTTTCCTCCTTAAAAGTGGCCCCCTTGCTCAGAATTCATTAATTTACTTTACGCGTCCATCTATGGGTCCCCAATTTACATAATTATATTATGTTAACCAAATTTCAACTCAATTGGTCCAGTAGTTTCGGAGCAAATCGGCTGTGACAGACGGACAGACAGACGCACGAGTGATCCTATAAGGGTTTCGTTTTTTTCCTTTTGAGGTACGGAACCCTAAAAATCGACCGAAAAAGTGTATAATATGAGCCAATATTTAATTATACAACACTATTCCTTTCTATACTATGGCATGCGCTAGATATCATATAATTATCGATATATGCATTTACCGTTATCTACAAACGTAGACTACGTAGTTCCCTATCAACAATACTACCTAGATATTGATGTGTATATTAATATAAACCGCGCATATATATGCATGCCAGTCACCTATATTCGATTTGTGTTCAGAGTTCGTTAACTCTGCTCGACGATTACCCTGAGGCGCATGTTGAGCAGCGAGCTAATGTTATGTTTAGATACTAGCTATATCTAATATGCTTGGCCGCAATATGCTGGCATACTAACAATACACGTAATGAGTTCCCTAGTTTTATATAGAACCTCCGCTACTTATACTACCTACTTATTCCTAACGTCGACAAAATTCAGATATCTCCAGTCTACATTCGTTATTTTATACGCGAATGTACGAACCGTGTTTTCCTACGTAACCTACAATGTTTCCGCACAAATAGTGTCAGTGAAAAAGTAACAAAAGCATTTCCTTGTAACAAAAAGTCCTAGACAAACACTATTTTCGGTAACAACGTCTCCCCAATGCACTTATGAATCGTCCCTCAACAAAATAATTTCCTTAACAAAGCACCATAGACCGAGTCAAGTGACGTCGACAAGGATCATAATGCTCATACGGTGTGCTCGTAAAATTTTATAGCCGGCTTCGGGCACGAACGGATCCGGCCCGTGGGACACCCCCGGTGAGCCTCGACACACTTATCTAACCGTGATTAATTTGTTTTATCGGCAAAACGCTACAATGACTTTATTTCACTCGAATGGGTTAAATTAAACAGTTAAAAGGAAGTTGAGGAGGAAAACTTCGAAAAGAGTTTTTTTTTTCATGTAAAAGCTATTTGCAGCAAAATGAATATCAATGAAGCTGTTTATTGTCTCTTATTAATTGTAGTTATTATAAGTACAGTCAGCAGCAGAAGTAGCTAAGCACTTTAACATGCTCAGAATGAAATGCACAGAACCTTATTCTCTTGACATTAGAGTCCGTGTGCAGATCAATTTGAGCACTAGGCCCGCTTAGCTACTTCTGCTGCTGACTGTATGATAAAAGCTAACGATTTGGAGTCAAATAGGTATATTGTGTTTTGTGTTTGATCGTCACATAAACTTTTTCAATAAAATAGGTACGCTGTATAAACATAAAATATACAAACATACATGTATTAGAAATCGTCCAAGATTATTGCTGAAATTAGAAAAAACTCAAAGCGTATTGTAAAATCATCTATTAAAAATATGCTTAATCTCCGAAAGCAGGAAGAAAGGGATTAATTCTCACGACACTCAAAATCTAATATAGAGCACAAAACCCCTCAAGAAAGCGCTGCAGATTTTAATAACTAAAATTCCGTGTAAGCGACGCGATGATAGGAGCTCCCGCTGTCACGTCGGCGTACCTCTGGGCCACTATTCCAAACGAGTAAAACGATATTACTACTTTGTTGTTACTGATTGAGAGGTCCTTTATGCTAATTCTATGTATGTCTGCTCTGTTCGTGTCTACCTTAAATGTAGAATTTAGTTTTAACTCAGAATTTTTTTAGTTTAGTATATTATCATCATATTTTCATCATATAATGAATATGTTTGTTGTTAAGTTAAATGCATGACGTAAGAACTTTATTGTACACAAGCACAGGGTAAAACCATAAAGATATCATATAAGAATGTTAAGTATAAATAGAAAATGTTAGATATAATTAAATAGGTTATTCTAGTATAGAACATGAGCGTTTCTCGCCATCAAACGTCACAGTTTGGCGAGTTTATATAAAAACTATAAAATGTAATTTCTTTTTTCTTAAATAAATAAAAAAAAAACATTATTTTACAAACGCACGTAGCAAAGTTAGGATAGTTAAATGCATGCAAAAACATGTTTGCTTAAAAATAATATAGCTAAAATACATACAACCATCGAAGTCAATGTGATTTAAATGCTCGTAATGCCCGTAGAGATTCTATGGCATGCAATATCGCCACCCCATCACTTTTCGCGTTTCGAATAGGTACTGGCCCCGTTCGAGGGGGTGCTCTACAAAAATTGGCTCGGTACTACGTTAAGCCATTTACTGCGATCAGTGCTCACTGTACCATACATAGGTGTAGTCAACGTACGTACGTGGAAGTATCGAGAAATTGAGTTTAGTTGAACTAAAACTCCATACCGGCCCCTATACAACGTGTAAACGAATTTACTGAAAATCTGAAAATAGTTCGTTCAAAGGTTTTAGGACGACAAGCCTATAATTGGACGCCTATGTAGTTTGTGGACAAATCTGTTTGGGTCTCAGAACGGGACGGATGATTTATCTTTGATGACAAACGGTGTAAAGTCAAATTATAAATATCATGATTGTGCCGAAATAGATTAGGAAATTTCCAATCACACACACAGTTTACAGAATAATTTATGAATGCGTTTTGCGAGTAAGTAACTTTTACTAGAATTTGCTTTTTAGTTTTTTGCATAATATGCAACAGTGTAAACTATTCTCTGACATCGACCTAATATATTATAATATCAATAATTTGTTTGTTGCTCAAAAAGTGCTACTTTACGCAGCTGTTTAGCGTGCGGAAAGTTGGTTTTCGCGCGCGCGGTGTTTTTCACTTTTCCTTGTACAAATTGTACCATTCATTATTACAAGTAAGTATGTCGAAAAAAAAAAATATATAACTGTATTAAACATAATTTTTTGAACTGTATTACAATGATGTTACAGAATGAATAATATAAAAGTTTCAAATTCCTTATTTGTTGTTTTTCTTATTTTTTGGCAACTGTATTAAAAAACGTCGTTTGATTTCATTCTTCACTTTAGTCACGTTAGTGAAGTGTTATTGAAATCACTAAATCTATGGACCAGAAGTTAGGAAAAAAATGAACTCGCAAGCAAAATAGTATCAGTATTTTTATGATGACTTAGGGTTACTACAAATGCTCTAAGGAAGCCTCCTTTTAAGTATTTGCTCCTGTTACAGGGCCCACCCGTACGAGTACGTATAGCGCGACCGTATTTTTCTTAGGCTAAATGGAAAGTTCAGTTACATAATTCCGCAATTGATTTTTATAGATCTGCCTCAATGCGATTTGATGCTCGGATGTGGTACCCATTCCCGGCACGTTACTGTAGGTCATAATCGCGCTTGCAGTGACCGCAAGTGTACATCAATACTGCAATGGATGCTACACTTGCGGTCTTCAGAGAACTAACACGTGAAGCCGAGAGCGGAATTAAGAATATCGACATCCGTACTATACGGATTTAGGCAATCTTTATCTACTATGCTAATTTATTAAAGTTGAAAAGTCTGTTAGATTATAGCCTTGTATGTATTGGCTAATATCTGGTACCACTTCTCCGCTTTAAAAAAATCTTTCGCTTGTGTATAGAATGAACTTTCTGGATGGACGTCGGTTATATTTTACCCCACTGGTTCTCCTGCGCTTTTGCAATATAACAGCTAGTACTAATAATAAATAGATAAATAATAAAGATAAAGTCTATGAAACGTAAGTTTGTATAAGTATATAGGGCAATCTCTGCAACTACTCATCCTATCTAAACAATTATTTCACCAGTGCACACTGATGGTAGTGGTGAAGGTTAAAGTGAGCAAAACACTGAACGGATTTAGGCAAACATTTCCAGTAATATCTTAAGCTTAATCGACATCAAAAAATTATAATGTTCCTTTAAAAAAATTATGGTTAATACGGTTTTTTTTAAAAACATTATGAAAAAAAACCGGACAAGTGCGAATCGGACTCACCCACCGAGGGTTCCGTACTAAATGACAAATGTACAATTTTAGATTTTTTCCTGTACGTGTAGTATAAGACTAACTATATTACTTGCCAAATTTCATAGTTCTAGGTCAACGGAAAGTACCCTATACATTTTGATTCCGTTCAGTGTATAAATATACATTTTTTGCGGCATAAACGGCCGTATCTTTTTTTACGTTTTTTAAGTTTGATTTTTTTCACAGCTTCAAGGGACTGTAGACTTTAGTATATGGTTTTAATTTCAACTCGATACCTCCAAGCGTTCCTGAGATAAAGAGACTTGACAGACAGACGGACATACGGACAACAAAGTGATCCTATAAGGGTTCCGTTCTTTCTTTTTGAGGTACGGAACCCTAAATACAATTAAAAGCAGAAACGTCTGTTGATGATACTTAAAATATTTATATTTGTAATAACAAACATTTTAATTAAAATAGGTTTAGGAATTTGAACTAAGAACTTATCGCACTGTTACCTTTTAAGTTTAAATCATGAACTGATTTAGATGAAATTTTGAGATAATTTGAGACCCTTGGAAGAACATAGGATAGTTTTTGTCTCGGAAATCATCCCTTAAGATGGTACAAGTTTGTTAACATAATTTAATAACAATAAATTCTCTGAAACGCTAATAAATTCTACGTGGATGAAGTCGTGGGCAAAAGCTAGTAGAGAGTATTATAATTCACTGAAGCCGGCAGGCATGTAGGTACTGTTGACCCATGGAAGTGTTAACACTTTGTCATTATGAACATCTTTGATGAATGCCATTGAGTATCAAATTAGCACTTTACTATAACAAAGCAGTAAAGTGCTCCACATTTTCGCTAGCCGACCTAGTTGGAACATGATCGCATAGAATTTTTAATCCTAGACGAGGTTATTTTTTATTATTTTCCTCAGACCAGAAAACCTCAAAACAGAACAGAAAACTTTATCTCTTTGTCTGAGAATTTTTATGCGCATACAGTAATTTGTTTTCATGGCCGCATATCGTATGACAGCCAGGTAAAAAACAGATTCCTGAAAATAATTAAAAATATAGGGGTTAATTTGCGTGTTTCCAGTATATCCACAAACAGTGTAGTTTTGGCCTATATTGTAAGTAGCCAGGGGCATTTAATTTAATACACTGAAGTCCACAAGCATCAGCCTCAAAAAAGACAATTAAACCTCTGTATACTTAACTCAATTCCACCCTTACAGTTTATCAGCAATTTACGAAACCTGAAAATAAGAGAAATGCAATCAGCATTAAGCGACCAAAGTATATGGAACATATTCGAACCAAGTAAGTTCCAAAACGATTTGGGAGAAAACAACAAAAAGCCATTAGGAAGGTTTTTTTACCAATCAACTCGAACCGCACTTTGCTAACTGGTTGAAACTGGTTTTAACGTGTCCTTAAGTTGGGTCTACATCTGCAAATTGGTTCGGAACTTGTTTTTGAGCATAATTTGAGCTAATTGCTCGCACTCGGCTAGGAGCCAACTGCGAGAAACACTGGGGAGGGAAGGCTTTTACCTTAAATCTGGGACTTTTACTGGAAGCAGCCTTAATTTATTTATCTAACGAGTGTTTATAATTTGGAGCTAAGTTTATCTCGAAAATGTTAAAGATAATGTAATTTAAGATTTTGCATTCGTCTAGTAATGATATTACGTATTGAAATGCAAGTTAGACCTTTGTATTCCTTATTTATTAAGGTGAGTCAAGCTTTCTAAGGAAACTTCCACCGCACCACAAATAAACGTTCAGTCGTTTAAACCACATAGGAGAAACAAAAGCAATTGGACGGAATTTATTGGGGATTGGACCAAAGTAGTAGAAGTGAATGAAAATGACAAAGCGTTGTCAGTGCAGAGCTGTAGGGCGATTCGGTGCAACCCAGTCGTTGTAAACGTAAATACTGTCGTCCTTCGTTAACAGCACTGGTGAGAGGAAGACGGTGGTATTTAATGAGGGGAAAACTCATTTGAACGAAAGTGGCGGCTCGTAGCGCCGGCAGAGCACGCTGCATGCACTGGCTCCTCTGAGGAAATTACTCCGGAATATTGTTTTGTATTGCACTTGTTACCCCCACCCCTCCCACCCCATTCCCCTTTATACCTCTCGCTGCTTTATTCTCGCCCACTGAACCACGGTTTTAAACGATTTATTTCCCTGTGAAGTAATTTTATCGTCACTCCATTGAGTGGGTAGAGCGACAATGCATTGTCACGACTCACCTATGATGTTGTTCCGTATAAAATTAGCTTTTCCCGTGGGTTTATCGGTGTAGGGAGAATATTTTTTATTTTCTTTGTCAACTTCGCCTGTACCCTTACATAGAAAAGGTCGATATAGGAATCATGCAAAACTTATTCCTAAACACAAGTTTGCTTTCCTTCAATCCCAAATACGCGTAGGGTGGATAAGAAAACAAACACATTTCTCTTAGGAGACAAACAAAACACGCAAAATCATTAATCGCAAAATATTAACCTCAAAGTAAATTATTTTTTTCGTTTTCACACTGCCCCTTTCTTTTCGTAAACCTAATTTAACTCAATGTCAGTTTAGTGACGACAATGAAGTATTCAGTTTGTATGAAATTTAACTTTTTCGTTCCTTTTTATAAATGATATACATAAACACGTTACTTAAATATGAAACTATAGGATGTCCCAAAAAGAAGGCAAGATTTTCCATACATAATGTATGGAAAATCTTGCCTTCTTTTTGGGACACCCTTAAGTTAATTTTTACTTAAATTTTATGCTTAATTGTCGTCACAAAACTGGCTTAATTTTTGGTTGACGACCCACGCTAATTGTGTGGGTCGTCAACGTCACATTTATTTGGAATTTCCTAGGTGTCATAAGAGTCGACAGTGGGAATAGGGTTGAAGTTTGTTGCGATGGGCTAGCAACCTATCACAGTAATATCACATTTTCTCCATCTGTAAACCCACAAGTGCTAGAAATGGCACTAAGAATTAAATTCCACATGGTCCGCCTCCTGGAAATGCAGACGTGAGTGTATGAGATGATGAGTATTTTTTGTTAGATTAATAGCAGTATCTTTACAAAAGGCATCTATACAAAAACATTATATATTTACTGTAAACTCGGGTTACTTTGACCCCATGGAGGGCTACTTTGACCCGCATAAAAACCACACATAGCAATGTCCCATAAAAAAAAAACAACGTGAGCAGTTAGCTGAAATGAAAACTAAGCTGATTTCCCAACTAAAATTTTGGTAATAAACATTGGGTAACAAAAAAAAGGCAGAGACATTATAACAGAGTTGGTCAAGAGTGTTCTAACACAAGAAGTGTTGAACAGCTCATTTGTAAGTATTGTAACTTTTTCTAACGCTTATGTTGTTATTTGAGTGTATTATTACACCGTTATGAAGGCAAAGACTGCACAATATTCTTGACTAAAGGTATTGTAACTCAATAAGCGTTATAGTTGACTTAACTGACGCCTAAAGCTTTAATGTAAGTTCGCCATTGTTTTGGTGAACTCTAACCTACAAATTGATTAGGTTATTCAATATTTAACATCAAAATACTTCATTATTTATGTTACTCTTGCCATTCTATAGATGCCACTTAATTTAACATGCCACTGGTCAAAAAACAAGAATAGAAAATGATAAAAACTTTAGATGTGTATTTTATTCTTCAAATGTTTTATTGGAAATCTTTAATAAATCCTGGGCGCATTAAAATTGAGATGGGAAACATGTATACATTTCCCGTAAAATCACAAAGGCAGATTGTTTTCACTTACCTAATGTCACAAACACTTCCAATTTAATTCACTTTACCTACGACTCCATAGCTGTCAAATATTAATACCTACTAACTATCTTCGCCATTTTGTCGGTAGACTATATTAGTGTCATAATTGTATAGTAAAGAAAAGAGTAAGATGCTCATTGGTGAACGCAAGAGTGTTATAATACTCTCAGCTAACACCTTATACGTTACTACTGTGTTCAACGTCAATGTCAACGTCAACGTCGGGGTAAGCCTCAGACGATCTTCTCGGACAACGGCACGACATTTAATGGTAACGAATTTTCTAAAATCTTCCAGGAATCCTTCTCAACAGACGTAACTGAAGGTATCAAGTTTTCATTCATCCCTGCTTATGCTCCACACTTTGGAGGATTATGGGAGTCTGCCGTCAAATCCATAAAGCACCATCTTCGCCGAGTGCTCGATCAAACTCATTTAACATACGAGGAAATGTCAACACTACTGATTCAGATCGAGGCAATTTTAAATTCAAGGCCTCTGACGCCTATTTCAAACGATCCAAATGATCTCTATCCTCTATCCCCTGCCCACTTCCTAATAGGACGATCCATTCATTTTGTGCCTCATCCACATATCACTGCATTCAACATTTCATCGCTGCAGCGTTGGAAACGCATCGAACTGCTGAAGCAACAATTTGGGCACCCGTTTTCTAATCAGTACATTCTCTGGCTCCAACAGAAAACCAAATGGCACAATTCTGCAGGACAACTCAAGGAGGGCGTTATGGTGGTCATTAAAGACAGAACTCTGCCACCATTTCTTTGGCAGCTCGGCAGAGTCGTCCGCATCATTCCTGTACGTCTAGCACAACTTGCTGCTTAGTCGCTTCGCGCGCGACTAAGCGTCTCCGATTTCACTCGCACCGTACAAGTTAGAAAAAGGAGGGTAGATCTTTCTCGACTCGCGTCGCGGCGCACATCCGCACCAAGCGAGGTGTCATTCGGCGGGCCTTCAACACCATTTGCCCGCTCCCTGTGGGCAACAATTGAAGATCTTCAAACTTCAAGGCCGGCAGCATGTTTAGAAACATTTAAAAACTAATATTTTTTATCCTCATTCTTGAGAACAAAATTATATCAATTAATTCAACCATATATGTATTTAAAAAATCACAAATTCCACTTGTAATCGCATATTTTGTAAATAAAATATTCAATGTGTAACATAAAATTCATTAGCAGTCGAATTATCTATGCACAATTTTCATATGGATTGCCATATGTTTAGATTCAAAATTGACTTAAGTTAAATTTACCGTTGTTCAGCGATTCCCAGCGACTGTAACACATCTCACTTTTCTGTATTTTTCTATTTTGGATTATACCAGCCCTAATTTGTAGAATTACTATGTAGAATTAGTCCACTCTTTTATTTAACACCTACGGACCTGCGAAGATTTTACATGGTCAACACTATGGGTGTCAGATAACACTGCTCTACAGGCTTTCTAACACCTTTACCTGTAATACGTGGGCCTTTTTCGTGGTTATAAGGGTGTTAGAACATGCTATAACACCTTTTTTACAGGCATTCTTAACACCTTAACACTTGCTGGCCGATATAAGAATGATATAAGGGTTATTTTAACGCTAGTGTGCTTGTTGGGTTGACCCTGTTCGAATTTATAAAAAAGCGGTAGACAGAGTAATTTGCGAAAGGCAAAGTAAGTAACCCGCGTTTACGGTGTATATATATATATACCGTAAACGCGGTATATCTGTTACCAATATTAAAAAGTCTGAAAAATAAGGTTATTATTTATTATATACGCGTGTCAGCTCTTTGTACAATTTCTGTTTCATAATACAGCCAAAACGAATTAGAAATACAGAACAAGAAAATTAAGAACAGAATGGCGCCGCAAACCTCTTGAAAACTTAATGAAAAACCGGGAAAGATATCTAGATGCGAATAAACCATATCTCAAATCCTTTTCTGCAGAATCTTAGGGAAGCTTCCACAAACATTTCTCCTACTTTTGCTTGTTTTAGAACTCTATTGTTGCTGCGGAAACTATTTACGGCGACAAACTAATTAACTGGTGGGTTTAAACATATTTTGGAGCGCTTTTCTGAAAAATAAACTACATAATAATTGTACGATAGTTAGCAAAGGTCAGTTAGGATATAATAACGCGAAGGGCTATATTAATAAAGCTGCTTGTATTGAAAAAGGTTTTGTTATGCCCACCTTCATTCTGATATAGTGAAAAATACTAACTCGGTTCCAATGCACAATACAATTATTTTGCTCAGGGGTCGGATGCCGGTGTTTTCACCATACAAAAATACCGGTATTAATACGTCCTTTCTCGTTCTTTGGTTTATGATATCATTTTTGATCGGGCAGTCTAATAATACGAAAATGTTACCTAAATACATGATAGAATCCTACATTAAGGGCCTAAAATAATACAGAGTATTAGACTATTACGAGGATTTTTGAAAAAACAGGTTCAATACCCTGAGCAAGTTACAATAACAATATTCCTTTGCTATGCCACTAAAAACCAATAATCAAAATCAATAATATCCTTCCAGTAGTAGTCGTAAAGAGGCGAAATACGTGTTGAGGTGTTGGTAGTGGTTTGCTGTAATTATTTTCATGTTTGCACGTGCGGAGGGATGGTGGGCGCATTAACCGCATGTAAAAATACGCAAATAGGCCTTCTCATCATCGCTAATAGACCGGCACGTTTTTTTAGCGAAATAAAAAAAGAATATTGTTCTTGTAACTTATCATGGACTTCCGCAAAGTAACACCTGATTGAATCGCTTCCCCAGAAAGTGTTTTGTTTTAGAGAAACTATAGAGCCATAGGGATATCCCCACTTTCATGACTCTTTATCATCAGAATGACAGAGACGTGGAAGGAAAGCGATATCCTAGAGAAGCTCTTCTGTCATTTAGACAAATAGTCAGTGGCATAATATACTAATTAACTCATAACAATATTTACTAATTTATGTATGTAGACCTCGATGAATTCAGGTGAAGTAATTTAAATTCTTCTCGGAAAATATCTGTTATATCTTAAATATCTATTAAACCACCATATATTACGGCTTTACTTGTTCAGCTTACTTTCACACTCCGTCATCCATCAACACGTTCGCCATTCCACAACAGTTCAAATAATATTCGATCGTTCCTTATTCATCATATGAGTATAACAGCCAGCATTATACTAAACCATCAAAATGTACCAATCCCACATGTATTCTTTTTTTGACTCAACATTCAATTCAGACTCATCGGACACATTTAGCTAAGGTTCGCGGCAGTACAACAACCACATTATTACAACCCCTTCGGCCGCCAACGAATCCGGGATTTCGAAACTAGTTTCGATCGAGACTTTTGTGGTAGGTGTGTACTTATACGTAACTTTGTCTGCGTGAACCCGGGATAAAACTATCCTATATTTTAATCCAAGCTATAAACTATCTTCGTGCAAAATTTCATACAAATCGGTTTAGCCGTTTAAGCGTGATTGAGTAACAAACATCTAAACATCCAAACACACAAACATCTAAACATCCAAACATCTAAACTTTCGCATTTATAATATTAGTAGGATTATGATTAATATTAACGTAAATAAATATTACCGGAAAAGTATGACGAGACCTCTATCTAGCGTATTTTTTTTTATTCTTCAAAAATCATTTTTTTATTACGTTTGTAATTGAATATAAAGTATTCTGAAAGTACCTTCTAGCGAATAAAAAAGAATTATCGAAAATAATTCACTTGATACAGAATTATTGGGCGGGGCCAGACAAGGGTATGTTGTATGAAATTATGTACGGAATCCTCGGTGCGCGAGTCAGACTCACACTTGACCGGTTTTTTTTTGCAAAGTATTTAACTATATTTGTTCGGGGAATCTTGTAACTCAATTTTTAAGCAGATCAACCAATTGAGCTGAAATTTTGGGTAAAGATATAGTTTGGATGACAATTCAATATTATGGTACCATCGAGCTGATCTGATGATGGAGACAGAAGGAGGCCAACCGACGTAACCCCGTTGAGTTTGGGCCAGTTAGAATCGTCTCAATGAGTAGTTGATGACGGTATACATAAAAGTACAGTCGGCAATAAAAGCTTGTACCAAAAATGAAATGTTTGACAGAAACTTATTTACATTTAGGTACAGTCACGAACTTTAATTTGGGACCCATTTGAGGATAACAATCCTATCAAATTCTACAGGAATACAAAGAATATTTTAGCGAAAACTAAATTAAAAAGCGCGAACGTATCATAATACTAAACATCTGCCGGTATTTTTTAAACATATTTTAATTATTATATTTTCGCATCATCATCCTCCTAGCGTTTTTCCCGTTTATAGTACCTACCTTAAAGGAGCCCGGAATCCGCTTTGGTATGATTAAATTTCGCATATTCCTTTTATTTTCTTTAAAAACAGAAGACCGTGTATAAATGTCTCAAAACAATCCTCGCGGTTGTTGTTCAGGTGAGCACCGCCACAACCAGCTAAGTGAAAGAATATGAAAATTCTATTCCTTTATGAATTATTTATACATCTCCTGCCATTATACACGACATAATAACGAAGTGATTTCTTTTGGGGGATCATAACATCGTAATGCTCTCCGAGAACTCGAAACTGTGTCAATGTGATGAAGTATTAGCTAAGTATTTATTTGACAGTAAGTTGTGAGTTTTTTAATAGGTAAGGGAATAACTGAATCGAATAATTCGTTTTCAGCTGACTTTCTAAATCAGAATGGGTTATTGGTTAGGCTGTTGCTCAAAAAGCAAATCTTATGAGCAGAAATATTTTTATGGAAAGTGTATTGTTAATATCAGAAGACAGTTCCGATCGAAGATCCATAATAATATGTACATTATTTCACTGTTATAACATTATTTGTCTTAACGGGGGTTGAGATTTATCCCTTTAAAGTACTTACGTATCTCTACCAATTAACTTTTGAGTAGGTGACATCTGATTTCGAATAATAGACAAGGGGCATTTTAGCTAGATAAGATGCATCTTTTGTGACGTCATTAAGGCAAAGTTAAAATTGTATTTATTTTAAAACTTTTGTAACCTAAGTATCATTAATTTGGGTTACAAATCGGAACATTTTATTTTTTTACTGAATGAACTGAAACCTGGCAAAATACAGAACTAGAACTAGAACTACCTACTTATGTACAATGAGAAACAAGGCCGGTATTTCATCCGCGATATTTGGTAGAAGGGACATGTCTTCACCTTCACGTCACTATCTTTCAAAGTCAGAATGAAAGAGATACAAAAGTGGGGATATGTCACCTTCTGTCTCAAATATTGCGAATGGATTACCTACCGGACCAGGAGCCGTAGCATGGTCGGCCTTATCACGCGACAAGTGACAAGATAAGAGCGTCGTCTCGTTCTATCGAACGGTGTCAGCCAGTGACGCACGCTCTATCCTATCACCTATCGCGTGACAAGGCCAACCATGCTACGGCTCCTGGAAAGACAATATTTAAAATATGAATGCGATGCGACAATTGTTTTTACCCAGCTATGCGACAGCAAAGCTCGGCTTATTTACTTTCTGTAATCACTATTATGCATGCGGCAGACGCGCGACGACCGTTTCTTTGGTAATGCGTATGTACCAAAGAGATAATCATAAAAACAAGGATAATTTGGAAACATTAAACACAGACGCGTGCCAACAAGAGCCCATCAAACTCGACGCGTACGGGGCTGGTTCACAATGCTAACAGACAGCTTGCCTGACTTGCCAGTGTAAATCTGACCTTCGATTACGCGTAGATTACAAAGCTTGAGGTCAAGATACACTAGGTGAGTAGTGAGGTGAGTCGGGACAGGTTGTGAATAGCATAGCAACAGCAGAATATTAGAGGGAATATTAGGAATACGCAACATACCAATAAAATATGCGGTATACAGTCAGCGAGAGATTTTCAATTTTCTTTTTAAGGGTCTTCTACTGCAATCGAGGGTCGGGAATGTAAGAGAATTATACAGAAAACGACGTTCAACAACCTTGAAAAAATTCATACAGCTAGCCAATGAACGTTACTATACGTTGAAACATTCGAATTTAAGATAATGCTTATAGTTCAGTGTAAAAAAAATCAGAAAATCACTAAAAACGTGTAAATCGCACTCCCGTATTGACTAAACTGAGTCGGAAGTATCAATAATTATTAAATGAATTTTATGAAATAATAAAGTTAAAACTATAAACAATGCCATGAAATCTTCATTTCTTAATAAATATATTCTTATTTTGTGTAAAAGAATCACAAAGTTGCCCAATTTTTACGCTCAAAATCTTCATACAATTTACTATGGAGCGGCGCACTACGAGTGCGACCGCTCGCGGCAATCAGTCTTGGTTCATTCGGCCACGCGCCTTCGAAGTGAGAGCACGCCGCTTTGCGCCGCATTCACCGATCGCGATCGAACCGTGTACATGCACAAAACCATTGCACAGTGGTAATAGTTAGGTAAGTAGAAAGTAGTTAGTAGGTATAGTTCTTAAAATTAAATAGTTATAAGATGAAATACTTGTTTACATCACTTGCCATTCCTATTTACGCATAAAAAATAACAATCATCGCTATAATGTGTAGATACTAGATATAGATACAGACAGAGTTGGGCATTCAAGAATAAAATATATTATTATATATTATTGAATAATTTCGCCGTGAATATTTCTTGTGAGAAAATTGAATAAAGTTAACTTATTCTGATAATAACAAATCTAATCATGATTTTTTACTTTAAATAATGTTCAATGAATATGAATGTACTTCTATAAATTACACTTGGTGACGATGGTCTGATGATGGGGTCAGGAGGTGGATAGTGGAACTCCTCAATGGCTACTTGTATACCCCTCGAGTTTGGTCTCATTTTTTTTGTTTTGACGAGTTCTATAAATTACACTTGGTGACGATGGTCTGATGATGGAGTCAGGAGGCGGGTAGTGGAACTCCTCAATGGCTTACATGAGATAAACACCATTATTTAAAAAAAAATGTTATGAGCGCACAAAGACACTAAACAGTTAAGTAAAAAACCGGCCAAGTGCGAGTCGGACTCGCGCACGAAGGGTTCCGTACATTACCATTATTATGGATTGTTTGAAACGAAAAGGGCTTCCTTATGGCTGAGTTACATGATTTTATAGATAAGCTTTTTTCCAAAATTAATGGGTGGGGCAAGACGGAACCCTCGGTGTGCGAATCAGACTCGCACTTGACCGGTTTTTTTATAAACATAGACTCCGCCGCCAACTTGGTGTTTCTGTGGCCTGGCTTCGGCGGTCAATAGTAAACTTGTCATTAGCTGTCAAATTTACTATTGACCGCCGCCGCAGGCTGCGCCAGTGTGTTGCAGGCATTAAGCCTCTCACAGACTGGCGCGGCCTGGCCGCGGTGGTCAATAGTAAACTTGTTATTAGCTGCCAAATTTACTATACTATTGACCGCCACCGCAGGCCGTGCCAGTGTGGTCCAGGCCTTTGAACGTGAGCACTTGGATGTTTGTAGTAATTTGTATTAGTCAAAACATATGGTTAAAAGGTAAATATATCTGACGAAAAATAATGGTAAATGATATCTGACTGTTATTATTATTATTTTATTTTATTAGAATTCTATCAATGTTATTTATAAAAATTAATTTAATTTAGTGGGCAATGAAATAATGAATAATAATAATAATTAATATTTACAATTAGATGACTATTATGCTATAATTACTTAATGACTGGAATAGACTGAGTGTTTAAATCACTGACCTAAGTTTTCATATGCCTGACCTGGCTGAATATATTATGGGACGAAATATGTATAGATATTTAAGATCTTATGTAACCATGTATTCATTATGAATAAACCATTCATTCATTCATAAAAAAGTTCATTCACTCCTGTATATAAATAACTCATCCTTGTATAGGAATATTCAGAGCCTTATATATTTTTTAGTCTTTAAATAATATCAAACTTTAATAATAATACCTGTATATTATACTACTCTTTCCAGCACGGTTAGCACAAGACGGCCGCGATATATTCTCGAGCTCTCTCGCACTATCCGTCACTATTATACCACTTAGAAAGAGAGGTATAGTGCGAGAAAAATCGAGAGAGCTCGCGCGCCGTCTTTTGCTAACCGTGCTGGTCTTTCGCTTACGTATCTTCTACATTTTCGATCTATCCGTAATTTTAATCCCGTTCCTCATACTTTGGCCGAACGCGCAGAGCGCCATGCTATTAAAAAAAAACAAATTCGTGTTATTCATATAAAATTGTTCAAATTTGTTGATACATTTATTGAAATTACGCCTGAATACGAAATTTGCGCATATAAGTTCTCATATTAGAATATATTTATTTTTTATGCTTGTTCTTTTGGTATACGTTTCGTGAATATCTATCGTTATTTATGTAAATTATTAATTTATTGTCGTGAAACAGAAAATATTATGATAATTATAACGCTGTAGGGTCCATTTACCGCTCAAAAAATCAAAGAACATAGTACTAGCCGAGAGGGGACGGAGTTGAACTTAAGAAATAAATATATAACAACATTGAACTCATCTATGGTAAATGGATAGTAAACCATCAAATTATTGAAATAAAGTATAAATTACAAAATATAATGAAAATCATAAAAAGATATTATGGACCTTGAAAGTTTAGAAAAAATACATATGCATTTTTTTATTGTCCAAGAGTAAATTTGTAGCTACCAATCCTTACGCTTTTATAGAAACAAAATTGTATAACAAGTATGGACCTAAACGCAGTATTTCGCGACCGAAACAGCAATTTACTTGATTTTCCCTACAATGATTACTTCAAATAGCAAAGTGTGACGTCATACTTTTGAGTCAATCAGTATGAAGCGTTTCGACTACCGCCAGCGAGGTCCGTCTTTAACTCAATTTGTTGGGTATTTATGTTCTTTAACTGTAGTTTTTCCCATACAAACATTTGTTCCTCTCCAAAAACTGGTTCGAATGGCATCATAAAAAAATCTTAGGTCACAAGCCTATTCTGCGCATGTTTTTAACTTAACCGGCATGTTTTCATTTTAAATAGATAATTGTTCTCAATTAGGAAGTAAGCAGGTACCTATAAGACTTAGTAATTTCTCCAGTGCCTGCAATCGATGGGTAATCCCGGCACGTCCTGCGCGCCATAAAGACTCCGTTGCTTCTCTTGGCCATAAAATCCGTCCCCCTCTGCAATAACAAAAGATCGATTTATGCGCAACTTGGTATTCTATATTAATTATGTGACGGGCTGCACTGGGGCTTAGCGCAAGCTTCGCCCCAATATCCGGCCGCCGCGGGCTGTTTTCGTTCGGACACCTTTGTACGAGATTCCGATAAAGGGATCCAGATCTCCCTCCATTCACAGCGTTAAATTGTCAAAGCCGGAATTTCCTTAACTTCTCATAGATTGCTTCTTTGGTCAGCGGGAATTTTGACGCCTACTTCGTTAATTTCTAAACGGAAATCGTTTTACGAAAAATATCTCAGCCTCATTGTATAAAATCGTTTGAAATTTTCGCGCAGATTTAAAGATAATGATCAAAAGATGGAGTACGGTTAATTCAATTCATTAAAATACTCACGACGGCTCCACAATGAGATGATTATGCCATAGAAATGTAAGCGCCGGGGCGGTTGCATAAAATGTATTCCCCTTGCTACCAACAAAGACAACCCTTTTATTCTTTTCTGTCGTCAGTGGCGGCGTTGTAATTCTCGTCTTTTAACAAATGGAAGACATTATCGCTGTGTCTGGCTTTTGTGTAAATTCACGTAGAATAAAAGTTAGTAAAAAGTTAAAGCGCTTACGTAGCGCTCGCATTTCAAATGTAACGACTATTTTAAAAACGGGCAAAAACTCGCGCCTGTGCGCCGCCCAGGCGATACGTGCTACCTTCCGCGCGAACTTATATGAATAGTTTATCGTTTTATATGGCATAACTATTGCAAACTTTGAGAATCAATAAATTCCATAAGCGGTTTTGTATAGGTAAGTTTATTTATTGTGAGACTGTTCTCTCTAATTCGATTGCATGACAATTTGTGTGGAAAAACGTCAGAACTCGGTATCTGAAGCGCGATTTGTGTTTTCTTTCATATACCTTTTCTGCTGCTACATACTTATCAATCTATAATCTCTGTAATATAGGATCCGATCGAAGCAAGTTATACTTTTAGTCGAGCGCGTTCAGCAGAAATTTGCACGGCACCTTTACAAAAAGCAGTGCGGATATTATCCTTTCTTATATTCGTCTCTTTTTGTAGCCGGTATGGTTGCACTGGAGACTCCATTTCAGACGTAAATTGCACCTCGCTGTCCTCTATAGTCTTTTACTTAGGGGGCAAATCGACAATCCATTGGCATTGGAAGGCATTCGTCTATTCGTCCCACAGCAATACGAACGCGCGGGGCGCCGCCGCCGCCCGCTGTTCGCCGCGCGGGCGGCGGCGAGGCCGCGCACGCGTCGCCCGAATAACGCACCTGGAGTTCGTGTGTCAACGCTGCTCAATGAGCTGGTGCTGAGGCAAGATGCCGATGTGTTTGCACTTGCAGACAATTGGCAGAGCCTGCTAACTAAAATAAGTGCTTAGTTAGTGCTACTTTTTATGTGTTTGTATAATGTATAGGTATAACTGCCATGTAGCTATTTATTTTTTAAGTCCTAACATTATAGGCGCTTTGGTTTTACTGTAAGCCTATTATGTAAATCATCATTTAATAAATCAATAAATAAATAAATCAGACAGGCGTATCACGATTCATTTATGAAATTGACCATCACATCCACAAAAGCTGTAAAACTCAAAGTTATTTAAGTTCTAAGCTACGTTCGAACGCTCTTCCCAAATTTACATCCGATTTATACCTACTTTGCTTAAAGTTCCATAACTGCTATACCAAAACAAATCAGATTTCATGCAGTTCATTCGTAGTTACGTTAAGGGGCGAAATTGAATTGTATAGGTATTCTAACTCCGCCATTGCAGTGTATCGTGTTCTAAACTTAAAAACCACAGCCTAATCATAAAGTGACGCGTACTAAGCAATTCGCGAGTGAGGCCGGTGACTGCGGGAGTGTCTCGCCGAGATGGCGATAGCTCAGGCTCGGGCGTCGAGGGCCATCGCCACTTCACTCGTTACGCCGTTACATTACAGTACAGGCGTGTCTTGGTATATTCACAAAAGCCTATTAACATTTGACAGTGTTGCATTTTTTTTTTAATTTTGAAGACGGTACATCAACTTGATAGCATAGACAAGAAACAATAAGACAGTTCTTAGTTACGAAAAATGTGGTTGTGTTCAAGTAAATCTAAATGTCAAAAATAAAATTAAGATGATAGAATATTAGTGTTTATTTTTATTTTGTAAATAAACGTGTCTTAATTAGATTTAATGGTCAATCTAGATTCAAAATATGTACCTAAGTAAAGAATTGTTTTAATTTGAAAAGATTGTTATTATTATTGTAAACGAAAACAAACTTTTTTCAAACATGCTGCACGAATTTTGAATCTTAAAAAAAAAAAGCAGTTGTACTATATTCATAAGATTACTGCTAGCAGTCGTCTAATGAGCCCATAGACAAATAGACTTCATTGCCATTACTCAAATGAAGCTGATCTAGATATCGCTGTCAGTCATTTAATTGACAGACTATAGAAGTGCAGGGGCCGAAGCATGGTTGGCCTTATCACGCGACAAGTGACAAGATAAGAGCGTCGTCTCGTTCTATCGAACGGTGTCAGCCAGTGACGCACGCTCTATCCTATCACCTATCGCGTGACAAGGCCAACCATGCTACGGCTCCTGGAGTAGAAAAAGTAAATTGTTTTTGTGAGCACATTGGGTACGCACCAATCAACAATTGTTTTAGAGACCCCTTTATTTTAGCCGGTTTTTAAAGGGAACCACGCCCTTGCTTTTTGATGTTTCCTATGTTTTAATCCACAGGACACGTGGTAGGAAAAAGAGGGCGTGGAAGATCACCAACCCGTTGGACCGACGCAGTGAAGGAAATCTGCAAAGGAAACTTCTATCCGGATGGCCGAAAACCGATTGGGCTGGAGAGCATTAGTGCGCAAAGCGACGATCTCGTGTACAGGACCCTCCATCTGTCCCCTCGACCGTCAGTCTGAGGATCCGAAGAAGAGATGTTTTAATCCATGTTGTGACCATCTTAGGTACTGTAAATATGTGGAGACCTCTAATTGTGTTATAATACTGAACTCAATGTGCAATTTTTCGATAAAACTAATATCAAGCAGTTGCTAAAGCAAGCACGTTGCAGTTGTTGCTTGTAAACGTGGCGTAAGATAGCATACGAAAAGCCATAAGTTGGCGTATCAACTCGGTGGCCGCAAACACTTCACACTCAAGCAATCAAGTTGCTAACACCCGTAAACAAAAGTCTCATGTCATCATTAAACTTTTACGCGGTTGTTACTTCCAACCTATCTAATCGCGGAGTAACGCTTTATAATGCGTCTCGTAAACTCACTTGTCCTTTCAATAAAGGTTTTATGCTATTACTAAAGGAATACATAAATATGAGCACTAGAGTGTCCTTTTCTCTCCAATAAACTTTTAAAAGGATACGTGAAAGTTACAACCAGTAAAAAGGCTAGAAAGAAAAATGTTAAGAGCTAGTCAAATCTGTGGTTCCGTCCGTATTAGAAAATCGTTGTCTCGCCATTTTTGAAAATAAATTGTCTATACCACGTCGGTAGCAATCTAGTCTGTGACCCGCCTGATGTTAAGAGGTCTCCGTGGTCTATGGATGCCTGCAACTCCAGCGGGCCCAATATGGTGCCATTTTATCACTTATCGTTGTGGATGTCCACCACTCTCGCACTCGCATACTTGTCAGAACGTGACGGACGTCTTATCCACGGCGATAAGTGATAAAATGGCAACCATACTACGCCCGCAGGGAACTCGCATCGCGCCAATAATACTGCTGAATTTGCCATTGTCTGCGTTCTGCGACAAGAACTCCAATTCATTTTGAATTTATATTAGTAGGTGGATTGCAAAAAACTTGTACAGTCGCCATCAGATATATCAGAGCGGCGAAAGCGCTCACAAATATCTGAACACGTCTCTAATGCCTCGACAATAGAGACGTGTTCAGATATTTGTGAGCGCTTTCGCCGCTCCAATATATCTGATGGCGACTGTACATAGTTAAGAGCCTTAATCTAATCTACGATTTAACTTTTTACAGTTTCTTAACGGCAATTGGCTACTTGACAGTCTTCGAAAAAGTATTGTAAAATCTGCGCGTGTTTATGTTATATCCCTTACAATTCCTCATTTCTCGTATAAGCGCAATATATCACAAAAAAACACGTTTTTTCGTAATGAATTTGAAGTACGCGCGTAAACGGCAGGTCACGTGAAGCCGCCTCCAGACGAGCAAAATCGCCGGATGGCATGCAGGCTGGCGCGTGGTTTTGGCTCGTGTGGAAGCGCGGCGTCCTGCAAAACTCTATCCCTACCTCGCTCTATCTTATAACTTCGTACCGCTCATGCCGTCCGCCGCCGCCAAGTTCAGCACGACAAAGTTTTGGAGGGATGTTATGTTTCTTATAATGTGACGTCACGCGATGCTCAATCATGGCCGCCGCGTTTGGGTTCTTATCATCCACAGATAAAAAACGGTGAAGTTATTTCGTAAAAATAAAATACTAATCATCATTTTGATTGCAACAAAAAATATGTACAATGATTGTTTAACTCTAAGCTACCATGTCCAACATATTTCATATTTTATTGTTACAACTGTCAAATAGCCAATTACCCAACCCATACATTTTATATGGGTACCCGCGTACCAAATGTTTTTGGTATGTTTCTTACTCACACATTAGGTTAGCTACGGGTAAGTGTTCGTGAAATTTTCATTACCAATACGATTTTAATTCAATTCTTACCAAAAATTTAGCAGTGCAGGAGTTACTCCTCTGACTAAAGACACTTGTTACTTATATCTATCTATCTATCTATACATATAATAAAGCTGAAGAGGGTCGAAAGTCTGTACATGGAAGATAAACGAAAAAAATTTGGCTGGGGATACTTAGAATTGATAACAGAACACGTTCCAACAGTTTTTAGATTTTTTGTCTGTTTATCTGTTTATCTGTTTGTCTGTTTATTTGTCAGAGTATCACGTGGAAACGGCTGAACGGATTTTGATGCAAACTTTACTAATCTGTCGAGAGAATCCCCGGATAGGTTTTAAGCTACAAAAATCTTAAAGATTAGGGTTCAAAGGGGGTAGAAAATGGGGTTGAACTTTGTATGGGAACTCCTTGAATGTACGAGCTACAGACTTGAAAATTGGGAACCATAAACTTGACTGGAAAGTAAAAACGACCCCATTCAAACTTTTAGCAATGTATAGATAAAACGTGATGAAAATAGGTTCTGAGGCGACTAGAAACTATATAATGTTGCAAGAGCGGGGTTATAACAGTATCATTACCATGGTAACATGTCGTCAAGATATTCGAAAATTCATCGTGTTCTTACAACTGATAGTTAGTCCAGTGGTTTGACCCATAGCTTACGGAGTCTGTGTCCCCGAGTTCAAACCCAGCGATTGGCATGCACTTTTTGTAGTTTTAATTTTTTTTGTGTCTGCGTTTTTAAAAATGTATATTTTCAAAAACGCAGAGAAGCTTAGTGAATAGAGGATTTTGATGCAACTTTTACTTAATCGGTCGAAAAAATCCCTGGCCAGGTCATAGGCTGTAAAAATGATAAAAATTAGTTCAAAGGGGGTAAAAAATGGGGCAAAACTTTGTATGGGAACTCCTCAAATCCATGAGCTAAAGACTTGAAAATTGATAAACATACACTTGACTGGAAAGTAAAATAACTCCATTCAAACATTATAAAAAATATAGATAAAACGTGAAAAAACACGGGATGAAAAAGAGTGCTAGATGGCTAAAGACTATCTATAATAACCAAAAATGGTTGATATCTCAACCGATAGTAGCTGTTAGACATAAGAAACCTAATTATTTTGGAAACTCATTCGCTGACAATGTCGCTGTTAATATTGAAATCCAGCAACCTTGATCTTCGTCTTCCTATATAATTGCTATGAATTCAGAGGTCATCTAAAGATGTATGATAGGTTGAGTTTAATACTTACGTCGAATTAGCATAGTTCACCAACGTCAAGAGATGTGGGTATAAAATTTGGACACAACGGCATTCCGCGGAGAATTAAGTAGGTACCATTTTTTTATGTATAAAACTTCAGCGTTTGTGACATTCAGAAATATTATTATGAATACTCGGGTATAGTGAGCGTCCGCATGAGCTAGCTCTCGGGCCTTCGGCCCTCGGGCTCGCATAGAGAGCGCTCTCTGAAGCGATGTATTGGGCCTTTCATTCATACGAAAAGCTCGGCCTTCGGGCTCGCTTGCCTCGCCGCTCTTCTTCTGACTTCTCTCGCTCGGGACTTTGGTCTCAGGTTTCGCTTGCAAGACACCTGGGTTTAGTTAGTGTCCGTGAAGGCTCGCCCTCGGGCCTTCGGCCCTCGGGCTCGCATTGAGAGCGCTCTCTTAAGGGTTGGTTTGGGCCTTTCATTCCTACGAAAAGCTCGCTCTCGGGCCTTCGGCCCTCGGGCTCGCATAGAGAGCGCTCTCTGAAGGGTTGGTTTGGCCCTTTCATTCATACGAAAAGCTCGGCCTTCGGGCTCGCTTGCCTCACCCCTCAACTTTGGGACTTAAGGCTCATGTTTCGCTTGCAAGACACCTGTGGATAGTAAGTATCCATGGAGTCTCGCCATCGGGCCTTCGATGCTCTGGCTCGCGTATGGAGCGCTATCTATAAGGGTACGTTGGGCCTTTCATTCCTAAGAAAAGCTCAGCCTTCGGCCTCGCTTGCCTCCCCGTTTATCTTCAGGACTTTGGCTCTCAGGGGTAGTTTGACAAGACACCCGGAGATATAGAGTATCTTTGGGGTCTCGCCGTCGGTCCATTTGTTTCAATTATGAAATCTTATATTTAAATTCCGGTTTTGGTAATTTTTCTTCTACTATAAGTACTTACGTACTTCGTTTGCAATAAAGATTAAGTAAATTAATATAACTAAATATTATTGACGACAAAGTTTATGAGGATTTGAACTGTCACACGCATAATTTATAGAAATGAAATCGTATTAATCTAATTTATCAGTGTAGTAGGTATTGTATGGTGAAACATAAGAATATCATGTCATCCATAATTTATACGCGTACGAAGTCGCGGGCAGAAGCTAGTGTAGGTATATGTACCTATCATATAATAATTTACCGACTTTTTTCCAAAAAATCTCATAAATTAATAACTTGTATCTCACATAATAATAAGAATGAAACGACTGTCTAGTAAAATAAATATTGGGACAATATTACACAAATCGACCTAGTCCCAAACTAAGCAAAGCTTACTACTACTATATAAATAAATAAATAAATAAATAAACTAGCTAGCTCTAAAAAAAGAAATAAACATTTTAAAAAATATTGAAAATCAATATCATCTTACCAAACTATTAATTGATATACTTTCCCTCAGTAAATTTATTGATGGGGGAGCTGCCATGCTGTTTGTACTAGACGACGATATACATACTAACTAAATAAATACTTAAATACATAGAAAACACCCATGACTCTGGAACAAATATTCGAGCACAAGTTCAGCTTCGTATGCAGGTGTACTGCCAACTAGGCCAAGAATTCTAGTTCATTAGAATCCTATATAATGCCTGAAGATATTTTCAAGGACTTTACTTTAATTTAACACAAATTATCAGCAGCTATTTGTACACACGAACCCAAACAATGAAGAGGCCTGTTATAGAGCGTCTAACTTGTAATTAGAAAGGTGCCCAAGCCCCTATTATCAACGTACAATACCGCCATTCTCTGCCTAACTTTATTGTAAACGGTAACCCTCTTAACTATACGAAATAGACTAACATTGTAACTTGAGTATTACGTTTTGTTTACGAGCCGTAAAAGGAATCTTAAAGTTTGAGACAAACGTTTTCACGTGATGTACCGCCTCATATAACTCTCAAACTGCAGTTTAACTTCAATTTTAATGCCGTACTACAAACGTGACGTACAATTATTTCGAGTAGCAGTTTCTAAGAGATCTATCTGACCTGACATATTGAGATCATATTTAGTATGCGATGTATTGCGCACGCCGAGCCTATAATTTAGTCAATTTATGATAGGTCTGCCTGACACTTTTAAGAATAATTTGAGAAAATGGTTTTCCCAAAATTTCACGTCCCAAACTAATTTCTCAAATTATTCTAGTTTATACAAGTTTATTCTAGGAAAGGGGAAATTTCGCGCAAATGGTAGGCCAATTTATGAAATTTGGTTACATTAGTTCCTCAAAATATCGCGCTGTTAGCCTACGAATGTCAAATAACGTTTTGTATGGAAATCGAACCACCTTAAAGATTTGAGTGTTTCCTGATTAGCGCGGAAGACATGGAAGCGAGCTGAGGCCGTACGAATGCCCTGGTTCCGTCTAACTAATGTAATATTATACTACTGCGCAAATGTAGGTAATACCAACTGACAGTATATGAGTATAGTCCAAGGACCGGAACCGGTTACCCTAATCAGGGTTTTCCATTGGCTGATTTTAGAAGTTGTTTTTAAAACCCTATCCATAATGGTAAGCTTTTGATAAGATAACCTTACTGATATGGTAATCCTATTGTCATGGTAAGCATATCGGGTGTATATGTGTGTTCAATAATTATGTTTAAAATAATTTATTGTAGGTAATATGAGTTGCTACGCCCTAATAGGGCCCTTGTACTCAGCATTAAGTTGCAGGTGTTCATGTACATGGTTGCAAATAAACGAATTGAATTGAATTGATGTGGTAACCATAAGGTAACCTATTGAGATAGGGTTTTTTAGGGTTTACTTATGGTTACCTTATGGTTACCACATCCGATATGCTTACCACATCGAGTCTGATAGACCTCCTGGACGGTAACTGCGTTCCTAATATATCGATCGTCGTTTAGTATACTCTATGTCGAGCTTTGAGAAACGGGCTACTATCCGCTGCCATTCATTGTTTGTATGTTATGGTTCAAAAGTGGCTTCTTGACTTACTGCGGCGCCTATGTATATGTATAATTATAAATAAATATTTTTAGGGATAATCTTACACAAATCGACCTAGTCCCAAACTAAGCAAAGCTTGTACTATGGATACTAGGTGAAAATATATATAGTTATATAGATAAATACATCCACACATTAAAAAAAAATACGGCCATTTAAGCCGCAAAAACGTATAATATATTTCGACACTCCAAGGAATCAAAATTTATAGGGTAGGTACTTTCCGTTGACCTAGAAGTATGAAATTTGGCAAGTAATATCGTCTTATACCACAAGTACAGGGAAAATCTGAAAACTATACATTTGTAATTTTGTACGGAACCTTCGGTGGGCGAGTCCGACTCGCACTTGTCCGGTTTTTTGATTGTAAGTGTAGGATGCGCAAACTTTCTCCCACCACGTCATCTCATCTAATGCTCAAGAAGTTTGCCGGCTACTGTATCCCATAATTATATACCTTACCTGTATCAAGGTATCATGTATACTGGAATTTATACCGTGTACTGCACCTACAAAGTTTACACATTACATATACCTGCTGTGCATATTACACACCAATCTCAAAGTAGTTACTCAATTTTTATTAACTTTATAATTTATTTTTAGTTTCTTGATATTTTCGAGAATCTTTCTCGGTGACCGACGTAATGAGTTTGACTTTGCTTTTTTAGGACGGACGTCAACAGAGAACTCATATTAGTCCGGCAAATGGCTAAAGATATTGACCCATCCCTTACTCTAGTTGACAGAGCTAACCGGCCGGCGCCTCACTTGCCCGTATTTGCCAAAATATTCATCACTAGCTGCCCGCGTGGCCTTGCCCTCGTATTGCAAAGAACGCAGGTAAACCCACGGAATAAAACATAGACTATGTCCATTTTATAAGCAGGTAAAGGATTTTTTGAAATCGGATGAGTAGTTCCGCAGATTACCCATTACATACAAACTTACAAAGGTACAATCTCACAGACTTTTCCTCTTTATAATATTAGTATAGATTACTATACGAGTAGATAAGTAGGTAACTAGGTACGTATGTACAGATAAAGTGAGAAAAGTTTTTCCCTGTCAAAGCCATTAAGACATTTTCGTAAGATTGAATTTGACCTGCACGGCTATCACAGGACGGCCCGCGAGCTGTATTGCGGCGAGACAGACCATCCGTCTCTTATTGAATAGAACGCTTGGAAAAGGACGGATAGTCTATGTCGCCGCGACATATCTCGCGGTTTTTTTAACAATTACCTGTAGTGGAGTGGCCAAGTTGAAGAATAGCAACTTTCGTAGGACTGCAAAGGTTTATACCAACTAACTATAATGTCTTTATATTGTTGAATATTGCAAAAACTATTTCGCCGATTTAAGCAAACAAGGTGTCATATGATAGGTATTTACATGCTTAATAAAACATGTAAAGGGCATTTCTCCGAGCACGCAATTTTCCACAGCCCCGCACTTAAAACCTAATGCAAAATAAAATCTATCGACTATTTTACGGTGTTACTTAAGATGAACAAGCCCCGTAGCATGGTTGGCCTTGTCACGCGATAGGTGATAGGATAGAGCGTGCGTCACTGGCTGACACCGTTCGATAGAACGAGACGACGCTCTTATCTTGTCACTTGTCGCGTGATAAGGCCAACCAAGCTACGGTTCCTGATTACTCGTATATCTTCTTACTCGTAGCCTTCGGCTTCTTTATATGATGAAAAAAAACTTCTGTTTCACATTTAGACGGTCCGTTTCCCAAGTGAGGCCATTATTTTGTTCAAACCTTTGAGTGCATGTCACATAGCCGTGGAACACCGTGTATGAGTAGGTTTATCATTGCAGCTTCTATAGTAGGTAACTAGTGGAGGATATTACATACACTTAATTCAAATAATTAATCGATTTTTTGGTACAAAAAAGTGACTCATCAATTAAGTAGATAAATCAAAAAAGTGACAATCAACGATTTTTTTTCACAAATTGATTTGCGATTTTTCCGACGCGAAAAATCCGAATAGATTAACAATAAAAACCGAAAAAAACTACTAAATTACCGATCGATTTCCACCCTACTCACAAGCACACGTATCTGCTATGTATAACGCAACTCGCATTCTGCCTTAGGGACTATTGTATTTGCAGTGACAAATACCTTCGGCTCGCGACAAGGGTTAAGCCATATACCCATTCAATATAAATTGCATGGTGTAACCAAGTAAACTAGTTCACAATTTAATTAGGAACAGTTTTAGTTCTGTTAACGAGCTGCCACACGATTGCCGTTGGTTTCGAGTTAGCAAACAAAACGTAAACACGTCGAGAAACTTCTGGAACCGTACGGTCGCAGCAGTCGCAGTATCCTTCTATGCAGTCGGGTTGTTCATTCAAATCAAAACTGTGAGGTGCTAGGAGTTGTTTAAGCGGGCCAGGTTTTGTTTCAATTGAATTATCCTTTTTTTTTTTTTTTTTTGTTTAGGGGGGGAAAATGCGTTACGCATACCACCCGGGTGCAGGGGGTGACCCGAGTGGTTATGTGGGACTCCCGTATAAGCTGATAAGACTCACGGTATACCCACTAAAAACCCCCCCACTTGCCGCCTCGCCGCCATGTGGCGAGGTCACGGGAACGCTTGCGCACACATCCGCGACCCCGCCGGCGGCAGCCACCCACAAGCGGCTCCCTCGCGGACGCCCGAAGGCCCTCCACGAGAGGCACGCCAGATGTTTTGGCGCGCCTGCCTCCTCCATCTCCACACGTTCAGTAGCGGACCCCCCTGAGTCCGCTACGAGGAGATCATGGGTGCGGGAAATTCCAGCACCCGGTGGCGGATCAGGTCTGTGGTTCCGCCACCGACCACGCCTCGGCCGCAGAGGATAGGGAAAGCGGCGCACCGTAATACCGGCATTCCTCTTCCTCTGCGGCCCCACCAATGCCGCTTCCGCGGAACGGCCCCGCCAAGTTCGCAGGGGGTAGGGAGAGTGGCGCACCGTTATACCAACACGCCTCTCCCCCTGCGATCCCGCCTCGGCCGCAGAAGATAAGGAGGTACTCCTTTTCTGCTGCGGTCCCTGCCCAACGCATCCTAAGCGGGCAATGCACAGCCCGCTAGGAGCGCTCTCCTCGGGCCAGCCAGCAGGCCCCACACAGGCCGGCCCTGGGTGCCTCTTAGCTTCGCCGTGGGTTGCAGTCCACGGTTACTAAGCCCCCCCGCCCCGACAAGGCGGGCACCCTCGAGGGGGCAATTGAATTATCCTGAGCCAACCCAACTAGCACACTAGCGTTAAAATAACCTTTATATCATTCTTATATCGGTTCCAGCCAAGTGTTAAGGTGTTAAGAATGCCTGTAAAAAAGGTGTTATAGCGTGCTCTAACACCCTTATAACCACTAAAGAGGCCCACGAATTACAGGTTAAGGTGTTAGCTGAGAGTCTTATAACACTCTAGCTCTCACCCAGTTTCAAGTGAGCATCTTACTCTTTTCTTTACCATAAAATTATGAGACAAATATAGTCTACCGACAAAATGGCGCAGATAGTTAGTATAGGTATTAATATTTGACAGTTATGGAGTCGTACTAATTGAAAGTGAATTTAATTGGAAGTGTGTGTGACATTAAGTGAAAACAACCTGCCCTTGTGATTTTACGGTAAATGTATACCATGTTTCCCATCTCAATTTTAACGCGCCCAGGATTTATTAAAGATTTCTAACAAAACTTATGAAGAATAAAAAAGACATCTAAAGTTTTTATTATTTTCTATTCTTGTTTCTTGGCCAGTGGCATGTTAAATTAAGTGGCATCAATAGAATGGCAAGAGTAACATAAATAATGAAGTATTTTAATGTCAAATATTGAATAACCTAACCAATTTGTAGGTTAGAGTTAACCAAAACAATGGAGAACTTACCTTAAAGCTTTAGGCGTCAGTTAACTCAACTATAACCCTCATTGAGTTACAACACCTTTAGTCAAACACCATTACTCTTACAGTGTATTTAAAGTGTATCTGCCTAACACCTTAAGCGTTAGAAAAAGTTTCAATACTTACAAGAGAGTTAATTCTGTTATAAAGTCTCTGCCTGTACCTTATAGTAGATATAACACCTTAAGAGTTAACGAGCGTCAGCTAGCACTCTTGTAAGTGTTTAAGTGTTAAAAACAAGTTAAAGCTTTAACATCTTAAGTGTAATTGCTTTGATTAACACTCTTATAACACTTTAGGAGTTAATTATTTTTCTTAACTCCTTTATAACACTATTAGTTCCAACTGAGAACATTATAACTCACTTATAAAGGTTAAGGTTATAATAATACCCTTAGCTGACACCCAAATGTTAGTTGGGAATTGACTGTTGGTATCGTTTTAAATGTAAATGGCATTAAATACAAATAAATAAATACAGGGGATAATTTTACACAAATCAAAGACCCCGTGTTATGGGTATTATCAAACCGCGATTGGAATGGTGTTTAAGGTGATAGCTTTGTCTTTTGTATTTCTACGGAACCCTCGGTAGGCGAGTCCGACTCCGGTTTTTTTTATACATGACTGTTTAGGTCCTGGATTCGTTGCCCATATAGGTACTAAACCAACGACGATAATACTATTCCATTGATATAAATACTTACCGGTACACGGGCGAATGTATGGGGAACCGAGTGCCTGTCGGCATTCAAACCGGACTCGGCACATGTACTTATGAGAACTTAAATTCACTTAAGCATAATCTGCACAATGGAAACGGGTAGGTAAATAATGATACATTTTGAATTCAGATACCTACACAAACGACCAGGGGGTCTATTTGACTCGACGTTCCGGTTTGATAACACAAATTGGTAGTCCATAGATGTGAGTTTTATGATTATTACGACCCGTAACGTAACATTTTGTTTGGCGTGGCGCATGTAAGCGAGTATCGCGATACATGTCATTTATTGAATTGAGTGAGCAAAGTGAACGAAGTTCTCCGTCTTAGATTGGGCAAACATTCTTTCGTATGTCTGGATGCCCGGATGTCCTGCTGTCCAGCTGTTCTCCTCTACAAGCCGCACGCTGATTATCGTGATCTGATTCGTATTAACGAATACATTATACATATTATACAATTATGTATAGTTTTTTTGACGCTTCAAGTTTAACAAATTTTCCAAATTAAATATTTTTTCTAAAAAAAGGCACTTGCGAGTTCTACAGCTTACAGAGTCACTAGTCATTCTAAGATAGGCAAAAATTCCTGCAGTCTGGAGAGCGTAGGTACTCCGGTCGTCCAACTGATCGAAGATGCCAAGCGTCCTAGGCATCGTTGGGGTGACGAAGTCCAAAACACGTGACAGAAACGGAATTGTACAGAGAACCTCGGTTTTTAGTGTTGGAGGCGTACGCGTAGCAGGCCAAACAAGGTAAAAAACTGGCCAAGTGCGAATCTATAAAAACGAGCAAAAAATCACGTTTGTTGGCTCCCTTAAATATTTATTTTATTCTGTTTTATAGTATTTGTTGTTATAGCAGCAACAGAAATACATCATTTGTGAAAATTTCAACTGTCTGACTATCACGGTTCATGAGATACAGCCTGGTGACAGACGGACGGACAGCGGAGTCTTAGTAATAGGATCCCATATACCCTTTGGGTACGGAACTCTAAAAATACAGCAATAAGTAATTATCTATTAAAAGTATACAATTATTTACAGCACTAAAGACTCCTTAATAACTGCCGTCTGTCTATCGCTATCACACTCGCTCTTACACCAGGAGCCGTAGTAGTACAGTCATTATATCCAAAGAACCGACCCTACCCGTGAATAATTAGTTCTTGGATTTTTTTTTCGTAGGTCCCTCGGGGGGGTCACTGGGAGTGTAAATTCAAAAAGTAGACTGAATCAGGCTGGTGCGTATATTCGAAAAATGGTTTTTTCCAAAAAAACGGTTTTTCTTGAATAACTCGGCCATTTTTGATTTTACAGTAAAACTGTGAGAACAGAAATTGTAGAAAATTTTATTCTCTACAAGTTTGGTCCTCACAATTTTTCTTCTAGGATCGATATTTTGGAAATTAAACCTGAAAAACGGTGGGAACCAAAATTGTTCAGAATTTGATTCTCTACAACTTTGTTTCTCTTCATTTATGCCGTAAAGCGTGGAACATAGGGAATAATGATAATATTTTGAATTTGTCGCGTTTTTCAGGTTTAATTTCCAAAATATCGATTTTGGGAAAAAATGGTGGGAACCAAAATTATTCAGGATTTGATTCTCTACAACTTTGTTTCTTTTCATTCATGCCATAAAACGTGGAACATAGGAGATGATGATAATATTTTGAATTTGTCGCGTTTTTTCAGGTTTAATTTCCAAAATATCGATTTTGGGAAAAAACGGTGAAAACCAAAATTATTCAGGATTTGATTCTCTACAACTTTGTTTCTTTTCATTCATGCCGTAAAACGTGGAACAGGAAATAATGATAATATTTTGAATTTGTCGCGTTTTTCAGGTTTAATTTCCAAAATATCGATTTAGGGAAAAAATGGTGGGAACCAAAATTGTTCATAATTTGATTCTCTACAACTTTGTTTCTCTTCATTCATGCCGTAAAACGTGGAACAGGAAATAATGATAATATTTTGAATTGGTCGCGTTTTTCAGGTTTATTTTCCAAAATATCGATCCTAGAAGAAAAATTGTTAGAACCAAACTTGTAGAGAATTAAGTTTCCTACAAATTTTGTATTCACGGTTTTACTGTAAAATCAAAAATGGCCGAGTTATTCAAGAAAAACCGTTTTTTTTGAAAAAAAAACCATTTTTCGAATATACGCACCAGCCTGATTCAGTCTACTTTTTGAATTTACACTCCCAGTGACCCCCCCGAGGGACCTACAAAAAAAAATTCCAAGAACTAATTATTCACGGGTCAAAATCTATAATGACTGTACTATAGCATGGTTGGCCTTGTCACGCGATAGGTGATAGGATAGAGCGTGCGTCACTGGCTGACACCGTTCGATAGAACGAGACGACGCTCTTATCTTGTCACTTGTCGCGTGATAAGGCTAACCATGCTACGGCTCCTGACAACATATTTGTACTAAAACTATAAGATTGTCGAAAGACTGAGAAATTAGAAGCACTGTACCTACATAGAAATTTGCAAATGCATGTACCATAGCAGAATGCTTAATCTAATATTGTGTATCGACATTGAAGGAAATATGCCTGGAACTTGTAGAGGATTATGCCGTATTACCGAAGACAATACGTATACGCACTAGTTAGTGAGGTATTGTCCTGGCGAAATTTCATCGCAGAACATGGTAAAGGATAGTCCACACGTATAAAGATTTTATACGGTTTTAATATACGGTTGTAAAGGCAATATGGCAATCCATCGCGTGTTCCTCTCATCTAGATGTACTGAGGTAGGTTAACCATGAGTAAAATTATAGTCTGCTGGTTTAGGATTTCCCTAATGATGGGTCGTGACCCATTTAAATTGTCAAACAGTCCAAACGTTAAGCCTCTGTTTCGCCTAATTTATTTATTTAATCGTCCTAGCGTGTATACATAAACGTTTCATGCAATAAAAACATTAGGTCCACATTCGGGATCAAGAGCCACATGATAGGTGTTAACTTATGCCAGATGGCAGCTAAGAGATGATGAGATGGACATGCTTTTTATTTTTTATTATGTCGGTCTGGACAACTTTGGGAGCAACTGCCCTTACGTTTATAGTGTAAAGGCTTGACATTATTAACTATTCGGATTTTTTAAAAGTAACGTTTTCAAATTTGATTGAGGCCAGAATTTTGGAATTTTTTATGGTTTCGTACCTCAAAAGGAAAAAAACGGAACCCTTATATATCTGTCTGTCCGTCTGTCACAGACGATTTGCTCCGAAACTACTGGACCAATTTGAGTTGAAATTTGGTGAACATATGTAAATTGGTGACCCAAAGATGCACGCGTAAAGTAAATTAATGAATTCTGAACAAGGGGGCCACTTTTGGGGGGTAAACTTCAAAATTAAAAAAAAAGTTTCGCAAACTGTATTGTGCGACATATGAAATCTCAGTTTTTTTTTTTATAATTTTAGTAAAAACAGATTTGAAGTAATTTAGGAAAAAATATGAAAATTGACCATTCTCCTCCGAAACTACTAGGCTAAAAATATGGAAAATAGTTCCTTGCCTTAAGATTACAGGAAAACCTATAAGAAGTTTAAGTATTCAAAATAACGGGAAAATTCTCAATATTTTACGGAACCCTCACCACGCGAGTTGAACTCGCACTTGTTTTTTTTTTTTTTCTATAATAAATGATTAAGAGCTTTTTTGCTCTTATCTCACTATACCGTTTCATAAAACTACGTAAGCAAAAGGGCATTTTAACTTGGGAAGGAAAAAATCACCTAATTTGCGTTTGTTTCGTGCTTCAAAGGGTCCCGGTTGCATTAAATTACACTTAACCACAGGAAAATGAGGGAAAAATGTACGACACCCAGCGTGGGCCTTTTAAATATC
Organism: Epinotia nisella; assembly: GCA_932294315.1. NCBI lineage: Eukaryota > Metazoa > Arthropoda > Insecta > Lepidoptera > Tortricidae > Epinotia > Epinotia nisella. The sequence goes on from OW028681.1 coordinate 15,354,657, forward strand.
TCTTTTAGCAAACAGCGGTAGCGATAAACTTAGGCCACGATCGTCATTTTGAAATGACAGGGAAATGAAGATGGTCCATTCGTAAGCCTGGCGCGGCCTGGCCGCAGCGGTCAATAGTAAACCTATCATTAGCTGTCAAATTTACTATTGACCGCCACCGCAGGCTGCGCCAGTGTGTTGCAGGTTTTAGTCATAACAAATTTCATCATGGTGTCATCGTTGTCATCATACAAAACTTCGACAGAAGATGTCTAGCCGCTATTCTTACGTTTTTCCTTTTTTTTCATGATTCGTGACATACAGCACGACTAGTACAAGGTGTGCACGCGGCACCAACCTACATACTCGTACAAGAGCACTTTTGTGCGAGCCGTGCAGGCAAACGTAAATCTTATCTATCGCAGGATCCACCGCACTTGTTACTGTTTTTTCTTAACTCAAAGCTAGCTTTTTTGCATTTAATTTAACATTTAACATTTTAGACCATCTTACATTATTTTTTAACGTTGCTAACGTAAAACATACCAGTAATATCTTATAATAAAATTACAGCCACCTACTGATTAAAATGGACAAAATGTAATTCGACTCATGCGATCGTCAATTTTAACATAGTAGTACTTGTACAGCATGTTTAACACCTACGAATTCAGAACCAAATAATGATAATTTATTGCAATACTTTATCGTTGTATAAAAACAGACGAAACATTTTTTCACATAATCCGATCAGTCTATGAAATCGGGAATAAGTTTTTCGATCCTCAGCCCTTGTTATTTGGCGTGTGTGGACTGCACTTAAGCTGCCGGCGGCTCCGGCGCTGGAATAACAAGCACAAAACGGACACCAGCAAATCCAACCCAAGTCCCGGATTTGTAACAAAGTGCGGCTTATTCTGCTCACTTCTACATAATATGGCCGAAACACCGAGCGCAGATGCCGGCTGCAGATTTTCAATGCGGTTTCAATTTCTTAACATCGCCTCCTTAGATTTATGTGCGAATAGTAAACAGTCTCTGTTTACCGAACCTTTTATTTGTGCTGGCGCGATTCCTGCGGTTTATTTTGCTGTTTCAACGTTAAACGTGGGGGAAATTCATAACCAAATAACAGCTAACGTTAAGCTTATTTTCCATTTCGTGTGGCATCCGCTTGGTTGCGGGATTTTATTTCTGTTTGAGAACAAATAGAACAATGCACTGCTAAAATACAGGTTTTTCCAAGTATTCGAGCGTTCAGCTGTCGAACACCTCATTTTAAACTGGCACCTGTGTATTTCTTCAACAACAAGATTGGATTGGATAATTTATTAAATCGTAAGGTTATTCTAAAATCGTGAATATGGATTTCGGGATTTTACGAAGGACATTGAATGGGAATTCAATCAAATAGGATTGCTTATTATCAATACCTTAGGTATTATTACCTACTCTAGAAGAGCTAAGGTAAACGTTTCAATGCTCGACTCTATTGTTTTGACATAAGATTGAAAGTGTCAAGAATAGGGCCAGTGACGGACACTATGGAAAGTGGACCTTAACAGTGACAAACTGGAAACTTGCCCTCTTATAGGTAACTTAAAAACCCTTTGTTAGTTACTGAACGGTTTGACTTCATTGATTATACCCCAAACACCATAGTAACTGTTAAAAAAACTAATTATACAGACATAAACTCAAGTCTATATTCCCAAAGGCTTTATATTTTCAGTCCCATTTCTAGCATTCGTTACGTTCAAAGTTGAATAAAACCCTCCGGCCGCGTGGTTCGACAACGTTGTCCGACTTGTCGGACTACGAAGAATACTATCAGGAATTTTATATTCCACTTGTTCCACACACGCGCGAGTCCGACTCGCAGTTGGCCGGTTTTTATTATAATTGTGTTCAAACTTGAATATAACAATCCCCGTAGTTCGTGGATCGAACCAAATGGAATTTAGCGATCCTCGATCCCCGGAGGGGAATAAAATATCGCCCACACCACACGTCAACCCGGTTCGTATTCGTCAACTTTTATGACACCCACGGTAAGAAAGCGGGTAGTGCTATTCTAACGCGACACACGGGGGGCATTTAATCCAGAGCAACGATACAAACAGGAAAAAATTATTGTGATGACGTGTCTCAGTAATCTTCGATGCACAACAAGCTTGCCCACTAATAGGCACTATGTATCAAAGGGTTCATGCAATTTTTCAAAACCTTTGACATTTTTGTCGGTCCATACGCGATGCCAATTACTGGCGAACAATTTGTCTCGTCATTGCAACGTGTCGGCTGGGCGGTCCCACGCTACATAGCTTGATGGACTACACGAACTGGTAGACAAGCCAAATAGATGAACACGCGATACGGTTCTTTACATCTATTAAATTAAAACAACGATTTCTTTCGTCGAGTAAATCACATGAAAGAAGAGATTCTCGATTCGATTGTTTATAAATACACACCTTAGAACTTAGTGGAAATTCAGTTAGTCTAAAATATCAAATACTGCTACTAGTAGATATGTACTAGAGGACAGATTATAGGTGCAGACTAATGTAACATTGATAGTAAACCATCAAATTATTGTAATCCTACTAATAAATGCGAAAGTTTGGATGTTTAGATGTTTAGATGTTTAGATGTTTAGATATTTGGATGTTTAGATGTTTGGATGTTTGTTACTCAATTACGCTTAAACAGCTCAACCGATTTGGATGAAATTTTGCACGAAGATAGTTTATAGCCTGGATTAAAATATAGGATAGTTTTTATCCCGGATCCACACAGACGAAGTCGCGGGTGGAAGCTAAGTATAAATTAAAAAATATAATTAATTGTCCAAGAGTAAATTTAAACAATCCTTACCTATAGAATCCTTACGCTTTCATAGAAACTTTGTATGACAATTATGGACCTAAACACAGTATTTCGCGACTACTTAATTTTCCATACAACGACGTCAATCTTTGTCTCGAGCTTTTGGGTATTTATGTTCTTTAATTGTAGTTGCTCCCATACAAACATTTGTTCCTCTCCAAGAACTGGTTCGAATGTTATCGTAAAAAAATCTTGGTCTACACCCCTTTTATACTTGCTTCGCAATATATTTAGGTAAATTTTCGCTAAGTACCTAATTAATTATACATCGATGTAGCTACATACATACAATAAGTAACCTTCGGCCTTCGGTCGGCTCTTGGTATTCATTCTACCGCAATACTCATTATCTGCTCCTGCGGGCCACTCATGCACGAAAGAAGTAGGTACCTATCTAGGGCGGCACATCATGCACCCAGAAGAGGTACAACATATCCCCGCCCAAAGAATCTGGAATTTCTTGGAGGCAACGGGCCTTAACGGTGAACTCTAAAAAAAAGGGCTGGCACAATATATCACTTGCTGGTCGAAGCGGCATATTAAGGCCCACAAATCAATAATAATAAATAATCAGTCTACCGCGATAGGTTTGAGATTAGAAGAGTATTCAAACGCACTTTGACGTAAATTTTAAATGGCAAAACCGTCACCTCCTTTACCAAAGCTATGGCGGTCGAGTAATCTGTATAGCGTCATATCTGAGAGCACATGTCGTTAAAAACTCTGAATAACTAGTCTAGGCCCTAGGAGTCTTTACAGCTACCTAACCTTATGAAACACACGATACAGCCTACTATCAGATTGGACGTGCTCGCTGAGTACCTACGTTAACTAGACGTCTAATTTAAATTCACTAATTAGTACAGAACCTTGGGGAACAAACCGAAATTGTAGGTCTACAAAGCATTGTTGTCAACATTTTGTATTTGTATTGTTTACTTAGATCGTTTACGTACCTATGTTAATAAGCATGATGGTTATTACCATGATTTTTAAACTATCTAGTACTGGTTCATAGTTAGTACAACCGATTTCCACCAATTTAATCTGAACCTAATTTGTAAGATTTTATTCTTATTCTCAAGGTATAATTTATCCAATAAAGAAATATTTCGAAATTCAGTTCACAATCATCTAGATTGGATGAAATTATATAAAATATCGGGCCAATGGAGTGCCTAGGTATTATTCACATCAAGTCGCGTATCATATTTATTAGTGTATTCTCTCTAGTTACAGCGCCGGAAATTACACGTGTCGAAATGGAACTGAAACCAAACTCCTTTTGAATACTCGATAAAGCGAACCGCAGAGAGCGGGTCATTTTCCTTTTCACTCTGTTCGGCTTCATATTTTGACCACTTTAAAAGGTTTTGAAGCCGCTATTGGGAAATAGTAAGTGGGTTGAAAAGTTCGAGGACGGCCTTGATTATTATGAATTCGAATGGGCACGTATATAGGAACCACTCCTATTTTCTTAATTATTAACCAATAGGTATACTTGAAACCATAATTAGATTCCAAAAAAACTACCCTTTGTGTTGCCATTAAAATGAGGAGGGTTGACACCGGTGAATTTGCATTTTTCTAAATGATGAAAACTAGCTACGTCTATCATTTAGAAAAATGAAAATTCACCTGTGTCAACCCTCCTCATTATAATAGCAACACAAAGGGTAGTTTTTTTGGAATCTAATTATGGTTTCAAGTATAGGTATACAGATTTGCAAATTGCGGAAAGTTTCCAAAAAGTTGGAAAAGTTCTCGCAAATTTCTAGAGTTTCACAAGAAATAATAGTTATTTGTTATGCAAGGCTGCAAAGTTGTTGTTTGGCGCGAGTGTTCGTATTGAAAGCCGAGCTAGCGAAGGATTCTAGAATTGAACCACGAGCGAAGCGAGTGGTTCAAAAATAGAATCCTGAGAGTAGCGAGGGTTTCAAGAAACGAGACGCAAAATAAATTTGCCGCCGAGCGAAACACACCACTTTTCACCTCACCACAGCGAGGAAAAAGTTAGATGATAGAAAAACAATTTAAGTATAATAAGTATTTTATAGGGTACATCAAACATTATTACAAAAAATCTAAGTACCTATCTACCTTATTAATTTATTCATACATTTTATCTATGATAATTTATGTTAAAAATTAAAAGTTAAATTGCTGCAGTTGGTATAATTAATAGTTACATTTTTTTTGGGCACTGTTATACTAGTCTTTGTTACTTGAGTACTATTGTTTTGTAAATTATGAGGACATTGGTCATTTGATTCTAATACTGTGGTAAATGTTGGAGACTGCGAAGGACCGGCGGGCGATTTCGAATGAGTTTCTGATACCTATGTTTACTTTAGATGTTGATGGTTTAATGTTATTCCTCCAACTATTCCCTGGCATATTTTAGACTTGTTTCCTATCGAATCTTCTATATACCCTGCCGCCATGGTACTAGACTTCCAGCCTCCGTGACACTTCAGCGTGATTAAATCTGCTCCCGAGTCGGCTAAAAGTGTGGGTGACGTCCTCCTAAAACAGTGCCCTGTGTATTGTTCTGGATCTTTCAGGCCTAAGAATGCCGCGATTTGTCGTGGTAAACCACCAATTTTAGTGCTGCCCATAGGTTGCCTGACACACTTTATATCTTCACTGCTACTGGAGTCACTCATTATTTATAATTTCCTTAAATAACCAAAACAAATCTAAAAGGCGCGGAAGAAATTAATATTTTTTTTACTTTTTTAAACTTTTCCTTTCGGTTGTGTTCAGAATTTGCACTATTAAAATAAATTCAACTAAAATTACCTTTTTAATATATTGCTTATTTTAGTATTTTCATATTGCAAAATATTAAAATAATGTAATTAACTGTATTTTAAATTATTCAATACCGAAATAAAATAAAATAAAATCAAATACCGGAACATGCATGCTTAAATATTTACTTCATGGCTGACCCATGATTCTGAACGCATCCATAGAAAAAAGTGGGGTGTCGTAATACTACGTCACGTTCCAAATTCAAAAACTCTTTCCACGCTAGCGGATATAATGGGCTTTTGGGCGCAGATTTTGAGCGATAAAGCAAGCCTTTTCGAGCCGGTGAGGTGAAAAGTAAATTTCTATTTTGGAATGGAAAAGTTTCAATTCCCATACAAAAATGAGAGAAATTTCCGAAATTTTCCTATGTTAAATTGCTAAAAAAATTGGCAATTTAGGAAACTTCCGTCGGCACATCAGTAGGTAGGTACATCAAATGTACTTACTATTTGTTTCTTAGGTACTAAGTATGCCTACCATTTTACACGATTAAAGGGATGTGATACATCGAGGCAATTTAAAACCGCGCCTCTTGTACGAGACACACTTATTTATTTCGCACATCGCGTTGTATAGAAAATCAAGTGAACTGCGGTTTCGGTCGCAAAATACTGCGTTTAGGTCCATAGGTTGTTCTACAAATTTGTTTCTATAAAAGCGTTGGTCAGGATTCTATTTGGTAGCTTTAAATTTACTTTTGGACAATTAAAAAAAACATATTTTTCTAAACTGTCAAGGTTTCTTTCATATCTTCTTATGATTATAATTATATTTTTTTAAATAATTAAAATAATTTGATGGTTTACTATCCATTTAGCGTTATACATTTTAACATGAGGAAACTACCCTATTGCGTCGTAAAATAATGTTTTTAGGCTGAGTTAAAAAAGGCAAGAAGAAATCAACTTTGAATTTAATTTATATCGAGGAAATTTAAGCAATCATGTTTCTATTGAATCAGCGTACGTAACATATTTGCCATTTTATCACTTATCGCTGTAGATAAGACAACCGTCACGCTTTGATGAGTTTGCGAGTGCGAGAGTGACGGAGATCTTATCCACAACGACAAGTAGCCGAGGCAAAATACGGTTTCGAAAAACATTAATTTATAATAGCGTTTTTTTTTGTTTATTTCATTTTATAACATTATTCTTAGATGCTTTATTCAAGAATCCAACAAACTTTCCACCCGGAAGTAATTATATAGATTTAAATTAAACATTCATTGTCTTTTTTATTTTATTTATATTGAATATTGTAAAGCAAATGTAAATGAACCTAAATAAAGATAAAAAAAAATATTAATATTTATCCGGACTTTTTAGGAGCTAATTAAATATTGATATTTTTGATGTCTGATTTTTTGTTGGATTTTGCCTCTAGGTAACAATTTAATTGATAATATATCCGTTACATTAAAAAAAATAGCTATTATAAATTATTTCCAAATATGTCATTTTTTCCATACAAGTTGTCAGTTCATTGCCTGGACTAAAGTGATAAAATGATAACCCTGCTACGCCTGCATGTAAACAATCATGTACTTTACAGTCTCTACACCTACAATAAATCTTTGAATTAAAAAATCAGCCATCATCATATTTTGTTATAAAGAATCTCGGTTCCCATGAACGGAATAACATGAAACATTTTTTTAAAGTATATTATTATTATGACTTCCGCTTAGGATAGTTTTTATCCGACAGCGACAAACAATATAGGTAAACATAGGTTGTCAGGGTGTTATATTAATTTTGGTTATCGCTGTTTTGCCGTTCGGCATACAAATATTGTACCCAGATATTGCATGCATGTACTTAAAAAACTAATTGAAATAACAATTCAAATACTTTCTCGCTCAAATTAAAGTATCGCAATATTCACCTACGGAATAATATGCTTTTTCTACCAGGAATTTATACAGTCTCATTTTAAATTCTGACCAGTCATCTAGTCTAGTTATAATTTTTGGTAAATTATTATAAATTTTTGGTGCCATTCCAAAAATACTTTTACAAAGAAGAGCAATTTTGAATGGCCCTGTATAAATTTTATCTTTCTGCCTACAGCTGTTAAAAGCGGAACATTGGCTAATGTTGCTTTTGACATATATTCCTATACCTCGTATATGTAAAAGCATGGATGCGTTAATATGTTGAGCTTAATGAAATGGCTCCAACAGGTTTCTTTTGGTCGAAATCGAAGAGGTAGTACCTACATCTAGCTTTGATGCATCTCACACAATAGCCGTAGGATCAGTAGGATATACAGGTAAAACGTAATCAAGTCTCGGCCGCACAACAAATTGAAGACTCGCACAAGTTTCAAGTTTCTTTATTTGGCCAAGTAACAAAATAACGTTACATCTAACAAGTCATGATACATAATAATTTTCTCTTATTTTAATCATGCACTTTGCACTTATGAAATACGATTACTTACAATAATGAAAGTTAACATGTCAAAACTTCAAGTATGGTTACATACTATATAACAATTTATAAAAGTGATCTCTCTTGTTTAAATTTTTCTGTAAATTCGTTGATTGTGTAGAATGGGTTACATTGAAAGAAGCCTGCTCTTAAATTCTATAAATGGCATATTTGTTATGTGAGAGGGTAGAAAATAAGAAGTAATTTTGAGACCTGGACCTCATTGATACTGTAGGTATTATTCCCAGACGGTCAAAATAATTGCTTACGACGAGGAGAATTGTTTCAGCTCGTATGTCAGAATAGGCACGATGACTAAATTTTTTTCACGATGCCATTCGAACCAGTTTTTGGAGAGGAACAAATGTTTGTATGGGAGCAATTACAATTAAAGTCAAAGTCAAAGTCAAAAGTTTATTTGTGCAAAAAGTAGGTAATATTAACAACAGGTGTTATGTGACAATTCAAAGGATCTCCACTTTTTGCCGATAAAACGGCATACAAATTTTAAATCAGGCGATTTTTATCACCTTACGTACGAGTAACAATCTAATTACAAATTATTTGATAAACATTATTACAAAATCCTTAGTCGAGCCAGTTTAAATATAAATAGATTTCAGTCATAAGACACGGTCATTTAAATATTCTTGTACGTCATAATAACATTTATCTTTAAGTATTTTACCTATTCTATTTCAAAATTTGTTAGTTGGTAGCGTTTTCAGAGATTCCGGCAACTTATTGAACAGTTTGACTGACATATAAAAAACATTTTTCCTGAATAGTGCACAGTGTGCTCGTGGAATTGTGTACTTATCTCTTGGTCTAAGATTACGTTCAGGATTGATTTGATATTTCTGAAAACGGTCGTCATATTTCTTTATGAAAGTTAGGCATTCCATTATATATAAGCAGGGAACAGTTAATATGCCCATTTCCTTAAAATAGGGCTTACAGCTTACCCTAATGCTTATCCCAGCTATAGCACGCACACATCTTTTTTGCATTACAAATACATTATGCCAATTTGTTGAGTTACCCCAAAACAATATGCCATACACTATGATTGAATGAACATGCCCATAGTAGGCAGTGATTGCAGTTTCCTGATTAACTAAATTGCGTAATTGCCTGAGAGGATAGGTAAAGCTATTTATTTTCGAGCATATTCTTAAAGAACATAAGTACCCAAAAAATTGTGACAAAGATTGACCTCGCTGGCGGCATCCCAAACGCTTCATACTGATTGACTTAAAAGTATGACGTCACACTTAGCTATTTGAACTCATCGTTGTACGGAAAATCAAGTAAATTGCTGCTTCGGGCGCGAAGTACTGCGTTTAGGTCCATAGTTGATATACAAATTTGTTTCTATAAAAGCGTAAGGATTCTATTGGCAGCTTTAAATTTACACTTGGAATTTTAAAAAATGCAAGTTTTTTTCTAAACTTTCAATGTTCATAATCTTTTTATGATATGAATTATATATTTTAATCTTTACTTTATTACAATAATTTGATGGTTTACTATTCATTTAGCAACACTATGTTATCAATTTTAACCTGAGTCATCGTGCCTATTGAACTTGTAAACTTTGGATATTAAATACATTTCTCTCAATCTTTATTACAAAAAGCAATCCATACTTATACATGCAGAGGTAATTCTTTCGATCTGCCTTTCTGTCAGTTTGTCTGCCTGTTACCTTTCCCTTATTTAGTTTAATTATGAAGCACGTCCACTTCGCAGGTTTTGGAGTTTAGAACTTAAGGATACCGCCTATTGTCTACCACTGTATAGCGTAAGGTCCTTGTGTTGTTTTTATTTCTTTTGGTGAACAATAAGAATATTTGCATTGTATTGTATACTTAATACTGACAAGTTTACCTATGATATCTGATTTTTTTACGTGATATCTAATTACCTACGTACCTAATAAGTAAGTGAGCAAAATTAATCCTAGCATTCCGTTTCAATGATTTAACACCTATTCCTTAAACTAGGTAGATGCAATATTAATTTGTTTTCTTAGACTACACTAAAGTAATTATACTCCAGGCAAAATACGGTTTCGAAAAACATTAATTTATAATAGCGTATATTTTGTTTATTTCATTCTAAAACGTTATTCTAAGATGCTTTATTCAAGAATCCAACAAACTTTCCACCCGGAAGTTTTTTTTTCGATGTCTAATTTTTTGGTGGATTTTGCCTCTAGGTAACTATTTAATTGATAATATATCCGTAACATTAAAAAAAATTAGCTATTATAAATTATTTCCAAATTTGACATTTTTTCCATACAAGTTGTCAGTTCATTGCCTGGACTATTACCACGTTTTTCCGATTTATTCCACTTACGTGGGCTGCCACTTAGGTTAAAAATATTTTTGTTCCATTTAGGACATCTCTGACCTAATTGGATTCCAATATCGACAAAAAAAACTGACCTACCTGGAAAGCATGACCTACCTCGGGCCATTTGTTTCAATTATGAAATCTAATATTTAAATTCCGGCTTTAGTACTTCTTCTTCTACTATAAGTACTTAGGTACTTCGTTTGCAATAACGAATAAGTACATCAATATAATTCAATATTATTGACAATGACATTCTATGAGGGGTTTTTTTAGATTCGAAGAGAATTTGAACTGTTACACGCATAATTTATGGAAATGAAATCGTAATAATCTAAGTTTTCAGTAGTAAGAAAAAGAAAAAAAAAAAGAAGACATTTATTCACTACACAAAAGACACACAGAGACAAAGGAGTAGACATACATGACAATTGACACATATTGTGTGTCTTCGCGGCAGTGAAACGGTCGCTGTCTCAGCATTGTGCCGAGGTGTCAGACAGACACCTGCAGCGCTGGTTTTCAGACAGCACCGCAAGTGGCCCACGGAACGCAACGCAACACAGCATTAGATAAAAAGTAAGTAGACACATAATAAATAAATAATTATTGCAAAATATTGAAAATATATATATAGAACAGTAGCACGACGGGATGAAAAACACAAAGCATAAAACGCGACACGGTTGGGATGTTAAAAGTGCTGGATGGGTTAGGGTTGAGATTTTTTTAGTAGGTATGGTTAAATATAAGAATATCATGTAATTCATAATTTGTACGCGTACGAAGTGGCATATATAAAAACTGTCCAAACTGAAAACTGACATAAGTGGATTAAAAACAACTGTCGTAACTGGACCTGACCAAATTGGCAATAAAACATTCCACTTACGTCAGCCGTTTTGATTTTCTGACCTATACGGAATTTCATAAATTTTGATGTATGAAAAAATAAAATCTGGCCTAAGTGGCAGCTGACGTAAGTGGAATAGGTAATTCGTTTTTCCTAACATAAGGAGCTGGAAACACGCCTGCAAAAATTTGATAGCAAATCCGTCTACTATTTCACATTGAGTCGCAGTGCTAAGTAATGACGAATTTTCATCATTCCGTGCGATAAAAACGGGCCCGTTGAAAAAGGAAACTCGCTGATTAAGTCACTCAAGGGAAAAAATAAATCGAGGAGCCAGCCCTAACGACCGTCAGGGGAAGTCATTAGGTGATGTCCACCGCTGCATGACTCAAATCCAAATTAGACTCTTTTTCGATGTAAGCAGACGTTGCATTAATTCAGTTATTAAAGCTGAATATTAATGAAATGAGACTTAAATAGGTCGTTAAAAGTTGCAACCCATATTATATCTTATACTTATTGAACTATAGTAAAAACTGACCAGTGTACACGGTTCGGTGGTTGCATGTTAACACTTTAACTGCCAGTAACGCCTAGCGGGCACCTACGCCGCAGGCGCTTTCTGCTACTTAGCAGAAAACCCACGGGATCTGCTACGAGCGTAGCGCGTAGCGATTTTTGGCAGTGAATGTGTTAACTCATTAACTGCTAAGCTACGCTAGTAGCGCTACGCCGTAGTCCGTAGCAGCTTAATGTCCATATGTAGTAAAACTCGCACGTCATAGGTAGAGCTGACGCAGATAATGTGTTAACTGCTAAGCTACGCTCGTAAGGCTACGCCGTAGTCCGTAGCAGCTTAATGTCCGTCCATATGTAGTGAAACTCTCACGTAAGTAGAGCTGGCCCCGTAGCATGGTTGGCCTTGTCACGCGATAGGTGATAGGATAGAGCGTGCGTCACTGGCTGACACCGTTCGATAGAACGTGACGACGCTCTTATCTTGTCACTTGTCGCGTGATAAGGCCAACCATGCTACGGCTCCTGCACGGCTATCACAAGACGGCGTGCGAGCTCTCTCGATTTTTCTCGCACTATACCTCTCTTTCTAAGTTTTCTAATAAGACAGAGACAGATAGTGCGAGAAAAATCGAGAGAGCTCGCGCGCCGTCTTGTGATAGCCGTGCTGACGCATGTGTGTTGTAGTGATTAGCGTTGAATGGGTTTACTATGGACATATTTAGTTCAATTCTTTTATCGAAATTCAACTGACATGTGCTTAATTAGTTTAATGTAGATATTGTAGGTACCTACTTACTATTTCTAAATACCGGAAACCTTAGTCTATTGTAGGAATTTAATATAACTAAAATCTTTTAACTAGCCAAGGGGCTAGTTAAAAGATGCCTATTGTGTTTGTGAGAAAGGTCTCACAAACACAATAGGCATGATGATTAAGATTTTTTCACGATGCCATTTGAACCAGATTTTGGAGAGCAACAAATGTTTGTATGGGAGCTAAATTGTGACAAAGATTGACCTCGCTGGCGGCATCCCTAACGCTTCATAATAATTGATTGAAAAATATGACGTCACGCATGTCACAATGCTATGGGTAGGTACTAACCGTTGTACGGAATATCAAGTAAATTGCTGTTTCGGTCGCTAAATACTGTGTAAAGGTCCATAGTTGTTGTACAATTTTGTTTCTATAAAAGCGTAAGGATTCTATTGGTAGCTTTAAATTTACACTTGAACAATTAAAAAAAACAGTTTTTTTCTAAACTTTCAAGGTCATATCTTTCTATGATATTAATTATATTTTTTTATTTTATACTTTATTACAATAATTTTATGGTTTACTATCCATTTAGCAACACTATGTTATCAATTTTAACATGACTCATCATGCCTATTGGCAAAGCGCAAAGGGATATGAAGACAAACGAATTTTAACGACTTTTTAGCTAAAATGATTTCGCTGAACGTTCGTGAATAAGGGCATTAGCCTTCGACCGCCAAAAATATTTACAGAGGGCCCAATTACAATTTAGTACCACATATTATGCAAAAGCGCTCAACCGTTACCGCACTAATACTAGAGGCTTTCTAAGCTGTAGACCTCGCGAGCCTGTTTTTTTTCTTATTCTAATATAGAGGCTCTCTAAGCTGTAGAACTCGCTAGCCTATCTTTTTTTTATTCTACTATAGAGGCTCTCTAAGCTGTAGACCTCGCGAGCCTGTCTTTTTTTATTCTAATATAGAAGCTCTCTAAGCAGTAGAACTCGCTAGCCTGACTTCTTTTTATTCTAATATAGAGGCTCTCTAAGCTGTAGACCTCGCGAGCCTGTCTTTTTTTATTCTAATATAGAGGCTCTCTAAGCTGTAGAACTCGCTAGCCTATCTTTTTTTTATTCTACTATAGAGGCTCTCTAAGCTGTAGAACTCGCGAGCCTGTCTTTTTTTTATTCTACTATAGAGGCTCTCTAAGCTGTAGACCTCGCGAGCCTGTCTTTTTTTATTCTACTATAGAGGCTCTCTAAGCTGTAGACCTCGCAAACCTGTCTTTTTTTATTCTAATATAGAGGCTCTCTAAGCTGTAGAACTCGCTAGCCTATCTTTTTTTTATTCTACTATAGAGGCTCTCTAAGCTGTAGAACTCGCGAGCCTGTCTTTTTTTTATTCTACTATAGAGGCTCTCTAAGCTGTAGACCTCGCGAGCCTGTCTTTTTTTATTCTAATATAGAAGCTCTCTAAGCTGTAGAACTCGCTAGCCTGACTTCTTTTTATTCTAATATAGAGGCTCTCTAAGCTGTAGACCTCGCGAGCCTGTCTTTTTTTTATTCTAATATAGAGGCTCTCTAAGCTGTAGAACTCGCGAGCCTGTCTTTTTAACCCCCGACGCAAAGAGAGGGGTGTTATAAGTTTAACGTGTCTATGTATTTGTGTATCTGTCTGTGGTATCGTAGCTCCCAAACGGATAGACCGATTTGAATGCGGTTTTTTTTGTCATAGATAATTTTAACCCGAGTGTTCTTAGCTATGTTTCATCAAAATCGGTTTAGCCGTTTTTGAGATATTAAACTTTGAAATTAAAAAATTGGGGGTTTTTCAAATTTTCTAAGTTGTTTTTTTTTTATTTTATTCGAATACTAATCTAAATAAAATAAAAATAGGTAATGAAGGAAATGTGACCTGTAGAGAAAATAGCCGGACAGACGCCAGAAACATACGAAAGACATACGAAAGAATTTTTGGCCAAGCTAAAACGGAGAACTTCGTTCGCTGTGCTCGCTCGTTCAATTGGATACCAATCAAATTTGTCAGTGACCCATCGGGGCGATGGCGAGAGAGAAGATACCTACCGAACCGAGCGCTCTTACCTACTGATCACATACCCTCCCTTTGTTTCGTTTCGACACCTTTGCCCGCTTCCGATTCCTAGTTTAAATTACTTACCTGCGATCTTCCACAAAAATCGAAACTCGTGGTTCGTATTTCTCCATCTCTGTCGCTCAAGTATTATTAGGCCGATAGAGACGGAGATATTCGAACTTCGAATTTCGATTTTCGTGGTTAGAGATCTGCTGTGCGATTTACTACCGTTCTCGACTAGACACTCGTGTACTCGTGTAACTTGACCCCGCGATTCCTAAACAACTATTGGTAGGCAGAGGTCCAATTTTACACTGGTGATTTTCGAGTGAGTTTTGTGATGTGAATTCTAATCCTGTTCTGTTTCCTGTGTTTCCGTGCTTCGTTGGAGGAAAGGTAATCAATTTGTGTATTTCTTTTTTTTTATTGTTTTTGAAGTGGATACTTCTTTGCTCGCGTTCATGTATTGGGGTACAGTTCAAAATGTATCACGTGACTTCCGGAATAACTTTTTGTAGAGAAGCCTAATCTGATTTCAAATAATTGTTTGTTACATGTTTTAATCCTTCTTTATTTGCCTTTAGTTGTTAATCACAAAATGTTATTTATTTTATGTGGCAGACATGAAAATAATGCTGAAATGACCGCCATTTTCCATGTATAGCGAGTCAAATGAGCTACGTCAGTCAATGTTGTCATATATACCGATTTATCTGTACTTATACAGATTTTAGTGAATTAATTCAGACATATATTTACGGGTACACCATAATAGCAGATTCCTTGAAATAAGACTTATCCACTTAAACTTATTTAACGGTTGTATCTCCGACACAACCTGCTTCTTTTTTTAATGAGTGTGACAAGTGGACACCTTAATCATTGCTAAAGCGTAAGGTACTTAGGGTAGCCGATTATACTTTTTGGAGTAGCCAAAGCCCGCCGCCTAACAAGGCCCAATTTAAAAATTCGCAGTTATCATTAATCCAGCCTATCTAGCACGATCGCGTTTATGTAGGACATAAAGCGCCTTTAAAAGATGTTTATGTAGGCCCCCCACAAGGTGGACTGATGACCTGGTAAAGGTCGCTGGAGTCCGCTGGATGCGGGTGGCGCAGGACCGGTCATTGTGGCACTCTTTGGGGGAGGCCTATGTCCAGCAGTGGATGATGATGATGAGGTTGAGGACATAAAGCATTCGTCCCTCTTGCACTTACATAGCTCCTTTCTAGTAATGGACGAATGCTTTATGTCCCAATTATGGTCCAAAGTGCTACAATACGGTTGTCATCTCAGTTCTATTTTACGTTTTAAGCCTGCATCATATTGGCGCGGCCTGCGATGGCGGTCCATAGTAAATTTAAGTACGGTGGAACGGGGTGGTTACTTTGATTCGGGGGGGCGACTTTGTTCAAATAGGTTTTTCTCCAAAATCATTGTTTTTACTTGTGGGTGAACTGTGGCAGTGAATATATTAGTATTCTAATTAAATTAAATTAAATCTTCTTAATTTCAAATAGTTCTGCTTTTATACTACATTCTGAATTATCAAAGTAGTAGCTCCATTTATCATAAGTAGATTATAAATTGTACGGAGATGACAGCTGTCATAGGGATCAAGATTCGCCGCGATAGTACATTGTACCTATGGACCTATGATACTCAGGACAAGCTATGGTAATAATAATAGTTGTCCTTGTCATAGTTCCACTTTTTTTTTTGCCACAACTGATTTAGTAAGTATGAAGACTGAAGTTGTGGCAAATAAACCTCTACCCGCCCAAATTAAGTAGGTTGTTTATGGTAAGCCATCAGGCATTTTAAGACCTGTTCTTAATTTAGCTGCATAGGAGCCTTTCCGTCCCTCATTGTGGTATCACGTATAGCTTGTCCTGAGTTGTATAGGTTCATGCTTGTACCTCATCATCAGCCTATATAGGTACCTACGTCCCACTGTTGGGCACAGCCAGCACAGGCCTCCTCTCATTCTTGTACCTATGTTGTTAACCCTTTGAGAGCTAAAGACGGCTGTGGACGCGGACGAAAACTCGTGCCAGTGCCGGACGGCCACTATGATAAAATTGATAAATATTGTCATTTTGACATGACAATATTTATCAGAAGTTTCATTTTATTCATATTTTGTCTGGCTATTGTTTTGTTTTGGCCACAGTTGGGCACCGTTTTGTCTTGCACGCTCGCTGTCAAAAGGTTAATATTGCATAAGTACCTACAATACTAACAAAGATTCAGTATACTATATACAAAAAATATATAAGTACCCATATAGGTAATCAGTTTGTTAATTTCTCTTTACTTTATCTAAAAACATTAACAGTTATTACACAGGTAGGTAGAATAGTTTACACAATACAGCTACAGTAAGGTAGGGGTACCTTACGTGTAGGGGAAAGGCCTAAAAAAATATTACCTATGTATGAATATTTTATCTGTAGGTACCTATAGTGAGTGAAAAGCAAAAATTTTTTACATAGTTAAGAGCCTTAATCTAATCTACGATTTACGTAACGCCAATTACCCATACATTTTATATGGGTAATTGCCGTTACGAATCTGAAAAAAGTTAATCGTAGATAGGATTAATGTACAATTTTTTGCATAGCACCCTAGTATACCCATGGACACACCCGTACCTATCAATCACGACGACGGGGTTATTATATGAGAATCGTGAAAGTTTAAATCAAATCACGTTGATGCATACCAAATTATGCGTAAAGAATGACGGACATGGCGAAACCAACCATTTAGTTTCGCTTTGTCCGTCTTTCCGCATAATTTGGTTCCTTGTTAAATACGAAACCATAAGCAAAATAGTAGATGTTTAATTATAGTATGTTTTTGTCTTACTGTACCTACTTGTTCGAAGGCAATAATTTTTATTCATAAAATAAAACAAGACCTCAAGCGCCATCTGTTGTAGGTCTACAACATTCGAACGTTGCACAGGAGGCAACTGGTGGGAGGGGCCTTAGCCTGCATATCTGCCGTTACGTAACTTTGTTGTGAAGTGAGGAATGTTTTCTAACATCACATTACATAAACAAACCAAGTTATTGATCAAACATTACATAACACAATGTGGCTGTCTTGTAATCTCAAGATGCAAATTTAAATTAAAATGCAGTTTATTGATCATGTATATTTAAAGTACACATTAGGAAAAGATTATAGACACATTTTGGTACAGGGGGCATTGGTTCTAGCAATAGAAGAATGTTTACATAACATTATATTAAATATATTATGTGTTACATAGTTCAATTATAGTTTAAGTATCCTCTGGAGCTTTGACTTCTGAAATTGAATTAGCCTTCACTCGCTTGGCTTGTGTTGCCTCACCCTCATTAGTTTCCTCCTTACATAATTCATGAAGGTTATATTTCTTAAAATTATAATAATCTTCCACAATGCTCAACAGGCAGATTCCTTTGATAATTTCAACAATAATGCAAAGCCCGGGGTTCTTCAAGTCCGCTTTGTTATCACCATTCTTGAGGACTATCATCTCTGCGAGTTCCTTGATGACCAAGTCCCGAGACACGCTACTGTTAAAACGTTTATTAAAAATCACAGCAAATGTTGAAGATTTTTTCAATAAATATTTGTCAAACAGCTTCCCAGCACACTCCATAATGTCTGGCAGGTTCGCTTTGCAAGTCGCCATGATTGGGAGCAAGCGTAAGACATGCCGTGTTTTCTGCATTTTTGTCTCCGACAGATCTTTGATTATGGCCTTGGTCAATTCTTCTGGACTAGGCAGGTTAGTTTTGATGAAAATGCAGTTTGATGCGCCCGTTTCCACGACCTGGAAACGTTTGTGCTTGAGCGATTTTTGTGAGTCCACTTTCATAGACTCAACCTCGCGTTTCAGCGCGTCGCCTATATCAGTCTCTTCTTCAGATTCGCTACCAGAGCGGTCCTCTCCCGCGCCAGCCGCCTCCTCCAACTTCTCTGTTCCCGTTACTGGATACAATTTGTCCGCATACTCATTCAGCAGATTGTAAACTTCTTTCACGCAGTCCTTCTCCCTGAAGTTACACGTGCAAAAAAAACCGCGAAAGCCGGGTTCTAAGAAATATTTGTTTCTACGTTTCCGAAAGTAGAACTTCTTCTTTTTCCTCGTGTCCCCCATTATAGCGGTCTGATTGTAGAGTGGCACAAGTTTACTTTTGAAGAAGCCTGGACTCTGGAGTGTGATATAACAGATTATTACGTATTGAATTGGAATTATAAACTAGCATATCACACCATCAGCATGTCAACAAACGTCACATTGTCATTTGCATTGAGGCGTTTTTACTGATTTTAAACCCAAATGTGCATTTATTTCACTTAAATACCCTACACACGGTAAGACACGGCCACATATACAATAATATATATTTAAAAAATGGCAACTCAGTGCCAAATTGAAACTAAGGCCATTAGACACCCTATCAATTTGTTACAACAACGTGCTATAGTTTGAAATTTGAATGCATACCTCAACTCATGCATACATACTACTATCGCCCAAGGGTACGGGTTAACACTTTCTGTTCAAAATCGTCTGCACATGCATGGCGAACTCTCGAAAATTATCCTAGAGGTGTGAACCCGTACCCTTGGGGGATAGTACCTTTCATTCTAACTATAGCAAGTTGTTGTGAGAAATTGTTAGATTACAATTTATGACAAAAACCGACACAGACGCATCCATAATTGGAAGCAATACAATCCTTGCATTCAATTAAATTCAACTCAACTGTCAAACACATTGCAGCAGATAGTGGTCAATAGCGCAATACAAACGATGCAATTTATCACAACAACTGACAGAAGCATTATATGAAGGGTCCACGGAAAGAACATATTTATCTAGTCACTTTTTTTTTCAAAATGAGATTGACATGTGGTGTTCGTAACGAGCTCAACATTTTGAGTTCAAGATCTCATTTTGAAAAAAAAAGTGACTAGACATGTTCTTTCCGTGGACCCTTCATATGATGATGACGTGGGTCCCGGTGAGGTCAGAATGAAGAAGACTCTACTTAATGTAAAAGCATTCGATTCGGCTTCATTGTTTATGACCTCATATTTGGGTCAATACAGAGGTCGTATGGAGGAGTCTATATAACGTTGTGTTAGGTAATTATTTATTTATTTATTATTTAATCGAGTCCGCCGCGTGATTTCAGCCCATCTGGTTAGCACTTATGTGCTGATGGCAAACCAAAAATACTGTACTGTATACCTACATAGTTTATATTTGACTACCTGCCCGCGTGGCTTCGCCCGAGTATTGCAAAGAACGCAGGCAAACCCGAGGGATAAAATATACTTAGCCTATAAATATCTAAAATTTCTACACGCAGGCGTTGAAGCTCCAAATGGCAAACAGATACGCCAATGAGATTCTCAGCAGCCTTCCTATCGTAATACGACGATGTATTTGTTCGATGATATCTTACCCTCGGTTTAGATATTTTTATGGGTAGCATGCAATGGATGATTGTGAAGATAAAAGAGGTGATCATTTGAATAGTTTTTAATTTTTTAATACAAATATCTTATTTACAATATTTATTAATAAAATGTATTAGCAAGAATATATTGAAATGATATATTTTATCTATTTACAAGCTTATACTAAGATTTTACATAATTATTTATAAAGAGTAATAATTATTATTAACTATGACTAAGATCTAATAATTATCCAAAATACTTAACAAATACTTTCAGTGTAGATTTTGCATTGCAAACCAAAGATAAATAACATTAAACATTTAGATAACAATTCATTCTTAATGTAAATTATGACACTAAACTGTACTCAAACATAATAATCCAATTTTTTCATGGTATTTTGAACAACTGGACATTATGAGTGAGATCTTTTAGTTGCATTATTTTAAAGGCGACATAGAATCTGCTACGACAGCTTAAAATCTGCAATATTTTGTTTTCATCACAGAAGGCAGGTTTGCGACGACTGGTTTATTCATTTTCGGACACACTGTGATACTGAAAAAATGAAAAAATAACATTATCAATCAAGCACTAACAATACCACCTTATAGTTAGAAATTAACATTGAGAATGTATGATGGAAGTGGGTCAGTTGAAAGGGGAAGAACTCGCCGAATTTTTACCAAATCGCAGAAATTCTAAGGCAATAGGGTATTTTCATCAATCAAAATTAAATGATCAAAGTTTTTTTTATATAGTTTTACCATACGAAATACGAAATGTTGTTATAAAAACATTTTTAATTTGAAAATTATAATCGTAGTTTTATTATCTGTATGTCCCGTGACCGAAAACGCCAACCGCCATTTTGAGTGACGTCAGTATATAGCAACATGTTTTCGTTGTAAAGGGCATGTACATTTTTGACTTTCCTATGTCTAAAGGACATTCTACTCTTATGACGTCATTATAATGGCGACTGCGTTTTTGGCGCGATTATATAATATGGTTCAAATTTTAACCATTTTTTTCTTTGCATAAAGCGATATTATTTTCAGGTAATAAAAATACTAGTTGACTATCGAATCTATACGAACATATTAAAATATATAAAAAAAATTGTAGAGTAGCCTATTCAAGACAAACCGACGAGAATGTGAGGGATGTTTTCAAAATTAGATGAAGTTATTCAGGATCGTAGCAAATGGAAGTCCATGATGTCAGCCTACCCCTATACTCGGCAATGAATCGGCGTGTTAAGCATTTGAACATGTTTATCTCAATAATTTTAGCCAATATTGATATCCGTTTATGGTGTGGATTATTTTTCTAGACCGAATTCACTTATCTAGTCTATTATTGTTCTTTATGGTTACGTGTAACCCCTAATTGTTACTGTAAAATAAACGTAGTAAACATGCACACTTTTTCAAACAAAAAACGGCTTTATGTCTAAGAAAAGGAAGTCCACATTAAAAATACTACTTAGCAATAGACTACTTTAAAACTTAAAACAATATAGTCGCTTAAAGTATTCGAGTAAAGTATTGTGGCTTTTTTGGACCGATGGGTCTTAAGATAAGATCTGGTGTAGTAAATTAATTCGCTCAGTGTTCAGACTTGTACAAACTGTCAAACTTACTCAGTATTATATTCTATAGACGACAGCTTGACATACTCGACGTAGACGCTGGGAGACTTGATCAGCCGCCACGTGATGGGGTTGAACAGGTTGGTCTCGTACTTCCACTCCACCATCACGGAGAGCGGCGGCAGCCCCGTGTCCCGCACCGCGACCATCTGCTTGTCTATGTCGCCGGGCTTGTAGTATTTCCTGGAACACGGAAGCGGTTAAGAAAAACGTCTTTGGAGTTTTTAACTAGGCGTCTAACGTCATCATATGATGTCACAGGTAGTACTGAAGTCTAGGCTCCGATGGGTTAAGCCTCTCGCAGACTGGCGCGGCCTGGCCGCGGCGGTCAATAGTAAACTTGTCATTAGCTGTCAAATTTACTATGGACTGCCACCGCAGCCCGCGCCAGTGTGGTTCAGGCTTTAAGCACACCAAAAACGGGTGCAATTTGTCACACCAACTTGCAATCGTTGGAAAGAGTCAGCCATACATTACTAACCAGTCTAACTATAGCTTATTATTTTTAAATTGTCATAAACAAAACGCGTACTTTTGTAAGTGATCGAAGTGACGTTTTTAAAAACGTGTCAAATAGTTTTAAATCAAAAAATAAAAATATTGTCGAAATAAATATCATAATAAACTAAAATGCGGATCAACCTCGCTTCATCCGTCAAAAACAACTCATCCACGAATTGCTATTCCCCGGCCTCTGCAATAATGTACTAATGACGCATTTAAGAAAATGCATTGACGTGTATAGTTAAATAAACCAACGCAACGACATTGTTTTTATATTATTAATCTAATAACTTAACAAAAACATATAAAAGTGACGCAATTTAGGAGACGCAAGCTATAATTAAATAAAACAATGTTATTGTTTTTTTTTAATATGAAAAAGAGGTGTGACCTAGATGACGTCAATGACCGCAGGAGGCGGGGCGATAATGAGGCGCGATAATATAGATCCGGCAATAAAACACGTCAGAGTTGTAATGTCTGATCTGTTCCGACCTGTAACCTCACTATCACCGGTGGTCCTTTGACTTATGTTATGATCATATTGCAGGAATAAGTAAAGCGCAGTTAATGAATATATACTGATATTAATTATAAAGAGGAAAAGTCTGTGAGATTGTAGCTTTGTAAGTTTATAACTTTGTATTTAATGGGTAATCTCCGTAACCTCTTATTAAATCCAATAAAAAAAAAACTCAGACATGCAATGAAAAGCCGCGCGGGCAACTAGTCTGTACTAATGTTATAAAGAGGAAGTGTCTGTGAGATTGTAGCTTTGTAAGTTTATAACTTTGTATTTAATGGGTAATCTCCGTAACCTCTTATTAAATCCAATAAAAAAAAAACTCAGACATGCAATGAAAAGCCGCGCGGGCAACTAGTCTGTACTAATGTTATAAAGAGGAAGTGTCTGTGAGATTGTAGCTTTGTAAGTTTGTATGTAATGGACAGGGAGCGAAACTTTGGTGCCGGTGACGTCATTATGACACAAAGTCGCATATAGGATGTTTTTTTAAAACAACATTGCATCACCTCAACGATTCTTAATAATGTATAATAATGGCAATATAATATTAATGTTTAGTTAATTGTACAAAAAATATGTAAATATTAAGAAACGATACGAATAACATTTTTAATTGGGTAATGTAATTCTAACAACAAAATATTTTTCCTCAAGTAAATGAAACAACACAACAAATGTTTCGTTGGATGACGAAGTATGCAGAACGCTTAAAGTTTTAACATAATATCGCATCTTCTTTCTTATTGACAAAAAACGAAAAAACTTCTGCAAATACGGCTCCATGGACTCCATATCATAGCGCTCAAGCGAAACAATAATACCTACGTCGATTATATTTACAATTTACAAATAAAAAAAATAAACGGAAATTGGTTGTTGTTTCCAACAATCTTGTATTTAACATGACAAAGAGAAGGTGCATTGGCACAACTTATTGAAGTTGTTATTTAATTAGGTATCTATTATTTAGATAAAAACACTCTGTATGTAGCTTGACGTCATACGTCTGTCATCGGCACCATAGTTTCGCTCCCTGGTAATGGGTAATCTCTGGCATCTATTATCCGATTTCAAAAATTCTTTCACCTGCATGTAGAATGGACTTTCTGGATGGTTAGGCTATTTATTATTTGAACAAAATAGTAAAATTATTTATTGTTTGAATGTTCAAACACTCGAGAACCTTTCCACCCCAATGGCAATCGGAACTACGTGCAATGTGCCCCGCCCACTGCCACTTAAATTTAGCGATTCGGAGTGGCGACCACGTACCGGAAGGCGCGGCGTGGGTAGGCCTCCCACAAGGTGGACTGATGACCTGGTAAAGGTCGCGGGAGTCCGCTGGATGCGGGTGGCGCAGGACCGGTCATTGTGGCACTCTATGGGGGAGGCCTATGTCCAGCAGTGGACGTCTTTCGGCTGATATGATGATGATGAAGATGACATTCAAACAATTAGCATATAGAGAAAGTTAACTTACTGTTCTTCATCCAAGAACTTGTGATCGCTCTTATTGTTGTTTCTGTCTATCAGGGTGATCTGCACTCTGCCCACGTCAGGGCCGTGTGTTCGGCTAGGCGTAGAGTTGGACACTTTCAAGGTCACTTCATAATGCACTCCTGTAAAAAAAAAAATACGCAAAGTTAAAACATGATTAAATTAAATGACATAAAAACTTAAAAATAGAGGCTAACAATAGGCGGCAATACATTTGCATACTGCTCACTCCTCCCTAATCCACTTTCGGCTAAAATAGTTGTCCGATTGTATCGATGCAAAATGCCGTATCGTCTCTGGAGCCGTAGCATGGTTGGCCTTGTCACGCGATAGGTGATAGGATAGAGCATGCGTCACTGGCTGACACCGTTCGATAGAACGAGACGACGCTCTTATCTTGTCACTTGTCGCGTGATAAGGCCAACCATGCTACGGCTCTTGACCTCCGAAATAACTTTTTTACGTGGAATTTAATTCTGAGAGCGTTTACGCACAACTTTGTGCAGCGCTGCAAACGCGATGCAATATCAATAGGTACAGATAATTTTAACAGGTGATCTATGGCTATAGTATCCGCAAAACTAAGTGGCGAGTAAGGTCGTAAAATATTAGAATCATGCTATTATTACGCACAAAAAGGTTTCATTGTTACTTTTATTGGCCGACTTGCCACTTAGTTTTGCGGATACTATAGTGTCGGTTTTACCGCTGCAAAAATTCGCCCTGTGTAACCGATCATAACTAAACTTGATCGTGCCTCTTTGAATGGTGGGATCATAGTTAAAATGACGGACCATGGGTGAAAGTATATTGTATTTGTCATTTCAATAGGCAGCTTCATTTTTCTCGGCTCCAAATAGTATCCATACTAATATTAGTGTGTCTGTCTGTCTGTCTGTTACCTCTTCACGCTTAAACCGCTGAACCGATTTCGATGAAATTTGGTAAAGACAAAGTTCCGAGTCCTGGGGAAGGACATAGGATAGTTTTTATCCTGGAAATCATCCCCTAAGGGGATGAAATGGGGATAAAAGTTTGTATGGAGCTACGATATGCATGAGCTCCACGGGGACGGAGTCGCGGGCAAAAGCTAGTAAGTAATAAATACAATGTACATTATTCATAATACTATTATAAATGCGAAAGTAACTAATAACTATGTCTGTCTGTTACATTTTCACGCGTAAACCGCTGAACCGATTGAGATGAAATTTGGTATCGAGATAGTTTGAATCCCGGGGAAGGACATGGGATAGATTTTATACTGGAAATCATCCCCTAAGAGGGTGAATTGGGGGAAGTTCCTCGCGGATGAAGACGCGAGAAAAAGCAATAGTTTACTATAAAAAAGTGGTTGCCTGTAAAGTCGGTTTATGGACGATAATTTTACGTGATAACGTCCATTAGAAAACATTGATAAAAATTGCATAACACGTATTTACTCATTTATCGTTAGGAATACTCCTGTGAAGTTTCGAATAAAATAGTCGATGTAATCTTGTTTCCCCATACAAACTTTGGACCCCCATTTCACCCCCTTAGAGGGTGAATTTTGAAAAATCCTTTTTTAGTGCACCCTTAGACCTTATAAGGAACCTACGTGCCAAATTTGGAATCTCTAGAACCAGTGGTTTGGGCTGTGCGGTATTCCGTGCGCGCAGCCGGCTCTCGGAACGGGACAATGAGTCACACGTTTTCGTGCGTGCAGCCGGCGTTCATCGATTTATAAGACGTTATCACATCAAAATACTTACTGCAAAATGGTTTCTTGCTTCCAGTCTTGCCGTAGAGCGCGACGTTCGAAATGGTGTCAACGAGCCCTCGGTCCAGCAGCTCCTTATACGCCTTGTACGAGTGGTACCCCATCGGGATACAGAGATGCTTCTGGCTGCAAGAAGTGCAGTTGCCAGCTAGGAATGCCTGGAAAATATTTATTATTTTATCCTCCTGACTCCCAAGTTCCTAAAGAAAGAACAAAATGGCTCAATGGGATGCAAGTCAAGTATTAAGAGTCCCCGGCAAGCTCGACCGAATTTCACCTTCCCATACAAACGGAGTTTCGTTCTCATTTTAAAACTGCGTGATGGACTGTAACGAAACTTTGCATATACAATGGCATGAGGTATATCTAGGTCTCTAATTAGTTTATATGGCTCCAGCTTATAAAACAAACGAAATACAGCAAAAACAAGTTTTGTATGAAAAACTTAAATTCGCTGTATTTTTTTACTATGGTATTTGAAGCTATTACATAAACTAATTACAGACCTGGATATACCTTATTCTAATTACAAAGTTTCAGAGCAAACTAGTCAGTCGTTTTAAAATGGGAGCATGACTACGTTTGTATGGAGAACCGAGCTTACTGCGGACTACAAACGACAATAAACAAATGAAACTAAAACAACAGAAAAAAGAAGAAGAAGCTAAAGCAAGAGAGTTTCATTTGTTTATTGTCGTTTGATTTTAGAACAAAAGTAAATACAATACGTCTGAATCGCTTTGCGATCTCAGGCAGATAGTCTGGCTCGCCAATCGTGGCACGCGAAAAAAGCAGCAAAATCTGCATTAAGCCGGCTTCTTTTGACATTTCCAATGACGTTCTACACGGACGAACTCAGGAAATCTACTGTCCCCTTTTTACGAGTACTAATATCAATATATTTATATCTATTAGATATATCATCGTCTAGTACCCATAACACAAGCCTTATTGAGCTTACTATGGGGCTACTATACTAGTTCGATTTGTGTAAGATTGTCCACTAATATTTATTATTATTATATACACAAAGGTCGTGGGATCTCCTAGTTAAATATCAATGGCAAAACTAAGACTTACCTCATAAGACTCGCACTGGATAAACATAAAAGGGCAAGACGGCGAGATGCTCTCAGTGAAGAACTCGTAGCTCCGCTCGTGGCTGCAGCCAACAGACTTGACCATCCACTTGTACATTTCGTCGTTGAGGGTAGTCACTTGGTTGTCCACCTTCTTGCAGCCCGGCTGGATATCGCCCCCGTTCGGGAAGAAGTCCACATGGCCTATGGCCTCGGACATGCCTAGACCTGGAAGTACAATTATTTGTAAAAGATGTTGCTGGGGACATTATATCCTCCTAGTGTTATTCCCGGTTGTGCCTTTAGGAGCCCGGGGTCCGCTTTGACACCTAATCCCAAGATATGGCATAGGCACTAGTTTTTACGGAAGCGACCGCCATCTGATCTTCCAATCCAGAGGGAAGACTAGACCCGACCTTATTGGGATTAGACCGGTTTCCTCACGATGTTTCCTTCGCCGAAAAGCTAACGGTAAATATTGCGTATAAAAGTTCCGAAAAACTCATTGGTACGAGCCAGGGTTCGAACCCACGACCGCCTCTTGACAGCCGCGTGCCTGAACCACAAGTTTTACTAGATGTTTCTGGGGTACTAACTAACTATTTTGGCTCAGTGATCCAAAAAGGGTCTTGGCCTCCGAAACGAGAGCACGCCGCTTATCTTATTCCGATGCTGCGCAGCGAACGAAAAAACCGTAAAGTGTAACAAGCGCCGAAAAGTGGCCCCACAAATAGGATGCACATTGCCATCATGCGGACGGGGGGCGGGGTGGCGGCGCGGTGTCAAAAGGATGCCAAGCAGCCGTTTAGTTCGAACGTGCGCACACATGCGCATACCGGGTTTTGAGCACGTGTTTGGGTAGAAATTTGTAGGGAGTTCGCCTTCTATGGTTTTTTTCGTTCGCTGATCCTGCGCCACTTCCTGCCAGCTTTCAGCTTGAAGATGACGCAGATGGGATTTTGGTCATTAGGCATATTTTTTTGCCTTCTTTCTTTTGAAGTTATAATATATTTAGAGTCTTCACCCTTATTTGGGAGTGCCATCTAGCGGCGGTCTGCCCCGAGGTCTCCGTCTATCCATATCCTATTAGGATAAAATGTATCTTAAAGTTAAGTTACCTGCATAGTACAAAGGCATGGCATTGCTGTGGATGATGTCAACGTATTTTGCGTCTGACCGGTCTAGCCGCACCAGGGTCACAGTCTTACTGAAGTACGGCGCGGCGGGGTCCAAGCCCGTTATCCTTCCCAGTTTCAAGTTGAAATTCTGGAAGAAATTTAGGCTTCATTCATTTAATAGTTAAAAACTATTTAACCTTTTTCAGGCTTACAAGTTAAGGTACATGTTTGACAAGCGGTATGTACTAGATGGAAAGCCGCTACCTGGCAAAGGGACCATCGCGGAATCGGGGTGACCTGCGATGGTCCAAAGGTTTCCTTGTAGTACCTAATTTAATTTAATATATATGTATTCATTTAATTGCAATTAATAATAATAGCAATAATGCTGTATCTACTCTTTATGGACTAGTATGTTTCCGGAATAAATATTTTTCATTTCATTCATTTCAAAAAAAAAAACCACCAATAGCACTGCCCTGCGCACGTATCCCTTCCTATTGGTGGATTTTTTCCTCGCTCA
The DNA here is from genome assembly GCA_932294315.1 of Epinotia nisella. Lineage (NCBI taxonomy): Eukaryota > Metazoa > Arthropoda > Insecta > Lepidoptera > Tortricidae > Epinotia > Epinotia nisella. The sequence continues at coordinate 15,383,498 of OW028681.1, forward strand.
CCGGCCCGCTACCTCGCACAGGCCTGGTGGATGCTCACCCTTTCAATAGAGCGCGTGTATTGGGTATTTGCCTTTAAATGAGCCTAGCCAAAGATCTAAATGAAGGAGGTGTCAGATCGCAAGTATTTCTTGCGCAAGCCAAGGGCAAGGACTCGAGATTATTTATTACCGCCCGTGTTGTTTACGAGACTGCGCAGGAAGGCCAGCTGGCTATTATTCTCGCTATATGGGTATTTCAATATATTAAAGGATAAAGTTGTTGTCGAGTCATACGAGGAAGTCAAGAGGCTGGCAATGGACAGAGGAGAGTGGCGGTTACTCAACCGACAAGAGCAATTTTTTTAAAGATGATGATGGATTTTATATATGTATATTAACTTTTTTTAAACAAATGAAGTAGTTGTATTTCACAAACCTTTTGTAAATCATGCCCGCAGTATCCTCCCAAATGAGCACCCAGGGAATGTCCGATGAAGTGGAAATTGTCCAAATTCGGCAGTCCCAAGACTTCCTGTAACAATAGATTAGAAAAACTATAAGCCTGGGTTAAATAAAATAAATCCAAACTGGCGTCTACGGATGTTCTTAATTTGTTTTTGTTATCGGAGGGTATGGCAAAAAAGCCACTGTGGCAAGCGGAGCAGTGGCTTTTCGGTGAAGGAAAACATCGTGAGGAAACCGGTTTGATCCCAAGGACTAGTTTTCTATATGGGTAGGAAGGTATAACGGGGCAAACGCTAGCAGTATGATGATCTATGGGTATGGCAAGATGTGTGTGCGCAACGCAACGCAATAGGGTACTTGCCTCATACTAAAATTGGTAACGTATCTAGTGTTGCTAAATGGATAGTAAACCATCAAATTATTATAATAAAGTATAGATTACCAAATATAATTAAATCATAAAAAGATTTTGAGACACCTAAAAGTTTAGAAAAAATATGTATTTTTTTATTGTCCAAGAGTCAAAGTCAAAGTCAAAGTGATATATTCTTCAATTTAGGCATATTACATGCACCTATGAATGTCGATAAACTACCACCGGTTCGGAAAGTAAACCTCTGCCTCGTGAAGAACCGGCGTAAAAAACTCGGCGAGGTGTCATTTTTTCAAAACAGTATACAATATATCATTGCGGTATCAGTATTACAAAATTTTAAAATTTCATTGCTACAGTAGAAAGTCTATTTATTTTGCGACAGATTTCTAGTGCAGGATTTTATCGCTGCCAAATATCCCTCTCCATGATGTAGTCGTTTATCTTATAATATGCTTTTGAAATAAGTGTCCGTTTTACGACAGATTTGAATTTAGAGTCAGTAAGTTCGGTAATGTTATTTGGAATTAAACATTTAAAGCTACCAATCCTTACGCTTTTATAGAAACAAAACTGTAGCACAACTATGGACCTAAACGCAACCGATTCACTTGATTTTCCATGCAACGATTAGTACAAATAACAAACACTGACGTCATACTTTTATGTCGATTAGTATGTAGCGTTTCGGCTACCGCCAGCGAGGTCCGTCTTTAGCTCACATTGTTGGGTATTTATGTTCTTTAATTGTAGTTGCTCCCATTATTTTTTATTATTATTGTTGTTTGTGGGCCTTTAATGTGCCGCTTCGACCAGTGAGTGATCTATTGTGGCAGCCCTTTTTTGTTTATAGTTCACCGTAAAGGCCCGTTGCCTCCAGGAAATTCCAGATTCTTTGGGCGGTGATATGTTGTACCTCTTCTGGGTGCTTGATGTGCCGCCCTAGGTAGGTACTTCTTTTTTGCATGAGTGGTCCGCAGGAGCAGAGAATTTGCATTACTGTCTCCTCTGTCTCCTGGCAGAACCTGCAAGTTGCGTCTTGTTTCATACCCATTTGAAACAGGTGTTTGTTCAATTTGCAATGTCCTCTTAGGATTCGCGTCACTGCGCAGGTTTTGTGCCTTTTGAGTTGTAATAGCTCTTTAGACAGTTTACTATTGAAACCTTTAATTAAGGCTTTAGCTTGTTTTTGTCCTTTGGCGGACATCCACAGCTTGATTGCCTCTGATTTTTCTGTGTTACTTAGCAGAGAATATGCTTTCCGTTTTGTGATACCACAGAACAGTTCTGGGCCGACCAGGGTTGTTTCTGCGCCCTTCCTTGCAAGTTCATCTGCTTTTTCATTCCCTACAATATCGGAATGCCCTGGTACCCATTTAAGTATGACTTTGTTGGAGTTAGCCAGGGTGTTTAAATTGTTTTTACAAATCTGGACTAGTTTAGAGTAGGACTCTAAGGATTCTAGTGCCAGCAGAGCAGCTTGACTGTCTGAGTTGATGTAGATGTGTTGGTTCTTTTGGTTTCCTTCAAGGTTGATTTCCACGCATTTATTTATTGCGAAGACTTCAGCCTGAAAGATTGAGGCCTCTTTCCCCATGCTGACGCTAGCTTTGAGCTTTGGCCTCTCACCATAAATACCGCACACATACAAACAATTGTTTGTAAAATAATCTTAGGTCACAAGCCTATTTGTGTTAAAGTATGACTAATTGGTTCGTCTACGGGACCTGCCGGGACGAATGCAGTTTCGCCTTCATCTTACTGTACATACATGCACAGTATTGGCTGGCAGAATATATGGATGGTACTGCTCCTGATAAGAGCGAAATGATTCACTGTATCGTCTACCAAGAATGGGATTTGTATGAGAGAAATGAGCTTGTTCGCCCACGTCTTTCCTTAGAGCGTCCTTATATCTAACTTTTATTTCAGATACGTAGTCATGATGCTAATGAAACTATTCGTGCAAGAGCTAGCTTTTTGTCCGCTGTTTTGGTGGCAATAAACACATGGCCCCCGTATCAGGTTATCTGTAGGTACTTGACTTCAAGGGCCGCACGTTTGAGTACGAGAAGACTGCGTACCTCGTGGGGATCGATATAAAACTTACAGATGTTAACGACCATGCATCGCAAGGCTTCTGACATAGGACCAATCTAAATAGGGCGTCCGCCGTATTTTGTGGCAAACAAGCGAATAACTAAACTGATGGTTAGCGGGCAACGTAGGTAGCCAATGGGCGCTTCCAGGTCCGGCGATACTTCATGCCCTGCTCTAAATATCATCTAAGAGATCGCCCAATCTGTGAAGCGCCCCACTCCTCCCAGCGAGGCACCTAGCGGATGGTTTGTTTGGAAGAAAAACCATACTAGTTTGTTTCTTCCACAGCGTAAGGAGGATTGGAGAACTTCATGCTTGAAAGAACTGTAGTCACCTTAACATTGTTGATGAGATTCGCAGTCAGCGTCGAAACCATAAGGCACCCCACTCGTTCGTATTGTGTACTATATTTGTTCCCAACCAAAGTCACGACTGAGGCCATAAAGAAATACAATGAAAGACAATGCAAAAGAGATAACGCGAGCCTATGGTTTTATGGCCTCAGTCGTCACTTTGGTTGGGAACAAGTATTGTTTGTGTTTTACACAGCTTAAGGAAGATTGGAGAGCCTCGTGGCTTGAAAGAACTGTAGTGTCACTCCAATATTGTCAATGAGATGCGCAGTCAGCGTCCAAGGCATAAGGCGGCCCCACTCGTTCCCATTGTGTTCTAGTTTGTTTTCTACACAGCGTAAGGAAGATTGGAGAGCCTCGTGGCTTGAAAGAACTGTAGTGTCACTCCAATATTGTCAATGAGATGCGCAGTCAGCGTCCAAGGCATAAGGCGCCCCACTCGTTCCCATTGTGTACTAGTTTGTTTTCTACACAGCGTAAAGAAGATTGGAGAGCCTCGTGGCTTGAAAGAACTGTAGTGTCACTCCAATATTGTCAATGAGATGCGCAGTCAGCGTCCAAGGCATAAGGCGCCCCACTCGTTCCCATTGTGTTCTAGTTTGTTTTCTACACAGCGTAAAGAAGATTGGAGAGCCTCGTGGCTTGAAAGAACTGTAGTGTCACCTTAATATTGTTGATGAGATGCGCAGTCATGGCGCCGACGAGCCGGATGTTGGCGACGGCCTGCCCGTACGGCGGCTGCGAGCCGCCGCGCCAGTCCACCACCAGCACCGTCGCCGCCTCGTTGCCTTCCAGGTTCAGGAGCGCGTCCGCCATGTTTTGGATCTAGAAATAAAGAGATAATAATGAATCAAAGATTTTTTTTATCGAAACTACCATTAAAGGTTACCATAAAAACCAATATTGCTAAACAGGAGGTTTGTGAATCTATTTTATACGCCCCCTTGGTGTCATCGACAAATGTCTACGCCCCCCCGTATCTCGATTGAATTTATTTATACGGAAGCCCGATTTTAAGGCCGTGATTATGGACGAGCGGTGAAGGTCACGGTTTATTAGACGAGTATGAAAACGCTCATACTTGTCAAACAGTCGACGTCAAATATATGTATAAATTGTTCGCCTTATTATATTGAAATAAGGTGCAAAAAACATTCCTAGGCAACACCATATATGTTTGTTTGCGCCGATCGCCCTGCTGGTCCATAAACTCGGCTTAAGGGTAATGAATATCAGAGGCGTGCGAAGCGGTTTTCATGTATTTAACACCCAGCTCTGTCAAGCATGCGCGGTGTCAATTATATGAAAACAAATCCTCGGCCATCTCTGGTGGATTCACTCTACGAATCGATATGGTAAATACTGATAGATTACATTCTGTTTACGTGTTATGATGGCAACACGTTCAATATTTATCACGTCAGTACTGTAACATGTTTCGTAGAGTTCAGTCGTGTAATAGGTATGGAGGCAAAAACTAAAGCATGTCAGGCTATTATTTTAGCTTTTGTTTTATTTTTTACTATTTAAAAAGAATTTGTTCATTCGTAATTGGCTTAGTCGCACTTGCCATCAGAGCCGACGGTTGCCAGTTGGTGGCACGTGTTTCCATTGCTATCGCGTTGCGTACTGCCATATCGCAGTATTTACTGCACATGTAGTTTAGTATATTGACTGACGCCAATATTTATCACGAACTGCCATTACCCAGAAATCTAGATTTCCGTAATAAATATTGTCATCCATCGATATACTAGATTCGTCTAGTCTAGTCAATAAATATTACAATATTAGATAAATATCAGTAGTTTCTTGTGCATCTAGCCTTTGCCTAAAAAATCTCAACAATGTTTACCCATATCTTGTCGCCGCCTTCCAAGAACCCGTGGGAGATGAAATAGAAAGGTCCTCTTGGGTCCAAATTGGCGTTGCTTATTTTGGTAACATTGTCCGCTTCAAGTAGCACTGGTATCCTTCTATTTCGCCTAGTAAACGCCGGGAACCTGGAAGTAAAAAAACGTATCGATTACTGTTTGTTAAACTAACTAGCATAATTAATATATCTACTTATTAGATGGGATTCAAATGATGTATGTTTTTATGGTGTTGTTATGAAAGTTGTAACTTAATAGTAAATAAAGAAAACCATTTGTAGGTGCTATATTGTTTAATTACCTACTTAGTGTAATAGTAGCACTTGGAGTAATAGTTTTCCTAAAATAATGATGTGTTTTTCGCCAGCAGTGCCGAATGAATAGATATTAATTAACAGACATCGGAATTTTCGCGGCAAAACAAAACACTGTCGCAATCTAGCTAGTTTTAGAAACGTGTCTTTTATCGAAATCGAGTATTGTTATATAAAAAAACATGCCTATATGTTTACATTATTTTATAATCATTCGCGACAGTTCATTTAAAATATGCAAAAGAAGTGGTAAGTTACGGGATTGTTTTATATGTGTTATTCCATCTAAACCTTAACTATACTTTATCATATTAACTAACAACCCTTTCTTTTGGCGTAGTCGGGTATCAAAGAGTTAAACTTTTAATGAAGTGACTATACCACCTCATTGAAAATAATAGACACTTCAGAAAATGAGTACCTACTCAATAGGACATTGCATCTGTCTCTATACAATTTTATACAAACCTCACGTAAAAAATTGTATTAAATATTTAAATTTATTTGGTGAACCTTGTTTGTCTTCTATTACACAACTATCGATATCGATAATAAAATGTTTCTAACACTAGCTTGATTGCGACAGTTTTCTGTTTTGCCGCGAAAACTCCGACCTCTGTTAATTAATATATCCACTGATCCTCGTCGCTCATACTACCTACATGAATTTCAAAACGATGTCACATTGACAAAAGACTCTTGCAATTTCGTGGCAATGTATACTCCCGGCTTAGCCGAACTGCAAAGACAACTAAGTGAATACAAAATTAGAATGATCTAGAACTTTAATTACAATTAACCAGAACCGAACTCTGACCTACGAGTGTTATTCTCAAAACAACTATATCCGCTTCTTATCAGCCACACCTCCCAGTCTAAAGGTCGATAGACCCTAAACTTCCGATAATGCACAATGCACCGAGCTTGTTTACCGAACGTCACTGTGCAATGGGACGTAGTTGTTATGTCTGGTAATGATTGATGTCACGGACGAGCCCCCACGTTATCATTTATGGCTATGTAATCTCGCTCGTGCTAAATATACGGAGAAAGACATCAGAGCATGTTGTAAACAACGGTACGGTTATTAATCATTTGATACAGAGTACAAATACAAAGAAAAAATGAGCCGTAATCGCACACAGCTTAAGACAGAAATCGAACCTGCCCTACCAATAAGGCTATTCAGACCGCTACCATGACTGCATTGCCTTGCATTCGCAGCCGCTTCATCAACCGCAAGTCGCAACCATCCAGTATACTCGACTACTAGTTGGAAGTCCTGTTATCCAAAATGGCATGGTATTGGCCAAGTACGGGCAGCATGGGACGACTGTCCCTCCCAGTGTAAGCTTCTGTAAAGGCACAGAGTGTTTTCCAACCCAAGAGTTTCTTCTGAGCATTTTTCTGGGCGTTGGCTAAGGTGCCTTGGATCCTCAATAGATTTAAAATGTTGAAGCGCAGTTACTTCACTTACCTACTCATATGAATACAAGTATGTCCCTCTTAACGAACAACTCAAATTGGGTTTGTCTAACATCAGGGAATAAGGTATGGTTAACCGCATAGTGAAATGGCATATTTTCCATATTTTTATAGGTACTACGGCGGTGGCAAAGAACCGTACGGCCTGTCTGATGGTAAAAGCCAACACCGTCGCCTATGGACGCTTGCACCCACAGAAGAACCACAAGCACGCTTCTTGAGTTCTGCTTTATGCCCAGACTAGAACTTATTTGAATAAGTGGGTTATAAAAAAATCCTAGGTACCTACTCAATTAAAATAATTTAGGATCGGTTGACACAAGTAAAATGTAACGTGAAGCGGATCTTTGCGTGTTCTCACAATCAGTATGAAAACAAACGGGAAGGTCTTATCAATCGGCGTATACGCTGAATTGTACAAGGATAAAACAACAACCATTTAGATGTAATCGCAGTAGTAATCTTAATTAATAGTCTTAATGATCTTTCAGGGGTTTGTTGGTTGAGCGTATAATACTGGGAATCACAGTGTAACACAGGGTAATAGTACATTATACATACTTAGGGCGGTGAATTCGTGAATGCCCCAGATCGCAGGTGTTTGTGAATACGAATTATCGCCAGTGGTTTATAGTTTTACGTCTTGCCTTAGCCAGGAAGTGAGATTTTCTCCTTGCGTAGGGGGCAGAAAATCCCACTTACGACCTAGGGTGACGTAAAAAAAATTAAGAGACCTGAGGCCCTAGCACGATAGGTTTTATCGTCACGTTTTACGGCGAAAACGTACTGAAACGTCACGTAAAACATAACGATAAAACGTATCGTGCTAGCTGGGCAGATGACGTATGAAACTTGCCGATATTGACCATGTTATTTGCCAGACGAAAGTGGAAGTGATATCTATGAGCTATAGAAAGGACTGAATGTCAAGCCGCAAATAATGTCTTTAATACGTATGCGTATGTAGTCACAATACTTACGCGCTACGTAAGTTTGCATCTGTAAAATAGGCTTGTGTAATAAGATTTTTTTACGATCTCATTCGAACCAGTTTTTGGAGAGGCACAATAGTTTGTATGGGAGCAACTACAATTAAAGAACATAAATACCCAAAAATTTGAGACAAAAATTTATCTCGCTGGCGACGGCTCAAAACGCTTCATACTAATTGACATAAAGGTATGACGACACAAATGTCACAATGCTAAGCGTAGGTACTAACGTTGCATGGAAAATCAAGTAGGTAAATGGCTGTTTCGGTCGCGAAATACTGCGTTTTGTTCCATATTGTCATACAGTTTTGTTTCTATAAAATCGTAAGGATTCTATTGGAAGCTTTAAATTTACTCTTGAACAGTAAAAAATGCACATTTTTTCTAAACTTTCAAGGTCATATTTTTAAGTTTTTAAGTATATTTTTAAATTTATTACAATAGTTTGATGGTTTATTATCCATTTAGCAACACTAGGTATATTATCAATTTTAACATGACTACACTCTACAACCCTATTGCCTCAAGTAGACTCCCGCACACCCGTCGAACCCCTCTGACACCTTTGTTTCGACGCGACTAGTAGCTAACATCAGAGTGTGGCGCGTACTACATGTACTTGCCTATTAAAAATAACCTACTTAACAGTGATCAAATATCGTGTCTGAATTGTGTTGTCGCTCATCAATTGTACCTCCAGTACCTACCTATCATGAATTTGGGTACACAAATACCTACTGTAATTGTCAATACATCCAACGCGTAGTTAACAGATGCCGATAAAATATGAAATTGTAATTTGAGTCGGTCTGGTGGGAGCATTGTCCTGTAAATTTTGTTTCTAGTCAATTCGTGCAAAATATCACATGTCAAGCAAATCGACGCAGGTCTCTCTGTGCATGATTTGTTATGTACATGTACAGTCGACGTGAAATCAAATGTACACATATCTTTGACGTCGACTGTACCTATTTGGAACCTTGCAAAATTAAAAACTAATTGACACTTTCACTGCCAAGCGCCTACGCCGTAAGCGCTTTTCGCTACATACGGGGATAACCACGGGATCGGCTACGAGGTAGCGCGTAGCGATTCTTGGCACTGAATGTGTGGGGATGACTCTAATTTTGTAAGGTTAAGAAACTCGTTTAGGTCTTCCGTGTACGAGAAAACGAGAGCAACACTTTTCGAATGACTTTTTTGAACAATGTGTATAAATATCTAAATTTCTATAAAGTTACAATACAATATGACATTTTTACACGTATAGGTACAGTCAGCATCATAAACATGTATACACTTTTCGAGCTTATCTCCGAGTAATAAGGTCATAGAATGTATACATGTTTATGATGCTGACTGTACAGTCGCCATCAGATATATCGGAGCGGCCAAAGCGCTCACAAATATCTGAACATGTCCCTAATGCCTCGACAATAGAGACGTGTTCAGATATTTGTGAGCACTTTGGCCGCTCCGATATATCTGATGGCGACTGTACTCTATTGTCGGTATTGAGTTATGGACACCAGTATATACTACAGAAACTGCTCTTTAAGATGCAAAATAAAACATTCACCTAATCCATTTACTTATTTTTTAAGAATTTTTGAAATTATCATGTAGAAATATCCAGTTTAATTAATTGAAATATAACTGATCGACCTGATCGTTTACAATACAAGTGTTAGTTTTTTAATAAAAATAACAGTTTACAATGAAGAAGACGGAGATGTCTGCGTTATTTACCCACGAATGACACATATTTGCATTTATGAGATTTTAGACCAGGTAAAATACCTTCATTTTAACTCGATTATGCCTTTTAATAATGTAATGTTAGAGTTGGCTGAGATTGAGGCTAGGTGGGCTAGTGGGCTGCTTGTAGACGCTTTCCTCTACAAACGGCTTTTCCCATTTCATCGGCTACGAGCGAGCGTAGCCTACGAAATGTTAACAGGAAAATAAAGACCCAACTTTAATTGGAATTGAAATCTTTATAGAATAGTGCCATATTAAAAAACCACAGTGAACGAGGATGTAAACCTGAGGATTATCTTAATCATTGCACGTTACTATATAATGATTGCATTGTAATAAAAAAGAAAGATCATATCAACTGCATTCTCGTTTAAAAATAATATGCACCTTTTACGCTGCAAGGATGTGTACATAAAAAGAAAGCAATGTATGATATAATTACAACGATCGCGATTAGTTCAGCTTGCCATTTCTTTTGACACTCAAATTTGCACTTTTTATAAAGCGCATAGTGTCGTTTTTCGTATGCTCATTTAGGTACATTTAATCTTAAAACGCCGCAGAAAACGACGACGATTTTAAAATTAACTGCCGTGGGAATTTTAATTGGACAAAAAGGTCTAGTTCAGAGGAAACGCTGTACCTAATAATTAGATTTAAATAAATAAACTTAAGAACTGTAAGTACTTTATCACAAGCAGTTAAGGTAGATATTGAAAAGCATTTAATTAGTACAGACATTGTTTTTCTAGTCTGATGAATAAGGCAAGTAGAATCAAACGTGTTCCGGTGTAAACGGACGGCAGTTTACCTACTTACTAAGACCTAATAAGTATCTAGAAAAGCTCGTACCAACTCTTAACTTAACAATTGACTGGCTGAAGTTTACAGCTTACAGATTAGTTTTCCGAACCCAATATAAATTAAAGTAGAGTTCTAAATTAAATACATTAGATTAGATTTTTTACACTTACATTTCTATTAGCTTTTGCCCGTGACTTCGTCCGCGTGGCACTCTCTTATATCGTGCATCCGTATATATGGCCTCCATTTCACCCCCTCAGGGCATGACTTCCGGGCTAAAAGCATCCTATGTCCTTCCCCGGGATTAAAACTATCTCCACACCAAATTTAATCTCATTCGATTCAGAGCTTTAAATGTGAGGTAACGGACAGACAGACAGTTACTATTTAGGTATATTATTAGTAAAGATAGTATGGATTCCGGATCGCGAATTACTGAAATTGATGAATAAAACTTACCTTATTCTCATAGATTGGGAAGATTCTGGAAAGTAGTTGTCAGGCCGATTCTCCGTCCAGGGGTAGGCCTTCGAAAAGCATCCGTACGGTTCGTAGCATCGCTCCAAATCCATGTCATCTATTAAACACACCAACTAGGTAGAAAGTTGTCACAGATAATCAACACAGATATTCGAAAACAAACCACATCAATTGTCAATAACAAACTACTAAGTTATCACAGTAATAGGTATAAGTAAATGATACTACTCAAAACTAACAATGTTAGAAAAGATGTGTACAAAAATAATAATAAAAACCGACAATAATGATGGACAAGATAATCGACGATATCAAACATTTCTGTACTAAAAGTGGGCTATTTATGTTTGCAAGTAGGTAGTAAGGAATCGCAGATATACATATAGGTGCACTTAAATGAAAATTACATAGCATAAATATAATACCAAATAATCAAAGATATATAAAGGTACTTAAATGAAAAACACTAAACACTGTTACTACATATGTACAAAAATATCACAAAGCACAGTTATTAAAATAAAACTGCTAAAACTGACCATAAGTAATAACTTTGGCCATAGTCATAACTTTGTTATTTTTAATAAATCTACTAAATAAAGTGAACACAATACTGACCATTGAAACTAATTTTGACCCCTGAAGAATTCTGCTTCTCCATTAAGACCAGTATGGTCTGCACCATAAGAGACATACTCTTGTTAAACATTTTGATGATTTCGATCACAACACAACACGTGCACGTATCGAGTAATATGATCGGTTTGAACTAATTGCCGGAGCGTCTGTCGTGAAATGAAACAGCCGCGCGCCAGCAGTTGTTTAAATAGAGGTTGAGTTGAGGGTGCATTAAGTGCGCGCTTCGATATGGTTGCGATTCTTCGGACGGTATATGTGGAACGCACTTTGTTTGTTTACTTTCTTAATTAGGTAAGTTTTCTCGGAATGCTTTATGCAATGTCTTTCCTGTGGTTCATAGTTCATAGCTTATCTGCATGTAAGTTATCTTTTTATTACTTATACAGAAGACGCTGTTTATGCGGATTACGAGTCATAAGCTAAATCTCTAGGTATTATCCATAAATAATGAACTTTAGAAGATGAAAATAAAAGCTAGCCAAGAAAGTAAAGAATAAGTTAGGTACGTAGCAAATGTTGGTCACAATGGTACCTACACATGTACCTACTTGTGGAAGATATTCCGCATACTGAACACATAGGTAAAGCAGGGAAACAAGGACTTCCTCTTATTACTTCCGACCGTAAATGTAATCATAGTTAAATCGTTCAACCAATTTAGATTGTATTTGATATGAACATGCAAGACCTGAAAAAGTACGGATGCTGCTTTTAATTGACGAATATCCCTGACGGAGGTCACCTCATGAGGGTTGGAATTTGGTAGGTAGTACATGAGTTTGTTTAACGACTACGAGGATCAAAAGCCTGTGCTTAGATAGCGTTATCTTGGTTGCCCGAAGAAGCCCACTTTATACTTTATACCCCAATAATAATTTTATTGCCCAACCCCATTCATTTTAACATACTGTAAGTTTATTATTATTATTACAGTTGAAAAGATAATTCAACGACGTGTGACAGACGAATCCTTAAGGGCCCGTGCAGACAGAAGGCGTTCACTGGAGTTTTGCGTTCTGCGTACCATTTAATCCAATGGAACGCGAACGCAGAACTCCGGTTGAACGTCTTCTGTCTGTGGCGACACTAATAATAAGCCCGTTGCACCCTTTGGAACAATACTCCAAAACCCCTGACCAGAACCACCGCAATCAAGTCAACAGGCCTCTTTACAGTCTCATTACCTAACAGATCCCGTTACCAGACGTCCCGGGGCACGATAACAGGGGTTACGGCGTTATCTTGCGTTTATTTGTTGAAAACCATTGACGCACGAACAGTCTGGCCGATTGTGCAAGTACCCATTATCTACCAAGAAAAGCTATAGGTATTAATACTATAGTGTGGGTTTCGTCTGCAATAGCACAACTGACCACGACGTTACGCGAGGTTATAATATCTCCCTCTTTCTAATATGCATAGTGAGATGGGACTCGCTGATTCGCGCGCGAAGCGACTTGGTAGCAATTTGTGCTAGACAGTGGAGCACAAAGACTAACACCGCGAGACGATAAAATCTGCCCTCCTCTTTCTAATACCTATGCACGGTGCGAGTGGGACAGATCTAGCGCGCGACGCGACTTGGCAGCGAGCTGTGCATAATAGCTATCGACAAAATTATTTTCTTATAAGGTTTATTTTCAACTACCTTTTGCCCACGACTTCGTCCCCATAACCTGCCACACTCACGTCCAGCAGAGTAGCTAGCATGATAGGTTTTATTGTCAAGTTTTAAGGCTCAATGTACTATAAAGTTACGTAAAACATGACCATAAAACCGATCATGCTAGCTGTTCAGTTCCACCCTATCTGAATGCCAAACTAGATAGATACGAATCATATCGGTACCTCCTACGTATGCTGAAGCAAGTGATATTTTTATGTTGTTCGTTTTTTTTCCACCCCAATGATTTCCGCGACAAACTGTAAAGTAAACGCCCGAGTGATCGACGCTGTACTACTATATGGCATGGGCACTCTATCTCATCTACTAAACTGATATATGGCTTAAAGTCGAATGAAGAAAAATCCTCTTAGTTCGAATTTAACCCATATTGCTTTGACATAAAGCGCCCATGCCATATACTCATACTCGTATAGTAGGTACAGCGTCGAGCACTAGGACGTTAACCTTATCTATTAGAATTCCAAATTAGTGCGATAAGAATCATATGTAGATCATACTTGAAGTATTTATATACAGGGTGAAATAGGGGTCGTGGAGCAAGAAGACCAAAAGCGAATAAGATGGTCATACTGAACAACTTTTCCCATGGGACCAACCACGAAATCGTAAAAAAATAAGAGCCAATTAAGAGTTAACTGTGAGTTAATTGAGAGTTAATGTATGGAACAGCTGATTTTTTTTTTTGCGATTTCGTGTTCGGTCTCTTGGGAAAAGTTGTTCAGTATGACCATCTTATTCGCTTTTGGTCTTCTTGCTCCACGACCCCTATTTCACCCTGTATACAATGAACAATGAATTAAAATAAGATTGAGGATAAGACGGTAATTTATAGATCTACCTTTGTAAGGAGACGAATGCTTTTGCAGGTGCAGAGGGGTAATCACGTAACGTTTTGAACGCGCGTTAGGTAGATCCAACTGTCATTCTTCATTTCTCTATCATTCGAATAAGATAAGTACGATAATAATGTAGATTTTCGAAAGATTTTCGCGGCATGCGTACGAAACGCGAGTGTGAACAGCAAAATATTTAAAAGCATTCACTGGTTAACTACCTACGCTAACATCCGGGAAATAGTTGTAGTGTAAGAAAAAGACGAGATAATGTACACAGCTGCTTAGCTACTACCACGGCTGATCGACAAAGGTACTCGGCTGACTGTCAATTGCCTTGTGATAGCTGTTACTGGAAAAGGTTTAGGTATTTTGCAAAAAGATAAGCCCAATATAACACTGGACTTTGTAACAGCCTACTGTTATTGACAAAATAAACTAATTAAGTTTAATGATGTTATTGCAGACACAACATAAAAGGGGTTTAAGGCGAAAATGTATCCCAAATTGGTTTATTTATGTTACACAATAAAAATGTGTACCATACTGAAAATTGTGGTTTCTTTAGGTATATGTGTATAAAGTAAATTTATTAACATTGGCCTTTCGAACGTGTCGCGACATCCTTGGTCGCGAGAAGACTGGCTATGTATGTTTAACCACAGAATAAGTAATAGTACTACGTACAGAAGGTTCTCTGTTAACAAATTCCCTGTTTAGGTAGGTACGCCAAACGTGCCTAAATGTGGCCATTTCTTTCTATCGCATGCAAAGCGCTCTTTCGGAGGTGGAGCCTAAGAGCTAAGGTTACCGCCAGCTTGACCTATTAAATTATAGGTACGTTAGTATAATAGTGTATTTTACTAACGATATTACGATTATTCTTTATTTACTTAGGATCACCCAACAGCACAAAAGCTGTGTAATTTGCATTTAGGTTATGACATCAAAACTGCTTGTTTCTACAAAATGTAAGACGAAGACAAACAACTCTGGGTTACCTACATACATAAACATAATGTAAAGAAAAACTATTTTCAACTCATATAAATAGACGACGCGGCATATTAATTTTACGAGTGGAATGACGATGCAATGCAAAGCGCGAACGCGTGCGTCGCGTAACAGCGCGTGGCAACCACTGATAGACCGCCTAAAGGCGGCCGGCCGGCATGTTTTTGTACGGCGCGACGAAATCAAAAAGTGAACCGCCCCTGGTTTAACTTAAAATTTCAAGGTTTTTCTATATTTTAACATACCGTGTTACTTAAAAGGAATTACGCCTTATCATTTACCGTTCGGATCGACATCTTTATAAAATAAAGTATTTTTTTCCGGTTCGGGTGCCGTACAGTTTCTATAAGTATATCAATTATTAGACTATGAACTTTCGCCTTAATTAGATAGCGAACGTAAATTTAGATTCGTATATAATTAGAATACTATACAATTCTACGTCGGTACATTATCTGTCAGTCTTAGTAAAGAGGTCAACAGGATAGCAACTCAACTAAATGATCCTAATGTACACTATGACGCCCTTCAATATAGATCATCAGCATTTATGAGCGGTGTACGGTTAACGTATAGTGTTGCTTGATATTGTTATGTTTATTCCTAACTATTGAGCGGGTATGCACTGCACGTAGATCTGTTCGGTACTTGCCCCCTTTCTGTTTTTGCCTACTAAGTGTGAGGTCCATACTATTTGTAGAGATTTGCCCCCTTTTAAGAATCCCTTACTTTTTATTCGTACTTTGCCCCCTTTAGTTACCGCATGTATGTTATATCTTGATTTGTACCTTTTCTTAAAATTGAAAACGTAGTGTTGGCAAATGGATAGTAAACCATCAAATCATTGTAAGAAAGTATAACTTAAAAAATAAAATTAAAATAATAAAAAAATGCATTTTTTTTTTGTTGTGTAAGAGTAAGTTTAAAGCTACCAATAGAATCCTTACGCTTTTATAGACACAAAATTGTACAACAACTATGGACCTAAACGCAGTATTTCACGACCGAAACAGCAATTTACTTGATCTTCCATACAATGATTAGTTCAAATAGCAAAGTGTGACGTTATACTTTTATATCAATCAGTTTGAAGCGTTTCGGCTGCCGCCAGCGAGCAAGGTCATTCATTGACTCAATTTTTTTGGGTATTTATGTTATTTAATTGTAGTTGCTCCCATACAAACATTTGTTCTTCTCCAAAAACTGGTTCGAATGGCATCGTAAGAAAACCTTAGGTCACAAGCCTATTCCATATGTGACTCATGGCTTGCACAATGTATATTCTAATAGGTAATTTAATCGTAGCAGGCTACAAGATGCAATGTGAAACAACAGTGTAAACAACAAATGTAAATTCTCACCAGTATCAGTCTTTAAAACTTTATTCAATTATTGTTCGACTCAAGTAAACAATCATCAAAACTACAAAATACAAATTTCATGCAATAATTACTACAGATCAACCCTTTAATTGCCATTAACCCGACGCCCGAGTTAATTTTTTATAGTTTGGCATTAAAAGTGAAGCTCACAAATGAGACATAATCCAATAAAAACATGATTATTATTCTACGTCAAAAAATATCTAGAATTCACGTAAACGCCTAAAAAATAGGTTTTCTTAAAAAGCTCATTATTGCCTCGGTCGGCTAAAATTGGTTCTAGGTGAGAGTGTTGGGTTTGCTCTTAGAAGGCGTAGAAGAAAAGTTACAGGTAAAAGTCATGTCGTCTGGGAAGAGGTCAGACATTGACATGACCTCTCCTTTACTGGAAGGCTGAGTCAGAAACCCACTGAACTCTCCCGTTACATTCTCCTTATCTTCCAACTTAGCCTCAGTGAAGCGAAACCCTTTAAGTTTCGCAGAATCCACTGTATAAAACTGAGTATTATCAGAGGACGTCTCATCCTTAAACCCGCTGTCCACTCTCGCCCAGTGGACATTAGAGATCTCCTTCAAAGCCGACGAATTAGTATTAGTAATCGTTAACTCCGAAGGTTTTATGGCACTTTCGTAGTAACTAGAAGCGTTCGTATAGAACGTGTTCTCATTTATTCCACTATCGAGTTTCTTAAAGCTAGAGGAAGTATCCGTCACGTTCTTTGTGACGTCTGTGGTAGTATAATCGAATTTAGTAATATTTTCAGTCAAAAATTTGAGATCAATGTTGTTGAAATCTATTTTCTTGTCCTCCATACTGAGGGCGTTATCCGAGGTATCTAAACTATTGTCTAGGGACATGTCCATGGGACTCATGATCAATGGCGCCCGAATTTTGCTAATCTCATGCCGCCCACTGTTCTTCGTTTTCCCTTTGGTGGGTGTTTTGTCTATGACTTCTAGGCAATACTTCTTTGCAGACATTTTGTTGTGTTCCTTGTGCGTTTCTGCTTTGACTAAATGGTTGTCACCGGCGTCTGCGACTAGGGACCACGTCTCGCGGCCGCCTTGTGATGGTGATGATTCACAATCCGCTGGAAATAATTGTAAGTGTTTGTGTTGCACGTTTGGGTCATTATCAGTCAAAAAAACAAAAACCGTCTTTCCTGTAGTCAATAGTTAAGAGCTTTTGTTTGTATATAATATGTTTTTATCGCATAGAATTATAGAAGAGGCGACGCCGTTTATGCGGATTTAGAGTTCAACCAAAAATTAGGCTTTGTAGCCCTTAACTTTGGCAATGTCTACAGAAGAGACGCGAACCTAAATCTGACAATGACCCGTTTATGGAATCAGACGCGCGGGGCTCAAGACGCGCAATGTATTAGATTCAAACATGTGGCACGTGTTTTTAAAACTGCTTGGGTACGGTATCGCCCGTCATTTCAGTACAATTTATAACCTTGATTGATTGTTGATAAACGAGATTATAAAGTGCACTGAGTTAGCATAGGTCCGTGCCACGAAGCTATGGGTTAAAATTTTACAAGTCTTAACAGGCAACGCAGGGCACTCGAACAATAATGACGTTCCATTTGACCTGTGTTGCCTGTTTAGACCTGTCAAATTGCAACTTATAGCTTCGTCAAACGGGCCACAGGTGTTACAGGTCCCAATTTGAAAAGCACAACAGTAACAGTAATTAGGCATCGTTGGTGATACATACCTTGCGAATGGTCGTGCAAGCAGTCGTCCACGCTCATATTCACGCTATTCATGCTAAAGTCGAGCTTCTGCACCGACCTACTCCGATGCAAACTGGACAGACTCAGACTACGCTTGCCTGTAAAGGAGGATGAATTATTTCTCCGCGGCGGAGATTCCTTCAGTGAAGCGCTGCGTTTCAGGCTGTGGTTCGGTGTGAATTTGCAGAAGCATTTCCCTTTTTTGCCACTATCCGAGACTGGGGCGATGCAGTCCAAACATGTTGCCATGGCTTCGGATTCTGGTGAGGTGAAGTTGTTTTTCTGTGGAGAGAAAAATCAATCATTTTATAAATCAATTAATACACACGGCGTCAAAAAAATCAATATAAGAAAAGAAAAGAAGACATTTATTCACTACACAAAAGACACACAGAGACAAAGGAGAAAGAAATAAGAAATAAGTTTCTGTCATAAATTTAATTTTTGGTACAAGCTTTTATTGACGACTGCCGGAAAATGTGAAATTGACAATCGACCCTATAAGAAATAAGTTTCTGTCATAAATTTAATTTTTGGTACAAGCTTTTATTGACGACTGCCGGAAAATGTGAAATTGACAATCGACCCTATAAGAAATAAGTTTCTGTCACAAATTAAATTTTTGGTACAAGCTTTTATTGACGACTGCCGGAAAATGTGAAATTGACAATCGACCCTATAAGAAATAAGTTTCTGTCATAAATTAAATTTTTGGTACAAGCTTTTATTGACGACTGCCGGAAAATGTGAAATTGACAATCGACCCTATAAGAAATAAGTTTCTGTCATAAATTTAATTTTTGGTACAAGCTTTTATTGACGACTGCCGGAAAATGTGAAATTGACAATCGACCCTATAAGAAATAAGTTTCTGTCATAAATTAAATTTTTGGTACAAGCTTTTATTGACGACTGCCGGAAAATGTGAAATTGACAATCGACCCTATAAGAAATAAGTTTCTGTCATAAATTAAATTTTTGGTACAAGCTTTTATTGACGACTGCCGGAAAATGTGAAATTGACAATCGACCCTATAAGAAATAAGTTTCTGTCATAAATTAAATTTTTGGTACAAGCTTTTATTGACGACTGCCGGAAAATGTGAAATTGACAATCGACCCTATAAGAAATAAGTTTCTGTCATAAATTAAATTTTTGGTACAAGCTTTTATTGACGACTGCCGGAAAATGTGAAATTGACAATCGACCCTATAAGAAATAAGTTTCTGTCATAAATTTAATTTTTGGTACAAGCTTTTATTGACGACTGCCGGAAAATGTGAAATTGACAATCGACCCTATAAGAAATAAGTTTCTGTCATAAATTAAATTTTTGGTACAAGCTTTTATTGACGACTGCCGGAAAATGTGAAATTGACAATCGACCCTATAAGAAATAAGTTTCTGTCATAAATTTAATTTTTGGTACAAGCTTTTATTGACGACTGCCGGAAAATGTGAAATTGACAATCGACCCTATAAGAAATAAGTTTCTGTCATAAATTAAATTTTTGGTACAAGCTTTTATTGACGACTGCCGGAAAATGTGAAATTGACAATCGACCCTATAAGAAATAAGTTTCTGTCATAAATTAAATTTTTGGTACAAGCTTTTATTGACGACTGCCGGAAAATGTGAAATTGACAATCGACCCTATAAGAAATAAGTTTCTGTCATAAATTTAATTTTTGGTACAAGCTTTTATTGACGACTGCCGGAAAATGTGAAATTGACAATCGACCCTATAAGAAATAAGTTTCTGTCATAAATTAAATTTTTGGTACAAGCTTTTATTGACGACTGCCGGAAAATGTGAAATTGACAATCGACCCTATAAGAAATAAGTTTCTGTCATAAATTAAATTTTTGGTACAAGCTTTAATTGACGACTGCCGGAAAATGTGAAATTGACAATCGACCCTATAAGAAATAAGTTTCTGTCATAAATTTCATTTTTAGTACAAGCTTTTATTGCCGACTGTACTTCTCTGTTCTACTCATTAAGACTATTCTAACGAGCCCAAACTCAACGGGGTTACGTCGGTTAAGTACTGAATTCCCATGGCCACCTTCTGTCTCCATCATCAGATCAGCTCGATGGCACCATAATTTTGAATTGTTATCCAAACTATACTAATACCCAAAATTTCAGCTTAATCGGTTGAGATTATCTGCTTCAATATTGAGTTGCAAGCTCCCACCCGAATAAACATAGTTACATACATTGCAAGTTAAATAAATTCTTGTAAAAAAGAAAATTTCAGGAAAATGGAAACAACGTTTATTCAAATTAAAGTTACAACAAACCGGCCAAGTGCGTGTCGGACCACGCAAAACGGAGGGTTCCGTGCCTATTAAAAAGGTCGTATCGTCACAGAAATTTTACGGCACTTACGTCCTTTTCTTTGAGGAAGGCAGTTTTTCAGCAATATCTCGAAAACCTCTGAACCGATCTTGTTCAAAACAATTTTCGGTGAATGAAATTAATAAGCCCTATGTCCATTAATTTTTTCAATTTTTAAAATACACCGTTCAAAAATTAGAGGGGGGGGACAGAATTTTAGTGACTTTCGGGGCGATTATCTCCGACCCTATTCACTTAATAAAAAAAAATGCTAAGAAACCTTATATTTATTTTGAAAGGCCTATCGATTGATGTTCCACACGGGGGGTCACAATGATTTTTTTTTGACTTTTAGTTTTATGTATGGAGTGCACCCCAAAAAAATTTTTTTTGTCTTTTTCATTACAAAACTATGTAGCGGCTAACAAAATACACCTGTCCTCAAAATTTTATTCAAATACACCTTATAGTTTTCGAGTAAAATGCCTGTGACATACGGACATACGGACAGACGGACATGACGAAACTATAAGGGTTCCGTTTTTGCCATTTTGGCTACGGAACCCTAAAAATGACTAAAATGGCACAACAATGACTAAAAATACAGCAAAGATTAAAACTACTTAAAACTAAACTTAGAACCTAGTGTTGCCTCCTCTAGCGCTCCGAACATCTGCCATGTCTCAGTTTCAGTTTCTTTATTGGTAAATATCAATTTACAGGTCATAATCATAGTCATGCGATCACTCATGGGCCTGATGAGTCACGATGCGTTCTTGAGGGATGTTGTTCCACTCCTCGATAACGGCTGAAGCCCATCGAGTGTCAGGGGCAGGATCGCGCGACCGCACCCGTCGTTTCAGCTGATCCCAAAAGTGCTTAATGGAATTCAGGTCAGGGCTCCTTATTGGCCAATCCATAAGGGCGATACCAGCAGCATAAGGGGTCATGTTTAAATTGATAACGTAGTGTTGCTAAATGGATAGTAATACATCAAACTATTGTAATAAAACTAATAAAGTATAAATTAAAAATATTATTAAAATCATAAAAAGATATGGACCTTGAAAGTTTAGAAAAAATATGCATTTTTAGGGTTCCGTAGCCAAAATGGCAAAAACGGAACCCTTATAGTTTCGTCATGTCCGTCTGTCCGTCTGTCCGTCTGTCCGTCTGTCCGTCTGTCCGTCTGTCCGTATGTCACAGGCATTTTACTCGAAAACTATAAGGTGTATTTGAATAAAATTTTGAGGATAGGTGTATTTTGTTAGCCGCTACATAGTTTTGTAATTAAAATGACAAAAAAAAATTTTTTTAGGGGTGCACTCCATACATAAAACTAAAAGTCAAAAAATTTTTTTTCATTGCGACCCCCCGTGTGGCACATCAATCGATAGGCCTTTCAAAATAAATATAAGGTTTCTTAGCACTTTTTTTGATTAAGTGAATAGGGTCGGAGATAATCGCCCCGAAAGTCACTAAAATTCTGTCCCCCCCCCTCTAATTTTTGAACGGTGTATTTTAAAAATATGGAAAAATTCATGGACATAGGGCTTATTAATTTCATTCACCGAAAATTGTTTTGAACAAGATCGGTTCAGAGGTTTTCGAGATATTGCTGAAAAACTGCCTTCCTCAAAGAAAAGGACGTAAGTGCCGTAAAATTTCTGTGACGATACGACCTTTTTAACAGGCACGGAACCCTTCGTTTTGCGTGGTCCGACACGCACTTGGCCGGTTTTTTTTATTGTCCAATAGTAAATTTAAAGCTACCAATAGAATCCTTACGCTTTTATAGAAACAAAAACATTGTATGACAACTATGGGTCTAAACGCAGCATTTCGCGACCGAAACAGCAATTTACTTGATTTTCTATACAACGATTAGTACAAATGACAGATTGTGACGTCATACTTTTATGTCAATTAGTATGAAGCGTTTTGGGCTGCGGCCAGCGAGGTCAATCTTTGTCTCAAATTTTTGGGTTTTTTTTCCTCTTGTTCCTCTCCTAAAACTGGTTCAAATGGCATCGTAAAAAAATCTTAGCGTTATCGTAAATTGGAAGTCAGGTCCAACAATATCAGCATAGGGGACCACATGCTGTTCCAAGACCTAGACCGCAGTCAGGGATCCCTGGCAGCGGCCACGTCCAATGCGGAAAACGCACACAAGTTCAGTTATCCCGACGATAAAAATGCCGCCCCAAAACATGCAGGATCCACCCCCGTAGCCGAAGGTTTCTACGGTGCAGGCTTCTGTGTACCGCTCCCCTGCCCTCTATACACCCTCCTGCACTTGTCGTTGGTGTAAAGGCACACACTCGCCTTGTAAGAAAAGAGAATATTACTCCATTGGTCGAACGTCCAATTGGGAATGGATGAAAATTTTAGAAGTGCCTGGTTATTTTTTGGTTATAGGAATAACCTTCCTTATGCCTTAGCACCAGAAAGAAGTTTTAGATTTTTCAGCTGCGTCAATTATTTTTGAAAAATATAAACAGTTTCCTCACTTACGTTTTGGGTTTAGTACGGCGAATAAAACGCTTTCCTTGATCTGTCTCATATTACCCCGCATTTTTCACCTGTCAGTTTAGTTGGCCTAATTGTGGATTCCATTATAACGTCAGTGGGCGCGTTCCTATTATTATGACTTTAAAGTCTAATTTCGTTAAATCCATCACCTTCATGAAATGCACCGAGCCGGGAGTATTGAAATGTATGGGACTATGGGTAGGTTGCACCAAACCGTCTGTAATCGTAAACGGTATTCGTTAAAATCTGAATGTATGGGAAGTTTGACAAGTTTGTATGGGATGACAGCTGCCGGCGCCATCTTTGCCATCGTCTGCAATCGTAACTTGGTGCAACGCGCCCTAAGGGAGTCTACCATATCGGTGAACTAAACATCATCATGTTAACTTACTTCTTCATCACTAGAAGTGACTGGAGCCACGGGCGATATGGAGTAGGATGCGAGCGAGGACGTGGACTGCTGGACGAGCCGCTTCGGCGGGGTGTTGAAATGTATAGGGCTGAGGCAATGGTCGCCGAAATCTACCACGTCCAGTATTTTGTTGTGCGGTTTGCAGTTTGATGGGCCCATTTTTAGCGGTGTGCCGAAAGTTCGCTTCATTCCCTTCTTAACGAAATCTTTGTACTGAAAAAGAAAACATAATAAAGGGTTAATTTTCGTTTTCTTTCTTGAATAACTTTAAAACTGTCTATTGTCATTAGTCATTATCATTTATTGCAACCATAGTTTTGTACAGATCTTAATAACTAGGTACATTGAGTCTCATATGGGCCCCGGTAGGGCATGGCAATGTCACAACACATAATTAGATTCATGTCAAAGAATGTCATAATTTTTTTTTTATTTTTTTTTATTAGCCTATTTTGTGTTCCACTGCAGGGCAAAGGCCTCCCCTTTTTTCCGCCACTCATCTCTCTAGTCATAAAATATTTAACATAATTTAAAATAATTTAAAAAAACATAAACAGACAAAGTTATAATTGTTAAACTATAACAAAATTATATTTGAGATCCCTACAACAAGCCCTTTCATTTAATATGCCACAGGATACAGTTTATTTTACGTTATCCCTTCGCCTTTTGGGTCACGGAAACTCATATGAGTACCAAATTGGCTGTGACAGACGGACGGATAGACACACGAGTGATCCTATAAGGGTTCCGTTTTTAGATTTTTCGTACAGAACCCTAAAATAAGGCCCTTCAAAATTGACAGTAAGAATTACATGTGTCTTGAAATATTCAAACAATGAAGAAAAATTTCAATATGAGATAAACATTGATTTTCCCACATTTTTGCTGCGCGCGTCAGTCTATGGCATAAAAAGGTTGCTTAAAGTATGTAAGGAATACGTGCACGCGCATGGACTTAAATATAACATTAATAAATGTCAGTACATGGTCTTTGAGGTTGATTCTAACATACCTTCTGAAATACCACCCATCAGACTGAATTTGGTTGCCCTAGAAAGGGTATAGTTCAAATATTTAGGACATATAGTCACCACCGACCTCAAGGACGATGCTGACATCGAACGGGAACGTTAGGGCCCTATCGATTAGAGCAAATATGATTGCACGTAGATTCGCTCGCTGCTCAACAGAGAGTAATAGTACATTACTGCAGAGGCCGGGAAACAGCAATTCGTGGATGAGTTGATTTTGTCGGATGAAGCGAAGCTGAATCCGACAATAGAGACGAATCCACGAATTGCCATTCCCGCCGAGGCAGATATAGTGATTTTAAAAACAGCGAGTAGTATGTAACCTATCATGGTCCCGCCCAACTTATTTTTTTAAAGTATGTACACGGCAGGACTCATGGTGCCAGTTTCAATTGACACATAAAAAAATTAAAAACATTAGAATCGATTACAATTTTATGTTTTATGTAATTAATATTATTAAAGATTAAACGGGATTGAAATCTAAAAGCATTTTAGTTCGTTTTGAATATTATTTCTAAAATATTTTAATTTCTTCACTTAATACTATTTGAGACATTTTTTAAAACGTCACTTCTGTCTCTTGCACAAGTAATCGTTTTGTCTATGATAATTAAAAAATATAAAACTTCTAACCAATCTAACATAGCAAGTTGTTATGACAAATTGCTAGGCCTTTAAACTTACGAGCATTTGGCTGTTTGTAGTGATTTGTCTTGGTCAAAACATATGATTAAAAGGTAAAAAAGTATACAGTAAAGGAATTTCATACATTTTCCTGGCCGCTAAAATTGTACAATAATGACTTTTAACTTTTTAAATTTGCGCTTGTCAAGTTATCAGTAACGACTCAACGAGGAACTTCACGTACTATTATTGCTACAGCTTACTGTAGCAATAACAAAAAAGGCGCACATTTCCGAGCATATTGGAGAAAAATAACTTTATTCAGAGCTTTCTGCACCACATTCTACACCCTGCAGCTTATGGAGGATATTTACAAAAAAAAACCGTATAGGGCCCTACAGGGCAGAGCTGTTGGGGTTGCCGGGCCATTGCAGCGCATCAGGGATGTTTGCGGACGCGCACGTGTCTTGTTTCAAGATGTTCGAGTTTACAGAGAATCGCCCATAAACATCATAGATAAATACAACCATTGTACCATATTTATAACTGAGTTCGAACACGCGCGTAATCCCACATAGTTATTCCGTAAAGGTTGTAAAAAAATATATAATACTACTTATGACATTCAGGTAATTAAAGATCTTGATTTAAAGCAACATTTATGCTGTTTACGCTAAGATATGAGTTATGGTTCGGCTGGTCACGTTGAACGCTGTTTACTGTTATTTTGATTTATAACTATTTGTGCTCAAATTATAATCGTAAGATTCATAAGTCATAATACATGTTTTTACTCAATTTTAATAAGATAATGTGGGAGTTTTTGCACATTACGGCGGGTTACTCAAATTTATGCTTTTTGAGGTGTAATCTATAGTAGTTGAATGTTTGCTACATTGCAAACTACTGTAGGTGTTCTTTAGGTGACTTAAAGGACCGTGGGCCTCGTAGCTCGACAGAAACCGCGCATATGTAAGTTGAAAGTCGCCACCACTATGAAGTTTAAGGGACGCCAGGACGCTCGACTCGCCATACAAAAGACAGACAGAAAAAAATTGAGTGAGTAGAACGTTTTACATACAAAGTCTCTAATCACTTCAATTGTTTTCTATTATGTTTCTATTAAAATGTATAGCAACAGAAACTAGTTTCCTAGTTTTCCTACTTATGACGGATACGATTGTGTATAAAAAGATTTATGTTATTCCAGTAGGTATGCCGTTTTACAATGAGAACCAAACTACGTTTGTATGGAGAGTCGACTTGAGTCAACCGCGCTGGGGACTTAACTTAAGTTTATCTGATACTCAACAAATTAGTGTTACTCATGTAACTCGAGTTTCTTTCACACACACCAAGCCGGAACTGAACGTGGGCCTTGAAGCTCGACGGCGGCCTTCTTCCTGGTCAACATCGGCCTGTTCAATGTCACACTAGTGTGACTCAAGTTTATCACACTCACCCGGGGCTGAACGCGACCGGATCGTGGGCCTCGAAACTCGACAGCGGCCTCGCTTCATGGTTGTCAACGGTCTGCTCCGAGTCAAACTCGTATAACTCGAGTTTATCACACACCAAGTAGGGACTGAACGTAACCGGATCGTGGGCCTCGACTGCGGCCTTCCTTCAATGTAGTCGGCGGTATTTTCAAAGTAACATTTATGTAGGTAACCCAAGTTTTCCTCACACTCACCAAGTCGGGACTGAACGTGACCGGATCATGGGTCTCGAAGCTCGACGGCGGCCTCGCATCATGGTCATCGTCGGTCTGTTCAGATTCACACTCGCTATGGTGCTCGTCGCTATGGTGCTCGTCGCTATGGCCGAAGAACAGTTTCCGACACATTGAACCGTTGGCGGTGATTTCGTACTCTCCAAACGTGTCCCGACCCTGAAAACCCTGTAACGTCGAGTAGAAAATGTTTATACGACTATGGTGGCAGCGTAAGCAGACACCGTAGGCTATAGACGCTTCCGAATCCAGAGGAGTCACTAGCCCGTTGCCTACCCGTTATTGATTTAAGGAATCGTTGTGAATTAATAAGTCCATACTAAGGAAGTCGCGCCATGAAACTGGTTGGAAAACTCTGCTTACTACTTTCTGCTTTGGCCGGAGTTTGCACAACACACACTGACACTTAAATATAAACATAGCTCCGCTACTGCTGTATACATAGTTTTAGACTTGACCCTGATGGCATATATTTTTTATCACAGTATGTGACCGGTTTGTGACCTAAAAAAATCCGATATCTTAGCAAATACATAAATGTAGAAATGGGCCACACCAACTCCACTATGCTTGATTTAATGACGTGAAAAGATGCCAAGTTAGAATAGTTTGTTGACATTCAATAAAATTATACTTATCTTGGGCATTTTTACATAATTGTGTACCCAATAAGCGTGAGTCGTGAAACAAAACGACGTGATTGTGACTTGTGACGACTAGTAAGCATATAACTTTTTATGGAAATTAACTAATTTCGCATTTAAGTAACGTGTTCATGCATATCATTTATAAAAAGAAACGAAAAAGTTCATTCTTATACAAACTGAATAGGTACATAATTGTCGTCATAAAAATGACACAAAAATGAGTTAATTTTTGTTTGACGACTCACGCTAACTGGGTACACAACAATTTGACTAATCCCAAGATTTGAAATAGGCACTAGTTTTACGAAAGCGACTGCCATTGCCATCTGACCTTCCAATTCCAACCCACAGGGAAAACTAGACCTTATTGGGATTAGACCGGTTTCCTCACGATGTTTTCCTTCACCGAAAAGCCACCTGTTAAACATCAAATGATATTTCGGTTTTTTTTTTTTAAACCCAGTGGTACGAGCCGGGGTTCGTACTCACGACCTCCAGGAGCTGTAGCATGGTTGGCCTTATCACGCTACAAGTGACAAGATAAGAGCGTCGTCTCGTTCTATCGAACGGTGTCAGCCAGTGACGCATGCTCTATCCTATCACCTATCGCGTGACAAGGCCAACCATGCTACGGGGCCTGATTAAAAGTCGTGTGCCTGGGTAAGTCTGCTTTTGTGTTATATTTTGTATGGCGTGTAACACAAATGTTGTATTACACGTATCACAAAAGTGCCAAATACAAAACAAAACGTAACACAAAAGCAGACTTACGTTCAAAAAAAAACGCAAATTTCGACTGCCTTGCCCGCCTACCGGTCTGCTAAAATTAAGTAAAGTATATTGCTTAGTAATAATATTACCTGACTGTTTGTGAAGTATGGTTGTAACATTTCCTCTAACTCTGGAGGTAGTTCTGGAGGTAAACTGAGGGTGGTTTGTGCTGAAACTAAATGAAACAAGTGAAATCAAAAGATTTTTCGATATACCCAACTGCTTTTATGCAAATATTATAGCCTATGTCACTTCCACGATTAAAAGGAATCCAACACGAAATCCGTCAAACGGTTTAGGCTGCAGGGCGTGCCAAAGAATAAGACATACATACGCTCGAAAAATATAACCCTCCTCTCCTTCGGTAGTCGGGTAAAAAGCTTATTTGTTTGCTTGTTGCAAGTTTCATAATTATACCTAGATATTTTTCTAGCAGGAACAACATTTGTTTAGTGCTTGCCACAATAAAAATATCGACAATCCTGTTATCGATAAGTACATACTACTTCAACGACAATACGAACATACAACCACAGACATATATTGGCTATCTACCTAGACGCCGCGTGCACCTACACTGTAACCATATAGAGAGACACAGATTTTTTTTGGGACCAAAAATGGGTTTGGGAAAAACTACATGTTGTCACATTCTGCGTCGATTTTATAGACAATTTCGGTGTGTATGTTATGGAGTAACTTAGGGGATAATTAATTCAGTGACACGAAGAAAGAAAGTTACTTATTTATTTATTTATTATAAATAAATTGATAGTTTTTTTATTATTGTCTATTTTTTAACGCACCCTTGAAAAAGTTGAAGTGGTACTTATTGATAACAGAACTGTCGATGTTTTTATTTTGTCAATCACTTACAATAAGTCGTTCGTGCTAGAAAAATATCTAGGTATATTCATAAAATGCGAAAGTTTGGATGTTTAGATGTTTGTTACTCAATCACGCTTAAACGGCTGAACCGATTTGGATAAAATTTTGCAAGAAGATAGTTTATAGTCTGGATGAAAATACAGGATAGTTTTTATTCCGGGTCTATGCAGACGAAGTCGCGGGTGAAATATAAATACCTACTCTGTAATCGACTGCTAGAAACGACTCCATCAGTGTTCGGAATGGATTGTGCCGTACTGCAGCTTGTAACAAATTGTTCGCGTAACAAAATACGTCCACATTAACGGTACTGACACGTGTTTCTGATACGGTCACGGGATAATGTTCGGCAAATTGTCACAAGTGTGGACCCACCTTTACTCGGCAATTTTAAAGTACGCGTACTTAGACTGACACACAGGCGAGTAAAGTCGTCGAACCGTAAGTTTGTACGCGAACTTACTCGCCCGTCTGTCACCTACCCCAAGTAAGGGCGTAATAAATAGCTTTGAGGGTACTGAATAAAGTAATGAAACCGCAATTCCGAATAGTTCTCGAGAAATTGTTGTTTTAAATTCAGTGTAAGTCAAAAACTTTACTTATTCACGCCGTTAAAACATAAACACTTCAATGTTTTAACGGCGTGAATTGGAAATTATCGCGTTCTTTGAAACGCCGTTCTGACTAGATTAGGAATCAATAAGACCTTATTTTCAGATATAAGTTACAAAATGGAACATTTTTAACTTTTACTCGGTGATGTCTACCGATGCATGACTAATGATGCATCTCTTCTCGCGAAAATGCCGACTCCAAAAAGTACAGTCAGCTTGCAATAAAGGCTTTTACCAAACATTACATTAAATAACAGAAACTCATTCTTACAGTTACAGAATAAAAGCTTACTAACCATCTTTCATTAAAACTGTTTTATCTTTAAAACTTTCAATCAGCGCATCATTTTCTGCCGACATAAGCAATGGTTTCACTTTTTTTGAGGACTCCATTGGACTTGGCATCACCATTTCTTGTGAGAAGAATCTGGAAAAACAACACAAGATAAAATTGCCAATACTTGCTTGTTTTGAGTGAACGATGAAAAAGAGTTTTATATTCTACTAGCTTCTGCCCACGACTCCGTCCGCGTGGAACTCCTTTATATCATAGCTCCATACAAACTTTCACCCCCCATTTTACCCCTTAAGGGTATTGAAACGTACGAGAACGCGACAATAAATAACAATTAGGAAAAAGCCATTAAATTTTACTCCTTCAAGTCTAACCAATCTGTTACAAACACATTCACCCTCATTATTTTAAAATTAGAAAAAGAGTCAAATAACATTAAAAAGGTAAATATATAAAAAAGGTTAGTCGGTCGGCAACAGGTATGATTTCCGGGATAAAAACTACTACTACTATGTCCTTCCCAGGGACTCAATCTATCTCTATACCAAATTCCATCTAAATTGGTTCAGCGGTTTAAGTGTGAAGTGGTAACAGACAGACACACTTTTGCATTTACAATATAATATTACTATGGATTTAGGTCTCCAATGATAGCAAACAGGTTTAGCCAACCAGCCGGTTTGGTAAGCTGCCCAACCTTTACAGATATATGACGTTGAGGAGACTGAGCTGGTGGCATAAGGATAACATGCAGTTCTCTCATTGTGAACACAATTCATCCTCAGGACTGACACTAATATACCTATCCTACTATGAACATGTTTGTCCAAAGCCATAAAATGCTAAAATGCTGGTATGAACTCAGTCAAAGGTCCTATACATGGTACTTTGGTCATAAGCAGAGGACAAAGTGACATACAAAATTACAAAGACCTATCTATAGTGTCAGAGATGGCATCTTATTTTGAAGAAATACTAACTTGTAAGAAAAAACACTGTATCATAAATATTATTCCAGCATTCCTGTATTGCATTAATACTTATACAAGTTGTGCACACTCACCAAGGCTACTTAAGAGGAATTGTGTTTAATGAGAAACCTGCATTTTATCCATATAGTGTGACCAAAGCAGAAATGCCTCACATATCTATAAAGGCTGGGCAACTTTGTAAACAGGTGGTCCTTTTAATTTATTTCTCCATGATGCTACTAACATTGAAAAACATCTTCACAATTACTACTTATTAATAAATAATAATAAATCAGCCTTACGCCCCACCCCATACGATTTAGGAAAAATGTAATCAAAATTACTCACATCTCTGTAGCCTCCTCAGCTATTTGTTCTAAATTGGGGTCTGGCGAAGGCTCGAACTGGCTGCTGCATTCCACTATATCTGTCGGGTTTAGGATAGAGGCCTGGTCTATGTCCCAACGGAACGAACCCCTCTTCTCTTCCTTGTAAATTTTGCACATTGAAGGACTGCGAAAAATAATATTGGTAATTATCTGCTGGCTGCTCAACACCCTTTGTGTTCAACACAAAGTTCAAAAGCAATTAATTTAAAATAATATATACACACGAATATAACGTTAGCTACGCAGCTTGCATTCAAAGTTTTTTTACATTCCTGGAATTTACTGACCTGCATATTGGTTTGTGTAATTTATCAATCAACACTCTATCAAAGGGATTTCGCACTTTTTTATAGGTCGGCGGAGTAGATACACAATTATTTGGTGGGCTAACATTTTTGTCGCTCATTTCGAAATTAACGTTACTTTTGGTTTTGGCACGAGCACAATGACCTCGGGAACATGTCAATTGTCAACCGAAATGCAGAACCACAGACTATATCATTTTTTTATTCCGTCACGTGGGCTCATTTCAGTAGCACCCAGTCTTACCTGACGAAAGCGCCATCTCGGTGAAACATCTGCATTGTAATATGCGGAGGATTTTTTCTACGCCATTCATTCAAAGCAGCTTTATTGTACTTTCGGCAGTAAACAACTAAAATTAGTGACTACTACGTATAAACACTGGGTCCCAATAACCTGAAGGGCTTTAAGGAGTATAGACAGTTCTGAATTAATTAATCATACCTATTTATTTCAATTCAAAATCCATATCGTTTTATTTTTTATTTTTATTTAATTCACATATAAGTTAACAGTAACTACACCAACGCCGCCAGCATCCTCGGTACAATACCTCGAGTAGACATGAGTAGTTCACGAATGAGTGATTCAAATGAAGTACTTCACTTGGTGTCACTCTTTCGTTCACTAGTTCAGTTCGGATTCATATACTTCAATACTTCAGTATATCAGTTCACTGACTCGCTCCGAGCGAGAGTGAAATGGAATGGACGGACACCGCATTTTAATGTTCTTTTAATTTTAAATACGGCAAGTAACTCAATAGTTCATTGAAATACATGCGTAGGTACGACTGATATGATATACTCAATCAAATCTATCTATCTACTACATCAACTGATCTAAATGCACCTCTAGAGCTACTGAACTAAAAGAGTGATATACTTCACAGCGAACGAAAGATGCATATCAATCTTTTCTTTTTAGTGACACATTTTGCGCATGACTAACCTCGAGGGCCTTTTTTAGATTTAACTTAGTTTTAATTTAATTTAATTAATGTTAATCATAATCTTGTATTTACTTTAGAAAATAAATGACTTAGCACTTGTATGGTAGTTAACAAACACATCAAATAAAATATAGGTACATGAACACTTAGGAAATAATAGAATTAAACAAAACAAAATCAACAGATATACTTAGACATTTAAGCAAACAAAAATACGGCTTAACATTATAAAACAATAAAAACAAAAAACCAACTTCAACAAAAAAAAATGGCACAGTTTAAATCTTAACACTTTTATAAGATAAGAATGCTAAAACTTTTCTACACAATACTGTCAGCAAATATGTCCATGCCGTCGGCTTCCTGCATTATATGGTTTAGGGCTGTTCGGGCTATATCAGTGGGAGCGTTCGCACCACGCCGCCACCGCGCCGCCCGCACCACCCACCACGCCGACCGCTGGCCCACTCGCTCGCGGCACCTGCAGGCCCATTCTTTCTAACACGGACGCGTTGTCAATTCTATAGCAGCTGATAGTACTGCACTATTATGTAGAAATTTTCTCCGAGTCTCAAGCGTGTGAAGCCCGGTCATTCCCGAAACGAACAGGGACGGAAGTGGTATGCCGCGAAGGCTGTATTCTGTAATGATTATTGAGCGGAGTCTAGCAAAAGTAACTAATATATTCACATTTCGAGGCATTAAAGTCTAGTCGATTGTTCTCATTACATTCAGCAATAGCGTCTATGTCATTCTGTAAACGTACTCTGTCATTGTCGTCCCTAACACTGTGGAAAAGTTTTATATCATCTGCGAACATTAAACACTTAGCCGTGCTGACGGTGCTCGGCAGATCATTAATCATGATTAAAAACTAGGTAGGCCCTAGGGCCCTAGGGTGCTGCCTTGACTTATTCAGAATCCAGAATAAGTAAAGTATGTTTGACACTCGAATTCAGTAAGTTTGACATATTGTTTTTGATCTTGTAGATAACTGGCAAAGAATTTTAAGAGCCTCCTCGGTACAAATCCTATATCTGCGAATTTGCGCAGGAGGACATCGTTATCTATAAGATCGAAAGCTTTGCGAAAGTCAAAGTAAGCTGCATCTACCTGTATTTGAGCATCAAGCTTCGGCTATGTAATCGACCAAGACTACGTGATTTGTCGTTGTTGACCGACCTCGACGAAAACCATGCTGAGCATCATCCATTTTCACTGTGATCTGCAGAGTGATAAGATAAGTTATGAGAGAAACACAGTTAAACTTGTATCAGTAGACGATTCATCATATAGGCTGACTGCTGGACATAAAGGCATCCCCCAAAGAATGCCACAACGACCGGTCCAGTGCCACCCGTACTCAGGGTTCCAGCGGACTCCGGCGATCATTACCAGGTCATCAGTCCAACAGGCGGGTCTATCCAAACTGCACCTTTACGTGATCGCTACTCGCGAACTATTCGGCCTCATCGGTTATTAGTGCCTCGCCCACTGCCACTTAAGTTTAGCAAATCGGAGGGCTATATTACCTTGTTTTGATTTTTTATTTTTATTTATTTGTTTCGATAGCTATGCAAAGATACGGTAAGTAAATTAGAATAGCATCGTTAAACCCTTGTTTGTCTCAATTCTAGCGTGGCGACCAAAATTTTAAATTATATATTGTATGTGTAATTTTTCAAGTTACACATAATTGAAAAATTATACTAACCTTAATTTGTCACGAAATCCCTGTCAAAAAGTTTTTTTTTTCTGTATACTTTCTAACTGTTTTTACACTTTTTGAATGCTTATTGGAGTTATTTTGGGCAGGGCACATTGCACGCAGAACCGTTGGCCGTGCTCGAGTGGCGACCTCGTACCTCGTACCGGAAAACGCAGCGTGGATAGAGACCACAAGGCGGACTGATAACCTGGTAAACGTCACGGGAGCCTGCTGGATGCGGATGGCGCAGGATTGATTACTTTAGTACTCTTTGTGGGAGGCTTATGTCTAGTAGTAGCTGTTTTTGGGATAATATGATGATGATGATGGGGGTATAGTCTTCAATTCTTTTGGAAGTTATTTATTAAGTCAGGTAGGATGTATTCCAGTGTTCTCTCTCTTTCTCCAGCCAAAAAAATGAAATCCTGGTCTATTTAGCATGCGATTGTTACTTGGTCAAGTAGATTTTAAATGTGAAATTAGCTGTTGTATTTCGACTCTCTTTTAGAATTTGATAAGTAAATTAAGTGGTAACAGGTATTACTTTGCAAGCATTCAAAACCTCTGGTTCTGCTTCGGATAGGCTCATTTCTGATGTGATCACGTCACGTAGATAAACTCACAGCATAGCCCTTTCTTTTGCCCTTTGGGAGACTTTGAGCCTTTTTACCAAGCCCATAGTAAGTGACCACGTACAAGTGCCATATTATGTCACCATCACCACTGACAATACATATTGGTCAAAAACTCTCGTCTTGAGCCATGGTGAAACATTGGTCGAAAATATCTGCCGTACCTTCCTGAACGCTGCTCAGCCGAGTAAGACTCGACGATCGAGCTCTTTTTCAAAGTTGGTTCCACCAAACAGGACAGCCTGTCCTAGGCAGGGACGGCATAACCGAAAAATACCGGTACCTTTATTTACACAGGTTACAGTTATTTTTTCCAGTACCGTAAACCGGTTTCATTGAAGTAAAGCGATATTTAAATTTCGGCGGCTGGGCGAGATCAACAAGCTTAGGAACAATTTTATGGTATCAAAATAATACCGGTTATAAAGGTTTCGGTAACCTTTAAAATAAATACCGCTAACCAATATTTCTGAATGGATTCGGTACCTTTATGTTGGCGTGGTGTGGCTAATCTTTACAATATAACGGTATCGTAATGGAATAATGGTTTGATACCGGTAGAACCGTAACCGAAATCAGTCCTACTCCTACTAGTTCATTGTCTACAACTTTGAGCGTAAATTGTCCAAATGTAATGGGAGTTGGTACTACATGGACATTTGACATGATCTTCGTTATATCCATGTTCAACCTTGGACTCACTCTGCTTTACTGAGGGCATCGAGTATCGTACATAAGTCCTTCATGGTCTCAGCCAAGACTACTACATCGTCAGCAAACCGAAGGCGAGTCGTGCATTTGCCGTTAATGTTAATGCCTAGCCTTCTTTAGTCGAGGGTCTTTAAACACTGCAGCGGTGAATAGTTTTGGAGAAATAACATTTCCTTTACTAACTCCCCGCAGCTTAGCTTTTGAGTTCCAGTCCTGGAGTCAGACTGACTTAGTGGTGTTCTGGTAAAACTACTTCAGTACTTCGATATAACGGTTGGCACCTCAGGCCCCGTAGCATGGTTGTCTCGCGATAAGTGATAGGATAGAGCGTGCGTCACTGGCTGACACCGTTCGATAGCACGAGACGACGCTCTTATCATGTCACTTGTCACGTGATAAGGCCAACCATGCTACGGCTCCTGGAGAGACTTTAGTATAGCTCAGATTTCGATGGAATCAGAGGGGCAGGTTATACTTCTCAGTCTTCTGTATAACCTGACGGAGCGTACAGATTTTTAAAGCCTGTTTGGA
The DNA here is from genome assembly GCA_932294315.1 of Epinotia nisella. Classification (NCBI taxonomy): domain Eukaryota; kingdom Metazoa; phylum Arthropoda; class Insecta; order Lepidoptera; family Tortricidae; genus Epinotia; species Epinotia nisella. The sequence goes on from OW028681.1 coordinate 15,419,870, forward strand.
AACCGGCTTGTTCAGTAGGCTAGAAGTTATCTATCCTGCGTACGAGACGATTCGTTATGGCTTGAAAACAGCTTCTAGACTTGGCTCAGAAATGAGATAAATCGGTAGTTCTTTAATAAAGTGTAGTCAGCCTTTTTGAAGAGCAGCATTTGGTTCCATGTTTTTAGCGTTCTCCCTTTGAATAAGACGGAGTTGAACAACTCGTGAAGGGCTAAAAGGACCGGTTTTTCACTCGCCTTCAGAAGTTCAGCTGTGATTGAGTCTTCTCTTCCATGCTGTTGTCCGGGATGTCGTCTGTGTTATATTGGATTAGTAATTTCTGGTCGGGGAGTTAATTGATGTGTATAGCTGTCCATAAAAGCGCTTTATCTCACTCAAATGGTCAGGTTTGGAAGACACGATTCTACTATTCTCAGTTTTCAACTTGGAGAGCTGGCTTTGCCTAATAAACATCTCTTGAAAACACTGTGGAGCTCTTAGTCCAAGTCTACTCGATGGCCTCTTTAATACGATTTGTATAGAATTGGCGCAAATTACCGATAAGGGACTTGGATATCTGTTTATTGCCAGTATAATATTGCATCGCTTGAAGACTGTAGAATTTCACGTCCTTGAAGTGGAGAGTGGAATCAGTGAGCTACTAGTGTGTGGACTCGATTTTAGAGATATGAGAGTTATTTTTTAATTATACAATGAACAGGAAGCGTTGGTACCTCTATATAGGATAGAATGATAGTGTTAAATCTACTTAACTGTTTTTTGATTAACCAATCCATGTTTTTGAAGTAGGTAACAGTTGCGATTTCAATGACTACACAGGATGTGTAATTATGCCATGGAACAATAACTAGTTTGAAAGTATTTAAATTACAAATTTTACTTCATAACGTGTAGTATTATATAATAATTACATTTGCAGTCGTCCCGTGTTGTGTCTGGGCGATTTGGCATATTTATTTACTATTATATCCCATCAGTTTGTAACGTACCTACCTATAGCCGCAATTAGAGGGACCTGCGTGGTGGACGACATGAGCGGTATGAAGTTTCAATATAGTATTAGATAGGGAATAGACAGACCTTGGTTTCGTATTCCCATCCCGCTCTATCTTATAGCTTCGTACCGCTTGCACACTCCGCCATGCAGGCCAGTTTGGATATGACTTACAGTAATATCGATCGACGCCGTTTTATGAACGCTCAGTCATTTTAAAGTTACACTTTTATTCGGTTTGCGTTACATTTATGTCTTGCATTTATGCTCTCCCGAAAACAACCAACTTATAGGCGGCCGATACACGATGACGTATTATCACGCGATCCACGCGCTGTCTCTATCTCATTGCATTTTATCGATAGAGACAGCTAGTACAGTCAGCAGCAGAAGTAGCTAAGCAGGCAGGGTGTTCAAAATAACCTACACACGCTCTTAATTTCTTAAGAATAAAGTCGTGTGCAGGTTATTTTGAACACCCGTCCCGCTTAGCTACTTCTGCTGCTGACTGTACAATATCACAATCGTAATACTTCACCGTGTAAAGGCCGCCAGAGAGCATGACGTGTTTAAAAGTAGGAGCTTGAAACCTGTAAAATGCATTATGCCATAATCTGTGGTATTTAGAACTAGTTCGTTTACAAAGCTTGGCACTCATCTAGTCTCCACCGATATCGATTAAAAAACTCCCAACTTCCCATTTATTATAATATCCTTAAACAATGCAAAAGCTCTTCTACGATTAAGCTATGAATTTAATAAAATGTAATGTAATTTTTATTTGCATCGCTAGCTGATTGTGAATATTGTGATTGAAAATTGTGACGTACAAAATCGGCACCTACTTTTATGTATGCTTGTACCTACTTTCACAAACAACATTTTATTCCGTTGTTTTTGAAAGTTTTGACAGATAGATATTATTTGTCTATTCCAAAACAAATGTAATAAAAACAATGTGTTGTGTCTTGTAAATTATTTAAATAGCAATAAAGTAAAGATGGATCTGTATAGTCTGGATGTAAGTTGTGAACCTATGGATATAGACTTAAGTTCAAACTCAATCAAGAATATGGATGTTTCAAACTGTGAATATGAAGAACCAAAAAGTGTTTCAAGGCCTACTTCCCCTTGCGAAAATATAGTCTTTCTTACCAATTTTATCAAACAAGAACCTGTGGAAAATATTTCTTCAATTTCACCTTGTAAAAGTGAAGCCAAGCCCTTTCAGAATGTTAAGAAGTACCATATCAATATGCAACCCAAGAAACAAGAAGGGTCAAGTATTTGGATAAAACTCTCAGTTATACTAATGTTATGTGTGTCTGCGTTAGTATACCATGTTAATACGTTTACCTGTTGTAAAGAATTAGATGTAAAGCAGTTGAAAGATACTCTTAGTATGAAGTTGCATGGACAAGATAGGGCTATTGATTTATTAGCAAAATCATTGGCGGTTCCAGTAAGCAGCAAAATACTATTTATATATGGAGGCACAGGAGTTGGAAAGACATATGCCACAACCCTCATGTTTGAGAGAATGTGGAACTTGACTAATGTATACCACTACTTAATGCCCACTTTTATGGAGGCATTTCCAAATGATTTATTACTGGGCATGTCTTTTTGCAAGTCCTCCATATTGATTGTTGATGATTTGTCCCGGAATGACTTCCAGATCAAAGAACATGTTGCAAATGTGATTGAAAAAAATGAGTATTTGAAGAAAAATATAACTGTGGTCTTAATATACAACTCTGATAATATTGAAAAGAATTTCATGAAGAATTCAAATGCAGCATTTTTTGAGTTTCAGTTGAGAGAGGCTTTTAGTGACTTGGAAGCTTATAAAGAGTATATTAAATTTGAATCACTGTCTGAAGAACACCTGAAATTGTGCATCAAGAATGAATTAGGTTATTCCAATGTTGCCAACATGGACCAAATAGTGAAGAACTTCAATGTTACCCTGGACGGCTGTAAAGGTGTTTACACTAAAATGAAACTTTTGAATGTAGTGTGATATTAGGTATGTTTTAATTTTGATATGTAGTTAGAAGCTTTTAGTTGTGTTTATTATAATATTAAATGAATTATAATTACAATTCTTGCTCAATTATGATTCTGCTGACTTATTGTGTAATTATCTCTTTACTCACCAATTCAGGCCTTCAGCCATCCTAAAGACATGATTATTTGAAAGATAAAGTTGCTCTAATTATAATAAGTACAAGCAATTTGATAAAATATAATTACTTTAGGGGACAATCTTACACAGATTGTACTAGCTTTATAGTATAAGCTCAACATAACAAGGCTTTTATTGCTATGCAACAGTTTTGCAATCAACATTTTTATTATGGCAATATTATTCAGCAATGAAAAATTTGGTTAAAGTGCTGCTGCTACACATTTTATTAGGTTTGTTTATTGTATATCTGAGTCTGAGCCTAATCATAATCATACAATAATCAACATAGTTTCTGTACTTGCAATCATACATACCAAAACTAAATAAACAAATATGTTTTTCGTCACTTTGCTTTCTTACTATTTGACATTTTGACATTGACTGAAGTATACAGATACAAACATATATTATATCCAAATACATACATATGTAATACAAATTTGAGGCAGCCTCGGGTACACACCCCATAATTGCGTGAGTTACAAAAAAATAGTACACAGTTAAAGGCCTTAATTTTATATACACTTTATTTTTTTCCATTGTGTCATGACAGTTAGCCATATATTTTATATGGGTTACTTTCATTACACAATGGAAAAATTAAAGCGTAGATTTAATGTAGGCCTTAACTCTAATAATGCAAAAGTTCACAGTGAATTAAAAAAAACAGGACAAGTGCGAGTTCAAATTGCATGGTGAGGGTTCTGTATATAATAAACAAAAATATTGAGAATTTGCCCGTTACTTTGAATACTCAAACTTCTTATAGGTTTTCCTGCAAGTTTCGTCTTATTTCCTAAATTACTTCAAATCTATTTTTGCTAAAATTATTAAAAAAAAAATCTGAGATGCTTGCAAAAACCCCTTTCATTTGATATGTCACACAATACAGTTTGCGAAACTTTTTTTTTTAATTTTCCAGTTTACCCCCAAAAGTGACCCCCTTGTTCAGAATTCATTAATTTACTTTACGAGTCCATCTTTGGGTCACCAATTTACATATGTGTACCAAATTTCAACTCAATCGGTCCAGTACTTTCGGAGCAAATCGGCTGTGACAGACTGACAGACAGACAACTGAGTCTATAAGGGTTCCGCTTTTTCCTTTTAGGTACCGGAACCCTAAAACTGGAGTGTATGTAGCCCTTGCATATAACAACCCCAAACGACATTTTGAACTTTATCCTACTGATATTATAAATGCGAAAGTTTGGATGTTTGTATGTTTAGATGTTTGTTATTCAATCACGCGTAAACGGCTCAACCGATTTTTGGACGAATATAGTTTATAGCCTGGATTAAAATATAGGATAGTTTTTATCCCGGGTCTACGCAGACGAAGTCGCGGGCGGAAGCTAGTTACTTAACAATAAATTCTCGTAAATGTACGATAGGTGTACCACTTATCTAACAAAACTTAAGTTTAATAAAAGATTTAGGTTCTAGGTACTTGTAAATGGATAAATAGTAGTAGGTATTATATAATATCGCGTAAAGACGAAAATAATAAATATAGAAATTGAAATTTTTATGTAATAAATATAGAAATAAAACGAATAAAGTCATAGAGAATACTAGGATTAAGTAAGAAATAAAATTGGACCCAATAATATCAATTTATTATAAGTATTATAACTAACTTAGGAACGCGGGATGAACCGTACGATTTCGCCAACTATTGTCTATACCTTCCGGGTTTTAAATAGTGGCTTTATGTGCAACACTGTAACAATTTAGTCGCCCAGAGTCGATCTTTTGACCGCGCTGAAAGCGCCTCGGTGTGTCCCGCATAATTTGAAAGAACGAAAGTATTTATTCGTGACATAAGTATAAGAAATATTATATTGTGGACACATACAGAAGCTCAAGAAGGTTGTCCCATCAACATTATCTGTTACTGGCCGCCCAAAAAAAAGGGCTACGTTCGCTACGCTCGTAGCCGATCCCGTGGTTTTCCTCGTATGTAGCGGAAAGCGACTACGGCGTAGGGACGCATGTGTTGTCACGGGCCGGGAATGGGTTAATGTGCGCGCTTCTTGCGCGGGGCGAGGCTGCCTTCAAACTCAGGAGCAAATACGATAATCACGCAAATTGTTTCGTAGCAGTATGAATCGAACCATTCACAGGCAGTGTCACTTCCAAATTAGCTGAAGATATCATCATCACAGTTTGACTAGGTTAAAAACATTTATCAAAAAACCGGCCAAGTGCGTGTCGGAACACGCAAAACGAAGGGTTCCGTGCCTATTAAAAAGGTCGTATCGTCACAGAAATCTTACGGCACTTACGTCCTTTTCTTTAAGGAAGGCAGTTTTTCAGCAATATCTCGAAAACCTTTGAAGCGATCTTGTTCAAAACAATTTTCAATGAATGAACTTAATAAGCCCTATGTCCATGTTTTTTTTCATATTTTTAAAAGACACCGTTCAAAAAATAGAGGGGGGGGGGACAGAATTTTAGTGACTTTCGTGGCGATTATCTCCGACTCTATTCACTTAATCAAAAAAATTGCTGAGAAACCTTATATTTATTTTGAAAGGCCTATCGATTGATGTGCCGTGCCACACGTGGGCTTACAATAAAAAAAATGTCTTTTAGTTTTATGTACTTATATATTTAAAAAAAAGTCATTTTCAAAGCAAAACTATGTAGCGGCTAACAATATACACCTATCCTCAAAATTTGATTCAAATACACCATATGGTTTTCGAGTAAAATGCCTGTGACATACGGACAGACGGACATGACGAAACTATAAGGGTTCCGTTTTTGGCAATTTGGCTCCGGAACTCTATAAAGACATACCTACTAATTTCAATATGGAGGATATAGTTTGTGAGTTAATGATTGAAGGTACTTATGTTTAATAGGATTATAGGAATGTGTCAACTGGATGATGAATACTGTCCTTGGCTTATTCATGAACGTCCATCAAACCTATTTTAGTTAAAATACTATTGAAATTCGTTGGTAATATAGGTACTACCAATTCCTAAGTCACATCACATTAACATTTGAGTTTGTGAGAATAGGAAAAATATATTTTAGTTAACAAGGGCTTGTTAGGTTTTATCAATAAAGGGATAAAGGCTAGATACCTACACATTGAGTATAATACATAGTACATATAAACACCTAATAAATTTTGTGAATACCTGATATACTTACTACAAATAAATCCACGGTTAAACTCACATATTAAATGTCACGGCGACATGTTTCGAACTCTTCGGGAGTTCTTCTTCAGGATAATTGTTTTCACGGCAATGCCGTCTGTCGTGACATTTGATGCGTGAATTTAACCGTGGATTTATTAGCAGTAATTTAGACATCTCACGAAAGTTTAAATTCGAATACCTACCTGATATTTGAGGAATTTTACACTTTTAACGTTGTTTTTGTTTTTTAATTTTATAATAATCATTTTAATATAATCTCGTAAATTATGTAATTCGTACGTCCCAATTTGTATAGGTATTTACTTTTAGTGTATTGGTGGTCAGCCCTCGCATCACCGTTACAGTGAAAAAACTCGTTAGGTCACCTTCTCACAATAGAAGCAATTAAATTGTACACGAAATAAAATTCAGAAGTCAGAACTGTGTATTTTATTTTATTAACCCTTAAATAAAATGTCTGTTGTAGGATAGGGTATAAACTAATCATCGCATGTTGTGCGCTGATAGGCTCCATCAGCGCGACATCGACATGTACCTAGTCATTTTTATTTTTTGTTAGGAATGTCTGCCATAATAAAAAAAATGTAATTAAGTACCTACTGTAAATAAACCTAAAATCATAATTGCCTTGGATATAAAAAAAAATGTGGGATATGAAAAAGCAGCTGGTTGAACATGGTATTGTAAATATAGTAAAGAGCAATAGAATAATATATGAACAAATTATATGAGATTAGATTTCCATATAAAGCTCCTTGCTTGACATTTAACTTTGGTATTTTTTTGCAAATTAATAATTATTGTACCTACACAATTGTTTTTAGATAATATCGAAAATAAATATCAGTAATATTTGCAAGCAAGCAGTATTTTAATTTTACAATAGCTAAGAAAATTAGAACAACAAGAAAAATCTTTAATAATTGACTTTGCTAGTAAGTAGTTCCTTATTCAGTAGTTGATGATTTTTTTATTCAGGTAGTTTATTATGATTGCTTTCATCAATAGAAGATAATCGATGCCATAGTTCACAATCGTACTAATAACGGCGAAAAATGTGGTGTAATTAGGACGATAGTGCACAGAAAATAAAGTTACAATTTCATTGTCAAAAAAAATGTAATTAGTACGACTGTGAACTAGGGAAATTTTGACTTAAATATTTCATAGAAAACAAATAAACCCTAGTAAAACATTTTGCTCAAACTAAAAGGCTGTGAGATGTTAGTCTACTGTTAGAACTTACCAGGTTTTCTTGTAATATTAAATGTTAAAAATAGTGACAAAAATAAAATGATTATTAGATCAAAAGAACTTTATTTTAGAGAATGTTACATGATAATCGGCAATGCAGAGGTTGAAGTAATTATTTTGAATATGAATATACTGCCATTTTTTTTTCAATACACCTACACTTTTGCACATATGGAAATTATGCTACAACATTTTAGCCTCCATCATAACAAAGTTCAAATATAAAAAAAATGGTGCATTCAAATACTTAATTTAAATTTCGTTAACCACTATACCAAAAGTAATCTCCATATTTTGCCTAGACACGGGTGTCATTATTAGTATTTTGGACAAATAAGCTTAACATACACACTAATTATAATTTCAGTACAGGGTACACATTTTATAACGACGAGGCGTAAGAAACCAAACGTGCAAAATAACACAAAACAGTAAGTAATTATAATGTAGGTTAATACAAATACTACCTGAATGGTGAAAATTTTTAACGCTATGAAGAATGAGTTAAGTATCTATTAAAACATAATTATAATCTTAAACATGTTATAATAATTTAGCTCTTGTATTTTTATTGCACTGTACCCATAGGTGAATTAGTTGGTGTTTCAGGTAGTTTGTACTTGCGAACAACACTTTGTTTTGTTCCAAATTATAGGTATGTTTACAACAAATATGTTTAAACATTATTACGTAAAATTCTGAAAATAAATCTGCTAAATATTAATGAGTAGCCGTTATAAAAGTAGCCAATAGAAGAAGTTGAAATTGAATTTAAGTAGCTCCCCTAATTGTAGAAGCACGTGGGATAAATGCATGCAAAGAGATGAACGTGCAAAAACTTGTAGACAGCTGTGTGTACATTTTCAAATAACCGAATGGATTTGGTAAGTATTCCTTTTTCAGGTATAAGACGATCGTAACACTGGAACACTGTTTAGGGAAGACAATGCATAATATTTTCAATGTCTGATAACTTCGTAAAGGATTCTGGAAGATACATGATATATTTGTGCATCTTGTATATTTTTATTTATACGTTAATAGTTATAGCATTCGGGAGACTGCTATGCATTGTTATAGGGATTTTATAAAGATATTTAAGTAGTAAGTAATACTAAACATATTATTAGGATATTCTTGTAACTATTTCAAATATCTTACGTACATTTATTTATAAAAGAATAGACAAAAACTGTTAACGATTTTTAAATCTTATTTGGGTTCCTCCCTTAAGAGTATCTCCCGGTTAAGTCGCGCGCAACAGGTACTTCGGCTGTAGTAAGAACGCAATATATATATATATATTTTGCTGAATCATCTTCTATATAACCACGATCTGTTTATGTATATCTCATTTTTTGTGTTGTCCTCCGGCGAAAGGATATCACTTTTTCAGTACTCAAAAAAGGGCTATTAGCATAACGATGCAATTACAAATCACTCTTATATTATAACATAAAAAGCGGTACATTTTGCCTGGAAACGGTGTACTAAAAAAAATAAAAAAAAACATTTTTTTTATTCATTAATTACAACTTGTTTAACAGTATCAAGGACGATGCCTCTTTTTAAGTATTCAAAATACCTGTGTAAAGAGACACCGCTCTTCCGTGGATGGTAACGTTAGTTTGTATTAGTGTAACAATATTACAACTTACAAATAACTTTTAATAAGCTATATAAAAAAATATAAAAGAAAAATGTTGTACATGGAGAATTATGAATGAACATTAACACTTAGGACTTATTTTATAGCAAATCGATGAGAAAGAATATGTAATAGGTATTTAAAGTTTCTTTTCGCTCCATTTTTATCACTAGTTAATGTATTTTATTAGTTTGTAAAAGAGGAATTATTTTATACAAATAAATAACACGAGTAAACTAGAGAGGGATGATAATTTTACCATTCAGTTAGGTTCAGAGATTCTCAATATTTAGTCTATGCAACACTGACGTGTCTTATACAAGATTCCAAAAGAAGGCAGGTCAGGTACTTAATACTCGCTAGACCTAGATATTTCATTGTGATGCCTCATTTTCAAAAACAAATGCTACTACCTAAATATGCGTCTGTTTAGTGAGCGTGGCGGTAAAGTTGCCGAACAATATATTATAACTTCTGTATATTTGCTTAACATGCCAGAAAACCAGAAACAATGTTAATTAATTTGTGATCTATAGAACATATAAACAATCATTCTAATAGATGAAGGGAGGTATGTTGAAGACGACACTCTTAAACACGCAATGTGCAAATCAATTTATATTTACATATTGTTACTATTAACCTATATAGATCAAAATTAAATTAGAAACGTGGATTAAATACTAAATATGCATAACAATAAAGACTAGAATACATCTTTAGTTTAATACAGTTATTGACACTAAATTCATAATAATGGCACGCCTATGTACTCTGGTTACGTGAACATACCACCATTAAATACGTTTTTTTTTAAATATATTATGCATTGTATTTTATAATTACAATTCCAACTCCTTTCAGGTTATACAAATTAAGTGTTGCTAACTATACTAAAATCCTAAAATATGTTACAAAATTGTAAAAAACACGGTTCAATGTTATTTATATCTAAATATATTTCTAGGAAATACTGAATTTACTGCAGACTTACAGTTAAGTTTAGATCCAATAGTTAAAGCACATTTTCTTAAGTGAAACTGTGCAAAAAACACTTTACATCTTAATACACATTAATATCACGGTTGACAAAGCTCCTCTTATTATGGCTAAAATACCAACAACCAGACCATTCTCTTGCACAGTTTTCACTTCAAAATTTATTAGCTAGCGCCTGAATATAAGTAATATCTTGATAATCAGGCATAAAAATGTATGCATTGCACGATGATAAAGCAACAAAAGTAAGAAGCTCAATAATACAACACCATTGAGAATAAATCTAAAATTGACGAAATTGATATAATTTCACTTAAAATATATAAAACGTTACAAGGAATCCACTCAAGCTAATAGTTATTTGAAGTCAAACTCTAACGCATATTCTATAGAAACATTCACTGTTAGATGCATAGTGCCAATAACTGTATCATGCGTTACTTAAACCTTACTAACTAGGTATTTGATAACAAATAGAACACCATTTTTAAGCACGACAAAACATTCATAGTTAAAAATGTAGAGAGACTTACTGAGAAATGTGCTAATAATTCTAAACCTTGAAATTCTTGCCGATCTTGTATATTCAATAAAGATTCATTTTTATCATATCTCAATTTTATTTGATCGCGAATTTTAATTATATTACATCGGTAAGTTTGCCTCGATGTTCGTTTCGATCGTGGAGATCAGAATGGTTGACACTACTAGAACTAGTACAAAGCATTAGATATTTTAAACGGTATCACATTTTAGTCACATTGTGATGTAAAAGATTTTAAATAGTATAGTGACTTTAACGTTATAAGAACTTTTGAAATGCTTACATTGGTGTAGATAATAACATTTACCTATATGTAATTAACATAATTCCTTGAGATTACAAAGAATTTCTATTAAAATTCGTGTAATTTTATAGCAGAATTGGATATTAAGTATTTTATTTATAATTTACGTCGCTGCCGTAGGATATTTTGAAGGGTCTAATTATATATATTCAATGTGTCGATCTTACGCATGTACCTATGTCTTCACCATTACAAATACTTTTCTTCGTTAGACCAACATCCTTCGGCGTAAAAGTTGGGATCGAAAAGGAGACTAGTTAGGAGCGATGAAAATGTATCGCTGTCCACTTGTTATGGCGTTTGTGCCAAATACGAGTTTCTTTAGTTTGCTGTGTGCATCGCCGACCTTCGGCATTAACGCTCTGCGTTACGCACACATATGCTATAACGGCTCCATCATCACCAATCAGGTGGACGCGAGGATTAAGTATGGTTGTATTGGCCTTAACGTGCTGTGGAGTGTTATCAATAAAGAATTTATGAAATTCTACTCCTTCAACCATGTTACCTAGCACATCAGGATCAAAAGCAGTTACATTAGGATCACATAATTTGGAATAAGTCTCGTAGTCGCCATTGTTAATAGCATCTATGAGTACTTCGGTGGCTTTGATAACTTCGGAGCGACGTTGTGATGCGTTGCTATCACCGCGGGTTTTGGCGAATGAGTCGGCTTTAGTAAGTCCTTCGTCATCATGCTCTTTGGAGATTACAGTACAGGCACGGTCTACACCCTTCTTGTCTTTATCCAGATCATCGTCTTCCAAAGTAGTACTGCTATCAGTAGACTCTTTTACTTGTGAGCCGTCTCCTTTTTTGTTAACCATTGACTTCCCGGAGAAATTTCGGGTAGCAAGCATAGTGGTTAATATGGCGCCTTTTAGTTTGCGACGAGCATTGAACTTCTTCAAGCAGTCGACGGTCTCTTGCCTGTGCATCACCGATGCCACGCGTTCGCGGTGGCAAATCCATGGATGCTTCAAAGCTTCTGAAGCGGTAATCCTCTTGCTGGGATTAACAGTTAACATTTGGTTTATAAGACTCTTTGCCTCAGGCGTTACCGTGTCCCATTCCGGAGATGGGTAATCATAGGCGCCTGCTTTAATTTGTCCATAAAGCCGGTGCTGGTCCTCGTCCCAGAAAGGTGGATAGCCGACCAATAAAATGTAAAGAATAACTCCACACGCCCATATATCTACTGGTTTACCGTACTGTTCTTTTTTAAGAACTTCAGGTGACAAATATCCGGGGGTTCCCGCGAACCCAAACCATGCCTGCGTCTCACCTTGCACTTCGATAGCTAAACCGAAATCGGCTAACTTCACTGCAGCTCCTTTAGCTTTGCTAGCCAATAAAAGATTTTCAGGCTTCAGATCTCTGTGCACTACCCCGTTGTGATGGCAGTGATGAACGGACTCCAAAATTTGCTGTATACAATGGGAAGCGTCAGCTTCAGAATAAAACTCACGTGCCACGATGTCTTCAAAAAGTTCTCCGCCAGTCACGAGGTCGAACACGAGGTAATGAAAATGCTCCTCTTGAATGGAGTCATGTAGTCTCACAATATTAGGATGTTGCAACTTACGACAAATTCGGGCCTCACGTTCCAATTTTTGGAAATCCCTTGCTGATAGTTTCTTAGTGTTGATTATTTTGGCAGCAAATTCATATCCAGTCGACTTTTGAATAGCTCGCTTTACAATAGAGAAGGCTCCTTTTCCCAATTCTTCTTTAAGGTCGTAGTTATCAGAAAAGCGTGTGCTGACGCCATCACGAGTTGGATTGGCCATGATTTTTTAATACGATACTCGCTTTTCTAGTTAAGGTGAAATAAAATCATTAATATTGAGCACGAATATTTCAGATTTAGTAACTGCAACAAAAAGAAAAAAATTACGTTAGTTAATATTAAGTTACTAGTCTTTCTAGTCTTATTTGATTACATACTATTCGGAATTGTTATCACAACCGGTTTTTTACCCAATTCTATTAAAAAAGAAAAATGGCATTTGCTTTTTCATTTAAGTATTCATTTTATCCCATTCATTTAATAATATTAAAATAATTCTTATTGGAAATCCGTATTTTGACATTCCTTGTGAAATTCGATTTTTTTGCTGTTTCGCCAATCATTAATTAGTATCATTATACCATTGCAATATTAAATACAGTGCAATTATTTAAACACTCGTCACAATTCATAAATTCTGAAGATACTAAGAGCAGATCAAAATTATCCGAATGAAAATCTTTGGCAGGCACTATTTTTGTCACTCATTCTAAATCGAAGTTCTGCAAGCTCAATATAAAACGCGTAGATACCTAGACAATTGTAATCGTGGTCACAAACATAGACTTCTAATATTAACACTACGGCACCGGGATGACATTTCGTTTGCGCAAAATAATCGATACACCATTGTCTCGACACATTCACCAAAACTCGAGCATCTTTATTATAATCCACTTATGGATGAAATAATTTCCACGCGCGTACGACAATGCATCGCGGCTTGTTAAATATCAGGGATAAAATTTAAAAATAACACTGTTATAAATAATGTACTAATGTAGCGATCAAAGAGCGACATAAGATTATATTCTTAGCAATAGTATTCTGAGTGCTACGGATCGGTCATGATAATTTTCGATGATAAAAAATACTTCAATCACTTCGCGGCGTCACGCACTAATAACGATACATTTTGGGGTTACAAAAATAAAATTACCTATTTATGTGCCCATTTTATACAATTTCCAGCGAGATGAAGATCAAAATCGAAGGGCCAGGCCCTACACTACACTCTCCTGCTCGCTCGGGACACGAGCTTCGGGGTCAAATTCACATTCTGTGTTGCCAGAGCGCCGCGGTGAAAATATTAAATTTCGCCGTCACAAAAACGATCCCTTATTTTGTATACATTCGTTAATCTGATGTCAATTACGTAATAAGTGAAGAATTTAGTGCAAGGGTGCAGATATAATTTGTATTTCGTGTGTAAAATTAATTTATCTTCGCACATATTTATGGGTGTAAACACTGGCATGTTTTCGTAAATCGATACACTAGCGCAGCGCTAAACGTGTTCTCTGCGACATCTATTGGCGTGGACGGGTAACCAAGAGTTTTCGTTCGGAAATAAGTTTCTTTGAGTAAATAAACTTAAAATGGGGATATTAATTTGGTTTATTAACACTTGCAAAAAACGCAGTTTTAATATATTTATGCTTTTGGTTAGGATCCGTTCGTATCGTATGGATAGTGTTAGTATGAATTCACTATGAATATGTGATATGTAATTAATAACAGGTAGTTTTCCTTGGTGATTACCAACCGTTGCAAGGTCATGATTATTCACGATTCTGATATTACAAAAACCTAGACGGAGTAAACGGTTATTGTGAATCATATGTACTAGCTCTTTTGTATTTAGTTTATGCTGGGTAGTGAATTAGTGATAGGTACTTATTTTTCTTTGATATATAATAGATGCTCGTATTTGTTTAAAATTCCCACTAGCTAAAAATCTGATAAATACCTAATCACGGATTAATTAGGACGGCAAACTTAATGCAATATGGAAACAATTGATCGAATTGATAATTGTGCACGACCATACGTTTCGAATGTTCTACCTTTCTAATGTTAATCACTTTTAATGATTTAGATTTGCAAACATTCTGAAAACTGTTACACTTGTTTTTGTCTACCCTTGTAAAATAAATCTCCGATTTATTGCCAGCAATCTTATATTCAGTACCAGTACCCAATAACAGTTAGGTATTAACTAGAAATATCCATTTCAATTTACGGCTCTTCTATTTATCAAGGTTCTTCTCTTCTATTGTTTTCTGAAAATGTTATTATGACCTTCGCAATGACCTGAAATATACCAAGCCCATTTGTTATTAGTAAAGTTATACTGCTCATGATCTAATAACGTTGAAAGTTCGTATCATAGCAATACTTCGTTTTCGAAAGGTACCGATTACACTTCGAAAAAAAATCTCCGATTATCAAAAGAAAACACCATTGTCAATGATTAGAGTTATTAAAAATATATACGTAGACATTCTTCTGTAATTTAATTTATTGCATTGTGTAACGTAATATATACGTAGTAATATTCATTATTATGATTAAGTCATTTTTGTTACACAATGGAATCAAATAGATACTTAAATCATTTAAATAATGAGCGAATTAGTGCTTTAATTATTTGAAATATATCTACCTATTTAAATCCAATATATTCTTGAATTCAGTATTTTATTAATCAAAGTTCGGTATTACTACCCATTGAAGGTACCTATTTGTATATTTTGTATCCGAACCGAATTATGAAATTTTATCTTTCAATTAGTGAAATTAACAACATCCATGAATAAATTGTTATTCATGAATGTTTGACATTTCACTGACTGAAAGAATTTTTCATCTAGGTATGTTTTGAAATCTGGTTTAGTGAATATCAATATATTTTGTTGCTTTTTATCGATATTTGTGAATAAACGCTTATAATTGTAGGTACTCAGAGTGGAATTGTACGAAGTAAGAGTTTTACTCGGTTGGAGTAAGTAACGCTAAATCGGCCCCGCTCGCGGCTCGCTACCGCGCCCGCGATCTGCAAATTAGCAGTCTCTAACGGCGGGATGAAAGCCCCCTCGTGAACGGGCTAACTCCATGCTTAATACACAAAAATCAAAACTGGTTCGCATCTTGCGCAAGTGGAGGGGGAACAAACAAGGGCTTCGGAGCGGGCCCTTCCGAAATTCACCGGTGCACAATGCACCCTCTGTACCATCCCCACGCGAGTAGAGTACTCTTATTATTACGCGACTCCTGTTCCTGTCCCCATATTGTTCACATTCAGATTATTTTTATATTGGTATACGCATGACGCGTCGCGAAGTTTTCGCAGCTCCTCGCCGTTTAAAATTTCGCCAGTGAACTGAAAATGTGAAATAATTTTTTTGTTCCGTAATTGAGTGACTGGAAGTTGTGCAAATTATTCCCTCGAAGGTATCCGATCGGGCTCGTCGCGGCATCTGTCACCTAATATTTGTAGCGAAGGGAAGTATTAAGGTTTCGAACGCTGCGGTCGTCTCAGGTTGCTTTTCTCATGAGTGGACGTGCGTGTAAAATAATAACTTGAGAGTATAACGAGGCGTTGTAGGCCGGTCCGCTCCGGTCGCGCGTCGGGTGCCGGCGAGCGTCCGCGCTCGGCGTAGTGACCGGGCGTATCGATCGCGTCCTCCCTTGCTGCTCGTACCCGTGAGATGCGTTGTGTTCGGGTGTTCGCTTCAATTTGGCGGGACGCCGATACCCAGTACGAAGTGTACTCGGATTAGTTGGTAAGTTCATCAACTTTTTCTTATTGACGGATTGTGCTCTATGTTCGTGTTACTTTCGTTTTTGTTACGTGTTTTGATGTTGTTTAGCGATATTGTGTTGAAAGGAACGTTTTAAGGTTTCATGAGTTGCTGCGTGACGTTTGCGAGCGTTATGATTTAAAATTTGAAACTGCCCCGGTAGATTGCCTCATCGAGGACCTATCTCGTGTAGTTACCTGGCACGGGTAAGAAGTTGACTATTCTCAACATGCAGTACGTTACCCGCGCCGTGTAAAAATACCATTATTTCGATAACGACAATGTTTTATTATTTTCACTTTGTCCTATTAATTTCTTTCCTTATATTATAGGAGATCACGATTCCAATTTACCGATTCATTTGATGCCTGGCTCAACTTATTTAATTTTTGCAAGTTGTTTTGCTCTTTATTTGTTTTCGTGGCAACCTTATAGGATAAGGTCTTTATCGCTCGATCGCTCGCTGTCCGGATTTTATTCTACAGAAATTCAATTAGCAAATGTCGGCATCCATCCGCCTTCAGGAAGCAGGCTCTTGCTGCTGCCGACTTCACCTAGACTGAACCGATAATACACTGTAGTTAGGAACCCGCTACTGCAAAATGACCGATATCTATATGGTATGAAGGTACATAATTAAGGTACCTACACACGACTAATCAATTTTTACCATCATTAATGGCAACTCTTATGCACTAGAAAACATCAACAGCCCAAAATAGGCCGTATTTATTTATTTAAAGGTACATAAAACAGACAGTACCTAATCCAAATGAACAAAGAAATACATACGAGTAGACACTTATGACTAGATTACTTTTTTTGCAAATATTATAGCCTATGTCAGTCCCACGATTAAGAGGAATCCAACGATACCTCATATGTCCGTCCAACGGATTAGGCTGCAGGGCGTGCCAAAGAATTAGACATACCTACACACATACATACATACATATATACATTCATACATACATACGCTCGAAAAACATAACCCTCCTTTCCTTCGGTAGCCGGGTAATTAGTGAATGGGGAATGATGGATGAAAATATCAGAATTGCCTGATTATTTTTTTGGTGATAGGAATAACCTTCCATAGCACCAGAAAAAAGTTTCAGAATTTTCAGCAGCGTCAATTATTTTTGAAAAATATAAACGTACCTAGATTCTAGAGGTCTAGTTTCATTAGGCGTGACGCGTGTCGTGAAGCGCATTAGCCTTTGGCACTCTTTGGGGGAGGCCTAATTCCAGCAGTGGACGTCTTTCGGCTTATACGATGATGATGAATAGCCCAGTGTTTCTAGTTTCAACTCAAAGGAGCATCTCGTTATACTAATTGGCATAATATACGTATAGGTACATACAAGTACATATAGATCTACTCTCTGTTCTGTTTCATATTCGCAAATTATGTTGCTTATTTCTCCATAGAAACGACTGGCTGGTTTAATTGTTGTATATTTCTTAAAATGTTATTACACCGTTACAGTGCACACTAGCGCCACTGGAAAATAATTGTGATTATTTAAATTTAACGCTAGGAGGCCACTATACACTGTGTTTTGTATTTAAATACCTTGTGAATATGTATTATGCGTCCTGAGTTAAAACGACCGTTTATCTTTTGAGTTCATAGATCGACGAATCCAGCAACATAAAAACTAGTTTGATGTATCCACAAGATACTTAAATATAAAATACAGTCTGTAGTGGCCTCTTTTTTTAAATATCTATCGCTAAATTTAAATAACCACAATTATTTACCAGTGGCGCTAGTGAGCACTGTAACGCTCTCTTAAACGATGTGCAGTCTCGTTCGCTTAGTTAACAGTAGTTGGACTACCCTTCTCAATGACAGTAGGTCGTTACCCTCGATTCCGGCTCCCTGTCTAGTTGAGGGGTTACGAGTATTAACCATCACAGGTCTGTCAAACGGCCGGTACTTCGATTCTCTGTTTCATTTAAAAGTTAAATGAATTAGTTGGGAATGTGTGTAACAGCGCCATCCATTGGGACATCTTAATTGGGTGTTATTAGGACCGTTTCTATTGGTGGTCACGTCAGGTATGGCAAAAGACCCGCAGGCCAGACATAATTCATTGATATAGAGACATTGAGGAGAAATAGTACATTACATACCTAGGGCGGTGAATTCGTGAATGCGCATATAAACACCTGCGATCTGTGGCTTTTCCGAATTATCGCCCGTGGTTTGTCTAAAGTTTTACGTCTTGCCTTGGCCAGGAAGTGAGATTTTCTCTTCGCGTAGTGGGCAGAAAATCCCACTTACGGCCTAGGGTGACGTAAAAGCCATTATCGGGAGATTTCTGCAAAAAATTTGAAATTGTATGTTTTTTAAACATCAATGGTTTTGGAACAGCAAACTTGGGACCCATTTCGAAATGTTCTTTTGACGTAAGTAGGTAAGTACCGAAATGTGTGTGAATCGTCTTGGTCCACTCCACGCGTCTTGCGTAGTTACCTACGCGTATGACGAATTGTGTGTGGGTAAGACGCATTGTATGTGATTGGAATTAATTAAAAAAAGCAATAATTACTCAATTAGTTGCTTGCAAATTGTTTACAGTTAATCCAAAATATCGAGTTTTTTTTCACTCGTTTTAAGATAAAATTTACTAACAACTAGACCATTTTGAAGTTATATTAAGGTTAAATAAGGGGAAGTGACAAAAAACGCGAGCACAATAGGTAGGGTAGCAAGGAGCTCCCCACCAATATTGACGTTTTTTGACGAGGTGTGAGTTGATATTTTTTGTCGAGGGATAGACGCGTAACGGTCCATTGATCGTTTGTTTTCATTTGCATGACCCAAAGTTTAAGGGATTACAAAAAAAATATCAAGCACGATATTATAGAGATTTTTATTTCTACTTAAGTTTGCTCAAAAATGACAGCGGAAAAACCGTTTAACTTATACACATATAACATTTAATGAATAGCTTCAATTATTAGGTATATCGGTTTAATCAAACTCGTTAAACGATATGCCGTAACAAGTATATTGAACACTAACTGCGTTTATAATATTATTTGAAGTGGCCGAATTGCATCAAAGTATAGTCTATTCAAAAAGCAACTCTACCATCCAAGGTAGACGATTCGAATTTCAATGAAAGTTCGGCCACATTAAATAATCTCAACCATACCTACCTACCACCGTAGAAAGTAGGTATAATACTTGAATGAGTTAGTTGTGCATAAAGTTACCAGGAATAATACTTGGACCGCGATCATACATTATTCAGGGACAAAAAAAATCAGTCACTACGAGTATGTAGGTATATCAAAGTAGGGAGACTAGGGAGGTACTATTTTGCCGATAACCACATTCGCATTACGTTGCTCAAAGGAAGCACTGATGTTGCCAATGATGCCATTTCAAATTACGTCACGGGCCCTATGTAACCAACATTAGGAACGTATTTACGGCCCATATGAAAATAAACTGGCTGTAACTTCGTTCATTCGTTGACTGTATAATACTTGCCAATCCAAAACCTAAGTTTTTCTTTGTTGTTTAACACAAAAGCAACGTAACATGAAAGGCTTTTGTTGTTTCTGAATCAAATCGCTTTGGGTAATAATATTAATAATATAACCTCGGGAAGGGTAGGGCGTCGGGTAGTGGTCGTTAATCGCAGACGTGATATGATAACTAATTACGAAATCGAGGGTAACAATAATCAATTCGAGCACTATGTAAACTGGGTATATTATGTCCAAATCGACCTATTGTGTCTCGTTCTAATACGTTACACTTTGCACGTGTGTACATTGAAATATAGCACGGCCACGAGCGACAACTATCATCTATGCCAATTTGATGTCAATGGGTAGGTAGTCAAGTCAAATTGGCATCCTGACCCTTAACACCGTAATGAGCGATGCTCTATAAAACTAAGATAATTTGTATAAAAAAATAATCTATCTATATAACTATTATTGTACAACGTAACATCTCTGAATTGAACGTTGACTACAGATGTCTATGTTCAATTCAGAGATGCAAATTCAAGAAATTTCAATGTGACATGACTTATGGACGACATATTCTCAATATCGAGAAACTGACATTATGACGACGTCATTAGTCTTAATATGACGTACCTAAGTAATTTTGACGGATTACCGGCGACGTCTCTGTATGACGTAAATTTATTTATTTATTTATTTATTTATTTATTTACTATTCAATTAGCACTAACAGTTAAACCTTACGTGCTAATTGGCATTAAGATACTTAGTGTCTAACATGCATTAATTTCTATAATAAAAATAGGCAAACATTGATTATTAATTAAAGGAGCGGCGAAAATTTACATTAAACATTAAAAAGATTCATAATATAAGTAAAATAACATAATAATATTAAATTATGGTCAAACAAATAATAAAAGACGATACGGTCGGCATATGGCTGCTGTCATAAAAAAATCTGAATTGCTGTCATGGGGCCAAATCCGGAACATGCTTTTGACGAACATATTAAAATATGAAACGCCCTGATTCATAAGCTGTCTTGCGCAAGCGCATTGCTAACCTATAAGCGCAACACAATACTGATAACCTGATGAAATGAATACATATTATATTAAAATTGCGATTGCACATATAAATGAAACATCATGGATACAAATTATATAGAAATGACTCGACCTAAATTGGCTGCATTCGAATACGGTGATCCATGCGAAAGATGAGCCAAAAAAACAGATTTCGCTACGTTATTGCTAACAGCTAGATCGAATTCATGTGGAGATCGCGTACCTCCCACTAACAGGATAAAAACCTTACATTGACGGCGGAAACGTTTTTCTGTGAGTAGACCTTTACTGCGGGTAGTTTGCACTTGGAAAAGCCATTCCGTGAAACATTAGGAAAACATGAAGACATAAGCTCGCGCCCAATTACTGAAAGAGTTTTTGGCGTTTGATCATATGTGAATCTTTTTGGCTTGCGGCTTTGTCATCATCACATCGGCAGATTTTATGGACCCTGTACTGGATTTAGTTAACTGAAAGTCCTAAATGAGAGTGGCCCCCAGAAGAGGGCCATAGTGCGAGGATGCCCACCGCGCAATTGCGACATCGCCGACACACAGTCCCTGTTTGTCCCGGCTGTGTGGCCTAGCTGGTTTTCTTTCTGGAATCTTCAAAGCTGGGCTGGTTAGTGAACCCATAGAACTCCCAGTATTTTCCACCTACCCCAGATTCGGTTGAAAGGCCTTCGTAAGTGCGGGCTGCGTGCTTCATCTCGGGCCAAGGGCTATCAGGGCCCGACTGCCTTCAACTCGAATACCACTAAGCTCCGCCAGGATTGCTTGGGATTGTGACACTGCACTTAGGAATATCCTTAAAATAATAGACTCAAGAAATGTAAACCCAGCGGACTCGCGTGACCTTCACCAGGCCAACACCTTGTGAAAGGCCTTCCCACTCTCAATCATATTAAAATCATGGT
This sequence comes from Epinotia nisella, assembly GCA_932294315.1. Lineage (NCBI taxonomy): Eukaryota > Metazoa > Arthropoda > Insecta > Lepidoptera > Tortricidae > Epinotia > Epinotia nisella. Next base: position 15,441,834 of record OW028681.1, read on the forward strand.
TGAAATTTTCGAAGATCGAAAATCGAGTATCGACAGATCGCAAATCTTGTGACATGAAATGGCCGCGATAATATTTTAAACATTATACTTAAAATATTATCGCGACCATTTCATGTCATAAGGCCAATTTTATGAAAAGGTGCAATGTAATGGGCGACCATTTAATATTCGTAACGCAAATTAGTAAAGTGAGTAGAAGTGGATATACATATATCCAATATCCAAATATTGCGTTACGAATAGTAAGATCGTCGCCAATAACATCGCATCACTTTTTCGTAAAATAGGCCTTATGGACATATTTAAATATCATGGAGATAAAAAGCCTTATTGATATCACAATGTTTACAATTCATATCATCCATCATTTGCCTAAAAGCCGTTCTGTGCACGCATATCAATTTACCAATATTATTAACCCTATTGAAGGTTGTGGAACAGACATCTAAATTGGTATGTACCGTGAGATTTGTGCATAGTATCCATATATACATATTATAACAGAAGGGTCCGCCGTTTCAGGACAATAGACATGGAATATTAATAGGATCTTTGAATAAGATTCGATGTGGATTCGATCAGGTTTCTCGGATTACTCTAGTGGGACCCAGCCGTTACCTTTTCTATATTCTTACGTCGATGACATGCTCATACAAGCGTTTTATATGGTAATATCTCTCACCCCCAATTTCACGTATTTTAATTTAGGGTTTGATTTTATTTCTGAAATAAAACGTATCATATGTCCTTTTCCGGAACTTATGATCTACTTAAACTAAGCTACTGTCATAGTCACCTAGCGTCAACATAACGAATCCTTAAGTGAATAAAGGAGTCGCATGCATCCATAGGCTACGGTGTCTTCTTAACATCATGCTAGCCGTATGCTTGTTTTCCAATATTGTATGTCCAAGTTTGTTTAGACACGTTAAGCGGTTTACCTAATAGTGAAAAGGGAACCAAGATATAAAGGATCAGGTAGGCAGGTACTTTAAGATATTATAGTTACGCTACGGATTCACCAATTGCTAATGGAGCTATAGATATCTTCCAGGCATCCAAACTAAACCGTACTAAAACATGAAACTAAAACTACACCCTCTTTTCTACCTTGTTACTTCCTCATCGATCTTCAGCTGTCTTTTCCACTAGGAAAAGGACATTGGGCAAAAACTTTCCTCGCAACGACCAAGCTTTGAAAGTTTCGATATTTTTTCATCCAGTGCTCAACATATTTGACTCTGCGCAACAAAATGGGCTTTTTCGCTGGTGAATTCTTTCGGCAGGCATTCCGTTGTTACATTTATGTGTTTCCGATTTGCTCTTTATTTAGTTACGTAGACGGTAGGGCTGCCATATGAAAGAGTAGAAAATCCTGAGCAAAGTCTGGACATAACCTTAAAAATACATACGGGCATTTCTCATAAAACAGATTTAGTGTTCTTTAAGGCGTATCCTCCGTGCGGTGTGGTCAAAACGTGATTATTGAAGGCCTAAGGCTCCGAAAAAGCGACCTAAAATTCTTAAGAAACTTTGGTGTCTCACTAGCAATATCATTGGTTGAATCATGCCTCTTCGTAGTCGTTGTGCTGTTTTATTAGGTTTAAAGGACTTTATTTCCCATAAGAATTACAAGAATTCACTGGCATGAGAAAGTTTACAAATTGATAAAATTAAAACTGGCCTACAATAATGATGTAATTTAAAAGAGGTAGATATGTTGTCTATACGAAATTCCGTGTTTGAAAATGGCCACCAAACCTGACAGCTAACGCTTCCATTGACGACTCGAAACTGAGGCAAGGTGGTGAAGGTGGGTGCAATCATGGACTAGTTAGTAATGATAAGTCCATGGGTGCAATTGACTAAATTTTAGTGTGCCACTTTTGGAGCGCTTATAACCTATCTACCTCTTTTTAGGGATCCGTACCTCGAAAGGAAAAATGGAACCCTTATATTTATATTATTGGTCATTGCGGAGTTTTTTGACTCTGACGCCTTGGGCATCCCTTTTTCCTATTTGATGTATAAGTTGCTCTCTCCATTTTCAGTTCGCTGTTGTTGCTCCTGCTGTAGATTTTTTAAAAATTCTTGCTGGTAAGGTGTCTGATCAGAAAATATATTTATACTAGCTCTTGCCCGCGACTTCGTGCACGTAGACTCGGGATAAAAACTATCCTATATTTTAATCCAGGCTATAAACTATCTTCGTGCAAAATTTCATCCAAATCGGTTCAGCCGTTTAAGCGTGATTGAGTAACAAACATCCTAACATCTAAACATCCAAGCATTTAAACATCCAAACTTGCGCATTTATAATATTAGTAGGATTGTTGCATTTTGCGTTATTTATGCAGCTGTTTCACCACTTTTTCAGACGTAAAACATGGTTTTGTAAGTCGAATTTTGTTAAGTTGATATTTGCCAAGTCTGAAATTTGTTGAGGATCGGGGCAGTCCTTAAGAACCATTTATTCATACATCAATACGTTATATTTGTAGATTAGCGACTACATTTATCAATTCTTTGTAACCGTTGTACGTATTGAATCATTGTATTATGCTCGTTTGTGGAAAAGTAAAATTTTCTTATAAATGTAGAATGACAGGATATACTTTTTTATTTGTATTACAAATACGCATCATGTCTTTATTTTACTGATGTGTAAACTAAATTTTTAGAGGACGCCTCTATATCAGAGAAAATCAATATCATAATCATGACAGAAATGAGTTTAAATAATGTAAAAAAAACTATGTATACAGAAAAGTCACTGAATACAGGCTATTTGTATTAATCAGAACTAGAAAGAAACTACTGACCACAATTATGTTATGGTCAGAAAGAGCATTTTTTAATGAATAAACTAGCTGAAGCTGAATTATAGTAATAAGCAGAGATTATAAAGTCTCTTTATGAATGGTTGAGCCCTTGGCATAAAACAAGTATTTCATATGACGACCGTTAGCCTAGTGGGTAGCTGGGTAGTGACGCTGCCTACGAAGCTGAAGGTCCTGGGTTCAAATCCCGGTAAGGGCAAATATTTGTGTGATGAGCATGAATATTTGTTTCTGAGTCTTGGATGTTTTCTATGTATTTAAGTAGGTATTTATATCTATTATATTTATCGTCGTCTAGTACCTATAACACAAGCCTTATTGAGCTTACTATAGGGCTGGTTCGATTTGTGTAAGATTGTCCCCTAATATTTATTTATTTATTTATTATTATTTATACCACACTACAATCAACAACATCCACTTGCCAAGTCTGCTCGGACGCATAGATCTGGTCGTATTGCGACCTTTCACGTAGGTAGTTGAAACGTACAGCCACGTGTCTCGTTCAGCTGAATAGCGCACTTATGTAGGGTCGGTTGTGTTGACGTCATTCGGCCGTGTTATCGTAATTTTCAGGCCCTCTGTCGGTTCCAGCTCGTATTTAAGGGGACCAATCACGTAACGCATTGTACGCACGACAGGTATATCTAAATGTCACTTTTCATATGGAAAAATGGCAGTTTATTCTACCTAACGCGCGTAAGAAATGTTACGTGATAGACCCAGTTACGTTTGTTTTCGAGAGGCTTTTATTGGCCTTTTTATAACACTACCTAAGTTAGCATTTATCGCCGCTAGTATGTGAAATATACGACCGTTATAATGCATGCATTTGCATATATCAGTTAAGTAAGTTTTAGCGCCCGCGTGTATCGAGCGTAATTATATCCCTGGATAGTACTATTATTCTCTTTTATAATTTAAATATGATATATGCACCCTTACGTAATTTGCCGACCCTTTCAGATATTTTTCAAAGAAGTTTATAGGTATAATACATATACTTACATACCTACCTCTGTGCCACGTAATATAAATAAGTACGATATTATTTTTCTTTCATTTAAGAGCAGCGTTATTTTACTGTACAAAATTTAAATGTCAAAAAATGAAAGAGACTAGACTGCCCGTTTAAGAAGTTTATTATGAAATGGCAAAGATACATGGAATACCACTCTAGTGCTTAATATTATCGCAACAGACGTCGAGTTTAATAAGTTCCATGAACTTCACAATATGCGAAGAATTGTCCTTTTACGTGAAAGATTTTTGCCTTTACCATTGTTAACCTGTATTTCGTTTCTCCGGTCCGGGATGACATAAGTCGGATAATAGCGGCTAAGCCAATATAAATGCTAATTCTTGATAAGACGATGGCCGCAACGCCTCGACAAAGGTATATAACTATCATATTATTAATACTGCGGCGCAAATAGACTTGTTTTAATCCCTTCTCGGCACATGTCAATCACATGGCCACTTATGATATTGTCACCGTTGAACTATCAAATTTTACTGTAGTCTATTTTTTTCATGTTTAATGGCTTTTTGCTGCTTAGGCACTTCGCCAATGTCAAGTGGGGCTTTAAGCCTGTAATCTATTTCAGATTGGAAGAGTCCGGTGACAAATATCGTCTCAGTACCTACAGTTTATGTCATCTGTGACATGTCACCATGTGTGTCATGATGACAGCTGTCACCTGACTCTTCCAATGTGAAATAGATTATAATAAAAAAAATAAAGCCTTTTATTTCCCGTTAAATTAGAGTAGATTTTGTTAATAAAGTATTTCTAGCATTCTTGCTTATATATGTAACTATGTTAGTTTTAGAAAAAATATTTTATTATTAAACAATTGTGCATAACAGGAACCCCTCTCAGGTGAAGGCCTCTTCCAAAGCTTGCCATTTTACTCTGTCCAGAGCAGCGTCTTGCCAATTTCGTCCTGCGATTTTTATGATGTCATCATCCCAACGAAAGATTTTAGGCGTTTGCCCTGAGGGTCTTTCCATAGAGTAACAATTTTCGTCCATCTGCGGTCTTTTAGTCTATAATTTGACATGATTTTTGTTTTAGCAATGTTCATTTCTAGACCTACATCTAGGCTATCTTTATGAAGATAGCTTATACTTGGTCATAAACATTTGAATTAATCATAATAATAAACTCCACGACCGATTTGGTCACGGCGATTGTTGTCACTTGTCAGCTCCGCAGTTGTCGCTGGGTGTGCTCCGCACATTGCCAATCTTGTTAGTTAGTTAGTTAGTTTTACTGGGCATTTTCCGCAAATCGACATCCAACGTTCCTATTTTGCGTGAAAGGATTAGACCTGGTTTCCTCACGATGTTTTCCTTCACCGAAAAGCTAACGGTAAAAATTTCGTACATACCTAATAAGTTCCGAAAAACTCATTAGTACAAGCCGGGATTCGAACCCACGACCGCCGCTTGACAGCCGCATGTCTGAACCACTAGGCTACCGTAGCTTCTCCAATCTTGTTAATGAAGATGCGTGAACATTGGAATTAAACATATAAGTATTATTCGCATGGTATAGATACCACGACCATGACATACTATTGGCGATGTCACGAGCTGCCGAAACACAATGTTGAATTGTACCCATCGGTGACCTGAAGTCTTATAAGAGAGGCGTTGCCTAGTATGCCGGTTACGATTAGAAATGTTTCATACTTTTAAAACTTGACCTTTGGCCTATTGATTGTGAACGGTGCTAATATCGTGCTGCTTAAATCCCTTAATTAGTGAACCGCCATGTTCTCATGAGTGTTTCTAATTGGCTAGACGCTTACTTTCCCTAAATTTCGAAGCCGCATTGTACAAGTGTGTAAATAAAGAAAGGTCAATATTTTAATACGTTGAAGCATGCGTGAAAACTGGAAAGTTCTATTGTGACGATCAAAGACTTGCGATTTTCAACACTAAAGTCCGGTTCGAAGGACCACATGTCGCTACCTCCGGAACTACCTATCCGATTTCCAAAATTGTTTCACTAGTATACCTATATAATTAATCTTCGGGGTATAGACATAGACTATATTTTAATCCGCGGCTAGGGTTTCTTTGTAATATGCGACTGTAACCGTGTTCGTATACAGCTTATTTTCTGTGATTGCGTTCTTTTGGCTTGAATTAGCAAAGGCTACTAGATTTTGTAAAGGCATGCAAATTTAATATGTCTGAGGTACAGAGCTGGTTGACACCGGACACCGCGGCGTGTCGGGTTGCACGCAGCACCGTTGCTATTGCACAGTGGTACTGATAATTGCTGTCACAATGAGTACATTCTTCGTTACACAGACTAACTTCTGCCTAAACCTATGTACGCGTAATTATAGACTACAGTACAATAGAATACTCTTTAAAGCACACCTCACACTAAAAGCAACAAAAGATAACAAGTAGATATAGTCTACAGGTAGTCTATTGCTAAAAACAGTAAAAACATACGTCGTCTCGTCTAGGTATAGCCTTTGGGTAGCGGAAAAAGGGGTTACTATATTTTTATCAAAAAACAAGAGCGAGTCAGGACTCGCCCACCGAGGGTTCCCTATAAAATTACAATAGTTTTCAGATTTTTTCCTGTACTTGTAGTATAAGACGATATTATTTGCCAAATTTCATAGTTATACGTCAACGGGAATTTCCTATGAATTTTGATTCCCTTGAGAGTGTCGAATTATACGTTTTTGCGGCATAAACGGCCGTATCTTTTTTTTACGTTAACTTTGAAGTTTGATTTTTTCACAGCTTCAAGGTACTGTAGACCTGAGTATATTGTTTTAGTTTCAATTCGATAGCTCCACGCGTTCCCGTGATAAAGGGTCTTGACAGACAGACAGACAGACCGACAGACGGACAACAAAGTGATCATAGGATCACTTCGTTGTCCGTCTGGAAAGGGTTCCGTTTTTTTAGGGGTCCGTACCTCAAAAGGAAAAAACGGAACCCATATAGGATCACTCGTGCGTCTGTCTGTCCGTCAGTCACAGCCGATTTGCTCCGAAACTACTAGACCGATTGAGTTGAAATTTGGTACACATATATTAGGTAAATTGTTGACCCAAAGATGGACGCGGAAAGTAAATTAATGAATTCTGAACAAGGACTTTTGCAGGGTAAACTGGAAAATTTAAAAAACAAATCGCAAACTGTATTGTGTGACATAATATCAAGTGAAAGGGGTTGGTGTAAGCATCTCAGTTTTGTTTTTATAATTTTATCAAAAACAGATTTGAAGTAATTTAGGAAAAAATACGAATTTTGACCATTCCCCCCCTTATCTCCGAAACTAATAGGCTTAAAATTCTGAAATAAATGTGGAAAATAGTTCCTTGCCTAAAAATTACAATAAAACCTATAAGAAGTTTGAGTATTCAAAGTAACGGGAAAATTCTCAATATTTTACGGAACCCTCACCACGCGAGTTGAACTTGCACTTGTCCGGTTTTTTGTAGTAACATATACTTACATATCACTACGTGCAATGTGTTGGTAAAGGTCGCGAGAGTCCGCTGGATGCGGGTGGCGCAGGACCGGTCACTTTGGCACTCCTTGGGGGAGGCCTATTTCCAGCAGTGGACGTCTTTCGGCTGATATTATGCTGATGATGATAATTAGAATAAAATAATTTATTGAAAAAAACCTTATTGTTAATTGTACATTGTGCTTGCACTGTTACATGTTAGGTAAATTGATTAACTGCGCCTGAACTAGGATTATCCCGTATCTCAGGCAAAGAGAAATAATACGATTTGGCAAACAATTAAACAAATTAAAATGATGATATATATCACTACTTAATTATGTTTCCTTAATGTCATATGCTGTACCGTAAATACGTCCCCCTAGAACTTTATTTACTTAGCTAAAATACTCTAAAGAAACGGAGCACTGTATTCATTCAGTTATGTTGACTCGAACGGCGCCATTTTGGAAAGTCACAGAGCAACAAGAGCTCAAAGTATAAGGCTGATTGTACGAGAGCTTTCTTTATAAATGTGCCAATGCGGTATCGCGGAAAGAACGCAATAATTGAAAAGAAGACTGAGAGTCGTAATGACTAGCCTGGGCGGAGGTAGAATTAAACTTTTTCGCTTGCTTGGTCAGCGCAAAGTGAACTTTAGCTATGAATAAATAAAGGCTTATGGCATAGATTCTTGTAAAGCTGGGGACGTTTTTACAAGCAGTGCCAGATTTATGTATGTTTGGGTAATATAGTCCTGGGATTAAGCTACTACTAAAAACACCCTAGTAAAGCAGACAGCAGTCATAGATTTTCCTTTTATTTATATAGGTATGAGGTGAGTCGTCGGAAATCGTGGAAGGCCGTGGCTACTAGTCCTGGCTCGTACCAAATAAGTTTTACGATCATAAGTTTACTGAATATCTTTATAATTTTCCACTGCTTTTTCGCTGAAGGAAAGACTGGGTTGTCAGTAGTCATTACCTAGTCTTGTAATGACTAATTCATATGCCGAAAAAATGCACGGCTCTCAACGATTATATAAAGTTATTGCATATAGAAAAATAATTAGCAATGAAATCAATATATTTATGTTCAAAGATAATATATGTGTTTGAAGTTGTTTCCATTTGGCAGGATCAGCATGTACACTCGACTTTACAAAATCGCATGCACATTTAAAGAATCGGATTCGAGCGAACGTACCACTTAGCATAATTGTACTATCCAATTAGTATAGGTATCAATAATTAAAAATACGTTTGATAAACGTGTGATTTTATTGATGCCGAGTATATTTGGCATAATTCAGTGACGTGTAGATTTACATTTTGATTCGCGTGGCTTGCGGTTTAGTGGTCTGGCGGATGGGAGCCCGCCGGCAACGCGGATGATTCGCAATATGTGAACCAAGTTTATAGGAGCAATTTATACTTAGCTATGTATTTCAAATAGTTGCTTATATCAATCTAAATGTAGGTAATTACTAATTAGATATGTTTAGGATGAGACCGATAATATATCGGTATAGCATGCGGGTCCTCTCCGCAGACGAGATAACGACTAATTAAAGTCATCAGTAGACAGCACAATCGTTCTACCGCTTGCGGGTATTCCTTGCAGGCGGTATAGTGATCAGGTAAATCTATCGGTCAATAGCGGGCATGAGGGAAGTTTGGGAGGAAGAGGGTATGCATGAACATACCTACATCCAAGAGAACTCCCGTCCACCGCTATCGACCAGTAAAAACGGCTCCCCGCATACGACGCTATGGAATCCATGTTGGAAATATCCCGCACCCCTAATGCGGGCGCTATCAACCAGTAAAAACGATTGCCCGAATACGGGCCCTCCCTACGGCATTCGTTTTGGAAATATCCCGCACCCCGAATGCGGGCTCTGTCTACAAATGTAATTGCGCCTACAAAGCCATTTCCTTTGGAACTAAAAAGTTTCTTGATGGTTAATAACCACCTTGTCAGGGATATGATGTCGTTTGCGTCTGACCTGTTCTGGTCAAGTATGATGAGGCTTCATCATGAAGCATACTTGAAGCCTTCATGTAGGTAAAGGATGCCTTGTGAAAACTTATAATGTGCCTAACCTTCTATACGCAGAGATAATTGCCACTTAAGTCGTCATCACTTATGAAAACGATTAATGTTATAAATTATAAGGCGTTAAAACAGTTTTCAATATAATTATATAAAAAAATAGTAAACGCCAAGCCAGGAACACCTACAATTTAACCAAATTCACAAATCTATATACCTACTTCGCAGGCAATGAATACGCAAAAAAAGGTATCTATATACCAAAAGGCTCACATTTTATAATATTTATGATACTCTTGTATATGTATACAGAAAATACCATTAGTTGCGGTTCTATATGTACATAAAAATCCAATTTAACCCGTCTTTTGATTCCCGCCCATTCTAGCGTGAATAATATTTTATGCGATAAAATGTCGGCCCTTAATTCCTTTCGTGTAGTTTTTCCTTGACATAAACGCAATTCAGAGATGGCTTCGCTTTCGTTCCGACGAATTTGGGTATTGACGTAATTTTACGACGAACGCGGATAAATATTATGTAGCAGCGACCCCAAATAAAACATATCCTAACCTCGATTGGTTTCCTGAGAAGTTTTCCCAATTTGAAGCGCGCTACTTTGATTGATTTTTGCGCGAGTAATCAATGTGTTACCCTCTTGACTAACGGCAACTTTTCCAGCACTTAATTACCAATTTATTGGGTGCCTAGATACGTACTAATTGAATCCTCGCATAATAAATTAGCTATCACCCACGCATGCCGCGCCTACGTGTACCGGCGTAAAATCCTGTTAATATTCACGTTAAATCGCCGAGGTTTCATGCATGATCGTCGATTTTCATCACCCGACTTATTGGCATGCAAATCATTCGCCATTTCGCCAACGACTTGTGTGATATGTTGCTCAGGTATTTCAATTTGTCACGCGTTCGTTAATCATACGCTTATCTTTGACGGCTTCTAGTGTAAAATGTTTCTATTTTACTCATATAACCCTGCAAAACTAGTTTGTATCAATAAAGATTGATCTTACGAGCGAGACCGCCAGGCTGTCTTCATTTTGGCGGGATATTCTTTTCCTGAATGCCGTGTCGCGTACATGATCAATGCGGGACGCATGTTATCGGTACAATTTATCGTCTTGTCTAGTTCACATCAGTTGCCGTGCAACACGATATTATATTTTATTCAGCGAATAATGTACGATGTTCCACTCGAAGTTGGAACACGTTTCGTAATATTGGTGGTATAATATAAGTTTGATGTGTCTGTGTATCTGTGTGTCTGTCTGTGGCATCGTAGTTCCTAAAGTTCATAAACGAATGGTATTTTAATGCGTTTTTTTTGTCCGAGAGCTGACGTGAACGTTATGGTTTTTAGCTTCGTTTTAACAAAATCGGTTCAGCAGGTTTTGAGTTATTGAACTTTGAAATGAAAATGTCGGGGGTTTGTCATCTTTTCTAAGTTGTTAATTATAATGGTTGAAGCTGAAGCCTAATGTAAAGCTTATTCGTGAATTGCAGTGTGTCGATGTCTGTTTTTTGGTCGTAAAATGCGCTAGCAGTCTAAAAATAGTCCTGTCTAAGAAATCGATAAGCCTAGAGTAGAATGACGTGGTTGGAGATGTTAAAACGCTGTCTCAGAGTTCCACTTTCGTTCCTTAAGGCTTGGTATCCAAAGTAACGTTATTAATCTGATTTCCCTAAGTTTTGTAACAGTTGAAAAAAAATACACTGAAAAACTAACTCAGCATATCAAAATATTAAAATTACTAGGCATATGTTATTAGAAAAAGCCTCGGTCCACGTGACTGAATGAAACTTAATAAATTATTGTCAACGATTTCATTAAATAGTTAAGCAATATGCCTGAAACACGGTGTGAGTGGCATATACTGTCTAATAATTAGGATAGGTACCTAATTAACGACATAGCAGCTTCGCAAGTTGATACTGATAGGCTATTTAGGGCGTGCAGTCACGTGGCCTATGCTCGCGCCTCGCAAAGCCAAAGCGCTTGGCTGAAACGCGTTCTCGAAAACCTTTTGTTTGATACATTCTGTTGTACATGCATCGCATCGTGTGTACGTTTCGCTTTGTATGTACTTAGTTGGATGCAACTGGGGAATTAGGCAACGAATTCACTTGCAGCTGCGAGTAGAGTCGACTACAAAAACGTACCTGGGTCGTTCTTCTTTTTTACCGACAATGAACCGAGGTTTTTCTGTTTTTTTGGTTTTTGAACTATCGAAAAATGTGGTTTTGTAGTGCGATTTAAAAAAAAAAATGCATAAGTTTCTTCATTAGAACTAATTAAAGTTTCCTTTCTGGACAATACAAATATTTATTTACGGTTGGTTTCTAAAAAAAAACATGTGACAAAGTGGACTCTTTCAGTGGGGACAACATTTTGGTTTACCACTCTGTCACGGCATTCTACGAAAAAAAAAACATTTAAAAAAATGCTAGTTAGAGAAAGTGAAATATTAAATATCACTAATTAATAAAATAATATGGACGTTCATTCGAACATTATAAAACCGTAAACATCATTACTCAAATGAGATGCCGTAATAAGACGAAGGACAGGCTATTGTCGGTCGAAAAGAAGAACGACCCACCTATCCGTTTCACCTTTCGTTCTGATAAAGTGAACAATTTATAAATCTTTTTGCAGTGGATTGTGCAGACATAGTTTGCTTTTTTAGGATATTCACGGACTGGTGACGTCAAAGGCTTCTCAAATAGCAGAACGTACTAATTACAGGTACAAAATATACCTATAGATAAGTAACTAGATTATACCTACTTTAAACGGTTTTAAGCATTAGTTGATTAATTCATTAATGTCCGCCTACTATAAAAGTTAAAAGTAGTCTATTACAATGTAAACATTCTTAATGAAAACACGCAAATGTGGCTAGTCAGTGTTGTAAAATATGTCATCCTTTGGGAATAACCGTGCCTTTTCAATAAGTAGTATAATTATACTACTACTACTAGTAGTATAATTATACTACTTATTATTATAAAAATAAACATTTATTTTGAAAACTTATCATGTGTGACCATTTTTATAAAACTGGTGTTGCTGATGGTATAATGGTTATTTTAATCTGTTTAAATGAAAACATGTTGAGTGGGGGTTGAAACTCGCAGCGGCGGCAGTGCGTGCCTTATCTTTTCTTCTCGAGGCTTATAGCCAACGGCGTTTGTACCCTTTCTGGTAATAGCGGTTTGGTGAATTTATTTTTAATTTAGAGCAAGTACCTATACATATCAGTGGCGGCGCGTGAAAATTTTCAATGAGGAACCCGGAACAAAAAAAGTTATAAATGAGTTTTAGAGTATATAACTATAGGCTTGCCTAATAAGAAATTTTAGGCAAGCCGCCGGTGGGAATGGGGTTGTATTGGCGCTCCGCCACTGCTAAGTACATAATATATATATCTACGCAACCTAAATAAAGAATTACATGATTTTCACTACTTAATACTTGCATAGTCAAGTGATGAAATATTAAATTTAAATTATTTTCGGTTTTTTATTTAAATCGTAAACCGAACATTAAATAATGCATTGCATAAGAAGATTCCAGATTTTTTTTCACACAATCGTTATTTATTAACGAATACAATTATCGAACTAAGTATTTATACTCATGCAAAAGAAAAATATTAAAATGAGAACAAGTGGGGCATGTGACACAAGTAAACCAAAACTTTTAGAAATATGGAACCTACGTTTAAAAGCGTGTATGTATGAAGTTCATACTATGTACTGATCTCAATACCCGATGCGCATCCTCAAATTGCTTGCCCCCCCCCCCCCCCTCCCCCCTCCAACAAGGGATTTGAAATTACATTTAATATCATATGTCAGCCATATCCTTTTCAGATCAGCTTAAATCGTGGCTTCAGAGTCTGATTTTGGGATTCTGCGTAGTGAGAATTTATTCAAAGCAAATGTCTGACATAGGCTCCTTTTCGTATATAAATGTAGTCCTTGGGATTCCTTGGCTATTGATTTCTAAAATATGCGTAAAGAAAATTTCAACAACGAGAATGATACTGTGCGATAGAATTAAATAGTGTCACTCTTTATAACATGTTTACAACATTGTCCTCCCTTCTTGGTGCTTTTACTTTGTCATTGTTCATAAAAATCATTGTTCGCTCATAATAAAGCTGTTCGTTTTCTAAAGAGAGCATAAATTATGAACGCACAAAGTTATAAGGAAAAGCAAATACGTCTTTCTAATTCACCTTAAAACGTCTACCTTAGTATACATTGGTTTAATTCTAAAGTGTGTTTATTTCTTCAAAAGTTTAAAGGCTCCATTGAAACGACGCAGTCGTATAAGCACTCTGTTAACTATTCAGCTGCTCGCTTCACCATTTCCGTAGAAGTCTGGAAATATTACGGAGCTATTATTGATGGGATTACAGTGTATGGTAGGAGCAGGCGGCTTGACGCCTCCCCTCGCCCACGCGCCATCTCGCCCGCATATTGATGACTACTAAAAACATAACTTTACTAAAGGCCTTACTTCTCGCTCGCCGCAAATTCCCCTTTGCATATCTTATTCCTCTCGTGTAACTCATTTTCACTCGACTGTAATTCAGATCAGTGAAGTTGGAAAAATTTGCACGGCACATGACAAGTTGCAACTGTCTGGAGGAAAGTTTTTGGGGTAAACTTCGAAATCGCTTCCAATCAAAAGCATATTGTGAGAAAAAATACAAGTAAACTTATTCTACATAGGCCAAAGTTTCTCCACTCTATCGAATAACTTAAAAACGAAATTATTAGTAGACAATAATTGTCTTTTACGATCCTTCCTTTACGGAACTCTTGTAGGATGTAACATTGATGTCAGAATTATCACACACTTTCCCCTAAAAGCTTAAATTTCGTAGAAAGCTAACTTATACAAATATAATAGGTGGAACTCTTTGATGTTAGATCGCGATCTCCGAATCTTATCTTGCGACGTACTCGTACTTATAACAATTTGCTTTGTTGGAGCCTGAACTGGGGCGAGCTTGACGCAGTATAAATACATTGACAGAGGTCTTGCCTAACTTTAAGCGTTATGATTTGAAGATCTGCAGAAAACATCATGTCATTATTTGACCATCGGTAGGGCCGCTATTAAACACGATATTCCTACACAAATAATTTTTGTGCTACATTACTGCAGCGATTATCAAGTTCGCAGATAACCAGACTTCTGTATTTTTATATTCTGCGGTAAAGCAAGGCGTGTCAGATATGGGTCGATAAAAGTTATTTAATAACAAGAAACACTCAACCTTCAGTGAAGTTGTACGGCCGCTAACATTTTCATACAATCCTTTTACAACTAACCGCCTTGCGCTAGCTTTTAATAAGAGGACGCTTTGGATACTTCATAGCTGCGACGCTTTTAATATTGCATTTTTATGTTTTTACTATACCTATTGCTGAGAATGTATGCTTTCTTGAAACTGATTATATTAAATCTAAGTGTATCTTGGTAAAGTCTATAGAGGTATAGAGGATATCATTATTAAGAAGATTTAAGGGGAATCTTTAATTAATTTATCTGAAAATTATATATGCTTGATACTTCGTAATTTAGTATTCAAACCCGAACAAGATAAGTAAACAATCGTATTAGGGACAAGGCAAGGTGACCTCCAGATTTGTGAAGGTCTAATAGCTACTATAGGCCATAGCAGTAAGTTTAGTCGTAACCCTTTTGAGAATGGATGCAAATTGAACCGAGCTGGCAATCTTGTTAGCTGAATTTAGTGAACATTGTAATCGTGTCGCGCTCTGTTCTGTGTTATTGTTGTTTCTAATTACATACTTTTATGAATTACCGTATAGTCAAGTGTTAATTACGGCCACTTTAGCCTAGTTAGTACCTCAGCCTGTAAAGCTAGTGGTCCTGAGTTCGAATCCCCGTACGGGTAAATATTTGTGTGATAAGCATACGACTGTTTCTTCAGTCTTGGTTGTTTTATATGTATTTAAGTATGTAGGTATGTGTTTATAAAAATAAGTATGTATGTCGTCGTTAAGTACTAGATGCTCGGCTTAGTTTGTGACTAGGTTAACTTGAATGACTTGTGTACGATTGTCTCCAAAACAGCTTGTTTTAATAAAGTTACCTGCTCTTTCTCTAAGAGCTTATTATCTAAAACAAACACCAACACGAGTGGAGGAATGAGGGTGGTTTAAGGCACTCTAAGCTCTTCATAGAAGGCGTGGACTCAGGCTTCCTGCTGGAAATCCAGCAGGTAGCAACTCGGAATTATATCTGGGGTATTCGATAGTGTAGACTGTAGAATGTGTGGCGAGGAGGATGATACTATGGAACACTTACTGTGTGAATGTCATGCCGTTGCCAGACAAAGAATGAATCATTTTGGTAACGGATGTCCTCAACCAAAGGAATTCAAGGTGCTTCCGCTGAGCTGCATCATCCGTTTTGTGGAAGTAATGGAACGAGCTTGGGATGAGAGGGTAAATGCACAAAGGATCCCACTGGGTCGAAGTGTATCTGAAAAGGCCCTCAGATGAGGGCCTTTTCTTATCTAGATAGATAAGATAAAATTTAAGAGTCCAAAAGACAACAACAGCGCCACGCACAATAGGTACGTTGTTTAATTTGAAAGGCGATTTTTTTAAGTGTTGCAAAAGATACGGCTAAATCTAAAAGGCTTCCGAAATATAGCAACTCTTACTTTGTGTGCCCTTTCCTTTTAGAATAGTGGCAAGACCCGGAATATAACGTTGTGGCGTCGTGCCGGCTGGCAACGTGTTTGCATTAAGCCATTTACCTTTATTATAATTAATTTAGCAGAGTACAAGTTGCAGGCGTCTGCCCCACAACTGGGTCAATGACAGGCCCACCGAGAATAGAACCTCTATAGGGGACGATGTGGTCTATTGTTAACTCCAATGCTGGCGAAATTCAACCGAAGATGAGTTTAGGAATATTATATTTATTCCATCATAACTTTTATTCGATTAACCTTGTACGTATTAAAATTTGGTGCGTTCCAATAATTAATATTCCTTTGCGTTGTTGTCTGTTTTTCCTTGTAGTACCTACCTACAGTTGAGTGCAAAATTATTTATAAAAAATATTTTCTATAATAGACCGTTATGATACTCTTCATATCAAAATTTTATATCTTAATGCTGCTTTTTCTACTTCATGTGGCAACTTATGTTATTATCGTAACGTAAAACGATAGTGAGTTCTCAATTGTCAAGTGACTAAAAAAACGCGGGATGACCCACCTAGTGGAGGATATTTAACCTAACCTACTTTATTCAAGTCCGCTTGGGTACTACTGTACTTAGTTATGTCATAGCTTTATTAACTTTTTGGCATACAAAATAAAAGTGTAATATTATATAATACTACAACCACAATACAACGCTTTATGCCTTTATGCTCTACATCTAATCATTGCCCGTGAAATAACCAACGAAACACTCCGTTTTCGTGATAATATCTTTAATACCATATGAAACGCTCTGAATTTCATTAAAACAAGAAGCTTTTGATAGCGACTTTTGACACAGCCATTTAGAACAATTTAGGAACGGCGATTTTAGTTGGCCATTAAAAGCTAAATTACTCCATGACAAAGCTTTTAAAAATGTATCTACCGCACTGTCACCTAAAGGTGGTAAACGATGACAACTATGTTACAACTATGTTATAAGTACTAGTAGGTATGTACAAAGTTGTGGACAGAGGCTTACCTTGACAGTTTAACAACTGCGGGTCGATCACGTAACGCTTTGTACGCGCGTCAGGTAGATCTAAATGTCACTTTTTATATGGAAAAACGACAGTTGGATCTACCTAACGTGCGTTCAAAACGTTACGTGATTACCACTCTAGACTAATTACAGTGTAGATATACCTCGGTCATTTCTCCAGATTTGTGACTGCGTCTAATTGACGCGACTCCATATGAAATGTTCGTCAAATGTCGCGCTAATTAAAACCAACCGCAGTGACAAATGTGGGGAATGACCGTATTACAAGTAAAATCCTTCAGTCTAATTTCTAAATCACATGTTTCACACCACGATTTTACCAACCTTTAAAATTACATTACACAGCGAGCAATGAAGCCTTCGGCATAAGTACGAGTAACAGGTTTTCGATGTAAATTATAAAAATGGGAACAAGCACCTAACAAGCTGATAATTTTAAGGTAATAAGCAACAAGGAAATAGTCTTAGTAAAGTGTATTAGGCACAAAGCATATAAATAGCAACGCTTGAAACGTTATTTGCTTCTATTTGCAAGATAGAGTCATGAGATACGTACATAGTAGGTATAAAGACAGCGGGTGGTGTCGAAATGAACGAGCTGAAATGAAACCGGCGGGCGAGGTTCTAGCGATCCTACCTACTCATTTTATTTTGGGACCAAACCAAATCCGCCTGAACATTTAAATAAATAGTATTTCGATATTTATTTTGTTACTAATACTTAATTTAATAATTTGATTGAAACTAAACACATATGGGCCCAAAAACCTAAAATAAATGTAACTGAAATTGAATTGAATTTCATACACAAATCGAACTAGCCACACAGTAAGCCCCGTGTTAGGTATATTTGTATTTTATATATGTACAAGACGAGATATATTTAACACATACTTAAATACATAGAAAAAAATCGAAGACTCAGCACCTCGGGAGCATCGAAAATTCCGAATAGTCAGTTGTCCAAAACCAGCATTATTTCGAAATGTCAAAATTCCGAATGCCATTCTCCGCTTAGCTACAATTTGGACGCAAATGATTTAATGGAATAAATAAACAGGTCAGGTTCTAAAAAATCCTTCAGCGTAACATGGTTTTCGAAATTATGAAATTCGGAAAAAATGTGCTTTCGGTCAAATGACTTCGCCATTATGTACCTCACTACCCACTAGGCTAAACCGGTCGTCAAAAATGCCTCGGTTGGTGCCTCCAATAATGTAATTTAGACAGATCACCGAGTTTTTATCTAGTAAGATGAACGCGGCTTAGCCTCGCACTGTAATTACATCTCCGAGCCTGAACAATGTATCTAACTCAGACGTAACACTGCGAGCTGCGTTAAGAAAAGGGAAACAAACGACTAGTTACTACCATTTGTCTTATTAACTTCAATTTACTCCTTTCTCTGTAGAGACGAATAACTTTGGCGTCTCATATTAGACGGGGTTGAGTTGTATTAGATGCTATTCAACATTTTGTCAGAGGTTCGTAATCAAGGTAAAAATTAACGATTTTTATACCTTGCGCTATAAAACTTAGCAAAAACAGATTTGTAGTAATTTAGGAAAAAAGACGAATATTGACCATTCCCCCCCTTATCTCCGAAACTACTAGGCTTAAAATTCTGAAAAAATATGGAAAATAGTTCCTTGCCTAAAGATTACAGGAAAACCTATAAGAAGTTTGTGTATTCAAAGTAACGGGAAAATGCTCAATATTTTACGGAACCCTCACCACGCGAGTTGAACTCGCACTTGTCCGGTTTTTTGATAATGTATCTTGTAAGAGGGTCCATACTTTTTGCAGGTAAGTATAGTATTCTACTCTTTATTTTGTTTTTTTTTTATTGCCAAGAAAAGGGTAATAGACCGAGCTCTCAGTGAAGTTTCGTTTGCAAAAATTGCGCACCGCATTTTGACTTCTGATATACTCGTATGTATAGATCCCAGACATCCAATCAACAGATGTTGCCAACCAGTTTTGTGGTCCGCCTCTCTCCCCCCCATCCCTAATATTATTAGTAAATTACAAAAGATTTTTGGTTTTCATTATGGAATTTCATTAGAAAATTAGTACTTATGGGATATTATCCATACTAATATTATAAATGCGAAAGTGTGTCTGTGTCTGTATGTTACCTCTTCACGCCTAAACCGCTGAACCGATTTAGATGAAATTTGGTATAGAGACAGTTTAAGTCCCGGAGAAGGACATAGCATGGTTTTTATCTCGTAAATCATCCTCTAAGGGGGTGAAATAGGGGGTGAAAATTTGTATGGAACTACTTAAAACGCTGAACCTATTTAGATGAAATTTGGTATAGAGATAGTTGGGTCCTGGGGAAGGATAGTTTTTTATTCCGGAAATCATTCCCTAAGGAGATGAAATGGGGGAGGGAGGGTAGTGCAGGCTCCAATGACATGTTCGTTTGCAAAAACTGCGCACCACGAAATGTTTTGTGATTTGTCTACCTGAGACCCTCGACTTTATAAATTGATGTGCCAAAGCAGGCTTTGCCTAAAATTTGACAAGAATAATATGTACCTATAATATTTATACTAATGATATTTGGTATGGGGGCAAGGGGAGAAGAGGGATCACAAAACTGGTTGGCAACATCTGTTTATTGGATGTATGGGATCTACAATATATATCAGAAGTCAGAATGCAGGCCGCAATTTTTGCTAAGGAACATCTCCTTGGAGCCTGCACTATAATAGCTTTCCATGTTCCTACCTTGAAAAAAATAGAGGTGTTCAGAAAAATAACAGTTTGCCGAGCAATAATAAATATTGCAGGTGCAGTATTTCCAAAGTTTAGCTCGCAACAGAAGGCGGTACTGAGCAATTTTAATTAAAGTTTGTAGCATTTGGAACATAAAATTCCACGATAAATTTTCCCCATTTAGAGCAGGTACAAAACTAAACTCATATCATAAACGTCTTAGTTACATCTGTACGACGAACTCAGTGTATGTAGTTTGTCTAGTTTTTATTGCATTTATCTTCATATATGTAAGGCTGGATTCTTTACATTATTATTGTCGGGGCGTTTAACCTCCGCACAGACAGACATATATGACTAAGACTGGCCGACTACTTGACAGACCACTTTGGAATGACAGACTTTAAAATTGGACAGCCTGATCAAAAATGATTTTATAAACTAAAGAACGAAATTGAACGAAATAAAACCGGTATTTTTGTATGGTAAAAATACCGGTATCCGATCCCTGGTACCTACATAAAGTCTTATGAATACACGAACTATCTTTAAACCTTTTAAATTTTGGGTTTTGAAAGGGTCGGATTTAGCATGAACCTCATTTATAAATTCGCCCAGAGGGCAAGTAACAGTTATAATCTTAGGTTACATAGGATGTTACTCATATATGTGAACGAATTCATAATTAAATAGAACGGGAGCAATGTAGATAATCCTTGTTAAATCCGCAAAGATGATCTAAAAGGAATACTTAATTGAAAAACCATGTAGAATTCGCACTTGTATAAGGCACATTATAGCTGTACATTTACCTCCTGTATCATATTAATACCTATGTTGCCGAAATAAATAAATTTAATTTTTCTTGTACCCAGTATGGAAATATTTATTTATTTATTTATTTTATTTTATTTTGTTAATATTCCTCTTTTGTCAAATATTGTGGAATTGAGTTTAGAAGGCATACATGAACGTGGCGATATCTATATAACATGCCGGTGATATATCGTAGTATAAGTTCAAAGTTGACCGTTATACAAAAAAAAAAAGAAAAATGAAATCCGGGCTACATAATTCCGAAGAGTCATTTGTCCGAAAGGATATTTTTTCCGAATTTTATAATTCCGGAAAACCATGTTCCGCTGAAGGAATTTTTCTTTAAGTATATAATACAAATTTAACCTAACCTATTTATATATTCCATAAAATCATGTACACCCACATTTTAGTTTAGCGGAAAATGGCATTCGAAATTTTGAAATTTAGGAATAATGATGGCGTCGGACAAATGATCAAGGTATTTTTCTGTATTCCCGTCCCTACTTTTATGTCTCAGTGTTTCAAAATCACTCATCCTTGTATAGGAATATTTAAAGCCTTATATAATTTTTAGTCTTTAAATAATATCAAACTTTAATATTATATATATCATACTACTCTTTCCTGGTCTTTCGCTTGTCTTTTACATTTTCGATCTAAGTATCCGTATTTTCTTTTAATCCCCTTTCTCATACTTTGGCTGAACACGCAAAGAGCGCCATGCCATTAAAAAAAAAACAAATTCGTGTTACTTATAATATTGTTCAAATTTGTTGATACATTTATGGAAATTACGCCTGAATACGAAATTTGCGCATATAAGTTCTCATATTAGAATATATTTATTTTTTACGCTTGATCGTTTGGTATGCGTTTCGTGAATATCTATCGTAGTCCGTATCTAAATTATTAAATAGGTAAAACCCAAAGCGATTCTGCCATTTTGACGTTACTGACAGCTTGATAGATGTGGCGGCGATATATATATTAGAAAAGGAAAGGAAAAATTTAAAGAGGTCAAATATTTCGGAAAATTTATTAATTGTCGCAGTCGCATAAAAACTATCCTATGCGGAAGCCAGAATAATAATGTACCTACCTATAAAAAATGTTTCATGTTTTTCCGTTCGTGGGAAGCTGAGAACATCCGTGACAGAACAATGTCTGAAATGATACTGGCTGATTCTTTTTTTAATTTAGAGATTTATTATAAGTGGAGATTACGCATCTTGTCTGAAATAATGTTTCATCGTTAATTAGTATTATATTGTAGTTTAACCTAATGGACATTTTAGGTGCCGTACAAGGAGAGTCCAGGGTTCTTTTGCCTGTATTTTCTCCTCCAACACCTACTTAGATGCTCTTGGTCTCAAACGGCAATACCGAGAACTCTTGCCTGGGAAAAATATATTTGTGTTTGCCGCTTGCCGCTCGTTTTAGCTTTAGTTAGGCAGCACATTTTGAAATGTGATGTTGTTCTTCATAATTAGGTGCAATTTTATAAAATACTGTTAAATCTAATACCTTATTTACCTTGGCTACATTATCTAGACACGAGTTGGCGTATTATTTTTGTTATATTAACTACGCGAGGTCGGTCCCACAAGGGCGGTCTCCAAGGATGTTCGTATTTCTGCAGACTACCGTTGCATTGGAGTGGTTTCCACTAAAATTTATGAAAGTAAACTTAGTTGAAACGTGATGACTGGATCTTTTAGTTTAAAAAGAAAATATCAGTACAGTACTTATTATACATATGGCACCACAAAACAATCCAGTTTTGGTGTGCAATAGTAGGGTGTAATATTCAGAACCACTTATCCGATTTCAAATATTCTTTCACTTGCGTATAAAATGGGGTTTCTGGATGAACAAATGCTATATTTAATCTTGCAAGTCTGCCTGCGTGCTTTGTAATACTCGGGTGGACTGCATGCAGCTGTTTATCTATGCACGTTCGTGACACTTACCTACTTGCATGGCAAAAATACTGACTGGAATTTAATAAAGTATGAGCCAAATTCAGCAAATAACCTGCAGTTCTTGAGGTCAGTCTAGGACATGCATTTCATTCCAATTTGATTTCAATGCGTTTCGCGCGATCGTTCTGACAAGTTAGCTTGACGGGCTTGGAAGGGAGTGCCCAAAGTACATTAAAATCAAATTGCTATGCAAAATGTACGGTTCATATTGACCTCCTCGCCACGTAGTAAACGACGTTACTCCAATATGTGATGCAACTTAATTACTCTTCAATTTACCCGGTTTTAGCGGTACATCTTAAATTAAGAAAAGTGTTTTACATAATTTTCTTGGTGCGTTAGTATTTACATAGCGTACTACCGTCGGTACTTTAATTAAAAAATTGTATACCTACTTGTTTTAATATTCTTGACTGCGAAGCAAAAAGTTTTAAGGAGGCATAAATCATTTTTAAGACCTTTTTTGTTGAAACGTGCCCTTTTTTCCATAAGTTCATTCGAATACTTGTGTGTAGCGTAGGTTCATACTTGTGTGTCAGGTAACCGAAAACCGAAATTTATTTTATTAGAGAAATGGGCTATTACTGCTGTCGTATTGTTTTATTTATTATCCTATTACCACGTTCGTATACGTCTTACAGATACCAAAAATACATCTCGGAGAAGCCTAATTGTAGTGCAGGATCAGACAAGCACAGTTTGAATTTTCTCCATTTCATTCGTTACCAAAAACGATGCTTTACTTATAGACCAGGTCACAATTCCAATGTGAGGGCGGTCCGAGAGTTAACCTCATTAAATATTAAAGGAAATTCGTCCAGCGTTCGGATGTTCGCCCTCATTCCGCTGCAGTTTCAATTTATGCTTTCCAATTGAAATGAAATATCGAATCGTTGTCAACGCGAACTTCGGGCCTAAAGGTTGCAACTCGGCAGTGTACTAAATATTGCTTGACCTACATTTTCGAAATATTTAATTCAGATATTTTATTCGTTCTGATAGGTATTGCCTAGAACGCACACTCTAAATTATCACCAAACTATATACAAACGTTTGTTATTTTGTGAAAATGAACAACTTTACTTCAAAGTTTTACTTGATTTTGAATAAAACGCTGTAGGGGGCAGTGTATGCTTATTTTTAAAACATTGGTTGGTGAGGCAAAAACAATGCTTTATTTACTTGGCACGGTTAAAATCTTCGTAGCATAACTTCTGCTTCCTATCCGTATATTCAAATCATAAAATTTTATTTACTGCAGAGACAGAACATTATTGTTGTTAAATTCTCAATTTATTATTTTATTTTGTCGACTCGGTTGCTATATACTTGGCTTACCGATTCAAGATATCAATTTTATCCGTCGGTAGTCAGAAGAACGGTGCTCGATGACGCCTGTTACTCCAAACATCTAGGCATAAACCTCTATTACGCCTTTATTAAAACCGTTTTTATGGTTGTCAAAAGGACGAAAACTTTTAATTATGTAATCTAAGTTCGCCCAGTCAAGCAGGGGAGCTGAGTCCGTATGCCACATTTGCGGTCCATCAAAGGCAAAGTTTCCTATCCTTCGCTTAACTCCTCTGACACTTTGGCGGCTCATAAACGGACGAAAAAGCGCATAAAATGCTCCAAGCATTGTTGGAGACCGCTGAAATTTTGACATGCCTAATTCAAATAATGAACATTGACTCTACAGTCTACACCCATCTGCCAACTGCCACGAGCACTCTTCAAACTAGAATGGGACCGAAATACGACTCGTTGTTAAGGCAGAGTGAGAAAGTAGAAATGATGCTCGAGGGAGTTGCGGCCCGAGTGGCTGGACTCGTTCATTGTCACACGTTACTTACACTGGCTTGCTCTAATTTGCTTGTGCTAGGTGAAAAACAATACCCGCGAGTGTTTTCATGACATTCGTTTATGTCGGTTTTCCTTGTATTTTAGTGAGGGCAGAATTTATATTGATTATTGTCAACCGATACCTATTAAAATCCTATTAAATTACGCGTACCTACTTTAAATAAATTATCGGAGATAATCTTAAAATGTTTAGATTAGGATGAAAGAGATTTTCAATATTTTTCTCGGGTCTATTGTTTACGCTCAACTGAATCCCTTTATTGTGCCCAAACACAATAAAGGGAAGCAATTTCTAAAACACTAGATTGGCACGTGGAAAGCGCTTTTCTGTCTTTCCGTTGTACCAACTTTGAGGTACACGCAAGATAATCTGCTTAAGGATTCGGCTGAGTATCGCGCCTCGACACAATAACTTCTCCACTCTTTAAGTATTGCTTCGCTTTTGATCATTGTTGGCTTAGGCGTTCGTTTAGCTCCAGTTTGAAGAGTACAACTTTGTCTTCTTTCTATCCTGATTTTTAATTAGTTCAGTGGTTTTGAGAAGTTTTATCAGGTATTGATAACAATTCCTTATGCTAAGTAGCTACGAGTGTATACAAATTTGTAAAAAAATACAAGTCTTTATAATAACATTCCGCACTAAAACTACTTAATTCTAATTCCCCTGCACTACACGGGCCTTTGCACTTTTAGAAGTAGTTTAAACAAGAATAGATAAGTTTTCATGTGAAAAACTTTGCAATTTTTTTAAAACAACAGCAATCTATTTAAGTGCCGGTACCAGCTAAGGAGATAAAGGAACATTTAGAACTTTTTACTAGTTAATCTGCAGTGTTTTATGGGTCTGGTAGCGAAGATAAGGTGTGTTTATATAGACAGAGTATCACATTGTGTGCTTTGTCACAGCGATCAAAGATACCGGCCGTGGTCCTAAGTCAATAAAGCTTTCACCAAATACTGCGGTTTATAGAGCCGGCAAATAGTTTGTTGAGACTAGGTACCTACTTTATGTTTTATATTGTACAACTATATACCTACTCTTGTTGTATTCTGTACAGTTTATTTTCTGTAGGTGGGTACAACTTATAATTGAGTTTCTGTGCAAATTTTGATAAAGGCATAGCATTGCTGTTTTGTATTATTATCTTTAATGAATATACTAGTTACCACTTATCTACTTACTCTGTGAGAAACTCATAAAAATGCTATAAATTTGAGAGTTACAGAAATTATATCCTATACTATTAAACGAGCAATATTTGTATGTATATAAATTGTATATGCAATCGCGTCCTCAGAAACGGCTCTAACGATTTCGATGAAATTTGGAATATAGGGGTTTACGGCAGCGAGAAATCGATCTAACTGCATCTCATGTCTGAGAAAATACGATTTCTCCGTATTTTTACCCGAGCAGAGCTCGGTCGCCCAGGGACTGTAAGTCTTACTTAAGGTAACCAATAGGTAGGTATAAAAACTGTCGCCTTCTGCGGCCAACGCCGAGACTTTTAAAGGTCGTTTTAATAAAATCTAAAATTGCCGTGGAGCCAAGAGCCGTGAAGTGAAAAGTTTCAGTAGTGAGTACTCGAGCTAGGTTTTTCTCTTTCCTTTGCCGACACTAGGAGATGTAATTGGAAGCAATATGAAAACCACTTCGCCTAGTCGCGAACATAATTCAGAGACCGGAAGTGTCGTCGTAATGCGCTGAATAGTGTAGCAGTTATTTTTTTTGTTTCATTCATTTACACTTTTCACTCGTTTCTGCTTTTTGGTTAAGGAAAACTAACATCACTATAGCAGCCTGCACGATTTCAGTGTGTGTTTCATGTGTCGATTCGGATGGGTCCACACCACACTCCACTCGATATGACAGCCACGTTATTTATACTAATTTTATAAAGATGAAAGTCGAGTTTATAAGTAGAGTTTGTGTAAGCTTTGTTAAATGTAAGTTTGTATGTTTTGGGTAATCTCCGAAACTGCTTATCTGATTTAAAAAAAAAAATCACTTGCGTCTAGAATGGACTTTCAAGGTAGTTATAGGCTATATTTTATCCCGTGGGTTTCCTTTTTTTTTGCAACACAGGCCAAGCCAGCTAGTCGGTTATAAGACTGTAAAATCTCGCAAAGTAGGTCGTTAATGTTGCTAGTTATAGTAAAATTATGCTAAGCCTTACCATCTTATGCTTGTCTATTCATATCTTTTGAAACATGTGAAATTTTAGATAGTTATTAACTTGCGGACCATAAAATGTGTTTGTAATAAATACCGTAAGCACTAAACTTCACAGCCAGACATATCGGACCGGTGTTGCAGAGATGGGTATCTAAACAAATTGAATTAACCCCAACAAAGCGTTCATGATGTTTCCATTCACTGAAAATGGCAGCAATATATTTCGTACGTGATTTCCCCACAAGTTTCACGTGGTTCGGAAGAATGCCCGCGTACGAGGTTATCTTATCTTCAGGATCTGTATAGCGATATGTAATTTATTCTGCTTCACATTTCTTTCTTTAATGTAATCTAATGTTATAAAGAGATAAGTGTGTTTTAATTGCGAGTTTGTAAGTTAGGATGTATGTAAACTTAAATAATGGATACTCATGGAGTATGTAACTTCCCATCCCATTCCAACAAGTTATTTTCGTGCAACGTACTCGCGGGGCAGCTAGTTAAATATTATTTTGAATAAAAAAACCGACTTTAAACAAAAAATTCACTAAAAAGCAAAAAAAAAATTTTTTTTTTTTGTTTCTACAACTTACTTACAATCAACCTACTTTACTTAAGGTGGTTGTAATACTATGTAAGAACATAACTGTAATCTATGTAATGATAACGGTTATAATGATTTAATTATGAGCAGCGTGGGACTAAAAAGCGCGAGATGCACATATACTTTGTTCTCGAGCAACACACAACCTTTCACCTCAGCAGTGAGAACATATTCACAAAAAAAAACATTTAAGTACCCTTAGGTATAGTTCGACATTCGAATTTCAAAGTAGTTTAGGACTACTTTGAAATTCGAATGTCGAACTATATGAATCGACCTATTCCTATCATGTACTTTTTTCGCAATAAAATGAAAGGGACATAGCTAATAAAGTTCAAGAATTCTGAATTACCCCACACTATGAAATGACAGTGCTCGGAATCAAAATTAAAAAAAAACTACTTTTCACACCTTTCATTGGAAAAAGTAAGTTTTGCTCCACGACGAGAGGGATCAAAATGCTACTTTTCTGTTCAAGCTACTTTTTAAATTTATTCCTTGGCATGTAATTTACGCAATGTCCCAATTGATCTCAGATCAGTAATTTCATCGTAATAGATTAAAAACGAACATATTTCAAGTTTTAACTTTAACAACGTTATATGAAAATGTATGAATTTTTCGTAATATTTAAAAAAAATAGTCAATAAATTATACGTTTTACTGAAATCAAAACTATCGATGACTGTTATATTTTCCTCATATTCGGTGTGAAAAATTGTATGTGTCACTCAGGAACAAATTTATTTGCGTTATGGGCTTTAACGCTTGAATCCTTTGTTACGCTCAGGATTCTAACTTAGAATCCCTCGCTACGCTCAGGATTCTATCGTAGAATTCTCCGCTTCACTATGGATTTAATGTACCGCCCCCGCCGTTAATATATAATTTTGCTCCCTTGAGACACAAATAACTATTGTTTCACGGAGTGAGCAAAATCGCATTATGCTCACTGTTTTCACGCAGAAAAATATGCAGCTCGAGCTGCTGAGGTGAAAACTAACTTACTTGTCAACTAACCACGTAACAGTTTGCAAGTAAATTTCGTTACTTCTTTAAACTTTTAGGTATTTGTTTTCTCATAAGACTTATTTATGAAAGTTACGGTGCATAAAGTAGGTATTAGGTAGGCGAATAGCTTTAATTTATCCAACACCATGTATCGCGTTACTAACCTACAGAAATATTATTTGAAAGTAAAACCATCCTCGTGTATTCTTGAAGGAATTAACTGGAGTTCTTAGTTTAGCCGCAGCTTTGTGGATTTTCCTTTGGCGTTGTAGACTTCACGGGAAAATCTGATGATTGTGTTGTATGGAAAACCTTAATGCTGTATTACTTTATTCATAGAGTCGCTGACATTTTCTATACAGAGGGGTAATGCGACAGGGCTTTGTGTACGTTCATTGGCAGCTCATTAAGAATGTAAGAGCATCAAGTTTTTATTACTGGGCGGCTCCACATAGGTACACAGGTACATAGATGAGCGTGCGAGCAGTCTGAGGGTACTTTAGTGGGTCACACAGTGACCGGTGTGCGAGTCGATAAGGGGCGGCGTTTCACATGTTTGTACCGGCCATTACACCTCTTGTGCTGTTTATTCTGTTTACATTGTACCATTAATCGAGTTTATTTTCCCCTCGCCGCCGCGAGACTTCTGCGACTAAAATAATTGGGTCATCATACGCTACCCTTGAACTCTAATGTCTAATCCGTGTCGATGATCCAAACTTAGGCTGGACAGCTTCAATTAAATATGTAAGACAGAATAGAGTTATAAAGTACCTACCTATACTCTCTGCAGTGGGTAATACATTATTTTGTGAGTGTTTCTTACTATAATCACAACATGCCATTTTCTATAAAACCTTAAAATACGTTTGGATCTGTAACGCATTTTAGATACTAAACGAGTAAATATATTACAGTACATTTGAAATTAGATACTGCAGATTCCTTCCTCAGAGAATCATGTAACATCAACAACGTTGTAAATGTATGAACTGTATAACAGACACATGTCAATTTAAATTGCATACAGGGTTCAAGAAAATAAAACAATAAAAATATGCATAAAATGCCACTAATATTCAGGTTATTGTAATATTTTGAACATTTTGGGGCTAATAGCTACGCCAGTGGGTTAATGATACATTGATTTCCCAACGACGCCAAACTGTTGCTAATGCCGTTAGACAACGTGGCGAAACATAGAGACCTCATTTGTACCTTATCCATGAATAAGACTGTGTGTGATTCATACCTATGTTTGACAAATAAATATTTTGATTTTGCACACGAGATAGGGTGGCGGCGGTGGGTTCACTTAAACCTGTGATGTAGGTATTTCTTGCGGAGTAGCGCTAGCGCTACCGGCTAGTGCCTACGTAATATGGAATTTATTATTTTATGCCAGTGTTGCCACCCGGATGCCTGAACAAAAGAAACAAATGCCCAACCAGAAACGAGTCGCGTCAGAATTTTCCTAAGCGGGAATTTGATGGTAAGTTCATTCATACCGGCATACCATGCGGAAATTATGCTGGTTTATCTCGACTGCACAACTATTCTCACTGAAAGTGCCCGTGCTTACGTTAACATGTTGAGCGCCCTATTGACACGGGGTGCCAATAGGATTTTCAACCTACCTATTATACTTATAAAGTTAAATTTTGATTGGTATTTTGACTTCGATTGACGTTCGACGGGTTAAACTATGGAGCAAACTGAACAAGAAATCATATGAGCCCAGTGGGATCTATTTTCAAAGATCAAACGCGAAGACCAAAGCTTTACTTACAAGAAGCCCCTTGATATTGAGCGCCCAAAATAATGTCGGGAAAAAGAGAAAGTGATTAAATAAAAGCGCTCGTGAAAGCCAACACTTGACTTTCTAGATTGGGTTCAAAGGTACCTACGGTAGCGAATTATTGGGTTAACCAGTAGTTACAACGCCGATCATTAAAGTATGGAAATCAGATCACAATTAACAAAGTAAACTCCGTAAACCATAAACAAAATAGCTCTCAGTTCAAATTATAACCTGGGAGTCTGACGCAAAGGTACCTAACTTGTAAATACAATTTCATCAATCAACATACGCCGGGTCGTTTCGTATTCGCTCGAGTAAGTCTTCTTTCTTTAATACAAAATACTCACAAATTCACTACCTATAAAAATGGTTTCAAAGTAAAGTTCTACGACAGAGGACTTTTGAAGTCAAATTGCCCGAGTTATATAACCTTTACTAACAAATTGGTACGCCTTTTATCAACTTACTTATTCTGAAAATGTTTTATCACATTTTTTGTAAGATTTCTCTCTGAACAGCTTGTAACCTGTACATCCATTAGGCACACTCAAAAGCCCTTAGACTGAATTTGATTTATCGTGGTATCTATTTAATAACTCGTTTCAGGATTTCACCACTAATACGTGTAACATCGAGTACTTGACCGACGACTAAGAAATTCAGAGGCGCGTAAGTGCGGTAAATATAATGAAGGATAGATGCCTATATTTATTGATAGACCGCACCCTTCTCTTGTCTCGGATCTGTTTGCTTATCGTGATTTTACAAAGACTCGTATAAGTTCTGTTGTTGTTCTGCGTCGATTGTTTCAACTTGTAAATTTGAGCCTCCACCGACGGGGAAATTAAATTGTATTCCAGTAAGCCGCGCTGATCTGTTTATCAAGCTACAGTGTCTAAAACGGAGCGTGAAATTGCGTGGTTGATTTTGCTACAAAAAACCTTATTCAATAGCCAATGAAACATCTGGCTTCTGGTTTATCCTATTATTAATTTTTCTGCCGCTTCGATTATACACAAGAACAGTTCTATATTATGAGGTTCTTGATGAGTGTGCTTGCAAATGTCTATAGGTACCTGGTTAGCGGTTCCGTTTGAATAAACATCAAAGAAAAATTCCTTAGTTTCATTTCATATTTCAAATATCTAAACATTCCTTCCATTTATTCATACAGAACGCATGTTGAATTGGAATGCGTTAAAGTTATATGATTTCCTCTCGCTAGTCCAAACCGCAGCCCCCTGAAATAGGTGGCACTTACAGTTGGTAATGCGAAACAAACTTGTGTTTTGCGAACTGAACAGCTACTTTCTCCGACCTCTGCATAGGTATATACTTTATTAAACAGCCATTCCGCAAGTTACCGCAGCGGGCACTTATAATGAGTTATATACTTAGCCGTTTGCTTAGTTTTAGCGACCTATATACGGACGGAACCCTGAACGGCCTCGTTTCTATTATTTCTTACAGAGTGAGGGTAAACAGTGATAGGCGTTGTATTTCCTCCGGACCAAGATGAAAGACACCTCTGAAATACTTGACACCTAGGTATTTATACGTTCCAGTTTATTGTTCCCAAAAGGCATTGTTCCTCCCTGTTTTCGAGGAGGATGCGGAACGAGTAGATACTTAAAGCTATTAGGTATTTGTCGACATTTTTATTTTTACGTTGGATACAAATATCGTATTGTCAGCTTTTAACGAAACAGCATAACAACGAGTCGATTAAATTACTGTTTTCCTTACAATACGCTTCTGCACACTAGTCTTGGATTCAGTCAATGTAACATTTTAATTGTAAAAATTGTAAAGTGGATTATCCAGTAGTTGTAAAGTACAGAGTTTTTGACTTTTGTGATCTAAAATGACTAATACTAATTATGTAGAGGATATATGATAAAACTTCAAAAAAAAACTAACGCTAAAAGCAATTCATTACCTTGTTAATAATTATGTTAGTTACGTATTTATATACGACTTTTGAGCGAGTGACATTTAATTATTTTCATTATAAATTTCAATTAAAAAATATAGTACGGAGGTCGTATATTTATAGGTAATAATATAATAATATCCTTTATTTCAGGCCGCATTGCCCATAGATTGTAAGTAATATACTTACATTACTAGTGTTAGTACATCTTAACCTAGGTCTCATACCTAGGTAACACCCTCTCCTAATTTTATGTTTATAAATGAAATACAATTATAAAAATACCTACATATAAAACAACTACAAAATATAGGTATAATTTATCCTTTAACACTTGTCAAGTCTGGTCACGCTATAAAATCTTTGTTTTTATTGACAGATTGACTGTGTCAAAGTTAGCATTCTGTGGTTGTTTATTCATAGTCTAAAGATAAGAAACGTCATTCCAAATCAAATTACACAATTACCAACAATAATAAGAAACTGTTAAACAGAGACATAAGACAGCATATTTTTTGGTTCCCTTATCCAGAGCAATGAAAGGCTTCTACCTCACCAAAAGTGTTTTAACATAATTATATTATGCTACTTTTATGTCTCAAAAACTTAATTTTATCTAAGGCTTTGGCTAAGATGTCTGCGGTTTAATTTTCAGAAGACCAATATTCTATTTTGAAATTATTAATAATGATTAGCATACACCTCATGGATGTAATGATAGTGCAAGTCAATATTCATCGACCGTTTGTTAAATATACCAGTTTTTATGAGCTGAATAGCGCTCTGATTGTCAATTTTGAAAGTGACGGGGATATTGAGGTTGAGATCAATTAGCATGGATTTGAGGAACATGGACTCCTTACAGCACTCTGCTGCTGCAATAAATTCAGTTTCCGTCGAAGACATGGCCACGACAGGCTGCCTGCGAGAAAACCATGCCACTGGCCCACCACCTAACATGATAATGTAGCCCGTAGTGCTCGTCTGCGCAGTGGAAGCGTGCTGGGCCCATAACCTAAAACGACTTTTAAGCGAGTGACATATATTTATTTTTATTATAAACTTCAATTACAAATTACAGTACGGAGGTCGTATATTTAACATATAAAGGTATATATTCTACATTTGTGTACCTATATACCTACATAAAGGTTGAAGATGTCCGGTTTAATTTACCGTTGACACTTTAGGTCGTAACCCTAGACGTTGCGGGGACAGTTCTCGGCGCAGGATATCCACTCTCTATAGAAATTAAATCGCTCTGAATGGGAAACATGAAGCTATACAATGTCTATTCATAACGGTAGATCTCCCTTATCGGATGACAAAGCTAGCCGGAGCCTGGCGCTGGAGCACAGGGACCTGACGGACCGAGTTTATTTATAAACTAGCTTTTGCCCAGGACTTTGTCCGCGCGGAACTCGTTTATATCGTAGCTCTAATCATCATTCATCATTATCATTAGGAGCCTTTGGTGTTTTTCCGAGCTACGTCTATTATGTGCGTGTTTTGTCCTTCCCCAGAATTCAAAGTATCTCTTTAACAAATTTCATCTCAATCGGTTCAGCGGTTTAAGCGTGAAAAGATAACAGACAGACAGACAGAGTTACTTTCGCATTTATAATATTAGTATTGATTGTATGTTATGGCCAGAGATAGGACAAATTTGCGTCATTGCTCGCAGTAATGTGGACATGACTCCAAAATTAATCAAAATATTAATCAATTATTTACTACTTACTTAACATATAATTTGATTACTAGTCAATAAATATTAAAGGTTGTTAAAGTATAGATTTATTAAAGACAATAATCAGTATTTTTTCCGTTATATCTATAGAACTAGAAAACTTCTTCAGAAATAATAATCATAGCAGGATATTTACCATGTAGTAGTTGTTGGGTATTATTTCTAGTGTAAATAATCGTTTCAGTTTAAAATCGTAACTTCTTTATTATATAAAAATATTTACGAAAACGATAAGCACTTCAAATAACATTTTGCTAACAATCATAAGCACGTATAAACTATTATCTCCGGAAATTAAAAAAAAAAATTCTTCAAGGAATAATTAATTGATTAACATTTTTATGTCCACATTATTGCGAGCAATGACGCAAATTTGTCCGATCTCTGGTTATGGCTGAGTTACATGATTTTATAGATTAGCTTACTCCGAATGCCTTTTTTTACAAAAATAGACTCCGCCGCAAACTTGGTGCTTCTGTAACCCAGTACCTTTGTGCTTGTAGGCTTTTTTTTAGTTAGTATTATTTTGCATATTTTCTTATCATACGGCCGAATCTACTGCCATACATACATACATATGTTAATATTATACTCTTTGCTGTCAATCCTTACAGTTCCTTTTCCTCTGTATCTATTCCTTCACTCCTGTATATAAATGAATCATTCTTGTATATATTTAAAACCTTATATTATATTTTTTGTCTTTAAATAATATGAAACTTCAATATATATTATACTTACTACCCTTTCCTGGTCATTCCCTTGTCTTCCAAATTTTCGATCTAATCGTATTTTATTTTAATTCCATTCCTCGTACCTACTCTGGCTAAATGCGCCAAGACCGCGATGCCATTAAAAAAAAGACAAATTTGTGTTATTATATTGTTCGAATTTTGTTGATACATTTATTGAAATTACGCCTTAATACGAAATTTGCGCGTATAAGTTTAGATATCAGAATCGATTCTTTTTTATGCTTTCTTATTTGATATGTGTTTCGTGAAGATCTACCGTAGATCGAAACAAATTCAAATGTCAAATTCGTGTCACATATTTTGTTAGAATTTATTGATACATTTATTGAAATTACGCCTTAATACGAATTCCACCATTTTGCCATCACTAACAGCTGACAGTCATGACGGCGCTTTCCCTCAAGAAAAATAAATTAATAATTCAATGAGGTCAAAAATAGTTTCGAAAAACTTATTAACTGTCGCTGTTGGATATAAACTATCCTAAGCGGAAGCCAATAAAATAATCTACTTATACAATATATCGGACTCTAATGCCTCGACTATAGAGACGTGTTCAGATATTTGTGAGCACTTTGACCGCTCCGATATATCTGATGGCGACTGTATGAGTATGAAACTGTGTGAAGTTTGGGAATGGGTTCTGAACTGAACTAAGCAATATTGTTTATTTATTTAGCACATCAACAACACGCAAAACTCATAAAAAAAACAAGTTTAACTTATGGTAAAGTCGCATTTTTAGCTCATTATGGGCAGTTTCCTTTGAATACCCAACAACATATCTCATGAAATTGTAAAGTACTATGTAGGTATAATGGAGCAGCATACTGAATATTAGTTCTTTTCAGAGTGAAATACAGGCTGATCATGAGGTTCAAGTTAAGTTAAAAAATCTGGTACCCTACCAATTCTAGGAAAAATGTTGCGGTGACAAAATAAGGCATGAGGGGATCATGCGAATGAATGCTGTGTAGTCGACCTTTTGAAACTTTTTCCTTTTGATATTAGGTACACTGCCTCACAAAACTGTAGTTTGACTAATAAGGAAAGGTACCCAACTATCCGGATTTATTTTTATATATGTTATAGAGTAAGTACCTAGTTTAAAATAACAGACACGTATTTTTTTTAACTGCCCAAACTCAACCTGTTGGGAGAAATTGTTCTTCAAAGTACTGAAAAGTGACCAAACCCTCTAACTTCTGTGGTTTCATTATATGTTGGAGAATATGAAAAAATAATGGACACGGGTTTTGTTATTTCATCTCAAACTCATATATTTTATATAAAACAAGATACGTCAAAGTTTCATACTTTCATACTCATCATAGATCGATCACTAACATATTAGCTGAAACTCGATTGTGCGTTACATTTCAAATTCTTTTCCGCTTAGCTATTTTTCAGATTCTTTTTAGAACTGGAATTTTACCAGTTACGAAGCGCTGTATCGAGAATTCTTATTAGCTAGATAAAATAAAGGTATAAAGTGGGAGAAAAACATAAAAGATTATCATTACTTAGCATAAAATAACAATAAATGATAATAATCATTGAATACTTATTATAAAGAGGAAAAAAATTGTGAGATTATATTTGACTGTGTCTAATAAAAGGGACCACTTTGAGGATTTTAGTTTCCGAGTTAAATGCATTTAAAAAAAAATGGTCGAAAATTACGTAGTTTGGGTTTTTAATACTAATCGGTTATTAATACCTTAAATATCATAAATCTTTGATGATAGTAGATTAACTTGGTACCAATCATTCCATAACTTTCTAGAAGTGTATTTTTCACGAGCATAAATTTAAAAATCAATTTTGTTCAATTCGTACATTTTGCCTACTGCATGTTTAAAAATTTATAAAAAAATTATGATAGCACCTAGGAAAATGATTAATTTTTCACTGAATAGCTAATTTTACCTAGTTGTAGGAGATATTAATAACTCCATACCGCTAAAGTGGTCCCTTTTTACCCGACTGCGCGACGCAAAGGAGGGTAATGTGTTTATCAGCCTATATATGTATGTATGTATGTATGTATGTTTGTTCCTATGTGGCACTCCAGAGACCAAACGCGTGAACCGATTTTGATAATTCTTACGTCAATCGAACCGTCTTACTCTTGCGAGTGTCACTAAAGACTTGACGGTAGTCAAAATTCAATATGGCGACAACCAGACGCCAAAATAGAAAAAAAAAAAAGTTAACGAAATATGTCGAGTGGGGTATCACTGAATAGGTATTTAAAAATCAGTTATAGGTTTCTCTTACAGTTTTTCATTTATAGTGACCATTTAAAATCTATAACGTTATAAAGTTATAGTAATTCTGTTCAGTATTACTTAATACTGCACTGCGCGACGCAAAGGAGTTGCCGTTGATATTGTGCTGGGATGTTACTGCATAAGCTACAAGGAACGACTTTAGACCGAGCTGTGGTTGATTTAAGTTCACGCATTTTTGCAAAAGGTCAAGCATATATAGTTTTGAGCCGCGTTAGGTCTCTAAATGGATTAATTATCAGTAGTTTAGACCACCGCAAGCTACTTAATAATCCTCACGATATTAACTCCCTCAATGAAATGACAAGATTGCGAAATTTGCCGTCTTTTAATACTAACTAAAAAGTGTTAAATAAAAAAAAGATAATTTAGAAAATAAAAAAACCCGACTGCAAAAAAGCTAACTTTAGAAAAAAAAACGGAAAAGAAAAAAACAAGTTCAGTAGTCGAGAACATTGAATCAGTTTCATGATTAACATTTCGTATGTCAATTTGGACCTTGGAGACAACAACTTCAACAGTCGGCGACAATAACGGGTCCCGACTGTTGAAGTTGTTGTCTCCAAGGTCCAAATTGACATACGAAATGTTAATCATGAAACTGATTCAATGTTCTCGACTACTGAACTTGTTTTTTTCTTTTCCGTTTTTTTTTCTAAAGTTAGCTTTTTTGCAGGCGGGTTTTTTTATTTTCTAAATTATCTTTTTTTTATTCCAGACACAGTCACATATAGCTTTGTAAATTTACTAGTTTGTACCTATGTAGGGGGGAATTTCCGAAACTACTCAACCGATTTTAAAAATTCTTTCGTCAGTAGGTATATAGAATTTCAGGATGAACATAGGCTATATTTCATGCCGCGGCTCCGCCTGGGTTCTACACGGGCGGAGCCGCGCAGACAGCTAATAATACTTAATAAAAACATACTGTAATTATTCATCACCATCATCATCATCATATCAGCCGAAAAACGTCCACTGCCGGACATAGGCCTCCCCCAAAGAGTGCCAATGTGACCGGTCCTGCGCCACCCGCATCCAGCGGACTGCGACCTTAATCAGGTTATTAGTCTAACACTATTCATTAATATGCTTAAATTAAGGTAGGTAATGTTATTTTGTGATAACAATATTCATGCCGTTTTCCAAGAAACGTTTTTAGGTACTTAGTTGTCAAAGTTTTGCTGTCGTAAGAAATTATTCCGGTTTGCCTACGACGACGCCCTAGAAGAATTTGCCTAATTTATTTTTCCCGTAATACAGCCAACACAAATTCGTTTTGCAACAGGGTTTCAAGCCGTCAGTCAATTAACTTTTTATTAGATTTATTAATACATTTCAGGGTTCTTGCTTTTTTCTTAGTAGAACTTTAGATTTTCGTCTGAAAGGCTCAGGATAGATTATTAGATCTTAAAAAAAACTCTTACACAAATTGATGAAATAAAAGTATTTTGAATAAATTATTTGAAATATACATGTTTAACATATATTATTACGTCGTCTGAGTTTAAGATTTAGTATTAAGTAGTTAGGTATTATCTCGTGCCCGCGATTTCGTCCGTTCATACCAACTTTATTCCCTAAAAAAATCTCGTTATAAAAATATGATATGATTTCTTAATTCAGGTTATGAATGATCTGTGTTGCACCATCCTAATTCGTTTAGTCGTTTGTCCATTCAAATTCGTTTAGCCGTTTATGTGATTGGTTACCAAACATCTAAGCACATTTACAATATTAATTAAATATAATTGATACGCTTAGCCAAAGTCTCGTAAACTTAAACCTATCATGGTTCACTCATCGCCATCAAATCATTATCCTATACTATCAAACACTATATATAATATTTGTATATATATTTCTAATGTAATCACGTTCTCGGAAACGGCTCGATTTCCATGAAATTTGGAATACAGGGGTTTACGGGGCGAGAAATCGATCTAGCTAGGTCTCCCTGGGCGACCGAGCAGAGCGCGGTCGCCCAGGTACTAAGTAATAATGTCTGCAGCAATCACCTATACACACACATGCCCACACAGAATATCTACACGTCAAACAAACCGGTCATTGTTGTCACTTATAATGTAGTACGATACCGGCGATAAGTCGATTCACATTGTAAAATTAATTGATTTATTAAGGAGTCAAAAGTGGCTCCAAATGGTTCGTGTAACACACGGCTGCTGCGTCGCCAGTTCTTTTTGACTTTGAACTTGGCACGGCACCGTGTCCAGATAATTTATTTAAGCACACTATAAACGACGCAATTTGTCACAACAACCGGCTGAGACGAAGGTGTAGTTGGAATGAGACAGCAATATCATCATCACTTCATTCTAACTATAGTTGCCTGCTTTACAGCTTGGCAAAAAGTCTAGAAACGGTACAATTTTTTTTCGACCCTGGTAACTTCGTTAAACTTGTCATATGCTAGTAGACGTCAAAGAGAATATAACCACTACGTCACGGCGCATTGTGGAGGAGGAAGAAACTGTATATTGTACTATTTAATAATATTTGGAAACAAAACTTGTATTTAAATTACTAGCATTCTGTCTATACTTATAAGCATTATATAGAGGTAATGTTTGTATGTCTATACCAATATGTATTTGATTGTATTTTTCGAAATTAGGAACCTAATAAAAATAATGTCCTAGTAAAAAGTGAAGTATCAAAATCTCTAGGTCGTAGTATTCGTGTTGCCTTATTAGCGATGTGGCACCCCTATTATTTTCTAGAATTTTTTGCCAGACTGTACTGCGCTAATATGACATGATCAGAATGCGCTTATATAGCAGCGTCCCGCACTGATATTAGTAAAACTGCTTGGCAACATTCATATTGTCGCTGCAGGCAGAACAGGCTTAATACCTTAGTAACTCAATTTGTGCACTAGGGCAGCCAATTAATGCACCTGACACGACACAAGATCTATGAATTGCTAGCGAATAAACGCAACAATAGAAACTGTGATGGCTTGGATGGTATTTTTTTTACGGTATCAGTAAGTTTATTATACTTACGTGTTAGCTTTCATACCCCGTTGTTTACAACTCTTTCTTTGTACTTAATATTGTGAATCAATAAACATAGGGTGGATTTAGAAATCAATTTGAAGATTGCCTTGGCTACATTTATCGTATATCTATTCATTGTATACATTTGTAGTATTTGTACAGATATAAACAATTTTCATTCCATTGTGATGTAACATTCACAATATATATGGTGTGGATTCTTTTTCCAGACCGAATTCACTTCTCTTTGTGCCTAGTACACAATGCGATTGTCTTTCACTGTTAAGTGGTAAACAAAGCGATTGCTTTATATTAACGAAGCTTTATATTAACTTGACCTGTTCGTACTATGTAAGTATGTAAGTTGTCCGCGAAATTTGCAACTCAATTTTGAAGCATATCTTTAACCGATTGAGCTGAAATTTTGGGTAAAGGTATAGTTTGGATGACAATTCAATATTATGGTACCATCGAGCTGATCTGATGATGGAGACAGAAGGTGGCCATGGGAATTCAGTACTTAACCTACGTAACCCCATTGAGTTAGGGCTCGTTAGAATTGTCTCAATGAGTAGTTGATGACGGTCTATAAAAAAGTACAGTGGGCAATAAAAGCTTGAACCAAAAATGCAATTTTTGACAGAATTTTATTTAACCAAAAAATGGCTTTATGTCGATTGAAAGGAGGTCCACGTTAAAAAATGCTACTTGTTTAGCAATGTTGACCATTTTGTATTTAAAACAATAGAGTCGCTATTCGAGTACTTCTTCTCATCTTCTACTCTGAAATGGAGGAAGGCAAGCGGAAGCAAGGCGGACAACTCCTCCGGTACAAGGATGTCCAAAAGCGACATATGAAGAGATGCGACATTGAGCCCTCTCAATGGGAGTGTTTGGCAGCACAGCGGTCAGAATGGCGCAGGATGGTGAACATCCAAGTTCGCGAGTTCGAGGATCAGCGCAAAGTTGACCTTGACTATAAACGCGACCAGTTAAAGGCCCGCCCACCTGCTGCCATAGCATACAATTACGAGAACGGCGTACTTACGTGCCCGCAATGTGCACGGAATTTTGCCGCAAAGATAGGCTACATAAGCCATCTTCGAGCGCACGAGCGCCAAAACGCTAAATAGGAGTCGGAGTGGTCGCCATGGCCGAAAACGGTCGGACAGATCATCATTTAAAACAATAGAGTCGCTATTCGAGTAAAGTATTGTGTGTGGCACGTGGCTATTGTGGCTTTGTTGGACACATCGGTGTCTTAAGATAAGATCCGATCTACAATAAGAATTGCACTATACCTATTAACGTCCCCGAACTATACTGATCGAGTTAATATCACAGGGGAAAGTTTTGCAGCGTTATTATCTTACGAACGCGGTTGAGCCATTAGAGGATGTGTTTACTTCACATTGTTGCTTTGGACGCGTGTCGGTTCAGTAGGTACCTACTTTTCCAAGCACACGCATACAGAGACAATAAATATGTTCGCATAGTTGCACACAATCCTGGCTCACTTGTGTTCGTGAGATAAAACATGACTTCCCCTCGAATAGTTTTATGCAGTTTCTTTCGTAAAAAAGAAAAAAAAAACTGAATCTCAAATATCAAGTTAATGTATACACAGTGCCCTGATTCTATATGCTAATTCATTACATTACACGGTTACATTACCGCCAGCGAACTACTGATTACCAAGTACTTGAGCGGATTTGCATTACAGTTTCATTAAATTAACAAACTTCTACTGCAGTGTCTACTGCACTGTGTGTATAAAAAGCTATGTCTGTTTAATACTGTAAGTTGAAATTTTAAACTCCCTGAGGTATTAAGGTAACTTCAGGCGATTAAGGAAGCGTAAAATTCAAAAGTAATTAGGCGTATTATTTTACGAGAGGTTTGGATAGAATACGAAATTAAAACGTTAATAGGGCTTAAAGCTGAATATTACGTTATAAGTCGCAAATTAAGTGACGAGTTACTACTACTGGTGGAACGGGAATCGTCACTCATTGGCATACAATACAACACCTGCGTTACCTACTTATAAATACTAATACTAATAAGCCTATGATATTCGCGTTTCAGCCATTTGTCGCCGTGATTAAACATAAAACACCCACCACCTTCTAACAACTTGACAAATATGTATCTAAGTGCAGTTAATACTTTCACATAATTTAGTTGAGACTGAAAATATCGAGGTATTTGGAAGAAGAGGCCCACACCAATCAAGACCATGATGATGATTGCGAGTTTCGGGGTCGTATATATCTTGACCGGGGCGAGTAGCGAGAGTCGAAACAAGGTTTGAATAGAATAACAATTCTGATAGCCTATCAAGGCGATCCATTAGCAATCTGCGAGTGCTGTTTACTCCCATTTAAAGTCCTACGTCATAGATAGTGCGTCTGGAATACATGAAAGCATGGGGTTAAATACCTAGATGTTGATCAGAGTGTTCACGTGACGTTCGCTCCATTCCTTTTATATCACTAGTTTGTATTTTGTCCATAATTGAAGGCTTTCGAAAAATTTTTCGTTGACTCGGTATACCTACTGAAGCAGGACGCAACAAGCAGGTTCTGCCAGGAGACGGAGAAAACAGCAATGCTCATACTCTGCTCCTGCGGAGCACTCATGCACAAAAGAAGTAGAGGTACAACATAATATATCAGCGTCCAGAGAATCTGGAATTTCCTGAAAGCAACGGGCATTAACAGAGTAACTTACTCTAAAGTAGTCTAAAGGGCCGCCACAATAGATCACTTGCTGGTCGAGGTGGTATACTAAACGCCCTTAAAACAACAATAATAATATATTTAGAGTGGATTTCACTGGTTTCAGGGCGGGCAGACTCATACCCATACTCATTATTTATTGATAATAAAAAATTACATGTCAACATAATACGTATTAGAACGATACGCATAGATAATAATTGTATGTAAATTGATTGTTGCGGGTGCAGCTTCAGTAAACCCCTCGTTGTACGATACTGAATTAAGGAAAGCAAAAGCGTTTGAAGGAAAAGTGAAGCGGGAGAAAATGTATAAAGACGTCCGTAAGAACATAGCGGAGTAGTTTGGCTGGTGGCCACCGTTATAAATGTCATGTAATGTGGGAAATATTAAAAATGATCTTATTAATCCTTTGGCCGCCACTGGCTTGAACTCGAGTTCGCCACTGTTGCAACCCACCTGCCACCGACGTAATACGGAGTCCAAAAATGACAGACTACAAACTTGCGTGGCGTGGGGCCACCTCGCATTTTTCTATGGCGGCGAATGGGTTATAATATATTTATTATAACCCATTCGCCGCCATAGAATGACTTTGTGTGCATTATGTTAATGCACGACACGATTCGATTTCTACGGCTGAAACGCTCATCGAGCTTGGCAAGGCTAGGTTGAATCTTCGTTAGAATATATGTAGGTTAGTTCCGATCAGAGTGTACAGTCGACGCCAAAAATACGTTTACACTTTTGCACCTTATTCTATTGCAATAAGGCGAATAGTTTAAACGTATTTTTGGCGTCGACCGCACATGTGTAGGTATATACAAATATGCTTTAAAGATACATTAACGTCGTGAATGCATTCGTATTTCATCACATTCGTTTCGGGAACACACTAGGGAGCTTCAGCCCTTAGCCTTACCTCAAATGATCTGAACCCTTACTAATCTATCCTCAGTGGGGTTAAACCTCCCAAACTAAAATCCCGAAACCGCCACTGTTTAATTGAAACCAAAACGCATGTATTCTGTTTCCCGCAAAGATGATCGACTTATGTTGTAAGTAAATTAAGTTATTACGCGTAATTCGAAAACAAAAGTACCGATTGGCCCAATAAAGAAGTTAACACGCACGCTAGATTCCAATTAACAATAACTACGAATCCAATTACTTCAACGCGTTGCACAGGGGAAAAGGTAAACATGCCATTAATAGAACTTCGTAACTTGAATGTCCCTAGACGGTAGCTTTGTAAGGGAAGTATCATCTTACTGGCTTTGTGGAGAGGCAGGATGGGGCTTAATTGTCCTGGTCTCCTGGTGCGGAACTTGGCTTGCTTTATAAGAGTATCCTGACTGGAGCAGCTCCAGTGTGCCACAGGCTGTGCCTTTATTTGTTTGAGTTTCAACTGTTTCGCGTGTGTATAAAGTGTTATGGTATAATATAGATCAATCCTATCTAGTAAATGGGCATTTAAAAAAAATTGTACCTAATTAATGTGAGTCGTCAAACAAAAATTAACCCAGTGTCAGTTTTGTGACAATATTTAATTATTCTGTTTGTATAAAAATTTACTTTTTCCTTTCAAATTATGCATAAACACGTTATTTAAATGTAAAACAAGAACATTTTCACATAATTTGTATGCTTAATTTTCGTCACAAAACTGACACTGAATAAAATAAACACTGCGTTATTAGTTTTAACATGAGGAAACTATACTCTATTTTACCCAGGAAACATTGCACGTTCTTTGGCCCCTAAACGATGTTTGTATTCTGTATTTGTTTTGTATTTGTTAAGCCTTACCAAGTATATAAAACCGATCCACTTCAAACGTTTCTTAGATCCGTTGTCTTACGAAATATGTTTTCCTGTATTCAATAATCAACATAATACTTTCAACAGAAGGACTACAAACAGGTAAATATGGTTTTGATAATACAGATAGATTCTCAACAGGAATAAAAGTCCTTTAACCCATCTTACTCGGTTCGGAAACGGAAATTGTAATATCGGATTATGGTAAAGGGGGCCCAATCCACCACTTCGAATATTTTAGATGACATGGCTCCTAGTTTCCTACTGTCTTTTACTGAGTTAAGTAAAAATAATCTTCCCAAAATCATTCCTGAAGTCATCCCCTAGGGTACGGAGGTGGAGGTTTGTATGTGAGTTAGTGTGCTACTCGGACAAAGTCGTGGGCAAAAGTTAGCTTAGCTACCTAGTTAAATATAGGTCATTATGCCCAACGCTATATACGTCTACGTCAGTCTCT
This sequence comes from Epinotia nisella, assembly GCA_932294315.1. Taxonomy (NCBI): domain Eukaryota; kingdom Metazoa; phylum Arthropoda; class Insecta; order Lepidoptera; family Tortricidae; genus Epinotia; species Epinotia nisella. Next base: position 15,486,759 of record OW028681.1, read on the forward strand.
CGAGTTTTTCGTAAATTAGCCATTTTGTTGTGTTTATACTCACTTTTGCTTTTTGACTACATATCTAAAGTTCACGATAGTTTCTTCCCTCAAAACTAAGTATACAGATTAAGATTATTTGAGTTCGCCGAAATGCATCAAAGTAGTCCATTCAAAAAGCAACTCTAGTGCCCAAAGTAGAAGATTCAAATCCAATGTCAGTTTGCGGCGCTTGCAGTTGAAACGATGGGACCCTGGTCAGCCGACATGAGAGCCCTGTCGTCGCGGCTGGTCCACGCCTCAGGGGACCCCAGAGCTGGCGCGTACTTTTCCCAAAGGATCGCTCTCGCGGTCCAAAGGGGAAATGCCGCCAGCGTCATGGGGTCCATGCCGCACGCGGAACTTTTAGACGGTCTTTTTTTTTGTAATTAGTTTTAAATTTTTCGTTTAGTTTTCAGCTTATTTTATCCTTAGTTAAGTATACTCAATTAATAACAACAAAATGTCAGTTAGTTATTTAATAATCTCAACTATGACTATAATCGTGACAATAATCTGAAGCGATAACACATTTATGAAAATGGTCGGAGGTGGTTTTCCCTAACTATACGCATAACATTCCTCTGCCCTTAGTAATGAATTGGGAATGAAATTCCCACTCGGTTTCATTACTCTCGTTTACGCCCATATATTTTTTCAAGTGATTCCTACGCGAGTATCAAACCGATCAAACGGATAATCTGGGGGCACGGGAGTGCCCGGCCAAGGCGAGCCAAGCGAAGCGCAAGGGCAAGCACTACCTACCTTTTCTCGAAGCGCTTCGTCGTTTTTTCGAACCCTCAGAACTTGTGTTGGGATTACACCAGATAAACAAAATTCTCGGGATATGATGTCAATAGTGGACTTATTAAACATATAAACTTTCAATTTAGCTTTTAATGGCTTTAGCGAGTAATACCATGAAACTCTGCAAAATAGAATTATTTGGAACTTTAAATAAAAATAAAAAATTGCTCTATTTTCCCCTTTCCAAACCAATCGAGGAAGAGACCACCGGCATGAAATGGCGCACTAGAACTGGGAATTAACTTTTTCATTTGTCATTTTTCAATTATACCTAATTAAATCCCGGTGACTCCCTAAAACATATGACTACATTGTCATCATAAACGTGGCAAATGAGTTTAAGGAACCATGCCAGATTTATTCAATCGAAACGCTCTCTGAATGATAAATGTACACCACAATATACAGTATATATCGGTATACAGTAGGTTCTCCTAATATTTCACCAGTTTTGCCACGTAAGAAATAAATAACATCTTACCTCTATATTCTCGATATCGAAGTGGAAGCGACGACACGAACCGAACACACAAGTCACATTGAGTAAAAGTAGATGAGTACCTAGCTCTAATCACGACATCTTTTTATCCTATTGTTCAATGTAAACTATTTACAGCGCATAGCGCGCGACATACCTAATAATTACGACTACTCTGGACCTTCAATAAAGGCATTAGAGTCTATAGCTACGAAGGCTTGCTGTGTGGTGCACCGTACCTATTAAAAGTGTTTAACTAGAAGGCCGAGCACTCGGAGTTCCAGATACAGGCTCGGTAGGTTTAATCAATATGTTTTCTTTGCTCAGCAAGCTACGGAGACAACTTTGATTAAAAGTGTATTTTTCTTCGGGTATTTCTAGTTCCTTCTTAATTTGATACCTGGGTTAAATAAATTAATAGTGAAACGAAAACGAGGACTTTTCGCCCGAAGCAGCTTTACTAGCAAAAAATGTTTTTAAGACTCCGCAGCCAATTTTATTGGTGCTTCGAGTAAGGACGGGACTAGTAATACTGTAGTAGCTATCTGTCTATTTGCCTGTCTTTCTACATTTGAAGCGCAGAATATTTTGATTTTTTTAGGGTCGGCGTGTATTTTTATGGCATTACGTATGTACATTCATATGGCAATACGTAGTAGAGTACGGTCAACCAATTTGATTTCTGGGCTACTTCTTACCTTGTCACAGTGAAAATTGTAACTCATATCATTGTAACTGTGACAAGGTACGAAGTGGCCCAGAAATCAAATTGGTTGACTGTACGGCATCCAACGTAAGTGTCCAAGACCTGCGTTTATCACAAGCTCACCAACACAAAATCTAGTACGATCTGTCAACTTAGCAAAGTCAACCATACCTGCAATAATGGTGGTTTATCTAAGCCTACGTAAGATTGTGGAATATGAATTTACTATACGACCGCTAAAAAGATGCCAAAGCTTCCATTAAACGAAATATGAGACAAAAAATTGGTTAGGGGTTGCTGCGTTCTGAATAATAAGTGGATTGCTACACTGCCACAAAGGGTTTTTAAATACTTTGAATATTAGGATATTTCCAGAGTAACGCGTTTGTGAGACTATAGAATTTGAGATCCACTTTTATTTATTGCACAGTTAATCCTCTTAAGCGAATCAAAAAATTAAGTACCCAAACCGCTTTCAAATTGAATTTCGAAGTTCGGCGGTAGGTCAATAGTGCTTGTTACATATGTTATGTATATATATATGTGTTAAACCGGATTCGAACAAACAGGAATAACAATTTAAGACAATTTTGTGGCTTAATCTTGGAATAAACACCTTACCTTGTTTGGTTAAAAAGAACTGGGATTAAAATGTCGTTGCTGTGGCTTCGAATGAATCAATACCATTTTATATGTTATGCCAAGTTCTTCACAAAATTGAACAGATCTTTCTTTACAAAAATGTCAGTTTTAACTGTACAGTCGAACTGTTTAGTTAAAACGTATCTATGTGTGTAGGCAAAACTGTGGAGTTGAACGGTTTTGGCTACACACGTACAAAGGTTGAAACTGATGGTGTGTAACAAGCTTTAGTTCGCAACCTGGCGAATGAAAAAGAAAACGTGGCAGAAAAAGTGGCTAAAAAAATTCGCATGTCGCCAAAAATTGGGTTAAACTTGGACGTCTGAAAAGAATAACCACAATTTAGTTATCGTGGCCGGCATCGGGTCAGGCAATCATTTCAATTTGCTCCGCTTCAATTGGTATTAACTCATTAAAACCCCACGTACTATATTTAATGCGTTTATCTCACACAACCTAGCCCGTACGTACGTGAAGCAATTATGAAATTTTCGTATGAACTCGGCTCTCTTCGAGGGTGGCGCCGATCAATATAGCTGGCCAGGTATTCGCGTAAATAATGAAACCACTCGGGCCCCGTCAAATGTCAATAGCGATGTGATACCGTCCAACTGGTGTCCGATAACCCAATAAATAATACTTATTTACTCCACGGTATAAGACAAATTAGAGTCTTATATCTCCTTTCGTATGAGAGCGGGATTAGGGACAGTGATTGCAGATTTTCTTGATAGGATTGCAACGGAGCGTTCTTAGCTAAGAGATTTTCTTACAATTGATATGTAATAGATGTATTGAGTCGAGTATTTCATGATTCATTGTTATTGGTGGTGGTTGGTTAAGATTTAATTACCAACTATCCACCAATAATTATCCACCACCGTCAGTTGTTGTGTGTAGTTAATAAGTTTACACTGACTAGGCAAATAAGTGGTTCAGAGTAAGTATTATGCTTAATTGAACAAAAAATCGTCCAGTTATTACGTAGTTACGGGCTTTCAATGTGTCCATTAACATTAACGGTGGTGTTATTACATACCTTGTCCTTACAAACTAATCCAATTACAAGTTTATACCTCTGTAGAGAACTCAGTCATTTGATTGGCTGCTTATACAAACTTGTCTGCTGAAAATAGAAACGTGGAACATTCTTGAATAATATTTTCATTCAACTTTGCAGGGAGTTCGCTGAATATTGAAGATTCGATTCAAGATGAGGCGGCGGGGTAACCATGATTTGACAACTGTATTCGAGTGCGTGGGTAGAGTGTTCATTCTCTAGCACCATTCGAATTCAGTGCTCGAATTTGGGCTTCCATCAGGCTAGGATCGAGATTGGAGAACTGGAAGATGGCATCGCGAATTATGCAGAAAATATCCTTGATTGACGTAAGCATTAGAGGACAACCTGACTCGAAAAATCACATAAAAATATGATATGTGTTGCTCGCATTCGTTCTGATCAGATCTTTGCGCGTATAAGCGATTGCGTGCAACACGTTGATATGAAATTTATTGGTACGAGTATGCTATATACCTATTACCTATTTGTTGACTCAAAGTCCCTCCTGATGAGGAGTCTCCTGAAACATGCCAACTGCATGCATGCTTTACTCCACTGAAAACTAGGAGGTTCCGACCTTTAATGATTTGCAAACTTGCAAGAAAACACGATTTAACTATTCTTCATTGTATTAACAACATCTTAAAAACCAATTGTAACTTGATTAGCTTGAAAACACCGCGTTTTGATGAAGTAGACTTTTACTCTTAATCATTTTGACAATTGAACGCTTTGCTTAATTGGTTATTTTATCACTGGGACCGACTATAAAAGATAACAAACGACACCACAGTGGCGTCTTGAAACAAATAGTTATGGAGCTATAAAAAGGGGAAGTTTTCCTTATCGTCTGACAGTTTCCAACCAACATCTGACCATACTATCGGAAATTATCTAAATCTAAATTATACCTTTTTCCACACTTTTTAACATTAGAAAAGTCTTACTACATGCGATTTCATGGAAAACTAATTATTTCGGAAAAAATATTAGTTTCATGTTTTAAAAGTAATGAATGATCGTATTAAGTAAATAAGTGTGAAAAGAAAATTTTGTTTTTGTTAATTTGTGTTTTTTGTTTAATAAGTAAGTTTATTTCTCAATAGTATCATACAATTAATTCTAATGTATGTAATATGGAACAAGGTATAGATTGTTGGTACCAGTTCGTTAAGAGTTCCGATTTTAGAAGACGATGCTGGTCGAAGAGGCGTTTTGTTGACGAATGAAACAATTATGCTTGATGTCAAATGAAGCTAACTGGTAATTTGGCAGTTAGCTTGCCATTTTTAAAGGAAAAAAGATAGAAAGTGTTTTGGATTATTTTCTTTCTTTAAATATTTACATTTATCGGTGTGGTTTATTTGCGCGATAAATAATTGATGACCCCGATATATTGTGTGTCAATGTGTTCGAGTACTTGTCAACTCTCACATTTACTTGATGGTAGATTGGAACACGAAAGAAGATTTATTGATATAAACTTGATTTATTTAACATGATAGGTAATGTAGATCGAAATTGAAGTGAGGTAAAATGATTTATTAGCTATTATATAATACAATGCAAATACTGATGGTGCATATGAGTGCTATGACGCACGCGCTATGTATTCGTACACAATGTAAAGTCAGCATCATATAGTTTAGCAGGTAAAGTAGCCTACGATTTATTACTGTAGGAGTATTGAGTAAGGATGTGTTACGATATATTTGGCTACTTTTACTGCTACTATCTATAAAACTTCGGCTGTAGTAAGTACCTAGTGTAAATTAAACGTTTTATCAACTTATCTGTCGATCATATTTCAGCAATGTAAGTATAGCTAGGAAAACGTGATTGCTTTCACGATGGCAACTGCGGTCTAGCGGACCGCACGACCGCAAGGCCGACGCCAAACCTATGTTTCCGGGCACAATTAGAAATTCGCTTCCAATTGTGTTTAAATGAACGTTTCACGCTAAATTTATTTAATTATGACGAATCTATACTAATATTATAAAGAGGTAAAGTCTGGATTGTAGCTTTATAAAATATAAGTTTGTATGTTTTAGGTAATCTCCGGTGGTACCTCTTAACCGATTTCAAAAATTCTTTCACCTGCGTGTAGAATGAACTTTCTGGATGGTTATGGCCTATATTTAACCCCGCGGGCTTGCCTGCGTTCTTTGCAATACGCGGGCGAAGCCGCGTGGGCAACTAGTCTGAAATAAAAGCTTATCTTTTCATTGGTCAATAGAAGTTGTCATTAATGAAGTAAACAGCTTAGGATCAGTGACTTTTAAATCGTATTGTATTTTTGACAATATCTACAGGGAGACAGTAGAGGTAAAACAACAGGCGGTCTTATCGCTAAATAGCGATCTCTTCCATACAGTCTTTGTTTGTTTACATTTTCGACTGGTTATATTGACCTAGAATACTACAGCCGTCTGCTACGCCGTAGCGCGTAGCATATTATTTTTTTGTTTTGAACAAAATTCCGCGCCGGAACGGACTGAGTGTCATGCGCACTGAAAGGCTTAAAAGTCCTTTCGAGGATAACTAAGAACTTTAAACTAACTATCAGCCTAATTTTAGCCTTAACAGCCTAATCATTTTTTTTTTTTAATACAATTTGAACCCTAAATAGGGACCCAAAGAACCCCGTACCAAAAGTATGGAAAATGTGGTTTCAGTTAAATATTCTGAGATTTTAATATAATATAGATTTTAACGTCCTGAACAAAAGTCTCTATGGGAGCTACCACTGTTGCCGAGTCCCTTTCCGAGTTACGACTGATTTTGTATCAGATATCAAATCATTAATTAGAAGCAATTACCAACGATTTATTTAAACAATAATCATTTATTTTCTAAAGTAAATACCAGATGATCTGGACCGGACGTTAACTATGTAAATTAAATTAAATCTAAGTTAAATCTAAAAAAGGCCCTTGAGGCATTGTACCGAGGATGCTGGCGGCATTTCCTCGCTGTATTGCAATGCTGATGCGTTGCGCGAGAAAGCCGCCAGCTCTTCAGTCACAAGTTAAATCGACCAGACGTTTCGCGATTTCTGCAAACAACTTATGAGCACTGGGACCCCATGGACCGAGGGTCGAGGGTTTGGGTTTGACCAAAGGGTACAAAGTCGTACTCTCTGCCGGGGCCTCTATATTTATTACATTTCAGATTTTCGGCGTTTTCCGCCGCTGGCCCGCTTTGGAAGTAGTCCGTTGGAGGTGAGACGGTGCCAGTGTGTCTGCACATGTAGCGTCCCACACAAGCATCCGTCCCAACCTCCACGGAACCAGAGATACACCATCAGGTCTCTTGCCATCATCTCTGATAATGCCAGGCGGCTCAAGAAGAGCAGGCACATTGATGCTGGCAAGAGACCGTCGGATTAAGTCATTAAATGTCTTGAAAAGCGGCCTGCACTTTTTTGACAACAAAGTCCGTGGTAGCCCAGTCGGCCTACGTCCGTGCCACAAGGGCTTATATGTGGAGAGCATACCGTGACCCCAAGGCGCAGACCAGTCGCCAGACGAAGGGAGGTTAGATCCAGGAAGGTACCGGTATTTGGAGAGGGATGGGCATGTAGCCAGTGACCGGCCTCTCTGGCTCCGACTGCCAAAAGTCTTGCGCGATCTGGACCGGACGTTAATCTAAGTAGACGTAGTGCTAATTGAAACCTTCTTAGTGAAAATCATTTTCCGCATTTTCCTAGGCTTGACATGGCGTATTTGAAGTGATTGACTATTGGTATTTACCAAATTAATTTAAGCCCTGCTTAAATACAGGACAAAATGGATATGAATAATAATAATGTGATTTATTTTGCACTTGAAAAAGACGCTGGAGGTGTCATATTACTGATATTACTGTCACTGTGACAAGGTGCGAATTGGTATTTACTAGAGTCGATTTCCTTGAGGGTACAAAATCAGTCGTAACTCTGAAAGGGACTCGGCAACAGTGGTAGCCCCCATAGAGACTTTTGTTCAGGACGTTAAAATCTATATTATATCAAAATCTCAGAATATTTAACTGAAACCACATTTTCCATACTTTTGGTACGGGGTTCTTTCAAAATAGTTAGTTGTTTAGATGTCGGCACGTCAAAAATCAATAAGGTACGGCTATATTAATGCTATCATCATCATCATCATCTTATCAGCCGAAAGACGTCCACTGCTGGACATAGGCCTCCCCCAAAGAGTGTCACAGTGACCGGTCCTGCGCCAGAGTCCCGCGACCAATACCAGCTGGTCGATCACGTAACGCATTGTACGCGCGTCAGGTACAACTTAACGTCAATTTTTATATGAAAAAAATTATAGTTCGATCTACCTAACGCGCATTCAAAACGTTACGTGACTACCGCTCTGGTCATCAGTCCATCATGTGTACGTATTGCGTACGTACGTACGTACATCGTACCTACGCTGCGCCTGCTGGTACGGTATACATGCATCACTTAAACGTTACAGGTATGATAAATGATAAAAAGCCATTTCCACAGGTCAGATAAAATTCAATTTCATGTGAATTTCATAAAGAGTCAGGCGAAAAGCTATTTAAGTATCTGTAATCTTAATCAATATTATTCAACCGCGATAGGTATGAACTTAAAGCACACATAACTGGAGTAGCCTTTCAGTAACTTACCTCTCTGTAAAAAATCTTGCACAATGTGAAAAAATCATACGAAGATAATTTCACAATCGATCACAAAATCGCCTCGCAAGAGAACACTGATCATAAAAATACCCGAATGTTGCTGTAAGCACTTGATATTATAGGTAAACGTTCAGCCACTTCAAGCTTTTAATATATAATTGAGTTTCAATATCCTATTAAGATGCTCCCCCGCCCCCGCAAAATTCGGCAGACTTTTTGTACGCAAATACGACATAAGGCTACTCCAGTTAGTTGTGTAGATATTCCATTCTAAGGGTATGAATGGGATAGCTTAGATTAGTACACATTTGGAAGTAATTATATGGCAAACCTGTCACTTTCATTCCCAAAGTTATCCCGGTCGAGTACCTAATAATCGCTTGCCCATTAGTGCCAATACAACAAATATTTACTGGTCCAAACCATCAATGACAAAGACAAATACAATTTATTGCCCATTTTCCCCCTCTCAAGACAACTTAGCGAGACTGACAGCTTGCATAAGCGATTGTAATCAGCTCGCCTGTTGCTAACGCCGTCACACAATACTATTAGCCAGACATTTTATAAAAAGACGTACGGTTATAGGATAAGGGTAAGCCTTAAGCCCTTCTTCAAAGATATGTATTTGTTCGAGGGTTGCCACAAACAGCTGCGGGAACCAGTTATAATTTGTATAGGTACGGCACCTGGGGAAACTAGTTTAACTAGACAGCAAAGTTTAATCAAATAACTTTTTTTGCGATCTTGTCTATGTCTTTGATGTTCTGAGTTTAAGAGTTCCCAACACCGCGACTCAAGTCGACTCTCCATGCAAACGTATTTTGGTTCTCATTTTAAAGTGGCGTACTCGAATATTATAAAACTTTTTATACACAAAGGGATTAACCATATCTATGTCGGAAACTAGTTTCTGTTGCTATAAATTATACTAGAAATATATATTAAAATTTAATGAAAACGGTTTAAGGTCGAATATCGCTCGACATGTTTCGAACCGATTCGCGGTTCCTAAGTCATGAATACGTGAGCGACCCGTGTTCATTATCCTACTAATATTATAAATGCGAAAGTTGTTTGTTACTGAATCACGCTTAAATGGCTGAACCGATTTGGATGAAATTTTGCACAAAGGTAGTTTATAGCCTGGATTAAATTAGAGGATAGTTTTGATCCCGGCTCCACGTAGACGATTCTCACGGCAATTTTCTACATAAAACTTGAAATGTAATTAACCGATTAGAGTCTTTGTATGAAAAACTTTAAACTCTATTTTTTCTTTTTTTTGCAACAAAAACTAGTTTCCATTGTGTATACAAAGATCCATGTTATTCTAGTATGTCGTTTTAAAATGAGAACCAAACTACATTTGTATGGAGAGTCGAGATTCCTGGCGACCATTAAGTTGTGTTCTGTCGTTTAAGTTTAAATTGGTGTTGGTCTCTTTGTACACGCGTTAGTTTGTCTATGTTTTGTCCTGTTCTCCAATCAATTGCTCTGTTAACTGGCAGAGATCCCTTGAGGGGATAAGTTTGCCTATGTAGCGATATCCATGAACGTGCTTAGTATCTGTTTAACATAATTATGCTTGTAACTAAACCTTGTTTTTAGGGTTCCGTACCTCAAAAGGAAAAATCGGAACCCTTATAGGATCACTTTGTTGTCTGTCTGTCTGTTTGTCTGCTTGTCTGTCTGTGAAGACGCTTTATCTCGGGAACGCGTAGAGATATCGAGTTGAAATTAAAATCTTATACTCAACACCTTGCTTGCTTGCTACAGCACCTTGAAGCTGTGAAAAAATCAAACTTCTAAGTTTACGTAAAAAAAAGATACGACCGTTTATGCCGCAAAAAATAGTATTTTATATAATCGTTACACAATAAGGGCTCTTAAAGTCGAGTACTGTGAAGTAAGGTACGAGGATGTAAGAGCTAATTATGTAACTATTGTATACAATACTTTTTATACGAGTCAACAGAAATAATTAAACAAACTTGGTATCTAATGAAAATCTAAGCCTTGCTGAAACGAAGTGCAAGTCAGAGGTGCGCCGTCGTTGATGTCTTTTGTATTGGAGTCAACGCGTCGTCCTATTGGTCAAATTTATTATAGTTCAGTAAAGGCGCCACGTGATTGGTCGAAATTATTTTAGTTGTCTAAAGCTTTGTATAATAATTATTTCAGTTGAGTTGGGAGCTCCAAAGTAAAAAAGTATGTGTACGAAGTCTTAATTCAAACATTCAAGTCCACGAGTATATTAAAAACGTATATTTCGTCACTCTGAAGGGAATCAAAATGTATAGGGTACTTTCCGTTGACCTAGAACTGTGACATTTGGCAAGTAATATCGTCTTTAACTACAAGTACCTACAGGGAAAAATCTGAAAACTATACATTTGTAATTTTGTACGGAACCCTCGGTGGACGAGTCCGACTCGCACTTATCTGGTTGTTTTTTTTTTACTATAAAGTACATACTACGCCAGCCTATGTCTATGCAAGTAATAAAAGAGAGTACTATTTACTGTGGGCACTTTTATAGTTCGACCAATAGCCAATAGGTATCGTCACAAAACTCACGGCTGGTAAGTGGTAACCTTTGGAGAAGAGTAGCATGAGACAGAACGAATATAGTGGAAGATGTTGGAGAAGGCGTATGCCAAGAGGCACACTGAACTACGGGGCATTGTATAACTTCTCAAAAAGAAATGACATAACATAGTATATAGTTAAGCAAAATTGGGCTTATTATTATTATCACAAAAGCATAACTAATTAATAGTTTTACATTCAATTGTTAGAACTCTAGGTACCCCGAATTGCGGTTCACGGATTAAACAGGGGTTGTTAAGCAAGTAATTTATTCCTATTACGTTACGTTGACTATTCATAAAAACCCTAAATTGGCTGCGCAAAATTTAATTGTCATTTTGGAAGCCCGATAACGATCCTGGATTGAACATTTATTGGATTTTGCTAACGAATATGGAATCCTAGCTTTAATTGGTTATCGCAAACAATAGACACTTAAGTTATTGTAAACTAGCTATCCCTTCGGCTCCGCCCGCGTATTATAAGGAATGAAGATGGAACAGCGGAATAATAATATACCTATTATATACGAGTATGTCCACCCCGAAGGTCATAACCTATTTTTTTATTCATTTAAACTTTATTGCACCAATATACAAATAAAAGTACAATTGGCGGACTAAATGCTATCAGGCATTCTCTACCAGTCAACCATTGGGCTAAACAGAAACTTTAGTGGTGCAGGATCCAAAATACTGAGACTCGAATGAGAACACAAATCAATTAATTACATATTAATTTAATATATATATAATATACCTACTACGTCAGGGGACAGTCTTCCACTAATCGAACTCAGCTAGACTTTTACCGTTGGAAAAAAAAAAATATATATATAAGGGAACAATCTTACACAAATCGCACTAGCCCCATCCCCATAGTAAGCTCAATAAGGCTTGTGTTATGGGTGCTAGACAACGATATATTTAATAGATATAAACACTTAAATACATAGAAAACATCCAAGACTCAGAAACAAATATTCATTTTCATTATTTGCCCTTACCGGTTTTCGAACCCAGGACCTTCAGGTTCGTAGGCAACGTCACTACCCACTAGGCTAACCGGTCGTCAAATAGCATACCTACTATTAATAGAAAAATTCAACACTCAGGTACCACAAGTTTTTTTGCTACAGTAAGTAGGTATTGATATTAATTGAGCAACAATCTATAACAAGAAAATTTGACATACTCGTAGCAAATACTGGACCTCCAAATTGAGAAGAAACACGATGAAAGCCTTGCTAGATTAAAGAAATTTTTTATTCGTTCCGTTTTTTTTCCAAGGCAGAAAATAGCTGTGTCAGCAGTTCCATTATATGAGGCCGTATTAGAAGTATTAGAACCCCTCAGTGCAAGTATTCGAGCTTTTAGGTCAACGGTGCTTCGGCGTGCTCTGACTATTTTAATAATCGACGAGTGAGGGACCGGATTACATCTTAAATTAATATATAAGTATCCTTTGCTTCGCAAATATTCATGCATCTCTCACATTGTGCTTATAGAATGAGAAAGTTAAGTGAGATATTTACCAATGTATCAGGTTTGCTTATAGAAAGCACTGAAGTTTTAAAGTTGTTGGTATAACATATTGCAAGAATAAAACAGTGAAGTACCTAAATAAGCTACACCAGGTTTGGTTGAACCTTCATGGTATGACATGCAACTATAGGTATTTTTCGCTACTACATCTACGTAGGTAATACCGATGATGATCGTATTATATATCGATGATGTCATTAAATAATCTCAGACCAAGAATATGTTTATGGATGAAATTGATGACACGGTCTATAACAAAATATTATCAAGAAATGGTTTTAAACTTCGCAATTTAATTTCGTTTTTGTTATCAACAGAAACAGAAGAGCGGAGGCCACCGTGGAGAATCGCAGCGAGCAGCGCGGTGGGATTAGTCGATGTTCATGCCAATATCGATTCTGCCTGTTCGCAGTTCTGCACAATATGAATTCCACACAATAGTATTTCACCACATTCGCCATTGTGCATAGTCGTTATTTGTGTATAGTAGCGATTCTTCCTGTTCGCAATTCTGCACAATCTGAAGTACGTAGTGGGGGTCTCATTTTTTATATTTAAATCCATGGTGTGGGGTAACGTTGGATAGCTTGTTCAAAAATATTATGGGTTTCTATTGTGTGGAATTCAGATTGTGCAGAATTGCGAACAGGAAGAATCGCTACTGTACACAAATAACGACTGAATGGCGAATGTGGTGAAATACTATTGTTTGGAATTCAGATTGTGCAGAATTGCGAACAGGAAGAATCGCTACTGTACACAAATAACGACTGAATGGCGAATGTGGTGAAATACTATTGTGTGGAATTCAGATTGTGCAGGATTGCGAACATGAAGAATCGATATTGGCATGAACATCGACTAATCTGCGCGGTGATACCTCCTGATTTTTTAGCTGTTGGGTGGGTCATAATGGAACAATCATAAATTCTGACTATTACTATCTTAAGTGTAGCAACGGAAAACTCCTCAATTCCGTCCATAATTTTACTGTCCGCTAAAGTTGATCCTGGCTTTACGTCAAAAAGTATAGGTAGGTATGTATTTCAGTATCTTATTTTGGAATATGCTGCCGTTTTGTATCTTGATTGTTTAAACGACTTGAATAAAATTGACACTGCCATATTTAAAATATTTACACATTCATATTTGGAATTTGGAATTATCACGACCATCTGTGTCTGCCTACTCTCAGTTCCGACTCGGACACTAATTTTCCTTTCTTACGGTACCAGTGTTCCTAAGATTATTTAAGTTGACCGAATTGCATCAAAGTAGTCCATTCAAAAAACAACTCTACCGTACAAGTAAAAAAAAAACAAAATTGACAGACTATAAAAACTCGGTCACATAGTCTCATCTCAACTATTACTTATTTATACTTGACGTATTTTTATTCCGTCAGATCATCTCGAAGTTTTCTTTTGTTTAGTTTTCCCAGAATTTCCTTTGACTCGGTTTTCAATGCATTACGCTTCTGGAATAGACCGCTGCATGTATCAAACTAATCCCACTGTACAAGATATGGGTTTCCAATAATAACAATATCGTAAAATAAATTATATGTTTAACCTAACCTTACTATCAGCAAAAGTGTATGGCAAGTTTTATAAATGTACCTATCTTTCGTTATACAAACAATAGGCATAGGCACGTATCTTGTTTGCATTAGGCACGAGCCAGCGGGCCGGTCCGAACGTTTTTTCTCATGAGGAGTCTATCTGACTGGCCTGGGTAAGGCGGTCAAAATTATAAATTTTTGTCTGAACCTAATCTTCCAGTTCGTTTTCACCAAATATGTATGCCGTTAGTTGATTCTATAATAAGCAATTATTAAGCTTGTTTCCCCATTTCGCAAAGTGAATAAAAGTTGTTGTTTATATAATTTTTGTATTTGGGTGGATAGAAAAAAAAATTGTACATAGTTAAGGACCTTAATCGAATCTATGCTTTAACTTTTTTCCATTGTGTAACAAAAGTTACCCATATAATTGCCTATAAACCTGCTGTCCTGAATTTCGATAAATCCTTTCTTAGTACACGTCCAAGTACTGTAAAGAATATACATAAATTCCAAATTTCATGCCTATATCTTTAGCGGTTTAGGCTGTCTGTGCGCTGTCTGTCAATAGACCAGTAACGCAAGAGCAAATAATAGGTACCTACTAGTGAAAAAGATACTGTAAAACTTGATTTCCGTGTGTCACAGAGACGTTAATGAAACGCGGGCACAAAAAAAAATTTGATTTCAATACAATTCGTTCAGTATAATAGACCCCAGGACCGGCAATAAACGGAATGAGGAGCTTGAGCAGAACGCGAAAACGGTAAATGGATTTCCTTTATTTAGTTTACTATTCAGGGCGAAGGTATGATATTTACGTTTGCAGGGCGTAATCTGGCTTTTCTATACTGTCATTATAAAGAATATAGGTAATCTTTTTTTTAATAAAAGCGTGAGTAAAGTTACGTTATTGATATATTCCACATTGGTATGAAAAAAATATATAAGAGAGAAGAAACTTAATTAGCGATGTTCATGTTTTTTTTATGAGTGTAGAGTCCGGTCAATCCACACAAAACTAATTACAAACGACATCCCGATTCGACCGTCGACATTCCACTGTTTTTTACGACGCTGCCAATATAAACCGTCGGCTCAATATAAACGAATCCTAAAACCATTTAGACAGCGCTTTTACACTGTTGTCGACCACGACAAAAGTGTAAAAGCGCTGTCTAGTGAACATTGGGAGAAAAGAAATCGATAGGCACCCTTGCAACTTTTACATTATTGTAATTTATTTAAAAACTGTGAATACTTGGAATTTTCCTTTTATTTCGTTTGAAAGATATGCTTTTTAGGTACCCTATCAAATGATACCATTTTTAGGGTCCCATACCTCAAAAGGAAAAAAAAACCGGAATCCTTATAGGATCACTCGTGCGTCTGTCACAGCCGATTTGCTCCGAAACTACTGGACCGATTAAGTTGAAATTTGGTAAACATATGTAAATTGGTGACCCAAAGATGGACGCGTAAAGTAAATTGATGAATTCTGAACAAGAGGGCCACTTTTGGGGGGTAAACTGGAAAATTAAAAAAAAAAGTTTCGCTAACTGTATTGTGTGACATATCAAATGAAAGAGGTTGTGTTGTAAGCATCTCAGATATATATATATATTTTATAATTTTAGCAAAAAGAGATACGAAAATTTACCATCCCACCCCCGCCCCCAACCCTTATCTCGGAAGCTATACTAGGCATAAAATTCTGAAAAAAAATGGAAAATAGTTCCATGCCTAAACTACAAGAAAACCTATAGGTAAGAAGTTTGAGTATTCAAAGAAACGGGAAAATTCTCAATATTTTACGGAACCCTCACCACGCGAGTTGAACTCGCACTTGTCCGGTTTTTAGTAGTGAAAATGAAAGAGTCACGAAATTGTGGGCGTTGACCATACAAATCATTAGCGCACATACTGATTGTGTAGTAGTACGGTCGGCCTCACAGGGGCTCACCATTGTACCGTGTCGCATTAAACGTCATGTTAAACTAGCACATGAATAGTTGTCAAACGAGTGAAAACGACAAGGTACTTAGGTGTTCAGCTGCTTATGAGGCCGACTGTACAATTACGTTTAAAACCAATATTTTCCTTGTTAGTGTAGGTATGTACGACTAATCTTCCTGAACACTTTGTCAACGCTGCAAGGAAAATGGATATCATCCCGACTGAAGCCGCCCAAGCCGTTGCTCTGTTACGAACAGGGGTTCGTCAACGAGAAGTGGTTTGACGACTGAACCTATCGAGATTGTTGGTCCAGCGAGTGTTCCAGAGGTTCCAAGAAACAGACGCTTTTTCAAGTAGACCCGGGACCGGCAGGACACACTCTACCTCGGAGACTGATGACCGCTTCATTGCTGTTACTTCTCTAAGGAATCGCCAACTCGATCTTCGATGTAGAAAAATAGCTACTATTAATATAAGACCCAACTACAATATTATTGTATCCCACATCACTCGCGAAATTTGATACCCCGATATACCAAATTGACATTATACTCGCTGAAATATGATACCGTGGATTCAGGGACCCGGATATCTCCGAGCTAATTTTGGCCCACTTGTGTCTGTCGCTTTCCCACCACCGCATGCGCCCCGTTCCTCGCCCCGACCAATCACGGTGCACGATTGAGCGACCTCATGTCAAATAGAGGGGGTGCGGCATGAAGGCCGGAGATCTCCGGGTCCGTCATACAGAGGTAGGTGGTAAAAAAGCCGGATATTTCCGGGACCGGGTGACAACAGACAGTTGTAGAGAAGATATAGACTATAGAAGTGTGAAACTGAACTACGGATAGACAAAAAATGGGTCGTTGATTTAGATCTCTGTGAAAAATATTCTATATGTATTTTTGATGCTTAGTGTTTGACCTCAAAACTGGCCAGAAAGTAAACATTAAACGCAGCTTTGCTTTCCTCCCCGGAAGTTAACACCCCTATTGGCAGAGTGCAAAGCGGGTGGAAGGGGTAGCCTAAACGATCACAGCGCTCGCTACGGCTAAAATTGTCAGATATATAAATATGTTCCTGACTACCATTGTCCAAAATTGTGTAATATAGTAAAATAACACAAGATTTCATTAATATTTTTCACAATATTTACTTACTTCTTGTTTGACAGCGGTGACAATATTGTCCATAATGGCCGCCTGTCACGTGGCGCTGTCGTCGCGCTCGGTCCCAATAATACGCAGCAAAACTAAGTGAAGCCGTTAAGTAAAGCCACACTTCTCTTCCACAGCTCTCATTATTTTCAAGGATGAATAAAAGCAATAAAACACAACTGTACTCCAGGCTTATAGTGTATTTGCGTATGTTCAATGACTTACATAAGTGCATAAATAGTAAATATTATTTACAGACTATAATTATTTTTATGAGACACATCGCAACCCTTTGAACAGCCAGTATTTAATTCTTGTATTATATAATTAAGGGCGTATTTATACTGGCTTGTCAAGCGAATTAGATCTTCGACCAATTTACTTCACCTGGCAGCCCAATGTAAACCAGCCATTAACAGTAACACATTCACTGTCGTAGCCTATGCCGTGACTTTCCCGCTAAGTAGCGGAAAGCACCTACGAACAGAGCGCCCGCTTGGCGGGTTCCTGGCAGTGGAAGTTTTTAGGAATTGAAAAGGAACATGATCAATGACAAGATGAAACTTTGTTATTTCGGGTGTCATATTTTAATTTACTTGTCTACCTACTAGCATATAATATGTACAGTTATTTCGTTAAGATTGTAAGTGGAAAGAAAACTAGAAAGCCTCTGGTATCACGGAAAAACGACCCACGGAGTCCACCGACCCTGTGTGTTTTAAAATGTACCAACGTGTAACAAAAATTGTTACGAGTGAAATGAATATAAAGCTTGGTTTATCTAATAAACTACGGAAGGATTATTTTTATTAAAGTGTGTTTCACCATGGCGCTTAATTTACTGCACCGGTTTTGACGAATGAGGTGTCAATCGATTCGATATTAAAAACGTGAGAGACCCGTTTTCATTATATTTTAATATAGAGCTAAGCTAACCCAGGACGCTCAAACATTTTGTATGCAAACATAGCTTTATGTTGGACAAGCATTTTATTGACCTGACATTGTCATACAACACCCTTGACTGCCGAGGACTGCAGCTTCACACTTTTTTAATAATAGTAGATACACCACATCATACTTAATATACGCATTCGACCGATTTAGAATTATGTTAACTAAGCGAGACTTCATCGCGCATAAATTACATACATCCAATTCTGGAATGCGCTATTGACATATCGAAACTTATCACGAATCGTTGCGGTTGGGCTCTTTATTCTGTTAGCGCATAGTCAAGAGTGAGCATATTTCAGTTAAACTTAAATTGCATTAATTGCAAATTGTCGTTCTGCAGGTCGATCACGTAACGCATTGTACGTGCGTCAGGTAGATCTTTACTTGCTAACTTTTGTATGGCAAAATGACTATCTTTACTTGCCGGTCCAGCAATCAGGTCACAATTGTCAACAGATGAAGGAGAGGCCAGGGCCCTATTTCACCATCTTGACAATTGTCACCTGACAATGACAATTCCACGTATATTGTTGGATCAATAAGCTGTCCAGCGACGACCTTCACCTGTCGACGAAGCCATGTAAGTCGAATTCAGGCGACAATTGTCGATTTGGTGAAAAAGGGGCCGGGACCACAGGAACCCGCCCAGCGCGCGCCAACACCGTAGGCGCTTACCGCTACTTAGCGGGAAAACCACGGGACGTACCCAATCTTGGCAGTGAATTTGTTAAGATAAATTAAATAAATCTACACGCGATAAAGTATCTCTTAGTCATAACAATAATTGCAGAATTTCTTGTCGAGGTATACAGTAGGCGCTCCAATATCAAAAGTATTTCTTCTTCTAGAACGCGCTAGGAGTTACCATCTTAGTCCTAGACAAATTTAAAATACATTTTGTTCTTTTTGACATTTAATTATAAATCATTCAAAATCCTGTTTTATTTCATTCCCGTCACGACCCCTTTGTGAACTGAGCCTTTGATTCATTGACGGTAAATATTTTGCAAATAAGATCGGCTAAGACTCGAGGGATTAAACCATTTCACTCCGTTAATACCTACATATTCCCCTATCTAAACTTTGTAGTTATTATGTACTATGTACCCTTATAACACAGTCAGAGAACGAAATTGTAGCTATAAATATATCTTATATTTATCTATACTTATTTACACATAGTAGGTACTGACATTCAATTTCGATGGGTACTTCATTGTGCTAATTCGAATAAGAATTTATTAAAAATCCACTGAAACCTAACTAATAATCTTATAAACGAGAGGAACATTACAGTTACAAGAACAGTTAGACACATTTTACCTTTACCCCACCGAACGCTCAAGTTACAATGATAGTCTATAGTACCTATTTACAATACTTAACCTAACTAAAGTACAGTGAATCGTGCAGAAGCGTTTATATTGAGGTAATAACTTATATCGTGTAACTGGTGACTACTAATTGACTAAATAACTTTAAAAAATACTTCCCAAAGCCTAATAGGTAACAGATTGTCATGGATTCGGACGCCCAACGCAAAGCTACCTCCACGGTAAACGATTAACATTACACAAGTGGGAATTTATCTATACTCGAGCGAGTATCATGAAATGACTCGTTTATATTCCGAGTCGTAAACTGAACCGCCAGGCCGCAATTACGTCATTATATCACGACGCCGCTCCTAGATATAATTTTCGTCGTCTGTTCCTTTTTCTCTTCGTCCAGATTGAGTTTGGGGTTCTGTATTTTCTTCCACGTGTCACCGAGGGCTTTGCTGAAGTGGTCATCAACGCCGCCTTTCGGGGCTTGGGTTTTCTCGTTCTCTTTTAACCTGGACGTCTGTATTTGCCGCCAGGTATCGCCTAAGGCTTTGGCGAAATGGTCGTCTACGGAGAGGCTGGCGTCGTCTACTTCCATGGCGATGATTTTGGTGGGTTTGGGTGGTTCCTCGGGCTTGAACTGGATGGGGCTGCTGGCGCGGTCCTTCGTGTTGGGTTTGGGGCCCGGCTGGCTGTTCTCAGCGTTCTTTTTAAATAGGTTCATGTAGTTGTCGCCGAGGGACCGTCTGAAGTGCTCGTCGATCACTGGGTCGCACATTGACATGGAACCTGGGAATAAAGATAAAGTTACATTGATTCCGTTAGATATACTTCTACCATCTAATAATAGTTAAATAGCGCCAAAAATCGCAAAATACAAATTATAAAGAGATTAAACCGATTTGCTCACAATTGTCTAAGATTGCTAGTGCAAATGTGAATAGAAATAGATCGACGTTGAAAAACGAAAACATCTCAGGGGACCCGAAGCAGGTTTCAGAGAGTGTATCCGTTTCGATATATCCACGCACTGGAGCAATCAGGAGCTGGAATCTCTTTCGGATGCTTTGACACTGACAGTGCTGTAGGATTACATTTACATTTTTCGTTACTGTCACAGAGTCAATAACACTCATCATCATTCGAAAGACGTCCACTGCTGGACATAGGCCTCTCCCAAAGAGTGCCACAATGACCGGTCCTGCGCCGCCCGCACCCAGCGAACTCCCGCGACCCTGCAGTGCTAAATCATACGAAGAGTTCATAATTAAATAGCTTACCAGGCGGGGTGTCGCTCTTGGTGATGACCGAGGGCCGATTGTAGGGCGGCGGCGCCGGACGCGACCGCAGCCGCATGTCTATCGGGGCCTCGTGCTTGCTCGGGTATTCTGGGGGAGCTGTAGACAAAACGAATTATTTATTATTCATAATTTTTTTAACTATGTTGAAATTAATAGTTTTTTTTTAATTATATTGTATAAAAAATGACGATCCTATTTCGGAGATAGTATAATATTTTATTATTACATTTCAAATATATTACGATGAGGAAAATTGTTCAAAATTGCGAATATTTTTTTTAACGCATGGCGTTTATAACATTAGGAGTTGTCTATTGTACCTAAATACCCTCTACAAAACAGAAGGACTCGTTAATGATCTCCAAAATCTGCTATTCCAACAAAGCTCGATCAACAATCAAAACAATTTTCCTTCTCGATATCCGAGGGTAGTTTTCCTTGTTCATTGGTTTAGCAACAAGTGGCAATCGGTTCACGCGACCGCACGTTAACAAAACACGATAGCTTTTCTCGTGTTAGCAGAACCGTATTAGCTAATTCACCAAGTTATCTCGCCATCGTTTAATTAAGGTTCGTAATCTAAAAACGAATGTCCCTTAAAACGAGAACAGATTAAAATAGGAGGCCGGTAGACTGATTTGTAGATAGGTACCTAGGTACTGCGTCTAAGTGTACTAATGCTGTGAGTAAATAAAGATTGGTTCATTTTAGATAATGCATGTACATATTATGTATCTGTGTAAATACTTTACTGTACACAATACATTGGTAAAAATACAGACAAAATAGAAAGTTGGTACAAAGGCGAACTTAAACCTGTAAGGGATCAAGGCAACCGAACTCCTGTAAGGAGGGGGGCATATTATCTATCTGTAGCAATGCTAGACTAGCTATACTGCTAGCTATCATGTATGTCAATGTTCACTGCTCTAGTATTGTATGTGCGTATAGTCGGGATACTTCAACTTATCCGACACATTACTTTTAACGTCTATGCAAATGAAGACATTCCTTTGTTTCTCTAAAGCATCACAGGAATATCGTCTCCTATTGCGCTGCTCGAAAAACATTTTTTGCTGCGCAATTTCTTTATTGTTTATTTGTTTATTGTTTATTGATTCAAATAGGCCTTCAGCTGGCACTTTTGCAAGTCAAAATTGATTCTAACTCTAGGTAACATACTTAATTAAGTTACATTTACATTTGGTGGTGGTGTCAGGTGGTGGTCATGCAGAAGCATCCAGGCATCTTTGTCTTCTTCGTATTGGCTAGTTGTGTCGTAAGTTTTCTTCAATAAATTAGATTTTACATGTCTCTTGAATTTACCTTTTGTGAGCCCAGTGCTTTCTTTAGGGATTTTATTATAAAACCGTATAGAGTTTCCTAAGAAAGACTTTCTAATAATCCTCTCGCGCCAGGACTCGCAAAAGTTGGTAACAACTATTTTATGCATGTAATCTGAAATCATTTTCAACACGGAAAACGTGTAACCGAGACGTTCCTCCGAGGCGGGTTACAAACGCGCCGGACTTTTTTTTCTTAGTGAACGTGGCCGGAAAGGACTCAGGAGAAACTGTTTGGTATGTTTTCTCCGACTATGATATTTATCCGAATGAACGTTAAAAGGAATATAAATAGATGTTACCTAATAAGTAACCATTTGGAATAAAAAGTATATGATACTAGCTTTTGTCGACACTCTTGCAATTATTGTTACGTCCAGTTTTAAAGCAACAATGGTGCCGATCCAGCCAAAATTGTGTGCCAATTGGGCACATCTGGTATTTTTATAGCCAATTATTGAGTGTACTTCAACACGATGATTTTATAAGTTATAACTCGAACGTTTCGCGCGAATAATTCAGATGATACTTATGTTATGACAGATTTTATAAAATATTTTAACAGATTTTTGAAGACAGAAAGTCTAATCTTGCATTGATGCTGGCGAGAGAGCAATCGTAAAAAAATTGCTTTCGTGGATCGGACAATTAAACTAGGGATATCAAAGTTAAGTATAACAGAAATACTCGTACATTACTGGTATCTTAAATTACTCGAATCGTCATTGCTCTCAAATAGGCAACTTAATGGTCTATAAATTTAAACAGCTGTTTAAGGACTCCACAAGAATGTTACCTTTATTACTCTTTTCTCCTGGCAATTAAGAATAAGAGTTCATTTACTTGTAATTAAGGGTTTTATGAACACTCTCTTAAATTTGATGAACGCGAATTGTGATATATTAATTCTACGAGTATTTATGGAGAAAAATGGATCGTTTTGACAAGCGAGTCACTCAATGTTTTACATGCAGTCTTTTGATGTTTCTGAATTGGGGTGTACGTAGGTAAGGAGAGACAGGAAAAATTCCCTTTGAAACCATCCTTTATTTCTTAAATCAACCAGATCAAAAGTAAGAGCGTGTACTGCATCGTAGTTATATTAAACTCGTGCCATTCCTATGTTAGGTAAATTATCAAAATAAAGTGTGGTGGGAAATACATTATGAAAGCCATCTAGGTAAATCTAGTCGACAACATCAATTTTTTAAGGACTTCACATGGATTATACATTTTTCGTGGTTCGTCAGAATGCCCAACGCTACGTATTATCAAGTAATTCGGGGTTTTTTATTTATACCGCGGGCTCACTATCCGTTGGTGGTGAAGTTGACGGATGCCTTTTCGTCAGCGAATTCGCCGTCACTGTGCGGAGCCAGTAACAATGTGGGCCACTGCTGCGCTCGTTGACTAGGTACAGTTCGGTACCTTTGCTTGTGGTAGTGAGGTTGGCGGGCACCCCTTTCATGATTGTAGTATGGCTGCCTCATCTTTCCCGTTGTTAGTGAGGTTGGCGGGCACCTCGACCACGAGCTCGCCGGCGTCGCTCAGCGACCCGCGATTGCTATACTCTTTTCTACTATACTCGTTGATTATAGTACAACTGCCTCATATTTCCCGTTGGTAGTGAATATAGCGGGCTCTTCTTCTGCGAGTTTGCCGTCGCTATGACGCGCCAACGTGGTTCTACTACGCTTGTTGACTATAGTACCACTGACTCGTCTTTCACGTTGGTTGTGTGTGAGGTTAGCGGGCGCCAAGTCCGCGAGCTCGTTGTCGCTGTGCCGCATCGGCAACAGCGTGGATCTGTTACGTTTTTTTTAATATAGTAGGTGTACAACTGCCTCACCTTTACCGTTGGTGGTGAGGTTGGCGGGCGCCTCATCGTCCGCGAGCTCGCCGTCGCTGTGCGGCGCCCGAGACAGTGCAGGTCCGCTGCGCCGCTCGTTGAACGACTGCGACCGTAGCGCCATCTTGCCATTCTCTCTGAAAATATAAATTTATTTGTTAGTGTCGATTGCTGGTTTTAATATTAAATCTTAAACTTGTTGGCAGTCATGAGCATCACCGCGCTGCAAAAAGTCGCCGTGTGTCCACTCTTATTTGGTGCATCTACTCCGTAATCTTCGAAATGTTCATATTAAAAGTGGCACTCGTATCAAAAGTATCGACTAATGTAAATTGGGCTTAAGATTTTCAGGTTAAAGGTAGTGGGCACCACACTATTAAAAGTAACTATTTTCGGATCAACTTGCCCACACATTTTCCACGTTGAAGGAAATAAAAATAAAACGATAGTTATTTTTGCCTACGTTGAACATCAGCCTGAAAAGCTGATAATAGTGACCATTAGCGTCCCAGGACCGTACTCAGTAACTCCGTAAAACTCGTACTTTAAATCAAACGGTTCTATTTAACTTGACATCGGCCCCGTATACGAAGCCTGGGGAAAGGTGAGAAAATAAGTCTAATAAATTCATAACAAGCTAACACAGGTGCACCACTTCCATATTAATACCTAAGTGAAAAGCCAGTGTAAGTTGAAGGCCTATTAAGTAATTCTCTAGGGTTACAAGTAGGTTGGAAGAATGTTCTACGCGTACTTGATACCTACATGACAATACTGCGCAAATGAAATAGATTTCTTGTTCAGGTGGCGTACTCGGAATGATGCCTCAGCAGTGGGGGATTCATCATTATCATCCGAAAGATGTCCACTGCTGGACGTAGGCCTCCCCCAAAGAATGCCAAAGTGACCGGTCCTGCGCCACCCGCATCCAGCGAACTCCCGCGACCTTTACCAGGTCATCAGACCACCTTAGCCACGCCGCGCCCTCCGGTACGAGATCGCCACTCGAGAACCTTTCCTCCCCTTACGGCCATAGGTTCTACATGCAATGGCCCCGCCCACTGCCACTTATGTTGTGTGGGATTACGGGCTGAAAATGATGATGATGATGATATATTACATACCTGGGCCTGTAGTCGGGCTGCCGGGTCCTGCGCTCGCGTCGCCACTTCCCAGTGAGCTCCTTGGGCTGCTCGGGCGCCTCTGGCGATAGCGTGCGGTCGCCCTCCGACTCACCGCTCGACGCCGTGCTCGGGGTCTCTGCAACACATAGTAGCTGTTACATCCTATTGTCACACGACCAGTATAATAGCTAATCGAACGAGGGAGTGAAGCGAACGAAGTTCTTGCTTCAGCTTGGGCCGGAAATCGTTCGTATGTCCGGTGTCTGTCCAGATGTCCGGTGTCCGTCTGTTCTCCTCTACAGGTCGCATTTCTCAACTGATTCTTGGGAAATTTTGTGAGCAGGTTCGTTAATTATATAGTTTCTTTTTGCATACAACCATAGCGGGGAGACTTCACCTTTCTTGGCCGAACTCTTAGTAATGAGGTTGCATGTAGGTACAGTAGGCGCCACATAAGTTTTAGAAGGCATTAAGTCCGCCAATTGTCATTTTATTTTTATATTTGTGCATTACTGCACAAATATACAGAACTTTACAGTTTAAATAAAAACAAGTTTGCGTCTCTGATGTTAGCTATTAGTAGCGTCGCAAATGTGTCGGAGGGGTTCGACGGGTGTACAGAAGGCGACTTGAGGCTATATTCAGACACGCAAACTTGTGTGACGCGTATTATGTACTCTGTCAAGAAAACTGTCTTAACATAATACGTACTCGATGCTTGTATAACGAATCATTGAAACGATGCTGAAAAAAGCTTTCCTATTTCTGACACCACTTGATAAAAAGAGACGCGTTTTTCTTCCATGAGATAAACGCGACCTAATATGCCTTCTAGTCATCATGGACGAAGAAGTACTTAATTACTTAAGTATTAACCCTGATCGCGAAAGAAGCGTTGTTGGTTTCGAATTCAGGTAAGAGCAAGACATGTATATTACGAGATTTTTTTTAAAGAACGACGTTTACTATTTTTGAACTTATATAATAAATATAAACAAAAATAAAATTAATTTATTTCGGACAACTTTGATCCAAAGGTTGTTTGATACGGCACTTATATAACTATGTTAAGACTTAAACTTAAATGCAGGGAGGATCAGTGCCTCAGTAGGCTACCGTCCCAATCTGTCGGCCACCACGTTCAGAGGACCTACCACGAAACGTAAACGAACTTCGTTTGTGTATCTCCGTCTCTGTCGCACTTGCTAGTTCGAGCGACAGAGAGAGAGATACACGAACGAAGAGAGACTGTGGAGCGGCGCAGCGCTTGCGCAGTGTCGCGGGGAAACCGTCCACTTGAGCGTCCGCGAATATGCCGGACGCGCTACAGTGTCGCGGCAGCCGCAACAGTACCCTGCGAACGCATCATTATACTAGACGCGCATTGCATTGAGCGATCGCTGGGTGTATTTGCAGCATAGGCTACAGCTATATACAGGTATACAGCGATGTGCAGTACGCCTTAAACAACGTTAATTTAACCCGCAATGCACACCACCGCCTGAACCTGCGCGCTATCATATTAACCCTAATCGGCAATGCTCTGCGTTCCTGCTCGATGTTCGAATCGTCTCTTAGGTCGTCAGTGGACCAGTGTCCAAGATACTTAAACATGTGCACCCTCTTCACCTGCTGTCTGTTCAAAAGTATGAGTGGGGACACATGATGGACACATGCCGCCCGCCTTAAACACCATTATAATTATGTCCAATATGTAGTCATGACTAACTGAAATTAGTACAATTTATGGTGTATAGACTAAAGACGTAAAATAAATTGATGATAACTGGCAATTGAGATATCAGCAATATTTTAATCAGATAATGTATCAAAAAGAACCACTAAACTGAAACAACGACACAGGTTGGTAAATAAAAGCTAAAGATGAGATACACAAACACAAGTGTGAAAATGATTATGAGAGTGAGTCTCAGCCCTGTGTTGTGTAAACTCGAACCGAACCGAAAACTTTTAATTGGAATCCGGTCCAATCTTATTCTCATCAACTCCGATTTAGATAGACAGCAATTTTATAGAGACGATCTCATTAGGGAGCAAGTGGGGCGCCACCTAACTACCCACTTAGTTAATTACCTAAATCCTATACTATTAAACGAGCAATATTTGTATGTATATGTATATAAATATATAAAATATATAAGTAGATACCTACCTATATAAATATTTGCAATCACGTTCTCGGAAACGGCTCTAACGATTTCGATGACATTAGGAATATTACGGTTTACGGGGGCGAGAAATCGATCTAGCTAGGTCTCATGTCTGGGAAAATTAGTTTTCTCCGTATTTTCACCCGAGCTGAGGTCGGTCGCTCAGGGACTATAATGATGATTCATGCAAGCGCCAAAATATTAAGCTGTCCTTAATGTTTCCGATCTAAATAACATGTCTAAAAAGATTATTCCGCAAGATTCTTAATATAAATACCTTTTTGAGGCGACGCAACCCACGGCTGCCACAGAGGAAGATTGAACTTGGGTGAATGTGGAGGTTCCATCTTTAGAAGATCGAGATCGTTCAACGAAGTCCGAGCAAGAAGAAGCAGATAATGTGGCAATTCCATCATCACAGCCCTCAGGCAACGCAAGTTTAAACACTCCTGATGTTAAAATACAATAACATATTCCAAATCAAACACTAATAGACTACGAAGCACAAAATCACTATACACTTTATCACAGAAGCTAATGATAATGGCATTGGATTGGCAAAAACAGTGATCCTTTAGTTAGTGGGAGCGAGCTGATAGACAAGGTATTGGCGTCCCGGCACAGGTAACACTGAAGGCCGACTGAACAAAAAACGAACTGGAAGAGATTACATCGGAATAAATAAATGAGATGAACAAAAAACAAACCGAAAAGCAAAAAGAGCATCACGCTACATCCACGCGGCCGGACGTTGCGGCGCTTCCTTCGAACCCTCACTTACAGGGTGTTCTCGGCCGACCATGGACAGGCACGATCAGTATCTACACACTGAAATAAACCTTAAACATACCCCGATGGATGCGGCAGTAATTAACTAGTACGGAAAATCTGATCCTGTAAGTTTAAAATATTATAAAGGGAAGAAGAAAGACACAATATGCCTAATGAGTAATGACACAAAATTAACACTAAAATGCTACAAATTAGGTATAAAAAACGAAGACAAATTGAGATCGCAACTGCCATAATAAATGACTCCGACTAATGTGCGCAATGCCATTGTGTTTCGGTCAATTCAGTTTTTATGTCACGAATGCGATTACGGGTGATCTCTGCTCCCGGGCACAAAGGAATTGATGACATCACAGATTTTAAGTCAGTAAAGCGTCGACAATGCATAAAACATTTTTTATACCAACCATGATTTTGTTATTCTTGAAGATCGACCTGGTTTCTCAAGAATGTATAATTAAAGAGGTTCAGATGTTGTTCGATAACACGAAGACCTATTTAATGTATCAATGGGCATTCAAACAGGATTTGTATGAAAAGATAACGCTAATAATTCACAGACAGACTTTACTCAGCCGAGTTGCATTTGTTTAAAATTTTCTAAATGTAACATCCTGTAATTGGAATACATCAACCTGTTCGGTCCATTCATGAAAGTGCGTGAGCGCAGGGCGCGGGGATTAATGAGCCCCCTTTACACTTCCACCTTCCTTCACCTTGCTACTACCTCCAGCCAGCCAAGCTTCACCAACATTGAACCGTGCGAACCGGTAATAAAATTCAAAATAGTTTGCAAACATTCTAAAGTGCAACCTAGCTTCAACAAGTCAAATCGAATTCTATTCTTTGCTTTGCAGAGTCCAAATTGATTCGCAAACACTGAGGTAAGCCGGGTTTTAAATTACGGTGGTTGTATCCTTGGGAGGTTGTTTTATTCTCAGACGGGCGCCCGGGGGAGGGGAGGTAAGAAACTGTGAGAAGTTACTGGGATGCTGCACTGTATAAGGCATTAGGTTTTTATTGTCTAATAGAGGCAAAGGCTCGCCGACAGGTAGGCTTTGGCGCCGCTAGTTTCATTAAGCCGTCGGGATTCGCAGAAGTACATGAGTAATTGAGGGGCAATCCGTAGCAACGTCATATCACAACTTAAAGCTTGAACTTATAATTATTGCATACTTCCGATGGTACTTTTTAACTTCGAGTGTACCTAAACCAATTTTCCTTAAAATACAGACTGAGGCGCTGTAGCAAAACTTAAATTGTAGTAACCTGGTTGTATAGCGAAATGGTTATTGTGTAAACCGTTATGAGCTCTATGTCTGAAGATGCTAATGACGAAACTTCCTTAATTAAAAGTTGGCGAAATGTGGCCCGGGCACAAAAGGTTCCTTCAAAACATTTTAATACTACTTAGCTACAGACCATTCTACCTTACGTCATTCTACTAGGACTTGGTTATTTGCCTACACGAGATTACAAAAAAAAATACACTATAATAAAAGGTTCATTGGAAATCTTAAAATGCTCACAAGGTTCTGCAACGCATTGTGACAATCTTCGTATTAATTTGTGGAAATTTTTATTGCTTTATAGCAATAAAAATATCCACAAAAATACGCTTTAATAAATGCAAACCACCGACGGTTATAATGTAATTATCTACGAAGAGAAAAACATATTCAAAAGATACAGACTTTTTCTTTGTGCATGTTTGGGGTTAAACAAAAACCTCTATGTATGTCCTTACCTTACTCAGAATTACCGAGGTAAAATTGCAATATTTTTCATAAGGAAAACAATTTCATACGTTTAATTATGCTGCAGCTAGCAACAGTATAAGTAAATATAAAGATGATATTAAGTTTTCTCAAAAAAGATTGTTAGGCCCTTAAACGAACATATAAAAAAAAAATTAGGTATAAAGGAGTATACTGCAAAATTATGATTGTTTCAAGGCATAAGTGCCTGAATTTGTAAACAACAAAAATAACGAAATCTATGTTGTATTAAATTAAATAACATAGTATCAAGATAGCGAGTACATACTTAAATCTGCACTACAACAACGCTTAGCATTTATAACATCGAAGTAACTAGTAGGATTTATTTTAACTTATAAAACAGGCTCAGTAAGCTCCGATAAGGGCCGAGGAGCCTCGCCCAGCGAAGTAATTAAAGGGTTGAGCGTTATTTTTCCCGATTTTTTTTCTTTTTATTCTTTTGTTAGAAGCGGCGCCATTCAACCGGAGCGAAGCGGCCTCAGCAAGGCAACTTAAAGATATTATGCCAACTAAAATGAATAAGTTTACTACAAAGTAAACTTTTATGTAATTATGTAAGTAGGTGACAAATAAGAAAACAAGGAATAGGTATTTGTTGTTTCTTTGATTTATTCAGAACAGTAAACAAGAAGTGTACCTACTTTTCATGTAAAAGTGGTCCCGAAACGTGGGGGAACGGGGATTTATAATAAAATAGTCACTAATCATGCAATTTATAATAATTTAATATTAAGGACATGTCCTACTTTCTCTGTAGACTACTAGTAGAGATATAAGAGTTAGGTAGATCAACTTGATGGCTGTCAAATTATTGTATTGTCGTCTGTCTATATTACTCGTGGTATAGACTGGCATCTGTTTAATAGATGAAAAGTATTTTACAATAAAAATATTTAGCCAAATGCAAATCCATGAATGACACTAATGAAAGTGGGAGCAATCAACTTACAAGATCTGATTATACCGGTACATACATGTACGTACAATGTACATAGTTACCAGGGCTTCCAATCCCGGGATTTATTACTAGGTACTACAATACCGGGTATTGTACTAGTAGATATAGTAGTAGTAAATATAATAAATTTGAATGTCACCTCTGAGGGTGAGCGACACTACGTTGACGATAAAACCCTATAACTGCATATATTTTGCACAAGGAGATTCGTATTTTTCCGTCATTTAGCATCACATCACACATTTTTTCGCACTCGCTTCCAAGCACGCCGCGCTAACAGGTCAAAAACGGGCACACAAAATAGGCTTGCTTGTTTTTGGAGAGGAACAAATGTTTGTATAGGAGCAACTACAATTACAGAACATAAATACCCAAAAAAATTAGTTAAAGACGGACCTCGCTGTCAGGAGCCGAAAATGTTTCATACTAATTGACATTGAAGTATGACGTCACAATTCGATATTTGTACTAATCGTAGGTAGTATGGAAAATCTAGAAAGTTGCTGTTTCGGTCGCCAAATACTGCGTTTAGGTCCATAGGTGTCATACAATTTTGTTTCTATAAAAGCGTAATGATTCTGTTAGTAGTTTTAAATTAACTTTTTCTAAAATTTCAAGGTCCATATGTTTTTGATTTTATTTTAATTATAATCATAATCATAATCATAATCAATTTATTGGTAATATAAATTACATGTCAGAGGTACATTTACATTATTATATAAAATTACACTACAAGGATTTTTTATAAATGTTGTTTGTCAGCGAATATGTAAATTAATTGTAATGTATGTATAGGGTACATTAACAATTTTTTTAATAAACAGCACTATGACAAAACAATTCCTTATGGTCATAGAACGCCTGCTCGATTAGCCATTTTTTAAGTTTTTATATATATTTTATATTTTGTTATTTATACTTAATTACATTTATTTGATGGTTTACTATCTATTTAGCAACACTGTGTTATCAATTTTAACATGAGGAGACTATCCAATTGAAGGCGACGCGAAGGGTGAACAAGTCAACCTCAAGAAGCAAGTCAAATGACTGGTTGGAACATTTGTTAAGTGTGGAGGATGTGTAATTCAGTGGGCTACTGGCCGCGGGGCGCGCATCCGTTCCGAACGAGTCCTAACCTAATCGCCATGGGGGATGATTATTTGCACGCAGAGCAGTTTGAGTACAATTACGTGTTGCACAATTTCGACTATGGCTCAGCTTCGAGTTTACCACGAATGAAGGGTACAAGGGTCATTACAAATTTCTTAGACCAAGTTTTTTAGTAATACACAGAATTTCTTTAGGTCCAAGTGTGTAAGTACTTTGATTTTCGCCTATATAGCGTTTTAGGGAATTAAAATGTGAATATCAAACGAACTACGCGCCTACTTAAAACGGAATGTTTCAATTTTTGTATAATACTTTAAATATGTTGAAAATATCTCCCACCAATCAATATTTTAAATAATTTGATTTATTAGTCAATAAAAAATTCAATCAGCTTCTTCTCCGATCGAAACAGTAGAAAAAAAATGCAAATAATCTTTAGTTACTCAACCAAAGGGGGGCGTTTTAGTCTATTCCATCTTTACCTTGGGCTTTTATTTGAATCCATGATACCCTAGGGCGGTGAGCTCTCTTAGGAGACATAGGCGATTATATTAGACGTAGATACATTTTGGGACAACAACGCGGTATAATATTACTTCTTCTGTGGCGGTATTTATAATGTGGGTGTATATTCGATCATATAGGTACCTAATGTCAATTTCACTATAAATAAATGTATATATTAACGAACAGTGGCCCGTTTCACGAAGCAACGATTTTAATTATTTTAAGTTTACTCACCTATAAATAAACTGGCAACACTGGACCAAAAACTACCCGTAATTTGACCAGTATTTGTACTTTGCAGGGTCACAGCAGGGGCACACAAATAATACTATCTATAACTTTTAAATTGGAGAAATCTACTTTGGCTTACTTTTACCTACTTCCAGATTCAGAATCGGGTACTGAATAGTCTACTAATGGTCAAGATGGGAATCGAGTTTTAGGGAAATCATAAAACTGGTATACATTATAAAATTACGATATTTATTTATTGAACATCTTATTGCTAGTGTTAACATTGTGCTTGCATATTAATCCATAGTACGGGGGGTTCATCATTGTTAAATGTGTCTGAACTAAGATGATCCTGTTGTACGTCAGACAAAGATTAGATTATAACAAGATATATGTTGTTTCGGCCCGAATCGGGTCGATTTGTAAACGATCCCCAGCCGCCAGTTTTGACAGCCACGTTTTTACTAGTCACTTGTCTTTGAAGTCACTTTTCCGTTTAACCCTTTTGCTAGGCGACATGCCTGATTGAGTTTTGTTGGAAGATCTGTGAGATAACCGAGTTTTGAGCGCAATGGAGTGGTTCAGATAATGTTATTCGTGTCAAGTGTTAATTGCTTAGTTTTGTGAAGAAAAGTTAACTTGGGGAACGCCGCGTACGGTTAACGACGGGTTTTCCGGGTCTTCGCAGCGTCGATAGGAGATAATCCCCTTGTTTCAGGGCCACGCCTAGATACAAAGCATCGGGGCCTCGAGCTGAAGAAATTTCCGTCGTGTCACGTGAGTTTTGGAATAATTTTTCGGTTAGTATACAATCGTCCGCAAATCGCGTGATATCGCGTTCCCGGCATACCCGGGAATGGAACATATGTTATATTATCTAACACTGCATTCGCGCTGCTTATTTCAGCGTTGTAGCGTAGTCAATAAAATGACCACAATAACATTCAATGCAGCAACGCTCCTGTATCATAAAAATATTCACCTTGTTATCTTAACGGCATAGCAGATTCTAGAACACACCAGTTTTTACCACACTGCAGCGAAAAAGCCTCGCATTTATAAGCATAAGGGCCGATTTTTCAATCCCCAGATAAATCACCGAATAGTTATCCAACCTATAAAATTAACTGGTCGTTTATTTGTGGGTTAAGGATTTTCAATTTTTCAATCACCATTTATCCAGAGAATAGTTATCTCTAGTCTTAGCCAGCGAACTTCGTGGCAACTGCGCGCGAGCGAGATGCAAGGATATAGAATTCAACATGTTAGAGTGAAATAGAAATAAAACGCTTATTTGACATTTGACGTCTGTTGCCAAACAAAACAACCTATATTACCCATAATTATTATTTAAAACCGAGTTCTTTTGCGATACTTTAACTTACTACTGTTATATTAAAAGTACAAGGAACTAAACAAAGACAATATGTAACAAAACTAACTGGTTCGTTTGGGGTTTAATTTTGTCATCGATCAATGAAAGTATGTAGGTTACACTTCCTTTCTTCAGACGATATCTTTTCCAAAAATCGTGATCATCCCATGTATTGAAGTTGTCCGGCCTGTCACGTATTACTCTATTTTTTCTGTCAGCTGGTGAATATATAGGTATAATCAAGAATTTGTCGGTCTTCTTCAATAGCTAAGTCATCAACGGCGTCAAAATATCCATTGTATCAGTCCAAGGTTGTAACAAAAACGTACAAAATTAAATTAACACGTGAGCAGAACTACAAAACACAAATAAATAGTGCGACGCTGCCACGTTTACCATAAGATAACCCAAAAACGTCAAACTTAACAGAAGGATAGGTCCTAACTAGCTCTTGAACTGACAGATAACTTTATTCCTCGGTTAACCGTTTTATTCGTCAGTTAACTGCTATCTGACTGTTGAAAAATTGAAAATCCCGCTATCTATAGAATAAAACCTATCTGGTTGTTTAACCGGGGATTGAAAAATCGGCCCTAAGGGTTAAAGCAAAGTTGGTCTTCACAACGCATACCGCAAACTCACTGCAAGCGAACCAGTTTAAGTCTGACCTCCGAACACGAACAGTTCTTACGAGTCCACATACCCTGGTACACTTGCCCTGAAATTACCGAAATACACGAATACCGAAATAAGGCCCAGCCACGTCTATGGTAAAAGGCGACTAGAAAGTCATTGGGGTCGCCAGTGCTCATGTGTTGGGGTCCACAGAACTTGGATAAGTACCGCAGAGAAGGTGCTGATCATGTCCTAGAACTACGACGCAGGCGTAAGACGCGGCGAGGACTCTAGTGCCTTTCATCGAATAACGAAACTCCTATTATGGCAGCCGACGTGGAGTTTTAGTGGGTAGAAATACTACATATCCCAGACTTCCCCCGACAGTTTGACACCAGCCCCCCTATTCTGTAACTTGTTTTAAGCTCACCTCAACGCTCACCCACAAATATATCTTGAAACTGCGGTGCGAAGTAACTAAGGGTAGGTAGAGGTCTAGTTTCGTTAAGCGTGAAGAGTGGGGTGAGGCGCATGAGCGCGTAGCGAATAACAGCCCAGGCTCGCAGGTTATCACCACAAAAAAAAACGTCCAAGCTAAGTCGAGAGTTTGTGAATGTAGCTGAATATATTTTGCCTTATCGCCTTTACTTGGCCCGCCGAGGATTGCAGGGTACGGCTGCAAATAACGGCATAAATAAAAGTCAAAACAGCCTGCGGGTCGTGCGGAATTTCTAGTGGGTTCTAAGTTATTCACATTCGGAATATTAACTCAGGATAATGTACAATAAAGATAATTTAATAAGGTAACAACGTCAGCCCATAAATATGTCGCACAGGTGGGCGCAGATCTCCTTCCATAGCATGCATAAAAGATAATTTTAATCATAATAATGATCTAATATTATCAATGAGAGAACAGTTTTATCTCCGACTTTTATGAGGAGTAGCTACGCCAGTTTTTGAAACGCCAAGGCTCTTAAATGAGCTAGTGATTAATTCTGAAAAATAAAATGTAATCTTTTGATATATTATCATTGAGCTTGAGGCGAATCCTCCGCGCGGTCTGGTAAAAAGGTGATTTTTGAAGGCCTAAGGCTCTGAAACTAAAAATTCAGTTTATTTATTTATTTGTTTTTTAACCCCCGACGCATAAAGAGGGGTGTTATAAGTTTGACGTGTCTGTGTGTCTGCAGCTCAGAAACTAATGGACCGATTTAATGCAGTTTTTTTCGCCCGAACGCTGACGGGGTCGAGATGGTTCTTAGCTACGTTTCAATAAAATCGGTTCAGCCGTTTTTGAGATATTGAACTTTGCAACGAAAATGTCGAGAGTTTTTAAACTTTTCTAAGTTGTAGTTATTTTGTTTTAGAGTCGAGTTTAAGTAAGTATCTATCACGTAATCTGCCGTTGTCGGAGTAAGTAAATACACGCAACCACATCGTCTAGGTAGCTCGTAACGAACAAAAGAAATTGTACAATGTAAGCTATCTTGCAAATCTTATAATCATCGAATTCTTGAATAAATTAAGTTTAACGTGAGCATAATTAAAATACCAGCGTTGTTTTTACATCTGCGTGGTTCGTGGAATGCCGATGACGCGTTTGCTAAAGTCGCAGTCTCCGCATACAGTGAGTTACATTCACATTTCGTTTTCAACAACACACGAGGTTAGTGTTAGGAATGTGGTAGGAAAATGCATATAATAAAGACAACGACTAGGTAGTCTATTCTTGAATTTTCTCGTGTTGGATAACAAACGAGAGAACGAGCATTCTTGCACTATAAAATATATAACGATATACCGTATGATATAATTGAATGTAAAACATTTAGAATGTTTAACGTTAAAGTGAAGGAGTTTTTCTTAGAAAAAATAAAATCTAAATTGGAAATATAGTCTAAGTAAAGTGATACGTGAGCTGTACCATTATAAAACAAAATTATGTAGGTAAAGTAACTAACTAATAGCTAAGCCTACCCATCTATTTTTTTGTAAGGGAGTACTTCTGCCAACAAACTGTCCTGCAGTTTGGCAGAAGAAAATGGTGTAAAACCAATGGTTGTTTAACTGTTTTTTTTTTTCACTTACAGTTGACTTTTTCTGCTCTGAGGATAGATAGATAAAGGGCTGCATTTTAGCTGCAAGTCTTAAACTTTAACTGGCGACTGTCTCAAGCTCAACGTTAAGTACAGTCAGCAGCAGAAGTAGCTAAGCGGGCCGGGTGTTCAAATTAACCTAATACACACGCTCTTAATTTCTTAAGGTTAAAGTCGTGTGCAGGTCATTTTGAACCAGCCCTCTTAGCTACTTCTGCTGCTGACTGTACCTATACTAGTGGCTCTGTGAGCTGTAACACTCGTGAGCCTTTTTTTTCTTCTTTTTAACGTTTGGGAAATGCGTTTACGCATGCCGCCCGGTCGGGGGACCAGAAGGGTGATTACGTTCCTTCATGTAACACAGACTGTACCAAAGATCTACCGGAGTGAATAATTCATGCAAAACTTGACGATATATTTAAGTAAAAATTCTATATAATTGCGGTTGCGTGCTAAAATTCCTTAAAAAGAATCGATCCGGAAACGGATGCAACGTTCTTAATTTCAGTAGTCGAAATTCAAATGGCTAAAAAACAAAAGCAACTGCCCAACGGCCACAGGCGGGAATTATTTAAAATTCGAATGCAATTCGAACATGATGTAGGTATCTAAAATTCAAATCGGCTCGCGTGAGCCAGTAGCCTCCGCGCCCCGGGGTTGTAGTGCGTTCTGCGGGAGCTGTGGGGTTTTTATTTTGCATCGCATAAACTAATGGTCCACGGACTGTCTCATACATTTGCTAAACTGTCGATTGACAAGCTGTAGAGTATAAATATTATATACTAGTAACTAGTAACCCGAAATTAAAAAAATAAAAAAACTTTTATTCGTTTTCTTAGGTACTAGTTTTTTTTAGGGTTCCGTACATCAAACGGAAAAAAAACCTTATAGGATCACTCGTGCGTCTGTCGCTTCGTTCATCTATTATTCTTTATTTCCAAGTATACTTCTGTCCATTTTACGATGGCAGACAGATAGTCTCCCTTCGTCCTACTTTTCTTAGTGACCAAGTCTGACAGCCGTAAGTTAAACAGGGGAGTATAGATACTTCGTATACCTTTTTCTTAATTATGTATCTTGATGGCGTTATAGTATAGTATTTTTTTCTGTGCTGTTTTTGATTGACACCAGCCTTCCCAGGCAATGATGTAATATAAAAAGAGGTAGATAGGTTATAAGGTCTCCAAAAATGGCACACTAAAATTGTGTCATTTCACACAACTTGCCTCAGTTTCGCGTCGTCAATGGAAACGTTAGCTGTCAGATTTGATGGCCATTTTTAAACACAGAATTTCGTATAGAAAACATATCTACCTCTTTTTAGGGTTCCGTACCTCGAAAGGAAAAAACGGAACCCTTATAGGATCACTATGTTGTCCGTCCATCCGTCTGTCAAGACCCTTTTTCTCAGAAACGCGTGAAGGTATCAAGCTAAAATTATATCAAAATATCAAATACTCAAGTCTATTGTCCCCTAGAGCTATGAAAAAATCAAACTTCTAAGCCAACGCAATCAAAAGATACAGCCGTTTATGCCGCAAATTTCGCAAATTTTCGAAACTCGCAAGGGAATCAAAACCTACAGGGTACTTCCCGTGAACTCAGAATTTTGAAATTTGGTACGAACCAACGAATTATAGCACAGATAAAGGAAAAATTGCGAAAACCGTAAATTTTTAGTTACATAATATAATAAAAATATTTTTAATAATTATATACCTACAGGTTTGTACGGAACCCTCCTCGGTGCGTGAGCCGACTCGCAAATGGCCGGTTTTTTATCATCATCATTGTTCCTAGGTATGTGTATTTGCTGACATATTCAATGTTTCCATTTCCTACTTTAATGTTCTGAAGGACCCCATTAGTTAAAAATCTTGGTTTTTGATATATTCATTGACAGGCCGACTCGTTGACTCTGTATTGCTAGTTCGTTAATCATAATTTCTAGCTCGCAAGATAAATATAAACAGATGTTTATAAGTAAACAAATAGGTTAATATAGTTTCCTGACGAAACTAAAGTTATGATGTCATTCAAAACGATGAAACCGAAAAAAATATGTTGGATTAGGTATGTACTATGTAGTGTACCCGTAAATAGTGTATCATATAATCTCTGTATGCCCATTGTACGAGTAGGGCACTTCAAACGAAGGTACCCGTTGCCCTTTTTAGGGTTCCGGTACCTCAAAAGGAAAAACGGAACCCTTATAGGATCACTCGGTTGTCTGTCTGTCCGTCTGTCACAGCCGATTTGCTCCGAAACTACTGGACCGATTGAGTTGAAATTTGGTAACCCAAAGAAGGACGCATAAAGTAAATTAATGAATTCTGAACAAGGGGGCCACTTTTGGGGGATAAACTGGAAAATTTAAAAAAAAGTTTCAGAAACTGTATTGTGTGTCACATCAAATGAAAGGAGTTGTTGTAAGCATCTCAGATATTTTTTTATAATTTTAGCAAAAATAGATTTGAAGTAATTTAGGAAATAAGACGAAAATTGTCCCTTCCCCCCCTTACCTCCGAAACTACTAGGCTTAAAATTCTGAAAAAAATATGGAAAATAGTTCCTTGCCTAAAGATTACAGGAAACCCTAAGTATAGGAAGTTTGAGTATTCAAAGTAACGGGAAAATTCTCAATATTTTTGTGTATTTTGTATGGAGCGCCTAATGCTTAGAGACTAGGAATTTTACGGAACCCTCACCACGCGAGTTGAACTCGCACTTGTCTGGTTTTTTAATTAAAAAGCTATAATCACTAATCACAGAATAATAATTGAGTAATTAGTCGTTTACAAATAAGTAGTTCAAAGCTGAATAGCTAAAACGCAATCTAGGAATTTTCAGATGCACGTGAGAAAATAACAGTACTTAGGTATACGTAAACAGCATTAATATGTTTGTGATATTAGGTAGCAATCTAGTTCTAATCACGTGTCCTCATACATATAAAACAGTTCCGTGAATGACATATTAACATTAATGATATTCTGTATAGGTAGATCAAAACACGTCTCTGCTGTAATTACGAGTATGGTCCTGGACCCTGAATACTATTAGGTTAAAACATGTTGGTTGATCAAGTCAGGTTGACAGACATGAGCACATTAGCAGACTAATATTTTGGCATCCAATTTCGGAGAGTTGCGAATACATGAAATGAAAATAGAACGGAGAAGCATAGCACAAATAGCACAATACTAAGTTATTTGGAATATGGTGTATTTGCCCTGACTATACTATTGAGTATTTTGGAATATGGTGTATTTGCCCTGACGAAGAGAGGTTCTCACCTAAAATTGACACCCTGTTGTTCAGATTGTTCACCTCTATAGCAGCTCAATAGTATTAAATCACTTGTATTGTGCTATGCTGTGAATTAAAATTAAACATGTCAAGTAATCTGACAGTGTCGAGCATTGGAACGTTTCCCTTGGATTATTTTTCTACTTAATGAGAATATACATGAATTAGAAAAGAGATTGAACGATTATGCAGAAAACTACGGTTTTTACCTAGATATCACTTTCGTTTTCGGTTGTAAGTGAAAAAAATGTTGTACACTGGAGGTTTCTTTTTGAATTCGACTAGATTTACCTGAACTTATTCATATGACAATATAGTTAATCAACTAGTAAACAAAACGGCACATTGTATCCCCACAGGGCAGTGTTTACATAACAGAGGCGCCGGCGCGGGCGCGGAAGGCGGATGTTTGCAGCGAAAGTGCGGGAAGCCGCGCTTTCCGCATTCCGCGGCGTTGCAATCAAGTCTAGTCTAAATTAACATCAAAACACACGAAGTTAAGCATTTATTACAATATATATAAGTACGCATTATTCAGGCCCCGATTTAGGGTGCTGGTGCTAAGAGAAAGAGAGAGGGACCCCTTTCTCTTATTATCACACGGTCATGAAAAGGGTCCCTGAAAACGTGAAAACTATGTAGTGTAACAACTGGCTGATGCTTGAAACCACATGTATATTTGTTAGCACTAAATAAGTAAACGTTTATCAGTTGGTAATACTTATCTACTTTTGGTAGCACATGAGAAATTTGCAATATTTCTATATTTTATGGTTTTGGCGGGATCACTCTTAGCCGACAAAAAATTTATGACGATGGACGTGTGTATTTCATATCTGTCACAATTATTTAGCTAGGTCCTTTCTATTAGTCGTAGAGCTACCTATCATTGTGTTACTGGTATACTTGATGAAATATAATTAGCACCGATTCCTTGAACAAATTGTTTGGGGATCAGGTGCAAATTATATTTCGTTAACCATAACACAATTTTCTTCAGTTATCTTTTGTAAAACCTGGTGTTACGTAAGTAGGGAGGGATATTTAACTAGTACACAGGGCGAATTTCGTAACTTGTCGAACGGGCCTTAGCTAAATTTTGCGATGCAGTGCCGTACCGCAGACATGTGGCCAGGCCCTTAGGATAACTCAACTGTCATCATCCAATACAAAAAGACGTTTGGAACTACCTAACGTAGACGTTCAAACTTTATGCAATCGAGCAGCATGTTTCAAACAGCTGTATTTATTTAAAGCAGCTGTATTTATGAGCCCGAAAGCGCCAAACGTACGTGATTTGGCGCAAAGATAGGAGCATTCGATTTGCAGTTACAGTCGAGTGCTACCGAAAGCATTTTTGAGCAGGTTACCTGCCCTGCTACGTGGCAAATCTTTGTAGTGTAGTAATAACTTTGATTAGAATAAGCTGACGGTTGAGTCGTTTTCTGATTCGCCAATGTAGTAGTACCTACTTAAAGAGTGGTGGAACTAAGAGGGCTGTAAAATGCAGTCTTTAGCATGCAGTCCACTTGATGAGGAACCGAACTGCATGGAGGGCTTATATAGCCCGCATGCGATCACGGTCCTCCAGAAGATAATGAATAATACCTACCTACTTGTCTTACACACGAATAAGGACGTAAGATGTTTGAAGCTATAGTTACAGTCAAGTGTAAAAATATGGATGCATATGACTTACTCATATACATCCATATATGGTTTCGGTACCTACATATCTATGAGATTCTTAAATGCACTTGACTGTACATACATAGGTATAGGTAGCAGATTTTGCTCAAGTATTGATTATGAAAATCGACGGGAAGGCTACAACCGCTTACGTCGATTAAAACAACGATGTTAGTCAATTTTCCAACCCCGCTAACTCTATTTCCCTGTTTTGCATCACGCCGGTGTTGCTCATTATTTATTCAGCATCGTACACGGTATAGATTTTCTTCTTCGCGCGTGCGTTTACCCCTTGATAAAAAAAACCTCCGGCGAAGTAATTCCCAACGAGTTTTGAATAGGGTTAGCAGCGCCATCTACGGACCAGACTCTGTAGCGCGATCGCGGGGGGCAACGCCATCTGTGGTTCCACTAAAACAAGTCGACAGGACGCGATTCGAGTTCCGATTAAATTCCATAGAGGCCGTTGTTATTTTTCACCGTAATTATAGATATTATGAAGTAAAGACAGTACCTATAAAATAATGGATTATGTGTGCAAGTGACGATAACGTTAATTGATGTTGGCATTCTTTCACGACATTGAGGAGTTCGCACTGGCGTGCGAGGAAAGCATAGCGGGTTGGCCGTTTAATATCTGACCGCTAAATACCACACGCGCTAGAAAATAAATACCTGACCAAGATTACTTGCAAAATATATGACGAATACATCGACCCTGTGGCAATGTTTGTCTTGTAATGAATACGTTTTAAGCATACATATTAGTAATTTAAGCCCAATCAAACTTGGTGTAATGAGGCGACGGATTGTGAATATTGGCATTATTAGAAGTTAGATTACCATCGACGAAAAAGTTGACCTTTCGTGAGCCTGTTTGCTACGGGATAAGACAAAAAGCAATTTTATTTGTGTACAAGCATAGAAAGTGAAAAAAACTGTAAGTAAGTAGGTATCTCGACTACGGAAAACTAACTGAAAAAAACCGGCCAAGTGCGTGTCGGACCACGCAAAACGAAGGGTTCCGTGCCTATTAAAAAGGTCGTATCGTCACAGAAATTTTACGGCACTTACGTCCTTTTCTTTGAGGAAGGCAGTTTTTCAGCAATATCTGGAAAACCTCTGAACCGATCTTGTCCAAAACAATTTTCGGTGAATGAAATTAATAAGCCCTATGTCCATGAATTTTTTCATATTTTTAAAATACCTACACCGTTCAAAAATTAGAGGGGGGGGACAGAATTTTAGTGACTTTCGGGGCGATTATCTCCGACCCTATTCACTTAATCAAAAAAAATGCCAAGAAACCTTATATTTATTTTGAAAGGCCTATCGATTGATGTGCCACACGGGGGGTCACAATGAAAAAAAAAATTTTGACTTTTAGTTTTATGTATGGAGTGCACCCCTAAAAATTTTTTTTTTGTCATTTTAATTACAAAACTATGTAGCGGCTAACAAAATACACCTATCCTCAAAATTTTATTCAAATACACTTTATGGTTTTCGAGTAAAATGCCTGTGACATACGGACAGACGGACAGACGGACAGACGGACAGACGGACAGACGGACATGACGAAACTATAAGGGTTCCGTTTTTGCCATTTTGGCTACGGAACCCTAAAAACTGGGTTGTTTTTCATACAATAGGTAGCATAAATATATCTCCCGGAGCATAATTTCGAATCGATTGATGCCTCATTCAATTTATGGTTGAGGATCTTAAACGCTACGCTACGGTGGAATGCATACGTAAATAAAATACAAACATTGACTGCTAAAATCATATCCCTGCCTTTCGGCTCTGCCCTACCTAGTCGGGCAAAAATAGAAAGTACGTAAGTAAGTAATTAAAGTTAGATGAATTTACCTAATTACAACAAAAACACAACAAAATAAGGTTTAATAATGGTCGGTGTAGTATGTTACTGTTTGGTACTACTTTATTTATTCAATACCCAAATTCGCATAGGTAATTGCAGTTTTCTGGAGTGTCTGGGAATTGTTGCTAATGACGATCTGTCTGTCTCGGTAAAAAGGTAGTGTAGTAAGATGAGCGCTGTCATATGCGTCAAACTATATATAATGAAAACACAAAACCGTGTAATTTGACAGCCCCCGCAACAGCTTATCCGCAGCTTGAAACCGATGGCTGAAATTCGCATATGTTCAGATGAGTTTTGATGAAAATATTAGTCAGTTTATACCTCCATCTTCCTTCTTAATGTACTACAGCCAATTAATGCTGTGGCGGCCATGGTGCGTGGTCGATGGAATTTAACCATAAC
The DNA here is from genome assembly GCA_932294315.1 of Epinotia nisella. Lineage (NCBI taxonomy): Eukaryota > Metazoa > Arthropoda > Insecta > Lepidoptera > Tortricidae > Epinotia > Epinotia nisella. The sequence continues at coordinate 15,530,783 of OW028681.1, forward strand.
TTGTACTACCCCAGGAGCGTGACGGACACAATCCGCTGCGCTCAGTTGCGCAATGTGCATTTCGCCCGTGACCTTACTTACACCCTCACTTCCCTAATGACGTAACCCACTACCATTTCCTACCAAGATATCACCTTTCGGGTAAATCACGGTTGCCATGCAATGCGGCGTCTTAGCGCAAGAGATGATTAAGGAAATTGAAACTTATATTTCATAAGCAAAGTTCAATATTGCATGTGGTCAGTTACGCGTGCAAGCGGGTTTTCGACAGCGGCGCCTGGATACCTGCGACTGGTATATTCGTCGAAGATAACATACATACATAAGGTACGCTAATAGTAATAATGCCTGGAGTACTGGTTTACCTACTGTCTCTCCTGTGACGTAAAAGAAGTTCATGTGGGTAGCCAGTCGTTTGAGTAGCAGGAGCTACAGTACTAAGTTAACGACCGTTAACTTTGCAAAGTTAATGGTTCATTGGGGTTCTAATGGTTATTATAATATCTAGGTAAATGCAGAGTGTGAACTATACTCAGGGCTGTTTTTCCCAAAAATCCAAGACTCTTAGTGCCCAATAAAGTCAATAAAAAATCCTATTGTTGCCGTTCTAGTCATTCAGATGAGAAGGTGTCTCGATGCACAATGATCGTACTCCTGCTATGATATTCACAACCTATCTAGACTCGCCTTTCTGCTTACCCCTGGTACCAATAGCTTGGCCCTGAGATTCGAAACAACTGTTCATAATCGGAGGTCAGTCTTACACTGGTTCGTTTCTACGAGTTGTCGGTAACCATTGTGAATACCAAGCCCTGAAGATAAGCAATTGCTATCGATTAAGATTCAATATAAGCGAGGCCATCGTTTATTGTTGCACGCGACAATACAAAGCCATACAAAGCTGGTATAAGGATGTATAGATGTATACGGATGCGCAATAAAAGGAGCGAGTTATGTTCCAATAGCACATAACACCACGTAGGTACTGAATATGTTAGAAGCATAGGCAGTACTGATGCTCCGTATTTCAAAATAGGTGCGCTCGACGTTTGCGTAGCAACAGTGCAGCATTAAGTGCAGTCTAGAAGTGTGTAATTAAATTACTTAACTATTAATTGATTATGTTCGGATGATCGAGTTTGGATTTGGTATACAGATGGCTCAAAACAGGTGATGATGTTGGATGCGGTATCTACGGTGAGAGGCCAAAGCTCAAAGCTAGCGTCTGCATGGGGAAAGAGGCCTCAAAATTTCAGGCTGAAGTCTTCTTAATAAATAAATGCGTGGAGATCAATCTCGAAAGAAACCAAAGGAAGCAACACATCTACATCAACTCAAGACAGTCAAGCTGTTCTGCTGGCACTAGAATCCCAAGAGTCCTACTCTAAACTAGTCCAGAATTGTAAAAACAATCTAAACACCCTGGCTAATTCCAACAAAGTCATACTTAGATGGGTACCAGGGCATTCCGACATTGTAGGAAATGAAAAAGCAGATGAACTTGCAAGGAAGGGCGCAGACAACCCTGGTCGGCCCAGAACCGTTCTGTGGTATCATAAAACGGAAATCGTATTATCTGCTAAACAACACAGAAAAAAATCAGAGGCAATAGCTGTGGATGTTCGCCAAAGGACAGAAATAGGCAAAAGCCTTAATCAAAGGGTTCAATAATAAGCTGTCTAAAGAGCTATTACAACTCAAAAGGCACAAATCCTACGCAGTAACGACAATCCTGACAGGACATTGCAAATTGAACAAACACCTGTTTCAAATGTGTATGAAACAGGACGCAACTTGCAGGTTCTGCCAGGAGACAGAGGATACAGCAATCTCTGCTCCTGATGCGGACCACTCATGCAAAAAAGAAGTACCTACCTAGGGCGGCACATCACGCACCCAGAAGAGGTACAACATATCACCGCCCAAAGAATCTGGATTTTCCTGGAAGGAACACGCCTTAACGATGAACTCAAAAAAAAAGGCTGCCACAATAGGTCACTTGCTGGCCGAAGCGGCATATTAAGGCCCACAAAACGTTATCCGGACCAGCGAAGACGCAAGAATACGGAATGAAAGTTTACATTCGAGACAGACCACGGAGAAAACGCTAATCATAATGCCTTCAAAACCCATGCTCTTAATCCTAACGTCTTATAAGTGTAAACACTGCCTTAGGCTACTGATTACGATAGCTGCGTGCGTGTGTACGAGGTAGCCCTGACATCGTTAGGCGCGGTTAAGGAGATCCCTTACAAGCCAGGATCGAATCGTATGCGATAACGTTGTGACATCGACCACGGCACGTGCCATGATATGATATGGTTACTATATAAAGATCAATCATTAAGGTATAGTCAACAGCAAAAGTAGGTTATCATTTTTTCACCTTATCGCAATGGAATAAGGTACAAAAGTGATAACTTACTTTTGCTCTTGACTGTACTAAGATTCACTAAGATTACGCTCTGTAGGTATTTGTGCCTAGATGTTCAGACAAAAAAGGAGCTGATTTCGGCTCTGAGTTATGACGATGAAGATTGTTAATTGTTGAAACTGTCAAGGTACATGAACCGGGAGTCGACAATCAAACACGGGCGTTGGGCTGAGACTAATTTATTATATTCAATATCATGCTACCTACATTTTATGATATACCCACAAGTAAATAAGAACACCTACAACCTCCTTTTTGAAAAGAAAATAAAAGTTGGAAATATGTATATTAAAATATAGGCAATTATAGTTTTGATAGCTAAGAGCAAGTATTACAAGTGAGCAAAGTAAGCGACACTTTTTTAACTATATATACTAAACTGGAGTAATTTGCTATTGCATACATAATGTCAAAGTAAGATATGTATTTTACATTATATGCTTAGTTATACATACCTATGTGGCTATAGTGATTATTGGCGGTTGGAAAGGTTGAAGCTCATGTTCCTTGTGGATATATGTTACTAATCATTATTGACTAATTAGAATTACATGAAGTTCAATCCTTCTTACAAAAATGCAAGATGATAAGAATTTTATTAATTAGTTATGAAACGTGAATTAAGTACCTATATACCTAGATACTTTCATGCAAGGTACCTAACCACAAATGACTGCCGAAATTTAAATATCTCTTACTTACACAATGCAAGATGATACAAATTACGCATTTATTATTATTATTATTAATTATTATTATATATATATATACATATATATATATATGTAGGTATATATGGATATATTGTCTTTTTTTTTTTTTTACTAATTTATACAATTGCATGCACTAATAGTAGGTATTGCCGATTATACCTTTTTTATATTATTTATTATCATAGTTCTTGTTATAGTACTTATAGTAGTAATTAACTACATCACATTATGTGTAAAATTGATAATATTGTATTCTGATATCCATAAGTTACTAGTATATCCAAGAACTAAGTATACACACATTGTTAACTGATTATTTCTGATGCAGATCACTTATAAATATTTAGTTGTTATCATTCATCATATGCAGATCAGTTATACATTGTTACACTTTCTACTATTATTATTTTACTTTTTAGTAATACTAATTGTTGCTTATATATATATAGGCACATTTTGTTTTTATTTTTAGTGTAACCCTCTTAACGCCTGTTTCATTTGAAATAAAATAGTAATTAACTTCTCAATGGTATTTATTCTATATTTACGTGCTTCAGAGTCAAGTTTGCTATAGTATAGTTTTCATGATAGGCGTTAGGAAGATACACGATAGTCTTAAAATTATGTATAATTATATATTTATTTCTTATTTTAATTTTACAGACCTAATAACAGTTCAAATTATTTTACGTAGCTGGGTTAACTGCGGATGTCGTGGAGGGGTATCCCCACCGATCAGGAGGTCGCACTGTCCTGCCAGAATGAGTACGATAAAATACATTAGTTTGAGCATGTACATTGCAATCTGCTGGTTGACTGGGGCTGGATGCTGTTCGTATGACTAATGAGGGTGGGGTCGAGTCATCATCGAAACTAACAAACGTAGAATCCTGTCTCTGACTGGAGTCTAGTATCAAATGTTTTCTATTACGTCGTAACACATTACCGTTAGGCATTGCGATCAGATATGATCTAGGCCCTATTATGCGATTAACTGTACCTGGAACCCAACAATTGCCTACTCGTACTTTAACTTTTTGTCCAGAGACCAATTTGACTAAGTTTCTAGTTCGTAAATCAAAATAATGTTTTTGTCTACTTTGTCTGTCTATTAATTTGTCATGTACGTGATTATGTACTATTTTAGGCATTGAAGGGTTACTTTTACAGGGTAGGACACTACGTAGTTTTCTGTTGTAAATTAATTCTGCGGGTGAGGGTATGTTATCGCTTATCGGGGTACACGAGTACTCTAATAATGCTAAGTCCAAGTCTGACCTGTCATAATTAGTTTTTTTCATTATGTTTTTTATGGTTTGTATCGATCTTTCCACCTGACCATTTGATTGCGCGTATCCGGGAGAAGAAGTGACGTGGTGAAATTTCCAATCCAATGAAAACTGTTTGAAAAGAAGTGACGAAAATTCCGGGCCATTATCACTCATCACAATTTTTGGTATACCGTGTCTACGGAAAATACTTTTTAATTCTGCAATAACGTTTTCTGATCTTAAGCTGTGCAACTTTGACATCTCTATGAATTTACTAAAGTAATCTACGACGATTATAAATGACTGATTTGCCAGATGGAAAATATCGATACCCACCTTCCGCCATGGTTTATCCGGTATTTCATGTGGAATAAGAGGTTGCTTAGTATTTTGCTTTCTGTAAGTCAGACATGCCTGACAATTTGACAAATAGTCTTGTAATTGAGCGTTAATGTTTGGCCAGTATACTGTTTCTCTAGCCCGAAGCTTACATTTCTCTAATCCCTGGTGACTAGAGTGAATTTTCTTTAGCATATCGTTGCGCATACTTCTCGGCACGACAATTCTATTTCCCTTCCAAACCATCCCAAAGTAAGTTGTTAACTCATCTTTGATATTCCAGTAACATTTTATAGTATCATTAATTTTATCTTTGTCATTTGGCCAACCGCGTTTAATAACTTTTATTAAGGTTTGAAGTTCCTGATCTTCCTTTGTACATTTTTGTATTTCTAATGAATGCGTGTCAATTAAAGAATTGCCAGCCGCGAGAGCACACACTTGCGCCTGCGAGTCGAAGTGGTCGCGCGGCGGGAGGGGGTCGCCCGCGTTCGGTGCAGGCGCACGCGATAGTGTGTCCGCGATGTATAGATATTTACCTGGTTTGTACACGAGTGTAAACGTATACGGATATAATCGCATCAACATTCTCTGTAACCGCGCAGGCGCATTAGCCAGGGGTTTATTTATTATATTTACAAGCGGTTTATGATCGGTTTCTATAGTTACATTTGTTCGTCCATATATATATGTGTAAAACTTTTCACACGCAAATACACACGCGTACAACTCTTTTTCGATTTGAGCGTATGACTGCTCTGTTTTTGTTAATGATTTGGATGCGTAACATACCGGGAGATTATTTTGTAGTAAACAAGCACCTAAACCATGTTTACTGGCATCGACTGAAATTACCACAGGGGTGTTTATATCGTAGTATTGTAGTACAGGGGACGTAATCAAACATGATTTTAGATCCCTAAAACAATTTTCATGTTTTTGGTTCCAATGCCATTCAATGTTTTTCTGTAATAGTTCTCTTAATACAGCTGTCCTCTCCGAGAAATTTGGTATGAAATTGCTAACGTATGTCACTAACCCTAAAAATCTCTCAACGTCTTTTACATTCTGTGGAGTGGACATGTTTTTAATCGCCGTGGTATGTGAGTCATCTGGGCGAATCCCATCACTACTAATTTTATGGCCAAGATATTTTATTTCAGTTAATCCGATTTTGCATTTGTTCCTATTCAATTTTATGTTGATGTTTTTACATCTTCTCAACACCTCTCTCAACCTCTGATCATGAATTTCTTTAGTTTCACCGTAAACTAATAGATCATCAACAAACAATACGACACCCTCAATGTCGTCAAAATGACCGTATAGCCGTTTGTGAAAAATTTCAGATGCTGAAGAAATTCCATTTGGCATTCTTAAATATTTATATCTGCCGAATGCAGTGTTAAATGTACAGAGATCTGTACAACTGGGGTGTAGTTTTATTTGCCAAAAACCTTGCTTCGCGTCTAATGTGCTGAAATACTTTGCACCTAGCAAATCAGCTGTAATCTCCTCAAATGTAGGTAGTTTAAAATGCTCTCGCCTAATAGCCTTATTTAAATCCCGTGGATCCAGGCATATCCGTAAGTCCCCGTTGGGTTTTTTAACTACGGTCATACTACTAACCCAATCTGTTGGGCCTTCTACTTTTGTAATAATTCCTTCATTCTCCATTTCAATCAATTTGTTTTTTATCTGATCTTTTAATGCCAACGGTAACTTTCGAGGTGCATGGACCACTGGGGAGAATTCATTATTCAATTGTATTTTATATTCACCCGGTAAACAACCCAGGCCAGTAAAAATATCTGGAAATTCGTCCAGTATTTTTTCACTTGAAGAATGATTGTGAACCGACATTATTCGTTTAATTAGGTTTAATTCTTCGCACGAATCCCTGCCTAGTACTGGAGGTGAATTGACATCGGCAATTACGAAATTCAAGAAATATATGTTTTCCTTATATAGTATTTTTAAATAACACTTTCCTACTACATTAATGTCACCCCCAGAATAACCTTTTAACCTCATTGACGTCTTAGTAAGATTATCTGTACTCAATTCAATTTTATTTAAAAACCGTTTGGGCAAAACATTCACATCCGACCCCGTATCTAACTTAAAAGTAACGCAGGCTTTGTTTATCTGTAATTCTACTGACCAGTCACTGTTTACATTATTAACTTGAGCGGTTACCTGATCGGTGGAGTCCTCCTGTATTTCGTACACCTGGCGCGATGATCTACACATTCTGGCATAGTGATTCATCCGATTACAATTGTTACACCGTACTCCGAACGCGGGGCAGTCCATTCTTCTGTGCGCGCGACCGCAATTACCACAACCAGAAGTGAACATCCGCCGAGGTCCATTTAACATTGCTTGCGATGGTGTATGACGATTGAACAACGTGTTCCTGCTCGTGGCCCTTGGGGCTGCGAATGACGACCTTGTATTCCGATATTCCTGAGATTCTTGAGCTCCGTTGAATGCATTATTAGATCGTGTCGCTGTGACAGGTGGCTGGCGCGGGCGGCTGAGTGCGGCTGGCGCGGGTCGTCTGTTTATGTGATGCACGTCGCAGGTTGCAGTTCCGGCGCTGTCATTACTATGTGAAATTTCATGTACTTGATGATCGACGGTATTTGTTTTTATATTTAGTGCGTGCATTCTTGACATCTCTGCTAATTTACATATATCAATTGCCTTTTTTAATGATATGTCTGGTTCCCTCAGCATTCGTTCCGAAAGCCCAACGTCCCTCACGCCGCATATAAACCTGCTGCATACTAAACCATCACTCAACTCTTTAAATTCACACCTGGAAGCTATTTTGTTCAATTCAAAAATATATTGTTCAGTTGACTCCAACTCTTTTTGTTCTCTTTTGAAAAATTTATGCCTTTCGACTGCCAAATTCTTTACTGGTACAAAAAACTCATCAAATTTTTGTAATAATCCTTCCACCGTTTCAACATTCTCTGTAAATTGCTCGTACACTTCCCGACATTTGTTTCCGATAATATGCAATAATATATTTTTCTGTACTATTTTAGTCTTTTTCGATAACTCACATGCTTCATAGTAGATTTTAAAAGACTTTTTCCAATTTTCCCACTCTGCACTTAAATTTCCAGATGTCACGTTAGAGAGATTGTTCTCGAATAAGAAAGGCGGCGGTGGTTGTAAAATCGACTCCATACTCGCAAATCTTACGACAATTTCCTCGTTTGACTCATCGAGTGTATCACTTTCACTGTCTGACATTTATTCCCGATACAAAACAAGCAAAAACCACTTTTTTAAGAGAAGTCCACGAATAATTTCAAGTAATTAGGTACCGGCTGCGCCATGTCAAGGTACATGAACCGGGAGTCGACAATCAAACACGGGCGTTGGGCTGAGACTAATTTATTATATTCAATATCATGCTACCTACATTTTATGATATACCCACAAGTAAATAAGAACACCTACAGAAACATCCACTGATAATCATGTAGACTCAAAACATTTTTTTACTTCCAAAAACTGAATCGACAAAAATCTTTATAATTATCGAACCTGCTCACAAAATTTCACGAGAATAGGTTGAGAAATGCGACCTGTAGAGAACAGCCGGACAGTGGGACAGCGGGACACCAGACATGCGAACGAATTTCGGCCCAAGCTGAAGCATAGATCGTTCGCTTCGCTCGTTCGTTCAATGATATGGTGGTTAATTTACTCTACAATGAAGTCTCTAGCCACCCACCATAGAAGAAAAATTGGAATCAATTTTAAATAATAATTGGGCAGGGTTTATTGTTTTTACAATCGAACGGAACAAAACAAATGCAACTCTATTCTAGACTATAGAATGGTATAATTCCATTGAAAAGGAGGATGCCTTTTAAAAGACCTTTGGGCGGCTAGAAGATAATGAGATTTATCTTTTATCGTCACCTTCCTCTAGTAGTAGCCTTGAGTATAGCTAGCACCTGTCTAATATATTTAAACTAGAAACTGACTAATCATTAGCTAGATCCCATATGCTCAAATTAGGGTAAAAAAGACAGTCAATACTACGAGTAACTTACTTACGTTGTACGAGTAGGTACAAGTTTGTGTTATACGAGCAGGCAGAACTATATGCCTTGATAAACATAGTTGGTCCTGCGCAGTCACTTATCCTCATTGATTTGGTAAGATACCGATTGACTAAGTGGCATTATGAATGAGTCGCCAGGCATCCCTAACAATTTCCGCAATTTATGTGTATGCGACATGACTAAGACAAAATTACGCAGACTTACTTCTCTATTGCATCAAGTTCTGCAGAATCGCTAACATTCCATAGTTCCACTGAACATTTATTCGGAATTCGGTAAATTATCTTACGCCCCGTTAACATACCAAGCATTCTTAATGGAATAAACATCCTCGTATCAAAAATATGCCGATAACGCTACATTGAAAGGTCACAAGAATCACTCTTCGCTCTATTAACATTCCTTAGCGAACTATTATAATGTATATTTACATCAACAACAAATTGTGCAGGAAAAATCTAGTTTGTATGTAAGTACAGGATGGCATTCCAATGTGTTAGTATCGTCATGAACAGCTCAAATAATTTGGAGGTCGGTATCGTTAAAATGTGCATTCCAATCGTGTATACCTACTCGGATGTGCTAATGACTATATCATACATGGTTACAAATGGTTAATAGGTACATGGATGTGTGCAGCCCTTCGTATGAAATAAAATCGTTAAAAAACTTAAAGATTCTGGATTTAACTTAATTCTGGATTTGGCTCTAAGGAGTTTAAGGTGAAAACCGAGGAGCAAAAAGTTTTTGAGTGATACCTATATACTACTCGTAGCTTTACTAATGGAAAATAATGTAGTGAATGATGAGATTTATAGGTATTTCGCAATGTTAAGAGTAATGTTATAAGCTACCCAAACTAAACAGTTTAATACTGTTAAGGTACTTCTTTCTTTCACATTGACAACGTGAAAATGTCAACACATTTTATATGGACCTATTATACTATCTCCCAAGTAATACCGGGTTCACTCTTTCTGTTCAAAATCGTCTGCACATGCATAGCGAACGCTCGAAAATGATCCTAGAGGTGTGAACCCGTACCCTTGGGCGATAGTACCTTGTATAGAATGTAAAATCAGCAAGTAGGTACTTACTTTGTTCTATAAGTTATTCTCACTTTTGTGCAAAGAGATTAAATAAATAAACGGTAATGCTCAGTCATTTTAGTATCGCACAATACAAGCACAATATTATTTGCCGTAGGTTGATGTTGTTGAAAAAGTTGCTGGTTGTTCCAATTTTCGACAGATTCCTAAAAAAGAAGGAGGTTCTCCATTCGATTTTATTTCTTCGTAAACTACAAAAAAAATTTTTTTTGGAAAGTTCGTAGTTTGTACACCCTGAATACTATCTTCTTTGGTGTCCAAACTGAGATTTTATGATGGAATCCTCAACAAAAATATTTATTATTTAGGTGACTTTAGATGATTGCTTTCAATACTACAAGCACACTTTCATACTTGTAGACGCAGACACAAGGTAGACATTATGTCGTACTACAGGTGAAAAAACTAGCTTTAAGAACCAAGACTGGATAGAAACTGCACTGACAAGACACAACAGACAGACAGACAGAAGAGTAGTTCTTTAGACATATGTCTTAAGAACTACTTAGTGGCTCTGTGAGCTGTAGAACTCGCGAACCCGCTTTTTTAATTTCGAAAAACTGAATCGACAAAAAATACTGTATACTTATTGAACCTGCTCACAAAATTTCACGAGAAACGATTGAGAAATGCGGCCCGTAGAAGAGAACGCCGGACATATCTACGAATGAATTTTCGTCCAAGCCGAAATGGAGAACTTCAACGCTTCGCCCCCTCGTTCAATTAATGAATTCACGGGCAGCTTCACTATCAAAAACACGTCGCAACATTGTAGCAACGTGCGCAAACAATGCGCGAATAGCTGGAGTACCAGCACTCTCACTTCACCAACGAAATGGAATCCGTGACCATTAGAAATTCTACATGATGACTTCATTGGTATCGGGATAGCGCGTGCGGCAGCCATGTCACCTCGACACGCCACTTCGCATTTTTGCTATCACACTCATCAATTGGCGAAGGAATTCGCTAACTATAAGCTTTCATGTTTGAATTACGTTTTTGCTAAAACTCCGTCTGACATTGCGAGGATTCACTCAAGATGTTGAAGACACTCAAGCAGTTGGTGTTGCATAACTAGAAGAAGCATCGGGTCACGATAAAATCAATAAATAGATTATTTTTGAATCGGTTCCATCTCTGAGTTTCTATGAGGAAGCTATAACGTAGGTATTTACTAATACACTGCACTTACCTATAGCCACAAATATTGTAAAGGAATATAGGTACCTAGTTTGTAAGTTAGTTAGCTTTGTGAGGGTGTAGCTTTTTAAGTTTGTTTGTCAAAGTCAAAGTTATTTATTCTTCAATTTAGGCATATAACACATGCATTATAAGTGTCGATAAACTACCACCGGTTCGGAAAGAAAACCTCTGCATCTGTGTATGTGCGCAGTCTTCGGAAATACTCACCCGTATTTAAAGAAAAACCGGTTAAGTGCGAGTTCAACTCGCGTGATGAGGGTTCCGTATATAATACACAAAAATATTGAGAATTTTCCTGTTACTTTAAATACTCAAACTCCTTATAGGTTTTCCTGTAATCTTTAGGCAAGGAACTATTTTCCATATTTTTTCAGAATTTTAAGCCTAGTAGTTTTGGAGATAAGGGGTGGAATGGTCAATTTTCGTCCTTTTTCCTAAATTACTTCAAATCTGTTTTTGCTAAAATTATAAAAAGAAATCTGAGATGCTGACAACAACCCCTTTTATTTGATTTGTCACACAATACAGTTTCACAAACTTTTTTTTTTAATTTTCCAGTTTACCCAGTTTTGGGTTTACACAAATTTCAACTCAATTGGTCCAGTAGTTTCGGAGCAAATCGGCTGTCACAGACGGACAGACAGACGCACGAGTGATCCTATAAGGGTTCCGTTTTTTTCCTTTTGAGGTACGGAACCCTAAAAACCAGTACATATAATGGTATTTCAGAATAGAAATAAGCTACATTCTATCTCGTAGCTTCGCTTGCGTTCTGTTAAGTACGGCGGACGTAATTTTTTTTTGTAATATTAATAATTTTTATAACACCCCTCAATTTAACAATCAGCAAAGACCGATTGCATTCCTAAGAATGCTCATAACTACATGTAGTCGGCAAGTCGGCGCAACCTACATTCTGCATTCTTTTCAAAACCGTAACACGCCGCGCCGCCTCTGCGCACCGGATATAAACGTACATGCCACATTCAGTTCAATCTCTTTCACAATAAAACTCATTTCCATTACATTTTAGTCGGCATAGCAGTTTCTAGAGAGCTAGATATCGTATAAGAAATAAGAATGTTTCAGTTTTGTTTGATAGTAAACTTAGCTGCCTGCGACTTTGTCCGCGTTCATATTTGAAACAGGAGGATTAGTTCAATACTGTCTAAGATTATTTCTATCATCAAAAAACTAGCTGCCCAAGTGGCTACGCCCGCATATCACAGAGAACCCAGGCTAAGCCAATCTCCAAAACTACTCATCATTAGTTTGTAACCATAACCATATACAAATACATGCGATTACAGAGCTACTTTTGTAGTTCCTGCAAAAAGTAAGATAGACCAGTGGCGGAACGCCCATACAAGCCTATATTTATATACTAACTCTTAACTAAACTCTTTCATAACTTTATTTGTTCCGGGTTGCCCATCAAAAGTTTTCACGCGCCGCCACTACTGGTATTAGGTAGTGCACTACACGATGTATTTGCATGCGGTTAGTGTTAGGTGTACACAATGCACTCGTTACTTGCGGTTGGTAAAATAACATTTCCATACAAAGTCTATGCAAAAATATTATTCTCGGCTGCATTCATAAAATGTGTATGTGTTGATAACACCGTAACCTTCAACAAGCATATACAGTTTAAAAAACTGTATCCCGACTACGGAAAAGTAACTACAAATGATATGTTTATATATTTGAACTCGAAATTTAGCTGGTGTTTTTAAGTCAGTTACTTATTTGTATGTGACATCTATCATATTTTTCATTTTCATACAAAAGGTAGCCTATGTCACCCGGAGAATAATTTAGAATCGATTGACACCCCATTTATCAAAATCGATTCAGTATTTTAAACGCTACAGTGGAACACACATACAAACATAGACTGTTAAATTTGCTAAAAACATATCCGTTACTGCTCTGCCGTAGTCGGGCAAAAAGAAGTGAGATCCCATAAAAAAGCATTGCATTAAAAAAATAGGCCAAGACTCGAAACTCTTCCACCGTTTACGGTCCACAACTTTTTAAAGTTGTGAGATATTTCGTACAGCCAAGTCAATCACCAGCGTGGTATGCGTGGTAAATCATTTGACTTTGACTGTGATTATGGTATGCCAAAACGTTGCTAGTTCGAACAGAACTCAGTGGGACGATGTGGCCCGACCAAATTCCTGGGCGCTTTCTCTGGCCGCGCACGAGCCCGGCGCCCGCGCACGCGCAACGAAAGTGAGCGCCCGCGATGCGCGCTGTCATCGCGTTGCATAATTACTCGCAATCTGACCACTGTTTGTAAACACAAATAAGCACGCTGAATCGCATGATCGTATTTAGATAAGTTGATTAGAGGCTTTCGTTGTATCGACAAGATTGCCTAATTGAGGCTTGCATTACAGATCACATAAAGGTTCGCTGTTGCGTTGGTGGCTAGGGTATGAATGTATTGACCACCCCAATTTCAAAGATCTGTCCTAGGCACAGTTAGCAGCAGATACCAAGTAAGAAGGTGAGATGAATGCCGGTGTGTGACCGGTAGGTAGATGTAATGCCGGTAGGTACTCAGACGTGCACTAAGACAATTTTGTGCAGATTTTCAGGAGTTCATTTGTTTGGCATGAATGTTGAGTGTCCGTATACGTAATAAGGAGTTACAACGGCCGATTTAGCTCAGAGGATTCAGAGCGAATCCCGGATGAGCATGAACATCACCCAAATACTTGCCCTTACCGGTAGGTACCCTTATTTTTTCTGAGACTTGGATGTTTTCTATATATTTAGATATTAATATCTATTAAATATATCGTCGTATAATACCCATAGAAACGATACATGTAAGCTTTATTGAGCTTATTATGGGATTTGTGTAAAAATGTTCCCTAATATTTATTCCAGGATTTCTTGGCAATTAAAATAAATCACGAGTTCAACCCTCTTTGCGTAGAGCAAAAAAATATGCAAAAATAATATATAAAGAGCATCAAAAATGTGTATGTTACCTATAATAAGATATAATGGAAAGAAAAGGGCTTAATGACTTAATGTTGACATAAGGCTTGTTCACGAAAAAAAGTAGCCATCGAAAACTAAGTCACACAGTAGGTTTAGGTAGTTCAAACCGCAATTAGATAGCCAACTATAAACAATATTCTTTATTATGTGTAAGAATCTAAAATCATCCATTTTTCCTTAAACGTTGTGAAATCCTACCAACATAATGCCAGTTAAGGCTTAAAGATAAAATGATTGCATAGAAATGTATCTACTTCTGGCATGATTTAAAATAATTTATGACTTGCATACGGTGATTAAGAGTCTGGAAAGATATTCGCGTAACATTTTAGCATCGATAATCTATTTGAAAAGAAAAAAACCCACAGAGGTCACCCGAACGTGAAAATTACAAAATCTAAGACTACAATCCAGTGATTTCGAAAGTTAGCCCAAAAATGGATAGCAGCTGATATAAATATCCATAACGCCACTCAAAACGATAGGTGAAGATTAGAGACCTTCTTTTTAATTAAATTATACAATAGTGGCTACTTTTTTTCGCGGACAAGCCATAGGAGAAACTCGCGAAGCATTGTTCATGCTATCTTTCTATGTAGAAAGGTATACACTAACGATACATGTCAACAGGATGCCGATATTGCCGATGCCGCATCTGTGCTATTATTCACCACGCTTACCTAGTCCATAGCTACAGACGAACCAGCGTAAGTCTGACTTACGATTACAGTTTTTATCAATAGGGTTCTAGTCGAATTATACTAGAGATGAGCTCACGGACAAATGTGAAACCCTTTATGAATATAATAGCTGTTAGTAGGGCGGCGAAATCCACACGGGAGTCAAGCGGGACACTCGGTTCGCTTTCAGTTGCAGGCTTTCTAGACAACATTTGCTTGCATTGTTCAGAACAGAGAAAGGTAGGTTTACGGTTTCACTGTGGAGCATCACATTTCACTATACGTGCTGGAATGAAATAAATGTTATCCTATTTTTCTTTCAGCACCCGACCGAGCACATATGCTATACCGCGGATTCTACTTTGTCTTTTCTGTAGCTGGTACTTAGCTAATAGATAAACACCCCTTTTTCATAAAACTTAAAATGCCTCTGATAAATAACTGACAGATAAAGACAAACGAATTTTAACGACATTTTAGCTAAAATTGGTTTTTTCAATGTTTATGAATAACGCCAAAAGACTTTAGGATTTGATAGCCATAATTTTATTAACAACAGGTATATACCTCCTATTTTAAGCGGATATAATTTAATAACAAAATTAGGCTCCAGTGTCCTTAACTTTCTGGAACCGGAGGAACGTTCAGCCTGGTTTTTTTTTACCCAAATGAGTTCGTGTATCCGGTTAGGTATTATCTACATACAAATTACTCGTAAGAGACAATTATTTCGAAACAAATAACAAACTTTTCAAACGAGCTAGTTGAAAATGATGTTTCTAACTAGTAGTAAAATTTTAGCGCATTGTTATTATGTTAGCATTAGTTTATTATTCTGGATACGAATACACTCGCGAATTTTCTGTAAACCCGGCTCACCCGGATGTATCGCCCGGCTGCGCATCGTCACTTAAAAACGGCAAAAAAACCAGCCCGACGGTCATATTCCGGCAATAGAGATCGGCACTCCGCAGTGTTGCCAATCAAGCATTTCATCGTGAAACCAGTTCACACTAACAATGGCGTCTATTGTTAAGTGCGGGAGCCATGAACCTTGTCGAAGAACCTAGAGCTCGTCTTACACAACTATGTACTAAGACATCGATCGATTTTCTATGATATTTATAGAAAACACACGTGCCTTGCGACGGACCCAGCGGGTAACTATCAAACAATGCGAGCTGGAATCTGGAATGTGACCCGCCTACAAGGCCGCACGGCATCTCAGTCTCAGACCGACTCGACATAAACAACGCCGTATTTACATTCGAGACTCGAAGGCACAAAAATCGTTTCGCGTCGCGACGGAACCGCGAGTAGGTAGATACCATACAGTAGCAGTTGAATTCCTAGACGATTCATTAGCGTTCGTATTGATTAATCGGTAGCATAATAACCATGTTTAATGCATTAGGACAAGTTAATTCGGAATGTGTAGCCGGAAAATAATTATGTTACCTGGAAAAATTACCCGACACGGTCGACGATTTAGACACGCGATTTAATGAGTACTTACCGAAGCCTTCTGAATCGCTGGCAGGATACGCCGGGCACGGCTGCACCATGGTCGCAGCTCGCGACAATACGTCCAACGCAGATTCAACCTTCTCCATCTCTGATCTCCTCTCTCCTTTACCTGGAAACGAGCGCTTGTATTCAATCCATTGTATAGTTGAAATATTTAGAAAACAAAACAACCCAAACTCCCAGATCAAATTGCTTTTATAATATAAAATATTTGAGCATTGTTCGACTTCACATAATAATATGCTGTCATTGTTTTAGGTTTGTAAGTACGTCATTCGCTAAATATATTTGACACCGTTGCTGTTCGGTAAGCTAAACAATGACTGTTTTTAAACAAGGGTTCTTAGCAACCTACCTATTGAAACGCGGATGATTTCACGAATCTTTGATCGAGGGAATTTTCAAGGAATTTATTGCAGACACGTCTGATGGAGTATAAATATTTTTGGCAACCGGTCACCGATGTCTATTAAAGTATAAATATTTCTGGCGACAAAGCATCGCAAATATGTCGCAAAGGCCGCATGCAAATAGTTCGGCGGCGGAAATTCCTGATCGCATGTAAACGACTAGACGGTGGACAGACGCGAGCCAAGCCGTACGAGCGGTCGCGTAAATAAGGCGTATCCTGAAGGCGCAAAGTCGTATGTGTTTACATGTTAAAGTGACATGCGTCTGTATTCTCCCACGGGTGAGGAGGCAGATCGGATCAAACAAAGAGTTGTGAAACGTGGATCGACCGCATACCGCGACGGGATCGGGAACGCGGCCAATGGTCCACGCTATGGCAGATAAGACATTCTCATGCAGCGCAACGTTCTAACAGATTTGATAGATGGCGCGGCTGAACAATATGACTTTCTATTAAATTCCATATCGTAGCTATATTTTCATCAAATGTGACAGTTGTGTTTGATTAATATACCTAATTTGCCGCTATTTTAAAAACATATTAGTGAGTTGTAACTTCCTATAAAAGATTTGACACTGTCGACGATCAATTTAATCATAATGAAATTTAATATTTTAGAGGAGATATTTTGTACAAAGTGATAGCTATTTATGTTAATGAACAGAGTATAAAAAGGATTTATTGAATTTTCATTATGTGGTGATGGTGATACCTGGTAGCTATAGTACCTAAACAGGCAAGTAATATATATATCTTTACTACCGTGAGAATGCGACATTCATCGTACGATATACAGATATGATATGACATTATGATTTGATTGCTTGGGAAGCACTGCAACCATCCGACCTTACTAAAAGATGCAGAGATTGAATTGTACGTAGCAATTATGTACTATCATTATAATAAATGAGCACGGTGGCAAAGTCACGGATACAATTGACCACCATCACGTTCCCAAGCACACGGCAGTGTTCCTACATAATAAATGAAACGATAAGATACTCATAAACGAAGTTATCAAGAAACTCGATGCACTAGAACTTACCAACAAATCTCAAAGGTTAATGAACTTTTCAAAGTCATCGATAGTATTTTATCAAAACTGGATATTTCAGACTTAGCTCTTTGTTGCATGACACTCGCCAAATATTGTGATAATAATAAACGCGATCCGCATGGTTAAATTGGCATACCACGCGGAATATTTGAACGATGGCCACGAGCTGATAAATAAAAATGCTTAGGTATTACATCGTTATCATTAAGCTAAACTATTTTTATTGCTCGTTGAATATTATAAAGAAAAATGTGACTAAAGTTATTGAACTGAGTACGTTTTGTTGAGCCTGAGATCGTGTGGTGTAACTGTGTGAGAACTTTCTTTTATCACAAGTCAGCGACACGGCACTGTGTACGATTAAACGGATTCCACACATATCTGTAACATTTCAACGGACCCTGATGAATCATAATGAGCACATTAATGTACGTCAAATTCCTGGAACGGAAGATGACATTGAACTTTCAAAAGTGGACATTCCTCGAGACACCGGACAAATAAGAGGTGTGGATGAGGGGTCGGGTAAACAAGTATGTATGACGAGTGATGCGATGGCTGCGTTAATGACGAGGAATTTGGTGGATACATTAACCACAATAGAATTTTTCTCACCGGAGGCAGAGTCACGAGTTTGAGCGGAGGTATAGCGCGCCGCGCCGGCTGAAGAATTTCGTTTCGACACAAGCCTGTATAAGCTGAAGAAAAAGTTAAAAATCCGGTCGAAGTTTATATGAAATTTATACATATAAAGTGTAATTTCGACCAAACGCGAATAGTTTGTTCAAATTAAAGATGTGTGGATCTGGGTACTTTGTGAGATTTAGCAGTGATATAACCCTCTCATGACGATGTTGTCATGTCGATAGGACTCATTACTGATTGATTAGTTGGTCAAGTAACCATCAGTCGTGCGACAGAGCCACGTTGATTCAATAACCATATCAATATCACTTTTAAATCTCCCAAAGAGTTCCAAACTAAACCCATGTGGAAGTCACGGTCAATACAATTTTGAAGTTGTATCTCAGAATAGTCGTTATTCGAGTTTTGACATCGACCTAAAAGAGTATGTAATCTAGGTCCTAACTGTAGAACACAAATGCACTATAAAGTATAAACATAAACACAGCAATGTACTTTTTTTCAAACATGCAATGAAATGTCGACATTACGTGCGTTATAACAGGCTTCAAAGTATCACGTTTCGGGCGGAACAACTCGAGAGAACTGTAAAGGAATTTCATATGTCTTATGTCTTATGCATATTTTTTTATTTCATTGCATAGGTATGTTTGAGAAAAGCACTATAGGTGCCTGGTCGTGAAAAGGGCTTGCCGGCTTCGTATCACTATCCTATATATACCTACTCACCCGTCAAGCTTTTCTTTCCCGGCGTCTGCAGTAATGTAGGTACTAGGTATATAAATTAGTGTTCATGTGAATGTGAAGCCAATGCTTTTTATTCATCAACTAGCTGCCCGCTTGGCTTCACCGGCGTATTGCAAACAACGGAACGCAGGCAAACCCGCGGGATAAAATAGCATCCAGAAAGTCCATTCTACACGCAGGTGAAATTATTTTTGAAGTCAAATAAACCGCTCCCGCAGATTACCCATTACTGGCCATTACATACAAACTTACAATCCCAAATACTTTTCCTCTTTATAATATCGCTAGCTGCCCGCGTATTGTATTACAACTAAAAACGTTTTATTTAAATGATATACTATGAGTTCTATGACCAATCAGAAAGACTATTCTAAATATTTGTGAAAGAATTTTTGAAATCGGATAAGCGGCTGCGGATCTTACCAAAAACATACAATTAAAGCTGCAATTTCACAGACGTTTCTTCTTTGTCAGCTATCTATCTATCTATACATAAACCTCTTGCGTTAATGGTCGATTGACAGACAGCGCACAGCCTAAACGGCTAGAGATATAGGCATGAGGAACATACATTATACCATATGCAAATATATTAAGTGTTGTTATATAGCCGAGGCAAAATACGGTTTCGAAAAACATTAATTTATAATAGCGTTTTTTTTGTTTATTTCATTTTAAAACATTATTCTGAGATGCTTTATTCAAGAATCCACCAAACTTTCCACCCGGAAGTAATTATATAGATATAAATTAAACATTCATTGTCTTTTTTATTTTATTTATATTGAATATTGTAAAGCAAATGTAAATGAACCTAAATAAAGATAAAAAAAATATTAATATTTATCCGGACTTTTTAGGAGCTAATTGAATATTGATTTTTTTGATGTCTGATTTTTTGGTGGATTTTGCCTCTAGGTAACAATTTAATTGATAATATATCCGTTACATAAAAAAAATTAGCTATTATAAATTATTTCCAAATATGACATTTTTTCCATACAAGTTGTCAGTTCATTGCCTGGACTAATAGGTACAACTCGAGAATTATATCAGATATTGATAGCCATCGTTACGCACCCCTTCGAAGTATCTAAAATAGCTATTGTATTTTTAAATCGCTTAATTAAATTCTTTCGTTAACCATGAATTATTGTGTTTAATTTAAAGGTAATTTAGATTAGATATAGGTATATATGGCATTATGTCACCAGTATTTACAATATATTAGAAATAACATTAATACTAATCTATTAATCAACAAATGTGATCGCTTAATGATCAACAAGAAAGGCTACATTCTTCCAGGTAGTTAATTAAAATGTTTTGGTGTCCAGTGAAAACATCAAATAACCATGTAGGTTTTGAAAGTGAATTATCGTCATCGAAATCGTTAATCCTAATCCCATCAAAAACATAAATGTGAAATGAGAGCCAAGTTCAATATCCTACTTCCTACTAATATTATAAATGCGAAAGTTTAGATGTTTGGATTAGGGATCGGTGCCGGTTTTTTCAAAAATCCCCAAAGTAGTCTAATATTTTGAATTATTTTAGGCTCTTAATGTAGGACTCTATCGTGTATTTAGGTAACATATTCGTATTATTAGACTGTCCGATCAAAAATGATATTACAACCAAAGAACGAAATAATACAGGTTTAATTTGTATTGAGAAAATACCGGTATCCGATCCCTGGATTGGATGTTTGTTACTCAATCACGCTTAAACGGCTTAACCGATTAGGATGAAATTTTGCACGAAGATAGTTTGTAGCCTGAATTAAAATATAGGATAGTTTTCATCCCGGGTCCACGCAGACGAAGTCGCGGGCGGAAGCAAGTTATGATATATGCCTTGGTTGTTGACTTCAATGACAAAAGAAGTGAGATCTAAACGGGTGCCAATGCCAAGTTCAATGGTCAGTCCTGAAATTGAATTTTAACAACATTTAATAAAATTTCTTCTTATAAATTAGGATAATACATTGGCTATATATATATTGGCTAGTTTTCATACTTATAAGAATTATATTATAGCCTTTGCAAATTCTAAAGCTGTAAGTTCTTATTTTATTCTTCCGAAAATTTGGCTTGCTGGTAGAAACTAGCCAACGAACATAGGGCTCTTCCATAACTGTTTTAGTTGGTACTTAATATTATTATTAAGTAGGTACCTACTAAAACAGTCATGGAAGAGCCCTACCTATGTTATGTTGTATGTTAGCCCCAGGGATCGGATACCGGTATTTTCACCATACAAAAATACCGGTTTCATTTCGTTCAATTTCGTTCTTTGGTTTATAATATCATTTTTGATCAGGCTGTCTAATAATGCGAAAATGTTACCTAAATACATGAGAGTCCTACATTAAGCGCCTAAAATAATTCAAAATATTAGACTACTTCGGGGACTTTTGAAAAAACCGGTTCCGATCCCTGGTTAGCCCTGTACGTCTAGCACAACTTGCTGCTCAGTCGCTTCGCGCGCGACTAAGCGTCCCCTATCTCACTCGCACCGTACAAATTAGAAAAAGGGGGGTAGAGCTTTCTCGACTCGCGTCGCGGTGCGGCGTCAGTTGCGCTAGCCCCGCTGTGTGTGCCGGCGACGCGAGAAGGACTCTAGGTCGACCTATGAGATGCTAGAGTTCCTCAATTGACACAGCGCAGAATGCAGCTGACTTGGAATTTTTAGTGGATAGAATGTTGACACTTTACAGGCTAAGAAAAAAAATTAAATACCACATAACCCAGACTTCCGCCAAAAGGTGGGTTAGATTGTTTCAGACAGAGGGGGAAAAGGCTGCGTCAATTTATAAATTACCTGATTCTCCAGTAGGGCCGTGGGCTGGGGGGACCCACACCAATAAGCCCTACGCGACTGGGTCAGGGGTGGAAGCGTAACCAACTTCTCCCTCCTTGGCGCGACGGTGACCCCGGTGGTATAGACGAAAAAAAGTACAATCTCAGAAGTCTCCGGCAGAGAACATGCATTGAAATAGGGTAAAAAAAATCAATTTTGGTATCCTGTACTATACTTAAGTTACAACGTAATTTTACGCACGATACGACACAAAAACGGTAATTATATTGCTGTTTGACCCCGCTTTTGAACCCGCAGTCGCTATTCCCTAGCGATCGCGATCGCTACCAACATGCCGGCGATATGGCTTCGATTTCAGTATTTTCAAAAATAATGTCTTTTATCAGGACAGATGTTCGTTGTCGAAGTTTACGTAGAACGTTATCACCTGCTACTCCAGACGAAAACCACATGGTGGTCGAACCTTGACATTCCGAAAGTTAAAAATACTACTTTTCGTATACCTCTCTGTTCAAATTGCAACCTTATTTTGAATGTTTTAAAGTTGGTTTTAGTGTTGTTGTCGGTTGTGTTATTAGGGCTGGGCCCGCATTTGGGGTGCGGTGCGTTTACGACGGTTGGCAGGCTACCCCTGCTGGGCATGAGCTGTGGTTTAAGCAGTCGTATGTGCACTTGGGTTTTTGTGCACTTGAGCCCTTTTGGTAAATGCGCACGTGGCCGGAGGGGCCGACACGGGACCGAGCAGATGTTGCCTTTGATGTAGGGTTGCCCAAATTCTATAAGCATCCCTTATTGCAGCTGAGCCTGGCCGCCTAGGGGGCCTAAAATTAGATGAACGGTTGATTGAGAAAGAGAAAAAAATATCTTAAATGTAAATGAAAATAGACATTATAATAGATGCAAGTTAGTGTGCTCGTTTTAATTTGTAAATAAAATTGGAAAAGTTATTAATTAGGTACCTACTGTGGATAAGACGATATGTGAATATAGGTACATACGGACAAAAATAATGTGCAAAAAACCTGACTTCAAACCTACGTTACGTGTAATGGTTTACTTTACAATTGTATGTTGCATTACGTATGAAGAGTACCTGAGTTCTTATGAATATATTTCTTCAGGTTGCCGTCGCTATATGCCGCGGGCACAGATAGGGGCTTATCTGTGGCCTTACGGGTTATACTCGTAGACCCGCGGCCACAAATAACCCCCTATCTGTGCCCTACTGCACCTATTGCGCTACTGCAGTAGAATTTGGGGCAATTTAATAGCAATTTCTGACGTACCTATCTTTATACCTGCTAATATTATCAACACGAAAGCGGGTCTGTTAACACCATGGAGATAGTTTGAGTCCCGATCCTGAGGAAGGACAATTCACATGAGTTTTTATCACGGGATTCATACCTAAAGCGTGAAATTAAACATGGAACTTCGTTAGGAAGGGCGATTGAAGTCTACGCGGGTGAAGCCGCGGGCACAGCTAGTCTATCAATAGGAACTATGTCTCAATTTATATTTCAGCCCTAACAAAAGTACAGGACCTATCCGATACCGCTTGGTTTCAAGCTACAAATTCAAGTAAAGAAAAGCTGTGATATGTCCGACAGAAACATCGTATAAGGCATATGGGAAATGAATCTGCGGGACACATTGGTTAATCAGGCGTTATCGACGCGTTATCTGCCACATGCGTCCGCGCAACTATCGGTCGCATTCCATGCCATTATGCTCGCGAGATTCCACGCG
The DNA here is from genome assembly GCA_932294315.1 of Epinotia nisella. NCBI lineage: Eukaryota > Metazoa > Arthropoda > Insecta > Lepidoptera > Tortricidae > Epinotia > Epinotia nisella. The sequence continues at coordinate 15,554,610 of OW028681.1, forward strand.
CCATACGAAAATAAGGCCATTACTGAACTCCTTACATCTTTGAAATAGGGGTTATTATTGAATGCGCAGTTTTTTGCGATAAGTAGCGGCGAAATTTTTTGCATGCGAACCGGTAGGTGTGAGTACCTACTGTACTGTGTGCGGGAAATGAGATTCAAAACACTCGAGCGATTTGATCTCGTTATTATGGCAATGCTTATGTTGTTACAATAATCGTTAAGTAACTCAAACACTCACTTAAAAAACATATATATCTTCGTATACTAGGTAGGTACCTGTTACAAATTTTTCGTAGTAAGCTATACACTTATTATTTATTTGTAGTGCAAAAAGTCAGCATCGTAAAAAAAAATGAATGCCATGTACTTAGTTAGACAACATAAACACAAACAACACACTTAATGAGCATGTTTTTACTCGGATAAGAACTTCATCCATAAATATTATATTTAACCTTAACATGCAATCACTCACTTAGATATTTGATTACATTTATATACCAGTTCAGACGTAAACATCAAGGAATTCAAGTAGGTAGAAGGTAAGTACTCACTTAATTTATTCCCAATTCAATTCCCGTCCTCGATAAGCAGCAAACAGCAATGTCCTCGCATAAATACACAACTAACAATGCGATAATCAGCACACGATTACGAACAGAAAATTATTTTAACTCCAATAAGTTAGGAAAAAGTTCACAGCGTAACAGAACCGGTGACGAACAAAAATCAATACCGCATTGCAAAAACTGTTTAACTAGTTTCACACAACTCGCTGCCAGTTCGCTCGGCGCAAAAAAACACACTGGATCTCAACGATTAACATCCATTTTACGTCAATTGCACAGTCGTATTATTTGTTGTTATTTCATAAAACCCAACTAGCGCGCCACGACACTGTTGACGAAATAATCGCGTTTGACATTTGAGCCGAGCCCACAGCTATTGGAATGCAGGGAATGTCAAATATTTTCAGTGCCGCCATCTATGTAAAGGAATGTTAAACGTTGCAGCGGCGGCACACTGGAGCGCTCGCATCTTTGAGTAAAAACGGCCCACACTTTTAACAAAGAATATTAAACAAAAGCATTACGCAATAACTATCCTAATTTGGAAGTAGATGTTACAGAATCATTTGCTTCAAGTTGATGTTAACATTCTGTGGATATGAAACTAAAGTAGCACATTTGCGAATCCATCGGAATTCGTCCAAGTTAAGGCCGTCGTCGCTACGTCACAGCCGCGCAGGCGTGATGTTAGTCCGTCTGCTGCAGGGTTATCGACACACGTTGGAAAGAACCAGGGTCAGCTTCCATTGCTCAGTGCACGTAGCATAGCGAATAAATGCTTGGTTTCGGTTCGGTACTTTCATTAACATTTATAATATAAACTTTAAATTACACACAAAAGGAAAAATATTCTTTACGATTTCTATGAATTTATAAATGTTAAGTAGGTGCGATTATCCATATATTACTGGCACATTAATACTATGCTGTTATTCGCGTTTAAACTTTGAAAAATTATTTCCTTAGATTGATACAAGTCTGCAAAATTAGGGTATTTATTTTCATACTTACATTTTGCAGTTTAATGCTACTCACTAGTTTACAGCGCCATCTGTTAGAAGTTACTGATAACAGATGATTTAGTTACTTTTGTGGCGTCCGTAGTAAACCAAGAACAGGTTACAAGCTATTGCACAAGATGGCGTTAGCTTACAAGAATAAACTGAAAGAGAATATTTTTTTAATGGAAGCTGAAACTTGGGGATAATTCATATTTATATATTACTCCAGGAAAATACGCTTTTGTAAAGCATTAATGTACCAGTGGCTCTGTGAGCTGTAGAACTCGTGAGAGTTTTCAAAAAAACATTTTTTATTTTATTTCAAAAAAGTGACTAAAAAAATCTAAATAATTAACGAACCTGCTCACAAAATTTCACTAGAATCGGATGAGAAATGCGAACAGCGGGGCAGACACCGACGGATGGACACCGGACACTGGACACTGGACAGACAAAAGATTTTCGACCCAAGCTTAGAACTTCGTTCGCTTCGCTCGCTCGTTCGATAATAGCATAGATAAAGGGAGATTTTGATAATAGCGTGTATTTTGTTTATTTTATTTTAAAACGTTGTTCTTAGTGCATTATTCAAGAATCTTACCATATCCATCCATACTAAGGTTATGTAGAGTTTCTGCAAAGAAAATAAATATTTTTAGGACTTATATTTGAACCCAAAGCTGTGCAAAATACTTTGCGATTTGTAAAACGAATACAAGATAATTTATTTCTGTACATAAATCAAGCAAGCAAAAGTTCAAAGTGTAGTTAGTAGGCCAAGTAGGGTATCATATGGAAGGGCTTGTTGAATTGCACATTATAAAACAGTTTTTATTTCTTTCTACTGTGGTAAAATTTTGATTTACTTACCTTTAAAGGAAAATGTAAAAAAAATACGATTCCGAAGTTAAGTAACCAAGTGAAAATAATATTATATGATTAAAAGTATAATGAGTCCTCCATCGAGCGTTTTTTTTTATTCTTCAAAAGAAGTTCGTTAAATTTTGTAAATTAAGTAGGTATTTAATTTTTTTCCTTTAACTTCGTATATACCCAATTATTCTGAACGTATCTTCTAGCAAAAAAAGAATTATCGCTGAAAAACCAACATATTTACATACCGAATTCCTTGGTCGCGCAAGTTAGTACCAAAATGTATCGATAAATGACGCTGTAGAGGTACTCATGTTGTAATTACTATATTATGCGTTATTAAGATTTTTCCAAAATTAATAATGGGGGCAAGACGGGTATTATGTTGTATAAAATTGTGTACGGAACCCTCGATGCGCGAGTCCGACTCGCATTTTCGCGGTTTTTTATTCTACGACAGTATCAAATAAGCATACCCTCTGCCTGATGGTGAGCAGACACCGTCGCCTATGGACGCTTGCGACACCAGAAGAATCACAAGCGCGCTGCCGACCCTTTATTGATTTGAGGATTCGTTGTTTTGACAGCTAGAGACAAAAGCAGGCTCCACACTCTCAACTCAGCGCATACTCGGGAGCTCTGACCTTACTCACCACCAGGAACACAACACCAAATACCCACAAAACAAATAGTGGTGGTGTATTTAGTATGACTACGTAGTACTATTACTTATTATGTGGTGTGACTAGGATTAAGGCCGCGGACTGGACGCCAGCGGCCAGCCGGACGACGAGCGGCAGTTCATACATTCGAGCGACTTCAATAAGTACCTATGGGCAGCCGCTCGTCGCCCTGCTACCGCTGGCCGCTGGCGTCCAGTCCGCGGCCTAAATCCTAGTCATAAATAAATAAATATAGACAGAAATATTTAGAGAAAGGAGATATAAGACGGTTGAGATACTTACAATCTTGGAATAAAAGCTCTTGTTGGTAAATGTGCACGTAAAGCTCCATCCACATCATCACGTCAAATCGATCAACATTCGAAAATGAAGGTGCTGTAGAAATCACTATACCTTTTCATTATTTTTCATCCTAAACTGCTTTCTTTCGTAGTTAAATAACTATATGTAGCCTGTTTTAGAAACAGTGCAGAGATTATTTTGATTTTTAGTTTGACTCTGTCATACCTAATTGTGGCTTTTGCTATTTCTTGCTCGTCTAATCTCTATGATTTGAAAAAGGTTTCAACTAGAAATGCAAAGTGTCCATAAAATTTAAGTAGGTATTATGTATTATTATAGAAGTACCTAGTATATTCAGGTGTAATCGCATTCATCATATCTTGTTAATATACCTCGTTACTTCGAGAAGACTTCTTAGAAGAGCGTGTTATAATCGAAATCGAAATTTATAACTTACATAGTTCGAAAAAATACTTTAGTACTTACTGGAAATACAGGCTTCTAGCTTTATCCACAACAAAGTTACAGGAGGCCGAAAATGTCCTGAATGGCTTCGAGAAAAGGATGGGGCCATGCCTTTGTTTGTTTGTTTTGCTCGACTTGGCGGGGGCACTGCAGTGCCTCTCGCCAGCTTACGTGATTTTACCTGACTTACGCCTAAATAGGGTTTAATGTGATAAACTTAACTTAAACCGGTAAAATCAAAGACTTTGTGTACATGACACAATATTTATTTCATCTAACAAAACACTCTTTATAAACCTCAGTACAAATCAACATATTTCATCAACGTAAAACAGAGGTACATCACTTCATACCTACTTAACAATAGAAATAATAGTGAACTTAAAAAAAACACGTAGATATTAGGTACACATCATTCTTTAATTTCGGAAGGCAGGTAAATTACTTAGTGTCGTGCTATTAAGCAACAAAATAAACTTTTTTAAATAAACAGATAAAAGCGCCTAACCTAACTCAGTAACAATAATAGCTCATTGGGTATATAATTCGTTTTCAGGCCTTTCTGCGACTAAATAATGTTTGGTTGTTTGAATTGAGTCGGCAAAGGAAAAATCGGCACCCCTCCAATTGCTGGCATACCTATACTTAGTTAAGAAAATCCTGCTATGGTGTAATAGGGATTTGAATAGGGTTTTTCGGATACAACCAAATCCTACGACTTGTGTACAATCAAAATTTATAAGTTTTTATTTATCCAAAAGATAGTGTTAACTTTACATTAAAACGATATTTATGATGGTTTTATGACGTTTACGATAGGTACATCAATGCGCGACAAAGAATGGCTAAAAAATACTTCAATTTTCTTATCCAGCATGGGGGCTTTTCTAAGGAGAATTTAGTAAGAGAAAGGCCGCTTCACTCTATTTTAAAGTAATGATCACATTCATATCCTAAACATTACTGTTAACTTTTATTACATGTATGTATATAATAAACATCTCACTTGGGAATCTTAATAACTATACTATACGTAATCTAATAATACTCGTAAATACATAAATAGGTATTTTCGGTAATAATTTGGTTCCTTTATTTTATTCCAAAAATCGTATGGTACAACAAAAACATTATGTAAATTAAAATTAAACAACAAAGTGGACACAAATAAGTAATAGGTACTTAGGTGATATTTATGTAGGTGCACTTATTAAATGCTTAGGTAATTTGATATATTTTTTAATTTCTATTTCACAGAAAAATACAGGTAAGTTTAAGATATAATGATTTGGAATCATGCATATCTAATATTAATTTTCTTCTCATATTTATTTCATAAATATAACATCTTTTCAACACATCCATAGGCATTCTGTAGGAGTATGTATACCATAAGTACGTCATAGGAAAGTGTATATACATATTTTATCCTTCTAATAACTAATCGGAATTTTGTGGCGATTACTTAACGATTTTTCGTCTGTAGCAAAGTCTCGAAAATACTGTCATAATCGTGTCAAAGATCAAAAAGTGAATCGCAAAAGTGTGATTCAATACCTTTCACCCTTTACAAAATTTACCGTCTAGCCGCCCAAAGCCCTCTTAAAAGGCATACTCTTCTTCAATGGAATTCAATCCATTATGAATTGGAACAGAGTTTCATTTACTTGGTTTTGTTCGATTTTAAAACAAAACAAACTCTACTCTATTACATATAAGGTAGGTGCACTTCGCCAAGGAAGGCCCGGCTCCTAAGAACTGTATCAAAGTGAGCAGCGTTCATAAACAAACGTGCATTAGGTACTGCGCTGCCATTTTCTAAAAAAAAATACCTACAGTTTGGCGTGTTAAAATATTGCACGTTTTATTATTTTCCAACCTTTACATATCATCCCAAATTAAAATAAAGAACACATTTTGTCAGTACTTTTAGTGAAATTAGGTATTTAATCTGTTTAACATCCAATTATTATTCCAACTGTTATTTTTAATTTATTTGCCTAGTTTGGGACTAGATCAATTGGTGTGAATTGTCCCACGATATATATGTTTACGAGACTTAATTGAAATGAAGTAAAAGTCCCCTAAAAGGTCCAGTGTAACTAAAAGTACGTCAAAAAAAAATGTTAGGCTGATATAAAGGCTGATAAAAAAAAAACTCACATAATCATGATCATCATTAATCATATTTTTTTTTCTTATTTTAAAAGTTATGGTCGTTTTATAGCAATTTTTCATTTTCATACTCCTAAGCTAGCTGTGGGGGCTATAATTTTGGGATATGCTCAATATATTATTACTTGAATCAATTTAATTAAAATGTTTATATTTCGACTACTTCTAGACGACAGTAATGTTTAAACATTGATTAAACGATTATTTTAATACAATACAATACAAATACTCTTTATTGCACAACACCTCACACAAAAAAAGCAGTCAATCAATTTATAACGGGCCTTATTAGACGACCGAGTGCCTAATATGGCCCACTAGCAACTTTTTTAAAAAATAAGTAGGAAGGTTTTTTTCTGTTATAACTCAACTCGTATTAAAGTATTTTTTAAATATTTTGGTTGGTAAATAAATTATTAGCAGTCCTATGAATGGCTTTTCTTTATTAATCATACTGTAGTTATTTTATAAGGCTTTAAAATTAAGGTGGACCTTTTTAGGCGACGGTACCTTAATATAATAGGTAGTTGGGCATTTTCAAAAATTTGTGTAAGCTACCCAATTAGCGTGAGTTGTACAACAAAAATTAACTCAGTGTCAGTTTTGTGACGACAATCAAGTATTTAGGGTTGTATAAAAATAAACTTTTTCTAATCAATTTATAAATGACACCTATGCATAAACAATTTCCTTCAATGTGAAACTAGTTAATTTTCACATAATTTGTGTGCTTACTTTTCGTCACAAAATAGACACTGAGTTAATTTTTGTTGTACAACTCACGCTAATTGGGTAGCTTACACAAATTTTTGAAAATGCCCAGTTAATCCAAATTTCATTGCCATTTTTTCTTGTGTGGTGGGCGGCTGGAGGTAATACCCGATATTTTATTCTCGATACAAAAAATAAACATAAAGATACTCAAACAATACAGACTTATTTTGGAATTGATTCAATGTTTTTCTATATTACCTTTTCATTTCTTATTTTATTTATTATTTAGTTAGTTAATATCTTTAGCGAATTACCTAAAGTTAAGGACTCAAAATATCTTTCACAATGGGAATTTCTTAGGTATCACATTCATACGTTCCTACCTAACTACTTTAATGGTACTTGTAAATAACCTCCATAACTCTTGCTTAACGTGCTCTATCATAGTCCGGTTATCCTCCTACTTGTATATTTTACACATACATATATTAAATTTGTAAAACATTGGGGGACGGTTCGTATTAAACAAAATATTTTACGATATTTTATGGATTAGTAAAGTCATGTTAGGGTCTGAATGGAATTTTAAATCGACTACATTGAAGCTTATAAGTATTACGCTGACGCAGCGTTTACGCATCAACTTGTGTGTTGAAATCTTAATGCACAATCAGGACTGCTGTTCCCGCTTCGGCTAAACTCGGATCTCGCGAACCTCGAAACGCGGTTTACACTCATGGTACTGCGGCCAACGTTGTACCATGACATACAAACGTTATGACCCTAACTAGACGAAAGAGCTCCTGCTATGCGGTAAAACGGGATGCCATAATTTGAATTTTTTAGCTGTCAAACATCGGTTGCTTTAAAGCCATAAGACGGTTGTTACCCTTATTTTTTGTTTTGCCTAATCTTGTAAAAATCACTGTTATTTGTGGTGCAAAAATACTATGGGCCAAAGTGGCGCATCATACAGGACGCGGATATGCGGTAGAACGAGACGAAAATATGTCTTACTCCATTTAACGCATAGTTGAGTCCTGTATGATGGACCATGATGGCCCATAGTGTAAGCGGGCTTTAGGCTGGCTCCAAACGTTGACGGCAACGTTGGCCCCGAGCGGAACGCGGTTATACGGTAGAATGAGATTGATATATTATATAGAGGACCATCCGTAGGTACCTAAGTATTATTATTTATTCTGTGACGGGTATACGCAGCACCAAGGTCCCTCGGTTTAACACTTATATCCAGAGTTAAACACGCTACCAAGTTGCCAGAAGGCTTAAGGATTTGTGCGGATAATCCAAAATACAGCTACGTAATTTTATGTTAATATTTGGAAGGAAGTATATCAATATTGGAGATTGGAATGAGCTCAAGAAGATAAGAAGTCAAAGGGACTAAGATATCTATAAAGAAATAAAACATTTGTGAAAAGTTTGCGCTGTCTTTTGCAATTTAGTTTTACGTTCAGGCATTTCATTTAGAGGTACTCCCACCCACGCATTCAGTTGCTCGTTGAAAACGGAACGTCGTTGGCAATACTATCGCTATGTTTTTTGTGTCTCGAATTGAAGCGCCAACAATCGACCATTCGTAACTATTATTTGCAGGCGACATACGAAACTTCAGTCCTAAAATGTACTTATAATGCAACTCACATGTTTATTATCTACCGACTTTCTTGAATTCCAAACGATGGTTGCTCAATGTAAATCTACTTAGAAATTCTTCTTCGCCCAGTTGCTAGTACAAACGCATAGCTTACAGCTTACACTAAGACGTCATAGAATAATTTATGGGGCAGCGGAACTTAGAAACATGTTGGGCCACTAAGTGGTCTGTGATAGTCTCAGAGCCATGATGAAGAAGAAGATGGCCTAGTGCGCTAAGAAAACAAAAATATAGAAGTCTAAGCACAAGCACTGCCACCATACCTAGACCATTACGGACCTACGTAAGACTACATTGAAAAACGCTCTTGATTAAGATACAACATCTCATCAATAAAATTGCGTATAAACCCTCTAAAGCTGCTATTCCCTTGGTCATTCAATTTACTTGATCTAGTTAGATCTCGGCTCTTGCGTTAGACCATCCCAGACCACACAAACCAACCCGGTAATCTAAATTATTTTAACATCCCATCACACCCCACATTATTTTATTGTTGCGTTGGCCTATCTAGTGCTCGCTACTCGGTGCATTCCACCCACTAAAAAACTAATGGATATACCGATTTCATAAGCAAAACCGCAGCTTTGGGACTTAGGATCACATTAAGATCTATAACTATTTATGTTTAATGCCTAGCCTGTTTGAGAGTGACCGAAAATCAAAGTGGTTTAGGCTTTAAAAAAAAGTTTGTAAATTCATTCCGGGTAAGATATTGAGCCATTTCATCCTGAGATCTATTTTATATATAAAATATTAGTTTGATCGCAATAATTTTTTTTTCACGTAAAAGTGACTATTATCATGCGATTTAATACGTATGAAACAGTAAGTATAAGGGCGAGTTGCGTCAACAACACTGCAGACTGGTACTTGTTAAATACGGCAGCGCCAGCAGCTGGCGACGCGGTGTTTAACGCTGTCAGCTGCTGAAGGAACTGCATCGAGAACTGACAAACTTCAGATTATAATATTTACAATGCACTTGCTCTGAAAGTGCGCCTTTATATGGTTCAACTTAAACACGGGTCTTGTCTATGCCCGCGCGGCGCTGGGCTGTGCGGGGATGGATTTCGGGCCAATATTCCCACACACGTGCCGATTAAAAACACTCCCTGACGGTGATGTTTTTTGTCATCGACACTCGTTGGGAATTACCTACTTTCCGCACTTGTATCATAAATAACTATTTTATAACGGACGCTACTTACGATTATCAATGGTTGGAAACAACTCGCCCTTAGACTCGTATTTTGAAGCCAATTGCTTAGATAAAAGCTGCAGTCTTACAGAGTGATTTTTACTAATGAGGTGTATTGTTACTTTTCTTTAACTGTTTTACACCGTTTCATAAGGTTTCGTTGTTAAGGCTTATTTGGCAAAACTCCATAACATTTCATAGAAAAAAGTAATCTGTAAAACTAGGATGTACCTCTACTTAAGTACAGCCTTAGCCAAAAGTATTGAGCACCCCACGTTTTCCTTTGTAACTTATGGATAAAGTATTATTTTTCAATTTCATAAATATACCAAGACGTAAAATATAATAAGTGTTTGAACATGTGCAAATCATTAATATATATATCATTTTGAAATTGCTATTTGCGTGTGAAAACTGAAGCTAGAAAAAGTCGGGTGTTACAATAAAGGTTTAATTGTATATTTTTGTCACGGAATTTCCCTTAACGTCAATAAATACGACGATTTTTTCCGTCACAACTTTCTATTATAAAATATATAAATGCACCTTTTAAAGTTTGACTTTTGTATGAAAAACGCATGGATGCTCAACACTTTTAACCAAGGCTGTATGTTTTCCTTCATATTATGGTAGTTTTCTTTTCGTTTAAGATATTGACAGTGTAGGATATTTGTATTTTTCTGAACAAGAATTAGATTACCCGCGTCGTTTAGGCACCAGTTATTCTTTCCTCAATTTTGGCTAATGTTCAAAAATGTAGACTTGCAGGTATGTATTATTATTGTAAATTTTGCAATCAACTCAAAGAGTACATCTGAATGTCTGTCAATTTAGACTAGCTTGACATGTGATTTAATATAGGAATAAATACCTACGTGTTCCACTGATGCTTAAGAGGTTTTTAATAGGTAGGTATCTGAGTCTGTGACAGGAAAAAAGATCTTTCTGGTAAGATCATTAAAAACAGATTCATATACATATGCACTTACCTATTTAAACACCATCTAAAGTCTTGTTACACATCTATCTAATAGCTTACCTCAAAATTCGTCTTAATTCTCAGTGGTGACCGTTGGGTCTTGCAAACTATGCCTTCTCCTCTAAGATGGCTTCTATGGATTTGTTACTGACGATATTGTGTAGATTTTTAGTGGTGCTGGGCTTTAATTACTGGTAACAACGAACGACTACACGTCCCTCAGTTGAAGTAATGGAACATGGCCTACCATAAGGTAAAGATTCTTTATTATAATATGTCTTATCACGTTAATACTTCTATGGACTCTTCTGGATTAAAGGGCAGCTCTATCAGCCCAGGAATATTCGTAAATATATTATGGACACTTATTTGCATATTATGTTTTTACTTTGAGTTTCTGTATTGTGATTTGCATGTATTAAATATATTGACATAATTGGCATATTAATTGTTGCAAATTTAAGCGCTGCTTAGCGTTATTAGTATGTATATAACCCATTAAATTAAGCTACTGTGAAGATGTAAATTGGTTAATAAAAAATACTTATTAAAGTATATAGCTTTTTAAATGGGCCCGGATTCATATAAACTTTCAAATATATTTTGCTTTCTGTTCGTTACAATATCTCCAACCCTAAATTCATACTAACTGCTATAATTATATATAATCCACAAAACTTGTAAATGCAACCAAAATGCATTATTAAAAATTATCCTTAATTTTAGTCTAACTAATAACACTTTAGGTTATCACAATACATAAGTAACTATAATTTTAAAAATGATATGTTACGAAACAATTAAATATAATCACGCATATATTATCTCCGCTTTAGGTGTAAATATAAAAATACAAGTTGATAAATGTAGACAGGTATAAAATAACTTTTTGTATTGGAAGGAATGTTTCTCGCAAATAAATTAGTAGGCCGCGAATATTTGAATCAGCTAATAAACACCCCAAATACGTGTTAGCTTTGTGGTTTTCCATTAATCAAACTATTTTACAGTGTAACTAAATAAATAAGTACGTAACTAAATTTTCTGATTGCACTAAAGATGCCATTATGTATCCTATATCTAATTTAGAGTGTATGTCTTTAACAAATAATGTGTATGCTACAGAATTAAATCTTACAACTGTCTGCATAATTTGTAACTTGATAACACCTTCTTCTCTAAAATAAAAGTTTTTAGAGAAGAATTATCAAGTGAATTACCAACGCGAAAAAATCGGTACTCTCCATTTGTTCCATAGAACTATGGCAGCCTTAGAGTTCGAACTCGTACAAAAAGTCTTAGTCCTATAGCACTAATGAGAATTACCCCAAAATCGCATTGCGAAACCCTGCAAGCGCACCGCCATCCTACCTTAAGAACGTTGACCCCAGCACTACCGTAAACGTTACATCATAAAACTTTCCAAAAAAGCCAGCCTTAGTACGTTTAAATAAGGTTACGATGCAATTAATATTAATGCATGACGTTTCGAACGCGAATTTAGATAAAGAGCTGCCGAAAGAAAAGTAGTGGGCGTTCGCGTGACATCAGAGGACGGTTGCCATCCCAATCGAGATCGTCCAGCTCCTGCGCCGTGCCAGCACATGGCTTCATCTTCAACGGCCTGGCAGACGATGAAGCTCCACACCTCCTGCATTGAGCGCGTCTCACATCCAGAGGCCTACGCCACCACCAATAACCTTCCGTAGATTCTTCGTAACGCGCTTTATCAGACGTCGAAGGTCTTTCGTCGTATCGCTTATCAGAGGTTGAGGGGCCCTCGTACCGGGCGTCTGAGGTTGAGGGAAGTTCGTAGTACTGTCGGCTGGATGAGGCTCGGTCAGACCAGGTGGAGGTTTCGCTGTCGCATGGGGTGACAGGGGCACTTTGAATGGGTTTCGGAACGTAGAGCGTATGGGTTTCTTCAGTGAATGATCCGCGTTTCTGGAATTGAAAATAAGATTGCGTCAGTGACTGGATTCGTACCGAGTAAATGAATGCCGATGGGATGTTATTAAGGAAGCTTATATTGGATATTAAACGATCATGTATGTATGTTGGCTGTTTAGTTTCCAAGTAAGTAGTTAATGCTGTCAACTATCCTGGGAAATCCTACTAATATTATAAATGCGGAAGTTTGGATGTTAAAGATGTTTGGATGTTTAGATTTTAGATGTTTGTTACTCAATCACGCTTAAATAGCTCAACCGAATTGGATGAAAAGTTTGCCCGAAGATAGTTTATAGCCTGGATTAAAATATAGGATCGTTTTTATCCCGGGTCCACATAGACGATATCGCGGGCGGAAGCTAGTAATATCGAACTACCTCGTCGAACGACGTTCTATGCTTCAGCTTGGGCCGAAAATCGTATGTCTGGTGTCCGTCACGATGTCCGGTGTCCGTCTGTCCGTCTGTCCGTCTGTTATCCTAGAGACAGGTCGCATTTCGGACGGAAAAATGTTCGTTAATTATATATATCTTTGTGTCAATTCACTTTTTCGAAAAAAAAAAATTGATGTCTATAAAGTCGGTTTACGGACGATAATTTGACGTGATAACATCATAGATAAGAAAACATTGTGCTGCATTTGTTTGTGCATCTAATCTTGTTTCCCCATACAAACTTTGCACCCCCATTTCACCCCTTTAGAGAGTGAATTTAGAAAATCCTTTCTTAGTACACCCCTAGACCTTATTAGAAACCTACGTGCCAAATTTGGAATCTCTAGAATCAGCGGTTTGGGCTGTAGATACGTTGATATGTCAGTCAGTCAACGAACGGAACGGGACAATGAATCACACTTTTTCGTGCTTGCTCGGCAGCAACGTCTTAATATAAATCGATGAACACCGGCGTGTTCATCGATTTATATTAAGACGTTAACATGACAAAAAGACAGGCTCGCGAGTTCTACAGCTCACAGAGAGTATATAGTTCCATCGTATATATTCTATGTTTCTTTTAAAGTTTTGGTTACGCGTGAATTGGAGCGTAACAGTTGTTAGCAGTCTGAACGTTTTAGAGCTTCTAGATTTGTACATTTACCATTTTCAAACCCACAATCAAACACAAGCTATGGACTTCATCACCCTACCATTATGATTGTTTTTCTTCGGCTCATCCTCATGACTGAGACCTGAGAGTCGCGACTGCACGAGGTCGTCGCTATGCGCACTATATATTGCTCTCCATTGAGATGGCTGCAAGTTTCTTTTGCAGATTTCCTTAATTACGAGTATATCGGTCCAACGGGCCTGTGATCTTCCACCAATTCAATTTCCTTCCACAACAATGAGTTGTTCAGGGCTAATTAGACTCTAGTACTCGTTGCCGTTATCATAAAATGTGATAATAATTGTACTTACTGTCATCAAATCGTAATTTGATCGCCTAAAGCGTCACACCTCCTGTAGAAACTTGATCGGACACACGCCCTGACGGTTGTCCCCCGAGCGGATCATCACCATGCCGTCGACTTCGTCTCCCACTTGGATCACGATCTGGTCTCTCAGGAGCATCAGACCGTTATCGCCGTCAGATACCTGTTAATAAATCAAATCTAATCAATCGCCTAACATTGACCAATCAGCAAAATATGTGTACATATTCTATATTCTATACAGAAGGGATAAAAAGAAGTTTGTAGCTTCTTAAATTTGTATGTAAAGTGAACTCTTCGGAAGTACTATATGTTTTCAAAAAATCTTTCACTAGTATATAGAATGGATTTTCGGGATTTACATTGGATATATTTTATCCCGTGGTTCCGCCTGGCTTATCGCATCTGTAATACGCAGGCGGGGCCGCACCGGTAGCTGTTATATAATATTTTTTCACATCTCATGCTCGAAAAGTGGTTAGGCTTAATAAGCGGGGCTAAAGTAGTACATTTAGCCCCTAGGGAAAATATGTATACATATTTATGATTTTTAACACATTTAATTTGACCAATCAAAACATTTCACCATATTAAATCCACCAATCACAACTCTTTCAAAAAACATTTCTCTTTGCTATCAACCAACCAGAATACAGCTACATATTAAAAATCGACCAATCAAACATAAGGTGTTTTTTTAGTCCCTAATTCCAAATCATTAAAAAAGAAAACGCCTCACGCTAAATTGAACAAACTCTTCGCAGTGAAATTTGTTATTGATTGTGGATGGATAATTTTTGTTTTACTATTTTCTCGCAGTCGAAGTGAAAAGTAGACTGTATAACTCGGGTCTAAAAGCCATATTACCCCTCGAATTATTTTATTTATCCATCTCGTGGTAATGGCTTATTTTAGCCCCTTGTCATACAATCTACTATTAGGTACGTAGCTTGCAGTAAATTCCACTTCCTGACCAGGGAGAGATGTAAAATTGTATACTCCCCACGGTCGGTAATAAAAAAAGTCGCATATTTTATCGCCCGAACCGAAAGGTACCTGTGATCAGAGACATTCTTTGTTTTACCGCCCTACTATTATACCACGATTTTCCCGTGTGCTGTAAGATTACAATAGCACCACCCCCTTTCTACCCGTGAGTAAGTCTCATTTTCTCCATCTTTAAGCCTACATCGCAATTGCTAGAAGTGTCGCTAACAATTGAGTTTAATGAAATCTGCTTAAGTAGGTACTAGGTACTATCGACAAAAGGTTAGACTATCCATTACAAAACTAGTTTCGCTTGGCAAGCAATGCAGATGTTATGCGATGCAACAAACATGCGCCTTTACGGTGGATAGGCGGGGGTTTTTCAATAGTATCTATACCCCTTTTGGGAATAAAGGTGTGACTTTTCTTTATTTTCTTGTAATATATATCACGATGATTAATTTGAGGGATCCGCTGTGTGTTTAAATAATGAATGATAAGCAGACATCGTTAATTTTGTAGCATTTTTGGTGCAGCGTAGTGTTTTAACGGAATTGGTATAAACAATTTCAATCGTAAAATATTAACCTTAATTAACAATTTTGATTCATGTAGTTTATACCAACACCGTTAACACAACCATGCTGCACCGAAAATGACACAAAATTTACGATTTCTGATGATAAGCAAATGCGGGCCGGGCCCACACTCTCAAGACTGCGCATCTGGTTTAGGTTGGTATTTCTGCATACCTATATTCGACACTGCCACTGCTTCGAAAAGTACCTAGAAGAATCGAGTAAAGTACACAATCGTACAATACTAGATTAATAGTACAGAAGAACATACCCTTCTATCTACATACCCTTATCTGTAATTCAAATGAGGTACGAGTAAGTACAAAGTTCCGCTGGATGCGGGTGGCGCAGGACCGGTCAAGTTGGCACTCTTTAGGGGAGGCCTATCTTCAGCAGTGGACGTCTTTCGGCAGATATGATGATGATGATGATGATGATGATGATACAAAGTTGATGAAACATTGCGACAACAACCACAATCAAATGTGACATGGATGCCAAGTTCCATATTGATCCTTGGCCTTGAGAGGCGGGAAACCTTTGTTTTATTTTCAATAGCATTTTAGAGTTGAATTATAAAGTTTAAAGACCGAAGTCATTCACCTACGCCATTGCGAGTATAGCAAGTCCAGCATATAGACCTAAAGGCGACGCCTTGATTCGAGTCGATTCGCGAAAACCACGCCCACTTGAGAGAGACACGCTTATGCCTTTCGCGCACGAGAAAAAGAGATACAGCGCTCTTCGGGAATGGCTTTTTTTCAACTTATTTCGATAAATACCGAACTTAGCGAAGTTTTATTTCATTACGTGAGATTTTAGATAAAGTAAAATACCATAGTATACCTAAACTTGTTTTTGTCGTAAAATTATGATCATTTGAGTAGGCCGAGTTAAAAAAACGAAAATGAAGACCCAACTGGTTTTTTTTTCTATTGAGAAAAATTAAGCTATCATGTATCGATTAAATCAGATAAACGTTACATATAGACAAGAATTATACTTGAAAATCATTGCTTATTGTTTCCTAATCTAGTCATAACGACGTTTCAAAGAACGCGATAATTTCCAATTCACGCCCATAACCCATTTAAGGCCAGTGACTCAACATACTCGTATGAGCCATGCCTCTACGTGCGATTTCCGCTACAGAGCGGAAAAAAGCTGCTACGCGCTACGGCGTAGCACACGTAGCGATGCGTGGCCTCGAATGGGTTAAGCCATTCCCGGCCCGTGACGACACATATGCGTCCCTACGCCGTAGTCGCTTTCCGCTACATACGAGGAAAACCACGGGCGGACGAGCGTAGCGCGTAGCGATTCTGGGCACTGAATGTGTGCTTCGCGTGTGCTTTCTCTGCCAGAAACCCGTCTAGTGGGCACTCTGTTCGTAGGCGCTTTCGTTTACTTAGCGGGAAAACCACGGCATCGGCTACGAGCGTAGCGCTACGAATTTGTTCGCTCTGAACGTGTGGGTATGAATTTAAAAATTATTGTGTGTCATTTCGTGGTCAGTCACGTGCCAAAACACGATTGCTTAAAATTTTGCTCTATACAAAAAAAAACAATGTTGGGTGCGTAGCTTCCTTTTTGGTTGACGTTATTACATTTATTATACTTTTAATGTTTCATAGACTAAGGAGCCCGTTAACCACCATCTGTTCGCCATGTTAGCAACACACTACACTTAAAAACTATTTCAAACTGACCTGTAAATTATGCGTCACTTGGAGCGGCCGCTCCCCAGCCTGCAGTTTTGTGCAATA
Source organism: Epinotia nisella (assembly GCA_932294315.1). Taxonomy (NCBI): domain Eukaryota; kingdom Metazoa; phylum Arthropoda; class Insecta; order Lepidoptera; family Tortricidae; genus Epinotia; species Epinotia nisella. Next base: position 15,571,942 of record OW028681.1, read on the forward strand.
CTTGGACGGGAAGTATCCGATCTTGCCCAAGCATTTGCCCTTCCACCAGTCCGGGTCTGAGGTGTCGATGACGGTGACCTTGTACCCTGCCTTCAGGTCTAGTTCGTCAGCGTGTCTGGACTTGAAATTGTAGAGGATCACGTAGAGGTTCGTTGGTAGCAGACGTTGGTGCTTCTGGAATTGAGTTATGAGTTTTACGACATTGGGAGATTGTCTAATAGCATTATCAATCGGAAATTCCGGGAGCCATGTTCTGTTAAACGACGGTTTCACCGTAGATTTCATTAACATCTTCCTCCTAGCTTCCTCCCGGTTGTAACCTAAAAGAGCCCGGGGACCACTTTGGTACCTTATTCGACGTAGGCCTTTACGAAAGCGACTGCCATATGACCTTCCAACCCAGAGGCAAGGCCTAATTCCTTGACTGGAAAGTGGTGCAAGCTGCCAGGCCCCAAGATATAGAATTTGTGGAGCGTGGCTGGTAGAGTTAAGCCGTGAGGAGTAGGAAGCTTGGCGCTACTTGCAATCTGATAATATCTTTTTAACGCTGAAAGCTATATAAGCTAGGGAGTTTTGGCAATCACTTTACATGTAATGTTTCAGAGGGATCTCATGCCTTTTTGTAAGGCAATTTCTTAAGAAGTGTATGGAAAAACCTATACAAACTTCCATCCACTAATTTAGAGGGTGGGGGGTGATTTACTAAAAATACCTAATTATTTATTTTATTATTTATAACCAGGAGTCCCTATATCAATTTTCAGACCTCTCTTAGCATCAACATTTGCGGAAGTCTCATAGGTACTAAATTTCATTACCTAGTTTAAGGGGTTGGGGGGTAAAAGTTCCAATTTTTTGGATTTTTCTTTTGTTTGTGTACTAATATTAGCTTACATACCAAATTCCAGCTTTCTAGGACTTCAGGAAGTACCATAAGGGTTTTGATGATCAACGTGAGTGAGTGGCGAGTGGCTCGAGTTCCGTTTCTTTTGATTGCGTTGACTTAGAAGTTTGATTTTGTTACAGCTTAAAGGTATTATAGATATGAGTATTTGATATGAATTTCAATTTATACCTCTACGCGTTTATGAGGAAAGGGGTAGTAACTTAAAAATTATTAAAAATATTTTTATTATATGATGTAACTAAAAATTTACGGTTTACGCAATTTTTCCTTTATCTGTGCTATAAGACGTTGCTTCGTACCAAATTTCAAGATTCTGAGTTCACAGGAAGTACCCTGTAGGTTTGGATTCCCCTGCGAGTTTCGAAAATTTGCAGAAATTTGCGGCATAAACGGCTGTATGTTTTGATTGCGTTCGCTTAGAAGTTTGATTTTTTCACAGCTCTAAGGGACAGACTTGAGTATTTGATAATTATAAATTTTAGCTTGATACCTCCACGCGTTCTTGAGAAAAAAGGTCTTGACAGATGGACGGATGGACGGACGGACAACAAAGTGATCCTATAAGGGTTCCGTTTTTTCCTTTCGCTTCGAGAAAAGGTAGGTAGTGCTTTCCCTTGCGCTTCGCTTGGCTCGTCTTGGATATATATCTACAGTCATCAGCAGAAGTAATTACTACGCAAAATGATTTACATATGTTTGTATTTAAAGGCAATAAGAGCTGTCCTGATTATTTTGAGCTTTTCGCCTGCGTAGGTTCTTCTACTGCTGACTGTACTACGTATATTTTCACTACATTACCTCCAGTATCTACGTTTTATTATATAACTATGGTTTTAGACAAGTTTCTACAAGAGTATTCCAAAAAGCTCATATCAACTAGGATTAGTGAGACGTCAGCGAATTTAAAACCCCCTACTCAGCCAGACATTGAGCTGATTCCTTATTCTTAAAGTATCCGCAAAGTGCTAAGGAACTTGATATTCAAAAAGTGAAAACGTTTTATTTTCCCAGTCGACTTGGCTCCAACGAATATAAAGATAATACAGCTAGCGGTAAATTGTCTTCCCCACGTTCAGAAACATCTAGTCACCGACAGCTGACCTAATAGTAATTTTCAGTTAAGGTAGTGGTAGAAATAGTTAAAATTTCACTTAAAAAATTGCCAGAATGTTCGTGTTTGCTCGTTTTCATTGCTTAGTACGAATGTTGACTTTGATAATTTTACGGACTGATTGCTTTGATTACCGTTATCTTCCATTAAGGAGATTCCACAGATCGAATTATTTCTATAATTATTTATTTTAATATTTTGCAACTCACTCCTTACCTAAGGTTAGTAGCCACTAGAGAGACCAATAAGAAGAGATTCGTGGGCGAGGCTCTAGCAATGGTCTCGCACACCGTTCCGCTACTTTGCACAACTCTGGTGGATTTTCATCCTAACTGGCCTCATTACTAAATACTTGACCGACGCAGGGCAAGAAGTGGCTGTTTGAGGATGGGCTCTTCTTAGGCTTGTCCTCTCAATGCTGCTCATCCTTAACCCACGAGAACATAACACCCATCTACTGTACCAGTGGCTGTACGGTCAAGGATTTTAATTGTTGAGCCATTTAGGTGTCAACTAATTTCGGTTTTCTATGAAGCTATGAAGTGTCCAGTATAAAGTGAACTCTAAATGGCTCAACAATTAAAGTCCGTGACTGTACCACCCATAACGGGGTCAGGCTGCGGAATACCCGTACCAGAAGCTGGTTACAGGTAGCTCAACTGTGTACTGCGTCAGGCGATGAACACGGGGACGTTCGTCGTCTGAAGGAGTAAGGTCCTCGGGTTGGGTGGTGTGCCAAGTTCCGGGGTTGTTCCGGGCACACTACTTTTGATGGAGGGGGGATAGGCGATCCCCCAGAGTTGTGTCCGATTACGGACAACCACTGTCCGGGACGCGGAAGTATAAAGGTTCCCGCATCTCGGTCAATTCAGTGGCTGTGAGGAACACCCGGGGGTTTTTAGTCAGTAGAAGTCTGACATAACCACTGCTCCCCCCCGTGGTGTAGTGGTATCCGTGAGGATTTTCCCCCGAAAAAAAAAAGTGTGTACTGCGTGCGCTTGTAACGACTGCCGTGTCACTGCCACTCAAATCAAATCTGCATACTTACAAGCGCAGGCATATACAACGACGCGCAAAGACATACGTGATAATTTACTTTAAAAACAAAGTTTTAACCGACTTCAATTTAGTGCTCCTCCAAGCCAAATGAACATTTCCACATTTCCTCCACTTTGCCACATGGACTGCTTTCCGAGAGTAAATACGTTGATTATTATCCTGCCTGACATGTAAAATAATGTGTTTTACCAATAAAATTCTGATTCTGATTCTGATTCTGATTAGTACAGACGAAAACCATATCACTGTATGTGGGCTGATAATATTTGAGGAGTTCCGACGATTTGGCACACTTGACATTTAGGAGTTCATTAGTTGCTATTTCAAAGGAATCATATTAGAATCAGTACGTTACATACGTAGGTACTTTTACAGATTTAAGTACGAGTATAAGTCATCTGTGGTCTTCATCATCAGTTCCACTTCACCAAATTTGTGATTTCCGGGTTTAAATACACTTGTTATCATAGAAAATACCGAAATGACTACATGCGTGCATATTTCAGGAGTTCCCTCAATTGCTCATGGTTCCCATAAGTTTTGATAACAATGGGACCAACCTGGAAGCATATATTTTCAAATAAAAAAATAATTGTACGAATCGGTTCACAAATCACGGAGTTCTGAGGAAAAAAAACAACCGATTTCCTTCTTTTTTTTAAGTTGTTTAAAAATATCGACGGTGGCTCAGATGAAGCCAGTAAAGGCAAATTTCCTGCAAAGGGCTTGGATACAAAGTGTTACTTACACTACCCTGCTTGACTGGCGACGGGCACGGACTGGCACTGTTCGACGAAAGGCTCTTGTCAGGTTCATCAGGGAGTTCGACGCTGCTCATTCTTCCCCCACGAGCGCTCAGTAGCCGCCGGCTGTGCACCGGTGATGAGGGTGCTATAACCCACAATGACAATCAGAAACCAGCGCTACTATTGTCACTCAGTTGCATAGACGTCTCATTCAAAATTTGTACACAATTTGTCACCTTATCCAATAGGGAATATGCATCTTTATTTTTTATTACAAAAATCAAAAGTTTAATCCAGAGCAATATCAACTGTAGCATTAAAACTTTATAAGGATTTTTTTTTCTGATGTTATAGGCATTTGAAATCTGCACGCGCCGGCACCCACTGATAACGCTCTATATTAAAGGGGCATAGACTATGACGTCACAATCCATATTCTGGACGCGTTTAGTATGGAGTTAGTCATTAATTTGCAATTACCTCCTTAAAATTTGCATTTCAAACTATACCTTGTTATACAAAATATCATTTCTAATTCAATATTCTGTCTTACTGTTATGTAATTTTATTGAAAATGTATTTAAACAAATTGAGTGATTTTAACGTGAGATACAGACAATAGTTTTTTTTTTTAAATATATATTTCTGTTGAATGATATTTCTACATAATATCCGCATCAATTGAGTGCAATTTATTCAAAATTGAAGTCCCATGCATATTCCCTATTGAGGTAAAGTTGAAATATGTTTATCACCAGGAATATCTAAATAACGTCTGTGCAATTGAGATTTAGTCGTTAGTAAAATCTGCAAACTTGCTGATCTTCTGTTTGACGCGTAATTAAATGCAGGGGACCGATTTTTAACTTTCGAGCGCTCGAAAATTAAATAAAAGTAAATACGATTGTAGCGTAAACATTGCAGGCACTTACTTCTCACCGATATAATTGAATACCATACAACTCAGTTTTTAGTTTTCTATCGCTGTTTCAAAATAACATTTCATTTTTGACCATTTTTGAGAGAAATAGTCGAGCGCTCGAAAGTCGAAAATCGGTCCCCAGATCGATTCCTTTCTCTGGAAACGTTCAAACAAAAGACCAGCGAATTGTTTTTGTTAAAACAACGCTTATAACATTCATGTCGCGATAGAATAAAACTTTCATTTTAATGAGAGCCCATTTACATAGTATTAGTGGAATTACTTCAATAATTCGAGATAAAGTAGTAAAAAGTACGAGCAACGTAATATTGCTTTGGGAAAAGGAGTCTCTAAAGGACTTGCTACGTTGAATAGGTTCAAGTTATAATGAGTTTCTTTGTTAAAGTATTTTTTTATTATTATTTCTGAAGGTCTACACGTGTATCATATAAATGAGCCCGTCAGTACACCCATGTATTTTATAATATTAATGACACAGGCCCATGCGTTACTGAAAATGAAAGGTTATAAAACTTAAGTGTCTTATGAGATTATGGTTGCTTATCAATCTATTGTTCAATGGACAAACAATGTTGTATCAGTAAATCGATAGCCGACCGTTAATGAATAATTTTATCCTTGAATCGGGTTTAATATTACTAGTCAACATGTTTTGGTATTATTATGTTACCCGTATTGTATTATTATGTTACTCGTGTTGAGCAAAGACGGGTGCTATGAGACTTTTGCCGTGTAGGTATATTTACACATACAGTGTAAAATGACTACGTACCAGTGGCGCTCTGCCCATACAAGCCGATTCCCACCTGTTTGCCTAAAATTTATTTTTAGGCAAGCCTATAGTTATATACTTTAAACTCTTTTAATAACTTTTTGGTTCCGGGTTGCCCATCGAAAAAATGGCTTCACCGTTTTAGACGGTGATGTAATTTTATGAAACCATAGTAGTCTACGCACTTATATTTACAATCGAAATTAAATTATGGGTACGTAAACTCGGGTTACTTTGACCCAACGGAGGGTTACTTTGACCCGCATAAAAACCACATCACATAGCAATGTCACATAAATAAGTAACAACGTGAGCAGTTAGCTGAAACCAAAACTAAGCTGATTTGACCCCGTTCAAATTCATAAAAAAGCGGTGGACTGAGTAATTTGCGAAAGCCAAAGTTCCCCCCAAGGCTAAAGTAACCCGCGTTTACTGTACCTAATTAGGTAACGAAAACAAGTCGATCTCCGATTTACTGTCACAACAATTGTCTATTATAAGAATCAAACATACACGATCGTGTAGTATAGTTATGGATCATGTGCTTATTAATCTTAGTAAAGCCATGCCTCGTGCAAAGTGACCTGCTGGTACCTAGAACCAAAAGAACGAATTTCAAAGCCACATGCTATAACTAAACCGAAACGTAAAGTTGTGTAATTCCGGATAAATAATACAAAAACATAGAAAATTAAGAAGAGGTGTGATGATGATCGTATGGCAATGATGTATTATTAAATTGATCAACGAGGGTTTTACGTTCAGTAATAATTACCCGTGAATAAAATTATAATGGAGTGAAGAAGCGAGTTTAGATTAAGGACGAATCCGTCAATCCAAATATCCAAATTTAAAAAAAAAGATCCTCGTTGATATGCTCATTGTCGATAATCATCAATATAAAATATTGCGAAGCACATTTATTTCATATCCATCCATAATGTATCGGCAGCTATTAGGAACGCAGTAACAGAACACTTTTCGACAACTTTGCAAATCACCCTGTAAGCACGTTCGTTACACCATACAGATCTAAACAGTACAACAATCATTATATTCTATACACACGCACACAAGCCAAGCCAGAGGGAAGTCTGTAAGGAGAACATCGCTTGTGCGAAAACATAGCTTGGTTGACTTATAAGTACATTTATACATAACCCGAGTCCAAAACCAGGAAGTCACCTATTAAGTAAAGTTTGTAGGAACTAAATTAAGAATTCCTGTTTTATAATTACAGGAAGGTTTGAAAGCAAAGCGGGTAAAATAGGAGTATTATTTTGTAACATAAATAGTCACTTATAAGGTAATAAATATTTAGTTACCTAGCATAACCCTTAGTTAAGTAACTCAACATTTTGTCACTAACTATAGATTAAGATTTTATTGTATATTACTAACACTTATGGGTATACAACTGAAATTAATTATTTGCATTGAATAAGTCTAAAAAAGTAAAGACAATAATATTATATCCATACGTAGGTTTCGAAGAAATGGTAATAATTATTAGTCTGAAAGTTAGCAACTGCCCTTGGAAGTTGAACCCCAGTATTAAAAAATATTTCTTAGAAAAACTAAGTCTTTTAAATAAGAGAAAATCTGCCTTTGGAAAATTGACCCACGCAGTAAATGTTACCTAGACGTACAATTATAACGTCTATTCTTGAATAACATTTTATTCAATGATTATAGAACGTAAAAGTATACCGGGTTTTCTCTGAAACGTGATTTAGTCGAGACTTATGCAAGCATTTAATTCCACTTAAAGTTTCTATGAAAACTACATTTGTAAGGAATCTTTGATCTGCTATGGGTGCAACATGAATAAGCATGTTCCACAATTCCTTAAAAACGTCAGGCCACATGGATGCTTACTGAAAATGTTTTTTTTTCTTTTGTAAACTCTGACTGATGGTGAAACAAAATAAATGTTATCGCTTTCGTCTCGTTCGTGCGTGATTGAGGGCATATGGAATACTCTAATTACACGTACAGAGTATAATGAAGAGAAAGCACGCTGCCTGTTAAAAAAATCAGACGGAGTAATTAATTGCTGTCTTTTTCCACGCCGAGTGCTCAGCTGAGTAATCAATGATGAGTTACACACTGAGCACTCGACGAGAACTACTCCTCATGTGTGATAAGGCTAGAAAGCTCCTGGTATATTGGACCCGGGTACAAGTAGGTACTCGTTGTGCGTACATAGGACGCGGCTGCCCTGGGAGGGCTGGTCCCTCGCCGGCCGCCGCCGCAGCTCCCCGCACTCCGGAGAATCCAGGGACACGCTCTTCATTCTAAGGTTCAACTTTTGACGCCTCGGCGAGTGCGGCGCTATAACAGTCACACGATGAGCACACTTACCCTTTAGAACGCTGGTCGGGCAAACTAGCGTTACAGTTATAGTTTGAGCATTAGTAATGTTACAGTGCATGAAAGGGATTTTAAACAGGCATATTATGTTGATATTCAAATAAAAATTGCCAATGTGATTTGGTTAGTAAGTTGGGTATATTCGGTTAAGGGCTAAATTCATGTTAATAAATAATGTTAGTAAGTTACTGGTTAAGTAGGTACATTAGAAACATAAAAAATTGTACATTATAAAGTTAAAATGTGTTAGTATAAGTATTTAAAAATATATTAACACCATAAGCAACGGATATTGTAAAATCCATCAATTAAAAAAATGTGCGAAAGCATTGCAAACAATCATAATTACTAAAATGAAGTAACGACGAAAAAGAGAAAGATTTAGGATTGAAAATAATAAAGTGTAAAAACCCTCGAATTATAATTATTAGCCGAGCACTACTGCACCTAAGTACTAAGTCTACTCTAGCTCTCTAGTTTTACGGATGAAAGCATCCTACTCAGCAGACTATGGTTGCGATGTAATCATAGTCGCTCTAAGTTAGTGAATGAAATCTATTATCGGCCCGTCATCAGCAGCGTTCTTGGATGGAAACAAACAGAAATATGTTTTTAGGATGAGGTAGCAAAATGCTCGTCGATGCAACGAATCTTTCAATGAACAAAGAAGTCAATCTACAGGGAATCGCTTAGATACGATATCATTGTTGGTACCAGGTAATGGACTAGCGCGGTCGGCCTGCCTCAACATTTGGGCACTCTTCGAGTTCTTCATCGACCCTGTATGGACAAAGTAAACAGGAACCAGTCTATAATTGATCAACTACTGAGTTAACTCAAATCCTCCGTACTTCCCTGTGAAGAAGTAAACGTTAAGTCTGCGAAATGAAAATAATAGTGATAGGTAGATATTAAGAAAGCCAACGGAACTAAGTGTTTGATTATCTTGTCAAACAATGAGTGTTGAACTAGATACTCCGCCGGTAGCGTGAGGTGAGTTGCCGCGTGATCTAAGCCTGAGACAATTGTTCTGCCGTGCAATACTTAAACAACAGTAAGTGCAAAAAGTGAGTTTCGAGAAAAACGCAAAAAACCCTTTCAAACATGTTTTTTTTGGTGTTTTCGATGATTATTTACAAATGCTTGAATGTCAAAATATAGCATGGAATACATGAAATACGAATAAGTGAACACTTTTTTATTTTAACAATTATTGAATAAACTATTGCTATTTTTCAATTTTTTATAGTTTTACTGTACTCTCGAAAAGAACTAAAAACACAATAAATGCAGAATAAAGTGCAGTAAAAAAGCGGATTACTGCAAACAACCCTAGTACACTAGTAGCTACTTGAATTAATTGCAAGCTAAAGTACAGTATTCATAACAATTTACTGTAATTTACTTAGTATATATATTGATTGGGTTCTTCGAGATACCAACACGTCGTGGTACAAATAAGGTATATTTACAAAGAATACACATATGTATATTAAAAAAATGTAATTCACATCAATGATTAAAGTGCAATTGTATTACACATAAGAAATTAAAATAAATATCTCTTACTAAGTAGTTGTAATTAGTAGTAACCCGTCGAGTATCATTAAAATCGGACTTTTTCCATGGCACTTAATCTTTTATGGCCAATATTCTTTTCGATCTTGTATTCATTTTTCTGCAAATAGAAATAGAATACTAATGTACCTAGTAAAAGTCTTTATTTAATTTTAAACGCACTTTATATTTGTATACACATAAACAAATTAATAACAAACTAGTTAGTAACCGGGTCCAACCATTAAAAAAACAGACAGACAGACAGACACAATCGCACCATAGAGGTTTTTACCTTTTTGGTACGAAACCCTAAAAACTGAAATTATGTCATGGCACAGGTTCATTCATATTAAAATTTATCATCAAAAATCAAGCTATACGTAAATTCAATCCTTGGAAAGCAGCAGCGTGTGTCGGAGGTGTGTTAACTATAATACTTATACCGTGTTTGACAACTTGTAGGACGATCGACGGCACCGCATTTTATCAATGGTATCGATATTATCTAACTTTTGTCCTACAATGTAGTTAATCTATCTAACTGAAACGACAATTGAAAACTACTTAAATCTCTCAGTTTACATAAACATACATAGATAACTACGAGTACATTCATAGCTTCATACTAACAACCTCAGCAAGATCAATAAAATATTGTCAGGATGATAGACAATATTAAGTCCACTATACATTTAAAACAATGTAACAAACAATTGTTATAATGAAAATGGTAATATATATATAAAAATCGTACGCAAAGTAGGTATTGAACACTTGCTTATCTCGGCAGTCCAGTGTTACACGCGCCCGGTCCGCCTCGCACAGCGTCGGAGACAAAACTGAAGAGCAATATTCAACCTAATGTACAGTAAATTGCCGTCACGCTTGCAGTGGACACATTTGAAAATAGCCAAACGACAGTTTAAATCACAGTAAGTGAGCATTTTTACTGCATTTTAATTAGTAATTATGCTAAAAAATCCTTAATATTTCAAACGCAGTACAAATATTTTAGAACATTTATATTGTACTGCATTTTAAACAGTTTTTGGCGTAAATATTAACTTCTCTTTACTTGTTAATTTAGGATTGAAATGAGACCTTTACTGTATTTTAATCAGTGAAGTCTAAAAATTCACAGCCGACAACTTTATTACGGCAGTTTAGTTAGTTTTACCTCAATAATTTACTAAATTCTTCTAATTTACTGTACATGGAGGCTTCGATTTTTATATGTTCCCATTGTCATAATCGCACGTGGACTATATACACGTGTGCGTCTCGACACGGTGGTCCAAGATCAAGAAAAAACAAAAAATCGCAAAAGTAGCACTTACTGTTGTTTAAGTATTGCACGGCAGTGTTAGTCACACCGAATTTGTGAAAAAGAGAGGCAAACTTTGAGTTATGGAACTGTACTAGTTCGTGCGTAAGTAAAAGAAGTAAGTTGACAGTTTCGTGTCAGATGTGTATCGGCGATACAAAACGCATGCAATCGTGAGCACGCCGCCAAGCCATGCACCACTCATCTGCGGGTAACCAGAATAAAAGTAAGCAGCTCAGTTCTGATTTTTATTTTAACAGTAACAATATACATATCACAGTACGCGGGGCGCTTCGGGGTTTGAAACAAGGGAGTCCGAGAAGCGGCTGTGAGCTACGTCGGGACGGTCGCCTACGCGATATGTCTGAATTGTCTGATCTCCGCAGGTCTAAACTTAAAGAATCATTTTTTCTTGCGCACGCTGTCCGTAGACTTAAGGATGGAGGGCGGAGGATCGCCGTTGTCATTAATGAAACATAGCGGCTGTCCGAAAGGCCGCGAAGGAGTCTCCTCCAATTCTGCAAAGACAACGGGCAAACAAAACAAAATAAATAAAAATAAATCGAAAATAAAATAAATTATAACAGAACAAAAGGGTTAATGGTAAATAATGAACATAAAATTAATAACGAAGGTTAAATTCGGACAAGTTGAATTAGGAAATGTTTTAATTATATATCATGGGTTCCCGTGGAACGATAGATCCTGTAATGGACAAATACAAGCAACTAAAAGTGTAATTGCCGAGCTTCGTCTATTTAGTCCTAGAAACTAAACTAACACAGCAAACGCAAAACAAAAATACATCATTTATAACGAAACGATCGAACACACATCGGATACGAGGCACTGTAATCCATTTAGAGGACGGGACAAACAAAGCTCATTTTGCAGCTGTGAGACAGTGAGAGAACGATGCGCTACGGCAGCCGTGGGCGCATACTTTCCGGCAGAGAAATGGACCGGTGCTGCGGCGAGCATCGGCGCGAGCGCGAGCCCCACATGGACAAACTCTTGACGCCGGCGAACAGGCGCCGCCGCATGCCGCCGTCGGGCCGCGCGCCGCCTACGACAAGCACCGCTCAGTACCACGTCCGACACCCCGCACCCCGCCCCCGCCTGCGCCCGCGACTATATCAAATGCGTGCAAAAAGAATTCGACACTACTGAAAACGAGTGATAATCTGAGTGAAGCTGCCGGTCGGCCGGCGCGCGCCTCGCCGGGGCGGAGCGGCGCGGCGGCCGACGGCCTACGGCGCGGCTCGAGCGGAGAAGCGAGCGAGCTCGGGTGCGGCGCAGACCTGAGCTGGAAGCGACGGGCTGCGGCGCCACAGCCAGCCCGGCCAGGCCCACGGCCGGCCGTGCCGGCGAGCGCGGAGGCGCCTCCTCGGGCGCCGCGGACACGCGCACTACCGGACCCCCGCCGCCCGGCTTCGCGATTTCGTTGGCTCGCTTCAGAACTTGGTAGGTCTGATCCACTTCCTCCTCTGAGCATCGAGCGAAATGCGGTTAGAGACATATCGTGATCGCTATTTCGACCGGGATTACATGAAACTCGATAGTTATAACACATGTGCTCGAATTAGCTGGAATAGTATTATTTGTTAGTAGGTAATGTTCTTCAATGTGGCTCACACCTATTTGTAGTGAGCGATAGTTTTGTAGAGGAATGTTAGTGTTCTCGAATGCTCGGCTCGGTAAGGTGCGAGGGGTCACTCCTAACAGTTCAGCTCATACTATACCATCATCATAGTAGCTATCAAAATCATCATCGAACTCGACCGACCCCTTGAAGGAGATCTTGGTGAGCCTCTGTCCCGGCAGCCAACCGTCCTCCACTCCTGAATAACGTGAGGTTAGCTTCGACTACAGTCTTACACTAGCTGTTGCGTGTGTATGCATGTCGTGTAAATTTGCAAGCTCCATGATAGTGTAGCGTATTATGTGAATGTTATGTCGCATAAAGCTGTAGGTAAATACATTATCTTCGATATATGGTTAGCCAATTATAGATATGGAAAATAATTTGCCTAACTAAATGGCTCTTTTAAAGTATACGTTATTTATACTTACGAACTCTTCTGGAAGTCTGGTCTGGGTTAAAGTTATTATAGAATAAAAGCCAAATCTTTTCGCCATTTTGGCTTTGCCAAATCTCATTAGCTAGTTTAAAATAAATTATGCGCTTTGCCATGTCTTACTCCGTCTTGAAATATCGGTCTAGAGTTTTACAGTCTAAATCCTCTAGCTTAAATTCGGAGTTTTGCTTACGTTACCTCACAAAACACAGAATTCATTTTTAGTTTTTTATAGGTTCTCTCACGATTGACTAGATCTTTATTACTAAGTTATTTGTACGTATAATGCTTACTATCTTCGTCGAAGGCGGCTTCCTGGACGCGATGTGACTCGATCTCGGAGGTGCTCTTCTGTCGGCGCAGGAGTCGTGTCTTGGTCTGGCACTTGCCGACTTGCGGTATGCAGTCTGCATGCACATTGAGCTTGCACAGCCGACAGCGTAGACCTTGGCGCGTGTGCCCTGCGGGAGAATGCTTTCGTTGCATTGTGTTGTTTCGACATTTCTTCATTTGACAGTAGTTTTTAAAAAACTGGTAGATTTTGACTTTTCGTTAATGCCATTTATTTATTTATTTTATAACTAGCTTTTGCCCGCGACTTCGTCCGCGGGGAACTCGTTTATATCATAGCTCCATATAAACTATCGCCCCCCTTTTCACCCCCTTAGGTAATGAATTTTGGGATAAAAGCTATTCTTTGTCCTTTCCCGGAATTCAAAGTATCTCTGCACCAAATTTCATCTCAATCGGTTCAGCTGTTTATAAGCGTGAAAAGGTAACAGACATACAGAGTTACTTTCGCATTTATAATATTAGTATGGATTGTTTGAAACGAAAAGGGCTTCCTTATGGCTGAGATACATGATTTTATAGATAAGCTTACTCCGTACGCCTTTTTTACAAACATAGACTCCGCCACCAACTTCTGCTTCTGCTTTTTCTTCTTGTGTTTCTGTGGCCCACCTTTACCATATACATATTTATTTAATATACTAAAAAAATAACTGCTTCAACAAATGTTACATCTTATAGTTTTTTATGTAAAAATCGTATTTTATGCACTTACGAAACATTCAATATCTCCGCAACCACCGCCATAGGATACCTTTACGTCACATATGTTCCCATATAATACATTATTGCAGAGGCCGGGAAATAGCAATTCGTGGATGAGTTGATTTAGTATGATGAAGCGAAGCTGAATCCGACAATAGAGACTAATAAAAGACGAATTCCCGCCGAGGCAGATTATAGTACTTTTCTCCAAAAATACGAGGAAATCAAATAATATTTCCAATAATCTTCAATCAAATATCAAATTTACTATTGACCGCCACCGCAGACCGCACCAGTGTGTTGCAGGCATTAAGCCTCTCATAGACTGGCGGGGCCTGGCCGCGGTGGTCAATAGTAAACTTGTCATTAGCTGTCAAATTTACTTTACTATTGACCGCCACCGCAGGCCGCGCCAGTGTGTTTCAGTTGCTTCTAAAACCACAAATAATTCATGTCAGGTCAGATATGCTTTATATCAGAGTTTAAAAGTAAAAGTTTTCTGAGAGAATAATTCCTTAGGGCCAATAACCATTCTTAACACTTACCTACGTTTATAATCAATTACTTTTGTTTTACTTTTAGCTTTAGCTACAGTAATTTTATTACGAATTACCGCTATTACTTACAGTAGAGATTTTGATAGCCAGATTACATCTATTTGAAAATCATAAGATTTCACCCCTAAGCAACATCTAGCGGTCATATTGATAAATCCATAGTAATCAATTATTCCCCGCTGAGCTTTAGACCAAGGTCACATTTACATTTCTCAATAAAAGCTTAAGTCGCTAATTGCAGAATAGATCATTAGGCTAACGATTGAAACCGACGGCTACTATCACTTAATGAATTAACTTTGTTTTGTTGATTCATTCATTTTATTTGATTCAAAGAAGAGCGATTGAAGTGAAGGACATGAATATATCTGTACACGCCTTTATGACATTGACTATAGAGTCCTGTATACAGATATTTATGTCCTTATTTATGTATATTAATACCCCTGACTGTAATTAAACTGATGGGTATGTTGATTGACATTAGGAGTCCTAACTATTATCCCCAGCTAGTCGATCACGTAACGCATGTACGCGCGTCACGTAGATCTAAACGTCCATTTTTATAATGGAAAAATGTCAGATAAATTGTGCTAACGTGCGTTCGAAACGTTATGTGATTACCCCTCTGCTTACCTAAGTGCGGAGTCGGTGTGGTATCGAAACTGTCAGCTGTCAATGTCAACTGTCAATCAGGTCAGAACCTACAGTACCTTCAGATTCTTTTCATCACACTTGCTCGTAAAGGGCTTCATAACACGCAGGCATACAGAGCTAGAATGACCTAAATTAAATTACGCCAACGGGCGTAATGGTTTTTTCATCGCACTTGCTTGTAAAGGGCCTCATACCGCGCAGGCATACAGAGCTGTAATAGCCTTTATTACGCCCATGGGCATAATGGTTTTTTATTTATTTGTATCTGTCACTCTTACGTCAATTATAAAGCAAGGAGGATTTAACTCAAACACGATGTTTGAAAACGTATTTATAAATAAATTTAAACGTAACAACACTATTAAAATATGATTAACAGAATGATTTAAAGATTTAGAAACTTAAATGTAGCAATTTAGTGCCAGTGTAAAATATCTTTAACTGTGATTTTAAATCGTGGCTGTATGCAAAAGGGTCTTTGCTCTAAGCGCCAAGCGCCTCACGTCAAATACAACAAAATGGACGACTGACATTTTGTAGTTTATATTACAATTAGTAACAATTTAGTTAAAGATGTATTGGTTTCCTCGCAAATGTGATAAAAAACATTGTATGCGTCAATCCTTCGCCTTAGGCGTCGGGCTTCTAATAGACTCTTGTTCGTAATTCATATCTTAACGTACTGGTAACACAATGTACTATTTTCTTAAATTGTATCTATCACTCTAGCTTTTCAATGTCGTAACAAATACGATTCCATCTCGCCAAATGTACAAGTGGCCATAATATGATTGAAAACCAAAGTAGCTAGGCTGGTTCGTAATAGTACATTACATACCTAGGGCGGTGAATTCGTGAATGCCCCAGATCGCAGGTGTTTGTGGCCCGAACCGAAGGTGAGAGCCATAAATATGTGATCTGGGGCTTTACGAATTACGCCCGTGGTTTGTCTAAAGTTTTACGTCTTGCCTTGGCCAGGAAGTGAGATTTTCTCCTCGCGTAGCGGGCAGAAAATCCCACTTACGGCCTAGAGTGACGTAAAATGAATTATATGACTAGATTTTTATCTGTCATGACACATTGACCTTTTGGTACAAACGATGAAAATTTTTGACGAAAATTCGATTTATGTAGTGCAAATACCTACATTTTATATCTTTATGTAACGCTTTTATATTGCCACAACCGATACACCAATCCCTAATCCAACCGCCATTTCATTTCATTCAAGATCCCAGACGAAGACACTTAGGCTTACACTGATATCTAATGACGTGTTACTGTAAAAATATTAAATCGTCTCTCACATGGCCAATGGCTTACTTCGTCACTGAGTCGAACGTATTGGAAGTTCCTTATCGGTTTTCAGTTCAGCGGTATGAGACAAAAGGTTTGAGGTGTCAAAGGCACAATGCGCAACCATTTTTACATTTCGTTCTACTTATAGATCATGTAGAAAACAATGCGAAGGGGCCTTATTGGTAAACTATTTTCAGTAAAATGGTGACGTGAATCAGTAAATGGGTCATCTATGACGATTCTTACATGGTATTAGCAATATTTTGGACACGCAATTTTGTATAATAAATAAGAACCATCCCTACACCATTTTCGCGAATTTAGTTCAATAGGGTCGCGTGATTCACCTCCTACGCCTAAGTTACTTAGAATCATGAGATTGGCAGTCTTACTAACGTACAAAGAAAGTCTTTGCCTTTAGAAGGGTCCACAAAAAGGTTCTTAGTGGGTCATACCGATGACATTGCGGATAAGATCATATCGCAGGTTGTAATACATAATGATGACATTGTAGTTGAGTAAAATGTCCTGGTTGACTGTTTTAAATATATCGATCAGACTTTATTTATAACAATAAATTCTGTATATTATAAAAGAGTTAACGGAAACGTACAATGTCTTTTTATTACACAAACATTTTCATTACAATAAACATTTAAACTTTCATGATTTTCACACATTATTTTTACTAAAAGTAATTAATATAATGGTGATAATTACAAAAGTTTACTTGACTTTTCTTTTTTCTTAACACTTCTTTTGGGTTCTTTGGAGCAGTAGTTTTCCTTCATATTAACGTATTGGATTTTGACTCTTAACTTCGATTCAGGTTAAAGTGAAAAGCAAATTTCGTATATATTAATTATAGCTCCTATTGTATGTGTAAAAGACTCTTAATATTCTTGCCAAAACGTAGAATGATAAAAGCTCCGAACGGTGTTTAAAATACAAAGGAACTAAATAGAAAATAAAAACTCTTTGTTCTGCACTGTACAAAATTGATACATTTTTCCACGATGATCTCAGAACTGTAGTTCGTCGAACCTCAAGTCACGAACAGTCTCGGCCAAGCATCAGTTCGTACGGCTCGGTACGAGGCACCGACAAAAAACGCCTCATTCTCTATAATGCCATTGTGAGGAAAATCACTGTTACGTGGGTACCAGAACGTAGGTTATTGCTGACGATATTATTCAAATTATATTTTTTACGAGCTTTACCTACTTATGGATTTAAATCTATAAAATATATGTTAATTACAGGTATTCCATTACTTGATATCGTAAGTAAGTTACGATTACATATAAAAATACATATTGTGTCCGATCGTTTTTCAACCTGTAATATCTAAGCAGCCATTGATTTACATAGGTATTGGCACCTAGACAGGAGACTATGCAAATGGATAAATTAGAGTATAAATTCTGCATAAAACATATTTTATAGTTCATGATTCTCGATCATTAAGTAATTGTTGCTGTATGCGGCCCCATCGTTCTGAACGGTTATGCAAGTATGCAAATTACTTAATTTTGGCGAACGAGACGCTTAAGGAAGTAAATTGCTTGACTTAGCCGATGGACCCTTCGGCCGTCGTCGGTAGGCCTATTTTAAAATTGCTTGGAGTAAGTAGGTATCATTAGTTATAGAAATTATCTGCTGCTGCCCTGTTGATAGTTCATCATCATCACCGTCATCGTCAATATTGACGGTATATTTTTAACATTCGATGCTGCACCTAAAAAAATAAATATCACTAATTTTTTTTCATCTAAATAGTAGGTATAGAAAAGTCGCACGCGTCTAGATACACGCGAGTATAGATATAGATATTACGAGTGTAAAAGCTCCTAATCTCGTAAGTCCTTGCGTGATAGTACAAACATGTAGGTATAATATAATATTGACATCATCATACACATCAGCCGAAAGACGTCAACTGCTGGAAGTGATGCCACAATTACCGGTCCTGCGACACCCACAACCAGCGGAATCCCGCGGCCTTTACCAGTTATCAGTCCACCTTGTGGGAGGTCTACCCACGCTACACCTTCCATTACTTGCGTGGTCGCCACTCACCACCTTTCCGCTCGAGACGGCCATCGGTTCTACGTGCAATGTGCCCCGCCCACTGCCACTTAAGTTAAACGGAGGGCTATATCGGTTATATTCGTTCTGCTGCGGATAGCCTCATTTCTGATGCGATCACTGAGAGTAATTTCCAGCATAGCCCTCTCCATTGCTCTCTAGGCGACTTTGAGCCTTCTTATGAGGCCCATAGTAAGCGACCACGTAAACACCGTCAGCATACTGACAAATAAGGAAATCTGGGCGACATCAGTACGTAAGCTCTCGGTAAAGTACAAAAAACCGCTAGGTTCCGCCTAGCTAAATTCGGAAGTCTCCATACTCTTTCAGTACACCTGTGTTTACGCGTGTGATACCACGTGCGGCGTGCCCCCAAACGTCACGTCCTCAAACGAGGCCTTACGCGACAGACTGCACGTGACAAATACAAATACGATCAATTCTAATCTTAGTACCTTTCTGTTAGAAGGCTATTGTGATGGCGTTTATTACATAACTAGTTGCGCCGCTTCGGTATTGCAAAGAACGCAGGCAAACCCACGGGATCAAAATATAGCCAACGCCTGGAAAGTTCAATCCCACCAAAAACATAAATGTGAAAATAGGAGCCAAGTTCAATATTAAGAATACCTATGCGTGGTTGTCAACTTCGCCGACAAAAGAATTAGGATCTAAATGGGTGCCAAGTTCAGTATATAATCCTAAAATAAAATGCATTCTTAAGAACATACAATTTCTTATTTTTTTCCGCTACGTGTCTAGATCTAAACACCGGTGAAAGAGTTTTTGAAATAGGATAAGCGGTTTCGAAGGTTACCCCCTACAAACAAACTCAAAAAGCTACAATCACACAGACTTTTCTATTTTATAATATTAGTATATAGATCACGACACGTGGCTACGCTACAGCAGACGTAGGTACTTGAGGTAACAAAGGACATGCAGCCTTGGTCAAAAGTATTGAGTATCTTTTTTTTTTTCTTTTAAACGTTATAAGCTGCCCGTGCGGACAGCTCGTGTACTGCAGAGAGCCCAGGCAGAGCCACATGATAAAATATAGCCTATGCCCAACCGAAGGTCCGTTCTATATACTCGCGATTACATAATGAATATATAAAAACCTGTAAAGCTAAAAATTTACATTTCACAGATATTAGCCCTTAATTCAAATTCTTTATTATGTTAGGCTTTTTAATAACGTGCCCTAGAGTGCTGCCGGCAGCGCGGTGGGATCTAGGCTACCGGTGCTCAGAGCGACAAAGACATGAACATGAACCTCCTGAATATCCGCGCAGTGTCGACGAGAACCGCCTTCTGTATCTGACCTTTGACGCAGCGACGTAGCGAGAATCTCGACCGAGACTTATTGGGACAATTATGGTCGAATCGGTATCCCACACGACCTCGTAAGCCATGTCTATTACCCCGTCGTACAAAAAACAAAATCGCGTAAAATTTGAAAGGGTACTTATATATCATCATCATCATATCATCCGAAAGACGTCCACTGCTAGACATAGGCCTCCCCCAAAGAGTGCAAAGGGTATATATATATATATATAACATCAAACACTAGATTAGAAAACTGAACTGGTTAACAATAAAAGACCAATTGCATTTTTGTCATAAAATATTTTTTAACGATAGTAAAACTAACTCATGGGTTTTGAAAGATAAATTAATGCTCGATTCAAAGTTTGAATCTAAATATGAAAAACACGCGGATAATAATATAGACTGTGCACACGACCGTCCAATAACAGTATTCAAATATTAGCCAACGTACCTCTAAGAACTTGCGAACAGACGTCGCATGGCGTGATCTTCTTGTAGGTGTACTCCTGGAAGTTGTGCGCGTCCGTGTCACCGCGGATCGCTTCGCGGCCCGCACCGTTCCTTCTACAGTAACACGAAATCACGTTATTATTAGGACTGACCAAGTTTACTTACAAGAGTCAAGGATATGATAGATATATTAGGCTCAGTTTTGGAATTATATTCGGGAATTTCTTTACTGAAGAGGGCTTGGCGCGAAACACGCTGATTGTAGAGCTCATAGACGAAGTATAATAGCATGATTACGCAGGCAGCTTGCGGCACGGCACGCAACTCAAAGATTATCTGTGGCTGTCGTTTGCCGTTATCTATGGAATTACACTTTATTGTGCCGCAATTGGTATAGAAATTAATTAAATCAACCTTTTCACGGAAAGGTATACACATAAACTGACTGAATTTAATTCCCATTCTGAGCCCAGAGAGACGTATAAATGTTGCCCATATTTAATTAGTCAGTCACACGATATTTCATTACAATTCAAACAAATCGTTTGTGTAAAGAATGAGCCATTCACAGCCTTGCACTTCACTAAAGTGGTTATAATACGTCATACATATTGATCGAATGTGGTTCAAGGGCAGGGGGACAGATAGGTTCAGACTGGGGTATTCAATCCAACACTAATTCAACCCTTAATGACCCCAATTTGGCTACCTTGACGTTAAAAAATACTAGACACGCAACAATCTCTAGAAATTGTTTAATGACTAAAAGGTTCGAGGTATAGTAATGGCGTTTTTATATCCCTTAGACAGAAAGCTGAAAGCAGAGAAGTGTTGTGGAGCGAGATATTTGCTGCTGCGGGATAGAAAGCAGGAACTAAGTAAGCTGGTGTTTGGAATAAAGCTTTTATTACCTGGGTACTAACATTTGTTCTATATGAACCGCTGAACACGTGCGACGTTTTGCAGTGATAATCCAACCAACCTCCGTTTACAATTGAACTTGGACTGATTTTACTTCCCTTTAACGTAATCCCAAGATTGTAAGAACTATGCGTTATTGGAGGTAAGCTTTATTAATACTGGTACGCATTTCTCATAAGGCGTGTTATTAGCCCAGAAACTATGCAGTAGTGCGTTCAAAAACGAACTGCTTCGCTTCAAAAGATCACCGTTCGCATCGCAAGGCTCTTAAACTCAGAAAAACCCCGAAAGGATGTTTCTGAGGGTTGCATAAGAACAAATGGGAAGTACCAGCTTACGTATTATCTCTGTTCTGTCATGCTGTGTATTGAATTTGTACGATGCTACGTGTGAAGGGTCAAGCATATTATCTAAACATTTTGATGGGTAACAGTAACACAGGGCACACCTACGGGGGACACATTTACCTCATCGCCATTATCGTCGACACCGCGTGGTACATTTGATTTTTTCTTTATTGATGCAAGAAGAGAGAAACATCAATATGAACACGGCTTTTGAATAGTGAACACACACGTAAAACAATGGATGTTGACTAATCTGCGATAGATTTGCTTTGGTGGCACATAATTTTAAAGTCGTTACGTTGAGCACTGAAGCGTGTCTTTTGTGAGTATCTATCACAGATTTTTTTATTGCAGGTGTAAGTAATTCAATGCCGGAATACAAATTGAATCGCGTTTAAATCGGGTTTAAGTTTTATGAACGATGTAAACATTAGCCGCAAAATCTATACAATATTTCATTATGTTAACACAAACGAATTGAAATACTTACACCCAAAGCAAACAGGCATTAAACTTAAATCGTAAAAAGATGATGTGATATTACGATATGGTTTAACATTACTAAATGCGGATCAGTGTAACAATGTCCCTACAATATGTTTGTAGTATAGTGTATAAATTAGACTGTGCTTCCATTGTACAGGGAGCGAAGAGCCCCAGCGCTGAATATTCTGAACTCGAGTGCATCTCGTTATCTCAGAAAACTATATCAATATTTACCAAGGCAAGCGCTCCAAATTTACAAGCCTCTGAAAATTCTTACTCTTATATTTATTCACACTCTTACCTAAATCTTTTGCAATACTGGATTTACAGTAAGCATGTCTAATCGTCAAAAAGCTTTTACAATGAGCTCTTTTCATGATAAAAAACCTACATTTACAAATACAACAAAGACGATTTTGCGAGTGTATGTTTGAGTGCCTACTTACTTACGTATTAAGAAGCCATACCCTCTGCGTGCCGAGACCTATTTGCTATAATCTCATTTGCGAAAGACAACAAGGGGGGACATTATTTCTCTAAATGAAACTTGAACCCATCAATGTAAAATGCTACGTTTTATTTGAACTTGTCACTACGGGGGAGCGAGTTGCTTGCGACAGTCGAGCTTGTGACATAATACATTATTATACCTTGACGCGCGGAAATATTACTTATGATATGCAAATACGAGCATAGTTTACGTAAATATCAGGTGTTTTATGAGCAATCTTAGAAAACTACGTGGGTTGACGATTGTGTTCAATTACTTACGTCAGCACGCCGTTATTAGTTAACAGTTCACGGAAACAGCAACTCGCATCCCAATGGAATTATAATAAAATATTCAACCTAGACAAATGGATACCGTACCAATTTAAATTACTACTATCTATGCGGTACATTAACTTGAAATTGAATTAAAATGCTATTGTCACAGCGTACTACTAATTTAATGAATAGTATATTAGTATTCAATTTAAAACAACTGTAACTAAATTGCTACAGATGTAAAGTAATAAAGGAAAGTTATTAACACTACATAATGCTGCCTACCTTTAATTCCTACTGCTTGCTCGCCAGATGAAGACC
The DNA here is from genome assembly GCA_932294315.1 of Epinotia nisella. Lineage (NCBI taxonomy): Eukaryota > Metazoa > Arthropoda > Insecta > Lepidoptera > Tortricidae > Epinotia > Epinotia nisella. The sequence continues at coordinate 15,595,100 of OW028681.1, forward strand.
TTAGGACGTTGTTGATATAATAATTACAACTGCACCTCAGCTTGGAGTTAATTGGCAACTGTGATGCCCTAGACATTATATAATATCCGTGTTAACTATATCACTATATTAACATTATTTAACAGCAGTGGAACGAGAACGAGAACGGAGTTCCCTGCGGCAAACACGTAGGAAACTCCCCATTGCCCTAATTTACAGTAAGGTTATAGTAAAATCGTTTTGGTGAGCTCGTGTTCTGAAGGCACTGTTAAGGATTTAAACTCTGATATATAGTTATAGTTAAAATGTAAACTCTTCGCTAAGTGACTATATAACTTAGTAAGGCGCTTTTCCGCGGTGAGGAATATTGGGTTAACCTGCGCTTGTTTTAGCCACAACTTTTCTTAAGTTTTCTTGAGCCGAAAGTATATTTAAAAATGTTACTATATTCTAACAGAATTTTCAAACTCCCTTTATGATTCTTAAAACGATTACCTTTTAAATTATGCAGGCGATAATGACCGTCATTATACTTATAGCCTCATCCCGTTATTTCAATCGGGCCAGGCTACATAATCCCAAGTCAACGATAATGTTAATTTACGCCTTGATAATACTTAAGTACCTACATAATAATGCGCTTACAATGATAACATCTTGAGAATTTACCGAAGTATAAGTATATAAAACGAAAACAGGTCCATTGTGACCAAAGTGTGGCATGTTGAGGATCACTATACTCGAGACGGAATTATTATGGTAAAAAACGAGCACCGAGGCCGAGAGCGCAATGATCAAAGCTTAGGTATGTGTTTCATACGGCGTTTCTCAATAGACTTCCGAGAAAAAAATATTCTAATCGGATGAACATAGTTCAACACTCGCATTGCCCTTTTCTCAACTTGGGGTAGGTGCAGTATGTATTTTTCTCCCATACCTCTCTATCACAGATTGTACATCGCTTTTAATTCATGCACTTTGATTTATAATGTTACAAAATGGAACTTTTATAATATCATATTTTAAGAGTGTATGATGTAATTATTCCCATAAACTTTTAACGCTTTTGGCCTTGTGAAAATCCTTCTGCCAAAAATAAGAAAATAAATATTACAAACCGGTTACTTTAAAAACGCACCGTGTTAATACAAAACCTTACTGCGAGGCACAGAAGTATTCGAAACGAAATATTAAAATACAAAAAGCAAATGCTGTAATATTGTAAAACACGCGTGTTTTATATCCTGGATTACGAGTTCAAAAGCAACGTAATTATTAAGCACCAAGTTACGAGCAGTGTTAAAAAATAAATTAATCAATGCTATTCCATCAGGGCTGTCGAAATAACATTTATGTAGGTATGTCATATCAGACAAAAAGATAAGAAAATAATAACAGATTAAATCAAGGTTTTGTTAGTTGTTGATCATTCAAGATTAATATTTCAACTTTTTTGGCTTCCTCCGCTTGCACCTACGTGGCACTGAATAGCTGGCAAAGAAAGTTTGGGTGTAATTCTTTTGATTGAACGTATGTAGGCTAAATATCAACGGGGTGTAGTGCCGTAAATTGTACGTTACGTTAATGTGTACGAATGGGTGTGTGATTTACAAAAGTTTATGAGTAGTCTGTTATTGAAAAAAAATGATTTTTTTTATTGTTACTTTATGAATGTTACCTAAAATCTCAATGTTTCACATAAAATGTTACGATACCAAGAGTTAGGAGGCATAGGTTTTCTAGTACCTGTATAGACTTTATTACTAGCAATTTAAAACCAGTTCATTAGGTTAGGTATTTGTAAAAGTAGGTAATATCACTCAGCCGGATTTTCACGATATTCAACATGCGGTTAAAGAAACCGAAACTAAGTGGACCAAGTCCGTACAAATTTGAATTGAGAGTTGTCACAAATACCGATCTATTGTGAAACTTCGAAATTCTTCAACATATCGATTATTGGGATCATGGTAATAGTATTGAACCAGTCTTACTTGTCAGGTGGAGCGGCGTGGGGAGGGGGCGCGCTGGGCGGCTTCAGGCTTCTGAAGGCCTTCAGCCACTTGTTTTTCATACTGCCGGCCGAAGAAGACGAGAGTTTGCGGTCTACAGCTGCTGTGCCGCTGTCAGCTTTTGCTGCGAATAGCTCTCTCTGTGGACAAAGAAGCAGGTACATTGTTAACTATGTGAAAGTTACAAGGTAAGGTGGACCTCACAAGGAGCTGAACACATTTGTACCGAGTAGCTTTTACGTCATGTTTAAACTGCCATACGGAGTTGTCAAACGCTTGAAAGCGATAAAGCATCAAGTTATCAAGGTGTTCAGCTTAAAGGATCGACTGTACAATTAATAAGTCATAGTAGTATTTGCATTTTTTCCGTATTGTGTAATAAAAGTTTAATTAATACTTATCATAATACAGTAGGCATGACAATACATATTAATGTATGTTCATGAGTCAAAAAGCTATGAATGCACAAACTACTGTCGTACACAATACCTAACGTCGCAAATGGTTCTGAATGTTCTGGTATCAGGGACCGAGCACAACCTATCCGATTCACACAATTATGTTAATCTGCAATGCACGCTTGTGTATCTGTAATCTAGTTTCAGACTGACAACTTGACTACCTCATCAACAAAGTTGCAAATTACCGCCCGACTGTGAACAAAACGGACTTTGGCGGACCCTTTTACTCGTATATGTAGTATCCAACTTATTAAGGTGACGCAGCAAAAAGTAAACGCAAGGCTTAATTAATTGCTGAATTGATAGGCCGCTAGAGCACAAAGGGACAGTTGGCTTGAAGTGTAGGTATACATATATCTGCTGAATCGACGCTTGGTATGATACCGGTATCATATTTTAAATGTCATAGGGCCTTGCTGGGTTGCCTTGGAACATCCAATAGCGTTCATGCCCAATGTTAGGCACTGGTCCCACGACCGACGATGAGCGAGAAGCGATTAGAGCTAGAATCTAGAAACGAGTTGGCGAGCAGCAAGAAGTGAGCGTGTGGTTCCGATATTTTTGTCGCTGGGATATGAGCGAGTGTTCGGTTGCGAAGGGCGATTACTCGCTCCACTCGCACGAACGGAAAAGCATGCAGTCCTGTCAAGCGAGCATCGCTGAGCTATGTACCGCTGAGCGAGATTTATCTTTGATAGCTCTTGTCACTGCGCCAAACTAATAGTGAAGAGAACTCTCTCTCTATCTCTTAGTGTGAACAGGCAGCGATGAACTATAAATACGAGTATATGTGTCACTTTTACAGACATAGGATCTATATCTTTTGAATGAAGTGTCGTTTGTCGCCTCGCTGCCCGCTAGCGTCGAAACCGTGATTTTGGACATAGTTGATACGGTACCTAAATGTTATAATATTTATTTATTACAACCAAAGGTTTCAATGTCACCCGGTTTGTCGAAATGATAGAGCGAGCTTGGGATTAGGTATAAAGGAGGGGGCAATTGCACGAAAGATCCCACAATCCGAAAGAGCCCTCTCCTAGATAAGATAAGATAAGACCTAAATGTTATAGTACTCATGTAAAGATAGATAGAAATCTGGCAGGGCATATATTATGTTCGGTTCGGTAACAGCAGCGTGGAAGCCAAAGGCCAAACCACCACACATCACTTTCCGAAATTGGAGTACCTAATGGAATATGCTGTCCAATAAGTTGGAAATCACTCCACTGTCAAGAGCCTAGCTGTTAATTATATGGTGATGAAATGTCATAAGAATACGTCCAGTCAAATAGATTTCCTTGTCTCGTAAAACGCTACATATGAGTGGAAGGAGTAGGTATTCCATTTCATCTCGAGCGGGTTATATGCCGCGCGGTATCGCATCGTAAAATAGTAATGCTTTCAACCGGCGCGCTCTTGTCCTGAATAGCTTTTAGGTACTTGTTTGTCACTTGCTCAGATTAGGTTTCCTCGGTTGTAAGGCAATGTTATTAAGGGATATATTGCCATGTTACATCTTTTTTTAAATCATCATCATATCAGATGAAAGACGTCCACTGCTGGTTATAGGCCTCCCCCAAAGTGTGTCACAATGACCGATCGCTGCACCCGCTTTAGAAGTAGTCCGTTGGAGGTGAGACGGTGCCAGTGAGTCTACAGTGTCTACACATAAAGTATTTTATTTAGTTATATCTAACAATGTATGTTATTTCATATTCATAATACATATATATTAATCTCTACATTTATTTATACAATTATACTTTTATGTTTTTTAAATTTTTCGAAAGTTGGCAGTCTGTGTATTTTAACTGATTATGATTACCTGTTTTATAAAATTACGTGTAGTATTTTAGTTTCCTCACAGTCGAGTGTTTAACTCAGGTGAAATGGGTCACTTTCAACAATCAACCCTTGGTTAACCATCTACTATTTCTTACTCTGATTTAGCAGACAGGTAGTTCATACATAACCTATTATATTAAACATTGCAGCTGTGCTAAAATAATTGTAGTGTTTATATAATAACGGGTAGTTTTAAAAGTAGCTAAGTACCGTGAGTCTGTAACCAACCAGTACACGCGATTCATCTACTCCTGTGTTTTATTAGAAAGCTATCCCAAAACCCTTCAGTGGCGACGAGAAAGTGACTTACGTGTGTAGCAGGAGCTGAAATATTCGGAAATATAGTAAATTGAAGCACAAGTGAGAAGATGGCGAATAATCTGGTGTTAGGTAACAGCCTCGTGTTCGACCACCGCACGCAGGAGTGGGCCATATTCCGAAGTCGGTTTGGTCAGTTTTGTTTGGCAAATAACTTCACAGAAGAGACCGACAAATCAGGAACCAAACGACGAGCGATTCTACTTTCTGCACTGGTGGAGGATACCTATCGCATCACAAGAGACCTAGTGTTTCCATCTCAATTAGAGAACCTCAGTTTTAATGACCTCGTCTCAAAATTAGAGCAACATTTTGAGTCTAAAAGATGTACTTTTGCTGAGAGATACTTGTTCTACAAGGCGGAGCAGCGTCCCGGTGAAGAGCTAAGTGACTGGGCAGCGCGCGTGCGCAGCCTGGCAAAACATTGTGCATTCACTGCGGAGCTCGAATCAGCGTTAAGGGATCGTTTCGTGCTGGGTCTAGAAAACGCTAAGGAAAAAGAGAAACTTTTTGCCGAAGATCCAGCATCGTTAACTTTTAACAAGGCCCTGCAGTTGGCTCAAGGTGTCCGTTGTGCGCGGCTGGCGCTGCATAGCAACACAAGGGATGCAGCGGGTACCAGTGTCGCCGCGTCCGCAGATATGTTCGCGTTGCGTCCCGCTACGTCCGACGCTAATAAGAAGTCTAAGTGCAGTGTTTGTGGCTATCATAATCATTCTAGAGCCCAGTGTAAATTTACCCAATATTCGTGTAAAAAGTGCGGAAAAACAGGCCACCTGGGCCGAGTGTGTAAATCGAAAGTTAAAACCACAAATTTCTTAGCGGAGGATACTGACGAAAAATACGAAGGTATTTATAATTTTTTTTCTATTCGGTCGCTTAATGGGAAACCGATGCAGCAATCTGTTTTAATAGATAACAAGCCGATTTTATGCGAGGTCGATAGCGGCAGCGCGGTGTCCGTTCTACCCGCCAGTGTCTACGAAAAGTCGTTCAAGGCAAATCATGCTCTGTGCCAGTGTAACGTAAGGCTCAATTGTTACGATGGTAGTAAAATCACCCCGGTAGGTTATGTTGCGTTGCCCGTCACATATGAAAACCGTGTTTTGATAATTAAAATGTTTGTGATTACTACTATATCGGAGTCTCAGTTACCGTTGCTTGGGCGCGATTTTATAAGCAAATTTAACTTACATTTATGTAACTATAGTTGTCATAGTAATGAGGAGGGACACGAGATGCTAAAAAAGTTGCGCGGCAAGTATTCGGAGGTATTTTCAGATGAACTTGGGACTTTCAAGCCGTATCAAGTACATTTGAAGGTCAAAAATGATGCAGTGTTTCAGTTTTGCAAACCTCGTACTGTTCCGCTAGCATTAAGACCTAAAGTTGAAACAGAATTGCAAAGATTGCAAGACTTAGGTATTTTAGAAAAAATTGAGCATTCGGATATTGCTACGCCTATTGTCCCCGTTTTGCGTTCTGACGGAAATATTCGGATTTGTGGTGATTATTCAGTTACCTTAAACAAAGTATTATTCATTGACAACTATCCGTTACCACGAATCGAAGATTTGTTTTCAAAACTGCATGGCGGGGTGGAATTTTCGAAATTAGACCTTACGAGAGCTTATAATCAGTTAGTGTTAGACGAACCGTCGCGGAATCTAACTTGTATAAATACCCATAAAGGTCTATTTCGCTATACGCGTTTAGTCTTTGGGCTGTCAAATTCTCCTTGCGTGTTCCAGCAATGCATGGATAAACTGCTTGCAGGTATTGAGGGCACATGTATATTTTTGGATGACTTATTAATCACAGCGCCAACTAGGGAGGCACATCTAGATAGGTTAGAGCAAGTTTTATGTAGGTTAAAGGATGCCGGTTTGCGCGTAAAACAAGAAAAGTGCGAATTTTTTAAAGATTCCGTTGAATATTTAGGTTTTATCATTGACAAAAACGGCTTGCACAAGTCTAAGAAGAGAGTAGATTCTATTTTAGGCTGTCATCAACCTAAAAATGTCACGGAATTAAAATCTTTCTTGGGCATGTTAAACTATTATAGGAAATTTATCCCTGATGCTGCCAGTATACTGAGCCCATTACATTTGTTATTAAAAAAAGAATCCAAATGGCAATGGAATGATGAGCATAACAGGGCATTTGAAGCTATTAAAAGAGAACTTGCGTCGGAGAAGGTACTGGCTCATTACAACCCCGAGCTCCCGACAATAGTGACCGTGGATGCTGGACCCGAGGGTCTGGGAGCCGTGCTAGCTCAGACTCAGTCCGATGGCACCGAGCGTGCGGTAGCCTACGCATCTCGTTCGTTGTCAACGAGTGAGCGAAATTATGCTCAAATTCAGAAAGAGGCTGCTGCCATTATTTTTGGAATAAAAAAATTCCATCATTACCTGTACGGTAGATCTCAGCCTTTCATTTTAAGAACAGACCATAAACCATTGTTATCCATATTCGGTAGTAAGAAAGGTGTACCTGAATTCGCAGCTAACCGTTTACAACGCTATGCTTTATTTTTATCAGCGTACAATTTTAAAATTGAGTACATTAAGAGTGCTGATAACGTAGCTGATTTCTTATCGCGGGCAATTGACAGTTCGCAGGCGCTCTCTAAACGGGATAATTTAGTGGAGGATGAAGCTTTGTTTATTAATTTTATGTATCAAGACCTCCATCCCATTAACGTGGAAAATATACGTCAGGAAACCCTTAGGGATCCAGTTTTAAGCAAAGTAGCAAAATATATTTTGCATGGGTGGCCGAGAAAAGTAGATTCCGAACTTAAACCGTATTTTTATTGCCGGTTGCAATTAGCATTAGAAAAAGGTTGCTTGATGAGGGGCCATAAAATCATAATACCCGTTATCTTCCGTGAGCGTCTATTGAATGAATTACATAATTCCCACTTCGGAGTAGTAAAGACTAAAAGCAATGCTCGTAAATATATGTGGTGGCCGAATATTGATCAACAAATTGAGGAAAAGATCGGGTCGTGTAGTATTTGCTCGTCGATCCGCTGTGCACCGGCGCGCGCGCCGCTGACGGTGTGGCCGCGGCCACGCGGGCGCTGGCAGCGCGTACACCTCGATATGGCCGAGCTGGCGGGCCACCGCGTGCTTGTAGCGGTCGACGCGCACACCAAGTGGGTGGAGTGTTACTTTATGTCGAGTGCAGACACTGCGAGTGTCATAGCAAAACTATGCGAGATGTTCGCTAGATTCGGTGTTGTTAGAACGTTAGTGACCGATAACGCAACAAATTTTACTTCAACGACTTTTCAACACTTTTGTAAAAGTAATAACATCAAACACGTAACAATTGCGCCTTATCATCCCGCGTCTAATGGTCTCGCGGAAAATAGTGTCAAGCTAGTTAAGAAAGGGTTGAAAACAATTTTAGCGCAAAATCTATCAAAACATGATTTTTACAACAAAGTAAATTTCTTTCTTTTTGAGTACCGTAACTCTGTGCACGGTACGACCGGACACACTCCCGCCGAGCTGATGTTTGGGCGGCCGTTGCGCTGTCGTTTCGACGCACTCGTGCCGACGTCGGACGCCGCATCCGACGACAGTCCGTTAGTATCCTCGGCTGATAGAAATGTGCATCAAAAACAGATCTCACAGCGTAAATATTATAACGGAAAAAGGCTAATTAAGTTTAAAATCGGAGACAATGTGCTGGTAAAATCATTTTATAAAAATGGCACAAAGCACACCTGGCTAGAAGGAACAATAATTGATACTATTGGAGCGGCGATGTTCAGTGTGCACATTCCAAGTCTACAGGTAAATGCCAGGAAGCATGTAGACCAGCTGCTAATGTACAAGGGCAGTCGAGCCCCGCCAGACACGGGCTACGACGGTGACGTGACCGTTACGCAACAATGTGCACCGGGAGAGGGGATGCCCGCAGAAGAACCGCCGGAGCTACCGTCGGCCACGCGGGAGGAGGACTATCAGTCTGATAGCTCGTATTCGAGTTTGCCCTCGCCGATGTCTTCGCCCCATCCGCCGCATGCTGGCACGCCTACCCTTGACGAAGCACCCCTTGCTGGAGTGCCCACTGCGGAGGATAACAAGGGACTTACCCGTCGTTTCCCGTTAAGGATTACTCGAAATCTAGATCCTGAATATTAATTTGTGTCCCTTCGTATTTTTGGATTTTCATACCATAGGAAATGGTTGTTTGTTTATTTTGTAAACTATTGGTGGAGGGATGTAGTGTTTATATAATAACGGGTAGTTTTAAAAGTAGCTAAGTACCGTGAGTCTGTAACCAACCAGTACACGCGATTCATCTACTCCTGTGTTTTATTAGAAAGCTATCCCAAAACCCTTATAATAAACGGTACATCCAAAATGTGTCATTATTGTCATTGAAAAGGAAAGTCCACTTTTTTTCAGGACACCGAAGATAAATTTACTTTTCTCTTTAGGTACGCAACCATTAGGAACCTGTCCAAATACGCCCCACTAGACCGGTCTATGTTTGCAACTTACTTACCCTTTCCAGCAGGTTAAAAGGATTGCCTGAAAAGTTGCATGTCCACTTAGTTAATGAAATCCTAGCTTGTTGCTAAGTTCTCAACCCGCACTTGACTGCGGCTGCATAAGTGCTATGGTTTTTCTGACTTAATTAACTCTTAACTAACCTAAAAATTGTTTTATAAAACGTACTATCGCGCACAAAGCAGCTGTAAAAGGCCATTTTGCATTTTAAGATACTTAGAAACCAACATTAATACACGCTGGTTCGAATCCAGCTCGGAGCAACCAATTAAATTAATAAACTACTTTCGGTTTATTTTTAATTTTATTTCTAATACCTACTAGATTGAACTTTGCTCTGCGTCTTGAGTGAAAGCCCGGGTAAAACGAATGTTCCCGGAATTGAGACCTAGATTGCTCGATTTTTGCCCCCGTTAACCTGGTACTGTAAGGTCCGGTTTTATAAAGATGCGTTAGCCCTTTTGTCATTACTTACCGACATACGGTCTAAATCTGATCAATATGTGGTTAAATCTGATCGAAATCATTAGTGACTCTTTCGTAAACTCATAAACAAACAAATGAATGTCGCTTGTTTACTAGGACACGGGGATGATGTACGAATCTATATAAAGACGAGTCAGTGTAAAAATATGGGTGCATATAACTTACTCATAAATATGTATCATCGCTCTTATGTCAGCGGATTAAGGTATCGGTACATATTTATGAGAGGATTAAATCGATACATATTTTTGCACTTGACTGTACAAGCCGATTCCCACCGGCTTGCCTAAAATTTATTTTTAGGCGAGCCTATAGTTAATACTATAAACTCTTTTATAACATATGTATTTTGCTCCGGGTTGCCCATCGAAAATTTTCACGCGCCGCCACTGATACATACAGGTACATATAGTTTCTACCAGACATTGTCATGCATTTTGGTTACCAAATTAGTTTATTATTCGTAAGTAAACTACGTGAAAATCCGCTACATAAAAATACAACGCAACTGTGTAATGTCACTGAAAAGACTCTGCGATCAAAATAAACCCCGATTTGTAAAATAAAAACAAGGCCTTGGCACGCGATTATGGCACAGTTCTAAAAGTATCAAACCTTGGCATCTTACAGTTGTAACGATAGGCTAAGCAATAATATATAACATAAGAGACTAAGAGTACAGCGAAATGTCATCTTGTTCATATTTAGAACAGCTCAACTGGGGAAGTACCATCTTAAAGAAAAATGCGGCCATAAAATAACACTTTTACTTCCTCTCTAAGTTTGCGGAGTTGCGTCCAGACCAGCTAGCATGATCGCGTTTATGTCGGACGTAAAAAGCATTCGTATTTTACAAGCAAGTATTTAAATACATGCTGAGTTGGGCCCATTTCGTGGCACGTCACAGATTTACTTTTTTCTTGTGTCTTTGTCTTGTAATAATGTATGTTGTGTTGTGTTGCGAATAAATGTTTGATAATGATTTGATTTTGATTTAAACGCGAGCGGGACGAATGCTTTATGTCGTGTATGTAGGTCGTGAGTTAAGCCTCGATATATATTGAGGAGGCGCTACTGTATTGAGAGTGATTGGCCTCAATTTGTACTTCTTGATCTCTACACGGGAAATTCTTAAATAAATAAAAGGACAGTATCTAATCGGCATGTGTGCCTGGGAGCTGCAAGTGTCCATAACTTCCGCTTTCCGTTTATCATCTGGCAGGGGCTTGTTTGCCACCATTGTGTAATTAAATTTTACAGCAAAGGGCAGCTTGGCTGCTTTTATTTATTTACGAATTTATTTGGTCAGTTGGATTTAGTCCAGATTACTTTCCCTGATTAATGTACTTATCATTGTTAGGCAATGATAATAAATTGTATTCTTAGGTTCAAATCTTCTTTGACTTAATCATGTGAGTAGTGAGAATCATGTGAATGACTGAGCATTGTTCGGCGTTTTGATGTGATTTTACGGAGAAAATGCGAGTGATCCCTAGAAATGAGGTCTATCTAGATCGATAGTCTTGTAAATATCATTGAAATAGTTAGAGCCGTTTTCCAAAATCTTTCACTAACAAGCAAAGAAACAATAAAATACCTATACAATTTATTGTATTGCTCGTTTGTCAGTAGGTAGGTATCTAAAGTATTAATACGAAGCGAGTCTACGTCTATGAAATTGACAGCAAGAAGTGTAATTTTTTAGAGCAAGAGCAAAATAGTGCCACCATTTAAAGAAAAATGGTGGAGCAAACTACTTACTTTTGAGTATACTGAGATGGCTCTACTAAGCCCCCAATCCCAGAACTAGCATTTATACTAATCAATTACCAGCACTGCCTTTATCTTACTTAACCTATAAAAAGAGCATGGTACTCGTAGATACGGAAGCGTAGGTCAAAAAGTTGCTTTCGATCTTTTATAGTGTTCTAAAAATCAGGAGGGAGTTCACAATACAATTTACAATGCATGTGCTCGAAAAGAGCCTTTTCCAAGCAGCCAAATCGTGCGGAAAGTGGCATTTTTTCGCACTAGTGCTTTTTACTTTTCAGTAAAAAAAAAATTTTTAACTGCGTGGTCAGCCCGACGCAAAGAGTTTTTATTACTTTATTAGTCATTAAAAAAATTGATTTTGATCAATAAATTACTTAATTTGAAGTATTCACTTAATGTGTTTGTATTTAAAACAAAAAAGCCCGCCATTGTTATTTACTTTGGAGTTGTTCTGTGTAAGTTTGTTGAAAATGTCGAGTAAAGGTGACTAATCAATATTAATAATTTACTTAATAATAATTTATTACATTGCAATAGTTTCATTGTTTTTTAGAACTACGGTACAGTGTTATTTGCTGTGAAACAAAATTATTATGCGTTACTCAAAATAATTGCGTTTCCTAACCGCAAAACAATGGTTTTCAGTGAATACGCTTGACATCAAAGGATATTGGAGAAGTTGTTAAATGCAGGTCCAGAAAATAAGTACCTGACAACCTAGGTAAATTCAATTTTAACCTATCTATTTTAAACTGGCATGTCAATATTTATTTTGTTATTGCCTCGCACAATGCATACTAAAACGTTGTACGGTACACGCGCGTAAAGATGATTTCCTACTCGTGTCGAATTTATTATACATTCGCTCATGTATAAAAATTACACTCGGCGGGAATCACGGGAATCACCTGCTTTCTACAATTGTAGCATAAATAACTATTAATAAAGTACCCGCGTGAATGCATGTATACTTGCAAAGACGATAATATCAAAATTTCAAAAAAAGTCAAACAACCGAATAGAATTTAAGTATATAAATACAAGTTCTTTCATCTTAAGTTGTTAACGTTTGTAAGGTACCTACATGTCCCTGTACTTGATACGACACCAATAGTTGGTACCTTCAATTGTAATTCATAGCAATAAAGGTGACAAGCAGGGTCTCAATTATTGCAATTAAAGAGTCAATTATAGGGATGGTTACCTTCCTTCTAAAGTTCTAATAAAAGTTGCTATGTATGTGCGTATTTTGCAGTCACCAGCATTAACATCTGCCACAACTCACAAGAGAGCGTATAAAATATCAGATACTCCTCTATTTCTAACTCCGTTAGAACGTGTCAGGTATTGTTTGCCTGCTTTGTAATGACAGATATTATGCTGGTGACTGTACGTATGTATACGTAGCCCATAGTCAAGTCAAACAAAAAGAGAAATACAAAATCATTTACAATTACAATAAGTCAAAAAGCCCCTTGAAGCATATGTAGACACACGCCTAGCACGCAGCGCGGTAATTTGTTCAAGAAACGTATTTTTTTATTTTCAGTGCCATATTAAAATTATCTTCACGAAGTCGCGAAGAGCCGGTGATAAAGGGCCCTAATTTGTGAACATGATGCTGGAAAACTTGTAATATTATCCGTAACCAAGTTTTAACAGGCGCACTTCGCATTAAGTAAGGTCTGTTTCTAAATCGTTTCAGCTTTGTTAAATTGAGGCTTAGTTTGATCTAAGTAGATAATGATAATCTTTAAACAATAGAATATTAATTTATTTATTGGAAAAACAACAGAAGCAAATGTACAACAATAGGTGAGGGAAAAATTAACAAATGATTCCAACTATAGAGATGAACTTACTTCCTAAAATGCTCTCACTGAGATATAGCGTCGAATTAACATCTTAATACTTAGGTACTATTTACGAAATAAACTAATGAGCGTAATGCACTCAAAAATTGTAAGAAATAACCTTAGAGCATACATAACTGGAGTAGCCTTATGTCGTATTTGCGTATAAAAATGTCTGCCGAATTTTGATATTTTTTATTTATTGGTATTTGGGTAAATCTATAGTTGCTGGGGGCTAGGCTTGGAGGTATGCGGAAGTATAATTTGAAATGGAATTAAGATATGTAATTATGTGCGGGTACCTATTCGTGTAGCTGTTTTTCCTGTCTTCACTTCTAATGGACACAGTCTGCGTTTGAATGCAAATTACGTAATAAAAGTTGAAAGTTGCGCAACAAGCTATTTTTACTTAATAAAATGCAGTTCTCGATGCATAAGCAAACCTACGTGTTGTGAGTTGTGAGGCTAATGTAAAAGGTGAGCAGTTCATAAAAGGGAGCATGGGTGTATCCATTGAAGGGGCGTAAGAGAGTGAGCCCTAATGAACACTTCAATCAGCCCCGTGATCTGATGCTCACATACATATAGTAACCACTATGGGTTCGTGAGCTAGATTTAGAGGAGGTAAGCATAGGTAGCTGTACGAATACCATTTTGTTATTATAAAATTATTAGAAACGTAACAAAATTATTCCCAGATATGATTGAGCGTTTCAGAATAATGATAATAATTTTATAAAGAAAACTCCCGTGAGAATCAGACATTTTAAAATACGTGAGTGACCCGTTTTCATTATATTTTAATAATAATAATGATTCGACAATCATCGTCTCGATAGTCGTTTCGGCGAACGGTTTGATAGCGAAGAGTCTCGACCATCACCTCAAGATTCGAGACTCTCGCTAGATGGCTGGATCAAGGGTCAGATACAGAAGGCGGTACTCCTGGACACTACGCGGATAGTCAGGGCCAGGAGGTTCCTGTCTCTGTCGCCCTGACCACCGGTGGCTTAGGCCCCGCCTCGCTGCCGGCGGCATCCTAGGTTAGGTTTTTGAAATGATTTTATATTTTGTATGTATGGTTTTATATTTTACTTTTTATATTAACATTGTAAAAACCTAACGATGAAATATAAATAAAGAGATAATAATAAAATTATTTATTTCGGAAGTATTTCCATAGTTGGTAAGTAACAATGGTCTTAAAACTATGTTAGTAGGTATTATCTTACAAAATTAGAGTTGGATGGCTCATGCAATCTGTCCCAGTGGAACAGGAAGCCGCGCCACCACCGTCTGCAGGAAGCTGTTCGGGCGGCTAATACTCTACAAACGTAGGTACCTATATATGTGACGGTTTTTAGTAAAACGTCCCACTTTGTCGATTCTAGTTACGGAGTTACGGGCATTTTAGTGAAATATGGCAAAACTTACCGAAAATCAACTTTCGATGAAAACTGATAGAACATACTGTAATAAACCTATGATTTTGATGACGACGCATAAATCTCCATTTTAAGCACCTTTTTAGGGCCTCAAAGTTTAGTGCCCAGCGACCCACTTTGTCGCATACAGAAAAAATCGTCGATATCATATTTGTACCTGTTATTAGAGAACAATTTCTACTTTGCCGATATGGTGTTATGAGTAATTTGTAATATGTGGTGATCCATAATGAAAGGGACCTTCTGGCCGCAGACACACACGCAATTTCATTCGATTTCTGCATTAAAGATAAGGCATTAACTTCGTAAGCACCTGCCGAAGCTGCAGAAGGTTCCTTTCGTTTTGGATTACCACATATAAAACAGTCTCTTAGAGCTATAGGTTATTTATTGAAAATTCGTTAAACTTGCAATTGTGAAAAGCGACAATTGAGAAGACGTTGATTACAACTTGGGGCCGCAAAAAACTCATTTTTTTGTTTGCAGTTATGGAGGGGTTGGTATAAAATTATTTGCCATACGAGGGTGGCATCAGTGTTTTTAGAACTGGCCATTTGTAAACGATTTAATAAAAAAGTAAGTTCAATTTAGCAAATATAACTCTCCCATTATAACTGAGTATATTTTTAAAATTGAAAATTGGCTTTGTCACGTCAGCATGAATTAAACACGAGAAAATTTTCGCTCAATGATTTCTATGATTTTCGGTGACATTTAAATGTGAAAGAAAGTTATAAGAGCATTTTTAAAACAGTTTATATAAAAGTTAAGTCGCTAAAACGTCCACATTTTAAGTTTCCTTTTTTCTTACCAAGATTTTTAGCTTGCAACCCAGCAAAATTGCAATTTTATTGTTAATTAAGGCAACATAAGTCTAAAACAACCTTAATTATCTGCCAAAGAAGTTCATTTGGACGTGAAAGCTTTGAAAATCTTGGTAACAAATAGATGATTCCGCTTGATAAATGAAACAGTACCTAATAAAAAAAAAAAAAATTTCAAAACGACATATCCAAGTTCGATCCGTTTGCTATATCTCATAGGTTCAATACGTACATTATTTTTGATTTGTAATTATACTGTTTTTGGTTCAGCAAATTACACCTATGTTTATAAATTATGATTTTATACTAGTAGTAATTTTTTAGCGTATGATCCACCAAACCGTCAAAGTGGGTCACTAAACTTGAGTCGAAAAGAAATTTCGTTCAGTTACGTTAAAAAAGTTTTTAACAAACGACGTTAGTATCAAAGACTCTTAGATTAACAATAACAAACCATTATCTCATACATAAAACTGAAAAATATACCAAACACAAACACTTTCAATGAAGAAGCACTAAAGTTTAGTAAACCGACCAAGTGGGACGCTCCCTATATAAAATCACTAAACTTTATACACACAAAAATTACTTATAATTTGATATTTTACATACTTTCTATGCTTGATAAGTATGTTTTTTAAGTAATCTCATGTTATACGAGGGCTATTTGATAAGTACCTACCCGTGTTTAGGAAAAAAAAACTTTTTTTTGGATATGTATTTATTTATTTTTCTACGTAATCTCCATGTAGGTCTACACACTTTTGCCAACGGAATTCCAGTCTCAGTAAGCCGTTCAAAAAATATGATTTCTGAAACTCGTCAAAATAGGCCTCTGTAGCGGCAATGACGTCTTCGTTACACGCAAATCTTTTTCCGCCGAGCCATTTTTACAGGTTTGGGAATAAAAAAAAGTCGCACGGAGCTAAATCTGGCGAATAAGGCGGGTGCGGCAACAATTCGTAACGTAATTCTTTTAATTTTGCTTTTACAAGTTTGCATGAATGAGCTGGTGCGTTGTCGTGGTGGAAGAGAACTTTTTTCTTTGTTAAATGGGGTCGTTTTTTCTTTAACGCGGAGTCAAATTTGCACAGTAAGTTGGCATAATATTGCCCTGTTATTGTTTTACCTTTTTCCAGATAGTCTATGTGTATAATGCCTTGCGAATCCCAAAACACGGTCGCCATAACCTTTCCGGCCGATAGGACGGTTTTAGCTTTCTTTGGAGCAGGTTCACCTTGTAAAATCCACTGCTTTGACTGCTCTTTTGTTTCCGGAGTAAAGTTATGAATCCATGTTTCGTCCACCGTGACGAAACGACGCAGAAACTCCTTTGGATTACGTTTAAACCTCCCCAAACAGTAGTCAGATGTAGTCACCCGGTTCAGTTTTTGTTCCTCAGTGAGCAAACGCGGCACCCATCTCGCAGATACTTTTTTCATACCCAATTTTTCTTCTATAATGTATTTGTATTGTACTCGCTCGATGGAAACATTTACAATATCAACGATTTCTCTAAGTTTTATTCGGCGGTCGGCCAGTACGATATTTTGAATTTTTTTGACCAGTTCTTCCGTAGTTACCTCAATAGGCCGGCCTGGACGATCCTCATCAAAGACGGATGTTCTGCCACGCTTGAATTCGTTAAACCAATATCTGATGGTAGTCATGGAAGGAGTACAGTCCTTATAAACCGCCTGCAACTTTACTTTTATCTCCTCACAAGTATTTCCTTCTAAAAACATGTACCGAATTACTGACCGATACTGTTCTTTCTCCATACTTGCAACTACAATCCAAAAACTCCAAAAAAAAAACAAAAGAGCGACGCCGTTTTTTTTCTTTTCAAGCCCATGAAGAATGCCTCAAGGCGGTGCTATACGTATTTTCAGCTTTAATACATAACTTTAAAAAACGGGTACTTATCCAACAGCCCTCGTATATTAAGAGACACATGTATTTTAATTTTTATGCATGGCACTGTTCAAATCATTTGTTATTAATTTTTTGACATAATAACTAAATAAAAGGACACACAGAATTATTTCTGTCTTTTTTAGCATGGGAAACCATTTATAAATACAACTTTAATGATAAATCTGCGTGCCGTATAATAGAATATAGAAATAAAGCCATATTTAGGATTTACATATTTTCGTCCTGTTTTTATGTTCAAGCCTCCATAACATTCAAAATACTAAGGTTACATACATGATTTTAACTAATTTGAAATCCCTAAAGTATGCCCATTCATTTAATACCAACCACTCCATAACTTCAAAGTAGAAGTGTGTTTTCTGCCATCCCAAACTTTTTAACGTTTTCTCAATTGTCGCTTTTTCACTTCTGCAACTTTGCAGAATTAAAAAAAAAAATAACTATAGCACCTAGAGACATGAATCTTTCACCAAAAGATAGCGTATGATCTGTAGTTTTAGGAACTACTCTTAACTCCATATCGACGAAGTGGGACGTTTTCCCAAAAACTGTCACATATTGGCAATATTACGAAATGCACCAAAATTTCACAGGTAACTACAGTATAGGAGACATTACAAAATACATATAATAGTATCAGAATATATTTAAAATCCTTCGTTTATAGCTTCGCAGATAAATTGAGAATATTTTTCCTGCCAGTCTTCATGACATTGACACAAGATTTGATCTGGCCGGTGGAAAGGTATGTTCACTACCTGTACATAGTATTCATCACAATTACCTGTATGTATAAAGCTACGGTAGCCTAGTAGTTCAGGCAAGCGGCGGTCGTGGGTTCGAATCCCGGCTCGTACCTACCAATGACTTTTTCGGAACGTATGGAAAACATCGTGAGGAAACCGGTCTAATCCCAAAAAGATCTAGTTTTCCCTCTGGTATGATGGCAGTCACTTTCGTAAAACTAGTGCCTATACCAAAGCTACGGTGGCCTAGTGGTTCAGGCATGCGGCTGTCAAACGGCAGTCGTGGATTCGAATCCCAGCGCGTACTCGTACCAATGAGTTGGAATTTGATTCATCATTTGATATTTACCGTTAGCTTTTGGTGAAGGAAAACATCGTGAGGAAACCTGCATAAATCTGAGAAGAAATTCAAAGAGGTATGTGAAATCCCCAATCCGCACTGGGCTAGCGTGGGGACTACTGCCCGTTCCTTCTCATTAGAGGAGGCCTGTGCCCAACAGTGGGACGTTGGGCGCACCTAAACCCAAAGTTTGGCATGATGATGATGATGCCAAACTTTGGGTTTAGGTGTCAAAGCGGACCCCAGGCTTAGGGCACAATCGGTGGAATAAAGCTAGGAGGATGATGTACGTATCCAGCACAGTAAATTGTTGTAGGTTTTCAAATTATGTTGAGGAAGTAGATACGGTATCCGCGAAAAAACCGAGGGATGCAAATTAACTCATTTACATGTCTTTCTTTGGGAGCTCCCTTTCAAGTCAGGGGCATGTCTACTCGAAAAGTTTTTTTTGTTCTTGTGTTATATGATTTCATATGCAATTGCTGATCGTCTAGATATTGAATTTAAATATTAAAGCGTGGCATTGACATTAAATCGACAAGGTTGCCCACGGAAACAACAGCCAAGGACAGGTTTTCACATAAGAATAGTTGATGTTGGACACTATGAAGAGATATGCATCTTGACTGTACTAGTATTTATGAGACCCGGTCTGTTGATTTACAGCAAGGACGCTTCCTACCTGAAAATCTTTACGTTTGGTGCTTTATCAAGACCCTTGTGATCCCGACTATGAGAAATTGCTCCGGATGGAGAGATACTTAGAGTGAAGTTTACTCATAACATATTTTAAATGGGCCAATAGCTATGCTTAACCTCGCTTATTCTTATTCACAATCTCTTCCTATTGGCGGATGTTATCCTCGCAAACCGCTCCTCTACCTCACACAGCTCTGAGGGGTAATGACGTAACTTTTCAAACGCGCGTTAGAACAATTTATCTTCCATATAGATAAAAATTGACGTTTAGATCTACCTGACGCGCGTACAGTCAAGGGCACCAATACACCACATACAATAAATGTATACACCGAGTCTCAAAAATATGTACACGGACCTTGTAGTATATATACATATGTATGAAACTTTGAGTGAATACAATATTGGTGCCCTTGACTGTACAATACGTTACGTAATCGACCAGCAAGTGTATAGGTTAGGTACTCACCCTAAAGTTTGGACTTTCGAAGAATTCAAGGCAAAAGCCAATTCATATTAATTAATCCTACTAATCCTACTAATATTATAAGTGCGAAAGTTTGGATGTTTGTTACTCGATCACGCTTAAACGGCTCAACCGATTTGGATGAAATTTTGCACGAAGATAGTTTATAGCCTGGATTAAAATTTAGGATAGTTTTTTTTTTATCCTGGGTCCATGCATACGAAGTCGTGGGCAAATGCTAGTTACCAATAAAGATCTTACGTAGACAAACACATGGTACCTAGTTGAATTTTTAGTCTTTAAATAATATCAAACTTTAATATGTGTGTGTGTATGTGTGTGTCCTGTGTGTTTGTGAATAAATGTATTTTCTTTCTTTCTTTCTTTCTAATATAATATACATTATACTACTCTTTCCTGGTCTTTCGCTTATCTTCTACATTTTCGATATGTCCGTATTTCTTTTAATCCCGTTCGCGTTCCTCATACTTTGGCTGAACGCGCAGAGCGCCATGTCATTAAAAAAAAAACAAATTCGTGTTACAAATTGAGCAAATTTGTTGATACATTTATTGAAATTACGCCTGAATACGAAATTTGCGAATATAAGTTCTCATATTAGAATATTTTTTTTTTATGCTTGATCTTTTGGTATGAATTTCGTGAATATCTATCGTAGTCCGGTTATAAATTACTATTTAATAGGTAAAAGACAAAGCGCCATGTCATTAAAAAAAACAAATTCGTGTTACAAATTGTGCAAATTTGTTGATACATTTATTGAAATTACGCCTGAATACGAAATTTGCGCATATAAGTTTTCATATTAGAATATATTTATTTTTTATGCTTGATCTTTTGGTATGTGTTTCGTGAATATCTATCGTAGTCCGATTATAAATTACTATTTAATAGGTAAAAGACAAAGCGATGACGCTACTGACAGCTTACAGATGTAGCGGCGATATAAATTCGAAAAAGAAATGAAAAATTTAAAGAGGTCAAATATTTTGTAAAATTAATTAATTGTCGCAGTCGCGTAAAAACTATCCTAAGCGGAAGCCATAATAATAATGTACCTATAAAAAATGTTCCATATTATTCCGTTCATGGGAAACTGAGATCATTCGTGACAGAACAATGTATAAAATGATACTGGCTGATTCTTTTTTTAATTTAGAGATTAATTATTTAATTATGTTAATTATTTGTAGTGTATTTAGTTCAGTAATTTCTTTATTAATGTTTTATTTAGTAAATTTTAATATATTTAGTTAATGTGAATTATCATTTAGAGATTTATTATAAGTGGAGATAGAAAATATAGTTAGATAGAAATATAGATGGTAATAAATTTCCTAAGGCATCGAATATTCTATTCACTAAGCTTCTCTGCGTTTTTGAAAATGTATCACAAAAAAAAGAGCATGCCAGTCGCTGGATTCGAACTCGGGGATACCGACTCCGTAAGCTATGGGTCAAACCACTGGCTGGACTAAATAACAGTTGTAAGAACACGATGAATTTTCGAATATCTTGACGACGTGTTACCACGGTAATGATACTGTTATATATAACCCCGCGCTTGCAACATAATATATAGTCTCTAGTCGCCGCAGAACCTATTTTCATCATATATTTTTCACGTTTTATCTATACATTACTAAAAGTTTGAATGTGGTCGTTTTTACTTTCCAGTCAAGTTTATGGTTACCAATTTTCAAGTCTGTAGCTCATGGATTCAAGGAGTTCCCATACAAAGTTCAACCCCATTTTCTACCCCCATTGAACCCAAATCTTTAAGATTTTTATAGCTCTTAACCTGACCGGGGATTCTCGCGACAGATTAGTAAAGTTTGCATCAAAATCCGTTCAGCCGTTTTCACGTAATGCTCTGTTAAATAAACAGACAAACAGATAAACAGATAGGCAGACAAAAATTCTAAAAACTGTTGGAACGTGTTCTGTTATCAATTCTAAGTATCCCCAGCCAACTTTTTTTCGTTTATCTTCCATGTACAGACTTTTGACCCTCTTCAGCTTTATTATAAATATGTAAGATAGATAGATAGATTATATATTATAAACTAACGAAAAATAATGCGTTGAATTGTGAACTGTTTTGGCTGCATGATAAGTAGCGTTATTATATAGCGAGTAAGATTAAAAACTAACAGTGTTTAGGTACAACGTTGACATAATACACCTTGAAAAAAAAATTTTTTTTTTCGATGTTATTGGTTTACTTAATGAACCAAATGAACTTTTGAATCGATGTTAATATCTGTAGGTTTATTGGGGCATACAGTACCTATAAAGAACTAGATGGTCCTAGCCTAAGCACATAATATTATTACATTTATAGATTCGAACATCAACTACTGTAGGTATAATCTCGTGTTGTAAAACTCCCATCCAATTTTACAAAGAGTTGAAGGTTCACCGAAACAAAATAGATTTGGACTTCGGTCGAGATTGAGAAATAAATTGACTCCACTGTACGAAGGTGACTCGTAGGTACACAATACATAGCGAGGAAAGATTGGAAAACTATCGTTTAATCTCTCGATTTTTTGCATGACTGGGAATCAAGGGTCTGGTTGTTGAGTTGAGACGACGTGAGTATGCTTAGTAACTAAATACATACATCTAAAAGCCACTTAAACGTACGTTAGCCTTAGCTAATAAACAGTTGCGTGCGTTCCTTCTTCCTCTTTGTGGCAGGCGTCTTGTGATAAGACTTTACTATGTCACTAAGGCGATTTATCGCCCGTTTGGTATGCTTAACGATTCTTCTATACATTTTAACTCGCAGATAAGTCGCAATGTCGTGCCGGGTAGAAATAAAAGTTGGCCAAATAAAAAGCCGTTATCAAATGATGGGAAGCGAGTTATCCGGCCGTCCATCTTTTTGTTCATAACGACCCTTAGAACTATGCTTTCGGTAAGGTCGCCGTTTCGAGGATTATTCTAATTAGTACGCCACTCAAGTTTAATTAAGTACTATCACGATGTTTTATGAATAGAATTATAATAACTTTAATTGCTGACCCGATAAATTACGCATGAAGAGCCGTTATAACATTAGTGAACAGTGATAATTGAGGACTGAATCTGTCAAGCATTGAACAGGAACTTTTATTTATTGAGAGACTGAGAACCATTTAAATATTGAGAACATTAGCTATCCCAGAACGAATATATAATGTTCCACATTTTAGGAGTCCCAATAGATGGTTTCATTTTAGAAAAGAATACCTTGTCTGTAAGTATCCTCGCAGATTTAAAAGTAACGCACAATGTGAACATATTTGCAAGCGCTGTGGTTGTACGGAAGGTGTATACGGAAGTCATAAGATACGCTAGTTGGTTCCGGTACCTGCTCACTAGTAGGCGCCGTATGCCTGTTTACCACATTCATGATATAGCGACGTCAGTCTAATTCTTAAAATATTTAAATTGTTGAAACAGCGTTTTATGTCTTCACCTGTAGTTGTCCTGTGATCAATAGTTAACATCTTTTGTACATGCAAGTTATGATTTGACCACACAGATTTATATCAGAGGAGACACCGTTTATGCGGATTACTACAAATCCAACCAAAAAATGGGAGTTATAGTCCTTAACTATTGCCATGTCCACAGGAAAAAGACGCAACACCGAAATGTCCTGCTAGCACTAGCTTTTGCGATCATTTCTAAGTAAACTTACATCATTAAAGTAAACCTGCTCCAGCCGCTGCCTGGTCTTACTAGCTTTGGTATACTCTGGAAGACTAGACTGGCGTCGCACGCGCATCCTCTGCTCCCTCTCCATCGTCATCAAATCAGACTTCTGAGACAGCACCAAGTAATGCAAGCGATGCACTAGATCCATCTTGGTATAGTATTCAAGTTATACACGAAAATCGCGGCAAATCACTGGAGGTTAAGATCAAGGTCACAGTCACGGCTTGATTACTACTTCAGCCTGTTACCTATTAACCCAAGTGTCTGTTAAACGAACAAATGACAAGCGATAGAACGTTAAAATTATAGCGCGGCGGGCCGATAAAGTTTCAAAATCGACACAAGTAACCGTAATTAATAATGAATATCTAAGCTCTTAATGATACATAGCATAGCAAAAAGAGTAGTAACCCAATAAATATATTTCCGGGAAATTGTATGTTCAAAACAAGTCGAAGATTATTCACAAATACTAAAACGGAACTGAAAAAACTTTAACAACGACAAAACTACATTTCACCTATTATATATCACATCTAAAATTTCACTATTTCTTTCTAGTGTACAATACGAATATAACCATAAGTCCGCCGTGATTTTTTGGAGCGAGTACAAAAGTGGAAGGATTTATTTTTCCGTTCGGTGCGTCGGTTGAGGCGGGCGCGGCGTGACTGTGGGGCAGGGCGGATGTGAGGCGTCCTGGCGTCGCGAGGCAACCGCGGGCAAACATCTTTCAACCCTGCGAGAACTGACTCAGAACTTGCTATAACTTGGAACCCAATTAACATCGTATTAAGCGTTTGTAAATACCTATCCGATGGATAGATAAATGAGCAGCATTTGTATATTTGTTTGTTTTTAAATGGGTGTACGAAGACGACTTTAGGTACTTAAAATCGATCTAACTAAGTAACTAGTCCGGGAAAATTCGTTTCTCTGAGTTTAAAAAACAAAGCTGGTACTGATTATTATTTATTATGATTAAGTAGCTCAAAATATGCTACTCAACGGATTATAAGGACAATCATTACTAAATTCTGGTTCAGAAACAAAAAAATCGACTCCAAAGACACAAAGTAGCTGGTACTTACCGCATTTCTCAAAAGATTGTCGTGAAATTTTGTGAGCAGGTTCCATAATTAAACGAAACTTTTTTTTTACAAACGGACACGCCAGGTCTACCAGCTCACAGAGCTACTTATTGTTACGTCGTTCAATTACGCAAATTAGTAAAACAAAGAACGTCTCAGATTGCAGGCATGCTACAAAACATTGGCTAGAAAGTGGGATTTTCCGCACGCGTTTTTTTAAAAACAATTAGGAGAAAAATCTGACTCCAAAATCGCAAAAATTTGTTACTCAATCACGCTTAAACGGCTCAACCGATTTGGATGAAATTTTGCACAAAGATAGTTTATAGCGCAGACGAAGTCGCGGGCGGAAGCTAGTCTAGAATAAAAACCTGTGACATACGGAAAAAGACATAGGTAAGTACATGGCGAAATTATAAAGTGCAGCGTGATTATAAGTAGGTTTTAATTTAATTCATTTGTGGTGATAGTGCCAATTGAAAAGCAGTCGACCTTCATGAAGGAGAAAATCTAAGGCCCATTTCTCAAAAGCTTGTAACTTGTAATACAAACGAAAGTCTCTTTCTAATAGAATAAGAAGAAAACAGGCTTCCGCGTGTATTACTTACAAGCTACAAGCTTTTGAGAAATGGATCCCTGGCCGAAGGGTGTACTTCTCCGGCTCTCTCACGCGAAAACTCTTTCCACCCGGCTATATACTCATGAAAGGTCAACTTTCAGAATAGGAGAGATGAAAAGTTATTTGTAAATATGGGGCTTGATGCCTGAGACAAATAAATAAATAAAATAAAATTTCTGATTTTGTCATTTTGGGTATGAAAACCTAAATCCTAACTAACTAGCTTCCATTGACGTTATATGAAAACAAATTGTAATCGTAATGATTCCTGCACAGATTTAGGTCGAGTTACATACCAAATAGGTAGTAACATAGCTGTGGTCGGAATCCGAGAACACAATATCGATAGCTCGATGAGAAATATACATCACGGAGGTAGCCAGGCATACGACAATCAGATATGCCGCTTGTTCGAGTCTGGCATCTGGCTATGACATTTATTCTATTCGACAGCGAGAAAAATGTACCTAAGACGTATTCTAAAAATTACAGATATGACGCTGATATCGGCAAGGATAGATACATAACGACGGTGGAAATTTCAAATGTCGTAAGGGACAAGCAGGCTTATGTCCCTTACGACATTTGAAATTTCCACCGTCGATAACATTTATGAGCATACGAATGTAGGTACAAATAATGTATGGTTGCAGTATATGCCACCTACCACAGTGGCGGTACTTATACGTGAAAATGTTCGATGGGCAACCCGGAACAAAAGTTTTGAAGGGGTTTAGAGTAGTACCTATATAATTATAGGCCGGTGGGAATCGGCTTGTATGGGCGCTCCGCCACTGCTGCCTACCCACAGCAGCTTTAACACAATTAAATTAAACAAATCGGACGAATTAGTTCGCACGGACAGTTCAATACGTCGAAAATGGTCATTTCTAAGCATGGACCTATACCAAACACTTAGGACAAGCTATGGTAATAATTTTACCACGACCGAGCGAGATGGTAGTACTTATAACTAAGGCGCGTGTGCACGCAAAGCAAGTGGATGTCCAGCTCAATCAAGCTATGAGATGCATATCTGGGACTATCAAGAGCACACCCGTGAAGTGGCTACCAACCCTTTGCCACATATGTCCACCTCACTTGAGAAGACAGCAAGCTCTGGTTCGTGAGACACGTAAAATCTTGGCCCGCCCCGATCTGCCTGCCAATGCCGAGTTTGTAAACCCTCCGGCACACCGACTGAAATCTCGACACCCTCCCTACCAGACTGCAAGAAGCCTCATGGACACGCACTTTGACACAACCGCAAAATGGGAAATGGAATGGATAGACAATCCTCCCAAAAGCATGGGTGTTAGGGTGTTACAATCAACCCAACAGTGAAACCACCCGGCTTCTCATTGCCTAGAAAAGAATGGTGCCAGCTGAACAGGTTGAGAACTGGCTGCGGACGCTCACGTGCATTCCTATACAAATGCGGTTGGATAGAGTCTCCGAGGTGCGATTGTGGGGCCGCGGTGCATTGAGCATATCATCAAGACCTGCCCGCTCAGTAAATACGACGGTAATCCGGCAGACTTGTTCACCCTCGACAGTGACGTAATCCTATGGATGCAAAATTTGAAAATTATTTTATAGTATACGACTGATTATATTACTGTCATACGATTACATAAAAAAAATAACTAAGGCTGGTTTTAGTGTCAGGGGGACCGTCCGCGCGGACAGCTCCGCACGACCAATATGTATGGCGCGTCCGCGCGGACCCGTCCGCATTACTCTAAAACGCTCCCTTAAGCTTAATACATCGTACGTGATCCGCGCGGACGGTCCGCGTGACACTAAAACCAGCCTTAGACTCTGAGTTAGAGAAATAAGCTTAGCTTAGTCAGTTTTAATTCGTAGATATTATACTTTTCTTTAAAAAAAATAATCTATTGATGCTTAGAATTAATCTAGAGGAGTCATAAGCACGTTGCTAACCCTTTATTGATTTGAGGATTCGGTGTGTTGACACCAGGACAAATGCAGCTCGCTTCTCAACAAAGCGCATCTCTCTGGAACCGACACCAAATATGTAGAGAGCAAAGGTAGTGTGTGCTCTGTACCTACGTTGGCGCAAGTAAAGTACCCGGGCGAATTTAAAACACAGTTAGGAATAAGGAAAGGGATAGGTTACAATAGGTTATTAATTTGCCCATAATTTCAATTCTATCTGCATAACAATTTCAGATTCGCTTTCCGAGCAATTGTAACGACTCGGATATCAGATTATTTATCGATGAATGCCATTCTCTTTTATAAGTCACAAAATAGTAAAATTTACAATTTTTGGCCGGTGTTAGGGTCAATGATCTTTTTGGAGAAACTCATTTACATTGTAGCACGCAAGTCACCTTGAGTTTTTTTGTAAATGAGGCATCAGTCTCAGCTGTTTTAATGTGTTTGAGAACACAGTTATATGTATGTGGATCCCGGCAACGTTGAATGCCGCGCGAGCCTTAGCCAAGCGCCGGCGCGGGGGCTCCAGCACGTGCCGCCTGCGAATAGGCCTTTGGGTGAGTTGACCGTTGGTTTTATAGTTATTTTCGTATGTATGAACAAGCAGTCAATATGTAAACACTTGGTAACATTAGGATGTAATGGTGTCTGAATATGTCTCTCGCGGGATGGTCTACTGTATTTCGGTCGATGAGTCGCAAGGCTCGCTTTTGAATTCTGAACACTGTCACGATTGGCCAGACATTGCCAACTCTTTTAACATTTGCACTACTCAACCTGAGATATGACATGTTCTCACTACGTAATATAGGTATGGTTGAAATTATTTAATGTGGCCGACTTTTTATAAAGTTTGTCATTGGAATTGCAATCTTGGACGGTACCTCTGTTGATGTATGAGTTGCTTTTGAAATGGAATCTTTATGGAATTCGGCCAACTCAAATAACCTCAAGTATGTATACAGTCGCGGAATGAAAAGGTCACTTTTGGACCTTAACATCATTAAGTCAAAAGGAGACCAACCTTTTCATTTTTTAGCTATACATATGGGAAAATTGTGGCAGTGAATGATCTAACTGATTCACCGCCACGCTACGTTCTTAGTGCTACGCCGTAGTCCCCGTAGCAGCTTATTGTCCACATGTAGCTAAAAACGCACCGAAGCACTTTGACGCATGTGTGTGTCATGATTTTCGCTGAATGGATCAAGGCGCAAGCGTATATAGCAGTGCCTTGCCTGCTACGCCGAAACTCGAAGCAGGGACAAAATCTACCCACGCTGCACCTTCCAGTACGTGGTCGCCACTCGATAACCTTTCCACCCCAAAGGCCATCGGTTCTACGTGCAAGAGAGACCTTTACCAGGTCATCAGTCCACCTTGTGGGGGGCCTACCCACGCTGCACCTTCCGGTACGTGGTCGCCACTCGAAAACCTTTCCACCCCAAAGGCCACCGTGCAAGAGATAGGTATTCCGAGTCCCATTCTAAATGCTCAAGGACTGTCTTCTCAGTCGTACACTTTTGTCAGAGTGGTCGTGGTCACGTTTATGGTGTACTCGGTGGGTCTCCATCGTTATTGGGCCTCATTACCCAATGGTCACCGCTTTAGATATGACGCGACACTTCAGACGGTTTGTGGCATTGCGGGAGCACTCTGGACTAGGTATGCTGGTCTCCATGGCCGTTCCTTCAGGATCGAGTTGTTAGTTCGGAACGCTGTCCAAGGTATCTTTAGGAGTCGCCTCCAACCTCCAACACCACATCTCTAGAACGTCGATTTTTCGACGGTTCTGTAGTCTCAGTGAACAAGTTTCAAGCTCAAGGACTGTACCTACATGATTTACATTTGTTAAGAAAACTTTTCAAATAAATTGCCTTCCGATTTTTCTCGTTTCATAGGTAATTGCGAGAGGTAATGGATAAAACGTCTCCGTACGGAATGATGGATGCTAGCCCTCACGACACGCCCGATAGGTAATCAAGAAAACTAAGTTATTTACGGCGAGAACGTATTTTTACACTTCGTCGGTTAACAGCGATCGCCTTGGGCTTAATTGCAGCTGCACAATTCTTAGAAACAACAAGATAGGTATATAAGCTTCTACCTTTTAGTTTATAAAAGATTTTCAGAGACAGATTTATTCTAACAATAATAAGTTACTCAAGTTCTGGGTACAATATCTAAGTCTGTTTTTATTGTTTGCTTTTATGTTAGTACGTAGGTACACTAGATACTTTTGATTTTTGCTCTAATAAATTATTTTACATACTAATATTAAAAACCGGCCAAGTGCGAGTTCAACTCGCGTGGTGAGGGTTCCGTGTATAATCTAAATTTCATAAGTGTTTTGAATACTCAAACTTCTTATAGGTTTTCCTGTAATATTTAGGCAAGGAGCCTTTTTCCATATTTTTTTCAGAATTAAAATTCCTAGTAGTTTCGTCTTTTTTCCTAAATTACTTCAAATCTGTTTTTGCTAAAATTATAAAAAAAAATATCTGACATGCTTACAACAACCTCTTTCATTTGATATGTCACACAATAGTTTGCGAAAGTTTTTTTTTTAATTTTCCAGTTTACCCCCCAAAAGTGGCCCCCTTGTTCAGAATTCATCAATTTACTTTACGCGTTCATCTTTAGGTCACCAATTTACATATGTGTACCGAATTTCAACTCAATCGGTCCAGTAGTTTCGGAGCAAATCAGCTGTGACAGACGGACAGACAGACAACCGAGTAATCCTATAAGGGTTCCGTTTTCTATTCCTTTTGAGGTATCGGAACCCTAAAAATGATAGCGTGTGAGGTTCCTTGTTTATCCTTTGTAACAAAAGTTTGTAGGTATGTAGGAGGTAGTTAATCTCCGGAACTACTTATCCGATTTCAAAATTCTTTCTCCGGTTAGGTACCTACACTCAATAGCAAAAGTTCCGGGTACAGTTTGTACTGAAATTCTATACAACTTAGGTCCCTATGGTCAGTAATTAAAAGATATAGTTAAGTTCACAAAATTTTATTTTCAAGGTAGAAATGTCTACCTTATAATACAATCTCACAATTGAAAAATATAAAGAAATCGAGACCCAAACTAGACGTCATCGTTTCCGGTAAACAACAATCAAGTTTTGTAAATATGTAAATACTTTACTTAATTGACAACTATAACACAATTTTATTACTTTTCGTATAACGTGTACTTATACAGTTTTCTTTTCAGTTGTGCTCAAATGGGATCACAGAATGTCAATAACACCAAACTGCCCCATACACAATTCATGGCCGAAACGCCAAAAACTTTGTCAACAAAATAATGTTTTTTTTTTCTTATATCTTATCTTTATTACCGCTAAAACAATGATGACGTATCATATGAAAACCATGAAAAAAACACCAAAAATTACAAGCACAATATGTAAAGTTTCACCAGTGAATTAAATTGATGGAGCCCGTCTCATTTTCATTTTAATTCTATTTTGTTTAGACCCCTTTTATGTACGCCGTAGCTCGTATTTCCCGCTATGTATCGATAACTCTGCGTAGAGCTTTGCCGCGATATCGCCTTATGCACAGTGAAAGTATTATCAGCACAGCCACCACAGCGGAGATAAGAAAACTCACGCTGCGACCCCACACGAGCCGAGAGAAATGTACACTCCTATTTCAGATTTATACAGCGCGAGAGACAGGAGCCACCGAGTCGCGCGCGTTGCGACGTGACAGCAAGTTGTGCCTGTCGTGCTGCTATGTCACGTCGCGTTCAGCGACTCCCAGAGGCAGATTAAATGTCGAGAGCACTCTAGGCAAGTACCTCACCGGCGCCCCACCGGCACGCGCCCCTAGGTAAGTGCCTAGTTTGCCTGCGACTCCCATCTCTTTCGCACTGTTCAAATTAGAAAAAGCTAGAGTCGTCTGGCGTCGTGTCGTGGTGCATGACAGAGCCAACTGTCTTCTACAGTTACTCGTAAAAGACACTAGCACCTTCATATATATTAGAATATTTCTGGTCAAACTTAACTTATAACACTTTTAAAATGATCACGAAAAAAATGAGTTCGCAAAGCTTGTGCGTTTGTAACTTAAAATTGTATACAAAGTTGTACCTTTTTGTAAGATAGCATAAGAAAAAATAACAATTAGCACAATAAGTTAACCCTTAGCCAGGCCAGGGCAATGGCTATAGTACAAAATCATGTGGGCCTATAATAGTCCACTGCCTGGATAAGGGTTAAAATGATATGTAAGTGGTTTAAACATCATCCAGAAATATATATGAAAAATCTAGTAAATATACTAACACCATTTCATAGTTTCTAGTATTTAGCACTCAAACATGTACCTACAGTTTTTTTAATAAAATTATCTAACAAATAATTTAAACACAAGACATGCATGAAATTTATATAGGTGCACAATGCTTTAACAAGTATTAGAGTTTCTGTACTTATGAGTTATTAATGTTTTATGAATTTATTAGGTGTCACTCATATGCACAAGTACATACTAACTATGTATAAATAGTTACCTTAAAACTACAAAATGATAGCAAATGGAAATGTGACTAAACACAATATTTTAATATTTAAAACATTCAACTGTTTGTGTTTAGAACTAGTTTTGAGTTAAGAAAATTAGGCTTGTGCGGTAACATTTACAACAGATTGCGTAAATGTGAATTTCAGATGTGAATGTTTAATAGCAACTTTACTTGAGCTAATTACTTGTAAATATTGCACAACTTCAGTCAAATAGTAGCAGTAATTGTTAACAAATATTCCTTGTTTTGACATCAATATACCATCCTCAAACATAATTTATTATTGTTTCAAACTCATTAAACATGTTAACATAATTCCTCGAGGGTAACTTATTTAATTTTAATAAATTCAGTTACTGCTCCAATATTTTAGATTTAACGTTCAACTTAGCAAGCTGTCCCAACATAAGAACTGTGTTAATTAAGTTTTCAGAGTAAATCCGTTGATTAGTTTCCATTTTCCTCAACTTTTGGACCACATATTTAGAAAAGAATTCAAGATCATTATCATTTTCTTGGACCCTCCCGTCTGAT
This sequence comes from Epinotia nisella, assembly GCA_932294315.1. Taxonomy (NCBI): domain Eukaryota; kingdom Metazoa; phylum Arthropoda; class Insecta; order Lepidoptera; family Tortricidae; genus Epinotia; species Epinotia nisella. The sequence goes on from OW028681.1 coordinate 15,627,291, forward strand.
TCTTCACTGCTGTGTTTGCGTTTGGTGCTTTTTGGACTTGTTTGAGTTGGTAATGAGCGTGATTTCCTTTTAGACACATCATTCACAATAGCCTGGTTTAAGTCCTCTCCAAGATCATTAGCCTCTTCTTCGTTGAGGTGAATAGTCAAGTCATCAGGGACAGTTACCATCGGTACATGATTATCAGAGAATAAGGGAGATGGGAGGAAAGATACCCGTTTACGGACCTTCACAGAAGAGTTTTTCGGTTTCTTGTGTATTGTTTCATCTGTCACTGCAACTGTGTGTCTGCGGTTAGATTTTTCTTTACTTACATCCTGTTTACGCATACGGTTGAGAGATCGTTTACTGCTCCAAAACTTGACTTTAATTTTCTGTTTTGGTTTCTTATCCACCATTAGCGGTTCAATTAAAACTTTAGGAAACATATATCGAACACCATCATCAGGGTTCACGGTGTCCTGTTTCTTGTACGGTTTTACTACAGCTTTATTGGCATTATTAAAAAACTGTGTGTTCAATTTGTACCGTACATTTTCGTCATCTGACTGGTACCCATTACTCTTTGATGCCAATTTTGCAGAACTTGGTTTCATTATGTTTCTGTTGTAAGGTATTTTTATATACACAAAGTGGGGCTGCTTATAGCACGAAAATATGTAGCTTGTGAGTATCTGAAACATTAAAATATACAATATTTCAGGGTGTTTTCTCACTATGAAAAGTTTCCCGCCGAAATTACGCGACTGTTTCGACCAAAAATTACAATGTTTTTGACAGAGTGAGTTTGGTATAATCGCTTGTACAAAACAAATGAATAAATTGTCAACGTATAGAAATATAGTTAAATTATACTAGGACGTGTAAGTGACTAATCAAGCGTTACGATAATATTATTTGAGGTTATACTGATAGCCACTCTCAACTATTGAGCAAATAGTAACATACTCTCCGTACATTATAAACAATACTTTGAAACGATTAGCATTATTATTCAACTCATTCGTGCCATGGAATGACTCTTATTCAACAAAAATATGTCTTGTCATCATAAGCTTCTCATAGCTGTTAACATTACATAATCAATATTCTCAATAGAGCAAAACTTACCTTCTAATCTCTGCATTCTCTAACACACTATTCAAAATCACTGTGTATTCCGATAGAAGCTGAAATAATATTATTTCGTAGTCGTACACAAACACGAGTCCACAGTACATAGATTAGATAGCCTTCATGACGCAAAGAAGTTCCTAATTTATCCGCATGTGGCGCGGTAAACGCGCGGGAAACATTACGGCTGCGTTCGTAAAAATCCGGTTCGAACAATAATTAATTCGCAGCACAGTATATCGATTAAGTTACTGGTAAAAATGTTCAATTAAGTTATTATTATTTAAATGGAAGTAAGACGGTACTATTACGAACTTGAATAAGATTTACAGCCTTCTAACGTTATTGTATGTTCATGTACCTAGTTATACATTTTTAAGTTCAAGTAGGTACATTTCGCCATCAGATATATCGGAGCGGCCAAAGTGCTCACAAATATCTGAACACGTCTCTAATGCCTCGACAATAGAGGCGTGTTCCGATATTTGTGAGCACTTTGGCCGCTCCGATATCTGATGGCGACTGTACCTAATGAAAATAATCTATCGGCTGTATTCATTTTATTGTAGGTAGGTAGGTATTGTACTAACCTTATAGGACCAAAATATCAAAAAACGATGACTGTTGGTTTGACTTAGATGTAAGAGTGCTTAATAATATAAGTATGCAAAGCAGCAGCTATTCCAAAACGTGTCTAAAACACGATATTTACATTTTATTATACAGTGTAAATACTTACCTACTCTAGTCTTACTTAATTTCCAAAATCCGGTAAGTAAAAAACATCACTACAACCTATAAAATGATCAATTAAGTATTTGAATGGCAATATCTTTGATTACCTACTAAAGAAAGCATTCAATGCCAAGCTTTTTCAGCAGTTTTGGGCATTTTACTTACCTGGCTTTAACTTTTCGTAGCTTGAAATTATTATCTTTCCATGTACTGTAATATAAGTGATTATAAAACATTCCTTATTGAATTATTCGATTAACTTCAAGTCCTTCATGAAATCGAATATTTTTTTTCAGTATAACCTAGATATTTCGGTGTTATTAATTTCAGTTTTTTTAATAGTGTTTTATGAAACTGTTGTATAAGAAGGGTTTTAAAACGCGAGTGGTGTGGGTTGCGATGCGAGCCTTGGCGAGCACATGCGTTTTACAATACTTTTTCTACAACTAATTTTAGATAAATATATATTTTTTAGACTTTTCAGGTAGAAAGTTTGCTAGTCACGTAATTTCTTCAGGACTGCAGTTATTTTATTCTTAGTCCATTTTAAAAGGAACATATACCCTTTTTTTCACAAACACGAATAAAATCTTAATATGTAATATATATGTATATAATCATTTTCCTTTTAATTTTGAACTGGAATTTTGGTGGGAAATCAGACATATGAATGTCTGTTCATGATTTGGCTTGCTTGCATTTGCCATCCGAACCAAACCCAATCCAAAATATTTATTCTTTACAAATAATTGATAAAACATAACACAGATTTATAATATACCTACCAATGTTTGGTCGTAAATAAAACTTTTATTTCAAATTATTTTTTTTGTGAAGTAGGTAGGTACCACTGGTTTATGAAAAATGTATGAATCATAACAGCACGCTAAACTGTGTTTTTGGGCATATAGTTTTTGACGATTTACTATCGGTGTCATTGTATTTGAGTAATGCCTATATAAATGGCAGATAACAATACCGGAGTAGAAAAATACTTATAATTAAAACATAACACATTACCGAAGGTAGCTCGATTTTTTTTTGTCAATAATATGATCAATCAACAAAATTATTATTGATGTTATTGCTGTGAAAGCTCAGTTATCTTCCTTTTTGACACATAATTAAAAATGCATTCTTATTGTATTAGGTATCTAGATGAAAGATAAAATAAAATAAAGAAAGAAGTTGCTAGTGAAACAATGGAAATGTTTCAGGTTAATTTTATAAATATTTCGTAAATTAAATACTTAATCCCTATATTTTTAGGTGCATTATTGAAAATGTTTTTTATCAACGGAAATGTTGTAATATAAATATAACGCTGATAGCACTAACTATCGATAAGCTTACCATATGATTCTTCATAGATATCCAGCCCATTTTGGCTCGGAATTTAATTTTCAGTTTATTATCCGTGGCTGCTGGATAAAACTAACGTAATAGGACGGAAACACGGGTATTACAGTTACTGGCGAGTGATTTGTTATTAACGCGGACGTCGTCGCAAGGTTATGTGTGCCTGCGAGATCTCTTCTCAGACTGAATAGGAGGCTGTGCGCAATGCGGCAATCGTACTTACGAAAAACATTCAATGTAATTGTTTTATAATCCCTGTGATGCTTTCAGTGATGTCGTTGAGATTACTATATTATATAATTGTGTCATCTATTTTTCATAAATATAAAAATAAAATAAAAAAAGGAAATTTAATTAAAATCAAGAGGATTATAGAGCCAAAATTTACTTACCAAAGCCTGAAAGTTGACCTATATGAAAAACCGCAAGCACAAAAAAAACTTCCTAACAGCAAAAGCTCCGCAAAAGAAGAACTTTCAAGCACTGAATTAAAAGCGGGAAAAGTTTAAACTATTGATTCAAGGTTTTAGTTTTCTGCACATGTGCAAAGACTTTGGCGCCTGCGCTCTGGCCCGAGCCCAGCAGCCTGTCGGAATGTAAACACTCAGAAGAAAAAGAGTTGTTTAGCCAACGACGAAATATTTTAGTAGCCGTCTCTGACGGCTAGTCTATGTACATAGTTATATAACTTTGAATGTATGCAATGCAGACACTAGCCGTCTATGTAGATATATCTAACGTTGCTTATAGTAGGTAGGTAACTACGTTGGTTATTACCTAAACGTTTATTACTAATTTTTTTATTACATTAGGCATACCTACAACGAATGCACGTATTGTGCACTGCACGGTGCACATCCTTTGTGCAAGTTGTAGTCTGGCCTCTGAATACGCATAAAGCGGCGGTTATACTGCTTCGTTCGCCTAACGCGGTCGGCAAACTTGTTTCAAACTACTTCGGCCAACGACTGTCGTCTTCACATGAGGCCTGAATCACCGGCGAGGCCTGCGGTGGCGGTCAATAGTAAATTTGACAGCTAATGCCAAGTTTATGAGAGGCTTTAGTTAGTCTGCCTAGTGCGGTCACATGAGTAAGGCTATCGCAGCCGTCGGTCACCGAATGCGGCCGACTACCATCGTTTTTGCGCTATTGCGGTCGCTAATATACCGATTGTCGCTGAATTGTTCGATATTCGAGGGAAAAAATTCTTTCTGGGAAAGTTTAGTTAAGCGGTCTACCGGTAAAAGGCCCGCACCGAACAGATCAAGGCCGCGTTCTCCGACTGTCTCTTACAAACGCATCGTGGACGCATGCATCCACCGCCGATGTGCCAGACGTCGACCTTGAAAAATCATCGAGGCGAGCATTCGTACACACCTTGATCTACCCATTGCTCGCCCTATGCAAGCCCTGTCGTCAGTAGACCGCTTTTGGATGTGAATCACATCACATAGCTGCTATAAAGACAATGCAGAACCCACCACGAATTCGCAATAACTAGCGCGCACACTCAAATAGGTACAAAAAGGAATGATTCGATTCGAGATTATTTCTTAGACGATACACATTCAGTAAATAACTTACCTGAGCGCCGTTATTTGAACATTCGCGTAGGTTGATATTTGAGTGGTTACTAGCTGAGCGCTTCAGTGCAGTTGACAGCAATAGTCAAATTGAGTCTCTATAGATATCTCAGCTTTCACCCTTCTCAATACGATCGATTCCTTACTGACTTGCATTGCATATAGTCATCAGATAGCAGTGCCTTCCACAAAAACAAGGCCAATTTTTATGAAGAGTTAGCAAGGGACCTCCTCGGATCCCTTAAATATACAACCGGGATAATATAACTACGAAAGAAGAACTTACCTGAGCTCTTACAGCAGCTAGATGAAGCTGTGCCGCCCTGTAGTCATATTTCTTCATAGATATGTCCTCCTGCCGAAATAAAAAGAAAATAAAAGATCTGTCAAAATATTCCTTAAGGCTCCTCTATGCAATGAGCCATCATGGCGCGGGACAGGGACGCAGTTATGTGTTGCACTTAGATCCTGCATACAGCGGACACAACTGCCATGGGCCATGATGGCTATTGTGTATGGGAGCCATTATAGGGAAATGAAGCATCAAGCAAGGTTTGACTTATTAAAGGGGTAGCCCTAAACTGTCCCACCCAACTGAAAAGTTGCATTTTAATTTGTATTTAATTTAGTTACTTGACATGTATACTAACTTAGTTTTAATATAATTTATTTTGTTTTTCATGTAACTAACAGCTATGGAGTCTTAATTAAAGGATGATGTCAAAATAGGTAATTATTTATATTTGAACGCGTCAATATTGCTATAAAATGCATATATAAATTATTATAAGTTTTCCCGCCATTTTATCAGAAAACAACGGACATATACACTACTCCGAGAGATGACACTTGGGGTCGTACGACTAGATATTAAAACCTTCATTGTTAGATGAGGTGGTTGGGACGCCCTCTAAGAGATGGCGCTGTTTTCAAAACATTCCACAATAAGTGTCAGCAGGAAAAGTTAGATGTCACGTGCATCGCAGATACACTAGAATCTAGATACAGCAAAGCACAAGCTTAGCACAACACAAACTTAAGTACCTCTAGGCAAATAGTTTCACCAAATAACACTTTTATGACAAATGTTCGAAAGCACTGAGTTTGTGAACAAAACATAACACGTTATTTGAGCTGTTTGTCAAATAGGCATTTTATTATGTATTTTATACGAATCCTTTTATTCGATAAGTTTCTATTGTTACCTAGGTACATTTGTACTTAGGTAGTACCTACATGGGCCAATGAACAATTGTTTCGTTGCTCTTTAAAACTATTATTTTATGGGGTTTAAATCACCTAAACACGTTTTTTTAGGGTTCCGTACCCAACGTGTAAAAATGGGACCCTATTACTAAGACTTCGCTGTCCGTCCGTCCGTCCGTCCGTCTGTCTGTCACCAGGCTGTATCTCAAGAACCGTGATAGCTAGAGAGTTGAAATTTTAACAGTTTTTGTATTTCTGTTGCCGCTATAACAACAAATACTAAAAAACTGGCCAAGTGCGAGTCGGACTGGGGCTCCCATACAACAGACATGATTTTTTTGCCGTTTTTATAGATAATGAACCCTTCGTGCGCGAAACTGACTCGCACCTGGCCGGTTTTCTTTTATTGGTAAACCCATTCCATGCTGGGGCATTTCCTTACCATGATAGGAATTTATAGTACCTAACTGTCTATTTTTTCCAAGAAACTCTATTGCTGTGGTCTCTTGGCTTACCGGAACCGAATAACAACAAGAAAAAGTTGATTGACCCACATAATATTTGAAGTTAAATCTTTATTTTCGTCTTTCTTTTCCAAATTTGTTTATGTAGGTAGGTACCCATACCCACCTAAACCGTTGCCATCCGTAGAGTAATTTGTAGTCTTCTTTATTTTTTATTTTGATTAATATCCTCAGTTTCGTTTAAATAGTTTTGTAGGTAGGTATTTCTTTTGGTTCGTTCATGTCAGTCAATTCTTAAGTAGGTAGGTAGTTGCCATATACTTTGAATATATTTTCCGATGTTACGCTTAGCTGTAATCGAGTTATCGACTAATACCTAATTGTCAATGCGATGTTTAAATATCTAAAATGAAATTCCAGTTTGGTAAAATCGAGCTTAAGTTGAATAAGAACAACGTAGGTACATTCACGGACCTTTATTGTTGAGCCATTTAGAGCTCACTTTATACTGGACACTTCATGTTCACAGCTCAACTGTTAAGAAATCAAAATTAGTTTACACCTAAATAAATTATAGGTAGGTACAGGTCGATTTACGAGAGCTGGCACGAATGAATTGAACGAGTGAATGATAATGTCTATGTGTGCATCACATAATTATTAAATACAGGTTGATCCAAAAAGTGATTATGATAATTGTGTTTTAGAGAATCTATGGAGAATCTAAAATATGAAACCTTTGGACGCCAAGAACACATTAGTATACTGCCGTGCCTACCACGCCAACGATCCATAAAGATATCTAAGTTAAGGTGTACTTTGATCATGAATAGAATTACAGTTAAATTGCTTAAGAATTTCGAATCTTTTCGCCATCATTCCGGCGGCGACAGTGTGAAAACAGGATATAAAATGAATTAAAAACTCTGTTGACGACGGACTCCTTGGTGTGCTCTTGTTTTAGATTTTGTAGAATTCGAACAAGCCATCACCTTTCGATTTTTGACATTAAAAATAAGTCAGAAAAATAAATATACTTACGTTTTATTTACTCGTACAAAGGACTTTAATAATAATTACTCAAATGATTAACATGATACTTGGTGCAGATTATAATTTTTTTTTTCTTGAATAACGAAAACGTAATATGTACATGTTTACAAAATATATTACAAAGCAAATGGAGATCCGAATAAATGTCTTCTTTTCTTTTTTTTCTTTTTTTATCCGTGATCTCTGCCTACCCCTCTGGGAAAGAGGCGTGATTATATATGTATGTATATATTACAAAATATTAGGAGGCCCCTGTATAAAACGGCACTCACACTGACAGTGACAAGTGACATTACTTTCGGTCAATTCATTCATGCCAGCTCTCGTGAATCGACCAGCACGGCTATCACAAGACGGCGCGCGAGCTCTCTCGATTTTTCTCGCACTATACCTCTCTTTCTAAGTGTTCTAATAAGAGAGAGACGGATAGTGCGAGAAAAATCGAGAGAGCTCGCGCGCCGTCTTGTGATAGCCGTGCTGTACCTAAATTACCTCGTCATTATATCTATTGAAAAGGTACAAACGAAAACACAAAAAGTAAGAATAAAAAATCTTAGGAGTAAGGATGAAAGATTTATTGCAATGTTACTATACCTACTTCCGATTATAATAAACTTCGAGAAAAGGTAGGTAGTGCCTGCCCTTGCGCTTCGCTTGGCTCGTCTTGGCGGGGGCACTACCGTGCCCCCAGATATAGAATTATACATTAGTACCTATTCAATTGTAATAGCTAAGTACTAACATTTTGTCCATTTTTAGGGTTCCGTAGCCAAAATGGCAAAAACGGAACCCTTATAGTTTCGTCATGTCCGTCTGTCCGTCTGTCCGTCTGTCCGTCTGTCCGTCTGTCCGTATGTCACAGGCATTTTACTCGAAAACTATAAGGTGTATTTGAACAAAATTTTGAGGATAGGTGTATTTTGTTAGCCGCTACATAGTTTTGTAATTAAAATGACAAAAAAAAATTTTTTTAGGGGTGCACTCCATACATAAAACAAAAAGTCAAAATTTTTTTTTTCATTGTGACCCCCCGTGTGGCACATCAATCGATAGGCCTTTCAAAATAAATATAAGGTTTCTTTGCATTTTTTTTGATTAAGTGAATAGGGTCGGAGATAATCGCCCCGAAAGTCACTAAAATTCTGTCCCCCCCCCTCTAATTTTTGAACGGTGTATTTTAAAAATATGGAAAAATTCATGAACATAGGGCTTATTAATTTCATTAACCGAAAATTGTTTTGAACAAGATCGGTTCAGAGGTTTTCGAGATATTGCTGAAAAACTGCCTTCCTCAAAGAAAAGGATGTAAGTGCCGTAAAATTTCTGTGACGATACGACCTTTTTAATAGGCACGGAACCCTTCGTTTTGCGTGGTCCGACACGCACTTGGCCGGTTTTTTTATTATAAACGCTTAAAATACCAGGTATTCGTTTGCGAATTAAGCCTGCTCTTCAATAATCGTGCCAAGTTGAATTGATACGTTTATTTTAACTCGAGAATCAGGCTGAGCGTGAATTTTTAATGACGCTGAGCAACCCGCATTTGTTTAAGCTTAGCAGTGTTAAAATTGCTGGCTTAAAATAGAATACTTTATAGGGTACCTACTGTGGTTCTATTTAAAAAAAAACTGACTTAGAAAAATACACATTTTTGATTTAGGTAGGTACAGAAATTAACATTCTCTACATGAAAATTGCTTGATTAAGTAGCGAAAAGAAAGAAGAAAGAGTAATTCTAGACTTTTTTCATACACGTTCGTTTTTACAATACACTATGAAAAAAAAACCGGACAAGTGCGAGTTCAACTCGCGCGGTGAGGGTTCCGTAAAATTGCTATGATCTAAGCATCAGGCGTTCCATACAAAATACACAAACATATTGAGAATTTTCCCGTTACTTTGAATACTCAAACTTCTTATAGGTTTTCCTGGAATTATTAGGCAAGGAACTATTTTCCATATTTTCTTCAGAATTTTAAGCCTATAGTTTCGGCGATAAGGGGAGGGGGGGGGGGGGGGTTTGGTCGTTTTTCCTAAATTACTTCTAATCTGTTTTTGCTAAAATTATTAAATAAATAATATGTGAGATTCTTACAACAACCCCTTCATGTCACACAATACAGTTTGCGAAACTTTTTTTTTAATTTTCCAGGTTACCCCCCAAAAGTGGCTCCCTTGTTCAGAATTCATTAATTTACTTTACGCGTCCATCTTTGGGTCACCAATCGGTCCAGTAGTTTCGGAGCAAATCGGCTGTGACAGACGGATAGACCAGACGCACGAGTGATTGTAAGCTTATATACATGTGTCTTCAATAAATAAATAAATAAAATAAATAAATAAATAAGGGTTCCGTTTTTTTCCTTTTGAGGTACGGAATCCTAAAAAGCAACATTTTTAGATGTGGCTCGCAGTAAAAGTCCTAGAATGACGTAGGCACTTCACATTAACGACATTTTATGTAGGTACACACAGACCAAGTAAGGGTAAGTATCTTTGTTTTAACCTAAACACAATACGTCATACAATACAATACAATACAAATACTCTTTATTGCACACCACCACCACCACTTAGCATGTTCAATAAAACCATGCTTTAATTGTTAAATAAACCGTTTATTTATAGAAATAAACTAAATTAAAGGGCAGCACAACTGCCATGTTCAAAGATCGTAAGTAGAGAGAGAAAAAAGCAACAGTGTTGCTAGTTACATATAAGAAAGCGTTTTGATACATTCAAATTAGCCTACATTTTGACAGATATTTATCTGTGATATTAATCCTATTTTTTATCTAATATATTTAAATCTGTTTTAATTATTTTAAATATTATTGTTTACATTTTATGTTCATGTATTGAACATAGTTGGCCGGGCAAAGCTGTCAAGAATAAAACTAATGAATTTAACTTTGTTTTACTTTGTAGAAAAAAAAACGTCATGTAGGTACCTGGAAATTATCTGTCATAAAAAAAAAAACTTAAGTTTGTGAAAAATACATTTTTGTAAAAAAAAAACTTGGCTTCTTGCTCACATTGTTGAGATAACTTTAGGCGAGTTCCTCCGGAATAGGGGGCGGTTTGCTGATAAAATAAAGCTTTGTCACAACAACTTCAGAAGTTCGAATGGAGTTAGCAATACAAACCTACCTGTCATATTGTAACTATAGCAACTTGTTCACCGATGTAAACAAACAGCAAGGAAGACGAAATATTTCGTCATTGTAGAAAAAAATACAATAAATATGCCGAAAGCAATCCACAACTTAATTTGAATATAATTAAATATTTACAGCAAAAAAAGGATGACGGATTGTCTAGTATTTCTATAAAAAATGTCTTCAAATTGGTTGTTGACATGATCGGTACTGACATCTTATAGTGCGATCGTAGGTATTGATTGAACTGGTTAGTTTGGTTTTATTTACCTAATAATTTCTTTTCTTATTAAAATATTGTAATAACAATTGAAGACGAATGTAGAAAAAAGGCATTTTGGTCGTATCCCAGACTGAACGTTTTATAATTGAGTTCTGCGGTCTTGAAAGCGACACATCAGAGTCAGAGTCTTCGGATTCACAATCTGAAGAATATTTAAATATCGAATACTGTACTTGGAATCAGATATGGATGAATAGGTATTTATTATAAACCATAGAATTTTTACATTCAAGAAACAACTCAAAGCCAATACACACTGTCCCGACTATACATGCCGTATGTACATTATCGCCTGTCGCCTGATGGTGGCACCACACTTGGCGGTATTTGCCCAAATATTCGTGCTGCATCTTTTTCCTTCCTACGACAAATGAAAGAGAGGCAACGATGCAACGCGAACACGCATTCCCAAGTGCGGTGCCACCATTATATTTTGCGGTTTACAGCGACACTACCTCAGGGTCAAATAGCGGCTTGTCGGGCTATACATGCATACAACGAGAAAACCGTCATTACACACACCGCAGCGGGATGCGGCGGCAGTGTGACAACCGCCTTATTTTTACCCATATAGATACTCTACCTGTATCTCGTTGACTTTGCTGTACATGTTGCTCTCCAAGCCGCGGGCCTGCAGCCGCGAGAGCGCCTCCAGCCCATCCTGCGAAAGACAAATTATATAGTCATAAAATAAGCAACATATAGAAGGTACATAGAAGGAATATAAGAGCGATATCGTCGGGGATAGTGCAATTCCGAAATATTGAATATGTAGTATATCTTTTTGTATGTATCTTATATATTTTTATTTATGTATGTCTATGTGTAGTGTATAATACATTTGTATTTTTTTCCTCTCTCCTCAAGTATATTCGTAACAGAAATTATCATACTTTTTTCTTTGCACCTGTTATAAGTCTCTGTTTAGCCCAATGGTTAGCTGGTAGAGAATGCCATTTGGCATTAAGCTCGCCATTTGTACATATTTTTTGGTATTTTGTGCAATAAAGTTTAAATAAATAAATAAATTCCGCGTAACTACCACTGGTAAATACTGGTAATACAACACACCCTTAGAGCAAATCCGCGTCACTGGCATTGATTAATACCGCGTATCTAACAAATGAACCCAAATTAAGATTTCCCGCCAACGAACGTAAAGTCTTGATTAGAAACGTTTTAAGCTTCTCCTGTAAAGTTGGGTGTTTTTAGATACGCAGTATTTACCAGTGCTAGGTACTCGGTTTTGCACTATGGGTGTTGTGTAGATACGCAGTATTTACCAGTGCTAGTTACGCGGTATTGCACTATGGGTGTTGTGTAGATACGCACTATTTACCAGTGCTAGTTACGCGGTATTGCACTATGGGTGTTGTGTAGATACGCACTATTTACCAGTGCTAGTTACGCGGTATTGCACTATGGGTGTTGTGTAGATACGCACTATTTACCAGTGCTAGTTACGCGGTATTGCACTATGGGTGTTGTTTAGATACGCACTATTTACCAGTGCTAGTTACGCGGTATTGCACTATGGGTGTTGTGTAGATACACTATTTACCAGTGCTAGTTACGCGGTATTGCACTATGGGTGTTGTGTAGATACGCACTATTTACCAGTGCTAGTTACGCGGTATTGCACTATCCCCGACGATATGATACAGAGAACAAATATAATGGAAAAAAAAACCGACACACGTTTTCGACATTTATTGTACTAAACACCAGATCTGATGGTAGGATATCTATATGTAGTTTACAACTTCAGTTTGTGTCGCGTTTAGCATAGTTCAAAATCTACGTCTTACCTATTACTAATGCCCTAACCAATGCCCTATGTAAGACCAATATTTGTACCATGTCTGCAATAAATAATAAATTATGAAATTATAATTACTTAAAGTCACCTATTGGTGAAGTACAAATAAATATTACTGCTATATTGTAATAGTTATATGTGTTTTGTTTTGTTTAGTTTCGTTCCATGACGCATTGGTTTTTTTACTGTAATGTCGTGTTAATATGTTTTTAATAAATAAATGGTGTTTACTATTTTACGGGTAGGTAAGGGTAAATAATTCCCAAAATTACCGGGACTGTAATTCAAATTATAAAGTAATTTATAAACGTTTCGCTGTTTCGCGTCGCGTCACGCGTCGCTTGTCAATCTCGAAGCAAATTCACTTGCCTTTTTTCCGTTGAAGTGATTTAGAAAGAAAATATGGTGTCAGGAGCAGGAGCGCGCCCGAACAAGGTGTCTCGGAAATTCGTGTAGTAGGAAATGTTTTGAGTAATTTCGTTTAACACACGCAAATGAGAGTATTTTGAAATAAGTACAGAAGCTTTTCAGTTTTCGTCAGCGGGTAAACTTGTAACTTCTTGGATGTACGAAAAATTTGAATGTGATAACGAAATATTAAGTCTACCTAAAAGGTTTTTTTACGAGGGATAGGAAAACAGTCAGATGCGTAACATTTCCCCGCAGCACCGGTGGCATCACCTCCTGTACAAGTACAACATGTACATGACCCACTTGCCTGTAGTTGCTTGATCTGTATCTCCAGATCCTGCGCGTCCTTGCGCAGCTGCTCGTAGCTCAAGCGTGCCTGCCCTCCTCCCATGCGGTCCAGCAGCATCTCCCCGCGCAGTACCGGCGGCATCACCTCCTACGCAACATAAAAAAAACCGGTCAAGTGCGAGTCTGACTCGCGCACCGAGGGTTCCGTACGAAATATCATACAGCGCCATTTATCGGTGCATTTTGTTACTAAATTGCGCGACCAAGGAACTCGGTATGTATTCACGTAGTACCACTGTAGAACCCTGTCGCAATTGACAGGCCGCCGTCACTCAAACTCGCGCGGTATTTATTGCGATAGGGTTCTACGGTGGTACGTTAATACATTTCCCTTACTGTATGTTGGTTTTTCAGCGATAATTCTATATCAAGTGAATTAATTTCGATAATTCTTTTTTTATTTGCTAGAAGGTACTTTCAGAACACTTTCATACGAATTTGATGGCAAAAAATTAAACACAGAAGTATTAAATTACAAACAAAATTAACATATGATTTTTGAAGAATAAAAAAAAACTACGCTATATAGAGGTATCGTTATACTTTTCCGGTAATATTCACGTTAATATTAATAATATATATTATTTTCAAATTTTTCGCTTGGTTAACTTCGGAGATAAGGGGGGGGAAATGGTATTTTTTTCAACATTTTTCTTTATAAATCAAAATTTTACCATTGTAGAAAAAAAAGAAAAACTGTTTTAGAATGTAAAATTCAAGCCCTTTCATATGATACCCCACTTGGCCTACTAACTAGACTTTGAATTTTTGCCCCCCCTCTTATCCGCCCTTTTTTATACAAATTAAAAGTATATATTAATTTTTTTAATTTTCCATACACGAGGATTAGCTTTATTTACAACTATTCCAAATTTCAAATCTATAGCATTAGTAGTTCCTGAGATATTTGACTTCGTGACAGACAGACAGACGGACGGAGTCGCACCATAAGGGTTCCGTTTTTACCTTTTTGGTCCGGAACCCTAAAAACAAAGGAACTGTCAATTTCATTCCAATTCCATCTCAATATCAGTGGGTCTTGCGTTACGCGGGTGCGCTACCTGTATTCAGACGGTCTGAGGTTGTGAGATGCATGAGCTATAAGATACAGCTTCTTACCGCTCGTGTAGTTCGCCACCGAGGCTACGCTTATGCGCTTACTATTATCGACATCATTTCAATACGTCAAATTATGTGCTATTACTTATGTGCCGTTCAACTCTTATCCCATGAATGAATAAGGATTCATTAAACTTAACATGTCTCTGATATATAAAATGTGGTTTGTCCCTTTCTTATGAACACAAATATTAACGTCACAGATAAAGAGAAACGAATTTTAAAGGCATTTTAGCTACAATACTAAGGTTTACACGTTTATGAATACGGCCATGTCTATTTACCGAAATTCCGCATTCCCTTATGTGAATTACTAATTAGCATATGTATCCAATACTGATGTGGGGGAAATATTTTGTTTGTAATGCAAAATACAATTCAATTTAATTGTTCCCGGTGCGGTTAGTTAGTAGGTACTTACCTACCTAATGGAATAAGTTAACTTTTCATTTTGTGTACCTTTCCTTTACTGTTTGCATAAAAAAAAAGAAAAAAAAACTGTCATACATGTTAGGTAGGTATTAATTTATTTCAATAGGTACATCTATTTTTACAGGCCTATAGAGTACCTATCTATTTTATTTGAATACTACTCTTTTCTTTGCCCCGTTTGATGATAAATTGATAATATATGTGTTATTAATCTAAATCGGTATAATTAACATAATTTCGGTGCCCTGAATTCCACGTTTATACAATGGTACTAACTATGTAGTCTATTCATCATTATATTCAATCTACAGAAAGTGTTTTAATCAAAACGATCTCGCATTATATTTCAATGATATTTTCATACATGGATTAAAAATAGACGCTTTTGGCAGCCTGATCTAGTTTCGTAAAAGGCAAACAGAAATATGTCCCCCGTAAAATATAAATATTTGATGCCTTTGTTGGTTTGCGGCTTGTTTGGTTGTCCGTGCGATAGGTTCGAGTTGGATATCTATGTAATTAATTCATTTTATTTTCGGTATCAATTTTATACACGGAAATAGAATGCACGCATTTTTTAATTCACGTGTATCTGATATTTGAGCGCATACAGTGTAATCCATATTGTTTTATTCTGTTGGCACGATGTGTTTGGCTCAGTAAATATATGTTGTTTAATATCTTCAAACGCGGATCAGTGTTGATAAATATAGGGTAAGTATTCTCACTTAGCCCGAGAGGGTGCGGATGGTCGAGCCCAATCCTTCAGCGAATCTATTACTTAGATTTAAATGGAAATAGCCCGAACAATATTGAGTAGATATTGAGCTCGTACGGCTGTCCAGTCTTTATTTTTTTGAATATGTCCATTTATGATAGCTTTGCACCTAATTTCAATTGTTTCGTCTACTTAGTTATTTGTTTATTTCAATACATAGTTATGTACATAAGTATATCTCCAAATATGTTTATTCAACCAACTGAGCCTAGCTCTCACCGCAAGTAAGCGTCGAACTTCCCGCCAAAAAAGTAAATTTAAGGATGTCAATGACTTGTATATGTCACTGTTTTAAATAGAATCCTAACGAGTGACTGTTTCTTTCAGTTGCGAGACGAGAATATCCATACGATCGGTAATATAATTTCGCCTGCCGGCCAAAAATTTCGAATACAATATTCTTCGCCCCGTCTTGTCTCACCTCAACCGAAAATAAACTTTATTATGCTTCGTTTAAAAGTTTAAACCAGTAAGCCTATGATATATGTACGCTACGATACCACCATTACGTTGAAATTTCCGTTGCGTTTGCAAGGCAACATACCATTAACCTTTTTTCAAACATATATCTTAACTTGTTTGAGAACATAAAGAAATAAGAAGTAATCCTCTATCTACGTTTGAGTAAGAATTCAATTGTAATTTTGCACCTACCGGCCTCAAAAAGGGTCACTCACAAGTAAGTGTACTTTTTCATTTCAATATAGTTTAGTGCAACCTCATTTTGTTTTATAATATATAAACTGATATCGTTGCTCTTAAAATTACGAAGCACAAGGGCTCAAATTATGTTTCGCTAATAGACTTATATTCTGATCTTAAGTCTAAACCACGCCAATTCCTTTTGTCTAGTCTAGTGAATACGTCTTTATTTTTTACCTTGACTCGTATTCTTTATATAATATCGTTCTTGTTTGATGCATAATCAAATGATAGATAGGTATATCCAGACAGTCCTTGCTTGAATAAATCTTGATCCAATATTGTTAGTTCCACATATGGCAATGGCGATGTGCTACGGGATATTACTAAGGGAATAGAAGGGAATAGAGAAAAATAAAAAGTGGCTTATCTTTAGATCTGAAATTCGTTTTGTCTATGACTTCTCTACATTTTGTACAATGCGTATTAAGTGTATCAAACTAATTCCTTTCAAATCTTACGACAAGGGTTGATTGGCGACAGTATTTTATTTCATCACCGCAATATTTAGTACCATCAAGTCCTGAGTTAGTCACGTGTAATTAATTACAATTGAGGAGGTTCTTTCCAACTTTCGTTTTAACCAGTTTTGATTATACTAAAATATTGCATTTGTGCACTCAGGTCGTTTGAATTAATGTGAACAGCGGGACGTTGATTTTTGACGCACAAGAATTCAATTAAGTAAATATACATTGTGAAGTCAAATAAAAGTTTGCACTCATTATAATAACGAGTAAGTACAACCATTTTTTTTATTCGGTAAACATAACCACGTTAGAGACAACACGTTTCCCTATCCTACTGGCAGTTCTTTCGTCAAAACCTATGAATGGGCATATATGCCCAATAAAACGAAAAGTTACGAATAAACTAGTGGCTTTGTGAGCTGTTGAACTTGCGTCCCTGTCTTTTATCATATTTTTTTTTGAATTTCGAAAAAGTGATTAGACAAAAAAAAAAACTACGTATATAATTCATGAACCTGCTCACAAAATTTCGCGACAGTCGGTTGAGAAATGCGACCAGGCCCCGTAGCATGGTTGGCCTTGTCACGCGATAGGTGATAGGATAGAGCGTGCGTCACTGGCTGACACCGTTCGATAGAACGAGACGACGCTCCTATCTTGTCACTTGTCGCGTGATAAGGCCAACCACAGTAGAGGAGAACAGCGACAAACGATTTTTGGCCCAAGCTGAAGCATAGAACTTCGTTCGCTTCGCTCGCTCGTTTGACTAATAGTGAAAGAAACTAAGTCCTATTACTGAATATCCATTGACCCGTACATCAAACCCTTTAGTATGATGGCTTCTGGAAGCGATGTAAAAATGCATTCCACGTAATTGCATGCTTCAAGTAATAATCGCTTGTCATTCATCAAGTTTTATGTTTTTACTTACGTCAATATTTATTTTGTTTGACGACTAGCCTTCGCCAAAGGGTTCCTACCGATATTATCGCAAGACTCATTGCCATGTGACAAATCGGTCTACTACCTACATAATTCCGAATAGTCGCGAAATAGTAGATTGAAATCAACTTTTTCCCGAAAATTATTAAACGATTTTTTTTTTATGATTTCTCAGGATATAAACTAATTCAAGACATGCGATACTTAATGACCTAATCCGCCGGTCTCTTGCCACCATCAATGTGACTGCTCTTCTTGAGCCTCCTGGCAATGTCTCTGGTTCCGTGGAGGTTGGGACGGATGCTTGTGTGGGACACTACATGTGTAGACACACTGGCACCCTCTCACCTCCAACGGACTACTTCTAAAGCGGGTGCAGCGGCGGAAAATGCCGAAAATCTGAAATGTAATAAATATAGAGGCCTCGGCAGAGAGTACAACTATGTACCCTTTCGCGTCAAGACCCTCGGTCCGTGGGGTCCCAGTGCGCATAAGTTATTTGCAGAAATCGCGAAACGTCTGGTCGATGTAACTGGTGACCGAAGAGCTGGCGGCTTTCTCGCGCAACGCATCAGCATTGCAATTCAGCGAGGAAATGCCGCCAGCATTCTCGGTACAATGCATCGAGGGGCTTTTTTAGATTTAACTTAGTTTTAATTTAATTTAGTTAATGTTAGTTATCTTTTTCAGCAACAGGCCAGACAAGGAAATCGAACGCCGGGTCGAGAACGCCTGGAAGAGCTACTGGTACATGAAGGAGCTAATGAAGGGCAACCTTCCTCTGTCACTAAAGCGAAAGCTCGTCGACATGTGTATTTTGCCTGTCCTAACCTACGGTGCGCAAACATGGTCACTCACCGAGAGCCAGAAGTCCAAATTGAAGGTTTGCCAACGCGCTATGGAGCGCAGTATTCTAGGTGTCAAAAGGACGGATCGGGTCCGAAACACTACACTGCGCTCCAAAACACGCATAGCTGATGTGGGTGCAAAAACTGCCAGGGACAAGTTGGACTGGGCCGGCCACGTCTGTCGCATGCATCCAGACAGGTGGGCTAATATAGCTACGAAATGGGTGCCACATGACGGGCGCCGCAGACGGGGCCGACCTAGACGGAGATGGCGGGACGACCTGGATCTATTTCTCAACAATTGGGTGGAAGAAGCACCTAGCAGGGACGCATGGAGACCACGGGGAGAGGCCTTTGCCCAGCAGTGGGACACTCAATAGGCTCTTAAAAAAAATTTTTAGTTATCATCTTGTATTTACTTTAGATAATAAATCTAACCGTAATGGGTTATGATTTTCGTCCTACGTAGTAATGTTCGCTTAGCGAAAAATGAAGTTCAAAATTATAAACTTTCGGAATACTAATGCTATGCCGATACCGGACAAACGATTCTTAAGGCTGATTTTAGTGTCGCGCTGACCGTCCGGTGCGGAGCGATCCATACGACCAATCAGGGATCGGATACCGGTATTTTCACCATACAAAAATACCGGTTTTATTTCGTTCAATTTCGTTCTTTGGTTTATAATATCATTTTTGATCAGGCTGTCTAATAATACGAAAATGTTACCTATATATGTACATGATATAGAGTCCTACATTAAGAGCCTAAAATAATTCAAAATATTAGACTACTTCGGGGACTTTTGAAAAAACCGGTTCCGATCCCTGCGACCAATACCAGTATGTATGACGGACCCGTCCGTCAGCTTTACTCTAAAACGCTTCCTGAACTTAATACATATTGGCTTAGAATCTTTAGGTGCTCTCCAGCGAACGTGTTCCTCGTGACAAATATTGGCTAACCACTCAAGTGACTCTATATTTATCTATCTCTATAATATACCATTCATAGTTAGCTAGCCAGTGATAGTTAGTGCAACGCAAACATGAAATATACATTGCTCGTAGATTTTCAATTCCGTTAAATCTAAATCAACTTAATCCGAAATATATGCACACACGTTACAATATGAACCTATTAGCATTAGAAATAAAGTCCGCAATTGATACACTGACATTCTCCAGCGTACTATATAGATAATCCTCTCTCACTCACGAATTGAAATGCCGACGGTGTAATAGAGAAATTCAATTTTAACCTAAACCTTTCCGTTTGCTGCTGCAAATTGTTTCAGCTCGATGTTAAAACTTTCATGAACTGCTATTTCCTTGATTAACTATATATCTGTTCAGTTAATCCTTTAGCAATATTCTCACTAGGGCGTCAATTGGAAAATATCACGTTCTTTGAAACGCTGTTCTGGTCAGATTAGGAAACAATAAGGACTTTTCAGATCTATGAATCTTGACTGTAATATACATATATGATAGTTTTTCTGATCACAGCCGAAACATGATTGCTTAAAATTTCCTCCATAGAAAACAATCTAATGTTGCGTCTTTATTTTCCAATAATGCCTTTCATAGGTTATTCATAGCCAATGTCTCGGTCTGATTCGAACTTACCTAGAAAGACAAACAATACCCAAAGTATTGTCTTGTCTACATCTACATCGGTACGCTACAGTTTGCCTGCTGGGATTTAGATGCAGACCTCACTCGGTCGAACTCAGGCTAACTTTCTTACATTACAAAGTTTACACAAGTTGAACGGGACTTGATGCTCACCAAACAACTACCAAGTAAGTTGCTATTTTTATGATAGTGCTCTGAGTTCATATGCTGTTATGAGTTCATAACTCGGTGCTGTCACAATTGGTATATAATGTCATATTTGGTCATATCCTCTTCTTCTTTAGGTTTTTTATTATGCAACCTTTCCAGAACTGAATAACGAAATTTAAAATGACAGAGTCAAAAAATAAATACTTTCAAAATAAATATATGTTTTAAGTATTATTTAGATATAAATATTTTTAATGGCTGTTTGAGATACTTTGATAGTTGTGTGGCATAAAGTGTCTTATATAAAAGACCTCGTGCTTCGTGCTTTATCATTCTTTCTAATGCTAAAAAAAACGCACTATAGCGCCGAATTCACTCGCGGTAGGAGCCCTCATTGACGAACCGGGGTTCGAGCCTATTACGACCTCCATATTGAAAGTCGCGTACTTTAGTCACTCGGCTAGGCAATTCGACTAGTTTAAAAAAAAAAAAATATTATCCAAAATACAGTACAGGTGTTGGATAAGCCAGCTTGTTTACTATACGTGAACTGTTGAACGGTCATAGTTCCAAGTAATTGAATTTACTTTTATTAAGATAACATGAATCATCAAGATAAACAAAGCTACTTTCCTGAATATTCCTTTTGGAACACCGAAACAAGGCAAATGCGTGAGGAAAGTACGGAGGACCATATGGGAGGAACCGTCGGTGGTCGCGTCCACAAAATATAAGGATATAACACAATTATGTTAAGTTTCATGAAGGTATGTTAAGTTTCATGAATAAAGTATAAATAAAGAAAAAGAAAAGTTACCGCAGCAACATCCAGAGGCGGGTCGTCTGGCTCAGGCGGATACGGCGGCATAAAGTCGCGGCGCGGCGCGCGCGCAGGCGGCTGTGACGTCAGCAGCGTGCGCGCAAGGTGCGCGAGGTCCGCCGTGCTGGACACTGCGCGCGCTTGGGCGCAGAGGGACTCGTAGCGACGGAGCTGCTGGGTCGACTGCGGACAGGTGTATGTATTGGTACAGAATAGATAAGAAAAGAAAAGAAAAGAAGACATTTATTCACTACACAAAAGACACACAGAGACAAAGGAGTAGACATACATGACAATTGACACATATTGTGTGTCTTCGCGGCAGTGAAACGGTCGCTGTCTCAGCATTGTGCCGAGGTGTCAGACAGACACCTGCAGCGCTCTGTGTTATATGTGAATAGATGTTAAAGTACCTACCTAAATACAGCACGGCTAGCACAAGACCGCGTGCTAACAGTCTCGTGCGCAAGATAGACAACCTGTATCTTTCCGAGTGTTCTAAATAATTAGGCAAAGACGGATAGTCTATCTCGCGCGTGGTCTTCTACTAGCCGTGCAGAGGTATCACTCGTCTCGATAATGATGTAAAATTCGATGTTTGACATAGAAATATGTCTAATCGTAATTATTTCTCTGTGCTTGTTACTGTTTACATTATGTACAACAAACAGGCTTATTGAGGTTGTATTTCATGAATTTATGATGACGTGGCAGTAAAAAAGCCAAAAACTGACTGAAAGTCGGCTTGCCTTCTTCGATTCAAAGTTCCCGCTGCATCGCTGTGCAATCTGTGCATGCAGATTTTATAATAAGTAATTCGACGTAATTTTATTGCTTTGGCTTTTGCAGACAAAAAATATACATAATTGATCTGGTTTCTATGAACTTTGTGTGCAATGCGTGCCGCAACTCTAAGGGTTGGTCGGTCTGATTAAACGTAGGTAATGGTTTGGAATAAAATTTATCTTTATTAGGTATGCTTTGAGTGTTGTTGTGCGTTTACAAGGACAAATATAAATTTGATTTGTATCCAACAGTTTAGTCAGATTGACTCCCTGCTCGACAGGACTTAAATCTCACCTTATCCGTGATGATCCCTCCTTCATTACAAATGGCTTCGCTGACTGCCGTGGTCACGTCCGTCAATATTTCTTCTAAGTCCTGAAATATTAAATACATTATATATTCATCTTTAGACATCACATCATTAATATACTACATTATCGCTATGCATGTATAGTACGTATAATTTAAGTTACAGCTCTTTAATTGTGGACTGCACTTTATTGCACGGCCATCAACTACGCGTTACGAGGGTTCCATAAAGTAAAAACATGGATTTATCTTGTGTAGTTTAGGAGCTGCTATGGCCAGCTTATGTTTCCATCATTATATCAGCTCGGTGGAGCCACAATATTTCGTTGTTGCCCAACTTACAAGCTCTGCTAAATTTCAGCTAAATCTAATACCGGCAAGAGGTCGAGATTTTTTAAACCACTTACCTATCTGCTTACATACGAACAGTGCAAAGTAAAATACGAGTATGTGCTGAGAACCATGACGTTTTCACTGTTATGCCAGTTTAACATCCAGATGTTTCAAATCTTATACATCATTAGTTCATTACTGCCTTAGGAGGTAGATGCTAGAATTAAACCGGATTTTTATTGTGTTAAGTTACATTGTGAAGAGTGCATATTAACGAGATTTCCAAATTGAAACTGACGGTTTTATACGTGCCGGCGACGCTTAATGGACAAAGTAAGTCAGAGCATAACTCAATCTATCTAATGGACCTATTAGTTCTTTAAATTGTTTTTACACAGGCAACTTAGTTATAGTATGTCAGGTAAACCGTTTCTGTAGTAATGTAGCATTGTATATTACACAGTGCGCCATGCATAAAAAGTGACCAGCGTCGTCGCGATCATGGTTTACTGTTCACACAATCGTGAGTGTTTATAAAACGACTGTTGTCTCTTGAAGATGCACAACGAAGTGATTGCGGCTGCTGCTATGTTTTTGCTCACATACAACAATATCGGATTTTACAATAAAAAAAAAACGACTTTTAGTCCAAACGAATACTTAATCAATATTTGCGATTGAATGATGGCAGATTTGATGTACCGACAATCGACCATAGGTGATAATGGCGACTCATAGACGATTATACACTCCACACAATTGTGCGCGTTTGTAATCGGCCATCATGCCCATTGTGGAGTGGAAGTATTACGCAATATCACCCGAAAAAGAGGTACAATAAATTGTTTTTGCTACTTTGCTTAGCTGGTCAAATTTTTATTTCTAGCAGCTATCACGAAACTGGACGAGTGAATGTTTTCAGAGACATGTTACTGACACGGCCTGGCTGAAGAGAATTTATTTAGTTTTATTTAAGTAATATTATATATGAATTGAATGCACAGGATCATCCCTAGTGTAAAGCAGACGCTAGTTTAATTAAAACCAAACTTAGTTCCGATGCTTGTGGGACAAGTCTTATGAATGGCAGAATTTCAATCATAGAGGGCTGCCGATGAATGCATCAATATTTGGAATCCACAATATGTCTATTTTATTTTATTCAACATTAATAAGCCACATTTGTGTATCCATATTTATTTATAATAAGCGTAATTTTAAAACACAACTACATATTTTCTCCTTTTTAAAATACAACTTCCCAGCCATTTTTGCAATCAATCATTGAAAATGCAGAAACCGTACATCGCGCAATAACACGATCTTAAAACATTTTTGCACTTATTCCAATTGGATAGTAGTAGGTAGGTAACCGTGACAAAAATGCTCTCAGTTACTCTTTTTTGTTTGATTGTTTTTGTCACGAATAAATGTATCTTTCTTTCTTTCTTTCTAATTATAGGACAATAAATAATGCATCAGATCAAAGTCCATAAACTTTGTTCCGAAGTCTTGTTTTATTTATCCGGAAAGCAAGTGAAATGTCGCGCGGACTCTAGAGAGTATTCTCTCTAGATATATTTATCCAACTCCATTCTATTTATGTTACCTAAGCGAATATATCTTTTCCGATCGTCACGGGAATTGCAACCCTAATCGACCTCGTTTCGTTTGAGGCTTGGTTTCATTTCGGCCCGTAGACAGCGAGGCGTGGAGGAAGAACGTCGTAAAAGTCATAGGGCTACCAAATATTATTTGTCCTTTTGGTTTCAGGTTGGGAGATTGATCTGATGTCCGTCGAGGTAAAGTTGGATGGGAACTACACAAAAGCCCGGAGTTTAGCAACTTAGATTGAATACTCGTTCCTGAATTACAGCAGCGTTGTGACAGGAACGTTTCAATTGATTGATTAATGAACGGAAATCGAATTGTGATTGTCGAGTTTTATGACTGTTCGCGTTTGGAATTGCTATTCTTAATTACCAATCGAACTCCATTGGAGGTAAATCGTTAGTATCAAAAGGCATTTTTATATTATGTTTCTCTAAGTTATGAAAAATGTGATTCTCCATGTAGTGCGTATTGAGAGTAATTATTTCCCTATTTGTATACTGTTTACCCCCGTAAATGTATAAATATACGTATGATTACAATAAATATCACGAAATGTTTATTCTTAAGCGGAGAAATTGAAAATATGTGTGAACGGTCGTTGATTTGCTGGTTTCTCAAAGTTACCAGACAAACCCGTACTTTGGTAGCACTGTAATGTAATGTGTATGTCTGACAATGTGATTCAAAAGTGAGCTCTAGGGGTTACTTCGACTAATTGTAATGTTTTGAATGAAATGGTCAATTTTCGTCTTATTTCCTAAATTACTTCAAATCTGTTTTTGCTAAAATTATTAAAAAAATATATCTGAGATGGTTACAACAACCCCTTTCATTTGATATATCACACAATACAGTTTGCGAAACTTTTTTTTTAATTTTCCAGTTACCCCCCAAAAATGGCCCCCTTGTTCAGAATTCATTAATTTACATTACGCGTCCATCTTTGAGTCACCAATTTACATATGTGTACCAAATTTCAACTCAATCGGTCCAGTAGTTTCGGAGCCAAATCGGCTGTGACAGACGGACAGACAGACAACCGAGTGATCCTATAAGGGTTCCGTTTTTTCCTTTTGAGGTACCGGAACCCTAAAGAGTACTCGGAAAGGCCAACTTTCGTACAAATTCGGGCGACGCAATCGCAACGTTTAAATGGCGTGCGCGGGTCAATGTAACAAAAAATACAGACGGGCAACCGAGCCCTACACTACGCATGTCCGGCCATGCGTAGTGTAGGGCTCGGTTGCCCGTCTGTATTTTTTGTTACATTGACACGCGCACGCCATTTAAACGTTGCGATTGCGTCGCCCGAATTTGTACGAAAGTTGGCCTTTCCGAGTACTCTTTAGGGTTCCGGTACCTACACACACTTGTTTAATTTTTAATTCCTACACGCTTCAGGTACAGTCGCGGAATGAAAAGGTTAGCCACTTTTCGACCTTATTTGAAAGCGTTAAGGTCGAAAAGTGGCTAACCTTTTCATTCCGCGACTATACATCGCCACGTAAACCCCACCTGTCCTAAAACAAGGCCGATTAAAATGAGCACACATGGCAAATACAAAATTGATTTCAACACAATACTTTAATTCCAATAGACTCCTGAGCACAAAGTTGTCTGCTGAAGACCACGTGGCAGGTTCGTTGCATAACAAAATAGACTCTGGGGCCTTTAATTTGCGAACGTAACTTAATGTTTTACTAATTTGGCCTTACCTTAAGTGCTTAATGATTAATCTATTTTGTTGAAAACTTTCAGCTAGGGTAAAGTAAAAGTTGACGTGTTTAATCATTCATAATAATAGGACTTGATTTCAAACATCAATAACCCAACCAAGTTAAATAACTTTTAATAATAATATTTACTGTACGTATATTAAACATTTTACTGATTATTATTGAAGAGTCTAAAAACTTTGTTAAAACTCGAAAAGACTAGCAGCATAATATTGCCATTGATATTAATTTATCTCCTAATATTACATTGCATTATAAACTACATTAATGTCCATTTAATAAGAATTAATACTATGGTCGTCAAGGGTACAATAGTTGATATTTAAGAATACTTTCAAATACATTTTTTTCTTTACTATAAAAAGACTACACACGTGAGTGTAGATAGTTAGTATACGGAGTATAGTCGCGCGACTATGTGCGAACGATAGTGTCCCTGTCCGCCGGTGCCAGCCGAGTTCAGGTGAATTTGCACTCGGGTGAGGTGCTTGAGAGCCGAGTTTCCTGCCCAGCAAGCACGGTAATCCCGACGCAATATATCATCATCATCATCATATCAGCCGAAAGATGTCCTCTACTGGACAAAGGCCACCTCCAAAGAGTATCACAGTGACCAGTCCTAGTATCAAAGTCCCCACCCGCATTCAGCGAACTCCCGCAACCTTTACCATGCAATTTATCCTCCGACATTTTTATTTCCCTGACGTAAATTTACGTTCGACTTTAATTCACAAAATAGATATAAATAAAATAAAGTATCTAATGAGGTAAGCGACACTTTCACTTTGATGTAATTCTCTAAAAGCCCGTAATTTGACAGCTAAATATTGAAAAGCCACTCTACTTATCGGCGAAAATTCCTGACACTTTGTGATTGATATTATTATTTTCTACTCACTCAAGTGGCTGGATACAAGCCTATGAAATAAATAAAATTGACATTTCTTTTTTGTCTGCGTTAATCTAAAGAAACATGGTATTTGATAAAAGCAAAAAAATATATATTTACTAACATTAATGGTAACAATATAAAGAGAAAATTAAGACTAATTTCTTCCAGTTTGTCTTTACAAATACCACGTTTGTCTAAATACTGGGCATTGGAACTACGTAAAATGAAAGACAGAATTACCTGTAATATAGTAGGCAGCGTGTGCCTATGGTACTGGTCCAGCATGGCGTTGGTGGCCGTCAGCTGCTGCACGTACGTGTTGTGTGAGTCGTAGTACGTGGCCAGGGCGCTCGGGCTCGGACTGTTGCAGTAGTGGACGAACGCCGCGCGGTAGTCCTGCCGACTCTGTGGAATAACGTTGTTTGCTGTTAGATTAAATTGGTTTATAAAGATGTTTCAGTTTCCTTAAGGAATTGAATCTTGTACCTTTTATACGACATAGGGACAAGAGAGAAAAAAGTTCATGTAAAATTTTCCTTTACTATACATAAAAAATGATATAAAACAGCATATTTTTGACGCGTATTATAATATTGCTGTGGCGCAGGACCGGTCATTGTGGCACTCTTTGGGGGAGGCCTATGTTCAGCAGTGGACGTCTTTGGGCTGATATGATGATGATGATGATGATGATGATATTGTTGTATACTGCTGAATATTTGGGAAGTGTCATTACCAGTGACTCCGGGTGCACCCTTGAGATTATGCAGAGGATATCTTTGGCAAAAAGGTATTTAATAACAAACAGCACCAAATCTGCTAAAAACACGCCTAATTAAAGTTTACATTTGGAACATTGTTTAAATGGGAGTGAGACATGGAGGCCGACCCAGAGAGACAGTGAAAGACTAAAGGCATTCGAAATGTGGTGCTGGCGGAGGATGGAAAGCATTAGCTGAACGGAAAGAAAGATGAACGAATAAGTTTTAAGCATAGCAGGAGAGTAAAGATGTTTGCTTAAATCTATTCAAAATAGGAGTGGCAGGATGGTGGGCCATCAGGTACGGCACGACGAGATCTTCTTAAACATCTAAGAAGGGAAAATTGAAGGCAAGAAGGGCAGAGGAAGGCCTAAACTAAAATATTTAAGCCAAGTAAAGAATAAAGTTGCTGTCGAGTCATATGCGGAAGTCATGCGGCAGGCAATGGACAGATGAGAGTGGCGGTTACTCCACCGACAAGTCAGAGGTCTTAAATGATGATGATGATGATGATAAAAAAAACTCATGTGGAGCACTTTATAACCTTCCTTTATTTCATTTAATACCTTTGGGCATAGTGCTAAGCTTCTCAGGCAGGTATTTAACAATATTTAGAACAAGTCGTATTATCCTTTTACAACCGACTCGATACGATCGTGTAGGATTGTCAATTTTTTGACAACTGTCATTAGGACTTGGCAAATCACGATTTCTCGGTTGTAAAGGGTTATAGCATTGAAGTCATCAATCATCATATCATTTACATTAAGTTTTTTTCTAAATATCTCTTTTATTTATTCAGAAAGCCTGTGAAAATGAAACTACTTGAATGGCTAGTATTTTTTTTATAATTTTAAAGACTAGAAAATAAATAATACCTACCAGCCTAAAGACGAAAGCTGTCGGAACGACTCACACTGTTACAGGTACATCCGTGCTCATTTGAGGTCTTACTAGAAAGTTAACTATTTTAGCCATTAAATAGGTCCACCTCCTAGGACCATCATCAGATCAACTTGATGGTACGCAATTATTTTTATAATTATCAATACGGATACGACTAATGAACATGTGGGTTACTTATTAGGTTTATAGAGCCTGTAAAAAAAATGGTTGTCTGTAAAGTCGGTTTACGGACGATAATTTTACGTGATAATGTCATAAGAAAACATTGATTAAAAATTGCATAACACTTATGTACATATTTACTCATTTATTGTTAGGAATACTCCTGTGAAGTTTCGAATAAAATCGTCGATCTAATCTTGTTTCCCCAAACAAACTTTGGACCCCCATTTCACCCCTTTAGAGGGTGAATTTTGAAAAAGCCTTTCTTAGTGCACCCCTAGACCTTATAAGGAACCTACGTGCCAAATTTGGAATCTCTAGAACCAGCTGTTTGGGCTATAAGTTGATATGTCAGTCAACGGAACGGGACAATGATTCACAGTTTTTCGTGCGCGCAGCCGGCGTTCATCGATTTATAAGACGTTATCACATAAAAAGATCTTATTCCACTCATTTCAAAGTGAAATGTTGTCAATAAAACATAATATGTAGTTAACCACAAAACACATCTGTTCAATGAAGTATTTATCTCCTCCACGTGTTTACATAGTACTTGGCAAAACATACGAGGCGTGCTCGTCCACTCAATTTTAATACTTCCATATGTTTGAGAACAGTTGTAAAACGACATTGGTTTACGACAATTGCTATTTTCGCCGGGATTACCATTAATGTAAACTAATAGTTCATGACACATAAAACTGGTTATTGGACACAACTGGCCCAATTTACAGCAAATTAACATCGCCATGAAAACCGGAGTTTGGCGGGTTGTTTGTAAACTGTTGGCTTTGCAGATTGTTTTGCTTGTGAGTCGATTATTGTTAGTTTTGCTGTAACCCCGTTTTTTCTCGCCGCAGCATAAGGTGGGTTGCACCAACCAAATTGGACTGGCTAACGTTAAATATGGTGCCGATAACTGTAATTGTAGAATGAACTGTCAAACTTCTTATACAATAGAATTTTAATGTACCTTAACTTACGATTACCGACGATTGGAAACAACTGATCCTTAGTTGATTCAGCAATAATATGAATTATTTTAAAAGTGACGTACGTCATATGCTTATAAAATGAAAAAAAAATAGTTTATCAGCCGAAGTATTTATGGCCTATCGTAATAAAATAAGTTGGTATAAGTGATGTTAATAAAATTCGGAACGTGAAATACACGCACACAAAACAAACCTAATTTTGGTCCTGCAAGGTAAATTTTACGATGGTGTAAAATCCTAGTTGGTAAGTCCTTACGTTCGTTGGAAAAGTTACGCGATTAGTCTGCTGGGCTGTTATTCAGAACGCCCTCATGCGCCTCACCTTACCCGTCATGCCTAACGAAACTAGACTTCTACCTACGCTTAGTTACTACCAATCGCGGCGTCAAGATATATTTGTGGGTGGACGGTGAAGTGAGCTTAAAACAAGTTAGAGAATAGCGGGGCTGGTCGGTTTTATAGCGTGTTGGTAAGTTAACGTCGTTGCAATGAAAGCTGCCGTGTTGTGATTAGGGGTGTAGACTCAAAGTATATTATTACTCCAAAAGAACGAAGGTAAAAAAATATATGCCTAGTGACGAAAACCCCATATAGATATGTCAAAAAATTTACTCTTTTCTCCATTTGACAATATGTTTAATCTTTTTCGAGAAAATTCATCATTATTGGTTATTTTTAACCGACTTCAAAAAAAAGGAGTACACCCCTATTGAGTTCTGCGACAGATCTGTTGGAAAACTTAGGTTCTGTTTTGTATTATAACATTGTTAGCTCGATAGTCATATTATTATCGTGGAATGGAGTTTTATTTGTCAGCAAAACGATCTTAATAGACAAGGACTGAAACAAACAAATTTAACATTCCAATTTGGTATCGATGTGTTAAGTAGAAAGCGAAATTCTACGCTAATACAATAAACTTTCGTTTCAGAAGAAGCTTACTCCTAATTTTTAATCCCCGACACAAAAAGAGGGGTGTTATAAGTGTGTCTGTCTATGGCATCGTAGCTCCCAAACGAGTGGACCGATCTTAATGCGTTTATTTTTACTAAAGCTGACGTGATCGAGATGATTCTTAGCTACTTTTTAACAAAATCGGTTTAGCCGTTTTTGAGATATAGAACTTTGAAATGAATATATACTCGTAGGATGTTTTTCAACTTTGTGAATCGGATTATGTGCCATAACGGACAACATGCTTCTTTAGGACACAACCGGGACAAACAATAGGAGGATGAGGTTCCTAGCCTGTCGCCTATAACACACTTCAAACCTATCCCGTCAACCTTTACGACACCCGTTGGATAAAAGGGGATAGTGCTATTTTGACCCAAGGACCCGAAAACCCCTTTTCAGGTTTAAGCCTATCGATTTAGTAACCCTATCAATTCAGTAACCTTATGATAAGGTAACCTTACTGATAGGGTAACCCTATTGTTATGGTAGGTAAGCATATCGGATGTGGTAACCATAAGTTAACCCTATTGAGAGAGGGTTTTGTTTAGGGTTAGCTTATGGTTCCCTCCCACATTCGATATGCTTACCATAACAATAGGGTTACCCTATCAGTAAGGTTACCTTATCATAAGGTTACCAATATGGATAGGGTTTTAAAAACAACGTCTAAAATAACCCCAATAATAATAATAGAGTATTTGTATTGTATTGTAACCCCATGGAAAACTCTAGTTAGGGAAATCGGTTCCGGTTTCTTGACCCTCACGGGAAAATTACATGATTTCGGTGGCTTATGAGCGTGATTATGTACAAGCGTAAATATTACGATAATTATTAAATTTACAAATAACTTGCGTTAAGCTGTTAGATCGTTAAAAATACATTTAGTAAATTTTAAGCTAGCACGCGTGCTGGCAAATATTAAGACTTAATAGCATTAAGTCATGAAACGAGAATTAAAAAGTTACGGCTCTTTCATAACAAACCAAGTCACAATTACTTACGTAGTTATTAAAGACATTTAGGAATATCTTTCTCAATTAGCTGTGTTATTTTTTTGTTATGCTTTACTTACTAAATTAAAAAAGTGTAATAAATTCTCGCCTTATCTTTTCTATTTAGTTTTTAGGATTCCGTACAGCAAAAAGAAAAACGGAACCCTTATCACTTTGTTGTCCGTCTGTCTGCTTGTCCAGACCCTTTATCTCGGGAACGCGTGGAGGTATCGAGTTGAAACTAAAACCATCTAGCTCTACAGTCCCTTGAAGCTGTGAAAAAATCAAATTTCTAAGTTAACGTAAAAAAAAGATACGGCCGTTTATATCGCAAAAAAAGTATATTTCGACACTCTCAAGGAAATCAAAATTTATGAGGTACCTACTTTCCGTTGACCTAGAACTTTGAAATTTGGCAAGGAATATCGTCTTATACTACAAGTACAGGGCAAAATGTGAAAACTATACATTTGTTATTTGTGAACCTTTTTGCTGGCACACGACGAATCATTGTTTTATCCTTTTTCATCCAACTTAGATTGTGTGCTTATAGATGAACAATTTTCTATGTCTATTAATTAGATATATTCATAACTAATTCGAAAAAACTGAACTATCAAATTAAACGTGGAAACAGTTCATTTTCTTATTCAGTCTATTGCAGTCTAAAATTTCCTTTCAAACTAAAATACAAAAATGCTACATACTGTATCGTGTACATACAGTCAACTACAAAGAGATCGATACGGCTAAAGTTACCATCAAAAGTCGTGTATGTACATAATTATTGTAACTTTGGCCGTATCCATCTGTTTGTAGTCGACACGAGTTTGTACATGAACACAAATTAATAATCGAAAATTGGTCAAACTCAACTAAGTCCACAGCAAAGCCTATTTTCACGTAAACCGTTCCATGGTATTACAATTTAGTTTCCTGTAAAGTCCTGTGCATGCCAAACAGAATTCATGACAAAATGAAGCACCTGAGCGAGCCCTAAACCTGATTGGTATGGATATTACAAAGGCCTGGGTTGCTTTGCTACACAAGCCTTACAAAGTCCTAGAGGTCAATGTGGATCCGAACTTTTGCATAGCAATGTAGACCAGTATGCTACGCGCAGCTGTTCCAACACGTTGGCTCTGCGCTCGAGAAAGAGAGCGTGTACAACATTTTTATTTTTAAATGCGAAATGTCGGCACCGAATTGACTTCCAGTTTGGACGCCACATTTGAAATATTGGGAATTTCGGTGCATCAATATTCCTAAAGCCGTATGAAAATATCAACAGCTGAATCAGGTATGCGGTTTGAAATTATTGAGCTGCTTTGCTTCAGTTTTGAGTATTCATTTTCCGCAGGTGGCTAGGATAGGAAATCATCAAAACTATTATACTTGGATTTCAATATATATAATTACTTATTGAAATAATTAAAAGTCGCAAATCGTCAAAGTTTCCAAAATGATTGCATTTTTTATCCCAAAGTAAAAGGATGAAGAAGAGCTAGATCAAGGATTATTTCAACAATCAAAAGTGTTTAAAAACTAAGCTAAGCTAAATCCAGTTGTTAACAATCCATATACGTTTTGATTCGGTTGATAATACCGTCACACGTCAAAATGTATGTTGCGGTTGGAGCGTGCGGTAGAAATATCAGATTTTGACTCAAATTTTTGATTTACGTATTATTCTAATTGAAGTTAGCCTCATATAGACTTTATCATTAGCTCCTCACAATACATGGTTCGATTGTAATTATGAGAAAAATTACATAACGGAAATATATCATCATATTTTATTTTATAAATGTGAATGTAAGTTCCAGGTACGAGGGGCGAAAGAAACACGTATTGTTGGAATTTTATTTGAGCCACAAATATCATTAAAAAAAACCGGACAAGTGTGAGTTCAACTTGCGTGGTGAGGGTTCCGTATATAATCTAAATTTCATAAGTCTTTTTGAATACTCAAACTTCTTATAGGTTTTCCTGTAATCTTTAGGCAAGGAACTATTTTCCATATTTTTTTCAGAATTTTAATCGTAGTAGTTTCGGAGATAAGGGGGGAATGGTCAATTTTCATCTTTTTTCCTAAATTACTTTAAATCTTTTTTGCTAAAATTATAAAAAAATATATCTGACATGCTTACAACAACCCCTTTCATTTGACATGTCACAGAATACAGTTTGCAAAACTTTTTTTTTTAAATTTTCCAGTTTATTCCCCAATAGTGGCCCCTTTGTTTAGAATTCATTAATTTACTTTACGCATCCATCTTTGGGTCACCAATTTACATATGTGTACCAAATTTCAACTCAATCGGTCCAGTAGTTTCGGAGCAAATCGGCTGTGACAGACGGACAGACAGACAACCGAGTGATCCTATAAGGGTTCCGTTTTTTCCTTTTGAGGTATCGGAACCCTAAAAACTAAGTAATAACCTGTGTTGTAAGATGAATTTACTAGAACCAAGATTGAACCAATGTCATTCGTAATGCTATAAACTACAAAATCAAATGTGCGTCTGCGTCTGTGTAGCCTGTTATCACAGGCTAAGTGACTTTTTCACGCCAGTCAATTAAAAACAAGGTTAATTTTATTTATGACAATGATCATTACGGTCCTCTATAAATACAGTTATATTGTATTTGGATTATATGGATAAACATTTAATATCTTCTCAATGACTTGTGACCGAATACGATATCTGCCCTTCATAACCGAGTCGGCGCGAACACGTAATTGGATATCAGACTTTCGATAAAATGAGATAAAGCACGATATCGCGATAATACTCTGTGGGCTGCCATAAAGTGCTCGAAACTAAAGGTCAGGGATGATTGATTTGACGCAAGTTGTAGCGAGTCTAAACGTTTGTTTTATAAAATAAGGGTTCCTTTTTTCTTCCACGTGCAGTCCAAAAATCATACAACCCGACTCGGCGTTTGAATTGATTGATTGATTGGTTGTTTGTTTTATTATAGAGGATTAACGTAAAGTTTTTCTTATAATACATTATTAAAGGCCAACTTTAGTCTTACCAATTTGATGAACCGTAGTTTTTCAACATTATTCGTAGCTACTGAACCTATAAGCGCCAACATTATCAATTCCCTCTCTTAATGTGACCAGGTATGTAGGTATTTTATTTTTATTTTCTATCACACTTCAAAGACTGACTTACTCCGAATGATGTTTATGTAAAAAAAAAATGTGGTGAACGGTGTTGGTCACACATACTGTATTTATGTATAAGGCTATTAATATTAAGCTTTCCTTGTAGTGACTGTTTGTTTACCTAAATAATATGAAGAAAAAAAAACTGTGGCGCAGACAGCTTATGACCACTCAAAGTGTCGATGGCGTTCAAAAGGTTAATGCATTTTAACTTCGTTGCAGGCGAAGCCTGATAACCAATATCGAAGCTTTTGTGCTATTAATCAAATTTTAATCCGTTTAATCCCTATTTCCTGCTACACAGAGCTGACACTTTTGTGCCGCCGAATCACCGAAATATAATTTCGAAAACTATGTATAGTGCCTACACTACGTTATTACTTTACTTTCTTTCTCAGAGAACCATCAGGTTAAGGTAAGGTTGGTTTTATAACAGGTAGGGTAGTTGCCTCATGTTAAAATTGATAACGTAGTGTTGCTAAATGGATAGTAACATTAGTAACCCATCAAATTATTGTAATTCTACTTCCTACTTATATTATAAATGCGAAAGTTTGGATGTTTGGATGTTTGTTACTCAATCACTCTTAAACAGCACAACCGCGTAACCGATTTGGATGAAATTTTGAACGAAAATAGTTTATGGCCTGGATTAAAATGTAGGATAGTTTTTTTTATCCCGGGTCCACGCAGACGAAGTCGCGGGCGGAAGCTAGTAAAATATAAATTACTAAATATAATTAAAATCATAAAAAGTTATGGACCTTGAAAGTTTAGAAAAAATATTCATTTTTGTTATAGTCCAAGAGTAAATTTAAAGCTACCAAAGAATCCTTACGGTTTTATAGAAACAAATTTGTATAAAAAACTGTGGCCCTAAACGCAGTATTTCACGACCGAAACAGCAATTTATACTTGATTTTCCAGACAGCGATTAGTACAAATAGCCAACTGTGACGTCATACTTCTGTGTCAATTAGTATGAAACGTTTTGACTAAATTTTTTGGGTATTTATGTTCTTTAAATTTTGTATTTGAAGTTTATAATGAAAATTTTAATAACATATAGTTTAGGTTCACATAGTTTAAGTCAAAATATAGTACAATACAGTTTAAATACAATTTAATACAGTGTAAATAAAACTACACTTAGTCAAATAACCCGCCCCGTGTCAATTGTAGTTGCTCCCATACAAACATTTGTTCCTCTCCATGTACTGGTTAAAATATCTTAGGCAACGGCTACACAACACAAGCATATTCCCAAAACGTGTAAATGTTTCTAAAAAAATGTTTTGTATGAAATGAAACACCTGCGAAACATACATGCGACGAAAAATTTGTCGGTAAAACAAGGAAGCCATTTCTATACGTCAATGACAAGGGGAAATTAGTCTTCTACCCGTTTTAGTTAACGATTTGATGATATTTGCTTTACACTACTCTGCGATACGAGCGGATCACCAGAGCCTAAAATGATCAGAGCAAATTCGATTTCACATTGCCATGGAGCGTTTTAGCCGCGGGCTTGTTCGATTAGGCCTGAATTCACTTAGTTAGGTTTGCAATATTATATCTATATGTATAATACTCGTACGGATAAATCAATTGAACTTTGCGCACGGCTGTATGGGCGCGTGCGCTTGTGACTGCATAGTCAGGTTTGAATTTATGTGACACTGTCACTCCAGTTGTTGTTTATATACACATGCACCCACACAGCGGCAGTTACAAAGGTACGCCCATGTGCAAAGTTCAGTTAAACTACAGACATAAGTTTGCGAAGCATTAGCAATCGTTTTTACTGAAATAAGGTAGATATTATGAAATATTATCGTGTTCCTTAAAGATGTATAAAAATAAATAACTATTGCTTTTTATTGATGGCCGTTGGGGCGGAAAGGCGTCGAGTGGCGACCGCGTATCGGAAGAAGCAGCGTGGTAGACCCCCCACAAGGTGGACTCATGACCTGGCAAAGGTCGCGGGAGTCCGCTGGATGCGGGTGGTGCAGGACCGGTCACTTTGGCATTCTTAAGGGAAGGCCTAATGTTCGGTACCTAGTGGACGTCTTTTGGCTAATATGATGATGGTGAAATAACTGTTCGGGTAAAATCTTACACAAAATTGAACTAGACCCATAAAAAGCTTAATGTTATGGGCCAGCCGACTATATAGTCGATATATGTCGCTATTTCACTGTGAATTCTTGACTAAATATTCGGGGACTAGATGGCAATTCACATCTAGTTCGTATCATTTACCGTCTTATTTGCACGGTTATTGGACCTGCCAACAGCAAACCGGATGGGAAATGGGTAATCAATCTCGGGAAATCGACTTACCTGTTTCTGAAGCTGAAAATATACCGGAAATCAGGAGGTCTACCTCTCACGTCATGCATTCCAATTTGATATCAATATAATTCTCACGCTTGCTTCCTCGCGTGCCGAGCTAACGATTCAGAACGAGTACGGATAAATAGAAATGCGAAATGTAAATAATAGATTGACTTCTAGGAGGTCTTTCACACTAACATTTTATTGAAATGGGATTGGTTAAGATCAGCTAGGTATTTCACGTTATACTGACAATTTAAGACTAGACACAAGACAGTAGTGACTCTATATGCAAACTTGACGATCTTAGGCTTTAACCAAGATAGTTAAGAGCAATTATGTGTGTGATGAGCACGGATGGTATACTGCGTGGAACGGAACTGTGGATCTTCCTGCAAGATGGGGATTATTAAGCGTTAGTGCGTTAAATTTTTCAGATAAACTATGCCAATATTTCCAACTGTTTTCAAGTTAGAACTCATCAAACTATTCTGCAAAAAGCTGCATATTACAAGCCTAACAGAGAATGAGCTTAATGATCTGACCGACGAAGGTCAGTGCCAACGCTAATAAACAATATTTTAAGGGATGACAGGACCTACTGTCACCGGAAAACCGAATTTTACCCAAAGTTTGATGAGCTCTAACTTTAAAATGGTTAGAAATATTAACATAGTTCATCTGGAAAATTGAACGTACCAACGCTTAATAATTCCCCTCTTGCGGGAAAATCCATCGTTCCGTTCCACGCTGTATATATACCTGTATAAGTATATATGTATGCATCGTCGTCTAGTACCCACAGCACAGGCCTTAAAGGACTTGATTGATCCGTCGATTTGAGAGGGTAGATAATCATGGCTGGCTGCGTCCGTGGTGCATTATATACTAAACGTAAACAACTAACAGAATAATATACAACAAATCATGAGATTCAGGAGTCTGCGTCTCTTTCGAGTGTCATTCACAAGAACATATCCATACGGGACGCAATCGTACTGCAGGGAACTACAGTTATTTTTTAAATGATCATATTTACTCGTACGATGGAAATAACATTCCGAGTGACTCACTGACTCTACAACTTCATGGACCTCGTATACCGATCAGTCCAGTTACTTTATAAACAGCCTTGCGTCCTGTAGCATGGAATTCATTTCAAAATAACACAAACGGGTGACATATGAATATTATTAAGTTATAAAGTCGGCATGCATTATGAACGAGTCACTCAGAGTTTCTGCTCCTGAATTATTAAAGCTGTTGAGATTACGAAAATTGTTAACTGTAAAGCGGGACGCTTGACATGCGAAATTAAATTTAAGACTTTGAAGGATAATTAGGTAAGTAGCTTTTGTATTCGTCCGTATAAGAGTTGTAACAAATTGTTTTTGGAAGTCATAAAGATAATGGAATTTATCTGTCCATTTATGACGAGGTCACATATTGCTTTATGATGAATTTTTAGTCATAACATGACATAGCCTGCATGCATAGTCATATCTTATAATTACATGATTTTCTTTTTATTTGTATTATGTTAATTATTTTTAGACCAGTTTGTTTTTGATTTCAAAATTTTAATTTTATATTATTAATATTATTTCATGTCTTTCCCACTGCCTGAAATTTTGGGATCAAATGTGTTTTTGAAAATTTAATGCACCTACCTAATTGTAATTGTGTTTTTTTTATTTAATTTTAATGTTTTTGTATCTTTTTCATACACAATGTTTGTTACTGAAAAAAAAAGTAAGGGTCGCCAGGATGCTCGACTCTCCATACAAACGTAGTTTGGTTCTCATTTTAAAACGACATGCTAGAATAACATGACATTTTGTATACAGAAGGGGATCCACTATATCTATGTAGGTCGAAAAGTAGCTTCTTTTCTATAATATGAATAATATA
Source organism: Epinotia nisella (assembly GCA_932294315.1). Taxonomy (NCBI): domain Eukaryota; kingdom Metazoa; phylum Arthropoda; class Insecta; order Lepidoptera; family Tortricidae; genus Epinotia; species Epinotia nisella. Next base: position 15,666,595 of record OW028681.1, read on the forward strand.
AGTATGAATTAGCCATGCTAACACCTTTCACCTTTCCATGCAACAAAATATCCGTCCCCTGCTGATGAGTAGTATTAACATTTACGTACCTATGGGTAGGCAGGCAGGTTAGCGTCCGAAAGTTTGTTTGTACCCACAAACTTTCAAGCACTGTACCTCTTCATAAGAAATTTGTTAGATTGTGTACATACCTAACATTTATAAAAATTTCATACATTTTAACAAATATATTCTAATTATACCGGCCTAGTAGGCATAGTAGGCCCCCCACAAGGTGGACAGGCCCCGTAGCATGGTTGGCCTTGTCACGCGATAGGTGATAGGATAGAGCGTGCGTCACTGGCTGACACCGTTCGATAGAACAAGACGACGCTCTTATCTTGCACTTGTCGCGTGATAAGGCCAACCATGCTACGGCTCCTGATGACCTGGTAAAGGTCGATGGAGTCCGCTGGATGCGGGTGGCGCAGGACCGGTCATTGTGGCACTCTTTGGGGGAGGCCTATGTTCAGCAGTGGACGTCTTTGGGCTGATATGATGATGATGATGATGATGATTCTAATTATCTAAAGAAGCAAGAAATAAACAATTCCATTACAAATATCACAATACCTCTCTATAGAATGGTATAAACATTTTAGCTTCTAGCTAATTTTAAAGTTATTCGATTTTCTGCTTGTCGTAAATTCCTAGAGCATATTTTCGCTCCATTCATATACGTTTTAGTATTTTGATGTAAAAGAGATGGTGAAAATGTAATTTCCTCGATTCCACAACAAAGTCTGGACTCGTACCTTTTTTTTTTAAAGGGAGGAAAATCCGTTATGGATACCTCCATGCCACGTGGATAGCGCTTATAGGTATTTTTAAAATTTTTAGGAATTCTGTGCTTCCTCCATTCGCAGTGCATTCATTTTCAAACCCTAGAACCTAAATGGTCACGTACGGCACGGTTTCAGAGAAATGTTCTCCCTCGATCTCTCCGTTTGTTTTCCCGAGGGACAACAGTATGGGGTTCTTCAAGAAAGTAGTTAATAAATTCTTAAAGGGTCGGTAACGCGCATGTCACCCCCCTGAAGTTGCAAGCGTTCATAGGCTACGGTGTAGTGACCGCTTACCACCAGGCAGGCCGTAAGCTTGTTTGCTGCCGTGGTGGTACAAAAAAAAATTCTTGAAGCCAAGTTTTACATGAAAGGGTGCAGCTTACCCCGTTGACGCAAACTGTTAAACTAGGGAATTTTTTTTGATTCAATTTAAAATAACAAGCAATTACATAGATATATAAGCATGGCAGAGTCAATATCCTTAGTCTAATGAAATGTGGCTTACATGATTCCGTTGGCGGGATACCACATGGCGCGAATACACTTTTTCTGACTTTTGAAAACTACCTCACGGTCAGTACAATTACCCCAAAATATAATTCCATATCGTAAAGTCAAAGTCACATATGTATGATATGCTACAAGAACCGCTGATTGACTTACTACTTTTCTTAAGTTATACAGAGCATAGGAGTATTTGTTAAGTTTTTTACAAATTGTTTCTATCTGGTTTTCCCATGTCAGTTTGTCTACACTTAAACCTAAAAAGTTAGTAACATTTGTTTCTTCTATTACATGATCATTATAAGCTATAGTCAAGTTGGATATTTTGTTAGTCCGTTGTTTAAAATGTGTTATTTTAGTTTTGTCAAGATTAATTTTCAAGTTATTGTTATTAAGCCACTCCATTAGTTACCACATCTAAAGTCTTATTTATGTTATATTGATGCGTGTTTAATCTATATTTGCATTTTCTGCTGAAAAAAATATTGTGCTGTCATCCGCAAAGAGTACCATTGGAAAGTCAATAGCCTTAGTCAGGTCATTTATATAAATTATAAATAACACAGGTCCCAGAATGCTACCTTGCGGAACACCATATTTGATGTCTGTAAATTCCGATGAAAATGTCATTTCAGTTTTGGATTGAATGCATAATCTACTGATTTGCGTAATTTGTTTACGGTCACTTAAATACGACTTGATTAAGGCATGTACATTTCCACTTCATTCCGTATACTAAATTACATTTATTTATTTGTTTCTTCGTGTTTACCCGACGTTTCAGATGTATCACAACATCCTTGGCCAACAGACAGTAGATTCGTTTTGAGCAGTTGAAGCAGCAGCTTCAACTGCTCGCGAATAAGGATGTTGTGGCATATCCGAAAAGACAGGTAACCCTAAAGAGAAATAATAAATAGATTTAATTATACGCGATTGTCTCAATCGTGAAAGGTCAAATCAAGCCTGATGATGCAAAATTTCCTTAATTTCAATTTAAAGGTATGGTCACAAGATTACATGCTTACGCCGTGCAAACATAAGATCAAGAGACCGCTTCCTATACGAACAGTATATGTTTTGCCCCTGCTATTCGTCAAGAAAGAATGAAACCTTCAATGATTATGATTCGTAAAGGAAAAAAAAACCTTTGCTGAATATTGGGTTATTACAGTTTAGTTAATATTTAAATGGTGCATATTCCATATACAATGTCTACGTGCTATTTTTTGCGCAAGCAGGATGGAGGGAAGACTAGTTGGATGGAAAATTCCAGTCTTTGTCAATTTAGCATCTCATTCCAGAAAATAATTTTTTGTAATAAAATATGTAGGACTTCAAGCGCAACGCTAAATGTTAAACATTTTCTCAACTCTCGCGATATCAACTATCGTTACGCTTTTAAAGAGACGCCTTTACAATGGAACGCATATTTTCTAGTACAGTTAAAAGTTAGCCGACTACAGACTTTGAAAATTATCTCTTAAGCGACGGAGGTACTTAAATATTCATTGCCATTTTCATTCCTTAGCTTTATAAAATAACATTAGACGAGGTTATTTTACAGTACCTACGCTAAATATTATTACCTAAAAGCATACGCTTAGTATTTTATAATTAGTGTGGTAGTTTAACTTCAAAGCGTTATTCAATTCGTGCTAACTTTGGATTTAATTCAATACAATGCTATTTCAGCCTTGCAAAATTAATTATTCTGGGAAAATACACATTTGTTTACTCTCGTACTTAAGTTTTCCGCCATGTTGCACGATCATTCGACTGTGTTTATTATTGGACTTTAAACCATATAAGTAGAAAATTGACAGTAAAAGTGTCTGGTTTGGGATACTTTGCAAGATTTAATAGTGATAGAACCCTGTTATGTGCCTCCTTTGTCTCTGTGTGTCTTTTGTGTAGTGAATAAATGTCTTCTTTTTTTTTTTTTTTCTTTTCTTATGTTGTGATTGTCAAGGTGATAAAGTTCTTTCTTAATATGAATCAGACCGTACGCTTATTTGCCACTACCCTGGTATACATGAAGACGATAAATGAAACAGAAAATAGCTCGCAACGTTGTACTGATACCATAAATATGTATAAGGAAAGTTTTTTCTACGACTTCAACAAAATTTATATGGACCGAATTTTTAACCATATAATTAATTGGCAGTGTATCTTCAAATGCACAACATTTTAGCCACCGTTTTGCATTTTATTAGTAGAAATATCTTTGTGCTCTATAACGCGGTGTGACATAAGGTGGATAGTTTTTTTTACTAGTACTTTTAACGTTGAAATGGTCCGCATAGTGAATTTGTACAAGAGCGGCGACTGCTAATCAGATTGAATTGAAATTAAATTGTTTGCCGCAAAATGAATTGTACTAAATATATGTATATTGTAAAACAGGGTGTCAATGATATTAAATTATTTAGTTCGAGAGGAGCTTCGATTGTAAACTTATCAAGAATCGAAATAGTTTCATTTAACTTACAGAAAATGTTACGGTACAAACGCAAATATTAAATTAATTAATAAAGAACTAAATATAAACAAGCTGGTACGAAGCCGTTACGAAGTATTACTCAGTTTTCAACGTGGGTGTTTGTGTAATTAGCTGGAGATTCGCTCTCAAAAACCATTTATCAATGTAAAAATGCGGTTTACTTGAATCAGGCTTTAATTTAGAGATGTATTGAGATTTTATTTTGCGCTATTACACCTTTTTGATTTATACAAAAATTAATGAAATAATTAACAGTCTTAAAAAAACAAAACTTTTGAAAAAAGGTTGTGGAGATTCAAGGATTATTTTTTTACCCGAACTTTGCTGTTGCACAGCCGGGTAAAAGCGGATCAGCCTTATATCCAGTACAACTTCGCAGCCCTCACGGTAAGCGAACAGCTTCCTAGCCTGCACTTACATGTGAAACTTGCGGTTGTCGACCGCAGTTGCCGCGTTGTTGTTGACAATCATGTCGACTTCTACCTTTTAAATCAGCTTTTTCCAAGTGCGGAAGAGAGACGATGGGCACTATGTATTACCATCCGTCAAGCCATTTCATCTGCCGCCAATATCGTACTAAAACAATGACGTACCTTAGTCAGTTGATCATCGGCCTTAGCCAGTACAACTTCGCAGCCCTCACGATGAGCGAACAGCTTCCTAGCCTGCACTTTCATGTAAAACGTGCGGTCCACGAGCGGAGCGGCAACGTTGCGTTCGAGCGCTGTTGCCGCGATGTTGTTGGCGATCACGTCGGCTTCTACCTCTTGGAGCAGCGTTTCCCATGTGTGAAAGAGAGACGACGGGCATGATGCTCTGTAGACAAAAACGTTGGTTAGAAAAAGGTACATAATTTTCCAAATAGAAATATAATTTCATATCAATTACGGCTCTATATCAGTACACGTCGTCATAAGCTCACATAAAAAGTCGACGATTACATTAGGATATTTTCAACACATTTGCTCGTAACGTGCCCCTTATTACGTCGCCTTTAGGCTCATAATCATCGGTAATTTAACACGCGTAATTTATAACATTTCGTCACTTGTGTTTTATTGTTATATCCCGATTAAGACACGTTGGCACCTTACCGCAAGGTGTATGTATGAATACAGTGCATTCTTAAATTAACCGGGTTGTACAGAACTACAGTCTTTTTAATTCTTTGCAAATGGATTCTAACTCAATTAAACTAATTAAAACCATTTTGTGAATTAATTGATCATTTCTTCTTGGATATAATATAGAAACGTTTCATTTAGTAAAATTATTTACTTTTGACAACATTTTGCACATTACCCAGTGTTGAATATTTCAAAAATAACTAGAAGATAATGAGTGAAATCTGTGGTGCAGGCAGTATTTTAACAAAAATACGGTTAGTTTTTACTTTTTAGTGTTCACGCGAATTATATGTATTGGCACTGATATTCGTATCTAATCACGTTTCAGTTTCGGATTATGCGTAACCATGTTGCAAAATGTATACTAAATATGCAGCTTAGTTTGTAATTACATATACAGCCTTGGTCAAAAGTGTTGAGCACCCATGAGTTTTTCATACAAAAGTCAAACTTTAAAAGTTGCATTTATATATTTTATAATAGAATTTTATGTATCGGAAAAACTCGTCATATTTATTGACGTTAAGGGAAATTCCGTGAAAAAAATATAAAATTAAACCTTTATTTAAACCCCGACTTTTTCTAGCTTCAGTTTTCACACGCAAATAGCAATTTCAAAATGATATATATATTAATGATTTACACATGTTCAAACACTTATTATATTTTACGCCTTCGTGTATTTATGAAATTGAAAAATAATACTTTATCCATAAGTTACAAAGGAAAACGTGGGGTGCCCAATACTTTTGGCCAAGGCTGTATGTACATCTGTACGTAAAATCTGCTATGCTACAATATAACTTTAAAAAGACTTCTAATCTATTTCAAATAACATTATTTGACAGCTAAAATCGCAATATCACGAGCTAACATTTCAACAATGTCGAAATCGTCCCCAGCCTTCTACAAATAATTAGGTAGAGAAGTAGTCAAAATATAGGGATACTAACCCGAATCTAAGTAACAACATAACAAAATAACCCGTCACAAAGTGGGGTTAAACTTTTATCAATATCCGATAACCGATATTGTGTGTTCTGGCTTTTGACACCGACGGGACCTGACACCGAGGTACATCGGTTAAGTGGGTGGATCACTGGAATGGGGTCACAACGATAGATACCACCGATTTAGGGCGCATATTTGACGTAATCCATAAAATAATCTTGTTTTTATCAGGGCTTGTTGAATCCAGCAGTAGCTTGCGTACAAGTATAGTAAAAAACCTTCTTCCATTGGCAAGATGAAATTCAATCGTATGTCAATCTCATAAAGGCTTTGACAAGGAAACTTTTCTCACGTTCGGCCTCTCACAGATTGGCGCGACCTGTTATTTCGGTTAAAAGTAGACAATTACTGTCAAGTTTACGATTTATCGACCGCGGGTAGGTACACTACATATCTCCAAAGAGGCATTTGTCTGAAAGCATATTTGGTCCGAATCTAATAATTCCGAAAACCATGTTCCGCTGAAGGAATTTTTGATTTTTCAGTATATAAAACTAACCTAACCAATTTATATATTCCAATAAATCATCTGCGTCTAAATTTTCGTTCAGCGGAAAATGGCTTAAGGAATTTTGAAATTTCGGAATAATGATGGTGTCGGACAAATGACTCTTAGGAATTTTTCTGTGTTCCCGTTGACCGCCACCGCAGGCCACGCCAGTGTGATGCAGCCTTTATCTGTTACATTATAAACACGCGTTTGAACATATCAACTGCCATATTTACTTTAAAAATTACAGCAGTCCTAACGCACGTGCTAAAGGTTATGCTATGCACACGCGGGATGGTTAAAGTTACGTAGTTCGATCTCGCGTTAGGTCAATGACACAGATAATTACAGTTGATGTGTCCTTAACACACGTTTTCAAAGTAACGCATCCCTGTATCATAAAATAGTGCACAAACAAATGGCATAATACCAGGAAGTGAAGGGATATACCGAAATGGGATGAACCAAACAAAGCTTATTGGACCGCTCGCTCTGGGTAGACTTTAATTAATTTAAATGCATTCAGCAGTGGTTAAACGGACTATGAGGCTTTGCCGGGTAAATTATAACCAATGGGACGATTCGACTATATTAAGATTGAGAAATACTGCTTGTAAAGCTGAATATGGGAACAGTATAATTTAATAATAATCAATATATAACATTCATAGGTTAGTTTTTTCTGATTGTATTACGTCCGTTGTCTTATTTTTCTCTATAGGTGGTATACTGGTGTAACACCTATAAAGAAAAATTTAGAAATCACTAGACAAAAACGTGAGAGCTAAAACGAAGCTCATTTTTAACCCGTTGAACGCCATTCTTCACGTACTAAATTGTCACTTACACGCCAACCTTTTTTTCCAAAAGAGAGTGAATAAGAACCTTATAAGAAAGATTGAAGGTTCTTTTGACAGCGGACGTCGTAACACTTAAAGGCGTTCTTGGCGCTGCGGGTACGACAATACACTACACGTATAGGCGTCCTTGGCGTTCAAAGGATTAAGGCGATTTAATAAAAAAGTGTACCTACCTACTCTCCCACAGGAAGAAACCTTAAAATTCCAAAATATGAGAAAAAAGTCTACAAAGTCTATATATGCCGCTGACAAACTGCGAACGGAATAAAAGTTTGTCGGATGTCTTTATCTTATTCACTGCAATGCTACAAACGTTATAGCTATACCAGATATGTGTATATCTGGTATAGCTATAACGTTCGTAGCATTACGCTAAAGTTAGCGCTTTGAAGCATCTGTGTCATGATTTGTGTTTGAAAGACATATCCACTGCCAAGAATCGCTACGCGCTACGCTCGTAGGCGATCCCGTGGTTTTTCTGATAAGTAGCGCAAAGCGCCTACGGCGTAGGTGCCCGCTACGGGGTTATTGTCAGTAAAAGAGCAAAGCAGGGTATACTTACATGATCAAATGTATTGAATAGCAATCGGTTTAATATAATGATTTGGTTTTATATTCACTTTTATCTACGCACCAATTTCATCTGATTACCAAGGATATTAATACATTATTGAGTTCGCACATTGCGTTTCTGGTCCAATAATAGTACGCCAGCAGCACAAGCCAGATTATACTAATATCATAAAAGAAAAAGTCAGTGAGATTGTAGCTTTGTAAAATGTAAGTTAATATTCTTTCACGTGTGTATAGAACGCACTGTTAAGATGGACAAAGACTATACATTACCCCGCGTTATTGGCTGTGTTCTGTACAGTCAGCAGCAGAAGTAGCTTAGCGGGCCAGGTGTTCAAAATAACCTACACACGCTCTTAATTTCTTAAGAATAAAGTAGCTACTTCTACTGCTGACTGTACAACCTAATATTTATGCCAAAATTTCATTTTATACGTGAATAAAATATATAATAAATTACCTTGGGACATCAAGGAGCTTCCTTTTATCTAATTTCAAAGAAATTTCTTTCTATGGCTTTGTAATATGTGTTTTTACTCTGTGAATGAATATTTAAAACTTTAACATCTAATGATTATTTATAAGACTTGTACAATGTAAAGTAATTTAATCCATGTTGATATCTATAGAACAGTCAATCTATTTATTTATTCACCTAATCCTAAATAATTTATGTCACTGTGTTATGATTTATATTTATTAATTACGCATAGTTCATTAGCAGAGTATGGCTGATTTCAGATGTACACCGATATTTATGTAACCTGTACTCAGCAAATTAATTCATTTTATTTCAATATGTGGGCGAAGCTGCGCTGGCAGCTAGTATCTTACAACTGAGGAGGGCCCGGTATGGACGTGTCGAAGTGGAAATTGGCCCCGCTTGAGAGCCATCTTCAGTAGATACTTAAAACGCCAGGAGAGTTTCCGATAATGTAATAAAATAAAGGCCACTTGTCCACAACGCCATGATTTTCATATCGGAACTTAATCGGTGTTACGAGGATGATATTCAAAATCTGTGATATTCTAACACAAGAATCTCTTTATCAACATTTTAATGTCATATGAAAAAATACTGATAATTATTATGGGTACCTGGGCTCAAGGACCCCTAATCATTTTCACTATTTTTCACCTGAGATATGCGAAAATGTGTTTCATTAATTTGACACCTCACGAGCTTGGCAGATAGATTTCAAACCTCTCCTTTGCGGCGTCGCCCTCGAAACCTACGAGCATACCTACGATTTTGAACAGAGGGATGATCACGTAACTTTTCGAACGTACGTTAAGGGCAATTCAACTGTCGTTTTTCATATAAAAAATGACCTGACGCGTAAAATGCGTTACGTGATCGACCTGCAGATCTTATATAGCTATTTATTATAAAATACACTCAATAGCAAAAGTTTCGGGTACACTTTGTATAGAATTTCAGTACAAACTGTACCCAAAACTTTTGCTCTTGAGTGTATTCATTTCTTGTTAGGGAATAATTGCCTTACTAGTAGAAGGATTTTTTAATATTTAACATCATTCCAACTCTGTTACATGTAAATGACGATCCAAAACAAGTCCAGCTATGCCTGGCTGCCGATTGCTGTAAATTCGTTTGCTTCAAATTATTCAAAAATGGAAATGGACGCACAAACACTCGATTCACAAAGTTTATACACGAATAGGATTCGTATTCAATTTAAAACATTCATATTTAATATCTCGCCAGTGTACTCAGGGTCTGTTAACATGTATAATTTATGAGTTTAATATTGAATGAAGTTTTTCCGCAGAACGGCGCCTCTAACTGGGTTAAAATTCATGTTTCACGCCTAGGGGGCTAAAACCCTGATTTGGTTTACCTACTTGCGCCGTGTCGTGTTATTTTACAGGCCATAAAATCCATATTTACACGTTAATGTCTTGCAACTAGAAACTAGGGATTCCTAACATGTAACTTCAATGGAAATAATGATGTTTAAATTGTTATTGAGTATGCAATTTTATCGTCAAGCGGATTGATCAAATTATCCTACTAATTATAAATGCGAAAGTTTGGATGTTTGTTACTCAATCACGCTTAAATGGCTCAACCGATTTGGATGACATTTTGCACGAGGCTAGTTTATAGCTTTGATTAAAATATAGGATAGTTTTTACCTCTACTTTAGTCTAATGTTTTTTGTTTTTTGTAACATTTATTTGTAAAATTATATACAGTCTGAAACCTCTTAGGAAAGTATTTGGGAACAGTTTATTTTGGCATAAGAACGTATCAAAGTAAGCAAGCGGGAAATATAGACCCAAACGCCATTCTAAGGCCTGCAACACACTGACGCGGCCTGCGGTGGCGGTCAATAGTAAATTTGATAGCTAATGACACGTTTACTATTGACCGCCGCGGCCAGGCCGCGCCAGTCTGTGGGCTGTACTATGTGATTATACGTGTGACGTGTGACTGACGCGTGTAATAAAATAAAACCTCTGACTGCAGTATAAACTACAATGCGAAACTCTGCGAAAGACTAAAAGGCATAAAAGTAATGGAAGAGTACATTTCATATGAATACAATGAAGAGTTTAATATAGTTTTACTGCTCGCTCACTTAATAAGTGTGTACCTACAATTCAAAAATTACCTCTTCGAGTTGCACATAAACTAAAAAATCTTATTTAGACTCCCGTTTCAAAGCGGAAAAATGCTGCTACGCATTACGACGTAGCACTAGTAGTATTGCTTCGCCTCGAATGGGTTTAAAAAATCACGTAGCACTGAAACACAATAAACACTCTAATCATAACACTACTTACTGTGTAACTTCATTCTTGGGGATGAATTAATATACAATTTAAGCCTATACATTTTTCTGTGAAAGGAAAGGAAAAAAGTACACGATGGAATATTTAACATATTATGAATAAATGAGTATGAGTATATGCTGAACTATTCTTATACAATTTATCCTAAGCTGCATTTTTCGCACCTAATTTGTTCCCAACAATGGATCCTACTTTAAGGCCTATCCTCACGTCGCTTAAACATCCGTTTGTCTTCTTAAGTGTCCGTCACTCCGACGTGGGTCCAAGACTTTCACTCCTGAATTAGGGATATAAATAGGTTTGCAACGACCCCGTGTTTTTGTTTCGTCGCTGTAATTTGTTTAGGTAAAGAAATTAACCTTTCATTCGTCGCGGAGTATATTTTTTTGTAAGTATTCTTACTGTGTCCAGCAGTGGGACGCTGGTGCAAGCTCATCGGCCTTATCGTTTCCCTCGATACCTGCAAGTCCCGGAAGAAAACGGAATTGTTTTACCGTTCATAGACAGAGGTCTCAGACTGTCGAGTTTCCTCTTGTTTGTGAACGGCACAACAACCGTCTTGTCCGTATAAGACCGATAGCACCATGTGTTAACTGTGTCTAGGGCTCTCTGCATTAGGTACGTTAGTGTACTTTGGCAGTTTCCCCGCACCGTCACTACAAGGTCGTCTGTAATCTTATGCAATAACTCATCCACTGCAAGAGTCCATAGCATAGGGGAGAGTACTTCCCCTCACTCCTTTGTGGACAGCTTCTGGCAGTGGTTACGTCACGAGTGGTGTTAAGCAATTCCAGCTTAGCCACTCTGTTTGAGAGCATGTTTTACACCTATCGCACAGTGGTAGGGTCCTGTGTTGTCAAACACGCCCTCAATATCTAGGAAGGATCCATATAATACAGGCCTGCTATTCACAATGCTTAACTAAAGCGCTACTCAACAGTACCAGTATAAACCTAACCTCATAGATGCAAAGTTGAGAAGAACCTAGATATCAACTTATACTAGTGGTGAGGTTAGACGATATAGATTGTGAATTGTGTTCTACCCATAGTTTGGAAGACATCGATCAACTATTGACAGCTTCAACGAGACTGCTAAGAGGTGAAGTTGAAACTAATCACCGGCTGAAAGGATCCCAGTGAGAAACTATTTATAGTTTAGTAAATAGCCTCAGTAAGGCTGATGAGCTCTTTTGGTCCCATTAAGACCCGTGAATTTGGGAGTAGAGAAATAAGAAACAAACTATTTTATGCGCGCGCTAATGTAAACGATCGGATGTTTGTGTTGATAAAATGTTGGAACGAACAAATGTCAATCGAATTAAAATTTGTATATTTTTAACGTCGATTTGCATTGCGTAACCTACCATGAAATATCTTTCATGGCCCGAAAAACTAAAATACCCAGTTCGATTCACGAGTTGCTCCACTAGAGTAAATATGTTTAAAATTTTCTTGGTCCTTTGAATTTTGTTTCGACTGAATCTTTCATATGTAAGTATAAACCTATATGGAGTTACGCCCTTTTTGGCTCAGAGTGGTAGCACGGCCGGCCGGCCCGCTAGTACAGACACACCCTCTTTTGTGAAGTAAGTATTCTAACTAGTAAATATATGTTTTACTTTAAATTCTGAAACTTTAATCAATTAATTAGTAACATATAAATATTCTCATGTAAGTGTATATTGTAATTCTTATGAAAATAAAGATTCTTTAAAACGGAACCGAAACCTGTAATAACAGGTACATTACTGTCTAGGCTCCTTGACTGTAGTGAGGCTCTGAATATTAGGTCATTACTAACTAAGACTCAGTCGGTATAACTACAAAACGAACATCACAATATCCTATCCAAGGGAAATTCAAATATCGTCTAAGCCAAACCTGTCATAATCTCAATTAGAACTTATCATGTACATTAATTAGCATCTACTCAGATACTCCACAGATGCCACTCAATCTTCTAATTGTCATAATTAACGGATCTCTCACTGCCTGTCAGGCATGTAACAGTCCTGATACAGTTGTCAGATTTAACAGTCATGCGCCCTTAAATTGACACTGGGAAAAATACTGGACATACTAAAAGCAAAAATTCAGAGCAATAACATAGAATATTTTTTTATTCAATAAAAAAACATGTATGGCCACCTGAGGCTCTATTCTGTGGTCAGTGGCCGCTGAAGTGTAAAGAAGGAAAATCCCGGCTGGTGAATTTTTTTGCAGCATTTTGTATAACAACGTTATTTATTAATTGCACGTATTTTTTAATAAGATTTGAAAATAAACCCTTTATTTGACATCAAAACAATCAATCAATCAAATCAAATCGTTTATTCGTAAAACATAGGTTCGTATACATAGGTGTTGTGAACATTTACAGGTCTCACTATGTCTTCACCATAAGGCATACAAATAGTCATAACATAAATATGTATGAAACAAAAATGAGAATATATTAAACAAAATTATTAAATAATCATATTAATCATGCATCATGCTCAAATTAATTCATGTCAAATTACGCAAAATAGAATAATAATAATTAAAATTAAGATTTTCAAAATGTATACCTATACTGTTATGTTATATTATATGTCTATGTCTATTAAATATTCTTGTACCTATGGAATAGTATGCTTTTTGTGCCAAAAATTGAAATAGGCTTTTTTTGAAATTCTTAACGTTGTCTATGTCTAAGATCGATCTTGGTAACTTATTGTAAACTCTAGGCGCCATACCAAATATTCTTTTTGACAGTAGGGCAGTTTTAAAGGATCTGTTGTCTATTTTCCCTCGCTGTCGTACACTATTGAAACTAGGAAATTGTTTAAGATTATTATTGTGTTATATGTCTGCAAAGTATAATCCCACTAAAACATTACATGTAAAGTGATTGCCAAGACTCCCTAGCTCATACAGCTTTCAGCGTTAAAAGGATATGAGATCGCAAGTATTGCCAAGCTTCCTAATCCACACGGCTTAACTGTAACATACCTCTAGTATTAAAGTTTTAGGAAGTCTCGTACAAAATTCCATCCCCTAGTTTAAGGGGTTGGGGATAAAAGTTAAAAATTGTATATGTTTTTCGAGGAAGTAGAATTACTGAGGTTCATTTTTCCTTGTCTTTTCGCATGGTATTTGCATTTCAATATGCGTCGCGTACGCTTCCACGCGAGCTGAGCTAATGTGTGAGAAAGAGTGCGCGTAATTCTTTGAAATGCAGTAAACCGTTTATTGAGTAGTACAGTCAGCATCAAAAGTAGCTATGCAAACGAAGACTTCAAAAGTCTTTATTAGAAGGGAATAACAGCTTTTGACGTCTTCGTTTGCATAGTTACTTTTGATGCTGACTGTACCTACTTACTGGGTTGGAACTAATTTGCATCCGATTTATGTCCCTACCTATCATGTGTGGTGTAGCGTACATTATGCAATTGCAGATCAGTATTTGAATACAAGACCGCGATTCGGGATCCAAAATGTGGATTCCCTGTCATGCCATTGGGATACCTGTAATTGCATGTCTCTATCTTTTAAATTCCGATTTTAAAAGTGACAAAGACAAGAAGGCGAGTCTACATAATATTCTACGCGCTGTTATTAAGACTAGCAATGTACAAGTTGCAGAACATTCTCAAAATATCAGGAAAGTTCTCAGACATTTCCGGAAACTTACATGAAAATTTAAAAATAAGTTTCCTTTAGGAAGTTTCTTCTGAGATTTTTCATGGATGGATAATTTATTACATCAATTACATGTACGAGGGGTGATCCAAAAGTTTTATTAAACTACATTAAAAATAGAAGTTAACCGTATCATATCATTTTTAATTATTAAATACACTCTTTCTTAGTTTACTTACAAAAGAAAAAAGAAAAGAAAAGAAGACATTTATTCACTACACAAAATACACACAGAGACAAAGGAGTAGACATAACAGTACAATTGACACATAAATGTGTCTTCGCGGCATCGACGCAATTCCACCGATTAGATTGATGAATCCTTTTTTTTTAAGTTTTTAGTGTAGTATTGAATAGTGGCGCAGTAGGAATGACAATCACAAATTATCATCACGAGACCAATTCATACTGATTATCATAACTTTTGGATCACCCCTCGTATAATTAATATTCTTTAAGCAGGGAAATAAAACAGCTGATAATGTATGTATCCAGAGAGGTTATGACATGTTTTTAGTGTTGATAAAACTTTATTAGAATTTTCGCAACTTTGGAAACTTCTCCGCGGTGCATTGATAATTAAGACCACTGAAAATGCAATTCCATAATTTATGAAAGGATATTGAAACGAAGTAAGACATTTTTAATTTAGGCAACTTCCGTATCTGAATGGGGTATTTTGTACTTTATCGAGAGCTTTGTCATCGCCTAGATTTCCCAATTTATCGGTACACTGACAGTATTTATACACTATTTGCGCAGTAGTATTGTACGAAGCGGATTGGTACGGGTGTAGTATTTCAGGGAGCACTTAATGAAATGTAGACGCGCTGTTAAGAATCCTCAATGATACTGCACCGATTCCGCACGCCAATGCGGCTTTAGATACAGTCAGCAGCAGAAGTAGCTAAGCGGGCCGGGTGTTCAAAATGACCTGCACACGACTTTATTCTTAAGAAATTAAGAGCGTGTGTAGGTTATTTTGAACACCCGGCCCGCTTAGCTACTTCTGCTGCTGACTGTACCACAACCAACTCTTCCCAATTGTATAATTTATTACATCTAATAGAATTGCGCAACTGTCGATCAAAGACTATTTAACCAGTACTTAACTTGATTTGACCCCGAGAGCGGGCAGATCTTATCGGCTTGTAGAAGGGTAATAAAACGGCTTTCGGCTACAAGTGTTGGTTTAGGGTAGATCCTTCTGATCCATTACCTGGACACAAAGCTTCGTAAATCACTACGGTAGTATTAGTCCAATAGGTACAGTCGACTACAAAGAGATCGGTACAGCCAAAGTTACAAAAATATGTAGACACGACCTTAATGTTAAGGCAATAAAGTCGTGTATACATATTTTTGTAACTTTGGTTGTATCTTTCTCTTTGTAGTCGACTGTACTAGTTAGTGTCTTAAAGCCTTGCATTGTGTATATTTTAATATAAAAATAATTCGTTTTACGGTACTAACTATTTGTTGTCGTCTCATAAACAACACGTTAGAAAAATACGCGAGAGAGAAAGAGATGAAACACTATCTTAGATTTAGCTTTAGTGGACGAATCACGATAAATATAATAAGTACCTATAAACCTATGGGCACCCTACCAGCAAGCGGCATCGATTTATGGGATATATGTAAATATAATGTAGGCCCCATAGGTTAAGTTAGTTTTAGTAATTTGTAGTTATTTGTAATTCATTGTATGCTATTTTTATCTTAATAAATTTATTTTCCTATAAACTATCTATAATATTTGAAATGACGAGATAAAATGTATATCGTTACCTAAGGTAGAAAACGGCACAATTTTGGTCTTGTTTGTCAACAAAAGTAAGTGTTTCAGTATCAGTTTGTGTTTCACTTTGCACCACACACAGTTTTAAAATGGCGTCTGTCCGGATGTTATCCTATGCAGGTCGTATTTCTCAACCGATCCCCTGAAATTTTATGACGAAGTTCAATAATTATATAGCTCTTTGTCGATTCTGTTTTTTTTTTTAAATGAAGAAAAGGACAGCTTCGCCAGTTTTGCTGCTCACATAGCTACTAGTTACCTATCCACAAAATAATGAATTAATACTTCTTATTCCGTCTACTTTACTGGGTTTTTTATAAAAATACAAATCAAGAGCTTAACTAAGAAGAAAAGCCGTCTAGACGGCGTGGGATCTGCGCACTGCATATCTACCCACTTATCGGCATGATTAAATGTGCAAAAAATAAGCAACACTGTAGAATTACTTTTAAGAGTTTTAATAAAATATCTCCTGTCACAATATTTTTTATAAAGTTTGCAATAAATATTTTCTTTCACACATCTATTTAAAATGTGAACTACATATTAAAATGGCATTAATTTTAAGATAGTTTTAATTTACTCTACAACCTAATTACGGGTCAATTCAGGACATACGTTTAAAACAATTAAATATTCATCAAAAAGATAAAAAAAATATTTGATAGGAAAAAAACTTTTACACTGTTATAGAATTATGGACTATTCATTATGCGGGTCTCTCTCTAGTCAAAATTTTTAAAATTATATCCAATAAAATTATTTAACAACTAACTATTTTAATACTTTTGAACAATTATATAATAATGATTTTTTATCACTTTTCAAAGTTTGTTTTTAGCATATGTTTGTTCAATAATTATATTTAAAATAATTTATTGTGATATGAGTTGCTACGCCTTAACAGGGCCCTTGTACTGTACTTAGCATTAAGTAGCAGGTGTATATGTGAGTGGATTGCAAAAAAATTGTACATAGTTAAGAGCTTTAATCTAATCTATGCTTTAATTTTTTACAGTTTCGTGACGGCAATTATCCATATAAATTATATAATAATTGCCTTCACGAAACTGTAAAAAATTAAAGCATAGATTAGATTAAAGCTCTTAACTATGTACAATTTTTTTGCAATGCACTCATGTACATACATACATGGTTGCAAATAAACGACTTGAATTGAATTGAATAAGTTTCGAATACAATGTGATTTTGATTTGACTGTAATATGGTTCGTGAGTTTGTTCCTATACTTAGTTAGCTCGGTGTGCGTGGCAGTGATCACGTGCAACACGATGATATTACATTTACATTACCTACGTCTCACTTTTTCTCGCGACCAAGAAGTTTGCGAGTGGCGACATAACTGAAACATCAATTAAGCTCATGAAGGTACATAAATTAATACTCAGTTAAAATATAAAAAAATAGAAACTGAATCTACAAAAAAAAAATCGTAATATTAACAAATCCGGTCACAAAATTTGACGAGAATCGGTTGAGGAATGCGACCTGTAGAGGAGAACAGCCTGACAGCCGGACATACGGCAGCATTTTGGCCTAAGCTAAAACGGATATCTTCCTTCGCTACGCTCACTCGTTCAATTAAACACGATTAAGTGTCATATAGTAAAGTGTGAAGAATCGTGAAAGTTTAAATCAATATGCGGTAAATTAACGTATGTTTCAAATCGACCGGCTTATTATATTCATATCGACGCCGCTACCAAATACAAAATGGCCTCCAAGCATATACTTATTCTGCATTTAATAGAAAATTCCCCACGAAAAACGTGCCGTTTTCCGTTTCACGAGACTATTGTAGCATTTCACAGAATAATAACAATAATAATAACGGTACGCGACACTGCGAGTGGCGTCGTTGTCTCTTAACAACCTACTCGTAAAATGGCATTCCATAGAAATGGACCCGAATAAGGGTTTTTCAGACTGCATTATGCCACCAGCTGGTAGCACTGTGGTGAGAAAATTTTTCGAGAAAACCTACCTTTTGCTTTTTCCTTGGAATTTGGAAATGTTTGGTTATTTGTACTCAGGATCATGTGTCTATTGATTTTGATAAATGAAATAGTAAAGTGAACTTTCATACCTTCATTTAGGTTTCCCTTCTGTGACGGCCCATACAAAATTTATGAAATAACTTCACAAAATCGAATTGACAAATTTGAGAACACATTATTTCTTCATCATGGTCAAGAGTGCTGAATATTTTAAGTCGGAAAACACAACTATTCTAAATTCTGAGAATAGAAGGTACGTAGTCGTACACTTTTCGTTGTGCATTAAAAAGCGTTCAAGAAAAAAATACTCATACACACACACTCACAGTTAGTTAGTCACTCACTCTCAGCGGAGAGTGGCCAAAATCCACCAATCATATTCTATGACTCCAGTGAAAAGTTACGTGAAAAGTGACATGTGCCCTTTTTTACTTAAGGTATAGAATTGATGTTGGTATTGTAACTGGGGTACATTAAAAGAACCTGCTTACGTTACCATTTGGCTTCATGAAATTAATGTAGATTACGGCTTAAAACACAAAAAAACCTGCTATTACTCGCCGTTTTCTAGTCTAGAAACATTAGCGACAATAGGACCGGCATCAGTAGATATTGGTTTTAAATTACTTTGTCAGCGGTTAGACCCCATCAAAATCGAACTACTCCGGGCAAAATACTGTTTCGAAAAACATTAATTTATAATAGCGTTTTTTTTTGTTTATTTCATTCTAAAACGTTATTCTAAGATGCTTTATTCAAGAATCCAACAAACTTTCCACTCGGAAGTAATTATATAGATTTAAATTAAACATTCATTGTCTTTTATATTTTATTTATATTGAATATTTTAAAGCAAATGTAAATGAACCTAAATAAAGATAAAAAAATATATTAATATTTATCCGGACTTTTTAGGAGCTAATTAAATATTGATTTTTTTGATGTCTGATTTTTTGTAGGATTTTGCATCTAGGTAACTATTTCATTGATAATATATCCGTTACATTAAAAAAATTAGCTCGTAGTCATTTTTTCCATGCAAGTTGTCAGTTCATTGCCTGGACTAAACAAGGGTATTTCAAAACACGTCTAAGAGAAACAATGTCGCCATCAACAATCCGACTAATATAATAAATGTGGTTGTTTGTTACTAAATCACGCAGGAACGGCAGAACGGATTGAGATAAACTTTGAAATACTTACAAATAATCTGTCCGAAAATTACCCCTCAAAGGTATGAAATCGGGGGTATAAAAGTTCACGCGGACGCAGTGGCGGGCTAAAGTTATCTTTGAAATAAACGCTATCCTTGTTTGTTCCAATTGACATTAAATAGAGTCCGACCTCTGACTAATTAATTCTTGTTCTGTAGAGTATAGTAGCTGTACAAGGAGTTAGGGTATCCTAATGGATTTTAACCGCAGGCTGTCTGATAGTCGGGAGCGGACCTTAAAATGTGTTTAAATTCGGTCTGTTGACAGCCGAATAATTCAACTAGAATATTGTTTATAGCGGTAAAATATGATCATAACAAATTTCAATTATTAAATTAAACCATTAAGTATCGTACCTACGATTGAAGCAAATCTAAATGGCTATTTTATTACCTACCTACTCTGTTTCTGTCATTGTACTGTACAATTCTGAAAAATTATACATACAGCCTATCGATTCACAATACATTTTACAGTACACATAATGTTACTTTTCCGCACGAGTGCGGAAATGAGTACTTTCCGTGCATATGTTGAAACATTAAAGAGCCATATGTACTGTAAAACGTTGTACGATACACGTGCAAATAGGTAATTCGCAACTCGTGTCGATTTAAAACACTCCCTTCGGTCGTGTTTTAATTTATCGCCACACGTTGCAAATTTCCTATTTTCTGCACTTGTATCGTAAATAACTATTGTGATGAACTGTGAGATCTTCTCTTGTATTATTTCATCACTTAGATTCATATATAAAACATGTGTAATCGGAGGCCACGCTTCGATTGGTTGGCTGCGGCAAAGTGACTCAATTAAAAACCGATGTGTATATAAGTGCTAAATTATCTGCTTAAATTGTTTAATTATTAATGAGAATGTACACATTTGTATTAAAAAGGGCAAATTATTTGTGTCATGAGCATATTTGTTTCTAAGTCTGGGATGTTTTTTATGTTTTTCAAGTATTTATTTCTATTAAATAATATACTTCGTCTACCTAATACCCATAACACAAGACTTATTGACCTTACTATGGTATGCTAGTTCGATTTGTGTAAGATTTCCCCCATTAGGGGAAAAGATATAAATAAATATTTATATCTTTTAAAAAAGTTCGCTATACGCGAATCTGCAACCGATTGTACCTTGAGCACTTTTCATGCCTAAATATATAAATGAAATTGTTATAAAAGAGGAGATGGAATGTATCGAAAATGGTAAAGAACAAACTAATCAATTTCACATTTTAACATTATACACATGGAACACCTGACCTTATACAGACAACCCAATCGAACTTGAAGCTTTACTCGTACATAATAAATTGAAAATAGATTGAGTAATTCTGCTTTAGTTACGCCCATTTGGAATGACAGCTTCTATCCAATTAATTTTTCATCTACCCACTGAAGGGAAGGAACCATCAATTTACGCAAACGATCAATTTTTATACTTGATTGATGTTTTCTGGAAGTAGGTATTCAATGCGTCTTTTATAAGTAACATGGCGGTTGGTTGAGTTACGATGGCGTATAAATATATACAAGGTTTTTAATTCTTAATTTGGCAGTCATCTATTTATGACGGGAAAAGTTAGCCATTTTACGGCTATATACTGTGATGGGGCTCTATGCCGCTCCTGCTTCTACATATGTATATATATATATATAAATACAATATTTTAGTATAAGTTTATATTAATTTTGAAACATATTATGTATCGGGTCTTTGCTCATTGTTATGAGAAACGGTTTTCCAATCTTCCAAGACTCATGTCTACATACAATTGTACAAAATAAAAATTAAATAGGTACATAACTCAGAAAAAAACGAGTCTGAAGCTTATTTTTCACGTAGATATTTCCTGAAAGGAAATGACAGATATTCAACTTGTCACCAAAATAATAGGAACACGGAAATTGCCAATAAGGCAGGGATCAAAACCGAAAATAGGCCCTTAATTTGTCAAACTCACAAAATGAAGGCTTTGGTGACAAAAGCAACACGCTTTATGAATGAAATATTTACGATTTATGTTTAAATATTTACTTATAATTGAGGATTAATAATAAATATAAATATTATGGGATAATCTAGTCCAATTGATCTAGTCTCACAGTAAGCTCAACTAAGGCTTGGATTCTTACAAAATAAAAGCATTTATCACTAGTGGCTCTGTGAGCTGTAGTTTTTTTTAATTCTTTCTTTTTTAATTTCTTAAAATTGAATCGACATACTAAATAATTATTCAATCTGCTCACAAATTTTCACAAAAATCGGTTGAAAAATTGTTAAGATTTCTGCTTAAGCATTTTTATTTCAAATAACGTTCATTTTAAAAGACCGGAAGTCAAGAACAATGCAGTTGAATTCAGTTAGTCTTTAATGTACTCTGTGCGCGCAAATAAAAAAGCTAACGGTTCATACCAGGCGAGAAAAAGCTACCCAAGACATTAGGAAAAGGCTATGAACAAGGAAACGATTTTTAAGGCATACTTACACTTTTTAATTCACTTCAGTAACGGAAAATGAAAATATGTTACAAAAATATTAAGTAAGTATTAAAATCTGAAAAAGGATATAAAATAATTATGAAAAAAAATAGTTAACGTATTTGCACCCAAGAAATAAAACAAGAGTAGGTACCGGATGCAGAAATAAAATACAAATGAAGCATTTTTTACAGGGGCACATTTATAAACAAACCAGATTTATAAGGTTAGTACACGTTTTAACATATCTCTTTGATTTCAAAGAACCACGCTTTTATTTTCTAACCGTGTACAAAAGCAGACGTTGCCAAGATGTTTGGTACAACTTCTGATTTTTACAGGCAGGCAATTGTTTTGAAATCTGAAATAGCGACGATAATGACAGCGCGTAAAAGAACTTTTGAACAAAAGACATGCGTTAGTAAGTACCTGCGAACTTTATAAGAAAATACATACTTTTAATGCCAGTTCTTCGGGCAAGGTTCAGTTCAAACAAAGTCGTTTTAGTTTTTACTATAGGAAAACTGTTCATTTCTAAGCGATTGGAGCTAAATCTATTTGGCTGTTTTAAAGGAACAATGATTTACTTATACAGAATATAACCAACAGTTGCGGAAGACAAATTCATAATGAAAATTTAATGTTCGCATTTTTATTTTTCTTATTGGCAAGCAGTTTCAGGAAGCGCATCTGTAACAATTCTGATTTATCAATATTAGTTTTTAAAGTAAGACCATAACAATCAAGGACATAGTAAATAATGTATTAATTTTTCAGGTACTAGAAGGAACTCTACAGCTGACGTGATAAAATTTAACTGGGAGCTTAGCTCATTCTGAGGCAATATTTGTCAGACTAAATACTACATATAACATTTTCGAAACACTTGTCTTTTACTCAACTCAAGGTCTCAGCATTGCAATAATGTTCCGTAAGTAGATAATGCAGAGTGGTTCAGCCCGTACCTATATAATGAAGTCAGGCGCTGAGGTGACGAGATGGGGCGCAGACGACCAATTAACCGTCCCTACTCGTACTTCAAGGTGACTCACAATCTGTCCCCAACATCCAGCCCTAACATAACTTGACTTGAAATTCGGAATAACTATACGTAATTGGAGGTCAGACTTATGCTGGTTCGCTTTGACGAGTTGACGGTAAACTTTGTGAATACCAGCCCCTTGACTCTTGACTCCACGCTGTGAAACACCTTACGCGAAAATGAAGGACTTCAGTGTTATTATACATATCTGTTGCGTTCTTTTTTTGGTTTTTAAGTTTAAATGTTTGTATACAATATTAGGATCAGTACAAAGAAACCTTGAGATGTGTACTTTATGTACTTTTGTGGCGTTTTCACCACTCGTCCACGAAAAACTAATGTCATTATAATCAGTACATTTAAACAATTTCAGCGCTACATTTTCTCATATTATTAAAACAATTGTTCTTTAAATTATAATAATGCGTGGATACTGCATAAAAATTGCCTTATTATTTGACATTTTGCGTCTAGGCCACTTCTACACTTGGCGGTCCGGCGTCGGTGCGGTATGTATCCGTTGGGTTCTATACTGCACGCCTATATTTCAATGAACGCTTCTTGACTGGAGTCGGATGCGCGGAAGCAGGGCTGTACGAATGCAGTACTGTATGTATATCTCGCTTCCACATTCAATACTACTGCCCAACAATATGACAACTGACAGCTCGGTAAAGTACAAAATACCGCATACAGATTCCGAATATAGATAAATAAATAAATGTTTGAGTACAATCCCAAACTAAGCCACGCTTTTACTATGTGGAGTCGTTCGGGTCAAGAGCACGCACTTCATCTTCTCGAGTCCTAAAAACGTACAAAAATTGATATTTCCAAACTGAGAGTTTATAAGATACTTAAATAATCTAATCTATTTTCATTATTTAGGCAAATTTACGTTTAACATTTAATATAGTTTTTTTTCTTATAGGCGTTAAAAGTAGAATATTCCCTACGCGTACTCTTGATCCCTTACCCCAGACCCAGCAACTAATTCATAAAAGACTGAACACCAACTCACATTAAAAAGTGTTTTGTCCCAAATATCATATAGAAATGCAAATCGTAAGTCTCTCATAGTTCCCCTCGCTGTTTGATCTGGCGTCTTGAAGATAACAATAAGATATTTCACATTACATCTAATATAAATTTCATTTTAAATTTTGCACGTTCTTCCGTTTCACAATTCCTTCCATATAAAAATTAGATGTTAAACAATTTTGCGAATTACAAGAATTTCAATTGTGAAATAATTATAGTGTGATTATGTATGTTTATATATTATGTTATTAGTCGTAACTGTAACTAATTATTATAAAAAAAATTATACGGAAGTTTGATATAGAGACGTTTTCATTGCGCTTGACTTTCATATGTAATAGTATAGTACATTTATAGTACGAGGGTTTACATGGAAGAAAACTCGATCTAGAAAAACCCGGCCTTCCAGGAACTGTCTGTTTATATATAACTATAATTTAGACCAACGTAAAACACGCTTAAATAGACCACGCTGAAAACTATTTTAAGCCATTAATCGATACAGAACCCAAGTTATGCTTATGACATAGTACGATGAACCGGGCTTTAATGTTGTGGTTTTGTCAACTAGGGTTGTCGTGTGAATCAGCGAAATTGTACACGATTACAATCCTTTGCAACCTAGCAGATGTTTTTGTCTGACAAATACATTTATGATATTTATTGCATAATTACTCAGTGGAATAGCCATCTAGAATATATATGATACTCGTATAAACTTTTGAAATAATTTTTGAAACTACACCAACAAAGCCACACACTCACAAAGCTACATACTTACAGACTTTACCTCTTTACTAGTCTAATATTAGTTTAGATTAGTATCGATTTTCCAAAATACTCTATATTCTACGAATCCGTATCGAAGCTACCCTGTCAAAATTCTTCTTCTCTAATTTAAGAGTTAAGCTCTTGCCGGTATAGTTCAATAGGTGTAGGTGTAGGCCCTCCATCTACTCCAATCCCCCGCAACCTCTTTGACATCTTGGCACGACATAACATTAACCCTCTTTTTCAACCAAATCATCCATCATCACCATCATCATTCATCATCAGCCTATATACGTCCCACTGCTACGCACAGGCCTCCTCTCACGAATGAGAGGGAACGGGCAAAATAATCATGTTTAAATGAAAATTACGTAATGAGTAACAACCTAGTGCCTTAGGAAAACCTGCAGTAATAAAGCGTCGTGGTTGATTTTGGGCCAAAAAGGATGACGTACTTATTTCATAATTTGACATTAATATAAATTATACATATACATATATGTCTTGAAAAAAGACATGTTATAAACACAACAACGTGCGTTTTCCCGGTAGTAGGTACCCTGACAGAGACCGGGGTTTCCTAAGATTTGGCATAGGCGAATTTACGAAAGTGACGACTGCCATCTGACTTTTCAACTAGAGGCAAAACTAGACCTTATCGGAAATGTTATAAACCGTCAAATTAATTTTGTTGGTATTCGGTTATTCAATACTGTAGAAGGAATAATCGGCTTTTGTTTATTTTCCCACTGCTCATCCGTTGAAAAGGGTATTGTATAAGGATCATTAAGTTGTTTATTCAATTGGATCCTTAACGAGCTTGATCATTAGCAATTTAATTGACGTCGACTTGATCAAAGCCGGGATATTTTAAACCTAAGGTGGTAATTATTTTAAAACAGGTGGACTGTATTTCAACAATTTTGTGCCGGTCTGTGTATCGTTAACACCATAATCGGCTCCCGAAATTGACAAGAATTAAATAAATAATGATTTAGGTGTGGTTAATGTTTTAGAAAGTCGCGAGTATAATTATACGAAAACTGAATAATACGCCTTAAATTATATCAAATTATCCATTTGAATTTAATCTTGATTATTTTGACACTATTGCAGCTGCATTATAAAATGTTTTCGAGTAGAACACAATATAGGTAGGGCCATGTTGAGGCTTACCACTAACTAACCCAGTCAAGGAAAGCAAGCCTATGAGAATCTTTGACATATTTGTTCCAACCAGTGATGTACCCACCATGACTAGGTATTTTACTGTCATAACTAAGCTAAGCTACCTCACTTAACACCGACATTATTTTAATGTTTAGCTCACAAATATACTTCCTGTGATTTACATCACTACACATTGTATCACAACACTCTCTGAGTTCAGATGGGAAATCTATGTCTGCAAGTAACTTGTTATATGTTTCAGTATACCTAGTTATTTGAGATGGCTTCCTTGTTCCCCAAAGGACTTTGTTTCTAAGTGATGGAACGGCATTGATTTTCCACTTTAAAATATTAAAATTAACTATTATTTCAAGTGGAAAATGATCCGATCTGCATCTGCAGGTTGATCACGTAACGCATTGTATACGCGTCAATTTTTATATGGAAAAATGACAGTTGGATCTAACTAACGCGCGTTCAAAACGTTACGCGATTACCCCTCAGAACACATTATAATTGTCCCTAATATCAATAACAGAACCCGACGCAGCCTCCGTTACAAGACAATGATCGAGCTAGCTGGTAGTGCCATCACTATAAAATGTAAAAGTGTCCATACCCAGTTTGGTCTAACTCCGTTCAATGCAAAAACTCACCAGTTCGTTTCCAAAACGCCCACCACCACAATAATAACGGATTCTGCGCTCTCGCTCTCAATCACTGCACTGATTTCACTCAAGCACTCGTAGGCATGTAGACAAACAATGATATTTGAACGATCTGACATCGCAATTTTTATTGCTGTGATACGCACACTACTGCACGGGATTGCCGAGACGTTCCTGAAAACACTATTACGCCATAATATCGCCACTTCAGTACGGCCTTTCTCGCAAAATCCCAGCAGAGATATCCATCGCTGATTTTCCGGTATAGCTCAAGTCCGGGCTGATGCAACCAAGAAACAGAAGGTACATAAATTTATCATGTGGCATCAGCCAATGCTCTTGAATAGCGATAATATCAGCTGATTGTATCATTGACCTGATACACTCCTCTTTATGAACTTGCAACGGTCGCATGTAAGTGAATAGCCCGTTTTATAATTTGAGATCTGTCAATAATATTTTATATGTCAGAAGCCTATTGTAAATATAGCTGGTCAAATATTTACCCTTTTTAGTGGTATTCAAGATTTCACAGGCGGTAGGTATACTGGTGAACAGTACGATAATAATGGAATTGGCATAAAATACTATGTACTTAGTCGATATTTACGTTGCAGTACCTTTAGTCAATAGAACAATGCCATAAATCAACTTGACCAATTAGTAAGTGCTTTGATACTTTTGGTACTTTGTATACGTTGATAGCGTAATGTTTAAAATTTCTAACTCTAATTATCCACATTAATTTTGAAGGGTTCCGTACCTCAAAAGGATAAAAAGAAACCCTTATAGGATCACTTCGCTGTCTGTGAGTCTGTCAAGACCCTTTTTCTCGAGAACTCTTCGATGGTTGTCATGAATAAAATAAAAAAAACGTGGGGAGCACTGGAGATATCAAGTTGAAATAAATATTAAAGACTATTACAGTCCCTTGAAGCTGAAAAAAAAACAAAATTCTAAGTTAACGCAATTAATGGAATTCACAATTTTGGAATTATTCCTTTACTATCAATAAGTATAAGTTGTTGTTCTTGCCAAATTGGTTTCATGATCCTAGGTCATCGGGAACTACTCTGTATGGGCTTTTGAGTGGAAAGTCTCTTCGACTTATTTAGGATCGGTGCCTACTATTCCAGAAAATGTTTTACAATTGTGCAACTGTTATGTACGACTAAACAATACTGTTTATTCAGCCTAAGTTCTGTAAGGACCAAGAAGGTCAGATATTTATTGAAAAATAATAATAATAATAATAATCACCGTAAGGCCATACATGGCATTTACTTGCCATTTAAATAGTTAGGCCATTATGTCCGATTATTAATATAAAATATAATATGATTAACGTTTAAACATTAAATTTGCGAAATTTATAGATTTTGTATTAACTTATTTCACCTACATTTCTCACGCACAACCAGTTATAGGTGAAAAACTTAAGTAAGGCCCCTCTTGCACGTAGGGATGACTAGTTTGAATAGGCATTTGTTTTGTTTGTGTCACATACATATTTTATAAACATGTAATGTCTATTCAACACGTCATCCCTAAAACAATTGTTTTCATTCAAATCTCTAACTTTCTTCTGAAAAAGTAACCCCTAAATCCTTTTAAGGGTAAAGTTATGTAACGTCAAACATAGTGAGCTTTAGAAGAACAATAACTTTAGTAGAATTTACTGCTCAAACACCAGAATCCCTCATGCATTATCAAAACCTGACCCCAAAAGTTCCACTAGCATTCTGGTAAAACTTTTAATCCATGGGGATATAAGTTTCCTGAATCAAAACCAAGTTAGCTTTAGTGTTATTGATCAGAAACTCGATGAGTAAAAGATGAAATGAGCTGCGGGTGAGTCAATAAATCCGTAACCAATGGATACTTGAAATGCTCTCGTGGTTGACTAGAATGGATACTTCGTTAGGATACGATACCGAACGGGTTAATTTGGTGTTAATTTGGTTATTCGTTATTAGTTATCTTTCTCCTTATTACCAACCAGCCTATCTATTCAGAAGACGTAATAATACAACAAGTAAACAGTGTTATTGTTATAAAGGATTTCTATTGTTTTGTTGTTCCTTTTTCTCAACCATAAATACCTTTATCACAGTGTGTAAATTTGATACGGGCGAATATTTGATGACGATTAGTGTCGTACCTAAATAACACATTTACATAAATGAACTACCTGCTTCATCTTTAGGGTTCCGTACCACGAAAAAACAGAACCCTTATTAGGATCACTTTGTTGTCCGTTTGATTTTTTTACAACTCCAAGGGACAGTAGACTTAAGTATTTGATATACATTTCAGCTTGATACCTCCACGCGTTTCTGAGAAAAAGGGTCTTGACAGACGGACAGACGGACAGGCAACAAAGTGATCCTATAAGGGTTCCGTTTTTTCCTTTCGAGGTACAAAATTGCTTTTTCATATAATTTCTAAGGTCGAAAACTATGGTTGGTTGAAATATACGCCCGTATGAAATTTACAGGCTGTATAACACAACACAAAATTTTGCCTGTTTGGATAAAAACAAGACTCAGGCTATTGAAAATTCATTAATAAATTGTTATCCAATCGGGGATATTCTAACACAAACAGAACTAGGCCTATAGTAAACTCAATAAGGCTTGTGTTATGTTATAGGTACAGTCACGAGCGTTAATTTGGGACCCATTTCCTTCAAATGTTGTTAGAACATTTACAATGCAATAAGGTCGAAAACTTCAGTTCAATAATAATTGTGAAGTGTCCAGATGACACAATTAAATGTTATTGAATGGGCCCTTGAATTGATAACGTCTTTGCCAAAAGCTATCATTACAGTTTTCTAATTACGAACATGTGTCATTGTGTGTCAGTGTCAGACAAGAAAATTTATTGAAAACTGTCATTTTCACAAAATACTATTTTCAAATAACAAATATGGCCGGAGAGAAGACAGGGCCTCTAACACGGGTGACAATTAGTCGGAAAAATCGGAAATGATCGTTTGACTCGTTCCGCCCGGTTGACGTCACTGAGCGGTTTCCCCTAGTCACGTATAGTAACGTAAGTTGTCAGCATGGCAAACATTGACACTCCTTTAAAATATTAGCTTTAAATGTCTTCAGTTTGCTATACGATATTCCACCTTAGGTGGGTCCCAAATTAACGCTCGTGACTGTACTGGACGACAATATATATAATAGATATAAATACTTAAATACATAGAAAACATCCAAAACTCTGAAACAAATATTCATGCTCATCATACAAATATAAGTAAGAATAAAATTTTAACTAATTTGAACTAATTGGGAAATGGCTGGATATATGCATACATTTAATTCCATAGTATAAAAAATGGTGCATGTAAAGGTAGTTGGCTGGGCAATAATAAAAACCAACTAATTCTTCAATTTTTGAAACATGTAGAAAATAGTCCGGAGGCGTCGCCTGATATGAAATAATGAAAAATTCTAGAAGATATCCATATATTTTAAATTTCCTGCGGCTAAATCCGAACACAGTGGAAAATGTTACTTTCATCGAAAACATTTTAAACGGATTAAACGAAATATTTAATATTTTGCTCGGGTTTTAGTAGCTGGTCGTTGTTTTACTCGTATTTCATCGTAATAAATTATCGTTGAGAAACTACAGCTTTCAGGGTAAACTGAAAAAAGAAAGATTCTGATTAGCTTGGAGCTAATAGAAAAGTTCAAATTAATAAAAAAAATATGAACATTATTTTTAGTTTATTAGTGAGTAAACTAAATTTTTAACGCAAAACATTTTATGTATATGTAATGTGATTGATGTAGGTATGCAATGTGAATGAACAGATTAGGTACTTTTTTAAATTAAGAAATTAATTAAATTTTTAGTTTTGTCGATCATACTTTGTAGTATGAGTAAAATTGTCGGTCAAATACAACACTGCCGGTCTTATGGAAACTGCACTTAAATATACGTTAAAGCTACTAATTTAGTTCAGTATTGCACTTTTTGTAAGAATGGTAGATATGAAAGTTTAATGTTGGAAATAGGATTGTACAAATTAGGAAAACGTTAGGAGGACGATGATGATGATGATGACAGAATATGAGAGTAAGGTTTCTTGCTTACTCAAATATTTTTTACCCGAGTAATGGAAATAATGCTGCAACTAAATTTAAATCTACTCACGCGGCAGCTAAGGTAAAGGATTTATATATAATAAATGGCAGGCGGTTTCTCTTCAAAGTGGAAGCAGGTTTTCCAATATACTTTCTTTAAGAAGAACTACTCGGATTACAGAGCTTAACCGAATCTTCTCAGATGGTATAAAGTTACGTCGAACTAAAATTCAATTTCTAGTTCCATTAGAGCTACTTCACGGTAATATTAGTGCTAATATAAGCTAGCAGAAGGGTTCCAACCTAGCTAGCATGATCGGGTAAAGACGGACATGAAGCATACGTTACACACTTGCTAGTAAGGAATGAATGCTTTATGTCCGTCATAAACACGATCATGCTAGCTAGGCAGTGTATATTATTTAAATGGTTCACCAAACATGTTTTGTTTCACTAAATAGGAAATATAAATATCAACGACATATTACAAAAAATATCAGTCTAGTAGCGTTGTAATGAATTATTAATTTGAAACTGTTTCTAATTCAATACGTGTGTCGAACAGACCCTCCTAAATACCTTTTGCAAGAGTTGAATGTCTCAACAATTTTGAATATAAAATGTTCGTGTCTCTTTTCGCCTACTGCATGATAAGTTTTCCTCCTGCGCAGTTTATATTTATGTCCATTATAAACACAAAGAACTTACCAACTACAGTAAATACGACGACAAATCAAACAAAACTTATAAATTACAGTGCTGCATAGTTGCTATTGATATTATTGTAATATTAAATTGACATACCACATAGTCATTACTGATTCTGAAAGAGAAGCCAAATAAAAGGAAGTTGCCAGTAATTGCTAGTATACCTGAAACGTGGAAGAGATCCCGCGCACCGTAATCCCGTCTTAACTTATTTTAAAGCCTAGAATTTGAATAAATTATTAAGTTCCGAGGGAAAATGTTGGTTAATGGAAAGCTGTAAACTCATTTTCTTTTGATAACGTAAATGTGTAACTACGTTGGCTTTAGCCTGGCGGCATTCAATTCAATTGAATTCTAATATTTATTAATAAAATATAAAATTTTACATGTCAATTGCTTATATGTACTTAATTTATGTATTCTAGTATTAGGGTAACGTTAGAGATTTGGGATTCGCTACTTAGTTACAAATACTACCCCGATTGAGTATCTAGTGAGATTGTGACACTAAGGCATCTTTAACCCATTTAGCACTAATCGCCATCGACACGCGTCAGAAGTCTACTAGAGATTTTCGAT
This sequence comes from Epinotia nisella, assembly GCA_932294315.1. NCBI lineage: Eukaryota > Metazoa > Arthropoda > Insecta > Lepidoptera > Tortricidae > Epinotia > Epinotia nisella. Next base: position 15,698,606 of record OW028681.1, read on the forward strand.
ACATATGGGGATTTAGCTGCTACAGACTACGGCGTAGCACTACGACCGTAACTTAGCAGTGAATGAGTTAAACTGGCAGTCTGGCTTAGGTATCTTCCATACATTCTGCCTGCCATGCCTAGATAATGAATTTCACTTAGTGTGAAGATTAAAACAAACAAGAGACGAGTTTATTCCAAGATAAGATCATATAACTATGACGTTCAGATTAGAACTATCCGATTAGATCTAATCAAAGAAAGAAAGAAAGAAAAAAAGAAGATATTTATTCACTACACAAAAGACACACAGAGATACAAGGGAGTAGACATACAATACAATTTCCATATATTGTGTGTCTTCGCGGCAGTGAAACGGTCGCTGTCTCAGCATTGCGCCGAGGTGTCAGACAGACACCTACAGCGCTGGTTTTCAGACAGCAATCAAGCCTTAGTGGTTTATTTTAAGAGTATGTTTAATAAATATAATAAATACCTGTTTAGTACCTACATTAAATGGACTTAAACTTGACTATAAAGGATTTTCTCAGTCCTATTCCCACGCGAGATCCAGTCAATATAGAATTACTCTGCTAAAGGCTTTCATCTCCCTCAGATGAAACTCATAAATTTAACTTCCTTAAATATATTGTTGTTTCTTTTGTGTACCGCAATACTCATTATTCATTTAGGAGCTTCTTTATTTGCTAAAGGAAAAAACGTCAAAAGGTAGTACGAGTAGGTAAATGTTATTTTGGGTGAAATGAAAAACATAAAGACACACAGTAAAAAATCAGCCAATTGCGAGTCGGAACTCGGCAATTAGTGTTCCGTACTTTTAGTAGTTTTACATCATTTACTGATTTTGAAACTAAGAAGTATTCCACAAAAATCATAATATGTCAATTATCTTCGGTAACTTATACATTTTTTTTGTGATTACTAAGTAATTTTTCTACGACGTGTAACTTACTATAGAATCTTGTAAATAGTGAAAAACGTTCTAAATCAAAGTTCTGTTTCTAGTAGTAGGGGGGCCCATTCTCAAATAGTTAACGTCTCTAATAACGCGTATAATATAAAAAAAGAACAATTAAGTATTAGTAGCGTTAACTTTTGCACTTGGTTGTGACAAGTCAATCACATTATTTGAGAAATACCCAGGTACTCGTGTAATTTTATATCTAGTTAATACCGATACTTTTAAACTATGTGAACTAAATAAATGTGAATAAATTTAAATGCAATACCTATTCTATTTTTAATTATTTACGGTAGCGTCAATTTGATAACTTTCCCGCCATCTACACACAATTTCTGTTTTGCATGAGTATTTCCAAGTAGTACTTGGCTATCGTTTTTGAAATAGAGCTGAGGAAAGCACTCTTTGCAAAGGTCCTTTGGTTTTATTTTACACTAGAAATAATTATCATAAAACGAATTCAAAATGTGTATACCGCCTCAAAATTTTATTACCCCCAAAACTGCCCCTTTGATGGCGGTTTACGCTTTTTTGACTTCATTTATGTGATCAGGCCATAAACTTCTATATCTTTACCAACTTTCAGCTTCTTACGTCATACGGTCTTCGAGAAAACTGGCTGTGACCGACGGACAAACAACGAGTGATCGCATAAGTGTTCCGTTGGACCAATTTTAGTACGGAACACTAAAAAGATTAGAAAATCCTATATTACTTATTTAATGTTACCTGAATTCTGGTGTAATATTAGATAGAAGTAGCCATGCTTCCATATAAAAAGATTACAATGTTTTTTTTTATCCGCTTGCCTATTGATAATCGATATTGCAGCTCTTCAAAAATGGAAATCTTAAATAGACCCGGCTTCCCTATGGATAGGTTTGACGCAACGGTACATCCCGTGCCAACCAGTAAGAACACATTGAAATGTAAGGTCGCAGTAAAGAATCTGTACCGTCTCGGCGAGCGCTTAATGACACAGCACCGATTCCGCACCGCCAAATAGGGACCATCGGGAGTCTTGGCATTGCCGTGTGCTTGTAAGTATGCAACTTTGATATATGTGGCTATGACCGTGTAGAGTGATTTGTGTAGAGCAAGCCCAAAATAAAGTAGACAAGGTAATGTGTGCTATGTGATGCAAGTAGATCGACAAAACATATAAATCAAGAAAAAATAAATACATGAAAATTCTAATGTCTATTTTTTACCTAAAATTATACGCATTCGCCGCGTTTGATGTGACATAAAGCTATCTCTAAATCTCTTAAGGAAATGAACGATATATTTCAATCCGTGTCCCATTTCGCTCGAAAAACATGTCACACGAATATTGTAGCCGAACGAGATTAAAGATCCGAATCCGATTCAAAACGAAAACATTGTGTAAATAGTTAATATTAGTGTCAAAGTCAAAGTGATTTATTCTTCAATTTAGGCATATTACATGCACCTATGAATGTCGATAAACTACCACCGGTTCGGAAAGTAAACCTCCGCCTCGAGAAGAACCGGCGTAAAAAACTCGACGAGGTGTCATTTTTTCAAAACAGTATACAATATATCATATCAGTATCAGAGTATTATAAAATTTTGAAATTACATTGCTACAGTAGAAAGCCTATTTATTTTACGACAGGTTTCTAGTGCAGGATTTTATCGCTGCCAAATATCCCTATCCATGATGTAGTCGTTTATCTTATAATATGCTTTTGAAATAAGTGTCCGTTTTACGACAGATTTGAATTTAGAGTCAGTAAGTTCGGTAATGTGTTTTGGAATTTTATTGTAGAATTTTATACAATTTCCCAAGAACGACTTTTTCGCTTGTTTCAAAGCAAATATGTAACAGAAATAAATAAAACAAAATCATAATAACATTAATAACAGATCGGTAAACTGAATATCAAGGGTGTTAAAACTTTTATATTACCTATATTAACAAAGTCAAATGAAGTAGGTACTTAGGTACACATGATCAAATGAGACACGACTATTATAGTGTGACTGATATGAATTATTTAACAGATTTAACTAGATTACATTATTACAAATGAAATAAGGAACCGTCTTGGGAACGAATGATTAAGATGTTATTGGGTCAATCACCTCGGAATATTCACTTTATTGCATTGCTAATAAACAGACAAATAACGAGGAAGCGAGCGAAGATTTCTCAATAGTTTTAACCGTATTGCTAAGAGCTGGATGGGCGCCAATAGCCATGTCATTGAGTCGTGCCGAGGCCAAGGTGCCGGTGTCAACCAATATTATGCTGCGATGTATTAACGGCACGGAAATCATGTCGTTAGATGTCACAAACCGTAGCTCTGCCTCCATTGCAACTAAGACCTTCATTTCAATGTTATATCTATCCCATCTCAATTTCAGGTCATTGCGCTCACATAATTCTGACTATTAGCTTACGCAAAAGGGAACATAATAAATAAAAGAGTTCATGTTTTTTTTTATTTAGACGTGAAATATGAGTTCAGAGCTTGATTTATCCACCCTGGTTTCTAATGAACTTTTCTAGTATTGATATTAACTACAACATTATCATGACTGAACGCTCTCCAAGAAAAGCTTTACTTAAAATCTAAATCTATGAAACCTTGTTGCTTATTATCCACGAACAAAACTATAACTTTGACTCTGACGGTTTATCCGATCTAAAAATACTTAGAAAGCCTTCTAAGTTGCTTCTCAAGTTGCAATGCTCCTGAGGAAAGGGGTTCGTAGAAAAGCTTTTTGTGTTCCACCGAGTGTTGGCTGTCGTCTGATGTCTCTAAATGGCTTCTGCCAATTATCTTCTTATTACCTAACGTTGCAGTAAACTTGGTAAAAGATTCGTCAAGAGTATAATTGAAACGAAATGTTAAGGTATTATAAGGCAAATGTTATAAAGGATGTAATAATGCCAGTATTAAAAGAACCCAATAATTTAGAAAATTATTCTTCCTACATCTTTAGTGTCTTTAAATATACTAGTTATCCGATTAATCATCATCATCATCATCATCATATCAGCCGAAAGACGTCCACTGCTGGACATAGGCCTCCCCCAAAGGGTGCCAAAGTGACCGGTCCTGCGCCACTCGCATCCAGCGGACTCCCGCGACCTTTACCTGGTCATCAGTCCACCTTGTGGGGGCCTACCCACGCCGCGTCTTCCGGTACGTGGTCGCCACTCGAGAACCTTTCCGCCCAAACGGCCATCGGTTCTACGTGCAATGGGCCCCGCCCACTGCCACTTAAGTTTAGCAATTCGGGGGGCTATATCGGTTACCTTGATTCTGCTGGCATCCAATTAATACATAGTAAAAAATGTTATGCTCGCGTTAGAAATGTTTATGCAGTTTATATTTTCCTTCATAAAATTCGGTATGCGAATATGCTCGTAGAAAAATAATGAGTAATATCAAATAGTTTCACGATACTAATAATAATTTAAGGTTTTATAACAGTCACTACAATCTGAAGTTTTTACCGGGCAGTTTTGATGAATTGGGAGATTAAGATTCGAGCGCGAGGACGGTTCGATGATAGTCGACAAATAAGCAAAAAAAAATAACCGGACAAGTGCGAGTCGACTCGCCCACCGAGGGTTCCGTATAAAATTACACATATGTGTAGTTTTCAGATTTTTCCCTGTACTTGTAGTATAAGACGATCATCATCATCATCATATCAGCCCAAAGACGTCCACTGCTGAACATAGGCCTCCCCCAAAGAGTGCCACAATGACCGGTCCTGCGCCACCAGCATCCAGCGGACTCCAGCGACCTTTAGCGATTCGGAGGGCTATATCGGTTACCTTGGTTCTGCTGCGGATAGCCTCATTTCTGATGCGATCACGCAGAGATACTCCCAGCATAGCCCTCTCCATTGCCCTTTGGGTGACTTTGAGCCTTCTTATGAGGCCCATAGTAAGCGACCACGTTTCCGTGCCATATGTCATCACTGGCTTCACGACATCAGTGATGACGTATAAGACGATATTACTTGCCAAATTTTATAGTTCTAGGTCAAGGGAAAGTACCTTATAAATTTTGATTCCCTCGAGAGTGTCAAAGTATACGTTTTTTGTGGCATAAAAGAACTTTTTTTACGTCAACATAGAAGTTTGTTTTTTTCACAGCTTCAAGGGACCGTAGACCTGACTGAGCATATGGTTTTCATTTCAATTTGATAAACCTGATACCTGAGATAAAGGGTCTTGACAGACAGACAGCTGGACAACAAAGTGATCCTATAAGGGTTCCGTTTTTTCCTTTTGATGTACGGAACCCTAGAAACAAGAAAATTATAAAGCCAATATGGTACAGTTTCTATATTACTTAACAAAGCAATTATGTAAATAGTAGTGTTATTGCTTTGTGGTTTTGTTTTATTTTTCTATTTCCTCATTATTGTGTACACATTTATTGACATCGTCCTATTATTGTATACAGAGTGTTTTTTTTAAATGGGACAGTATGGGGAAATCCGAATCTAAAGGAGATAGAGGAAAAGTGTCCAAGGAGACATTAGGTGTTTTTTTATGTAAACAAATTTGGCTCATAAAAATTTTTGGTCAAGCGTGAGTTGTTCTTAAAAAATGATAAAGTTGGTCAATTTTTTTTTTGACGCGGGTCGACTCTGTTTCATGTAAGGATTATTTCATTGTATGGAAAGAAAAAAATCTGAACAGCAGAAGTTGGTCAAATTTAATGAAAACTAATCTTCATACAGTTGGTTTATTACTTGAGTAAATGTTCGATGTGGCCGCCGTCTTGTCTTATGCAGGTACGAGCACGCTTCAAGACACTTCTAGTTGCATTTAACAGAGACTTATGGTGAATTGTGTTTAAAGTGTTGTAAACAGCATCTTTTGATTCTTGTACGGAGTTGTATCGGGATTCATAAATTCGACCCTTAAGGTAACCCCGTAAGAAAAAATCTAAATTCTTTTTTTTATAATTTCAAGACTATCGCGTGCCATGATGTTTACGAAGATTAAAAAAAATGTTCTTCTCTTGAATCATCTGGAGCTCTTATGGATTATCGAAATTTAAAAATGGAATAATTTTAAATATTTTTTTACACGCCTAGGCACTTGTAGCAATATTAAAAGGCGAATACTGCAATTGTATGAAGATTAGTTTCATTAAATTTGACCAACTTCTGCTGTTCAGATTTTTTTCTTTCCATACAATGAAATAATCCTTACATGAAACAGAGTCGATCCGCGTCAAAAAAAAAATTACCAACTTTATCATTTTTTAAGAACAACTCACGCTTGACCAAAAATTTTAATGAGCCAAATTTGTTTACATAAAAAAACACCTAATGTCTCCTTGGACACTTTTCCTCTATCTCCTTTAGATTCGGATTTCCCCATACTGTCCCATTTAAAAAAAACACTCTGTATATGTTTTTCATTAATTTTAACGATCGTGATAAAAATTTTATTTTTTTGACATGTATGCAAATTTGTAATGTATTTTTTTATCATGAAATAAATAATCTAATCTAATCTAATCTATTAGTCGCGTAATAACACTATCCCTGTAATCGACTTCTAATAGGATACCGCTGAAGCTAATAGGCATACATATGGTGTCGTTACATCGCACCGCCGTCTTCTTTTATAGCCTCATTTATTTTCCTGCGTTCTGTTTAAATAAAGACTTTATGTTGTACAGGCTAACAATGCTTTTGAAATGGCTTGATTGGGTGAGATACGGAATTGCGAAAGTAATGTGTTGATATTTCGGTATCGGCCGCAGTGCGCCTGGGTCTGAATCCAGGGCTCGACCTCATCCATAATTCAGGACACAAGTAGCTGGCCCGTACTGGCTTGTTTTCTTACTTAAGACAAAAAACTCAAGTGAAAGCAAGCACGTGTAAGAAGGGTTTATAAATTATGATACGAATAATAAATTAAAGGAGTTATATTGACAAACGTTTTTTTTTAAATAAATGAAAAAGAAACAACCATTATTTTCATTCATATCTAAAGCATACCGTAGGAATGGTCGTCCCGTGACCCAGAATGTTGGGACACATCAGAAACGACAGAAAGCCTTTAAGAGGGTAAGTAAATAAATAAGTTAATACGCGATTAAGTCCTGTTTGGTCAAAATAATGTGTAAGAATCGTGAAAAGTTAGATATAAGGAACTCCGTAGTAAAAAAACAGGATAAGTGCTAGTCGGACTCGCCCACCGAGGGTTCCGTACAAAATTACAAATGCATAGTTTTCAGTTTTTTTTCCTGTACTTATAGTATAAGGCGATATATTGTTGTTCATAAAAAAAAAACATAAAAGAAGTTCCATGTCGGTTAGTAACATTTTAACTTAACCTATTGTTAAACTAAATAATAATATATATATATTTTTTTTTAAGAGTGATTAAGCTTTTATTTTAAGTGATTTATTTGACCATCAACAAAGCAAAATACAAGTAATACAACAAAAAATAAATAGAAGTACAAAAAACCAATTTACAATAATTACAACTAATTAAACTAAACTTAAAACTAAGTATCAAACAACCCGCCCCGCGTCCCTCCTGGTGCAAAGGTGCCCATTACGCTAGCCGCATTGCCGCGCTGAACAGCTATGGCTAACCTTTGCACCAGAAAGGACCCAGAGCGGGGATCCAGTCCTCTTTCCTGCAGACGACGACCCACTTCAGTAAAAAAGGTTTTGGCCTCTGCGCACCAACACCCAGTCGTCTCCACGGCAAGCGGAACAAATAAGTAACTTGCAAGCACTGAGTACTTGTCCCGCTTCCGCACCGCCGCCAGCTCAGCCGCAGCTCCAGGCGCCCGCATGGTGCGACTAATGTGCGAAGCAGCAAAAGTACTTACACACGTGGCGTCCCAGAGCAGGCTCTTACCTTTGTGCCAGGGCACCAAGGTCAAACCATCCGGCCTTTTACCGTCAGATTGGTTAAGGCCTGGAGGCTCCAGCACACAAGGCACATTCGCCGACACAAGTGCCCTCCGAACAATGTCGTTTAGGGCAAAAGTCCTCCAGGCCTTAACCGATCTGACGGTAAAAGGCCGGATGGTTTGACCTTGGTGCCCTGGCACAAAGGTAAGAGCCTGCTCTGGGACGCCACGTGTGTAAGTACTTTTGCTGCTTCGCACATTAGTCGCACCATGCGGGCGCCTGGAGCTGCGGCTGAGCTGGCGGCGGTGCGGAAGCGGGACAAGTACTCAGTGCTTGCAAGTTACTTATTTGTTCCGCTTGCCGTGGAGACGACTGGGTGTTGGTGCGCGCGGCATATATATTTTTATATATTTTTTTATCATTAATTAATTTAATTTATTTTTTTATAATATTATATATATTATAATCAAAGCACACTGACGGGAAAAGATGAAGGTTTCAAAACGGTTAATCTATTATTAAATTAAAGCTCAATGTATCATTTAACTTAATAATTCCAATCAATGATACCAAATATGTTTTAAATAAAAAATATAGGACGTTTATAAAATGACTAGGTACCTAATATTGATTTGCGTAATAAACGATGCATTAGCCAGAAATGTTAAATGCGGGTTACGATTTCTATAGTATATGCTACTATGTTTCTTCGTCAGAATGAGTTCAGAGAATCAACCAAGTTGATATTAAATATATATCATCACTATATTCATTAGATAAATCGTATTCTGCAATATATATAACTAATGTCTATGTAAGCTGCAAAACTCGTGAGCATGTCTTTTTTTAAATTTAGAAATACTGAATCGACAAAAAAAACTATATCATAATTGAACCTGCTCACAACATTTCTAGAGAATCGGTTGAGAAATGCGACCTGTAGAGGAGAACAGCCGGACATCTGGACATCCGGACATACGAAAGAATTTTGACCCAAGCTGAAACGGAGATTTTCATTAGCTTCGCTCGCTCGATCAATTATGACCCATAATACCCGATTATAAACCCACCAATAAACCATCCATCCAGGAAGAAAAAGAAGACCCATTGTTATACATATTATAGAGATAAATAAAAGACACTTATTTGCCTTTTTTTAGCTAAGGGACACATTTCCCGAAGTAATTGCGCACCTAATGGTTGACGAGGTATACGGACACTATAAATAGGTATTTATAGTCTATAAAATTGTTGACAAAGCTATAAAAAGGAGTTATAACGTCTGAACAGAAATTATAGTTTTATAGTTAAAAAAGAGTCGTTTTTACACACGCTTTTATGACTTAATATTGATTATATGCTTGAATTGTACTAAACATTTTAATGGCGGCATTTTGAAGTGAACTGCTCAGTTGTCTTTACATATATAACGACATTTTAGCTAGTCCCAATTAACAGCACTGCGAAAAGGACGGATGTCAACTGTGCCTACTCAAGTTTTAATAAAGGCCAGACTCAAAGTTCTGCCTCGGACACAGAACAGAGCACACTTTAAAGTAAAACACGGGCGGAACACCAAAGCGACGCTAGCACAACAGAATGCAGTGAAACATCAACTGTGGAACTTTTTTTCCAGTCACATGTCACTATTAAACATGGACACTTTAACGAGCAATTAAGATGGCAAATATGGTCCGACATAACATGTAGCGGTATCGCCGGTACGAAATATTTAGGCCGGATTCCACCAAACAGGAATAATATTTTTATCTGAGGTTAAAAAGTTAAAATTGTATAGAGTAATCAAAGCTTTATACTTTTTTGGTATTTACCTACCCTAAATGTCACCCTAATCATCTTAGAGGGGGGGGGGGGGGTTTCTAGGGTTCCGTACCTCAAAAGGAAAAACGGAACCCTTATTGGAACACTCGTGCGTATATTTTGGTAAACATATGTAAATTGGTGACCCAAAGATGGACGCGTAAAGTAAATTAATGAATTCTGAACAAGGGGGCCACTTTTGGGGGGAAAACTGGAAAATTAAAAAAAAAAGTTTCGCAAACTGTACATATTGTGTTCACATATCAAATGAAAGGGCTTGTTGTAAACATCTCAGATATATATTTTTTATAATTTTAGCAGAAACAGATTTGAAGTAATTTAGGAAAAAAGACGAAATTTGACCATTCCCCCCCGCCTTAGCTCCGAAACTACTAGGCTTAAAATTCTGAAAAAATATGGAAAATAGTTCCTAGCCTAAATATTACAGGAAAACCTATAAGAAGTTTGAGTATTCAAAGTAACGGGAAAATTCTCAATATTTTTGTGTATTATATACGGAACCCTCACCACGCGAGTTTAACTCGCACTTGTCCGGTTTTTTAAAAGTGTTTTTTGAGTATTTCGTCATAAAGACAATAGAAAATTTTCGTTGGTTTTATATATATAATAAGTAATTTGATTTATGTTTTGTCTTCATGCAATATAATTAATTTCACGCTCCAGGCACTATAAAAGTATAAAAATGACAAAAAAAATGTTTTAATGTATAATTTTTATTAATCTGCAATTGTATATTTTATTTGTTGTTCTTATTTGAGCTTATGTTATTATTTATGCTTACCTCCGATCCGCTGAATAACATTGTATTATTTTAACTTAACGTTGACTTACCTGAATCAGATGTAAAAGAATTTCTATTTTATCTTTGTAAAAGTTGCTCCACTTTTATTTTGTTCGACAGAAATCTGCCCGAGGCTATTCAATAAGCAAAGTTATTGTTATACTTATAACTTTCAACCATTCTGAGTTTTCCAAAGAAAAGTGAATTTGGCAAAACTCGAGACAGGCTTAAAAAAAGACTCGTTCTTCGTTGAATTAAAAGAAATATTATGACAAAGTTCAGCATTTAAATGATCTTAGATCTAGGATGTAAGGACCGAAACGTTAATTTAAAAAAAAAAAATATTTTATTGTGTTTAGAATAAAACAATTATTGAGTTGAAATTAAATGTTTTAATTGCCTAATTAGTAATAGTTCCCAACTTTCACTAACGAACCCTGTTGACAAAGTATGAATAATGATTTTGTATATAAATCACATTAGTCATAGTGAGTGACTTAGATAAGTAGGTGTGTGTTTTATTAGTGTAGTTGATATTAAGGCGTGTAAAAATGACCGATCCAGACCAGATTTATTTGAGACAATTCTGAAAACTCATTAAAAACTAATCTATAATGACTCTAATTACACGAGAACATTACTGAACAGATATAATTTTTTTTTTTCAGAATCCTTATTAAAGTAATAGCATATATAAAGGTCTTTGGTAATAGCAAACAGTAAAAAAGCTAGAGTCATTGTGGCACTCTTTGGGGGAGGCCTATGTCCAGCAGTGGAAGTCTTTCGGCTGATATGATGATGATGATGAAACAGTAAAAAAGTTCTCGTATCGTTTAGAGCATCGCACCAGTCAACAAGTAATTGCCGCTACGTTAGTAGCGCTAATCGAGTTCCGATTGCTAGAGATCGCACTTATTGCCGGCGCACCGATTAATCAGGGGCATCAGTGATTTTTAACCTTTTCATATAACGTAACAAACCTCGTAGACGACCGATTAGCCTAGTGGGTAGAGACGCTGCCTATGAAGCTGAAGGTCCTGGGTTCAAATCCCGCCGGTAAGGGCAAATTTTTTGTGTGATGAGGAGCATGAACATTTGTTACTGAGTCATGGATGTTTTCTATGTATTTGTATCTATTCAATATATCGTCGTACTACCCATACCACAAGCCTTATTGAGCTTACTTTAGGACTAGGTCGATTTGTGTAAGATTGTCCTATATTATTGAATATTAATATTGAAACCTCTGTTAATCAAAGAATGTTTAGTCTTTGTGAAACACAAGTCCAAATTACTGGGAAAGACAAACGAATTTTCACGGCATTTTAGCGTATAGGTTTGATGAAAGTTTTTAAATAAAGACTTAACAATATGGCCTTGGTAAGTCTTTAAATATGCATTTTTTTTACTCGAAGAATAAATATAATTTTGGTATGTTTAATGGACGACAGAAAAGAGTTAAAGAATGCCATAATTCAATTAACGGTCCTGCGCTATCCTTATCCAGCGGACGTCTTTCGGCTGATATAGGTATGTAATGTGATTAATTGGAATTAAAAACTTTAATTGGTTGAATGCACGTGTACCTACTTCCGAAGTATATTTCCCATGTTAACGCTCTTTTGACGCTGTTTATAATGGATGCTTCTAGCCTCTAAATTATAGCAATAAAATGCTCGTTTGAACTTTTTTGATAACGAGTTTTTGTCAGCATCATCAATATTTAAGAGCTTGGTTCTTATCGGTGGAGAAATTGCGGGTACTGGCAATGTGCATTAGTATATTCTACACTTTCATTTAATTGAATGAGTTTTTTTTTCTATCTTTCACTCAATTGTTGTTTTCTGTCGTCGTGATGTAATAGCTATTCCCGTTTGTTTTTCTCCTGTTTTTTGTTTTCGCTATTTATATCCAAAACTTTCTCTTAGGGTTTTGTCCATAAAGTGTACTGTGTTTTAGACAATAAAATATGATCATCATAATGTTTTGTCACCGTCATATTATTTATAAGAAATCCATACTATAACATACAAGTATTAATTCGTGTAAAGATATAAGTTTTCTCTAAGAAAATGTACGCTTTCTGCCCGTGCAGTACTAAGTTTCATATATTCACAGGTCACTGAATAGAGTTGATACCATTATTTTGTTCAGTGATCACTTGGAAATGTGCCGTTGTAAATGGCTCCGTCCAGTCCAATAGTATTTGAAGGGTATCGAGTGACAGGCTCCATGGAAAACGAGGACAAACACATTACTTCGACTTATTGGGTTGGACATGGGCGGATGGAGCGTTCTCATAGCATTAAAATTATAAACTTACTAGCTTTTGCCCGCGACTTCATGTGCGTGGACCCGGGATAAAAACTATCCTATATTTTAATCCAGGCTATAAACTATCTTCGTGCAAAATTTAATCCAAATCGACGTTTAAGCGATTAACCGTTTTGGATAAAAATTTGCAAGATTGTACTAATATGTTTAGATGTTTGGGTGTTTGTTATATACTTAATCGAGTAACAAACATCCAAACATCTAAACTTTTGCATTTATAGTATTAGTAGGATAGTGGGAAGTAGGATTTCGTTCATATGTGTAGGACCTAAAAAAATATAACAATCTATCTATACTAATATTAGAAAGAGATTTTGTATGTTTTGGGTAATCTCCGAAACCGCTTATTCGATTTCAAAAATGTTTCACCTGCGTGTAAAATGAACTTTCTGGATGGATATAAGTTATATATTTTTATTCCGCGGGTTTGCCTGCGTTCTTTGTAATACGTAGGCGATGCCACGCGGGCAATGATTATGACATAAATATATAAGGGCTAAATCTATTATATATTTATGTTATAACAACCGTGGCTCCGTGTGGTGTCCATAGAAATTGTACCTTTCCTTTCCTTTCTTTCGCGGGTATCTTTATAAAGTAGACTCGGAAACGGGTTGATGATTGTTGTGGGCGACAGGTTAGCAACCTACAATATCGCACTTTTCGCGACGGGTATGGCGTATGAAAGTATGTACGGAACCCTCGGTACGCGAGTCAGACTTGCACTTGACTTTTATGGCTGTGCGTAATTTGATGCGGGGGTCAAAGTGGATAACCATGTTATCGCTATAACCTGTTGGCTATCTGGCATTACCTCATACCTAACGGGCGAACTTATTTTCAATTAATCATATCACAATATCTCAGGAATCATAAAACTATTTTAATTGTTTAATTAAATTTACTTCTTGTTAAGTTCATGCATGTAGGTAGGCATGTTAGATAGTTTATAAAAAACACTCCAGTTCTAAATATGATGTCTTCTTTAAATCAATATCGTGTACAATAGTAGATTTCACTTTATATATATATATAAATATATATTATACTTTTTATATATTATAATATATGAGAGTCTTGTCTGAGCAATAATAATGATATTAATTTATAAGTGGAAACTGTTTTGGCTTTTGTATTGTCTAAATTTAAGTATTCATGTGTGCTATTTTTAGCTGTTTGTTTCCAATGATCAAATAAAAAAAAAAAATATATATATATATATATATATATCATATTGAGTAAAGTAAGATGAGGAAGCACAAGAATGCATTACAAATATGCGATAAAAATTTGCTGTGATAATCAGTCATTTTAAGCCTGACGTAAAAATATAACGGTCCCTATACCGTCAGTGACGTACGTATACGTCTATACACGTCTTTATAAAGTATTTTTCTTGGCGGCTTCATAGCAAAAAGGTTTAAGAGTGGGTCCGGCGGTAAGGGCAAAATAGCTTCGACTGCCAATTTGAATTCTACATACGTAAAGAAAAAAGATCTGCATTAAAACACCGGAAAGTTACCAAACAAATATGAAAATTCTGCAGTTTTTTTGCTTTATTGTATTAACCTCCTTACTTCGACACTTTTTGTTCCGGAGACCTTTTGTTCCCAAAAAAAGTTTTCTGAAACCCTACAAAATCGGTCGAGGGTTATAAATAACAATCACAAACGAACTTGCAAGGTAACGTCAAAAACGAGCTTCAGTTTTAATTTGTTTCTCAAAAAAGTGTGGCGCAATCTCAAAACCCTTCATTATTATTCTTGAGGAGTACAAGTGGTTAAAAGGAACCGAAAGAAAGCAAGTTGCTGACAAGAAAATCTCCACAATGAAGACAAATTGGCGTTCCCATTTAGTGTCCTTACGAGATACTGCTCCCAATGACCGCCTCTTAACACTTCCACTCATTTAAAATCTTCTATTTGAGAATTGTTGAGGTTTTCTTTAATTTGACTTTATTTATTTAAATATAATGAAAACGGGTCGCTTGACATGTTTCGAACCAATTCGCGCGGTTCCTAGTCATGAGTGACAGTGTATGTGTAGTGATGTGTGTGTGTGTGAGTGTGGTATTTTAATGTCTGATTCTAACGGGAATTCTCTATATAAAATTACTTATTATACAGATTAAAAATCTTTTGGATTTTTATAGAGCAACTATGAGTAGCTATGACTGATTTTTAACGGCGACTAATAATAATACTTAAGCCATATTATTATAATATATATATCCCAGTGCTGCAAGAAACTGTATTCAATTAACCTTTGAACCTATTCATCAGTATAATTATGTTTATTATCATGTAGTTACATTTAGAACACAACTTCTATTGTATAAAAATACCTGCTTCAAAAATATACTTTATACTTACACAACCATGTCCATAGTTATAAATTTTCTTACGATTTACCGATCTATAAATATTTTTACGCCATACCTGGCCATAAAGAGGCAAATTACCGTGCGCTATACGTGTGGAAATTCCCACTTTCTTGACAAGGGGAAATGTACAATTTTGTACACTTAGAGCGGTAAATACAGAAAGCGTCAGATCGCATATTCATTGCCCTTGTCTGAGGCATTCTTTGTATTAGCATCTTAGGTGAGTAAATTACCTACTACCTATTTTTATAAATATAAGGGAGAACAAAAGGTTTTCCTAAAAACCCAAATACGTTTTTTTTTTAAATGACACTCTCACGATTATGGGGAATCCAACGACACCTCACATGTCAAAATCCATCGAGCCATGTGAAATAGACATTTCTTGTCCACGTACAAACATACATCCACTCGAAAATCATAACCCTCCTTCTGAGGCAGTCGGCTAAAAATTACGCCACGTTGAGTTGTACAAAAAAGAGTTGGAATGGATTTATTGGAAGGGTTCGCCTGAAAAAAACAGGCGATAGATTTGTAACACAGATAGGCAGAAGGAAGGTATAATGCGAAGGCTGGACAGGGTCTGAACGAAGGTCGCAAACTTAATCATGAAACTTTTATACCCATGTCAGTGTTTCTATGTATTATCGCATTGTTCTACAATGAACATATCTGTTAAGCACTATATTATATTGATCAAATTCAATATTATAGGTAATTTTCCATTAAATGTTGCTATTTGATTTTCATGATGTTACATGAGATCAATATTAGTATAATTTCTACTAAGAGGTACGAAGTGGAGTGCAGTTTGCGGGGCAAATGGTACTTTCTAAAGGAAGTATTACAGGAATAACTCCAATGCTAAGTCGACTTAAAGTTAGACAACCCATCCTATCATAGCAGAGTGGCATCAGGCGAGTACTTGGATAAAACAGTTGTAAGAAGCAAAGCTACTCGCACTTGCAGCAAATCACTAATCAAAGTGTAGTTGTCATTTCGACTATCGTGTCTATTTTACGCTCATTAAATAGTAAGTAGTAAAGAAGCTTAGGCTCTACATAATTTATTTTTGTATTACGCAGTATCGCTGCTAACGAAACTTATAAATTTCTAATTAAAGGAAAAATTGAAAAATTTAATGCTCGGAGCCGGATTCGAACCGGCGACCACAGGCATACATGGCCCGTCGCTACTAACCAACTGAGCTATCGGAACAATCTGTCTCGGCCACTGAACCCTTCAATCAGTTCCTTCTTACAACCCTTAGGGAGGCGAGTGTAGCGACATCTACCTAGAAGACTTAGGCTTCTTAACGGCACCAACGTCTCAAATGATATTGAGAAATCTCTACATAATTGTTTACAATGGGACATTTTCAGACAATTTGTACGGTTAAGCTATACATGGCTATACATAAGTTATACTTAAGTAACATATAACCTATCACTTTGGTGGTTGGTTAGGTATCATTTGGTTTTTATCCCCATTTGCATTTCGCCATGATCGTGTCATGGCACATGTATTTTTTTTATTGTTAAGGCTTTGTAAGGATATTGAATATTATGTTAACTAGGCCCGATTTGAGATAAAAAATAATTTCATTCGCTATAAGGGCCTATGCACACCGCGTTTTTTAAACGTGTGTCTAGGCCCTTATAGACAAAAGCCTTAATTTTACGTATTCAATATCAAATCATAGACTAAGTAAGACGTCACATACCTCTCTTTCTTCAGCTCGCTATTCTTTTTCCGGAAGTTGGCAACAAGCACTTGCAGCTCGGACGAGTGCCGGTCGTAGATCTGCGAGAGTTGCGTCGTGAAGTCAGCCACTGAAACAAGATAAAAGCGTTATTGTACTATTTATACTCGATTTAATGTAAGAGACATTTTCTTTGTACACGGAGGATGACGTTGGTTATAAATAATGTGTGCAGTTTACTGGATTCAGTGGCGTAGTTAGCATTGGTGGTGTCCGGTGCGGATTTTGTGTGGGTGTCGACCAGTAGTGTAGCTCGGGGTCATACTCCCGGGTGTCACCCTAGGAGAGTGTTATATTTCAACTATGACGCAAACTTCAGTATTTCAATTAATTACTAAATATAAAGTCTAATTGTATATTGTTGTCTAAGTCTATATGTAGTCTAATTTAGCTTGCTTAGAAATGGGTAGGTACGACAGTCGAACGAGAAGCTAGATTCGAGGTTGGCAATAACAGCAATATTCAATACAGACAGCAGTTACATGCGAAAAGGTATTAAAATGTTATCTTCAATATTTTATAATTGATACACTCCAGTGTTCCAACAAACATAAAAATACAATTTTTTTACACATTTTATCAAATTCATTTGCACCTAGGTATTGCTGTAATCAAATTTTGCAAGTTGATTTTCACCAACTTTCTTTACTCGTATCGATTTGAAACTTTGCAAGTATGTACTTATTTTTCTATTCTAAAATAATAAGTTACTCCACAAAACTAAATTATCAGTTTGACTGTGGAGTCAATTGCAGTCTCATTTCTCTTATAATTTGGTACCATCAATGAGAGTGGAACTCTTCAAACGCTTAATAGTTGTGGCTGGTAATAACTAGTAATGGCTTTCAAAATGTTTCGTAAATAAAAAAACTTATTCGTTTTGATGTTCTCCTGTAGAGATTTTCTAAGTAGGTACTTGTATTTATATAATTATAATACACCGTGAGTTATAATTCACCTAAATATTAAGGTAACAGCGTGAAAGTTTGCAAACATGCTTACCGGCTCACTGGTTACGTATGCGTAAACAGCCTATTAGGCTTTTCAGCCGGTCGGCACGTTTGCTAAACATTTCAATGGAAACCTACAATCAGAGCAATATTTTGGCAAATTGAATTTATTCTCGTTTGATTACGCATTATTATGATTTTGATAAGTGGTCAAATGAAACGTGAAGTTGTTTGATATTTTTTTTGTTTTAGAGGTTGAGGTAATTTCGATTTCCGGGTTATTTGAACATTTTAATAAATGTTGGTCTTGTTTTATAAAATAAAACCGGTCAAGTGCGAGTCTGACTCGCGCACCGAGGGTTCCGTACGAAATATCATACAACACACCCGTCTTGCCCCACCCATTAATTTTGGAAAAATCTTAAGAACGCATAATGTAGTTAAGTAGTGAGTACCTACAGCGCCATTTATCGGTGCATTTTGTTACTAACTTGCACGACCAAGGAACTCGGTATGTACAGTAAGGGAAATGTATTCACGTACCACCGTAGAACCCTGTCACCATTGACAGGCCGCCGTCACTCAACCTCGAGTGTTATGTCACCTTATTGCGATAGGGTTCTACGGTTGTACGTTACTATTACTACATTTCCCTGTATGTTGGTTTTTCAGCGATAATTCTTTATCAAGTGAATTAATTTCGATAATTCTTTTATTATTTGCTAGAAGGTACTTTCAGAACACTTTCATACGAATTTGAAGGAAAAAAATTAAACACAGAAGTATTAAATTACAAACAAAATTAACATATGATTTTTGAAGAATAAAAAAAAATACGCTAGATAGAGGTCTCATTATACTTTTCCGGTAATATTCACGTTAATATTAATCATATATATTATTTTCAAATTTTTCGCTTGGTTAACTTCGGAGATAAGGGGGGGGAATGGTATTTTTTTCAACATTTTTCTTTATAAATCAAAATTTTACCATTGTAGAAAAAAAAAGAAAAACTGTTTTAGAATGTACAATTCAAGCCCTTTCATATGATACCCCACTTGGCCTACTAACTAGATTTTAAATTTTTGCCCCCCCTCTTATCCGCCCTTTTTTATACAAATTAAAAGTATATATTAAAATTTTCCATTTTCCATACACGAGGATTAGCTTTGTTTACAACTATTCCAAATTTCAAATCGATAGCATGAGTAGTTCCTGAGATATTTGACTTTGTGACAGACAGACAGACGGACGGAGTCGCACCATAAGGGTTCCGTTTTTACCTTTTTGGTCCGGAACCCTAAAAACGTTGTTTTTTATGACTTCATGCCGTACATACTTATATCATCCAAACATACATATCTCCACCTTTTGCACGGTAAAACTCCCATTAGATAACTCCCGAGTTAAAGCTGTGTTGAGACTGTTGAGAGTGAGTGACATACATTATATCTCTAGCTGTCGACGCAGCGAATCCTCTAATTAATAAAGGGCTCCATTAACGACCAAAGTCACCAGCGTACAACCGTTTCGTGACAAAAAACTGTTCTCTGACACTCTTTTTTGTTTAATTGCCTTTGACACGAATAAATGTCTCTTTTTTTCTTTCTTTCTTTCGTATGAACGCCTATGGAGTATAGCCTATGGAGGCTGCGGGTCTGTCTTTACTCCAAGGTTCCATGTATCATAAGGCAGGCTATACATGTATATGTAGGACTAGCGAGCGAAGCAAACGAAGATCTCAGTTTCAACTTGGACTAACATTGTTATGTATGTCCGGATGTCCAGCTGTTCTCATCTACAGGTCGCATTTCCTGACTGATTTTGGTGAAATTATGTGAGCAGGTTCATAAATTATGTAGATTAATTTTTGTCGATTTAGGTTTTCAAAATTAAAACAAATACCTAATGAAAAGCGATCAAGTGCGAGCCTGATTTGCGCACCGGGGGTTCCGTACAAACTTTCATACAATATACTCGTCATCACGACCACGCTTTATTTTGAAAAAATCTTAGCAATACTGTCCGAGTCCAGAATGCCAACTCACAGACGCAGGAGTGATCATCTGAAACACGAACAACCGTTCTGTAGTTGCGGGTTTGTCCCCGAGAGTCCCACAAATAAAAGCGCTGTAATGCTATTTTTTTCAACGTTTTCCTTTATAAATCAAAATTTGACCACAAAAGAAAAAAAAAAAATTTAAATGTACAACTCAAGCCCTTTCATACGATACCCGTCTTGGCCTACTAACTAGACTTTGAATTTCTCCCCCCTGTTATCCGTAATTTTTGATAGATATTGAAAATGTTAAAATATTTCATGTTCCATACACGTGGATTAGCTTTCTTTAAACAATTCCAAATTAAAATTGATATGGCATTACTACTAGTTCCTGAGATATTTAACTTTGTAACAGACAGACAGACGGACAGAGCCGCAAGTTCTACAGCTTACAGAGTCACTAGTTTGTATTAAAAAAATGGATTAACTTTCTTAAATGAAAATAAATGCTAAATGAGGCATTAAACTAATGAGCGTTATACCTACTAATAATAATTAATTCATGAACATCAGATAAGGATAACAATCGAATACTTACCTTGGTTATTGTACTCTAGTAGACTAATTACAGCCTTGTACTCAGTTTGGGTCGATATTTGTGCAAATATTGCTCCCGGACTAAAAAACAGCTGCAAAACATAGAATCGCTAATTTGAACCATAATTAGATGGTAATGGAACATTGGCAGTAAGCCCTCAAGCACATAATGAGCGTGTCCCGTATAATAAAGTTGCTGGGACATGTTCTATACTACTAATGATCCGAGGTGCCGACCAACTTCGGCTTATGAATCGTTCACAATGAGTTTACAACATGAAAACTTTACCTAAGAGGCTTTTCTCGGTGGCAGGTATACGTGATTTTACGCTGTATTTTTCAAATTCATTAGCGTAGTAGGTTATAAAGAAAAGGTTATTACGAAAAAACCGGCCAAGTGCGTGTCGGACCACGCAAAACGAAGAGTTCCTTGCCTATTAAAAAGGTCGTATCGTCACAGAAATCTTATGGCACTTACGTCCTTTTCATTAAGGAAGGCAGTTTTTCAGCAATATCTTGAAAACCTTTGAAGCGATCTTGTTCAAAATAATTTTCGGTGAAAGAATTTAATAAGCCCTATGTCCATGATTTTTTTTTTATTTTTAAAATACACCGTTCAAATATTAGAGGGGGGGGGACAGAATTTTAGTGACTTTTGGGGCGATTATCTCCGACTCTATTCACTTAATCAAAAAAATTGCTGAGAAACCTGATATTTATTTTGAAAGGCCTATTGATTGATGTGTAGGTACATTTTGTTACAAAGATATTAATAATTTTATTGATTTTGGTTTTTTTTCTTCTATGTTCCGCCGTAGTAGGATTATTGCGATATTTGTATGACATATTCATTATTATGTGTTCTATCTATCCTATTTTTTAAAAGACCTAATTCTATGAAACATTTAAGTAATCACATAAACACTTTAAAACCGGGTTATCCGGCCTCTAGGGTTGACACTTCGGTATTTTTTATTTTATAAGCCGTTTTCTCGGGGATATCTATATTTTTGGTGTTGAGTTCATATGGAAGAAAATATGGTGCCACTGCTTCGAGGACACCGTCATTTTATTTCTCGCTTGATTTTATAACGCGAATTCAGTTTTATTTTTCGGATATACATCAAAGGCAAAATTCAAATATTTAGATATGTTATACTAATAATGTCTTAATAAATATAATTGTGGTCTTTTCCTACATTATACTTTACTCACAAGTACAATCCCAAAACCCAGAATACTTACCTAATGTTCTTTGGGTGCGTATAATATATTTTTTAATACAGTTGCTCAAAAAGTGCTACTTTACGTAGCTGTTTAGCGTGCGGAAAGTTGGTTTTCGCGCACTAGTGCTTTTCACTTTTCCTCGTACAAATTGTACCATTAATTATTATGTCAATAAAAAATAAATAAGATAGAACTGTATTAAACTGTATTTAAACTGTATTAAACATCATTTTCTTCAACTGTATTACAATGATGTTACAGAATGAATAATATAAAAGTTTCGAATTCATTCCTTCTTGTTTTTCTTATTTTTTCGCAACTGTATTAAAAAACGTCGTTCGATACACGTGCGGAAATGTCATTCTTCACTCGACTCGTGACGTAATGACATACTTTCCGCACTAGTATCGAAATGTACTATTACAGTACACATGGTGTTACTTTTCCGCACGAGTGCGCAAATGAGCACTTTCCGTGCATATGTTAAAACTTAAAAGAGTCATATGTACTGTAAAACGTTGTACGATACACGTGCGAATAGGTAATTCGCAACTCGTGTCGATTTAAAACACTCCCTTCGGTCGTGTTTTAATTTATCACCACTCGCTGCGAATTTCCTATTTTCTGCACTTGTATCGTAAATAACTATTGTGTTCGTATATTTATGCACGTTCTGTAGCGTAAACCTTTATATGACTCGACATGATGTATTTTAAATTTAGACATAAATGAGGTTAAACTTGTCAAAAATATGGAATGAAAATGTTCGCTTTTATGAATTAGCTTTTATTCCGTAAAATTATAAGTGGTCAATACGACCCGGATACCCGGAAACCGAATGCTAAATTGGCGAGCCCATCCTTTTTTTTTGTTTCTGCTCATGTAATATGCAGGCGCCATTATGCAGCAAGGCCAGCAAGTGTCCGGATTTAAGATGTCGAGTCGAGTCGGAATCCGCAAATGTTGGGAGTTTTGTAAGTGTTTCGTATGGACTTGTCGTTGGGGAGCCTTTGCCATTCACAATCTGTCTTCACTCACCTCTTTGCTTGTCTTTTGTATAATTTGTACGATATTAACAACTATGGGTAAAAAGAGTTCAGACTTTTATTGGTCCGTTGTAGATAAGTTGTCGGGGTAAGCGTTGTGAATATCAGCCTGCTTTCACGGTAAGTAATGGGGGAGGTACCTAACTATTGCGGATGGGCGTAAAGGGAATTACCGTTTTACTTATGTTAGGGTCAATGTTGAAGCACGTATTTGTTTATGTACTGAGGGAATCTTCAACATGTGTACAATTTTGCATGCTGATGTGCATGTTTCACAAAATCATGAACAAGGCATCCGGTGCAAATATTCAATCTTACGTATCAATTAGACAAAATCATAAAAAGGAAAGAAATCTAAAGCGACCCTGCCTAAAAGTTGATGGTCCTGGGTTCAAATCCTGGTAATGGTAAATGTTTGTGTAATGAGCATGATTATTTTGTTTCGGAGTCTTGGATGTTTTCTATGTATTTAAGTATTCATATCTTTTAAATTATCCTAATTGAGCTTACTTTGTTCACATAGCTCACTGCCTCGTTAGCTAGGTTCATCTAATTTTCTCTTAATTGTAGAACTACGTAACAATAAACGAAATAGAAAAAGGTCCCATAAACAAAAAAAAATGTTCTGTGTTTTTTACAAAGCTTTAAAACTGAATTCATGAGACAATCGAAACCAAAAAGCAGTTCCTTTTTAGCTAACCTTTTAAACGAAGAAAGTTCCATTCTAACCGTGTAGTTTAAAAGTAATTAAAAGTACTCAGAAGGTTCATTAGGAACTGTTTAAATTCAAAGTTGAGGGCACAAAGTTTTTCAGCTTTTAAGGTACGCCACCACAGAACTAAAATAAAGGACCCATGCACAACTTGCTCTTCAAATGTTTTCACTTTTGTTTAACCTAACGAAGCTAACTTATAGGTACTCAGGAATAATTCTGTCAACGAAATGTTTAATTAGTGTTATTTTAACCGAATAGAAATATAATTTATTCCAAGATTAGAACATACAATTTTGACTTATTATATTATCAGATTATTACCATGCGACTAGTTCGATTTGTGTAAAATTATAAAAAAAATGGTTGTCTTTAAAGTCGGTTTACGGACGATAATTTTACGTGATAACGTCATAACAAAACATTGATGAAAAATTGCGTAACACGTATTTACTCATTTATCGTTAGGAATTCTCCTGTGAAGTTTCGAAGAAAATAGTCGATCTAATCTTGTTTCCCCATACAAACCTTGGACCTCCATTTGTTTTTTGAATTTAATCTGTAATCAGTTGTAATTTCATTGTTATTTATCTAATCTCGCTTATCTAATTATCTCCATTCGTATGTACGAAAAACTACAGGCGAGATGTCCCCCGTAACAGTGGTTCCAAATATGAAAAGAGATGTTATCTTGTTTTGAATTGGAGACTTGGAGAGCTTTTTTTCCGATTGAATATTAATTAAACGAGCGAACGAAGCTCTCCGTTTCAGCTTAGGCCAACATTCATCTCAACCGATTCTCGAGAAATTTTCTGAGCAGGTTCAATAACTATTTAGTTTTTTTTTGTCCATTCAGCGTTTTGGTTTTTTTAGGGTTCCGAATCTCCAAAGGAAAAAAACAGAACCCCTATAGGATCACTCGTGCGTCTGTCCGTCTGTCACAACCGATTTGCTCTGAAACTACTGGACTTATTGAGTTGAGATTCGGTAAACATATGTAAATTGGTAACCCAAAGATGGACGCGTAGAGTAAATGAATGAATTCTGAACAAGGGGGCCACTTTTTGGGGGTAAACTGGAAAAAAAACTGTATTGTGTGACATATCAAATGAAAGGGGTCGTTGTAAGCATCTCGTATTTTTTTTTATATAAGTTTAGCAGAAACAGATTTAAAGTAATTTAGGAAAAAAGACAAAAATTGACCATTCCCCCCTTATCTCCGAAATTACTACGCTTAAAATTCTGAAAAAATATGGAAAATAGTTCCTTGCCTAAAGATTACAGGAAAACCTATAAGAAGTTTGAGTATTCAAAGTAACGGGAAAATTCTCAATATTTTTGTGTATTTTGTGTGGAGCGCCTGAATCTTAGAGCATAGCATTTAGATTATATACGGAACCCTCACCACGCGAGTTGAACTCGCACTTATCCGGTTATTTTTAAAGACCGGGTCGCTAGTTTTTCATCTCACAGAGCCACTAGTTTATAATCTCCTACTTTACTGTATGACTACTAAAACACTTAGATAGGTACAGTCAGCAGCAGAAGTAGCTAAGCACTTTAACATGCTCAGAATGATCTGCACAGAACCTTATTCTCTTGACATTAGAGTCCGTGTGCAGATCAATTTGAGCACTAGGCCCGCTTAGCTACTTCTGCTGCTGACTGTACTAAGTTTTATAAAAAATATGAAACGTTATGGTAAATTATAAAATTAACCATGAAATACAGCCTACACGACACAAAGACAAACTTTACTATCATGAGAAGTGATAATGACTTTTCTAATCCAAACTCAAATGCAGCGTTGTTCATCTTCTGGCATTGCGCTCAAATTTATTAAGGAAAGTGCTCAATTTAAAAGTTGTGCGGCCATCGCTAGTGAATATAATTTACAGAGAAGAGACCGAACAAACTCTGGAACTCAACGAATCAAGTTCTGATGAACATTATTAGAAAGTCAGTACATTTTTCATGGATCTTTAATAAGTGGAACTACTTGGTTTCTCATTGCATCTGCTTTACTTTCCATGGATTGGTTTACTGTTTCTATTTGAACTGTATCTTTATATTTACGTAATTAAGCTAGTTAATTCCGTGGGTGATGTACTTGTACTTATCCCACGTGAAGTAAAAAAAAACAAGTAACCACACCACTTTCGATACACTGAAACCACAGATTGGTCATAACAGAACTACAAAATGCATCAAGAACACAAGTTACAGCGAATGTACACTTCACTAAGAAATGACGATCTTGGAGTTTTTTTTAATAACGAACTTTAGTTTAGTTTTGACTTTAGTCAAATAAAAAAAATAAGAATGTGCCATAAACTAACTACCTTCAGTCAATTCTAGAATCAGGTTACATTAACTGACCTTTACATATAATCTATAAACATTCAAATAAGTACTAGTTACTGACGGATAGATCGTAGGGTATCAGGTATTAATGAATTGGTGCGTGTTTACCTTTTTGTAAAATTTCATTCGTTGTTTAGTATGAATGCGCGGTAATGGAATGAACAGTACATGAGTTTTTCGGAACTTATGTACCTACGGAATATTTACCGTTAGAAGCCGGTCTAATCCCAATCTAGGTCTAGTTCTCCCTCTGGGTTGGAAGGTCAGATGGCAGTCGCTTTCGTAAAACTAGTGCCTATGCCAAATCTTGGGATAAGGTGAACGGTGAACCGGAACCGGGAATAACGCTAGGAGAATGATGGAGTGAACAGTAGTATACTCCATGAGCTCTTACATGTATCGGGTTTGGGTAAATTCATTTATTTGGCATAAGAACACGTAAAAGCAAGCGAGAGAGAAATATAGACCCAAGTCATATTTTAAAAGCTCACGGGCTGTACTGTATTGTTCTTTCTAGCAAAAAACGCTTTTTTATCCCAATAATTGGCCAATGTTTGTCTAACGACGATTGATCAATTGAACCCTTAGTCAACGTTCCTTCATAACGAGCAAATACCCCCTCAAACCTCCCAGGGATATTTACAACACTTACTAACAAGAATTTAAAGCAAACCAGTATTAGTCTGACCCCTGAATGCACGTAGTTGTTTAAATCTCAGGGTCAAGATATACTAGAAGTTCATGGTGAGGTAGGATGTATATTGTAAATGCCAGTAGATAGATGGACGGTGAACTTTGCTTCGGGATTACAACGTACGAGTACGTGACTCGCTCGCGGCTTCGAGACAAACAAAGTACATTTACGATACGAGGTGTAAATAAGCAAACTGCCAATTTTGACTTATTACATTAGGTACACATGTTATATTATTAAAAAGTAAAATGAGAACTGGTGGACGCCGGTAAGATTTAAAGCAGATCAATGACTTTTAAACTTCACTCATTGTTGTGGGACCCATGAGCCGAGCCATTGGGCCGATGTAACTTGTTTTAAGTTCGCCTCAACGCTCACACACAAATATATCTTGACGCCTCGAGGTGGGACGCATGAGCGTGTAGAGAATAACAACCATGGAGACGTCTATAGAGCAATAGTGCGCAAAGCGACGACCTTGTGTAGTAATGACTAATGACCCTTCAAGTCATGAGGATGCGACTAATTTTTTTATACTCAAATAGATTTTCATAATTTATGTTGGTATTTATTCTATTATAACTTCATAATTTTTATAATCGTGCATATTTTTATACCTACCTAATTAATTAATCATTAATTATTATTTCGAAATATGTTTACCCTAAATGACAATTTTCATAACTCTTATTTTGCCAAACATTATTTCATTTCTTCATATCAGCCCAAAGACGTCCACTGCTGAACATAGGCCTCCCCCAAAGAGTGCCACAATGACCGGTCCTGCGCCACCCGCATCCAGCGGACTCCAGCGACCTTTACCAGGTCATCAGTCCACCTTGTGGGGGGCCTACCCACGCTGCGCCTTCCGGTACGTGGTCGCCACTCAAGAACCTTTCCGTCCCAACGGTTTTCGGTTCTAAGCGCACATTGCACGTAGAACCGATGGCCGTTATTTCATTTGTCTAATACTAATCATCATATAACCTGAATCATCGAAACCGCCGAAGCCACCGCGAACCTATTATACTCTAAGGCAGGTCGGTGTAGGTACGACGATATGCGAAGTGAGGAGGAAATTCTTCTAAATTTATAAGCTCAATATCTATTTGGAAATTACGTACGTATAGGTATATCGCAATCGATACCAACACATTAAAAGTTGATAAATGAGAAGTATAACAATAACAGCTCAAAAATGCCATTACAGTTCCGGTTGTTTTTTAGGGTTCCGTACCGCAAAAGGAAAAGAAAAAACGGAACCCTTATGGATCCGTTTGTTCTCCGTCTGTCTGTCTGTCAAGACCCTTTATGTCGGAAACGCGTGGAGGTATCGAGTTGAAATTAAAACCATATTCAAGCCTAAAGTCCATTGAAGCTGAGAAATCAAATTTCTAAGTTAACGTAAACAAAGATACTGCCGTTTATGCCGCAAAAAAACGTATTTCGACACTCTCAAGGGAACCAAGGGTAATTTCTGTTGACCTAGAACTAAGAAATTTGGCAAGACTACAAGTACAGGGAAAAATCTGTTAACTATATATTTGTAGTTTTGTACGGAACCCTCGGTGGGCGAGACCGACTTTCACTTGTCCGGTTTTTTTATTGTAAATATTGTAATATTGTAAATTGCTCTTTGACTTGTAAAAGTGCCATTTGGAGCCTATTTGCATTTTTTTTGGGTAGCGGATCATGCTTAATTCCAAGTATAGGTATTTACCCTTGTCGTGTGGAATATCAAGGAAATGTGCAAGTAATATTTGACATAATCCGATGTCATTACACATTTTTACTAAAAAAAACCGGCCAAGTGCGAGTCTGACTCGCGCACGAAGGGTTCCGTACCATTATCTATAAAAACGGCAAAAAAATCATGTCTGTTGTATGGGAGCCCCAGTCCGACTCGCACTTGGCCGGTTTTTTAGTATTTGTTGTTATAGCGGCAACATAAATACACAATCTGTGAAAATTTCAACTCTCTAGCTATCACGGTTCTTGAGATACAGCCTGGTGACAGACAGACGGACGGACGGACGCATAGACAGCGAAGTCTTAGTAATAGGGTCCCGTTTTCACCCTTTGGGTACGGAACCCTAAAAACAACATAAAAACGCCGATATTGGCGAGACCACGTGCAATAGTAGAAATGGAGGCAATAATCATATCTACTGAATCCTCATTTGTTTCTTTAGAACGCTACGAGTACAGTTGACGTCAACGATATATATGTAATGTTTACACTTTTACACCTTATTCCATTGTAAGAAGGCGAAAAATGTTAACGTAGAACACTTATTCCTCAGTTGGAAGTGATTCCTTTACATTTTGATCGAGAATAATACTCGCTCGTTGAATGCTTCTTGAGAAAGCGAATTGAAAAGGCATACGGTTGAAGACACGATACAGCAAACTTTTATCTACCCAATGTACTACTGGAACAATAATCTTTTGCAATTTCGTTAAATTCCGCTATTATACGCGTCATTATTTCTGTAATTTGTCATGGAATTCTGCAAGGTCCACCTGACTCAGTACTAAAATGTATTTATATTTATTTTTATTTATTAGGAGAACCAACAGCTATGTTCACACATTAAACATTGACAGAGGGTACAAAGAGCCAAAATTATAGGAACTCAGAGGTAGATATACGAATACTTTCAGGTAAAGATATGTGAGGAAATAACATAGGATTGTGAATCTTATTTAATTGTACTTGTTGATAACCGGTACCTAGGCCTTTTTTACGAGGTATCTAAACCATTACTTGAGTAGACAACGAGGCGTGACTTTTGCATGAAATCGTTTTTATCATGCCTTAAAAATAAATCAATTAAAGTGGTATTTTTTTAGCGGCGTGTATGTATCTATACTAATATTATTAAGAAGTCAAGTGTTTGTGAGTTTGTTCTTCAACAATATATAGATTGAAATGTTAGGTACGCACGTAGGCTATATTTTATCCCATAACAAAAAAAACATTCAATTCAATTCAATTTCATTTATTCAAAATAAATTCATGGCGAACACTTTTTCAATGTCAAGTTTTTACCTAACTACATAGTTTTATACAACGGGTAACTTAATTAAGTAATGTCATTGACATTTGTCCATATCTCCATATTATCTCTATTTTATGTTTATTCCATGTAAAAAACAAACCAATCCTCGAAACTCTTCCACTGTAAATAGTTGTGAGATATTTCGTAGAGCCACACATACATTAATATTTATTTGCTTGTATATAAAATTCAGCAACTTGGGAATCACAAAACTTTACTGCATTTATTAATTTTTGCAGACCTAAAACCATGAAGTACCTATTGTGTGATTGCCAAGTCACAAAATTTTATTTGGAAAGTAAATAAAAATTAATAAGAATTCCTGACTTGGCTCTACGAAATATCTAACAACTTTTTACCGTGGAAGAGTTTCGAGACCTGGCCTATTTTTAAAAGCTTTTATTTTACATGTGTAGTATCTGCGTACAACGGATCGCTCTCTTCTTGTGCAATGTTCTACACGCAAAGTTAGTGCTCCAATAAATAAGGAATATAAATTCAGTGGGTTTTATTTCCAATATAACAACATGTAATGTTTTTTATGGGTATCACTTCTTTTTGTAAGTTATCGTGTTATCAATACTTGAGTACAAATTAAGACAGCTGGGAATAATATTTTTGCATAGAATTTGAATGGAAATGTTATTTTACCAACCGCAAATATCGTTTGTATAGTTTTCTAGTGCATTGTACTCGTACACCTAATACTAACCGCATGCAAATACATCGTATAGTGTACTGAACCTACCTTGTTAAATTACTATTTGCAGGAACTACAAAAGTAGCTTTGTAATCGCATGTATTTGTATAGGATTAAAACTAACTCACTCGTATATAGTTTGTATATCTCTGAAACGTGAGTTTTTTTATGAATTGATTTGGAGCTTGTAGGTCGTTAGAATTACCTTATGTTGATCTGTCATTAGGTAGATCAGTGACTGTGTCAGTGCCAAAACTAAGGAACTTTGACGTGCAAATAGTTCTTAAACTAAAAGTTCAAATTGAATGTTATTGAGAATATATCTAAGCCCTATTGTGTTACCGGGTTCTGGCTTTAGCCAGCATAATATTTGCTTATATCATACCAGGTATAATATGTGCTCATATGTTTAATAATTAATAATGGGATTGGCATACATGGACTACCTAATGGACCTGACGGAATCCTGAGTGCTTATTGTTGTTTTATTTTCATTTAAAGTGATCTTGTGATGTTCGTGTTCCAGATGAGTGAGCATATTTAATTTGCGCGATTTCTTTTGTTGATCACTTAATGTCTTAGGAGTGTTAGCAATAAGTCGTCTGTACAGATGTTTAGTTATCCCCTAGAGTTTTTTCTAATAAGTATTATGCTATTACAGAATAAACAAACAAAAGGCAACAAAAGTGATTTACTTAACTAAGGGCTCGAATTTTCATTTAATCACCTCGTATAGGACAAAATATAAAAGAGTTTCTTTCAAAAATGTAATTTTACTCGTAATTTTTACTGCCGATAGAAGAGTACTTCTAATGATCACAAGCACGACGGTTATATCGTGTGCACTGTGCAGTTCCGGAGTGGCTATGGCCACGTTTTAGCTCCTTCATCAGATCGGCTGGTTGGTACTATAATATTGTGTGTTCACCGAATTTACATAAGTGTTCTAAATTTCAACTCAATCGGATATTAGCAAGTGACTGAAAAACCTGCAATTTACAAGTTCGTTTAGTTAAATTTTATATAATTTAACGTTGATTGTAAATACTTCTACATATTCTTACTTAAAACTATTCGTTTTACACACTTGTTAGCAAACTTCAGGAAGGTTTTCAAAAGGAAGTTGGATTGATTCGTTGTTGTTTTGTTGACATAGACATTTGTTGACGAATACTTTTCCGCGCATTTCGAGTTTTTGGACAGAACGAATTGTCTCGGGAATGAGATCCAGTTAGATCAATTTATTTTTCCCTCTAAAGGTCTGCATTGTTAAAATTATTAAAAAAATTACAGCCATTTGCAAACAAAACAAATATTGCTCGTTTAATATTACAGAATAATAAAACTGACAACTTAATGAAGCACGATCTTCATAAGGTTATTTTCTTCGTTAATTGCTTACCAGCATTTCTGAACCAGACAATATTCGTTGATTAATATTTGTAGCACATGCAAGGATCAAACAAATAACAAACACTGGGCAACTCTTAGCACCAGATGTTGAAGTTACCGCTTGCAAACTAGCGACGGGCACTATTCTAACTGTTCGTGCTCAAGAAATTCCTAATTAGGTTGAATTCCCTCCCTTCGTATTTATAAATTTAGTGGGATAGGATTGTGTTGTGACATGGTTAACACAACATTTTCTGATATTGTCAGGTAGGTAACGAAAAATACAGAATATGACGTAGTAACTCAATTTAGAAACCACTTAATGGTAAAACTTGCACATTAGCTTTTAAGGTTGAAACTTTTCAGCCTATTCCAGTTTGTTTGCAGGTAAAAGGCTAATGTTTATGTGAATTAAGAAGAGAAGCCCGGCAGTTGATGCTCTCTCACTCATTTTCCCAGGAGTCATTTTAATTTAACTCTTTTTAAACCCCGACGCAAAAAGGGTTTGTGTCTATGAGTCTGTGTGTCTGTGTGTCTGTGGCATCGTAGCTCCTATGGACCGATTTTAAATCTCTTGAAATTTTATGGATTGTGGCTCTACATTAAAAAAATGTGCAAAATTTTAGGCACTAACTTTATAGTTTCTTGTAAAAAAAAAACGAAATATGATCTTTTTTCTTTTATTTCTAGCCAGCTGATTTCAACATGCGCCACATATGTTGTGCATTTACTAAAGGCAATTGACAGACATGAACTATAGGATCTACTGCCATACAAAAATAAAAATAAAAGCTATTTAATTTTTAGTTTTTTTTATTTAAGTATTTTCGCGTCGAATCACCTCGTTCTACCACAGATAATTATATTTAAGTTGTAGCTTATTATAGAGTCGAGCGTTGGTGAAAAAATAGAAGGTGTAACTTGAAAGTAGGTACTTAAAAAAATATAAAATTCAATTGTATTTTATTTTTGTACTGCAATATTTCCTATAGTTCATATCATGTAATTGTTTGTAGTAAATGCACAATATATGTGACGCACGTCGAAGTCGGCTGACTAGAAAGAATATATCGAAGAAAGATATATGACTTTTTTTACAAGAAACTATAAAGTTTGGGTGGAAAATTACAAGCCCAAACTCGCTGGGTGCAGATTCACTTAGCTTATCCTGGCATGGCCTTTTAGACAGCTACAATCTTACTGACTTTTCCTCTTTAGAATATTAGTATAAACTAAACAAAGGATTAAAAGGCGCTGAAGTGAAAATGTGCATATTATTAATGAAGAATATACTTAATTGCTTGACGCCTGGTTGGCGTGACCTATATAATTAACCACAAGTTCCCAAGCAGATGCCATTGGATAAAAATAAATTTCTCGTTAAACAGACTCACAA
Organism: Epinotia nisella; assembly: GCA_932294315.1. Taxonomy (NCBI): domain Eukaryota; kingdom Metazoa; phylum Arthropoda; class Insecta; order Lepidoptera; family Tortricidae; genus Epinotia; species Epinotia nisella. The sequence continues at coordinate 15,731,692 of OW028681.1, forward strand.
TTTTTTCATCTTGCAGAATGTATTTTTACGGAACGATGCTTTTTAATAATTCTGAGGACAAAAAGAGTAAGCAAAGAGGGCCGGGAAATATTTCGTTTATCCTGTGTCGCCAAATCCGTATTACGTTTTAATGTTTGCCCATTTATCACTGAAATTGAGACAGAATTTTTGATGGGCGTGTTAGAAAGTAACACATTTGTGCCAACCAATAAACTTCCAACCTGAGTAGGTAAAAATTAAGAAATTAAACAAGTTTTGTATTCACTAGTTCAAAATTAATATTAAGAATCTATATATTTTCCTTTAATCATATTTAACTAATATTAAGTAATTTTGGTGGTGTCACTATACAAACCCTACTTTATTATCAAGCCCAAATGATAAGCGTGTAAACTTGCAACAGCTGATAATTTGGGCTTGATAATAAAGTAGGGTTTGTATAGTGACACCACCAAAATTACTTAATATTAGTTAAATATGATTAAAGGAAAATATATAGATTCTTAATATTAATTTTGAACTAGTGAATACAAAACTTGTTTAATTTCTTAATCATCATACATTGATATTCACAATAATTGTCAAACACGTATACCACAAGAAGTCTATATTTGAAAACTACAACGAATTATTATTTAATTTTGAGTATTACGTTCACTCAACTCAACACTTATCAAATGCTTAGTAAATTATGTAAGAATGCGTAAGTAAGTAAGGTAAACAAGAACCTAACTTACATTTGGTCTAGGTACTAGGTCTACAAATAATTCTAAAATGAAAATATCGGCTATAAGGCTTTTTTTAATTATACTTCCATCGCTTGAAGCACAGGTAATACAAGATTTCAACAATAGATAGCAGGGAACCGCCAAAACAGAGACCGAAGCTGTTTCCCATCGCGACCACCAGGTCAAGCGTGGTGCGAGCCACCTGCCGGGTAATCCGCTCATATGGCCGGTTACTCAAAGAAAACTTAGCACTCCTCACCCTCACGGTTTCCTCTGGCTCTTGAGAATCCTTGGCCACCACATTATAATCCGGTTCTATACAAGATGGTAAACAATCACAAACCATCCCCGTTTCATTCAACCCAGGTACTTTCAGTTTTCTCAATATCTTAAAGTTTTCCGATAAACATTTCAATCCCTCCAAATCACAATATCTGTCCTCGTAAATTGGCGGAGAAAAGTGATGAGTGCAGTTGCAAAGTTCTAACTGTGAATCGATACGGCATTGACTGATGCAACCAGAGTAACTGTAGTATTCATATGCGACGTAATTCTCTGGTACCTCTTCCGGGAATCTGCATTGACGAATCTCAGGCGAGAGCAAAGACACTTCTGGTTCATTCACGACGTCTGTTATAGAGTATATCACATCAGCTTTGGCCCCATACAGAACTGTCAATCTTCGATCGTATTCCATATTCCAAAATGGTATATCTTCAGGCGCATGGAGGAATGCTTCATAGTCTTGTGATGCTACGATCTCTACAGAGCCCAGCCTATCTTTATTTGATGTTGTGTAAAAAGGTACTTGTTCAGGACCATGTACGTTGTTCATTGAAAAACATGTGCCGTACTCTGTGATTATTGTCTGAAAACTGCCACAACAGTCGAAAGGTTTTCCATTCCATTTGCAGGTTAAGAAGAAGTCCTTGCAGTTGGACCGAACAGCAAGAGTTAGCTGGCCAAAATCTGTGGGACAGACAGGTTCATTGTCGCATAGTGCAAAACAACTGTGGCACAAACCATTGAAGAATCCAATTTCACCAATAAATCGGTCAAGCTTTCCTTTATCTCCAGGATTGATTTCCTGACTCAGCATATAGATTTTATCAACGTTGGGTATCTCACAAAGAGTTATTGATGCAAAAGTTGTGTTCCAATCTAGGTAATCCGTTCTCGTAGTAAATCGAATTGTGTTCTCATGGTAGTGGTTGTAGTACCTGCGAATAGTAGCCACCGCAGCGATCCAAACCTGGATGTAAATGACAAAGTAAATTAACCTGTATATATAATGGACGTCTTTCCGCACGAGGAAACTTGGACCGTGAACTGTTAAATGTTCGCAAGTACACTGAAACCGTCGGTAAAATACCAAGACGTGGCCCTTTATTTTAGACCACATTTTCAGTCGCTTTCCAACCGTGCCGATCCCGTGAGCGGCGAAGTGAGAATGAATCAAAGGAAACCACGTAGTTTAGTTATATAAGGTACGCATTAAGAGCATCTAAAAGGTTTCCATTTAGATAATGACATAAAAGCGGTATCACTGTACAAAAAAGTATTTACCTCAATAATTGCAGTAATACAAAGATTAAAAGCGTTTGATAAAAGGATAATGACGAACATTACAACCCTACACATTATTAATGTTATATATACGGTACGCATAATATTTATTTAGGTCTTGATTACTTAGATCCTATCATACCCTAACCAGATAATTCCCTTGTCATATATAATTCGTTCTTAAAATATTTTTTATCACGTGAACTTTTGCATGTGACATTATACAAAATAAGAACATTCGGCTTATAATTAGGGATTAAAGGAAACTTCGTTATCCTCTGGCACCATATTCCAATTATCTATCCAGTCGCTATATTCCAATTATCTATCCAGATGGCATAAAGTAACTCATTTCCATATACATATCACTATAGTAAATATATTGGCTAGTAATTTGTCTCCCGGATCGCGACATATTCCGGCACATTGTTTTCAGCCGACCTGCGGTTGACGCTTTAACACCCGTTCTCTGCTGCGAAATACAGCGTATTTGTCTTTACACACCACTCCGACTAAATCTACTTAAGCCCAACATCACGTGCGTAGGTATGTGTTGTGTTTAGATATGCTTACCTACATCTACGAGTGTACATATATCATGTATGTGATTTGTTGATCCATGATAATAAATGTAATTCGAGTCATTTATGATAATAACCAAAGTTGAGTTGAACTTTGTATCTTAATTGTAACAAATGAAGTTGTACCTTTTTGTCATTATGACAAGATATTCAAGGATGCATAGAGCTAATTGTCATTTAGCATTCTAGAGGGCTACGTGCAGTAAGTCGTAGTTAAGATTAACAATAACGTGCCTAGTGATTGACACTAATTTAAATTTTCGGACATTCCCGAGATCATAACAACACATTAATTAAATTCCACATTCAAATCGGTTCAGTACTTTGAATAAAAAAATAAAAATAAAAATAAAAAAGCCTTTTATTTCCCGTTAATTTTTTACAATTTGATTTAGATTTTGTTAGTCTTTACTTTTAATTCTAGTTTTCTTGCTGTATCTATGTAAGTTAATTAAATATTAAACATTTGAGAAGAACAGGAACCCCTCTCAGGTGAAGGCCTCTTCCAAAGCTTGCCATTTTACTCTGTCCAGAGCAGCGTCTTGCCAATTTGGTCCTGCGATTTTTCTTATGTCATCATCCCAACGAGAATATGGTCTTCCTTTTAGGCGTTTGCCCTGAGGGCCTTTCCATAGAGTGACGATTTTCATCCATCTGCGGTCTTTGAGTCGCGCCACGTGTCCAGCCCATCGCCATTTCAACTTTCGAGCTTGACTGAGTGCATCTTTGGTTTTTATCGTTGCTCTAATCTTTGTGTGTCTTATCTTGTGTATTTTTTTTAAGTTTAGCATGCTACGTTCCATTCCTCTTTGGCATGCGTTTATTTTATTCTTTATTTTATTTGTAAATTTCCACGTCTGGCATGCATATGTCAAACATGGGATGAGACAAGTATCCATAACTTTCTTTTTTAACTTTATTGGCATGTTGCTTTTAAACACTTCTTTTAAGGACCAGTACTTGTTCCAAGTAATTTTGACTCTCCTCTCTATTTCTAGTTCATTGTTATTTCTGTTGAATCCTATTTGCTTCCCCAAATATATGTATTGGTACACGTATTCTAATGGTTCATTATTTAATGTGATATTTGATTGTCTATAATTTGACATGATTTTTGTTTTAGCAATGTTCATTTCTAGACCTACTTCTAGGCTAGCTTTATGAAGAGCTTTACTTTGAATAAATACAAACAAATGAGACAGAGTGCAGCCATAATTTCAGTTATATAATTAAATTCAGAAGATGCGTAATCAGCAATTAAATCCGTAATTCAATTTGTGTGCTTAGTCGTAAGCAGTGAAGGCTCAAGCAACCGTGTTCCCACTGTCATCGCGACCTACTTACATAATAGGTTTGGATTTAACAATCAGCTAATTAGTTTGGAGGAAATCATGCAATATGATTATTCTAAAGAACTTGAAACCCGGATTTAGAGCATGATGCATCACAATATTGCCAATCAATTACTTAGCTCTTGTGTTAAGTACGAGCAACGAGAAATTCAGAGGGACAAAGTTAGTGCAATTATATTAATATTATTATATGAGATGTAGTTGTGTACTGCCCGCCTTCTATTCTCTCTATCGGTTTTATCAGAAAGTATAATATTATCACAAAGTCTAATAAGGTTACCAAACATCACTTATTTCACCAACAACAGCTAATAATCCTAAATTGCAATGACGATGTCCTTACAGCTATATATCGAGTTCAACTTTTTATAATCGTTATCCGCTTTATAAGCAACAATTTACTATAAAATTGTTCTGACCTGTGGCAGAATCAAAAGTCGACAGACCAGAATTTTTAGGACTTCGTTAATAATGTGAACGTCGTAGTCCTCGACGTTGCACTGACATATAACATGGGCAATTTATGTCAAAGCAATAGGTAGGTATAGGTTAAATTCGAAGTAAGACGATTTTTCTTTATTACATATTAAGCCATGTCACTTTGACATAAAGTGCCCATGTCATACACTAGTGCAACGTCAAGGACTAGGAGTCTACCTTACCTCTTCGTTATATTATAATTAGTCCCTGGGCGACCAAGCTCTGCTCGGTGAAAATAGAGAAAATACGGAGGAAACGAATTTTCCCAGACATGAGACCTAGCTAGATCGATTTCTCGCACCCGTAAACCCTATATTCCAAATTTCATCAAAATCGTTCAATGGTATATGATAACGACCTACTGAGAGTTTAAGCATTTGAATTCACAGGGAGTTCCAATAATGTCATATATGCACTTAAATATGCGCATCATATTCCCTCTTTATGGTTCGTTTCAAAATTCAAGTACGTTTCCAACTTGAAATACTGGCCACTATCAAAGGGAGAGTTAGTTGCGAATACAAACAAAAGTATTTTTATTTGACATCATGATCAAAGGTTTACTTTTACTTTTATGGGTTTGGTTATAATACTGATACGAATGTACATAAATAACTGACATATTAAATTATTGGGTTTCTAATTTACTTAAATTGTTACTAGGAAATTATTCACTGTTGCAGAATAAACTGTTGGTACGAGTTTTACGTAAATTTATCGGGATTGAGATCATGTAACAAATTAAATGAAGAAAACACTGAAGTGAAAATGTATTATTCATTAAGAAGGATTAATTAAAATTAAACAAAAGCGGATCAAGTGAAATAGAAATATAATTTGGTTTCGAAATTTGGATTTCGTCGTTCGCTTTTCATAATTCAGGCAGCAGCGGCATTGTCACAGTGGAAGTTACATTATCATTTTTCTCACAGTAGTTTGACTGCATCCTTTTACAGTACTTGACTTTAATCTATACTTCTATAATAATAATTACAAAGAAAAAAAACTGAGATTGTATAATTATGTTTGTGAATTCGATATAAATATTTTCACCTGTGTTGGAATTAAGCTATATTTTATCACACTATACGCGGGCGGAGTCAGGCGGACAGCTAGTTACTTTATAAAGCGTTGCAGCAAATCTATGGTCTACAATAGGTACCTACTACAACTATTCGATCGAGCTTGGGAGTAGCTATAAAGGGGAGGCCAAATGCACAAAAGATCCCACTGGGTCGAAGTGTATCCGAAAGGGTCCTCAACTAGATAAGATAAGATAAGACAACTATTTGATTGTTGTAATTGGATTTTGGAGAGGTGGAAACAGGTGAAACGTATAATTTTTAAATCGGATAAATAGTTCCAAATAATAAGGAATTTATTGTATTTCTTATGTGTAGACCTATACATAAGAACAATAATAAATTCCTTAATAAAAGCTTGAGAAACTAGATGAAACGTGAATATCTATTTTAGTGTTTTAAAATGTCCATGCATAAAAAAACAACGAAAAAAGTCATCAAATACGGTATGATACGAGTACATAATGTGTATTTGTTGAACGATTGGTGCTTCGAAAACGATACGAGTATGACAGTAAATATAGGTAAAGAAGTGCAATATTATTACATTTACTACAAGTGTTTAAATTTCGACTCAAACGAAAACTACTGACATACGAAGACAGACTGCAATATTTCAAAAATGGCAGTTTTCAAAATAGAAGAAGAATAAATGAGTTAGTAATACTATGTATATAAATTATGACCGCCACCGCAGGACGCGCCAATATGGTCCAGGCCTTATGGCAGCTTTAAATTTTACGCGTATCTATCTCTGGGAGTGCCAGAATGTGGCAACTATGCGCAAAAAACCTCAAAAACCCGTTATTATCTATGTAGCGTCTCATTCTATCTTATTCTAACCTATTCAATTATACTAATGATAGAACAAGAGGCAAATTCAACTGCCAAACCCAGGTGAACGTTTTACTTGAAACTCACTTTAGACATTTTTAAACATGTGTTGTCTAAAAAATTCTGTCAGGGTTTGTGAGTTTTTTTTGTTTACCCATTTATTTGATTATTACAGAAACCATATTTTCTGGTATTCTCAATAAGCCTGATAATTTTAATTGAAAATTTAACAAAGATAATGTTTAGTTTGGCCAAAATAGTATATAGAGAAATCGACATGTAAGCTGACTTGGCTTGCATTGCCCCGCGGCCTGAGTCTGTGGAGCTGCCAATATATGGTTCCACAGATACGGTGTATAAATTTATGATGGCGACCATAGTTTGGGATATCTGTAGCAGGTGCCAATATGTGAGAAACCACAGTTGAGAGGTTACACGACCTCATTAATGTACTGTGTGATCTCACTACATACTTAAGTTAATTACAATAAGTTAGACTCTTTCACAATTATCTCATTTCGATTTGTTATTCGTATAATGTACTTGGTAGACAGAGAAATATAAATATAATATTGTTTTCATAATAATGTATGTGGATACTAATTTACATTTTGTTACCTTGCCGAAATAAATAAATAAATATTGTACTTGTATGAATCAAATAACGGATTAATTTATAGAAATAATATTTTGTTTGTAGTAGATTCCCAAGTTGTTCTAAGAAGTTAAGGTGCTGATTTAAGCCTTCTGTGACGGAAACTTTATTGTTAGTTCGCCCGGACTGAGTTTTGAATTATTAAGCTGTAACTGTGCCCGTTGTAGACTAGAATTCAGTCGGTACAGCCGAACATAGATCGTGCAAAGCACTATCTAACTCATGATCATAAACTAACATCAGCCAGTATGAATAATAAATGACATTGCAAGCTTTGTAAGTAATAGTGCACTTTAAGAGCACGGAGTTGAGAAATATGGTTGTCAGACGGTTTCTCACAGTGAACATCACGGTTAACTTACCAACCCATACATAAGACATAAGCCACTCGAGTCAACAATAAGGGCGAATATCCAGCTGTGGTTTCATATATTTGACAGCTGTCCAGCATGTGAAATGCTAAATGAATAAATATATCTTCGCACATGTTTGATGGTTATTCACCCACCCTAAAAGGATTTAATCGTGTAAAAAGGATGAGATTGCCCCAAACGAAAAACCAGATTTATTTGACTTTAATAATGTCATTTTACAAAATAATATCCGTGCTGTTTTTTTTTTCATTCCTTTTTTAACTGGCTTGTGAAAAAATACTTTATTATTTTTTCAACAACGTTAGTTACGTATTTTTCCAAAAAATTAGTAGGTATTTATTTTAAAAAATGCGTCTTTTACACATTTTTGGTATATAATTTAATAATCGAATTTTTAATACACAGGATAGAAAAAAAAATCCACCCTGTATACTTAATATTATAAAGATGGGCATTGTATGTAACACTTGCATATGTGTGTAACATGTACCTAATGGGAAATCTCTGAAACTGCTCAAACGATTTCAAAAATAAATCACCTTTTCGGATGGACATAGGTAAAGTTTTATCCCGTAGATTATCATGCGCTCTTTGCAATACGCGGGTGAAGCCGCGCGGACAGCTAGTATTCCATACTCGTACACTTAAACTCGGTGGTCATTGACCTTGCCATTAAATTCCGGTGTCCTTCACGTAACGAAACAGGAACAACAACATAACTTTCTCCGTGTCTGTGTGGCCGAAATATACCTACTTAGTGCAAATACAATAAAATTACAAATATATATAAAACACAGCTTTAGTATTAATTTAATTGTGTAGCCTTGGATACTTTGCTGGACACGCGGCGCTGACCGGACGTAAAGCTATTACAATAATTTATTATGCACGGTACAAAGGACGGTATTTCAAGCGTTATTTGTACTTAATTACTTATGCGGCTTTAAGGTCTCCACACACCGAACGCGGTTGAAGCGCGAACCCGAGCCCGCCGCGGGCCCGCGCGAGTTGTGAAGCATTGAAACTACACTTCAAACACACATCGAACACAGTCCGAACGTAAACCCGCCGCGGGCCCGCGTTGCTACCGCGGTGCTAAGTCACAACACAACTCGGGCAGCGCGGCCGCGGGGCGTGCGCGGCGCGGGCCGGGCGCGGCGAAGGTCGGGCGCGCGCTCGCGGCGGGCCTGCGGCGGGCCTGCGGCGGGCCTGCGGCGGGCCTGCGGCGGGCCTGCGGCGGGCCTGCGGCGGGCCTGCGGCGGGCCTGCGGCGGGCCTGCGGCGGGCCTGCGGCGGGCCTGCGGCGGGCCTGCGGCGGGCCTGCGGCGGGCCCGCGATGCTACCGCGCTGGACACGCGTGCTTTCACGAGACCAGTTGGTCGATCACGTAACGCATTGTACGCGCGTCGGATAGATTACGCGCGTCGGGTAGATCTAAATGTCAATTTTTATACGGAAAAATGACAGTTGGATCTACCCGACGTGCGTTCGGAACGTTACGTGATTACCCCCCTAGGTCAACGGGAAGTGCTCTATAGGTTTTTGATTCCCTTTAGAAAGTAGAGATTATGCAGAATAAACGGCCACATCTTTTGATTGTAATATAGACAACACAGTCTATATATAGGCACAACAACGAAGACCTTATTGCAACTTTCCAGCATGAGACGAATTAAACGACATATCATTTATCAAAATCGGACCATAACTGTAGATCTGATGGAATGTACAAAAATGGGCCTCGCGTAATATATATATATGTATGTATAGACTAGCGTCCGCCCGCGACTTCTAAAAGGGATGGACGTAAACTATCCTAAAAGGGATTTAGAATTTTGGTCAAGTGCGAGTCGGATTTTAGTTTTCCCATACATTTTGAGACCCAACGCCTTATGAAGGCAACAAGTCTCCATACAAAGTTTGATCCCTTTTTCGTCCCTAAAAGGGATGGAATTTGACATAAATTATAAAATTCGTCTAGTAATTTTTAAGATTAAGTGGAACGTACATCCATCCATACATACAAATTTTCACGTTTATAATATTAGTAGAATAGATAGATATACTTAAACTAAGAAGAAAATATTCATATTAAAGCTACAAATTTTGACACCAACAACTGTATTCAGTTTTTCTTTCAATCCACGTCTTATCGTTTTTATCTATTCTCCGAAATTAAGCCATCTGATGTTTGTCATTTTCGTTGTTTCAATTTTAAATGCAACTCTAATAGCGAAATTCCGATAAACCAGAAGGCGGGTCCCTTGATTGTTAATGTGAGGGGCAAACACCGCTCCTTGCCATTTGCGAACCAGGAAAAAAACTTCGTTCGCGCCTTCACGAAATTGGAGCGAACGGTTATCTAAGTTTTTCCGGTGCGTCAATTACTTACGCCACGCTTTTAGCAACTTTCCATACATACATTTTTCGTACTTTGTATAACTACAAACAATATCTGTTTTGCTTTAAAAATAAATATAATTACAAACATGAAGACCGAATGTTTTATTACTAAGTTCCGTAATTCAGTAAGGAGTTGATGTGGAGTATAAGGCTATTTCCGCATTAGGAGATGCGGACTCGGCGCGATATCTGTAAGGTGTCAAGTCCATGCTGGGCTGTTATTCGCTACGCGCAAATGCGGCTCACCCCGCCGGTCACCCGTTACGGAACTAGACCTCTACCTACGCTTAGTTACTACGCATCGCGGTGTCAAGGTATATTAGTGGGTGAGCGTTGAGGTGAGCTTAAAACAAGTTACAGAATAGGGGGACAGGATGATAGCTATAGGTGAAGACGTAGGGTAGGACACTGTCTCAAACTTTTAATTAATTAATTTCACTACTGATTCTTTGCAGCGCGTCTACATTTATAAGAGATGTGCGGAAGTGGGTCGGTAATCATCATTGAAACGCAACCCTGACAACGCAAAACTAAAAACCGGACAAGTGCGAGTTCAACTCGCGTGGTGAGGGTTCCGTGTATAATACACAAAAATATTAAGAATTTTCCCGTTACTTTGAATACTCAAACTTCTTATAGGTTTTCCTGTAATCTTTAGGTAAGGAACTATTTTCCATATTTTTTTCAGAATTTTAAGCCTTATAGTTTCGAAGATAAGGGGGGAGGAATGGTCAATTTTCGTCTTTTTTCCTAAATTACTTCAAATCCAGTTTTGCTAAAATTATATAAAAATATATCTGAAATGCTTACAACAACCCCTTTCATTTGATATGTCACACAATACTGTTTGCGATTTTTTTTTAATTTTCCAGTTTACCGCCCAAAGTGGCCCCCTTGTTCAGAATTCATTAATTTACTTTACGCGTCCATCTTTGGGTCACCAATTTACATGTATTTACCAAATTTCAACTCAATCGGTCCAGTAGTTTCGGAGCGAATCGGCTGTGACAGACGGGCAGACAGACGCACGAGTGATCCTATAAGGGTTCCGTTTTTTTCGTTTTGAGGTACGGAGCCCTAAAAAGTAGACTAGCCAGAAAGTTATTTACATTTTTACCTAATTTTCTCTGAGAGTTAAATGACAACAACCATAACCGAGTTAGGTACATGCTCATGTTCTTTTAATTTACGACGAATTGAAAACAAGAACGAGAAATAGTCTTTTTTAATACAGTTGCTCAAAAAGTGCTACTTTACGTAGGTGTTTAGCGTGCGGAAAGTTGGTTTTCGCGCACTAGTGCTTTTTACTTTTCCTTGTACAAATCGTACCATTAATTATTATGTGAATAAAAAATAAATAAGATAGAACTATATTAAACTGTATTAAACTTCATTTTTTTTTCAACTGTATTACAATGATGATACAGAATGAATAATATAAAAGTTTTGAATTCCTTACTTGTTGTTTTTCTTATTTTTTCGCAACTGTATTAAAAAACGTCGTTCGATACACGTGCGGAAATGTCATTCTTCACTCGTCCCGAGTCTTGCCACTCGCCTACGGCTCGTGACAAGATATCTCGGTGCTCGTGACGTAATGACAAACTTTCCGCACTAGTATCGAAATATACTATTAGTTGTGAAATGTAATATGTAGATGTTTTAAAGAGAGAGGGAGAGATAGATAGATAGAGTGAGAGAGAGAGAGTGCGAGAGATTGTATACATCTCCGAAACTACACATCTGATTTAAAAATGGACCGTAACTACAGTAAGTATATAGCTTAGACCTTTTGGATGAAGATAAGCTATATTTTTTATTCCGCATTTCTGGTTGCGGTGGCTTATTTATAAATAAAAATAAGTTTGTAAAAACGACTCGAATATTTTTATAATGTTGGTACCTACTCGTAACGCACGACCTATTTTAAAAGGAATCACTAAACCAAATTGTTTCAATACATTCGCTTTTCGTATACCTAGTAAAAACGCTAAAACGTATTGCGGTTTGAGCGTCTTTACTGTAAATATAATGGCTTCGAAAGAGCTACAATGGCAGCTCTGAAGCGGTTTTACCATGGAGAATGGCTTTATAGTGGATAAAACCGAAAAGCGGTTCGATGCACAACGTGCTTCGCGTTTGCGGCGGGATCGACCATGCTCGTGGTTAAGGTTCCACATTCGAGCGAGAAAACAGTAACCCAAACAGTAAAATATTTTTTTCCTCCTAGCTTTTGTTTTTAACTGTATTTTTTTTGCAATCATCACTTACTCGTTGAGCCCAACTAACGAGCCCAAACACGACGGGTTTCTCTTGTGTGATTTTGTAGTTGCTATAGCCACCTATAGTATTCCAAATTTCAGCTCAATCGGAAATTAGAAAGTAGTAGAAATACTGTTTGCAAGATTTGAAACATCTGTTACACTTACAAGGAAAGGTACCCAACTGTCAGGCTCCAATTTGATTATTTTTATATATCCTACTAATATTATAAATGCGAAAGTTTGGATGCTTAGATGTTTGTTACTCAATCACGCAAAAACGGCTAAACTGATTAAGATGAATTTTGGTATACATATAATGTACAGCCTGGATTAACATACAGAATACTTTTTATCCCGGGAATCATCCCTTAAGGGGGCGAAATGGGGGGTGAAAGTTTGTATGGAGCTACGATATAAAAGTCGCGGGCAGAACATATTGTTATATAGTAGTCTAAAAAAACAGACACGTATTTTTTTTAGCCGGCCATACTCAACCTATTGGGAGAAATTCCTTTAGGCCCATCTCGTAGCCAGATTTGGTAGCTAGCTACGAAATGGGAAATGTGCTTTCCCATCTTGTAGCTAGCTACCAAATGGGAACGACTTTCCAATCTCGTAGCCAGATTTGGTAGCTAGCTACAAAATGGGAAATGTGCTTTCCCATCTTGTAGCTAGCTACCAAATGGGAACGACTTTCCCATTTCGTAGCCACATTTGGTAGCTAGCTACGAAATGGGAAATGTGTTTTCCCATCTCGAAGTCAGTTACGAAATGGGAACGAAGGTACGTTAGGTTCGTTAGGCATCTTCAGATGCCCGAAGGGCAAACAGACCAGAAATAGGAGCCCCGCAGAGCGGGGCTCCATTAAAACACCAGGAGACCATGCTTTTGTTTCGTCATCCAGCAGTGTCGACGGGGCCCCGCTGCGCGCGGCTCTTATTTCTGATCTGTTTGCCCTTCCGGTATCTGAAGATACCTAACGAACCTAACCTACCTATCTATTACAACAGAAGTGGAGACTGCGACACGACATGCACTAGTGCTCATTTTGCGACTTGCTCATTTTCCCGTTTCATAGCCAGCTTCGAATTGCGCTTATTTTTCCCACTTGGAAGCCAGCTATCAAATCTGGCTACGAAATGGGACTTGAGAATTCCCGTTTCGTAGCCAGCTTCGAATTGGGATTATTTCTCACATTTCGTAGCTAGCTACCAAATCTGGCTACGAGATGGGACTTGAGAATTCCCGTTTCGTAGCCAGCTTCGAATTGGGATTATTTCTCCCATTTCGTAGCTAGCTACCAAATCTGGCTACGAGATGGGACTTGAGAATTCCCGTTTCGTAGCCAGCTTCGAATTGGGATTATTTCTCCCATTTCGTAGCTAGCTACCAAATCTGGCTACGAGATGGGACTTGAGAATTCCCGTTTCGTAGCCAGCTTCGAATTGGGATTATTTCTCCCATTTCGTAGCTAGCTACCAAATCTGGCTACGAGATGGGACTTGAGAATTCCCGTTTCGTAGCCAGCTTCGAATTGGGATTATTTCTCCCATTTCGTAGCTAGCTACCAAATCTGGCTACGAGATGGGACTTGAGAATTCCCGTTTCGTAGCCAGCTTCGAATTGGGATTATTTCTCCCATTTCGTAGCTAGCTACCAAATCTGGCTACGAGATGGGACTAATAGGAGAAATTGTCCTTCAAAGTACTGAAAAGTGACCAAACCTTCTAACTTCGGTAGATAGATTTGTTCAAGCAAATTGATAATTAATTACTGGTTTCATTATATGTTAGAGAACATGAAAAAATAATGGATACCGGTTTTGTTATTTCTCGTCAAACACATATTTTATATAAAACAAGACACTTCAAAGTTTTATACTTTTCGAGACAATGCACTATGAGATCATGGACCGTGAAGTTTTCATGTTAAAAAAAATAACCAAACGGAAGCGAGTGAAACGATGAAAGTATGAAACTTTAACGTATCTTGTTTCATATAAAATATGAGTTTGATGTGAAATAACAAAACTCTTGTTCATTACTTGTTCATGTTCTCCAACATATCATGAAATCAGTAATTAATTATCAATTTGCTTGAACAAATCTCTCTACAGAAATTAGACAGTTTCGTAAATTTTTAGTACTTTGAAGGACAAATACTCCCAACAGGTTGAGTTTGGGCAGCTAAAAAAAACCTATGTCTGTTATTTTAGACTACTCTATACCGTATATAAAAACAGCGAAGGTCCTTAGTTCAAGTCTCGGTGACGCTGAATAGTCCAAAAACGATTCTGGTCAGGAAAAAAAAACAAAAAGACGGTCTATGAGTGTGTTGTACCGGGTTCACATTGCGAATTAAAGGGAAAAAACCGAAAAACTGAGTTCAATTGCGTTGGTTGTTAACTTGTTACCGTAGATACCCATTTCTTGTCATATGGGAAGTTTTCATAACTGCAGTCAACCTTTTACAATAACATCGTTTATAACGACATGTTGGATGTAACGAAAAGAAACAAGAAACAACGCAATCATATGTACTAAAATTTTCTTCTAAGTACGGTTTTGACTGTAACAATTTTTTGTTGATTTTTAATCTCTTTAATACAATATCGTTAGTGTACTGCCGGTCCTACTGTTACGATTTTACCGCGGCGAGTATGTCGATGTTTTTGTAGGCAGGTACCATGTAGAAAGCTTGTTCGCCAGACTAAAATGAGGTTTGCTCGCAAATGGATCTTTATTCGTCACACGGGTTTATTTACTGAGGCTCTTCAGCCACAACACTTATTTATAAATTTTACAAAAGTGTCCAAAGTGATTCTGTTAAAATTCTCGTGTTTCGCAGTCCAACGGAAAACAGAAGTGTAGCATACAAAATAATATATTTATTTGTAACCTTGAGGTCTCATATGCAATGCATACAGAATTCCGTGTTTTGCCTATTGTTGTAGTTATAAATATTTTTGGCGACAAGGTGTTTTATGTGCAGCGATAGTTATGCACCTAGATCTGATAGTAGTATGAATCTATTTTTTTTAATGGAACGACGTTTTTAACATCCGCTATAAAGTAATTTCGTTCTTCAAATGTGAAACTCCAATACCCTGATGTAGATGCATAATTTATTAACAACCTCTTTTCATTATGGATTGTACCTAATAATAGGCCAAAGGTACATGCCTTTGTACGGTAACAACCTATCAAATCATATTAAATTTAGTAGGTTCTCTTCAATAAAGTTATTTCTAGTAACGAAAATTAAAGATTGTTATCCCTGTTCCGCATAGGAAGATGGCTGGGAAGCATATTACGAGCGAAGTCGGACTGATACTGTTTCTATTTTAATATTTAAATTATGATAGAAAGTAGACTATTTAAATTATTTGATTAAGTAATAAAAAAATACATTATTGTTAGTATCATCTGCTCTTAATATATGACGTGTACAACGGTGTATATTATTAAGCATTTAAGCCAATAAATTACGAATATTGAAAAGGAATTAAATATTCCCGTAATTCCTATATATAGTTGTCAATACCAGACTAATTGAAATGAAGCCTTTTCGGTATTGTTTTTGAAAGAGCCCGTTAAAACGATGACAGCTGCCATTTACATATGAAAAGTTCAAAGGTTTGGCTGCTACAGTGGACCTAGTTTTTCTTTGAACTCGATTAAAAATATAGTTTCAAAAAGGAGTGTATTTTTTTTAGACTGTGAATGCTTTTTACTACATGCTTCGTGAGATATACTCTTCTAATTTAAACGCATCAACATTTTGAAATTTGTCCTCTATTTCATTTAAAAGTAAATGATTCATGCTTTGACTTATTTGAATTCAATCCAGTGTGTGGACTGATGAGTGATGAACTGATGACACAGGACCGGCTTAGCCTAGTGTGGGAGCATAGCTATTTTGTATTTTTATTTCTGTTTGCGTACGTAAATGTTATTATCTAAAAAAAGCTGATAATCCTGTCCGTTGAGGAGGATTGAATATATCATTACATTGAGCACCTACTTTATATTAACAGAATTGTAGGTATTTGACTTCGTCACGTTATGTTAGTTAAAAACGGTAAAGAAGTGGATCGTTTCAATCCAAATAATAGATACAATCCAACAGTACGAGTATTAGAAAATTTATTAAAATTTGGAACAAATGTTATTTGTACTTGGGGTATTAGTTAATTTTATTTACGTACATCGAATCAACATAAGTGATAGTATTGCTTGGGTTGGAGCAAAGGTTAAGCCATATTTTACTATTGTTTTACGAGTTGGTTTATTTATAGCATATCGATTCGGTTAATTAACTATCCTTGAATAACGTGAACCACAACATACAATTAGGAATATATTGTTATTTGCATGCTATTTCCTAAATAAGTGCTCGTATATTATGTCGGTTTTCAGAATGGGAACACAGAAAAGTTCCGAAGAGTAATTTGTAAAAAACCACTATTTTACGAAATTTAAAAATTGTGTACGCCAAACGAAAATTTGGACGCAGATGATATATTGAAATATATAAATAGGTTAGGTTTGGTTAGTACTTACTATATCCTGAAAAATCAAAGATTCCTTCAGCGGAACATGGTTTTCAGAATTATTAAATTCAGAAAAAATATGCTTTTGGTCAAATTACTCTTCGCAATTATGTTGTGTACCCATATTTTTAATAATAAGTCGAGAGAATGTCCATAAAGAGTTTTTTTTCACTGTTAACATTTTCCAAACGGTATTTAGCTGTGTAAAAATGGCTAGATGTAGAATTGAATCACTTACCACTTTTAACAAGCTTGAACGTGACTTGTTGTTGGTTCTTGAGCTGTTCGTTGTGTGTCGGGTGCGTCAGCTCCCGTAGGGCCATGTCTATGGACTGCTGCTGCATGATTGCGCGGGGCTGCATCGGCACAGGCTCAGGTTTGGAACGACTCAGCTTCCGAAAGAAACTAACTTTCTTCGGCTTTGTATTTGAACCTGCCAAATCGAAAATCAAGCATGACATATCCATAAACCAATGAATACAATTGTGTTCACGCTATTTTATCAGGAAAATACAACAATAAACTCACATAAAACATGATAAAAACCCAAATGAAGATGACTTGATCATAGTGAAGCTTTAGCCGTTATTATTGCGAATATCATGCGCTATGGATGTGATCGGTTAGTTAGTCGCCAGGCATTTCAAATCCAAGCACTCTCGTTCAAAAACCTTCAAAGGACGATCGTTGAGGCGTTGGCGATGGCGTCGAGTTTCTGAAGGACAGCGGTGAGGGGCTAGGCGCGGAATTGGGGCGCGGGGGGAGGAGGCTGAGTGATGACGTAGCCGGGGAGGGGAAGTGCATGGCCGACACATCGGAACGGCGATCCGGCTCAGGCGTGGTGACGCGGATCTTCGCCGTGAACTGCGGCGAGCTTGCCACTTCAAACAGAGCATCGAAATCGCGATCAAAGATATTCTTCCGCGAGAAAGCGGGCGTGGGAAGCGGGGCGGGAAGCTCGAATTCATCAGGAGCGGGGGTTCTAACTATTTTTCCGAATTCATTGTCCTCATGGCGCCCGAATTTTTTCAGCAGCTTATTCGCTTTGCGCTCGCGCAGCTTAGCCGGCCGCTCGATAGAGGGCGTCGGCGAGGCCGGCGCGCGGTCCGCGGGCTCCGGGGGCGCCGTTTTGGGGAGGGACACGGCGCGGGGGGGCCGGGGGCTAGGGGCCGAGGGGGGGTCCGCGCGGGACGGCGCGGGCGGCGGCGGCCCGAAGAGGACGTCAAGCGTGGGACGCTGCCGGGGCCTGGGCAGCGAGTGTGTGCCGTATGAGCGGGTAACTACTTCGTCTGCGGGATATATTACGTACATCCCTGGTGAGACCGCATCGCGCCGGCCTCTCGCGCCCTCCGAAGAGGTTCACGCGCGTATCAATCTACCTTCCCTTAATCTAACAGTCTCAATATTGATTTTTCTCGCTCACAGTGGATTTTAGGTTTCACAAAGTAAAGAAGATAATATTATTACCGTGGAATGTTTTTAAACGTATTCTATTCTTATTATGAGGAAAGAAGGAATGTTTAGTGGGGAGGGTTACTGAGCCATGGGTTTTTTGATCTGGGAATTGTCTTCGGGACACTTCAGCCTCAAGTCCATACAAGGCATCTTCATCCTGACCAACAAAAACAAAGAAATAAATAAATAACACATAAAATAAACTGTCAAACACAAAATGCAATAAAAATAATTTAGCAATCATGTGGGCGTGTAAAAGTTATTTATACAATCAACTCGTTTGTTAAAAACATTACTGTGTAGGCACTACAATATTATTAACCCATCCCTTAACACGATATAGCAGTTTCTTATTGGAATATGGATAGTATTGAAATTCATATTTTTCAATAATTTAGTCTTTTAACCTTCAGTCACTTAGGGCTACAGGGTATAAGTATTCATCATACTTGTGTTTCTTCTTACACCATTTAAAACTAAAACTACCCACACTCCTTTCAGTCGTAAATCCATTGTAAGACTAAAACGTTTACTAGAATATGCTTACGGTTTGTAAGCACTTGATTTGTTTCCAACCTGAGCTAACATGCCGTGATTAAAGTTTGCGGGAAAGTAACACACAGTTTGCGTAAAATACGGTGTTCTCTTCAATTTAACCGTACCTCGTACATGTAAGTACTTGTTTATTTTCTTAAATCGATAATGGTATATGCTCTAGATTGCACTGATATTTTTTATTCTTTAGTATTTTAGTCTATCTTTTGTTATGGTGCCAATTAGATACCGATTAGCAGGAATATTATATGCCCTCGCTTCATTTGCTGTGAAAAAAATCAAACTTCTAAGTTAGCGTAAAAAAAGATTCAGCCGTTTATGTCGCAAAAAACGTATATTTCGACATTCCAAGTGAATTAAAATGTATAGGGTAGTTTCCATTGACCTAGAACTATGAAGTTCGGCAAGTAATATCGTCTTATACTACAAGTACAGGGAACAATCTAAAAACTATACATTTTTAATTTTGTACTGAACGAGCGTGCGTGGGCGAGTCCGACTCGCAATTGTCCCGGTTTTTTATATTAAAAAATCTTATAAAATACCTACTGTTTCGTACTACCTACTCTACCTACTTAGATACAGCTACAGATTAAAAATGTAAGCCGTAGCTTACAAATCTGTAAATTGATAATGCAGTTAAAATGCAAAATAGCCAGTCAGTCTCATCCGTTCAAAGAAAAGTTTTGGTAAACATGTATCTGAATTTCCCATGCATAAGTATAATTTAAATCTGTAGTTATAAAAGTTACGAACCTCAGGGTCAAGTTTAGTTACGACTAGGACTGAGTGGCAAGTTGCGAAAGGCGTATCGCATAGCTGGCTAGAGCTCACCGGGACAATCGGGTCAAGTACCGCCACAATAGCTGACTGAGGCGCCTCGAGCCTCGAGTTCTTAAAGCAGGGCTGTTATTCTTTACGCATTAATGCGCCTCACTCCACCCGTCACGCCTAACGAAACTAGACCTCTACCTAAGCTTAGTTACAATGAATCACGGCGTCAAGGTCTATTTCTGGGTGAGCGTTGAGGTGAGCTTAAAACAAGTTTCAGAATAGCGGGGCCGGAGACGTGACGTAGCGTTTTTAAAGAACCTGCTCCTCTTGTAATGATGGCTTACGTTTTTGCGCTCACCAGTTAGCGCCACTGGTGTGTCGGGTCCAGAAGTATAGCTGTTAATGTTTGATATCACGGGCGTAAAACAAAATTTACATTTAAATCATACTTTAAAGAGTAAATCAACTATTTAAAATCAATACTCTTATTCTTAGAATAATTCAGTGACCCGAAACTCATATTTGCCATAATTGATGTCACTTATGCAAAATATTCAGAAGATATTTCCATCCACTCGCAAACTATGGCATTTGACATTTTTTTGAAGACCCGATGCGCCACTAGAGCGCCTCTAGCGGCGAATTCACTCGCGGTAGCCCTTATTATGTTGCGTTGCAAAGTACGTACAACGCTTATGGGTGGTTCGGGAATAAAAATCACCAAGGCATGTAATACTGCCTTGGGGTTTTCCATTAATTACAACCTGGGGGTCTACGGGAACGGATGTATAGTTTCTCACTCAAAACCTATAAAGTATTTCCCGTTAACTAGATTCATGAAATTTAGCACGAACTCTTTTTTGTTTTTGTTTTTAAAAGGTCTTTATTTATCATAAAAACAATGTAAGTACACTAACACACAAAAACTAAAATTAAAGCTACTATATACAGGCTAGTTTACGCCTTTAAAAGCTGGTTG
This sequence comes from Epinotia nisella, assembly GCA_932294315.1. NCBI lineage: Eukaryota > Metazoa > Arthropoda > Insecta > Lepidoptera > Tortricidae > Epinotia > Epinotia nisella. The sequence goes on from OW028681.1 coordinate 15,752,325, forward strand.
CATTGATAATAATAGATTTGGTTATTACATGAAGAAACTGATTATTACATATTATGTTCTAAGTATGAAAAACTATACCTAAGGGAATTTATTTAATGTTACTCATTGTATTGGGTGCACTTTTTGCATTAAGACTTATTTATTTAATTATAAACAGAATACATCAAGAAGTAAGGTCATTACAAGACAAGGCATACTTCCAAAAAGATGTTAATTTGTATGGTACCTATCATTAAAGTAGTATATTGAGAAATGGTCACTAACGAAATTTATAAATTTCAAAACAAAAGAAATATTGAAAATTTTCATTCTCCGAGCTGGAATTAAATATTTTTTCGAAATTTTTATTTAATTTGAAATTTATAGTAGGTATTCCGTAGCGAACGTAACTGAGTGGATTGCAAAAAAATTGTACATAGTTAAGAGCTTTAATCTAATCTATGCTTTAATTTTTTACAGTTTCGTGACGGCAATTAACCATATAAAATATATGGGTAATTGCCGTAGCATAGATTAGATAGATTAGATTAAAGCTCTTAACTATGTAAAATTTTTTTGCAATCCACTCAACTGCGTAAATACAAAAATCACGTAATTTTTTATTATATAACTAAATAACCCTCATTATCTAGTCCATCTCGGGCTGTACCACAGATTCCTCTTATTCCATATATTCAATTAAATATTTCTGTTAACTGGAGAAATTTAAATTCCAAGGGAAATGCTATTTTTGGAACAAAACAATGATTCCATTTCAGATTAATCACTTATTTGTTTGGTTAAATACTTCAATGGAAAGTGACTCAGTCAGCTTTTTCAGAGTGCGCTAAATGAGCCAAAGAAAACTTATTACTTGCTCAGGATATTTTCACTAGCCTAAGTATTTTCAGGCTGCAGCTCTCAGTTCATTGAGCTCCCTTTGAATCAGAAAATTAAGCAAATATTTTGCGTCGAATTGAAATTAACCAGATAAATAAGACTTGAGTATTTAAGTAATATTCGTGCTAGTCATTCAACAAGCGTATTGAACATTGATGTCATTGATGGATTTTTTAGGGATTTTTTTTCTTTCTCAATTGCTCTTATCCTATAATTCCTATACTATTAAACGAGCAATATTTGTATGTATATGTATAATATATATTTGCAACCAAGTTCTCGAAAACGGCTCTAACGATTTCAATGAAATTTGGAATATAGGCTTTTATGGGGGCACGAAATCGATCTGGCTGGGTCTCATATCTGGGAAAATTTGTTTTCTCCGTATTTTCTTTATTTTCACCCGAGCAGAGCTTGGTCGCCCAAAGACTGCCAAAATAAACGATTTCATCCGAACCCGAATGTTGTTCTAAGATATCACGGGCTGTAACTACTTTAAGGATTATACCAAAATAATACTGTGAGCTGTAGAATTCGCGAGCCCGTCTTTATATAAAAAAAAAAACATTTATTTAGGTTTCAAGGAACTGGATCGTCAAAATAATTTTTAAACCTGCTTACAAAATTTCACGAGAATCGGTTGAGAAATGCGGCCTGTAGCTGAACAGCTGGACAGCTAGAAATACAAAAGAATTTTGGCCAAAGTTGGTTTCATTCGCTTCGCTCGCTCGTTCCATGACTCATCATCCTCCTAGCGTTTTCCCGGTAGTACCCTAAGTACACGAGCCCGGGGTCCGCTTTGCCACCTAATCTCAAGATTTTGCGCAGTCACTAGTTTTACGAAACCGACTGCCATCTGACCTTCCAGACCAGAGGGAAAACTAGACCATTGGGATTAGACCGGTTTCCTTACGATCACGATGTTTTCAACATCAAATACAAAATCAATTCACCATAGCGCATAAAATATTTAAGGTCCACAAATATAAACACAAACATTGATGAACGATCAATTTATATCCGGAGTATATATATTAACTTATAACTCGGGCTTAAGCTTGTTTGCGCTGATTGCATTAAACCCTTTTCAGTGAAAGGCTTAGATTGTATTAATGAGGTTAGATTGTTTCATTGTTTGGATAGCTAATCTTAATCACACAGTTACAGGAAGGATTAAGACGAAGTGTGCTGAGCATTCCTGTTGTGATGAGTTTACGTTTATACCTATCGATTTCATGTTTACAAGGAGATTTAGGTACAGTCACGAGATTTAATTTGGGACCCTCTAGGAAGAGTTAAAATCTTAAGTTTTTGAAAATGGGGCTTACAAGATTCCAAGGAACTGATACCACATAAAGATCTTATACACCCTTTCTGCGCTCGAAACGCAATTTCTCGATCTGTCGATTTCCAAGCACTGCAGGTAGATTTACTTTTTTTCTTACGAGTAGATTATATAATGCATAGGAGAATTGATTTAGTTTCTTACATATAGAGTCAATTTGATATTTCCATGTCAGCTTATCATCTACATTTAATCCTAAAAAAATTGTTATGTCAGTGTCTTAAATTTTTTGTCCCATATAAGCTATTGTAAAATTAGGCACGTAATTAGTTCTTTGCTGAAATGTCATGAGTTTTGTTTTGCTTAAATTAATGTTCAAATTTTTTTTGTTAACCATTCTATAATTGTACTTAATGCCTTGTTAATGTCAGCTTTATAAGATTGCATTTTTTTTCCAGAGAAGATTACAGTATTATCGTCGGCAAAGAGAACCATAGTCAATTCTGTTAGGCATGTCATTTATATAAATGAGAAAAAGCAGCGGTAAATTTCATGTGCTTAAGTGCAGGTTTTATGAGAATCCTTATTGATCATTTATCCCTTAACTTTTCTGTTGCTGGACAACTTATTACTCATTTACTAACAGTGCTCACACAATTTACTATTTATTAATAATAACAATCATGTTGTTTCCATTCCAAGTATTGGGAACTCAATTCTGATACACTAGGTATTCTTTTTAGAACAGTGAGATCTGAGACATAAATTACGCATTCCAATTGGTTTTCATTGTGTCTCACGTGCTTGCCATAATAATTGTTTTTCATGGCACAGATTCATCACACTATTAAAACTTTCTTAGTCATTTTAGAAAAATTACGACATTGTGATTAGATTGCTTAAATACTCCTCCATTTGTTTTTTAATACCGTTTTCCGTTCTTTACTGAAGTAGACACACGCTCTTAACAAAATACCAGCAAATCAATCATTCGTTGGCAATTTTAATTAAATCAAATTATGGTTAATACGAAACGCAAAGAAGCGCTATGTTAATCCGTGGCAACGGCTCTCGACATAAAATCTCGAGGAGTTTCGGCTACGCAATTCAAAATCTTTAAATTGCTTGATTCAAGACAAGAACTCCTTGACACCATCTTAAACCAAATTAAACTACGGAATGACGCCTGGTTCTAAATCAAAGCCGACTCGATCGTGAAATATTAGTGTCTGTTGAACCAGTCGATTCTGATGATCTGAGAATGATCTGTATGCTAAATATTGTAATTGTAATTGTAAATATAAATAAATATAAATCATCATCATCATATCAGCCGAAAGACGTTCACTGCTGGACATAGGCCTCCCTTAAAGAGTGCCAAATTGACCGGTCCTGCGCCACCCGCATCCAGTTTACCAGGTCATCAGTCCACCTTCCGCCGCGCCTTCCGGTAAGTGGTCGCCACTCGCGAACCTTTCCGCCCCAACGCCCATCGGTTCTATATGCAGGTAGAACCGGGTCGGGCAGCTAATCCGAATAAATCGGTGGGACGGATTCATTTGAAAAGCTAATTCGACTTAAGTAAAGTAAGTACGTAAGTAACAGGTACCTATATAATAATAATTTAAATAGTGGATTTAGGTCATCGAATAAATTGAGAGAATGGTCATTCGACGACCGGTTAGCCTAGTGGGTAGTGACGCTGCCTACGAAGCTGAAGGTCCTGGGTTCGAATCCCGGTAAGAGCGAATATTTGTGTGATGAGCATGAATATTTGTTTCTGGGTCTTGGATGTTTTCTATGTATTTAAGTATTTATATCTATTATATATATCGTCGTCTAGTACCTATAACACAAGCCTTATTGAGCTTACTATAGGGCTAGTTCGATTTGTGTAAGAATGTCCCCTAATATTTTATTTATTTATTTATACGAGTAGTACTAGCCAGTCTTTGGTTGGTGTTAATGTATCACACCTTATACTCGTATTATACTTTAAATACACAGTTTTAAAAAGTGAATGTGAACATACATTTATCTAAGACGTATATAAATAATGCCTGTTCTTCGATAAGGTGCCCCATGAAAAAAAACCGGAGAAGTGCGAGTTCAACTCTCGTGGTGAGGGTTCCGTATATTACACAAAAATATTGAGAATTTTCCCGTTACTTTAAATACTCAAACTTCTTATAGGTTTTCCTGTAATCTCTAGGCAAGGAACTATTTTCCATATTTTTTTCAGAATTTTTCCTAAATTACTTCAAATCTGTTATTGCAAAAATTATTAAAAAAAATATGAGATGCGTACAACAACCCCTTTCATTTGATATGTCACACAATACAGTTTGCGAAACTTTTTTTTAAATTTTCCAGTTTACCCCTCAAAAGTGGCCCTCTTGTTCAGAATTCATTAATTTACTTTACACCTTCATCTTGGGGTAACCAATTTACCTAAATTGTGAATTGTCACAACAATTTTTCGGGTATCCTATTGCAATCACTAAATTTAATTTCCCAACTGTATCGTTGGTCAGAATTTACATTTCGGCTGAAAACCAGTTATACTCATCAATAATACTCAATAGGTTAAATTAGATTTGTTTTATAATTTCAGAGTTTCAGAGCCGATTTTTGCCGAAAGGTAAAAGGCAATCATTTTTTCGATACCTATCTATTCTGAAATTGTATTTAGGTAATTAAGCCAACTTGGTCCCCAGTCTAAATTTCAGGTCCGACATCGCAAATATTGTGACATGACCCTTTATCGAAAGCTATATACTTAGCTCATTTGACGAATTATATTAATTAAATTTCATTTAATTACTGACGACTGTTTATACGATTCGAGCGCAGGGTAAAATGCGTTTCTTTTTCAGTAAATCTACAAAGGGCTTTGAAAAAGATCCAATCATCCGGATGGACGTTGACACTTCGCTAATAGAGTTCCTTTTTCACTACTATTTGTCGTATTTTTATTTCGATAAACGATTTTCATTGAGCCGCGAAATAATTAAGTGGATTTTAGCACCATCGGATTTTACTTTATTAGGTTTCTAGTTCACGAAATGGAAGTTCGAAAATAGCGGGTTCTGTTTATATTAAAACGTGGACGAAGCTTTGCCGACTGCATTGATCCAGTATTATTTTGGCTTCACCCACGTGTCGCGTCGGCTTCTTGACCTGAGTTCATCAGTGTTATAAATAAGTCAGCCGTCACCGATATTTTTCATGCTCATTAAGTTGTATTTATACTTTTAAGCAGACACGTGATTTAATTATCCGAGCTGCGTGTCCTTGTAATGAACTACTTCAAAGAAAATGATTATTCAACAGCTCAGTTTTTTCATTTACATTATAAAAGACCCGGGATAAAAACTAGGGATCCTATATTTTAATCCAGGCTATAAACTATCTTCGTGCAAAATTTCATCCAAATCGTTTGAGCCGTTTAAGCGTGATTGAGTAACAACATCTAAACATCTAAACATCCAAACATCCAAATATCTAAATATCCAAACTTTCGCATTTATAATATTAGTAGGATTAGTAGGATAATAACTATCATTCGCCGGCGGTTTCATCCACGTTTTTACCAGATTAACTAAGAACCCCAATTTCATCATCATCGGTAAAAAAGATCCTCTTATGTTTTAACCAGGGTTATAAACATTATCTATGAGAAGTTTCATTTAAATTTGTATAGCCGTTTTTGCGTGATTAAGTAACAAACATCTAACATACAAACTTTCATATCTAAACTATTTTTAGTAGGTAGTATAACGTTAGAAGTTAATAAGTAATACAATAAGAGTACACATGAAGTAGTTTTAATTACAAATAAGTGTTAAAATAAAACGACTAAATTAGATTGATATCATACAATTGACCTATTTCCGCTTTCGGGTTAATACTGAAACTAAGGCAGTAAACGCGTAATTCGTTGTTGGTATCCTAGAACGATTACTTTCGTAAGTTAGAAACTTTAAGTTACGTGGCATGTCGAGCATATGATATACCTACCTTTCTTTTCTTCTTCTACCTTTCTACAACAACAATACACATGACGAGTACACGTACACATGACACATTTTAAAAGTCAAATACCAGCCAAGTATTAAATTGAAGAATACCAATGTAACTTGATACTTTTGTAATTTTACACATAAAATCTTTTCTCATTTCGTGATAATTTTTGGCGGTGCAAAGTAAGTCCGAATGACTCGCGTAGAGGGCTTGAGGAAGGCATAAGCAGGTCGAGTGGGCCCGACAATACCCTGCCATACCACGACTTCTCATTAACGGTGTGGAAAATTAGGAATGGAATTACTTAAGAGACGTATAACAAAAAACACGCGTAGTTGTAAGTTTCTATCGTCAAAATTACATACCTTCCATTCGTTTTCTTAAATACCAACTAGTTGGAGAGGATAGTTTGATTTCTCTTTTACAATATTAGCACTACGATTGTTCGATAATATTTGAATGAAAATTATATCGTGGTCTTTCACAGTGCAGCGTGAGACAAAATGCCGCCTAAAATCTGCGAATTGGCTTAGCGCTCAAATGTTATAGGGCTCTTAATACATGTAATTAATGGGCGACGCATCTCCCCGTACGACGCACAAGCTGTGTGCCCTAACAATAACATGTGATGTCTAACCTATAAAGAATATAATGCTTAAAAAACAATAAAGATACCTTTTAACTTAGTATGACTGAATGCCTAAGTATATAGAAGCACATCGATTGTGTAAGCATAAGCGCTGCCATGCCATTCGTCGCATCGACTCATGCTCATTTTGACAAGAGTATGGCGGAGGAATTTGCAGCACTTTCTGTGCTTTTAGTCTGCTTTGGGTCACAGCTCATTACAATGAGACGGTCATAATTAGCCATCATGGCTTTTGTTCGGTTGAATTAGGGCCGTTGGCCTGTCTGCGGCTTTGTGGTGTGAATCGGTGAATCGCCCTTGTTGTGTACTGTTGGACTTGCTGGGGGCCTAGGGCGGTTGTTAGGGCTTCCTGGACTGCCCACGGGCCCTGGAGTGCTGCTGCTCTTAGTAGGTCGGCGAGCATCGCTGCTAGGCTCTGTCCGCTGACTTCGGCTTGGGTCCCTCCTGCCGCGGGTGCGGCGGGAGGAGGGACCTCTTAAAAGCGCTGCGCCACTTCAAAAATTACTATATTAGTGTAGCTTGACCGTAAAGAGAGCAGCGGCTCTAATTATTGCCAGTTTAAGGGCCGCTCGCCTAACCGTCAAACTCGTCAAAGACGGCGAGAGCTCTAATTGATAACGAGTAAGTAATGTCCTGTCTTGAGGACCAGATTATATCTAAAATATAAACATTGGCTCATAAAGAAAAGTATACGAGCAAAAAGGCAGCGTACAAATTGTGTTCGATCCTGTTGGAAGAAAGTAATAACTAGTAAGCAAAGACAGGGAAAGTGATAGGGAAAGTGATAGGTCTTGTAAACTGTGTGTAAATAAAAGTGTAAAATCGTTAAAATGTATGTATACATCCGTAGTGCCATTTTTTATTGCAATCATTCCCCGGTAGAGTTCAGAATAGGTCGTCATTGGTAGCAGTCGTCGAGTGGAGCTCAGGATTTACAACCCTGAGTTGTATCAGCTATTGTAGCGTCCATATTGTATCTTGAAGGTCGAAAGGGCAAACGGCAACCCGTTTGCAGTCGTGGCTATCGAGATCGTTATTGTTAGGTGACTTTAGAGTCGCGATAGGCCTATTCGCACTTAACCACTTCAGCGCAGTACAACCAACCATCCTAGCGCGGCACAGCGCTGCGCGTCAAGCGACGCTAACAGCGCGCAAGACCCGCGCGCTGAGAACGACGGGGCGTCGTGCACAGGCACATGGGTAAAACCTGATAAGGCTGGTTTTCATTTTGCGTATGACATGTTTTTTGCGCACGGAATGGCTTCGTTGGTCAAATGTCGATATAGGTACTTATATCTTTTGTAAAGGATTGAAGTACTTAGGTATGTTTAATTTTTATTTTAGCTTTTTATTTAATTTTTCTCTGTGTAAATTGTAATATAATATTACCTCAGGCGCCAAACAAGATATTGTCAAACACTATGTATTTTTGGACCTTACGGTAAAAAAAAGGTTCATACTTTAATTGATAGCTATTAAAGTACAGACATTCAAAAGCTAAATAAATATCTCTCAAACATACTTCGCTATCATATTCCTATCCTCTGCTAATTGGTTTAGAGCACTATTGTTCTTCACGTCGTGGGGATATGGCTCAATTAGATTCCAAGAGCAGAAAAATGAATGCCTCGGGCTTCCATTGTCGTGGCATTTTCAATAAAATAGTTACGTGAGTGCAGTCAAAATATCTGCTCGCTATTTGTAGAGAACATATTATATTTTATATCGAGTCGTGGAGTGAAATAGCAGGTTAATATTTTATTATACAAATTAAGTACCTACGTCATTAAGGCCCGCCAGGACGCCTAACTCTCCATACGAACGTAGTTTGGTTATCATTTTAAATCGACATGCTAGAAATATTTCTAAACAATGAGATCCGCCATATCTAGGTTGGAAAATAATTTCTGTTGCTAGAAATTAAAATAGAAAAAAAAAATGCGTTGAGCACGTTTTTCATACAAAGTCTCTAATAGCTTTATTTTTTTTCTATTATAATTTATGGAAAAATTAAGTATCTAGATTTAGCGGATCCCATTATGTATTATAAGTGTCATGTTATTCCAGTACGCCGTTTTAAAATCAGAACCAAATTACGTTTGTATGGAGAGTCGAGATGAGTCGTGGTCAATCGGTCCAGTAGTTTCGGAGCAAATCGGCTGTGACAGACGGACAGACAGACGCACGATCCTATAAAGGTTCTGTTTTTTTTCTTTTGAGGTACGGAACCCTAAAAATATAAAACAACTAGCTTTTGCCCGCGGCTTCGCCTGCGTAGTAAAAGTAATTTCAACCGTCTACAAAAAAGGTGCATCTCAGTTTGACCCATATGTTCCAATTGAATTGTAATTTGGCACAAATACTTTCAAGAATTTTCATGTCTACAGTGTAAAATTTCAAAATCGATGCCATTTTCATAATTAACGTCCCAAAAAACCATAAAAACGACACCCATATTGCCATCGCACCCCAACAGGAGAGATGGTATTACACGTCCGTCACGTTGGATTTTAAAATCGTTGTTTTCGTAATCAGCGACCAGCGACCTGATAAACCATAGAAACAATACCCATGTTGATTTTCAGACATTGTCACCACATTTTCCCCTTTTAGGGGTTGAATTCTCAAAAAACCTGAAACATATATTTCATCATTTATCGCTGGGAATACTCCTGTGAAGTTTCGAATGAAATACTCTTACTTAATTTGTTTCCCCATACAAACTTTGGACCCCATTTCACCCACTTAGGGGGTGAATTTTGAAAAATCCTTTCTTAGTGCACCCTTAAGGAACCTACGTGCCAAATTTGGAATCTCTAGATCCAGCGGTTTGGGCTGTACGGTGATATGTCAGTCAGTCAGTCAGCCAGTTTCTTCTTTTATTTAATTATCGGCTCTACATAGAATCTACATAACGACTCTACATATCAACTTTACAAATCGACTCTACATATCGACTACATATAGACTATACATATCGACTCTACATATCGACTCTACATATCGACTCTATATATCAACTCTACATATTGACTCTACATATCGACTCTACATATCAACTCTACATTACGACTCTACATATCGACTCTACATATTAAGATGTCCACAATATTAAATTTCAAAATCGACGCCGTTTTCGTAATAACGTCTATAATAAAAACCACAAAAACGACACCCATATTGATATTTAGACATTTCAACCCCAGCTCACCCCAACAGGGGAGATGGTATTTTACGTCAGCCACGTTGGATTTGAAAAATAAACCATAGAAACGATACCCATGTTAAATTATTTTATTATTCGTTTGTATCATAGAACTAATTTTGCGGAGTCTCACACAAATTTCCATCCCCTATTTTAGGGGCTGGGGGAAAATTAACAAAAAAAGGCAGGTATTTTTCGTTGGTAACAGGTAAACAGAGTCTGTATACCGATTTTTAGCGTCCTACCTTGAAAACTGCGAAAAGTCCCATATAAAATTTCACCCCCTCTTTTAAGGGGTTGGGTACAGATTTCCAAAAAAAAATGATGCACGATTTTTTTGTTAGTCACAAATATTCCGCATACAAATTTTTAGCGTCCTATCTTGAAAATTGCGGAATGCTCCATACAAACTTCCACTCCCCATTTTAGGGAAGTGGGGGGTTAGAATGAGACAAAAAGTAGCCTATATCACTCTCCATCTCTTCAACTATCTCCACTTAAAAAATCACGTCAATTCGTCGCCCCGTTTTGCCGTGAAAGACGGACAAACAAACAAACAAACAAACAAATAAACAAACACATACACTTTCCCATTTATAATATTAGTATGGATCGCAAGACATGTATTATTAAGATAAGAATGAGTCTAAATATAACTTGATACCCGAAAACAATTAAATCTATCGCCGTTTACGTACAGGCGTAATGTCGCCGTCAAGCCTAATCGGCCATATTCTGGTGGTATTCAAATAATATGTAACTATTTATTATTCACGTTTACGTCACATTGAGTACACAAATTGAAGTGCCAGAGGGAGTGACCATTTTGCATAAATAATGAACCCAATGTGCCGATGTCGTCATTACGTTTCGCCCATGAGAATACAGAGTCATTATATATCGAATTACACACGAATCGAATAAGGTTATAGTAATATTACACACCTAGAACGTGAAAAATAGTTCATTCATATTGCTCTAGTCGGGGAAAACCTTGCAATAATCAAAGTTTATTAGGCTTTTTTATTTGGCGTTAAGTAAACACAATTATGTCTTTCCCTGGCCGATAAGGGACGAAATTTTCTGCGCATGGATTATTATTCCGTAACTGCAACTAATAGTGACAATCCTAATACTATACATAGTTATTATTTACATTTGAAATTGACACATGTCACAAGTCACAAGAAAAGTTCACATCCGATGTTCGAAAGTACCTTATTGCAATGACATAAGGTCTGTCAACGCCGGCATCATCGCTCTGCGATGAAGGCCTTGTTTTTCTTTTCTCAATAAAGATTTAAAAAAAAAGGTCCTTCAACGGTCAGTTCATTATGTTGCTGTTTGTAATTTACTTGATCTTGCTGACGTCATTGAATCTACTGGATAGGGTTGAAACATATAGTTTTTTTGACCAAAGTTTAACAAGTTGTATCTCGGTAACTGTTAGAAATATTAATATGGTTACTAGGTGAGAAGTAAAGTACTAAACCTGATCTATATCCCATTTGCTTAAAAGTCCATCGATCTGTTCCACCCAGTATACACTCTGTCGTCGAACGCTCTAGTAGCGATTGTTTAATTTATATTATTAGTCAACGGTAATTTCTGTGAAATAAGAACACTAATAGCATCCTAGCCGTCTAATATTAGTAGATACCATTACCGTTATCACAAGACCACGTGTGAGCTGTGTCGCGGCGAGATAGACTATCCGTCTCTTTTTAATTAGACCACTTAGAAAAAGAGTCTATCTCGCCGCAACACAGCTCTCGCGCCGTCTTGTGATAATCGTGCAGCTCATGATTTGTAGTCGTGTTGGTCGATCACGTAACGCATTGTACGCACGTCGGGTGGATCTAAATGTCAATTTTTATTGGAAAAATGACAGTTGGATCTACCCGACGCGCGTTCGGAACGTTACGTGATTACCCCCCAGAATGTGCCATGTTAGCAGCGGAAGTATAAGAACTAGTAGTAGTAGCAGGGCGGTCCAAGAGGTTAAAATGATCTACACACGTCTTTGTTATACGGCAATAAGAGTTTGTCTAGATGATCTTGAGCATTTTATCCGTGTCGCTACTTTAGCTGTTGGCTGTACATTTTCTCATTAATCAATTATATATAAAATAGTTTAAGTTAACTTAAAACTCGAGGGCGGTACCGTCAATTGATAATGTTCGTATATGTTATGTCGGGTCTTTAATAATAAACGGGGTTCGCTTTGCGTTCGAGCCATCAACCCATTTGCTAACCTTCATCCAAAAAAAATGTTCTTCCATCAAATAACCCTTACTCGTGTTTCGTGGGGCTACAATATGATTGTTACAAATTTTCAGATAAGTATGAAATATAAATTTTGCGTACGCCTTATGAATAATATCTTGTTAAGCCAGGGAACATAATGTGGAAAATTTGATGCGGTAAAAGTTTTAATTATCTTATGAATTTTCGAAGAAGACACGTTGTTGTTATGTCGGTGTAGTGCAACCATGACTGAACACTGAACGTATTTATATTTCGACAATATACCTATTTATGTATTTGTGCTCGCACTGTGGAAGTCCCTAGGTAATACAGCCACGATTTAGTCCTGAGAATAACAAGAAATTGTAAAAGTACACACATGAGCCACTTAAAAGATATGTACCAAAGTCATACCAGTACCTGTACCTGTAATTGTAATGAAACCGCCATGGTGACCACTTTGACCTAGTTGTTAATGAAGCCGGCGGTTCCGTGTTCGAATTCCGGTAAGGGCATTACTTTGTGCGATGTGCATTAAATATTTGTCCCTGTGCAAATCGAATACTACGGTTTTTCTCTGTATTTATATTTTATCTTAGGATGAATTTTACAATAATTATTATAAAAAGGGAAATATAAAACTATACATACAAAACATACAGCTGGCAGCGAGGCGGGGACTAAGATACCGGTGGTCAGGGTGACAGAGGGAGGAACCTCCTGACTATCCGCGCAGTGTACCTACAGGAGTACCGCCTTCTGTATCTGACCATTGACCCAGCCATCTAGCGAGAGACTCTTAAGATGTTGGTGGAGACTCTTGGCTATTAAAAACCGTTCGCCGAAACGAATATTCAACGAGAAAAAGTACCACCAAAGTACTGACGCATGGTTTCGTGCTTAAAAATGCAAAATGGGCCGTCCCTAGGTGTCCCTAACTTACCGTAGTTTTGAGGTAATTCTTCACACATACTTAAAATATTTCTTCCCCATTTGTGCAGAATATCAACGGTATCATTAGCAGGGAAGGAGGTCGTAGGTGCAATTCCCGGAAACTCATTTCCCGGAGGACGACCGTTTCCGATATGAGATGTGCGATCGGTTAATGTCTTTCTATATTAGTGCACGATGCCTTCCTGTTTGCTCACTTCGTATAAATTTCGCCTTAAAGTTACATGTGCCTGTCTTAAATCGAAGCTTTAATTGCATTGTGGTTTTCATAAAATACTTCGTTATTTAATCTGATCTATTTCAAACTCCGATGATAAATTACACTCCATAAATATGTAGTAACACGAAACCAATTATAAGAGATCACAAATAAAAATAAGGTAAAACTCCAGTAATACCAACTTTGTAAAAGGGGTCGGAACCGGTTTTTTCAAAAATCCCAGAAGTAGTCTAATATTTTGAATAATTTCAGGCTCTTAATGTACGACTTTATCAGGTATTTAGGTAACATTTTCGTAAAATAGACTGCCCGGTCACAAATTATATCATAAACCAAACAGAACGTATTAATACCGGTATTTTTGTATGGTGAAAATTTTGGTGGTGGCTGCTTTGTAACCACATTTCGCACACAAGTAAGTAAAGAATAATACATACTATACAATCCTAAATAAGTAAAGTCAATTAAGCTCTATTAGAGCTTACTTGCAACATTTCTTCGTTTATCTAGGATGACAAAGGGAAATTTTGTACTAGTTTTACGTATTTCGATTATCTATTAAGTACTTTTCAAATATAACAGTTAATCTTCTTGCGTTTCAGAACCGTTTTCCTTAAAATCGCATGACCATTAACGCATGATTTTTCTAATCTTATCTGGAATAGGGTATAGAGTCGCCAAATACTTGTAAATAGTTAGGTTCACTCAGTACTTAATATATTTGAGATGTGTCTGTGAAATTAATATTTTATATCAACTCCCCGAGCGAAACCGGGTACTACAGCTAGTATCTGATAAAAGGTTTTTTTTAAGGTACACGTTCTAATTATAAAGGGGCTTGCCCGAGGGTCGGCCGAGCATTACTCTCAATATGTTTGTTTCCGCGATTTGTTTGCTTTTCTTGTATGACGAATTTGAGCAGGAAGAGCCATCTGTCACCGGTGTATTTGTGTGAGGAAAGGTGTTGCTTATTTTTATCATTTATTTTCGCTATGTTATAGCTGGCATGTTAACTGTTATTCTTCTCTTTAGTATAAATAATATGAAAAACTTCAAATTTTTTAGTCAAACCGTTTTTTTAGTTTTAATGACGTGATCCTGTGTTGATATAATTTTATCTAAAGTTTCATCATAAAGTAGAACAATGTTGCCCGACTTGAAATTGGCAATTTGATTGAGGTGAGTTATCTATCCTGAGGAAGCGAGCAAGTTAAATGAGACATTGATAAATCTTACAGTTTTATCTGGTTAATTGGTTCCAGGCAATTGCCAGTCCATCGCCGTGTGGGCGAAGAAGGATGTTTTTAACCCTTTCAAACAAGTCAATTCAAGTTTTGGATGGAGAGGATCGAATTTTCCTACTAGCTAAAATTTGTCTGGCATAGCAATGGTAAGTCCCCATTTAACTGCTCACATTCTATTTCTGTTTTTAACATTATGTTATCGCTACGGGCGACAAGTTTCGAACCGGCGTAAGTGAATACGTGGGTTTAATCGCTATAAATTATTAGTATCATTTTATACATGACTCACCAAAGTTTAAATTAAATAATTTCTATTTAGTTTTCACTTCTGTAATGCAATCTTAAGAGTAGGTAGGTATTTACTTACTGCCACAACACTTCATCAAATCGCGTGGCAAAACGTATGCAAATTGACAAGGGCTTATAACCAAAGCTAGACCAAAATAAAGCCTTATCTTGGTTATAAATAAATATTTAAAATTAAAGACATGCTTATAAGGGACATTAAGAAAGTAATGTTATGGCGCCAGTGACAGAAAATATTGCTCTCGTGGGGTTTATCATTTATTTACTTCCCTGCATTTTGCTTCCCGAACGTAATTGTTTTACTGCTGTCATAAAATAAAAAGGAAATGCCAGTTGTTTCTAAACATTTAATGGAAAAAATGAATAACTACATGGAAAGTATTTTATTTGCTTCATGCCTAAGCTTACATTACCTATGTAAATAATTTCACATCTATATGTGATATGCGTTTTTTTAATGTTACTAAAATTTATTTTATGTTTGCTTTCGTATTAGCCACTATAATTTTATATTTTTTAAAACCAAATTACGATATGAACCTGTATTTTACAAATCAAGTGTACTTACTGCTTCCGAAACTGTGTTTCGTTTCGGTTTTTTCGCTTAGTGTGAAAGCTTTTTTCATCACTAATCAAATCTATGTTGAATGTTGATAGGTATTGTGATAGGAAAATATTAGTTACATCTATTTTATAGCTCAGCAACTGTTTATTCGTGCGCCGTAAATAAACTCATCTTTATAAATACCTAACCATAATTATGTTTGTGTAGTATAACTGGGTCACAAGAATATTCCAACGATATTTAACAGCTTGGAATATTCTATTAACCAGGTTTTTCTACATCCATTATCTTAGATCGTCCTTTTTGTTCACCTCAAAGAAAAAATATTGAATTATGATTGATCACGCCCTTTCTGTTGCTAGTGGAATCAATGAATTATTGACTCAACTTTCTTTACATTTTATTTAAATACATTTTTGTTGTTACGTTTTAAGGTTTTAAAATTTTATTGTCCTTAGTCATAAACGTCCATCAAACCCATTTTAGTTAAAGTGTCGTTAAAATTAGTCAGTATCTCACTGACATTTATGTTTGAGAGTAAGAAACAAAATACTTTTTAGTTAAAAGGGTCGTTCTTCTTTTCGATCGACAATAGCCTGTCCTTCGTCTTATTACGGCATCTCATTTGAGTAATGATGTTTATGGTTTTATAATGTTCGAATGAACGTCCATATTATTTTATTAATTAGTGATATATAATATTTCACTTTCTCTAACTAACATTTTTTTAAATGTTTGATTTTTTCGTAGAATGCCGTGACAGAGTGGTAAACCAAAATGTTGTCCCCACTGAAATAGTCCACTTTGTCACATGTTTTGTTTAGAAACCAACCGTAAATAAATATTTATATTGGCCAGAAAGTAAACTTTAATTAGTTCTAATGAAGAAACCTATGCATTTTTTTTTAAATCGCACTTCAAAACCACAATTTTCGATAGTTCAAAAACCAAAAAAACAGAAAAACCTCGATTCATTGTCGGTAAAAAAGAAGAACGACCCAAAAGATGTTTGTATATTTTATGAGTATGGCGAGGTAAGCTACTGCCAAAGAATCCATTTTTATTTCATCAAGATCGATGCAAAAATTCAGCTACAAAAATAATCTTCTTTGATATACTCGTAGGCATATGCGTTGTTTAGACGTTTTTGACGTGAGTAAGAAAGTTTGACGCGAATCAAAGCAAATTGTACAGTCAGCATCATAAAAATGTATAAAATTTTATACCTTATGTCGAAGCGATAAGGTCATAGAATGTATACATGTTTATGATGCTGACTGCACCTACCTATGATATAAATAACAGTGTATCGTTTAATTTGACTAAAAACGTGCCAACGTGTAAAATTATTAAATAATAATAATACCATTGCTATTCGATTTTATCCCGAAAAACAACCTCTTACGGGATGAAATATAGGTGATGGAACACGGACCAATGGGGAATGGATGAAAATTTTAGAAATGCCTGATTATTTTTTTGGTGGTAGGAATAACTTAGCACCAGAAAAAAAGTTTCAGATTATTCAGCTGCGACAATTATTTTTGAAAAATATAAACAGTTTCCTCATTTACGTTTTGGGTCAAGAACGGTAAACAGACACTTTCCTTGATCTGTCTCATATTACAAAAAACTATCTTAAATATCTGTGGTAAACTGGCACTGGTAATGACAAATATAGCTGCTGCAAGTGTCAATATCATTGCCAGTGTCAGTTTACCACACATATTTAATATATTTTTTTGTAATATGAGACCGATCGAGGAAGGTGCCGCAACTGACCCAAAACGTAGGTGAGGAAACTGTTCATATTTTTCAAAAAAAATTGACGCAGCTGAAAAATCTGAAACTTTTTTCTGGTGCTAAGGAAGGTTATTCCTATCACCAAAAAAATAATCAGGCATTTCTAAAATTTTCATCCATTCCCAATTAACGTATAAATGCTGGTGTACTCATATTTCTCTTGTTTCCAAACACTTGAGAAGACTGAAACAACTGCATCATTCGATTTGCGGGTAAAGTTGTTATCGACAGAAATCGAGTTTTTCGAACGAACCGTCAACCATCACTCATTCGCTTTATATTTTTTGCTAGGCAGCTTTGATGGCCTTTATTTTTTTAACCGACGAGGTGCAAACATAGAATATCGTATTTTGTGCATCTCCAGTACAAATATGCGGAAAATACAAGAACCAAGTTCCATAACGTGAGCGTGGGTTTATTACGAATGAAGGAATTCCCAGCGAGCCGGCCTAATGAAAATTTATATGACGGTCAGTTAATGCCGACTCGCCGTCTGTAAGTAACTTGTGGCACTATTTACTATGTCAAAATTAAGACAAATAAAGATGAAACAATCTCAATTAAACGTTGTTTATTTAAGCATACAGTAACGATCGAGTATACAATAAGCGATTTTAATTCATTCATAGAACGCTCTGCGTGGCCCCGTACTCCCAGTATTTTTTCTCTTTTTCAGAACCTACAAATGGCCTTGCATTCCTTTTGTAGGGTTGTTTCAGTGGGTCAAATGTTCATATTCAATTTTGAATAGTATGACAAACTTAAAAATACTGCTAACACTTCTAAAGCATCACTTCTTAAATTTGTATTGTTCATTAGAAGGTGATGTGTCTATCGGAAGACTGACAACTGCATTTCGTTATTAGTATTTCTGGAACTGGTTTTAACCACAAACCGAGAAAGAATATCAACACTTTTACACTACACAGACGTGTAATTTTATATATATTATTATTTCAACGCGTAATTTAAAAAACGACATGGTCCAGCGGTACATGCTTGTGTTACTCGTATGTTAGGCGACGATATATACACACATATGTACTAATAGATACATCGTGCTCTTCACACAAAATATTTGGCCCTTCCGGGACTTGAACATTAAAGATTCACTATTTCTAAAGAAAACTCGTACTTAATCGAATTTCAGACCTGACCGATATTTAGTGCACTTGGCCGTTTAACAAAACTATGTCAACGCACATACATCGCGAAGTCTATTTTGGATTCTCATTATCAGACTGTGCCAGATGACTACGACTACAACGTGGATTACTTTCGGTGCGGCTGTCCCTTGTTAAAACGTATATATTATAATTATTGTTTCTTAGTAAAGCTTAACACTTTCGAAGTCCATTGTCCACTAATTCGTATTCTAGAAACGCAAAAAGGTTATTATATCGCCAAGACGTCGATGTATATCGTCGCTTGTAATATGAATTAACGTAACCGCCAAATGACGATTTTTCAGGAGAGGCAAAAAACTAATTTGAAAAATAGAAAAAGTTAATAACTTTTTACACGCTTATCCTATTGTAATGATGTTTGTAGCAATTATCTTATATTTGCGAGATCTTTTTACTAATCGAGGTCTTAAAAAGACCGCTATTATAATTTAGAAAATAGCATGGCGCTTACGTTAATTTTTTTTCAAAAAAGTGGAGTTACATTAAGATTTATTTCAAAAAATTCAGAACAGGAAACACTGCTTTAAGGTAAGTCACAAAAAAGCTGCAAACCATTAAAGTAAGTAACATAGTTTTCAAAACGTGGACTTACGTTATAAGAAGATAATTTTAGTACTTTCAAACTTATTCACTTGTAATAACGTCCAAAATAGAATAAATTATTTTGTTTCAGTTAATGTTTGGCAGGGTAGTCAACTATAAGTAAAACAGGTTTATACGTACGAAACAGTTCTAATGTTAATATAAACGTTGTTTTAAAACAAATTCAAAGTCTCCCTCTCTCTCTCACTCTCTAAATGTGTGTGGAAATCTCTTTAAGTGTGTAATTTCCAGGCAAATAGTACGCATTGTCGTCGGTAATGAATACAGATGATTGGTAAGGCCCGTCTTGTTTCAAAACCTTGTAAAATCGTTACGGCGAAGCAAATAATAATAAAAAAACTCTTAAAATAACTGTTGATTATTTATTTCAGAAACTAATTTAAAACTGCAACGTCTTTTGCGTTGTAATGTAAATAAACCAAATTCATAAAAATGTCAGTGATGGGCCTTACTAGGAACCTAGTCGCCTAATAAAGCCCGTTATAAATTAATATAAATGTACCTACATTTAATCAAAAGAGTACCTTGTTTAGTACTGGTCGTGAAATATACTTGACAATGAAATCTAGGTACTTAATTAAGTACCGAACGAAAATAACCCAAAATTTATGCCACGGGCCTTCTTAGGCCTGTCAAAATTGGAAATTGCTATGGAACGAAAATAAATTAAATTTAAATAGTTGTCATATTACATTGATTGAAACTTTGATGATTCTCACACATCGTTGTTACTGAACGGGATTAATTAGGACGCGTATAATTAGGTAACTTATTTAAACCGAAAGTCCTTTCTACAAAACTACTGTCATTTTTATAGTAGGAAAATACGTGAAGTCATTAAAATCAGAAAACATCGCAATCTCAACTGGAATGACGGTTTGACATAATAAGTGTTGTGTGTTGGCCGGTTGACAACCCTAGTGTACAAGTGATTAATATAGACCAAGTGCGGGTAGTTCAGAAAATACTCTCTTGGGAGGATGGATGGATCATAAAAAACTATATCGTAACTAACTACTATATACTGAACAAAAATTTACGTTATAATATTAGTTTATTTAAAATTGGTTGTTTATTGAGATCTCTTAATTAGTCACTACATTGTTAATATACATAGTATAGCAGGTAATATATGTGTAGATCGAAACACAAATAGATAGAGACACAATACATGTAGTGCGCTTTCATAGAAAACTTTACTTGAGTTCAATGAAATCTCGTTTTCCACTTGTAGGTCCGTAAAAAGCACGCACGTGACATAAAAATTGATTGCTTCAATTGTAATTTGTTTTATAAAACCTGTGATAATTAAATTTGTGATTCAATCTAATGATTTTTAATTTATGAAGTTATTTTCGTTTAATTGCATTTTTTCGTTTTGATTACAAGGAGGCCCAAGGTCTACATTATGAGTTATTTTTATTTCTGTGTTAAATAGATTTAATTATAAAGAATATTTCAGGACTAGTACTAAACAAGGGTATTAATTAACAATGTTTTGAAATAAGGTACCGTACCTACCAGTACGTAATTAATTGCGTTTATTGTCAAGTGACAATGTAGTTTTTTTTTTACCCGAGATCGATTCTAGCACACAAATGTATGGATTCGCTTTAACGCTTCAAATGGAAAGAAATAGACGGGAAGTTCCTAGTAAGTAAATTAACGTATACTCCAAGTCAGTATAAAATAAATAAACAAAATTTAATGTAACTGCCAAATTTTATGTAAATTTCCCGTATTTTGTATGGAACGTATGCCTGTTACATTAATATACATTCTATACAAAATACGGGAACTTTACCTACTGTTATATTTAAAGTAAGTAAATACATACTTTGAAACCAATTTGATTGATTTTGGAATATTTATAGCTGTGATAAACTATAACCTAGTTTACAATAACACATTTTTGTTCCACCATCACCCACAAACTTGCTAGAAGCGGCACTGAAATGTAAATGCGCTGTGCCTGCCCCTTTTGGAAATATGTTATGTCTTGCCATACAATATCAATTAAGTTTTAAAATTAAAAACCTCTGGTTTGGGTAAATATTTGCAAGCGTTGTTTTAAAAACCAAGCGTAGTCACATGTAATTTAACCACCTTTTTTATTTTTATCTAACTTTAACGTTAGCGTAACAGACACTCAGTTATAATGTGCCACCAATTGAGTAATGCAAGAGTCATTTCGATACTCATCTGTATCAAAATGACTCTTACATTACTCAGTTTATTACTTGTCTTCAACTTTGGTCGATACATTAAATACGCAATCACAGATCTGTCGTTACGTTAACCTGTCAATAAGAAAATAAAAAAAATGTGACATACATTAAAGAAAATACGGTAAAGTGAAAAAAATGGTGTTATTCTGGTTAACGTAATCGACATTTTTTTCAAGATATCGAAATTTTAATAACAGCTATCGATGGAGCATCAAATTTGCAGTCGAACTGTATATATAACTCAATTTCGGTATTTTGGCGGTTACGTTAATTCATATTACAGGCGACGATATATTAATACAAGAAGGTCACTCGTCTGTAAATCAATTATTGTATGTTAAAATTACATATCTTTATACAAATATATAATCAATCAGATGTGAATTAGCCATCTTCACATTATCTCATTACACTGGACTTTCTTTGTCCCATTTTAAAATTTTGGCGAGGTTGGTACAAATTACTTTACGTGATATACCAAATAGTACAAAATAGGTACCTAATAATGTGGGTTAACTCAAACTTTCAATAACTTGCGTGGTCCAGCCAGTTCGAGTCCTGAATAGACGCACGAATATAACGCAAAGCGCTATGAGCATAATTAGCAAGGACCGGAATTCTTCATAGCAAAAATCAAACTGTCAGAGGGTTTGACCAAAGTGTTTTATCGACTATCGATAAATAAATGTCACTTAATGACACATCGTCAAAGTAATCAAATCAAGCTTTTGGATATATACAATGTATGTAAGCATAATGGTAAGGAATAAAACAGAAAATATTTTTATCAACCATTTTAGTAACACGACACGGAAATTACTTATGACAATCAAGCGACGTAAATGACATATGTGACGTGGGCATGATTTATTTTAATATGGAGATGCAGGTTGCTTATCAAAGAGGTCAAATGTTACAGAATAATCGTATAAGTCGATATGGGATAATATTCCGTAACATCGATAAGTGGAATTATCGATAAAACAATTTGGTCATTCCCTCTGACAGTTTGATTTTTGCTATGAAGAATTCAGGTTCTTGATAATTAGGCCCTAACTGACTCAGAGATCCTGTTCTTGTACCCGACGAGTGCTTTGACCTTAGTCATATTATTCTAGTTTTAAGATAAGACCTAAGAAATAATATACTGCGATTATCTTATCAATCGCCAATGATACCGTAACTGTGAAGCAGAAACTTAATATTCAATTAATTAAATGAGAAATTCGAGATCATACAGCGATCGTCATATCGGCACATATTGTTTCGTATAATTATAGACAGAGCCTCATAGGTCGACAAGAGAACTCGATTATCATAACATGGCGCATATAGGTATATCATTACTAGGTAGTTCATGTAGTATAACGATATATCTGTAGTAGTTATAGTAGGTATATTTACTTATAGTGGATTAAGTAGAAGCCGATAATTACGACAACAGGCACAAAGCGTTAGTCGCTAGCGACTAGATTTCGATGGGCCATTAATTACCCGTTGGTCTCGTACTTCTCTATAGCGATCTATACTTCATAAGTGACCGCCTGGGGCGCTGTACAATTATATCCATACAAATTGTTTACGCCGTCGGCGTCGTCGCTAGCGAGTACGGTCCCTGTAAACTCATGGTGACTTTACTTTAACCGGAAAACTTTATTTTGTTTAGGGTGCAAGTCAAACAGAAAGCACTTAAGACCAAGACGAGTCACGATTGCGCCACCACTTCTTATAAGACACAGCGACATCATCCGCATACCGATAAAGCGTGAAATGCGTCATTTCTGCAAATCAGCAGCCTCAGCAGGGCTAGCACAATAAAAAAAAAACTTAGCCTTCATATAGGTTATAACTGCTTACATGATAGGTACAAATACCTGGTAGCAAAGAGGGTAATTTAAAACAGTGAGTAAGCGTTGTCTGTTCTCCCTACTAGTAAATACTGTATCACGGTAGAACAGGATTCCACTCCTCTCATTTTTATTTACAATATACAAGTATTGATGTTAATTCTAAATTAGTAGTAAGGTCATCACAAAATATGTGGGTAAAGTTAAAATTGGGTAGTTTCCTCATGTTAAAGTTGATAACTTAGTGTTGCTAAATGAATAGTAAACCATCAAATAATTGTAATAAACTATAAATTACGAAATATAATTAAAATCATAAAAAGATATGAACCTTGAAAGTTTAGAAAAAATATGTTTTTTTTTATCCTTAAGCTTTTAATAGTAACAAAATTGTATGACAACTATGGATCTAAACTAAACGCAGATGTCACTAGACCTTTTTAATCCCCGACGCAAAAAGAGGGATGTTATAAGTTTAACGTGTCTGTGTATCTAGGTATCTGTCTGCGGTATCGTAGCTCCCAAACGGATGGACCGATTTGAATGCGGTTTTTTTTTGTGTCACAGATAATTTTAACCCAAGTGTTCTTAACTACGTTTCAATGAAATGGGTTCAGCTATTTTTGAGATATTGAACTTTGAAATGACAATGTCGGGGGTTTTTCAACTTTTCTAAGTTGTAGTTATTCTACGTCTGTAATCGTTAATGACCTTTGACGATATTTAAAGTTAGTTAATTAGTTATTCGAATACATAAGACCTATTTGTTGTCCAAGAACTTGAAAGGTCAAAGTGTATATTTCAATGGGTACCAATCTTAGTCAAGTAGTAGTATTTTGTTATGTTCAACTATGTAGGTTATATCAATAACACAGAGATTATCAAATGGTATTCAATTAGTAAGCTTAACAGGTAGATGTCAAAAATAATGAAACTGCTTGCCAAAACTATGGTGAATATTCACCTTTATAGTAGCATGTAAAAGCCGTGCATTATTTACTTAGTTATAGTAACAAAATATGGCTGATAGTTTAAAGAGCTCCTGAGGCGTTAGCAGCCGCCCTTCAAGCGCAGGTATACGAGTTGTTAATTCTAATTAAACTACGGCTTCTCTGTATCTAATAATGAGCAGAGCGCTGGTGGTCTGTTTGATGCAATGTATTGGTACGACATCAAAATTACATTTGTTGCACGCCCTCCTTCTAAGAAATTAGGCATGGCGGGTAAGGGAGGGAGCGCGCGTTATAAATGTAATTTTTATATCGTAACAATGCGTGGAGTAAAATAGACTTCCTAGAGGATAAACGCGATAATACGTGTCTTGAATGTACTTGTTTAGAAGTCAAGAAATTCCTTGCGCTATCTCTCGATAACTATGCTATATACCTACACTGCCAAAATATAATTAATAACACTAGCTTTTGCCCGCGACTTCATCCGCGTAGATTTCGTTAATCGGCTAAGAGGATAATTGCTATTAAGGTATTTCAGGCGTAGGCTTAAATAACGGTCCCCCACACAAACTTGCCCCCACCTTTTCACCCCTTTGAAGGGATGATTTCCGGGATTATAGATATCCTATAAATATAGCCATGGCAAATATTATCTTAATCGCTTACGGACAGATAGTTACTTTGGAATTTATATTATAAGAGACCAAAGAAAAATTAACCATCCTGTCCTGCAAGGGATCGTGACTAGTAGGCGTTAGCGGCAAGGCGCGCTCTGGCAACACTGCGTGTGTCAATCTATAGCCAGAGGCCACGCGGGGAGAACCGGAACGGGGACTCTGCAAGATGGCGTCGCACGGATCGGATTAGGTTTATCGGTCGATTGTCCTAAAATTGGTGATAAGTGTAATTTGAGCTTATTGTTTGGTTGACTAGATGTGAATTCCATTATAATTTGTATTTTCCTCGCTAAACAGTGTTTCATTTATCTAAGTCGGTAAAATCAGTATTGGGATTCATTGGGCGAGCGAGTCCATTTATTCACGCGCCAAACGCTTTGCTATCTTGATAATTTAGCGTGGTTTTATTAACGAAACACTTTAACGAAATCGTTAAAGTGCTTATTATGGCACTATGGTGGAAATCACTAGTCTACTCATAACAACGGAAAAGCATCAACCATCGGTCGGCAAAAAAAAAAAAAAAATAATAATAAAATGTATCTCAACGGGGAGCAATCTTTTCCGTGGCGATTTTTGTTAATTGTTCGCAGATGTTTAAGCAAGCCGACTTGTGCTGTACCCCACAGCTGTGTTGTACCTACAGCCGTAAGCGTCGAACACAGTCCACCAAATACTGCGCTGGAGTTCAATGAACCGCGCGTACGCCAGTACCTACCTACATCGAGTGTTGCGATGTGGGTGCTCCAGTGTTCGATCGAAAGTGACAAGTGGAGATGTACCTACAGGGTCGGCATTGAGACGACGATTTCTGGTGAGACATGTTATTCATTAGCTCACAAGGCATTAATACCTACCTGCCGCGTGTTTAGCTAACTTGTTGTGTTCTAAGCGGAGGTAAATCACTGCGCACACGCTAGTGGCGTGAAGGCCGCACTTGCATTTATAAAAATATAATAGTGTCGCGAAAGTACGGCTATTTTGCGCCCTTGAATGGTAAAAACATAATACAACTAGCCTGTTCAATTAGCTACGTCTCTGCGTTTGATGTTCATATCGGCGACATGCGACAAACATGACACATTCGTCACAATCGTGTTAACAACGATTGCTTCCGAGGCGATTTCCATTAAGTGTCCACAGGTCTGCCGCCAAATGTCATGTCACTACTGGTGCAACGGTAGCTGCCTACACCTACAACAGTCAGTGCCAGACTCCATGGGTGTGCTCGAGTTTTCAAGTACTCATGTAGCAGTTGAGTCAATGGTTCTAGTGCACAGTGAACAGCAAGAAAACCGATCAACTTCATTTTCTGTACTGCAGATGCTCCACACTTGGCACAGTGACAAACAAGTGGTGATACACATGGCAAGTAGTCAGATGAGTAAGTAGTCATCCTGAAAAATAAGTCCTGCCTAGGGATCAACCAGGTACTAAACAAACTTTTAAATCAATTGATGTGTTGCATATTTGTGTTATCAGAGGCAATTTCCTAGTATCTTAGTGAATCTAGTACTACTCATCACATCTTGTTGAGATAGCAACACTATTTGAGATGAAAATTGCCATAGTGCATACAAAATGATATAAATGCCTAGAGTAGTAGCTAGTATTTATATACATGCTAGTACATTCATCATGTATGTCACTGATTTCAGTATTAAAGAATTAAGTTTCAAAGTGCAGAAAGAATTATTAAAATTAAGTTAGCGGTTAGTTAACAATTGGTAACTGTATTTTTGTCGCTATCAATTTAAGATAAGCTTTGAGTGACTTTAGTTGCTATTATTTTAAACTTGTTTTTTAAAATAATTATTTGAGTCAAACTTGTAACTTGTACATCACTCGGATGATGTACTACACAACATGAGTGAACTTGGGAATGGTAACATACCGCTTTCAAAGTTTCTAAGTAAATGCTACTTATGTGATGAAAGTTTGGCATGAAATTGATTCAATTATGAAAAGAGTACATGACAGTTATGCAATTGATAAAATCATGATGTGAAATTTGTAGTATGAAGTCTATGAATCATATACTACTTTGTTGGTAAACTTTTCTGCACTTGGGAATCAGGCTTACTCTAGTTGCAGTAGCCTAAAACTGTTCTTATCTCTTAGTAACATTATTTCTTTAGCGAGTACCTGAAAAAGTTGTCTGTTTATACCCGACTACCGAAGGAGGGTTATGTTTTTCAGTAAATAAAAGTTACTACCAAAGGGTTAAGTTTTATGACAAATTAATTTCACATTTGTGTTGTTCATAAGTTGCAGACTTAACTTGTTGTTCCAAGTTTACAGAAAGATAAGTCCATCAGGTGGTGCGGACCAATATTGACTTATACGCAAATGCAACGCCCCATGCTGGATTTTAAGATGACTTGGTGTGTTACGACAACATTGGATGACAGCTGGTTAAATATTTTGCTGTAATGTTTACAAGAGCTAAAGTATGAAAAAGGTGCAATACTTTTAACCCTTTGAATGCGTAAGTCGGTCGTACCTATTAGTGCCTGTGTAGGTACTACTACTAGAGAGCTACTCCACATTCAAGGAAGGTTTTGTTTTGCTCGATTGAAGCAAGAAGTGAATGTGGTTATTGTTTGTAGCGAGATCAAACTAGTATGGGCTAAAAATGATAAAGTAATGTGTCAGTAAGAGCCGAACGGTTTGTACATAGATGACAAATAACTCACACAGGAGCTGTTATGAGGATTAAGTATGGTGGTACACCTTTGTTGTTGGTGACGTTCACTTTGTTTTATATGTGAACTGTTTTTTAATGTGTGCCTAGTCCAATGAGGAACGACTTTACTCCAATCAATGAAGATGCGTTGTAATGGCTATGTTGGCACAAGTATTTGTAAGTACTAACTATTAAAAGTATTTGTGATAATTGGATGTGATCTTGCTTGCAGTTGTCATTTACCGTAAAAAGGGAACGCGATGAACTGCGACGCTATGGAAAAGCCAGACATAATCAACCATTGAGTACTGCTGATGCTGCTACTGCAATAATATGAAGAGGAGACTAATACCTGGAAGCATGCACAACTTCCTTAGACGCTCTGGACTGCGGTTGATGAGCGATTTCTACTATGCTGCTTTCATTGTTGTAACGGAGTGTTGTGGTACACTTTATCATAAGCCTACTAGCCCACTGTGTCCTATTCTTTCTCATTGTTATTAATTTTGAAGTACATTTACCTAATGTTACTGACTGACTCACTTGATGAGAAGAATTACAACAAGGCATTAATGATGATAGATGTGTGATGTGTGTAACAAGCAATCCAACTATGCTTTTGTGAACGTTTTCGTTTGAGCAGGTTGACATGCTCTCTTTGATAGTGAGTAGATCTCACAGTTTTTCTGTTTTTACAGCGATGCAGACCTTGAGTGAGCAAACCTCACACCTCTTTGCGAGCAGAACCTTGCCATTTCCTGAGCTGACCTCAAGTGTTACGAGATAACCTCGTGAACCTTACTCCTTTCTGAGCTGACCTCAGAGTATTACAGCTAACCTCGTGAACCTTACTCCTTTCTGAGCTGACCTCAGAGTATTACGAGCTGAACTCGTGAACCTTACTCCTTTCTGAGCTGACCTCAGAGTATTACGAGCTAACCTCGTGAACCCTACTCATTTCTGAGCTGACCTCAGAGTATTACAGCTAACCTCGTGAACCCTACTCCTTTCTGAGCTGACCTCAGAGTATTACGAGCTAACCTCGTGAACCCTACTCCTTTCTGAGCTGACCTCAGAGTATTACGATCTAACCTCGTGAACCTTACTCCTTTCTGAGCTGACCTCAGAGTATTACGAGCTAACCTCGTGAACCCTACTCCTTTCTGAGCTGACCTCAGAGTATTACGAGCTAACCTCGTGAACCTTACTCCTTTCTGAGCTGACCTCAGAGTATTACCAGCTGACCTCGTGAACCCTACTCCTTTCTGAGCTGACCTCAGAGTATTACGAGCTGACCTCGTGAACCTTACTCCTTTCTGAGCTGACCTCAGAGTATTACGAGCTGACCCCGTTAACCTTACTACTTTCTGAGCTAACCTCAGAGTATTACGAGCTGACCTCGTGAATCTTACTACTTTCTGAGCTGACCTCAGAGTATTACGAGCTGACCTCGTTAACCTTACTCCTATCTGAGCTGACCTCAGAGTATTACGACCCCGTTAACCTTACTACTTTCTGACCTCATACCCGTGAGCTGACCTCACAGTTTTTCTGATTTGACCTTAACAAGCTTCACAGCGAGCGAGACTGCTCGCGCCACAGCAGATGTCTTACAGCAGGCAAAGGGTGCCTCGGTGCGCGTCACAATGCAGCGCTGGCGGAGACGAGAGACGAGTGTGAGCATCACAGCGTGCGTCGCTGCGAGCACCACAGCGTGCGTGGCTGCGACTACAGTACCACAGCGTGTCGCTGCAAGCGCCACAGCTTGCGCTGCAGCAAGTATAGGATGTCCACATTGCATTGGTATTGTATGAACAAAATCAACATTTCGCATCATATGTTTTGTCTCGTCTTATTGCATACTTGGTAAGGTGCATATTTCAAATTCAAATTGAACTTTTATTAATCTTTTCGACGCTAACGACGCAGATATCCGCACCGTAGGCTCAACGCCAACGACTGATATATGCGTCAAGGAGCCCAGCGCGATAGCAACCTTCTTGCATTGACATAAGGTTCAACTCCGTACTAAATATCTTGTTGATTTGGTGTGTGGTTGACAACTTTTCTTTTGCCAGAGCGTTGAAAAGGTTAAAGATAATAAGGACCTCATTTTTGTTAGTATGCACTGAAAACAATAAAAACTTAAAACCTTTAATTCTAGAACTTATAAACTAAATTTGATTTAATTTGCTTAACTATGTGCGCCAATATGGGACAACAAACATGATAAGCAATCATTTTCAAAATGCTGTTTGGGTTTCTCTTTGTCCTAATAAGCAAAGACACCGACCGTTTGCGCATAATTGCTGCAGGTCCATCTGTGTGTGCCTCTGTAAACATCGAGGAGGCGCTGCAAAACCTTAGCAGCCCAAGCAACATTCTGAAAGAGTTGATGTACTGTACTTTCAGAGCGTTGTATGATTTTTGGGTATAGAGAACCCACAGGATACTTGTGTAAAAAGATGAACAATATGCACTAAACATGCATGAATTCATGCATACCTTATAGCTGTTGCGCAGTAAGGTATACATGAAGATGTAATTTACATCTCTGGAATTAACTTCATTTTCAAATTATCTCAACTAGCATTTCATTCCTTAATGAAAACGTGGTTTACTTGGCGTGTATACGTATTACTTGAGATAAATTGAGTTGGCCGAATTGCATCAAAGTAGTACATTTGAAAAGAAACTGCACCGTTTAAGTAGAAGATTGCAATTCCAATGACCGATTTATAAAAAGGAGGCCACATAAATTAATTTCAACCATAAGTCTAATAAAATGCAATTTGAATGTGGTTTGATGTAGTCAATATACGGGATGGGCCTTTAACGCTATCTAGGGTTCCCTTAGTGGAACTGCATTTTGATTTCTATTCTGGCCTAATCGCAGACAATTTCATTTTCTTTTGAGTATTTATCTTCATGTTATTGAAACTTAGAATTTCCTTGACCTACTTACATAGTACTGTCGGCCCGAGATTTATTAAAAGTGGTTGTGCAATGAGGAATCATTCATAGCTATGATGGTTCCTGTGCATAATTTACTCGTGTAAACAATTTGTTTGTTCTAGTTGCGGATTATTCCAAACGTCTGCATAGACCTGCGTAGACTTCCTTCAGGCCATGAGTTGGTAGAAGAAGAGACGGGCGAGGGCGCACCGCCTGTCAGGAGAGGCCGTATAAGAGACCAAAGAAAAATTAACCATCCTGTCCTGCAAGGGATCGTGACTAGTAGGCGTTAGCGGCAAGGCGCGCTCTGGCAACACTGCGTGTGTCAATCTATAGCCAGAGGCCACGCGGGGAGAACCGGAACGGGGACTCTGCAAGATGGCGTCGCACGGATCGGATTAGGTTTATCGGTCGATTGTCCTAAAATTGGTGATAAGTGTAATTTGAGCTTATTGTTTGGTTGACTAGATGTGAATTCCATTATAATTTGTATTTTCCTCGCTAAACAGTGTTTCATTTATCTAAGTCGGTAAAAATATTATTAGTATGGATGTCCTATTTGTATGTGTATTACTTACATTACTGGAAAACCGTTGAGTGGTTCTACTCACGTTAGTTCGGGCAACCTGTTTTGTCAGCAAAATTATCTTATGCCAAAAGACGCAGGAGACCCATACCTTCATCCCCATCCCAACTTAACGGTATTAGAGAATACATAATTTTGACTGATTGATTGATTTATAAACTGATAAGAAACTTGTGATCAACAAATATTTCAAAAATGGTCAGTAGTTCTAATCTAACCTACGGCTAATTACGAGTAAATAAGCTATTTGTATTTAACAAATTTTCCTGATCAATCGATTATTTTAATGGTCGACAATTTATGAGGTGGCTTCTCATACACGTTAAGCCCCACATTTTAAGCTCTTTAGACTTCAAGTTTAATTCGCCAGACCTTTCCACGTTACCACAATTCCGCACTTGAATTATTGTTTTCTGTACAAACATTAAACCTTTTTAGGGTTCCGTACCCAAAGGGTAAAAAGGGGACCCTATTACTAAGACTTCGCTGTCCGTCCGTCCGTCCGTCTGTCACCAGGCTGTATCTCAAGAACCGTGATAGTTAGGCAGTTGAAATTTTCACAGATGATGTATTTCTGTTGCCGCTATAACAAAAAACACTAAAAAACCCGCTAAGTGCGAGTCGGACTGGGGCTCCTATACAACAGACATGATTTTTTTGCCGTTTTTATACATAATGGTACGGAACCCTTCGTGCTCGAGTCCGACTCGCACTTGACCGGTTTTTTTTAAACCCACTAAAGGATTGAATTTAGTAAAACCCTTTCTTATTGCTTGTACCTTAAATGAGTAACCTACCTTCCACATTTTAAGACTGTTGGTTCAGTAGTTTCAGCTCAGTGTTATTATACTGCCGTAAAACTATTCATTCCAAATTATATCAGAAATGGCTTAAACCGTCTTTAATCAAAAATTACAATTTATTACTGAAGTGTTTTTTTATTTATTTATTTTATTTGTAAATAGTTGTCAGTAGTCTCAGTTCCAACATAAGTATCAAAGAGCATTATATTACCGATATAACAGCATAAATCATGACATCTACTCTATAATGTTTTATTTTTACACTTTGACTTTTACTTCGAAAACAATACTTTAACATAATGGTGACTCCGTGGTTTCTAGAACCACGGCGAGCATCCAAAAGTCCCAAGCCTAGTCATTATAAATCTGTAACCAAAGTCATGAATAGCTTGGAAGTCCAAACATAACTTAACTTCCATATAAACTCTCACCCATTATTTTAAGCACGAATATTCAAGGGAAGCATGAAAAAGATATTGACAGAAAGCATGAGAAAGATATTGACAGGAGAGTGAATGGGGCACTGAACGCCTTTATGGGCAGCCAGAAAATATCAGAAAAAGCACGCGTAGCTGTGCATAGAGGAGTGTTGGTGCCCACGCTTATGTATGGTAGTGAAAGTTGGGTGTGGCAGAAAAGACATCAAAGTCGAGTGAATGCAGTAGAAATGAGAGCGTTGAGAAGTATGTGTGGAGTGAAATTGAGTGATAGAGTCAGAAACAGTGTGATAAGAGATAAATGTGGAATGGATTGAGAAGGGTATGTTAAGGTGGTTTGGGTATGTAGAGAGGATGGATGAAAGAAGATTAACGAAGAGAGTGTATGTAAAAAAAGTGGAAGGGCAAGTTGGAAGGGGAAGACCTAGGCGAACTTTCTCCGATCAAATTGGAGAAATCTTACAAAAAGGCCAGGTCAAAAGTACCCTAAACCGACGAGCATGTATGAGAAATGTTATGAAGGTGAGTGAAGCGAAAGTGGTTTGTCAGGATCGTAGCAAATGGAGATCCGTGATCTCTGCCTACCCCTCTGGGAAAGAGGCGTGATTATATGTATGTATGTATTCAAGGGAACCTTTTTTTGTACCCGAAAAGACAAATCTCAAATTTTATAGATTCCCATACAATCCCCAATTTCACCCCGTTAGGGGATGAATTTCAAAAAAATCATTCCTGAGTGCGTTGTCTGTCAGTAGCTAAGTAACAGTTTATTATTAAGTTCTTATTATAACATGTTAATCACACAAAGTTACTTAATTAAAAAATGTTTCTATGATTGGTAGTGAACTTTTGACTAGGTACCTACCAACTGTAAGTAAATTGCAAATCTCAAAAATATAGATGATAGGTTAGGTTCGAAATGTTTAAATTGTACACCCACTTTTTCCAAATAACATGGATACTTCCCAGAGGAGTATTTGGTAAAAGATTGATTCGCTACGTGTTCCGAGTCCACAACTCAATTTGTCGTAGACGCTCGTTGAGATGCGACGTGTAGATTTTGTTGAAGTTCGTGGCTTGAATTTAATGGTTACATTACACCTGAATTAACTGGAATGGTTTAGTTTTGAGATCGAACGTCAAATTTGATATGTATTTTGAATTTGATATATACCTACGTCGATTCAGCCTAACAATTATTTATATATTTGTCTCAGAGGGGTAATCATGTTACGTCTCGATCACGCGTTAGGTCAATTTAACTGTCATTTTTAGGGTTCCGTAGCCAAAATGGCAAAAACGGAACCCTTATAGTTTCGTCATGTCCGTCTGTCCGTCTGTCCGTCTGTCCGTATGTCACAGGCATTTTACTCGAAAACTATAAGGTGTATTTGAATAAAATTTTGAGGATAGGTGTATTTTGTTAGCCGCTACATAGTTTTGTAATTAAAATGACAAAAAAAAATTTTTTTAGGGGTCCACTCCATACATAAAACTAAAAGTCAAAAATTTTTTTTTCATTGTGACCCCACGTGTAAATATAAGGTTTCTTAGCATTTTTTTTGATTAAGTGAATAGGGTCGGAGATAATCGCCCCGAAAGTCACTAAAATTCTGTCCCCCCCCTCTAATTTTTGAACGGTGTATTTTAAAAATATGGAAAAATTCATGGACATAGGGCTTATTAATTTCATTCACCGAAAATTGTTTTGAACAAGATCGGTTCAGAGGTTTTTGAGATATTGCTGAAAAACTGCCTTCCTCAAACAAAAGGACGTAAGTGCCGTAAAATTTCTGTGACGATACGACCTTTTTAATAGGCACGGAACCCTTCGTTTTGCGTGGTCCGACACGCACTTGGCCGGTTTTTTTCATATAAGAATTGACATTTAGATCTACCTAATTTACGTAGGTACAATGCGTTAAGTGATCGACCTGCATACAATCATATATTAAATACCATACAGACTAACAAACATATCAATATACAAAACTTATAAGTAGCACAATAACATGTGTATGTTTGCGTATATGTCTAGCTTTGAAAGTATTGTACCTACATATATTACATACACTACATAAATTTTGAATACCAATTTAATGTTTTATTACGATAAAGGATCATCCCGTTTTATTACTTACTATTACTGTGACAAAGTCGAAAAATATAGGTACGTTCTTTGACTAAGTAGACCCAGTGAATTTTAACAATATATTAGCTAAATAACCTTGAAAATTGCGTGTCTAAAGGACGAGTATATATAACCATCTGATAAAATATTTCTTTATTCTGTTAAGGAAATACTGAATTATGTTTTTACGTGAATACTTAGCAGGCACATTCTTAAATTGCTAAAATATATATTTAATAACAAGTTCGAATGCTTACATAACAAATAGTTCCCGGACAATCCCAGGAGACCCAAGGGTCGTCTTACTCCTACAAAATTGCTCGTAAACCGAATTATGACATTGATGACTTGAGAGTTTTTCTCAAAATAATGTTTTCGGAAGATAATTTCGTAACATAAAAGAAATATAATTTGTCAACTGATATCGGCCTGTTTCATATTTTCATACCTAAGTAGTTATCTACCTAAGTATATTGATAAAAATTACTTAGTTTAATTGGAATGGACGTAAATGTCCGATTCTAAAGCAATATTTAAAAATAAAAATTGAAAATTGGATTCTTTTGTTTAAATTCAACGATTGACTTGATTTTCAGAGTAATTATTTATTGAATGGAAAATGTATTGAAGTTCAGTTATTGGTAAATATGTAATTATAGTCAGCAGCAAAATTAGCTACATGTGCAAAGTGCTCAAAATGATCTACACAAGCTCTTATTCCATTTTAATAAAGATGTGTTTTACTTAAGTGCTCAGCTTGTCCAAACCAATTGATCAATTTAGTTTAAGGGAGTTTATAATATTGATGCAATAGGTAACGTAATGAATAAGGTCCATCAGTGGACATATTTAGGCTGATAAGATGATGATGAATTAATCAGAAATCAATGTTTATTCGTCGCTTCACATCCGAATAGAAATTCAATTTGTTTCGTGTGCTCGATTCCACGTGTGACTCCAAACGAATCAGAACCAAAATAAGAAGATTGTCTTTGAATTGTTAACTTTTAATTTTGTCAATATTATAAGTTCTTGTTTGAAAACTCCATTAAATACCTAGTTGCCATGAAAGTAATTCAGCAAATTAACACATAATAACACCGCAGACAACGTTCGCGGCAAGGCCAAAGAATCCCTGGAGAAGGCTCGCATTACCTAACACAAATTGCTAACGCTTACTACCCCTTACCTAACTAAACATAGGTACCTATGCGTGATAGGTATCCATGCGCGTGTCTAAAATAAAGTGACAAAACCTAGCCGTTTAAGGCCGTTCTTTCTTGGGCTTTTTATAATCTGTATACGGTTTTGTACCTACTTTACCGAGAGGTTACGAAAGTCGTCCAGATTTTCTTATTTCCCAAAATACTGTGAGTATTATATTTGCGCAGTAATATTTCTTTGCGTGGAAGTACTGCCCCGCCTCGCTTTCACGCATCCCGCGCCAATCAAGAAACACGCATTGACATGTAGGTGTTTTTGTAGAATCTGTAATGACTTGACATAGATAGTTGACAGCTTACTGAAATAGAAATAAATAAAATACCGCAAAATGCGGAATTGTTTCCTTCATTGTATTAGTAATTCGTACAAAATTGCAACCTTTTCAACCTCGTTGCTTAACTGTTGTTATGAATTTGGTTATTGATGAGGCCTGTTCGCAAAAATTAGTACCAACCTAGTTTAACCTTCTGGTACACGGAAGATTGACAATTTTTTTTTTGAAAATTAAGTTCTCTGGAAAATACAATAAAGCCTTCTGAAAATGGGATTGCTTTTTAATACCTACTCTGCCATTCACTTTAAGTAAATCCTAGTTAATTCATGTCTCATGCACGAAAAATGTGTATTAATGGTGTAGACTAAGATTTTTTTATACCATTCGAACCAGTTTTTGGAGAGGAACAAATGTTTGTCTGGGAGCAACTCTGGTTAAAGAATATAAATAGGTATCCAAAAAATTTAAACAAAGATTGACCATGCGGGCGGCAGCCTAAAACGCTTCATACTAATTGATATAAAAGTATGACGTCGCAATCTGCTATTTGTACTAATAATTGTATGGAAAATCAAGTAAATTGCTGTTTTAATCGCAAAATACTGCGTTTAGGTCCATAGTTGTCATACAATTTTGTTTCTATAAAATCGTAATAGTAGGACAGAGTGCTCGAACAAATTGTTATAAATGTGGACAGGCTGGACAAAAGCACCAATTTTTTTTCAGGTACTTGTTAGGTCCACAGCTTTAAGTTTTTGATAGAAATCAACTCCTCCGGCGGCCATTTTGAATTATAGTTAATAATTCATATCTCGAGTTCTAAATGACTTAGAATCACAAACTTGGTGTCTAAATATACATATTCGGGGTCAAGAAATACAACTAAATATTTTTTAAGGTCAAATTACCAAAGGATATCAAACGAAAACCTGTTCCTAAGCTTCCGCTGTCCATCCGGCTGTCTGCGTATCAGCAATAGCTAGACTGCTAAAATTTTCACAAAAGTTGTATTTCTATTACATAATCCTATCAAGTACCTGAAAATAAATTGGTGCTTTTGTCCAGCGTGTCCACATTTTCACTTGTAACTGCCCTACTTGAGTTCTATTGGATTAAATTTACTTTTGGACAATAAAACAATAATATTTTTCTAAACTTCCAAAGTTCATCTTTGTATGATTTTAATTATATTATTTCATTTATATTTTATTACAATAACTTGATGGTTTAATATCCATTTAGCAACACAACCTACGTTGTCCATTTTAACATGAGTCTAAACCCCTATTAAATATTAATGTTAGCTTTGTGGCTTCGTACTTCGATTAAAATACTAAACGTTATTATTTTATTCAGTGTGGTATATATTTAGTTGAACAAAGTGAGCTTCAATTACTTACTTTAAACGTATATACATATTTATTGGATTAATTTACTGTTTATGACT
The DNA here is from genome assembly GCA_932294315.1 of Epinotia nisella. Classification (NCBI taxonomy): domain Eukaryota; kingdom Metazoa; phylum Arthropoda; class Insecta; order Lepidoptera; family Tortricidae; genus Epinotia; species Epinotia nisella. The sequence goes on from OW028681.1 coordinate 15,789,740, forward strand.
CATGTCAGACAGATCATATTATTGTTTGTGGATTACGAGTACATTGTGATAATCTCGACACATAATTAAAAATAATATGCAAATTTGGACGATCATCAAGGCAAACAAGGTACTATTATATGATTAACCTGTTTATCCACTTGTCTGTTTGTGGCATTGTAGCTCCCAAACGGATGAACCCGATTTAATTGCATTTTACTCGAAAGTCTTGACTGTCGATATGGTTAGCTTTGTTTATTGTGTTTTTTTAAGTTTCTATTTTGTTATTTTATTTTAAGTACAACAGAAATGGTATATGAATATACTGATTTAATGAGCAGCATTGGGTAACCAAACACAGCTTTAGTTTGCATTTGGCTCCTGAATTGAAACCTCTGTTAGCGTTCCAAGTTACACAATAGCGCAGTTATGCTATTCACAACTTGCTTAACTTCACTTCACTGCTCACCCCTTATATATCTTGACACCGGGATTCGTAATAAGAACGCGTAATCAAAGGTCTTACTTACACTGGTGCTGAAGTGAAGCGATGTGAAACTGCTCAGCTCTTGCCGCGGTCCAACCATCCTACCACGATTAATAATTAACATGTGACACGCATTCACTTCATTCATATTCTGTCTTCATTATTACAACGCGGTGTTACTGCCGCAGTTAGCCGTTATGATACTTGCTGGTATTTCCTACAAGCTTAGAACGCCATTCAGGCCCATTTAAGGTACATGCCATAAGGCCCGCATCTGTATCCAGTGAACCTATTAAAGTGAGATTAGTATTACCTTATCGTTGTGGATAAAATATCCGTCACTCTCGCATCGAACTCGCAGTCTTGTCAGAACGTGACGGATGTCTTATCGACAGCGTTGAGTGATAGAATGCATTTGAGGGGCTAAAAACCCGTTAAACATAAATATCTATAGGCGAAAACCTTTTCCTCAAGAGTTCGATGAAATGACAGTGCCCCATTGTTTCATTCTTTCTATAGTCGTTAATGCATTTTTGAATCCTTTGGACAGCTACGACGAAGTCGAAAAATCATTTAAAAACGCTGTTACTTTAGCTTCTATTTCATTTTAGAACTAGCTACTTACTAGCTCAGGAAAATGGAGGAAAACATGCCAGCGGTTCGATTATCGAGACATTAAGTTATGCAATCTTAGTTAATTTTGATTTTATATCAATGTGCTTATGTTAGTACCTACAAGCGTGCAACATATTTTAATCACATCGAATTCAAAATTAAATACGTTGCATTTATTTCTAATCGACATAATACAAAAGTATTGATCCTCTCCACAAATATACTAATGTCAGTTTCTCAAAAAACCTAAGTAATATTGAAACACTTTCCTAATTCTGGTAAATTTTCGACGCAACATTGCAGTCACGTTGGATCGGAATGAAATGAAAACAGCGCGTAATTATGTTAATGTAATGCCCAAGTGAAAATAAACACAACGTGAATTATGTTTCGTTGCAGTAACTTTGCGGCTTACAGAAACGTCCGTTAATGATAACTTTAAAATTAAAACGAATTATTGTACAGGTATTGTATATGTATGTACCTCTATCATTATGTATATTTCCCTATGCACAAAATGTTTCGGATAAAATAAACAATGGATACTCATTTGCAAAATGCAAAGCCCGGATGACGGGAGCAAAAATGCACTTTTCAATAGTGCTTAATTAAATATCGACTATTCATACAAACAATTTTTGAATCAGAAATTTATTGATCAAATCCTTTAGTTGGCTGAAATGGATTTTACCACCTAGGCGAAGGAGTTTTAAATCGGAAAATGTAGAAAACATACTAATTGTTCATTATGAAAATTATATAAAATATTAAAATATATATATATATATTGATTTGACTGAATTTTTAATTCATTATTTACGTAATATTTTGTTTTTTGACATTAGATTGTTTTTCTAGAAACATTCTACTAGTATTTTTTATACAATTTTTATATCATATATATTTTATTCTTTATGTTTAAAAAATAATCTAAAAATTTACTGACGATTTGAAAGTGCTTGTTACTAGGCCTACTTGAATAAAAATCATTTTGAGTTGAGTTGAGTTGAGTATATAGGTGTTTACCTAATTTTTCTGAATTTCGTAACGGTGGCCCATAATATCGTGCTTTTTATCGACTTATAAAATGTATGTCCTCGCACTATTGAGACGTCAACACATAATTTCTCCCGTCATCCGGGCTTTGCTCATTTGATAATAATAAGACAATTTAATAATAGTACAATTCCATTAAAATTACCTTGTATCAATTAGCAGTTAGGTACACATACATTAAAAAAAACTACAATAATACGTGAGATTACAACACAAAATTACCTAACTCTAACTTTAATCGCCCCTAGCCGTTCCTGGTGCAAAAGTCCCCATAATACTGGCGGCATTTCCACGTTAGATAGCCATAGAAAGCCTTTGCACTAGAAACGACTCAGAGCGGGGCTCCTCCCCTTTTTGTCTGAGCCGACGGCCTATGTCGCGAACAAACCGTTTCGCGTCGCGCTCATTTGATTATGTTTATGTACAAATTTATGAGTTTTGGACTCTGTAATTGTTCGGAAAGTACACTCAAGAGCAAAAGTTCCGGGTACATTTGTATAGAATTTCAGTACCCGGAACTTTTGCTCTTGAGTGTATGTGCTTAAATTTTTAAGAAATAAATAAACAGGGTGCCATCGGAGACGTAATCAGAAGTGACAAGACTTAAGCATTAAATTGAGATTACAATAACACAGGAATGGAGGTGGTTAGTTGCATTATTAAAACTTAATCATGCAATCTTTAAAATTAAATTATGTCCTGTAAACAGCGTGGTCACCCTATAACCAAGAAAGAGGATGCAAAGATAAACTTGTTACACATGCGTTGCTAAGTGTGCACTTCACCATTACCAAAAGTGACTTACAGTGATATTGTCATTCTAAATTAAGTTTTATAATTGTCATAATAATAAACTATTCTGAATGAGAACCAAAGAGGTTTTGATTAAATAAATAGGGTAACCATGATTTAGTGAATCAGCGATTTAATTTGGGACAAAATTAACAAAAAAACGTTTATTTCATGTAACTACTACTACGTTGAAATGACCATCAATTACCAGGTCTGAAAAAGTGGTTTCCGATTACGTCTCCGATGGCACCCTGTATACTAAAGGATTGATACATTCGATGGTCATAATGTAACGCGCAAAATGTATACCTGCAGGGTAATTGCGCCAGTTTGCAGGTTGAAAAAAATTACGGGAAATCTACTTTGGGATCCGGACAAAGTTCGTATTATATTTCTACGAGAGAAAAGAAGTTGAATTTAAGCAATTTGCGAAGATATTCAGGCATTAATTCAAACGCGCCGGGGTTTCATGAAATATGGGCATAATAAATTGTATTTCAGTAATAAATATTAAAATTTGTCAACAGAGGTTGTGACAAAAGGCTGTGGATGAAAAGATGTCAAATCTTCTTTAATAATGAGTTAAGAATAAGAAATATTATTTTCAGATTTTTCCACGCGCTCAAAAAAAAATCTTCAGCGCTTTAAAAACCAACATTTTGCGTATCTATTTGCTTAAGGGATATTGAAAATAATACTGGGTTGTAATGGATGTGTTCCGAGTGATTTTGTACCTCGTCGTCTAGTACCCATAGTACAGGCTTTGCCTAGTTTGGGACTAGATCAATTGGTGTGAATTGTCCCACTATATTTATTTATTTATTTCATTGTAATCAGGTTATAAGTATTTTATTTTGAGTTGTGACTCGCACTTGGCGCAGGGCCTGTATTACATTCTGATAAGATTTTTTAAATAGTTTTCAATACTGAAACCAGTATTGAAAAAATACTCATGAGAATGCATATAGACCCTTAGCGTATAATATCTGTTTGTAGGCAGAAAACATAGCCTATGGAGGTTTCTTGCTCTAAATCAGAATAGATCATCTTATTTTATATCAAAACATAACTGGAATAAAAATTAATCTAGCTGAATAATCTCAACCCTCATTATAAATAATTGTTCGTCACGGAACCCCTCATTTGTGGAGTTAGGTTTTCATAATTAAATTTCGACTAATTGCGACTGGAAGAAATATTTTGGACCATCCTGAAACAAAGATTAATTGTTGGTGTGATATTTCTCCTAACCCCTGCTTAGTCAAGTGGATATATGTACACTCAAAAACCATCAAAATGTTTAATTAAATGGAATATTAATACAGCGGTTGATACAGACATGGAAAACGGAAGTAACAGTAAATTATCGGTAATTAATGGCCCATGAACGGCTATGCATATATGTCAACTACCTTAAATATACCCGTATGGTCCTACACACTATAGTAGGATTACAGACTATGCAGACGGCATTATAGATAAACGAGTTGAAGTGAGATGCAATACCTTTAGCGTGTGGGGAATCGACGAGGAGCACTGGTACCAAATACATTATATGTATTCGTCTATTCATAACGTGGTCTTTCAAAGTAGACTTCGCAATACTGCGATGGACTCTAACAGCTGCAATGAAGCCTAACTCTAAGGTTCTCTGTACAGCGATATAGAGCTTTACCGAATAATCGGGAGCTATCTTCTAGTTTATATACCTACTTGATATCTACGTTTAGTGTGGCATTAAAATCGTATCATCATTTTCGCAAAACTAAACATAGATTGAATATAAAGAACATCTGTGTACTTAAATACTTTTATTATTAACAGTTACGCGGTCGTGAACTTTGTCTTAAAATAAATGTAAATTATGGTCGTCAGGACACTAATCCCGCTATTATTCACATCTTAATACGCCTCGCCTGAACCACTAATCCATAGTATATCTTGACACTGAGATGCCTGATAACAACTCGTAAGCAGAGGTCCAACTTACACTAGTTTGCCTGAGAAGTGAGGTGTGGCATTGTGAATAACATCCCTGATAATATCGCATAAAGCGTTTAAAAGATCATTTTTAGCAGGGATAATAAATCGTCGTCTGCGCACGTGCCTGTGCTGTCGAGTATTTTTACTCTAACTCGTCACATCCGCTAAAACAAGAAAAATGCCTACTATTTCCAGTCTATTGCACTAGACATACATTAGAACATTGGATTAGAACAGTTTCTGAACGTTAAAATAAAAAACCGTACATTTGATTTTTTTTCAAGATGACAGCTTCCGGCGACGTTTTTAACGATTATCGGACTGTAATGACTGATGACGCATGATTACTTCTACTTACGCCAAACCTCACGACTGAGGTACAGTGTAAATCCGAAGCCAAACGTGATAATCAAACTAAAAGCGAGTGTTTAGGTCGAACGACCACCACAAAACGTACCTACCTACCATAATAAACCTACAAATAATAATTTCAACCTCTTTTTACGAGTTATATTTCTGTTTGTCACTTTGCATTTCAAGACATTTTCAAATAGTGGTATAGAAGCTAACGAACGCAGGAAACACATTGAAGGACATTTTCAAATAATTTTGTACCCAATTAATTAACATGAGTCGTCAAGCAATAATGAACTTACAAGGAAAGGGTGCGTAACGATGGCTATAAATATTTTTGATATAATATTACTCGCAATAACGCTTATCTGATATAATTCTCGAGTTGTATAACAACACTTAATATATTTGCATATGGTATAATTATCATTTTATATAACGATCATTTGATATAATAATATTTTGTATAACATACATTAAGTATAATGCATATTTGCTATATTGAACATTGGATATAATGCTCATTCCGTCTAATGTACAGTTGATATAAGCAAGCCAGGGTAGTCAGAAAAGGGGGGACGGGGGGCAAAGCCCCCCACAAGGGGGGCTCGGGGGGGGGGGGCAAAGCCCCCCGCAGTAAAAAAAACCACTCGCAACAATTGTACTATTGGGTGGGTTAGGTTAGGGTTCACTTGTGTCCCTTAGAGCGGAAATAGGCACCCCGCGAAGCGGGGTGACGTCGACACGCTGGCGGTTGGGTTAGGTTTACGTTAGGTTAGAACGGAAAAAAAGTAGTTTCAGGCGTTATAGTTTTAATACAATTATACCGCTTGATCATTATACAATATGAGATGTATATCAAATAAGAATTATACTCTATGATGGTTATAAGAAATAAGCGTTATACCGAATGATAGTTATACTAAATAACAATATATATTTTGATATTATACCAAACGTTTATTATGTACAATGAATGATTCTACCCTTTGAAATTATATCAAAAATGGTTATATCCAATGAAATTATATTATTTGTTTTTATACCGATCATTACACACCCACAAGGAAAGGTACCCAAACTGTCCGGCTCCGATTTGATTTATTTTTAACCCCCGAAACATAGAGAGGGGTGTTATAAGTTTAACGTGTCTGTGTATCTGTGTATCTGTCTGTGGTATCGTAGCTCCCAAACGGATGGACCGATTTGAATGCGGTTTATTTTTATCTCATAGATAATTTTAACCCGAGTGTTCTTAGCTATGTTTCATCAAAATCGGTTCAGCCAGTTTTGAGATATTGAACTTTGAAATGAAAAAATCGGGGGTTTTTAAACTGTATTTTTATTAGCTGCCCAAACTCAACCTGATGGGAGAAATAATCCTTCAAAGTACTGAAAAGTGATCAAACTATCTAACTTCTGTAAAGGGATTTGTCCAAGCAAATCGATAATTAATTAGTACTGGTTTCATTATATGTTGGAGAACATGAAAAAATATTGGACACGGGTTATGTGATTTCACCTCAAACTCATCTAAATATATAAAAGAAGAAACTGACTGACTGACTGACTGACTGATCATCAACGCACAGCCCAAACCGCTGGTTCTGGTTTCCAAATTTGGCACATAGGTTCCTTATAAAGGGTGCACTAAGACAGGATTTTTCATAGTTCAACCCCTAAGGGGGTCCAAAGTTTGTATGGGGAATGAAGATTAGTTAGACTATTTCTTTTGAAACTTGACAGCAGTAGGTATTCCTATTTCGTAACGATAAATAAGTAAACACGTGTTTCGGGTTTTTTTGAGAATTCAACCCCTAAAAGGGAGGAATATGGTGACAAAGTTTATCTGGTTGCTCATTACGAAAACAACGATTTTAAAATCCAACGTGGCGGACGACAAATACCATCTCCCCTGTTGGGGTGCGATGGGGTTGAAATGTCTAAAATATCAATATGGGTGTCGTTTTTATGGTTTTTTAGGACGTTAATTACGAAAATGGCATCGAATTTGAAATTTAACATTGTGGAAATGAAAGTTCTTGAAAGTATTTGTGCCAATTTGCAATTCAATTGGAACATACGGGTCAAACAGAGATGTACCGTTTTTAAAGACGGTTAACATTACTTTTAGTACGCAGGCGAAGCCGCGGGCTAAAGCTAGTATTTTATATAAAACAAGACACGTCAAAGTTTCATACTTTTCATCGTTTCACTCACTTTCCTTTGGTTGTTTTTTTTAGCATGAAAACTTCTCGGTCCATGATCTCATGGTTCATGGTCTCGAAAAATATGAAATTTTGACGTGTCTATGAATAATCTAATTTATGAATAAAAAAGAAAAAGTTGATTCTCGTACAAATACTGAATTGTCGTCATAAAACTGACAGTGAGTTAATTTTTGTTTGACGACTCACGCTAATTATTTGGGTACCTACAAAATTATTTGAAAATGTCCTTCAATGTATTTCCTGCGCTAGCTTAAACAAGTATTACTTTAACGTGTCAGCAAGTGCGCGCGATTAAATAGAAATCAAATGTGATAAATCAAATCAACTAATATTCAATCTAGAATATGAAACTTACCAATATTCCGTTTGACATTGCGAGTGATATTCCTAGAAAACAGTACCTAGTGATTTATTAACAAAATTATTAAAATATCTGATAAGCCCTTTGTTTACATTTTGCACTAGTTACGTAACGGGAGTTATCGCTTGGCCAACAGTTGGGCCTTGGCGCGTAGTGACAATGAACGCGACTCAGCTCTAAATATATTCGGCGACCCACCTGCGGCCGGGATTCAAACTTCTACAAGACACATAAATACAGTACGTTTTCTATAAAAAATATTGTCGTTTATGAAAAAATAACGTCATCATTTTTAGCCTGTGATCGCCTACTGCTGAGCCATGCTATCTTCGAGTGCGAAATTCGTTCCGGCACTAGTGTTATTTTGGGCATTGACTTAGATTCCTTTATTTATCGCGCTTATTTTGATACGATTAGCACCTGAGCTAGTCTTAACCAGGAGTAGTCTGAAATAATTCAATGTTAACAAATGGAACTAACAGACGACATCAGACGCTTATTACGCTTGGAGGCAGTCACCAGTCCGTTCTTGGTCCATCTGGCTATTATGTGGGCAGAATAATCTGTAACTTAGCTAGCCCTAGAAGTTATTATTGCAATAAGAAGGGTAGAAAACTAAATCACAAATTAAAACATTGAGAATCGAAATGTCTGAAAAATTGCACTGGGGAAAAACCTACCTACCTACTGTACCTAATCGTCATCTACCTTTTTAAAGTGAGTGAGCACTGGTTCGGTAAGAAAGAGTTTTACTCTGAACTATTTTAGGGTCTAAACTGCAATGACAACTGGAGTTACAGACGATGACGACAAAAAGCACTAAGAGACTCATGTTTTAGAAAAGTTGTTTACACTAAGAGCATAACACTGTACCTAAATTTCCATGTGTGATCCAATTCCATCATGATGCACGGACTGGGTATTAAATATCTAAGTGCTTCATATTAGATATAAGTGCTTGTGCTAAATTTATTATTAGTATATAGTATAGTAGAATTTATTATTATAACTTATAAGTAACCTGTACTTTCTTAACATTGGTAGCCATGTTAAGAAAGTACACTTACTTATAATAGTTACACATTATAAGTGTACTTTCTGAATAAGTAGGTATTTTGAATAAGTAGGTATATTTGTTGAAGTGATAAAAATCTGCCGTACCCTTATCTGAACACGATATGTTTTTTTTAATTGATGTTAGCTGATTAACTGATCAATGTAAACCAAACTAAACAAATACATCTCAGAATCACGTGCGTTTATAAGTAAATTACGTTCTCTCGGCAAATCACCTCGTTATTTATAGTTGGCCCGCTGTCTAATCTGCTCATCGCTCAGCTGTTAGTGACTTCCTCAAAAACCGACCTTTAAATTTTTATAAACGGGCGTTTGCGGCCTTCCGGACTGACACCGTTGCCGGAATTCCGACACACATTTTAAATTTAAAACACGCAGTATTCCAATAAGTCTTTTTGACATGTGAACAATTTAAAAATTAAACGAGACTTTTATAACTAATATATTTTACTAATAGACCGGGCTCTCAGTGAAGTTCCGTTTGCAAAAATTGCGACCGCATTCTGACTTCTGATATACATATATTGTATAGATCCCAGACATCCAATCGACAGATGATGCCAACCAGTTGTGTGACCCCCCTCCTCCCTTCATAGTACAGCTATAGCAATCTTTTATTTTCATGACAAATTACGAAAATTACAAAACAATTGCTTACAAATGCAAGAAACAGTTTGATTTTGTTACATATATATCTGGCGGTTCTCCTCTACAGGTTGAAAAGAACGCAGGATAAAATATAGCCTATAACCATTCAGAAATTCCATTCTATACACTTGTGAAAGAAATTTGGAAATCCGATAAGTGGCTCCGGAAATTACCCATACAAACTTACAATCTCACAGACACTTCCTCTTTATAATATTAGTATAGATTAGGTACTTCTTAAACTATGGTCAGCCCACAGCCAGCCATGCTTATTGACAACTTATTTCACCTAACCTGAACACTAATTTAGAATATCTTGACCCCGGGGTTTGCCAATAAGTAATAACGTGGTTTTTATTATTTGCTGTATTACTCAAGGGTTTGCGTTACCATTTCACCAGTTTTCAAGCTTCATTAATGACTGCAGCGTAAAAACATTGTACCTAAAATAAACTTTACGATAGGTATTAATCTCTTCAAAATGTAATCTCCTGCCTCTTTGTATGTATTGTCAAAGTTCCAATGGGCTACCACCTCCGCGGTAAGTGGTCCTTGATCTTATATTCTCACCAATAATTTCACAAAATTAAAGGGCACTCTAGAGTTTTCCCCAAAGACACATAATATATCCTCAGTTCTACGGCCTCAGTACGGCTCGTATAGTTGTCATTTACATATCGGAGATGTGCACCTGCGACCCACCTGGGAGAACTAAGGACCTTCTCAAAAACGTAGTATGTTCGTTGATGTATATGTCGGAAAAGTCCTTTTACTTGTACGGAGGAAAGAATACTAGTACCTACTGTACCAATTTCACAGGTTCCAGTGAGGAAACAATGCTTAGAGATAAAAGGAAATTCTCTTTGGATACTTGCGCTGATAGCTCGAAATTGAGAATAGAATTGTTATAGGTCGTCAAACGATAAGGTGTATGTTTAGGCTGTGGGTGCTTGTATACGTAGACAAAGGATTCGACAAACGATTAATATTACCAATTGGTTCAAAGATTTAACTTACTTTTGTCAATAACAAATATTCTTAGTGAGATTGTTAGCAGTGGGCCTAAGATGGTTGCCTTTTTAGTACTTGTGGATAAGACATCCGTTTCTACCATCCTCGCATCTTGTCAGAACGTGTCTCGTGAATCTTGACTACACAGGTTCATTTTTGAAATGATACGGGGTAATGAGAGTATTATGCTACGCTCTCTGGTACCTGTCATTATTTTAATCACATTCAAAGGTGTGAAATTATAAACGATATTCTTAAGGAAACTGAACTCCTGCTGCAAATTATGCTTGTTTATAAGGCGTCTGGCTTCTATTTCTAGGTATATTTCCATTTACCTATGTAATTAATTATATTGTTGAATTATTGTAGTACGTATAAATAAATAAATGTTCGACCTAGTCCCATAGTAAGGTCAATAAGGCTTGTGTTATGGGTAGGTACAGGTACTAGACGACGATATATAAGTATAAATGATTTTTAAAATTATTTTTACACGTGGAAAATTAGACCGAGGACAGACGACATAATATTATTACTAGTGGAATCTGTGAGCCGTGAAATTCGAATGTGTATATATTTTCAAAAAATAAAATTCTGAAAGCTTAATCGACAAAAAAAACTGTATTGAACCTGTTCATAAATTGCACAAGAATTGATTGAAAAATGCGACCTGTAAATGAGAACACCCAGACAGCCGGACATTTGGATGTGTGGACATCCGGAGATACGAAAGAATTTTGGACCAAGCTGAAACGGAAAACTTCGTTCGTTCGCTAAGGGGATATAAAAGCAGTTTCAGAAGGTATATTTATGAGTAAACCTCCTGACAACTTTAGTTTGCCACTTTTGGAGCGCTTATAACCTATCTACCTCTTTTTAGGGTTCCGGACCAAAAAGGTAAAAACGGAACCCTTATGGTGCGACTCCGTCCGTCTGTCTGTCTGTCACAAAGTCAAAAATCTCAGGAACTACTCTAATGCTATCAATTTGAAATTTGGAATAGTTGTAAACAAAGCTAATCTACGTGTATGGAAAATGAAAAATTTTAATATTTGCTTTTAATTTGTATAAAAAAGGGCGGATAAGAGGGGGGGCAAAAATGCAAAGTCTAGTTAGTAGGTCAACTGGGGTATCATACGAAAGGGCTTGAATTGTACATTCAAAAACAGTTTTTCATTTTTTTTCTACAATGGTAAAATTTTGATTTATCAAGAAAAATGTTGAAAAAAATACCATTCCCCCCCCCCCCCCCCCCCTTATCTCCGAAGTTAACCAAGCGAAAAATTTGAAAATAATATATTTGATTAATATCAACGTGAATATTACCTGAAAAGTATTACTAGACCTCTATCTAGCGTATTTTTTTTTATTCTTCAAAAATCATATGTGTGTTGTATGATATTTCGTACGGAACCCTCGGTGCGCGAGTCAGACTCGCACTTGACCGGTTTTTTATTTTACATCATTGGTTGAAAGTATGCGCTAAGGTTTAATTGCACTTTTAAGTACGTCACTTGCAACTCGCTCTTTTGTACATACACATGACCAGCTAGCTGATCCTAATTAAACAAATAATAAGCAAGTTTACATAGCCCAAGATTGTTTCTTGCTAAAAAGCAGTTGCACGTCTGACCTAGCCTTTATAGATAAGACTGAGAAAGGCAATGAGAGTGGAGTTATTCAAATATGAATGAACTTTGAAAACGCACACATTTTCCCTGGTTGTCACGTAACCTCTTATATTTCAGCAATCTACAAGAAGATACTAAGGATGCAAAAAACATGTGTTTCACGCCACATGTGACACTACAAAATCCAACATACTCCCGGGAGCACTATCTAGTCCACCATTTTGGGCAAGCACTCGACAACTAGATAATTCAGTGAATAAACTATGAGACTTGGACTTCACGTAATGTTCGACCCGTTGCGAATGTTTTACTTCAGGGTATGTACTTATGGTTTGTTAATGCGATCGTTTTCTAGGTGGTCACGTATTTGTAGTGACAAATTTCTTTTTAGGGATAATTTGGGTTTCGTTTGCTCTTTACGACGTCGGGTAATGTAATTCAAAGCTATGTAATGTCAATTTGTCGTCCCACGCTGGGACCGTGTGGACGTTCTACCGTGCATGTAATATGAGAAGGTAATGTGCAGCGAAGGAATTATCCCAGCTATATGCAGCCCTGAATGAAGAGAATGAATTCAAAGACAGGCGTTTCGTGTTGTTTAATTTTATGTATGGCATTTTTCTGCATTAATTTTACGCGAGATAGAAAAAAAGTGCTTAAAATAAATTGATCATGGTTGTGTATTCTTACCGAGCTAAAAAAATATTGACATTGAATGAAAAAATATGGTTGTCTGTAGAGTCGGTTTACGGACGATAATTTTACGTGATATATAAGAAAACATTGATGAAAAATTGCATAACACGTATTTACTCATTTATCGTTAGGAATACCTACTTACTCCTGTGAAGTTTCGAATAAAATAGTCGATCTAATCTTGTATCCCCATACAAACTTTGGACCCCCATTTCACCCTCTTAGAGGATGAATTTTGGAACCTTATAAGGAAACTACGTGTTAATTTTTGAATCTCTAGAACCAGCGGTTTGGCTGTGCGTTAATACGAGTATGTCAGTCAACGGAACGGGACAATGAGCCACACTTTTTCGTGCGTGCAGCCGGCGTTCATCGATTTATAAGACGTTATCACGTCAAAAAATTACACATTGGTACCTCACACCAGCCCTTTTCACTGCAGATTGGGAATTTCTGTCATATTTCAGTCACACGTGCTTAGAACGAGTTACTTCACCGAGTTTTGTCCGGCGTTGGGTCAATAAGATAATTTTCAGCGAGAATTTATTTAAATGAATTCATACTTATTACATCATGCCGCATTATAGCAACAGATGTAACTATGGCGAAGAATACTTTATACATGTAACTTTACGTGCCTAAACTACTGAACCGACTTTGATGAACATAGGATACTTTCTTTTTAAACCCATGAAGTATGGGCATTAGCCACATTCAGTGTTTAGCAGTAACATAATAGTTTACTGCTACATAAACGCATATTGCTTGTGTCAGCGACAACCTAACGTGTATATAATAGGATGCACGATTATGAATAAACGTTCTTTACACCTACAACTAATCTTGTTATTGCACCCACCTCCTGGGGGAGGTAGAAAATTACACCCGAATCCCACGTGGACACAGGCAGCAAGTATAATCAAAATATATATATATTAAATAAGAATTCGGTTTCAATCAAACTTATAGCTTCTCTTGACCACGATTAACTTGCGTTGATTGCTCCTCAAAGCCGATCGGTGTCAAATGACACGCTCTGCGCAAATGCCACTCAGCTCAGACACACTCCATCCGCTGTCGGGTTTGACGAGAACAAGTGACGCCAGCCAAGCCCCTGGACACTTGGTGCAAAATGTTTGACCGTCTGCCAAAACTATACCCCAAAACTATAAGGAATTAAGTATATGAGTTACTAACTGATATACGCTTTTCTTCTGGATGTGGATAGAACTCGCGCAAATATACACGTAAATACACGCACGTCCGCGACAAATCTGCGTTTAGGATGGGTGGGATTAACGCTATCGGCTTGTTATTTCTATATCACGTGTTTGTTTTGCGAGCTTTGTTCAATGAAACTAATTGAACAAACGAGCGAAGCGAACGAAGTTCTCCCTTTCTCTAACCTCTGGTCGTATTTCTCAACCGATTCTCGTGAAATTTTGTGAGCAGGTTCAATAATTATAGATTTTTTAGTCGATTCAGTTTTTCAAAATATAAAATTACAAAAAAGAAATTAAAAAACCGAACGAGTTGTAAGTGCGAGTTTAACTCGCGTGGTGAGGGTTCCGTTTATAATCTAAATTTCATAAGTGTTTTGAATACCCAAACTTCTTATAGGTTTTCCTGTAATCTTTAGGCAAGGACCTATTTTCTATATTTTTTTCAGAATTTTAATCCTAGTAGTTTCGGAGATAAGGGGGGGAATGGTCAATTTTCGTCTTTTTTTTCTAAATTACTTCAAATCTGTTTTTGCTAAAATTATAAAAAATATGTCACATAATATAGTTTGCGATACTTTTTTTAAAATTTTCCAGTTTACCCCCTAAAAGTGGCCCCCTTGTTCAAAATTCATTAATTTACTTTACGCGTCCATCTTTGGATCACCAATTTACATATGTGTACCAAATTTTAACTCAATCGGTCCAGTAGTTTTGGAGCAAATCGGCTGTGACAGACGGACAGACAGACAACCGAGTGATCCTATAAAGGCTCCGTTTTTTCCTTTTGAGGTATCGGAACCCTAAAAGTCGAAAAAAGACAGGCTCCCGAGTTCCTGATAACTAAGGATTTGTAGAGAATATTATTATTACATCATAACTAACGTTACAATCGCATGCATTTTGCTGTGAAAATAGCACCGTCTGAATGTAATTGGATGAGTAGCTAATCCCGATTATGATGCTCTACATATAAATACTTACTCAAACCTAGTTCGTAGGCTTGAAATAATCGAATGTCTGGCTAACTAAATAGGATTAATGACAAGTCTAAGCACTCGGTTAATTAGTCTACACGTAATTAAATATTGTTCATGTTATTGAATAAACTAATAACTACATTACCTACAATACTTAGAGGCATGTGCTATGCGGCAAGGCAAAGTCCATATGTAGCAAAAATCGGTCTAGAGCGAACCGGACCTGCGCGACGAGGGTTCAGTCACGGAATAAATAATAGCACTACGTACAGATGGTTCTCTAGTAACAAATCCCTTGTATAGGTATGCCAAACGTGCCTAAACGTGACCATCTCTTTCTATCGCATGCAACGCGCTCCTTCGCAGGCCACGCCTTAGCGCTAGGGTTGCCGCCAGCGCTAAAGGGTTGCAACATATTAAATTATACGTTAATATAGAAGTGTTATTTACAATATTGCGATTAACTTTTTTTTTAATTATGACACACTGACATCTTAACTGTCAGCTTCTGTAAAATGTAAAACGAAGACAACTTGTGTATACAATACACTAACCCCTTTATTCACAAAACTTAAAATGCCTCTGATAAATAAAATGTGTTATGTCCCTTTCTCACGAACACAAATGTCAAAGTGACAGATAAAGACAGACTAATTTTACCGGCAATTTAGCTAAAATAAATAGGTTTTTTTGAACTTTTATTAATACGGGCATTAAGTAAAGAAAATTAATTTTTGAAAATTCAACATCTACTTATACAATATAACTAACGATGATTCGATATAACGAAGCTGTATAATAGTGCTTGTCGACAGAACACATTAAAAGTTGCATTAGCAAAGCGAGTTGAGCGAGAACTCGTGCGTTTCGTAGTAGCGCGCGGCTACGCCGGCAACTACTACAGTATAGAATAGAATAGAATATATATATATATATATATAGCTATCCACGCCGTCACCGGCGATGGCGACCCTAGCTAGTTACGGTCGTGAGCCCTGATATGGCTTGCGAAGCCGAACTTACTCTTGAACACTCGGTCACAGGAAGCACAGTAAAGCTGACCAGAGGTATTGTAAGTGTAATTGTAGTTGGGCTTTGGGCGCGATTTTCGTGCCTGACGTCTCTCATCAATACACCACTAACAGACCAACTAAGTGGGCCGACCGCATGTACTTCTAGCGGCGCGACGAAATCACGGAGTGAGGGGTCCCTGGTTCAGCACAAATTTATAGGCATATTTATAACTGCCAATAGGAATGTCATGGTTCTATAAAAAATACATTGTAAAACAACGAACTTAATTGCAGTACGTATTTCACGATCTGTGACATCTCAGAGTATTGGCCGCTCTGTCTTTATATTGCATTTTGACTGCAATTTATGTCTTTCGTTGTGCTCTAATTGAACGAGCGAGCGAAGCGAACGAAGTTCTCCGTTTCAGGTTGGGAAAAAAAATTCGTATGTCCGGCTGTTCTCCTCTCCAGGTTGCATTTTTCAACCCATACTTGTGAAATTTTGGGAGCAGGTTCAATAATTATATAGAATTTTTTGTCGACTCAGTTTGTCGAAAATCAAAAAACCGGACCAGTGCGAGTTCTACTCACGTGGTGAGGGTTCCGAATATAATCTAAATTTTGAGAATTTTCCCGTTACTTTAAATACTCAAACTTCTTATAGGTTTCCCTGTAATCTTTAGGCAAGGAACTATTTTCCATATTTTTTTCAGAATTATAAGCCTAGTAGTTTCGGAGATAAGGGGGGGGGGGGGAATGGTCAATTTTCGTGTTATTTCCTAAATTACTTTAAATTTATTTTTTCTAAAATGATAAAAAAATATATATCTGAGATGCTTACAACAACCCCTTTCATTTGATATGTCACACAGTACAGTTTGCGAAACTTTTTTTTTTTTAATTTCCAGCTAACCCCCCAAAAGTGGCCGCCTTGTTCAGAATTCATTAATGTACTTTTAGCGTCCATCTTTGGGTCACCAATTTACATATGTGTACCAAATTTCAACTCAATCGGTCCTGTAGTTTAGGAGCAAATCGGCTATGACAGACGGACAGACAGACGCACCAGTGATCCTATAAGGGTTCCGTTTTTTTCCTTTTGAGGTACGGAACCCTAAAAAGACTAGCACGAGTTCTACAGCTCACAGAGCCACTACCTAGTTATAGTTGATATATATGAGCCTATTGTCAAAACGACTATCTACTCGTTTATGCAAAACAATTATAATATTATATTATTTAAATCTAACTAAGTACTTTGACTTTTCTCAGAATAACCCCAGAAACCGATTTCAATTCCATGCTTTTGTCGAATATGGACCATTCAACAAAAGCATGGAATTGAAATCGGTTTCTTTCTGACAAATTATTTGTATGTGTGTTGAGTAGGTTTGGCGCCCGTGGAAACGAGCGTGCGCAAAAAATACAAAACGGATTCCTATTCGATGCGTTTCGCAAACTGACCCCCAGAAACAAAGAAAAAAAACAGTGTAAAAATATTTGATCGGAATATCTTCAAATTAATAAACTCTTCATTTCGCCAATAGCGAAAATGCTTATTTAAATATATCAAGTAAAAAATACTTTTCCAATTTAATTAAATCCCAGCAATCCCAGCATTCAGAAAACTACTGGAAGCCAATCCCTTGAAACAGCTGCTGTAGAGTAATTTGAGATATTATAATATTCCACTTAATCAAATTGCTGAAGCCGGTAAGTTTAAAACAGAACTAAGCCGTCAGTCGCGATTGCAAATTGCTTTTACTGTGCCCTTTGTTCAAACTTGTGCCTTAAGCCATGAGACAGAGCACTGACGAGACATACCACTAGTATAAAATAAAGCCTCATTTTCACTGGGCGTTGTAGCTCAAATCCCGCATGTGGCGAGCGCGTTTGCCTTAGGTCGGTGATTTAAATCTTATCCTCGTAATCTTCTAAAAAACCAAGTGCGAGTCGAACTCGCCTACGTAGAGTTCCGTACAAAACTACAAATGTATAATTTTCAGATTTTCCCCTGTACTTGTAATATAAGACGATATTACTTGCCAAATTTTATATTTATAGGTCAACTGAAATGAAACTTTAAATTTTGATGACCTCGAGAGTGTCGAAATAAACTTTTTTGTGGCATAAACGTTACGTACCTACTTTAAACAAAGACTATATTTTTATGATTTAATTACAAATGTATATAGTTTTCAGATTTTCCCCTGTACAGTAAGGGAAATGTATTCACGTACCACCGTAGAACCCTGTCGCAACTGACAGGCCGCCGTCACTCACACTCGAGTGGTACGTCACCTTATTGCGATAGGATTCTACGGTGGTACGTTAATACATATCCCTTACTGTACCTGTTGATGTTGATGTTGTGTAGGGACGCCTGGCCGGAAACAGGCGGGCTGTCGATCGCTTGTCACGTTCATTCAGCCCCTTTCCCTCAGGATTTTTTTTCCTTACTGTACCTACTTGTAGTACAAGATGATATTACTTGCCAAATTTCATAATTATAGGTCGACGGAAAGTACCCTATTAATTTTGATTCCCTTGAGAGTGTCGAAATATACGTTTTTTTGCGGCGTATCTTTTTTTACGTTAACTTAGAAAGTTGAGTTTTTTACAGCTTCAAGGGACTGTAGACTTGAGTATATGATTTTAATTTGTACTCGTTACCTCTACGCATTTCCGAGATAAAGGGTCTTGACAGACAGACAGACGGACAACAAAGTGATCCTATAAGGGTCCCGTTTTTTTCCATTTGAGGTACGGAACCCTAAAAACAACTTAAATGGGTATAGCCATAAATTAGCCATATTTATTTTAGTATAAAATTTAGTTTAATTTCGTAATCATAGTGAAGTTATTCAATATCGGCTTTATAATATGATAGCGGTTTTATGAACATCCGTTAGGTTAGGTCATATTTCATAAGATCATAATATATTCGATCCCATGTTCTGAAGGACGACCGAATAGCCTGGTGGTTAGAGAACCTGACTATGAAGTTTGAGGTCCCGGGTTCGATCCCCGGTCGGGGCAGATATTTGTATGATGAATACTAATGTTTGTTCTCGAGTCTTGGATGTTTAATATCGATTTGTGTATGTATTTATCTATATAAGTATGTTTATCCGTTGTCTAGTATCCATAGCTTTTACCTAGTTTGGGACTAGATCAAGTGGTGTGAATTCCCCCACGATTTTTTAAAATTATCTTTATCAAACTGGGCCCTAATCGGAGATTCCACATCTTTTGATAGTCATAAAAATAGTCTAAGGAAAATACAAATGTAAACAGTACGAAAACCCCGGGACAAAGCAAACGAGTGTCGGCAAGAGCCACTAACATAAACATAAATATTTCATTTGGAAGCATGAAGCGAGTTTAGTACACGCACACGCACGCTGTTGCAATGTTGTGTTGCTCTCAGCGAGAGATAATTATATCGAGTGCATAAATGTCAACGGCCATAAACAAAGATATAAAAATACGTCCAAGTATATCATCTAAACCATACGAATAATAAGGAGTAGTGAACGTAAGTTGGTAGCTTTGTAAGTTTGTGTGGTAATCTCCAAAAGTAGGTACTCATCCGATTTTTTTGTCTCCACGATAAATTTAGGTTTTTTTTCCCGTGATTTTCTTGTTAGTAATAATTGTTTTGTAAAAATCCACTAGTTATAAAATTCCGAACAAAGTGAAAAATCCAAAAATTCATCGCCAAGAGCAGGATTCGAATCCACGACCTCTGCATTTTGTGCATCCGTAGGGTTCCGTAGTTGAATGTCTGTCTTTGTTACATCGAAACGCACGCGCCGAGTAAATGGTGCAGTTGCGTCGGCCGAATGTTCAGGAAAACCTTTCCAAATACGTTTTTAAGTTGATCGTTGAGTAATAACTAGGTAACTAGTCATGCCTACTTAGTCGTGATAGTTTTATTCTTAAATTAATTATATTTACTATTTATTGCCAGGATTTTTGTCACATTCCCGGTATTAGCCATTTAGCCGGCAGGGGGTACGGCACATTGACTCGAACAAAAATTAGGGCTTCAAAGCCCAATATCTCGCAAACGGATCACTAAGTTGAAAAATAGTCTTCTGAAACCCATAATATTTTTAAACAAGCTATCCAACGATCGGTTTAATAAGAAAAAAAAATACATATCCACTTTAGGTGTAGGGGAGGTACACGAAAACAAAAATGTTACCAAGTTTTTATTCTACCATTTTGTCGGCGTGATTAATTTTTGTACCCATGCTGAATTACAGGTTTCTTGTAGTAAGGGTCACTGAGCTAAGCCGCAGACGGACACACGGACATGGCGAAACTATAAGGGTTCCTTGTTGACTACGGAACCCTAAAAACAGGCGCTGTTACAGCATAGGAAATCATGACGTCACTTGTCGCTATTTCCCAACAAACTGCATACAAACGAAGCCTTTTTGGCGTTTTATAAAAAGTTGCTGATATTACTATCCGTCAACAATCCTATGATATTTGACTCTGTGTGTTGTGCATGGCGCATTATTTCTTACATGGAACAAAGCGTCTTCGCGCTGCTTAACGTTGTTTAAGGCTTGCACATATTAAAGCCAAATATGCCCAGAGGGGTAAACACGTAACATTTCGAACGAGTGTTAAGACAGTTCAACTGTCATTTCCCGATACAAAAATTGTCATTTCGATTTACCAGATGCGCGTACAATGCGTTACGTAAACGACAAACAGTTTGCGGTACTAACTGAACGTGAACACGAAAAGGAAATGGAAGGTAGGCAACTTTTTGCGTTGCTTTTGCAATATGGTGCATTGCGTGATATAAGAGTATCTACTATAACCCTTTACAACCGAGAAATCGTGATTTGCCAAGTCTAAAATGAACTTTAATGACAATTGTCAAAAAATTGACAATTCAGTGTAACAATCCTGCAAGGTGAAGGCCATATTTTTCGGATATATCATGACAAAGTTGATTATAATAATATTTTGGCGTTTCTTTCAGACAAAAAATTCGCATCTATTGTAATTATAAACTTTTTATAGTACAAACATCTGTAGACGCTAAATATTGTATAGGTATAGTGCTCTTTTCCGTTACTGAAGAACATTACAAAATACCCAATTATAACTTTACTAAATTACTAAAAAAGCTTAATTTTCTTTTACAAAAA
This sequence comes from Epinotia nisella, assembly GCA_932294315.1. Taxonomy (NCBI): domain Eukaryota; kingdom Metazoa; phylum Arthropoda; class Insecta; order Lepidoptera; family Tortricidae; genus Epinotia; species Epinotia nisella. The sequence continues at coordinate 15,811,048 of OW028681.1, forward strand.
AAAATACTTTTACTACGCGGGCGAAACCGCGGGCAAAAGCTAGTGCCCAAATATAACTTTACTAAATTAGTATGGCTAAAACGGCAGTAACTGTTCCTGCTTTTGGTCTCCTTAAGGTACAAGCAACGTAGTCTAATATTCACTAGAAGTTTCACTACACTTTGTCAATATATCTGCTGCATTCAGCTTATACAACAAATTCCCCTATATATGAGACCTTCTTACTACTAAGGACTGCGGTGTAGCACTTCGTAGCTGAGCTACACGTTGAAAGGTATCTATAGAGACGACTTCGCTACGTTGAAGACCTCGTAGAATGTAGCACGTTTCGTAGCGTTAGACTCATAAGTAAATGTCTAGCAAGCAATAAGTAATATACAAATGGCTTAATATTTCTAAACAGTATTTAGTAAGATCATGTAGGTACAGTCGCCCACACTCCTAACTGACCATTTGTGAACCTTATGTCACTGATATAAGGTTCACGAATGGTCAGTTAGGAGTGTGGGCGACTGTACTCTTTATACAATCAAGACTTAGTTTATTTTATCTTCTCTTGATTTCTTGTTACTTAATTTTCAGTTTCATATCATATTTATTCCATAAATTTAGTTAGCTTTTATTTGATTATTAGTAGCTACTCGTACAAAATGAATCAAAATCCATTTTCTTCAATCGTAGACGAAACGGCGCATTAACATAACAAAATATCTCCGTGCTGTGAAATATATTATTTGGTATACAAATATTGTTTCATTTATATGTCTAAAATCAATCTCCATGGAGACCTTGGGTCCATAGGGACCGGAGACCCTAAAATAATTAAATTATACCTAATAATGAGTGAACATATCTCTGTCATATTTTTTTGGAAAAATCCCTAAAACTAACACTGGAAGGAATTTGAGAAAATCTTAAATTAAATTACGAATTTAATTTTGGGTTACGGGTCCTAGTCACCTTCTTAAGTCAAGTTTTGATTCTACTTTCCTTCCCAGTGTTACAATTTTTCTTTTATATATTATATGACGAATAATATGAAAAATAATCATGAAACAATAAACTAAAATGACGGCATTATAAATTCCAATAAATACTAAATCACAGTAACATTTGTAGTAGGACATTTAACGCCTACATGACAAAGAACGTTGACCTCTCTGTAAATTTTCATTCGTATTGCATGAAAATAAAATAAATTGACTCACCGTTTTCAGGAGGTATGTAGTACACTAACACTCAATCCACACTAACATACACTATGGTCTGTTCTTAAAGTTTAGACTAGTTCCTAATGGCACACTTAATTTATGTTTTTAACACATGAGACAAAACCACACACTATTTATTTAAGTCCTAAGTTCCACACGCACTATTACTATTTTTTTTTATTTAAGTATAATGTCTTTGGTCACACTTAACTTTTCTTAAAGGCCTTTAGACCGATCGAGGGGATAAAACAATGTCTAAAACCATTTATAAAACAGTGTAAATAGTTTTATAAATTGTGTGTATAGTTTTCAAAGGTCGCAAGTAGAAAGTTTCAGTCGCTTCTTGTGTATAAATCGGTTTTGGTAAAATGTTCCTTTGAGTTGCATGGTGAAGAAAACAATGGCAAGCGGGTCCACGTCTCACATAGGTCAATCAGTAGTGTTCAAAAGTCGGCAAAAGTTCTCGAAACTGACTTTAACTATCATTTTATTCGATTGCGTGCGATTGTTTGGCTGGTTGATGGGTTTGAGTTTTAGGGAAAGTAGAAAGGTTAGAAATGTGGAGATATGCGTGTTCGTTTGGTCGATCGTAGTCCATGGGCGCGGAGCGCGGCGCGCGGGCGTCGTGCGCGGTGGTTTTCGGTGGACTGAGGGCGAACGCTGGCCAACCGCGCGGCAACCTGCGTGCACACCAGCATGCAAACACTGCAATTACCATGGTCCGCCGTGACACGACACTTGTGTCACAGTTAGCGTTACTAACCCAGTTCCGTCAATCATAATTTCGGTTACATTGTTAACTTAATCACACTACGGCAAAATCGTAGATTGTTCAATTCACGAAGACACATGCATGCCACTTCTGCCTACGCTGTTGACAAAAAATATTATTGTGGTCTCGCCTTCTTAATGATTCATGTTTTGACATTGTTTCGCCGTAGCAAAATTAATTAAATTAATCGATTGCACGGCAATTAGCTCGATTGTGTCGGGCCGTTTGGGGCATTGTAAATTTTCGGTGTTGAAATTCTGTATGTGCTGACCCAATTGCCTTTGTTTAATTGTTATCGAAATGTCAATAAGTACAAAACTGGGTATGTTCCGTGTGTACATTTATCCGTTCGTAGCACGCTACACCACGCTTCAGTAAGAATGACCTAAATGACCATCGCCATTACTGAAAAGTAATTGTGAGGATAGTAGGGAAAGCTCTTAGAAGAAAAAACAAATACCTTTTTTTAGATTATGTATAAAACGAACATTATTATGTGAGGCGGAAAAAAAATTATCGACAAGTAGTCATTTTTATTTGCACATTAAACGTCTCCCGTGTAGGTGTTAATAAAAACCGTGATGTACAGTCAGCATCAAAAGTCTACGCAAACGAAGACGTCAAAAGACTTTATTAAAAGGGAATAAGAATTTTTGGCGTCTTCGATTGCGTAGTTACTTTTGATGCTGACTGTGCATAAAGGATAAGACAGCTGAAACATAAAAAGTTGGGAAATATAAGCAAGTGGGTGCTTTTGAAAAAGCCTCCACCCAGACAAAAGCAGAACAAGAGGACGCCAAAGAGATCATAAAATAAATTGGAATTCACCTAAATCTACTAAACACCTCTTCTAATAGGTAATTATTTGACATTAAGCTATAAATACCTACGATACATTGATAAAGTAAGAACAAAGACAACTCGCACACTAGGTGTAAGTCCAATTGTGGTGTCCACTTTAAAACAATGACACAACAATGCCAAAATTAATAATATTTTTTTGAAGCATTGTTGAAACCTATTTCTTGAAACTATGACTTTAAATTTCAATCGCAAAGTAAACGTGATGAACAGTTTACATTTGATTTAATTTTACGAGAGAGATTTCTTACGATTGTTTTTGAATAGCTCCTGAAAATCATATAGGTATTTAAATCGCCTACCTACTTAAAAAAGCCGTCAAAATGTTCGCCAGTCGTTATTTCTGAACTGTAAACGATTAAATAATTAGTTGTGCTCAGGCGCATCGTGACGTCAGCGTGACGTCACGCTCGCCTGTCGCCAAGTCCCGACGCAAAGTCTATTCCTGTCCCGAACGTCGGGCGACACTGAAAATATTTCCGACCACTCAAAGGTCAACCGTACACATCCATAATGATATATCTGTGTCATTTACACCCGCCGATGATTCTGGTGATGACTTAATAATGTATTTGAAACGAGAAACATTTATGCGGATAGTTTTATGGTCGGTTTGAGTGCTGTTGTACTGTATTTTAGCAAATAAGAGCAATAAACTTGTATTTTTAACATTCAGAGGTTATTCGTTCGTCTTAAACTACCTACGAATTATTCAAGTACGGTCGGCCTCACAAGGGGCTTAACACCTTTGTACCGTGTCGACGACACTTAAGTCTCCAGCTACTTATGAGATCGACTGTACATGGTATACCGAGTTTTGCTCAGCGTTATTCGCCTTTTTCCGGAAAAAACGGTTTTAGCCGAAAATATAAAATAGCCAGATTGATATTTCGATCCCTCAAACCCCTACACTGTAAATTACACCGAAATCGTTAGCGCCGCTTTAGATATATCCCGTTTACAAACAAATAAATAATTATGTTTAACACTTTCACTGCCAGAGACCCACCTAGCGGGTGCCTACGTCGTAGGTGGTTTCCACTACATACGGGGAAAATCACGGGATTGGCTACGAGCGTAGAGCGTAGCGATACTTGGCAGTATCTAAATGTGTTAATAATTGCATGAGCGAGCGATGCTAACGAAGTTCACATGCCCGGTACGTTAGTTCAAACAAAAGCAGGTACCAATGCATCAGTAGGTATTTATTTTGTGTTTTAAATTAGTGTGATGTTCTATGGATCATAATAATAAACATCTTTCTATAGCATTGATTAAGGGGGAAGTTTCTTAACGCTTTCCATGCAAATATTTTTACTTGAAATACATTGCTAATTATGATTTTAGTCAAAAACTTCAATTGATTCTCGCGAATAAAAAATAAATGCATTTTAGGTACATTAAGTACAACACCATTATTCGTTTTGGGTACTTAAAAATGAAAAGTAATTTTGTCTATTTGGTGGTAATAAGGTTAGGTATGTAATATAATAATAATAACACAATAAAACAATAATAACATGATATTATTAATTTTTATTATCTTCATTCTAGGTTAATTTAGTTTATTTAAGTTTTTAATAATAATTAAGTAATGTAGTCCGAGAAATGTATGTAAAAAAGTGCAGCGTGACGTTTATCCTTAATCCAAATATCCAAATGACGCTTTACTAGCTTTTTTCAAGCTCCGTTCACAAGATTGACTGAGGTGTATCTTAATATTCGTATTTCTATTTAATTGTTATCTTCTTCAGCTTGGGCCAAAATTCTTTCATGTGTCCGGATGTCCAGCTGTTCTTCTCTACAAGTCGCATTTCTCAACTGATTTTCGTGAATTTTTGTGAGTAAGCTCGATAAATATAGTTTTTTAGTCGATTAAGTTTTAGTATTTTTTCATTTTTTTTAACGACACAGACTTCTGGTTTCTAGAGCCCACCGAGCCATTAGTTTTAAAGCACTTTACATATCCGTTTTAATAAACACTGAATCAATGTGCCAAAACGGTGCAACACTGAAATTAGATTTGATACGACAAAATACATTTCTCAGATTGACACCCCGTGCCCCGTCGAGCAAAACAAACTCACAACAACTTTATATTAGTTCGCTGAACACATTTTCCACCTACGTCTAGAAAACATTTCATAAACATGAACTTACTGCTTGTTTAATTAACAGGACCGAAAACTAATTAACATTTTCTTGTTTTGTAATTATTTTTAAAAGCATTACAGAGAGTAATGAGAGAGTTAGGTGCGTACATTAACCTTCTTTTGTGATTTATTACCCTACCTTTTAAGGTAAATTAAGTGACTACATTTTACAAGGTTTTCAAATTAATTTCTGGGTAATTGCAAAAGAGCTTGAGAGTGCATCACATAGCATATAGGACTTATGGGTGAATGGCAAAGTTACCCATGTAAAATATATGACTGATTGTCGTTATACATACAATGGGAAAAAAATTAAGCTTTGATTAAATTACTTTATGCCTTAAATGTAGTAGATAAAGGGTGGATTAAAATAAAATTGTTTATAACAAAACTTAAATATCTTGGCTCCAAGTTGTTAAAAGCGTTTAATCGTATATATCTATGCGTATATAGAGATATAAACGATTTAAAAAAAAGAAATGTTTATAAAAAAACATCCTTGAAAAAGGAACATTTTACATCACTTTTCAATATGACCTGTGAAAATATATACTGCAAGTATCTCGGCTCCGATGCATTTTAGAGTATTACATTTTTTAACAAAGTATGTTTGTATAGAATAGATCTAGATATCATAATCTACACTTTTTACGAGTGGCAGCTCACCTAAAAAAAATTACAACACTTATATACCCATGCCCTTTATTTGGAAAAAAAAAACTATTGCATTTAAGTATTTTCAATAAGATAATACATAATCCTACTAATATTATAAATGCGAAAGTTTGGATGTTTGGATGTTTAGATGTTTGGATGTTTGTTACTCAATCACGCAAAAACGGCTGAACGGATTAAGATGAATTTTGGTATACATATAGTATATAGCCTGGATTAACATATAGAATAATTTTTATCCCGGGAATTATCCCCTAAGGGGAAGAAATGGGGACGAAAGTTTGTATGGAGTTACGATATAAACGAGTTCCACGCGGACGAAGTAATAATTTAGTTGTAATAAGACCTTTGGCTGATAATTAATACGATATTATGCACAATTTACCATTTTTTTTAAATATTAAGTATAATATTTTATGAATAATACCAAGTTTACCTTGTCATTTCCTACTGACTGTTTGTACAACATAGTTTAATACATTCTAGCTTAGACTGATACTTGTAACACCAATGTACCTATGTTTTAAAAACAAATACTTAAATGAATTACTATTGGATACAAAAATTACAAAATTAGCACTTTAAACTCGTACCTTAATTAGACAATTTGACATCAACAAACTTCGTGGCTTAAATGAGGTTAAATCCATGATAAATGTTTGAAGTCCTTAATAAAGAACCTTGAGGTTGACCGGCAGAGAATGCCTCATTGCATTAAGTTCGCCTTTCGTCTGATATGATGAATAAGGTACATAGGTAACCTTATTCAACATATGAGCCGAAAGACGTCCACTGCTGGACATAGGCCTCCCCCAAAGAGTGCCACAATGACCGGTTCTGCGCCACCCGCGTCCAGCGGACTCCCGCGACCTTTACCAGTTCATCAGTTCACCTTGTGGGGGGGGCCTACCCACGCTGCGCCTTACTTGCACGTTGTACCTTATTACTGGGCAATAAAGTTCAAATAAATAAATGAACCTTACTCGTACTTTTACAAGTACGCCAGGACGATTGTACGAAATACTATTTTAGTTACATATTTAAAATTGTACGTATGTATGTAGTGTTTTAAACATCTTTGGCACTCCCATGAGTATGACAAACCTAAGGATAATATAAAATATGATAAACATGATGGTAAATATTAAGCATTTTAAGCTATAGAGTGTGTCAAACAAATTTACTCAACACAATGTAGGAATACGACACACTTGAGGAATTACTGCGCATGCCTTAGGCGAAAGTTTGGTAAAAACATCGTGTCAATCAACCGTCAAACAAGAATTCCCAAGAATGTCCATTAATCTATTATGCAAAACTTTTTACCAACTAACTTGTTAGTTCCATCTAACCAATCTAAACTTAAATGAAAACAAGGTCTCGTTAAATTTCCGATAAAAATAAACTTAGTATGGCGAGTTTTATCCCGGAAATCATCCCTAAAGGGGGTGTAATGGGGGGTGTACATTTGTATGGAGCTACTGAAATGTTACTGTAAAACACGATGTCTAAAATTAATAAAATGTATTTGTTACTGCTTAAGACCTACACAATCAAACTCAAACTCAAACTCAAAATGATCTTTATTCAAGTAGGCCTAGTAACAAGCACTTTCAAATCGTCAGTTAATTTTTTAGAGTTATTTTTAAACATAAAGAATAAAATATATATGATAAAAAAAATTGTATAAAAAATACTAGTAGAATATTTCTAAAAAAACAATCTAATGTCAAAAAACAAAATATTACGAAAATAATAGATTAAAAATTCAGTCAAAATTAGTTCCATGGAGTTTTATCATTCATGTAGTCTTGTGTGCTATAATAAGCTTTCGAGATAAGTTTACGCTTCACATAGTTCTTGAATTTATTAATAGATAACTCAGTTAAGTTTCCTGGAAGTTTGTTATAAAACCTTACACAATTACCCATGAACGATTTTTTAATCGATATCTAAATAGAAATAGAGTTCGTTCGTAGGCCATACTAACATACCTAGGTTAAGATATACTAACAATATATGGATGTAAAAACAAAAAAAAATGTCCGAAATAAAGTTTTATTTATTTATTATTTATTTATTTTTCAAAACGTCCGGGTTCGATTCCCGAGTAGTTGTGTATAAGCTTTTTAAAAATGTATGAAGGCAGTTTTTCTTGTTACTAAAATTGATGACATGGTTCCTAAGAAGAGATCTTCGTATGTCTTATAGTTTCAGACTTTCCCATACTGACCGATCTAAATGTGCCACCCTGTATGTTATCGGGCAGCTGCGCCTGGATTCTCCATAGTACACGAGCGTAAACGTGCGTGCTTCTAGTCTGAGTAGGTATTTTAATATTATAAGAGGAAAAATCGTTGACTTTGTGATTTTGTATGTACTTAATAAATTTTGGTTCACGACAGACATTCGAACCCAGTCTAATATGCTAAAATTCCTGAAGCATTATTTGACATTTACTAACAGCTTTCTGGTCAAAGGAAACACCGCGAAAAAACCTGCAATAGGTTTCAGAGGCCCTACCGCGAAACGAAATTCGTTTTCGTTCGTGTATCTCCATCTCTGTCGCACTTGCCAGTTCGAGCGACAGAGACGGAGATACACGAACGAAAACGAGTTTCGTTTCGCGGTAGGCCTATGAAAGTTTCGTGGATTGTATATAATAAATAATACACTGCTGGAAATAGGCCCTACCCCTAAGTTTCTTACATGTAATAATGTTATGTCGTCATTTTCTTAATAGGTTCGTAACGCCATCTGCGGGTATTATTAGGATTTAATTTCTTTCACACACGGAAAATCCTCCCTACACGTTTCTACAACTTTACTGTATCCAGCGCTCTGTAGTTCCGAAGTGGTCGTATAGATGGCGTTTTCAATGTAATTTAGTTTCAAGTGGTTTTACTTAATTTTGTTCAGTTCTTTTCTGTCTTAAAAACCTTTACTATGCCTGATGATATCCAGCATACGATAATCGATTCAATGCCTATAAAAAAAGAATTCATTTTACATGTAGGTAGTGTGTTCTATATCTTAAATTAAATATTTTAATTGAGTAAGAAAGTTAAAAGGCTTTATGTTGTAAGATCATCTTGTTTATTTGTTTTATAAATATTTTGCTACATCATTACTTGCGCTACGTTTATACTTAGCGCCTAGCCACCTAAGTACATTTGCAAGAGACTGAGGCGAGAGGCGTGGGAGAAATTTTACTTGGAAACTGTAAGTACCACAATCGAAGATTCGAGATAGCACAAGTTCAAAGAGGTCGATACTTATCTTTGAGTACTCTTTTCACACTCATCTGTAAGAATATCATCATTATTAAGAGTGTGCTATGTAATAGGGTGTGTAATTAAGTAAAAGATAAAAACATAGGAAATAATTTAGGAATAATTTAGGAGTAAGTACCTAATTTAGGAAATAAGACGAAAATTGACCATCCCCCCGCCCCCTTATCACCGAAACTACTAGTCTTAAAATTCTGAAAAAAATATGGAAAATAGTTCCTTGCCTAAAGATAACAGGAAAACCTATAAGAAGTTTGAGTAGGTATTCAAAGTAACGGGAAAATTCTCAATATTTTTGTGTATTTTGTATGGAGCGCCTAATGCTTAGATAATAGGAATTTTACGGAACCCTCACCACGCGAGTTGAACTCGCACTTGTCCGGTTTTTTTTTTAATCTCTCATTGCTTATTTATTTTTCGGTGTCACAGCAAACTTAGGTTCGTTATTCCGTAGAGCATCAGTATTTCTAGTTTCCCGTCGTGCAGCGAAATTATTCCGTATACTCTTGATGAATAAGTCGAGAGCCTTAAATGGGTTAACAATCGGTAACATCAGAACAACCAAACCTTAGTTAGTTATACATATAAATATAAATAAATATTTCGGGGACAGTCTTACAAAAATTGACGGAGTCCCAAACTAAGCAAAGCTTGTACTATGGGTTCTAGGCGAGGATACATATACTTATATGATAAATACATACTTATGTACATATATAGAAAACATCCATGACTTAGGAACAAATATTCGTGCTCATCACACAAATAAATGCCCTTTCCGGGATTCGAACCAACTATTTCGAATATACTTTTAATAGTTTTAATATTACAATGAAAACCCAAACTCATTACACTTAAATATACTTGCTGGTATTCTAAATTCGAACGCTAGACCGCCAACTTCACTGGGTCACTGCCACTTGTAAGTAGTTAGTAGGAAATCAGTTAGTAATTTAACAAGGAAAGTATGATTCGTTGTAAATGCAGTGAATGAAAAAACAATGCGAATACAAGGAGTCGGGGCAGAGCTGCGTGCAATTGGGTCATGGGTCAAGGCTGCTGTCAAGGGCTGTACCACTTACCCGGCTGCTTTCTCGCTTTACTCGAGGTTCTGCCCGGGAACTTGTCATCACTATACACAAAAATATAGCTATAAGATGATATTAAGTATTGTTTTAAAGAGTGGGATATTCATATTAGAAGATCGCATTGAATCCGATTATGTATTACAGTGTGACCCTTTCTCAGCAAATAAATCAAGATTATTGTATTGTTAGAACGTAGAACTAAGTAATATTTTAACTTTCCAATTGATGTTTTATCTCAGGTCGTCTGCGACTAATTGCTTTATTATTCTTACAAGCTTTTATTTAACTTGCAATGTGCGTATGTATATTGTCCGATTCAAATCTTGCTAAACATATTTCAACCTTTTTCTGATATCCGATTGAGCTGAAACTTGGCATACTTATGTAAGTTCGGGGACAATGCAATATTATGGTACCATCGAGCTGATCTGATGATGTAGCCAGATGGTGACCACATCAACTCCTAAACTAAACAAGATAAACCCGTCGTGTTTTCAATCGTTGGAACCCTGTCAACAAGGAGTAGTTGATGATTGTGAAAAAAAATATAAGTACAGTCAACATAAGATTGTATCAAAAAAAATGTTTGCAACATATCCTTATTTTTGTTAATTATACATATTTAGAGGCTCTCATCTATCTATGACGTCAATAAAAAAACACAAACATTTTATGTTAATCATATTCAGCCTCAGTACTACGTATATAAAATATCACCCACAAAAAACAAACGGGTAATTTTTTCACTCGCTCAAAGTCAGTAATAAAATTTCCTCGTTTCAGCTTTGCGGATGAGCCTGAAGATAAATTTAATAGCTGTCGCCTGAAGATGCCTGCTTCCAAAAATAGCCTCTCAGTGTCCCGTGGATTCCATACAGCTATATATGTAATAATATGTAACTTGAAGTACCCGAAAGATTCATCTGTCTCGACAAGTCAACTTTTTTGCAGATCTATTGGACAATTCGTCAAGAGAACAATATTTACAAAGTTTTCTGAACAACTAATTCTTGCAAATATTTAGCGGCGCTTGTAATTAGTGGCTCTGTATATAATTCAAAAAGTAAATATATGCATTAACTGAACACTTTTTACAGACTATTGACGACAAATATTTCAATTTTAATTCAGATTTGTTTGATTATGGGTTTGACAGGCTGCACGGGTGGGCATTGTGCGCGCGCAACTATCCGCCATCTTGAATTTTCTCCCCATGTCACGGGAAACTCGGCGGACGTAACAGCTGTGAGTGCGTCTCACTGCTCATTCCTGAATCTTTTTTTTAAACATTTAATAGTTCTAGAGGAAACGCTGACACGAGTAAAAAATATCATTCCACAAACACCGTTTTAGCCAGTGTGAATAAACAAGTGAGTTACGACATAAAATTAACAAATTATCGATTTTATATATTTCAATTCGCTGAAACTGTTAGTGTCTTGTTCCAGATTAAAACAGTTGTAAATTATTCTATTATCGTATAATATTTTGTGAACTGAAGGGAGTGGAACGAGCTGGGAAATCAATAAACGCTTGGGGATAAGTACGTCGAGTGGTGCGAAAGTTACAGCTGAGGTGAACCATTACACCAAGTTGTACAGAGCGATATAAATAAATAATTTTACCATTTGCTGCGGAACAGTTCGGAGGTTTGTATTCAAAAGCCCTGTATCATTTCTAGCGATGGATTTAAATGTTTATAAATGTTGGAAACAACTGAGGGAAATCGTAGAGCCGGAATATTAAAACTTGTAGTACTTATAATTAAATGAGTTCTCGTTTTTTTAATACACTAATTTATAAATGTTTAAGGATACATTAGATCAACCGTTCAAAATTTACAAGGTGGTCGAAATTTTTATTTGTGCTTTTCTTTAATGCCAGAACTTAAGATGATACTTATTCACCTATATTAAATATTTTATTGTGTGCCAATAGACTTATGAATATTATGTTAACTTCCTACTTTGAGTATATCAATCGAAATCATTAAAATGTTTCGTATCAGTGAACCAAGATATATCTAAGTGCTACTTGTTACGTACCGACGTCAGCGACAACCTGACGGCTGGGCTGTCTGCAAGATTTACATAAATCTCGACATAAAATAAATTAAAAATGCTAAACAACAGGGTATCATTCTATCTATAGATTTCAAACAACGGTAGCTTTCTTTTTTTTTGTTAAGGCAAGTGAAATAAAATTGTATTTTGTAAAGGTAATTAAGCCTAATTACCTTTACAAAATACAATTTTATTTCACTTATTAACGATAGAGATTTTTTAATTCTCTTCTATATCTACTAGTTGGCTAGTGATATTGCATAAGCTCATCAATGGTAATGGGATATTAATTCGTAGTAAGAAGACCTCGCTGACTTATGAAGGGGTTCGATTCCCCGTCAGTCCAGCCCTGCTAGCATAACTTATTGACTCTCTACTCTACTCGCGCGCGGGATAAACTATCTGTCACTTTTTGACAGCATTAATCAGAAAGTGACGGACAGTCTATCTCGCGTGCGAGTAGAGTCGATAGTCAAGTTATGCTAGAAGGGCTGTATTGCTCTATATAGCCGAGTGGTAAGGCACGCGACTTTTCATCACGAGGAAGTGGGTTCAAACCCCCATCTCGTAGGTACCACTGCGATTTTTTAGGGTTCCATACCCAAAGGGTAAAAACGGGACTCTATTACTAAGACTCTGTTGTCTGTCCGTCTGTCTGTCTGTCCGTCTATCACCAGGCTGTGTCTCATGAATCGTGATAGACAGTTGAAATTTTCACACATGATGTATTTCTGTTGCCGCTATAACAAAAAATACTAAAAAACAGAATAATATAAATATTTAAAGGGGCTCCCATACAACAAACGTGATTTATTGCTCGTTTTTATAGATAATGGTACGGAACCCTTCGTGCGCGAGTCCAACTCCCACTTGGCCGGTTTATTTAAATATCGTTTGATATTTGACAGTAGCTTTTTGGTGAATCGTAAGGAAACCGGTCTAATCCCAACAAGGTGTCATCCCTCGGCGTTGGAAGGTCGGGGTAGTCTGCACTTTCGTAAATCTAGTGCCTACGCCATAACTTGGGATTAGGTGCTAAAGCGGAACCGAGCTTCTTTAAAATACAACCGGGGAAAATGCTAATAGAAGGATGATGAAATGCCATACACGCGTTTCCTAAACGACATTCGTGGAAAAACCAATTTTATAACCACCATAGTTTCTCTCTTAAGTTTATGTAAAAGACTAGTTCCTTATGATACAAATTTATAACGTAGTGTTGCTATATGGATAGTAAACCATCAAATTATTGCAAAACTTACAAATAAAATAAAAATAATAAAATGATATAGACTTGAAAATGTAAATCGTCCAAGAGTAAATTTAAATCTTTAAATAGGATATTACGCTTTAATAAAAACAATTATGCACCTAAACGCTTTTATAGAAACAAAATTGTATGACAACTTATGGACCTAAACGCAGTATTTCACGACCAAAACATCAATTTACTTGATTTTCGATTCAACGATTATACCTACTCCTACCTAGTACAAAAATAGAAAACTATGACGTCATATTTATGTCAATTAGTGTGAACTGCTTTTGTATATTTATTTATTTTAATTGCAGTTGCTCCCACATTTGTTCCTCTCCAAAAACTGATTCGAATGGCATCGTAAATCTTAGGAATCATGCCTATTAAATACCTACCTACATGCAACAAAAATAAAACGCGTCGAAACAGTTACCCGAGCATTCTGTCAATATAAATTGCGCCCATATCGCAAAGGATGTGACGACACTTTTGTATTATCTGCGATTCTCTTCATCGCATATGCTACCACTTATATCAAGCACGCGTATACTCTAATCTTATCTTTAAACATGGTATACATACAGATGTTTTTTATTTGACGGTCGTGGGAGATAAGGCATTCTGGCTTTGAAAAGCAAATGTTCAGTCTATGTGGGCTTATTTGAATGTTAATACCACGGATAATAAAGTTGCGTTTTACTTAATCGTGTTTTCGATGGAAACGGGTACCGGTTTCTGCCCTGAAAATTGTGTTTAGTGGTATATAAACCGTTGAAGTGGTAGTAATATTACGTTACAATGTATGCGAAAATAATTGATGAACACGAAATTGTTAATGGAGGACAGGTGCATTTTTTACATTAATGTTAAGTTATGTGGAAACAATAGAAGATTCTCTTATAAGCGTTTTTCAGCACCAGCTGTAAAATTCAAAGAACGATTATTTGATTATTAATAATGCCATATTTTAACGTCAATTCCGCCTTCCAAACTGCGTGAAAGTGACTAAGCGACCCTTCTAGAAAACTAAGTAATCAAATAGTAAACTGTTTCTTTACCTTGATTTTATTTTGTACAGATGGCCGGTGGCGGAGACCCAAAATGGCAGAAGGATGCGTCGGATCAGAACTTCGACTACATGTTCAAACTGCTCATCATTGGCAACAGTTCTGTAGGAAAAACCAGGTAAATTAGTTGTTTGTTAGATTTTTCTAAAAAAACATTAAATATGCACGGCTGGCTAGCACAAGACCGCGAGGGAACTGTCTCACGTCCAAGATCTATCCATCACTCTAATTAGAAATCTTAGGAAGAGACGGGTAATTTCTATCGTGCGCGGAATTGCGCCAGTCGTGAGGGACTAGATTTTATTTACAGGCTTTATATTAACTTGACCTGTTCGTATGTAAATATGTAAGTATGTAATAAGTAAGTTGTCCATCAACATTTGCAATCCATTTTGCAGTCACTTGCCGTTAACCGATTGAGCTGAAATTTTGGGTTTTTAAGTATAGTTTGGATGACAATTCAATATTATGGTACCATCGAGCTGATCTGATGATGGAGACAGAGGGTGGCCATGGGAATTCAGTACTTAACCGACGTAACCCCGTTGAGTTTGAATCGTCTCAATGAGTAGTTGATGACGGTATACAGAAAAGTACAGTCGGAAATAAAAGCTTTTACCAAAAATGAAATTTTTGACAGAAATTTATTTGTATATAAATGGACTAGCTTTAACCCCCGACATCGTAGACTCCGGTTTCTAATTCCACTCTCTATAACCAATTCCATTCACCTTTTTACATAAATTGTATATAGTGCCAACATAAAATAAACCGTGTCTCTAAAATGACTACGAAGTTAACTCACAAGGAGTTGAACATTAGTACTGTGTCGCTTTAACGTCATGTTTAAACTGCCATACGAAGTTGCCAAACAGGAGAACGCGACAAAGTTTCAAGCTAATTATGAGTTCACCTGTACCTCGCAGTTACAGTCTCAAACAGGACTCGCTTACATTGCTATTATAGTGGAAAAATGGTTCTCAAGTTACGAATTTTCTTTTGACTTAATTTACTTTCCAAAAGTCATCTCAAATGGGTAGCTATTTATAATGCTTGCACTACTGACATATCGATTTTTATTTGGAAGTATTTTGGTTAGTGCGCTATCATTTGTACTGACGCTTGGCCGAATGTATGAGAAGGTGACCGCATGAAGCAAATCGGTTTTGCATTCCAAAATTTAGCTCCAAATTCAGATTTAGAACAGAAAATTAAAATACTGACTCCTTGGAAAATTTTCAGACACTATATCATAACAGACAATAAAAAAACAAGTGTTAAAAGTATCACAGAGTACACATGTGTAACAGTCTAGAAAAATTGCAGTATCTCATCTCGCCGTAACTTTTTTACAGTTTTCTATTCCGTTACGCGGATGACTCGTTCACATCAGCCTTCGTGTCGACGGTGGGAATTGATTTCAAGGTGAAGACGGTCTTCCGCCACGACAAACGCGTTAAACTTCAGATATGGGTATGTGATGTGTTTTTTTCTTTCGATTAGTACTTTTAAACACGAGAAAATTTGCTATTAAGTATAATATAAATTGTAATAGTAATGACAGACAAAACAAGGTACATAATGAAAAAAAGGAAAATTTATTATTTTGGCAGTGGTAAAGTATTTTTTTGTAAAGCTTTTAAGAAAGAAAGAAAGAAAGAAAGAAAATACATTTATTCACAAACACACAGGACACACATATTATACAATAAAATAAACAAGAGAAACATATAAAACATGAAACAAAGTGTGTCTGTGTGTAAGAATTAATAGGCTGACCCGGTAAGAAAAAATATCCCGAATTCCTAAATTAAGTAAAGCTGAAGGTAGCACCTACATAAAAGGCTAATAAATATTTCAATAGCAAGGAGGGTAGAAACAGAGATCAACTTTTAAATATTTCCACATTTAATATTTCAACAACAAGACAGCGTCATATATGGCCTTTGAAAAATGCACTTAATTTATGATTATTTTCATTTACATATATGGATGTGTTCATCGCCCAAAGTATCTGGAATTTCCTGGAGGCATACTAAGGGCCATAAATCAATAATAATGTTATATGGGTGTGTAAATAACTTCGATGAAAACATTCTAAATGACGAAAGAAAGGTGAAGGTATATGTTTCTATAAAATTTAAATTATGCAAATTTTGTTCAGGATTTTACGTACACATTTTGGATCGAAACGTTACCTATTTTGGGTCATTGCATTTCTTTGTATATCATTAAATCAAGTGTTAGTATTGAACAAAATGTTACTAAAACTATACCAATCAATCAGCCACACTTCAGATACTTAATTCAAAGGAAGGTATATGTGATAGATGAATTATCTTTTTATTATTAATACCGATATAATCCGATGGCAATAATTCCTGAGCCTTCGATTTTCAAAATCAAAAAATATTTGATTGCGACGTGTCATTTCAGGATACCGCAGGGCAGGAACGTTACCGGACGATCACGACAGCGTACTACCGAGGCGCAATGGGCTTCATCCTCATGTATGATATCACCAATGAGGAGAGTTTCAACAGCGTCCAGGATTGGTGAGCCACATTATTTTTTAGTTTAAGATCAATTAATCTCATAAAAAGTTCGATGATTTACTTACACGTGATAAAAACAATTTTGGTAACAAAAAAGGGTAGCAAATTATTGAGTGGCCACGAAAATTGCCCATAGATTTTTCCAAAGGAACTTTCTCCACTGCGATCCTATATCAGTAATCTGCACTATGTATTTTCGGGGTCATGATCCGAAATGACCAAATACGAATAAGGTGGTCATACGGAACAACATTTTCCATGAGAACCACTACAAAAATGCAAAAAAAGATCTGATACTCTATTCTCCTAATTAACTATTTGGTCATTCCGGATCATGAACCCTAAAACACACAGAAGGTATAGCTCCAGTCTCATCAAAAAAAACTTATCGATGCTCAGATAGCTCTTGGTTAGCTGCCCTCGATGATATAAATGTAGCTAGAATACTGCTAGCAGTAGTGAGGTAGGTACCCACAGAACTCTGTTTCCAAACGCTCAGCCTTGTTTAAGATACAAATATCATTACTAACAACTTCTTAACAAAAATTTGCGAATTGCCTACAAAATATGTTTTAGACTACGCAATAGCGATATTTCTCGAGACGTGTATTTCATGCGTGATTCTTATAAACAGTCAGATTTATCGGCTATTTTAAAATGCGAAATTTCCCCGCAGGGTGACGCAAATAAAGACGTACTCATGGGACAACGCGCAAGTGATCCTGGTGGGGAACAAGTGCGACATGGAAGAAGAGCGTGTGGTGAGCGCGGAACGCGGCCGGCAGCTCGCCGAGCAGCTCGGCGTCGAGTTCTACGAGACCAGTGCTAAGGAGAACATCAATGTT
This sequence comes from Epinotia nisella, assembly GCA_932294315.1. NCBI lineage: Eukaryota > Metazoa > Arthropoda > Insecta > Lepidoptera > Tortricidae > Epinotia > Epinotia nisella. The sequence goes on from OW028681.1 coordinate 15,828,886, forward strand.
AAGGTACAATGTGCTCTTTTCTACTAGATTATAAGCACGACGAGCAAAAGGTGAGGTCACCTGTGGCCATCCAAAATAAATACTGGACGGGTGGTCACTTGTTTTTGTTGCTGAATTTTCTATTTGTGCCGTCAATGACAGTAAATAGATTGACGTTATCGGACAACATGTTGTCTTCTAATGACCCGAAACGCCCAGGTGTATCACTGCAGTAGTATAAATAATACATGCAAGAAAAACCACACATAATTCTTATTTGAAATTGATTTACGATTAAGGAAATCGAAACATGTATATATAGGTACCTACCTACATTTTTCGCTCTTATAAATTTTGTTCAATGACACTAAGGAATAAAACGGTACGTGTTTAAATTTCCTTTATCGTACTTTTTAGGTAAATATTAAGATTCCAAAGAAATTCAAAGCTATGTGAAGATTCCAACCCGCACGGGGCCAGCGTAGGGACTACTGACCGTTCCCTCTCATTTATTTTATTAAAATTCCCATCAAAATAATTGTATTGTTATTCCTGATTGTAATGTACACAGATTTATATAAATATTTTCAAACATTTATTTATTACATCAATATACAATTAACTTAAGACAACATAAAGACATAATAAATAAAATAAACGATCAAACAAAAATTATAAAGTAATTACAAAATAAAGATATTCTTATATTATTTTGTATAAATAGTCAATTTGAAAATTATAAAATTATCATGGTGTATATTTTTGGTTACGGGACAAAAAAAAAACTAGAATAGGCATGATGACTAAGATTTTTTTACGATGACATTCAAACCAGTTTTTGGAGAGGAACAAATGTTTGTATGGGAGCAACTACAATTAAAGAACATAAATACCCAAAAAATTGTGACAAAGCTTGACCTCGCTGGCGGCATCCCAAACGCTTCATTCTAATTGATTGAAAAATATGACATCACACATGTCACAATGTGTAGGGACTAATCGTTGTACGGAAAATCAAGTAAATTGCTGTTTCGGTCGCGAAATACTGCGTTTAGGTCCATAGTTGTGCTACAATTTTGTTTCTATAAAAGCGTAAGAATTCTATGGTAGCTTTAAATTTACACTTGGACAATAAAAAACACACTGTTTTCAAAAATTTCAAGGTTCGTACCTTTTTGTTTTTTTTTTTAATTTATACTTAATACAATAATTTGATGGTTAACTATCCATTTAGTAACACTATGTTATCAATTTTAACATGAGTCATCATGGCTATTTCTGTAGGATTATAAATTAGAGCTTTTGAACTGTTGGCACTGTTGGTAGCAAATTTTAAACAATGGCACATTTTGAAGATGGTCAGATCAATTGTACGAGTAAGTGTTATCGGGGTAGAAATTTAATACATACTTCTTATAATACGTGCTTATCTTCATATTCGTCTTAGTGAGGATGTTTTTAGGGTTCCGGACCAAAAAGGTAAAAACGGAACCCTTATGGGTGCGACTCCGTCTGTCTGTCTGTCTGTCACAAAGTCAAATATCTCAGGAACTACTAATGCTATCGATTTAAAATTTGGAATAGTTGTAAACAAAGCTAATCCTCGTGTATGGAAAATGAAAAAAATTAATATATACTTTTAATTTGTATAAAAAAGGGCGAATAAGAGGGGGGGCAAAAATTCAAACTCTAGTTAGTAGATCAAGTAGGGTATCATATGAAAGGGTTTGAATTGTAAATTCTAAAACAGTTTTTTATTTTTTTTCTTCAATGGTAAAATTTTGATTTATAAAGTAAAATGTTGAAAAAAATACCATTCCCCCTCTTATCTCCGAAGTTAACCAAGCGAAAAATTTGAAAATAATATATATGATTAATATTAACGTGAAAATTACCGGAAAAGTATAACGAGACCTCTATCTAGCGTAATTTCTTTTTATTCTTCAAAACTCATATGTTAATTTTGTTTGTAATTTAATACTTCTGTGTTTAATTTTTTTCCTTCAAATTCGTATGAAAGTGTTCTGAAAGTACCTTCTAGCAAATAAAAAAAGAAATTAATTCACTTGATAAAGAATTATCGCTGAAAAACCAATATACAGCAAGGGAAATGTATTAACGTACCACCGTAGAACCCTATCGCAATAAGGTGACATACCACTCGAGTTTGAGTGACGGCGGCCTGTCAATTGCGACAGGGTTTTACGGTGGTACATGAATACATTTCCCTTACTGTACATACCGAGTTCCTTGGTCGCGCAAGTGGCGCAAGTTAGTAACAAAATGCACCGATAAATGGCGCTGTAGGTCTCATGCATGACTTAACTACACTATGCGTTGTTAAGATTTTTCCAAAATTAATGGGTGGGGCAAGACGGGTGTGTTGTATGATATATCGTACGGAACCCTCGGTGCGCGAGTCAGACTCGCACTTGACCGGTTTGTTTTGTTAGGTTTCATTCAAATAGTCGCATTAAAAATCGTGTTCCTGTTAATTCCTATTTACAAAATAACATTATTTTTCCAGTCTGTGTTCGAGCGTTTGGTGGACATAATCTGCGACAAAATGTCAGAAAGCCTGGACTCCGAGCCAGCCATGCTCGCCGGCGGGGCCCGCGGCCAGCGTCTCACGGAGCAGCCGCAAGGGAACACGAACACCAACTGTAACTGTTAATGTATTGTAACTATTTTAACTGTGGGTTTCGATTTGCAAAGAAGCTGTCGATTCTGTTGCGAGGCATTCGTAGCAGACGCAAGGTGACGTAATAAGTCAATGTACTTGCTTTGTAATTTGTATCATTGGATTATGGATGCAATTAAAGAGCTGCTAATTAACCGCTTTAGTTCGACATAAGTCTGCACAAAAGATATTTTTTTTACTCGAGCTCTTTCAGCAATTAGACATCGATCAGTTGACTAATAAAAATCGATTCTAGTTGATCAGGCCAACCAGCCAATTGGGAACTGTTTTCGTTTTTGATCGCTTGGTAGTTAACAATTTCAGGAATAAATTAACTTTCTATCGTCATAGGTGCATGAAATAATATTATACTCTGACTAACTTTAACTTTGAATTCTGTTATGTGAGATAGCAAAATAATTTATGACATCAGATGGAAATTTATACACAAGGCTTTTCATCTGCTACGAGTGACATTCGCCGGGATTTTCAAAGCTACGTACTAAAAGTAAACCATTTTTGAGCTGAAGGTAAAACCAACTTGATTAATTTTACTATTCAAATATTGCATAATTTGTATTCCTAAATTGAAATAAATGACCCCTTACAGTTCCGTAAAAAGGACGTTTTAACCACTCATACTTTGTCACACGACAATTTAGATTTTAACACTTACGAGTACTAATAGTATTTACACTTATTTGAACGAAAATTATTACAAATGTTAAAACTTACCTATGTGTATCTATATAAAATTATTGATTATTCTATAGGTGTTAGGTAGCTATATCTATTATGAGCTGGAGTAGGGATCTGATACTTCTTATACCTAGTTAACAGAAATTCCCTTCAATTCGTTTTGCGCTCGTTGACTAATGTACACTAGTTATTTGTGTTTAGCTTTGATTAAATGTTGTGCATGGCGAGTTAGATTGTTTTAAATGTAATCTTAATTAACAACGAGATGTAAAAACAATTCAAAATCTGACTAACTTTTCTCGTTATATGTCAGTTGCAGCGTATAAGCCGACTGATTGCCTATGCGCTTGGACCAATGAGCGTGAATCCTACATAATTAATTAATGGATTTATTCATTTACAGATGTACCTACCTATAATTAACCTGAAATGGCCACTTGCATTTAAAATTTAGCAAATATAAGTTAAAAAAAAATTGTCAATGCTTGTTTTTTAGTTTAATTAAGTACTAATCAAGATCAGACTTTGCTCGCAAAGTAAGTTAATCATAAATAGGTAAATTAGTTGTTGACTTCGTTGTAGCTTAATATTCTTTTGGCTTTCTATCTGATCGAAAATCGAGTGCATACTTGTACTTAGAGTTTCACTTTGTAAATACGTTAACCAGTGTATAAAATAAACTACTGTATAGTATTATATCTACGTACTATATAAATCTGTTTGTATTCTTGTTACAATGCTATGTTAATATTTAACTATAGGTGTTTATTTAACCACGATCGTTAGGATAAGACGTATTAATCCTTTAGTTTCATTTCATAATTTACATTCATATTAAATTAATCCGCTTATAACGACTGCTTTTATAGAAACAACATTTCATCACTATGCACTCATAAATGATGATGATGATGTCCTCCCAGACGTATTATCCGTTGACGGCGGACACCCTGATAATTTTATTTAAAATGGGGTAAATTTTACGTAGGTATATACATGCATATGCATGGGCTCGTGCCCAACTCGTATTTAAACAAAGTATTGAATCGTGGGACTCGTGAGAGCAGCCCTGTTACCCGGGGATGGGACTGGCGAATCGCGGTCAATACGGATTATAAGTACCTACACACAGTGTGGTATAAATATAACTCAATTTTAAGACTACTTTAGCCTGTTAGTTTTGCTTATAAACAGTTATTTTAAAAGTTATATCGTACCCGTCGTTATGGGCGGACCCCACAGTATTGCGTAGGTATATATATTCAACGTGTTTCCCTCGCGTTGAACTAACATCTAGGCGTATCTGTAGATGACATAGACAATACGATTTATATCAAATTCTGTTGAAACATGAGCACATTTATTTTTTTAGAATCTAATTATTATTGTTTAGATATTAGTTAAGAATAAAATCATCAATTATTTTGATGGGGTCAAACCGAACTATTGAAAATACGTACCTACTTCATTAGATAAGTATAAAATTTTCACCGTTTGAAAAAGCATCTCTATGAATTTGTAAAAACAAATTTCAAGCATTATGTCGCCAAATAAAAATAAAATACTTAGGTATTGAGAATTATCTTTGTCTAAAACAGAATTAAAATGTATCGATTATTGTTATCACTAACGCGCATTATGAAATCTCATCTTATGACTCTTATGAATTAACAATAGTTACAAAAGTATTATGTTCCAAGCAAACTCTAATGATACTTAGCGCCTGAGTTTTAAAGGTTAAAACTGCATGTGTCAATTTGACTATTACCAACACTACGACGAGAAACGTCACTAAAATATATAAAGCAGATTTTAGACGGAGAGTTATTTTTCACCGGCTGCCTAGCGCGACACCTATATATAAAACTAACAACTGTAGATGTAATTGATTTATATGTTGGGTTATTCACAACGGTTCATATTACCTCACCTCAAGCAAACCAGTGCATGCCCCGTGTTGTTATTACAAATCCCGGCAAGATTATTAAGGTTGCAGCACTGAGGCAAGATGAAACAAGTTGTGAATAACAAATAGCTCTTGCGCGTCGTGGCCGGTGCAAAATGGGCTTAACAGTAGAAGTATCGTATCTAGCAGTGTGTGTGAGTCCTGTAGCAGGACGGGGAGAGGCATATCGTAGTAAATGGCTTTAGTAGATTGTGTTGATTAGCAACTAAAACCATCATATTTTTACTAACCTTAAGTATTCTTTGCAGATACATAAACTTAAAGTTTTTTCTACGTTATATCACACAAATTTTGGCTCGATAAGCGGCAAAAAGAATTAACTAGTAGTATTCATAATTGTATGTTATATAATATTTGTTGTGTGTTAAAGGAATTATTTAAAGATACACCCGTGTAAAAGATTCACGAATATAATTATATAAAATATTCACATGTTTCTCTTTATTCCTTAATGTAAATAATGCGGTTAGTATTCCCATCATCCCATGGCACTAAAATCAAGAGATACATCAACAGTTGTCCTCGCGTGTAAGTATCGGATCTAACATTAGTTTCAGTATTACTTAACTATCATCATCTCACTCTTAGAATATATTATATTATATATGTTGTTGTTTGCCTATGTCATTCATTTGCAGAGGTCGCACTCAATTGTTTGAAATAAATATAACTCCATTTTTTATGAATCGATTTAGTACAGAAAATAACTTAATTATTTTTACCACCTATATATATCTAATAATTATTTTTGAAATGTTTTGGGCGTATTTTTATTTTTTTAGTTTATTTAGAACACAATCAGTCACATGAACAAATATATATGGGCTACACATAGAGTACCAACAAACATAAAACATAAAGACCTGGAGGTTCATTAATATATGATACTTGTGTTAACAAACACCCTAATGATGAGACATAAAAGACAAAAAGCTTAAAAGAAAAATATTTATACCGGTCCACGACGCAGTAACAGTGAACAAGACACAAGTACATGTAAATTTTAATATTAATATTGCGCGAAATTGCGGCTTAATTGTGACATTTGATCATTTGACACCTACAGGTATTCTTTTTTTTATTACACATAGCATAGATATACTATGTCGAATTTTAGTATTAAACGGCGCGCCGAAAGGGCAAGTAAATGGTTGCTGGTCATGTCATGCATATCTTTATGGCGAAAAAATCCTAACGTCCTAGGTATTCACTGATAGTACATAGTTTACAAACAGATACAAATAGAAATGTATTGAGAGATCCGGACTTGGTTAACTAGGTCGCAAGTACGATCGATTGGGTCAAGGATGCACGGATGCGAGCATCTCGAATCACGGCGGTCACATTTATGTTAGCACTCGTCATAATTTTATGTATTTATGAATGGCTTCATTTTTGATTGTCCTATTATCTTGTCGCATAACAACTTTTCGCAAAGTAACGTTTAGCCTAAAAATTGTTGTATATAATATTTTTTCGCCGAAATCCTTGCGCATAATATCGGTTATCCGAATTATTCTTATGCATAATATTTATTGTGTCAAACATCGAATTGTCAAAGATGCATGTGTGCATAATTTTACATTTCTAATGTTAGATGTACTAATACCACTAATGTGGTTTGGAGTACAAATTACAATATATATGTTTCCTGAACTGGGAGATAAGCATCTACGACCCTCCATCAAGTCGGCGGAGACCCGCTTCGCGGGGCTCCTACTTTCCACTCTAAGGGCCACATGGTGAAAAAATGCGAATATTGTTTTAAATTTCGATTAAAATGTGGAGAGGTTTTTGGAAACCTTCCGCCCTGGCTCCCGCCAGAAACTTGCTTCGTCAGCCCTTCGTTTCACAGGCGCACTCGACCTACGCTACATTCGATTCGGAAGATCGACATCGCTTTGCTCGCCACTTTCCCACTCGCTTCTCGCTTCGCTTCGGCCTTGAACGCCCGCTCAACTAAGACCTTTGCAAGCTCCTGCCTTCGCGGCCTATTATAAGCACTCTAGGGGTAGGACAGACAAGACTACGTGGAAGAGGGGTGCTCTGGTTTGGTTCCCGGTACAATGTTTTCATGTCAGATAAACATGTCAGAGCAATAAGAATTATGGTCAACAAGTTATGCAAATAGCAAATAAATCGAGGGGTAATATGGCTTTTAGACCCGAGTTATACACTCTACTTTTCACTTCGACTGCGAGAAAATAGTAAAACAAAGATTATCCATCCACAATCAATAACAAATTTCACTGCGAAGAGATCGTTGAATTTAGCGTGAGGCGTTTTCTTTTTTAATGATTTGGAATTAGGGACTAAAAAACACCTGATGTTTGATTGGTCGATTTTAATATGTAGCTGTATTCTGGTTGGTTGATAGCAAAGAGAAATGTTTTTTGAAAGAGTTGTGATTGGTGGATTTAATATGGTGAAGTGTTTTGATTGGTCAAATTAAATGTGTTAAAAATCATAAATATGTATACATATTTTCCCTAGGGGCTAAATATACTACTTTAGCCCCGCTTATTAAGCCTAATATGACACACTTTTCGAGCATGAGATGTGAAAAAATGATTATGCGATATATCTCAGGTATAACGTTGAAAGTTATGCCATAAATGTCCGGCCAAAAGATTTTAGGACAATCGATATTATGCCGCACAAAGGGCATCCTTTTCAAACGCACGTTAGGACAACTCAAATGTCATTTTGCCGTACAAAAAGTGACATTTAGATCTACCTGACGCACGTAGGTACAGTCAAGGATATTGCAACACGTAACGTTTTCGCTCTTCTTACTATGACAATGAGACATAAAAAAGTACGTGAATACATTTCCGTTACTGTACAATGCGTTACCTGATCGACCTGCTGGACGAAAAATAGGGTTTTTTTGCATCTGTCCGTATCCCTAAGTGTAAACATCCTTATAAAAACACAAAGGGCATCCTTTTCAAACGCACGTTAGGACAACTCAAATGTCATTTTGCCGTACAAAAAGTGACATTTAGATCTACCTGACGCACGTAGGTACGTTTCTCTATGTAACTGCTTTGTTTGTGTGAGGTGTGCAATAAAGAGTATTTGTATTGTATTGTATTGTAGGTACAGTCAAGGATATTGCAACACGTAACGTTTTCGCTCTTCTTACTATGACAATGAGACATAAAAAAGTACGTGAATACATTTCCGTTACTGTACAATGCGTTACCTGATCGACCTGCTGGACGAAAAATAGGGTTTTTTTTTGCATCTGTCCGTATCCCTAAGTGTAAACATCCTTATAAAAAAAATTGTTCGGCAACGCGCATATGAGAACCCTGGAGTTGTAAGTGTCCATAGGCTACGATGACCGCTAACGGTCTGGCAAGCCGTACGCCTGTTTGCCACCGACGTGGTATTTAAAAAAGTTCGCATCGTTGTACCTAGTCAGCAGAAGGAACCTTTACGAGGAAAATTATCCGCACACAATCCTACTAGCCAAAAAAATAGTCTTTAAAAAAAATGCGACACCCATCGATTTAGAATTTAATTTATTTTAATTAACACATTCGCTGCCGAGAATCGCTACGCGCTACGCTCGTAGCCGATCCCGTGGTTTTCCTCGTATGTAGCGGAAAGCGACTACGGCGTTGTTTGTACCGCTACGCCGTCGCCCGTGGCACGTTAAATCAGAATAGGAGGCCAAGATGACTCTTCATTTCGTATTCTTAATGTTAAGGCACTTGTCCCACCGCTGGCGAGTAAGCGATGAGCTATCGGCGATTTTCTCGCCCAAGAAACGAACAAAAGATAATCGCTCCCGTGTAAATAAAAGAGATATATATATTTATAGTTCATCGCTGGCTGTTCACACCGCGATGAACTATATCTCTCTCTTTTATTTACACGGGAGCGATTATCTTTTGTTCGTTTCTTGGGCGAGAAAATCGCCGATAGCTCATCGCTCATCGCCGGCGGTGGGACAAGTGCCTAAATGAGCTAACGTGTAATGGAAAATGTTGAGTCAGATTTACCTTACAAAGAAAAGTCTGCGTAGGCTCACCGGGCTCTTTTTGCCCGACTACGGCAGAGCCGAAAGGAAGGGATACGTTTTTAGCGTCTTCCAAAGCCATATAAAAATTTACCTGTACACTTAATGGTCACAAAAGGTTATTCATTCATATTAAAACTAGACGTCCACATTTACGAATTACACAATGTAACATGGTAACGCAGCGCAGTGGGAAAGGCATGTTTTTCGAACAAAACCTGGGGACAACGACGTCTACTTCGTAATAATGTGATTTTTTACAGTTAGTTTTCAGTTGTCGGGTTACAGATTTAGTGCCTCCGCCCCCAACAAGGTGGACTGATTACCTGGTCGAGTTTGCGGGAGTCCACTGGATGTGGTTGGCGCAGGAAGGATAGCTTTGGTTCTCGAGGGGGGAGGCCTATATCCAGAAGTGGACATGAATGAATGAATGAATGAAATATTTATTTGCCAGAATACGTTACAATTGGTGGTCTTAAAATTATTACAGAATCAGTATTCAGTCAACTTGAAGTCAACATGCAAAATATATGCATAATAACAGATATTAATCTATGCTCAGAATTATTATAAAACAGAATGGAAGTAAGGTAATAACATGTCAAATTCAATTTACTGTGCATTCAAATCTAAGTAGTCCTTAACATTATAGAAACAATGATCTTGTAGCCATTTGATTAATTTTGTCTTTAAAATTTTCGCATGCAATGCACATCTTTTGGATGATATGATGATATTGATGATGATGCGGTAGTCAGGTTGAAACCACCAGTGAAAATAAGGACGTCCGGTTTTTAACTCCCGACGCAAACGAGGGGTCTTATTTTCTTCGAGGGGTCTTTGTGAGTCTTTTGTGAAGTAAATAAATATCTTCTTTCTTTCTTTCTTTATTTTTAACATGCGTGTGTCTGTCTGTGGCATCGTAGCTCCCAAACAGATAAACCGATTTGAATGTTTTTTTCACTGAAAGTCTTAGTAGTTCGTAGATATGTTTGATATATAAGGGGTGTTTAATTTTTTTGTGGTATCTGTTAGTCTTATTTGCGCCATCTGCCATGAACATATTGAACCAAACCGTGGCGGCACTCGACAATCATGATTTTGACGGTTAGCTCTACTTCAGTGAGAAATAATGTCACAGTTTCCAATGCTAGTTAGTTTTAAAATTTTGCTGCAGATGGCGTTAAAGTAAATAAATATTTTCATGAACGATATTCTCCTTCCTCTCCTGCATAACAAGTTAAATTGCGTATATCCAACAGATAATATTAATGTTTAATAGTTATTAATTAAATTTAAGTACCCACCATTGTAGCCGAACGGTAAGGCGCGCGACTTTCAATCTGGAAGTCGTGCTCGTTCCTCGAGTTCGAACCCCGGCTTGTACGGTCGGTCGACACCAAAAATACGTTTACACTATTCGCCTTATTGCAATGGAATAAGGTGCAAAAGTGTAAACGTATTTTTGGCGTCGACTGTACCTACCACTGGGTTTTTCAAAAACTTACGTACGATATACACCAGGGCCCTACCGAGTTTCCACGGTACCAAAGTTACATGTGGCCGGCGCTTTTGTTACATGAAAGAAAATACCTAAGTGCCACAATGGCTTAATTTTTGGTAAACGAAAATATCGTGAGGAAACCGGTCTAATCCCAATAACGTCTAGTTTTCCCTCTGGGTCAGATGACAGTCACTCGTAAAACTAGTGCCTATGCCAAATCTGGGGATTAATTAACAAAGCGGACCCCGGGCTCATTTAGGGCACAACCGGGAATAACGCTAAGAGGATGATAATGATTGATTAAAGTTAAGTGATAAAAAGTTACCTATATAATACTCTCTGGCGGGGTGCGAAGACGTACATAAAAGCAGGCAAACTTATTGTTTTGTATTTTTATCTACTGTTATATCAGCAAATTATAATTCAATATATTTGAATGAACTTCAAATCACAAACTAATAAGAGATCTTCAAATGTTGCTGAATGATGACATTTGACGTCAGTGTTGCCACGATTAAATTATCCTGAAGGTAGAAAACAGCATTTTATCCGTGTTGCCATAACGTAAACAAGATGCTAGTGACAGCATTTACCTAATCATTCGTTGAGTAAATTGAGTAAAATATTATAAAAGTAGCGTGAGCGTTAAAATCACTCTCTTTCTCTTGTGAAACTTGGATGGATTTTCTCCATTAATACTACATTGAGCATAAAAGAGAAAACATATCATAGGCACTCATTATATAACTCATCTTATGATATAATTTGGTCGCCCTCCAAAACGGTTTGCAAAGTCTAGTTTCAACTTTACCTTTCTTGTGATCGAATGTGAGAGTCCCTGGGCGACTGAGCTCTGCTCGGGTGAAAATAGAGAAAATACGGAGAAAACTAATTTTCCCAGATATGGAACCTATCTAGATCGATTTTGTGCCGTGACGATGATTTACATATAATGTACATAGAGTCTGGCTAACCACATTTTGTTGACAGATATTTCCTTGTGGTATCGTATCACCAATTAATTGTCTATGATTTAAAAAAAGGCTAAATGTCAGTTATCAATTTATGTCATTCATTCAATTGGTTCACGGTTTATGTTTTATTTTAAATAAAATTAACAATCACTATATACCGAGTGAAGTCCGCAAACTATTGTTTAAGCTCGTAAATCATGACGACAATGTACTGAGACTGCTGAGACCCCGACGAACGTGAAGCGTTATATAACGAAAAATTGCAATGTTTACAAGACGTAAACAACTTAGTAGGTTGGTGCTGCATAATATTTTGATACTTTATGTACTAGTTCTAACATTTGCCTATAACTTTGATTAGGTACCTGAATAGTAGTTTCACGTGGTTTTACCTATTCCGGTGTTGCTTGTAAGCAAGCAAGCACGAAAGAAACATGCAAATGCAGTAATTGAACTTGACCCACTCCGCGGTTTCCGATTGAGTTGATATTTGGCATAGTACTTTTTATCGAGCTAAGTCTCATTTACAATACATTTCATTTTTCACCTTGATACAAATTTTATACTCACGGTGAGAAAGTGTAAACATACAGTTAATAACAAACGCATACTATGCGTTTGTTATTAACTGTACCTACTGTATATAATAGTGATAGAAATTATGTGAGCTGACTTTGAGTGCACAAAGTTAAAGTTTATATTTAACGTATTTTTTTAGGTACCTTACGTGCGCACAAAAAATCAAAAATATTTTGTATTATCAGAACTATAATTCCTACTAGGTACACAGAATGTGACCAGCCAAAGATTTTTTGAATTTCCCACCAAAAAGGGTAGGGTCGAAACTATAATCAAACGATGCCTTTTGAGGAGGTAATACCCTGCACAAAGTTTCATCCGTCTGTTACCCCCTGGGGGTGAAAAACACCCGATTAACCCCAAAACTGTTTTATTATTTTTTTCCTAAACTATGAAAGTGACGAATTTCAAATTTTGTACAAATATTAATCAGACTAAAGGCTATATGTTAAAAAAAATATGATCTTCCTAACCATTTCAATTCTTGTAAAAAAAAAACATCCTGTATAACAAGTTTGGCTCTTTTGGTACACACACCATTTTTTTTTCAAATACGATCCAATTTATATTCTAAATCATACAAAAGTTTCATCGACCTAGCCCAGAAGGAACATTACGTCTTATCCTTCTGGGCTAGGTCGATGAAACTTTTGTATGATGTAGAATATAAATTGGATCGTATTTGAAAAAAAATGGTGTGTCTACCAATTTTTTTGATATGAATACACAGTAAAAGTTATGTTATGTTATACTAGTAAAGAAAAAAATGTTTTTATAAGTACAAATGAGTTTGATTTATACTTCTTTATCCCCACCTTTTTTAAATCGGACACAAGCAGCAGCGGTCCGATCGCAGGCCATTGTTTATTAATAATGCAAGGCTATTAGCAGGAGTTAATAGTAGGCACCAAAGAGCATTGGCTATATTATAACATTTATAACTTTTATTCATATCAAATAAATGTATTACTTTAAATAATACAATATACAGAGTGTTTTTTTTAAATGGGACAGTATGGGGAAATCCGAATCTAAAGGAGATAGAGGAAAAGTGTCCAAGGAGACATTAGGTGTTTTTTTATGTAAACAAATTTGGCTCATTAAAATTTTTGGTCAAGCGTGAGTTGTTCTTAAAAAATGATAAAGTTGGTCAATTTTTTTTTTGACGCGGGTCGACTCTGTTTCATGTAAGGATTATTTCATTGTATGGAAAGAAAAAAATCTGAACAGCAGAAGTTGGTCAAATTTAATGAAAACTAATCTTCATACAGTTGGTTTATTACTTGAGTAAATGTTCGATGTGGCCGCCGTCTTGTGTTATGCAGGTACGAGCACGCTTCAAGACACTTCTAGTTGCATTTAACAGAGACTTATGGTGAATTGTGTTTAAAGTGTTGTAAACAGCATCTTTTAATTCTTGTACGGAGTTGTATCGGGATTCATAAATTCGACCCTTAAGGTAACCCCATAAGAAAAAATCTAATGGCGTTAAGTCGGGCGATCGTGGGGGCCACTCGTTCCAAATTTGAATTCTTTTTTTTATAATATCAAGACTATCGCGTGCCATGATGTTTACAATACAATACAATACAAATACTCTTTATTGCTCTTTATTTGTTTACGAAGATTAAAAAAAATGTTCTTCTCTTGAATCATCTGGAGCTCTTATGGATTATCGAAATTTAAAAATGGAATAATTTTAAATATTTTTTTACACGCCTAGGCACTTGTAGCAATATTAAAAGGCGAATACCTACTGCAATTGTATGAAGATTAGTTTTCATTAAATTTGACCAACTTCTGCTGTTCAGATTTTTTTCTTTCCATACAATGAAATAATCCTTACATGAAACAGAGTCGACCCGCGTCAAAAAAAAAATTGACCAACTTTATCATTTTTTAAGAACAACTCACGCTTGACCAAAAATTTTAATGAGCCAAATTTGTTTACATAAAAAAACACCTAATGTCTCCTTGGACACTTTTCCTCTATCTCCTTTAGATTCGGATTTCCCCATACTGTCCCATTTAAAAAAAACACTCTGTATATAAAATAGGGGAAGAAGGGGAATTTAATGTTCTATGATGGGTATTCTGCAGCCGTCTTCGCATCCAAATCTTTCTATTCTTCTTCTCGTTCCTCTAATTCTCATAGAAGACCGCTCTGATGATTGATATTTGTAGTTTGACTTTGATCCAGCTTATTATTTTATATTAATTAAATTAAATATTAAATATTTGCGGACAATCTTACACAAATCTACCTAGTCCCAAACTAAGCAAAGCTTGTACTATGGGTACTAGACGACGATAAACATACATATATAGATAAATACATACTTAAATACATAGAAAACATCAACTAAGCAAAGCTTGTACTATGGGTACTAGACGACGATAAACATACATATATAGATAAATACATACTTAAATACATAGAAAACATCCATGACTCACGAACAAATATTCGTGCTCATCACACAAATAAATGCCCGAACCGGGATTCGAACCCAGGACCTCTTGCTTCGTAGGCAGGGTCACTACCAACTAGGCTAAAGCGGTCGTCATTTGTGAGTATGGTTTTGACCATTTTTCGCAAAGCTTTAGAGATGTTTTCTTTATAAAGGGTTCATATTCCAAACCGACAATGCCATCACAGGAGACCACAAGGGGAGTAAATGGGGCTCTAAGATCTTCTGCAGCCAGATCGTCTTTGCGATGTTTTTCACGAGTGTGTATTTGGGCGATTGTGTATTCATACATTACGAGTAAGTAAGTAAAAAATGACTTGAAGGTCTTGTAGCACTACATGAACATGACCTGTCATCTAAGTACCAGGCATGCAATTTAGAATTTAGATTGAGTAGTAAGAAAGTGAGATTAGATTTTTAGGGTTCCGTAGCCAAAATGGCAAAAACGGAACCCTTATAGTTTTGTCATGTCCGTCTGTCCATCTGTCCGTCTGTCCGTCTGTCCGTCTGTCCGTCTGTCCGTCTGTCCGTCTGTCCGTCTGTCCGTATGTCACAGGCATTTTACTCGAAAACTATAAGGTGTATTTGAATAAAATTTTGAGGATAGGTGTATTTAGTTAGCAGCTACATAGTTTTGTATTAAAATGACAAAAATTTTTTTAGGGGTGCACTCCATACATAAAACTAAAAGTCAAAAAAAAATCATTGTGACCCCCCGTGTGGCACATCAATCGATAGGCCTTTCAAAATAAATATAAGGTTTCTTAGCATTTTTTTGATTAAGCTATTCACTTAATAATTAAGTCGGAGATAATCGCCCCGAAAGTCACTAAAATTCTGTCCCCCCCCACCCCTCTAATTTTTGAACGGTGTATTTTAAAAATATGGAAAAATTCATGGACATAGGGCTTATTAATTTCATTCACCGAAAATTGTTTTGAACAAGATCGGTTCAGAGGTTTTCGAGATATTGCTGAAAAACTGCCTTCCTCAAAGAAAAGGACGTAAGTGCCGTAAAATTTCTGTGACGATACGACCTTTTTAATAGGCACGGAACCCTTCGTTTTGCGTGGTCCAACACGCACTTTGCCGGTTTTTTTTATTTATATTGGTCGAATCTACTTAATTTCCGCATTAAGTATATTGTTAATTGTATATGTATAAAAATTGTAAGTACCTGATAAGGTACATTTTTCTACTATCCTCAATTCCGCTGCTATTAAAATGGACAATGCAGGCATTTTAGTGGTAATTTTTTGAAGAACAAGCCATTTTGACAATGTCGTTGGCACCATCTATCCGTAGTCCCTTTGGTGAATAAGACCATGATACCTATAACTCGAATCCGCCAATAAAGTCAACTATGTTGTGATATACACACTCCTTCATTTGCTACTCGCCTTTTCTCCAACTCTATCTAAGACTAAATATATCTAGCTGCCCGCGCGGCTTCGCCCGCGTATTGCAAAGAACACAGGCGAACTCGCGGGATAAAATATAGCCTGTACCTAACCATCCAGAAAGTCCATTCTACACGCAGATCAAATAATTTTGAAATCGCATAAGCGGTTCCGGAGATTACCCGTTACATACAAACTTAGTTACAAAGCTACAATCTCACATACTATTCCTTTTTAGGGTTTCGTACCTAACGGGTAAAAACGGGACCCTATTACTAAGACTTCGCTGTCCGTCCGTCCGTCTGTCTGTCACCAGGCTGTATCTCAAGAACCGTGATAGCTAGAGTGTGATGTGGGTTCTGAACCCACACCCATATCCTCCAGCCTTTAGGGCCTTAGGGAGGTTTCCAGACTAACTCAGGGGCACTACGAGAGGATCAAGGGTTCATTAAATGCAAACGCCGAGTATTAAGGTAACAAAGTGGGTCTTACGCCCGTTTATTTATAATAATCAAGGAATGTGCTATTCTAGCGCTATTTATGAGACCTAGGTAGGCTATGGTCATACGGTCGCGGACCTATCCTGAGGGGTTACGGGTTATTATTGGTATCAGTTAGTTTGGAAGCTCAAGGCGAACGTGGGCGTGCCAATACCGCCGCCTTAAAAGCTACGGGAACCTAGAACCCCTGGCGAATGAGGGCATGCCACAACCACCGCCGTGGGGATGATTCTAGGGTGAGTTTTAGTCCAAGGCTGGTGAGGACATGCCAAAACCACCTGCCTAAAAGACTCGGGAGTCGGGAAGGAGGAAGGGAGGGGCAGTGCTATCCGGAGCGGGCTCCGAAGAACACTACTGGCGTCGTATGCGCGCTCTCGCTTTTTATGCCCGCGCGGCGGCCGGTCGGTGTGACGTCACTGCTCTGCCCCGCGCGCCGCCCGCGCAGCCCGCAGTACTTTTCCACGGCGCGCCGCCGTGGTGTGTGTGACGTAGGCATCGTCACATGCCCCCTCCGCGGCTGGAGATTTTTACCTGTGGGAAAAATCACCGTTAGAATATGGGCTATTATGTCGACCCATAAACCCCCTTTTTTTTTATTATATATATTCTTTTCTTTTAATCATCTTTTTTTTTTTTTTTTAGCTCTTTTTTTTTTTTTAGCTTTTTTTTTTTTTTCGGTATCATTTTTTTTTTAAATATTTATATTTTTTTTAATATAATTTTTTTTTCTATATATATGTACTTATATTATGTTCGCCCTTATTCCCTTGCGTTATGGTTCATATCGGCATGTGCCTCGGTTGTATTCGTTTGTTTTTCCTAGGTACGGTTGGCGGGATCGGAAAGTTTGTTTTTACTATTTCCACTGTATTTGTTACGTTTTAGAGTCTATATTCGCCTGCACCTCGTGGCCATCGCCGATTGTTGTCATGCCCGTTGATGTTGTATTGCAAATATTTTACCCTTTTTTCTTTGCCGTTCGATTCCCAACCGTATCTCGTAAGTGTTAGGGTCCATATCTGCCCGATAGTCCTATGTCCTCCCGGTAATCTTATTGTGTTGAATTTTCTTTCCTCACTGCTTGCACGTGGTTTCTGCATCGCCGTGCGCTGATTCTGGGCCTTATTGTCTTCACGTTATGGTTGATTTTCCCTTGACACCGTTTCTGTTTTTCTTATGTATTTTCTGTACTGATCTCGGGTCGCTGTGCACTTGTGACGCTATTGTATTTTGTGCGTTATGACGTTGCGTTAAGTTCGTTTTATTGTTTGAACGGTTTTAGATCTTTTATGTGTGCTGTTTGCGTTTTGCCGTTTCCGTCCGTTTGTCGTAATATGTATATTACCGGTGATGTTCTTTTCTGTACTTCGAACGGTCCGACGTACCTCGGTGCTAACTTTGCGCAAATGTTTTTATCTGCATTTGATAACACCTGGTTCCTTTTCAGTACCTGGTCGCCCGCGGCCGGCTCCCAATGCCGTCTTTGTCTGTCGTAGTAGGTTTTTTGTATCGCCGATGCTTTATCCTGATATTGCCTAACTGTTGCGTATAATTGTTTTAAATCTGCACTATCTTTTACGTGTGGAGTCGGGAATACGTTCGGGTCCTTCGGGTTCCTTAGCTCTCTCCCGTATAGTAGAAAAGCCGGCGTGTGTTTTGTCGATTCCTGGACCGAAGTGTTAAGTGCGAAGTTAAAGTCTGCCAAGTACTTGTCCCATTGCTTATGGTTGTCGTTTATAAATGTTGATATCATGGTTTCGAGTGTACGGTTCTGTCGTTCGGTGGGGTTGCAGTGCGCACTATACGGCGGGGTTAACTTGTGTTCTGTCCCGTATTTTCTGAGCGTGTCATTAAACAGTTTCGACACGTATTGCGGGCCATTGTCCGACAGGAGTGCGCGTGGTGCCCCGTGTCGTAATGCCACGCAGCATTCGAATGCTTTTGCGACGGTGCTCGCTGTGGCGTTTCTTAGCGGTGCTATTTCGGACCATTTTGTAAACTTATCGTGAAACACTATTATCCACTTGTATCCCTTCGTGGATCTGGGTAATGGCCCTATCAAATCTGTTGTTATCACCTCCCAGGGGCTTCCAGCGTTGTTGATGTGCATCAGACCGCCTGTCTTTTGTTGTGGTACCTTATGTTTCTGACATGCGCTGCACTTCGTAACGTGTTTTATGATTTCCGATTTCATTTTCGGCCAATAGTATCTTTGAGCTATTCTTTTTATTGTTTTTGCTGTCCCCAAATGTCCAGCGGTCGGTAAGTCATGATTTTGACTTATGATATGTTGTCTTTCGTCTTTCGGAACGCATATTTTCCACTCGGAATCTGGATGGGTGTACCTATCGTTTGTGGGTGTGGCTGCTCTCCAGTACAGCTTGCCCTGCACGATGCGGTATTCTTGCGATTGTTCCGCCCCACTTTCCACTTGGGCTCGTTTATCCTCGTACCAGTCGCGTTCGGTCGTCGCGCAAATTGGGTTCCGTGATAGTTCGTCCGCTATTTTATTTTGTTTTCCGCTCCGGTATATTATATTGAACTGGTATTGTTGTAATTCGAGCGCCCACCTGGCTAATCTACCTGATGGGTTCTTCATTGTATTTAACCATTTTAGGGCTTGATGGTCGGTAATTACGGTGAAGTCATAGCCCTCTAGGAATGCCCTCATCTTCCGTACCCCCCATACTATGGCCAAACATTCCTTCTCTGTTACTGAGTACCGTGTTTCTGGTGGAGTTAATTTCCTGCTGGCGTACATTACAACCTTGGGCACTCCGTCGTCTAACTGTGTCAATGCTGCTCCTAGTCCGACGTCACTCGCGTCGGTCTGTATTGTGAACGGCCGTGTGAAGTCCGCTCTTGTTAATATCGGATCGGTTGTCAATATTTGTTTTATTTCGGTTACTGCCTGTTCTTGCTCTTGTGACCAGATAAATTTCTCGCCCTTTTTTAACAGCTTTACTAAGGGGGCCGTTATTTCTGCGTATCTTGGGATGAACTTCCTGTACCATGAAGTCATTCCGATGAATGTTCTGATTCCTTTTACCGTTCTTGGTGATTCTAAGTTTGTTATGGCTCTAATTTTTGCTTCGTTCATTTTAATTCCGTCTCTAGTGACTGTGTGGCCTAGATATTCGACCTCGGGCTTCGCGAATTCGCACTTCGCTTTGTTTATCTGTAGTCCGGCCTGTCGTATCCTGCGGAAAATCCCTCTCAGGTGCCTTGTATGTTCTTCGAAATTTGGACTACATACTATTATGTCGTCTAGGTACACGTACGCGTGTGGTTCAAGTTCCGGTCCGATTACCCTATCGAGTAGTCTCTGAAAGGTGGCTCCGCTCGAGTGCAAGCCAAATGGCATGACCTTGAAGTGGAACAACCCTCTCCCTGGCACAGTGAATGCGGTGACCGGTCTACTGGCTTCCTCCAGGGGCACGTTCCAGTATCCGTTCTTCAGGTCCAGTTTCGAAAAGAATTGTGCCTTTCTAAGTTTCTCTAGGGTGTCATCTATCTGTGGTAGCGGGTAGGCGTCTTTCTCTGACGCGTCATTTATTTTTCTGAAGTCGATACAGAAACGGTGTTGGCCATTATCCTTCTTCACCAGCACCACCGGAGAGCTATACGGGCTGTTTGACCGTTCGATAATTCCTTGCTCTAGCATTTCTTTCACATGTGTGTCTATTATTTGTTGTTGTTTTGGGTTTCTCGGGTAGTACCTCTGTTTGATTGGTTCCTTGTGTTTTAATTTAATCTTATGTTCGGTCCACGTGTTCCCTTTATGGCTTGTTTCGCATAACTCGAATTCTTCCTTTAGTATTGCCTCGAGTTGTTCCTTCTGTGCCATCGTTAGGGTTTTTTCCGTCTGTTCTGTTGTAGCACTTGACTTTACCGGGTGATCGCCCTCCTGGGGTCTGACATGGGTTGTTTGGTGTCCCTGTGACGTCTCGGCTCCCTGTCGCTCGTCGTTCTTTTCCTGTGTAGTTGGCTCCTCTGCGTGTGACGGTTCACCTGCCCACGTTATTGCCATTCCTACCCGTCTGAGGACGTCCATGCCCACAATCGTGTGTGTAGCTGATGGTAACACCCGCACCCAATGTCTTATCGCGGCTCCCTTCATTTCTATATTCACCAATATACTGTTGTTGATCTCTGTTCTCGTTCCGTCGGCCAGTATTATCCCTCTTTGGGTTTGTTTTTGTAACGCGCCTTGTGCTTTACAGGCCTCAAACACTTGGTTATTGACATAGGTATTCGTGGACCCTGTGTCCACCAAGCAGAGGTGCGTGTCCCCCATTATCTGTGCTTCTACGAAGATCCGGTTTTCTTCACGATCCTGTACTCCTGCGGACCCTAGGTATTCTCTTTTGGTCCGGGTTTCCGCCCTGCAGCAGTTCTTGCTCAGGACGCCCATTTTCCCGCAGCCGCTACAGAAAATTTGGCGTCTAGACCTGCATTCCCTCGCATTGTGTCCCGGTTTGCCACACGACCAACAACACCTTGCTTGAGTCATACGCGGGATGTATCTTGCCTGTCTTTCCCCATTCCACTCTATCCTTGCCCGGTTGTTGATGCTCCCGTGCTGGCTGTTGCGTTGTGTGACTGTTAGTGGCTGGCACAGTAAATTGCGTTGGATATTGTCTGTATGGTACCTGTGCGTTCTCGTGCCTTGGTGCGTACGGTCTCTCGTTACCCGGTGGTTGTCCCCTATAGGAGGACGCGGTGATTCCTTCGTATTCGTGTGCTAACCTTACTAACCCACCGAGGTCCTTGTAGTCCTGTTTTTTGATGTATAATTTATATTCCTTGACCATGTTCTCGTGTATGCGGTGTAGCTTTTCTTCCTCTGTTAATCTCCCGTACCTACGCATTAAGGTCTGCAAATCGGTCAAGTACTCGGTGAAACTCTCTCGGAACCTTTGCTTTCTCGCAATTATTCTCACAATTAGGTTTTCTGCGTAATTACTGGGAAAGTAGTGGAGCTTGAATTGTTCCAGGAATTCCTCCCACGTGTTTCCGGTGTGTATGTTATTTCTATACCATAGTAATGCTTTTCCTTGTAGAATGCGTGGTAGCGCGGGCAGGATCTCCTCCTTTTCTATACCACTGGCCGAGGTCAGCTCTTCTAGTCGCTCTATGAACTCCACGGCGCTATCGGATGTCGTGTAGGACAGGTTCCACTCCCTAATAAGCTTGTTGAGATTTGCCTTACTTTTCCCCTCGTCGCTTGCCATGTTTTGAGGTTGGTTTTCCGGCGATGTCCTATGTTCCTCTGAGCTGATGATGGACTCTACGAGTAACTTCCGTATTTGTTCCACAGTCAAGCCCTCTGTCGGTATGTCCCTTTTCTCGGCCTCTTCGATCAGTCCTGGCTTTTTAAGGAGATATATCCAGGCTGTCGGCATTTGGTTGCGTCTGTTCGGCGCTACCGGATCTCTGGGGAATGTTATTCGTCGTGATTCGGTTCACGGTAGTCTTCCGGGTATGCTCGACGGTATTGTACGGTCGTTGGAGCGGCGATAAACTTCTAGGTTGGTGAAACGGTAGTAACGTGTACGGCGGCAGATTATCGGGAATATAGCACGGTCGGTAAATTATACGGTATTTTAATCGTCGGTGAATTGTACGGAATTTACAATAGCGGACGAGACGCGTCGCGCTAGGTATGCTAGACACTATTACACTCCCTTGATCCCTCCTGAGCTAGAAATACTCTAACGTGAGTTTTTAAGTTGGGCGCCAAATGTGATGTGGGTTCTGAACCCACACCCATATCCTCCAGCCTTTAGGGCCTTAGGGAGGTTTCCAGACTAACTCAGGGGCACTACGAGAGGATCAAGGGTTCATTAAATGCAAACGCCGAGTATTAAGGTAACAAAGTGGGTCTTACGCCCGTTTATTTATAATAATCAAGGAATGTGCTATTCTAGCGCTATTTATGAGACCTAGGTAGGCTATGGTCATACGGTCGCGGACCTATCCTGAGGGGTTACGGGTTATTATTGGTATCAGTTAGTTTGGAAGCTCAAGGCGAACGTGGGCGTGCCAATACCGCCGCCTTAAAAGCTACGGGAACCTAGAACCCCTGGCGAATGAGGGCATGCCACAACCACCGCCGTGGGGATGATTCTAGGGTGAGTTTTAGTCCAAGGCTGGTGAGGACATGCCAAAACCACCTGCCTAAAAGACTCGGGAGTCGGGAAGGAGGAAGGGAGGGGCAGTGCTATCCGGAGCGGGCTCCGAAGAACACTACTGGCGTCGTATGCGCGCTCTCGCTTTTTATGCCCGCGCGGCGGCCGGTCGGTGTGACGTCACTGCTCTGCCCCGCGCGCCGCCCGCGCAGCCCGCAGTACTTTTCCACGGCGCGCCGCCGTGGTGTGTGTGACGTAGGCATCGTCACAAGAGAGTTGAAATTTTCACAGATTATGTATTTCTGTTGCCGCTATAACAACAAATACTAAAAAACCGGCCAAGTGCGAGTCGGACTGGGGCTCCCATACAACAGACATGATTTTTTTGCCGTTTTTATAGATAATGGTACGGAACCCTTCGTGCGCGAGTCCGACTCGCACTTGGCCGGTTTGTATAATGTTAGGTAGTATTAGATAAACTCACACGAATAAATAATGTATTTACAAAGTGTATAGAGGCTGAATAAGCATTTCATCTCATAATCATAAACACAATTCAAAACAAACGAAAGTTGGCGATTGGTGCGATTTGCCACTTCGTAGTCAGTTGTGTTGTGTTCACGCACAGATAATCAGATGGGTTGGAATGAAATTGTAAGTTACAAAATGGAAGCCGGGATCGAGATCATACGAAACCTCTATCTATAGGATTGGGACCGAGGGCTCACGATAACAAAAGGCTGATAGCGTGATCCCTACATTTCAATATTTTGATCGCGGTCTCGGGTTTAGTATTAAAAACACATTCTCCAGAAGAATGCTGACGCCACGGCTTATAATTGAAGTTTCAGAATGTTTCTAACATAGGTATACTTTTTTATTTTTTATTATTCATGTGATTTACTTTGTGTAGCGGCATACCCACTTACCTATATTTTTTTCTCGTAAATTAGATTAAAATAAAAACATTCGTTTTAACCCTTTACATCGCAAATCAAATAAAAAATCGTGAGCTCAAAGATTCGTTTGTGACTCCTAGAGGAAAAAGCAAATGAGGGTGAAAAAAAAAAATAAGCGTCCAAAATTGTGTAGGTAATATAATACTTTACATTGCAAATTGAAGGGTAAGGAAGATGGTGTAATTAAATTTAAAAGACGAAATGAATAACTTTTTGTTAAATAAATCAAACGTAATATTTAATTACCGCAAAGGTAAAGAGCTATTAAACCACAAAAAAATGTACATCACGCTTGAGTGTGATGTCTATACCTAGATATTTTTCTAGCACGAACGACTTATTGTAAGTGATTGACAAAATAAAAACATCGACAGTCCTGTTATCGATCACCACTTCAATGTCATAGAGGTAAATAAATACAAATATGCGACAACCTTTTTGGCCACTGTACCTGTCGCTATATGCGACCTCACAGTACCATCAGTCGTTCTGCCATATGATTAAATAAATAAATAAATACAAATATATAAAGGGTAATAGGGTGCGTTAAAAAATAGATAATAATAACAAAACTATCAATTTATTTATATTTTACAAAAGAAAAGAATTTTCAATACTTTCGTAACTTTCTTTCTTCGTGTCACTGAATTAATTACTTTACTCCATAACACACACACAGACCGAAATTGTCTTTAAAATCGACGCAGAATGTCACAACATGTAGTTTTTCCCAAACCCATTTTTGGACCCAAAACAAATCTGTGTCTCTGTATATGGTTACAGTGTAGGTGCACGCGGCGTCTAGGTAGGTAGCCAATATATGTCTGTGATTGTATGTACGTATTGTCGTTGAAGTAGTATGTACTTATCGATAACAGGATTGTCGATATTTTATTGTGGCAAGCACTAAACAAATGTTGTTCCTGCTAGAAAAATATCTAGGTATAGTGATGTCATACACAACTTACCTTGTCACCCCTAAGGGATTAAAGGTTGCGCCATGAGTCAAATGGGTTCAAGTGGTTCTATTTACTTTCTCACGTTGACATTGAAGTATATTTTTTTTAAACTAGTGGCTGTGTGAGCAAGCTATAGAAATCGCAACTTGTATTTTTTTTAAACTTCTGTAAACTGAATCGATGAAAAAATTCTTTATAATTATTGAACCTGCTTACAAAATTTACGAGAATCGGTTGAGAAGTGCGACTTGGTGAGAAGAGAACAGTCGGACAGCGGGACATCTGGAAATCTGGATATATGAAAGAAATTTGGCCCAAGCTAAAACGAAGTACTTCGCTCGCTGATTCAATCGTTTACGGTTAAACATTAAGTAATAAAACTCATCCAGAGTGCGCAATAAAATATATTTTTCATTCAATGTAAAAACCTGATAACAGTGAAAACACAAAATTGGTATCCCGTGTTTTTGTCACGCAGCTTCCATTTGACGTGTGACGAAGGCAACCGAGGTAATCAGTACGCGTCACTCAGACGGCTACTCTACTAATACGAGCAGTATACGCGCATCAATATACGGGTTACTATTAAATGCTCGTGAATTAACTACTCAATGCTGGCTGTTGAAACGTTGACGGCTCGTGATGACAATCGATTTAATTCGATTAATGCATGTTGAATTCATCATCATCATCATATCAGCCGAAAAACGTCCACTGCTGGACATAGGCCTCTCCCAAAGAGTGCCACAATGACCGGTCCTGCGCCACCCGCATCCAGCGGACTCCAGCGACCCTTACCAGGTCATCAGTCCACCTTGTGGGGGGCCTACCCACGCTGCGCCTTCCGGTACGTGGTCGCCACTCGAGAACCTTTCCGCCCCAATGGCCATCGGTTCTACGTGCAATGGCGCCCACGAATCGCGTTGAATTATCTATCATTATTATATACCTACTGTCGCAAAGTGAACTAATGAAATGCTAATAAGCTTGTGAACTTTTCATACAAACGGACAGCATATTTAAAAAAAAAATTGTTTTCGGTGAAGGTAAACATTGCGAGGAAACCTGCACACATCTGCGAAGAACTTTAAAGGTGTATGTGGAGTTCCCAACTCGCAGTGTCTTATCCATGAGAGGAGGCAGCAGTGTGTAATATATAGAGGGCGGAGTGCCGGTGGCAAATTTCACACTGAATGTATGGAGTCGCCTAAGTATTCTTATGATTAAATAATTAACGAATAAATGATTAATTTTACATAATAATTTTTAGGAACTTATAGAAATTATCTTACGAGCATACAAATATAATGTAATATGTTGTTAATATCTATAATACATAATAATATGTTTTCTTATCAAAACATTATCATTAGGTACTAAATACTAGACTAAGAAGTTATACCTGCCAAACGATATATTATATTAAAGACCATTCAATTAAAATCATCCAACTTTGTTAAAAGAAATTGAAAAATAACCCAAAACATTTACGACATAACATTTAGGTGTTCCTGAAATCGATTTATGAAAATAAATGTTAAGTACTTACTTCCAATTTACGAGTAGGTACCATACTAAGTACATTAGGTAAATGAATAATTTTATTATTCAAGCCTAAAATAATATAATTATAAAAACGACTCCATACCTTTTGTGTGAAATTTGCCACCGGTACTCCGCCCTCTAAATATATGTATATGTATATGTCACCGATAGATTGAGAACACCGTCAGTTTATAAACTTACTCGTGATATTATTAACTGTCGAAAAATTGTGAACTGTCATAATCGTTCACAATTTAACGCATTATTTTTCGTTAGTTTATAGATCAACAATGTCAAATCGTAAAATTGTGAACTGAGATCAATTCGGCTTGCTACGGAAGGCATACACAAAGACTGGGTAGGTTAGGTTAGTTAGGCAGCTTGAGTTGCCCGAAGGGCAAACCACCCAGAAATAGGAGCCCCGCGCGGGGCTCCGTTGACACTGCCAGATGACGAAATAATTGGAATAAAATGTCTGGATATAAAAAAAAAAACAATTATGTTCTGACGTAAGTGGAAGCTGAGCAAGTGGAATAGTTATTTCAACCAATCAGCGCATATATATATATGCTGTAGCAGTAGTAACATATATATAGGGTGATGATGATAATAAAATAGCAATGAATAATATCTAAGTACTTTATTTTTGGAGCCGAATTAATTTAGTCTGGAAAGGCTTATCTTTACTGACGATTTTTAGGGTTCCGTAGCCAAAATGGCAAAAACGGAGCCCTTATAGTTTCATCATGTCCGTCTGTCCGTCTGTCCCTATGTCACAGGCATTTTACTCGAAAACTATAAGGTGTATTTGAATAAAATTTTGAGGATAGGTGTATTTTATTAGCCGCTACATAGTTTTGTCATTGAAATTACTAATATTTTTTTTTGGGGTGCACTCCATACATAAAACTGAAAGTCAACATTTTTCTTAATAAGTTCTTTCACCGAAAATTATTTTGAACAAGATCGGTTTAAAGGTTCCCGTGGTACTACCAGTAGTATCATCGGTAGTACCACGGGTAAGGAGTACCTACTGGACAGCATCTGTGTATGGTTAATATTGGGTGACAATTTTCAAATTGTTTTGTTCAATAAGAGACACCGCTGTGCATGTATACACAAGTAATAGGTATAAACACAGAACAAGTAAATACTATAGAAATGGTAATGGGCGGGGTGCGCGTAGCCGGTGTTATGATCAGACGCCCATGAAACTGTCAAACGCTGTCAAAACGCAGATCAGATGTTATTTGACCGTGGGTGACGATTTTTGCCGTATTAAAAATAAAAACATGGTGTGTTGTGCAATTTTGTCGTGCCGAGAGGCAAACAGGGACCCAAAGGTTCCTCCGGGAGCGATTTCCTATCACCGGTAAGTACTGAAATAAGTGTTTTTTGAATAAATACGCAATCGATTATGATATTCGCCACTACTCCGTTGGTAAGATAGAAACGATATGCATGCTTTACATTGCTTGCTAGCTAAAGCCGCACATTAAGGAACTACCGTAATGTCACAGCAATGTATCGCGTTATTCGCGTTTGTCATTTTAACGGGGCGATTGTCAGTATGACTAGAGTGGTACCATGCCTAGTGTATGTACTTATCGATGATAAAATTGTATTACTTTATTTGTAACCCAGATGGAATTCGATTTCAATATAATTATTATAAAATGAATAGGGCTGATTGTAGTCCATCCGTTATTTGTCATCCAGTAAATATATTTTTTATTAGAAATACTTAACATGTATTAATATACAAATGTTAAAATTAACATTTAGTTATTATCTATGTAGGTTGGTATGGTACCATTAAGTATATTTATTTGTACGTTAATTCTGTCCATATTATATTCTGTCAATTTATTCTGTAATTTATAGAATAGAATAGAAATGTTTATTGCGTGTCACATTGCAGGTGATGACAACAATAAAGATATGACGCCCTGCAGGGCACTGCAATCATGAGAGGGCTAAAATTAATACGCATACCCTTATTCATAAACGTTCATCAAACCTATATATGTACATACTATTTGAGAGTCATCATTGTCTAAAAATAAGTCTATTTCTAGTTCCTTGCTGGAAAAACCCTGAATATTCTGATGAAAAATATTAATACTCAGATTGACTTGGTGGGGCTACTAGTTGAGCTCTTAAATCAATTTGGTTTTATGTTAAAAGCTAATAGACCCACTAAAGACAAGAAATATTTCTTTGGCAAAAATATTTTCTCTGTCTGCGTGAAGCGATTTATTAATTTATTTATGTCAAAGAGATAATATATTTGTTAATGAAACAAATGGCAATCGTATATCAAGGAATTTAAATGTTCAATTTTAAATGCCTTGATATACCATATTTTATTATTGTCTATGATATTTCGTAGTCACCTTGAAAATACTTTAAAACTAGTACGTATTTTAATTAAAAATTGTTAGCATGTTTTCATGAGCTACACGATTTTTCTGACAGTTGCTTTCAGCACGCGCACTAGATCAAAATTTCGTTACCCGATTTCTTAGGATGTAATTTCTCATACAAATAGCACTACTAACTGCTACTTCGGACTGATATTTATCAGGTTCGGATCGGCCGCAGTACGCAAATACTCTTACTCTAAGAAATAAGGGCCTTTTTTATTTTACTATATGCATATATATACCATATGATATATAAACTATATACCTAGAATATAAAATATCGATAATTATGATTTTAGTCTCACCTCTTTTTCGTATTCTAAATTTCCAAATAGGTGTATCACCATAGAGTGTCATAGTAACATAAGACCTTTGGTTTCGAATGTAATCAAACGTCAAGTTCATTTGAACAGGGCGTCCATTTGGCAATCAAAAAGTTAATGTCAATTTCCGTCAAAAGTGTGTCACGCTCACACACGTTTAGTTATGCTCTAATGCAAGAAGGAGAACATGTATCAAGACTATTCACATATCACTTCCATACTTAAAAACCCCTTTCGAAATTGGCTCCTATATACTGATAAAGAATAGACTTACGTGACATTTTTTTGGCATTGGAAATTAGACCGCAAGTAATGCAGTTTTGAGTTACTTTTCGCTCTAAAAATTATAACAGTTGAAATCGTAATGGAATTAAAAGCTTTTACCAATTAGAAGCGATTTGCAGTAGTGTTGACATGTACGCATTCAGTTATGATTGTGTGGGGCTGGCTACGCAGGTTCCCGAAGTAACTAGCTAACACGCCGCTTCCATCTAATTTAAGTATTCCGTGGGTATAAATCACGGATTCAGCTTTACAGCTACTTACGTGAGCTTTAAAGTTAACTGTCGTAAACTTTTACGAATCCATCTTTAACCCCTATAAAGTGGTGGGTATTAAGTACACTCGCTTAACTGTAACTCGTAATACGAGTGGCTAGACCGATTTTTATGCGGGCTTATAAACATTGCGGCTTTCCGAATGGCTATTGCTTTAATTCCGAGCGAATTTGCCCGAGTCTTGTACCCTCCCCAAATGATACCCTTAAGACTACTTACCCTATACCTAATTAACGCTTTTAATCACTTAATAATCACTAATTAATTAACTAATTGTAACTAATTAATTGGCCAAATGATCGTCTAATACGTTGTGAACCGAATAACCCTAAGTCTTTAATGTGTAGCAAATCTGGATTCAGACTCTTCTAATCCTAACCCTATCTGCGTCCTACTGAGACCTAGACCAACAAAATATGAAACTTAATTGTATGAATATTAAAATATTTTTATTGTTTTTGTGAAAGTCCCCTACCGAACTATTATCCATTCGTGTAAGCAAGATCGTAGCTTTTGGATTTTATATCATAATATCCATTTTTATATTTATAGCATTCTTACTAACCTATGTACTCATATTTTATAATAAAGTTCTAAACGACGGGTTGTGTAGTAATCTTTACTCACACATGCTACTCTCTTGCTTCGGATGGGGATAGAATGGCCTAACCAACTTTACCTACCTAGTTACCTAATGAGTTTAAGACTCTACGAACGATTCTACCAGTATTTCGTACTTAACGGTCTGAGTAAGAAGAAAATACCGAAACAAACTTAATCAGACCTCTCACCTTATTATTGTTGCGTACATATGTAATTATATAAGCAATTTATTTACCTAAGCCTTATATATTATAACGCCACGCCGATACCTCTATTTTACGGTCACTAGAAATATCGAATTTACTGTAGTTGAATGTGCAATATTCTTAAGATAATTATGTATGAAATAGCTAGTAGTTATATGGGTATTATCCTGCCCGTAACTACGATCAACAGCGACTTGCTCAGCCTATCACTGATCCCTATAACAGTTTTGTTTCCTTCTCCGAAACGAAACTGTTTCCTTAGTCAATGAAAATAGAGGTGAAATTACGTTACCACGTAAGAATATCACATCCAACTGCACAAACTCTACTCTTTTCTTTTAAGATATGACCAATCATAAATTTATCCACTCATGACGAATAAAATTAGCCCTGTCGTCCTACCACCCCTAAACCTATCTTCCCCTAAGGTGTGTATGATTCTACCCTATCCTATCCCGATATTTCCCTACTCTGCTCATTTTTAAACCTTACCTCAGTTTAAAAGATGAGAATGTATGCCCTATTCTATCTGTAATTAATTCAGCCGGCTAAACTGATGTGTGGCAACCTGACAGCCTGTGTCTTTGTCACCCCCCTCCGCGTCCGAAGACAGGGGAATGGCGGAGAGTATGACGCCCTATTATGTTTATAGAGGTTATATATATGTGTATTTAATACTGCCCGCTTCTCGAGTACAACAGGACTTCGGCAAGCGAGGAATCCCTCTATGCCAAGTACTGGCCATGCCTTAGAACGTCGAGGAATCTCGAGCAACGTCCGGATGTTTTGGCTGCCTCTTGGTCGATAAAAAAGAGACATCAGATCCACCCTTCTAATCTGATTACGCACTCAAACTCCACCTTAACCTCGTTTGGCACCGTTGGGTGAGATCAAGGTGTTAGGCAAACTGTTTATGGTGTTTACCTAGACTGGGATCTGGCTTATGTGATAATAAAAATATTAAACTACTCGAAACACTATTCCAGTACCTAGTACCATAACTCTACATTATGGAATTATTTCTCTCCACAATGACAAGTCACATTCCTAGGCCTGTTAAAAGCCCCACAAAAATAAACACAAATTTTTAAAGCGATTCCCAACAACAAAACACTAATTTATAGAACAAAACACCCACTAAATAACTTTTAAAGTCACAGCCAGGAGACCCAATCAGTCCGAGTATCAAATGCAAAAAGCCTCGCGCCTAATGTCGTCTCCCTATTTATGCAGCCGTCCTTTTTATGATTTCTATCTCTTTCCTCCTCATTATCATTTCTAAGATGTCTGTCCTTTTCATCCTCTATATCCCTTTCCTCCTTTCTATGATTTTTGTCATTTTTATCCTCCTATTCGCTCTGTGATTGGTCGAATCCCGCGGCTACAATGGCGAGCTACGCTGTGATTGGCTAGCGCTCAAAATGCGTGTGAATACGTTCCGTTTATTCGTTAATATAATATTTCTGACTCCATTATTGTGATTGAAAACCTATTCGTTGGTCGATAGAGTTGCTTTTTGAATGGACTACTTTTCCGACCAACTAATAATATCAAATCTACATAGCAACTAGGTTCGATATCAAAATAAGTAACTGATCGGATATTCTTTATTCGTAACAATTGTCGTATGATTAAATTCATTCCTTTTAACATCCAGTAATTAGGCTAACACTAGGCTATGCCTGTTTCACGGTACAGTCTTTGAATTTGAAATGCAAAGTTTTAGTATGAAGAACGTTCGACTTAGCCACAATAGACCCGAAGGCTCTTTATATCTGCCGGCAAATATTTGATTATTGCTCTGTACCTATTCATGTCATAATTTAATTGTATACAGTCGACTACAAAGAGAAAGATACAGCCAAAGTTACAAAAATATGTATACACGACCTTAATGTTAAGGCAATAAAGTCGTGGATACATTTTTTTGTAACTTTGGTTGTATCTTTCTCTTTGTAGTCGACTGTACCCTCTAATGTAATTTTGTAACAGTAAAAAATGTGTGGGAAACGGGTAGACTGCAAAATATATAGTACATAAATATAGGGACTTATTATGTATACTCTTTGATAAATAGTTTTTTGTGTCAAATTATATTGGGCAAACTTACAAACATACAGATTTCTTAACGCAATTAATTATAATTACCAGATAGCCTGTTAAGGCAATATATATAAGTACAGCCGTTTTCAAGAAGCCAAATATTACTCGTTTATCCTGCACACGTTACTGATACGTAACTAAGCAAGAGTTAGTTATGGGTATCCACTTTAAAAACTTCCTTACTTTTATTCAGGTTGTGCTACTTTTATTAAAATAAAATACTTACTCGCAAGTTTTAAGCCCTTACAAGCAGAAATATTTTTACAGGGTATTAGATTAGGTATACCGGCAACGAAGATTTTGTGTTAATTTATTTCCTGGAACTGCGCGGAATTCTCTTGTTATTCCTGTAGCTTTTAATGCTATGTTTATTTTACGTTGCGCAATTTGCTTCAAGGAAGAAAGCTTTATATAGCATGGTTTGAAAATTAATAACAGAATTACACACATGACAATAAGGTGATAAGATAACATGAATGGAAATAAGTAAATATATTTACATAGTCTACATAGGCCACAAGTGACCTTATCTACGATAACAGTTGCTCCGGGTTCAAATCCCGGTAGGAACATTTTAATTGTGTTATGAACACGACTAAACGTTTCCTGTGAATTTAAGTATTTATTCATCGAAAAAAGTAGGTATTTATTACGTCGTCCAGTACCTACTCATAGTACTTACGGTCAACATCAATGATATGTTTACGTTTTTGGATGTTCTTTATGATAAGCAATCATTTTTGGGCAAAGTCGAGATGATTAAGGTTACCAACATTGTAAATACTAATGTTCAATCTCTCTCTTCGGCTTCTTCTTCTATCCCTATTAGGCCCTCCTTGACGAGGCGTTATTATAATTATCATAACATCCGTCATTTCACTCGTCCTCCATCCGTTCTCATTGTAATTAATCCGTTTTATTCGTTTTTATTCTTACTTAAAGTCGCGCTGTTTCTGTATATTATCACGTGTGTTTTTTTGTATATTATCACGCTCATGTTTGTTGTATAGATAATACGATTGTATGTATACTTGTTTTATATGTTAGTCTTTAGTTTGTATATATTTGCATGTTGGTGGTTTTCTTGTATATATGTATAACTTTGTTGCTATTGCATGCTGGGGTTTTAGGTTTTGTATATTTGTTTTTTAGTTTTAAGTTTAAGTTTTGTTAAGTTATTCGGTTTGCTTGTTAGTTTAAGTCGAGCGTCTTTAGGCCGACTCGCCTACGGCTCGCGTTCGCGCACTTCGCTGTGAGTTTCTACGGCGCCGCGTTGCATTCTAACCCAGTGTTTCAGTTATTTATTTAAATTAATTGCTTAAAATAATGGACAATGTATGATTATTCCAAATAAAGACATATACATATACATCGTGCTTTCCTAACGTGCTGCGTCATGATAATACAACGATCAGTCTTCAAACAGATATGGTCAACAGATATCATCACGCTTTTTAATCCAAGGTGATATTTTGCTTAGTTCCCAAAACTTGATATTGTCATTCTAAAATAATCGTGAAATTTGCTGTCACTGGTTTTCAACGCCTCATATTTTCTCTTGAAAATCTCATCAGAATTCATGTTGGAAAGATATGGGTTCACCCAAAATCTTATTATTTGCTTTTGCTTTCTTAAAACAACAAAAGCAGAATACGTGTGATATGTTCCATATCTGTGGTCTGTGGTATGGCACGTGGCCGTAGCGGGGTGGAGGGCATGGCCGTCATGCGCGCCGCGGAGCGCGCCATCGGAATATCGCTGCACTAAAGGTGCGGTGCCGGTTGCGCGCTCCGCGACGTGTTGTTATAATTTTAAGGTAGTGTGTAGATTGTAGTGTGTAGTTTCGTAGGTTAAGTTCTGTAATAGGATGCATGTTTTGTGCCTATTATATTTTGAGCTAAATAAAACAGTAAATTTATTAATTACGGTTTATTTGCAATGAAAACGCGGCATAGGTTTTTAATGACAGTTCTGCAAGAGAGTGTTGCCATATACACACAGTCAGGTTATCACACTCTCCACCCCCTTAGCCTAAGTTCTTAGTCCTAAAATTTTCACTTATATACTAAGTACATACAGGATATACAGTGTGTAAGTCTAATACGGGCGATAAATTAAATCAGACATAGTATTCATTAGTGCAATCATGAATTAAAAGGTTTTTTTAAGTTACACTTAATTATGACCCCATAATTAATTTTTGAAAAAAATCACAGCAGCAATGTACTGTAAACATGGCTGTGACAGTTAATGACATAACATATGCGATAGGAGCTTTTGAGAGTAACTGTCAACGAGCGTTTAACGTGAGTTACATTACATTGCGGGCTAAATTATTTTGTATGGATTAAATTTTTTTGCAACTCTTAAGTTATTGTTATCTAATTACCTTTACTTTATCCTATACTAACCATCGTTAAGAGATTCGCCCGTATTAGATTTACACACTGTATATGTAATGAAAAATCCACCAGTACATCGTTACAGTTTGTGCAATTGGTTAGCATGACGCTTCCATTTCGCTCCTTCCACTTCCACCAAGAATGTAGAGCCAGGGATCAAAACTTTAAGTATGTGACCTTTTGACCATTTTTTCCCCCTTCTAAAGTCTTTAACATTCACTAAATCTCCCTCATTTAACACTAATACTCTGGCACCCCTAGCATACTTTAATTGTTTTTCTTGTGACTCTACGAGATTTTGATATATGGGTGCAGGTCTCAACAGTGAAAATCTATTTCGCAGTTCTCTACCCATCATCAAACGAGCTGGAGTTACTCCGCTGCTTTTGTGAGTGGTAGTGCGATAGTCAAATAAAAATATGCTTAAGGCATAGTTATGTGATTTATCACTCTCAATAATTTTTTTCATATGCGATTTAAATGTCTCTACAAATCTTTCAGCTGCTCCATTGGTGGCAGGATAATGAGGAGAAGTGAAACTATGTTTAACACCTGTTACTCTACAGAATTCTTTGAATTCGTGACTTGTAAAAGCTGTGCCATTGTCTGTTACTAAGTGTACAGGAAAACCATATCGCACATATATTTCTTTAAATTTTGTTATTGTTAGGCTAGACCCTATATTGGCCATTTGAAAAGCTTCTGGCCATTTGGAATAACTGTCCACAATAATGAGATACATTTTTCCAAATAATGGCCCCAAAAAATCTGCATGGATTCTAAACCATGGTCCAGGTGCTATTGGCCAACATTTTGGAACTACTTTAGAAGGATTATGTCTATTTTCCAAACATAATTTACATAAATTTGCAATTTTTTCAATATTTTCATTCAGCTTTGGCCACCAAAAGTAGGCTTTAGCCATTTCAGTCATTCTCGTGGTTCCAAAATGTGTTAAATGGAGTTCATCTAAAACAGCCTGTCTTAAGTTTTCTGGTATTACAATACGATGACCCCACATTATACAGTCTCTATCTGTACTTATTTCATGCCTCCTCAAATAATAAGGGTCCAAACTTTTATCTGACACCCTTTCTGGCCAGCCATCTTGACAGTATCTTAGTACTTTGGATAAGACTTGATCTTTTTTTGTATTATTTTGGATCAGTTTCCAGTTTAATGTTTTCAATTCTGACTCATCAATATAATTAACATTTACAATTTCAGTGTTATTTACACATAGTGCATGGTACTTTGTATCATCATTTTCTTTTGGTAATCTAGATAGATAATCTGCAGGATTTCTGTCTGTACTGATGTGTCTTATGGTATATGTAAAGGCTGAAAGAAAAATTGCATAATGCTGAAGGCGTTTAGCTGCCATTCTAGGTATTGCTTTATATGGGCCCAATATACGAGTGAGAGCAGAATTATCTGTCTCTAATTCGAATGATCTACCGTATGTGTAATTATAAAATTTGGTTACCCCAAAGATAATAGCAAATGCCTCTTTGTCTAGAGTGGTATATTTTTGTTCTGTATCATTTAATTTTTTGCTTGCAAATGCAATAGGCCTAACGACTCCATCAGCACCCCGGTTTGATATTATAGCACTAACTCCATATGCCGAGGCATCACATGTCAAAATTAAAGGCAGATCGGGATTGTAATGTGTTAAATTGGTAGCTGAGCCTAATTTCTTTTTTACTAAATTAAATGCCTTTTTGCAGTCCAGACAAAACTTCCATTCCGTGTACATTCATAAAGTGGGTAAAGCATTGTCGCTAAATCTTTTAAAAATCTACCATAATAATTGATCTTGCCCAAGAATGAGCGCAGCATAGTCAGATTTTTAGGTGGGTCTAGATTCAATATGTGTTCAATATTTTCCTTTATAATCTTAACTCCTTTTTTATCTATTCTATAACCAAAAACATCTAAGCTTTTCCTGAAAAACTTACATTTTTCAACCTTTAATTTAAATTCACACTCTTTTAATTTACTTAATACCAACTCAAGCGTTTTTGTCATCTCTGAAAGGCTTTTTCCGCACATATATATATTATCAATAAAAACAATGACATTTGGTATGTCTTGTAATTTTTGTGCCATCAGCCTTTGAAATGACCCAGGCCCGGTACTTATACCATATGGTAGGTATTTATATTTAAACGTGCCTATTTCTGTCACTATAACTGTTAAATCTTGTGATGGTTCATCCAGTGGTGCCTGCAGATACGCCTCCTTCAGATCCAATTCACAATAATACTCTCCACCATTTAATTTATTGAAAATATCTTCCACATGTGGCAGTGGGAAGTGATCCACTTCTAATTGTGGATTTACGGTCACTTTATAATCGCCACACAGTCGTACAGATCCGTCAGGTTTCAAAATAGGCACCACTGGAGTTCCCCATTTGCTATAGGTTACTGGTTCTATTCTTTTATTATCCAACAACCTTTTTATTTCTTGGGTAACTTTTTCTTTGAGTGCAAATGGCATAGATCTTACAGGCAAACATTTGGGTTGTGCATTTTCTTTTAATTTTAAGGATATGCAGTCGCCCTTAAAATTTCCCCACCCAGGAGTAAAAACTTCAGAGAAATTTTCTTTAATGGTGTTTACCGGGTCTGTCATTTCAGTATTGTTTATTTTTAATGGCCACATGCCAAAAATATTTAATAAATCTCTGCCCAATAATCTAGGTTTATAGTTTTCAACCACAAATAAGTTGACATTTTTAATTTCATTATTAATTTGCAATTTTATATTATTTATTATTCCCAAAGGCTGTGTGATTGTTTGGTCATAATTCTTGAAGTTGACATTTGTTTTCTTTACTTCATGTGTTAAGTTTAAGGCTTCTAAATCTCTTTGCAAAATAGTAGATGTTTCCGAACCCGTATCCAATTCAAACTTCAATTTTATGCCATTCACACTGCCCTCAACCAAACATGGTGGTATCTTATTTGTGGTTGATTCACAACTGTAAACATTATAGTAATCATCAGTTTCTGAGAAAAGTTCCTGAATTGACTGTTCAATTTCTGTATTTTGTTCAGTTTGCATGTCTGTATTAATTTCTAACAGATTCATTTTATGAGTTTTAGGACACATTTTGAACAAATGACCTTGTTGCCCGCACTCGGAACAATATTTATTTTTTAAACTGCACTCACTTTTAACATGGTTATTTTTACCACAACAAAAACACTTAATGAGCTTACCAGATGCTGTTGACCCACGGTTGACTTTATTAGGGAAATATTTTGGCTTACTCTGCACACTCGGCTTGACATAAAACATACTAGTAGCAGGTTCCTCCCCTGACATCTTCATTTTTGTCTGCAACATCGCTGCTTCCACAGTTCTGGCTAGTGTGGTCAAATCATCCAGTGTCTGGTTACCATTTTTAAGTAGCTCAAATTTAACCAGAGACGAGTAGACTCCATCGATGAGTTTTTCTTTGACCTGGTCATTAAAATCCTTAAAATTACACTTCTTCGCGGCTTTCTTCAGGCGTATGATGTATTCTTCAATGCTTTCATCTGCTGTTTGGTTACATTTTCTGAATTCAGCCCGGTCCACCGGAATGGAAGTGGATTTGTTGTATCTATCTTCCAGTAGCTTTAGTAGGTCAGTGTATGACTTTTTTGTTGGTTTATCTGGGGCACACAGGTGATTAAGAGTCTCTAATACCTTTGGTGTTATTTTAGTGATCAATAATGCCACTTTTTTGTCCTCCGGAACATTGTTTAAGGTGATCAAACACTGTAATTGCACCTCGAATGTATCAAAATCACGTCCATCAAACGATTCTATTTGGTAATTCATCGCTGTTATTTGTAACTCCGGTGAATCCTGGTTCTTTGCCGGCTTTTCTGTCGGTCGTATGAATCTGTCACTTTTAATCGCGTCTCTGAGTAATTTTCTCCATTCATCTATTGTTTCTCCCGTCAATTCTAGTTGTAGTTCGATTGATAGTTGTAAAAGCTCACTTTTGCTTAAATTTTGCAGAAAACTAGTCCTCTTCTCTGAGATATCAGTCCAAAAACGTTCTCTTAGTGACATTGATAAACTAACCTAACACGGGACGTTGAATGCACTCAGGTACACAAAATTCTGTCTCTTAATCAACACTTTTAGTTTTTTTTATTGTCCGCACGCGTATTACGTTATTTTCTCGTCGCCATTATTATATTTTGAGCTAAATAAAACAGTAAATTAATTAATTACGGTTTATTTGCAATGAAAACGCGGCATAGGTTTTTAATGACAGTTCTGCAAGAGAGTGTTGCCATATACACACAGTCAGGTTATCACAGTGCCACTACTGTATAGTTTATTTTTAGTACAGATCACATAAATGTCGTAATACTAGTCTATGTATACAAAGACCAGTGACCTTTCTTCTCTAATAACTGGTTTGGATCGTTAAGGAAAATTCGGTGCTGATCTCATTCCTCGACAATTTTAAGGGGGAATTCGGTTTTAAGATCACATCCATCAGATACATATCTTTATGCAATATCTTTAGCAATGGAAATGGGTCACTTGTATCATAAAAACTCCAACTTACGACAAGTATAGTACTTTATTTCCTTGCTGCACTTATAACACGTCTCACACTTACTTATACATAATTATACTTGATGACGACCGCTTTAGCCTAGTTGGTAGTGACCCTGCCTACGAAGCAAGAGGTTCTGGGTTCGAATCCCGGTAAGGGCATTTATTTGTGTGATGAGCACGAATATTTGTTCCTGAGTCATGGATGTTTTCTATGTATTTAAGTATGTATTTATCTATATAAGTATGTTTATCATCGTCTAGTACCCATAGTACAAGCTTTGCTTAGTTTGGGACTAGGTCGATTTGTGTAAGATTGTCCGCAAATATTTATTAATTATTATTATTATTAATTTATTAAGTTTCTAGAAAGTCACAATCATATTAATTCATTAAACTAACTATTCGGCACCTCACAAGCATTGCTAACGCTCGTTCCGGAATACCCGCTTCTGCCCAGACATCGTCTTTTTGGTCATTCCTCCTCACCCAATTGGGAGGGATATCAAACTACCACGTCCGAGTCGGTTTCCATTACTATTCACTACCCTAATTTGCAATAAATTATATGAAATTACCCTCTTTTTTAGGGTTCCGTTCTTCAAAAGGAAAAAAAGGAACCCTTATAGGATCACTCGTGCGTCTGTCTGTCCGTCTGTCACAGCCGATTTGCTCCGAAACTACTGGACCGATTGAGTTGAAATTTGGTAAACATATGTAAATTGGTGACCCAAAGATGGACGCGTAAAGTAAATTGATGAATTTTGACCAAGGGGGCCACTTTTGGGGGGTAAACTGGTTTTTTTTTTAAGTTTCGCAAACTGTATTGTGTGACATATCAAATGAAAGGGGTTGTTGTAAGCATCTCAGTTTTTTTTTTTAATTCTAGCAAAAACAGATTTGAAGTAATTTAGGAAAAAAGACGAAAATTGACCATCCTCCCCACCCCTCAACTCTGAAACTACTACTAGACTTAAAATTCTGAAAAAATATGAAAAATAGTTCCTTGCCTAAAGTTTACAGGAAAACCTTTAAGAAGTTTGAGTATTCAAAGTAACGGGAAAATTCTCAATATTTTACGGAACCCTCACGACGCGAGTTGAACTCGCACTTGTCCGGTTTTTTTGGTATTTATGTTCTTTTATTGTAGTTGCTTCCATACAAACATTTGTTCCTCTCCAAAAACTGGTTCGAATGGCATCGGGAAAAAAATTATCCTGCCTTCTGCAGTCTGAGCATTTGTTTTAAGCGGACGACCTCGGGAGTCCGTTAATTGCCATTCCACCCGCGGCTAATATAGTGCTTTTCACAAAAACTCCAAACAAAATACTAACGTCTATGTATACTTTAAATATAATCGTCAGAGGTCGGAGTTTTCGCGGCAAAACAGAAAACTGTCGCAATCAAGCTAGTGTTAGAAACATTTTTTTATCGATATCGATAGTTGTGTAATAGAAGACAAACAAGGTTCACCAAATAAATTAAAATATTTTATGCATTTTTTTACGTGAGGTTTGTATAAAGTTGTATAGAGACTTTATACAAACCTCACGTAAAGAGAGACGAGTGTCTATTATTTTCAATGAGGTGGTATAGTTACTTCATTAAAAATTTTACCTCTTTGATACCCGACTACGACAAAGCCAAAAGAAAGGGTTGTTAGTTATGATAAAGTATAGTTAAGGTTTAGATGGAATAACACATATAAAACAATTCCGTATCTTCTTTTGCATATTTTAAATTAACAGTCGCGAATGATTATAAAATAATGTAGGCATGTTTTTTTAATATAACAATACTCGATTTCGATAAAAGACACGTTTCTAACACTAGCTAGATTGCGACAGTGTTTTGTTTTGCCGCGAAAATTCCGATCTCTTTAATCGTTAATACTCATAGCCGAGGCAAAATACGGTTTCGAAAAACATTAATTTATAATAGCGTTTTTTTTGTTTATTTCATTTTAAAACATTATTCTGAGATGCTTTATTCAAGAATCCACCAAACTTTCCACCCGGAAGTAATTATATAGATATAAATTAAACATTCATTGTCTTTTTTATTTTATTTATATAATATTGTAAAGCAAATGTAAATGAACCTAAATAAAGATAAAAAAAATATTAATATTTATCCGGACTTTTTAGGAGCTAATTGAATATTGATTTTTTTGATGTCTGATTTTTTGGTGGATTTTGCCTCTAGGTAACAATTTAATTGATAATATATCCGTTACATTAAAAAAATTAGCTATTATAAATTATTTCCAAATATGTCATTTTTTCCATACAAGTTGTCAGTTCATTGCCTGGACTATCAATGCATTTTAATACTTACAGACACATAAACTTTGAAAACTATTTCCAGTTCTGTGAACCCATCTTTCTTAGATTCCTTCACAATGATGTCTGGACATTTTCAGTGAAAATTCCCCAGACAGCTTTCTAAGCACTGAGTTATATGTTAGAGAAGCAGTCTTTAATATTGGAAATGTACCTATTTAATAGCTTACCCCCAACCGTTATCGTTTTATACGTATGTGCCTACTAAAGTACCTACCTTCTTATATTGCTACCTACATTGAAAGCTTAATAAAGGCGAAATACTGTAAACATATCCATGTAATGCCGGTATTGCGGTGCGTCGCTTACTCTAGTCTCTGGG
The DNA here is from genome assembly GCA_932294315.1 of Epinotia nisella. Lineage (NCBI taxonomy): Eukaryota > Metazoa > Arthropoda > Insecta > Lepidoptera > Tortricidae > Epinotia > Epinotia nisella. Next base: position 15,871,118 of record OW028681.1, read on the forward strand.
GCCGGGGCGTGGTTGAACGCTACTGAACATGTAGAGATCGAGGCAAGGACTGGAAAACCCCTTTTCAGGCTTAAGCATATCGATTTGGTAACCCTATCAATATGGTAACCTTATAATAAAGTAACCTTACTGATAGGGTAACCCTGTTGTTACGGTAAGCATATGGGATGTGGTAACAATAAGATAACCATGTGTTAACCCTATTGAGATAGGCTTTTTTAGGGTTAACTTATGGTTACCATATCCGATATGCTTACCATAACAATAGGGTTACCCTATCAGTAAGGTTACCTTATCATAAGTTTACCATTATGGATATAGGGTTTTAAAAACCACTTCAAAAATTAGCCTATGGAAATCCCTGATTAGGGTAACCGGTTCCGGTCCCTGGATCGAGGAGGCAGGCGCGCCAAATCATCTGACGTGCCTCAGCTGGAGGGTCTTTGGGCATGCATGGGGCCGCGGAAGTGTGCGATTGTGTGTAAGTGTTCCCCTAACCTCGGCAGTGGGTATAACGTGGGTCTCATTAGCCCTTACGGGGTTCCCATATTACCACTCGGCTCACCCTTGCGCATGTGGTATACTTAACGCATTTTTCCTCCCTAAAGAAAAAAAAACCGGACAAGTGCGAGTTCAACTCGCGTGGTGAGGGTTCCGTACACAAAAATATTGAGAATTTTCCCGTTACTTTGAATACTCAAACTTCTTATATGTTTTCCTGTAAACTGTAGTGTAAGGTTGTTCTGTAGTGGCAAGGAACTATTTTCCAATTTTTTTTCAGAATTGTAGTAGTTTCGTAGAGAATGGTAAAGGCTATAGCCGTGTTTCTATACAAAATTTGCCTTTCTGTCAAATGTTCTAGTAATTTCATTTTTAGATACTCCTTGTAGGCAAAGGTCTGTTCCCCAAAGAAGAGCCATGTACACTTGTCAGTTTTCGTAATATGGCGGTTTGTTTTTTTTCACTTTTTAATTTATTTCTTGAATTCGGTCTATGCGATTAATTTTATTTTTTGGTAAAATATACTACATAATAAAACCCATCACTACAAAAAATATTGCCTGAAACTTTAGTGCAAATATATGTCAAAATAATGGAAACTATAATTTGATATTTTTTTTTTGGTGTTCTGTTGTAGCTGAACCTACAGTTTTTATTTCATAAATTGCCCATCTATAGACCTACTACATATATTAAATTCAAATTATTAGCTTTGGTACTTCATGCCAAAAACTAACTACAAATAAAATTATTCCTTCCTTATTTCAATGTTTTTTGTGCCAAATGAATCATAAGTGATGAAATAAATGTGTTATTTTGCTATTTGGGGACATTTAATTTCGTTCATACAAGTAATTAAAGCAATCCTGTAAAAACGTTGAAACAAAGAAGGAATAATTTTATTTGTAGTTAGTTTTTGGCATGAAGTACCAAAGCTAATAATTTGAATTTAATATATGTAGTAGGTCTATAGATGGGCAATTTATGAAATAAAAACTGTAGGTGCCGCTACATCAGAACACCAAAAAAAAAAATCAAATTATAGTTTCCATTATTTTGACATATATTTGTACTAAAGTTTCAGGCAATATTTTTTGTAGTGATGGGTTTTATTATGTAGTATAGTTTACCAAAAAATCAAATTAATCGCAAAGACCAAATTCAAGAAATAAATTAAAAAGTGAAAAAAAACAAACCGCCATGTTACGAAAACTGACAAGTGTACATGGCTCTTCTTTGGGGAACAGACCTTTGCCTACAAGGAGTATCTAAAAATGAAATTACTAGAACATTTGACAGAAAGGCAAATTTTGTATAGAAACACGGCTATAGCCTTTTCGTCTTTTTTCTTAAATTACTCCTAATCTGTTTTTGCTAAAATTATAAAAAATATATATATCTGAGATGCTTACAACAACCCCTGTCACACAATACAGTTTGCGAAACTTTTTTTAAATTTTTCCATATTACCCCCCAAAAGTGGCCCCCTTGTTCAGAATATTTGAAATTAATTTATTTTATGCGTCCATCTTTGGGTCACCAATTTACGTATGTGTACCAAATTTCAACTCAATCGGTCTAGTAGTTTCGGAGCAAATCGGCTGTGACAGACGGACAGATAGACGCACGAGTGATCCTATAAAGGTTTCGTTTTTTTTTTCTTTTGAGGTACGGAACCCTAAAAAAGGTTTGGGATATACCTACCAAAGGAGATAAGCAGGGATTTCCACTACAACTTGCACTTTTTTTTAAATTAAAAATGTGATTGCGTTTGACCTTCGTCTTACTTGTTGATAAGAATTTGTTAGTTATGATGGGTAGTGGGTATGGAACACTGTGATATTTACAGGCTCAGGTAGGCCGTATGCTTGTTTGCCGCCGACGAAGATACCTACTATAAAATAAAAATTGTGGTTCTACTTAAATATTTAATAGTATTATGCGTATTTTATTAACAGTATGCAGTTATCTGTGTCTAATAGTAGCTTCACGACAAAACTTTAACATAGCACGTGCTATTCTCAAGAAACCGTCTCATTCATAAATGTAGTCTCTCGAAGGGGTCCGAGTATTTTTTCAAATTCAGGCCATGAACAAATTCCTCCTTCGCAAACTGTCCGTAGGGGCTCTTCGTTCATATAAAACATGACGTGGTAGTCGCTGGACTGTTCATCTGTGCATCTACAAATAAAACAAATACAATCTTATTCAAATAATAATGTCATAAGGAAATACGCGCTGATGTTGTTTGCACATACATAAACACGTAAATTTTGACTTTTGAAATAGTTGCCTCAGTTTACCTACAAATTTAAAAGAGTTTAATGTGGCCCGACCTAGGTTCTCAGTAGAATGGGCGTCTAGTTATCAATTAGAAAAATCAAAGAGACAGTAAAATTCATCATCATTTCATCATAATCATATCAGCCGAAAGACGTCCACTGCTCCAGCAGCAGCAGCAGCTATGTTCACATAGGCCTCTCCCAAAGAGTGCCAAAGTGACCGGTCCTGCGCCACCCGCATCCAGCGGACTTCCGTGACTTTTACCAGGTCATCAGTCCACCTTGTGGGGGGCATACCCACGCCGCGCCCATAAAATGCATATACTAATACTTACTTGTTTAACACCAAAACAAGATTCGCTGCAGTAACACTGATTCTACTGGTTCTCCAATATCGATCTCGCTTTTTTTCAGCTGCGGTAATAGGCTCACTATCTTTGAACCAACCAAGAGCTGTAAAAACCATATCCAATGTTTCAGCATGGGTAAAATATGCCGTCATTTTTCGTCCTTTACCAGCTTTTGCTGTTTGGAAACTCTCTAGTAGATCCATTAATGGTTTTCGACCGTACATCTCTGCGTTTTGACGTCCATAGCCGTTTCTGTAGTAATGTAACAAGTCGCCAATGTATTCTAGAACTTTGAGGTCTTCTGTCGTGAATAGGGCACACCAAGGACTAGCCTTGTTGTTCAATCCCGACCAAGTATAGCGGCATAAATCGTAAAGAGCTGTTATGTTGTCCTCTGTGAGGCTGTGATCGACACCCAATCGCCTTTGAATTCTATCTTTCGCCTATATAAAAAATGGAATACATTAAAAACTTGCTTAAGACGACGTTGAATGCATCAATATTATGTAATTTATGTATTTTTAAATGTATATAAACCTACGTTTGAGTTTAGTCGAGACCCGAAACATTTAAGTTTAGTTCTTAAAATTAAAACCAAGGTCGTTCATACTAAGGATGATATAATAACGTTTAAAAAAAACCGGCCAAGTGCGAGTCGGACTCGCGCACGAAGGGTTCCGTATCTATAAAAACGGCAAAAAAATTATGTCTGTTGTATGGGAGCTCCAGTCCGACTCACACTTGGCCGGTTTTTTAGTATTTGTTGTTATAGCGGTAACAGAAATACATAATCTGTGAAAATTTCAACTCTCTAGCTATCACGGTTTTTGAGATACAGCCTGGTGACAGACAGACGGACGGACGGACGGACAGCGAAGTCTTAGTAGTTAATAGGGTCCCGTTTTTACCCGTTGGGTACGGAACCCTAAAAAGGCTACAGGTTCTCAATAAAGTTCCTAAGTATCACTGATTCAAATATAAAAAATACTACGAGTATTAAGTGACATAACAAAAATCGTATCCAATCCAATGTCTCGTTGGTTACTAGCAAATGGTATTTTCTAGATCGTCAAAGTCTTTATGACATTAACATAAGATTGTTTTTCACTTGGCCTATGGAATAGGGTTTTTCACTAGGTATACTTTTACAGTTCAGATTATTAAATGTGACCGACTATTTATAGAAATTGTCATTTGGACTAAAATTATTTTTCCTTGGGTTGATTTTTGAATTGACTACTTTGATGCAATTCGGTCAACTTAAATAATCTCAACTATGCTCGTGTAATGACGGTATACTCACTGCTAAGTAATCTGATGAAATTTTATATTTATTTGATTCTTCACTGAAGATGGGATCTACCTCGGCATCAGCTTTGAGGGGCTGAAAATATCATTAGTAGGTTTTACTAGCTGCTCAATTGGACGGTCTTCTGCTCTATTAATGGAACTATTTTTTTTTTGCCTAGTAGTTACATTATAATTACAACTGGTTCCATCAGTAGAACAGATAATAAAACTAGTGAGAATATACAAATTGGACGATATTTGATATTTTAAATACTTACGTCCATAAAATCAAATCCGCTTATTGGGTCTTCGATTTGTATTTTTTTATTCCCTAGCCCTTTGACAAACGCTTCAGCACTATCTTTGACCCAATGATAGTGCGTTGGTCGGAACTTATAGCTCTCTCCATCTAATTTTCCTAGCTGGGGATACACCTGTTTCAATCTACTAGCGATACCGAACATTTCCTTCCGCCCCTCATCTTGTAAAGCGCTTGTTTTATCAAACATATCGTTGTCAATGGGCCAGTCTCGGAGATTGTCGATATCTTGAGCGCAGAGTGAACACCTGCCTTTCTCGTAACACGAGACAATGAGGTCACGGGTAGCGATAGCTTCCTTCATTCTAGCGGCGGATTTTTGATCGGGGTATGTTTTACCGTGGCGAAACATGCCCCAAATACTGATCGGTTCACATTCTGTAAGCGATGAGCATTATTACAGTTATTTTTTTTTGACGTACGTTGAGTACCTAAGTTAATAATAAATTGTATACAAAATAGTAATTTTATGGGACTTTTTCATGGAATTTCATTTGACATGGGACCTAATGAGTGAATTATGAGGTTCTTACCTGCAATCTTTATAACAGAATCTCTTATATCCCCTCTCACTGTATTATAAGGAGTATTGCTAGAAAAAAATCTATATGAACAAGCGGTGTTCCAAAAACAAAACGAAGACAAAACGATATCTGCATTTAGAAGGAGAGTAATCACTATTAAACAATATTTCACATTCATTGTGTTTTAATAAAACAGACCACAAAATGTTGTTGCTAGGACACTTCCACCTCCAATCAAGGATGAGATCAGAATAAGTCTAATTTGAGATTTTATGCTAAGACTGGTTTAGGCAGCATCCTAATTAATTTTAATGTGGCATGTGAATGAAAGTTTATCCTTGGATTTGGACGCTAGCACTATTGCTATATGATAACCAAGTATTAGAGCAAATTATGAGAGCTCGCGGAAGGATTTGTGATTTACATAATACCTACTTTATGAAAGTTTCAAAGTTAACTGGGTGGAAAAAGTGCCCTTATCAGGTAAAATACGGTTCTATAGTCGCCATTAGTTCAGGGGTGCATTTGTATAAAGTGTATGCAAGAAAATATATAAAGAACCATCCAATGAAAATTTTGCTCAGTAACGTCTGGTACAGTCGAGTTCTCCAATATCTATAGGTACAGACAATCTTTCAAAAATATCTGTACACGGGCTTTATTATTACTGTCATAAGACACGTGTAGGTATATATATTTTTGAAAGGTTGCCTGTATAGATATTGGAGAACTCGACTGTACCTACTCATTAAACACTTTTCATTTTGCACTATTTATATTGATTTGGAAACCTTTTGAAGAACGAACCATTTTATTAGGCACACAGTTGAACAATTTCAATCTAATATCAGTTTTATATACTTAGTATACAATATTTGTATATTTTACTACTGACCGCCACCGCAGGCCGCGCCAATCTGTGAGAGGCTTTACTCACTAAATATATTTGACAGGTAGTATGTGGTTAATATATCTGCCTGCAAAAGAGTCAGTAGTGATATGATATGACCGTATCGTAACTAACCATGTATGGTCGTAACGTGGCTAACTAACCATGTATCCAACCAATCGATACGCCATCAACACACACCTTTAAACCTCACAAAGTATCTGATCATAATTTGTTTCAGTTATAGTATTTGTAACTATTAATACGATGACTATACTACAACTCGATAATTACAAATAACGCCTTAGTAAGTCGTAGTTTTACAGCCTTTGCACTACCACACTGAAATACCACATTCCTAAAATTACCTAGAAATAAGAAATACAGATATTGGGAAAGAGGTGTGATTATATGTATGTATGTAAATAACTAATACCTTTGCTTTCATAATGAGGACTTGTTCCTTCTGCTTTCAGAAGAAAAAATATTCCGAGCAATTATAATAATTATTATAATGATGATAGTTAATACCACTGCTCGGATGATGATAAGTAACAATAATATAGCGTCATTTTAAGGTCGATAAGTTTTCAGGGATAAAATTAGTGTTTTTGTGTTTTGAGATATAACACAGAAAGTGATACACATTGAGAGAAGAAGCAAATTAAAAACTAATATTTGGCACAAATAGTTTATTTCGCAACTATCACCACCAATGTTTCCATGAAGAATGCAGTAAATATAATATTTATTTCATATTCTGTTTTGTAGTAGGATACTAAACTTTATATAATTAAACCCAACATAATGATAAAATGTTTTGTATATTTAATTTATTCAACGCACTAACTATGGTATAATTAAATGTTAAATTACTAAGTTATGGTAGTTTATCTTATATTTTTCTGATAACAAAAAATAAGGGTCCCCTGTGTTGTAAATCAATTGAGAAATTGATATATTTTTAATACTTAGCAAATTATATATAATTGATTTAAACTTTCACGATGTTCACACATTATTGTTACTAAATGGATTTGCCTCTATGAGGATTCCCGACGTTTTGGATGTGTCACAACATTCTTTGTCACGGGACTCCGAGAGGTAAATAAATAAGTTAATTATACGCGATTAAATCCCGTTTAGTAAAAACTAAATTAAATATAAGACCGCATTTCAAACGGATGTAAGCTCTCCAATAGTTTGATGATGCGATTTAATTTTATTTCAATGTTTTTTATTTACATTATTATACATATAAAATACCAAATGTCCACTTCGGCACATAAATTCTAATACAATATCGGCGTTTTCAAAAACTTTAACTAACAACATCCACAATACATTTCGTTTCCGTAGGTAAAATTATTTCATGATATTTTGTTAATTACAATGGCAAATATTAGCTGATGTTACTTGTTGATATTAATAAGTATTAATAACATACAATACTGTTATAAATGTATTATAATTATCTATTATATCTATGACATTAGGTATTTGTGAGATATACATACGGCCGAACGTAAAACCTCCTTTTCTGCAGTTGGTTAAAAAGCATAGTTAAGGATACGATCAATAAGTACAAATAACATAACAATTAAAGACATAAAATACATTACAAGTTTTATAAAAATAAAAATACCCTAGTAGAACTTTGGAACTGAATTTAATGTAAAATCATATTCTTACAGGCATTTCCTGAAAATATTTTCTTTCCTTAACGATTTTAATGAACCAAGTAATTCATTATTTAATCATCTTTATGTTTACAAAGCTTCACGGGCTCAGTTTTTTTAATGTTAAATACTTATCATCGTTTTTCAATTCTTAAGTGTCTAAATACATGTTTTATTTATTCTCAATCTACTTTTTATATCCAATAATTGCCTATTCCCATACCTAAGTATAGTCCATAATATTAATTCATTAGAGAGAGAAATGCATAAGACTTCAAATATCACTAGATGACTCACATCCAATAGAATTTGTAAGTAATTTAATGAATATAAATAAAATTTGGTCCAAAATTGCAATAATAATATTAAAAAGCAGTAATTTCTTGTTCAAGTACCTTTTGAAGTTTGGACCTATTTGGATCATTGTCAGATTAGTTTCGCGTCTGTGGACGTTGCCAAAGATAAAGCCTAATTTTTGGTTGAACTCTGAGGACTCTTCTATAATTCTATGCGGTATAAAGATAAATAAACAGAAGCCCTTAATTATTGTTTTTTTGACTGAAAATGACCCATTTAAGAAGAGTAAACCCAACCTTAACATTAACGCGCCTCTAAGGTGAGCAAAACAACGTGAATTAAACGACATTTGATGTAATTACTATGATTACTAAAGATTTATTATAAATAACAACCATTGTGTTATACTTAATAAACCTTTTCTAATCATAACGACCTAGTTTTATTAATCGTTAAGACGTCGGAGGCGAGTTTACTTTAAAATTGGCTTGATTCTAGCTGTAAGTAACAATGTCTAAAGCCAGCTGGGAGGATTGTAAAAAAATATGTACATAGTTAAGAGCCTTAATCTAATCTACGCTTTAACTTTTTTCCATTGTGTAACGGCAATTACCCATACGTTTTATATGGGTAACTTTCGTTACACAGTGGAAAAAAGTTAAAGCATAGATTATATTATGGTCCTTAACTATATGCAATTTTTTAGCAATCCACCCAAGCTGTCTTATTAGATATTTATTTATTTTTGGTAGCTGAAAAAATTAAATTCATGATCACGAAATCTACGACCAATTTACTTAGCAGGTTTGAAATAGATCATTCGCATAACTAAAATAAACGTTGCAAATTCTATTCATCGCTTATATAAACAGAGATGCTTGAAAATGTTAACTAAGGAGTAACCGCAGTGGAATGGAGACAAAAAAACACGAGATCAATTTTATAGTTAAGCCAAGTCTAAAAATATGGGTGTATATAACTTAGGTACCTACTCATAATTATATGTCAATCAATATCACTATTACGTCAGCGGATTCAGCTTTCGGTACATATTTTGTGAGAGGATTAAATCGACACATATTTTTGCACTTGACTGTACAATGGAAGCAGAAGTAAAAAGGTTGTCATTTTGTTCAAATATTAACATACATGAGCATACACAAACGTTCAAACGTTGACTTGCTAAATAATATAACAGCAATTTTAGCCGAATGGGTAGATATTCATAGCATATTTAACATGAGGTATCAGAAGTGTTGCTATCCGTGGTTTAGAGAAAGCTAATTAATAAATTTGTTTTATAATAATACACAAAAAACCCGTAAAAAAATCTAACCAAGACAGTAATAGACTAAGTTTGATACAAATATATTGCTCATAGATCAAACAGCTCCGCTATGACTCTACTGAACACTTTGACCACTCATATTATGCTGACTGCACAGTCGACAACATTATCATTATCATCTCAACAAACGAGGAGCTCACTAACATCTAAAGACAACCTTGTCTTCACGACGTTAACCACTTTTTAAACCAGCAGGTGAAAAATAACAATCGAATGTCAGTCTTACTCATTCGTATTAAGATACATGTTTGTCAAGCAATATGTGGTCGTTATTATGCCCCTGCCCGAAAAAAGGGTAAAGCGTCTTCAGATATTTTTGAGCTTCTGACGTTACGATATATTAAACGACGACTGGACTTAGATAAGCAAACACACCACAAGTTCAATAAGCTGGGCTAAGGATAGATAGGACAAATTTATAAGATTCATAAAGAGAAATTCTAAACTAAAATCTAGGGTGCAAGTCTAGGAAGAAAGTGTATTAATTCTTATATATACTATCTACTAAAATATAGTTGGCAGTTTAGTTTTCGTAACTCGAACTTATTCTAATGTAATTGTAAGATGATATATCTAAATGGCACATCTTTCAGTACAAGTAATAGTATACCGAACTTCCACGAAGTATCTATATAATTATCAAACTAAGGAGAGTTCTCTAAAAACAATTAAGTTAAAATACTGCAAATATTGTTTAAGAAAAATAATATATTTCACTGTGAAAAGTTCATACAGTCTTGAAAAAACTTAGGAACATTATATTTTTTTCGCACAAGTCGTAAAGATTTACGCGTAATTTACAATCATTCAATATTTTAAACTATAAACGATTTTTTTTCACATTTTAAGTGAAATACTAACCCGAAAGAACTTTTTAGACATTTTCTACATACATTACACTATTAGTCTAATCAATTAAACTTTCTAACTTGAAGAGTTATTGATTAGAATATGCTTAATGCCATGAAAACGTAATAACCTGTATATTTATTTTACAAATGAAAATATCTACCATCCACTAGGCTATAGAATAAAGCACTTTGAATCATCTGGTCACAGCTATAATATAATATAGTTACACTACGTACTCAATTATTATTTATTCGAATTTAATTAAAAGTATTTATTCCTACAAAATGCTTAAATTGATTTTCTGGACGTAAACATCTGTACCAAGTACCGTATTTAGATTGTTTGAGGCGGATCAAAAATGTAAGAGGCAATTAATGATAAAATAAGGCAGCCTCCAACTTGATAATGATACCAAGACACTGAAATGAACACCGATTGTCTAACGCCTGCCAGATGGGTCCGCACCAAACAATTTAAAAAAGGCACTAACTTAACAACTTGGGTCGTTCCCGCTCTGTACCCAATGCTTTCACGCAGTAGTAACTGAATCAGAAATTCCTCGAATACACACCTTCCAGATGTATTTCAGAAGATCAAGTGTAGCTCCTTCATCCTGGATCTTGTTTTGGATCTAAGTTCGCCCGCCTCTCTTGCAATGCTGCTAACAGCGCTTCTCTTACTTCTCTCTCTGAACTTCGCCATAACCTAATGAGCTCTTCTTCTGACAACTGAGACAGTTCGGACCTCCCTCCGGTCGGAGATACTCTGGGGTAAGGTGGTGCTGGAGGTAGATCACATTCTTCTGACACTAATATTTCTACGCTAGCACGTGACCGTGGCCCGTCGATGTTCAAATACTTTTCTGATTTTTCTGATCTCTCTGAGACATCCTGATACGATCTTGTAGATGATCCTTCAGCTCTTCTGACCATCGGCGATGGAGTTCGTAACCGGGTATTAATATCAGGAGGAGAGTTAGTAAGACAGCTGACATCCCGGCTTAGCCTTCTTCCAATGTTTAGACTTGTTCGCTCGTAAATAGATCCTGAATCTGATCCAAGCACAGAATCAGTGCTGAATCTCCTAACGTTAAGCCCAGCTAAACTGCATCTTTTTCGTCTACCTCGTGGGGAGCGGAGCTGTCGCGGAGACCGGCCCGGGCGAGGCGAGCGAGATGGCACTTCGGGTGAAGGTGAGAGAAACTTTGACTCTGTCAATTCTTCTGAAACTTCGGATGTTTCTACAGCAACGTGCTCTTTTATAGAATCGAGAGACTGATCGCGTCCTTGCTGAACCCTGTGGACAACATTATGGATTACATGAATACATATACGGAATAAACCAGAAGCAATAAGCGTTTTGAATATTAAGTTCTCCATGACCGACCTTCGAATTTCTTGTATCATTTCAAAAAACTGCGCTTTGCTCCGTCTTCTTCTACGCTGTTCGTGTTCCTTCTGAAACAAATGTGCTTCCTGTCGTAAACTGGCATCTAATAAATTTGTATTATAATTTTTATTAGGAACCGGACGTTTGGTGGCTACTTGGGAACAGAAAACTATGGAGTCATTGTTACAGAGTTTTTTTTAATGAATAAATTATTGATTTAAGGTGGAGTCTTGTAGGTATAACTATCTAATAATCCTACTAATCCTGCTAATACTAATATTATATTATATTTTCCAAACATCTAAATATTTAGATGTTTGGATGTTTGTTACTCAATCACGCTTAAACGGCTCAACCGATTTGGATTACCTAAAATATAGAATAGTTTTTATCCCGGGTCCACGCAGACGAAGTCGCAGGTGGAAGCTGTAAAATTATAAATGTGAAAGTTTGGATGTTTGTTACTAAATCACGCAAAAACGGCTGAAAGGATTAAGATGAATTTTAGTATACAAATAGAGTAAAGCCTGGGTATAAAGATTAATTTTTATCCCATTAAAAGTCCAACAAAAGGAAGTCAACGCGAACGTAATCGCATGCAAAAGCTAGTTGCAAATAAATTTGATAATGTCGTCTAGGATCACTGTATTGCACAACGACAGGCTTGCTAATGTCCTTCTACTAAAAATGTCCATGAAAAAATATAGCTGGTGCTGATAGGTCAAGAACTGTTTGATCGACAGGGCTTTTTGTCGAACCTGTATTGTTTTCGGTACGACACGAGTAGGTACACGCGCAGTGTTAATTGGCATAAAAATCTGTTTTTAGTGGTTTTTCTAAAGTTTTTTTCACAAGAAAAGTGATTATCAACCAAGTTAAGTTGCTTTTTAGGGTTCCGTAGCCAAAATGGCAAAAACGGAACCCTTATAGTTTCGTCATGTCCGTCTGTCCGTCTGTCCGTCTGTCCGTCTGTCCGTCTGTCCGTCTGTCCGTCTGTCCGTCTGTCCGTATGTCACAGGCATTTTACTCGAAAACTATAAGGTGTATTTGAATAAAATTTTGAGGAAAGGTGTATTTTGTTAGCCGCTACATAGTTTTGTAATTAAATTGACAAAAAAAAATTTTTTTAGGGGTGCACTCCATACATAAAACTAAAAGTCAAAAAATTTTTTTTTCATTGTGACCCCCCGTGTGGCACATCAATCGATAGGCCTTTCAAAATAAATATAAGGTTTCTTAGCATTTTTTTTGATTAAGTGAATAGAGCTGGAGATAATCGCCCCGAAAGTCACTAAAATTCTGTCCCCCCCCCCCCCTCTAATTTTTGAACGGTGTATTTTAAAAATATGGAAAAATTCATGGACATAGGGCTTATTAATTTCATTCACCGAAAATTGTTTTGAACAAGATCGGTTCCGAGGTTTTCGAGATATTGCTGAAAAACTGCCTTCCTCAAAGAAAAGGACGTAAGTGCCGTAAAATTTCTGTGACGATACGACCTTTTTAATAGGCACGGAACCCTTCGTTTTGCGTGGTCCGACACGCACTTGGCCGGTTTTTTACGTATTCGTTTTATTCTACGCTAAATCTACTCCAAGTTATAAGTGCAGTTACATTTACCAGACTAAAAATCAAAAGTGAGGTTATTGCAATGCAACTACTTTTCAATGTTTAGGTTAGTTGCAATTATCTGACCATTTTTGTACGAATTATGGACATGCAAGTTATGTGACAGTGTGAATGACTATGTCGATCAATTTTATTATAAGTGGGGTACGTAATATCCACACTAGGTATGCAGGTGTGTGCAAGGTGCTGATGATGATAATTCTAAATTTTAACTATCCCTGATTTTAAAATTTTGCTACCATGCCAGTCGATAAAATCACGATAAGGTCACCACTACTTCCAGTTAAATAGTTGCAATCACCCGTCCCATGGCTAAAAAGTATTTTTGTGCGAAATTGCAATTTCGCACAAAAATATCTTAGCTTACCTTTGTAATAACGTCCATGGACGTTATTACAAAGGTAAGCTATTAAAATCTTATGAACTGTTTAGTAAAGGCATGCTTTTGAAATTAGACCTGTAGAAAAAAAAAAACTAGCAATTAGTTGCTATTGCTGCCTGCGTCAGGAATTTATGAAATAGGTTTTTACTCTCTACAGCTTTCGTTTGTTTAATTTATAATATATTATGTACATTAAATTTACTCACTAACAAATATTTCAAAAATACTTTAAGCTTATAAATAAAGAATTAATAAGCGATGATGTGAACACTTCAATATTATTAGTTGCAATTAAAAAAGTCCTAACCTAACCTTACCTATAGTAAATTATTTATTTAAATTAAATTCAGTAATTTTTTTTTCGATTAAACAAAACTTTCGAAAAATATTATCAACCTTTAAAATGACGCACATGTATGCACATTATCCGTAGGTCTAGCGAATTATGGGACTAAAACTTATGTAATTTATAGGTTTCATATTCTTATTCCAAGCAAAATAAGTATGAAATAATGTCAACAAATATAAATAATTCAATGATTAGAAATAAGCAGCGACACACTGCTCACTATGTTCAGGCCTGCTACCAAATGTCCGTACCCGTGTGGTCATTTATACTCGAATACAATTAATTGTTACCCTTTTCACACTCTTCTGAAAGAGCGATGTGAAGTGACCCTGGCGTATGGTGTTGACGAGTTCTCGCGCGGCGTGATGTGGTGAAACTAGCTCCACGCAGTTGATAAATCTGTAGAGTTTCTGTAAAGAAAAATAAATATTTTTAGGGCTTATATTTGAACCCAAAGCGGTGTAAAATACTTTGCGATTTGTAAAACGAATACAAGGTCATTTCTTTCTGTACATATCGTTTAAATCTTTTGGACATTTTGGCTAGTAAGGTCGGTTGAAAGAAAAAGTATTCTTATAAGTTCGATCAATTGACTAGATCATGAGTAATTATGCGAGTCATATGGTCCGATTAACCGTCCGGTAAAGAGAATTTTCATGAACGTTCATGAAGTATATTATATTTTAGTTAAACACAGTTAATATTCGTTTGTCACTTTCAAATTAGTATTTGCGGGGTAGTTAACAGAGGTTTGTTAAGTTTTGTGAATAACGCGGTAAACGTTTATTTACTTCAACTTTCGGCATTTCATTTTAAAACTGGGCTCATGATCCGAATATATGCAGGGCCGATTGCATAGCCACGAGAATTTCTTACTTTTGTGTTTGAATAAACACTGCAGTGCTTTGTTTACACGATAAAACAAAAGCAATCTGTGTTCAAGGTTAAGTAACAGTTGTACATAATCCTGACGTCTGAATATTAAACGCTGCACAAAGTAATTCAAGGAGATTATGGCTCGTCTGCAGAGACAAGTACTCATTCAGTGTTAAAAGCTGCTATGAACTCGCCGACGCGTAATCCAGCCAGAGTCGAGGTTTCACGCCCGAGCACGGCGCACAAAGAGCCCTCAAAATATACCAAGCATTGTGCACTGTTATGTGTTAAATTGACATGTTTGTTTATTTATTCCTTTGGAATTTAATTAACATCAGCCAGTTACTAAATTAAGATTTTCGAACCTTTTGCTATATGCAATCTCACAGTACCCTCAGTCGTTTTATTACTGCTTAAACTATGATTCTTATCTTAAAAAACCGGCCAAGTGCGTGTCGGACCACGCAAAACGAAGGATTCCGTGCCTATTGAAAAGGTCGTATCGTCACAGAAATTTTACGGCACTTACGTCCTATTCTTTGAGGAAGGCAGTTTTTCAGCAATATCTCGAAAACCTCGGAACCGATCTTGTTCAAAACAATTTTCGGTGAATGAAATTAATAAGCCATGAATTTCTCCATATTTTTAAAATACACCGTTCAAAAATTAGAGGGGGGGGGGACAGAATTTTAGTGACTTTCGGGGCGATTATCTCCGACTCTATTCACTTAATCAAAAAAAATGCTAAGAAACCTTATATTTATTTTGAAAGGCCTATCGATTGATGTGCCACACGGGGGGTCACAATGAAAAAAAAAATTTTTGACTTTTAGTTTTATGTATGGAGTGCACCCCTAAAAAATTTTTTTTTTGTCAATTTAATTACAAAACTATGTAGCGGCTAACAAAATACACTTGTCGTCAAAATTTTATTCAAACACATCTTATAGTTTTCGAGTAAAATGCCTGTGACATACGGACAGACGGACATAACGAAACTATAAGGGTTCCGTTTTTGCCATTTTGGCTACGGAACCCTAAAAACGGTATTTGACTTTAAAAAATCAGTATTTTTCACTTTCCTATGTAAAATTTATTAAAAAATTGGCATTAGGTTTAAACATTATTTTGTATTATTTATTTTTATGTTTATCATACGGGTTGTCATGAAAGATCAGTTTGCACCTTTTACTTTTGCAATAAGCTAATTTTCGATAATTTATTTGTACAAGTACCCTTTTTTTTACTTAATAGTTTAGTGTCTTTGTGCGCTCATAACAATTATTTGTTTTTAATAATGTGTTTATCTCATGTAAGTGAATTGTACAATTCTTTATGAGATTTAATGATCTTAAACCTTATAAGACTAAATGTTTATGGTCTACGGCACCTTTTAAGTTTGGAAATTAAATTATTAATAAACATGTGTCTGTTGTTTACTGTAATAATTTGATCATCAGATTAATCCGCCACAGTATTTCCGTGTCCCGATTTAGGCTTAGTTGCTTATAAATTTTGTGACTGCGGTTGTGTCTAATTAACGCGACTCTTTACGAACATTTTATATGGAGTCGTGCCAATTAGCAACAGGCACAAATCTGAAGTATGACCGACCGTTATATTAAAATGTGTCCACTTCTGCACTGTAAATAGGTTGTGACACCAATTCTGTTGAATTCAAGGAAATATTAATATAATTGTACTTTTCAATCAATCAATCAATCATTTTTATTGCAACCATGGTGTTTAAGATCTTACATAAAAATATACAGTTTCACATAGGGCCTGTTAGGGCATGACAATATTATATTAAATGAAATTAAATTAATATTATTCAATTATGTTATTGTTTTACTACTAATACTTTTCATAATACAGTGTTACGTGCAACATAGAAAGTGTGCGGAGTTGTTCCCAACTCTGCGGCCCGAAATTGTACTGATTGGAATCCGTATGAATTCCGCATATATATTTTTAAATAAACTTAACAGCAGCTTGAATTCATTATTTCATTCATGACAATATTTTCCTAGCGCAGCTTGTGACGCTGTACCAGGGTCGACTTCATTTGAAAACGGAGTAAATTTACTCTAATGACATAGCACTACAGTGGATATCAGGATTTTTTTATTTTATTTACGATTATTTTCTAGATAGCCAATAACAGAACTCGTCTAACCATTAGACAGACCAACGAACAGAGCAATGGAATGGAACCGATTAAACTTTAAAACCCGACTCATTTTATAATGGCTACAAAAAAGCAAAAACGAGGAGTTTCACGTTATTTATTCGTTTAAAAGAACCTTATTGTTATGCAAAACTAATAAATAAACTTGTTAATACTAACTCAGTCAAATCCATACTTGTAATATTATTAATTTATTTAAACTTTATTTCTCAATACAAGAAGAAGTACATAATGGTACACTTAATGCCATAAGGCATTCTCTACCAGTCAATCTAATGGTTGGTAAGCAGAAATATTTGGTGTAGGCATATAAATTTGGTAGAAAATTCAATTTCAGATAAATTTATATTATAAATGCGAAAGGAACTGTCTGTCTGTCTGTTACCTTTTCACGTATAAACGTTGAGATGACATTCGTTATGGGGATATTTTAAATCCCGGGAGAGGACATAGGATAATTTTTATCCCGGAAGTCATTCCAAAGGGGTGAAATAATCATAATAATAATAAAACTTTATTTCGGACATTTTTTGTTTTTACATCCATATATTGTTAGTATATCTTAACCTAGGTATGTTAGTATGGCCTACTTATATCTAAATTTTGCGACCGCCTTCATTTGCATGATCCAGTGCGCCAACATTGGACAGTCGTACCTGTCGGCAATGACACTCAGAATGCTGTTGGAACTTTCTCTTAACCGGCTCAGCATCGAGACGATTTTCTTGCGTATAATCGCTTGAAAACCGTCCGTGCTAGCCTCGGCGAACATACGCGAGGCGCTACACCATCGGGGTAGTCCCATCAGCACTCTGAATGCATTGTTTTATTGCACGCGCAGGGCATTATAGGCTCTTTTGGTATATTTCACCCACAGGCTGCTCGAGTAAAAGCCTTAAATAGCGTGATTTTTACTTCGGTGGAACATCGAGCAAACCTGCGGGCCAACATATTTGACCTTCCTCCTAATGCCCTGCGCTCACGTTCAATATCTAGGTCATCTTTTAGATCGTGAGTTATAATATGGCCCAAATATTTAAAATTATCCACAAAAGACAGGGGGGTACCCTGCAGTACAATTTGAGGTATAGAGGTGGTTTTTTTCATTCCTGGCCAATGGGAAATGGGGAGCGAAAGTTTGTATGGAGCTACGATATAAACGAGTTTCACGTGGACAAAGTCGTGACCGGGGCCTTAAGGGCCTATGCACACCGCATTTTTTAAACGCGCCGTCGACGCGCGTTTGTATCGAAGCACGTGTAAATTGACACAAACGCGCGTCGACGGCGCGTTTAAAAAAGCGGTATGCATAGGCCCTAGCCACACGAGTAAGGAAACGTAAGATTTTGTGTCTTTACTCATATCATGCGGTAAAGATTTAGTAACATCCCCACAAAAGGTGCATGTTTTACACTGTTACTGGTTTAACCCGTTGGTCGTCTGGCATACCTGCCCGGGTCTCGGGGAATGGTAAACATCCAACGTAAAAATGCAGCTGAGCCATTTTGTCGACTCAGTAATGTCCACCAAATGTCGCTCAACTTGTCTGTTGTCACTGTTGAAGGCGGTTGAGACGTTCAGTGCTTTCAGGTCACTTTCATACGAGTTTGTTTTGGCCAGGGACTTAGTGGCTGATAAAAGGAAACGACTACAGAATAATTTATTAAGACATATAATTCTTACCTGACTAAAGAACATGACGTTTCGGCTCCTCCAAACTGTGTCTTTCGGTTGGTGTCGCAACACAGGTAATGTGTATTTGTAGAATAAGTGTTCTAGGATCAATATGAGGAATCCGACAATCATCCCCACCAACAGTAGGATAAACACACCCGCAACTGCAGCTACACCTAAAATAGATTTCATTGTTAATTTAGTGTAAAAAAGGCATAAAGAAATCTAAAAATAGTCATGAACAAAGATCGACGCATGAAACATAAGTAGTTAAAGCATCAATGACGCGACGCGTAGTAGTTGCAGTATCCAAGGGGCAACCGGATGGCTCGCGGTATTTAAGCTCCTGAAGTGTTGTGGAACCGCCCTGTGCAAGGGTACTTTTCTTTGACCTTTTTTTTTGACGTAGTGGAAATGCACTTACGCATCCCCCCATCCTGGGGAAGCTAACTATATAGGGGGGTATGTGGGACTCTCGCCCTCCGGCCAACTCTATTTAAAGAGAAGGGGGAGGGAGTCTACCCACTAAAACCACTCCGGCGTTTCCGTCTCTGCCGTTAATGGGAGCGCCATGGGATTGTGAGCATGTCACAACGACGCCCCCCGACTATTCTTTGACCTGCAACAAAGCTATTTGGCAAATAATATTGTGTATACTACAAAATACAGGGAAAAATCTTAAAACTATACATTTGTTATCAAACCAAAAAAAATAGACGGAACCTTTGGTGGGCGAGTCCGACTAGCACTTGTCCGGTTTTTTCCATACATTTTCCTATTTCCACCCCAGTCCAAGTTTCCATAAATATACTTATTATACTTTTTGGGCGTTTCCACAATATTTCAGGTGCGCAAATACCGCGAGCCATCCGGTTGCCTCTTGGATACTGCAACTACGCGTCATTGCTCTGAATAAAGGATAAACTCAGAATAATTAGTGCAGCGATGGCGGAGGGGTGTACGCAGTGGACCGGCAATCCAAAGACACCGGGTTCCGTCTGCTCCGGTAGTGCGCGCGTTTTAATCGTTGTGCTTTGATATTTGTAACATCAAGTTGGTATGTCTACTAAAATTGTGATGTAGTTTTCAGGGAAACAAGGAAATTTGAATGTAGTTTCTGTCACGAAAAAAAAGCAAATACTTAATATTAAAAAGATTTGATTCATTCACTGTCACGGGATAGAACATTTTATGAAAGTTATTTGTTGAGTCTACAATACTTCAACACATTCCCATTCCGTCACGTAAAATATTTCTTTGAGTGGCACTTTTCTGTATCTATATTTATTTATTCATCATCATCATCATATCAGCCGAAAGACGTCCATTGCTGGACATAGGCCTCCCCCAAAGAGTGCCAAAATGACCGGTCCTGCGCCACCCGTATCCAGCGGACTCCCGCGACCTTTACCAGGTCATCAGTCCACCTTGTGGGGGAGCACCGGTACGTGGTCGCCACTCGAGAACCTTTTCGCCCCAACGGCCATAGGTTCTACGCGCAATGTGCTCCGCCCACTGCCACTTAAGTTTAGCGATTCGAAGGGCTATATCGATTGCCTTGGTTCTGCTGCGGATAGCCTCATTTCTGATACGATCACGCAGAGAAACTTCCAATATAGCCCTCTCCATTGCCCTTTGAGTATTTATTTGTTAGATTAAATTAATTTGTACTAGTGACATCGCCTGTTATGTATACTAAATATTTCATTTACCCCTAAGTTATGTAAATTATTCGCTAAAGTCCATTACTTTTACAGGATAATTTAATTTTAGTCTATCATTGTACCTTAAAAGTTATCAGTTATAAAAAGTAGTCCACAATGGTAGACTAAAATTAAATTATCCTGTAAAAGTAATAACTGAGAACTGATAAGTGATAACTGATACGTATAATATAAATAAAGGTATACACTGTAGCAGCTAATCATTAAAAATTGTAAATTTAAGTTGTAGTAATAAGTACCTTCACGTAATTATCACAGTGTATAAATTGTCATGCGATAAATAAATAAATAAATTAAAAATAACACCAATATGCCGATTGTGTCGATTAACTTAGCTATGTTATGCATTTAAATTATTATGCACGTAATAATTATTTGAGACAACTAAAATAATGACTAACTAATAAATAAGGTAACAAGAGAACACAAGTACAATTTACATTATATGTACATTGAAAGTTAGATACAATGTAGGGATACGCCGGGACCATCCTTCTGAGTAATAGACTCGTTTCCGCCCGCGATGTATGGTTCCCATTACACAATCCATCAGATTGGCAATTTGTAAGATGTCCAATTGAGCGATTGTTGAACCTGATTGATCGCTTAATTTGATTGTAGGTTTTTACTTAAGTAAGTCATCTGTAGTGAATGAATTATTTGGGTTTTTTATCGGAAACATTTTTTTAACATGAGTCGCTTCAACAATGTGTGAATCTGTGAATTTGTGAATGGTAAAAATGGTTGCTTTTCAATTTCAGATAAAATAAAATTGCAGCGCGATAGTAACCAACTTCCACGCAAAAATGTAATGAATTCAGCACCAAAGTGTAGACAGAGTCAGATAGAAATAACTAAGTATAATAATCACACACCGGTTTGGCGGGGGCAAATCTGTACTGACGTTTAATAGTGCGAGGACACATTAAACTAATTTTATTAGTTGATATCGATA
The DNA here is from genome assembly GCA_932294315.1 of Epinotia nisella. Classification (NCBI taxonomy): domain Eukaryota; kingdom Metazoa; phylum Arthropoda; class Insecta; order Lepidoptera; family Tortricidae; genus Epinotia; species Epinotia nisella. Next base: position 15,892,618 of record OW028681.1, read on the forward strand.
AAAATGACATACAACCGTTGGGTAATTTCAAGAATTTGAATGAAGAAGAAAACTACATACACAAAAATAAACTTTTTGCGTAATTAACTTTTTAATATTTAATATAATTTTCATAATATACAATCAAAATTTTCTCCACATTTTCAGACTTTAATCTTCGTCGCCTGGGTGACAATATCCATTTTAGCCAACTAAATGACCTTTCTAGGTCAACTGTAGTAATTGGAGCAAATTCAAACAGTTTATAGTATTGATGAATTTCTGCTATATGACTCAGTTCTATTTCTTTTCCGGATACCAAATCATTTAATGTTTTTAAAGTTGAAATGCCGACGTTTTTCTCTTCTAACACTGTTTGAAGTTTTTTGTGAATAATTTTGCCCTGAGGATTCAAACGTAATCTTGATATATGTACTTTTAACTTATGGACAATATTCAAATTGGCTTCTAGACTTAAATTTTGTGTTTGTAATTATTCAACGATTCAATGGTTGTCAAAAGTGACTCGACACAGTCAATGTCAGATATCGGTTGTTTATAGTTGCGATATGTATAAATGAAAGAGGTTTGCACAAAGTTAAACGTATTCAAACTTAGCCATTAGTTTAGTTATAATAATGATGGTTAAAAATTTATTTTTATCGATGTCGATTTTAGTCCATTTTTAATTAATCACTAGGACTGGTACATTTTTGCCCCCGCGAAACCGGTGTATGATAATAATAGTCCGATTTAAGTATATGACAGTCAGATATAAGTATAATCTAACGAGCGAGCGAAGCGAACAAAGTTCTATGCTTCAGCTTGGGTCGAAAATCGTTTGTCTGTCCGGCGTTCAGTGTCCGGTGTCCGGTGTCTGTCCTGCTATTTACCTCTGGAGGTCAAGTTTCTCAACCAATTCTCGTGAAATTTTGTGTTCAGGTCAGGGATCAGATACCGGTATTTTCACCATACAAAAATACCGGTTTTATTTCGTTCAATTTCGTTCTTTGGTTTATAATATCATTTTTGATCAGGCTGTCTAATAATACGAAAATGTTACCTAAATACATGATAAAGTCCTACATTAAGAGCCTAAAATAATTCAAAATATCAGACTACTTCGGGGACTTTTGAAAAAACCGGTTTCGATTCCTGGTTCAGGTTCGTTAATTATAAAGTTTTTTTTTTCGAGTCTCTTTCGAAATACAAAAAAAAGTTTTTTTTAAGACAGGCTCGTGCTCGTGTGTTCTTCAGCCCACAGAGCCACTAGTATAATTAATACAAACGGTTTTTTTTTGTCACGTTTTTATTTAATTTAGAAATAATGACACGTTTGCTAATATTGAACCGATTGTATATTCAATTATGTAGGTACTTTTCATATATTTGTAACCAACTGTGTAAAACGGCCGATGGCAGGTGGCGGGAATAACACAGCTTCCTTTGCAGATACAAACCAATTCTAGAAAAGTCTAAATAGCCTTAGTATTGTGACGACGTCCAAGTCGTCCAAGCCTGAATTCATAGAAAGAAAAGTCTTTGTTCTTTAGAGACAACGATATGTTCTCGTCCCGTTCGAGCTTGCGCGCTTCAGACTGATTGGTTTGGCTCGCTATTCAAATAATAACATTTTGTTCCCGCAAATGGTGTACATTTGCGGGAACTGGCGCATGCGTCGCGCAACATCGCTGGCAAAGCCGCGCGGGCAGCTAGAAGTACAGTAAGGGAAATGTATTCACGTACCTTTTTATGTCTTATTGTCATAGTAAGAAGAGCGAAAAAGGTACGTGAATACATTTCCCTTACTGTACCTACTCAATATAGGGTAACTCGCTTGTGTTTCTTCTGGAGTCTCAAGCATACGTACTACGGTGCTTACCATCAAACAGGCCGTAAGTTTGTTTACCGACTATCGTCGGATTCAAAAAATTCAACATACATCTGACACTCAAAATACATCTGATGCTGTCCGCATAATAATGCCAGTTAACCGTATACTACATAGAGATCGAGCTTTGCCCGGCGTTTGTGAGTACAAACCCAGAGAAAACCATATATTCCGGCAATGATACCAAGCTAGGTTATTTGCCACCATAAATTCGCGTATTATAGTTGGTAGAGCCTAAGGATATATAAGGGAACATTACCACCCACACAAGCAAATAAATATACTAATGTTGCTCATGGAACAGTACAGGATGTTTAAAGGTCTATTATGCTGTTAATATTTGTAAAGTTACCCTTATTTAACCCCAGAATAATAATCCTCGTCATTCGATTATACCGCAGTGATAAATTTTTGTAATCAAAATGTTCTCAACCCTTTTTAGGGTTCCGTACATCAAAAGGAAAAAAGGAACCCTTATAGGATCACTTTGTTGTCCGTCTGTCTGTCTGTCTGCTGTCTGTCTGTCTATCAAGACCGTTTATCTCGGGAGCACGTGGAGATATAGAGTTGAAATTGAAACCATATATTCAAGTTTACTTTTCCTTGAAGCTGTGAAAAAAGCAAACTTCAAAGATAACGTAAAAAAAGGTACGGCCGTTTATGCCGGAAAAAACGTACCTATAATATGCGACACTTTCAAGGGAATCAAAATGTATAGGATATTTCCCGTTGACCTAGAACTATATGAAGTTGTAATATATCGTTTTATACTACAAATACAGGGAAAAATCTGAAAATTATACATATGAAATTTTGTACGGAACCCTCGGTGGGCGAGTCCGACTTGCACTTGTCCGGTTTTTATTCTAGAAGATCAATCGCAGCATCGCAGCTGTTCTATAAACGTAGGTCAAAGGAAACTAATCCCCAGACCCCTTTCCAAACGAGGGCCTTTTTTATTCCCATCGTAAATATTTGTCGCCTCGCGGAAATCGAACCCACGATCCTACCATTGATTGGCGGATACATTCACCTTTCACATGGAAAGATCCAACCAACAATGGCAAAGAATTTAGCTGTTTCTGGTCAGAATACCGATCAGAAAATTGAAAACGTATAAAGTAGCGTCAATAAAAACATGTTTAACGTAATGTCATCGGTACCTTGTGCATTAGTGGTAATCGACTTTATTGTGTGAGCAGCAAGTGTTTCGCTGACTGGTCTGAGAGAGAAAACTGCGGTACCTAATCTGTACCCGAACTCGTATTTGGTTAGAAAAGAGATGTCAACGCTGATATAGCCCGGTAGAGTCAGAAAATGTTCATTTAATTTGTCCGGGTTACTTAAATGTACTGGAAGTTCAAGAGCTTTACGTTTTAAATTGGGAATATCGTTTTTAGGATTCCGTACCCAAAGGGTGAAAACGGGACCCTATTACTAAGACTTCGCTGTCCGTCCGTCCGTCTGTCTGTCACCAGGCTGTATCTCAAGAACCGTGATAGCTAGAGAGTTGAAATTTTCACAGATTATGTATTTCTGTTGCCGCTATAACAACAAATACTAAAAAACCGGCCAAGTGCGAGTCAGACTGGGGCTCCCATACAACAGACATGATTTTTTTGCCGTTTTCCCCGTTGAACCCTTCGTGCTCGCGCACGTTAGAGACTAATTCAGAGCTCTCACTCTCTACACAGCACATTCTTGAGACGGTGTTTTAATATTGTGAAGTTTTATTTATTTACCTACGTATTTAATATAAATTAATAAACTTCATGAAGAGTCCTGTGCTCAATAGTGTAGTGGGACGTACAGTCAGCATCATAAACATGTAAACATTTTAGTTCCTTATTTTCTGGAGATAAGGTCGAAAAGTGTATACATGTTTATGATGCTGACTGTAACAGGTACGCATATAATATTATAGGCAGATGATGACAATGACAGTTTATTTGTCGTGTTAAGTGAGTATGCATTCCAAAGTCAACTTGTTGAGTTTAACAACATGAACTAGTAATTTTGGACATCACCAGCGGGTTTGCCTGCATTCTGGAAAAGCGAACACGCGGTTATGATATGCTGGTATTTTCCCTATTTCGACATAGCTAAGTTTAAATAAGCTAATAGGAGTAACAGTTAATTGGAAATGTTTTATTTTCATATCACTCTTAATCATGCATCAATAAATTGTCCTACAAATTATCACACTGTTCAAAAAAATTATTCAGAAGTGAATAAAGCGGAAATTATTAACAAAATTTTGCCCTAATCCGTGATGTAATCTTCTTTGTTGTAGGTGTACTCAAGTCTGTTGAACGTAGTAATATAATCTCATGCCTAATTTCCTCTGTCACTCAGCCAAACTCTCCCTTCGCACCGAGAAAAGGGATCAAATCTAATCATAGGTTGAAGACTATCTCGACGATTTGCTTCTATTTGATGGACTCTTGTCTGGAATAAATTTCTAACTACACTTTTTTTCAAAATTAAAACTATTATTATAAATGCGAAAGTTTAGAGGTTTAGATGTTTGTTTCTCAATCACGCAAAAAAGTCTGAACGGATTGCGATGAAAATTGGCATGGAGATAGTTTGTAACCTAAATTAAAACATAGAATAGGTACTTTTATCCCCATAATCATCCTCTAAAAGGATACATGGCAGTTGATACGGGAGTTTACGCGGACGAAGTCGCGGGCAAATGTTAGCTATACATTTGACTAGCTGCCCGCGCGGCTTCATCCGCGTCTTGCAAAGAACGCAGGCAAATCCGGTAGATAAAATATAGCCTTTACTCATCCGGAAAATCCATTCTAGACGCAGGTGAAAGAATTTTAGGAATCGGATAAGCGGTTCCGGAGATTACCTATTACAGTACGCGGCACAAAAGTTTGCGTGTCTGAAGTTAGCCTCGAGTCGCCTCCCGCATACCCGTCCGACCCCTTTGACACCTTTGCAGCGCTACTAGTAGCCAACATCAGACGCGCAAACTATTGTGCCGCGTACTGAGAATGAGATGTTTATTGATAAAATTATAAATAATTTTACATGTCACTCATTTTATATTAATTTTAGTATACGTACTGTACATACTTTACAAACTTTTAAACTTACAAAGCTACAGTCTCACAGACTTTCACTTTATAATATTAGTATACCTAGATTTTATAGGCTTAATAAAGTACGGTACAGTGTTGTAAGTTTTTGTCTAACTCTGCTTCCCTTCTCTCGATATGCTTCAACTGCGAACATGGGGGAAAACCGGAAGAAAAGTTCTCAATAGCGATCAAACTAGTTTCAACATGTCTGTGGTTATCGACAAGCAGGGTCTTCGCTGATTCCAACTAGTTTATCTTTTGTACGATATGCAAAAACATTATATAAGGGAAGAAATAGATTAAGTGATAAAAAAATCGACTCATAAAAACACAATAAATTTCGTTATTGACTAAGTATAGTTATCCAATGAAATCGTTTTGTAGTTACACGAATTTACTCGAAAATATTGTAGGACAAATGCATGAACACCTTAACCTTTCCTATGCCTCGTTCTGGATCCGTCTACAACAACATTTTTTTGACATCGGAATCCCAAGCATAGTTTTTTTATCCTTGTTTGTCTTGGCTTTCTCAATTGATTGATGACCACTTTAATTAAGTTGATGTTCGACATTTTAAAGAAAATACGATAATTTTAACATAATTCTCTCATCGAAGTGGTTCAAGCGCGATGATTTAATTGGCCAATTACTTTTCTACAAATGTCAGCATTGGAAGTAACGAATGAAAACAGCGGGATTATTACGTAATAGTGTTGTTGTTGAAGAGGAAGTCGGCTTAGATAACATTGGGATATCGATCATACAGTCAGGAACTAAATCGATCGCTACCAGTTTCGTAAGTTACCATCGCCAGGCTATGTAACGATCATTCTCTAAAATTTTACTAACGATTGTTTATGTTCTATTAACAGACGCGTAAAAACATAAAACCATTTCCTTTGATAATAAGAGCGTAATTTTTTTTTTATATTCTTGAGAAAGTATCAATTTAAGTAAGTATTGTATGCTGCAATGTAATTCTTATATTTTTAAACTTTAAAATTTAGATTCGTATTGAAGACACTGTATAGTCTATAAATATACAGCCTTGGCCAAAAGTATTGAGCACCTCACGTTTTCCTTTGTAACTTATGGATAAAGTATTATTTTTGAATTTCATAAATACACGAAGACATAAAATATAATAAGTTTTTGAACATGTGCAAATCATTAATGTATATATAATTTTGAAATTGATATTTGCGTGTGAAAACTGAAGCTAGAAAAAGTCGTGTTTTATAATAAAGGTTTAATTGTATATATTTTTCACGGAATTTACCTTAACATCAATAATTATGACTAATTTTTCCGATAGATACACAACTTTCTATTATAAAATATATAAATGCGCCTTTTAAAGTTTGTCTTTTGTATGAGAAACGCAAACGTGCTCAACTTTTGGCCAAGGCTGTACTTAGTTTTGATAGATTTCCACCATTTTTATAGAGCAGCAGCTGTGATTGGCTAAGATTTCGTATTAATTAAGTTACTTGCAATATTAGATACGACTAAGCATGCTTTTTTTTTCGTTGGACTTAATAAGCGATAGGTACTGTGGAAATCACCCAATTGGGTAGTTAATGACCAAAAGTAAAAGTGTATAACTACATAATATATGAATAGTAATCTATCAAATAATTACAGTAATTTGTAACGAGTTTGGTTCGAATGGCATAATGAAAAAAGTAAAGTAGCAACAAAATAACACTGCTAACTACTACATTAATAATACGTTGAGCACTTTGTATCTTCACCCAAACTTGGGAATTTGGCAATGCATTTGCAAGAAACACCAAAGCTTATTGGAACTAGAATACGAACGGAAACGTAAATCAGCCTCCGTTACCGGAATGTAATTTAACGTTTCACCTTTCTTCGTGTTATATGTTTTACTTGTACAGAATACAAAAGGTAGCCGAATTACTAACACGTTCGAACCGTGTCATAAATTTTAATACACGGTGCAATTAGCTTACATGAAAGCGTGTTAAGAAATGAGGACACCGTATGTACTGAACTGCTGTTGGTTTGAATCATGATTATATACGTCTCCTAATTTTTTTGTTTAATAGCAAGGGATAACATTGAGTAGCTAAATGGTTTTCTTCAAAATCGCAAGCACTATTAAATAAAAACTATTATATGTAAGTTATTAGGAATATCATATTTTTTTATTATTGTAACTATATACTACGGTGGCCTATTAAATTATATGTTCTAGCCTCTTCACAAGCATTAAACGGAGATAAGCACAGTGTGAGTGAGCGGTTCTTTTTTCAGCGATAAATCCAATGTTTAATCTTTTAGGTCGCCTGGCGGTTCCCCTCCCCACCGCCGCCCGGGTCGGATTAACGCAGGGTGGCGATAAATTCTAATGAAATTTCCGCCAGAGACGAGCAAGCTGACTGCGTGGATGTAACGAACACGCATTAAAATAGTGATATACGATACTACTCCCAACTAGGCCGGGATAATTCGTAAGCCCTATCATTTACTGTTTGTTTACAAACAGTTTATCTAAAAGAGTAGCGTAATTGGAAACTTACCAAGCGGCTTTGGCTGGATTCCATAATCTTGGCTTAATTTGAAACATGGTAATCCCCCGTACCACTTGTCCGTTAATATATCCATGTATCCATTCGTTGAGTACTTGGCTATCGTTGCTGATATACTTTTCTGTAACAATTGAAATGTGTGTCGTCAAATACTAGCATATACGAGCATGACAACGTAACATTACAGGTGCAGTTAGCAGCAGAAGTAGCTACGTGGGAAGTACTCAATACCGTTACAGGTGCAGTCAGCAGCAGAATTAGCTACGTGGCACATACGTAGATTTGACCGATTTAGGCGGCCATAAGTCGAAATATTGAAAATCACCATACGGTTAAACCATCGACTTCCTTATCTACCTGACATTCCAGGGCACCCACCCCCACCCCTTTCGAGTCATAAGATAACGTTTGCGCCGATCTACAGTCAATCAAAAATAGGTCGTAACTTTTAGTGTACGTAACAGTTCTCGGTGCCTTCAATTTACTGAGTGTTATAAATTGCATCAAAAACAAACAGTGTTTTCTAGTGTAGTGAAAGTAATGAATTCTGATAATTCAGGTAAGAATCTGTCAATATAACTTAAAAAGTTGATATTTTTTATTAGTTTACTGTATATAACTAGCATTCTAACGTAACACCTTTTTTTAAGCTACTTTTCTTAAATTTTACGTTTTGAATGCAATAATGAAATATTTCCAAGGTCTTCCAAGATATTATTGATATTACAATAATTATGGCACATATTCAATATTATGTTAACAATAACAGTTTCTGCCAAAACGTGCCTATAGCCAAATAAGGGTCAATCGAAGTTGTCAGGGTAAAAACTCTAAAAACGGTTCATAATTTTTTTAATTAGTAATTAGTTGTTTTTTCTGTCTTTTAGTTGAGATGCTTTTAAATTTGTTCGAAAAGATGAAAGATCAGAGTTTCCCAGAGTGAAAAACTGAACCATTAAGAAAAATTCCTTTTTGAGTATTATGGATTCACCGAAGACAGTAAAAAGAGCCTTAAACATAAATTTTCCAAGTTTAAATCACAAATGAAAGATAGATGGATAAAAGCACAAAGTACTGAAGAATAGTTCCTTCCAACCATGTCTGATAATTTTTCAGGAATACTGAAAAATTATCAGACATGGTTGGAAGGAACTATTGAAATTCCAATTGAAACATCTAATCGGCATTGACATCCATGTAAATCATATAGACTATATTAAATATTGACAGTAATTTAATTATACTATGTTTTTATTTATTTATCAATATTTTTATGTAAAATAGAAACCGTTTTATCATTGTTCTTTTTTTTTAAGTATCATTTTTAAGTTTTTTTGTATATTTTTAAAAATAATAATTGAATTAAATTAAATACAACGTATTTTAATTATATACCCCAATTTGAATTATATTAGAAGCAAAAATGTTTTTGGCCGCCTAAATCGGTCAAATCTACGTATGTGCGTGGGAAGTACTCAATACTATTACAGGTGCAGTCAGCAGCAGTAGTAGCGACGTGGGAAGTAATTGACAACATTTTATTTTTTCATATTGGCTCAAAACTAAAAACCATTCAGAGATTTGGGCTTGCTAAGTAAATATAAAAAATAATGGATTTTTATATTCGCTTGTTCTTGAGAAAACTGGAAATTACTTTGAAGAAGCCATTTAAAGGCTGAATGCGAATATGTCATAGATGTGCTTATGCATCTTGTAAGAAAAAAAATGTTGTGACATTGACAGTTATTTGACTCCTTCTATCATTGTCAATGTTAAATGTCACTGTCACAGACACAGCATGCTATTTACTTTTTAATTCAATAAATTGACCACAGTACCTAATCTTATTCATCCTTTAAATGTACTTATGCCCTTTTCGAACGTGGTAGTTTAAAACACCCAAACTAAGGGGGTTTAACTTATAATAAAGTTAAAAGAAGAAATGGCAAAACAAAATTAAGGAGTCAGAAAAATGAAATGTTGTTAATTAATATCATTACAGGTGCAGTCAGCAGCAGAAGTAGCTACGTAGGAAGTACTCAATACCATTAAAGGTGGAAAACGAAAAAAACACTGCAAACGTTGTGTCACGATTTGAAACAAAAGCTGTAAGCGATCCGTTGATTTATGTCGTGGTACGCGTTAACCTCCAAGGTATATTGAACGATGTCAAGATAAAATGACGTATAATCGGCTAAGCCAGGGCTACATGACACCCTCTATCGATCACACCATTAGCAGTTCGCGTGCGTCATCTATCAATCTTTCACGATCCAAGTCTTTTTCACGAGTCCTTCTGCCGCGTAGATATTTTATGCGTATCATGACTGCTCGTATTTTTATTCTATATAAATTTTCGCATCCTGTTTTTTGGATGTTTACTCGGAACTATTTCAAATTGAAAATATTTGGGGAAAATCGTGATGAAACATTTCGATCAGTCAACAAAAACGTGCTACCATAATAGCGCTAACATTCCAGTGTTAAGACCTTTTATTTTATGCTCTGAATATAAACATGGGAAAAGAGATAGATTTCCTGGATTAGTTTGTAAAGCGATAGCGTAGAGCGGATTGATCCCGCCCACACTCAAGCACCGGGGCTTACTCGCACAGGAACTGATACAAATGAGTCGCTCACGACCTAAGCCCACGTATAATTCCTTGTGCTTCATGTATTAAATACTCGTACGTTCAAGATAGCTTAAAATCGAAGCACTTGGCGCCTCCTGTTATTTTTAAAGCCTCCTTCAATTCAACACAAGTCTACTAAGGCTTTATTACATTAGTTCATTTGTTTACTAGGTACAGTCGCCCACACTCCTAACTGACCATTTGTGAACCTTATGTCACTGAATATAAGGTTCACGAATGGTCAGTTAGGAGTGTGGGCGACTGTACCTACTCTGTAAATCTCATAGAAAAAGTTTGGATATATTCAGAGTATGGAAAATGGACCCATTAATTAATGTTTAACACGGATCGAATTGTATTAAAGTTCGTAGAATCAGTTATTGATTTAATATTAATTTTCATTTGAGAGGAAATATTTTAAACTAGCTCCCGCCCGCGACTTCGTCTGCGTGGACCCGGGATAAAAACTATTTTATATTTTAATCCAGGCTATAAACTATCTTCATGCAAAATTTCATCCAAACCGGTTGAGCCGTTTAATCGTGATTGGGTAACAAACATCCAAATATTTAAACATCCAATCTTTCGGATTTATGATATTAGTAGGATTGAAATGAAGCGTTAGCTTATCCTGCGCTGTTTTGACGGGGAATTAATTTTCTTTTAACTTGATATGAAATTACAAAAGTTTTCTTTTTAAATCGGTCAAAAATACTTAAAACAGAAACTATGTACATATTAAGTTAGGTCAGAAAATAGGAACCGATTTCTCTAAAAAAATTATGAATATAATTGAAACAACTGATTATTCAAACTAGAGGGATTTTAATAGCGAATGAATATGTCTACTTACCAAATTCTCGCAACCAAAAATGCCCAACGCGTCCAAAACGTCAAGGTAAATAAACAAATTTAATCGTTGGCTCTTAAGACCTAATATTCATTATTTCTTTGACAAATCAGTAGTCAATCTTATGCAAATCGAACTAGTCCCATAATAAGCCTAGTAAGGCTTGTGTTATAAAAAAAAAGGACAAATATACCTGTAAAGGAAATCCCTTGGCCATTCCTATAGCATATGTGTCTTCAATGAAAGCGTGGTCTCCAACACGTTGTAGCTTGCACCCATGATCAGTGGCTCGGTAGTAGTCTAAAACAGGAGTATCTGCTATCAAAAGGTCCAACGTTCGATTCCTGAAATACACAAAAACCTTATAAGAAAGCATTATACGATAATTAAACAATAAGCACGCTAAATACTACGGGGCGTGAAAATAAATACTGTGGCCCGCTTCATAAACACAATGTGCGAAAATAAAACCCGAGTGAAACCCTAAAACTCGAAGTGGAAAATAAAATATTCTCCAGCCAGGTTGCGGGCTCATGGAAAAAATACTCCAATCCTATTAAGAATAAGGTAGTGTTTTTCCTGAGTCGTATTCCGTTAACACGTCTTTATAATATCTACTGGAATGTTTTGTTCCAGCACCTTTTCCGTAATCTAATACAGTTACGGTTTGAATGATGTTTACACCCCTAATTGTTCTAGTGCAGATACAGGCTCCGAGTCACAAAATGAAATAAAAGCTGGTGAATCACATAAAACGGCTATTTGATAAATCCACTGAACACTGGACCAGAAAGTTTTACGACGCCATAAAACAACCGCTACTTATTATTTCAAATACAAGCGATTTAACTGCGTGTTGCAAAAAGGAACCTTTTAACGTTAGCAAGATTTTCCTTTACCGACGGGTGGCTAATACAAACTAAATTTTCATACCTCAGTCGCTGAATGCCTTCTTCAATGCTTTGTAACGCGTAACCTTTCATTCTTTCTGCCAATTGTGGATTGCCTCTTTGAACATAGTACTCCGATATAGAAGATTTCGCTGTACCCACTCGCAAAGAGTGCCACTAAAACAAAACAAGAGGTATTATTTTTTGGTTCAACAAAATAATAACATTATAAACAAGATATAATATACTGTTACATACGTTGTTCCGTCCTTGGTAGTCATCAACAGCGTTGTGAAAAAATAATCCTGCTATTAGGGCGGCAATATTGGCAGTGTAACTGGCAACGAATATCACAGAAAAGCCACCCCAAACATTTATGAGGAATTTGTTAGGCCAACTCTTAGGAGCTTTAAATGCTACTAAATGTCCACATAAAAGACCCCACATCACCCACAGCGCGCTCGAAATGCTAAAGTTCTTTGACCTCTGCCGGCCCCAAGGGTTTAAACCAAACGGTGACAGCCACTCGTATATAGCGACCGCGAGGGCTGTCACATTTAGGGACAAAAATATAGTAATCCATAATTCAGGTGAAAACGGCAAAAGGAACGCTAATAGGGGTATGTCTGCCTTTTGGTTGGGAGCAGCTAAAAGCGATATGCCACTATAAAAATAAGGTTGACTATAGTCGATCACTTCCGCGCGTGCCGCCGACACGCTAAGTGCCGCGAAAGACATGTGGGCGGATCCGGATACTAAATCTCCGACAATTCCATTCCATTTCTGACTCTCTTCGTCCGGATCATCATTTAAGTCTGGATCTGTAAATTCATCCCTGCTATTGGCTTTGAAGCCATTACGGAACTGTGCGCGATAGTTAAGGTGCTCGGGTATTGTAAACATAGGCTCATCAGTCAAAAAGTTTGTAAACTCATGCAGTTTATTAAATGATCTGACTAGCTTGCGAGATCCATACAATCCATCTTCGACTAGATATAAATGAAAATCAAATTCCAATTCCTGGGCAATATTTTCAAGTAGATCCATCGCTAGTCCATAGCAACAATGGGTAGCCATTTTCGGAAGATTAGTAGGCTTGGGGGTTGGAAAGAAGAAATCGTTAGGCGGGTGCTCGTCGTAGTCTCTTTCCAGATCATTAAAAGCGACGGTGAGATTGTCTCGATCGGAGGTTTGTGGTCGATGGCAAGGGATTCCTCTAAGGCATTGCTGGTCTTCGTCAAGTTCTCCTTCCATAACAAACGGCGGTGCTAAGGCAGTGACGATACGGTATATAGTTCGGGCACCAGCGGACTGGCCGTGGGCGACAAGTTTGCCACCGGGCCACACGATGGTGTGAAGCCTCACCATGCGCCCGTGAATGTGGCCCACTTGTCTCCAAACATTGCCCCCTGTAGCTCCGGAAACCAGGTTGAAAAAAGTAAATGAAGATGTTAATGAGGGCTCTGGACGCTCGGTGCCTCCAGCGAGTGCTGCTGCTGATGCAATTCGGATTTCTCTGCGGACAAACGATTAAAGTTCTTCATATCTACATTTTATTAAATTCACGAAACATAATGTAATTATTTATACCATAATATTAATCCCGTCTTTCGTAAAAAAAAACATAAAAGACAACCAAGTTTCAAATTGAAAAATAACCATCAATGGATTTTTATTACACCTATTGATTACGTTAAAATTCTTCATGAAATTAATCTTATTTTCAGAAGTCTTAAGTAATGTCATTACGTTCTTAAAATTAGTTCGCACCTTGATAATTATACCCTTATTAAATTTCAGCTCCTAGTAAGTCAGTAGGTATCGCTTAGGTAGCTTAGGTAGGGTTCGACTAGGTACCTGTTTTAATAAAATAAGATCCATTTGCAAATGTAATCAAATTACAAGTCTATGTATTGACTACACGAGTATAAAATAATCACAAGGTGTCGATATTATTTAAAGTATTTGAAGTATTAATGGGGTAGGTATTCCTTTTATACTACGTTCAGTTAACGAACTACCAGAAACATGTTTTAATAAAAAACCTCGCAGAATTCTATGGTCTAGTTAGATCGCTAATGCTAGTTATTTAGCCTAAACTGTAGCAAACAAGTGTCCTAAGTTTGGAACTTGGCAAATTCTATGTAACTTAGCTTTTACTTACGCTGAAGCAAACGAGTTTTGGACTAGAACTGATGTTGGTCTGTTGTACATTTCTAAGATTATTAGCATCATTCAACAACATATTTCAATAAATTGAATTTAAATGTGCCGTTGTAACTATGTAAAATAGTCATGTAGATGTTTGCTATCAAGATCCTATATATTCTAATATTTGCATTGAACAAAATTAGATAAAACATGCTTGTTTTACTGTAATAAATATCGATGTATGTATGTAAGCACTTTATTGTACACAATACAGTTAAATTGGTATAAGTCATTAAATTCAGTTCGTAATATTCTGGGATGATGACACGAGTACTGATATGATAATTTAGGACCAATCGTATTTATATTATTGCCAAGATTTTATATCAATATTAGAGGACAATCTTATAAAAATCGAACTAGTCCCATAGTAAGCTCAATAAGGCTTGTGTTATGGGTACTAGACAAAGATATATTTAATAGACTACATAAATACTTAAATACATAGAAAACATCCAAGACTCGGAAATTATTTTTTGACCTTACCGGGATTCGAACCCGGGACCTTCAGCTTCGTAGGCAGTGGTACTACACTAGGTGTGTAGTAACTGAGTGTCGAAATATACGTTTTTTGCTACATCAACGGCCGTATTTTTTTATGTTAACGTAGATGTTTGATTTTTTCACAGCTTCAAGGGACTGTAGACTTGAGTATATGATTTTAATTTCAACTCGATACCTCTACGCGTTCCCGAGATAAAGGATCTTGACAGACAGACAGACGATCAATAAAGTGATCCATTAAGGGTTTCGTTATTAAAAAACCGGCCAAGTGCGTGTCGGACCACGCAAAACGAAGGGTTCCGTGCCTATTAAAAAGGTCGTATCGTCACAGAAATCTTACGGCGCTTACGTCCTTTTCAGCAATATCTCGAAAACCTTTGAACCGATCTTGTTCAAAACAATTTTCGCTGAAATAATTTAATAAGCCCTACGTTCATGATTTTTTTCATATTTTTACAATGCACGGTTCAAAAATTAGAGAGGGGGGTCAGAATTTTAGTGACTTTCGGGACGATTATCTCCGACTCTATTCACTTAATCAAAAAAAATTTGCTAAGAAACCTTATATTTATTTTGAAAGGCCTATCGATTGATGTGCCACACATGGGCTTACAATGAAAAAAATTTTTTTTTGAGTGCACCCCTAAAAAAATTATTTTAGTAATTTTAATTACAAAACTATGTAGCGGCTAACAAAATACACCTATCCTCAGAATTTTATTCAAATAAACCTTATGGTTTTTGAGTAAAATGCCTGTGACATACGGACAGACGGACAGACGGACATGACGAAACTATAAGGGTTCCGTTTTTGCCATTTTGGCTACGGAACCCTAAAAAGAATGTATAAAACAAACTCAACTCTGACAATACTTAATAATAATTCCCAAGTTATTTGCTAAACACCACTAGATTTATCTTGAAATTTTCCTGCAAACTTACTTAGTTGTGTATTAGTTAAGCGACCGAGGGATTTAGCGGGTCCCGGTAAAATAAAGCCCCTTGCTTCATTTTCGCTTTAGAGAATAACGTTTTAAAATCAAATCGTTCTAAAATACGCATCTGACAGTAATAAGTAGGTACTTCTATAAAACAGTAGATACACGATTTATTTTATCTGCATGTGCAGGGAGTGGAGGTGTATTTGAAAAGTGTCAATATCATGGAACGAGGTGCGTAAATACGTACCTACTAGTTCTATAATATTGACAGTTGTCATGTCATATACACCTTCGCTCCCTGAATAGATATTGTCAACATTCGATCGTTGGGTTTGCCCTAGAACAATTTCGTTTAAAATTCCTGTTGATAGAAATAAAGTTTTAGTGTTTTTGTATGCATTTTTTGTTTAAAGTGAAAACTGAACGTGACTAAACTGAAAAATCAATATACATAGTTGTAACGTAATCCTACTAATATTATAAATGCGAAAGTTTGGATGTTTAGATGTTTGTTACTCAATCACGCTTACCAACTGATTTGGATGAAATCTTGCACGAAGATAGTTTATAGGCAGGATTAAAATATAGAATACTTTTTATCCCGGGTTCACGCAGCAAAAGTTGCGGGCGGAACCTAGTGTTATATGATAAAAAAACATATAGGTACGATAACGTAAATAATACCGGTTCAGTTAGGCTTGAAATCTCATCCATTAAAATATCTTCATCTGAATCCAAAGTAGTACTGTTACTCATCATCATCATCATCATATCAGCCGAAAGACGTCCACTGCTGGACATAGGCCTCCCCCAGAGAGTTCCAAATTGACCGGTCCTGCGCCACCCGCATCCAGCGGACTCCCGCGACCTTTACCAGGTCATCAGTCCACCTTGTGGGGGGCCTACCCACGCCGCGCCTAGTACTGTTACTATATATTATATATTTTACTTTTAAGTCTATTTACGATTAGCGTTTCTTGAATGTTGTTGACTTAGAATCGAGGAAATGACGTTATCACTACACCGCGATTTTTAATTATACTTAAAAAAATTAAGTGGATTTTGTAGCCTTCTTTCTAACTAGACACTAAAAAGATTGATAAGTATTTAAGTCCGGATGTTGCCGGTATCAACCCTGCCATAGTTTTTTATACAAACTTGAATGCTACAATTCAAGCACACCCTTGTCAAAATAAAAATTCAAAGCAAACTCCTGTCACAATAAAAATTCGTCGAGCAAATTGCCCAGGTGCGGCACAAATTATAGCCCTAGCAACGTCGGCATACTAAACATAATTCAGGGCTGCGCGGGCGAACGGTGCGAACGTGCAATATCCGCGCCTGCTGCCGATACCGCCTGCATTTAATTTCCATGCCGATTGATCAACGAGTAAATAATATGTGGAGGTGCTTTGTTGTTATATTTTATGGACATTAGTTACTGTCGTACGAACAAGTAATGCTTGATTAACAAATGCTTTTAATCGGCAAGGAGGGACTAACAAAGCAACATGTTTGTATATTAATTATATATGGAGCGTAGTTCTGTAAAATAATAAATTGATATCAAACAATGAGTAGGTAGCGAAAATGTCAAAACTAGGCGCGCATGTCCTGTCTCTAGTGTAAATAAGGTTAAAGGATATAATACTGATTATATTATATAAACGCATCTTATAGGGACTAATACGTAGGTACCTAAGTATGTAATTTTAATAAGTCCTGTATCAATGACATATCTCTGAAACTAGTACCTAGATACGATTTCAAAATTCAACATAATACCTATATTAGAAGTATGTCCTAAATTATAAGCAGAACAACGTGGACAATTGACAAAACTGATGTGAGAAGCCATAGGTACGATTATATTAATAGCGACTCAAATTATAGTAATTGTCTATTTAACGTGTAAATTAAGGGCAGGAAAATCTGGATCGCCTTGTTTAATGACGAGACGATCAAGATTTCCCTTTTATTAACTTCATTAGAACCTGTCAAGGTGCCGATTATTTCCAATTCGCTGACCCAGTAAACTGCTTAGTTGCAGATTTTCCGGAAGAGCTGCGAATGCTCGCGTCAAGCTGTCAACGGGAGCCATCATTTTGTACAATCAGCTCGCAGGCATTTACAACGCTTACCGGCTTCGCTAGACGCAAACCAGTGTAAATTTGAACTGTGATTACGAGTAGTTGTTAAGGATTTCAGTATCATATACTAGAGGTGAGCGAATGAGGATAGCCGTATGTGAATAGCACAGCCTGGCCGTTCGCCAACGAGCCGTGGTGCACTCTCGCCCGATTTACGATAGTGTAATTGACTTGGGTTTAGCCCAACATAATAATAAAACAATAAATTGTTACAACTTTAAATAAAGATATTCCAATCGATTTGGTTCAATGGTCTAAAACTACATCAGAAATCTGTTTCGTAACAACTTGTAAAACAAGCGGAAGCCACTTATCAACTCATTTTATTAGAAAGAGGCTTTCGCTTGTGCTATAAGCAATGATAGGCGAGCGGTAGCATATTATGTTACTTTAACGTCAAACGTAATGACTAATGTGGATAAGTCTGATGTTGTTAAAAATAAAACAATATCGTTAATAACTCACTGAATTTAAATAACGTTCAGTTTTTCGTGACAAGTGTACAATTGATATGTAAAATAATGTTAGGTACGTCAATGAGACAAGTGCAAGATGTAAACATATTCGTTGGATAGACAAATTAAGTGGCCTGCACTTCATAATCATAATAGACATGTTTAACCCTTTTCCAGGCCGGCAATTATAAAATGACAATTAAATGTCAGTCTTATTCATTAACATTAAGATACACGTTTGACAGAATGCATGAGGTTGATATAACGCCTCTGCCTGGAAAAGGGTTAAACCTCGATAATAAAACTGCATACATTTTTAATATATAAATTGTGCACGAAATTTAAATAGAATCATATCCATGTTATACATTCGTCGAAAAATTGCTACCAGTCACCAATCACTCATTATAAGTTACAAGCCTTTTTAGAATGGGCCGCATTTCGAATGATGGAACTAATGAACTATAATAATGTAAAGGTAACGAATTTTCAGTAATTTTGATACGGTACAAAAAAAATATTAGTATTTGTTGTCTATAAACCACCGAATTTCAACATATTATACAAATTAGTAGTACCAAGTAGTAATAAAATTATCGACAAAATTAAATTAATTAACATAATTTATACCATAAATAAATAAATCAAAATATTAGGGGACTTTCTTACACAAATCAAACTAGGCCTATAGTAAGCTCAATAAGGTTTGTGTTATAGGTACCCAGACGACGATACCTATAATAGATATAAATACTTAAATACATAGAAAACATCCAAGACGACAAATATTCATGCTCATCACACAAATATTTGCCGTTACCGGGATTGGAACCCAGGACCTTCAGCTTCGTAGGCAGCGTCACTACCCACTAGGCTAACCGGTCGTCAACAATATACCTTCATATTTATGAAATGCATAACGTACCAACGCTTGAATGTCATTAGGTATGGTTTCCCAAAACAATTCCATTTCAAAATGAAATTTCCTATTTGTCCGTATACCTATTCTCGAGAATGGGAGGGCAATGGGAGGGTTAGATCTGACTCCAAATGTTTGCGAGCAAAAAGTAAACAATTGCGGTGAGTATTCGGGACTTGTTCGTCCTCTTTGTCATTGTTACAAATTCTGTTAAAATAAACAGAAGAGTAATGCAAGTTGTTTTTTTTTAGTTAATTATTTGCCATAACTATACAGGTATACATGCATATATATATATATATATATATATATATATGCATATAATTTTATAAATCATAATAATATGCCTATATATATATATATATATATATATATATATATATATATATATATATATATATATATATATAGGCATATTATTATGATTTATAAAATTATGGTCTAAAAAAGCTCTGTTTTCGATATAAGTATGTTTTTATGCACTTTGTATAAAAATATAATTAAAACATTTATTTAACAAAAAAATGATTATATTAAAATACGAGCTCTAAACAAAGAAAGAAAGAAAGAAAGAAAGGACACATTTATTCACTACAAAAATACACACATAGACAAAGGGAGTAAACATACAATACAATTGACACATTGTAAATTGTTACCTAGAAGAGAAGAAAAAGTATAAAGAAAACTACAAACCACTCTGCGTCATGCCCGAACCAAAGGTCCCCAAAATGCTTGCGGCCTTGCCTCGCTGAACAGCAACTGAGATATGTTGGACCCAGAGCGGGGGTCAATACACCTCTCCCTCAAACGTATGCCTAACTCCTTGAAAAGCCCGAGAGCCGCACTGCCCCAGGGCCCAGCTGTCTCCACGGCAAGCAGAACAAAATCGTAAGTTGGTTCCAAGGCAGAGTACTTGGTGTGTTTGAACTTGGTGGCATTTTCAGCCGCCGAAGCAGCTGATTTAATAGTGTAAATTAATAAGTAATTATAATTAAAACATATTGAGCACATATAAGTATAATCATCATTTTACGATGTCACAAACTTGAAATAGCAGTGCAGTAACGTCAAGAAAAATAAATTAAAAACAAAAATAAATTAAAACAAATAAATAAGAAACACGTGAAAAATTAAATCGCAAAATAATGAAGACAACATTATATATAATAATTCATAGGTAAAATAATTATAATTCTAATCTAATGCGTTGGCGAAATATCCATCGATTGTATAAATAATTAAGGTATCTTTAATAAATATTGTTTCAATTTCCGTAAATACAACTGCATTTTTTTTTTAATCTTGACCATGAGTTAATCATATCAGCCAATTCTCGTCTCCAGTTAAGGTAAGAGTCTATGTATACTCCAAGAAATTTGACACTATCTACATGTGCTATTGTGGAACTATCAACATGAATTTGCAAGACATCTTTAGACGTAGTTCTGAAGAATAATACATTTGTTTTGCTAGCATTCAGTTTCAGGTTATTTATATCAAACCAAACTGGAAAATTAAAAAAGAAAGTTTCGCAAACTGTATTGTGTGACATATCAAATGAAAGGAGTTGTTGTAAGCATCTCAGATATATATATTTTTTATAATTTTAGCAAAAACAGATTTTAAGTAATTTAGGAAAAAATTAAAAGTAAAAAACTTTTTAAAAAACAAAATTTTAATTTATTTTTTACTTTTTAGTCATCACTGGACAGGTTTCTCAGTATATTGTCCGCCATATTGGATTTAGAGTGACGTCACTTTATTTTCGGGTTATTCTTAGATACCCATATTGTAGCAATGCATTAAAAATAACAAGCCCGCCATTTTGGATGTTCCGCCATGTTGGATTTTATTGCCGACTGTACTTTTTTTTGCACACTCATCAACTGCTCATTGAAATTAAGGAGTTCCTACGGCCACCTTCCGTCTCCATCATCAGACCAGGTCTATGGTACCATATTATTGCATTGTCATCCGACTTACATAATTGTACAAAATTTGAACTTTATTGGACTCCGGGAAGTTGGTCAAATTTAACCTGCAAGATTTCATTACATACATCGTCGACCTAATAAAAGCTTGTTAAAAAGACAAAAATTGGCCATCCCCCCCTTATCTCCGAAACTACTAGGCTTGAAATTCTGAAAAAAATATGGAAAATAGTTCCTTGCCTAAAGATTACAGGAATACTCAATATTCAAAGTAACGGGAAAATTCTCAATATTTTACGGAACCCTCACCACGCGAGTTGAACTCGCACTTGTGCGGTTTTCTATAATTATTTTTACTTGTGACATGTTTATATAATGAGTGTTATGTCATAATGTCTTTAATTAATCATTACCTGTCTTAGATTTAAGTATTACTGTAATGTTTTCAGACACAATGTATATGGTACTTGAATAATTCCTCAATATCACACCACCGCTTTTCGAGGTAGTTTTAAGTATACAGCAACTAAATGCTGGAATAACATACCTCCACCTCTCAAAATTATAAATAGCCTGAATACTTTGAAATTACGATTAAAGCAGCACCTCTTCCATATACAAAAAGATCTACCTCCGGGTGGCCGAGTCTTGCCCTCGTATCTTTGAAGCCTACAATAAATACTATATACATATGTCATTTTATTTTTATGTTTTTGTATCTCATTCTATTATTATTTATAACAATTATATATATTTGTCACCTAACATATATATTTGCCCATAAGTAAAACCAAACCACGGTCAAAGTATAATAAATTTTAAAATAAGTACACAGTTTACACACAACATTACTCACACTTAAAATACATTTTTATTACGTTCCCACATAATAATACTATGATTAAAGCTTATTATATGACAGGGTCTAACTGAAAACCAGCGTTGCGGTGTAGGTATACCTATACCTACTCACTGCAACATTATGCTGAGTCTAGCCCCTTTTTAGCATCACACATTGTTATGCCTCGTATGTACGGTACTGTATAGGTTTTAAGTCTAATCTTAAGTCTAATTTGTACACTATATGTTTAACATGTGATGTTAAATAAAGATTTTCTATGTCTATGTCTATGAATAAATGAACTTGAACTTTCATCTATTAGAGGAGGTCTGTGGTCCTAAGGCTACATATTGATGTTTAAATTCAGCTTGTTTCTATTTAAAACATATAAGAAATATATACCTAATAGGTAGCAATAAAACCCTAAATGAGATCGAGCGTTGATTTTAAAATCAAACTATTAATTGCAATGGCTCGATACTTACCTTAAATAAAAAAATATGTATTTCGATGAAAGATGCTAAGTCTAAGAAATGTTTAATTGATACTGCACTGTCTAATAAATAAATAATGTTTCTTTGAACACAGTAGTTGGAAGTTATGATCAGTCAAGTGCAACAATATGTATCGATTTAATCCTCTCATAAACATGTACCGAAATCTTAGTGCACTGACATAAGATCGATGGGACATATTTATGAGTTACACTTGAGTGTACTTAATAAAATATCGTTATACAATGTCGTCTAGAAAATCTAAGCGATAAAATTCTTAACAAACAAGTCACCGTCAAATTTATCGTACACTAGAAATGCAGTTAAACTGAAAAGTTTCTCGTTTAAAAATTGTTTAGATAGCCGCAAAGTTGGCGGCAACTAATTTAAGTGCCAGTTAGGAAGGAGAGTGCCATTAGTCACACGTCGGGAACTAACAATCATGAATCAGAAAAGTAATTTTTCAGCTTTAAATACACTTGCCTCAAATTATCATCTATAACTCGGGACATAATACATTAGCAAAACACGTCGTTTTTCATACCACGCTATCTACGAAGTATAACAAGCACCTTTTGATCATTGCTATTTGTAATTTAGCAGAGATTCTTCAACAACCGCATACCAGAATTTTTTTGTTATTTTATTTAATGCCAATAAATAATAAAATATCGATTTATAATCGAAGGAACGTATGCATAAATGATGACAATCGTTCATGATCAAGCCAATTCAAAAGCGTCGAAACCAATATCACAGTACGGTATCAATCATCATAGAATATTCAGCGTTTATATGTAGTACAGCAGCGGGGCCAGAACACATGCGGATGCCGATCACGTATTTTATTGAATAACGCTTTGAAGACCGTGCCTCGGTGCCACTATTAAAGAGGTCAAGAGCAACTCCCTAAATCTTTCATTCTGAGACCATTCTTGAAGGGTTATCGAAACCTTTTTAACCGATAAAATAACGCTCTTATAGAAACTTTACGAGGGCATTTATGAAGCGTTCGGTGAGGATAAACAAAGTTGGTGTATGTTTTACGTCGTATACAATAAGTGTGGTGGTATATGTGTGGTATACTTATGTGTGGTATAAAATAAAATTCAGAGCGTCAAATGATTTTGGAAGGAAAACGTATAATAATAAAATAAGGTTAGCCTCTTGTGGAACTGAGAATCACAGATTTGAATTTTGAAGCGTAAGCCGACAATACCCACAAAATGCGTATTGAATTCTCTTCCTTTGTCGACAAAAACGATCTTGTTTTATTGTGCGAGATACACGTATTGACAGTGAAGTTCTGAAAGAACTTGAAATTGCAAGCGCACGTCAGTTTATTTTGATATCCTTACCAAATTTATGTTAATAATTTGGTTGGACTGTAGGATATAGGTTTTCCTTTTTAGATATATATAAATACCTACTCAACTTTATTAAGAAACTAATGTTGATAGCTAATAAAAACAAAAAATCATCTCACTCAATACGAATTCGATACTTTGACCTGAATAATACAAAAGCTGAGTATTTATGATATAAGTAGTGACACATCTTTTGCGAAAGTTGAAGGCTTTTCCTTATCTAAGGAAGGAAAACAGCTGAAAATGTCTTGTGTGTGTACATAATTTCTCCACAAGGCCAAGTTTAATTAAAAGTTATGAGTGTAAACAATTTAACACTCACGTGACTGCATTTTAAGGTCGTATCTCAAATGTTTAGTTCGTGTTTGAATTATTTGATATTGAACATAACTCATAGAGTTTGATATTGCATAATTTCAAATAGTGCACAAACTACCAGTAATTACCTGACGTAAGATTTCATAAAGCAACGCCATTCAATCAGTATAAATAAGTAACCAAATAATAAAACAAACAATTCATTAATGCAACTGATTAAATAATAAACAGATATATCAAATTATCAACTTACACCACTAAGAAACCGAGCCTCTAATTATCAGCACAAGCTCGGAAGTCTTGTTAATAGATTATGTAAATTACTGTACTTAAGTAGGGCTTGTACTTACGGCACACTTCCAGCTTAGTTAAATATCGGTTACCACAGGGTAGTGTCTTGGGACCCTCGTCACTGTCGCGACACTACGCGAGCACCGCAGGCCGCGCCCGTAAATAAACCTAACCGTTACTGCTACAATTAATTTCTATCCAGTATATACATTAGAAGAATTCCGAGCATTTGGGACCTTGACGTGACGCGCTGTGATATACAGGAGACGTGTTGAATCTGAAATGAACGGTGCATTCCGTTGTTTTTTAAAGTCTGCTTTTCGTTTTTATTCAAACACTTTTGTTTTTGTTGGGTACTTTAGAATAAAGATGAATTTAGAATTAGAGATTTTTTTAATTAAATAAAGTGAATTTTTTAACATGAACATTATATGATTTGCTCATGATATTTCAGATAATGCTTTATATGATATTGTGTAAGTGATTTATATAAGACTAGCTTCGCCCGCGTACTAAGAGTAATGTTAACCTTCTACAAAAAAGGTGCATCTCAGTTTCAGTCTTTTATATATTTAGATCGACTCTACATAGACTCTGCATATCGAACATGGACTCTACATATCGAATCTACATATCGACTCTACATATCGACTCTACATATCGACTCTACATATCGACTCTACATATCGGCTCTACATATCGACTCTACATATCTGGACACCCATATAAAATTTCACCCCCTCTTTTAAGGGGTTGGGTGCAGATTTCCAAAAAAAAATGATGCACGATTTTTTTGTTAGTCACAAATAGTCCGCATACCAATTTTTAGCTTTCTACCTTGAAAATTGCGGAATGCTCCATACAAATTTCCACCCCCCATTTTGAGGAACTGGGGGGTTAGAAAGAGACAAAAAGTAGGCTATGTCACTCTCCATCCCTTCAACTATCTCCACTTAAAAAATCACGTCAATTCGACGCCCCGTTTCGCCGTGAAAGACGGACAAACAAACAAACAAACAAACAAACACATACACTTTCCCATTTATAATATTAGTATGGATGACGCAATAGGTACAGTAGCCCATTTTTAGGGTTCCGTACTCAACGGGTAAAAATGGGACCCTATTACTAAGACTTCGGAAACCAGCCAAGTGCGAGTCGGACTCGCGCACGAAGGGTTCCGTACCATTATCTATAAAAACGGCAAAAAAATCATGTCTGTTGTATGGGAGCCCCAGTCCGACTCGCACTTGTCCGGTTTTTTAGTATTTGTTGTTATAGTGGCAACAGAAATACATAATCTGTGAAAATTTCAACTCTCTAGCCATCACGGTTCTTGAGATACAGCCTGGTGACAGACAGACGGACGGACGGACGGACAGACAGCGAAGTCTTAGTAATAGGGTCCCGTTTTTACCCGTTGGGTAAGGAACCCTAAAAACTAGATAATGTACTAATAATATATAGTTTTGAAATACGCACGATGGGGTTATAGGTGCCAACGGACCTTGGGTTCGTTTAGGGTTTAGGGTTTTCGCTAGGAGGAAATGTACTGACTATTTGTATGTCTGTTTCTCCGATGTACCTATACTCGTAAGCTCAAAATTATGTTTTTCGTTTACTGGATAGGCTGAATTTGTAAATAAATAGTTAGGCATTTAGCTTATCACTTCAGTGCACACATCGCACCCTTAGAATGAAACCGACCGAACTCAAAAAAAAAATCAAAATGAGTTAGTAACACATATCGACTCAAAATTACATATTGCATCAAGATGTGTTGCTAACTCATTTTGATTTATATTTTTGAGTTCGGTCGGTTTCATTCTAAGGGTGCGACATATTGTAAAGAGATTAATTAATGTACTTATGTACATAATTTATTGTAGAGACACAAGTGAATATACAGACAAAATAGGTTGCATATAAGCGATCTCTTCCAGTTAACGTACCTAACGAAACGCAATTTTCCAGATAAACCAACATGGAATAAAAAAAACAAGTTATTAACTTCTTCTACTCAACTAGTAGGTAATTCAAACATAGGTACCTAGATAATGAAACGTTTACCCGGAATGCAATAAAAGCACCACGATTCGCGTATTCTGTTTGTTAGTGAAACATTTTTGTAGCGAAATCTTTTTAATTAAAGTTTAGGACTAATACTTGTTTAATTTAACGTCAGTCTTCAGCGAATATAGCAGCAGTGTTTATAAGTATGTACTTTCCATTTACTAGTACTTTTAGTATTCTTTCTATATTGTTTTAATTTATTTCTTCTGAATCTATCTAGAACCACATTATTGGGATTTTATTAACGAAAAATAATGAAAAATAAAGAATATAAATATATTTACACATATAATATTTAATTTCATGAATATTATTTCTTCTGGGTATGGTGATGAATTGGTTGAAATGTCGGTCACATTTCACACGGTTTTTATCACTTAAGATTGAATTATGCACGAATTATTTTCTCTAATTTCTTTAAATCATAGGCACTGTTCACAAGAATGCAATTGTAATCGTCCTTCATACTCGCAAATGGGATACGAGGATCATTTTCAAGAAATATTGCGAGTAGCAAAGCCTTTGACAAAGTGTACAATCGCCCCGGCATGTCCAGTGCCAAGATAAGGTTTTATGTGGCGTAATGCGGGCCTGATATACACCGCTGGCTTGCCTTTTAGATAGAAGGGCGTAAAAGTAATCTCGCTCATTCTCGGACGCGCTAGTCAATTTACTTTTACGATGATGCTCCACGCTTGTTACCATTCTATTATCATCCCTAGTTTCAATCCCCTGCATTCAAACGCAAATGGTTTTAATATTTTCATATAACAACAATGCCGAGCAATGACCCTTTTATAAACAATTTGTAATGATTTATGTTCCAAGTTGTAAATCATAGAAAACAACTTTCAAGTTTTCATTTGAAAACAGAAGCAGTTTCGCCAAATGATAAATTATTCTACGTAATGTTTTGGTAGAGAACATAAAACCTTATGTACCTAATGTTATATTGTTGAGATGGAATTAAACAAGTTCTTTGCGTTTTAGTTAGTCCTTGCAGAAATGTTTGAATTCAGTCAGGTTCAGGTAAGTTTCTGAGCCCGACTGATTTTAAATATTAAAAATTGCTATGCGGAGAGTGAGCAAATTACCTAGTTTTATAATTATAAAACTCCTTATTCCGGAGAGTTACATTTAAGCTTTAAATAATTAAAATGCTGGCATAAAGCCAAAAGTTAAAATGTATTCGTATAAACCTTGGATCGCTGGTTATTCATCGTTTTAGGTCAGTGCCGCCTAACAATTTTATATCAAAAGAATTCGGTAAACATCGCGGAACTCGAGGCAAAAGGAACGGAAAAAGAAAAGAAATTAAGCATTTCGTTTGCAGGATGATCCGCGCAATCCATTCGCGGAGATTTACAGTTACGGGAGGCAAAGTTCCGAGTTACGGCGAGTATTTTAATAAGAAGCCGCAATGACGAGAGATCCATCACGGCCAAGGACGATATCACTCACTGCCGCCACTAGGTCCTTTTCGCACAAGGTCATTAACTAACACTTTTGTGGTTAACAAAGGGAATTTTCGGAACCTAACTTTCGTTTTGTATCAACTTTCCCAATAATTGTCACTTAAAAAGTTACAGCCGAGGCTTTATTCAAGGCTTTAAGAGATTTCGCTATGGAATGATTTATAGCTTTTACGATAATTGGATATGAATTATCCGCCTTTCAGAAAATGGACGATGACATGTAACGGTACGTGAAGATTGCCGATTTTATTCGATTTGTGTATTAAATTGGAATCGGTTTCCTATTGGTCGTCCAAAGACCTTTTGAATTACGTCTTGGTACACTTGCAAACGAACGCGCCTGACAAATACCAAATCGACTTCAATGTTACGATACGTTTAATCAAATGCACCCTACTTAAGCGTATTGGATGACCACTATTTAGATAGGTATGTACCTAGCCGAAGTGTAATGTCAACATGACCTCTTGGTCCCTACCCCTACATACTAATCGTGGACAAAAGCAAACAGTCGCGTGCTAACTACTTACTTGGGTAGAAGTTTGCAAAACGTTTGAGGGTCTGTTTCTCAGGACAACGGCGGGCCCGTGGCTTGCGCCAAACTTTCGATGGTCATCCAAAGTTCAACATTGTCTGGTAACTTCAAACTAATGGTAAACTATTTTGGTGATTGGTGAAAATACTTTACTTTTTTTGCAATTCTTTACACGTCAATGCTGATTCGTAAATGGGAACATTACACGTCACAACTATTTTGTTTAATCGATATTTAAGTAACTTATTTTCGAACTCGAAACTGGCCACATGAGATGAGATTGGAACCATATTTTACAACCGATTCGATACGATTGTGCAAGTTTTTACATTGAATTGTCAAAGTTCATTTTTGACTTGGCAAATCGCAATTGCTCGGTTGTAAATTGTAAATTGGTCGGCTATGGTATCCCACGTTTTGCTAACCACTAGGGCAATAAAGAATGTATGTTCAAAACCAATCAAATTAATGGAAGTGCGTTGGAGTCTTCAGTAAGTAAATAATTAACCTTTAAACAAATGGTTTCGATAAGCAAATTGATTTGAACCTGCCGTTACTAAAACATAGTGAGGAGTCACTTACTTACCTGACCAAATCAGCAGAAAAGTCAGCGGCGGCATCGCTAGGCTCATCCCAACACGAGGCCGCAGCGTCACTAAAGAACTGCGCTTGCGCCGACCACGCGTCGCACGCGCGCAGCACGCGCCGGAGGGCTCCCACTGCCATGCGCACTGCCGCTCGAACGAATGCACCGTCTACAAAGTTTATTGTTCTTTAGGATTCGTGTGAATAAAATAATCTTTCAAAATAAACAGATGAGCGAGCAATTATTAAAGATGCAACGATTCACCGCATTATCTACAAGAACGTTTAGCTGACGGTAAATTTTTGCGTATGTATATTTTGTTGCAGTTAACTCATGATCTTATTTATAAATGTCTATCAAACCTTTTTCAGCTAACATGGCATCAATATTAGTTTAATTTCTCTGTTTTTTCACACTCGTGTTTGTGAGGAAAAAAGGTATAAGTAATTTAAACAGTGTTCAGGAGCGTTATAAGCGTAAAAAATCATAATAAAACGAATGGTGCCGAAATGAAAATGTTCTTACCAATTTTCATAGGCTGTGGATGTATTGCTAACATTCCAACAGGAAGACTATTAAATAAAGCGGTGTAGTTGTCTTTCACTGGTTCTTCCAAGTCATCAATATCTTCTGTTTTAAAACTTTTATCTCCTCGCTTTTCAATCGATTCCCTTATTTTATACGTGGAGGTCTGCACCGTGGGATTCATTAAGAAATCACTAGTATCACTTGAGAGTGCTAATCTATGCCTTAATAGTATATTTTCTTCATCGTTATTAATATTCCTTTGCAATAACGTTTTTATTTCTTTTTTCGCATTATTTATACTATTTACATATTTATTAAAGGATTCATTATTCATCTTGCTATAACTAATACGTCTACCATTTTTTCTTACATGGAAGGACAGTTTATCCTTCTCGATAGAATTGTTTTCAATTTTAGAAGTTTCAACGCCTTTGTTATTTACATTATTAATTTTTACACTCTCCATACTAATATTGCGCCTACGTTCATACGATTGACTAAAATTTAAATTTAATATACTTTTTTTAATACTGTGCGCTTCTGACTTATTAATATTCCTACTTATACGATGAAAAAAGGAATTTATTGAACTATTTTTTAATAACAATCGCTCTTCGTTATTTGAACTTTCAATCTCCTCGACCTCGTTGATGTGTCTCGCAGAAACGTGATTGTTAATAGCATTTATCAAATTATTGTCTACTTCATCGCGTTTGCTGCGTTCAAATTCTTCGCTTCTCAGTGCTTTATCCTCGTTTCTTACACTACGAAAATCTAGATCGATCTCGCTGTACGACGCTGTTCCGTTACCGAGATTTCTAAAGACATCTATTTCTCGGGATGCATCAATCCATAACCAGAAAAAATGACCATCAAGCAAGTTAAAGCGTTTCGCCTCATCCATAATAAGCTTAGCGTAATGGATGTCACATATCAGCACGACAACGCCCCGGGTCAGCCTTGAAATCTTTGCTAAACGCCTGCACAAATAAAACACAAGATTTATTGCGCTTATATCTATAAGACTTACTCCAGATATGGTATATTAGAGCATTTTAAAAATGAAATGATGAAAATAAATACATACCGAAAAACCGCGTGCCGTGAAAACTTTGAAGGAAGGAAAAGCCAATTAGGATCCAACGGTTGAGAGGTTAGTATTGACGAGAGATCTTTCCGTAGTTTTAGAGTTGCATAGATGTCTTCCTCAGTGAGCAAAGTATAGGTGTGCCAGTGAGTATGCAGAAGAGTTGCCCTGAAATAGAAAAATACATAATTATGTCCAACGTGAAAATGAATAATATATACCCGTTATTCAATTAACAATTATTTGATACGCACCTGAGAGCATTTAAAGTTTCCCTTGCAGTAATTTCTAAACGGATTTCCAATGGAAGAAGTTCCTGCAAACAAACAATACCTAAGATTACTTACACCGATATAAATCGATATGGTTTGTAATAATTACTTTGATTGCAATATTCGACTCAACAACAATCACATATTTTTTTGTGAAAGGCGGTATTAGTTTACGTCACTTCGTAATCGTCGCTAAAGTGGATAACAAATGACCATAATTTACCGCGACACCCAACTCGTGATCACATCGCTGGCAAAAAGAAATGCGAATATTTCACGACAAATCGTCTAGAAACGTTTTTCAGAATGAAAACGTGGAATGAATTGTCCCCGAATAGAACTACGAAATGGAGGGAATTAATCTTAACTATTTGATCTGATCAATTTTCTGCTCCAGGAACTGCCTATAAAATTTGATAATATTAGTATATTATCAAATTTTATAGGCAGAGCTATCCATTTTCAGAGAATACAAGAAGGAGTCGGTATTTATGTAGTAAAAGTCGGTGGTATTTTTTGTAGCGGGACAATTAAACAAGACTTGTCCTCATTCACGGATATTATTCTTTATTTAATTGAGTTTTATTTATATATGCCAGACACATAATATTTTTAAGAGTTCAAGCAACGATTAGTTGAACTTGACTCTTGTTTGCATGCAGGCCATTTTGCCAAATATAAAAAAAAATACCGGTTCCCTCATATTAACATATTTATTACTTGACGTAAAAATACGAGGCAAAGTGACGCACCGTCACGTCCTAGCATTATTTCACAGCGTTCCAGCTTTTATCGCGATTAATAGCCTACACGTATGGCATCGTCGGTTAACCACTAACAACATGGTTTTCGTGTTGGTATACTACAACTGTATATTCAAGTTGATGTATAATTTACAGTATAATAAACACATTTGTATTCACGCGCCGTTTGTTCAGAGATTGAACTTTTCACCCGTGCGGCCTACTCGTAACAGTATATTTCAACTAAATATTGTTATACGAAGCGAATATTTGTATATCTCAGGTCATATTCCAGTCACCTTTCTAGTTTCATTACTCTATCACGTTTCGAAACACCAGAGTACTAATATTCTGGTGAACCTTTAAGTACAATAGTAGATTGTATGACAAGGGGCTAAAATAAGCCATATTAACACGAGATGGATATTATTTTCCCGAGCGAAGCGAGGGAAATTAATTCGAGGGGTAATATGGCTTTTAGACCCGAGTTATACACTCTACTTTTCACTTCGACTGCGTGAAAATAGTAAAACAAAGATTATCCATCCACAATCAATAACAAATTTCACTGCGAAGAGATTGTTCAATTTAGCGTGAGGCGTTTTCTTTTTTAATGATTTGGAATTAGAGACTAAAAAATACCTGATGTTTGATTGGTCGATTTTAATATGTAGCTGTATTCTGGTTGGTTGATAGCAATAAGAAATGTTTTTTGAAAGAGTTGTGATTGGTGGATTTAAATGATTTGGAATTAGGGACTAAAAAACACCTGATGTTTGATTGGTCGATTTTAATATGTAGCTGTAGGTATTCTGGTTGGTTGATAGCAAAGATAAATATTTTTTGAAAGAGTTGTGATTGGTGGATTTAATAAGGTGAAGTGTTTTGATTGGTCAAATGAAATGTGTTAAAAATCATAAATATGTATACATATTTTCCCTAGGGGCTAAATGTATTACTTTAGCCCTGCTTATTAAGCCTAATATGATACACTTTTCGAGCATGAGATGTGAAAAAAAAATTGTATCTTAATGTTTCTTTTTTCAACTGTAAATTAAAGTTAAATATACGTAAAATAGTAGATTGTGTCTCAAGGGAACAAAATGATGTATTTACGAGGCGAGGGCGATATATTGAATCTTGAGCGTATAAAGGATTCAAGTGTTGTTTAATTTATATACCTACCTCATTTGGCAACAATTACTCTTTTCTGAATAGCAAGATCAAGAAAGAAAAGTACAACTTTGATCCCTCATTTGAGGGCCACAATGATTATTTTCTGAATAATTATATCTTTATTGACTCTCAATAATAATCATCTTACCAATCTGTTGGAATTTATCCCATTTACTCGTTCCATTTTATTACTTTAGGTAATATTGCTGACAGCATTTATCACACTGTTGTCACTAGCAGTATTGTTTTCATTTGCGATAATACCGTGGTTTTCTCGTAGCAACACTGACAGATTTATTGTGGCCGAGGCAGCCTCAGGACCGTCGCATTACTTTTATTACTTTTGTTTTTTCTATTGCCTAGTTTACAAGTTTCGTCTTTGTGGCTAATTTTCAAAGCATTAATATAGTATATTTAAGTTAAGCTATCCAAGGCATTTTCTTCATTATTGTTTTAGTTATTATAGTTTAATATTTGTATATTTTTAATTACGATGATCAAGAGAGGTTTCTCAAGTCGTAGCAAGTGAAATCCGTGTCCTCTGCCTACCCCGCCGGGAAATAAGCGGGATGTTATATAACGATTAATAGTTTAAATTTAATATGGGCATTTTTGCGAGATGAAGATGCACTTTAGTGTAGTCACCGCGTAAAAGTTAAAAATGTTCCACTGTATCTAGTAAGCTTATAAACTAGCGGACAGGTTAGGTTAACTTAATCTAACGTGTTAAATTATAAACTGACGATGTTCACAATTTTACGGTTACATATTTGTAGCTTTGTTATGATAAAAGATAATTTAAGTCGTTATTTGTATCAATGAATAAATAATGTATTGACATATCCTGGGGCTACCAAACATTTTACTTAATTAATTCATAGACAATACTGGCTGACAAACGATATTTATTGTAATTTAGTCAGTGTAGTGTAGACTTTAATTGTTAGTGTAGTTTAGAATTTAGGTGTCAACTAATTTTGGTGTTCTATGAAGCTATGAAGTGTATAGTATAAAGTGATGGCTTAACAATTAAAGTCCGTGACTGTACGCCTAGTTCACTCAAGTGCAATGCCGTCGACTCTTTGCTCGCATAAATCTAGATGCATTTGAATCCTTTGTACCGTTCCATTTCCCAGAACGAGCACATTATGTCCATGCTTAAATACGCGGGTGACTTCATTTTAGTTCTATTCAATACAAAGTTGTCCAAGTCGAGTTTATTAAAATTTGTATCTTCATGCGTCAAATGTTATACAGATGAATACTATGAACGGATTTCTGACGCTTATGGATATAATGGTCCTGATTGAGCTCTTAGTGATAATTTCGCATAAAGGAGAAAAAGACGTTCATGACTTTTCCACAGAATCTTGACGTTTAACCTCAGGTCCATATTCCTGGTTGGTCAAATTTGGCCTTTAAAATTTTTGCATGGACGCAAAGTCAGCTAGCTAGTCTATTCTCCTAAGGGCGAGTATCCGCCACAGCTATAACTATAACAGAGAACCTTCTGTGCGTAGTACTATTATTTATTCTGTGGCGAGGTTGCGTGGCGTTGAGTGAAATCCACCAATAGCGTGGATGATCACGCTTAAGCGCCGAACAAGTCACGACAGTCACCAAACAAGGCTACTGGCCGCCCATCCCTTGTACCGCTTTTAAGAAAAAAACGCAAACGTTGTAGCGCAAAAACAAGCTTGGGGCCTTGGGGCTCGCAACACTGTTTCTTTGCAATGAGGAACCTGTTCAAGTGAATTATATTTCCAAAAAACCCCACAGTCAAACCCCCAAAGTCACCTAACGGAAATTCACGAATTACTCTAACACGGTCCAATTCTTAAAGAAAAGTAAAAATTTATTTTCCAGACAAGTAAGTACATTATTTCAACGAAGAATTACAAACATTACCGCTGTTATTTTATTACAGTACTTTCCGGAAGTACCTACATTGCTTTGGCTCCTGCACTAGGCGAGGCCTGTCCTGCAGGTAACCAAAGCGAGTGTGAATTGAACAGAAGATATGTATCTGGAGATAATTAATAGACAGAGAAAGTCAAGTAAATAGTAAATACTACACTACGATATATCTACCAGTGTTATTTGTCAGGTCATATGGATGAGATGCACATCTCGCTTTAGACGGCATAATTACAAGCGTAGTTAGAGTAGCTGACCAAATTGGCGTTCAAATTGGTTCCTATTTAGTACCGATTGCCTATACAAATAGGATTATGCAACTCCGATTTGCTAATTTATGCATATAATTCACTTTAGATACTGTTGATATATTGCCAACACTCAAAGAAAAATTAGAATTTTGGCGTTGAGCGAGCGCAAATTTTCTTTATGATTTGACCTTTGTACCAATTGTGGTGTATTTTAAATATAAAAGTGCACCTACACTTAACACACTTAAGAAGAAGACTTTCACATATTTACCTCCTCGCGTGCTTGACAGCTAGGAGCCAAATAACACGAAAACAAATTTTCGCACATCACTTATGGTTATTCACCACGAGAGGTTTGCAAGCCTGAAACTTGAACCTTGAACTTGTACAGTCAAGTGCAAAAATAAGGGTGCAAACAATTTACTCGAAAATCTTATGTTGGCAAATTAAGGTTTCGGCTCTTACATTTCTATGCGAAGACTAATTCAATTCATAATAATTATTGCTGTTGTACAGCCGTGCCAAATAAGTTTGCGTCTCTAGTGCTAGCTACTTAGTAGCGTCGCAAAGGTGTCACAGGGGTTCGACGAGTGTACAGGAGGTGACTTGAGGGTTACTTCAAAGACGCAAACTCATGTGGTGCGTATTGTACTCACGTTGGCAATAGTGTAGGAGAGATGCAAGTGGGAAGGCGAGGCTCGCAGCACGGGCACGCCAGCGCGCGCCGCCGCCGTCACGACCGCCGCCGCCGCCGTGCCGCCGCCGACCACGAGCAGGGTGGCGACACGCCGACCTCCCAGCGCGTGGCACGTGCGCTCGAGCACCCGCGCACTGAACCTGTTAACAAACAAACACATCTGGTTAAACAGAGGTTAACACTGCTTCTGCATGGGACAAGTAATTTAATGTGATGTACTCCTTGGCAGGGAGCAAAGAGCATGGGAATAATTGCACTCGATAATTAATACCGAGTCTACTTTAAGTCGAATAAAACAATATATTCGGATCGATAATGATGACAATGAGCTCACTGCGTAGAGTTCATGTTTCGGTAGTTTTCCGCAACTATCATTATTGCACTTAAGTCTAACTATAAAATTAACACTTTAAAGCTTATGTAATATTATGCAAAGGGATCCCTAAATCGAGGTATTTTTTTGGAAGCTACAGTATTTATAAACGAACTATTCAAGGACACCATGGGACGTAAACGTGGAACATCGTTAACAAGGAAAATAAAGGCATTTCTAAAAATACCTGACTTTATTCTACTACTTTGTCAGCGTGATTGGTATGCATACCCATGCCAAAAGTGTTCACTGGATCACAGGACAGTAACCCTTACTCCTGAGTAACGACACGGCCGGCCGGTGTCCTTCTGCCCGTCTTTCTGCGGCTTATTATTAGAGTAACTCTTACTCACTTTCTCTCTTTTGACTTCTCAACAAACAAAAACGCTCTTACCACAGATTACAATTTTATAATGTATATAAAAATAATGAAGTAAAAACATCACATCACATGAATGAAGCGTAAAAAATACTAATTGTCTTCTCTTGCCTTCGGGGTTTGTCGCACGGCGGCCACTTCGTTGGCATTGTTTTATTTCACTTTTTTATTATGTGAGATGCCAACAAATTTTTGCTCATAATATCGTGTTAAACAATTGAAAATGAGGATTTCTTAGCTTTGTGTCCTTAAACAATGTATTTTAGTATAAAAACTAGAGTACTTTTGCTGTGTACGCAACAAACATTTTACGATAGAAATGTGAATGTAGGTATTTAATAAAATGTAACACAATTTTACAATCCTACCTACTTACTGTACCATGGACCATTATTCCGTGATTAAACTAATTAATACATTAAATGAGAAAACCGTCAGAAACACGTATGGGTAACATTTTCTGCTTGCTCCTATTTCCATCGATGTGTATATCCATAGAATCACATAAACCAAATCCATCACTAACTTTTACAACATGTAAAAACCTTAACACCCAGTCAATCACATCCCTTCGAAGTAATGAATCGTCGAACTTTACATGCATTGACATCCGTATACAAAAAAAGGGTAGATTGGAAACGACATGCGATTCCCCGCGGGGGGAGGGCGAGCCTCGAACCAACTCGAACTGTGATTAATCGAGCTATTTGTCCCGAGGTGTGTGTTTTACGCGCCGCAGCACACGTTGTGACGTAAGCACATAAGCTTGTGTGCGATTAGTTAGTCCGAATTAGCTTTCGACTCGACTGCTTTTGTTTTTTGCCTACACACTGCTCACCAATACGATACTACAAAGTTCTTTATTTGATGGTTCCGCCAGTTGTGAAAAATGTGTTTTCTTATGGTGGATAACATAATAATGATCCGACATGATCTGTCAAATTTTTAATTCGTCTCAAATTTAAATTTGACAGATCATGTCGGTATTCGTGTTTTGTCGCTAGGTCAAAATTAACTGTCAACACACACGTTGTAACCGGTCCTGCGCTACCCGCATCGAAATATGCATAAATTTGTCATATTTCCGTGATAAATGGATCTAGAACCGTAGGAGCCAGAAGGAATGGAATTGAAATAACTCAGCGACGCGTTCCGATTGTACATACTTATATAACCGCAATAGGGTGGATCACTTACATCGCTCGGATCAGATGCGCAGCGGTCTGGATGCTTGAGTGACGGAATTACAGCTAGTTCTAAATTTCCCAGTTGCTTTACGTGTAATTTTTTTTTAAATATATTCTCTGTTTTATAGATAAAACTTTAAAAAATACTATTAATTAATAATGATCATCGATTTATTTGTTGATTTTTCTACGTATTGAACATCTCAACAAAGAAGTATGTATAATCGAAATTCGAGTCTTTTTAACGCAAAGGACTAAGTCCCGCATAGATAATTCGGTAATGGGGTATGGATGAAAATATCAGAAGTGCTGGTAATTTTTTTGTTGATAGGAATTACCTTCCTTAGCACCAAAAAAATAATTAGGCACTTCTAAAATTTTCATCTTAAATCCATGCTAAAATTACGATACATTTCGTTTGTCTTATCTTTAGTAAGTAGAGGTTATGAATAGATCCAATTTAAAGTCAAAAACTAAATTGAGGGATGTTCCGAGAAATAATAGTTTACTTCTTCATCCGTAGGGTACGGTTTGTGTAGTGAAAGCTAATAAACGATAGATTAGACGAGTCATTGGATATCGTTAACAGCATTAAGGAACTATTTCACACAATACCAAATGGAGCGTATTGAAACCGACCGATCTTCGCGAATATACGGGACTTAAGGAAA
This sequence comes from Epinotia nisella, assembly GCA_932294315.1. Taxonomy (NCBI): domain Eukaryota; kingdom Metazoa; phylum Arthropoda; class Insecta; order Lepidoptera; family Tortricidae; genus Epinotia; species Epinotia nisella. The sequence continues at coordinate 15,930,889 of OW028681.1, forward strand.
AGCTTTACCCGTCCCATATAAATAGATACAATAGACTCGTACTTAGCAGTAAACTGTAAGTAGAAGTAAAGGCAGGTAAGTCATGGTAGGTTTTTTTCTGTAATTGGAGAACAAAATTCTGACATTTACCATGTATGAAACTAGATTTTACAAGCATTTATGTAAGCTACGCATGTTAGCTGATATTACTAAAGTACCTACATAATTCATTTGTGACGATAAATTTAATACATACAATCAATCATCTGCACTTATTTTATAAACGTTTCTGTAAGTATTATACCGACTTCACTTATTCCTGAAGAAACTATGTATTGTCTGTAACTATGATTCTATGCTTGTAATCTAGCAAATCGATTTTCACTCTCTTGCTTGGTAATTGACAATGCATTAGGTAACTAAACAGCTGTTACCAATTTTTTTTATTACTATTTAGTTTCTCGGTATAAAATACTAATCCGAACCAAGCAAACTTATTTCTACAGAACACCCTGTTTACAAGAACAAATCTAGCTACAAACCACAACGAGCACAAGCCAGCTCATACAGAATACAAACCAGTGTCGCTCCGTGCACTCAATGTCTCAGAAGTCGTTCCAAATTTAAACACCCAAAAGCGTTTCTTCAATTTGCACTGTCTAGCAATTTAGGCCAATGTCTTCTCGAGAATATCCTAAAGCATGGGACCGTTTCGAGCGTACCATTGACGGCGGGACAATGAAATTCGTAATAGAGGATATATCTGAGGCGATGTGGAGTACCGCAGTTGAATTCATGTTAGGAAATTATATTAAGGAAGATGTTTGGTGGAGCACGGCGGGTAAGTTGTGAATAGTGCATTAGAGAAATTCAGAGAGTACTAGGTTTAATTGAATAATCATATGTTCGTGACGGCGCGAGTTCTGAACGTGGAATGGAAGCACAGTAAACATGTTATTTATTAAGGCATCGTCATTTAACTTTGAAAGCAGTTTGCGCTGTTAATAAATTTTCTATTAGATGGAATTACGTCCACTTAATGAAATAAAAAATGTTATCCGTTACTGAAAATCGGAAGAGACTTGTAATCTTTGTTTCATATTTTTTACTCTTTTCAATTTGTGCTCAGTCACATAGCAAAAGCGCAAACGTACTAACTGAAATTGAAAAACACAGCAGACATGTTCGTTTGAATATTTCCTTTGTTCTTTCAGGAGTACATTTTCATGCTAATTTATGTCTAGCAATGTATTAAAATAAATATTTGAATTGTCTATATTTATACATTTCTGAATATTGATTTTATTTACCCGATACAATTTTATTTACCTATCGAAAGTTATTTTAAAAAACACAATCGGTGTAAACTCAACAAGTTTTATACTTAGCAACATTATGGCCGGAGGGTATGATCCAGTTATTTATATATATAAAATTTAACGCATATAATTTTTCATAAATATAAACAACTTAAGTTATATTTATTTGATTTCAAGGAAGTGACTAGTGTATATAGTCCTATGTCTCACCTTTTAATTGGATATTAAATTGATTTTGATTTCATTCCTGGATAGTTACGGTAGTGGTAAAATGGAATCGATACAAGATTCACCGAAACGTATTAAATTAATATGTTACAAAATGTACAATGTTTCGCCATAAAATAGTTTCAACATTCAATTTATTTACAACACATATACTTAGATCGATCACATGGCTGACTTTTTGCAGCAATACAATCGCGATACAGTACCTATTGATTGATGCAGGTGACTATCATGTTTACTATAAGCGTAAATTGAGCTTTACGCGTTCGTGAAACCCGTGATTTTATCGCTACAAAAACTCGCCGTGTGTAACCGCTCTTAACGTCTATGTTTTAGAGGATAGAATTACGAGATCCATTTAAGTGCTTCGTTTAAATTTAAGGCACTCACTCAACAATAACGAGAATAGCGGCACTTCCGCGCCCTGTAAGCTGATCATCCCTCTTTTGCCGCTACCGCTACAATTTACAGCTTTTATCTCGTTAATAATTACTTTTAAAATATACAGCCATTTGAGGAATAAAGTAGTTGTTCATTAAAAGCCATGGTGACGCTTTAACATGTCTAGAAACAAAAAAGACACAGATATATGTATTTTAACTAGGTACTAAATCAGTGCGCCGCAGGCATTTGAATACGGCTGCGGTATCCCCTGCCTGTCGTACAAGGCGACTAAAAGGTGGGGTCCCCGGGGTAGTACACGGTTGCAGTTGGGGTCTGCAATCGTATAATAATAAAAAAACAAGGTTGGACCCATAGAGGCATAGCATGACGCAAGGGCGGCACTGGTGCGTTCCGAAGGTGATCCCACATCCGTCCAAATTCCGTCGAGGAGGACCATCGCGGGTTTTTAGCGGTGCCAGTCCGACACAACCTCCGCGCTATCCCCGTGGCGCGGAGGTATCCATAACGGATTTTCTCCCATTAAAAAAAAGGTACTAAAGCGATACTTCAGCTATATCTTCCTCAGTCCCAATTTCCTATAAGAATAACAAAATGGATTAGAAAGTAAAGTCAAAGAAAGTGCGTTGTAGGTATTTACTTTGTTTCTTCTGATTTTCGAATAATTAAAAACTCGAAACTATTATCGGAACCGCTTGGTTCAATTCGTCATGAAAGTTCGGTAAAATGTATAAGATACTAACAAAAGAAAATTGTTGAAGGATAATAAACACAGCTCGGACAGGTCATCGCAAAACAATCGCAACACGGTAATAGAACAAGATTAATAGAATCGCATTATGTACAGTAGTATCATTTATTTATATTTTTTAATTAGGTACATTTATAACGGCGTCGCATTATGTACAATATTATTTCATAATATTGTTCAATTACATTTATAACGGTAACCCAAAATTCACCATAATGTTTGTGAAAGTATTTTCATTAACATCTTTTTTAATGCTGATGGTTGCATTGAACATATTATACATTTTCTGGAACAAACAAATGTTATTATTTAATTATTTGTGTTAATTAGTATTCACTATGTTCATTTAATTTCATTATAAAGTAAATTGATCAAATGTACCTATGTTTGTACATATGTAAGCCGCCTTTGTCAAAGCAGTTTTATTTATTATCCAATACATCTTAGACAGGTCTGATTAATAAATACTAAATAGTTGTTAAAACAATGCTTTAAAACATTTTCATCATAATAGAGCTCGGGGTGGTTCTTAATCCATTTATTAGTCGTTATTATTTTCACCATATTTAAAATATTACGAAATAACCATAAGTAAATAGTTTAATTAATTTAAATTGACACCACAAAAGTTGCAAATGCCACTTTCACAAAAAAATGACAGATATGCAAATAAAAAGGTCAACTGTGAAATTACGATAATATCCGCTTTAGATAATCATAATCTTAAGTATCCCATAATCCCATATCTGTTTTTGCGATTACCTGTCCGGCTGTAATGATAAAAATCACCCCTTCGTTTTTAACTAATAGTCCTAGTATTCATTGACACCAGACAAGATAACTTTTGTTTGATTTGTTAGTGTTAACGTTCCTTTTAGTAACATTTTTTTAAAATTTAATTGAATTAATCAAGCAGACAACTTTTTTTTATTTTTTTATTCACGGGCATAATATTTAAATCTCATTACATAAACGACAACCAAAAAGCGATATGCACAGGAAAGAAATAAACATAAAAACAGTAACAATATAATTAAATCACAGCCAATAAAAAACTCTTCATTAATTAGCCGAGTACTTCCACTAAGCCGTTGAGGGCTCAACGCTTTTTGCAATTAACAGAATCCCTTCTTATGTCGGCGAGCATTTTCCCACGCAAGAAAATAAGTCATTAGCCTTATTCAGTGGACGCAACCGCCGTCCAATTATCCCGAGGCTGCTGTTATTCAAATAGTGCCTCGAATCGCCACATCGCCAACCTTTAGGATAAACCGATGGTAATTGGTAAGATTTGTACTGGCGCCGCGTTACTTGAGGTCACACTTACACTGGTCAGGCTAGTTTTCAGTAATCTTTGTGAATGCCAGCCATGGGGTTCGCCTTAATGTGGTGCCATTACACACCCTTCCGCGCTTCCTCGGATACCTTCCCAAATTATAACTTTATCGTGCATTTCCCGCGTAATCAAATGTAAATTTTGATGGGAAATTTTAGTTCAACAAAATTGGGTCTCAATCACACATGTACAATTCGGGTAGGTATTGTGCTATAAGAAGGTGCACAATAACTTCTAATTACGGTATGTAGGTCGTACTTGCAATTTCTATGACAAATACATAGTAGTCTCGTAATTTATTTCTTGAATTAAACTTTAATCTGAAGAAGTAATTATACTCGTACACTGTGAAAAGAAAGAAGCGCTAAATATTAATCTACTTTTTTAATTGCGCCGCCATTATAGGATTAACCTACGTAAAATGATAGTTCTTAGTTTTTGAAGCGTATGTAACTTACTAGCTGCCCGCGCGCGGTTTTACCAGCGTATAACAAGGAACGCAGGCAAACCCACGGGATTAAATACAGCCTATGACCATCCGGAAAGTCAATTCTATACACATTATCGTCATCATTATCATATCAGCCGAAAGACGTCCACTGCTGGACATAGGCCTCCCCCAAAGAGTGCCAAATTGACCGGTCCTGCGCCACCCGCATCCAGCGGACTCCCGCGACCTTTACCCACGCCGCTCCTTCCGGTATGTGGTCGCCACTCGAGAACCTTTCCGCCCCAACGACCATCGGTTCAACGTTCACTACACTATACACAGGTGGAAGAATATTTTAAATCGGTTCAGTGGTCCCATTACATACAAACTTACACGGCTACAATCTCACAAACACCGCTTTATAATATTAGTATAGAAGTATAGATGAATTATGTATAGGTACTTTTAAAAATGTAGGTACAAACAATTTAATTTGATTACGGTCTCAATTTTATTTAATAACATCTTTCAATGAAATTAGAACGAGTAAATTGAATATAGCGGAGTTAAGATATCCTCGAAAAAAAATCGGACAAGTGCGAGTTCAACTCGCGTGCTGAGGGTTCCGTAAAATATTGAGAATTTTCCCGTTACTTTGAATACTCAAACTTCTTATAGGTTTTCCTGTAATCTTTAGGCAAGAAAATGTTTTCCATATTTTTTTCAGAATTTTAAGCCTAGTGGTTTCGGAGATAGGGAAGGCGGAATGGTCAATTTTCTTCTTTTTTCCTAAATTACTTTAAATCTGTTTTTGCTAAAATTATAAAACAAAAATATCTGAGATAACAACTCCTTTCATTTTATATGTCACACAATACAGTTTGCGAAACTATTTTTTTAATTTTCCAGTTTACCCCCCAAAAGTGGCCCCTTGTTCAGAATTCATTAATTTACTTTACGCGTCCATCTTCGGGTCACTAATTTACATATGTTTACCAAATGTCAACTCAATCGGTCCAGTAGTTTCGGAGCAAATCGGCTGTGACAGACGGACAGATAGACGCACGAGTGATCCTATTAGGGTTCCGTTTTTTTTCCTTCTGAGGTACGGAACCCTAAAAACGTCCATTAATAAAGCCCATTTCAAACGTTCGGGACTAATTGAGATTGGGAATTCATTTTTCAATTCGGTGTATGGGTTATTAATCGAGTCTAATTTAATTTAGGTCGTAAGTGATTAATTAAATCTGTCGTTGAAATAGGTACAGCGAGGGATCCCGAGGCGGTTCAGGAGTACCGTGTGTTGTTGACGTCGATCGTGAGACAGAAGATGTCTCTGGCTTGCTTCATTGCTGACGGGGACGGATCGGGCCATACTTTGGTTGGTGTGAATCTTTGCCTGCCTCAAGTCAAAGGACAGTTCGTGGATCACAATCCCGTAAATATTAGTTCGTTATTTTAATATTATACGTAATCATGGGATTGTAGTTATAGGATTAATCCCGCTAGGGGTGTATCATAACTACTACTAACTTATAATAGTTTTAATGTCTGATCGATCATATTTCATTAATTGATTCAAATATTTTATTTCAGGCTTGCAAGTGTTTTTGTCTGTTTGTATAATAAATATTTCGACGGTAGCTCTAAAATTTTACAAAATAAAGTCTCATGGATTTTATGTTAATATTATGTAGCTTATAGAATTAAATTCGTTATGATATCTATTGTTGCCATAATGTTTCAATAACTGTGCAGGGAATAAGTCTTCTCCCTCTCGTGCCAATTTTGACGATCCTGAGCCAATCTCACAGAGTTGTTAGTACATGTTTATTTATTTTGCTAATTGTATTTATATCTACGATATTTAAATGAAAGCTTCTAGCTACATTATACAGATACTTGAGCAAACTAACAGCATAAATGAAGTATACTTATATATATATTTTACTATTTTGCTTTACTTTCGAAGTTTCGTTCCCAATTTTTTTCTTGATAAAATAAGATGCTAATATAGAGCTGTTTACTAAATGGTCGTGTTTACGGCGTTTAAGTGACAACTTGCCATAATTTGTTGCATATAATTCTGTAATCTGACAAATACTTCGCACACACAAAATTATCTAGACTAAGTTGGTGAAAGACACAAACCGCTCATTTTTACCAGTACTTACAAAATGTCGCGTCATATCAACGCTCTATCTTTTAATAAATACTTTATTAAAGATAATAATGGAATAAGCCAAAGTCCATTTCATTCCGGTTTCCCCATTTCATCTGAGCTTTACGCCGATCGCCGTTCCGCCCTACCTAACTCTGGGACCGCTCCCGTTTATTCTTTCATTTCTATTCGAGGCCGACCTAGTTTAAACCCTTAGGGACTAAGTTCAGCATTATCTATATTACACGCTATCAGTTTATCATTAATTTATCCTCCTGTTATCCTTTCCTTGTTAAAGTAATAGTTTAGTTTTAAATAAAATTACGGAATGTTGAATCATTTTACTTGCAGTACGAAACTTGACGCCATTATTATTCGTAGAAATCTTAACTTAACCAGGCTGTACGATGGCAAACCGTAAGGGTTTTGTTTGTGAAATACTCTATATTTCACAGACATTTCCTCTTTTTTATTACTATAGATACATAATCTATACGTACAGTAAGGGAAATGTATTAACGTACTACCGTAGAACCCTGTCACTCAATATCGAGTGATATGTCACCTTATTGCGATAGGGTTCTACGGTGGTACGTGAATACATTCCTCTTACTGTACATAGTATACCACATGGTATGCTTTATTTTCTCGAATCTTTTCACAATGAACTACTGAATGGATTTTATTTATTGAGATATCAATCCGTTTCCTGGAAACTTGTAGATGGATTGCGTTAGTTTCCTTTTAAAAAAGCGATCGTTTGTTTTAGCCCCATAGACGAAATTATATTAATGCATATAAATATTTAATTATATAAAGAACATCCGAGACTCAGAAACAAATATTATATTCATGCTAATCACACACAAATATTTTCCCTTACCGGGAACCAGTTTTTTTTTAAGCAAAATTTGAGTGTATGTAAATGCACATTGGACAAACATCTTGGACAAGTGGAATACCACCCTTAGGCAGGGTCACTACAGGCAAAACGCGTCGTCTACTATGTACCTAATTGTAATTACCTATTAATTCCATGCACAACAGTTTAGTAATCTTAACTTTACCTTAATATATTAGCAGTTACCTACATGTATAACATTTATTTCCCCAGCCAAAAACCGAAGCCGGCCTCTTATCCCTACGCATGTTCGCCGAGGCGATGAAAGTGCCCGCAATTTATGATAAATACGGTGTCGGTGAATACTTAATGGGAGCAGGCCTCTCCGTGGCCCCGGAGTACAGGAGATTGGGCATCGCCACCAAACTACTCACGGCAAGGTACGTCTTAATCACATCCGGTTATACGGAAATTCGTTCGCGCGGAAATCTATTCATGAAAACTGAATCAGTGTACAATACTGTGCCTATTGATCAATGGATTTGTGCTGCAATCAATCTTGTTAATTAAATCACAGTAATAGAGGGTATCTAAGCAAAAATAGTAGTTTGCCGAAATTGTTCAGTTAGAGTATTATAATAAAGTATAATAAACGTTGCAGCACAGCATGGAAATACAAGTGGATTAGTAGGTAGGTACCGATTTTTTGAAAAAGGCTTGATATTTTTTGTCCGGTAAACTTTAAAAGCATATTAACGATATTTATTCCACAAATATAAGTTTAATAATATATACGTATGTCTGTTCAAATCAAAAGAGTTAGTTATAGTCTTTGCTCCAAAAGTTCACACTTCAAGTTTTTATTAGACCAATAAAAGAACAAAAGCACCGCCTTTTCATGTATTCTTATTGTATTTAACAAGTTATTTAAAGTTGCTTCACAATACTCAGGAATACGAAAAGCTTTCCAAACTACTTATTTTAATTTATGTGTCTAAAATGCAGATAGCTTTGTTATACATTTAGTCTCTAAATCTAGGACCTCTAAACTTGCTGCCAAAACCAATGTTGACACTACAAAAGGAACACGTCCCAACGGAATTGTAAGAAGCTAACCAACTGAGGTCTCCATTATTGTTAACTTGGGTTTCCGTCGAGACAGCGCAGTAGGATTCAACTTGGCATTGGTGCCTACCAACTTTGCTTTCAGCCATTATGAATTACTTGTTTCTAACATAACAAAGCATTTAGGTTAAAAATATACAAGATTAAGGGCCATTTCTGACGGGCTGCATATCAGCTGCATTTAGGCTACAAAAGTGTAGTTTGAGTGCAGTTGACATATCTGCGTCAAAACTAAACATTGATTGCAAGCTAGCTGCAGGGACGTAGTGCAACTGCATTAACACTGCAATATTTATGTGTTCGTCAGAGCGCAGTGGTCAGAACTGACGCACGCTGACTGCAAGCGGACTGCACCTGTCTGTAACGGCCCTAAATTGTTCCCAAGCATTTGCAAATGTATGTACAGTCGAGGAAATTGAATGTTTAGCACTTTTGGACCTTATGTCATTCAAATAGAGTCCAAAAGTGCTAAACATTAAATTTCCTCGACCGTACCTATGTATATTTTCATGTAGAATCTACAGTACAAGCTTATAGATTGCTAAAAAATGTAATAGTCAGGAATATCCGACAATGGAGAGAGCTACATATTTTAAATAGCGTTGTGGCCGTCCATTCTATTATAATCTTATTTTAACCTAGAATTTTGTTTAGCACTTTTGGACCTTATGTCATTCAAATAGAGTCCAAAAGTGCTAAACATTAAATTTCCTCGACCGTACCTATGTATATTTTCATGTAGAATCTACAGTACAAGCTTATAGATTGCTAAAAAATGTAATAGTCAGGAATATCCGACAATGGAGAGAGCTACATATTTTAAATAGCGTTGTGGCCGTCCATTCTATTATAATCTTATTTTAACCTAGAATTTTTAAGCTAATAATAAAACAGTAAGAGCATATTATTAATATCAAACTATGAATGCATTAGTAAGCCTGTCCATAAAACAATAGAGATCCAAACATTTCCGGTCCACTGACCTAGAATAGACGCTAATATATAGCTTTATGGTTAAAAACAACATACTGGAGAGCTGTATTATTTAGTTGAATCAATAGGGTTATAGTATCATAAACCGAATATTTTATTCAAAGAATGTTATCCTCGACTATAAATTACTTTTACCACAATTAGTTTCCTAATAAAATCATTAATTACAAATTTAAATGAAACATTTAAGTGCCGTGTTAAAATTCACCAAACCAGCCATCGCCGTTTTGGGACATTGATAATCAGAACTAAGCAGACAGAACAGAGCTCGAAGACATGTCATCTGCCATATCATGTGAACAAAATAAGACAAGTGTCAGATCAAGTGGCATGACGCATTTAACTGTCGTTCTCCTTTGTATTGACGTCACGTACTGCGATTGGACTGCCGGATCACGTGTACATATTATTATTATACTAAAGAAAATACTAACAAATGCTCGTAGTATAAAATTTTAATATCGCTAAATTCGGACGCTAGTCCGACTCGCATTTGGCCGGTTTTTGATCATTATTATTTATTATTTTCAGAATTTCTTTGTCAAAAAGCCTGGGTTTTAGTGCAACCGGCGGCATCTTCACGAGTGAAAACGGCCAGCTTGCTGCTGAGAAAGCGGGTTTCGAGTGCCTCTACACAATACCGTATAAAAAGTTTGGGAAACAATGCAACATCGCTTTTAACAGCAGTACACAAGACTTGAAGATATTTAGCGTGAAAAGTGAATAAATATTCTTATCCTGCCACACATCTATCTCAACATTCTCATCTCTGTAACATGCAATCTCGTTTCATCCATCATCTTTGTGGCCCAACATTCTGATCCATGCTGACGACAGGTCTTACGAGTATGATGGTCTTGTAAATTTTGCCTTTGCCGCGATCATACAGGGACTTTGCCCCCCCCCCCCCTTTCTCACTCTCTCTCTGTCTATACACATATATTACTTAATTGATTGATAATTGATAAAAATCGTGAGGCAACCTGCATACATCTGCGAAGAAATTCAAAACGCAAATTAGGTCCCAAACTGCACTGAGCCAGTGCACCTTCCTTCTTATCCATGAAATAGTTGGCTATCCAGCAGTAATGGCAATGATTGATAATCGCGAGCATTAAAAAAAACTTTATTTCTTAAAATACACCCCCCCCCCTCCCTTCCTACCCCCCTTACCTAGGTTTCTGCTATTTTAAAGACTCTTAAATGCATAATTATCAAAAAATGAACTCTCTTTGAGCACAGAAAATAGATAATTCACTAAGTAGTGTGTTAGTTTCTAATTTAACTATCAGTCAAATGCCGTTAGGTAATCATATTTCAATTTGTAGAGCAACTCAAAAAGAGAGTTGATGTTAGGTCATACCGAGATGTCAAAGAGGTTGCATCGGAGTAGATGGAGGGCCTACTTTAACCCGGCGCGCATGAGGCAGGGTATCTCATACCCTGGTAGTATTAAAAAGTATTGGTATTTTCTAAATCTTCGACTGACGACACTAGCTCGCTCAGTAGCTGGAGGCAGGGGTGTGCGAAAGGGGATAATGGCGTGATCACAGTGTGGCGTGACACACTGGCCGGAATATTCGTGCACAAACCTGTCTCGGGTATGTCATACCCTGCCTCATTTTTGACGTATTTATTTTAAGTATACATTTTTAATGATTTTATTAAGTTTTTTTTATTATTCTTAATTCTTTTTTATGATTTCATTGAATAGGTTTGAGACGCGTTTATTTATTTTAGTTAATATTGTTTTATTATTTATGAACACTTAAATTCAAGAAAATCAACATAAAATTATTCCAAGCTATATGGAAAATGGAAAAATAACTGGGTGAGCCTTCACCTAGACATGTAAATGTATCTGGACGGTATGTCGGATAGCAGGACTGTCCATACATAAGGATATAAAAACCAAACATTCCTGCAACGCTTGCGGCAAGCCCATAATGTTTGTGGCATGCAAAATTGAAAAATTTCCGGATCTCTCGGTAGTAATTAGTCATATTTTTTACTTAAAATTTTTAATTACTCTATTTTAAGAAGATAATCTCAGTATCTTTCAGTTTAAAATTGATTTATATTTTGAAGAGTTATTTTTTTGTTTTATTGTTGATTTTTTTAAACCCCTAAATTTTTGTTCCTATAATTACATAGTATAAGAAAAACATGAATAAATAAAAATAATTTCATAATTAAAACTTTTTTTCGATTTAATTCCATTAACTAATTAATTATTTAACTATACATTATCAAGAAAATAAAATAACATTAATAACAACTATATTATGTGGCATAAAATTTTGGGTATGTCATACCCTGCCACATGCTTGATGTAACTTTTTTTCACATCATGCTCGCCGGGTTAAGCTACACCGACAGGGGCTTAGCTAAATGTTTGTAGCTAAAATGTATTTCTATTTGCATTACTTACTTACTACGGCCAAACATAATCCAAGCTTTGTTTCATGGAACTTTGACAAATGTATTGTGTCCGGAAATTACTTCGCAAAATTATTTCCAGAACTCGACATTCGGTATTTAATTTATAACGTGAAGGTGGGAACAGATGAAGATAATTAAGATTTAATTGCGTTTTCAATCTCAATAAATTCTCAGTTCTTCCATTTGCGATAAGGAATGATTAATGAACCATTTCTTAATCTATAGGTACTAATATTATAAATTATAATGTTTAGAAAAAACCTGATACTCACAACTTTAAGGCATTACATATGAAGTTAAATTTAGTTCGTGTACTAACTGCACTACAGTTTATTTAAGGATACAATTTAATACGAGTATTACTACCTATATAAAACTTAACACTAAACACTTGTAATAAAAAACACTTTTAACAAATTAAACACTTTACATAGTATAAATTGTTTGTGGATTCTGAGAATAGTTTGTGTTCCGTGGCCGGTTTGAACTGTTTATGTTAATAAAATTGTATAAAATGTGACAAACGTCAGAAGGGCTGTGTGACATCGAGAAAATAAATCTGTTCAGGTGAAATTTATTTCAATGCGAAAGTTTATATTATGAATTAATAATAAATGTTCATTGTCTTGTCCTTCCCGACATTCTATATTGATATGAATAATATTTTCTGGTGAGATTGAATTCTTGCTGACATTTCAGTTTGACGTTTTTTCAGTGCACTAACTTAATCTTATAAAGTATCATAGAGTTTAGCGTATTTATTTAACCTTATGTAGGTTTGATTTTCATAGACTGACCTGGGTTTAATAAGAACAAATTAACCAAATGTAAGATAAGATTTCTTTAATCATTACTTTTTTGAGATAACTTACCGACATAAGGTTTTACGTATCTTTATTAAACCCGGTCTCATTGTATTTAAGTTCAGTACCTATTTGTGTAATGTGTGCAATATAATTCATAATTAAAATATTCGAATGAATATATCTACTATATTAAAATAAATTAACGAAAGTACTTATTCTAATTTTTTATCACAGTTTCCTTCGTCCTGCATACTTATATAATTATACGAGTACGATTATATATTTAAGCTGGTCGTAGTAAAAAAAAATAGCCTCTTGAGAATTTGATTATGATAACTTTCAACGAAATGTATAAAATAAAATAGGTATTACATTTTTTTTTGTAATTTGCTTTAATAACATGGAAAAATCCTTTATGGTGCTCATTCATGAGTCGGTGCATTAGGTCTACCACTCTTACTTCCATAGTACATTGTGATACAATTGAGCTACGTTGATCATTACTTACGAGGCGGAATTGGTCACGCGAGCCGCAGGTGAGCGCCTCCCGACGCATATGACCACAAACGCAAAACTCCTACTGGTACTGACAGAGCTCACAAAGATTTGGTTCTGGCGCTTCGCCGGCCGCTCCCGCGACACGCTCGCTTCGCACGCTCGGCTCGCGCGCTCTAGGGTCGCATCCTCCTCGCTTCGCTCGTTGTCGTACCTACACCGACTGCCACCCTCCCTATGTGATAGTAGGTATTTTGCTTGAATTCCTGTTGGCGTTATGCTAAGTAGGTGTTTAGATAACTTGGTATTTTGCTAGTTAGGAATTTTGCGTACAGTTGGTGTTTTGCGTTTGAGGTCTTATGCGTCTAAACGGGTGAGCGTGACAAGAGAGCCGAGGAACTATCAAAGTTCACGCGTTTCAACGACGTTTTTCAAGACATTTGCGAGGAAAAAATCCTTTTCATAAGATGAAAATGTTATAGGTTCCTAAGTTATTGTTTTTAAACAGTTATTGATGGCAACAGGTTTTTACTTACATATTTTATATTGCCAAGAATTTCCAGTGGTGTCAATTCTATAATTATCACTTTTCTATTCACCTCGAGTCAAAATTTTGATAATAACCAAAGACGCATTAACAAAGTGTACAAATATTTGTGAAATTACCTGTAATGGCGCGTAACATTTTTTTTTGTGAAATTCACGCAGTGCCCGCCCAGGTGTTAAAGCGAGATTTGGAAGAAATCTCTAAACAGCCAATACAAAATAGAATAAATTTTCGTATTCAACACAAATTCATGCAAAATATTATCAAAAGTAAATAATTTTACTAAATGAAACGTTTCTCTCATATTCAAGAAGAAATGATCAATTAATTCACAAAATGGATTTAATTTGTTTAGTCGAGAAAAAATCCATTTGCCGCGATTTAAAAAAAAACTGTACAACCCGGTTAGCACCGTATTCTTAATCGTTGCGTTGCTGCTTAATCATGATATAGCCATAAAACACGCGTGTTTAATACCCAAGATTATGAGCTTAAAACCGACGTAATAAGGGGCACGTTACGAGCAAATGTGTTGAAAAATTTATTATATCTTATTCTTGACATAACATATATATAGGTACTTTTTTGTCATACATCACTTGGGAGTTTTGTCAAAATAATCACAAGTGAACAAGTGGCACACTAATAGAATGTTATGTCCAATTAATTTCCAACACAGGTTTTACTTCTGAAATTCTTGTATTGAATAAAACAGTATCTCCACCCGTAACAAGAATAAGGTGTTCAAACAAAATTTTTTTATTTAATTTTTTTTTTTTTTTGTTTTTTTATTAAAAGTGAATACAAGATTATAATTAACATTAACCAAGATAAATTAAAGCTAAGTTAAATCTAAAAAAGGCCCTCGAGGCATTGTACCGAGGATGCTGGCGGCATAAAATAAAATTACATTTGATATTATAATTTGTGGTCGTTAATCTTCTCTGTTGTATGCACCCTTAAAAATTATATTAATGGACATAAATATATTATTTTGAATTACTCGTTGCCAATAATTTGCCCCATTGTCCGATTTAATTTTAATTAGAATATATGAAAGATTAAAATTAAATGTATCTTGTTACAAATATTTAGTGACATTTTAATGTAAACTTGAAATTTCATATAAACGTTATTCACATTATCCAATTTTAAAAAAAGTTGGTAAGTTGGAATATAAATGGATCATGCTTAGTCTTTTAATAACGCAAAATCACTCCATCAAGATGAAGCTTAATATTCGAATCTTCCCGTTCAACATTAAAAGCGTAATGCGTCTCCCCGATTATAAAGACCAACTTTCCGACGTCAAACAAAACAAAAAGATTCCCTTTTAACGCAAAAACAAAAGTGCAGCGCGGAAGGGGGCACCTTATTAATGGTCAAGACCTACACTTTACGATGGATAACCTCACTGTAGTAGGGTCCAATTTGGTTTATCTGTTTCTCATCTCAGTCGCAGTTTAATACATATTGTGCGCTCGTTTTGTCACGATATATCGGCGCACGCGCAAACAAATTGAAATTCGACTGGAATTGGAAGCGATACCCAAATATATACCTCCAATCCACTCGACAATGCGTTAGCACCATGCATCGTCATTAGGAAACCAACCGGCGAAGCGTTATTAAAAATCCATTTTTTAAGAGGAAAGGCCACTGATCATTTTGCCATAACGTTCTTGACTGTTTCTTCCAAGCTTTTTGATCTTTGATGAATAATTTATTGAAATAAGATCAATATTTGGGTTTTTTTTATTTTTAAATGTTAGGATACTTCAAAAAAAGCCTAAAACGGGCCAAGCACATTCATTGGCCGTAAACATTACCCAATTACGCAAATCCATTAACAATAAGTGCATAAATCGAAAGCAGTCTGACATTTAATGTTTCCTTCACATTCATTTCCTGTAATTTTGTTAATTGACAAAGTTTAGGAGGAGGAAACAGTCGAGAATGAAACCTCTATTTTGGTCGATAAAAGTTAAGGGAATTTGTATAGAATATGCAGACTTTTATCTCAATGAGGCATTTTTTCACGGGGGAGCTTTTTGTGACCAGAATAACATATTAGCTTAATGTTACGGTCAATATTATATGTGTACAATGTTTCCAACGCCGAAATAACCAATGCCACGGGTCACAGCAGAAAACAAAACCAGCCAAGTGCGAGTCTGACTCGCGAACCGAGGGCTCCGTACAAACGTCCTTACACCATACCCGTCACGTCACGACCCCATTCTTCCTTGAACAATCTTAACAGCTCATAGTATAAGTTACCGTTGTACAGCGCCATCTGTATTTTTGGTACTAATAACTTGCTTAATGTTTGTTTTTCAGCGATATTTCTTTATCACGTGTACCGATTTCGATATTACTTTTTTTATTAGAAAGAAGAGACTATAAAAATAATCTCATGGAAATTTAAAGACATAAAATTACTTACAAAAGTAATTAAACTACAAACTTAGTTCGTATTTTTGATAAATAAATAAAAAATACGCTAGATAGATGTATCGTTTTATTTTTCCTGTTTTATTTATATTACTCTTAATCATATGTAATAATTTCAAAATTTTCGTTAAACTTCGGAGATTAAGGGGCAGATGGTATTTTATTCAACATTTTCCGTCATAAATCAAAACTTAACCACTAAATAAAAACGGTTTTAGAAAGTGCAACTCAAGCCGTTTCATATGATATCTCATTTCACCTGCACTTTGATGTTGTTGTTGTTTGTGTCCTTTTGATGTTGAAAGACAGAAACATGACAATAAAAGGCTATACTTGCAATTCACACACGTAGAGTCAACCAATTTGAATCCTAGGCCACTCCTGTCTTATTGACACCCTGCTGTTAATTTATGTATTAGCCATAGAAGTTACTTTGACGTTTACTGTGAAAAGGTTCTACACAGTGACCTAGGATTCAAATAGGTTGACTGTACCATCGACTACACAGTAAACACTTTCACTGCCAAGAACCCGCCAAGCCGCAGGCCCTTTCCGCTAGATACGGCAAAAACCACGGGATCGGCTGCGAGCCTAGCTAGTAGCGATTCTTGGCAGTTAATGTGTTACTGATTCGTAATAGTAAATTGTTTATAAAGGGACGTAAGTGGTATATTGCACACAGGAGTCTATCAAATGCCCGACGCCGAAGGCGGTGGTAGGCTTTTGATGACTCGAGTTTGGACACTCGAGTGCACGAGTGCACGAGTTTTTCACAATGTTTTTCGTCACATTTGCGAGGAAATAAATAACTACAAAAGATAGAAAAATCTAAGTTTCATACAACCGCACCGATCAAAAATGGACAAAATTGACAACTTCACTTCCAGATAGCTTAGTTCCACACCGGTGCGCTTTTACGTTCATCTTGCGTTTTCCTTTGACGCATGCCTGAGCAACCATAGCGCATGCAATAGCGCATGCCTCAGAATTAGTTGAACAGAAACGTGTGCCGCTAGCGCATGTTTATCCAACGTCGGTGGATCGGCGTGCAACTTTGGTGCGTTTTAGTAAAGAAAATGGTGGAAGACAAAGCGAAAACGTTAAAAATTATCGATGAATATCGAACATATGAAGTATTGCGGCACCACAAGCACAAAGATTACAATTAAAAAGAAACGACGCGTTGATTTCATTGAGCCAAAAATTAAATATGATATAAAAACGGTTAAAAACCAGATAAAGAGCTTCTCATACTTCTCAAAGGAACATCAAAAACTAAATATGCCGCACTATTAGCTACAAGTGCCGCGTCGCATCTTAGTTAGCGCGAAGTTATGACCACAGCCCTGCTAGAATAACTTGACTTTCTATTCTACTCGCGCGCGTGATAGACTATCTGTCACTTTTTGACAGGATTAATCAGAAAGTGACGGACAGTCTATCTCGCGCGCGAGTAGAGTCGAGAGTCAAGTTATGCTAGCAGGGCTGGTGTGGACGTGCAGCTGCATGCGTCTTATGGCGTAGCGCTTGACGCAAGACGAACTGAAAGTTGAAACGCAAGTTGAACATGAAAGTGAAATTGAAAGCGCACTGGTGTGGACATAGCGGATCAGTACTAGTGGAGCACGCAGCTTCAATATTTCAACCAATCACAGAGCAGTATTCTTGCGGCGCGTGGCCAACTAGATTTTTTCAACCAATCACAGAGCAGAGCAGATTTGATTAAACCAATCAGATCACACACAAGCTCACTACTCCCTAGGGAATACAAACTCGCCATAACTCCCGCGGGAGCAATTTAGGCCATAGTCCTTCTGTATACAGGCATGGAATAACACCATTTACGAGCAAATGTGATGAAAACCTTATTAAAACGAGTTTAGGTCTACTAATGGGTAGTGTCGGGTTTTGCCGTTTTTACGAAATCTCGGGTAAGGGCAAGTCATGTATACAACATTAGCTGTGCATACTTCGTAAAAACATTACTCTAAACGTCTCAAATGAAAATGTTGATCCCTTGACGCATAAAATATTTTTAAAAGTATCATAAACAAAAGTCTTTCACGGAATGACCCCCCACCGGCCGACAAAAGCACTTAAACGGATTGACTTCAATTCAAATGCGACCCGCGCGCTATCTCGACCAGATACGAAATGTCATCAAAATGGTGTTCCTTAGCCTGCAGAGGATCAAATGAATCATGTAATCTTTCAACAACTTTTGCCAAAATTCACGAATTGAATAACGAAGACGTAGATTTTTATATAATTTAATTTGTGAATGATAGGTATGATAATTCGTCTTTCGTTCTTTGCACTCTTGTGGATAAAATGCAGTTTTGCTATTTATTTTTAAATAGTAAAAAAGGGCTTTTCGAGCTAGTGATAAAAAAATAATTTTCATCACACTTGCTCGTCAATGGCGTTATTACTTGCGAGCGTACAGAGCAGTTATAGCCGTTTTACCTCCCACGGGCTGTTAAGTTTAGTTTTAAAACATAGAACCCTCTAATTGGCTTAAGCAAATCTGGTTACTCTGTGATTGGTAGAAAAAAAACTAGTTGGCCAAGACGCCCCGCCTCGCAAGAATACTGGTCTGTAATTGGTTGAAATATTGAAGCTGCGCGCTCCACTAGCACTTCCCAAGTTAAGTTGTAAATTTTTGATTGGTGCGGCTGTATGTAACTTAGACTTTTCTGTCTTTTGTAGTTATTTATTTCCTCGCAAATGTGATGAAAAACATTGTGTATAACACGGGCGTAAGAATATTGCAAACTCGAGTCATCAAGGCTTCTGATAGACTCTCGTTAGCAATATTCCACTTACGCCCCTCGTTAAACAATGTACTATAACTTATTTATTTATTTATTTATTTATTTATTAAAAACATGTTAACACGACATTACAGTAAAAAAACCAATGCGTCATGGAACGAAACTAAACAAAACAAAACACATAATATAATTACATTGGTACACTATTTTGGCGACGAAACGGCGTGGCCCCGTTGCATCGTCATCTCTGGTGTAGGATTCGGTAGATTGCCCCGGAACTGTCGAAACACGACACCCTTCGGCCAGAAGTCAGCACATGCGATGGTCTCCTGCAGCGGCCGCGGCACGCGCACCACAAACGAGCTGAAGAGCACATAGTGGTGCGAACGCAGCTTATCTCTGGCCGTAGGTTATTTTGGATTCATTAAGATGTCGATATTGATAAAGTAATGACTTTCAAATTTCGAAGCGTGGCCCAGAGGTCAGAGCCTTCGATACTGTTATGGAAATCTAGTTGGTCATGACTTGTAATCTGGTCGGCCACGGCGGTGCAATGGCGGTTATTCTAATGGTTCCCGAACACATCATTGAGGATAAAGTAGTGGAGTGTATGCAACTGTACATAATTAGGCCTTAAAACACTCGTGTGATCCTATTATGAAACTCGCTGACGCTCGTTTCATAAAACCACACTCGTGTTTTGAGGCCTCTCATTATGTACAGTTGCATAAATTACTGTTAATTGCAAAGTTTAAAAAAGACTTGTATTGTTTTTGAAGCTTAGATTACAAGCTGAAAGAAATGTTTTCTTTTTTAGTGTACCGTACTTCAAAAGGAAAAACCGGAAACCTAATAGGGTCACTTTGTTGTGTTTGTCTTGGGGCAAACAAGCATGCGGCTTGCCTGGTGGTAAGCAGACACCGTAGCTTATGGACGCTTGCGACTCCAGAAAAATAAGAAGTGTCATAGGGAGCTCCAGCGACATACATTTATTGCAATACCAATAAATGAATGCCGCTAGAGTATTAATAAATAGACTCGTGAAACTTTATGCCGAAGAAAGAAAGAGGGAACAGGCATTTTCTGGGTGTGCGTGATCCATCTTAGACCTTATCTTTACTTTCCAGGTTTGACGAAAGTCAAACGCAATACCCTTTTTACTAAACATACCTAGATATCTACATATTTATTTCTATATAAAATACTGAATCAATATTCCCAGAGTACAGTTAACGCCTGGCATGTATGCGGGTAGTATAGTATACTCAAATAATATGTAACAAAATGAAAGGAAATTATTTTAACGCGTTTAATACGACGGGAAAATATTATAGCACACCTTTTATGCTCATCAAAAAAGTATTTTTCCGCGTCCTTTTACAAATAAACTCGAATTCAAAGGAACATAATGAACCGCCACAAGCTGGTGTTTATTGGATGGTATATTTTAACAAGACAAACATTTCATATTCTTATTTTACGAGTAAATGGTCCATATGTTTTATAACACTAATGTTAATTTAGAAGTCATGCAAAAAAACACACGCAAAGGTTAGAGGAGTATACAGTGAATAAAATACAGTTTAGATTTGATTATACTCCAAGGCAATAAATTATGTATTGCTAAACTAAAATATATAAATCTAAAGTTCGCAGACACCTCGCCTCTGCGGGAATCAAACTACGAAACTACGCCTCACTGCTCCGAACACGTTCTGATCGAAATGAAAACAACTTCAGCAATATCCATAAAGTAACAAACAAACGTGTATTGCTTGCTGGCCATGTTTGCAGCCGAAACTTGAAAAGGTTAGCGGTCTATACGACTGCATATAATAAAATGGTATTGGTATGACATTTGTTTTCATTGTGTTAGTAATCCTTTGGAACACAGACGGGAAAAGACCCAGAGGCCGCTCATCATCTAGATGGTCGGACTAACTCAAGAATTCAGACACACCAAAATTCCACACTGTCACTAACATTGCAACTTAATTTAATCGTATGGCATTATGGAAAACAGAAACATAATAGATACAACTATATATTAGTATTTTATACAATCGTTACACAATGAGGGCTCTTAAAGTCGAATAGTACTCGGCAAGCCTCGTGGCCTAAGTGAGGTACGAGAATTTAAGACCTAATTGTGTAACTACAATACTTTTTATACGATTCAACAGTAAACATTAAACAAACTTGGTATCTAATGAAAATCTAAGCCCTGCTGAAACGAAGTGCAAGTCAGAGGTGCGCCAGCTCAACGTCGTTGATGTTTTTTGTATTGGAGCCAACGCGACGTCCTATTGGTCAAATTCATTATAGTTCAGTAAAGGCGCCACGTGATTGGTCGAATTTATTTTAGTTGTCTAAAGCGTTGTATAATAATTATTTCAGTTGAGTTGGGAGCTCCATAGAAAAAAAGTATGTGGTTTTAGTTTAGTGTACGAAGTCTTAATTCAAACATTAAAATCGACGAGTATAAAAATGAATTTTAAGATCCGTCCGCCACTTGATAGCCTTGTCGGTAAGGCTGATAAGGTATTCTGCAACTGTTCTTACAACCGACAGGAGCCAATGGAGACAGTTCGTCCATTCCAGACTTGCATCCCGCCATGACTGACCTTCAGACATGAAGGACCGACCAGAGAGAGAGATGACATTTGAAGCTCGGACTACTGTCTGACTCGATGTTATACTTTTTTTAATGTTCCGTACCTCAAAATGAAAAAACGGAAATTTATAGGATCACTGTTGTCCGTCTGTCTGTCTGTCTGTCAGTCTGTCAAGACCCTTAATCTCGGGAACACGTGGAGGTATCGAGTTGAAATTAAAACCATATGCTTACTCAGAGGAGTAATCACGTAACGTAACGTTTCGAACGCGCGTTAGGACAAATTTAACTGTCATTTTTCCATATAAAAAGTGACATTTAGATCTACCTGACGCGCGTACAATGCATTACGTGATCGACCTGCTAGTCTAGGTACAGTCCCTTGAAGCTGTGGAAAAATCAAACTTCTCTAAGTTAACGTAAAAAAAGATACGACCGTTTATGCCGCAAAAACGTATATTTCGACACTCTCAAGGGAATCAAAATACCTATAGGGTACGCTCCGTTGACCTCTTATTACAAGTATTACGGAAAAATCTGAAAACTATACATTTGTAATTTTGTACGGAACCCTCGGTGGGTGAGTACGACTCGCACTTGTCCGGTTTTTAATACCACGACGGTGCCGCAGCAGACACCGTAGCTTATGGGCGCTTGCCGCAGTCTCTCAGACCCTTCTATGCATTCACAATTCGTCGTCAGGAGCTCTGCTGACCTTACTCTCCGACAACACAATATACCTAGAGAACTTTTTTTTTTGAACCTGACCGTTGCTATAATAGGACGGACCCAATATAGCTGTCGAACTGCATGGTTGGAGAGTAGCCTGGGGAAAATCCAGGGGGAACTCTCCGGCACGACCACGCGGGGGGGGGGGGGGGGGGGGGGGGTATAACACTGGAATACTCTAAGAGTTTGCGCTCCAGTGAGATTGGTTGAACGGTTTCAACCGAATCAGATGTGTGAGTGGTGATGAACTACTGGGATTGCTGGTTCGCTAAACCCTAGCTGAGAAGAATCCAGCGAGAAACTCAGCTAGGCCCGACCCGGGTCGGGTTGCGTCGGACTGACTCTACCAGGTATGCGGCGGTACCGGGACGAGTAGGGACTATATGTGTCTGTGTTGTCGCGATCATGCGGTGGACGTCCCCGCCGGCTGGAACGCTGTAGTGTACGCGATGGACACCGAAAGCGCAGCGTTCCATCTTTCGATGTCGTCCGGGTCCATGAATGTGGGACCCTAAAGAACAAATGGTAGTGTCATTATATACCTACGCCCTTCTGTGAGGTGGAGGAAGTTACCTCGCCAGTTCAGTTGCTTCAATTTAAAAGCGAGATGAAATGCTGCTGTGCCCTCTTGTTCGCGTGGAAGCACGGATAATAAATGTCTACTAATATCATATCAATACGTCAAGTCAGACATATCTCCAGTCGATAGCTGTCGGTATCAATATTCCTATTGTGGGATCTCTTCGATGTGATTTTAATTTTTTGGAAGGATCCGAGGGCTTTGCATTTCCAATACGTCTCACCAAGTGCCTTTTGCAAACACAACGCTCAAGGCTCAAAAGCTTTATATGACTCGAGGAAACTAGGAATTTATTTGTTTTATAAATATTATATTAAGTTACATCGTATGGCTGGTGCAAAGTCGGCTAGAGATAGTGGGACGCTCTTGACGTCCAGGGCACAGTTTGCCTTTTTAATGACCAATTTTTAGGGCTCCGTACCTCGAAAGAAAAAAACGGAACCCTTATAGGGTCACTTTATTGTCGGTTCGTCCGTCTATCAAGACCCATTTTTTCAGGAACGCGTGGAGTCTGTCCCTTGGAGCTGTGAAAAAATCAAACTTCTAAGCTAAATCAAAAGATACAGCCGTTTATGCCGCAAATTTTCGAAACTCGCAAAGGAATCAAAACCTACAGGGTATAGGTACTTCCCGTGAACTCAAAATCTTGAAATTTGATACAAAGCAACGTCTTACAGCACAGATAAAGGAAAAATTTCGAAAACCGTAAATTTTTAGTCATATAATATAATAAAAATATTTTTAATAATTTTAAAAATACCACCCCTTTCCTCATGAACGCGTAAAGGTATTAAATTGAAATTCATATCATTACTCAGGTCTATAATACCTACAGGTTTGTACGGAACCCGCGGTGCAAGAGTCCGACTCGCACTTGGCCGGTTTTATCTTGAGTACTAATATTATTTGTTGTTATAAGAAACAAAACTTATTATAAGCCAAAATACCCGCCCCCAAACACATCTAACGATGCCCAGGCTATCATTGCCAGAACGCTGGCCACGTTTTCCTTGTACAGTACAGTCGACGCCATAAATACGTTACACTTTTGCACCTTATTCCATTGCAATAAGGCGAATAGTTTAAACGTATTTTTGGCGTTGACCGTACAATTTGTATTTGTATGTACCTTTGGGCGAAGTAAGAACCCGCCCTGAGATCGCCTGAGGCTGACCAGTTTAGTGATAATTTTATTATATTTTATAGACACTTTATATTTTACTATATTTGGCGACTGATTTTAAACATATGCCATTCCTGTTCGCTAAGTCCGGCCAAACGTAGTAAATGGGCAAAGGCAAAGTATATAGTTAATTTAATTAAATTCACGCAACATTAGGAATTTCATAAAAGCGAAGATAGGCTAGGAATTAGGATAATACTTATTACACAGTATCTCCATGTTTTTTTAACTGCTGCGTTCAACTCATTCTAAAAACCTTATGGCCGATAGATCAAGTTATATGGGTATAAGAGCAGAGCACACATCTTGAGCAAGGCGGTGGTAATCGCTGTCTATCTAATCTTGTCCTGCTTAGAATATCAATTTCCTAACGGACGGGTTCTATCTTGGAGGGCAAAGTGCTCTCGCTCGATCTGATCCCCAAATCGGACCCTACTGATAGCTAATAGTACTGAAATTTATGATTTAGATACTTTTGACGTACCTACCGTCGTACAGTCAGCATCAAAAGTAGCTATGCAAGTGAGCTTTTGACGACTTAGATTGCGTAGTTACTTTTGACGCTGACTGTACATTCCATGTGTCTTTCGCCAGAAAAAACATGAATTTGTGATACTGTTCAATCATCATTGACCTTGTACATCTATGAAAAGACGATTTCAGCAACGTTTATGTTAATAGCGGTGCCACTTACGTTATTAACAGACTTCAAAAAAGGTTCTATGTTCCATTGTATATTTTTTCACCGATTTCTCAGCCAATTGTGGACCGATTTCAAAAAATATTTTTTATTCAAAAGTGTATACTCCTGAAGTGGTCCCATAGTCACCATATCAGGATCTGATTAATGGGATGAAATAGGGGGCAACCCTCAAATTTTATAGGTACGCGTGTAGTGATTTCGGTATTTTCTATTATAACATTACACGTTAACATTGGAATTATTTTGAATTTTATAATGATAATTAATGTATGTTTTATGTATTCAAATTATTATGTATCATATAAATTAAAATGAATAATTACATAAGTAGGTAGCAATAATTTAGTGAATGAAATAAAATAACACTGTACGCGATTTGGTGACTGCACAGTAAGCTACTATGTAACATGGAATAAATAAATAACTCGTGTATTTACCCTCGGAAATCGCAATTTTGGTGAAGTGGAACTAATTATGAAGACCACAGATGACTGGAATTTATGGAACTCCTCAAATATAATCACGCCAAAAATATTCTGACATGATTCCGTTGAAGTAACAACTAATGTAGTGTCAATTCTGAGATCCTTGAGGAATCGACGGAACTCCTCAAATATCAGGCCACATATAGCGACTTGGGTTTTTTCTAATAATCAATGCATTTGTTATCGGAAAGCAGTTAATGTGGTAAATTGGAAAGGAAATGTGGACATTTTCATGTACGTATGTGGCTTGGCAAAGTACTGTATTGAAGTCGGTTGAAACTTAGTTTTTAAAGTAAATATACTTGTAAGGCCGATATGGGAGCGACAGCAGCGCATGTTGGACATTTACATGTAAAGGTTGTGCACGGCGATAGAGGGCGGACAGTAGCACGCTGATGTCTCAGTTCTCGCCGTTTTCTTCGTTGTTTAATAAACTTTATAATAAGTACATGAACTTTAGTATTTATTCTTATCCCCATTTCATTTATTTACAGATGATTGCCGTGTCAAATATATTTCAAGTAAAAGCTGTCTGGAAGAAAATACACTATAGCAATAAGACAGTCTGTTGTTTGCTTCTGCTGTGCAGCAAAAAAAATTGTATTATATGCTATGACCTACTTCAAGACTTAAATATCCCCATACGCCTTTCATCTAAATCGGTTTTTAATCATCTGGAGTTTATGCGATAATAGGTCGCAGACAAAACTCTATCTGCAACCTATTGAGGTATTGAGTCTCACATTTTACACCAACATTATTTAGTATAGATTAAAAATGTGGAGGAAGCCTAAGGCAGGTTGCTGCCTCTGAGTTAGTAAATACAGTAAGTATGAACCTCCTGTTAACATACATCGGAAATACGCTACAGGGGTACACGCGCAGCACCCTAGCAAACCCTTTGGCTTATTGTATTGAGACTGAGGATGTACAACGTGTTGTCACTCGTATGAAACCTTATTAGCTAGTTTTACTTTTCTATTCAGAATTCAGTTTAAAAACGTCAAATAGAACCAAGAAAATTATATGTCACATTACCATGTCGGAAAAACTATAAGCTTTAACAACAATACGGATTGTATTGAAACAATAAGGGAAACTCAAGCTAGGCTAGGGAAACGTAGACGAGCCAAACAGAGGATGTTAACTTCCACGAAAGCCTTTGGGCATCCTTCACAAAGCAAAATTAATTCCTATCTATATTCACGGGAACAATCCATCTGTAACTAGATGCAGTTGGCATTATTAACTAAACAATAGCGAGGTTATTTATCATATTCTGTCTTCCAGTAACAGATTGTGATCACAAGACCAAGAATTCAGGACGTCCGTTTTTGTTCGCTCCCACGTGCGGCGAAATAACGTGTCAGAATGAACGCGAGAACCACATATAAATGCAGTTAAAGAATGTTTGTATCTAATTACCAACCAAATTCAAGGATACGTTTAGGTATTCAAGCGGGAGGAAGTATTGTAATACAACTTAGCATCAACAAGGTTAAAATATAATATTTCTTATACTATTTTATTAGGTTTGTTGCGCAGTTAGAGAGCGCATCAGTAGTGTCCCGTTCTCATATTTTATAGCCCCCCGTGCAGTGAACGTTTCGTAACTAATGTGTGTACAATTACACAAGGAATAATTGGTCTACCGTTTTCGACTCGATCCATACTAATATTATAAATGCGATCAAGTAACTCTGTCTGTCTGTCATTATGTTACATTTCACGCTTAAACTGATAGTTTGAATTCAGGGGAAGCCAAAGGATAGTTTTTATCGCAAGAATCATCCTTCAAGGAGGTGAAATGGGGGACGGACGCTTGTATGGAGGTACGATATAAACGAGTTCCACACGAAGTCGCGGCAAAAAATTAGTTATTTATGCATAATTTATTGAATCAGGCGTTACTTTGCGGAAATTCATGATATATTACGAGAACAATATTCCTTTGCTATTCCGCTAAAAAACGTGCAGGTCATCAGCGGAGATCAAATGTAACTGTATGTATTTGCATGTTTATACGCAATTAGTTACATTTGATCTCCGCTGATCGACCTGCACGTTTTTTAGCGGAATAGCAAAGGAATATTGTTCTCGTAAGTTATTTATGCATTATTAAAGTTTAACAAACCTTAACGAAATATGAATAAAAAGACATACCTTTCATCTAAATATGAATAAAAAGACATACCTTTCATCTTCTGGCAACTCGATATAAAGCGGCAGCAGCGTGATATTGCGGAGATGCAGCGGATAGTCGCCGGCGAGGTACGTCTGCGAGATCTCCGCGAGGCTCTTGTTGAAGGCGCGCACGACGGCGGCGGCCGAGGGCGGCGCGGCGATGCCCACGTAGAACGCTGCGCGCGCGTCCGGCTGCAGCACGCGCAATTCGCGCGACGCAAGCGCGTACGCGCACAGCGCCGCCCACACGGCCCACGCACGCATCGCGCCCCCAGCCGCCCTCACCGCCGCGCGCGCCTCGACAGCCGCGCGCGCGCCGCCATAATCCCCGCACCAACACCATCCACCCTCACACAACTAGTCCCCTATTCAATTCCAACATTAAGACACTGTTAGCCGATTGTATCAGATCAAACTTGTATATGTACACGTTAAATTAATTTTACTTTAGTTAACACTGATGGACGGCTTCTGATGTTACAGATAGACACAAATGGTTCTGCGTATTTGTTAATCTCTCGGCGAGTTATCTGTAACAAAAGAAATAAGCATATCAAAAACGGTATTGTAATGAATTTTAGTAAAATAGTCGACTGGAATTGAAATATCTAATCAACAAAATTCCCTGCAATCTTTCGCTTTGAACTATATATTTGTGTAAAATCTGAAAATAAACATAAAAATCGAGGCTTTGCACGTTTAAGTTCAACGGTTAAACGTGTACGCCCTGAATGTTGGAAATTATTTGTCGCTAAACCTATGTATTTACGAGCATTGCTCATATTTTGAGAGTTTATGCCCTTGTAATAAGGTATGATTTTGTAAGCTATGACCTAATGCATGTGGCGGGGGTACCGACCCTTGTCACAACGGAGGCCCGCTGGAGCTAATTGAAAGTGACTTGAGCCTGAGCCATCCACCTCGCTGATATTAAATTCATGCGCCATCTTACATCTCAATGATATATTTTTTGCCTTTTTTTCTATATTCCTGTCATACACGATATACTGACTGAAACAATATTTTTATCACACCTTCGCAAAGCTACTATTGCGCCCATGGGCGTAATGGTTTCTTCCTTAAATTGTCATGCATACCGTCATAATATGTCAATTACAAAACAAGGAGGTTTTAACTCTAACGATACGGTACCTATTTGATAACCTATCTATTAATAAATAAATAGGTATCTAGATTGATATGAAAAAACTGTTCCCGCGAAATAGCATTCATCGAAATCCTACTTAAATATTAGGGTTATTACCCTACTAGAGATTGAATGACCATTATATATATGCATCGAACCAGTTTTCCGAGGTATTTTCAGGTTCGCGGCGTCTAAGTGCTTTAAGCTTAAGCTCAAAGGCTATTTGTTGACGCTCAAAAATCGAAATCCTAATCCAGCACTATGACAGCAAAAAATATGCCAATTGCTAATTTTTTATGTAGTTTTTGTTTTTAGTTTAATTTGTAAGAATTCACTTTAATGTGTACTGTAATTATTATTTTCTTAAAGCATGTAGGTAGTGCGTACTATCTCAATAATATCTATCACAATAATATAAATAAAGTCTTGCACTGACGGTGTTGCGTTTGTAGATAGTAATTATTGTTATTTTATTTTTCTTTGATTTCGTTGTTTTGCTTGTTTTTAGTTATAATTATTACTTTTTGTGTACTTAAATTGTGATTTCGGTTTTAATTTAATTTAATTAATTTTTATGTCCAATGTAATGTATTAAATGTGTTACGTACCGTGTCATCACTGGATGGACCCAACAGAAAATCAGCGCTGGATGCAAAGCCAGCATCATGCTGAGTTGGGCCCATTTCGTGAGACGTCACAGATTCTCTTTCTTTCTTGTGTCTTTGTCTTGTAATAATGTATGTTGTGTTGTGTTACGAATACATGTTTGATTTGATTTGATTTGAATATTATTAGTAGGTAGTTTAAAGTTTATACATATATTACAATTATATGACGTTTTCGTGAGTCACCAACGATGCTGGCTAAAAATCAGCGCTGCGGTGTTTGACACCTCAACATAATGCTGAGCCAGTGTCCGGTTCACTGCCGCAGAGACAGACGGTACTTGTTTCATGTTTTATGTGTTTTTTGTTGTTTAATATGTGAATAAATGTAGGTATCTTTCCTTCTTTCTTCTTTCCTATAGATTTATCGTTTTCCTTTTTATCTGAAGAGCGTATTTCGACTAAGTTATTGACACTTCATTTGTTCAAGTGGTGACTTCTCAAAATGCAATAAGCATCAAATTGTTTAAGTGGGCTTTCGACCGTCAAGGGCTGAGAATCAAAAGAACTTACATCGTTTGGAATACTATAACACTTACGTCTCTACTCTAACCTATAGTGAAATAATTAATGATCTTATACCGGAATGATGCACGTAAATATAAATGAAAAAGGGATTACAGCTTTTAAATATGCGTATGAATTCGTGTGAGATTTTTATTTTTAGGAATATGAGCAACGTTGGGGCATTGAACTTGATACGAAAGGTTATTGAATCCTATAGAAATTCCTTTATGATTTGGTTTCTGTGTGGACGCAAATGCGTCAATAATAAACTAATTCCCAACCGAAACTTTTCTAGAATATCTATTTCTAGTGCTCATAAAAAAATTCGTCGAAAGTCCATCTTAACTTGCTTCAATATAATACCAATAGCCGCAGGAACTTAACCGTTACCAGCATCAATATAATTTCAATAGTCCGGAAAGCCTCAACTTTCGTGTCCGTTCCGAACGCCAGCCAGCTAACTTCGCCGTCAGCTTACAGCATAACCGCAGCTATTTCCCATTTTACTCGATGGTTTGGAATTTAGACTGTCCATTGACGTATAATTCGTAGTACTAATATCATAAACACGATTTTTTTTTGTCTGTTTCAAACATTTTCGTGTTTAAACTGATGGACCAATTTAGATATTTATTTTTAAAGTATTTTATTTTTTAGGTTAAATAAATACAATGTTGGTTCTAAAATAATAAAACGGTATCGTTAAACCATTATTGGTTTGTGTCGATGTTCAAATCTACCTACTTCCTGTTCAAAAAAGATGAAACTAGCTGTCTTTATTGAAAAATATAAAACGTTACAAAACTCAAAATATACTCACCGGCAGAAAATTTGGCCTTAAGAAAGTTTTTATCACGAAGACAACTTTTTTACCTAAATATAATAACATAATATTATAGTGCTCCAAAACACTCATAATTGGGTTATTTATTGTCACATTTAGGTTCGCGTCTCTTCTGTGGACATTGCCAAAGTTAAGGGCTACAAAGCCTAACTTTTGGTTGAACTCTGAATCAGCATAAATGGCGTCGCCTCTTCTATAATTATATGTGCTAAAGTCAAAGTCAAAGTCAAAGTGATTTATTCTTCAATTTAGGCATATTACATGCACCTATGAATGTCGATAAACTACCACCGGTTCGGAAAGAAAACCTCTGCCTCGAGAAGAACCGGCGTAAAAAACTAGGCGAGGTGTCATTTTTTCAAAACAGTATACAATATATCATATCAGTATCAGAGTATTATAAAATTTTAAAATTACATTGCTACAGTAGAAAGCCTATTTATTTTACGACAGGTTTCTAGTGCAGGATTTTATCGCTGCCAAATATCCCTATCCATGATGTAGTCGTTTATCTTATAATATGCTTTTGAAATAAGTGTCCGTTTTACGACAGATTTGAATTTAGAGTCAGTAAGTTCGGTAATGTGTTTTGGAATTTTATTGTAGAATTTTATACAATTTCCCAAGAACGACTTTTTCGCTTTTACTAGCCTGTAAAAGCGAGCTAAAAACATATTATATACACCGTGGGCGTCAATAACCCGAAAGATTTAAACCACGTATTTTTGACGACAGTACGAGTAAATAATGCTATATCAACATGGGTTGAATTATGTGTCTTAATTAAATTACTTTTTCAGTACAAATTAAATCATATTAATTGACCGCTTCTTTGTGAACAAACCTTTACTCCAGAGAGTGAGCGAGTTTTATTAATCTCAAGTTGAGAAACAGAGAGCGAGCATGACCCTTCACGAATCACTCCGATATCATACGATCCACGGCGAATGCAGTGACTTGTGTTCCATGACAAGAAGTGTCATGTCTAGCATGATGTTTACGTTGAAATTATTTCAATTTATTGGCACCACAAAATACCACAAATTGTAGGTATCCAAACTTTAGTAGTTACCACAACATTACAGTGCAGTTATTATTGTTGATACTTTGCGTTGATATCTTTTCCTTTGACTGACGTAACCAAAACCATTAACCATGATTATATCCGAAAGAAATCATACCGATTATTGTTTTACCTCATACTATAGGTGGAAAGAGATGATTACCTACTTTGTTATAATATCGATCATGCTAATCAGTACGTATTTTAAATTCTCGATGTGTTGATTTATACTAAGTAAAATAAAGTAAACAACTATGTTAAACAATTACGCATTTTCATTAATTTAATGTATTCAAAGTGTGTACCACCGTTTTCAGCACAAAGATTTAATCTTAAACGGATTTCATTATTTAGGTTCACAAAAGTGTTCTTTATCTCTTCTGATGCCGTTCCAATTCTTCATAATAATTCTTCTCTAGAGTTCACTGGTGTTGAGTATACCTTATCTTTCAGAGTTCCCCATAGAAAAAAATCCAATGGAGTTAAGTCGGGTGACCGGGCGGGCTAGGATTGACATAATTACACACATTAACATTGACTAGTCGTGCTACAGCTCTTGACGATAACGTTGGATCTTTTGTAATCAAATTCATTATTCGATTATCTGTTCGTACATCTAGATTTATCGCGCTTTCCCTTGGAAGACTCCAGACTTCTAAGCCCTTTTTCCCGAAACTGTCGGTGGATATCCACAAAAGTAGAATGATGAGGTAGACGACGATCTGGGCATCTTCTTCGGTATTCGGTGACTGCCTGGAGCGAGTTGCCATCCGCTAAATAAGCCGAAGGATAATGCGGCATGGCGAATTTATTTATTACAGTCAATAAAATTTTCAACGTGATTTTATCTTGCGTGACAATCAGTAATCATTTAAAATATGTCATTTTAGTGACATCAATTTCAAACTATCAGTGAAGGTTGGTCAGTTTGCACTCTCGCGATTGAGGACAGAACAAAAGTAGACAAGACTAGATTTCTAGTCTTAGCGATAAGAGAAAAGAGGAAAGCTACTTGTGTGATATCATAATAATTATTATTTAAAGCACTACGCTGTATTTTAGTTGCAAGTCACAACCTTTTATCACGACGAAAATTTTTCGCTAATGAAACCTTTTTGTAGGACAGATACCAAACTTAATTAAGTAAAACTGGCGAACAACCATGCAGTTCGTGCGTCTGCGTGTAAAAGTAGTAGGTGGCTACCTCACGCCCTTAGGGTGTGTTAGAATTGAGATTTTGTAACTTGTGATGTAATTAAGAGATATTAATTATTTAAAACATTAAATAATTAATATCTCTTAAATTATGGGTTTTTGGACTATATGTTACATAACTTTATATACTCTAATTAGGCTCTAAAATCGTTGGTTTAAATCTTTCGGGTTGTTAACGCCCACGGTGTATAAACATAAGTGCTTAACTATTGACCACAGAAAAGACGATTTTTGTTTTTTCGACTGACAATGACCCAATTACTGCCTAAAATAATGAATCAATTACCTGAACAAATGTACAAAACTTATATATGAAAGGTTGTAAAATAAGAAAAATCTTGAAGAGGCACTTTTTTAAGTGTAATAATCTAACCTTTATTCTGTACCTACTCAAAATACTTACTTATTAATTTATCTTTCATGATTGATTATTTTTCTTTGATCTGATGATCAGTAATTAATAACTCCCCATCGGCACACAAAACTCTTCAAGGTGTTGCCTAGATAGGCATTGTACCTATATCATGTATTTAGTTTTTGTCTTAATCAATCAATTAATAAAGCAATATGATACGGAGATAGTTTGTACCATGTATGTAGCTTACATAAATAAAATACGTTCTTTAAAAACAAAAGGTCCTTAATATTTTTCGTTCATCGTTATTGGTAAATAGGTGCCTTGTCTTCATCGGCTCAACTTGATGATACCAAATTAATTATCATCATCATCATCATGTCAGTCCGAAAGACGTCCACTGCTGGACATAGGCCTCCTCCAAAGAAGTAGACTGATTACACGGTAAGCTCGCGGAAGTCCGCTGGATGCAGGTGGTGCAGGACCGGTCATTTTGGCAATCTTTTGGAGAGGCATATGTCCAAATTTATAAATCTTCAACAACACATCATTGTAAAATATTTAGTCGATACGAGTTATGGAACTGGGTGTAAAACGACGTGTGAAATTTAATTACATAAACACATGTTTAAGTTAATTTTAAATATGATGGCTAGTAAAAACATGAGAACATCAGGTACCTACAAATGTTTTACCCCGTTGACAGATTCTGAATTCAACGTAATCTCCTAAATTTGTAATGTAAGAAAGAAATAAAGAAAGAAAAAAGACATTTATTCACTACACATAAGACAGACATAACACAGAGACATAAGGAGTAGACATACAATACAATTGACACATATTGATATTGTGTGTCTTCGCGGCAGTGAATCGGTCGCCATCTCAGCTTTATGCCGAGGGGTCAGACAGACACCTACAGCACTGGTTTTCAGACAGCACCGTACGTGACTCACGGAACGCAACCTATAGTTACAAAAGTATCAACATAATAAATAAATCATTAATGTAATTAATTTGAAAAATATGTAACAGTAGCACAATGGGACAAAAAAACACCCAGCATACAACGCGACACGGTTGGTTTGTTGGTGTTGGTGATGTTAAAAAGTGCTGGATGGGTTAGGGTTGGGATTTTTGAGCATCAACAAATGGCATTTTAAGCTGGTGCTTAAAGGTATACATGCTAGACGCTCCGTGGATAGGTGGAGGAAGATCCAAAGTACTAACAACCTAACAAGTTTCACGACTAACAACATACTGCAAAACCTCATTATTATGGACAGCAGCGCGTGGGAGAAAACTTTAACTAAATTCCTTGAAAACAACAGAACCGTTAAACTTACTCACATATTGTAGGGTGTTGGATTTTCTCAGAGTTTCAGTTACATCAAACATAACCATATTGGTAGTAGGTACGTCACAGAATTAAATTATATCGCAGATAGGCTACTGTCATGCAAGTAGGTATGTAAATTACCATAGTACCTACTCGTTAATTTGGTAATTGATACGTAATTGACGAAAATATCCGACAAATAACAAAACTCAACTTTTTGTTGTTGTTGTAAATACATAAAAATAATACACAACGAAGGGTTCCGAGCCGTATCGATTGGTTTACACGTGGACTTACAATTATTTTTTTTGACTTGCAGTTACACGTATGGAGTGCACCCCTAGTAATATATTTTTTGTCATTATATTACAGAACTATGTGGTGGCTAACAAAATACACCTATCCTCCTCCAAATTGCATTCAAATACACCTTATGGTTTTAGACGGACATGACGAAACTATAAGGGTTCCGTTTTTGCCATTTTGGCTACGGAACCCTAAAAAGAACGCTGTTTGACTACAGACAATTTTGACGTCACAAATCTGTATTTCGTTACAAACTGTACACTTATAGAGCGTTTGGACGTTTCATAAAAAGTTGCTGATTTGACCATCGGCAACATTATAACATTTCTATAAGGTGGTCCCTCGTGGAAATGAACTTCATTCGAGAGCCGAAATCACATTACTCACGTCGTGCGACGCACTTGCGCGAGAACAATGGCAGCCGTGGCGAGTCGTAAAGCGCGCGGTAACAATAACTAGTGACTCTATGCTGTAGAACTCGCGAGCCTGTCTTTTATCAAAAAACATTTTTTTATTTCGAAAAAGTGATTAGACTAAAAATCTATATAAATAACGAACCATCTCACACGAGCCTGTCTTATCAAAAACATTTTTTTTTTAATTTCGAAAAAGTGACTCGACAAAAAAAACAGTATAAATAACGAACCTGCTCACAAAATTTCACGAGAATCAGTTGAGAAATGCGACTTGTAGTGAGGACACCGGACATCGTGACAGACATTATATTAATACTAGAAATAAGCATAAGCTCGCGGTGCCCACCACTCGGCTCCAAAAAATAAAAAAAAACATTAATAGCTAATTGTGTAAGGTGTTATAACAAACTTCCAGGAAACTTAACTGAGTTATCAATTAATAAATTCAAGAACTATGTGAAGCGTAAACTTATCTCGAAAGCTTATTATAGCACACAAGACTACATGAATGATGAAACTCCATGGAACTAATTTTGACTGATTTTTTAATCTATTATTTTCGTAATATTTTGTTTTTTGACATTAGATTGTTTTTCTAGAAACATTCTACTAGTATTTTTTATACAATTTTTATATCATATATATTTTATTCTTTGTTTAAAAGTTACTCTAAAAAATTAACTGACGATTTGAAAGTGCTTGTTATTTAGGCCTACTTGAATAAATATCATTTTGAGTTTGAGTTTGACACCGCACATAGTTATTTACGAACGATTTTCGGCCCAAGCTTCGTTCGCTTCGCTCCCTCGTTCGATTAGTTTACCAATAATGTTCGAGTTGCCTAATATGCTATGCTGCACTTGCCTACGTAATCAAACAGCATTAAACACTGATCGAACTGTCTATTTTTCAGATGTAACCCGCATTACCATCAAAGGTGCCCATCTTAGTTTCTTTTTTTAGGGTTCCGTACCCAACGGGTAAAAACGGGACCCTATTACTAAGACTTCGCTGTCCGTCCGTCCGTCCGTCCGTCCGTCCGTCTGTCTGTCACCAGGCTGTATCTCAAGAACCGTGATAGCTAGAGAGTTGAAATTTTCACAGATTATGTGAAAATTTTCTGTTGCCGCTATAACAACAAATACTAAAAAACCGGCCAAGTGCGAGTCGGACTGGGGCTCCCATATAACAGACATGATTTTTTTTGCCGTTTTTATAGATAATGGTACGGAACCCTTCGTGCGCGAGTCCGACTCGCACTTGGCTGGTTTATTAACTCCACTTTTAACACTCAAGTTACACTCTTTTAAAAATCCATATAAAATGTATTTCTTATATTTTTATACGTCGGTAAGCAGTCACCGTAACCTTTGGAAGCTCTTGAACTCCAATGGTGTCACAAGCGCGTTAGCTATCTTTAATGCCTTTGCCTGTTTTTTCTCGACTACAGCCGAAAGGCAGGGACATGTATTTAGCAGTCTATGCTTGTATTTATTTACGAGTGGCATAGCGTTTAACATACTGAACCGATTTTGATGAATGAGGTATCAATCGATTCAAAATTATGCTCCGAATGAGATAGCTTACCTTTTGTATGAAAAAAAATGCTATTTTTCCGTGAGTTTTCCGTTAGTTCACGTTTAGCACAATTTATATTCTTCAAAGAATACCGTGTAACTAGCGCCAAGTTCCACGCGACTGACTCATTAAGTTGAAGCAATTTCCTCTCATGCTCGCTATTTAGTGCGTTACTAGTTCAGAATACCTTTGAATACTCGCTGTCAGCACTAATGACATTGGTGAATTCCGTCTGTATGCGAACACCCTTTACAAAATGTTGCGCTACAACGTTCAACTGAATTACTTAGGTTTGAGTTATCCTTAATTAATAACATACGAGTAACTAAGTACGGAATTTCGGTTCGAGAAGTATGTAATTTTTAACCATTCCAAATTTTATTTTTAGTTGACAAAACCTGACCTGTGACATGAATATTCTTTTTCCATTTCAGTTTTTTTTTTCCTGGGGGTGTTGTTTTCAGATGCTGCATTGAAGTTGATGCTGTATTACATCGTGCAGTGTATCGTATCATAATATCATAGCGTGAATGTGATCAAATATACCGTCGTCGTCTAGTACTCATTACACAAGCCTTATTGAGCTTACTATAGTTCAATTTATGTAAGGTTGTTATGATGTATAATTTTTTTTTTCTGTTTAAGTCACGTACCTCAAGAGGAAATGAGAAACCTTCTAGAATCATATTCGTTGTCGGTCTAACAGTCAAGACCCATTTTCTCAAAAATGCGTGGAGGTATCAAATTGAAATTAATAACTAAAAAGAAGAAGCTGAGATGTGTAAAAAATGAATATTTAAGCTATCACAAGATGCAAAAAGAATTATTCGAGAAAGTCAAAGACGAAAAAAGTTATGGCCAAAATAGTGAAAAAAAAAAATATTCCGATTTTTTGATTTTGGCACTCGATATTTTGGAAACTAAGAATGATATCAAAAATTTACGAAAAATTGCCCTAGACAATTTAGTCAGCTACAATTTTAACTTAAAACAAAGACGATCGGGTTAAGGGTTTGCCCTATAGACTAACCTTTTTGAAAAAAAATCAAAAAGTAGAACGACATTTTTCACATGACATTTATGAAGTAGATATAGACGGCCGAACGTAGCGAGGCCGGATAGGGATACGCGTTGGCAACCCCGTTTCTCGCCGAGATTTGTAAAGTGCTTCTCTCAAACTTCATCTCAATTGATTGCCGACTACAACAATAAAATGTAGATAATATATTATAATATTTTACTCGAAAAGCACCAGAATTATTACTTTGTCAACGCAGAACTTCAATCCCAAAGTAAACTTCAACGGGCGGACGGGATTTCTTAAAAGGGACTTAGTCTTCTATCGTTGTGTATTACTTCAATAGGCTTGTGTCCTAATTTTTTTTTACGATGCCATTCGAACCAGTTTTTGGTGTGGAACAAATGTTGGTATGGGAGTAAGTACAATTAAAGAACATAAATACCCAAAAAATTGAGTTAAAGACGGACCTCGCTGGCGATAGCCGAAAACGTTCCATACTGATTAACATTGAATCATGACGTCACAGGGTAATATTTGTACTAGTCGTTATATGGAAAATCAAGTAAATTGCTGTTTCGGTTGCGAAATACTGCGTTACGTTTAGGACCATAGTTGTCATACAATGTTGTTTCTATAAAAGCGTAAGGATTCTATTGGTAGCTTTAAATTTACTTTTGGACAATAAAAAAAATGCATATTTTTTGTAAACTTTCAAAGGCCATATCTTTTTATGATTTTAATTATATTTCGTAATTTATACTTAATTGCATTTATTTGAAGGTTTACTATCAATTTAGCAACATTGCGCTATCAATTTTAACATGAGGACACAACCCAATTCAAACCAATCTTCTCCAGTTGGACATGGCAACACTACCATCATTTGGATATTAACAACAATATAATAATAAAGTATTTATTACAAGCATTAGTTACATGCTGGCAGCGTTTTATTCTCATTATTACAGGCTGGGGCAGATCAAAAGCGTTGCAATTTGGAAGCTTCGTAAATAGCAACACATGCTGAATTTCAGCCTTTACTCTATCGGACACATTGCTGGACCCATTGTGCAATGTGCACACCTCTCTGTGCCTCATACCTTAGTATTTGTCTAGTTTTATCTCATTTTGAATCCTGTTAAGTGAGCTTTATGGAATAAATAGGTTATATCTTTCTTTTTTTCTTTATCTTCTACATCTTCATCCTTCATTTGTAATTAAATGGATTCACGCCATTAGCCAGTGGCAAACTCTGTGATATAGTATTTAACTAGGAACAAAGTTATTTTATATGCAGATGATGTCCGGGTACAAACTTCACCTAACTCGCCTATTTGAAGTGATGTTTCTGAAAGAAAGTTTTATTTGGTCCGAGAAGTCATATTCGTAGTTGAGTCAATCAAACAATGAACACTTATTTGACTCAACTACGAATATGACTTACACATACATTCTGCGTTGCCTTCACGGTTTTATTTTCTAGCCAAAGCATTTTCCGTCGCTTTTATACGAGTAAAATACGGTAAACGGTTTTAGTCGTCACCTACACCTACAAGGTGGGTACGACTAAAGCACTCTATTTCGGCGTTCAAAGTTAAACGTGCTTGAAGTAATACAGTTTTTGTTATTTATGTTCGCCGATTTCACCGTCAATTGTTAACCGATTTAAAATAAAAAAACGAAAATGTATACTGCTGTGATAATCCCATTGTCACCAAGTCAGGATCTGATGATTGTATGTCAGGGAAATTAATGGCAAACCTCGAATTTTACAGGCACGTATTACGTGTTTCATGTATTTTCTAAAGTTATTCAAGTATTTGCGTCTGGTAGTCATCACTTCATGTTGGTGATGGAAGGTACAACTCCTCAACGGTTAGGAGTTGGAGGATATTTTTTGTTTTTTTTTTAGGTACAGTAAGGGAAATGTATTCACGTACCACGGTAGAACCCTGTCGGGATTGACAGGCCGCCGTCACTCAAACTGGAGTGACTCACCTTATTGCGATAGGGTTCTACGGTGGTACGTGAATACATTTCCCTTACTGTACATAGACCTTTAATCGTATTTTTTCAAATTGTATAGGTGAGCACAAGTCAGGATCTGCTGATGGGATCCCAGCGAAATCGAGAGCAACCCTCAAATTTTATAGGCACGCGTGTAGTGATTTCGGTATTTTCTATATTATAACTCGTGTATTTACCCTTGGAAATCGCAATTTTGGTGAAGAGGAACTGATGATGAAGACCACAGATGACTTATGGAATCCCCAAGGATGTGTACGTCAAAGATTCTGACATGATTCCGTTGAAGTAGCAACTGAATCATGAAGTGTCAATTCTGAGATCATTGAGGAATCAAGGAACTCCTCAAATGTTATCAGCCCACATATATTATAGTGACTTGGATTTTTTATGTAATAATCAACGCATTTGCTTTCAGAAAGCAGTTCATGGGCTAAATTGGAAAGGAAATGTGAATATTTTTATGTACCTATGTGGCTTGGCGAAGTACTGAATTGAAGTCGGTTTAAACTTTGTTTTTCAAGTAAATTATAATGTCGTATTTTCTCAATATTACATATTTTGTTAGAAAGGTTATAATTATTATCGTCTTGATTAATTAATGGTTCACTGACAAAATTCTAGATTGATTACAATACGAGTATATCATCGTACTTATTGCGTTAATTTCAAGATGTCATACTAGGTACTCAAATATAAAGTAGGTATCCCGTCATACTTAGCTGTCAGGCCAAGTTTAGCGCTCGCAGCTAGCAATGTTTGATTTCGACTCGAATTGGTTCTATGTATTTTATCATCATCATTCATCATTTCAGCCGAAAGACGTACCGGAAGGTAAGGTGTGGGTAGGCCCTCCCATAAGGTGGACTGATGACCTGGTAAAGGTCGCGGGAGTCCGCTGGAAGCGGGTGGTCCAGGACTGGTCATTGTGGTACTCTCTGGGGGTGTCCTATGTCCACGTGCAGCTGTGGACGTCTTTCTATATATTTAATTATCTCTAAAGACTCGTTTGAATGACTTTATAAAAAAAAAACTAGCGTTTACCATAAATATCAGCTAAATATTTTACCTGTAGGCGTAAATGTTTTACTGCGTCAAGGGTTGGCACCCGATTATTTTAACGACTTCTCGGAATAAACTGTATAACGCCGTTGGTTTATTTGCATGCGTATCAGATCACGGGAATGGTCTCTCATCACACAGGAAAAGTTTTTAAGCCTATTTAATATAACGAGATGGTCGCTGTGTCTTGATTGTCGCTGAACTATATTACGTTATAAGACAACCTATGCAGTTATATAAAGCTAAACTATTGAGAAATACGATGAGTTATTTAAGCTAGAGTATAAAAATACTTTAGGTTTATTATAAATTCATGGAATATAACGTTGAAATTTTGGTTATAATTACAAATACCTATGTGACTTAATTGTAAAAATCTAATTAAATTGACAATAGATTATAATTTATACATATTTATAAATTACCAATCAACAAAATTAATCTTGGATTTCGGTTTTGTAGAAGCACTACCGCTGTTGCATTGATGTAAGATTGTTAATATGTATTTTATATGGACAATTACAATAACGTTTGTAAAAATAATAAAAGAAATAAAAAAAAACAATAAAAAGTACAGTATCAACAGAAAATAGTTAGTTCATCATCATATCAGCCGAAAGATGTCCATTGCTGGACATAGGCCTCCCACAAAGAGCACCATAGTGACCGGTCCAGCAGACTCCCGCGAATAGTTAGTTGGACGCATGAAAAACAAATCGAAAAAGTGTCAATCGTGACCAACTAAGGACTCCAATTCTCCAAAGAAAAACCCGCGTAGTCATATAAAGTAAATTATTGGTGTTACTGAAAATTTCAGTAATTTATTGTTCTGACCGGGCCCGTCCCTTGAGAGCTAGCTAAAAGCACGACACAGCCTATAGTGGATGACAAGCTGCGAAAATGTCTGCCATTAAATTCGCCGTTACGAACTGAGTTGTGGAGAATTGTCATAGTTTACAATTGAGGGAATTGGGATGATTGGGTGTTATTAAACAGAGATTCAACAAGGCAAATCTATTTATAAAGCGATACTTTTGGGATTTAACCTAACCCCACATCTTATGTGACTTTGTATGCTGGAAATTCTAAACACAGTATTTGAAATTATAAGGATTCTCGGTATATTTACGATATATTATCATGAAACCAATATCTAGTTGAGCGTATTATCGAATTACCTTCCTGATATGTGTTATATGGTTCCATTTGGCACCAAGCAATTGCATAAAATCTTTTGTAACATAAGCGGTCATTATAATATTCTTCACATTAAAAACCTTTTATCTAACGTCTATTCCATACTTCACAAGGAAGAAGTTTCATGCAATTTCCTGAGAATATATTGTCTTGTAAACTTTTATGTTACTAAAGGCCAATTTAGTTCAAAGAAGACTGAGTATATTATTTCCGGTCCTGAGTATTTTGTATGTAATTTCAATTAGCCTTTGGATAACTGCAAGTTATATCATATTTTATAAAACCGGAGGATATCAATCAGTAGATAATTTCTTTCATTCTTCTTAAACCCAGTAGGTAAGTTTATTATTATCTGACCACACTAAATATCTAAAATATATGTACACACATATATTAGTACTAGTAAAGATGTGTAGTTTAAATTATATTTTTGACTTTTCTACATTAATATTGCTTAACTGCACTTGGGTTGTTTCAAATTAGGTCTGAAAGTTCTCAGCGCTTGCAAATAAAAGTATGCAAAAATGAAATTACGAAGTATGTCCATAGGCTGAAACGTTTACGAATCCCCAGGAAAACATAATAGAAAATCGTCATTCTTTTTATTTAATCTGCAATCACCCAATGCTAAGCATAAATCTCACTTCGAATATGCCACTGATTGAGTGGTGGTCCTCGGCTAGTTTAACCTTTAGTCTTTTTTTATTTTCATTAGGTATACTTACAGTAGGAGATACAATGGCACGTATATAATTACTAGTTGTCTTTAATCTTTAATATTTATCTATAATCTTTAAATTTTATCCCAGACCCACCCGAAATCTTCCTAATATTATCAACCTATTGACCTTGTGGATTAAAATATTAGTAAGTATTCACTGCAAAAAAAACTTCATACCAGAGCATTTCTTAAAAAAATTGCAACTTCATTTTTTAGCAGATTTTCTGCCACTTTTATGTTATTTCTTCTCAGAATCACGATCTCTTTTCATCCCAATAGGAGATAAAAATGTCCCAAAATTTCCAGACATTTTTGATTATTCCTATTGTATTACCGCCGTACAAAGTAGGACTACTGTATAATGGAAAATGGTAACAAAATAGGAAAAAATGCTTGAAATATTTCTTTGAATCGAAAGAGCTATTCTCAGTGGAAATACCTAACATAAAACTAGAAAAAAATCAATTAATAATAACATTTTATTTTGAGAAACGCTCACTACAGAAACAAAACTTTATTAAATTAGTTATTGTAAAAAAGCACGATCGGATTATAAATTAAACTCCCTCCAGTTCACTCAGCTTCAAACAATACCTTTGCAATCAATACCATTAATCTTCACGAACATTCACGAGGAGGAAAATAATTCGGTGCAAAAGTTTTGACAGAACGTCTTGTGCGTTTTGAGGCAATTTAAAAATTAGAAGTGGTGCAAAAATGGGGACAGTTAAGTAATTGTGATGCAAATTAAATGCTTGTTTCAAATTAATATTTAATTAAGTTTAGAGGGTAATGTTCTTTTTACAAGCTCATAAGTTAATATGAGACCTTTGCTTGTTTTTAACTCACTATGTAAAAGAAAACATTTTTAGTATGTGAACAAAAATTCATCCATTATTGGTTGGTTAGGCTTTATTAAGCAAGTAATTAAGACATATTTCTACAACCAAACTTAAAGAATACAGAGGTTTTTACAAAGAAAATTACATAGCTACAATTTTACAGGATTTTCCTTTTTATAATATCCATTAGTATAAATAATTGTGTTTGTTTGCTTCTGACCGTAACTACCGTACCAGCTCTTTTCAAAATATGTGATATATTGTAAATGTGATTCGAAAATCTAATTTTAAAAGAGAGATTTGGTGTATATAAAAAAAAATGTATTTTGGGAATACGATGTTTACAGAATTTGGTTCTTCACCCAATGTAGTATTTTGCAATTATTGTGTTAAGGTCACGAGGGTGAAGACTACCTGGATTATTATAATTATTACGAAGTACTACCTAGCTTCCCGCGCTGCAGCTCCGCCGACGTATTACAAAGAACGCGGGACTAATTACCTATGTACATCCCGCAGTTCCATTTTACATACCTACTGAAGATATATTCAAAATTGGATGAGTAGCTCCAAAAATTAATCCCTGCATACAAACTTTATCTTTATAATAGGTACCTAATAGGATAGATTATTGGAGACCAGTTATAAAAAGTAATATCTATTCTACGTATAATTTTTTAACTAGCTTCCGCCCGCGACCTCGTCTGAGTGGACCCATGATAAAAAACTATTTTTTATTTTAATCCAGGCTATAAACTATCTTCGTATAAAATGTCATCCAAATGACATGATGATGTGTTTGTGTGTATTGTGTCTATACAGTTTGTTTTTATGTGTTTTGTCACGAATAAATGTTTTTTTCTTTTCTTTTTTTTTTCAAATCTAAACAACCAAGCATTCAAACTTTCGCATTTATAATATTAGTAGGTGAAGTAGAATAACAAATCTCAACACATTACGCAACATCCAGTAGCTAATCTTCATTTGCTGGGGCATACCCAAATGCGACATGGCTGGCCGTTGTTTCTGTAATATCATTTTCTTTCCCGAAACGAGGTCGTGTCGTTTCCACATACAGTAGAAAATCCACT
Source organism: Epinotia nisella (assembly GCA_932294315.1). Lineage (NCBI taxonomy): Eukaryota > Metazoa > Arthropoda > Insecta > Lepidoptera > Tortricidae > Epinotia > Epinotia nisella. The sequence continues at coordinate 15,975,844 of OW028681.1, forward strand.
TAAAGCATAATGTTTATCCGCCCCGGCCATTATCCATAATTAATCACACACTTAAACTGACCACACCCCAATCGTTAAAAAAGAATGTTACTTGAAATCCTTCTCTAGAGGGTCAATTTGAGACTAATTACGCATTCTAGTTTGATTTCCATGTTTTTCACGTAAGGCGCGCCGAACGATGACGAATGCACATCGAAATTCAGTAACATAACTTCAATTCAATAACATTGGTTTAATAAATCTGATAATCTATTCACTCCATCACCTTCCAAAATTAAATCATGTAAAAAAAATATAAAAAATGTAGCACGGTACCTAAACTACGGGTATAATGTTCAGAACGATTTCATAATTGAAAATGAATGAACCATTTATTTTTATGAAGCATGAACAGGATTCAATTTACCTATCAGCTACGCATTATAATGAATACGTTGTAACAACTATCAGTCTTGGTAATTATATTTACATAATTTATAGATGATGTCGTTGTGATTCTGAGAAGTATTATGTGTAAAAGACGATCATTTGCGATAATATTTTCCTCCTGACGTCTTGATCTTTGTCTACAGGGAAATGTTCTTAGCGTCCTCTGCCCACCGGTCTTCCTCTTAAGATCTTGCAAAATACCTTCATTAGTAGTTATTCGTTATCGACATTTCAACTATAAAATAATCGCCGTAGAGAAACTCTTCGTAAATTTACGTAAAGCTTCGAGCATGAATTTTCCGTTTAGTATTGATTATTGCTAGAAAACTTGCAAAGAGCTAATTACGTGGCAGCTGACGTTTTTCAATTACAATGTTCAACTTAAAAAAGGCAAAAACAGTATTGAATAGAAAAACGATCAAAATGTATTAAAAGATTTAAAAGTCAACAAAATAAACTCAAATTCTACTGAAACAATGAATATATATTAATTAAAGAGTTTTTTTGATTTATACACCTACTAGCTTCCGCCCACGACTTCGTCTGCGTGGACCCGCGATAAAAACTATTATATATTTTACTTCAGGCTATAAACTATATTCGTGCAAGATGTTATCCAAATCTGTTGAGCCGTTTTAGCGTAATTGAGTCTAAACATCCAAACTTTCGCATTTATAATATTAGTAGGATTGTTTAAAAATGTTTAAAAATTAAAACATCCCTCAATCTTTGTAAGACTTGGCTCATTCTATGAAGATAAATTCTAAAGTATTCAATAAACAATAAAATTGTTACTACTTTATAAAAAATACTTAGTCCATTCATAGAAAGCTAAAAAACTAAACCTATAGTTATTCATAAAAAATGCATAAATGCGACAAAATGTCGTCACTTAAGCCAGATTTTCAAATAAAGATCGCAGGTGGCTTTTACTAAGCAACGTCGATGGAGCACAATTGAGTCTCCGCTTGACGCGTCACAATGGCAAGACTATGTAAGTATGTATACACGCTCGATGTGCTCGCCGCGTTGAGCATGAAACAGAGACAATGCTGAGGCTAGAATATGGCAGGGAATAGTGGCACGTTATTGTGAAATATTTAGAAAATAACTATTGGCTACTTTCTTTCTTTCATGTTGCGTTTCGAACCAGTTTTAAGAGAGGATCAGATTTATTTATGCCAAAAATACATCTGCTCCTCTAATAATTAGAGTCCAATTGTAATTGATCCAAACAACCTACAATTTTACAGCATAATAAAAGGCAAAAATGAGAGACCGCTGAAACGGCTCATACATAATGAATAAAGATCGTTATCAACGTGCTGAATTGGTGGCAAAGGGTATGGTTGGCAGAAAAAACAAATACATTTGAATATTCACTTTTGTTCTTAACTATAAAATAAATACTTACCTTCTTAGGATTACACCTCTAGATATAACTCTTTACGGTACAAAACCTTTTCCGCCATTATAAATTTTTAAAACAATGTACGTCAAATGACATAAAATGTCATAAAAATACAACTATAGTTGAAAATCTAATTACATTACTCGAAGTGTTTATTTTAATCTAAATAATCCAATGCACATCGTATCTAGAGTGGATATTGCAGTATTTCAAGTGGACTCCTAATAAAGTGCACGTACGATCACATTTACATTCACAGTATGGATTTGACATCCGGATTTTATTACGACGGACGAAGCCACGCGATGTACTGTTTGTAATATCAATATTAAAAGGAAAAAATACAATATAAATAAGCATTTAAAGTCAAAATCTCATCTAAATAAAATAAGCGGTTCATATTCTCATTCCAAGCTACAAAAAAGCTTAAAAGACAACCCTGCTGTGGAACTCAAAAACAGTAAGTTATTTTGTAAATTGTGTGATTCGACATTTCATCCCTCTTTATCTAGTTTGGACCGGCATATGAAAACGGATTCACACAAAAAACATTACAATATGAAAAATGGTCAAGAACAGTTCAACAAAGATTTGACTGATTTTATGATTCATTGTAATATACCGTGGTCAAAACTTGACAACCCAAAATTTCGAAATTTTTTGGAAAATAATTTGCGTAATTTGTTTTTTTTTGTCAACCATACTTTGCCACCAATACAGCACGTTGATAACGATCTTTAATAATGAATTAATGACTTAATGACCCAGAATAACCTCAAAAGTTCCCATCTTCCTCCTCAATCATTAAATACGTTAATTGATTGACACTCCGAATCTATATAGTCACATTTTCGATTTTACCCGATATGAAAACAGTATTAACTACATCTGTATATCCTAGAACATAATTCGACGGTGAATATGACTAAACGTAGCACAGATCAGAAGCGACTCGACGCGACGATTCAACCGCTGTAACAGTTTAATCTGCCGTGTAGCGCACTTCAGTGCTCTCGTCAGAGATGGGATGCTGCAGACACACCGGTTTAACTCTTGTTCAGATTTTGTACAGCGACGGAAAAAAGGTTTAGTAACTTGGCTAGGTTTAACTAAACCAGAAAACCAAATAAATTTATTTTATAAGATAGTAACAATATTATACCACCGCCCTGTTTTCGCGACAATTTAAGGGGGCGGGGGAATGGTCAATTTTCGTCATTTTTCCTAAATTACTTCAAATTTGTTTTTGCTAAAATTATAAAAAAAAATATCTGACATTCTTACAACAACCCCTTTCATTTGATATGTCACACAATACAGTTTGCGAAACTTTTTTTTTTAATTTTCCAGTTTACCCTCCAAAAGTGGCCCCCGTGTTCAGAATTCATTAATTTACTTTACGCGTCCATCTTTGAGTTACCAATTTACATATGTGTACTAAATTTTAACTCAATCGGTCCAGTAGTTTTGGAGCAAATCGGCTGTGATATATGGACAGACAGACAACCGAGTGATCCTGTTTTCCATTTTTTTCCTTTTGAGGTATCGGAACCCTAAAAATAGATAAAGATATATTTTTGCCATAAAATAATGACATAGGTACATTTATGAATCAAACAAAAACATGTGGAAACCTAAAACAGGAAGTCAATGGATTCCACAAATTATTATTTGTAACGTGTTTTCAATCAATCAATCAATCAATCATTTATTTGCTCCATGACACATCACAATGCATGCAAATATATTTTAATTATTTATATTTAGAGATAAAAAACACACACTTATAAGTTATACATGAAATTAAAAAAGACAAGTAATATATGTCAACAAAATAATAATAAAACAAAAAAGAAAAGTCAATGGCAGCAAAACAAACAGTCAAAGTAAATAATAATAATAAATTCTCAAATAACGTAATTAAAATAAAAGTCAATAAATAGGATTATCAGGATCATTAGTCAAATTTTTTCATGTAATATTCCTTTATAGAGTAAAACGGACGGGCTACAAAATATTGTTTTACTTTCATGTCAAATGTTTTTATATCATCACAATTTTTTATGTCATCTGTAAGAAGATTATAGACCCTTATGGCAGTGTTATTTAAGCTCTTGTCAAAATGAGTATAATGTATATCATTAAGGATTAACCTATTTCTCTGACGGAGATTGTGGATGTTAGTCTCGCCTTGATGTACATTGTAGATGTTTATTTGAGAAGACATAAACACAGATTCGGTAAAGATAGAGTGAAATGACGGTCAAGATTTTGTTATCTACAAATATACTGCGGTGTGAGTCGGGAATGGAGGCACACCTCTCAATAATTCTCAATGCCTTTTTTTGTTTTAACAAAATTGAATTAATATTGGTTCCATTTCCCCAAACCTCAATGCAGTATCTTATTATGCTCTCGAAATAGGAAAAATACATGTTCAACAAAACTTCTCTAGTCCCAACATGCATAAGGGATTTCATGGCATAACATGCACCCGCTAGTTTTTTATTGATCTTATCAATATGATTATACCATCTCAGGAAAGGGTCAAGATCTACACCTAAAAACTGAACACACTTAGCTTTAACGATTGGGATATAAACCATCCTCCTAGTTGAGTCCAAGTTTGTTGCATGTATACATTTAGAGTTTCAGTAGATGATGCCATTAAAATAACACTTGTATCATCACCGTAAATATAGGGGGTTCCATAGCTTAAAGCATTTGGTAGGTCGTTTATAAAGATTATAAAAAGTATGGGCCAAGAACAGACCCTTGAGGAACATCATATTTTACATGTTTTTTTTTTCATTCGAGAAGGATCGTAAATGCAAAAATGTGGCTGAAACAATTACGTCTATATTTTAAAACTGTAATAAAAGTAAGCACCTTTTCATATAAGCCTCGAGCATCGGCCGGATGATCCCCACTTGATTGGAAATATTTGTACGTCCACTGTACCCACGTTTTTAGGTGTGATACAAATCCCGTTGTTTTACAAGCCAACCCGTTTTACTGACGCCTTCAAAGAAAAATAAAAGAGGGTCTTCCATAAAACTTGTTTCAAGAGGGAGAAAAATATGTGCCGTCTGGAAGACGATTTATTGTATTTTGATACTGGGAACCGGAGCTATTAAATTGAAATTAGGGTGCTAAATTAAATATCGATGAGCTGCTTCTGATGCCCCAAATGCTCGAATCAAAAATATTGTGTTTTGAGGCATTTTTTCCAATTAAGTGAATGGCTAATAAATCACAAAAGGGCGCACACGATACCATTGTTCCCAATAAACAATAAACCTGTCTAGTCTTTTCAATTTTTGAATTACGCAGAGCGCGCTCGTGCCGGCAGCATGGCGTCTCGCTCCCTCTAATACAATCCAATTTTAATACAAACTCAACTTCTTCAGCAAAACTTTCTTACAACAATAACATAGGTATGATCCTATTTGAATTTTAAATCTCTTCAACCTTTACTTCGAAACTATGTTAAAAGTTAAACTGTCAGTCCGAAGTTATTCAACGAGCGGAGTTTAGGTACCTGTAATTTAAATGAAAACTTTATTCGTTTTCAGTTCAAATAAATTCAATCTTCACTTTTGCCAACAATTAGTTATTATCAGGTTAACAATTCGGGGAAGGGTTAAATTCATAGTTAAGACGATAAGGGAAAAACTTCAGAAGGGTTTCCATTATTAAAGAGATCAAAACAGAATACTTCAATTCAACTTCGCTGGCTTGTCCTTCATTCTTATAATATTTATAGCAGCAGTAAAAGCAGAATTATTAAACTGGCAATAACAAAATGTTTACCAATAAAATAACCGAACAAAACGTAAAGTTTTAACAACAACCTAAATATTAGGTATTTTATGTACGGCCAGCCTTTCAAACTGTTTTTTAATTACGTTTTATTTCTAGGCTAAATAGCTTAATTTAGTAACATATCACAGATTACGCACCTTCCAAGGGGGCATCCATTAAACATAACATTTCGTCTAAGTATTTTAGTAAACGTGAGAGTCGGAAACGCGTCACTTTACGGAGTGCGTAGTTTCGGATGTCGTTCCATTAGAGACCGTCTAATGGTTGCCGTTACAGGCCAGTCTGTAGCCGTGCGGGCTTCTTTATAATTGTGAGGATCCTGAACGCATTAACGGAGGCAGACCCATCTATCAAATAAAACCTACTATCCTAAACTACACAAAGACATCTTGAATATCCATTATAAGTCGTTTATTAGTCAGACATAAGATGAAATTTCCATTAGAGAATAAGGTCAAAATCAAAGATATATTTGCACTTTTGCACTTTATTATATTGTAATAAGGAGATATATACGACGACTGTGCATACGATATAAATTTGTCATTTGATGAACCTTAAGAAAAAAGAAGCTTCATCTTCCGATTTAAGCTTTGTATTTCTACCGATATCTATTATTGAATAAATGAAATTCTTCTAATCACCAAACAACATGAAATATTTTTCCCGGAATTTGCACAAATAAATCGGAACACCCTTTTCAATACAGCAATCTACTTTTATGATGACATTTTTCAAATTGATATTTCGTCTGAAGCGAATGACATTGAAATGTATCAGGCTCAGAATGAAATAACAGTGTATTTCATTAAAGTAGACGCGGGACAATTACTATGGGAGAGTTATTTCTCATTCATCATCGTGATGGGGTAATTAGTGGCCAGGCCCCTAATTTAGATTAATCGGTATTCAATACCATCCATATTTTTATCAACTCTGCCATTCTCACAGTTGTTCCGCAAAAACATTACTTCAACAAACAGAACAAGCATCTTAGTAATTTTTCAAATTGACGAAATCATCATTTTAAATTTACACTATATCTTACTTTCCTTAAAATAATAATGTTTTACGGAAATACGCTACTAATTTACATTTAAACATGCATTTTAATTAGTACAATTTACATAAACCAAAAGCGAAGCTTTACAAATTAAAGCTCCGAAATAGGATTGTTATTATTTTAATAATTTTACTAAGGGGTATCCCCTCGTTTCTTATAAACCGCTCGCCCCCTTTTAAAACAAACGTGCATTTCTTCCACGAACGAGAAAAGGAGATACAGCTACTCTTCAGGAATGACTTTTTTGGGCAAATTATATTAAGCTTTTACGAAATTTTAGATGAGGTAAAATATCGTCATTTTTATTTTGATTACCTATATCGTTTGATAACATTTGAGGCAGCTGAGGTAAGAAAGGGAAAATAAAGACACGACTCACAGACTTGGCAGAGAAAAAACTGGACAAGTGCGAGTTCAACTCGCGTGGTGAGGGTTCCGTAAAATTCCTATTCTCTAAGCATTAGGTGCTCCGAACGAAATACACAAAAATATTGAGAATTTTCCCGTTACTTTGAATACTCAAACTTCTTATAGGTTTTCCTGTAATCTTTAGGCAAGTAACTATTTTCCACACAGATTGGACAGACAGACAACTGAGTGATCCTATATTGGTTCCGTTTTTTCCTTTTGAGGTATCGGAACCCTAAAAAAGAACTAATCAATCGTGTTTCGGCTTACATACTTACGACAAAAAATATGTAATCAAGATAGATATTTCCGAAAATTATAATTGTGTTGCCTTGTGCAAACATTATAATATAATATTTAGCCTTTGAAAAACCTCATAATACTCCAATTCATGTCCTGTATGCCCACAAACAGAATTGCCGAAAAATCTTTATAAACATTATCAGTTCATTCGAGCGGACAGCACGCAGAAATTCGCCGTAAAGGGCATTTAATTTCAATAAACCAAACACATGAAAAATAACATTTATATACATTTAATGGTAAAATACGATGAGATTAAACGATGTTAATGGTGAAAATTGGTTGAGAAAATTCATTGCCAAGACTTCCTTGAGCTACTTGCTCATGCGCATACTTTAAATGTGCAGTATAAGTACCTATATCGTGTTTTCATTGTGAAGTCGTTATCGTCTTCATTAATTGAAATGCTTCAATAATTAATTTATGGGTAATTGGGGCAAGGAAAAGTATTAATACTCAATTTAAAAATCATTTGATAGTACGGTTTTAAGGTCCCAAGCCCAATGGAATTCTGTTACGAGATCAAGACACAGTTTGTGTGTTCGTATGGTCTCTCAAGATCTGGTATATCCCGCCCGACTCTATCTTGGCTATCTTGTTCGACTTGACACGTGACGATAAACCCGATTGCGCTAGAATGTGCGACACGCGTATGCCATGATTTGAGTTTTTTATTTAAGATCTAGCGGGGATATTTTGCAAGAGAGGCTATAGCATCAAACGAGCATAACTCCCATTTTTGAAGCCTTATAGGCATATACGGACAAATAAAGGAAACTTTACTTATATTTATTTGTAGGTTATAATCAATGGAAGTAAAAGCTAATACTTCAACCTTAAGTTTAATCTAAGCGTACCGGCTAAGACTAGATAGCTAGTTCAAAAATACATAGATCCAGTCAACATTAAGCTAAACACTCGTCTCAGGCAAGTGATTATGGAAATCAACGCCGAGGATTAGTCGGCTCGCTGAATACAGATGATAATTCCAAAAAAATATTATTGCATGGCGCTCTAATTCGAGGTTCATTGTGAAAAATTTCGCAGTAATAAAGGCACACGACTATTTTTCTTCGCCGAGTGCTGTTAAGTACTCTATGACACCTGCGCTTCGTTATATTTTTATATTTTGCGAATATTCATGGCTGTTTCGTCCGTTACTTCAGTCGGGAAACTACGGAATTCCAGGCAGGTTACTTGTACTTTATTTATTAATATGTATAGCGTATAGGTTTCCATTAATAGCTGCCCGCGAATTATAAATAACGCAGGTGTAGCAACGAGTAAATATAGCCTTATCCCAAAGGTTTATTATATATATATATATACTGTCTCAAATTTAATTTTACAATAAAACCATATAAATAAATTATTACAAATGTTCGGACATGTTTTCTTGTAGAACAACGCATTATGTTTTTTTCTTTGTGTTTATATGCAGGTTATTAAAAGTAAGTTAAGTACTAATAAGCTTAATTTAGGCAAAAAAAAGTAGTATCTTTACTATTTTTCCAAGAATAAATAGGTATGACATAATCCCCTAAAGGTATGCCGAGGCTGCCTTACTATGTTCTTTAAAGTGTGTATAGTACAACACATTCTTGTCCGTTGAGTCTTTCTATCTATATAAGGAGCGCAACATGTAGAAATTATAAATGATATTAAAATAATAGATTCTTGGAAAACGTCTGTAGTTAAATGCGAGTGATTAATGTAAAAATAATGAAATTGAATGAATACCTGAAAATGGTAGCTTTAAAGTAGTTTAAAAGTAAAGTGAGGATTATTTTTACCAGGTTGTGGCATCGGTGTAGATTAATATATAAAAATGTTTTCTAAAATAAAATTAATGTGAATCGACTTTCGCCGATCCGATACAATCCAAAAATGTGCGATCCGAATGACTGACCTTCATTTGCAAAGCATGGGTTCATCATAATCATATCAGCCGAAAGAGGTCCCCTGCTAGAGATAGGCCTCCCCCCAAATAAATAAAGTAAAACAACTGCAAGCAAAAACCAAAACTGCTTAATAATTGCGAAATTCCCTTGACTCCTTCTGAACCCTATCATCATAATATGTCTCTTCTGAGAAAATGGGCCCTCAGAAGGTCAGAAGGTTTTCAACAAATGATTAATTTTGAGGTAACTTAAAAACCAAAAAAGTACTTAGGTATCCAAATTGTGGATGATTTTTGGGAATCAATTGAAAAAAAAGTCAATTTTCTCTCCTACGATACTGATATATTTATTTATTTATTATAAGGCTCACAAAAACAAGTTACTATAAACATTATAAGACGTATAAATAAGGCATAATAAATAGATCTGGACTATGACACTAAATTAAGTGTGCACAGATGGATTTAAAACATTAAGACAATGTAAATTGCTACGGAGGTAACAGGTTGCTATTTATAAACGCTAAAATTAAAACCAAAAAACTAAAACAAAGTCGACACATTAAACGTTGAGTGGCACAAAACAAACAAAGACAACAAAATAAATTCTGGACGGTGTGCGGTTTTATTTGCATACAACATTTTTTATTTTATGTTTAAATGTGGGTGCACTCTCAGACCAAGAAAAAAAGATAGACGGAGCATGACGAACAACCTATTGAAGCTGGTTTCCAACCTAACCAAATAAGTTTGCCACACGCTCACGCACACATAAACAAATTAAATTGTACAAAACTATAAATAGCTGATCTTGATTGGTGAGGTGTTATTTTGTAAAATTGTGATTGAAATATTTCAGGTAAGAGATTACGAGACTTGAAACGGGTAATGAAATTGAAAAGACAGAGGAGGTCGGGACAGTCAATGTACGAGTGTTTAATTTTGTATAGTATCATTAGCTCACTGCATTTCCTGCGATCTGAGAGTGTAGGCATATTTAATTGTTTAAGCCTACTGGCGTATGACCGCAGTTTGCGACCACACTGGAACCTGAAACTGAGGATGATGAGGAATTGCTTTTTAGGGTTCCGTACCTCAAAAGAAAAAAAACGGAACGAAAAACGGTCTGTCACAGCCGATTTGCTCCGCAACTACTGGACCGATTGAGTTGAAATTTGGTAAACATATGTAAATTGGTGACCCAAAGATGGACGCGTAAAGTGAATTAATAAATTCTGAACAAGGGGGCCACTTTTGGGGAGTAAACTGGAAAATTAAAAAAGAAATATTCGCAAACTGCATTGAGTGACATATCAAATGAAAGGGGTTGTTGTAAACATCTCAGATACTGAGGCGGTATGTTCGCTTGGCGATAAGCCCCTTTTCATCAATAAGTTAAATCTTAGATACATTTTTTTATAATTTTAGCAAAAACAGATTTGAAGTAATTTAGGAAAAAAGATGAAAATAGACCATTCCCCCCCTTATCGCCGAAACTACTAGGCTTAAAATTCTGAAAAAAATATGGAAAATAGTTCCTTGCCTAAAGATTACAGGAAAACCTATAAGAAGTTTGAGTATTCAAAAAGTAACGGGAAAATTCTCAATATTTTACGGAACCCTCACCACGCGAGTCTCACACTTGTGCGGTTTTTTACTTTTTATAGTCTATTTATGTGGCCATCACTGGACCATACTGACGTATATACCTAGGTATTTTAATGCATATATGTTTTGAAGTCCTTATAGTGGTCCGAAAGATTAAGCCATTCAGCGTAAGGCCTTTTTATATTAAGTGATCGTAGTGAGAATGGAAAGTCCATTATTCTCTACAGCATTGTCATTCCAGACAATCTGGCGATATGCATCTCGATCGGAGAGTCGGGCCACTTCGACATGTTTTGCAAGCGTTACATGTATTTACTTTCACTTATTTTGATCACTAAGCTGTCAAGTTTTCCTATAAAATTATCATAATTTGAGCTGGCTTCATCCAAATAGCAAACTGTATTCGATAAAGTTAGGTTTTTAGTAAAAAGTTGCATAACTTTATATTAGACAAGGAATTGTACCTATCTCTTAGAAACAGAGGAGCTAAGTAGACGTCCGTTGGCCAAAACGGCCTCTTAAGGAAAATTGCTTCGAAGCAGCGGCGGGTACCAAATGTTCCGATGCCGGCGGAATAAATTCGGAATGCTCTTACGAATACGTTCTACCAACGAGTCAATATATACATTGTAGTTTATATATAGGTCCTGTGATAAATATACAACAATGATGGAAAACAAGCGTTTGATGGTAGGCAGAAATCGTATTCTTCCATAGGATGTCACTTTAGAGGAGTCATACGTGGTGCCGACCCTTATTAATATGTATATATTTATTCGTTTGCTGCTTTGGTTGCTTATTATATATAATAAACTATGTATGTGTAGTGATGGTTGTGCAGTACCACTACACACAGTGTAGATAAAATCTATAGACCATTGTTCAGAAAGATTACATAATGGGCATTTTACGAGCTATTGTATATTTCACTTAATTAACATGGTAACTTTTGCTAATTCAGATTTCTTGTCTATTCAGTCCGGGTTTAGTTTCCATTCTAAACACTGACTAACTTAATTTCCGGACACAGTTGGAATGAGAATTATAAATGCTCGAAGATTACTTGAATACCTAATATGTTTCCTTAAAACCAATATTTTGATCTCATATTAAGTTTTTTTCCGAATTCATTCTAAATTGCAAAGTATAATAAAAGGTATACATTTACTTTTTCAATTTTATACTAGTTGACACAAAAACAAAGATTTAACAATCATAATATCACGATTTAATTTTAAAATTACTTAACCTGAAAAATAATAACACTTATCTACATTTTAACAAAATTCGCCTGAAAATCCATAGTGAAACTGACCGCCTAAATTACGTAGGCACTTTTTCTGATTGCCTTCCAACGTAACCCGTTTCTAAGAGGAGCCCTAGGCTTATCTAGTAAAATAAGGTAATATACCATTGTAGTTCCTGTACAGTTAAGTCCATTTAGCGTAGAAAGAGGGTAGGCTCGCGGACCCGTCATGCATATTCAAGAGAGAGACTGAGCCAAGTGGTTCAATGTTACTTCGGGCACTAAACTGCCGCTTTCTGCCCTCCATGCATAGAAAGTCTTATCTGACAATAATTTACACTCAAATGTTCCCATTCGTGTAAGCCGGGCAGCACGCTAATTCTTCTTAGCGTGGATCAGCAGACGTTTTTTGGTATAAATTTATAATTTACCTGCTTGTAAATTTGGGACTTTGTTTTTGTTTTGGATGAATGTGAAACGGTTGAAATATCTATACACCTTGCTTTTTTTGGATTCCGATTCGAATTACGTTTTAGTCAATGATGTTACATAAAAACCGGACAAGTGCGAGTTCAACTCGCGTGGTGAGGGTTCCGTATATTACCTAAATTTAATTTCAAAATATTGAGTATTTTCCCGGTACTTTGAATACTCAAACTTCTTATAGGTTTTACTGTAATCATTAGGCAAGGAACTATTTTACATATTTTTTCCAGAATTTTAAGGCTATTAGTTTCGGAGATAAGGGCGGGGGGTGGCCGATTTTCGTGTTTTTTCCTAAATTACTTCAAATCTGTTTCAGCTAAAATTATTTAAAAAAAATCTGAGATGCGTATAACAACTTCTTTTATTTGATAATGTCATTCAATACAGTTTGCGAAACATTTTTTTTTATTTTCCAGTTTACCCTCCAAAAGTGGCCCCCTTGTTCAGAATTCATTCATTTATTTTACGCGTCCATCTTTGGGTCACCAATTTACATGTGTTTACCAAATTTCAACTCAATCGGTCCAGTAGTTTCGGAGCAAATCGGCTGTGACAGACGGACAGGCAGACGCACGAGTGATCCTATAAGGGTTCCGTTTTTTTTCCTTTTGAGGTACGGAACCCTAAAAAAAGACCTCGTTTTATATACAATACAGATACAAAGCGAACCAAGTTACGCAAATACATAATATAATACAAATAATATGATGATTTAGTACAAAAGTGCAGAATATCAACGCGAATAGTAGTCATTGCAAACAGACGCCGTACAAAACAGATTGGTCCCATAATTCAATAGTTCATCGCAGAAACGCAATAAAAGGCATATTTCCCGTACGTGCCGCCACGCACATAAATTTCCACATGTGAAAGAAAAACATTCCCCTTTTAGAATTAAGGTCCGTTCAACACCAAAAAATACAGGTAGATAATTAAGGAATTCCATCTGAAGCTTTGTGCGGTCGCGGAACAAAAGGCCAACAGTTCGGAATAAGCTCAATTCATTTATTTGACCTAAAACAAGTTTGCGAAGAATACAAGAATTTCTCTAGCCTGTTTACAAAGTATTATCTCAAGAATTAATTTGTTACCTTTACCATTTATAACTAAGAGTTCCACTATGTCAGTTTATGTTCTGATTTATTTGATAACTGATTTTGTCAATAAAGTGCTCGCTTGTAAACCGCTAAAATACGCTTACTATACCATCGGTCAGATAAGATGTCCAAAAAGTTCAAAATACTAAAAATAGAGATATAGAACCTTTGGTAATCTATAATGGAAAATTTGTTTACATTATTATGTCTTTTAACGGAGAAAAAAGGAGATTACGGCGGCTCGAAATGCAAGTTTTTGTATGGCCCGCGCGCCAGCCCTTATTTCCCCTTAAGGATTGATGTAGGTTATAATATTTCATCGCGTGGTTCTCTCTCTAAGCGCGCGACTCTTGCTCGAAAAATAATATTGACTCTTTGGGTTCGAAGTGAGGCAAAGTATTAAGGGTAATTCCAATTGTATCTCTATTATCACACGGAAGAAGTTGTTTATCATCTGCAACGCGTTATTCAGAAAAAAAAACTCATCCAATAATATGGAAATAATGCAAATTCTGAAGTGTTGCAATAAATATTGCAACGCAAAAACTGAAACATGTCGATTAGTGAAGGGGAGTTCATTTTAATATTGGTTTTGCTCTTTATAAAAAAACACACCGCGTAATTACAATACCTCCAAAACATGCTTGTTTTTACCAAACCAGGTTAAAGTTTATCGTTGATTTTGGAATTCTACCAACGTCTTGCTAATTGATTTTAATCACGGCGTGAGTGCAAGTCCGGCCAAGTCACTAGTTAGCGGAAACAAATGGCTCGGCCTGGAGCCAGCGGTCTATCTGACTAAACGTATTTCATATCAAATGTACATTACACGTGTGCGACTCGGGCCACGTTTACGTACAGGCAGACAGATTGTTTTTTTTTCCTTATTTTGTCTGCTATTCAACCAGTATAAATTCGTTGCTGGAGCTTGCTTTACGGACCGGCACGGGGAAAGGCGTATACAGATAAAGTCAGACAAGTTTATCCCTGACCAATTCTTTATGACATTGACATTAGAGTAAATTTCACTTCGCCACTGGAAAAAATTACTATATCTATACTTTTACGCGACACAACGCGCGCGCTTGTCAAGCGCTCGATTGCGTTTCCATTGTGCATGTCGTGCAACATTACGCCGGTTGCTAAAATAGGCTTTAACGTTTCAGAACAAGGGAGCACAATGTAAATATCATATCAAATAAATACGTTAAGTCGAATAGTCCTCAGGGAAGATACTCGTAATAGCAGAGCGCATCTCAATTCCAATTGGTCATATATTCATTGCATTCATTGACAGACACGACATATCGTATTAGAGGAATGTAACTAGTATTGTAGGTCACTCGGACATCGAAGTGGAGAAATTAGTAATAGTTGTGCAAATCTGTTTACAATGTGGAATGTTTAGACTGAAGTGTACAAAGCAGAGGTGTGACGTTCCAAGAATTTACCATGTTATGTCCACTTCATCAGTCCACAAGTAAATGAAACATATTGACATTTTAACTTGTGAGTAATTTTTTTGTTTATATTATAAATATTTTGCACGCCTACGTGGCAGAACATATATAAGCACCATAAAAGCAAATTAAATGTAAGATCAATTTATCGCTTGTGTACTTGCAAATAAAAATCTTGAAACTTGAAAAAATGCACTTCGAAAAGTGCTCGTATGTAAGTAAAGTAGGACAATCAACCAAGGAAGTATATAATTTAACAGCTGATGCTACACAAAGTTAGTCGGTTGTAAGACATAATAAGGAAGTACTCGTAAGTAGGTTAAAACACTGCGTCTTATGACGATAAGTATTTGATTTTTACCTAAAATATTTATATTTATCGTAATTGAAGCGAGAGACAATTTGCCCAACAGTGGGACACTTTACAGGCTCAGGATAATTTACTTTAACTCACTTCTTCGCCAAGCCACATGGGTAGGTACATAAAAAAATTCCACATTTCCTTTCCAATTTACCACATGAACTACTTTCCGAGAGCAAAAAAATCCAAGTCGCTGCTATATATAGGCTGATAATATTTGAGGAGTTTTCCGTTGATTCCTCAAGGATCTCAAAATTGACACTGCTACTTCAACGACGACATATCAGAATCTTTCACGTACTTTACATCCTTAAGGAATTCCATAAGTCATCTTATCGTGGTTTTCATCATCAGTTCCACTTCAACAAAATTGCGATTTCCGAGGGTATACACGAGTTATAATAGAAAATACTGAAATCACTACACGTGTGCCTACAAAATGTGAAGGTTGCTCTCGATTTCCCTGGGATCCCTACATCAGATCCTGACTTGTGCTCATCTGAATAACTTGAAAGAATATGATTAAAGTTCTTAACGTACCTATAAAATTTCAAAAAATATCCTACAACTCCTAACCGTTGAGGAGTTGTGTAAGTTCCATCATCAGCTCACCAACTAGAAGTGATGACTACCAGACGCAAATACCTGAATAGCTTTAGAAAATACATGAAACACGTAATACGTGCCTGTAGAATTTGAGGGTTGCCCTCGATTTCCCTGAGATTTTTTGAAGTCAGTTAAAAAAATAACATTGATTCAAAACGGAAATCTTTCTTGTTATCATTAAGTGGCCAATTAGCCAAGTCATCTAATTACAATACCAAAGAAGACATCTACTCGAAAATATCACAAGGTTAAGTTTGACCAAATTTTCTCCTTTCCCACGTATTTGTTACGTAAAGGAGAAATAGATTAGTATTCAAGCGTAATGACGGGATACGGAATTGGCAAGCAGCCCCTTTTGGCCAGCTCAGTTTATCGGAACGGTTCCCTTCTAAACGGTTGTCTTCAAAGTGAACTTTATTCTTCACGGATCAAGGTTTATACTCGTATTCTAATTATACGGTCAGATTAAATACGAGGTTAAGACTATCAGGTGAATTATCGCTTTTCTTAGCTTTGTCCTTTCACACTAAAATACATATATATGAAGGGAGATAAGAAATTCTGCGTATAAAACTAGAGGCTTTTTCCCTATTGTTCATTTTTTAGCTGTTTTTCTGTTTGTAATTTTATGTTTGTAGTGGTGATAAGGTTGGCACAACGTGACGAATGAACGCCAGAACGTGACGGATGTCTTATCCACAACGGTAAGTGATAAAATGGTATCCTCCCTTCTTACTAAAATGTGAATTTTGCTAAACTTTTAATGAGTC
Organism: Epinotia nisella; assembly: GCA_932294315.1. NCBI lineage: Eukaryota > Metazoa > Arthropoda > Insecta > Lepidoptera > Tortricidae > Epinotia > Epinotia nisella. Next base: position 15,992,817 of record OW028681.1, read on the forward strand.
AGCAATCCACATCATATTACTAAAATTATTTTTGAAACACGTTACTTGAACTAATTGAATAGGTGTTTTAGACGAACAATGTAATACAACAGTTGTCGTGGGTGTAAAAGTTAAAATACAATTAATCACATATACATGTATAATTCGTTTCTTTTCAATCCTTTTCACATTATGGCTTTGAATCAGTGGGAAACAATATGAATAAGAGTGATTGTTGCTTAAAAGATACATTGTTAGGTATGTTCAATCAGTTTAATCACAAGGCTTCGAGTTAACCGTAGTCGTGTACGGCACGGTTAACTCTAAGCCCTATGATTAGGCTTACCTAACTTTGTACATTCGTGTAAAAAGGAAGTACCACATAAATTGCAAAATCATAGAACAGTTACGTGATGTGCTAACATTTATAAAACTGCATTTTAGATAAACTATCGGCTGCGTTAAAACCTATGGGACCTATGGGACAGTGATGAATACGAAAAGATTTCATAGAAGTCCACGAAAAGTTCTTCAGAGAAATAATAATATGGCACTGAGATGGTTCTTGAAATATTACTTCTTCTTATGCCGCGTTTAAGCATAGGCGTAGTTTAGAGCGGTACACCCCGCACACCTGTCAAACGCTATAGATTTCCATACATTCTGAGAAGCCTGCGTATACGCGTGTGCGCAAACGTGGCCTTAGCGTTCATTCTTGTTAGATCACATGGGGAATTGCCCACTGTTGCGATCGCTGTGGTCGCAATCCGTCCCCATCAATCTTTATTGGCATCATGACGAGCGCAGCATACTGTACAGGGTTGTGGTACTTTGATGGTGTCTGTCCATGGGTCTGGTGATCGACCAAGCGGCTGAGTCCAGTTATTTTGTGCGTGTGTCTCCAAAAAACTCACGGGGCGTCAATTCTAATAATGAATTGTATGAGGCCCTGGTCTCCTATAAATCACGCCGTACGCTGCGTCACAATGCCTACTATGGAGATGTACTCTTGTTATCGTCGGCCACATTAGTACATCTCCATAGTAAGCATTGTGACGCAGCGTACGGCGTGATTTATAGGAGACCAGGGCCTAATACCTTGCACAGCACTCAGCTCGTTGATAGTATGCTGTACCAAGATTAGCAAAACGGAAGACTTAGGATCATGGTCTGTCTCATGACAGAAAAAAAACAAGGTATGTAATACCCGTGACAGCTCGTGACGTCAGCGTAACCTAACTAAGTCATCAGAATCTTAAAAACGGCGGACTGTCAGAGTGTTGCCACTGTGTGAAAGTAAATTACCCCAGTAAATTGCATATTAAAATAAAGATCATTCGTTGTTGGAAGCCTGTGTACATCGCGCCAGGGACACAAAGTGCTTAGAACCCAATTCCCTACGGTTGCTGCTCCGAGCTCGAACCTGAAAGCGTCACTCCTTTGAAAAGCAAGTCTGCTGTCGATTTTTTACACAATATTTTCTTGTCTGTGACTCGAAAACGTGTATTCAATGTAATTTATCTATTTAGCGAAATTAATGCGCATTGAATATTATGCAGAGTGAAGTGTATTTCTGCCCAAAGATAACATAATATAAAGGAATGAACTGAAGCTTTATTACACAGTGCATTTAATTAATATCGTTTTAATACAATCTGACACTTTAGGTTTGGCGCGCATACAACAAAACCGAATCCACACACATATAATGAAATACAATAGATCTAGTCTAATTAAAGGTCGGCTATATGTGCAAGTAAGATTCACTCACAGACCTAATGCTATAATCTCCCGTTTTCCATCCAACGAACAACGCGATTCTAATTGCAGTTATGCAATAATAATTAACAAAGACAATGTTGAACTGCCCCGTACGCCACTCGGCCGCATATCAATGAGAGGCACGTATGCAGCAACTACTGCTTTTGATTTTAATGGGGAGATTTTGTATTTAGAAACGCTCAAATTAATATCCGAATTATCCGCAGTATTAGAATCTTTGGGTACGTATTTGAAGATCGAAAATTGATATATCGACAGTGAAAACAGTTCAAAATATCGAAGATCAAAATATCAAATAAGTATATCGACCATTGAAAATGCGACGCCCAAATTAACGAAAAGTAAAACGTCGAACAATCAAAATAACTAATATCATATGTGCTACACTTGCATGCCACAGGTAAAATTATTAATTTTAATTATTGGCGGATTTTATTACGAGAGTGTGTTCCACCTTGCTTATTAAGACAGAGACATAAGACATTTATTTGGCAAACATGTTTACACGTAGTATTATAAGTACAGTCAGCATCAAAAGTAACTACGCAATCGAAGACGTCAAAAGCTCTTATTCCCTTTTAATAAAGACTTTTGACCACTTCATTTGCGTAGCTACTTTTGATGCTGACTGTACCAGTCCCTGCACTAGGCTTTGCCTGTATCGCAGGAGACCGTATATTACATTTTACATGCATGTTAAAAAATAATTATTAGATAGTATATTATAAATATCAATTAAATAAATAATACAATTTGTGTGTTTGTTAAGATGTGTGTGTGGTAGGTACTTTTAGCGGGAACGACATAGGAGACCTATTATTTTTGATTGGTTCAAAGTATTATAACATATTGTACAATTTTGTCACGCGACCCTGAAATCTGACATTTTCATGAAAAATACATTTTATGACGAGAATTTACCAAAGCGTTCGCTAGAATGATCGTGAAAATGTTCGCAGCGATGTTTGTACAATGCTTGGCTTTGTTCGTTGTTCAGTTCAACTAATTAAAATACTGCACCTAAATGCTTAACACCCATCATAAAACCAAGGTGTATAGTAGATGTCTTCATGTAGGACGTTATATTTATAATATAGTTACAATTAAAAAAAAAAAAAACAATTCCATCACCTCTACAAATTTGCCAAAACTCCTACCGAATTTGCGGGATGCAATAATGACCAAAGACAATAACGGCCGTCGGGGTTACCCGGGGGAATCGCAATGGGAGTCACGTATGTCTCGGCCGGCTTTGATTTTAAGGGGGCGGTTTAACGGCTACCCGCAGCGGTTGCGCTGTATTAAAACCGAGTATATGAAATCAAAATTTGTAAGGGTAAATATTCACTTTACGTAGTTTCATAAGTTACTTGCATGTGAATATAAACTCGGATATTTAAACGAATTGTATTATGTATCCTATTCATCATCATCATCAGCCTATAAACGTCCCACTGCTGGGCACAGGCCTCCTCTCATGAATGAGAGGGAACGGGCAGTAGTCCCCACGCTGGCCCAGTGCGGATTGGGGACTTCACGTACCTCTTTGAATTCCGTCTCAAATGGATGCAGGTTTCCTCACGATGTTTTCCTTCACCGAAAAGTTAACGGTATATATCAAATGATGTATCCTATTATTTATTAAATATTATACTTATTTGTAGAAGAATGTGCGTGCCCATTGAGGGTCCATGTTGGAATTTTGAGCTTTTGTACGTGTCGTTCTATAGTAAAAGTTCTCAAACGATTGTAAATTCAACCTCTAATTTGTAAAAGTCGGCACTCAAAAGTTACATTTGGTTAAAGGTGGACCCTCAGTCGTGACTGTCAGGTATTCGTATTGAATAATCTACTTAAAATTTACAACTGCTGTAAATGGCTACTATTAGTAAAAGATTTGTAAAACAATTTTCATTAAAAAGTTTCAATCGATTAAAGGTGGTCCCTCAATTGAAACGTTTGCCATAAAATATATCAATTTACGTATCCTTTAGTTGTTAATAGACAATTGCTATCAGTCTATTCGTTAGTAAAAAAAGGTTACTAACTTTTGCTCCACCGAACAGTATAAACAAATGTACCGTTTTACTTGAAATAATAATCAAACGCCTGCGAAGAAATACTACGGTCAAGGTGACCACATATTACGATTTTGTAGGATAAGTAGGTTAATAAAAATTATTAAGTACTGTTTGTTGACGTTATTTATTTTTTACTAATCATCACAATAAGAAAAAGACAAGAAAAAATTACATTGCACTGACAATTTTACTACAATCTTTTTGTACTGATTCAAACATTACTTTCAATTTGACAGTAGCTTAGCGTATGTATAAACATGTTTTCGTTTGGAGGACTTTCGTAAAATTTAAATCGTAAGTCGTCGTAATTGCGTATGCATTAAAGAAGTAGTGACATCTGTAATGCCCGATGTCACCGTCGCTAGCGCCAGGTATAAATTCAATAAAATAAAATAAAATAGCCTTTATTTCCAGCATAACATTAAAACATTTAAAATACTTGAATATGATAGAAGCGGTTTTTTTTTGTAATTAACTATTTAAAAAAAAAAAAACAATAGCCCCAACTAATTTGTAAAAAAAATGTTTGACCTTGATCGTCCGAGGTATGTTGCGAGTTGCGAATAGTGTCTTTAGGCGTGCCATTTAAATCGTAATATGTGGTCACCTTGACAGTAGTATTTCTTCGCAGGCGTTTGATTATTATTTCAAGTAAAACGGTACATTTGTTTATACTGTTCGGTGGAGCAAAAGTTAGTAACCTTTTTTTACTAACGAATAGACTGATAGCAATTGTCTATTAACAACTAAAGGATACGTAAATTGATATATTTTATGGCAAACGTTTCAATTGAGGGACCACCTTTAATCGATTGAAACTTTTTAATGGCTTCTTTTACAAACTAAAGATTGAATTTACGATGGTTCAAGTACTTTTACTAACTTTTAGTCACACCGATATTTTAATATTAGTATCGTTCTCACTTAATGTGAACTTATTGTGATCAATTGAGGGACCACCTTCTGCATGCTACTTTTTCTTACTGAGTTAGCAGAAAGGAGTGACAATTAATGAAATTTGTTTTACAAATCTTTTACTAATAGTAGCCATTTACAGCAGTTGTAAATTTTAAGTAGATTATTCAATACGAATACCTGACAGTCACGACTGAGGGTCCACCTTTAACCAAATGTAACTTTTGAGTGCCGACTTTTACAAATTAGAGGTTGAATTTACAATCGTTTGAGAACTTTTACTATAGAACGACACGTACAAAAGCTCAAAATTCCAACATGGACCCTCAATGGGCAATGGCCATTCTAAATCTAGGTATAATTATTTAATTAGTCACCAGTTAAAACCTTGACTCGTAGTTTGCCTCTCTACGAACAGACAGCGGTGCCTAATGCCTAATCCAGTATTTAAGCACGATAACGAAGGAAAGTTTATCTACTGTTATATTTTGTAGATGTTATATCTGGAATAATCGATTATCACAATAAAAAGACTGAAAAATATAGTTCGTCATCTGTACGTAATCAGCATCTTAAAAATGACTGACTGTCAGTGTGTTATTGCCACTGTGTGAAATTAAATTACCCGAGTAAATAAGATTACTTCACTTACATGCTTTCAATCAATATTTACATTAAACTACAAATTATATACAGTTGTCTTTCCACCCCAAATAAATACTTAAGCAAGCTAACATGTTTTTTTAAATACGAATCATGCATTAACAAAACTCCTTGTTTGTATGGAAAGTGACAGTCAATGGTAACATTTGTGTGCCAACTTTTCACAATGGCAACATTTGTGTGTATATCGTCGAGAATGACATACCTTGTTTTTTTCTAGCATGATATGCTGGATTGATGCTGTGGCAGTGGCACGGCAGTCATCGTTACAAGCGCATGCACCCACCCATCGGCAGTTACAAGCACACACACGCATACTGCCGCGCGCAAAGATAAGTTGAACTACTTATCTGTACAATATGTTTTGACGGCCGGTTAGCCTAGTTAACATTACCCCTGACGTTGCCTACGAAGCTGGAGGTCCTGGGTTCGAATCCCGGTAAGGGCAATTATTTGTGTAATGAGCATGAATATTTATTTCTGAGTCTTGGATGTTTTCTATGTATTTAAGTATTTATATCTATTAAATATATCGTCGTCTAGCACCCATAACACAAGCCTTATTGAGTTTACTATTTTTTTTTTATTTATTTAAAGTAGTTAAACAGCATAACAGTAATTACTTAATAACTGAGAAACTGTAGAACAAGGTTGACAATATAATTTAAATTAGCCGTATTACAACAACAATAATATAAACAGTAACAATTCTAATAATTAACACACAGTGGGGAACGAAAAACATCAGTTTTCTCGCAGAAATTCAAATATTCATCACGCACTACATTCCATCTACTTGCAAACAAATTGCACTCGGGAGCTGGTGCAAGGAGCCGTTTCAGAAGCAGAGCTGCGAAGGGCGAACCAGCGGAGAACTCCTACGCACCACAGTTCGTGACGTTGGCGTTGCCAGTAGACAGCGTTCACGAGGGCGTAAACAAATTATGACCGGCATAGGAGTATGTAGGCGAACTAATTGCGCCACCAACCCCGCACAATCGGACTCGCCACGTAAAAGGCTGCAGGTTGTTGCGAGAAGCGCAAAATTATGCCTTACTTCTAGGGAATTATAAGCCCAGCAAACATTTGGTTAGGTATAAAAACTGGTAGTATCGGTACAGTTTCTTGTACAGAAACCGTAGGAAATCCCTTGCATTTCTAATAACAAACCCTAGTCTCAATCGCGTGTTATTGAGTTTATATGACCGTGGAAGTTGAGGTGGGTGTCCAGATTCACGCCTATATGCTACTATGAGGCTAGTTCGATATGAGGGTGTCCCCTAATATTTATTTATCGAACGAGCGAGCGAAGCGAACTAAGTTTGCTTCAGTTTGGGCCAAAATTCGTTCGTGTCCGGTTGTCTGTGGCTGTTCTCCTCTACAGGTCGCATTTCTCAACCGTTTCTCGTGAAATTTTGTAACCAGGTTCGTTAATTATAGACATTTTGTTTTGTCGACCCACTATTTCGAAAAAATTACAAAAACTTTTTTTGAAAAAAAACAGTCTCGCGATTTTTACTCACAGAGCCTGGATTTAATCTGACGCAGTGGCAAGTGTTATTTACAGAACCCAACGAAAAGGAATGAAACCCGGATACTTAGACCCTTAATCTCAATTTATGACAGGGAAGTTTAAATGTACAAATACGACTGTTTGTAAAGCTATTATTGGTTCTCGGGGCCGATTTCTTGTTAAGATTAGAAGTGGATTGTTTGTGAAAGGTTACGTACTTACAAAGAGGACGTGATTTGCCTGTGATTTTGGCATTTGGGAGGCTGGTTTGATTCACTTTAAAATATGTGCTTGCAATTTCTGAATGTTTAGGTCGTATTTAGTAATATTTTATAGTGGTGTATTTTAACCATACAACATAAACGTGGACGCAAAATAACAGATGGTGCCCTAAGGGATCATAATTGTACGTAATTGTAGGTTTGAATTTTTATAATTAAGCGAAATTATGGATTATAATAACACTACATATCTAAATACTGTATTCATCGTTTTACTTTAAAGCTTTTCTTTCTAAGTTCTCGAAGTTAAAAATAAGTTCAAAAAACCTCAAAGAAAACGAATAAATCCGGGAGAAAGCAGCTCTTCTATCGGATAACTTCAACATTGCATGAATAATCAAAGTTAAACAGGTACCTACTGAATAATTTTAAAAATAACCCAGGTACGTCTTTATTATACTTATTTACAAGTTTCAACGAGATTATTGCAAAGGAATTCCTGAGGTTTTGAAAGGATTTAAAATACTATCATTATAACGGTAGGAACCTACCAACATCTTTTCTTAGTTGGAGGTAACTCATTTATATTACATGTAAATATTTTTTTGATGTACTCTAATGGGTGTAACAACATTTCCCGTCATTCAATACACCCGATTTTGAAATAACGTAATATATGGACAAGTCTTCACGTAGCGCGTAGCGATTCTTGGCAGTGTATGTGTTAAGCTGCTACAGACTACGACGTAGCGACAAGCGTAGAGTGCCGGTAGTCTGGTCTACAAGTACCCAGTACCGGATCTGCTACGTTAGTAACTTGCGTATTTGCTCTCGCGGTTAAGAATCCTTTGAGCATAAGCCACACGCCTGATTAGTTCGCTTCAGACTCCACTGGGTCTTACGGGGCGAACTGCTTTTGTTTCTCTAATCAACTATTTCCAGATACGGTTCATTTTGTTTTATTTTCAGCGTCTTGAAATAGAAACTAACCACATTATTCATTTAACTTAACAAAGTATTGTTAGTAAAAATGTCTATATCTCGTTCTCACAAACACAAATATCAAAGTGTCGAAAAAAGATCTACGATTTTAACAGCAATTCAAGCTGAAATAGGTTTACTGAAAGTTTGCCCTTATCCGTGGGTATAGCATATTGAAAGGCATAACAGTGACACAAAGTTTTCTGTACCCATAATTACCTATAAGGTTTTATTAACACATTAATTAACGATGCTTTGGTCAACGGAAATCGACAAGTTTCTTTTACGACATTTTGTTCCTTCAATTAATTTACAAAAATATAATTATTTCTAGCACTTCTTTCTGTTTTCAGTTCGATCGCGTAACGCATTGTACAGTCAGCATCATAAACATGTATACTTTCTATGACCTTATTACTTAGACATAAGGTCAAAAGTGTATACATGTTCATGTAAAATGTAAATTTTTATGTGGGACAAGACAGTTGAGTTGTCCTAATATACGTTCGAAAAGTTGAGTGATCACTATACCTAGATATTTTTCTAGCACGAACGACTTATTGTAAGTGATTGAGAAAATAAAAACCTCGACAGCCCTGTTATCGATAAGTACCACTTCAACGTCATAGATGTAAATAAAATACAAATATGCAGCAACCTTTTTGGCCACTGTACCTGTCGCTATATGCGACCTCACAGTACCATCAGTCTGCCATATTATTAAATAAATAAATAAATACAAATATATATAGGGTAATAGGGTGCGTTAAAAATAGATAATAATAACAAAACTATCAATTTATTAATATTTTACATACTTCAGAAAACAATTTGCAATACTTTCGTAACTTTCTTTCTTCGTGTCACTGAATTAATTATCACCTACTTTACTTTATAACACACACACACACCGAAATTGTCTTTAAAATCGACGTAGAATGTCACAACATGTAGTTTTTCCCAAACCCATTTTTGGTCCCAAAAAAAATCTGTGTCTCTGTATATGGTTACAGTGTAGGTGCACGCGGCGTCTAGGTAGGTAGCCAATATATGTCTGCGGTTGTATGTACGTATTGTCGTTGAAGTAGTATGTACTTATCGATAACAGGATTGTCGATATTTTTAATGTGGCACTAAACAAATGTTGTTCCTGCTAGAAAAATATCTAGGTATCGTCGCCAGTGAATCATGGTGTCATGCACGTTCACGTAGAAATTCGCCGCTGGTAGGTACGTGCCTTACACATTTTGATCGCACTCCTCGCATCAGCCCCTGTATGTCATGTGTTTGCAAGCACATGGGCAGTAAGTGCGTGTAATTGAATAAAATTTTGAAAATTTGTGTAGGTATTTTGTTAGCCGTTACATAGTTCTGTAATGAATGACTAAAAAAATATTTTTTAGGGTGCACTCCATAACATATTGTGACTGAAAGTCTAAAAAAAAACTTTGTAAATCAATGAGTGACACATCAATCGATAGGCCTTTCTAAATAAATATAAGGTTTTTTAGTAATTTTTGTGATTAAGTGAATAGAGTCGGAGATATTCGCCCCGAAAGTCACAAAAATTGTGTTTCCCCCATTTAAAAAATATGAAAAAAATCATGGACATAGGACCGAGAATTTTGAACAATATGGGTTAAAAGGCTCTCGAGATATCGCTAAAAACCTGCCTTCCCTATACTATACAACCTTTTTAATAGGCACGGAACCCTTCGTCGTGCGTGGCTGACACGCACTTGGCATGTTTATTTTTATTTTTTTATGTATAGTTATGCATTTGACCACTATCTCACCTGATGGTAAGTGATGAGTTCGAGAGTGTTACCATGCATACCTAGAATCAAAAAATCCAACTTATACGTTAGCTGGGATTTATAGTTTATATTCATAATTACTATTTTTAAATAAAAAATACAATAAAATAGTTGGTTCCACATTATTTACTCAGTCAGCTTACAACATTAAAATACCTGCGCAGGTAGTATCTTAATTAGAAATTCCTGTAGTCGAGTAACTAAAAGAAAGAAAGAAAGAAAAAAAATGATTACAATCCAGTACTATAATTAAACTAGACTTGTGAGAATATTTACTTCAAGGAATTTACGGGCAAATTCCAGTCGAAGCTTTCCTCTAATGACTGGTAATTATTTCGTGGTTGATTTTATTATTAAAAGCGTAAACCATCACTTTGCTGTGCTTTTTATCACCGCAGTGCTTTAAAAGCTTTTTGTGTTTGGCCCTCTTTCAATATAGATTAAAGATTAATTGAATTGGTGTTACTATATTATTTTAGTAGTAAAAATAGGTCACCTAACAATTTTAATAAGACATTGATACTTGATAGTTATATGGATTTATCGGGACAAAATATTTTTTTTTCGCGTCTTTTACTTATCGTGAACTCGTGAACACATTACCGGTGTAAATTATGTTTTAGTAGCTACTGATTATGTTAGGGTGGCGCAGGACCTGTCACTTTCACTCTTTGGGGGAGGCCTATGTCCAGCAGTGGACGTCTTTCGGTTGATATTTACAGTAGCTTACTGTTTCTACTGGACATTTGTCCTGTCGGGTTGCCTAATTAACTGTAAGGTAAACGCGATTGATACCCACCTTTTTGGCTCGTTGTAGAGTTATATGAGCATATATGTCTTTCATTTCAATTAAACTTTATGCCGAAAGGAAGTCCTCTTTCCGTTCAAAAGGTCTCGTTAGAGCGTTGAGCGAGAAAGGACCATATCGCAAATTTATAACGCAAAGCGTGGTTTTGTCACTGCGTGCAAGATGAGTTAATATAGTCCAGATTAATTAAAGTTTTAAAGTACACAATGTGCATTAATTATGAATAAGGCAACATTCGCAGACGTGGCAGAAATTAGACTCATAAAACCTTTTAATTTTTGATTAAAATTTTATCGTTAGTTATTTATTACAGTTTCAGATAAATATATTTTTACGCGAGACCAAAAATTACTAACTTTCCTTGTTCACTTTGAACCTAATGATTCGAATAACGAGGATATTATCAAAAGTCATTATACCCTTCTTTAACACTCAAAATACCAATAGATATGGAAAAACGTTGATTTAATTAATAGAATCAAACAATGAACAAATTGCTTGAAGGCAGAACGATGAATTTAAATGGGGAAATCTAAATTCAGTGATTGTTCTCGATTCCGTGTTTGAAATGTAAAACTGAATGTTGGGCTATTGGCTTCTACTTATTTGCTCGTTTACATCTGCTCGGAGTGTCATGTGCTATCGAAGCAATGTTTGCTCGAATCGGAAAACGGTTATCGACAAAGAATAAAAATGTATACCAACTCACGACCTCAATATGTGACTCATAATTTTCATGTGTCAAGACAATTTGTCATAAGACTTTGTGGTATGTGATTTTTTAGAATCTCTCTTTGACAGAGGAGTCACGAATATAAAAACGGTGGTGGAACGGTTTTTTTTAATGATTTTTTGTACCTTTTTAACGGTTTCGATTTCCCGTTTGTTCCGTTAACTAACTGAAAGCATTATTATCTGTGCCATTTGTTTAATCATTGGCTGTTACAATATTTATACCTTTCTTCGGGGTAAAATAAAAAAAATGTGGTCCACTATCCTGAAATATCTCATATATTATGCCTCGAGGGCCTTTTTTAGATTTAACTTAGTTTTAATTTAATTTAATGTTAATCATCATCTTGTATTTAATTTAGAAAATAAATATTTAGTTTATTTAGCTAATATTTTCGTATTTTTTTATTTGTACTGTCACGAGTAAGTCATGATCACATCAGAAATAAATCACAACATTTTCTCAAAATAGCCTGCATTACCATAGTTGGAACTAATTTGACGATCTACTTAATGTTTTGGACGACAAAAGGGTGACTGCTAAGTGGAAAGTGTAAATTGTTAGTTTAATATGAAAAAGATCGTCAAAAAGGCGTCAATATCATCATCATCATCATCATATCAGCCGAAAGACGTCCACTGCTGGACATAGGCCTCCCCCAGAGAGTTCCAAATTGACCGGTCCTGCGCCACCCGCATCCAGCGGACTCCCTAATATGCTAGTATTTATTTTGATGGCTTGGTTTTTTGTCACTGGTACTAAAGTAGGTATATAAAATGTGTTCACACATCTGCAGCAATATTTATGTAATAAAAAGATTGTGGAAACATTTATACCAAAAATCCACATTTTAATTAACTATTTTATGAATCAAACCAGCTATGTTGCGTAACATTATATTCGTATGGGCCAACAACAACCTTGGGAGGAAAGTATTACAGGGAAGAAAATGCTCGTGATTCGAACTTGGGTATCCAAATATGCCAACGGGTGCAAAAACATTTTGATATCCCCTTTCCGTATAACTGGGAATGTGTGAGTGAGAAAAGATAGAGGTAGCGATATTGCACCGCGTCTCAGTACAGGGTTGATATTCACTACCTATATGTATTGTGTACCGACAATTCGCATGAGGCAAAGTGGAAGTCTGACCTCCGATTAAGCGTAGTGGTTGAGTATCTTGGAGTCAAGATATGGTAGCAGTGAGTGAGTTGGTGAGTTGAGATAGATTGTGAATAGCAACATAATGGTTGTGATATCAAACTTGACCCTTTTTCCCAAATTTTATATGCGGCGTTTATCTATGGGATGCCGTGATCGTTGTTTTATTTGAATGAAATTCATCATGCATAGGTATATTTTACTTTTTGTGGTTGATTTTATTATAGGTATGTAACAAACGGCGTTGTAATTTTATAATTATAGTGTTTTGGAAATCGGATTCTTAGTTCCGGAGATTACCCCCTACGTTCAAACTAAATCTTACAGACCGGCCGTCATTACAATATTAACCATAGATTTCTATCTTTTCCTTATGACCTTTTTTGTTCGAAAACAGCCCATGGTCACGAGCGTCATAATAACGAGTAACCGAATTCAATTTGAATTCATCACACATGACGACGGTACCTCAATCAATTGCAGAAAGCCAATTTTCCCACCGAGACAACGTACATAAAGGGAGCGAGATGGGCGCACGTCAAGAATGTGTCACTTTTTGTTTCACAGACCCTCATTTTCTTTCCTCGAATTCGCTCAATCCCGATCCTCGATAAAATATACCTCAGAAATACCACAATCCTTGTATATTTCGAGGGGTATTATGTTTTGGAACGCGAGGTAGTGTTAATGAGAATCGCTCTGGGTGGGGTTGAAGAATTTTCGCGACCTAAAAACTCTTTCAGCCACATTCAAGTATCGGCGCTCGAACTTATCTTCATTAATCAACAACTTCGTCCAAGGCTTTCTCGCAAATATTTATAGCGATTGTGCGGGTTCAAAGTGTGGAGTTACAAGTTTTATAGTTTGTTAGTGAAGATAGCTATTATATTGCGTTTATCAGCGCAGTGCAAGTTTAATAAATGATCCGTTTTTTTACCTCACATACCTACACTACTCTGCTATAGGGTATAAAGCATAGTTGGATAAAAATCTTGAGTATTTATAAAGCTAATAAAAGTAATGACACTAAAATGAAATAGGCCTCCTACAGCAACGAAGAATCAGTACCGATAGATTAAACGTGTACGTACGGCCGTTCTTATCGGCGGTTTTGTAGCATCTGTGAATTACGGCGTTAGCAAAGTAATTCGTTTTTGTTGGGAGCTCCTGAACGGGCCCTGGGGCTGTAGATGTACTTGTTTGTGGAAAGGTGGAATAAGGGTGCGTAGGTATAATAAATACAGATACAATTTAAGCAAAAACATTTGAATGTCCTTAAATAAAGAGAACTTCGCTACGAAAAATATATAATTAATTTCGTTCAACATGGCTGGTTTATTTGACGTTACAGATTAGGACAAACGGTTTTCAAACAGAAGCCGAGAGCGAGAAATATACGTTATAATTGCGTGACTTTATTTGAAAATTAAATGCGATAGGAAAATATAAAAGTTATATAAAACTTACGGTTGAATAGATGAAGTATTTCATAAACTAGTAGCAGCCTCCGTGTGGTGCGGGGTTAGAATAGCGCTATCTCTACCCTTTTCACCTTTCATACCACGGGTGTCGTAAAAACTGTACTGGGAGAATAGGGTTGAAGTATGTTGTGGACATTTGACTAACAACCTAACACTACAATATCAGACGTTTTTTATCTACAATTGCTGGAAGCGGCGATTAAACATAAAGTTCTGTGGGGCCAACCCTTTTTGGGAAACCAGGCGTGATTTATGTATGTTTTATGTATATACAAGCAACTCTCGCGGGTCCGTAATTTACAAGACATGCAGATGGAGCCGCGGCATAAAATATAGCTGTCTAAAATCCATTCAATAAAGTAAGTGGTTTTTTTTATATCGGAGATGGAGTTACATGAAAACTCACACACTAAACTTTTTAAAATAATGATTAGTACAGCTAATTGCCATCCTTTTGCATATATGACACAACCTCAACAAATCAAACAAGTCACAACATTGCTACTCGTACTTGGGAAACGATACAACAAACTACATCAGCACAATACTAAAAGTGATTATCGCTATCCGAATTAACGAGCAGAGATAGCAGCAAATGCCATGAGCCTTGTCTACAATAATCAGTTTTTGTTCTACCCAACTCGACCGAGTGTTATATAAATGTAGTGAATAATGTTTTTGCATCGCGCAAACTCGGAAATACCATTAGACCCTTTGTGTCAATCAATTAATTAATGTGAAACTTAATGCCGCATATAGCACGCCGCTCTTTCTTGTTGTTTAATTATTTGTTTTTGTCTCAAATAAATGTTGTTTCTATCATATCGATTTCAACCCATCAAAAATGTGGAAGTATCTCTGTCTTTGGAAATCAGAATCACAGGAGAACCTTAGTTTCTCAAACGTTATCGCATTCTATGTAAAAAAGCGTTACCTATACGAAGGAAATGTCAATTAATTCAAGATCAATTTGCCATTTGCTCATCTCGTAAATCTAAACAAGGCAGGGCCAGAAATTGACTTACGAAATGTAACGTGTCCCCTAACATTTATCATTAATATACTACTTTACGTACTTTCATGTCACGGTCTCTCATAGTCCGCGCCCTAAATGAACAACTTACAAATGTAACCTACTATACTCACAAAGAAAACTGACGACATATTGACAATCTCATACCTGAAACGAAAATAACAGAATAGTTACAAAAAATAGTACACAGTTTTAAAATAAGTACCATGTTGTTTAAATACGTTAAAATGTACATGACAGCCAGAAACTTCTCAGACACACACCTACAGTGACGCGTGAGTACCTACCACATACTTGTAGTAATTAATACATATAGAGCAGCAAATGATATATTTGGCACTCTTTGCCTATGTCCAGCAGTGGACGCCTTTCGGTTGATATGATGATGATGATCATATATCAGCAAATCTAGCATAATTTGCTCCCAAGTTGCGGTCGCACACGTCTCAGTTACAGACTCCAGTCTCACTCAAATTAAAAAGAGGATGGTTGATTTTCTCGCGTCGCGTCGCAGTATCAGCCGTGCTAGCTCCGCAGTAGGCTTCACGACTAAGTAAATTCAACCATAGTTCATAATTCGGACTATACAGAAAAGTAATTGTACTTTTATTCCGTAGAAATGTGATGTCACTTCTATAAAGCCCGTGCTAGACGGTCGCCAACACGCCCCTCCAACCGAGCGACCTTGGTCTGCACCGATCGTGTAGACAGTTGTTTCCAACAAAATTTCATACTACTACGGTCGGGGCCGACCAAGGTCGCTCGGTCGGAGGGGCGTGTTGGCGACCGTCTAGCACGGGCTTTAGGTACACGTTACTTGAGACGGTAGTTATAAACAATTGTGTCAGTATACCTAAATATGAAGTACAAAAGAACTGGCATCAAGTATAAACTGTTCTCGGCGTAAAAATCCTATCTCCTCTATTGATTTTATAGCAGCCAAACTTCGGTTTTATGCCCGCCTTCACTTTTCTTAGACCAACGTAACGTCGTTAATCTAAATCTATAAGTATATGTATGCGTACGCACATTATATAGACATGGCGGCTCTCGCTGAGTCATGAAAGCTATGGAACATTAATTTTAGAAGCCACATCGCGTCGGTGGGTATATTTACTCAAACTATGGCTTAATTATGGCTTGAACGAAGACTGCTTTGTTCAAATAAACCATTTATTTGAAGCAGGCTAATGATACGCTATCAAATTCTACTTGGTGTTTGCTGAAGATATAGGTTCTTACAAGGATAGATTTTCTGTGGATTGTATAAACATTTAGAGACGAAGTATATTTACTATGAAATCTTGCAAGAAGGTTTCGATTCATACAATAGATGCCTTAGTTATACGTTTATTGTGATATATTTCTTATTATTAAAATTAAGTTAAGTAAGCAGAAAATATCGTAGTCACAAAAGGTGATCAACCGCCTTCATGTAATATAAATAATTGCCAACTTTACAGGCGATAAAGTTTATCACCCTATTAGTAACGTAATTAAGGTTACAAAACCGGACCGGAGACGTAAAACATTTCAACAGTAACATTCCAGTCTTACTTAATAAGGGCAATCAATTTTATTTTTCGGAACCCTGCACATTATGGCATCTTAAATTTAATTTTCTACGCAACAAGCGAAATAAATGTCTAATGGGTGGATTGCAAAAAAAATTGTGAATTGTAATTAGGAAGGGCCTAAATCTAATCTATGCTTTTAATTTTTTTCCATTGTGTAACGACTGTTACTCATATAAAATGTATGGTAATTGCGTTACACAACGGAAAAAAGTTAAAGCGTAGATTAGATTAAGGCTCTTAACTACATAATTATGTAATTTTTTTTGCAATCAACCCTAATAAAATAATTCTCAGTATTAAACTTCATTTGTAGTTATAAATAGGTTTATACACCGCAAAAATAATATACCTTGTTATATTTCTAGTAGATTCTTTAAACAAGGTGTATTTGAACCAACGTATAGATATACTAAACGAAAAACTTACTAAAACATAATTAATACCGTTTAATGAGTAGCCCAGTGGCAGCATGGTCTACCCAATCGGACGGACATCGCCAGTTTAAAATCTGCCATGAGAATAGGCTTGTGTACTAAGATTTTTTTACGATGTCATTCGAACCAGTTTTTGGAGAAGAACAAATGTTTGTATGGGAGCAACTACAATTATAAATACCCAAACATTTGAGACAAAGATTGACCTCGCTGGTGGCAGCTCAAAACGCTTCATACTAATTGATATAAAGGTATGACGTCACAAACGTCACAATGCTATGTGTAGGTACTAATCGTTGTATGAAAAATCAAGTAAATTGCTGTTTCGGTCGCAAAATACTGCGTTTAGGTCCATAGTTTTAATAAAATTTTGTTTCTATAAAATTGTAAGGATTCTATTGGTAGCTTTAAATTTACTCTTGGATAATAAAAAAGATTCATTTTTTTCTAACAATACAATACAATACAAATACTCTTTATTGCACACCTCACACAAAAAAAGCAGTTACAGAGAGAAATACTCAAGGTCCATGTATATTTTTTTAATTTTTACTTTATTACAATAATTTGATGGTATAGTATCCATTTAGCAACACTATGCTATCAATTTTAACATGAGTCATCACCCCTATTTATCTTATTAGGTACTAACACATATTGGTGTGACATAAAAAGCGCGCACTCATTCTGATAAGATGAGGTCGACGGGTGTGGAAGTGCGGGCGACATCGTAGTCATACCAATATCAGACCAATAGGTCGAGCCAAATACACCTCTAGGTGTTTGTTTGAAGGGGATGAATAGATACCGGTTCCCAACGCAAGCACTTAGAGTGACAAAAGACTCGCAGAGAAGCTCGTATTAGCATACGCAGTGGCTCTATAAAAGCTTGATCCTGTGCCCTGGCAAGAGCATATTGCTTTTCTGGAATTCCTGATTAAAACTGGAATGCGTAATGAAGTGCACCTTAGTTCCTTTTACCTAACTGCTTAGGAGTGGTTTTTTTGTTGTTGTAAAAACTGCTTATCGTAATTTTTGTCGATCACTTTGATCTAGTCGGTGGTGACCTTATATACTCCAAAGACCTTATATCCTACAAAGCCAGCATTCCCGGGTTTGAATCCCGGTAATGGTATTTATTTGTGTAATGAGCACTTATAATTATTCATGAGTCCTAGATCGATTCTATAACAATATGTTCGAGTGCATTTCTGATTTAACTGGAATAATTGAACTAATACTTCTGCTTCGACTTTTAGGAAATCAATGTATGATGCTTGTTACTAAGGCACTTGAAATGAACTGTATATACCTTCTTTATGTTTTTACTTATACTTTATATCATCACAAATGCTTTTACTCCAACTGTGTTTCATCCTGTTTTCACACGCATATGAAACCCCTAGTCGTGACGTCTAACAACAAACGTCTTGTATAAACACGCAGATCCAAGCTCTCATTGTGAATATTGTAGGCAGTGCTTATCAATTATCTATCCTGTTACCCAGAAAGGGAGCATTCCCGTGTTATTGTTTGTGTTGAGACAAATTTAAGGGAACTCTACGAGTAACTAAATGAGGCCAACGACAACACGGAATACGTACAAGGTTTATTACTTTTTGTATTGTAGATGTAGTCCTAATTCTGAGTTCACGCAAGGACCTCTTCGAGAAAAACAGTATCGATCATGGACTTTATGACTATCACTTATTTCGATTCGCCATTACAACCATCAGCATCATGTTTTTGCTTCCGGCAAGTAATACGAGAACACTAAAGAATGACTGTAGTATCCGTATTGCAACTATACCAAAATACAAATTAAAACATCAAACAAGTAGGTATTATCATCATTCAATTACACTCTACAGAGATACCCATAAATTTGCTGTCATTACTGAAAATTGAAGATTATTGGACCGCTTGACTGGTTTTCAATGTAAAAATAATTAGATCAGCTCTTTCGACGCCCATCTGAGTCATGCTTCTGTATAAAAAGTGTTTATTGACCGAAGTGTTAATAATTAAGATAACGCTTAAAAGGGAAAGTTCGTTGTTTCTAGATTTTATTAACTTGGGATTTTATGACGAGATAGTTAGTATTTAATTTCCTGCAAATGCAAACCGAAACTTACTTAATGTTATATGGAATATTTACCGACAATGTTACGAGCAATTTTATGACAATATTATGTGAATGTTTATAGATTGTTTTATCATAGAGAAAAGTTGTCAACGGTTGTCGACGTCATATATTTTTTACAATTTAATTATTTATATAGTGCAAATGTTTACGACTTATAATAAAATAGAGTGACATGCAGAAAAGCTATATACATAAAAGGCGCACACTTTTTTATGCCAGGGCTATATTTTTATACTCAATTAATATTACTAAATAAATGTATTTAATAATATTTAGCAGAAGGAAAGTCGGTTAGATGCTGCTTTGAATGTTTATTATCTATTTAAACTATTTTTTTGACTGAGGTATCGAATAAAAATAGATAGAGCTAGGTTACCTACCACTGGGTAGGTAACCTAGCTCAATAACAAAACATAGGCAATAAAAATAAAACGAAGAACCAATAAAAAGAGCCCAAAATTATCAAATATTATCTTACGCAATACAAAGTATCACAAGCTAGTCAATAAAAGACACCCGGCTATCATTGGAGAAAAGAATCCCAATTTACCGTAAATCACAAGAAGAAAAATCTAATTTTCACGTAACATGTGAACAAAAATCACCCTTACAAAGAAATCGTCCGCAATATTTCGTCACTAGCTACTCTTATGGACAATCCAAGGCTGGCCCGAGTGATAAACGATAAAACTTTGATTCTCCTAGACACACTGAAATAGGGATAAAAATGACATGATATAGAAAACCTATGTAGGATTAATTATAGACAGTAAATTTAATTGG
The DNA here is from genome assembly GCA_932294315.1 of Epinotia nisella. Lineage (NCBI taxonomy): Eukaryota > Metazoa > Arthropoda > Insecta > Lepidoptera > Tortricidae > Epinotia > Epinotia nisella. The sequence goes on from OW028681.1 coordinate 16,012,925, forward strand.
GAACCCCATGTTGATCACGTATGTTCAAAACTGAGATGTATATTGGCTAATATAGCAATACTAAAATACAAACTACCATATAATCTACTACGAATGCTTTACCTATCAAGAAAAAAGAAAAAAACATGTATTCGTGACAACAACGCAATAACAAATTTTAGACACATACACACACACATCTGTCACGAAATGGTCGTGATGCTGGTAGCATAATTTCAAAAGGAATAGTAGGATAACAGAATTGTAATGTAACAAACGGCATTGAAAGACACAGTAATCCGAACCCGAACGCAATAACTGGTTAAAACCCTAGCGAGCAAAAACGACGGTGAACTTTTTATCAACTATCAGCTATGTTAAACCCCGTCGCAAAAAGCATTCGGACTTTTTAGCCTTTATGCAAATAGAAATATAAATGTTTGTTTTCGTAGTATGTTCTCTTGTTTAGGTACAATGTCTAGTAACTATAAGGGCGAATATCGACCAGAGATGTGTGGCGATGTGTTTTCATACCTATACATGGTGGGTGGGTGGAGTATACGACAGATTTTAACCATGGATTCTAGTGCCTATTTGGACACAAAAAAGTAATATAAACATTGTGGTATAAAGCAAAATTTTCGAGATATTCAATTAAGTCAGTAATTCACAAGTTGAACAATCTCAAGGGTAATAATTAATAATAATGTGAGGTGTCAAGTTTTCTTTTGTTCTCTTTAGACTAAGGTTTTGTTCGCAAGGAAATACTAGCGTTAATATATTTTTTATTCCAGAAATTAAGTAAGTTAATAAGGCATTTTTGTACCCGTGTTGATATAACATTTACTCGTAATACCACCAGGAATTCATGGTTAAAATCTGTCGGTATACTCCTGCCCACCATGTATTAGATACCTCACATGCAGTCAGGCAGGCGTCAAAAGAGGTCAGAAATGAAATCCTTTCTAAGTAATTAAAACATAATTATTTTAGTTTGAGATCGACACGCTTAAATTTCATAATATTCATCTCATATTCATCATATCCCTCACATAAGTCAGATAAAGCCTACAGAAATTATCGCTAAACAAAACCTCAGGAAAAGGCGAGTAATAAATATAAAAATTAGGGCATGCTGTTAGCGCCGCTCCACAGTTTAACGACACTGGTTTTATGTTGCCATTCTGCCCTCGGAGACTATATAAGTAAACCTACCCTATTATAGACTAATATAGGCAAGGCAAGACTGGATATAGCGAATGTATACCAAGATATAAAAAATGCATTACTTTTTTGCCTCTACGAGTGTCCCACTAGGCGTTATGCCTCTCTCCTTGTAAAATTTTTGCCTTTGGGTCAAGTCGCCTCGTGAGAATCCAGTCCTGCCCAGCTAGTTCAAATCGACAGAAATTAAGATGTACTCTTTGAAAAATAATTGCATAGATTACACAAGTTTGTCCAGCCAATAGCCAAGGAAGGCGTTCATGTTATCCCACCATCTTTCATTTACGGTAACTTGGTCTTAAGTAATCCTACAATTCTGTTTTTATATTAATTTATACAAAGCTATCATAATATTCATAATATAATGTTCAACAAGACAAACAATTTAAGAACCCTGTTAAGCTATAACATGAAATGAAATTAGAGGTGCTACATTTATAATATATCTTTTTCATCTCTCATACTCTGAAAGTAGGTCATTGTTTATCTGAATAGCGGATTGAAAGTGAGGCATGTCGCCCCTAGGGCTGAAAAGTAATAAAAAAAACAATGACCAATGGCAGAAACCTAAACAGCCACACTTTGTTAAACTGCATTGTTTTTTTATGTTTATTGTTAGTTATTACGGTAACGTTATCTAAAAAGTTGTAATTTCAGTCAATTAAAGTTACTAAAGCCATTTAGAAAACTAATAAATACATTTAATTCATTATTTATATAATATATTCATTAAGCGCGGCGCGGCGCAAAAATGGTCCACACACAAACATAACTAATAAGTTGGTCTACACTTGTTGAGCAACGGCAAAACCTATACAGCCGCATTTCTTATAATTTTTTTGATGTTGTATTTCCTGTCTGTTGTTCCTATTCTTCGAAATGAAAAGTAGAGTGTTTAACTCGGATGAAAGCCACCCATTTAAGTCTCGAACTAATTGGCGCTCTCACTTCGTTCGAGCCCCAAAATATCTCGACTGCAATGGGTGGCTTTCAACCCTTGGTTAACAATCTACTATTATTCCCGGACGCAAAATGTTGTTATAAGTTTAATATTGTATCTGCGCATCTATCTCTGATATCGTGACTCCCGTATGAACTTTGCAGTGGTTCTTAGTTATGTTTAATGTGTCAGGGTTTTTTTTTAAATTTAACTTGTAGTTTCAAAGGCACTCCCACAGACACGGCAATGTTTTAAGGCATAGAATGTATATGCCTTTAAAACATTATCAGAATCAATCAAACCACGTACATACAGGAGGGCCACCGAGCACATCGTTTTTCCAACAAAAACTATCACCAATATCCGCATAAAGGGGAATTGAGATGCGACCTTGGCCCGGAGCCGCGCAGTCATTTGCAGGACAACTGATACCTACTACTATATCGGGGAGAGGACGCCACAACGAATTGTTTTTTCACCAAAATGTTTTGGGCATAGGCGCTAACGAGCCTTCATTTAAATAAAAACAGTAGGTTTTGTTATGTAACTTCTTCCGTATGTAGTTGGAATCTCAAAACAAGTGTTTATGCTTCTACAACAAATGGAAGGAAAGGTTATATCTTTGTTACTAACCCTTAATTGGGCGTGGCGTGAGAATGGACATTAGGATGTTAGAAGTATCTGCATATTTTTTTATGCGGGTAAAGTGTTAAAACACCATACCTAGGTTTTATGAATTTGTTTATTTTCATTATAAAAAACACGTGGGAAATATCGTCCCTCAGACCGATATGGATATCTGAGTTTCACTCAATAGAGCCAGATGACTTTTCCTCCACAGGGCATAAAATAAAGAATATTATAAAATTTTGTCTCAAGTATGAAAAAAATGGATGTATTAACGGACAGAAGTAAAATATTTCCCGCATGGTGCAAAATAAACTTTTGTAGCGGTCAGAAGTATTATATTTCCCACAAATTTGAAACTTCCAAATAACACTGGAATTCTAAAATAATCACGAAAATATCACTTACAACTTGTCAAAAACATAAAGCAACTTAAAATATATCCATAACACTAATTAAAAAAAAACTACCAGATTTTTTCGTGATACACGTTTTTTTAAAACTTATATTACACGAATTTACCATGTTTTGGCAACACTCAACTGATGTTGTCACATTCACACGAGTCAGAAAAAAACTGCGTTTCGTTTCACGTCTTTAGTTTTGGGCATAGACAAATTAATATGCATTGTATATTTGACTCAAAGTTTGTATCAGCCCCCTTCAGAGCAATAAGAGCACCGTAAAATGTGGTTGGGAAATATACTCTTTCTATCCAATTCGGGGTTACAATAAAATAATTCTGGGTATACCTATTCCGCTCTCACCTAGACGAACTTACTCGCCTACGCAAACTTACTTTTTCCATCATGCTCATAAACTGCAGACCTCGATCGATGGTGTTTGATCAGGTAAAAACTCGGAAGGAGATGATTATTAGAAACTTTTGTAGCAACAAACACCAATTGTAAAAACGGAACAACCTATAGATTACTCCGTAGTAAAAACATCGAAAATAAAATTACGTAATCGTTAGTTATATAAATGTATTACCGTGTGTGTTATATGTATGTAATAAAGGTATATTCCTAATCTATCTTATACGTATATTCTGCAAACAAGATAAGTTTCGAAACTATGGTTGATTAAGCTTGGATGGAGGTTCATTTATTAACAACACCTCATCTCGCCACTACATTCCTGCATCCTTGCTCGCACGGGTTTAATCTCTAGCTGCTATAATTTACTCAGTTCCGCACTTTGTATTTATAGCTGCCACGTACATTATGAGATCAGGCACTGATGTTGGAGCCTACAATTAATTGGGTCGTTGAAGTAAAGTTATATTTCATTTACCTCATCATCATCATCATATCAGCCGAAAGACGTCCACTGCTGGACATAGGCCTCCCCCAGAGAGTTCCAAATTGACCGGTCCTGCGCCACCCGCATCCAGCGGACTCCCGCGACCTTTACCAGGTCATCAGTCCACCTTGTGGGGGGCCTACCCACGCCGCGCCTCCATTCATTTCATTTACCTATCCCATCGCAATCGTGATCATTGGGTCGTCATCATCCTCCTAGCGATTTCCCGGTTGTGAGGAGCCCGGGATCCGCTTTGACACCTAATTTGGATTAGATTTGGCGTAGGCACTAGTTTTACGAAAGTGGTTGCCATCTGACCTTCCAACTCAGAGGGAAAACTGGACCTTATTGGGATTAGACCGGTATCCTCGCGATGTTTTCCTTCACCGAATAGCTAACGGTAAATATTCCGATGTCATAAATAAGACAAATATCTTGGATGCCATGGACGCCCATAGGGGTCTAGTTAACTATATCTGGATACTACGGACGCCGATGGGCGCCCACCCTGGTTACTGGTTAATATTTTTTTAGGGCCAAGATTCTATAACATCAGTTTTCAGATAAAAAAACACACATAATAATTACACACAGTTAAGTTTTCAATTTGCATGAAATTCCATACTTAACTTTGTCATATTACGAATCATTAGGTGCAAGAGTGTTGCCGCAAACCTTACTATTATATACGTAGGTAGAGTTGTGTCATGTCGTTACGCTGGTGAACGTAAGTCACAGATTACTTAGAACCTGATGTAGAATAATTGTATCCACATTTAAGTATGAATGAAATAGTCATTATCATAGCATCAGTTCATGCTGTAGTCGAAAGATTGCGCAAAATTTTGAATTTTCTAGTTCTCTGAAAAAGCAAACTTAATATGTCTGTATACCCCTGGAGTCTTATATGTTAAGCGTATCATAATATGGCAGTAGCGATACCCTGCTATAGCGAGGTGTTAAGGCCTTGACTACAAAAATCCCTAATAATTGCATCTCTAAACAACAGCACTCGTCACGCCTCCACTAAATCTTACCGTATAACACGTGCGTGCTTAATCTTTCGCAGCGATGTTTTACGTAGTGACATGCTTTATATTAATAGCTGCCTTCACATATACATATGTGATCAGATACACCGCGTAAGAGCCTACGACAAATTGTGTTATAATAAAGACAAAGTGCTCCCAGCTTCCGTAATACTTGAATAATGAAATAGGAATCTTATCTACTCGCTGCAGCAGCTACTTTTGCTTAAAAACAATCGAAAACGCCACCATGTTTAGGCGAACGTGATGAAAGTCGTAATTGGAGACAATATTTTGCTATGTATTTAACTCAATTAATATAAAGTTGTTCATCGTAGTACACTAATTGACTGTGGTCTTTGTCAATGATCAATGTAGTTTATTGACTTAGATAGAATTGTAATCTGTCAAAAAGAGTTCTGTCTGGTGGTTCACCAAAGTACAAATAGATAAGTTTTATACTTACGATCTATTCTCTCTAAAGGTGCTATTGTTTTTTAATAAAACAATAGCACCTTTATAGAGATTTTTTTTCTATGTTCGTTTGTATATTTTTAGTGTAACGCACCAAAATGGTTCTAGGGACGGAACACGTATGTTTTTTGTATATATTCACTGATACTTTTGACAACAGTAGAGACTATGATTGGAGCTTTTATTAATGCTAAGGATTAATGTATCAAGCCTGGTCATATCTATATTATCTAATTGAGTGTGGATCTAAACATTAAAAGTAAGTTATATATTTTTTTTCATTGTTATTCGAATCAAAGAGAGTCCACTGATGTAAAGTGCTTCTTCCGTATATTTGACGTTAGTGCCTCGTTTCAGTGCTTTAGTTGTTTACCTTGTACAGTACGAAGTAAAGTGCAAGAATGTTGGTACCTACCAAACAAAGTAACGGAACTACTTAGACTAAACTAAAATATTCTGATACTTTTAAAACCTGTCCAGTTAAAACTTTTTAAATCCGAATGAAACATTTTTCTGGGATTGTATAAGTGCATTGTTTTTGCTGCTCCTTTATTGATCATAGATATATTTGCATAAAGGTATTTGCAAACCCAAGATCTTAAAATACACCAAACCAATATGTATGACACATGAAAATATTTATAAATTATGATTATAAAACTCTGTATGTGTGTGACTCTTGGGGAGACTTATTTGAGATTCACTGTTTATTTTGAGCACATTTAATAGGACAGAATACTGAAAGTAGGTCATATTCACTTCAGGAAACTTTTTTGTCAATCTCGCCCCGCGCGCCGCGTCTCAGAATATCATATTGCCAACGCAGTTTAGTATTCCCAATGGGGCCCTTAACTGTACCGGAAAATTTTACTCTTTACCCTGTCGGTTTAACATGGTTTGAACATTATTCTGAGCTGTATAAAAAATGAGTTTTGTTTCTTTTTCGGTTCGATGAAACCTCATTAACTAAGTATTGAATAAATCTTTATCATGGCTAAAAACGAGAGTATTTTGCGATCCAATGCAACTTTCATTTTACCATTTCACTCATTATGTGAATTGTTTAATTTGAAAGTAAGTATATTCAAATTTGATAGTCATCAGAATATTGGTAAATAAAAAATATAATAACTGCATAAAATACAAAAGTTCAAGGAAATACAGAATGTCCCACGACTATGCGTCATAAAGAGAAAGTACCAGACCTTTACTACGTATTGAAAATAAGATATTTTAGCTGTAAGGTAGGATTATCTTCAATATCAAAGGTCCTTTTATGTCGCATAGCCGTGGGCCTTCCGTATATTTGTAGAAAACCGATTTATACTAGACTGCATGGAAGCAAATATCGATAAGTACCTACTGTATCTACTAGGGTATTTTATTTATTGCTTCGTACCGAGCGACCGCTCAGTCGATTCTAATAGATTATATGTTGTTAGATTTGTCTTCATTTCCAGTGGTCGAGAATCAAGGATTTCTTTGCGTTGGTGGTAGTATAAAACTCGGTAAGTTAGCTAAGTTACTCGTATTTTTCTTATATTGGACCTAATCGCCTACATAGCCATTTGAAGGGGACGAGCCACTTGTTCGAAAGCACCATTAATCACAAATTCCAAAATTCCAAAAGGCAATGTTTCGCAAACCGAAAATTTGGACGCAGATATTTTAATATAAATTATTTTAAAAACCACTGCTTGAGTTAAATACACACCAAAAATACATAAATGTCCTAATTTTTTTTTACAACAATAGCACGAGTAGCTTGAAACTAGAGGTGAGAGGAAGAGAAATTAAAATCAGCAGAGGAGTCAGAAAAGGTAACCCAATATCACCAAAATTGATCATAGCAATACTACAAAACATCTTTAACCAACTATATTTAACCAACTATTAGGCATAAAAATATTCAGTAACGCCGAAACCATTTTAAGATTCGCCGATGTATGACCTAGTGCTACTGTCGAAAAATATACAGCGCTTACAAGACATGCTAAATGGCTTCAACTTAGAAAAGCTAGAAATTAACTACACAAATACAAAAATTATGACCAACAATGTAAAATTCAAAGTTCTTCTAGATAACAAAGATATAGATTAGCGGGGAATTAGTGGCAGTGAGTATGCATAATTTTCGAAATTTGCTTTTTTGTCGATTTTTTTGTATGAACAAGTAAAACGTTCAATCCATAAATGAATGCGTATATTTGTAATTATGTATACGAAAATGATACCAAAATTGACCTATTACTTATAGGTAGGCAGAAATATAGCAGCAGAGATCGGACCTCGGGAGGTGGCCCTTTCCCCCCTCTTTTTGGGTACTAGCCAGAGGTTGATCGCCTGGCTAGGACGCTAAATCAGCTTAGTTTGACCCAAGGAACAATTGTGCCAAGCGGCGTCACCTGAAAAAAAAAGTGCAGACTGCTCAATATATTTCTGCCACTAATTCACCCACTAAGAATATGTAGATCAATATATTGTATACAATATGTAAAGATAGCCACATGGAAGAAATAGAGTGCAGGATTGCCCTCAGCTGGAAAAAGTACTGGAGTTTCAAAGAACTATTAAAATTATTATTTATTTCTTTCCCGCTCACGGGACATGATGTCTCGGAACTTTGGGAGGCGTACGTGGGGCTAGGTACCTACAAAGTACCAACTGAACCAACACGTAGAAGCCCTTTTGACAATTTAATGGAATGCAAGGGGTACACCGAGCGGATGCTGTCCCTGCCCGTGTCATCGGACGCACACAGAGACAGCACCCGCTGGGGTGTATAGGGACTATTACTGGTTGATGGAATCTAAATAAAACGGGTTATTGGGTGAAAATTATGAACTAGTTGCTGCGCTATTGAATGAAACATCGGACGCCTGCCTAATAAAACTGTTTCACTTCTCTCCAAATTATTATTATTTTTATTCTATGTAAATATGTGTCCTTGTTACATGAAATAAATGATTTTGAATTTTGAATTTAAAAGGCAACTTCAATCTACGCCTCAAAAACACAGAGATGGACACATGCATCTTACCAAGCATACCATATGGCTGCCAAACTTGAGTTAACACCAATACAATAATAAAATTAAATTAAAAATTCGGACATGTCAGAGAGCAATGGAGAGGAGCATACTGCATGTCATAAAGAAGGACAAGATGAACAGCAAAAGTATCAGGTCACAGACAAAACTTACAGACGCATTCGATTTCATACTCAAACAAAAATGGACATGGGCTGGTCATACAGCAAGAATCACCGACAAGCGATGGACTAACGAAGCCACTAAATACCCAAGGCCACTAGAAAAAGACGAGTGGGAAAGCGCAAGGCAAGATGTTCTGATGACAGCAGTTTGGTAGCAGTAGCTAGACCAAAGATAAATGGAAAGACATGGAGGAGGCCTATACCCATCAGGGGTCCCTTATTTAATTTGACATAGATACTTATATAATAAATATATAATAATAAAGAACAATAAAGGTTTAAATAAAATCTTACTAATCCTACTAATATTATAAATGCGAAAGTTTGGATGTTTGGATGTTTGGATGCTTGTTACTCAATTTTGCACGAAGATAATTTATAGCCCGGATTAAAATAAAGAATAGTTTTTATCCCGGATCCACGCAGACAATGTCGCGGGCGGAAGCTAGTAAATAAATATATTAATATAAAAGTTTTCAAATAATCAGCAGAACATGGTTTAAGAATTATGATATTTTGGAAAATATGATTTCGGACAGATTTATTCTTCGGAATTACGTATTGTATCCCACTTTCAGCAATAATTTGTGCTTATAATATTTTTCACTTCTCATGCTCGAAAAGTGTGTCATATTAAAGTAGTACATGTAGCCCCTAGGGAAAATATGTATAAATATTTATGATTTTTAAAACATTTAATTTGACTAATCAAAACTCTTCGCTGTATTACATCCACCAATCACCACTCTATAAAAAACATTTGTATTTGCTATCAACTAACCAGATTACAGCTAATATTAAAAACAACCAAGCAGAAACCAGAATTAATTTCAAATATCAGGTGTTTTTTATTCCCTAACTCACAATAATTATTAAAACAAAAAACGCCTCTGGCCGTCAACGACGCGCGTGTGTCAGGCAGCCAATACACGGTGATTAAATATACTGATGATCCACCATAGATGTCTCTTTCTATAAGATGCAATGAGAAAGAGACAGCGCGTGGATCGAGTGATAATTTACCGTGTATTGGACGTGTATTGGAATAAAACTTCACCGTGTATTGGACGCCTCAGAGGCGTTTATTCGTGGTGTCAATATTTTGTATCTGTGTCAAAGTAGTTTATTAAAAAAAGTATGCCGCCAAATCGAGTAATCTTTGCGCCGTGGAATTTATTATTGATTGTGGATGTATAATTTTTGTTTTACTATTTTCTCGCAGTCGAAGTGAAAAGTAGAGTGTTTAACTCGGGTCTAAAAGCCATATTACCCCTCGAAATATTTTCCCTCACTTCGCTCGGGAAAATAACCATCTCGTGGTAATATGGCTTATTTTAGCCCCTTGTCATACAATCTACTATTCTTGAAGCATTACGCGTAAGTAGTATGAATTTAAATAATGGCTAACATGCACTTTTTACCTCTGAATTTACCAGAAATTTATCCAAGCTTTTGTCACTTTTACTGATCTGTTACGATATACATTATAGGATTATAACATTAAAATGATTTGTAAACTTTATTGTATCTCTAAAATAAGCACTTATACATTAATTCAATTTAATTCAATTTTTTATTTCGGCCAGTAGTATCCATAATTTGTTAGTATACAAGCACAATTTATCAACGAATGTTATTTATACAAACTAAGTTAATCCTAATAAAGTTAGATGCACCATCATTAATAAATTAAATAACAAAATATCGAGGGTACGCACTTCTTTTTAATTTAAGAACTAGGTGGGTGCAGTCACCAGCGTCAATATCTGCCACAACAAAGTGCGCATTAATATCTGACACGAGTCTACTTCTAAAAGTCTAGGGCCTTTATTAGGACATATCAGATGTTTTGTCCACCTTCTTTTTGCAGATTTAACGCTGGTGACTGTATATTGAACAAACAATAATATTCTAGTTTGATAATTTAATGAAATCATCGTTTCACTGCAACAATTTTCAATCAAAGGACTTGTGATATGATTATTCAACCTTTATGAAAACCATTAATTAATTCTGCTTTAAATCCCTTTGAAGCATAAATCGAGAAATGTGCCGGAAGTATATTTAGGTAATAAATTGGATCCCGAAATGGAATGACGAAATGAAAAGGATGAGTCGATACAAAACCGCTCGTTTTAACCAAATTTCGGCGCTTGCCAAAACACCGCGGTCTCGAGACTCTCGAGGGAAGCGCGGGAAAACGGGACGCCTGCTTGAAATGGCGCGGGTGCCCATTTCTACGACGGTGATTTATTTTGATGAATGCTTTATACGAATAAATTCACCCGCTGTGTTTCTAGCGCTAGTTGCGGCCACTACGCTTTTGTAATATTTTTAAAATATTATCGTTGAAAGTAAGGATCGTAATACTAAAAATAAATTATTATTGGACAATAACATGGCCGTTATATACATATATACATTCTTTCACATTTCCTATGTGCTGTTATTATTTGTCTCAAAAGTATAATTTACAGTGTGACTATTTAAAAGAACAGTCGTTAACAACAATCAATAGCATTTTAACTCTCTATGGCCAGATTTCAGAACCTAACATAGCTAAGAACCATCGCGACAGACAAACTTTCTAAAGAAACCGAATTCAAATCGGATTTTTTTTTTTGGGAACTACGACGCCACTGGCAGACATATATATACACTGAAACACAGATACACCTGGTAAACAACAGGTGAGTCTATTCAGGAACTAACTACAAAATAAAATTTACCGCCATATATTTTGCAGCAGTTGTAAATACATTATTTACATAATACCTTAGACAGAGCTCACAAGTATTCAAAGAAGGAAGTTAAGCAAGTTTATTCCACGTACTGTGAAGCTTTACGTTACCAAGATTATGGCACAGATAAATAGACTTGTCGACGACTTGTGTAGGCCGTCATGTAAAAAATTGCTCATCCCCTTGCACGCACAGCACGGTAACGACCGACGCATCTCCCCTCTGAAATGACGAGGCTTTATTTTCTGGTGAAATTATGCCTTTGCGTACGAGTATCCAAGTTTGCGCAGTCACTGTTGCGTTATTTTTATATTATCTCATAAATATTTCAATTATTTTAAAATTTGCCCCCAGCTTCCTCGATGCAGTGAAGTTCAATTGTCTGTTACTGCTGCTGGAAAAAATTAGATACTTTCAAGTTTCAGACAGTTTGAAATGATCTGAATTTGAGTTGCGGCGTTTTTGAGGTTGTGTTGACTTTGTGACAAGTTGACAACATATTTCTTTACCTTTTAGTGTTTTCCTAAGCGTTTGTTCATAACCAAAAAAATGGGTAGTCGTTTTTTCATGTAGGCCTACTTTCATTTACTAAATTTCAATTATATAAATCTAACGTTTATGTGCCCTTTGATCATAAAGCCTTAATTGAGAGCGACTGTCCGTATAGAAATGAACGTTTGAAACCAGAATAAGATGAAAGCACCAGTTTTAGTGAATCATAACAATGTAATCTCGGGTTTAGGGTTCCGTAATCAACAAGGAACCCTTATAGTTTCGCTGTGTCCGTCTGTCCATCTGTCCCTCTGCGGCTTAGCCCAGTGACCCTTACTGCTAGAAAGCTCCAGTGTCTCAGTGATCCGTTTGCGTGATATTGGGCTTTGAAGCCCTAATTTTTGTCCGAGTCAAATGCACATTTTTATCTGTACACTTATGTTTCCATAACTACCATAAAAATATAATTCAATAGGTACTTGGGTAATAATGTAATATGTGCCTACAATGTCGTTTCGAACCAAAAGCCTTCCTGGAATTCCGCGCTGTATCATTACACTAATGCGTTGTTCGGGGAAGCCTTCAGAGATTCAGTCACTTAACCATTGTTTGACTAGAATCTTAACATACTGATAGGAACAGGGACTCCACGGGCCACCAATATTTTGTAAAGGTGCTATTTTGTTTAAAACGCCCACAAACTTTGCCACTGTGTAATACATATAAAATAGACAGTATAGATTGATAGATAAATTCAAACGTGCATACGTTTTACACATAACTAGTTTAAGGCTTTTGTTAGAAAGTTGAGAGCCCCTACGAACATAAGATAAGGTGAAATATGCGGGTCAACAACCGCTCGGAAACATTTTTCACTATTCTCCTTTTCATTGCACGCAGAGCGAGGACGTAAAAAATGTGAATTCTCTCTAGTACCAATCAACCCTCTAAATTGAGTTCTTATTCTTTTCACCGTTCTTTATTGTGGCAACACTGCCTTTTGTATATGTACGTTGTAACCTTACGTGAGAACTTTTTGGTAAGTGTTGGGATAAATAAATGCACTTATTACTTGGTTTCATAAACCTTTATTTATCTTTTGGAATTTGGTTTACGTACTTGCTTTGATTACTTGTTTGAAGCATTTTAATTTCAATAAATAGGTACTATATACTTTTTGTTGCCCCTGAGTAGTTGTTTATTATCATTACTAATGGGTGGCCGATGGACGCAATGTGGTGACGAAAGTATAAGATGGATAAGTATAGTCGCGGAATGAAAAGGTTAGCCACTTTTCGACCTAATTTGAAAGCTGTTAAGGTCGAAAAGTGGCTAACCTTTTCATTCCGCGACTGTACTTCAGTCTGTATTCAATTTCGAATAATATTTATGATTATGATTTTATAAGAAATTTGAGTGATGGTGATAAAGTTCCAAATAATGGTGAAGTATCACTAGGAATACGCAATTCTTACATGGACTCAAAATATCTAATAAGGACAAAAATATAAATTATTTACTTGAAATAATTCATATTTTTTTCTGTATTAGATACAATAAAATTCTATAACTTTTTTGTAATTATGTTCTCTTTTTTAAATTAATTGTAGTCATATCCATATTACGTATATATCGTTCGACATTATTTTTACGTAATTTGCATCCGTCGGCCGCCGATTAATCATTACACATTACTGCTAAGAATCGCGGCGCGTTACGCTCATAGCCGATCCCGCGGTTTTCTCCGTACGTATGTAGCAGAAGTGACTACGGCGTAGGCACCCGTCCTGGCGGATTCCTGGCAGTGAAAGTGTTAAATTTAATAAAAAAAGGAATCAAATGATATAAAGATTCGTTGCTCGCGAATACTTGCAACAAATCTAGTCGACTTTGAGAGCAAATTAAATATATATACGTTGATAATAATATTCACATAATATTCAGTAATACCCCGGTTTACGCGAGGGATGCGTTTTGGAGAATATTGCGTTATGCGAACGTGGCGTATAACGGGGTCAAAAAAACAATCACAACTTACTGACGTAAATGAACTAACTTTGACACAACACGAAATAAATCGCAGTGATTTGCTTAATACCTCACGCCACCCCGCCATGCTGTTTTTAACACGTTCACGGACACAGCACCATTCTGAAAATTGTGTGATGTGGCACATAAAAAATTCATACCTACATTTTTTTGTCCGGCCATGGACGTACTGCCACATCACTGTTTAGGCAAATATTGTGCCGCCGCTGTTTCGTCCAGGTATGTATGTAATGTAATTTGTTACAAACTCAAACTCTCCTCTTGTGGCAGCACGGCCACAGCCGTACGTCTACAGACGTATTGTGTCACAGCATGCGTCATTTCCCTCATGTAAAATTGAGGTGGCCCTTTAAGCTTTTGCTGCGGCACTAGGAAAAATTGTAATGTACCTAAAGCGGCACAACATGTCCGAAAATTCAACTTGATTGGACTCCGGTTAGTTGGTCAAAGGCTATAGCCGTGTAAGGGAACAAAATATGCCCCTGACGGTATCAGCTAATTAGTATATCGTATCCATTGGTCATATTGCTAGTTATTATTCGGCCAAGTATTATGTCATAATTATTGACAGTTTCCTAGAAATGTCACTTAAAAGTTTTTTTTACTTTCCTAAATATCTTCAAAACTACTGGTGCGATTATTTTGTGATTAAAATATGTTGTTAATGGCTTGAAGAGGTATATATTTGCATAAAACTAGACATCTCTATGTCAACATTAACTTGGTTATTTTTGATGTGAAACATTTCAAACTTTTTTTTTTGACACTTCGGTGTCAGCGACACCCGCCATTTTTTCAAGACTGATGTGACATCTCTTTTCGTATTAAAATATAATTATTTCAAATCAATCGGCTTGGAGCAACATGGTGATTTTTTTCAATAAACTGTAGGTGTTTAATCATATGAGCATAATTGAAAGAGGTTCGAATAAAAATATGATTGGTAGACTATTAAAAAAGGTTTGTTGCCTGTACGCGTGACGAATTAATGCTGGCTGGTTATGACATTACGCTAAAAGCTCGTTTTTTTTTACAAAATCATCGGCATCGTTTGTCTTTTTCTATAAAAGAAGAAATGTCTACTTTTATAGAAAAAGACAAACGATGCCGATGATTTTGTAAAAAAAAACGAGCTTTTAGCGTAATGTCATAACCAGCCAGCATTAATTCGTCACGCGTACAGGCAACAAACCTTTTTTAATAGTCTACCAATCATATTTTTATTCGAACCTCTTTCAATTATGCTCATATGATTAAACACCTACAGTTTATTGAAAAAAATCACCATGTTGCTCCAAGCCGATTGATTTGAAATAATTATATTTTAATACGAAAAGAGATGTCACATCAGTCTTGAAAAAATGGCGGGTGTCGCTGACACCGAAGTGTCAAAAAAAAAGTTTGAAATGTTTCACATCAAACATAACAGAGTTAATGTTGACATAGAGATGTCTAGTTTTCTGCAAATATATACCTCTTCAAGCCATTAACAACATATTTTAATCACAAAAGAATCGGACCAGTAGTTTTGAAGATATTTAGAAAAGTAAAAAAAACTTTTAAGATTCTAGGAAACTGTCAATAATTATGACATAATACTTGGCCGAATAATAACTAGCAATATGACCAATAGATACGATATACTAATTGGCTGATACCGTCAGGGGCATATTTTTTTCCCTTACACGGCTATAGCCTTTAACCTGCAAGATTTCATTACATAGTTAGTTACATACAGGTCGACCTAATAAAAGCTTGTTAATAAAAATTTGTCGCCCGTGGACGGAGTGGCAGATTTGTGGCGGTGAAGATCACCGGCCCCAGCCGTAGTGCCGTATCACGAGGGTCTCAATTTACGCCTGTGGCCGTACTGTCTGTGAACGTGTTAAATTTGACCAATCCGGGCGAGCACGTAAAGCGGGGCAATTTAGCGCGAAATTTTGAAATGCGCGTATAGCGAATCCATGTAAAGCGAGGTCGCGTAAACCGGGGTATTACTGTAACTTACATCATATTTATGAATAAAGTTATACGAATTACCATAAGGATTCTTCAGTTTCGTAAATGTTTCTTGTATTGTTCGTTAATTATATGAATACGTCTTTATTTATTTTACGACACGTCATCCTTGTAAGAAATTAACAGCGAACGAGATGCAGACGCTAAGATCCCCCGGCTTCGTAAATATTTTGACAAATATTCCCCTCGGGACACTTCCTCCGAGTTTATCCATCCCTAGCCAAGCTGAGTTGACCGAGTTCCTTGAAATAACACGTCTGTTATCTTGAAAAATTCACCCCATTGACTCGTTAGCGTTAGGTAGGTTAAGGAACCACAATGTTTGCTTTTAGCATCTAATGAATTGATTTATAGAATAAATTGTGTATGAAATTTATATTAGTAACGTATTATATATTTATGTTAATATAGTCGATCGTTCAAGTAACATTACGAAGACACGATTGAATTTTCAATTTTCCGTACCCAAAGAGTGCCAATAGACCATTCAAAATAAAAAAAACGATCCTTGCGTATTATGTCGGCAAAGCCATTATGTAGAAATAGTTAACTCGGCAAGCGATGCAATATTTATCAATGGGATAAAAACTCTTGTGGTAAATAGTACCATCAAACCGATTTGATGATGGGGCCAAATCGCAAGTAGTGGAACTCTTCAATGGCCAATGACATTCAAGGGGTTACTCGAGAAACCTTAAATGTCCATGGATTGACATCAATGTCGAGCGTTCGGAAAGCTTTCGTTTAAAGGCTTGTACTAAATATGACAACATTTACCACGACTCAAGTTACAAGTGCTATTTATCACAGTTATCTGTGGCACACGGGTCAAGTGTCTCGTGACCTAAAATGAGAACAAACAAACGCAATGAGTGCGTGCGTCCTATTGCAACGTGATTTATGCCATGACGACCCCGGTGATATTCATTTTTATTTTGTTTACATAGACGGTTACATAAGGAGATAATTTTCTAGTTATGGTTATGTTTGTTTTATGAGTAAATCACGTATGCTATTCCCTGTTAAATGTGAAGTTGAGAAAAATTATAAAATAACCACGAATATGCAAAATATGATATTTATTTTTCTTCATTAATCAAATGTCTTCCACAAATTCTATGCTTTTTGCTTATGTATGTATATTAGGTATATTATTTCACCTACCTATAGAATTTGTGGAATGTACAACCTACGTTTGCGTAACGTTTCATATGTATGTTAAGTAATCTCAATATTTTTTAAGTACAGGAAAAATCCAGTTGAGTTGTTCTAACGCTCGTTTGAAAAATTTCGTACTCCTTTGGTTGTGTGGCGTACCACTCATAGAAACAATAGAATTGAAATAAATGCAAAATCCGACTAATTAAATATGTGAAAATTACAACAGAAAAGCAATTAATAAGTCTGCTGTAGTGGAAATAAAAGAACTGGCGACAGTTGTGGCGCCCGCCCACTGTCCTCACGTTGAGCTTCATATTTTAATTAAGTTTTCCGCTTACCTCGAATTTCCCTTAAAATTCCTGGTCGTGAAATAACAGTTTGTTCATCATTACAAATGGCGGTATCAAATTCAGTTTTATATCACTCGTTTTTATATTCAGAAATATATTGGAAAGTCTACCAATAATTAATGAAATCATATTGAAATCAATAATAAAGAATTAGATTTTTTGTTCTCCAGAAATTTCAACGTTTTTTTACTGCAAGTAAATAATTTTTTGGGAACTACTCTCAAAATTTAGCTAATTTTGCAAAATTGGATTATGGACACAAACTTCGTTTTTAACCAATTGCAGCACAGCAAACTTATAAAAATTTAACAAATGATCTTCATATAATCAAAAATATCAAAATACAATACGCGTACTGCCACATACCAAGTAATACGAATTGTGGATAAAAAATGTTTTCTGGGGCGATCATTTTTTGTGGCCATCTCGATATTGAACTTGTTTTTGCACGAAATAGAAAACAATATCAAACTTATTCAGTGTCTAAATTGTTTTTCCTAGCCAAAATACCCGCGAGGAGCAAAGCTGCGTGGCGGAATTATTTTCTATATTTGTTTGCTGCACAAGCCGAGCAAACTGATTGTGTCAATATGGGAACAGCAGTTGCATATTCTATGACAAAATTGTATTAAACGAATCTCAATGTTAGTGTTTTTTAACGTCAACCGTATCCCTGAAGCGACAAAGTAGTTTTTACAGTGGTATATTATAAGCGACATAGGTCGTGGAGTCGTGGAGAACTAAAATAAGTGCCGTTTTTCCCGTCGCCTGTACGTAGCTTGGTAATGTCGTTAACACAGCAGCGTCTCTTTTACTTTGTTGTTTAATAGAGTGCATTTATTATGAAGGGTTTCACTTGAAAATAATTTGTTTCTAAGCATCAGCAATTATATTAATAATGTGTGGGGTTAGGATTCTGGTGGCAGTTTAGCACATAAGTAATGCAGTGGAGCCGCCATTGTTTATTTTTTTATTTGAATAAATGAATAACAGAACGATACATCTATATTACAGTACCAGCCAATAATATATCACCTTTGCATTTTATTGTATAAACGTGTATAGAGTAAACAATTTAGGTTTGTTGATACATCGCATATTTTACTAGTTACATATTTCACATGCATTTTTGACGACAACTGCAATGCAATACTGTAAATTACAATAATGATTTTATAATATAACATTTAAATATATGTTACTTAATTGCTAAAATGTTTATGTATTCAAGAGCTTGAACAACTTGCAACTGGAATTAAAGTTTCAAAATCTTGCATATTATCTTCTTCTGATGTTAAACGGTTGTCCAGATTATGAAAAGCATATACTGGTTGGTTTATCAATATTTTTTTCATTCATTCATTCAATCAAAAAATATATAACAACGACTCCATTGCTCTTTTGAACAACGTAACGTCTCTTGAACCCCAATGCCACCAAACATCCCAACTCTAATAATACGTAATAAGTCGAACTGCATTATGAATTCAAGTTTGCTGTGACGAATGAATAGGTACTGTGGAATTAATTGCAGTTCATTACTTATCAACTCATCAATCGCTGAAAGCAATTTTCTGCTAATAAAACAGAAAGGCTGAATAAGAGCCCTCTTATTAAGCAGTAGAGCTTTTTGGAGGACCTCATTCAAATTGGTTCGAATTACGTTTGTTTCAAACTGAATTTTGATATAGGATTTCCAAAAAATTGCTCGTCTTGACTATACTTCAAAAATCACCAAGAAATAGAACTGATGTAAGAAAAAATAAAATTATTTCTGGGATCACTGTACAATATCAATCGTTTACCTGAGCAATATACGACCTATTCGTACCTTCACTGTAAACAAAACAAACTAAGTAGTAGACAATTAGGTACCTAGTACGCGTGTTACCGTAGATTGGATGATATTATATACATTATATTTGAATATTTCTCAAAAAACTATCGGCGACATAATGACCAAAACAAGGTACTAACTTGAGCTTGACATTATTACTTAGTACCAAATCAACGCCACAATGTGATATAGTTTTTGTCGCCGTTCGACGTTGTCTAAGTTTGCGTGGGTTTCGTCCAGATCACGTGCGACGTGACCAGACTATCGTGCCCACACAATATTTGACGACGCCGTCTTTCAACAAGAACTTGTCTACGTAGATTTTTATACGTTTTTGTTGCTTACGGTCATTAATCAAACGAACTTTGCCATAAAAAAAACATTTGGTGAGTTAAGATATTTTTTGATGAACCAAAGATAGTTTGCTCGTAAGAATCAACAACGATAAACAGTATATTTAAAAAGTATTTGAATGACTGTCTTAATTTTAGTAGGTATTCTATAATTGTAATTTGCTGCATATTGGTAGGTACCTACTGATTGTCGAGATTTAGGAAATTGCCATAACAATTGTATAATACTAAACAAGTCACTTCATTCAAAACATTAGATGAAAAATGTTATATTTATTATGAACGTCAGGTGTTGTCCAGAAGTGCGAAGTAGATACAAAGAGAGTCATTATTGGATTTTTTTTTAAGAGAATTAAATAAGCTTTGTTAACAAACAGTCCACATGTTATTAACAAACCATCCGCGTCGCCTGCGGGAAATCGAAACTACTGTAGTAACACTTTAATTTAATTCGGAATAAATACATAAAATTACCCGCCGAGCGCAGACCATTTAATAGGAGCGCTTCAAAAAGTTATGTAAATCGCCTCAATGCGTCCACTCGAAGTAAAGTCAGAAATATAACTCAATTCAATCGTACTGGACGCTTTTAATTAAAGGCCTGTGTTGAATTGAGTACCAACGTATAATTATTAATCTCCACCCAATAATAGAAGCCATGTGACTTCTATTATTGGGTAAAGATTGGTCAAGAACTACCTCCTCGTGGTCCACCTTGGGCTACGGACTAAGTAGCAAGTCCATCGCAAAATCTGGCTAAATATTATTGACCCTACAAAGGCTTATTAGACTATTTGTCTGAGATGACTTTTATTTAAAAAATCTAGTGCGTTAAATATCAATGTCTAGTCAGTAATTTAATGATGGCTGTTTAGAACAACTGCTAGAAATAAAATGCTCAGAGACATCCCTAAAATAAGTCCCCGAAATATTTCTTGTGAAGAAAAAGTAAAAAGGCGTCTCCCCTGTAATCCTCCAGTGACAGGCGCCGTATCACGGATATTTATGCATTGGAACACTCACTCGTAATCGGTACTTGTTTTGTTCTTACCCGTTTCCTCTGCGACCGGGCCTATCGATTCTATCGTACCTCAACTCCCTTCTGATTTATAGCATCTTACAAACGGCGGGTTGAAATTATCGGCTTTTGGTGAAAATATAACACGAAACTTTTGATTTCGATTCCAATCTTCTTTGGAATATTGATGAAACGGCGCCTATTATTACGAGAGTAAGAAAAGAGGTCTGTTTCACAGTCCAGTTGAGATTAAGGCCTCATTATTCAGTGTGGCGTAAATAAGTGGCGTGCAAACAGTACAAATTATTCGCATCCATCATTCGGAAAGCAGGAATAAGGGGATTTAATGTGCCACCTCGGCGACTTTAGCGAAAGATCGGTTCTTTCAACGCGGTCACACGTCGGTTTTCATGAGAACAATGCGTACCTTTGTATTTATTTTTCGGATGACAATAAGCAACCAAATTAACGTAGTCTGTGTGCGTACTAACTGATATTTACGAGTATGAGCAAATATTCAAACATACGATAGATAACGTTCATTATATATTATTGCGGTTTTAAGTGGCGGCTAAAATTATGTTTAGTTTTAGATTCTGTAATTTGAACATGGTTTCCGTTTGCATACCGTACGGCGGAATCGGGTTTGCTGTATCATAAATAATCCATTACAGCATCATTGTGTGTAATTGTTTGTTTAAGTCGAATGTAAGGCAACATTCCGCCGCACAAACCTGCCTCGTAATTAAATACAGGACTTCATTATGAAATTATCACGTTCCTTTGTATTATTTTCTGTGGTGAAGGGAAAATACTAGTCATTGTAACCCATTTAAATACCTATAACAGTTTTCGGGGTTAGGTGACTATGAAAAGGGTTATTTCAGTAGAATTTAACATAAAAAATATTACTTGAAAACGATTTTAACCATGTTAAATTTATCACTTAAATGCCAAGTAATCTACTAACACTATAATAAAAGAAATACAATTGTCGATTAAAACCTTGTTAGACTAAACTACCTACTCCTGAAACATTAGCAATTTTGATAAAATCATCAGTAATTAAAAACGTAATCCGTGAAACGTAAACGTGTTATTGTATTGTTTCTCTCTCTCTCTGTAACTGCTTTTTTTGTGTGAGGTGTGCAATAAAGAGTATTTGTATTGTATTGTATTGTAATCCAAATAAAAAAACAAAATATAACACAACTAAATCAATTGTGCCAAATCCAGAAGAGCTAATCAAATTGGTTAAATTGGTTTTCAACTACTTCGCTCTGCGTCCGTAGAAGCCACTGCTACGAGATTTCGTAGCACCAAAGTTCCCATTATCTGAACTATCGGTTTTGTGAAGAAGTATTTGAGGATTGGTTGCAAAACTTAACAGTTACAGACCACTTCTTCTAAGATATCAGTATCTTAAATGGTAGTGGAATTTTATATTATCATATTCACTGCAATTAATCTAGTAGTGCTACGCTCGTAGCCTAATCCGTGGTTTTTCGGCTAAGTAGAAAAAAGTGCCTACGAACAGAGCGCTCGCTAGGCAGGTTCCTGGTAGTGGAAGAGATCATATGTATAGCAGGCATAAAATTATAACAGCCAAAGTAGCCAAATATTTCTCAACATATTTTTATTGATATTGGGCGGGAGGTATGTTATAATACTTATGTTATCCCACCAAGAACATAAATGTGAAAATGGGAGCCAAGTTCTATATTAAGAATATGCGTATGCGTGGTTACGAGTATCAACTTCACTGACAAAATAATTGAGATCTAAATGGGTGCAAAGCGTCTAAATGGGTGGGTTCAGTAGGTAATTAAGAACATACAATTTCTTATTATTTCTACAACAACAATGTTTGCTATATAAAAGTATGACTTCTTAAATTTGAACACTCAAATTATTAACACAATAAAGCAGATAACTTAGGAAAAATAGAGACTTAACTTTTACTAGCAAGCCAAATTTTTCGAAGGGTAAGATATTACCTTACAATATATAAACAGTTACTTACGTATAACATAAAGATTAAGGCCCCTATAATATTTGAAGATTTCCCTCTATTTCTCTACGACCCCATCATCATGACCCTGATCCTTATCCTGACCATGACCCTGATCCCTGATGACATGTCCCATCACTACGGAAGTACCTTTTAAGTTTTTTTTTAATCGGTTATTATGATGGAGTCATGAGGTAACAAACATAAATAACAATAATAATAATTAATACTTAAAAACAAGCCAAGTGCGTGTCGGATAACGCAAAACGCAGGGTTCCGTGCCTATTAAAAAGGTCGTATCGTCACAGAAATGTTACGGCACTTACGTCCTTTTCTTTAAGGAAGGCAGTTTTTCAGCAATATCTCGAAAACCTTTGAACTAATCTGGTTCAAAATAATTTTTGGTGTAAGAATTGAATAAGTTCCTTTAAGGAAGGCAGTTTTTCAGCAATATCTCGAAAACCTTTGAACTAATCTGGTTCAAAATAATTTTGGTGAAAGAATTGAATAAGTTCTATGTCCGTGATTTATTTCATTATTTTAAAATACACCGTTCAAAAATTAGAGGGAGGGGACACAATTTTAGTGACTTTCGGGGCGATTATCTCCGCCTCTATTCACTTAATCAAAAAAATTCGAGAAACCTTATATTTATTTTGAAAGGCCTATCGATTGATGTGCCACACGTGGACTTTCAATGAAAACATTTTTTTTTGATTTGCAGTTTAATGGAGTGCACCACTAAAATAATATTTTTTTAGTCATTTTAAATACAAAACTATGCTAACAAAGTACACCTATCCTCAAAATGTTATTCAAATGCACCTTATATTTTTAGAGAAAATGCCTGTGACATACGGACAGACGGACACGACGAAACTATATAGTCAGTTATACGCTAGGGAACCCTAAAAATCCCCAGTTTTTGACTTTTTTATTTATATACCTACACACAATTACCCAGCTGGACGCCAAATTTCAATTTTCTAGGTCATCTGGAAGTGGGTTAGGATTTTGATCTATCCGTCAGCTAATCAATCAGTCATTAAGTCAGTAAAAAATGCCGATTCTTAGACGTTATAATATCTCAATAAACGTTTTACCTGTATATATGAGATTCGGGTTCTAGTTATTTTAAGGAGTATTAATACATATACCTAATTTTATGTCGCTATATTAAACAGATTTTGAGTTATTAAGGAGTCAAAAGTCGCTCCAAATGGTTCGTGTAATATACCTAACACACGGCTGCTGCTGCGTCGCCAATTCCTTTTGGTTTTGAACTTGGCTGGCTGGCTTGGACACGCTACCGTGTATCTAGATTAGATACTATTCATATTTTAAATAATTTGGTCACGGTTTCTACAATCTATTTAACGCTGACTGTTCTACATTATATAATCCCAGTGAGGGTTGAACTTTCTAATAAATAGTCAAGTACCTAACGACGTTGGTACTTCTAACAAAAACGGCAAATCTTGCTTTAAATTTGGCGTACTTATAATTACATTAGTTTCCGAGGTTCTTTTAACTCCTTTAAGGTCACGCATCGCTACGTGAACACCTTCAGGAAACAAACCTTCTTGCACTTCAAGTAATTCTTTTGCGACCAGTACAAAATCATGTCTGAATCCAAAGACATACAAGTAGGTCGATCACGTAACTCACTGTACCTGCGTCAGGTAGATCTACGAGTAAATGTCACTTTTTGTATGGAAAAATGACATTTGAGTTGTTCTCGGTTCGAAACGTTACGTGATCAACTGATCACCCCTCCGGTGTTCAAATATGTAAATATTTCAATTCTATTACACAAAAGGTAACTAAAATTGTTTTTGAAATTACCAAAACTATAGCAAATATGAGGATTAAAGTAACGAGTCTGCAAACTCTTTATTTAATTATTCATCCTACAGCGAACGAAATCCTCGCGCTAATCCTTGTTTGTACACATCGGTTGCGTCCCGGAATGACGAGTCACGAGTGTCATTCCGCAGTATTAATCTCATAAGCAGTACTGGTATTATTGAAGTGCTCTCACCAATTTTTAGGGTATTATTACTAAGACTTCGCTGTCCGTCCGTCTGTCTGTATGTCTGTGTGTCCGTCTGTCACCAGGCTGTATCTCATGATGATAGATAGACAGTTGAAATTTTCACAGATGATGTATTTCTGTTGCCGCCATAACAACAAAATATTGAATGGGTCTCCCATACAACAAAATTGATTTTTTTGCTCATTTTTATAGATAATGGTACGGAACCCTTCGTGCGCGAGTCCCACTCGCACTTGGCAGGTTTTTAAATTAGAAAACTAGTTGGACATGTTTATGACAGTTTTTTGAGACCCTGGTAATAATGATGTTTATACTCTGGCTAATAAATAAAGATAATGCGTTCTCCCAAGAAATTCAGTTTAAATAAACTCTTCTTTTTAATGTCATAGCTATGAAAAATAAGTCAACCATTTAAGAAAACTATCACGGCGTAATAGTCGCCCAACTTAATGTGTACTTAGAAATGCCAAGTTTCGTACAAATTCGGCCGACGCAACTGCACCATGTAGTTTTTTAAAATAAGTTTTATCTTAGTAATCGAAAAACTGGCACAAAAGATCCTATTTTTAAGGTTCCGTACCTCAAAAGGAAAAAAACGGAACCCTTATAGGATCACTCGTGCGTCGTCTGTACGTCTGTCACAGCCGATTTGCTCCCAAACTACTGGACCAATTGAGTTGAAATTTGGTAAACATATGTAAACCCAAAGATGGATATTACATGGATTTAGCAAAGACAGATTTGAAGTTGACCATCCCCCCCCTCCCCCCTTATCTTCGAAACGACTAGGCTGAAAATTCTGAAAAAAAAATGAAAAATAGTCCCTTGCCTTAATATTGCAGGAAAACCTATAAGAAGTTTGAGTATTCTAAGTAACGGGAAAATTCTCAATTTTTTGTGTATTTTGTATGGAGTGCCTGATGCTTAGAGCATAGCAATTTTACGGAACCCTCACCACGCGAGTTGAACTCGCACTTGTCCGGATTTTCTGTCTAATGCCTCTAAAAAAAATTTTTAAGTTAAATGTACGATACTTTTTATTTAATTTATTAGAAAACCGACAGCTTTAACATATAACGATAATCTTACAATTTAGATACAACTGTTTAGCCAATAACAGGTCTCTCTAAATTATTAAGAAACTTATACATGTTATAGGACGTGACTGTACCTAGTTATGTTCTTTTATAACGAATACTGAGTCTTTGAATATGTACGACATTATTGCACATGTCAGCAGCAGAAGTACATAGCTATTCCAAATTAGACGCCATAAATCTTTTACACAGACCTTATTGACAGTGTCTTAGTCGTGTGTGAGTCATGTTGTCCGCATAACTACTTTTGCTGCTGACTATGTCCATAACATACTACATTAAGTGAAGGAAAGATGTACAATTAGTTACAATAAGTAAAGAAGTATTGCTCTGAAGAATGATAAAATTGGTAGGACAGAATAGGTCAAACTAACTCAAACACTGATTTATTTTTCAGACGGTAAGTATATATTTACTAACAGTTCTAATAAAGTTTGATGCAGTGAAAACTTGCACCGGAAATAAAAGCGCCCGTGCAGGTTTCTTGTCTCATACGTCTTCTGAATTTAAATTGTTTAGGTTTATGTTCTCCTGACATGTTACTTTTATAGTGATATTTTATAATGTTATCTATCAATGACTGAAATAAAGGTTAGTGACAAAATGTACATATTTTATTTAAAAACAGCAATAATTGTGCTCGTACACATTAGTAGCGGTACCAAAACCTATTTTGCAACTTCAATCGTAACTTTCAAACGTGTTTTACTATTTTCATAAGTTTCCAAACGGCTAAAAATATTCCTACTATGGCCAAGGTAGGCTTTGTTTTAAAACAAATCCGACTACCTCGGGCGGATTACCCAGATTTACGGAAATAAATCTTTGTCTATGTAGCGAATTTGTTGCGCCAATCGTCGAGTGGATTTGTCGTTGTCTTACGGCTCCGAGAAACGAGACTTGGTCATTAGTCTTATTAAAAATACCAATAGCACGACGGATTTCGTATTTACTCACGGGTCTTACCTAAACCGGGTGTTAAAGAAGTTCAAAGGCTATAGTCGGGTTTCCATAGTAAGTCGGCCCTTATGTCAAATGGGCTCGAGTTTTTTTTTGTGAGTACCTCTTATAGTGAAGAATATTTATGCTGAGTATGAACATCCTACTTGTGACAGTTTTTGACTTATGATTTTTTAAAGTTTTTTTTTAATGTGTTGTTTTTCGGGATGTATTCAAGCGATTTGCTTCAAATTTTCAAATGATGTTCTTTATACAGAATTGCATCACCGCCCAAATAACTGAAACTAGTTATAAAATAAAAAAGAAAATAAAGACCAAATAAAAAAAATACATTTTTTTATGTGGTTGTGAAGTACACCCCTAGAATTTTTTCTCAGAATAGACCATACATTACCTACTACTTGCCTAAATATCTTTGAGTTGCTAAACTTAAGTGGCAGTGGGCGGGGCACATTGCACGTAGAACCGATGGCCGTTGGGGCGGAAAGGTTCTCGAATGGCGACCACGTACCGGAAGGCGCAGCGTGGGTAGGCCCCCCACAAGGTGGACTGATGAGCTGGTAAAGGTCGCGAGGGTCCGCTGGATGCGGGTGGCGCAGGACCGGTCAATTTGGAACTCTCTGGGGGAGGCCTATGTCCAGCAGTGGACGTCTTTCGGCTGATACGATGATGATGATGATGCCTAAATATCAAAATTTTCCAGGCGGTACTTCCTGTCAAAAATCAGCAAATGTGAGATCTTAAAGTAGGTTAGATTTGACTTGGCCAGTTTTTATCAGAATTAATATATATATATATATATTATAAATAAATATGTTGAATAACTTTATAAAATGACTGAAGTAATGAAAACTGGTCAAGTCAAATCTAACCTACTTTAAGATCTCACATTTTTAAATAACAGCAATTGTTATAGGTATCCAATAAAGCAAAGAAATAGAGTTTACTACTTGTTCATAATGTTATTTGGTTCCTATAAATACATATTTGGATTTTGCATAACTTAGCACTCATTTAGATCTCCATTCTTTTTGCGGCGAATCCCACAGCCAAGCATAATTTTTGTATTGAACTTGGCTCTCCTTTTTTACATATATGTTTTTGGTGGGATTAAGGTTATATTCAAAGTGTATTGGATGTTGCGCTCGCCAACCCCGAAGATTAGCTATTGCTTAGCTTTTATTTGCAATGCACTAATAGATTGAATTTGAATTAAATCGGATGCCGCAAAATTCAAGCCACGGCATGAGACAAAAATTTATACAACGGCTTAACTAATCCGCGGTTTAGCTGCTACGCTAATATGGGAGCTTGTCGTAGCGTGAGGCTGAACTTTAATGAGGCAAAAGTTAGCTTGCTTGTTATTTATTAACTGGCTAAGTCTGCATAGAAGCGGTATAGAGCCTGGTAACTTTAGGTACTCGGGTAACGGGTAACCTTTAAAATAATATTTGAGCATTTCTGTATAAATTGATACCAATTATGTAAGTCGATTAAGCCGTTTGTGCTTTTAATTGTCGTCCGCTCTTCATTTGAAGAAGTAAAGTAGTTTCCCCATTTGCTTTTCGCACCACAATACAATGCCCCACTTGCTACCCTATGTTGACCTAATGGGTAGATATGATTATCTGGTAGCCGCGTATCCACTACCTATGACCCCGTTACAGCTAAGCTCCAATACAGTCGATATATGTAGTTCAAATTCACAGAAATCGGATGACAAAGCTTTTATTTTACGTTCCATACTGGAGGGGAAAAGAATGAAACAGGTTTAATAAAAATCGGCCAAGTGCGAGTCGGACTCGCGCACGAAGGGTTCCGTACCATTATCTATAAAAACGGCAAAAAAATCATGTCTGTTGTATGGGAGCCCCAGTCAGACTCGCACTTGGCCGGTTTTTGACCTATTTGATGTTATAGCGGCAACAGAAATACATAATCTGAGAAAATTTCAACTCTCTAGCTATCACGGTTCTTGAGATACAGCCTGGTGACAGACAGACGGACGGACGGACAGCGAAGTCTTAGTAATAGGGTCCCGTTTTTACCCGTCACGAAGCTGGCAAATACAAAAACGGCATAACTATATTGGTAATAGGTATGTGAAAAGAATTCCATTATTATATTGTAACTACATTTGTATAGGTACGTGGTTTGCTAGAATATATATAGAAATGCCCTCAGAGGTTTCAAAGAGATATTGCAGAGTTACAAAAGTGAATTGAAACAGTTCAACTTTTTATGATGATTACGATTGTTGTCGGAAAAAGCAGTCGTTTATTTCTAGCGACAGCTGGGCATGTATATGATAGAGAAAGAGAAAATCCGCTCCTCAATTGTCAATAAATATTAAACATGATTATACTGCGGAATTGCAGCTTATTTCTTTATGTACTTATTCCACTCTGACATCTGATTTCCGCTTTATAATCCAATTAAAAGTTAATTAAAGTTCGCGCTCATAGTCCCTAAATGTCGAGTTATTGCCTGTGATATTGAATGCCAGTTCGACTTCTAAGGATCCTCTCAAAGTTGGTCCTTGAGGTATATCTGATTCAAGGCGTTGAAGCACAACAGATTTTTCATTTGTCGTTTAACCAATATGAGAGCTCACAACCAATACCGATTCGACTCCAATTCTAAAAGTTTATTCAAATAGATTTCCTGGTGTTTGCTTTAGGCTCACGAAGTGAACACGGTATGCTGAGGATTTTAGCCCATATTACACCTTCGTACTGGTATGCCATGATAACGCGGAGGGCCGCCTCTGTTATTACATATCCAAACTATAATTAAGAGTAAGGAGAAAAAGTGATTGGCTATATGACATACTTATATTTAAAGTATCTTGAGGGTTTAAAATAGTCGATTGTCAATTTATATCGAGGACAAAAAGTCTTATTTCTATATGACTTTATTGTGACGCTTCACCGTGCATGGCCTAGTAGTTTTGATTGTGGAAAATAAATGGAGGAAATCATTATGGAACCAAACTGAGTATTCTTTGCGATTACCATGTTGCGATTATAATGCCCCTTTTTATTTAACAAAACACTGAAAGTTTATTTAGCAATGTAAAAGAATCCCCGGGAAGCAAACTAAATAGAACAAAAGATAAGTAAGCAAGTGTGAATAAAACAAAAGAAAATTAAATGCGAAAGCTACTTAGGCTTAAAGTGAGTTACTAGGTCAACTACCTTTCCACTATGATTTACCAGGGGAAATAAATGGAACAAACCTACCTAACGATTTATCCTGCTCCTTGATCCGTGTTGACATACCTAACAACTTCGCTATAGTCCCTGCTTAATGGATTGTCGCTATGAAAAATGGCCGTAACTTACCCAGGACATGCTTTCATGGATTTGTTGTTGGGATTGTCTCACAAATGAAATGAACGTGGCATTTCACTTTGGATGAAGGCTGTTTTTAAAGTTTGCTTCATTAAGTATTTCCTTTCAGCCAGTATCGTTACTCAACTCTTGGTTTTATTGTTGGATAATTTTGTCACTACTTTTTAACTAAAAGGTTGGATCATCGTTTATAAATTAAGACAAAAATGTAATACAACTATTTAATTGCCTTGCCTCAAGAGTTTTCATAGACTCACCTCTTTATCCAAAGCCCGTTATACTGAAACAATACCAATCCAGACGACCTGGTTCCGCGACCAAATATTGACTGTTACGTCAATGGCGAGTGCTTGTAAATTTGACTAATTAACTCTTTAATTAATGAGCTAGCAAATGTTGAAAGTTTGCAAACAAACATTCCGAACTGTAAGAAACAGTCGTGAAAGGGAGCGACAACAGCAATTCTCGTTAAGGCATTGTCCAAATGGAATTTATGCAGATTACTGTACTCGTGCAAAATTACTGAACGAAATATTTTAATTCAACAATTTACAAAATCTAATGTAGCTGTATATTTATTAATAAATATTAGAAGGGAACACTCATACATAAATCTAACTAGCCCAAAGTAAGCCCAACTAAGTTTGTGATATCTGTAGATACTACACGATGATATTATTATATTTGATAGAATATAAAACATCCAAGATTCAGTAACAAATGTTCATACTCATAAAGATACGAGTTTATGTTATATAACTGCTTAAGTCATCAAACTTTCAGCTTAGGAGTAAAATAAAAATGTATAGGTATTTATTTATACTACTGAACATATCATTGGACCAGTTATTTCAAACGTATCATTTAAATATTATACAAATACGACCAATGTCTTTTAACCACCGCTGGTGTCTTTCATGGAGCGTTGAATTGAAACCTAGTCACAATTTCTCACAGCGCACTTAAACTTTCGGTTTGGTCGATGTCGTCCAATCAAGTGAGACTTAGAGCTGAAAGCTGAATGCAGCGGCTGAACCTCAGCACCGACTTTGCATAATATCACACGTGACTGAGTCTCACTCATATCAGATTCAACAGTTACATTTCAACGCGCGTCTCTAATTTGTCAGTATTGTCGCTTCCTCGTCTCTTCATTAAGGTACAGTCAAACAATTTGATTTCTGGGCCACTTCGTACCTTGTCACAGTGACAGTGATATGAGATCTCTAGGGGCTTTCATATAGGGACAAGGTACGAAGTGGCCCAGAAATCAAATTGGTTGTTCGTACCTAATGAGGAATATAAATTATTACATTATTAGCGAAAATACCTTACATACTTCTAAATTCAATAAACGTATCCCATAGCCCATCGAAGAATATAACTAATCCATAGTTCACATAATCTGTAAGTAGCCTTCTACCGATTTTTAGATGAACGTAAATGTTCGTATTGAATCTAATGCCTGAATCCATTGAGTACAATCTGGAACACATTTCAATTACGTTAAGAAACAATTCCGATCACGCTCTCCCTCAGCCGTTGCTCCAAATGTTACATTAATAGTTAATTAGAATCAAAATTACCAGTTTAACGCTAGATAAGGACGGCCAGATGACCGAAATGAGGTTTTTGCCGGCATTAATGTTAGCCTAAAGCCTCTTGAACCCTGCACGGCCCTAATTACTTTTGAGGACATTTGCCTCGACTTACGTGACGCAAAAAAGATAATTAGAGTCTTGCATCGACGGATAATATTCACTCTAAGACGAGGTTAAAATATACGCCCTCAATTTAAATTGTAGCACGTATTTTTGATCAAATTAAGCCTGTAGGTACTACCTGCAAAGCAGACAATTGACTATTGTGATGCAATTTCAATGTTCAGCAATGCATTCATCAGAATAAAATATATTTGTTAATGAATGGGTTTTTCGAACGAGCGAGCGAAGCGAACGAAGTTCTATGCTTCAGCTTGAGCCGAAAATCGTTTGTCCGGTGTCTGTCACGATGTCACGCAGTCCGGCTGTTCTCCTCTACAGTTCGCATTTCTCAACCGATTCTTATCAAATTTTTTGAGCAGGTTCGTTAATTATATAGATTTTTTTTGCTGAGTTATATTTTCCAAATTAAAAATAAAAACCGGCCAAGTGCGTGTCAGGCCACGCAAAACGAAGGGTTCCGTGCCTATTAAAAAGGTCGTATCGTCATAGAAATCTTACGGCACTTACGTCCTTTTCTTTGAGAAAGGCAGTTTTTCAGCAATATCTCGGAAACCTTTCATCCGATCTTATTCAAAAAAAAATTTGGTGAATGAACTTAATAAGTCCTGTGTCCATTCATTTTTTCATATTTTTAAAATAATGACGTGACGTTATGTAATGTCGTGTTAACATGTTTTTAATAAATAAATAATAATAAATAAAATACACCGTTCAAAAATTAGAGGGGGGGGACAGAATTTTAGTGACTTTCGGGGCGATTATCTCTGACTGTATTCACTTAATCAAAAAAATTGCCGAGAAACTTTATATTTATTTTGAAAGGCCTATCGATTCATGTGCCACACGTGGGCTCAAAATGAAAAAAAAAATTGACTTTTAGTTGTATGTATGGAGTGCAACCTTAAAAAAAAAATTTTTAGTAATTTTAATTACAAAACTATGTAGCGGCTAACAAAATACACCTATCGGAACAGACGTAACCATGGCAAATAGTGACAAAAAAGTAGTTTCATCCATTTATAATATTATATATAGTATGGTTAACACTCAATTTCATTTATAAATTGTGACGCGCAAATCAAGTAAAGCAAAATGCTTTTGTAGCTCCCTAGCTATATATGCTAGACCCTTCTAGCATATGGGCCTAGCCGTATAAACGGCTTAATTTTATGCATTAGCTAATTTACTATCGGTCACTTATCCCGCACCTTGTTTGATATAACGTGTTTAATCGCTTTAATTAATGCTTCATCATCATAGCTTAGCATAATAACTCAAAATAACAACATACAAAGACAAAGACATCTATCCTAATATTATAATAATAAAAATTATGGCAGGAAATCATTATCACGTCCAGCACTTAATCTTTGTTCTTTTTCCCATTTTTCAGTAAAGCACAGCCATGCTACGCTAATAATGTTTGTGTACGTAATTTATGTTATATGATATGCAATTAAATACATATGTAGGTATGTTTATGAAATCAATGAAAATCTCTTTGCAAGAAAGCAAATGTAGGGCATGTGTCAGTCATCAGTCATCATCATCATCATATCAGCCGAAAGACGTCCAGTGCTGGACATAGACCTCCCCCAAATAGTGCCAAAGTGACCGGTAAGGGTGTGTCAGTCAGACGGACCAAAATATTAAGTAACGTTTTATATAGATACTTATTTACTGTTTAATACTGAGACACAAACATTGTTTTAAGAAAAACTATTGATTATGATATTCTTGCTTTCAAAATACACCTCTCTACTCAAGTACGTAGTCTTTGATTCTAAGAATTTGTGGCGGGCGAGAGTTTCCTGCGCGCGTTCCAAAGTTGCACTTCGTTCCCGCAACCTCAACCGCGGTCAGATGTGTCTAAACTTCGTTCGCGATCAGCTTAATTTGTAACCAAAATTAAACTGAGGACCTCACCAATTAAACTAATAATTAGCTCAGTCGTAGCATCAAACTTCAGTATGATTTGTCTAATAAATCTAAGTTGAATTAGTTTATGTAAAATGCTTATTAGGAGTATGATTGTTAGTAGGCAATAGTGCAGTGTAGGTAAGTATGTTGATTTTTCGGTTGTGTTCGCTAGATTTAATGTATTCGCAGATTTATCGAAACATAGTTTCGTTTCCTAATGTGAATGAAGAAAATACACCACAATCGAGAGTGTACCATTGAAAAATAGATAAAAGCTAAAGGAAAAATCTAAACGCGCATACTAGCATAGCAGACCGAGGATTGAATCGGTGTCTTTGGATTCCCAGTACATTGCATATACCTCTTCGCCAACGCTTCTAATTTATTGGTACTTTAAAAATACCAGTTACGATTTTGATAACCCCCGACCGATGTCGAGTAAAAATAGCACCACCCCCCTTCTTGTAGGTTTCGTAGGCGGCGACTAAAAAATAACTTTGTGCACTGGAGTATAAAAGTGGCATTTTGTGCAGCTTACGTCTAGCACAAAGTCGAACTTTGCAAGCATGAGAAGTGAAAATCAATTTTCACGTGCTCTGATAAATTTATGTTATGCAGTTAACTGTAATCTTATACAAAATATTACAAACAACGGACACATTTGGTCTTTCACTAGTGGCTCCCAAACTGTAGAACTCGCGAGCCTGCCTTTTTAGGGTTCCGTAGCCAAAATGGCAAAAAAGGAACCCTTATAGTTTCGTCATGTCCGTCTGTCCGTCTGTCCATCTGTCCGTATGTCACAGGCATTTTACTCGAAAACTATAAGGTGTATTTGAATAAAATGTTGAGGATAGGTGTATTTTGTTAGCCGCTACATAGTTTTGTAATTAAAATTACTAAAAATTTTTTTTTTAAGGTTGCACTCCATACATACAACTAAAAGTCAATTTTTTTTGTATGTATGGAGTGCAACCTTAAAAAAAAAATTTTTAGTAATTTTAATTACAAAACTATGTAGCGGCTAACAAAATACACCTATCCTCAACATTTTATTCAAATACACCTTATAGTTTTCGAGTAAAATGCCTGTGACATACGGACAGATGGACAGACGGACAGACGGACATGACGAAACTATAAGGGTTCCTTTTTTGCCATTTTGGCTACGGAACCCTAAAAAGGCAGGCTCGCGAGTTCTACAGTTTGGGAGCCACTAGTGAAAGACCAAATGTGTCCGTTGTTTGTAATATTTTGTATAAGATTACAGTTAACTGCATAACATAAATTTATCAGAGCACGTGAAAATTGATTTTCACTTCTCATGCTTGCAAAGTTCGACTTTGTGCTAGACGTAAGCTGCACAAAATGCCACTTTTATACTCCAGTGCACAAAGTTATTTTTTAGTCGCCGCCTACGAAACCTACAAGAAGGGGGGTGGTGCTATTTTTACTCGACATCGGTCGGGGGTTATCAAAATCGTAACTGGTATTTTTAAAGTACCAATAAATTAGAAGCGTTGGCGAAGAGGTATATGCAATGTACTGGGAATCCAAAGACACCGATTCAATCCTCGGTCTGCTATGCTAGTATGCGCGTTTAGATTTTTCCTTTAGCTTTTATCTATTTTTCAATGGTACACTCTCGATTGTGGTGTATTTTCTTCATTCACATTAGGAAACGAAACTATGTTTCGATAAATCTGCGAATACATTAAATCTAGCGAACACAACCGAAAAATCAACATACTTACCTACACTGCACTATTGCCTACTAACAATCATACTCCTAATAAGCATTTTACATAAACTAATTCAACTTAGATTTATTAGACAAATCATACTGAAGTTTGATGCTACGACTGAGCTAATTATTAGTTTAATTGGTGAGGTCCTCAGTTTAATTTTGGTTACAAATTAAGCTGATCGCGAACGAAGTTTAGACACATCTGACCGCGGTTGAGGTTGCGGGAACGAAGTGCAACTTTGGAACGCGCGCAGGAAACTCTCGCCCGCCACAAATTCTTAGAATCAAAGACTACGTACTTGAGTAGAGAGGTGTATTTTGAAAGCAAGAATATCATAATCAATAGTTTTTCTTAAAACAATGTTTGTGTCTCAGTATTAAACAGTAAATAAGTATCTATATAAAACGTTACTTAATATTTTGGTCCGTCTGACTGACACACCCTTACCGGTCACTTTGGCACTATTTGGGGGAGGTCTATGTCCAGCACTGGACGTCTTTCGGCTGATATGATGATGATGATGACTGATGACTGACACATGCCCTACATTTGCTTTCTTGCAAAGAGATTTTCATTGATTTCATAAACATACCTACATATGTATTTAATTGCATATCATATAACATAAATTACGTACACAAACATTATTAGCGTAGCATGGCTGTGCTTTACTGAAAAATGGGAAAAAGAACAAAGATTAAGTGCTGGACGTGATAATGATTTCCTGCCATAATTTTTATTATTATAATATTAGGATAGATGTCTTTGTCTTTGTATGTTGTTATTTTGAGTTATTATGCTAAGCTATGATGATGAAGCATTAATTAAAGCGATTAAACACGTTATATCAAACAAGGTGCGGGATAAGTGACCGATAGTAAATTAGCTAATGCATAAAATTAAGCCGTTTATACGGCTAGGCCCATATGCTAGAAGGGTCTAGCATATATAGCTAGGGAGCTACAAAAGCATTTTGCTTTACTTGATTTGCGCGTCACAATTTATAAATGAAATTGAGTGTTAACCATACTATATATAATATTATAAATGGATGAAACTACTTTTTTGTCACTATTTGCCATGGTTACGTCTGTTCCGACACTTTTTTTTTAATTTTATGGGATTTTATGGGTTTTATGGTTTTTACCAAATGTGAATATAAAAAATCCATGAATTCAGTTTAAAATTGTTTTTTTTTATTAAAATAATGTCTTCTTTCAGTAAAATATTCTATCTACAATATTCAAGGTACTTTCCCTCCATGTGGCATAGCCGTGGGACGCCCTGTATATATTAGTAGTACACTTATTAAAAACGTATTAACTTTTTAACATAAAATCATTTATTTATTCAAATTTATCGCGTTTTGAAACTTTCGAATAGTGTTCTAATGAGTTGCCATCATATTGCATGGAATATATGAGAACTTGTTCCACAGAATATCCTGTGTTCGAAACTCTGGCGGAGAACTTTTATTATTAAATGTCCATTTATAATTTTTTGTGAACATTTAATCAGCATTATTAATGAAAAAAATGTTTACGGCAAAAGGTCCCTCGTCCTTTTTCATATACAAACGCCAACACAGTAAAATTATCTGCATTATATCATCAAGATCATCAGCATATAAAGTGCACGGACGGTCAGCTAACTGTGTTGACGATGGTACAAATACCTACCAGATCTTAGATTTTAAAAGATCCTATCTTTTAAAAATAAATAAAATCGTATTCAACTTGATCGCTGAATAGGAGGTCCTTAGCCAGATAAGAAAATCTCAATTGAAAAGAGATTCCTTTATTACAATTTTTAATCATAACGTTTAGAGCATATCATTAAATTAATAAATAAGTACTATGTAAAAATGGAGGATATAAAAAAATGTCTACATACCTAGCAATTTCTTTACAAATGTATAGTAAAATAGGTTCCTGACTGTTTTTTTTTACGTTATCAATAACTCGTTGACGGGATTCTGAAGAGCCCAAAGATGACGGGTTTAAATCTTTTCCTCATGCAAGCGTGACATGATCAGCTTCTATATCGAAACGCATGGCGTCGGGACTTGCGGAATGGAATGACAAAGCACGACGAAGTCTGGTTAGAAAATCTCAGACGGAAAAGACTTCGTAGTGCTGTGCTGCAAGACCGCCGCAGGACTCACGGCATGTCTGCGACCGATGTGGCAGGGTGTGTCAGTCTGCTATAGGGCTTGACAGCCATAAGAGGCGGTTTGGACTGCCGCCGTAATTACTTTTGCTCTACCTCCTGGATGCTGCAACAATCATCTGTAATGGATGCTGTGGCCAATGATGATAGGAGTTATAGCCACGTTATGCTGCCATCATCGGATCAGCTAGTTGGTGCCATACAATACAATACAAATACTCTTTATTGCACACCTCAAAACATGAATCAAATACAGGACATAAAAACTTAGAAATAGAGGTTGTTAAGCGGTCTTATCGCTAAAGAGTGGTCTCTTCCAGACTAGTTGTACAGTTTATTTACAGCTTAGGAAAAACATTTATGTAGAAAAAAGGCACAGAATATACAAATAACTATTTAAACTTAAATATTACAACATGTGCGTAAATACTACATATTCGGTGATCGTAAATTATCGATAGTAAATCATCTGAATCACGTACGGATGACACGCTTATTAGAATTGTGATAGGCAGGTTGGAGTTACACAATAGGCTTGTGTCCTATTTTTTTTAGATGCATTCGAACCCGTTTTTGAGAGGAACAATTGTTTATATGGGAGCAACTACAATGAGAACATGAATACTCAAAAAAATTGTCAAAAAATACTCGCTGAGTTCAGCCGAAACGTTTCATACTAATTGACATTGAAGTATGACGTCACAGTTTACTAATCGTTGTATGGAAAATCAAGTAAATTGCTGTTTCGGTCACGAAATACTGCGTTTAGGTCCATAGTTGTTTTTCAATTTTGTATAAAAGCGAAAAGCGTAAAGATTCTACTAGTAGCTTTAAATTTACTCTTGGGTAATAATAAAAAAGCATATTTTTTCGAAACTTTCAAGGTCCATTATCTTTTTATGCTTTTAATTGTATTTCGTAATTTATACTTTATTACAATTATTTGATGGTTTAGTATCCATTTAGCAACACTACGTTATCAATTTTAACATTAGGGAACTACGCTATTCATTCTTCCTTATACATTGTCGCACAGTTGCGTCATCGCGAAGGGCTAAGAGCTCTACTTAACTACATAGGATGCAAATTGACAACAAACAGAGAAAAAATCAATAGACAAAAGACGCGCGCTGGCAGCGGCGGCCGCGCCGGCCAGCAGCCTGCCAGCGCGCGTGCACCGCGGAGGTCAGTGGCGCATCGACTATATTTATATAGAGCGGAGTTCGATAGAAATATAAATAACTTTGTACTAGTTGACATTATGACCTCAAAGTTATTTAAAATAATCTAAATGGATAGTTATTTCAGCTTAATATTCACATAACTATAATAATTAAGTTAATCAAATCGTTAAAGTAATCTTTAGAAATATGTAATATTATATTTTTCTATTAAACTCCATGTTTAATAAAAGCCTGTAAAAACCTACCAACGTACTCGTATTGTTGATCCAGGCCCCTTACTTAGCAGCCAGATTGTGTGTTCCATCATCGCCTCGTGAAATGACGAGAAAACATATTACGAAAACTTGGCGGTGCGCTAAGCGTCAGGCGCTTTTAACTTATCAGACAATGTCATAACATCTCTAAAATGTTCTCAACTTTCTTGGAACGAACGGTAAGCTTGTATAGTCTCTGGATATTACATATTGAACAACCACTCAGTCTCTTGGGTTAATAATGAGATGGTATTTCGTTATCATCAAAACTTTATTATTTGATCGGTTTACCTGCCTACTCATTCGTTTGTTTTGTAAGACTTTGCAGATTTTCGTACCAAAACGTTAAATGTGATTTGAGTTTTTTAGAAGCCTCACCCGTTTTTTAATGAATCTGTACTCATCTATTTTATACTATTTATCGTTTATCCCATTTATGGGACGCCAGCGCCACAGCAACTGATATCTGCAAAAGGTAAGATACTTGTGTTGTGTGAGTATACTATTAAAAGAGCAACATATGTATATTTATTTGTTTGTTTCTATTTAGGTTCTGGCAACAATGAGATTAATAAAACAAGGGTTAACAATAGCAACTGCGAAAAATCGATCTAGCTAGGACTCATTTCCATCAGGAAAACCACATTCATTTTCCCAGGTACGATACTACATGTGTTAAAACAAGCTTCGGGCTTAATTCTACATTATCAACAGTGCAAATTACTAGGCTTTACATAGTGAATAATCAAAAAGTGGTCTCACAGGACTGGTTTAGCTTAGAGCGAGTCATTATACTGATTTTGTATTCAAATGCTTTGAAATAAATATACATTTACAAATATTCAGTAGTTATAAGTAATCAAATGTAGTCCTTTAAAGTCTATACAATCATAGATACGTCACTATAACCACAGCAAAATTTATTGCATTTACGACGTGAGAGTTTCATAAAATTGTAAGAATAAAACAAAAAAAGCATATAAATAAGACAGCGCAATCCAACTGCATCCACCGGCGCTAGTGTGGGTTTTTAATAGAGCTACCAAGAGAGCGTTTCTCAGTCTCTGCATTCCAGCTAGGCTATTCAAAACTCCCCCCTAACCGCCCATCCCTACTGTATTTTAACGTCGGGAGTCATGATAGTAAACGGAGGTCTTACTAATACTGGTACACCTGAGTTGTGGTGAGGCTAAGCGCTGCGATAACATTCCGAGACGAGCCATTAGAGGGCGTGACGTTTAAAATACCGTCGCCTTTATTTCATGCTTTACCTATATTACTACATATGTGTAGATTGCTTCGTTTTAGTATATACCATATTAGTATTAATGATTTTATGCCTCTCAATATTAAACCTGCCCGTATTACTAGTGTTGTAGGACTTGTAGGTCTAAATGTGTGTACATAGAAATGTCGGTGCAGTCGACCACTTTTATCCACTTTGAGACCTTATTGTGTTGCAAAAAGGTGGATAAATGAATAAATCTTATAGTAGGTAGTTGACTGTGCATAAGAATATAAATAGGAGTAGTAACTACTCAAATGGGTTGAATAAGAGAAAACGAAGTAATCTACACGGTTATGTATTGACTCTATATTACTTATTATTGAACTAAAAAGGGTAACTATTCTATGTCCCATGGGATCTTCTTCTTGTTGTATAGTCACGAACATTCATTTGGCACCCATTTCCTTCAAATGTTGTTAGATCATTCACAATGCAATAAGGTCGAAAACTTCAGTTCAATAATAGTGGTGAAATGTCAAGATAAGACAATTAAATGTCTTATCAAATAACCTCTTTGCCAAAAGCTATTATTACGGTTTACTAATTACGAACATGTGTCAGTGTCAGACAATAAAATTGATTAAAAACTGTCATTTTCACGAAATATAACAAATATGGCCGGAGAGAAGACAGGGCCAAATGTCGAGTAACAATTAGTCGGAAAAAATCAGAAATGATCGTTTCACTCGTTCCCTCTGGTGAACGTCACTGAGCGGTTGCCCCTAGACTAGAATGTAAGTTATCTATGGCAAACCTATGACACTCCTTTAAAATATTAGCTCTAAACGTCTTCAGTTTGCTATACGATAGTCCACCTTAGGTGGGTCCCAAATTAAAGTTCGTGACTATACTTACTTGTTTTGTTATCTGCTTCTACACAGGTCTCACATAAATAATCTTCTATACATTTTAATACTCTTCACCTTGGTATTTTTACTTACTAGTAATATCTTAGTAGTTTTAAAAAAGCTTCTTGATGTAGCGCTGTTCCTAGCAACTTAATTATTTCCATTGCTCTTACTCATATTTCAGATGGAATTAGCGAGTTCTCAGAATTAATTTCATGAGCAGATTTGTAGTACAGAATAATTTAATAAACGAAAGGTATTATTCAGCTGTAATCCTACTTAACTAGCATACGAGCCCTATTCTGCCCTCATAAGCCAAAACGGTATCTCAAAATGAAAAATCATTGGAATATGTCATTTAAAATCTACGTCAAAGGACATAACTTACAATGACATATAATTTTGAGATACCGCTATTTGGCTTATGAGGGCAGTATTAATGTTATAAATAAACCCTAATAGGTCATTACCGGTTCCAGATTCGTTTTCTGTTCCTAATGCTAATGAACATTAAAGCCTACCTTAATACCTATCCGCCATGGCAAGCAAATTGTACATGACAATATAAATCGTTGCAAAGTTTTATTAGTTCAAAATCGCGCGTTTTATCGCCAAATTGTAAGCGATAATTCATACGTTTCCTCGGCGCGGTCCCATTATTCGCGTCGCTGACCACGATTTTCCATCATAAAGGGCGATAACGCAACGCTTGGCGTTAACTAGCTTATCCTCACCGATCGAGTAAACGTCCACGTTGACTCGATTCTCGCAGCTCCCGCTTTTAATTCAACATATATGCTAACCATTTAAAGCACATCCCGGATTAAAACTGCTAATGTCTGAAGTGAATACGAGTTAAACAGCCAGATTTAAAAACATTTCTCGTTTTTATTTGAGGCCTTTTAAACTTTCGCTTTTCGTTTCACAGTTTACACAGTTGAAAAAATTATGAGGATTTACGAATTGGAAATATAAATGAAAAGCCCTAGTATAAAAATAAAATACGTATTTCGTATTTGCAGAAGGGTTGATTAGATATTTTCTACTGATGTAGGAGTTGAGTGTTATCTAATCCTGGTATCAAATTGAATTGGTAATGCGTATATTTTTGCATAAATTATTCTTGGGTTGAAAATGTTATCACCTTGCTTCCACCACCGTTATATTAGAAAATTTAGTACTAGAGAATGGTACAAATATTCACAGGCCCATAAATGAGAATAATTAATGAAAATCTACTTTATATGGAAAAAAAAAATATTGAATGTGGTGTTTTGCTGACAAATGGATAAGCGAGTTGTCTTCGTGGTCGTCCTCGGAGATCGATTTATCAAAAATAAGAGATAATCATTGTCCGGCTATTTCGATCCCAATCACTTTTAATCTGATTTGCACGCTTGTTTCTATGGACGTGCACTGACTCAACGTCTTAGAACAAGTGCGCGAAACATATTGAAATGTAATAAGGATGTGAAAGAAATAGATCAAAGTATGCAACTTGCATAAATTGCCAGCAATCTTAGAAGTGGTTTTGAAACGTCTACATAAAGATTATAATTACATGGTCCTAAATTATTCAGAAGTTTTATGTAAGAATTTCGACTTCTATCAGTGTACAAAACGATGGTACAACTACTTATTAATTCTATCATTGTTAATCTCAAAATAACCTCATCAATTCATATTTCTAATTACATTCAGAATGGGCCAGATGCCTCGAATATTACCAGAGACGGTGCAGCGAAGATTCTCTAATTGAGGTTAAGTTGCGTCCTGTTTTGATACCGCAGTTTCTGTGTAGGCATTCAATG
This sequence comes from Epinotia nisella, assembly GCA_932294315.1. NCBI lineage: Eukaryota > Metazoa > Arthropoda > Insecta > Lepidoptera > Tortricidae > Epinotia > Epinotia nisella. The sequence goes on from OW028681.1 coordinate 16,056,155, forward strand.
GACCAGAAGGAGGGACCAAATTAGGGAAGCGCCCCATGTTTTCTTTTCCTACTTTTTTAAACAGTACAAAGCCTTGTACAAAGTGTTAAAGTTTTGCTACATTACACTTTTGGGGTTTTTATTGTAAGTAACTAATAATTTATTTGCAGAAAAAGGGCAAGTCTACATGCCTTAGAGTAAATACACAATTGTTCTACCTTTTTCAGCTGGTATTAACAGTATGCAAATACATCTTTACCATAAAAATATGTTCTTTAGGTGGTTATTAATTATGTTCAGTAACATTTACAGCAAATTTTAATATTTAAGTAACTAACACTTTACATTGTATCAATATAAGGAAAGTATTTATTAAAAGTGAATACAAGATTATAATTAACATTAACTAAGATAAATTAAAACTAAGTTAAATCTAAAAAAGGCCCTCGAGGCATTGTACCGAGGATGCTGGCGGCATTTCCTCGCTGTATTGTATCATTAAATAACATTATAACAGACTTCAAATATTTGTTCGAACTAAAAACTAAAGATCATAATCATATTATAACACTTAGTGATCCAGATATTCTCTAATGTTGTAGAAACACTGATTAAGGAGCCAAGTTCTTATAGTTTGTTTAAACTTTTTGTCCTCAAGGGATTTTATTTCGATCGGCAACTTATTATAATTTTTTATACATGTCAGTTACACGGCGTGATTAGAACAATAGATCTTTATATTGTTTCCTTGGATTAATAGAATACATGTCATAACGCTTTATGAAATATTTTAGTAAGGTCTTAGTAAAGCAGCAACTTTTTAGTATATACATGCACGCTAATGATAATATGTTAAACTGTTAGAGTAGGGGTTTAAAACTGCTACCCATTGTAGCATTTACTATTACACGAACACATTTCTTTTGAAGCATGAACACTCTTTCAACATCTACTGAGTTACCCCATAAGATTAGGCCATGAATGAAGCTAGAGGTCTCGGGTTCGAATCCCGGTAAGGGCATTTATTTGTGTGATGAGCACGAATATTTGTTCCTGAGTCATGGATGTTTTCTATATATGTATTTAAGTATTTATTTATCTATGTAAGTATGTTTGTCGTCTTCTAGTACCCGTAGTACAAGCTTTGCTTAGTGTGGGACTAGGTCGATTTGTGTAAGATTCTCCACAAATATTGTTATTTATATATTATTTGATAAAAAAGGAACTAAAAGAAGAAGATGGAAAAGAAGCCTGAACGAACATCTGTATAAGTACTAGTTATCTACTACGTACACAACCTACCTAGTGAGTGCTTATTCGGGCGATAAACATAGAAGAAGACACTTTCTAAAAAACAAATTACTGTTGTGTGATTTATTTATTAAATGTTTAGGAGTATTTGGGTAAATAAGTACCTATAGGTATCAAAACTCCTGATGATTCACTGTGGTGATAAAAAATACTGGAGGTAGCATATTATGGTCTTTGTTTACCTCAGATGAGAGGTGTTAGCTTGTTTGTCACAATAGTGCTTATTTTTTTTTTCTCTGCGTTTTTGTTTAGATAATATATGAAAATCGTAGTCAGGTATAACGAGTGGTCGCACTGGCCATATAGTGTATTATTGAGTTAGCATAGCGAAACAGTCGTTAGGAATGGAAAAAAAATTTGAACGAGTTTTTAGCCAAATACTGTGTATACTCTGTCAAAGAATTCAAAAAAATCTTACATAAGTCAATACCATGCTAATGAACTAAGAAATCGGTGCCTGTGCCATTTTTGATGTGTTTGGCAGCTATTTGTCGCCATAGACACAAGTATTCCGAAACATGGCTTTGACGATAAATGTATTTAGCTTCTCGTAATTACCCTATTAATAGTATCTTTCTAGACTTTCTGAGTTACATTACCTATTTACCTCTGCAATTACTTTAGATTAAAAACCTGCGATACTATATTACACAAACTGCTTAGTTACGGCCAATCCATAGCATATTACTCCTCTGTGGCAGCTTATTGAAATAGACAAAGGATAATATTTTTATCGTAATATTCCATGCTCAACTTGCAATAATACAAGCAAATTTTCCATTCTCATTCAAGTCTTTCATTGAGTCAAAACCGCGTAACCATCACGTAATTGTGACCAACAGTAACCCTGGAGTGACGTCGCAACATTTCGACAAAGTAGTGTCCAGGGACCGTGTTTAATCTAAAAGCCGAAGCCACTGTAATGTTTTGTAGCCGGTTTTCGAAGTCTCACCCGCGGGAGCGTCCTGGCTGTACGACCCTTTAAAACCAAAACGGCTTATGTGACTATATAACTTGTACTGAGATACGACCTTTTAGTTCGCGTCAGTGAACTATTTTAGCTTAGTTGATAATTTCTTATTTGCTTTAAGCTGAAATGAAATTTGTTCTACGCTTCGCTAGTCTTTTTATTTTACTTGAATGAAACTAAATAATTTTGGTACGTTTTCTCGAGATTTTAGGCGTTGACACTTACTATGCGAATGAATGTTTCGGAAATATGATATTTTGTAAATAGACATTTTTATTGAAGTAGTCCTCAGGGTGCCCCGTGTGTGGCCAAATATTGATTGTCCTTAAATCTTTGGACCGAACCTATTTAGCATAACCGTTAAATGCCATACTTGATACATCGCATAATCTTTTTTTGCATACTTGTTGATTGTCCTAATTCTTATTGCTCCTAATCAAACTGATATTATAACTTGGCTGTCTTATCACTAAAGAGCTAACTCTATCCCGTGGATAGTTCGGTTACGAATATTTCACAAAACGCGATTACAACTCAATTATTAGTAATTTCCTAAGCAGCGCGCCATTAATTAGTCACATCGGACATCGCTACTTATACAAGGGTTTACGTTAGTAGGGTAACATCGGCAGTTGAAACCTTCATCACGAAACATCCGTAAGATTCTGACACGGGCACTAATTGGGCTTCACTTGAATAATCACTCCACTCAATCGGGGTGTAGGTAGACTAAGATTTTTTTACGTTGCTATTCGAACAGCTTTTAGAGAAGAACAAATGTTTGTATGGGAGCAACTACAATTAAAGAACATAAATACCCGAAAACTGGAGACAAAGATTGACCTCGCTGGCGGCAGCCGAAACGCTTCATACTAAATGACATAAAAGTATGACGTCACAATCCGCTATTTATACTAATCGTTGTATGGAAAATCAGTTAAATTACTGTTTCGGTCGCGATATACTGCGTTTAGGTCCACAGTTGTGATACAATTTTGTTTCTATAAAAGCGTACCTAAGGATTATATTGGTACTTTTAAATTTAAATTTACTCTTTGACCGTAAAAAATGAATACATTTTCTAAACTTTAAGGTCGATATCTTTTTATGATTTAAATTAATTTTTTTTATTTATAAATAAATAATAATAAATAAATATTAGAGGATATTCTTACACAAATCAAACTAGACCTACTACTATTTATACTATATTGCAATAATTTGATGGTTTACTATCCATTTACCAACACTATGTTATCAATTTTAACACGAGGAAACAACCCTATTATCCCGATCTGATGTGATTTCAGTTTTGAAGCTTAGTTGATTGGAAATAATTGAATACTGCGATTTATAGTATATTCATTACGATAAAATGGATACTTTTCAGAAGATTTACACAAAGCATTAGATTGATACGAGCTAAAGGCTGGTTTTTTTCAGGTTAGTAACTGTACAGCTGAAATCATACTATGCTGCCGAGCTACGACCAAACACCATAAATAACTTTAATAAATGTCATTTTTGGTACAAGCTTTTATTGCCGACTGTACTTTTCTGTATACCGTCATCAACTACTCATTGAGACGATTCTAAGAAGCCTAAACTGGATTAGGTTGTGTCGTTTCATTGCGAAATTCCTATGGCCACTTTCCAGCTCCATCGTCAGATCAGCACCATGTCATCATAATATTGCATTGTCACGCGTTTTACACATGTATGCAAAATTTTAGCTCAATCGGTTACCGAGAAGTGGATCAAATTTAATTTGAAGATTTGATGACTAACATCGGGACAGATTAAACTAAGAATAAAAGCTTGTAAAAAAAGCTTAATTTACAGAAGTCACGAAATACTGGTTTTTTTTTTGTAATTGGGCCATTATCTGTGAATATTAATCTGATTTCAAATTTGGACCAAATACAGATAATAAAATAAAATTAAAATTAAAATAGCCTTTATTTCCCAACATTATAAAAATAACATGCTTAATTTAAAATTATTTATAATTGATCTACCTAATATTTCATGCGTATATGGTAAGTTTAATACACCTATGTAATTTTTAGGTATTTTGATTTTGATAATTATACATATGTTTATTTTTTTTTATTATTGTATATGCATTTATATATTTTACAGTTTTTATTCTTCTTTATTTCAATTTTTCTTCGTTTATTATTATTATTTTTCTTAATGGTACATTTGATATTACATTACATATGATATTACTATTATAAATAACGATAATGTTGTACTTAATTACGCCATAGAGTAAAAATACAATATTATGACTTTTTTCATACATTCACAAAGCAATACACGTTTTTTCATGGCGTATTTTATTTACTGGTATAGATGCAAGATGTTACGATAAAACACTGCAACACGATACTTACAGTTTTTGACATAACAATAACACTCATATATAGGAAAACACTTAACAATTACACCGATTTGGTTTGGCAAAAACACTGTACCTATTTAAAGTTGCAGTGTATAGTGGAAACCAGTGAGTTTTAACACGTTCACGGACAGTACGTCCACAGGCGTAATTTGAGACCCTCGTGATACGGCACTACGGCTGTGGCCGGTGATCTTCACCGCGACAAATTTTCATAGGATTATAATGAAGGCGGACATGTTGTGCCGCTTTAGGTATATTACAATTTTTCCTAGTGCCGCAGCAAGAGCTTAAAGGGCCACCTCAATTTTACATGAGGGGAATGACGCGTGACGTGACGTGACACAATACGTCTGTAGACGTACGGCTGTGGCCGTGCTGCCACAAGAGGAGAGTTTGAGTTTGTAACATTTTTGGAATGGTGCTGTGTCCGTGAACGTGTTAAGAGAAATCACTGTGATGCTTTGCGATGTTTTTGTTACAAAATGACTCAACTGTGAAAGTACATATGGATTAGAGTCCGAAAGGCTCATTTATCCATGTTACCACAAAACACTGTGGTTTGTCATGGCACGGAAGCATGACTGTATTAGTCTAATAGGTACCTCTTTTAATTATTATATCCGTTTCCGAGACCCAGCGCCTGATGAATGCAACGAGCAAAATCATTTGGTCTCCAAACAAAGTTTCATCCCCTTTTTCGTCCCTAAAAGGTTTGAAATTTGACATAAATTATAGCCTATGTCCTATTCTGATATAGAAGGTACATAACTGGAAAGTTTCATATAAATTCGTCCAGTAGTTTTTGAGATTAAGTGGAACATCCATCCATTCATCCAAACTTTCACGTTTATAATATTAGTAGGTAAAGGGCTTTTTATAATAATTGGCTTCTGCTCTTTTTGCAATCAAAAAGGTTCTTCACATATATGCTATCCTTTTTTTTATACCACTTCAGTGGCAAACAAGCTTACGGCCCGCCTGATCGTAAGCGATCACCGTAGCCTCTGGACGCTTGCAACTCCTTGGGTGATGCTCGTTGTTAACTCTATGTAATTTTAAAATATTGTTCCTTTACCTACCGTCCGCGCCCCAACCGACAACACTTTAATCTTACTTAGTAGGTAGCTGCAGTAATAATAGGCACACTATCTCTTTTGGTGCAAAAATTAGGTTTACAAGTAATACTCATTTTGTACAGAGCGAGATAATCCTATTACTGGAAATGGATAAACATGAACTAGGAGGATTTGAGAACAACTAAAAAAAACTCGTCTAAAGCTAATAGAAGTGCAAAAACAGAAGTGGAGAAAATGTAATCACGTTCACAGGGCAAAGAGCACAGACGTCTCGATTCATTCCATTCAAGGTTAGTACTTTCATCGCACCCAGACGGCAACAAAAACCAAACATTCGGCAGTTAGCTATCGTTAATCGTATTAATTCACATAGATGTCTCTGGGTATACGATTATTGGTATCCGTCCAACTCCGATATATCGATTAGCGTGACTTCAAGTGATGCAGTAGCTTTTGTCAGGTTCTGTGCCAATTCCGAGGTTTAGGTGAGCAGAATGAATGAATGTATTTATTTGTGTAACATACACATAACAGAATCCGGCCCTGACGTGTTATCGTTAGATGCAGTGTGCGAGCGACGAATGCGTGTAATTCTATGCTTGATGACATTCTACCCGCTATGCTATTTTGTTATTAGTGCAAGAATTACCCACTTTTATATTAGTGTATAATTAATTTATACAAGTTTACTTTTTTATTGTTTGTTACACATGTAAGCGCTTACGGGCGTAATACTTAATTAAGGCATGATAATTAACTGTATTCTCAATAAGTGAAATGTATATTTCTTTATAAATACAATCTTTAAATACAATCTTTAACCGCAACATAGGTACAGTCAGGACCATAAACATGTATACACTTTTTGACCTTATGTCTAAGTAATAAGGTCATAGAATGTATACATTTTTATGATGCTGACTGTACATGTAAAATATTTAAAACTAAAGCATATAGCGAAATACTATGTTTTGCCGGTTGGCGTATAAATATTTTATAATGTTTTGTTTGTTCATGCATTTGTCCTATTTTAAGATATCAAAATCAAAAAAATATATATTAATAACAAAATCAAAAAATAGAAATTACATCGTAAAATTAATTAATTATATAATGAAATAATGTTAGCAGAAAGCGTTTGATTTTGATAACATTAGATAGTTATGCATTTTGACGTGATAACGTCTTATAAATCGATAAACGCCGGCTGCACGCACGAAAAAGTGTGACTCATTGTCCCGTTCCGAACGCCGGCTGCGCGCACGAAATATCAACGCACAGCCCAAACCGCTGGTTCTAGAGATAACAAATTTGGCATGTAGGTTTCTTATAACTTATAAGGGGTGCACTAAGAAAAGGATTTTTCAAAATTGACTCTCTAAGGGGGTGAAATGCGGGTCCAAAGTCTGTATGGGGAAACAAAATTAGATCGACTATTTTATTCGAAACTTCACAGGAGTATTCCTAACTATAAATGAGTAAACACGTGTTTCGGGTTTTTTGAGAATTCAAACCCTAAAAGGGGAAAATGTGGTGACAAAGTCTGAAAATCAACAGGGAGTATTGTTTCTATTCTTTCTATGGTTTTTCGGGTCGCTGATTACTGATTAATGTTTTCTTACATTAGGTATGTCACGAAATGTAATGTGTTACGTCTTTGTATTATTTCCTTATATGTTTGAGAAAAGCACTATATTTAGGTACCTTGGCGGAAACCGGGATTGCCTGACTCGTCTATTACCAACTACCTCGTCAGGCAACCCCTTTATTTTCGCGCCTCGGCAATAATGTACTATTACATTTAAGTTTATATTATATAATTTGATCTTTAATTCTTTGGTTAAAAATAACCTCATTCTAGTCCCTGTAATTTCATGTCCGAATATGTTGATACAAGGTTTGGTGTCGATACACAATCGGTTTAGCGCCCGAGTTCTGTATACAAGGATCGATTGGCTTAAACATTAACACCCACAATTTAGCAATGTGAATTCATACAAACTTGCAACTGATATTGAATGACACCAACTGCTAGGTTTAATTAAATTAAAATATTTGATAAACGTGGGTTACATTGCGTATTTTGGTAATCTATATATGTATATAATGATAACATTATATACCTGAAACAAAGTCGTGTAAGTTACACCATTTATAACTCAAGAACGGTTAGACCGATTTTTGTGATCTTTGATTTGTTGGATTTTTCTATAATTTTATTTAAAAAAATCTAATAAATTGTGTATGGCGAATATAGCGTTCGTGTCTTCGTGTGGTTAACTAATATTAAATTGTTTAACATTCAACTTTTGTTCTAGCCAGTGCTTGTAAATGTTATTCATAGGTATAATAATAATAATAACGTCAGCATAATAACCGTGCTGCCGTGTGGTATTTATATATATGTACGTTATAAAGCTATATCGTAAATGCTGTATATTTTTGATAGTTCGATTTAAAGACGGCCATTGGTAATATCGCAAATATGTTTATTTAAAATCAGATACCTACTGATATTTTTGTAATAGCCATCTTAAATCTGTAAATTTACGTGATTTCGAGACGTACTCTGAAAATAAAGATGGCCGTCATTCAAAGCTGCACATTGGGTGTTATTGTAACTGACGTGTGACAATACACAGGTGGCGACATCCAAAGGAGCCATTATAAAAAGTAGTTTATAGGAACGATCAATGTGTCAGTTTGTTTTGTCAATTTCATACAATGTAGTATGCGGTTAAGAAAATTTAATTTCAATTAATTTACTGCGTTATGATTAGGACGAAATAAAATGTTCATTCTTGTGTAGGTGAAAAAACTTAACAAGGCCCCTCTTTCGTGTTGTTGTTGCCCAAATAAGCATTAGACCCTTTAAAATACAATATGTAATGTATATTAAAACATAGTGATATTTGCGTAAGTTTCCGAACGAGCGAGCGTTACGACAACTCCTATGTTTCCATACAAAAATGTAATTTGAATATGCCTGACGTACGTACAAAACGTTACATAATCTACTAGCAAGTCACAACTACATGGAGGAGGGTCCTAAATTGCGTTTTTCACATTATATCGACGTTCAAAAGAACAATTTTATTGAGTGAAAAGGAGCCGTAGAGCGGAAACCGGAACATTTGCTTAAGAAATTGTGGACTTTATCTGAAAATCTACAAACGCAGCATTTTTAATTTACCTCAAGCAATCATGAGCTTAGAGTACTAATTTGTTAAGTAACAAAGTATCAACTTGTGATTCTTTATTTCTGGGACATCTGACCAATTTATAAAATACACTTGTTGAATTTTGTTCATACTTTTCATTTGATTCCTTTTCCAATACCATTCCGTACACCATGTATTGAATGGAGCAGTGCTCAATATCAAACATATGTAGCGTAAGCTCTCCGTCATTCATCAAACGCTCCGATACCACAAAAAATCCAAGAATTATCCTACCATTCGAAACCGTACAATATATTCTCGAAAGCAAAACTAACTCGCAACTCGATTCTCAATAGATACCACTAGATTTATTGCCTACGGGTCTGCACATGCGCATGAAAAAACGACAATTTGTCGTGCCTAGAAAGAAGAATGTGAGATTAACTTTGTATATAAAAAATGTTAAGAAGACACCCTCTTTAAATTCTATTGTTAGGCCCCTACAATTTTTTATTCCTCGCTGATGGCACGGCTTGTCTAATGGTAAGTAACCGTAATCTTTGGACACTTTCAACTCTAGATTATATATGTGTTTAATGATTTACTGTGACGACAGTAAGATAATTGTAGATCCCTTACTGTCATGGCGTAAATCAAAGTAACTTTTTTTTTACCGCAATCAAAGTACAGAGTAATCCGCATAATAAACAGTCTACACCCTGCTGAATAGTAACCTACAGAGGTATCGTAATAGGACCTTCCCAGATTGAAGTTTGTTCAATGAGATATGGAGATATAAGTTGGCATATATTTTATGTGTAAGGTTTTAATTTTGAACGCACCACATCCAAGATGGCGACATACCTCGAAAGAGTATCATGCTCAAAGTAGCAAATGGCAAATGTGTTTGTGTGTATTGTGTCTATACAGTTTGTTTTTATGTGTTTTTTGTCACGAATAAATGTTTTTTTCTTTTCTTTTCTTTCTTTCTTTCTCAATCAATCGAATAGTCGCGTATGGGTGGATTCCAAAAAAATTGTACATAGTTAAGAGCCTTAATCTAATTTACGCTTTAACGTTTTTCCATTGTGTAACGGCAATTACCTATACATTTTATATAGGTAAGTTTCGTTACACAATGGAAAAATGTTAAAGCATAGATTAGATTAAGGCCCTTAACTCTGTACAAATATTTTGCAATCCACCCATATGTCGGAATATTGATAATCGATGGACCTATTGCGATTTGCAAGGTGTAATGAGCAAGTCAAATTGACGCTTTTCAGGGCTTACTGTCAGACGTTCTACACCTGCAGTCTGTGGGTAGGTTTTGCGCAGAGGACGTACAACGCGCTGAGGGTCCAATACAACAATATCCTGAGGATGCTGTTGCGGCTGCCGAAGCACTGTAGTGCTTCCAACATGTTTGCTGAAGCACGAACTGATGACTTTTTCGCAATTAGACGCAAGCGTGTTGGATCACTACTCAGGCGAGTGCGTGGCAGCGGGAATGGCCTCCTCAGGGTATTGTCGGAGAGGCTTGACTGCCCCATAATAAAATGTTGGGTCGAAGTGGCCATCGGGAGGGCCAAATAGGTTGAGGCAGCATCCAATCGCGAGGCCTGGGCGGGGGATGCGAATATTGCTTCTCATTGTTGTCTTGTTTTTTATTTTTATTTTTATTTGTACTTTTATATGCCTAATACTAACATAGCTCTTAAGTCAAAATGTGTTACTAACATCCTATGGATCATTCTGGTCTGCAATAAAAGATTTTTATTTTTATTTATTTATTTTAAGATAAGATCGCCACCACGCACGAATAAACGTGGGTATGCATCTGCCAGACGGATGGACGTTGAGAGAAGGTTCCTATTGGCAGCGGTTTGATGACCAAAGCCCAATACAATCCTTGTTGACACGCCAATAAATGTATATGCTAAGCCTAGCAGTGTCATGCATGAAGAGGTATGCCTCTTCATGCATGACACTGCTGCATGAAGGCATGTGTAGATAATGCCAATTATTTTAGTGAGTTTTGGCAAAAACCCCATCTATATATGAAAAGGTGAGAATTTACTAAATGTTGCAGCAAGGTAATTGAATAATTTCAATCTTTGTTACGTTTTACTTTCGCTATAAAGCGGAAAATCACAGCTACGTTAATAACGTGGGCAGAGATTACTAATGTCAGGTATAATTTTTTCTATACCTCCAATTTGAGGCCTCCGGTCAATCATCGCGTTGGCATTGTTATCATTTTGTTAGTATATATATATATATATATAACCACATAGTATATACATAAATACGTAACCGTATATCTGAGCCTATTTTTATTTCCATAACAACTTTGATCATTTGGGAAAGACGAGACATTAAGAATAACATCGAGTAATATTCAAAGTACGTATGATCTCAGTAACCATATTCAATACAGCTGTAATATTTTATGTGTATTTAAAACCAAATTCAGAGGCAAGTCTCATCAATACTGCCCACGGAAAAGCGCCGTGTGAGGAACTGAAATGCGCTCCGACGTTAGACATCTTTATTATTTCAGTGCGGCGCCGCCTGGAGCCTTCCGTGACATCCAACTGTATTCACAAATAGCTTTCAATGGCTCAACAACTAACTATACTGTATACAAGTTACCCATAACCTATATTTATGTTTTGATACAATAGTTTTTGTATAGAGTTTTATATAACATCACTTGCATATGTCATGCCATCAAATAATTTCAATATTTTTAGGTGACGTGTCGTGTTTTCATGATATGTAGTATATATGAGATTTTATTGGCGGCATAAAGCTGTTAAAAAAAAATATGCGCGCGCGTTGATGTTTTTTAACCGACGTCGCAGTTTGAAATGAAACAGTTTTTTTTATTGAGTATTTTATTAAGCAGTTTTCTCGTCATTGTTACAAGAACTAGGGCATGAAACATTTAATTAAACCAGCGGAAGGCGCAAATCAGATCTCGGCGCATCCAGTTACGCAATCACCAAACTCAGTGCAACTCGCCCGAACCTTCACGTACCATACTTACAAGCGCGAATTTTCGCATTCTCAAACCTGCCGTTAACAATAATACGCGTCCCCTGTAAACAAAAAGTGAGAAACTTACCTGAACTTTAACATCCGAACTTATAACCGGTGCCCACGCAATAATGTCACTGAAATCAAATGTCCTTTTTACACCGAGTCCGTCGTAAACACGCACTTGAAACTGTGAAAGTTTATGATACGGCCTCGACGCGGCGTATGCGAAAGTTAGAGCGGGCGGGCGAGCGAGTGGAGGGTTTGCGCGCCGCCCGTGAAATGGCGGGCGAGGGTGTCGCCGGGGCGCGGGGCGCGGGCGGGAGGCGGGCGACGGAGGGCGCGATACGTCGTACTTGTACTTGGTAATCTTGGTCTAACGCATGCGTTGTCGGCCATCTGCGCCCGGAGAGGGATGACGTCACGCGCGATCCGCCACACTGCCGCCCGGCGATCCTTGGCGAGACCCAGACACTCGATTCACACGGTCCACGGAGCGGTCTACCCGAATCGTTACGCTTCATGCCGTAAGACAGACGCGTTTATGCAGCGGCCGTATTTCTAATTCACATATCGATTTCGTATCAAATAGGACGTAAAAGTAATTGCGTTTTTAGTAAGAGTTTTGTAGGGTTATAAAGAGAAGATATGGTTAAAGCACAATTCTTATTTTGATTAAGCGCCAACATTTGAAATGATTAATACATTCAGTGCCCAGAATCGCTACGCGCTACGCTCGTAGCCGATCCCGTGGTTTTCCTCGTATGTAGCGACTACGGCGTAGGGACGCATACGTGTCGTCACGGGCCGGGAATGGGTTAAGCCAACGGTCGGCAACAGGCGGACCGCGGTCCGCTTGCGGACCGCGAAAGGTCGAACCTCGGACCTCGGAAAATGTAATAATGCATTGTAATGTACAGTATCTATACAGGTACCAACTATCAATTTTAAAGCTAATAATTCATTATTATATCTTGTTTTTTTCTGGACCTCGTTAAAACTTTCTCACAGTATCCGGACCCCACCTGAAAATTCTTGCCGACCCCTGGGTTAAGCCATTCTGCGCCAATCACGATACACATGCGTGAGAGTGCTACGGTTGTTTTCGCTACATCCAGACAACTGCTACGGACTACGGCGTAGCGCTACGAGCGTAGCGTAGTAATAAATGGATTAGTTAAAAAGTTCAGCGTATCAACCCATTCGCTGTTATACTATGCTGCGATGAAGTTATGATAGTTTTCCATCATCTGTACACCTGTGATCCGCGGGTCGATCACGTATCGCATTATACGCGCGTCAGGTAAATCTAAATGTCACTTTTCATATGGAAAAATGACAGTTGAATCTACCTAACGCTCGTTCAAAACGTTATATGATTACCCCCCAGATAATGAATAGATTTCATAAACTGCATATATTATATAATTTAATCCATTCCATTGTAAGTATTTTGTATGTGTATATATCGTCGTCTAGTACTTATGAGCCTAATTCGATTTGTGTAAGATCGTCCCCCAATATATCGTGTAATTATATTAAGCTCGGTTCGACCAAAAAGAAATAAGGACTAGTCTAAGGTTAGACATCAATATTGTATGGACTAGTCTTAGAATAAACTTAATTCTTGTTTGGTCGAAATGAATTTCAGAATGTTATCATTTTACTTATATCATTTGACTTCTCGCATGCTTGACAGTTAGATCCATACTAAAATTATAAATGCGAAAGAGTGTCTTTCTGTCTGTCTGTTACCTCTTCACGCTTACACCTCTGAACCGATTGGTATGGAGATGGTCGAATCCCGGAGAAAGACATAAGACAGTTTTTAATCCGGAAATCATCCCCTGAGGGGGTGAAATGGGGATGAAAGTTTGTATGGAGCTACGATATAAACGAGTTCCACGTGGACGGAGTCGCCGACAGAAGCTAGTATCAAATATATCGCGCAGTCGGGTAAAAACAGCTTTGTTCAGTCTACGTCAAAGAGTTATATACATTTTTCGCCTGGTTACAATGAAATAAGGTGCAAAAATATAAACATATCTTTGCCGTAGACCGTACATCTTTGGTAAATATTCACGCTCATATTTACTGTTACACAAATATATAAATTAAATATGAACAAACGAAGTCATAGAGGTGTCCTAACAAGAACACAAGAATTCATTTGGAGGGCGCTAAATAGGCTCAGATCGCAAGTTGGCCGCTGCATGGAAGACATGACGAGATGGGGACTGCATCGTGGCCAATCAACCTAATGTGTTTGCGATACAGCACCGCAAACCGTGGCACACCTGAAGGCGTGCCCCATATGCACAGTTGCACACACTCTTGCTTGGAACACGATCTAAGAGACGCGACTGCCAGAGCTGTCCACACCGCCGCCCATTGGGCATCTCTTATCTGAGGAACCTCGACACGAAGTAATAAGGTAATAAGGTGCTCCAGTCTGTGCCTGGTGTTCGAGCTGGTCTGTCCGCTCCACCCCATACTCCTGGATCAGCTTCCTGAAGGCACCAGTGGAGGATGCTTCATTATTGTAAGATTAGTCATGTGAATATTTAAAAAGGTTAGTACTTACAAGTGCTTCTATTATGCTGCCATAGCATACAATTACCAGAACGGCGTACTTACGTGCCCGCCATGTGCACGGAATTTTGCCGCAAAGATAGGCTACATAAGCCATCTTCGAGCGCACGAGCGCCAAATAGGAGTCGGAGTGGTCGCCATGGCCGAAAACGGTCGGACGGATCATCATCATCATCATTATTATGCAGTGTAGTGATAACGAGAGTAGCGTATATGTGAAGTGATAGACTGTTTGATGTGAATCTCTATCTTATCATTTCTTTACCACACACGTAGTAGGGCGCCCTGTGAGATTTATAAAAAGAGTTTTATGCCTCCAATGAATACTAGCCGGTGAGTAACGTACAGGTTAAGTAAAAACGTTACAAAGTGACCATACCAGCTGCTTTCCCACATAACACGAAGAAGAAGAACAAGAACACACATTGTCAATCGTGCAACTTCAAAACTCGTTATTAGAGTCTAAAATATCTCGAGTTACACCAAAATACTTACTGAAACGAAAACATGTTTACCCAACACCACGAGCCTTAGCAAACATCTCAACAGAATTTCTAGAAAATATACTCACTCTTAGCACTTCGCTGTCTCTTGGCTGGAGCGATTTGAAAATACGACTGCCGTTTACGTTTATTGGAGTTATACTCATATTTATCATGTGGCTCTTTTATAGCCTACTAAGCCTTTATAGCTCAGAGGAACCGAAAGTACTTTAACCGCAGAAGATGAAAACTAGAGCGAGTTAAAATTTAAAGATGAAATTACGGTGGTTAACTTTGGAGTTTTGCCCGAGTATTTGTGTCATACAGATTGAGTAAAAAAACCGGATAAGTGCGAGTCGGACTCGCCCTCCGAGGGTTCCGTGCAAAATTCCTCCTACCTCATTGATTAATTGCGTACTTTAAATAAATACTATATTTTTTAGACTTTAATTACAAATGACAGTTTTCAGATTTTTCCCTGTACTTTAGTATAAGACTTTATTACTTGCCAAATTTCATAGTTCTGGATATAATGGGAAAAACCCTATAAAGTATCCCCTTGAGGGTGTCAAAATATACGTTTTTTGCTGCATAAACGGCCGCAATTTTTTTTTACGTTAACTTAGAAATTTGATTTTTTCACAGCTTCGAGGGACTGTATTAGTATATGGTTTAATTTCAACTCGATATCTCCACGCGTTCCTGAGATAAAGGGTCTTGGCAATAAAGTAATCCTATAAGGGTTCTGTTTTTTCCTTTTCAGGTACGGAACCCTAAAAAGGCGTCTTTCCTTGGTCATTAGTTAAGGGCTTCCGTGCGTATAAAACATTAACCTCATCCAGAAAGTCCAATTTACACGCAGGTGAAAGAATTTTTGAAATCGAATTAGCTGTTCCGGAGGTTACGCATTAAATACAAACCCACATTATACAAAACTATAATCTCACACACTTTTCCTCTTTATATTATTAGTAAAGAAGTATAAGATAAACGCGAGATATAACATTTTCATGTAATTATCCCTCAAACAGAATAGCTCCGCTTGACTTTAACTAGGGTACCTACATTGCTTGTAAACAAAATATGTTATGAGTGCTGTTATGATACGAGACAGAATTTACCATAATAATTATAAAATGTACGTATCTTTGTATGTATCTTATATATTTTTATTTATGTATGTCTATATGTAGTGTATAATACATTTGTATTTTTTTCCTCTCTCCTCAAGTATATTCGTAACAGAAATTATCATACTTTTTTCTTTGCACCTGTTATGTCTCTGTTTAGCCCAATGGTTAGCTGGTAGAGAATGCCATTTGGCATTAAGCTCGCCATTTGTACATATTTTTTTGTATTTTGTGCAATAAAGTTTAAATAAATAAATAAATAAAAATGTGTTCGGTACGTATCAAATAGAGCGTAAAACCAAAAGGAATCTTCGACCAAAGTTATCAAAAGAAAATATCAACAAACACAGTATTATTTCCCCACTCTTTTCGATATCGAAATAATCAAACAGTATCAAAGCCGCAGTCCGTGCTGGCGAACAAAAACAGTGAAGGGAAACAAAGAGCTTGTACGTAATGGGGACTATATAGCGGAGGGTCAATGGGTGGAATGTGCCGTATTAGATCACACAATGACATTTTGTTGTAGAAAAGTAACGGTTCTTCAGCCTTTCTTTGCAACAATCATAATATATAGTTGTTCTGGAGCGGCCGGGAAGACAGCGCTCTTTTATGGAATTACAAGTTAAGATACCGCCCAACGGCAAGGAATGGTCCACCGTATACAAAACATCTCGGTTTTACACAGTTTTCGGTGATTGCCTTAACTTTTTTAACGCCACTGCTTAGAAGTAAACGGTCTGCATTGAGGTTTTAAAATTGTTAATACAGTGTGTGATTTCGATTTATTAAAAAAAAACTACATCTGTTTATATGTATATCATCAAAATAATGAATGGCCCGTGTTTGTATTTGTATTAAGATAGGTATTTGTGTTGTTATTTCGTTTGTATAGCTATTAGGTAAAAGTACCAGGTTTATACAAGATGACAGATGTTTGATTTCAAAACGGCAGTCATTCACAACGCATCATAAAAATGTGACTTCAAGTGCCTATCGCGAACATCTCCTTTGGAGTGTGTAAATGTCTAAAACGAATATCCGGATACTGCGGAGAGGCAGGCAGCAATACCATTACAGTCAGTGTACTTAGAAACGTGTTATTTTATACTGTTGTGGAGTTAAGTGAATTCTTATTTACAGTTGGCTGTTTGCGGTTGCTTTAAAATCGGTTTTCACTTTAAATGGTATGTGAGATAGAGAAAACGCTTTATATCGTCTAGTTTTACAATTCACGACTTCTGTAACTGGAGTGTGTTTTACAGTAGACTTGTATTACTAGGTTAGGTACTAAGAGATTTTCTCGCAGGGAGCTTAATTTAACAACGCACTACTTAATTTTTAGGAGAATCATTAGATTGGTTAGTACACTCTCGTTACTCACTTAGCTTAAAAGTACACAACGCATTTAATCACTGCGATTTGTATCTAATCTCAAAACGAACGCTTATTTGACTGGCAAAAGTTAGAAAATATTTTATAATTAACCGTCTGATATTAAGTCTCTTCTTTCCATAAATTCTTGCAGCATCCAGATACGAAATTGCGCTTTTAAATTAGTTTATGAAATATACAGTTGCAGTTCCATAAAATACACATATTATTGTTATTATACTTTTTATTATTATTACATGAAATTAAATTATGCATCCCCGCAGTTTCCAAAATTAATTCAAGAGCGAATGAAACGGGTACACTTTGTTCTACGTTTTTACATAAAACGCCCGTTTTCATTGCTCGTGAGCGTACCAGAAACGGCAATTATTTATATATTTTTTTTAACTTAATATCTACAGGCATTTCAGTCACTGGGCACAGTAAATACAAAACAGGCATTCACAATGTTTGTCCACGCGCCAACGCGAGCCACGTTCAAACACTATTAATTTACTCGACTCGATCAACACCTCGTGTCCCATCAATATCTCGAATTACTGCATTATTACACACAGCCACCGTGCTTGAATACACCAAGGACCTGGATAACCTGACAGACTTTAGGTAATGGCGTGTCCTTCACCATATTTGGAGACTAATCAAGTATGTTATACAATGGTCATACAGATTGAATAAAACAAAAGTCGACTTGCTTGTGGTATTGACAGCATAAAATCATATACTAATTTACTTTAAAAACAAAGTTTAAACCGACTTCAATTCAGTACTTCGCCAAGCCACATAGGTCCTTTTCAATTTACCACATGAACTGCTTTCCGAGAGCAAATGCGTTGATTATCTTCTATATACATATATAAAAGAAGACTTCCTGACTGATTCATCAACGCACAGCCGAAACTACTGGGACTAGAAATTTGAAATTTACACCCAAACTACCTTTTATAACGTAGGCGACGGATAAGAAGGGATTTTTTGAAATTCCACCCCTAAAGTGGTTAAATAGGGGTGTATGGTATGGTATAGTTTGTATGGTGTAAACTTTTTTTTTTGAGCTAGAGTCTTAAGACTTTGTAGAATTATTACCTATTAGAATACAAAAGAAGTACTTTCAGCGTTTAAGAAAATTCCACCTCTAAGGGGGTTAAAAAGGGGGGTAAGCTTTGTATGGGCAACACTTTGTTTGAGCTAGACACTTAAAACTTTGTAGAAAGATTACTTATTTAAATACAAAAAAATACTTTCAGCGTATTGGAAAATATCACCCCTAAGAGGGTTAACAAGGGGTGCAAGGTTTGTATGGGAACACTTTTTTTTGAGCTATAGAGACTTGAAACTTTGTACAAAGATTATTAGACTTATTAAAAGACAAAAATGACCTATTAGTGTTTTAGAAAATTTTACCCCGAAGGGGATTAAAATGGGAGACAAACTTCGTATGTCCAAAACTTATGTGAAACTTTGTAATAAGATTACTTATTGGATACAAAGAAGAACTTTCAGCGTTTTAGAAAACTTCACCCCTAAGTGAGTTAACAAGGGGTGCAAGATTTGTACGGGGAACACTTTTTTTTGAGTCAGAGACCACTTTTTATGAGCTAGAGACTTAAAACTTTGTAGAAAGATTACTTATTAAAATACAAAAGAAGTATTTTCAGCGTTTAAGAAAATTCCACCCCTAAGGGGGTTAAAAAGGGGGGTAAGCCTTGTATGGGCAACACTTTGTTTGAGCTAGAGACTTAAAATGATTACTTATTAAAATACAAAAAAGTGCTTTCATCGTTTAGAAAAATTCAACCCCTTAGGGGGTTCAAAAGGGGTTTGAAATTTATATGGAGAGCAAGACATTTTTAAAGTAAAACTTCGGTCTAATCACGTATGTTATAATTTACTTTAAAAACAAAGTGTTAACCGAGTTCAAATCTACTTAGCCAAATTGCTTCAAGTTTGCCTATAATATTTGAAGAGTTCCCTCGATTTGGAACCTATCATCAGAACTGGATTTTGGTGACAACGGGGCCAATCTGGAAGTACATGCTTTCAAACAAAGAAAGAATTTTTCACATCGGTTCATAAATTACTGAGTTATCGCGTAATAAACACACAAAAAAATACAGTCGAAGTGAGAACCTTTTTTGAAGTCGGTTAAAAAGACTTCAAAACTAATATCAGAGTTTTTCTCAAATTTTATTTATCCCCTAAGGGGATTTAAAGAGGGTTCAAAGTTTGTATGGAGAGCAATCATTTTTCTAAGACGATAAAAACTTATACGCGGACGAAGTCGCAGAACAGCTAGTTACAGAATAAAAATCCAAGTCGTAGCATGTGGGCTAATAATATTTGAGGAGTTCCGTTGATTCCTCAAGGATCTCAGAATTGACGCTTCATTAGTTGCTACTTCAACGGAATCACGTCAGAATCTTTGACGTACTTTACATCCTTGAGGACTTCCATAAGTTATCTGTGGTCTTCATCGTCAGTTCCACTTCACCAAAATTGCGATGTCCAAGGGTAAATACACGAGTTATAATAGAAAATACCGAAATTACTACACACGTGCCTATATAATTTGAGGGTTGCCCTCAACGGTGGAAAGGCAAAACCACTGAAGCGATATTTTATGAATTTTACAGGAGAGCGTTTTAGTTTTTTTTTTTAATGAAAAAATCATGACTTTTTTAGTTAACTTAGAGAGTTGGGTTCTATGGACGTGTTATTTCAAATCTTTAGATCTCTTGTTGTTACCCGAGCACGCGAATTCGCGGCCAAAAATGGCGGCACCCCTAATTTCCCAAAGAATCTGCACAGATTGTTCCGTTGATTCCCGGGACCGCGAATTCGCGGCGGCAAAAATTGGTACCGTCGTTTCCCGAGAACGCGAATTCGCGGCTTGGTTCCCACAGTTGAAAAAAGACTTTACTGGAAAGAATATATAGTTTCTATTCCATTGGGCGTTTTCTAATTTAAACACGGTGAAATTCACAACAGATTGGTACCAACCAAAAAGTCATTCTTCATAAATTCGACCAGTAGTAGCCAGTACAAAAACCGTTGTTCCTCGTGGTGCATTTTTACGACAATGGCCCATAAAAAGTGCTAAAAAAATGTTTTTTTGAAGTGAGAAGGGATATAATTAATGATATTTATACAAATAATACTATATAAATACTATATACACAACTTTGCGTGCGATTTTTTTTTTTTTTTTTTTCCGTTACAAAAGTAATATTTTATTGAAATCTTACTGTTTATATGCAATTTCACTGGGTGATACCTGTTTTTGATTAGTTTATTTGCGTTAAGATAAAAATAAAAACCAGTGAGATCTAATAATATTTTTTCAAAAATTAGTTAAAACTTGCGACCTTGATGTGTGCAAAAAGTTTTGAGTGCTTACGGTTTTTCGAACACAAAGAAAATATTTTTACAGGTATGCCTTTTAGTAATTAACAATAATTGGTGGCCTATATCTTAAAGAATTAGAATAAATAAAATATGTTATAGTTATAATTCAATATCTTTATTTCTTAGCGTATCTTTGGAAAATGGCCATTATTTTTCCTCCCTGTGAAAGAGCCATGGTTTCTACATTGTAATATATTGAGAATGAATATTTAATACAAACACAATGAAGTCTGTTTCATGCCCTTGTAAAAAATGTAAACATTTATATTCCTAAGTATAACCACTTCAGCCATACGAGCGAAAAAGTTGAGTCAAGTGGTTTTGCTCGCATCAGCTCAGATTTCCTCGGGAGTTAAGGGCTACCTGCCGTGACCACGTGACTGGGAGATGCGAGCAAAAAAAAATAGGCCGTGAATTCGCGGTCTCGGGAGTTAGAGGATACATTATTCGCACTCGGGCACGGGTAACAACAGGTTAATAAAAATAATAATATTCCTCAAAACACGGTGGATCCGAAAATAATTATAATATAAATAAAAATAAAAAAGATTCACTTTAACGAGATTTCAAGGAGTTGGACCACACTTCAAGCGCCATAACATATCTTACAATTTTCACTTAACCGACATATTATGGTTTTTAGAAAATACTTGAAGCGACAACTTTGGCAAAGTTAAGGAGTGTCGCTTCAAGTAATGCAATATAAGGTAAATTTTAGAAACGTTAATTTAACCGATAACAGGTTTTTCAAAATTTCCGAAGAAACACTTCGGTAAGTACCTTATCTTATGAAATATGTACCTGGAAGAAACACTTTAGTGACATACCATCGAAAATGAACGATTTTTAAAAATACTGTATGCGACCATGGTTATGATTGAGTGTACGGTTAAGTGACACAGGTTAGATTTTACTCAAATTAAGTGTCGCATAAAGCATTTTTTTTTAAATTTGGCACTTATTTTTGTATTAACTGAAGCGACATGAAAGTCACCGTCGTTATGTAACTCAGCGCCGCGCCCGCCGCCCCCTCTTGGTCCTTGCGCCCTAGGCTCTAAACTCGAAACTGGAATTCAAGACCAAAAAAACTACGACAGATAGTCAGTGGGGCATTCCATGCCAAACGGACAGGTAAAAAAATGTTGATGTTTCAGATTTCAGTAATATTATCCTATGACTATATATAATGCACTATTTGTAGTCCCAAAAAGCAACTTTCTAAAAATGTCGTAAGGAAGCTCATTAAATGAAGTATAAAATTCAAATATTCATTTTTTGTTTTTATATTTTAAAACTTGCTTTTTGGTACTACAAATAATGCATTCCTGCTGTAGAGTCAAAACTATATTAACCTCTAAATCGCTAACTATATATCACAGTGTAAAAATATTGATTGTGTAGGTTGAGGACCTGTATAGGTATAACATACTAAAATATTACTGAAATCTGAAACATCAACATTTTTTACCTGTCCGTTTGGCATGGAATGCCCCCAGTGTCAAATCTGTCAAAGTCACTTATGTCATTGTCAAATAAAGTTTTCAGGTTTCGCCAACCTTTTTGTTATATGCTTCTTTCTATTGGCTGGCACAATTAATTCATTATGATTTTCTCAAAAAAAGGAACTTAGTTAATTACAAACTTTATGTTCAACTCAACTAACATTAACAAAATTTTATTATAAGGAACTTAAACAAGTTGAATTACCAATGAACACACACGAAAGTGTGCCATATTATTAAGACAGTATGGAAAAGTTAAATAAAACCATTTTTTAATAAATAGTTTTTATTTATCTTCACCTTCACCATCACTAATGTCAGAATCACTAACTTCGGAATCTGAGTCGGTCACGTGTATAATAAAGTTTTCCACCACTCCAGTAATTAATACGTCCAGTTTGCACATCTCCTCCTCTACTTTCATGACATGACTTACACATGACTGCCACTTCTGCGGTGCAAAAAACAAAAACTCAACAAGGCAGAAACCATCTCGGAGCAAAAAAAAACATTCGAACACTCAGAACAGACGTCATATGTCGAATGAGAATGACAATGACAAATCTATGGTTTCATGGCGGCCATAACAACCATAAAGCACGCTACACACTATTATTCTGCAATTGGCTAAATGTATGCAAAAACAGGTTATCAATAACTTACATGTAGTTAAAATGTTGTACCAAATGTTATTAACATCTGAAGTGATACAAGCGCAATACCAGCTTTGCAACCACAAATTACAGATGATTAGGTTTTTATTAAAGCGTCTTGTATTTATGTAAAAATAAGTACATAAAATTACTTCTTTAAATTATAGAATTAAAATTACCAATAAATAAGTTATGTCAGCGTGTGTTTTTAGAAAAAAGGGATATATACTATTCCATTATATATACTAATTCCAGTTTCGAGTTTAGCCTACTAGCCTGTGGGTAAATCAGGCCCTGGACGCAATGTCAATTCTCCACTCTTGATCGAATAAATAAAATAATCGGCGAAAAAAAACGGTACAACAAAGACTATCAGTAAATGAGAAGTCCGTGCACTTACCAGAGAGTCGCCAGCAAACCTGGCTTCCACGAACGGTTCTCTTGATCTTGTACTTTAGTTACGTATGCCGGCAGTAAGGCGCAAAATTTTGAGATCTATAGAGGTACCCGTCTTGAAACACTTACTGAAAAAAAAAACTTTGATAGTTTATGGTTACGTGTTCAAACAAAGTGAAATTACATTTTTGTATTGTTGTCGATATTTATTTTTCATCAATATAAAAACATAAATCGACAAAGACAGAAAAACCGACCCAAATACTCCATGTTTTATGAGAATCATACCATTACCTTAACTAAACATTGGTTAATTGGACCTAGGTCAATACAATTATCTCTTTAAAAAAAATCAAATATCATGGCTATAATCTGGCAGGTTATTGGGGCCGACAATGTATAACCTTTATTGATTTCACTAATTGATTTGCGTTTGGCAGGGTAATCGCGTGAATTTGAATATATATATATTTTTATATTTATATTGTATTTGATTTATATATATTGATTTTCCCGTTGTCTCCTTCGAAAAGTTATGCACAGATGAGTCGTTTCCGGCATGTTTTACAAAAACCCCACTTTCATGTCATCCTATTAACGTTCCACTGCTGGTCATCTCTCGTGGATGGAAGGGTAAAGAAAAGACAGTCGTCACAACATGATACAAAAAAAAATATCATAGGAATATTCCCTTCTATCAACCCTGAACAAACGCCGTTACGTAGCTTTTTTGGGTAATTTGTCCGAAGACTGCATGTCATCATAATAATAACGGAGCAAATAAGAATTATCCTCTCGAAGTCAATATATCTAGTTTTGTCATGTCGTGACATAGAGGAAATCAAAAGCATCCTCTATTTTCTGATATTTTATTTTCACTATTCTCAAATCGTTCTCTGCAAAACAGTAGTTCAATATTCCCAGTGTTTGTATGGATGTAGGTATGTGTATAATAGTACTTTGTTGTATTTAAAACAATTTAAAACATGACAAAAAGAAAACATACAAAAAATACAAAGGCGAACTAAAATTAGCTAAAGTCAGCGTTTTAATTCTAGCTTGTGTATAATATTTTTTATAGATCCTTTAACACTTTCACTGCCAGCAACCCCCCTGGCAGGCTCCTACGCCGTAGCCGCTTTCCGCTATATACGGGGAAAACTACGGGATTGGCTACGAGTGTAGCGCGTATCGATTCTTCGCAGTGAATGTGTTTCACGAGGACGCCCCTCACTCCTTCTCGTTGCGCGTACTAAGCTATTTGTAAACAGAAACTTATAATTATCTTGATAATATTAATATGTTCACATTTAACGTAAATTAATGGTTACAGGCTGGCGATGACATCATCGCCATGTCACCAAATTACCACCATAATCCATACTAATATTATAAATGGGAAAGTGTATGTGTTTGTTTGTTTGTTTGTTTGTTTGTCCGTCTTTCACGGCAAAACGGGGCGTCGAATTGACGTGATTTTTTTAAGTGGAGATAGTTGAAGGGATGGAGAGTGACATAGGCTACTTTTTGTCTCTTTCTAACCCCCCACTTCCCCAAAATGGGGGGTGGAAGTTTGTATGGAGCATTCCGCAATTTTCAAGGTAGAAAGCTAAAAATTGGTATGCGGACTATTTGTGACTAACAAAAACATCATGCATCATTTTTTTTTGGAAATCTGCACCCAACCACTTAAAAGAGGGGGTGAAATTTTATATGGGGGTCCAGATATGTAGAGTCGATATGTAGAGCCGATATGTAGAGTCGATATGTAGAGTCGATATGTAGAGTCGACATGTAGAGTCGATATGCAGAGCCGATATGTAGAGTCGATATGTAGAGTCGATATGTAGTCGATAAGTAGAGTCGATATGGAGAGTCGATATGTAGATTCGATATGTAGAGTCTATGTTCGATATGCAGAGTCTATGTAGAGTCAATCTAAATATATAAAAGACTGAAAGTGAGATGCACCTTTTTTGTAGACGGTTAACATTACTCTTGGTACGCGGGCGAAGCCGCGGGTAAAAGCTAGTGGTTGATATAAAAATAAAGCCTCGGATTGCAAGGTTGTAAGGGTGGGGTATAGACGAACTAAACCTTTTAAGGGATCTCTTCCAGCTAAACTCAGCGTTTTAATACTAGCTTGTGTATAATCATTTTTTATATATCCTTTAACACTTTCAATGCCAGGAACCCGCCTAGAGGGCGGCTACGGCGTAGGCCAAAAAATCAACCTATTTATGTGACAACGACAAGCCAAAAGTGACACGCGGCTTATTAAATTATTCAGGTCTGTGTAAAATTATTCATGTTTGATGAAGCTTTTCCACTGTCTTATTTTTTTTCTAATAAATCAGATAAACATCCTAGTATACGTCCAGTCACGAGTGAAACTTGGTAGAATATAGACATCCCACTAAAAGCATTTCATGTAAAGTGATTGGCAACACTTGATGATCACCAGTGAGTAAGTGATAGTAAGTGACTAAATCGGTGTATAGGTCTCAATAAAATCGAAAGTATAAAAGCTAGACATACGAAATTGTATGAGATTAAAAAAATTGCTAAGGTCACCTTATTCTGTAAATATGAGCTTGCTAGTATTATCCAGACTGATTCTGTGATAGTTTGAAAATACAACGAAATGTTTCGAGAAAAGGGAGGTAGTGCCCTTTGGCTATGGTCCGAGAGCTCTTAGAACAGTGTTCGGGTCAAATCGTTTATTTTGGAATGAAAGCGTGTAAGAGCAAGCGAAAAAGAAATATATACCCGAGTCCTATTCATAATGCTCACGGACTGTGTGATATAAATAAGAATATGGTATATTAGCTTGTTTTCACAGGGGTCGGGTGCTAAAGAGCAAACAAAGAAAGTGCAAAGCCTTCCAAAAACTGGTATAAAGCTCGTCACAAAAGAATAACGTAAATGGATACAATCGATGAGTAATGTGTACTCTGTACTGTTAGTTCAGTGGCTGAAATGTTCACGCGTAAAGTAAGAGGTAAAGGGATTGATTCCCAATATGATCCGCAGGGGAATAGAATTGTTTTTCGTTGAACAGTCAGCAGCAGAAGTAGCTAAGAGGGCCGGGTATTCAAAATGACCTGCACACGACTTTATTCTTAAGAAATTAAGAACGTGTGTAGGTTATTTTGAACACCCGGCCCGCTTAGCTACTTCTGCCGCTGACTGAACAACAATTTTCTATCTTTAGTCTGTTCGATTACTCTTTTCAAATTGTTTATAAACACTAAAATGATTATCAATAGAATATTCACATTTTTATAAACTTTTAGGCTTTTTCCATAAATATTCTAAGACTCAAGGAGATTAAGATGTTGTACAGTTACCAAACAAAATATTGAAAGAGAAATGAAGAAACGCAAATATTATTTACTCTTCGTTTCGTATTTTCCTTATTATTCCAGGATTCGTAGAAATTTTACGCGCAAAAATTGACATTTATTTTCTATATTGACCTTTTGGGTTCCATTTCAATTTCTGACTGTTGTATACTACAGTCAGACAAGAAAAACCCGGTTTGTGACAGAAAAAGTACCTTAAGCATAATTATATGCCATGAGTCAGATATCACTAAAAAGGTAGATTAATTTTACGTTTGATTTTGTATTACAAAATAATTTTACTTACATATCATAAATATTATGTATTTTCTTTCCAAAATTTTTGTTTTTTCACTTTTTTCTGCCCACTACTCACATTTCACACACACAACTGTTCACATAAACTCAATTGTAGCTATAGTGCGTTTCCGCATTGATTTTACATATTTCTACATCACAAAACCCATAATTACTTTCTAAATAATTGTTTTTAACCGACTTCAAAAAAGGAGAAGGTTCTCAACTCGACTGTGTGTGTGTTTTTTTGTGTTTCTTACGCGATAACTCGGTAATTTATGAACCGATTTGAAAAATCCTTTCTTTGTTTGAAAGCATATACTGCCAGATTGGTCCCGTTGTCACCAATATCCAGTTCTGATGATGGGATCCTGGAGAAATAGAGGGAACTCTTCAAATTTTATAGGCAAACTTGAAGCAATTTGGCTACTGATTTGAAGTCGGTTAAAACTTTGTTTAAACTGTAATGGCGGCGGTTGACTCGAATTTATTTCACGGCCTCGAAATTTAAATATTTTTCATCACACTTGCTCGTCAATGGCGTTATTACTTACGAGCGTGCAGAGCAGTTATAGCCGTTTTACCTCCCACGGGCTGTTAAGTTTAGTTTTAAAATAATAGAACCCTCTGATTGGCTTAAGCAAATCTGGTTGCTGTGTGATTGGTTGAATAAAAAAATCTAGTTGGTCACGACGCCCCGCCCCGCAAGAATACTGCTCTGTGATTGGTTGAAATATTGAACTGCGCGCTCTACTAGCACTGATCTGGAAGTGAAGTTGTCACTTTTTGATTGGTGCTGCTGTATGAAACTTACATTTTTCTGTCTTTTGTTGTTATTTATTTCCTCGCAAATGTGATGAAAAACATTGTGCATAACACGGGCGTAAGAATATTGCAAACTCGAGTCATCAAAAGCCCTCCGCCTTCGGCGTCGGGCTTCTGATAGACTCTCGTTAGCAATATTCCACTTACGCCCCTCGTTGAACAATGTACTATTGTGCCCTGGATTCAAGTAAAATGAGAATATCTGTGTTTTTATGTTGGTAGAACTGTTATACAACCATTATTAATTCAGTTTACCTGTGGTAACACAACCGAATGGGAGAAATCATGCGACCAATAGTAGCACTTGTCTTATGGACACGGTGTGACCTTAGGGCGCTACCCGCCAATAAAAGTTATTGCACACGGTAGAAATAGGGCGCGTGACGGGTTAAAAATTGGGTTTCTTATTTGTACAATCAGCGGCAAAAATAGCTCCGTGAACCAGGTGCTAAAAACGATCTACACTAGTTTTTATTCCATTGTACGGAATTGAAACTAATTTAAAATGTCTACCCTCGTTAATAGGCGCCTCATGCGCGGTATTAGGTTCCCAGCGTGTCTGATTTCTCGGTAATAGGGGAATCAGATTTTTTTGTTTACCTAATTTTTTTTATACAGCCATTCAAATTAACTCCGAAAATATAATAAAAAAAATAGGTAAAGTTTAATTTATTTAAACTGCCATAAAAAATACATCTTGGTTTCTGCGGTAATTGGAAATGCTTAATAATGGGATCTTATACAAAAAATTGCTTAAGTACCGCATTAATAGGTAGGTAATCAGAAATAATGAGTATTTATTTGAACCTTCGATTACCTACATGGCCAAAGTATGAATTTTCTAATACCGAGATGACCCACTACATTTTGTAACCCTAAAACTTAACAAAGCAGGGTACCTACTGAGCTGAGAGTTGTCAACCGTGCTAAGTTTAATTGAAAACTCCAATATCAATGTCTATGTTTAGAATTTATTTTAAATATCAAGACTTCATTGTCACAATTTTTTATTATAATTAAATTTGTACAATAGTCATTTCATACTACTGGAATGGGAAAATCATAATATAAGTATTTAAAATAGTTATTTAGATGACTCAATAAAATGGTCCCATTACAACAGTTTAATAATTCCGTTTTTCATTACTAGTCGGAAATCCCCAACTTAAAATTGCATTATTGCATTAGGATTATTAATTGTTTCTCGAAAGCATCAAATCTCCCGTGTTTTTTCGTATCTAAGTTTATGAAAGTCGTTTGTTTATTTTCGGAGGCGGTTTAAATAGGTACAGAATTATATTAATCTATCTATACTAATTTTATAAAGAAGAAAAGTCTGTAAGATAAGTTTTATTCGAGTAAAATGTAATTTGGTATCTAATGGATTATTATTGATTAACCTACCCATTACCAGAGAGAGTTCCGGAGATTTCCAGAACCACTTATCAAAAATGCTTGTAAAATGGACTTTCTGGATGGTTACATTTTATCCCGCGGGTTTGCCTGCGTTATTTGCAATACGCGGTCGAAGCCGCGCGGGCTAGAGTACAAAGCTAGCTAAAAAAACCGGCCAAGTGCGTGTCGGACCACGCAAAACGAAGGGTTCCGTGCCTATTAAAAAGGTCGTATCGTCACAGAAAATTTACGGCACTTACGTCCTTTTCTTTGAGGAAGGCAGTTTTTCAGCAATATCTCGAAAACCTCTGAACCGATCTTGTTCAAAACAATTTTCGGTGAATGATATTAATAAGCCATATGTCCATGAATTTTCCCATATTTTTAAAATACACCGTTCAAAAATTAGAGGGGGGGGGACAGAATTTTAGTGACTTTCGGGGCGATTATCTCCGACCCTATTCACTTAATCAAAAAAAATGCACAGAAACCTTATATTTATTTTGAAAGGCCTATCGATTGATGTGCCACACGGGGGGTCACAATGAAAAAAAATTTTTTGACTTTTTGTTTTATGTATGGAGTGCACCCCTAAAAAAATTTTCATTTGTCATTTTAATTACAAAACTATGTAGCGGCTAACAAAATACACCTATCCTCAAAATTTTGTTCAAATACACCTTATAGTTTTCGAGTAAAATGCCTGTGACATACGGACAGACGGACAGACGGACAGACGGACAGACGGACAGACGGACATGACGAAACTATAAGGGTTCCGTTTTTGCCATTTTGGCTACGGAACCCTAAAAATGGATTATACACATTTTAACCCAGCAGACGCTGTAACGCAACGAGTCGAGTTTGAAGAAACCGTGGAAACGTGTTTTCCTTATCTTTTTAATATAATAAAAGCACCACGCTACCAAACCCGGGAATTCAATAAGCACACTCGATCGATCACGGCTCGGACGAGCTCACTCCTCGTTGAAAGAGTTCCGATATTCTGACTGCATAATGTATCGTGAATGTTTACAAGTTTGCCGAATAGACCAATCAACGAGGCTGTTCCGATGGTTAAATTGCTGCATTTAAACTCCGGTGTCATAATGGCGTTTTCAATCAGACAAAGCATTCGTCCTTTTGTGGCATTCTTTGGGGGAGGCATATGTCCAGCAGTGGACGGCTTTCGGCTGATATGATGATGATGAAGTACCTAGGCCTAGTATAGTAACAAGCGCTTTTGAATTATCTACTACGGTAAAAATCTACGGTAGCCTAGTGGTTCAGGCATGGGGCTGTCAAGCGGCGGTCGTGGGTTCGAATCCCAGCTCGTACCAATGAGTTTTTCGGAACTTATGTACGGAATATTTACCGTTAGCTTTTCGGTGAAGGAAAACATCGTGAAGAAACCGGTCTAATCCCAATATGAGCTATAGTCTTCCCTCTGGGTTGGAAGGTCAGATCTCAGATGGCAGTCGCTTTCGTAGAACTAGTGCCCTTGCCAAATCTTAGGTTTAGATAAGGCAGGCATAAAAATCGATATGCCTGAGTAACTAATAGACAGACAGTTGTGTATGACTTGCGTACAATGAAACAACGGGCCAACATGGTGTAGGTGGCCGCTAAAAGTCAAACTTAAAAGCTAAATTGTATTCAAAATAAATATGTTTCTAAGATATATGTCAGCTGCATCAAAAAAATAGAACGTTAACAACACAATACAAAAAAAAATATGGATAAATATTATTCCTAGATTTTTACAAATTATAATATTCATGAATGCTCGCCATGCCAAGTCTACTTGACGATTACATGATAATAGCATAATTACCTTGAGAGACATCTATACTGATCTTCTCAGAAACTGGTGAAGTAACGTGGTGCAAAGTGAAAGGTAGAACGTAGAAGCTTTCGCCCGTGTGCAGAGATGGCGCTGTAAGTCAAAATATTTATTTATGCCTTTAAAACATAGAAAGTCTTGCTTCGGCAAATACAGTAAGAGAAATATATTCACGTACCTTTTACTTATTGCCTTATTGTCATAGTAAGAAGAGCGAAAAAGGTACTTGAATACATTTCCCTTAATGTACAAAAAAAATACTGTTATATCTGACCATTTTACAAACTAACTAACATATCCCGTTTAATAAGGAGGTTTAGGGCACGCGTGGTAACTTGAGAAAATGAAAAGTTACCATAATTTTAGATATACGTAGCGCCAACATACTCAGTTCATTATAATCTTGAGCTTCATTCTTATTATAATTACTGACACTTCACAGACTGATCCTGGTGAAAACAGGTGTCTCAAGTTTCCACGCAGGTGCTGAATTTCCTCGTTTAACAGTTCTTAAAATAGATACCTAACAATCTCAAAGTAAGAAAAGTAGGAAGCACACCGACTGCTCTTCAGGCTCTCAGAAGGAATACCTTGAGAGAGATGACTTGAAGGAATATATTGCGAAACCCTATTAGTACATTTCTGGCTACTAATTCTGATCGGGTAACTTAAGCAAAGGCACTTTTGGTCCTCAAAAGCATTTAAATTAAGTCTAAAGGTGACGAACTACACCTAACATATTGACTAGCTTTTTCTTCTCTGAATGAAACAAAATTACATATCTTGCTCTATTTTTAAGCGGCGCAATTGTTAATATGTACTGTTTGGTTTTCACGGGACAGGCCCAGCCTAGTGTGGGACCATAGCCACTATGTTTTGTACAGCTTTTTTTCGTTAATAAATATATATCATCATCATCATCATATCAGCCGAAAGACGTCCACTGCTGGACATAGGCCTCCCCCAAAGAGTGCCAAAGTGACCGGTGAATAAATATATATATAATATATATTTTATGCCATTGTAAAGTTACGACGGTTGAGAGTTTCTTACCGTAAAGCGATATTGATGCTACTGGCCAATAGTATGTTACATATAGTATATAATAATATATAGTATGGCAATCACATAAACTGTTTGTTTTTTTAATTACACGTTTAATGTCCTACTACAATATTATTATATTTTACACTGTTAGCACTAAATTAATTTTAAGCTTATTTCAGACCATTGACAGCAAAGATTTATAAGTATATATTGACAGTTGCAGATACCAATGACCAAAGAGTACTAGTCAAAGAGTACTTACTATGAATCAGTATATCTCAGTCTGTAAATTGTAGTCTTTCCTCTGAATGATATAGATAGTCATAGGCATAGGCACATATACCATGATACCATAGACTAATCTACCTCTCATATCCCTCTACTAAAATTTACCGTCTTATCCCGAGCAAAGAGGATATAACCTATACTTTCTGTTGCCGGTTGCAGTTTCGTTCATAGTATCGTTCGGCTGTCATCCATAGAGAAATGTAAGTATCTTTGCGCACAGCTGGCAGCACGTAGTGTTTATATTCTCTTTGGCTGGCAGTCCACAGAGTACTCAAAGAGAATATAACCACTACGTTTAAGAGACGGAACTTCATAGTACAGCGCTTATTTGGTCGTGCGTAGACTGCACCAACATAAGAAAAATCTAATGTTGCTATTCTCATAAAGGCTATTATACACCTATAAGATGGAAAGAGACAGAAAACATTCAATTCATTCACTTTTAGGCGGTTGGCTGTGACAAGTGGATGGTGTATAGAATGCTTAATTTAGTGCTGTAAAAACCGATAATAGTGATTTCAAGAACCGATAAATAGTGATTTCAAGAACCGATAATAGTGATTTCAAGAATCAATAGTAATTGATATAAGCATTTTTATTTTTTGATTTGCCTCGTATTTGTCCCTTATAAATGAAACAATATTCAGTAAAGTTGCAACCATTTTTTATTCTTTCATATTAAGTACATTTTGATTGCCAATAAGGTACAGCATAATTTTAAACTGCCTGACGACACTGAAATGTAAAGTAAATTTAGTAGGTAATTGCGCCGGTTGGCAATCACCGTTTAGTATATTGGTTTACGAACACTTCGGTATGGACGACCTCAATTGAAAGGATAATTTATAGTTTTCATAGTAGGTAGTTAGAGAGATTTAAAAATAGCATGTGACTAAATGTTTGATTTAGGTCTGCAAAATTGTGAATATATTTAATTAAAAAAACCTTGTCCTGTGTCAGGCGTTCGCTGAGACCAATTTTCTATATATTGGCAGTCTTTTGACATCGCGGATCGGATGTATGGTTTAAAAATGTATTTTCAAAGTAAATTCAAGTGGTATAGTTATAATTTTGGTCTTTTTACGCTGATATATGTAATAAAGCTGGGCAGATTTTCAGCTGCAATCTGGTAAGGCACAGTACTAGCTTTAGCTTTTGAATAAGTGATTAAGTTATTTCCGTTCCTTTTCGTTGTACAGTCAAGGGCACTGGGCACCAATATGTATACACCACAACGCCTCAAAAATATGTACACATAGCTTATTTCTGCAACAATAAGTTTGTCGTATGCATATTTATGAAACTTTGAGTGAATATATATTGGTGCCCTTAACTGTAATACGATTCGCGACAATTCATGTCTGTTAAATGGGAGCCCCAGTCCGACTCGCACTTGGCCGGTTTTTTAGTATTTGTTGTTATAGCGGCAACAGAAATACATAATCTGTGAAAATTTCAACTCTATAGCTATCACGGTTCTTGAGATACAGCCTGGTGACAGACAGACGGACGGACAGCGAAGTCTTAGTAATAGGGTCCCGTTTTTACCCGTTGGGTAAGGAACCCTAAAAAACAGGAAAAATATCAACCCAAATAGCGGATATCCGCTATTTGGGTTGATATTTTTCCTCTTTTTCTAACGTCACTAATTAAATATATAAAGTTTTTTTAAATCAGAATATAAAAGTAGAATATCGAGATTTGGCTACTGAGTTTATTATTGAACTGTGACCTCATGCTCTATTGATCTTCATCTGATACAGACGAGGTATAAAGGCTTGTTAAAAACGGTCTGCTAATAAATTAATTTCATTATTTGTTACAGAATGCCGACCCAGAAGATTTTCCGGCTACGAGTCGAAAGGTAAATGCTACGTCAAAGGTTTCACCGAGAGCATCCTTGAGCATGCCTAAATTAAATTGTTGATTAGTTTAACTCTAAGTATTCATCGATTACGTACTTATAAAGTAATGATTCAATATTTTATGGTTTAGACCTCGATTTACGTGGATTAACTGGTTCATTATCCTTGCTCAATTCAAAATCGGTTAAGTGCATGCAATATGCGCCCCGGTTTTCCTTAGACGTCTTCTGTGTGGTATAATGCAATATTTTCAGAAATGAATGAGTAGACATGTTGTCTGAATAATGGACGTTATTCATTATTTACTGCGTGTATGCACGGAATCAATGTAGTAATTTGAAACGAGTTAATTTCGAGAACTGTTAGGGCGTGTCAGATATTTTTGCGCGTTTTGTCGTATTAGATGCATGTCACTGCACTATACAAAGTTACTTGTATAAAATACGAGTCTCTATAAACTAGTGACTCTGCGAGCTGTAGGTAGACTACGCGAGTCCGTCTTTTCATCAAAGATTTTTTTTATTTGAAAAAAATCCAAAACTTAAATCGACGAAAAAATCTATATAATGATCGAACCTGCTCACAAAATTTCACGAGAATCGGTTGATAAATGCGACTTGTAGAGGAGAACATCCGAACATCCGCCGGACATAAAAGTGACAATAATGTATAGTCGCGGAATGAAAAAGTTAGCCACTTTACGATCTTATTTGAAGCTGTTAAGGTCGAAAAGTGGCTAACCTTTTCATTCCGCGACCGTATAATAATTATGTCAGTAACATAATTTTGCTTCGGCGAAATTAAAACATAATTATCATGTTATATTGCGTTTAGTAGAACCTGGAGTATAACCGTCGTAAATATATTGATAACTTCGTTGTTTTGCATAATAATATCCATGTTTATAACAAATTCCTTTAATATATATAAGTAAGAGTAATGGTCGGGGATGACGAATTATTATACTGACTAAATGTTTTGTAAATATTTATATATTTATAACTTGCGAGATTTAACACCTATATTATATGCATAACCCGGCCATGTCATATCATAACAATTGGTTACATTAACTGTTCAATTTTCTCGTCGAAAACGCATTGGAACGCCTCTCGTGGTGAGTGAAGTTGCGGTTTTATAAGTATTCAAATCATAACATACGTGATTGTTTTCATTATAACTCCATAGCCAATATGTGGGACGTGCAAAGTGCACATTATATTTTGTGAGTAACTTGTTATAAATGACCCCACCAAGAAAGGCATCAAGTTGTACTGTTATTTGGTTTAAGAAAGACCTTTTTCACAAGCAAGTAGTTAATAATTGGAGTACCTAAGACGTAATTTTCCACGACCTTGGTTAACAGACTCTATATCTCGTATCGGTATGTACCTACCGTCGACAGCATAACTGACCATTTATAAACCTTATTGCTACGGAATAAGGGCTATAAGTGGATACTCCGCGCGTGTTCGTTTGTACCTATGTAATCTGGTATTTCAACTCGGGTTACAGCCAAACCGCAATCTCGCACCCAATTCAATTAAAGTCTTATTGTTTAACACATTCCTTCATTACATATATTAGGGATCTACATTATTGGGTTTAATTCACAGTCAAGTGTACATATATTGAAGTACCTACGTACAATGTAAAATTGTGCTTAGAGTTTAGAGGCGATACTGGTACAGGCTGAGCGTTAATTTTATTAGTAGTTATTTAATTGTTTTTATATATAACAACGGTGACAAATAAGCATACGGACTGTTTGTTGGTAAGCAGACACGATGGACGCTTACGATTTCAGAAGAATCACTGTTTACAAGCATTCTAACCCAGTATATTAGCACCTCACTCCAGGAACACAACACCACAAACTATCGCCCAAGGGTACGGGTTCACACTTTCTGTGCAAAATCGTCTGGCACATGCATAGCGAACGCTCGAAAATGATCCTAGAGGTGTGTACCCGTACGCTTGGGCGACAGTACCTACAGAACAAGTAGTGGTGTCATTTTCGTTTAGGTCTTCTGTAAGGTACTCCCCCCAGTTGAGCTACTGCAAATATGAGGGAGATGACATTCCACTGTGCCTAACTCTCTAAGAAGCGTTTTAAGCTTAGAGCATACATCACTGGAGTAGCCTTTCAGTAACTTACTCCTCTGTAGAAATCCTTGCACAATGTGCAAAAAATCATACAAAGACTATTACAAAATCGATTAATGCTCAATCACAAAATCGCCTTGCAAGAGAACTCTGATCATAAAAATACCCGTATGTTGCTGTAAGAACTTGATAATATAAACGTTCAACCACTTCAGCTTTCAATATACAATTGAGTTTCATTATCCTATTAAGATGCTTATGTATGCTCTAAGGTTTTAAGTTAACTACTTACAGTTAATTTAGAGTGCTCTTTATTACAAGCGTTTATTTAGTTCCAACTGTCCCGGTGTCTGTAATGAAATCGTGCAAGTAAAATTTGACCCACTTCCCGGTGACCGATTGAGCTGTAATTTAGGATGTAAGTTGGATGACAATTCATTATTATGGTACCATCGAGCTGATCTGATGATGGAGACAGAAGGTGGCCATGAGAATTCTCATTAGGGCTCGTTAGAATCGTCTCAATGAGTAGTTGATGACGGCATACAGAAAAGTACAGTCGGCAATAAAAGCTTGTACGAAAACTTTTTTCCAAGGGGTTATATATGTATGTATACTGTCACTTTATTACAGTCCTTGGTAATAAGTAGTATGGTCCAGTGTGTAAAGTAAAAACAGCACAGTTTGGCACAAAAAATATATTGGCTAAAACAAATCTAAACTAGAGTCTCATAAGAACCACCACCACCTACACCTACGCTCCATTAAAACCCAGTTCTACGCGGCACATGCGCAGCGCACGTGATTGATGCACCGCCGCCATGTCCGCCGAAGTCTGTTTTACTATTTAACCTTTCGTATGCTTAGTAGCAGATCTGGTCAGGGCTAAAAATTGAATCTGTGTCAGAAACAAAATAATTAAAATCCCTTTAGCGCTGTAAGTGTCCCAGCATACAAGAGGTTAAAGCATGCATGTTTAACATATAATAAACAACAAATAAATAAATATAAATATCTGTTGTGACTTTGGTATCGGAACCCTTAAAATAAAGGTCAAATGACTTCTACAAGTAAAACGATAATTAACCTTCATCATCTTAAAAATATGATATCATCCAAAACATTTATAAAGCTCTATCTTTATTTTCTTATACTGCAATACTTTAAAAAAGGCGTACATGCCGTTATTTTCTGAAAACGATACATCCATTTTTTACCCGACGTATATTGGGCAATGACAAACCACTCTATTAAATCTTCTCTAATAGTTACCCGCACCTTGTTATCGTCATGTTAGAAACACTTGGTGGGAAAACTTGTTAACTATTATATCTTTATAACTCGTAAAACGCTTAACGATGTGATTGCCATTGAATATAAATCAAATTCTTTTTCTACTAACTAAAAGAGGTACCTTTTACGATTCTTCAAAAGTAAATTGTTATGACTAGGTACTACTATAACGTGCACAATTTTGTTATGGGTCGTGGGTTTGAAACACTTTGATATATGACAGTGATATATCCTTAATTATAACGTGAATGTCGCTTGGATTGATTAATTGACCAGTTGACGTGCTCAATCCATATGACAACCCAATTTTAGCATGTACTGCTAGAATGCTCGACTTGAATAACCCAAATGTATTCCAAAGGCAAAAAAAAACATTTAATATACTCGTAGAGGTTAAAAGCATAATAAGTAGAAAAATATCAAGAAATGTGCCCCAAAATGATAACTGTAGCTATATTTCAGTAGTTGCTAATAGCGTTTACTTATAACCTGCATTAAGATATATGATTAATACAAAAGAGAATTTATGGTTTTAGACTATTTCAGCACCATATTAGTAAATAAGAATCAAACAGATTTAAAACTTTTTAGTTTATGGACATTTTATCATAACTAGCTGCCCGCGCGGCTCCGCCGCGTATACAAAAGAACCTAGGCGGAGCGACGGGATAAAATATTATAGCACATAATCCCGTAGGTCCATTCTACATATATAACATAGGTACTGAAGAAAGGATTTTTAGAATACGATGGGTATAGTTTCTGAGACTATCCCCAACATACAAACTTACATTTCACAGACATTACACCTGTTTATTATTAGTATCAGCAAAGATCAAAGAATACTGTATCGGGGACCGTTAATGGTTTAAAATAATATTTTACCGGTTATAGTTGCATTTGAATATTTATACCGCTAAATAGTTTAATACTGGTTTATGTTTCCCAGTATTAAGTCATATCGGTTTGACAAATTACAATTTATACCTACCTGTAATCGATATATAATTATCTGAACCTGAAATAATTTGGATGGTATTCAAGTCAGGAGCCGTAGCATGGTTGGCCGTATCACGCGACAAGTGACAAGATAAGAGCGTCGTCTCGTTCTATCGAACGGTGTCAGCCAGTGACGCACGCTCTATCCTATCACCTATCGCGTGACAAGGCCAACCATGCTACGGGGCCTGGTGAATAAAGTTGCCAATGGGAGTCCCCGGTATCCGAAAAGAAATTTTAGTACTTAATCGAGGTTCGTTTTCTACATCTTTACTTCAAATTTGAAGCCTATCGGTGCCTACGGCATTGTGCTAAGTAAGGTAAATAAAGCCTATATGGGGTCCACGACAATTAAAGGGTTTAAACCTCATTCTTCTCCCAACATCTCGAATATGGGAAAATAAGTTAGTATATAAACTTTTTGAAATAAATATAAACATGGCAAATAATATTGACAACTGTATGTCACTAGAAAAATTAATCCACAGGAAATGCCGCCAGCATCCTCGGTACAATGCCTCGAGGGCCTTTTTTAGATTTAACTTAGTTCTAATTTATCTTAGTTAATGTTAATTATGATCTTGTATTCACTTTTAATAAAACCTTGTATTAAAAAAAATACTTAGTTCCCTATCCACAGTTGACACAATACGTCTGTCAGTTTTTGTAAACATTGTTTATTTTCTATTTACTTAATTTTCTTAGTGTTGTATCCATATGTGGCCGACTCAACATTTATAATTTCTTATGCTGAAGAACTTACTACAGGTTTGAGTTCAATTCTTGTTTATTTATTTTACATTGTCATCTCAAGTCAAAACAGGAGTAACGTCACGTGACGTCACGCAGCCAAGGTCACGTAGTCAGCGCACGGTAGATTCTTTAAATTAAAATTTTAGTACTTTTTCAATTAAAAATTAAAAATCGGAGACCTTATTGCAAATCTCCAGCATGAGACGAATCGAACGACATATCATTTATCAAAATCGGACCATAACTGTAGATCTGGAGCCGTAGCATGGATGTATCACGCGACAAGTGACAAGATAGCAGCGTCGTCTCGTTCTATCGAACGGTGTCAGCCAGTGACGCACGCTCTATCCTATCACCTATCGCGTGACAAGGCCAACCATGCTACAGCTCCAGATAGCATGTACAAAAATCGGGCTCGCGTATTATATATATAGATATGCCTTGACTGCTCAAGTCAAAACTAAATAGCAAATAAATGGATTATTTTATTTGCTAGCTTTGCTTTATATTATTAATAGGTAAAATTATTTAATAATATTGTATTTGTTTAAACAGAACGATTTCGTTTATTTATTTTAACAAGCAAGGAATACCTAAACGTAAACACTTAACATTTTCAAAATTATTTATATATACAAAATATTTGTGTATACTTATTATATTATGTATACAAAATATGTTTGGTAGGCAAAACGTACCAGTGCAGCTGACAAAGCCCTTAAAAAGTTCTACGCACGAGCAGTAAAAAAAGAATAAGAATCAGAATAAAGAATAGTATGTAGATCATTGTAGCTAGGTGTATTTGACGTATCTACTAGTTCTGTTGCGGCATATAATTATAATTTACAATCAGAATATAAATTGATTGAGTTAAACATTTATTTTCACAAAATTTACATCAATTTGAAAAATAAACGACTCTTCGTCCTCGATGTCTCCTATCTCGTGCTATTATTATATTCTTCTTAAATTCAGAACCATAATTTACGTAACGACAACTCCTTAAAAAAAACGAATACTGACTCCTTAGGTTTTTGTTCCGTAATAATCTGTCATTTGTACTATGGAAATTAATTATTCAAAACCATGAAATGACAATGAATTTACATAAAATTCTGTACACTAAACTTAGTTAAATAAATATATCCCATCCTTTTTTATTTATTTTCTCTTGCTGTATTACTCAGCTATTAACGCATTTTTTCACAGAAGATTTTTAACAACCGTCAAGCAAGTCTCACGGCCGAAACCAGACTAAACGCAAAAGTGCCGCCCGAATCGATCGTGCGGTTCTTTTAGACGGCCGTTTTTTTCGGTTGTGTATCACACTAAGTCAATGGTTAAAAGAGACACTTCAACAAATATTTCCTATCCATCAATTCAAGCGATCTTCTTCGAGTCTATTAGCAAAGGAATGCGCCATGACCTCTGACAGGGGCGTGGCAAATGGCAAACAATTTCTTACGCATGCATTAAATATGCTCTTCAATATCGCCGACTCTCTAGGAGATTCGTTGCAGTGCATCTTGTAAGCATGGTGATAATCAATCTATCTTTTCTC
Organism: Epinotia nisella; assembly: GCA_932294315.1. Classification (NCBI taxonomy): domain Eukaryota; kingdom Metazoa; phylum Arthropoda; class Insecta; order Lepidoptera; family Tortricidae; genus Epinotia; species Epinotia nisella. The sequence goes on from OW028681.1 coordinate 16,097,272, forward strand.
ATACACGTCAACAAATTAGGTATAGATGTGAAAAATTGGGACACTTGTTTCTTTATTAAACTCAATACATATAGGTAAGTACTACTCAGGACCCTGGTTAAAAACACCAAAATTTTCCAAATTCTGGTAAAAAGTGAGAGAGGTTAACTTATTTTTTTAAATATCCTTTTCTGTTTTAGTCAAATCTAGTCAAGAAATCAGCGAACCCATATAAAAAGTCCCGCAACTAATATGGGGATTCCGTGAAACACAAAACACATTAATTTCAAACTGTAAGTAGCTTTAACTAATAATATTCAATAACTTAACGTCATCAAACTAATATGTCTAATACATTACTTTCAACGACTAATGTGTAGCTTAGCTAATACATAGATTAATGTTTTGACTTTCCTAACGCCCGGAGCGTGATATGGCACTGAACACTCGTGGAATAAGTGATTGGATCTTTTATATTGTTGTCACTGACAACTGAACCGAAGCTAATTATATTAAGGCGTTTGCGCAAGGTTTCAGCAGATGCCGCTTACAATCGACTAATTAACATTCTGCAATGAAAATCACGACTTTTTCTTACATTAGTTTTATTCAAATGCAGTGCGCCGATAAGGTTTCCAAGATGCGAGGTTTTGTGATGTCGAAATTCTTTGTGAACTGCTTCCGAAATGAAAATCTACAGATATTTTAAAGACATTTACTTTCTCTTAGAACATTTTCGGGTCACACACATACATATACCTAACAGTTAAGGACTTCGTAGTATTGTATTGCATACCCTTTATTTTAATACGTAAAAGTCAAAACTATGTCAGAACCGCTTTAAACTACCAGACTCTATTATGTCATTCTATGTGTAAACTTTCAGGAAAAAGGGGAAAGGTTTTTTTCAGTCTAGAGGTATTGTGACATTACGACCACAACAGCAAGACTATTGATCTGACCGCTTCAGGAAATTTCTGAGATTAGTTATAAGTGCAAATTATATTTATTCAGGTCAATTGCGCACTGACTGTTAAGTCATAGTAACGTTTTTCAGATCTATTTATCTTTTCGCAAGTAAAAAATGTAATCCACGTCCAAATTGTAATCAAGCCAATCAAAAAAAAACTCTTGAAACTTATATTTAAAGTATATCGCTCAATATCTCATAACAAACGGGGTGTGCATATTATTTTCATTATGCAATTAGCGTACTTAAGTCAGCTAAATTATATGCTAGCATTCTACAGCCTCTGGGCTCTTAAGTTGTTAATTAACTTAATGTAGCACGTTGACGTTCAACCTGCAACCTACACCGCTGCCTCGATTTGATCTCTGAACTGTGATAAGTGATAGGTGAAATAAATCGATCTATATAACCTAATCGATACATATTGACTGATTCGACTGGGTATGCGTGCGAGGCCGCGGAACACACGATCGCGGACTCACTACTCTATCACTTGATATTTGATAGACAATCACACTGATGCAAACCCTTGAGTTGAGGTTGCGACACGAATTCCAACCTTAAGCCAAATTAGCCTTTAGGCATAACTGACAACGCTAATGTATATGCCTAAAAGCCATTAATATAACTGGAGTAATGTTGATTTTTTTACTACAATTAAACCGTTCTAAATATTTGCTACTTTAATTAACGGATTCGACGCTGAGCGCGAAAATTAAATTGGACTTTTAATAACGTCCTCATTACAAAATCTAGTCATACCTCATAGAAACTAACTGCAGTAATGTTTTATTTTCTCTCCGGGGTTGAATTGAAAGGCTGATTTCGATACATTAATCATACGTTTTAAAGGAAATAGCGAAACTGATTTGATAAAGATTTTGAATGTTAACATTCCTGTATAATTGCCTGGCTGGTACCGGTGTTCGCCATGCCCCGCATCCGTGCACTTTGCCAGGAAATATGGCAACACTCACCTAAAATATCAATCAACCATGACCATATTTTGCATGGTAATAATTTTCTTTAATCTTGCACAAATAGGTATTCTAGGGTACACCGCAGAAACATATTTGCCGTGTAACTGCGTGACATCTGTTTTTCTCTTTCGCGTGTATGCGAAACGGTGGAGTCGACGGTGCGGCGGGAGGTCTGATAACTTGCCTAGAGCCAGAAGTCTCGCAAGTAAAAGTAACTTTTAACAATACCTTGGCGGCGCCAGCTGGTTGCGTGCGTCAGTTTCGCTATCCGCCGCCGCGCGGTGCTACGTATTGCGCTTTACATTATTCTTCGACGAAATTGCCGTATCGTTTAATAACTTTTTGCCGCTCGTTGGCTATTTCAACGTGCATTGTGTTAGTCTATTTTCGTGTTTTTCCGACGTCAAAGTTGGTTGGATTTAACCGTTTTATTTAAAAGTTGTGGTGTACCGGCAATATTGGATGTTATTTGGACATAAATGTGAGTATTAGACAATTTAGACATAAACTACAATTACGTGGAAGTGAACTAATAACTATTGATCAATTTTACAATCCTGAATCAACTGATTCCGTTTAGATATATCTAATTGCCTTAATCCTATATGCTAACAATATCGTATAAACCAATGCTATCATTAAAAATTGTTCCTTTAAATATATTATAAAATTATTTATTTATTTTACAATTTTAATCATTATCTTACGTATTTTTAAAAATTGTGAAGCAAAACTTCAAGCTTTCCTAAAACTGCTTACCGCCGAACGTTTGTCCCTTAGTTTCTCGAGACCAATTTATTGTTTATCATTATCAGACTATATACGTAAGTCGGGGGTACTTACGTATAAAGTCTGATACCAGTGTTACCCCATGTATATTTATAGGCTGTGAGGAAAGTGGCGGCTGGTCGGTCACCCGGCTACTCGGTGAGCGAGTGATTAAGAACTCGCAATCGGATACTGAACTGGTTTGTGTTTTGTGGACACGTGTTGTCTTGCGGGCTTTATGTAGGCTGTTCTAGTTGGCAGGATTTAAAGCAAATAATGTCATGCTCAGATTATATTAGGAGCGTAAATGCAGTCACTTAGTTAGCTGTAGCTAAAAGTTAAATATAAATTAGAGTGATTCATAGGTACTGGGTTCATATCGTGACAGTTATTCTAGTGACACAATAGGAAACTTTGGAATCGTAATACTTGTTCATATTACCCCGTGTATGTCTGTAACTTTTGGAGTCCGCTGCCTCTATAGGGAACATACACCGAAACTGCACTCTGAACAAATAATACAAAGATGGTAATGAAAAGACGTAACAAAGACCTGCATTTGTCTCCAGCTGTCGACACAACAAACTCTCTATTAAATAAAGGGTCGGCAGAGCGCATGTGACTCTTCTAGAGTCGGAAGCGTCCATAAACTATGGTGTATGTTACTTATCAGGCAGGCTGTATACTCGCTTGCCACCTTCATATATGGTAGAACATAAAAAGAGGTGCCTTCGCCAAAGCATGTGATCCTTATGGAATTTAAGATGTTCACCTTTAAGTAGTTACAATACTTGTGTTATTAATCTAGATGATCTTCAGATCTATAAACATCTTGATTATCTACATTCGTTAATACACCGTCGCCGATTGTGGTGGATGATATTTGATATAAATCATAATGGCAAGCAATTAAAACAGCTAGAAAATGAATGAAATAGTCGTTACGTTACGCATAAATTAATATCTTAACGTCTTAGTTGAAGAAAATGTCACACTTTATGTTTGTTGCATTGGTGGTAGACACACATTAACATAACTACGAAAAAAACAAAGACTTTGATGTACCACCAAAGTGATATATGTATATTGCATTTTTTTCATACCGATACAGTTTTAGTGCATTAAGATCGGATTGTAAAAGTATAGTATACAATTCCATTCATGCCAGAACTGTTTGGCAATTATAGGTACCATTACTAGGTACCTGCTACTACTACTATTAATGAAATGATTATATACTATTTTCATATTTTATACATCATGGTGCCCAGCTAACAAGGCAATTGCGAACGTATTTCAACTTTTCTAATAGTTGTTGGTTGGTAAGTGACTAAATGTATCATTTGAATTCGTTTTAGCTTCGAGATTAACCAGTGACTTGGCGTCCATAGAACTCAATGATTCCGACCGGAATGCTTATTTTATAACCACTGATCATACCATATTCGTCTGCTATTTAGTTTGCTACGGGAAAGTAAAAGGAAGGCGAAAAAGAGGCCATGAAGAACATATTATGGACCAAATCAAGGGAAAAGTAAACATTGTGTCCTAGCAGACTATCAAAGAAAAGAATCAAAAAATACCTACATGAAGATTGCTCCACCGACAAGAGCCTAGCTCCTAAATACAATGATGTAATATAAAAAACCGGCCAAGTGCGTGTCGGACCACGCAAAACGAAGGGTTCCGTGCCTATTAAAAAGGTCGTATCGTCACAGAAATTTTACGGCACTTACATCCTTTTCTTTGAGGAAGGCAGTTTTTCAGCAATATCTCGAAAACCTCTGAACCGATCTTGTTCAAAACAATTTTCGGTGAATGAAATTAATAAGCCCTATGTCCATGAATTTTTCCATATTTTTAAAATACACCGTTCAAAAATTAGAGGGGGGGGGACAGAATTTTAGTGACTTTCGGGGCGATTATCTCCGACCCTATTCACTTAATCAAAAAAAATGCTAAGAAACCTTATATTTATTTTGAAAGGCCTATCGATTGATGTGCCACACGGGGGGTCACAATGAAAAAAAAAATTTTGACTTTTAGTTTTATGTATGGAGTGCACCCCTAAAAAAATTTTTTTTTGTCATTTTAATTACAAAACTATGTAGCGGCTAACAAAATACACCTATCCTCAAAATTTTATTCAAATACACCTTATAGTTTTCGAGTAAAATGCCTGTGACATACGGACAGACGGACAGACGGACAGACGGACAGACGGACAGACGGACAGACGGACAGACGGACAGACGGACATGACGAAACTATAAGGGTTCCGTTTTTGCCATTTTGGCTACGGAACCCTAAAAAGGTAGATATGTTGTCTATACGAAATTCCGCGTCTAAAAATGGCCACCAAATCTGACAGCTAACGTTTCCATTGACGACTCGAAACTGATGCAAGTTATGCCAATTGACTCAATTTTAGTGTGCCATTTTTCGAGCGCGTATAACCTATCTACCACTTTTTTTATATTACATCATTGCCTAAATATATGATAATGATTGGCCACGGATGTTATTGACGACACGCCACTGACATCAACAACTGGCAGTAAGTTTAACTGTATAAAACAGTATTCCTACTTCTATTCATACATACTCAGCAATCAACATGCCTAGCGCGCCTCTGGGACTTAAGTATTGAAGATCGAAAGTAACTCCTTAACACCCGTCGCATATTTTGCTCACGAAATACGAATAGGTATTTTATTCGACATTTGGCTTTCCCTATCTGATTTCCAATGCATTTGACGAGAAGTTTGTTGACGGAACCGACTTGCCACTACGTAGTTTATTTTTTCTTGTTTTCACTCGCAAAGTGTAGTTACTTTTGTGGAAAAGAAGATTTTAGCAGAGTCATTTGAACTGTTGTTATCAAATAATTCCATATAATGCTGTCACTACTGTCTACTGTCAAATCCGACGTGTTCTGAATCACTCGCCAAAGATGTGCGAGGATTTTTTTTCTTTTAGGTATTTGACATTTTGCATGCTTGACAGCTAGGTGTCAAGTAAATGAAAACATAGCTTCAAACATCTCTGGTGGATAAATTACCCTTTTACTTGTAATATTATAGGCTGCTATCCGCATTCTCCACGGTTTTTCTTAAAATACCACAAAATCCATTCGTTCCAATTAATTGATTGATTCCCATTTAAAACACCGGAATTGACTGAAGGTTAAATTAAATGACACGGAAAACAAAATTGATAATGTAACATTATAATAATCATGCAATTGTGTCTGCAACTCTTAACATAATAACTTAATTGTGCAATAATTACATTAATAACTCTATTGGGTTATCTAAAAACAATTACCCTTTTTAGGGTTCCGTAGCCAAAATGGCAAAAACGGAACCCTTATAGTTTCGTCATGTCCGTCTGTCCGTCTGTCCGTCTGTCCGTCTGTCCGTCTGTCCGTATGTCACAGGCATTTTACTCGAAAACTATACGGTGTATTTGAATAAAATTTTGAGGACAGGTGTATTTTGTTAGCCGCTACATAGTTTTGTAATTAAAATGACAAAAAAAAATTTTTTTAGGGGTGCACTCCATACATTAAACTAAAAGTCAAAAAAAAATTTTTCATTGTGACCCCCCGTGTGGCACATCAATCGATAGGCCTTTCAAAATAAATATAAGGTTTCTTAGCATTTTTTTTGATTAAGTGAATAGGGTCGGAGATAATCACCCCGAAAGTCACTAAAATTCTGTCCCCCCCCCTCTAATTTTTGAACGGTGTATTTTAAAATTATGGAAAAATTCATGGACATAGGGCTTATTAATTTCATTCACCGAAAATTGTTTTGAACAAGATCGGTTCAGAGGTTTTCGAGATATTGCTGAAAAACTTCTTTCCTCAAAGAAAAGGACGTAAGTGCCATAAAATTTCTGTGACGATACGACCTTTTTAATAGGCACGGGACCCTTCGTTTTGCGTGGTCCGACACGCACTTGGCCGGTTTTTATTTCTTTGTTTTTGCGCATCGTTTATGCTTTAACACTAAATATGGCATAATTGCTTCGATTGCCGATTTGTGCTGAGGTACAATAACACGTAACTAAGTAGGAATATCCTAGATACTAGCTACAATATTGCACACGATTGAAGTACAGCACTTCCACATAGTTTACCAAAAGTTCTAAAATAATAGAGATAGTTTTACAAATAATCATAAAATGCTTTTAAGTCCAAAGCATTTGACCTGGTGCATTACGACGTAGCGTGGCAGAAACTTGAGAATCTAAGTATGCTAGCCGACGTAAGCGATATTTTCAAGTTTTGGTATAGGTACCAGATCAATGTGGTGAGATAGTCGGAATCGTATTCTCAAACATATGGTTTGGATTGTGGTGGGAGGCAGGGTGGAGAACGCGCTAATAGAGGAGCTCAGTAGAACTCGAGTTGGCTGCCACATATATGTGAGGGTCCTTACTTTAAGTCGGCACCAGTTCTCGTTTGCCAAGGAAAGTCGGGTGAAGTTTCCGTCCACGTTACTACGTCGCGGTGCATCCCACACTCGTTGTTTAGGAAATAATCCCTGAGACTGCACACCTCGCGATTGTGGAGGTCTTTGGCATTTAGAAAGCTGCGACCTCCACACTTCCGTGAGATGTACAGTCTCATAACAGACGAGCGTGGGTGAAACATGTGATGCGTAGTGAGCAGGAGCCTTAGCATGGTTAGCCTTATCACGCGACAAGTGACAAGATAAGAGCGTCGTCTCGTTCTATCGAACGGTGTCAGCCAGTGACGCACGCTCTATCCTATCACCTATCGCCTGACAAGGCCAACCATGCTACGGAGCCTGTACATGGACTCTTCGATCCAGGGCGTCCAGCTCAGTCTGAGTCCATCTTAGCATGCCAAAGGAGTTAGTTAGCAAGAGCATCACCCAGGTGTTGAGGGCGCACCCTGTTGCCACCCGACAAAAAGATTAGTAAGTACTTTTGTCAGGCGACAGAAGAAGCGCTCCTTCACCGCCCGCTTTACACCCTCACCCTCAATACCCAATGACTGTGACATACCAAGATACTTATAGGTTTCTGCTTCGGAGATAGATCGGAGGGACATTCCCTCAGAAAGCTGACAATTTGATGAATTTACAACTTTCCCTTTTCCATATTATTCTTAAAGTCTTTTTTGTTAGTAGCAAGAGCATCACCCAGATGTTGAGGGCGCACCCGCCCTGTTGCCACCCGACAAAAATACTAGTAAGTACTTTTGTCAGGCGACAGAAGAAGCGCTCCTTCACCGCCCGCTTTACACCCTCACCCTCAATACCCAATGACTGTGACATACCAAGATACTTATAGGTTTCTGCTTCGGAGATAGATCGGAGGGATATTCCCTCAGAAAGCTGAAAATTTGATAAAGAACCCCGTACCAAAAGTATGGAAAATGTGGTTTCAGTTAAATATTCTGAGATTTTGATATAATAAAGATTTTAACGTCCTGAACAAAAGTCTCTATGGGAGCTACCACTGTTGCCGAGTCCCTTTCAGAGTTACGATTGATTTTGTATCAGATATCAAATCATTAATTAGAAGCAATTACCAACGATTTATTTAAACAATAATCATTTATTTTCTAAAGTTAATACAAGATGATGATTAACGTTAACTAAATTAAATTAAAACTAATTTAAATCTAAAAAAGGCCTTTGAGTCATTGTACCTAGGATGCTGGCAGCATTTCCTCGCTGAATTGCAATGCTGATGCGTTGCGCGAGAAAGCCGCCAGCTCTTCGGTCACAAGTTAAATCGATCAGACGTTTCGGGATTTCTGCAAGTAACTTATGAGCACTGGGACCCCATGGACCGAGGGTCTCGACGCCAAAGGGTACAAAGTCGTACTCTCTGCCGAGGCCTCTATATTTATTACATTTCAGATTTTCGGCGTTTTCCGCCGCTGCACCCGCTTTGGCAGTATGTAGTCCGTTGGAGGTGAGACGGCACCTACACATGTAGCGTCCCACACAAGTATCCGTCCCAACCTCCACGGAACCAGAGACACACCATCAGGTCTCTTGCCATCATCTCTGACAATGCCAGGCGGCTCAAGAAGAGCAGGCACATTGATGCTGGCAAGAGACCGTCGGATTAAGTCATTAAATGTCTTGAAAAGCGGCCTGCACTTTTTTGACAACAAATTCCGTGGTAGCCCAGTCGGCCTACGTCCGTGCCACAAGGGCTTATGTGTGGAGAGCATACCGCGACCCCAAGCCGCAGACCAGTCGCCAGACGAAGGGAGGTTAGATCCAGGAAGGTACCTGTATTTGGAGAGGGATGGGCATGTAGCCAGTGACCGGCCTCTCTGGCTCCGACTGCCAAAAGTCTTGCGCGATCTGGACCGGACGTTAATCTAACTAGACGTAATTGAAACCTTCTTAATGAAAATCATTTTCCGCATTTTCCTAGGCTTGACATGGCGTATTTGAAGCGATTGACTACTGGTATTTACCAAATTAATTTAAGCCCTGTTTAAATACAGGACAAAATGGATATGGATAATAATAATGTATTTGAGTTTGATGAACTAAATGAGAACGGCCTGATACGTATGAGAATACGCTCCCATTTTCGAAATGCTACATCAATTATGGATAGCGTTCCAAAACGAAATTCCGGAAGAAGAGCCTATCTTGGCCTATTAGATACTGTAAATGCAAAACCCGGGCCAGAACTATCGGTTGTTGTGTTCATGTTGCCAGTGTCGTATGGTACCTTGGTTATGTACGACATCAAGAAAACGTGAAATACCCAAGTACTGCACCACTGCTGCACTGGTTATAAAACCACATACTTGACTGTGCGAACAGAAATGAACCCTTAATAAACCGAGTTTAAAAGTGTACATGTGTATCTATGAAAATATGTCAATATATGTAGATAAGATTCAACGAGTAACACTATTTTTCTTTCATTTTACCCGTTATTAATTAATAGTTTGTTTTGTCTGGTACAGTACTGTAAAAATATGGGTGCATTAAAATGCACAAAAATATGTTCCAATGATCTGTGTGTCGTTGTAATATTTATGAAACGATTTATTTTGCACTTGAAAAAGACGCTGGAGGTATCATATTACTGATATTACTGTCACTGTGACAAGATGCGAATTGGTACTAGAGTCGATTTCCTTGAGGGTACAAAATCAGTCGTAACTCTGAAAGGGACTCGGAAACAGTGGTAGCCCCCATAGAGACTTTTGTTCAGGACGTTAAAATCTATATTATATCAAAATCTCAGAAAATTTAACTGAAACCACATTTTCCATACTTTTGGTACGGGGTTCTTTACAACTTTCCTTTTTCCATATTATTATTAAAGTATTTTTTGTAAGTTAAGAATCATATATCTTATGCAAAAAAGATTGTACCTACATAATGACCGCTTCTAGTGGTGCTGTTCCCGGCAAAATTTGCCATAAAGATTGACATTAATAAAAAGGCTACTAGAGCTTGTATACAATTTGTGATACTGTGTTCACTTCAATACATTCTTTTTATGCTACTTTACAATTAATATCGAATTTGTACGATACTTTCCTAACGACTCTGTTTCACTAATGTTAAGGTTGAAAACAGCTTAACTCTTTATATCACTTGCATGTCCATTTGCATGCGAGTCACAACGCACAAGTCGCACAACATTTTGATTTCAAGCTCAATGCAGCATTCCTCGAGGTTTGCTGAAGCGTCCTTTATGCGAGTATAATCGCATCATTGTATGTGTCATATTATGTTGCTAATATTGTTATATCACGAGGATTCTATGCTATGCTGCTTTGAACCTTTTAGACATTTTAGAAAGGCGTCAAATTGTATTCAAAAGTTGCAAATGATGTGCAAACGTAGTTTATAATTTTGTCAATTTATTTCGTATGATGGTAGATAATTGTTTCGGCTAGATAAAATACGAAGTAATTCTCAGTATCAGTATAATACAAAAAGGTACTATTTTTATTGGAAATTACATTAGCATGTTTCATCTTAAGTCTTACAGTCAATCCCTGACACTTTTATTTTACTTTTTGTATCCAAGTACAAATATAAGTTACAAGTCCGAATCTTAAAATATCGAGCAAGCAGCGTAATCATTGGTACTGTTTAATCGTATTTTTCTGAAATGCAATTAATTAACATAAAAAGTTCCTTGAAAGGATGATAAGAACTTCAGACACTAAAATTTTGATTATATTGATAAAAACGCGAGCGCGACCTTCGACAGGTGGCGTAACTAGCGTGCTCAGTGCTCACGCGCCGCTCCGGCGAGCACTTTCCAACGACCCCAGACGCAGAAAGCCTAAATATACTCTTTCAAAATAACCCCAAGTACGTCAACTAACCTTGATTATTGATTTCAAGAGTGATCAAATCGATTAGCCGAATAAAGGAATTCCTAAGTCATAATCGTGGAAAATGACGTTTTTTTAGACGGTTTGCTAACTGTGGAGTAATTGTGGTGAAGCGGAACGGACGTGAGCAAAATAAAAGGGTCTAAAGCCGGCGATCGATACACACCATAGTTCACTTCTTTATATAATCACTTATACAAACATTAATACAATTCTGTGAAAATAGAGCATATACATGAAATAAATTTGTGCTTAAAATTTGTCAGTCTTTAAAATAACTTGAGTTCAAAAATGCTGACCTTCTTGTCCAATTAAAACTGTCAGAACAAATTAGGAAAGCGCACTTACATATATATACACAACTGAGTGTCAAATTCAACCAAACACGGTAAAAAACCAAGATTAGTCCATACAGTTCTGACGTTTAACCTCTGGTAAGGTCTTATTATTTGGTCAGGTCCGGTCTATAAGTCATAGATATTGATTGAGTAAGTATAATTAAAAAAAGCGCATAATCCGCAAGTCATTGTAAATACGGATAATGTATCCAATAATGTCAAAGAACTCCTTGCAGTATGCAAAATCAACTCGCACGAATCATCCGACCGCATTCCAAACGAGCTCTTCTCAACCACTTTTTTCCTCATCGGTACAATTTGGTACATTTACCAAGTTCACAAAGTTTCCCGTCTCGTCTCTTCATACAGGTGTTTCAACAGTCGTTTAGCATGCAGTCGGCATTTGGGTATCATCCGGCAGCTGGCATTTGGGTTTTACTATGACTTTGACTCACGTCGGCCTTCGGTTACTTTAATCATACGCTCTCTTGTAAAGACGCAGGTTGCGGGTTAGGTAAACTTGTGAAGGAATGTTGCATAGAAGCTTATTACGGACACTCTGTTATGTGTGTATAATTTACGCGCCCGCGTTCTAATAAATTCGATGAACGTAACTATAATGTAGAGATGAATCTGAGATTATCTTTTGTATCTAAAAGAGTAAGTAAGGAGTTTTCTCAAAATTTCATCACTAAGAATTTGTTATGTATTTACATGTGGACATTTTGTCGCAAAACAGTGTCACGTGGAAACTACGTGAATTTTCTTTGAAAATCGATTATCCTACAATTTTGTACTTTCATAGTGTAAGCAAACTCTGAACCATTTATAACCGGAGTTGAAACAGTTACCACGCCACATCGGTGTACAAGTGATCGTCCTTGACCGTTGGCATCGATGCTTAGAAATGTCATGCGGCGCCGGTCCGTCATCTTCACGTTATTTCCAGCAAATGCCATGGCTGAACGAAAGCTTGGAATGATGTGTGTATTGGCCTAGATTGAAGGAGTTAATAACAATATTCGCCTTACATTGACATTCAGCATTGGCCAAACATCATTTCACTCAGCAAATATGGCTGATCTTTTTTTTCTATGTTGCCATCATTTTGAACGGTTTTTGCCATTCGAGAAATTTGGACACGTTTAAAATTTCCGTGCAACATTTCATCTCCAATTTCATCCTCGTAGGGGTTGAATAAAAAAAATACATCTCTTAATAATATGTGTTCCAAATTGCATGCTTTTATCTTCAGTGATTTAAGGTGTGTTGCACCAAACCGTCTTTAAGCGCAAGCGGCCTAAAAATGAGAATGTATGAAAAGTTTGAAATGTATGAACAGCTGCCGGCGCCATATTAAACATTGATCGGTCTGTAATCGTAAGTTGGTGCAAACCCCCCATAAATAAAGTAAATTGAAAGATTAGAGTATTCTAGGATAACGATGATGCCTCATTGAACTATTTCGCCGAAGGTCACCGGGTCAGTCTTCCGTGCGAAGCGATGCGCTGACGCAAGGCGCTGAGGCAACGGCAGTTACGTGGCGTATGTACGTGCGCGAATCACGACCCATTTTACTACTACCCGCGATCCTGGCGAGTGAACACATAACCGTAGTACGTTGTGGGTCATACAGAGACAAAAAATAGTACATTGTTGAAGAGGCTAGAAAGTAAGCAATAGATGGACGAGTTAGTTCGAGGGCCGACGCGTAGTGGAGGCCCTCGAAAGTACGAGTCCAGCTATTGCACTTTCGGCTGAGGCTTAACACAGTGCTTTTCACGCCTACTGCGAGGAAATCGCAAATAATTATAATTTTAAATCAAAATTAAGTATCTAATTGAAGATCATAATACTAAACAGGCTCGCTTGCCTCGCGCCCCGGCGGAGGGAGGAGCTGCACAGGCAGCGCACGCCGGCGCGACCGCGCACGAGGCCCTGTGATTGGTCGATCGCTGTTCAAACTGTCCAACAATAACATTGTTGGACAGTTTGAAGTCATAGATGGCCTGTTCGTGCGACGTCCAACTAACCCCAGCTTTGAAGCCTGAATTCTGACCATCTTTTGCCACATTTCCGAGCAGTGGCGTGAAAAAACAATAGCCGTCTTTCCTATAATCAATAGTTAAAGGCTTGCAAGTATAAAATGTTTTTATTGCATAAAATTAAACGTAGTTTTACAAAAAAGCATCCAACCCACTCGCTGTTTTTTTTTTATTATTGGAATCTGCTGGCTAGCAGAAGCCATACGTTTCAAGCGCGATCTCCAGTAGGCCAACCCACTGGGGATCGGCTTGTAATTGGACGTAGTTTTGCAAAAAGGATCCAAATCCTTTTTGCAAAGTAGGTCTAATAATGGTAACGACGTTTATTATGCGCATTAAGAGTCTAACCAAAAATTTGGCTTCATATTCCTTAACTTTGGCAATGTCCACGGGAAATACGTGAACCTAAATCTCTATATAATCCTTAATGGTATTTCTAACCAGAAAGATGCACCCTACTCCTCTACATATCTGCTACCTACCTGTCGTACTCCTGTAAAGTAAGGTCGCCAGTGCTACAGATTCATTGTGTTGAGTTGAGCAGGGATATGTCAACGCCGTGGAATCTTCAGATAATCTTAAAGAGAAGATACGAGCAAGTGACTTGTCCTTCAGAAAGAAATACATTATACTTACCTAACGATGAAGATGTGGTTTCGGTAACTACGACAGGTACGGGGAGGTTTCAATGCCGAGACACATGTGAATCGTCTCGTTTCAAGCGCTCCTTTTTATGTTAATGCATAGCTCAGTATGTAAGCGCTACGTACTGACAACCAGACAAGCTATTAGGGTGGATATCCACCGAAGATGTGTGAAGATGTGTTTTCGTAACTTTGACACCTCACTTGCTTGACAGCTAAAAACACCGCTTTTGGAATGACCAAATCTACATCGTAATGTAAAGCTTACGTTATAACTATGAACCACTTACTAATTAAAGTTAAAATTACAGATAAGTTTAATAATTAGAGTAACTTTTCACATAATGTAGACAACAATAGCTCGACTTGCATCGTTAACACAGTTTTACAAATAAAACATAATATCCGAGTTTCCGACACACATTGAGACACCGGAATGTTAATCAAAACTCATAAGTAGGCAGCATGATTACGACAGAAACAAATCAAGCGGTACTTTCCTTTGCCTGACTAGTTTATAGGCAATGTCTGAGGCGACCCAGTAGGAACAGTGCCAAACTCGTGAGCGAGTTGGGCAAGTAACATACTGGTGATCAATCACTTTAGAAGTACGTATTTTGAAGCTCAAAAGGGACCCTTTAAAATAACTATCATTTTGTACCTCTAGCTTTTGAGACCACAGGGTGATGGTGGTCTGAGACTTTAGCATTCATAAATTAGGTAGGTTAGGTGGAGCGTCGAATAAAAGACAAAGGGTCCAATGCTCGCGCGGGTTCGTTCCCGGTCCAAAGATTTATCAATCGCCATCCAACGTGGTAACGCGGCAAGTGTGATAGACACCTTTGTGCTGGGTACAACTCGCGGGGGCTTGCTGGACTAGACCTGCGGGGCTAGCGCAACTGACGCCGCACCGCGACGCGAGTCGAGAAAGCTCTACCCCCCTTTTTCTAATTTGTACGGTGCGAGTGAGATAGGGGACGCTTAGTCGCGCGAGAAGCGACTGAGCAGCAAGTTGTGCTAGACGTGCAGGGCTAGTTACGTTATAAGTGTATAATTTAAAAAACCGGGCAAGTGCGTGTCGGACCACGCAAAACGAAGGGTTCCGTGCCTATTAAAAAGGTCGTATCGTCACAGAAATTTTACGGCACTTACGTCCTTTTCTTTGATGAAGGCAGTTTTTCAGCAATATCTCGAAAACCTCTAAACCGATCTTGTTCAAAACAATTTTCGGTGAATGAAATTAATAAGTTCTATGTCCATGAATTTTTCCATATTTTTAAAATACACCGTTCAAAAATTAGAGGGGGGGGGACAGAATTTTAGTGACTTTCGGGGCGATTATCTCCGACCCTATTCACTTAATCAAAAAAAATGCAAAGAAACCTTATATTAATTTTGAAAGGCCTATCGATTGATGTGCCACACGTGGGGTCACAACGAAAAAAAAATTTTTGACTTTTAGTTTTATGTATGGAGTGCACGCCTAAAAAAAATTTTTTTTGTCATTTTAATTACAAAACTATGTAGCGGCTAACAAAATACACCTATCCTCAAAATTTTATTCAAATACACCTTATAGTTTTCGAGTAAAATGCCTGTGACATACGGACAGACGGACAGACGGACAGACGGACAGACGGACAGACGGACAAGACGAAACTATAAGGGTTCCGTTTTTGCCATTTTGGCTACGGAACCCTAAAAATGAGGCTTCGAATAGAATACAAGTCTTGTGGACTTGGAGGCAGTATTTTGTAGGTCAGCTTAAGATGAGTGTGAAGTTATGAGCAAATCCGTGTTATGGTAGGTACATACGAAAAAATAAGTTTTATAAGTAATAGTTTACTGACCGTACTTGGGTCAGTGAACTATTACTTGTTGTTATTCTGTCCCGTTAGCCTGGAGACAAAATTACAGCGTTTCTTGGAAAAAAATTACAATATGGATTTCTAACATGACTAGAAGATGGTCCATACCAAAAGGGGTCGAACATGACAAAAAAACCCCACATGGTGAACTAAAACCCATTATTTATTTATTTATCGTATGGCAATTTATACACTGTGATAATTACGAGTAGGTACTTATTACTACAACTTAAATTAACAATTTTTCAAATAGTCTGCAGCTTCGCTTGTGAAGTCTTTAAAGTCTGATCAATAAAATCGCAGTTTTAAAAAGTGACCCAGCGGACGTTACCATGGCAACCTGGTGACAGAAAAAAGTTGATTCACCCCATTCACTTACTTAAAGGGTATTTATTTCAATTGGCGTAAATTGGGCGGTTTGGTAAAAAAAAGAAAAAAATATCGTTTTTAATAGCACATTAAATCTTAACTAAAAGTTTATTATATAAGAATTATAAAAAAAATTGAGGCCCTCTCCTAGGGGACCAATTACTGAAGATATGGGCCCCCAAATGTTTAAACGTCACGGTAATGACATTTTGCATGCTTGGTAATGACTATTGGACATGGTAATGACAAATGTTTCTATTTCCATTTCGTTTGATCAGTTTTTGCAGCATCTGAAGAGTACTGTGTTTTGATGTATACAGTTTATTTCTAAAATAAAGATTATTACTATTAAAAAGTTGAATAAAATACCATAATTATGATTTATAATAATTTATTAATTCCACAAGATTATAGGGTAATGAATGTGTTGGTTACTGTAAGTGTGTTGACAAAAGAAATTTTAAAAAATCAGTACTCATAAAAACTATAACAACTAGCTGGACTGCACGGGCCTATAGTACTTATTACACAGGTACATTATCTTCATAATAGTTGACTGATGCGCCTAAGCAATTATTTATTTTGTTGTTTCATATCTAACAAACTCTTCTTGTAGCGAGATTAATTTTTGGCCATTTCATACCGACATTTACGAGCATCAGAAAACTTGCCTTCTGCTGACCTTTTAGGGGAGGGACAATGAGATGGACTACAAGACGGGCCAGGAAGTTCATCTTATGGGTTGCGTTTAGATGATGTTGAAATCCTTTTAGAAAATGATCACGAGATGGCCCGGGAGGTTCATCTAGAGGATTAATTGCTTATCTTGATGAACGCCGTTTAGGAGAATGACCGTGAGAGGGCACAGGTTATCCCTCGATAATCCCGAGGTCGTTTTCAGGTTCAGATGCAGCGTATCTTTTTGCATCAGTTTTTTTTATCCGTAATGTTCTTGCTCTTAAATTCTGTTGATTGATCTCCGATTTTTTTCTTTGCAATCTCTGGAGTCTTTGGTGTTAACTTATTTATTATTAGCAGTTTTTTGCCTCTTTTCTTTGAGCATACCGTGCTTTTTCTTTTTCTGGGTATTATTTATACAGCTTAGGGTTAGATTCAATTCTTTCAAGCCGATTTTTACAGCTATGCATGTTAATAGCATCATCTCTACTTTATAAACTGAAACAAGCAATACAATGATTTTTTTTTATAGTTGTATGATTAGTATACGAGAAATACACCAAAATTCACGGAAACTATGCACAGACATAAAAAGCAAACATATTAATATTCGGACTCTCATAAATATGTACATGTAATATTTTATATGTACGAATATTTCTATCCACGGTAGTGACAGTGACTCCGCGGTAGGGACTAACTGCAGATGGTCCTTGCCGTGGAGTCACTTTCACTGCCGTGGATTGAAAAGTCCACGGTAATCCATGGTAATGACTACCATGGTAATGACAAAATCCAGAAATGTCCAGTTAGGTATGCGATATATTAAATGTTCCAGAATGATCTACCGATTAAGACACATTAAATCAGTTAGGTTATAAGATAAAATGGGATTAATACAAACAGTGAGTGTACTTACCGAGGAATAAGACCCACGAGAATGACAACTTATTTTGACAAAAGCCACGGTACGACACTGTGAAAACCAAAATAAATACCAATTTTTACGTGAGCGACGTGCGTTCACTCTGCCATCTGTATAAAGATTGGAGGCGTGCAGGGACAGCGGCGGGGTTTATGCGAAACTATTTAGTGAGGAGCTGCACGTCGCATCACATAGTGACACGGTGATGACGAATTAAGTAGGGACCAAAATGTATGATAACGCCGTTAAGTTTTATAGAATACTATTTAATTTGTGCAATCAATAATGTATGTCATAACTATCAAACTTTTGAGGTAAATAGCAATTTCAGTCGTAGACATGCATTTAATAGGTCTTTTTACAGAAGTATTACCGAAAATTGGAAAGTGGACACCCCTTGGTAATGACAATTTGGCCCTTTTGACGAAAATAACTTTCTTATACTTTTATATAAAATACATTTTAATGAAGCACCAGTTAGGGATTATTCTGTATAACAAGTTATCTTATGACACGGTAAGGATCCTCCTTCATTAAGAGGGTGATTTTATCGCGGACATCCGATTTGCACCAAATGAAATAATTACCCTAAAACACATGTAAAAACTAATATTTAACCAAACCTATGCACGTTATCTAGTTTCCAGAGTCCATTAAACGCAGACTTGCATTTTCAAAATGGTGGCTATCAATACTTTTGAGGGGTGAAAGAGCTTCCATGGTTTGCGATCTTGTAATTTTTTTATTAATTATTATTACTTGTGACTTATGGAACTCCTCAAGGATGTAAAGCACGTCAAATATTCTGACAAGATTCCTTTGGACTAATGAAGTGTCAATTCTGAGATGAGATCTTTGACGAATCGACGGAACTCCTCAAATATTATCAGCCCACATATAGCGACTTGGGATTTTTCTGTAATTTTCAACGCATTTGCTCTTGGATAGCTGTTCATGTGGTAAATTGGAAAAGAAATGTGGAAATATTCATGTAGATACCTATGTAGCTTGGCAAAGTACTGAATTAAAGTATTTTTAAACTTTGTTTTTAAAGTAAATTATTATATTATCTTATCGTCATAGTGACAACAACGAAAAAGCTAACCTACATACCTATTTACCTATTTCTGATTTTCAAAGTGTGTAGTCGCTAGTTTTTGTCGTTTGTTTTTATTCATTCATTATAAACGTGCTTAAATTAAAACCTGAAGATAAAATCCTTCTGCTTGTATTATTTTGAAATCAGTCCTTTTAGTATTTAGGTATAAGTCATTTGTGCAGGCCCAATGAAGTATTAAATTATAATCGCAATCGACCAGCCTCATTTCAAGTATCGATTTCATTTGAATGTTAAAAAACCTGATTTATTTTCTTTCGGAACCAGCGATGCACGCGAAAAATTCAAATAAAATAGAAAATAAGACGTTGTTTGTCTGGGCGCTGTTTGCAAATAAAGCGAAACTTTTTATTGATAACTGACAAGGTAAAATGGACCTCAAGACATAGATATAGGTTTCCGATTGCAAAGTGAGGTGCAGTCAGATTACGAAGTCACCGTTCAAGTATTTACATGGAAAGGGTCGTTGAACTGCCTCATCTGTCGCCTCGACTCGTGAGAGGTAGTGATTGCTTATCATTAGTTATTATTTATAGCAATAAGTAATGCGACCCTGTTTTGTTTGTTATTATATTATGTAATAAATAAACTGGCATCTATTTATAAGTTTAATTAATTTAGAAGATGCAAGAGGTTAATAGTTGGCGGTTTCCGTTCAACGCGTCTCTGCTCAGATTGATATTTATATTGGGAAATATCCTCTAAGAGAAGAAGACATTGAATATGTGCCTTCACGTACACTGTCTCATTTCAGATAGTATAGGCAAAATACTAGCACTCATTTAATTCTAGATAGTCCAAATTTGAAGGTTTAGTTAAGTTTTTTTTTGTTTAACAGACGGGATGTTATTGACCTTCCTGTACAGTCACGGGTACCAATATGTATACACCACAAATTCTCAAAAATATGTGCACAGACCGTATTTCTGCAACAATAAGGTTGAAGTATACATATTTATGAAACTTTGAGTGTATATTGTGTAGCATATATGGTACCCTTAACTGAACCCGTAAAAAAATTCTGCCTAGTTTAAGAAGAGAATTTCTATTGTATTTTTATATCTAATTATTTACTTGTGTCACTTCTGTTGTATTGTTTTGATACCTATAAGTACCATTTTCATTTCATTACGCGTGCCCTGCCGGAGCACGGCGCAGCGTCGTTTGTAGATACCTAAACCCAAAACGTAACATCATCTTCTAGTTGCATACTGTATCTGTAAGAGATAATGTACAAATTACATTAAATAAACAGCACACTGAACCCCATTTGCTCATATTACGGTAAAGAGAAAAGCAAATAATATCATACAATTACTAACTATGGCCGCGAGCAATCTGCTTGAAAAATAGGTTAAGCCAGCAAACTGCTACTTATTGTTACCTCTGTGTAATACTGTACTGGTGCAATCCTTTAAGATTACTATAGGCTGATAATTGTAAAGGAATCCAGACAGGGCAAAGAAACTATTAAAATATAAGAAGCGATTGTTGTAAAACAATAGGTTAGGGTAAAGTGATTTTGGTGGTGAACTTTACACGTATATCTGGGATATGAACATGTTTTAGAACGTATATCTAGGCAATAAAGTTCAAAATCGCATACACATTTTTACAACAAACCGTACTACAGTGAATAATAAATTTGAGCGAGCGTAAAACGTTTTGAGCATTATATTTTTACGATTATGAGCCACGTTGCAAAATATTAACATATCTTTAGTAGTGAAAGAGAGTACTATGATATTAAGATTTTTCTTAACATGTGACGCGGGATTTGCAAATAAATAATCAGTAGGTTAACTGATGACCTGGTAAAGGTCGCGGGAGTCCGCTGGATGCGGGTGGCGCAGCACCGGTCATTGTGGCACTTTTTGGGGGAGGCCTAAGTCCAGCCAGTGGACGTCTTTCGGTTGATATTATGATGATGATGAGGGTGAATGTCCATCAGAAATGTGCGAAGTTGTGTTTTCATATATTTGACAAATAGCTGTCCAGCACGCGAGATGTCAAATATATGAAAACACATCCTCGCACATCTAGTGGACATTCTCCCTTACGGAGATGCATATTGCAAAGTTAATAACAAAATAGGATAATTAAAATCATGCCTTAATTGGCGTACTTAATTGGTACATTTCATACAATAAAGTACCCTGGGGGCGGGGCCACATTGCACGTAGAACCGATGGCGGTTGTGGCGGAAAGGTTCTCAAGTGGCGACCACGTTCCGGCAGGCGCAACGTGGGTAGACCCCCCACAAGGTGATAAAATGACCTGGTAAAGGTCGCGGGAGCCCCCTGGAGGTGGGTGGCACAGGGCCGGTCATTGTGGCACTCGGTCGAGGAGGCCTTGTCCAACAATGGACGTCTTTCGGCAGATATGATGATGATGATGATTATTCTAGATATGCTACTGAACGAGCGCGTGAAACACATTAAATTTCCAATACGAAAGGGACCAGTGCGAGTCGAGCGGAATCACACATTTGAATTTAGGCAGATAAGGTTCTGTCAAAAAATTCAATTTGGGCACGAGCTTTTATTGCCGACTGTCGGTACTTTACGACTGTATACCGTCATAAACTACTCATTGAGTGAGACGATTCTAACGAGCCCAAACTCAATGGGCTTACCTCGATTAACACATTCAGTGCCCAGAATCGCTACGCGCCGATCCCGTGGTTTTCCTCGTATGTAGCGGAAAGCGACTACGGCGTAGGGACGCATATGTGTCGTCACGGGCCGGGAATGGGTTAAGTACTGAATTCCCATGGCCACCTTCTGTGTCCATCATCAGATCAGCTCGATGGTACTATGGTACCATTTGTACATATTAATATTATGATATTGAATTGTCATCAATACCTTTACCCAAAATTTCAGCTCAATCGGTTGAAGATATCTGCTTCAAAATTGAGTTGCAAGATTCCACCCGAACAAACATAGTTACATACATTATTATTATTATTCTGGTAGTGGTTATTGTATCACTGCGACCATTGCTGATCTATTGTGATCGCCACTTACTACAATTCTTGGTCAAGTCCTGCGAACTCGAAGAATTGCAGGATTTTGTTGTTAGTTACATACATACATTGCAAGTTAATAAAAAGCTTGTAATATGGTTGTCATTATTTAATGTGGCCGGTTTTTTATAAAACTGTCATTGGAATTGGAATCTTCAACCTTGGATGGTAGAGTTGCTTTTTGAATGGGCTAGTTTAGACAAATCGGCCAACTTAAATAATCTCAAATATACGGGTATGACGGCTTCCTGAAGATGTATTTCTACCTTTGTAAAGTGTACTTGATTATTTGTAAAGTACTGCAAATTTAACGTGCTCAATGTAAGGTTAAGAACCGAATTCTAATATTAAATAGGTACCTACTTATCGATGTTTAGTATATATCATTTACTCGTACATTCAAATTAGATTGATTCTATAAATATTGTAAACGTGCAATTTACCACGTCATTAACCATTCATCGCATTATGAAAAATTGGGTTAATATTTAAATAATTTTTGCCTAAGTTTTATTTTATCCAAAGAAATCATTTTATTGATATATTTTGTATCTGCTCGATTTGTATTTGCAATTTTTATTTATTTTACTCGTGCTTAAGAATCGAAACATGTCGAGCGATATACAACCTTAATAACGTGAGTGACCCGTTTCATTATTATTCTAATAAAATTAAATTAAGTCTATTAACCTAATCATTAAAACTACAAAGTATTACTTATTTATATACTGCCTACTTGGAGCTTAAAAACTAATTGAACGAGCGAGCGAATCGAACGAAGTTCTCCGTTTCAGCTTGGGTCAAAATTATTTCGTATGTCCGGATGTCCGGCTGGCCCGCTGTCCGGCTGTTCTTATCTACAGGCCCCTTATCATGGTTGGCGTTGTCACGCGATAGGTGACAGAGCGTGCGTCACTGGCTGACACCGTTCGATAGAACGAGACGACGCTCTTATCTTGTCACTTGTCGCGTGATAAGGCCAACCATGCTACGGCTCCTGGTCGCATTTCTCAACTGAGTCTCGTGAAGAGAGCAAGTTCAATAATTATATAGAGCTAGCTTCCGCCCGCGACTTCGTCTGCGTGGACCCGGGATAAAAAACTATTCTATCGATACCGTAGTTCACAATCGTACTAATTACGGGGAGAAAAGTGGCGTAATTAGGACGATAGTGCACAAATCATAAAGTTACAATTTCAGTGACAAATAAAATGTAATTAGTACGACTGTGAACTAGGGTATCGCTATATTTTAATCCAGGCTATAAAATTTCATCCAAATCAGTTGAGTCGTTTAAGTTTTACATTTAAACATCCAAATATAATATTAGTAGGATTAATTATCGATAATTTTTTTCGAATATTTCAGTTTGATAAGTACAAAAGAAACATGATTATTTATTTAAGTAACAAAAAAAACTTGTACTTAGAGATACAATACAATACAACAATACAAATACTCTTTATTGCACACCTCACACAAACAAAGCAGTTACAGAGAGAAACAATACAATAACATGTAGGTAGAGGTAGACAACAGGCGGTCTTATCGCTGAAGAGCGATTTCTTCCAGACAACCTTTGGGTATCGGAGAAAGAGATAAAACTAGATTATGCAGTAGGTGGTGCAGAGATTATTATTAATGAAAAATCGAAAAATTATAAAAATAAACGTACATAAATACCTCTATATATAAACATACATACACAATCATACATATATACAAATAACACAAACACAAATATATGATACATAAACAGTCAGCCAAAAAATAAAATCAGGGTTAGGGGAGAGACAAATAATGTTCTTTAAGAAGGGATTACCTACAATTCCACAGATATCCTTTAAAGATAAAACACACGAGGCGTTTCAGTACCATACGCCTTACGGGTAAAACAAGTAGGTAACACAGCAACTTGTCGTGTCTCAAATTAGTTTAATTTCACGCTCCCGCCTCACTATGCGTAATTCTCAGATGACTTCCTATTACCGTACGTGATGGCATGTTTAAATCGGAAATCAACGCAAATTCGGTCTTCATAATAAGTTAATAACGTCAATTATTGTCTACACAAGCATGCCGATAGAGTTATTCAACTCAATGCAATTTACTTGTATCCAATTGTAACGTGACCGAATGCTTCCGCTAGGAAAAAAGGTAAAAATACGGCGACAAACAGTACCTATTAAAAAAGTCGTGACTCGTGCCAGTGAAATCTCCGGTAGACAGCTAAAGCAATCGGACCTGTTCTAGTCGACCACGAAGCTAGAGCCGACTGTTAAATGTATGTAATTGACGTATCAGTATCATATGTATTCCTATACGTATTTAACTAGGTTTGCCAAGGTTTTGTACTGGTTTATATAGCTCATACTAACTTGGGAATAAGTAGATCATTATGAGGATGTATGTCGTTATACGGTAAGAATTTAACAACTTTGAATCTTTTTTTTTGTAAGTCCCTTTGAAAGTCTCTTTTGCCTACTGACTTTGTCATTGGTATTTCAATTTCAAGCCACGAGGAAGCGTCCCAATCTATATAATCACGTACTAAAATCACGAGTAAAGCACATTAAATCTTGCATAGAAATCATGTACAAACTCGCCTACCGTGTACCATACACTGAGCCAACAAGTGGCAGATATAAAATTAGCAAGTGACTCCCTTTTCCTAACACAAACAGACAAACGCAGTTTATCTATTTTGCGCCTAGTGCATTATAAGAGAAAGATTAGTGTTCTTAGCCGTGCCGATGTTGTGAAAACTTGGTATTAATTTAAAAGGGTTAGTGTTATAAAGAACAATAACTGTGACGTGCCTTGTGAACGCTCGGTGCTGCCACGGAATGCGGTGTTTTGAAAGTGGCACGTGCAAGGTCAAAGGTGCAACTAGCTTTGCTGTCGCAGGCCGCATATCCGCGTCTAATGCATTTACTGGTTGTACAACTCAATTTGACATGTCTTATGTCTTAACTAGGTAACTCAGTAAGGCCGGATTCGACCATACTTGGATAAGAACTTACTCTAAGGTTAAACGTCAAAATTGTATTGACTTTATTCCTGTTTGTTGGAATTGATACTAAGATTGGCATAGACCAAACATCTTCTGAGGTAACGTGAGGTAAATTCTTACGATAAATCCGGCCTAAGTCAAGCACCATGAAATTTAGACAATCTTTTCAGGTTAAAATCGACGGCAATTAAGTCGCCTCTAAATTCCTTTTCTTTTTTGCATCTCGTTAAAATTATGTTTAACTGCTGAGACGTTACGAAATTTAAGTGGCGCATAAAATCAAACACGGACTTTATTAATTGAACATAACGTAAGCACGATGAATGATCCAGATAACAATGCGTCTATCATTTTTATTTATCGACTAAATCATGACGCCTGGAGCCGTAGCATGGTTGGCCTTGTCACGCGATAGGTGATAGGATAGAGCGTGCGTCACTAGCTGACACCGTTCGATAGAACGAGACGACGCTCTTATCTTGTCACTTGTCGCGTAATAAGGCCTGCTACGGCTCCTGCACCTTAATTGAAGTGTTGTCATGAGTGATTTTTTAGGTTTATCTAGTCGGGCATCTCTTGTGAGCGTGGACAATCGTACTCTGCAAATGTCACTCGTTGTAATAGAGCTAATGTAGAAAGTTAAAGATCGGACGAGTGCAGATCGACGGCGGGATCGTGACCGAACTGATGACTACAACTTGTCACCTGGACGTTCGCACAATTAACCTCATACGCAATGGCGACGCAATCGTAGCGTCGTGACGTCGATTATTGTCACTTGAAACTAATACTATGAAGGAATCCTGTCAACAAAACATTAAATTCGTTGACGCAGCGTTTACGCTGCCCTTATATTCGCTGAAGCGTTGTAAATTTAACTATGTATCTTTCAGCAATAGGCAAGACAAGAAGTCGAACGCCGGGTCGAAAACGCCTGGAAGAGCTACTGGTCCATGAAGGAGCTAATGAAGGGTAACCTTCCTCGGTCACTAAATCGAAAAATCGTCGACATGTGTATTTTGCCTGTCCTAACCTACGGTGCGCAAACATAGTCACTCACCGAGAGCCAGAAGTCCAAATTGAAGGTTTGCCAACGCGCTATGGAGTATTCTAGCGTCAAAAGGACGGATCGGGTCCGAAACACTACACTGCGCTCCAAAACACGCATAGCAGATGTGGGTGCAAAAACTGCCAGGCTCAAGTGGGACTGGGCTGGCCACGTCTGTCACATGCATCCAGACAGGTGGGCTAATATAGCTACGAAGTGGCTGCCACACGACGGGCGACGCAGACGGGGCTGACCTAGACGGAGATGGCGGGACGACCTGGATGTATTCCTCAACAATTGGGCGGAAGAAGCACGCAGGGACGCATGGAGATCACAGGGAGAGGTCTTTGCCCAGCAGTGGAACACTCAATAGGCTCATAAAAATAAAAAAAGTAATTTAAATGCTTTTGACGCAGCTCAATCTACGTTGTTTCAGCGTATACGTAAGAATCATGACACTTAAAACCTATCCTAGACTCGGCGGCGGCACGGTCATGCCCCTAATGCACAGCTTCAGCGCATTCGTGTGATGAGCATGAGTATTTGTTTCTGAGTTTTGGAGATTTTCTATGTATTTCAGTTAAATATAATCGTCGTCTAGTACCCATAACGCAAGCCTCATTGAACTTAGTTTGATGTTGTTGTTGTTAATCCTAAACTTAGAAGTTTCCATTTTTTCAACAATGTTTTGGAATTACTCTCTACACTGCGAACGTGGCTTGGCGATTTTTTTCTAATTTGCCAAGTTTAGGGTAAAGCAATTACTAACACTTCTATATAAATAAACATTTGTAGTTGTAAAGCTGTAATTGAACGGAACCTTGAACCTAAGGAGGTTTAGTTATACGTATCATAATTAGGTAAGATTATGTTTTTTTTTTACTATAAAGAAAAATGATACTCGGAAAGTATGCAAGTTATACTCATTATCATTAAAATATTCTTCCTTGGAATATTACTTGACCTAAAAATTAACTAACTATTTCAGCTCTTATCAACCTGCATGAAAATTTGTATTGCGAAATGGCATCAACAAGTTATTTCGATTTACCAAATGTAGAAAAAGACATTTACTGTTGTTTCAACAATACGAAACCTGCCAATCCAGTATGCCAATAATTACCATTAAAGTACAGGGTATGTTGTAATGAAACCAGCATTGAGATTTTAATTTTATCGAGGTAAATGAATGGTATCAATGTAGGGTTACCTGTATGAATTTCCTGGGAAAGATGCACTGGGCAACATTAGAATGTATTTTGCTTGTAATTAGTTTGTTTTTGTTTCTAAGTACAGTTAAGTGGTAAAATGTGTGTATATCGCGGGTATATATAGTATACTCCGCCGTTTTACATAACAGCTAGCTGTTTTACAAGACAGTGCCGTTTTTAATACGGTGGTTTGACGATCAGGCGGATTGAATACCGCTGAATGAAAATCCGCTGGATTATCAAAGGCCTCCTTAAGTACGACGACGAGCGAAGCAAGGAAGAGTGTTAGGCAGAACTGCGACCCTACAGCGTGCGACCTGGCCCCGTAGCATGGTTGGCCTTGTCACGCGATAGGTGATAGGATAGAGCGTGCGTCACTGGCTGACACCGTTCGATAGAACGAGACGACGCCCCTATCTTGTCACTTGTCGCGTGATAAGGCCAACCATGCTACGGCTCCAGAGCGAACGAAGCGAGCGTACGTCGGTAGCGGCCGGCGAAGCGCCAGAACCGAACATGTTTTAAGGTTGCACTTTTACCTTAACAATCCTCCTCGCATCGCTCGTCGTCGTACCTAACGGAGGCCTTTGACAATCCCGCTAATTGTCAACCCGCCGCAATACAAATCAGCTAGCTGTAATGTAATGTAAATAATGTAATACGGCGGATTGCCGCTATACCTATTGGAAAACGTATCGTAATGACAATCCCGCCAATCGTCATCCCGCCGTATTACAAAACAGCGCAGTTTTTTAAAACAGCTAGTTGTAATGTAATACGGTAGATTTTCGCTATATTGTAGAACGTATCGTAATGATAATCCCGCTAATCGTCAACCCGCCGTAAAAAAGGATTACCCTTATTATTTACTTTTTTTTAAGACGAACGACTGATTATACTATTCCACTATGACATACATATATATTCATATATAATCATGAAATAAATATGTAAGTCATAAAAAAACCAGCCAAGTGCGAGTCGAACTCACGCACGAAGGGTTCCGTACCGATATTTAAAAAAAAAGAGCAAAAAAAATTACGTTTGTTGTATGGGAGCCCCCTTAAATATTTATTTTACTCCGTTTTTTTTAGTATATGTTGTTATAGCGGCAACCGAAATACATCATCTGTGAAAAATTCAACTGTCTAACTATCACAGTTCATGACATACGTCCTGGTGACAGACGGACAGACAGACAGACAGACAGACAGACGGACAGCGGATTCTTAGCAATAGGGTCTCGTTTTTACCCTTTAGGTACGGACCCTAAAAACGATCAATTACATTTCATATCTTTGCTTACAAAACAACCCAAAACGAAATTTTATTATTTCTCCTTCTTGGTACCAATGGTGACAACACAACACAACCCTTATTCAGTAAAAGATTTTAAAAAGTAGGGAATCTATATATTGGATAATTGGATTATTGGTTAAGGCTTCAAATAAACTATGTTTTCATGCTAATACGGATTTTATTAGGTATCGGTGCACACAGTAGGTAGCAAGAACACTTTTACAAACATAGACTAAACGATATAGACAGTGTCACCGTCTGGTGACCTGAACTTAGAACTAAAAGTAGCACGTGTTGAATTTTCTAATTTATAATATATATTACTAGCTTCTACCGCTCCGTCCGCGTGGAACTTCTTTATATCGTATTTCTATAGAAGGTTCCGCCCCCCATTTAACTCCCTTAGGGGATGATTTCCTGGATAAAAACTATTATATTTCCTTGCCCGGGAACCAAATTTCATCTAAATCGATTCTTGTCAAGGATCTCTTGGCCAAGATGGGACTATCAAACAGTACAGACTGTAGAATGTGTGGCGAGGTGGATGAGACTATGGAACACTTACTGTGTGAATGTCATGCCCTTGCCAGACAAAGAATGAATCTCTTTGGTAACGGCTACCCGCAACCAAAGGAATTCAGGGTGCTCCCACTGAGCTGCAACATCCGCTTTGTGGAAATGATGGAGCGAGCTTGGGAGTGTAGCTATAAAGGGGAGAGCGAATGCACAAAAGATCCCACTGGGCCGAAGTGTATCCCAAAGGGCCCTCAACTAGATAAGATAAGATAAGATAAATGGATTCAGCGGTTTAAGCGTGAAAAGGAGACAGGCAGACAGACACACTTTCGAGTTTATAATAATATTAAGCATGGAAGGATTTTATTCACACTTCTACCTTTTCCATACACTTATTCTCAGTCAAATCTCATTGTAATAAGCATACTTTACTTTTTCAAGTTTTTAAGCTTATGAACCGAACCTGTTTCAACGCGCAAAAATCACATTTCATAAATACCAACGCGAAACCGCAGATCACAACGTGTTTGCACTTCGCAACACTCATTGCACAACGTGCCAAATCTACAAATCAGTGTGTGCATTAGAGAAAAGTTTACCCGTGACTCGTGTGAACATAGGGTACTTACCTTCTTGTACATTATTCCTGTAATTAATAATTATGTCCCCACAAATACCATCGATGCAAACTCTATTAGGCTAGGGCGATTTTAACAGACTTCAAAATAAATTAAAAGTAAAAAACTTTTTTTTAAAACAAGCTTTTATTTAAATGCGCTAAAAAAAAAAAAAAAACTTTTCCTTTAAAACTTTTACTATCAACTTATAACGTCATAACACATTTTATATGATATAAAAGCTTGTCGCGAGATTTAGGTACTCGTATATACTCAGGTAAATCTCGCGACAAGCTTTTATATCATCTAAAATTTGTAATGACGTTATAAGTCGATAGTAAAAGTTTTAAAGGATTTTTTTAGCGCATTTAAATAAAAGCTTGTCTTTAAAAAAAGTTTTTTACTTTTAATTTATTTTTTACTTTTTAGTCATCGCTGGACAGGATTCTCAGTATATTGTCCGCCATATTGGATTTAGAGTGACGTCACTCTATTTTTTTTCGAGTTATTCTCAGCAAGTTCTTCCATTTGATACCCATATTGTAGGAGTGCATTAAAAATAACTAGCCCGCCATCTTGGGTGTTCCGCCATGTTGGATTTTTTTGCCGACTGTACTTTTTTTTGCACACTCATCAACTGCCATTGAGAGGATTGTAACGAGCCCAAACACGACGAGTTTATCCTGTGTAATTAAGGAGTTCCTATGGCCACCTTCCGTCTCCATCATCAGATCAGGATTATGGTACCATAGTATTGCATTGTCATCTGACTTACATAATTGTACAAAATTTCAACTTGATTGGACTCCGGGAATACAAGATTATGATTAACATTAACTAAGATAAATTAAAACTAAGTTAAATCTAAAAAACCGGCCAAGTGCGTGTCGGACCACGCAAAACGAAGGGTTCCGTGCCTATTAAAAAGGTCGTATCGCCATAGAAATCTTACGGCACTTACGTCCTTTTCTTTGAGGAAGGCAGTTTTTCAGCAATATCTCGGAAACCTTTCATCCGATCTTGTTCAAAACAATTTTCGGTGAATGAACTTAATAAGCGCTGTGTCCATGAATTTTTTCATATTTTTTTAAATACACCGTTCAAAAATTAGAGGGGGGGGGACAGAATTTTAGTGACTTTCGGGGCGATTATGTCTGACTGTATTCACTTAATCAAAAAAATTCCCGAGAAACCTTATATTTATTTTGAAAGGCCTATCGATTCATGTGCCACACGTGGGTTCCCGATGAAAAAAAAAATTTTGACTTTTAGTTTTATGTATGGAGTACACCCCTAAAAAAATTTTTTTTAGTTATTTTAATTACAAAACTTTGTAGCGGCTAACAAAATACACCTATCCTCAAAATTTTATTCAAATACACCTTATAGTTTTCGAGTAAAATGCCTGTGACATACGGACAGACGGACAGACGGACAGACGGACAGACGGACATGACGAAACTATAAGGGTTCCGTTTTTGCCATTTTGGCTACGGAACCCTAAAAAGGCCCTCGAGGCATTGTACCGAGGATGCTGGCGGCATTTCCTCGCTGAATTGCAATGCTGATGCGTCTAACATTTTTTTTCTTTGAAATTACAGCCTCACAGTCAACGAACGTTGTACTAAATGTATGGGAGCGTTAAACTGAATAATTATTTCTAGTTTCATTTAAAAAAAGTATTGAAACGTTATTTCGATATCACTTTAAAGTTTTTTGATATGTGTATATTTACTAAATAATCACCTGGTTACACTTAACGATTACACCCTGTAGACTAAATTTTTAACCGCGGCCCCGTTGGGTTCTTTGTTATACGCGGGCGGAGCCGCGCGGATACCTAGTTCAATTATTATCCGTAAAAAGGTTTACACATGCATTACACATATTTAAAGACCTAGGGAATTAAATCTTTACTCTGCTAATTATTGTAGATATTACTGATGGTTAAAAGAAAGGTTCACGAATAATAAAGGCTCCTAATTATATATTCTAAAGTTCACTGAGTGTGGTTCACTAAAAGTTCTTATTCATTTAGTAAGAAGACGATCTCAGTGCGGTGCGTTTAAATGCCAGCAGGATTCCCACGGTCATAGTGTATTGTGTGTCTAGTTCAATAAATAATTAAACATGTTATTTATCACTCTAGTCGCACACGCACTGAGGTCGTGTTTTGACATTCTCCGGAATTGACATAACATGTTGCTTATGTTAGAATAATCTCATTTTGGATGATTGGCATTATTGATTACGGTTGTATTGTTAATTACATTCTGTAGCTAATTAGCCAGGAAAAAAGAATTCCAATTCTGTCCAGTGATAAAAGTTATTTATATATGTATTTTTATATGCATTTTAACTATGTCATTGCCCATAATGTTTCTTCAAGTGAAGTTACTCAGTGATTACGAAATTTAAGCGGTACCTAGGCACTTAAGGCATTCTACGCCAACTGTACTTAGGCACTCACGATAGTTACTCTATCTGATGAAATGTAGACACGACATTGAGGAATATGAGGAAGGCCTTGCTAGCGTTCTCTGATATGCATAACTTTGATCTGGAGCTTGTCCACAATCAGAGCTTTCTGTAACGTGCGTGGTAAGGAAGTATGTGCCACTAGTGTCAACACTGTCAACTGTGTGCTACATCGTCACTATGTCAACTAGTATATTAATATTAAAAAAAAAAATCAATACTCCCATCACGTTCATTATGCTATTCCAGCTCAGGCTCGATTCGATAATACTGGGATAAGGAGTGAACCTTAGACTAAACGCCAAAATTACGAGTATACAGAAAGTTGAGATGGGGCAATAAGGGTAGCTACTACATCCCTTGCTGCTACGCGAAAATGCTCTTAGGAGACCTTTACTAACTTTTTAAGTGATGACAATCCACATTCACGACATTAACAACACAACCGTAGCAGCAAAGGATCTAGTAGTTGCCCTTACTTCCCCATCTCAACTTTCCACCCTGTATATAGATAGACTAATCTTGAGATAAACTCTGTTCCTATTTGGTCGAATTTAAACATAATGGCATAAATCACTTCAGCAAAAACGTGTGCTTAAGTATATTGAGAAATTCCTTCGATTTGTCTGGGATTTTGTCATCAGATCATAGCTAAGCGCGATAAAAAAGAGAACATTTAAGGCCTGAATCACACTGACGCGGCCTGCAGTGGCGTTCAATAGTAAATTTGACAGCTATTGTCAGAGGTTTAAGGGGTAGCTTTGAAATGCGTTTAACTGTCAAAAAACCTGTTTTTCTACCTCGTCTACTTAAATGTTCGAATTAAGACTTCGTACACCAAATTATAATCACATACTTTTTTCTATGGAGCTCCCGATTCAACTTTAATAATTATTTTACAACGCAAATATAATGAATTTGACCAATCACGTGGCGCCTTTACTGAACTATAATAAATAATTTGACCAATAAAACGTCGCCGCGGACACAGAACAAAACGCAAAAGAACGCTGAGCCGGTGGACTGCGCTTCGTTTCAGCAGGGCTTAGATATTCGATAGATACCAAGTTTGTTTATTTTTTTCGGTTTGTTTAATTATTTCAGTTGACTTGTACCTAAGGTATTGATAATTACACAATTAGCCCTTAAATTCGTGTACCTTACTTTGGCCACTCGGCAAGGCTCGTGGCCTAAATACAGTACTCGACTTTAAGAGTCCTCATTGTGTAACGATTGTATAAAATACTATTTCTTTATCAGATCAAAACATCTAATGAAGTGCTCAAATAACAACATAAAAAACCGTCGGTTTGAGAATCTCCTCTTTTATTGAAAGACGATCGAAGAAGGAATTGAATGAGAAACGACTCAACTAAAATCCGATACTACTTACGCATCATTATTTACTTCTGAAATGCGGAACAAAACCATTCAGTGGGTAAATTCAATCTGGTTCTTCAAGGTAATAAGGCAATAGCTATCAGTAATGCTTAAATATAATAAATTTTATGAACCGCAATTCGCTCCACTAATGGAAGTAATATCAAAATCGTGTTAAGGTACAACATGGTTAGGATAATTGAATTCTTTTGTTTTGCACTTCATATAAGGATTGCAATACATTTTAAAATGTCATGTCACTGTCACTGTATTTTAAGCTTATGATATTTCTAGCTCCATAAATACGTTTTAAAGGTTAGGGAATCCCCAGGCTTAATACAAATGGGAAATATCATTGACTAATCAATACATGAAACGTTTGATTGACTTGTCTAAATTGAGGAAGTACAATTGGGGAGTGTCTGACTGAAACACAGTTAAGTTATTTAATTTCCGTAACAAGCTAATTTAAAAGCAATCATCTTGGTGTAAAAAATAGTGTACCGTTTACTTTTTTCTTCAGCATTTGGTAAATTTAAGTTTTTAACATATAATCATACCTACTATCGAGCCCGATAAGGAATTAAGAAACCGGCCAAGTGCGAGTCGGAACCGCGCACGAAGGGTTCCATACCATTATCTATAAAAACGAGCAAAAAAATCACGTTTGTTGTATGGGAGCCCCCTTAAATATTTATTTTAATCTGTTTTTAGTATTTGTTGTTATAGCGGCAACAGAAATACATCCTCTATGAAAATGCCAACTGTCTAACTATCACGGTTCATGAGATACAGCCTAGTGACAGACGGACAGACATACAGACAGACGGACGGACAGCGAAGTCTTAGTAATAGGGTCCCGTCTTTACCCTTTGGGTACGGAACCCTAAAAAGGAACATTATTCTATTAACAGTAGGAACTTACGAGTAAGAATATTACCAACCTTCCAAATGTCCGATGAAAAAAGAAAAACTGCAATCAAAGTTTCAGGTTCATTCTAGGTAAATGTCTTAAATTAATAGTATTCGCCAGTTCTCGGCCTTGAGCTAACAAGGGAACGGAACAATCGGAGGTTTCACGAACACATATTCTACTTAAAAACCCATTAACTGTTTACTCGGCTTCGCTTATTATCTTAATTAACCACAACAACCGAAAGCAATGCAATGCCAATGTCAAATGACGTCACATTATGCTTATGGTGAAACTGAATTAGGAAATAATAACGAATAAAGTTTCTTCATTTAGTTGTAGAGATAGTTTGTTAATTGATTTCGAGGTCACGTGTCCCGATAACTCGGTAAAGATAAAGTTAATGTTTATTTTTCTCCAATATGTGAAATGTTCGCCTTAAGGCTGCATCACACTGGCGCGGCCGCGGTAACGGACCATAGTAAATTTGACAGCTAATTACAAGTGTACTATTGTCCGCCGCGGCCAGGCCGCGCCAGTCTGTGAGAGGCGTTACTGTAGCAAAAATTGTATGTGAAGTTCCTCGTTACCTACTGACGAGCGCAAATTTAAAAAGTTAAAAGTCATTAAGCCTGCATCACACTGGCGCGGCCTGCGGAGGCGGTCCATGGTAAATTTGACAGCTAATGACAAGTTACTACAGTCTGTTCTCACAGAGTTATCTGGTAGAAATAAATAGAATAAAATATTCTTTCTTCACGCTAAAATCATCCCTTTCTACTATATCGCGATACAAGTTTCTGCATACACATAAATAAGGCGACTTAACTTTGTTGCTCACATCACCTTAATTTCACTCATCAAGCAATAGTAATGCACAAACAATACAATAGCTACTTATTGTCTAACGCAATTATGTCGAACTCGATGATTACTTAATTGTATATTTACGACATTGCAAATAGCTCATTACACTTGACAACTACAATGTTGCATATTTCGCTTTTGGTTACTTTAATCACCAAAGGGTTTATCTGCCCCGCTGTGCTAAAATTGGATTTGCAACGCTCTTGTCAAAATATTTAAACCTGAGGGTAAATGTGAGATGTGAACTTCGCGTTCCAACACTTCCAACTTCGCGTCCTCGCTTCCACGCGCGTGCGCAACATGTCAGATAGAGCGCGCGAATAACTTTGAAGTGAAATTGGCACGTGGAACAAAAGTCACATACAAATTCCAATCAAAATCGAAATGAGATGTTTATCAGAGAACAAAATTCCATTGTCGTCATTTGTTTCATTCAATAAAGTTAACAATAGGCACGCTTTGGCACGTCGCTTTGGAACATGATTGTCTATTGACATGTTGGCTACAGTGAGATTATTTCTTACGAGTGGTTAGTGAACAATTATTGCATTGTGATTGGTTATTATTTTGGCAAGCGAGGTTGCGCGTGCACTGCTCGACCCCGCGTGTGCCTTGAGACGTGGTTTTTGCGTACAATAGCCTGGTCACCCAGAAAACGACACGCTTTCGTTTGACTAACGGGTCCGGGTGATTAGAACAAGAGGATGTAATGTATCGGTAGATTGATAAATAATAAAACATCTAAGCGTTTTGCCTTTCACTGTCATGAAGAATGAGTTCTGCGCATCTAACATTTTGATCAGCGACACAGTTATGACGAGCTGTCTTTCTCGTTTTAGCGTTGATCCCGATTGCATTATTAGCTACTGATTCGGAGCCCGAGGTCAGCACCATTGGAATCAAATATGTGCTGTCTTTGGCCCGGTTCACAAAGCTAAAATTTACGATTTCACAAGCCTACAACACCAACAAAATACCATTGAAATGGCCAGTAGTTATAAGTCAAGCGCCTCAGTGTAGCTAATTTAGACTTGTTAATTGTATAGGGTTAGTGAATCCGTCCACTGGTGTGTTGAAAATTTGTAGAGCTGACATTTTTAAGAAGAAATTAAAAGTGAATTATCTCGAAATGGTTGTCAAAAATCTACAATCAACCTCCCCTATAACCTCTTAAAAGGAATTCGTTAAATTAGCTACTATACTATCACTGTAGAATTGTATATAGGTATTGACGCACATCTAGACACTTTGACGGTACGAGTAACCCTTTTTCGCATATTTGCAATGACTATAGTGCATCAATAGCAACAACCTTTTCTGGAATTGATCAATAATGTCATGAATTTGTAAGTAATAAAGTACTGATCTCAGCCAAAGTTAAGATATTCTAACTACAATTTTATACCTAAAGCATAACTTAACCCTGTTTTCGTTCATCGCCAACATCGCGTATTCACAGCTATTAGTCTTATTAACTTAAAAGCCTCACAAAGTAGCTTGATGTAAATTTCAATGCTAAATAACAGATTAGCTTAAATGGTTCTCATAATGCCATTGATCAGCGCTAGGGCAAATAGTGAGGTATTTACATCATCGGGCTTGGCGCAACCGGTCCGGTGACATTTGACGTGCCGTATCCTTTGAGGACTTTAATTAATTCTGAGATATTATGACATTTTCGCGAAAACCTAATTTGTGTAAGTACTAATTAGATCCTTAGAAAATATAGTACTAGCAAAAAAATCGTGTTTATATAAGCTATCGCGATGAAATAATAACTGCCGTGGCCGAGCGGGACAACATAGGTGTCAGAGTTATGCGTTTCTTGAACATGATGTTGGTGTCAGAGCGCTCCCCTAGTCAGTCGGCTAGGAGCGTGCTCATTGCGATTTCATTGCGCATGATGGCCACGAGCTTGGCGATGATGGCATGAGGAAAAAATGGAACCCTTCTAGGATAACTTTGTTGTCCGTCTGTCTGTCTGTCTGTTAAGACCCTTTATCTCGGGAACGCGTGGAGTTATCGAATTGAAATTAAAACCATATACTCAAGTCTACAGTCCCTTGAAACTGTGAAAAAATCAAATTTCTAAGTTAACGTTATGCCGCAAAAAACCTACCTTTCGACACTCTCAGGGGAATCAATATTTATAGGGTACTTTCCGCTGACCTAGAACTATGAAATTTGGCAAGTAATATCGTCTTACACTACAAGTACAGGAAAAAAATCTGATAACATTAGTAATTTTGTACGGAACCCTCAGTGGGCGAGTCTGACTCGCAATTGTCCGGTTTTTTTTTTAAGTGACATAATATTAAACTTGGATATGATCTCCCTAATGAGAAAAGCTTATTCATACAGTAACCACACAGCTTACGGAAATTAAGATTTTTGAAGATATATTCGATTCCGTGGATAGGTCGAATTGTTGAATGCAAACCAGCCACTTGCCCGAGCTAAAGCTGGCGGACACTGCAGACAGGCCATGTTTACAAAGAACCACAGCCGGAAGGAATGTTATTTTATGATACCTTAGATTATGTCACGATTGAGATATTGCGGTAAAGCTGTGTAGGTGCAATCCAATCGCAATATATTCCATTATTTAAAACAAATGACACAATGATACAATCAGAAGATCCTCACGATAGGCGGTGATAGAGCTCGTTAATTTAACAGATTGACATTTATTGGCACAGCTGAGTGTAATGCACGTGACCTATTGCGCGAACGCAACCTTTCAAAAAGGATTGCATATTTATTGATGATTTTAGGAATTAGATGATCCAAGATGGCTCTGTCCGCTCATTATTCTGTGATGTTACCTGTCAATTGCCATCGATGTTTGGATGAGTTATTTTGCAAAAGTAATCCCTTAATGCCAATCTTTGTACTCTAATGTTGACAGAGATTAGCCGGTGCCAGTCTGACCTCTATTAAAAAGTGATTCATCTTGCCGTCAATACGCTGGCTTACTTTCAATGTAACCCACATTAACCGTATATTGTGACCCACTATAATGTTGTCGTGATGATTTTTTTACTTCTTCTTTAAAGTGCTGATTGATTCCTCGATTCGATGTGAAAGTAGGTAGTTACTTGAAGTATTTTTTGCTTCAAAAACTTGTTCTTAATTCTCATTTGCCATAACATTTCAACATTTACTTGCTTTAAAAGTCTGTTAGTTACTGCCTTAGATACCTATGTCAAACGCTGGCTATAATTTAACAAGAGAGCGAAGCGGACGAAGTTCTTCGTTTCAGCTTAGACAAAAATGCTTTCGTATATCTGTCAGTACATCAGGCAGTTAGCCTCTACTGATCACATTTCTCTACCGATTCGCGTGAAATTTTGTGAGCAGGTTCGATAACTATATAGCTTTTTTTTGTCGATTCAGTTTTTAGATAAAAATATGAAAAATGTTTTTTTGAAAAAAGACTTCAGGTCTAGTCTCTACAGCTCACAGAACCACTAGTAATAAGACGTTCCATATATCAAAAATAGATTAATACAGTGATTTATTCCATTATATCCTCGAAATCAGAGCATTTCAATATTATATACAAGTTTTATTATACTAAATCGTAAATTTGGAAATAAATCTGATTTCTGATGATCCATAAGTCACCCGACGCCAATCGAAAATCGATTGATATTGTAGACTGATTTGGGCAAACTTGTTGACAACGAACCGCGACCAATCGTTTACATAAGTATGAAATCGTGCTTCTTTACGGTTATTTTATGCATGATGTCTCATTGGGAATCATCATTAACACAATTATGTCACTAAGTCAGTGAGAAATTCGCAGATTCAAGATGTTTTAAAGGTATAATATGCAGTGATAATAAGGAGGAAAAACCTGTCCTTCGTTACCAATGTATAACTTAGCTACTAATTTAAACACTGAGATACAAGCAATTTGATTTAATACATTCATAATATGCATTCGTTGAAATGTTCTATCAAGTACGGCGCTGTACACGGGTCTACACAGTATTTTAAACAAAATTCGTCTTGTGGTCAATATTTAAGAGCTTCGTGCATAGGTATAAATAATGTTTTTATCGCATAATAATACACATGGTTAATGGTAAGTCAATGTATTCTAGTTAAGGGGTTATAGGGGAGGTTGATTGCAATGTTTTGGACCATAAAATGCTTTGTGCAAGAGTGAACCATTTTCGATATAAATAATTGTTAAATTTTTATTTGAAAACGTTGGTTTAATCTTTTAATTTTTTTTAATCAAAATATTTTAATCTTCTAGGCAAACAATTAATTAATTGCCAATTTTAAAACAACACTGGTTAAATTTTGACTATCGCCTATTTTTATTAATATCATGACTTATATTTTAAGTTAATTATGCATGTTTAATAATAGTTATTGATGTTTCGTAACCCTTGAGATAATTACCTACTATGTGTACAATGTAACATTTTGTTTATCATTAATTAGGCTTCGGTCTTCGCCCTGTTCCATTGAGATGATTTTTTTGGTGAAATACTTAGTTAATTGGTGATTATTGTACCTTTTTGGAAAGCTGAATAATTGTAGATGTTAATTAAATAATCCGCCAGCCAAGTGTGATTAAGACCTCTTTTTAAAGCAAGTCGATGCAAAAAGTAATAAGCTTACTAATTTTGAGCAGTACCTACTTTTTTCGCGCACCTACGAGTAAATGTTATTTATTATTGTTAAAATTTTACCCATTTTAAATTGGTCAAGCCGACATTTTTCAAAGTAAAAATTAAAAGTGAATTATCTCGAAAATAGTTCACTTTTGCATAATGCATTTTGTGGTCCAAAACATTGCAATCAACCTCCTCTCTAACCTCTTAACAGAAATACATTGAATTACCAATAATCCTGTATAGAGGACGCCGTTTAACGGGATTAACAGTCTAACCAAAAATTATGTTTGTAGCCCTTAACTTTGTCAAGGTCCACAGGAAAGCCGCGAACCTAAATCTGTGTCTCCTCCTTAAGCGTGAGCAACACACAAACTACCCTCACAAACACAAATATTTCTTTCGCTAATGTACAATGTACATTGTCTGCCGTTCGCGGGATCATAATCGAACCTATAAATATTAGACAAAGCCTCAGTTTTCCTTTACTAATATTTATCTTATCTTTCCAGGACATGGGCGGCTAAGATAGGCGGGGGCGCTCGGTGCTATGAGGTGGCGGCCGGCCACGATGCGGGTATTATGCGGGATCTAGCCACGCAGCCTTACCAGCGCATACTACAAGGATTGAGGTCAGTACACTAAAAAAGCCTAAGCCCAACGTCGATTATAGGTAAAGGGCATTGGGTAAAAATTTTGTATTTTTTTAGGTGACCGGCAACTCGTAAAAGTGGTAGATTATTATAAATAGATCTATTCAAAACAAACATATTTAATTTTAAAACGTAATACTCTAAAATGCATTGGAGCCAAGATATTTGCAATATATATTGCCATGGGGCATATTAAAAAGTTATAAAACTTAAATATTTTGGCGCCGATATTGTTAAACGCGTTTAATGTTATAGGTACAGGGGTCCGAAATTTCAGAAGTAACAAGTCAACTTATCAGGGAATATTTGCATAAGCATACGACATTAAAAGTTAATTTCGAACTTTTTGTTACATATGTATTGACGAAAAATGATGAGAAGTCAATGAAATCATTTAATACTAAATACGTTGTAGTATTTCGGAGTCCGGGTGGCCCATTGAAACAGTTAATCATTTAGAAGTCAATATAATGAAGTAGCCAATCCTCTAAGGGCGGGATCTTATATGCCATTGCCCCAGCACTTAAGAAATAAAAAAAGCTTGCTTGATTATAAATAATGCAGACAGTCACTGCTTTTTATGGTGCATTATGGCTCATTTGTACACTACGAAAAAAAATGCTAATAGTTATAACAGGAGCAAAAAATTAAACGGTACATAATTAAGCTTGTGAGCAACTATTTCCAAGTGGTTTTAATTTTACGTGTACTCTTTTACTATTCTGGAGTGATATAAGTATTTTTTTTTTTTGAAAATTAATTAAAAATTCACAAAAATATCTTTTGAAAACAAAAATGCAAAAACTATTATGAGTCACTGCATGATGTTACGTCAAAATCTGGAGCCGTAGCATGGTTGGCCTTATCACGCGACAAGTGACAAGATAAGTGCGTCGTCTCGTTCTATCGAACGGTGTCAGCCAGTGACACACGCTCTATCCTATCACCTATCGCGTGAAAAGACCAACCATGCTACGGGGCCTGCATTAACTGCTGTGCTATGATCTCGTGGTGCCAAGGTACATTACTTGGAGGTCATAGCTTTAGATCAAAATTTCACCGAATTAAAGAAATGAAAATAAATTGGACACAAGGGGGTACTGCAGATGCTCTAAGGAAGCGTCCTTTTAAATATTTGCTCCTGTTACAGCCCCGTATATCTATGCGTAAGAGGTCCTCTAAGTGATGATAAAAAATACATCATTGGCCGCTGCAAAAAAGACATATTTTTTTCATACAATGTTGCCTAATGCCCTTTATGAAAGCTGGCTGGCTGAATTTAATGACTCGCAAGCCTGTCGGTCGGATCAACCTACGGTCGACGTCAAATACGTATTTACACTTTTGGCGGAAAAAGATAAGGCGAAAAATACATACAAATATTTGACGTCGACTGTACACCACTTGATATGAATATAGGTACTTTTATTAATTAATTGAATGCATTCGACCCATCTGTCTAGGAATTTTGTTGTATGGTGTGGTATGGAATTTAAGGTGCTTTAATTCGTTTTGATGATGTGAAGTGATCGATTTACTTTAACGGCAAAAAGAGAAATAAAATTTAATTAAGAGAGTAAAATCTGGCGCGAACAAAGTAAATAGGTACCTATAGACAATTGCAAGATGAGTATAAAAAAGCATTTGGTATTTGGAATGCGGGTTCGTCGATGCATTGACATAAATCGCTAAAATAAAGCAGTGTTTACCTTTACTATTGACAAACCAGTGCCACTTATGAAACAACATTGTAAACGAAATCACAATTCTTTTTCGTCTAAACAAACGTTGCGAAAACCTTACTTCAGTCGGTTTAATGAGACGACATGTTACATGGTCTCCGTCGACTTGGTTTTCCCGTTAACAAGTTACTGAAACCGAACTTGATAGATTAGTATTGTTTCTTGCTAATTATGAACTTGTTCTACAAGGTATTTATATACATAGTTATCTAGGAGGTACATTGTGTATGCCAGTACATATATTTTTGAGAAATTGCAGTCAGAACTGTATTTACGACGATAGAAGAACTTTGATTATAATTATTTTTCTTGATGTGATTTTCAAGTTTAATTGAGTCACAA
The DNA here is from genome assembly GCA_932294315.1 of Epinotia nisella. Classification (NCBI taxonomy): domain Eukaryota; kingdom Metazoa; phylum Arthropoda; class Insecta; order Lepidoptera; family Tortricidae; genus Epinotia; species Epinotia nisella. Next base: position 16,140,062 of record OW028681.1, read on the forward strand.
CCATTTTGATACACGAATAAAGACGTAGAATAGAATTTCCCAAAAACCAAACTCATGGATTGTAAAGGAGAAAATTGCCATCTACTCAAACAGTATAATGTAATGAAGACGTATGTACAGTCAAGTGTAAAAATATGGGTGCATTAAGGTTTCAGTACAAATTTGTGAGAGGATTAAATCGATACATTTTTGCACTTGACTGTACTATGCTCTGCCGTGTCAAGCCTATCTCATGTATCTCAAAAAGCATAGTTTTGAGAAAACGCCGTTTGAAGTTTTTTTGTACAGTATTTAGCCATGATTTACCTACTATGGTAAAATCAGAGTTACATGAGTTCCGTGACAGGCTCGTATAAGGAATTGGTAAGTTAAATTAAAAAACTGAGTATGTAGGTCGATAGAGGTATGGAAAATAAACAGATTTAGACCTGTTACGCGTAACTCATGTATCTCAAGATACATGAGATAGGATTGACACGGCAGTGCTGAAGATACATATGACGATAAACAATAGCATGCATCTTAAATAATTTTCCAAAATTCCCGTTTTAAATCTAATTAAAACTGAATAGTTCCTGCAACTTTTAGAATTTCCGTGAGAACCTAGTCGTGCTCCCAATATTGAGAGAAACTCGACGCCAGTGTGCCAAGGCCACCGAGCAAATTGATATTACATCGAGCACCTAGGCGCCCGTCACGTTGTTCAAGTCTTCACCAATTATCGGCTATTATAAAGACGACCTCTTTGCACTTACATTCAGGTAGCTGAAATGACCTTTCAACATACGTGTGACAACTGTTCAATTAACTTTTTTTGCAAATAGGATTCTTTGTTAACAATGACCTGACACTGTTTTCCAAACCAATCTCCCGATCTTAAAAGTTTTCGCCAGTTATATGTATATATTGACGCGCAGTATTGACTTGTCTTTCGTGGACGAGCGCAACTGCTTGGGTAAGAACACCGTTGGAGTGTTCCCAAGTCGAAGAGTGTTCTCTTTGTACCGATGAGTTCCTTCTTTGCCAGCCGCCTCTGAAAAAAATCCTGGCTGCGCCCTTGTTTGGTAATGCGTGACACGGAGTTAAAGCATCGCTAACGATTTCTTGCTATGTCTTTATGTGCGATTCGAATGAATGCCCTGCGGTATTTTGTAGAAACACTGATTAGCAAGTCTACGATGACTACACCCACGTTTATTAATACCGTAAATCTTCCAATTATAGCCCCAGTCACACATATACTGCTTTAACTAGCACGTATTAACATTATTATTATTAACTATTTTTAACCGACTTTAAAAAAAGGAGGAGGTTTCACTGTATGTTCACCGATTTCTCTGTCAATTGTAAACCGATTTTCAAAATTCGTGTTTTATTCGAAAGAGTATACCCTGAGGTGGTCCCGGTCCCATTGTCACCAAGCCAGGGTCTGATAATGGAATCCTAGGGAAATTGAGGGCAACCCTCAAATTTTATAGGCACGCGTGTAGAGATTTCAGTATTTTCTATTATAACTCTTGTATTTACCCTCGGAAGTCACATTTTGGTGAATTGGAACTGATGATAAAAACCACAGATGACTTATAGAAAACCGCAAGGATGTAAAGTACGTCTAAGATTCTGACATGATTCCGTTGAAGTGAGAACTAAAATGAAGTGTCAATTCTGAGATCCTTGAGGAATCGACGGAACTCCTCAAATATCATCACATAAAGCGACTTGGATTTTTTCTGTAATAAGCAACACATTTGCTCTCGGTAAGCAGTTCATGTGGTAAATTGGAAAGGAAATGTGGAAATTTTCATGTACCTACTATGTGGCTTGTCGAAATACCTACTGAATTGAAGTCGGTTTAAACTTTGTTTTTAAAGTAAATTATAAGGTGTGTAGGTACACTTGGCCAAAAAGTCAAGAAACGGAACTATTGTTTTTTGACTTTGGTAACTTCGTTAAACTTGTCATTATTGTCATCTGTGTTGTCATTTTACCGTATTTAGTTAATTTCGCCAATTTATTAGCATTCAAATGCAATAAAAGTTTCGTACAATTAGCAAAACAATACGCAGTTCCACTCGGGAAGTAATTTGCAATGTATATAAAGCGATGTCTTGCAGAATATCAAGCCGGAATCATAGTGTCGGAACTGGCTAAGAACTGTTGGAATTACAGGTTTTTAATTATTTAAGCCTACTTTGGGCACTAAATTATAAATGATTATATTAATTATATTTATTCCTAACGCTACAGTCACAGTGAATTGATAATTGTCGTCTTATTTACATCAGATATATCGGCGCTCCGATATATCTGATGGCGACTGTAGCTACATTTTAGAGGTTATGTTTTCATAAAACCAACTTGGTAGGTACTTGTGATATATTGGATTAATTTTGATTAAGTAACCGAAACCGAACCGAAGTAACCGAAGTTGAATATTTGGAGGAGGAAGAAGCTGTATATTGTACTATTTAATAAAGCTTGTAAACAAAATTATATTTATATTATTTTTATTGGTAAATTATTACCAATCCCCTCGGCGAACACCACAACTAGCATTTGGTCTATATTAACATTGCATAGAGGTAATGTTTGTGAGTTTGTATGTCTATACCAATATGTAATTGATTGTCATTTTTCTAAATTAGAAACCTAATAAAAATAATGTTCCCGTAAAAAGTAAAGTATCAAAATCTCTAGATCGTACTATAGCCGAGGCAAAATACGGTTTCGAAAAACATTAATTTATAATAGCGTTTTTTTTGTTTATTTCATTCTAAAACATTATTCTAAGATGCTTTATTCAAGAATCCACCAAACTTTCCACCCGGAAGTAATTATATAGATTTAAATTAAACATTTATTGTCTTTTTAGGGTTCCGTAGCCAAAATGGCAAAAACGGAACCCTTATAGTTTCGTCATGTCCGTCTGTCCGTCTGTCCGTCTGTCCGTCTGTCCGTCTGTCCGTATGTCACAGGCATTTTACTCGAAAACTATAAAGTGTATTTAAATAAAATTTTTAGGATAGGTGTATTTTGTTAGCCGCTACATAGTTTTGTAATTAATGTGACAAAAAAAAAATTTTTTAGGGGTGCACTCCATACATAAAACTTAAAGTCAAATTTTTTTTTTCATTGTGACCCCCCCGTGTGGCACATCAATCGATAGGCCTTTCAAAATAAATATAAGGTTTCTTAGCATTTTTTTTGATTAAGTGAATAGGGTCGGAGATAATCGCCCCGAAAGTCACTAAAATTCTGTCCCCTCCCCTCTAATTTTTGAACGGTGTATTTTAAAAATATGGAAAAATTCATGGACATAGGGCTTATTAATTTCATTCACCGAAAATTGTTTTGAACAAGATCGGTTCAGAGGTTTTCGAGATATTGCTGAAAAACTGCCTTCCTCAAAGAAAAGGACGTAAGTGCCGTAAAATTTCTGTGACGATACGACCTTTTTAATAGGCACGGAACCCTTCGTTGTGCGTGGTCCGACACGCACTTGGCCGGTTTTTATTTTTGATTAAGTGAATAGGGTCGGAGATAATCGCCCCGAAAGTCACTAAAATTCTGTCCCCTCCCCTCTAATTTTTGAACGGTGTATTTTAAAAATATGGAAAAATTCATGGACATAGGGCTTATTAATTTCATTCACCGAAAATTGTTTTGAACAAGATCGGTTCAGAGGTTTTCGAGATATTGCTGAAAAACTGCCTTCCTCAAAGAAAAGGACGTAAGTGCCGTAAAATTTCTGTGACGATACGACCTTTTTAATAGGCACGGAACCCTTCGTTGTGCGTGGTTCGACACGCACTTGGCCGGTTTTTATTTTTGATTAAGTGAATAGGGTCGGAGATAATCGCCCCGAAAGTCACTAAAATTCTGTCCCCTCCCCTCTAATTTTTGAACAGTGTATTTTAAAAATATGGAAAAATTCATGGACATAGGGCTTATTAATTTCATTCACCGAAAATTGTTTTGAACAAGATCGGTTCAGAGGTTTTCGAGATATTGCTGAAAAACTGCCTTCCTCAAAGAAAAGGACGTAAGTGCCGTAAAATTTCTGTGACGATACGACCTTTTTAATAGGCACGGAACCCTTCGTTGTGCGTGGTCCGACACGCACTTGGCCGGTTTTTATTTTATTTATATTGAATATTTTAAAGTAAATGTAAATGAACCTAAATAAAGATAAAAAAAAAATATTCATATTAATCCAGACTTTTTAGGAGCTAATTAAATATTGATTTTTTTGATGTCTGATTTATTGTTGGATTTTGCCTCTAGGTAACTATTTAATTGATAATATATCCGTTACATTAAAAAAATTAGCTATTATAAATTATTTCCAAATATGTCATTTTTTCCATACAAGTTGTCAGTTCATTGCCTGGACTACTATTCGTGTTGCCATAGTAGCGGTAGTGGCGCCCCTTATTTTCTAGACTTTTTTGCCAGACTATAAATGAAGATAATATGTAATATGCAATTGTTTCACTTTTTTTTACTGAATCAAAATAATTTTAAATAATTCAGCACCTTTTCGGCCACATTGAAATGCGATGATCGTTGCAATAGTTAAATTTAGTTGTCGGTTTACAATGACCCCGCCCACTTAGTTTGCTTGACCTACAGGCGTAGCACGAACAAACGACTTAGTGTGCGGAATCTAATGTTTGAAAAAAATGTACGCTTGTTGAAAGTTTATACAATAATTCAGGTTAAAATCGAGTTTAATAAGTTCCTTTTATAAATGAAAATGAAATGAAAAATAAAAAAGTATTCAAATCGAGTACTTAGTTCAAATTGTATCATTTGGCAGCAAGCTTCAACTTCTTAGCCCTTGTCCATTAGCATTATCAAATGTAGACATAAGCAGCGTGTAACTTTATCGCTATTTATCTCGTAGGGAGAAAATTTAATATCCTGGCCTGGTGAATGTGAGGCTTGTGTAATGCAACAGCAGTCATACCCGAAATTATTATTTTCTATAAAAAAAAAAAGATTAATCAATAGTATAAACTATTGATTAATTTATGTCCTAAAATTCTAGCAACGTCTATCTATTTTTTGTTGACTATAATTGCCAGTCTGGATATGGTTTGTAGTGGCATGATGTTGTCGAAATATAGACGTTACGGTAAAACACAGCACCCGTTCAATTTATTGAATAAAACTTTTTAAGCTTATATCAAACAAAGTACAATATAAAAATACATAGTAAACAAACATTATACTCCTACCGATCGGTGAGTGAAGTTTTCACTCGCACTTTTTTACTCACCACTAATTCGCAAGTCAACGAGCCGTGCGTTCTAATATCAGTTTGCTAACGTTGCTAATGCCGCGATAAGAGCCCAGTGTAATAGAGTGTAATGCCGTCCGTCATGTCGGCAATTAATTCAAGTCGAGTCATTGCACGCGCAGTCACTGGCCTGGTTAGTAACTTGCAACTCTGCTACCGGGCGCCATTGTACGATCGAACTCTAAAGACAGTGATTAGAATAGTCATACATGCCAATAATTTTGTTTTTCGGATGTGCACATTTTTTAAATTTCTCAAACTCATAAAAAAAATGTGTCTTTATCCTCTTAGCGTTATCCGCTTGTACCCTAAAAGAGAATGGGTCCGCTTTGACACTTAATCCCAAAATTTGGAGTAGGCACTAGTCTTACGAAAGCGACAACCATCTGACCTTCCAACCCAGAGGCAAACTAGACCTAGTTGGGAGTAATAAAGGTTTCGCCTGTCTAGATAGCAATTTAATAAGTAATAGAATTAAAGTAACAATAAGTGAGTAGCAATATTTACTTCCGCGTTATTTTACCATCTCCAAAATATACGTTTTAACTTATAATTCGAATAAAAACAAACCTATCTACTACAAAATAAAGTTAAAATTTGTCTAACTTCAACAAAGAGACGAGGTTAAGAAGTTAACTATTGATATGACTTAACCTCTCACATGTCGCGCACTTTGTTGCGTGAACGAACATCTACTATACGACTATATGGCGATTATCACATAGTCGTTATATTTAATTGGATAACGTTCAATAATGAGTTTATGTAACTTGATGAATAGCTGAAAATAAGAAGTAGGTATCGAAGGTGCAATAGACATATTATCTTTGTATAAGTACGCATAACATCGTCTAATCCCTTCCTAATTTGTTATGAAAAAGCCATTATAAGTTCATGTTTCCTTGTTGCCTAATTCTTCTTATTCTTCGTGTCGAGGTTCTTCGGATAAGAGATGCCCAATGGGCAGCGGTGTGGACAGCTCTGGCAGTCGCGTCTCTCAGGTCGTGTTCCGAGCAAGAGTGTGGGCATGTGGGGTACGCCATCAGGTGAGCCATGGTTTGCGGTGTTATATCGCAAACACATTGAGTTGATTGGCCTAATTTAATTACTTAAATGCGCATCCATTCATATAAAACGCCTAAATAAATAAATTTTGTTTGTAAATGCCGAAATTACTATAACATGTTTAACACATACACAAAAAAGCACCCATTGGTACCATCATCATCATCATCAGCCTATATACGTCCCACTGATTGGCACAGGCCTCCTCTCATGAATGAGAGGGAACGGACAGTAGTCCCCATGCTGGCCCAGTGCGGATTGGGGACTTCACATACCTCTTTGAATTTCTTTTCAGATGTATGCAGGTTTCCTCACGAAGTTTTGATTGGTACCATACCTACAAATAATTGAAAAAAATGTCACCTCAAACCCACATCTTCACACACATGTCTAAAGAACCACTTTATAATGCTCCTAATGCACTGTAGCACCAGTTATAATTGCTATACTCCTTAATCAATATATATTTCGCACGAGATTATTTCTTGGGTTGTTTTGAGCATAGTCCTATTGAGATGCAATACTCTCCCGCAAGAATTAAGGCAGGGAGATGGAAGGGAATTTATTTTGACTCTGTATGGATTTTTGTATTAATAGTCAGATTGTAAATTTCACTAATAAGTGTCATATCCTAGAATTTAATCGATCTAGTACCTACTTAGCGTCATATTGTCAGTAAGAGTAATTGAGAACAAACTGCATCGACGTATAGTTACAAATTTCCCATTTTTTCACCCTGTTTGGCGGCAACAGATTCGTTGCGGGATAACCTCCCTTACATGCCTTATGCGCCGACGCAAGCACATTTGCCTCCTTTACCTTATTTCGTACCGGTCTACAAAAAATGACACATCAAAGTGTGTCAAAAGAACCACTTTTTAAGGCGTCATAATGATAACTCCGTTAGCAGCAGCATTAATTGCTATACCGATACTCATTAATCAAAGTTGCGCACGAGTTGATTTTAACGTAATTCGTGGCCACAATAAAATTGTAATGCAACGCGGGGTCACGGAGTTGGCCTCTTAAGCGTTGATGCCCCGTTTATGCGATCGCGTTTTATGTCATTAATGTTTGTAATTAGTCATACGTATTAGTGATTGAAATTTGCATCAGGCAGTCTGCAATCAACTTGAAAGTCGCGTTTGGAGGGGGAAGGGTCTGTGTACCGTGTCCAGGACAATCTATACCAGATATGAATAATACCCAACCTTGTCTCCTGAAGCTGCTGAAGCTAGTAGAACAAATTCAAAACAGAAACAGCCTGAAAAAGAAAGGTGTATGCCGTATACCCTTCTTTGCACGCTCTAACCCACCAATAATATAGAAACCATACTTTTTATATAAATCATCATATCAGCCGAAAGCGTCCACTGCTGGTCATAGGCCTCCCCCAAAGAGTGCCTATCATGGGGGGTAAATGCCATAATCACCACGCTTGACATGCGGGTTGGCGATCGCAGTATTTCTACCGTACTCCAGGGATGCTGCTGCCCATTCCCCGGTGGTCTTGGTCGTAGTTTTAAGACGTAGCTGGGTCCCGGGTTCACGAAACTTTTTTTTATATGTCGCACTCGATACTCGATAGACTTGTTGCGCGTGGAAGGGAAATGCACGCTACAAATATTAAGTTGATTTAAATCCCCGACACGTTTGTTAGGGTGTTAGAACTAAAGTCAGAGGCGGTCTATTTAAAGTCATTGTTGCACTAAGAATAGGTATATCAATAATGTAACTTGTTCGTAGCAATTATTTTCGACGGTAAAGAACCCATATGCCAACCGCAATTAACAAAATATTTATAGTTTTTTTTTTTTTTGAATATGACAAATCAAGAGAAGGACGAATGAACATCAACGATCAGGTTTTGCCGCATTCATTTAGTAAGTAACACAATATTATTGAGTCTTCAGTTATTTTTATGATAGGTATTTATTACACTGAGTATGCCAGTCCAGTTTTTTTACTCACCGACATTCACTTTGTACACATAAATACTTTAATATTTTTTGCCGGTGTTGAATCCAGTAAGGCATGTTGTTGGCATTTGTTTTTATCTGGATTACTTTAACTCGACCTTCATTAATTTAATATGTTCACTTACTCTACTTATGAGATTAACAAGCGCGTTTCAGTCACGTAAGGAGTGTGCAACACATTTGGGGTACGCTGGACAAAAATGGCATAGCACCGCGTGGTGGTATAGTCTATATACTCGATAGGTATAGTCCCAAATCCATCCGAATCATCCTGCCATTCTATTGTCATCTACCAGGCTAGCATGTTTCTCCTTGCATCAACTGTCTCTCGTCTCACTCGCCCTGTGCAAATTAGAAATAGGAGAGTAGATCTCTCGTTTAGCGTCGCGTCGAGGCGTCAGATATGCCAGCCCCGCTGACAGTGTTTCGACCCAATTGCCGCTAAGTTATTTCGAAATATAAGTGCACCGCTTAGGCTTCAATCTTAATATCTTGTATTTTTGGCGTAGGCACTAGATTGTGGAAAATTAGCGGAAGCTGCCCTGACTGTCTCATTGGAATTTGGTTTTGTCATGTGAGTGAGCTACTTAACTTCTCTGGCTCCAATCTGCTCAGTTGGTGACCACTCAATGCAGTCAGTTTTAGCTTAGACAGCCATTGGTCCGTGAATGTGTGTTCCCAAATATTGACTTATATTTATGGTTTAATTATGCACTGTTCCACTAAAACAAAGCATAACCCGGGCTTCACGCACACATGCTCACGCGCAAGGTGTGAAGCCAATGATTGACAGGTGGCAAGAGTGGGCGCCGGCGCGGCCTTGAGTGCGCGATTGTACTGCTACCGGAACTTGAGCTACCGGCCTTACTTATACTAATCGTACTTTTGTGTTTATATGTACGTGTACACGTGGTGCGGAGGTTTATAGTGAAAACCATACAGGATATTTAAAGGCGGACTTGAGTTTTTTTCCATATGTCCATATATGTACATATGTATTAAGTTGTAAGGAATGCGTTTACAGCTTTATTTAGGTACATTAAGTAGTCAATTATACTCGTTTGCAAATGCATAGCAATCATAGCTGGTTTAAGTATTAACTTGCATATTTCCCGAGTGTTCATTAATTACATTTATGTGTGTTTTATGCAATTATATGTAAATGATTTGTGATTTAAATCAATTGTATTGTAAATCACTTTTGTTAATTATAATCTAAGATGCCAAGGCATTAAATCCGCAGTTATTATCACTCTGGAACTATTTCACTTAGCATAACACTTTTTTGACTCGTTTCATTCCATTGCGTTTATTATGGTAATCTTTTCCAAAATGTCGTATTTATATCATGAGGTAGTATCTACTTATATTGAAAATATGCGTATAACTAATATTAAATCCAACATAAATTGCCCCGGAAATGTTTTAAGACACCGTGTTACGCTTACTTATGTGCATAATATACTATTGTTCAAAAAGGTAATAGGTGGTACATTTCATCAGCTTCATCACGAATTTCTGGTAGCTAGTGATGCGCGAGAGTGGTCGAAATGTCAAGGCCGTTTGACACGGCCCGCGTGAGAACGGTAAGCGCGTGTTATTGATCGAGTTCATCTTCAGATACAGAGTCTCAAATGAGTTGATCTCTTTCACATTTCAATATAGGTATTAGTGCCTGGGAGACCAAGTTGCGCTCTGCGATGTTCGTGTTTATCCGGAGAAAACGAGTTTTCCCGGAAAATAGCTGTTTTAGGCTGTCGTTTTTCCACGTGCGGTGCGTTAGCTGAAGCCGTCAGCCGTTTCTCCATCAAACAAAGACGGTTAATATTCCAAATTCAAACTTATTGGCGGCCAACACAGCGATTAAATACTGATGATCCACCATAGCTGTCTCTATCTATAACATGCGATAGAAACAGTAAATGGTGGATCATTAGTATTTAATTACCGTGTATTGGCCACCATAAAGTTAACTGTCAATCTTTGTTTCAGAAGGAGATCTGTAAAATTTTTTTTTTTTATGCAATTTAAATATGTAAGTGTAACAAATGCCCATACCCATTTTTAATAACTTTACACGTCAGTGCATGTTTATTTGAGCTATTAAAACTGACAATTATCTTCAGCGGTTCGTTACATTATGCCTATTGCATTGTTATCGGAAACGCAAAAACGCTGAAATGCTCGCCCAACCTACTCGTAACTCAATATAAGGAAAAAATGTGTTTTTTGCGGGATACAACATTGCCGTTACGAAGAAAGTAAAAGTTTCCTTGCATAAGTCCTAGCGTTTACTGGAGCAAGTGCTGATTTATTGCTCTAATTCCAGACATGGCACAGCAGTCGTGTCTTAGTAGTTACAGTGGACTAATAGACCAATCAAAGAGGTCGACCCGGACAATAAATCGTTCAAAATTGTATAGCAATACGGGTCAAAAATATGATATTAAATAAACTGAAATGGAACCCTAGACAAATAATAAGTTTAATAATTATACAGTGTGTGTCTTCCATACAAACCTAAACTTTAAATGAACGATAATTTTAAGTTCAGTTAACGTTCGCATCAAAAAAATACCAATTAGCCTTCATAATAGAGTAATTTATTTTAATTTTCTTGAGCAGCAATGTAATGCTAACGTACAGTCAGCATCAAAAGTAACTACGCAATCGAAGACTTCAAAAGTTCTTATTCCCTTTTAATAAAGACTTTTGACGACTTCGTTTGCGTTGCTACTTTTGATGCTGACTGTACGAGTATATTTGATGATAACGCTATTCAATGACGCCGTGTCGCTAAAATACATAGGAGAGTGAGAGGATTTGAATACAATTTGATATCAGTGAAATCAGTAATTAATTTGTTACTTAGGTATATATATAATATTGCGTGCCTAATTAATTTGTACGAAATATTTTGTTTTTTTTTTTTAACTAAAGATATCAAATTGTGTTTATTATGGTTTATTAAACATTTTTATGTTCATATGTACGGTCAAGGACTTTAATTGTTGAGCCATTTACGTGTCAACTAATTTTGGTTTTCTGTGAAGCTATGAAGTGTCCAGTATAAAGTGAGCTCTAAATGGCTGTACTGTATGTACAATAAAGTGAGACATAGGGGATTTTGGATATTGACCTCATGAACCTCATTCATTATGGAAGTAACAGTGTAACGCTACTTAAATAATTATGAATTAGTTACAGCCTTCTAAAAACTGCCAAATGGTCATGTAATCATTATATCCGTAGGTAAACTCATACCTAGGCCTTAGCTTAGAAGTGGAATTTTACCACATTAATAATAGTTTTATATGGAATTTAAATAGAACACCTCCTCCCTCAATGTTGTGGATGCAAATTTATTGCTCTACTTAATACATAGTTTTACATTTACGTGGCATAGCCATACCAGTACACAAATGCGAAGTATGAATATGTAATCAGATTGACTGACCGCAGAATTAGAATATCTAATCGGCAGGATGTTACACAAAGCTGGGCTCGTATTTAAAACCAACAACTCGCTTTAGCATAACCAGTTGAGACTGACCTCCTATTAGTCCTAGTTATTACGAACCCCAGTGTCAACATACACTAGGGGTGAGTGATGAGCTGACACGATAGTGAATAGCATAGTTGGAGGCCGAAAGTCGAATGAAACATTGTTAATGGCGGGAATTAAAGATCAAGTGGTCACGATCGAAACCCGTCCCCGAATTTGATACATTACCATGTCACCTTAGTCGCGACTATGATTGTCCTATGTCGTTGATTAAACAACAGAATGAACATGACTACTTTTTTCACGATAGATAGGTACCTGTTATATAGCTATTTTTTAGACTACTTTATTACGCGGTAAATTCACTGTTACAACAAATTTATCGCCGACTAAACTCCTTAATGCTAACTCCTAGGTATATATGTGTCAGACAAATACACACTAAGAACTGTAAATAATTTACGAATGTACATATAGTTATTTTTATATATTATTTATTCAAGTTATATCTAAAGTGTTTATGCAATAAAAACAAAGGTTATAGGCGAGATCACTTGAGTGAAATTCTATTTGTTTCTGTGACAGCTCGTGGCATACCAGGCATATCACAATATTAACTAAATGTCGACTTCAACTTTCAATGACATGACTAGTGATAGGCAGCTTGCAAGTTACGAAAGTGAAACTTTCATTTAAATTTCATGTAAGTTTCAAATGGAAAATGTCTGTTAAGATTCTGTAGTTTTCAGGTGTAAATTATCTGTTTGTGTGTGTAAAGAAGTCTGAAATTTTCATAATAAAACTTAGTGATGCACCAACCCGTAGTACCTATCCGTGAATTCATATAAAATGCCTGTGTTTTTTTCTGTTTTTAATATATTTTTTGTGTATATAATTTATTTTGGTAGATTTCTTGCATCGAATGTATTTTAAGAAATAAAGGTCTTAAGTTAAAAAAGTGTTTTATTTTGTGTATCAGCGACACTGTTTTTAAATATTTTCACAAAACAGCAAAGTTCAATAGCATAAAATCATTAGGTATATTAAACTGCAGAGGTCGGAAATAAATGGCTTGCCGGAAAATATTAAGTATAGGTACACAAATATTTGTTTAAAATACACATACCAAAAAAAAAAGAAAGCAATTCTTAACTTGGTCTTGAACTTCCGTCCTTCATATAACAACTGGGAACAGATACCTCTAGACCTAGTGACCACTGACATACGAGTATAGTCTCGAATTTTATAATCTTAACTCGTTCTACTGACTTCAGAAGTAGCGGAGATATGACATGAAATTGATGAAATGTTTCAGAAATTGCCCATCGCTGCGGCTAGACATAACACATTTAGAATGACAAAGTTGGAGTTTGCCTTTAAACTTAGCCATAATATAAACTAAGTACCTACTCAGTAGATATAAATATCCTCGTGTCACTATAACAAGCAGGGATCGGATACCGGTATTTTACCCAACAAAAATACCGGTTTTATTTAGTTCAATTTCGTTATTTGGTTTATAATATCATTTTTGATTAGGCTGTCTAATAATACGAAAATGTTACCTAAATACATGATAGAGTCCTACATTAAGAGCCTAAAATAATTCAAAATATTAGACTACTTCGGGGACTTTTGAAAAAACCGGTTCCGATCCCTGATAACAAGTTGATATCGCTTTCTATCGTTTGTCGTGTGAGAGGTCATTTCGAGACAGTTATGGCATGCCACAAAGAAATGAAAATAATGCTAAATATTTACGTGTTTCCAAACAAATTCCGTTCACAACAGACCCATTTTAACAGCGCGCATAATGCATACTTGACCCACAACCTACACTCAACCCATATATTATAGTCCTCGCGGACAGACAATGTCTTCTCGACAAAGGCATTCAGCGCCTCGTGAATACAAATTTTGATACAGTTTTACGTAATTGACATAGTATGTTAACTGGCGAGTAAAAGCGGGTTACGTAACCACCGAGTCAGAAGCCGCTGCCAGTAGTAGTGCATCCTGTTTTTTTTTATTTCACCGTTATGGTTTCGCTTGCAGTCATGCAATTGTGTGCATACACTATAGGAGCGTTGGGTGCATTTAAGAGGACGTCACACTACAGGAAGTCATAGTATAGAAGATTGTATCTTAGTAATTTTATAAACGCGAAAGTTTAAGCAGATGTTTAGATATTTCTCTTTTGCGCAAAAACTATCTTGAACCTTGATAAAGTTTGTAATGATGTTTATTCGTCGGAATAATAATTGGACGCGTATGGTGTCGCGAGTTAGTAGTCGTATTATTATCTGTTAAGTCTCTTTCTCCAAGAACCCTTTAAGAAGTAACTTTTGTCATTGCGATGTTTCTAAAATAAGGTGTCTCTTTTAAACACGCAATGACATGTGAGGTAAAAAAAAAATTGAAATTAAAGTGATTAGGTATTTAAAAAAATACCTCGTGTGCCACTTCCTGAGCGGCGAGTTATTATTTGCCTAGATAGATGCCGCTCCTTCCCCCTAAGACATGGTAGATACTCGTACATAACTCAGCTCACATTCCACCCATCACCTACCATCCGTGTAGATTTCATGTATGCCATTACCCGATTGGAAATTAGAAATAAATATATTATATAAGTCACACAGAAATCGTGGGTTCAGCCGCCCGTAACCTTCACGGGGGGCACTGAACTTAATCATCCTACAGGTTTAAAAAAAGTTAAAATGCCTAACATATAACATGGAAAACAATACGAGTTTGCAGAATTTTCAAAAAGAGTTGGGCAATACCAATACACATGTATGCAAAAATCGTTTCGTTAAAGTGTTCATTCCTACAACGACCAAAAAACGAATTTCGGTGCCAGCAGTGAACTGACTATCCGACGTCATTTTGAATTAGTTAATTAACTTAAGCTAATTTACAAGAATTTACATTAAGGTCCTCAAATAATGAATAGATACAATAATAATAATTTTGTCAACAAGTAAACGTCACAGGTGTAATATAATATTATTATACACACAGGTATATTATTATTTGCTATATGGATGATACCCATCTCTATCTCTAACGCTCAATTGGTGAAGGAGCGATAGAAATGGAGTCTTCGTTACCTCGATCACCCTCGATATTCGATGAATATGCTGCTCTCTGGGGCACTAGGGCACATGAAAACTAGATCAAGGTATCCGTATACAGTAGTTCTGAAGTATAATAGGCGCATAATATTACTTTTAAATGTTTTTGCAGCATTCCGCATAACTATTTGGCAGACGCCAAGGTAATACATATGAATAAGTTGAATGTGCATTTAAGTATTTAGGTTTAATTATCGCGCTAAGTGGGTCTGGTCATAATCGCGACCCCCACTTGGTAGCCGATGTTTCTTTTGGAGGTTGCTCGGTCGTTGCCGCTGTTAAGTACTCGTATATTACTTTTGCTATTTCGTACTCTTAATGGTGATTTCTTGAGGAACAATAAAATTTTTGTTAAGTTTAAACCTGCTATTCCATTCTTTTTTTTTCGAAATGTAATCGCACAGTCACAATCTAATAAGTTTTATTGAATAATAAATCAATAAACAGTTTATTTAGAGCGAACTCATTGATTGGAGTACAGTTTTCATATGGGTATGCGAATCGAACGCTTGTCTCGTAATGTGATTTAGAATATTCTGTACGAGAAAGTTCATTAATTACATGTCAAAATGGCAAGAGCGATGTTGCTAATTATGTGTACAGGATGTGTTTGAACTAAATTTAGTTGTACGGTTGACGATAATACATAATTGAATTATTTACAAATGATGATCTCTAACTTTTAGGTATGGCGATGACGACCTAGATGGGTGAAATTTGGTTTAACACAGACTAAGTTTTTATTTATTAAGATTGTATATGAAATATGAACATCAATTTGGGTAGGTGCTTTAGATACTTCCCAAGTCACAGGAAGCTGAAATTTATTATGTTAACTTTCTTTATATACAAAATTTTAACCTCCATAGGGAATGATTTGAGGGATAAAAACAACAAAGATAAAAATAATATCCTGCCCTGGGATTTAAACTATCTTCGCAGCAGTTCATCTTAATAAGTTAAGAGGTTTAAGCGTGAAAAGGTAACAGACAGACAAATACAGACAGAAAAATTACTTTCGCATTTATAATTGAAAAAGTGAGCGAGTTCTCCGTTTCAACTAGAGCCAAAATTATTCCGAATAATTATTAGTTTTTTTTTTGTCGAATCAGTTTTTGGAAAGATTTATTATTATTATTTTTAAACAGACTTCTACTTCTTACACTGCTCACAGAGCTACTAGTATTAGTATAGATTACCATAAATTAATATTGTATGCATCCAGGAGGGCCGCCATAACATGACCAAGCTGTAATTTTTTGCCACGATGTAGAATTTGTAGGGCGGGCTGGTAGAATTAGACCGTGTAGAGTAAAGCGCTTAGCGCTACTTGTTATCTAATTTGTTTTTAACTGAATTAGGTAAAACTATAATAATATGAGCTAGGGAATCTTGGCGATTACATTGCATGGATATTTTGGATTGCTATCGTATGGCAAATAAAATTAAGCAAGGTTGAATTGAAGTCCTTTGTGTAACTATATAGGAAAATGAATGATATATCCCTTTCTGTCACACTTATTGATATTTGTATACTACAATCTCGCTCGGTCGTGTATTATTTATTATTAAAATAGCTCGTCTGTAGAAATCTATACTTTAGGCTAAAATCAATTATAATTACCAGTTATCACACACGTTCATTTCTCAACAATAGACATGCGTAAATCTCATCGGCGTCGCAACCAAACAAGCCTACACAAATTATTGTAATCTACCAATCTGCGTATAGATACGGCCTTGGGCTCAGAAGACAGGTGGCCTTGGCTGCAACATAATATGCAGTTGATGCATAAGTCAGTAGGACGTCGGCACCCACTATGCGTGTGCTTGGTGAATCATTGATTCTCTATCCGGTGATTTAAGCAAATTTATGATGTTTTGTTATGACAATTTTGCTATTGTTTTTGCATTGTACTGGAGTTAAGTATATCGCAGCTTTAGAATTAAACCGTCATAACTCCAAAACGTGAAATTGTGGCAAATCGAGTTTAAAGTTAGAGCAATTGGTATGATTTACTTTTGAATATATATTTTTTGTATGAAATTGTGTTAGATTGATATTTTATCATATCTATTACATAGATTATAGTGTCTATTTTTAGACTCTGTTACAAGTAAAACAATGTCAATGTGATAAAGGTAGTAAATGGAGCTTGTAAAAAAACCTTAGCGACATATGCCGTTTTATGATGAAATAAAAATTCAAAATTAGTTTTAATAATGAAACAAGTCATAAAAATACGTTATTTTATAAATTTTATGAAACTAGCTTTGTCTCTAACTCGTGTTATTGCAGTATAATACTAAATATTGTAATTATTTATGCAGGGTATCTGGGAATATCACTATTTAGCAATAGTTAATGTAAAAATATGGAAATTCAAATGAAATTAACTTTGAATACGATGCCTCAATTTTCATAATCGAGAATGAAAAGGTAAGTATATTACACTTTATCCGCGTAGCTATAAGTAGAGCTTGTATTTAATAAATGAAATAGACATGAAGTGAGTATTTATTAATTATTTTAATGACTATAAGGCACTTTTTCCTAATAATAATCTTACAAAATTCTGCTTAATCAGCCTTAATAAAATCACAATAAAGAGATCAAGATACATTCTTATCAGCTTATATTTCTTTCTTAAAATAATTATAGGTTATATAGGTTATAGGTGTACGCGGGCTGGGTTTCCACAACTCGACGTCATAATTGCGCCTATTTTGCGTGTGGGTTGGCACTACTATTATTCGTGCCAACCCAGTTCCACCAGGAAGCCTAGCAGACCCTTTATGTTGCCGACGGCCTCCGGTAGTGACCCCGGTGTTCCGAGGTGCTTTGCCCGGTAATCTGCCACCCCAGGGCACGTCAGGATGACGTGGGCGGCTGTCTCCTCCTCTTCCATGCAGGCTCTGCAGAGAGGACTGTCTGTAACACCTAGGGTGAAAAGATGTTTGTTTAATAGTGCATGACCAGTTATGGCTCCCGTCAGGAGACGAAGTGCCGGCCTCTTTAGCTTCTTTAGCTTCCTTGACAATCCGGGGTTGATTGTCGGGAGGGCCTCCCTGGTTTGCCTGCAGGTTCCTAGGGTATGCCAATATTTTTGGTGTTCTACCTTGGTGTTTAGTCGCAGTGTGTTCCGCAGCCATGCTATGTGTAGAGGAATTGTGGGTTCCGGTCCTACGGCTCTAGACTCTGAACCTTCCCTAGCCAGTGCATCCGCTGCGTCGTTACCGCGTGAGTTGCTGTGTCCTTTGATCCATTGCAGGGTTATGTCGCCGTTATTACATACCTCTGATAGGATGTTGTGGCACTCGTGTATTAGCCCAGAAGTCGTCACGTGACCTTGTAGGGCTTGCAGTACAGATCGACTGTCGGAAAGTATGCGGATGGGATATCCCCTTACCTCCCTGGAGGCGATTGCGTGAGCAGCCATTATTATACCCATACACTCTGCCTGGAAGACTGTGCTGTGGGCCCCTAATGGTGTCGAGATGCGTATGTTTAGGTCCTCCGAGAATACACCTGATCCGGTGCCTGACCTTGTCTTGGACCCGTCCGTGAAGATTCTTAACTCTCTGGGGTTAAGTCCTTCCTGGGGGGTTTCGTATAGTTCGACTTTGTACTTTTTGTCAAAGACGAACTGTCTTGGGATGATGTCGGTTGATGCCTCTATAAGGGGTTCCCTACCTACAGCCTCGTAGAGTATTTCGGTATGAGGAACCCTGGGCGGTCTCTAGAGATGCTGTTTTTTGAGGCGTATGGCTGACGCCAGCGCCTCCCGCCTGATGAAGATGTGTAGCGGCGGAATGTCCATGATAATTTCCAGGGCTGCAGTCGGTGTAGTCCTCATGCAACCACTAGCCGCCATGCAGGCCAGTCTCTGGAGGCGTTGCAGTTTAGCTTCGACCGTGGTTAGTGTGGTACGGGGCCACCACACCACAGCGCCGTAGCTTACTATTGGTCGAATTATTGCCTGGTAAAGCCATAGAGTGATCTTGGGGTTTAGCCCCCAAGTCCTACCTACCATTCTACGGCATTGCCAGAAGGCGACTGTAGCTTTCTGAATTTTGTTGTCTAGGTGACTGCTCCAATTAAGTTTGGCATCGAGTGTTACACCCAAATACTTTACCTCTGTTGACAGTTGGAGTTCTGTATTGAACAGTCTGGGTAGTCGGTAGGTTCCCAGGTTCCGTTTGTTGGTGAACATTACTAGCTCGGTCTTCCTTGGGTTGACTGTTAGTTCATTGTCGTTGCACCAGCGTTCCACTATGGCGAGTGCGGAGCGGGTCACATCACACACTGTACCTGCGTGGATACCGCTAGTGAGTATCGCTATGTCGTCAGCATACCCGATGGTGTAGTGATGACTGTTGTTTAGCTTGGTGATTAGGTCGTTAACCACCATGTTCCAGAGTAGTGGTGAGAGGACGCCTCCCTGTGGGAAAAATGGCTTTCATAGCTAATATATTTTAAAGAAATAAACAGAAATAATTCTCAAAAACGGCGTGTTGTTGTCGAGAGAAACTACTTAACTCGAAATAAATAATAGTGTTCTACCGTTCCTTTTACAATAAAGCGTGTCATCTAGAAATACTACTCTAAATGTGTATTTTTGCTAGTACTAAACTGATTTATATCTAAATAGTTCAAAATATTTCGATGAGTATTATTACTTAAACGACATAACCCGAACTGCATCACTTACTTTCTTCAAACATTGTGCTCTAAAGTGAATCAACTCGAAATATGCCTATCTTGTAATGAAAGAACTCAAACAAACATACCTTATATTTTATACAGCACAGCGATATCTCGTAAAGTGCCCGAACAGCGACGTCCTGCTTATTTGCTTGTCGGATCATATCTGAAGTTAGCCACTTTAGCACACATTGAAACGCGTGATTTGAGAAAAAGTGAAACGCACTAAATCATGCTATCTCTCTTGTTTACGTTAGTTTCGCGGGTCTGAGAAAGAGACCGGGTAAAGCTATCAGAATTAAAGCGTTTTAACACAAAAACTCAATTTTCGGCAATTTTGAGTTATGACGGTTTAATTCTAAAGCTGCGATATGTAGGTACAGTACATGAATGTACAAGTTCATATTTATAATAAGTTATCTCAAAATTCGTCTTTTCAACTACTTATGTATTATTTTATCACGATACGATGGTTGCGTATACCGTGAGAGTGCACGTAAGGACAGTTACCAAAATTAATAAAAAATCTGTATCAAAATAAGTGGAGACTATACCTACCATATAATATAAGAAAAATCGTGCGTTAATCATCATGCGATTTCAAGGAAAACGATTTTGAAACGCAATAAAATGAGTACCGTAAACCGAGGTTACTTTACACAAAGATAGTTTATAGCCTGGATTAAAATTTAGGATAGTTTTTTATCATTTATTTTATCAGACGTAGTCGCGGGCCGTAGCTAGTCCTAGATAAACGAAGAAACGTAGACAAATTTGTCAGCTAAAAACCAAATGTTATATGAATACGTATGTAAATAATGTGTTATTTTTCATCAGGGCGGGTTGCATCAAGCACACTTTACAGGCTGGTAATCGTTAAATATGACGCCTACTGTCATCCTACATATATAAAACTGTCAAATTTTCCACAGATTCACATTTTAACGGACGTAATTTACGATAACCGATGATTTCAACAACCGGCCCTTAATCTTCATAAACTCATTCTCTGGTTTACGTAACACTCGCAGATGTTGAGCGAGCATTATCAATATAGGTGATCTGAAATCGTAGGCGACGACAATTAGCGGCATTGTCATACTGCAGACGACTAACAAAAACTTGTACTTATTGTTGTAAAGAAATTGTTACCGATGTACTTTCTCTATTGTTGACGCAAGACTTGTCACTGTAACCCCGCCCCTATAGTCTGCATTATGTACTAGTATATCACAGCATAAACGAATAAATCAAGAGGGACCGCCTATGTACCAAACTAGGTACCAAAATCATCTTTTCTGTGGTCATCAATATGTTTTCATCGCATAGAATTATAGAAGAGGCGACGCCGTTTATGCGGATTCAGAGTTCAACTAAACATTTGGGTTTATAGCCCTTAACTTTGGCAATGTTCACTGAAGAAAGAAATGAAAGACAGAAAGAGACATTTATAATATTTATATACGACAAAACAAACAGTTAAACAAAAAAACCGGCCAAGTGCGTGTCGGACCACGCAAAACGAAGGGTTCCGTGCCTATTAAAAAGGTCGTATCGTCACAGAAATTTTACGGCACTTACGTCCTTTTCTTTGAGGAAGGTAGTTTTTCAGCAATATCTCGAAAACCTCTGAACCGATCTTGTTCAAAACAATTTTCGGTGAATGAAATTAATAAGCCCTATGTCCATGAATTTTTCCATATTTTTAAAATACACCGTTCAAAAATTAGAGGGGGGGGGACAGAATTTTAGTGACTTTCGGGGCGATTATCTCCGACCCTATTCACTTAATCAAAAAAAATGCTAAGAAACCTTATATTTATTTTGAAAGGCCTATCGATTAATGTGCCACACGGGGGGTCACAATGAAAAAAAAATTTTTGACTTTTAGTTTTATGTATGGAGTGCACCCCTAAAAAAATTTTTTTTTGTAATTTTAATTACAAAACTTTGTAGCGGCTAACAAAATACACCTATCCTCAAAATTTTATTCAAATACACCTTATAGTTTTCGAGTAAAATGCCTGTGACATACGGACAGACGGACAGACGGACAGACGGACAGACGGACAGACGGACATGACGAAACTATAAGGGTTCCGTTTTGCCATTTTGGCTACGGAACCCTAAAAAGAATGTCAGAGATAGCGTTTTTTGTCACGAAACGGTTCTATCTCAGCATAATGCTTGCATTACCTGGATGAGATGAGACACCAACCTAAATCTGACATTGACCCAAACCGCGTTTCTTTCAAATAAAATGTACCTTTTCTGTAACTGGTGTAATTATGCTACAGAGCTCTCTATATCATATAATTAGACCTCTTCTTTATACATTACCGCCTTATAAAAGGAGCTGTTTTATGAAGTACATAAATGGTAAGCAGATGCGTAAGTGCCGTAAGAAAGTAATGGTGCAGAGACCTCTCTACGTATATTGTCACCAGTTAGAGTTCTCTCTATCTGTCAAAATAGCGAATCATCAAATCAATAAATGGTCGGCAAGGTGCCTTTCCACCTTGTGGGGGGCCTACCCACACCTCGCCTTTCGGTACGTGGTCGCCACTCGTGAACCTTTCCGTCCCAACGGCCATCGGTTCTACGTCCAATGTGCCCCGCCTACTGCCACTTAAGTTTAGCGATTCGGAGCGCTACATCGGTTACCTTCTTAATCTCCGGAACCGCTTAACCGATTTCAAAAACTCTTTTACTTGCGTGCAGAATGGACCTTCTAGGTGGCTATATTTTGTCCCGCGGGTTTGCCTGCTTTTTTTGCAATACAGCAGCTAGTCTTTGTATAAAAAAACAGGCATTTTAGATTGTTGTGTTTTCTATTGCTGTTTAATTTGTCCATGATTTACAGTAACGAACACGGTATGCAATATCTGGTTCTGTGGGTTACGTCTGGTTCTATGGTATTAGACAATGCTGTGAAATGTATCATTATCCGTTCAGAGTGAGTCCGTAATTTTGCAGTTCATCATTGTTTAGCCGTCAAACTGAATTGATGGACATGAGACGCATTACACTGTCTTGGTACGAGTACTTATTAGACCCATACTTACACTACAGGAAACATAATAGTAGTTGCTCCGTATTCACGTAATAATATAGACTTCTACCTTCGAGAGCCTCACATTTGGCTCGGTCTGGGTTTACTAGATGTCCATCTATTGTCTTCATCAATGTACTATGTCTACTACTATAACTGAATTATAAACTAGTCTGTACTTCCTAAGAATTTGCTAAGTAATTAAATGGCAATGAATAAGGCAATTAAATGTTTTATCGAATGGGCCCTTGAATTAATAACCTCTTTGCCTTACGAACATGTGTCAGTGTCACACAAGAAAATTGATTAAAAACTGACATTTTCACTAAATATTATTTGCAAATAACAAATATGACCGGAGAGAAGACAGGGCCACAAACACGAGTGACAATTATTCGGAAAAAATCGTAAATGATCGTTTGACTCGTTCCGCCCGTTACTGAGCGGTTGCCCCTAGACACGTATAAACGTAAGTTGTCAGCATGGCAAACTTTATGACACTCCTTTAAAATATTAGCTCTAAATGTGTTCAGTTTGCTATACGATATTCCACCTTAGATGGGTTCCAAATTAAAGATCGTGGCTATACCTAAGTCAATGAGTGTGTCAGTGACAAAACTAAGGAACTTTGACAGGCAATAGTTCTTAAACTACAAGTTCAAATTTAGTCTTATTGAGAATATTAAATATATTCTCAATAACATGTCATATTATGCCCTATATGTTACTGAAAATTCAGCTTTAGCCAGCACAAAATTACAGGATGTTGAAAATGGCCTGAATGGCTTCGAGAAAAAAATGGTACGGCCGTGACTCCTTTGTTTTGCTCGACTTGGCGGAGGCAGTGCCCCCAGATCCGATAATATCTGTGGAAGTACGGGCGGCCTCACAAGGAGCTTTACACCTTTGTACCGTGTCACATTAAACGTCATGTTAAACTGCCATATGAAGTTGTCAAACGAGTGAAAACGACAAGGTACTTAGGTGTTCAGCTATTTATGAGGCCAACTGTACAACTCGGAAGGTAAATAAACGGTCGGTAAACAAAAAAAAAGAAGTAAAAGGTCATGGGAACCGCATCCAACAGCCGTCGCGGCGGAATGACAAAATAACTTTTAATTGCTTCGTTCTATTACTAACATTATAATAACTTTGTAAACGTGGCCGCACACAGAGCTACAGCAAATCTAAGTGTTACATAAAGTAACTACCGCATCTGTATCGTAATATTACGTAGGTAGAGAGTTGAGACAATTTCTGAGATTAGCTTAGTCAATTTAACGTTACGCCGCATTAAAACGACATCTGGCGGATTGTCATGACTGGAATAAATATATTTTACAAAATTATAGAGCTACGCTGAAATGGACTGCGAAATTTCACTTCAAATGCTGATTTTGTGCTCGAAACGGTTACTTAGTTAAAGCGTGGATGCGAGGCATTCGGTCAGTACTCGTAGCTTAGAAACTAGCGGCTTCATGAACTGTAGAACTCGCTAGCCTCTTTTTTGTTTGTTTTTTTTTTTTAATTTGAAAAAGTGTCTAGGCAATTTTTTTTTAATATAAGTATCGGATCTGCTTACAACATTTCACGAGAATCGGTTGAGAAATGCGACCTGTAGAGGAGAACAGATGGACAGACGGACATCGTGACAGACACCGGACATACGAACGACTTTCGGCCCAAGCTGAAGCATAGAGCTTCGTTCGCTTCGCTCGCTCGTTCGATAAACCATGGAATCGTTATGTTTAAAATGACTAGTTTACTGACCGGACCACAACACAGCAAAGGTCAGGTTTAGGTTATAGCGCTGTCAAACATATTTCAAATCCACGTTCGTTGACTACAATAAAAATAAATGGTTCTTGCATTAGCAAGCCATAAACAAAACTCACGGAAACACTCGGAGAAACTACGCTTCAATTAAACTTATTTTGCTATTTTAGTGACTTTCAAAAATCAAAAATTGAATGCTGTTTCACCATAGAAAATGGTGACGCTCGCTCTTTCCTATTTCGCTACAAACATCCATTAAAAAGTTATTATTTTGACTATCAGTTAATGTGCGTGCGTATGAATATCATTATTTATAATTCGTTTGTTTGTTTGTAAAACATATATAGGTATAAGTACATTGGAGTTCATCAGTCTAGAATCACTATGTTCTAGACACGTACGAACAGTCAGTAGCAAATGACAAAGGTACGTTTGATATCATTAATAAAATGATGATGATGATGATGATGATGATGCTGTCCTGACCTATTTCGGCCACAGCGACTGTGTGTTCTGGATTTGATATTAACGATTTGCTCTCTGGTGCGCTCTCATGTGGCTTGCATACCCTATCTTTTTCGCAAAGGTACGAGCGCAATGTGGGCACGTTAATACCCCGCCGATGAAGTTGTACTGGATGCTTGCCATTAATAAAATATTATAATATTGAAATAAAAACAAAAAATACCTCTTTATTGACATAGCCTCAAGTTCCCACAAACAGAAACTGTTTGTACTGTAAGTACATATTTAGATACCTTGAGGTCAAATGTCTGCATAGGTAACGCGGTCCTCTGCTAAATGTTATGTAACGTTGGCAAACGCA
Source organism: Epinotia nisella (assembly GCA_932294315.1). NCBI lineage: Eukaryota > Metazoa > Arthropoda > Insecta > Lepidoptera > Tortricidae > Epinotia > Epinotia nisella. The sequence goes on from OW028681.1 coordinate 16,165,409, forward strand.
TGGGAACTTTTCTGTCGAAATTGCTACCATCTAAATGCCAGCTGCGGTACGTAAACTACCCGGACTCACTCAACAAGTATATGTTTACGACTGTTTCATATATTTTTCCCACAAGATAGTAATACTAATTAAAAGATGAGGGAAGTGATTCCGAGGCATGTTTTCTGGCAGCCACAAATATTCGTATGAAGTGAACAATAGTTTATCTTGGACATTTTTCAGAATAGGTACTACTCTCAAAAATTACCAAAAATTTATTTAATGCAACAATTTCACGAACTAAGTAGGTTTTTCACGCTGCCAAGCAATGAAGCATGTGTGCGACGCGACGCGAGACAAGAAATTCTACCCTATTTTTCTAATTTCCACAGTGCGAGTAAGAAAGGAGTCCCTGAGTCGCTCACGATGCGACTAGACACCAAGTTGTTCTAGAACAACTAGTTGTTATAGTTGTTCTTTGTGGAGCTAGCTCCTCAGGAGACATTTTTTGTCAATGAATAGCGATGGCACTGAGTGTTTACATGTACAAGATCAAAAAGTCATACCTATCTCATATCAATCTAGTAGGATACTTCCAGAAATCACTGTCTCAGACGATTGTGACTAAGGCTCATTATGATAATTCTATCCGGCTCATTCGTCATCTCAGCCGAACAAACAATAAGACCTATGAGAGACACAGGAAGCGTCTTGGAATGCGGGGGGCGGGAACTGGCGCGAGCCAGGGGCGTATGGTTCACATCTATTTTATACAACTTCCTTGCAAATATATTTATTAAATAGTAAGTGGCACAGACGGTAAATAGGAAATGGCTCAGCATTTGTTTGACAAGCGAAAAGCGAGGGCGATGAACATGTCATGGGATAAACTGTGGGTGTAAATATTATTACGCCTCTTGTCCAGGAAATGGGATCAGCTACACGTTTTCGTTTCATAGAATTATCAACCCACACGAAATCTTTTGTTTAACAGTATTATGGTCCAAGAAAGGTAGTAGCATATGATACTTGTACGCCTGAACAACTCAAACATATCTGAAAAACCGCTGCCGCTCATAACCAGCGCTGGACAAATTGACGAATACCCACGCGACGTCTGTACTCGCTGACCTTCATCCCGCATTCCAGTCCAGTCATCCAGGATGCCCACTATTCGCTACTTCCTTCGAGGGTAACGACCTCTATACTCGACTCGTTGCGATAAGTGACACTGAGCTTCTTTACACAAACATCATTAATACCTTCTACACTTTTTAGGAATTTCTTTAATGAAATTTTAGTACGTTTACATAGTGTCACCGGAAGGCTGAGAATATGATTTCCGTCTTGTATTTGCTTGTTTGGTTTGGTTACCCCATTAGTTTGGTTTTTCTACCAAACCTCTGTGTCGCCTCGCCTATCGTCTCATCCTTCTCAATTTTCACACAATTGGGTACTTTCCTGGGTTAAAAATATACTATTATAACCAGCGCCTTTAGCATATATTGCTGCTGGCATATGCTGAGTGGCATCCATTTTGGTGCATTTCAGATGTAATTATACACTTGTATAATTTCTTTGTCACACCAAATAAATATATTTCTATTCTTCTTCTTTTCTATTTAGTCCGTCAGTTAGTTATCAAAAAATATTGGACACTTTTTTTTTGTCAATTAAACAAAAAATGGTGAAGTTAAATAAAGCCCGATAAAGTTCCACGTGTCGTCACATTATGCTAAACAGTGTACCATAATGTGACGTAACGCAGAACTTTAACGGGCTATATCTTCATCATTTTTTGTTTGATAGACAAATTAAAAAATACTTGTCCAATATTTACTGATAATCTAACTGACGGACTAAATATATTTAATTAGGAAAGTAGCCAATTCAGTCAACTTTTCCTTAGCTTTTTTTTCTATCACGTATGTGTAAAACAAAAGAGTAACAGTAGTCTGATACCTATGTGTTGATGAGATTGATATTTTCCCGACATTGTCATCTTCACTTTATATCTGCATCATATTGTCAGAAGTGTCCTGAAGTAGGAACATGCGAGTGAAAATTAGCCCTTTTGTAGTACAAAATAATTATCTTTATCACACTGGCCCAATTTCATAATGGCTCAATACCCAAAAACGTTACAGTCGTGATTTAATTCCAACAAAATAACACCTGACTTCCATAAAAGAATAACAATTGAATGAACTAAGACAGCGTGGGCTCAAGTTGTTATTGATAAGCATATTACAATCATCTCGTGAATCAAGCTGGAATTATGTCCGTAACCGATTGTTAAACGATCCTAATATGGCTTTGATAATATACACCGCACGTGTTGTCATAGGTCACAATTATTAGCTTAATTGTCTCCGAGTAGGAGTTATTCAGCTCCGAAGTAGGCGGTAACAGTCTGAGAAAATCATCGTTTAACTACGTTCTTCCACTGAACTTCAGCATTGTTCACGGCTGCGGTCTGCTTCTATAATGGCCAAGCATGATATCGCGTAAATCTCAAGTATAATATTCAAGATCTGTGCAATAAACTGACACATTATGACACATTTGGCAATGCCATAAAGATAAAACTTTAAACTGATTAAACGCATTGTTACTTGTTACTATTGTATAATAGTTTGCAAAATGTGAATTTTTCGTCACGAATTCAAATTACATTGTGATATAAATATGACATTTCGATTTACATTTATCATATCTAAGGGAAAGTATCTGTGAAATTGGAGCGATTTCGTGAGTGTCCCTCCTGACAGGCCGTGATCGGATACCCGGACAGACGAGATTGTTTAATAATACAGATGGCCGGTCAGGCGTGCGCCAGTTACGTAACATTTATTGGAACGCCACCTTAATCTCATTTCATGTAAGCAGCGATTCTTTGAATGTGGAGCGCCGGCCTTTTTATAATAGGCATCGGATCTAATGGGGCTTTCTATTGTTCTTTTTATACACGTCAAATCATTTAATGTGTGTGTCAACTGATGAGGATTTGAAATCAAATGGTATGATTAGAGAAATTATGAAGGAATGAAGATATTAACAACGTACAACGTGTGCGTATAATATATTGGCTAGTCCTCGACATTCACATTTTTACCTAAACGAAGGATAGTGTATTTTCGATTATTCATGCCTTTATTTGCACGATTAGCAGTTCAGATAAATAAGTGGATTTAAAAGAATGTAGTAGCTTTAGATCGCTAAATTGGTTATTAGTGCTCATATTTAAGGAATATTTTTCAATAGGGAATAAAATTACACTCAAGAGCAAAAGTTTCGGGTCGGTGAAATACCGTCATATTTCCTAAAATGCAGTGCAGGCAATTCCTAGTGCAGGTTGTACAGATTTTTTAAACGTGTCATGATCTTTTTTTTAATTTTACATATAAACTGCAAAAATAACAGTTAAAAAAATAACATTACCAGGTTTAAATCTGACTCGTAAAAACCCATGAAAATAACAGCGTTAACGGATCGAGATATCGCAAAAATCTACATTTTTGGATGTTAATATTTTTATGATAGGACCCCGAAAATTGCTAATACATTTGGGTATTACGAAGAATAGTATATTATGTAAATAAGACTAGTGTGAAATATTAAAAAAACCTATTGATGTTATTTCATTCAGGGTGACCCGAAACTTCTGCTCTTGAGTGTATTACGACTCTGTCTAAGATCAATAAAATCCGATAAGCATAAACATCGACACCATGATAAGAGTGAAATGTGGTTAAACATTGGGTATAGGGAACATAATGAAGATGGCTTGTTAAATAAAGGATTGAATTTACAACATGATAACATAGCATGGTATTCAATGGCATATTTTTTTAACGTACAAGTGCAAAATTGTTTGAGTAGCACGCTAATTGAGCTGTTTGTATTTTACATTGTATTATGGTTTCCTTTCTTTTCCTACATATGAAACTAATAGGTAAACCATGACATGACTATTAACTCTTTACTAATGTTAAAGCCCGATAGTAAAAGTTCACATCACAATTACGACTTAGACTCGTCTAAAACATTGATTTTCTAGCGGCCCGGTAACACAGTAACCGCCATGCCATGTGACTCGCCATACTGATGACATAACGGCAGCGCCGGCCCACATGCACCGTTACCTCAACACTGGTGTTCACAACAGTTGTTCCTTCACCTCGCCATAGACCACCCAGTGTAGCCATATCCTTCTATTACGCAGCTGTTACGAATGTCGGGGTCAAGTTAGACTAGGCACCACTGATAGGCGAGAAATAATCATTTTTAAATGATAGGCCGCGCTTCACTATGAAATACCACATTTTGAACGGAGATACGGTTTATTAGGCTGGTTTTAGTGTCATGCGGACCGTCAGTACGGAGCGGTCCGCACGACCAAAATGTATGGCGGATGACCGTCCGCGCCGACCCGTCAGCTTTACTCTAAAACGCTCCCTGAACTTAATTAATATTGGTCCGATGCGGTTCGCTCAGTACCTACTGACGGTCCGCATGACACTAAAACCAGCCTTAGGGTATGTCTAAAATACGTCGTCGTGTCACGTTAGGTGAGCTATAAAGCTATAATAAATATGATTTACAATCCGTGGTTTAGTGCATGTTTTGTGAAAGAAAGTAAGTAGAAATAAGTACACACGTTAAGCGCTTTTGTGTGTTTAAAGAAAACTTAATGTTGTTTTTTGATACGCTTTCATGACTTTGATAGGATTATAGGAAGGAACGTGTTTTACGTATTATTCTTGTCATTTACAAACTGTCAACAACACAGGTTCCTACAACAATTTCCCCAAATTACAAAATTTTACGGCTAATGCCAGAATTTCGGTCGAACCGCAAAACAATTAATAGTACCTAAATAAAGGTACAGAAGGTTCACTGCTGACGAAGTTAGCTGTCATTTTTTTGCAATAGGGTTGTTAACGTACCACATAACCGAACATTCAAAATTATAACTATTTTAGTTCCTATGTTTATTATCGAAATGATTATCCATTTCGGAATTAATAAAACGATATGATAATAAAAAAATACAATACCCGTGAAGTCAGGATTAAGTAAAAAAATATTATCCTTCCTACTAATATTATAAACGTGAAAGTTTGGATGTATGGATGGATGGATGGTACGTTCCATTTAATCTCAAAAACTACTGGATGAATTTATAAATATTATGAAACTTTCCAGTTATGTACCTTATATATATATCAGAATAGGACATAGGCTATAATTTATGTCAAATTCCATCCCTTTTAGGGACGAAAAAGGAGATAAAGCTTTGTATGGAGCTTTGTATTGCTCGTTGCCTTAATCAGGCGCTGGGTCTCAAAATGTATGGGAAAACTAAAGTCCGACTCGTACTTGACCAAAATTCTAATTGATATTATTTAATAGGCTATGCATAAATTGTGTCATCCCTTTTAGGAGTTCTACGCGGACGAAGTCGTGGGCAGAAGCTAGTCCATTGTAAATGCGAAAGTGAGTGTCTATCGGTCTGCCTGTATGTCTGTCTGTTACCTCTTCACGCTTAAACCGCTGAACCCATTTAGATGAATTTCGACATAGAGACAGTTTGAGTTCTCGCGAAGGACATAGGATAGTTTTTATCCCGGAAATCATCCCCTAAGGGGTTGAATTGGGTGTTGAAAGTTTGTATGGAACTACGATATAAACGAGTTCCACGCGGACGGAGTCGAGGGCAGAAGCTAGTAATATATATTTTCTCCTTTCTTAGGGCCCTGTTTAGCTTGTCCTTGGTTGTTGGCTCTACATATTGAATGTTCGATAACTAGCGCTACAGAATTATTCCTGTTATACTCCCAGCCCGCCCGGCCCAGCCCGTGTATTAAACAGAACGTGAGCAAAGCCCCCGCGAATATAAGGTCAAAAAGTATATACAGGTGCAAGATTTTTTGAAATCGGGTAGTTAGTTCCGAAGATTATCAAGCCCCTTATAAAGCCCCAAACGAACATGCTTATCCTTTTTAGTTTTACTGGACATTTTCCGCATATAGACATCCAATGTGCCTATTTTGCGTGAAACGGCGGGGTGGCGCTACTCTAACCACCCCAGGCTCCTCTATAGTGTTAGTGAGTGCCTTGGTATTGCTGACTGGGTCCCGTAGTGTGTCCGGAGACCCTAGGTGCTTTTTAGGGTTCCGTAGCCAAAATGGCAAAAACGGAACCCTTATAGTTTCGTCATGTCCGTCTGTCCGTCTGTCCGTCTGTCCGTCTGTCCGTCTGTCCGTCTGTCCGTATGTCACAGGCATTTTACTCGAAAACTATAAGGTGTATTTGAATAAAATTTTGAGGATAGGTGTATTTTGTTAGCCGCTACATAGTTTTGTAATTAAAATGACAAAAAAACATTTTTTTAGGGGTGCACTCCATACATAAAACTAAAAGTCAAAATTTTTTTTTTCATTGTGACCCCCCGTGTGGCACATCAATCGATAGGCCTTTCAAAATAAATATAAGGTTTCTTAGCATTTTTTTTGATTAAGTGAATAGGGTCGGAGATAATCGCCCCAAAAGTCACTAAAATTCTGTCCCCCCCCCTCTAATTTTTGAACGGTGTATTTTAAAAATATAGAAAAATTCATGGACATAGAACTTATTAAATTCTATCACCGAAAATTGTTTTGAACAAGATCGGTTAAGAGGTTTTCGAGATATTGCTAAAAAACTGCCTTCCTCAAAGAAAAGGACGTAAGTGCCGTAAAATTTCTGTGACGATACGACCTTTTTAATAGGCACGGAACCCTTCGTTTTGCGTGGTCCGACACGCACTTGGCCGGTTTTTCTGTATACTTCTACCTGCTTACAGTCCAGTAGAAAATGCTTAGTCGTTTCTTCTGCCTCGATGCACGCTCTGCACATGGGGCTATCTGTGATATCTAAGTTATAGAGGTGTCCGTTCAAGGTGTTGTGTCCTGTTATTATTCCTACTATCTTGCGTAGTCCGTTTCTGTGTGTCCTCAGTAGTGCGGTTGTGAGTTTGTAGTCGCGTTTCGACAGAATCTCTTTGGTCTGTCTGCATGTGTCTATCTCCTCCCAGTGTATTGGTCCAGTTGGTTATACTCGTATATGTAGCTTTGTGGCAAGGGTAAGATTGGCTCCGGTCCCTTTACCTCTTTATACCTAATACTAACTGCCCGCGTGGCTTCGCTCGCGTATTGCAAAGAACGCATTCAAACCCGCGCGATAAATTATAGCATATGACCATCCGAAAAGTCCATTCTACACACACAGATGAATTTCACAGACACTTCGTCTTTATAATATTAGGATAGACTAGTAAAGGACGTTGATAAGAATTTCGCACTAGATAACGCAGTTTGTTGACAGTGCGTAACTATAAATGAAATAATTTAATTCAAGCCTCATGTCATAACAATAAGATAAATCAATTATTTCTTCTGTTGCATAGCGTCCATTAGGAATTTCTCGGATTATTGATCCGTCAATCAATAACTAACCGGATACTTAACGAACGGGTCTATCCAAGATTGATGAATTACGCAAGCTGTTTGCACTATATAATTTTTTTTTTCACCGTCAATACATCAGGCCTCACAAAGAACCATTATTCTGATTGTAAAGTCGTTAGTTTCGGTCCTATTTGTCTATTTGCAGCAACTATATACTTATGCGTTATATAATTGAGGCATGCTTCTAATTGATAACCTTCATACACATTTAAATCATATGTAATATCGGTTTTGACTGTTGCTAGTCGGCTACCTAATCATTACATGTCATAAAGTAATTAATAAAACTAATTGGAATTAGTACAACGTACTTACGCAAACAGAAGTGGACAAAATTGACAAAACTAATCGTTGATTGCGACATTCAGACCTAAAAACGTTAAATGAAGTGGATGATAATGGAGAAAATATTGTAATCATTTTCCTAAACGAAAATACTTGTTTCTGAAATGACGGAAAAAGTTAATTCCGTCAAAGATCGTATCAGTAACAGCCATTAGGTTTCGAAAATTAAGAATTAAATAACTTGCAAGACCAACTTTTAACCCAAATGGCGTAATAACAAGTAATAACAACCATAAACTAATACTACGTTTACTATTATTACATTACAGTCCTGTACCGCAATGCAATCAGGTATAGACAGTAATGTAGTTCAACAGTTAGTCCAATCCAATGTTAGCTTGTTGCACTCAAATGAATAGTTGTAGGTACACATTGATGGATCTGTCGACCCTATTTCTAAAGTATATAGAAGACAATTGAGCGATATGAAACTACGTGTACCTACTAATTCCTTTAATTAATGATTAAGTAAACGATTGAAAATTCATATTAATTTTCTAAATTCCTTTGTGACACGTGACATAACTCTTGAGTGTTCATTTTAGTGTTATGCATGGCCACTCAAACAAACAAAATATTCAAAAAATATAAAGCATTTTCACGATCTCGTCACGCAATCAGCCGAGTAATCTGTGCATCGACGTTGCAATAATGTGTGCACCACATTACGAGCTCCGTGATCTAATTCTGTGCCGGAACGTTGAGGAAGCCACGCCCTGTGTCTGACACAACCAGCAAGAACTGTCTGACAACAAAACGTCGTATCACTGTGAAAGTTTTACAGAGATATGAGGCGATATGACTTTTTAAATTTAGAGTGGGTACCTACTTGCACGGCAACGCACGTAGGTTTTTTGTTTGTAATGAATGTGACGAATGTTGATAAATGCTTCAGTTGAATCTGGATTGGAAACCTTTCTGCTTACTTTATTCATATTGCTGAAAAGAATTAAGAAAAATATTTTCGAGAGCAATTATTTTCTTCTAATTTTTAATAGGAATTGATGGAGAGCTTTTAAAGATTACTATTTTAAATACTATAGGTGCATTAAGTTATTTATTTATGTCAGCTATCAGTGAATCCGGTTGTGGAATGAGCCGAGGTTTTCCCGAGGGACAGTATGGGGTTCTTCAAGAAAGGAGTGTATACATTCTTAAAGGGTCAGCAAGCGTCCATAGGCTACGGTGACCGCTTTCCATCAGGCGGGTTGTAAGCTTGATTGCTACTAACGTAGGTTAGTATAAAAAAAGATGTTTTATCCGACTCCTTTATTTCACCAATCAATGATAATGTAATCAATTTGAAGAGATCGGATACCGGTATTTGCTCCATTATTTTTAAAACATTACAAATTAAAACGGTATTATTTCGTTCTTTGGTTATGATATAATTTTTGATCGGGCAGTCTAATAATACGAATATGTTACCTAAATACACGATAGAGTCCTACATTAAGCGCCTAAAATAATTCAAAATATTGGACTACTTCTGGGATTTTTGAAAAAGCCGGTTCCAATCCCTAGTACACTCAGCGTCAAATACTCTGTAGCAGTCAAAGTGGCCAAATAGTTCGGTACACCATACTAAATATATGGTGTACCGAATTATTTGACTACTTTGGTTGCTACAAAGTATTTGACGCTGACTGTACTAGCGTCCGCCCGCGACTTCGTCTGCGTGGACCCGGGATAAAAACTATCCTAAAAGGGATGACATAAATTATAGCGTTATGAATAATATCAATTATAATTTTGGTCAAGTGCGAGTTGGATTTTAGTTTTTCCATACATTTTGTGACCCAGCGCCTGATGAAGGCAACGAGCAAAAATATTTGGTCTCCATACAAAGTTTCATTCGCCTCTTCGTCCTTAAAAAGGAAGAAATTTGACATAAATTATAGCCTATGTCCTATTCTGATATATAAGGTACATAACTGGAAAGTTTCATATAAATTCGTCCGGTAGTTTTTGAAATTAAGTGGAACGTACATCCATCCATACATTCAAACTTTCAAGTTTATAATATTCGTAGGATAAGGTTTTATATGAATCGACCACACCCTCACGAAAAAAATTAGGTATCGGTCGCCTTCAGAAATTAACTACATAGGTAGTGTACGTATAACGAATCCTCAATGGATGGAATTTGATATTCAAAGAAAAGGGGTGATATACAATTTTACGCTGGTTTGTACTATAAGGATACTAATTAACTATAACCAAAAAATCACACTCATATTTTACAAATGTATACGTTTTGATTTCAATTTGTTTCGCGCGATTCAATTATGTCATGTCCACCAATTTTTTGATTATGTACTTATATGAAATAATTATGAAATATCTTATATTCAATCTATAAGCAATCTGTAAACTTTGCCATACGAATAAATAAAATAGGTTATTCTTATATTCTTATCAACAATTTATTGAATTGAATAGAGGCTGTGCGTATGTTACCAAACAAATGAAAGTTACATCACACTAACGTATCGAAAAATAATGAAAAAGTTACTTGTACACGAAGTAACTCCAAGTGTGTTTTGTTATTCCTAATGACCATCATTAATTTTACTTATACGTCTCTTTGCGTCCACGCCGCTTCAATTACATGAGATTGAGACTGGACTCGACTTACAATAATAGGCACCTCGACATTCTCGGCTTTCAATAGCTAGTTAGAGATCATTGTGAAAAAACATATGCACAAGAAACAATTACTGACAAACAGAACAATAGACTTTTTGATTTAAAAGTTTGAAGAATACGATGTAGGATTGATTTAATTAGTATCTTCCCGCGCCTCTCGCACAATACCTACTCCCGCTATTTCTACAACTTCCTCAATTACTGAGAAAAAGTGGAGCATTTTCACGTGCAAATGTTTAATTGTCATATTATGTAATTTTGGAGGTGTATCGGAACATTTCATTGTAGATGAATAATTGTAAATGTCGAAACGGCTATTGTTCGGTCGTGATGTGCGTGCGAACGGGGCGACCGACCCATCTTTTGTTTCGTTTTGTATTGTTTATCGTATCAATGGATGGTCAGAGTAAATAAAGGTTAACTTGATGGGCTCCCGGATTCTCTACATCATTCCCTACACGTTAAGGACTTGGGAACCAAGTTCAATACTACACAACACATCTATAGCGCATACCTGCTGGAGATACGGCTCCCAAGTTTTATCATTCTTAGGCTCGCGGGTAGTGTGATTTTGAGCTCAGCCGAGCCTTAAAGACTCGAGCAGTCAGGGCTAACACGAGCCTTTTCAGTGCTGCATAACGCTAATCACACAGAAACATACTGTAACTATTGGAGCGCAATAAATTATTATTAAGTATTATTCGCTAAATCACGGACTCTACTAGCGGGTCTTCTCAGCAGGTAGCATAAGTTTAATAAGGTATTTGACAAGAGTAAAAAATATTGTATACTGCATTATCATCATATCATCCCGGTAAGCCAGGAGTCAATGACACAGAGTTTCTCAGAAAACCTAATATAATATGGACTGATAGCATGCTTAAGAGATGCCCCACAAAAACATGTCCAAGGAATGTAAGCACTAAATATAAAATCATAGTCTTCCAGGAGACGTAACCATGGCAACAGAAAATACACCCAATACACCCATCGCATCCTAAGACTTGATTTTTGAGTGTCACAATAGTTGTGGCTAGTTTAAATCGATTGTCTTAATAAACGATTATGATTGACGATGGCTAAGAAACTAAATCGATTGTGTGCTTGTATACCTACATTTTAATTTGTAACTAAATAATTCTGTTGCCAAGCAGCTTCAGAACCTCCTGCAAAAATTGTAACAATTGTAAATATATTTACTCTTTGCTTCACTTATGATTATTAATTTATACCGATTTACTCAAATGACAACCGATTCCAAACCATAGTACTCGCGCATCACTATATTTAACAAGTGAAATCAAAAGAGTTTTCGAAAAACCCAACTGCTTTTTTACAAATATTATAGCCTATGTCACTCCTACGATTAAGAGGAATCCAACGACACCTCATATGTCGAAATCCGTCAAACGGTTTGGGCTGCAGGGCGTGCCAAAGAATAAGACATACACACATACCTACAAACATACATACGCTCGAAAAACATATCCCTCCTTGGCAGTCGGGTAAAAAGGAAAAGCCGTAATACGTACATAGGAAATATTATTTTATATGCTAGTAAAAAAACCCTCCTTTCCTTCGGCAGTCAGGTAATAAAGTTTTGATTTAAGTAGTGGTAAAACATTGGCATTTTTAGGAAGTTTTTTATTTATTTCAAAAGCTTCATTCTTTTATTTTTAATTTCGCTGAGCAATGCCAGCTTACGTTGTATGGGTGTTATGATGTGACAAAAATAATTTCTTAAGATGTGACTGGTATAGTTGATTGGCTCACTTAGCGGGTAGCAGTGGTGTTGAATCAAAAGCTTGGCCGGCAAATGTTAACAGGTTTGTTGATGTCGTTTCAGATGCGGCGGCAGGCTCGGATCTTGTGCGGCGGCGCGCTTGTCGGGCGCTCCGCATCTGCATTACAAGGTAACCCCCCATACACACGGAAACATCCGATTATTTGCGGGAACAGTTTTTTTGTAGGATCCGATTTAGTGGCAACAGTAATTCAGAATACTTTCACACAAGCATACGGTTGCAGGATCCGGTAATAAGCAATGCTGCGTGCATTAAAATACTGTTGCCACTAAATCGGATCCTACAAAAAACCGTTCCCACAAATAATCGGATGTCACCGTATGAACGGGCTGTTATATCACAATTATGAAAGACTAACTTCTGCCCGCGACTTCGTCCGCGTGGAACTCGTTTATATCGTAGCTCAATACAAACTTTTGCTCCCCATTTCGCCCCCTTAAGGAGTGATTCCCGGGATAAAAAGTATTCTATATGATATGTTAATCCAGGCTATACGCTATATGTCTACCAAAACTCATCTTAATCCGTTGAGCAGTTTTTGCGTGATTGAGTAACAAACATCCAAACTTTCGCATTTATAATATTAGTAGGATAGTAGGATTATACATGTAGTTCCGGCTGTACCTCAACTAGAATCTCTTAAGATGTACCATCGCCAACACAGTTAACTGACCATACGTGCACTTTATATGTATTGTAATAAGGTTCAATATATAACTACATGATGGTCAGTCAACTGTGTTGTACAAACGCCAACTTTTTGTAGTACAGTCAGCATCATAAACATGTACACACTTTTCGACCTTATGTCTAAGTAATAAGGTCATAGAATGTATACATGTTTATGATGCTGACTGTACAAACGCCAAAGTTTTGCGTCGGGGGTTAAAAAGCGTTGGTCCCAATGGATTGTTAACAATGTTTTATTTTTCACATTTCAGTTTGGCTGTGGCTACTGATATACGTATTCCAGAACGAATTTCGAATATCGAGTTCGTCCATCGAACCAGGAGTATGTACACTTTCACCAATACTTACTTAGTTTCAATTAACAAATACATAGTACGTAAAATTCACATTCCTTTTTCACTTTTCTTAATTACTCGTATATTTTTATGTCAGCTTTATATCACCTTGTGGAAGTACATAGATATTATTAGGTAAGTATACTAAGTATATGTAAGCTGACCTTTCAAAATTTGCAATTGTTATGTACGTTCGATAATAATGCAATTCCATGCTTGCCATCAAGCTACCCTGCTAGCATAACTTGACTCTCGACTCTATTCGCGCGCGAGATAGACCGTCTGTCACTTTTTGATTAATGCTGTCAAAAAGTAACGGATAGTCTAGAACGCGCGCGAGTAGAGCAGAGAGTCAAGTTATGCTAGAAGGCCAGGAGCCGTAGCATTGTGGCCTTATCACGCGACAAGTGACAAGATAAGAGCGTCGTCTCGTTCTATCGAACGGTGTCAGCCAGTGACACACGCTCTATCCTATCACCTATCGCGTGACAAGGCCAACCATGCTACGGGGCCTGGCCTGATAATGGAGACGAGAGGCGGTACGAAGTTATAAGACGCCGTGCTTCCGCAAGTATCCGATATCCACACGGGCCGAAATCAAGCATGCATGTAGTCCGCCGATTTCGTACGTATGGCAGATGCTATAGGAACTTCTTAATGACACTTGACACATGATAAACCCGCCGTCTGTGCAAAAAGTATATTTGGCAATAAAGCTTGACCCAGAAAGGAAATTTTGACAGAAACTTTTCCGCTTTGCCTTAGAATAGAATAGAAAAACTTTATTGTTTAACCGTGTTACATATGGTATTAAATAGTACAGGTGTTAGATCCCAACGGTTACCCATTTCGGGTGTACAATATTTACTTAAAACTAAGGAATAACAAAACTAATATATTATACTATACATTATTTTACTTTTAAGACGAAAATTCAAAAAATTCTTTTAACGAGTAGAAACCTTTGTTAATTAACCATTTTTTTAAATTTCGTTTAAATTTTATGTCATCCAACATTTTTAAGTTTTGACAAGTAGAGAATGCCATTAAGGCCACCTTTTCTACGATAACTTTTCTTTTATGCAATAAAGTTTAAGGGGCTCCCCGCGCTTTTTGTTGAGTTTTGACGAGTTTTGAGTTGAAACACCTCCTTCTAACTATTGACATATTTATAGCACAAATTCTTATCGGTTCTTCAAGCCTTTATCTACATTCGCATCAAAGTTTTTTTGAAAATAATGAATACTGTTTTTTTATGATTTATTAATATATGGTCCACAAAAGCTCTGTTTTCGATATAAGTATGTTGTTTATGCACTTTTATATATGAAATCTACATGTTACTGTTCCTTATTGAAGTCTCTAACAACCCATCAAAGATTTTTATTTTTAATTCATTTTCACAAAAGTTACGTCCAAAAAACTGGTTTTTTGGCCTAAATTTACTAAGGTTTGGTGCCATATATATCGAAAACTGTGAGTTTTGAAGTAAATATGGGATACTATTTCGGTAAACCTCGTTGTTGTTAACGCGATAAGCTATAAAAACATGGAAAAACGGACAGTTACAGATCAAAGGTCATTGGGAGCTCCTTAAGTAACTAAATAAACTGTCTGCCTCTTACTAAATAAAACAGTCGCATCTTGTTTTGTCACATTTTATGAATTCCGCAGTAGGTATAGGTACAATAACAGTGATAGTTCGGCTCGGTTACGCACGACTTCGAGCGGCAGAGTAGTGCGCCATACGTGGAGCGAGAGATCAGAGCGCGGCCACGTGTAACGCAGCGTTGCTGCTACCGCCGTTCGCTTAAAGACACGGCCAAACCCTAATAATTTGAGTACCAAACTGTGGACCTTAACGGCGTGTTTACTCTGTCAACTCCGTTTGAACACACCATAATTAAAAAAAAAACTACTTTGCTTGGCAACTACAGTTGCCACAATCAATTTGGGGGTGTGTGAAATTGGCAACTCTGGTTATCAGAGGCAAGTGAGTAGCAATAAACCATAACTTACTCCGTCAAACACTCTACATTCCAGTACTTGGACTTCGACAACCTCCCAGAGACGAACTTCACGTGCGCTGGCAAGGTCATCGGCGGTTACTACGCAGACCTGGAGGCCTCGTGCCAGATGTTCCACGTGTGCACAGTGGGCCAGCAGGAGGAGCCCATGGACATCAAGTTCCTTTGCCTAAATGGCACCGTTTTTGATCAGGTAGCACACATATTACTTATCTTGTTATCTAAAGTACAATACAGACCTTGAGTCTCCCTCGTCTCCCTTATGCCAACGCATCCAAGTCTGCGGCGTCTCAAGTTCCTTTGCCTCAATGGCACTATTTTTGATCAGGTAATAATGAAAGATGGAAAATACAAACTTAGCGACATTGTGCCAGATGTTCTACGTGTGCATAGCGGGCCAGCACGAAGAGCCCATGGACATCACGTTCCTTTGCCTGGATGGCAGCGGTTTTGGTCAGGTAACACATATCGTGCTATATAATAGATGGGTGCAATGCAGACTTTGAGAGCCTTCCTTATGTTCCACGTCTGCGATGTGTCAAGTTCCTTTGCCTCAATGGCACTGATTATGATCAGGTACAAATGAAAAAAATAGTGGCCTTGTACCAAATGTTCCACGTGCGTATAGTTAGTTAACAGAACACACATGGACATCAAGTTCCTTTGCCTGAGTGGCATCGTTTTTGAGGTAATACACATATTGATTATGTAAATAGATGGGTCTGTAAACTTTAGTCGTAATTAGTTTTGTAACTTTTCGATCGAGAGTTAGGACAACTCAACTATAATTTTTACATACTCGTACAAAATATCCCATGGTTTGTGATCAGAGAGGTAATCAATCACGTAACATTTCGAACGTGGGTTAGGGCAATTCATCCGTAATTTTCCATTTAGATCTACCTGACGCGCGTACAATGCGGTACGTGGTCGACCTGCAGGTAACGGGGATGTTAAGCAAAGTGGTGAATATAATATTGACCTTAAGACCTCATCCTAAGGTAAAATAAATATCTCCTTTCAACTTTATTAGGACTTGTCTGAACATACTTGTAGGTAGAACGTTTCGGTAATTGCCGGTTGTAGCACATCACTATTTAAGAAATGTAAAAAACTAATAACATATCAAACGTTATTCTACTCCGTTGAATAAAAAACGGAGTATTATAGATGTTCCATGTGTGTATCAGTAGCATAGTTTTTCATCAAATAACACAAATTTTAGACAAAGTGATGGATGGGTACAATACAGACCAGCAGTACGAACCGATGGACATCAAGTGCTTTACCGTGCTTTACCTTAACAACAAATCAAGGCAATTGGCTGGGCT
Source organism: Epinotia nisella (assembly GCA_932294315.1). Lineage (NCBI taxonomy): Eukaryota > Metazoa > Arthropoda > Insecta > Lepidoptera > Tortricidae > Epinotia > Epinotia nisella. The sequence continues at coordinate 16,182,081 of OW028681.1, forward strand.
GGTAGACAATAGACACCGTGACTTCTAACCTTGTATCGGATATTTTACATCTGCATCGTGAGCTTGCAGGAAACTCAGTTTGCTTTGGATATTGCATTTAAATTGTAAGGTGAACAAATCATATTCACATTCACAATATTGTTATAAAAAGTGTATTTCTTTGTTTTCAGGAGACAAGAGTATGTGAACGGGTGGATGAAGTTGATTGTACAAAGTCTGAAACGTTTTATAGTTTAAATTTAGAATTATATGGGAGCACTCTCGCACCTCCTGTAATACAGCCAGACCAACCGAAACCTCAAGCAGAAACGACTGAACGATCAAATCAGCAAACCAAACCCAGTAAGACAGTAAACTCAGCAGCTCCACCTGTAGAGGAGCATCATGCTCAAAGTGATAAGACACATGGAATCCAAGCAGAAGTTGAAGATTCAACTGAGGATCCTGTACTAGATACGAAAAAGGAAGAGCAGCCAAATAAAAATTATTATCTTCCAACTAGTTCCGGGTTTACATCACCTGAACATGAAGAACCTAACGAAGGTACAGGTAGAACTTAAACATTATCTAAAATATCTTATTATCTTTACAAAAAACATAGTATGAATAATGTTTTTTTTTTCTACAGAAAATCAAGAAGACGAAGAAATAGATAGCGAAAATATTGACTACGAAGATGATTATGCACACTCTACTACTACCACAATCTCGCACGCACCAAGCACCACGAAACCATCGACGACAACAACAACAACTACTAGAAAACCACAACCTACTGAAACATTCACTCCATCGACTTTGTACCGGCAACCACCTTCTGCTCAGTATTTGCGTCCATCACAGACCCCTCCGTTGTCCTCGCTGTCTCCCCCGTCTCACGCTTCTTCGTCAGCCTCAGCGCCAGTGGCTCCTACTTCTGACCCTTCACTCCTGTCTCCACAAGAATTTATCTACCGACATCGAGGACCCGGTTCTGAAGCTATTTCATTCCAGCGCCAAAGTTTTCGTCCTGCAGACGGAGTTTTCATTACGCACGCCCCTCCTCATCAGTACGATCATTTCCAATACGAATCTTCTCGTACCGCACCACGACCGGCACCTTTTGTGCAGAAACCGCAGCCATTTAGACCCACTACCTTAGACCCTCGGGATCAACTATTGCGTCCGGGACCAACTTCACAATCATCGGAACGCCACGAAATGACAGTGAAGCATAAACTGCAACCTCAAACTTACCTGCCCCTGCCGGCACAAAGGCCTTTGCCTTTTGATCCATTCTATTATGATCGGAAGAGGAGCGATGAAGTAGTTTTGCCAGAGAACGAGTCAACTCTCGCTGCGCGATCAGTTGCTCCGCCGCATGCGCCACAGAACAAACCAAAAAGCCCACCGCGGGTTATAGTCACCGCTAGTGCCTCCGTCAGCGATAGCAATGGAAAGAGATTAAACTACACTGTCGGCAATGTCGTCAGCGCAGTGAAGCCAATTGTGCCAATAAACTATGATGACTACAAAGAGTCGGATCTTATATTTGATCCATTCTTTCTCGATGTGCCAAAATTACAAAAACGTAGAAAGACTAGATCGAATCAGAAGAGAAGAATATTTACTGTACCTGCAACAGCAACCATATCAGGTGAATTAGTAACTAGTAAACATTTTGTAACCACAGCTTCAGTGAAGTCTAGAGCTACGACTACAGAGAGTGTGACAACAACATTACGCACCACTACCACTGCGGTGTGGAACCCGAACGATTACGTTGACGACAACTACGAGCCGCATGCTTACCTACAATCAATGCCTCCGCTCGCTATTCTTCATCATGAAAGGAATAAATACGATAAGCAGGAGGGAAAGCCTCTGAAAGAGTCAATAAAGGATAAATCCAATGACTATAACTGGAAACGAGGAGATCGTTTGGAGCTTGTATCAAGGCCGACGTCTGTAGCGCAGACAACTTCTAGTCAAAGTATAGGCCCTAGCGCGGCGCCCCCCGCCGCCGCGCCGCGGCCCCCGCCGCCCCTCGAAGCGCCCTCTCGCGTGCTTCTGGGCACCACTGACTGTCGGACTCCTGCCTAAACGAATATTTCACATTAGATAGGTTTAGATAGACAAATTTCAAATTGTTCAAGTACATTAGTGTTGTTTCTAACGCGGAGTGAAACATTTGTCTCAAACTAATGATTTTATATACGTCTCTTGAGACAGGGTCAACCATTTAATTAGATTAAAATATTTATGACTCCATACTACGTGTACGACTTCTGTAAATAAAAATGTATTATCCAAGTTGATGGTATCAAAATATACCGCGTAAGCTATAATTAAGAAAAGAAAGTCTGTAAATATTTTACAAATATTATACATCATGTTTCTGTAAACCACGTTTTTCTACTTATACCTATATCTCGTTACGTGTAAATCAAAAATAAAATCAAATATTTACGACTCAATTAGACCACAAGCGCAATATTACACTGCAAAAAGCAATTTAGTTTTTTTTTAATTATTTATTAATTCATGGGTCTATATCTCTTCGTCTATTCAGATGTTTCGACGCGGGTTGCAACGGCTGTGGTCTTGGATATCAGACGTCTGAGCTAGTTGTCAAAGGAGATCTTAGGAGTTTTAGGTTTAAATGGGAAATTCTTGGCAACTAGCCATACTTAATAATGACTAAAATAATAGGTACCCTAACTTGCATCTCAAGATCCCACCAACCCTTGAATTAAACTTTGTATCAAGGCAGGATACAGGTTGCTGACATAGTCCGTTTGCTAAGGGAAATCCTAGTATGGAGAGGTATACAATTTTGAGTACAGCAATGGCATTTGGTATGGGTATTATACACGTCCACCTGAGTCCAAAACGCCCGGTAGCCAGTTTGAACTCCGTGACAGTTGGGGGGGAGGGGGGGTCAAAGTGCAGAGCTCCCGGCGCTCAGTTTTTTTTTCTGGCGGATTTGTTTGGATATTTGAGTCAAGTTTGGTGTCGTTATCAGGTAACTAGATGATGCCTAATTCATTTCCCATACCAGTTTTTTAGAGTTCCGTAGCAAAATATGACGCAATACTTAAAAATATAAACTTTTAGTAGTAACGAAATGCAAACAAACCCTCATATTTTCATATTTTTTGTATGAAACTTGGTTTATAAAAAATACTGTCCGAAAGCCTATTTAATGCAGATTCTAAAAACATTAACAGTAAACATAAATTTGACTACTTTCAATGTAAAATAAAATATTGAAATTACTGCGACGTTCGTCAGCGCAGCGTAGGAGACGGTAAAAAGTCACGAAAAATAAGTATTACTAACAAAAAAATCAGCCAAATGCGAGTCTGACTCGCGCACCGAGCGTTCCGTACAAATTTTTCGTCATCCCATCCCATCTTAACAGGTAGGGCGCGGTTAAGTTAAGTTTGTACCTAGTACGTATGGCGCCGCATACAAATGAGGTCCAAACTTAACGTAAACGGGTTGTCCTCATATAATTATTGAACACACAATTTTATATGATTTAATTAGAAATGTATAGTTTTCAGATTATTCCCTGTACTTGTAGTATAAGACGATATAACTTGCCAAATTTCATAGCTCTAGGTCAACGGAAAGTACCCTATAAACTTTGATTCTCTTGGGAACGGCAAAATATACATAAACGGCCGTATCTTTTTTTTTCGTTAACTTAGAAGTTTGATTCTTTCACAGCTTTAAGGGACTGTAGACTTGAGTATATGGATGGTATATGGTTTTAATTTCGTCTCGATATCTTCACGCGTTCCCGAGATAAAGGGTCTTGACAGACAGACGGACCCACGGACAACTAAGTGATCATATAAGGGTTTCGTTTTTGGCGATTGAGATACGGAACCCTAAAAATAAGATATTCATAGCTCTCATAATATCTTTAAATTAAAGTGCTTACAATAACATCATAATTGTAATAGATATTCTTTTATTTATTATTAAGTAGGTAAAACAAATGTATTATTCTCTCTTTGCCTGACTTCCTTTTTAATATGCTCAAGTTGTCTGGACCAATCTTGATAAAATTTGGTATGGACTAGTATGGAGGTAGCTGACACCCTGGATTAACACGTAGGCTACTTCTTAACCGCAAGTAACACCGCGGGGCGCAGCTGGTATAATATTAAAAAGAAGAAAGACAGGTAATGAGAGATAAATACATTTGTTTTACTTAATAATGAATAAAAGAATATCTATTAAATACAATTATGAATAAATATTATGGAAGCTATGGATTTTTTTGTTTTAGGGTTCCGTACCTCAATCGGCAAAAACGAAACCCTTATATGATCACTTTGTTTTCCGTTGGTCCGTCTGTCTGTCAAGATCCTTTATCTCGGGAACGCGTGGAGATATCGAGTTGAAATTAAAACCATATACTAAAGTCTACAGTCCCTTGAAGCTGTGAAAGAATAAAATTTCTAAGTTAACGCAAAAAAAGGATACGGCCGTTTATGTATATTTTGCCGTTCCCAAGAGAATCAAAGTTTATAGGGTACTTTCCGTTGACCTAGAGCTATGAAATTTGGCAAGTTATATCGTCTTATACTACAAGTACAGGGAATAATCTGAAAACTATACATTTCTAATTAAATCATAAAAAATTGTGTTTTCAATAATTGTATGAGGACAACCCGTTTACGTTAAGTTTGGACCTCATTTGTATGCAGCGCCATACGTACTAGGTGCAAACTTAACTTAACCGGGCCCTACCAGTTAAGATGGGATGGGATAAGGAAAAATTTGTACGGAACGCTCGGTGCGTGAGTCAGACTCACACTTGGCTGGTTTTTTTTGTTAGTAGTACTTATTTTTCGGGACTTTTTGCCGTCCGCTACAATGCGCTGATGAACGTCGCAGTACTTTCACTATTTTATTTTACATTTAAAATAGTCAAATTTATATTTAATGTTAATGTATTTTGAATTTGCATAAAATAGGCTTTCAAACGCTATTTTTTATAAACCAAGTTTCATACAAAAAAATGAAAATATGAGGGTTTGTTTGCATTTCGTTACTACTAAAAGTTTATTATTTTAAGTCTTGTGTCATATTTTGCTACGGAACCCTAAAAAACTGGTATGGGGAATGAATTGGGCATCATCTAGTTACCTGATAACGATACCAAACTTGAGACAAAGGTCCAAACTAATCCGCCAGAATTTTTTTTCTGAGCGCCGGGAGGTCTTAACTTTGACCCCCCCTCCCCCCCAACTGTCGCGGAGTACAAACTGGCTACCGGGCGTTTTGGGCTTAGGTTGACGTGTACAACATTCGTACCAAATGGCATTGCTGTACTCCAAAATGTCATACTCTATGCCCTTAGCAAACGGACTAACACGGTCCTCACGAAAATCGAATAATGGGGCTACATGAGACAAAACAAAGTAAGTATCGTAAAATTCAACTCGTTGGTAACCAAACATTTTTCCCGTTTGGTCTCAAAATCCCGAGCTAAAAAAATATATATGGAAGGGAGTCTATATAGGCATCAGGCAAGGTCAATTATTTTAATTCATACTGGTACTTTTTCCCTCTGGACGGTCAAAATTGACCCTTTCAAGAATCACCCAGCTATGTCAACATGGCTAAAATTCGAATGAAGAAAAATCCTCTTATTTAATTCAAATTTAACCCATATTGCTTTGACATAACGTGCCGATGCCATATACTAGTAGAGCGTCGAGCACTCGGACGTTTACACTGTATAGCCTAATTATGACCATTCTGGACGACCGTTTCATATACAAAGGGATTTTTTTTAATTAAAAAAAATATATACTGTTTATTTCTTTTAAAAAACCAATTTACATTTTCAGCGATAAGGCGTAATCTTATTATTTTAAGATTTTAGATTGCCTAATCTAATTTATAATTAAACTTATTATATTAATACACAATGAGGATTAACTTAAGAGTGATAAATTATATTTTTTCTATATATTTTTACTATATGTTTATCAGACTTTGTGGATATCAAGTCATATGGAAATAGTAGATTGTTAACCGAGGGTTGAAAGCCACCCATTTCATCCGAGTTAGACACTCTACTTTTCATTTCGAATAATAGGAATATAAACAACACACAGAAAATACAACATCAAAAAAAATACTAAAAAATTATAAGTAGTCCAAGATCACATAACTAAGCACTAAAATACGCTTTATACCCCTACCAAACTTGATCCGGGAACCTGACGTATGCGTTGAGCCCAATAGAAGAATATTTGTCTATTTTATATCTTTTGACGTTATGGTAGCGTCAGTTTTGTAAAAGGGCTTTTTATATTTTCTATTTTATTTTGATAAATATTATTACTATAATCATGGCATACTTCGATTTAATGAGCGTCAGAGAAATGATCGATTCTGCGTTTGGCGAAACAGATGTAAGTAACAATTATTTGCAAATACCGAAGTGAGTTATGCGGCTCTGCTACGCTCGGCCACGACTCGGAGCACGGCCTCATGCTCCCACATATGGTCCACCGCTGGCGCTGTCGCCGCCACTGTAAGTCATGGCTGAGCCCTCAATCTACTGAATATCGCAAGGACTACACTTTTCCCTGTTCTATTAACTACTCGTCCGATTTCAAAAATGTTCACTGTTCTGGTATACAGAAAAGACGTTCAGAATGGACTTAGGCTCTGCCAGGGTTCTTCGTTCTGAGTCGGGAGCAGCCAGGAGGGCCTAGTCCTAAATAAACTGAGCTACGTAAACTACCTATACAAGTTGAACTATATTTCGTAAGTTTATTACGCTGATTACCTCGCGTCTTTTGTTCGATCGCACATATTTTCTGATCGTCCACGTGACAACTCACAGTAACCAATCTACGTCAGAATTCAATTTGGTTTGCAGAGTAGCTGTCCAGTTGACTTAAATATGGTCGGATCTGTTTTATTCATTCTTGCAAGATGCATGCAACTACTTAAAAGGCACTTCAAAGTTCAAATGTCAGACGTACTTAATAAAGACATACCCAAGTCAACATTCTCGGTAACTGAAATAAAAATTCACACTAAAAAGAAGAGCGCGAAGAACAAGGCTGGCGTAGTCGCAGATCAACTTTTACACTCAGATAAAAGACTTAAAGGAAAAATTAAACGTTCCAGAAAAACTTCCCTACATAGAACTCCTTCGTCGAAGCATGCCGGTGATGACAGTTCTTCAGGAATGTCTTCAAATGGAGATGTTTCCACAACAAAATCTGCAGCACACATGCGTTCAAGTAAAAAATATAAGTCTGCTAAAAAGTCTCATGCTGAACGACGTAAAGATGAAGATTATTCTGAAAACGTGTCTCCAGGTTCACGGCGCAAAGCTGGGAAATATTTCGATGAAAAAGTTACAGCAAAACAACGTGAATCCGGAAAGTACTCAGATGAAACGTCTCTAACTGAACTACGGAAAGCTAGAAAGAACTCTGATGATATGTCTGTAAGCGAACGACGTAAGGCTGGAAAATATTCAGATGAAATATCTTCCTCCAGACAACGTAAATCTGGAAAGTATTCCGATGATATGTCGCCCGATGAACGAAAAAAGTATTCTGGAAATATATCTCCAGCTAAGCGTCGTAGAGTTGGACAGTACTCTGACCAAATGTCGCCATACGAACGAAATAGATCGTATTATTCACCAACTGTTGAGATTTCCAGTGAAAGTGCAATTAGTGGAAAATCTAGATCCGAAAAGCGTTCCACTCAAAGAGGTAAAGCTGATGCTGAACTACTCGTTTATTCACAGAAAGATACTGCTGGTCGTTTAAAAGAGGTAAATGCTCTGTCACTGGCTTAATTTACTATAATATAATACTACTATATATTAAAACGTTCATGACCCTATACCAGTCTAAATTGGCAACACTGAGGCGTTTGAACAATAACGACGGACCATTTAAACAAAGTTGCCTGTTTAGTCTTTTAAAATTATAATTTGTAGCTTATGAAACGGGTCACTGATAAGACCAATATTAAAAAGGACATACTTTTGATATTTTAGGCGGGAAGTAAGGAAAGGAAAAGTAAATATGGCGCTCGCCAGGCGGATGATGATGATGATATAGGTAAGCATTTTATTGCAAGTCCTTTATCTTCTTTGAAGATTTGTCAAAGTAATAAAACTGTGTATATTTTTCAGAAGAACAGCATGAGAGAATATTTGTCGGTAAGAAACTTAACCCAAACTGTAAATTGCTGTATAGATTAAACATATTAGTACGGTATTGTCAGGAAGGACGGGATCTACCTGTTTGTATAGTTTTTTTTTTTGTATTACATATTTTATTGAATTTTATTGGAAACTAGCTGCCGCACGGGCAGTAATGCAACGCCCGCGTAATGCAAAGGAAGCAGACAAACCCGCAGGATAAAATATAGCCTATGTCCATCCAGAAAGTTCAATCTATACGCAAGTGAAAGAACATTTGAAATCAGTACAGTGGTTCCGAACATTACATACAAACTTACAAAGCTACAATATCTCAAACTTCTCCACTACGCAAATAATTAAAAAAAATCGAAACATGCTCAGAATTATAATTTATTTCGAAAAAAACAAAGAAATACAAAATAATAAAGTGCCTACATAAATACTTTGTTACATTTAGTAAGTATAAAATCTGTAAATCAAAACTTACTACATACATTTATTTTGTTTTATGACCCAGTTACAAGAACTCCGTCTGGACGAAAAATAAGTAAGTATTTCAATATTATGAGCGATTAAAGTAATAATAAGCAAAGATACTCTTAAATTCAAATGTTGTTTGAAGGAGAGCCGGTTGTGAATCCAGTGGTAACCCAAGAACAGTTTAAAGGACTCCTAGAAAGAACTAGAGCACTCCAAAAAAAATTTGGAATTACAAAAAACACAGATGAAAAATGGGATGACCTTAGAACCTCGACCTCTACGAGTATAACCCATCCAAAGGCAGCCTTGAACATGGCGGTGCGACTGGATGTTGCACAAACTAGACTTGCAGGTATGCTGGACGTTGTCGGGCAAATGGCACGACAAGTACCGGGAATAGACGTAGAAGCATATCTTGATGAGAATACTCTTCCCCTGGGTACACACAGGAACCTGAATGTAGCGGGTCCTGTATCAACACCATTATCGACCCCGGGAACTATTACGGGTACCCACGATCAACATCTTCAAACATTTGACACCGATTCTGAATATGATATTTCAAAGGAACCCGACTCGGTTAAATCTAAGGACAAAGTGACACATGGACAATTTATGTAAGATCTCTGATTAATATGTAGTTTTAATCATCAGGCTCTATTAATGAATATTTTTCATGCTGTAGGTACACTTGAGATTATTTGAGTTAGCCGAATTGCATCAAAGTAGCCCATTCAAAAAGCGACTCTACCTTCCAAGATAGAAGATTCCCATTCCAATGACAGTTCTATAAAAAGTTGGCCACATAAAATAATCGCCACCATACGTACCTATTCCTAAGGGTTTGTAAAGGGAGTCATTCAAATATCCAACGTTACTAAGCAGAACAATATACGTCATATACCTACTTTCCGTTTTAAACACATTCATTACAAAAAACCTTAGTACCTTTATCCAAATTCTGAAGATAGATTCATGTTTATCAATGTGTATTTTACAAATGATATATTTCAGTGAGGAATTAAGAAGAATGCGTGACGGTATTTCAAAAACTATACATAACGCAATAAGCGACGCAGGGTTTGGCAAATGCGATCGAACTATTTCATCAACCGGTAAATTGTCTTATTTGTACTTCGTCTTATAATGTAGACATTAAGGAGTACGTTTATAATTCCTACAGGAATATTAGTAGGTGCGTCACATTCCCATACATTTAGCTACAGGCTAGTGCGAGCAACAAATCGGGTTAAAGAAATGTATGCCTCAAAAGAAATTTTTATTTCACTTAATGAGTGCTCATAGTTATTTACAAATTAATACTAGGTACTCCCGCCAGCGTGTATATTCACATTAATTAATTTTACTTGAACCTAAGACTAAATTAACAAGTATCTGCCAAGTTATTCGCATATTAAGTTACAATATACACGTAAAAATTAACGGATAGAAACATAAATGAGCGCTTTATTTGTTAGAGGCTTGTAGTTAGCAACACATGTTGTGCTCGACTCAGGGCCATACTAGGTGACGGGAATATTGTCTAATACATGGGCTTTTAGTTTTTTCTTAAAACTTTGTAAAATTCACTTTCCCGAAATGTGCACTTTCTCTAAACGTGCATTTCGTTAGAAAGATCATTTTTTCGGAAGGTACACTGTTTCTAAACGTGCACTTCCTGACAGGTACACTTTCTCAAAAAGTGCATTATCGCAGATAGATATTTTCTCAGAAAGTGCACTTTCTTAAATTATGAATGATGTAAATGTACCCAAAAAGTAAGTATAGGACTATTCGATAAACGGTAAAGAGTATTTGTAGTGTATTGTATTGTTCTAGATTCTAGAGGTCAGTTTAAAACGTTAACATTGCCATCAAGACTTAGGATCATCATCTGATAAAAACTCGTGTGGCCTTTGTAGTAAAGATCGAGAAAGTGCCCCAATTGGGCAAGTGTACCTTTTAGGCAAGTGTGCATTTTGGAAAAGTGCACTTTTTGAAATAGTGCAAGCACCTTTGGAGGAAGTGCCCCAATTGAGCAAGTGTACCTTTTGGGAGTTTACATTTTGCGGAAAGTCCTCTTTTAGAGACAATTACAACATATCGGGAAAATTAGTTTCACAAGCCTGGCCCCTTTGTACCTGTGAAGGAATGAATGAAAGTTTATTTACGAGAACATATGGTACAGCAGATGTTTTAAGTATAGCTACATTGTTGACCCTTAATACATTCTGCCTTGAGGCATGTGAAAATAATTATAATGACATCATGACTAATACATACATGTCAATATTAAAATTAAATTGCGTGCATATCACACTAATATTATAAATGTGAAACAGTGTCTACATGGAAATCCATGTGGTCAAAGATACATAATGAAGTAACATCGACGGAAATTGTATTTATACAACTAACGTTAAAAACTTCAATAGTGCGATGCAGAGCTTCACACATTTCCAGGCATATTCTAGCCGTAGTAGGTAATTCTTCCGATTTTTCTATGCGTTTAAACTCTGCCAAACCATATGAGAACGTATAAAAAAGAGTTTGATGGAGTTTAGGTATCGTAGACAGAGTTCGAGAAAGAACGATTTAAGAACACATCACCAGCGCCATCTTTTAGTAATCAGTAGAAACATGGATTCTTCCCTGATGTGTTGTAGTGGCGTTGAGGACAGATTTAACAAAAATATGCGAACCGATTTTATTGAATCTTTCCAATATTGTTGTTGATACCTCAGAGTAGAACATAGCGTGCCGTTTTTTTAGATATAATTACTTCAGAGGGTGGAATAAGGAACCAAAGATTGTATGGGACTTAATTTAAAAAAAAAAATAGAAACTTGAAACTTTGTAGATTGATTTTATATCAAAATATTAGAAAACTAATTTCTGCGTTTTTGAAAATTCATTCCCTAAGGGGGTCAAAAGGCGTTTGAGAATTTGTATGAAAAATAACGGTCACCCATCCAAATATTGACCTCACTCGACGTTGCTTAACTTTGGTGATTGTTGCGAAGTGTTCATCGCTATTAGACTACGTATTATAGGCAAGTAGTTTCTGAAGGTTACATTATCTTTTAATGATTTTTATAATTACAATATCAGTGTTTTTAAAATAAAACTGTACTGTTTACTAGAAGGCGACATATTTATATAAGTCAGCTACTGTCTCAAAGCATCACGCGTGTGGACCAAGGTGGAAAAGTTCCATCTCACGACAAACATGCGAGTCCAGCTGTTTGATGATGTAGAGTCAGGTGCGTATACTGCGTATGCTCAAAAATTGCTTGAGAAAGGCGACGGTCGATTAAAAACTGATGATGAAGGTATGATTCTATTCACCAACCAATTTTGTCATGTTGTGGATTCGGAAGACGAGCTTATTGCTCAAGTTTTTCCGAATCTGCAACAAAATATTCTGGATGAAAATTGGTTGTGTGAAAGAACCATACTGGCACCAAAAAATTAGATAGTATCAAAAATAAATAAAAAAATCTTGGAAAAAATATCAACCGAAACAACAGTTTACAACTCCATAGATACAGTATTGACATCCGACGACAGCACCAATTACCCGGTTGAGTTCTTAAACTCTCTGGAGCTATCCGAGGTACCTTCCCACAAACTCGAATTAAAAGTAGGCGTACCCGTAATGTTAATGCGCAACTTAGATGCACCAAAATTGTGCAATGGAACAAGATTACGGGTCACTGAATTGGGAAAATATATAGTAAAGGGCACAATCTTAACTGGTGAAGCAAAAGGAGAAGATATCGATGGCTGTGTGACTCAAACTCGTATATGAAATTTTGCCAAAAATGAGATAATCATACAAAACTATGTAAAATTTTACTATTTACGTTATGGTAAAAGCATACAGAATGAAACACATTTTTTACGAATAAATTTATTCAAAACCCAAACACGTATTTGGTATTGAAATATATGTTTATGACACAACCTCGTAAATAATTATACGCTGTGAATACGCTATTATGTAGTAGAATGGTTTCGGGAAGATATAGAAATAATCAATGGCCAGCCACTTAAGGAATACATTACAACTATTCGTATGACGTAAAATGATGTGTTTAAACACTACAAATTGTAGTCCTATTTCCCCAATATACCTTTGACGTAGAACCACGAATCTAGCTAAATGTTATAATATGCAGAAGAGAGCGTTTTTCAAAAAAAGTGTACATGAACTTTTTTTTTCAGAATTCAATTTTTTTGGGTTTATCTTACTCATAATCGTCGATACTATCGATCATTAAACAAGAAAAAAATTGTCCCAGATTTTATTATGCAAGTTTTTTCTTCCAGTGCGTCACGACCATATAATACTGCATACAAAAATGTGACGATCTGGAATGGAATATTTTGGACACTTTTTTTCTTGTATGAGGATCGATAATGTCAACGATTCTGAGTAAGAAAAACCCAAAAAAAATCGAATTAAAACAAAGTGCATGTACACTTTTTTTTTTAAACGCTCAATAGCATTTAATTTTTATCACCGCAGTATTAGTTTGAAGAGAAGACCAGTTTTGTTTTGTTCATCATTATCATTATTACATTACCTATATTAAAAATAAATAAACCTTACAAATTAATGTTTTATTTACCAAACGCTGAAGATGATGGCGAACGATAGGGACGGATGGCGGTTGCTCCACCGGCAAAAGTGAAGCTCTTAAATTAAAAAAAAGGTATTAAATTTAAGCGGTCAGTAGTTGTTTATTTCAACAAAATAAGTAAATCCACCTCTTGGCAGAAACACGTATAACATCTTATAGTGCCATACCAGTATAACACAAACTCGTATAGACACATTTTCGTCTTACATTAAAATCATATTTATTAATTGACTATTATAGATTTTGATTATTTTACAATGACGAATTAGCTGTCTAAATATCAATAAACATTAAACATGTTCAGTACAATGATCACGAATAAAATCGTTTTTACGTGTTTCCCTAAAGTGGTCATTTCTCATATACGAGTTTGAGTCACACAGCCATCGATATACTCATACCCCGTAGTCCAATTATACCTAATAACTTGCCATTTAACTTTAAACGACTACAGTTCCCTTTAAAAGTGGCGTTTTCAATGACAATTAACAAATCGCATGGTCAAACCTTAAAAGTAGCGGGATTACATTTAGGCACGCCATGTTTTTCCCACGGGCAGTTGTATGTAGCTTGCTCACGTGTGTCTAAATCTAAAAATCTACATGTTGTAGCAGAACGAAATAAATCATACAATATAGTTTATAGAAGTATGAATGTGTACGAAGCGGCCAACTTATTTTTTTAGTTTCAGTATTTTTGTAAGCTTTTCGCTTAGGTGCTTTATTGTCTGACAATATACTAGACCGTAAGCAAAGTATTTTTTTTTAGTTTTAATTATAAATAGCGTGAAAAAGAAAATAATCTCTAGAGGGGGTAAAATAACAACAATTTGTGTAGTGAAACGAATTCTACGCGGACGAAGTCGCGGGCAAAAGCTAGTTTTAATTATAAATGTCAAAATATGAATATACTAAAATATAAATTAATTAACTGTCAATTGCCTAAGAACATGCTTTACACATTTAGTACATAGAAATTTGGCTTTGCAATGTCATTATTATTAGATTATAATTTAGAGTACAATTCATGAACGTCAAAAGTGATGTAATAACTAAAACTAATAACTAAAATATTCGTCAATCGTGTAAAAACATGCGTTACATAAAATATTTTTGAATTTAAATTTGAACTCGGCATTCGGCAGTGTCTTAATATTTGATGGAATTTTATTAAATATAAATATTTGTAGTTTCCTTTACCGATTTAGGTAGGTTGTTGTAGATCCTTGCACCTTCAAATTCTATGCTTGCTAAAACGCTTCTGTTTATTTTGTGAGCTTTTACCTATAATATAACATTCGCAAGTGAATGCTCAAGTCTATCAGCACCTTGCCGTGACGGCTCTTGTTGTGTCAGGCGTAAGAGACCATCACGTCATACAAATCCGCCATATTAATCCGGCTTAATAAAGGAGGTCCATGCCTAGTTTTAAGTCATTTAATCCCTTCAAACTATAAAGAAGCGACGTCTTATCTTGTAGGTAATATTCCAAAAGTAGTCTTCCATTTTGTTAACTTTTATTACGGGTCTTTACAATCTAAAATTATACTGAATACTCCCACCGTCTACTTATATCGTTACTCCAGAATCCAGGTCGCCAAGGCAAACTTTAAGTCAAGAATTTACCTAAAAAATATGTTGTCCATTTCACAGAAGCGGTAGTAAACCACTTCCACCATAAATTTAGCGATATCACGAAGTTGAACCTCGCTATCGACAAGTTTGGCACGAAAGCAGCTGCTGTTGATGAACGTCTTACTTTTGAGGTTATATGTTAATCCATATTTATCTAAAATCCTTGGAGCATACATAACAGGAGCCGTAGCATGGTTGGCCTTATCACGCGACAAGTGACAAGATAGGAGCGTCGTCTCGTTCTATCGAACGGTGTCAGCCAGTGACGCACGCTCTAGAACGCGACGACGCTCATATCTTGTCACTTGTCGCGTGATAAGGCCAACCATGCTACGGCTCCTGGAGTAGCCTTATGTCGTATTTGCGTAAGAAATGTCTGCCGAATTTTGCGGGGCGGGGGGAGCATCTTAATAGGATATTGAAACTCAATTGTATATTGAAAGCTTGAAGTGGTTGAACGTTTATAATATCACAAGTGCTTATAGCATCATGCGGGCATTTTTATGATCAGTGTTCTCTTGCGAGGCGATTTTGTGAAAGACCATTAATCGATTGTGAAATTGTCTTTGTATGATTTTTTGCACATTGTGCAAGGTTTTCTACAGAGGGGTAAGTTACTGAAAGGCTATACTCCAGTTATGTATGCTCTAAGCTAAAATCTATTATTGCTATCAGTAAGTATTCCATGAAAATAAAAGTTGATAAGAGTCTAACTAGCGCCTTCGACTTACTTAGTACCTAATAAACTAAATATTATTTTTAGCGCATAACTGGTATTCCTAGTAATTAATTTATAACTATAAAGAAACTGCTAAACAGAGCCCGGACAGGTCATTGCAAAACAGTTGCAACTAGATAATAGAACAAGATTAATCGATTCGTATTAAGCACAGTATTATTTTAATAACTAGATACCATCCTGCGCGGCTATTACGAAGACCTACGCGGAGCCACAGGATAAAATATAGACAATAAGAAACGTAATATTTTACTTAAAAGTCCGTTAAAATCGTTTGTCTTTATCTGTCACTTTGAGATTTTTAACCGACTTCAAAAAAAGGAGGAGGTTTTCAATTCGGTTGTATTTTTTATATGTGTTACGTCAGAAATCCGTTCTAAAATGATAAAATTAAAAATATGAGACACATTATTATTTTATTCCCGTATCTGTTTTTGCCATGTTTCCGAGCTCTGTTGCTAAAAAGCACCATTCAGATTTCATACATTTCAATAAACTGTTTAACTTTTTTAGATGACTACGTTTCAAGAAAACTTATTGCAAATGCAAACCGAGTTATACATAGCAGTGGAAAAAATGACTTACGCTTTTCTGGCTCCAAAGGAAGATGCGGCCGGTAAATAACAAACGACCTTTTACTTGTTTCTAGATATATACCATAGATAAACTGTATCAGCCCTCGCTAACTCAATGTTTTCGACACTATTTTTGAGCCGCCTCCAGACGATCCTCCATGGCAGTTGACCTTGCAGATCGCCGCATGATGTAAGCTATAAGATAGAGTCCAATATTGACCTTGGATTTTCGCTCTATTTTATAACTTGCAGGAGTTGCAGGACTGTAATGTAGGAATGACTACATGCGGCTGTAGGACAAATGGGACAGCTACATATTACGAAGGCATGTACAGTCCTTGAGCTTTTAGAAAGACATTCAGGTTTCGGATAAAATCGGACATATTCGTGTAATAAAAAAAAATGTCACTATTATTTATTGTGAAATTTTCTAGGAGTTTTATGTTTTTTCCACTGAACATCACGAGCTCTTTCGATCCTAATATCCCATAGATTTTTTTCCTATTGTGCTACCATTTCACATATATATTTTGTATATGGAATAGGAATATTGTGTGTATGACACGATAAGAAAATTAAAAAAAAACTTCTTTTGGGATGGAAAGAGTTCGTGATTCTGAGTAGAAATAACACAAAAGAAACAGAAAATTTCGTAAAAATGTTTGTGGCAATGCTCAGAAAGTGACAATGACTTTTTGATTTAGTTGACATACCTTGTATGTGTATGTATGTAAGAAAAAAAAACCTAGGTATTTCATAGCTGAAGCTGATCAGTAAGTGACCCAATTTCCCATTCACTCTCGTCCATGATAGGATGTAAAGTTGTTGCAGTTTGTTTTATCATTCCTTACAATCACTATACTTACATACATTGAAGTAAGACATGAACCAGTGGCTAAGGGATACAATGTATTTAATTTAGTGATATAAATATTCATCTTGAGTATGATACTATTGTCAGGCGACCACACTTCGCAACTCATTGTCTACGTATCGAAAGGCTACAAAAAGATTTATGTGGCACTTGGCTCGATCAGCAGGCCTTGCGAGAAGATCTTTTTCATACGAGGACAGTCAAACATTTTTAAATGATATCTCTAGAGAGTCGTAGATATCTACTGGATCTTCAATTTCTTTCTAAGAAACTAGATAGATTGTCCACAGCTCCTTAGTAGTCTTCGGTTTTCAGTGCCTCGTAGAATTCCACGTTTTGCTGCCAAGCCACTGTCTTATCCCCTGTGACGAACTGAGTTGGGCTCTTCCTCCCCTCTACCACGATTGAGCAAATTACAAATAAAGCGATTCTATCGACATAAACTTTGACTTAATATCTAAGATTAGAAACTTATTAATTTAGTTAACGAACATCAAATGCTTTTTTTTCTTTTTTGATTAAGTTCTTATTTATATTGGCATGCTGCGTTTACCTGTAAGTTAAAGCATAAGACACTGCTATAAACTATTTGTAAGTATTAATGTAATAACTGATGGTAAACCTTTAAATAAATAAAATAAAATATTAATTTACAGCGGTCGCACTAATAACTGGACATTTCATTGAATACAACAAGGAATTAATCCGCACAGGACGCATACAGATCCACTTTAAGGAACAGCTTGAAGCTTACCTGAAAAAATTGAGAGTAACTTTTATTCAATTATTCCTTCTTATCTCATATACCTATGTTTTATAAAAGTGATTAACTCTGTATTATTTTCATCAGAACGTGGAGGAAAGGATCAAAATTATTCTTAATCGCAAGTGCACTCGTGACGAAATGTTTGAAGCATTGACCGATAAACTGACTCTAAAGGATATTAACGGTATACTAACTGAAGTTCAATTCAATGCAGTCAACTCAGAAATAAAACAAAAATTGTATTACTTGTTCCTTGCAATATTTACAAAAGAATGTGATTGGCAGGTAAGTTTTCGGGTCCCATTATTAAGTAATTGCGTGGAATTAAATAAAACGAAAAAGCTAATCCTTAGATTGCTTTTCTCACTAAACTACGCTAAGACAGAGGCTATCATTGATAAAGTAACTAAGTTTTTTTCTGTAATGTTTAATTTTAATTTATCTTCATACCTACTCTAAATACTGTCCGTGTACAATATGTTATTAAATGTGTAATAATACGTAAGTATGTAACTTTCTAAACTCTGATATGTAATTTCAAGCCTAGTGCAGAGACTCCTGTCAAATTTTATAACTAAACGTGATTGTCAATAAACGATTATTATTATTAATAATAATTATAGCCATTCATTATAGGCCACGTTTCTTCTAGAAATTAATGGTGGGAGAGTAGTTAGTGTCAGTTCTAGACCTTGCACCATTCAGCTTAAAAAACATGGTTCTTGATCTGGGGATTTTAGCTGGGGATTGGATTTTACACGTCACTTACGTCAACGTACGTCGTTGACTTGAACACATCATCTTGTTTTAATTCTATTCTTAATTCACCCCAGAAAATAATTGATGAACTTAAAGGAATAATTTACGAAAGTGCTGACAGTAACCAAATAAAAACTTTGATGGAAAGTATGCGAAAGTGTTTTACTACCATGGATAAAGATATGGATGGCATGTTTGCGATTGTTGGCCCCCTTAGAATAGTCCCAACTGATAAGACGATTAAACGAGACAATGACTGTTTATGTTGTGGAACACCTGCGGAAACTAAGAAAACTAACCTCAGTTTTAAGCTTTGGCAAGAAGCTCTTTCAAAATCAGATGCTGTTAAATCTGTTAAATTACCAAACGAAGAAATTGAAGTACTTTGCATTCCTGGACAGCCAATTCCACATCCTCTTGAGCTAGAGTATGTAAACATTTGTTTAGCTAGTAAAACATATATTAGAATAGATTATAAATTAGGCAGAAATACAATTCAAAATATCTTAGCGAAAAGACATCGTAAGCGCAGCTGTTATTATTTGCATGCAAATAACATAACTAAAGGTGTGTTTGCAAACAGTGCAGTCGATTCCTTCAATAAATAGGAATCCAGAAATTGTTATTTCCTCCACCACTGGGTGTAATCGTTAAATACAAAATATACCGGATAGCCTAGAGGGAAGTTTACGAAGCTGAAGGTCCTGGGTTCGAATCCCGGTAAGGTCAAATATGTGTGTGGTGAGCATGAATATTTGTCTCTGAGTCTTGGATGTTTTCTATGTATTAAATACATCGTCGTCTAGTACCTTTTTTTTTTTTATGAGAGGAAAAATGCTTTACGCATTCCACCCGGGTGTGGGGACGGACCCAGGTGGATATGTGGGACTCCTCGTAGTGGGCTAATGAGGCCCCGAGTGTACCCACTAAAAAACCTCTCCGTCTGCCGTCTTTGTGCATTAGTGGTGGGCTGGAGGAACGCTTGCGCTTTACTTCTTCAGCACCACCAGCACCTCTCCGATTTCCAGAGCTCTGCCTCCGGAGGTCTTTCTTTATTGACCTTGTTCGTTTTATCGTGTGCCAGTGCGGGCACCCGCCCAGTGACCTCGTATGTGAGGGATGACAGGCGTCCCCATGCATGTCACCCCGCGGTCACTCTACGGAGGCAGGCGGCGATCCTGCGCTGCTATAACACAAGCCTTATTAAGCTTACTATGGGACTAGTTCGATTTGTGTTAGAATGTCTCCTACTATTTATTTATTTTATTTGATTTATACATAAGTTTGTTCATATTTGATTACTTTATTTATTATTTGAAACAATTGTTATCTCTTAAAGTAGGGAAACTAAAAGTCTCTCTACGAACGGCATACTAAATGTATGGCTTTTAACATCGTAAATCAGAATTAAGCAGATTTCCAGTTTAATTTTTCAAAAGTACTTACTTAAAGTGTCTATGTCCCCTAATATTTATTTATTTTATTTTAAATATTTAAATGTTTAAGTAATTTTACTCTTTGGTTAACGTATTTTCAATTCGATATTAGACTTTGATACGACTTCTGTGGTATCGTAGCTCCCAAACGGATGGACCGATTTGAATGCGATTTTTTTGTGTCATAGATTATTTTAACCCGAGTGTCCTTAGCTACGTTTCAATAAAATCAGTTCAGCCGTTTTTGAAATATTGAACTTTGACATGAAAATGTCGGGGGTTTTTCAACTTTTCTAAGTTGTAGCTATTAGACACGGAATTTCGTACAGACAACATATCTACCTTTTTTTATATTACATCATTGATGTATTGTGTTGCTATTCTCTACTTATCGAGGAAAAAAAATATTGGCATTTTAAATCATACTTCTAAATATATGTCGGTCAATATTTTAATACATTCTTACCAACCACTACGACACACGATACCAATTTAGGTAGATTTTGGAATTTTAATAGCACTCATTTAATTTACAGTTCATTTGTTTGCGAACACGATTGCGGAAATATTCTAACGACGGAAGAAGTATTTGACTTGTGTATAAAAGAACTTAAACCCAACCCGGACAAATTTTGATAATTCTGTGGCAAGGTAATTTAAAATATTACGGGTATGTTTTTTAAAGTTTCAAGCCTACACTTTGTTTCAAGTGAATCCACATTCACCAATAAGTTTTTGGGATTGTACGTACTGCTGATATTTTCTTTTAGTTTTTCAGAAAGAATTGGTAAAAATATTAAAAGTTAAGTGTGAAGTTCCCGATAAACACATCTCTTCTCTTTTTTTTTTATTTGTCGTTGTCGTTACATTTTCGCCAGAGTGGCCGTGGCCGTCATACTGTGAGTGGCGAACTTTACGACCCAGCGCGTCCTCTCTCGCATACAGCCCCCCTATTCTGTAACTTGTTTTAAGTTCACCTCGACGCTCACCCACAATTATACCTTGACACCTCGATGCGTAGTAACTAAGCGTAGGTAGATATCTAGTTTCGTAACGGGTGAACGGCGGGGTGAGCTGCATTTGCGCGTAGCGAATAACAGCCCAGCCCTGCTAGCATAACTTGACTACTCGCGCGCTAGATAGACTGTCCGTCACTTTCTGATTAATGCTATTTTCTAGTGCCTCGTTTTACTGCAAGTATTTAATTGAAGTCGGTTTTTAATTTTTGTGTTATTTTTTATTATTAACACATACGCACAACACGACGCTCCTAATGGTCGGCGACAGGTAGCAATTTCCAGACTAAGCATTACTTACCTACTATATGCAGTTTCCCCAGACATTTCGTCACGACTGCCGCTCTTTCCTCATTGCCAAAAAGAAATGCCCAAATACAAACCCTACTTCCAATTTAAAAATAAATGAATTTTGAATGTTGCTTTCAGAAGAAAACACTTGATGATCACGGAATCGCATGAAAAAAGCGGTCCATAATGTTGAAGCTCTTGATTGAAAAATCAATAAGAAGTTATGAAATTATATATTTTTATAGAATATAATATATCGTGATTTTGCGAAAATTATTTTGGTTAATAAATAAAGTTAATTTCTATAAGATTCTGGGATTCTTATTCAGACTATTTCTATGGCACTGATTTAATTCATATGATTTTTTAATAAAAAAAATTATTAGGTATTATTTATAATAGGGATTTCAACTAATGTTATATTATATGATGGCCACAAAGTATTTAAGGCGCAAGACAGGGGAGCTCGCAAAAACTTGGACTATGACCAGAGACTTAAACGATTCAAAATGACGATGACGTCTCTGCAGCTTAGGCGCTCTTTCCTGGATGTTTCGTTGCTACACAAACTGATCAACGGTAAGATTGTGGAACCGTACCTTTTTGGAGGTCTGAACTTCAGCGTACCTAAAATTAACACGCGGTCTTGTCGTTGCATCTTCATTTTCCATCCCAGCCCTAGCAGAACAAATCTTGGCAAATCCCTTCCTATCCACAGAATGCAAGTCACTTGGAATAATCTTTCACTTCAACATAAATATGAAATTGATATCTATCATGATTCCATTTTCAAATTGAAGCGTAGAATACTTACAGTTATAGATTAGGCTACACATTATTTTCACTTTATTAATTATAAATATTATAATGTTTTAATGTTAAAATTTGCGTGTTCTATTTATATTATTATTTATATTTTTAAGTACTAAATGCATTATTAATTTAAGTTAGTGTGCAAGCCTCAAACTGTTTATTAAATGCTGTTGCACGTTATTGGTGCATAAATATTGTACGTGTCCATAATAACTAGTATGACTTTTGTTTGCATTGTTTATGTACTGTGTTGGTGTGCCTTTTTCAATAAATAAATAAAATTATACAATTTTATAAGAATTGAACGGTGCTGCAAACTAGAACCGGCAACATTGAATGACAATAATTATGTTTAAACAACAAAGACTGTCCAACTAGATTTACAGTTTTCATCGACGTGTCACACAGTTTTCTAATATTTGCTGCTTGATAAACAATATTAATACTAATATTTAGTCATGTCTAATACTATTATGAGTGTTCAGGAATTAATAGAGACTGCATTTCCGGATGACATTGTAAGTAATAAATTTATTTTAAGTACACATTTTTAGTATCTTAATCTTAGTAGCCCTATAATCTGCAGATGTATGTATTGTACAATTTGGTTAAACTATCCTTATAATGTATTTCGACGTTTCAGACAAATAGCACAATTAACTTCAGATTGTTGAAAACAGTTATAATCATAATCGCCAACCAGCTAAGAGTTCTTAACCGACAAGTACAAGTTAGCGTTGACAGCGGTGTAAAGCGATCTCCAACCAGTCTGCGTCCGAGCCAAGCGGTCTCTGAAATTAAAATAATAGTTGAGAATGAGGACAAGCAAGGACAAGCAAATAAGATACGTAAAGGTAGTAAAGGAAAACTAGAAATAACAGAAAAAGAGGGGAAAGGAAAAATAAAAGGTAAAATAAATAAAAAATATGAAGAAAAGGAAAGGGATGACAGCCATGAAGAACCTGATAAAAGCCGTCAATATATTAAATCTATGCAATTGAAAGTTAGCAGTACTGAAAAGGCAGTAGGTGGGGACGAAGATCCGGCCATACATGAGGGAGCTTCCATACATGACACCAAAGTAAATGTAAGCCGTTTTACACAAAATAATGCTATTGGTGTAAAGATTCATTCACCCTACATTAGCGTTTGAAAACATTTTGGGATTTAGTTTGTCGTAGAGCGTATGGTTTAGCTTTTTTGTCGTAAAAGTAAATACAAATCTGCGAATAACTACGTATTTAGATACGTGTGTTGCGATTCATCACAAAGTTCCAAACTACTAATGGTATTAGGTTCCAGTTGCGATTAGGTGGTATCTACCCTTAAACCTTGAGGTGTAATTCGCTTTTTATCAGCAGTAAAAAATGCAAATATTGCCACAAATAACTAAGATACATGATTTTTTTGAAGGACTTGGAAGAGTTACGGGAGCGAGAAATAAGGACCATTAGTCAGGTAATATCTAAAATGAGTAGCATAAATTCGAACTCTTGTAGTTAAATGAATAATGAATAAAATAAAGATTCTGAGGTCAACAATTAACTAGGAAATGCGAACCGGTTTTAACTTTAACAAGAAGGGCAATATATACCACATAATTCCGAAGTAATTTGTCCAAAAGCATATTTTTTCCGAATATAATAGTTCTGAAAACCATGTTCCGCTTAAGGGTTTTTCAGGATATAATAATGATATAACCTATTTATATATTCCAATAAAATGTAAATATTTATTTGATTGTTTGAAAAATAAATATAATATGTGAGTTAAAGAAGTGGTAAGAAAATATATATATATTCCATTTAGGTAATCATCGGCGTCCTAATTTTCATTTAGCGAAAATGGCGTTCATAATTTTGAAATTTCGGAATAATGATGATTTCGGACAAATAGCACTTCGGAATTTTTCTGTGTTCCCGGCAATATAAATAAATAAATAAATAAATATCGTGGGACAATTCACACCAATTGATCTAGTCCCAAACTAGGCAAAGCCTGTACTATGGGTACTAGACAACGGATGAACATACTTATATAGATAAATACATACTTAAATAGATATTAAACATCCAAGACTCGAGAACAAACATTCGTATTCATCATGCAAACATCTGCCCCGACCGGGAATCGAACCCGGGACCTCAAGCTTCATAGTCAGGTTCTCTAACCACTAGGCTATTCGGTCGTCTATAAATATAGCTTAGTTATTTATTTTGCTGATTTTTTTTGTTCTATGGAGTGACAGATGCACAGCCTATTGTGGTTGCCTTTATGACGTCACGTGTAAATCAACCCACAGCAGCAGCTAACATATAAATGAAAACAGTTGTATAATTTTTCATAGCGAGCTGATTCCCACGAGGACCCTGCTCTATCGCCGTCACCAATGGCTTCGGTACATTCTTTCGGTGAGCTGTACTCATTACTCTAAAGCCCAAGAAGTAGAAGTTTCTGACAAAAAAAAACATTTTTGAGACAATCCGACTGCCAACTCTACTTATTTTGCACAGCCGACAACTACTTGTTGAGCGGGTTTCTCTTGTATGTTACTATACAAGATAGGAGGAGATATCTTGAAATAAACTGTAGTTTATTATTTTGATTTGTAAATACTCTACCTTAAAACTGCATACTTGAACATAACTCCCAAAAAACCGGCCAAGTGCGTGTCGGACCACGCAAAACGAAGGGTTCCGTGCCTATTAAAAAGGTCGTATCGTCACGAAAATTTTACGGCACTTACGTCCTTTTCTTTGAGGAAGGCAGTTTTTCAGCAATATATCGAAAACCTCTGAACCGATCTTGTTCAAAACAATTTTCGGTGAATGAAATTAATAAGCCCTATGTCCATGAATTTTTCCATATTTTTAAAATACACCGTTCAAAAATTAGGGGGGGGGACAGAATTTTAGTGACTTTCGGGGCGATTATCACCGACCCTATTCACTTAATCAAAAAAAATGCTAAGAAACCTTATATTTATTTTGAAAGGCCTATCGATTGATGTGCCACAAGGGGGGTCACAATGAAAAAAAAAATTGACTTTTAGTTTTATGTATGGAGTGCAACCTTAAAAAAATTTTTTTTTGTCATTTTAATTACAAAACTATGTAGCGGCTAACAAAATACACCTATCCTCAAAATTTTATTCAAATACACCTTATAGTTTTCGAGTAAAATGCCTGTGACATTCGGACAGACGGACAGACGGACAGACGGACAGACGGACAGACGGACAGACGGACATGACGAAACTATAAGGGTTCCGTTTTTGCCATTTTGGCTACGGAACCCTAAAAAGTTTACTATATTAACCAAAGAATAGGTAAATTAGAACCTAAATCTTCGTATGACGTATTAACCGTTTATTTCAATTTCAGGCAAGGAAAATATACTAATAGGTAAAAATATTTTTATTGTGTTTGGGTTCCGTATTTTTGAATAATACTTACACAATTCATTTTTAATTAGTTCTAGCTTCCGCTCGCGACTTCGTCTGCGTGGACCCGGAATAAAAACTATCCTACATTTTAATCCAGGCTATAAACTATCTTCGTGCAAAATTTCATCTAAATCGGTTGAGCCGTTTAAGCGTGATTGAGTAACAAACATCTGAACATCTAAACATCCAAACGTTCGCATATATAGTTATACTAGCTTGCACCCGCAACTTCGTCTGCGTGGAACTTGGATAAAAACTATCCTATATTTGAATCAAGGCTATCTTCTTGCAAAATTTCATCCAAATCGGTTGAGCCGTTTAAACGTGATTGAGTTACAAACATCTAAACATTTTAATATCCAAACATCCAAACTTTCGCATTTATAATATTAGTAGGATTTTAGTAGGATATATATCATTACTATTATCCTCTTATTGTTTGAATAATTACATCTTCTTTTGTTTTCACGCTGCTGCAGTCACACCTCAAGGTATAATTATTTCTTCTTTAAGCTTGTAGCGAAATGTAGCCTATTCATGTCTTAATGTGTCATATTTATGAGTAAAAAACGGCTTTATTTTTACACAGGCCACACACCAAAAATAAACGTGGTTACTAAAGAGCAATTTGACGAACTAGCTAATATAGTTCATGAGCTTGAAGCTCGTTTCGATCCCATAGGCATCCCAAATTTTCCCGAAAACGCCGATTTATTGAAAGCCCTACGCTCCGGTGCTTCACTAACGGAAGCGATGGCGGCCTTTCAATTGTCAGCGAGACTCCGAACCTACGAAAAAGGTTTCGAAATCATGCTGTCTCTACTCACGGATTTGGCTAAACACACCCCCGGAGTTAACGTTTCGAAATTTCAAGATCTTGAAACAGATTTTGGCCGAGGTCTAATAAATGAGAACAGTACTACAGTAAGAGAGGAACATGTAAATGATTGGATCTCTCGCGATGAATTTAAGTAAGAAATAAGTTTACAGCTAATTTTGCTTGTAACATCTAATAACATGTTATCTCGTTGAACGCTTTCTCGACATTGATCTTTGAATCGATTTCCGAGGCCCATAATAGTTTTATATTGTATGAAATTATATAAAATCACAGAATTGAATTTTGGAGTTTAGTTTAAATATATAGATCACATGTGCATTTTTACGAGAGTATGCGAGCTTTTTAGGAGAGTGAGCGAATCGGTAAACAGTATTGTTAAGGTAGTGTGCATGGCATGCCATGCTATCTATCTTACGAGTAAGATGTCAACTATGCCTTTTCTGTGATTTATTTTAACTTTAAATTTTTATTTTAACTTTTCATGCAATTTTATCTCTGTAAATGTACTAATCGGTTAATACCTAAATAAAATACAATTTATTATTATTTACTCGTTGCAGCAACGCTATGCACGAACTATATGAAGAAATTGTGGTAATCGTAAAAAAGAATTCAAAAACTACTGGAACCGATAACAAAAACACCGAAATGTTGATAAGTCAATTGGGTAAGTCATTTATGTAGAAATTGTAAAACTTATTTGATACAAATTACTTGATAGTTATATTCT
Source organism: Epinotia nisella (assembly GCA_932294315.1). Taxonomy (NCBI): domain Eukaryota; kingdom Metazoa; phylum Arthropoda; class Insecta; order Lepidoptera; family Tortricidae; genus Epinotia; species Epinotia nisella. The sequence continues at coordinate 16,209,314 of OW028681.1, forward strand.
TTCAAATACACGTTTCTTCTGAGCAGAACGAAAAATAGAAGCGCAGAATTATGCAGAACGTATCAAAAATGTAGAAGAAGAAATTACAGAATATGCCGAAAAGTTTGCCCATCTAGACATAAGTCTCTCGTCCCAGGTATGTAACGAGTAACCATTCATTATTATATTTTAATAATGATACCTATATATTAACATTGTTATTATATAGATAGGCAGCTATCAAGAACAGTTGACACAGCTGCAGTACCAATTAGATATAGCAATAGAAAATATGACAGAGAAAGTGTCTCATGTACGCACTGCTCCGGAAGGTATGTAAACTATTCGTCTAAATACATATTATTATTTTCGGTAGAGACTCCAATAAAAAATACATCTTGTTAAATGTTTTTCTTTTGCGATTTATGGTATATCTTACATTGCAGCTCTAATGGAATTAAATACGCGATTAGACGCCTTACAACAGGATTTGGAAAATGCTATCCACGACGGGAATCACTTGAGAACCTTTCAAAATAATATGACTTTAGATTTGGCGGTACAAATTTATACATTAATTTGAAGCTCAGAAACTTATTTCAATACACAGGTTGTATCAAATAAGCGACGATTAAATAATAAGATTATTTCGAACAATGTTAATTGAAGTTTAGTCTCAGGCAAAATCTGTAATCTAATTAAGTATATCAATCAAGCCTTAAAATATTTCCGTTAGTTCAAACATATTCCATTATTTATTGACAAGTATCAATAACAAGTCTTAAACCCAAAGTACAATTTTATTATTTATAATAAAAATACTTGAAAATGTGTATAGACGAATTTGATATACTATACTGTATAATGTTCCAGACGTTATGGAAAGAGATTGAATTGATTCGTGATGCCAAAGCTGACCGGGAGGAGATGACAGACGCGCTCCGTGACAAAGCGGGCATCGAGAACCTAAATGGGATGGTCTCGACTGGGCAGTTCGATGCTGTATGTGCGGATTTCGAAGCAAAAATTAATGCTTCGTATAAGAAGTTCAACAGTCAGGAACTCGTTTGGCAGGTAAATACTAAAAAGCGATTTTCTTGTTTCTTTGATACCCAAAGCTTGTCTTGAAGAGAAAAAGTTGTCTTTAGTGATAAGATCTCCTGTTAACTACTCGTACCCCTAACTACATATTATTTTGTTTTATTTATTTTTATTTTCGTAGCAACTTCTATTTTATTGACTTATTCATTGACTACATTGAGTTCTGGTATTGAATGGCATCATAATTTTTGGAACCATTCGTCCAAGTTTCCAACAGCTATTTGTAGGGTTTCGTAGTCAACAAGTCCCCCCTCCCCTTGCCTGCTAAATGGTTCCCTCAGGGTATGTGTTCATGTCATGGCAGTAGAACATAATAGCAAATTTAAAAGGAGAACTAGCACGGATAAGTAGACATGACTAGTTAACGAGTAATAACCGACCAACTTAAAAAAAACCGGCCAAGTTCGAGTTGGACTCGCGCATGAAGGGTTCCGTACCATTATCTATAAAAACGGCAAAAAAACATGTCTGTTGTATGGGAGCCCCAATCCGACTCGCACTTGGTCGGTTTTTTAGTATTTGTTGTTATAGCGGCAACTGAAATACATACTCTGTGAAAATTTCAACTCTCTAGCTATCACGGTTCTTGAGATACAGCCTGGTGACAGACAGACGGACGGACGGACAGCGAAGTCTTAGCAATAGAGTCCCGTTTTTACCCGTTGGGTAGGGAACCCTAAAAATGGACTTGGAATATCCAACTTTCGTACAAATTCGAGTGACGCAACCGCAACGTTTAGTTGGCGCGCGCGTGTCGATATAACAAAGATAGGCAAGTACGGAACCCTATCCTGCGCGTGGCCCGACACGCACTTGGCCGCTTGACTCAGACTTATCTAAATTATTTTAATGTATGTTCTTGCCTGACTACGTTAGAGCCGAGGAAGGGATAGATTTTTACTGAACCGATTTTCATAAATGAGGTGTCAATCGATTCGAAATTATGCTCTGGGTGATGTAGGCTTACCTTTTATATGAAAAAAAACATTTATTATTTCAGTTACTTTTCCATATCAGGTCACAGTTTTTTGAACTTTGTATGCTTGTTCTCTTAGCTAGCTTTAGACGACCTTGATAAATCAATAAGGGAGAAGGGTGATTGGGTCCATATCTGTACTCTCCGTGATGACATAAACCACCATTTGAATAACATACAAGACAAGGTGAATGCCCTAATGGAAGTGGTGGGTGAGCCTCATGCTGCTGCTATTAGGAAGAAACTCTTCAGAGACACTGACTGTGTATGCTGTGGTACCCCTGCAACCATGAACATGGAAGTACCGATTCAGAGATTACCTGAGTATAAAAGAGCATCGGCAGGTGGCGCGGAAGCTCATGATGTACCAAAAGAGGATGGAGATCATTCAGGAGCTTGCGTTCCAGGTCGTTCTGTGACACATAAAGATTCAAGGTATACTTTACAAAATCAACTAAGTATAACCGTGCAGGACTTGAAGCTGGAAGTTTAGTTATGTATTTATAAGTACATATATATACATGATGGAAAAATAAGTCGGGCCCTGAAGGGAAACTACCTTAAACCCTTAAGTTGGCTCATTTTACTTTAAGGAGACATTCCTTTATTTTTTTTAATAAATAAGATTTTCTAAAACTCGCTTGCCTCGCCCGGGACTAAAAACAACTTCAATTTAAAAAAAAACAAACACTCGGTATTTTATTATACCTACTAATCGATAGGATTATTATTCAGGATAAAATTTCTTTAACAAACATTTGGTCTTAAAAATAAAAATGATCGTAAAATCTGTCATTAACTTTATTTTGTTATCAATTTGTTACACTTAAATTATTTAACTCATAAATCTTTTACATGACCCCATAAAAAGAAGTCCATGGGCGTCAGGTCTGGACTTCTTGCAGGCCATGTATCGTCCCCTTTTTATCTATCCATCCAGATATTGAAATTTTCATTGAGGTAAGGTATCCTTCATGGATATCTTGTACGACAAACGAGATTAAGACCAAATGTTTGTTAGAGAAATTTTATCCTGAATAATAATGCTATCGATTAGTCTAATAAAATACCGAGTGTTTGTTTTTTATTTTTATTTTAGTTGGTTTGAGTCCCGAACATCTTTGAATGCAGTTTTGTTTCTTTTTAAAAATAAAGGAATGTATCGTTTAAGTAAAAGGATTTAAGGTACATAAATTCCCTCCAGGTCCCGACTTATTTTTGCACCCTGTGCATTATGTATGAGGGAGCGTAAAACTTGATCGTTGCTATTTATTGTACAGTCGACGGCAAAGATATGTTTACACTTTTGCGGCTTATTCCATTGCAATAAGGCGAAAAATGTAATCATCTCTTTGATGTCGTCTGTACACATTTTGTGTGAAGTCAGGAGTCCCATCCTATGTACGAAGTTTACACACTGTTGATATCTTGAACTGCGTCATTCTGCACGTATAGACATTACATACGGCTACATGACACTCAAGTTTTGTATGTACGTTTCTTTGGTTTACAGAAGTCATGTATGTCAGCGGTTCTGTGGTGGCTCTCATACCCTTATCCCACGGATTCAGCCATTGAGCCGGGCTCCTCCTGATGTGACCATCACTCATTTACCTCGAGAAGTTTCGACGACGATTGGCAGTGATGGAAAGGTATTTATATTAGACCCTTTTAAGGGTTCCGTAGCAAAAATGGCAAAAACGGAACCCTTATAGTTTCGTCATGGTCCGTCTGTCCGTATGTCACAGGCATTTTACTCGAACACTATAAGGTGTATTTGAATAAAATTTTGAGTGTACTATATTAGCCGCTACATAGTTCTGTAATTAAATGACTAAAGAAATATTTTTAGGGGTACTTCATACATGTACCTAACTGCGAGTCAAAAAAAATCATTGTCAGTCCACGTGTGGCACATTAATCGATAGGCCTTTCAAAATAAATATAAGGTTTCTCAGGATTTTTTTTGATTAAGTGAATAGAGTCGGAGGTAATGCCCCAAAAATAGTCACAAAAATTTCGTGTGTCCCCCTCTAATTTTTAAACAATGTATTTAAAAAATATGAAAAAAATCATGACATAGGGCTTATTCAATTCTTTCACTGAAAATTATTTTGATCAAGGTACGTTCAAAGATTTTCGAGATATTGCTGAAAAACTGACTTCCTTGTAGAAAAGGGTGTAAGTGCTGTAAGATTTCTGTGACGATACGACCATTTTAATAGGCACGGAACCCTTTGTTGTGCGTGGTCCGACACGCACTTAGCTGGTTTTTTTATATGTTCATTACAATAAAAAAATTAATAAGTATGTCTGGCTTAGCCGCTTTCTAAATTAGTAAACTTAGATACATTAATTTATTTAAGTACAAACATCGTTCCTTATATTGTAGGCATACCAAACCGATAAGAAGATAGAACTAAAACCTTGTGTGGCATGTAACGTCCCAAAAGATGTCTCAAGACCGTCAGAAAACACTAATGGTATGAATGCAAAACTTATGGTTACTTTCATAGATTTTTATAGTTAACATCGGAAATATCTATAATACAACTTTGTGACAGAAACATGGGAACATGAAGACAAGGGCGCAAGAGCGTACCTACAGATATTTTTGTCACTTTGGTAAAGTAGGGTACTTATGAATATTTGTATCTTTGACTATTCAATAAGTTTTTTTTCTATTAAGCATAAGATAAATTTGATGTTTCATACTTATTGTTACTGATAGATAATAATCTTTACAGTACACATGGTGTTACTTTCCCGCACTAGTGCGCAAATGAGCACTTTCCGTGCATATGTTGAAACTTTAAAGAGCCATATGTACTGTAAAACGTTGTACGATACACGTGCGAATAGGTAATTCGCAACTAGTGTCGATTTAAAACACTCCCTTCGGTCGTGTTTTAATTTATCGCCACTCGTTGCGAATTTCCTATTTTCTGCACTTGTATCGTAAATAACTATAAAAAAACTGAGAATTTGTATGAACAATAAAGCTGTGGATAGGTATAGTTTGGAATTATAGTTTACAAATTTATTTGGACCGTGTTACTTAAGCCGGGTCCGCTGCGCCGTGTTTGCGCCGTGTTTTTGTGTTTTTCTAACACCTAACATGTTATCCGTCAGTTTCGGCAAACAAATAGGGTTTTGTTTTGATTGGCAAAACATGTTAGGTGTTAGAAAAACACAAAAACACGGCGCAGCGGACCCGGCTTTAGACGCTGAGGTCGACTAGAACCTGTTTTTTTTCAAATATTCGTCTATAATTTTAAATTTAGGTACACAAATAAAAGATGACGTCTAGGACAATTAAAATGATAAGTTATTTTTATCTTATTTACTTTCAGCTATGAAACCTGCTGATGAAGAGAGAATTTCGTCATTTGACATAATGGGAGAAATGTCTTGGCTGGCAGCGCCTAAGCTCAGTGCCGGGTCTGATTACCCACCTCTGCCTCTATTTGATGATGACATTTGAACATTTATTTATATTACATTATATATTTCCTTTAAAACGTGTTATCATTAATCCTCTTTCTAACTTTTTCATAACAATTAGATTTTCGAACCTAAACACTGCAATATAGGTTATACTTTTGTACGCCCGATTCACAAAACCAAACACAAATCTACTAGATAAATTTTTACAGGTCTAAACTGGCGCATTGAAGCGCTGGCCCAATAACGACTGGCCATTTGACCTGAGTAGTTTAGACTTGTAAAATTGTAACTTGTAGCTTCCTGAAACAGGTCACTGATCACAAAACTGTGTCAGGGATCCGCATAAGGCCTCTCACAGACTGGCGCGGCCTGGCGGCGGCGGTCAATGGTAAACTTGTCATTAGCTGTCAACTTTACTATACTATTGACCGCCACCGCAGTCCGCGCCAGTGTGTTGCTGTCATAAAGAAATTATCCTCTGTTCTCTGTCTCTGTAAACATAAAACATTTTTATTTACCGAGGACAAAATAACCACTACGTTTAATAAATAATATTATGTTCCTAGAATGAGCAAAATATATCTCATGGCTCCCTCTTTCTATTTTTTGGCGTATCGTGAAGATACTTTTTCAAAAGATATCGAACTGGCAATTTTTTTGCCGTTATTAAAAACTTACCGACAGCTTTAATGTCATAATTACTCTAGAAATATTTTTATGTGACATGTTTATGATTGTGTCTAAGTGGCCTGGTTTTATAGTGTTATTTTTGCTTCTAGCCAATTCTCTACCTATAATACCAAAATAAGTATATTTATTTTGTTATATTTCACTAGGATTTTGATAATTTACCTAGTATATTATTTAACTACGACGATGGAACACTCCAGATCGGAATTAACGACCGTGCGGGAAATGATTGATGCTGCTTTTGTCTTCGGTGAGGATGTAAGTAAAAAAAAGTTTCAACTGACTTCAATTCAGTACTTCGCCTTATTTGCAGAGTTCCCTCGATTTCTCCAGGATCCCACAATGCAGAACCCTGATGACTATGGGGCCATCTGGAAAGGATACCCTTTCAAACAAAAATAATATTATCAAAATCGGTCCAGGCGTCTGCGTGTAATCTGGGAACAAACACGTACATAAAAAATAAAAGATTCCGATGAATTGAGAACCTCGTCCTTTATCGAGGTCGGTTAAAAATAAGTGACATAGAATGTTTTTATGGCATACATTTATTGGCGAAAATAATGTTCTGTTATGGTTATCTTTTTGTATTATGTTTAGTTCTCAAGTTTTAGGTATATGCAATGGCAAGAGTCTTGAATGATTAATTACTTTTAACTTGGGTTCAATAGATAGGTAAAAATGCGTTCCTAGAACGGGCCCATAGTTCTAATTTTAAAGGGTTGAATAGGAACATTCAGATTTAGATCGGTCAAGTGTGTTGATATATAAATCCTTTTTCCCATTCCATTCGATTTGACAGGAACCCGTTGTCGACTTCAAGTTGCTTGAATCAATCCTCTACATCATAGGAAGACAACTGAATGTTCTAGAACGAAGTGTCACGGTCGAAAGGGACAAGATAAAACAGGAAAAAATTAAAATCACCGTTGCGATTACAGAACTAAAAGTTCACAGAAAAATTGTTAAAAGAAATAAAGACAATATGACTGAATCGACGACTGAAAAGTCCTCATCCTTCAAGCCTCAACATAAAAGAAGACGTTCTAGGCAACGGTCTAGATCTAAGTCTAAAGGAGGATACAAGGACGATGCTGACGATGATGACGAAGATTACAAGAAACACAGACGGCACAAATACGGGCATGATAAAGATTTTAAGAAGCACGGACGACACAGGAGCGCATATGACGAAGATTATAAGAAACATGGACGATATAGACACGATGATGACCAAGATCCAAGAAAGCGAGGACGATATAGGGACGGCGATTCAAAGAGGCAGGGGCCGAGATTTAGAGATGACAGTCGAGGTAAGTATGTAGTATAAATGAAGTAAAAACTAACGTATCACTAACGCGATTAGGATATAGAATTCTAAACGAAACTGAAGACTTTATAGCCCAGTCATCAGTTGATTTTTGAGCTCTTGTTTGTGGATGAAACCAATCTAAAAGCGGCTTTATTTATGTACAAAAATTGCGACGCGATTATAGTAGGGTATTGGCTTTAAAAAAGCGTAAATGAAATCCATGCCCGTGATAAGATAATATCCACATGCTACAAATAATTTGAAACTATAAGGTGGCTATAAAACTATGACTCTTTTTTTTATTTCAGATGTACTTCATGAGAAAATACTTGTGGGTAAGTTGGGAACTGATATATATATGTATCTGTTATAGACCCAGCGTTGTCTGTACCACATACGGGTTATTACATATGGGCAAAAAAGTGACACTGTCCAATTTCATCCATGGATTACAAATATGGGTATATATTCATAAGTTATCAGTAAGTATCCATCAAGTACAAAATTGGACAGGTTCACAAACTGTAAATGTATATTCTGATTCAAAACAAAACATTAATTCACTTTTTTCTGCTAAAAAAAAATTCTAGTGTCAAGGTCGTCGCTGGGTGGAAAGCATGAAAGAGGTAAACCATTTACATTACATAATGTTCTTGCTTCGTTTAAATAATTCTGACGCTCATGAGTTTATTTACAATTTTGCCCTAAGATCATCGTAGTGCTGTGGCTACTCAAAAGCAATATGATAAAATACTATCGGAGGTCCGCAGACTTCAGGACAAATTTGGCATTGTATCTAATATCGATACGAGCTGGTTTAACCTTCACCAGCAAACTTCTATTACCGATCCTAAAGCCGCACTAAATATGGCCACACGGCTGGATATAGCCTACAAAAATGTTAATCGAATGATAGATATCGTTACAAAGTTTGCCAGCGCGATACCAGGCTTCAATATAGAGGAGGTATTGGACGATAATCTTCTGCAACAAATTTATAAGGAGACGCCATACTCAAAAACGCAAAGTAAGACCAGCAGTGAGTTAGTACGAGTAGAACAGGAGGAGGTCTATTTGGAAGAAATTCTATTGGATAAAGAAAATCTAGCGACATGGAGGGAATTCAAGTATGATTTTTTTTAATATAAATATAATATAATACTAAGTAGAGTCGTTCATTCAGTCGGTCAATTTATATCAACATCAACATCCACACAAACAATAGAACAGTCTACCCGTTAAAATCAGATACAATCCGACCAGATTCGCGATTAAAGTCATTACGTAAGTTGTTTGCTATCTGAACCGAAGATTCTTAGTGTTTTTGTTTCCTATTTACCCCTATACATATTTATTTTTGTTGAGTATTGGAATTTATATACAGGGTGGAAAGTTAAAACGGGGCAGTAAGGGCAGCTACTAGATCCCTTGCCGCCACGCAAAAATGGCATTAGGATTTCATTCCTAACTTTTTAATTGATGGCAATCTACATTCACAGATTTTTGAAAAAAAGTACAGTCAGCGAGAAAATCATCAATTTTGACGATATTTTTTTTTAATGCCATTCGATCCCATTCCTATTAAGGATCAAAATACTCTTTTGGACCGACTAAGGTTTGACTACTAGAACGCCCAGAAATCAAAGAAAACTTTTTCCATACAGTGAGTATGGGAATTCCAAAGCTAATTTTGCTCATGTAGATTTTTATGCCAATTCTGGTTTTATTTAATGACGGCCAGCTTTATTCTGTAAAAAGTTTGTAAAAAGAATACTAACATCCGTATTCAGAAATTCTGTTCGAAACTTAAAATTTACTAAGGTAAGGGTTTTACAGCACCTGTCCGCTCGTGAGTACTGTACACATAGTAACGTTTATGAATACGGGAATGCGTTTGTTTTTTTTTTTAACAATGGAATGAATTTTCTCATTTCTAATCTAAATGAAATTCTCCGTCTCCATACAATTTGATGATCGTCTAACTAAAGGACTACTTGCACTTTGGGATTCCCATACTCACTGTATGGAAAAAGTTTCCTTTGATTTCTGGGCGTTCTAGTAGTCAAACCTTAGTCAGTCCCAAAGAGTATTTTGATCCTTAATAGGAATGGGATCGAATGGCATTAAAAAAATATCGTCAAAACTGATGATTTTCTCGCTGACTGTACTTTATTTCAAAAATCTGTGAATGTAGATTGCCATAACTTAAAAAGTTAGGAATTAAATCCTAATGCCATTTATGCGTGGCGGCAAGGGATCTAGTAGCTGCCCTTACTGCCCCGTTTTAACTTTCCACCCTGTATAGGTATGTATGTATACCTACTTTGTGTTTGTATTTGAAGTTGCTTCGCCCAAGGGTTGACTGGTAGATAAAGAGATACCTGTATATCAACAATGATTAGGTAGGTACTTAATCATAAAAAAATAATTAAATTAGTTAATTTTTATTAAATAGTGGGCACCTACACCTCTCGCCACTAAACTTGTTATTTCAGTGCTGACATGAATGAGATACAACAAAATGTGTGCCAACATATGAGCACAGCAGCTACTGAAGCCACTGAGACGGCTAAGAGGGCTAATAAATTGTTTACACAAACGGGTAATCAAATTGTTTATTTTCACCAAATCAATTAAAGAAATTATAAAAAATTCAGTAGAGTTTTTTGTTTGTTTTATATATTTACTTACATGTAGTATTTTAGCAACAGCATTTATTTATGTTTGGAATTCCTATTCTGAGATATTTTACTAATAATTAACAGATGATCTACGGTTGACAGTTACTTTCCAAAGTCTTATTCATGCTTGAGAGCCTTTGAAAGAAGTCGTAAATATAATGCTTTCATACAAATGAAAGTAAAAATAATACCGCGTTATTAGGTATGGTCAAGGACTTTAATTGTTGAGCCATTTAGGGTTCGGTATTTTTAGGGTTCGGTACCCAACGGGTAAAAACGGGACCCTATTACTAAGACTTCGCTGTCCGTCTGTCTGTCACCAGGCTGTATCTCAAGAACCGTGATAGGTAGAGACCTCTGATTACGCTTAGTTACTAAGAATCGCGGCATCAAGATATATTTGCTGAGGTCTAGTATCGTTAGGCGGGACAGGTGACGTGAGGCGCATTAGCGCGTTCCTAATAACTGCCCTCAAGAGTCATCAGCGCGTTCGCGATCCTTTATTGATTCGACGTGACTAGACGTAACGTGACGTGACGTGGCTAGAGATAAATGAACCTAGTTCCCTCACTCTCTAGACCTCTGATTACGCTTAGTTACTAAGAATAGCGGCATTAAGATATATTTGCTGAGGTCTAGTTTCGTTAGGCGTGACAGGTGACGTGAGGCGCATTTGCACGTTCCGAATAACAGCTAACTTTCCGCGCCTCAGCATTAATGTAGATACCTAATGTTAACAGCGCCCAGACTATCGAAAGCGTCAATACTCAACGTGAAATTCGCAAGATGTAGAGTTCTTGTCGACAACTTTAGCAATAACGCAACGGCTTTAGACGTCATGATGGCGTCACAGGTAGGTAACTGCTTTGTAGTATCTTAACCTTAATCATAGAAAAATTCTTGGGAAAACTATTAATGAGTTCTTGTCAAGTAACGGTACACGAAAGGCTTCCAAAAAGGAAAAAGTTCGCCAAAGCTACTGGCTCACTTCACGGATGAGGTACACTCAGCGTCCAATACTTTATAGCAACCAAAGTAGTCAAATAGTTCTGTACACCATATATTTGGCCACTTTGACTGCTACAGAGTATTTGACGCTGAGTGTACAACAACACCTAAATGATAAAAAAAAACATGTCGTTGCAGTGATGGTTAACTTCAGCAAAGCCTTCGATACACTAAATCATGAAAAGCTTTACAATAAGTTGCAGCAGAATGGTATTCAGGGGCCTGCCATGAAATGGACTATCACACAAAAAGGCTCACCACGGTTAAAACGAGCTGATGCAATCGCTACAAGGCACAGCACGAGGCTCAATAATCGGTCCAACTGTGTACCTGATTTATGTGAACGACATGTGTAACATCTTTAGGGATGCCTATGTATACCAGTTTGCTGACGAAACTTGTCTTATAACAGCGCGATGAATATACAGCTTATGCTATGATGTAAACTAAATTTAATGTACTATATAAATGGGCGCACGATGCTGCACTATCTCTTAATTACCAAAAAACTAAAGTGATGTACATTCGCTCTCCATACAACAGGTCTAACTTAGAACTGATGCCTTACAACATATTGCGACTACTATACATGGCAATGGCCCCTCAGCTATTAGCTACGGTATCTCAAACTATGGTGGAACCTATAAGACATACTTACAACGCATATAATCTGGGGGCACGGCAGTGCCCCCGCCAAGACGAGCCATGTATATCCATTATCCATGATGTATTTTCAGATGGGTGACTGTCAAGAAGTCGTGTCTCAATTACAATATGAGGTCGAGCAGATGATAGAACGCATAGATGGTGCTTTAGCGCACCCAGCGGAGGATCCTGGTGGTAGGTACTTTACACATTAATTTATTATTGGTGCGGAATATTTTTCTAGACCGATTTCACTTCTCTTTGTGCCTACTAAACAATGCGATTGTCTTTCATTGTTAAGTGGTAAACAAAGCGATTATATTTCATTGTTAAGTGTAAGTAACCGCTAATCCATACTGTAAAATAAACTTAGTAAACATCTACACTTTTTCAACGAAGAAGCGGCTTTATGTCTAAGGAAAGGAGGTTCACATAATAAAATACTACTTAGCAACGTTGACCATTTTTTAGGGTTCCGTACCCAACGGGTAAAAACGGGACCCTATTACTAAGACTTCGCTGTCCGTCCGTCCGTCCGTCTGTCTGTCACCAGGCTGTATCTCAAGAACCGTGATAGCTAGAGAGTTGAAATTTTCACAGATTATGTATTTCTGTTGCCGCTATAACAACAAGTACTAAAAAACCGGCCAAATGCGAGTCGGACTGGGGCTACCATACAACAGACATGATTTTCTTGCTGTTTTTATAGATAATGGTACGGAACCCTTCGTGCGCGAGTCCGACTTGCACTTGGCTGGTTTTTTATTTAAACAATAGAGTCTACTTGAACAATAGAGTCGCTAATCGAGTAAAGTATTATGTGTGGCACGTGGCTATTGCGGTGTTGTTGGACCGTAATGTTGGATCTTAAGATAAGATCCGGTCTAGAATCAGAATCCGCACTGTACACCTGGCCATAAAGTTGCAATTACCGCCCGCTACGTGTTCGGAAAAATTCACTTCCTGACCATTAGGAGACGTAACATTTTGTACAGTACTCACAACTATATTTTTGTCAAAAAGAGGTTTAGTGATGATTTTAAATATAAGCAGCTTTATATTATGAGAATTTATCTCTACAACGAATAAGTATTATCTATTTTTTAGATTTGTGTTAGATATACAAAACTCCTAATTTCAAACGATAATATTAATATTGTAGCTGTGGCGGCATTAAAAGATGAATTTGCAATATTACAAGGTAACCTAGCCGGAGCAAAAAGGAACCAAGATAGATTAAAACCACTTCACGCTCTAAGTGCTCTAGATTTTGAAGTATGTTATTATTCTGTACCTACGTAGTTACTAGAAGATTTATAAGTTAATGATACAAGCTTTTATTTCCGACTGTTCTTTTGTGCACAATCGTTTCTTAGTTTATTTATTTAGACGTTCAACAGCATATTTACAAAACATTGTAACCAATATTTTTTATACTACACGGTGGAATATAATCGGTGATCAGGAATCCAAAAATCTTAATTATCAATCTACACAGAAACCAATACGTGAGATCTCGTGCAATATAGCTCACAATCTAATTAATCACACTTAATTAACATCGGTAAAATGTACACTGACTGAATAAATAGACACCCTACTTTTATTGAAGGGAAGTTACTCGTAAGTGAACATACGTCAAGTGCTTGCTGGCTTTGGCGGGCAACTAGACAGATCAGACGTTAATAAACATACGTCGGGGTTTTCGGAGCGGGAATGATTTGAGAAAGAGTAGAGATAAACAGATATGTTAGTCTAAGAAAATATCTTATTATGCCTAATGAATAACTACCTCTCTGTGAGTTGTATACAATCTGTGACAAAGTTTTATTTTAATTTCCGTAAAAGTCTTATAACTTATAAGGTAACAATTAAAATAACTTTAATTAATTACCTGCTGTAAATTGAATAGTTGACACGATTTTCAGAATAAACTATTAATACAATACAATTGCATATAAGTTTATCTACTAGACAAGCAAGGGTAACGGTTGACAATAGGTGTCTAATACAATGTCAATCTTGACGCTCGATATCTATGAAGCATTTTCTTATAAATGAATAGACTTAACTGAAGAGGTTGATAATGAATGACCAATATAAAATATGTACCTATATGTATGATTAATCTTTATTTATTTTTCAATCAATTATTCATTCGGTAGAAACCTACTAGGGTACGATCTGTTTTTAAGTAAATACCTACTCTTTGGCTAATGTCAAACGTTCCCGCTCCGAAAACCCCGATGTATGTTAATAAATGATTGCCGCCATTTGTTATCTACGTTTCAGACTAAACCATTAGTAGGGTGACAATAAATTTTAATTAAAATTTAATTTCAACTTAAAAATTAGTTATGATAAAAAAAAACTTGGTTCCACTTAAGTACTACATAAACGTGACCGCCATCGATTACTGAATTAGAAAAATGGGTTCCTGTTCACCGATTATATTCCACCGTGTATATGCAATTCATGTATACTCATTGAGAGGATAATGAGCCCAAATACGACAGGTTGGGTTTGGCAAGAGCTGTATGGGATTAGTTAACCCTTCTGCTCGGCTAGCATAACTTGACTCTCTACTCTACTCGCGCGCGTGATAGAGATCTGACACTTTTTGACAGCATTAATCAGAAAGTGACGGACAGTCTATCTCGCGCGCGAGTAGAGTCGAGAGTCAAGTTATGCTAGCCGAGCTGAGCTGGTTGATTTGACACCTACACCCAAAATATTCTAGTCTTTAAGAGGGCGTTAACGTGTTTACTAGCGCCACTTGTTAATAATTGTGATTATTTAAATTTAACGATAGATCTTTAAAAAAGGAGACCACTACACACTGTATTTTGTATTGATGTACCTTGTGAATACACAAACTAGTTTTTATGTTGCTGGATTCGTCAATCTATGCGTCCAAAGTTAAAAAGACTGTTTTTTTTCTTTTGAGTGTCCCATTATGAATTACAGTCTCAAAATACTATATTCCCAAAATACCCTAAATTAGCCACACCTACAGTGGCGAAATAACCTACCTAATGTCATAATCGCGTATTCACAAAACCCTCTAGACCCGAAATACCCTAAAATTCCATTTTCATGATTTTATGCCACTTTTGAATCGCTTTATACAGAAGGAGCATATTTGGTTTATGCCTCAAATTTAGGGTCCCTTTGTCAAAAAGCAAACTTTATAGTCCAACCCAATACTTTACAATTGGGCTGTCAAACCTATTGGCAAACACACTTATATAAAAAACGTAAGCATAACATACACATGCATCTAGAGTTAATATAGATATTTCTTCAATCTTCAAGTTATTCTGCTTTGATTGCCAGATAATTCGGAAGAGACTTGAAATGATCAGCCGAAACAAAACCACGCGAGAAGAGGCTTTGGAACATCTTACGACAAAGGCGAGGGTCTCTGACATCAACAGTATATTGTCAAGGGATCAGCTATACGCCGTTGTTGGATATTTGCAACAAGAAATTAATCATACGCATGGCGTAATTTATTCTGGGGAAGTCAGGTGGCAGGTAGCTTCAAAAATATCTCTATGATTTTTACAGAGCTGAGCGGCTCAGCGGAATGTCATCTTGCACATATTGGTAGCAGCCCAACTGAGGAAGTGCCACCTAGCAGAAGACCCGCTATAATTGGCTATTTTTCTAAAAAAACTATTTAGTCCGTCAGTTAGATTATCAAAAAATATTGAAAACGTATTTTATTAGTTCGTCAATTAAACAAAAAATAATGAAGATATAGCCCGTTAAAGTTCCGCGTGACGTCACATTATGGTACACTTTTTAGCATTTTTTTATACTCGTCGACTTTAATGTTTGAATTAAGACTTCGTACACAAAACTAAAACCACATACTTTTTTTGTATGGAGCTCCCAACTCAAATATAATAATTATAAGACAACGCCTTAAGACAACTAAAATAAATTCAACCAATCGCAATCACGTGACGCCTTTACTGAACTATAATGAATTTAACCAATAGGTCGTCGCGTTGATTCCAATCAAAAGACATCAACGAGCCGGCGCACCTCTGACTTGCACTTCGCTTCAGCAAAGCTTAGATATTTATCATTAGATACCAAGTCTGTTTAATTATTTCCGTTGACTCGTATAAAAAGTATGGTATACAATTGTTACACAATTAGCTCTTAAATTCTCGTACCTTACTTAGGCCACTCGGCAAGCCTCGTGGCCTAAACACGGTACTGGACTTTAAGAGCCCTTATTGTGTAAGGATTATATAAAATACTATTATTTATCTTTATAAGTATGTTCATCGTCGTCTAATGCCCATAGTACAAGCTTTGCTTAGTTTGGGACTAGGTCGATTTGTGTAAGATTGGCCACAAATATAAATATTATATATAAATATTATATTATAAACATATATAAGTGAACTATAATTCAAACGTATTTATCAGCGTCAGCTGCCTGTCTAAAATAGGCTAATAATAAACCAGTGTTAACCTTCCAGTTGCCTATCCTGTATAGGCACGGCACGCTATAATAGTGTAAGCCAATAATTGGCCCGAAACACATTAATTTAATTCTTTAATTTGTTCCTCAGCTCTGCATAGAAGACTACATTGCAAACCTTAGGGAAAAAGGAGACCGCCTCCAACTGCTAACTTTACAGCAGTCTCTGCGAAAATACGTTGAAGATATGAATGCCCAAGTCAACATTATGCTAAATATTGTCGGTGATTTCCCTGTCAATATGTTCCACAAGATACTTGACCGCGATAGTAATTGTTTATCTTGTGGTACACCTGCCAATGTAAAAGTGACTGAGAAAAACATAAAAATGGCGAAGCGATTGATAAGTCGCAGTCAACCATTGAAACCTCTTGTGATTGAGGAAAAGGATACTGAGAAACCTTGCTTTCCGGGACGACCAATACCACATCCTTTGGACCCCAGGTACTTTTGCTTTACTTAGTTTAGACTGAAATGTCGTCATAATGAGTGGCTGAGGACTGCTTTTGCGCGCCTAACTTCTTGTAGGTATATTCAGCTGGAGGTCCTGGGTTCGAATCCCGGTAAGGGCAAATATTTGTGTGATGAGCATGAATATTTGTTTCTGAGTCTCGGATGTTTTCTATGTATTAAAGTATTTATATCTATTATATATATCGTCGTCTAGTACCTATAACAAAAACCTTATTGAGCTTACTATAGGCCTGGTTCGCATTGTGTAAGAATGTCCCCTAATATTTATTTATTTATTCAATTCAAGTCAACGCATGTATGACAGAGTGATACTTACTGACCTGTATATTATTTGACTGAACAAAGCAGCTGTTAGGTTCTGTCTGTGAAATTTTGCGTTATGCAGAATCTGCAGGTAAGTACCATCTTTCAAAGCTTCTCGCCTTGACATCCAGTTACAAAATAGTCATGTGTCAGTCCCACGTATAACAATATAAATGCAAAATTAACTATGTTTATCTGCCTATTTTCTAATCGTAGAACTGTCTCAGAAAAAAAAAAGATATATGTACCTATTTGACATATGTACCTAGTTCGAGTCCCGACAACAGACAGAAGTTGGTTATTGGCGGTAAAAGGTTAGTATAACGTTTTTGTATTATTGACAGAGCTTTGGTCTGCGATCGGTACTGCGGAGCTTCGATTAGCAAGAGTGAAGAAAGTCTCACTTCGAATATGGGGCTAGACGTCGTTGACAAGAACCCAACACATAGGGATATTCAAAATAGGGTAAATACTCTCAGAATCAGAATGTCTGCGAAAGCACCTATATATGTGCTGCGTTGACAGTACTTAAATGCTCCTGTATTTGCCTTAACCTGTCAACAAAACCAGTCCTTAAATCCATAAATCGTCGGCAACGCGCTTGGGACTCCTCTCGACTGCTAAAACAAGTTACAGACTAGTGTGGCTGAGGTCTAGTTTCATTAGACGTTGCCAACAATCACACTGTCCCTTTATATGGGAGCAACTACAATTAAAGAACATAAATACCCCAAAAATTGAGTTAACCTTTGGAATGCCGCGGCTGCTGGAGTTACAGTATGGCTGTGTGCCGACGCGGATCCGCGTTCTATTCTCGACGCTACTAACCTATAAAAAACTATAGAAAAACGAACCAATCGTTTGAGCGCCAATCCACGTTCCGGCAGTATAACGGGATTCCGTGGATCCCCACGATATTTAACCTAACAAAACGAAGCAAATTGCGAGGGGTCTTTTGAACACCGATCCGCGTTAAGGCAGTGTAACGAGATTCCGCGGATCCACGTTCCGGCATTCCAAAGGTTAAAGACGGACCTCGCTGGCAGCAGTCGAAACGCTTCATACTGATTGACTCAAAAGTATGACGTCACACTTTGCTATTTGAACTAATCATTGTAAATTGCTGTTTCGGTCGCGAAATGCTGCGTTTAGGTCCATAGTTGTTGTACAATTTTGTTTCTATAAAAGCGTAATGATTCTTTTGGTAGCTTTAATTTTACTCTTGGACAATAAAAAAAACATTTTTTCCAAACTTTCAAGGTTCATATCTTTTATAATTTTAATTATATTTTGTAATTTACACTTTATTACAATAATTTTAAGGTTTACTATCCATTTATATCAACACTACGTTATCAATTTTAACATGAGGTCATAAGCCTATTAGGTTCCATGGTGGTATCACAGACAGCCCCATGTGCAGAGCGTACATCGAGGTAGAAGTAAACAGGAAGAAAAACCTAGTCTCCAGACTCATTACAGGAGGCAGTAAGCAACACCTAACTTTTTAGAGGAGCTGGGGGGGTGGTTAGAGTAGCGCTAACCCCCCTTTTCACGCAAAATAGGCAAACTGGATGCGTACCTGCTTGCGGAAAATGCCCAATAAAGCTAACTAACCGGGATCCATGGTGTTAGGATGAACTTGTCGACGGCTAGCGGTACAGTGAAATCTTATAGGTACAGAATGTAACGTTTATAATTTATAATTGTTGTTTTCAGGTGCATTTGACCTGCACGCCGTGTACCCACTCTGAGGAGACTCTTTTTATATAGAAAGATTTGCGTGATAGAGGAATAAGTGAACTGTCGTAAATGGCTTGAATGTCAGACATGACTTGTTATTTTTGCGAATATGCTGTGTATTAGTTATTGTTTATTTTTAGTATAAATTGTATGTGTGATTCTCGATAGTATTTCGTAAATGCTTTTAACCTTTCGATTATATGCCCATCGTTTAGGTAACAGCATTTGTTTTAATAATTTGTGTTATAACTAGTTTCATTCTATTAAAGCGAAAGTTATATTATTTCGAGTTTGTTATTATTCCAAGATAAGCCCATGCCATGCCACGGAACAAATAAAAAGATGGAAGCGGCGTCTCACATACGTAGATTTGACCGATTTAGGCGGCCAAAAACATTTTTGCTTCTAATATAATTTAAATTGTGGTATATAATTAAAATACGTTGTATTTAATTCAATTCAATTATTATTTTCAAACAATGATAAAATGGTTTCTATTTTACAACAAAAAAAAACATAATAATTCAATTACAGTCAATATTTTAACATAGTCTTTATACTGTCAGGTAGCAATAATTCAATTGCTTCGCTTGAAAAAGCTTTGTATGACCTTATTTAGGGTTCCGTTCCTCAAAAGGAAAACAATGAACCCTTATAGAATCACTCGGTTGTCTGTCTGTCTGTCTGTCACAGCCGATTTGCTCCGAAACCACTGGACCGATTGAGTTGAAATTTGGTACACATATTATGTAAATTGGTGACCCAAAGATGGACGCGTAAAGTAAATTAATGAATTCTGAACAAGGGGCCACTTATGGGGGGTAAACTAGGTAGAAAATTTTAAGAAAAGTTTCGCAAACTGTATTGTGTGACATATCAAATAAAAGGGGTTGTGTTGTGAGCATCTCAGATATATATTTTTTTATAATTTTAGCAAAAATGCTATTATTATTACCATAGCTTGTCCTGAGTATCATAGCTCCATGTTCTAATACGCTGAGGGCCTACCGCGAAACGAAATTCGTTTTCGTTTGTGTATCTCCGTCTCTGTCGCACTTCCTAGTTCGAGCGACAGAGACGGAGATACACGAACGAAAACGAATTTCGTTTCGCGGTAGGCCCTTTGGTTTTTTTCTGTGGCAGCATTCTATTCTGTCAATCCAATGTTATCAAAGACACCTTCGAATTCCACGCAATATTAAATTATTATATAATTATTACGGATGTACTAAAGTAATGCATATTGATGTCAATGGTGCGTAATTGGTAAACTTCTGTTACCTTGCCTTGATTGCAAATTTCTACCATAAATTGAACTAATTACCTCTTCATTTCATACTGTGTTCGCTCAACGGAGATAATATATCTGATTAAAATATGAACGCACGTTCAAAATTTACTGTCAAGTGTCAACATCGCTACACAACACACGTACGTACAAAACCATAAAACAAATTTTGTAGTTGAAAGTGAATTCCAAACGTACATTTTTCTTCATACACTACAATATTATTGAAATTTGCACATGACACGTATCTTCATAAAGCGTTAGCACCAGTTGCCACTAAAATAAAATTGATTTCGAGTATAACCTATAAGAAGTAATTTCGAGTTAAAATGCATAAAAATCCAGAGTTTCAAGTAGTAGTTCTGGCTGCGGGTAGAGGATCTCGCCTGCCAGACGTTGGAGGCTCAGTTTCGAAATGCCTACTACCTGTAGGACCGTATCCAGTCCTTTGGTATTCCCTGCACCTATTGGAGAAAATGGGATTCCAAGGTAAGAAGTCTTCAATTATTATTGATTATTACATTTCAAAAGTTTGCCAAGCACAAGTAATATTGCCAAGTAGTATAACCCTGCAACTTACTAGGTAATATTATGCAATAATTTTCATAACATTTCATCTTACAGGATATCATTAATTTTTCCCACATTTATTACTACAGTAAGAAAAATTAAATACTATTTTGAAAGATTTTCAATTTTATTACTGACTAAAGCAAGTCCCAAATGATTATTAATTTTATATCCACTTGAACATTATTTGATTTCTCTGTTCCAGAAACTTTAGTTGTGGTTCTAGATGAGGACAATTCAAACATTCTGAATGCATTAGAAAGATGCCCATTAAAAATCAAGTATGAACTTATAAACATACCTTCGGATGATGATTGGGGCACAGCAGACACACTCAAACATATCAGCAGCCGAATAGTCACAGACCTCTTGGTCGTAT
Source organism: Epinotia nisella (assembly GCA_932294315.1). Lineage (NCBI taxonomy): Eukaryota > Metazoa > Arthropoda > Insecta > Lepidoptera > Tortricidae > Epinotia > Epinotia nisella. The sequence continues at coordinate 16,230,411 of OW028681.1, forward strand.
CGGGTGATCTCATCACCAATATAAATCTCAATGAAGTACTGAACCTGTATAGGAAACATGACGCGGCACTTACTGCTTTGTATTTCAACAATGGACCAGAAGAGTGGATTGAGCTGCCTGGGCCTAAAACAAAATCCAAACCTGAGAGGGATCTAGTGTGTATCGATAAAGAAACTCAAAGGCTTGTTTTCGTAGCCAGTGCAAGTGACTTTGAAGATAATGTGACATTACCGAGACTTGTCATTAAGAAATTCAATTCAATTAGCATGTACAGTAGGCTGCTAGATGCCCATGTCTATGTCATGAAGCACTGGGTAGTCAATTACCTGGTCGAAGCTGATAAATATATTTCACTCAAGGGTGAACTGGTGCCGCATATTGTTAAGAAACAACTGAGCAAGCCAAGAGATCCATCTGATAAAAAAAAAGGCTTTTCCGAGAAAAACCTTGATGTGTCAAAGGATATTTTTGACTATGCAGTAGAACATGGCTATGAGAGTCAAATCAGAGACATGTCTCATTATAATGACCATGAGCATGGCTCTAAAGGTGTTTATTACAATGATATACTTAGATGTTATGCACATATTGCACAGAAAAACACATTTGGTATTCGTGTGAATACACTTTCAGCTTTTTATTTATCAAATAACAAGGTATGTATATTGCCTTGTATAGGACTGCCAATGTCTATACAACGTCGCATGCCTTTAAAATAATTAATCTAGCTAAGATTAATTTTGGAGGAGTCACTGAAACATTCATTTTCTTGGTATTAGCACTAGGACCTTTATTTAAGAGTCCCCAGGGCAGAAGATTTGTATTTCAAATTACACTTATTTTCTCTACATTATTACCCGACTGCCGAAGGAAATGAGGGTTGTATTTTTTCGAGCATATGTATATATGTATGTATGTGTGTATGTCTTATTCTTTGGCACATCCTACAGCCTAAACCATTTGATGGATTTCGACATATGAGGTGTCATTGGATTCCACTTAATTGTGGGAATGACATAAGCTATCATATTTGTGAAAAAGGAGTTGGGTTTTTCGAAAATTCGTTTGATTTCACTTGTTTCTATTATAATTTCTAGCAACAGAAACTACTTTCCGACCTAGATATGGCGGGTCCCATTCTGTATACAGTTTTATGTTATTCCAGACCACCATTTTAAAATGATAGCCAAACTATGTTTCTATGGGGAGCCGAATTGTGTGGAGCTTCTTGGGAACTTAACACAATAGAATCATCTATTACAATCTTTTTAATTGAGTTAATAGATGGCGCTATTGTTTACTAGGCTCGGATGTATAGTACAAATTTTATGAACGTTTTTAAACTGAGATCTCATTATTAACCAACCAAGATATTAAATTTGTTTCATGGTATTCTAATTCTTAAAGCAATTGAGATCAGACTCCTTTAACCCATTCACTTCCACCAACTTGAACTTAGTTTGTCACGGTTGCCAACCCTCCGCCACCGCATTCATATGAAGTCCAAAAACAATAAACTTAAGGCTTCTGTGGCGTTGCATTTTTTTCGGTGACAGCGAATAGGTTAAGTTAAGAAACTTCCTGAAACTTAATTTAATATGTTTGAAGTTAAACCGCACTTATTTGGAAGTCAAATGTTGGGCATGGATTTGTGCCTAAGCATACAATGGGTTCATAATCAGATGAGTTTTGTCTTTGAGTGTCCATTAATATCTAATTTGTCTTATATTCCAGATCTTGTCCAAATGGGAAGACCTCACTGGATTGCCTTTAACTGATAGATTCTATCCAACCAGTGAAGTGAAGACTAGACAGATAGATGAAACCTCCATAGTTGGGGACAAAAGTGTTGTCAGCGAGAAGACTTCCATTAAAAACACTATTATTGGGGCCAACTGTACCATTGACAACAAAGTTAGACTGACCAACTGTATATTGATGAATAATGTTGTTATTAAGGAAGGGTGAGTATATCCATCATATTACTACACATATGAGACATATACTCGTACACAATGAGTATTATTGCAATAGGTATTATATGACAATATTATTGCGATATTCAGAATTGTATGGATAAGTTGCTGCAATGTCGTCAATATGCATGTGATACGTATTGTGATAATGAGGTAATAATAAATAAAAAAGCCTTTTATTTCTTACAGAATACAAGAAAGTTACATATTGTTTATTAGTAATATAAGCTTAAAAGATATGGGGTATCGTCGTTGATAATAGTCGTTGTGTAATCACCCCCATTAAAAGTCCCTTAAGAAAACTGATAAAAAAAATTGTGGACAATCTTACACAAATCAACTAGACGACGATAAAGATACTTAATAAATAAATACTTAAATACATTGAAAACATCCATGACTCAGGAACAAATTCATGCTCATCACACAAATAAATGCCCCAGGCCAACCTCTAGCGTCGTGGGCAGCGTCACTACCAACTAGGCTAAAGCGGTCGTCAAATAATAAGTGTGACCAGTTCTAAATCTAATAACTTTTGATGAGATATATTATCATCAGAATATTACATTTGCTCTATATAGGTCTCGGGTATCAAGTGGGTATGAATTTAAGAGGGCGTTACTGTGCACACTAGCGCCACTGGTAAATAATTGTGATTATTTAAATTTCACGATAGATATTTAAAAAAGGAGGCCACTACTCACTGTATTTTGTATTTAAGTACCTTCTGAATACACCAAACTAGTTTTTATGTTGCTGGATTCGTCAATCTATGCGTCCAAAGTAAAAACGGCCGTTTTTCTTTTGAGTTCATAGATCGACGAATCCAGCAACATACAAACTAGCTTGGTGTATTCACAAGGTACTTAAATACAAAATACAGTGAGTAGTGGCCTCCTTTTTTAAATATCTATCGTGAAATTTAAATAATCACAATTATTTACCAGTGGCGCTAGTGTGCACTGTAACGCCCTCTTAATAATGAATTATCAATAATTTATACAATATCAATTCATTCAGAACATTTACATATACTAGAGATTATTTGAGTTGGCCGAATCGCACGCGCTTAAACGAGGCTTTCTTATATAAATTTCAAATTAAAGGAAAAATGTAATGCTCCGAGCCGGATTTGACCCGGCGACATAGGCATACATATACATATATCTTTCTTATAATTTTGCCTGTATACCCATTCACCGCAAAGTGAACCCAAGTCCGTCACTGTTGCAACCCACCTGCCACCAACGTAATACGAAGTCCAAAAACAATAGACTCAAAACTTACGTGCCATGGAGGTACCACCCCGCATTTTCTGTGGTGGCGAATGGGTTAAAACACACTACTAATGATGCAACCTGCTATAGTTAGAATAGGCTTGTGACCTCATGTTAAAATTGATAACGTAGCGTTGCTAAATGTATAGTAAACCATCAAGTTATTATAATAAAGTAAAAATTACAAAATATAGTTAATAATTATAATCATAAAAAGATGTAATAAATTAAGTAAAGTGAGATAAGTATGGTTATCCGTTGTCTAGTACCCATAGTACAGGCTTTGCCTAGTTTGGGACTAGATCAATTGGTGTGAATTGTCCCACGATTTTTTTTTTTTTATATGGACCTTGAAAGTTTAGAAAAAATATGCATTATTTTTATTGTCCAAGAGTAAATTTAAAGCTACCAATAGAATCCTTACGCTTTTATAGAAACAAAATTGTATGACAGTTATGGACGCAGTATTTCAATTTACTCGATGTTCCATAGAATGATTAGTTCCAATAGCAAAGTGTGACGTCATACTTTTATATGTCAATCAGTATGACGCGTTTTGGCTGCGGCCAGCGAGGTCCGTCTTTACTCAATTTTTTGGGTATTTATATTATGTTCTTTAATTGTAGTTGCTCCCATACAAATATTTGTTCCTCTCCAAAAACTGGTTCGAGTGGCATGGTAAAAAAAATCTTAGTAAGCCTATTAAGGGTATGTATTTTTTATTGCGGCTATTCTCGACATTTGTGTCTGCGTCTAATTGCCACAACTCCATATAAAATATTTGTAAATGGTCGTGGTAATTAGACACAACCGCAGCCACTAAATTTGAGAATGGCCGATTGCTGTCTCATTTCAACTATAGCATGTTGCTGTGAAAATTTGCTAGGTGTGTAATGTTATGTCTTTATTTGTACATTGCCAACTACACATCAAACAATTCATTGAAATATCCTTAATGGGCTTAATGATTATGTCTTAACTAGTACATGTATGTATTTCCAGATGCGTCCTCCAAGACTGTGTAGTATACACAGGTGCCAACATAGAGCCGGACTGCAACCTCAGCTACTGCCTCGTGGGCCCGCACCACACCGTTCCAGAAGCGTCCACCGGCAACCACCAGATCCTTATTGAGACTACTGACAATATGATTACTCTGGGTTAGATATATTGCAATATATTTATATCATTATCATGGTGTTTTAATATCAAGTGTATATAAAAATGTAGAAAGGCGGCGCATTTCGGTACAGAAGCGCAACACGCGGAGCAAAGAACGCGCGGTATGCTTATAACCTTACAACATTTTTAAGCGCTCAAAAGCGGTGCTGTAAACCACCTGAATGATACCACAAGGATGTAGGACCGGCCAGGACAGTATGCCCAAGGTCTAAAGGTCTGATTACTTGCATCCAAGTAATCAACGCGATCTGATCGAAGTCCCGTCGCGTCGCCAGCAAAATTCGCGAATTGTATGAGAAATATTCCTGAACTGAGAATGTAGAATTAAACCGAGCTTATCTGCAGAAGCCGTTACGTTAGCGCAGTTACGGGAGTTATAGCGAATTTAGACCTAAAAAACCGGCCAAGTGCGTGTCGGACCACGCAAAACGAAGGGTTCCGTGCCTATTAAAAAGGTCGTATCGTCACAGAAATTTTACGGCACTTACGTCCTTTTCTTTGAGGAAGGCAGTTTTTCAGCAATATCTCGAAAACCTCTGAACCGATCTTGTTCAAAACAATTTTCGGTGAATGAAATTAATAAGCCCTATGTCCATGAATTTTTCCATATTTTTAAAATACACCGTTCAAAAATTAGAGGGGGGGTACAGAATTTTAGTGACTTTCGGGGCGATTATCTCCGACCCTATTCACTTAGTCAAAAAAAATGCTAAGAAATCTTATATTTATTTTGAAAGGCCTATCGATTGATCCACACGGGGAGTAACAATGAAAAAAAATTTTTTGACTTTTTGTTTTATGTATGGAGTGCACCCCTAAAAAAATTTTTTTTTGTCATTTTGATTACAAAACTATGTAGCGGCTAACAAAATACACCTATCCTCAAAATTTTATTCAAATACACCTTATAGTTTTCGAGTAAAATGCCTGTGACATACGGACAGACGGACAGACGGACAGACGGACATGACGAAACTATAAGGGTTCCGTTTTTGCCATTTTGGCTACGGAACCCTAAAAACAAGAGTATTGCTGTGTCCCTTTCGTCAATGTCTGAATCCAAATTGACCGACAATTTTGTGTTTTTTAGGGTTCCGTAGCCAAAATGGCAAAAACGGAACCCTTATAGTTTCGTCATGTCCGTCTGTCCGTCTGTCCGTCTGTCCGTCTGTCCGTCTGTCCGTCTGTCCGTCTGTCCGTATGTCACAGGCATTTTACTCGAAAACTATAAGGTGTATTTGAATAAAATTTTGAGGATAGGTGTATTTTGTTAGCCGCTACATACTTTTGTAATTAAAATGACAAAAAAAATATTTTTTAGGGGTGCTCTCCATACATAAAACTAAAAGTCAAAAAAAAAAATTCATTGTGACCCCCCGTGTGGCACATCAATCGATAGGCCTTTCAAAATAAATATAAGGTTTCTTAGCAGTTTTTTTGATTAAGTGAATAGAGCCGGATATAATCGCCCCGAAAGTCACTAAAATTCTGTCCCCCCCCTCTAATTTTTGAACGATTTTGAAATTCATGGACATAGGGCTTATTAATTTCATTCACCGAAAATTGTTTTGAACAAGATCGGTTGAGAGGTTATCGAGAAATTGCTGAAAAACTGCCTTCCTCAAAGAAAAGGACGTAAGTGCCGTAAAATTTCTGTGACGATACGACCTTTTTAATAGGCACGGAACCCTTCGTTTTGCGTGGTCCGACATGCACTTGGCCGGTTTTTATTTACATCCCTTGGTTTAACTATGTTGCTATTTTATTTGCTCAGGCGCTTTACGCGTACCAATCTAAAAACAAATCTGACAATAGGTTTTACATCGTATTTTTCCCACGCATAAAATTATTAATATAGCATACTTAAATTAGAATAGCCCTTATTTCTTTAATTGTATACAAAATAATTTTGTAGTCGTAACCAAGAAGGTTTTTCTTTATTTTTATTGCCTATAATTATTGTGCAATTGAAGTCGGACTAGGAAAAATTAGCTTCCTATTATTTATTTCTTTTGAACGTTTCCTGATTTCAAATGAGCTCATTATTATTAATAAAAAAAAAAGTGACGTGCATGTGCATTTCAAATCGAAGTACCCCGACAATTATGGAAATCCTCGTACACTTTGCTGTAGTTCTGAAATCTGCTTATTGTTATTGTGCCCTTGCGTCAAGAGACTTAAACCTATCACAAACTCCAAAATTAGGCCAATATGGCAGTTGAATTGTGAACAAAAAATATAAATTTCTAATTAAAAGAAACATTGAAAAATTTAATGCTCCGAGACGGATTCGAACCGGATTAGAAATTTATAAATTTTGTTAGCAACGATACTGCGTAATAAAAAATAAACAAAAAATATCTTGTGAAACGCTTCGTTAAGCGACCCGGCGACTAGCGAGCACGAATATGAATGTGTAACCGTAGCGTAGAGTTCCATTTGCCTCTATAATATATATAGCCCAAATGAAAAAGTTCGACGAGTAATAAATAAACTAGAAAATGAGGACACTCAGAGGCCTCTAGTGGTACTCTCATAAAACATATCAATCCTCGTCCACATAGATGGCGCCACATGTCCACTACTTCGCGCTGTTATGTTCGTCCCAGTTCATCGGGCCGCGTCGTCGCATGGAACTAAGCCGTAATGTTATTGTTTGATATTTTTTCCGTACTACGAGTAGAATGGGACTAAAAAATACACACACCTTTGCAACTAGTAAGAGTAGTTCGTCAATTAAGTGAAACTCATGAAACATTTGTACTTCCTTTCGTGTAGATGGCGCTGCCTGTCGATTACTTCACGCTATCGTTTGTTTGTCCCAAAACACTTACATACTCGTATGCGATTTCGCTGAGTCACAGAATAGATAATAGTATTACTATAAACAGTTTTTGAGGAATGTTGGGATACTGAAAACGTATCTTCACACCCGTAAATTACAATATCAAGCTAAAGACATCTTGATTCGATACCTTCTAATGATACCGAGGCGAGGCCTGAGGCCTGACCTGACGGGCCTGAGGGAAATTCCAATTGTGTATGTGTACAGTCACCAGCATATCACCTTCTAATGATACCGAGGCGAGGCCTGAGGCCTGACCTGACGGGCCTGAGGGAAGTTCCAATTGTGTGTGTGTACAGTCACCAGCAAATCTGCTACATCAAAGCGTGCATAAATATATCTGACACGACTCGTATTCAGAGCAATGACGCGTTGTTGCAGACTCAGTGGCGGATTTACCAGCAGGCTGAGTAGAGGCTGTGGAGCCTAGGGTGGCAGATTTTAGGAGCGGCAAATTCATGATTGTGAACTGAGTATCGCATTGCAGAGGTCAGTAGGGGCGGCAAAATTTGAACAGCCTACTGGCGGCAAATGTGTAAATCCGCGCACTAGTTGCAGTGTCCAAGAGGCAACCGGATGGCTCGGCTCGCGGTATTTGAGCTCCCGAAGTTTTAAAATTAAAAATCATTTATTTCAAGCTACACATTATGGGCTCATTAAACAGTTAAGAAGATTTATAATTACATTGAGCCACAAATAATTTATTAATTAACATTAAAATTATCCTACACCAGTCCTTACATTACATGCCTGAAGTGTGGTTGATTTTCCGCCCCAGTCCCAGTTGGCTCAGTTCGGCTTGTGCAGGGCGGTTCCACAACACTTTAGGAGCTCAAAATCGCGAGCCATCCGGTTGCCTCTTGGACACCGCAACTACGCGTCATTGCTTTAACTACCATCTATATTTAGGGCCTTTAGGAAATGTCAGATATTTTTGCCGGCTGTGTTATAGCAGATACTAATGATTATGATACTCGAACAATGGACCCCACACGATAACTTCTGAGGTCGAGGCAGACCGAAAAGGAGATGGCGGGACGACCTTGATACGGTTTTTACAGATTGGCGAACATTAGCACAGAACCGAGATGAGTGGCGGGACAAAAGGGGAGGCCTTTGCCCAGCAGTGGGACACAAAATAGGCTAATAAAAAAAACACATAATGCAACTAACTGATCAAGCAGAAGGAAGTAAAGGAAGGGTATATAAAAATAAAACTCTTTAACTTCATTCTACCTACTTTATATTCAAGTAAAATAATCAAAATCAGTCTCCAAAAAACCAATTAGGATGATACATAATAATTGGATTTTTTTTATGATATTCTTCAATGTGAATATTAGCTGTAAGCCACTTTTTCATTCTGTATATCAAAACCGTACAATTTATTATGGAATTGTTACTTTCTCAGTTAGCATGTTAAATATAAATAAATAATAAATAAATATTAGTGGACAATCTTACACAAATGGAACTAGTCCCACAGTAAGCTCAATAAGGCTTGTGTTATGGGTACTAGACGACGATATATTTAATAAATATAAATACTTAAATACATAGAAAACATCTAAGACTTAGAAACAAATATTAATGCTCATCACACAAATAAATATTTGCCCTTACCGGGATTCGAGCCCAGGACCTTCAGCTTCGTAGGCAGTGTCACTATCCACTAGGCTAACCGGTCGTCATATTAAGTATCAATTAGGACATGATACTAATTGGGAATAGATGAAAATTTTAAAAGCGGCTGATTTTTTTTTGATGATAGGAATAACCTTCCTTAGAACCAAAAATGTTACAGATTTTTCAGCTGCGTCAATTTTTTTGAAAGATATGAACAGTTTTCTCACTTACGTTTTGGGTCATAGTGCATATGGGTATAGTGCGAGAAAAATCGAGAAAGCTCGCGCGGCGTCTTGTGCTAACCGTGCTGTAGATTGAGAGGACAACAGCGGGACAGACACCAGACATCGGACAAAAGATTTTCGGTCCAAGCTGAAGCATAGAACTTCGTTCGCTTCGCTCGCTCGTTTGAACAGGAAAAGTCTGTCAGATTGTAGCTTTGTAAGTCTGAAAATTTACATTATTTGGGTAATCTCCGGAATTGCTCATCCGATTTCAAAAATTATTAGACTTTCTGGATGGACATAAACTATGTTTCATGCCGCGGGTTTGCCTGCGCTCTTTGAAATACGCGGGTGAAGCTGCGCGGGTATCTACTACCTATAAGATACATTTTTGGGCTGTGTTGGGATACCTAATACGTATCACCCCGCCCTTAATGTTAGAGACATGCATTTTTCGCCTTATCACAATGGAATAAGGTGCAAAAGTGTACCTATACTATACATAATCTTTGGCGTCGACCGTTTAACGTTTTATCGACATATACTTACATACTATTATTATTTTATTCCTTTCGCTTATTTTGGCGTTCACTGTACCTACTTATGTTTATTTAAGGTGCGGCTCCTGGTTTATCCCAAGACATGACAATCAACGCGGAAGTCAGCATGTGATGACCCTAATTAGGAGAGTCGTTTCCCTAGAGCGGCCACGCGTAATGCACTTTCAATGGATTAGAATGCACGTGGCAGCTGTATTGCGTGAGTCCTTTGTACACATCACTAATACTTATCAAACCTCTAGTCCTTTTAGGGCTATTGGCATGTTTACTTTAAGTAGTCTTGCTCATTTAGCTATACCGGATCAAATTTGGCAGAAAATCGCAATTACACACCCGGGTCGTTCTTCTTTTCGACCGACAATAGCCTGTCCTTCGTCTTATTACGGCATCTGATTTGAGTAATGATGTTTACGGTTTTATAATGTTCGAATGAACGTCCATATTATTTTATTAATTAGTGATATTTAATATTTCACTTTCTCTAACTAGCATTTCTTTTAATGTTTTTTTTTTCGTAGAATGCCGTGACAGAGTGGTAAACCAAAATGTTGTCCCCACTGAAAGAGTCCACTTTGTCACATGTTTTTTTTTAGAAACCAACCGTAAATAAATATTTATATTGGCCAGAAAGGAAACTTTAATTAGTTCTAATGAAGAAACCTATGCATTTTTTTTAAATCGCACTTCAAAACCACAATTTTCGATAGTTCAAAAACCAAAAAAACAGAAAAACCTCGGATCATTGTCGGTAAAAAAGAAGAACGACCCACCCACCAAATGTTTTTTTAGGGTTCCGGTACCTCAAAAGCAAAAAACGGAACCCTTATAGGATCACTCGGTTGTCTGTCTGTCCGTCTGTCACAGCCGATTTGCTCCGAAACTACTTACTAGACCGATTGAATTGAAATTTGGTACACATATGTAAATTGATGACCGAAAGATGGACGCGTAAAGTAAGTTAATGAATTCTGAACAAGGGGGCCACTTTTGGGGGGTAAACTGGAAAATTTAAAAAAAAGTTTCGCCAACTGTATTGTGTGATATATCAAATGAAAGGGGTTGTTGTAAGCATGTCAGATTTTTTTATTTATAATTTTATCATAAACAGATTTAAAGTAATTTAGGAAAAAAGACGTAAATTGACCATTCCCTCCCCTTATCTCCGAAATTACTAGGCTTAAAATTATAAAAAATATATATAAAATAGTTCCTTGCCTAAAGATTACAGGAAAACCTATAAGAAGTCTGAGTATTCAAAAACACTTATGAAATTTAGATTATAAACGGAACCCTCACCACGCGAGTGGAACTCGCACTTGTATGGTTTTTTATATTACATTATTGGTGTCGGGGGTTTAATTTATGTAGTTAAGTACAGGGGTATTCATATACGCAAATAAATAAGGACATACTTAAATATCTGTACAGGACTTTATTGTCAGTGGCATAAAGGTGTGTACAGATATTTATGTACGTATATTATGAATATCCCTGACTGTACTTACTTATATTACCCACAGGTTTATAATGGTCACCTTTATCGCAGGTACAAGATAAACTTTCCTTTCTTTTTAAACTACTTGATAGAAAGAAAATGGGATTCTTTATTTTTTATTTATGATACGATGGTGCAATAAACGATATATAAAAGAGAGAGTATCCGATATCTATATTGCACTTTCGAGTTTAATATTCCAAGATTTTTTACCTAAATATCTTCTTATTTTCGTTCATTGTTCCAAACACACACCGTTATTTTAAAGCTCCGACACGAAACAATTTGGCGAGGAGTATAATTGAAGTATATTTGCCATCAGATTTAACGGAGCGGCCAAAGTGCTCACAAATATCTGAACACGTCTCTAATGCCTCGACAATAGAGACGTGTTCAGATATTTGTGAGCACTTTGGCCGCTCCGATATATATGATGGCGATTGTACCTACTTACCGCAAACCCTTATGTAACGCACACCGCATTGTGTTGGCAACGGAACGCTTCCTGGCGGCTTTATTGGGGCTTAAACAGTGAGCATCCTCGCTTTCATCTGTGGTTAATGCATTGATTGTGGTTGAGATTATTTAATATGGCTGACTTTGTATAAAACTGTCATTGGAATTTGAATCATCTACCTTGGACGGTAGAGTTGCTTTTTGGATGGTCTACTTTGATGCAGTTCAGCCGACTCAAATAATCTCGAGTATGACACGTAACGTCTACACTAACAATGACAATTCGATGTACATTACAGCTACCACCTTCACTCGACCCAGCAATGTACGTCGAATTATCATTGTCAGGTGACAGATTGTCAAGTTGGTGAAATATGGGGCCTGGTATTCGTACAGGCTACCTACTCATTCCCACCTCTCGCGAACCCTCGTAATTCTGAATCCTACGATGAGATAGAGTGGGTAGAGTGGTGTCACAAGTTTATTTTTGTAATTATTTGCATTTCTATATCCAACAAATACGCTATCAATACAATAGAATAGCATAAATTTATTCATGACAACTTGACAACAATATAAAACGCACATATGTAGATAAGCAAACACAAACAGCAATAAATAGTGCCACGACACGGTTCCATCTCAACGTTAGCCTAGTGCCCAGCGCTGGTCTTCCGATGGAACCATCGGGTGATTCCACGGCGTAACACACAATAAAATTATAAGTACCTACGCATTTCGTGGTACAGTCGAGTTCGAAAATATTATTCACGGACGAAGTGATGCAAAATATTTCAACACGATTTTATTATTAAAGATAGCCCCCATATTTTTGAACTTTTGTGGTTCCATGATGAGTTTAAGTCTACATTTGTAGATACACATAAACTATGAAGTTGACTGTGTATCTGATGGAACAAGGATGGTTGCCCTTTTCGAGGGTACCTTCTTTCATAATGTTGGACTAGGAGCTTTGTCAGACGTTACCGGGCTAGGTGCCTTTTGAAGGCATATTCGCCCTGTATATACCTGACCTAGCGCCGCTGTTGTCAAACACTAGGAATAGCTATTGAATGGCGACATTATCTCGCCATGTCGGATAGTTGTCGTAGGACCTTTTGTGGTATTTTAAGGGTAGGCCTGCCCCCTGGAGGGAAGTCCTAATAACCCTGATGCCGCTGCTGGTTGGGGACTGCTTATCCACCATATTCGCAACTGACCATCATATATGGAAACCGTGTCCTATCCATCTGTGACCCCGTTGGTAGTGTGCAGCCCAGCATCAACATATGATTGAGATTATTTAATGAGGCCGACTTTTTATAAAACTGGCATTGGAAATGGAATCTTCTACCATGGACGGTAGAGTTGCGTTTGGAATGAGCTACTTTGATGCAATTCGGCCAACTCAGACAATCTCATGTACACGCTTATAAGGATGCATTAAGGACGTAGGTAACTATTTATCACAACCACTGACAGACGAGATGCAGCAATAGTTCGAATGGTACATAATATGGCTGTTTTATTCCAACTATAGTTGCATCTTTGTCGGTAGTTGCGATAAATTGCTGCGATTGTAATGCGTCTAGCGCTCTATGTTGGGTCACAGTTGCCACCAAAGTACGCATGCAATAAGCGATCGTTGCAAATACATTTAAAGCAACTCACGGCTGACATACACGGAGTTATGTAATGTGTTTGTTTATTTTTATCCTGGACACATACCGCATACCGCGCTCCAACGTCGATGAAGTTATGATATGAGATAGTGACAAACTTATGTGGTCGTATGTGGAACGTAAAATTTCTAGGTACGTGCGAGGTAGTAATCATGCCATTATTATGACCAATACGAGTGTTATGGTTATATAACGGTTGCACAGGTGTACGTTTGATTGACTTACAAATATAATAATTTCATTGGATCATATTATTATTTGATGTAAAAAACGAGGAATTGCGAACAATTTTTTGGTGTTTAATAAATCCTATCAATGTTATAAACACGAAAGTTTGGTGGTTTGAACTCAGTACTGAACAGACTTTGATGAAACTTTTCAATAATATACATACTTGGTTATACTCGCGGGTAAATTAGAATTCGATATGTATAGAGAATGGTTTACATTCGTGCGAAGTCCGGAGCATGAGTTTGTACCATTTACCGATACTGTTTTTGCGCTATTTGTCTAATAGAAAATTGTCACTAAGATTCAGATTCAGATTCAGATTCAGATTTGTTTATTATCATAATTTTACAATTAAAATCATAGTACAATGAATATACAGATAAAAATGTGTTAAAATTATGACTTGTCAGTTACAATACAATACAATAAATCAATAGATGTGTACAGATGTGTACAGAAATGTTATTATTTGTAAATAGTTTAATAATACTCATACCCATAGCATAAATGCTATTACATAAAATAGATAAAGAGAACATAAAATAAATATAAACGTCAAGCTTTTAAGATCTTGTTATTATAGTCATTTGAAAGAAATTCTTGTAAACTATACAGTGTTTTTTCAAGCAATAGTTGTTTTACATGGTGGCGAAAAGAGTTGTCGTTCGTTATGGTTTTAAGGTTTGAAGGTAGCCGGTTAAAAAGTCTTTGTCCTATTAACTTTGGAAGTTTTGTGCCTATTCTAAGTCTGGACGAGGTTGTTTTTAAGTCATTTGCATTTCTCATTGATCTCGAACAATTTTTACCTCTCCTTTGAAATTCATTTGGATTACGTTTAACATACATCAAAACTTCCAATATATAAGTTGAAACTGATGTTAAAATACTAAGTTTTTTAAAATGTTCGCGACACGTGTCTCTGTACTTTGCATACGCAAGTACTCTAATTGCACGTTTCTGCATCTTTAGGATGCGCTCATAATCCGTACTGTTGCCCCAAAGTATAATCCCGTATGAAAGTTGAGAGTGTATGTACGCATATTACAGCTCTTTTAAGCAAGTTTCTGACACAAGTGGTCTTAATTGTCTTAGAACATAGATCCCTTTTGCTAACTTACTGCATAATGTATCTATGTGATCTTTCCATGACATTATTGGATCAATCTGAAAGCCAAGCAGTTTGACGCTTCGTTCGTTTTGTAGTTTGACACCATTTGACAATGTTATATCAGTTTTCTCTGGTAGGCTGCGTTTCGCTTCAAATATCATGATATTTGTTTTCTCAGCATTTAATTTCAGGCCATTTATTGCAAACCACTTACTTAATAACGTTACCGCATTTTCAATTTTTTCTTTTAACTCGGTTTTTGTGTTTGCATTGACTATAACTGTAGTATCATCCGCATATAGGATCATCTCACCATCCAGATCAAGACTTGCCAAGTCATTTAGAAATATAGAGAAGAAGCTGTTACCTAATGCAGATCCTTGCGGGACGCCTATTCTTGTAGCCTGGGCTTCGGATCGATGTCGTTTCCCGTCAATTTTTATTTCTACAACTTGCTCTCGTTCTGCTAGGAAAGATTTCAGCAGTTCAGCGGCTTTTCCTTTTATACCATAGGCACCCAGTTTAGAGAGCAAGAGTTCGTGATCTACTGTGTCGAATGCCTTCGAAAGATCCAGGAATATGGCTGCGACTTTTCTTTTTCTTTCTAGAAGGCCTACAATCGTCTCGGTAAACTTAAGTGTTGCGCTAGTTGTTGATCTGCCAACCTTATATGCATATTGTGCGTCAGTTAGTAATTTGCTATCCTCAAGATATTGCATTAGGTTTTTGGACATTATTGACTCTACTACTTTAGAAATCGTTGGTACTATGCTAATTGGTCTGTAGTTGGTAAGAAATTGAAATTCGTAAAAAAAAAAATATTAAGTGGGATAGTAGCGTAGCTTAGGTAGCCACTATTGTAGAATACTGTAAATATACATTACCGTACCTATATATCAGTATAAACCGTTTTAACGGTATAAATGGTAGAGTTCAGAGTCAGAGCTCTATATTTTACTGTGTTGAATATTAGATAATTTTATCTCTGCAGTAGGTAAGGTAGGTACCTAGGTAGGATATCTGTACTTCCAAATTTACGTCCATCTCCTCAACAGGGCTAGGTATAGGTTCCGCAGCTACTCACAGCTATCTTCTGATTCCTCATTGTCAGATGAGCTCAAGCATAGTTTGCACTACGTTGACACGTTTACTTCTCGTGAAGTAAAGAGTTTTAATGTTTTATGAGTATAAAATAAAGTATATGATGAAATTATGCCTCAAAGATGAAAAAATATGATTCATTAACCGTCAGAAGTAACGTATTTCCGTAAAATAAATGTCTGTTGCGCTCAGAAGTAAAATATTTCCCACAAATTGGAAACCCCAAATAACATTAAAATTCTGAAGTAATCACGAAAATATCACTAGTAATTTATTAAGCACATAAAACAACTCAAAATCTATCCATACCACAAATTAAAAAAGCGGATTTTTTCGCGATATAACGACCCACGAACAGACAATGTTTTGGCAACACTCGACTGACGATGTCACTTTGACATGTATAAAAAAAGGGGTTTTAAATAAATATTTTATATTTGACACAAAGCGGGATCGAGGCTCCTACAGAGCGATTAGAGCACGTATGAGTAAGAATAAGTATGAGTTTATATGATATAAAAAATACTAGTAGAATGTTTCTAGAAAAACAATCTAATAGAAAGATAGTTAGATTTAATGTCTAAAAAAATTTACGCTTTTCGCTATAATTCACGAGGTCCGTCAGGTTTAATAGATTTAGTTTTCACTGCGTGACCGAAGTGCGTTTACTAATTTTAACAGTAAATATTGACGAGATTACTGAGTACAAGTGTTATTAAATGTTCAGTGTTCACCATTTTTTTAAATCTAAATCCATTAGAGATTTATGTTTTGAACTGGTAAGTTCACCATTATTATCTACAAAAAAAACTGTGTCTTCTTTAGGTCAAGTTAGAATGATGACTGGTAAAGGTCGCGGGAGTCCGCTGGAAGCGGGTAGCGCAGAACTGGTCATCACGGAACAGAATTTTTTTTATTGTTCTGTGCCGGTCATCGCGGCGCTCTTTGGGAGAGACCTATATCCAGCAGTGGACGTCTTTTAGCTGATATGATGATGATGATTATAAATAGACTTCAACTTTTGTCGCGTCCGCTTCAACGCGCCTAACCGAAACACTTTGAAAACAAATTGGAATGTGAATTGTATGTCTTAGGTTGACCCTCTGTTCAAGAGCGTTATTTGATTGCCGTTTGTGCAAGCACCAGTCTAGACATGTATACGTACATTAGGACGGTTTACATCACCAATATTTTACGGACCGGTTAACGTTTAACAAGGCGCCGGCAGCTAACCCAATAAGAACTGTCATATTTTTAATACAACAAGCTTTAAACGAACGTTAAGGCTGAAACAACCGGCCCTAATCCGCCCGTTTTGACGACCGCTTTAGCCTAGTTGGTAATGACGCTGCCTACGAAGCTAGAGTTTTAGGTTCGAATCCCGGTAAGAGCATTTATTTGTGTGATGAGCACGAACATTTGTTCCTGAGTCATGGACGTTTTCTATGTATTTAAAAGTATTTATTTATCTATACAGGGTGAAATAGGGTTAGTAGAGCAAGAAGACCAAAAGCGAATAAGATGGTCATACTGAACAACTTTTCCCATGGGACCGACCACGAAATCATAAAAAGAAAGTCAGCTGTTCCATACATTAACTCCGATTAACTCACAGTTAACTCTTAATTGGCTCTTATTTTTTTACGATTTCGTGGTCGGTCCCATGGGAAAAGTTGTTCAGTATCTTATTCCCTTTTAGTCTTCTTGCTCCACGACCCCTATTTCACCCTGTATAAGTATGTTTATCGTCGTCTAGTACCCATAGTACAAGCTTTGCTTAGTTTGGGACTAGGTCGATTATTAATCACGACAACATCGCTAATCGTGAAAACCGTCCTGAAATCAGATAATAATTGTTATTGGCCACCAGAAATGAAAGGTGGCACCAATGGCGCCATTATTGGATTGCAGCAAATAGATTATTGCACATTGCGTGCAGATCGAGAGACTGGCCCGGTGAAGCAACGTGTGCTTATGTAATGGGTCCTAACGTAAACAAAATGCATGCAGTATGTGGTTAAAGTAAATGAGGCTTAAGTTCTCGTGAATCCTGTGCTATGCAGTACGTACACGCAAGGATATTCTAGTGAGTGGTAATAGTGGTATATATGTAGGTACCATTCTTAAAAGACCCAAGGTACAGACAACAGCAGCAAGAACAATGGCGGAAGTGTGTACTTTTGGACCTCATCACACAAATAATATGTAGAGTCGAAAAGTGGTAGACCACTTTCTTCTCTACTTATATTACATGCACCAATTATAAAAAACCGGCCAAGTGCGTGTCGGACCACGCAAAACGAAGGGTTCCGTGCCTATTAAAAAGGTCGTATCGTCACAGAAATTTTACGGCACTTTTCCTTTCTTTTTTCTTTCGGCGTCCTTTTCTTTGAGGAAGGCAGTTTTTCAGCAATATCTCGAAAACCTCTGAACCGATCTTGTTCAAAACAATTTTCGGTGAATGAAATTAATAAGCCCTATGTCCATGAATTTTTCCATATTTTTAAAATACACCGTTCAAAAATTAGAGGGGGGGGGACAGAATTTTAGTGACTTTCGGGGCGATTATCTTCGACTCTATTCACTTAATCAAAAAAAATGCTAAGAAACCTTATATTTATTTTGAAAGGCCTATCGATTGATGTGCCACACGGAGGGTCACAATGAAAAATTTTTTTTTGACTTTTAGTTTTATGTATGGAGTGCACCCCTAAAAAAATTTTTTTTTGTCATTTTAATTACAAAACTATGTAGCGGCCATCAAAATACACCTATCCTCAAAATTTTATTCAAATACACCTTATAGTTTTCGAGTAAAATGCCTGTGACATACGGACAGACGGACAGACGGACAGACGGACATGACGAAACTATAAGGGTTCCGTTTTTGCCATTTTGGCTACGGAACCCTAAAAACCGGACAAGTGCGAGTTCAACTCGCGTGGTGAGGGTTCCGTAAAATATAGAGAATTTTCCCGTTATAGGCAATCTTTAGGCAAGGAACTATTTTCCATATTTTTTTCAGAATTTTAAGCCCAGTAGTTTCGGAGATAAGGGGGGGGGGAAGGTCAATATTCGTCTTTTTTCCTAAATTACTTCAAATCTGTTTTTGCTAAAATTATAAAAAATATATATCTGAGATGCTTACAACAACCTGTTTCATTTTATCTGTCACACAATACAGTTTGCGCAACTTTTTTTTTTAATTTTCCCGTTTACCCCCCAAAAGTGGCCCCCTTGTTCAGAATTTATTAATTTACTTTACGCGTCCCTCTTTGGGTCACTAATTTACATATGTGTACCAAATTTCAACTCAATCGGTCCAGTAGTTTCGGAGCAAATCAGCTGTGACAGACGGACAGACAGAAGCACGGGTTATCCTATAAGGGTTCCGTTTTTTTTCCTTTTGAGGTACGGAACCCTAAAAATAAGACGCATCATCGAACGAAGTTAGTGAATCATTGGTTCCGTAAGTAAATATCAACATTAATGCGTTAACCCTAAAAATAAGACGCATCATCGAACGAAGTTAGTGAATCATTGGTTCCGTAAGTAAATATCAACATTAATGCGTTATATTCAATCGAAATCATTTATCATTGGGTACCAACGGCTGCCTCCATCGAGGCAATGTTATGTTATAAGCAGGTGCATCGAATTTCCGCTCTGCTGTCTTCCTTTTGGTTTATAAAACAAAAGTGTTGGCAGTTGCCGTGTTGAAAAGTAAGATGCATTGTTGTAGCGGTAATGAATTTTGTGACATTCACATTTATCTGGGTATGTATGTACCTATGTATGTTCGGGTGTAACTCAATTTTGAAGCAGACATCTTCAACCGATTGAGCTGAAATTGTGGGTATAAGTATAGTTTGGAGAAAATTTAATATTATGGTACCATTCGAGCTGATCTAATGAATGAGACAGAAGGTGGCCATGGGAATTCAGTACTTAACCGACGTAACCGCGTTGAGTTTGGGCTCGTTAGAATCGTCTCAATGAGTGACGGTATACAGAAAAAAGTACAGTCGGCAATAAAAGCTTATACCAAAATTTTTATTTTTGACAGTAACTTATTATTTGTAGCTAAGCTACAAAACGTTGTACGTCTTTGTTATCAACTTATCAGAAATATTTACGTAAAATACATAGCCTACCTACTCTGATCAATACAGGGCCGATATTTAAATGACGGGGACATATGCCTAGTTCGATGTCGCTGTTATTCGAGGGCGGCATTCCATCCCTGTTAGATATTTGACATATGGGGATATCCTCGTATTTTCCATATTCAGAATGACAGAGAGATGAAAGTGAGAATATACCCCCGGTCAAATATCGCCGCTGGAATACCGGCTACATCAAGCATGCACTTAATTCACTGTCTCTGTAAGCGTGAACAACCGTAATACAATATTGTCATGTCTTTTGTAATCTGACATCACATACATAACATCTATATTACACAATAGGTAACTTAGATTAATCTACACCGGTCGTCGGCATTTGATGAGAAATCAATCACTTTCATAGATCGCTTGCTCTACCGATCTTCGCGGTACCAAAGTAATTACTAATTATTTAGAAAATCTCGTCAAGTGAGAGTTCAAAACAAAGCATTAGGATTCTGTGCGTGGTTTATTGAAAACAATAGTCTTATTTAAAAAAAAATCCTCCAATAGCTTCTCAAATTAATACTCTTCAAGTCTTCAATTGCTCGCTAACTCCAGTTATTATAAGTTTTCGAGTTAATATATGTACTTATGGTATTACCTGGATAGGTAGGCATCTTCGCGACCCCTTGGCGTGAAGTACTTTACTAACACGACTCACAAAAAATAAGTGTAATGTTATCTTTACCTAACCAAAACCATTGCTCTAAGTGATTTAACGATAACGATTAGGTGATGATGATGAGTTACCCTTACATTATCCCATGCAACAAAGGCTATGCTTTATTTTTCACGACGGTGTTTTTAGTCGTACCTATTTTAATTCGTTAGCTGGTAAGATTACATTGTATCTTCTCACGGAACCCAAATCCGACTGCAACATGAGATTTAGCCAGGACATGGGGTAATGAAAGTGGTGCGGCGTCTGCAGCCGGTCTGCCCTGCCGGCGCCCGCGCCGACAGTTGCTGGAGTACTTTCCCGCGAGACGCACGCGCACACAACTTACCTCACGACTTACCTTACAACATTCGGAAACGCTCACGAATTACGTGATCCCATTTAAAGCCGTTCCTATCCCAAGTGTGGATTTATAAGTCCTCATTGAGCAATCCTTTTGTTCGACGTGTTTATATTTTTGTGCAAGCATCTTTTAAGTGTATATAGCGGAGACAGGGGGTGAACGGTAAAGATCACCTGATTGTATACTTAGGTAAGTTAAATGTACGGTACACGTAACTTTAAGACGGGGTATAATTTCATGTAATCACCAAGAAAATAATACGATACGAATCGTGCTAAATTGGACGAGTTATGAAACAAACAGAATAGCAGGAACTTAAAACTGACTACCTACTTGAAAATTTTGCGGTGAAAGTGTGTAACTTTCAGTGGAAAGAAGTTCAGTCCTTGAAATAGCTAAGTATACATCGAAATCTGAAACACCATCGAGCTTTTGAAACACTATCGACCAGAAACCTATTAACAGCTGAATATTTTGAAAATACTGCCATACACAATACACAGCTTTAATGCTTGGTTTATTTTTAAACGAGACGACATAAGTTGCATACTTTCGTCACCCCTGCCAGAAGCTAATAACGATAATAATTACCTTCTACATATAAGACAGCTAACCTTGAAATATCGAACGCAAAATAAACCGTCGAAACTTGAACTCTTTGAATCATCTTATACTAATAATCTTACAGAATCTTATTTCCAGTAATATCAAGAAATCCCAAACAACAAAACATTTAAAAATGTCAAGCTTAAAAATGCACCAATTCACCCGAATGTCCAACCACTTAATCAATGTGAACAAAAATCACTTGACACAATCCAATGTCAAACAGGCCATAAGCAAACAGATGATATAATTAAAGGGAAATGTTTCCGAAAGTAACTAAACGAGTTCGCTTCCACGTAATCTGCATCCACGCCTCATTGCAAATGATTAATCCACGTAATAGCTAAAATAGATGATTACGTTAACTAATTCCTTACCCGACAAGTTACCCAAACCTGTGTTTAACTGGTTATAGAGAGTTCAATTATTATTTTTATCAAAAGTATACCTAATTTACGGTCGAAAGGTCTCAGTTGCGTTGCGGGTACTCATATGATCGGAACAAACACAATTAAACTTTTTAGGGTTCCGCAGCCAAAATGGCAAAAACGGAACCCTTATAGTTTCGTCATGTCCGTCTGGCCGTATGTCTCATCCATTTTACTCGAAAACTATAAGATGTATTTGAATACAATTTGGAGGATAGGTGTATTTTGTTAGCCGGTAATGAAATGAGTAAAAAAATGTTTTTCATCACACTTGCTCGTAAATGGTGTTATTCCATGCCTGTATACAGAAGGACAATGGCCTAAATTGTTCTCGCGGGAGTTATGGCGAGTTAGTAGTCCCTAGGGAGTAATGAGCTTTTGTTTGATCTGAATGGTTGAAAAAAATCTAGTTGGCCACGCGCCGCAAGAATACTGCTCTGTGATTGGTTGAAATATTGAAGCTGCGCGCTCCACTAACAATGATCTGGAAGTGAAGTTGTCAATTTTTGATTGATGCGGTTGTATGAAACTTAGATTTTTCTGGCTTTTGTAGTACTTTATTTTTTCCTCGCAAATATGATGAAAAACATTGTGTAGGTAGGTATACACGGGCGTAAGAATATTACGAACTCGAGTCATCAAAAGCCCTCCGCCAAAAAATAAAACATCAATCGATAGGCCTTTCAAAATAAATATAAGGTTTCTCAGCATTTTTTTGATTAAGTGAATATAGTCGAAGATAATCGCCCCAAAAATCACAAAAATAGTTTTCGCTTTTCTAACTAAAGAAAATACGTTAGCTATACGTTAGACCTTAGGGTCTCATTCTTGTTCAACGAACTCCACTGATAGTCAGCTTTTCCGCACAGGCGTAATGTTGCGCGACACGACGCGCGCTGTCAGGCGACTATGGCCGGCGGCGGCGGAGGCAGGAAAAGCCATATAGTCGCCTGGCAGCCGGCACGTAGTGTCGCGCAACATTACGCCTGCACGTAAACCTGGAACAATAATAATTATGAGCACCTCACCTATACTCTCTTGTGCAGTGATGAAAATTACATATAAGTTTCCAAATTTCCAATATTGACCTTCTCTCCGAGGTAAAATCGAAAATTTACATTGTATTTACATAATGTCATAAAGTTAACCTGACCATGGCATATTCGTTTCCAAAGCTAAACTTCTTTGTTACTTTTGTCTCGGTAACTTACCTACCAATACTCGTAAGTACTGAAGGCTTTTGAGGCTGCGTGCGTAAAACGGTTTAATAGTGCTTGAATTGAAACCAGTGTGAAATGAAACAAACCATTATTGTCAAGTCAATGCCACTAAACCTACAAGTATTTTAACCTAGGTTTTATTGCCTTAAATTTTAACAGAACTCTATTAATAAAACAGAATATTTAGGTTTGTATTTGTGGGTTCAACGATCTCTTCGCTTGCTAACATGTCAAGAATGTGCGTGACATACAAAACCGATTCCAAGTCACTCAATTGTTCAAAGGTTAGCTGGAAAAAATCCCACTCAGGGCTAAGCTCGTCTTTGGACATGTGTTATCTGTTCTTATATTAATTGTTCTGTTGTTGAGTTTTGTTCCATGTACAATAAAATATTTCCATAAATATAAATTCATACACTACATTTTCAGACTAACTTTACATACCTACTTATTTAATTTGTTCAGCAATGCATTCCACTCTTACACACGTGTTATCAAATGGGTAAGAGTGGTCGGGCTTTTATTGTCCGTTTACGAGTATTCAATACCTATGTAATGTTTCTCACACTATGCAAGTCCTCCGTACATTGCCTGTGAAGTTATTTTCCTCGCAGGCTTGCGATGCAATACCAGCGTATATCAATTTAGACTAATTACCATGTTCAGTGGATCGAACCCTAACAATAACAAGGGTTTTTTTTATTTGATAAGCATAGTTATCCCCCCCCCCCCCCCCAGTCCCCAGTCTTGGAAATCTTAACGCATTCGCTGCCAGCCACGCCGCCTAGGAACAAATTTGTATGAAGGCAAATTATACGTCAATGAGGCAAACGCACATGTGCTTTGCCGGCAGTGAATGCGTTAAAGGCCTTTGCCACCTATGTCATGTGGACAAATAAACGGGCATATATTTTGTAATATCTATAGTAGGTACAATCCAAGAAATAGCAGTCAGATAGAGCTGATTAATTTAAGCGAGATTACCCCCCTATTTATATTTCCTTTATAAGGTTGCTACATACATATAATGTGCACGAGTATTAATTACCCTACACCCTAATGACTACTATGGAACAGTGATTAATATAATAACATGCCGTCTAGTACAAAACATGAACCATTTATATGGATACACAGGAACCTATACAAGTCATAAATTATACATGCAGATGACGTCCTCGCGGTAGTCACATCTCCCACATAATACGTGAGTATCAGAGCTAATTGCGGTTCTGTCTTCCTGCTATTCAGCGGATGAGAAAAAAGGAAGTGAAATGCAAAGGCGTTTACAACGATTTAGTTTACGTAATCGTTTGTACGAGTACGCATGCGAAAAAAGTTTAATGATCTGTGTTTTTCATTACGTTGAGCGACAATGTGCAAATTATGCATTAGAGCGCTTGCGACGTATAAATTATTCGTATGTAGGCGCTTAAACGCTGGATTCCTTTCATAATGGCCGTTTCTACTAATCATGATGGTTGGAACTGCTGCCCCGCTATTCTGTAACTTGTTTTTAGCTCACCTCAACGCTCACCCACAAATATATCGCGACACCGCGATGCGTAAATAGTAACTAAGCGTAGGTAGAGGTCTAGTTTCGTTAGGTGTGACGAATGGGGTGAGGCACATGAGCGCGTAGCGAATAACAGCGCTGTAGTAGAAAGAGACTAATTGCTGGGTTCAGCTATGATATTTACAATAGACCTATTGATCTTCATTATAAGGTTCCGGCAGCAAGTACCTAAACCTTCGTAATGCGAACATGGCCTGCAGTGTTAAATTATTTTCAGGTGAGTCATGCCTTTTTCTATCACTCTGCTTTACTGCGACCCTGCATATAATTCAACGACTAAGAAGATGATTTCCATTTTAAGATGATTTTCTGTCGCCTTTAGAGAATATGGACCATTGCCACTTTTAAATAGTAGCAGTGGCGCCCATAGGATTCGATTCCCACGGGCTTGCCTATGTCAATCGAGAATCGTATCTTTTTTAGGGTTCCGTTCCTCAAAAGGAAAAAAAGGAATCCTTATAGGATCACTCGTTCGTCTGTCTGTCCGTCTGTCACAGCCGATTTGCTCCGAAACTACAGGATCGATTGAGTTGAAATTTGGTACACATATGTAAATTGGTGACCCAACGATAGACGCGTATAGTAAATTAATGAATTCTGAACAAGGGGGCCACTTTTGGGGATCAACTGGAAAATTAAAAAAAAAGTATCGCAAACTGTATTGTGTGACATATCAAATGAAGGGGTTGTTGTAAGCATCTCAGATATTTTTTTTTATAATTTGAGCAAAAACAGATTTGAAGTAACTTAGGAAAAAAGACGAAAATTGACCATTCGGGGGAATGGTCAATTATTTTTATCCTTATCTCCGAAACTACGAAATTCGGAAAAAAATATGGAAAATAGGTCCTTGCCTAAAGATTACAGGAAAACCTATAAGAAGTTTGAGTATTCAAAGTAACGGGAAAATTCTCAATATTTTACGGAACCCTCACCACGCGAGTTGAACTAAGCACGATTAAAAAAAGCTAATCTAAATCTATTTATTATTCTGATTAATGAAGTTTATGTGACAGGTTCAGCGCGGTCACCGGGACAGATTAATTCATTTCCACATAATATGAAACGAAATGCAACTTAAGTGAGTAAACGCAACCCTCCCATCGACAAAACTTGAACAAATCTCCACTAATTCCCGACAAGTGTCCATAATTTTCCTAGTAAATACTATAAGTTATTATAATAGACACGTTGGAAAGTTCTAGAAGTTAGTAGTTAGAAAGCGCCTCATGTTGCAAGCAGTGTGTCTTGCCCAAGCGCACGTGCCGCGCGTTCGGAAACCCAAGGCGACAACAAACGTTGAGTAACCGGTGATAACTGATAACGGTCGTAACATTGAACTAATTAACAAAGGCTTTGTCTATAGAATATTAGTAAGATGTCAGCTTGTCGCTACGGGCTATAGCAGTAAGTGGGTCGTTCTTCTTTTTTACCGACAATGAAACGAGGTTTTCCTTTTTTTTTGGTTTTTGAACTATCGAAAATTGTGATTTTGAAGTGCGATTTTAAAAAAATGCATTGGTTTCTTCATTAACACTAATTAAAGTTTCCTTTCCGGCCAATATACATATTTGTTTACGGTTGGTTTAAAAAAAAAATATGTGACAAAGTGGACTCTTTCAGTGGGGACTACATTTTGGTTTACCACTCTGTCACGGACTTCTACGATAAAAATACGTTTAAAAAAAATGCTAGTTAGAGAAACTAAAATATTAAATAATACTAATTAATAAAATAATATGGACGTTCATTTTCGAACATTATAAAACCGTAAAATCATTACTCAAATGAGATGCCGTAGTAAGACGAAGGACAGGCTATTGTCGGTCGAAAAGAAGAACGACCCAGTGTCTTAATTATCAAAACTTTATGTAGCAAGATGGCGCGGGGCGAGGCTTAGAGCTAAATTATCTACCCGGTATGGCAACAATAGGGATGTTGACACCAAATAAGATAATCAATAATATTGTTTTCTTTTTGAAAAAGGATTAAAAATATAGTCGAATGGAGAAAAAAGTATTTAACACGAGAATAAATAATCATAAATATTATTAATAGCATCAAAATTGGGTTTTCTTCTGTTATTTTTTAGGGTTCCGTAGCCAAATGGCAAAAAAACGGAACCCTTATGGATTCGTCAAGTCTGTCTGTCTGTCCGTCCGTATGTCACAGGCATTTTACTCGAAAACTATAAGATGTATTTGAATATTTTTTTGAGGATAGGTGTGTTTTTTTAGCCGCTACATATGTAGTTTTGTAATTAAATGACTAAAAAGGGTGCGCTCCATACATTAAACTGAAAGTCAAAAAAAAAATATTGCAAACCCACGTGAAATAAATATAAGGTTTCTAAGCAATTTTTTTGATAAAGTGAATAGATTCGGAGATAATCGCCCTGAAAGTCACTAAAATTGTGTGTCCCCCCCCCCCCTCAAATTTTTGAACCGTGTATTTTAAAAATATGAATAAAGGCTTATTAAATTCTTTCAGCGAAATTTGTTTTGAACAAGATCGGTTCAAAGGTTGTCGAGATATTTCTAAAAAAGTGCCTTCCTTAAAGAAAAGGACGTAAGTGCCGTAAGATTTCAGTAACGATACGACCTTTTTGATAGGCACGGAACTTCGTTGTGCGTGGTCCGACACGCACTTTGCCGCTTTTTTTTCTACCTTATATTTGCATTATCAATCCCCGCACCTTTCAATGTTTGTTCAATGTGCCTCAAGAAATATAATATATATAAGCCATTGCATTTATAATTACATAGCTTTTCTAATCAATAGCTGAAACATTTTACTAACTCCATATTATTGATTTTCATATTTGTTTAAATCTTTATCAAAAAATATCCCATTCTAAAGAATATAAATCTAATGAAATTGGTGCCTTTCCCCTCAGTAACCTTTTCATGTGTGTAGGGTTCCGTATTGTATACAAATAATGAGGTATTGCGTTTGATTAATTGATTAAAAACGTCGTAACTGTTTTGATAGACAGTACAAGGTAATAATGTGTACTGCAATATTAGATGGTTAACACTTGTTAGTACATCGTCGTCCTAGTTACAACTGCCGCGAGCAACTTGGAGTTATTCAATGTAGTTCAACGCTATACTAAGCAAGTTAACATGCTCGACCATTATATATATATCGAAATATATTACAAATTAACAAATTTTTCATGTGAAACTTGCAGCACAATTTTATTGTAAGTTGACGAAGGTACCTACTTAACCACTTGAAATCATAACTGATAGAGGCGGGCGACAATAAAGAAAATAGAAATAGTTATTTGTGCAACAAGAGAGCAAAGTTTATTTTTGCTGCGAATGCTGATTTTGATTCCCTCGCTACGCTCAAGATTCTAACTTTGAATCACAAGCGTAGCGAGCCACCTCAGCAGTGAGAACATATTCACAATAAAAACGTTGTTTTTTTTTATCTTGTGATTATTCTGGAAGAAATCTTGATTCGGCGTTCGTTACTGCTTGTTTTAACTCCTCAGCGCGGCTAGTCGATACTAGAAGCACGCGAGAGCGCGGGGCAGAAAATTCGTCCGAGATCTTGTAAATTGTTCTGATGAGCAGAGACCTCCGATTTTTCACCCGAGATTTAAAATTGCCAACACTCAAAATTGCATACCTTAACTACCCGAACGTTCGTTGTATGTATAGGTATTAGGTAGGTATAGTCAATAGCATAAGTAAGTTAAAACTTTTGCACCGTATTCCGTTGTGGTAAGGTGAACATCTGTTAACTATGAACAATAAATACTTATAAGTATGTATTTAGACATGTATGTAGGTACACTTAGGTATTCCAATATGGAAGTGAGTAGATATAAAAGTAAGTGAGTCACTACATTCGGAACTCGCCATCTTAGAGAGAACAATATAACATTAGGTATACAAGTCTTAATTCCCATCGCAATCACCTTCTGTCTTCTATTTATATGATTAACACAACACTTAAATGTGTCATTAATAAATACACTGAAAAAAAACAGGACAAGTGCGAGTTCAACTCGTGTGGTGAGGGTTCCGTAAAATATTGAAAGAAATTCTGTTACTTTGAATACTCAAGCTTCTAATAGGTTTTCCTGTAATCTTTAGGCAAGGAACTACATACTTTCCATATTTTTTTCAGAATTTTAAGCCGAGTAGTTTCGGAGATAAGGAATGGTCGATTTTCGTATTTTTTTCTAAATTACTTCAAATCTGTTTTTGATAAAATTATATAACAAAAAAATTTCTGAGATGCTCACAACAACCCCTTTCATTTGATATGTCACACAATACAGTTTGCAAAACTTTTTTTTTTAATTTTTCAATTTACCCCCCAAAAGTGGCCCCCTTGTTTATTAATTTACGCGTCCATCTTTGGGTCACCAATTTACATATGTTTACCAAATTTTAACTCATTCGGTATAGTAGTTTCGGAGCAAATCGGCTGTGAGAGACGGACAGACAGACGCACGAGTGATCCTATAGGTAAGGGTTCCTTTTTTTCCTTTTGAGGAACGGAACCCTAAAAATATCGCTACATATAGATTAATACTTTATTGACACATTCAGCGACAAAGTACGAAGCATTAAATAATAATAAATATTAGGGGACATTTTTACACAAATCGAGTAAGGCTTGTGTTAGCAGTAATCCAAAATTTTAGGATATTTAGAAATAAATCATTCTTCTATAATCAATAAGTGTGCTAAGAGAAATTTCTGTTTATTAACTTACTTATCCACTATTTTCCGTTTCTCACGCATCTGTTAATTTAAACAAACATCGAAGATTTTATATTGCAGATTGCAGAACATAAATTTCATATTTAAATAATGTCCACACTTTTACCGCCATTAATAGAATATCAAATCAGTTAACTCTGTTGTCCACATGAGAAATTGCATCGAAGTTGATATTGACCAACTACCGTTAATGAAAGACTTTCACACTTTTCATAAATAATATAATGCTGTTTACCATGAATTATCATTTTATCTGCCAGTACTGTTTTCACCTATAATTTACAGCTGATTGTGGGCAGGATGAAAACTGACCGTTACGCCCCAAAATACAATCAGGCTTACTTTGTCGGTGTGGAAACTACGAGTATTAACAAAATTAAACACTGACATCATGACATGTAGTAGCTTTGAATAATAACACCTAAAATAAGTAAGGTTACACACGGCGACTTGTTGCAGCAATGCAAACGCGCGTTTCACGATCACGCGACTGTGTCATAGATCATCGGTAATAGTCACAACTACATTAAAACTATATTACTGCCAAAAAAACCGGACAAGTGCGAGTTCAACTCGCGTGGTGAGGGTTTATAATACACAAACATATTGATAATTTTCCCGTTTCTTTGAATACTCAAACTTCTTACAGGTTTTCCTGTAATCTTTAGGCAAGGAACTATTTTCCATATTTTTTTCAGAAATTGAAGCCTAGTAGTTTCGGAGATAAGGTAAATTTTCGTATTTTCTCCTAAATTACTTGAAATCTGTTTTTGCTAAAATTATTTTAAAAAATATCTGGGATGCTTACGAGTACAACAACTCCTTTCATTTGATATGTCACACAATACAGTTAGCGAAACTTTTTTTTTCCAGTTGACCTCCTAAAAGTGGCCCCCTTGTTCAGAATTCATTAATTTGCTTTACGCGTCCATCTTTGGGTCACCAATTTACATATTTTTACCAAATTTCAACTCAATCGGTCCAGTAGTTTCGGAGTAAATCGTCTGTGACAGACGGACAGACAGACGCACGAGTGATCCTATAAGGGTTCCGTTTTTTTCCATTTGAGGTACGGAACCCTAAAAATCACCGTTTGTAAATCCTAATTCCATAGAAGCAATCTGTTAAAAGAGAGACAGTAACTCGATTTATGTGTGATTCAGCCGGTCATCATGCAGGGTGTTAAGGTGCTATAAGATAGAGCGCGATTATACGAGTACCCGAGGTTATTGCTTCTGGGTGTTATTATTCTAAGTACAGCAGCTTATTGAGCCGTATCTTTTTTGGCTTATGGCGCTAGCCACACTCACTTATGCTAGCCGTGCCGGGGTAACGCCAAATAAAGGGCTCGGCCACATGTCCACGGCACGGCGTCGTCGTCGCCGTTGCGGCGCCGTAAATTCCACGGCGCGATGCTGCAGAAATTCACGGCGCCGTGGATTTTTGCGGCGCCGCGCCATGAGTTTCTATGGCGCCGCGTCGTGATAATATCACAATCAGTCTTCATAATTAATTCATAATTTGAACTTATAGACTTAAATGTTTCTTTAGTAAAAACATTAAATTCATTACTTAACGTATTCACTGCCACCGACGCATATGTAACTAAAATAAAGTTGTATTCATGTAGGTTGGTTGGTTGATGCCAATTACAAAGTTTTTTAACGGACTTCAAAAAAGGAGGATGTTCTAAATATGTTCCACTTTGTATATTTTTTACCGATTTCTCTTTCAATTGTGGAGCGATTTTCAAAATTCTTTCTTTATTCGAATGAGTATACTCTTGAAGTGGTCAAAACACACTGTGCTCGACGTTGCACAACTTGCACAAGCCTTATTATTTTAAGATCTACTCCCTAAGCAGTAGTGGCGGAGCGCCATTACAAGACGATTCTCACCGGCTTGCCTAAATTTTCTTTTTTAGTAAAGCCTGTAGTTATATACCTACTCTAAACTCTTATTATTATTTTTGCCCGTCGAAAATTTTCACGCGCCGCCACTGCTAATAATAATATAATAATAAATCCTTTATTTCAGACCAGTTGCCCATAGATTGTTAGTAATATACAGACTTACAATACTAGTAAGCAATAGCAATAGTAGTACTAGTAGTAGCTAAGCAGTAGGTAACGTAACTCAGACTTGTTGTGGTTCTTTGTCTAGATCCATAGATCATGGCCTAATGACCACGAGCACATTACCAAATAACCTCAATAGGTACCATGACATAACTATTACGTTGTATGAATTCTAGTTCGGCGCTCCCAAACTATTGTGTCTCATAATGTTATCCGCGGCTTCATAAAGTAATGCATTCGTTTCCGTATTGCATAAAGATTACCATTGATATTTGTGATTATATGAGTGTCTAATTCATTGAGAGCTACTGCTTGGCATCCATTTTTCAAGTAACTTCCATATCTAAATCAGAAGATGACTCGACTTATGCTATCATACATACCTATGCATGGTCGCGCATATCAATAGCGAGTAAAATAGACCTCCAGTACCACTAGCACTTGCCTATGCGCTAATTTGTAATGACGACGCTCTAACCTGACTCAATCGTAATTATTTTTTCTATGAACATTTTCCGCTGTGCGACAAAAATTTTAAGATTTCATTTTGTCGCACAGCGGAACTTTTTTGATTTTTCCCGTTGTGTAGTTTAATTAGCTACCAACTAACAATGGTCCAATTTTTTAACTAATAATTGTATATTTGTACCTACCTACACGAATGTCAGCGTAAAAATCGAATGGTGGTTAAACGAGTCGTTATTCAAATCAATATATTAACATAGGTACCTAAATAAAGAAAATAAGCTGTTCCAACATTGTCATTTACACCCAGTTAGGCGGCCAGCGTGTAAGAATTGTAATTGCACGTCTGAACCGTAGCATCAATGGTGAACTATGTTGCACTGCGTTCCACGCAAGATTGCACACAGGCCAACGATATCCGTGACGCCACACGACTTTGATACGGGTGATTTGTTTTCCCATGCAAAACGTAAGACTTCACAATCATAACTCGTAATCTGCAAATTTTGAGACCGCATTTTGAAATGTTTCATTAAGCACAACACGAGTCTAGACGGGATTTCGTAAAGACGTAAAAGTGTGATGACTTTTGTTATTGGGTAATTTAGTCAGTCATTAAGTTAACGAAGTTTTGCAGTGACCCAACATTTATTCTGCTTCCATTTTAAAATGTTGTCAGCCTCTGTGAACATCTTTATCAACTTAAGCGTTCTTGTATAGGAGTATACAGTTCAAAATGTATCACGTGACTTCCGGAATAACTTTTTGTATAGAAGCCTAATCTGATTTCAAATAATTGTTTGTTACATGTTTTAATCGTTCTTTATTTGCCATTAGTTGTTAATCACAAAATGTTATTTAGTTTATGTGGCGGACATTAAAATAATGCTTAAATGACCACCATTTTCAATGTATCGCGAGTCAAATGAGCTACGTCAGTCAATGTTGCCATATATACCGATTTATCTGTACTTATACAGATTTTAGTGAATTAATTCAGTTATATATTTTACGGGTACACCATAATAGCAGATTCCTTTAAATAATCAAAACACTTTGAATTTAACAATTCATTGAAAATGCTTATCTAAGTAGATTTTCCCTTTAGATTAAAATCAATTTGATACAATTTAGGACAAGGACAGTTATTATTATACCGATTAGTTATACCAGTCAGACTCGCACTTGGCCGGTTTTTTTATTAGGATTCTATAGCAAACAAAGAAGCATCCTCTTAAACTTAATTAACGGTTGTATCTCCGACACAACCCGCTTCTTTTTTTATTCCCAAAATTAATATTTTCTACTAAATACAAAAAAAAGATTAAAAACCACAATCAAAAATAAAACATATATAAAACATGAAACGAGTGTGTTTTTGCGGCAGTGAAGCGCAATATGTACCTAAATAAATCTAAAATTTACTCTTAAGCTAAATTTAAAACTAAGTATCAAATAACCCGCCCCGAACTTTTACTAAAAGTATTTTTAACGACTGTTTTTTTTTCTAAAATCCACTACTATGATATATTGACTATCTACTACAAGCTCAGTGTACAAAATTGAGTAACTGTGTGGTAATAGCTCACAACTAACTACACCACTTAAGTGTCAGTCGAGATAGCAACGTAAACAAACCAAATTGCCAACTCGCGTTCAACAACAAATTGTATGAAACAACTTTGTAATGGAATTACGCTGTCGTTTATGTTGTACATGGCAGGTCGCCAATAGACGGCATTAGGAATAGTGCATACGGAAAGTAACTTTCAATTTGAATTTCATCAAGCAGTTATAAGTAGAAAACGTATATAGTAAAGGAATTAGTATGCGTGTTGAATAAGTAGATATCTTCTAATCATTAAAATATATAGCATAAATATGTGTTCACTGATTGAATATCATTAATTATTCAATCAGACCACTCATATTATAAAATTTATAAAGCAATGTCTTCTGTATGTATGTTTGCAATCGGAAACTATTGAACCGATTGACGCGATATTTACTAATGTTAGCTTTACTCGCCTGAATAGTTTTCATGTATAACTTAAATACCAATTAATATTCATGTTTTATGGAAAAGCATAACAAGCTAGTATATTATCGCCTAGCGACTACAATACGGCCACATCTCAAAACTAAATCACATTTGAGATGTGGTTCTATTGCACACTGCATTACGGTTACCTCTCGAAATTATTTTTGAGTGTTAAATAATATTTGAGTGTTAACCCATTCCCGCCCCGTGACGATACATGCGTCCCTAGTGTCCCTACAGCGTAGTCGCTTTCCGCTACATACGAGGAAAACCACGGGATCGGCTACGAGCGTAGCGCGTAGCGATTCTGGGCACTGAATGTGTGACTGCCTGCGTGGTCGTGTCGGAAGGTTTCCCTGGATTTTTCACAGGCTTTTCTCCCACCATGCACTCTGATCACTTTACCCGGATAATAGAGGTTCACAATGGTTGCTTTAGTTTTCAGTGACGTTGGTAGTGAACTTTTGAAAATTTCCTTCATGGAACAATAATTGTTCCAGATTTGTTTGATACGTCTATTTATTTTTCCGTGCATGAATTTAATGATATAAGGTAGCCTAGGTAAATGTAATCCTCCGCGCAATCTAGCGTAGATAGTCTATTATTATTTTAACTTGAACGCCGTTAGTCATTAGTCGTGTTTTTTCTCGGTTTATTTCTAATCCTGTAGCCACGTCTCAGGGACTCTTTCATTCTTTCTTTATAGTGCTTAATTTATAACATTTTTGTCACGTCATGCCAACGTAAACAAAATGACGGATGTAAATGCGTGATGCCTGCCGGCAAAAATGTAAACACCGCAAAAACAAAAAAAATCGCAATTTTTTGTTTCTGTGTCACACAGAAATTTATTTATATTGTTAACAAGCTCTTATTCCCAAATAAAATACAAAACTGCCATGCAAAAAAATAGATAACCAGCGGCACTCGGAACGATATAAAAATTGTAACGATACCCCATATGTCCAAACTGTTGAGGCATTTAGAGGTTATGGTGGAACAAAGAAACGTACATACAAACATACATGCGTACTTTAGTTAAGTGTAAACATTATTGAAACGAAACTGAGTCCTGTAACACAGGGTTTCCTAGCGCAGGACTCAGGGTCGTGATACATTTCTGTAATGATTCTTGTCAAATAAACTTTTTACTTTACTTTTTACTTTACTTTACTTTACATACATGAAACCTAATAACATTACCCTCTTTTTTGGGCAGTTGTGTAAAATCTGTGATAACCCTATGTAAGTAACTTGTGCGGTGTCGGCATTTACGCAAACATCAAAGGCGTCGGTCCACTGTTACTCTTTACATTGTGCTTTCGCTAAGAAAGACATTAATAAAAAAACTTGTATTTTATTAACCGACTTCAAAAAAGGAGGAGGTTATATGTTTCACCGAATATTTTTTTTTTTTTTATGTATGTTCGCCGATTTCTCCGTCAATTGTGGACCGATTTTAAAAATTCTTTTTTTATTCGAAAATGTATACTCCTGAGATGGTCCCATTTTCTCCAAGTTAGGATCTGGTGATGGGATCCTAGAGAAATCGAGGGCAACCCTCAAATTTTACAGGCACGTACTACATGTTAAATGCATTTTCTAAAGCTATTCAGGTATTTGCGTCTGGAAGTCATCACTTCATGTTTGTGAGCTGATGATGGAAGGTACAACTCCTCAACGGTTAGGAGTTGGAGGATATTTTTTGAAATTTTATAAGTACGTATAGATCTTTAACCGTATTCTTTCAAGTTATTTGGGTGAGCATAAGTCAGGATCTGATGACGGGATCCCAGGGGAATTGAGGGCAACCCTCAAATTTTATAGGCACGCGTGTAGTGATTTCGGTATTTTCTATTATAACTCGTGTATTTACCCTCGGAAATCGCAATTTTGGTGAAGTGGAACTGATGATGAAGACCACCGATGACTTATGGAACTCCTCAAGGATGTAAAGTACCTACGTCAAAGATTCTGACATGATTCCTTTGAAGTAGCAAATAATGAGGTGTCAATTCTGAGATCCTTGAGGAATCAACGGAACTCCTCAAATATAGTCAGCCCACATATAGCGACTTGGTTTTTCCTGTAATAATCAACGCATTTGCTCTCGGAAAGCAGTTCATGTGGTAAATTGGAAAGGAAATGTGGATTTTTTTAAGTACCTACGTGGCTTGGCGGAGTACTGAATTGAAGTCGGTTTAAACTTTGTTTTTAAAGTAAATTATTAACTTACTTATTGTAAAACAAAAGGCTTAGCTACCATGACCGTGTGACCACGGCTTTACCGTCTAGCGAGATGGTGTATGCACAATTGTACACCCTACTTACTTTCTAGGTCGCTAACCTTGAGTGGTTTAGAATGCTCACAGTTTAAAGGTGTTTAAGCCATTTTGCGCGGTTTCGTCATTGTATACACGTCAGGGTGCAATATATCAGAATCATGTCATGGTCAATATTAATGTTCTTGATAGATGTACCGATTAGCTGAATTAAAAATAAGTTTCATACAAAAAAAAACAATTTTTGGTACAAGCTTTTATTGCCGACTGTACTTTTCTGTAAACCGTCATCAACTACGATGGATTCTAACGAGCCCAAACTCGATTATCATAGCACTTTCCGTCATAGAGTCCCAGTGGCCATCTTCCGGCTCCAGCATCAGATCAGCTAAATGGTGACAAAGTATTGCATTGTCACCAAACATATATAAGTATTCCAAATTTCAGCTCGATGGGATAACGGCAAGTGACTAAAAATGGATTACAAATTTGGACGGACAACTTATTTATTACAGTATACTTAACATATTTACATATGAACAGTGCAAGTTAAATAAAAGCTTGTAACAACTCTTAATAGCGTGTCCATGAATTTAATGAGTTGACATACAATTTCGACATCTACGAATTACAAGAAACTAGGAACCTATTCAAACATTTGATCGAGATCAATCTATGAACACCATACGTCACATGGAATATCGGTTAATATGCGTATTGTATCGTAATAAGATTAAATCTAACAAGCTACTCGCTAACAAGTATTCAAATTTATTCAGATTCTAATTATCTCGCTTTCGCTATCTCCTAGTCTATAAGAAAGAAAGAAAGAAAGAATAAAACATTTATTCGTGACAAAAAAAAACAAACTGTAGACACAATACACACATACACATAAGATATATAGCGCACTTACCTACGTAGTATAAGGATACTTACTACGTATTTTCATACATATATACATATTTGCGATCTGCCTCTTCCTGCTAAGATCCTTCATAGGGCCCGTACGATTGCGCGTGTCATATTATGTGTAGAAATAACATACGTGTGCTTTTATGTGAATAACCAACACTAAGATACAAATGACAACCTTTTCAAACGAAGCATACAAAGTATTTTTTTGTTAAATCATTCCTTTAAAGACACCTTTAGCAGCACAATACTACGTTAAGTAGACGAACCATACAAACGTAATTATATGCGACTGGACTCGTTAGGAGCCAAACTTTCCCCGAAACAAAAAGATATCTGAGATGTTTACTTATGTATTCAGAACCTAGATTGGTCTCTTCTAGTCAATAAAAGACTATCAGAGCGAAGCGGGTTCATAAGAAACTAGCGCTTTTTGCTATGGCTATTGCATTAACTGACCAACACTTAAGAAACATTTAGTTATCTAAGGGTAGGTACTAGATAACGCGTAAATTTTATTCACACCATTAAATCGCCAGCAATGAATTAATGATTTTATTATTGCAGGCATTGCAGCTTGTTATAATGTATTGACATGCTCTCGAGCTGCGGAAATATCGCCACGAAATCCTTTTAAATTAACCTATTTAAATTGTATAAACGTTACTTCGAATACTCAAACTTGGACCAAAAGTCCGTTAACATTTGAATCGGTAGCTGCGTCGGGGAGCGGTGGCGGGAAGGTGAAGGACGCCATGGCACTAAATTCCCATTGGCCGCTCTTGCATTTCGTAACACCGCCGCCTTACCCCGCCACCGCTCCCCGACGCAGCTACCGATTCAAATGTTAACGGACTTTTGGTCCACATTTCTCGGAACACTCAGGCCGTCACTGAAAATTTTCGCTCCAGGTTACGGCAATGCCAAAATAATGAAGGATCACATATGGATGACGTAATTTTTAAAAAATAAAATCCCTATTCATGTGTTTTCATAATTAATAAACGGTTTTCATCTGATATAATTAGTTTTCATTTTATTTTAGTTTGAAATGTAAAAAGAGTTATGGTCCACCCTGTAGTATGAAATTTTGCTGCAAACAACTGTCTACACGGTCAGTGGTGCCG
Source organism: Epinotia nisella (assembly GCA_932294315.1). Classification (NCBI taxonomy): domain Eukaryota; kingdom Metazoa; phylum Arthropoda; class Insecta; order Lepidoptera; family Tortricidae; genus Epinotia; species Epinotia nisella. Next base: position 16,268,848 of record OW028681.1, read on the forward strand.
ACCAAGGTCGCTCGGTTGGAGGGGCTTGTTGGCGACCGACCGTCTAGTAGACCCTTTATCATCATCCTCCTAGCGTTATTCCCGGTTGTGCCGTAAAGGAGCCCGCGGGGTCCGCTTTGACACCTAATCCCAAGATTTGGCATAGGCACTAGTTTTGACGAAAGCGACTGCCATGCCATCTGACCTTCCATCCCAGAGGGAAAACTATACCTTATTATTGAGATTAGACCGGTTTCCGTGCGATGTTTTCCTTCACCAAAAAGCTAACGGTAAATATTCCGAAAAATTCATTAGTATGAGCCGGGATCCGAACCCATGGCCGCCGCTTGACAGCCACATGTCTGAACCACTAGGCTACCGTATAGCTTTCGTACTAATATCCAAGTTAAAAAAAACTGGCCAAGTGCGAGTCGGACTCGCGCACGAAGGGTTCCGTACCATTATCTATAAAAACGGCAAAAAAATCATGTCTGTTGTATGGGAGCCCCAGTCCGACTCGCACTTGGCCGGTTTTTTAGTATTTGTTGTAGCGGCAACAGAAATACATAATCTGTGAAAATTTCAACTCTCTAGCTATCACGGTTCTTGAGATACAGCCTGGTAACAGATAAGACGGACGGACGGACGGACGGATGGACAGCGAAGTCTTAGTAATAGGGTCCCGTATTTACCCTTTGGGTACGGAACCCTAAAAAACAACACGCAACATCAATCATGTGACGTTTTAAAACTGTACGTTTAAAATTCAATAAAATCTCATTAATAAAATCTGGATAAAACTATCTCACTCTTCTATTACATCTAATTAAATTAGTCATGTAACGTAACCACTAATCTCAGTTTACATAACCGTTAATCAAGAACAATTAATAATCGATTTTCTAATAACTTTCATCGAGTAAAAAGAAATTCAATACGGTGTGTAACAGAGGAGCAAAGCAAACCAGACTGAGCGAGCTCGAGACGAAACGGGCACTTTCGCTCGCGGCGACCTGCATGCGCTCGCTTGCACTCGTCCCCAGATACTACTGCCATTACCAATTTCTACTTTTGCAATGCAACCATAAACATTTATAATTATTATATTGCCTCTAGCCGCACAGAGGCGTATTAAAAGCGGGAAAGGCTTGTTCAAATGAATTTATACCATTTCAAATTGGAACACAGTTGCATTTGTTTTGTCTCGTTTGATTTTAAAACAAAACAAACTACTCTAATTCCTGTTTTAGTTGATTCAAATTTGATTGCCAATTTCTCTAGTAAGGTGGGCGGCTAGAGCATAGAGTAAATACAGAATACCTTTTTAGAATTAAAGAAGTGATTGATGTGGGTGGAGGTCAATATGCTTTACCATCATTAGCCGGCAATTAATCATGCAAAAAACGACTTCATGAAAAAGTTCCGTTGTGCGACAAAAACTATGCATGAAATGAAAGGGTTAATTTTTGTCGCACAATTGAAAAATATGAGGCTTTATATTTGGTATTTAACCATGTGTTTTCTTGCAGTGAAGATGATTTACGTGTCCGGACTTCGGAGAATAGCGTGATTAATTGTCGCGTATTGTTGTTGTGTGTTAGAGCACTAAATAAATACTCTGGTAAAATACACACTCAGTATTTTAACACGCAATATACCACTATTTCGTCATGTAAATACACTCTAGCCGACTAAATGGCAGTTCATTCTAAAATGTTTGCATTGCGTGTTTGCGTTACATTGCTTCTATTACATAGATATTGCAAATATTGTGCCTGAATGACATTTTTAAAAATTAATTGTAGTCGATGTTAGTAAGAGAGTTGGCAGATGTTTTCTTGTTACATATAATATAACTGTTGAACGATATATAAAAACATAATAAATAGTACGAATAGGATGACTTTTACTGTCTTCGTTTGGCCAAATTACGTATACATACTCTTCAGCTACTGAATACATATTGCGTGTTAAGAATTACCTGGGTAGATAGGTACATCTACTACGATTTGGACGAAAACTTTATTCTTACCATGCAAGGGCTAGATAGTTAAATATAAACATAATAAAGTATACTATATATATACATAGGGATAAATATAGTCATATTATATACCTATCGCGATACAAAATAAAGGGTTGATGACAAGTTATTCGTTTCATTTGATTACCCATTTATCAGTGGCGGCGCGTGAAAATTTTGATGGGCAATCCGGCACAAAATAGTTATGAAAGAGTTTAGAGTATATAACTATAGTCAGGCTTGCCTAAAAATAAATTTCAGCTTGTATGGGCGCTCTGCCACTGTTATTTATTTACCTATATGATAAAGTAATCATTGCAAACACGCAAAAATATAACGCTTGTTATACAGTCTTTATTAGTGTAGAAATATAAAATTAAAATTAACTGTTAATAGTATTATTGGAAAAACTGCACTGTATGTTTTAAACGACCTCCTCTGCCATGTTAGCTCAGCGATTGACCTACTGCCGCAAAAGGACACCGACTATATTGGCTCCGTGGAGTGTTAATACGTTTTAACTTTAAACAACATTGCCACCAATGTTGCACACACAAGATTGCAACTAGTTACCTGTTGTGACACAATTTCAATACAACTATATAAACGCGAGAAGGATCTAGCAACGACTATAGTGTAAGTTGATCCGACAATTCCGACATATGCCGACAAATTGCAGAAACTCTCGATTGGAATTTCTTGAAAGTTTCTTACAAAATAATTTCCACATGCAAGTTTCTATTAAGTAACTAAATAGTTTGATAACATTATCAGAAAATGTAGAATACGTTTTATAAAACATCTTCTAATCTTTGATTCCTAACAAGACGTAGACGTAGCACCTCGTAGCAATGAAATTGTAGTGTAGTAGTGTAGTAGTACAGTAGTAGTTTAACAATAAAAACCTTGACTCTACTTAGTTCATTTGGAGTACTGGCATTGAATTTGGCATATTTTTTAAATACAATATCGACGGTGGAAAGGAAGAACCACTTAAGCGACATTTTGGTCGAAAATGAGTTATACATATCATTGGAATCAGCGTTTTTTTCTGCGTCGTTTGAATTGGGTTTCACGGCGATCCGATGACTTATATGTCGCTTAAAGTAATTCGCGAATGAGGTCTGAATTTGAAAAACCACCCCTTATGCGACACACAATTTGAATAAAATATTATCTGTGTCACTTAAAACCTACTCCAATATTACCACAGTCGTATAAATTATTTTTAAAAAGAGTTCGTTTCCGATGTAATGTCCCTTAATTGATTATTCCGGGCACATATATCTTGAATTCTGTACTTAAGTGGTTCTTCAAAACTGCTTAATAAAACGATTGTCGGTTAAATGGATGTTACGAAAAATGACGTTGTTATTTAATTGCTTTAAGCGACACTCCTTACCGCGGCCGAACCTGTCGCTTAAAGTATACTTTATAAATGCGATACGTCGGTTAAGTGGAGATTGAAAATGGTATGATAACGGTTAAAGTGTTGCTCTAATCTATTTGATGTCGGTACAGTGAACAATTTTTGGCGCGAATTTCACGCGAATGGTGCTTTACTTATACAATGGAATGCAGTGGGTCGCTTCAGTCAGCGACGAACACCGGAGTGCGGCGGTTGTGTCGCCGATCGCTGCCTGATATATAATTTCATTAATTAATACACAGGTGTCTCATTTTGTAGCTTTGTCTCAGTAGTCAAAATTTTTTGTAATGATTTCTGAATTTTAAAGAACACTGGAATGTACCCTGAAATTAATGGAAATGAAAAATACACGGTGTATAGTTATACCAGACATTATTCTACACATTTCAGTTTCGTGTCACGATGAGGAATATGACGAAGAGCGTACGTAATAAACATTGTGATGTTGTACTAATTTATTCTAATAATACTTTACATTATACTTATCTATAATTAAAAAAATATAAACCCAACATGATTGTGATATCAAAAACTGCCTAAGTGCTTAATTATTAACTAGTTAAGTGTTACCATTAAAACATTTTGATCATTGTAATTTGTATATTTATACACTTACCAAAAAGTAAATAAGTAAGCTAGCTACTTAAGTATTCTTAACAATTTATAAACACAAAACTATTGTGATCTCAAAAAAGTGCCTGAGTACTTAATTATTAACAAGCTAAGTGTTACTATTAAAACATTGTGATAATTGTAATTTGTATATTTATACACTTACCAAAAAGTAAATAAGTAAGCTAGCTACTTATTCTTAATAATTTATAAACTCAAAATGATTGTGATCTCAAAAAAGTGCATACTTAATTAAGAGTTATTTGTTAGAAGTAGATTTATTTTATTAAAATAAAAATACACGTTAATTTCGTACAAGTATTTTATTTTTCTCCTTAAAAAACGCACAATATAGCGTTTTTTAACCGCAAATATATTCTAAATTTTTCAATAATATGAAATAGTTTAAAAAAATATTAAAGCTAGCGTTATAATTCACAAAAAAGTGTCTATTTAGTTTCAAATTTCTGGTATACCACTTCAAATTGGCACGTAATAACTGCCCATACGACTGTTGCTTAATTGAATATCTTAGAGACAAGTTAAAGAAGGTAAGTGGCTTCAGTGAGTTTTATAGTACTATGATGATGTCGCTTAAATGGTTCTTCCGGGAATATTTTGAGGACCTTTTCAATTAAGCGACAACATTTTCAGGATCCTGTAAGATTTTGGGGTAAATGTTTATTTCATAAAATAGAGAAAAATTAAATAAGATTATCGTCTTAAGAACTCATTTACCTATTTCAAATAGGAAAAAAGTTATGATTTTTTTTCTCAAAAAGAAAACTTTGAAACACTCTCCTGTACAATTCACTAAATGTCGCTTAAGGGGTTATTCCTTTCCACCGTCGATATGATTATAGTAGCTTAGGCCCCGCCTCGCTGCCGGCGGCACTCTATATTAGGTTTTTAATAATGTCGAATGAATGAACTACCGCATACAATACGTATGGCATTTGCAACCACACCAAAAAAAACCAAATAGGTAACTTTTACTGACGCGAAAGTTGTATTCAAAATTAAACTCATTTAATTAAATACTAAACTACTTTTCCGTTAGTCGTGGTTTTGAAGATTTTCTCTACAAAAAAAGTATTTGAATGAATCCGCGATCCCTGATTTACACCATCTAATTGGAATCATATTTGTTGTTGTATGAGAGACATAAAAAAAAACCCAAGTTTATTGTAGAATTGGAACACGGGGTTCTATATTGTGCTCATTGTGATTTAACTCGTTCGTGTTACTTATCGGTAAATGAGATACATTTGCATATCTTAATTACACCACGACTTTCTTTTTAATATTTTCTTAACCGCTAAGCATGACATCAATAATAAGAGGGTTATGATTAAAACTTACTCGTCGTGCTTTTATCTATATTGCCAAGCAAAGTAATTATATACACTTAGCGTAAATAGGATCCTGCATAACGAGTTATCGAGATCACGATACGTACTTATGAGACGAAGGTAGCGATTCGTGATGATCTCAATGGTAAATGAAAAATTGTGAATTCATCCGGGATTCACAGAAAAATACGTTTTTAGCAGGGCTCCGTACCTCAAAAGGAAAAAACGGAACCCATCGAGCTAAAATTAAAACCATATACTAAGATGTACAGTCCGTAACGTCAAAAAAAGATACAGCTGATTATGTCGCAAAAAACGTTTATTTCGACTTTTCGACACCCTCAAGGGAATCAAAATTTATAGGGAACTTCCCGTTGAGCAAGAACTATCAAATTCAGCAAGTAATATCGTCTTATACTACAAGTACCTACAGAGCAAAATCTGAAAACTGTACATTTGTAATCAAATTCTAAAATACATAGTATTTTATTAAAGTACGTAAATTATCAGTCCGACTCGCACTTGTCCGGTTTTTTATATGCACGGAAGCCCTTAACTATTGACCACAGCTGTATGACCCAAGTAGACGTCTCTTCCTATCACATTGACTGTTTTCCGTAGGTTATTCATTTTCATTTAAAGAAAAATATGAATGTTATCAGAAAGTAATGAGTCCACCGGAACACGGTATATTGGGATTTGATTCGTTTCCTTGCATTATTACCGCATACCGCTTTCACAGGAAGCCGAGGACATTGACTCCAAATAAAAAATCGCATTCACGATTTACATGCGTACACACCATCAGATCTGATCGTCAAATCGTTCCGCTCAATTGGTTAGGTATTGATTTTAATCGTTAATCGTGTATTTTGTTAATGCACACCAACATATTATGTAATACCCAGAGTCAATATCAATAATTATAGGTATTATTTATGCATCGTGACATGGAACCAGTATTTAAAGTGTTTTCAGTGAGTGCTTTGATAATGATTTAATATGGGTAATTCCTAAATTGCTGATCGAAGGATCATAGGTTAAGTCTACGTTTAATTTTTAACTAAGTATAAAATATTATCTTCTAAATATATACAAGAAGAAACTGACTGACTGACTGACATATCAACGCACAGCCCAAACCGCTGGTTCTAGAGATTCCAAATTTGGCACATAGGTTCTTTATAAGGTCTAGGGATGCACTAAGGAAGAATTTTTCAAAATTCTCTCCCTAAAGGGGTGAAATGGGGGTCCTAAGTTTGTATGGGGAAACAAGATTAGTTAGACAATTTTATTAGAAACTTCTAACGATAAATGAGTAAACACCTTTAATTCCTTCAAATTCAAGCCCTAAAAAGGGGAAAAATGTGGTGACAAGTCTGAAAATCAACATGGGTATTGTTTCTGTGGTTTATCAGGTCGCTGATTGCGAAAAAACAACGATTTTTAAATCCAACGTGGCGGACGTGATATACCATCTCCCCTGTTGGGGTGCGATGGTGTTGAAATGCCTAAATATCAATATGGGTATCGTTTTTATGTTTTTTGGGACGTTAATATAAATATTTGTGCCAAATTGCAATTCAATTGGAATATACAGGACAAACTGAGATCCTCCTTTTTTGTAGACGGTTAAAAATTACTTTTAATACGCGTGCGAAGCCGCAGGCAAAAGCTATATTAGAGCGTTAGATGTGCAATTGAATTTATCAAGAATGCTTCGGGAACTAGTAATCACGTTCATCGAGAGTAATGATTACTTTAGCGCATAACAATAGCCACCCACGCCGCACGTACTTGCTTCTTAATAGCTGTTCAGTTCACTGCCGGTACGCCGCTGCGTCCCCATGATTGACATTTGATTTCATTATAAAATCAAATAAAGGGAACATATTTAAGTAAATCATTTACAGCGGTCTTATTTTCGATTCTATTTTAAGATTTTTGCCAGATATGATTCGTACTCTTAATAAAAATTCTAATTACAATTTTTAGGGTTGGCAATGGCAAAATCGGAACCCTTATAGTTTTGTCATGTCCGTCCGTCTGTCGGTATGTCACAGGCATTTTACTCAAAAACTATAAGGTGTATGAATAAAATTTAGAGGATACGTGTAGTTTGTTTGCCGCTTCATAGTTCTGTAATGAAATGACTAATAAAAAACATTTTAGGTGTGCACTCCATATATGTAACTGCAAGTAAAAAAAAAACTTTGTGAGTCCACGTGTGGGCACATCAATCTATAGGTCTTTTTTTTCATCCAGCGGGACAAAGTTACCATGGTTGCAAAAGGTTGATTCTCTATACCTACCAAAGCTGGACCGAATATTTGGCCGAATATTCGTATTCGGTAAAACCCATATTCGGCGCATCTCTAGTCTTTACTACGATTACTTTGCATAGATCACTACCGGTAATCGGTATCACCTACTTTATTCGGTCGTAATATCAACACGGAACTAAAAAAGTGCAAGATTCGTGACTCGTTTTTTCACACGGTTAACACTCGCCCACAGTTCTGTTTGATTAAATCCCAACGTGTTATTACAGCCTATTAATCTATCGATTACTTACATAAGTAAGTTTATTTTTTTTATGTCGCGGATCGGTGTTACATTTACATAATCGCAAATCGAGCTGGATATACACTTTCTCCGATTATTGCCTCGGCTATCAAATTATAAGTAGGCACGAACCGATCTGGCAACATTTGTAATAATCAGCTCAACATACTCTTCAATAATGATTTAGTTTAAGCAAACGCTTATAAATACGCCCCCACAAGGTGGACTGATGACCTGGTAAAGGTCGCGGGAGTCCACTGGATGCGAGTAGTGCAGGACCGGTCATTGTGGCACTCCTTGGGGGAGGTCTATGTCCAGCAGTGGACGTCTTTCGGCTGATATTATGATGATGATGATGAAACGTTTAACAGCCGTTCATTAAATTTATCTAAGGTTTAAAGATGGATTAAACCCGGTTATCCGGGGTGACGGGTGAGTATATTGTATCCTCGTAACGAGCTTTGTATTTTCTAGGTATTGGTTTATTGTGGCGACAAACTAATTATTTAGGGCGGCTTGCACAAGCAACCGACCCTTAATATACAGGGTATATTATTTAATTGAGTAGGTACTTTGCCATAATTAAATCAGTTGAAAACAATCAAAGCCTCTATATGACTTCGGTTATTTTCTAATTAGAGTATAAGTGTCGTAGCAGCTTAAAACAACAAATTAAAATTGATTTAAAGAAATTTTCTTTTCCGGTCATAAGACCGCATAAACCAATTAAAAAGAAAGTTATATTGGTTAACATCCAGTTTATTCGTCCAGAAGTTTTCGATGCGGTTGTCAAAAGGCCGTTAGCCCACTAATCTGATTGGTAAGGTCGGGTCGTCACGAAAGGGCCCATTGCGTTATACCATACACAATCGGCAGTTACCTGCCCACAATCGATAATAATGACGCGATTGATATTTGAATCGATTTGTGTAATGTTACTAGTATTACACAATTAAAATAGTATTTAGTGGCAGTGCACATGATAAAAGGACGGCTATCGACTAATTTCGTCATCTCTTTAGTTTGATTTCTATACTTTTTAAATTTACTTATAGCCCGGTCGAGTTCATTCTACCGTTATGTAGTTAGTTGTGTATTACTACTAGGCAATTATCATAGTCAACGATAGGGGATAATTAAAAACTCTTGTCAACTATTTACCTAGTAGTATTTATTATGCTGTGCTAGAACTCAATCCAGGCCATCGCGATCTTAGTTTATTTCCAGCTACACATGTACTATTTACATATGAACGTTTTTCCTTACTCAGATAGAACTTAGAAGAAAACTTCAAAGAAACTAGGTAAAGTGGGTATTTGGTGTTGTGTCGAGAATGCGCTGTGTTGAGAGCACAGAACACCGCCACTAGAAGTCTAATGTTGCTCATTTTGTTCGCGACGAGAATGTCTTTTTTTGATTAATTTTATTTCGAAAAGCTGAATCGATAAAAAAACTATATAATTATTGAACCTGCTCACAAAAAATCACGAGAATCGGTTGAGAAATACGACCTGTAGAGGAGAAGGGCTGGACATCCGGACATAAGAAATATTTTTGTAGGCTGGAAAGGAGAACTTCGTTCGCTTCGCTCGTTCAATTATTCCCAAGCAAAGCCTCTTGGTATGATTAACTTCACTGAGCCTTTTACTATGCATTTATCAAAGTGAGCGACGCAAGAGCATGCACGGAGCCATATGCTTTCTCCACCTGTGACCCCATTATAGGCGTCCGTGGGATTCGAGTTTATGCCCCACACAACCACATTCTAATTACACAGGGTTGCCGGCTACTCGATTAATGTTGAATTGAAAAAATTGGTTTGGTTAGCTGTTGTAGATATTATGAATGCATCGATAAAATTATTGAGTAGTAAATAGTTTGTAACTTGAAGCATCGCTTGATACAAAATCACAGCCCAGTGACTTTACCAATGTATCGTGTATGTTTAAATAGGAAGGTTGTTAAAGTGAACGCGGCCCGCATTTTGGAGCGATAAAAACATGTAGAGTTCTATAGCACTGGCGACAAACGTGTAGTATTTAGCACTTTTCACTGCCCGCCCATGATATTGGCTAAGTCAAAGTCAAAGTCAAAGTGATTTATTCTTCAATTTAGGCATATTACATGCACCTATGAATGTCGATAAACTACCACCGGTTCGGAAAGAAAACCTCTGCCTCGAGAAGAACCGGCGTAAAAATATTATATCATTTCAGTATCAGAGTATTATAAAATTTTAAAATTACATTGCTACGGTAGAAAGCCTATTTATTTAGTGATAGATTTCTAGAGCAGGATTTTATCGCTGCCAAATATCCCTATCCATGATGTAATCGTTTATCTTATAATATGATTTTGAAATAAGTGTCTGTTTTACAACAGATTTGAATTTAGAGTCAGTAAGTTCGGTAATGTGTTTTGGAATTTTATTGTAGAATTTTATACAATTTCCCAAGAACGACTTTTTCGCTTTTACTAGCTATAAGGGTGATATACCAAGTGGATGCCACATAACGGGTGATGCAGACGGGGCCAACCTAGACTGAGATGGCGGTACGCCTGGACGCACTCGTCAGCGATTGTGCAGAAGAAGCACAAAGTAGGGACTCATGAAAATCACGGGGAGAAGCCTTTACCCAACAGTGGGACACTGAATAATAACAGTAAAAACAATTCAATCATTTTCATTTGTTAAATTAGTTTGTCTAATTTGGATAAAGCAACATCACTAAGTTCATCAACATCGTGTTATGATCCCGGAATGACAGTTCCGGTATTAATACCGGGTTCGCGAAAGGTCCGGTATTTGGAAGCCCTAGTGAATACTCGCCCTTAGCCTGCCATATCACTAGTTGTCAGTAAAACGTCGTTGAACAGCCTCTTGTCTCAGTTGATTATAAGTATCACAGATTAATAAGAGATACATAAGTATGTCAACATTGTCAACCAACAGTTTTATAATTTAAAAACCGGCCAAGTGCGTGTCGGACCACGCAAAACGAAGGGTTCCGTGCCTATTAAAAAGGTCGTATCGTCACAGAAATTTTACGGCACTTACGTCCTTTTCTTTGAGGAAGGCAGTTTTTCAGCAATATCTCGAAAACCTCTGAACCGATCTTGTTCAAAACAATTTTCGGTGAATAAAATTAATAAGCCCTATGTCCATGAATTTTTCCATATTTTTAAAATACACCGTTCAAAAATTAGAGGGGGGGGGACAGAATTTTAGTGACTTTCGGGGCGATTATCTCCAACCCTATTCACTTAATCAAAAAAAATGCTAATAAAACTTATATTTATTTTGAAAGGCCTATCCATTGATGTGCCACACGGGGGGTCACAATGAAAAAAAAAATTTTGACTTTTAGTTTTATGTATGGAGTGCACCCCTAAAAAAATGTTTTTTGTCATTTTAATTACAAAACTATGTAGCGGCTAACAAAATACACCTATCCTCAAAATTTTATTCAAATACACCGTATAGTTTTCGAGTAAAATGCCTGTGACATACGGACAGACGGACAGACGGACAGACGGACAGACGGACAGACGGACAGACGGACATGACGAAACTATAAGGGTTCCGTTTTTGCCATTTTGGCTACGGAACCCTAAAAAAGGCTTACTCTAATAGGAAATTAAATACATATTTTCTACCATTAAAATAGTAGCAGATGACCCTACGACTGACCCAAATTTCACTCGTCCATCGAACCTGCGGAGAACCGGCTCTTTTCTTCACTGCATTTAATGTATTTTCCATTTTATAGTTCCACATACGATTCATGCACATTCTGTCAAAGCCATAAAAATACTTAATGGTACCACATCAAATACATCTTTCATTTATTTGCATACAAAGTGTGTATCCTAAACTGGAGATGTAATTTGCCAAACTGCGAAGCAGGTTATTTCTGTGTGCACTTTATGCACTTAATCAAAATACCGACCCGTCTATGGAAAAATCAATTGTGTTGGTGACTAAATCCATATCCATACTAATATTATAAATGGGAAAGTGTATGTGTTTGTTTGTTTGTCCGTCTTTCACGGCAAAACGGGGCGACGAATTGACGTTATTTTTTAAGTGGAGATAGTTGAAGGGATGGAGATTGACATAGGCTACTTTTCGTCTCTTTCTAACCCCCCACTTCCCTAAAATGGGGGGTTGAAGTTTGTATGGAGCATTCCGCAATTTTCAAGGTAGAAAGCTAAAAATTGGTATGCAGACTATTTGTGACTAACAAAAAAATAGTGTATCATTTTTTTTTGGAAATCTGCACCCAACCCCTCAAAAGAGGGGGTGAAATTTTATATGGGGGTCCAGATATATAGAATCGATATGTATAGTCGATATATAGAGTCGATATGTAGAGTCAATATAGAGTCGATATGTAGAGTCTATATGTAGAGTCGATATGTAGAGTCGATACGTAGAGTCGATATGTAGAGTCGATATGTAGAGTCTATGTAGAGTCGATCTAAATATATAAAAGAAGAAACAGGCTGACTGACTGACTGACATCACTGCACAGCCCAAACCGCTGGATCTAGAGATTCCAAATTTGGCACGTAGGTTCCTTATAAGGTCTAAAAGTGCACTAAGAAAGGATTTTTCAAAATTCTCCCCCTAAGTGGGTGATTATTGAGTCCAAAGTTTGTATAGGGAAACAAAATAAATAAAACTATTTCATTCGAAACTTCACAGGAGTATTCCTAGCAATAAATGAGTGAATACGTGTTTCAGGTTTTTTGGGAATTCAACCCCTAAAAGGGGGAAATGTGACATTGTCTGAAAATCAACATGGGTATTATTGTTTCTATGGTTTATCGGGTTGCTGGTCGCTGATTATGAAAACAACAACAATGATTTTAAAATCCAACGTGGCGGACGTGAAATACCATCTCCCCTGTTGGGGTGCGATGGGGTTGTGTCTAAATATCAATATGGGTGTCGTTTTTATTGTTTTTTCGGGACGTTAATTACGAAAATGGCATCGATTTTGAAATTTAACATTGTGGACATGAACATCCTTGAAAGTATTTGTGCCAAATTGCAATTAAATTGGTACATACGGGTCAAACTGAAATGCACCTTTTTTTTTTGACGGTTAAAATTACTTTTAGTGCGCGGGCGAAGCCGCGGGCAAAAGCTAGTACTCGTAAAACATAAATCTTAGAGAGGTTACACACCTCGGCGACATTTTGCAGTGATACAAACGCGCGACTGTCGCGCGACACTTGCCATAGCTTATTAGAACACTAAGAAAGAAACGGACTGTCTATTTCGCCGCGACACATCTCGCGCGCCATCAGTGTTAACCGTGCTGTATACATTTTGATACTGGGACGCGTTTGTATCGCGAACGCTGCAAAAACTCGCCGTGGTCTTACATTTAGGTACCTATGATAAAAGTTACTAGTGAAGTATGTGAAATTTTGAATTTAAATGATAATCGCTATCAGTGATGTGATTTTTAAGATTATTGATCTCGCACTTAGAGGCACAGCATACATTAGGTATAAACAATAACCTTAGGTGCTTAAACTGTTCATAAAATATACGTATTTATTTATTTAACCTTCATTTCACAAAAGAACTTATCGTACAAAAGGTGGCTAAGCATTCTCTTTCTCTACCAGTCAACCTTTGCCTCACAATCATGCCAAATGCCATCTCCGTGGCAATGGCCCTCGACGGGCAGTATACTGCAATTAAATACAAACCACTTGAGTCAATATTGCATGAGCACACGTAATAACTAGGCGCTGTGTGACGGAACTTGACTTGTCTAAGATTGATGGCATTCGTGCACTTAAGCCTTTGGCACACTGGCTGCGGTCTGCGGTCGTCAGGTCAAGCCCGCATTATGTATGAACAAATTCAATTTGACCTGACCGCAGACCGCAGAACGCATCCGTTAGGCAAAGGCCTTAATGAGCATTTCTCAAAAGATGTCTAATGAAATGTTGTTTCTAAGTATTCAAAGAATATTACCTCAAGCTCGCGGCTTGTATTTTTAACATAATTAAATCCCTGCAAATTATAAGTGGCAGCGGGTGGGGCACATTGCACGTAGAACCGATGGCCGTTAGGGCGGAAAGGTTCTCGAGTCGCAACCACGTACCGGAAGGCGCAGCGTGGGTAGGCCCCCCCACAAGGTGGACTGATGACCTGGTAAAAGTCGCGGGAGTCCGCTGGATGCGGGTGGCGCACGACCGGTCATTGTGGCACTCTTTGGGGGAGGCCTAACAGATTAAACACCTAATTTCACTAAAAACACTGTCAAAAATTGCGTTATTTTTTTCAATTTGAGATGATATGTAAAGGTTGGAAAATAATAAAACCTGCAATATTTTAACACGACACAGCTAAGTGTATTTTTTTTTACAAAATGACAGCGCGCTGGAGTAAAACCCGAAATGCGCGTTTGTTTCGGACCATAAACGCATGTGTTCACGAATTATGAAGTAGTTTGGAAAGCCATAACTGCGAGGTTTTAGAGGTGGGCCGCCATCTTAGGAGCCGGGCCTTCCTTGGCGCACATACCTTATAAATACTAGCTGCTCGCGACTATTACAAAGAATCCGAGCCACGAGTTAAAATAGCCTATATTCAGATGTTCACCCTGGATGTCCGTTCTATATATTTGTGAAAGAGTTTTTGCAATCGGATGGGTAGTTCCGGAGAACTTACGAAGTTTTCAGATATTACCCACTTATTGATTATTAAATAGTATAGAGTACACGTTTCTACAATACTGCATTAATGTGCTATTGCATCAGCATAAAGCTCATGTAATAAGTAGGCCCGCAATGACGGAACTCTGGCGTGCAAAGATAGATGGGTATCGTGTGCCTAATCGACATATTTTACGATACTGTCTCAATTAATAATTCGTATTATTTAACCACATAACAATACTGTAATGCCTTTTGTAGATAGGCAATGTGTGCGTCGCGAAACGAGAACTGGCATGCGAGTTTGGAAACACTTCATAAATATATTATGCACGTCATCTGCGGAGTAACATGACTTCGCCTAGTAGGGGAACTAGATACTAACTGCTATACAGAGGGGGTTACGTCCGTTCCCAAAGGTTCAAAAATATCTGAGCAACCCTATGCCCTTAAGAAAAAAGTCGTGTTCACATGTATCATTTTTGATGACTTTGTCATGCACATATTTTCGAACTCGACTGTATGAGAACGCTCGCAAGCAACAGGCGCGCGATCTGTGTTCCGGCAAAAAAGACTATTCGTCTCTTTCTAATTATAACACTTAAAAAGAGACGGATATTTTATCTCGCCGCGAAACAGTTCGCGCGCCGTCTAGAACGCCCCACATGTCCTTCCCCGCTATTGTGTTATCTCACCTCACCGTTTAACCACAATTATATCTTTGACGCCGCGATTCGTAGTAACTATGCGTAGGTAGAGGTCTGGTTTCGTTAGGCGTGACGGGGTGAGATGAGGCGCATTAGCGCGTTCCGGAAAACAGCACTTATTGCACTTATGTCCTTAAATTATGCCAGGGACCTGTAAGAAACGTGAATTTCATAGAGCAGTTTCGTCCTAGTAGAATATTATCAGTGAGGAATGTCGATGACCCTGCGGTAGCTCTACTCTTTTAATAGGTAGGTAGTCTTGCAGCAATGAACTTTTCCAAGTTTACATTTTAAATAGTATGTAGATAAAAGATATATGAATCAACTATGGAAGTATTTGCCTTTCAGGGATGCTAGATTGTCTAAAAGTAGGTACTCAAATAAGATAAGAATGATATTTTTACTATTAAGATAAGATAAGATTAATTATTTCATGATTAGAAATTACAGTATAAATTCGCGTGTACATGTCTAAATTATAATAATTTATATCATGATCGTCAAAAAGAAAGAATATAATAATATTAACACAATTATTTTGAATTAATTTTATAAGATGGCATGGCATTTTTTTAAATATTTACCAGGATAATGTATAGTCATAAATAAATGAGTGACATTACGCAACTTATAAATACGTAGTAGTACCTATATCTAATACATAATTTCCTACTTATATCTGATCCATTGGCGTGTTTATTTTGTATTCTTATATTAATTGAACTAGCGAGCAAAGCGAACGAAAGCGAACGACACGCACTTGGCCGGTTTGTTACTATACAACTCGTCTGAAATATCTGCGAAACTCGCTGGAATGCGCTTCCCCTCGCGCTTCCCCGTTTTGTTTGCATGGTGTCACTAAGCCAGGAACGCAGATACGAGTATTTCCGAAGAGTTTAAACATAATCGTGCTAACTAGCTTTTGTTTTGTTTTCAGGTATTACGTGTTCACTAGACTCAGCTTTCTGTACTTTCGCACGAATGTACACTTGCACCTACAAGTCCTACAACACACTGTAAACTGGCAGTGACCCCAATCTGCGATCTCAAACAAAAGGTAAGCATATTGAAATGCGCGCGATTGATATTGAAATGCGATGTGAGAGAGATGATGGGACAGGTATTTAATGATGGTCGAATTGAGGCCCAGGTATGTATGCGGATATGGGGTACGGTGACTGTTTACCATCTGGCGGGACGTCCGCTTGTTTGTCTCTACCTTGGTACAGTCAGCCAAGAAATTGCTCTACCACTTTTATGCTCTATCATTTGTACATTAAGGTTTAAAAGTGCATGAGTAGTTCACATTTATGGGGATTAAAAAATATAAGTACTTATACATAATACCTATAGTCATCATCATCAGCCTGTGTATACGTCCCACTGCTGGGCACAGGCCTCCTCTCATGAATGGGAGGGAACGGGCAGTAGTCCCCACGCTGGCCCAGTGCGGATTGGGGACTTCACATACCTCTACCTACCTATAGTATTGTAAGAATATTGTTGATTCCAGAATTATCATATTTTTGTTTCAACATCCGATAATATTTGCACGGCCATAAGCAATCGATACTGGCGTTGCGTTGCGATACCGTCTTAAGCCAATTGTTATACCAACACTGACGAACCTACTAGAACGCGAACACGTAACGCCTGCTATCGAAGCGTTGAAATAAGAGGATCGTCCATCAATAAAAACTGTATTTCTTAAGGTTCTCTAGTAAAATTTAACCCGGTAAAAATGAAAGGTCCACTTCGTATACCTGTAGCAGGGTCGCGCCAGCAAAGCTGTTGACGTACTGCAGTTAGAAAACAGTCCGTCTACTTCGTCCTTTTAGTACGTAGAGTATCCGCCTGTGTAATTAGTTTTAGTGATACGATACTACGACTTCGCGGCTAAATACTTAGGAATACAGGTTTTATATCTATAGCAACGCATCAGCTACCGTTCGATACGCACCGCAAATGAAAGTGCACGCGCGTTGAAGTCTATACCGTTACCGTATTGCATCGCACTACGATATCATATCACTCGCTCCCGTTTATACGAACCCACGACCCACAATACTCACATTACGCATTTATTAGATAACTAGCTGTAGGTACTTGCGACTTCGTTTGCATGGGAATGTGATGTGAATAAACATATTTTATTCTCTTGGACGTAGGAGGACACGTGCAGTTGTAATTTAATCTACCTATCGAGTAGTTAAAAGTTTAGTAGATTTTTGTGGTAATAGATCAAACAGGTAGTTCGCAGGTTACAACATTCAAATTAAATTCATATTAATTTATTGCCAAAAAGAACACAAAATATAACGTTTATCATAAGTACAATGAAATAACTTAAACAATGCTTTGACAGATATTGCAGCAAGGATTTAAATAAAAAGAAATGAAAAATTGAATGAGGTCAAATATTTCGGAAAATTAATAATTCGTCGCAGTCAGATAAAAAATATCTAATACTTATAAGATAAGATAAGATAAGATAAAGATTTATTTGCAGAAAAAGGGTAAGTTACAGGTCTTGGGTTAACAAATTGTCCAACCTTCTCCAACTATTTCTTAACAGCATGCAAATAGTTATGTTATGTACAAAGTACACTATATAAATTACACAGAGAATCAGAGATGAACATTGAATATTACAAATCTACATCTAGATACACGAAGATAATAGAAGAATCTACACAAATTTACAATTTACCTTACAATTGTTTCTGTAAATATCGAAATTATGACTATAATATAACATATAAGTAATAATATTATCAGTGAAATTTTTCACATTAAGTCATACTTTGTGATTTATGAAATCATTAATGTTATAAAAACAGTGTTCTAGGAGCCACTTTCTTAGGGTTCTGTTGAATTCTCTGCCCTCTAATGTTTTTATCTGTGCTGGTAATTTATTATAAATGCTGATACACATATTGTAGGCATTTCTTCTGTAAATGTCAGTTTCACAGCGTGGTTTAAACAAGATATCTCTGTACTGCGATCTTGGATTTCCAGAACACATTTCAGATCGTTTGATAAAGTATTTCAGAAATCGCTTAACAAAGCTACAAATCTTTAATATATAAATACAGGCAATGGTAAAATGTTGAGCTGTTTAAAAATAGGTTTACAGCTACTCCTTATCCAAGCGTTTGCTATTACACGTACACATTTCTTTTGGAGTTTGAATACTCGTTCAACATCAACCGAGTTGCCCCAAAGGATAAGACCATAACTAATATATCCTAAGCGGAAGCTAAAATAATAATGTGCTTATAAAAATGTTAAATGTGTTTCCGTTCATAGGAAGCTGAGATGCTTCGTGACAAATTAAGAGAATTATACTGGCTGATTCTTTTTTAATTAACAAATTTATTATAAGTGTAGATAAGTGTATAATAGATAAGTAACCTATAATTACGTGAAACAAAGATGACAAGCAGATAATATTAGCGATGGTCGTATTCAAATTCAAGTTACAAATTACGTAATAGTTATAGCCTAGAGACGTGTGTAGACATGAACACCGAGTAGGTAACTATTGTCCAATCAATTTGCATTTAACACGCGTCCGTGAAGGTCACGGGCTTATGATGAGTTTCATTTATATGAGGTCTGTTTTTATTCATCACTTCCAATCACTTACAATCTATTTAGAGTGCTCGCTTCCACGCGTGCCAAGTTAAGAGTCCCCAGCACGGTTGCGACTCTCCATACAACTAGTTTCTGTTACCTCTCTTTATAATAGAACAAAATGAAGCAATTTGAGAATTAGTATAAAAAAAATTCTACTCGCTTCATTTTTTAGGGTTTCGTACCTCAAAAGGAAATACGGTGCGGAACCCCTGATCTTATTTGTTGTCCGTCTGTCTTCGAGTTGAAATTAAAACCATATACTCAAGTTTACAGTCCCTTAAAGCTGTGAAAAAATCAACCTTCTAAAAAACGTATATTTCGAATCTATTACTACTACAGGGGAAAATCTGAAAACTATACATTTGTAATTAAATCATAAATTATTTAAAGTACGTAACGTTTATGCCACCAAAAACGTATCATTTGACACACAATTAAAAAAAAATAAGGTACTTTCCGTTGACCTAGAACTATGGAATTTGGCAAGTAATATCTTCTTATAATAGATGTACAGGGAAAAATCTGAAAAACTATACATTTGTAATTTTGTACTAAACCGTCGGTGGGCGAGTCCGACTCGCACTTGTCAGGTTTTTTCTATTGTACATATTTATTATAGCAACAGAACATATTTATAGATAATCGCGGATTCCATTGTGTATAAAAAGTTTCATGTTATTCCAGTAGGTATGCCGTTTCAAAATGAGAACCAGACTACGTTTGTATGGAGATTCGAACGTCCTGGCAACCTTTAACGTTATAAAATGAACGCGCGAAACATAGCAAAATGAGTTTGCGATGTGAGAGAAAAATAACCAAATAAAGGCCCTTTGCTTATTATAATTAGTTTCATATTTAGGTACACACAAAATCAAGGCTTTTCAACATTTTTCTGTCTGAGACGATTCATCACCTTTTTAGGTGACTCTCTCTCTCTCTCTTTCTACCGGAATAGCCAATTTGAAAACATCTCAATTCATAATTTTTGTGATAAATATTCAACTTACGAGCTGGTCGACATTGACACACTTATTTCTTTAATTCAAAAATCCTTGCTCTTTACACACAACTGCCAGTGATAAAATAATGTGCTTACAAACTTTTCTGTGGAAATGAAACCATTTGCAAGTATCACATTATCAGACATAATTGACATACATTTTAAATAATGTATAATCCACCAATATATGGTGATAAAGAAAACCTTCATTGTTTCTCATTTTAATAAACTTATCGCTGCAACGATCCTGCTGCACCGTAATATACTAAAAAACATACAAAGTCAAAGTCTTCTTTCTTCAATTTAGGCATATTACATGCACCTATGAATGAAGAAAACCTCTGCCTCGAGAAGAACCGGCGTAAAAAACTCGGCGAAGTGTCATTTTTTCAAAACAGTATACAATATAATTATCGTTTCAGTATCAGAGTATTATAAAATTTTAAAATTACATTGCTACAGTAGTAAGCCTATTTATTTTGCTATAGATTTCTAGTGCAGGATTTTATCGCTGCCATACACGATTCCCGTTAAAATCAATTGTGGAAATCATAAGTTTACATCGATTGGTTGGACGCCCTACGACGCATCGATTGACGATCGATCGATTGGTGTGATACAGATATACATTCTTATGTTAACATGCACGTCGCTGTTCCGCTTATTCTAGTAAATTCCCCCTATAGTACATATATGTTACTGAAATTACAGGGTTATTTTTTCAGCTTTAGCCAGCAACAAATTACTGGATGTTGAAAATGGCCTGAATGGCTTCGAGAAAAGGATGGTACGGCCGTACTTCTTTGTTCGACTTGGCGGTGGCAATGCCCTGCCCCAGATTATTGTTTACAAACACAAAACAATCGGCGTACGAGTAGGTATAGCAATCGCATGCAGGAACGCGAAAGGCGGTTGTTTCTGGTTCGATGGATCATATGTTAAGCATCGGCACCGCTTGAGGCGGGTATTTCCTCAATGCCTACACGCATTTACAATGAGGTTGGTGTGGGACTACGTCATTATGGGTCAGTATTGGTAACAGAACAATGGGGCGTCCGTTGAGAATGATTTCAATCAGCTTGCCTTATAAAATAGAGAGAATATCGAGTGTAATTAACATCAAGATGAGATAGGATATGGCTCATGCTATAAAAACTAACTGTATCTGTAAACATTTAAGTTACTACCGCGTGACGTATATTTGCCATTTTTCTTGCGCCCATTCGTGTCGCGGTGACAAAGTAACTTCGGCTCTGGATACGTGTTTAAACGTTATTTTTGCTTGTATCCCACCATCTGGTAGAATCATAAATAATAACTGACGTGTCATGATTTCTGTGTTTTGAAGTAAGATTAAAGCTGATATACTCGTATGTATGTATAGGATATTTCGTAAATACAGCGGAAAGCTATCATTAAAATTGTTAGAACCTGCATGTAAACTATATGTATACTGGCTGTATAAAAGCTGTAATATATTATTGTTGTATTGTCGTACATGACGGTTACTAGGTTCCAAACAATTCAGCTGTACTCACAATACGTATTCACGGATTAAACTCAACTTTTACTCTACTAAAGTGGTTTTCCTCTATCATGGTAGCATTTGCTTAGGTAAAGTGAGTATATGCGAAGCTATGTGTGTTGCGTAAATTCTTTTCATAGAAAAAAAAAAAAAAAAAAAAAAAAAAAAAAATTGTGTGCACGAAATTATCCCAAATGGCGACGTCCAGCACAGGGGCGGCTATTGTTACTGCCATGGAAAAATTAAACGGCATGGGTAACTACGGATCGTGGAAATTTCTGATGAAAATGGTCCTAATCCAGGAGGATTTGTGGGAGTGCATTGAGAGCAAGGACGGCGTGAAGCCTGATTGCGATGATAAGAAGAAGCAGCAGAAGGCTCTGGCTCGCATTTGTTTGAGCATAAACCCTGTGGCTATCACCCACGTGCGGAATGACACTACCGCATGGGAGGCGTGGAAAAGTCTTCAGACTGCGTATGAAGACAGAGGTCTTAGTCGAAGACTTGGGTTAATGCGGCAGCTGTTCGGAATGAAACTCCAGGAGTATTCCGGTATAGAACCTTACCTTACAAAGATAAGTGATATCTCACAACAATTAACGGATATCGAAGCTCCTTTGAACGACGAATTTGTAGCTGTAATAATGCTAAGTGGGCTCACACCCGACTACGACCCACTGATCATGGCGTTGGAGAATTGCAACGTAACAATGTCGAGCGAGCTGGTGAAACAAAAGTTGTTACAAGAACAACAACGTCGGACTAACGGAACGGATACGAGCACTGATTCCGTGATGGTAATGAAACGGCGTGATAAACCTGTCAAATGTTTTCGCTGCAAGAGGCTGGGACACATTTCCAAGTACTGTCCAGAGAATAAGAAGTCGAAGGATCCCGTCGCTAAAGAAATGGCGAATAGGTATGATGAGCGCGCTGTCGGTGGACGTGCAGGAGGATTCCTGGTATATCGATAGCGGGGCATCCCGTCATTTTTGCAACAAGAGGGACATACTCAACGACTTCGTGGTGGATACATCCTTGGAAGTCACTGTGGCGAACGGTGAAAAACTTGTCAGTGCAGGTTGCGGCAGTACCGAACTGCATGTTAAAGACGGTATAAAAATTTTAAGCAGTGTAGTTTTTATTCCTAACTTGTCATGTAATTTGATATCTGTCAACGTGTTGACGTCAAAAGGTTTTCGAGTTGTATTTTGTTCTGATTTTTGTAACATTTATTTTGGAAATGTTTTGATTGCTAATGCAAAACGTGAAAATGGTCTTTACAAATTACAAACCATTTCGACGCGTAGTAAACCGACATCGTCTGAGTCTGCGTCCGCTGACCATGTCGCGGCAAACGTGGGGACTGGGCGTGTTGTGTCTCAAGATGTGTGGCATCAGCGATTGGGACATTTGAACTGCAGGAGCATGAATCTACTGAGATCAGGTATGGCGAATGGCATAGACTTTAATAACTCTGAATATAAACAGTGTATTTCGTGCATAGAGGGGAAAACAACAAAATTACCTTTCCCAAAGAAATCGTTTACAAGGGCGACTGAAGTATTGGGACTCATACACAGTGACGTGTGCGGGCCTATGCCGCAAACTTCGTTTGGTGGATCTCGCTACATGCTACTTTTTATAGATGATTTTTCAAGGAAAACTTTTTGTTATTTTATTAAAACAAAGGACGAAGTTTTTGAAAAATTTAAGCAATTCAAATCTCTTGTCGAGAATCAAACAAACAAAACAATTAAGGCTTTGAGGACAGACGGGGGAGGTGAGTTTGTTAATAAACAATTTGACACTTTTTTGAACCAGCATGGTATTATACACCAGAGGACTGTTCCTCACTGTTCATCTCAAAATGGCGTAGTGGAAAGAGGAAATCGCACGATTGTTGAGGCTGCACGGTGTATGTTACAGGGTGCTGGCTTGGAACAAAAATACTGGGCAGAGGCAATGCACACTGCAGTTTACTTGAAAAATAGATCGCCAACCAAGGCTGTGTTGGGTGCTACTCCTGAGGAGAAGTGGTCTGGATCAAAGGTAAACCTGAACCATTTACGAATTTTTGGCTGTGTGGCGTACTCTGTCGTAGAGGGACGAAAGAAGTTAGACCCGAAATGTAAGAAGTATATCTTCATAGGTTATTGCGAAAATACGAAAGGATATCGACTGGTGGACCCCGCTTATCCGACTAAATGTATAACTTCGCGCAATGTTGTGTTTGTAGAGGACAAATTCTTCAAGGATACAGTTGAGCAACCTGTGGTCAATGAACCGACTCCGTATGTGATCATCAGTAATGGATCTGAAAATGTAGGAGAGCGGACGGCGGAACCTGTTGACGGCACACTAGAGCCCCACGAGGTCCAGATTCATGACACAGATGATACCGACAATGAAGAATCCAGCACTTCAGATGAAGACTATGTTCCTGGTTCGTCATCTTGGGATTCGGAGGAATCGAGAGAACGGAGCGTGTTTGAAGACGCATACTTTTCGGCACTGACGACCGGCGCGAGTAGCGATACGGAAACACCAACTACCGTTCGTGAGGCACTCGACGGCCCTGAGTCTGCGCAGTGGAAGGCAGCGATGCGGGATGAGTATCAGTCTTTCTTGGATAATAAATGTCTCGAACTTGTGGACTTACCGAAAGGCAAGAAACCTGTTAAGTGCAAGTGGATTTTCAAGAAAAAGAGAGGACTGGACGGACAGCTCTTACAATACAAAGCCCGACTGGTTGCGAAGGGATTTACACAAAAATATGGAGTAGATTATTTTGAAACGTTCTCACCTGTCGTGAGATACTCTACAATAAGATTACTTTTAGCACTGGCGGCTGAATATGACATGGAAGTGGATCATATGGACGTCAAGACAGCATTCCTAAATGGTGACTTGAAGGAAGTCGTTTATATGGAAATTCCTGAAGGCTTTGACGTGGAAAACAGCAAAGGAAAGGCATACCGTTTGCTTAAAGCTGTATACGGATTAAAACAAGCCAGCAGATCATGGAATGAGAAGATAAACGACGCGCTTGTCAAGAAGCTGAAATTTGAACGACTAGCGTCCGAGCCGTGTGTGTGCGTCAGATCTAGTAATAACGGACTTGTCATCCTCGGCCTTTATGTTGATGACATTTTGTTACTTAGCAACAGTCAAACTGAGAAAAGGGCGGTAAAAGAGGAGATTTTTTTTTTTTAATTTATTGATGAAAAGGGGCTTGTCGCCAAGCGAACATACCGCCCCATAAGGGCAACAAAATATCTACAGAAAAGAGAAACTTATGTTCTAGATTTTAAAGCTACTTCCGTTAAATTATACAGAATCTCGGCTTCATCTGATATAGGAAGAGACAAAATACTGTTAACGTATCCAGTATCAAAAGAGGAGATAATGAAGCAATTTGTTATGAAGGATCTTGGGCCTGCAAAAAGTGTACTCGGAATACACATCCGTCGTGAAGATGGAAAGATCATTCTCGATCAGTCTGCTTATATTAGCAAAGTTTTAGAGAGGTTCAAAATGACTGAATGCAACCCGGCTAAAACACCGATGGAAGTTGGACTGAAACTTACAAAATCTGAGAAGAATGGAGACTATGAATACAGAAACTTGATTGGTTGCCTCCAGTCTGTTCGCGTCCTGATATTGCGCATGCTGTGAGTATGCTAAGTCAGTTTAACGATTGCTACTCGGAAGCTCATTGGAAGGCGGCAAAGCGCGTGCTTCGATACCTTAAGGGTACTATGGAGCACAGCATCACCTATGAGAAGAGCGGGTTAAACGTGACTGGGTCAGCGGACGCAGACTGGGCGGCTAGTGTAGTCGATCGTCGGTCTTACACTGGTTACATATTTAAATTGGGCAATTCTCTAGTTTCGTGGGAGAGTCGTAAACAGCGTACAGTAGCTCTTTCCAGCACGGAAGCTGAATACATGGCGTTATCCGATGCGTGTAAAGAGGCACTGTTCATAAAAACATTCATGCAAGAGTGCTTGAGGTTGGATGTGAAAATAGTAGTTTACAATGACAACCAATCTGCAATAAAATTGACCGAAAATCATATGTTCCATGCAAGGACTAAGCATATTGATGTTAGACATCATTTCATTCGCGAAATAGTCGAAAATGGTGTATTGGTTGTGAAATATATGTGTACCAACGATATGCTTGCGGATGCTTTGACAAAGCCTTTGAGTACTGAAAAGTATCAGCGTTTTGTGAATGATTTTTATATGCTTAGAGGTACTTAGTGCTGAGTGATGTGGTAGTTAGTATATGTAGTATGTACATATAGTTTAAGGGGTGGTGTTAGAACCTGCATGTAAACTATATGTATACTGGCTGTATAAAAGCTGTAATATATTATTGTTGTATTGTCGTACATGACGGTTACTAGGTTCCAAACAATTCAGCTGTACTCACAATACGTATTCACGGATTAAACTCAACTTTTACTCTACTAAAGTGGTTTTCCTCTATCAAAAATATCATTAAAATGGCAAAATTAGTCTGTTATTGTCATATATTTATAAATACAAATCTAGATTGGCAATAATCGATATTATTCCAGCAACACTAGATGTATGTTTTGAATTGCCCAATAGGAGTGTTGTTCAGTTCTGATTGGTGCTGAGTTTTGACAGTTCGCTCCAGCCAATCAGCGATAGACGACATCCCGCCTTTTGACATGACGGGTAGAAGGGAGTTTTTGGTTAAACGGGCATTCTCAGGTGAACCACCGAACATTGCAGAAAGAACTAAGGGAACCCGTCACATGCGTATATCCTATAATAATATTTATTTATAAATTAACTAAGTAATCAGCTGTGGATAACCACCATAGCCGTTGGAGGGTTTAATAAAGCTCCTGACACTCCGTACAAACGAAACTATCACCCGTTGTGAACGTGTCTAGCTAATCTCGAGCACACATTTTATAGCTTCGAGGAATTTTTAAGTGTCCAACCTTAGCTCGTAGTTTGACATTTAAGTAGTATTTTTAGCGTACCAATTTAATTGACCAAATGTCTAAATATTATTGATTTATTTATTCTTTTATTATGCGATTTTTTGTTATTGAATTTATTTTACATCCTAGTATTGTTATTAATTTGTGAATGATATGTAATATTATTAATATTGCGAATAAACGAATATGAATATGAATAATATTGAACTTCTAAAGAAGTACATACTTATCTGTCAATTACACATAATAAAAATGTCAAGTATTTTTAACGGCCGTTAAATATGTTTTTGGAGAAACTCAGAGAGGCACTTAAACTACGAACATGTTTGTATACTTCTTAAGACGAGTGCAAATATAACAGTCAGGCAGTGTTCGGTTGAATACGAGTTCGGTAATTACATAAACATCCATATCGATCGTTTTAAGCCTGTCGGTAAGGTGTGCATAAAATATAGCGAATACGTCAACTATATACAGATGCAAACTTGCAAAGTAACATAATGCAACCGTAATATAAAGATTCGGAAGTCGGCAGAGAAGTAGCTCAGGATTATTAGATTTACCTAATCTAGCAATTTGTCACAACATCTTGCTATACCTACCTAGTAGTAATGAACAGCGATACTCAGGCGCTTTTCATTGTAACTATAGCACGTTGCGATTGGTGTGACAAATTGCATCGTGTGTAGTGTGCTTTATAAAATGGCATCCATAATTTCGCCGACAGGTTCTGAAATTAATAAACAAGTTCTATTTCATAAAGAAACAATCGAAATTTCTTAAGTGTCATATTGTCGTGAATGACCCTGACCCAAAAAGAGTTAATCTTGTTGGGCTTTAAATTAACGCTGTCACTATAATCACGTCGTAGTGGCAAATTGGGAGGATTGTTTACATGGTCATTACAATACATGTGTTTGAATCTAAAGGCTTTAGCGACTCTGATTGAGCCCATAACGTTTTAAGGATGATTTCTAGGCTTGAGTCGGTCAGGAACTAAGAACTTTCTTAACGCCGCGGACCGAAAGGAATTAGATCCATTTGCGCGATCTAAATCGGTCGTCGACCGCCCGAGAATCTCGGATTCGCGGGCACAAAGTGATGCGGAGCGGGGTATGAAGGAATTAAAGGACCTAAAAGGCCGAACTAGTCCCTTTGACCGATTGAACGGTTTAGACTGAGCAGGCACAAGTTCAATGATTACCAATACTTGCAAGTTCCTTGGAAGCCTGGCAGCAATCGAGATTTATAAGTAGACGTCATTTCCTTGTTATACGCACTGAATTGGCTGAATATAAAGGAATCGTAACGCAACGAGTGCGTGAATGAATGAGTGGTGAATCATAACTCTTCCGCGCTCATTTGAATGGCGTGATTGAACTTTACTAATTGATGGAGAATAATTCGTCTGATTTGTTTCCACGTGGCTAGTTTGATGTGTAACGAGGTTATGCTAAGCGCGAGGCTAACCATCAGGGGATATTGAATTCGAGAAGTAGTTTATTACTTAAGCATTTGCCAAAGGGTCCGTGTATCTGATAAAAATGAACTTTCTGGTTCAGAATATTTTCGATGAGGATTAGGGTTAGATATCTGTGCTACTATGTAGATTTAGGTCACGTAGTTGTTCTCAGTTTACTTCCATGTAGTTATATATTTTCTAATTCTCTAGCTTCCTGTGGTCTTGCGATTACAGTAAGTAATAATAAAATAGTCTAAGCAATCGAAAAACAATGTATAACTTGTTAAATTATTAAAAGACGTAGGTAAGTTAACATTAAACTTTAAAAATTTCATTAAAAAACTTCGGAGGCCTTTAAACTCTCAGGCGTTTAATCTAGTTATATAACGTTAAACACCAACAATACGTATTCAACAAATAACAGTAATTTGCAGTTTCAAATGGTATGTCGAGTTTACCGTCGTATCATGGGGTAATTGCAGACATAGGCCATGCGCGGACCGTTTGTCTTCGCTCAGTACTTATTACTGACCCATCAATTTATTACATAAACTTCTTCAGTTATACCAGCGGTTAAGGCATGCTTACATCACAATCACAACTGTGCGTACTTCCGCGCTGGAAGCGCCCGTGTTTTGTTTATTTTGCTAATTCAGATCGCGTTGCTCGTGATTTGCCGTGTTATCTGATCTCGATCGATCCTTATCTTAAACAATGTTTCAACGAGAGAAAGGCGGATGAATGATGTCATTTATCCAGGTCGTAGTCGTTAAGTTTTCGTGATTTTACATTATGTAGAGGATTTATGATAAGACATTTTTATTTTTACTTATTGAGTAAGATGACACCTAAACAGTAATATATTTTTGACCTCACCAGCTCGGAAAGGCTTACTTAACGCTAAAAATATCTGATTGTATGGTAGGTTTGGCAGTTCTCTATGAGATGGCAGCTGCCAGCGCCATATTTAACGATTACGGGTAAGTGAAGTGTAGTCGATGCAATCCGCCCCTATTCTCACCAACTCGTCGCCACTTTAATTAAAGGTCAATTCCAGGTCTGTTCCCGTAAGCATAATACTTCTGCTTCAGGGCTGGTGGGTATTCGACTTAAGAACGTGATGTCGTATTGGGCCTGATGCACGTTATATCTCTTACTCGTAGTACTCTTGACTGACTTAGTAGAAACCCCAAAACAAATATGAGAATCCCAGTGAAAGAGACATCAGGTTGTCGACAAGGCGTGGGTCGTTCTTCTTTTTTACCGACAATGAACCGAGGTTTTTCTGTTTTTTTGGTTTTTTAACTATCGAAAATTGTGGTTTTGAAGTGCGATTTAAAAAAAAATGCATAGGTTTCTTCATTAGAACTAATTAAAGTTTCCTTTCTGGCCAATATAAATATTTATTTACGGTTGGTTTCTAAAAAAAACATGTGACAAAGTGGACTCTTTCAGTGGGGACAACATTTTGGTTTACCACACTGTCACGGCATTCTACGAAAAAAAAAAACATTTAAAAAAATGCTAGTTAGAGAAAGTGAAATATTAAATATCACTTATGAATAAAATAATATGGACGTTCATTCGAACATTATAAAACCGTAAACATCATTACTCAAATGAGATGCCGTAATAAGACGAAGGACAGGCTATTGTCGGTCGAAAAGAAGAACGACCCGCGTAAAGACATTAAAAATAACATTGTACCGAGGCTCAATGTCACAAAGCATGCCGCAAGCTATCAGGCTGTGTTGCTTCATAATAAAGCCTTCAATGCAAGACTCAAAAAAAAATCTTCTGGAAAAGTCATATTATTCCGTGACCGACTTTATAGATGATGTTAAGTAAAAAATGATGTTAACATATATTTGATCTTTTTGTTATTATTTATATGTTGTTAAATTGGACATGATATTATTGAATTAAGATGTTATTTTTAAGATAACATTACAAAACATATTCTACACAATATGTTTTGTAATGAATAAATTAATGAAAATGAAAAATCAAAATCAGAATGGCAGAGAGATGAAACCGAAAAGTTATATAGAAAAGTTTTATTTTTACGCCATTTACCCATTCGAGACCAAATAACGCTACCTGTGTGCTACGCCGTAGCGCCTAGCAGCATTTTCAGCAGAATCGTGACCCATATTGGCCATGTATGGGTCAATTTTAGACCCTCGAAATTTGGAGCACAACGTTTGAGTTTTATCCGTTACTTACGAATGCGTGATAAGTGATAATAACGATAATCCGGTGATTTGAAAGGCAGTATTCTATATTATGGCTAATGCATTAAAGAAAGCGATCCTGTTCGGCAAATTCAGCATTAAAACCATCCATTCTTTACAAAAAATAAATTTTTGATTGGATTGACCTTCATTTGATGTAATCGGTTGCATTTTATCTATTTTTGAAAAAACTCAGTGTGGATTTGTATAATTTTGATTTAACAGACCTGGATATATCTAGTTTTAAGTTTAAAAAAAATACGATTAGAAAACTGACATCCATGTAGAACAAACTTCTTTCGCTGATTGGCTTAGATGGACTTACCTACATTTGAAAAAAACTGTGTGTAGATTTATCTGATTTTGATAAAATATTATGATTTTAACTGTATCTTTCTGAAAAACCACATGGAATTATACTTAACCGATAAAATTGTAACAAAAGTAGTTTTTTACCCTTTTATTTTATCATCATCATCATCATCATCATCATCATATCAGCCGAAAGACGTCCACTGCTGGACATAGACCTCCGCCAAAGAGAGCCACAACCAAAGAGTGACGCATCCAGCGGACTCCAGCGACCTTTACCAGGTCATCAGTCCTCCTTGTGGGGGGCCTACCCACGCTGCGCCTTCCGGTACGTGGTCGCCACTCGAGAACCTTTCCGCCCCAACGGCCATCGGTTCTACGTGCAATGTACCCCGCCCACTGCCACTTAAGTTTAGCGATACGGAGGGCTATATCGGTTACCTTGGTTCTGCTGCGGATAGACTCATTTCTGATGCGATCACGCAGAGATACTCCCAGCATAGCCTTCTCCATTGCCCTTTGGGTGACTTTGAGCCTTCTTATGAGGCCCATAGTAAGCGACCACGTTTCCGTGCCATACGTCATCACTTTTATTTTATACCAAAATCTTAAAAAATGACAGTATTGGATTTACCCGAGTTTGAAGTTAAGTGGCTCATTTGACCGGTTTATAGATACAGAAAATACCAACCTTGTCGCTACTGTTCGATTAATATTCCAACATCAATTAATATTATTTATGAGTACATTAGAGGGTCACCGGCCCGTGACGTGACTCGCGATGCGCTATCGTAACAAACTTTATTTATGCACACCAACCCACCGCCTTGACCGAAGATGACAACATTTCATAATCACTATTTACTACTCTATCACTAAACGAGGCTCCTGAGTAAAGTACCATCATCACCGTATGTTGTTTGTTTGAGTACAATGTTCCCATTTATCTCCAAAACGGCAAACGGCGGGTGCTTGACCGATTTAAATGAGGTTTTCAGTAACGGCTTTGTGGTATAATAATGTGTACTCACCAGAGGGCGCTTTAGTAAACACTTTAATTGAATGCTCTCAATTATCTCCTAAACAGCTTGGCCGATTTAGATGCGGTTTCTGGAAATGGCTCATTATATCATCATCATATCAGCCGACAGACGTCCACTGCTGGACATAGTCCTCCCCCAAAGAGTGTCAAAGTGACCGGTCCTGCACCACCCGCATTCAGCGGACTCCCACGACCTTTACCAGCCGCAGCAGCCAGCAGCCAGCATCTTTGCTCATTATATAGCCTTTGAAAAATGATATATGTAATTATCTATTTTGTGCCCTTAATAAATGTTGTACAGAGAAAGCAAGCCCCACACGAGTACGTATGAACAAATCAAACACAATCGCCATTATGCCACTAACATTGGGAGTGTGTGATTTTTTTTTTACTGTGACATCTGAGACTTGGTGAAGAAAATGCCATTGTGCTTTTTATCTGCTATTGAATCCCTAGTACCTTGCAATTATGGCGAAGTGTGTTCGCAGAGTCAAGACATTGTCTTGATTCTTATAATAAGTTGATTAATCAACGTCAGTCACACATGCAGGTAGGGCACAGAGTTCAGTGATCTACGATAAAGTGATAATTCTGTTACATTTGCTTTCTAAATAGGTATAAGTAGGTACTTACTCACTTTTTTTCCACTTCATACAAACCCTCCCCTTAAAATATTATTTTTGGGATAGAAAATATCCTATGTCCTTCTCCGGAGCTCAATTGATCTCCAAATTGTATCTAAATCGGTTTGGCTGTTACTACCATATAGACCGAGTTGCTTTCGCATTAGGTATGTTACCTACTGATAAACTATGTTTGTAATAAGATATCCGGGGTCATTGAACTGAAAACAACTGATAATTACCAATTCTATACCTACATACTGTAAGTAAGGTAAATGATCGACACATTAACCCATTCAAGGCCAGTGACTCAACATATGAGTCATGCCTCTACGTGCGATTTCCGCTACAGAGCGGAAAAATGCTGCTACGCGCTACGGCGTAGCACACGTAACGATGGGTGGCCTCGAATGAGTTAATGCCTAATAGTTGACACCCTATAATATTATAGGTGTCAACTATTAGGCATTCACTCATAGGCATTATGTCAATAGAGCTGAACAATAATTCTTCACCACTATTGTTTTGACATAAGATTGTAAGTGTCATGTATTAGGCCAGTGTCGGGCACTGGGACGTATACCTTACTTCAGTAACTTTGTAGGCAATAGTGTTTCCTGCACGTAAAATAACTACACAGAAAAAAACCGGAAGAGTGCGAGTTCAACTCGCGTGGTGAGGGTTCCGTAAAAATCCTATTCTCTAAGCATTAGGCGCTCCATACAAAATGCACAAAAATATTGAGATATTTCCTGTTACTTTGAATACTCAAACTTTTTATAGGTTTTCCTGTAATCTTTAGGCAAGGAACTATTTTCCATATTTTTTCAGAATTTTAAGCCTAGTATTTTCGGAGATAAGGGGGGGGGGTGGTCAATTTTCGTCTTATTTCCTAAATTACTTCAAATCTATTTTGCTAAAATTATAAAAAAAACTGAGATGCTTGCAACAACTCCTTTGATTTGATATGTCACACAATACAGTTTGCGAAACTTTTTTTTTTTAATTTTCCAGTTTACCCCCCAAAAGTGGCCCCCTTGTTCAGAATTCATCAATTTACTTTACGCGTCCATCTTTGGGTCACCAATTTACATATGTGTACGAAATTTCAATTCAATCGGTCCAGTAGTTTCGGAGCAAATCGGCTGTGACAGACGGACAGACAGACAACCGAGTGATCCTATAAGGGTTCCGTTTTTTCCTTTTGAGGTACCGGAACCCTAAAAATATGCTATATTACTACGAATCCCATCGATTTTGTATGTAGCAGCCGCGGTAGGAATCAGTCCTACGGAATTCAGTCGCAGATACCTAAATATTGTCATTACAAATGACAGCAGTCAAATTAAATTAATATATTTTTACACTTTGATGTCAAAAATTGTACAGAGATGACCCCTACTAAAATATTGTTTATTGAAACAATTAAATAAAGGACACGTATCGAGGCCATAAAAATTTATAATAACAGTTGTCATTTGCATGAAGCCTCGATGGAAAGAGTATAAATGAATAAAATACTTCCACCGTAGATACTCACAATGTATGCAAATGCTTCATTCCAATGTCCATATGTGCACTCAACTGTATATAGCACCTAAGGAGTAAATAAACACATTAGAGTGGAATTGCGCAACGCATGTAACACGGTGGCTTGCGTACGCGCCTGCTCTAAGGAAGTGGGACAGCAGGGGGCAGGTTTTCCACTCCATATGTCCAGTCCCATTCAAGTTCCATGTCCACACAGCCGTTAAAACTAGTTATTTTAATCGTTAGTTAGGTTTAGTTGTCAATAGATAACGGCAAGTTACGACCGTTAAAATCGGTTTGTTTTTGACTGTTTTCTATGGATGACTGCCGACGCCGTATTTAATTCCGAGCAATTCTTCGACTAAGGTGGCAGGATCGTGTTCCAAACTCGGAGGTTTTGCGTCGGACTGGCATGGTTGGCATGGAATGTCTCCTCATGAAGGGCCAATTACGTTGGACACCTTGTACGAATGCCATCATCAAGACTGCCTAAAGCAGTCTTTTACTCTGAACTTGCCTCAGGCAAACGCAAAGTTGGCGGGCAATACCTGCGGTACAGGGATGTCCTGAAGCGCCATCTGTCCGCAACCGGCATATCCTGTGAGTCGTGGGAGGAGCTTGCTACTCGGAGATCGGACTGGCGAACTGCTGTCAACACCGGGCTCAGTAACTTTGAACGTACCCGTCTCGAAGATCTTGACGCCAAACGCCAGATTCGTAAAACTCGGCCCAAGCCCTCCTACCATTACACTTACAATTCAAGTGGAGACCTTTATTGTTTTACATGTCGCCGGAGCTTCAAAACCAAGTTTGGATTTGCGAGTCACTCTCGCGCCCATGCACGCAAATAATAACTACGCAAAGAATCGATTTGTCAGGATTTCGCCGTCGACGGATACGTCTGGGAGGAGGAGGACATCATTTAACGTTTACCGGCCTTAAAGCGTGGTTGATGCAATTCGATGTTAAACTGGATCGGTATTCAGACATTCTACCTACTATTTGTAATGTCATTACGTTTAAAGCTAGTCCTATATTTAATGTGTTAGAGATAGAGCTCAATATGTTTATTGAGCCGTCAAAATGACTCATAGATAGGTACTTCTATCGTCAGTATGACAATACTAAAGATATTGCCTAATTATTTATCCTCGATTACTCATAGACTGATATATAAGGAAAGAGCTCATAAATTAGTTACTAATACTTTTAGAGCTGATAGTACTCTTCTCTTGGATTAGACTTAAGTATAAAGCATTTGAAAGTTTATGCCAGTTTTTGGAGATATTAAGGAGAATAACTTCGGTAGGTACATAAACACCCTGTTAATTGGCCACTTCACTTACCTAGTTGAAATACTGAAATTAAATTCAATGTCTGGCTATTTTGTATGATGTTCACTGGACAGAAAGTGTTAACGCGCGTGTGATAAACTATCTGTCACTTTTTGACAGCATTAATCAGAAAGTGACCGACAGTCTATATCGCGCGCGAGTTGAGTCGAGAGTCAAGTTATGCTAGCAGGGCGGGATGTCTGGGCGGAATCTTAATTTATTTGTTATGTTTAGAAAATTAAAACAATAAAATCATATTAAAAGCTTTTAAATTTAGGTATGTTTAAAATTAACCGTTTTGATGTAATGCAACGTCTCTAAAAGTCTTGGTACCTAAATTATTTTCACCTTACCTATATATCTTGAATGGTGTTTTACCAGTAGCGACACTCATCTGGCTTTCCAACCCAGTAGGTAGACTACACCTAATCAAGTGATTGGACAACTTGACTGTAAGAAGTTCTGAATGTCAAGAATGGAAGTCAATCCCAGAATCTACTAACAGTCTGGGTCGGGGTGTACTAAAGGGTACGCAAAAAAAGACTTAAAAAAAATTGATCAAAAGTGCAAAATATCATTTTTTTTTTTACGCAAGAGTTTGGTCGGTGCTCCTATTTCTGAACATTTTGCCCTTTGGGCATCTGAAGCTACCTAACGAACCTACCTAGTGTTTCGCGAACGCGATGGGTCCAATATCTCAGCCATTCTTGATTTTAGAGAAAAGTTTTTCAACATAACAATAAATATGCTTCTTTTGGCGTAGGTATATATGTAAAATATGTGTTAAAATGATGTCCCACTTTGCTACACCCTAACCACAGTCTGTTTCTTCCACAGACAAATGAGATGATACGGCTGCACCTGACGGACAGACATCTACGCGTGATGCTGTGGTGTATTCTCCTCGGGCTGCAGCCTGCGTTCGGTGGCATACTGGACCCCTTCAACTGGGCGAGGTCGGACCGCATTGAAGTCAACATCCCTTGGCTGCCCTGTAAGTTGTGTCACGTTGTTTCCAGAATATTACTAATAGTGTCGTTACCGTAATAGGAATTTTCTCCTAATCTAATAGTACGCATTACCTATTTTTTAAACTAATAATTAATATGAACAATATAGAATGAAAGAGAAAATATGTATGTATAAATCTCAATCTATTAAAAAAATCTAAACATTGCTTAATCGCCTATAATTAACTTGTATCGCTTTGAGGATTCCTGACGTTTCTGATGTGTTACGATCACAAAATCCTTGGTCGAGGATAATGGATAGATACTTGAAAAATAATACAGCAAGTGGAAGTTTTCACTAAAAGGTCCTCTCTCAGATCGATGATACAGATCGAGTCACATGACATGCTAACTGACGCATTAGCGAAGCCAGCAAGGCTGTCCTTAAAAACCAGTTTCTGTCTACATCGACTGTATAATTACTACCTGAGATAAAAAGTTGTAAGGCAAACCCAGTGCTTGGCACTGACCTATTATCTGACCGGATATCAATTACTGAAATGAAGGTGTTAAACATTTGGACGTTTACCTGATCCAATATTAATGGAAATAAGTAGTCGGACGCAAAAATATGTATCGACAGCATAATTTCGTAAATAATTTGATTGTGTTCTGAATGCACTGCGAACAGTACAAACTTCACACGTGTATTTAGAAAATAATCCTTTACTATATTTCAGTCGAGAACGAAACGAGATGCTACGATGAACTAGGCTGTCTGAACATCACCAGGAGTTGGTATCACCTCATCCACCGGCCTTTCAATGTGTTCCCGCTTCCTAGAGTCGTTATAAACACAAGGTATAGTTATACTCATAATAATATAGTAGTTAACAATATTTATAGACCTGACTAAGCCTCTCTCTTTTAGTCCCATCTCGTAGCCAAATTTGATAGCTAACTTCGAAATGTTAGAAATAATCCCAACTCGAAGGTGGCTACATTTCGTAGACAGAAAAGCCTACCAAACTACTTGTAGATTGATCAAACTAAGAGGACGCGACGGGAATGCTATCCAGGCTAGGTATCTACTAGGTATTATCCATAGCCTATTATGTAGGGAGTTGGGTGCATTTTCTTAAATTTTCTTTACATTGCACAACACAACGATAACACCGTGAGGAATCTGGTCTAATCCCAATATGGTCTTGTTTTCCCTCTGGGTTGGAAGGTCGGATGGCAGTCGCTTCCGTAGTGCCTATGAAATCTTGGGACCAAAGCAGCTTGGTAGTACACAACCGGGAATAACGCTAGGAGGATGATGAACGATCTTATATTTCTCAGATGGAAAACTAAGCTCCAATTCTTTATTGTATTGTGCAAATATTTTTGCTTTTCCAGGTTTATTTTATACACAAAGAAAAACCCCACCGACGGGCAGATACTGAATGTAAACGTCAACAAGACTATAGTGAAGTCCAACTTCAGCCCGCGTCGACTCACCAAGATGATTATACACGGCTTCATCGACACACCTCTGTCCAACTGGGTTAGTCAAATATCACCATATTACTTCCTGAAATAGTACCTATATACTAAAGTCATGTCAATTGACTATACATACTGGTGTTTTTTTTAAAACGTTGATACCGTAGGAAACTTATAGCAATCATACAATAGATACCTAACCGGTGAAATATGTGAGTGGGACGAACACTTTATTTAGTCGGTTTATATACAATTACGGACAAAAAAATCGACTCAAACATTATTCTGGTTTCAATGTGCAATATCTCTGAAACTAATATTAGAAATAATAAACTAATAAAAAAAATGTTGCTTGAGTCGATCTTTTTGTCAGTATATTCCTGTTCCGGAGTCCGGACTCGGTCCAAGCACGGCATGGGCTCTGAGCGTGTTAATCGTTTACCTGAAGATTAAGATCTACACGATTTTTTCCATTAACTCAAAGGTTTATCTGTGATAAAACACCGCTTCCGAATAATCAGCACATTAATAGTGATAGATAAAAATTAAATAATTATTATAAAATCATAATTAAGATAAGACTGAAAACTATCGGTGTGTTGATAAAGACTAAATAGTGACTGCCGATTAACTTCTCGCCATGCTTGAGCAATTAGAAAATATTTTGCATATTGTATCAAGTTACCATATACGTTGCTATCTCGGGACTGGAAAAAGGTTAAGCAAGAACTTAGATAATAAGTACATAAATACCAAAAACTGGACGCTGTTTGACCATAGAAAATCGTGACACCTTGTTTCCCTAAAAAAATTAAAACGCGTTTTATACATTTCAAACAAAATTGCTGATTTGACTCAATTTTTTTTTGAAACAACGTCTCAAATAGATACTTAGTGACCTAGTACACGTGAGGGTCCTGGTTTTGACATAACATACATATTTTACAGGCCGCTTTTCAAGACACTTAATGGCATCCGCCGGTTTCTTGTTACTATGTGCCAGCTCTTCTTGAGCCGACTGGCATTGTCAGAGATGATATGGCAAAAGACCTGATGGTGTGACTATAGTCCGTGGAGGTTGTGACGGATGCTTGTGTGGGAAGCTACCTGTGTGTGTGTGAGCTGGCACCATCGCACCTCCAACGGACTACTTCTAAAAATAAGTTATTTGCGGAAATCGCGAAACGTCTGCAACTGCGCAACGTATCAGCAGGAAATCCCGCATCAGCATCCGCGGTACAATGCCTCAAGGGCACCCCTGCAGGTCTATCACGTAACGCATTGTACGCGCGTCAGGTAGATCTAAATGTCACTTTTTATATGGAAAAAAGACAGTTAAATTGTCCTAACACGCGTTCGAAACGTTACGTGATGTGATTACCCCTCTAGTTGTCTGAAATAAACGATTTATATTTTTCATTATTTAAATAATTAACCTATCGTACTGGTTAACCCAAAATTTTAAAAAATGATTTTTCAGATTCACGAATAGTTTAATTATACCCTGATCCAGCGTAATAGGGACCAGATTGTTTTTGCGGTTACGTCGGCCGCATTTGTACAAAAGTTGGCATTTCCAAGTACCTACACTTTAAGTTGGTCGACTATTACTAGAGAACTAGTTATGCCTTCTTAGCCGTGATAGTTTTCCTTTTAAATTCATATTTACTACTGCCACGAATTTTTCCATATTCCCAGTAGTCATTTGACCAGGGACGCGTCACTTGACTCGAACAAAAATTAGGGCTCGCAAACGGGTCACTGAGTGGAAAAATGGCTATTAGAAACCGATAATATTTTTGAACAAGCTATCCAAGGATACCACACAATGGGTTTATAGACAAAAAAATTACATGCCCACTTTACGTATATGAGGTAGGTACTACCCAAAAAAAAATTTTTTAGAACATTTTATGCTACCGTTTTGTTGACTACAGAAGCCTAAAAAAGTGTAATTGATGTAATTTTTATTTGTGTCCACAGGTGAGCGAGATGAAGGACGAGCTGGTGAAGGCGGAAGGTGACTTCAACGTGGTGGTGGTGGACTGGGCGGGGGGCAGTCTGCCGCTCTACACGCAGGCCACGGCCAACACCCGGCTCGTGGGCTTGGAGGTGGCGCACTTCGTCAACACGTTACAGGTGAGGATGAGCTGGTGAAGGTGGACAACGTAGTGGTGGTGGACTGGGCGGGGGGCAGTCTGCCGCTCTACACGCAGGCCACGGCCAACACCCGGCTCGTGGGCTTGGAGGTGGCGCACTTCGTCAACACGTTACAGGTGAGGATGAGCTGGTGAAGGTGGACAACGTGGTGGTGGTGGACTGGGCGGGGGGCAGTCTGCCGCTCTACACGCAGGCCACGGCCAACACCCGGCTCGTGGGCTTGGAGGTGGCGCACTTCGTCAACACGTTACAGGTGAGGATAAGCTGGTGAAGGTGGACAACGTGGTGGTGGTGGACTGGGCGGGAGCCAGTCTGCCGCTCTACACGCAGGCCACGGCCAACACCCGGCTCGTGGGCTTGGAGGTGGCGCACTTCGTCAACACGTTACAGGTGAGGATAAGCTGGTGAATGTGGACAACGTGGTGGTGGTGGACTGGGCGGGAGCCAGTCTGCCGCTCTACACGCAGGCCACGGCCAACACCCGGCTCGTGGGCTTGGAGGTGGCGCACTTCGTCAACACGTTACAGGTGAGGATAAGCTGGTGAAGGTGGACAACGTGGTGGTGGTGGACTGGGCGGGAGCCAGTCTGCCGCTCTACACGCAGGCCACGGCCAACACCCGGCT
Organism: Epinotia nisella; assembly: GCA_932294315.1. Lineage (NCBI taxonomy): Eukaryota > Metazoa > Arthropoda > Insecta > Lepidoptera > Tortricidae > Epinotia > Epinotia nisella. The sequence goes on from OW028681.1 coordinate 16,309,106, forward strand.
CGTGGGCTTGGAGGTGGCGCACTTCGTCAACACGTTACAGGTGAGGATGAGCTGGTGAAGGTGGACAACGTGGTGGTGGTGGACTGGGCGGGGCGCAGTCTGCCGCTCTACACGCAGGCCACGGCCAACACCCGGCTCGTGGGCTTGGAGGTGGCGCACTTCGTCAACACGTTACAGGTGAGGATGAGCTGGTGAAGGTGGACAACGTGGTGGTGGTGGACTGGGCGGGGCGCAGTCTGCCGCTCTACACGCAGGCCACGGCCAACACCCGGCTCGTGGGCTTGGAGGTGGCGCACTTCGTCAACACGTTACAGGTGAGGATAAGCTGGTGAATGTGGACAACGTGGTGGTGGTGGACTGGGCGGGAGCCAGTCTGCCGCTCTACACGCAGGCCACGGCCAACACCCGGCTCGTGGGCTTGGAGGTGGCGCACTTCGTCAACACGTTACAGGTGAGGATAAGCTGGTGAAGGTGGACAACGTGGTGGTGGTGGACTGGGCGGGAGCCAGTCTGCCGCTCTACACGCAGGCCACGGCCAACACCCGGCTCGTGGGCTTGGAGGTGGCGCACTTCGTCAACACGTTACAGGTGAGGATGAGCTGGTGAAGGTGGACAACGTGGTGGTGGTGGACTGGGCGGGGCGCAGTCTGCCGCTCTACACGCAGGCCACGGCCAACACCCGGCTCGTGGGCTTGGAGGTGGCGCACTTCGTCAACACGTTACAGGTGAGGATAAGCTGGTGAAGGTGGACAACGTGGTGGTGGTGGACTGGGCGGGAGCCAGTCTGCCGCTCTACACGTAGGCCACGGCCAACACCCGGCTTGTGGGCAATAAACAGTAATTACAGTAGATTGATTGTAATTTTAACATCGAAATCCGTTAAATTAAAATCGAAGACCATGTCGTGGATAACTCCACTGAGTTATCGTACCTGCTGTGACCCATTTCACTAAGCTACAATTGTCAATTTTACAAACCTAAACTGGCAACACTGAGGTGCTCAGCCAGTAACGACTGGCCATTTGAGCAGTGTTTCCAGTTCAGATTTGTAAAATTGGAACTTGTATCTTCGTGAAATGGAATTGTAATTTAACCATTTTTCAGTTTACTTTTTTTGTGCCTTGGGCCTCTCCAAAACAGTGACTATACCGTAAAAGCCAAAATTTTTAAGTTTCTCGCAATTTTCAACGCCTTGGTACCTAGGTACCACACTTACTTACACTGTCACGATGTCTCATATAGGTATCACACAATAAGTATTAAAATGAAGAAGAGAAGAATCTATACATATAATAAAGCTGAAGAGGGTCGAAAGTCTGTACATGGAAGATAAACGAAAAAAAATTGGCTGGGGATACTTAGAATTGATAACAGAACACGTTCCAACAGTTTTTAGAATTTTTGTCTGTTTATCTGTTTATCTGTTTATCTGTTTATCTGTTTGTCTGTTTATTTGTCAGAGTATCACGTGGAAACGGCTTAACGAATTTTGATGCAAACTTTACTAATCTGTCGAGAGAATCCCCGGATAGGTTTTAAGCTACAAAAATCTTAAAGATTAGGGTTCAAAGGGGGTAGAAAATGGGGTTGAACTTTGTATGGGAACTCCTTGAATGTACGAGCTACAGACTTGAAAATTGGTAACCATAAACTTGACTGGAAAGTAAAAACGACCCCATTCAAACTTTTAGCAATAAAACGTGAAAAATATGGGATGAAAATAGGTTCTGAGGCGACTAGAAACTAACTATATAATGTTGCAAGAGCGGGGTTATAACAGTATCATTACCATGGTAACATGTCGTCAATATATTCGAAAATTCATCGTGTTCTTACAACTGATAGTTAGTCCAGTGGTTTGACCCATAGCTTATGGAGTCGGTGTCCCCGAGTTCAAACCCAGCAGCATGCACTTTTTGTAGTTTTAATTTTTTTGTGTCTGCTTTTTTGAAAATGTATATTTTTCAAAAAACGCAGAGAAGCTTAGTGAATAGAGGATTTTGATGCAACTTTTACTTAATCGGTCGAGAAAATCCCTGGCCAGGTCATAGGCTGTAAAAATGATAAAAATTAGTTCAAAGGGGGTAAAAAATGGGGCAAAACTTTGTATGGGAACTCCTCAAATCCATGAGCTTTAGACTTCAAAATTGATAAACATACACTTGACTGGAAAGTAAAAAGAACTCCATTCAAACATTATAAAAAAATATAGATAAAACGTGAAAAACCACGGGATGAAAATGAGTGCTAGATGGCTAAAGACTATCTATAATAACCAAAAATGTTTGATATCTCAACCGATAGTAGCTGTTAGACATTAGAAACCTAATAATTGTGGAAACTCAGTCGCTGATAACGTCGCTGTTAATATTGAAATCCAGCAACCTTGATCTTCGTCTTCCTATATAATTGCTATGAATTCAGAGGTCATCTAAAGATGTATGATAGGTTGAGTTTAATACTTACGTCGAATTAGCATAGTTCACCAACGTCAAGAGACGTGGGTATAAAATTTGGAAACAAACGCATTCCGCGAAGAATTAAGTAGGTACCATTTTTTTATGTATAAAACTTCAGCGTTTGTGACATTCAGAAATATTATTATGAATACTCGGGTATAGTGAGCGTCCGCATGAGCTAGCTCTCGGGCCTTCGGCCCTCGGGCTCGCATAGAAGCGATGTATTGGGCCTTTCATTCATACGAAAAGCTCGGCCTTCAGGCTCGCTTGCCTCGCCACTCACCTTCGGGACTTTGGAACTCAGATTTCGCTTTCAAGACACTTGGAGATAGTGTGCGTCAGTCCTCGGGCTCGCATAGGAAGCGCTCTCTTAAACGGTTCTTTGGGCCTATCATTCCAACGAAAAGCTCGGCCTTTGGTCTCGCTTGCCTCGCCGCTCTTCTTCTGACTTCTCTCGCTCGGGACTTTGGTCTCCGGTTTCGCTTGCAAGACACCTGGGTTTAGTTAGTGTTCGTGAAGGCTCGCCCTCGGGCCTGCGGCCCTCGGGCTCGCATAGAGAGCGCTCTCTGAAGGGTTGGTTTGGTTGGGCCTTTCATTCATACGAAAAGCTCGGCCTTCGGGCTCGCTTGCCTCACCCTCAACTTTGGGACTTAAGGCTCATGTTTCGCTTGCAAGACACCTGTGGATAGTAAGTATCCATGGAGTCTCGCCCTCGGGCCTTCGATGCTCTGGCTCGCATATGGAGCGCTATCTATAAGGGTACGTTGGGCCTTTCATTCCTACGAAAAGCTCAGCCTTCGGCCTCGCTTGCCTCCCCGTTTACCTTCAGGACTTTGGCTCTAAAGGGTAGTTTGACAAGACACCCGGAGATATAGAGTATCTTTGGGGTCTCGCCCTCGGTCCATTTGTTTCAATTATGAAATCTTATATTTAAATTCCGGTTTTGGTAATTTTTCTTCTACTTAGGTACTTCGTTTGTTATAAAGATTAAGTAAATCAATATAACTAAATATTATTGACGACAAAGTTTATAAGGATTTGAACTGTTACACGCATAATTTATAGAAATGAAATCGTAATAATCTAATTTATCAGGTAGTAGGTATCGTATGGTGAAACATAAGAATATCATGTCATCCATAATTTATACGCGTACGAAGTCGCGGGCAGAAGCTAGTTATAAATATAACCTCTTATACACTTTAACAGTTTCCCATATTGATTTTTCCAGAAAGATCACGGGTTGAATCCTCTTGACGTCCACATCATAGGCCACTCCTTGGGTGCCCACACGGCGGGATACGCCGGTGAGAGGATACAAGTAAGCAATCCATAAATACAATGACATACTATATGATGGAACAGTTGGAACATACCGTGCACTAACAATAAATTTCGTAATCGTCTTTAATACAGCGTGTCAATACTTAGGGCTTAGGAAGAATCACAGGCCTGGACCCGGCCGAGCCATATTTTCAAGGAATGCCGACAAATGTGCGCCTCGACCCAACCGACGCAGAGTTCGTCGACGTCATACACACAGACGGAAAAAGCATTTTCCTTTTAGGTAATGCTTGAACGTAACTATGGTTGTGAACTCATCATACTTACCACTGGCTTGTATTAATCCATGACGCACATTCGTTAAATAATTACGCATGTAATCTGTTACCACGTTAACTTGAGAATTATTTACACTAGCCGATAGGGCATTCAGCCCGTATACTATCACACCTTTAAGAAAAAATCCTGTTTCCACCTTCAAGGAAAGCACGAGCTGCCCACATGCGGGCGACATCGACTAATGTAAATGAGTCTTTAGACTTAAAGCTTGGTTGCTAGCTAAATTAAATCTACTAACAATATGGTAACTTATATATATTTAACTGTATATTATCAATATTTATAATATGCTTATTGCTGTTAATTCCATCAAATTCATTTGTGAATATATATTTTATATGTATTTATCGCATAATATGGTAACTAATCATCCACGTGTTTTATTCACGCGTGCGACAGATTTTGTGTTTATGGCAGGATATGGGATGTCACAACCCGTGGGCCACTTAGACTTTTATCCTAACAACGGAAAGGAGCAACCGGGATGTGACCTCACTGAAGGCCCTCTGGTGCCCCTCACGCTCGTGAAACAAGGTCTGGAAGAGGCATCGAGGGTGCTAGTAGCTTGTAATCATGTTAGAGCTATCAAACTCTTCACAGAATCTATCAACGGAAAGTGTTCCTACATAGGTAAGCAATTACCATTTGCTAATATTATGAACGAAAATGTAATACGAATTAAGTCCAAAAGGCATTCGGCTAAACTCAACTTAACCAAAAGGTGTTCGAAATGTGAACCTTGTAACCTTGTAATATAGACGATCATAAATATTATGTTCCAGGGCATCAATGTCCATCGTACCAACATTTTCTGGACGGAAAATGTTTCCACTGCGGCCACGGCTGTGCGATAATGGGGTGAGCGGACAACATTCGAATAACTTTTTTTTATCCAGGAGTTCGTTAAATGATACTTCCTATAACCATGGGTATATCTAAACTTAATAGGTCGTAGTCGTTACTTATTGCTCTTGTTATTTATTTTGATTTTTTTAAATTTATTTCAGTTTTTAGAAGAAAAGAAAATAAGCTATTTATTTTCTTCTGATCGTCTAATAGCGGTTTTTCTGGAAATCTTACTTTATAGGGTAGAAACCATTTAGATTCGTCTTAAATGTGTTCAAAGCACACTAAATCATTAATGTAACATATATTGTTCGTAGTTTCCACGCAGACAGTTCTCCGGGCTTGATAACGAACAAAAACAACCAGTCGGAGAACGAAGTGTACCCGTCTGAGGAACAAGAGACAATTGGAGCTAGGTACTATCTCAGTACTGGTAAAGAACAACCATTTTGCCGTAAGTACACGAAATTCAGGGAAAAGGATGTATGTATCTAATTCATTCGGTATTTTAAATAAAAGGTATACGTAGTTACTCATTTTATTGTTTTAAAATAAACCATTGAATATTTATATATTTTTTTTAGTTAGGCGCCAAAATTACGACAAAACTATTTGAACTTCGTAATTAATAGAATTAAATTCTTACTGTTACACAATTTTCATCGAAGTTTGGTGCGTATGATAGTGGCCACAATTTATGATAAAATAAAAACAAGCATAAAAACTAAAAAGTTCAAAATTAACTGGAAAAAATACGAAACCCTAAAAACATGTTTTGTTCACTAAATAATTTAATAATTTGCATTTTTATTTATAATTTTTTCAGAACGTCATTACAGGATTGCTATACAACTAGCCAACCCGAAAGGAGCAGAGTCCTGGGTGCAGGTAAAACATCAAATTATTTTTCATAATTGTAATTAAGTACCTAAGTTACAACTTTATATTAATTATGATCGGTATGTCGGCCAACGATTGATCAAAATTGCTTAGTACAACTTAAAAATAAAACAGAAAAATATAATTTTTTGTGCACTTAATTTCGGAGTGAGATACTCTCCTGGTTTTAGCACCCATCTCACTCGTAAGTGATTAAATTAAAAACTTGGTTGCAATAAATAAATTACGAATGCGAAAAAAATTTCTTTTGCCTACCGGGTGCATGGCTCCATCGCCTTAGATTATAAACCAAGTATATTTTACGAAATAAAGAATTTTGTTATTTTTTTTTATTTTTTTGAATATGTATATAGATAAGATAATGGTTAAATGCAAATTCATTCCTCATACTCTTGTGCCGTGACAATACATACTCGTGATCTTAGTTTTTTATAAGCTCTTCCTTTGTCTAGATATATTTGCCGCTTACTGTAAAAATGTTATTTTTGACAGGGTTTCTTAAAAGTGACGCTATTATCTGACCGAGGAGTAATTCGTGGAATGGATTTAACCCCAAGTAATTACGTCAAGTAAGACCGTTCTGTCAATAACTAATAGATTCTATGTGTGTACAAAAGATTGTAACTGACTTGATTTGTATGTTTCTAGATTAGAACACGGGACCTCATTCATGGTTGTCGTCACTCATCCTATGGATTTGGGTGGTAAAGTTAGAAAGGTAGGAATTTTATTAATTTTAGCATAATCTTAAAACTCTGAAACAGTGAGTGCACTTCTTGCCTCATCCTTTGAAAAGATAAATAAGGTTACCTGCTAGCAACGAAAGAGTATATTTTTATCGCCGATATTATGAATTTTCTTACATAACGTCTCTTCTCCTCGTCAGTGGACAAGTCACTTAAAAGGAAGGTGAAACGATTCGTTCTTTTGTACTTAAAGATAAAAATCCTAAAATACTCTTAAGAGGCGTTGATGATGTACACGATTCGTGTCTCGTGTAATTGGAAGTATGTGAAAGCAATCAAGAAATGCTGATGATATGACGCCACAGGATACACCAAAGTGCTATTATAATGTTGACAACGACAATTTCGTACAGTTTACCTGAAAAGGCACATTTATGCAGTCTGAACACATTTATCTTGTTTGGCAGGTGGAACTATCATGGGAATACGACATGAATGTGCTGGAGCCGCGGTCTCTGTGCATTCTGTGGTGCAACGACCGCCTGTACGTGAAGTCGGTGCTGGTCGACCAGATGGAGCTGCCTAGCAGAGGGTAAGGTTTCCTAATCCTAGACTCAGGTAAAATGTATACATATGGCACAAAATTCTACTTCACTACTACTCACGATCAGCAAAAAAAATACTGTTATAACATGAGATGACGGCTATATTCCAGAATGTTGAGCTATTCAACGTTAGGAGCGGAGTCGAAGGATACTTGAAACACGCCAATTCTCGTAGGGTCTTTGACTCCTTGTTCTTCAATTCAGGATAAATAAGGTTCCAAACCATTTATGCTGACTATAATGTTGGTTTCCTCAGAAAACGCAACGTGGACTTCAGCAGTAAACTCTGCACGCCGAAGCGAGAATTCGCCGAGATCCCCAACCGAGGCTCGGCCAGTTTCTATGACAACTGCGGCAGGTAGCAGCACCATGCACACCCGCCGGCTTTTGTTTCATCGGGCTCTCCAAGACTCCACGGTTCTTGACGTCATCAGCATCAGGCGTATCTCACCGGTACTTTCGACAGACCAAATGTTGGACAGTTAAGGTGACGTCACCCAATAAGAGCGGATCTTGTGATTTGCAGCCCTGGCCCGGTATTCACAATGCTTAGCGACTATGCCTCATCTAAATCCAACCAAGTACCATGAATGACCGTGATATAAACCTGTATAATCCTGACCACCGATTACACCTACGGTTTATGGTCAAGTTACATTAAGGACGAGTGGTGAGATGAGTCGAGACAGTTGTAGAATGGCATAGCAGTGCAGTGTGGCTGATATAAAAGTGACGTTCTGGAAAAGGATGTGTGGAGAACCTTAAGATTCGTTTAACCCGCCTCGTGACTGTGAATCCCAGTGATGATTTAACAGTGTGATTTGAGATTCTAAACCTAAATTATAGCTAACTTGTTAATTTTTAAGATGCTGTTTTGAATACTCGTTTAAAGTAGGTTATTTAAGTAAACCTGTTTCAAAGGCACTCATGAAGGGGAAGTTTAATGTTCTTCAATTCTATCTCAAGGAATAAAACAATGTACGTTTTTGTTATAATGTACTTCAATCTTACGTTTCTGTTATTTATTGAGAATTTATGTACAGAAGGTTTCTGTTGCTTTTGGTTGTTGTAAATATGTTAAGTTTGATCAATGAAAAAAAAGCAAGTAAATACTTACTATATCTATAGGCATTTATATGAAGTAAGTCTGAACAAACGTTATTTATTTAAAGTGATTTTATACTTGCCGAATAAAATTGCTAAATCACGTGTTTGTTTCACTTTCTGTAGATTTTTCCCACTTAGATTCACTTCAGCTTCAGTAATCAAAATGATCTGGCAGCTTATAAAAAGGTTTTGTAGACTTATTATATAGTGTGGGTCTCCATAAAAGTGCACACATGAAATAGGGTGAATTTAGATCCAATTCCATCAACGGTTTTTTTTTACAAGTATCTGATAAACTGCTTCTGGATTTTTTGATAGGACATGGCGGATTCTGTTTTGTATGTTTAGCCAGCACGCCGTTTTAAAATGAGAACCAAACTACGTTTCTTCCTAGGGACTTTTAATAATGAAGACGATAGGATAGCACTCTAGGCCATTTTTATAAATAATTAGTATTTTACGTTTCATATTTATTTACTCAGACTAAAAATAATTATGTAGATACGAATAGGCGCTCCATAATATCTGAGACACTCTAGTCTAAAAAATGGAGTTGATTCAAATACTTTTGTATAATTTTCTGTCGGATACTCAATTTTAGGTGCCTGTAGATAACATTGCTAACAACTTATACAATTTATACATAGGTACATAGAGGGGATAGTATGCCGGGACAAAGACAAAGACATTGGTCATGGAGCAGATATTTATTGATTAGGACATCACGGATACCTACTCAAGGCAGACAGTGTAAGAAAATAAAAGTAAATATTGTAGTTTAACTTGCTAACATGATCGAATTTATGTCGAGCATTATGCATTCGTCCCTTACTATCAAATATGTAAGTACAAGACGGACTAATGCTTTATGTCCGAAATATCCGCGGTCATGCTAGCTAGGCAGGTGGTTTGTTATAACATGTCATTGAACAATAAATAAAACAAAGATAATATCAATAAATAGGTATGACATTAAGTACCACATTATTAATTAAGTACCTAAATCTAAAATCGCTAAAAAAAGCAATTCAAGCGCTATTTTCTTCGTACTTACTATACTAAATATCATATTTTTTGAGAAAACGAGAAACTGATTTTATATAAAATTTAGATGAGCTAATGTAATTTACTTTCAAGCACAACTTTTAGGTGCGCCTTCTGAAAGTAATAACGATATACTTAGATACGATTAAATACCTTAACCCCCCCTACCTAACGAATACCTTATTGGTCATTAAAAAGCAAACCAATCATTTAAATGGACAATACTGTTTTACAGAATTCACATTTGAAGTAAACTTCGTAACCAAAAAAATAAAAATAAATCAAAATGTTAAATCAAAATGTAAGCCAGTACTTTAATTCAAAATATATTTTTTAAGGCGAGGCCCAGGTCGATTTGTGGAATTTACGGTTCCATATTTTGTCTAGCGAACTTAAAGTAAACGTTAGGCTCGTCTTGGCGGGGGCACTACTGTGCCCCCAGATGTAATGTCACTAATTTGGAGCTTAAATTATCGAAACTATCTACTTACTTAAAGATTAGACGTTCGTTCTATAGAAAAATGCAACCGAAAATCAACCTGAGCCCAACTTGTCCCATTGAAAGCTGGTGTACAGACAATAAATAGGTACATGTCACAGGACATGTACCTATTTATTTAGTTACCTTCAGAATCAATCAAAAAATCCTACAATAGAACAGATCGGCGGATTACCTCAAGCCAAAAGGTCTGCAATAGGTAATCAAGAATCTATTCAATACATTTTTAAAAATTCAATTCATGATTTGCGTCAATAGAGTCTACGATCTATCGTGCACGGTGTATTTGAACTATCGTGAGACAAATTTAGAATAGGGGTGTAGACTCTAAATTTATTATAACTCTAAAAGAAAGAAGGCAAAAAAATATGCCTGATGACGAAAATCCAATTCAAAAATTACGAAGCTAACAACCGTTATTGCTTGTTAGAAAGAGAAAACGCTCGTAGATTATGACGTCACGACAATCGAGCGTCATAGTAAATGACAATCGTTTCATATTAACGTGCGTTTTGCGGAAAAGGGACAGAACATACGCCCTCTTAAAACTTTGGACACTTATAACTTTGTGATTATTTTACCTCTTGCGCTGCTTTTTTCTCCATTTGACTGCATTTTTAATCCTTTTTCGAGAAAATACAACATTATTGGTTATTTTATTTAGTGTCTACACGCCTATTGTGGAATTCGGGGCGCTAATCGGAGGCAATCATCCTGAAAAAGAACTCCTGCAGGCTTCGAAAACCCCGGCGAGTATCGCCCGAGTGAGAAAAAAAATTACATTTAGGTATATTATAAAAACAGTATCACACGTTTAGTAACTAGGTAACACGCAATTTAAGCAAAAATTATCTTCTCAGTAGGTGCTGTCAGTAGCTGTAACTATTACAGGAATATTATGTTGAGTTTGCCACTGATAGATTGGGCCGTTTCACGAAGCTACAAGTTACAATGTCACAAGTGCAAACAGGCGACACAGGTTAAATGGCTTGTCGTTATTGGTCAAAAGCCTCGGTGTTGCCAATTTAGACCAGGGATGTTGCAGACATTCGTATCCGCATCCGCGGAAGTTCCGCATCAATTTCAATATGTGCATATGCATCCGCAACCACATCCGCAAAAATCGATACGGAGTTTTTGTGGATGCGAATGTAGTACAATTTGCAACAAATATGCCGCGGGCGATTTAGATGTTTTGAGAGCTAAAAGAAACTTCATTTGGTTTCGGCGCGTTTATGTTTTGTTCGCTACGATTGCAATTTAGTGATATCATATGGACGTTGTTTTTTTGTTTTCTAGTGTTTGATCCCAAAATCCGAGTCCGCATCCGCGGACATGAGCCTTGAAATACCCGCATCCACCTCCGCATGCGCAACATCCCATTTTTAGGGTTCCGGACCAAAAAGGTAAAAACGGAACCCTTATGATGTGACTCCGTCCGTCTGTCTGTCTGTCACAAAGTCAAATATCTCAGGAACTACTACTTATATCGATTTGAAATTTGGAATAGTTGTAAACAAAGCTAATCCTCGTGTATGGAAAATGAAAAATTTTAATATATACTTTTAATTTGTATAAAAAAGGGCGGATAAGAGAGGGGGCAAACATTCAAAGTCTAGTTAGTAGGCCAAGTGGGGTATCATATGAAAGGGCTTGAATTGTACATTCTAAAACAGTTTTTTTCTACCATGGTAACATTTTGATTTATAAAGCAAAATGTTGAAAAAAATACCAATAGAACCCTATCGCAATAAGGTGACATATCACTCGAGTTTGAGTGACGGCGGCCTGTCAATTGCGACAGGGTTCTACGGTGGTACGTGAATACATTTGCCTTACTGTATATACCGAGTTCCTTGGTCGCGCAAGTTAGTAACAAAATGCACCCAACCACACCACAAACTGCAATGGCGCTGTAGGTGACCTTACTCGGAGGTCCCTACTCATGACTTAACTACACTATGCGTTGTTAAGATTTTTCCAAAATGAATGGGTGGGGCAAGACGGGAGTGTTGTATGATATTTCGTACGGAACCCTCGGTGCGCGAGCCAGACTCGCACTTGACCGGTTTTTTATTAGATTTAGACTTGTAAAATTGTAGCCTTAGCTAGCTTCTTGAAACGGGGCCATGGTGTTCTATTTGATATTCTACCCTTAACACCTAAACAAAAGAAAAGTATAAAACCACTGTAGGTACCTACCTACTCAAAACATGATATTTGTAATACTAAGTAAATTCTAAGTAGATAATCGAAGTAATAATTGAAGTATGAAGCAGGTGATAAAAGCATGTTTGATATTGCCGATTGCCGAGATGCCGAGTTTCTTATTTTTACATCATCCCGGTTATTGCGACCGACTCACCCGCCTCTTTCTAAGTGTGTTCCAATTAGAGAGAGATCTATCTTGCACGCGATCTTGTGCTAGCCTTGCGGATACACCTATATAGGGTAATAAATATATACTTAACGGCATTGTAAATTGACAGACACATGATTGACTGGCCTACATAAATTATCATCTATCATGAATCATGATATTCATGATCATGATGCCTACGAGGCGGTAAGTAGGTATGCCAACTTCAACAGATAATTGTCATAAATCTTACTCGTCTGGCTAATTACGTTTGCGATGATTTCAGTACCTATTATTTAAAGTTAAACCTCTCGTATGCGGGTGTCAAAATTGTGCAATCAAATTATGACTTTGAGATGTAAAACAATGTGTGTCACGGATCCGCGCGGTTTAGACGTTTTGACATGCCCGTACACAATTATACTAGCCCCAACAAACCTTTCTGGCTAACCTGCTATAGGAATACCAATTTCAGTGGTAGCTACATATTTGCGAACTGTGACGTGCATCAATCACATCGAATGTGGACATTAAACGTTGATCTCGAATGAAATATACAACTTTAACACACTTTTCGCTTTGCTCGTAGTAGTACTGCTGTTTTCAAAGATATGTTACACTTTTGCACCTTAAACCATTGTTATAAGGTGTAAAATGTACCTAATCTTCACATATTTTTGACATCGACTGTATCTTACTTCACAGTTCCCAATTTCATTGGTCCAACAGTCATTAACATGCGGTACATTACCATTTTTACCCTGCCTAATAGATACTCGACACACTGCATAAAATTATTTGATAATTTAAATCATTTGGCGTCTTCATTTAGGGCATGTTTCGTATAGCTGGTCTCGTCTATAGTTTCGTCTGAACGCGGGCACACCTCAGAGTTTTTCAAACACTGACTTCGGTGGTCACATTATTTTCACATGATACTCCTCGTCTGACATCCTAATATATGTTTATGTATACAGGGTGGAAAGTTAAAACGGGGCAGTAAGGGCAGCTACTAGATCCCTTGCCGCCACGCAAAAATGGCATTAGGATTTCATTCCTAACTTTTTAAGTGATGGCAATCTACGAGGGTGGATCAAATAGTACCCATGTTTGATGGCAGGTGGCGTTACTTAGGAAAGTTGGCATTACCGTCGTGCAGTATTGACCTTATCAAATAAAAAAATGAAAACTGGCAATTGTCTATGGTTCAGTTTTTTTCTGGCGGCAAATTTTGTAAGACTTGTTTTGTTTTTCGTACAAAATGGAGAAAGAGCAATATCGTTCCGTAATTCGCTTCTTATTTTTGGATGGAAAAACATGCGAACAAATAAAAGTTAAGTTAGATGCTGTCTACGTAGGTCTTTCGCCGTCTATGACAACCGTGAGATATTGGTTTAATGAATTTAACGAGGTCGTACATCTGTTTTCGACGAGGACCGCCCAGGGCGCCCGGCAGACGTGGTTACCGAAGAAGTCGTGCAAAAGGTAAAAAACATAATGGTCACCGATCGACATACCAAAGTGCGTGAATTAGCAGGGGCTGTAGGGGTGTCGTACGGAACAGCAATTAATATAATACACGATAAATTAAATATGAAAAAAGTGTCCGCCCGATGGGTGCCGCGATTGCTCACGGATGAAAATAAGCGGTTACGGCTGTCAATGTCGAAGGAGTCTTTGGGCTTGTTCGAGCGAAATCCGCAGGAGTTTTTTCGTCGTGACGTTACTGTTGATGAAACCTGGATCCATTACTATACACCTGAGACCAAGCGGCAGTCTAAACAATGGATTTTTTCTAACGAATCTGCCCCAAAGAAGGCGAAAACGGTCCCATCAGCCAAAAAAGTCATGGACACGATTTTTTGGGATAGTAAGGGAATAATCCTTATAGATTTTTTACAAAAAGGGAAAACTATCACAGGGCCGTACTATAGTGAGTTATTGGATCGGTTTGATGAAAAAAAAAGGAGACACGGCCCCATTTGTCAAAGAAGAAAGTGTTGTTCCATCATGACAATGCACCAGCACATTCATCCAAAATTGTCACTGCCAAATTAACCCAACTACGTTATGAATTGCTGCCACACCCGCCTTACTCACCGGATCTGGCTCCCTGTGACTTTTTTCTGTTCCCCAATATGAAAACATGGCTCGGGGGAAAGAAATTCAGGTCAAACGAGGAGGTTATAGCTGAGACAGAAGCGTATTTTGAAGGGTTTGACAAATCCTACTTTTTGGAGGGGTTAAAGAAGTGGCCGAAACGCTGGGAAAAGTGTAAGGACCTAGAAGGAGATTATGTTGAAAAATAAAATAAAACTTTTTAAAAATATATGCGTCTTCATTTCTAACACAGGTACTTTTTGATCCACCCTCGTACATTCACAGATTTTTGAAAAAAAGTACAGTCAGCGAGAAAATCATCAATTTTGACGATATTTTTTTTTAATGCCATTCGATCCCATTCCTATTAAGGATCAAAATACTATTTGGGACCGACTAAGGTTTGACTACTAGAACGCCCAGAAATCAAAAAAAACTTTTTCCATACAGTGACTATGGGAATCCCAAAGTGCAAGTAGTCCTTTAGTTAGACGATCATCAAATTGTATGGAGACGGAGAATTTCATTTAGATTAGAAATGAGAGAATTCGTTCCATTGTTAAAAAAAAACAAACGCATTCCCGTATTCATAAACGTTACTATGTGTACAGTACTCACGAGCGGACAGGTGCTGTAAAACCCTTACCTTAGTAAATTTTGAGTTTCGAACAGAATTTCTGAATACGGATGTTAGTATTCTTTTTACAAACTTTTTACAGAATAATGCTGGCCGTCATTAAATAAAACCAGAATTGGCATAAAAAACTGAGCAAAATTAGCTTTAGGATTCCCATACTCACTGTATGGAAAAAGTTTTCTTTGATTTCTGGGCGTTCTAGTAGTCAAACCTATACTTGAAACCATAATTAGATTCCAAAAAAACTACCCTTTGTGTTGCTATTAAAATGAGGAGGGTTGACACAGGTGAATTTTCATTTTTCTAAATGATAGACGTAGCTAGTTTTCATCATTTAGAAAAATGCAAATTCACCTGTGTCAACCCTCCTCATTTTAATGGTAACACAAAGGGTAGTTTTTTTGGAATCTAATTATGGTTTCAAGTATAGTCGGTCCCAAAGAGTATTTTGATCCTTAATAGGAATGGGATCGAATGGCATTAAAAAAAAATATCGTCAAAATTGATGATTTTCTCGCTGACTGTTACTTTTTTTCAAAAATCTGTGAATGTAGATTGCCATCACTTAAAAAGTTAGGAATGAAATCCTAATGCCATTTTTGCGTGGCGGCAAGGGATCTAGTAGCTGCCCTTACTGCCCGGTTTTAACTTTCCACCCTGTATAGGCACGTGCAATGTTACCAACGACTACCGGAGTAAAATCTTTTGAAACGCTTTAAGAAGTGCCCCTAATTACCAACCATTCGGAATAATAAATGCTACATATCAGTCTTTGACATTACCTACACTCTAATCCTTCTTCCTAAGTCTAGCGCTCGCGGTCTCCAGGCATTGCTGCCATTGGGTCACTTCGTCTGGGAAAGTCTTCATGGTATCCGCGGCAGGGACATCCGCCATAGCCGTAGGTAAATCGAGACCCACTATGTGAGTTCGCGAGATTACTATAGCACGGACAAAATTGTCCTTTAATGTGATGAACTTGTGTTCTAGGAAGATTGTCTTTTCGTCCCAGCATAGCATCTGTAAATGAAAGAGCTTAGTTGTTATGGATTTTTAACTACAATGACACTTGCAGTGGTCTTGAGATGTCAACGATAGTCATGGAGGCGTTGCCGTTATGGGCATTCTGTGGATAATATGTGTGTCTTGGCCCCTATTGCACAAGAACCTGTAACTTGTACTTATTATGAGCGGAAACCACTCTTCAACTCCTTTTTCTAGAAACACTTGTGAATGTATTTAAATTTGAAAATTATTATCCCAATTTTTTTTTTTTTTTTAATTTACAATTTGCATAACAATATTTACCGTAATTATATATTTTTTGTATAATATAATATATTTAATCCTGTGTCATTCGTATCTAGACACGCGGCAGCGAGTCAAGCCAAGTTCAAGCAAAGGAACTGGCTAGCCAGCGCCGAGTGTAATATTACACGAACCACTTGGTGCCACTTTTGACCCTTCTATAACTCAAAACCTCTTTAACGTAAACACATAAAAATACGTGTGTTTAATTATATCCATAAGGACATCTAGATGCCCAAATTTCATGAAGCTAGCTCAAACGGTTATAAAGATATGAAGGTGAAAAAGTCGTAAATTTTTGTATTGACTGACATATAGTATCTAAACCTAACCTACTTCCAGATGACCTAGAAGGATGAAATTTGGAATCCAGCTCGGTAATTGTGTGTAAGCGTAGGAAAAAATCTAAAAATAAAAAAAAGTTAAAAAATATGGGGGGTACCCATACAATTTTTTTTTAATTGTAGCGTTGGAACAAGCAGATATTTGAAACTATCCCAATATATGTATTTGCTATATAACAGAAATATAAAAATAAAGTTAAGTCAAAAATAAGTTGTGTCCCCATACAAAAAACTTGTAATACGCGCTAAACAACCGGCCAAGTGTGTCGTCGGCGGCGCGCGGCATCACATAATTATACACAGAACAGAAGTAAATCTACATAAAAGCGCTCCCGAGCAACACGGAAACGCAAAAAAGAACATTAAATCTCAATACCTTGTGTCAAGTCAAATCTAACCTACTTTAAGATCTCACATTTTTAAATAACAGCAATTGTTATAGGTATCCAATAAAGCAAAGAAATAGAGTTTAATACTTGTTCGTAATATTATTTTGTTCCTATAAATACATATTTGGATTTTGCATAACTTGGCACTCATTTATAGATCTCCAATCTTTTTGCGGCGAAGCCCAGAGCCAAGCATAATTTTTTGTATTGAACTTGGCTCTCCTTTTTTACATTTATGTTTTTGGTGGGTCTGTTACACGCGTACTTATATTATACAGAAAATTACTATATAATCGTGTAATCTAACCAAGGAAGGAAGGAAATATTCGCACACCACAGGAACCACATTATTATAGTCATTAGGGGGACCAGGAAACAGGGTGACGGCCCGAGCGATGAAAATGGTTGCTAAGTCCGCCACTTTTTTAGGGTTCTGGACCAAAAAGGTAAAAATGGAACCCTTATTTATTCTGAAGACCCCCAAAAACAGAGATTAGGCTTCAACCATGTCGCCTTAGCGTTATTCCTGTTGCACTATTGGGGCCCGGGGGTCTGCCTGCCACCCAACTCCAAGTACTGACGTAGGATGTAGTTTCGCCTTGTTGGTGTTAGAAGCTTCGTCAAGTAGGCAACTTCACTGTTAGAACAGCGAGAAAAACAAAGGGGCCGTAAGGGGGTGGAAGTCTGTATGTAAAAAGTTAACGAGTTCTACGTGGACTCGAGGGCAAAAACTAGCGCATCTTTATGTTAATTCTAGTTTGTGGTTAGATTCTGCTGCAAAAAAAATTTTTTATTGTGTGTGAAGGCCGACGAGGCGGAGTTAATGAGACAGCCCATTGTAAAAATTTGACGATGTACGTATCTCCGCCTTAAAATAATAATTACTTAGCATTGGAAAAACTAACCTTGGTCTCGATTTTGTAAAGACGAAATATTCCAAGGGGCCTCCTGTAGCGAATCGTGCTGGCACCCATGAGAGCAGCGCCCTTTACCGCCTTGAGCTTGTTGTAAAGGCCCGTGCGGTCATAGAAATGGATCCTAGAGAAGTCCAGTGCTCTGACGTAACGTGCGTTGTTCATGTGCGTGAAGAAGATGTCCACATCTCGGGTGGTGCAGATACCTAGAAATAAAGAACAATCGCCATTTTGTGTAAGTCCGTAGGTAATATTATAAATGGGAAAGTGTATGTGTTTGTTTGTTTGTTTGTCCGTCTTTCACGGCAAAACGGGGCGTCGAATTGACGTGATTTTTTAAGTGGAGATAGTTGAAGGGATGGAGAGTGACATAGGCTACTTTTTGTCTCTTTCTAACCCCCCACTTCCCTAAAATGGGGGGTGGAAGTTTGTATGGAGCATTCCGCATTTTCAAGGTAGAAATCTAAAAATTGGTATGCGGACTATTTGTGACAAACAAAAAAATCGTGCATATTTTTTTTTTGGAAATCTGCACCCAACCCCTAAAAAGAGGGGGTGAAATTTTATATGGAGGTCCAGATATGTACTGTGATGTAGAGTCGATATGTAGAGTCTATGTTCGATATGTAGAGTCGATCTAAATATATAAAAGAAGAAACTGGCTGACTGACTGACTGACATCACCGCACAACCCAAACCGCTGGATCTAGAGATTCCAAATTTGGCACGTAGGTTCCTTATAAGGTCTAAGAGTGCACTAAGAAAGGATTTTTCAAAATTCTCCCCCTAAGCGGGTGATATGTGGGTCCAAAGTTTGTATGGGGAAACAAAATTAGTAAGATTATTTCATTCGAAATTTCACAGGAGTATTCCTAGCAATATATGAGTAAATACGTGTTTCAGGTTTTTAGGGAATTCAACCTCTAAAAATGTGACAATGTCTGAAAATCAACATGGGTATTGTTTCTATGGTTTATCGGGTTTCTGGTCCCGTGGCGGACGTGAAATACCATCTCCCCTGTTGGGGTGCGATGGGGTTGTGTCTAAATATCAATATGGGTGTCGTTTTTATGGTTTTTTGGGACGTTAATTACGAAAATGGCATCGATTTTTGTAAATTAACATTGTGGACATGAACATTCTTAAAAGTATTTGGTGTGCCAGATTGCAATCAATTAAATTGGAACATACGGGTCAAACTGAGATGCACCTTTTTTGTAGACGGTTAAAATTACTTTTAGTACGCGGGCGAAGCCGCAGGCAAAAGCTAGTAACTTATATCTATGTATTGTTGCAAATGGGCAACCATTAAAATCTCACGCATTTATGTTTGCTTAGCCATTTTACTCAAGCACCATGTTACCTAATCTTAAAAAAAAATGGTTAAAGTCCAAAAAGTTGGAAAATTTAAGAACTCACGCAATTTCTACAATTGTATGATTAATTAGGTACTTTAAATACCGGCTAACAATATAGTATCGGTGGTCCAACTTTTAGTAGGTACCTACTACACCCGTTGATCAGCCAACTGTGTCAGTAGCTAATAAGTAAAGCAATAAAGCAATACGTCATGTACTACGAGTATAATATAATGACCTGCCTCGTACTATCAATTAAGTTCGTGCGAGAGGGAAGAATGCTTTAGCATAAACGCGATCATAGCTAGCCGATTCGAGGCGACGACGCATCGCCACGTGAGCTACACCGTAGCGCGTAGCAGCGTTTTTCTGCTTTGTAGCGAAAATCTCAAGTAGAGTCATTTACGAGTTACCTTGACTGGGCACTATAAAATATCCAGCAGTTACTCGTTTGGAGCAAACCTACATTCAAAGATACAAGACCGTGAGTGACGTTATTGGTTTCTATATGACTGACAGTCTCACGACAGGTTAAAAACGACCGGCGCGCCGGAATACGCATGCGCCAAACTAACCTTCATACAAAATATACAAATAAGAATATGCTTTATTATGATGCAAATGGGTCTCTAAACTGATATCAAAAATACTATCAATTATGTAAAGAAACAAGATCCATAGGTAAAACACAATTGTTAAATGAAACGTACAAATTTCACCATAGTTTCAGCGAGCCCCAAGAACGAAAAATCAATAAGTAGTATAATATTTTACCGCTAACATCCTTGGTTGAGTTATTTTTTAACTTTTATAGGGTGTGAAAATCAGTTGAAGTTTACGTAAATATCAAAAACATTTGGTTACAGTTTCTATTAAGTTACTTATTATTCGGTCACAGTGTTTCGTAACGTAACCTATAATCTTTTTCGTATCAGTCAATGCTTATCAACAAATGATATACGCTTTAATTTAGCCAAAATGTCGGATAATTTATTTGGTAATGGTTTCATCTACTTACCGTAGAGAACTGTAGTTTCATTAATTTTATACCTTCTCTGAAACAGTCTGCCGAAATAAATAACTCCTATGGCTCGGACATAGTAACTCACATCCCAGAATAGAAGCAAAATAACAACAATTGTTATCATTACGCTATACATTTTACTATATTACTGTATAGGGAAATAAATTATTTAAAATATGTACAAGCTTGCCGCGCGACTTACAAGTTGACTGACACTAGCACAGAGTAGGAATTAAAAGAAACTGTTCTGACACGAGCAAGCAATTTTTAACAGCTGACGGACGAACGCTCAAGGTCATCTGCGCGGATATACTAAAAGATATCGCCATTTAGAATAGTGACCTTCGCTCATTATTTTTCCTAATACAACGTAAAGATAAAATCATTTATTTGTCCAACATAGGTTACTATATATAACAGGTCATATTTTTTAAATCATTAGACGCTGCCTATGCCATCTTTGTAAGACTAATAATCTTTGTAAGCTATATATTCTGAGTACTTTTGTAATTTTTTCTATCCTAATTTACATTTGATAACAAAATAGGTATATTCTGTTGAGATCACAAAAATAATAGAATTCGCAATGTGCAAAATTGTGCGAGAATTATAATAGTACATGTTGACACAAGCGAACATGTTTTGATTCGGAACGCGCTCTTATTCTAAACGAAAGTAGCTGTCAATGTCAGCCGGTAGTTTTGTCATTGTCATTTTATGTCGAATCAAATTTCATTTCACTTTTCAAAGTTTGTCTTAATTTTATTATCCTACGACGATCACAGTAATAATAATGATAAGATAATTTAAGAATGCACCACTGATTGAAATTATACTCCTATCTGAAGAGCTGTACCCGATGTAAATAGTATTGTTACGTAAATAACAGTTTCCATGTCTTCAACTGGTTCCAAACTAGTTCTGGGGCTCTCGTGCGCAATATCGATAGGCATAGTAAGTTATGTGCACATAAAACAACAATCAGATAGGTAAGTGTTTTGTCAATAAATATGCACCAACCTATAATTTATTTTGTTGTTTGTAGAAGTTTTCCTTCAGAAGAAAATCGCTTTAATAGTACCTAATACTTTCATGTAAACGATTTTTCTGTGAACAATGTCCAAAAAACGTATTTTTACAGTTTTCATTGAAGTGTTGTATAATTTATTAAGTGAATATCAATTTTATTTATTTATAGCCTCTTTCAGAACACTAAAATGAGAAGTATGACTAATAATATATAAATATTAGAGTACAATCTTACACTAATAGACCTAGTCCAATAGTAAGCTCAATAAGGCTTGTGTTATGGGTACTAGAGGAAGATATATTTTATAGATACAAATACTTCAATACATAGAAGACATCCAACACTCAGGAACAAATGTTCATGCTCATCACACAAATATTTGCCCTTACTGGGATTCGAACCCAGGACCTTCAGCTATGTAGGCAGCTACGAAGACTAAAAACTACAGTAACCGCAATGTTGATTTTACATTTTTGTGTGCCTACTAGCAAAGGCCTTCCCGTCTTCTCCATTTCTCCCTGTCTGTGACCACTCTGGTCCATGTCTTGCCGGCCATTTCTATAATTTCATCCTCCCATCTTTTAATTTGTCTACCTCTCTTCCGTTTACACCCTGTTAGGTACCATGTTGTTGGTTTTGCTCCATTTCTTTTCCTCCTTTTGGTCCTCTTATTTTATGTCCTGCCCACTTCCATTTAAGATGTTTAACTTTAATGCTAATAAATGAATAGCAATAGTTAATATTTACTTACCCAATTAGTCGTCAAACAAAAATTAACTCAGTGTCCGTTTTGTGATGACAATTAAGCATATAATTTGAAATGAAAAAGCAGATGAACTTGCAAGGAAGGGCTAAGAGCTATTACAACTCAAAAGGCACAAAACCGTGTGAAAGGGACGAAAATCCTGACAGGACATTGCAAGTTGAACAAACACCTGTTTCAAATGCGTATGAAACTGGACGCAACTTGCAACTTCTGTCAGGAGACAGGAAACAGCAATGCACATTCTCTGCTCCCCTGCAGACCACTCATCCACAAAAGAAGTACCTACCTAGGGTGGCACATCGTGCACACAGAAGAGGTACAACATATCACAACCAAAGAATCTAGAATTTTCTGGAGGCAACGGCCTTAAGGTGAACTCTAAAAAAAGGACTGCCACAATAGACCACTCAAAACGAAAGCGACATATTAAGGCCCACAAATCAACAATAAACGTGTTTATGTATAATTTATAAAAAGAAACGAAAATGTGCATTTTCATACAAACTGAATACTTAATTGTATTTACAAAACTGACACTGAGTTAATTTTTGTTTGACAACTCATGCTAACTGGATACACAATAATTTGAAAATGCCCATAAATTAATTTAACAGTCTGAAACTGAAATGTCACAACCAGTCCCTAGCCCCTACTGCTGCTACGGAATGTAGCAATAGTTTGTATTCTAGATATTAGGTATTGCTACATTAGCTTGTATTTTAGATATAGTAGTTTCATTTCATGAAGGCAAGTTGTCTACACCAAGTACACACTGTGTGCATTAAGCTCGGAATAGCTGTTACTTCAAAACCATTTTTTTTCTGCAAATAGGAATAAAGGACTCTTTTACATGTCAGATACGCTGACAAAACATGTGTCATAGATAGTCATCTTCCCATACAACTATGCTATGACCTTCATCAGAAACAACATTAACCCTTTTTCAGGCAGATGTCATATCAACTTATCAACCACATACTGCTTGAATAAGACTGACATTTCATTGTCATTTTATAACAGCCATCCTGAAAAAGGGTTATACTATACCATGAGTAGTAGCGGTGCATGCCGTGTTTGCCTGTAATTGGGTGAATACTCTAGCAGTAGTTCATTATCTGTTGTAAATAAGTTTTTTTACATAAAATGAAAATAGGGACGAATTTCAAAAGTTGAAAAACATTTTCATTTCAAAGTTCAATATCTCAAAAACGGCTGAACCGGATTCGTTGAAACATAGTTATGAACACTCGGGTTAAACTTATCTATGACACAAAAAAAACCCCATTCAAATCAGTCATCAGTTTGGGAGCTATGATACCACAGACAGATACACAGACACGTTAACCCTTAAATGCATAATGATGTATATATGCATCGTATATTTGATGGTCCGTGGCTCAATATGCAACTATCCACTTCAGCTATCCGTCAATCTATACAACATGACACATCTATTTCAATTTATTAAAAAGTTATACAAAAAATCATGCATTTAAGGGTTAAACTTATAACACCCCTCTCTTTGCGTGGGGGGTTAAAAAGGTAATTAAATGGGTACTTTATCAATTTGGTTTCCATATTTGTTATGTGGTTCCGTCTTACATATTTATATATTGTATAATTAACATATTTATGGATTTCTTCTTTATTGTTACAGGGAAAAAATGCACGAAGGTGTACTTAAAGATGTAGACCGACAACAAAGACGGAAAATTGAAAACCTCTACATGCTCGAGAAACAGAATGAACTCACCAAACAATTAAAAAAGGACTTAAATAATACTTAGACCATGTAAATAAAACTTAAGCTTTACCTTATTTTTCTTTATTTCCTAATGAAATATTATTAAATAGAATTTAGACTAAATAAAAGCACATAATATATCTAATTTTTGTTTTCTTTCAACCAATGTTCCAGCATGACGTCTTTGAGGTTTAAGTTGATACCGGTCGGGTACTTTTTATCTGCATGGTCCACAAATCCGTCAACCCGTAGTTTCTCTTTAGCAACGGCAGCTAGTGATTCGAAAGTCCGAGGTTCCCAAGAGGCTAGGTTGGAAAGTGACTTCCGGTCCAACACAATGTTGGCTCGGTCAAGGCCCTCTTTAAGCTGGAACTGTGTAATGTTATGTTGCTCGCACGCCGCAGTGATTCTTGTGTTCCACAAGTCCTTCATATCTTGCTTTTTCAGTTCTCGCGCCTTTGTGGCATACGCGAGCGCGCGGTGAACATTGCGCACAGCGACCGAATAACAGTTTCTCCGACGACCAATGTAGTGGGCAGCTAGCCTAAAAATCTTTCTTTTTCGCCAGAACTCATCTGGTCCCCGGACCCGTATTAAATTTGCAAAAGTGAGAAATACCATACCGACCTGTGAATAAACACAACATTTATTACGGACGATATGTGATGAAAAATAGGCTGTTTACTTCCTAAATGTTATGCTTTTATATTACAAATGGTTTAATGTACCTTATTATTACGAGAAATTAATTCTGGCCTAAAATGCTTGTAGATCTTCTAATTCTTTCTAATAACTATAACAATTAATAACCTAAAATGTTGTTATTGAGTGACACTAGTGACAGCCCAGAGACGTTTTTTTTAGGTGGGTTTACGCTTTTATAGTCTGGCCAGGAAAAGATAAGCCTAGAAAAAAGCGGCAAATTTAAAAAAACACTGCGTAATACGGTGGTAATACGCGATAAAATAATAATGATACTGGAATAATTTTTATTATCCCTCAATTGTTACTATATAAAAAGTTGCCATTATAAAAAAGGCTCATCTTTCCCCATCCCAGTCTCTAAGGCGTATTACAAACAATGTCGTTTAAATCCTAAACTTTTTGCTCACGTTTTCAATCATATTATTATAATGAACTTATTTAATGAGATATTAGACACTTAAAATACTAATGAGGCATAGCAAATAAAAAAAAATACCTTTGGTGTAATGGAAAAAAAGCGCGAAGTTTAAAATACCTAGAGTATTTTCACATAAGGTATCCACTATCCAGCGGGGCTCGCACACCTGCACGTCTAGCACAACTTGTTGCTCAGTCGCTTCTCGCGCGACTAAGCGTCCCCTATCTCACTCGCACCGTACAAATTAGAAAAAGAGGGTTGAGCTTTCTCGACTCGCGTCGCGGTGCGGCGTCAGTTGCGCTAGCCCCGCTGACGCCGCGATGCAACGCGAGACGATTAACATCAACCCTCATTTTTATAATTAAGTTGATTTTTTGGCAGCAAGTAGTACTCGCACCCCAGCAGGAACTAAGAAAATTGTTAAAATCATATTCGTAATATTATACCTACTGCAAACAAATTACTGTTGAAGTTGAAAATGTTGAAATGTAGGTCAGCTTTAGCGCTATTCTCTTCCCACACCTCTTTTAGGTGAGTCCGAGTTATCTTCGTCGCTGTCCTCCGATTCCGGGTCGGGCGAGCCACTCCAGTCAAAGTTAGGATTCACATCGAGAAGATGCTTCACGTCGTACATACGAGTATTTCTTTTTTTCCCTTTCGGTCCTTTTGGTTCTCCACTGTTTCTTATGGACAAAAATAAAACTAAACCCTGAGCAAAAGGAAAATTAGCATTAGGTTAGTTTATAAAAAAAAAATACAGTCGTATAATTTGTGAATGTGAGATATTTGCATGGACTGAAGCGCGAAAAGTATACCGACACTTTTTCTCCTTCCTCTCAGTGGTAGGTGGGCGCCGCGACTGCGGCGTGCGCGTGACTAACTGACTACAGGGCTAAATTATCCAAACAAAACATTGTACAAAAGTGCAGGGCGATAGTTATATATATAAGGTGCTCAAGGAACCCCACGTTATATCAAACGTTCATCACACTGTAGGTTAATTAGGTGATCTAATTGACGACAAGGCTTAGCACAGTGGCTAGTGACGTTGCCTACGAAGCTGACGGTCCTGGATTTGAATCCCGGTTAAGGCAAATATTTGTGTGATGTGCATGGATATTTGTTTCGGAGTCTTGGATGCTTTCTATGTATTTAAGTATTTATATCTATTGAGTATATTGTCGTCCAGTTCCCATAACACAAGCCTTATTCAGCTTACCATTGAGGCTAGTTCGATTTGTGTAAGATTGTCCCCTAATATTTATTATTTACTTATAGTTATTATTAACAAGAAAGCAATAAAAAAACAAGTAGCTATCTACCTGAACGAAGACAACCGAGGCAAACATCACCCACTGAACGATCAGAGCAGACATAACAACGCTGTAAACCACTTGTTTACATCCACTCATATATATCGAATTCGTCCCCATCTCCTCCAAATAGTTTGATATACACGATCCATCTTTACAGCAACTAAAATAGAAAGCTGCGTAGATTGTACACATCGCGGGTACGAACGCCAACAAACAGGGACGCAGTTATTTGTTAGAATCAGAAATGAAATAGATGAATGCTTATTGCCATCTCATCTGCAAACAAAAACAGCAGTCGAGAGAGAGATAGCAACAATTTGCGGTACCATACCAACCGCCAACGCCACATACACACTCCGGGCCCACTGGATATGAGTAGAGCAATAGTATTCCTCTTTACAGATGCTTAAGGGCCACTTACATGGTGCAACAACTCGTATGCGATCTTCATTACTTTGCGGAGCTGCGGGCTACCGAAATTCAATCAAAAAGTTCAATCAAACCCTGCAATGTAATAAAACTTGCATACAAGTTGTTGCACCATGTAAATGGCCCGCGCGTCCCTATACCCTGTCCACGATAACGAGCTAGTATAGCGCCCTCGCATTTGCACTTTTGTATGCAGATGAAAAGGACAAAAATTGGCAGTGGGCGTGAACAATAGCACCTCATTGTCAGGCTCGGTTTACATGCCGTCGCTCGGAATATAATTATTTTTATATTTTTTAGGTACCTATTCCTTATGATTATTTTGTTAAATTTTTAACATATTAAAGGACCAATGTATTGGTGATTTATTTAATGCATATTAAGTTTCTTAAATATGGAAATTAATATATAAAATATAATATAATATAAAAAATATAAAAAACTAGCCGAGTGAGCAAGAGACAGTCCAGTAAACAAGCCGAGTCGCAAAGTAAGCAGAAAATAGTCTAGTATACAAGCCGAGTCACAGATTAAACCGGAAACTATAGAGAGAGAGCACTATAACGCGTCCGCACCGTACAAGAGACAGATGTTGACTGATTTTGACCGCCATGTAAACCCACCCAATGCACATGCATTGCCCTTATCGCTGACCAATTACGTGCCGTCTAAGTTTTCTAGTACTAGCTCGTTATCGTGGACAGGGTATAGGTACTTGCTGGCTTTCGTAGGCCCAACGTGTACGTGGGAAGGTGAACAGACGTCGACTTGTGTTATAGGTAATAGGTATATACAAGTTGCCCCACAATACCCCATAGATATTAGGTACGTAATTAATTACATAGATATAAGTATGTCGTTTGTATTTGCCTTCTACTAACCTGAGTGGTACGCTATCAGTAACGAACGAATCCCCCTTAGCGCGCAGTTGTACATTAGTAGAGGGGTCCAATTCGTAATCGCGCGTGTGGTCATACCAGTCATGATTAAACCAATCCGAGTAGGAATCGAGCTGAAATCAGATTATAATGAGTAGATCTACCTTTCCCAATTCTAAACATCCCCATGTACTTAATACAGAGTAGGGTACCAGTTCTGCACATTCCCTATCCTAATATTCAACAGAGTCAGGAGCATTTTCGAAAAAAGTCAAGGTTCTAAAGTCAAGGTATTAATGTATCGTCTCCTGGTATTTCAACAGTTTTGACGAAGCCCTGGTTTTTAGGGTTCCGTAGCCAAAATGGCAAAAACGGAACCCTTATAGTTTCGTCATGTCCGTCTGTCCGTCTGTCCGTCTGTCCGTCTGTCCGTCTGTCCGTCTGTCCGTATGTCACAGGCATTTTACTCGAAAACTATAAGGTGTATTTGAATACAATTTTGAGGATAGGTGTATTTTGTTAGCCGCTACATAGTTTTGTAATTAAAATGACAAAAAAAAATTTTTTTAGGGGTGCACTCCATACATAAAACTAAAAGTCAAAAAAAATTTTTTCATTGTGACCCCTCATGTGGCACATCAATCGATAGGCCTTTCAAAATAAATATAAGGTTTCTTAGCATTTTTTTTGATTAAGTGAAGAGGGTCGGAGATAATCGCCCCTGAAGTCACTAAAATTCTGTCCCCCCCCCTCTAATTTTTGAACGGTGTATTTTAAAAATATGGAAAAATTCATGGACATAGGGCTTATTAATTTCATTCACCGAAAATTATTTTGAACAAGATCGGTTCAGAGGTTTTCGAGATATTGCTGAAAAACTGCCTTCCTCGAAGAAAAGGACGTAAGTGCCGTAAAATTTCTGTGACGATACGACCTTTTTAATAGGCACGGAACCCTTCGTTTTGCGTGGTCCGACACGCACTTGGCCGGTTTTTTTCTGGTCTGTTTGCCCTTCGGGCATCTGAAGATACCTAACGAACCTAACCTTCCTAGTGTTGGAAGAAGAAGTCAAATATGGCCAGGGGGCCACTTGTCCAAAATAATACTGCCTAAAACTAATATTGTTGGTTTAACTACCTACGTAAATAGGTCCACGATTAGGTACTTGAAAATCCTGCAGCACGGCTATCACAAGACGGTGCGCGAGTTCTCTCGATTTTTCTCGCACTATCCGTCTCTCTCTTATTAGACAACTTAGAAAGAGAGGTATAGTGCGAGAAAAATCGAGAGAGCTCTCGCGCCATCTTGTGATAGCCGTGCTGAACCCACTAGTGGAATCTAGCAATCGATGTAGTGGAATCAACAGTCCGGAAGGCTCTACTAGTAGTTATACGGTCAACCAATTTGATTTCTGGGCCACTTCGTACCTTGTCACAGTGAAAATCTATATGAAAGCCCCTATAGAGATCTCATATCATTGTAACTGTGACAAGGTACGAAGTGGCCCAGGAAATCAAATTGGTTGACTGTACCTAGTTCGATTGTGTGTTAAACGAGGTTCACAAACCATTATTATTCTATGGCAACGAGTACTCACTGATTATTTTTGCAAGATCTTGATAGCAATATTATCGCGATATTCAAATATGTATTAATGGATAAGAGTGGATTGCAAAAAAATTGTACATAGTTAAGAGCATTAATCTAATCTATGATTTAATTTTTTACAGTTTCATAACGGCAATTACCCATATATTTTATATGGCTAATTGCCGTCACGAAACTGTAAAAAGTTAAATCGTAAATTAGATTAAGGCTCTTAACTATGTACAATTTTTTTGCAATCCACTCATAAATTGCCTCAATAGCGTCAATATACATGTGATATGAGTTACGAGGTATCGTGTGATAATATTACTGTGTAATCGGCCCCTATCATCACAGGGGTCGCGAACCTTTTAACACACGGTCGAACATGGCCCGAACCGCTACAAGGTCGTTCGGAGCGAATACGTTCGCTCGTCTGTTACTAGGTACTACCTATTAATGCTACGCATACTAGGTACATACCCCGCAACATTTTATAGTCCATTGTAAAGTATCAATAAGATGCTTGTATTTAGGATTAACCCTGTAATTCTGCATGCCTTCAATAATAGCGTTTTTGATGCACGACCTGCAGAGCCAGATCTTGTATGTGCATAGACAAGCACCTAGAAAATTTACTGCGATTACAGTCGCCAAGCAGGTCCAGAGTGGGGAACAAAACACGTTTTGGTTTGGACTGTAACAGATGAGTAAGGCTGTCAAAGCTGTTTAATTTCCTCTTTAAAAAAAATGCAAATCTTAAAAACTATATGAAATATATAACTGTATGGGCCTACCAGTATGAAATTAGTTTCATTTTGTCATAAATTTAGGTTCTTAGAAAGTTATAAAACTACTTTTATTGTAAACACGTCTTGAAGTTAAAAAAATATAAAAAACTGAAAGAAGATCATTTTTTTTATTTTTCCAAATTTTAACAATGATCCGAAGGGCTTTCGAGGTCGCAAAATTAGCTTTGGCATTACTATTTAATCACTATCAACATATGAAGAAACCAGAACTACCTCATTTGGTGCAAGGCAACTCCGCTTTTTATGTCCCATTTCCATGTACTAATATGCGTTTTCGAAAAGATATGTTTGGTTCGATATCCGTTTGTGCATGTATACCGGTGAGAGATACCGGCCTCTCCAAGGACTTTAACCTAGACTTCAGCCTTCCATTAGTTCCATTAGGGTAGTCTGAGAGCTTGTTTACCTACTCTTACCTACTTAAAGAAACACGTTATAGTAAATGTGCAAGTTGAATTTTACTAACTCAATTTTCTCCACTCTTGATATCTTGTTCATCATGGCTATATTTGTGGGCAACATGAGAAGTCCTGAGAGGAGCGACAGGCATAGTATTAGGTCCAAATGGAGCATTTGTACTATTACTGAGGAACCTACAATCAAATACAAGTTTGTAGACTAAAAGACCCTTAGCACTTGCAACTATAATTAGATTTTTTTAACAGCCGGTATTTGACAGCCGTCATCCCGGTACAATAAACATCAATGATGACATAAATTGTACTCGGATGACAGCTGTCAAATATTAGATGTAAGGGTCGAGGATACTATCGCTTCCGTCTCCCTTCTTAACTCTCTAATCGAAACCTCTACAGGCAAGGAACGGGCGAGGCTGCTAGCAGTGTCAAGGCCAGAGTCCGGACACTGGCTTCATGCGTATCCTTCGCCCAACATCGGTACCTTCATTGACCCGCATTCCGCACACTCCGCATAGCCGTAGGCCTCCGGGTTGGGGCTGAAGTATGTGTATCTTGTGGAGCCCCTGTAGGTCGCCTCGGTCACCATGGACTCGCCTGTTCCTCTGGCGCCGGCCGCCTATCCCGTCATGCTGCTCTCAATGACATCCTGCGAAGGGCGCTCGTCAGTGCCAACGTTCCCGCGGCACTGGAGCCACAGATCGTGCGGGGCGATGGTAAGCGCCCTGACGGGATATTATTGATCCCATGGAGGATGGGCCGTGCGCTGGTGTGGGATGCCACTTGCGCCGACACGCTAGCTGCATCCTACATCCCAGCGACTAGCAAACGGGCCGGAGCAGCGGCTGATGCCCGGGAGCATCTTAAGGCGGGCAAGTACAGCCGTCTCGGCGCCCAATACGAGTTTACTGCATTTGGTGTCGAGACACTGGGACCGTGGGGTAGGAGTGCGCGGGAGCTCCACAAGTCACTCGCCAAACGGTTGAGGGAGGCAACGGGTGACCCTCGCGCAGGCA
This sequence comes from Epinotia nisella, assembly GCA_932294315.1. Taxonomy (NCBI): domain Eukaryota; kingdom Metazoa; phylum Arthropoda; class Insecta; order Lepidoptera; family Tortricidae; genus Epinotia; species Epinotia nisella. The sequence goes on from OW028681.1 coordinate 16,340,425, forward strand.
GCCTTCTTGCGCAAAGGATTGCTATTGCAATCCAGCGCGGGAATGCTGCCTGCGTGATGGGTACGCTACCTAGGGGTCCAAATTTAGATAGTCTTTTTTTAAATGTTTAGTTTTAGTTATTTTAATTTAGTTTTAGTTCTAATTTAACATTTGTAAACATTTATTATTATAATAAAATCCATCCAATTGTCGAGGTGTAGTGAAGGGTACCCAGGACTTAGAAATGACACATATTTTTTATGATCTGATCCTACAGAATATGCTAAAATAAACATGTTTTCTTTGAAAAACTTTTCTCTAAAATCAAAAACGGCCAAGTTATTTTCCTACACCGTGTAAAGGGTTACTCCAAGTGGCTTCCTCCTTAATACACTTACAGAGAAGTAACGCCACGGAACACAATAAAGTCGTCAATGACGCCAGCCATAGGTACCAGACGCCCCAAACTACGATCGGACTATTGAGTCCGCGAGTCTTACGTATGCACCCACAACACTCCATAGTTCCATTTATTAATTAAAATATTCAAGTAAACTGGTACACAAATCAACTTGACAGATAATATTGAGTCGTTGTCATAGACTACTGCAGAAGGAAGTTTATTCTCTATAAGGCTCGGCACATACAAGCTGATATACACGACCGAATTCCGCCGCTGAATTCCGTCCGGCTAATTACGATCGCAAATGCTCCATATAAATTTATGACCCCGACATATTCCTTCACGGAATTCGTCCACCTGTAGCGCCTAGTAAGGTCACAGATTTTGTATTGAGCAGGTGCACGCAGAATTAGCCCAGCGAAATTCGACGGCCGAATTCTGTCACGTAATTTCTGAGCCCACGACATACAAGTAGAATTCGTGGGCAACGGTAAAAAAAAACCAACGCATTTTTCCTACGGCCATTATTTTGTTTGTTTTTTTATGGAGTAACTGCGGCCTGAATCACACAGCGGAATCCGGCGACGGAATTCGATCGCGGAATTCAGCCCGTAGGTATGTGGCGAGCTTACACACACCCACATGCCTATGTACACTACATATTATTGTTCGGCTAGTTAGGAAAGTCAAAAATGACAATCAAAAAGTGGAATAAAAAATATATTTTCATAAACATTATTCGGGTAATTACAGTACCTATCAACAATATATTTAAAAAACTTAACTTATTTTATGAATATGAATAGCGGCGGTATAACATTAAATATTCTTAATGAACGTAATATAAACATTGTAACAAAAATATACATTCAATACATGTTTTACAATATATTATCTAAAGTAAGTATACCTAGTAAACTAAGGGCGGGCGGTTTTCGTCGACGAAAATCGAATAGAGAGTATTCTAATACAGCTTGAAACAGCCCGCCCTAAATATTAAATTCGTTAATTGCGTAAAGTCCATTTGGATAGATAGAGTATTCATTTGATTTTAATAGTCGCCTGTAATATCCACTTCACTTAACAGTAGTTAATGTTTCACCACAAGTCAGTAAAGGCTATGCTTAGTTAAGAATGAACACTTTTTAAAGCCCCACATGTACGAGTATATTTGTGTAACACTCCAATAGTCCAAATGTACTGTACCATCTGCGCCACGTTTGTTCTATAAATCCTTAAGCAATGGTCAAAATAGTACTAAATTGTGTATAAAGCTAAGTAATTGATATTTTGGCACAGTCTGAAAACTAGAGTGGATATAACGATTATTTAGCTTTTTGGAATAGTTCATGTGAAATATAATATCCAGTATAAATAATATGGAAGAGAATGACTACGAGTTTGCGGCGCTCGCAGTGGTGACACTTGGACCCTGGTCGACTGACATGAAGGCGTTTATCAGAGCCCTGTCGTCGCGGCTGGTCGACACCTCAGGGGACCCCAGAGGCGGCGCTTACCTCGCGCAGAGAATTTCTCTAGCGATACAAAGAGGTAACGCGGTCAGCGTATTGGGGACCATGCCACACGCGAACCTTCTAGATGGTGTATTCTTTTTAGTTGGGTTTTAGTATTTTTTTCTTTCTTTTTTTTAAAGTTTATGTTTGTTTATAAATAATAATGTATATAATAAATCAATCTAGATGATAACTTATTGATATGGAAAGCAACTTTCAAAATTTAAGTGTTGAACTTATTTTCTAAGAAATGATTGGAAAGTTGAGAGGTTGTCGGAAGTTGTCGAGTTTGTGAAGCCAAACTTATTGCTTAAGCCGTATGGCCGTTATTTGAACGATTATTTTTACTTGCAGATCGTGATATATAAAACTTTACCTACTTTTAACCCCTTAGCGGTTAACGGCAACATATTTGCCGCGAACTTGAAACAAAAAACATTTATATAAAACTGAAAATAAAATCAAGGGTCAAATTGAAATTAAAACCACATTAACATTGTTTAACCCATTGGTCCGTACCAAGTAAAAAATAAACAAGTCTCTTGCTATTGTATAGACCTCAAAATTCTGCACCATAAAATAAATGTAAACAGTGGTGTTTTTGCCATGAAGTTTAGAATGTGCCCTATAAAGGGTTAAACCGAAAAAGGTTAAAATTTCGTCGCGTACCTTTGCACACGTAATAAGTTAGTCTTCCAATACGTCAGCCATCTTGATAAGGTTCGGGGAGACCTCGAACTCGCAGCCCGTGCTCCCCGACACGTCTTCCACCGTCACCCCCGCGGCCAGCTCGGTCAGCGTCAGGCCGCGCGCCTTGTCCACTTCAAACACTGCCTGTTAACACAATATTATATACTTTAAAACAAGTGCCTCTTGTGAGCTGTACAACTCGCGAGCGTGTTTTTAGACAAATGAAATCAAAAGATTTTTTGAAATACCCAACTGCTTTTTTGCAAATATTATAGCCAATGTCACTCCCACAATTAATAGGAATCCAACAACATCTCATATGTCGAAATCAGTCAAACGGTTCAGGCTGCAGGACGTGCCAAAGAATAAGACATACACACATACATACGCTCGAAAAACATAACCCTCCTCCCCTTCGACAGTCGGGTAAAAAAAATCGAAAAAAAAGCTATATAATTAACGAACCGGCTCACAAAATTTCACGAGAATCGGTTGAGAAATGCGACCTGTAGAGAAGAACATACTGACAGACGGACAGCGTGACAGACACCGGACATCCGAACGATTTTCGGCCCGAGCTGAAGCATAGAACTTCGTTCGCTTCGCTCCCTCGTTCGACACGAGCTGTGTAATACAATGGCAGTGTTCATCAATAGGCTTGTGTCTAATTTTTTTACGATGCCATTCGAACCAGTTTTTGGAGAGGATCAAATGTTTGTATAGGAGCAACTACAATTAAAGAACATAAATACCCAAAAAAATTAGTTACAGACGGACCACGCTGGCGGTAGCCGAAAACGTTTCATACTAATTGATATTGAAATATGACGTCACAGTTTATTTGTATTAATCGTTGTATGGAAAATCAAGTAAATTGCTGTTTCGAACGCAAAATACTGTGTTTAGGTTCATAGTTGTAATGCAATTTTGTTTCTATAAAAGCGTAAGGATTCTATTGGTAGCTTTAAATTTACATTTGGGCAATAAAAAAATGCATATTATTTCGAAACTTTCAAGGTCCATATCTTTTTATAAGTTTAATCATATTTCGTAATTTATACTTTATTACATTTATTTGTTAACTATCCATTTAGCAACCACGTTATCATTTTAACATGAGGAAACTACCCAATTGTGGTCGAATCGAAACCACAAAAATCAAAATAAGCTGAGAAAGAATAACGATAAAATTGCTAGTTTATACCTTTCAAAAGACATGGGTGGAGCATGCAATTTAAGTACTACATTGGTACTATTTACCTGTTCTGATAACAGCCGAGATTAACCCGTTTGGGCAGCCTTATTTCCATACCTCGAACAAATCATGCGGATGACGTAAAAATGACGTACCTAATTTTGCACACAGGATGATGTCTGTATTGCAACATCCGTATGACATATTTCACGAAGTAACAGATTAACCGCGTATAATTTCAAGAAATCTATACAGAATTATCTGAATGATAGGATGATGTACTTAGTGAATAAAATAAATGTTGCGAGATTTGTTTACGTAAGTACGATAATTATACACGTTTTTATCACGTACATATTTCCAAAAACGGAAAATTACAACAATATTCTTGTAAACGCGATATTCTTTTGCGTCTTTTGAAAAAATTGTAAAGAAAAATCTAAATAATTACGAAGTCACTTTATTGTTCAACTGAATGACAATGTCAGTCAAAGATGTTATGTACCTACTCTGCTCATGTCAAGTGGCGATATCGTTTTATTAAACAGGTTGATAATTGATAAGTAGTAATTGTTTATGAAAATACTTTTTGAAATCACCTATGAGTGGTTTGACGTCATCCGCATGATTTGTTCGAGGTATGCATTTCCATTACCTCTGGCTGTATAAGAAGCTCTACGGATACCACTACCCTACCTTTTCAGTTATGATCATGTCTACGCAATTCTTCCCGGTGAGGGGCAGCGTACACTCCGGCAGGATCCTGTGGCCGCCGCTCCTGGTGGTGTGCTCCATGGTGATCACCACTTTGGTCCTGGGCGCGGATACCAGGTCCATGGCTCCGCCCATTCCTTTTACCATTTTGCCCTGAAATTAAAAAAAAATCTATCATTGTTTAATATACATATTACCATCAACCTATATACATTTCACTGCTAGCAGCCACACTGCTAGAAAATAGACAATGTTCCCCACGCACGATGACCCGGTGCGAGTTGTCCATGTCTGGGAAATTAAATTAGTTTACGAAGTGTGCTGTGAAATCTTTACGCCTATCTAGTTAAACCAAAACTATTTTCATCACACTTGCTCGTAAATGGTGTTATTCCATGCCTGTATACAGAAGGACAATGGCCTAAAATTGTGTGTGATCTGATTGGTTTAATCAAAACTGCTCTGCTCTGTGATTGGTTGAAATATTGAAACTGCGCGCTCCACTAGTACTGATCTGGAAGTGAAGTTGTCAATTTCGTCAATTTTTGATTGGTGCGGTTGTATGAAACTTACATTTTTGTGTCTTTTGTAGTTATTTATTTCCTCGTAAATGTGATCAAAAACATTGTATATAACACGGACGCCCCTCGTTAAACAATTTACTGTTTCACGCCACTGCTCGGAAATGTGGCAAAAGATGGTCAGAACTCAGGCTTCAAAGCTGGGTTTAGTTGGACGTCGCACGAACAGGCCATATATTACTTCAAACTGTCCAACAATGTTATTGTTGGACAGTTTGAACAGCGATCGACCAATCACAGCGCACCGCGCGCGGTCGCGCCGGCGTGCGCTGCCTGTGCTCCTCCTCCTCCGCGTCGGGCGCGAGGCAAGCGAGCCTGTTTATTATTATGACCTTTAATTTTGATTTAAAATTATAATTTATTTCCTGCCGATACGAGGTTTCGTTCTGTTGAGCTAGAGACTTATGCAGGTCCCACACTCTCCGCGCATCCTCCAGAACTCTGACGATTTAAAACCTAACTTTTCGACCTAGCTCTCATGAGTGTATGGTCTGTATGTAAGGTAAAGTAAGGAACCTAATAGACATGATGACTAAGATTTTTGCACGATGCCATTCAAACCGATTCAAACTACAATTAAAGAACATAAATACCCAAAAAATTGTGACAAAGATTGACCTCGCTGGCGGCATTCCAAACGCTTCACACTGATTGACTCAAAAGTATGACGTCACACTTTCGTATTTGAACTAATCATTGTAGGGAAAATCAAGTAAATTGCTGTTTCGGTCGCGAAATACTGCGTTTAGGTCCATAGTTGTCATACAATTTTGTTTCTATAAAAGCGTAAGGATTCTGCTGGTAGCTTTAAATTTACACTTGGACAATAAAAAAATGCATTTTTTTTTCCCAATTTTCAAGGTTCATTATCTTTTTATGATATTAATTATATTTTTTAATTTTAATTTATACTTTATTACAATAATTTGATGGTTTAATATCCATTTAGCAATACTATTTATAATTTTAACATGAGTCATCATGCCTATTCCAACTCACAGGTATCATCCAGTTGGCCAAGTCCCCGTAGCGCGAGACTTGCATGGCGCCCAGCACGGTCAGGTCGATGTGGCCGCCGCGGATCATTGCGAAACTGTCGTCGGACGAGAAGAATGAGGCCCCTGCGGACAATGGAAACATTTAATAATACAATAATAATATTCGGAAACTCAATCCTCTATCTGTCCTGTGCTTGCGACTACAGAAGGCACATTAGTCCATTGATCGGAATTAGGTGAGCCAAAATACCTATTCTTCGCAAGAGGACATAATATAGAGTGGTTACAACCGGGTAAATTTTTTTTTACTTGAATACCGGGTATTTATTCGATCTCTCGAAGATCTGGACGCCAAACGCCAGTTCCGTAAAACTCGGCCCAAGCCCTCCTACCACTACACTTATAACTCTAGTGGACAGCTTCACTGTGTCGCTTGCGGTCGTACGTACAAAACCAAATTTGGTTTTGCAAGTCACACTCGAGCCCATGCACGTAAAGTTTCCCAACCTTAGTTAATCATTTTTGTCAGGATGTCGCCGTCGACGAATACGTCTGGGAGGACATCATCATCATCATCATTTGGTATAATAAGTATCAAACTGTGACGTCATACTTCAATGTCAATTAGTATGAGACGTTTCGGCTGCCGCCAGCGAGGTCCGTCTATAACTCATTTTTTTTTTTGGTATTGATGTTCTTTGATTGTAGTTGCTCCCATACATACATTTGTTCCTCTCCAAAAACTGGTTCGAATGGCATCGTAAAAAAATTAGCCTATTATGCATCTGCATCTCTATCGGTTGTTGTGATAAATGGTTACGTCTGCAATGCGCTTTAGCGTTGACGACTTTAGCTAAGGCGAAAGCCACATAGACGCGACACGTCCTGGGTTCCTTTCATCCTGGGGTTCCACTGGAAAGCGCATGCCAGCCGCGCCAACATGTCTTCTGGTATCATTATTTTACTTTTCGTAGCGGACGCAATACAAGTCTCACCAGTGTGGTTTGCACTCATTACTCAGCCTTATGCCCCTATTTCACATCACTAATGTTCCAATAAAACTTCCAACAAATCACAATTAATAAAAAATAAAAACATGCAGCAGTACATACATATAATCACGCCTCTTTCCCAGAGGGGTAGGCAGAGATCACGGATCTCCATTTGCTACGATCCTGACAAACCACTTTCGCTTCACTCACCTTCATAACATTTCTCATACATGCTCGTCGGTTTAGGGTACTTTTGATCTGGCCTTTTTGTAAGATTTTTCCGATTTGATCGGAGAAAGTTCGCCTAGGTCTATGATAAAATTGATAAAGCAGTGTCTAAGTTAAAGTAAGTACCTGGGAGTATAGTGACAGTCTCCTTGCCAGCATTGATAAGGTCCGGGTCCACTTGACTCTCGGTTGGCGCAGGCCCGAGACCCAGTATTCCATTTTCTGATTGCAGCAGCACATTCACATTCTTCGGGATAAAGTTACTGGCCAGCATTGGCATTCCTGAAATAATTAATTTACTTCAAAAACAAAGTTTAAACCGACTTCAATTCAGTACTTCGCCAGGCCACATAGGTGCATGAAAAATTCCACATTTTCTTTCCAATTTACCACATGAACTGCTTTCCGAGAGCAAATGCGTTGATTAATTACTGAAAAACCCCAAGTCGCTGTATGTGGCCTGGTAATATTAAGGAATTCCATCGATTCCTCAAGGATCTCAGAAATGACCCTTCATTAGTCATCTGTGGTCTTCATCATCAGTTCCGCTTCACCAAAATTGCGATTTCCGAAGGTAAATACACTAGTTATAATAGAAAATACCGAAATCACTACACACGTGCCTATAGGGGGTTGCCCTTAATTTCCCTGGGATCCCATAATCAGACCCTGATTTGGTGACAATGGGACCACCGCAGGAGAATACTCTTTCGAATAAAAAAGAATTTTCGAAATTGGTCCACAATTAACAGAGAAATCGAAAAATCTAAAAAAATACATACAGTGGAACATAGAACTCCTTCCTTTTCTGAAGTCGGTTAAAAATTACGTATATTTTTTTCGTTTTATTGCTCTTAGAAAAAATTGCATCTAACAATTTTCAGTCTTTAAGTAAGTAAATGTTATCCACGATCATTTCACACGGCGCAGGGTACTTACATACATTTGTATTGTACCATATGTTATCCACCTTGGACAAAACCAATATTGACACAAAAAATTTGTCACAAAATAGTACATTAGTACAAAGGCCCGGGAAGGAAGGGATTGCCAGCCGAATGTGTTATAGACGGGCGGCGACCGCGCCGGCACTTTCTTATACAAACCGTTACCGACCTGGCGCCCATAACGCTGTTTCGCAGTATTTTCACGAATGTATAGTTTACATTTCTGAGCATGTTTGAGAAAAATATTACTAAACTGCTCATTCACCTATTCCAAGATTAGCATGCATGCCGTCCTTAAACTCCAAAGCTGCCCTCCTGATGATCCTCTCCCTCACAAGATCAGCCGGTTTCTTCTCCTTCTGCTCCCCAGTCTTCTGCACTATCCTCCTCTCTATCCGCTTCTCATACTTCTCCCCTTTAATAATCCTGTGCACGAATATCGATGGCACATGAACGAATTCAGGATCAATCTCGTCGACAATTTCTTCTACTTCTGCTATGGTTATTCTGGCTGCTCGGCACATGGTCGGGTTGAAGTTACGAGCGCTCTTCCTGAATATTAGATTGCCGTGTTTATCCGCCTTCCAAGCTTTGACGAGAGCGAAGTCCCCGACGATGGATTCCTCCATTATATAGTCTTTGCCGTTGAATTGTTGGACGAGGCGTGGCGCGCTCGGGATGTCAATCTGTGAGATAAGAGAATATGAATGTGAAGGAAGACTTTCAACGCTGTGTCAACGAAAATCAAAAACCTGTAGGTATGCCAATTTGCCAAATGTTCATGGAAATTTTCAACATAAGAGTGTGTAGTGTGTACGTCCGAGAAAACCCGTGGGAGCCATTTGCCCTATGTGCTATATACATAAAACAATGCTTTTCAGTTTTATTTTTTAAAAAACTGAAACGGCTATGTTCTCATCATAATTAAAATCTTGCATACTTTGGGGATTTATTTTTGTTTCATTAGATGTAAAACCGAGTCTTGTATTTCAAGCATTAGGCACTGGTCCCACCGCGAGCGAGTAAGCTATGAGCTATTGGCTATTTTCTAGCTCAAGAAACGAACAAAAGATAATCGCTTTCGTGTAAATAAAAGAGAGAGTTATATATTTATAGTTTATAGCTGGCTGTTCACAAGTGGCGATGAACTATAAATTTATTTACACTTGAGCTATTATCTTTTGTTCGTTTCTTGTGCGAGTACTCGCCGATAGCTTATAGTCTGTAGCCGGCGGTGGGACCAGTGCCTTAAGCTACCTACATCTAATGAAAATATCATTCCTCAACCGATAAAACTACAAATTTTAGTTAATTTTGGGATAAAAACCTTAAACCTGGGAGTGACCCTTATATTATATTCTTGATTGTTTATTTACTGTTATTATTAAGATATTACTGTAATTATTTGCACTAAACATATTAAACATCAAACTTAGGAATTACACTCCTCTCATTGCATTAGGTGTATTAAAAAGCTTGTAATAACTTACTCTGATAAAATGAAATTGCAATTTGACATAAACACTAACAAAGTGATCTAAATAAAGATACCTTGCCATCCTTTGAATACTTGATAGGCGAACCACCTTCCTGGATAAGCGTACCATAGCCTGTGGGGGTGAAAAAAGCAGGAATACCGGCCCCTCCTGCTCTGATTCTTTCAGCTAATGTGCCCTGAGGAGTCAGCTCAACCTGAAATATGAGTATTTACATCTATACCAATATTACTAGTGGCTCTGCTCTGTGAGCTGTAGAACTTGCAAAACCGAGTTGTTTTTTTTAAATTTCCGAAACATGAATAATACTAAAAATTTCTATATAATTATTGAACCTGCACACAACATTTCACGAGAATTGGCTGAGAAATGCGACCTGTAGAGAAGAACGGCTGGACAGCTGGACAAATGAAAGAATTTTGGCCCAAGCTGAAGCAGAGAACTTCATTTGCTTTGCTCGCTCTTTATCAGAATTAAGGTAAGATATGAAGTCCATTAAGAACAACCATACCATTTCTCGAAGACAGGCATCAAAGTGAGTCCATAAGTTCAGTTTCTACCATTTTTGGTATGGAACAATAGTAAAAAAACTCCTTACTTCCAATTCTCCAGTCAAGAACTGCCTTTCAAATTCAGCATTTTCTCCCACATAAGATGCAATCATCCGCTTCACTTGCTTGCTCTTCAGCAAAACACCCAAGCCAAAATTCTCCACTCCTGAAATTAAAATGACTGTGTATGTGTAGTCGTCAGCAGGAAGTAACACTGCAAATGGCTAAGTGGCTGGCTGGGTAGATAATTTTCAAAACAAGCTTATATTGTTACTTTATTTGTATAAACGTCTGTGTTGTCTGTGCCATCTTTAACATGTGTTATTTATTTTGGGTTCACAGACGCCGACATTGGTGAAATACCCCTTGCCAAAATATGGAGTGAAAGCTATGAATCCTTGTCCTTTCCAAAGCATCAGCCAGCACAGTCAAGCCAGCCCCTTGTGACTTTGGTAATTTAGATATAAGGGTTAATCTCCGGAACCACTTATCTTATTTTAAAAAATCTTTCAACTGTGTATAAACTTTCTGGATGGACATAGCCTATATTTTATCCTGCGGGTTTGCCTGCATTCTTCAAGCAGACCGGCGCGGGCAACTAGTCTATTCTATATAAGTATTATAAAGAGGGAAAGTCTGTGAGACTGTAGCTTTGTATGTAATGGATAATCTCCGGAACCACTGATCCAATTTCAAAAATCCTTTCACATGTTTAAAAAATAGACTTTCCGTATGGACATATGCTATATTTCATCCCACAGGTTTCCCTGCGTTATTTGCTATACGTAAGCAGAGCCGCGCAGATAGCCATTATAAAAAAAAAAAACAATTTTACCTGCATTGTTAGAAACAACAGTCAAACCACTGACTTTTTGTTTGTTAACGGCTTGAATAAGATTCTCCGGAATGCCGCACAACCCAAAACCACCGACCAAAAGTTTAGATCCGTCTTTGATATCTTTTACAGCCTCGTTAACATCGCTGTAAATTTTCCCTATTTTACCAGAAGTACTGTAATTTGCGCACGGCAGAACCTGAAAACGTCGTAATTTAAAAGCTTATCTTTTAACATTACGCAATCATAAAAGTGAACAACAACGTCGTAAAGTCGTAAACAAACTCGTTAGTTTCTAAGACGCATTGAAGACAATATTACAACATTCTTTAAAGATTAGCTTCTTTCTTACCTTACTTATCGTGTATAGGGGTTTTATATTCGACAAGTTAAATAAACGAACAATCGTCATAGGAGCCATTTCAATATAATTTTAAGTTATTAACTTCAACTTGCACTTGTTTTCGCTGTTTTCTTGTTTTGTTTACGCTCGTCCTTTGCTATGTCAAACTGGCCAGCTGACAATTAAAATGTCAAGAGATGCCGGCCGGTGTCTAAAAAAACTTAAAAAATTCACCACTATTTTCACGGCAAAGGCCACGTACAAACTGCCGCGCGGTTGCTTGGTAAACGTAGCGATAAAATATAAAATGATAAGAAAGAGAATCACTTGTTTGCGTCTTCAGACAGGTCCGAGGTCAACGGGTAAGCAAATATACCGGATCATGCCATTCGTTATGTAAATTTCAAATTAATGTATTGTGTTGTATATACCTCCCGTACGACCCTGTTCACTTAAATTTTTACCATAATTAATTTTATTATGAATTTAATCTAAAAAAAATCTGGTATTGATAAACATTAGGTATTTTACATAAGAGTATTATAGGTCTATGCTACTTACGAATATAGTTTCCAATTCCCTATCGCATATTCATAAATATGGCTGAGCGTATCCCCCGGTCCATTGTTTTAAAATAATTTCGCATGCATGACGTGTGCATGACCGTCAATAGCCGCGTTCAAACGTTCAAGCGTGGTTGACTGCATACATGGCATAAGCTATGAGATTGAGCGGGATAAACTGCTGTCTATTATCTTGCTTTATCTTATGCCCCGTATCATGAATCTATATACAAGCCTCTGTATGATGTTCGCCGCGCTCGGCCGTTTGTACGCGGCTATTGACGGTCAGAGGCATGTCGGAGGCGTTTATTCGTAGTGTTTGTCAATATTTTGTGTCTGTGTCAAAGCAGTTTGTTAAAAAAAACATGCCGCCAAATTTAACAATCTTTTTGCTGGCAAATCTTTGTTTTACTATTTTCTCGCAGTTGAAGTGAAAAGTAGAGTGTAAAACTCTGGTCTAAAAACCATATTACTCTTCGAACAATTTTCCCTCACTTCGCTCGGGAAAATAACCATCTCGTGGTAGTATGGCTTATTTTAGCCCCTTGTTATACAATCTACTATTACACCCCTTACTTGCTTTGTAGGTATTTGGTGTCGTGTTCCCGGTGGTGAGTAAGGTCGCTAGAGCTCTCGAGTATGCGCTGTGTTGAGAGCGTGGGACCTGCTTTTGTCTCTAGCTCTCAACCTAACGAATCCTCAAATCAATAAAGGGTCGGCAACGCGCTGGTGATTCTTCTGGAATCTTAATCCTCCATAGGTGACGGTATCTGCTTACCATCAGGCACACGGGCGTAGCCAGGTTTGAATTTCGAGGGGGGTTCAAGAAATTTCAGGGGGGTTCAAAAAAATGAAACAACAAAAATATGCATAAAATGACACTAATAAGCAGGTTAATGTAATATTTTGAATATTTCGGGGGGAGTTTGATCCCTCCCCCTTCAAGTTTAATGATAGGAACCACGACGAATTGAGGGAACTCCTCAAATATAGAAGGCACGCATGTAAGTAGGTACCTAGTAATTTCGGTATTTTCTATTATAACTAGTGTATTCATACCCAGAAATCGCAAATTTGGTGAAGTGGAACTGATGATGAAGACCACAGATGACTTATGGAACTCGTACTTAAAACTGGAAAAGTATACGTTACCGATTCTGATATGATTCCGTTGATGACTGATAAGGAGTTAAGTTTATAATTTAGGACTTCATTAGTTGCTATTTACTAATGAAGTCCTAAATTATAAACTTAACTCCTTATCAATGGATCCATTATTGCACAATGGGCAACGGAATCACATATTAATAGTTATTTATGATACAAGTGCGGAAAGTAGGTAATTCCCAACGAGTGACGATGACCAAAAACACGACCGTCAGGGAGTGTTTTTGATCGACACGAGTTCGGTTGGGAATTAAATTACCTATCCGCACGTGTAGGTATCATACAACATTTTACAATGCATCATGCAAGGAAATAAAAAAAAACATAAAAGGTGAAATTTTACCTGTCATGAAATCTCATTCTTGCACGTGTGTGGGAATATTGACCCGAAATCCATTCCCGCACGGCCCCGCCCCGCCCCCCTCCGCCGTGCGGGCTTAGTGGGGTGTGTAATGATCGGTATAAAAACAAATAATATAATTTCATTTGATATAACCATTTTTGATATAATTTCAAAGGGTAGAATCGTTCATTGTACATAATAAACGTTTGGTATAATATCAAAATATATATTGTTATTTAGTATAACTATCATTCGGTATAACGCTTATTTCTTATAACCATCATAGAGTATAATTCTTATTTGATATACATCTCATATTGTATAATGTAATGATCAAGCGGTATAATTCTAACCTAACGTAAACCTAACCCAACCGCCAGCGTGTCGACGTCACCCCGCTTCGCGGGGTGCCTATTTCCGCTCTAAGGGACACAAGTGAACCCTAACCTAACCCACCCAATAGTACAATTGTTGCGAGTGGTTTTTTTACTGCGGGGGGCTTTGCCCCCCGAGCCCCCCTTGCGGGGGGCTTCGCCTCCCCGTCCCCCCTTTTTCTGGCTACCCTGGCTTGATTATATCAACTGTACATTAGACGGAATGAGCATTATATCCAATGTTCAATATAGCAAATACACACAATATGTGTCAATTGTATTGTATGTCTACTCCTTTGTCTCTGTGTGTCTTTTGTGTAGTGAATAAATGTCTTCTTTTCTTTTTCTTTTTCAAATATGCATTATACTTAATGTATGTTATATAAAATATTATTATATCAAATGATCGTTATATAAAATGATAATTATACCATATGCAAATATATTAAGTGTTGTTATACAACTCGAGAATTATATCAGATGAGCGTTATTGCGAGTAATATTATATCAAAAATATTTATAGCCATCGTTACGCACCCAGCTTAGTGGAGTACTTTCAGAGCAAGTGCATTGTAAATAACTACACTCAAGAGCAAAAGTTTTGGGTACAGTTTGTACTGAAATTCTATACAAAGTGTACCCGAAACTTTTGCTCTTGAGTGTATTATGTACGAGTAACAGCATGTTGCCGTACTTTGATGCGAGGAGCTGCCATGTTGTTAAGTATGGGAAATTTCAAATTTCGATACCTATTTATTGAATTTAAATAATACCAAAACAATGAAAAACGACGAACTTTATTAATTATACTTTTAATTACATTATATTATATAAACGAAAATAAGTAGGTCACTTTAATTACCTATATTATTTATCTTAACTAGTGACTGTACAATATATTAGTATAATTTTAGGTACGGTTCCTTCTTCAATTTCAATTAGGCAAGTCAATTTTATAAGTTCAATTATTCAGTGCCATTGTGATGAGGCGTAACTGTGAAAAATTTTGCGAGTTACCTATGTCTTTTTGTCATATTTGTTTAATAATGTGCACGACAGTGCATCAGCCAAGTCTCAAAGATACCATAACAGCAACCAGCCCTGCTAGCATAACTTTACTCTCTACTCTAATCGCGCGCGTGATAGACTATCTGTCACTTTTTGACAGCATTAATCAGAAATTGACGGACAGTCTCTATCTCGCGCGCGAGTAGAGTTGAGAGTCAAGTTATGCTAGCTGCACAGATGGAGGACGAAACGAAGTATTTATTAATGATAATAAGTACCAAGTAGTAATTAAGTTTGTACTCTAATATCCAAATTATCACAATATGTATTTTTATAAAAGGCACTGCTGGAATTTCACTTTGTACATTTACATTTTGTAACTAGGTATATTATATTATAATACTAACAGGAAAATAAAAACGGCATTAGGTATGTCATATTCATCAAATTTCCTTGTAAAAATATTACTACTTAACATCCTATTATATTAAATTAGGTCGATTTAAATTATTCTCCAGTACAAATCTAGGATAATAATTTTAAATCTCTGTTGGTATTTTTTATATCATAATTATTGACCATCAGCACTTTTTAAAAATTGTTCAAATTGCACTCAGTAAATCATTGCTCAACGCGGGCGCAACTAAATAATTTGTTTATTTATTTATACTTATTGATATATTTGACGACCGAATTGCCTCACTAGGCTATTCGGTCGTCAAGACCTCAAGCTTCATAGTCAGGTTCTCTAACCACTGTTAGAGAACCTGACTATGAAGCTTGAGGTCGCGGGTTCGATCCCCGGTCGGGGCAGATATTTGTATGATGAATACGAATGTTTGCTCTCGAGTCTTGGATGTTTAATATCTATTTAAGTTTGTTTCTATCTATATAAGTATGTTTATCCGTTGTCTCTAGTACCCATAGTACAGGCTTTGCCTAGTTTGGGACTAGATCAATGGTTTGAATTGTCCCACTATATTTATATTTATTTATCATTTATTACTGAACACTAAGTTACAATACAATGCTACAATGATGTCGGGTAGGTACTCAACGTTTAAAAATGTCTTTGTTTGTACTCCGCATGTTAAACGAGTTTTACATTTACCATATTTGAACATGGGAATGTCTGCTGGTCTAGGAAATTAAATTACACGCGCAAGCCACGTTCGGAATAAATAATAATATATACTGTCTTATTCAATACTATAAAGTCTCTAACTGAGCCTGCCAGATCTAGCATCTGTGATAGCTCCCCAGAGTTCAATGATGAATTCATCAGTGAATCCGAATTCTTGCAAGTCACTATTATCTATGGCTTCAGCTAACTGCATGGAGTTCGTCTTGCCCTCGGACAGGTCCCACATTTGCGTGGCCAGCTCCGAGTCGTTGATACCCATGAACGATTCAAGCAGAGAGTTGATTTTCTCTATGCCGGCTTTCGATTTCTCGTCGTGCTGAAACAGAGTGGAAAAATGACACCGATAAATTATTAGGTTACACATACGGACAATTTAAATTGCGTTAATGATCAATACAATACGTTTCTATTTAATAGTGATCTAATAAAGTATTAGTAAGTATTTTTGAGCTGCAGTGGATTGCAGAAATCAGAGAAGTTTTTGAATTAGGTTACATTACATTACACAAGTCACATAAATGCCATACGCGTCATTTCATTGTCAGACCGAAGTTTAATAAATAATAATCATTAATCAGCGTACAGTTAATCATACATAATGTGACTCACTTCGTTTTCTATAGTGGCCTGACCGTTTGCTTTAAATCTAAGTGTTTCCTTCCCTGAACCATAGTTTTGCTTCTTTCCTGCTCTAGCACTACTCGTTTTTGGTCCAATACTATTGAAACCGCTCTTGAGCGGCTCTACAAGACGAATAGTGAACGTTGTGCCTTTAGGGATGTCTTTCAATGTCTTTGCTACTTCGTAATGCCTCTTGCCCACCATATTTAATCCGTCTAATTTTTCTATATGATCACCGACCTGAAATTCGAAAAAACAAATTACGTAAACATAAACCTAAAGATTCTAAAGCTATCAAATCAAAAGCCTGAAAATCACATCAACCGATTATCTTATTTGACTGGGAATTCCCAGTCAAATAATTATTTACGAGATTCTAGAAGGTTAGAAATATCGTGCGCACATTATGCATTTGTCTTGTTGGTAGGTAATAACTATTCAGCAATAATGGATTGAATTTTCTACTGTTTGTAACTTAGACGTGGTACGAAGAAATATCCGTGTCCGTGCATACTCTAAAAATAAATATTTGAAAAACTCACCTCTATATGCGGTATTCTCGACACTATTGAACCCTCCTTCATTCTCTTGATAAATGCATATCCGGCGCCGTTGTCTGTAATGGTCAGGCCAAGAGCATCCTCGGTCTTAACGATTTCTATTTCCTTGGGACGACCTTTTCTATGCGCAAATATAAAATCTTCTAATCCGATTTGACCTCCTAGAAGTTTCTTCATATCGACTTTATGCGTATTCAATGTGCAGAACAGGATCTGAAAATCAAAAGAATTGATTTATAATAAAACATTTAGCATGGGAAGTAAGTACATAAGTTATGTACGTCATTCACACATTACATAACATTGGTGGGTGATGGACGTGTAGATGTAGCCTCAATTGTGTCAGAACTTTCCAAATCGGAATTGATGCTTCTATTTCAATCAAAATCAAAGCCTAAATAGTGCTAATACTACTGCTCCAGATTCCTAATTCGTGACTACGGCCGATCAATTGTTTGCCTTAATAGTTCCGTGGTCCATAAATCCATCTCCATAATGAGTATAAACAGTTGTTGTGCTAGTTTCTTTCTGCATTGATATACATTTAGCTTTTTTACTTGAATAAGGGATTAAACGATGCTGTACTTATTTCAGGAACTATGATAATTGATAAGAGGTACGTTATTGGGTTTGTATAGTGAAAATGCCCTTACATCCAAAATTTTACAGCTGTCATCCCAGTACAATTTATGTCATCATATGTCATCATTGACGTTTATTGTACCGGCATGACGGCTGTCAAATATCGGCTGTTGAAAAAATCTAATTATAATAAGAACTGATGTGCGTAAGGGACTCTTTTGTTTTATTTTTAGAGCTGATGCACTTTATATAGTTTAGTTCACTATTGCATTGCGTGTTTTCTTCTACTTATTCAACTAACGGTTTCGATAAAAACTATTATCTTATCTACAAGGCAAGGCAACCCTGAATATTATTATCGCTCATTCATTTACTTAGTTACCTTACCACGCTACGTCTTCCTCATTAACAAAGTATTATTTTGTAGGTTTGGGCACAATAAATATTCCACCGAAAAAGTTGTGAGATATTTCGTAGAGCCAAGTCAGGCATTCTTATTAATCTATATTTGCTTGCTACACAAAATTCTGGATTTAGGACACATTCGTCAGATTCCTTTTTCGTCAGGATAAAAAAATTATAGCCTGTTTTTTTTCGGACGAAAACGGAATTCCTTTTGGGACAGAAAAAAACTTAGGTTAATTTTTGAAGTATTTATTTGTTACATCTATTAAAAAGAAGGCAATGCAAAAATCTTAATGAAGTTTCATTTATATTAGTATATTTCTCCAACAACAAGAGCGTGCTTATTTCATTTGGGAAAGTCTATTGATGCTTGGGATGTAATAGTTGAGGCCGAAGAAAATCTCATGGATTTTAACGCTGACCATACGAACGACATAGTTAATATATTTAGAATTGTATTGAACGTTCTTAATTTCACTACATCGGCTATTGTGAATTAAATAGAAAATTGGTGATTAAAGTTGTTTATTAAACCTAAAATATATTATGTGGAAAATTATTAGAACTTTGATACATTTTTACACTTCATAAAACGAAAATATATCTTTATAATTGCTAGCACTATTGCTTGCAATATTCGTATTTTCAATATCCGGATATTTCGTTTTTTTTTCTAAAATTCAGTTAAAATGAATATTCGGATATCCGGATTTTAAGCCCTTATAAGTAAGTATATTAAAAGAAAAAGAAAAAGCTTGAATAACTAGTTCCTAGTTCTTAATTATCCACTTACTACAACACGAAATGTGAAATTCTAATTTTCTGATACTAGGCAATTTGTCCCGGCTACGAATACGCATAAAACGAATAATAATAAAAAAACCGCCTACCTAAATATAAGATTCCGCTTTAGTCAGAAGAAACAGGAAGTAATTTGTCCTGACGAAAGCGGAGTCTGACCAAAAGTTCGTTTTCGTCTGAAACAAAACAGGCTAATAACCCATCCTGACGAAAAAGGAATCTGACGAATGTGTCCTATATCAAATTCTGCAACTTGGGAATCACACAACTTTACTGCACTTATTATTTTTTGCATACCATCTTTACTATGTAGTATTGTGTGATTGCCAAGACACAACATTTTATTTAGCAGGCAAATTAAATGCCTGACTTGGCTCTACGACATATCTCACAACTTTTTACGGCGGAAGAGTTTCGAGTCTTGGCCTATTTTTTACGTGGATTATTTTTATGGGATCTCACTTCCTTTTGCAAATACAGATTATTGTCCATCTTTCCATCTAAAACTTACCGCTTACAAATACATCGTATCTATATCTACCTTGTTATTACTATTTGCAGAAACTGCAAAAGTAACTTTGTAAGCGCATGTATTTGTACTGGATACATGGAACTTACTTATGCAGTTTGTATGTATATCTCTAAAACGTGACTAAATTGCAATATTTTTAGGTTTAAAAAAATCAGAGTGTGAGTGACAAAACTAAGGAACTTTGACGGGCAATGGTTTTTCAACTAATTGAACAAATTGGATGCTATTGTGAATATATCTAACCCATATTATGCCCTATATGTTACTGAAAAAGCTGGGTTCTAGCTTTAGCCAGCACTAAATTACAGGATGTTGAAAATGGCCTGAATGGCTTCGAGAAAAGGATGGTACGGCCGTGCAGTTGTTTTGCTCGACTTGGCGGGGGCACTCCCGTGCCCCCAGATTCAACTTCAATGCTAAACCGTACACATGACGTATTTATCTCGAACTGTGTTTTCGTGTTCATTGTTTTAGTGACAATGTGCTGTAACCTTTAGTTTACCTTGACATAAAACTCTTTTGTTCAATTGAATCAGAGCAATTCACACTCAAATGAAATTGTTATCCAATTTGTTGGTATTTCATAAACCCACACACATAAACTGCGCGTACATGCGTTGGATTGCATTAACAACTCACTACGCTGATGACAATAGTTTACAGGAACAGTTAATCACTAATTTACCTAGTTACAGCTGCATTTACATAATGTTTGCACGGTTTATGGAATTTCGGAGCTACACAATCTCCAGTAGAGTTCTACTCTTAATCGTACTACACGATGTACTTAGGGTTGCCAACCGTACTATATTATATAGTATTGTACTATATTTTGACTCTTTGTACTACTATAAATATACTGTTGAAGAAATATATAGTATGCAAAAATACTATATTTTGGGGGTCCTTACGATGTGGTTCAAATTGCCCAGGTTTCAATTCATCATCATCATCATCATAATCATATCAGCCGAAAGACGTCCACTGCTGGACATAGGCCTCCCCCAAAGTGTGCCAAAGTGACCGGTTCTGCGCCACCCGCATCCAGCGGCATTTCAATTAAATTTTACTAAATAGCAACATTACCCAGTCAAGTACTATATTTTTTTAGTGTACTATATTTTTGCCGGTTTTTTCTGGAAAATACTATATCTCCCCCAAAAAAAGTTGGCAACCCTAGATGTACCTACTCCTACTAACCCAACTAGAATATGTATTGCAATTCGCTTTTGGCAGCCTCAGACAGTGAAGAACAATTAGCATTTGCATATTACTGTGTGGTGTTGTGTTACCGATGCTAAGGTGCTTATGGGCGCTTAGGGCTATGGTGGCATATAGTAGTTACTAGGTCCTTGACCCCCACACCCGCACACACTGGGTCATCCACTCGCATTTGGCGCTTGGCGGTGGAGCGTGTCAGCCGTCCGTCAGTCACTTAGCTCGCGCATATCATACGGCAGAAACTGCGTCCGCGCCCCTGGGCCGATCCACTTCCTGGCTCAGCCATGCGTGCTTCCGCATAGCCAGTGACATTTTACTCACTTGTCTGCACATGAACAGTGTAGAGTTCTACCGCGTGTCATATGGCAGCTATTCATAAGATTTAGAACACGTGCACATTAGATACGAAACGTGTTCCATCTTCTCACACTAATTGTTCATTTCTTTTATCTTCAAACACTGAATAAACCTTGGCAAGCACGTCACGGTTTCAGTATTTTTACAAGCCGTGAAATATCAAGAAATGAGAGTACCATTTTCTCGGCTGACCTTTGCGACACGACTATGCGCGCACAACTCAGGGTCACCCATTGTCGCTATCTACCAACATATTGATAAACTAGGTAGGTAGCTCTAACACTAAACCATTAGTTGGAATTGGTGTACTTATTAGTTACTTTCTCAAAGTTAATCCGTAAACATACACTAATTGATATAAGTAGGTATGTAACCATCAACCAACTTTTCGATTCATTCATTAAATAAAATTGAAAATTATAATAAGGCAATTTCTGAAAGTTAGCTAATGAAAATATGAAAAATAAATTCAGTGATGTTATAAATAAAGAATAATTTTATTATGGTACCTAATAGGTACTACCTATATATTTTCTCTATGGTGATGTGCATCCATTGTCTAACCCGCTTATACAAAAAATGCAGAATAGAGATTTCTCTTTCAGATCATTGACGTATAATAAAGTAAATAGACGCGCAATGTCGAACAAAAATTTCAAGAAATGTGCCCCAATTTGACAACTCTAGCTATATTTCAGTTGATGCCAATCGCGTTTACTTATAACCTGCGTTGAGATATATGCTTCATATAAAAGAGAACTTGGTGTTTTAAGCTGTAAGGGCCATATTAGCGAAGTAGCATCAAACAGATTAAAAAAAAATAGTTTATTGAGATTTTATCATAATGTGACTTGATTGCTCACGTCAAAACTAAATAGCGAATGAATGGAGTCGCATTATAAAATTATTTTAATAATATTGTATAAACAATACAGTCATTTGTAAATGATTGACGAAGTATGTTGCGGATTTCTGCTGTTTGGAAGTATTTTACACGTCACACTTTAATTAATAAAATCTATAATATTTTATTTATTTAAACAGGAAGACGAAAAACACAAATAAATCATGATTATATATTTTTACAAGCAGGCAATACCTAAAAAATTAACACGTTCATTTTTTTTATCAATACATATACACAAAACATTGTTCGGTGGGCATTACGTATTATCAGTGCAGCTGTCAAACTCCTTAAAAATTCTACGCACGACTAGTGAAAAGGGAATAAGAACTAATGCCTAGTTCTTATTGTGTAGATCATTTTAGCGTGTTATATTTGACGTATCTAATTAGTCCCTTTGCGACATATAATAATGACTTACAATCTGAATATCAATTTATCTTTAGTTAAACATTTATTTTTACAAGATTTATATAAACTTGAAAAATAAACACACGACGAAGTCGTCACCACACTTCGTCGTTGATGTCTCCTATCTCGTGCTATAAGCCTATAACTGCGGCCTACTTTGCACATCGCTAAGGATTTCTCGGGAATCTTATATTGAAAACCACAAATAACGTAACTGTACTACTCCATAAAAAAATCTAATAAGTAGGTACTGTCCTTAGGTTTTTGTTCCGTGATAATCTGTCAATTATTGTACTAACGAAATTATTTATTCAAAATCATGAAATGCCAATGAGTTTACATGAAATTCTTTACGTTATCAATAGAACTTAGTTAAAGAAATATATCCAATCCTTTTTTATTTTTTTTTCTATTGCTATATTTGCTATTAACGAATTTTTTCACAGATAATTTTTGTCATTTTTGACAACCGTCAAGTCTCACGGTCGAAACCAGACTAAACGCAAAAGAGCCGCAAGTGTCGATCGCGCGGTTCTTTTGGACGGCCACTTTTTTCGGCTGATTGTGTATCTAGTTACTTATACTAAATCAATGTTTCAGATACTACTAACTACTTATTACATAAGTCCGCGTTTAATGCAGGCAAGTATAAAAAATAACAATTGACTTTAAGAATGGTACATGCTGGCAGCACTAACGCAAATACACAAAATCTGATTCATGCAAAAGTTGCTGATTTAATAAAGAGTTCAAAAATAACCCAAGTACTTAGTTACATTTTTGACTGTTTATTAAAATAAAGATTTATTACATTAGCAAAGATGCAATGTTACGTAATAATATTGGCACAAATCATCAGATAAAATAACTTTAGTGGCACGCACGAGAACTTGGCTTATTATTTACCATTTTGTGTTTTTGGTTGGGTTTTTTTTTCATATTGGGATTTAATAAGGCGAAGACTAAGAGTAATGTATCTACTTATTTTTAGGGTTCCGTAGCCAAAATGGCAAAAACGGAACCCTTATAGTTTCGTCATGTCCGTCTGTCCGTATGTCACAGGCATTTTACTCGAAAACTATAAGGTGTATAATATTTGAATAAAATTTTGAGGATAGGTGTATTTTGTTAACCGCTACATAGTTTTGTAATTAAAACGACAAAAAAATTTTTTAGGGGTGCACTCATGGTGCACTCCATACATAAAACTGAAAGTCAAAATTTTTTTTCATTGCCACGTGTGGCACCGATAGGCCTTTCAAAATAAATATTCCCCTCTAATTTTTGAACGGTGTATTTTATCAATATGAAAAAAATCATGGGCATATGGCTTATTAAATTCTTTCCCCGAAAATTATTTTGAACAAGATTGGTTCAAATGTTTTCGAGATATTGCTGAAAAACTGCCTTCCTTAAAGAAAAGGACGTAAGTGCCGTAAGATTTCTATGACGATACGACCTTTTTTTATAGGCACGGAACCCTTCGTTTTGCGTGGTCCGACACGCACTTGGCCGGTTTATTGAAGTTATGAATTACATAAGTACTTATTGATAACGGAATCATAAATACATATGGTATTGATCGGTTGATATTATTGTAGTAGTAGATTTAAGATTTAATTTATAGATAAGTATGTTTTGTTACTAGAGTTGAATGTTATGCACAGCTGAAGTACCTACGGGTTAGCCAATCCGAGGAATTGAATTGTACTAAGTTAGGTATTAGTTGTTCTTCTGTAAGCAAAGCATGAAACCAAAGATATCATTGCTTCTCACGCTACTCAAGAATGAAGCTTCTATGTAATAAATATGCAACTTTCTTTGTTTTATTACCACTTTACTAGTTTCTCATTTACTATAGTCAGAGGTGTGAATCACCTACTCGGGACAAACGGACCGTGTGCAATCCATACAAAGCTCGTGCTTATAATCCCACCCACTGTAATGAGATTTGTCATGAAGCCTCACAGTGTTCCATGCAACATCCTTTTAAATCTCAATAGATTTGACTTAGGACGTAGTTTTGCAAACATATTAGGAACCAGGCAGTCTAAAATATATTTGAATATGGAAACCTGTTCAGCTGAAACGAAAGTAAACATTTGGACTTTTATTGGGTTAATTTATCTCGGAACATTTAAATATCATTTAAAGTTGTTTTGGGTAGGTATTTTATTTAAGTCACACCACCAAAAGGGACTTTACCCAATAAACTCAATATCACCCATCCTCAAACATTCTCTGCGAATTTCCAATTCAGTCCTCAAGAGCACATTGTACTTGAGTGTACTAGTCATGATGACTCTTGGAAATAATCGGGGTTCTTACACTTCTTACCTTTCTGGTGCATCAATAATTCAATACCTACCTTAGCTTTGGCTGGTTCTACCTTTTATTCTATTTACTACGTTTCTTCGCGCATTTACATTTCTTCACCGTCTTGCGCTAGCATTACTTTAGTGATTCACTTAAACACACTTCCCTTTTCAGCTGGCTCTTTTATAAGTAAGTTTATCCTGTCCACTTGAACAGGATGGACACTATTATAAGTGGTTGAACTTGTTAACACTTTGCCCTCTCGCTTTTATTTGATGTGTCTAATGGAGTATAGAAAACGAACGTGTTACGTAAGACATTACGTGACTAGCTGACTGATAGGATTGTCAAATATCACGCGCCTTCTTGTTCAATATCGAGATTCTGTAAACAACCCGCTAAATTTTCGTTTCTGTTTAGCCAATTTGCATGATTTGCTGCGCTATCAAGATTATTTAAAACCGATTGTGTCTCATTACTAAGCATGACTCATTATGCATTAACTTTCAAACCACTAAATGGGTTCCCTTACCTTAATACATTTATATGATTGTAACCGAATATAAATAAAGATTAGGAAATTTAAAAATTCAAAATCCTACTTCTTGCTATCAGCGGAAGAGGTTTTTAGATCTAAGCTAAATTTATGTGTGTATAGTATAAAGAAAAAAAACCGGCCAAGTGCGAGTCGGACTCGCGCACGAAGGGTTCCGTACCAGTATCTATAAAAACCGGCCAAGTGCGTGTCGGACCACGCAAAACGAAGGGTTCCGTGCCTATTAAAAAGGTCGTATCGTCACAGAAATTTTACGGCACTTACGTCCTTTTCTTTGAGGAAGGCAGTTTTTCAGCAATATCTCGAAAACCTCTGAACCGATCTTGTTCAAAACAATTTTCGGTGAATGAAATTAATAAGCCCTATGTCCATGAATTTTTCCATATTTTTAAAATACACCGTTCAAAAATTAGAGGGGGGGGGACAGAATTTTAGTGACTTTCGGGGCGATTATCTCCGACCCTATTCACTTAATCAAAAAAAATGCTAAGAAACCTTATATTTATTTTGAAAGGCCTATCGATTGATGTTCCACAAGGGGGGTCACAAAGAAAAAAAAAAATTGACTTTTAGTTTTATGTATGGAGTGCACCCCTAAAAAAATTTTTTTTGTCATTTTAATTACAAAACTATGTAGCGGCTAACAAAATACACCTAACCTCAAAATTTTATTCAAATACACCTTATAGTTTTCGAGTAAATTGCCTGTGACATACGGACAGACGGACAGACGGACAGACGGCCAGACGGACAGACGGACAGACGGACATGACGAAACTATAAGGGTTCCGTTTTTGCCATTTTGGCTACGGAACCCTAAAAACGGCAAAAAAATAATGTCTGTTGTATGGGAGCGCCAGTCCGACTCGCACTTGGCCGGTTTTTTAATATTTGTTGTTATAGCGGCAACAGAAATATATAATTTGTGAAAATTTCAACTCTCTAGCTATCACGGTTCTTGAGATACAGCCTGGTGACAGACAGACGGACGGACGGACAGCGAAGTCTTAGTAATAGGGTCCCGTTTTCACCCTTTGGGTACGGAACCCTAAAAACTAAAAAAAGATAATTCTGTATTCTGTACCTAATGAATGGTTTTTTTGAACGAGCGAGCGAAGCGAACGAAGTTCACCGTTTTCAATTACAATTCTTTCCTATTTCCGGGTGTCCGGCTATCCGGATGTTCTCCTCTACAAGTCGCATTTCTCAACCAATTCTCGTGAAATTTTGTGAGCAGGTTCGTTAATTGTACGTATTTTTTTCAACGATTCAGATTTTGAAAATTTTAAAAACAACCGAAAAAAAGAAACACTAGGAAGTTCTACAGGCTCACATAGCCACTACCTAGTCTAAAATGTTTCTGTTATTGTACGACATGTATTCTATCAGTTTTAAATCTTTGATCATCTACGTTTCCGGTACTTTATGTTGTGCTAGTGTGTTAGACTATTCAGCCGATTACTATTACAATATTATCTATGGAATGTATTTAAAAAATCACGATAAAATCCTAATCCTCACAACTATATATACGTAATGAATAAACTATGTACAGATTAGCTTCAAAGAAGCAGTAAATATAAATCAAAGCTGATTAGATTATCTTAATTACTCCTATTATACAAAAGTGCATTCATAAGTATCTAATTAATTTCCTGTGAAAAATATTACTTTAGTACCTACCTACTGCATATTATTTTTACTAATTCGGAAAGTGTAAATCAATAGGTATTGTTTTACTATACTTATATATTAAATATTCTCTTCGGCCTTGATCTGTATTTTACAATTTGTACATCAAATATTAAGTTCGTTATATCACTAACCATATATAGCTGTGCGTATATACCTATTTACGCAGTGTTTATTTCTAAAAATATTCGATCTGTGTACTTATAGTTTTCCTGAAATAAATTACGTTCGAATTTTATTTTTTAATCCAATACATTATTTTACAAAAGGAACTTATTAAACATTAAAAGAAAAAAGTTAAATAGACTAAAGTAACCTAAAATTGAGAAAATAAAAATTAAATCAAAAAAGGTCCCCAAGGTCAGATTCCTGCGGAAGAGTTCCCATAAGAATAGAACATGTGGAAAGTACTTAATGCATTTTGTGCCATTTCTAATCCAAAGCTTAAGACTTATAAGAATTGCTAATACCTAGCCCAAACGCATTGATCTCGCACTTGGCTGAGGCACTACCGTGCACTTTTTCATCAAATTAATTAGGTAAATCTTTTTTGTGAATGAATTGATTATTTCTTTTTGGATATGATATAGAAACGTTCCATTTAGTAAAACTATTTACTTTTGATTACATTTTACATGAATTTGTATTAAGTACAATAATACATATTTTTTTGTAATAAAAGAAAAATAAAATAAAATAAACAGTGTTAATGCGTGTTTGGTTATTATTAAAAATGTTGACTCGTGGTTAATAGAAAAGTGATAAATAGCATTGACACCACTGGAAATTCTTGACGATGTACAATATGTGAGTATAAAATAAACCTGTTGCCATCAAGAACTAAAGAAAATAACTTAAATAGTAGTAATATTTTTGTTACAGTACACATGGTGTTACTTTCCCACACGAGTGCGGAAATGACCACTTTCCGTGTATATGTTGAAACTTTAAAGAGCCATATGTACTGTAAAACGTTGTACGATACACGTGCGAATAGGTAATTCGCAACTCGTGTCGATTTAAAACACTCCCTTCGGTCGTGTTTTAATTTATCACCACTCGTTGCGAATTTCCTATTTTCTGCACTTGTATCGTAAATAACTATTACAGTACACATGGTGTTACTTTCCCGCACTAGTGCAAAAATGAGCACTTTCCGTGCATAATGTTGAAACTTTAAAGAGCCATATGTACTGTAAAACGTTGTACGATACACGTGCGAATAGGTAATTCTCATCTCGTGTCGATTTAAAACACTCCCTTCGGTCGTGTTTTAATTTATCGCCACTCGTTGCGAATTTCCTATTTTCTGCACTTGTATCGTAAATAACTATTATGGTATAGGTATTTTGCCTGTAAACACCGTATGAAATGCGAGAGCTTTGGTAATTACATCCTCGGCTGTTTTATCACGGATATAACAATTTCATCTCGGATGTATAATTATTAACATAGCTCACTTGTATTTGTATCAAAATGTACTATTGTCACGGCTGGATACAGCGTGGACTTGGAGCTGAAGTGATTATTTATGCAGGTTCGTTAGCATGATGATTGATGGTGATGATGTCGGTCACAAATCAATCTTCCTGCTCGCACTTACGTACTTGCTAGCAAGGGACGAATGCTTTACGTGCGACATAAACACGATCATACCAAGCCAAGTAGCATGATCCGTTTTACGTGACTTTTCAGTACGTTTAGGCCGTAAAACGTGACCATAAAACCTATCGTGCTAGCCGGGCAAGCGGGACTATAATATATAATATGGCATAATGTACGCCGTAGGTACCTGATGTTTAGGTATAAAGCTATATAATCAGGCAAAATGCTCCTCGATAATTTTCATTCAACCACTACACGCTAGTCAACACTCAACGCTGTTATTCTGTAAATTGATAGTGGGTGACTGGATGCTGATTATCTATACATATAATAAAGCTGAAGAGGGTCGAAAGTCTGTACATGGAAGATAAACGAAAAAAAATTGGCTGGGGATACTTAGAATTGATAACAGAACACGTTCCAACAGTTTTTAGAATTTTTGTCTGTTTATCTGTTTATCTGTTTATCTGTTTATCTGTTTGTCTGTTTATTTGTCAGAGTATCACGTGGAAACGGCTGAACGGATTTTGATGCAAACTTTACTAATCTGTCGAGAGAATCCCCGGATAGGTTTTAAGCTACAAAAATCTTAAAGATTAGGGTTCAAAGGGGGTAGAAAATGGGGTTGAACTTTGTATGGGAACTCCTTGAATGTACGAGCTACAGACTTGAAAATTGGTAACCATAAACTTGACTAGAAAGTAAAAACGACCCCATTCAAACTTTTAGCAATGTATAGATAAAACGTGAAAAATATGGGATGAAAATAGGTTCTGAGGCGACTAGAAACTATATAATGTTGCAAGAGCGGGGTTATAACAGTATCATTACCATGGTAACATGTCGTCAATATATTCGAAAATTCATCGTGTTCTTACAACTGATAGTTAGTCCAGTGGTTTGACCCATAGCTTACGGAGTCGGTGTCCCCGAGTTCAAACCCAGCAGCATGCACTTTTTGTAGTTTTAATTTTTTTGTGTCTGCGCTTTTGAAAATGTATATTTTTCAAAAAACGCAGAGAAGCTTAGTGAATAGAGGATTTTGTTGCAACTTTTACTTAATCGGTCGAGAAAATCCCTGGCCAGGTCATAGGCTGTAAAAATGATAAAAATTAGTTCAAAGGGGGTAAAAAATGGGGCAAAACTTTGTATGGGAACTCCTCAAATCCATGAGCTTTAGACTTGAAAATTGATAAACATACACTTGACTGGAAAGTAAAAAGAACTCCATTCAAACATTATAAAAAAATATAGATAAAACGTGAAAAACCACGGGATGAAAATGAGTGCTAGATGGCTAAAGACTATCTATAATAACCAAAAATGTTTGATATCTCAACCGATAGTAGCTGTTAGACATTAGAAACCTAATTATTTTGGAAACTCAGTCGCTGACAACGTCGCTGTTAATATTGAAACCCAGCAACCTTGATCTTCGTCTTCCTATATAATTGCTATGAATTCAGAGGTCATCTAAAGATGTATGATAGGTTGAGTTTAATACTTACGTCGAATTAGCATAGTTCACCAACGTCAAGAGACGTGGGTATAAAATTTGGAAACAACGGCATTCCGCGGAGAATTAAGTAGGTACCATTTTTTTATGTATAAAACTTCAGCGTTTGTGACATTCAGAAATATTATTATGAATACTCGGGTATAGTGAGCGTCCGCATGAGCTAGCTCTCGGGCCTTCGGCCCTCGGGCTCGCATAGAAGCGATGTATTGGGCCTTTCATTCATACGAAAAGCTCAGCCTTCAGGCTCGCTTGCCTCGCCACTCACCTTCGGGACTTTGGAACTCAGATTTCGCTTTCAAGACACTTGGAGATAGTGTGCGTCAGTCCTCGGGCTCGCATAGGAAGCGCTCTCTTAAACGGTTCTTTGGGCCTATCATTCCAACGAAAAGCTCGGCCTTTGGTTTCGCTTGCCTCGCCGCTCTTCTTCTGACTTCTCTCGCTCGGGACTTTGGTCTCCGGTTTCGCTTGCAAGACACCTGGGTTTAGTTAGTGTTCGTGAAGGCTCGCCCTCGGGCTCGCATAGAGAGCGCTCTCTGAAGGGTTGGTTTGGTTGGGCCTTTCATTCATACGAAAAGCTCGGCCTTCGGGCGCGCTTGCCTCACCCCTCAACTTTGGAACTTAAGGCTCATGTTTCGCTTGCAAGACACCTGTGGATAGTAAGTATCCATGGAGTCTCGCCCTCGGGCCTTCGATGCTCTGGCTCGCATATGGAGCGCTATCTATAAGGGTACGTTGGGCCTTTCATTCCTACGAAAAGCTCAGCCTTCGGCCTCGCTTGCCTCCCCGTTTACCTTCAGGACTTTGGCTCTCAGGGGTAGTTTGACAAGACACCCGGAGATATAGAGTATCTTTGGGGTCTCGCCCTCGCTCGGTCCATTTGTTTCAATTATGAAATCTTATATTTAAATTCCGGTTTTGGTAATTTTTCTTCTACTATAAGTACTTAGGTACTTCGTTTGCAATAAAGATTAAGTAAATCAATATAACTAAATATTATTGACGACAAAGTTTATGAGGATTTGAACTGTTACACGCATAATTTATAGAAATGAAATCGTAATAATCTAATTTATCAGTGTAGTAGGTATCGTATGGTGAAACATAAGAATATCATGTCATCCATAATTTATACGCGTACGAAGTCGCGGGCAGAAGCTAGTTATGCAATAAATATATTCGCCAAATCCCAGAAGCGATAGCGCAGTTAATATTTATTATATCACTTAGATACCTATTCGTTCATGGTTGTTACAGTGGAATTAGAATGCATCCGTGTAGAAATTAAATATTATGCTACATATGGCTGCATCCAGACAGGAATCGCTGTTTCTACCATCTATAGATAAGTATACCTATTAAGTTCTCAGCAGACCAAATCGCGAGCAATAGCTAACCGAAGAACTGAATGCAGACCCGACAACCTTTCAATTTATGTCTGACCTCCAATAGCGCATAGTTGTTACGAAGATCGGGGTCAGGTTATATTAGAGATAAAGAATGGTAAGGTGAGTCGAGAAGTTGTAAAACAAAACAAAGCTGTAGGCTGTAGGTATGTATGTAGGTAGTATTGTACTGTACATGTATTGGTATTGGTAAGCATAAATGACGCATCGCTATGTAAATTGTTTTCTTATCATTCACCTTGTGATTGCCTCATGGATCCGTGTAACGGCAACGGGAAGCATTATCATATATGCTTATAAACTCATAATCTATTATGGACTTACTTATTAGGAATACAATACGACTGCAATCATCGGGCATGCCTATGATCTAACTTTTTATAGGTAAGTACCTACCTACCTAAGTAGGTAATTTATGTTCAATTTCTGCTAACTGCGCGTGAATTGATTTATAATTCGTCATACCTACCTATGATTCGTGATAATAAATTTTGCCACGAAAACAAAAAAAATATTCTTGGGTCTGCTCGGGTGAAAACAGAGAAAATAAGGAGAAAACGGATTTTCCTAGGCATGAAACCTAGCTAGATCGATAATTCACCCCTGTAAACCCCTGTATTCCCAATTTCATCGAAATCGTTAGAGCCGTTTCTGAGAACGTGATTGCAAATCTATATACCTATCGAGGGTTGCCTGGTGAAACTCGATAAATCAAGTTTTTTTTTTAAATAAGAAATCGACATTCGTTTTCTATTTAATTGGGGAACAGTATGACATTTTAGAGACCGGTTAGCCTAGTAGGTAGTGACCACAGAACAAGTAAATACTATAGAAACGGTAATGGGCGGGGTGCGCGTAGCCGGTGTTATGATCAGACGCCCATGAAACTGTCAAACGCTGTCAAAACGCAGATCAGATGTTATTTGACCGTGGGTGACGATTTTTGCCGTATTAAAAATAAAAACATGGTGTGTTGTGCAATTTTGTCGTGCCGACAGGCAAACAGGGACCCAAAGGTTCCTCCGGGAGCGATTTCCTATCACCGGTAAGTACTGAAATAAGTGTTTTTTGAATAAATACGCAATCGATTATGACATTCGCCATTATTCCGTTGGTAAGACAGAAACGATATGCATGCTTTACATTGCTTGCTAGCTAAAGCCGCACATTAAGGAACTACCGTAATGTCACATCAATGTATCGCGTTATTCGCGTTTGTCATTTTAACGGGGCGATTGTCAGTATGACTAGAGTGGTACCATTCCTAGTGTATGTACTTATCGATAATAAAATTGTATTACTTTATTTGTAACCCAGACGAAATTCGATTTCAATAAAATTATTATAAAATGAATAGGGCTGATTGTAGTCCATCCGTTATTTGTCATCCAGTAAATATATTTTTTATTGGAAATACTTAATATGTATTAATATATAAATGTTAAAATTAACATTTAGTTGTTATCTATGTACGTTGGTATGGTACAGTCGACTACAAAGAGAAAGATACAACCAAAGTTACAAAAATATGTATACACGACCTTAATGTTAAGGCAATAAAGTCGTGTATACATATTTTTGTAACTTTGGTTGTATATTTCTCTTTGTAGTCGACTGTACCATTAAGTATATTTATTTGTACGTTAATTCTGTCCATATTATATTATGTCAATTTATTCTGTAATTTATAGAATAGAATAGAAATGTTTATTGCGTGTCACATTGCAGGTTACAGATCATGAAAACAATAAAAATATATTTGTGACGCCCTGCAAGGGCAAGGGCTAAAATTAATACTTATACCCTTATTCATAAACGTTCATCAAACCTATATACATACTACTTGAGAGTCATCATTATCTAAAAATAAGTCTATTTCTAGTTCCTTGCTGAAAAAACCCTGAATATTCTGATGAAAAATATTAATACTCAGATTGACTTGGTGGGGTCTACTAGTTGAGCTCTTCAGTCAATTTGGTTTTATGTTAAAAGATTAGCTTTTAACATAAAACCATAAGGGCCTTTTTTATTTTACTATATGCACATATATACCATATATATACCTAGAACATAAAATATCGATAATTATGATTTTAGTCTCACCTCTTTTTCGTATTCTAAATTTCCAAATAGGTTTATCACCATAGAGTGTCATAGTAACATAAGACCTTCGGTTTCGAACGTAATCAAACGTCAAGTTCATTTGAACAGGGCTCCATTTTGCAATCAAAAAGTCAATGTCAATTTCCGTCAAAAGTGCGTCACGCTCACACACGTTTAGTTATGCTCTAATGCAAGAAGGAGAACATGTATCAAGACTATTCACATATCACTTCCATACTTGAAAACCCCTTTCGAAATTGGCTCCTATATACTGACAAAGAATAGACTTACGTGACATTTTTTGGCATTGGAAATTAGACCGCAAGTAATGCAGTTTTGAGTTACTTTTCGTTCTAAAAATTATAACAGTTGAAATCGTAATGGAATTTAAAGCTTTTACCAATTAGAAGCGATTTGCAGTAGTGTTGACATGTACGCATTCAGTTATGATTGTGTGGGGCTGGCTACGCAGGTTCCCGAACTAACTAGCTAACACGCCGCTTCCATCTTATTTAAGTATTCCGTGGTAGTGACGCTGCGCTGAAGGTTTTGGGTTCGAATCCCGGTAAGGGCAAATATTTGTGTGATGAGCATGAAATTTGCTTTCGAGTCTTGGATGTTTTCTAAGTATTTATATCTATTATACATTACAGGGTGTCCCGGAACTCAACGATAACCTGGTACCGGCCCGGTACTTATCACTTAGTGAAAAGTGGCATGTGTTGTACCATTTTGAAATCTAGACTAAATAGGCCATCTTTTAAAATAACTTGCCTAGGGTAGTGTTGTACATTTTTTTTCCAACATGGAGTGTCAAAGTTGACTGACAGTCATTTTATAAACCATAACTCGTCAAAACTTTTTTTTTTTGTAATGTAATGTTTATTAGGTACTTTGATTTGTGGTTGCGATTAATTGCACTGTTATTTGAGATTATATTATTTAAAAAATCACTGTAAAATTGTGATCACAGTACCTACTTAAAAATGCGACCAAAAGGGTGTTAAATTTTCAACTTTTTCGAAATATGTCTGTTTTTCTTATTTTTTTCATAACTATACCTTGGCCTCTCACCCGGTACTAGGTTATCGTTGAGTTCCGGGACACCCAGAGGGCCTACCGCGAAACGATATTCGTTTTCGTTCGTGTATCTCACTCTTTGTCGCTCGAATTAGCAAGTGCGACAGAGACGGAGATACACGAACGAAAACGAATATCGTTTCGCGGTAGGCCCTAACCAATGACAAAAGAAACTAATGGACAGGGTGTATTTATCTGTTTAGACGTAAACTTCTCCAAAATAGCACTGTCTCATTTTAACCAAGCACCATTTGGCTATTAAAAAAGAGATGGTAGTATAACAGTCAGAACCGAACATTAATCATCAAATGTCAAATGTTGCCCAAAATCGCCATATTTGTTGCCACGAAATGTCAGTTCCCGTCAGTTTGGTGGGTACATCATCTGTCAACGACACATGTAAACAAATCAAAATATTAAAATATCTTTCTAAATAAAAATATAAACTGCACAAGGCTGAAAGAACACGGATAAGTGGAATGTGGTGACCATGCCCAGCTGCAGCATTATTGGATGTGGCTTACGAAAAGGCCCAAATCGGCAAAGTTTATCCTTGCACCGGTACGTAAATGTATTTTTATTGAAATATTGGATAATTTAAGCATTATCGAGAGCTGAGCATTTGCATTATGTTGTAATGTGTACACATATTAAGATTCGTTATACGTTGTAATAGGATTTAGCTTTATTTTCGATATTTTTGTACTGAAAGTTACCTTTGAGTGGCAGTTAGGGTTGTTCTTGAAAATATCGATAATTAATGGCGATGCGTCATTCGCAATACCGAATTTTCTAGTTGTATAACCAGTGAGCTCTGAGCCAGTATCTTGAATTTACAAAACCTGAAAAGTCTGGGTTGTCAAGATTGGTAAAATTTTATAGTAGGTACCTTGAAACTAAACAAGATTCATTGATTCGCTGATATAGCTATTTTTAAAGGTTACCAATATGCCAAGGAAAAATGGTTGGAGGCAATTGGACCTGAAAATATAAGACAATGTAAAAGAAACATTTGCTCTCTACATTTTGCTGGAGTACCCTGTTCTCTTTACGCTTTTTAAATTTTCAATACATAATACTTGCCTGTACCTTTCCCAGGACTCTTCTGCCAATTTAACTTTTATTTCTTGTGCTATTAAGCATGAAAGGGTACCGAAAGTCATAATTCCGCATATCTAATAAAGTATGGATTACTATCATCTCATGTTATTTTTAAAGTGGACGGATTATCGTGTCGTGTACATAAAAGTCATTATTTTCTCATGTTCACTCGTCAACTTGTAATTTGTTAATATACATATAGCTTGAGGTCCCGGGTTCGATTCCCGGTCGGGGCAGATATTTGTATGATGAATACGAATGTTTGTTCTCGAGTCTTGGATGTTTAATATCTATTTAAGTATGTATTTATCTATATAAGTATGTTTATCCGTTGTCTAGTACCCATAGTACAGGCTTTGCCTAGTTTGGGACTAGATCAATTGTAGTGATATGTCCCACGATATTTATTTATTATTATTATTTATATGAATATCACTTCCATTTCACGCCGTTTAAAAGGAGACATGATTGTAAAATAAAATACTTAATAAATACGTTGTCCCAAAAGTCACGCAAGATTTGAATTATACAGAAGATGTTATTGAATCTTACAGTAGGTACACATTTAGGATTATGCATGGAGCAGCTCAAGAGGAAAATCTAATACTGCTTGTTGTTATTGACTGCATGTAATAAATACATTCGTAATAACCATGATATTTAGCAGAATAGCAAAGAATTATTTTCCTCGTATAAATCATGGAATTCCGCTAAGTAATGCCTGATACAATCAATAATTGAAAAAAAACTACACTTTCAATTAGCTCATATAAAATAATGTACTTATAACCTTTATGTTCTGAGATCTGTCTATTTTATCGATAAACATGTTCGCTGTATTATCGATAGCGGGACAGCACTACATCCGCCATGTTTGTCACCCATACTGGACACACTCATTTTGTTGATACTTCACGTCCTTTAGTTTCTTTGGTCATTGGCCCTAACTATTATATAATCTGTGCCTCTGTACCTATATATCGTCGTCTAGTACCTAAAACACAAGCCTTATTGAGCTTCACTATAGGCCTGGCCTAGTTCGATTTGTGTAAGAATGTCCCGTAATATTTATTATAAAAAAGACGTTATTTTGCAGGTGCTAATGAATACTTTAGTCGCCGCACTTATAATTTCCCATTGAACTTTACCATCGTAGGTTTCGATATGTTTGTAAATGCAACGAGTTTCTTTCCGATCAGGATGATAATTTCCTAATTTTGGAGAAAGGTCGCAATACCGGGGAAGGGCATAATATGTTATATATAAATATGGGTAAGTAGGCCCTAACACTTAACAGTTGAAGTTTAGGTACCTACTCTATTGCACCTTACTCCTTTGTGATACTGGCACCACACTTGGGGGTTGCGTGTTCGCGTTGCATCGTTGCCTCTCTTTCATTTGCCGTAGGAAGGAAAAAGATGCAACACGAATATTTAAGCAAATACAGCCAATTGTGGTGCCACCATGATAGGCGGCCAATAAGTACCTACACCACGGTGATTAAATACTGATGATCCACCATAGCTGTCTCTACCTACCTATATCATGCAATGAGATAGAGACAGCGCGTGGTTCCCGTGATCATATTTCACCGTGTATTGGCCGCCATAAGGCGTAAAACGTATACATTTCTTTGATGTCGAATATACCCTATAGTGAAAATGCCCTTACATCCAATATTTGACAGAAGCCCCCAGTACAATTTATGTCATCATTGACGTTTATTGTACCGCGATGACGGCTGTCAAATATCGGCTATTAAAAAAATCTACTATTTTTTATTCTCGGCTCGTGGCGAGATGGGCAGGAATTCCGGATTGTAACCTATAGCAAGAACGATGTATAATACATAGTCCTATATAGGTATAGTGCAATAGGTATTCAACGAATGAATTCTGGGAAAATCGTTAGTTAATGATAATCAGGAAAACATTAAGCTGTAACTTAGATAAATAATTAGGTAGTACGAGTAGGTATGCCTAATTAGACAGGGTTTTTTTTTCGTAATATTAACGTCATCTTATCAATTAGGTAATCATTAAATGTTAATATTGCCATCTTGGAACTATTTCCAGAACGCCAAAAAAAAAAGAAGAAGAATGGAACTATTAAGCACCTAGTACCTGCCACTTTAAATAAATAGGTGCGTAATCTAACTGCACCTTTAGTGCATGCCTACATACCTAGGTTAATAAGAAAGCTAAATGACATTGTGGAGTAGGCGCGACAAGAAAATAAACTTGCAGTTCGATGAAGGAACGAGATCTGGATAAACAGGTTCATCGTAATTATTTAAAATGCAAAAAAAGTCTTACATCTTCTGGTGGGAAGTCGTAGCATTCCGCAATTTTCTGATACAACTCCTTCACGTTAGAAAATCCAGAAATCAGTCCGAGGGGGCTGCCGTGAGCTTGCTGGCAGTGGAACACGAGCTGCGACTTCTGTGCACCGTTGTTATTGTCAACTCCGTTAGACGGAGGCACCTCCTCGGCTGGCACGGGCGGCACTGGAGGCGCCGTGTATTTTGGCGCTTTCTTCTTGAACAACGACATCGTAATACCTATTTGTTATCAAGCACTAACGGTTAAAGTTTCCGAGCGGTCAGACACACATTCTACAGAGTTTTAATCACTAGTCGCTTATCTTGGTAGAACTTTAAAATATCGCGTCATCGCACAAGATAAGGTATCGCCCAATGGCGATAATTATATTGGATAAGATTGTGGAGCGTTCGGTTAGGGAAAGCGTATTGGGCGGAGAGGCGCGCAAGGCTATCGTCGCGGAGGGCCAGTCGGTACTGACTGAGGCGAGCGAGTGCTCCACCACACCACACCGCCACGCGACCCAGCGGCCCGCCTCCCGCGCCGCGTCATAACTTCATAAGCGATGCGGCATTCCCGTTGTTAATCATTACAACTTGAGACCAGAACCTATTTACAAGAGCTAAGTGAAACGACACTTGGTTCTTATACAATTACTAGGTACTCCCCACGAGTAGTAATTGCGTAAGAACCATTCCATTCAATGAGAGCAATTAACTAGTGACGTTTTTAATGTGTCTAAAGCAATGATGTAATATAAAAAGAGGTAGATAGGTTATACGCGCTCGAAAAATGGCACACTAAAATTGAGTCAATTGGCACAGTTTGCCTCAGTTTCGAGACGTCAATGGAAACGTTAGCTGTCAGATTTGGTGGCCATTTTTAAACACGGAATTTCGTATAGACAACATATCTACCTCTTTTTTATATTACATCATTGGTCTAAAGTATATTTACAAGTCTAACAATGCTTTAGTAAATTAACATATTTATGAGACCAAGACTAGTCAATTATAAAATTGCTCATGTCAACGGTTTCACTAGAGGGCGTGGTATATGAGAGGTCACGATTCCGTATATTTTATATGGCGCTTAGACCTTGCTTATACAACGCCATCTAGTCAAAATGTTCACAAAATTAGCAGTATTTTACAATTTATTATTAGTCTATCTATACACATTGGGCACATTGCAATCCCTTGGAGTCTTCCCATCCCATACAAAATTGGTCAATCATATATAGATCAAATAGATTGATATGGCAGGGTTGTTTATGCTTCACTAAACACCTTCATGAAAGGAAAGATATGGTAACGCCCGCCATCTAGTCACATCTAGTGAAGCTAATATTCTGAAGGCTCCACTACATAATCGGCCATCATATAGGACGCGACTATGCGTTATGGTGGCACCACAACTTGGTGGTATTCGCCCAAATATTCGTGCTGCATCTTTTTCCTTCCTACGGCAAATGAAAGAGAGGCAATGATGCAACGCGAACACGCAACCCCAAGTGTGGTGCGACCATAAGAAGGAGAAAGACATACTTACACAGCATAACGGCGTCCCTGTCCTGCGCCATGCTGGCTCATTCTTGTCCACCCTGTGTCATTGTGTAGGTAGAGGAGCCTTCATTTTCTGAGGGCCTACCGCGAAACGATATTCGTTTTCGTTCGTGTATCTTCCTCTTTGTCGCTCGAACTAGCAAGTGCAACAGAGACGGAGATACACGAACGAAAACGAATTTCGTTTCGCGGCCCTCTGAGGGCCTACCGCGAAACGATATTCGTTTTCGTTCGTGTATCTCCCTCTTTGTCGCTCGAACTAGCAAGTGCGACAGAGACGGAGATACACGATCGAAAACGAATATCGTTTCGCGGTAGGCCCCCTCTGTCTAGTATATAAAGGCCATTACGCACTTTGCTATTTGTCACAACGGACAGAGGCGCAGCTTAGTTGGTATGAGACAGTAATACACACCTTTCATTCTAACTGTAGCGGAGTTTCCCGTCTCCGATAGTTGTGACAAATTTTTTAATCGATTTTAGAGTGCTTTGCTTTACTCCACTTGCAAATTTTGGTCAGAGAGCTAGAACACCCCCTGACAATAGGTTGAGTACTCCTAGAAGATTATTTGCAGTTCCGTTTAAGGAACTATTGCGAATTTGATTTTCCGCAGTAGTACCTTCCAAAGGAACTAATGCGAATAATACCTGCTAGCTAGGAACGAAACAAGAACTAATACACAAAGACGGGGTTCGTCCTAGCTGGTGGAAAGAAGGATCTATAATTAAAACTAGAAATAAAAAAAGATATTGAGTTTTTGTTTTATTAGATGTTTAGCAGTAAATCTACGAGGAGGCTACAGCTTTCTTGGGGGTGGGTTGGCCCTCCTTGAAGCCGTTGCGGAAACGCCTCCTGACGATCTTGAGGTGACGCATGCGGCCGGTGCCGGTGGTCTTCCTGCGCTTAGCCTTCACTGACCAGTGGTCTGAAATAAAATAATATTCATATATGTCTGGTTATGTTAATAGTGAAGTCTAGAATTTCGAAAACTTACTAAAATAAATTAAAGGATATGAAAACAATGCATTTTATTCATTTTAGACATCATGTTCCATTGTAAAATTTACTGCTTAAGACTTACACAATCAATATCTAAATAGAAATAGTGTTAGTTTTATTTTTCTAAATGTCTGGGTTCAATTCCCGAGCTGAGTATACAAGTTTTTTTAGAATGCAGTTTTTCTTGTTACTAAAATCGATGACATGGTTCCTAAGAAGAGATCTTTGTATGTATTATAGTTTCACTTTCCCATACTGACCGATCTAAATGTGCCACCCTTTTTAGAGTTCCTATGTAGCCTTTGGGCTCCGCCATCAAAACAATTCTGTGATGCAATAATATTGTTGTCTTTGGATCTACCTATATGTATGCAAAGTTACATAAATAATAATAAATAAATATTAGGGGACATTCCACAAATCGGTCTGGGCCTATAGTAAGCTCAATAAGGCTTGTGTTACAGGTACTAGATGATGATATATAATATTATAATAGATATAAATACTTGCATACATAGAAAGTATCCAAGACTCAGAAACAAATATTCATGCTCATCACACAAACATTAGCCCTTACCGGGATCCGAACCCAGGACCTTCAGCGGGGCA
Organism: Epinotia nisella; assembly: GCA_932294315.1. Taxonomy (NCBI): domain Eukaryota; kingdom Metazoa; phylum Arthropoda; class Insecta; order Lepidoptera; family Tortricidae; genus Epinotia; species Epinotia nisella. Next base: position 16,381,754 of record OW028681.1, read on the forward strand.
GCGTCACTACCCACCAGGCTAACCGGTCGTCATGTTTCAATAATTATTGAATAATGGATACCAACATATTAAACTCATCTGGATCCAATAAGATATTTGTACTTTCTTGGAATAACCCTGAATGTACAGTTGACGCCAAAAATACGTTTACACTTTTGCACCTTATTCCATTGCAATAAGGCGAATAGTGTAAACGTATTTTTGGCGTCTACTAATGATGTGCGCTTACTTCAAATTAATTAACAAATGGCATCTTTTGTCATAATAAAAATTAAAGCGATAGGAAAATCAACTTCAGGAGAAAGTAGGTGAAAAAATATAAGATATGGCTAAAATCCATTTAAAACCCTACTGACATTTTTACAGCACTGTATTTCAATTAACATAGAAAAAGTTTCATGATGTTGCTCACACACAAGAACATAAGAGTTATAACATCTTATTCTACCTAGAGAAGATATTATTATGTAGTCCAATGTATTACTGCATTCCTCTACAGTGGTTTAAGTGGGACAAGTGCTAAAACCCTAATCATTTGATGCAATGGATAACCCTGGAGTTAGTTAATAGGCAGGTGGCAGCCTCAGGGGCCGTTGCCAAAGAAAAACCATTCCACAGGCCAAAAATATAAAATCAATCTCAATCAGGGAAAACTTTTTTCCCTTGATTTGCAAACTTATGTTGGGTAGGATGAAGTGACAAAAAGATGCTTCATTAGAATCATTACTATTATTAGACATCATGTCTGAAATTCACAGTAATTGATAAAATATTATCAATTATTTGTATGTTTCTTTCAGTTTCTTTTCCTACATTATACAAGGAATGGACTCAAGAGTACAGACCCATTCCTCAATCAGTGTAGGATGTCCATTTAGGTTATTTTGTGGATTTCATCAAAATTACTTAATTTACTTACTAAACATGATGGCTTTACTAAATATGTTCTCGTTATTGAATAAATAAAAATGCATCAATGTAATTTCAGTTAACAAAAGCAAAAGTCACACGAGTAACCTATCGTAAAAAGATGAGGGAAACTTACAGGATCGGAGCTTCGCGGCCGGGTATCCACACTGCGCGCATTTTGATTTCTGGATGTGGTACGAGGACCTGCCACACCTCCGGCAGAGAGTGTGAGTCTTATTCCGGCGCTTTCCGAAACTTGACGTACCTTTCGTCTGAAATAAACATTGAAGGTTAGAAGTAAACACCGACACTCATCTAGTAACTATGCCGTAGTTTCATTTTAGACGTTTAAAAGGACACATTTTACACGTTAATATAATAATTTGGTGCATATTTCACACCGATTATAATGGATTAAAAATTAAATAAAATAGAATACACTACCATCTTGCCGACTTTGACAAGAAAAGAATCTAAACGTCAAAATTGACAATCACTTGCCGCAGGGCAAGCGATGTTGCCAGAAGATGTTGGCTACGTTCAAGTAGAGCAAAGAAGAGGCTAACACTTATGTCACATTTAAATTTTCGCTGCCGGAACTCTTTTATGGTATGTTCACACGCACGTCGTGCAGACTGCATGTAGCCCGGCACGCGGCCCGTGCACTTTTGCGGGCCAAGCAAGATATTCACACGCTCGCGGGCATGCTTGTCATGCAAATATGGGAGATTTTTTTCTTTGTAGCGCTTACTAGGAATCTCATATTTTTGGTTCCCCTGGGAACCCACCAGAAAGAGCAAAATTTCTTTCCTTTACTATTTTTGATCGTTTCACGACTCCAAATCCGACATTTTTACTAACGTATGCAAGCGTGTGAACAGGTATACAAACACGGATAAGATATGAACAGGGATATAAATAAACAAATACTTGATGAAATTTGAATGGACTGCCATGCTCGATCGTGGGGATGCGCCTAATTGAATTTCATTACACACTATTGCCATACGTAAAAAAAATTGTTCATCGCATTCACGTCACTGTCATAAGTCATTCATAAGTGTCATAATTGACATGGTTCAAATTGGTTTATTGTTGTGCATTTGCATGGACTTATTTTTGTTTTCAATTTTTCATTGCATCTCAAGAACAATCTACTAAAATACGAAAATTGGTCTTAATCGCAGCTTCTGTAGATGATGTAGATTTTTCACAACTAGAGTACCAGCTCATATTATCACAACTAGATTTGATATCCGAAACCGTAATGGAGTCTTTCCTGGGTCCAAACAATGAAGACGAGAACATCAAACCTTCGGTGACCACAGTGTTCATGAAGGAGGGGCCTGAGTATAAAACGGAGGAACGATGCGATGTGAGAGAGCAGTTTTCGCCGCCCGGCCTGTACGATGTACGTGTCAAAGACGAACCGGTGGTAGACCCAGATATGCCATCAGACGTTATTGTTGACGTAGAAGGTCGGTAGCTAATCTAAATACTCAGGGAATTTATCATATTCATTTTCATTCATTTGCGTTCCTCGACTTTTTTGTAAGCATAGATAAACAGTAGTTAAAACGCAATTTTGTATTTTTTGTTTTAGTAACATGTCTAACAGAGAGAGTTATTAAGGAAGAATCAGTGGCATGTGAAGAAACTGGTGCCACAGGCGATAATCATATTCTTACCAGTCACAGTGATCAATTGGAAGTATGTATCACCAAAGAATCCTGCTCCAGTCCATCTGTGGATGGATCTATTGTTGGTGATGAAGACCTACAAGAATGCAAAATCTGCCAAAAAATATTTAACACTAAATCAAGTCTTACAAATCACATACTTATTCATGATATGGACAAAACTAGCATCAAGAAGAAAACAAATAATAAGTTTAATGATGAAGACATTATAATTTGTAAGATATGTGGACTACAGTTTTCAAGCTTATGCACTTATTTAAAACATAGACAAAAGCATTTACTTGAGAGGCCTTTCACTTGTGAGATTTGTGAGAAAGAATTTAAATCCAAATATTTACTGTCTAACCATGAACGGATTCATACCGGAGAAAAGCCCTATGCATGTGATGCTTGTGACAAACGGTTTTCAGAACAAGTTAATTTAAACCGACATAAAAGAACTCACTCAGGAGCCAAACCTCACCAATGTGATTTCTGTCAGAAGAATTTCTCTTTAAAACATAATTTAACACTCCACATGCGTTCACATACGAAGGAAAGACCTTTTGAATGTGAAACTTGTAAAATGCGGTTCCCACATACGTCGGATTTGAAGAGACACCAAAGAAGCCACACAGGGGAAAAACGTTTCTCCTGTGACATATGCAAAAGAAGTTTTTCCCGAAAGTATTATTTACCATATCATATGCAATCCCACAACAACCAGAGACCTGTCTCCTGTGAAATTTGTGAAAAGAAGTTTTTGAGTATACATGATTGCAAAAAACATTTGAAAGTTCATATGACTAAGAAATGTTTCAAATGCAACATATGTAAAGTTAGTTTCACACAAAAATTACATTGGAGTAAACATTTACAACAGAAGCATCCGAAATCCTCTAAGCAGACAACTTGAGCTATAAGGATAATGTTTTCTGCTCTTTAGTTTAAATTGCTTGCTAATTCTGGCTTAGACACATTAAAATCTTCAGATGTGGATCACAATCCACATCTGAAGATTCATCATAAACAGACTAATAATCAAAATGTAGTGGAGTATAACTTTGATTGTTGTTAAGAAAAAATACTATTGAAGATGTTAAAATTATGATACTATAATGTTGAAACTATTAAATAAATACTTTGTCATGCAGGTATCGTTTTAATTTAAAATGGTCATAAATACTAGAATATAGATTTAGAAGTGATCATTGTAGGAATAAAAAATACTATTCCAGTGGTGGATCCAGAGGAGGGTGACCCTTAAAACCTTGAAAAATTGTTTCTTTGACGAGACAAGTCCTTTGCCAAATTTTCTAATGCAAATCAAAATTCCGGATCAATAGTCATACATAGCAATATGAGATTTTCAGTATATAACAAAGTACTGTTTGAACCTCATTCTTCTCCCAACATCTCGAATAAGTTAGTATATAAACTTTTTTGAAGTAAAAAACGACATGGCAGATAATATTGACATCATAACAAAATACTTTGTGATTGACATCTGTCAATAAAAAAAATGCTGCTAGCCTTCTGAAGGCCTACCGCGAAACGATATTCGTTTTCGTTCGTGTATCTCCGTCTCTGTCGCACTTGCTAGTTCGAGCGACAAAGAGGGAGATACACGAACGAAAACGAATATCGTTTCGCGGTAGGCCCTCTGGGCACCCTCTGACAGCGATTTGGGCCAATTTTTTTATCTTTAAGTTTTAATTTATAGTATTTTTTTGTTTTTGTAGGTTAAGTTGTTATTTTATTGTTTGTTTTTATAATCCTTGTTCTTTTAAAAAAAACTAATAAAAAAAAAACCACAGTTGACACAATACGTCTGTCAGTTTTTGTAAATATTGTAAAAGATGGTTTATTTTCTATTTTCTTAATATTTCTTAGTGTTATATCCATATGTGGCTGACTCAACATTTATAATTTCTTATGCTGAAGAACTTGTTGGAGTTAAATTCTTGTTTATTTATTTTACATTGTCATCTCAAGTCAAAACACAGGAGTACACGTGACGTCACGCAGCCAAGGTCAAGTGGTCAGCGCACAGTAGATTCCTTATATTAAAATTTGAGTACTTTTACGATAAAAATTTAAAAATCGAAGACAAATACAAATCTCCAGTGGGCCTACCGCGAAACAAAATTCTTTTTCGTTCGTGTATCTCCGTCTCTGTCGCTCGAATTAGCAAGTGCGAGAGAGACGGAGATACACGAACGAAAACGAATTACGTTTCGCGGTAGGCCCTCGGCATGAGACGAATCGAACGACACACATAGGGGCAAAATGCCGATTTAGGCGGCCAAAATTATTTTATCGCATTTATGTACTCAAACTCGTGATTTGTTTGTAATTATAATTCCAAGAGGGCAGTAGCACAGTGGATCGAAATGACAAAAAAATGGACATACACATTTTTTTTAAAAACCTATTTAAAAATACTTTTCGGTTGCAAATATTGTAAGGAATAAAAATGGTATATATATTTTTTCAAAATAAGGCTTATTTAAAGCAGAAAAAAATAATATCTGTTTTTTTTTGTATGAAACTGAAGAATATGTATCTTATTATAAGAAAACCTTTAGAATATTATTCTCCTACTTAAAAGCAGTTGAAAATAGTAAACAGCTTATCTCGGTAGGTGCCCGTTTTTTTCTATAGTCCAGTCAAAAGTCAGTAAAAACAACATTGTTCTTAGTTGTGTTTTATTTTTCAATAGTTTAACGGTATATTAATGATCGTTTAGTGTAAATACGACATATTTTCGACATTTTTATAGCTGACAAAGAAAAAAAATGATAGTTACGAGACAATTATAAAAACTTTTAATATAAGCAAGTATGAAAGTAAGTGACCTATGAATGTCGTATTAAACTAGTGAGATTGTGTATTCATAGATTATAAAAATCTTGTCTATATTTCCTAAAGTGCTTATTGCGCGCTTTGGCTGCTTCTTCCGATAATAACCCGGATGCGGATACGGGTAGCACTTATTAACACTTCTGTATCCACAGAAGTACGGAGTGCTTCTGTTTTTCTTCGCTTGCTCCTTTCACTGGATTCTTCGAATATCTTTGCTGGTCGGCTTGATGATCCTCGTTTTATTCTTGGTATTTCGAAGGTTCCTTGTAACCATGCATCGTGTTTTTTTAAGAAAATATCGCTCTTCCTATTTGACTCTACCCACTTCTTCTTAAAGTCTGACTTTAAAAAAGACAATTTATGCTTGATATCCTTGTTCTGTTCCTCACAATAGTTTTCTTGCGATAAAATATACGTCTCAAGATATTTTAGTTTCAATTCAAAATTTGCAAGATTTTGTGTCTGCATTTTATCAAATAGGAACCTACGGGTCACTAATTTTGCCTCTGCAACTCCTTCCGATCCTAAAACAAATCAAAACTATTTTAAACACAAAAGTAAAAAAAAACAAAATAACACGTGGTTTTGCATCGTGGTATTTAATGGCCTCTAAAACGCATTTTCGCAAAAAATCGCAGTCAAAGTTAATGTAATTATCTAGTACAGTTACTCTATTTTATGAAATTACTCGTATTATGGCCCGGACGTGCCATGATGTATAACAAAAACCTTTTTATAAATCAAAAACGTGGTTTTTTACAACAATTTTAGAAGACTTATTTCTACCTCGGGAAATAATAATAGATATTCAAAATATTCACATAAATTTAATGTTTTATAATACTCTCTTACCTGTAGAACTAGGATCCATCACAACTTTCTTCAAAATAGACACTAAAAAACACCACGATTTTTTAAATGTAACCTGTTTTTACGAATGCCGATAAGATGTGCGTGCACTGGGAGCGACGATCAACTTTCGACTGGCATGGCAGTGCAGGCACTGCTGTAAGGGTTAGGGAGGGGGTAGTTTATCATTCTATGGTTATTCAACCTTATCGGGAAGTGATTATTTCTTATCTAGGCTACATTTTTAGAAATCGATTTATGGCCGCCTAAATCAGCATTCTGCCCCTATGTGCGACATATCATTTATCAAAATCGGACCATAACTGTATATCTGCACGGCTATCACAAAACGGCGCGCGAGCTTTCTCGATTTTTGTCGCACTATCTGTCTCTCTTATTAGAAAACTTAGAAAGAGAGGTATAGTGCGAGGAAAATCGAGAGCTCGCGCGCCGTCTTGTGATAGCCGTGCTGATGGCATGTAGGTACATCAAATCGGGCTCGCGTAATATAAATATAGATAGATAAGCATCTTTTATTGATTACAATTTTTTGATTAACATGCCCGTTTTTAGGGTTCCGTAGCCAAAATGGCAAAAACGGAACCCTTATAGTTTCGTCATGTCCGTCTGTCCGTCTGTCCGTCTGTCCGTATGTCACAGGCATTTTACTCGAAAACTATAAGGTGTATTTGAATACAAATTTGAGGAAAGGTGTATTTTGTTAGCCGCTACGTGGCTTAATACTCAAAGGCCGCTACATACTTTTGTAATTAAAATGACAAAAAAAAATTCTTTAGGGGTGCACTCCATACATAAAACTAAAAGTCAAAAAAAAATTTTTCATTGTGACCCCCCGTGTGGCACATCAATCGATAGGCCTTTCAAAATAAATATAAGGTTTCTTAGCATTTTTTTTTAATAAGTAAATAGAGCCGGAGATAATCGCCCCGAAAGTCACTAAAATTCTGTCCCCCCCCTCTAATTTTTGAACGGTGTATTTTAAAAATATGGAAAAATTCATGGACATGGGGCTTATTAATTTCATTCACCGAAAATTGTTTTGAACAAGATCGGTTCAGAGGTTTTCGAGATATTGCTGAAAAATTGCCTTCCTCAAAGAAAAGGACGTAAGTTCCGTAAAATTTCTGTGACGATACGACCTTTTTAATAGGCACGGAACCCTTCGTTTTGCGTGGTCCGACACGCACTTGGCCGGTTTTAAGAACTAAAGGGGTCCAAAGTAGCTAGTTCGGCCATAGGATTACTACGGAGCCAGGGACTATTTTTATTACTGAATCATAAATAGAACATGCTAAAATAAGCATATTTTGTTGATTGAAGTGTTTTCATTAACTTGACCGTTCAAAGCTTTTCGTCGAAAGTAGTTTTGTTTTGTGTCTGAATAATTTCTTGGTCCAACTCCAAAATCCGAATCGGAGCATCCCACTATACACCGATAAAATAAACGCCTATGGGCGCACGAAGTGCTTATAGTCCCGTACTCAAACTTTGCCGTAACGCTCTTCACACCGCAATGTGCATGTTCATGTTCCTGTCACAATTGACAATTCGATCTGAATATCCGGCGGAAAAAGAGAAAATAAAACACTGTTTGCAGTAAATTTGATCTGCTAGTAGATTGCTTAAAAGATTTCATTGTTTATAACGCAAAAAGAACGCAGGTGTGTATCATGGTATTTCCATTTATTTTGTATTTTCGTTAATAAGTGGTCGTCGCCAATTTATTAACAAATACCTTATACTTCAACGCTCGTTTTGTTTTTCGTTAATATTATTATGCTCTTTGTGACGTAAATTAGTGACTATTTATTTTTGAATTTACTCGATATATTCGTATTATATTCAAGATGAAATGATGCACATAGTTTAAAATTCTAGATATCAATTAATAATGGAGCTGCTTGATGTCATGAAGAACTTGACTATTAAACATCCAGAAAAAGACAGCCAGCAGTTGCTATTCAGATCCATTGCTGCAGATATTGATGATGTGCCCACAGAAGTAGTTCTTGCTGAGTACACTGATAAAACATTGCTTATAATATCTCAGTACCAAAAAATTGGCAGTATGTTAACAGTGCAGAAAGATTCTGTGCATAATCCTCTTGGGACTAGTGACATTTATACAACAAAAGTTATTTTTGGTGCCACAGGGGAGGAGCAACAAGTAGCAGCAAGGTACCTGGCAGAGGCCATCAAAATAAATAAGACACTGAATATCTTCATTGACCTGAAAGCGTACGATATTGAGACCGTAAAGGCCTGTGTGGATATTGTGCAGGACCTCAAGAGAGAACAGGGTAATTAGAATGTCTGTAACAAGCATTAAGAGATTTAAACCTGTCCACAAGTATTATGGCCAACTGGTCCTTGGTCCGCCCGGTGCAGGCAAGACAACATATTGCAGCCAAATGTCCCAGTTGTTACGGAAGCTGGGAAGAAAAGTGGTGATTGTCAACTTAGATCCTGCTAATGAGCTAATGTCTTATGAGCCAGATATTGATATTAGAAAACTTATTGTCTTGGAGGAAGTAATGGATCAGTACAAACTGGGACCTAACGGAGCACTACTGTATTGTATGGAGTTCTTAGAGCAAAACATAGAATGGCTGCTGAATCAAATCGAAGGAGATAATTCAACTAATTTCATATTTGATTTGCCAGGACAAGTAGAACTGTATTGCCACCATAAAAGTTTATCAAACATTTTTACAAGGTTATCTGAACAGAGCAATCTTCAGTTGTGTGTTATGCACCTGGTTGATTCCCATCATTGCTCTGATGCGGGCAAGTTTATCTCTGCATTAATGTTGTCATTAAGTGCCATGTTAAAAATAGGACTACCACATATTAATTTACTGACAAAGATAGATCTTCTCAAGAAACACATGGATAAATTGCCATTTGGCATAGACTTCTACACTGAAGTATTGGATCTGAATTATTTGGTTGATTGTTTAGGTACTGATGCATTTACTAAAAAATACAAAAAATTAAATGAAGCTTTAGTTTCCATAATTGAAGATTACAGTTTAGTTACATTTCAACTTGTGGATATGTTAAAAGAGGACAGCTTGATCAAAGTTAAAAATTTAGTTGATAAGGCAAATGGGCATGTATTCCAAGCAGAAGAGGGCAGACACATAAACAGTATGTTAGCTTGTGCCATGGGTGTGGGTGAAACAGCAGATTTGGAATAACTATGTAATAAAATATTTACTTCTCTAATGAGTATTTTAATATCTACTTTTGTTGATTTCAGTATTGTGACCCTTTCACACAGTCAGCAGCGAAGTACATATTATCTAAATAGAAAAAAGGCTCAAAATGATCTATATAAGCTCTTATTGCCTTGATTCAGACATGTGGACATTTTAACCTCTGTAATTTGTATGCTTCTGCTGCCGACTGCACCTCGCGTTCAGTACACAATAGAGGAACTGTCAATCAGCTATATTCTTATTTGATGGTCGGATTGGAATGGTGGCTTTCCACAAGCGAGGCGAGACTATGCAGATCACAGAACACTAAATACTATAGAAAGGCAATGTGGGCTCAAAGCTTTCGCGCCAACGTCACATGCACGGCTATCACAAGACGGCGCGCGAGCTCTCAATTTTTCTCGCACTATCCGTCTCTCTCTTATTAGAAGACATAGAAAGAGAGGTGTAGTGCGAGAAAAATCGAGAGCTCGCGCGCCGTGTCTTGTGATAGCCGTGCTGATCGCCGTGCAGTCGCTCACAAAGTTGTAGACGACGTGGAGGGGATGAGGTGGCGACACCGGTCCCGATAGAAACCGCGCTTGATACCCCTTGTACAGTATTGAGTGTTCTGTGATGCAGATCGAGAATGTTATTCGAGCGATGAGGTTGTCGGGTGACAACGTAAACTCATCAAACTACACGTAATAGTGGATAAAGGAAAACTCAACCGTATTTGTAATCCAACACAGTTGATAATTCTTTGCATTTTGTGTGTTTTGGCCGTTACTCGACGAAAATTAAATGAGTTCTCGCGCCGCATCGCCGGTGGACAACCACCATTCGATCAAACATGAATTCGTACGTATGCGAGGTTAAACGTTGTATAGACTTTCTTGGAATAAACTTAACTCTTGTTTGATTGAATTAACACATAGAGAGAAATCGTTAAAATTGGTGTCAGCACCTCGCATATAAATTCATATGTAACACGTGCTAACGGCCTTAGGAATAGTGTCAGATATTTAATGGGCACTTTGTTGTGGCACATGTACCAGTAGGAAACCTTTATTACAAGAGTGCCCAGAGAAAACGAGAGCAACGAACCGTAACAAACAAGCTGTTACATTAAAGTTAATTGTAATTATACAATACCTTACTTTGTTAACAGCTTTTGTCTTTTTTAATAATTTTACGACTCGAGTCTTTTCGTCTTAGCTGTTCTGTTAGGAGGCTGGAACAGGAACTAATGCTAGGTATAAATAACAAGTTCTGATAACACATAAACTTCCCCGGGAAATCCTCACCAGAACTACTTTGTTACTTTCAGATGACATCCAAAAACAGACAAGATTTGTTTGGAACGCTTACCAAAGTCGAATTAGAACTAGACAACATGCTTGACGGAGGAGAGAAAGCCATCAAAGTACACCTACTGCACCAGTACAATGACGTCAAAGATGCTGCTCAAATAGTTATCAATTATATAGCCAATGTCGAGGGCACCACAGTTACTGAAATTCATAAACGTTTAAACCTCAGTGAATGAATAAAACTATTTCATAATGATGGAACGTTTTATTTGAAGACAAATACAACTGTTTACAATTTAAATTCATCCAATATTTTTTTGTGTTCAAACTAAAATAGTAATGAACGTTTTATAAACAATTCTCTTTATTAGGTTACATTCTAAGTTATAAGTGTTTTCAAAAAAGCCACAGTTCCACTTTTGCTACAGTTCAGTTACGAAAATGTTATGTATTACCACAAGTATTCTAATATATTTTGATTACAATTACGTTGACAATATTAAGTGACTATCGTCGGCAAACAAGTTTATAAAGTAGTAAATGTTATTATATTGTTGGATAATCTAAAACTATAGTGAATAATGGATTTAAAAAGAGAAAAATAAAGTCTACTTCTTTGAATCACCACTAATGAACTATTACACTTTAAAATATGTATGTGACGACAAAGTATATTTTATTTAAAGAGCACGAAAACGGTTTAATAACTTGAAAGGCATGAGGAACGTCAGTCGCTCGTATTACATTCACTCGGGAATCAAGCGATCGAATAGCTCTCTGCCTGTTCGTTATGAAACCGTTGAATGTTATTTTAATCCTCTATAACATGCTTTATGCTGTTACACATAATTCTTAAAGAAATGAAAATACATTGAAGTTAAAATTCTAAACGCTACACATTCGTGTTTAATAAGCAAGCAATAATATATGTTTAAATATATAATGTGTTGGTCGCGCAGGCGACGTGCGCGTGCGCCGCGCGGGGCCGCGGGCCGCGCGGGCGCCCGCGGCCGAAGTCAGATGCATTATAGTTACATTACTTTGTTTGGCAATTACTTGGAACAGCGCAGTGGCTACTTATACGTGTGCTCTGCACTCGAGTTCTGTTCATGTTTCAATTGATAAAATCAATTATATGTATTGTTGCAACATATTTTGTCTTCTGGCCGTGGTAAAAGCGTTCCAAAAATTGTAAAGTCTTCATTTGGTTCCATTCTCGACTGGCGCGAACTGTCTCTTGAATGTTCGGGAGTGGACTCAATGGAATGTGTTGAATACGTCGCGACAGTGTGCGGCCAACCGAGTATCTTTGCAAGACCTTGTCTCAAATATCCTTGTTAGTCATTCCAGCTACATTAAGTATAACATTATAACAAATTTACAAAAATACATATAAAGTGAAAAACATTCGCAACATTGAGATCCCAAAAATGCGTATAAATATATCACTAACAATCTAAAATTTCCTATTGAAATAATACCCTATAGGATGAGGAAAGATCAACGTGCGAATGTTCTTTCAGTTTCATTTAAACGTCTATTATAAGACTTAAGTCTATGAATTTCAGACTCGTTTCAGGCAGTCCCACTGATCCTAGAGCACCAACCATCATTCAATAAATGCAATTTCTATTCTAAAATTTTCAACCCCTCCGTTACCGTACCATACCATAGTATTACCAATCGTCACCAGCCGTGTTCGATCGACAATAATGCTTAATAACGATACGACTCCGCGTATTTAACAACAACAACAACAACAATCAATCATCCAATAACGCCTAAATAACGTATCATGAAATACCAAAAACAAGTCTGAAAATAACTGGTTTAGTCCATGTTACCAAATTGGAAACCAACTGGATACCTGGGTCTTAAACAGGAATCAAGTTTTACTTTCGCAAACATAACTGCTTAAGCTAAAATTAATTAATTAAAGAGTACATTTTTTCAATTTTCAATTATTTGTTCATCATGCCATGTTTCTAATTTTTTTTTCTTCATATTACTCTCGGAGCATTAGGTGGATGAGCGCTGTGAGCGCTTTTTACCGCACGGATAACATGTGACTAAACCAAGCTAACAAAATAAAAATAATAATTTGGTAAATTGTAAATATTACTATATGTAAATAAATAATGCTGACTCAGTACTTTATATGCTTAAAATAAAAACATATTATTTACTAAGTCATCTCACTTTTAATTAAACGTGACTTAACAATGAACATTTTTGGACAACTGGGTCCCAAAATAATGTATACAGTGCTACATACACCAATAAGATTTATTCAACTGATGTACAAACTAATATAATTAGTATAATTACCATGCCAGGGTCGCTATTCCCGAAATCTCAACAGCGTGTTTCAGGATTGCTCATACACGTAACAGCGACATCTAGTGGCAACTTGGGTAATTATAAAATCGTAAACAAATTAAGGAAAATTAAAGCAAGAAATTGTTCTTAAATCCGCCCACCATGATTTACCGCCTAATAATCTAGATGAGCACTTTAACAACCATAAAATAATAGTAGGGCGCAAGCAAAAATATATTGTCCTCACATAACGGAAACAAATCTAACACAAACATGGTCTTACGACTTGAGACATCAAAATCAGGATAAACTTTGGATATAAATGCAAGAAAAGTCAATCTACGCTAATTTACAATTCTTATGTTTCTATTGGTAGAAAACACAATTTACCAACGGATCTTTTAATAATATTTCACTTGCAACGTAAACTTGATTGACACGTAAGCGCGAGTTCTTGCTTGTTTGTAAGAGCGGTGGCCTCTTGCTTTAGATGTGCGCCTGCTTATAGGGCCAGCGTAATCGACACTACTCTGAATAAATCGTATTGGTGAATGTATCAGTGTATCATTTTGGGACCCAGTTTTCCATGTTAATTTATTAATATATACTTTCTAATTATCACTTGTCAATTAACGGGTGCTTTCGAGGTTTGTCTATCTCACATAGATATTAATACTACCTCTTGTAACAAAACCTACTCCCTTTGGGCACTTTGGTATTTGCTCTGTCACCGGCGAGCGCTTATTGTATTACATGCATATTTAATTACAGCAGCATATCACAAAATATCCAAAGAGACACTTTTCGTCTTATTAGGGTTTTGGGAGGCGATAGCCTCCACAATGTCTCTGGTTATTAATATTATAATTAATTGTACACATTATGTGTCAATCAACGCAATATAAAATCAGTCTCTTATTGGGAAGTCTTTTAGATCTTCAGGCACGTATATTCGAGGCGCTAGGCCGCGCTCAGCTCAGACCATAACAACACGGCTACCAACAGGTGTTGTTATTTATCTGATTCACAATTTATTATGCAACCACGTGCTACATTACAACAACGATATTTAGACTTAAATTGTTATTTCCCAAAATGTCCCGGATGTTATTTTTATTGATAATTATGATAAGGAACGGATGCTAGTAGAATGCACAAATGCTATATCGTTAAGTGTGATATCGCGGTATTTGTGAATACTACTACATACGCGTATGTACGAATTATATTACTGGAAAGCTTTCCCCTACAAATCAATGCAAATGCTACCACTAAAAAACAACAATGAAAGATGCAGCCTGCGACCGCGTGTTGCAACTGATCACTTCCACTGCCATGTTAACGGCAAGGATAGATAAGCTGAACATTATAAAACAAGGCCACTAAAACTACGTCGGTAAATAGCTAACAAAATAAAACTGCCTCTACCTCCGGTACAGGTTCAGTGCGGGTAAAAAAAATATCTACTTTTTAGTACTAATTAGAAACGGGGGCGTCACCTTGACCAATATGTTCTTTGTCCGAATTATGGGCGAGCTCCATCTAAAATATATCAACTGGCTGAGTAAATTGTTTAAAAATGTTGTAAAAAAGTAAGAGGAAAGCTTTGAAAATCCTGTTTTAGTTGGTAGGTGGCGGTCGTAAGCGTCTATTCAGCAGTCACCTTGTTCTTGTCGAGCGGCCCATTGGTGTCCAATGTCTGTGCTACGTCAGTCTTCGGGTTGGAATTCTTCTTTTTACCTTTTCCAACATTTTTCTTGGCATTTTTCGCAGTCTTCGTTCGCAATGGTTGTGATCCTGGAAGTTATTACATTATATAAATGGTTACTGGACTTTTATTCTTACGATGATTGAGAAAAGCAACCGACCTTCGGTGTCGTTGTCGGGGGCGGACTCGTCCCCGTGCGGGCTGGCTTCTTCGGCCTGAGAATCAATGTCTTCGGGACGCACGGTTTTACTGTAAAAATAATATGTAAGTGAATTTGAACTCAAGACAGATGGCGAGGTTAAAGGCCTGTTTAAACACTGCGAGTCCATACAAAAGCTACACGCAAAAAAATAAAACGCGCTCCTATTCTATGAACTCGCATTAAGAGGATTGTGAACCTGTAAATTTTATTACAAAAAGCGATAACGTTTTTCACCCCGTAAACATCGTTCGATTTTTATAATTTTTGGATATGTTGTAGATATAATGAAAAACTAGGTCTGTCTGTACGGTTTGACTTTTAACAAATATTGCTTACGTTAAAAGTTATTAGCATCTAAAAATCTATATCTTTGACTTAAAAACTTTGTCTATCTTTTTTATTATTAATCTAAACTGATTTACTAAAAAAGGAAAACGTACAGACATAGATTAACGTGTACTAAATCCAATAATACCAAAATTGTTTCATTTCATAAAGTTTTAGGGGGCTAAAAACGTTATCACCCGAAACAATATTTCAACAAGGAAATGTAGGCAATTGCCTCCAGGACTTGCAACTCTCTCTATCGCACGATACAGGAGGAAGGCAGAGCGGTGTGAAACACGTAGCATTTTTTTAAATACCTACTCGCGCCGCGTATCGGCACTTCACAATCCTCGTAAACACGAATCAAAGTGTCTAAAGGCTCGCGGTATTTGAGCTTCCGCAGTGTTGTGGAACCGCCCTGTGCAAACCGAACTGAGCCAACTTGGGCTAGCGCGGAAATAGGAGGGGGTTTAAATTGTTGTATCACTCTAATAAATATTAAGGCATGGACTGGAATAATGATAATAAAAATGAATGGCGAAAGATAAAAAAAAATTCAACACAGTTCATAATTTCTTAAATTATTTTTCTGCGTTAAGTGAGTTTTGGTTGTCATTGTCACCCGACGATCCGATAGGGTGGTATTCCGCTTGTTCGATTACTATGTCCTATATTTACTCCAATTTTTTGATTGGATCCTATATTTCATTTTAATAATAGCCTAAGACGACCGAATAGCCTAGTGGTTAGAGAACCTGACTACGAAGCTAGAGGTCCCGGGTTCGATCCCCGGTCGGGGCAGATATTTGTATGATGAATACGAATGTTTGTTCTCGAGTCTTGGATGTTTAATATCTATATGAGTATGTATTTATCTATATAAGTATGTTTTCCGTTGTCTAGTACCCATAGTACAGGCTTTGCCTAGTTTGGGACTAGATTAATTGGTGTGAATTGTCCCACGATATTTATTTATTTATTAATAATATTATTATAAATAATCTAATTTTCACGAGTTAAAGTATTATAAATGAAATATAGGAACCAAAAATGTTGACAAAGATATTGGAGATGTTATATGGGCATCCATCTAAGAAATTTGATCAAATTTTGGACGGATATTGAAATTTTCAAATAAAATTTACATTTGATCAAAAAATTTGATGACTTCGTCAAAGGTAGTGATCAAGGATTATGACATTTTAATCAATATGCCTACGCTAAAAAAAACAAAATCATATATATTAAGTTAAGTAGAAAGGGCCTCCCTCCATCAAAAAATTGGAGTACATATAGGACATAGAAATCGAACAAGCGGAATACCACCCTATCGGATTGTCGGGTGACAATGTCAACCAAAACTCACTAAACGCAGAAAAATAATGTAAGAAATTATGAAATGTCTTGAAGTTTTTTTTATCTTTCGCCATTCATTACACAGTAAGTGGAGAGTAGCGATGAAAATGACGAAAGATTCATGTTTCTTCTTTCGAAACTTTGTATCATTCCTATAAACTACATGTAAGTTTAAAAAAAACAAAACTGACGTTTGTCTGACAAATACAATCATACGCGTATAATACCTGTTTTACACTGTGTATTTTACATATGTAATTAATATTTAATTGATTTATTAATAACCCCATCGTCCCGTGATATGGTAAGACATACCAATAATAATAATATTTTTGTATGTTACTTTTATAAACGTATAATTAATATTAAAACCAGGGCCTGCACTTGTCATGCCTTTGAAGCAAAATTGACTTCACGATAACGTCACATAGAACATAGAATAACGATTCCATTTAGTATTTCGTCATATTTTTTTAAATTTCAATCTCTTTAGCTAATTGATATCGAGATATAGTCTGAGCGGAATGAAAAGTCACCTGTTTGTATGAGAGCTATTACGTTCCTAGTCACTTTTCATAATATAATAATGCGAAAGATACGTTGTATTTTACACGTAAAAAACTTAAACTTGCGAAAGATTCAACCGAAGATCCGCAAGGAAAGAGACTGTATTTGCCTGCCTGTTGTCTACCTCTACCTACATGTTATTGTATTGTTTCTCTATGTAACTGCTTTGTTTGTGTGAGGTGTGCAATAAAGAGTATTTGTATTGTATTGTATTTTACTGAAAAATACAGGGGCGTTTGAAAGATACATGTATTTTTCATGTCATTTTGATCATTAGTGTAGAGGTATTGTAGATATAGTTACCCGTTGACGGTGAGCGTGAGCGGCTTGGCGGGCTCGTCCTGGTCGCGGCGGCGGCGCGCGGGGCGCGGCGCGCAGGCCCCGCCCCCCGCGCCGCGCCCGCGCCCGCGCCCGCGCCACGCGCGCCCGCCGCGCGCGCCGTACGCGTTGCGCGCCGGCGGCGTGTAGCCCACGTAGTGCGCCGCCTGCCAACACGCCCAGTTACACCACGGCTATACAAACCATTCTTACACTAGATATGATGATGATGATGATGTCCTCCCAGACGTATCCGTCGAAGGCGACATCCTGACAAATCGACTCTTTGCGTAGTTATTATTTGCGTGCATGGGCGCGAGAGTGACTCGCAAATCCAAACTTGGTTTTGAAGCTCCGGCGACATGTAAAACAATAAAGGTCTCCACTTGATTTGTAAGTGTAATGGTAGGAGGGCTTGGGCCGAGTTTAGGGTTTGCAATCCGGATCCGACTTGTATGTAAATATCCGGATCTGGATCCGCGGATCCGGATATTTCCATACAAGTCGGATCCGGATTGCAAACCCTAGCCGAGTTTTACGAATCTGGCGTTTGGCGTCAAGATCTTCGAGACGGGTACGTTCAAAGTTACTGAGCCCGGTGTTGACAGCAGTTCGCCAGTCCGATCTCCGAGTAGCAAGCTCCTCCCACGACTCACATGATATGCCGGTTGCGGACAGATGGCAGAACAACTTAATTCTAGTGTTAGTAATTACATACATTAATTATTATATACAATATATTGACTAGCTATTCGTGCAGCTTCGCCCGCGCAGACAAACCCGGTGGATGAAACTTGGCCTATAACCATCCAGAAAGTCCATTCTACATGCAAGAGGCAGCGCCCACTCCACCTGCAGGCTGTTTGTGACAGACCGCTCGTATTGTGCTGACGCGAACAGCACAGCGAGTGTTCGGGAGTGTTCGTGCGAAATCCGAATATCTCCTCCTCCGCGTGGCGAGCTGCTCGCGCGCCAAATAGTTCCACATAAACATTCGCGGGTGAGGCAGCGTACTCGCGGCGAGCCGACATTCAAAATGACGATGACAGCTGATTGATTTCGGGATCCACAACACCTTTTGCTTTTCATGTATTTGTATCAATAATTGTTCCAAATTTACTAACAAACTATTACACACGCACGGCTCAGCCACTTGCTCAAATTAGTACGCGTTTTGCGCACAAACATGTTCGATCTTGTCGCTCTGTCCGCTACACGCTCAGATACACGTCCTAGTTACGCGAGGCACGCACACTGAGGCGCCTTTGAGCACGGTCAAAAGACCGCCACTGGGCGGCTCGCCGCGCGCTGCTCGCGCACAGCGCGTGAGCGCGTACAAATTTGAGCAAAATAGGCGAGCCGTGAGTGCCTCAACCTGAGGCTGCTCTAATTCGTACGCACCTTTTTGGTTTTGACCTCGTAGTTGTTACATTTTTTTATCGCGCCGAGGTCTTACAGTTTTGGGTTGAGAGTTATCTCGTATTTGGTGCGCCAATACCGACGTCGAGATTAGATTTAATTTGGGAGCGCGGTGCTGAACACAACATCCGGTTGGGTGTCGGCTCACACAAGTAAAGTTTGGAAGGAGCAGGAGACAGCTGAACGACGGGCTCGTGAGCTGGTCGAGCCTCAGACGTCATCGGGCGCTCCAGCAAGTTCACATTTGTCTCGCCATCAAACGTCACAGTTTGGCGAGTTTATATAAAAACTATAAAATGTAATTTCTTTTTTCTTAAATAAATAAAGTTAGTATCGGTAGTAGTAAGTAGTGCGTAGCGCGACCTGTATGCTCCCAACGGGAAGGTTGTTTGTACGGTTACCGATCTGATGGGCCCGTCGGTTACTCGACCGTTCTCGTTGGGAACACAGGCCCTCGAGGGGGGCCTCGTGTATGTAGACTGTCACCGACCTGCGGGTACCGCTGCCGCTGCGGGTACTCGGCGCCCCACTGCCCGACGACGACGCCGGCTATCTCCAGGCGCGCGCCGCGCGGCCGCCCGCGCCAGCCGAGCCCGCCCACCACGCCCGCCACCAGCGGCAGCGGCGGCAGCGCCCACTCCACCTCCAGGCCCTCGAGGGGGGCCTCGTGTATGTAGACTGTCACCGACCTGCGGGTACCGCTGCCGCTGCGGGTACTCGGCGCCCCACTGCCCGACGACGACGCCGGCTATCTCCAGGCGCGCGCCGCGCGGCCGCCCGCGCCAGCCGAGCCCGCCCACCACGCCCGCCACCAGCGGCAGCGGCGGCAGCGCCCACTCCACCTCCAGGCCCTCGAGGGGGGCCTCGTGTATGTAGACTGTCACCGACCTGCGGGTACCGCTGCCGCTGCGGGTACTCGGCGCCCCACTGCCCGACGACGACGCCGGCTATCTCCAGGCGCGCGCCGCGCGGCCGCCCGCGCCAGCCGAGCCCGCCCACCACGCCCGCCACCAGCGGCAGCGGCGGCAGCGCCCACTCCACCTCCAGGCCCTCGAGGGGGGCCTCGTGTATGTAGACTGTCACCGACCTGCGGGTACCGCTGCCGCTGCGGGTACTCGGCGCCCCACTGCCCGACGACGACGCCGGCTATCTCCAGGCGCGCGCCGCGCGGCCGCCCGCGCCAGCCGAGCCCGCCCACCACGCCCGCCACCAGCGGCAGCGGCGGCAGCGCCCACTCCACCTCCAGGCCCTCGAGGGGGGCCTCGTGTATGTAGACTGTCACCGACCTGCGGGTACCGCTGCCGCTGCGGGTACTCGGCGCCCCACTGCCCGACGACGACGCCGGCTATCTCCAGGCGCGCGCCGCGCGGCCGCCCGCGCCAGCCGAGCCCGCCCACCACGCCCGCCACCAGCGGCAGCGGCGGCAGCGCCCACTCCACCTCCAGGCCCTCGAGGGGGGCCTCGTGTATGTAGACTGTCACCGACCTGCGGGTACCGCTGCCGCTGCGGGTACTCGGCGCCCCACTGCCCGACGACGACGCCGGCTATCTCCAGGCGCGCGCCGCGCGGCCGCCCGCGCCAGCCGAGCCCGCCCACCACGCCCGCCACCAGCGGCAGCGGCGGCAGCGCCCACTCCACCTCCAGGCCCTCGAGGGGGGCCTCGTGTATGTAGACTGTCACCGACCTGCGGGTACCGCTGCCGCTGCGGGTACTCGGCGCCCCACTGCCCGACGACGACGCCGGCTATCTCCAGGCGCGCGCCGCGCGGCCGCCCGCGCCAGCCGAGCCCGCCCACCACGCCCGCCACCAGCGGCAGCGGCGGCAGCGCCCACTCCACCTCCAGGCCCTCGAGGGGGGCCTCGTGTATGTAGACTGTCACCGACCTGCGGGTACCGCTGCCGCTGCGGGTACTCGGCGCCCCACTGCCCGACGACGACGCCGGCTATCTCCAGGCGCGCGCCGCGCGGCCGCCCGCGCCAGCCGAGCCCGCCCACCACGCCCGCCACCAGCGGCAGCGGCGGCAGCGCCCACTCCACCTCCAGGCCCTCGAGGGGGGCCTCGTGTATGTAGACTGTCACCGACCTGCGGGTACCGCTGCCGCTGCGGGTACTCGGCGCCCCACTGCCCGACGACGACGCCGGCTATCTCCAGGCGCGCGCCGCGCGGCCGCCCGCGCCAGCCGAGCCCGCCCACCACGCCCGCCACCAGCGGCAGCGGCGGCAGCGCCCACTCCACCTCCAGGCCCTCGAGGGGGGCCTCGTGTATGTAGACTGTCACCGACCTGCGGGTACCGCTGCCGCTGCGGGTACTCGGCGCCCCACTGCCCGACGACGACGCCGGCTATCTCCAGGCGCGCGCCGCGCGGCCGCCCGCGCCAGCCGAGCCCGCCCACCACGCCCGCCACCAGCGGCAGCGGCGGCAGCGCCCACTCCACCTCCAGGCCCTCGAGGGGGGCCTCGTGTATGTAGACTGTCACCGACCTGCGGGTACCGCTGCCGCTGCGGGTACTCGGCGCCCCACTGCCCGACGACGACGCCGGCTATCTCCAGGCGCGCGCCGCGCGGCCGCCCGCGCCAGCCGAGCCCGCCCACCACGCCCGCCACCAGCGGCAGCGGCGGCAGCGCCCACTCCACCTCCAGGCCCTCGAGGGGGGCCTCGTGTATGTAGACTGTCACCGACCTGCGGGTACCGCTGCCGCTGCGGGTACTCGGCGCCCCACTGCCCGACGACGACGCCGGCTATCTCCAGGCGCGCGCCGCGCGGCCGCCCGCGCCAGCCGAGCCCGCCCACCACGCCCGCCACCAGCGGCAGCGGCGGCAGCGCCCACTCCACCTCCAGGCCCTCGAGGGGGGCCTCGTGTATGTAGACTGTCACCGACCTGCGGGTACCGCTGCCGCTGCGGGTACTCGGCGCCCCACTGCCCGACGACGACACCGGCTATCTCCAGGCGCGCGCCGCGCGGCCGCCCGCGCCAGCCGAGCCCGCCCACCACGCCCGCCACCAGCGGCAGCGGCGGCAGCGCCCACTCCACCTCCAGGCCCTCGAGGGGGGCCTCGTGTATGTAGACTGTCACCGACCTGCGGGTACCGCTGCCGCTGCGGGTACTCGGCGCCCCACTGCCCGACGACGACACCGGCTATCTCCAGGCGCGCGCCGCGCGGCCGCCCGCGCCAGCCGAGCCCGCCCACCACGCCCGCCACCAGCGGCAGCGGCGGCAGCGCCCACTCCACCTCCAGGCCCTCGAGGATGGCTTTGCGCATGCGCTCAACCTGCAACAAACACGACACACGTTAGCAATCTAATCGTATAAACTGTAGCATGGAAAATTCATATAACTGCGCGGACGACGGCAGGGAAAGCGAGCCTACCCATCATTCATTCAGCCTACTCATCATTTATGAAAAAAAAACAACACTTATTTAATTTATTTTTTCAAAAATGATAATGATTGTATTATGGTCACCAAGTCGGATGTAAACAAACTAGATACACAAAATGTGTTGTAGTGAGGGTAGTTCACATTTACATCAGGCTGACTGCCCGATCAGCAACTTGTGTTACTCGTATCAATTGGACGCGGCGGCGGGGTGCCGGGGCGGGAGAGGGCGCCCGTGCGTGACTCACGGTAAGAATGAACTTTGAGGTGCCTTAACTCAATATTTTAGTACCGAGAGATACTAAAAGAAAAAACACGTAAATTACAATTTTGTATAAGGATTAAGATTAACGTACTTCAATTTTGATACTAATAAAAAATCCATCCCGTTTATGTATATTTTTTCCCTATTTGGCCTGCAGAGCGGTCAGTCACAGATACGTTTGCGGATACCTCTCTGGGGGCCTCCAGAGGGAGATAACCGCATTAGTGTTGCATTTCGCAGGTTTCCCAACGGTTGGAGAAATTTTTAGACAGTACACCACAGAACACTAAATACTATAAGGGGTATCAAGCGCAGTTTCTATCGGGACCGGTGTCGCCACCTCATGCCCTCCGCGTCGCCTACAACTTTGTGAGCGACTTGCACGGCGATCTGGTGACGTCGTCGCGATAGCTTCGAGCGCGTGCCACGGCCACATCGCCTTTCTATAGTGTGTAGCGTTCTGTGCAGTACACCCACACGGTACCTTGACCACGGTGTCGAGGTGGTTGTCGCACAGCTGCGCGAGGTGCTTGCAGTGCGCGGCGCGGTGCAGGTTGCGCTGCAGCAGCTTGCCGTCGAAGTAGAGCCAGGGCGCGGCCACGAGCCACGGCACGGGCGCGCCGCACGCGTCGTTGGCCAGCAGCGCCGCCTCCGCGCCCGCCATCGCCAGCGCGCCCAGCTGCACGCCGCGCGAGCTGATGCCGTTCACCTGACACACACATAACATAACCCTCATTGCCTGGAAACCCGACAAACAACCCTGCATATTCAGAGCGGCCTTCTCACGTTCCGGCCAGCGGTGAGCGGCGAGTATTCCAGACAAATTCATAGAGACGGCACGATCTCTGTGCATTTGTTCGGAATAAATGGAATGCACTTTTAAAAAAATCCAAGCTCGGTTTCGTAAGAAGACCCTCAAATATCGATTTTGAAGGATATCTGATTGTAATCAAAAGTTTTCAAGACGCCAGCCCCTTTTTAGGGTTCCGTACCCAACGGGTAAAAACGGGACCCTATTACTAAGATTTCGCTGTCCGTCCGTCTGTCTGTCACCAGGCTGTATCTCAAGAACCGAGATAGCTAGAGATTTGAAATTTTCACAGATTATGTATTTCTGTTGCCGCTATAACAACAAATACTAAAAAACCGGCCAAGTGCGAGTCGGACTGGGGCTCCCATACAACAGACATGATTTTTTTGCCGTTTTTATAGATAATGGTACGGAACCCTTCGTGCGCGAGTCCGACTCGCACTTGGCCGGTTTTTTAAATCCAATCTCGGATTTGTATTAAGAAGCCTCTCGGACCCGATATCGATTAAGAACGATAATAGAAAATGAACTTTTTTTAAATAATAATAATTATTTATTTCAGGCATTGCCCATATCACATCACAGACATACAACATAATCAATATCATCATCATATTTAAGTACCTATTTAAAACAATTACAACATTAAATTTTCGTTAATTACCAAATTTCTAAACCTAATTCTTCTAGTGTTTATAAAATAACAACATATGTACTTATGAAATGATTAAAAATTAAACAAGTAATTATTATAAGAAAATGAAAATACCTCCAAACATATTTTGACAACCTTGACTCTTGAGCCGTTACGCTAAGCGGCTGCGTAAACTCAAAAGATGAATGAAGCTTGCCTACTGGTTGTAGTTGTTTATACTGTGGTAGTAGCGAGCGCGGGCCACGTCCGTAGCTTTACTCCAGGCAAAATACGGTTTCGAAAAACATTAATCTATAATAGCGTTTTTTTTATTTATTTCATTCTAAAACGTTATTCTAAGATGCTTTATTCAAGAATCCAACAAACTTTCCACCCGGAAGTTATTATATAGATTTAAATTAAACATTCATTGTCTTTTTTATTTTATTTGTATTTAAATTTTTTAAGCAAATGTAAATTAACCTAAATAAAGATAAGAGTGGATTGCAAAAAAATTTGTACATAGTTAAGAGCTTTAATCTAATCTATGCTTTAATTTTTTACAGTTTCGTGACTGCAATTACCCATATAATTTTTTTGCAATCCACTCATAAAAAAAAAAAAAATTATCCGAACTTTTTAGGAGCTAATTTTTTTTTGATGTCTGATTTTTTGTTGGATTTTGCCTCTAGGTAACTATTTTATTGACAATATATCCGTTACATTAAAAAAATTAACTATTATAAATTATTTACAAATTTGACATTTTTTCTATAAATTATTTACAAATTTGACATTTTTTCCATACAAGTTGTCAGTTCATTGCCTGGACCGCGGCTACTCAACCGCTCGGTGTGCGGCAAACCTATACAAAATATGAAAGAACTCGTCCGCAACTTGTGGCGGCCACTGGTGCCTAATGTGCGGCCGCTCTTAGTAGAATCCCTTCTCGTAAATTATCGCAAGACAACGACACAGTGATCAACAATTTGAGCGCGCGGAACCCTGACATGATAAGAATTACATCTCACTGTAAAATAAATAACATTACGTCATTATAACAGAACTAAACCTCTAATAGTACTGTGTATGGTTCTTTCCTACCACGACATAACATAAGCGAATATAAGGTTCTTTGCAATTTTAACTCACTTGTTTAATTATCACTTACCGTCATCTCTTGCAAGTGAAGGGCATTCATGAGATCATTCGAGAAAGCTGTAGCGAGGAACGCATCCAACTCTTGGCGACGTAAGATTTGAATCTGCGATGTCATTATAAATCTGTAACAAGTAAGTTTTCGGTTTGTATACTTTAGTATTCATATATTGGGAGTTATGTAGTTGACATTTCCTAGAAATTAAATTTTAACATTACATGGATCCAAAAAAAACAATAAATTATGAAATTTCAAAATCTTAAAATACAGGGTGGACCATAACTCTTTTTACATTTCAAACTAAAATAAAATGAAAACTAATTATATCAGATGAAAACCGTTTATTAATTATGAAAACACATGAATAGGGATTTTATTTTTTAAAAATTACGTCATCCATATGTGATCCTTCATTATTTTGGCATTGCCGTAACCTGGAGCGAAAATTTTCAGTGACGGCCTGACAAGTGTTCCGAGAAATGTGGACCAAAAGTCCGTTAACTTTTGAATCGGTAGCTGCGTCGGGGAGCGGTGGCGGGGTAAGGCGGCGGGGTTACGAAATGCAAGAGCGGCCAATGGGAATTTAGTGCCATGGCGTCCTTCACCTTCCCGCCACCGCTCCCCGACGCAGCTACCGATTCAAAAGTTAACGGAATTTTGGTCCACATTTCTCGGAACACTTGTCACACCGTCACTGAAAATTTTCGCTCCAGGTTACGGCAATGCCAAAATAATGAAGGATCACATATGGATGACGTAATTTAAAAAAAAAACCGTATTCATGTGTTTTCATAATTAATAAACGGTTTTCATCTGATATAATTAGTTTTCATTTTATTTTAGTTTGAAATGTAAAAAGAGTTATGGTCCACCCTGTATTTGAGACGCCAAAGATTAGATTTTTAGTATCATCGAAAAGTCATTTCATTTCATTTATTTTTCATTAAACAATACAAGATTGTGTTTGAATTTACTTAAGACTAAAACCAACAGTAAATATCCTAATACATAACTCAATCAATCAAATAAATTAAAATACATTAAAACACAACCAGTAAAATAATTTAAAATACATTAAAAATAGGACGCATCATAATAAAAATTAGCTACATTATCAGTCTTAATATCACTAAAATTAAAATTACAATTAAAATATTTATATTACAAGTTCAATATAAAATTCAATGTCATTTTGTAAGTACTTTACTAGCGTATCGTAGTCCCAATAAACAATTTAGTCACACCTTTTTCATAAATTCTTCTACCGAATACAAGCATTGTTCTAACAAAAGCATCCTTATTTTACAATAAAAAAGAAATTGTGTGAAAACTATGTTGTGTTTAAATGCAGTATTTCACGACCGAAACAGCAATTTACTTTTTTCTATACAATGGCTAGTTAGTACTATCATAAAAAAGTTGTGGTAATGCTGTGTCAATTAGTATGAGCCGTTTTTGTTTGTGCTAGCGATGCTGATTTTTACTTTTTTTATAGTTGGTCCTGTACAAACATTCGTTCCTCTCCAAAAAACTGGTTCGAATGGCATCGTAAAAAAAATTTGGACACAAGCCTATTGGCTACTTTCCTAAAAAATTATATTTAGTCCGCATTGATTTAGTATAAGTAACTAGATACACAATCAGCCGAAAAAAGTGACCGTCCAAAAGAACCGCGCGATCGACACTTGCGGCTCTTTTACGTTTAGTCTGGTTTAGACCGTGAGACTTGACGGTTGTCAAAAATGACATAAATGATCTGTAAAAAAATCGTTAATAGCAAATATAGCAATAGAAAAAAAACAAAAAAGGATTGGATATATTTCTTTAACTAAGTTCTATTGATAGCGTAAAGAATTTCATGTAAACTCATTGGCATTTCATGGTTTTGAATAAATAATTTCGTTAGTACAAATGACAGATTATCACGGAACAAAAACGTAAGGAGTCAGTACCTACTTATTAGATTTTTTTATGGAGTAGTACAGTTACGTTATTTGTGGTTTTCAATTTAAGATTCCCAAGAAATCCTTAGCGATGTGCAAAGTAGGCCGCAGTTATAGGCTTATAGCACGAGATAGGAGACATCAACGACGGAGAGTGGTGACGACTTCGTCGTGTGTTTATTTTTCAAGTTTATATATAAATCTTGTAAAAATAAATGTTTAACTAAAGATAAATTGATATTTATTATGAGACTAATTAGATACGTCAAATATACCACGCTAAAATGATCTACATACCTAGTTCTTATTCCCTTTTCACTAGTCGTGCGTAGAATTTTTAAGGAGTTTGACAGCTGCACTGATAATACGTAATGCCCACCGAACAATGTTTTGTGTATATGTATTTATAAAAAAAAAGAACGTGTATTTATGTTTTTCGTCTTCCTGTTTAAATAAATAAAATATTATAGATTTTATTCATTAAAGAGTGACATGTAAAATACTTCCAAACAGCAAAAATCCGCAACATACTTCGTCAATAATTTACCAATGACTGTATTGTTTATACAATATTATTAAAATAATTTTATAATGCGACTCCATTCATTCGCTATCTAGTTATGACGTGAGCAATCAAGTCACATTATGATAAAATCTCAATAAACTAAAAAGTTTTTAATCTGTTTGATGCTAATTCGCTAATATGGCCCTTACAGCTTAAAACACTAAGTTCTCTTTTATATGAAGCATATATCTCAACGCAGGTTATAAGTAAACGCGATTGGCATCAACTGAAATATAGGTAGAGTTGTCAAATTGGGGCACATTTCTTGAAATTTTTGTTCGATATTGTGCGTCTATTTACTTTATTATACGTCAATGTTAGTCCGTCAATTATATTATCAAAAAATATTGGAGACGTATTTTTTTTGTTTGTCTATTAAACAAAAAATGATGAAGATATAGCCCGTTAAAGTTCCGCGTGACGACACATTATGGTACACTTTTTAGCATAATGTGACGTCACGCAGAACTTTGACGGGCTGTATCTTCATAATTTTTTTGTTTAATTGACAAACAAAAAAATAC
Organism: Epinotia nisella; assembly: GCA_932294315.1. NCBI lineage: Eukaryota > Metazoa > Arthropoda > Insecta > Lepidoptera > Tortricidae > Epinotia > Epinotia nisella. The sequence continues at coordinate 16,410,083 of OW028681.1, forward strand.
TTGTTCAATATTTTTTGATAATCTAACTGACGGAGTAAATAGATTTTTTTTTCCCAGTAAAGTACCCAGTCGTATAAGTATTTTCGTATAACACGGAAATGATTACCTCAGCACGGTGGCAAGAATGAGCAGGTGTTGCGGCACGTAGGATGTGTTGAGCATCAGCGGCGTGTCGGAGCGCATGCACGACAGGAACGCTCGCATGCGGCGGCACTTGTCGTCCTGGGCGGTTCTGGGAAAATTCACCAAATGGTCACTTATCAATTAATAAGCCGTTAACAATATGATGTTTGAAAAAAATAACATTTCTTCACGTGCTTGGTGTTTGCCACAAACACTAAATACCGACCACAAACACTGCATATTATTACCTATAATAAATTATTACCTCAATCAATTAAAGAAATTCCAAATTGTAAATTTAATAAGATCCTGAACGGTCAAAGCCTCTGCACAGTGGGCACCGGCCAGTCCAGCACGGCCCCCGGGACCATCTCGGCAGTCTTGCCCGGGTTCACGCGCGAGTAGATCCACTCCGCGACCTGCACGGTGACCGCGCGCTCCGCCACCGCGGATGTGCCTTCCTCTATTGATAAAGCTCACCCGAACCAAAGCCTCTGCACAGTGGGCACTGGCCAGTCCAGCACGGCCCCCGGGACCATCTCGGCAGTCTTGCCCGGGTTCACGCGCGAGTAGATCCACTCCGCGACCTGCACGGTGACCGCGCGCTCCGCCACCGCGGATGTGCCTTCCTCTATTGATAAAGCTCACCCGAACCAAAGCCTCTGCACAGTGGGCACCGGCCAGTCCAGCACGGCCCCCGGGACCATCTCGGCAGTCTTGCCCGGGTTCACGCGCGAGTAGATCCACTCCGCGACCTGCACGGTGACCGCGCGCTCCGCCACCGCGGATGTGCCTTCCTCTATTGATAAAGCTCACCCGAACCAAAGCCTCTGCACAGTGGGCACCGGCCAGTCCAGCACGGCCCCCGGGACCATCTCGGCAGTCTTGCCCGGGTTCACGCGCGAGTAGATCCACTCCGCGACCTGCACGGTGACCGCGCGCTCCGCCACCGCGGATGTGCCTTCCTCTATTGATAAAGCTCACCCGAACCAAAGCCTCTGCACAGTGGGCACCGGCCGGTCCAGCACGGCCCCCGGGACCATCTCGGCAGTCTTGCCCGGGTTCACGCGCGATTAGATCCACTCCGCGACCTGCACGGTGACCGCGCGCTCCGCCACCGCGGATGTGCCTTCCTCTATTGATAAAGCTCACCCGAACCAAAGCCTCTGCACAGTGGGCACCGGCCAGTCCAGCACGGCCCCCGGGACCATCTCGGCAGTCTTGCCCGGGTTCACGCGCGAGTAGATCCACTCCGCGACCTGCACGGTGACCGCGCGCTCCGCCACCGCGGATGTGCCTTCCTCTATTGATAAAGCTCACCCGAACCAAAGCCTCTGCACAGTGGGCACCGGCCGGTCCAGCACGGCCCCCGGGACCATCTCGGCAGTCTTGCCCGGGTTCACGCGCGATTAGATCCACTCCGCGACCTGCACGGTGACCGCGCGCTCCGCCACCGCGGATGTGCCTTCCTCTATTGATAAAGCTCACCCGAACCAAAGCCTCTGCACAGTGGGCACCGGCCAGTCCAGCACGGCCCCCGGGACCATCTCGGCAGTCTTGCCCGGGTTCACGCGCGATTAGATCCACTCCGCGACCTGCACGGTGACCGCGCGCTCCGCCACCGCGGATGTGCCTTCCTCTATTGATAAAGCTCACCCGAACCAAAGCCTCTGCACAGTGGGCACCGGCCAGTCCAGCACGGCCCCCGGGACCATCTCGGCAGTCTTGCCCGGGTTCACGCGCGATTAGATCCACTCCGCGACCTGCACGGTGACCGCGCGCTCCGCCACCGCGGATGTGCCTTCCTCTATTGATAAAGCTCACCCGAACCAAAGCCTCTGCACAGTGGGCACCGGCCAGTCCAGCACGGCCCCCGGGACCATCTCGGCAGTCTTGCCCGGGTTCACGCGCGATTAGATCCACTCCGCGACCTGCACGGTGACCGCGCGCTCCGCCACCGCGGATGTGCCTTCCTCTATTGATAAAGCTCACCCGAACCAAAGCCTCTGCACAGTGGGCACCGGCCAGTCCAGCACGGCCCCCGGGACCATCTCGGCAGTCTTGCCCGGGTTCACGCGCGAGTAGATCCACTCCGCGACCTGCACGGTGACCGCGCGCTCCGCCACCGCGGATGTGCCTTCCTCTGAAATTGACACTCAGTTTAAATCTGAGTGCTCTTCAATTGGGATCTTTAGCACGTATAATATCTAGAAAATAAATTGCAGCTTCACATGACGTACAGCAGAGCTCTTGAGTGGCGCAATGTATAAATGAGAAGTCGAATAAAAGAAACACTGTCCACAAATAATTGTGTTTATCTGGAAATCTCTAAGGGCGGGTGGCACCAACTTACGATTACAGACCGATCAACGTTAAATATGGCGCCGGTAGCTGTCACTTTCCAGAAAGATCCGTGTATTATTTGTGTCCGACAATTTATAACCGATAGCCTGATAAAATTAGAAATACAGCTACAATCCCAGCGTTTAAAAAAATACTAAATATGTGGTTTATGATAGAACTGTTTTATATTTTTGACGAATTTTTGAGTCTACCTATTCTGATGTAATTATATAATCCTAAAATGGTACTTTAATAATTATTATTATGATTAATATTATCGCCTATGACCTGTAACCTGTAACTATGTTATCAATAAAATATTTCATTTCATTTCTATTAAATCTGATTTTAACACACCACGTACAATTACAGCCGGTTTGGTGCAACTCAGCCTAATTCTTGGCTTGGTACAGCCAGCAGCAGAAGTTGCTAAGTTGGTAAGCAGTAGGAGTTTACCTTTAGCCTTCTGCGCCATGAAGCGATGGTGGTGCATGTTGTACAGAATGGCGTACACGTTCTGGCGCACGGGGCGGAAGAAGTGGTGTATGGATGGTATCTCGCGGTGGTTGTCGTCTTCCATGAGGACTGGCAGTGCCACCTGCTCACAGATTATTACAAGTTACTAAAACGTCCCTTCATCATCATATTAGCCGAAAGACGTCCCCTGCTGGACATAGGCCTCCCCCAAAGAGTGCCACAGTGGCCGGTCCTGCGCCACCCGCATACAGTGGACACTCGCAACCTTTGCCAGGTCATCAGTCTACCCACGCTACACCTTCCGGTACGTCTCTTATGATGCTTAAATTCTAGGTTTTAAACTAGGGCTTTCTTCTTATAGTGAAGCAAAGGCTATATACTAAATACACAATACAGGCTGTGTAACTGAAATGAGAGCTGAAGTACATACTTAAAAAACAACTTGATAAACATTTTAAACTGCTCATTTCATTATGGACCTTTATTGTCATACATAATCAAAAGATTTAAAATAAACCACAATAAAATAACTAAACAACACCCTTAAAAAATGGTACGCGCTAAGCAGGTAATTCACCTGGAAGTTCATTATTAAATTTGTTCGCGTAACATGCCAACTCAGAAGAAGACAGTAATATAGTGTTTAGAGGCCAAGCAACACTTTCATCAGGGACAGGCATCTCTTCACAACTTGCTTTTATATGCAATTGTGATTAATAATATGTGACATGTACTTAATATTTATATAATAAATAAATGCCAACCATATGCCAACACTCGATGGAAAAAAGCATGATAAGAGCGAAAAGACTGGACAGAATAAGAAACTAGCATTAGTATATATAGGTATAAGACCTAGATATAACCTTAAAAATAAGGAGACAAAAATGGAAGTGGGCAGACCACATGGTAAGGTAAGGGGCACAGAGCAAAATTGTCACCCAGTGATGGTACCCAAGAGAAGGGATGAGGAAGAGAGGAAGACCAGTAAAACGATGGGACGACGACATCAGACAGGTAGCGGGAAAGACGGGGCAGGGTGGCCACCGAGAGGCCAGGATGGAGAAGATTGGAGACCTTTGCCGCTTGGCAAGCGGACGCGCAGAAAGTCTGACCTGGCGGTGGGTGAGGATGGCGAGCATGTGCGGGTGCATGAGGCCGCGCGCGTGGCGCTCGGCGCAAGTCCGCAGCACCTCGGCCGGCGCCGCCGGGCAGTTGTCCGCGCTCGGGGACTTCGTCTGCCGACTCTGTAATGTGTATACATGTCAATGCTACGGATACACTATCGGGATTCGGCGAATGTTTGACCTGTCGCGACGTCTCGGGCGAACACGAACTGACTTGACTCCTGTCTACCGCACAACAGAGGGATTTTATCGTTTATGCAAGTGGCTAAACTTCAAAACTTCGTTTTTTTTTCTTTATTCATTTGAGCCATTGTAGTGCATTTGACCTAACCCAGCCCGACAACCCAGGACATATTGTCTTGGTGCCGAATAACTAGGTGAGCCGACCCCACCTAAAGTGGGAATGTGCTAGGGAGAAGATTTGAGCCAATGAAGTTCGCCCGAAAATTTTATCGCGACATATGTAGCCATATAGTTCGCCGTAAAAAAAACCGACATTAGGCGAGGAATGACAAGGCCGATTATTAGTATTTGCGATTCGGTTTTCTTTTGCAACCTTTGTGTAATACAGCACGGCTATCACAAGACAGCACGCGAGCTCTCTCGATTTTTCTCGCACTATACGTCTCTCTTCTATTAGAACACTTAGAAAGAGAGGTATAGTGCGAGAAAAATCGAGAGAGCTCGCGTGCCGTCTTGTGATAGCCGTGCTGAACTTCAAACAGCAAAAAGACAAACCACTATGTTCCACGATTAAATAAAGTTCACCCGATAGAAAATTTAATCCCAATTACCAAAATGTATTGGCCCGGGCATATTTAGCCTTAATTGGGTACTTTCCTGGGTAAAAAAAAGTGATTCTATTTAGTCCGTCTAGTTAGATTATGAAGAAAAAAATTGGACACGTATTTTTTCGCTTGTCAAAGTTTCGCGTACCATAATGTGACGTCACGCGGAACTTTAACGGGCTTCATTCGTCATAATTTTTTGTTTAATTGACAAACAAAAAAATACGTGTCAAATATTTTTTGATAATCTAACTGACGGACTAGATATATTTTTTTAGGCAAGTAGCCAATTTTGTTTAACATTAACCCACTTATTTATAAAACTTAGTCAACCTCTGTAACTAAAATTATGTTTTGCCCGTTTATCAGACACAAATGTAAGTGAAAAATAAAGACAAGAATCTTAATGGCTTTTTAGCGAAATTGGTTTGATTAATGTTTATAAGAGCATTAATATCTGTTCTCTTTTACTATGAGTACATTGGATGTAGAAAAGGTCTTAATTGTGAATAGGCTCGTTTTTGGTATAAAATGGTAAATAGTGAAACAATAAATGTTTTTTTTGTGGAAACCTTCAATTGCAATTATATTTTTTTTGTCCCACTTGACATACAAAAATCCTGCACCCTCTCTAATCAGAAAGTAACTGCAAGTATCTTGGCAATCTCTTTATTAGGATAGTGAACATTGTATAAGCGAAGGAGACTATCTGTATTCAAATCCATCCTTTTAGAGCCAGCTTTACTTTGTTGAAGATGTATCTGATCTTGTATCATTCATTAAGCCTTAAAATACTGAAATATGATCTTACCTTACTCATTAGAAACAGTGAATATCAATGGTTGTTAACTTAGAAAAAATAATTAAAAATTAAGATGAATTCAGATCTTGGTAGAGTTTGTCGGCAAAGCAAGGAACAATTACGAAGACAAAAGCACACTGTGTACATTTATGTTGATCTCTGTGATATATGAGACAATAATGGCGGTCTTCCGCTGGCGAGGCGAGGCGAGGCGGAGAATTTCATACCATCGTCGATAAAATAGTCATGTTTATCGTCGATTCTATGCAATTCCAATTCAATCTATTTTTCAGACGACCGGTTAGCCTAGTTGGTAGTGTCGCTGCCTACGAAGTTGAAGGTCGTGGGTTCGAATCCCGGTAAGGGCAAATATTTGTGTGATGAGCATGAATATTTATTTCTGAGTCTTGGATGTTTTCTATGTATTTAAGTATTTATATCTATTAAATATATCGTCGTCTAGTACCCATAACACAAGCCTTATTGAGCTAGTATAGGACTAGTTAGATTCGTGTAAGATTATCCCCTAATATTTATTTATTTAATCTTCGCCTCGCCGGTGGAAAAGCAGTTTCAGACATCCAGTAACACAGCGTCCAAGTTTTTTTTAGCGTTGCTAGATGCAGTTACGTGTTCATGCTTCCCACTAAAAAGATGATGATGGTCAATAGTCACACCTCTATGGCTGGAGCTGGTTTTTCTTGTTTATCAACGGGTTTGGGTGCCTCTTTCTTCTGTTCCGTGTCGCCTCGCTCGAGAGACAAGGATCCCATGGCTTGTCCCATCTCCGATACCCGCTCGTCCGCACTAAAGTCCGCATTCATTGAAGCGTTTGCTGTAGCCAATTTGTAATCGTCCAAGCCTTTTTGCTGTAATTTAGTAGTTGAAAAATTTTGTAAGTGCTCAGAGTATGAAAAGGAACTTAAATAAAATAAAATAAAATTCAAGACAAAACTAACGAAACTTAGATACACATACGTAAATAAGTCGTAAGGAACCAAAAATTACTCTGCACTTGAATTTTGAATTTTCATGCAATATTTTTTGTGAATTTGTAATTTCGTATGCCAATGTAGTTGATGAAAATGAAAAGGCGTGGATGATCGTAGCAATGGGAGGTGTGGAAGAATCATTAAGTAAACCTCATGTTCGGACGACTCGGTCGCTAGTCTGGAAGTGTCCAGGTCGGTAGAGGATGATTGTGGACTGTCAGGTTTTTGATTCCTCTTGTTATTTTTTGGGCGGCGACCTAAGAATCAAATAAATATTACGTTTTAATATTTAGTTTCATATCTACATTATAAAATCGGCTCCAATTACTTCAAAGAAGCTGATATCAATCTTATATGACTTTTTAGAAGTTCATAGTAAGCTCGGGAGTCCGCTGAATGCGGGTGGCGCAGGACCGGTCACATTGGCACTCTTTGGGGGAGGCCTATGTCCAGCAGTGGACATCTTTCAGCTGATATGATGATGAAGCAGTTCATATAAAACATTTTTTTAAAAAGCTCTGTAACCATCTGTTCCTTTCACGTTTATGGAGCAGAATAATAAACAATACAAAAAATATCAAGACAATTATTCCTAACGTTATTTACAGTGGCATTTCAACTTACCAGTAGCAGTTCTGTACTTGAGGAAGCCATCTTTAGTGCCATTTAGATAATACTGCACGGCTTGTTTGAGTTTGGCGGCTCGGAGATCGTTGAGATCTCCGAAAATTTCAATACACGCACTGTCCACGTCAGATGAAGGCATATCGCGCACAAATTGGCCCACGGCTTTTATCAATGCTTCTGGTGGCACTTGTTGCTGCAAACGAAAATATTTGTATACTAAATAGCTAACTGTTTTCGTCGTATCTATTTAATATCGCATTTAGAAGGATAACGGCGCCACGTTCCGGGGGATTTCGTGAGTTAGTAAACTTACAAGGGTGTTGAAAAATATAGATATAAATATAGCGAAAAATTCTGTCTTATCCCTAGCCCACGTTATAATTGTATATATATATTGGGACCGAGCGCGACGACAGCGCCACGTGACAGGCGGCCATTATGGACATTATTGTCACCGCTGTCAAAAAAGAAGTAAGTAAATATTGTGAAAAATATTAATGAAATCTTGTGTTATTTTACTATATTACACAATTTTGGACAATGGTAGTCAGTAACATTATTGCCAATAATATTAAAATGTTTACTGCAATATGGATTTGACAGCTCAGGTCAGCGAGAAAAATGACAATTTTAGCCGTAGCGAGCGCTGTGATCGTTTAGGCTACCCCCTCCACCCGCTTTGCACTCTGCCAATATATATAAAAAGTTTCCCCCATACAAACATTGCACCCCTATTTAATCCCTTTAGGGATGGAATTTTGAAAAATCCTGTCTTATCCCTAGCCCACGTTATGTGTACGTCATGTCATGTTCAGTATGCCTCCTGGCAAAGGTCTGCTCTAACCCCCTCCATTGCTGTCCATTATTTGCTACTCTTCTCCAGTTTGAACCAGATGTCAGTTTGAGCTTGTCCTCCCATCTCTTGTATTGCCTTCCCCTATTCCTCTTACCGTCTCTAGGGCACTAGACAATTACTGTGACAATTTAATACTAATAAAACTGTCTTTTGCATAAATACCTTCTTCTGAGTAATTCCTAATCGCTTGTAGAAATCTGTCAGGCTATGCTCAGAGAGAATGGTGCCTCCAAGAAGAGCGGCCATTAGACAGAGCCGGTCCTGCGGTACTTCCAGTAGTTGCGGCAACTCATGGATCTTGTACTCCTTTGTTTCCAAAGACGACTGAAAAAATAATAATAAGTACAATGTATGTTTTCAATGCAAGTGCATTCCCTATGCTCCATTCCAGCCACTCAAAGCCCAGCGTCTCTTCTTTTGTAATACAGCTAAAAATGTCTATGTATCTTTGATGTCGTTTGTACTGTATTTCCTGTTATATATATAATTAGGTAGATGATATTCAAGGCAGACAAAACAATAGAATTAAAGACAAGATCTTAATGAAGCATTGAAGAAACGATTAATAAGTCTACTAAGTCAAGGCAACACAGATAAAATTTAAAAATCATTTAAATATTGTATTAATATTTACCCTGTATGTGAGCTTCAGCTGCGATGAGCTGAAGTATCTGGGAGGCTGGAAGACCAAGTACTCTCCAGAGCAACCAACTAGGCCAGCATAGGTTTTCTCTCGGCAAAGACCAACTACCTCCTGACAATGGTCATCTGAGGATACCATCTGTAAACCAGAAAAAAATTAAACACAGCCAATAAATTAACAGACACACAGATAAACAGACACGTCAAACTTATATAACGCCCCTCTTTTTGCGTCGGGGGTTAAAAACAAGTTAAGCGCAAAAATCTGTTATTGGTATTTTTTCACGAGTTATTGCTGGATAAAAGACTTACAATAGGTATATTCAGGTATCTTAGGGCAGTCCGAAGGCAGGAATGTAGACCCATTGGTGGCACCCACCAAACTTTGGGTGGGGGCGTGCCTTTTGTGACAATATGACGCAATACCTGAAAGCACGCAAAATGTTCATGAATCTGAACAAAATAATATGCCTAGGCAAAATTCTAATTTGCCAACTATGACAATGATTGGATGGCACAGTGTTTCCTTGAACCTCATTTTGAGACAGTCTAACTAAGGACAAAAACTCCCGCGCGCCTCACTATCTTTTTTTTAAAGAAACAACGTATATAAATCTTCATTTTGCAATGTGATGAAAAGGCTTAGTATAAGGCTAAATTATAAACCATTTGTGCCCAGGCTTCTCAGTTTCAAAAAAATCGCAAAAATGACAAAATCGTATTCCTATTTTTGTGATTAATGTATTTAATGATTAATAATAACAATTATTTGATTAATTTATTAACGCGGACCGTGGAGCCCAGGCGCTCACCAATTATTTGGCCAATTGTCAAGGAAATTGGTCAAAGTATCCGGAGACCACAGGGCTGGCTCGTTCCTTGCCCAACGGATCGGCATAGCTATCCAAAGGGGGAACGCAGCCAGTCTTATGGGAACCCTTCCGCAGGGATCCGACCTTGGGGACCTTTTTTGATTTAATTTTTATTATCTTAATTTTAGGTTACTTTAGTTTATTTAAGTTTTTTCTTCTTTAAATATTTAATAAGTTCCTATTGAATAAATAAATTCACCTTTAGTATTCGCAGTTTATTTAGGCTGTAAAACGTAGCCACAATTATGGACTACTACCACAATAAAATCCGATTGAATATATCGCGGACTTCCGGAGATAGAGAGAAGATAAACTGCGAATAGTAAAGACATTAACCTTTCGAGACCCGCAAACAAAAATGAACACTGTGAGTTACATTATAAATGGAATATATTTGAATTTTCAGCAACAAGCTGGCTACCCAGGGTGCCGATGGGTCTCGAAAGGTTAATCACAAAAAAATATATATAGTTTAGTCATTTTCGCGATTATATTGAAACTGAGAAGCTGGCCACAAATACTACTAATAATATAAATGCGAAAGTTTGGATGTTTAGACGTTTGTTACTCACGCTTAAACGGCTCAATCGATTTGGATGAAATTTTGCACGAATATAGTTTCTAGCTAGGATTAAAATGTACGAGTTTTTATCCCGGGTCCACGCAGACGAAGTCGCGGGCGGAAGCTAGTGGTTTATAGATTATAATTTAGCCTTATACTGAAGCCTTTAAATCACAGTGCAAAATCAAGATTTATATACAGTTTCTTAAAAAAAAGGATATAGATTATCTTAAGATTCCGGGACTTAAAGTTGCATTTGTTTCAAAATTATGATCATGTAAGGAATGTATGCAATAAACTTAGATTAAGTTAGTATAATCCTATAAATCTTTATTTTCTAAATTGTGGATCATTACAATGTACTATGTTTGGAAGAGCGAGACTTCTCAACACAGGTACATATATACCTCAACCTTGCCCTGTCTGTAAACCACTGTCTTTTAACCAAATAAAATATTTTGTATTTTGTAAGTGGTGCGGGAGTTTTTGTCCTTCATTCGTGACATCTTTCCCTATTCGATCATCCAGTAAAGTTAGTCTCAAAATGAGGTTCAAGGAAACACTATGCTTACATCGGAAAATGGAAGTCTCCTAATGTGTCTGATTTTAATATCTACAAGTTATTAGGATAATTTTTAGTAGGCTAGTCAATTTTCCAGACAATTTAAAAGAACTTCATGATAACCCAAGAAATAAACAAGGTTAAATGTTTCTCATCATCATCATATCAGCCGAAAGACGTCCACTGCTGGACATAGACCTCCCCCAAGGAGTCCTGCGCCACCCGCATCCAGCGGACTCCAGCGACCTTTACCAGGTCATCAGTCCACCTTGTGGGGGGTCTACCCAGCTGCGCCTTTCGGTACGTGGTCGCCACTCGAGAACCTTTCCGCCCCAATGGCCATTGGTTCTACGTGCAATGTGCCCCACCCACTGTGCGAATCGCTAAATGTCTCTATTTCAAGAAGATCAATAATTACTTAACTAGCCTAAGCTAAATAATGGTGGTTGCTTCATTATTATAGACTGTGATGTCATAACATGTTGTTTCTTTACAAATGTTATGGTAGCAAATCATTATCTTTACTAATATTACAAAGAGGTAACATTAAATTGTAATCTCTGGAAATACTCCAGTTCCAAAAATTCTTTCACCGCTGGGAATGGGCATTGGCTATACTTTACTCTGTGCCTTGGCTTCCATACATGGACATCTAGTGTCTTATACATAACTTATAAGAATGGTTAGGACACTAGCCTATACTCCTCTCTTAGACTTAGCTTATTCTTCTCTTCTATAATTTCTTCGGTTACCTCAATTGTTACTTATTAAATTATTTGAATAGAAGTGTGTTGTATAATATAAGAAATGTCCAGTGCATTTATTACATACATGTAATATTATCATATACATCCATTCAAATTATTTAATTTAATAAGAACCTTGTTAGCATAAAACAAGCACATCATTATAATACACATAGGTATTACTAAATTTGTTTTATTGGAACATATACTATACTAACAGAATTGACTCTCTGCCTATATGTTGACTGTGTCTGAATCCAGTGCTGCGGAGCCATGGGTGGAGCTGGGTGTGCTCCGTTGAAGCAGACACAGAGGGCCACCTGGTGTTCCGCAAGGGCCTGGGCCAATGTAGTAAGGAATTGGACGCAACGGGCCCATTGTCCACCACATGCCCAATCTATATTCAAATCATAAAAACATTATTTTTAGGGCTGTCAAAATAAAAAGCTAATTTATACGAATTTACATTATGATCATCAAGATCGTCCTCATATTTTGTGTTATGGACTTTGGACTTATGGATAGCACAAAAGTACCAAACTTGAAACAAAATGTAACACAAAAGCAGAGTTTGGTTAATAATTTAATTCTGACAGCTTTCATGGCTGTGGAAAAACTGGAAAACATGATAGATGTGCACTGAATAATTACAATTTACGTATCATATACCTTTTGCTAGAAACTATAAGCAATATACCTATCTTGTTTTGGTACAACAGTTTTTAGTTTACGTCAAATGCAATACACAACGATGATGACGATGATGTATTCCTGTTATCCCTCATTAGGGAAATAGGGTTCGCAGAAGAATAACAGCAAATACGTGAAGTGAAACACTTGCCTGAGAAATATCCTCCATACAGCCGGTCCAGGCAGCCCTCGGCGTCAAGCACTAGTCGGAAGCCGCCGGCATGATTTCGCGCAATCCGGAACAAATCCACACCCACTCCTTCATTCTCTAAGTAAGTCTGTAGATCCTGTATGCCCATGATTCTCGGCAATAACAGAACTACTTAGTAGATATTACACGATCGAACACTAACGCACGGCGAATTGCACCTGGAAAAGATCATCGATTTGACGTGAAAAATAAATGTATATCCGGAAATGGAAAACGAGTCGTCATGTCCTTATGTACGGACGGCGTAGAATAAATAATAAACACCACGCAACACGAAAAAATTGACCCAGAGAGCAATATTTTGTTAACGTAAACTGAAGCCGGCACGTTATCATCCTAAAATTAGCAAACATGAGTAGTATTTTTCAACTATCAAATCTAATTAATAAAGTACTCACGTGGCAAGGAGAGTTTACAATAATAATATGGTACACTATTATCAATAAAACAAACAATTGCCACAAACCTTGATTAGAAAACCATGCCAGCAGTGAAGGATAACCGCAAGTTGAAAACGGAAGCCATTTGTAATTATCTAAAATTGAAGTGTTTTAGGAGCTAGCTATAGACACCATAAAGATTGTCAAATGCGTTCTGTGAGCACTAGGGGACCCAATAATGTTCGGCCAAATAATGAACAGCAACACTATTTTGGACGCGGATTATTGGATCGTGCATATGACCGATTTCGGCCACAGCGACTGTGTGTGTGTTCTGGAATTGATTGTACATTATCATGGCCGTACATTATCCGGCCACTAGTATAGAAAGAAGTAGCAAGTAGCAACGGCGCTACCACGAACTTCGTATATCTGCACCCCTGTCACTCGAGTAATGTAAGTGCGATAGAGATGGAGATGCCCGAACTTCGAATTTCAAAGTTCGTGGTTATAGCTCAAAGTCTTTCGCGGTAGGCCCTCAGGGGCTAACGAACGAAACGAACGAACGAACGAAAAACGAACTTCGTTCGTGTATCTCCATCTCTGTCGCTCGAACGAGCAAGTGCGATAGAGACGGTGATACACGAACACGAACGAAGTTTTCGCGGTAGGCCCTCAGACGAGCGAACATATTTGTTCCGAACCGCAACCTCTTGGATCGGCTCGGGCATGTCCGGTCGTGTGTAAGGTGGTTCATTACTACTCTGGCAACATTGAAGAAAAGAAGACGTCATTTCTCGTGAGGATGTATTGTGTTGTGATGTGATTGTGATTTTGCTGCTGTAGCTGTAGTGTTTGGTGCTGTCTCTATGTATATGTGACTGTGTAGAAGTTGTGTAGAAGCAAATCTAAATTGGGCGTTGTAGGCTGTTGTGGTATTCCTTCCTACTCCTTGGTAAAAATACAAAACTTAGAAATGTATTACTTGGAAATACGTAATTTGCAATTACGCAGTCAGTTTTAGTGTAGGACACTCGAGTTTGCAATATTACAATGATTTAGTGTTACTTTTACATAGCATATAACTTTTTCATTATTCGTTTAATTGATTTTATGCAAGATAGCTGAACGGTGTTTACAATATAATTATAAGTTATGCCGGAGCAAAGCAATGATTATCGCGTTGTAGTTTTTGGTGCGGGTGGTGTGGGGAAAAGTTCGCTGGTAGTACGTTTTGTAAAAGGAACATTTAGAGAATCATATATACCGACAATCGAGGACACATATAGACAAGTAAGACAAGTTTTCTTAAAATAGAACATAATTGCCTGCTTAATCAATACATTTTATTCGTTTGCTTTGTATTTAGTGGCAATTGTGTAGTCATTGTATTTTAGTTTTTGCCAAATTGTATTTCTGTTTTGTTGTTGTATATGAATTATTTTCTTAATCAGTGTTAAATTTAGCTATATTTATGTTTTTGTTAATGATGCAACTGTGTAGAGAAAAGCAGCATTTTTTTTGTACAGTAGGTACTGTATTACCCACAATCATACCTGTGCATTTTAGAACATTGCTTCAACTTTTGAATTTAATGATCAGTACACAAGCTGAGTGCCATTCACCAAATGTTTTTTACAAGTAAATTAAGGTAAGGATCAGTTAACTTGTTTTAGCTTGTTGCCATGGCAATGTCTCCTGGGTCACGCATTTGAAATTATGTCTTAACATTGAGCGATGGGGTATAAATTGCCAAACATGTTAGTTTTGAAAATTATAAAGCTATTTTTATGGAATATTTCCAAAGCTATAGAGTTGTTGTCCAAATTCTGACTGTGTATTATAATTTAATTTTGTATAAATGTAAATGTGTAATGTATATTTTGATTGATGTTGTAGTTTTTCATTGCAATAAATGTGTTTATTTATTTTTATCTTATTATTTGCCATTTCACTGTTCTGTAGATCATCCACTTCATTATATTCAGGTGAGTTAAAAATAACATGTTATTTTGTAAATTTGTACCTCATTTCAACTCACTGTTAAATATTAATATATATGTATGGTAAGTATAGGTATATGGTCCCAATCATGAATATATTATTTTAGGCACAGAGCCCTTATTAGGTTGTGATGTGCAGAGCGTGCATGGAGGCAGAAGAAACGACTAAACACATTCTACTGGACTGTAAGCAGGTAGAAGTATACAGGAAAAAGCACCTAGGGTCTCCGTTCACGCTACGGAACGCAGTCAGTAATACCAAGGCACTCTTAAACTTTTTAGAGGAGCTGGGGTGGTTAGAGTAGCGCCACCCTGCCGTTTCACGCAAAATAGGTACATTGGATGTCAACTTGCGGAAAATGCCCAGTAAAACTAACTATAGGTTGTGATGGTGCTAAGTGCTAAAACGAACATGTTACTTACTTGCACCACACACAAATTACTTACTTGACCTTGTATCTCTTGAGATTGTGCCAGGGCCATAACAACTTGGCAAGCAATGTTATTGCCATAATTTACAGCACTTGCAGCCCCCACATGATTCCATGACCTGTATATTGAACATACCCACAGACTAGATCCACATAAATATATTTTTTTCCTGATAGGGCTCCTAATTTCCTGAATCAAACAATAATTTCTCCAGTATAAATGTTTTATGTGAGGGTGAGGAGGCTTAGGTTCTGCATCCAATTTGAAAGGTATTACTAGGGTATTCTATCATGACATGATCAGTTCCAATCAGGCGCGGTGCATCAGCATTCTCAAATTAAAGTACTTTGTACAAACACATCTTATTCAATTCAATTCATTTATTCAGAGACCAACATGGATCATTATTTTTAATAAATACTTAGCTTAATATTAGAAATTATAAAGTTCATAGCACATGTAAAGTTAATTTAAAATAATAATAATACAATTTAGGCCAGTTCGAAATTTACATTAAAGGTAATAATCAAATTCAAATTCACAAGGTGTCAGGTTAATTAATAATGCATTTAAATCTCATAATGGATCGTGTTGAAAGGGAAAATTCTTTCATTCATTCTTTAACATTTTACACAAAAATTTCAGGTGATAAGCAGTAACAAGACAATATGCACGCTGCAAATAACGGACACGACAGGCTCGCATCAGTTCCCGGCTATGCAGAGATTATCTATCAGCAAGGTAAACATACCTACTTACATATTGTTTTAGAATTTTAGATGTGAAACCATTGTTGATTTTCCTAAGCAACTCTCACCTACCGCCGTCTACCAAGCATATGTTGTTTGACCATCATAATCCTTTCAGGGCCACGCATTCATATTAGTCTACTCCGTAAGCAGTAGGCAATCCCTAGAGGAGCTGAAGCCAATATGGCAAACGATAAAGGAAATAAAAGGCGCAGACTTGCCGAGCATCCCCGTGATGTTGGCGGCCAACAAGTGCGACGAGAGCCCCGAGATCAGGGAGGTGTCCGCCAGCGAGGGGCAGGCGCAGGCGCAAATGTGGGGCGTGTCCTTCATGGAGACTTCGGCTAAGACAAATCATAATGTTACACAGCTTTTCCAGGTTAGTGCAGTGCGATAATCTAGACTGGTATTCATAACACTTTCAACTTGGTTGATGCAAACAACCGGCGCTATTAGTAGTAAATAATAGTAATAGTAGTGGCTTTTGGCGCTGTGGGAACGACAGTGAAGGGTCGGCATCGCGCTAGTTACACCATTGGAGTTTCAAGCGTCCTTAGGCTACGGTGACCGCTTACCATCAGGTGGGCCGTAAGCTTGTTTGCCACCGACCTGATATATATATATATATATATATATATACATATAGAAAAACCTCGAGCTCGCCTTGACTATGTGCTTTTGGCGTTCAGAAGGCCAAAATACCAATCACTAAAGTAATTACAATTTTTCCTGACTTAATTCGATCGAAATCTACCATGCAGGTGTGTGACCTAGGACATAATTGTCCACGGTCCCTTGAGTTTTTATGCTGGTCAACTTTTTTTAAATCTTTTTATTTCTAATTACAGGAACTACTGAACATGGAAAAGAATAGGAACGTATCCCTTCAACTAGACGGCAAAGGGAAGAAGAAGAAAGACAAAGTAGTGAAAGAGGGCGGCGAAGCGTCGGCAAGCGGCAGGGAAAAATGTTGCGTCATGTAGACCTGATAGGTTATCACCTATCAGTTCTATAAAGGTAGTAGACCCATTACCTTATAACCTAATTATTTATTCAGTCACATTAACTCTAGTCATTTAATTCATTCATATCTCGGATGAGTTCGCACGACCTAGCATAATTATTATAAAGATTAACGCATGAAAATAATTAAATTATAATTACTATTATTATGCCTTTAAAATAAAATATTGTGATTAAACTCGACAGTCATCAGAACGCATGTTTTGCTAATAATTGAAAGAATATTTACACTAGTTAATTGTTCGATAATGACTGACGTGAATCATTAAAGAGATGAGTGAATAGGTATCCTGTATTGATAGTGTGAAAATACAACGAAATGGAGTCTCTAGGACGCGCTGTTAAACGATTTTGTATTCTGATATTTAATGAATTCGATAATGTATCTTTGTCTTGCAGTACATTATTCGATGTCGATACCCAGGGTGTTTTTTTAAGAGTATCCAAATTTTTTCCGGGCATTAGGCATCATTTATAGATTTCATTTATGAAATAAAAACAAAGTATTTTTTTTTTCAAAAATAATAATGACTGTAGTGTGGTCACCGAGTCGAATGTAAACAAACTAGAGACACAAAATGTGTTGTAGTGAGGGTCGCTCACATTTACATCAGGCTGGCCGCCCGATCAGCAACTTGTGTTACTCGTATCAATTAGACGCGGCGGCGGGGAGCCGGGGCGGGGGAGGGCGCCCGTGCGCAACTCACGGTTGTTAAGAATGACTAGTGGGGAGGGGCGCGGGGATGCCGGTGCACAGCGAACATTGACAACAAACTTGGTATTTTTTGAGACAGCTTTAAGGTGCCCTAAATCGAGTACCGAGGGATAGTAACAGAAAAGACACGTAAATTATAATTTTGTACAAGGATTATCATAATTAAATTTGGATACTCATAAAAAATCCATCCTGTATTGTGCAGGGATACGACTATGTATGGCTGAGATTGTTTAATGTGGCCGACTTTTTATAAAACTATCATTGGAATTATCTACCTTGCACTTACGACTTTTATGCAATTCGGCCAACTCAAATAATCTCAAGTATAGGTAATTGGTTTCTCTATTTATACTAACTACCTACTTTCCTACGCTACTTTCGCGTGTTTTCTGACACTAGGTACATTTCAAAGAAGCTATGTCGTTCTTTTCGCTAATACCTATATTTTTAGCCCACCATTTAAGCATGTTTTTAGTATATCGATCGCTAGAGGACAATTTATTAAATCCGTGATGTATACACGCCAACATCATGTCACCTTGAACGGTTTGATTAAGATCATATTTACATTTGTATTAGACCAAAAAGGCAGTAGTTCCTAATGAACTAGAACATATTGGAACACTTCCTGTGCCAAATTTTAGCCCTGTCATAGAAGAAATTAGCATTTGTACTCTGGATACATTTAAATATAGGCGCAATTACGTAATATTTCGACTAATATGTAGTTCCGTTTCAAATGATTATGGCAGGCCAATTTTTGTCAAATTTGAATACCTATTATGTATTTGTATAGTGAAACTGAGTAGTGGATGTAACGAGCCGAACTGGAAATAAGTATTGATGACACCATCATGCATGACTGTGAGCTGAAAATATTTGAGCGACTCCTGTCTATTTATAATAAATTACTACGCTGGTATTTAAGTCACTTCAAAGTACCTTTTCTATACCTCCTTGTCACTACCGTACCATGTCTGTACTTCAAATTTTTATACATAGTGTAAGGAAACTATAATGAGATATAATATTTAAGTAGCCTTTACCTTGAAGTGTAGCCGTCGCTAGTTTGTAATGCACCTTATTTAAAACCACAAAGACATATCCAATCCAATTTTTAAAATATTATCTACTTATTACACCATTGTAACACCTGTGTATATTATATTAAATTTAATGTATGTGGAGTGGCTGGGGAAATAAATAATATTCGAAATAGACCTTAGTAACAAAGCCTTTGCACATATATTGTGCCCGAATCTTCAACGAATTGTGTGTATCTTATCTTTTTATGCTATATTGTGTTCATTGCATGGTATAATTAGTACAAGTAGACTGGAACAAAGTACACATTGACTGTACTCAGGCCATGATTACATAATTAATATTGGATATAAGGTTGTATAGAAGAGATATAATAGTAGTTGTTACTCCTGTATTACAAGTGATTGTGAAACGGGCCCCTGTTTATTCAATTCTCAGGAATTCCCATCCATTGGTTCTGGTCCGGAGCGCCGATAATAGTCATTTAATTTAATGTCATTGTTTGTACGGCATAAAAATATAAATGTGACATATCTATGATCGATTAAGTTAAAATAACAATATTTCGATTTTTGTTGCATTGATGACATCCCTAAATAGCGCTTGTGAAAATTGTTAATTGGGTCAATCATATTTTTCTTGTAGGTAGTTGCCACGATTACGTCTCCTCGGTCACTTTGCGGGATGTCGAACATTAGTTTTTGTAACTACTTTAAAACTAATTTGATGGGTACCTATCTGTAAACTCTAAAATATTTAAGGTAGTCCTTAATTGGACCCATAAAAACAATTCCCTGCACGGCTATCACAAGACGGCGCGCGAGCTCTCTCGATTTTTCTCGCACTATCCGTCTCTCTTATTAGAAAACATAGAAAGAGTCTTGTGATAGCTAGTTGTCTCCTCGCTTACGGAACAGAATTACAAGAAAACGTTGATCGACCCAAGTACTTCATTATACAGGGTGTAACAAAAATCAGGTGTGAACCGATCAAGGCCATGTTCGGTAACGTACTGAAGCTCCAAAAATACTTGTATTTTTTTTTTAAACGTGTGTTATTTTTGTTTACATTGAAGTTTTTGTCGCAAAAATTGTAATAAGGGACAGCGTTAACGTTAGATGTGTTAATAATACCAGAAGTGATTACGTTACGTGTGTTTATGCACATTATTTGTACACTAATCACTTCATTTATGCACGACATAATTTAATATAACAAGTTGCATTAATAGTAAAAGTTGTTAAGTGCTGTATTGTTATATTCGGACCAAAGTTGTTTGATGTTAATTGATGTAAGTTAAAAATAATTGATTTCATGTCTAAACTTTTGTTAAGATATATTCGTTAGTATAATATTGTATACACTGTCTCTCTCTTTTTACTGAAACTATACCGGCTTTTGCAATTTTCATACGAACATTTCTACTTATGCTATTTTTCTATGAATTATCTTGCCAATAGCCACCTATTTACAATTGCCACAATTCAAAAATACTTAATGTCTTTTAGTACAATAGAGTACTCATTAATACGTATAAAATGTGCAACTTACTTTCTTACCTTCCAGTTTCAACGTGAAATAGTTAAAACAACCTTCAAGTTTTGTTAAAAAAACAACGAAATAGTAAGCTCATTATTTTAAGAAATGAATACTCTCCAAGTGGTGCCATAGTAACGCAGTTTAGTTTTTTTGTGAATTAAAATAAAACAATAGCAAATTCCGGTACTTTTTTGCGAGTGGTTTTCAGCGCTCATATTATGCTAGTAATTCTTCTCTCAGATGCTCCTTTACTCTAAAATGGTGCAGACTTAATATTGAATGGCAATAATATTATAGTAGTTGCTAGGGATATCGGCAAATGAAGGCGTATTTACCTTAATGAAACTGATCACTCTCAAAGCTTAAGTAGTAACAATGTCAAAAATTATGTTATTTCTTGAACTTCCATCTGTTTATAACATTTAAGAACAATGTCTTTAACTACCTACATATCCGAATAAAATTATATTTTTTTAGGTATCCTATTTCAGAACGCTCAAAGATTTTAAATTATATAGGTACAAGTGGCGGGGCCCATACAAGGCGATTCTCACCGGCTTGCCTAAAAAATATTTTTTAGGCAAGCCTATAGTTATATGTATACCCTAAACTCTTTCTTGACCAACTTTTTGTTCCGGGTCGCCCATCGAAAATTTTCATGCGCCGCCACGCCACTGTAGTAGGGCTTCCAATCCCGGGATTTATTACTACTACAATACCGCGGATCCCAGTATTGTAGTAGTAATAAATCCCGGGATTGGAAGCCCTGCACTGTAGGTGCCTATTTTCAAGGAAGTGATGTAACGTAACTGAAGGCGTACCATAAGTATATCTAGTTCATACGCTCTAGCTGTAGTTTAGAAGTAGAAATCGCCTCATTACATTATCTACGAACAAGCTTGGCTAGGAATAAGAGTGTTGCAACAATATTTTGGGCTTTACACAGTGCGGAGTGGAGTGATCTGATTATAAATAAGTATATATATACTTATATTGTTTTGTTAAAATGTTATATTTATTGTGGGGTTGCGAATGTTTGTTGACCAAACCGATGTAGATTGTAAGTAACATAATTGGGACAAAAACTTGCTTTACTTCCCTCATACGAATGAATATTTACTTTTGGTGCTTGAAATACATATTACCAATTCCAAATATTCCAACACTTATATTTTTAAATCAATCTTGTGACACTTCTCACTAAGGCATGACAGAAAATAAAATTGAAATTCTGAAACTGTTTTGTATTTTATTTTTCACCACGTGCGAAAAAGACCTAAAATTTCAATGAAAGCAGAGGCAGAGAATTTTTTTTGTAATGATGATAAAGTATGATAAGATCGCAGAAATTAGTACATTGTGCCACAAGTACGATAAGATTAGTACTCTATGTGTACCCCATATATATTTGTTTATGTTCTAAATAAACTAAAAAACCGGCAAAGTGCGAGTCGGACTCGCGCACGAAGGGTTCCGTATCATTATCTATAAAAACGGCAAAAAAATCATGTCTGTTGTATGGGAGCCCCAGTCCGACTCGCACTTGGCCGGTTTTTTAGTATTTGTTGTTATAGCGGCAACAGAAATACATAACCTGTGAAAATTTCAACTCTCTAGCTATCACGGTTCTTGAGATACAGCCTGGTGACAGACGGACGGACGGACGGACAGCGAAGTCTTAGTAATAGGGTCCCGTTTTTACCCGTTGGGTACGGAACCCCAAAAAAAAGATATGATTTACGAACGTGAGTCTATTAGAAGCCCGACGCCGAAGGCCAGTTTTAGTCCAGGCAATGAACTGACAACTTGTATGGAAAAAATGACATATTTGGAAATAATTTATAATAGCTAATTTTTTTAATGTAACGGATATATTATCAATTAAATTGTTAAAAGGCAAAATCCAACAAAAAATCAGACATCAAAAAAATCAATATTTAATTAGCTCCTAAAAAGTCCGGATAAATATTAATATTTTTTTTATCTTTATTTAGGTTCATTTACATTTGCTTTAAAATATTCAATATAAATAAAATAAAAAAGACAATGAATGTTTAATTTAAATCTATATAATTACTTCCGAGTTTGTTGGATTCTTGAATAAAGCATCTTAGAATAATGTTTTAAAATGAAATAAACAAAAAAAACGCTATTATAAATTAATGTTTTTAGAAACCGTATTTTGCCTCGGCTATTTGATGACTCGAGTTTGTAACATTCTTACGTGGCGCATACAATGTTTCTCATCACTTTTGCGAGGAACTAAAGAACTACACAAGACAGAAAAATCTATGTTTCATACAATCGCACCAATCAAAAAATGACGAAATTGACAATGACAACTTCACTTCCAGATCAATGCGAGTGGAGCGCGCGCGCAGCTTCAATATTTTATTCAACCAATCACAGATCAGTACAGTAGGTAGTATTATATGGCGGCGCGTGGCCCTTAGGAGTAATAAAAAAACATTATTTTTTTATTTATTTTACATGTACGATGATTAGCAGTGTAGAAGTTTAGCTTTACTCTCAGAAGAAACGTATTAGTAGAGAAAAGCAGTAAATAGTAATTATAGTAAAGATACCTAATAGTTTCTTCTCTCAGATAAAGATTGGACACAAAAAAAATAGAATATACCAAATTGTTGACTAGGATATTTATTAAAATGTAAAATTAATTACAAAAACCTGATTTTAAATAAGATTTAGCAAATTATAAATAAGTAAGTATAAACTATATAATTAGTGTAGGTAGATGATGACCACTTGACCACCACAATCTTTAATTTAATCAAAATTTACATAATTCATTGTACCTATTCACACTTTTTTTACCACAGACTTATTTTACAGATGTCGCGCGTCCCATGTGCCGCAATTCGTATGTAACAAGCGAAGTTCTTAATGTTACAAAAAAAAACTCCTTTTTTCGGTTTTCATATAAGTAGATTACAAAAACAGAGTTGGATTTAACCACAAATATATGTACGTATTATGCCCATTGCGCATGTACGTTTGCATTATCTATATCTATACAAGTATATAATGACCGTGTATTTAAACAAATGCAATAAACCTACACTAAATAATTCATCAAAACTCACCTAGCCATTTCTTACATTCCACTGGTAGAAAGCCATCACAAATAAAACAAGTTTAAAAAAATCCTTAAAAAATATCACAGTGTTAGTACTTAGCAACATAATATCAACATTCAGTAGAATTGTATTCCGAAGTATATTTTATTAATATGCGTTTGAGTTTTAGCATCTCAAAAGGCATCTCCACTGCCATCAATTTTCGTTTTTCCACTGTTTCTTTTTCTAACTCCAGCATCTATTGAAGATTCGAGATCATTATTATGAGTTTTGTTATCTTGCAAGCGGCCAGTGCTGGCGGACCTTTTTAAAGAATGACTTGGTATGCTTGTCCCATTACTAATATAAAGAGGCCTTGTAGGTTGTATTACAGGAATATGTGCAGAGCTCGTGTTATTTATCTGAGCGCTTGTTAGAGCCCGTGTACAGACATCTAGTATCCTATCTAGAGTAGCAACACTTATCCTATCTCCGCCATCTATGCTAGGCTGATTACCACTTATGTTACTCATACTTGTACTGTTACGTTTTTCATTCACGCCTACGCTAAATAAACCACATAAGAAACTAAGTTTAAATGGAATGTTAAGGATATATGTAAATACTATCATGACAAGAAGGATAACTAATATTACAGTAAAAGAGACAGTTAACACACCACGGACTAGCACGTCCAGGGGGAACCACAGTCCATCTGAAAAAGAAATAACATGTTATTGCACTGACATTACAATAGTTCTTTAAATTTGCCATAAATTTAATTATGAATGAAATAAGTTTTTCAAATCATTTAATAGCTAAATTAACATTTTCTGGGCCCTATTTAATAAACATTACAATCCTACAATTAAAAAAAAAGTGACATATTTGTTAAGTTTCACGACTAAAACTTAACAAATATGTCACTTTTATACAAAATTGTTGGATTGTAATGTTTATTAAATAGGGCCCTCGTAGCAATTTATCTTATAATTACATAGAATTCTAAACTAATGACGATACCGATGTTTATACTAACTTGGCAACTCAGAGGACATAATTTCCAACAATGAAAAAATTGATTTATCTCACCCACATATTTTACATTAACTAATTTTTGACACAAAAATATACTCCCCGGCAGAAAATTTGGCCCAAATTAGAAAAAGTTTACGATGCAGAAAAACATTATTTAATTTATTCAATTTATAGTTTGAAATCACGAAAAGTTTTTGGGCCATATTTTCTGCCGGTGAGTGTATATTAAATAATAAATTTTAATTCTTACCTGTTATTCCATGTATTATAGTCTGCACTGTCGCACTTATAGTGATCATGGGCTCAGATATAATTGTAGTAAACATTCTCACGCCTATTTTCAAGGGGTTCATATATTTTAAGAATTTTGTAGGGTTGGCGGGTGGCACCTCACATGTGGATGACCAGAAGTACCATTTACATTTATTGATGGCTGCTACGTAACGGTCAAACTCTTGTTGCTCTGCCTCCTGGAATAAAAACGAGCTTTTAAAATCATCCTAGACTTTTCAAATTTGCTGCTCTTTTCTAGGCTCATCTTTCCCTGGCCAGACTCTAAAAAGATATGGTTAAAAAAACTGGCCAAGTGCGAGTTGGACTCGAACTAAGGGTTCCATACCATTATCTATATAAACAAGCAAAAAAATCACGTTTGCTGTATAGGATCCCCCTTAAATATTTATTTTATTCTGCTTTTTAGCATTTGTTGTTACTGCGGTAAGAGAAATACATCATCTGTGAAAATTTCAACTGTCTAACTATCACGGTTCATGAGATACAGCCTGGTGACAGACGGACGCACAGCGGAGTCTTAGTAATAGGGTCCCGTTTTTACCCTTTGGGTACGGATTTCATTTGGGGGAATAAAAACTGTAGGTAACTTACTTTGTATGACACAAATACTTCATATAAATATAGTGCCATGAAAATAATAATCTTGAAATGTCTATGTGACATATGATTCCACAGCCACATCATTGCACCAGCTGCAGCCAATATTCCAAATGCCATAGTGATTTCCATCTGAAACATGTTTTAGAATATCATTAAGACTAATGTCTTGTTCTAATGAATTGGAAATTTTGTTGCAGATGGTTCTTAAATACTATTATACTTATCTTAATGTGTTATACTAACATAGTCTTGTAAGTCCCAGCTGTTACTAACACTTATGGTTCTGGGTCCAAATTAACCATTTCTTTTATTGCTATAGGAATATAAAACACATGGAGATCTGGTGTACCTAAGCCACCCCGGCCTACCCTTAGTGATAATGGCACCACTATATTCACATTCACAAGAATGTGGGATCTTCATCATCATATCAGCCGAAAGATGTCCACTGCTGGACATAGGCTTCCCCTAAAGAGTGCCAAATTGACCAGAATATGGGATACATACCCAACACTATTCTGTAACTATTTTTACTGTTAGTTAATATTTATCTAAAGACGAAAATTCTTGTGGAATGTGCCTTAGTAAAGTGAGATAATAATTCCTTTAACAATAGGTGAAATGCCAAGAAAGTTACCTTATATTCCACCAAATATATCTGTATGTAATCATGCCATGCCATGGCTATCCTCTCTGAAACACTGGGCTTGTAAATAGCATTCTCCACATATCCTACAGACCGACGGAATATTTCTTCAGACAGAGCCACATTAGGGTTGAGGTACTCATTCAAAGTGGACCATTGACTCTCATCAAACCTCATTTGAACCGATACATCTACTGAGCTGTCTTCATTTTTCTGTGAAATATAAAATTAGATTGTGTATGGCAATAAAAGCTTTGACCCTGAGAGCAGAGCCCAGCAATTAATGTAAACAAAGAGGCAAACGCACGCAAATACGATGCCGTCATGCAGTACTAATTTAAAGGTAAGTTATATTTCTTCAAGTAAAACACTTAAATTGACAACTGATTGCAATGTGGTTTTGCACAACACATGTTCTATGAAAAAGTAACTTACTTTAAATTGCCCCCCTTTCAATATTATTGCTAGCATTCGTTTGAAGAACCAGTCCCTCATGCCTGTGTTTGCAGATTGTGTACTACTAGCAGGAGGCAAGGACATCCTAAGATCAGGTGTAATATCAACACTCTCCTTATCTGGAAGTATTGCGTCATTTTTGTAGTGCCACGGATCCGGACCCTCTTGATGCGCGCTTTCGAGCGGGTAGCAGCACATACACAGTGTTATAAACAAAGTTATCTTCATTTTAAACAAGACAACAGTCGATTGAGTTTAATTATTTTTTGAAATGACGTTTGTTTAGTTTACTGACAGTACTGACATTTGCTCGTTTAGTTAGTGGGGATATCCGGGAGACACAAAACTGAATCAAGATATGGTTTGAGCAGCATCAAAAATATGGACACGTGTTCAGAAAAATATCTAAAAGGTATTTATACTGAAAGTACCTAAATATTATTTATTGTTTTTTTTTTAAGTTAAGAACTCCGCACCATTGAAAATATTTAGTTTCCATAATCACGCGGTTTATCATGTTGCTCAAACAGTACCCTTTGACGTTGTCATTGTCAATATGTGAATGTCAAGGAAGACGTCAAAGTTGAGTTGTCATGTCAACTTGTCATGTCAAGCACAAAGTACTTTGTTATATACTGAAATAGAGAACAATCTCTGGGCCTAAAAACGGAAACCCTGTAATTTACGCCATCTATTATCTTAGGTTGACATGTACCCCACGTCAATGTCAAAATGCATGCGTGTGTGAGTGTGTACGTATATAGGCGTGTGGCAACCTTGTTGCACAACAGGCTGGTTAGGCCGGTTCGAAGTTTGAAATATATATGTCTAGATTTTTATCTGTCATGTCACTTTCCTTGATTGCTAAAAAGCTTGTGAGCACGAATTTTATACCGAATCTTTATTTGTCTCCATAGTGCATTCTTAAGTTAATATTCATTACACCAATCTCCAATCCAACCGGCATTTCATTCCACCGAGATCCGAGGAAGATTCACCTGAACACGCAACCGACCAGATGGGGCAGGGAGGCCCGTTACAGCCTCCCAACTCAATAGTGGGTGCCTTACCCATACTGGGCACCCACTTTATACCCTATATTGGTGCCCTCCGACGTTCGGATCATCGAGTTTCTGCCGAGTTGGAGAAAATTTGCTGCAAAGAAGATCTGAAAATCATCTCATTGTGTCATCATTTTGCAGTGAAAATGGCAGATCTTATTTTTTCGTTTGTGTCATTGTTGACAAGTGATATTTAGTGCCGCCAAACAACGGATCATTTGATAGTGCTGTGGTACGAAAACATCGGAAGTGTTTTCCATAGACTATCCTACCGCGACCGTTACGTTTGACTTTTCGTTCGTTCATTCAAATTACAATCGGTTTTCATTCTCCGGCGCCCGTCACTATTTTGTCAACGTCAAGACCGACAAATTACGTCAAATGGTGTTTTGTAAACAAACTTTTAGACTTCATTTTTAGTTTTTAATGGAATAATTACCATAATTTGAGTTATTTGTGATACGTAAGTGTTAGTTATAGTTAAGTTTTCTTATGGCCAGCCTGCCTGGGTAAGTTTTTAACTATATTATTGCTACAAATTGTTACAAACTGCATGTGTTGCTTACATTTTAACAATTTGTCATTCGAAACATTTCTTTTCGATTTCAATGCTATGATTTGCACGGTTTAGTTAATTTTATGTCATTATTGTTCATGTTTAACATTTGACATTCGTGTGTTACGTTTACGTTAATATTAACTTGTGTTTATTGCATCAGCGTTGCTATACCACTAACCCCTCACAACAACAATACTCATATTTACTTAACGATTCTAACCAGATCGTATTGTTTGCATGTCTTTTGCTTGTTTGTTTACGTGTGTGTTATTAACTATGGCTGACGAATTACGAGCTTTGGTCGAACGCTTAGAAGCTGAAAATGCTGCGCTTCAGCAACAGTTACAGCATGTTCCAGAAGTGTGCAGAGTTTCTGTCAAATTACCAACTTTTTGGCCTGATAAGCCTGCGGTGTGGTTTGGGCAGGTTGAGGCTCAGTTCCAGATAGCAGGTATCACCGCTGACAACACCAAGTTCAACTACGTCGTTGCCCAGCTGGATCAAAAATTAGCTGGCGAAGTGGAAGATATTATCACACGGCCCCCAGTCAATGGTCAGCAGTACGTCAAGCTGAAAGAAGAGCTCATTAGACGCCTGTCTATGTCTGAAGAGCAGCGGGTACGTCAACTGATTAGTGAAGAGGAACTCGGAGATAGACGTCCATCCCAGTTTCTCCGTCACCTGCGCTCACTTGCTGGCAGCGCGCTTTCTGACGAGAATATACTGCGCCAACTGTGGCTACGCCGTCTTCCACAACAAGTGCAAGCTATACTTGCATCACAAGCTGAACTTACCCTAGATACGCTGTCTGAACTAGGTGACAAGGTCATGGAGATCGCAGGGCCTAAGCAAGTATTCTCTTGTACAACCCCTGCCCCTGCTGGTTCGTCTTCTAACCAAGACACTCTTTTACAGCGCATGGAACGTTTAGAGCAACAGATTGCTGCCTTAGCGGTCAACGTCCAGCTATCGCGCTCGCGTCAGCGCTCTGCGTCGTCGCATCGCTCGCGCTCGCGCTCTCGTTCTTCCACATCGAGAGACGGTTCCAAGGTATGTTGGTACCATAAGAAATACAATGAAAGGGCAAACCAATGTATAACCCCGTGTAGCTGGAAACCTAGTGACCAGGGAAACGCGACGAGCAATCAGTAGAGGCGGCAACTGATTGTACTAGTACCGGCCGCCGAATTTTTGTTACAGATCAGAAATCTAAACACCAGTACTTAGTAGACACTGGATCAGATCTCTGTTGTTTCCCTCGCCGTCTCCTTAGAGGTCGCTACCAATCTAGCGATTACAATCTGAGCGCTGCCAATGGCAGCTCAATTGAGACTTACGGCACCGTTTCCTTACACTTGGACTTAGGTTTACGCCGGGATTTCCATTGGAATTTCGTGATCGCTGATGTTGCGACACCTATCATCGGTTCCGATTTCCTTAGTTATTATAACTTGTTGCCTGATTGTCGCCATCAGCGCCTGGTGGATGGTAATACTAAATTACATGTACCTGTATCTTTTTCCGGAACTTCACAGCCAAGCGTCAAAGCTGTACAAATTGGTAGTTCTACTTACGCAGACGTGCTAGCTGAGTTTCCTGAGATTACTCGACCACCAGGTTTGCCTAGAGTAGTAAAGCACAATACTGTGCATTATATCACAACCACAGATGGTCCACCTGTCTCCTGCAGACCTCGCAGACTGGCCCCACAAAAACTTGTGGCAGCACAAAAAGAATTTGAGGATATGGTTCGTTGTGGTACTGCAAGGCCTTCCAAAAGTGCCTGGGCCTCGCCATTACACATGACTTTAAAGAAGGATTCCACTTGGCGTCCTTGTGGCGATTATCGCGCCTTGAACGCTAGGACTATTCCTGACAAATACCCTCTCCGGCACATTAACGATTTCGCTAACAACCTTCATGGCTCACGAGTGTTTAGTACTCTCGATTTAGTGAAAGCTTATCATCAGATTCCCATGTTTGAGGACGATATTCCGAAGACAGCCATCGCAGCCCCGTTTGGCCTCTTCGAATTTCCTTTTATGACCTTCGGTTTACGAAATGCTGGTCAAACCTTCCAGCGCTTTATCGATGAGGTCACACGGGGTCTCGATTACTGCTTTCCTTACATCGATGACATACTCGTATTTTCGCCTGATGAAGCCTCCCATAAGGAGCATCTTCGAGGTTTGTTTCGTCGTTTGCAAGAGTACGGAGTGGTGATAAACCCATCTAAATGTGTCTTAGGTGCAGAGCAGGTCAAATTTCTTGGACAAAACATCAGTGGTGATGGAGTACAACCTCCACGTGAACGCGTAACCGCGTTGCTGGAGTACAAACCTCCTGAAACAGTTAAAGGTATGAGACGATTTCTAGGCGTTTTAAATTACTATCGCCGTTTCATACCTCAGGCTGCCAAATTTCAAGCCCCTTTGATTGACGCGGTGGTGGCTACCAACAGCAAGGGTAACAAACCATTTCCATGGACTCCCGAGCTGCATGAGGCATTTGAGAAATGCAAGCAAAGCCTTACAGACGCTACGCTCCTTCATCATCCTGTGAACGACGCCCGTTTAGGCCTTTTCACGGATGCTTCTAGCGTGCACGTTGGCGCCTGCTTGCAACAAGAGGTAAACAATCAGTGGTGCCCACTGGCGTTTTTCAGTAAAAAACTGACTCCACGCCAGTCGGAATGGCCTGCTTATTACCGTGAGCTCTTAGCGGTGTACGAAAGCGTACAACATTTTCGCTATATACTCGAAGCACAGCATGCCACTATTTTTACCGACCACAAGCCTTTGTTGTACGCTTTCGTACAACGCCGAGAAAAGCTACCGCCACCGCAACTTAATCAGCTGTCTTTTATTAGCCAGTTTACTACTGACATCCAGTACATTCGGGGAGAGGACAATGTTGTAGCCGACGCTCTATCGAGAGTTGAAGCTATCTCATTAGAGGCGGATTACGCCACTCTTGCTTCCTCTCAGGCTACTGACGACGAACTTGTCAGCCTACGTCGGGCCAACAGCTCCTCTCTCAAGCTCGAAGATGTTTGCATTCCGGGGACAGACATTACTCTGGTGTGCGATACCTCTACGGGTAAACCTCGCCCGTATGTGACGCCTGCATTCCGTCGTGGCATTTTCGACAAACTGCACGGCCTAAGTCACCCAGGTGCGCGCACGTCTACAAAACTGGTTAGCGACCGCTATGTATGGCCTGGCATTAGAAAAGACTGCCAGAAATGGGCGAAAAACTGTGTGCCTTGTCAACGGAGCAAGGTGACAAGGCATGCCTCTACGCCCCTTGGTGAATTCCCCACGCCTTCAGCCAGACTGCGCCATGTCCACCTGGACATTATTGGCCCGCTTCCTCCTTGCAACGGTTTCAACTATTGCCTCACGGCCATTGATCGCAGCACGCGTTGGCCGGAGGTATGGCCGATGGTTACTATGACAGCGGAGGAAGTGGCTGAAACCTTTACAAATGGCTGGATTGCCCGATTCGGTGTTCCGACGGTCGTCACCACCGATCAGGGCCGCCAATTTGAATCATCGCTTTTCCAGAAGCTGATGCAAGTGCACGGTGCCACCAGGAACAGAACGACCAGCTATCATCCGCAGGCTAATGGGATGGTGGAGCGTCTCCACCGCCAATTGAAGGCTGCACTGATGTGCCACGGCAATTCGTGGATCAGAGCACTTCCCATGGTACTCCTCGGTATTCGTACCGCTTTAAAAGAGGACATTGGCTCTTGCGCGGCTGAGCTACTGTACGGCGAACCACTGCGACTTCCAGGCGAACTGCTTGTCACTCCTGTCGCATCCGAGCGTCCCACTGACGTCTCCGACTTCGTCAACCAGCTACGTCTCAAGATGGCTCACTTTCGACCAGTTCCGGCATCGCATCACCATCAAAAAGCAATTTTCACTTTCAAGGACCTGTCAACAGCGACCCACGCGTTTCTTCGCGATGATACTGTGCGTCGCCCTTTACAAGCTCCCTACACAGGACCCTATCCGATCTTGCGCAAGAGGGACAAGACGATCACGTTGCTCATTAGAGGTCGAGAAGCAGAAATCAGCATCGACCGCGTGAAGCCAGCCCATTTGATGACCGACGACCCTGTTTGTCAAACTCCAAACGGCTCGTCCCCCACTGGGCTACCCTCGATCGCTTCGCGTCCTGCATTGGAACGCGACCAGCAGGATACAGGTGCTCCTCCAGCTCTTCTGGTACCTGGAACTGCAGTCTCTCCTGCGCTGCCTGTGCCAACTCCCACACCCGTTATTCAAAAACCCCCATACATCACCAGATCTGGGAGACGAGTGAGATTTAAAATTTTTGATTAGTATATTTCTGTTTAATTTTTGTTTAACCAATTTTGCTTTATGCGTGGTTATGTTTCTCCGTAGGGGGGTGGTGTGGCAACCTTGTTGCACAACAGGCTGGTTAGGCCGGTTCGAAGTTTGAAATATATATGTCTAGATTTTTATCTGTCATGTCACTTTCCTTGATTGCTAAAAAGCTTGTGATCACGAATTTTATATCGAATCTTTATTTGTCTCCATAGTTCATTCATAAGTTAATAACCATTACACCAATCTCCAATCCAACCGGCATTTCATTCCACCGAGATCCGAGGAAGATTCACCTGAACACGCAACCGACCAGATAGGGCAGGGAGGCCCGTTACAGCCTCCCAACTCAATAGTGGGTGCCTTACCCATACTGGGCACCCACTTTATACCCCATATTGGTGACCCTATAGGCGTATGTGTGCTCTCACACATGCTCATACTTAAATAACTACGATATTTAAAAAAGGTATTTTTCCAAAAAAAGCTAACTTCACTTATGCACCCAAGTGTTCGGCATTTGATATTTTTCAAAATATGGGTGAAAAGTGGAGTTAGCTTTTTGAAACTTATTATTTCACAAATATATTATTCCTTTGTCAATGACAAAATAATCGTTTTAATCGAAGGGATAATTATATTGAAAAATAAACAATAATTCATATCTATATTTATTCTGCAAGAGCTTTACATTAGAACTGATAAATAATAAAATATCAATGGTGACATGAATACATAGCAACAATAAAAACGTAATAACACACGGCACTTCTAAAACTGAAGCAAAGTTAGCGCGTGTTAATTGCACTTACGGATAATTAATTACACCACACTAGAATCACGATAGAATGATTAATTACAATACAATTATTTAAATAGATTGTTATGAGTTATGTTACGACATGGAAAATCTTAGAAAACCACAAGTGACACTGACAACAAATTTGTCTTTTTAAATTCCATAGACAATTGAATAGTTTGACGGCCTATACACGGTGAGTAAATACTGACAATCTACCATAGCTGTCTCACTCTGTAACATGCAGTAGAGTAAAGCTATGGTGGCTTGTCAGTATTTACTCACCGTGTAAGGGCCCCGCCTCTGAATAGGTCTGATATTAAAACTTCTAACAAGCCAAATACTCCAAAAGAATTGTATAGTTAAAGGAAATTAATAAATTACACAAGTATTTTAGTTTTTCTAAATTATTGTCCGATATTATTAGTATAATTAATTAGTTTCTGTTTTTTTGTCGGTGACGCATTGCTTACATCTATTAACAGAGGTTGACATCTATGAATTATAATGTGACTAAATTGGAAATCACCAGATATTCATAGTAGGTCCCTATACTTAATGTCCTTCTTTATTTAGTAAACTTACTGTTCTGTCATTAGTGTCATTACCGGGTTATATTGACGAGTGCATTTTATTTGTTTACTCTCATAACTAATACAATTTTGTCAGGCTCCGACTCGACTACAGTAAAAATGTCGTCGATTGATTTTGATCCATCAATAAAACTGTGCTTGAAGCACTTACACTCCAGCGCCTCCGACTCGACAGAGCAGCTACGATTAACCCTCGACGAAATTATCCGCCAGACGTACGGCAGCGCTAAAACTTTAGCCAACACGTTGCCCAAGAAGTACCTGAACGAGGAGAAGTTGGAATCGCCGCGGATGGCGAAGCATAAGAGCGAGAAATCGAGTTCGAAGACGGTGCCCATACCGCAGCAGAGTCCGCAACAACTACAGATTCCGGAGAGGGAGAATGATGATGGGTCTGTGATGGATGGGGAGCTGGCGTTTGACCTGCTGGAGGAGGACCTCACGTGCGCTGTGTGTCGGCAGATAGCTGTGCAGGCTGGGAACAGGCTGGTGGAGTGTGAAGCTTGCCATGCTTTATACCATCAGGTAATTTTGAAATTCTGCATTGGACCAGTTTTGTTATATTTTTTGCTTATGAAAATCTGTGGTTTTCTGGTGTTTGTCAAAAGGTGCTCATATTAAGATGTTTGTTGATATGGATGCTATACAATTCCAGTTTTTTTTCATACTTGCATTGTCACCTACTGTAGATGGTGTACATGTTAAGGACAAATTGTGTTTTATGATCATATACATATTTAGTAAATAAATAGATAGGATTTTAATTTAAAATCCAATTTAAATGTTCAATTTAAAAGCCATTTCCACTTCACAGTAGAAACATCCACACAGTTTCACAGGCACACAGTTTGCCACTAAAAGAGACTGTCTTATATATCTATAATCACTTTGTAATTTTACAGGATTGCCACAAGCCCGTGATCAGTGACAATGATGTCAGTGCTAGCTGGCAGTGCGCCTCATGCCTCGCCTCCCAAGGCTTCGTCACCAGCTACACCAAGATATCATCCACATCTAAATCTCCTACCCATGTGTCGGGGTCCACTACGCCAGTCAAGATCTCTTCTGGTAGCTCTTCGTCTAAAGTGGTTACCCCAAATATAAATATCATCTCGGCTGACAAAAGACTGCAGATTATGAAGAAGAAAGCAGCAAAGCAACATGAAAAGAAGAAGCACAAGTAAAAATAAAACTAATTTATAGTTTTCATTATCTTCATGGATTCATGTGTGTCCGTGATTTAGCCAGCTTCGGCTAAGTCTGGCAAACAACCCAAACAAATGCAATATAAATTGATTTTCATCAGTTTGTCATCAGATTGACTGATTCATCATTTATTTTCCATAGGCATGGTGAAATACAATCTTATATCAATGTCAAGACTTTGACAGGGAAAACTTTTCTCTCATATGCATTCATAAATTAAGTTTAAACATTGTATTAAAGTAATTAAATATTGGAGTAAAAAGTTTGTATTTTGTACCTTGAATAACAACCTAAACTAGTACCTCTGTGAGCTGTAGTAATCGCGAGCCCCTTTAAAAAAAAATAGTTTCAATTAAGTGACTCAACAAAAAAAATCTATAAAATTAACGAACCTGCTCACAAAATTTCACGAGAATCGGTTGAGAAATGAGACCTGTAGAGGAGAATGGATGGACAGACGGACAGCGTGACAGCCACCGGACATACGAACGATTTTCGGTCCAAGCATAGAACTTCGTTAGCTTCACTCCCTCGTTCAATTAATATGGTAGGTGTTAGAGCTTCAATGCGATATTTGTTGTATTTGGATGAAAATTTATGCTAATGCATTCAATACAGTGCAGATGGCGTCTGCGTTTTGCGTTTGCCTATGACTTGCTAACTGCCTTGCGTTCATCGCGTGTCGTCAGTGGGTCAAAACGTCGTGGGCATAGCATAGGCCCTCAGTCTTTCTCTTGCACGGCTTGCACCCGCCTTTGCAAGTTTCTGTTTGGCCTAATGTTTGAGTGGTAGAAAATTTGGTGTATGATTTTAGTCCTTTTCCTCAAACATAATAAGTTCGAAACCATATATACATGTTTTTAGACGTGACTGTACTTATTTGTTTTTGCAATGGGTTTAAATAAATTACTGCACTGCACTTTGGTTTTATGATTTGACTGGGATTTCAATATTAACTAAGAATTCGTCTTCATATGCATGCAACACCCTGGATTTCATTCGTCATAGTCAAATGCTTACCTAATTTCAGGATGATAGGAACCTTACAATGTTGCTTGAATTAAAATAAAAACCTTTTAAGTAGTACACATTTATTTACGTTCGTAAAATCATGTACAAATATTTTCTCAAACTCCACAACAAAGAATAAACTATTTAACAGAAATTAGACATCGATTGAAGTCCAAGAGCCAAGGCCAAGTTCTTAAGTTGGTACCGTCTTCTTTTGTTAATCTAGTCTAGGGGCTGGGCAGGTTCTTAATGACCTCAACAGGGATCACGCCGTTAGGTCCCTGGTCGTAATGGACGCGGTATCCGTTCTCGTCGGCGACGTAGTTGGCCGTGTAGGTGACGCCGTCGGCGCCAACCCATTCGAAGGTGCCTCGGACCGCGACGTAGCCCTCGTTGTCCTTGCCGTTGCCGGGGTGGTATTCACCTACCGCCTCCGCGCGGTTGCCGTCGTTTGTTTCGTATCTGTAGCATAGCATAGAAATAGACATTTTTATTGTATAACTGTGTAAGTAGAGTGTACAAAGTATCCATAGCTACCCGCTACAGGCATACAATGTTTATAAGATAGCCTACAGTGGTTAAAATAACACCTTATTACGTTATTTAATACAATCTAACAAATGTTATTTACTATGAGCATTTAAAAAATATTCATTTACATTGTAGAACTCTCTATCTATTAACCAACTTTTAAGCTTAGTTTTGAATTCTTTTCCTTCAAGCATTTTAATATGTATTGGAAGGAAGTTAAATACTTTTATGGCAGTAATGTATGCGCTTTTATTGTACATTGAGTTATTTACTCTAGGAAGAGAAATGTTATGCTTGTGCAATGCTTATTCATAGATAACGTGTAAGAGAAAATGTGGGTGGTGCTCCCGTGCTTTGGAACACATGTTAGTCAGTCAGTTAAGTCGTTGATCCTGCGGCCTAAGATTGTTGCCATTTTATCACATATCGTTGTGGATAAGACATTCGGCACTCTGGCACTCTATAAGTGATAAAATGTCAACCACTAGGCCCGCTGGATATTAAAGTCGGTAGATTTCCGGAGTATGGATTGGACTCTTAAATCCGTATAAAAGACGTCTTCTCTCCTATACCTCCTATTACCTTAAAAATTTAATGTGATTTTTTTATGCACGTAAGCCCTAACTACATATCAAGGGCGTAGGCGAGGAGACCCCTATAAGATGCAGTCCCATTGATCATGCAGCATTTACCTTTTCTTGGTTTGTCTAACGCTTAACGCTGTAGGCAAGCCAGCTCAATTTGACCCCTGTTTACGCAAAATAACGAATTTCCCCTAGACTCAAAAAATATGATGTCACACACACGATTACCTACCTAGAAATTTTGTGAATATAGGGATGTAATGGCCGCTCAGTTTTAGGCCATTCAAAAAAGACTTACGCGTATTTGAAGTTGCCATCGCCGGCTTGTTCGCTCTCGAATTTCAGGATCTGGGCCTCCCGGGAGTTGGAGACGGGAGGAGCGGCAGCGGCTGCGGCGACCAGGCAGAGTACCAGGATCTGGATTACAACAAGAAATGGGTATTTTGTGACAAATAGGCGGTTTCCTATCGCGGCTATCTTTTTTTTTGCACTACGGCGGTGGCAAACAAGCTGTACGACCTGTCTGTCTGTGGCAAGCAGACACCGTAGCCTATGGACGCTTGTGATTCCAGAAGAATCACAAGCGCGTTGCCAACCCTTTATTGGTTTGAGGATTCGTTGTGTTGAGCTAGAGACGAACGCGGGTCCTACATGTTTGAATGTCTGACGCAAAAACTCATATAAGTATTTGATATGATTGTATTTTTATTTTATAGTATTTTACTATGGATTATATAACCCTTTTCCAGGCAGAGGCGTTATATTATTTTTGACAAGCAGTATGTGGTCGATCCACATACTGCTTGTCAAGGCTGACATCAGATTGTCATTTTCCAATTGCCGGCCTGGAAAAGGGTTAAAAAAGTGCTGTTTCTTAATAAGCATGCAGTTGATAGAAAAATATACTAGATCAGGTATGCCCAGATTTTATCTCGTACAGTACGCGTACATACGATTTTAACACGAGGACACTGACCAGTTGTCAACATTCAATCAGTAATAATTACTTAGGTTTATCAGAAAGAAAGAAAATAAATATATTTCGCGAAATCTAAATTAGATAAGCGCAGAATATTCCATACAGCGCATCAGCTTTGCAAATCAGCGTGGAAATGCCGCCAGCATCCTAGGTCGTAGGACAATGCCTAGGCCTTTTTTAGATTTAACTTAGTTTTAATTTAATTTAATTAATGTTAATTATCATCTTGTATATACTTTATAAAATATAGGTTTTGAAATTAAAAATTACATACCTACTTATACATTTTTTTTTACATTTCCATATTTATTTAAGTACCCTTTATGAAATGCGAAAAAGGAGGCCACTCAGCACGATGTCGGGCCACAAAGACAGAGGTATTTTTATTATTAACCAACGTTTAGATAGACCCAACATAATACAATGTAGGTCTGTAAATTACAGTAGACTAGACACTCACCAACTGCATTTTGATTTCGTGGAAGTAGGTAGCCGGCTGGTTGAATGAAGATGATGAAGTGATCATTTTTGGCCGATCCTGCCTTTTATATTTTATCAAACCTATTTAGCACAGAATTATTCAACTTATCGTTATTCATAAAGCATTAATTAAATATTTGGATAAAACTATAAAGACGAAAGGTCAACCCGTTTATTATCTCCATACAGCTACCATTACAAATTATAATCATATTGAAATATGATTATCATTTCGCGATGTTAGTGAAAAAAATCGGACAAGTGCGAGTTCAACTCGCGTCATGAGGGTTCCGTAAAATATTGAGAATTTTCCCGTTATACTTTGATTACTCAAACTTCTTATAGGTTTTCCTGTAATCTAGGCAAGGAACTATTTTCCATTTTTTTTTCAGAATTTTGAGCGTAGTAGTTTCGGAACTTCTTATAGGTTTTCCTGTAATCTAGGCAAGGAACTATTTTCCATTTTTTTTTCAGAATTTTGAGCGTAGTAGTTTCGGAGATAAGGGGGAATGGTCAATTTTCGTCTTTTTTCCTAAATTACTTCAAATCGTTTTCCCCCCAAAAGTGGCCCTTGTTCAGAATTCATTAATTTACTTTACGCGTCCATCTTTGAATCACCAATTTATATGTGTTTACCAAATTTCCACTCAATCGGTCCAGTAGTTTCGGAGCAAATCGGCTGTGACAGACGGACAGACAGACGCACGAGTGATCCTATAAGGGTTCCGTTTTTTTCCTTTTGAGGTACGGAACCCTAAAAATATCGGTTTAGAGCGAATCTGACTCGCGCATTCAGGGTTCCGCAAACATAGTTGGTGAAGGATTTTTGATGATTAAAGAAATTTTAAATATTTTACTGTAATATTTACCTATTTTTAATACACTTCGGTTGTTACTTTTGTTTAAATCTATTCTCAAATTTAAATCGGAAAGCATGTCGTTCCAGAGATACTTATTTAGCGATGTGATAGACGAACAGAGTCGCACTATAAAGCTATAATCCACCAGAGATATGCGAAGCTGTGTTTTCATATACTTAATTGACACCTATTACTTACCTACGTATAAAATATACTTACTTATCTAGGTTGCAAATGTATGAAAACACATCTACGCACATCTCTACAGGTATTAACCCTACTAAGGGTTCCTATGTGCCTTTTTGGTTGGCACGGTACCCTAAAATCGATGAACATAAAGAATTTGAAATATAATAAAGGTCACCAGAGTCCGGGTCATTTGGGTCATCAAAGCCGACATAGGCACTTAACCTGTTAATAATCACGTTTCTAAGTTCAGCACTGCTTCATTGTCATCGAAGACTGACGCACGTAGGTACAGTCGAGTTCTCCAATATCTATACAGACAACCTTTCAAAAATATCTACACATGTGTCTTATGTCAGTAATAATAAAGCCTGTGTACAGATATTTTTGAAAGGTTGTCTGTATAGATATTGGAGAACTCGACTGTACAGTGTATTCACGTACCTTCTTTTATGCCTTATTGTCATAGTAAGAAGATCGAAAAAGGTACCTACGTGAATACATTCCTTACTGTACATTCTACCATAAAAGTCAATCCTACTAAAAGTGAGGGAAAACTGATTGTATCTTTATCCCCCGATACAAAAAGAGGGGTGTTATAATAAGTTTGACGTGTCTGTTGTGTATATATGCGTCTGTCTGTAGTATCAATAGCTCCTAAACGAATGGCGTGATTTTAATGCGTTTTTTTTTGTCCGAAAGCTGACGTTATCGAGATGGTTCTTAGCTACGTTACAACAAAATCGGTTCAGCCGGATTTGAGATATTGAACTTTGAAATGAAAATGTCGGGGGCCTTTCATCTTTTCTAAGTTTTTATTAATAATATGAAGTTCTTAAGTACATACGTATTCACTTTGTGGATCCATACTAGTTATGTTATATCATAAAAGGGGTGAAGTTTTACGAGTGTGTTAGTTTTGCAAGGGCTTTGTAAGTTTGTCTGTAGGTAGGGGGGAATCTCCGGATTGTATCTTTATCCCCCGATACAAAAAGAGGGGTGTTATAATAAGTTTGACGTGTCTGTTGTGTATATATGCGTCTGTCTGTGGCATCATAGCTCCTAAACGAATGGCCTGATTTTAAATGCGTTTTTTTTGTCCGAAAGCTGACGTTATCGAGATGGTTCTTAGCTACGTTACAACAAAATCGGTTCAGCCGGATTTGAGATATTGAACTTTGAAATGAAAATGTCAGGGGCCTTTCATCTTTTCTAAGTTTTTAGGGTTCCGTAGCCAAAATGGCAAAAACGGAACCCTTATAGTTTCGTCATGTCCGTCTGTCCGTCTGTCCGTCTGTCCGTCTGTCCGTATGTCACAGGCATTTTACTCGAAAACTATAAGGTGTATTTGAATAAAATTTTAAGGATAGGTGTATTTTGTTAGCCGCTACATAGTTTTGTAATTAAAATGACAAAAAAAAATTTTTTAGGGGTGCACTCCATACATAAAACTAAAAGTCAAATTTTTTTTTTTCATTGTGACCCCCCGTGTGGCACATCAGTCGATAGGCCTTTCAAAATAAATATAAGGTTTCTTAGCATTTTTTTTGATTAAGTGAATAGGGTCGGAGATAATCGCCCCGAAAGTCACTAAAATTCTGTCCCCCCCCCTCTAATTTTTGAACGGTGTATTTTAAAAATATAAAAAAAATTCATGGACATAGGGCTTATTAATTTCATTCACCGAAAATTGTTTTGAACAAGATCGGTTCAGAGGTTTGCGAGATATTGCTGAAAAACTGCCTTCCTCAAAGAAAAGGACGTAAGTGCCGTAAAATTTCTGTGACGATACAACCTTTTTAATAGGCACGGAACCCTTCGTTTTGCGTGGTCCGACACGCACTTGTTATTAATAATATGAAGTACCTACATACGTATTCACTTATTACGTATTGTTGATCCATACTAGTTATGTTATATCATAAAAGGGGTGAAGTTTTACGAGTGTGTTAGTTTTGCAAGGGTGTAGCTTTGTAAGTTTGTCTGTAGGTAGGGGGTAATCTCCGGAACTACATATCCGAATAAAAAATTTTTTTCACCATTATATACAATAGAACTTCGGATGGCCGTACATACTAAGGCTTTATTTTATGCCGCGACTTTGCTTGCGTTAGGCGATGCCGCGCGGGCAGCAGAATCGTGGGTAGGTTTACTTCCAAAACCAGATAACGGACTAAATATAGGGTCAATGTAGTCAGTTATCTGGTTTTGGAAGTATAACCCACGAAATAGGTAAAGTACTTACCTACATAATATCTAGTATACCTATCTACCTTCTGACTCTGTAAGCACTGAACTGACCTACCTAATATTTGGTTAGCGGTGTTAGGTTGTAGTGACGTACCGGTCGGCCTCGAATGCCGAGGTTGGGTTGCAGGCCCCGTAGCATGGTTGGCCTTGTCACGCGATAGGTGATAGGATAGAGCGTGCGTCACTGGCTGACACCGTTCGATAGAACGAGACGACGCTCTTATCTTGTCACTTAAATTGTCGCGTCACTCGTGTGATAAGGCCAATAACCATGCAACGGCTCCAGGTCCTCCCGATATTTGCAAGACAGCTTCGGTTTAAAGTTTAAACGAAGTTTATTTCACGATATAATTATACCTAGATAGCTTTATTCTCAGTACCTCGGAGACCGAGCTTTGCTCGGCGTTATTGATGACCGGTTAGTCTAGGGCAGGGTAGGCGAACCTTTAATATAATAATTTTTTACACATGTTTTATGATCGGCGACGTGCCCAAAATATTGTGCCGCGTGCCATCAATGGCACGCGTGCCATAGGTTCGCCTACCCTGGTCTAGGGGGAAGTGACGCTGCCTACGAAGCTGAAGGTCCTGGGTTCGAATCCCGTTCGAAATCCGAATAAGGGCAAATTTTGTGTGTTGAGTATGAATATTTGTTCCTGACTCATGGATTTTTTCGATGTACATATAATATAAGCAAACGTCGGACTATAGGGGGCAGTTTAAGGGCAAGGTAAGGTTTACAAAAAAATCTTAACTTACGAGTATTATAATGTACCTAGTGTTTGTAACATAGTTAATTAAAATAGTTACCCGTTATCATTTATTCATCTTAAATGTGTAAATATTCTTTGAAGTGATGACTGATAGCCCACTAAAGTGGCCAACAAATAAATAGCTGACACATTATGACTGTTGTTCATACTTATATTTGTTGG
The DNA here is from genome assembly GCA_932294315.1 of Epinotia nisella. NCBI lineage: Eukaryota > Metazoa > Arthropoda > Insecta > Lepidoptera > Tortricidae > Epinotia > Epinotia nisella. The sequence continues at coordinate 16,452,894 of OW028681.1, forward strand.
TAGAGTGCCGTCTAATCAAATTAAATTAAATATAACACAGACTATTCAATCTTATTTTTATTTAAAATTTAAATGATATAAAAAAATAAACTCCTAACTGACGTACAGCCTTAGAGCCGTGTTCATAGAACTTCACATTGCCCAGTTAACTCATTTGTGTTTTGTTCCTTTCTCACAGCTGCAATTGTCTGAGTGACGGATAAAGCCAAACGAACTTTTTCGCCATTTTGACTTATGTGTAGTCCAAGTACGTTTATAAATAACGCAGTTAGTTGCTATGATATTTGGAATTTCACATTATAAATACTAGGTACCAAATACTAAGTACAAATACTCGAAAGTGAATTGATTGATTTGCGAACCTTACCTATCATTCTGACATGCCATCACGAAAATGCCCGCTGGAGTCCGACGTATGAATATAAGTATTTATATCTATTACATATTTAGTCGTCTAGTACCCATAACACAAGCCTTATTGAGCTTATTATGGGGATAGTTCGATTTGTGTAAGATTGTCCCCTATAAATATTTATTGATTTATTTAAAAAATGATTACGTCCTACTTAGTGTTATTACGGACAAATCGATTTTTCGCTTGCGTTAACCCCAAAATAAGGTACCATCGCCTAATAAGGTACCTTAATTTCAAAGTAAAATAATTTGAATATGATTATAGAGAATAGGACTGTTAATGATTTAGAACACAAACAAAATATTAAAAAAAACTTTAATGTTATTTGCGTTATAACAGAAAAAAAAACTATTTATAAAAATGTTGTTGCCATCTTATTAGGCTCCCGCGATCGCCTGAAGGCCCATTATAAATTAATTAAAATAATCGTTTAATCAATGCTATTACTCGTAGGTACATTACATTACAATCGTCTAGAACTAGTCGTAAAATACACTTTTTAATTAAATTGATTTCATAAAATATTGTACATAGGTGTATCCCAAAATGCCTTCTTAATTAGGAGTATGAAAATGAAAAATTGCTATAAAACAAGAATAACTTATTAAATTAGAAAAAAACAGAACTTTATATCAGTCTTTATTCAAACTTTATTTTTTGACGTACTTTTAGTTAGGGATACATACCTACCTACAGTGGGCCTTATTAGGGGACTTTTATTTCAGTTCAATTAAGTCACGTAAAAATAAATAATTAAATTTAAAATAACAGTAGGGTCAATCGCCAGTAGCTGGCCATCCTCCAAAAGCTGGCCCCTTCATACTAAAAATGAACTCTGGTGCCCTACAAACAGAATTCAATTTAGTATGACGTGACAGTTATTGAAGGGTGGCCAGTAATTGAAACCTTATACTAAGATAAATTCTATTATAGGTGAATAGAGTTACTTTTTAGATTGAGGTGGCTAGTTATTGACCCGTGGCCAGCTACTAACGATTTACCCTAATTTACCTATAGGTAGTTGGATGTTAAACAGATCAGATTAGGTAAAAACGTCCCTTGTACATTTTAACCCATAATTTTTTACTTGTTCGGATAATCTTCAAAAAACTATTATTTTCTAATTCACAATGACATATGCATACCCGAATGATGACCATTATCGAAATATTTGTTATGGTAATAATATGGTAAAATAATAGTTTGGAAAACCATAACTGCATGTTTTTGGACAAAGATCTTGGACAAGTGGAATAACACCCTAAAGCCAGTGGCGGGCACTAGGACGTTTACCTTACCTACCTTCTACAAAACACAAATGTTCGTTCATTCGGTACCTACTCGAGATAGAAATATTTTAACTAAGTTCATTCTCCCACCGTCGATGCTTTCAGCGAAAAGCTAACGAGAAAAGAAAATACAGATGGATCATGTTTTTTTTATTTACACTATATCACATCTCGTTTACGATGAAACTTAACCTAAAAGCAACAGAGCTTTCCCTACTACGTGCGTCCAATCTTAAAAATACGGCGTTCCCATTGGTCGTTTCCCAACTGGGCGGAACGGGATGCTGTATCATCACGTGAGTATGAAACCTCGCATTTGTTACCCGGGATTAAGGTTCATGTTCGTTTGATACAGTTTGGGAAGAAGTAGATAAATTGTTACGCCTCCTGTGTTATCTTTTTTTAGGAAACACTTTTAGTGAGCTCTTGTGACGGTATTAGTTTCTGGGCGGAGTGCCGTGGGCGCGGGTTTCAGTTCACTTGTTCAGTTGTAATAAAATATTTGCAACAATATTAGTGTCAGAATTGATAATTTCATAAACAATTGTTAACGTAATTCTATTGATTTGTAAAACATAACTGGTTAAATACTTATTTTATTAGTGATCTCGTGTTAACTTGCGCTATTAATTTAACGGTAAGAAATTTAAATGAACTTTGTATCGTTTCATTGATACTAATGCGTTTTTATACGAAATAGTAGATTGTATGACAAGGGGCTAAAATAAGCCATATTACCACGAGATGGATATTTTCCCGAGTGAAGCGAGGGAAAATATTTCGAGGGGTAATATGGCTTTTAGACCCGAGTTATACACTCTACTTTTCACTTCGACTGCGAGAAAATAGTAAAATAAAGATTATCCATCCACAATCAATAATAAATTCCACGGCGCAAAGATTATTCGATTTGGCGGCATACTTTTTTAATAAACTGCTTTGGCACAGATACAAAACATTGATACCACAAATAAACGCCTCCGAGGCGTCCAATACACGGTTATCAGTCGATCCACGCGCTGTCTCTTTCTCATTGCATTTATAGAAAGAGACAACTATGGTGGATCATCAGTATTTAATCACCGTGTATTGGCCCGCCTGACCGTCTACAGGCGCGTCGTTTACGGCCAGAGGCGTTTTTTGTTTTAATAATTATTGTGAGTTAGGGACTAAAAAACACCTGATATTTGAAATTAATGCTGGTTTCTGATTGGTTGTTTTTAATATTAGCTGTAATCTGGTTAGTTGATAGCAAATACAAATGTTTTTCAAAGAGTGATGATTGGTGGATTTAATACAGCAAAGTGTTTTGATTGGTCAAATTAAATGTTTTACAAATCATAAATATTTATACATATTTTCCCTAGGGGCTACATGTACTACTTTAGCCCCGCTTGTTAAGCCTAATATGACACACTTTTCGAGCATGAGAAGTGAAAAAGTGTATTTCTTTATGTTGTGGCTTTATTTAAGTGAGTATGACAATACCTGATGATGAATAAATATGTAAGGCGATGGATTAAGGGACCAACGGAAACTGAAAGAAAATTGGGGACCTGTACCTAGTTACTTTTAAGGTTCCGTAGCCAAAATGGCAAAAACGGAACCCTTATAGTTTCGTCATGTCCGTCTGTCCGTCTGTCCGTATGTCACAGGCAGTTTACTTGAAAACTATAAATTGTATTTGAATAAAATTTTGGGGATAGGTTTCTCAGCATTTTTTTATTAAGTGAATAGAGTCGCAGATAATCGCCCCGAAAGTCACTAAAATTGTGTCCCCCCTCTAATTTTTGAACGGTGTATTTAAAAAATATGAAAAAAATCATGAACATATTCAATTCTTACACCGAAAATTATTTTGTACAAGATCGGTTCAAAGATTTTCGAGATATTGCAGAAAAACTGCCTTACCCATAGAAAAGGACGTAAGTGCCGTAAGACTTCTGTGACGATACGACTTTTTTTAATAGGCACTTCATTTTGCGTGGTCCGACACGCACTTAGCCGGTTTTTTCATACGTACATTTTGCACGCCGCATGTGATGTGAAATTGCGCTCCAAAATGACGAATATTACTGAATAATTTTATGTAATTAATAAAATTAAATGAACTAGGGATGTTAAGCGGCGGACGGGCGAGGGTGCCGAAGTGCGCGCGATGTCGCAACCACGGACTCATCTCTAGCCTTCGAGGGCACAAGAAGGCGTGCCGCTACCGCACCTGCCAGTGCCCGAAGTGCGGTCTCATTAAGGAGCGGCAGCGGATCATGGCAGCTCAGGTAACGTGATGAAGTATCTCATGTCTAGCCTGCCCAGACACGAGACGTGCCGCTACCGCCCTTGCCAGTGTCCAAAGTGCGGTCTCATTAAGGAGCGGCAGCGGATCATGGCAGCTCAGGTAACGTGATGAAGTATCTCATGTCTAGCCTGCCCAGACACGAGACGTGCCGCTACCGCCCTTGCCAGTGTCCAAAGTGCGGTCTCATTAAGGAGCGGCAGCGGATCATGGCAGCTCAGGTAACGTGATGAAGTATCTCATGTCTAGCCTGCCCAGACACGAGACGTGCCGCTACCGCACCTGCCAGTGCCCGAAGTGCGGTCTCATTAAGGAGCGGCAGCGGATCATGGCAGCTCAGGTAACGTGATGAAGTATCTCATGTCTAGCCTGCACAGACACGAGACGTGCCGCTACCGCCCCTGCCAGTGTCCGAAGTGCGGTCTCATTAAGGAGCGGCAGCGGATCATGGCAGCTCAGGTAACGTGATGAAGTATCTCATGTCTAGCCTGCCCAGACACGAGACGTGCCGCTACCGCACCTGCCAGTGCCCCAAGTGCGGTCTCATCTCATTAAGGAGCGGCAGCGGATCATGGCAGCTCAGGTAACGTGATGAAGTAGGTATCTCATGTCAAGCCTGCCCAGACCTGAGGCGTGCCGCTACCGCACCTGCCAGTGCCCGAAGTGCGGTCTCATTAAGGAGCGGCAGCGGATCATGGCAGCTCAGGTAACGTGATGAAGTATCTCATGTCTAGCCTGCACAGACACGAGACGTGCCGCTACCGCACCTGCCAGTGCCCGAAGTGCGGTCTCATCTCATTAAGGAGCGGCAGCGGATCATGGCAGCTCAGGTAACGTGATGAAGTATCTCATGTCTAGCCTGCCCAGACACGAGACGTGCCGCTACCGCACCTGCCAGTGCCCGAAGTGCGGTCTCATCTCATTAAGGAGCGGCAGCGGATCATGGCAGCTCAGGTAACGTGATGAAGTATCTCATGTCAAGCCTGCCCAGACACGAGACGTGCCGCTACCGCACCTGCCAGTGCCCGAAGTGCGGTCTCATTAAGGATCGGCAGCGGATCATGGCAGCTCAGGTAACGTGATGAAGTACTTATCTCATGTCTAGCCTGCCCAGACACGAGACGTGCCGCTACCGCACCTGCCAGTGCCCGAAGTGCGGTCTCATTAAGGAGCGGCAGCGGATCATGGCAGCTCAGGTAACGTGATGAAGTACTTATCTCATGTCTAGCCTGCCCAGACACGAGACGTGCCGCTACCGCACCTGTCAGTGCACGAAATGCGGTCTCATTAAGGAGCGGTAGCGGATCATGGCAGCTCAGGTAATGTAAATAAATAAATAAAAAAAAAGTATAGTGGGACAATTCACACCAATTGATCTAGTCCCAAACTAAGCAAAGCCTGTACTATGTGTATGGGACAACGGATAAACATACCTTCTTATATAGATAAATACATGCTTAAATATATATTAAACATCCAAGACTCGAGAACAAACATTCGTATTCATCATTCAAATATTTGCCCTGACCGGGGATCGAACCCGGGACCTCAAGCTTCATAGTCAGGTTCTCTAACCACTAGGCTATTCGGTCGTCACACATGTTCTATTACAGATTGTTAAGTTATTAATTTTCTCTTTAGTAAATTAGATAGGCGTTTCCGTGCACCAATGTCAGTTCTGCCAGTCACCAATAAATAATATATATATATATATATATATCTTTTTTGAAAAAATGGCTGTAAAAGTACCTACATGTAGACAGGGACCTATACTCAACGGCTGATAATAAACAACCTAATACATTCAAAGTTTAACGACAATATTCCATTGATTAACAATTTCTTCAATACAATTTTTATTTGGAATTTTTTAATTGGGGCCGTCGAATAGGCCCCGCCCCGCAATATGAAATGACAGTTCGCACTTCGCAGTATTCCAAAAAAAAACTACACTGCAGGAGCAAAATTATGGCAAAATTCGAATTTCCTCACGGTTTTCTAGCAGCAATATCCTGCTGAGGTATAATTACGAGTATGTTATCTGGTTATTTTTCACCAGTAGGTATACTTTCCCCTTCCGCCGTATGTTTACGGAAACATTATAAAAGGTATCGATATCCGGCGCAAGAATACCTCGTTCAATTTAAAAATAACACCGAATTTGAAGGCGTTAATGCGTTAATGTAGTGAAATCGAGAACAGCTAATGCGATGTCAGTTTATTTGGACAAGTGGCATATGTTTACTGCGGGCGGGACGGGATATCGATCTTTCCCCATATCAGTTTAACACTTGACTTGCAACCAAATCAACACATGCATTTATATCATTAAATATGTATTGTTTGGGATGTAAAGATGTTAGTAAAAATAAATCATGCGGGTTTCGGCTGGACAAAAATAGAGTCGCTTTAAATTAAATTTCCTTAGGAAGGTAGGTGGGAGATTTTCAGAATGCATTATCTTGCCTTCTAAAGTTTAAAAAAAAAAAAACATAGAGACGCATATGATTAACGCACTGCAAGCTGCGTGTTGAAGTGCCTTTTTTTGTGTGGAAACTACCCGCAACGCAGTATTAAACGGAATTCTGTGATAAAATGTTGCATCGCATCGCATCTAACGCATTGCGTTTATCGCATAAAACAACCCTGCACAGCTATCACAAGACGCCGCGCGAGCTCTCTCGATTTTTCTCGCACTATCCGTCTCTCTCTTATTAGAAAACTTAGAAAGAGAGCTATAGTGCGAGTAAAATCGAGAGAGCTCGCGCGCCGTCTTGTGATAGCCGTGCTGGACTTTACAACATGTTAGTATGGATTTCACAGTTGCGTACAACCAGAATCCAACATCCATCGACCTGTCGCTCCCGAAACGCGATAGTTCAACGCATACGGTATTCCAGAGCCGTCCAGTTATTTGATTAGCGCGGATCGAGTTCGTGTTTGCGCCGGCCGGCGGGCTCCCGGGGGCCACAAGCAAACATTTATGTTTGTCATTGATTTTCCGCTAAATTAATTTATCAACGAGCTGAGATTCTAATCGAATTTCGTTGACGGGGATTGAAATCACGTTTCGATCCCCGTCAATGAAACCGTTTCGTCCATCGTTTATTTTTCTTAAGTTATACTTAGCTTCGGAATGTTAGCTTGCCTCTATAAGTATACCTATTTTGTTTTTACACGGTTAAGAAGAAGTACCTAGAGCTGAAATGAAACCTTGCAAATACCATTCCCACAGACAGGTACGAATCAACCATATTCTCCCGTCAGCAGAGCACAACATCGCCAGGAACAATGCTGATTTGTGTGGTAAACAAGCGTACTGCACCGGATGTGAGCCACGTGGTAGAAATATCGCTAGGACATTGCCGACATGTTAAATGTTTATGAGAGTTAAATTACGGTAGGTAATTAAATAATTTAGGTCTCTCGCCGCGCTGTGGGCTAAGATAAAGAATCCGCTCTCCATAGAAATAGACAATTTAAGATTAAAGGATAAGTGCTTTTTTTTTTCGGGAAATGCCTTCTTCTGGTCATTATTATACCACAAAATGATTTTGGGATAATTTGGCCCGGTAAATAAATACTTATATAAGCCTATAAGAAAAATCGGATTTTCTCTGAAAGTAAAACGAAAACCATAAGATAGAGCCGTTATTTAAAACATATTTTTCTGCTAAATTACCAAGAACTCCGTTAACTCCTCGCAGACACTTATAATACCTACTGTTATGATAACGACTAGAAGAAGCCATTTCCCGAAGAAGGGAAACCATACATTTTAAATTGTCTATATCTATGGAGAGCCGATTCTCAGCCCTCAGTGCGCAGGCAACAAATTCCTCTCTCAGGATCTTTACGCTTGGATTGCAATAGCACTGTTACCAAAACCCACCAATCTTAGTGCATTTATGAAACACGTTTTCTTTCCGAAGGAATTGCCTATTTTCTTTTTCACAGGTTGCCTTAAAAAGGCAGCAGGCTGCAGAAGACAAGATAGCCCTGCACTTGGCCTCTGTAGAGAGTGGGACAGCTCTAGCGGCGTTACCCCCCGGTCGCATTTACGGCATGCGTGTCACGGGGCCCTGCCCGAACCTTGACGAGCCAGATTCCGCAGCTGACGACCATACCGTAAGGGCACATTTCATCTCTTGCGGCAAATAATATTTAATTGAACTATATCTCTGTTGATTACTTGATTTGGACGCGGCTCTAGAGCGTGCGCGTCGGATGGGCTCTCTCTAAACGACTTTACTGACGCATGACGGACTGACGTGAATGCGTTGTCTAATTTGTTGATTACCTACTGTGTAGACTAAGTTAGGCCTCATAAACGGGACTCACGCCCGCAACTAGATCTAATTGTAAAGTATCATCGCCGTTTACGGTGTGCACTGCAATAATAAGATTAATAAATAGGATACTTTTGTACCTAAGTTGGAACTTTTATGTCGTAGTTAGAACAGTTTAATAGTTTCCCAAGTTTAATCTTGTGTTAATTTTTAATCAGTGTAGGAATTTAATTTACTGGTTTGCCCGTAGCCTATACACATCGACAGCGAAACGAGTGACTCCCTACCAGACTGCTGCGTGGCTTCTCCCGATTCTGGCGGCAACACATCAACCTCTCCGAGACCACGGTGAGTACCGATACCTGACACTGTCACGTTTAATGGAATCATTTGGTTTATTAATACGCTACCTAATAGCAATAGACATAAGAGGGGCAATTGAAAATTATTATCAAAATTGAAGTTTGTGGGTGCAATCCAATCGGCATCGCGTTTACAAACGGATCGGCCGATTTCACTGGCGACGCGACGTCACACACATTAGAAAAGCAATTGTAAATATGTCTTCCTTTTTCTGTAATAGTACTTAATAGCCACCAATAGTGCTCTATTTAAAGTTTATCTAAATGTACCATGACTATTGTTTGTAGCGTTAGTGCAAGCGAAGAGGCTGAAGCAGAAACTTCAGTGAGCACAGCCGGGCTTGAAATGCTGAGCAAACTATTCCCGGGCAAGAAGCGCTCCGTGCTGGAACTTGTACTGCGACGGTGCAACCACGATCTCCTGCGCGCCGTCGAACATTGCAATGTGCAGCATGTAAGTAACCTTCATTTTGAACTTTTTTACAACCGGTTAGATTGCATTCGAAACTAATATTGAGGTGGTTTTAGATTCTTCTCCCTTTTCGGAATAGGAAGAAGTGACCCTCATTTGAGCTTTTTAGTTACACGATCAATTGTATTCAAAATCCATATGCAGGTTTGATCCGACTGAGGGGGTCTCCAAAATACGAGTCAGTTATTGGAAAAGAAAATATGGCCACCATTTTTAACCAACTTCAAATCGAGAAAGTTTTCAATTCGTCGTAATCTTTATTTTTTTATGTTTGTTCCCGGATTACTCGAAGACGCCTGGACCGCTTTTGGAAAATTCTTTTTTTATTTGAAAGGGTCTCTTTTCAAACTGGTCCCATGATTACGAGTATCAGGTCAGAATCTGATGATGGGATCCTGAAGAAATCGAGGGAATTCTTCAAATAAGGCGAATTACTGATTTTTTTGATTAGTTTCGTTATTCATTTTTAGATATTTCTAATGCTTGTAACTCACATGACCATTTCCAGGCCCAGACCGATAAAACGTTGCTGGCCAGTGCCAGGGCCAGTACCAGCTACGAGAGCCCCGTGTCGAGCTCCGAGGAGTCGCGATGGTCGGCGTTTCGGCCTGTGGGGCAGCGGCCGATGCTGCCCGCGTTGGTGATGGGCCGAGTATGCGGCTCTGACTGGTTGGTACCCCTGCCAGCGCTGCCGGCGCTGTCGGGGCCGCTGCTGCTGCCGTTCCAACACCAGTCGCCAGTTTGCAACCCCTGCGCGCCCGATTGTAGGCAATGTAATCGACATTAAGTCATACTATTCTGTATAAATTGTACGCAAGCATTAGCGTCGAGGGTATCTAGTACCGGTTGGCTTGTACTTCCGCCAGCGCTGCCGGGGCCGCTGATGATGATGCCGCGACAGTGTTAGCCGCCAGTTTGCGAACCCTGCGCGCCCGACTGTAGCCATTGAATTCGACATTTAATCGTTATTCTGACATTGATTAGTATAAACAAAACATGTATTTTGTTTAGGAGTTAACAATGTTTAGATTGAACGTAAGTTTTAGTCATGTGCTTAGTGATTATTTTTTATAGCCAAAGAAAGTTGCCAAATATTCGTTACTATAATTAAGGAGTTAGAATAAGTTCATACCTATCTGTATTTAATGTAAACTTATAAATTAGAAAACGAATTAAACGTATTAGATGTTACATCTTACATACAGTTGTATTTTTTCACATGTTTTAACTTAGGTATACGTACCAAATTAATTTTCATACACCATTCACCAGATAGTATCAGTGTAATCAGCGTAATTTGGGGTAATTAGCAGATATAATTTGTGAACTCGAATGGATACCTAATAAAAAAATTGGAATCTCTTTAGTTTTGTGGTCCTTCGTACCAGACTACCAGATAACCGTTTTATGACTCCAGCGACCATCCTCATTGTCAAACATTACTGGAATAAACCAAATATGCAGCTAAGCCTGCCAAATCGTATTATGGTAAGTACATTTGCAGTGTAAACAGCTAATAAATACAAGTTAGTAGTGCAAACGCAGCCCCCTAATTGCCGGCGGGCGCGCGGACAGTAACAAATCCGTGACAATAATCCAAATGAAGACAAAATACAGATCCCCTTTCTATCAAACTTTCCTGACTCTAGGAAAACACGTTTATTCCTTTTTTAGGGTTCCGTAGCCAAAATGGCAAAAACGGAACCCTTATAGTTTCGTCATGTCCGTCTGTCCGTCTGTCCGTCTGTCCGTCTGTCCGTCTGTCCGTCTGTCCGTCTGTCCGTATGTCACAGGCATTTTACTCGAAAACTATAAGGTGTATTTGAATAAAATTTTGAGGATAGGTGTATTTTGTTAGCCGCTACATAGTTTTGTAATTAAAATGACAAAAAAAAAAATTTTAAGGGTGCAATCCATACATAAAACTAAAAGTCAAAAAAATTTTTTTCATTGTGACCCCCCGTGTGGCACATCAATCGATAGGCCTTTCAAAATAAATATAAGGTTTCTTAGCATTTTTTTTGATTAAGTGAATAGGGTCGGAGATAATCGCCCCGAAAGTCACTAAAATTCTGTCCCCCCCCCTCTAATTTTTGAACGGTGTATTTTAAAAATATGGAAAAATTCATGGACATAGGGCTTATTAATTTCATTCACCGAAAATTGTTTTGAACAAGATCGGTTCAGAGGTTTTCGAGATATTGCTGAAAAACTGACTTCCTCAAAGAAAAGGACGTATGTGCCGTAAAATTTCTGTGACGATACGACCTTTTTAATAGGCACGGAACCCTTCGTTTTGCGTGGTCCGACACGCACTTGGCCGGTTTTTTTTAAAGGTGCGTTTCTAATTTAGCCACTGTAGCCGAGTGCCTTACCACGCGACTTTCATTGGTCGTGGGTCGTTTTCAAAAACTTATGTATACATAGCATTTGATAGGTATTTTAAGGCGATGCCTTGATTCGAGTCAATTTGCGAAAACCACGCCCGCCCGCTCGTGAGAGGCACACTTATGCCCTCTACTCTACTCACGAGAAAAAGAGAAGCAACCCTATTCGGGAACGGATTTTTTGGACAAATTACAATAAATACCACTAAGTTAGGTGTGTTTTATGCATATTTCATTAAGTGAGACTTTATTTTGATTGTTCCGTAAAATAATGTATTGTTCGAGTAGGCTGAGTTAAAAAAAAAAAACCGGCCAAGTTCGAGTCGGACTCGCGCACGAAGGGTTCCGTACCATTGTCTATAAAAACGGCAAAAAAATCTTATCTGTTGTATGGGAGCCCCAGTCCGACTCGTACTTGGCCGGTATTTGTTGTTATAGCGGCAACAGAAATACATCATCTGTGAAAATTTCAACTGTCTAACTATCAGGGTTCCTGAGATACAGCCTGGTGACGGATGGACGTACGGATGGACAGCGGAGTCTTTTATAGTATAGGGTCCCGTTTTTACGGTCAGATGGCAGTCGGATCACAAGGCAGTGTGGCGATCGGATTCTCTTGAAATTTTAATAACGCAAAAAACACGAGTTTAGAGCCTGAAATAATAGTATACTTAGGTATGTTTAATCTTAAAGGGGTTCATACTGCGTGCGTAGGTTAATATGTAGGTAGGTGATTTAGTTCAAGGTGTTTTAGATTCGTTCTCGTTTTTCGGACTACTGATTTTTGAACTAAGTAAATATAAATACCTACCTAGTACATTATATATACGTGGTAAATAAATGTTAATATATTTTCTTTTATATCAAACGGTAGACATAATTGCCATTCATGTCCGTTTTTTATGAAAGTTTAAACAAAGATCAATGTCTATAGACATTTGCATACAATTTACATAATTCGCTCACTTACCTAGCCATCGTTACAATGTCTGGACTTGTTTGAAGTCAAGAAAGAGAATTGGATATATCATAATTCAACTACCTCAGTAAAATGTTGTTCTTGTGTTTGGCTTTTATTTTGTTAATGGTAGTTTGTGACGCTCACTATTTTATTAGAGTGTACTTTACCGTGATAGGTAGCAGATTGTTTAAAAGCAAAATCAATATTAAAGACACCGCTACTGTTTATGGTAAGCATTTTACTGCTTTATAAGTTGAGCCGAGGAGCTTGCCTTATTTACTTTGAGTTTCGTTTTAAGATGGGGTTAAACGGTTAAATCTGGTCCAATCCACATGTTTTCTGCGAGTAGGGTGTCAGTGGTTCGCAATTAAAGTTTACCAATGCCGCAATAAAAGGGATAATTTTATAGTTATTTCTCGGAGGTCAGACCTTGATATATATTTTTATTAAGAAGTATTAACGTCTGCTAACGACACTAATACATTTCAAAGTAAAAGGAAAAATCAAAAAAGTTATCGCTCCGCAGCAGATCTTTCTGATAGCTCAGTTGGCTAGAGCGACTAGCCGCGTATGTTGCAAGTTCGAATCCTGCACACTCATTTAAATTTTAGATAATGTACACAGTTTAATGATTTAGTCTTATGTGCAAGGACTTTTTCACCCCCGACGCAGAGAGAGGTGTTATAAGTTTAACGTGTCTGTGTATCTTGTCTGTGGTATCGTAGCTCTCAAACGGATAGATCGATTTAAATGCGGTTTTTTTGTGTCATAGATAATTTTAACCCGAGTGTTCTTAACCATGTTTCATCATAATCTATTTAGCCGTTTTTGAGATATTGAACTTTGAAATGAAAAAACGGGGGTTTTTCAACTTTTCTAAGTTGTAGTTATAAATTTATTTATATGTTTCATGCATATCGACCTGGCCGGGAGACGGCGTGGTGACGTGAACTCCTGGTCAGGCTTCTCATTCAAACCTAAAGGTACCTTATTTCGATCCTTTTCGTTGTCCGTTTTTCTTCAAGGCATTTGTACCCTGCACGACTGTGACATCGGCTTCAGTGCTATGCGCCTGGACAGGCTAGTGCGCGACTTGGATTTTGCCCGCTACGTATTCTACGATCGCACGGGCATCTTCCCGAGGAGTCAACAGCTGCGCATCAAGTCGCTGCAAGGATGCACACTCACGCTCACCTCGGAGCCGATACCGCTGTTTAAAATATATAGAATAGACACGAAGGTTAGTAAATTGGGTAATTTAATGATGATGATACTTACAAGGTACGAACACTAGGTACCTATACTTCTTTGGCGCAGTGACCCAAAATACGCGTTTAAGCCGTAGTGCGGCATTTTTCTCGGTTCTGCGCTAATTCTTCCCAATGAAGATGATTAAAAATGTTGGTGATCAATAAATACCTTCTCTGAGCATTATACTTGTTCCAAGACACATCCTTTAGATATAACAATACACAATACCTACTACACCTATACGTCTGTCAATCTGTGTTAATTAATAAGTAACATTATAAACTCCGCCCCGCTGCCGACGCAATCCGCCCTAATAGGGATTGATTTTTGATAAATATATCTGCGACATGTAAACACCCATATTATGATCGAAATTGAATAAACATAATATAACTCATTATAGTGGGTAGCTAGAAGCTATTCAACCCTTTTCGTGTTACGATACTACTTACCTACGGCCTAGAAACCAACACGGCTATCACAAGACGGCGCGCGAGCTCTCTCGATTTTTCTCGCACTATCCGTCTCTCTCCTATTAGAAAACCTAGAAAGAGAGGTATAGTGCGAGAAAAATCGAGAGAGCTCGCGCTCCGTCTTGTGATAGCCGTGCATGATATGTATTATCAAAGGTGAAACCAAATATCGTTCATCTTTTGTTTCAGCTCGTGTACTGGGACGATCGTTCTCTGTTTTTCGAACACGAAGTCATCTCTGACGGCAAAGTGCGATCGTTCCTAGTGTCCCGCCAGCATGCCATCGGGGAGCGCGGGGAGTCCACCGCGGCGCTGCTCGAGGGCCTATCGGGCTCCGAGCGGAGGCCGCCGTGCCCTGATTACATTCAATGCTGGTTGAAGAGTATGGAGATATCTAGTAGAAAGTTAAGATGTTGAATATACGTTGTTCAGTTATTTATTTGCTGTTTTATTTACCACTATTTTCAGTTTTTCAGTTAAGTAGCATTTGACGCAAGATTTATTTGAAGGCAATGACGATGGCATAGTAAAGCCGGGATATGTACCTACTGTGAGCCTTAGGTGGAAAACACTTCTTCATCGTCATACTGTAGAAATATAAGAACGGCATAATGATTATTACCTACCTACTCATAAACGTATACCTGTAACGTGACTGTACCTGAAGATATGAGGTTTTTACTAGAATTTAATGAACTTCGGAAATAATAAATCTGGGGGCACGGCAGTGCCCCCGCCAAGTCGAGCGCGAAGCAAACACTGCCTAGGTACCATCCTTTCCTGGAACCATTTCGCCGCATTTTCAGGCCCCTATTTGAGAACCTCTGGATAAGACCAGAACGCAGAAATTTTCGTCATCCAGTAAGCTATAATCACATACTTAAAATCCAAAATTTCAAGTCTGTAGGTCATTTAGTTCCGAAGTTAAGCGAAAGCAAAGTTTCGCATTTATGACAGTAAGCCACTCACTCACTCATGATCATCAGAATAGAACTAGTACTTTCCATAAACTCAGAGAGCTGAAATTTGGTACAGAGTTAGGGTTTAATGGCCACATAAAGGGAAAACTATAAAAACTAGGATAATCGAAGATCTGGAGTACCTGGTGACCCTGATTAGAAAACACAAGAGCCCAACCAAACTATTAGAGATCGACATATTACCGTCGTTACAAAAAATATTCAACTTGGTGGGCCGCTTCAAAAATAAATCAATATGCCCACGTTTCTACAAAAAGAAGTGAAATCCTACCAAAAACATTCTGTAAAAAACTAGCCAAGTCTCGATGGAGCTGCTTGTTTATCTCTAAAAAGTAATGAAATCTCGACAAAGTCGTGCCAAGTCTAAGGTTCCTTACTGCGATTCCTTTATTATTATAGTTAATGTTGTGTGACTTGGCCGTTGAAGGGTACACAAGGGTACAAAACCAGGTGAGCTACAATTAACAGGTTATTGAATCAACGTTTTCCAAGTGGCAATTTTCCATCGTCAATGGGTAGCGGTTCTGGCGACAGATTGGTGCAATGGTGTCATGGAGCACCTGGTTTTGTACCCTTGTATAAACTCAATGAAGAAGGTTATTAAAGGTAAGCTCAAAAGTTTATTGAATCAAATTCCTGGT
This sequence comes from Epinotia nisella, assembly GCA_932294315.1. Taxonomy (NCBI): domain Eukaryota; kingdom Metazoa; phylum Arthropoda; class Insecta; order Lepidoptera; family Tortricidae; genus Epinotia; species Epinotia nisella. The sequence goes on from OW028681.1 coordinate 16,468,710, forward strand.
CTATTACAATGCGTCTCACATTAACTTAATTAGGTATACCTACCTTACCTAACTTGTAAATTATAATGACCGCCAGAATTTTGCATGCGGAATTTATGCAATAAACAGATATCGAATAAAAATGTTGAATCACTATCAAAACCAGTCGGTTCATATAGTCCCGTTGCGTCGAAACTGCGCCTAACTTCACAGAGTCAACCGGTTCAACGATCTTGCCACCACTTCATTGTTGTTGCGTTCACAACTCTGCCATCCAGAACTTAAACGTCGTATGATACACCGCTCATACTTACGAAAGGAGACGCATTTAAATGATCATTACTAGACCTTATTACAATCTGTTAAGGTCTAATGGTTTCTGTGTCATCATTTATATAGTTACTGCTTTGTTCTTTTGCATTCCAATACAATTTACCGGTATTCACATACCTCCCTAGTCTCTGTTACTAAACGAACGTCAAGATCAAATAAACAATTACTTTTTACATTCTCTTAAAATGTTGTGCGTGATAACAGTTCTTATATTGCTGGCGTATATGTTCTGGGATGTGAACTACTTCCTCCGGACCGCCTTTACCATAGGAATTGGAAGACTCTTCCAAAAGAAATGCGGCGTCAACGATACCACTACCATTTACGGTAAGTTTCCTTTACTTTATTAATTATGCGCATTACAATTTAGCTTACTTTAACCTTGTCTATTACTTGGTTACTTTTGGTACCATTACTACTAATACTTTTAATATAGGTATCTGGGGGCATGGCGGTGCCCCCGCCAAGTCGAGCAAAACAAAGATCCTTTTTTCGAAGCCATTCATTCAGGCCATTTTCAACATCCTGTAAGTTTGTGCTGGCTAAAGCTAGAACGTTGAATTATCAGTAACTTATAGAGCATAATATGGCTTAGTTATATTCTCAATAACATTCAATTTGAACTTTTAGTTTAAGAACCCGTCAATGTTCCTTAGTTTTGTCACTGATACACTTACTGACTGATCAACTTAATTCTAAGCAGCAGACCCACAAGCTCCAAATTTTAAGCATAATTAGTTTTTAGCCTAAATTCATTTAAAAAACCTAAACGTATTGCAATTTCAGTTACGTAACAGATAGGTAGGTACAGTGCACTATACGATGTATTGCATGCGGTTAGTGTTAGATGTACAATGCACTATAAAACTATACAAACGTTATTTTATATTTCCATAATGCAAAGTCTATGCAAAAATATTATTCCCAGCTGCATTCATAAATTTGTATGTATTGATAACACAATAACCTACAAAAAGAAGTGAGATCTCATACAAACATTCCATGTAAAAAATAGGCCAAGTCTCGAAACTCTTCCACCGTAACAAATTGTGAGATATTTCGTTGAGCCAAGTCAGGTATTTTTATTATCTTTATTTTGCTCGCTAAATAAAATTTTGTGACTTGGCAATCATTTACGGTGGAAGAGTTTCGTTAAAGGCTGGCGTCCACTAGGCTCGCCGAGGCGAGTCGAACCGAATCGAATCGAAAATAATTCGCCTTCATACATTACCTATGAAAGTGCGTCGATTGACGCAGCCGCGGCGCGCCGAAGGCGAATTATTTCGATTCGATTCGACTCATAGCCGAGGCAAAATACGGTTTCGAAAAACATTAATTTATAATAGCGTTTTTTTTTGTTTATTTCATTTTAAAACATTATTCTAAGATGCTTTATTCAAGAATCCACCCAACTTTCCACCCGGAAGTAATTATATAGATTTAAATCAAACATTCATTGTCTTTTTTATTTTATTTATATTGAATATTGTAAAGCAAATGTAAATGAACCTAAATAAAGATAAAAAAAAATATTAATATTTATCCGGACTTTTTAGGAGCTAATTAAATATTGATTTTTTTGATGTCTGATTTTTTGTTGGATTTTGCCTCTAGGTAACAATTTAATTGATAATATATCCGTTACATTAAAAAAATTAGCTATTATAAATTATTTCCAAATATGTCATTTTTTCCATACAAGTTGTCAGTTCATTGCCTGGACTATCACCTCGGCGAGCCTAGTGGATGCCAGCCTTAAAGAGGAAGTGGCTGTGAGATTGTAGCTTTGTAAGTTTGTATGTTTTGGGTAATCTCTGGAACCACTTATCGGATTTCATAACTCGATTCTTTCACCTGCGTGTAGAATGGACTTTCTGGATGGTCATATAGGCTACATTTATTTTTATCCCGCGGTATGCCTGCATTCTTTGCAATACGCGGGCGAAGCCGCGCGGGCAGCTAGTTAGTTATAAAGAGAATTGTGCATTTACCCAATTTTAACTAAACGAAATCTAAGACATCTAAGTGATAGTTTTAACATCATTTTTTATTGTCATGTATGTCTACTCCTTTGTCTCTGTGTGTCTTTTGTGTAGTGAATAAATGTCTTCTTTTCTTTCTTTTTTTTTAACACGTCGATGGACAGTAGACTCCTACACATTGTGTCTGACAGTTGTGTCGTAAGAATTAAGACAAATAATTATAATTGTTAATTCAATTATAAAATTTCTCACAGTTAAGCCCAAAATAACCTAAAAGATTTGATGATAATTCAGAAAACGACGCCGTGTCAAAGTCATGTAGCAATAAACCTTCTTAGGTACACATCACTAACTTTTGTAATTGTCAATCAGATTCACACAAAACACATCGAAAAATGTACCTACTTAGAAACTTATTGTTACTACTACGCAAATAAGTAATTAATAAGTAGGTATACTAAGTACCTATACATTTGCATCGCTAATTACTTACCATGATTTGCTAAACTGTATTGTCTATTGCATATTAGATACGTTTGAAAATGTGTAGGTATATATATTATATATTGTTAATTGTTATATTTAGGTAGATCGCTGCTACTTGAATAGGGTTATCAACTTACCATAATCATAGCTACTTGCTCTGTAGGTACGGTCGGCCTCACAAGGGGCTTAACACCTTTGTACAGTCGCCGTCAGATATATCGGAGCGGCCAAAGTGCACACAAATATCTGAACACGACTCTAATGCCTCGACAATAGAGACGTGTTCAGATATTTGTGAGCACTTTGGCCACTGCGATATATCTGATGGCGACTGTACCGTATAGTAATAGTAATAGTAATAGTCATTTATTTATCGCATTAAACATTAAACTACAAGGTACTTAGGTGTTCAGCTACTTATGAGGCCGACGTACCTATAATTAGATTTTTTTAAGAGCCGATATTTGACAGCCATCATCCCGGTGTAACGTCAATGACGACATATGATGACATAAATGGTACTGGGATGACAGCTGTCAAATATTGGATGTAAGGGCATTTTCACTATTATGTGGTGTTGTGTGCCTGGTTGTAAGTAAGACCGCCACGCCGCCACCAGAACTCCCGAGAATGCTGCGTTGAGAGTGAGGAAACTGCACATAACGTATCCTCAAACCAATTAGGAGTCCGGAATCGCGCTTGTGACTCTTAGTCCAGGCAATGAACTGACAACTTGTATGGAAAAAATGACATATTTGGAAATAATTTATATTAGCTAATTTTTTTAATGTAACGGATATATTATCAATTAAATTGTTACCTAGAGGCAAAATCCACCAAAAAATCAGACCTCAAAAAAATCAATATTTAATTATCTCCTAAAAAGTCCGGATAAATATTAATATTTTATTTTATCTTTATTTAGGTAACATTTGTTTTAAAATATTCAATATAAATAAAATAAAAAAGACAATGTATGTTTAATTTAAATCTATATAAATACTTCCGGGTGGAAAGTTTGGTGGATTCTTGAATAAAGCATCTTAGAATAATGTTTTAGAATGAAATAAACAAAAAAAACGCTATTATAAATTAATGTTCTTCGAAACCGTATTTTGCCTCGGCTATCTCCTGCACGGCTATCACCAAGACGGCGCGCGAGCTCTCTCGATTTTTCTCGCACTATACCTCTCTTTCTGAGTTATAATAAGACGGATAGTGTGAGAAAAATCGAGAGAGCTCGCGCGCCGTCTTGTGATAGCCGTGCAGGGATATCAATCACGCATAGACTAGCTACTAGGGTATCCGTTCACCATCAGGCAGGTCGTATTCGTGTTTGCCACCGGCGTCGTGGTATAAAAACAACCAATCTAAAACATATAGCTCCTGCTTACGTTTAGACTGTACAGTAGAATAGAGAACAGGGTCACAAGAACATCTGTCACAAGCATAACAAACTTGATTGTCGAGAATTCTGCTTGTGGTTTACAAGCTTTTATGTACCATAGCCTACAAAAATGAATGGATATAGCGAGACGAACTTCTGCAATAAAATAACTACCTGTAATGGCAACACATTTACTAGTTACATCTTTAAGTAAGCTTAGAGATTAGTGACTTTTATAATTGTATATTTATCCTTAAGCCGTCCACCCACCACATCCAAATTGGCAAAGTACTTAATTTAAATTGTTTTTAAATCAAACGAAACGAATCAAACTCTGTTCCAATTTATAATGGTACAAACAAACTCCACTGAAGAGGAAGATGGCTTTTATAGGCCTTTGAGCGGCTAGAGAATATTATTAAAGTGAGTGGTGCTGTTTACCATAACGATACAACCCCACTGTCGGACTTCATTCATGGAACCAACCAAATAAAAAAAAATCTAATCATGTTCCAGGTTTCTGCACCACACAAGACGTGGACATCTTTCTGCGTCACATGAACAACGCGCGCTATGTGCGAGAGTTGGACTTCGCACGCTTTCACTTCTACGACCGCACGGGCATCTACGAGAACATCACTAAAGCTAAAGGACACGCCCTTCAGGGTGCTTCAAGTATCCGGTACAGAAGGACCATCCCGATCTTCACTGCGTATAAGGTGGAAACTAGGGTAAGTAATTACATCATTGCGTCTACCCCTAAACAGTGGGGTTTCTGCACCACACAAGCCGTGGACACCTTCCTTCGCCACATGAACAACGCGCGCTATGTGCGAGAGCTGGACTTCGCGCGCTTCCAGGGTAAGTAATGGCGTTTTTGCAATCTGTACCTAATGGGCGGCATTTTTGCATACATTAAGACGTGAACACCTCCCTTCGGCACATGAACAACTAAGAGTAATAACTCCGCATACACATGACTAAATAGTTAGTGGAAACTAGGGTAAGTTACGACATTTTTGTTGCACAAACAGGCTGGCTCACTTAAAGAGTGGTCACTACGAGTATCTCATCTCCCACGTTAATCTGTCACTTCTTGTAAATGGGTGTAGGTACTTAGTTACACACATATTTTGTATTCAACATCTAGCTAGACTACAAAACCGGATCAATTAACTATATACAATTGAATATACAATTGATTAAACATTCAATAACACAGGAAAGTTGTATTGGCTGTATATTATTTATAATTTATATTAATAACCTCCCAAGAACTCTGGAAGAGCCATGTGTAGTTTTCGCGGACGGTATCTCAATCTAACATCATGTCGGAATGACCAAGAGCTACGCTACATATAAGTAATATACTAACAACACTGACAGACTTCCTGATTGACCACAACTTAGAAATTAACCTTTTTAAAACAAAAATCATACAATTTAGGCCTTATCAAAAAAAAATGCATTGGACATTAAAAAAATTGTTTTAACGGATGAACAGTGCAATGTGTAGATACATTTACCCTTCTCGGCGTGGACATCGATACACATATAAATGGGAAGTCGCATGTTCAAAAGATTAAAAATGAACTTTCAAAATTTGTCTTTACTCTAAGAGTCTTCTACTGACTTCCACTGTGCTTTAATTGCCTACTCGCATACGCGTTTTCATGGCTAAAGTACAGGGTAATTCTTTGGGGTAACAGTACTGACATTAACGATTTATTTATCCTTCAAAAAAAGTGCGTTTTGCGGAAAAGGGACAGAATATACCCTTCCTAAAATTTTGGACACTTATAACTTTGTGATTATTTAATCCCCTGCTTTTTTCACCATTTGACAATATTTTTAATCCTTTTTCGAGAAAATTCATAATTATTGGTTATTTTATTTAGTCTCTACACCCCTGTTATGAACATAAGTCTCATAAAAGCAGTATGGGTATAAAATACAAACTGTAGGCATGCCGTTATACATGAAATCATTCTTATTACAGTTGGCGTACTGGGACGATAAGACCCTGTTCATCGAGCAAAAGTTCGTCACCCTGAGCGACGGCTTCGTGCGGGCTATCGTGCTGTCTCGGCAGAACCTCCTCGATGTCACCGCTGAAACCCTCTTCAAGGGCATCCCTGGCGCTGAACAGAAACCTACTTGCCCAGAGGAAATTACACACTGGCTCCAGTCCATTGAAATCTCGAGTGCGCGACTAAGAAAAAAAGATTAACTTAGAGAAATGGTTTATTTAATACATTTCGTAGTTTTTTAAAATATGTCTTATAGTGGATAGATTTGATGTACTGGTTCTGAAGTAACAGAAATGCATCGATGACACAGTTGCACCGCAATATTCTTCAATGATATTTCTGGTGTTGGACAGAGCCTACCTGCCCAGAGGAAATCACACACTGGCTCCAGCCCATCGAGATCTCGAGAGTGCGACTAAGGAAGAAGGATTCATTTTAGGGAAAGGGTTTATTCAATACATTTAGCAGTTTCTTAAAATATGATTTATATAGTGGATAGCTTTGATGTACTGGTTCTGAAACGGCAGAACTTCATCGATGCCACAGCCGTAGGTAACGCTTCAAGAGCATCTCTGGTGTTGAACAGAAGCCTATCTGCCCTGAGGAAATTACACACTGGCTCCAGTCTATTGAGATCTCGATCGCGGGACTAAGGAAGGAGGATTAAGTTAGGGAAAGGGTTTATATAATACATTTTGTAGTTTCTTAAAATATGTTTTATTATGGATACCTCTGAAGCAACAGAACTTCATCGATGTCACACACAGATGAACATTCTTCGAGGGGATCTCTGGTGTTTAACAGAAACCAACCTGCCCCGAAGTGGTCACGCACTGGTTATTACTCTACCCCGATGTGTTTGAGTCCTTATCAAGCGCGTGGCTTATTCATTAGATGTTGTACACTTTCTGTAAAATAATGTTACCTCTTGGGTCACTTTTGATATCCTGACACGACAGAACTTTACCCAAGACTCACAATTCACTGCCGAAGCACTTTTCAGGGGTCACGAAATATAAATCGAAGTTAGAATGGTAATTTTTCAATCGCAAGTAGTAGGTACCAAGGCTAACAATATTTTAAAATCAATCCATCCCATTCAATGATAAACCGTTTCCAATACCAGCCCGCCTGATAAAATTCCCAACAAAACACATCCCATCGGGACCGCCTTTCGAAACATCTCAAAGTGTTTTAGTCCAAAACTTTGTTATTTTAAAATGACTAAAACAAAATAAATACACCTAATTAAAAAGCCAGCCGGCACCACAAATGGTGAAAAGTACAAAATAACAGAAGGTATCGCATTTCACCGCCACACCACTCCGGCGACGCGGGTCGGATTACTGTTTACACAACCTGCACATCATGAGCACGCGGATTTAGGGATATAGAACAACACTCACACAAACCAAACTGGCCTTTAACATCTCGTCGTTAAGGCTGATGATGGTGGATCAAAGCTAAAATCGCGAGGTGAATCCCCTTGCTGACAAAATAGTGATGAATTTCGTTCTATGTTTAAAAAGAGAGTAAGTGCGTCAATGTGACAAGCAAACAATTATTCAGTGTTAAGATTAATAAAGTGCAATTTTCCACTATTTTAGTAATGTCGAAGTTGTGTCGGGAATTAAAAATCGCTAGTCTAATGTTGTGTGTAAACATTGGGTTTGGGTAAATTAACTTTATCATTAGTGTATCAGGTGCCATCAGCTCACTGAAATATTGAAAATGCTTAGGTACCTTCGATTTATTATGAGAGGCGTGACTATTACCTACACATCAAGAATGTCTAGTCTCAATAGTAGGTAACATGGTGACACGGATATTAGAATATCACAGAATAGGTGTTAGACTTAGACTTACGTATTTAGAAAGTCCACTGTCTAACAAAGCCGATGTTTGACACCTAGAAAAGTCAAATCATAATTACGTCCTTTTTCGTTGAATGTTAGCGCGTCAATGCTATGGCACAAAGCGCGAGAGCCGAGTTTAATCGAAGCGCCGTGGGACAGGGCTAACATGGTATCCGCCTTGACAAATTCTTTATCTTCTTTTTTTACCCACCACAGCTTCGCATTCAAGCGAAGGTGGATCTTTGTATGCAAGCTGAGTTACAAAGAGAAGTAGTTTAATAATTACCTATAGAGCATACCTTTCGCATTATGTAGGTACTCTTTAGGAAAGGATCAATACTTTATGTCTATCATAAACAGTTTGGTATATTCAGGTAATTAGGTAGCAGCCATTTTTACAGCACGTTCCATGCCGGTAACAATTTAACTGTTTACAATGTGATCTGCTATCAAGGCGGTCGACCGGCATTCTTTGATGTATGCCTTCGTCGCCACAACTATCATGTCGATTAAAAAGTTTCGGGCGCAATGCCTGTGAACTTGTGAAGTAGCTCGAGTTTTGTGCCCTTTATTATTAGTTCGGCTGCGGCGGCACCCGGTGGCGACCACACACGTGACGTGTGAACGGACGTATTGATCTTGATACTAATTCATAACTTTCTTCGATCTGTATGCTTTCGAAAGTCTGGTAAATCGTTTCTCGTGAATGGCATTGTACCTATTGTCTTTTTTGACTGTTATGTAGTTGTAAACTTTAGTGTGTTTTTTTAAATAATTATTTGGCTAATATTCAGCAGTTAGTTAGTTAATATTTATACTATTGGGTCAATAAACTTTAATCATGATAAAGGATGATCAAACATAAAGGGAAGTAATCATGGCAACGAGCAACAAAAAATAGTTGATTGGCCCTATTATTCTTATAGGTAACTACCTAAGTAATTGGAAATCAGAGAAAATTTCATCATGCGACAGCACACGAAAATTGCAAGTTTCTGGTTCGTTCTACATTTCTAGAGCCGGTCTAGTTCAGCCTAGCTACCTGTGTGGATCCAAATCATATTTTGATTGATTCAATAAAATTATTATAACACAACTTATTGAGTTTCACACCATAGGTCAAGGTAAAAATGAATATTTCGCTGATTACAATTTTTTTTTTGTGTAACGATCAAGTTTGTTTAGGACACGTCTAATTATCAGTGGCGCTAACCGCCTGAGTCTTGTCGCAAAACCAAAACAAAATATCCATTAGCTTTAGTGGGCCGCTTCGGATCATGTATTTTTATTTATTCAATGTAGATAATTGTTACCTATATTTTGTAACTAGCTGTGCCCGTGCCTGCGTTCGCGTATGGTTTAATAATTATGATGATTTATGACCATTAAAAGAATAGACAATGCATGTTATCTATTATGTTGGTAGAGCCTATCGTGCTAGGGCCTCTGATATCCTTAGAATATGTAGGTACTTACACTGACATTGGTAGAAGTTGTCGTGAATGATTTACTCATGTAGTAATAGTACATTACTCATCTAGGGCGGTAAAACAAATAATGTCTCAGGGCGCAGCAGCGATAAATATTAAATATGCGATCGGAAACTCTCCTTATTACCAGACTGCCGAAGGAAAGGAGGGTTATGTTTTACGAGCGTATGTATGTATCTATGTGTGTACAATGTCTTATTCTTTGGCACGCTCTGTAGACTAAACCGTTTGACGGATTTCGACATATGAGGTGTCGTTGGATTCCTCTTAATCGTGGGTGGGAGTGACATAGGCTATAATATTTGCAAAAAAAGCAGTTGGGTTTTTTGAAAAATCTTTTAATTCCACTTGTTTGATTATACAATTTTACGTCTCTCCATGGTCAGCAAGTGGGATTTTCTGCACGCGTAGCGAGCGGTAACTGCCACTTTATGGTCAAGTGTGACGTAAAATAACTGAAGGCATGCTTGGAAGATCCCTACGTCCTAACATGACGAAACTCTTAAATTCTCGGACAAATTTAATACTATTACATTATAAACAATATCTGAAATTTAAAAACAAAAGTATAGGACACCGCATGACCGCAGTGACGGACTTTAAATTGTTGAGCCGTTTAGAGCTTAACTTTATACTGGACACTTCATAGCTTCATAGAAAACCAAAATTAGTTGACACCTAAATGGCTCAACAATTAAAGTCCTTGGCCGTACCTATGACAAAAAAAGGTTGGAGAATCTCCTTGAAAGAAATCAATTTTGAGTATTTGAGTGTATATTTAATTTAAAAAAAAATGTTTTAACGCACATAAGGACGACATTTCATTGTATGTTTGAGAAAACGGCTTTTTGAAAATAGAACCAACCATGCGTAACGAACGTTGAGTTCTTATTTCAAATATTTTTTTTCTTGATTTATCGGGTTTCAGCAGCTAACCCTCGACTAGGTTTACACTGCTCGAGACTAGTTGAGGATCCTTTATGGTCGAAAAACCTATAAGATAATTTACTTTAAAAACAAAGTTTAAACCGACTTCAATTCAGTACTCCGCCAAGCCACGTCGGTACTTAAAAAATTCCACATTTCCTTTCCAATTTACCACATGAACTGCTTTCCGAGAGCAAATGCGTTGATTATTACAGAAAAAAATCCAAGTCGCTATATGTGGGCTGACAATATTTGAGGAGTTCCGTTGATTCCTCAAGGATCTCAGAATTGACACTTCATTATTTGCTAATTCAAAGGAATCATGTCAGAATCTTTGACGTAGGTACTTTACATCCTTGAGGAGTTCCATAAGTCATCTATGGTCTTCATCATCAGTTCCACTTCACCAAAATTGCGATTTCCGAGGGTAAATACACGAGTTATAATAGAAAATACCGAAATCACTACACGCGTGCTTATAAAATTTGAGGGTTGCCCTCAATTCCCCTGGGATCCCGTCATCAGATCCGGACTTGTGCTCACCCAAATAACTTGAAAGAAAACGGTTAAAGGTCTATACGTACTTATAAAATTTCAAAAAATATCCTCCATCTCCTAACCGTTGAGGAGTTGTACCTTCCATCATCAGCTCACAAACATGAAGTGATGACTTCCAGACGCAAATACCTGAATAGCTTTAGAAATAGTAGATTATACACCAAGGGGATAAAGCACTGTTTTATGTCACGGGAGCGAATTGAATCCCGAACGTAACGAAGGAAAGGACTCATAATTTAACTCCTGAGCGTAGCGAGGGAGTTATAAGTTAATTCCTGAGCGAAGCGAGGGAATTAAGACTGAGTCCTGAGTGCAGTGAGGGGTTCAACCGCCCAAGACTAAAACAGTCTTATCCCCGAGGTGTATACTCTACTTTTCACACCTTATGCGAGACAAAAAAACAGGCTCAGTAGATAAAAACACTTTCATCACTCGACATTTTCAATATTATTTTTGAAATTAAATCTTCTATAGGCACCTACAAGAACTCGATTTGTTCGTCACGCGTGAACAAAAGAAGGCGCGCGACGTTCCAAATTCGAAAGCACAAGCCGTGGTCCTAGATTCGAAATTCGAATTTCGAACACCGCGCTCCTCCGGACCGGGGTTCACACGGAGGCAAACTTCATTTATTTTGTCAAATCAAGTAGGCCATGGCCTAGGACAAATTGTGTTTAGCAAAATTAAACTTTATGCATATAGTAATAAGAATTATGAAAAGTGAAATCATATTATTAACCAGCGGGTTATAATGAAATTCAGTACAACATTATAACCCGGCTAATACCAAGGGATTTAATGTCTTGCTTTCGGTAGGGTTTACATGACATATAATTCGGCATTGTCGAGCATGTGGTTTGAAAATACATTTAACATGTAGTACGTGCCTGTAAAATTTGAGGGTTGCCCTCGATTTCTCTGGGATCCCATCATCAGATCCTAACTTGGAGAAAATGGGACCATCTCAGGAGTATACATTTTCGAATAAAAAAAGAATTTTTAAAATCAGTCAGCGTTGGGTCTACTGCCCATTTATCTCATCCTGTGCCCAGCAGTGGGACGTCTATAGGCTGATGATGATGATCATGAGTATAGATAAGACAAACAGTTATGGCTCAGAACTCCCAAACGAAAGGATAAATGTATTGAATTCGATTTTTTTGAATTTGAAAGGCTATTATTTTAAAGGATATTAAAAGAATCCTCAAATATGCGTAGAAAACAGCTTTTGAATAACGTTGAACACATAGTGAAGTGGATCAATTTCCTAGCCATTAGACATTACATCGCTTTTTGCTTATCTAAATAAGTAAACAAGAACAATTACGGGTGGTTAACCGACCAGAATATTTTAGTTAGGTTCCTTTAGAACCTTACATACCCGTACATTAGTCAAAATACAACAAAAATTTACATACTTAATCTAAATTAGTTGCATACTAGAGCCTGATGCAATACTTGAATTTCCCATCTTTATTCAAATTCTTAATGAGCACACTAGCAAGTTTGTTTGCCTCTAAATTACTACCTACCTACATAGAGTAAAAACATAATCTGGGGCAATTTTTTAAATTTTACAATACAACTTACAAAAAAAAAATTCGCACAATTTCTTAGTGTGCTTCAATTTTATTCCATCTAGTGAGAAAACGTAATGAAATATTCGTAACTTGGTGGAATATATATATCTACTGTAAAAATTTCAATTGCACATAGGTTAGGTGCAGAAAATATTCCATTCCAGATCGTCACATTTTTGTATGCAGTCTTTTTTATTTACATATATGGTCGTGACGCACTGGAAGAAAAAACTTACATAGTAAAATCTGGGACAATTTTTTTCTTGTATAAGGATCGATACTATCAATGATTCTGAGTAAGAAAAACCCAAAAATATCGAATTCTGAAAAAAAAGTTCATGTACACTTTTTTTTAAAAACGCTGATTTATGTACAGAATCTCAAGCTCTTCGGAACTATATACCTACCCATTTCATCATCCTCCTATCGTTTTTCCCGGTTGTGCCCTAAACGGACTCGGGGTCCACTTTGGCACCTTATTCCAAGTTAGGCGTAGACGTATTTTATTAGAAAGTGACTGCCTTACTACTTACTTACAATATATATAATTTTTCTCTAAGTAGTTAATGTTTTACCGCATTTTACTTTAGAGCTACTTGTACAACCCATATTAAATAGTTTGATCAATATTGATGTTTAAGCTCGTAAATGTGCTGTGGAATGTTTACCGGTAATTTTGATATTTGCCATAAGCCATAACTTACGTTTACGTCTACTATTTATGAGTATGACCGTCATATAAGTGCATTCAGCAAAGACGACTGCCGACAAAGAAACACAGACAAGACTTTATTCACGTAAATTATATTAACTGTCACGACAGGATGATACTACCACCAAGTATATTACTTCCCGTTGAAATATTACTAAACATACTGATAAATGACTATTTGAAGACATCTTTCTGCTTGACATTGGTTACGGAGACAGAAATCATGGTCGACCTACTTCCAAACATGACCTTTATGAGAATACAGCCCAGTGATTCAGATCTCGTAGAACAAATCTTGAGTGCATCGGAAAAAGCTTGTTCTGATTACATTATTCAAATGAACGAACCTGAAAACTTTATGAAAGCTTTTGAAAAGGTTAATCATTTAGGGAATGTAAGGAGAAGCGACAAGAAACTCATATTCTTGTCGTTACAAAACGAATTTTACAATACAAGTATAATTACAGATATTTTGTCGTTAAAAGAAAGTAGTTTTGTTGCTAATATCTTGTTTATAACACCTACTATGCAAAGCTCAGGCGACTGTAAGGCATATGATATGATAACTCATACATTTGTCGGTTCCGATGAACAACTACAGAAGCCTTTGTATTTGGATCGTTGGGATTCTTGTACCGGCCAGTTTGAGAGGGGATCGAATTTGTTCCCTCATGACATGTCGAATTTATATGGCAAGACGGTTAAAGTTGCAGCGTTTACGTATAAACCATATGTATTATTAGATCTTGATCCATCTGTAGCCCCATTAGGCCGCGATGGCATGGACATAAGATTCATTGAGGAATTTTGCAGGTATGTTGTATTGGTAGGTCGTCAAGTAATGGATTCGAATTTGTTTTTTAAAGTGGTAATTATGGAGCTACTTCTTATACATTTTTAGGTGGATAAATTGTACCATAGAAATTGTAAGACAAGACGATGGATACATGTGGGGAGAGATTTATGAGAACAACACAGGTGTCGGCCTCGTCGGCACACTGGTTGCAGATAGAGCCGAAATTGGAATAAGTAAGATAATCCTTATACCTACTTTCACTACAACATTCTAACTGTTTGGCAACGAAACACAATACTAGTTCATATAACTTTAAGAAGATGTTAGTTTTTCATTGTAAGAAATGATTATACTCGTACCTCCTATAAAATCAATCGCCTAACTTAACGAGAACGAAAAAAAAAGAGAGAAAAGTTTTGCGAACTTGTGGCTCAACATTGTGGCAACAGTCTTAGATCTGCATTAAATATTTTGTTGAAATCTATTATAGGATTTAATAAAGCGTAAATAATACCAAATTTAAGGATGATTCACAGGGCTCAGTCCCGTGCTCGTACCGAGTTCGGCCCGAGCCCGACCGGCACTTGATGACCGAGTTTTCCATACATTCGCCCGTGCGTCGGCCGGCCAACGGCGATACACCCGTCGATTCAAATGTTCCGGCGTCAGCCCGGGCACGGCATGGGTACGGAACTGTGAATCGTCCTTTAGAAATATTAATTATGTTTCAGCGTCGCTCTATTCTTGGTATGAAGAATACAGAGCGTTGGATTTTTCTGCTCCAATTATAAGAACTGCGGTCACTTGTATTACCCCAGCACCTAGGCAAGTATACGTAGTAGATACATTTGAAATCTAAAGTACCGAGTGCTATGTAGTTTACGCTTAAATTTACTTTTGTATCATCTAGCTCCGTGGATACAATTTTATACTGTGTCTCCTCTCTCTGAAAATCTTTTAACTGTTTTTTTTCTAAGGCCGCAGTCTATACCTGGACGCTAACAGACAGCGAGCCGACGGGGGCAGTTCGTATAAGTCGTCGAGTTCAACTTATAAACCTCTCGTAGCCCCGCTGTCTGCTGGAGTTCAGACCACGGCCTAAGAAAACAAGAAAAAGTACGGATTCCTCGGTACAGAAGTATAACTTTCACTCGACTGGTTTTTTTATTTTTAGGGTTTTGTCAAGCTGGGATTTGCCGTTGGTGCCATTCTCGTGGCTGATGTGGATATGCTTGATAGTCACCTTCTTCTTCGCCTCATTTGCTCTATTTTTAGCCCAACGGTCTGCCGAGAACATTTTCTTCTCCACATTTGGGACTATGATCGGTCAAGTTAGTGGAGAAATGTTAGGATTTTAGGAAGAAGAACAGTCTATTTGCAAATATTAACACATTCACTGATTAGTATCGCTTCACGCTACGCTCGTAGCAGATCCCGTAGTTTTCCCGCTAAGTAGCGGAAAGCGCCTACGCCGTAGCAAACCGTAGCACAGGCAGCTTAGCTATAGAACTGCAAGCGTTTCCAAGGAAGGACAGTAGTAGAAAGAAAGAAACAACTTTATTTCGGTAATTGATATTAGATACCTCCTATGATTGGACAATCTACATCACATTAAAATAGGAGTACGGTAATTAATACCTTAGTATTTCCATTGGTGGTCCAGACAGTTGGCTCCCGGGCTTGTCTGCGAACCTATGGATTTTCTCGACAAATGCGTAGGTACGAGGTTTTTTTAATTTCTCTCTAGACTCCAGAAGACAAAGGAAACTCTTGGCGTATCCGAAGCATCACTGGCTGGATGCTGGTGACGGGTCTGGTCTTAGACAACGCCTACAGCGGCGGTCTAGCTTCTAGCTTCACGGTCCCCAAGTACGAAGCATCCATAGACACGGTGCGGGATTTGGTGGATAGGAAAATGGAGTGGGGGGCTCCGTCTGATGCTTGGTTATATTCTATGATCCTGTCTGAAGAGGTACCAACTGTTTTGAATTTATTTGAAGGTAGGAACTCACTATAAGTAGGTAGCGTAGAAGTGTGTGCATGGCCCTTTGGGAGCATCGGTATGCAATTTTTAACCCAGTCCAAAAAGGAGGAGGTTCTGAATTCGTCGGAATCTTTTATGTTTTATGTATGTTTCCCGATTACTCGAAGACTTGGACTTACTTGAAAAACTACCTACTGAATTGAAGTCAGTTAAAATGTTTAAAGTTGATTATGTTTAAATACTACGAGATTAAAATAAACGTGGCTATGCCGTGTTCTTCCGTGCTGTCCTGTCTTTATTTATGTGATTTACGGCAGTAAAAGTTTATGGTCCCTTTCCAGCAAGAAATGGTTTGCGATAGATTGAGAAATATTTTTATTTACAGTATTAATTAACGTACGAGTATGAATGTATTTATTCAACTCGAGTGGTCTATTTAATATGGTAGTAAAATAAACACACGCTTTGAAAATAACCCGACACCCATTGTAGGTACAGGTACAGGTAATGATGTGCAAATTGCGGAAAATTTCCAAAAAGTTGGAAAAGATCTCGGAAATTTCACAAGGAATTAAGGAAATTTACGTACCTGAGAAGCATAAAACTGTAACTCTTATACCTACATAGCGTATAAGAGTTACAGTTTTGTGCTTCTCAGGTACGGAATTTCCATGTTGGAAATAGAAAGTTTCAGTTCCCATACAAATATGAGAGAAAGTTCCAAAACTTTCCTATGTTAAATTGCAGAAAAAAATCGCAATATAGGAAACTTTCCGTCGGCACATCAGTAGATATAGGTACATAATGCTATTTTTCAGCCTGTGGTCAAGAGTTTAATAAGCCAATTCAAGACTTATCCACCGGAAACTTTGAGCCAGAAGAGCTTTACCCGCAGTTTAGCGTTTAGTATTGAACGCCTTCCTGCAGGTAAGTCCCTCTATATAATGTATATCATTACTCATTGCCACTACATTTTTGTTTGTTAAAACATATAGGACCTTCAAGTTCCACCACCACCACCACCAGCCACCATCACCACCAGTCTCTATCTTCTCATTACCTGCACTTTATCAGTGATGAAAGTCACTTAGGTGAACGGCACGCATTAAGCAGCTGCTTAGTACGAAACCACGTAATACGAGCGGAACAAATGCAAAACGTTAATAAGAGACGGACGGAGGCATCATGGTTGAAGGCAACATTATCGTAGCACAAGACGCGCCACACTAATCGGGCTCTCATACGTCTCTCCTGCTTGCCTTGATAGGATCCTTTGCAATCGGCGAATACATAACCAAGGAAGCGGCAATGGACCTTAAGATCATGTTGGAGGACATGTACTACGAACAGTGCGTGGTGATGACGAGGAAGAGCTCTCCATATACCGCCAAGCTCAGCGAGCTGGTTGGCCGGCTTCACCAATCCGGACTTCTGCTTTCCTGGGAGACACAGGTTAGAGACCTGAATATCCATACTTGGACGGAAGTGTATGATTTCGATATTAACCAATAATATTCATTTTCATCGTTAAGAACTCGTTTTCAGTCATTCTGACCGCCATTTCGCCAACTTAAGAATTGTGACCTGATAGGGACAAGTGAATATTGTCCTGCAACCACCTTTAAATGGCGACCTAGCAATCGAATTTTCAGGTGACAAATGTCAAATTGGTGTACTAGGGGCCGGTGGAAAGCTGCCTAAAGCAGACACATTTTGATAATCTGCTGAAAGCTCACTTTGCTATACCTAATTTGACGCCTGGAATTATAACAGCTCATGATCGGTGGTCAATCTTGGTTTTCTGCTTCCTCTAAATACATTCCATTTGAATATTCAAACATAATAATATTATATTAAATTAATGTTACAGATCGCTTTAAAATATTTGGATTTCAAAGTACAACTAGAAGTCAGACTATCTAGAGCAAAAAAAGAAATAGACGGAGTAGAGCCGTTAAACATGAAGCAACTTTTGGTGTGTAGTTATAAGTATTTATTCAAGTTACTGGGTGTTAAAAATCACTACCGTAAAAGCACACAACTATAGTCCGCTACCCCCTCTATGGTCCAAAAGTAAAATCATTAGTTTCTATCAATACCGATTTTGTATTTGTGATTTTATAGGTTTTTATTTAAATTTGTGTTATTATATTGCCTGTCTTCAAGTTCACCCATGAAAACAGTCCCACCTGAGCACGTAATATGAGAATTAATTTGGACCGTAGTTGGGTGACCTGGACTATAGTTGTGTGGTTTTACGGTAGTAGTTTTCTGATTGTTGCATTCTTATTAATATATCATTACAATACAATACAAATACTCTTTATTGCACACCTCACACAAACAAAGCAGTTACATAGAGAAACAATACAATAACATGTAGGTAGAGGTAGACAACAGGCGGTCTTATCGCTGAAGAGCGATCTCTTCCAGACAACCTTTGGGTATCGGAGAAAGAGATAAAACTAGATTATGCAGTAGGTGGTGCAGAGATTATTATCAATCAAAAATCAAGAAATTATAAAAATAAACGTACATAAATACCTCTATATATAAACATACACACACAATCATACATATATACAAATAACACAAACACAAATATCATTAGTCTGCATCTTCCGCCTTTTTACCCGACTGCCGAAGGGAAGGAGGGTTATTTACGTTATTTCAAGGATGCTTTGGAGATAGTATTAATTATTAGTAAATAATGTGTGTTATGAGTAAATAATGGTTAGACATTGCAACATAGAAATATCTCTGTTTTAATTTTTTTACATTGATCGAAAGGTAAACAGCAATTGTCAGAGAAAGTATCTTGACACCGTTTCTAATACGACAAAATAATGTTTTATAATATTTAGTACCTACAAAGGTTAATTTAATAAATACTTATGCTTGGTTTTCAGGGTATCTACATCCTTTACTTCGGAGGGTTGGTTATATCGCTCATCGTTTTCATTGTCGAATTGCTCATTCAACGCTGCAAAGCGTTAATAGTAATATAGTACTAATGTGACTACAAGAATGTCCAAGAGAAAGAATCCGTATTTAATGGAGAAGATTTTTTTATCTGGGGATTTAATTTCCTCGGTATAAAGTCTTCAGTTTACTTGATAAGTGTTTATTTTACCCTTTTCCTTAACATGATGTACTGAGGGTTGATCACATTACGTTTCGAACGCGCCCTAGGACAACTTATCTGTCATTTTCCTATTACTCCAGGCAAAATACTGTTTCGAAAAACATTAATTTATAATAGCGTTTTTTTTGTTTATTTCATTCTAAAACGTTATTCTAAGATGCTTTATTCAAGAATCCAACAAACTTTCCACCCGGAAGTAATTATATAGATTTAAATAAACATTAATTGTCTTTTATATTTTATTTATATTGAATATGTGGAATATCTAAAAGCAAATGTAAATGAACCTAAATAAAGATAAAAAAATATATCAATATTTTTCCGAACTTTTTAGGAGCTAATTAAATATTGATTTTTTTGATGTCTGATTTTTTGTTGGATTTTGCCTCTAGGTAACTATTTAATTGATAATATATCCATTACATTAAAAAAATTAGCTATTATAAATTATTTCCAAATCTGTCATTTTTTCCATACAAGTTCATTGCCTGGACTACGAGTATATACAAAAAGTGACATTAAGATCTACCTGACGCGCGTACAATGTGTTACGTGATCGACCAGCCGAACTAGCTATACCCCCATGGGACAGTCTAGGTATATAAAATAATGAATGATTAAGTTAAACGTCCCAATGTTTCACCCCTTAATTCCTAATAGTTGATACTTGTACGTACCTCGGGAGTCCGCAGGACCGGTCATTGTGGCACTCTTTGGCGGAGGCTTATGTCCAGCAGTGGATGTCTTTCGTCTGATATGATGATGACGATACTCGTGCCTAATTAAGGTTGAAAGTAAATGTTGACTATGCAGAAACGTCCGCTAACGAAATTCTAAATTTCGATCGAAAAGGAAAATTAAAAAAAAAATCTTTGATTTAGAATCTGATGCCATGTGAGGAGGACCTGCTTGAGCACCAGGTGAACTTTTTGTATAAATACTCTGGCTCGGACGTTTTTACCACGCCAAACAACAAGGAAGACATATGAAGTTCTCTTCGGTATGCCATTTTGAGAATACCTGCAGAGTTCAGATAAGGCGTCATGTGTGATCGCGGGGGGGATACCAAAGCAGTAGCGCGCACATGCGATTTTGAAGCCTTTGCACTATTCGGTTTGTACAAGCCAATAATCGTGAGCCATATTGCCATATACCATGCACATCCCCATAATCAAACCTTGAAAGATTTAAATTTAAGGTTCAAAGTGTCAAGTATTGTGCGGATTTTGCCAGTGTCGTGCACTAGGACGGATCATTTTTGCTTAAGAGACTTGCGTTTCGCATTTCAATTTGACCGAGTTTACGTGTCGGACCGAGCGCGCGAAACATTCATATCAAATTGGAACGCGAATCGTGTTTTCAATCGTCCTCAGCGGGCCTAGATGGTTGCCATTTTATCACTTATCGATGTGGATAAAAAATGCTTCACTCTCGCTCTCAAATACTTGTCGGAACAGGGGAGTGAGTAGTAAATATACGTACTACAGTGAGTGATAAATATAAACTACGAGATTTTTTTCTGTTATATCGCTCTGCATTCTGAAAAAAATATGGAAAATAGTTCCTTGCCTAAAGATTACAGGAAACCCTATAAGAAGTTTTTAATAGGCACGGAACCCTCCTCCGTTTTGCGTGGTCCGGCACGCACTTGGCCGGTTTTCTTATCACAAAGGTTTCGACATTCATGGACTGATTTAGCGCGGCGCTTCACCGTTCATCTTGGTGGGGTGGTCGTAGAAAGAAAGAAAGAAAGAAAAAACATAAGCACAAGGGTGAGCAATACACCAGAGTAGAGCTGTGCGAATTAGCGCAGCGGTTGAGTGAGGAAAAAATCCACCAATAGGAAGCGATGCACGAGCGAGGCAATCAATGCTATTATAATTAGATTTTTTAACAGGGGCATTTGACAGCTGTCATCCCGGTACAATAAACGACATATGACGAAATAAATTATACTGGGATGACAGCTGTCAAATATTGGATGTAAGGGCTCGCTCCTGGTCTGGTAGGTACTGTAGAGCGTATTCATCTTCAGGGTCAGACCTTCGAATAAGAGGCACAAAGGATTATATCAATAAGAAGCGCAAAGGAAATGAATTACGCTAATATTTCAGAAAAGCGTTTCCTCCTATTCGTAATTCTTCACAAAGGCAATTCTTCACAAAGGCAATTCTTCACAAAGGCAATTCTTCACAACAGCAATTCACCTTCACTTCTGGCGACTGTGAAGAATAACGAATGTAAATCAATAAATGCTGTAAAAACCCGTTAGTAAATAAAAGCGAATACGAAGAAAATGGTTTTGTATAAAAAAGAAGAGTTTGAAGAGTAATGAATGTGGTGAATTGTTGTTGCGAAGAGACGCGAGAAGAACCAATCACTTTTGAGTGATGCTTAGCAAACTTCGTTCTTTAGTTTCTTCTTAAGTCAGTGGTAAGTGCCCGTCACTGGTCCAATGCTTAACACTTACAATCTCATGTCAAAACAATAGAGGTTGGTACATCAACAAATGTTACATCTTATAGTTTTCGAAATAGCGATAAAAAAGTCGTCTTTTTACCTACTTTTACAAAACATTGAATATCTCCGAAACTACCGCCATAGCCATAAGGGACCTTTATGTCACATCTCATCTATAAGGCATTAAGGTGTCGGGCATTGGGACGTTAACCTTAATTGACGCGTTCTGATTTTCAATTATTTATTGCTTTTTATATCAACGATTTCCAAATGAAGTCATGATCACAATCAGTTCAGAACATTGAAACTGCGCTATACTTAGGTAAGTATCTACTTACGAATAACTTTGCGTCTGCGTAGAAGTACGGTATGCCGGGCACCATAAGGAATGTGACTGAGCCCTGGCATCGTGGCCGAACTTAGCTTAGTACTTACTGAATAAATATTCATTTTAGGGTTCCATACCTACTAAGAAATGCAAGTGAAGGTTCAATTTAATGTACAAGAAACTAACTTCGGTTCTACAACGTGATTTGATGACCGGTTTAGCCTAGTTGGTAGTGACTGGCTACGAAGCTGGAGGTCCTAGGTTTGAATCCCGGTAAGGGCATTTATTCCTGTGATGACCACGAATGATGTTCCTGAGTCATGTGTGTTTTCCAAGTATTTTATAATCTATATTAGTAAGTTTATCATCGTCTAGTACCCATAGTACATACAAGCTTTGCTTAGTCGGTAGAATTGTGTAAGATTGTCCGCAAAATAAAAAGATTATACCATTTTCAAAAACAAGTAATGTTTCTTTTAATGTCGAGAAATAACCAACCAATAGAAATTACATTGTAATTACGCTACGCACAGTCAACGTCAAAGAGATTATTACGCTCTGTGAAAGTATTTTTGAGGAATAACGCTATGCAATTCTTCTTTTTTGCTTAGTCAAAATATACCTTATAAATATTTATACGTATATTTTTTTTATTGAGCGCCAACCACGAGGTACGCATCAGAGTGCTATGGGCGCTCTTCGCAACATATGAACAACCCATTCGAGGCCAAGCAACGCTACATGTGCCACGCTGTAGCGCGTAGCAGTATTTTTCAGATTTGTAGCGGAAATCGCACGTAGAGGCATGTCTCATATGTGTGTCATTGGCCTTGAATGGCTGCTACGGACTACGGTGTAGCGCTATGAGCGTAGCGAGGTGACTGCCGAGAATCGCTACGCGCTACGCTCGTAGCCGATTCAGTGGTTTTCTTCGTATGTAGCGGAAAGCGCCAACGGCGTAGGCATCCGGTATCGGGTTCCGGCACTGAATGTATTAACACATTCACTGCCGAGAATCGCTACGCGCTACGCTCGTAGCCTATTCTGTGGTTTTCTTCGTATGTAGCGGAAAGCGCCTATGGCGTAGGCATCCGGTATAGGTTCCGGCACTGAATGTATTAACACATTCACTGCCGAGAATCGCTACGCGCTACGCTCGTAGCCTATTCTGTGGTTTTCTCCGCACGTAGCGGATAGCGCCTACGGCGTAGGCACCTGATATCCGGTTCCCGGCATTGAATGAGTTAACACATTCACTGCCAAGAATCGCTACGCACTACGCTCGCAGCCGATCCCGTGGTTTTCCCGCTAAGTAGCGGAAAGCGCCTACGGCGTAGGCACCAACTAGGCGGGTAAATAATAGTTACAGGTCGTATAATTTTAGGGTAAAAATATTAAACCAGTCCAATTATTATAATCAACATTTAAATACTTAATCCAAACTAACAACTGAAATAAGGCCATTATTCGTCAAACTGCTTCAAATAAATGTAGATAATTTCCTTTGATGGTCTAGTGTAAACATTGCGAGTACAGAATGGCTATAATTTTCCTAGCACATAGCATAATAACATAATGAATGAATGAATGATTACGTTTATTTCAGAACCAAGTACATATTGGTTAGTAAATAATATCTTAATATGTATAATTAAAATTATTTCACAAAAACAAGTTTCCGTCATTTAGATTTTAAATTTCAAGCCAAGAACAATACACTTCAATCAAACTTCATAATTACAAATATGTCAAAGAAAGATAAATAGGATAAATATAATGAAATAGTCCTCTATGTCGTCGATACAAAGACGTCACTTGAAATAAGAACATTTACGAATTGGTTAGTCATCATTGGACTTGTAATTGGGTTCCTTAGCTTTATATCCTTACTAGCTTTTGCCCGCCACTACTATATATTTACTAAGAATATTCTGTCCTTCCCCCGGATTCAAACTAAATATCTCCATACCAAATTTCATCACAATCGGTTTAGCGGTTAAAGTGTGTATGTCTGTCTGTCTGTTACAGAACATACACACTTTCGCAATTATAATATTAGTATGGATTTTTATTCACATCCCAAGTACAACTTTCTGTACAAATTTCAAAATTTACTTAGAACTTTTACTGAATTTCATAAAGTTCATAATTCAAAAACACAAAAGCGTACTCTGGGTCTCAGGAGGACCACCTATACAAATATAATTTAATTACATAAAACCTATTTTAGCAGAAGATTTGAGGATATATAAAACACATTTTCTAAGGCAATAGTTGGGTACATATTAAATAAGTTGTATACTTTTCATTTCCTGTCATGAAGTAAGCTTAATGTAGTTTGTTAACTAATATATTATAGACATTAGAATGGGTATAAATTCAGCAGGGAACCGACGTATCCGGACCAAATTGTACGAAAAAGGAAAAAAAAAGTAGTAAATGGGTATATCGTCTGATTTCATTCGCTTATCATATTCACATTCATAGGTGCATGTAATATGCCTAAATTGAAGAATAAATCACTTTGACTTTGACTTTGACTTTGACTTTGACTTATCAACGTCGAAGATAAGTAGGTACACCTTTTTCACCTTATAACAATGAAATAGGATGCAAACTGTTATCATATCTTTGATGACGACCGTACTTGATGAACCTTAATGTTTTTATTATGCCGTACCGTTACAGTTCGTTTGGTAGGTACTAAATATTTCATTTCCTTGGTGTTTGAGCTCGTATAGGCAAACATGTGTTGTGGGTTGTTTACATGGCTTCGTCCAATGGTTTTTTATTAGTAGCAAATATCACATCACCGCTACCCATTAAAAAGTTTGTATCACGAGTGCATTCAAGGAAGACGGCTGCCATATAACTAACTTGAGTAGTCAAAATGATAATACCACCAAGATTATTACTTCCGATTGAAATATTGCTAAATACTCTAGTTAACGAGTATTTGCAGACATCCTTTTGCTTGACGTTTGTTACGGAAAGAGAATTAACGGTCAATTTACCCTCAAATATGAGTTCTATGCGATTCCAACCCAATAATTCGCACCTCGTGGAACAAATTCTGGATGCATCAGAAATGGGCTGTTCAGATTACGTTGTTCAAATGAATGAACCTGAAAACTTCATGGTAGCTTTTGAGAAAGTGAACCACTTAGGTGAAATAAGGAGGAGTGACAAGAAAGTCATATTCGTGCCATTACGAGACGAATTTTATAATACAAATCTCCTTACAGATATTTTGTCACTAAAGGAAACTGGTTTTGTTCCTAATATTGTATTGATAGTACAAACTGCGCAAAACTCAGATGATTGTACGAGATATGATCTGATAACTCATAGGTTTACTGGTCCCGATGAAGAGGTACAAAAGCCTTTGTACCTGGACCGTTGGAATTTTTGTACCCGCCGGTTTGAGAGAGGGGCAAATTTGTTCCCTCATGATATGTCAAATTTATACGGAAAGACGGTCAAAGTTGCGGCATTTACGTATAAACCATATGTATTATTAGATCTTGATCCGTCATTAAATCAGCTAGGCCGTGATGGTGTTGAAATGAGAATCATCGATGAATTCTGCAGGTAATACGAGGATTTCTTCCAATTAAATTTGACATATGAAGTGCTACCAAAACATCTACAATGTATAAAAGAAAACGTATAAGTATTTACTATCATAAAATCGTTAATTCGGAAGTAGTTTGTAATTGTGCAATGTGTATTGTAATTATATGGATACTTAAAGTCCGTAGCACACGTCAGGTTCCCGGATCAGGTTCTATGACACGGTTTTGGGATTAGTTTACCTACGTGTGTCATATTCGAGCACGTTCAACAGTTTTAACAATAAGCGACCGAATGTATGACGATAGAATCTGGACTGGAAACCTGACATAAATTTTGAGGCTAATATAGTATTTTTATAGTTGGGTAAATTGTACGGTGGAACTAGTCAGAGACGACGAACACGAGTGGGGTGAGATCTACGAGAACAACACGGGTGTCGGCGTTCTTGGCAACGTGTTAATGGACCGTGCGGATATTGCAATTAGTAAGTCAACTTGTAATAACTCTCGCTCGCTCGCTCGTTGCGCGCGGGGCCATTAATCTTGGGAACGGGACACCTCTATTGCACTTTGCAAGTTCGCTTTTCAAACGATATGAGACCACTTCCGAGCATGAAGACTATATTACTAGACCGTACTTTTCAAAAATAAACTGTTAGCTAGCATAGCTGATGAAAGAGTGCTTTTATTGTATGCGTCAGGATGGCGGGTGGACCACGGGAATTTCAATGAAATGTTGACAGATATTTGGTACCTTCTCCTGAATATGTACAAAACATACATTCTATTTCACCAAATGTATGTAATAATTTGGTACCTTTTGTGTTCCTCTGTATACTTTAAAAAAATATCTGTGTGCTTCTCCTGAAAAAAAGTATCTTAAAAAATAGGTCCACTCGCCATCCTTATATTACGTAGTACGTAGTCAGCCGCTCTGTCATCAGTATTTTACTAAATAAAACGAAACAACCAACATTATATTATTACTTTTATACATCTTAAAAATGCTTCTTTAATGCTGATATAATTACAATATGATTTAGTTTAAAATTCATTTGACTTTCACCTTAAAATTCCTTTTAACCTTTTAGGTAGCTCGGTAGCTGTCGCATGAAGTAGGTATGGCGTGACTGAATTGAATAAAGTTTTCAGAATTTATTTTTATACCTATCTACAAAAATTATGATGTATATTTCACGAATTTAATAGGTTCTTATCTGTACGATCTAAGCATATCGCACATTTCACGTGTCAGCATTAAATATAATGACTATAATAATTTCAGTACCGGCGATTACGCCACTTATGAATTAAACTACATAGTCTACGTATATACATGCTCCTAGCTAGTACACATTTACCTTGGTTATCAATAAAATCATTAAACTACATCAGTGTTTCCATCAAGTCTACAATCAACCATCAAGAATCAAATCATCTCAGGTGTACAACCCGTACATTATCATTAAATCTTTCGTGGATTAATTCTTGTACAGAACTCAGGCAGCAAAAGACAGAGGCGGAGGCAAAACGACAAGACATTATATACCTAATTACTTACACACATCTTTGAAAAGGCTTATTTAATGTTCATAAAATTACTATCATCATCATATCAGCCGAAAGACGTTCACTGCTGGACATAGGCCTCCCCCAAAGAGTGCCACAATGACCGCTGCTGCGCCCCCCGTATCCAGCGGACTCCAGCGACCTTTACCAGGTCATCAGCCACCTTGTGGCGGGCCTACCCACGGTGCGCCTTCCGGTACGTGGTCGCCACTCCAGAACCTTTCCGCCCCAATGGCCATCGGTTCTACGTGCAATGTGCCCGCCCCGCCCACTGCCACTTAAGTTTAGCGATTCGGAGGGCTATATCGGTTACCTTGGTTCTGCTGCGGAAAGCCTCATTTCTGATGCGATCACGCAGAGATACTCCCAGCAATAGCCCTCTCCTGCCCTTTGGGTGACTTTCTTATGAAGCGCATAGTAAGCGACCACGTTTCCGTGCCATACGTCATCACTGGCAACACACACTGGTCAAAGACTCTCGTATTGAGACACCGCGGAATATTGGACGGAAAGATGTGCCGTAGCTTCCCGAATGCTGCCCAGCCGATTCGGATGCGACGATTGACCTCTTTCTCGAAGTTGGACCTACCTAACTGGACAGTCTGTCCTAGGTATATATAATCGTCTACAACTTCGAGCGTAAAGTGTCCGATTGAAATGGGAGTTGGTACTACGTGGACGTTTGACATTGGCTTCGTCTTATCCATGTTCATCCTTAGACCAACTCGCTCAGAGCCTTTACTGAGGTCATTGAGCATAGTACTCAAGTCCTCCATGGTCTCAGCCAAGACTACTATACCATCAGCAAACCGAAGGTGAGTGATGTACTCGCCGTTGATGTTGATGCCTAGCCTTCTCCAGTCCAGAGTCTTGAAAACGTCCTCCAGTGCAGCAGTGAACAGTTTTGGGGAAGTAACATCCCCTTGCCTGACACCCCGCTGCAGCGGTATAGGCTTCGAGCTCGGATCTTGGAGTCGGACTGACATAGTGGCGTTCTCGTACAAACACTTCAGTACTTCGATATAGCGGCAGTCTACCTGGCTCCGCTGGAGAGACTGTAGTACAGCCCAGGTTTCGATCGAATCAAAGGCTTTCTCGTAGACCACGAACGCTAAGCAGAGAGGCAGGTTATACTCCTCAGTTATACCTAACTTGCCGTTTTTCTGAAACCTGCAGTATCTATTTGAGGACATGTTAAGCAACTTGCGTCCTATATTCGTTAAATCTCAGTTCCATTTAGACCTTTGCCATTTATTACAAGCTTTTATTTACTTATCTAACTCATTTTGTTAATAAGTATTGTTATGGGACAATTGTGCAACTGAATTTGTGTTTTTGAGATAAGGGGCACAGCGGAATGCCTTTCACACATATTTGGAGCAGCCCAAAACCCAGAAGACAGCAGCTGTTTTTAACATACTATACACACATACTTACATTTTATCACTTGATCTATTGTGTTCCTGAGGGGTATAATTACGTAACTTTTCGAACGAGCTGCCTGATTTAGACTGTAAGTTACTTTCGTAAAAAAATATGTAAGTAACTTACGGCTGCATTTACACCTAAAAATAAAATTGAAGTAAGTAATACTTACGTATTTTTTGTAAGAATAACTTACGTAAGATGTCTTATATATTAAATCAACTGTTATTTATTCTTTAAATAATAATTAGATCTACCTGGTGGTGAGTAAGGTTGACAGAGCTCCCGCGAATGCTTTGTGTTAATCTGTCTCTAAACAGTTGACACAACGAATCTTGGAATCAATAAAGGTCAGGCTACCTACGGCGAAGTTAACCATTAGGAAGGCTGTATGCTTGTTTGCCACCATCGTAGTAAAAAAAACTGGTAAATTCCTGTCCAAATAAGTTGAAGCCCGTGAAGCCGTAATGTTTTTAATTGGTTAGCAACTTTGCGATTTCAGGGTTGCTCCCATATTAAAAGTTGTTCCAAAATATCCCGACTATAACCCCCTTAAAGCTTTGCACCTAGCTACCAAACACCCTGTATAAGATACTTTTATTCAACCAAATAGTCACATAAGTGACGTAATCAGGATATCTTATACGACATAGTGGTAATTTATGGCCGCCGTATAAAAGTTTACTCGACATTATTACATGACTGAAATCTGATTAACTAAAATGCTGGTTATGTAGGTTTTATCTGACATATGCTGTATAATTTGTATTTATATGACTTTTATAACACGTAATTATAAACTACCATTCTGCTTGTTGGGTAAGGCACCTACATATGAGTATTATATGTACGGATGTTTGTAACACGAGAACAAAAGCGCGCGTACAGCTGGTATTAAGAAAAGGTAAAGCTTGTAAGTTTGTAGGTACGTAGGAGTAATCTACGGAACTACTCATGCAATTTCAAAAACTATTTTGCCTAAAGGTATACTCGTATTTTATTCCGCAACTCCGCTTGTGTCCTATGTGGCCTGAGTTCGATTCTAAAATGAATAAGAAAAAAATATGATGAGTAGAGAGATGTGTTGTTTCAGGGATTACACGTACTACCAGGGAATACAAGCTTACTAAGACACCAATTTTACATCTTTGTAATATTAGTCAAATCGTGAAATATAGGTACATACCTAAGTAGTGACTTTTGTAAATAAACCTAAGTCCTGAGATTTATTCAATTTTGTCGCGGCATACTTCGTGCGATGCGATCTACCTAAACTAGGAATTCCGAAAGTTACAAGGAATTTTAAGGTGAAAGTAAATTAGTTTTAAAGTAAATTATATTGTAATTATATCAGCATTAAACGAGCATTGAAGATAGCGTTTTCAGGAGAGGTACAGTCGCCATCAGATATATCCGAGCGGCCAAAATGCTCACAAATATCTGAACACGTCTCTATTGTCGAGGCATTAGAGACGTGTTGAGATATTTGTGAGCACTTGGGCCGCTCCGATATATTTGATGGCGACTGTACACAGAATTTTACTAAATGTACACAGAGGTACACAGAAGGTACCAAATATCTGTCAACATTTAATTGAAATTCCCGAGGTCCACCCGCCATCCTGACGCACACCTTTTATTCTGTTGACGAATTTGTGAAATATTTAGCTGAAGATTGATACTTTTATTTGTATTTTGAATGTTATAATTTGATGAAATATTTTAAAAAGTTATATTTAGGAGATTGTTTCAAACACAATCGTAATATTGTTACTGAACAAACACATACAAACATGTTTGATAAAAAATATTTTCCTTTATAGTTCTTTACTACTTAAGTACTTACATACGTTAAATTCCCTTAAATTTCAGCGGCGCTCTATTTGTGGTACGAAGAATACAGGGTGTTGGATTTTTCAGCACCAATTATTAGAACTGCCATCACTTGCATTGCACCTGCGCCTAGGCAAGTACATAAAAAATAGTGTTAGAGAAATATAAAATAAAGCAAGATGTAGAAATTGGCAATTCAAATTAACATGCGCCTTTTATGAACGGGCCGCAGGTTTAATTCTAGTTTTTCCTTATCAAAAAACTTAATGTATGTACCATAATACATTGGAAAACTTATAGGTTTTCCTGTAATCTTTAGGCAAGGAACTATTTTCCATATTTTTTTCCGAATTTTAATCCTAGTAGTTTCGGAGAGAAGGGGGGGGGGATGGTCAATTTTCGTCTTTTTTCCTAAATTACTTCAAATCGGTTTTTGCTAAAATTATAAAAAATAATATCTGACATGCTTACAACAACCCCTTTCATTTGATATGTCACACAATACAGTTTGCGACTTATTTTTTTAATTTTCCAGTTTACCCCCCAAAAGTGGCCCCTTTGTCTAGAATTTACTTTACGGGTCCATCTTTGGGTCACCAATTTACATATGTGTACCAAATTTCAACTCAGTTGGTCCAGTAGTTCGGAGCAAATCGGCTGTGACAGACGGACAGACATTCAACCGAGTGATTCCGTTTTTTCCTTTTGAGGTATCGGAACCCTAAAAATAGTATTTTATACAATCGTTACACAACAAGGGCCCTTAAAGTGGAGTACTAAAGCTTGCCGAGTGGCCTAAGTAAGGTACGAGAATTTAAGAGCTAATTGTGTAACTATTTTATGCAATACTTTTTATACGAGTCAACAGAAATAATTAAACAAACTTGGTATCTAATGAAAATCTGAGCCCTGCTGAAACGAAGTGCATCAGACTCAAATTTATTTTAGTTCAGTAAAAGCGCCACGTGATTGGTCGAATTTCTTTTAGTTGTCTAAAGTGTTGTCTTCATGGTTGTCTTATAATTATTATAGTCGAGTTGGGAGCTCCATAGACAAAAAGTATGTGGTTTTAATTTAGGGTACGAAGTCTTAATTCAAACATTAAAGTCGACGAGTATAAAAAGTATGTATCAAGCGACTGCAGCACAAAGTCTACTGAAAGAATAATTTCCTAATAAGATATATTTGTTTATTTCTAGGATTATAACAAGCTGGTATTTGCCATTGGTGCCATTCTCGTGGACGATGTGGCTGTGCATATTATTCGCTTTCTTCTACGCATCACTCGCTCTCTTTATAGCCCAACGGTCCACGGATAATATTTTCTTGACCACGTTTGGGATGATGATCACTCAAGTTAGTAGAAATTTGTTACGAAGGACTGGCACTCGGTAATTTGTTTATTTTGTCTTATTATTTTACCCACCTACCTATTCACTAGCTGGACTACGGCTTTAGTAAAAGTGGCGCCAACGGTGAAAATACACACACAAGTTCTAGTAATTTACAGTTTATTTACACTACGCGTATGAGAAGCACAAAATATGTTTATATTTAATTTACAAAACACTGCAGAAAGCACAGAATATTTTCATTTCTCTATTTACACAATACAAAACATGAGCGCAAATAGTATAGAAACGTAAACCGACACAACAGACCTGGCATGAGAGAGGTCAATACTAAAAAAAAGACTCGTTCGCCAGCCAGCCTGCCAGCGCATTGCGCTTGCACCGCGGAGGTTGGTGTGCGCGTCACGACTATACTGATAGGTATCCATCAAAGAGTAAAGTAAGTATCCATTATACCAATATAAGTTCAATTATATCGATTGGACACATTAATTGGTCAATAAAGTAATGGCACTCTTTTTTTTAATTTCGGAAGCCTGAATTGACGAAGAAAAACTACATAATTATAGCATATGCTTACAAAATTTTATGACAATCGGTTGAGAAATGCGACCTGTAGAGAAGAACATCCGACAGCCCGACATACGAAAATATTTTGCCAAGCCGAAACAGAAAACTTTTCTTGCTTCACTCGCTCGTTCAATGAAGCTCAAGCTAACGGTACCGTAGACTTAAAGCTCTCGCTGAAACCACTGATGGAGGGGTAGGAAGGCAATAGGAAGGGATCAAAAAGTTGCCGATTTTTTTTCACTTTATTTGATGGTTACTAACATACCCCTTTTAACTCATTCAATGCTAAGCTACGCTAGTTGCGCTACGCCGTAGCCCGTAGCAGGTTAATCCTCATATGTAGAGAAAATCCCTCGTAGCCCGCTGACGCATGTATGTTGTGATTAGCGGTGAATGGGTTAATTACCTAAGAGACATACCAATGGAATGAATTAGTGGTTGCAGGCAATGTTTTTGGACCATACAGTTTATAATTATATTTTATCTAGGTAACCTGAAAAAATACTTGCACATTAAAAAACATGATTAATTTGGTTAAATGTCATTTTCTTGCTCTTTCTTATGTGCTTTAATTAGGTATCGGATGTTTTAACCTATTAACCGTTTTGTGTTATGTGTGATATATACCTAGGACAAAATGACAATCTAGAATAATGATACCTTGATTTAACAGAGTTAAAAATGATGAGAAACTTTGTTAACGAACGGTGGTTAAAAGTTTGTTGGTACACGTTGCGGGGTCCGGTTCCGGTTGTATGGCACACGCAATAACCCGTGTCTCTCTTATCGCATGGGTTAAAAAGAGACAGAGATATTGTGGATGCGGATTGGATCGGACCGCACATTAAACGGACCTCTCGTAGCTAGGTCTCGTAGCTAGCTAGTCTTGTAGAGTTTTTTTTCTTATTTCTAGACTCGCGAGGACACGAACTCCTGGCGCATACGCAGCATCACTGGCTGGTTGCTGGTGACAGGCCTGATCATAGACAACGCGTACGGCGGCGGTCTTGCCTCCAGCTTCACGGTACCCAAGTACGAAGCATCCATAGACACGGTGCAGGATTTAGTCGAGAGGAAAATGGAGTGGGGCGCTACACATGACGCTTGGATATTTTCTATTATCCTTTCTGAAGAGGTATCAGTTGATTTTTACGATTTATCTGTGTGGGCTCAGAAAACTCTAGTGCGAAAGAGTTGGTTCAATCTGTCTTTATCGCACTAACATATCTACTTGGGCCGGATGCTTTATCTTATCTGTTACAATTATAATTAATTAATATGTAAGTAACTATCTGATATACTGCAGGGGTGTACTTAGGTACTGTACTGGTTGCATCTTTTCAGCCACTTATTAAGAGTTTACTAAGCCAGTTTAAGACTTATCCAGCAGAAACTTTGAAGCAAAAGAGCTTTTCACGGAGTATGGCGTTCTCCATTGAACACCTTCCTGCAGGTACGCCTCACGAATATTATGCTAATCATACATAATCACTCTGTAGCTCTTTAGACAGAGATTGTAAAAAATAATTGCAAAGCGTATAAGTATTAGCGGCACTATGAGATTGATTTGCAATCATACGTTCAAAAAACCTAACTCTTACTTATATTTACTTGGAAAGTGGAAATTGCAGTCTGAAACTAAGGGCTCGGCCGCGACTTAGAGCGGTAGCGGTGCGTCACACGTGGGAGCGAGAGGCCGCGCCTCGATCTCTCGCTCCCACGTATAGTGCACCGCTACCGCTGACGCTGATGCTCGATGTCGTGACCGAGCCGTAAGTGAACGGCCTGAATGCATGCTCTGCTTGAGTATGCGCAACGCTTCCGTGTAAGTAATGCATATGCAACAACCGCCGCAGCGGGCCGCACACTAATTTTAGAACTTTTGAAAATGACACAGGTTATTTTGCAATTGGCGAGTACATAACCAAGGAAGCAGCGATGGATCTCGAGATCATGCTAGACAAAGTGTATTACGAACATTGCGTGGTGATGTTCAGGAAGAGTTCCCCATACACCGCCAAGCTGAGCGAGTTGATAGGCCGCCTCCACCAATCTGGACTTATGCTCTCCTGGGAGACACAGGTCAGGCTAAGGTTTATGCATGTTTGGTTCATAATCTCTTAAAGTGCGACCGTCCAGCAAGAAGAATTTAATTCATGTTCCTATCCGTATTTGTCATTCGCACACGTATTGTGTAGTCGCATACGTACCTCGGCGTCGCCACTGACTTCAACTAAGTACTTACTAAATTGCGATTTAGATGATGCTTTTATCCAACCAGTAGAAACCATTATTGACCGAGGTCGCTTTACTTATTTACGATTTTTTAAGTACAGTTTGCTCAGTACGGAACCCTCGATACGCGAGTCAGACTCGCACTTGGCCGGTTTTTTTATTAGGGTTCCATAGCCAACAAAGAAGTATTAAACTTAATATACGGTTGTATCTCCGACACAATCCCGCTTGTTTATTATAGTGTTTAAATTTCGATTTTTTGAAGGAAAATGTTGAAAAATATACCATTCCCTCCCCCTTATCTCCGAAGTTTACCGAATAAACATTTTGAAATTATTAAGTAGGTACATAAGATTAATATTACTATAAATATTACAGGAAAAATGTAACGGTCCCTATAACCTAAATATAACGGTAGGTATCGGTAACGGTATCTCTATCTAGGTTATTTTTCTTTTCAAACCACATGCTCGACAATGCCGAATTATAGGTCATGTAAACCCTACCGAAAGCAAGACATTAAATCCCTTGGTATTAGCCGGGTTATAATGTTGTACTGAATTTCATTATAACCCGCTGGTTAATAATATGATTTCACTTTTCATAATTCTTATTACTATATGCATAAAGTTTAATTTTGCTAAACACAATTTGTCCTAGGCCATGGCCTACTTGATTTGACAAAATAAATGAAGTTTGCCTCCGTGTGAACCCCGGTCCGGAGGAGCGCGGTGTTCGAAATTCTAATTTCGAATCTAGGACCACGGCTTGTGCTTTCGAATTTGGAACGTCGCGCGCCTTCTTTTGTTCACGCGTGACGAACAAATCGAGTTCTTGTAGGTGCCTATAGAAGATTTAATTTCAAAAATAATATTGAAAATGTCGAGTGATGAAAGTGTTTTGACTCCTGAGTTTATCAAATTAGATGCCATAGGCATTGTCAACAATCTGCTGCCAGAGAAGTCAAAGGAAAAATACCTAAAAGCCTACAACGATTTTGACAAATGGAAAGCTGTAAAAGGCGTAAAGTCTGTGTCTGAATCAGTGCTTCTGGTCTATTTTGAATATTTGTCAGCTACAAAGAAGCCAAGTAGCCTGTGGTGTATATATTCGATGCTGAGGGCAACAATAAGTGTCAAACATGACATACAAATTAATACATATGCGTAGTTATTGGCCTTTTTAAAAAGGAAATCGGATGGACATCGAGCAAAGAAATCAAACATTATTTATCTACTGAGCCTGTTTTTTTGTCTCGCATAAGGTGTGAAAAGTAGAGTATACACCTCGGGGATAAGACTGTTTTAGTCTTGGGCGGTTGAACCCCTCACTGCACTCAGGACTCAGTCTTAATTCCCTCGCTTCGCTCAGGAATTAACTTATAACTCCCTCGCTACGCTCAGGAGTTAAATTATGAGTCCTTCGTTACGTTCGGGATTCAATTCGCTCCCGTGACATAAAACAGTGCTTTATCCCCTTGGTGTATAATCTACTATTAAATCATTCAAAAATAATGTCTAAACAAAGTTATTAGTAGGTAATTTAACCACCTTTGTATGCAATATGTAGTTAAGTATTTTCTATGTATTTATGTATTTACGTGCTCTCAGCATGCGCGGCATCTTCGGGAGCAGCGAAGACCAAACTCACCACCAGGAACACATCACTACCAACAGAGCAACTTGTGCGCAGCTAGGGATAGTGCAGCTATCCTATTCTTGGCTTACTTTTATTTGATCCCTCGATTTGTAACTAAAACGAAGGTGCTTGTCCAAATTGACTACGACTGACTCTCGTCTCCATGGGTCCGTGAAGAAAGAAGTGATCTGATTTCTTAACGAACTGCTTCTAACTTAAATATGCATTACAGGTGGCGTTAAAATATCTGGATTTCAAAGTTCAATTGGAAGTGAGATTGTCTAGAGCAAGAAAGGACTTGGAAGAAATAGAGCCGTTGAACTTAAACAAGCTTCTGGTGCGTATAGGTTTTTCATACCGCTTAATACCATATTCTTATTGCGAATTACTATACCTATACAATTTCGTGACATTTCATTTTAAGAGGCTTTCACTTTAACAGATAGTTGATGTCCTATCGCTTTTATAAACGCGTGATAACATTTGTCAGGAAATTAAGTGGCTTTCGCCACCTCATATGTATTTTATATGTATTTTTTATTTTTCAGGGTATCTACATATTTTACTTCGGAGGTCTGGCTA
Organism: Epinotia nisella; assembly: GCA_932294315.1. Classification (NCBI taxonomy): domain Eukaryota; kingdom Metazoa; phylum Arthropoda; class Insecta; order Lepidoptera; family Tortricidae; genus Epinotia; species Epinotia nisella. Next base: position 16,505,522 of record OW028681.1, read on the forward strand.
TATCGCTGCTCGTATTTCTTGGGGAATTACTCGCTCACTGCGGAAAAGCATCGATAGTTATATAAGAAATATACATCGAAACTTACCTACCAATACCTAAAGTTGATAAATAACTTTTATAAATAAGTATCAAATACCTTGTGCACGCTGCATGCATATTGTAAATAGTTCATAATGTAGATAAATATGTACCCAAACTTTATAGTAGGTACATTTAAATTTCTCACCCTGTATAGGGACTCTTTTTGAGGGTCTGATTTAGGGACTTACCAAGGCACCGATTTTTGAGTTTCGAACGCTCGACTTTTCACTCGAAAACTGTCAAAAATGATGTAATGCTATTTTGAAAGGTATTGACCACTTGTATTCAATTAGGTTTAGGTTTAAAGACATTTTATTCTCATATAAGATATTACATCACTTCCATAAGAACAATAGTTTAGGTACATGTTTGCTAAATAAATGTCTTATGTCTTACATTACTAATTATATTAAATTATATCGGTAGAAAGTAAGTGCCTGCAATTTGGACACTACAATCGTATTTATATCCCGACAAGTTTTGAAGTGGGTACCTACTTCTTTGCTCGCGTTCTTTTCTTGTATAGGGGTACAGTTCAAAATGTATCACGTGACTTCCGGAATAACTTTTGTAGAGAAGCCTAATCTGATTTCAAATAATTGTTTGTTACATAGTTTAATCCTTCTTTATTTGCCATTAGTTGTTAATCACAAAATGTTATTTAGTTTATGTGGCGGACATGAAAATAATGCTGAAATGACCGCCATTTTCAATGTATCGCGAGTCAAATGACCTACGTCAGTCAATGTCGCCATATATACCGATTTATCTGTACTTATACAGATTTTTGTGAATTTCTGTAATTCCTGTGATTTTTTAAGTACAGTTTGCTCAGTACGGAACCCTCGGTACGCGAGTCAGACTCGCACTTTTTTATTAGGGTTCCATAGCCAACAAAGAAGTATCCACTTAAACTTAATTAACGGTTGTATCTCCGACACAAACCGCTTCTTTTTTTTTTACCCTAGCCACGTTGCGGATTTTTAATGGAACTAATTTATTTTACTGGCAAGGACTCTTCGACAACGTTTCGGAGCATGAGGGCCTACCGCGAAAGGCATTCGAAGTTTTCCCTCTCTGTCAGACTTGCGAGTTCGTACGTAAGTGCAACAGAGAGGGAAAACTTCGAATGCCGTTGGCGGTAGGCCCCATGGACCTAAGCGAATAGCGATAAGTGTGACAGAAAGAGAAATATCATTCGTTGTCCTTGTCATAGTTCCACTTTTTTTCTGTTTGGCACAACTGATTTAATATGAAGTTATGGCCAATAAATCACTACCCACCAAAATTAAGTAGGTTGTTTATGGTAAGCGATCAGCCACCTGATCCGCTTACCATAAACAACCTACTTTGAAGATTTTGTATTTCTTAATAAGGTATTTAAAATTATCTCAGTGCTTGCATCGTGCGTTACCCGTCTTACTACCAATCTTACTACCAGTAGTAGCACGGGCACGGGTTTTTTACCGTTGTTACAACTAGCCGCCGTGGTAGTAACAAGGGAAAATATTTCATTCCCCATGTAACCACCTTGGCAAACCTTTATAGACCAAAATTTGTTACTAGATTCAGACCATCATCCTCTAGTTTTTTCATTGCTTTTTTGAAAAGCTGTGGTACAGGTTTATCACTTTTGGTGACTTTTTCCTTTAAGTTAAATAAACCAGCAGCAATTTTATTCACTGCAAAATCAGCTTTACATGCATGCGTCTTTTTCTTAGATAGTTTTCCATTCTAAAAAAAATGAAGGGAGTAGGGATTCTTTATTTAGCAAATAATAGGATAAAGACAGCAATCTAAATCTAATATTGGCCCAGATAGCTACCAGCAGGGAGGGTGCCAAGAAGGCTGGGTATATTTCCTCGCTGGATAGCGATTGCTGATTGCTGAGCGAAATAGTATGTAGTTACTAGCTTAATTTTAACGCAATCGGCATTTTTTTCTTACTTTTACCAGGAATGGTTCGGGAATATTAATACGCACTTGTGTGTTGAGGGCACTCAGACAATGTATGAGTATGAAATCACATCAGCGATCAAGGCACTGGGGTCAACATTGCGTTGATGTATAGATAGATGTTTATAAGCATAAAACTCACCATTACTGTAATACTTCCCGAGCACTTAGTTTTAAAATAAGACCTGCATCGCCAGATTACTGAACCACTTTTGTATTCTTTTAACTTGTAATATTGGTGGCCTTCGGCTAACATGATAGTACCACCTTTTCTATGAATATAATTAATTTCTGGTTCCTCTTCAGCCATAATTGAAGAAAATGTAATCAATTTATAAATGACACCAAAGCAAATAAACTCAAGATGAAATATTTTCCCTTGTTACTACCACGGCAGCTAGTTGTAACAACGGTAAAAAACCCGTGCCCGTGCTACTACTGGTAGTAAGATTGGTAGTAAGACGGGTAACGCACGATGCCAAAGTCCAAATAATGGCTACACTGAAAATCAGCGTCATGGAATGTGTCCTCTGGCTCGCTCCGTGACATCAAGCTGAGTGTAAGCCTTTTAGTGCAAATTTCTTCAAAAATTATATGTATTAAGTTAAGTTTTGTTGCACTCTATGTATATTTTTGCACTAATAAACTATTTTCTTCTTCTTCTTCTTCTTCTTCTTCTTCTTCTTAAGACTAGTTCTTAATTTAGCTGCATAGAAGCTTTTCCGTCCCTCATTGTGGCATCACGTATAGCCTGTCCCGAGTATCATAGGTCCATGCCCTTCACAAAGTTCATAATTATTGTCTCCACAGAGTGGCTACCGTGAAACGAATACGAAATTCGTTCGTGTATCTCCTCCTCTGTCGCTCGAACTAGCAAGTGCCACAGAGACGGACATACACGAACGAAGTTCGTTTTCGTTTCGCGGGAGGCCTTCACGTAAGACCGTGCTTAGTGTACTAAAAGACCGAACTAGTACAATTGAGCAATTGTACTAGTTTGGAGCGATCCGATCCGCTCAGTGACCGAGCGCGCACAAACGTCCAACCAATGTCATGCTACCACTGTGGTAGCATGACATTGGTTGGACGCGACTTATTGGGCTGTTGTACATTATCACGGCCGTGCATTACCATGGCCGTGCATTATCATGGCCGTCTATTATCATGGCCGTACATTATCATGGCCGTACATTAACCGGCACCGTGCAACATCATATTATTAGTAATCTGTGCCGTGAGTGCTTGTGGGGTGTCGTTTTCTGTGAGTTTGTACGTAGGCGGGAAATCGATCGATACTGCGAACTGCGATATCACATCACACGACGCTTTGCGAATAACATGTTGTAATACAAATAAAAAATAATAAAGACTAAATTCATTGTTCAGCGATAACTATGGCAAAGATTGTATTGTTTTGTTTTGCTGTATTTCTAACTGCGAATGCTGAATTCACTTGGCGACATCATGATAATGAGGAGTTGCCGTTGATTTTGGAAGAAGTTCATCAAAAATGTTCAAACATATCAAGAATTTATGCGCTAACCGAGCCATCTGTGCAAAATGTAACTCTTTACGTGATTGAATTTTCGGACAAACCAGGAATCCATCAGCCTTGTAAGTATTTAATGGGGTAGTTGAGATTTCAAGTTTCACATTTGATATTTTTCTAAACATATTGTATTTATGTATGTCTTGTGTAGATAAGCCTGAAGTGAAGTATATTGGCAATATTCACGGGAATGAGGTGTTGGGTCGCGAGTTGCTGCTAGGGCTGGCTCATTATTTGTGTGATCAGTATCTGGCCCACGACCGCCGCATTAGAGCGCTCATCCATAACACTCGCATCCACCTGCTGCCGTCAATGAACCCTGATGGATGGCAGCTGTCTACAGAAACCGTAAATATTTAAATAATTAAGTAGTAATTAAATTTTTTCATTTTTTTATTTATGTATTTATCCAATAACAGCGATACGGTTTATCTGTCGCCATAGTCGCTCGTTTTTATTCCACTACTTTAATCAGTGCATTTTGCTTGTCCTCTCCCCCTCTCGTTTTTGTAGATTTTGTTTTTTTTTTGTAGGTAGAAAACAATACCAGAGACAGACTTAATGCTGTAAAGCGTTCCCTTTAAAGTTTCAAGCAATATTACTTTAACCATTCCTCATTTTTGAAAAAGGAATAATTATAAGAAATAATAAATAGTGTCTGTAGTGTGTTAAAAAGTTCATTGAAATTATACAAGTACCTACATTAATAACTTTGTAGGTAGTTTTTGTTATGTAAAAAATTTTTTGCAGGGCACTAAGGATTACCTAATTGGTCGCTACAACAATCACACAGTGGATCTGAACCGGAACTTCCCGGATCTAGATGCCATAACGTTTGAGTATGAGCGACAGGGCATCAACCATAACAACCACCTCCTGCGGGATGTGACCCGCCTTGCTGCTCCGGTGAGTTACAGCTCTAACTAGTGGCTCTGTGAGATTTAGAACACGCGTGCCTGTCTTTATTTCAAATATACATATTTTTTAATTATCGAAAAATCTGAATAAAAAAAATATCTATATAATTATTGAACCTGCTCACAAAATTCCACGAGATTCGGTTGACGTTCCACGAGAAACGACCTGTAGAGGAGAACGGCTGGACATCTGGACATCGGGACATCCAAACGAATTTAGGGCCAAGCTGAAACTTAAAACTAATCACTTCACTCACTTGTTCCTGTTGTTCATAGTTGACAAAACCTGTGGTGGATTTATGATTTGTAAATGATTGACGAAGCATGTTGCGGATTTTTGCTGTTTGGAAGTATTTTACATGCCACACTTTAATGAATAAAATAGTAACTAGTTTTGCTTTTTAAATTTGTTCAATTAACATACGGATTAAATATAGTTTTTTAAGTATTAAACATATGGACCATATGGTGCAGAAGATGTGTTATAAGATCACGGAAAAAAAGTTTTATGGATTCATACCCCTTTACGATTGGGGTGGGTGGTTTTAGGGAATGCATCCCGATCTCGCGAAATCTCGAATTCATGAAATCTAGAGCGAATTTTCGAGATTCAATCTCAGTAGCAGGCAATCTCGTGTTGAAATCTCGGTCGAGATCTCGACTGAAATAATCGATATCTCGAACGAGTACACAAAGCACGTTAATAATTCGTGTCGGACAGTTCTTGACAAGTAAGTTGTACTAAATGCTTCATAATAAATTATTTAAAACTAGCTTCCGCCCGCGACTTCGTCTGCTAGGACCCGGGATAAAAACTGTCCTATATTTTAATCCAGGCTATAAACTGTCTTCGTGCAAAATGTCATCCAAATCGGTTGAGCCGTGTTAGCGTGATTGAGTAACAAACATCTAAACATCCAAAATTTCGCATTTATAATATTAGTAGGATATAACACATACTAAGTACTTACTTAATCATTTCATCATCATCATCATATCAGTCGAAAGACGTCCACTGCTGGCGATCCATCATAGGCCTCCCCCAAGGAGTGCCGATCGGTCCTGCGCCACCCGCATCCAGCGGACTCCCGCGACCTTTACCAGGTCATCAGTCCACCTACCCTCGCTGCGCCTTCCGGTACGTGGTTGCCACTTGAGAACCTTTCCGCCCCAACGGCCATCGGTATCTTAATCATTTGTGCCAAAGAAAAATGTTTGTCAATATTCCATAGATGTCTTTTATGCTCAAAATATAAATGGATGGATCAACTATTTTCTGTCACTAGTTGCCATGGTTACGTCTCCTGAGTCACTTTTTAAAACTGCGATTTATGGGTTTTAAACACGAGGTTATCTGTGGTTTTAAATCACCAAATGTGGGGTTTTCTTGTTAAGTTCAACCCCCTTTTGTATGATATCGTCTTCTAGGCACGTTAGAACTCCGTATTGTAACAATTTTTCTAAGAAACTCTGTAATCTTGTCTCCTGGCTAACGGGACAGAATAACAATAAGAAATAGTTGATTGACCGATTATAATCGAATTCGGGCAATTTAATAATAATGCTAGTTTTTAAAAGATATGTGGGATTTCGATATTGCCGCGATTAATCGAGGTCTTGGCGAATTGGCTGACGAGATCTCGAATCGCTAATGTCGACTCAACATCAAAATTTTAACGCGAGATCATCAATTACCAATCTCGGCTCGAGATTGCATTCCCTAGGTGGTTTGAAACGATTGTGAGGTTTACACCTCTCGGATCATTTTCGAGCGTTCGCCATACATGTTCAGACGATTTTGAACAGAAAGTGTGAAAGTTCTCGGTTGTAAAAGGTTAAAAAGAGTTCTGCACCATCATAAATAAATATGGGTAAAATCTTACTAATCCAGACCACCAATAAGATAATATGTTATGGGTACTAGACGGCGATATATATATTTTAATAATAATATTCTATAGCTAAAAACATATTATTACAGAGAAAAACATTCAAGACTAACTAACTTTAAAGTAATTTGAAAAATAATTAACTAACTAATAAAATGTGAATCATGTGTTCACCTATAATTGGGGTACGTAATAGCCTAAATACCACATAACTATTAAAATGTAATTCACTATTCTTATGTACTCTGTTGGAGCGCCGTATAAAATAAATAAATAAGACTAGGAAACAAATACGTATGTTTGGAACAGTTGGCACATAAATATCTGTCCTTACTAGGATTTGAACCTAGTACCACTAGCTTTAAAGGTAGGGGCACTACAGACTAGGCTTAGCTAAAGTCGTTATTCCTTGTAAGACACTTTTATTCACACACAATTCTAAGTACCTAGAGACCTAGAGTCAGTTTTTGCGGCAAAGGCAAATGTCAGCTTTTACGTATATTATGTTGTTCTAATATATACTGCAGTGCATGATATGATAAGATATACGTGCATGATAGGATATATTAAATTATTGATTTTTCCGCTCAGCAAATGGCAAAATAACTGATTATTGAGTATATGGGTGAATGATAACAACACAATGGCAATGCGCCGGATACAAGTGGGCTGTTAACGGCGGTGAACACATAGGGTTCGGTCACCTAGTTATTGATTTACGTTGATTTGAAGTATATTTATAAAACAAGATGCTTATCGATCTGCATATTTTTTTTCCTTATGCTGCCCAAAATCGTTTCTGATTTATACCTATTTCACAATATAAATAAGCTATTGTTCACCCCTCTCACAGTTTTGAGCCCTTAGCGCACCCGTGACCATGAGGTAGACTCAGAGCCAGCCCGAGGGAAGCGCGGAGGGAGGGGTCGCTCTAGGCGCCAGATGTCAAGGGCGCTAAAATGAGAGGCCAAAGCAAGCGTTTTTTTATATGTGTAAGCGTCAAAGGGCGCCCAAAGCCCATCTCGAATCTCGATCCACCCTGATTTGACCTACACTCAGATACCTTTCGCGTCGGTATAGTTAGCAGCTGGGAAGTAGCTACTGATGAATTTAATTAAATTATGGTTAAAGGTTGGCTAGCGATGGTCGCAGGTAGTACAGTGAAAATTACACTTCACCTAGCATATTATCTTCGTTGTCGATGTTTATAAGGTAACACATTGATATATGGCCATCGCTTAGTAGGTGCTTTCTTGCATAAACCAGTTTTCCCGCGAAAGGCTGTGTTACCACTCGTGCCTCGTGCACAAAAGAAGTACCTAGAAGAGGTACATCCTATCACGGCCCAAAGAATGTGGAATTTTCCGGAGGCAACGGGTCTGAACGGTGAACTCTAAATAAAGAAAGGGCTGCCACAATAGATCACTTGCTGGTCGAAGCGGCACATTAAGGCCCATAAATCAATAATAATAATATGCCTCCCTAGGGAGTGGTTACTTATTTGAGGCGTTTGGGGTCGAAACACTGGGACCATGGGGTCCAAGCGCGCGCCGACTTTATAAGGATTTGTCGGCGCGCCTAATAGACGCCAGCGGTGACCAGAGGGCTGATCCAGCGTGGCAATGCTGCCAGCCTTCTGGGCACACTACCCGCTGACAGCGATTTGGGCCAAATTTTTATCTTTAAGTTTTAATTTATAGTCTTTTTTTTGTCTTTGTAGGTTAAGTTGTTGTTTTATTGTTTGTTTTTATTAAATAAAAGTCTTTTCGGTGAAAAAAATAAAATAAATAAATAATAATAATAAAAGGCTGTTATCTCCCCGTAGGGCTGTATAACGAAGATTGCGATTTCTTGTAGTTGGAGCCCGAAACCCGCGCAGTGATGCGCTGGATCATGTCGGTGCCTTTCGTCCTGAGTGCGGCCATGCACGGCGGGGACCTCGTCGCCAACTACCCATACGACGAGAGCCGCAGCGGCGCGCCCGTGTCCGAGTACTCGGCGAGCCCCGATGACGACACGTTCAGGTGTGTTGCCACAGTGATGCCTGGAGCCTTCTTTTGACTTTTTCATACTTTTCATTCGGAAAAGTAAGTTTTTCTCCACGACTAGAGGGATCAAAATGCTACTTTTCTGTTCAAGCTACTTTTTTAATTTATTCATGGGCATGTAGCATTTACGCAATGTGGAATTGAACACAGACATCTTAATAAAATAATGGATTGTAATTTAATCGTAATCGATTAAAATCGAACATATTTCAAGTTTTAACTTTAACAATGTTATATGAATATTATTGAATTTTTCGTATTATTAAAAAAAATTGTCACAATAAATTATACGTTATACTGAAATCAAAACTATCGATGACTGTTAAACTTTCTGAAAAACTGTATGTGTCACTCGGGAGCAAAAATATTTTCCATCATGGGCGTTAACGCTTGAATCCTTCGTTACGCTCAGGATTGAATGCACCTCCCTCGCCGTAAATACATCATTTTGCTCCCTTAAGACACAAATAACTATCTCTGTTCTCAATTTGAATGAAAGACATGAAAGTCGATGATGAATCCGGGGACGTGCAACAATTTAAATGTCAAGTTGTGCTTCTATTTATGAATACCTACTGCACTGTATACATTATCAGAGATGACAGCATCCCTCGTTGCGCAGGGAGCTGGCGCTGGCGTACGCCGCGGCGCACGCGGACATGGCGTCGCCGCGGCGCGCCGGCTGCCACGCCGCCAGCGCCGACGACGCCGCCGCGTTCAACTTCGGCAGGCAGGGCGGCGTCACCAACGGCGCGGCCTGGTACAGCTTGAAAGGAGGTACTTTAAGAACACTTATTTATAGTTTCAATTGTTTTAACCCGCGAACGCCGGTGAGCCACGATTGGCTACTTTCCTAAAAAATGGTATTTAGTCCGTCAGTTAGATGATCAAAAAATATTGGACATGTATTTTTTTGTTTGTCAATTAAACTAAAAATAATGAAGATATAGCCCGTTAAAGTTCCGCGTGACGTCACATCACTTTTTATCATAATGTGACGTCTCGCGGAATTTTATTATATTTTATTATATTTTTTAGGGTTCCGTACCTCAAAAGGAAAAAACGGAACCCTTATAGGATTACTCGTGCGTCTGTCTGTCCGTCTGTCACAGTCGATTTGCTCCGAAACTACTGGACCGATTGAGTTGGAATTTGGTACGCATATGTAAATTGGTGACCCAAAGAGGGACGCGTAAAGTAAATTAATGAATTGTGAACAAGGGGGCCACTTTTGAGGGATAAACTAGAAAATTAAAAAAAAGTTTCGCAAACTGTATTGTGTGACATATCAAATGAAAGAGGTTGTTGTAAGCATCTCAGATATATATTTTTTTATAATTTTAGCAAAAAGAGATTTGAAATAATTTAGGAAAAAATAATAATTTTGACCATTCCCCCCCCCCCAAATTCTGAAAAAAATATGGAAATTGGTTCCTTGCCTAAAGATTACAGGAAAACATATAAGAAGTTTGAGTAATCAAAGTAACAGGAAAATTCTCAATATTTTACGGAACCCTCACCACGCGAGTTGAACTCACATTTGTCCAGTTTTTGATATTACCCAGGAAAGTACCCAATTGTGTGCATGAACGCGGGAATATACTGAATTGAAATATAAACACACACATACAAAATTATTTCTCACCTGTGTTCTTGAAAATCGTCTCGTGGGAAAATTAAAGAGAAGCCACGTAAGGGTACCTAATTAATAAATTGCCTAAAAAATAATCTAATGGCACGTACCTAAGTCATAACTTTGGCGGATTATTGTAATACTAGTAATTTGCAATGCATTGTTTCCTTAGGTATCATTTGTACGAAGAAACACAAAGAACTCTCGTCAAGTTACATTCACTCGAACGAAGGATTTTTCTCAGAGCAATTTCGTCCTTACCAGGAAACATTGGCTCCAGCATAATAGATTGCTTCACATGGCTGCTGACATTTAAGAGCCTCGTTAACCATGAGATGTAAACTGGTTTAACTACTTATAGAAATGCTAATTCGAGTTATTGTCTGTCAGTTGTTTTGCAAACACTTTTTTTATCAAAATCTTTTTATGTGTGTGACATTGTAGTTTCTTCAAGGCCGAGACAAGCCTACATGACATTGTTATTGTTAGTGGATTTTCAGTTTGAAAACAGAATAATCTCGAACCGATCTCTTTTGAAATTAGCATTTCTATTCAATCAATGGAAAGTCCGGAGCTGTTTAAGGTAATTTAAGTGTGAAAATGACATTTCAGGCATGCAAGACTTTAATTACTTGGCAACGAACGCCTTTGAAGTGACTTTAGAGTTGGGATGCGAGAAGTACCCAAGGGCAGAGCAGTTAGAGTCGGAATGGGAGAGGAACAGGGAAGCCATGCTGGCTTACTTGTGGAAGGCGCACACTGGCGTCAAGGGGATAGTCTCCGATGACTCCGGGTTCATACAGAACGCGATTATTTCCGTCGTGAACATCACTGGCCCGGTGCCGCGGCCTATACGACACGATGTTACTACTGGTAAGTTTTCTTAATGTATTTGGATAGCCGCGATTCTCTTGTGTTTCAATATAGATACAGTCGACGTCATAGAGTATAACGCTTTTCGCCTTATCGCAAAGGAATATGGTGCGAAAGTGCAAAAATATCTTTTCACGCCACTGCTCGGAAATGTGGCAAAAGATGGTCATAATTCAGACGTCAAAGCTGGGGTTAGTTGGACGTCGCACGAACAGGCCATCTATGACTTCAAACTGTCCAACAATGTTATTGTTGGACAGTTTGAACAGCGATCGACCAATCACAGGGCCCCGTGCGCGGTCGCGCCGGCGTGCGCTGCCTGTGCAGCTCCTCCCTCCGCCGGGCGCGAGGCAAGGGAGCCTGTTTAATATTATGATCTTTAATTTTCTTGCGGTAGGCGTGAAAAGCACTATGTTAAGCCTCGGCCGAAAGTGCAATAGCTGGACTCGTAATTTCGAGGGCCTCCGCTACGCGTCGGCCCTCGAGCTAACTCGTCCATCTATTGCTTCCTTTCCAGCCTCTACAACAATGTAATATTGTTGCGACAGTACGGGCGGCCTCACAAAAGACTTAGCACCTTTGTACAGTGTCGCATTAAACGTCATGTTAAACTGCCATATGAAGTTGTCAAACGAGTGAAAACGACAAGGTGTTCAGCTGCTTATGTACGTAATTTTCTATAATTATTTTGTCAACCCCCGGCCTGACACAAACGAAGGGTGTTATAAGTTTAACATTTTGTCTCTGTGTGTCTTTTGTGTAGTGAATAAATGTCTTCTTTTCTTTTTTTTTCTTTTCTAACATGTGTCTGTGTGTCCGTATGTGGCTTCGTAGCTCCCAACCGGATGAACCGATTTGAGTGCGGTTTTTTAATCGAAATTCTTGTCTGTCGAGATGGTTTTCAGCTAAGTGTCGGGGATATTTATATTTTTTTTGTTGACTTAGTTATGGAGAAGTGTTATAATAAGCCGTGCCTAATCACTACATTCACTACCTACACTATAATGCTATTTTAAGTAGATGTTAATAACTCCATTCAACCATCTTCTAAACTAGGTGAATCGACAATAGCAGAGGCTAAGTATCGACAATCTTATGTAATCTCGCGTAAGCTATTGTCTTGTCATCCCACCACGCTAATTGAGGAGATTGTTCCCTCGCTAACTCAATTAACTAGCAACTGAGTGCTTCCTACGTTTACGTCAGCCGTATAGAAGCCGTAAATGGAGAAAGTAATAATGCATATAATTATATCGTAATTTTAACATTATGTGGTGAATACATTTCTTGAAGAATTAATTTGGCATACAAGTCAACCTACGTAAAAAATGTTTCGTGCGCTACTTAAAATACATGCGTTGATTTCTTTTTATATTGTTGAGCTGAATTAAAATTGTTAAAGGCTCATACTTCGTACCTAATACCTATACTAATATTATATATAGATATATATATCAGCCGAAAGACGTCCACTGCTGGATATATATATATATATATACTTATTTAAATTATTACTTTACACACGGGTCTAAAGTTATATTTATTTACCTTTATTTTTGACGTTTCAACACGAGTTTCACCTGTCATGGTCCATATCGCGTAAGACTCGTATATTAGTTATTTATTATATATGAGCGAGTGAGTTATTTTATTCTGTTTTTTAGTATTTGTTGTTATAGCGGCAACAGAAATACATCATCTGTGAAAATTTCAACTGTCTTACTATCACGGTTCATGAGATACAGCCTGGTGACACATGACAGACAGACTGACGGATGGACGGACAGCGGAGTCTTAGTAATAGGATCCCGTTTTTACCCTTTGGGTATGGCACCCTAAAAATGAGTTGCCATAGGTGCTTTTGGCGACTACTACCGGCTGCTGACGCCGGGCCACTACGAGGTGACGGCGAGCCACCCCGGGTACTTCTCCGTGTCGCGCGTGGCCACCGTCCCGCGCGACCAGACCCAAGCGCACATACTCAACTTCAAGCTGGAGGTGAGTGGTCGACAGTGTGTTAGTTTTAACTATAAGCGCCTCACATCAACTGGCGCACGCGCACGCGCGCACGCAAGCACGCACGCGCGCACGCGCGCACGCACGCACGCGCGCACGCACGTGCGCACGCACACTGTAATCATTAGTATAATATGTACCCAATTGTTACGTAATCCTATATCATGTTATCCTATGCCTAAGACAAATTTTGTAATATTCAAGTTGCGGAAGAGCGGTGCTCTCTTAGCACAAGGTGTCCGGAACGCTTAAAAAGGGGCACCAGCACATTTATGTAATTTGTTGTTGCTATCGAATAAGCTATTCTTATTTTTTTATTTATATTATAATACATGCATCCTAAAAAGAAAAATCATAAATGGAGATATACATTGCCATATAACATTTATTAAAATAATTGACGTTCAAAAAAGACTGACGCGACAAGCCAATAATATACTCCTTCGACCACCTAGGACATTACATATATGGAAAAAAGAATATAATAAACGAAGGAGTTCAAATATACAACAAACTACCAAAAGATGTCAAAGATGCCAAATCAATGAAAATTTTCAAAAGAGCACTAAATCAACACGTATTAAATAATACATCTAGGTCGTAAGGCCGTCTGCTTGTTTGCCACGCAATAACATATTTTACAGTGCAGTTTTTTTTTAATTATTAAAATATTGTACATCTGATTAATAATTCATTATAACACACAAAACACAAAGCAAACCAAAAATTAAATAAAATAAAAATTATATAAGTAAATCAATAAAATACGTCTGCAAAGGCTCTTTCAATAATATACATACCTACATATTATAATAAAATAAAATAAATGTACCCAATTTGATTTAATTAAGTAAAACATACTTTGCTGTACGTCTAGCACAACTTGCTGCTCAGTCGCTTCGCGCGCGACTAAGCGTCTCCTATCTCACTCGCACCGTACAAATTAGAAAAAGGAGGGTAGATCTTTCTCGACTCGCGTCGCGGCGCGGTGTCAGTTGTGCTAGCCCCGCTGGTCAAGTTAAATCCCATAATTGGGTTGTGTCCTCATGTTAAAATTGATAGCGCAGTGTTGCTAAATTGATAGTAAACCTTCAAATAAATGCAATTAAGTATAAATTACGAAATATAATTAAAATCATAAAAAGATATGGCCCTTGAAAGTTTACAAAAAATATGCATTTTTTTTATTGTCCAAAAGTAAATTTAAAGCTACCGATAGAATCCTTACGCTTTTATAGAAACAATATTGTATGACAACTATGGTCCTAAACGCAGTATTTCGCAACCGAAACAGCAATTTACTTGATTTTCCATATACCGACTAGTACAAATATTACCCTGTGACGTCATGATTCAATGTTAATCAGTATGGAACGTTTTCGGCTACCGCCAGCGAGGTCCGTCTTTAACTCAATTTTTTGGGTATTTATGTTCTTTAATTGTACTTACTCCCATACAAACATTTGTTCCACACCAAAAACTGGTTCGAATGGCATCGTAAAAAAAATTAGGACACAAGCCTATTAACCAGTGGTCACACGTGTATGTAGTTCGGTTTGACTGGCCTCCACGCACAGCATTACATTGTTGCTTACGCTTGCTACCAAGCGCCGCTGTACCTACTTAAGTCGGCGACCGTTTTTGCATGCTACCCTCTCCTAATTAGATTTAAGCAAAATTATAATTATTGCTTTCTCAGTAAGTGATTTATGTAAATCTTTTTGAGAAATAAATGTCTTAAACCATATGTGCCGTTCCCGGGAATATTTCCGAAAGTCCTGCATTTGTATGGGGACTATTGAGAAATATTTCCGAGCTAGGAATATTCCCCTTACAAATCGAAATATTCCCGGGGACGACACATGAGTAGTCGACACCGAATGAAGTAATTCTAGAGGAGTGTAGTGAGGTAACCCACAAAAACTCGGCGACGCTCAGTTGTTGCTGAAGCAAAGTACAGTCAACCAATTTGATTTCTAGGCCACTTCGTACTTTGTCACAGTGACAATGGTAATATGAAATCTCTAGGGGCTTTCCTCCGTAGCCCAGTTGGTAGTGACTCTGCCTACGAAGCTGGAGGTCCTGGGTTCGAATCCCGGTCAGGGCATTATTTGTGTGTTATCACGAATATTTGTTCCTGAGTTATGGATGTTATATATGTATATAAGTATCTATATGTATTTATCTATTATATATATCGTCACCTAGTACCCACAATACAAGCCTTATTGAGCTTACCGTGGGCCTAGGTTGATTTGTGTAAGATTGTCTCGTAATATTTTTTTTTTTTTTTTTTTTTTTTTTTTTTTTTTTTTTTTTTTTCATATTGATTTTCACTGTGACAAGGTACGAAGTGGTGCAGTATGGGGAGGAGATAGTTCAAACCAAATCTAAATTAGGCAACAAAATATGAATGAAACTTATAAGTAATTACAAGCTCTTCAAACATACTTTAGTAGCTTTTGTATACCGAGTATGGTATGATATTTGGCCCCATTTAGATGGAATAGTAGTTAACCCGTCGAACGTCAGAATACCATTCAAAATTTAACTTTATAAGTATAATAGGTAGGTTGAAAATCCTATTGGCACACCGTGTCAATAGGGCGCTCAATGTGTTAATCACTGAATTGATAAAAGCGATCATCATTTACGCACGAACACCCACGCAACGCCTTAGCCTGTTGACGTAATTGACATGGCGTGTGCTTCATAGCCATAGAACACATTAGCTACCCTGTATTTATGTAGGTACCCCGTTTATGTCAAGATCATTTTAATATGCACAATAATTATTCTAATGTCTACGGTGAGGAAATATGTCCGTCGTTGCCTTTCTTAAAACATTTCGGCTTATGTGCTCTTTAAAGATATTCCCTGTAGTATACTATTACGTAAGAAATTGGCTGTCAAACGGCAGTCGTGGGTTCGAATCCCGGCTCGCCAATGAGTTTTTCGGAACTTACGTACGGAAAATCATTTGATATTTACCGTTAGCTTTTCGGTGAAGGGAAGCATCGTGAAGAAACCTGTATACATCTGAGAAGAAATTCAAAGAGATATGTGAAGTCCCCAATCCGCACTGGGCCAGCGTGGGGACTACTGCCCATTCCCTCTCATTCATGAGAGGAGGCCTGTGCCCAGCAGTGGGACGTATATAGGCTGATGATGGTGAAGAAATCATGTGAAAGGAAAATCAAGGAATCAAAAAACTGTTACTGCGTCAAACCAAACTTGGTCGAACACTTCGTTTTATAGTTTTTATTTTGAACGGAGCTATTTTTCAAGGATGCTGTTTTTTACGATCAATGTTTGTCTAAATCATCATTTAATTTCAACATTGGTTTTGTAGAATGAATCCTTATCGAGATTTAAAAGAAGCCGTGGTCACAAGTATAGTAAAACAAATTACTCGTACTGTCTTAACTTTACGAAGACATTACTTTTTGTGGGTTATACCTAACTTATTCGCTCAGTCTTATTAAGGCTTTCTTTACTAATTAACTAGGGGCTGTCTGTAAAAAAAATCTGACAAAAGTACATATAATTATCGATCCGGCTCACATAATTTCACGGAGGAGAACAGCCGGACATCCGCCGGACGCCGGATTCACATACGAAAGCATTTCTGCCCAAGCCAAAACGGATACGAAATGTACGTTAGCATATTGTATTTTTACGTATGCGCGTTGTTTGAAAACATGGCTTGTGCCTCATAACTTTCGGACTTCATCATCATCATCATCATATCAGCCGAAAGACGTCCACTGCTGGACATAAGCCTCCCCCAGAGAGTGCCAAATTGACCGGTCCTGCGCCACCCGCATCCAGCGGACTCCCGCGACCTTTTCCAGGTCATCAGTCCACCTTGTGGGGGCCTACCCACGCCGCGCCTCGGACTTTCGGACTTATTCACAAGAAAATATTTACCGTAATCTTCTGCAACTTTACCGAATAGGTGCAACATTGCCTAAACTAAGATTATCTCCCAAACTGCCATTTATTTCTTAGTTGCAATATTGGTAACAAAAGCTCCTTATAACTGGCAATTAATTTCAATATATGTTTTTGCGGCAACACTGACCATTTTCCAACCAGCCACGAACAAACCGTGCAAGGTAAGAGAGTGTTTTGTGATGATGTCAAAACTTTCGATTTTTCAGCGATAATATACGAAATTAGCGCTGTGTTAGTAATTGCATGGCAAGTAAATTAAATTCATCTAGGCAATTTAGCAGTTTTTGGCCTGAACTTTCAACAAATAAAGAGCTTTTAAGGCATTACACATCGTAAACATGTGGAGTTAGATTCAAATTAGGGTATCAGTACATATAATGGCATAGACAACGTACTTATCCTTAATTTAAGAGATCATTCTTAAAAAAACTATATTTCCGTGCAAAGTTGCAGCAGAATTAAATACGGTATACGATTTCAATCCTGCGATCAACTCGAAGCCGCACTAATTCATCCGGATTTACTATAAGACTGTATCGGACATTTTTACCCAACTGCCGAAGGAAAGGAGGGTTATGTTTTTAGAGCGTATGTATGTACATATATATATATGTCTGTATGTCTTACTCTTTGGCACGCCCTACAGCCTAAACCGTTTGACGGATTTCGACATATGAGGTGTCGCTGGATTCCTCTTAATCGTGGGAGTGACATATACTATAATATTTGCAAAAAAGCAGAGTACAGTCAAATGGGGTAACATGAGACATCTGTTTTCACCAAGAACTAGTGTGTGTTCGTATGTCTGAAAATTCTAGCCCTCTAGCTTGTATGTTGAGCTAGATATAGTGGCTATACCTACAGACAAACACACACTAGTCCCTGGTGAAAACCGGTGTCTCAAGTAACTCGGCGTGTCCCATGTTACCCCATTTGACGGTATGACAAGAGATTATTGTAAAATTTCCAGCCCACGACGAGCTGGTTCGACGACGAGAGCATCGGGCCGTACCCGCGCGGGCTGCGCGAGGGCCAGCCGCGGATCTACAAGCGCTCGCTCTACGAGAAACTCGTCGACACCATGCTGAAACCCACTAAGACTGGCGACCATTAAACGGAACAGCTCCGAGACCACGAACATCGAAGATCGAAATTCGGAAGTCTGTCGCACTCGCTTAGCTGAACGATAGAGACGGAGACAGTCACGCTCGTTATTTTATATAAGGGCGTTTTTTCTGAAATCATTAGGCAATGTCTGAATGTCCAATACGAAGGTCTTGCTTGAGGAGTGAATTTTAAGTCTATATAGTGCATGCATGTAGGCTATAGCGAAGTTCATAATCAGCGGTTGCCCCTATTACGTATAAACAGGAGCTCTAGTATAAGTTTTATCGATACATATACGTTTTCGAACGCGTTTGCGTCAAGTTTCAATTTGTATGGCAACGCGTAATTCCTAATAGTTACCACCAGAGGCGTTGTTCGCGTTGCCATACAAATTATAACAAAACGCAAACGCGTTCGAAAACGTATATCTATCGATAAAACTTATACTATAGCTACTGTACAAACCTCGTGCACGTTGTCAATAGCATCGAATTGATCGACATGTGGGCAACAGAGACTAGTGAGAGAAAAGATAGCGCATATATATCACTACAACAGTACAGTAGCATTTCCCGAAGGCGAGTGCGCGTTATTATTAGGACGTTAAAGTTTAATTTCGTAGGGTGAAAGTTTGCTATACGATATGTCACCATAAGCGAACTTGACTACACGAACTTCGATCTTCGAGAATTCGTGGTACCGCCCCAGGAACTCCCGCGCTGTGACAAGGACGGGATTATGGTATCGTCGTTTAAAAGGAGAGAGGAATAAGTATGAGGTTGGATGCTTATGCGATTTTCTTTCGACGTCATTTAAAAAAACGTTTTTATCGTTGCTAGAGAGTAGGGTTGTAATTATAATTTATGATACAGTAGTAAAGTCAAAGAAAAAACAATCTGTGAAAATAGCAGTTTCACTAGAATACATCTCAGTCATTCCTCGTCGCATTCTCATGACTGAGGTCAGGTCGTCGCTTTTGCTCACCATTTATCTCCATGCCTCTTGATTTTCGCCCATCCGGCTGCCTCAATTAGAATAATTAGAGCATTCGGATGGTAGAAACAAAGGCTGGGAATATTAGTGTCTAATTTACCTATTAACAGCTATGTTCGCGATACGAGTTTTCTTATCAAGTCCTTTCCATTTATCTACACTGCTACATAGATCTATCCTATATTAATTTGATGAACTCGCCCCGTTTTTGTCGCATCGCGTGCCTTTGATCATTTTAAATCTGATTTACCACTCGCGATTATATAACACATTTAAAAATAACATATGTATATTTTATACCGATAATAAGTTAGTACTCGTTTAACCCTCTTCTGCAGTTAACTTACAGTGGCGAGGCGTCCATAGAACTCGATTCCCACCGGTTTACCTATTGAAGTTATTTGAGCACTGTTTCCTCTGGTAGCTCTTCAAGTAATAGTCAGCCGAATTTTACTCTCGGTTGGCCAGCCCTTTGAATGCCGCCCCGCCACTTTTACGTACTATATAATAAGCATGACCATAAAGTTAGTAATGCCGACAGGCAATACGAGGGTTCATTCACAATCAATTAGTTAAAATTGCAAATTTAGATCACAATATTTAATGGAAAATAAGTAAGCAAATATTTTGTAATACAATAAAAGTTTTGGGCAGTTAGATCGTATCACTAAAGTGCCATAAATTTAGTTATTTTTAAAATATACATGTCCTGGTGATGTCACAAAGATTTAGAGCCTATATTTATGATTTTAAGATGTTTATTGTTGCATGTTACCATTAATTAATATTTTCTAGTCGTCAGTAAAAATGTACCTTATATGTATAAATAAAGTTAGGGTAGTGGATGGTGAACCTTTCGACCACTGCTGTTGGCCGATTTTAATATCGCTACACAATTTTATGGCCTATTGTAACATCGTTATATTTCATTTGATTTTTATCTTAAATAAACTGCTAAATTAAACTGCCAACAAACGTAAGGCTTGTATAGTTACAAGTCTACAGTGTTTTGAGCTGGCCTATTATAGACTTTATACATATTGGGCAAAGATAAAATCTAGTGGAATAAAACCATTGAAACTCATTTAATCGACAGTAGTTGTCAAGAGGTTAGCCAATTAGGAATATTCTGTTGAAATTAATGAGATTTTTATGATTATTAATTTTATGAAGTATAAAATATTGGCAGCTAAACTTTTCTACTTTTTTCTATTTATTTATAACCCTTTACTTTTTATATCTATTCTATGATCATTGTGAACCGTTTGTACCTTCCTAGTTGTATTTGTACTCGAATCATTCCTCCCCACCCGACCACTTAGCATTCCTAATAATCATGGTCTTAATGTAATGTGTAAACTTGTAGGTTATATTAATGTAAAATACACAACAGTGTTTGACACTAGTTAATAAAATATGAGATTTTGTGTGAGCATGATCATTTTATTGTTATTTTATATTAAACCTCTATTTAGGTAAAACGATGATACAGGATGTATTCCACAGAGCGGAAAACGGTTAAAAAGATTGGATCCAGAAGTTACCTTACCAGATGGTAAGATGGTTTTAGATAAAATAAGGTAAACCTCCGAGTGCTCGACGGTGCACTAGTATATGGCATTGGCACTTTATGTCCAAGCAATATGGGTTAAATTCGAACTAAGAGGATTTTTCTTCATTCGAATTTAAGCCATGTCACTTTGACATAGGGTGCCCATGCCATATACTAGTGCACCGTTGAGCACTCGGACGTTTACCTTAAATGTAGTTTTACTAGGGTTACAAATACTTCAACTTCAGATTTTTTGATTGAGAAATGTGATTAAAATAATATTTCTTTTGTAATGCAAAACCCAGTCAACTTATAAGTAGATACCTACATAGGTATGTAAAATGTAGGCACACCCTATGAAAAAAAAATCAATTGTGATTTTTCTCGGGTTACTTCTGTATTTTGCAGTTAGAATATTTTTTTGGGCGAACACACTCGGTACGTTACGCAATCAAACAACCAGATAGTGTTAAGGGTTTTATTGTCACGCACTTTATTTAACACAATCACACAACACACTTTAAAACGAGATTCAATCATTATTCATCAAAGTTCCATTCCTCGAGGAAGACGGGATTGAGCACATCGCGATACCGATACATAGGGCTGAGCGGTCAAACCCGGTAAATCGCGTAATAGGTTTTTCGAAAATAGAACCATGTGTAACGAATGTCGAGTTCTTATTTCAAAAAGCAATCATCTCGATTTATCGGGTTTGACCGCTCAGCCCTCGCATTGTTTCTAACAAGTCTTTTCCGAATTTCGTAACTAGCAATTCTCAAAATTAGACCCCGACAAATATATCCATACTAATATTATAAATGCGAAAGTGTGTCTGTTACCTCTTCACGCTTAAACCGCCTGACCGATTTAGATGGGTATAGAGATAGTTTCAGTCCCCGGGAAGGACATAGCATAGTTTTTGTTCCGGAAATAATCCCCTATGTCCTTTGTTTATTATAATTTTGGGGACAATCTTACACAAATCAACTTGGTCCCAAACTAAGCAAAGCTTGCACTATGGGTACTAGACGACGATATACAAACTTATGCACATAAACAAATACTTAAATACATAGAAACATGCATAGGTATTTTATAAGTTTACGTTGATAAATGTTGCTTAGGTACTTTGTAATACACTTAATGTAGCAAACATATTATCACAATTTCTAACGTTTATTGGAAGTCACAAGTTACAAAATGAAGAAAAGACATTACAACAAATCTCACTCACTCTTAATAACTACACATTTTAGAACAGGCTATTGCCTCACGCCATCACACCTTATTCTAGGCTTCTGAGGAAGTAATGCTAACTACTCGTGTATATTAATAGTATAATTCACAGTGTATGATGTGGTACAATTTGGACACGCGCCTACTCCCGTAGGCGCGCGCCTCATCTTAATCTACGTTTAAATCTAATAATTACAATTATTAACTATACTGGTGTGTTCTCAATCTATGTATAACCTAAACATAAGTACAACCATACAATTCATTTTTACTTTAATAACATTATCATATAGTTTTGGACGGATTCGTTGTTTCGTATATAATTTATTATTTTAAATTCGAATTATCGTGGTCGTCATAATGTACCAAAATATCTTTAGGTCCTTTAAGGTACATGGAAACAAAATGGCACAAGATAAATTCATTTGAACATACGGAAGTACCTACATGTTCCTCTAGCTTAGGTAACGCTATAGACTAAAGTCTACATACTGTTATGTTAAAATTTGTGAATATTAATCAAAGCACCACTCGTATTTTAACCTACGTCTTGTTATTAATGATATCATCATGTCGGAAAATTAGAAGTCAGATTAAACACCTGTCATTTTTTTTAATATTCTTTTTTCTAAAAATCAGGCAATGATTCCTCGAATCCAATTGCATCGAATCCATTTTAGTTTCACAAAGTTTCACTGGAGATTTCCGTAAATCTGAAAACAAAATTAAAATAAGGTATTACAGGAGACAATGTCAATGTTATATTATAAGTTTTAAGTATAGTCTATGAAATTGTATTGAACAATAGAGTGAAGCAGCAGGGTACCATTGATACAAAGCAGCGTAGCGGACCGAAAATCGAACTCTTCTCTGGATTCACGGTATATTGCGTAGGTATATTCCTCTTGCTAAGCTAGCAAGCAAGCTGTTCCACTACTAAGTATGTGGGTTTTTTTGTACTTTAATCTTTGTATCAATGGTACAGTTAAATTGTTGTGTATTTTCCACATTAAAGTACGAAACATAACAATGTTTCAATAAAACTAGTAGGTAATGGTTACCTTTTAATGCCTATTCCGATGCACACCGGAGTGCCGGCTGCCGGGTCGAGACTGCACTATCGCGTAGTGGTCGCTGTTGTCAGAGACCGACCTGGAAAAAATAAATAAACATTACTTAGTAACATCCTAATAGCGGTCTCGCAGTAGTAAGCTGTGTTGTCAATCTGGTGTTCTTTAGAGCGCCCACACATTACAGCCACTAAACCATTTTTCACAATTAGGTAGGTAAATTGCATCAAATCTACGTACTTTACTACGTAAATTAACTCTTGTCGAAAAAATGCACGTGAGTAATTAATTTATTAATTGTTGTATTTCAATGAAAAAGTACAACAATTAATCGTGTGGGTAATGGGAATGGTGAAATGGCGGGGGCCATGACATTTTTAATCCTCATTTTATTGTTTCGACGACGAATGTTTTCTTTAGAATTATTTAGTAAATTTATTTATAAAAAAAATTGATAAATAAAAGAAACATCTATGTATTTCCGATCAGTCCTACATCGATTCTGACGATTATATTTCGTAATATCATAATAAAGTTGGTTACACCAACGTCATACTGACAATGGTAGCCATGGTAGGTTTCAATAGGGTTGCCAACTTTTATTGGGTGTGATATAGTATTTTCCAGGAAACAACGACTAAGATATAGTACACTAATAAAATATAGTAGGTACTTGGCTGGGCAATGTTGCTATTTAGTACAATTAAATTGAAACCTAGTCAATTACAAGCACTTCAAAAGGACCCCCAAAATATAGTATTTTTGCGTACTATATATTTCTTCAACAGTTTATAGTACAAAGAGTCAAAATATAGTATACGCCATAGTACGTTTGGCAACCCTAGGTTTCACTGTGACAGTGAAATTTCTTGGTAGATTTGATGGAATTTAATCATGGTTCTGGGTATACCCACTATAGTGGCCGTTACTCAACGCGACCACTCTGCTGCACATGAAGCCAGTAAGTAGGTAGTGGCTCAATGTGCGACGGCTCTTATAATGAACAATCTTAAAAGTCCAGATGTTTTATTACACTCTTGCGGAAGCGATAAAGCACGCTTACGCAGGCATCTTTATTGGAATTTGATTAGTTCGGTACAGGATGGCATGGCGTAACCTCGGCAAGAGTGAAAGCTAGCATTAGGTAAGCTGGAATGAATGTTCAGTTGTCATTTGAATGTATTGTTTCTTTTTACAGTTTAGTTTTAGCGGGTGGTTTAGCTAGTTAGAAGATTAGGCCCAGATTATTAGGCACGCGATGATTATGATTAAGTTGCTCTTAAGTAGTTAAACCACAACGGTCAACCTACTGGAATGAAGCGTTTCGGCTGCCGCCAGCGAGGTCAATCTTGGACTCAAAGTTTTGGGTATTTACTGTACTTTAATTTAATTGTATGGGAGCACAAACATTTGTTCCTCGCCAAAAACTGGTTCGAATGACAACGTAAAAAAAACTTAGGCCACTCCCCATATTTATTGAGGTGTAAGTGTCCGCTCACGACTTCGACCGAGGTGTGCACATACGTGAGAGATAATTCGATACAAAAGAATACGGCATAAAATGGAACGTGAGTTCGCCTCTTGCTTTGTATAATGGGATCACGTATAATTGCAGATACCTAAACCGTATAGCCACGATTTATTTCCTGGCAGCTCTAGTCAGGGATCAATTGCAGACTGCAGCCATAGAATGTATATCTTGCAAAGGATGTTTTCAAAGCAAGTTGTATTTTCAATAATCACGAATTATTTTGAACCTAATTGTAAAGAAACCAAGGTTCAACTTCTAATGAAATGTATGTGGTCGCTATATCGCCTCTGCCTTAGTAAGAGTTAAGTCAAATCAGTTTGGAGTGTTTGCACGTAGATAAAGATAATACATTTATGCTAGGAAGGACGTAGTACTTAAAAAAAAACTCTTTATTAATAAAAACTATTTAACAAAATTGTCGAAAACTGGCTGGTAAAAATATACGCCCGTATGAAATTTACAAGCTGTATAGCATTGCTAATTTTCTGGACTTACCTACCTAAGTGTCACGAATTAAATTTCAATGAAAGTTCTTATCAACGAATTTTTTTTGGAATACGCTCAGGTTTAAGTAGTGGCATGATGGTGATGTGATGGGTGTTACCTCGCGGAGTGTATGGTAGACGAGGGGTACCTGCTCCCGTACTGGCTGCCGTGCCAGCTGCGGTACGGGTCGTAGTCCTCCACCACGGACGGGTCCTTCTCGATCACCTGCCGACAAATAGTCTACAGTGAGAACAGCTCTACTGGTAGCGCCCAGTTACGAGTAGGTAATCGTAGCACAATCACTCTTATTTTTAAACATGCAGGTAGTTTGCGAAAAATACAGTAATAGTATAGTCAGCATAGCACGTAGCATTGTGCCATGAGGTTGGCGAGCGATTTTTCATGAACGAGAGTGTTAGAACTTTGATGGATCGAGTTCGTATAATGTGGATTTACTCGGGCGCCTTAGGGACCTATTGGATTTTGAAGATTAGGTGGTAGATTGAAAAAAAGATTATATGATGTGTACCTACCATTTCAATGGTGGGAGAGGCGTCTACAGGTAAAAAAACAGTCACTCGAGCGCGTCAGATTTTGATACTGTATAGGTACGCCCCAATAGGTATGTTAATCTGATGGTTTGGATAGTGGGGGGGGCCGTGCGGAAGGGTACAAGTAAGTATGAATGAGGAAAAAAAAAATCGGGCGCGTCAGATATTTACGGGGAACGTTAAGGAGACCCAAAATACGCTCCTATTCACTAATCTGACAATTTGGACGACACGCGAGCCCATGGCGGCTTTTTTGATGACGAATAGACGCGCGATCATATATATATATCCCCCCAAATGATATTCTGCCGGGCTCGAGTAAATTCCTAAATCTCCGCTTGGGCTCCCCTACTAGTAGATTCGGTGAGAACAATTAGTAAAGCACTAGGTATTAGGTAACTGACGTCGGTCCTAGCGCAGGAGCAGGTCATGGCGGTGCAGAGGAAGCAGTTGATGAGCAGCATGACCAGGAACATGACTCCCAGCGCGATGGCCAGGTACAGCAGCCACGGCGGATGGATGC
Source organism: Epinotia nisella (assembly GCA_932294315.1). Lineage (NCBI taxonomy): Eukaryota > Metazoa > Arthropoda > Insecta > Lepidoptera > Tortricidae > Epinotia > Epinotia nisella. The sequence goes on from OW028681.1 coordinate 16,531,494, forward strand.
CGCCCTCTGAACAGCTGAGCGCTGCTACTGTGAACACAGCGTCTAATTATCATCTACATGTGGGTAACTGGAGCCGTAGCATGGTTGGCCTTGTCACGCGATAGGTGATAGGATAGAGCGTGCGTCACTGGCTGACACCGTTCGATAGAACGAGACGACGCTCTTATCTTGTCACTTGTCGCGTGATAAGGCCAACCATGCTACGGCTCCTGATCATTAAAACATATTAATCACGAAACTAAGTATTCCTTTCATAGTATATTAAAGATATTCATTAAATCAATCAGTTGTATTTGTCAACGACAGTTTTTAACAAGAGTCCAGAGACAAAACCTGTCTAAGTAGGTTCACTGCAACACTACATTGTCAATGTTAGTCACCCATGATGACATATTATTATCATGTGTCTCCATTCGTTCCAGGTCAAACGATTCCTTTGGCCCGCTTTCACGAAGCTACACGTTAAGTCTAAACTGGCAACACTTGTTAAATGGCGCCTCAGTGTTGCAGGATAGGCTTGTAAAATTGACATATGTATTTTCGTGAAACGGGCTGGTTTGGACAGCTTCGAAAATATTTTTAAAACGGGCTACATGAAGTTCTTAATAATAAAGCACTAGCGAAACTGTGGCAACATTCGTGTCAAGTTAGTTCGCCTAATTATGAATCCGAGTATAAGTAGTTTGTGTAAGTATTGCTACTCGACCTTAGTAGGTAAAAGGCAACGGAGCGTTCTTTAAGCGAGATAAGATATATAAAAATACCTTTGACATAACTTATTGTTCTTTATTAATTTAATTATAAATATAGTCTTATTGTACCTAATATTCCATGCTATTAATTGTAAATGTAAGTTATTAATTGATATGTCATTTTCAATATTTTAATATTTAAATTTTTGCAACACCCCTAAGGGTTCGTGCATTATACTGTATAACTGTGTGATCATGAGTGCAATAGATAAATAAAAAATAAAAAAAACGCAATATTTTAATATTACATGTCACATATTACTATATTCACAATTGCAAGGCGAATACATACCAGCGCTATCGTTGGGGTCCAGAACAAAGACCCCGGTGGACGCGGTGACGGTGGACTCCTCTTCACCAACGACGCCCACCCCGTCGTCCGCGGTGCAGTCCTGCACGGGGCAACTTCCTGGAATATAGGACAAACCACATGTATGTAGTAGCTACTTACGCATCCAGATTGTAACTAAGTACCTACTCAAGAAAATATTGCCATCTAGAGCCTTGCTAGCGAGTCATGGCAAAAGCATTTTTGACAAATCCTTGGCAACAATTTTGCCTATGAAATAAGCTGTCAGTTATAAGTACCTATTGCGCAACTATATACTTATTTCGTGGAAATGCGTTTTTTTCACATTTGCCGCCTTTTTTTTGTGACACGACTCGCTGGTCAGACTATTTAGTTTAGGTAGGTACCTACTCTTATTTCAGACTAATGCATTTTAGTAAGGAAATTTACAGTCTATATATACTTATTTCATCTTTGTTATGGTTACGTAAACACAAAAACATAAAGATGACAAGTTTAGGATCCTATTATATAATATAATATCCGGTCCCATGCATCGCCGTCAATGTAAGATGAAGCGTTTGTCGAAATAATTAAATGGGTGAAGTTATAATTAACGCTAGTTACGACGGTCCAGAAGGTCAGTAAATAACTCATAAATTTTAATTTGGGCCGATGACATGACCTTCTGAGTTCTGACCTTTATCAAGTGACTCAGGAAGTATGCGGGCTGTGCATACTTGAGCGTTTTTAAAAGGCCGAAGGGCATTCGTACTTGTTTCTACCTGCAATATTTGTTACCTATGTAACTTAGAATGCGCCAGAGGGACATAATATAAACTGTCATTTTTTTAAGGCGTAAATGGCCTAAGTAGTAGGTACATATCACACTGGCGCGGCCTGCGATGGCGGTCAATAGTAAATTTGACAGCTACTGACAAGTTTACTGTTGACCGCCGCGGCCAGCCCCGCGCTAGTCTGTGAGAGGCCCAACACTCGCTCGAAAAAAATAAGTAGGTATGCAATTACTCTGCTGATGCAAGTAGGTAGGTACTAAATATAAATCAACTGATAAGTGAGGTCGTACGCCGTATTTTTACGCGTTGAATATTGGTTTTATCTAGTAATCAGAACCAAACTGAAAAGAAAACATCAGCATATAGATACTTATTTGTATATACATGTCTATCGCGATCTGGTCGTTACCTTTGCAAATGGAGATGTCGCACTGGAAGTTGATCTGCGAGGAGTCGGGGAAGCGGAACATGGCCGGGATGAAAAGCTCCGCCGCGCCGCTCTCAGACCGCACTATCACCGACTGCTGCTTTATTGGACACCTGGAAACCATACACAATTATTATCGTGTTTTCCACAATATGGACTAGGTAATTCAATTGAAATATAAAGGCCTTACAGTACGCGCCACATAAGCAAACCCCGGACTACGGGAGCAAAAATGCACTTTTCATTATTCTATCGACATCCATACGAACAATTTTTGAATCACGTTGGCGTTTCAACTTTAAAAATCTTAAATACCTAATTTGATATCTGGAAAAGAAGTGGAACTGCGTAGTATAGAAGTAATTCATAACCACTATGAATTATTTAAATTTGCCCCGATTACTACAGCTGGAGTCCGCTGGATGCGGGTGGCGCAGAACCGGTCATTGTGGCACTCTTTGGGGGAGGCCTATGTCCAGCAGTGGACGTCTTTCGGCTGATATGATGATGATGATGACTACAGTAGATTTAGAACGGAGAACGGTCCTTTAGTTGGCTGAAATGGATTTTATCACCTAGGCGAAGGAGTTTAAAATCGGAAAATGTAGAAAAAATACTAATTGTTTATTACGAAAGTTATTTCATATAAAATATAAAAAAATATACAAACAGCTCATTTAATTTTGTTTACAACTACCTATAATTTTTCTGAATTTCGTAACTGTGGTCCATTACATCGTGCTTTTTATCGACTTATAAAATGTGTGTCCTCGCACGATTGAGAATAATTTCTCCCGGCGCATAGCATAGGCACTGCGCCGCGCCTGAGCTTTACGCCGTCTCTGTATAATTCACGCCTTGAGACTTACTTCAGAGACGCATGACTAGATTACCTACAGTAATAAAATTAGTGGTGCACAATAACGTGCATACCTATTCATAAAAGCGTCTAGATATTGTGTCCTTGTTTTTCGTTCAGTCCAACTTATCGGTCGAATGTGTTTGATTTTGATATAATTATTATGTTATATAAACATCAATGAAATTATATTACTATTTACGTAAATACGCGCTCACCCTCGTTTATCCAGCAAGTCTACGGTATTGTTCTTCATGTTGAACGCGAAGCAACTCTTCATCTTAATGCCATGAGCACCTGGAAATTGTAATATTGAAAGTACCTACAGTTGTGTCTTAGGTAAGTAGGTTCCTTAGTTGTACCTTATCTTATGTTAATTACCTAATGTCTGCACTAGATTAGCCTTTTACAAATATCAAGGCAACTTCTCTTAAACGTAGGTATATTCTTTGAACTTTGAAATATAATAACAATTCCATGTAGCCAATTATATGCTTTGCTTGTGCGTCGGCGGATGAACGTAGGTATCTAATCTCATCGCATCTCAATTTGTATCGTCTGATACAAATTGAGATGCGAATTACGACACGAAAGTGATGAACTAAATCAAGCTCCTTAGTCATTCGCAAATATTTACCGTCAGGTTTGCTCATCTCCGCTCGAAGCGTGTAGGGCAAATTGAAGGCAGCATTCATAACCTTCTTCCCGTTTTCGTTCAGCATTCGTAGGGACACGAGTGAGGTTTCGTTTCTGGAAATAAATTGTTTCGATCATGCGTGAGATAACAGGGGCGCGAATTGACTTTCAAAATGTGACATGACCCAAGTATTTCAAAGGGATATCCCCTCACGCATGCCTTTGTTTTTAAAAATGAGAATGATAGACAGGTATACCGGCCAAGGGAATAATATATAATTTGTGACCCGTAACACGGCAAATCAGGGGGTCAAGTAAGACATATCGCGTGCGTAACATTATGAAATCAAATTGGAATGCTAAATTAATGTTTCTAATTTACCCCTGATTTAGCGCGCTATGTATGTACTACGGCGTAGCAATAAAACTACAAAAAAGTTCTATTATATGTAGTTACGGTCAACGAGTTAAAAATTCCACAAAAAGAAGTGACACAAACCCGATCATGAATTATCTTGTCCTTACGATGACGCGGAAAACCGCAAATAAGCTCGTTAAAAGCTTTAAAAAGTTTGTTTCCAAAGTACCGGAATCCCGTTTTCCTTACGCGAACAAAAGTTACGTTTACACACAACAGGTATTTAAAGTTCAAGAACATTATACAAAGATTTTTGTCGTGTTATAATTGCGGCGACAATTCAATTTAATTCTTGAATGTCGTGCGTCATTTTACAAGTGTAATTTAAGAGAGGAAAAGGTGTTCAGAATTCCAGGGTTTTTTTTATCCATAATAGATATAAGTAAGATATTATATACAAGTTGGCGACTCTTGAAATAAATATATTTTCAAGTTAACATTCATGTAAATGTCAACATTGTTATTTTTTAGTTCTTTACAAAGAGGTACTTAACTTCTTTAGCGGTGTTAGAAATGGTATAAGAATAAAATGTACCAAATTCCAACCATAATACTTTTTTAATTTTGTGATTTTGAGACTGTTCCTTTTCGATTTTAACCATTAAAGTAATATGACTGACAGAACGTTAAATAAGGCTTTTTTTGGAATGACATTTAGAGTGGTCACTCATTCGGATATATTTTTTGTTTTTTTTTGAAATTTTGACTTACGTGTTTTTTACGGAAATGTTAAAGATGGAGACTTAATTTTTTTCAGGAGATAACCACGGTGCCCGTGAGCATTGCGAGAGATTTTAATCACGAATTCCTGAGGCTATAAGGAGTAATAAATGTTATATGAAGCTAGGTCGAATTATGATTTTTAATTTTTTTCTTATTTTCATACACAATAATTGCTAATCTAGTAAAAACGTGTCTTTAGGACGAGCTGTAGATGGTTAAGTCTCGCAACGTCACAAACATAAAGGTGTTTCATACTGGAGATTTCATTACAACATTTTTACACAAAAATGGAAATATCTCTAAAACCGAACTGAATTTACTCGACGTTAATTAACATTTTTAACTTAAAATATAGTCGGGAATATCCTGTTAAAATCTCTCACAATTCTCACGCACCGTGTATACTACTTAACTGATGAAAAAAAAGTTGTTTAATAAAATTTAATAGTTTTATTAAACAACGTTTTATTTTATAGTTTAAAGTAATTCGGTTTTTTTTCGGGACCACTGGGAATTTTTAACAAAACTATGCACAGTTGTAGTACCTACTACTTATAAGTAACTAAGTATAGAAAAAAAACAGCTCATAATCATAAAAAGGCATTTACTCTTCCCTTATCTTGCTACGGCCTTTGGCAAGTAATATCGTCTTATACTACAAGTACCTACAGGGAAAAATCTGAAAACTATACATTTATAATTTTGTACGGAACCCTCGGTGGGCGAGTCAGACTCACACTTGCCCGGGTACATTGCACTCAAAAGTTTAACGATCCAATTTTTTAGAAAGTATGAAGCCTATGAAATATATAAACGAATATATTTATTTACTTAACAGATGAGAGTAAGTTACTAGTTTATAGGTAGGTACCTACAGTCACGGACTTTATCGTTGAGCTATTTAGAGCTAACCTTTTACTGCATATTCGTAGCTTAACTATTAAAAACCAAAATTAGTTGACACCTAAATGGCTCAACGATTAAAGTCCGTGACTGTACCTGCCAACCCAATAGTTAGGCCAGGAAAAAAACTGACAACCTAGCGTTACCTAGAACTTAAAAATAAAATTTGTTCGTTAAACAATTGAAACTAATGCAAGAACAAAGTCATTTTTGAATTTTTTATTATTTATAGTCTGGGCAGGATTTTTTTAAAGAACCCATTGGCGAATTACTTTTTACTAAATTCGGTATAAAATACTTTTCATCCATACAGATGTGTGGATCGAGCCTCTATTCGTATCTTAGGCTAAATGTTTTTTTTTTGTTTCGTTTACCGCGTTGCGGTAACACCTAACACTGTTGTCTGATAACGCTTAATGATGCGGAGACCTGATAATTCAAACTGTGGTACCTTGCGTTCCTGAAGCCCGCCTTGCCGCACGTGATGACGTAGAACTTGTCGTCGGCCAGCTCCAGCGTGCGGTGCACTCGCACCGCGAATGGCAGGGAGCGCTCGTCTGTGCGCTGGAACATAATGATAACAGTACTACTATATTCGTATAGATGACTCTCAACCTGATGCTAGTTCATCATACAAAGCTTAAGAAGGTGTGTATGATGAAGTAGCCATCACACTTTAAAACCCACGTCGCGCACAGTGCGTTACAGCGCTGTTCAGCTATACACGGTGTACCTACGTTCCAAACACGCAAAGGTCCCTTTTCTTAGAGAACGACACATTATACTTTTGCATATAAGTTTTATATTACGGATAATGTTGATTGTGGCTATATTTTAACACTCCGCCCGCGTATTACTAAGAATCCAGATAGAGCCAAGGGAAATAATACAGCATAGGTACCTACTAGTTTTTGCCCTCGACTTCGTCCATGTGGAAGTCGTTTATATCGTGCCTCCATACAAACTGTCTCCGCCCTTTTACCTTTCAGGTAAAAGACAGACAGATAGAGTATTATTATGGATGTCTATTCCGAAAGACCATTATGTATACCTAGTGTGAAAAGATTTTAAAATCGAATCAATAGTTTCGCAAATCACTATAGATACAAAATTACAAATCTAATACCTTACTTTTTTTTTGTTTCACAGTCATCTCTTTATTATTAGGTATTAATAGATGCAGATAAATAGTACGTACGTTATTCCAGAATACTCCACAGTAGTCTGGCGAGCCCTGAGCCGCCATCAGGCTGACGTCGAAGCTCATGAACTCGGAGCCATTGCCTTGCGCCATGCATGCTGGCGTCCTGGAAAACAAAATGGCGTATAAGTAATATGTCCAACCCGTAACAAGGTTAACGCCTTTGAAAACGAACGTCGTTACGAGCTCGATAAAAAGCGAGATGAGCTCAATGCTCCACCATCAGCTGGCAGATCATCCATCAATCCATTATAACTAAGTCGGTGCGGTATGGTGTTAACATAGCTCAACTTTCGTAACTATAATACCTTTATAAGGAAGATCGGGTATTCAAGCCACTTGAGAGCGCACCAGAGAAGTAGAACATAGAAGAAGGTCATAGCACTGTTAAATCTCCTAATCTTCCTAACTCACGATCCATCTTGAAAATGATTCTTCGCAGAATACTGTCAATGCCATAAAAATTGTACTATGCCATATTTTTTTAAACCATAATGTTGAATATCCTAAAATTTTTAGTCATTATATATAGTGAAGATCAGAATTATTTTTAGTCATACGAACTTCAATTCATAAATTATGACAAAAGACTGTTATTATGATTGCTACGCAAAAAAAGACTATTAAATTAGCTAACCAGCGTTTAATTAGGTTAGGGCAGCTAGAAAAAGAAGGACGGTGGGCGAAGGCTCGGGGCAGTAAAGAAAACCCAAATAAACGTAACAATTGTATTTTTGGTAGGTTAGGTTATGGTTAACTTGTGTCCCGTAGAGCGGAAATAGGCACCCCTTCACGGGGTGACGTCGACACGCTGGCGGTAAGGTTAGGAGTGAGGGTAGACGCCACAGAGTGGTTAACTGGGTATATATATATATATATAGGTGGGTAAGGGCGAGTCCCACATACCCCCGGGGCCTTTCCCGGGTCCGGGGGAATGCGATGGGATTGAGTTAGGTACAGTCACGGACTTTAATTGTTGTGCCATCCAGAGCTCACTTTATACCGGACACTATTAAAAAAACCTAAATTAGTTGACACCTAAATGGCTCATCAATAAAGTCCTTGACCGTACCGATTTTTCTCTGAGTTTAAACTAGCGATTTGCCAATATTTCCATTTCCAGAAATAACCTACTAATGTGGAAAACGCGTGTAAGATAAAACATTTATTCTTAAGGCCTTTAAGTTAACTACCTACATATATTACCTGAATTCCCTCGCATGTGCAACCCCGTAGAAGGGCTGGTTGAAATTAATCTTGACGGACATGACGCCTGTTTTACATGTCGCCGTCACCACGGGAGCGAACTCGCTGCTCCCTTCGGTGCTCTGAAACAAAAGGGGTTACAGTTAGTGTTGCGGCTTTTCAGCCTAATGAAAATATAAGTCTCTTGATACTTGGCTGCTAAACTTGGAGCTTTGTCTAGAACTGATGCTTAAAAATTTATAACCATCGTACTTGTGATTTAAACAGAGGTAGACCCATTTTGATGAATTCGTGTAACTACGAGTACCTAATTAACAGTGATCGAAATAGGCAGAGTATAAATACCTAAACTTGGACTTAGAACAGAGTCGTGGAGTGGAGACTCCCTTGCGATAATTTTTTTTGCCGGGACTTCCCGGAGTGACAAATATAGTAATATAAAAAATGTACCACAATTTTTCAAATATAATTTTGATAATAATAAATAATATTGACTCTGTATAGTTTTGTACTTTTAGACTAAGTTGTGAGATTATTTGTATGTATGCATAGTATTGCATACTATAAAGAATGTTACAAAAAATAAATACTTATAAAAGATTCCGTTTATATTATTGGTTGTTTTATTTTGTGTTGAAGTGGAATGCATTGTTTTTTTATACTATTTCAACCATATTAATTACTTAGTACATTCCCGGGATTATTTAGTCACGAAAAAATTTAGTCGTAAGGAAGTCTCCGCTTTTTTGTCTCTGTTCTACAATGTTTAGGTATTTATACTCTGCCTATTTCGATCACTGCTAACTGCTAATTAACGATAGGTTAACGATAGGTATATATATATCACACACCCCGGGGCTGGAAAACAAAAACAATGACTCAGATCGCAGGTATTTATCGCCAAAGGAAAATGCGATAAATATGCGTTTAGAGTGTTTCTTTATAACCGCCCGTGGTGTGTTAAAAAAACAATTTTCCCCTGGCCTAGATGTGCGATTTAATTGGAACGGAGAGTAATGACAACTTTAAGGCTCGTAAATAACGATCAAGGGAACCGAACGAAGTTCTCCGTTTCAGCTTGGGCAAAAATGCTTTAGTCTGACGTCCGGCGGATGTCCGGCTGTTCTCCTCTAGGTACAGGTCGCATTTCTCAACCGATTCTCGTGAAATTTTGTGAGCAGGTTCGACAATTACATGGAATCGCGTGGTCTATTCGTACATCTCACAAATTCACTAGTTAATTTAATACCTCCACTGCCAAATCGGAGTTACCACGGAGTTCATAAGTCTTCGAAATAACGCATCATGCATCTAAGGAATAAATATTTCCTTTCGCATAGGGAATACACGTGTTAATCCCTGATAACCTGCTATTGACTTGTCAGACATGCTCTAAATTTACGACGCTCACTCGATCGCAATTGCATCAATTTGTCATCCGTGCATGCGCTGCAAGTCATAGAACGCATACAAGGATTTCCTGCTCTTCGTGTTGCGCCCACCTTCCTTCTATGGATACTGCACACGATTGTATGCATAGATTGTTTTTGTACGCCTTGTGCGTGTGTATGTAATTAGGCAAATTGATTCATGTCTAGCCGACAAACTGTTGGATAGGGATCTATATTAAAATCTACGATAACCTTAAATCATTGAGCAGAACGTTATTAGAGCACGTTATTATTGTATTTGTTCCGTGAAGAGGAGTTCCGTACCTCAAAAGGAAATAAAAACGGAACCCTTTACGGAACGCCACCGCCGTTAGCGTTGTGGGGAACGGGTCACTTCGTTGCCCGTCTGTCTGTCTATCAAGACCCTTTATCTCGGGAACGCGTGTAGTTAAAATTAAAACCATATACTAAAGTCTACAGTCCATTGAAGCTGTGAAAAAATCAAGCTTCAAAGTTAACGTAAAAAAAAAGATACGGCTGTTTATGCCGCAAAAGACGTACATATATTTCGACACTCTCAATGGAATCAATGTTTAAAGGGTAGGTACTTTCCGTTGACCTATGACTATGAAATTTGGCAAGTAATATCGTCTTATAGGTACTACAAGTACAGGGAAAAAATCTGAAAACTATACATTTGCAGTTTTGTACGGAACCCTCGGTAGGCGAGTCCGACTCGCATTTGTCCAGCTTTTTGTGTATGTCATAAATAAAAAGGTGGACTTAACAACCCCTAAACTGTAAAAGATAAACCCGTCGTGTTTACGCTTATTGGAACCTTCTACACGCAGAGTTGAGGAATGTCCAAAAAAGAGGACAGTTTTGTTCTTTACGAGTGCAAGTGTGCAGTTTTTCGATACTTCGATATTAGAATGATCTCATTATGATCATAGGTTTTGTAAACAAGTATTCACGTACCACCGTAGAACCCTATTGCAATAAGGTGGCCTGTCAATTGCGACAGGGTTCTATGGTGGTACGTGAATACATATCCCTTACTGTACGTCGCATTGCTGAGCACCGGCTTCCAAAGATCAGTAGGAACCTCGAAGGGACTACCCTACGCTGACCTAGTGCAAATTGAGGACTTCACACACATGTAGGTACGTATGGTGTAGAATTCTGTAGGTACCTACTCTGTTATAATCCTAGATGTTTATTACGCTACCTCCGATGCTATCTGAAGCGTTAAGCGATGCTTGTCGATGACTTTGTGCAAATCATGCACAAGGAAAACCTAGCGTTTAATTGACTAGAATGCAGAACAGATAATATGACTTGTCTTGTTATTGAGTGAGCCGCTTCAACACACAGTTAAGAATATCACAGAACGTAAATCTCAACAAAACCAATTGCTATTCTTTGCTCAGTGGACGGCTCGAGATGTAATGCAGAATGTAAAAACACACCTTACCCGGTTAAATTAAGGCACATTCCTTGTCTGGTTATCCTAGACTCCATACCAGTGCTGTTTATATATAGTATTGTAAAATATATAAATGTTTGGCCGGATAAATATTCTAAGAAGGACTAAATTACTGTAAGTAAATATTAGGGAGATTTCATAGAATACAGCGTGTTTTGTAGTTTTACTGTTTTTCGCACATAGGTATATTCAGATTCTGATTCCCTAAATAAAAGGGAACACAAAAAAATCCTCAGTGTCATTTGTCCAAAACCATAGAAATTTTTAAAATTCTGAACGTTATTTTACGCTGAACGAAAATTTGGACGCAGACGATTTAAAGGAATAGGTTAGGTTAGATTAGTATTACATTCTAAAATATCTAAAAATCCTACAGTGGAACATGGTTTCCAGAATTATGAAATTCGGAAAAAATATGCTTTCGGACAAATTACTCTTCGGAATTATGTAGTACTTACCCGAATTCAAACTAAAATAAATAGAAAGCATAAATTGTAAAATTTGCCGTAATCATAAACCTATGTTTGTTTAAAGTTGAACCAACTTTTTAGAACTGTGCTAGTACTAGTACTGTAGTAGTAGTAGTAGTAGGTCCTACATAACAAGGAAGCGCGGACGAGGTAGTCGTACCGTGCTAAAACTTCCAAGTTTGGCGAGATGGCATAAATCGATTGTTCGACGGGAGAGCGTGATACGAATGGATTAGCTTCGCCTCCGGGGCAGCCCACGCAAGAGTCGCTGCAGCTGCCAGTTGAGACTTATTCTCGACCCATCATGCTGTACGGCTGAGAGTCACTAATATACCTCTAACACTATACCTCTCTCATACCTCTCATCCTAACAGAAGACTCATTTGACGCTTTTAATGCGTGATAAAAGTCAAGACGCATCCTCCTTGTTTTGATAAAACGTGTCAGAAATAGATGGATAGGTATAACTGATCTGGAATTATCATTATTTTCGCGCTAATAAATGCAACCATTATAGCCCCTCTGATAACTGCATTTCTTCTCTTAGAATGCGTTGATAACGGATCACACTTTTGACACTTATACGCCTTCGTACTTAATTGTTATTGACAAAGGTCAGTACTTAGCTGGCATATATTCCGAGCGATGAGCGGTAACACTTTGAAAGTGTTTGACAAACCATCAATGTATTACTCTTTGTAGTTTTGCCCTTAAAGTACAATCGACTATAAAGAAATCTATCTTTTTGTAGTCAATTGTACAGTTGTGTAGCAAGATGGACCGTGAATAAGGCCCTTTACTCTAACTAATATTTACTCCAGGAAACGGAACGGCCTGACGCAGGTCGCGCCCTCGGGCGACGCACGCGCGCGATCTACACGATCTGCCTGATAGCCACAACATTACTCTAAACTTCAATTTATATCCAAGGAATTGATGGCTATTCTTTTACGGTAACCATTAGGTTACTTCCTGGACTTGGGAGATACCTACACTTCTATAACATTGTAACCTAAAAGGTTGTCTGTTGTTCTTAGCGATAAAAATCAGTTGTCGTTATTTAGGTATATACGTAGTATTAAAGCGGAGATTCTTAATCATCATAATTATCATATCAGCTGAAAGACGTCCACTTCTAGACATAGGCCCCCCCAAATACTCTTATTATACTCACCGGCAGAAAATTTGGCCCAAAAACTTTTGTTTTTCTGCATAATAAACTTTTTCTAACTTTCTGCCGGTGAGTATATAATAAGTTGATTGTTCCGACAAGGATAGTGAATTCTGAGCCACTGTGACACAACTATGACAACTATGACTTATGACAAGAGACCAAATGTATGTTCCATGCTTCTACTCTTCTAGTATAGGTATAGGTTTTAAGTTCCAATTTACCCTACTTTGAATTTGGCTATCTTCCCGTTAGCATTGGTTCAATGATAAACCCTTAAAAGTAAAAGCCTTCTCAGAATTATTTATGTAAAACAAACACTAAAGGTAACGATAATCGTAGTATTTAAATTTTTATCGCTTCATTTTTATATCACACCTTTTTCGGGGGCAAAACAGCTGCAAGGAACATCATTTATGATAAACTCTCAACTCTGCTCCGGCATTCGTTTCTTTTCATTAGAGGCAGCTACTTAATTCTCTTCATAACCTCACCTCGCCACCCACCGCTAGTAGGTATAATATTGACTCCAAAATTCGTAACAATTTGCTTTATGTCGAGTTGTTAGTACCTAAGAGCTGTGAATATGCCCAGGGTGAGGAGGGTAAGAGGAAAAGTTACGAATACCGTCTCCGAGAGATAATGCGCTTCCCGGCCAGCACGAGATTGCCGTTGTTATGATTATGAATCTTACGGCGGATAAAGTGTTATATACACTTTATCCGCCGTAATAAATCCGTTGGGGTAGTAAATATCGCATACCCATGCATGGCGTAATTTCATGTCAGAAAGTACCTACCGTAATTTATTGTTCCTATTATTATAATTTTTACTGGTTTAATAATAATTCTCAATACCGTAGATTTTGCAGGTAAAAAAATGGTCTTTAAACCATTCGAGGCCACGCATCGCTACATGTGCTACGCCGTAGCGCGTAGCAGCGTTTTTCCGCTCTGTAGCGGAAATCGCACGCAGACGCATGACTCATATGTTGAGTCACATGCCTCGAAGCTATAGTAAGTTATAAAGTATAGTAAGCTATAAAAATAACTTTAAAATACTTACATATAACAAGAGCCTTCAGAAAAGAATTAACTTCAGGAAAAGCGATAGTTATGAAAAAAGTATCGTTACTTTACTGACGTACGTATAAGGTATGTACTGACTGACATCCCGGAAAATAAAACCACTCGTTAGCGTTATAGACCGGGAGATACTGACACAGTTTTTCCGATCATTTGTAACACGTATGGCGACCCTTCAGGGGTCTAATTACGTAATGACAAAAAGGAAAATGATGGCCATAGCGCTGGTACCGGTGGCCCAATCGCGTGGGCGTTAATCGAACATGTTGGATAAATTACGAAAGTCGAACGATTTGTTGCACAAAAATTCTTGTATTTTCCGATAGTCGATGAAAAAAGAGGTATATAGGCGGTAGCGTAATGCCATATTTCTCCGGTGTGACTTACAGGTACATTACCTGCTGTCTCCGTCATTTCAAAGTTCAAACAATGCATAGAAAATTGACAAAATAGCAGCGAAACCTCAAGCTTTGATGCAAAACGTCGTGGTAATTGCCCTGAAGGACGGAAACGTCTGACAGCGACGTCGAATGCTCCGATCCATTATTGGACGGAGATAACGAATTACCATGAAATCACGTTACAGTATACTCCTGATATTGTTATACAAATAAGTGGTGTACGGAGAACGACTATTAGTTCCGCCGACGACACACACACGAAAAAACTTATCTTTTGATCTCGTGTTCAATCAGCGCGGCAAGTTGACAACAAATAGAAAATTGTTTTGTTGACGACAAAGAAGAAAACTAAGAAAACAAGTGCGATCATTCGTCGTAAATACGAGAACTTTAGTGGACTATATCCTCATCATTTTTTGTTTAATTGTCAAACAAAAAAATACGTGTCCAATATTTTTTGATAATCTAACTGACGAATAGAATTATATATTTTTTAAACCAGGAAAGTACCCAAATTGGGTAAGACCCAGGTATTTAAGTATCTTAGACCTGATTATTGTGCTACATGAGCATGAGGCGGAGGCGCTAATGATATTGTGACAGTCTCTAGAGTGTATTGGAAGATTAACCCTTTGAGAGCTAAAGACGGCTGTGGACGCGGACGAAAACTCGTGCCACTGAAACCACGGACGGCCACATGACAATATTGATAAATATTGTCATTTTGACATGACAATATTTATCAGAAGTTTCATTTTGTTTGAAGTTTGTTTCGTTTTGGCCACAGTTGGGCACCGTTTTGTTTTGCACCCTCACTGTCAAAAGGTTAATGTCTAGGAGGTATCGTAACTACCCAACATCGCAATCACGGACTCCTATTGCCATTTTGTTGAGTGGGATCCATTTTTTAGCCAGTATTGGGTAAATTAAGTTCATTGCAGGTAAGATCAGCTCTTAAGCCCAGACAAAAATAAAACAAAACTGGTTTCTCTATTTATAACCCTACATTGGCTGTGGCTTGCCAATTTACTCGATGATAAAGCTTTTCATGAGTGCATGTGTATCAACATTCATCATTCATAAAGTTTGTTTTGAAATAAGTTTGTATAATGTTAAATATCAGAGGTTCAGTATTGTTGAGTACCGAGACGGCTCGGTCGTGGCAGGAACGTAACGTTGGCAATTGTCAAAGAGGCCACGGGAGGTCAACGGACGACCACCGAGGCTCAGGTCAAGCCGAAAGATGGAGCAGATACAATACACGGAATACAGGAATACATATTTAGGTTGGGTAGGTTGTATTAGTTGTATGCTTATATATGCGATAAAGATTTTATTGGACATGGCGTGTTATGCCATTGACGAATTTCATGATAGGTATCATTGACTCACTCATAAGTAATAACGTAATAACCCTTAATTAGACTGACTTTTACAATGTTTATGAATTAATTTTAAGAAAGATATATCTTAAACAATGATTATTGTAATGAAAATTACCCTTACATGTAACTTGCCTACTTTATATCCTGCCTGACATGTAAAATAATGTGTTTTACCATTAAAATTCTGATTCTGATTCTGATTCTGAAAAGAACTGGATATGTAAATAGTAGGTAATGCTCTGGAGGACATTTTCCTTTGCAGTTTTCTTTCGCTAGGTTAGAATGTGGGGTAGCGATTCAGTTTTCCTTATTACGAAATGACTACCTGTTAGATTGTAACTTGGGTTTAGATATTTTAAATGAAACGTACAGTCGTAATATACTATCTAGGCAATGGCTCCACGTTGTTTTCAGTGCAGTCCCCTATTCAACCACCAGTTCTAGTCTGGACTTTTTACTAGTCATAACTTTACTAAACCTACAGCATTACAAATCTTGAAATTTAGTCGTAGGCAGCCCGGCCGCCGCAGAACCTGTTGTGACAGTAACAATAGCCGAGCCGAAATGTTGAAGGCCGCTCTGTGCGCACGATTGATATCGTTCATTTCTTAATCGCAATAAGAAGTCAATAATTAAAATGAGGTGCTTAATGACCTCATTTTGTTTATATCTGATTCTTGACCAATACCATCTTTGTTTTCAATAACATTTCTTTAGTTAAAATAAAGGTTTAACTATTTTATAACAGCAATCCATAAATCGCACGACAGGCTATGAGCTTTTATGTTTTTTCAAGCAGCAATATAAGTGTGTATTACCGCAGATTTCTGTTTCTTGTTTCTCAGTTCTCACAGCTATCTTCAACCGATACAAATTGAGCATTGCACAGCATATTACCGGCATAGTAATGTAATGATATAACACGAGCGGCAAACGCTTGCGCAACTCCGGGGTGCCGCTTAGGCTGCGCCGCTATTGACTTAACGGTTCTTCTACGATACATTCAAAATTCGAATCGCAAACTCAAAATAAAAAGAGTTTACTGAGTGCCAACATAATAAATTCACCGGATGTACAGAAAACGGTGACCGTATTTGGTTTAAGCACTTTCGAACCAAAAACATGTGATTATATGTTAAGTGTATAGACAAAAAGCGGTATCTTATATTGAACAGTTTGTTCCAATTGAGGGATTTCGGTGAATGAAACGATGAAAAAAAAAAAACGCATGACTTGAATTACCTTTTCAAGTTGGGAATAGAATACGGTTATTTGCGAGCGTTAATAAAGATCGAAAGACTGGTGTATTTCCGCTGTGAATAGCTGGGTGGCAGTGCCCAAAGATTTTGACACGTTTCTATTGATTGATGAAGGCAGAGGGAGCGTTAGAGCGTATCGACATTTTTGAACATTGTACAGATATAGTGAAAAAAAAACCTTTCCCAGAGGTCAGTTGAAATGAAATCTTATGTCATTGTCATAAAGATGAAGAACAGTGAAAAACTTTTCTCACTTTATCTGTATCTGCTCCGGTACTATTCAAGGTGTGGGTTCAAATACAGTTAATGCTTCTTACAATCATTTAATAAAGTTTTTTTAAGTTTTCAAATAAAGTAGGCATTAGAAATTGAAACGTAATGTTAGTTACTTTTAGATCATCATAGAAAAGAAAAAAGAAGACATAAAGTAGGCATTAGAAATTGAAACGTAATGTTAGTTACTTTTAGATCATCATAGAAAAGAAAAAAGAAAAAAGAAGACATTTATTCACTACACAAAAGACACACAGAGACAAAGGAGTAGACATACAATACAATTGACACATATTGTGATCATAGGTAGGTATTAATATAACTTATAGGCAAGGCAGGCCCCCAGTTCGTCTTCTAATAGTAGTGTGAATTTTAGGGGTCAATGTAGAAGCTTTTCGCTTTGTGTCCAAAGCCATTAGCTAAGCATCCCTTTGTAGGCACTGTGTTATAAAGTCGAGGTGTTATTGGGTCGTAACGGCGTGTTAGGCATTTAATGGTCCGGTGAAACCCTGAACAGCAACATTTGCATATTTGAACGCGGAACTAATTTGCAAATCCCTTTGTTAAAGCATTCTGAATCAAAATTCTGAAGTCTCGAAATAAATTAAGTAGAAGTAATTTATTTTATTGCTAGTTCGAATTGCATTTGCCGGGGTTTTGAGCTCGTAATTCGGAGAGGTAAGTTACTTCATTTGTTTTTCTATTTCAGACAGAAGACTGCGAAGGGCGACGGAAGTGATGAGTTTTACATTTTAAATCTGAGAACGTAAGTAATTTCTTAAATACCCATTTAGGAATAGCAAAATGTCTTTCTAAGTGCTTCTAAACGCTCGTGGTACAGAAATGACGATAATAAACAAGAGTTAAATGTGTCTTCGCAGTCTTCGCCGTCAGATTGTGGACTTTTAAAAGGAAATGACGGTCCATTAAGACTCCACACATATTCCCTTTATAGCATTTCCATGGCCATTCAACGATATGGTCATCCAGGGAACTAAAAGCTTCATTAGAGCTAGCGTAATGAAGGTGTTTTTTTTTTACTACTGAAACCTTAGTTTTTCGTTCGTGTTCTGTAAATGTTAGGTGCCTGTTAACTGTTGCTTTTGGGTATGTTTGACTAGTAAATACTAGTAATTTATATTGATGACTACACTTTCTAAAGAGTAATTTAACGTTCTAATAGATTTTCCACGCCTGCAGTTGCTATATGTGTACCTATTTGTTAATATCTAATCGTTTGTAGTGAAAGCGCTCACACATTTGCATCAATTGTGCGGGTTAAGGAACGTATGTCAGCTGCTCTCAGATTTTAATTAGGTGATCTCTTTCAGCGGTGGCTATTAGTTTGTATGCTTTGAAATATACCTTAACATATTTACGTTACTCCTGGCCATAAAGCAGCAATTATCGCACACAACGTGTGGAAAATCCCACTTCCTTGGCCAGGGAGAGACATAAAAATACCTGCGATCTGAGACATTCTTTGTTTTACCGCCCTAGATAAGTAGTACTTTTAAGCCCGCTTTACTAGTTTGTGGACAGTTAAGTTAACCATATAGTAGGCTTAATCTGGATATAAATGGGTTAAATGGTTGCCGGTGTCAGCAGTTAGTAGACTGAGTTAGAAGCCTTCGGAAGTATAAAGAACTTCTTAGACCCGTCAAGTGGCCTATACCAATTCTTAATGTGTTTTCTATAAAAAGAACTTCATAATTTCTCATAATATAAGGGAGTGCCGCGAACCCTTTTAAAGTTCTACTTTGAAAATAGCCTGGTAGGTGTTACATAAATCCGAATGTGAGTTAATTTTGCGACGACCAGTGCGTTTTGATGTAACTGGGAGCGCGACCGGTTCCGACGGCCCCAATATCTTCGTTGCGGCAGTGGGCGACTACCAGGGCTTTGATTCAGAACGCTTGTCGACAGCTAACCTGACGTGGGCCACTGTAAGTCTGACCTCCTATTACGTGTAGTCGTTTAGAATCTCGCAGTCAGGATATACTAGATGTGTTTGGGAAGGTGAGTGAAAACAGGCTCTGAATCGCATAGCAGTATGTGATGTGGAACTCGTGACGCAATAAACCGATTATACAGAAGAACTTGTTGGCCATATTCAAGAATCCACTGCTTATTATGGCGTAGGATTGTTTCCGTAACAGGATCGATATTAATAGTCTGTTATTTTTGTCATTCGTTTCGTAAACATGTGAAGTATCCATATTATCTATAAAATCCTGATAATGTAGGTACATGAATTATTTATCATTTACTGACATCTGGGCAGTCCTCTAGGGTCATACTCGTACAGAGGATTTTATTTGTCTTTCCTTTTGCCTTTGTATAGTTTATGAGATGGCAACATATGAGTAAATATTATTATAATGTTTAATACAGGCCGGACAATTTTTAGGGACGACATATGCTTTTGTATACTCTACAACCAATAATTAAGCTCCATATTCCCATAATAAACTTTTGGGAATAAGAACAGGAGAGATAACTTTTAATATAGGTACCTACCTGCTTTGTGTGTATGATCATTATACATTTGGTAATAGCTGTGAAATAGTACTCGCCAAACTATGTCACTTCTGATTATAAGTGACACAGTTTGCCTACTATTTCTCGTAATAAATATGATCGTTAAAAAGAGGTTCCCTTTAATGCCCAAAAGAAACGCGTGCTAGTAACCAGATAACTAGCATTGGCAGGCCAATCTTTATTAACGACAAAATAATATCAACATAATGCGATAATGCGACGGACAACCAAAACTCAGTAGGTCGGCAGCATTCTTGAAGTGCGCTAATGAAAAAGTAACAACTTTGTATTTGTATATGACCGTTTCGATCACATAATATGTTTCCCACGGAAATAGCGAGGTATTGTTAAAGGTGAATCCTAGATTGCGGATAGGAAGTGGTCAATGATGGGCTCGTATACACAAATGAACGGGCGACTAGTGTTAGGCCAACCAGTGTAAGTTTTCTTCAAATACGCTTGGTTGTTACTAATCTTGGGGTCAAGTAATGCTAGCGACGATTGGGAAGGGTAAATCGAGACGGGTTGTGAAACTCGTGAATTGCATAGAGTGACGGAACATTAGCGACGTAGGTGGTGCACGGAAATGTGCACATAATGACAGTGCTGGGTACAATACGTCTTCCAGGAGACTGTAAGTGGCATTTGAGCAACTAATCTTCATCCTGCATGCATTACCTATCTACCAATAGGTATAGTCAAGGACTTTAATCGTTGAGCCATTTAGAGCTCACCTTTCATAACTTAACTATTAAAAACCAAAATTAGTTGACACCTAAATGGCTCAACGATTAAAGTCCGTGACTGTACCAACTTTATCGAAGGATATTTAAAATAGATATAAATTAGGGGACAATCTTACACAAATCGAACTAACCCCATAGTAAGTTCAATGAGGCTTGTGTTATGGGTATACTAGACGAGATAAATATATATAGAAAACATCCAAGATAAATATTCATGCTCTTCACACAAATATTCACCCTTACCGGGATTTGAACCCAGGACCGAAGTCAGCTTTGAAGACAGATTCACTAACCTAGGCTAAACTGGTTGTCAAATTTTTAAGTAGGTATCTATGCCGCGATCGCGAACCAAACAATTGTTTACGAATTACACCAAATAATATGCGCAATATGATGCACTGTTTGTCAATTGACCATCAACATTCCAAAAGGGTATTTTTTAAAATTGTTATTTGTATACTTACTTTTTTTAATGACCAATGACTAAAATTAGTAAAGCTCTTAAACTCCCAAACAATGATCTTGAATAAGTTATTTTTGTCATGTGATCCTGTGTCTACGTTTTCTGTAAAGGATCCACAAGCCTTTTGTAACATCAGATGGCGGCCGAAGACAATAAGTCACAGACACGCCCGCAAATCAGATAACCGAAGTCCAAAACATCTTTCAAATGGTATGACGTGAATAACTTACATTGTAAAAGCATTGTTAAATGTCTAGCATGTGTTGAGTAAGTCTTACTATTTGTGTAGGACATAAGTTTAAGAAGAATATTGTAGTTTGTGTGAGATTTCCTGCTCGGATTTCTTATTCGGCGTTTACATTTTGGGTCAACCTCGGCAAGCCTGCCAAATACATCACCCATCCTCCCTCTATCCTATCTATGCTCTATGCCTATCTGCGTCCCGCAGGCTTGCTGAGCCATATTAAAGATTGCGAAACATATTGGATAGGAATCGTATGAGGTTGCAGGTTGTTGTAGGCATGTGTCGGGTGTGCCGTGGTACCTTTGAGGCGAAACTTCCGCGAGGGTGTTATCGCGATCGCGCCGCAGGCGCAATCAGAGCGTTGCGTCCATCGCGCATGCGTAACCAAAGACGCTATCAATTTACAATTACATTATACATCGAAAATACCCCTCTATTCTGTGACTTGTTTTAAGCTCACCTCAACGCTCACCCACAAATATATCTTGACGCCGCGATTCGTAGTAACTAAGCGTAGGAAGAGGTCTATGGTTTCGTTATGCGTAAGCTATGTATACATTATACAGCCAGACAATTTGTCTAGTTGTCTGGTACGTACTTAGTTATATATATTTAAATAAGGTAAAGTCCCAATATTTGACACCCATATTCCAATAATTGACGCTCCCTACTGTCTGTTACTTATATTGCTGTGGCCTATAATTTTACATTGAAGGTACGAACTATTGGGGAGGTGTTTAGCACTGGGGGATTTACTTAATATGTAGGTAAAGTAAAGCGGTGAATTATTAGTTCAGACTCTACTACGACTAGTTCGTAACTCACATGTTTAGCTCTTTTTGATACTCTCGGTTATAAAAATCTCGAAGTACTCATATTACAGTATGTGTGGTATGATCTTAAGTTTAATAAGCAACCACATTACCACCTTGAAAGATGATCTCAACAATTTCATTCAATAAATCACATTCACATCCGCAAAATGTCACTTGCATCCACCTTCAAGTTGGTAATTAAGTAAATGTTTAATTAGTAAAGGAAAAATTAATTTGCCTATAATTTGGTTAGAACGAAGTGGTAACTTGTAAAGAGGAAGATGCGACCTCGCCGGCGCCGGAGGCCGCGCCTCGCATGCTAGTACTGTAGCCGGAGTACGGTCCACCAATTTGATTTCTGGGCCACTTCGTACCTTGTCACAGTGAAAGTCTATATGAAAGCCCCTAAAGATCTCATATCATTGTAAATGTGATAAAGTACGAAGTGGCCCAGAAATCAAATTGTTTGACTGTACCTATTAAAATCATACAGTTAGTTTAATACCATTTACGCGCTATAGTGTACAAAAAAACTGAACCTGATAAGCCAACCTAAGGTTGAGAAATAAAAAACCAGTCAAGTACGAGTCTGACTCGCGCACCGAGGGTTCCGTACAAATGTTCATAGACCATACCCGTCACGATCCCACTAATTTTTAAAATCTTGAACAATCTGAACAGCCGTAGATAGATATGCCTGAAAGGGACGATTGTAAATTAACCTTACTAAATTGAGAACTAGGGATACCTACTACCTTTGTCATCACCTGTCAAAATATTGTAGTAAAACTGACGCACTGAATGAAATAGTATTTTTTTAAACATTTTACTTCATAAATTAAAAGTTTTCTACTGTAGAAAAAAATTAAAATAGTATTTAGAAAGTGCAACTCAAGCCCTTTCATATGATAGTATTTATGATCTATTGACTAGATTTTGAATTTTTAACCCTCCTCATATTCTTTATTTTCACAGAAAATAAAAATGAATATACAAATTTTTCATTTTCCATACACGTGTTCCTAACATCTTCTTTGCAATTGTTCCAAATTTCAAATTGGTAGCATACCTAAGTAGTTCCTGAGGCAAGTTGGGATTTTTTGTTTTTCACGAAGCCTAATGTAGGAGTTTTGGAGATATAAATGTTTCCTCGGCACAATACTCGTACTACTTACCCGGTCCACTTACTAAATATGAGCGATTACGTTATTTACCATTGACTTGACCAATAACTGCGTTTTGCACTCTGTTATACCTACAACTCCTAATACCATTTATATTTAGCAGTTACAAACTGACCTATTCACTAGAACGCTTTGTATTAACATTTTCGAGCCATAAATTATGTCCTAAGAATTTCCGTTTCCTTTAAATACGTTCAGCTAGCTATTACAGTTAAATTAGTGGAGATTTGCGTGTGCGTATAGTTCTATTCTATATTGATATTATAAAAAAGGTAAAGTTTGTGAGTTTTGTATGTTAGGGATAATCCCCAAAACAATTGCAGAAGTGGTACTATACCAATGGCTTACTCTTCAATATAACTAAATCCAACGTCACGGTCTTGTCGGGGCGCAGAATTACGATTCCTCCGTACGTAGCGAATAGCTCGATGCCAATAAGTGATGAATGTTGGTTCCTTGGCTACCCTCTGGACTCTGACCTTAACTGGAAGTGCCATGTAGACAAACTATGCGATAGATTGAGTAGCGCAGTCTTTGTGTTGCGTAAGGAAAACTTCTGATATCCAATGATGCAATGAAGCAGGTTTATTT
The DNA here is from genome assembly GCA_932294315.1 of Epinotia nisella. Lineage (NCBI taxonomy): Eukaryota > Metazoa > Arthropoda > Insecta > Lepidoptera > Tortricidae > Epinotia > Epinotia nisella. The sequence goes on from OW028681.1 coordinate 16,555,210, forward strand.
TGCTCATTTTCATTCGCTGATGTCGTTCGGTACGCTCATTTGGGGAAACTCAACAGATGCCAACAGAGTGCTGCTTATGCAGAAACAGGACTTCATGTAGATACTACTTCCAAATACACGGTACTATGATGCACTACTCACTCTACGTATTCGAAACTATAATATTCGTAAGGAACAATCTTTCTACTTTCGATACCGTGCGATACTACATGCGATTGGCAAAACACTCCGCCGCATTGGGCGTTTGAGAACAGTTCCCCGCGTGTTATTGGGCCTACCTACTACCAGCGACTGCCCGCTGGTCTTGGAACTGGAACCATCTGACGAAGCATTTAGACGCCGCCTGAAATGCCTTTTATTGGAACATCCATTATACTCAGTTAAATAGTATATGAATCTTGATTTGACAAGTTAAATTATTATTATTATTTAAACTTATATTGATATGATTTGACATTAAATGTGTTGTGTCAAGTATTTTCTAATGGACATTAATATTGTAAATTGAATGACGATACCTAGTAGTTGATATATTTGTTTTTTTTTTTTTAATATTTATCTATTTCCTCGATATTGTGTACTTTTACATTTTTTGACATCGTCCTATTATTGTGTCTTTATATTTCATTACTTTTGACGATCGTGATAAAAAATCTTTGTTTTTGACATACTGTATGCAAAGTAATGTAATTTTTTATCATGAAATAAATAATCTAATCTATCGCGAAACGTCTGGTCGATGTAACTGGTGACCGAAGAGCTGGCGGCTTTCTCGCGCAACGCATCAGCATTGCAATTCAGCGAGGAAATGCCGCCAGCATCCTCGGTACAATGCCTCGAGGGAATTTTTTAGATTTAACTTAGTTTTAATTTATCTTAGTTAATGTTAATTATAAATATTATAATCTTGTATTCACTTTTAATAAATATTTAATCTATTCATCCGATTTTGTTTTTTTTTTGCCGGTAGAATAGACTTACAAGATTTACATAAGCTATAGGTATCCATGCTTATATTATCCTACTAAAGTTTGGATGAATGGATGGATGGATGTATATACATACCACTTAATCTCAAAAACTACTAAACGAATTTATATGAAACTTTCCAGCTATGTATTTCATATAATTTATATCAAATTTCATCCCTTTTAAGGATGAATTTAACTATCTCCATACCAAATTTCATCTCAATCGGTTCAGCGGTTTAAGCGTGAAGAGGTAACAGACAGACAGACAGACAGACAGAAAGACAGACAGACAGACACACTTTCGTATTTATAATATTAGTATGGATTATAGGTACTCGCGTCTCCGTCCGGGCTTTGCTTTTTTACGCAGGCGGAGCGGCAAGGACAGCTACTAGCATATAAAGTCAACTAGAATACCTACGTACTACATGTCAATAATCTACATGTGATTTATTGCATAACGGTTATACACGAAGTTTGTCGTAGACGTCGTAGTTTTTTTATTCCGTCAATTCTACGCTACTTCGTACCTTGAACACAAGATAAGTATTCATCGCTCAACTCGTTCCATGTCTTTCATTTGTCATCGAGTTATGTCATGTCATGCGCGAGGTGTACTTAGTACCTACAGAGCGCCTGCCACACAACGTGACAATAATTTAATGACCTTATGCAGCATTTTGAATTAGTTGTGAGTTAACTGTGTTTGGTATGACGAACATAGAGCGGGGTACCTACATAATACTTCAAAACGATAATTTAGAATTATGTTTATATAGTTATAGTAGGTGAAAGGGGTTAATGATTAGTAGCTACACCTGCAGCTGTATTCTGTATGTAATAGAGACGAGTCAGATATTTTGAATATCTTATAATATTGTAGGAAGGTACCGTATTGGTCAGTAGTGACAGTGACATCTCTGAGTTCGTCCGTGCCTCGGTAAATTATTGTATCTAAGTAGGTAAATACCAAAAGATAGGTGTACTCGGGTACAGCGAATAACTTTAATTATCATCAACGTTTTTCCTACTAGGTAATTATTTTATTACTCTTAGTTGGGTTTTTATTTGATCGACGTCATGATTAACGCTATCATAAACGAGTCTTCTAAAACATTTTTTGTATAACACTATTAATTAACAAAAAACTATTCGTGTGGGACAATGTCAAGCAGCAAGTCATGCTTTGGCAATATGATTGAAATCAAATATAGCGCCTTGTTCTTGGATTTAATTTATGTGTGAGACGTGTCCGTAACACATCAGGGTCACACATGAAAAAAATCAAGACACCATGGTTATAAATGTACGAGTAAGTCCATAAATGTCCCAACGCAGTGATATTTGTAAACGGTAGTTCATTTTTTATCGTCAAAATGAAATTCACATACCAAATTACACGTAAATTCTTTCACTAAGGCCGAATTTGACCAAAGAGGAATAAAGATCCCTTTAAAAACATTACAGGTAATGTATTATTGCCAAGACTCCTGGCTCATAATATATATGTAGCTTTCAACGTTAAAATGATGAAGCTTCCTAGACTTCCTACTCCACACGGCTTAACTCTACCAGCCACGCTCTACAAATTCTACATCATGGCTAAAAAGTATAGCTTTGTTGGGCACATCCCGGTCGCTGCATAGGCTCTCGCGCGGGCATACAGTGTGAATTTATGATGATATCAATAAGCAACGGGTCTAAACTTTTTAGCCAAGATATAGAATTTGTAGGTTTTTCTGGATTTTTTTGTTATTTGTGTACTAATACTAGCTTACATATATACCTAAGGGTTTTGATGATCAACGTAAGTGAGTGAGTTAGTGACGAAATCGGCGTTTTTTTAGATATCAATTGATAAAGTTTAAGAGCTATGCAATTGCAACTTTATACATATATTTAATAAGTTCATGTATCATATATCGAGAATTTTGTTTATCTGATATCATCCAAACACAACGCCGAAGCGCTTCGAGAAAAGGTAGGTAGTGCCTGCCCTTGCACTTAGCTTGGCTCGTCTTGGTGGGGGCACTGCCGTGCCCCCAGATTTTGAGGAAGAAGGATTTTGATATTTAACTTCAGGTTAATGAGGTTAAGTATTAAAATAATGGACTAATATGGGAAGAAACAGAGTTTTGGCCAAATTGACACTTAAAGTGGATAAAAAACCAATTTTCAGTGCTCTGTATTTTGAAAATATGCATTATTTATATTAATAATGGCAGAGATTCCTTTTTCATTGCGAATATGTCTTCATTACCTCCAAAATGAATTAAAAATATTTTCATACGAAAATAAGACTGGAAAGAATACACAATCTTCATTTTCAACATAAAAGGTCTTAGCTGGCGGCAGGTATGAGCCCCGGTGTGGGCAGGGCAGACTTGAATTACCTTGCGTCATACTTTAAGGCTGCGTATTTACTCAGTGAGTCAAATCTTTGACTCACCATATGTTTCCATGAATGAACTATTTGTCATATATACATTACCTATTTCCGCGGCTATACCTTGAATAATAATTTAATTTTTTGTTTTTATCCGTATCTGTTTACAAATTATAATAAAATACCTGTATGCCGTTAGCGTTACAATAATGGCAACAGAGGTTTACGATTAACTTAACGGCACTTCGTTATCATAAAACTGCAAGAGTTTTATAGAATTACGTATTCTTACGACTTGGAAAACTTGTTTTGTGTACAATTGTTGGGTTATGTAAGATTACAGTAATGTGATAATGATCATTAATGAAACGATTGCGGATTGTTTTATAGTTTTGTGTTGTCTAAAGGGCAGTATGTGTTCATAGGATAAAACGTGAACAACGCATTCCGTCAAATAATTCCGTTTTAAATTGTGACTTAATCGCGATGGTTCGGTTTTCTTGAAACTAACGAAGTTATAAATACATACCCAGAAATTTAATAGATATTACCGTTAATAATTTTAGCCTCCAAAATAATTTTAGCCTGGGGGTTTAAATAAATCAGGAATTGAAACGTCGGACAGTGAGTTTTGCGTACCTATGACCCATTATAACCTTCCATTAGGTATATGACTCTATGTCATATCGTATACAATGTGCTATTGATCCTACGAAATGTTTGAAGTTGTAACCTCTGAATAGAAGTCGGCACTCGGCAGCGCGCGTGGGATGCGTAGGCGCAGGCGCTCAGCCTTGCTGACCCGTATTGGCATTGGCATCAAGTCAGCCTTATAAGTGGTTTGGGGGCAGGGCTATTTCATTGCAAAAATATTTCAAGCATTTGTTTTAATTGCCAAGGTGGGAAAATCTAATGTTAACCTAGCAATTCGTTTTAAATTTTATTTGTTCTAAATTCAAACGAAACAAATAAATGCAACTCTGTCAATTTAAAATTTTACTTCTAATCCGTTGACCATTATTAATGGTTATTTCCTCATCGCTATTTATATTCGTGAATAATTAAACTAGGTACCTACATACATAGTTTAAAGCCGATTAGAGTTTTGATTCCAAGTGATAAGTAATTTACACTGCCAACGCTTTCTCGTAATGTCAAGCCTGTCCCCTGATCCTCTAGTATTGAATATTGCAAAGACCGATCTCAAAGGACGAATATTAAGCAATGCGACGTGGAGGCGTATACATTATGTAGGGATATTTATTCATGCGGAGCAGATCAGCCTTCCTAGCTATTTAACATACGAGCAGCAAGCATCTGTGTTCGTGAAAATAAAACTACAGCACCACATTACCTATTCATAGTCATGCTAACATAATAAAATCAAATGAAAATAAGCGGGCCATCCGTGCATCCGTATAATAATGTTTAACGTATCTGAGCATCTCAATGTACGCAGTACAAATATATCGCTGGCAATATTTTATTCATACGCTATGTTATTTTATCACAACGTGGGAATAAGTAATATATTGACATTTACAGAAACGCATAAAAATAACTTCTTTAGACATTCGTTATTGGAACAAGGCCGTATCGATTATGGTATGAAGTCATTCTGGTGATTATAAAAAGTTGTGGTTACGCTAAACGCTCTGGTAAATATGGAGAACTTTCTTTGGTTTAATTTTCAGTGTTAATTTATTCATTTCCTACCTAATTACTTCTGGATATCCTTCACCTACTTTTGTACTTAGATTCTTAGTAGATACAACGAAACAACAACAAAGATAATTCGCTATCAGACGATATAAAATAACTGTTTTTGTTCCTTGTTCGCAATAAAAGATCGTAAAAAGTTTGGCGCTTTATGATGTACATAGGTACCTCCATACAACATGAAGACTGTAACATTTATGTTAACGTATTCTGACAACCAGATAAGGTATATTCTGACTGACAACGTCGAGCTAGTTACACCATAGTAAAACATATTCCGTATAAAGCCGCAAAGTTCAAAAATCCTGTACGGCGCTGACACACAGCGGACAGTATTGATAATGAGGTATTGCCTCAGCCAAGGACTGGAATGTCAAGTGAACAATGGTGAATACCTGCGAGCGTGCGACCAGCAGGACGCTGGCGAGGACACACGTTCCGAACAGCCACATGTTGATTGTTGACACTTGACAGCTTGTCACTAGCACTAGCGCGGCATCGGCATGGCGTACGGTCGCGCTGCGGGTCTGGGCGCCACTGCGCGCTCGACGACCGAGAACAACAAACTTTACTTTCTGTGAGAGGCCGCGTTTACATGGGAGACCTTGCGGATGGTGGTTTTGGATACCGATAAATAGATTCATAGTTTACGGATAAATTTTACTATTGAGATAATAACGACTTCTGGGGTTAGTAGAATACAGTTGTTATTAGGCACAAACAGCAACACACTTAATTGACCTACCTAGACCTTAATTCGTTGCACTAAATATTTACAATTGATCAGTTAACTTTGTCGTACCCAGATAGATAATTCGTACTCGTTCTGACTATAAAACTTTAAAATATAGTGAAAAACGGCTGCGGAACGACACCGACTCAAATTTGACTCTACCATACTCAACAACCATACCAAACGTTACGGAAATATGTCATCTAAGGATAAGAAACGCTGGAAGAAGCTCTAAGCACACTCTTTAAAAAAAATTACCTACATTTGGATAGGATTGGATAGGTATATACCTGGACTACTTGCTCTGTGAGCTGTAGAACTCGCAAGCCTGCCTTTTGTCAAAAAAACATTTTTTTTTTATTTCGAAAAAGTGACTCGACAAAATAAACTATATAATTAACGATGAAGCATAGAACTTAGTTCATCGTTCGCTCGTTCGATAAATACTGACGTTAGCACAATTGAAATATGTAATGACTATTCGTACACATTACTCACACATACAGTCAGCAGCAGAAGTTGCTAAGCGGTCCTAGTGCTCAAAATGATCAACACACGGACTCTATTATCAAGGGAATAAGGATCTGTATTCATTTTGAGAGTGTTATTTTGCTTAGCTACTTCTGATGCTGATTGTACAACAGGTCATCTTCTTAAGTTTTTACCTATAGGTAACATAGATACGTATCTAAAAAAAACCGGCCAAGTGCGTGTCGGACCACGCAAAACGAAGGGTTCCGTGCCTATTAAAAAGGTCGTATCGTCACAGAAATTTTACGGCACTTACGTCCTTTTCTTTGAGGAAGGCAGTTTTTCAGCAATATCTCGAAAACCTCTGAACCGATCTTGTTCAAAACAATTTTCGGTGAATGAAATTAATAAGCCCTATGTTCATGAATTTTTCCATATTTTTAAAATACACCGTTCAAAAATTAGAGGGGGGGGGACAGAATTTTAGTGACTTTCGGGGCGATTATCTCCGACCCTATTCACTTAATCAAAAAAAATGCTAAGAAACCTTATATTAATTTTCAAAGGCCTATCGATTGATGTGCCACACGGGGGGTCACAATGAAAAAAAAAATTTTGACTTTTAGTTTTATGTATGGAGTGCATCCCTAAAAAAATTTTTTTTTGTCATTTTAATTACAAAACTATGTAGCGGCTAACAAAATACAACTATCCTCAAAATTTTATTCAAATACACCTTATAGTTTTCGAGTAAAATGCCTGTGACATACGGACAGACGGACAGACGGACAGACGGACAGACGGACAGACGGACAGACGGACAGACGGACATGACGAAACTATAAGGGTTCCGTTTTTGCCATTTTGGCTACGGAACCCTAAAAAGTAAATAATATATTTGGAAAGTCCTAATCAAATCACTATTTCATTTAATTGAAATAAATATCCAACATAATACTTCAAGCACCGAAATCACGCACAAAGGCAGTAAGGGTCCTTAACACGCGAAGACGTTTACTATAATGACGTCGGCATAAATAAAAACGTCGCCCCAAGTCACGTTCTTTGCCGTCTTCTGCGAGGGCTATTTGTATGGACCGGTTTTTCTCCTAATCTTTGTTAAAAATATATGCAGGAAATTCTAATAAAATGGTTCAAAGAGAGCCAAACGCATGGTAAAGGTTAAGGAGGAATTACCGTTTCATTACGTTAGTTGGCCTTGTTACATGATACAAAGTTGTCGTTTTAACAGTAAAATACTTTCTGAATGAATTATGGGGCGTGATAAAGCGATGAAGTTAATGTGTCAAACATTGGCACATTTACCTTACTTAAGAAGCTATAGGTGTTCCAGTAAATACAGCACGTTTGCGATATTATCTTTCAAATTGCGTGTAATACGTGCGTTTATCAATACAATTAAAAATATTAAAATATAATGAAAACGGGTCACTCACGTATTTAATGTCGAATATCGCTCGACATGTTTCGAACCGATTCGCGGTTCTTAGTCATGAGCACACGCGTTGTCGGCGCGTTTAGCACCACTGGTTTGCACAGCCGCAGGCGGCGGCAGCGCAGAAGGCGAGAATCTACCCTCGTTTTCTTCAGCATACACGTCACTTGCTAAATATGTTGCTTGCTTATTATATTTTAATATGTCTGATTCTCACGGGAGATTTCTATATACAATTCAAAATAATTAAGTCTTGGATGATTTATGAAAGATTGTCCCCTAATATTTATTTATTCATTTATTTTACTTAATTAAAGGCTCTATTCGTCTGGTAAGCTGGTAAATTAGATTCAAAAGAAATGGAGTAAGTAATTTTTTATGGTCGAGACAAACGCTACATAGTCTGGCCCAAATATCCATTTTGAAGCTTTTTCACCAAAATCGAAATTCAATCTTAATTAAGTGTGTTATATTAATTTATATCATTGTGAAGAAAATGAGCAATACTCTAGACAGACAGTAAGGAAAAAAAACAGCAAAATGTTCGTACATCAATATCAAAACAAAAAAACTGCCATTATACTCGTAGAGTATCACATTTTGTTCACCTACAACCGGGTTGGGTCCTTTCGACGAACGAATACGAACAATATTAAAAAATGAAAAATTAACCGTCGTTACCTCCAGTGTGCACGCGCGCTGCACGCAACGCTGCGCGGGCGCAGCGGTTACGACACACGCACACGCGCGCACACACAAACACACACACCTGCCCGCAGGTATCGCCAGACCCATCTGATTATCCTGTTCTACCTTTTTTCCTACTTTAGAGTCAACCTTGAGCGACATGGCAAGTCTTCGCGGGTTTTTTGGCCTGATAAAAAGCTGGTGCTTTCGTTTATTTCGAAAGGAGCAAAGAGTACGTTTTTAATGTTCTGGTACCGAATTTGGTCCATCGGGACACTAATGCATAATTTTATTTTTATTTTTGCGGATTCATTTAACCTGCGGTGTTTTAGTGGACTGTTTATTCGAGTGTAAGTATAAGTAGGTACCATAGCAAAAGGTATTTCAAATCCGAGGAAACCATTAGGTCTCTTACTATTTTCAGCGTCACGTTAGTCGCATCAGCAACAGTAAGCAAAGTTACTAAAATCTCATACATTAGGGCACTGAGTTTTTTTACTGTACAAAATATAGGGAACTCGAAGTAAATATTGTCTTTTTTAAATCTGAGGAAAACATTGGCAGTATTGGTTAGGGTCTTACCTATATAGTATCCACCAAATTACAAGTAACATTAATCTATATCTGCTCTTAATCATAATCTATAGCAAAATTTTAGTAAAAAAAAACCGACTTCAAACAAAAAATGCACCAGAAAGCAAAAATTATTGGTTGGGTAGGTAGGCTTCTACAACTTACTTACAATCAATCTATTTTTTTTACTCAATGTATAAAATCTGCATTTACCACACAAGAAGGTATTAGGTACCCACTATAATGTACAATTAAATATTGTTATTTTTGGAGTCGGTGTCAGCCAAGGTAAGGTGTCGTTGTAAGTACCTATGTACTTATTCGTGGTAGGTACTACTCCGACACTGACTCCAAAAATAACCATTTTTAATTCGTACATTATAGTGGATAACTACTTTTATACGTCATCTGTGGTCTTCATCATCAGTTCCACTTCACCAAATTTGTGATTTCGGGTGTAAATACACTAGTTGTAATAGAAAATACCAAAATTACTGCATGCGTGTCTTACATATTTGAGGAGTTCCCTCAATTCCTCATCGTTTCCATCATCCAACAAAAATTTTGATAACAAAAAAACTAACGTGCAAGCATAAACTTTCAAATAAAAAATGAATTGTACGAATCGGTTCATAAATGACGGAGTTCTGAGGTAACACAAATACAAAAATATATATATAAAAAAATACAACCGAATTTGAGAACCTTCCTCTTTTTGTGAAGTCGGTTAAAAAAGTACAACCCAGCAGCAACCAGACTAAAAATAAAGTTTAAATGGGTTTGTCCGGGCTAATGTGCTATAAAGCGAGCTATTAAATAGGTTTTACTTAGTGTTTACAGCCGTTGGTTTACTTTCGCAGGCGGCTACGAGGTTCTTGTATTGCACTAGATTTCAACGCGTGCGGTTCATGTGGTAACCACCGCGCTTAACTTTTTCTATAGCCATCATCAGATTGGAATGAATGTACTGAATAAATTTGAAGATATGCATTTTGTAACGAATAATGGTAGAGTTTAGATAAATGACTTATGATACACAATGGTCCCTTTTAAAATGGTCATAAAGATGTACTTACATCCATATAATGACATTTAATAAAGTACCAATTGAAGTTCGTGATTGGAGGATGACTGAACTAGGCAGTTATCGAAAGATAGTTATTTGTTACAATATAAGTTACAAGTGTTATTACTGAGTCCCTGTTGAAGTATTCGCGAGCTTTCAAGCGAAGAAAATTCGTAAAATATACGTTTCAAAGTAATTTTTAATTAGAAACCAGACTCAAGTTAGGCAGAAGATAGTAATTTAATATTTCCGAACAAGATCTTCAAAGTGCAAAGTTTCCAAAAGTAGAAACAAGTTTTCCAAACTCCGATAAGCGTTCTATGAAAAATCTCCATCTGTCGGCGAGTTGTGTGAAATTGCGAGCGACGCGTTTCGGAGGCCGCGGGGGCGCTGCCGTCGCTTTGTTGCCGCCCAAATCAATATCACGACGTGCGCCGTCCCGCCGATTTTCCCTTCAGTATTTCAGAAGGCACCCCCCTCGTTGCCCATTTCTCGTGTCCTCTACCGCGCTGCCAGTGCCCGTAAGCGAATTCCAACAGATAATCGGACTTGACCCAATTACTCCTAGGTGAGTCCACTATTCATTATTCCTATTTATTATTAGTAGAGGTTCATTGAGCGGGGGCTTGGTATACATTTGACTATTACGTTCATTCATAAAGTAGACGTACGAAGCTGGGAAAGAATACGTGTGAAAGGCGGTAATAGGGGTGAATAAGATCGAAATGTGACTGTTAATACAAGGAATCTTTTCGGAGACCCCATGTTATGGCTTGTAAACCGTATTGACTTCGTCCTATGTTAGTGTAGAGGTTGTATTATATAACTTGTAACTATGTTCTGAAAAGTTTACCGGTGTATAATGTAGGTTTGTATTGAAATGTATTTACTTACTGTATTTTAGATTAAACAAGTTATTACTAAGATTCAATGAAAATGATAAGGTGCACTTTTGCATTCGTATATACCTTCATCTTGCCACAATAATAGTACCGCTTAAACTACGCCTAGACGATGGCCATAAAATAATAAATATTCTAGTTGCCGCATTGTATACTTATTCTAATAACTAAATTAATGAATCGTTTGAATTATGACTAACTTGAGGTTATAATTATTGTACGGTCGACGCCAAAAATACGTTTACACTATTCGCCTTATTGCAATGGAATAAGGTGCAAAAGTGTAAACGTATTTTTTGGCGTCGACTGTACTAGAATCAACTTCTAAGAAAATTAATGCCATTATTAATTGCTACATACCTACTTATTTTCAAGATTGTTTCTAGTTTGTTTGTTGGTCTATCAGCACTGAAGAGGCATCAAAAAGGATAGCCGGTGTATTACTATTATAGATGAAATGTCTTATTTTGCATATTTTGCATTAAGCGGATAATTTCCAAGATATTTATGGTAGTGAATGACTAGGTTAGTTTATATGTTCATTTGCAGTCTTACGTTGAATCTTGTACAGTCGTCAAAGAAACAAGTCAAAGGGAAACCTCATATTTTCTTTATTGTTTTGTTAGGTATTTGATTAATTGCACACTTGAGGAATATTGTCGAGGAAATCTTATCCTGGATCACGTTCATATAACTATGTATTAGATACAGTATGTAACACAACGAAAGGCAAACATTTTATCCCGTTAGATTATGGATGAGAAATAACGTAATGCCATTATGTGGATAATATAGGTACACCAGGCTGTGACTGTATGTACATATATTATGGTCATTCGAATCAGATTTTATTAGCTAAGTGATAGAAAAAAAAACGTTTATTAGCAGTATATGTGTCATAACATTATTCGACAGGTTAATGTTAGGTTAGGTCAAGGTTACATCACTGTTGAAGAATCTCTCAAAGCTTCCCAGACTTAGGACACATCTCACAAATAGACCGAGAATTTCCGGAATCATGGTCATCATAGTTAAAGTCAAAGTCAAAGTGATTTATTCTTCAATTTAGGCATTTTACATGCACCTATGAATGTCAATAATCTACCACCGGTTCCAAAAGAAAACCTCTGCCTCGAGAAGAACCGGCGTAAAAAACTCGGCGAGGTGTCATTTTTTTCAAAACAGTATACAATATATCATTTCAGTATCAGAGTATTATAAAATTTTAAAATTACATTGCTACTGTACTTTTTATAAACCCTGAAATGAAGCAATCAAAAGATGTTCTACAAACTTACCATAACTAAAAGTAATTTGGAAGACAATAACTCATATTAAAGTTGGGTAAATCCAGCCAAAGTTCGTTAGGGACCGTCGCGATCGCAACGAGTCGATGGCGTGGAATTAATTGAAGCGCGGGAGGAATAACCGACGACGACCTATGTCAAAATCCGATAGCATTTGCAGTGATTGTCAGAATTAGTTCCATTTGCAATTACTTTACAGTTGTTTGTTGATTTTTAATTTATATGAATATTTCATAAATATTTATTATTGTTTTGTTAGTCTCTCTCTTGCACCCACCGTTTGAAATGTTCTTGGTCCTATAGTTGACTGGTAAAGAAAGCCTTGAGGCAATAGCCTTTTGTACTTATTTGTTTTGTGCAATAAAGTTTAAATAAATAAATTAATATTTACCGGTGGTTCATAAGCGGTCCAGACGAGCGTTTTTCGACGTGAAAGAAAATGTCGCGAAGAAATGTGGAAGCAAACCCGCACTGAGCTAGCAAGGGGACTTTACCGTATTGTTTCTCATTAACGAGAGGGAAGGCCTCTGCCAAGTAAAGAGTCGCGTGGAAATGATGTCCTGTCCTCTCAGACTTATCCGTCGAGGGTGCCACCCTGAAATTAGATTTTAAAAGTCCGTACGTAAGTTAAGGTAAACTTAAACTTTCAAAACTTGCTATGTATAGTCGAAGTCCCTCCATACTAACACATGTTGCCCTAGCCTGCCCTTGAAATACCCTAAGGAATTTTGAACTAAGCATGTATCTGTTAAATTCCTTCAGTAAAATTTTGTTTTGTTGGAAAAATCTGAATTGAAACTAACTTTCTGTGAAAAGGCCGCGTGGACACTTTTGTAAGTCCGACTATTAGGACTTGCTTCCGCAATTCCCAAGATTACCCTACATTGTCGCTCCATTTAGCCTAACGGCCTACATAATATGCCCCAAGTTGTGCATTTACGAGGCTCTTACACTCTAGTCTAAATAAACTAATGACATGCATTTTGGGACTCACTACAGAAGTTATCAAGAAGCAGAATAGGCATTATTTTATTCGTGACAATAACAAAATGTGTCTATCATGCGTTAATTTAAATCGTATGAATATTTTTACTGGTAAAACTGGTAATTTTTGCATAGAAATCCTATCCAAGTTGTTCCCGTTTTGATTGCACCTAAGTCCAGGGGAAAGTATATGTATAGGTACATTGAGTTATCGTTACGCTCGTTAGGTTTTCAAAAAGTTATTTCAGTAATAGGGTGTTGCAGATGACATGATATATTTTAAACGAGCAACATAAACTAACCTAAATTGGGTTTGAACACGAAACACGCTGTGTCAATGTGAAACTTTTGACCTTTGGTCATTCCAACTTTGATAGGTATGCGTGCCTGAACATTACATAGTTATGTTGTAGCGGTCAGTAGAGGTTTCATAAAAAAAAAAACCGTGGACGATGTCAGAACTAGCGTTTAATCCTCTTCGGGTTTTTATTACTTCTGTCTGTGGCACGTGAGCGTTACTCTACTGAATTGGCTGTTACGTTTAAGCACGTTGGCTGCATAAAACTGCAAACGGACCGTACAGCAGCGACTTGTTTTAGATTCTAGGCCACTATTTGCATTTAAAGATGGCCGAGATGACTTTAATTGCTAGTGATTGTAGGTTATCATTAAACGTCCAATTTTGCTCGTAATCTGTAGTTGTTTTGGTGTACGGCCCGCCTGATAGTATACAGTTACCGTAACCTATGAAAGCCTGCAACTTCAGTGAACTCGCATGCCTGTTGGCGACCGTAGAAAAACCCAACTCAAAGTCTGTCGTGAATACTTGGACAGGGAACTATTCCATAGCCGGAGCGTTCGCGGTGTGTAGTTATTAGGTATTTTACCGTCCCGACGTCTTACTGTGTTCGTAATCAAATATTTTATTTAGGTATGTTGTAATTTGACCCATTTCCCGGTGTTTGCATGCTCTGAAAGTTTTGGATAGCAATAAAATATAATGATGTCTTAACACATTCGCTGCCGAGAATTGCTACGCGCTACGCTCGTAGCCGATCCCGTGCTTTCCCTCGTATGTAGCGGAAAGCGACTACGGCGTAGGCGCCCGCTAGTCGGGTTCCCGAATTTGTTAAAGGTGTCTGATGATGGACTAGGAAGGTGTCCATATGTAATCAATAATATGTTCTTTGAAAATAACTTAGCAATATTAAGAATCAAAAATCAAACATTTATTCGTAACACAACACAACATACATTATTTAATAATAATATTATGCCTGTATTTTTTTCCACAAGATCGTTTTTGCCCAAAAAGACTAATGGAACGCAGTCGAAGAGACCATACCCACTATCCTGTTATATTCACGCATTTTAATCTTACTAAGGTTTTCCCACCATGCTGCGTCATATTGGGACCGAGTATCATATTTAATACGGAAAATCCTAACCCTAAAATATGAATCATTAAATCCATACTTCATATGTAGGTTTCTTCATTATCGTATTCAAATTCATGATCTAACTATCGCCCCAGGTGTCGTATTTATAAGTAACTAGCTTCCGCCCGCGACTTCGTCTGCGTGGACCCGGGATATAAATATCCTATATTTTAATCCAGCCTATAAAACAATCTTCGTGCTTATTTGCATGCAAATCGGTTAAGCTGTTTAAGCGTGATTGAGTAACAAACATCCAAACATATAAACTTTCGCATTTATAATAATATAATATTAGTAGGATTTAGGGATTGTCGTCCCCGACAGGCTTTATAATATTAGGCATACTTAAACCAGTGGTATACCTGGTTACCTACTTTAGTGATGCGATTAAGATTGTATAGTTTATTTTTGGTGTCCGTATTTCAATAAAATTCGCAAATCGCACGCACATTTTATATTTACATCCACAAACGCATCCCTTGTGCGATTCATCTGCACTTAATGTACAGTCAACATAGTACCTGCTCTCGTATAGTCAACAAAGTATTGTTGATTAATTAAAAAGGTCCGACGAGTTACTAGGGTACTAAGTACCTATACATTTGCATCGCTAATTACTTACTATGATTTGCTAAACTGTATTGTCTATTGCATGTGTAGGTATATATATTATATATTGTTAATTGTTATATTTAGGTAGATCGCTGCTACTTGAATAGGGTTATCAACTTATCATAATCATAGCTGCTTGCTCTGTAGGTACGGTCGGCCTCACAAGGGGCTTAACACCTTTGTACAGTAGCCATCAGATGTATCAGAGCGGCCAAAGGGCTCACAAATATCTGAACACGTCTCTAATGACTCGAAAATAGAGACGTGTTGAGATACTTGAGATATTTATGAGCACTTTGGCCGCTCCGATATATCTGATGGTGACTGTACCTATACAATAGTATTATCATCCAGCCGCTCATTGCAATTCAACATTGACGTTGATGAGCAGAATAGTCCTCGATTTGCAATGCAATTATGATCGCAGGTGCCTGGTGCAATTTCATTATCCAATTAGTACTGTCGAGTTTAAGTCAATTATCTCGCGCAACCACCGGCATCGGCCGCATCTAACTACCTTAACATATTTTTTATTTTGCCTCTTGTAAATCTTAGAAAATATTGATTACAAGCTTTAACTACATACCTATCTGCCAAAATATCACAGTGTTCTTTTGGGTATATCTAAAAAACGGACACCCTCTTTTTATTAAATAATCATATAGTATTTACTGATATAAACCATTTACGACCATTCCTGCGTGCCAAATCGACCTACTTTTTGAGAAAAAATAAAATGCTGTGTTTTGATAGAAATCATCATCCTCCTAGCGTTATTTCCGGTTGTGCCCTAAAGGAGCCCGGGGTCCAATTTTATGGTTTGATAGAAATAATGTAGAAAAATCTAAATATTTCCGAAACTATTGGGGTTATACTCCACGATAACCAACAACTAACCATAATGCCACTGTGTAATTCAAGAGCACTGTTTAAAAGACTGAGCTATTTGCGGAAAATATTTAAAGCGCTACCTTTTGGTATCCTAAATAATCCTAATGGATACCAAAACTGAGTTATAAATAGAGTTCATGTAGATACCTACATTGAAGTGAGTTCGACCCTTTTGTATGGAAGAGCGTTCGTGCGTGGAGACGGAGACATACCTTTTTTTATGTAAAAATATTTCCACCATTTTTTATATTTCAAACGTACGATTAAACTCGTCTTTATTATAGTACCTAAATATTTATTTATTGAATTTGTTATTAATATGTTATAATAATAAGCCATTTATTTCAGGCCCATAATTAAAAATACCTTAAAGACTAACATAAATACAATAATATCCTTGAAATTATAACTCATTATTTAGGCGACGAAACAGCGTCAGAGAAAATGAATACTTAAATCCACCTTAAATCACTATTGAAGCATTTCTACTCGAACGCCGTCTCTGGCGCAATAAGTAAGCACTTTCACTCAGGATATACCTGA
The DNA here is from genome assembly GCA_932294315.1 of Epinotia nisella. Lineage (NCBI taxonomy): Eukaryota > Metazoa > Arthropoda > Insecta > Lepidoptera > Tortricidae > Epinotia > Epinotia nisella. The sequence goes on from OW028681.1 coordinate 16,571,950, forward strand.
GGGAAGGAAGGAATGCTTCAATTATTTTTCCACGTTCACTACATCTCCCAAGGGCACCAATTCCACTTTCCTTTTTAATATCGACACACACTTCTATGTACCTACTTACTTCAATGTATTTTTTAAAGTACATGCTTTGAAAATTAGTCAGGGTTGATATCTCAGTTAATCAAAGTTGAGGGCGAAAAAAAAAAGCATATAATAATTGCGTGCGTTGTTATTCAAGATTCGTTTTACAATAATTTAACAACTTAGAAAAGTAGAAAAACCCCCGACATTTTAATTTCAAAGTTCAATATCTCAAAACCGGCTGATACAGTTTTGTTGAAACGTAGTTAAGATTAACATCTATTCCCTCCTGAAAATTAACACCCCAGAGCTGGAGCATCAACAAACGTGACCCAGAAATCTTTTAACATTTTAAAATTACAAACGTAAAAGGTTTTGGCAGGACTCAGCGTGCCGCGTCGCGGGGCGTATAAATCCGTGCTCTGTTTAAATTTTAAGGGAAAGTACGACCGATGAAACTGAAGCCAATGGCCCAGTAATGGGTTACAGCCCCCCCGGGAGATTGTGTAACGGGTAGAATAATTGGGCGTCGACTGCCACAACCCTGGCGAGAGGCCAGCGCGCCGTCACTGCCCTCTAACAACGTTTTTACAAGCCACCTCAGTAAAACCTGCTTTCAAAACCCCCAAGAAGCCCTCGACACGTACATTTACCTACATTCTAACTATCTGCGCCGCCCTTTGTAAGCCGATATTGCGACAAAAAACTAGGGATTTCTGAACAAAACATCTTGATAATACGATACGCACGTAATCTTACATACTGAATATGTCGGAGTGTTGCAGGTTGGCATAAAATAAACTATTTTTTTAGGAAAGTAAGCAACTTTGTCCATGAAGTGAGCTCAGCATGTGATGTAAGGAGACGGAACTATATAACGTAGGAGTCGTAGGACCCGCATACTATCACAATAGTTTGCATATAAAGCAAGGAAGAGGAGCCAAGCGCTGAACTTTTCCAAAGCGCCGCATCTAACAATGTTACTCTAACTTATTGTTAATGCAATTGCCTGGCATTAGCTCAGGACATCACATCATTATGATTATTATTTTAGGTGATACGAAAAATGTCTCTTCAAGAAAAACCGCTTAACTGCAGTACTTAAATCCTAAATTTTATTTGTTTATCTTATTTATAAAAAAGTAAATTCATTCAAATAGGCTTATTAAGCGATAAATTGTTAGTCACGTATTAAACACACGAAAATACTTTAGTCATTATGGGCGCTTCAAACAAATTTTAACGTGCTAATCTTTATTTGCGTTTTTGTCGAAACTAACGTCTCATGTAGTTAGACGGTTTTTGCAGCCAAGCGACGAATTATTAGCATAAATATTACTAGTTCGGATAATTACATACATTATGCAACAGAATATATTAGTACTAGTAAAATGCCAAATCTTGCGATTGGGTGTCAAAGCGGACCCCGGGCTCCTTGACGGGCACAACCGGGTATAACGCAAGGAGGATGAATGAAATTGGGATATAACTTGTAGTTTAGAAAAATTATTAGCTGTTTATGCAACAGAAATATTCTTGTATTATTAGCAAAAACGGAAATTGTTATGCAACACAAATTTGTACGACTTGTAAATCATTAACTTGTAACTTGTATTACGCGTCCCTGATGCGGTGTGTCCGCGGCAGCACCAACGGCATCCTGAGCGCAGTTGCGGCAGCGTATGACAGCCCCATATTATGTCACTGGACACGATCTCATAGCTTACATGTGAGCTATGAGAAGTGACCATAGAATAGATTAGTACTTACATATACTACACTAACATAGCTCCTAAGTTCTAAAACTAACAAATATGGATGTATTTTGTCCGAAATAAACAAATTTTATTTATTTATTTATTACTCTCTAGTATTATTAGTAATCTTATGCAATAAGCCCCGTGACAAACAAAGCTAAGCCTATAAGCGATGAGGGACAGGGAATATGACATTGTATCTCGTCCCCACCTTTGTTATTGTCTACGCTTACATCTTCGTCATTAATGTCGCGACGTCCAATAGGATGACCTGAGTATATCACCCAGGTGATTTATTGGTCGAATATGTCCAGTGAGATCACCCAGGTGATCCTATGACTTTATCCGAAATTGTATTATTATGACTTTAAACAATAATTGTAATTCCTCGATTTATTTATATTTCAATGACATTTAATCAATTATTTTACTCACTAGATCTCTTTGTGTAATAGCTTTTAAATTATAATGTAATTTAAATTGAATGTACTTATTAATAATTTCACTGTACCTCATATTATATAATGCATGTTAGCTATTAAAAAATACAACGCAGATTAGCACGTAAGGCTTGACTGTTAGTGTTAATTGTATGCAATAAATAAATAAATAAATTTAACCTAAAATTTAACCTATTGAACGCCATAGATTTGGGGATTTTTGATCTCTGGGGGATCCTACTGGATATACATATGTCCACTAAAATCACCCAGGGGATCGTGCTGGACATGGCGTCCATTAGGATCACCTGGGTGATCTCACCGAACATATTCGTCCATTATAATCAGCTGGGTGATCCACTCAGGTAATCCTATTGGACGTCGCGAGTAATGTTAGTATGTATGTGTGAAGCCCTCTACCTATACTTATTCTTCTTCTATGGTTTGAACGTAATTTTTGCTTTGCCAGGTATCCTTCCCTGCCCGACTCCAGCGAACTGCATCTGCCACCACGCAGTTGTCAATATTTAGTCACCCTTCCCAGAAGATTTCCCTAGGTAAGTTAAGTAAATATTATATTACTCCACTATGTTTTCGTGCTCTTTGATCATTTGCCCGGCAACGATTTTCCTTGTACAGAATAATAACATTCTTCCGTTTCTGTAACTGTATTTTTTTTTTGAACGGACTGTATGTTTTTACTTCACAGTAGCAAGAATGATTTTTCTAGGTAAAGGAAACTGAGCTATGTTATTAAACCATTATCGTGCATTCAAAATAACTTATTTTTTATAGTATAGTTTGGATGACAATTCAATATTATGGTACCATAGAGTTGATCTGATGATGGAGACAGAAGCTGGACATGGGGATGCAGTACTTAACCTACGTAACCCCGTTGAGTTTAGGCTCGTTAAAATTGCCTCAATTGATGACGGTATACAGAAAAGTACAGTGGCCATTAAAAACTTGTATCAAAAATGAAATTTTTGACAGAAACTTATTAAAATTATTTCCCTGTCATCAAAAAACACTTATATGGAACACTGCACTCGTCTGGGGGCGTTCTTATAATAAGATTAAATTTTCAGCCTATTTTAAGTTCTTAATTGACTATCAATATTATCATTTCGTCTTGAATGCTTTTACGTGTTGGTTCTTATATGGAAGGGTTTTACAATATCTGGCATGGCCAAAAATTCCTATTTTTTGTGAGTAGGATAGGGTGGGTATAATGTATTTTTGAAATCGGGAAAATTCGGAAAAGTATGGAAAAAAAGTGATATATTTTTTTAAATTGAGGAAAATTTTTGAAAATTTGCACACTTGTAAGGCAGTACGGTAGTTTTAGTATCTAGTTTAGCGGCATGAATTTAGGGGCGGCATGAAAGTTGCCCTTCACCGGCCGCTGCTGCCGCGGCACGCTCGCTTCGCTCGTTCGGCTCGCGCGCTGTAGGGTCGCAAATCTTCCTAACGCTCCTCCTCGCTTTTCGCTCGTCGTCGTCGTAACTACACCGGCTTCCCTTAGAGTGGAATAGGAAGGTAATCCGATATCCAGATAGTCATAGTCAAAGCCAAAGTCAAAGTGATTTATTCTTCAATTTAGGCATATTACACCTATGAATGTCGATAAACTACCACCGGTTCGGAAAGAAAACCTCTGCCTCGAGAAGAACCGGCGTAAAAACTCGACGAGGTGTAATTTTTTCAAAACAGTATACAATATATCATATCAGTATCAGAGTATTAGAAAGTTTAAAATTACATTGCTACAGTTAGGAAGCCTATTTATTTTGCGATAGATTTCTAGTGCATGATTTTATCGCTGCCAAATATCCCTATAATCGTTTATCTTATAATAATATATGCTTTTGAAATAAGTGTCTGTTTTACGACAGATTTGAATTTAGAGTCAGTAAGTTCGGTAATGTGTTTTGGAATTTTATTGTAGAATTTTATACAATTTCCTTTGAGTATTAAGCCACTGGAGATGTCATAGACAGGCGACCCCCTCCGGCAAAGTACATTGGTCAACTGTTCAACCACGTTATATAAAACTACTTAAAGTCGCTTCACCGTCATTTTGTATCGTTCCGTGTCGCATGACGTTTCTCTCGAAAAATGGTGACTTGTGCAATATTATCATGTAAAAGGTGATCTGACAGCTCAAATTCGCAACAAGTTCACGTTTCCTATCATAGGTAAGTATTTTTACTAACTATTAAATGTGTATTGAAGTACAATCTCCATTTAAAGAAAATGCCGTTAGCGATACGTAAACGACAGAACGTAAACATGATTATAGTGGTAAGGGTTCGAATCGGTCTTTAGGGATGTGATAAAGTAAGAAAGGCGACTCAACATTTGAATTTATCATTCATTCATTCAATCACTGCAGTTTGTTTAATAGTCAGTTTTTTTATTAGATATTGAATTAAATAGTAGGTATAGATGTATGTTACATTTAAATCTTGTAAGGTGAATCAGAAAAATTACTTTTCTCTGGACTTACGATGTTGAAATTTAGTCTTAAAAAGAAATGAATTATATGCAAAAAAAATCTAGGTAAAAGGAATACATTTAGTGCGGGACTATGAGTGTATGTGTTATTCATATACTATTATTTACGGTATTATACTTTATTTAATATAATTGTATGTCCTTTTAGATTTCCAAAAGATCCCTATATAAAGGAGAAATGGAGAACAATTTGTAATTACGAAAATTATTCTTGGAAACCTACACGTACAAGTGTTATCTGTTCGGAGCACTTTACTCCGGAAAGCTACAAAAATGATTACGTGTACAATAAACTTATTCATTTTAAAAATCAATAAAAATACTAATTAATAAAAGTCTTAAGCGGGTCTTAAAAAACCCTGCCAGAGAATTTAAATTAATAAATATGTGGTAATTCTAATAAAATTAACAATTCATTTTATTGCTTTCCCTTTGCTCATTTATGTTTTGAAGTAACTTTATAAATGTGGTGAAAGCTGAGCCTTATTAAAATATAATTGCATATACATAGGTTCTTGCAAATACCAATCAATAAGTATCAGCCCGGAAAACCGCGGGCGAGAGTTCATTCCACAGTTTAACTGTGCGAGAGGGTTAAGGACACTACGGCACATAATTACAGACATATATACAAACAAACATTTTTACAATTTAATAATAAATAGTATAAGATAATTCAGTTCATTCATCAAACTAATTTGACTCATTCTTCAGATGTCTTCGATGTGTCCCATCACTAACTTGTTCGCATGTATGCTGCATCAGTTACGTGAAAACTCTGTCTGTGTGCGTGTAATTTTTGATGTGTTGAATTTTTTTGTAGTGTGCGTTTATCGCAACAGCAAAACTTGTGTCTGTTGAGTTATTCCTCTTTTGGTGGTGTGCTATACGTGTTTTACCTCGCCCCCCGCCAAAAGTGGCGAAAAAATTTGTTCGAAGAGTTTACGTCATGGCATCTCCAGTGGCTTAATACTCAAAGACAATTTCCCAAGAACGACTTTTTCGCTTTTATGCTTTTTAATTGCCTATAAATGCATTTAATTAACAACTTATTTTTATCTACGTATTATAGACCCACTTATATACGTATTGAAATCTAGACGCAGCTTGCCCTTATTCATTCAAATTGTGCCTGTAGCGATTTGTCTCGGGGGCTGAAGGAATTATGTCCTAATGAAGTAAAGCTCTGCGCGTGAAGTAATAGGGATCCATCTTGGAGAAAATATAGCAATAACAAGTGTAATTTGTGGGGAACAAAATAATACGATATTACTCACCCAGCCGCGGCGCGACACCGCCGGCACCATTATCGTTTACATTAGGAAAACGATGTTACACTTCACTGGGCCTATTCGGTTCGTCTCTTTTGCATTGCAATCACGTTACAGTGTGTTTCGCGCACTCGAACTGACGCGCGTGAAAGCCAATCAATAAAACATTTCTAAAAATATATAGTATACTCGATTATTACAAGAAACGGTGCAGACCATGTACAATTGACTATTACCACTAAAAATATTACAAAAATGCGTAAACACTACGACAGAAAGAAATCAATAACTCACAAAACAAAACACGCTCGCTGTCAGCGGCGGCCGCGCCAGCCAGCCTGCCAGCGCGCGTGCACCACGGAGGTTGGTGAACGCGTCGCCTACACGGGGGTTTACCTGCAATGACTAAGGGTTGCACAAACCATCTGCGATCGTAAGCGGTGTTCGTTAAAGTCTAAATGTATGGAATGATTGTCAAATTTCTATGGAAAATCGTAAGTTGGCGCAACCCGCACTAAATGTTATCATCAATCTAAGAGCTGGGAGCTTTTGTCGGTGCAGCTTGATGCAGTTTTTTCCATATTTCCCGGTCCCTGGCCAGCTTCTGCCCTGGTATGACATGACCTCTACATGCTCCTTTACTGTACAAACCAAATGAAGTCTTGGCTTAAAGGACTTGTATCCAGGCCATAAAAATAAAAAAATAAAAAAATGCTCCTTTACTTGGTTCATATAACTTCTCCTAGGTCTTTCATTTATTTTCCCTTCTTTAAAGTATATCATGTTTCTAATGAGGTTGTAGTGTAATTATTTCCTCCATTTGGTCTTGTTGCTGTTCTTTCCTTCTAGAGTCTGGCTAACCAAATTTTGTTGACAGATATTTCCTTGTTGGTATCACCAATTGGCTATGATTAAAAAAAAGGCTAAAAGTCAGTCATCAATTTATGTCATTCCACTGTCATACATTCAAATGGTTCGCGGTTTATGTTTTATTTTAAATAATATTAACAATGACTATATACTGAGTGAGGTCCGCAAACTATTGGTTAAGCTCGTAAATAATTAAATACGACAATGTGAGAACCCGACGCGAAGCGTTGTATAACGAAAAACTGCAATGTTTACAAGTCGTAAACAACTTAGTAGGTTGGTGCTGCATAAATATTTCGATACTTTATGTACTAGTTCTAACATTTGCCTATAACTTTGATTAGATACGTGAATAGTAGTTTCACGTGGTTTTATCTATTCCGGTGTTGCCTGTAAGCAAGCAAGCAAGAAAGAAACATGCAAATGTAGTAAGTTGAACTTGACCCACTCCGCGGTTTCCGATTGAGTTGATATTTGGCATAGTACTTATTATCGAGCTAATTCCTATTTACACTACATTTCATTTTTCGCCTTGCTACAATGATATACTTACGGTGAGAAAGTGTAAACATTATGCGTTTGTCGTTGACTGTACTGTATATAGTGGTAGAAATGATGTGAGCTAACTGAGTGCACGTCAACGTATATTCAACTTATTTTTTAGTTACCTTACGTGTGCACAGATAATTAAAAATATTTTCTAGTATCAAAACTATAATTCCTAACTACACAAATTGTGACCATCAGCCGAAGATTTTTTGAATTTCTCGCCAAAATTTTGGGTAAAATTTGGTTAGCCATTCTATATTTGCTCTTTCTGACTGAAATCAAATGTATAAACTCTTTGCCCGCACTCGTTTTGGCATGCTAAGTTTGAGTGCATGGAAGCGTGCGTTTTTAATTTCAATCAAATACGTACAGTCAGATACACTTTCTGAAACAACACGCTGGAGCCTTTTATGTTATATCGTTTGGATCTTCCCGTTGTTCGATTAGTTTGCTCTTTTCGCGAGGCTGCGCCTTTCCGTTTGAACGGAACTGTAAAATAACGCGATAAAATAACAATGATACTTGAACAATTTTGTTTCAGTTCACACAATACAGCTGAATAAGCAGAAGGAAGTAAAGTTATATGAAATAAAACTCTTTAACTTGATTCTACATTATATTTCAGAAGAATAATGAAAACCACTCTCCAAAATTTCAATTTTGACGAGACATAATAATTGAACTTTTTATGATATTCTTCAATATGAATAATATTAGCTGTAAGCCAGCCTTTAATTTCTCTTAAAAAGCAAAATAGTCCAATTTATTATGGAACATTTACTTTCTTAGTTACCATATCAAGTATCAAGTTAGGACATCATACTAATTTAAGATATTTGACACATTTGACAATGATATTATAGCCGAGGCAAAATACGGTTTCGAAAAACATTAATTTATAATAGCGTTTTTTTTGTTTATTTCATTTTAAAACATTATTCTAAGATGCTTTATTCAAGAATCCACCAAACTTTCCACCCGGAAGTAATTATATAGATGTAAATTAAACATTCATTGTCTTTTTTATTTTATTTATATTGAATATTGTAAATAAAGCAAATGTAAATGAACCTAAATAAAGATAAAAAAAATATTAATATTTATCCGGACTTTTTAGGAGCTAATTAAATATTAATTTTTTTGATGTCTGATTTTTTGTTGGATTTTGCCTCTTAGTAACAATTTAATTGATAGTATATCCGTTACATTAAAAAAATTAGCTATTATAAATTATTTCCAAATATGTCATTTTTTCCATACAAGTTGTCAGTTAATTGCCTAGACTATTACTGTTGCCATATTAAAAAAGGCTCATCTTTCCCTAGCCAGACTCTACATTAGTTGCAACGAAAGTCAACATCAATCACGCAAGCGTAGGGCGGGGACGCCCTCGCGGTGTTTCGTAGCAACATGAAGGCAATTTTGCGCCAATAATTAACCTGGGGTCGCCTAGGGTTAGTTGGCTAAGCTAGCTTCAGGTGTCGTGTCGGTCATTCATGTTCTCAAGCATTATTAACTTGCAATGTGATGTAGGTATTACACAAATACATTAAAACACAATTACTCGTATTTGTACAAGTTTTTTCATCCACTCGCCGCCTGTATCCGATTGAGTTGAAATTCAGTATAAGTTAAGTACTCGTCAGTTACGTGACAGTGTAATAATAAACCACCGAGCTGATCTGATGACGGATACAGAAGAATTGATTTAAGCTTTCACGATTCTCACATATTATTTTTACTAAAGTTAAGTCGCAACCGTCAGGAAACCACAAGGCGGTAAATAAATAAGTTAATTACACGAGATTAAGTCCCATTTAGTAAAAATAACTCCTAAACCACACCAAATAAATCTTCTCAATAAGTTTTAATGAGTTCTTTGACTTGAAATGTGTTGTCATACCGATAAAGGATAAGCAACTCTAATTGAATAAAATCCTCCCGAGCCATATATTTCTTGTCTATTTTTTCATTAAAGTATGTACATCCCTAAAGTGAGGGGTAAACATGCCAGTGCTTGACACTGGCCCAATACTTGACACTTTCTCTGGCAGGGACCCGCCTAGCGGGCGCTTACGCCGAGTTACGCCGTAGCCGCTTTCCGCTACCAGGGGCAGTTCACTCTACGATTTCGTCGCGCCGCTACAAGTACATGCCGGCCGGCCGACTTAGACGGTCTATTTAATGGTTGCCGCGCGCTTTGCACCATCATTCGCCTCGTAAATATGGCTAAACCAAAAAAAGCTAAAACATACTGTACCTATCGCAGCGATTTGTAAGAATAACGACAAAACCTACTATCCTTATCGGTATCAGCGCCGGCGCAGCGTCGTCTAAATTATATTGGTTGTATAGATATTAAATTTTCAAAAAACAATTCTTATTTACATTATAGATTGTGTGTCTTCATCTTACATTTTACAGAAACATACAGTTTTTATGTTATAATCTAAAGACAGTTTTTTTGTAGTTTGGCGATCCTTAGTAAATAAAAAATATTCGTAATATCGTAAGTAAAATACACTATTATACTAATGTATAATTTAAAAGGTCGACTCTGTAAGGCTCCGCCTCCAAAAGAGCGCGTTGCATGCGATAGAAAGAGATGGCCACGTTTAGGCACGTTTGGTGTACCTAAACAGGTAATTTGTTAACAGAGAACCTTCTGTACTTACGTATCCGTAAGTATGTACCCTACTATTACTTATTCTGTGCCGCTACCTAGCGGGAAAACAAGGGGATCGTCTACGAGCGTAGCGCGTAGCGATTCCTAGATGTGTTATAATCCGTAGCAATAGAGGTGAACTACAACCAACAACAACAACAACTATACAACAACAACAACAACTACAACAATAACAACTACAACAACAACTACTACTACATATTCAACAACTATCCAACTACTAACAACTATAAAACTATTCTTCATGTCAAACATGGGACTTACTTTATTCTGTTCTGTTTGTAACAGGGACGGCAAAATAGAGCGTGCGGGGTGTCCGGGGATCTGTGGCCCGCAGGCCGCGACCACAGCCACACTGTCTTTCTCGAGCTTCCGCACCTCCTTCACCTCCAATGTCAATTACTTGAAACGAAGGTATGTATCTTAAGATAATAGCGACAACACGGTGTATATGAGTATTCAAAGTAACGGGAAAATTCTCAATATTTTTGTATATTTTGTATGGAGCGCCTAATGCTTAGAAACTAGGAATTTTACGGAACCCTCACCACGCGAGTTGAACTCGCACTTGTCCGGTTTTTTTAGGACCCTTTTCACAAAAATATTATTTGTACTCCTATACGATTTGACAGGATTGTCAACCTTAAGTGGGTCCCAAATTAAAGTTCGTGACTGTACCTACGAGTGTATACAAATTTCCGCCCCTCATTTTTCGGGATTAAATCTATCCTATGTCCTCCGAGATTCAAACTATCTCCATAGGTACTAAATTTTATCTCGATCAGTTCAAAAGTATAAGCGTTAAGTTTAAGACAGACAGACAGACTTAAGTACAGAGTTACTTTTGCATTTAGAGTATTAGTATGGAAGTATGGATAGAGCAGACATCCCCATATCATAAGTTTGCGCATGTAAGCCTACTCAGAGGGGTGATTACGTAACGTTTTGAACGCGTGTTAGGTAGATCCAACTGTCATTTCTCCATATAAAAATTGACATTTAGATCTAACTGATACAATGCGTTACGTAATCGACCAGCTGGTGGGAGTACATTTACATAGTTTGTGGCGGACGATTGTAAGACGTACAGAAAAATGTTCTGGTTGGCCAGTCTATACCTACGTAGTATTACGTAATAGTAAGGCAATGGGTAAACGAAAGCGACATCATAAGGCAAAAATTTGTCGGTTCAGCCTAATGGGTGCGAAGCTGACTGATGGTCAGCTTCGCACCCATTAGGTCATCAGGTCAGCAACAGGTAGGTACTGGGTTCAAATCCTGGTGAGGGCAAATACTTTTGTATGAATAAAACATTGTATAGTGAAAACAAAAACAAAAAAGGAAGTACAAAGGCGAGCTTATCCCTTTAAGCAAAGCTTTAAGGGATCTCTTCCAGTTAAAATTAAAAATTATAATATTTTTATTAAGACCAACTTGGATCATGTTGTTAGTGACAATTATAATACTTATTAAACTAGTGTTAGTACCTTACATTACATTATTATTTTATTATTATTATTTATTTCTGCGTGCATGTATCATGCAGCAGTTGTACAAGTACAGGCCATCTATCCTGTCCGCTATCATGCTCAGAATGCTGTTGGAGCTAGCCCGCACTCTGCGCACCAGGGATGTGCGCAGAGTTAAGCTATTTGTTTCTGAGTCGTGGATGTTTCCTGTGTACTTATGTTATAACGTTCGTCTAACTTAGTACCTATAACAGAAATCTTATTTAGCTTAATATGAGCCTACCTAGTTTGGTTTTTGTAAGATTGTCCTGAAGGTACTACCTATATTTAGTGGAAGTATTTATTTTGGGCCTACATTTATTAATATGAATTTTGTCAAAGTTACGAGACGAGTAACCTGATCCATGATTCGTTCTATTACTTCTATTTTAAGTATAAAATGTGTATTCATCAATGAAAAAAAAACGATATTTCCTTGTCATTGGAGTGCGCTTTAGATATTTTATAACCATGCTAGAATGTTCTGCTTTTGGTTTTACCAAAATGCTACATTTTTACAAAATGGCCCTTCTATTGTTTTTATTTCTCAACATAGGTATGCTACTACAATTTTTTTAATAGGTGTTGTTACTTGATGTTTAGTAAAAAATATACAAAAGTAATGGCTCGACGTGTTGAGTTCCGTTTCATCACAAAGCCAGCTTATAAATCATAGCATGCTGCAGAAGCGGAAAAAGTGTTTCATAGGGTAAACCTATCTATTGTTCGCACCTCTTCAATGAATGTCACTCTTAACCTTATGACAAAGGTAATAGTGATGACTTTCCTATAAAAATTGGGTGCCAATGACTGGCACTTTGAGTGCAGATCAATAAGTGTTTTACCCTAAATTAATAAAAATTTCAAAAGTTGTACTCTTGATTAAGAATTTACGTGTTTTAAACGTACCTTTATAAAGTAAACCCCGATGTGTACTGTATAGATACGTGACATATATTCCAAAATAAACTACAACAAGAGTATACATTTCGTGTATGTATATCTATCATATAAATATTTCACAGAAATTCTGGCTCGGAAAAGATAAAAAAAACCTTTGAAAAATCCCAGTTCATCACTTTCATCAGGTACATTCGGGGTTTCAAAAAGACGTTTAAAACAGCGTAAAAAGGCCAAACCGCTTCACCGCGCTTCCACCCCACTCGACCCCTCCCCGCCACCCCGCCACCCCTCAACCCCACCACCCTTCTGCCACATGTGCGCCACCACTCATCAGCTCAAATTTTATTTACCCACGCGCTGGTCACACGAACGTTGTTATTTGTTATATCTAATTACCTACGTGGTACAGATTTAGCATAGCACAGGTGATTATATCACGGCATTAGATAGTCACTGTCGCTCCATAATAACACGAATGTGTAGTTAGTTCTGATTAACACGCAAGGCTGGTCATACACAGACTGAGAAACTAAAAAAAATATTCTTGTTCCTAAAAGTAGACCTGGTAAATTTGTGGCACATAAATACTATGATGATCGCTATGTTATTTAGTTACGGAAAGACGTAACTATATAACTGATGCGATGATTTATCCCATTTATTATGTAATTAATTGGGTCGGGATACATACACGTACTTCAGTGTTTTTTGAACAGGTACGATGACACCCATTGATGTTATTAATCGTATCTAGGTACTGGATGCTAATAATAGTCCGGTGTCTCTGTACCGAAGAAGTTAAAACCACTTTAGAGCACTCTATACCAATACTTTAATTCAATGTGGTGCTCCTGTCTTTTATTTTTGGCTTCAAAATGCTTATTACATCAGGAACAGAGAAAATTACAACTTAGACCTGTGTATGGCCCTAGTATCACTTGAACAAGTAACAACGCAGCGTCCATCCGTGCATGGTCATTCGATGTTGTTCGGTGTCATGAGACGTGGCTACATGGTGTCGGTTTCCCCCTGCGGTGGCCGGTAGCTCAGCGGAGGCGTTGCGCAGATTCAGCTCCGGGGACCTGCAGTCTGAGTGCGATGAGGGCGAGGTGGACCCCTACACGGGCCGCCCGGCCACCACCAGTCAACCCAAGCCGCAGAACCAGAGGCCGACCTCACAGGGTAAGTCACTACGCACTCTTCATTATGCAGTGCTTCTATTTTATTAATGCCTTGTCTATGTTCGATTTTCAAGTCACATTTACGACTCGGCGGCGGCGGCAGCGGTGCGCTAAATGCCATGCCGCCGTTGCTGGAAATCGTGGCCGAGCTTATACTGTTAGGTGCAAGAGCGAGTGTGATAGTGATAATCAGTTGAAAGACGTCAAGAAAATAGAAGCACTGCAGTAATTTTATAAAATACAAATGATAACGATCAAGATGTTACAAAAATACCACTAGAGCAGAATAATAAAGTCATACTATGGTTACTAAAGTAATATTGCTATGACTTAAAAAAAAAGATTACGACTTCTATGTAAAAATAATTATAGGGTTTGAAATGTAAGCGTCTTATTGGAAGTTATAAATCTTTGCAACGATTTGTAGGTAACCTACCCACATTACAAGTTATTAATGTATTGAATAAAAAAGGTTGATAGGTGGACTATCCTGTAGCTATCAAAGCAAGCAATGAATAATTTAACGAAACGACAGGTGAATTGAAAATGTAAAGCGAAAAACAGTGGCGCTTATCATCTACTAAATAAATTAAAATCATAAAATGTCAACACTACAATCGAAATTCGGGAAGCTCGCTTTTCAGTTAAACGCGTCTGCACTGGTGAATCGACAGGTTCATGAAACGTGAAAATGGATTCCCCAAGAAATTGTAACTTATAATTCATAAAGTGCACAAAAGAATTGTCCCTTGGGCTTATATTCTTGGCAACGTCAATGTGCCCGTTCGTTTGATAAGGTTAGGAAAAGTGAAAATCCAAAGGATATTGTATTTTTGATGATATCCTACTACTGATGAATGGTATATACTTATTTATTACAGCCTTTTGAAGCTTAACTACTTCCCTGATTGAGTATTTGATTATTCTTTAGGTATAGGTAGTAAGGGTATACCCAGCTTGTAATATAATTTGAGTGAAAGTTATGTCGAAAGACTTTTAAATTGTATTCTAGAGATGCAACGTTTCAGGGCTTAAATATTCCATTTCACAAGAAAATGGATGCGGAATGCTTCTCAGTTCTCGCACTCTTATACAATTGGTCCAAAACAGATTCCCGACTATATTTCCTTCCAACCCGGGAGAGACGGCATGGGATGGGCGGAACAAATCTGATTTGGGAGCTTAGCTACACATTGTCGAGTCCTATCCGACCTTAATATACTAGATTAACCGGATCCTTGGGCTGACTCGGTTTATGAAACTACATTTGGCTGCTGAGCGTTTGTTTAGGGCTAGTTTCCAACAAACGGAGATATGTTACGGAGTTTGTAGTTTATTTTAACGTCAGAACATTTGTAGTTCGGATAATTGCAAGTTTTATTTTACGTATGTCATTTTTAGAGTTCCGTAGCCAAATGGCAAAAAACGGAACCCTTATGGATTCGTCATGTATGCCTGTCTGTCTGTCCGTCCGTATGTCACAGGTATTTTACTCGAAAACTATAAGATGTATTTGAATAAAATTTTGAGGATAGGTGTATTTTGTTAGCCGCTACATATTTTTGTAATGAAATTACAAAAAAAATTTTTTTAGGGGTGCACTCCTAACATAAAACTGAAAGTCAAAAAAAAAATTCATTGCGAGCCCACGTGCACATGAATCGATAGGCCTTTCAAAGTAAATATAAGGTTTCTTAGCAATTTTTTTGATTAAGTGAATAGAGTTGGAGATAATCGCCCCGAAAGTCACTAAAATTGTGTCCCCCCTCTAATTTGTGAACCGTGTATTTTAAAAATATGAAATAAAACATGAACATAGGGCTTATTAAATTCTTTCAGCAAAAATTGTTTTGAACAAGATCAGTTCAAAGGTTTTCGAAACATTTCTAAAAAACTTCCTAATAGAAAATTCCTTAAAGAAAAGGTCGTAAGTGCCATAAGATTTCAGTAACGATACGACCTTTTTAATAGGCACGGAACCCTTCGTTGTGCGTGGTCCGACACGCACTTGGTCGCTTTTTATACATTCTTTACGAGTGAACATTTACCATAGTCCACATTATTGTACGTAGACTGTTACGTAGGTATTACATATCACTTACTCGTACCTACCCTATATAGGTATACTGTTCTATTGAATGTTAATTGAGTTTAATCAATTTGCTCAGGCAGTTCCACGCAGTGCAAACAGAAACTGTAGTAATTCGCAGCCTGGCATGTTATGTGAGCAAAAGCGTTTAAATTCACAAATTCAGGATCTCAAATAAACTAACACGGGACCAAAATTAAACTTTCCGCGCTGAGTTCGGTGCGCGTGCAATTGAACATTTTGTAAGTTTGATTCGATTATACTTGGGAAAACTTTATTAACATTACTTGTACATAAGTACATAACCCCTTTATTCATAAAACTCATTAAACGTTTGTTAATTATAATGTATTATCGCACACACACAAATATCAAGGTATGTGTGAAAAGATAAAGACAAATGAATTTTAACGGCATAACTAAATTCCGTTTGATGGACGTAGCAGTATGCAGGCTCGTACGTACGTACCATACCGTCTATGTATAATATTTTATGATTATCCAAGTCGAATTTGCCTCCAAACCGTGTTCCATTTCTTTATCTCCATATCTAAAAATATTTTCATTGAAGCCATATTACGGCTAATGATGCGTGATGGCGTGAAAGAAAAAGGCTTACGTGAAGCCACGTGTGGAGAAGTAATACTGTAGAAAATGAAAAAGTAAATTGACTTTCTTTTGAACTTTTCGGTGCTGCAATGCACACATTTATCACCTTGTTTCATGATCTTTTCATGTACAGAGATCGAGAACCTAAAGACTCTTTCGTTAGAACAAAGAGTAGGTACCTATAACAGCGGTTTTTGTAAATAGGTACTAACTTAATTTTTAAATTTGTTGAAGTATACAAGCTACTTATTTAGAAGGACCTACAAGCGTTTAGTGGTGTATATCAATGCAATTTTCACAAGCACACAGATATAGGTACCTGACTAAAAGAAGGATTAGAATAAATTGTTTCATAATGCTAATGACATCCATTAGTTACCTACAGTCGACGATAACGAGATGTATACAATTTCGCCTTATTTACAATAGAATAAGGTGAAATAGTATAAAAATATCGTTGATGTCATCAATTATTACGCGAGGGTTTTATCTCCAAAATGGGCCGCAAAGTGTACATTAGTCGCTACATATTGGAAGGTAAAGTGTATAGTTTCAGGTCAGATCAAAATTAAAAACACTTCAGGCCGCCTGGAATGTTACATATAAATTCCTTTATTTGTCGAGTTTGGTACTTTTTAAAAAGTTGAAACCGGCATATAAAAGACGGCACAGGTCGTATTCAGCCAATTCAACTCGTATTTTTTTTCTGATGCATACGCGACGTTTTTCTGTGTGTCTCAAATAGTTTGCGTTTTTCGGTGGAAAAATACACTTCCGATTCGGTTTAAAAAGAAAAACGGAGGGAAATCATTAATAATTCACGTTGTGCAACGATATTTAAAGTTTATTATTTCCCCATTTTTGAGAAAAACACTATATTAGCCTTAGCCGGAATGGCAATTGCAGGTTTCGTATTATAATACAAATACTCAGCCTGCAATTGCCTCCTTCCCGGCCACGGCAATGATGTACTATTTTTTGTTTACCAATATGTTTTGTGGCACCGATGTAGCTAATGTTACGCGCTTCTAACTAATCTTCGCTGTTAGCGACCGGCGGGAGCATCAGCAGCACGGGCAGCGGCAGTGGCAGCGGCAGCGTCGGCGCCGGACCTTCTGGACCGCCGCCCGCGCCTAGTTCCGGCGGCGACCTGTCGCTCAACCTGCGCGGGGGCTCACGCGGCACCTCCGCGCCGTCGTCACCCGCCAAGTCACGCGAGTCGCTGCTGCAGCGCGTGCAGTCGCTCACGGGTGCTGCGAGGGACCAGGGCGCTAACTTGTTAGGTAAGATATGTAGCATCATCATGAGCTGTCACAAAGTGGGCCCCTAGGGGCCGTCGTCCACCACCAAAGCCGACGAAACCCACACGATGCCAGATGCTTTTCAGGGCAAGTGTACCTCGTCAGAGGTCGAAAGTTATTATAAGTCCATAACAGTATTCACAACTGGGTTCACACGACTTAGCACAAGTTCCTGTAGAGGTATAGAGCAAAGGTAGCAAGTAGCCATCCTTAGTAGTAACTATTCTTTTTTTTGTTGTTTGGTACAGAGTGAGAAAGTGTGTTGCGTTTGCGTAACAAGCAAGGGTATGGTCAGTTGTTTTAGCATGTTCCACAATCGACATTAAAGATAATCTCTCTTTTAGCTCGATCTACCCCGTCTTGCCTACTATTGCCTCCCTACCTAACTAGGTAGGTACCGTACAATACTGAAAAAGAAAGTCTTCAATTATATTTATGTGGAAGTAGTAAGTACCTTATGAGGGGATTAGTAATAGGAATCCCCTCATAAGGTACTTATACCATTGTGACCACCTATTTATCTAATGATTTTTTTGTGATAAACTATCTTTCAGTGCAATTCTCAATGGAATTATCGACGCATAATTTATATTTATCACAGAAATCCTGAAATTACAAACCTTTTCCTATTCTAGTCTACATTTGTAGAATTTATACCTATAGTGCCTATAGCTATCTGCTAACATAAGAGAATCATTACAATGGTAGCGTATGATTATATTCCTTAATATCATTCATAATCATAACCTACTTGATCTTATTTTCTTTTTCTATGGAAACTCGTATGGAGGATTACTTACTCTTGTTGAAATGTGAAGGTTTACCTACTCATATATTAAGAATACTTTTTTCTGTCGTTACATATGTGTCTATCTACCTTATTTAGTGTACTTGTACTATTTCCTTACATATGTAACGTATTTTCTGTTAAATGGCTATATTTATTAGGAAAACGGGACTTTAGTAAGACTTTACATAATAGTTAGTAGGTAGCTGTAGGTAACTGTAGGTACTTAATTAATACTACGACGGTTGTTGGCTTTTTCTGAGGTATAAACACTTTTCGAACGAGCGTTAGGACAAATCAACTGTGACAATTTTCCGATAAAAAAAGTAACATTTAGATGTACCTGATTCACGTACAATACGTTACGTCATCATATCAGCCGAAAGTCGTCAACTAAAGAGATCCACAATGATGTATGAAATACAATAAAAACACATAATATGATTACCCTATAGATTTAACACCTACCTACTATTTCCCAAGTAGCTTCACTAGTTTATTCATGTTCGACTAACTATTTTACCTAAACACACAGCTGTTAATTACGGGTTAAGCAATAGTTAACTGTTTAGAATAAATCTTAAATTCGAATGTCCCTGTTTTATCGCGACCGAGCAGGCTGCCACGGCCAAACCATCCCTTTTCACAATTATAGTAGATACTTACTGAATAAGTACCACTTTAGTTTTACACAGCTGGCTCCGCTTTGATCAAAGTTCCATAAATAATAATCCATTTCTAAACACCTCCGTAAAGGAGTTAAAACAGTGAACTTAACTATATCGTAATCCAGCGTAATAATTAACAATCGTATCCTTTGGCCCCGAAGTACAGTAAGCCTAAAAGTGGTCCACCACTTTTCGACTCTATAATGAGCACATTAAGGTTCAAAAGTGGTCGTCCACTTTCTTTGCTTACTGTACAAACAGCCACAAGCTATACTGATCATGAGTATACCTTCTTGTTGGAATAAGGTTCACTAATAGTTAATTAACTGTGTTTTCGATGGTACAGAGGGTGTATTAATTGGGTAATCATTTTTCATTAAGACCATGATCATTTATTTGTAAATTAAAGGAAGGTGTGGTGTTTATTGTAACCTTCATCGATGACTAACATTGATGTAAGCAAATAAGTATCTACCTTTGTATATAAAGCATACGTGAATTAACTGCCCCCGTTGCTGGAATCCGGCAATGTTGCTGTGATAGGGCAAGGACGAATGTGATATTTTCTTGATTTTAATCACAAGACACTAAAGAAAAGTGTATGCGTTCGCGTACGCCCATTTTGAACTTTTTTCATGCTCGGTGACAAAAATATTTTTATTTATTTATTGGTATTAAGACTATTAAGGATAACAACAGCCGTAGATACCGATAACTAATACATATTGGTAATTACATAATAGACGGCCAATAACAGTCATCCATAAAATCAAACATAGTGACAGAACACAGAAGGTTTTAATCTTAAACTAATAAATGAGCCCCCCTCTTATCCGTCCTTTTTTATAGAAATTAAAAATATATTTTTAAATTTTTCATTTTCCACTCACGTAAAGTAGAAAATCGACCAATAAGGTACATACGTGTGAATAACCCAGTGAGTACCCATGAACACATCAGGAAGTAAATTGCTTAATGCCCTGCATGTTTACGACTTTACGTTATTAGGAATATCTAATCGTATTTTTTTATGGGAAAATTATTTATTGTTTAATTATTTCGAGTTTTTTTATATTTTTGTTTGATCAAATTCGAATATACTTATCTCTTTTAAATTTATTTTTGATGATATTAACAGTTTTCAAAAAAATACTTGGCAACAGGCGGCTTTCAGTGAAACGGCCGGCAACACTGACGCATAAGTGGACGGCTGTTGCCAAAAGTCAGACGCATCGTCCCTATTTCTACATTTTTCAACGTACATACATATTCAGATACTCAAAGCAAATGTATACTTGTCTGTATAATAGGAATGGAATTTACTACGAGTATTCATGAATTTAAAATTGCCTCCGGGTGGAATACGAGTAACATATATGTGTAACAGGGTTCAGAATTCAAATTGTTACGATGACTTTATGATTGTATTTTTGTCAATGTCAGCAATTTGATGTGTTTTTAACCCCAACGCTAACAGGAGGTTTTATGAAATTAACATATGTATGTTTGCTCAAAACATAATTATTTAACGTTTTGTGTTTGTTTGTGTTGTTTCTGTGGCACACCGCCAATTTTCCTTTCATTTAGTTACTTAACACATTTACTGCCAACAATCGTTAGGCGCTACGTTCATAGCCGATCCCGTGGTTTTCCCCGTATGTAGCGGAAAGCGACTACGGCGTTGGCGCCCGCTAGGCCTGGCAGTGAAAGTGTTAACTCATTCAGCGTTCATCACGACACACAATGTGTTAGAGGGCTATGGGCGATTTTCGCTACGTAAATAATACAGAGATTAAGCTGCTACGGACAACGGCGTAGCACTACGCGCGTAGTTTAGCAATGAATGAGTTAAACTTTGATTTTAGGTGGTGCGTAAAATCTGATCAAAAAAAAAGATTAATATTTTATCGAGTTTATTTTTCGTATATTTACTGTATCTATTTCTTCGGCACTTGGTTGCCAGATTTTTATAAATGACATACATATTCGATTTAATTTTGATCTTAATTGATTTTGTTTGTGTATAGGCAGCGTGACATCGGTGACCTCAGTGGGCCGGGGGTACAACCGCGACCGCTGCGTAACCCTGCTGGTCGTGGACGACCAGAACACCGACTGGTCCAAGTACTTCCGCGGCAAGCGGCTGCCCGGCGAGTGGGACATCCGAGTCGAGCAAGCCGAGTTCAGGGTAACAATCCACATTACAGTTAACAATCACATTCACTGCCAACTATTTCGTAGGGCTGCGCTAGTAACCGAGCGTTTTTCAAAAAAATTGTATATGAATTAGTATTTTGGCTTTTTCTTACTCAGAATCGTCGGTACTATCGATCCTCATACAAGAAAAAAAAGTGTCCCAAATATTCCATTCCAGATCGTCACATTTTTGTATGCAGTCTTTTTTATTTATTTATATGGTCATGACGCACTTGAAGAAAAAATTAATTATAGAGTTCAGAGTATAACAACAGATTCAAAGGTTTTCCACTACAGCGGCGTTGATATTCCTCGTATCTACATTACTATAATTAAATAGTTTAAGACACGATCAAACTATTTGAACAACAATTCGCGTGAAACTAAAACCATAATGGAAAAGTATTCGTCACAGAAAATTATAGAGGGATTTATACGACATCACGCGACAATCGCGCCGACAAAATGGAATCAATTATTTATTCAGATTAACACACAACGTGTAGAGCCCACTATCAATGTAGTTATTCTGCCTCGGTGTTTGCCTTGTCCCGGCGGTGCAACGTGACATCGAATATATTCTACTTTTGCATGCATTTTTAGTTAAATTGATACAAAATCTACTTCACTTTGAATAGCGTGCTTTGTTGGTCTATCGACATTGGGTATAATAGTAAATTAGGCAGTAGGTGTATGTTATGCTTTCTAGCATACATCAATATTAAAACTAACGTTGGAATTACGTTTAATGGTATGATTGACCATGGTTATTAAATTTCATATAAATCAAATTCCGTCAACTGACGACCTGATAACCATCTGACGTTGAAGTTATTAGGGAAATTTACGAGCTGCCATTCACGGGCCTGTTTGGACAAATTGATGGTAAAATACAGCTAATTTTCTAGGCGCATTGTAAATTATATAGGTACTTGTTATATATTGATAGGTAAGGTAAGGTATTCCAACTTACATAAGTACCTACCTACCTACCTATATAAATTTATAACAAAACCAAAAATATATTAACCAGGCCCCGTAGCATGGTTGGCCTTGTCACGCGATAGGTGATAGGATAGAGCGTGCGTCACTGGCTGACACCGTTCGATAGAACGAGACGACGCTCCTATCTTGTCACTTGTCGCGTGATAAGGCCAACCATGCTACGGCTCCTGAGGCTTTTATGAAGTAAAAAAAGTTCGTTTTCGATAACAAGTACTAGGTAAATAATCACACTATTTTATGAAAGTACACTAGGTAGATACCTAAGTGTGCGCCCAGACGTTTCGTATAGTCAACAGATTGATAAAACATATTCAATCCCATACGCAGCCTAACATATTTCTAGATCAGACAGAATAAATCGTTCTATTTTCGATATGACATGCAAACCCTTGTTCCACAGGAGCTGTCGGTGACAGCTAATTCCGATGGGTCCAACGTGTCGATGGCTGTGTATCGCGGGGGCACCAAAGTTACGCGATGCTTCAAGTAAGTTTTGCATGCCTACCCGCTTTGTATTTTTCGCTGAAGCGTAGCGATGAATTGGTAAAAGCCACTTCGAGCGATATTGTTAACTCACATAGGTTCGTAATCTTTTCAACTTATACTCATAGCGACTAGTATAACCTAGCCCTTAGTTAGGTAATCATTTTCCAGGCCGGCAGTTAAAAAATGACAATCGAATGTCGGTCTTACTTATTGATATTATGGTTAATGGTCCTGGAAAATTATTAAATATCATGAATATGTTTATGTATTTTTATAAGTAGCGTCGGTCGTCCACCAGCTCGATGGGTTGATGACGTAATGAAGACTAGCACGGGACCGGGATATGTGGCGAACTCGAGGAGAGGTATATGCTCAGCAGTGGGCGATTACGGGCCGAAAATGTGATGATCATGATGATTAAGTTATTTGTGACAGGCCCGAGTTCGTGCTGGTGAGACAGAACGTGCGGGACGCCGGCGTCGACAACCGCGCGCTGCTGCTCGGCCTCAAGTTCGGAGGCGTGCCCTCCATCAACAGCCTCAACTCCATCTACCATTTCCAGGCGAGTAGTATAATACATACCTAGATAATTTATAAGTTTATTCAAATTATTAGTTTTAATCATTGACATATAAATAATAAAGTAAATAAATCACAATGCCGAACAAACATGTTAAGAAACGTGCCCCAAAATGACTCTAGCTATATTTCAGTAGTTGCTAATAGCGTTTACTCTTACTTATACGCTGCAAGACTTTAGTTTCGTCCATAGGTTGAGGCTTTTTAGGCGTATTGCCGTCGCAGCCGCTTCCTTTTGTATATGCACATGTAAAGGTAGGAGTCCTAGCATAATTTGTAGTACTGCCGTTGGGGTTGTTCTCATACAACCTGTAGCCGCGACACATTTTAGTCTTTGCATTTTCTGGATAATTGCACTCGTGGTTTGGGTGCGGTGGCCACCATAATATGGGCATAGCTTATCATTGGTACTATCACCATTTTGTATAGCCACAGTATGATGTGAGGAGCGAGGCCCCATCTTTACCCCACCATCCTTCTGCATTGCCAGAAGGCTACTGGTGCTTTGTTTAGTCTACTGTCTAGGTGTTTTTCCAATTTAGTTTATCATTATTATGGGAGCTATTAAGCTTTTGGGAGCTTTAATTTTTTAGCCTGTAGATAATTCTTAGCCTCAGGGCTGAATGTGAATCTGTTTGTTTATTCATAAGTTCAAGTGTGAAAATGGGAAGTTTAGGGAGGTACTTACTAACGTAAATATTATCACAATACAACTAGACGTAAAGAGAACTGCAAAAGGTTTTCCTTAGAAAGCCGGAACCGCATTTATAACTAGGTATTCCTTCAATTTCTGTACAGGAAAGGGATTCCTTGCTTTGTTTAGATTCGGAATTCGTTTAATGGTAGCTTCAGTCTGAACTTTTATATCGAATTCGTGCATACTATCAGTCCTAATCGATGATTTGAAGGATTTGCGCTAATTCAATTTGTTTTGTGTGTTCGAACTTCGATCGTTGAGTTAGTGATAGATTGCGTAGTTCAGAGAAACGACTTAGACTGATTCCAAATAAACTGGTACCTATTTACCACTTTTTTAAATGGTAATGGCCATACCCAAGGGTATGGCTCGCCTGATGGAAAACGAATACCTATTCAAGCTTGAAACTCATGATGCGCTTTACTGACCCAAGGTACTCCGCAAGTTGGAATGTTTGTATGGTTCTGACTGAATAAGAGGCTATCGAATGTGGTTTGAATAGTTTTAGAATAGCGAATTGAGCTGACGGACGCCGCAGTGAGAAAGTTGAGCTGGAAGAGTCAAGATGTGGTATAGCCTAGGACCTAGGAGAGGCCTAGAACTAACCTAGTACAAATATTTCATGCTATTAGGTACCTACTACACTCAAGAGCAAAAGTTTTGGGTACAGTTTGTACTGAAATTCTATACAAAGCGTACCCGAAACTTTTGCTCTTGAGTGTATATAAGTTGTGGAAAAAATAAAATAAAAACATCAAATAACTAAAAAAAATGTACACAGAGTTACCTAGGCCCTAGGTAACTATGAGTACAACTTTTTGAGTTATTTGATGTTTTTATTTTATTTCTTCCACAACTTATATAGTAGGTAATAGCATGAAATATTTGTAGTTACGCAAATAGCCCGAAGCATACATTTTGTATTGGCAGGGATGAAAAATAAGTGAAGTACTAAAAGTCTGTATTGTCACTAGGACCGTCCATGGGTGTTCGGGCACCTGCTGCAACTGCAGCGGCGTTTGGGCCGCGAGAACTTCCCGCTCATCGAGCAGACCTACTACCACAACCACACCGATATGGTAAGTCCGCTTTTGTACATAACAGCGCCCTTCACTGATGGAGATGCTCAGATTCCTTCAATCGTGTTGGAAGACCGACCTGCACGGCTACCACAAGACGGCGCGCGCAATCTGTCTCTCTCTTATTAGAATAGTGCCAGAAAAATCGAGAGAGCTCGTGCGCCGCCTTGTGATAGCCGTGCAGACCATACATTGTAAAAAGGTATTATTTACGCCGAGGACGGCCAATCACCATTAAGTATGGTGGAGTCACAAAACCAGCCACCCTGATTCACCTCTCAGTGACACTTAACTAACTTATTTCGTACTCTTTTCATTGTTCTACCCCGTATCTACTTCT
Organism: Epinotia nisella; assembly: GCA_932294315.1. Lineage (NCBI taxonomy): Eukaryota > Metazoa > Arthropoda > Insecta > Lepidoptera > Tortricidae > Epinotia > Epinotia nisella. Next base: position 16,597,540 of record OW028681.1, read on the forward strand.
AGGCTTAATTTGAATCAAATAATATTTGAATCCATACTCCATACTAATATTATAAATGCGAAAGTGTGTCTGTCTCTCTGTTACCTCTTCACGCTTAAACCGCTGAACCGATTGACATGAATTTGATATGGAGATAGTTGGAATCCCGGAGAAAGACATAGGATAGTTTTTATCCCGGAAATGGGGGATAAAGTTTGTATGGGAGTTCCACGCGGACGGAGTCGCGGGCAGAAGCTAGTTAAATATTAAGATACATCTTTAAAGATGACTGTTGCCTAAGTGTTGCTATAGTGTTAGGATCAATTGGGTTCGAAACTATAGTCACTCAAATGATTAAGCATAATCAATAATCATAAAACCTAAATATACGATGATAATTTTAAAGAAAAAAATAAGGCGTACCTATGTAGAAATAAATTCTGGCTTAACCTATTATCTCTTAGTTACGAATATGTCTACTGTTAAATATCATAGCAAGCTTACGGAGTGTCGTTGCTATTAAAAACGTTTAAGGCGTTTTATGTTCTCAATGTACAAGAAAAGTCGAATACGTTTTTCTGAAAATTCTTTATTTAAAACCTAACAATATCACTATGATTTGTTAATTTACAATCATTAGCTTAAAAATAAATAATATCTTCAAAGTAATCTTACACCTACACTGATTCTCGTTTTGAAATACAAAACAACTGAGGCGTTCACTCAAAGAGAAAGAATGAGATGGATTAAAAGAACTTACAAAGTACTTAAGCTTCCTTCCTCAATTTGCATGGAGTAATCTCTTTGCACAAATAATTAGATATTTCGCGATTTGAGATTACAATATTCATTCGATTGTGCAGAAGCAACTACTTACTTCGGGACTTAGTATAATTTAGGTAGTGACTTATTCCCACAAGTATTAGTAGGGTATAAATTGAACTAATTTAATCCCTTCGACGATTCAACGTTTAAGTTGACATCATGCGGGCTCAGTGTATGTAGTTAGTAGTACACATAGGTAGGTACACAGTAGGTATAATTTCATCTCTCTCGTTAAAATAGCTGCTTGTAGGTATAAAAATATTAGTAGGTAATTAAATAATCTTATCTTACAGTAGGCAACAATATAGCAGTGTAACATTTGTTTTCCATGACTTGTGTTAACGGTAGATTAATATCAATCCCTGAATCAAGTCATTGTGCCGTTGAAATGTTGCTTCTGAAGGCATCTCGTGAGAGCCGGGGCTCTGGAACGCAAAGAAAAACAATATATTGATCGACGATCAGTCTGGTGCTCTGGAAACATCATATTTTACGACCCAGCCGTGAAATGAAGCGACATGAATGATGGAACGTGTCTTTGAAGGTTTAGGCGCGAAGTATTATTATTAACACAGTATATGGTAAACAAGTGCAAGACATTTATTTTCTTTAGATACACTTGCTATTTTTTAAAATATAAGATATGTTCGGGTTTTAAAGGACCGTGTTTGCGGTAACACTTGGCAAAAATCCGTGAAGAATATTTCGTGACGTGATAAAATCAGCATTACTTATTCATGGAGATATATTATGCAGCGTCGTCGGACACGGAGAAAGTAACGCTTGCTGATTTATGCCGTCCAATGGAATATTTGTGTGCCTACAGTAAGTACATTAGTCCTTTTCATACTTTATTCTGACTTAAGTTTGACCGAAAGTGGACATGTAAAAGAACGAAGGAGCTATCACATTTCAAGTTGTTACAAATCGCCCCAGGAGCGTCAATCCAATGAATTGATGTTGGGACTCAAAACCTACCTACAATAAAACCCTTTTCTAAAGCATCTCTCAAGAGGAACTCTCGAGGTATAAGCCATTCCGAAGCCCCAAGCATTATATCGCAATGCGTAAAGGTTTGAATTGAATGCGTCTGGTTGGGCTTAAATGGTTATTTGTAATGTAGAGCGGCTAAGAAGTTATTGGGCGCGCGTGTGTATGATTTCAACGTAGTCTCCTAAGGAAGGAATTAATAAAACATGGTGTCAAGTAATAGTTGAAACTTAGTTTCTAACACGAGGTATATCTCTAATTTCTTACATTGGTGGCACAATTCGTTTTTGTCAAAAAATCAGGGTACACCGTAATATTGCCGTAGCACAATATCTCTGTCAACCGAGTTCGAATGAAATGGGTGCTGGTGCGTGAGAGTCGAGTTTAGCCCAATTGGCAAGTGGCACAGGTCTGACATGAGTTTCAGGCTCAGCGACACCAGAATAGGATCGAGCGGTAGTGTCCTAGCGCACGTCGTTATACAGATAAAAATAGATAGATACTTGATGCGAGATAAATACTCATGAACCAAGAAATTAATAAGGACGATGTTAACTTATCTTGAATGATGCGAAATTATCTTGAGCCTAGATTTTATTATCTTGGTTCAAAATTATCATCTTAATTTAATAATAATAAATTATTATTATTATTATTTATTATTTATTATTTATTTAGTTTTAATTTGATATCTGTTTCATTCAAGATATTTGCAGTCTTCCCAAATTATTTCTTGGTTCAAGATTTTTTTTTTAGTACAGAAATCTACGAATCCCTTTCAGACCGACAAAACGGAACTAATGCAAAATGAAGGATTATTGACATGTGTTTTTGATTTGACAATTACCTGTAGGTAATCTAATCAAATCAAACTGCACAATTGTATTGGCCGGGTCTGAAATGTATGTATTTTTTTAATTACCTAGTCCAATGGCACTGTCGCTTTCGGTCGTGCAGGCAGATGCCGTGTCGCTCGTAGCACTCGTCCTGGCGCGTGAAGCAGCTGTTGGGCGACCCTGACCGCCCAAAGGCCTTCACCTGGAACAACACATGAAAATACACTCACCGTGGATAAAAACTATCCTATATTTAATCCAGGCTATAAACTATCTTTGTGAAAAATTTCATACAAATCGGTTGAGCCGTTTAAGCGTGACCGAGTAACAAACATCTAAACACCCATACATCTAAACACCCAAACTTTCGCATTTATAATATTAGTAGGATAGTAGGATAGGATAATCACACTCCAGCGTAATTTAAAACACATGTACTTATGCACCAATTATTATGGTGGATTTCGACCGACGATGCTCAGTTATTTGTTTTCGCTGATTGTATGTAATTACTGTACAATCCTCGACTCGCCTTGGCAGGGAAAAAGGTTAGTGGTTATTTTCCCATACACACGCTCTGTTTCCTCTGTCAAAGAGACTTCTGTCTCTTTCACACAGCAGCATGCCCGCCGTAGCTCTTAGATACGTGAACGCCTATCTAATGATATGGAAGAGCAACGTTCAGCAGTTCAGTCAATTTGGCACACTTGACATTTGGCACTTCATTCGTTGCTATTTCAAAAGAATAATATCAGAATCTGTAACTACTTTTACAGTTTTAAGTAAAAACCATCCACTAGTAGTAGTGAGTTCCATAAGTTATCTGTAGTCTTCATCATCAGTTCCACACAAATAATGCCCTAGCATACCAACTGTATTTTTTGGAAGATGGAACCTAACGCTAAAGAACGCTCTAACGCTAGTTAAAAAACGCCATTACCCTGCAACTCAAAAAAGCCAGTAGTCAACCAGTAAAAGCCAGTACCCAATGCAACAATTGAGTAAGGACCTGGACCTCAACCTACCCATTAGCTGGGTTCTCCCGTAAATTAAAGCGTGTCGTGAAGCTTATTTATAATCCATTAAAATGAACTTGGGTTGCGTTGGGTAGCTGTGTGGCTAAAGGCTTCTAGTACAAACAGCAAAACACTTAACTTGACCTTTAGTAGGTACCTTATCTTGTTGCTATAGGGTTCAGAGGGGTCAGTTAATTGTGTCGTTGATGACAAAAATATTGTCGTCACCGGACTAGGAACTTTCAGCTGAACAGTGTAGGTAAATAGGAATTCGACACCCGACTGTAAATTGAAAAAAACCGGCCAAGTGCGTGTCGGACCACGCAAAACGAAGGGTTCCGTGCCTATTAAAAAGGTCGTATCGTCACAGGAATTTTACGGCACTTACGTCCTTTTCTTTGAGGAAGGTAGTTTTTCAGCAATATCTCGAAAACCTCTGAACCGATCTTGTTGAAAACAATTTTCGGTGAATGAAATTAATAAGGCCTATGTCCATGAATTTTTCCATATTTTTAAAATACACGGTTCAAAAATTAGAGGGGGGGGGGACAGAATTTTAGTGACTTTCGGGGCGATTATCTCCGACCCTATTCACTTAATCAAAAAAAATGCTAAGAAACCTTATATTAATTTTGAAAGGCCTATCGATTGATGTGCCACACGGGGGGTCACAACGAAAAAAAAATTTTTGACTTTTAGTTTTATGTATGGAGTGCACGCCTAAAAAAATTTTTTTTTGTCATTTTAATTACAAAACTATGTGGCGGCTAACAAAATACACCTATCCTCAAAATTTTATTCAAATACACCTTTTAGTTTTCGAGTAAAATGCCTGTGACATACGGACAGACGGACAGACGGACAGACGGACAGACGGACAGACGGACAGACGGACATGACGAAACTATAAGGGTTCCGTTTTTGCCATTTTGGCTACGGAACCCTAAAAACCGGACAAGTGCGAGTTCAACTCGCGTGGTGAGGGTTCCGTATATAATCTAAATTTCATAAGTGTTTTTGAATACTCAAACTTCTTATAGGTTTTCTTGTAATCTTTATATCCAATCCATATTTTTTTCAGAATTTTAAGCCTAGTAATTTCGGAGATAAGGGGGGGGGGGGGGGAAATGGTCAATTTTCGTCTTTTTTCCTAAATTACTTCAAATCTGTTTTTGCTAAAATTATAAAAAAAATGTCTGACATGCTTACAACAACCCCTTTCATTTGATATGTCACACAATACAGTTTGCGAAACTTTTTTTTTTAATTTTCCAGTTTACCCCCCAAAAGTGGCCCCCTTGTTCAGAATTCATTAATTTACTTTAGTAGGTTGGTTTTAGGAGGAATAACGCGATCATGTTAGCTAGGAAGGAAGTCACATTTGTGACGGGTCGCGGCGCTTGACTAAACTCAAGGAAAGTAGCCAAGTTCGTATCTCCCCAGAACGAGCCAGAAGTAAGGCACGAGGGAGGCTCCCGTGAGTTCATTTTGAGATCCTGGAAGCCGCATGAGAGCAAAAATGGCGGCCACCGCCCAACTAACATTTTGGTGTCAGCTAAGGGTATTATTATAACCTTAACCTTTATAAGTGAGTTATAATGATCTCAGTTGCAACTAATAGTGTTATAAAGGAGTTAAGAATAATAATGAACTCCTAAAGTGTTATAAGAGTGTTACTCAAAGCAAGTACACTTAAGATGTTAAAGCTTTAACCTGTTTTTAACACTTAAACCTTTACAAGAGTGCTAGCTGACGCTCGTTAACTCTTAAGGTGTTATATCTACTATAAGGTACAGGCAGAGACTTTATATTATAACAGAATTAACTATCTTGTAAGTATTGAAACTTTTTCTAACGCTTAAGGTGTTAGGCAGATACATTTTGAAGACACTGTAAGAGTAATGGTGTTTGACTAACGGTGTTGTAACTCAATAAGCGTTATAGTTGAGTTAACTGACGCCTAAAGCTTTAAGGTAATTCACCATTGTTTTGGTGGACTCTAACCTACAAATTGATTAGGTTATTCAATATTTGACATCAAAATACTTCATTATTTATCATACTCCTGCCATTATATGGATGCCACTTAATTTATCATGCCCTGGCCAAGAAACAAGAATAGAAAATGATAAAAACTTTAGATGTCTATTTTAATCTTCATAAGTTTTATAAGAAATCTTTAATAAATCCTGGGCGCGTTAAAATTGAGATGGGAAACATGGTATACACTTACCGTAAAATCACAAGGGCAGATTGTTTTCACTAAATGTCATCAAATTAGAATCACACTTCCAATTTAATTCACTTTTAATTAGTACGACTCCATAGCTGTCAAATATTAATACCTATACTAACTATCTGCGCCATTTTGTCGGTAGACTATATTTGTGTCATAATTTTATGGTAAAGAAAAGAGTAAGATGCTCACTTGAAACTGGGTGAGAGCTAGAGTGTTATAAGACTCTCAGCTAACACTTTAACCGTTAGTAGGTACGGTGTTTGTAGAGCGTTGGTCAACACTATAGGTGTCAGATAACACTGCTCTACAGGCTTTCTAACACCTTTACCTGTAATTCGTGGTTATAAGGGTGTTAGAGCACGTTATAACACCTTTTTTACAGGCATTCTTAACACCTTAACACTTGGCTGGAACCGATATAAGAATGATATAAGGGTTATTTAAACGCTAGTGTGCTAGTTGGGCGTGTTGTTCTTAGTGGATAGAAATACCAAGTATAGGTTTCATGGTATTTCTATCCTATATTCTTAGATGGTTGGGTAGTGGTTTGATTGCATTGGAAAAGTGCAGCTATGACTCACCTTGCAAGTGCATCCCTGCTTGTAGAGCTGACGGAACCCTTTCCGTTGCCGCGGGGTCACCTCGCGCCACTTGTTTACGTAGTCGCACAGCACGACGTGTGCCTGCAGATGTACCACGTGTCCTAGAAATGAGAAGAATACTATTAAACGCTTTCTCCGTTATCGGGGTTTTGTTTGAAGGGGCTTCTTATAGCACTGGAACCATATGCATCTTGACTTTCTTGTACTCTCGCCTGTGCCTCCGCCAACCCGATAAATAATTCTCGATACATGTAGTTCTAGCGGATAAAAAAAACTTGTCATTAAAGCATTTGCTGCCAGCCACGCCCCCTAGGAACAAATTTGTATGAAGGCAAACATACATGTCTTATTTTTTTTTTGGTGACTGATATGAACTTCAAGGATATCCATAATTTTAATACAGGCAAGAATTACTACTATAACAGCTCCCGACGGACCGGATTATGTGAATATACTTACTTATAATGTTATTAGGGTTCCGTACCTCAAAAGGAAAAAAAACGGAACCCTTATAGGGTCACTCGTGCGTCTGTCTGTCCGTCTGTCACAGCCGATTTACTCCGAAACTACTGGACCGATTGAGTTGAAATTTGGTACACATATGTAAATTGGTGACCCAAAGATGGACGCGTAAAGTACAAATATACAAAATAAATTAATGAATTCTGAACAAGGGGGCCACTTTTGGGGGGTAAACTGGAAAATTTAAAAAAAAAGTTTCGCAAACTGTATTGTGTGACATATCAAATGAAAGGGGTCGTTGTAAGCATCTCAGATATATATTTTTTTATAATTTTAGTAAAAACAGATTTGAAGTAATTTAGGAAAAAAGACGAATTTTGACCATTCCCTTATCTCCGAAACTACTAGGTCTAAAAAAAATATGGAAAATAGTTCCTTGCCTAAAGATTATAGGAAAATCTATAAGAAGTTTGAGTATTCAAAGTAACGGGAAAATTCTCAATATTTTACGGAACCCTCACCACGCGAGTTGAACTCGCACTTATCCGGTTTTTTTATAATTAAGCCTCAGTATCCTAATTTTCTGAAACAGAAGGGACTTTTTGTTTTTCCTTCCAATACCTCGGTGCGCTCTCCGTATTGTATCGCATAGCAACTAAATAAGCTTACTGCGAACGAGATAAAATTACGGGCGACTATAAAAACATACAATAACAAACATATTGCAAACCTGCTAATATACGGCTACTGTAATGACCAACATGTATTGTATCTATGTCAATGTGCGTTATTATGCAAGTTCTACGTCTTAACTGAACAACATTGGATTAATCTTTTAAAGTCCTATAAGTGCTAGTCTGCATAAATTAAGCAAGAATATTCGCTAAAGCATGAAAGTTAAGCATTTTAACTTTCTGAAACTTTATCTTGTAAGTATTCGCTCCTCTTCACATAAACTGTGTACCTATTGTGTTTGACAGAGGGCTACTCGGATTTCCAATAATTTCTTCTTTCAGTAATAATACCTAAATAACGCGTATCCAAGTTTCGTAAGCCTTATTAAATACTCGCGACTAACTTTTATAATAAAGATTGTATACTATGAACAAAATGTGTTTAACATTATAACTTACCAACCCGCGATTAGAATTGGATTGCTGTCACCTCCAATCGTATTCTAATCGCGTTTTATTAATATATACCTCTTTAATATTCTACATGATCATCATTCTCCTAGCGTTATTCCCGGTTGTGCCCTAAATGAGCCCGGGGTCCGCTTTGGCACCTAATCCCAAGATAGGCACTAGTTTTACGAAAGCGACTGCCATCTGCTCTTCCGACCCAGAGGGAAAACTAGACCTTATTGGGATTAGACCGATAAATTCCCGATATCCCGTGATTCCAAATATTCTACATGATATTTTAGGAAATTGATAAACGGTAACACTTGACGCTTTACAATACAATAATACAAATACTCTTTATTGCACACCTCACACAAACAAAGCAGTAGCAGCTTTAATGAGTTTTTCCGTTATAATATATTTGGATTAAAATTATTCGATTGCAGACCATATCCCTAAGTATTCTTACCTGTTATGACATAGGTTTCTCTAGGCTTTAGCGTGATCCCGCACAACCCGTCTTGTATAGGTGTCAGTATTCGCCCGGACTTCAGCGCAACTTGCGCCTTTTGCGTCGCCTAAAAACATTGATCAGTTAACCATTTATGCCAGTAGCATTAAACCCATTCAATCATCGATTCGCCACCGAAGGGGCTAAAGTGCAAGTGAAACTCACTTTGAAAACGTTTCGAATCTTCATTTTGTATGTGTTGAAAAAGGAGTTCCCTTTGAACATCTTTTGTACTCTGCCGACGATCACTGGAAATAAAGACACCAGATTTTATCGATCACTTCAAACTCTCAAAAGTTCTACAATATTTTATTCACGTTCCAAGCTTACTTTATACTTCACCTTTACTTCGCCTTTTTGCTAATGCAGGTACAGTCGAGTTCTCCAATATCTATACAGACAACCTTTCAAAAATATCTATACTGTCTTTATTGTTACTGACATAAGACGCATGTGTAGATATTTTTGAAAGGTAGTCTGCATAGATATTGGAGAACTCGACTGTACCCATAACTTATTTTACATCATGAAAGACGGTAATAAGGTTGTCGCACACGACTGCCCAAGAAAAGGTAGTATGTTTTCTTTGAAATTCTGAGAATAAAAGTATAACTAGAATAGAGAATACTCACCGAAGTCGCTATTGCAATAGTCTGTCTGCGGATGGTCCAGCATGCAGGTGCAGCCGGCCGCGGAGCGCCAGCTTGACACCGCTAGCGCCAGGAAGACCCACCGCGTTAGCATGGCTCGGCTCGGCCTGTGGACAAACGGAATCCGATCTTAAGGATTTGTCGAGGGTTTAAGGAGCCACCACACCGCTGCCCAAAATACGCACGCAACGGAAACGCAGCAAAATTTTATGAAGAAGACGTGACGCTACACACGTCAATGCATATACCTACGCAGGTTTACTCACCGGGGTGTGGTCGCTCCCTTAATCTTTGGTTGGGAACTTGGGATTACGAACGAACACAGTATTTTGGATGTTTTGGTTTTTTGTTGATGGTCCGGTAGGGATTAGTTTGTATTTCGAACAGGCATGAATTTAAGGTGGTTGCATGTATACATTTATGAATAGAACTACCTGCCTACAGCATTAAACTATGCGCACGTCAAGCGAATAATATGTGTTAAGTTGAAAGTTGAAATATCACAGATGTTTATTAAAAACAAATAATCTCTTGCCAGAATACTATACTTGTAACGTAGCTAATTTATTGTAATATCAGCTGTGTCAGAGTACCAATCGATCTATATTACAAATGGTAATTGTCAAATTAACATATAACTAAGACACACGAGTAATTGAACGTTTCACGATATAGGTAATCAAATAAGGTGCGCACCACTCGTCACTCAGTGCAACCGATACCGAATCAAAGGCGTAAATGACAATCAGTGATCCAAGTCGCAACCAGCGTTTGTGAATCCCGGAAATTGGACGAATGAGCAATTCGAGGATTGACGGAACACAATATGACAGAACGAGCGCCGGTGCCGAAAATACAACACTAATAGCCGCGCGTTTGTTCTGAAAGCCATGTCGCAACAACGCGGCTCGGATTCCACAAAGCATGGCCACCAATTTGCGACCATTTCATATTTAAAAAGTCAAAAAGACCGCACATTATTTTAAAGCTCTTGTTAGCCTAATTAAAGACCTTAATTCTATAATTTGGGTCCAATTTTGTCATTAAAGGATGGCGAACTCGGCTCTAATCTCTGCTTTGAGCTAAATTAAACATGTTAAATTAATGCTACTTTTACCGAAAGTTTATATGCATACTAAAAAAAAAAAAAAAAAATTGATTTAATTCAGGCAGAAGCCCATATTTTTTACACTTTCACAATAGCAATTATACTAAGTAACTACAAGTTAATTGTTTATAACCGATCACTTTGCATTTCAATGGCATTAGAAAGCAAATAGTTGTCCCTTCATCTAATACAAAGCTACATTACACTTTGAATTGATTATGTCGGTTAGACCGAAGCCATCAATTTACACTATAAAGGGGAGTCAACTCCCTGGCTACGGTTAGATAATTTATTGGTCTAACTACCTCTGGGGCACCATGAGATGATGTTAGTGACCTAGTTTGTCGGCTAACATTGTTAAGTTCGCGTACGTACTACTACTTACATTGTGGATTGTAAATATGCGGATAAGGCTATAACTTTTATAACTTGGCTTTTATTTTTCCCTTTCCTTTTTAATGAGATGAGCATGTAATAACTCAGTCTGCATACTTTGTTGAAAGGTTTTAAAGTAAAAATAATCGTTGAGCGATATCTTTTCGTTGTGGTAAGCGTATCGTATGTGGCATACATTACTATAAAGCCCGACATTTTAGACCACGGACGACGACGACATACTTAAGTGCTTTTAACATTTAATTTTCATGTTCATTTAGTTTTATTCTCTTGAGCAACGACCCGTCTTGGCTTCATAGTTCAGTATTTTTCGTAATATTGTTTTCCGAACAATATGTGTGTGTGATGCCTCAAGGATTTACATATTGGTGTCAACAGCTTAGAGCATACATAACTGGAGTAGCCTTTAGAACACAACAGCCTTTAGAATATGAGGGAAACTCAAAATAATATTTACAGAAAAATTGTGTACAGTGTAATTAAGGTAGACATACTATGATGTTGAAGACTTCATAATTTTCAGGTACCTCGTCCTTATTTTTACCCGACTGCGCGACGCAAAGGAGGGTAATGTGTTTATCAGCCTATATATGTATGTATGTATGTATGTTTGTTCCTATGTGGCACTCCAGAGACCAAACGCGTGGACCGATTTTGATGATTCTTACGTCAATCGAACCGTCTTACTCTTGCGAGTGTCACTAAAGACATGACGGTAATCAAAATTCAAAATGGCGACAACCAGACGCCAAAATTGAAAAAAAAAAAAAAAAAGTTAACGAAATATGTCGAGTGGGGTATCACTGAATAGGTATTTAAAAATCACTTATAGGTTTCTTTTACAGTTTTTCATTTAGAGTGACCATTTAAAATCTATAACGTTATAAAGTTATAGTCATTCTGTTCAGTATTAATACTGCACTGCGCGACGCAAAGGAGTTGCCGTTGATATTGTGTTGGGGTGTTACTGTGCATAAGCTACAAGGAACGACTTTAGACCGAGCTGTGGTAGATTTAAGTTCACGCATTTTCGCAAAAGGTCAAGCATATGTAGCTTTGAGCCACGTTAGGTCTCTAAATGGATTAATTATCAGTAGTTTAGACCACCGCAAGCTACTTAATAATCCTCACGATATTAACTCCCTCAATGAAATGACAAGATTGCGAAATTTGCCGTCTTTTAATACTAACTAAAAAGTGTTAAATAAAAAAAGGTAATTTAGAAAATAAAAAAACCCGACTGCTAAAAAGCTATCTTTAGAAAAAAAAACTGAAAAGAAAAAAACAAGTTCAGTAGTCGAGAACATTGAATCAGTTTCATGATTAACATTTCGTATGTCAATTTGGACCTTGGAGTTTAAAATTAATGTCCAAATCGCTTGTGACGGATCCGGAACGAGGCATACGAATCGTTATGACACAGATAAAACAAACTATACATTCCTATACGAAACAGCAACGTCAACAGTCGGGTCCCATTAAAAGTCTAGGCTGCGGCACTAATGTTGACGACAATAATGGGACCCGACTGTTGAAGTTGCTGTTTCGTATAGGAATGTATAGTTTGTTTTATCTGTGTCATAACGATTCGTATGCCTCGTTCCGGATCCGTCACAAGCGATTTGGACATTAATTTTAAACTCCAAGGTCCAAATTGACATACGAAATGTTAATCATGAAACTGATTCAATGTTCTCGACTACTGAACTTGTTTTTTTCTTTTCAGTTTTTTTTTCTAAAGATAGCTTTTTAGCAGTCGGGTTTTTTTATTTTCTAAATTACCTTTTTTTTGCATACACTGTGTAACAAAAAAATTGACTTACCTACTTTAAAGTTATATCTATGTTAGTGAATAGGTTCTCCTTCTAAATTCATCCCGTAATTTTAAACGTAATGCGAATAGGCAGACAATTAGAGGAAAAAAGCTTTATGTTATGAATTAAAGGGATTTTTCCAGGTCCAAAAATAAAGATAAAAAAACATTCTAAGAAATACTAGCAAACAAAACAAGTACATATAAATTGCCTCGACGTTATTTTTATTCCATCAACATTTGATTTCAAAGCGAAATAACAAATGGTTATTCATATTGTATATAAAACCAAATAGTGAATAGAAACATTCTTTCAAAGTGTTTTAATCGGATTTACCTAAGTAATCTCACGAGTCATTCATCTGCACACGGCGTCATGTGGCATCGTTGGATAAGCACAAAAGTGCTAATCCAACCTCTAATGTTCACTAAACATTCTTCGCTCTTTTATAATTTGATTAACGACGACCATCAGTCATTCACTCCGCATTATCCATAACAAACGGACAAATATTTAACTAGCTTAAATAACAAAGCATGCTCGATGTGTATCGAACTGACGATCGTATTGTGAAGGGTAAAGGCATCTATAGAGTTCTTCATAGGTCAATGATTTTCAATTGTAATTAAGAAAGTCTTTCTCTCGATAATGGTGTGGCCAGGAGAACAATGAGGCAGCCATTAGAGCGGGGCGCGTGGGTCGACTCGTCGGTGCAGTACGGAAATGCACTGACTGCGAGCTGCACTCTAGCGTCGATCAACGTCATAATAAACTCGCTTCTTGGCGAAAATTTGAATTTAACCACGAGGGTCTAGTTCAGGCTCGTGTCAAAATGCAATGTATTTCTTCATTGATTTTCTTTCAGTCGTACATATTGTCCAAATATTTAAACCTTAAACTTTTAATTTTATGTTGTTGTGTAATGTAAGGACAGTTACGTTTATTAAATTATCAGTCGTGTTTTTTTAATTTGACTGACTACATAAATGTTATAAATTCGCTATCGAGATTCGAAGGGTATACGTACTTTACTAGTCGGTTGTTCTCGTAAATAAGTACCTACAGTAGACCTTAAGTGTATGTGTCCTTACTTTTTCGCTTTATAGCAGTGGAATTTTTCAGTCGTATTTTTGTACTCTACTCATGTACAGGGGTATTAATATACGTACATAAATAAGGACATAAATATCTGTACAGGACTCTATATTGTCAATGTCATAAAGGCGTGTACACTGTACATATATTTATGTCCTTATTTATGTACCCCTGACTGTACTTAGAACTTGACGATTACTTTTTAATTTAATTGTATAACTTTAAAAGCATGTGCACTTAACGAATTGATATGTGTTCTTAAGGTTAATTTAGTTAACTAATTACTTATAGCAGTGCCCTTTAAAAGTACTATACCTAGTTAAAAACTAAGATCGGTAAATATCTCGAACGTCGTGGAAGCTCATAATGTAGTTATACCTACATGCTCTTTTATGGGTAAGCTAGGTCGTAGTATATATCTCGACCAATAAAATAAGGAGCTGAGGGGCATTTTATTGGTCGAAATGCACTAAAGAGTAATTATGTGAAATCAGCGTGAAGTTAGTGGTAATAAAATGCTTAATTAAACATGATCTAAAGTAACTCTACCCCTGGTTATTGATGTCGGCTTTACTCGCTATTTTTGGAATTCACTAAATTATTTATAGTAAATTGCATCAAATGCATAAACCACATCATTTTCGTAATATGTAGTAATGTAGGTATAATGATTGTATATATATTAATAATTAATAATACTCTATGAAGTCGTGTAAATTGTCATTTCATGTAATGTTTTACTATGTCATACATATGTACAGTAAGGGAAATGTATTCACGTACCACCCTAGAACCCTGTCGCAATTGACAGGCCGCCGTCACTCAAACTCGAGTGATATGTCACCTTATTGCGATAGGGTTCTACGGTGGTACATGAATACATTTCCCTTACTGTACATATAAATTAAAATTCATGTGTTACCGAGTACTAATGTAATGCCTTACACACCAATTCTTTCATCATCATTCATTTCTATTCATCTCTCATTTCTTTGGCAAACAGGACGCATTTCTTGAGCTGAGCAATTGTTGACTTTTTTGTTTGTCGTATTAGTGAAGGCAGCGTGAGCATGAACGTGAACGTGAGCTTATGTTACAAATAAGTATATTTCAAACTCACTGTCAGTCAGGTAGAAACCACAGAGCACTCCTCACCGCATCGTTCGTTCGAGTACTTCTCTGTAAGACTGACGTGCATTTTGTATCTTCGGCGTTCTATGGAATATTGATGGAATGTTCCGGTGCATTCGCGATCAAAAATCACAATGAATCTTTATGGGTGCATTCCGTGATTGCCGCGATGCAGCAACAATGCATCGTTTGTCAGGGTTCGCAGGAACTTGAGGTGAATGTTGACATTATGTGCTTAGTGCTGACGTCTAGCTGGGTGCGGTGACGCGCGTCAAGCGCTTATTGGATAATGATGGATTATACTTACGACAGCTCTGCTTGCTCTCAGCCACTTATAGGCTCTGTTTATTCCAACTTCAAGCATTCGTTTATTTTGTTTATGACATCACCGCACGTCTACAACGTGTGCGAATGAAGGGACTTTTTGGCCAACTAAACTTTGATTTAAATTCTTAAAAGGAGCGCTTTTATTGTCGGCAGCCTCGACTGCGGCCAAAATAATCGGAACACGTTTCGGAACCTCAAATGAGTTTAACTCAGCATGGACCCAGTAACTAACTGTATTTCATGTTGACAGTTAAGCTGCGAACGCTTTTATTCCCCCGGAAGCTGTTGAACCTTATCTCTATGATCCATAAAATTCTGATACGGTCATAAACGAACATGTATGGTAAGAAAAATATGGTAAAAGCATTTAACAGTTTTTTTAAAGCATTAAGAGAACTCGTATTACGATACGATTCCCTTTTAAACTGTCATTTAATAGGATTAACTCCGTTCATGGAGGATATTTGCCTGATAACGATTATTTGTCCACGGCGCCACCGTATTTGCTTTACTTGTAGTTATATTAAAACACAGAGTCTATAGGTCGGCTATCGATTAAGATGGGTATATATGCAAACCATTTAGTTATGTAGTTGTTCTTGAGTACATAATTGCGTAAACAGCGTTCACAACACACTGTGCCATCAATCGCCCATCGTTATTGATCTCTAGCGCTAACGACCCCGACTTCGTCACCGTCACAAAAACAGACACAATATAAATCCATCGACCAATCCCTTACCTGTCTCGTGACACCTCGATTATTATGGTAAACATATCAATCAATCTCCCCACTAAAATTCATCCATCACATCGCAGCATTGAAACATCGAGTCAAAAAATAAATAATGACACGTCAGGCGTAATTTGCTAAAAATAAGAGTACCTATTACTCGCGCTGCAATAAAAAAGTCAGCTTACCCGTGAAGTATCTAATTATCGCGTGGGTTTTTCAGAGCAAAAAGTTGTCTGATGACATTATTTACTCAATCTCAT
This sequence comes from Epinotia nisella, assembly GCA_932294315.1. Classification (NCBI taxonomy): domain Eukaryota; kingdom Metazoa; phylum Arthropoda; class Insecta; order Lepidoptera; family Tortricidae; genus Epinotia; species Epinotia nisella. Next base: position 16,613,641 of record OW028681.1, read on the forward strand.
TAAAGGGTCATTTGGATTATTATTGTTCGTTCTACAATACCTACATATATTGTTAACTAATAAAATACCTAATATGTGCGCACCACAGAACAAGTATTCCGTGGTGCGCACCCATACTTGTTCTGAAATAAATACATATAGTTGAAACTTTTCTACCCGACTGCACGACAGCAAAATCCATTGCACGACAGCAATATTTATTGGTTTTATTTATAAAAAAAATGGTATCTGACTATTGCATTTTGAATAGGTACCTAAGATAAAAGTGTCCATTCTACAACTTTGAAAATAGTACAGAATATACTAGACTACATCTGTTTACCCTAATTCATTTACTAACATGAATTGTGATGTGACGGATGAGTTAAATTTAAATTCGACAAGCATGTTCAACTTTACGACAGTAGCGATAAATATCTACTTATTTATCTGAGTAGGTATGTCGTTTTAAACCAATTTCATTTTAGATTGAAATATTCTGTGAATGAAAGATTTAATATAGATAAATTTCAACGTTGACATTGTTGACATCATCATCAACATTGAAGAATCAAATCAATTTGAGTTTCAAAGAAACGATCGTAAAAAGCCCAGTTCTCATGAACTATTTCGTGTGTATGCTAGTAGATTGCTTGTTTGTTCAAGTGGGAATCCCGGTCTTAGTCAGATGAAACCATTATTATATACTAGCTTTTGCCCGCGACTTCGTCCGCGTAGAATTTATTATCGTCTGAGTGAAATGATTGTTATTAAATTATTTTAGGCGCATGCTTAATTATCGCTGTCCCAAACCAACTTTTACCGTCTCGTCTTAAGGAGCTGATTTCCGAGATAAAAACTATCCCATGTTCTTCCAAGTGTCTCAAATTATCTCTATGCCACATATAAATCTGTTCACGGTTTAAGCTTAAAAGGTAACAGTGCGATGAGTTCGTTAGTTTAAATTGCTAAACCTATCTTAATTGAAATGTTCGTTTTTACAAATATAAATATTTTAATTAACATCAACAGACGTTTCCGAAGTAACTAATCTTTTACTTTCAAAGACTTTGTATCCTACATACAAACTTTGCACCCTTTTTTCACCCATTCAGGGGTGGAAGTCTCCAAAACGATGAAAGCACTTTATTTGTATTCTAATAAGTATTCTTTCTACAGTTTTAAGTCTCCAGCTCAAAAAAAAATTCCCCATTCAAACTTTGCACCCCCTTATAACCCCCTTAGGGATAGAGTTTTCGATAACGCTGAAAATATTTTTTTTTATTCTAATAAGTAATCTTTCCATAAAGTTTTAAATCTCTAGCTCAAAAAAACTCCGTACAAATATTGCACCCCTTTTTTAAACCCATTAGGGGTGAAAATTTCCAGAATACTGAAAGTAATTTATTTTTATTCTGATAAGTAATCTTTCTACAAAGTGTTAAGCTGTAGCTCAAAAAAAGAGCTTCTTCTCCATACAAATTTTGCATCCCTTTTTAACCCCCCTCTCCCCCCCTAAAGTTAATTTTTCACTTGGCAAATCACGATTTCTCGGTTGTAAAGGATTAAGGATGGAATTTTAGATAACGCTGAAAATACTTTTTTTGTATTCTAATAAATAATCTTTCTACAAAGTTTCAAATATCTCACTTTAAAAAGACTCGTTCCAAATACAAACTTTTAACCCCATTTTCCCCCCTTAGGGATGAAATTTCGTAAAATCCGTTCTTAGTGGGAGGTTACGTGCATAAATAGCTCACTGTTAAAAAAACAAGTTCCTAGGTTCAGTAGTTCTTGCTCTGCGTTTATACGTCAGTCAGGATTTTGCCTTTTATATGAATAGAATAAGATATTAACTCGACTTGTCACGGGCACTGCTGTGCCCCCAGATAGGAGCGTTTTTTTATCCTAACTGAAACAGGAAATTTTTATAGCAACGTAGGTAACTTTATTACCGATATAACAAGGATAACCTTGTGCTAATGCCAATAGATAAGTACTACATTGTTGTATTCGGATTATTATTATGCTATTTTTGTACAGTCGAGTTCTCCAATATCTATACAGACCACCTTTCAAAAATATCTACACATGTGTCTTATGTCAGTAATAATAAAGCCTGTGTACAGATATTTTTGAAAGGTTGTCTGTATAGATATTGGAGAACTCGACTGTACACGGTCGGAAGTGGTTTTAAAATATAATCAGAATGCAAAGAGTCAAAATCGGTAAAAAAGTCGAGTGTTCGAGTCTGAGTGCGTACGCTGACAGGCGCTGGCGCCGGTGGCGTCCCGTTTATCCCCGAGATGGACGATACAAGCAAAAATGCATCCTGATGAAACGTTGATGACAATAAAATTATGCGGTAAATCTTGAGAACGCAGTACTTACAGCCGATGATAAACTCCCGACGACAGCTTAAATGCCATCGAAATGGTGAGAAAGTGAAATAAAATAAACATTATTTAATAACAGGAGAGGTTATCATCAGTGTTTATGGCGTGTGAAATTAACAGCCTGAAATCATTATTGAAAGCTGAACAATGAATTGCATGTTTTACAAGTAGCATTACAAATGAAATTACAAACGATAGCGCATGTGTTTTCAATCGATACTAATATTATAATGTACCTAACTCTACCTGTCGGTCTGTTACTTTTTTACGCTTACACCGATTGTGGTGAAATTTGGTATGGAGATGTGATCCGGGAATCCAGACCAAAGTATCCCAAACTTGACACATACATTGCCAAATACTGAGTAATCGATGTCACCAGCCACTTCGAGACAAGCAACACAGAGTATTGACCCATTACATAACAAAAGAACGTAATATTTGCATCGAACTCACACGAGCCCTTACTTAGCATACATCTCATTCGGCGCTGAGAAATGAAAGCTTTAAGGCTGACAATATGTGAATTATGAAACCTGAGTCTCGCATCTCGCCTGAGGCAGGTACAAGTTGTACCTATAAAAGTTGGGCTGAAAGTAAACAACGACATATTTATGCGTTAGCACCTAATTTTGCAGTCATAAATTCATGTAGATAAATGACTTCTGCTTGTCTAACTTGAGGCTTACTTTTAGCCAAAATGTGTGGCTTACGAAGACCTATTTATTCGTATATTTATTTAATACGGTACATTCGATTTTATCTGTTTTAATGGTGATCGTACATTTGTTTTAAATAGTTTTCATTGAAGAATGTGCTTTTCAGTGAACTATAATGTAAATGTAACAAAATCATGAATGCAATAAACTAAACGTCGTCGTAAGACTGCCTCAGAGCTGATGCAGTCTTGTATTAGCAACAGCCAGCAAAAGTTCGCACCGACTGTAACTCGAAACGAAGTTACCTACTTCTTAATTCACGAAGTCGCCAGCTGCTACGCAGGAACACTTCGCTTATAAATCTTGTAAATTAAAACCTTCTTGTTTACAATTTAGTTTCTCTTTGGCCCAGGGCACGCTATTTCCTTTCTTCATTAACACCTACACTGTAAGGCCTCTCACAGACTGGCGCGACCTGGCCGCGGCGATCAATAGAAAACTTGTCATTAGCTGTCAAATTTACTATGGACCGCCACCGCAGGCCGCACCAGTGTGATGCAGGCTTAAACAAAATCTCGAGTTATTGGTACAGACTGTACTAGCTTTTCAGAAGTAAAATGTCATACTATGAGTTATGAATTATATATTAAATATCTATAGAATTTATATTTATGGTATTTGTTACCGTATTGTTGTGAGAGTTGTATGTCAATAACTTTTTCTGGTGGCTTTACATTGATTCTTCAGTTTTTTTATGTAATTATTAATTATGTATTAATCTTAGACTATAGGTACTGGCTTAGACTATAGGGTGTATTGCAAAAAAATTGTACATAGTTAAGAGCCTGTATCTAATCTATGCTTTAACTTTTTACCCGACTGCCGGATGAAAGGAGGGTTATTTCCATTGTGTAACGGCAACGGCTTATAAGGAAATATTCTATTATGTTATATTATATATCTTAGTATTCACGTATTGCTGGCCGGTACGGCTAAATAATGTAAACACGTGCCGAATTTAACAATGTTGACCGTCCAATCATGGTTCCGAAACTTGGCAGCCAAATTCTGCTTATAACGTTGATGCAACTTTGGAAATATCGATTGCACTGCCGCAGCTACACATTTCTGTTTACCGGTGGATTTAAATTTAAACCTCATCATTCAAGACATAGAGTGGAGTTTACAATAGCAGAAATAGGTGAGATTAGAGTTTGTGGAAGTAAATGGTGGATGTTATGAGTGTTGGTCCGGGTCCAAATCACGTAGCGTTGCGAGCCGCAGAGCGAGCCCGAAGAATGAAATGCAAGTTGCAATGATTTGCGAACATTCCACACAATGCTATTTTACGAAGGTCGGGGCTGTTTTAAGATTTATGGCGACGGCTTCCGACACCTGTCGTAACTTTCGTATATGTAAATAAAAAATACACCTTGCCGTGAGTAACTAAATGCACAAGTTATGTTCCATCACCACAACAATGTTTATTTATTGGTATATGCAGCCATCTACTCATGTAAGAAAAATCTTACTTTTATGTCATGCAACATTCATAGATACGAGTATACGCGGCCATTCGAATCATTAGAAATTGGATATAAAAACAAAGCTTTGCAAATAATAATACAGACTTTACAAAAGTAGTGAAAAATGAGCAAGATAATTTTATCAATTTTTATCACACGTAAAAACGTCCAACTAGACACCCTTTCGTTAATTGTAAAACTAGATGCAAAATACAGGCATTACTTACATAACATGTGAAAAGTTTAAATAATACCAACTGATAGGCGTGTAGGTACCTACAACATAAACATTACTAAATAATTTGTCATACTCCTAGAAGGAATTCAAGTATTAGCTTATTTCATTTAAATGTCGACTCACACCACAAAAGGTGACCAACTCAAACAGTCTAATTGCATGGCATTTGTTTTGCTGTAACCGCACACTAATTACTTAGAAGCGCAAACAAACAACCTGTAGCTTTATAAATAGGTACTATTATTTGGCTTGCGGTGAGTCAACGCGGTGAGTTCCATGGGGCGTCAGAGGGAACTGGTGACCGCTGACCCGGCCCTAACAGCGGATTACAAGCGAACTTGACCGCCCACGTGTAGACAATAACCGCGGTCGGTGCTGTTAAGCTATTCACAACCTGTCTTCACTCACCCCACCATTCGCTTCTGCATATCTTGATCCCGAGATTCGTATCAATGATGCGTAATTGGATGTCAGAGTCAAGAGTAAATTAAACGTCAGACTTACGCTAGTTCATGTCAGGTGATTTGTTTTTTGTGAATACTTTGACAGAGCTGGTATGATTCGCATCGCTTACCAACGGCCCGGCTGATGCGATTCGGTATAGAAGTCCGACCTCCGACAGCTCGTTGTTGTTACAAATATCGAGGTGAAGTCACACTTTAAGAGCAACGTATTTACAACTTGTATCGACTAACCTCACTCAACCCTAGAATAACTTGACACTGACATTGGTAACAACTACGCGTAATTGAGGTCAAACTTACAAAGCTACGACTGAGACGAGTGTTCGACGCGCTGTGAACACCACACCAGCCCATGGCGCCAAGCCCTATTCATGATAGACGATGCGCTTTAGCCCCGGTAACAACGCCTGCACAATAGATACACTAATCACACTAAGCTATAGAATTTATCTAGACGAGTTGAAATCTCCTCGGCCTCTATTCTGTGCCAATAATTGCAATAAAAAATTACTTGACTAAGCGAGCGAGAGCAATGTTAATATTCTAGGTACCTAACGAAAATTAAATTCAGTTTACTTTTAGTGCACTCGAGGCTCGGTCAGAGTTCTGACACATACGATCACATGATCAGTGGATATTAAACTGGAATGCGAAAAGTAAGTCTCTAATCAGCCCCCCGATAAGCCGTATTGCATAAAACTTTGCATTGTTGACAAGCCTGCTAGCAAACTGATTAAAGCTTCTAGGCAAGTAGCACTTTGTTCGAAGAGACAATAATGTGGGATTTTTTGTTCAATCGGATGTGTTGTGCAACTTTTCTTTATCGCTGTACATCTTTTGGAGATTATTGGCGCAACATAGTCATGTCGGATACAGTTTCATTTATATTTATATATAGGTAGTTATAATTATTATAGCCTTTTTTTATTTTTTTAAAAGGCTATAATAATAATAAAAGTTATAATTATATTCTAATTTATCTTATCTTAAAATTTATTGTAATCACGCGGGGTCAAAATCAGGAACAAAAACCTGGAGACAATACAGTTACCGTTTAGGTACATATATTCCGGTCATAGATACAAGTCGTAAGGCGCTTTATCCGATCATAAATCAGGCCTTATAACTTTGGATGTGTCCACATGAAAGACTGGACACTAATAATAATGTTTTTGACCCGGGATGCTACTTTCGCAATGTAAAATAACTAGAACCAACGTTAACTAGCATAAGATATTGTCTATTCCACCAACGCTTTTAAATCTTCATTTAGAGCTTGGACGTAGCCTTTCACAATCGTTAAATCGAGCGAAAAACATCGATAGCGGCCGGCCGGCGATAAGGCCCTATCGGCACGGATCGGACCATTACATCGATTTATGTGACGAGATCCCAAACTAGCAACACGTAATAAATCTCACAAGCAATTTTCTTGAAACACGATGCCTGGATTCGAAGTAAATACATCAAACATTTTTATTACGCCGCTTACAGCTTTGTTAAATGAATCTGTTTTGTTGTGTCGTGTTATTGAAGTATTTACTTTCACTGGCAGAGAGTAATGAATGAGTGGGATGAAGCGTAGTGGAATTTCTAGTGCAAGGACCTCGGGAATCTGGTATTAGGTAATGTTAGCTCTAAGTTACATAATAACGGATAGACATTCTTATTTACCTACTAAAATTTTGGTTAAACAGGAATACAATCATTCCGAGATTAGTTCACATAAATTTGACGTTTAATATCAAGAGAAGCGCAAATACGGAATTCATGGCAATCTAGTGATTGATTTTTGCTCAGCAGTGGAACACCCATATAGGCTGGAAAAAATCCCAGATGATTAGGTATTAGGTATGCCTTTATCATTCCACTTGTTGTTCTTAGTTTTATTCTTATTCCAGTTCATGACCGATGTGTGACGCCAACAGCGGCAGCGTTGTTACTGGCTTAGCATAGTGGGCATGTGGCGAAGCTGACTGTACTGGGTTCAAATCCCGGTATGGGCGAATATTTTTGTTTTTTGTTTTGTATATTGTATTTGACGTGACGTTTTATTTTATATTATTTTCATTTTAATTGTTTGTATACAAATTTATTGTACATATCTCACACATTATTATTAGCATCAATGTTATTATTGCATACATCGACGATCGCTGTAAGATAAGTAATATAATGTAAGTCAAAATGTTCTATGAAATAAATAAACTAAACTAAACTATTGTGAGATGAGCAATTGAGCAATTAATGTTTCTGAGCCTTGAATATTTCGTATATTTAATCAAGTAATGAGCATAATTTGTACACAAAACGAACAAAGAAATAAAGTAATCTAAATAGACATACTAAAACCCAATTATAAAAGTAAGTATTTAACTATTTTTACAAGCTATTATTTAGTTTCACCTGTTTCGATGTTTGTCATCAAATCTTGCAAATTAAATTTGGTCCACTTCCCGGTAACCGATTGAGCTGAAATTTTGGATACGTGTGTAAAACGCGTGACAATGCAATATTATGATGTCATGGTGTTGATCTGATGATGGAGCTGGAATGTGGCCATAGGAACTTCGCAATGAAAAGGATTTGGTCGATGGGTGCCTCGAACGCATTTTTCATCGGTAGGTTTTTTCCCTAATAGCATTTTGCCACGATCGTGTTTTGTCACGTGTGCTTTATGTTTGATCGTATATTTTCCTATGGGTAATTTGCCTTACGGCATGTTGTCTGATTCGCTTTTTGGTCTATAAATAATTTGCCTAACAGCATATATATAGTCTTATATGTTTTTTGCCCTACTGGAAATTGACAGATTGCAATTAGTTTTTCTCTTTACGTGTATCACCCTCAAATAAATACATGAACATGAAGTATGAATGTAATTATGAAGATATTACGTTGGAACTCTTTAGATAAGCAATAAGAAGTATTTATTGAGCAGTAGATTTAGCCTCAAGTACTCTTGATGAGTATATGTGTCATAATCTAAGAATAACTGAGATTAAAAAATATCCGTTTATGACTAAATGCAATGAGAAAAAGTGAGAGTAAAAAAAATAGTTTATGACTAAATGCGGCTAGAATAACTGAGATTATGAAATGTGAGACTAAGGTAAAAATCGATTATAAATTTATAATAAAGCACACGTGACAAAACACGATCGTGGCAAAATGCTATTAGGGAAAAAAACCTACCGATGAAAAATGCGTTCGAGGCAACCATCGACCAAATCATGAAAAGACACAACCTCATCGAGTTTGGGCTCGTTAGAATCGTCTCAAAGAGTAGTTGATGACGGTATACAGAATAGAACAGTCAGCAATAATAGTTTGTACCAAAAATGAACTTTTTGACAGAAACTTTTTTATTTATGAATATATTGAATATATACAAGTATAGTTTTCTTGTATCCGTAAGAGGAGCCTTTGAGTTGACTATTTCGATTTGTGCAAGAAAAAAGAAAATGCGGGCTTTAATCTGGTAAACCTTACCGCAAAATAAAGAAATAGTGTTAATCTAACCACGCCCAACCTTTTACTTCCTGCAATCAACGGAAATAATTAGATACGATGAATGAAACTGCGTAAATCCAGGCTCCTAGTACCCTCTGGAATTAAAAGGATTCAACTGGGATCCCAAATCCCGACGAAACCAACTCGAACGAATCAAACCTTGCTTTATCGCCTGAAGATAATAAAACTTATGCTTTCTTTCGATAATTCAGGATTTTATGAAAGCGTAAGAAATAACATTTGAGTTGAAAATATCTGATAAAATTCCTTATGCAATAGACTTCCGAAGACGGTTAATTTATCTCCCAGCTTTTTGTGGTTCCGGGAAGATTGGCCGCCAAGGAAAGATAATTCATATTGTACACAGCACAGCTTTTCCTTATATTATTCTTGCAAATTGCCAAGTCTAGGTATTCTTCAGGTAATGCAAATTTCTTTGCTGACTTAAAGAGATCGTCTACCAAAAAAGACTTAATTGAAAATTTTAATTATATCGTAAAAAAATAATTTGAAGTGTAGAATACTTTGACATTTGAGCGACCCGCGTGTATAAATGCATACAACTTGTTCATGTTTATGACATACAAAATAAATACTATATTTACATATTTCGCTGCATTATTAAATTAATATGTATATTTTATGCCAGTAGTGTCTGAGTAGTCAAATTTCATAATATATATGCCCAAGTGGAAACTGGAGCTAAGCTATTGGTTTTACAATGCATTGTACATCATCATCATCATCATATCAGCCGAAAGACGTCCACTGCTGGCTGGACATAGGTCTCCCCCAAAGAGTGCCAAAGTGACCGGACCTGCGCCACCCGCATCCAGCGGACTCTCGTGACCTTCGCCAGGTCATCAGTCCACCTTGTGGGGGGGGGCGGTGTACATATACTTGAGGAAATAAATGATTATCTATGACAAATAACTTAGTATCTCCCGCTGCGGTAACTGCAACTTATTGTTATTAATAATAGTCACAACTCAAGTCACGTACTAAAAATAGTTGTGATTTAATTAAAAGTCACAAGGTGTGTTCTAACAACCGTCCTTGGTGCTCTTTGAAGTGCATCGATGCACTTGGACCGACGACTCACAATGTTGACGATATATATGTATACATAGAGTATAAATAGTTCCTTTGTGACCCATAAACAGTATGGGGGTCATCACACTGCCACCGCATAGTCACGAACTTTAATTTGGGACCCACCTAAGGTGGAATATCGTATAGCAAACTGAAGGCATTTAGAGCTAATATTTTAAAGAAGTGTCATAAAGTTTGCCATGCCGACAACTTGCGTTTATACGTGTCTGGGTCTCTAGGGGCAACCGCTCAGTAACGTCAACCGGGCTGAACGAGTCATTGGTCATCGAGTATTTTACGTTTTAAAATAATTTTGTTCTATTTATTATACTTCCTAATTATTTGTACTAGTAGGTAATAAGAAGGTTATTGTTAGTTATTTTTAGCCTGAAACACAGGGAATCGTAGCTCAGGCACGTGTTATTTTCCTCTTATAGTAAGCTCCTAGTCTTTAGTAAATAATGATGTACATTATCTTTTATCAATAAATCATTATTTCTTTGTATGTTTTTAACTTCGATACATATTTTGATTTTGTTTGATCTTGATTTTGAATCAAATTTCAGTTTTGACAAGGAATTATTCAGGGGCTACTGGTACAAAAATATTTTAAAAATCAATTTACAAATGATTAAGTTTTGAGTGAACAACTTTAAAAACCTTATTTGAAGAGGTTGAAAATAAAATATTTTAATTTGTATTTTTTTTTAATTACCGGTTTTTTTCGCGTTCCCTTATTTTAGTTTTCTTCGGCGAAGTCGAGGATGGTGAGGACGTGGCACTTGGATGCCCCACGTGACAGATCACCCAATCAAGAGACAACAAAGACACGAGTGAACCTATTATAATTTCCCAACTGAACCCAATTATAATTTCGTGTCACTCCACGTATATATTTCGTCAACGTCGTGTAATGCGCAAGAGTACTCGATTAAGGGTGAGTATCCACCAGTGGTGTGCGAGTTTGCGAGGCGGTGAGCTAGGAAAGACATCAAGCAATAGGAATGCATAATTTTTCCTATCCCCGCTTCGCACCGCACTGGTGGATATGTCGAGTGGAGCGAACTTTTTTTTTCATGTAAATCTTTGCATGCAGGTTGTATCGAGCGAGGAATGCGTGCGAGAAATGTGTGCGAGGAATGTATACGAATACGAAGGACGTGAGCGAAGAACGCAAGCAAGGGATGTGCATAAGGCGTCGCTCATTTGTACACATTTCACAGCTGCGCTCCTCATCCTAGCTCCGCTCATTTTCCTCGCTCAGCTCCGGTGGGCACGGTCACAACGTTTCACAGCTTTACTACGCATGTTTGCTCCGCTCCGCTACCTCGCACAGCTTCGGTGAATAGTTACCCTAACCGCCCCGTGGAGATTTGCCGGCGAAAGCGCTGCGCCGGCGCCGCCGCCGCGCCGTCGTTAATCTCGCTGCACTAAAGACTCAAGGTCAACTTTCGCGGCTGTTCGTGCACTTTGCGATATTTACACCTACTGCATGTGCATAACGAGTACAGTTCATAATTTTACGATTTGACATTGATAGTTTATAAAGTAACGAAAAATAATGCCTTAAATTGTGAACGGTTTTGACAGTTCACAATTTTTCGACAGTTAAACACAGTGTTCTCGAGTAAGATTATAAACTGACGGTGTTCACAATCTAATGGTGACATTGTACAAATTTATTTTCCCATATTCGAGATTATTTCAGGTTCAGATAATTATATTTCGAGGACATGTAGGTATAAATTGTAATTTTTCAAACCTATATTAATTTAAATACCGGAAAATAAGCCAGTAATAAACTATTTAGCGGTATAAATAGCCAAATGCAACTATAACCGGTAAAATATTATGTTAAACCATTGACGGTCCGCGATACAGTATTGTTTGATCTGTGTCGATACTAATAATAAACAGGTAATGTCTGTGAAATGGAAGTTTGTAGCTTGGTAAGTGTGTTGGTTTGTATGTTGGGGGTAATCTCAGAAACTATACCCATCCTATTCTAAAATCCCCTTATATTCTAATAACCCTACTGAAGGTTGTATATAGAATGGACCTTCAAGATTATGTGCTATATTTTACCCCGTCACTCCGCCTAGGTTTTTTCTAGGCCTAGGTTCGGAGCGGCGCGGGAAGCTAGTTATAATTAATAGCCATAACATTTCCAAACTTGTTGTCAACGCAGTCTTATTACTCTTATTAATTGTATTCAGGAGAGAAACTCATTAAAACAAATTGATAAACTCCTATACAAAAATTATAATTGAATGTTGTCTAGTGTCGTGAAAACTTCCAAATAATAATTGTTTTTCCTGAAAGTAGAAGAAACTTACTTGTGAAAACAACTGGCTTGTTTGAGTAACCCCGGACACTTCTCACAATTAAAACGGAATAATTATTTGCACTTTCCTCAACCCAGTCACGATTTCTGTACTAATTAACGGTTTATGTATTAATTGAGCTGCGCACAACCATGCCTCAGATTGTTTCAGGAGTGAATGAAATATTAATGTGGTGTCGGGAGCTTTTATTACGCAGCGATTGTGGAGTAGGTTGATCAGGGAATACGTATGACTAATTATTAATATTAGAAATATTTGGAGTGGTTCAGTAAAAATGTCGATGAAGTAGTAGTCCTTGATCCAAAACGTAAGTGAGGAAAATGTTTATATTTTTCAAAAAAAATATTGACGCAGCTGAACAATCTGGTGCTAAGGAAGGTTTCTATCACCAAAAAAATTACGAGGTACTTTTAAAATTTTCATCCATTCCCAATTGGGTACGTTTAAGATTTCTATCACGCCAGTCAGAGTAGTAAAAGTTAATTATACGATTTAGGTCATCAAATTGCGTAGCGCTCCTGGGTTTTATCTCGCGATAAGGAGCGCCTGCGTCACTCAGCGCTCTCCTGCTGTCCTATTCACCAAGCTTACCACCAACTCGCCTTAGACGAACCAGTATTAACTCTGATGTGAAATATTTGAAGTTCTTACGGATTTGGGGCCAAGATAGACTAGGGGTGAGTGGTGGGGTCAGTCGAAGCATCTCATGAATTACTTATCTGAATGAAACGGCGCGCACGCATGATTCATTACTATATTTTTAGTGCGCTGAGGCATGCGTGCAATTTACTACGAACTATTATGATTCCTAACGCAGCTATGTGACTTATTATTTTTATAGTAAACCGTCATTCACGCCTACGTAGTAAATTCCAAGCATTCTTCGAGTAATTAAGTCACTTGACAGTCAGATTAAGTAATTTACTCCCAGATTGATGATGGTTATGAAATGTAAACGTTGTAAATTTTGTCGGGTGTTTACAGTTTTTTCAACAGCTGATACGCAACAGATGCGGTGATAAAAATGTGTTATTCAATGGATTTGCATATTCCAAGAATATATACTTATGAGAGAGAATACTACTTATGAGAAATTACAACAGACTACTTACTACGATCTCTTGAATAAAAATAATAAGTTTGTGTTTTTGATTTTGTATTTTTAGGGTTCCGTTCCTCAAAAGGAACGGAACGCTTATAAGATCACTTTGTTGTCCGTATGTCTGTCTGTCAAGACCCTTTATCTCGGGAACGCGTATGGAGTAATCTATTATGATTATATTAAATCTACCAGTCTATTGTAAATCTATAAGGATTAACGTCCCTTCAAATATAGTAGCTAGTGCTCAATGACCGTGTTCCCAGACGCATCGATCAATATTTATAGGGGATCAATAAATCAGCATCCGTCAGCTCACGAGTGGACAGCCTCGATTATTTCGCGCCGGTGACTCAACATTAATGCCCTGCCTAAAGGCTAAAGGCTTTACGCATAAATTGTATAATTGCAGGCTCGTAGACAATGTAGGAACAAGCGACGGGAAGAATTCATGAATAATACATGGAAAAAAGCGATGCCACCAGCGGCGGTCTTATTGTGTAAACGCCCGCTATAGCTGACGGCAGCCCAACCCTTCAGGCTTCCGATGTGAGCAGTTTGCATGTGTAGCACGTTCGGCTCTCAGCCTATTGCGTTACCAAATTTAGGGTCCACAGCCTGCCATAAGGGAGGACGTACAGGACTTTTATTACGTGCTTCTATTACTTAAAGGCACAAACAACAATACTGATAACACATATGCGAAAAATTGACCTAGGAGTGTCACATTCGTTAATTAATTTTCAAACGAACTATTAATTGAATGAATGACTATTGTACAAAAAAGTCAAAAGCATGTAGTATATGCACTTGTTTGAATATACGCGATGGAACATCGAATGCTATACCAGAATTGTATTTTTATAAAATGTGAGTTTTCAGGGTGAGCCAGTGTTCCTATTTAGGGACAGCCGCTCCTTTGTTTATAGTCAATGATATATTGCGAGGAGTAGATGCCTGGGCTACGTTTTATTCATATTATTTTTTAACTGTTGAAGATTTCTGATGTTTTTTACCTTATTTGTATGTTGATCCAGACAGATACTGCTGCAAGTGTTGCGCTCTAACTGAAATAAAATAAAAAAATATGTTATAAACACCGGACAAGTGCGAGTCGGACTCGCCCACCGAGGGTTCCGAACAAAATTACAAATGTATAGTTTTCAGATTTTTCCCTGTATTTTTAGTATAAGACGATATTACTTGCCAAATTTCGTAGGTCTAGGTCAACGGAAAGTAACCTATCAATTTTGATTACCATGAGTGTGTCGAAATACGTTTTTTGCGGCATAATCGGCCGTACATTTTTTAACTTTACCTTAGAAATTTGTTTTTTTTCACAGCTTCAGGGGACTGTACAATTGAGTATATGGTTTGAATTTCAACTCGATACCTCCCACGCGTTCCCGAGATATAGGGTCTTGACAGACAGACAGACAGACGGACAACAAAGTGATCCTATAAATCTTTTTTTCCTTTTGAGGTACGGAACCCTAAAAATAAGACAGTTGTCTAACAAAGTCAATAAACAAAGTTGAAAATAAGCGCTTTTGTTTTTGTTAAGAATTTAGCGATGACATAAACAGTTTTAATATTATGAATATGTACAAGATTGACGATATTACAAGATGTCATATAAAAAGTCGAATATGGTTCTAAAATACATAATCTGGGAAACCTACAAAGCTATGTGTCACTCCCAACGTAGCTTAATTGAAGCCACATCTTGTATTTGGCGGTTGGTGCGGTATCTACTCGTAAACGGTCCGCTGTCAATCTCAAATGTTAGTCAAGAAGGCAGTACCGATTCATTACTGCGCGCATTTATTTAAATGAGTGTGTCATGATTGGGGCGGAATACGCGGAAGCGGGAGGGTATGAATGCTCTGCTGCATGCGTACCGCCCTGCTTCCGTGCAGTACGTTAAGTACTTAGCGACATTAATAAGCTCTCGGTTCCCAATGCGGAACTGGCCTTAGCTATGGTGGAAAAGCAGCTTACGAATAGCGACTTTGCTAACTAAGGGTGGGTTGCACCAAACCGTCTGTAATCATAAATGGTGTTTGCTAAAATCTGAATGTATGAAAAGTTAGACAAGTTTCTATGGAATAACAGCTGCTGACGCCATATCTAACGTTGATCGGTCTGTAATCGTAAAGGTGGACTTCCGACCACCGCGGCTCCGGCGTCACTAACGCAGCGACAGTGACGCCGGAGCTGTCCTGGTCGGATGTCCATCTTAAGTTGGTGCAACCCGCCCTAAATACCCACGACATCTTGTGTCTTTAAAAAAATATAGTACGGCCGGCCTTACAAGGGGCTTAACACCTTTGAACCGTGTCGCATTAAACGTCATGTTAAACTGACACATGAAGTTGTCTCATCATCATCATCATCATATTAGCCGAAAGACGCCCACTGCTAACATAGGCCTCCCCCAAAGAGTGCCAAAGTGACAGGTCCTGCGCCACCCGCATCCATCAGCGGACTCCCGCGACCTTTACCAGGTCATCAGTCCACCTTGTGGGGCGCCTACCCACGCGGCGCTATCCGGTACGGTCCGGTATTGGCAACCTTTCCGCCCCAACGGCCATCGGTGCTACGTGCAATTTGCCCTGCCTACTGCCACTTAAGTATAGCGTTTTGGAGGGCTATATGGGTTACCTTGGTTCTGCTGCGGATAACCTCATTTCTGATAAGATCACGCACAGAAGCTCCCAACATTGCCCGTGATGAGCCCCATAGTAAGCGACCACGTTTCAGTGCCATATGTCACCACTGAAGTTGTCTAACGAGTGAAAACGACAAGGTACTTAGGTGTTCAGCTACTTATGAGGCCGACTGTCTAAATGTAAACAAGCAATTTCGACCAAATACATACAAGCAACCCATCATTACAATAAACCTTTCATAATAACATCCACACTAAAGTGCTACAATATTTTTTGCTACTCCGTTTCACTGAAATTTATCACGAGATTTTTCGTGAAACCCAAGGCAACCCTTTGAGGATTGAGGATAAGTAATATCGAGCCGTAAAAAACGGTCCAGAACTGAAAACTTGCGGGTAAACCAATAAAGTAGTGCTGAAATATTACTCGGCCACTGTCGAGCCGGTAGCACTATGCTAGGTCGTTCATCAAAACGATTTATAATCTTAGTACAACTATACCACAGGGTGACATCGGAGACGTACGGTAGTCAGATACTTTTTTATAACCGTTATATTAACTTGCAATGTTCGAATGTAAGTAAGTTATCCTTCAAAAATTCCATACCCATTCCAGCCACATGTATCTGAATGAGCTGGATTTGAAATACTTACCTACCTATGTTAATTTGGTGACAACGCAATTTTACGGTACCACCGAGCTGATCTGAGTATGGAGACTGGAGAAGGCAGTTAAGCTAAAATAGGTTTGATAAACGTTTATGAGTAAGAGCATTTAAATAGAATAACTTCTCTATGTTGATTTCAATTTTCACGCTTCTCACACATTATTTTTACTAAACGGGACTTAATCGCGTATAATTAACTTATTTATTTACCTCTTAAAAATAAAGAAAGAGGTAAATAAATAAGTTAATTATACGCGATTAAGTCCCGTTTAGTAAAAATAAAGAAAGAGGTAAATAAATATGTTAATTATTTGACTTGACGACCGGTTAGCCTAATGGGTAGTGACGCTGCCTATGAAGCTGAAGGTCCTGGGTTCGAATCCTGGTAAGGGCAAATATTTGTGTGATGAGTGATCTATTAAATACGAGTATATCGTCGTCTAGTACTCATAATACAAGCCTTATTGAGCTTACTATGGGACTAGTTCGATTTGTGTAAGATTGTCTCCTAATATTTATTTATTATTATTTATTTATTAATTATATGCGATTAAGTCCCGTTTACTATAAATAATGAATAACGCCTCTGTTATGAAATGTGTCCATTTCACAATGTGTTTGTTTGCCTATTTTTCCTTCGGAATAAGGCGACAATTGTATACTTAATTACCTACTTATATCTCTACTGTCGACTGTTAAGTTTCATGGAACGGCCCGCGATAACCTGTAACCTCTGTTAGGCAAATGGAATATCCAATCATTCAATAAATAGTGATTATTATTAGCCAACTATTTTAACAAATAATTCCTCGAGGGAGTGATTTCCCGCAGATTGCAGCCGCGACGGGGACTGCGATCAATCACTTGCGAGATAAAACGGCCTTCTGTCTGGGCTCTGGGCTTATTCGTGGCTATGTCTGCCCTTTTAATCTCGCTATACTTGGATTGGTATCTTTTATACTCGTCTATATACATCTTAGCTGCCCGAGAGGGCTCACGTATAACAAAGAACGCAAGAAAAGCTGCAGGATAAAGTGTAGCCTCAAAGGTGAATGCTATAAGCTAAAAAAAAACGGATGTGTTCCGGAGAATATGTAGTAGGTAGTGTAGGGGGTACGTAACCAATGTAACCACTACATACAAACTAACAAAGCTACAAACAACATTTCACAGACATATTACTTCTTTATTATTAGTATGTATACCTACATCATGCAGCATCGGGTTTAGCAGTGTGGATAAGATATAAGATAAAGATTGTGTACAGTCTATGTCGAAACTACATTCTGTTGTTAGATATTTTTGAAGCTGACTGTATAATACCTATACGGACAAAATAAGATAAATTATGTGTATTTTCTCAACTGTGACGAGCATAAGAGCGGGCAGATATTTTTAGTCCTTTTTGTATTTTTTTAAGTCGGCTTTATATCTATATTGCTGCTTCAAATATTATTGGTTATCATAATTACTTGAAGTGCCACACAAATATTATCTATTTGTGTGGCACTTCAAATATAAACAGTTTAAAATGTTAGTTGAAACAACGTTGATTAATCATTATAGCACTTTTCATCACAAATGTTCCTACTGATTTAGTCGTTATGTATTTTATGCGATTCACACTCTAGTGCGCACAGTGTGAATCAAAGATTTCTAACTTAAATACAGATAAAGTGAAAAAATACTCTTAAAGTCTCGAAGACTTTATCATAAGTTTGAATTTCAACTAGCCTGATGTGGAAAAGATTTTGTCCCTATATCTGTAACTACCTAGTTTCATAAAGGTCAAGGTCATATGTAACTACCTAGTTTCATAAAACTAGAACTTGTATACTTAAACGTCAGAAAAAAAACTAGAACCAATTAAACAGAACTCAGGTTGGATTTAATAAAACACCAATTCCAGAGAACTCAGAATATTAATTACAAATAAATTAAAATTGTATTTAATAATTCAATCTGTACTTATCGTGTTTTTTGTAACTATTCCGATTATAAATGGTGATATGATGTTCATGACATCATAAATCTTAATGTAATAACGATCATCCATATATTAATATTAATGCTTGCCATATGCAAAAACGTTTCGAGTTGCAATTATTTAGACTGCTAATAGTATATAAATATATTTTTATTCAAGATGGGTCGAACAAATTAAAAATAAAAGCCCTCTACTAGTTAGCAATGGAACTCATCGCTATATTTGGCTGTACAGGATCGTATTTGTGTCCTGCCCATCAAAGGCAGCAAAACAAAACTACCTAGTTTAATTTATTATATTACAGTGGTTTCGCTGAATTATTTAAGCACTAGTATTTCCCAGCGACTTCGGCTGCGTGAACTCTCTATCAACTTCTAAGTTTTTTCTTCTTTTAATGTTTAATAAGTTCCTATTGTAAAATATTGTTTATTAATTAGTATAACCAATCGGATGTTACAGATATTGTAGTCCATTTATAATATTAACTATGTAGTTGGATGAAGTAGCGTTTCTATACTTTCTATACGTATCGCGTGAATACGCAATCATGAAAACGAAGTTATAATTGTAGCCAATTTAATAAACAAGGTAAACCAATAACTTGTAAAATAATAGCATTATACCTATTGTGATTTTTTTGAATTTATAATGATTGTGATACGAGATTAATTGAACGAGCGAGCGAAACGAACGGAGTTCTCCGTTTCAGCTAGAGCAAAAATTATTTGGTATACTCCGTTTCAATTGCGAAGGCCCGATGCCACTTGAAATGAAACTTAACAATGAAGCTTATAATGTTTGTCTTTTGTTGTCTAATTGTTTTACTATGTAAGCACTTCAAAGTGGCACATGTTGGTGCAAGCTGCATACAAAAAAAACCACGCCGCAAAAGGGTCTTGCCAGGTATTCTATCTTGACCTGTTTGTAAGTAAGTATATAAGTTGTCTGTAAAAAATTGCATCTCAATTTTGAAGCAGATATCTTTAACCGATTGAGCTGAAATTTTGGGTAAAGGTATAGTTTGGATGACAATTCAATATTATGGTACCATCGAGCTCTGACGATGGATACAGAAGGTGGCCATGGGAATTCAGTACTTAACCGACGTAACCCCGTTGAGTTTGGGCTCGTTAGAATCGCCTCAATGAGAAGTTGATGAGGGTAAATATACAGAAAAGTACAGTCGGCAAGAAAAGCTTGTACCAAAAATTACATTTTTGACAGAAACTTATTTGTGAAATTTTGTGAGCAGGTTCCATAATTATATAGTATAATTTGTCGATTCAGTTCTTCGAAACAATTTTTCTTAAAGGACCGGCTCGCGTGTTCTACTGCTCACAAAGCCACTAGTATAGTATACGACGCAAGAATTCGCTATTCTTGATACTTGTTTGAATATCAAGCCTATCCACGTTTTTTATTGTCCCTGAAGGGCTGGTCACACTGAAGGCGGCAATAATAAAGGCAGATAAATCAAATTAAAGCCGAGAGCGGCATCAAATGAAATCAGGGAGGCCCAGAGAAGCAATAGAAAATAATTATCGAATAACTGCCGAAATATAACGAGATTCATTTATAAGTTTGGAGAATATTAATAAGAGACTAGGTATTATTAACATGGTGTATTAGTTTCTGGTCGCGCCCGATATGATTTATGTGATGTGGATATAGGCTGCGCTACTCAAAGTTTATATGAAAAAAATACGTGACAGATAATTTGTGTTATGCTAATAAAGAAGTATTAACATTTACACAAATTTAGATAACATTTTATATCTTTTAAAACGGGAACGTCACTGGTGACCAATTTACTTACGTGCTTAATTAAAAGATACCAGCAAATAATATCCCGCCAATATTTGCTATATTACGACATGATACCATGTATGAGATTTTTTTAGTTTTATATACCTAATGTTAATAATTGTGATTCCGGATACATTAATGGGAGCAACTTTTTATAAGTCAGTAAATGACTGCGATGTCATCTGTATAAGTTATTTTTAAGACACTGGAGTCTCATTGTTATTACATACTTATTTAATTTAATAATAAAAACCGGCCAAGTGCGTGTCGGACCACGCAAAACGAAGGGTTCCGTGTCTATTAAAAAGGTCGTATCGTCACAGAAATTTTACGGCACTTACGTCCTTTTCTTTGATGAAGGCAGTTTTTCAGCAATATCTCGAAAACCTCTGAACCGATCTTGTTCAAAACAATTTTCTGTGAATGAAATTAATAAGCCCTATGTCTATGAATTTTTCCATATTTTTAAAATACACCGTTCAAAAATTAGAGGGGGGGGACAGAATTTTAGTGACTTTCGGGGCGATTATCTCCGACTCTATTCACTTAATCAAAAAAAATGCTAAGAAACCTTATATTTATTTTAAAAGGCCTATCGATTGATGTGCCACACGGGGGGTCAAAATGAAAAAAAACTTTTAGTTTTATGTATGGAGTGCACCCCTAAATATTTTTTTTTTGTCATTTTAATTACAAAACTATGTAGCGGCTAACAAAATACACCTATCCTCAAAATTTTATTCAAATACACCTAATAGTTTTCGAGTAAAATTCCTGTGACATACGGACAGACGGACAGACGGACAGACGGACATGACGAAACTATAAGGGTTCCGTTTTTGCCATTTTGGCTACGGAACCCTAAAAATTGGATTTAACGAGAAATATTGGTCATCCTACTTTTCAATTTAAACCTCTTTGGAATCATACTACTTAAGTATCTTGGTAACTTACGAAATTATGGCTAATAATGTCGCATTGCGTCAAATTCAAATAACTGAAGTGTATGATGATTGGTGACCATAATCTCAGATCATTCGAGTCTGTTTTGTTTTGTTGCTGTGCAAAAAAAAACAAATCATTTTGTAAGTATGGCATGACAATGACACTGTCGCAATTATTTCAGAGTTAATTCTTTAGTAGGTAAATGATTAATACAGCCGTCAAAACAACCAACGCTCACGCATATAAAGCCAGGTGAGGGAAATAAAAATTGGCCTTCGCCATTTATTTACGTCTGGGGGTTACTGTTTACTGCGCGCGAATGAAATATGCTAATAACGTTATTTTATTGGGGTACGAGAATGTTCAATGCTTTGGCAAACCCTGCACGATTTTTTGCTCACAATGACCACATGAGCCAAAGGGCGATTTTGCCCATCAACACGTACATATAACTTGGAGTGTAATAAAATGCGGTAATGCTGACCTACGCGGTCAAACACAAGTCCTATTAAGCACATTTCTTGTTTAATAAATCACAGAGTTGTATCGATTAATTTCCCGGCTAGCCCCATAGGCGCTTGGGAAATAAAGAAGCTCGGATTTCGCAAATCATTTATGTTTCTGAATGTGACTGCTCGCCTGGCGGTGACGACCTCACCTGTTTTCAAAGAGGCAATTTGAAGACTATTACCCTTTGTTCGCGGGACCCTGCCGAGAGGTGCTTACTGCACCGTTTATTGCGGATCTAATGTGCCTGTAAACCAAATGGCAGAGTGTTTCGCTTTAAACTCCCGCCCAAATATGAAATGGACATTTTAACTTGATTAGCTTTTTGGGTGTTCCCGTAAATTAGAACTTGAGAAAGTTACGGCCCGGAGTTTCTCCTGCTCGCGTCCAATACATACGTATACTAATTTGAATCTTAGTGGCTTGAAATAAGGGTCACGATGTGTACATATTATTAGGCATGGCTGTATATTTCAACACGTAGACCGTTTAGTTCCGTGCTAAACACACGAAGCGCTACTTTCGACACGGGTGCAGTTAGCGGCCCTTCATATGGAGATGCAAGGCGCCCTCGCAACTAACAACACTTTACACGATTTCGACGACATTCTCTAAACAAGTCGCTAGTTTGTTTGAGGTCTTTGTTAAAGCGACTTAAGAACTCTACAAACAACACGTTTGAGTTATGAATAAAATGGGCTGAATTGCATTCAATGGTTCAAGAATTTAGTTCAAATCTGTGGTTCTAGAGTATGCTTAGCATAATAACAATTCGCAGGAGAAATCCAGTGCATAAATGTATTTCCTGGTAAATACAAGTGAAAGAGTGCCAGTGGCTAAACTTAATGCATAAGAGAAAATGAGAAAGCAAACAAAATAACTATATCTTAAAATGCTTAAATTGTTAAAACGTCTTTCTCATAAGTTTGTTTAGTATGCTCTTGACAAGCTGAGAACTTCTTTGAAATCTCGAGTTTTCCGTAGTTTCTCGTAATAAAATTGGCATTGTTTGTGGCTCGTATGTTAAACTGCATACAAATGCACCTTTAATTCACATAACATTGTCTGGTGCCACATACACCGGGTCGCTCTTAATAGACGCGGCCTCGACCTGCTTCTAGCAACAACAAATCATTTATTGAGAGCATTCAGTATTTACAGACGTGAACAAATAACTAATTTGATAAAGATGAGGCATGGCGCACTTTAGGGGAGACCTATGTCCAGCAGTGGACGTCTTTCGGCTGATATGATGGTGGTGATGATGATGAGATTGATGAGATACGCAATGTTGGATAAAAATAGAAATGTTTAAGTATTCAACTAGGTAACGTAAACGTCCCAATGATGTTTGACAGCTTAATGCCTAATAGTTAACAACTATTGTTATGAATTGATGTCAATGAAAATGTCAAGGACTGAGATTAATTAATATTATTGGTAACGTAAAATTTTAATCTGTACGATTTTAATTTTATTACACCTGCAATTTTATCCGCGTTGACATTCCTAGCTCTATGGAATGTTCTCCAATAGCAATTAAGTCATAGCTACATTTTTCACACTTTTAATCGTTGCAGATTTTCCATGCAGGATGGGAAGTAAATGCATTCCTTTTGTTTGATAAATGCGGCAAAATGTTTCACAACATTTCGCAGAAACAACAATACCTGCTGTGTTAAGTGAGTCAACTCTAATTAATGGGCGTTAAAGTAGAGGATTAATTGTAGTTTATTATTTCATAGTCCGTCATAGTTATAATTCTCTTACAAAAAAAATGATTACGAAGGTAATGTTTCCTCATTGACATCGGCTAAATACAAAAAACATGCATTTTAATATCAGATTAGTGTTAACAAGAAAGAGTACGTCGAAGCGTCAACGTTTTATACAAAAACCACACGTCTGGACAGTTGACTGCTGAAGGACGTCGTCTTGTCATGTCGAACTGATTTATTGTTTGTGCATTCGTACATTGTGCCAGACACATTAGTCCGATATAATATCTGCGACCGGTTTTAATAACTCGTGTAAAAATTTCCAGAATGTCTGCGAAATAATACATGCCATTTGTCCCCGTCTATAGATACTAGTCATGAAGTTCAGTTAATTCTTCGACATAATGTTCTGACCCTGTTTTTCAACCTTCGTTCCGGTAGCTCGCGGCTGCAGCCATGCCTTCTAAAGTGTAAACATGACCCACCCACTTCAATGTGCTCTAAGTGATGTCAATATACAGCGTAATCATAACAAAGTGACCGGCACGGTTAAACCAGCCAAGTAATTAATGACTTTTAGTACAAATGGCGTGTTTCATTAACGTAATGGTAAGCGATTTGCCACATGGTCGTGCGGCACTTGGACGCTGATACAATAATAGGATTATTTTAATGATAACGCATTTCAATTTGTTGGATCATTGAGTACGCTGCGCATGCACAAGCACATAGCGGCATTAGCCCAGTTCCTTGTCTTGTGCCTCATTTGTTCATTACAGTTATCAGATTACAAGACATGTCGTAATATTCATCGGTGTTTCTAGCAAACGTTTGTTTAAAATTTTCCTATTTGTCATACATTTGCGCACTGTCGTGTGCATTCCATGGAAATGGCAACAGTTGACATTGAATTTTATCGTAGCACTACGCCCCTGCTTTGCCCTCAAAGAAAGAAAGAATTAATTTATTCAAGTAAAACTCATTGAACAAGTGCGTGTTTTTGTTTGAGTAGGTTAATTAGGCCACTAATGGTAACTTTATATGAACATTCAAAATTATGTCATAATGTTATTCATTTTACGAGTAAAGTTTTTCAAAGTATGTCAATTTTATCTTTTGAAAGCGGTGAAGACGGAATATTTAAGTGCCTGCCCTCGAATCCGAAGTGTTTGAACGCCTGTCAGTTCGTTTCCCTCGATGGCAGTTTTATTGAGTTTTCAATCGGTCAATGCATGATCGCATTATCAAGGTCAGACGCGGATCGTGTATTAGTCAATCTAGATCAATGCAGAAGCTCTAACCGGTGGCGTCAGCTACAAAATAATTTGTTAATCATTAAAGCGGATTTCGAGCTCTAAGCGCAGACTAAATAGCAAACATTGGCTGGTAAAATTAGATGAATTACCTGTGTTATCGAGTCTGATCGTCCTGATTGGCCTGCGCCTGCGCACTGATCTCGTTATCGCGTTATCTATGCACCGGCGCGTTGACACACTGCCCGTGCGCATACCCATCTTATCGCTCAAACGACGCCAAGGTCAACAAACAACCGACATCTAAGATTTACACCACGGAACACCTTACATTCCTTATATGCTCTCGATCTATCGATAAAATTAACAATTTCGATATTTTTTATTACTTACGCATGACTTTGGCATTTGAAAAAAATGCGACGTAAGCTACATAAAAAAATGTTTTTATTTATGAGCTTTATTTATGTATAATTGTTTATCATACACTATGCCAGTTGGTAAATAGAAAACCGTATCTTATGGAAGCTTGCAGCTTCAGAGGAGTCACAAGCGCGTTATTGCGCACTTACTTTTGGTTTTCACCATAGAAATATTAATTGAAAATTTAAGTCGCAATGTGTACTTTTTCATACGAAATAAATCGTACATTTCGATGCTAGTGCGGAAAGTATGTCATTACGTGACGATACCGAGATATCTTGCCACGAGCCCTAGGCGAGTGGCAATACTCGCCGAAAATACTCGTGAAGAATGACATTTCCGCACGTGTATCGAACGACGTTTTTCTTCTAATACAGTTGCGAAAAAATAAGGAAAACAACAAGTAAGGAATTCGTAAGTTTTATATTATTCATTCTGTAACATCATTGTAATACAGTTGAAAAAAATGAAGTTTAATACAGTTTAATACAGTTCTATCTTATTTATTTTTTATTGACATAATAATGAATGGTACAATTTGTACAAGGAAAAGTGAAAAGCACTAGTTCACGAAAACCAACTTTGCGCGCGGCGTGGGTAGGCCCTCCACAATTCAATTCAATTCAAATATTTATTAATAAAACATAAAATTTTACACACCCACAACAACCACACACAACAAGGTGCACTGATGACCAGGGGCCTATTGCATAACTACTTGTAACTTATATTACAAGCGGAAACCTCTTTTCAACTCCTCGCATTAGAAAGAGACTTCCGCTTGTATTATAAGTTGTAAATTGTTATGCAATGGGCCCCTGGTAACGGTAGCCGGTGTCCGCTGGATGAGGGTGGCGCAGGACGGCTATCCCAGAAGTTCCATAATTTCTAGTTCCATATGGATCTACCGGGATATTCATTTTGACGGAAATATCCCAGAAGTACCATATGGAACTAGGTACTGCTATATATTCATATCAAACGTCTACCTCTGCTAAGTACAACCTTTGTATATATATTTTTTCACTTCTCATGCTCGAAAAGTGTGTCATATTAGGCGTAGCAAGCGGGGCTATAGTAGTAGGTAAATTAACCCTTAGGGAAAATATAGGGAAAATACATATTTCTAAAACATTAAATTTGACGAATCAAAACACTTCACCGTATTAAATCCACCAATCACAACACTTTCAAAAAACATTTGTATTTGCTATCAACTTACCAGATTATAGCTCATATTAAAATCGACCAATCAGAAAACAGAAACAGAAACAGTAAAAAAATAAACGCCTCTGACCGTCAATAGCCGCGTTCAAACCTTCAAGCGTGGTTGAATGCATACATGGCATAGGCTATGAGATTGAGTGGAATAGACTGCTGTCTATCTCGCTTTAACTTATGCCCTGTATGCTGTCCGCCGCGCTCGGCCATTTGGACGCGGCTATTAACGGTCAGAGGCGTTTATTCGTAGTGTCAATATTTTGTATCTGTGTCAAAGCAGTTTATTAAAAAAAGCATGCCGCCAAATTTAAAATCTACTATTACATAATTGGCCACTTCTACACATTGATTACCTACATACTTCAGTTGACATTGTCAAGTATATAAAAAGGTAATTTAGAAAATAAAAAAACCCGACTGCTAAAAAGCTATCTTTAGAAAAAAAAACTGAAAAGAAAAAAACAAGTTCAGTAGTCGAGAACATTGAATCAGTTTCATGATTAACATTTCGTATGTCAATTTGGACCTTGGAGTTTAAAAATAATGTCCAAATCGCTTGTGACGGATCCGGAACGAGGCATACGAATCGTTATGACACAGATAAAACAAACTATACATTCCTATACGAAACAGCAACTTCAACAGTCGGGTCCCATTATTGTCGTCAACATTAGTGCCGCAGCCTAGACTTTTAATGGGACCCGACTGTTGAAGTTGCTGTTTCGTATAGGAATGTATAGTTTGTTTTATCTGTGTCATAACGATTCGTATGCCTCGTTCCGGATCCGTCACAAGCGATTTGGACATTATTTTTAAACTCCAAGGTCCAAATTGACATACGAAATGTTAATCATGAAACTGATTCAATGTTCTCGACTACTGAACTTGTTTTTTTCTTTTCAGTTTTTTTTTCTAAAGATAGCTTTTTAGCAGTCGGGTTTTTTTATTTTCTAAATTACCTTTTTTTATTTAACACTTTTTAGTTAGTATTAAAAGACGGCAAATTTCGCAATCTTGTCATTTCATTGAGGGAGTTAATATCGTGAGGATTATTAAGTAGCTTGCGGTGGTCTAAACTACTGATAATTAATCCATTTAGAGACCTAACGTGGCTCAAAGCTACATATGCTTGACCTTTTGCGAAAATGCGTGAACTTAAATCTACCACAGCTCGGTCTAAAGTCGTTCCTTGTAGCTTATGCACAGTAACACCCCAGCACAATATCAACGGCAACTCCTTTGCGTCGCGCAGTGCAGTATTAATACTGAACAGAATTACTATAACTTTATAACGTTATAGATTTTAAATGGTCACTCTAAACGAAAAACTGTAAAAGAAACCTATAACTGATTTTTAAATACCTATTCAGTGATACCCCACTCGACATATTTGGTTAACTTTTTTTTTTTTTTTTTTTCAATTTTGGCGTCTGGTTGTCGCTATTTTGAATTTTGATTACCGTCATGTCTTTAGTGACACTCGCAAGAGTAAGACGGTTCGATTGACGTAAGAATCATCAAAATCGGTCCACGCGTTTGGTCTCTGGAGTGCCACATAGGAACAAACATACATACATACATACATACATATATAGGCTGATAAACACATTACCCTCCTTTGCGTCGCGCAGTCGGGTAAAAATAAAACCAGATGTAAAGCCTAGTAAGTAGTTCCATATGGAACTTTTGGGATCATTTATTTGACATTTACTTATGTACCGATTGTTTCATATGGAACTAGAATTATGGAACTCCGGGGATATTATATCCCCCGCAGGACCGGTCACTTTGGCACTCTTTGGGGGATGTTTATGTCCAAAAGTTTACGTCTTTCGGCTGATATGATGATGATGATGACGATTATATACCTACAGAGCAAGAAATGGTGTTATTAAGAATGTGGTCTTCTGTAAGCCGTACGTAGGTACTCTCCCAGTTGATCTGCTCCAAACATGAGCGAGATGAAAGACGTCGTTACGCAAACTAAACCGTACTTTTCATTAAATATTCACCGATCCCGTCTACTGTAATCATTACATTCTTGATAAGGCCTTGTGGGTAAATTGAGATGGAACTCAATTATTGTTGTGGGCCAGTTAGTGAATTTCTAATCTAATTACTACAGCGTGCAGCCGCTCTCGCTTGTAAACAAGAAGCTGAAGTCACTGATGAATCTCCCACAGCTCTAGACGTAAAATAATTACAGTTTACCGCTATTTTAGAGAAGTAACAGCCATAATATAACGATCATATTTAATTTATCGCTTTAATACCTATTATGTAGGCTGTTAATAAACTTAAATCATAAAAGATTCACTTGTTCAGTAAGTGGGATTCCACATAGAATAAGCCATAAAATGGTTGCTTCCGAGTCCGACAATCGTTGAATTACAGCAAGTTATTTCTTGGGTGGGAGCGCCGGCCGCTCTGCCGCGTCTTTAAAACGCAAGTAGGCGTGTTACCTCTCAATATTTATGTGTTCAAGTGTTTAGAAATAAACCACACACTGTAGGACAAGGTACAAAGAGGTATAAATGAAGCAGAGTTTTGTACTACACTGGGTTTTGAATTCACGTTTACCTCAGCAAATGTGTCGCAACAGCACTTTGCGTCGTTTCGTTTATGATAAACGATAACCAATAATTGGCCGTCTTTTTATAAGTTATGCCCTCCGGTTTTCATATATGTACCAAGGACTGAATTAAAATTACTTGTTTGCATTCTTCATGTTCGTTAATCCTAGTTATCGTGTCAGGGGGATATTAATTTGCTGGAGTGACAGATGTTTTATCTTACGCCGTGTATGCACTTAGCATGCGCGAAGGTGCTTGCGGGTATATTTTTGCGATGTAGCCAGAAGGCAGAAAGAATGTGCTACAGTGTGCTGCAATAACGATCAATTTGTTAAAATCTTGTTTGCGTTTTTTGCAAAGGAAGCGAAATGTAACACTTCCGTTGATGCATTTTAGGAATTTCGTGTAAAGTATGTTGAACACACTGTTTTTGAGGGCAAAGTATCAACAACATGTCTACGTTTGCAAATGAATCGTTTATCATGTGTTCTGTTTACATGAAAATTTGAGCTCGAGTTATTCCAAGAATTTCAGTAGTAAATATTTACTTGCGTAATATTCTTGCAATAGATTGTCATAATTAAATATTTATAAATTAAATGAGTGATAAAAAAACATGGTCACATGATATAAAAACCGGACAAGTGCGAATCGGACTCGCCCACCGAGGGTTCCGTACAAAATTACAAATGTATAGCTTTCCGATTTTCCCCTGTGATTTTGGTATAAGACGATATTACTTACCAAATTTCATAGATCTAGGTCAACTATCCGTACATTTTGATTCCCTTGAGTGTCGAAATATTCATTTTTTGCGGCATATATGGCCGTATCTTTTTTACGTTAACTTAGAAGTTCGATTTTTTCACAGCTTCAAGGGACTGTATCTAGAGTCTACAGTAAAAAATGTAGACCTGAGTATATGGTTTTAATTTCAACTCGATACCTTCATGCGTTCCCGGGATAAAGTGTCTTGACAGACAAACATAAAAAACACACGTACGACAAAGAGATCCTATAATAGTTTCGTTTTTTCCTTTTGAGGTACGGAACCCTAAAAATATCAAATTTGATGTAGTTAAAATACAAAATAAGTACAAGTATTGATGATAGTGAAATTTTACTTACGAAGCTAAATTATTAGTAGCCATGATGAACGCAATGCTCCAATACTTTTTTCGACGCTGTGTTTAATCCACATAAATAATTTAAATACCAATTTTATGATGAATTTCCTCCTAATTTCAAAAATATTGTCTTGAGCACAGTAGAGAGAAAAAAAATGCTCGTAATCAATGTTAATCTGAACGAATCAAGAGTCACACTTTAGATTGCTGGGTAAATCCCTCGAACATTACACGTTCCTGCTTCTTGTTCCCGTCAATTGATCTCGTTAACAAGAATGCGGGAATCAAGCCTTATAAAACATTAGGCCATTGTTGGAACGTTGCATTCATACCGCATTCAAGATTAATTGAAACTTCACAGTTAATCGTTTTAGAAAGTTTTGGATGCGCGCCAACAGCTGTTCTGCATCAAATACTTGTACGGAGTTTTGGTCCGACATACGGCCAAGGTCATTCTTAAAGGCGACTCGTAACTTAATCTCCTACAACCGATATACATTTAATTTATAATTGAGTTGATGTTATTGATATCTGATACATAAAATTCATACTAAGAATTAGATTACGTCATGGTTATACATAGAAGGACGGTAGGAAATATATGCAAAACAACTAATTCAATAGACCGCGTAAATCAGTGTATCGATTCCAGTTGCGTTACAAAACTCTTAGCCAGAATCTGGATTGTCTTAGCCAGAGGGGAATTTCTCATTCGGCCTTGAATTAATAACCAATCACCTGGATGATATTATGATGAACACGCGATCGATTGCTTTGAACTGGTTTAGAAATTTTCTCTCGCAACAATCTCCCGTCTATCCAGGGAGTGTTTGTCCGAGCCACGAACAAGTTCTTTTGTGTACCCACAGAACTGATTATTTTGTCCACTGTGAACTAGTGTTATGTTGTTCCATTTATATTCTAATGTACGAAACTATGTAGAAAGCATTCCGGCTACAGTAGTAGTAAAAGTTCTCACTGCCGCCAGTTTATGATCTCATAAATGATCGATGGCATAGAATCGGGCTGTCTCTCTAGCGTATTTCGCGTAATCTTAGATAATAAATCTCCCGCAGCGCTAACTTTGGCTATTATCCAATGGATATTATTACTTAACGATTAATATTATCTAAAATACCTCGAAACGATGCATAGCTGCAGTATAAACGCATCTGTGCAAGCGCTAAACACATTTAATGTTTCGAAAATTGAATCGGGTCATTAATCTTGTAACAATTCTACGTTGTAAATGCATTTCTCTCGTGTTTCACTTTCATCTATAAATAGAAAATATTACGATAGCCGGTTACAATGTATACCTTAGTACCTAATTATGTAGTGTTTGTGAACCAATAAAACAGTGAAGTTTGAGTTTGTAGCCTCACTTCACAGTTAGCACCATAATTAGCACGCTATGAGGTAAGTCGATGAAAACGATTTTTAACTCGAACTTAGTCGGAAGAGTAACCTTGGCCGACTTTAAACCTGGATCGTGTTATTCGCCACTGCGCTCACGGCGCGCAGGATGTTTACATAGAAAATAATTTTGTATACGAGTGGAAACTAGGTGATTACACTGACGTTTGATGCTCTCGTTAACTGCGCCCGATTTCGTAAAAACAAGCAGCGCCTTCGACAATATACTCGTACACGGGAACGTTCCTTGTTTACTGTGGCGTTCATCGTAATGTTTCTTGCAAAATGATTGGCCTTGACAACGGCAATGAATATGGCGGTAATAAAGTAAATATCTAACGACACAACAAGCGGCTTCTCAAGTGGTTACGTCAGACGAGCTCCCGTCAATGGAGCGAAATGCAAGCATATGTCCGGCCACGATCGCCCACCGCCGCCGTCTACTTCTGAGGAGTTTGATCGTAACAAGTTAGAATTATCATCTACTAACCTGCTGACGGCAATGACGTTCTTTAAATTCAGTTGATGTTGCACTAAACACTCTTAAATACATGCGCAACGTTCATATTGTAGATATTTTATATCAGTCTAAGACTTTTTTAAACCAATATCGTCATAATAATCTTAAGTAAGCATGGCTGCATTTCTAAGCAGATCAAGTTAAAACAAATACTAAACTTATCTACCCAGAGGTTATTGGATTATTATGTCGTCCTTCTCAACATCGTCATCGGGCGGTTATTTCGGGCGTCACAAACATTACGATCACCTCTGCCCCGCTATTCTGAAACTTGTTTTAAGCTCACCTCAACGCTCACCCACAGATGTATCTTGGAGCTGCGATTCGTAGTAACTAAGCGTAGGTAGAAGTCTAGTTTCGTTAGGAGAGCCGGGTGAGGTAAGGCGCGTTGTCGCGTTCCGAATAATAGCACTGCACGGACTGCGGGGTCGCTTAGCGTGTCTAACGTAAGTATGCGCTAGTCCCACATGTGCAGCGCTCTACTAAACCGCACTTGCTAACTAAGGAGGACACTATAGTCCCGACCCGACCACCTTACTGGCTAAGATATCTAGCATACTCAAGTAAGTAGGTATAGCGGATAGCAGACGGTATAATGTAACGAATCAATCAAGAAATACATGGTTTAGATGTAATATAAACCGCAAAATACAGTTAACGTTAACCGTCGGATGATTGATCTTAAACATTATTGTAGGTATAAATACTTTATTGTATTCCTAATGGGTTTTTTTTCTTCTAAATATTGTGAATTTTTGATACCAGAATTGAGACATGAAATTTTGATTACCAATAATTACGGTGCCTGCGTGGATATTAAAAAAGTTATTTGTGTTCGAGGGGTAGGTAATTGACGAAATATATTGCTTATACTCCAAATATACGTTTCGGTTCTCAGGGCAATTATTGAGATGAAAGATTACCTTCATACCAATCATTCTGATTTACTCTTTGTGCATCGAGTAAATAATTTGCTTGTGGATAATAAGTATAAATATATTTAGATGTGATAAAATTAAGTCAATCGGCACGAATTAAATTGCTAACTGCTATTCTGCAGCCACATTATCCACAGCTTTAGATATTTACTAGGAACGTGTTATAGTCGAGATAAGCCAAAGTCTGTTCCTCAAACTTCTATAAAACATTTGAGAGCTAGTAGCATATGGTACAGTCAGCAGCAGAAGTAGCTAAGCGGGCCGGGTGTTCAAAATAACCTACACACGCTCTTAATTTCTTAAGAATTAAGTCATGCAGGTCATTTTGAACACCCGGCCCGCTTAGCTACTTCTGCTGCTGACTGTACATCATTACAAGGTAAGAAATCGAATTCTGAATCGAAAAAAACTTCGTGAACTCTATTGGACATTAGGTAAGTAATAAATTCCCGTTTGTTATTATAAAGCCTGTTGTTTAGCGTTGCGTTTTATTACCCTGAACTGAATTTATTACGATTACAACACGACTGTCCCACACGGATTCCCTGATGTTCTCATTAGTTTCTTACATCTTGTATTTGTTCATAATTTAAATACTCTTTGCATTAATGTTTCATTAGTTGGATAAATTTCGTCTGTGACATCGTAGTAATAAACAAAAACATAAACATGGAAAGTGGTTTTGAACTATTAAAACGTTTAAAAAATGTATTGGCGCCTGAACGCCGCGAGTCGACGGCGCGCCGCGCGCATCATGGATGCTTGCAGCTTGCAACTAGTTCTGCTTGTATCGTTAACAATCCTAGTTATTCGGATGCGACACTGTGTAGACCAATCAATAAGGCATTATCAACGGTAGGTACGTTTTCCTTCATTCATAAATAATCCTGGGAAAAATTGATCACATGGGACAAAAATGGCGGATTAAACGTAAATTAGGTACCTACCTGTTAAAAATAAAAATATTTCTCGAGCAATGCCCGAGTATTGTGCAATTTATCATTCAATTCCTATCTGTTAATGGTAGAACCGTGTCTGTACCTATACCTACCGAAAATTAACATAATTAGTGTTAATCTTTAAGCACACATTTGCGGTTTTTACCATCACATTTAAATCGAATGTAGGTGTAACTATATCAATACAAAAACAAATCGTTTCACAAACAAACCGTAATCCCAAAAAAATGTTTTTTTGTTTACCTATCCAGATTGCATCCATAAGCTAATTTCGGGGAAGACGTTCTACTCATATGTTAAAACACCAGCGTCCTTTTGAGACTTCGAGTAGCGTTCTTCACTTAATAGAATGACTGCTATGTTCCGTCAACTTGAAGTTCTGGATTCAGCAAATATTAAGGGACAAATTTTATGTATAATTATAAATAGGCTAGATTTACAGGTGATCCTAATTGTGAGTGCATCGGGGATGGAGTGAGCTTAAGGCATCTCGTATTACCGTTAGCGACGGAGCGGCGCCGACCACTAAGTAGGTAGGTACTAATAGATAGTCATACACCGTGATATGATGCTATCTTCCATATAATGTCGCATATAATCCGATCCTCAGCAGACGAAAGGCTTCAGGTTACGGCAGAGCAATCAGTGCACGTCCTCTGACTTTAATTACGACTTGTTCGTTAAGTTAGTTAGCGTTCCACTGAAACTGTTATACGTAACCATCCTTCTTCTGTCGAAAAGATGTATTATATTATTAGTGGCGATTTCTTCAAATTCTGGATAAACTCCAATTACAAAAAAATTTCAATCCTCGTTAACATTAACACATTCAGCGCCAATCACGGCGCATGGGTCAAAGCGGGTGCTTTTCGCTACATTTGGGGATTAAGCTGCTACGGACTACGGCGTAGCGCTACGAGCGTAGCGTGTCCGTGAATGGGTTAAATAGTCCAAAAGTTTCTCTCTAGGATCAATACAAACAATATCCTCAATGAGTTTGTACATCATGATGTGCCTTCTAAAATGTAAGGCTGTGTTGATTGAGACCAGGCAAAATACATTAAATTTTACATAATACGACTCCACTAAATCATACATTCATGTATTCGATTCTAAACAACGATTTGCAGCAATCCCTACTTCTCAAAAGCTGTCTCTAGATTGCTCTCCTCAATAAGTAGATGTTAATTTTACTACAGCACATTTACAGTATTTTATGCAACAGTTGTATAAGAGAGGTCAAAAAAGGCGAGTGGCGTGGGTTACGATGTGAGCCGAAGGCGAACATTGTAAAGAAAGACGCCACGAGCGTTTTTTGACGTAGTTATACAACGTTGCATACAATACTTTTTCTACGACTAGCTACTATGAAATAAAATGCAAGATTAAACAAAGAATAAACTTTTCTTAAACTTTGTCGTATAGGTGCCGAGATTTAGTAGGCAACAAATTTTCGGTCACTGCTTGTGGGCGGCCTGTGTATTTCTTCTGGTTTTGAAGCAATATTTTCATCTTCATCCATTTTTATTACTTTTGAGTAACACAAACTATTTTATAGCAACCACAAAGGCCGCAAAGTCAAACAACAATTTATAAAATAACCGGGAATTCGGGAAACATGAAAATGAGACAAATGGATGTCTATAGTTAACTTTGTTTTTAATTGATGTCAACTTGCCAGTACTGCCATATTAAGAATAAGGTTTTTCCTAAGTTGGCAGCAATGCCTATAGTTAAAAAAATTCTAAAAAGTAAAAACATTCAGTGGTTTGTTAAGTTGGTAGTACCTAATGTATAGGTTTAGAAGCGTATGGCTGTTAAGCGTATCGTTTTGGCGACATAACAGCACGGCTGTGCCGTACTGTTATGGGAAATAGAGTATAGACTTTTCTGCAAACTAATTTTGTATGTCTTTATATTAGTGTCCGTGACTATGTAAATGACAGATAAGAGTACAGGAGTAGAAAAAATATAATATATCGATGATAGTCTCCTTGTCCATAATAACAGATCTGTAATAATAGCAACGTAGCGAAATTTGATGTCCAGTCTCTCCTGCAAAGTTAGTACCCAATAAAAGATATCTAAATCGAAGATCAAATATTGATCGAGCCATTTATCAACTATTGGAGGTGTAAAATATAATATGAACGTTACGAAGAAGTAGTAAAGCGATAAAGTATCCGAGACGGACATTAGATTACCTATCCGTGATTGTGCACATAAATCAAAATACCTTATGGTATATATTTAATAAGTCTTGTACAGTCAACGTCAAAGATATGTGTATATTTTTCGTTTTATTACAAATAATTAGGGTGCATAAATGTAAATAAATCTGTGATTCCGACCTTACCCAGATGAGCGGTTAATTCTTTACCATATTAAGGTATACTTTTTTTGGAAACCGTCTTGTGTGGCTCGCATGTTCGAAAACAATCCTCACTTCAATATTATTATGGGCGGGTGGGGCGTCCATCATAATAACAAGGCTTCTTCGAACCTCGATATCACGAAATAGGGTCGTCCTTGCGTGATGCAATCTTCACAACGAAACCTGATACTCATATACCTACTATGCAAATTCATTGCTGATTCTTAGACTTGTTAGTTTGTTGTTTGCTACTATTTATTTTCATTTAATTTCCATAGTAGATAGGCCTTATTAAGCTAAACCAATGTCAGGTAACACATTAAATTTCACTCTAAATAAATAAACATATGACTATGACGATATCACGGCCAATATTACTATATTTAGCAGTCCGTATGGAATCGCCTTTGACACTTTGGGTGCTTAAGTCATATATGTACGTATCTAGCTACGAATATCGTTAGTAGTGTCATAACTGCCAACCAATTCAAGGATTTTTTTGGGTCGGGCTGTAATTTGGTGGCGCCTCACGTACTAATATTATAAATCCCGGCGCGTGGGTGGACACCATTGTCGGTACCCAGATAAAGATGGCCGCTTATATCGTGGGAAATTTCTACGTAGCATCGCGATAGCGATACCTTTGAACTTGTGTATGTGTTATTATCCAACTTTACCGTAAATTGTTGAGGTAATAGACAGTTATTTTATGATTCGGACAGCGTTTTATGCTGTGGTCGTGGTGTTCTATACTGATATTATTAAAGTTTACGGTGTGTCAGCTTGTAGCGATTTCAAAAATTCTGTCACCTGTGTATACCTACAGGGTGGGCCCTGTAACAGGAGCAAATAAATTAAACGGTAGATTATTAAGCTGGTGAGCGATTATTTCCAAGTGGTCTTAATTGACAAAAAATCACTCTTCTGGGGTGATATAAGTATTTTTTTTTAATTTATAAACACTATTTTTTTAATAATTAAAAAATCAGAAAAATGCAAAAATTATTATGACTCACTACATGATGTTACCTCAAAATCTGCATTGACTGCTGTGCTATGATCTCGTGGTGCCAAGATACATTACTTGGAGGTCATAACTTTAGATTAAAGTTAAACCGAATAAACAAGAATAAAATAAAAAAATGGACACAAGGGGTTACTGCAGATGCTCTAAGGAAGCGCCTTTTTAAATATTTGCTCGTTTTACAGGGTCCACCCGTATAATGAACCTTTGGCCATAAATAGGATTTATTTTTCCCGCGACTTTGTTTGCGTTTTTTTGTAAATTGAGATAAATAAGTACCTAAATATTGGCAAGCTCCTGAAGAAAGAAGTTTTCCTATGCAAGTCGATGACAACTGTCAATTTAATGTTG
This sequence comes from Epinotia nisella, assembly GCA_932294315.1. Taxonomy (NCBI): domain Eukaryota; kingdom Metazoa; phylum Arthropoda; class Insecta; order Lepidoptera; family Tortricidae; genus Epinotia; species Epinotia nisella. The sequence goes on from OW028681.1 coordinate 16,651,433, forward strand.
CGTTTAAAATTATAGCTTTTGTCAAAGTGCATACTATTGTATGTACCTATTATAGTTACCTACTACGCATTTTAAAACAATAATAATGAGAAAACTAATTCCCGAAGTAGATCCAACACTTTTTATTAGTGAAATATCCACCGCTTTTCACATCTTATAATAAGTTTTCAAACTTTTATCTAAAGTCCTAAGTGTTTTCTTAACTTAGTAACACCGGACTGAACTTCAAATAGAAGTTGTAAAAATATACGCAGTTTTAAGAAAAGTTAACTCAGTTTTGAAATTAGTTTAGAGCAAATTCCTAGCGTTGGGCACCTTTGCCGTCAAGATCCTAAACTGCAATAACTGGTCATTTTGAGATTTTTTTTTGGTGATTTGTGATCAGCACGTGAAGTCGCACATTCGATTTTAATCAAAATCTATTTCGGTCTACAGGAACCTGAAAAATCAAAGCCTTCTACTTCTACGTCTAAATTATTTTCTTATAGGACTATCATCATCATCATCATATCAGCCAAAAGACGTCCACTGCTGGACATAGGCCTAGGACTGTGTCCTTTGAGAAATGAATTTAGACGTTAATATTAGGTTTCGCAATGACAAGCTTGTGCTAGATGCTAAAATGGTGCGCGTCCCAGTTCCGAAGCCACATAATATACGTGTAGTAATAAACACCAGTTTGTACACTTGTACAGTAATAAGTGGCTGATAGCGACCGATAAACGTCATCTAATAATTGCATTCTAGACTGGAGAGCGAAATAGGCGAAGTAGGCAAACACGTCTTACTTTCTTTGTAAACAACATCGGTGAAATAGGTACGATTAAAGTTCGTGTAGGTGTATTCACTGGAAATGAAACTGGCGATGAAAGGCGACCGCTTTTGTCACCTGCACTGAATAGATGGACTCATTGTTTTGATTCCCGGGCGCGGTAACGCGAGCTCTCGGTATTCACAATGCTGACCGTTACCCGCTTGATATTAACCAGTGTAACTATAAACTCCAATTACGCATAGTTGTTACAATTTCAGTATCAAGATAATCAAGGGATGAGAGGTGTCGAGTCGAGATTGTTTATGAATAGCGGAGCTGCGGCAGTGCGCTTGCGGCTTGTGGTGCGTGGCGCGGGATCAGAGTCCGTTCTTCGATATTTCCTCTACCGTTCAAAACACACTGATTATATTACTTCGTGCTATCTAAGGAATGGACATTCAAAACTCGTCGCTTAATTTAACACTTGGACCGACCGTTTGGCGTTTCCGGCTCTCTTTTATTCGATTCCCCGTATTTATGACTCTGAACGCGATCAGTACTGACCGGCCTGCAGCTTTGAATTAAGATAACGGTTTTATTAGCTTCTAATTCAATTCGTAGAATTTGCCTTATCTATTCCACACGAATTTTCCTATTAGAGTCCGGCTTTCTCAATGTTGGTTTGCTGGGTCATTCCCAAAAATAATAGTATTTTACCGTTTTAATTAGAATCGATAAAAAATATATCAGATAGCTAGAATGCATTCTGAATTCGTCAAATTGATCCTATTTGTCCGCTTCTGAATATAATAAATTACAAATAAGCATAACAGTCGCCCCTAGTCTTGTCAGTTTCAGAAATAAACTCAAAGCATGGCTTGTTGAGCAGTCGTTCTTTTGTTTTGAAGAGTTTTTAAACTCAAAATAATAAAATTAATAGCTTTGTTAAATTGGTAATGACCTAAGCTTATTCTAATACACCGTATTATGACACACAACAAAAAAATCCTAAAAAAAGGGACTTTTACCCCCCAAACCCTTAAACTAGGGGATGGAATGTTGTATGAGCAATGATATAGGGACTCTTTGTTGTAAATAATAAAATACATATTTAAGGATTTTTAGTAAATCATCCCCTACCCTTAAAATTAGGGTATGGAAGTTTTTATAGATTTTCCCATACACTTCTTTAGAAATTACCTTACAAAAAGGAATGAAATCCCACTAAAAGCATTACATGTAAAGTGATTGCCAAAGACTCCCTAGCTCATACCTATAGACATAGACATAGACATCATTTATTGGTAATAAAGAAAGAAAGAAAGAAGAAAGAAAGAAAATACATTTATTCACAAACACACAGGACACACATATTATACAATAAAGTAAACAAGAGAAACATAATATAAAACATGAAACAAAGTGTGTCTCTGCGGCAGTGAACCGGACACTGGCTCAGCATTATGCTGAGGTGTCAGACACCTACAGCGCTGATTTTCAGCCAGTACCGTTGGTGATTCACGGAAACGTCATACAATTTTAATATATTAACTACATACTATATTATTAGGATAGGCGAGAGAGAAATAAACATAAATACGAAGTGAGATGTATTGTTCGGCACTACCTACATGCAGCATTAATCAAAACAATAATACTTACATTAAAATGTAAGTTCTTATGGAAATGAAACAACAACTAGATAAAATAAAAAAATAAAAAAACAAATGAACAATTGGCATATTTTTTGCTGTAACAGTGCTGGATTAAGGTATCTATTTTTGGAGCGTCAACAAATAGCCTTTAAGCTTACGCTTAAAGGTGTATCTGCTAAGCGCCCCTTGGATAGGGGGAGGGATATCATTCCAGCACTTAGACGCCGCAAACCTGAAACTACCTCGGAAAGCAGTGGTTCGGTGCATAGGTATAATGGCCATTGCCTTGAATCTGCGCGCACTTTTTGACCATACCAGTTTATCAAAAAGGTAAGATGGGGTTTCGTGCCTTACCACCCCAAAAAGCAGAGTGGCCAGGTGCAGGCGCCGGCGTGCAGGCATGTTAAGCAAGTTGGCGGCGTTCAAGTATGGAGTGATGTGGGACCGGGGAGGGACTCGGAAACAAAAACGAGCACATGCGTTCTGCACTCGTTGTATGAGCCTCTTGGAATGACCAGTAATGCACCCGTCATACACGACATCACAATAGTTTAACCTAGATAATATAAGTGATTCACATAGGTTGACACGCAAATCGACACTAAGGTAATCACGTATATTATATAGAACTTTAAGGCGATAGAAGCAGTTACTCACAACATTTAGTAGGTGGTTCTCAAAGCGCAAGTTCCCGTCCATAAGAAGGCCGAGGTTGGTTGCTTCTACTACCCGTTCTATTGGTTCGCCCATGACGGCAACATTACCGGAACTCAGAGCAGCAAGGGTATTACGGATTTGATGTTTTGACCCGAAAACCACATATTTCGACTTGCTAGGATTAAGAACCAAGCAGTTCTTCTCCGACCAAGAGGAAATACGATCAAGGTCCGCATTAATTGTGTTTATGGTAGCAGATGTGTCTGACGGTGCGCTAGAAAAATAGAGTTGCACGTCGTCTGCGTACAGGTGATACTTACAGCTGTTTATACTGTTAATGATGTCAGCGCTATAAATATTGTAAGATAAAGTATTACAAGTCATTATAGCTTTCAGCGTTAAAAAGATATCAGATCGCATATAGTACCAAGCTTACTACTCTACACAACTTAACTCTAATCAGCCATGCTCTACAAATTCTATACCTTGGCTAAAAAGTATAGACCCGTCGCTTATTAATTCATCATAAATTCATACTGTATGCCCGTGCGAGAGTCTATGCGGCGACCGGGATTTGCCCAACAAAGCTATACTTTTTAGCCAAGATGTAGAATTTGTAGAGCGTGGCTGTTACTCCTACTCCACACGGCTTAACTCTAACAGCCACGAGTTAAGCCGTGTGGAGTAGGAAGCTTGGCGCTACTTGCGATCTGATCTCTTTTTAACACTGAAAGCTAAATGAGCTAGGGGGTCTTGGCAATCACTTTACATGTAATGTTTTTAGTAGGTTAGTTTTTCCAGAGAATCACCTTGCTACGTTTGCTAGGTGTGGATAATGTGGCTAAATGTGGGTTAGATGAATCTGGCTGAACTTGCGAATGCCGACAGGTACCAAGCGAAGCACTGGGTCAGCCACGACCTGAGCATTCCACGCTACTCGTACTAGACAGTACTGAGACAATTAATAATACTCCTTGACTATCATTGTTTTAACATCCACAATTGTATGCTCCGTTATCTATTCCGTTAGATTAGATATATGAAGCGATAGCGTCTTCCTGGAATATTACTGCGAGTTGGTGCAATTGTGCTTGATCAATTACGGAGTAATAAGTATTTATTGGTCTATTTCATGATTTCCTCCTACTGGAGCCTTTGCTGGTTTAAATATAATTCGTTTACTTATATGAAAAAGGTCATTGCATTATTTGAGGTTAACGAAATGGTATTTAAACAAGATAATTTTGGACAGGAATAAGGTCTTCAAAAATATGTTTCTTTTGTAGGTAGGTATACGATGGTTGGAATATTTAATTACCTACCTATAGAGTCAGACTGAACATGTTCTAAAATATCTCGACTCCGACTTTAATCTGATGCAAGTACCTATACACGGTGCCCGTGAGCATTGCGAGAGATTTTAACAGGATATTGCTGACTATATTTTAAGTTAAAAATGTTTATTAACGTCGAGTAAATTCGGTTCGGTTTTAGAGATATTTCCATTTTTGTGTAAAAATGTTGTAATGAAATCTCCAGTATGAAACACCTTTATGATTGCGACGTTGCGAGACTTAACCATCTACTTTGACAGCTCGTCCTAAATACACGTTTTTACTAGATTAGCAATTATTGTGTATGAAAATAAGAAAAAAATTAAAAATCATAATTCGACCTAGCTTCATATAACATTTATTACTCCTTATAGCCTCAGGAATTCGTGATTAAAATCTCTCGCAATGCTCACGGGCACCGTGTATAGTCAGATAAGCTGTTTTCCAACTGCAACTTGTATAGGAACTGAACGCCAACGCTATAGTCGGGGTAGACTCAAATTTCAAAAATGTTTGATTGTGTTAGTAATCAAACATTTTCACATCTAAATTAACCTCCCTATTCACTATATGGACGTCTAACCTACATTTTGTCCCCAGTAAAATTTGAAACCGCAGCAACATTGTTCCCAAGAATTAGAATTTCAATTCTTCGCCCCCAGGTTAAATCATAACAATGTATTATGTAGTTATCGTCACAAAGGACTAGTAATAGGTGAGCGGTGTTGATGCCTATCTGCGTTCGTGATTACCCTCTTCCGTGAGCCGGGTCGGGGGTCGAGGTTTGACACTAGACCTTCGTTTTAACTTTCTACCTGTAATACTCGTATATCCCACGACTTATCATTATCAACTTCATCATTTTCATATTCCCGTGGTACCTACAGACAAACTGCAATAGGAAGGATTGTTTTTAGTCTGCTCTCCATTCGACAAAGGTTTAGTATTTATCGTAGGTTATATAACACTATTCAAATACTTATGTGCATTGCCATTATTATCAAAATAGAATAAGTTTTACCAAAGACAGTGGAAAAGATTACTTTTTCTTAACCCTAAAATAACTCAGTTGAACAAGCGCAACCCTTTTCCGATTTCCTTTCGCTGCGAAAACCTATTACGGAAGTATAAGGATGTATCCCTCCCTCTCGACCTTTCGGTCTTGATAAAGTTATTTTAGAAGAGAAAATAAAATCAAGCTAGCCGTTCTAGTATATATATAAGTATTTTAAGTACCTAATTTTGTAGAACAAACATTTGAAATAGAATTAATTAATGACTACGCCAAGGAGTTTTCTCATTCTCAGAAGTCGAATTTTTCTTTCCAAGAACAGATGTTATCCGATTTTCATGAAAATATTAGATGCAAATATAAGTTTGTAAATCTTTCTTATTATTCAGATTAACCCTATTAATATCACGTTACTATTCTCACTCATACGAAAACACGCGAGTGCAAAAAGATTAGAACTGTTAAGCATTACAAATGCATAATGAGCACTCACAATGATGGCAGTAAAACGTGTGTTTGCGACTAGAACACGACACGTAGTAACAATCATTATATCAGTCGCGAGGACGCCCTGAAAATAAGACGTGATGTCTTGGCCGTCGACAACCCGTACAAACTGGCTATTATGCAATAAAATGATCTGATTAATCAATAGAGCAGAGTGGGTCCACACGCGTACTGCTAACGACACACATCCTCCGCACCGCAAGCATCCTGGCATTAGCACCCTGCCACTCTTAACAATTGAATCTTCTACAAATAACCACACTAATCTATAAATAGATAGCTTCTCACGCCCATTAATTCATCGTAATCTAACATGTATTCGTATGTATACATGGACCGGTGCCTGCGAGTGTTTATTGTTCGACGCGGCGTAACTGACTCCGAACTCCGAGAATCGTTGCGGGTAAACAATTATCTTAAGGAACTGCACTAATGTTGTGAGAGTAAGCATGGTGTAAGCCAATCTGACGCTGATACCGCGCCTTAATTATAAAGCGACACCGCAATTTCACTTAATAAGTCATAATGAAATTTGATTACCATGGAACCTGAAAAGCCTCGACACCAATCTGATCAAAATCTCTTCGTATTACTTAATTAATATTTCGATAACAATCAGTTTCGAAGCTTATCGCGAGTTTCGTTACAAATTTGTCGCGTTTCGTGAAAGGTAAAATCCTTTTTCGGCACTGAAAAAACTCCCCGTACTTCGAATAATTTAGGTAACGATCCAAATCTGAAAATAGCACAAGATCTGTATAGATAAAGGCGCCTCGTTAAATTAAGTTTAAATTAGTGTTTTGTTTAAGAAATATAAATAATTTTGTAAGAAACAAATATTAAGAGAGTTTATATTGTGATGGACGTTTTATTTAGGTACCGGCTTCCTGTAACTACGAGTTAGTAACAATATTGACTAGCAAACACTTCAAGCAACGTGAGAACGCTAACCAAATGCTAACTATGTTTACTAAATGTGTCACGTTTGCTTCTCAAGCAATATTTAATATCGTCGTAACTTTACAAACTTAGCAAATCTCATTTCTAAAGGAATCACTCTTATGCGTAGTTATAACACAATTTGGTTTTCCTCTTAGGAACTGCGTGCCAACTTTCGCTCCATAAACATTGTGTAATTCGTAATTGTGTGTACTGTATTTATATCTAGGTGTTAGTTCATTATCAATTGTGCAAGTGTCTGAGTCAGAGAAGTGCACCTTACTTCATTCAACGAATTATAAGAGATATGTAAAGGATGATACATGAAACTAATTTAAATTTTGCGGTGCATTACAATATACTAATACAATAAAATAGAATTCCGGTATGGTCTTATGAGTATATTTATCCGCTATTTCATTACCTATATTTAAATTAGAAAACATCAACGCAGCCGAAAGCAGTGTAAACATAAAAATAAACAAATGCACCTGTGCAGGTATTTCAGCCGCGATTCCACGGTCATCCAAGGTGACGTCACTAGCACCGCAAAACTGTATCACTAGTTCATAAACCTCTCCAAAGTCCGATTGTTTGAGTAATTAATTCGTTTTATCGTGTACTCCCGCGCATGCCGGTTTCGAGCTTCGTTCGACACGCGCTCCTCGTAGCGGACAATCAGTGACTGAACGTTTGGTTGGTCCGGACCAGTTATTATGCGCCCACCGAGGCATCAATATACACTAACACGTGGGTATGGCTGATATTCTGATATCACGTCGCACACGCAGCGGCTTATCGCTGCATCGCCGGTAAAAGCTCGTGATTCATCACAATTAGATTTCGCGTGTGACATCATCGAGGTATGCTGGTAATGTCAATATCTAGGATGCTAACTATGTAGAGCTCTCAGGTAGGTTTGTCAAGGGTAGTAGGTAGTAAGGTGGTGGTGTAAGTGCTCATTCGATCGATTCATTAAATATTGCCATGTATCATCTTTTTAACTCGATTATTTCGTTTAGTAATGTATTGTTTGAGTTGGTTGGAAGCCGAAGTAAAGAAGGAAAATAGTGACGTGACTTTGGATTTCACAAAAAACAACAAAATACCTAAAGTGGAATCCACAATTAGGTGATCTAAACTGACAGGTGAAAATACACAAATATGGCACAAGTTTGGCCTGGTTCATATCGATATTATTAAAGGCTTTCTCACTCTACTTACCTACGTACGTACGTGGTTTCTAGTGTCCCTTTACAACTGGCCGTAAATCGGGAGACGACACTAATAGGTACCATAAAACAAAGTTGATTGACCCAGTTATATCTTCTTATACTAGGTAATGCTTATCCACTACAAACACTTGTACCTGACGTTTGTTGCTCATGTGGTTTGAATTAATAGTTATAATCCAAATATTTGTATTTCCTGTCTACAAAGTTTCGAAGAAAACCCCTTACTGGGGCGAACCGTGGGTTTACACTTTACAGAGATACGCACTTCCGAAGTTGTTTGTGTTCGTCCTTAAGATCTGTAGCCCCCAAAATATTGTCCCGCTCGCTCACTAATGTCAGCTCGATGTGCTGTACTCTTCACCCGCTGTACCAGCCAGCGATATAAAAAAAAACTACAAACGAATTATTATTTCGGGGTATGTTCAGATTTTAGGTAAAAGAATGATTTTTAGAATGAAAGTTTTTTCGTAAGATCCATTAAAATACAAATTGTAGTTTAGAAGCAGTAGCAAATTTTAAGATGAAGATAGCTTCATTTCAAGTTTTTTTTTTGACAAAAGATTTCATGTACCACAAGATAGTCAAAATTTCAAAGTAATGCAATGTGACATGCAAAAGAAACAGAATAAATCCGATTTTTCTTAAATCTGTTCAGCTCATTTAAGGTTCTTATTAGCGTTTCAAAAACGATCACCTGGCGTAGCTTCTTCCACACACATCAAATCCTCTTTAATGTAATTTTAAGGAGATGGCAACGTGATTATAATACTCCTAGAATTGCACGTGTATAATATCCATTTACCATCAACCTTACTTACTTACTTGTTTGCCACCATCATGGTTAAAAATTTCGAGCTATCTAACAACTTTATTATTTAATTCTTATCATTCGACACCATAAATGGTGTCTGACTAAAATCTGAAAATGTGTTACATCAACACATTACCAGAGGACATTTTGATATCTCGTTCAACATAAGTACCCACTAAAAAGGTCAAGAATGCCACACTGGATATGTTTTAACACCAAAAAAAGTACATCCAATCGTGATTCGAAAGCTCAGGAGCTGTAAGTATTATACGTACGATATATTCTGTATCCGCTCTTCCGACAGAGGCGCAATCAGCTAACTTGAATTCGAATTTTAATAAAAATAGTAGCCTACATTGTTTAAAAAGAACAAAACAGCCTTTTGGCAAGTGAATGCCTATAATAAAGATAAATATACGGGGTGGGCCCTGGGAGCAAATATTCAAAAGGACGCTTCCTTAGAGCATCTGCAATAACCCCTTGTGTCCAGTTTTTTTTTTTAATTCGGAGAAATTTTTATCTAAAGTTATGACCTCCAAGTAATGTATTTTGGCACCACGAGATACTAGCACAGAACTCAATGCAGATTTTAAGGTAACATCATGTAAAATGAGTCAATAGTTTTTGCATTTTTGTTTTCAAAATATATTTTTGTGCATTTAAAAATTTTCTTTTTTTTTAGTTTTTTTTAATAAAAAGTTACTTATATCACTAGTAAAATAATACACGTAAATTTATTATTAAAATATTACTTTTAATCAATTAACCAACTTGGAATTAATTGCTCACAAGCTTAATAATCTACCATTAAATTTTTTGCTCCTGTTACACAGGGCCCACCCTGTATTTCATGGCCCCCTGGTTTCGATTACTTTATCGAGTTTAGGCTGTGCTCTTTGTGATGCCAAGTAATATTTATTGTCATTGTAAGGTCTATTCAACGTTAAAAGATATTGATGAGGATCATAGTTTAATACCAGGAATTAAGAGGGATTAAATATCACCCATTAATTAAATACGTGTTAGTTTCAGTTATTTCCATTAATCATCTTTACAATCTTACGATCGGACCCGGGTATGTCCTAAAACTACGACCAATACCACCGGGGGATGGGCAGCAGCATCCCTGGAGTACGGTGGAAATACTGCGATCGCCAACCCGCATGCCAAGCGTGGCGATTATGGCATATACCCCCTATGATTAAGACACTTTACGCTCGAAGTTGTAGACGATTATGTATACCTAGGACAGACTGTCCAGTTAGGTAGGTCCAACTTCGAGAAAGAGGTCAATCGTCGAATCCGACTCGGCTGGGCAGCGTTCGGGAAGCTCCGGCACATCTTTTCGTCCAATATCCCGCAGTGTCTCAAGACGAGAGTCTTTGACCAGTGTGTGTTGCCAGTGATGACATATGGCACTGAAACTTGGTCGCTTACTATGGGCCTCATAAGAAGGCTCAAAGTCACCCAAAGGGCTATGGAGAGGGCTATGTTAGGAGTTTCTCTGCGTGATCGCATCAGAAATGATGTTATCCGCAGCAGAACCAAGGTAACCGATATAGCCCTCCGAATTGCTAAACTTAAGAGGGCGTTACTGAAATTCGTCAGGAATAAGCGAAAAACCGGATTTTTGACGTTGTATTTCTAAGAAACAGAAAGGTTTTTCTAGATTCTGATTACTTATTTACATAGGTCAATTCCTCATATTGACACTACCCGCCAGGAATTTAAGAAAAACTGAATGTTTAAACCTAATATACCTGATTACCGACAGTCGTTTTCAGAAGAGAGCGCAGAGGCATAAGTTTGATCCCTCAATACTCAATGATGTCAAAAGAAAACCCGATTGTTTTTTTTTCTTTTCAAAATTGTAATATGTCCTTATTGACACTACCCGCCTCTATTTTTTCTTATTTTGCACGTATATATACGTAAATCGTACTCAATTACACCATATTTTTCAACAAAATCGTACTGAAAACACGAGGATTTTCTCATTATTGTTGAATTATTAGTATATTGAATCTTACATAACATTAAAGTTGATACTTCGACCAACACAATCCAGTAAAAAAATAAAAACTTTTCTTAAAAATAATATGTTTTAATAATTATTCAAAATTCGTTTAAATTCACCTCCGCGCGGGAACACTTCTCAGTACCGGCTGAGCCGGCCTCCGAGCCAGTCGTGTACTGTGTTTATTTGAGGCTATTCACGAAGCTAACCGACAACGTGTCAGCAAAACAAATATAATTTTGATCTCCGACTGAGTATAGTTGTTACCAACTTCGGGGTCAAGCTATACTGGGGATACATTCGTGAGGCGAGTCGAGACAAGTTATGAATCGCATAGCGCTGCCATGAAATAGTCAATTATTTTACGAGTGATCATGATACTTGGTTGATTTAATTTATTTATTAGTTAGTATCAGTCTATCTTGTGGGGTGTCCGCTGCGCCTTCCGGAACGTGGTCGCCTCTCGAGAACCTTCCCGCCCCAACAGCCATCATGATTAGTTAGTATGTAGGTATGTATGTATGTTAGTTTGGACCAAATCTTCAAATTAGGTACATTTGCGTATCTTCGGTGACAATGCAATAATATCATAGAGCTGGTCTGATGATGAAGTTGGAAGGTGGCCATAGGAACTCCTAAACAAAACAAGGTAAAGCCATCGAGTTTGGGCTCATTTGATTTGCCCTTTCAAACACTGGTTCTGGATGATTTTCAGAGTCGGATGATGGAGCTGGAAGGTGTATTGAAAATAATTTCAATACAAAATGTTCGGGCACGTTTTTTCTTGCTCTTGACTATAGTAGGGGCTTACACTGGAAAGAAAAGAAAGGGGTCCTACGTGATTTTGCCACGTTTCCGAGTCTCGCTCTTTATTTCGAAATAAACGATCAAATGAATCTTTACGTTTTATTTGTAAGTCTGTAAGAAACAATGATTTTTTATTATTATATTATAATTGGTAAGCCATTTACAGCTCACTTTATACTGGACTTTTCATAGATTCATAGAAAACCAACATTAGTTGACACCTAAATCGCTCAACAATTAAAATCCTTGACCGTACCTGTTAACATGGTTTAAATTTTTGAACGGCTGTGTCACTGTTATATTATTATTATGTTTCATTCATTGACTATTTTGATCACCACTTAACATAAAAAAGTATGTAAATCACATCGAGTATTTATATGAAATTGTTCTTTCTAGACATTTTACAACATTTACTGCCTAGCATTATCGTGTTTATGTCGGACAAGAAGTTTTCGTCCCGTTCGTATTTACATTATACTTACTATAGTGCGTTTTTTAAGCATTAGAAAGAAGGATAAAGCACGAAGCAAGAGGTATTTTGTATAAGACACTTTATGCCACACAACTGTCAAAGTATCTCAAACAGCTGTTAAAAAAGACTTACATTATTGTTGTCGACCCTAAAATGATAGAAGTGTTTTCATTATTTATATCTAAATAATAGAACAATATATTTATTTTGAAAGTATTTATTTTTTGACTTAGGCACATTATTTAGTTTCGAATATACCTACATGTTATTTACTGCATACAGGTCAAGTTAATATAAAGCTTTAAAAAAACTCTTAATATACTTTGTCATAGAATTTTAATATAAATAGAAAACATGTGCACAAAAAGCAAATAGTTCTTTGTTTAAATTAGCGCAACATGTTAACGAAGTAATACTTACAATTTTTAAGTGCAAGTATCAATATCGGTCACGCTAACGCTCCAAAGGTGCACAATACTGCTATTCGCATCGAATAGCTCCGAACATTGCCGAGCCGTTAGTTCTACTCCGATCGCACTTTCATAGCTAGAAAGGGACGGCACGCGTGACTGGGGCGATCTCGCTGTGAGTGTGGGGGGAGGTAAGTATGTGTGCGTGATAGTGTAGTATCTACACACACACAAACGCACTACGTGCTTCAAACTGCCGAATTCTGAGCGAGCGCATTTTACGATAGCACTCTTAAGTGGCAGTGGGCGGGGCACATTACACGTAGAACCGATGGCCGTTGGGACGGAAAGGTTCTCGAGTGGCGACCACGTACCGGAAGGCGCGGCGTGGGTAGGCCCCCCACAAGGTGGACTGATGACCTGGTAAAGGTCGCGGGAGTCCGCTGGATGCGGGTGGCGCAGGACCGGTCAATTTGGAACTCTCTGGGGGAGGCCTATGTCCAGCAGTGGACGTCTTTCGGCTGATATGATGATGATGATGACAATCTTATGTAAATCTTGGAGTATTCATTCGGTAAATATTTGCGATATTACTAAGCTGTTACACATTGCATTTCAAACTTTCTCGCATCGCATGCAATGCACCGTTTAATCGCAGTGCTGTACTTAGATGTCTCTTATCAAAGTGGGTCGAGCCTCGCATGGGCAAACTGTTGCGATAGTTCCTTCTATACCACCTTCAGCGACGTGGTGGTTATGTACATACATACATACATACCATACATAAACTCATGCCTATGTTCAAGAAAGTAGTAGGCAGAGTAGAGCACATTAAATTAAATTTTCAGTGCCTCTTCGAGCAACTCATGGTAACATAATAAAACAAAGTAAGGCAGTAGGCGGGGCTCATTGCACGTAGAACCGATGGCCGTTGGAGAGGAAAGGTTCTCGAGTGGCGACTACGTACTGGAAGGCGCAGCGTGGTTAGGCCCCCCACAAGGTGGACTGATGACCTGGTAAAGGTCGGGAGTCCGCTGGATGCGGGTGGCGCAGGACCGATCACTTTGGCACTCTTTGGGGGTGGCCTATGTCGAGCAGTGGACGTCTTTCGGCTGATATGATGATGATGATGATAAAAGTCATTAATAATGGTGTACTGTCAGTGTGTTGCCACTGTATGAAAGTAAATTACCCGAAATAATTGCATTACTTCACTTGCGTACTTTCAATTAATATTTACGTTGAACTACTTTTTTGTACGTACAGTTGTCTTTTCACCCCAAATAAATATTAAAACTAGCTACCATTCTTTAAACATTAACCGTGCATTATCAAAACTCCTTCTTTGTTCGGAAGAGGTCAGTCAATGGCAACATTTGTGTGCCCAACTTTGCACAATGAGAATGAGAATGAGAATGAGATTTTTATTGATAAAATTATAAATAATTTTACATGTCACTCTTTTTACATGGGATTATATTAATTATAGTTTATAAGTAGGTTAGTTTCATTTTATATTAATTTTAGTATACATTGGTCAGTTCTTTAAATTAAACTAAGTTAGTAATTTTAATTTAATAAAATTACTACAACTCTTATTTCATTATATTTAACATTTTTAACATTCGAATTACAAATTGTTTTAGTCATCAGTCTTCCTTAACATAAATTCATTTATATCGTAACATGCTAGGTCAATTAACATTTTTTTGAGATTATTAGCGAATATGGCACATTTGTGTGACGTAGGTAAGATACTTCGTCGGGAATGACTTACCTTGTTTTATTCTACAATGGAACAACTGAAGGGAAGGTTTAAAGAAGGTTGAAATGTGAAATAGGGGTGTAGACTAAGATTTTTTACTATGTCATTCGAACCAGTTTTTGGTGAGGAACAAATGTTTGTATGGAAGCAACTACAATTAAAGCACATAAATACCCAAAAATTTGAGTCAAAGATTCACTTGAAACTTGAAAACGCTTCATACTAATTGACATAAAAGTATGACGTCACATCTGCTATTTGTACTAATCGTTGTATGGAAAATGAAGTAAATTGCTGTTTCGGTCGCAAAATACTGCGTTTAGGTCCATATATAGTTAGCGTACAATTTTGTTTTTATAAAAGCGTAAGGATTCTATTGGTAGCATTGCTCTTATAAAAAAATGCATACCTTACCCTTTTGATGACCTGTTAGCCTAGTCTAGTGGGCAGTGACGCTGCCTACGAAGCTGAAGGTCCTGGGTTCGAATCCCGGTAAGGCCAAATATTTGTGTGATGCTGATGAGCATGAATATTTGTTTCTGAGTCTTGGATGTTTTTTATGTATTTAAGTATTTACATATATCTATTATATGTATATGTATTTCGTCGTCAAGTACCTATAAAACAAGTCTTATTGAGCTTACTATAGGCCTAGTTCGATTTGTGTAAGAATGCCCCATAATATTTATTATTATTATACCTATTTTTTCAAAACTTTCAATGTCCATATCTTTTTATGATTTAAATTATATATTTTAATTTGTACTTTATTACAATAATTTGACGGTTTACTAGCCATTTAGCAATACAACGTTATCAATTTTAACATGAGTCTACACCCCTATTGGGGTGATAGATTGCTAGCATATCGCCCACGAAACACTTCAACCCTATTCCAATAATTAACTCTTACGAAACTCACTCGAAGAAATGGGGCGGTGTATTTTACCCCGACAACACACGGGGAATTTTTGTATTTCAAGAATAACTACAATATTGACAATAAGCATCCATTGTTAGCACAGTTAATAAAGTTTTAGTATATTAATTCTGCTTACAATAGTTACAAAACTTTAAACAGACCAAATATAACACTAGTTCCGCGTTGACCCGTGGATAACAATGAAATGTTTTGTAAATGGTTAAACCTTTTAGATTATTGCAACAAACACGAATGAGTCAAAAGATTCCTGATGGGCCGATGAAATCTTTATATTCATCCTTGGACATATTCTTTATTACGGAAGGGGGCCCATTTGTTGGTTGCATAAAATTTCAAGTCATGATCTTGCTAGGCATACACACTTGTGTCATAATCATCATCACGCATAACCGGCAAAAGTCATAAATTAGTTCGCATATAATTTTGAACCATAATGTTGAATAAGTAAGTACCTATTTAGGTATGATGTATTCTGATGCACTCGGACTTGTCATATACGGCAATTAACGAATGGTGCAAGGCGTATTGTAAAAACGTGAAGAATTATTGTTTCATTCTACGCGTTTTTACCTCTGCCGACCACTATTTTCATACATACATAAATTTCACGGCTGTGTTCCCATAAAGATAGATACCCACAGCACATGAAACTACTATTTAGAAGAGGCACTGAAAAACAAATTTCATATGCTCTATTATATACCAAACCGTGATTAGAGTGGAATTGGAATAGCTATTGTGTCCATATAAACTTTGACGTATTTATATGGCAAAACTGTCATCTCCAATCATATTCTTATCTCGGTTTCATAATTAGTAGATACCCCTTCTCGGAGCATAGGCTGTATGTATCATTTGAGAAATAAGAAATATATTTTTTTGCATAACAGACTCAGTTCATAGACCCGCTATGCATCATCGGGTTTGAATTAGTCGATGAGCGATGGTCAGGTTAAACCAAGAACTTTTTACTCGTTAGCTGCATACCACAAACAATAGTTCAACCACAACTATTGATTCATATTAATTGTTACTTATTTGTTTTCCTCCTGTAACCTATTCATAATTCCTGTCATTAAAATACTTTTTTAATAAACAAGGTAAACCGCGAAACCTGCCTAACTCTAAATATAATGATAATGACACAACTAATCCTTTAATTACCTACTTTAAGCCGTTCCCTTAATTCAATATAATGTTAAAGTCAGAATTATTCGGGATAATTGGTAGCTATCTTTTCAAAATGGCAAAATTAAACATATCTACTATATATTTTTTTCTTAAGTGGGTCGTTCTTCTTTTTTACCGACAATGATCCGAGGTTTTTCTGTTTTTTTGGTTTTTGAACTATCAAAAATTGTGGTTTTGAATTGCGATTTAAAAAAAATGCATAGGTTTCTTCATTAGAACTAATTAAAGTTTCCTTTCTGGCCAATATAAATATTTATTTACGGTTGATTTCTAAAAAAAAACATGTGACAAAGTGGACTCTTTCAGTGGGGACAACATTTTGGTTTACCACTCTGTCACGGCATTCTACGAAAAAAAAAACATTTAAAAAAATGCTAGTTAGAGAAAGTGAAATATTAAACATCACTAATTAATAAAATAATATGGACGTTCATTCGAACATTATAAAACCGTAAACATCATTACTGAAATGAGATGCCGTAATAAGACGAGGGACAGCATATTGTCGGTCGAAAAGAAGAACGACCCAAGTATATAGAAATAGAACATACTTAGATTAAATACAGGGAACGGCAAAGCCTACGGATAGACTCACTCAGATCGAGTAAAACGTGCAATTATATCGTTACGCGGACGTCTACTTTGTCATTACAGGCGCTATAATAGCTTATGATTGCAATAAATAAGAGATAAATTGACTTTGAATGCACAAACGTTCAACGCATTTGTGTATCTAGTACCAATCGCGGCGCGTATAGATAACATCAAAGGCGGCCGTAGTGATAAATGACAATTGCGTCGTCCTTTAACTACAATAAATACTCCATTGAGACACTATGATATTATTTCTCGCCTGCTTATAATCATTAAGAGCCATTGTCAGCAACTTGTAGGGCTATTTGAATTGAATGCCTCTACGATTCTGAGACGTTATCGGCTAGATCGATCTGATGATAACAGTGGCTTTTGCTCTTTAGAGCAAATCATGTGTTCTATGACAACGGCGCCAGTACCTAGTCCTTACGCCACTGGAGATGGTTTCTGTTCAAAGAACTCGATCCCAAAAGTTGCTTCTAAGCGCAATGTAAAATAAAACATCTTGAATACCTAAGTACCTACGACAATTAAGTCTCCAGGAAAAGATACTTAAAAAAGCCAGGCATGACTCGGCGGATCTTCACGACATGTTCGAAAAAAATGCGGTTTTAATCGGACAACAATGCTTTTACACTTAAACCACAGCAATACATAAGACGACACACCATCTTTGGTAATATACACGTGGAGTTTGCTTTGGCCGGAGTGTGTATGCGTCATCCGAAGACGCGGGAAGTGTACCTTGTGGAGCAAAACACTTGATGCGTTGCCGCCCACGACGGACGCCTCCAGCGAGACGAATATGCGCTTGAGCAGGAGGCCGATTTGTTTAGACACATATTATAATATTAATATGCTGCTATCATTTTGACACGTTAGGCTCGGTGCGCGTAGATGCGAGCGCTCAAAGCATTATTGATATCATGTTGAAATGCAAAATTTCAAGTCAAAATTGACTCTAAGAGCTGGTATTCACAAAGTTTACCGGCAACTCGCCTCAAACAAACGGGTATAAGTCTGATGTCCGATTACACATGGTTCTTATGAATGTTGAGATCAAGTTATGCTAGGGACAAGAGTCGTAGAGACAAGATTGTGAATCGCGTATCGCGTAGCAGGGATATGGACACCGTCAGTGAGCTGTCATGGGCAAAAGATAACAAGGAGTAACAAAATCCTTTATCTCTAACTTTATTAGACGCATTGGTTTTAACACGGCGCAATGTAGCATCATTCTCTCTTATATGAATTTACTATTGCCGTATACGTTTAACTATTGCTAATACTTACACTACCTATTTAATAGCATAACTAAATAGTTACTACACCGTTACATACCAAAATATTTTAAAAACTTGTTCTGAATTAGTATTACAGAACCTTTCCTAAAATAACAGTAGAGCTAACACAATAGATATACCAAAGCATTGTACTTACTTATACTTATAAAATATTTGGACACTTTAAAGAGTAACTTATAGCAATTACAAATATTATATAGTCAAATCAAATAGTAATTTTGTGATTGCGTACTATCTAATAGTATATCTTGCTCTCGTACCTCCTACTACACGTACGTTTGACGTCTGTGTTGATGTCTTCACAAGAAAAAAGCAATTCATATTTTACTACTCATTTTGTTTAGTTCCCTGCGCGCTCAATCAAATGTTACAACTAGCTTATGCAATATCATTTTGTAAACACGACCCAATTTGTGCAGAAGGTACAGTTAATTAACTGACCTGATATTATAAAATATAAAATTATTTAATGTCGCTTTTTTCGTTTCTGATTCGTCTGTTTAGCATAAACTTCAATATTACGATACAATGTCGAGAGACGAGGCGTTATTACGAATCGTTATTTTATTGTTTGCCCATAGTACGGATTTAGAGAATGGTTTTAGCTATTGAAACTGTGCCAAGTTCCTTTGCCACCTGCCTAACTGATGAACGTAATCGCATTTCACGGGAAATAGTGGGTGATTTGATTACTAAAACTGGTTTAGTCACAAGTGTGAATCATTGAAACGAGCGTTACCCGATTAAACCTTGCCGAGTGCCATCATCATCGCAAGAAATATTAGTAACGGTGTCTGTAGCAAAGATTTGGCCATTTGAATCCGCAATAACAATTCTGGGAAGTTTTTCTGTCGATTTTTGAGGCAACCAGAGTGAAAAATTAAGTATTAGTTGCCCGATTGTCACGTTCATCTCATTCATCTTATTTCAAGACAATGGTGATTGTAAAAACTGGGTATCAATGACTAAGACTGTGTTTTACCCTATATTACATTTAACTAAAAACTACCTAATGCTATACATCTACTGCTATGTGTAACATATAAACAAGGTTTTATTACCTTGTTGACATGTAAGCAGGTTAAAAGTATCCGATTTTATGGACACCACGCCAATTAGTTGCAGTTCAAAGCGATCAAAAAAACATCGAGTAAAATAATACGATTAAGATCTCGAGTGTCAACAATACTAAATTATGTTTGAGTTTGAGTACTAGGTACTATCGCCAACACAGTTAGCTGACCATCCGAGCAATAAAGATAATATATGCATTGTAATAAGGTTCAATATAAATACAGAATGGTCAGTTAACTATGTTGACGTTTGTACAGTACCTAACTTACCTACATAATAGGAGCGCGTAATTAACTATATCACTATAAACCTCTAATTGCAATAAGGTAACGGGCTTACTGAGAGCTACCTCTGGTATAACATCACATAGATTTATTTCGAACCAATGCGTTTAATAATTGTTTAATATTCAAGGCGTCTATTTAATTAAATTTCTCTCCCTAGACTGTGAAACGAGGGCGCTTTCCCGCCCGATAGATTATAATATAACGTGTGCATTTACTACTACATAAACTATACTACATTATTTATAGGTACTGCAAGCAGCATAGGTAACAACGAGGTAGATGTGCTTAATATGATCTTAACAAGCGTATTTCCTTAGAATTAGGACATGACGATAATTTTATTTTACGCTTTGTTGCTGCTGACAGTACCTATCCAGTCCCATGATATTGATTTCGTAGATCAATCTAAAAACTTTCACTGCAAATTCCCGTTTCCATAAAGTTTGTATTGGAAAGAGAAGTTAGTTTATTTATTTACATTTGTTCTAAAAGCAGGAAAACGGAGAAGGTGCATGGACCTAAAACTTTGATACTTAATTATAGTTTGAGTTGGGGATCGTGCTGGAAATTTGGGTGGTATTTCATTTCTCTGTCGCAGTATCGTATAGTGACAAGAGGACATCAGATATATGTAGATATAAGTTACAGTCGTAGAATGAAAACAATAATCACTTGTGTCGTAAGCGACACAAGTGATCATCACTTAAAACTCTAGATAACTACTCTTACCACTTGGAAGATTATTGAAAAAAGTAATAATAACGTTAATTTGGTGTTTTGAAAGGCAGCATTTTTTAATGGCTAAAGCATTAAAGAATCAGCATTAAAACCATCCATTTTATACCAAAAACTTTAAAAAATGACAGAATTGGATTTACCAGAGCTTGAAGTTACTCACTTGTGATAGTTGTAAACCTTAATTTCAGTGAAATTAAGTCGAAAAGAGGCAAACCTTTTCATTCCTCTACTATATAGGTAACTGAACCTCAATAGGGCCCCTCTTGTACAGTCAGCATCATAAACATGTAGGTATACACTTTTCGACCTTATGTCTAAGTAATAATTAAGGTCATAGAATGTAAACATGTTTATGATGCTGACTGTACGTGGTTGTGACGTCTAGTAGGTACAGTCAGCATCATAAACATGTATACATTCTATGCCCTTATTACTTACACATAAGGTCGAATAGTGTATACATGTTTATGATGCTGACTGTACAATTAATTTTGAACCATGTCATTTCGATAATTTCATAATTTTGTGAAATGGGTAAATTTGCTCTGTAATTGTGATAGTTGACGGCAAAATGTTTCGGGCACCAAGTCCGTTGCTCACAAAGCTTATTTTTGGGGAACTGTTAACGGTTCTACAATAAGTAACCTTCTGATATACTGACATTGTACATGAATAGATTTAAAGTCCAGTGTTAAATGGCATCTTACAGAAATCTTATTATACTATAAAGGAATTTATAGATGAAAAAGAAGCATTTATGTAAAATAAGTAAAATATAGTAAAAGTTAAAACATGACTTGTGCAACAAAATAAATATTTTGATTTTGATTTCTGCCAAATATACACTAATGTGTTAAAATATTTCCAACATTTTCGCGTACACCAGCAATTAAGATTTGCATCAGCCCCATAAAATTAACTGAACGATCCAAATAACGTAAGAGCAGTATAAGTCTCGCCGCGCATGGTTTACACAAAACAGTGAATGATTAATTCTAGCACTTACAGTTTACACGATTTTCCATATAAATAAACTGTTTCCTTGCGTTCCGGACTGGTTATTATTCAAACAATATCGTAAGTAATTAAACTGTGGAGGTGCTCCGAACTACTTAATATTTCTCGTAGTACAGTCAGCAGCAGAAGTAGCTAAGCGGGCCGGGTGTTCAAAATAACCTACACACGCTCTTAATTTCTTAAGAATAAAGTCGTGTGCAGGTCATTTTGAACACCCGGCCTGCTTAGCTACTTCTGCTGCTGACTGTACTTACCTATGGTCTAAGCGAAGTAGTAGGTGGCAGTGGTTAGTGGCTGCTGGCATATTGCCACTTATTCAATAGTCAATAAGGTTTAATTCGTCTGGTATACCAAACAAAATAATCTAAGACTAGTGGGTAGTAAGCAAAGGAGTGCGGTGCATTCTGGACTCCTGCATACGAGTTTTTATGCAGAGGTTTCGCTATGCAGCGACTGTACCTATTTAGCCTGATAAAGTGGGGGATTTCCAATGGGGTCACGTTAACACAAACCATCAAATAACGTTAAAACGTCAACAATAACATTATAGGTGAAAGTATATGTTTAAACTGAAATTATATTCTTAACCCAATTGTATAATAAAATAACATTTGAAGTCTTTCACTTAAAACAAAGACATGACATTTGAATCCATGTAGAGGTCGTCTTTTGTCAGATAGAACTTAATTGTGAGCTCTGATAAATCGGCCGCAAGTCTCGGTAAAAGGGACCGAGAACAATTAGAGTAATATATTATGTCGCTATAGAGCTATCTTACTGATTCGGCGATAAAGTGTGAATAACGGTGTTTCTTTTGTTCCAGGTGACGGCTCCGAGGTTCCCGGTGGTGATTAAGATAGGGCATGCGCACAGCGGCGTGGCCAAGGTGAAAGTGGACTCCGTGACCGACTTTCAGGTACATCCTACTATTTTCTTTAGGTACTATGGAAATGCACTTAGGTGAATTTTATGTGGTTGAACTCGACTCGATGCTGTTAAGGCAGGAAGTGAGCGTTGGCAACCTCTTCATACAAATTAACTGGCGTTTGATTCAGTGTATTGTAATAAAACATGTAACTAAACCTATATTTTACTTATGTCATTGTCATAAATTGTACTCGTATAGTTGGAATTTGAAACATATAGTAGTAAACCTACCTACCTATAGTGTTATGGATTATGTACTTAAGTACCTACATAGAAAACATCCAAGACTCGGAAACAAATGTCCGTGCTCATCACACAAATATTTACAATAGGAGTATAGACTCATGTTAAAATCGATAACATAGTGTTGCTAAATGGATAGGTAATCAAATTAAATAAATAAAATAAAATAAATAAATATCGTGGTTAGGACTAGATCAATTCACATCAATTGATCTAGTCCTAAACTAGGCAAAGCCATTATTCAGCATTATTCTAAAAAAGTATAAATTCAAAATATATAATAAAATCGTAACAATATAATGGACCTTGATAGTTTAGAAAAAATATGATTTTTTTTATTGTCCATGAGTAAATTAAAGCTACCAATAGAATCCTTACGCTTTTATGCGACCACTATGGACCTAAACGTAGTAGGTATTTCGCGACCGAAATAGCAATTTACTTGATTTTCCATACAACGGTTAGTGCAAATAGCAGATTGTGACGTCATACTTTTATGTCAATTAGTAGAAGCGTTTTGACCTGCCGCCAGCGAGGTCAATCTTTGACTCATTTTTTTGGATATTTATGTTCTTTAATTGTAGTGGCTCCTATACAAACATTTGTTCCTCTCCAAAAACTGGATCGAATGGCATCGTAAAAAAAATCTTAGTCTACACCCCTATTGCCTACCGGGACATAAACCTAGAACCATCGTCAGCTACGTATTAGGCAGGGTCACTATATATACCCACTACGCTAAACCGTTCGTATAATAGTATTATTTGAATTATTTGAATCAGTAAAATAGTTTTGAAATTTATTGGCCCATTTATACTGCTAGTCCATGTGGGAAGTTCCATAATTCAAACTTTCTGGCGTTTAGTGTCTACAAGGTACACTTAATGCTTTCCCGTAATACAAGTGTTACCTACCCTGCGAACTCTTTCTTCAAAACCATTGTCCAATCTAATTAGTGACCGCTGTTTGTAAATGCTAAAGGTTATCAAAATATCTTAACAGAATTCGCATTGTGAAACGCCGTATAGGTATATCGATTATATTTGACCGATGTCAGCCCGATTATTCAGATGCCAAATGTACCGTGTTGAATATTTGAGCAAGATTAATTTGAAATGTCTTCAAGATTTATCTTATCCTTAAGATTGAGTGGGCAGGTGTGATGATGACGTTGCATCCGAGATCAGAAATGTCTTTTATAGTAATTAAAAAGATTGGCTTTGACATTTAACTTGGTGAATTCTAGAATCAAGGTTCTTTTATATACGAAATAAGTCACTGTAGGTAACATATTTATGGGAGCAATGGAATATAATCTTGGCCGATAATTTGTATGATGAGTAATATAATCCAAATTCTCTACATTTATTTATTTTATGGTAGGTATTTGGAAATATTCCTCTATTATAAATTGTTTACCAACATAAACGCTTCTTATATTGTTACATATTTTCTTATTTAAGCGTGGCGATTTACCTAATTTTTAATACCTAATTTGATCAGGGCCATGTTTTTCATGTTCCAGGACATAGCAGGAGTGGTGGCAATGCTCGGCACTTACTGCACCGTCGAGCCGTACATCGACGCCAAATACGACATACATATACAGAAAATAGGCACCAACTACAAGGCGTTCATGTAAGTTGTTTTGCTAGATACAAACAACGCTACCCTTACAACGTGTGTACGATGAGGGTAGCGGATCAGTTCTCACGAACAGTTAAACCTATCGGGTAAAGTGAAAATGTACGATGAAAACTAAAGCAAGGATACCATTCGTCATATTCACGTCATTCTTAATTTTTAACCGACTTCAAAAAAAGGAGGATGTTCTCAATTCGATTGTATTTTTTAAAAATATTTGTTACCTCAGAACTCCGTCATTTAAGAATCGATTCGTAATATTTTTTTAAATTTTTAAGTATATGCTTCTAGGTTGGTCCCATTGTTATCAAAACTTCAGTTGGATGATGGGAACCATGAGGAATTGAGGAAACTCCTCAAATATAGAAGGCACGCATGTGGTAATTTCGGTATTTTCTATTATAACTAGTGTATTTACACCCGGAAATCACAAATTTGCTGCAGTGGAAATGACTAATGGAACTCGTACTTAAAACTGTAAAAGTACTGATTCTGTTATTATTCCGTTGAAATAGCAACTAATGAAGTCCTAAATGTCAAGTGCGCCAAATTGACGGAACTTCTCAAATATTATCGCCCCACATACAGTGATATGGTTTGAAAAAAACCCGAATCGCTGTACGTGGGGCGATAATATTTGAGGAGTTCCGTCGATTCCTCAAGGATTTCTGAGTCACCTTTGGCACTTCATTAGGTAGTTGCTATTTCAACGGAATCATATAAGAATCTGTGACGTACTTTCATCGTTTTATTGAAGTACCTACATCATTGAGGAGTTCCACTAATCACCTGTGGTCTTAGTCATCGCGCGCGTGCCTAATATATTTGAGGAGTTCCCTCAATTCCTCATAGTTTTCATCATCTAACTGGAGTTTTGATAACAATAGGACCAATTTGGAAACATATACTTTAAATAAAAAACCGGTCAAGTGCGAGTCTGACTCGCGCACCGAGGGTTCCGTACGAAATATCATACAACACACCCGTCTTGCCCTTGCCCCATCCATTAATTTTGGAAAAATCTTAACAACGCATAGTGTAGTTAAGTCATGAGTACCTACAGCGCCATTTATCGGTGCATTTTGTTACTAACTTGCGCGACCAAGGATCTCGGTATGTACAGGAAGGGAAATTTATTCACGTACCATCGTAGAACCCTGTCGCAATTGACAGTCCACCGTCACTCAAACTTGAGTGGTATGTCACCTTATTGCGATAGGGTTCTACGGTGGTACGTTAATACATTTCCCTTACTGTATGTTGGTTTTTCAGCGATAATTCTTTATCAAGTGAATTAATTTCGATAATTCTTTTTTTATTTGCTAGAAGGTACACAGAAGTATTAAATTACAAACAAAATTAACATATGATTTATGAAGAATAAAAAAAAATTACACTAGGTAGAGGTCTCGTTATACTTTTCCGGTAATATTCACGTTAATATTAATCATATATATTATTTTCAAATTTTTCGCTTGCTTAACTTCGGAGATCCTTATCTTCCTTGGGGGAATGGTATTTTTTTCAACATTTTTATTTATAAATCAATATTTTACCATGGTAGAAAAAAAAAGAAAAATTGTTTTAGAATGTACAATTCAAGCCCTTTCATATGATACCCCACTCGGCCTACTAACTAGACTTTGAATTTTTGCCCCCCCTCTTATCCGCCCTTTTTTATACAAATTAAAAGTATATATTAAAAAATTTCATTTTCCATACACGAGGATTAGCTTTGATTGCATTAGTAGTTCCTGAGATATTTGACTTTGTGACAGACAGACAGACGGACGGAGTCGCACCATAAGGATTCCGTTTTTACCATTTTGGTCCGGAACCCTAAAAAAGAATTGCACGAATCGGTTCATAAACGACGAAGTTCTGGTAACAAACATTAAAATTAAAATAAAAAATACAACCGAATTAAAAACCTCCTGTTCTTTTTTAAATCGGTTAAAAATAAAAACACATCTTCACACGTCTCTCATATATCTCAATAGACCTATAATATAAATATAACTAAAGTTATGAACCAGAAAGCAAACGATTCCTGTTCACTCAGCCTTAAAGGCTAAACCTTTTAAAGCGTATATCTTATCAAACATTTAAGTACACTGTAAAACGATCCAAATTATCTCGTAAGCACAATACAAATATACAAATTGCGACCATTTCTCTGACATAAAGCGGTGGGTGGTAAAATAATAATAACGCAGCATTTTACGCCTACGGGAAATATATAAATGTGCTACACGCCGAATGTTAGGATCGGGTTTACTAGGCGTTTTTATTACGAGCCTGTGTTTAGATTGGTGGTGTTTAAGCTTGAAATTACATGTGTGGTTGAGGTCGATTGAAATTCAATTTAATTAATCAGTCCAACTTGATTTGAGCTGAAACACGATTGTGGTAGCATATATTCTACAGGTCCCAAGAAATAGTGATATACTGAAGCTGGGAGGTAGAGGACCTAGAGGGCTATCTGAATCACCCCCATGTATGTTCCGCGATTTTTCGTATTTTCGGACTTATGACTTTTTTTTAATTTTTCACCTATCGTATATTCAATTTTTAAAAATCTCAGCGATGAGATTTTTATTTATGGTGACGTGAATTATTGCGGTAGATGCTTGATTTTTTTTTGTGTGCTAAGCTGATAGATAGGCCAATAGGCCAATTGGCCTATCTATCTCAAAATCTAAATGTTACCATACTGAATTCAATATGGTAACATTTACTATCGTTAGATCTGTGAATGGAATAAAAAAAAATTTAATGCCAAGACTGATTTTATTTTTTTAAGGGCCCTTGAAGTTGTGAACATACTGGGTAATTTTATCTTTCTTATCATTTTTTTTTATTCCATTCAAAGATCTAACGATAGTAAATGTTACCATACTGAATTGGCCTATCTATCAGCTTAGCAAACAAAAAAATCAAGCATCTACCGCAATAATTCACGTCACCATAAATAAAAATCTCATCGTACTCGGCGATAGGTGAAAAATTAAAAAAAAAGTCATAAGTCCGAAAATACGAAAAATCGCGGAACATACATGGGGGTGATTCAGATAGCCCTCTAGGTCCTCTACCTCCCAGCTTCAGTATATGACTACTTCTTGGGACACCCTGTATGAATAGTAGGTATGACAACCACACTATACCTATTGCCTGCGTTTTTTGCACTATAAGAGCGAAGCCGCGCGGACAGCTAGTTGTCAATGTCATTGTCATATCATATAAGCTGTGTTATCGAATTATATTGTGTTTATTTCTAGGCGCAAGTCTATATCGGGTAACTGGAAGACAAACCAGGGCTCTGCCATGCTGGAGGCTATCGGCATGAACGATCGGTACAAGATGTGGATCGATGAGGTAACTTATAAATACTATCTCACTTACCATCTTAACTCGCATTCATCAACAGATTTCGATCTTGATTGATGCTACTGAACATGGTTAAAGTAGTGTATAGAGTAAGTACGTTCTCAGGGCAAGCAACAGAAATAGAATAGAATAGAATTGCGTATTGCGTGTCAGGATAGGTTACAGACGATGGAAATAATAAAATACGCGAAGGTATACACGTGACGCCTTGCAAGGGCACTGCAAACATAAGAAGGCTAAATCTAATACTAGATCCCTTATTCATAAATGTTCACCAAACCTAATAACCTGATAACATTTTCAGAAGGATAGAGTATTTTGGTTTTTATTGTGATTTAAATGCACCATCACCTTAAATTATTTTCCTTCAATATAGTATCAGCTTATCTTAATGGTATCTTGCTGTTTGACCACTTCTTGCAATTGCGGTAACGTAACAACAATGCGGCAGTTTGCTTTAACTGGCATACGAGTATAACGGAAGATATTTCTAATTGTTGATATCTTTCTGCACCTCCTGGCGTTTTTAATTCCTGCATTCTCAGCCTGTGTGGAAAGCACAAGTCAGCGGACCCAGTGTAACCGTTTCACTTCACAATCCAGTGACGGCTTTTACTTTTTAGCAGATTTAGTCTTTTAAAATTAATAGAAACCTACGGCTCGTTATGTCAAACTTTGTTGACGATCGCTATTCGGCGGTAATCTCATCATCTCTTGTAGATAGAAGTAGTTGTCATCATCATTTGCATCGGTTGTCATCGGCTTTTCGGTCGAAGCAGCAATTTAATGAAACAATAATATTACTTTTTCCAATACAATTCAACTCAACACCAAGATTACTCATGTGTCCAGGTGAGCGAGATCTTCGGCGGCCTGGAGGTGTGCGCGCTCGAGCTGGTGGTCGGCAAGGACGGGCGCGAGCACATTATCGAGCTAAACGATTCTGCTACTTCCTTCATGGGCGACTCGCAGGAGGAGGACCGCCGTCACCTCGCCGACCTTGTCTTCCAGCGCATGCAGGTGTGTAGCAGTGTGAGATGAGTAAGTAGGGCATCGACCCCGCCACCTCCTTCATGAAGGACTCGCAGGAGAAGGACCGCCGTCACCTCGCCGACCTTGTCTTCCAGCGCATGCAGGTGTGTATCAGTGTGAGATGTGTAAGTAGGGCATCGACCCCGCCACCTCCTACATGAAGGACTCGCAGGAGGAGGACCGCCGTCACCTCGCCGACCTTGTCTTCCAGCGCATGCAGGTGTGTAGCAGTGTGAGATGAGTAAGTGGGGCATCGACCCCGCCACCTCCTTCATGAAGGACTCGCAGGAGAAGGACCGCCGTCACCCCGCCGACCTTGTCTTCCAGCGCATGCAGGTGTGTAGCAGTGTGAGATGTGTAAATAGGGCATCGACCCCGCCACCACCTTCATGAAGGACTCGCAGGAGAAGGACCGCCGTCACCCCGCCGACCTTGTCTTCCAGCGCATGCAGGTGTGTAGCAGTGTGAGATGTGTAAATAGGGCATCGACCCCGCCACCTCCTTCATGAAGGACTCGCAGGAGAAGGACCGCCGTCACCCCGCCGACCTTGTCTTCCAGCGCATGCAGGTGTGTAGCAGTGTGAGATGAGTAAGTAGGGCATCGACCCCGCCACCTCCTTCATGAAGGACTCGCAGGAGAAGGACCGCCGTCACCCCGCCGACCTTGTCTTCCAGCGCATGCAGGTGTGTAGCAGTGTGAGATGTGTAAATAGGGCATCGACCCCGCCACCTCCTTCATGAAGGACTCGCAGGAGAAGGACCGCCGTCACCTCGCCGACCTTGTCTTCCAGCGCATGCAGGTGTGTATCAGTGTGAGATGTGTAAGTAGGGCATCGACCCCGCCACCTCCTACATGAAGGACTCGCAGGAGGAGGACCGCCGTCACCTCGCCGACCTTGTCTTCCAGCGCATGCAGGTGTGTAGCAGTGTGAGATGAGTAAGTGGGGCATCGACCCCGCCACCTCCTTCATGAAGGACTCGCAGGAGAAGGACCGCCGTCACCCCGCCGACCTTGTCTTCCAGCGCATGCAGGTGTGTAGCAGTGTGAGATGTGTAAATAGGGCATCGACCCCGCCACCACCTTCATGAAGGACTCGCAGGAGAAGGACCGCCGTCACCCCGCCGACCTTGTCTTCCAGCGCATGCAGGTGTGTAGCAGTGTGAGATGTGTAAATAGGGCATCGACCCCGCCACCTCCTTCATGAAGGACTCGCAGGAGAAGGACCGCCGTCACCCCGCCGACCTTGTCTTCCAGCGCATGCAGGTGTGTAGCAGTGTGAGATGAGTAAGTAGGGCATCGACCCCGCCACCTCCTTCATGAAGGACTCGCAGGAGAAGGACCGCCGTCACCCCGCCGACCTTGTCTTCCAGCGCATGCAGGTGTGTAGCAGTGTGAGATGTGTAAATAGGGCATCGACCCCGCCACCTCCTTCATGAAGGACTCGCAGGAGAAGGACCGCCGTCACCTCGCCGACCTTGTCTTCCAGCGCATGCAGGTGTGTAGCAGTGTGAGATGAATAAGTAGGGCATCGACCCCGCCACCTCCTTCATGAAGGACTCGCAGGAGGAGGCCCGCCGTCACCTTGCCGACCTTGTCTTCCAGCGCATGCAGGTGTGTAGCAGTGTGAGATGAGTAAGTAGGGCATCGACCCCGCCATACTATAAAGAAGTTATGGTAAATTGGCTGGGCCACTAACCGGGGAATAGTGACAGCTCAGTTGCGCTTTTTGGCGAAAGGATGTTTTGTACAAGTGGTCACCAATGGGCCTTTAATTTCCCTTAAATTACGTTCCGTTGCGTTGTCTTATGTTATATTTTTTTAAAGAATATGTTGGTTGTTGTGTCACAGCACATGCTGAGCTCATTCCTTTTGTTACACAAATAATCTTGTTTTTGTTTTTTTTTATCTCTATGTGTAGGTATTTTGCGTATGTATCTGTTTGTGTGACAATAAATATTTTCTTTCTTTCTTTGTAAGATATTGGTTAATATTGCTATAAATGAACACACACCGTTTGTGAATTTCCAGTCCGTATGCCGGCCGGGCATCGCGAAGACGGCGCGCAGCTCCGTGTCGGGCAGCTCGGCGCCGTCGCCGGAGGAGCGCGCGGCGCCGCTGCCGGGCGCGGGGCCGCCCGGCGCGCCGCCGCCCGCGCCGCTCGCCGCCGCCGCCAGCATCGACCGCCCGCTGCCGCCCATCCCCGCCGAGCCCAGCCAGCCGCCGCCGCCTCCGCTCACTCGCCGCGATTCGCAAGGTAAGCGACGTTGGGGAAATGCGACACTATACGAGTGGTTTCAAACTAGCGTTTTTTTCAGCGCGTATATACGGTCGTTTCGGCATACGCGCTTACACGCCCACTACATATATTTCGCACGTCACTCGCGTGCACGGGCTTATTCCGGCGTGTTCGCTCGGGGCGAGGGGAGGCGTCTCTCGCGGCTCGCGCTTATAAGCGCGTCAATGCGCTTCCAAAAACGAGCTTATACGCGCGTATAAAACGCTAGTCTGAAACCACTCGAGAGCTACAAACGGTGACTTTTGCAGCGCTACGAAAACGCAATACTGTATCGATACAGGTAATCTATAGCTAGTGTCGCGCTACAATTTGCGAGTTCGTGAAACGTGTGTTTGTATCGCTTCAAAGAGTCGCCGTATATAATCGCTCTAACGCGGAGCTGTCCGCGTCGAGTGAGCGGGAAATAAACGTGGTGCCACGGTTAGATTGGTGCAGGCTAATATTCCACAACTCAACTTCTTTAAATGTGATTATTTTGCGCGATAAGTTGTTAACAATAGCTACTATTGCTGATCTAGCTCGACTAGCAAGTCTAACAGACAATTTGACACGACTTTGTCTGCCTGAGTAAAAAATACCTAAACATTATTTTTCCTCAAATGACAGACGGCTGAAGCAGCTGTTGCCAAAATAGCATACCAACCGGAATAACATACAACGCATCCTATGTGACCAATTCTTACAACGATTCGTCAAGCGACAGCTGACTAGCGCAAGATCTTTATGCTCTACTCCAGATTACTTGAATGCATCTGTAACTGACGAGTCACATCATACAAGAACCTCTCCTACAACACAGTATCAGTCTACTTATAAAAAGCTCTCTATCTAATACAATTCTCCGTTGTTGCCTCAGCATCCCAGTCGTCGACGGTATCATCAGCGTCAGCAGCGGCGGGCGCGGCGGGCGCGGGCGCGGGCGCGGGCGCGGGCGCGGGCGCGGGCGCGGGCGCGGCGGGCGCGCCGGCGGGCTCGGCGGGCGGGCGCGGCGGGTTCGCGCGCCAGGGCTCGCTCAGCGCCGCGCTCACCGAGGACGCCGAGGACACCATGAAGAATTTGCGGAAGACCTTCGCTGGCATCTTCGGCGACATGTAAAACTAGCCGCCGTTCGGCCAATACGCGACCAAGCTGCGGTTACGGGGCTAAGCTGAGCGATTTACGACCGACACCGACGTGTGCAACCTCGTGACCTAACGGTGGCTCGATGAAAACAAGCGACCGTAATATCTGCGCGTTTATTGACCGATTGAGGTAACGTTGTTATTTGCATAATTTTCGTACCTTTATTACAAACTTTACATATACATTGTTACAAAGTATAAATGAAACCGGTTCTGGTATTTTTTATTATGAATAAGTACTCATACCGTTTGCATCGGAGGGGGAGTTTAGCCGTTCGTCGGACCTCCTTCCGGACACAGAGAACGACCGTTGAAACCGAAGCTATAGAATAGTGTTAACGTAACATAACTTTAGATTTTGTACAATAAGTTTATTATAAAAAATTGAAAATACGAATCAACTGAGCTGCATTGTGATCGAACCCGTTCGGTACGCGCCGCGCACTCGCGCGCGTCGTTAGTAGTGTCTGTCTCCGGCCTTCCTTCCCGCCCGCCGGCCGCCCAACATCAGTGAAAAACGCTTGAATAGTTTAGCCATTCTTAAAGCAGCGCTCTACTTTTGCAGCAAGATCTGATACCTACACGTCAGATTTCACCCTCCAATTTTTGAGGGTGATGAAGAATCTGATTTGTATCGAGTGAATGTGATCAGATAGTATTTTCTTTAACTTAAGGGGCGGTGAAACTTTTGGACCAGGGCGCCGAATTTTAAAATACGTCCCTGGTCCGGCCGTCGGCGGGCACACGCACCTTCGTAGCAGGACGCAAACGACGCTAACTTCGCAAATAGTTCTATATCATTGACGACAAATAAAATGTGTGGCAATAAGTAGAATTGAAGCGTTTAAGGATTTGATATGTAATTAATTTTCATGACTTCCCTTTAGCGTTAACTGATCAACTATAATCGCTTTTGGAATAACCGTGTGGAACCAGGATTGGAAGGATAAGTAAACGATTGCTATGGAAAATATATTTAGTTTGTGTAAAAGTTGTCATCAAACGAGTTTATTCCCTTGTGTGGTCCTATTAGATCTAAATTGTTGGGATGAGAGCAATGCTATTGAAGACAATATTGTTAAATGCAAGAATTAATCCACATTTTATATAACTTAATACTAGTTGTATCTCATAGTTTTAAGAATATCTTGTTGATGCGTATATGTGATCATTATTTTCGTGCTTGAAAAGGTTAATACTTATTTGAAAATTACGGAACATGGTAACTCCGGAAACTACCTGACCAACTACCAAATCGGGGAGCCTGTTATTTTACCGAAATATTTTTGGCCAAATTTCATTTCCCAACCAACCTTTTGCAACAGATTTTTTCAAAATCAAATTTTTCCAATTATTTATTTTCCAAATCATAATTCAGTCAAATGATCACTTGTCAGAGTATTATTACAGCAATTTTCACTAGGACAATGGTTCTTTTGCCAAATCCGTTATTTAGGCAAAATATTAGTCATGTATTTTTTTATGCAAATAAATTATTAGTCGAAAAATGTTTGCGCAAATAAATTTTCGCCATATGACTTCATTTGTTCAACATTTTTGTCCCAAATTTCTGTTGACATAAATTCCAAACGCCATAAGATAGTAAAATGCAAATTCATTAGTAATGAAAAATATAAAAAAAAAAAACATTCTACCGAAAACCAAATCAGAGCACCCCACTTCCACGTGGTCTTGTCTGTCCTACACCTAGAGTGTATATAAAAGCCCGCGGAGTCAGGAGTTCGCAAAGGAGATGGTATTCAGAAACGCAGGACCATCAAGTTGAACTGGGGCTTGGGTTCATTAAAGAGGGTGACATAGATAGAACGATGACGAAGGGCGGTATAGAAAATTTTCCAAAAGGACAAAAAATTGTTATAATAGGCATCTAAGTTAAGTTAGTAAGTGGGTACCTACTGTAATATTGCGACTACAACAAGACATGTAATATTATAAGTATAGCTCACGCAGCTCTCACAAAAGGCCGGCACTGAACAAACCCGGGTATAATCACCTAGCTAGAGGTTAAGCTTCAAAATAGTATGGGATAATTTTTATTCTTGCTTTATCAGATTGACACCAAGCCTAAAATTTGGAATCGGATTGTAATTTAGACTTGAAAATCGAGTAAATGAAAATTGGTAGAACAAACTTCGACTAAATACAATAATGCCTAAACGTACTACTAGGTATCCGGCTCGGAGCATTAAATTTTTAAATTTTTCCTTTAATTTGAAATTTATACTACTTATACAGGGTGTTACTTAAGTCGTGATACAAAATAGCAAAATGTGAATCTATCCATGATTCTGAACAACTTTTACTAAGGGACCAACTTTGTGTTTTACAAAAAAGAAAGAACTATTTCATACACTTTGCTCATTTTAGACTGACGAAAATGTATGAACAGCCTGTTTTTTTTTTGCATAATACAAAGTTGGCCCCATAGTAAAAGTTGTTCAGAATCATGGATAGATTCACATTTTGCTATTTTGTATCACGACTTAAGTAACACCCAGTATTTGCAATGCGTTATGTTCGCTATATTTTCTTTTGGGTGTTGTATGTTTTGGAATTTGATTAAATGTCAAAACAAAAATTGGCAGAATATACCATGACTAACTAAATTAATGTCTAAATATGTGTTTGCTAAACATTAGCTTGCGAAAGATGTGTTTGGTGAATCTTCAGTTGGCAATAGACTATTTGGCAAATGTTTTTTTTGGGAAACATTGTTTGGGGAGTGAAAATCTGCCAAAAAAACTTCGGTAATCCATTAATAACCCACTAAACTGCACATGTTACTAGGCCATTTTCGCGAGAAGCGATGCATCGTTAGTGACGTCACCGAGTAAAAGTAAAAAATATTCCATTTTATAACTACAATTAAGAATACTTTTTGTACGACAAATAAAAGTTACAAAATGAAACATTTTTAACTTTCACTCGACGACGTCACTCACGGCGATTCATCTCTTCTCGCAAAAATGCCCTTTGTTTAAAACACATCTCATACATTCCAAAGAGCTCCTTTATTTATAAAATCTATTTAATTGTTAATTTATTGTGGATTTTGGAGGGTTGTATTTGAACGAAGTCTGATGATGTCATATCAAGAACGAATGAGGGTCAGATCTAGGAGGAACCAGGACGAATGGATTCAAAATCCTTTTCTCTCTTGCCACAACTGCTTGCGAGTTTCAAATTTCATAAATCTCTATATAATTGTAGCAACCATATACTGCCTATCTATTCTTTAGCTAAAGTAGATTTTTGAAATATGTAGCTTTACGCGATGGTATCTGCGGATCATTATGTATGACCAGCCGTTTCTGTCCAACACCCTTTAGTCGACCATTTGTTACTGTAGATTTTACAACGAAAATAGCTATACGTATACATTACCTACATGTAAGTTACAAAATGTACCTATCGGTTGCAGATAGATATGGTGGCTTTTGTTCATTTAGTGCTCAAAGTTTTCATACACATTTGCCAGTTGGTAAATCTTATTAGCGGTTAATATTATTTGTTGTTGGGGCGTTTGTACCGCGTCATACCAGAGTAGAGACACTCGTACCACTACGAGTAGTATTTTTAGTGTAATTTTTATATGCACTCGTAGCTAGTTGGACACAAAAATTGTTTAGCCGTATCCACCATGTAACTACGTGTAAGTACCTATAAAATGCGCAATTAGATACCTTATTATGAACAATTTTAATACATAAAATTTACTTATACAGTAAAATAGTAATCGATGAGTTGATTATTTTAATAGTACAGTTATCAGATAATGTATTTATTGTATATTGTACTGCAGCGACATAATTAGTTTAATTTTTTAAATGTTTAATGTTATTAGTTTATTAGATATCGATATATAAATAAACACTAATATAAATGCTGTTGTTGTTGTTGCTAACAAGTTATACGATGTGTAGTCATTCAGAGGGACGCTCGCAGGTGGCGGCCACGACAAGAGCGATAGCTAGCACAAGGTTCTATGTTCTAATATTTTCATCTCTATAGCTTTAATGAGGCAAATGCGATGCATAGAGATGGAGATACTCGTTCTTACTTGTTCTTCCCATACTTTCGAATACAAAATTTTACCTCATTGCTCGGTTCTTCAGATATTATCAGTTTAGTGAGATAAATGATCAGTGTCGCAGCTTTTGTAATTTGTCGTGGCAGTCTTCTGCTTAGGGAAAGACAGGGACATGGAATGTCACAATAATAAAATATAACCTATCAACCTTACGGGTGACGAGAAATATCTCCTAAACCAGCGTTCGATCCGCCTCGCCCGAAGGCTATGCGACAACCGTGTCTCTAGAAAGTATTAATACCTATAATGGAATGCATGTTAATCTATATAATATAATAAATACCTCTTTTGGTAAGTCAGTACCGAGTAGTAGTTTTAATTCTACACCATCCCTTTATATTCCATTTATATATCCGTCCCTTTAGGTATATTCAATTTAAAAGACTTTGATTAATGATAGTAAAACCATTTATTAATATAAATTTTGCGATAATACTTGTCCTATAAAACCTCCATCAAAATTATTCTCTCACAAAAAGGCACCAAATGTCTAACAACAATACTTTTCATAATAACATAAGAACATAATATAAAGATAGCAATGATTATAGCTAATTAAAAATAAATTCGTCAAACAAACACCAAAGAGGGCTATTTGAAATTATTTGCTTAACCGCGGGGACGAGACCAACAAAAAGTTAGCTTTTCCACCAGAGATAAACTAGGTATCTATACGTATACATGCGCAAAATATTGATCGGTCATCCTCCAGATTTGTGACTGCGTCTAATTGACGCGACTCCATATACAATGTTCGTAAAACGTCGCGTTAATTAGACACGACCGCACTCACAAATCCAGAAAATGACCGTGAAATGCAAGTTATACATACTTAGCTTAACTAAATCGTCTTGTGTCAGAAAATAGGTTAGCTTAGCTCTGTAGGTACAAAACTCGCGCACTTCGAGAAAAGCCCAAAATGTTGCTACGAGTATGTCTTTAAAAAAAATGCACTTTCTCACATCGTCCGAATCTCGTGCTATTAGTGGTGGAAACGCTGCTCAGGATTTGGCTGACATCTTATAAAATACTAAGTACATGATAAATACTTGTTATTTGTAGCTTGGAGGGTCCATGCCCGTGTTCAAGCTGTAGTTTCGGTACATACCGGCCGCAGAGAGCCGGTTCGTGAATGTCTGCCCCGCGGGGAAGAACACGGATGGCACGGAGTGGATGCCTGCAATCATATGTGTCAGTAGAACAACTAAACAATTGTGTGATTACAGTGGGTCTGTTTATGCTCATCGCTTCCAATACAAATCATATTTTAATACGTTTCGTACACTAATTTCCACGCGCGTTGAACTAGCGAAGGCGGGCGAAACTAACTAACGAACTAATTTTTAAATGTGTTTTGATTTGAAGAAAATTAACCAAATTGAGGCCCTAGGCAGTTTGTCACAGGCACCGATGACCAGACCGGTTCTATAGGCGCGATTTAACCTCGCACAGTAAATAACGAATTGAGAGGCCAAATTTTACAAAATAGAAACCAGTAACGCCTGCCGCCTTTTTATTTTTAATTGAGTATTGGTGGCACTGAAAGTGTTTAATTTTATTCGTCATGGACGGTAAAGTCGACGTTAATATGATATATGTAGGCATCTTCACCATAAAGTCAAAGTCAAAGTGATTTATATAATTTAGGGATATTACATGCACCTATGAAATGAAATGAAATAGTTTATTTGCAAGATTACAGTTACAATATCTTAATAATAATAAATAAACCAACGTAATCAACCTGGATACAGGTTTGCAAATTTTTACGAATTAAACATATTAATTTTTTTATAGCTCCACGATGTCAAGACTTAAATACTAACACTTACAGCTATTTGTTACATACCTATTATTTTCATGTCAAATACTCCTTAATACTATAAAAACATGTTTTCTAATTTAACAATGTCAGGTAACTTATTGTACAGGAGTATACACATATTATAACAATTATTTTCGTATATGGCAGATCTGCAGGGAGGCTGATCTAAATGGATCATAAATATATTGAGCTCTTAAATGTATTTTACTGGTTTCACTGCGCTGAGTGAAATATTGCTGGTTTTTCTTGACCATACAGCACGCGTCCCTAATGTACTGACATGGAAGTGGAAGTATATTAAACTTATTAAATAAAGGCTTACAGCTGTCAAGAAACCATGCTTTATCAAGCATGTCGATAAACTACCACCGAATCGGAAAGAGAACGTCTGCCTCGAGAAGAACCGGCGTAAAAACTCGGCGAGGTATCAAAAAAGGATGTATCCACCTTTAAGTTGTATCTCGTGTTTTACAAACTTTACGGAAAATGAGACCTAGCTAAATGGATCTTTTACCCCCGTAAACCCCTGAATAATTCTTATTGAAATCTTTATTGCGGTTTTTGCAAACCCATTTATTTCTTCCTTGTTTAAGTGTCATAGTACAAGGTGCAAAAGTGTTAGATAAATATTTGACATCGACCGCAAAGGGAGCACTTCGATGAGATAGATAGGTAGGTAGGTACCCATAACTACCTTAGGTAATTGTACTTACTAAAGATCAGACTATGGTAGATAAAACGTGGGTACCATCATGGACATTAAAGAAAACAAAAGAAGATTGAATAAGTAGTCTATATTTATATCAACTTTTCATAACATAAACATTTTCAAACCATGTAAACATTAGGTTAGATAATATAACAAGTAATAAAACTCTAACAATTCAAACTACTTAACTCAAATGCAATTTTTACAGAATTACAGACTATTAGGTAAGTAATTGATAAAATAGCTACCTGACTTCACAAAAATAAAAACAAAACTTATCTGTAGCAAATCGGCAACAAACAAACTTAAAAAGAAAAATACGCGCCTAAAACTAACTATAATCTTAAAAGTGATAACTTAAACTCGACAATGCTATTCTCAAAGCAGCTTAAAGTTCGTATTAAGATCATTATTATCTTTTTTACAATTTCAACCGTAACCCAGGTCCATAAAGAGTATAATGAAAAGAATAAAGTGTTACAATTATAGTGTTCTAGAGTTGGAAACAAACGATATTGTCTTTACAGCCTCCATAACTCTTGAAGCACAGCTAACACTTGAGGTAGATATACTTGGTTAACCTCAAATTGCAATTTCACGGCTATTAAAGCACATTTAATAGTGTTGGGGGTCACGGCCAGTGTTGAGCGAGTAGTTGCGATACATTCCGAATTGCATGAGATTATTTGTGAACGCCTGACTCTTCGGGCGATACACCGTCGGCACTGAGTGGATGCCTGAGGAAAATATAAATTTACGTTAAATCTCATGGGCCCACACGAGCACAGTAATACCTATTGGCACAGACACACCCATCTTTGCAAGATTTTACACTAATTTTGAAACTAAGATCACAGCTAGCACAGGCGTAATGTCGCGCTACACGCCTGGCAGCTCGCGTTACATCACGCCTGTGATAGGTGCGTGTAAACGCGGCCTTGTGTTGTGGGTGTGAACGCGTCAAAACCGGCCAAGTGCGTGTCGGGCCACGCGCAGTGTAGGGTTCCGTAGTTGCCTGTCTGTCTTAGTTACATCGACACGCACGCGCCAAGTAAATGATGCGGTTGCGTCGGCCGAATTTGAACGAAAGTTGGCCTTTCCCAGTACGATTCTAAGTAAACTAGTAATGTCTACTTAGCCGTGATAGTTTTGCTTTTAAATTCATTATATGTACTACTGCCACGATTTTTACCACATTTCCAGTAGTAATAGCCATTTAGCCGGCAGTTACTTGCCTCGAACAAAAATTAGGAAAATATTTTTGAACAAACTATCCAACGATACCCCACACACCATGGGTTAGCGAGAAAAAAATTACATCCCCACTTTACGAGTAGGGGAGCTACGTTAAAAAAATTCAAGGTTTTACTCTACCATCCATGCCGAGTTACAGCTTTCATGTGGTAAGGGTCACTGATCTAAAGGCGCAGACGTACCGACGGACGGACGGACATGGTGAAACTATAAGGGTTCCTTGTTGACTGCGGAACCCTAATAAAATAGGGTGCCAAAGTGCCAACCATCGAGCTGGTTATTTAGCTAAGGGACAATAAGTAAGAAACGGGGAAATCTTTTAGGAAATCTGAATACTCACGGTAAAGTATACCTAGTATTGCTAAAGTAAAGTTTAAGTTAAAAGTAAAGGTCAGTAAAACCTTAGAATTGCATTGAGGTACTTCAAAAGGAGCATTTTAGATTCTTAAGTAAGAGGCTATTTCTGTTAGTTTTTAGAAAGTTTCATGTAAGTATAAAATAGTAAGAAAAATGCTATACTTATTCCGTAATCATTCCTGTGGGTCTGTTTTGTTCAAAATTCACAATATGACAGGTATTTTTGTACAGCTTTCAAGTTTCAATTAATGTACAGAACGTCACGCAGTACAGAATTGTAAAGTCCAACACATAAGCATAGCTTATTTATGGTCACAACTGTCACAAGCACGGAAAGCAGCACTCCCAGCATGGCCGCGACGCAAGATAAGATCCAGGATTGAATTGAAACAACACAATGTAGAAGTTACCGTTGTACAGCGCCATCTCTATTTTGTATGTTTTTCAGCGATAATTCTTTATCACGTGTACCGATTTCGATATTTTTTTTTATTTGAAACAATTTTATTCAACAATAATCTTATAGGAATTTGAAAACAAAAAAACAGGCCAAGTGCGAGTCGGACTCGCGCACGAAGGGTTCCGTACCATTATCTATAAAAACGGCAAAAAAAATCATGCCTGTTGTATGGGAGCCCCAGTCCGACTCGCACTTGGCCGGTTTTTTAGTATTTGTTGTTATAGCGGCAACAGAAATACATAATCTGTGAAAATTTCAACTCTCTAGCTATCACGGTTCTTGAGCCTGGTGACAGACAGACGGACGGACAGCGAAGTCTTAGTAATAGGGTCCCGTTTTTACCCGTTGGGTACGGAACCCTAAAATTGACATACAAAAGTAATTAAATTACAAACTTAGTGAAAAAAAAGATAAATAAATAAAATAAGCTGGATAGAGATATCGTTATATTTTTCCTGTTAATTCAAAATGTTTACTTTGGACGGAAACTTCGGGAACGTTATTTTTTTCAACATTTTCCTTCATACAGAAAATATATACATTTCACTACAGAAAAAAAAACAATTTTTAGAAAGTGCAACTCAACTAACTCAAGCCCTTTCATATGATACCCCACTTAGATTAATCATTTATTCGGTTCTTGACTATGAATTTTTAACCTCCTCATATTCTTTATTTTCCCAAAAATAAAAATGAATATTCAAATTTTTCATTTTCTATGTAATTCCAGGTGATGCGTTAGCCTTTTTTACAATTGTTCCAAATTTCAAATTGATAGCATAACTAGCATAAGTAATGACAGATATATTTAACGTTGTGACAGACGGACAGAGTCGGAAGGGTCCTTTTTTACCTTATTGGTACGGAATCCTAATTAAATTCACCCTCTAAATGATCCTTATCAATTTGTCAAGTAATATTGGTTTATTGGTAGTTGTTCATATGGCTGAATTTTCTTTCACATAATTTTCATTTACCGAACGATCGATTTCAGGACTAAAATAAAAACATCGCATAGAACCTGTAGCCTAAAGGCTCTATGCGTTGTTTTTTTTTATAATAATCGGAAATTTTGGCCCGATTTGTTATACGGTTTCAGAAAATGGGAATCAAAATGGGAAGCGAAATCAATTATTTGAAAAAAATTGCTTTGTAAACCCATGACGATGCATAGAA
This sequence comes from Epinotia nisella, assembly GCA_932294315.1. NCBI lineage: Eukaryota > Metazoa > Arthropoda > Insecta > Lepidoptera > Tortricidae > Epinotia > Epinotia nisella. The sequence continues at coordinate 16,693,502 of OW028681.1, forward strand.
ATATAAAATAAATGTCCACTAACCTGGGGCGTACCATCCGTATTCGCTGGCACTCGTCCGGTAGAACGGGTGCTGCTTACTCACTTGAGAACCGTAGCCGTTGAACCAATCTGAAATATTACCAGTTACTCATAGATAACGTTAAGATTTAACGTGGTAAGATAGGCTCTAGTTAGCAGGATCACCTACCTAGCCTGCTAGATATTATTCACCTGTTATTTGTTTTTAAATGCCAATCCCATCAACTTGGAAAAAAAGCGTATATTTTGGCAACGGTCATTTCCTTATGTAGGTAAGTAGGTTGGTACGTGGTTTTTAAGGTAGGTATTATTTTAATATTTCGATAATATTTCTGAGGTAAAAAATTACAGAATGTAAAGACACGGGATTGTGTTAAGTAGGTTCTTATAATTCACAATTCATGTAACTACACATTTTATTGGAACTAAGAATCGTACGGATACCTAAAATTATTATCTGCCGTAACAAAGCCGGCCGAAATATCTGATAAGTCCTAACAGCCCTAGAAATAGAGTCGTGTCAGATATGTATGCGCGCTTTCAAATACAAATTCAAATTATTTATTTCAGACCATGTCCAATTGTCCATAGGTGTTAGTATACATTTGCTTATCCTAAGTTAGTTAAATCTAATATCATAATACAATACGGATACGGTTATACGGAGGCTCTCGATTCCATATGCACCGAGTCCTAGTGTTTCTACAAAGCACAGGCAGGAGATTGTAGCACCAGGCGCACGAGGCTGTTGGAGCTGTCACGCACGCGGCGCATCAGGGAGGCAATTCTCTTGCGTATTATCGCACTGAAGCAATCAGTACGTGCCTCCGCAAACATACCTGATGCGCTACAAAAAGATGCCGCATCCTGAACCCGTTATTATTATGTTGGCTTTGCTGTGCAGATATAATTGCTGATGACTGTACCTATACTGGCTGTGTGCCGTAATATAGGTAGCTATTGAGGTGTATCGGAAAACCCGCATATCGCAGGAAACGCTTCCTGTTTCAGCAAAGATCAACGACACCTTAATCTAGATAAGGCGCGTTCTGTGCTATACAGAGTGCTCCGAATTAATGACGAAGTTTCTGGTACAGTCAATGTTTAACAATACATTATGAGCTGGTTTCCTAAAATGCAGTTTTTACAATACTTATAACTTTGTAAAGATATCAAAAAATATATATCTATACATATAATAAAATAAGTGCGAATAGACATGTTAAATTTTCCGGATTAGTGTAATTAAATAAACAATTTATACACTTACGTGGATATTCGAATCGCTTCGGTAAGTTGCAAGTAACAAAAAAATCCGAAGTTTTAGGCTCAGGTTTCTGAATTTCACGTTGTAGGCTGGCTTTGTCGACGCACGTTGCTGAACAAAACCCCGGTGCCGGCTTCTCGTGTCCCCCTTGGTGTTCAGCCATTATAAAATAGCAAAAAATTAACAAAATAAGCACAATACAACCCCTTGTTAGAAAAAAATATCTTAATAATCAAACAAAATTGTTGTCATAGTAACTGCCAAAGAGTATTTAATAATCACTACGGTAACTGCGTTTGTGGGTGTCATAATACCCGAAGGTTACATGTCACTTTATTATACACTTATTGTCAGAGATGATGACAAAAGACCTGATGGTGTGTCTCTGGTTCCGTGGAGGTTGGGACGGATGCTTGTGTGGCCGAAGAGCTGGCGGCTTTCTCGCGCAACGCATCAGCATTGCAATTCTGCGAGGAAATGCCGCCAGCATCCTCGGTACAATGCCTCGAGGGCCTTTTTTAGATTTAACTTAGTTTTAATTTAATTTAGTTAATGTTAATCATCATCTTGTATTTACTTTAGAAAATAAATGATTACTAATTTGATTATGGAAAAGTTATTGTTGAACCAAAAGTAGTTTGTATTTTTGACTTCAGAGGATGCCTTACTAATACCTACTGCCCTCGTAAATACCAAAGGCGAATACACAATGCAATGCTAATTATTCACCGACGCGCTTGAATGAGTTTCCATTTCAAATTAGAGCTCTATATCGCTGGAATGAAGTTAGCAAAACTAGTATTTTTATCAAAGTTCAAGTACTTGAAGTGGAAAGTTCAACGCATACTTCGACTGGGGTGACAGATATAATTTAGTTTTAATAAGATAGGTCCAATATTATAGGGTAGATATTATCGATATTTTTCCAGTAGAAGTGTTTTAAGTAGATACGAGTAGTAAATACCTACTTAAACACCTTTAATAAGGCAAAATAGCTTCATTTTTATGAAGTCTACCAAAAATTACGTAAACATTTAATACATTCGCGAGCATCAGTCTTTGTGTTGCTCTCGGTTTTTAAATGATTTAAGCATACCCTGGTTGGAAAATTGGGGGTTATGTGGGACTCACTTAATACATAGCGTACACACTAAAACCACGGCGGCGTTTTCTCGCATTGCCGTGAAAGGGGACGCCATTGGGATCTCGAACATTCTACCACGACGCCCCCCAGAGTCCGTCTACCTAGGATAAAAGCGACCCTTTTCAACTACTCACCCTAAACAAATATACTTAGCAGCAGCCGAATTAATGTTAATTGAGCATAATATAACCGATAGTCGAGCTTCCAACATTCCAACACTGATGAAGACACTGATTTGTAAAAGTGCTGGGGCAGACTCAGATTCACAATTTTATTGAATATATGGAAATAAAAATAATAATTCACAGTCCGGTGGCCTTTAACTCATTGGGCATTCATTCGGCTGAATATATTAGTCGTTATCAGCGGTATCGGGACTTCTGACTACAAACGAGTGGGTGCCTATCGCGCCTCCCACCACCGCGTTGCCAATCGATCTTACTCACTCCACCAACTAAGTGCACTTTTAATTTAAACATCACTCAAACCGTGATTGATTGCATTATGAACAACCTTAAAAGTCAAAAGTTTCATAGAGCTGAAACTTCTATTGTTCTTGGACTAACAGTGACGGTTTAATTCAAAGTTTATTTGTCAAAACAACAGCCAATGCGTTGATATTTGTAAACAAAAACATAATCAGTGTTTTCTCAAAAACTCAGAGGAATAATCTAGTCTGCAAAATGAGGACCATAAGTGTACAACAACCTATAAATTTGAAAGTGGTGAAAATCGAATTGGACTTCACACCCTTGGATATGGAGCCACCGGAACGAGAGAAGCCGAAACAAATAATTGTACCCAAGGTCAATTATAGCCGAAGGCCTTCTGTAGTGCCGCCTCCTCCACCAATCACAAATTATTCGCAACAGGTAGTATTATAATAAACTTCAATAAGTTTTTATGGGGTTTCTATACATATGTATAAGTAGGCACGTTTGTACGTACTTGCTTAACATCTATGTACCCTTATGTGACTTTGTATGTTTGTACAGTAATCATCAAATGGTGCGGATTCTTTTTCTAGACCGAATTCACTTCTTTTTTGTGCCTGTAAACAATGCGATTGTCTTTCATTGTTAAGTGGTAAACAAAGCTATTGTCTTTATTGTTAAGTGTAACCGCTAATTGATACTGTAAAATAAACGTAGTAAATATCAACACTTTTTTAACCAAAAGGCGGCTTTATGTCTAAGGAAAGGAGACCTACATTAAAAATACTACGAGTACTTAGCAATTTTGACTATTTTGAATCTAAAACAATAGGCTACTTTAACAGTAGAGTCCCTATTCCAGTAAAGTATTTATTAAACATAGCCTTTTCATTTTGAAGGGTTTGTGGCACGTGGCTATTGCGGATAAACAATTGCTTTGTTGGACCGATGGATCTTGTAATAAATAAATAAATATTAGAGGACAATCTTACGCAAATCGAACTAATCCCATAGTAAGCTCAATAAGGCTTGTATTATGGGTACTAGACGACGATATATTTAATAGATACAAATACTTTAATACATAGAAAACATCCAAGACACAGTAACAAAAATGTTCACGCTCAACACACAAATATTTGCCCTTACCGGGATTCGAACCCAGGACCTTCAGCTTCGTAGGCAGCGTCACTACCGATTAGGCTACCCGGTCGTCAAATATAAGATCCGATCTAGAAAGAGAATCTGCACTACGAGTACTAATGCCTTGATATTAAAGTCGTATCCAGATATTTCTGAGCAGCTGGTTCACTTCAATATATCTGATCCTACTTACTCTACCAATTATATTAATGATTAAATTGTTTTAATTTTTTAGATATTATTTCGACCCTTCATTTTGAGTCACTATTACCTTTCCAAACAACATAGGCTTTAATTAAAGAGCTAATAACGTAAATGAACGAGAGTTTCGTATTTTACGGCCACTAGGGGTTATTTTGCAGGGCATTCTGGCCCGTTTCCAAGGTTAGACGAGGTCTCCGCGTAAGACTAAGTGGCGTCAGCCCCGAGGTCATCCTTTGTTGTCGCACCCAATAAGAGTCCCGAGGATTTGCTTTACTGCTTTTGGAATCCGATCTCACATGCATATAAGAATGGTTAAGGAAACTGAACACGTAGGGACTTTTTACAAGATAATATTTAACTTGCAGTGTAAGTAACTATGTTAGCTTCGTTGGGTCAAATCGTGCAAGTCAAAATTGACGATCTTCTCGAAGTCCAATCTATTTGGAATTTTGTAGTACACTCTCTGTCTGATGACAATGCAATTCGGTCATTCTCCAGACGTACATTGTTGCTTGTCAAAATTAGTTGACATATAATTTTTAACAATAGGTACCCATGTCGAAAGCTACGGTAGCCTAGTGGTTCAGGCATACGGCTGCCAAACGGCGGTCGTGCGGATCATTGATATTTACTGTTAGCTTTTTGGCGAAGGAAAAACATCGTGAAGAAACCTGCATACATCTGCAAAGAGATTCAAAAGATGTACCTAAACCGTGAAGTCCCCAACCCGCACTCTCTCTCATCCATGTGCCCAGCAGAAGGACGTATATAGGCTGTTTTTTTTTTTTTTATACCTTAGGTCAAAAGAGTGTTATTTGTTCATAAAGAGTTTACAGGCGCCGAACAAAATGCAATATCCAAATACAATCAATATTTATCCTCCAATAGAATGTCCATGTACCTTTATTCCTTTACTAGTGCTAAACGAAACATAGGTAATATTTATTTATAAATAGCATTATTTCATTCTACAATTGAAAGTCCGTGAACCTCTTTTCCTCGAAGCCTTTACAAAAGATTCTAGGATTTCCATCACATTCAAAGTATTCTCAACGATCATGTGAAAATGTAAACTGCGGCGCTACCGCGACAATAGAAAGCCGTATATCTCCATCTCTGTCACTCGAATATTATAAGTGAGATAGAGATAAATAATTCCGAACATCGAATCAAAACTGCTCAAGAACTTTGCCTATAATTGTTCAGAAACGGAACGTGAAGGATATGGTGCAGGACTTGCTGGACGACCTGTACGCCGACCAGCGAGACTGGGGGACCAGCAGCGCCATTGACTACTGCCATGCGTAAGTCAAGGCCAATGTTTACAAGCTGCAGAGTTTTTGTATAGCATCGGCGCACACTGGGCGTTAATTAATGGCTCAATGTGCGGCAGTGGTTGCGTTTAGTGGCAGCCACTAATGGCTCAATGTGTGGTAGTGGTTGCGTTTAGTGGCAGCCACTAATGGCTCAATGTGCGGTAGTGGTTGCGTTGAGTGGCAGCCACTAATGGCTCAATGTGCGGCAGTGGTTGCGTTTAGTGGCAGCCACTAATGGCTCAATGTGCGGCAGTGGTTGCGTTTAGTGGCAGCCACTAATGGCTCAATGTGCGGTAGTGGTTGCGTTGAGTGGCAGCCACTAATGGCTCAATGTGCGGCAGTGGTTGCGTTTAGTGGCAGCCACTAATGGCTCAATGTGCGGCAGTGGTTGCGTTTAGTGGCAGCCACTAATGGCTCAATGTGCGGTAGTGGTTGCGTTGAGTGGCAGCCACTAATGGCTCAATGTGCGGCAGTGGTTGCGTTTAGTGGCAGCCACTAATGGCTCAATGTGCGGCAGTGGTTGCGTTTAGTGGCAGCCACTAATGGCTCAATGTGCGGCAGTGGTTGCGTTTAGTGGCAGCCACTAATGGCTCAATGTGCGGTAGTGGTTGCGTTGAGTGGCAGCCACTAATGGCTCAATGTGCGGCAGTGGTTGCGTTTAGTGGCAGCCACTAATGGCTCAATGTGCGGCAGTGGTTGCGTTTAGTGGCAGCCACTAATGGCTCAATGTGCGGCAGTGGTTGCGTTTAGTGGCAGCCACTAATGGCTCAATGTGCGGCAGTGGTTGCGTTTAGTAGCAGTCATTAAACCGATTTTCATACGAGTTTTACCAGTCATTTTACGTGATTCGTTGCTAACCATTAACACTATACTGGCAATATTCGTAGTTATATTTCTTGTTTCTCATATTATTTTTAATTTTAATATAATGTAAGTTGTAATTATTTTAATTATTGGCTCTTGGCAGAAATATAGCCTTAAAAAAATTGCGGGGAACTGCAGTGATAAAAAAAAACTTTGTAGTGGGTTTTTGTTGTTGGTTGACTTTTGAAACAATTTAAAATGTCCAAAAAAACGTATAAATTTGATACTTCGACGAACATTAAATTTGTGGAGTCATGATGGCGACTGAATAGCGACTACGACTCGAAATACGATTCTTGCATTGAAATTTTGTTTACACGGAGACCTCCAAAGATCAAAGGCGAAGCGATTATCGCTCCTTGTAGTGCGATATCGTATGTATAGTTTACATGATAACATGTTTTTTCTCGTGCTACGATAATCGTATGGTCGAGGCGAGAAACTCGCACCATCTAAATGGGCCTTAAAAAAACCCAAAAAAGTCTAATTCTAAAAAAAAAGTTCATGTACACTTTTTTTGAAAAACGCTCACTAAATCAATATTTTGATTTGACCTCATTGAATTTTTAATTTACTTTTGTTTAGTGTAGTTCCGGTGTACAACTCTTAAACGTAGAAGATCATTACCTAATTTCTTATTTTAGGTCAACTTCAGCCGCATCCCTGGCTTCATCGCAGTCGATATGCAACGACCACGACGATTCGTTCGAGCGCAGTTACATGGAAGGATTAGGTATGCCTGATTGCTGGAATTTGGTTTTATGTACATTTCAATTACCTCGCATTCTATCTATTTATGTGAAACCTAGCTGGTACTGCCCCAAATTCTCCAAAAGGTTGAAAGTGGAAGTTATCACCTACAACTTCGGTGGCGCATAGCTGCTCTTGCCCTACGGGGCAGTTTTCCTCAAGGCCAGTGACTCAACATATGAGTCATGCCTCTACGTGCGATTTCCGCTACAGAGCGGAAAAACGCTGCTACGCGCTACGGCGCAGCACACGTAGCGATGCGTGACCTCGAATGGGTACAATACTTGCTACGCACAACGGGGTAGCCGACGTAAGCTCAAAGAGTCATCTTAATTTTTCGCTACAATGCGGAAACATGCTGTCGTAGCACACGTAGCATAGCTCGCCCTGGAATAAGCATTTTTAAAATTTTCTAATGAAATTAATTACGACGCATAGGCAATAATCCATATCCTCAAATTAAAATACGTATACTCGATCAATCAAGGAAAAATATTTGAGCAAGCAATGTGCTGAAAATGAAATGATTATATGATAACATTTATCGGGACTAAATACGATTCAGTTCTCACAAACCGTACAGAACCTGATTCTTAGAACCTATATGTATATGTTGATACAATTTCAGGCTTTGGCAACGTGACAGATTGTAACGCTCTCCTCCCCTTACCTCTTTCTGATTACCCCTTTAATCTCCCCCTTAATTCTATACAATAAAACACTCCCGACTTTAACTACTTTCAACTTCCCAAAACTACCCCAAAAGTAATCTAAATCACTCGTATGTTTATTGGATACAAATTGACATTTCTGAATCTATTTTTATGGCCTTGAAGAAAGATTGTGATCGTCTAGTATGTGGTTAGGATCCCTAGAAGCGAGTAGCAACCCTGATTCTTTTGCAAATATGAGGATTCACTGGAAGATAACCTAGTTACTTAAGTTAAGTGAATGTTTAAAGAAAGCTAAGAGGATTTGCCTAAACTTATTATAATAATGTAAAATCTAAGACTAAGAGTAATAATATAAATAATTAATTAATTTATTGGTATAAAATCCCCGACCCTGGATAATGTGCTTAATATTATGTACAATATCCAATTGTCCATTCACCTCTGAAAGAAGGTGATACTATTCTTACCATTTTATAATTTAATGGTACATTATGTTATAGGTGCAATTTATTGCAAATTTTTGGTAAAAGGATTATAAAGAATAACTCTAAATGATCGATGAATTTAATATTCTTACAAGATCTTTTGTGAAGAGTTTCCTGGTGTATTATGGAATATCAGAACACTCCTAGTATAACCACGTTCTCTCGTTGGTCGGGGTGGGGTAAGGACTCCTATTGTTAATTAGCTGATGGGAAATGGACCATTATACGGTCATCTTTTGATTAAAAATGGACCTTTATCTTCAGTCTTCTTTTCACAACAAATAAGTATTGAAGTCTTTTGAGCTTATTCTCGACATCTGGATTTAGTCTCTCTCCAACTATGAAGCTCTCTTAATAAAGAGTTAACAAATAATATCTCTGTTACCCGAAATCATAATCCAAGCATACTGATAAATGAATTAGTCTACTTTCCAAGTATCGCAGAACTAACTCCCAACTTTGTGTTTCACTCGGTTGGTATACCAGATACCTAGTTATTAAATTTCAAGGAATTATACCATTATTCTTAAATGTTAATGAATACCCGGAGGGAAACTTTATCCTTTTGCAAAGATAACAGCTCTACGACATTAACAAAAGAAATTAAACTTCTTTAAGTATAACAACCCACCTGACTAATAAACATGCCTACGAACCAAAGTTCGCCTATGCGCTTTAATGCCTTTAAATTTAAATATTATAGTTTAATTAATTTACATTAGTTATCTGAAGGCTAATACTATTTAAATATAAACTCAAAGATGTCTGCTTTATTAGACTGATAATCCTTTCCCTACATTTACTGTCTCTTTATTATTATCATTATTATTTAATCTTTATTGAACTCTAGTCAATTACTGACTAGTATTTCACTTGTAGATTTAAATATAATTACTCATAATTTTATAAGTTTATCTTTTAGCTCTGTTAATCTCCACAATTTAGTTTCCTATGAAAATCTAACATGTTTAATAATTTAATGTAAATGAATGAATGTTCAAGGGTAAGTATGCTAATTCAATAAATTTCTAAGAGTTGTAAAGGACTTATAATGATTTTAAGTCAGTTTATTGGGCTTAAGAATGTAGAGAGTTATGGTTCCTGTAAAACTTAAGTTATTACATAGAAATTTCAGTATATAGTCATTCGCGAAATTGCATAAATTACCTAGAAAAGTAAAATCCTTTAATGACTCACAAATATATACCTTAACGAAGGTAACGAATTCATAAAGAAACGCACAATTTTAGTACAATGCAAATTAAAAGTCATTCCTGAAAAGCAACATAACAAAATCTTCTTCTAGTACCTAAAAGGGACACACACTCACACAAAACTAAAATAAAACATATCTAAAGACGCTCAATTACCTAGATCGAATATCACACTAGACACAAACAATTTGTAGCTCAAATTCCTAGGGAAGTAACATATTTGAATAAAAACAACAGAAACTAATTTGCCTGAATTATGCAATCAACCTTCTGTCATCTTATTTCATAATAATAAACAATTAACAGAACATTATCGGACTTCAGGTTCTACATTATTAATGACTTTCCTTTAATATCTAAGTTAATTTCTTTAACATTCATCCGATAATGTAGATTATAAAATCTCTCACCAGGACAGCTACCACCTTCCCCGTTCAATTCAAAATCTGTGTCAATCTGACTTAATATCACTTTCTAATCAAATAATCACTGCTGAAATGCACTCCAAACTTTGTTGTCAGCGTTAGCTTGAAGACGATTCCCCTCTTTTTCTACGTTAAATTCAAAGATGAAACATGATTTGCCGGCAAATCAAATTCCCATCAACTAGAGGTTCAGGTCTATCTACCGGTGTGAAGTGTTTATACATCGGAAAAGGATTAGTAAAAATAATTTTCAACACACCTGCTCGTAAAGTAGGTCTTATTACAGCGTATTTACACTGATAATGCAGAATATTACCCATGCCGTGCCTTTTACATTACATTATCGCACTAGTGCCTTTTCATTACATATCTTTTTAAATGTTAGCAAGAAGTATTAATGTTTCGAAAACAGCTTAGTAGTTATTTGCGTAAATATAAAATTCAATTCAAAATGTGATAAATAATTAAAGAATTTCATGAAACTGCTTGTTAGCTTGTTGGTATTTATATTTTGACGGTGTATTTTTACCTATAAATACCCAATTTCAAAATTTATAAATATGTGGCTGATTAGCTACTTTGCCGGTGCCCTTATCTCAGACTTGCGCGCGCATGCAGCGCTGAGCGCGCGAAAAAATAAAATTACGGCCGCCATCTTTTAAATGGGTTTCTGTTTGTTAAGTTTATTCACAGTATTGCATTTCGTTAGTGTTGTTTTGTAAAATGTCGAATTTAGATAACGAAGAATTACTTATCGAGTGTACGCCGCCAGATATCATAGTTGAAGCGCAAAATGCGAGTGATAGTCTTTTGCCCTCAAAATCAAAAGATAAATACATGCAAGCCTACGCAAATTTCATTCAATGGAAAAATAGCAAAAATGCAAGCTCTTTCTCAGAGAACGTGTTCATGGCTTATACTTTAGTGAACTGGCGAAGAGGTATAAACCTAGTTCGCTTTGGTGTATATATTCTATGTTGAAGAGTACCGTGCAGAATAAAAATGCAATTGACATCAAAGCGTACACCAATCTAACTGCATTCTTGAAAAGACGTTCAGACGGCTTTTACAGTCGAAAATCCAAGGTTTTAACACCTAATGAAGTGGAGAAGTTCATTAAAGAGGCACCGGGTAATCAATATAACTAGCGACAAAGGTCAGTTCCACTATTTAGTTTTGTATTCATTATTATAATATTTGTAGGCGGTATTGTGAGTGTTGATATAATAGGAACTAAGTACGATTATTATAACTTAATTATGATTTTATTTATTTTCAGGTCGCATTAATATTCGGAATTACTGGTGCCTGTAGGCGTCAGGAATTAAACAACATTACGACAAAAGATATAGAGAATCACGGAGAGATGCTACTTGTCAAAATTCCGAACACTAAAAATAAAATTCCTCGGTCATTTACTATTCACGGACCATTTTATGAAATAGTGAAAAAATATGAAAGTTTACGTTCAACAAAAGGAAAATCTGACCGGTTCTTCCAAAATTTTCAAAACGGCAAATGCACGAGTCAGCCTATCGGAGTGAACAAATTTGGATCGATGCCTAGAGAAATTGCCAAGTTTTTAGGCTTACCACAGGCTGACGCTTACACCGGACACAGTTTTAGGCGGACTTCAGCTACATTGCTGGCTAATTCAGGAGCCGATATATTGACTTTAAAACGCCATGGGGGATGGCGATCTAATAATGTCGCCGAGTCATATATTGAGGACTCCATCCAAAATAAAGCCGACATAAGTGCCAAAATAACACAAGCAATCCATTTGGAGCCACAATCCAAGAAGTTCTGCCCTGAACCGCGTCCTTCCACCTCATATGCCAATGATGATTTGGGATTTCATACGTTTGCTAATGATGAAACGCAATGTTCTTCTACCTCCTTTCAGAATGTTGCATTATCACCGACATTTACAGTTACCCAAGAACAAAGCAATGAAATAATTAATAATACAATTAAACATACAGTACAAATGCCTCATAAGGCGGTAGCATATCATTTCAATAATTGTACTTTTAATAACTGTTTCAATAATTAAAGTTTTTAAATAAATGTGAACTTTTATTTACTTTTCCTCGCAAGTGTGTTGAAAAACGTCGTATGAAACACGTGAGCATTGGTCATTACACTTCTCGTCTTCATTAAGCCTTCGCCTTCGGCTCAGGCTTAAAAACCGACTCGAGTGTAATGACCAACATAGCACACTTGTATCATAATGTACTATAATAGCCAATCTATTCTCTACAACTTCTATTATTAATTTTTATCAAGATAATTATAAATGATAACTATAATTTTGATCCAGACAATTAATTAAAAGCTCTATTTCCTGAGAATTGAGATTCGAACTCAAATTCTACAATAATATTCATCATATCAACTATAATTTGACCTTTCTGATGGACTTTCCATACTAATAAAATATATTTTAATCAACTAAAGTTACTAGAGGATAAAACAAGGTTGGATAATACTATAAAATCAACCTCGTGAAACTCTAATTTATTCAACTGTTAGCATAACTGAACTATAATAGATCTTGGACTTACTTCAAAGTTGTTTAGAAAACTACTGCGCTTCCAAACTCCACTCCTTAGCGGCTATAGTCCAGTCTTCCTACGCTCCACAGCTCCCTGAAGGCCGCTCTCCTACTCCAACCCCAGAAGACCCGCCAGGGCCTCCGAACAAAGCTCTCCAGAGCCCCGACAGAAGCTCCAGACTTGTTCGCTTTAACACTTCCACAATTCACTGCGTCCCAAGGACCTTTACACCGCAAACACTAATTATTTTAGCCGTAATAACTTGAGACTATCTTTAATTCAGCACAGCCCCGACTGGCAGCAATTCGACCTATTCCTCTCAACTCCGAAATAAAACTAACTCTCAAAACCTCTTCCCCATCCCTTATATAGTCTCGGCAATTTTCCCGCCTTTCTATCCCAAAATAAAAGATAAAAAACGTAAGCAAAATTAGTACGATTAGTATCTTTAGTTCGGTGTTTGACCCCTTCCTCTTCCCGCCAATAATTCCACAGATCCTACCTTCCACTATGAAACGTCAAAACCAATCTCGTTACATTTTCCCTCTCTTTCATTTTAAACAAATCATTCAGAAATAGCAGATATTGATGAATTAGCGGGAAGTTTCATGGTAAAGGCATATTTTCAATTAAATGTTTTTAACTATTTCATAATGATTTTGCTTTAATATAGACTAAATAGTTTATATTTTTGATATATGAATGTGTATTAATGATCTGCATAAGGTATTTTTGTTATTCCTTTTGTATTTCTTATATAATTTCCTAACCTTAAATAAAACAAATTTCATGTTTGTCAGAAAATCCGTTTAATTCATTTCTTTAATAGTACACTTTTTAAGTACTGGATAATTTATATGAACTAACCTTCTCTTAATTAACTTATTGTTTAACTTAATAACCAAATGTGTGGTATAATTTTGTCATTAGATTTTGAACTCTATAGCTCAGACTATAAGATTGATTTTTACCAGTTTTTTTTTCAAATGTTTCTCAGTGAATTTATTTGTCAAGTAAATGCTATTATCTGGCAATGATATCTCTAATCTCTAATTTACATAACTTAACATTATATATATATATATATATATATATATATATATATAGAATATGTGCGAAACCAGCTAGGTGGATTCGTCACAAGATATTTGACTCGCTCGTACAATTAAATTAAAGAACCAAGTATTATTCAAACTGTCGAGTAAGGAAAAGTTATGGACTAAGGCTTTTTTTACAGATGTGGAAGATGTCCGGAAACAGGCAATCGAGTGGGAAGTCAGGCTGCGAGTGGCAGGCGAGCGGCTGGCGCGATGCGTGCGAGTGCGAGACCGCTTGCGCCGCCAGCAGAAGAGGTTGTGTGCCGCCTTCACCGTGCTGCTACGGCACATCAGTAACTATAACAAACATGTAACTAGATGTGGGAGTGGGAGACAAGCAGGCAGTCGAGTTGGAAGTCAGGCTACGGGTCGCTGGTGGCCCAGAATTGTGGTTGTACCAATACTTGTTTGATGAAACCAGATCGCCTCTATAGAAACAGATAAATTGTAAATAATATGATCATAATAAAACAGATTTTATAAGAGCTCGAGAAGGTGTGAAGGCGTCGAAGGAGGTAAACGTTTCCAATTTCCGTGATTTATCACTTCATTTCCTGGCAATGGCGTTTTTCAGACTGCATTATAACACAAGTTGCGAGCACTGTAGTAGCGAGAGGTCTTTATGACTGCAGCCGTCAAATTCCATCAGGAAGATTGGTAGATTTTGACACATACAACTCTTGTCACAGTGCTACAATATAGTTTGAAGCATATCTAAGTGTACAAGCTTCTTGTCATCAATTTGAAAAGATACCATCGCGCCTTAGACAAAAGATGCATAAAACCAATCTCGTGAGAACGAAATCTTGTACTTTTTCTAAGTTAGAAAAAGTACAAGATTTTTACTTTTATTCGCTAAGTACGATAAGAAACTTCGTTCAAAAAAAAACATATTCCACTGGACAAGCTGTGCAATGCTTCGTAAATAATCAATACTTCTTGCAATTATTTCGTTTGTGTACAGCCTGCCGTACAGTATGTAGGTACGCTGATCACATGAAGCTATCAAACAGTTCTACTTTCATGCAGTTCGAGTTGCAGTTATGTAGACAGTCTTAGAATAAAAGCTACCACTATAAATTCATTCATGAAGGCTTAAAATAGCATTACGCACTTCAAAGCAGACTGGGATCGGCGCCTCGCGTCTAATACGACTCGACACTGACGTACCGTACCGTACACAGGCAGTTCGCGAAATCGATACACAACGCACACAACCACGCTGCTTCAAGCCTTCAGGGCGCATGCCCGTGGCAGGTACCACGAATCTCCCCGTTCGCATCCTTGTCCTGTGAACAGGGTACTCAAGTGCATTCACGTCCTGCGATATAGCTGTTTTACATGATATCGTGGTACAGAGCCAGCGGTCCCGTCGCTTAATTTCGCGACTTTCCCAGTAAACATCGCATCAGCTGGTCGAATACGCAGCCTCAAATGCTTTCGAGATATGGCAGATAATTCTCAGTTCTCAACTCGGTTGTCGGTGGTAATTGTTGGTAATGTCGGGAGTGGTGTGGTTGGGCTGACGATGGTCACCGCAGCGACACTGCAGTCAGGTTGGGTCACTGACTTGGTGGTGTAGTGAGGATATGCGTGTGTTCAATGACTTCCTTAACCAGGACAGATGAGTGCCATCCTCAACTCTCTCCGGAACTTGGCTGCCTCGTCCAGGGCCGGCACAGGTATATTTTTAAATTAAATTATACGTCAATAACCTTTTCTTTGAAGCCATTTAAGTTTTTTATTCACGGCTAACCTTAATTAATGTAATCTTGAGAGCAACTCACATGGGTGACATAGGTTGTAAAGAATGAAATACCTACTGCAATTGTTTGGTCAGGTTTAAAATAGGTACTATTAAATTTAATGATTTGAGGTTATTTTCATTGGTTCTGTATAAGGGTTTTTTGATGACAATTCGCGGGCCGCAGGATTTATTTAAAATGTATGATGAGAAAGATATTTGTTTTGATTTGAGTATCATACTTTAGAATGACACACAAATTGAACGTACCTACTCTAATGTAAATAATATGCTCTAAATCTTTTTTACAAAAATATTAAGACTCTATTCTTGAAGCTTGGAAGTGAAAAGTTTATTATTTACCCAAAGTGTATTAGGTACCTTACTTAGACATTCGTAAAACAGTACTTCTTCTTAACATCGAAAATTAAATACATATTACCTGCCTTGTACCTATATGACACAAAAAAAGGAATGAAATGTCTCTTTTCAACTCATTATATAAGAAAGAGACTTCCGCTGGTATTACAAATTACAAGCTTTCGAAAACGGGCCCCGGGTATAAACTTTCGATCCTACAAAATCAATCCTAAAAAATCTAGATACTTCCCAATATGAGACTCTCGCAGCCATAAAACGAGTTAAGCCTTAATCTAAACTCGCATATTTGCACATAAAAATAAAATTATGTTCATTAAAAATTAAGCCTGACAGCCAGACAGCGACATTCGAAAACAATAGGAACATCGAGGCAAGTTGTAGGCAACCGCCACAGGAGCACAAAGGCCTTAACTAATGCGCCGCTGTGCAATGATAACTCTTTTCATCACACTTGCTCATAAATGGTGTTATTCCATGCCTGTATACAAAAGGACAATGGTCTAAATTGTTCCCGCGGGAGTTATGGTGAGTTTGTATTCCCTAGGGAGTAATGAGCTTGTGTGTGATCTGATTGGCTTAAGCAAATTTTGTTGCTCTGTGATTGGTTGAAAAAAATCTAGTTGGCCACGCGCCGCAAGGATGCTGTTCTGTTATTGGTTGAAATATTGAAGCTGCGCGCTCCACTAGGACTGGTCTGAAAGTGAAGTTGTGATATGATTGGTGCGGTTGTATGAAACTTAGATTTTTCTGTCTTTTGTAGTTATTTATTTCCTCGCAAATGTGATGAAAAATATGGTGTATAACACGCGCGTAAGAATATACTATTCTTCTTTACAGAGTTAGACTAGACGGAATGGCCTGTTTTTTTTCGCTCAGTACCTATAATCTGATAAAACGACACCTTCAATTTATTTCAGATATTTTAAGCTTTTGTCGGCAACTTCGTCAGTCTAAATCATTTTAATTGTGCTAATTAATAAGTCTGAAGTCAAAAGGTTAAAAAGCATTACTTACACGTATATTATGATCTCAAACTATCAAACTATTTTCAGACGAAATTTTCTTTTAAGCAGGTCTTGGAAGGGTAACAAATAAACAGATAGAGTAACGTAGAGTTAAGTATAGATAATAAAAACAGTCCCTACAGAAAGTTGGTAACGTATATACAAAAAACTAAAATTAATCATTCCCTATTATCCTCATTTGAAATAGGTTAGATATAGGGATATCAAAAATATATTTAAAGTAAATGGACGACTTAACTATTTCATTATTATTAGCATATCACTCACGCTCATATTATTTGCATGCGATTCGTAAACCCAGACATCAGTAAATACTGCCATCGCTCAGGAACCTTAAAACGCGCCGCTGTCATACGTAGAAAATTAAACATCGCACAATCCACACCACACAAACACGGCACAAAATGTACACATCATATACTTAATTGATGTTCACTGTACAGTGTAAGTGTACGCACCCTTCTAAATGCGTTTTTTTTATAAGTACTACGACGATGACAAACAAGCATGGTAGGTACGCAGACATCATAGGACGCTTGAGAGGAATTACAAGCGCGTTAGCGACCCTTTATTGATTTGAGGATTCGCTGCGTTGACAGCTAGAAACAAATGCAGGTCCCCCACTCTCAACGCAGGGCATCCTCGGGAACTCCGACCTTGGTCACCACCAGGAACAGGAACAGGAACACAACAATAGTGACAGAGTAAATACTAGGTATTATCATAAAAAATCGGTTTTATGTAAGACGGAAGTTACTATGCTCGAAATATATGAGCGAAATGACATTCCGCTGTGCACTACCCCTCTCAAATTATAATGTATCATATTGCTATGCGCCACGTCGTCTTAGATCAAGAAATACTTAATATTTTTGTAGCAAGAATGTTTACGGCAAGCGCTTGATGTCACGCGAACACAATCATATGGCGTTACATAGGTGTGTTTATATGTATATATTTGTTGGTAAAGGCTCAAGCATTTTCATACTCATCTGACAGCTCGCGCCTCGCACCTCTCACAGGCGTAGCCTGTCCATGAGCAAAGCCTTAGTGTGAATTGGATACACATGCAGCGTTCCACAATTGACCAATATATTTCTGTACAGCGGGCGAAACCGGCGCCCGGTTCGGCTTGGCGCCGTCCGGCAGCGAAGGCCCCGGCGAGGGCGGCTACGCGGAGTGGCTCCATGCCATGCGGCTGGTGGCGCGGTTGCCTGCTGGCGTACCACAGCACTTTCGGAAGAAGGTAACCCTGGCTATAGCTACAGCTGTTCAGCTCATCATTGCACGCGACTGTATGTGTGCGAGCAGTTATAATTGCCGCCGTATGTGTGCGTGATGTGCCTGTAACGACGACTGCCATTGTCACTGCCACACAAATCAAACCTGCATATAGCTACAAAGCGTACGCTCACATGCAGACATACGCGCAAAGATGAGTTGTAGTGTCTATACAAATAATGAAGTCTATGTGGGATACACATAACCACGGGATGATTTTTCTAGAATCTAGGATCGTTACTCCAGCTTCAAAATACCGTTGAAGTTAGCTGCAAGTGACTCATAGGACTCAAGAAAAGTTAGGTGCCCACTCTTATCGCCCGCACACTTTGTATTCAGCGCCGTCCCCGCCGCTGCGTGTTATTACACTCAATTTCACTCAAATGCACCATACGTTTGCTGTTCTCAATATTATCTGGGACATCATCAGCAAACTTTGTACATTCTATCGTACTTAATTAAGTTAATTAGCACTAAGCAGTCTGTACCTGGGGTCTATAACTCCAAGGTTCATCAACGTCACATAAAATAGATTAAAACATACGAGTATGAGTCTGTAGATTGATGTAGACTGTCAAATATTAAAGTCCAGTTTAGCACTCTAATTGAGTGTCTTTCATGCACACCAATACATTATCTACAAGTCAATCAGAAATAAATGAAAACTCATAAGTAGTAGGTAGTTGTTTATATTCCTGTAAATATTGTTAAATTGTCAAATTATTTAACCCTCTTTACAGTGCAACGCCAAACGTCATTTTATTTTATTTGTCTTTTCAAAGTCATGTTATGGATCTCCAACAGCGATATATGTCACTTTATTGAAGTTCACTCTAAGAACTACTCCCAAATTAAGGTCAGTGCATACGTACAATGATTCTCCAATTCAGAAGTCTTAAGGTTAAACGATTCGGTCTGAATAAGTTAACCGAGATGGTTTAAAATCGTGATACATTACAGTTTCCATTTTAGGAACGTAATGATAAATGCAACTCGTGATGTGGATGTGACTCCATTGTTTTTTTCTTTTTATCGAGAACCAGCCTATATAATACTTTGGTTATTTACCCTTAGGTTGCAGTGTGGAATATTAATTAATAATTGAGATAACTGTTTAGTATTTCCCACGGATAGCGCTGCCATCAGCCTCACGCGACTCTCACAGACCCGCTAGTGTTGCCAAAACTGTCGTGCGCGTTTATTAAAACGCTACATAACATCAAAGACTCAGAAACAAATTCTCAGCTCACAGACAGGACCACTAACCACTAAACTAAACCTAAGCTAAACCGTTCGTCGAAAGAATGCCGATCTTCATTTTGCTACGATGCCAAATAAGGTGTAGGTAATATGGTGATTGACCGATTTAGAGTTTAATAGTAACTTTGTTGTTTACTGCAACCAACTGGGCTCGCAAGGGACGACGGCAAGAGGCCTGACGGCATGACGCTGGTGCCCTGGAAGTTGGGTCGTCCATTGGTATGGGACGCTACGTGTGTAGACACTTTGGCGCCGACCCATCTTTCGGGCACCAGAATTAATGCTGGCTCGGCTGCATCCTCCGCAGAAGACCTCAAACGCCGCAAGTATGCCTCCCTAGGGAGTGGTTACTTATTTGAGGCGTTTGGGGTCGAAACACTGGGACCATGGGGTCCAAGCGCGCGCCGACTTTATAAGGATTTGTCGGCGCGCCTAATAGACGCCAGCGGTGACCAGAGGGCTGGCCTATATTTTGCTCAGAGAGTGAGCATTGCCATCCAGCGTGGCATTGCTGCCAGCCTTCTGGGCACACTACCCTCTGACAGCGATTTGGGCCAATTTTTTTATCTTTAAGTTTTAATTTATAGTCTTTTTTTGTCTTTGTAGGTTAAGTTTTTATTATCCTTGTTCTTTTATCAATATATAACCTATTAGAAGTTGGACATAATATACCTATACTGCAACTTATATACGCATATTGCTTGTATCAGCGCAACCTAAAGTGTATAAATACATCGGTAGTACATTGAATAAAGGTTTCAATAAGACAGTTTACTTACTACTTATCGGCCACGTGCCATACCTTCCTCATATATGTACATTTAGTACAGAGGATTTTTCAGTTTTCGGGTGTCAAAATCCACCAATCATGTTGAATCATGATTTATTTTATTTGTATAATATACATCTCTGACAAAAATACCTCTCGCCACTGCGCCGCCAGCTGGTGAAAAGCATTCTGGAAAGCCTTCTTTGAAACCCACCGTGAATAGATTAAAAGCCGTGTGCCGCAGGCTCTCGGCTTGTCAAGTGTTTGCATACACCATTACATTGACTCACCCCATTCCATTACGTTTAAGCATTATTTGATCTGATAAAAACGAATTCGAAAAATACAGCTTACTAATGTAGGTGTTCATAAGTCGATACCTAGATATAAAAAGAGATAAGGATTCAAAGAAATATTCAAATTGCGCTAACGTAATAGCTCAGATTACGTTATCAGGGTGTCATATTGGATTTACATTAGGGATTTACAGATCTCAAAGTTTCCACATCAGTGCCCCGCGCTGAGGTATCTGATGTTTTTATAGACTTGAAGGCATTCGGCTTTATGCCGCCCTAAACAGAACAAATAAGAATTTATTTTATGGACAGTTGAAAACATTTATATTCGAACGTACCCTAACTCTAAATTATCTGAATACGGCTTTATAGTGAAACCCAGTTCAAATAACTTTCGAGCAAAAAGCACGATATATATCTCTGGCCCAAATTATGAATAGTTGTTACAAACAAGACCTAGGAGAGTTGTGACAATTTTTAATTTTAGGGGAATATCTCGCTCCAGAAACATTCCACAGTTACGACCTATGTGAATAAATGTAGCACCATTCCTTCCCTTTCCAAAACAATAATCAAAATTAAGTAAAGTATTACGGTTTCCGAGAAAATCAACAAAAAGAAAGACTACTCCCTTTGTCACAACTCCCCTATCACCGAGGTAAGATGTGACAGGTACCGAGGAAAATTGTGACAGCTATGTATTTAGACTATTTGAATATTAAAAAATACCATTACACATATTATAAATAAATGAAACATGTTTCTTTTTGCAAAAAGTAGTTTAATCATCTTTTAGCACATCAAGTAGGTACCAACAAACACAACGTATAACCTTTCCATAACAAGTAATTTTCTGCCTCTCCTTCGTCATCACCTGTTCTCGTCTTCTTATCAGTCTTCTTGGCTTTTTTAGGTTTCTTCTTATCTTCGCTTAAGACACACTTTCTCACATTCTTCGCCTTCCTATTGGCTTCTATAGCAGCTATTTCGTCCTTAGTAGGTGTGTCAGTAAGCACAGCAGATTTGATTTTGCGTCTGTTCGGTTGACTGTTTTTTCTTGGCGGAGCTTTTGGCAATGGCCTGACTGATTCTGGCGAGAAGACATTAGAAACAGTGGCAAGAGGACTATGGGCTGTTAACGTGGAGGCAACAGGTTCATTTGCATCACTGTTCAGGACTGGGCTATGGGCTGAAGATCTGGAGGTAACAGGTTCTTGAGCATCGTTGTTCACAATTGTGCTACAGGCTGTAGATGTGGATGGAACAGGTTGAATGGCATTATTATCCTGAACCATATGGACTGTAGAAAAATGAAGTCAAATAGGAGAGTTGTGACAGGCTGTCACAACTCTCCTAGGTGCTCAAAATTACGACTTGGTCCGAATAATAATTCAAATTTTCTAAACACGATGCAAACACAAAAAATCAATGCCACGTTTTGAGACTTACATAACCACACAACTTAAGAAAAAATAACACAACAACGCACATGTAATAATATATGATATAAATTCAATCAAAATTTTGACGAAAAACTTACTTTTCGCATTTTTTTGCACGCGACTACGAAACCGCTTCGCGTGCGCCGCCGGCGGGTACCGAGTCAACTAGCGCGTCTCTAAAGCGTCAATCGAGCGTTGTTGGCAGCTCGCTCACCTTCATAGGTAGGGAGAAATCGCGTCTGTCACAACTCACCTCTGTCACTAATCTCCTAAGTTTCCCCTACAACTTATTATAAAGGCTGCTTTTGACGCGTCAATTGTACTCGTAAAAAGGTGTATCTATGTTTGTGTAGAGTCGAGAACGATACCGTTATTTATGCTCTTTTACAAAACCCCATAATTCATAAAACTTACCAAACCTCTGTTAAGTGATAAAAATGGGGTTTGTCTCTTTCTTAAATGGCAAACTGACATATAAAGTCATACGACTTGTAACGGCATTTTAGCTAAAATCGGTTTAATGAACTTTTATGGATAAGGGGAAGCGAATACCTAAATCTTAACTTCCTTCCTCCAAATGAAATGTTTTCACTCAGCGCACCTGATAAAATAAAGTAAGCCTACACGTAACCCGATTACATTTGTTCATTTATTCCCGACCTGCTACTTAGGAAAGCTACGTTGCTTTCAAGTACCATAAAATCGATTACATTAAGTAAGTAAATGTACTTAAAGAAATCGTTCTCGAAAGAAAATGAGGTACGAAACACGAAAAGGTCAAAAAGTGGGTAGGTAGGCATTCAATCAATCAACGCAGGCTCTTGCAGTTGACATTCGACGTTTGCCACATCTTCGATTGGTACGTAACGAAGGTACAGTCTAGGAATAAAAATGTTCGCTACTTTTCGACTTTATTTCAATGCCTTGAAGGTTCAAAAGTAACGAACCTTTTCACATGTCCTAACTGTACTTAGGTACCTATTCTTTATTCGACGAAATAAAATACAGGTATTAAGAAAATATGTTAACGTTTTGCTTGCCCTTTTCAGGTTTGATGCTATATTTAGAATTTATTGAAAATGTTTTGAACAACCTCGTGCGTCACAAAACTTGACGGAGGTTGTTTATTTATAAACTCAAGATTTCCTGCTGTAAATAATAAATGTTATTTTGGACGAAGATTATTTTGGTCTGAGGAGAGTAGGAATATTACATTAAATTGAATATTAGTGTTATTTTATGCATGTTGGTGTGTAAATCCCTGAAGATACAATTGTATGTGTATGTGCAGCTATGGATGACCCTGGCCGACCGTCACCTGACCGCGCGGGGCATAGACTGGCCCATGGCGGAGCGCGCGTGTTTCCGCGGCACGGCGCAGCCCGATGACACGGAGCTCGGGGCGCAGATCATCAAGGTAACTTCTAAATAATGGAAGGGTGAGTATCCACCAGCTGTGTGAGGTAGTGGAGCGGCGTGCAAGGAAAAAAACCCCCACATTGCTAGCCTCGCTTGCGCATCTCTCAGTTCTGGTGGGTATTCAATTACGTGAGTCTTTATTCTAAAACCCCCTAACCCTTATGGTGCTTTTGTACGGTCAAGGACTTTAATTGTTGAGCCATTTCGGTGGTTTTTTAATAGATAAGCTATGAAGTGTCCAGTATAAAGTGAGCTCTAAATGTTTCAACAATTTATTAAAATCCGTGACTGACAGAAATGTGCAAGGTACTAACTGGTGAACGAGGATGGATAGGCTTCCTCTAGCAAAACGACGTTAGGGCAAACAAACCCATCTAAATTTCAAAAAATCATTAGGTACCAAGCTAGGGAAAACATAATTGACACGCGGATCTAATTAATATGGACTCGAATAGGTAGGCAGTTATCATAATTATTGTCAGAAATTGGTACACTCCACGATAAATTTCGCTATAATTCGATTCAGGCTCCTCCGATACATCAACTCTTTGCTAATACGTCACATCAAATTAAGTTACCAAACGCCGGCAGTAAATAGAACGATAAAAACTCACGTAAACCGTTTATTTGCCAAGAAATAACAATTTGCCGGGAAAGTGCACTAGAACGTGTACGGTTTATCAACATATATTTAAATACGATTGAGGTTGCAAGGGTGGGGTAGGTAATAAATAAACATCAATTTGCTTTATAGGATTTACACCGGACGGGCTGCTCTCTTTTCTGCGGCACGGAAGGCCGAGAGAATCAAGCCATGCTACGACGGGTCCTGTTGGCGTATGCAAGGTAACTACATTTTACATTTTGAGAGGTTTTGCAAAGGTATGTGATGTGATTGTGTTTTGTTTACAGATGGAACAAAGACGTCGGTTACTGCCAAGGGTTCAATATGTTAGCAGCTATTATTCTGGAAGTTATGGATAAATCGGAGTCCGAATCTTTGAAGGTTCGTTACTTTTTTATTAAACTTAGAAACATTATGTAAGATATTCATTCGCCAACAAGTTTATAAGTACGTACTACGTATACGCGTATCACGCGTATGTATAAATGTAAAATACTTAGCAATCTCCGAGAAACACACTTTATCCGTATGTTATCCGTTGAAATTGAAATTTTTCATATAAAGTGTTGAACCGTCGGACTACCAAGTTTTTATCTCTATTTTATTCGATCATGCGTCTTTAAAGGTCATGATATATTTGGTGGAGGCCGTTCTTCCCGAGGGTTATTTCGCCGACGACCTCCGAGGGCTATCAGCAGACATGGCTGCCTTCAGGGACTTGCTGCGACTGCGGTTGCCCCGGCTAGCCAATCATATGGATCACTTGCAAAGGATATCTGACGGTATGCATGATTATGAATATAAGTAATCTCCTATGAAAAGCAGCAAAAACGTCAGTCAGGCATTTTATAACAATGTCAAGAATATGACTGACTGAAGTGCCATTATATTGATAAGTAAAATCATCCACAGAGAAACGAAAACCCTCTCTGTCAACGAAACCCTCTCTTCTCTCATTGAAACAATTTTTTCTGTTTGTTTAAATAAAAAATAACTATGTTTGACCGTAGAAAATTGTGACGTACTGACTTCGATCCCACTTCACCACAAACTTGATAGTGATAGAGCGTTTTTGACGCTTCATAAAAACTGATATCAAGATCCCTATTGTCCAACGCAGACGACAATTTGAGAGATGCTCAATTACTAACCTATAATTTTTTAGTTTTTATTTAATGCACTTACTTAGAACATGTTCTAGGTGGTGGCGTAGAGCCCCCTTTGCCTGACGTCTTCACGATGCAGTGGTTCCTCACCCTGTACGCCACATGGCTGCCCCGCGAATCCCTCATAAGAATATGGGACCTCATCCTACTGGATGGAAATGAAATTCTGCTGCTCACTGCCCTGGCCATATGGGATATGCTTCAAGAGTAAGTCATCATCCTTCTAGCATTTTCCCGATTGTACCTTAAGGGTTGGGAGGCGGTGAGCGAGAGAAATGTACCAATAGGGAGCGATGCGCGAGCGCGGCCAGTCACGCTATTGGTGGTTTTTTTCCTTGCTCACCGCCTCGCAACCTCACACAACTCTGGTGGATACTCACCCTTAAGGAGCCTAGGGTCCACGTATACAGGGTATAAATGACATCGCAACGAAATCTAAAACGATGGCTTTAGACCCTTATCGTGAATTGAAATACACATAACATATGTATGTCTACTCCTTTGTCTCTGTGTGTCTTTTGTGTAGTGAATAAATGTCTTCTTTTCTTCTTTTCTTTTTTTTTTTCTTTAAATCAAGTGGTATTTTTTTCCAGCACCTCCAAGAAAACAAGTTCTGGGTAAGATTATGATTGCAGCCGCGCAATGTATGGCGTCCAACTCATAATGACGCAGGGGTCAATGACCTGATGTCACTTACACCCCGGATGACAATTAGAATAACGAAGTTATAGTAGACTAGCGTTTGCCCGCGGCTTCGCCCGCGTACTATAAGTAATTTTAACCGTCTACAAACAAGGAGCATCTCAGTTTGACCCGTATGTTCCAATTGAATTGCAATTTGGCACAAATACTTTTAAGAATTTTCATTTCCCCAATATTAAATTTGAAAATCAAAATGTTCCTTCGAACCTTCAAGAGTTAGCACCGTATTATTTATCAAATTACCTCTTCAAAAGATTGAATCATAGTTTCGTTGTTACATTTAGAACATCGAGATTAGCCTTAAAATTTCTAAATCGTGATAAGACACAATTATACCACTGACTGTCCAAAAGGCCACTTACTTACTTGGCCTCTGGCGAAAATATTAGTATAGAAACGATGGGTGATGGATAGGTTTGATTAACTATATTAGGTACCGCGCGGACTGTACTGACTTCTCATTTTGTATTGTAGTAAACACATTGAACAGGTAAAAAACTACACGTTAGGTACTACATTATTGAGAATATGGACATTGTGTAGACAACATTTTGAGCCGTTTATCCGTGTATATTTTTTCTTCTGCCTCCAAAATCCCGTTTCTCTTCAGTCGCATCCTATCAGCCCGCTCCGCCGACGAGTTCTACAGCTGCATGGGTGGCGGCGCCGGGGCAGTCTGGGAGGCGGGCGAGTCCCTTGTGGCGAGGGTCGTCGCCTTCGGCTCGGTGCCGGAACTCCCGCGGCTGCGCAGTCTGCATAGATACAGGGTGACGCCGCCCGCTCCACCTACAGCTCCCGTATGCCAGCCTCCACTACACTCTGCGGTAAGTATTCTAAGGGACTATAAATGAATGATGAAACAGCTACGCTACTTGAGTAATTCCGGTGAACTTGCTAACTAAAGACGCTGTGGTCTTTTTAATTAGTAGTATCACGGAGGCTATGCGACGGCTCTACATCTTTCCACGGAAAAGAACATATTTACGAAACTGACACAGGGAGATACGACCGGACCGGGAAAGATTACAAAATTGAGCTAAACACTTTTAGGATATTGAATGAATGAATGAATGAATGAAAGCATTTATTTCGAGTTACACAAGACTCATACAGTAAAAGTTTAAAATTACACAATTTAGCACCTATATCAAAATTAATATTAATACAGATAGGCACTGTTGGAGACATGCATTTCACAACAGTGCCTTATATACGGAGAATCAAATCTGCCTGCTATCAAACGCAGGATGGGGTTGGGGCTGGCCCGCGCCCGGCGCACCAGGGATGCGCACCGCTTGCGCATAGTTGCGTAGAAGCAGTCGACGCGCGCTTCTGCGAACATCCCTGATGCGCTGCAGAAGCGAGGCAGCCCCACCAGCACCCGGAATATTGAAATGGTTATTTACGATACAAGTGCAGAAAATAGGAAATTCGCAAGGAGTGGTGATAAATTAAAACACGACCGAAGGGAGTGTTTTAAATCGACACGAGTTGCGAATTACCTATTCGCACGTGTATCGTACAGTCGAGTTCTCCAATATCTATACAGACAACCTTTCAAAAATATCTATACACAGTCTTTATTGTTACTGACATAAGGTGTATGTGTAGATATTTTTGTAAGGTCAGCTGTATAGATATTGGAGAACTCGACTGTACAACGTTTTACAGTCCATATATGGCTCTTTAAAGTTTCAACATATACATGGAAAGTGCTCATTTTCGCACTCGTGCGGGAAAGTAACACCATGTGTACTGTAAAGATAAATTCACTAGAAATCGTTCGTAATTGTGAAAGAAAAAATATTTTCGACGGGGTTCACTTCCCGGCCGTGTACGAGGCTTTTTTAAATCTTTTAATTTACTTCTAAGAGCAAATTTCCGTAACCCTTATTAGTTTCGAATTTTACCTCATTGCCCCGTTTAAAGAATATACCCTGTATAATTGTGTCTAATCCTACTTATTTATTTAGATGCAATCAATGACGAAGAGAGGACTACGCCTGTTTTATTCCGAAGACGAAGGTGACTCGAGTGATGATGGGAATAGAATGGCGTTAGCCACGGTAATACCTATTGGCTATTTATATGTTTTACTAAATAATTAAATTGCGATATAATTACTCATTAATCATTTTCAGGTTATTCCAAGAAGAGAAGACCGTTTGGGCGCTGGTGACAGGCTGTCACTGGATATCGGTGCTCTAAAACGGCAGTATGCAAGGTTGAGGGAGCGGCAGAGACAGGCGCATGTGATCCTAGCGGCGGCTTGTGCCAGACATGCTGCAGGTACCTTAATCTATTATTATAACAATAATCCAACCATCGTGCTTTGAATGTTGTTACCATCTACATTCTTTGTTTACAGTCGGAGTACCAACTTCACCTACGTCGCTTACAGTCAATAATCTTCTCTTGGGAAAAAATGCTATTGTAAGCTCACGGGGCAGGAGACTTGGCCCACCGCCCGGTGCCGTGCCTCCATCGCGGCAAGCGCACGCTTCGAGGGAAAAGTCTTCCCCCCGAGCCCGTTCCAACGAAACCATTAGTTGGAATGAAGAAAAAAGTCGTATATCAATAAACCGACGTAATTCTGTAAAATGGAAAGATATTAAAAAAAATAAGACTGGAGAGAAAATAAGGAAAGCTTCTATTGATTTAGATGAAGCTGGTGATGGTGTCATTGTTTCCGAGCGAGAAGCAGATGAGATGGTTGCTTCGTTGAGATCACGCAGCTGTAGCGAGAGTTCGTCTTATTCATCTCATTCGTCCAGTACTGACACTAGTCTGTGCGATGAGAACGAACGTGGAAGTGATTCGGAACCGGAAATACAAGACGACAATAAAGTAAAAGTCAAATCTAGTTCAAAAGAGTCAAAACACGCATCGTCATCGATTTCGAAAGTTAAGGTTTTATCTCACTCACCTACTATAAAAGAATCTAAGATATCTCCTAGTTGCTTTTCCAAAGATACAAAGTATGCTCGATCCCCTAATAGTATTAAAGAATCGCAAACTTCTCCCTGTGCACTTAAAAAAGACACTTTTCATCTTTCACCTGTAGTCAAGGAATCAAAAGTTTCGCCATGTGCATTTACTAAAAACACAGATTACCTTCACTCGCCTATTTTAAAAGAACATAGAACATCTCCCATCAGTACTGCGATAGACACAAATTATAACCTTTCACCTATCGTAAGAGACACTAAAATTACTCCATCTAAAGAACAAAACCAAATAACGCCTTCAGAAATGCCTATTAAAACTATTACTGATTACTTAGATTCTGCCGCAGGCGAACCATTAAGGAATTACATCGATGGTTTCGAAAGCAAACGTAATGATGATAATTTGTTAACTTGCACTGAAATAGA
The DNA here is from genome assembly GCA_932294315.1 of Epinotia nisella. NCBI lineage: Eukaryota > Metazoa > Arthropoda > Insecta > Lepidoptera > Tortricidae > Epinotia > Epinotia nisella. Next base: position 16,722,581 of record OW028681.1, read on the forward strand.
CAACTATAAACGTTTAAGCCCATTTAAAAGTAAATCTCCATATTCAGATCATGGTTCTGAGAAAGGGGAGGTCCTAATGAGACTGAAGTCTGAAGAATATTCCAAAAGTACTGAATCAGTTCGATCATCAAAGCCGTCTAAGAATCTTACGGACCTCAGTCCTATTGATTTGTCTCCATGTAATTTTGAAACCGGCTACAAATCTCCCTATACTTACGATTTTGAAAGCAATTTTAAGCGACCCTCTACTTCTGAACTAGATATAAGTTCTAGACCGCCAGATATTATTGATAGTTTGACAATGTATCCAAATTTTGTGCCTGACATAGATTTGTCTGAAAAAAATATATCGGACATCGATAGCCCCCCGAGGAGCCCCGGCGCTGAGAGCATAGTGGTGAGCGAAGACGAGCCTCCCATACCACTGAGAATAGATAAATATTTTGAACACAGTCCTGAGTTTTTTGGAGCTCGTGTTACGGATCCCAATAATTCTGAAATACCAAATCGTAGAGCAGCTAAGAGGTTATCGCGAGTCCCAAAGAAACCTGACTCTTTGACTCTCCAGAGTAACCACAATGATAAAATTCTGCAAAGCGAAATGGAAAGAGCATCATCACTGCCGCAAAGCCACAGTTTTACAAAAAATGCCAGCATTAGTCCAGATATAATTGATCAGCACAAAATAAATACCCCCCTGAAACCGTATGAAGAGAAAACTAAAACTCCAAGTATTAAACAAGATAGTTTAGTGAAAACTCCTGAAACTAAAACATTCTCTCCAAAAGACTACGTTCTCAAATCTGGCCGTAAAAACAGCGAAAGAGCGCTGCAAATTATTCAAGAAAATTCAAAAATACTTAGTAGGATTTTAACGAAACAAAATATGTCTAATGTTCATACTAAAGCATATGAAACTAAAAGTTCAGAAAATTTGGTTGACGTTATTAAACCTTCTTCAAGCGCTATAATCAATAAACCAGTAGAATCAAATTTTACTGATTGCTCTTTCCTGAAGGAGTCAACATCAGATTCTTTAATAGTTCATAGGAAAAAAAACATTGACAATGAAGCAAACGAAAAAAATGATTTCGTTCGAATTAGACCAATTTCTATAGATGATCCATTTTCATTAGAAATACGTGAGGGAATTTCGCGTAATCCAGAATTTACATTGAAATGTATAAAGTCGCCTAGCAGTGAATGTTTAGGAAATAAAACTGACCGTTATGGTTGGGAAAACAAAGGTTTTCTAGCAAAATGTGATTTTAAAAATCTTTTGACTAAACCTGATAAAAATGAGCTCGATTACATAAATACTAGAAAAAGTCCAGAATCGATAGTACCCCTAGATGTATCAACTAATGAGACTAAGCGTACTTCGATTTCTGAGTGGGCTCAAAATTCTGGCACTGGAGAATCAAAAGCTTCTGTAACATTGCCCTCGTCGTCAGATATAAAGGATACATCAACGTACGAACGTCGATTTATGGCTGACGACTACAACTACCCGCTTTCCAGTAAATACAACGACTTTGTTCTATCTAAAGCCAGCGATATTTGCAGCAAAACGGTAGGGCAAGGCCCAAAAATTTGCGATAGTTTAACAAAGACTGACAACAGCCAAGTTAGTGAATTCGCTAATATAGTAACTTCATCCATTAGCTTCACCTACGAACCTTCAGCGGAAGACGATTCTCCTACTGGAGCAAAAAGTAATTCGAGCGATACGTTGTGTCAAATTACTTCACTGGACCAGGTTTCTACACCCATTTCACCAAAAATCTTTCCGAATAGGGAAACTCCGACACATCCTAAGGAGTACTTGGAAAAGAGTGATAAGTTTAAATTGGAATCGGATGATACTTGCAGCGCCATAACGTCTCTGATCGAGACGGATACTTTGTCTTCGTTGTCTTATCCAAGAAGTCCGTCTACTGGCTCGTATCATCCGTTCCCCACTCGCCCAGCGATGCGAATGCCCAAAGAGCTCGGAGTCAGACTGGGCATGTATCCTAAGGATACCGTTAATTCACCCCCAAAATAGTTTTAAACAAAATAGTGTTAATACAATACCTAGTTGTTATGACTAAGGAAAACTAATAATTTCGTTCATTGCCTTTCGTTGACTTGTACGATATTTGAGAACAATTTTGTGTTTTGAATGATTTTCTGTTTTTAGATTATGTACAATTGCTATATTTGTAATGCATCAAAACAGTATCTTTCAATTTGTTACTATTTAAATTAATGTTTGATTTGATAATTAATAGGGTATATATAGATTTATGAATAATTTATAACTTAAACATGGATTCGGTTATTTTTGGATGACAGCGCGTGATGTTTTGGTTCAGTCTCTTCAAACTAATGCACGTAGTTAGTACCTAGCTCCTCTGATCTGTCAGGTCAGGAACTGATTATTTGCCGGTATAAATAAGAGCACATAACCAATACAAACATTACAATTGATATAATATAAGAACGGCTTCGCTTGTTACCAATAAGCGTCATGAATTTGTTAAAGTATAATATTTGAACATAGAAGAAATAGCATTAAGCCGTTAACCTATTTGAGCTAGAAACAAAACAAACTCGTTGCCTTGAATCTTTTTTAAAGTTACGTATAATAAAATAATAATCCTTTGCAATATGTAATATTTGTATGATAATAAGATAGATAGATTACTTATTTGAAGTCAATGGAATTTATGGCAATTAAAATTGTTTATACCGCTATAGAGTGAAGTCCTGTCATTGCAGAATAAGAGAAGTTTTGTTGTTAGAGGAAAATATTTATTCTACAGCAATATTGACAAAATATACATATTATTATGCGACCGCTTGTCGTTTGTTTTAATTTAACACCCGACCAAACCAGGTAGGTCGATGTAATGCATAGCTTTTCCTCCGCATCAGTTGTCTGCTTGACTTGGTCGGCTGCTAACCACCTAGTCATATGGTCAAAAGTCGTCGAGCACGGGTGGGCAAGTACAGACTAGGTGCTTGTCTCCGTACATGTCATCGATACGGCCCACTGTTGGCCAGATCTTCGTCTCACCCTTCACGAACGGCTGAGTAATAAAACAATTCAAGATGGTGACTTAGGCCCAAGTTGATTTGGATTTTCGGTTTCATATTCTGTCGAGCGTACACTGAAAGAAATAAACAGTGAATCCCAATGAAATATCAGTAAACTTAACTGAAAAAACAGTTAAGTTTACTGATATTTCATTAGGATTCACTGTTTATTTCTTTCAGTGTATACATTATGTACCTAATCATATAATATATATAAGTAACCATTTATTTGGTAGGTTTACAAGTCAACTAGCGAAACTATCTAAAGGTAACTCGATTAATCAAAGTTCGCTCGATAGAAAATGGAACTGAAAAGTCCGCAAACTGGTAAGGGCGTATTTCACCTTATCATACATTATTGAACTAACCCTTTTCCAGGCATTATGTCGACCAGTAACCACATACAGACCGTCAAACATGTATCTTAGTGTCAATAAAAAAGACTGACATTTGATTGTCATTTTTCAATTACCAGCCTGAAAAAGGGTTAATACTTATTACCAAGGTATATAATAAACCCGATCTAGATTCCGATGGCACTTGCAACCATTGTATGTATAGTGTAAGTATGTTCATTTCTGTGAGAAACATCTTGGACTCAATCGGCGGTGAACAATAGTTTGTTTGCGACGAGCATTTCATAGACATTTGCCATTTTGAATGTTTGCTAAGAAAAACCAAAAGATGTACTTAGAGCAAAAGTTGCCAAATACGATCATTCCTTAACCGTAGTACCATCAGATTGTACCATCAATGGTACTAGGGCAAATAATATTTGCCGTGGTTCCATTATGTCAATGGTACTGCGGCTTATATTATTTTTTGTTACCCGTGGTACTGGATAATGGAGAATTTGGTATTTGCCTAACAGTCAATAATTAATACATATAATATTATTATTATAGAATGTAGGTAGGTTAGGTTCGTTAGGTATCTTCAGGTGCCCGAAGGGCAAACAGACCAGAAATAGGAGCCCCGCAGAGCGGGGCTCCGCCAAAACTCTCGAAGTACCAGGAGACCATACATAGGAAAAACTTGACTTGTTTTGGTATTTCGACAGTTTTGACGGAGCCCCGCTCTGCGGGGCTCCTATTTCTGGTCTGTTTGCCCTTCGGGCATCTGAAGATACCTAACGAACCTAACCTACTAAGAAGGCAAATATGGCCAGTAGGGCTGGTCCATGGTACTAGTAAACATTAGTTTTGCCGTATGCACCAATGGTACCACGACAATAAAATACTTCGGTTGTACCATCAATAGTACCACGGCAAAAAAAAACACAACAGTACCATCAATGGTACCACGGCAAAAAAAACACCATAGTACCATAAATGGTACTATCTGATGGTACTACGGTTAAGGAATGAATACGATGCATACCCCAATAGTTATAGCTTTAGTTATGGTTATAGCTACTTTATTACTCACCGCAGGGAAAGCAGCTTGAGCTCTGCTGTAAGGCCTGTTCCAGTCTTCAGATATCACAGCTTCTTGTGTGTGAGGTGCCATCTATAAAGAAATACTTTATAATTAAAACTATCAACTGACGACTGGTTAGCCTAGTGGGTAGTGACGCTGCCTACGAAGCTGAAGGTCCTGGGTTCGAATCCCGGTAAGGGCAAATATTTGTGTGATGAGCATTTGTAACTGAGTCTTGGATGTTTTCTATGTATTTAAGTATTTATATCTATTAATTATATCGTCGTATAGTACCCATAACACAAGCCTTATTGAGCTTACTATGGGACTAAGTCGATTTGTGTAAGATTGACCTCTAATATTTATTATTATTATTTAGGTATTATCAAACATCTCCAGATATTAAGACTGTATGATTGCCTCTTTCATAAGCCGGCTGTCTCTCCCCCAGGATATTGTATTCATCAATTTAACAATATCTATTGCATCCTGACGGGTGCAGTCTGTGTAGGTATCCCAATGACCAGAGACTGAATTTTTCACAAAAAATATCGATATAAAATTTCGCCATATCGCTTATTATTTCTTGTATAACGATTCTACCCGGCTCATCTAACATTTCAGCGTCGTATTTTGACATGTCAAATGTATATTGCGAATTGACTAACACTGATACCGGTCGGTATTAATAAAAAACCGGCCAAGTGCGTGTCGGACCACGCAAAACGAAGGGTTCCGTGGCTATTAAAAAGGTCGTATTGTCACAGAAATTTTACGGCACTTACGTCTTTTTCTTTGAGGAAGGCAGTCTTTCAGCAATATCTCGAAAACCTCTGAACCTATCTTGTTCAAAACAATTTTCGGTGAATGAAATTAATAAGCCCTATGTCCATGAATTTTTTCATATTTTTAAAATACACCGTTCAAAAATTAGAGGGGGGGGGACAGAATTTTAGTGACTTTCGGGGCGATTATCTCCGACTCTATTCACTTAATCAAAAAAAATGCTAAGCAACCTTCTATTTATTTTGAAAGGCCTATCGATTGATGTGCCACACGGGGGGTTACAATGAAAAAAAAAATTTTTGACTTTTAGTTTTATGTATGGAGTGCACCCCTAAAAAATTTTTTTTTTGTCATTTTAATTACAAAACTATGTAGCGGCTAACAAAATACACCTATCCTCAAAATTTTATTTAAATACACCTTATAGTTTTCGAGTAAAATGCCTTTGACATACGGACAGACGGACAGACGGACAGACGGACATGACGAAACTATAAGGGTTCCGTTTTTGCCATTTTGGCTACGGAACCCTAAAAATGCAGCAATGGGCAGGGGCCATCGACATCGTAGCTTTAATGCATGGTTTTGCTCACGCTCAAAGGTGCTCCCAGTATCTAGCGAGTGGAAAGCACAAGGTAAGCTTTTTCAAGTTATTACATACCTTTAACGGATTTAGCCGTTTGTCTATGACTCCGTCCTCTATATCCTTGATTTCCTTCCTGATGGTTATGAGCGCTTCGCAGAACCGGTCCAGTTCCTGCAGATCCTCGGATTCAGTCGGTTCTATCATGAGAGTTCCGGGGACCGGCCATGACATGGTAGGGGCATGGAATCCTGCAACACGTGAGGTTCATGTTTTAAATATTTAGACCCCATTTGACTAAACCAGAATGTGGATCTTATCTAAGGTTAAACAACATTTTCTTATTTATTCCTGGAATCAATTTCTTTTGGTTAATCGAATCGGGTGGAGGTTATACTCAATTTAATTAGGTATTGACGACTGGATTTGACGACATTAGACTTTAACGTCATAATAATAGGAATGCGCCAACTCGCTTGCGTGAAATGCGAGAAGTATAAGCACTATCGATCGACAACACAGTTAATATTCATAGACAATTCATAAACCTTATTGAAAAACAGTAAGTTCTATTAGTGGATACTGCAGCATGTCTTCGTTTCTACAGTCGACTAGAAAGATATAATATAAAATTGTGTACACAACCTTTGACGACCTCTGTAGCCTAGTTGGTAGTGATCCTGCCTACGAAGTCGGAGGTCCCGAGTTCGAATCCCGGTAAAGGCATTTATTTGTGTGATGAGCACGAATATATGTTCCTGAGTCATGGATGTTTTCTATGTATTTATTTATGTATATAACTATGTATATCGTCATCTAGTACCCATAGTACAAGCTTTGCTTAGTTTGGGACTAGGTTGGGTTGGTTGTGTAAGATTGTCCTGAAATATTTATATATTCATTATAATATTATTTAATGTTAAGGCAATAAAGTCGTGTATACATATTTTTGTAACTTTGGCCGTATCGGTCTCTTTGTACTTAGTCGACTGTACTAAGTCGAATTTATTTGCAATGAAACTGCAAGAACTTGTGTTCGGTGACGTAAAAGTATACCCGATTACCACAACCAATGAAAGCAAGTATTAATTCACTTTACTCAAAAATATTAGGGTCTACAACACAGAACAATACAACGATCATGTGACATTGCAAGCGTCCTTAGGCTGTGACCACTTACCATTCAGGCGGGCCTTACGCTTGTTTGCCACTAACGTGGTATAAAAAAGGTAAGTCAAACATTTCACAAAGCAAAGCATGCTTTCAGTTTCGGACTAATATTCTTACCAAAGTCCATTAATCGTTTTGCGATGTCTCCAGGCTCTATATTAGCGGTTTTCTTCAAGTCCCGCACGTCTATGATGAACTCATGCGCCACCAGTCCCCGCTCGCCCTTGTACAGGGTTTTGTAATGGCCCTCGAGGCGGCGAGACATGTAGTTTGCGTTCAGAATGGCTACTTGCGTCGCGCGCTTCAATCCCTTTGGACCCATCATCTGGAACGTGTTTCATAATTAGAACACGGAATCACGAAAGTTGCGCATAATGTTGCGAGTTCTTACGACTTCGACTGCCGAGTACTAGAACTCGTATAGGACTGGACAGGCTGCGGGCCTGTGAGTTCTACCGATAGGAATAATTACACCGATATTGAAACTACTACCTAGGTGAATGCCGCGCCTGTAGACGTGTATTAGAATTGGAATCCACTAAAAAAGTTATGTAATAAAAATCCTGAGCTCCATCGCACAAAACTTACTAATAATAAACAGTTGTGTAAAGTTTAGTTTGAATAAATCGCAACATAGTAAGTAAATGTAAATTACTTACCTAGTTGAAGTTTACGAGTACTTACCTTGATATATGCCCACGAAATTGGAAGGATAGCTGACGAGCCAAAAGGTGCAGCGCTCACTGATCCAAAACTGTGTGCCGCGTCACCCAAGTCCGCTAGAGGGTCCACAACTGGATGTGAAGGCAAGAACGGCGCTAGATGAGCTTTTCTGCAAATCGAAAATCTTTGTAACTTTCATGCCAGATCAAGATCGCGTTCGTTTTAAAGTTTTCTGCTAAACATACACGATGATGGTGATGTGATGTCCTAACTTTGTATTCGAAAATATTCCCTATAGGTAGGTACTAGTCGAAAATCTCGGGAATATTACCAGGAACAGCGTTAAAATACAACTAAGCCTATTTTTAGGGTTCCGATACATCAAAAGGAAAAAAACGGAACCCTTATAGGATCACTCGGTTGTCTGTCTGTCCGTCTGTCACACCCGATTTGCTCCGAAACTACTGGACCGATTGAGTTGAAATTTGGTACACATATGTAAATTGGTGACCCAAAGATGGACGCTTAAAGTAAATTACCTAATGAATTCTAAACAAAGGGGCCACTATTGGGGGTAAACTGGAAATTTAAAAAAAAAGTTTCGCAAACTGTATTGTGTGACATATCAAATGAAAGGGGTTGTTGTAAGCATGTCAGATATATATTTTTTATAATTTTAGCAAAAACAGATTGGAAGTAATTTAGGAAAAAAGACGAAAATTGACAACCCCAAGACTTCAAGACCCGACTCGATGATAACAAACGGACAACCCTCTATTATCACTTACAGTGTGTCTTATGCAATAAAGAGAAAGAATAATTCGCTGCATCAAATTACATCATTGTGTGTACCATGGGATTTGATATAAGATGATGTAGGTAATAAGATAGGTATAAGGTTTTTTTACTCACACCCCAATAGGTCCCATGCCCGGGCCGCCGCCGCCGTGGGGAATACAGAAGGTTTTGTGCAGATTGAGATGGGACACATCGCTGCCGTAGTCTCCGGGCCGGCACAGACCAACCTGCCGTTAGATGAAAATTATCACCATGTTAATGACATAAAAATTAGAACATGCGCCATGTTAGGTACTATAATGGCAGTAACTTTCAATTGAGTTGCCTGAGAAGTTTGAAATTTTCACAGCATCAAAAGATTGCGTACCTACCTGAGTATTTGATATTCATTTTAACTCGATACCTCTACGAGTTCCTGAGCATAAAGACTGACACTCTTGATAGATAAACGGATAACGAAGCTAGTGGTAATATAATGGTTTCTATTTTCTTTTTGAGGTACGGAAACCTAAAATTATGATTCTTACAGTAAAACAATTTTGTGCTATAGTATAGTCAACAGCAAAAGTAGGTTATCATTTTTTCACCTTATCGCAATGGAATAAGGCACAAAAGTGATAACTTACTTTTGCTCTTGACTGTACATTGTTGAAGAGGCTAGAAAGTAAGCAATAGATGGACGAGTTAGTTCGAGGGCCGACGCGTAGCGGAGGCCCTCGAAAGTACGAGTCCAGCTATTGCCCTTTCGGCCGAGGCTTAACATAGCTCTTTTCACGCCTACTGCGAGGAAATTGCAAAATATTATAATTTAAAATCAAAATTAAGTATCTAATTGAAGATTAAACAGGCTCGCTTGCCTCGCGCCCGGCGCGGAGGAGGAGGAGCGGGCGCACGCACGCCTGCCGACCGCGCGCGGTGCCCTGTGATTGGTCGATTGCTGTTCAAACCAGTGGCGTGAAAATATACTTTTCAACACACCTGCTCGTAAAGTAGGTCTTATTAAAGCGTATTTACACTGATAATGCAGAATATTACCCATGCCGTGCCTTTTACATTACATTATCGCACTAGTGCCTTTTCATTACATATCTTTTTAAATATTAGCAAGAAGTATTAATGTTTCGAAATCAGCTAAGTAGTTATTTGCGTAAATATAAAATTCAATTCAAAATGTGATAAATAATTAAAGAATTTCATGAAACTGCTTGTTAGCTTGTTGGTATTTATATTTTGACGGTGTATTTTTACCTATAAATACCCAATTTCAAAATTTATAAATATGTGGCTGATTAGCTACTTTGCCGGTGCCCTTATCTCAGACTTGCGCGCGCATGCAGCGCTGAGCGCGCGAAAAAATAAAATTACGGCCGCCATCTTTTAAATGGGTTTCTGTTTGTTAAGTTTATTCACAGTATTGCATTTCGTTAGTGTTGTTTTGTAAAATGTCGAATTTAGATAACGAAGAATTACTTATCGAGTGTACGCCGCCAGATATCATAGTTGAAGCGCAAAATGCGAGTGATAGTCTTTTGCCCTCAAAATCAAAAGATAAATACATGCAAGCCTACGCAAATTTCATTCAATGGAAAAATAGCAAAAATGCAAGCTCTTTCTCAGAGAACGTGTTCATGGCTTACTTTAGTAAACTGGCGAAGAGGTATAAACCTAGTTCGCTTTGGTGTATATATTCTATGTTGAAGAGTACCGTGCAGATGTGCAGAATAAAAATGCAATTGACATCAAAGCGTACACCAATCTACCTAACTGCATTCTTGAAAAGACGTTCAGACGGCTTTTACAGTCGAAAATCCAAGGTTTTAACACCTAATGAAGTGGAGAAGTTCATTAAAGAAGCACCGGATAATCAATATCTAGCGACAAAGGTCAGTTCCACTATTTAGTTTTGTATTCATTATTATAATATTTGTAGGCGGTATTGTGAGTGTTGATATAATAGGAACTAAGTACGATTATTATAACTTAATTATGATTTTATTTATTTTCAGGTCGCATTAATATTCGGAATTACTGGTGCCTGTAGGCGTCAGGAATTAAACAACATTACGACAAAAGATATAGAGAATCACGGAGAGATGCTACTTGTCAAAATTCCGAACACTAAAAATAAAATTCCTCGGTCATTTACTATTCACGGACCATTTTATGAAATAGTGAAAAAATATGAAAGTTTACGTTCAACAAAAAGAAAATCTGACCGGTTCTTCCAAAATTTTCAAAACGGCAAATGCACGAGTCAGCCTATCGGAGTGAACAAATTTGGATCGATGCCTAGAGAAATTGCCAAGTTTTTAGGCTTACAACAGGCTGACGCTTACACCGGGCACAGTTTTAGGCGGACTTCAGCTACATTGCTGGCTAATTCAGGAGCCGATATTTTGACTTTAAAACGCCATGGGGGATGGCGATCTAATAATGTCGCCGAGTCATATATTGAGGACTCCATCCAAAATAAAGCCGACATAAGTGCCAAAATAACACAAGCAATCCATTTGGAGCCACAATCCAAGAAGTTCTGCCCTGAACCGCGTCCTTCCACCTCATATGCCAATGATGATTTGGGATTTCATACGTTTGCTAATGATAAAACGCAATGTTCTTCTACCTCCTTTCAGAATGTTGCATTATCACCGACATTTACAGTTACCCAAGAACAAAGCAATGAAATAATTAATAATACAATTAAACATACAGTACAAATGCCTCATAAGGCGGTAGCATATCATTTCAATAATTGTACTTTTAATAACTGTTTCAATAATTAAAGTTTTTAAATAAATGTGAACTTTTATTTACTTTTCCTCGCAAGTGTGTTGAAAAACGTCGTATGAAACACGTGAGCATTGGCCATTACACTTCTCGTCTCCATTAAGCCTTCGCCTTCGGCTCAGGCTTAAAAACCGACTCGAGTGTAATGACCAACATAGCACACTTGTATCATAATGTACTATTTCACGCCACTGCTCGGAAATGTGGCAAAAGATGGTCAGAATTCAGGCTTCAAAGCTGGGGATAGTTGGATGTCACACGAACAGGCCATCTATGACTTCAAACTGGCCAACAATGTTATTGTTGGACAGTTTGAACAGCAATCGACCAATCACAGGGCACCGCGCGCGGTCGGCCGGCGTGCGTGCGCCCGTTCCTCCTCCTCCGCGCCGGGCGCGAGGCAAGCGAGCCTGTTTAGTATTATGATCTTCAATTAGATACTTAATTTTGATTTTAAAATATAATTATTTGCAATTTCCTCGCAGTAGGCGTGAAAAGCACTATGTTAAGCCTCGGCCAAAAGGGCAATAGCTGGACTCGTACTTTCGAGGGCCTCCGCTACGCGTCGGCCCTCGAACTAACTCGTCCATCTATTGCTTACTTTCTAGCCTCTTCAACAATGTACTATTTCATTCCACTGTTCGGAAATGTGGCAAAAGATGGTCAGAATTCAGGCTTCAAAGCTGCTGTTAGTTGGACGTCGCACGAACAGGCCATCTATGACTTCAAACTGTCCAACAATGTTATTGTTGGACAGTTTGAACAGCAATCGACCAATCACAGGGCACCGCGCGCGGTCGGCCGGCGTGCGTGCGCCCGTTCCTCCTCCTCCGCGCCGGGCGCGAGGCAAGCGAGCCTGTTTAGTATTATGATCTTCAATTAAATACTTAATTTTGATTTTAAATTATAATTATTTGCAATTTCCTCGCAGTAGGCGTGAAAAGCACTATGTTAAGCCTCGGCCGAAAGGGCAATAGCTGGACTCGTACTTTCGAGGGCCTCCGCTACGCGTCGGCCCTCGAACTAACTCGTCCATCTATTGCTTGCTTTCTAGCCTCTTCAACAATGTACTTTAGTCATCGGGTTAGCCTGTTCTTAAGCTGTTTCAGAGCCAATCTAATCTCGTACAGGTTGATGTTCGGGATGTCGTCGATATAGTGTTGGGTTAGTCTGGCTCTAGCGGCTTCCGCCAAACCAACTTCGGGTCTGCGAGATGACGTGTATAGCTGTCCGTAAAAATGCTCTATCTTACTCAAAAGCTCCGGTTTGGAAGACACAGCCGAACTCCTAAAGGTGGGTTGAAAACCGATCCCTACGGCCCTTCAAAAGTTCTTCGACTTCTTCGACACCGTCCTACTGGAAGGGAGATCGCCAAAGGCGTGGAACAGAGGTGAGGTGGTGCTATTCTTCAAAAAGGGTGACAACACCCTGCTGAAGAACTACCGACCCATCTCACTTCTGTGCCATGTTTATAAGCCATTTTCAAGAATCATTACAAATCATCTCTCACGCAGGCCTGATGTGATAATTTCCAGCATCCCGATCAAACTGGTCTCCGAAGAGGTTTTAGTGCCGTAGACCACATTCGTACGCTCCGTCAGGTTATACAAAAGACTGAGGAGTATAACCTGCCTCTCTACTTAGCGTTCGTGGACTACGAGAAAGCCTTCGATCGAAACCTGGGCTGTTCTACACTTCTACAGCCTCTCCAGCGGTGTCGAACAAGATTCACACACAACCCCTTGCCGCAGCAATTACTACCTAATAACTAACCTGAGCGTTCATGTTGGCCCCGTCCAAGTACACTTGTCCGCCGTGCTTGTGCACCAGCGCGCACACGTCCGCGGCTTGCTCCTCGAACACACCGAACGTGCTTGGATACGTCAACATCAGACAGGATATATTCTTGCTGTGTTCTTCCACCTGACAACCAGCAGTTTAAAAAGACGGAATTAGGGTGGATAATGAATATCTACCAAAAGTAAGCTGAGTTATATATACTTATTTGACATCTAGGTGTCTCTTCAGTGATGTCTGTTGGATGCAAATCGAGCCTATAAACGTCCCTAGTGATCCTCACATAGCGCGAGGGCACAAACTGAAGACCTCAGGACCGGGACATAATAACACAATCTCAGTGTTAGAAGGGACCTACATTATGTCCAGTTTGGACCGACAGTGACATGGTGGAGGATCAGGAATATCAGGATAATGTCACGCCACTTTATCCGTATTTAGATATTTAACAAGTGATACCAATACCCGCGCTCCAATCATCTTTGAATACTAGTTTATATCATCGTAAACTGAACGATCTACCAGCACTTAAGTGTTAACCATAAGCGAACGACTGCGAAAGAAACTGATCTTACTTTGTCCTTAAGATGTTCCATGTCGATATCCCCCGAAGGTTTGACGCGGATAGCGCACACCAGCATGCCCGCCATGTGCGCAGACGCGGGATTAGTGCCGTGGGCGCTCACGGGGATGAGGCAGATGTTGCGGCGCGTGTCACCGCGGTACTCGTGGTAGCGCTTTATGGTGCGCAAGCCCGCGTATTCGCCTTGGGCGCCACTGAAACATACAAAAGGTGGCGGTGACAATACGAGCGCTAAACAAAACGGTAAACCTACATATAACAAGTGATTCTATTAATGTATCAGAGATATAGGATGTAACAGTAGTGGTGGCGATGTGTTTAAGGTTTTCATTGGTGGTTTCACTGTGACTAAAAATAAATTAGTCAAAAATATTTCAAAAAAACGCGTGTACCTTTTCAGCTGTTTCTAAGTACCAGGTCTCAGAAGAAGAAGAGGTTCATGAAATGCTTTGCAACCGGCGTGAATGCAATGGTATCTGAGGATGTTAACCTATTTTCTCTTACCTGTTCGGTTGGAATGACACGCGGTCGTAACCAGTGATCGCGCACAAGTCGTTAGCCAGCTCCTCAAATAACGTGTGGTAGCCCTGGCACTGGTCGAGCGGGGCGAATGGATGAATATCGGTAAAGTGTTTGAACGAGCATGGCATCATCTCCGTTGTGGAATTTAGTTTCATGGTGCAGGAACCCTGAAAACAGTGCACAGTGGTGTTAACCTTCGTTTCCTTGAACTGCCATATATGAACTGGCAAAGTCGTAATATGGGACCCGAACGATATTAAAGTCACGTGCAAACTGGTGTCGGAGGACAAGACATGCTTTGAACGAGCTATTGTAGTTAGTTTTAGTTGTCAAAGATGAAAATACAGGTATTCTTAGTGCTCGGCCACTACTTTTAAGCTACGGGGTGCCAGCGGCAGCAGCAGCGGTGCGTCATACGTGGGAGTGAGACGCCTCGCTCTGATCTCTATGGTCTCGTATAGACTGTGGACGTCGGCCACAACAGTACATCTCCATAGTAAGCATTGTGACGCAGCGTACGGCGTGATTTAAAGGAGACCATGGCATCACTCCCACGTATGGTTCGCCGCTGCCGCTGAACCCGCCGCTAGTAGAGCCCGAGCCGTTAAGGATTGCGATATTCCTAGCAGTTGTGACTGCCCAGCAGCAGCAATCTGTTGTGACGTATGTCACGGTGTATGTGTAAAACAATGTCTCACCAAGGGTATCATAGAGTGGACCAGCGATATGTCCTTATTCTCCAGTCGCTTCATGTATCGCACCAGCTTAGTTTCCGAGTGGTGCATGTTGAAGACCGGATGAGTGAGGTAAGGAGAGGTCCGTCTGAATGGACCCTTTAGTACACTGCGAGATTTCACGGCTTCGTCATTTTTCGTTACCTGTAATATAGGTAGATGCAATAAACTTTAATCTGCAATCTGATCTAGTAGGGGATTAAATTTTGAACGTTTCACCATAGATATCCGTGCATGTTACTGATGTATTGATATTCAATTCAAAACTTTAATAATTCGCTAAACGCAGTACAATTCTAGGTATTGATTCTGATCTGAATACATCAGTAGATGGTAGCGCGTTCTATGGTTCTGAGATTGTACCGAATAAATATTTGATCCCTAGGTAGGTAGGTATAGCGATAAACGCCACGCATTTAGCCAGATTGTCAACAGAGTATGAAGTGTACGATATGATATGGAGAATCCGTACACTAAAATTTAATATTTATGTCTATACCTACTGCAATTTTTCTGTATGTCTAACTCATGCCAGGCCATGCCACAGTTTTGAAAGAATGACAATAAAGCTTACATCATCAACTTTTTGGCAGTCAAATATCCACAGCAGATCGTCCACATCTTGCATCGTAGTGGTCTCATCCAACGCCACGCCCACAGCACCGTCATCGAAGTACCGAAGGTTGATCTTCTTTTGTTGAGCACGTTCTTTGATGTCGCTAGCGTCGTGGGTAGAATGGGGAACGACGTGCAACGTGTCGAAGTATACGTCGTTGGATTGCTTGTGACCGCGCTGTCTGATACCTGAAAATGGTTTAGCCAATGACAGTATTTTCAAGATCATAATTTACGCGTTCCACACACATACAGAGCTGTTTCTATCAGGATCAGGAGAGCAAGATAAACGCTGGGAAAACGGTTGTTGTAGATCATTAAATTTCCCATAATAATTACCCGTATTTATTATTTATATTTTTTTTCTATACATATATATCCGTAACATCTGTTTAAACCTAGTAGTTTAAATTTAAAGCAAAGATTTTTTAATACTACAACGATGATAAACAATTATATGATTGTTTGTCATCGTTGTCATCCAGGCAGACCATATTTTGGTCTGCCTGGAGGTAAGCAAAAACCGAAGAATCATCACAAGCGCGTTGCCGACTCCTTATTGAATTGAGGATTTCTTGAATCCACAACTAGAGACAAATGCAGGTCCCCCACTTTCAACACAGCGCATCCCCGGGAGCTCTATAGAATCCTAGTTTGTCCAATTAGCTATAAAGAAAAATTACACTACAGTTCTTTACTTAAAAATATATCTTACCATGATCAAGGACTAGGGTAGCATTGTGGACTCGAATAGCAATATCCCTCAAGCCTTGAGGGCCGTGGTAGACGGCGTACATCGCAGACATATTCGCCAGGAGCGCTTGGGCTGTGCAGATGTTTGACGTCGCCTTGTCTCGACGTATATGCTGCTCTCTGGTCTGAAGCGCTAACCTGGATGGTTTCGAAAACGTTTGTAACTAAGTCTGCGTTTGCAACAAGTAGATACCTGTGTGCTACTCCGGGGATAATGGCCTTCTGGCGAAGTAAATGTCCAGAGATTCAGTGAATTTAATGGTAATTCGGAAAACACCCGGTTGGATCTTCCTACTTACTTAGTAGGTACATTTAGGTGTCAACTAATTTTGGTTTTTGAATAGTTATGCTATGAAATAGCCAGTATAAAATGAGCTCTAAATGGCAATTAAAGTCCGTAACTGTACAGTAAGCCAAATTAATTCGAAAAGTGGTTGACCACTTTCTTAGCTTACTGAACAAATATAATTTCAAAACGAATAACCTACTATTTATTACAACGTTCGTTTTACGGACTTTTTAAAAGAAGGAGAATTCGAATGAAATAATGTGAAGACTCAAGAGCAAAACGTTTGGCCTCGACGCCGAACGTAGTAATAACGTTAGGTACCTATAAGCGTCTCTTCCCGCAGCGTCTCTCGTCACGCCCACCATACGGCCAGGCATCAGCCGCACCAGCGGGTGTTCGGCCGCGAAGAACCCAGCATGAGGACCACCGTAGCCAAGAGGGACTCCCAACCGCTGGGACGTCCCCACGGCAAGGGCTGCCCCGCATTCCGCTGGAGGCCTCAGTAGAGCCATGGCTAGGAGGTCCGTGGCCACTACAACTAGTGTCTAAAAAAAGTGATAAGAGCAATTCGTGTCATAAAGGTGAGGTGAAGGTGATCATAAAATATTCACAATTTTGTGCTACCTATAAGTACTTAGCATTAAATACCGCTGCAATCGGATATTTCAACGATCAAAATGAGACTTTCAGTGTCCACAACTTTCGGGAGTAGCAGGGATGTTTCCCATTCGAGTATACCTAACCGTATACTCTCATGGGTCTTAACCCATGGTCGGCAACTCAGCACTGGAAAGTCTGAACCAATTCAGTTACGGAAACCATACGATTGAACTATTTCCAATAGTTCGACCGTAGCTATGAATTAATTTAGATGACCCTGAAGCATTTTCTCTTTTTATAGTCAACTTACTCCATGTTCCTGAGCAGCAGCAGCTAATCCAGAATAATCATATACCAAGCCCCGAGTATCAGGGCATTGTAGGAGCACAGCGGAGATGTCTCTTTGTGCGTAGTCCGCCTGCCGCACATCTGGCACTACCATCACCTCCAACCCCAGCGCGTCCAAACGTGTTTGCACGACCGCTAACGTTTGAGGGTGCACACGCTCTGATACTACGAACTTGTTCCGTTTGTTGTGTCTGGAAATTAGAAAGTGAAGGTAACTATGCAAGCAGGAATGTGCCTAGTCAATGTGGATGTGGAAAGTGGACTTTTGAATTGAGGTAAACAGACACGAAAGAGATACAATAATAAATATAGAGGCCTCGGCAGAGAGTACGACTTTGTACCCTTTGGCGTCGAGACCCTCGGTCCGTGGGGTCCCAGTGCGCATAAGTTATTTGCAGAAATCGCGAAACGTCTGGTCGATGTAACTGGTGACCGAAGAGCTGGCGGCTTTCTCGCGCAACGCATCAGCATTGCAATTCAGCGAGGAAATGCCGCCAGCATCCTCGGTACAATGCCTCGAGGGTTTTTTTTAGATTTAACTTAGTTTTAATTTATCTTAGTTAATGTTAATTATAATCTTGTATTCACTTTTAATGCAATGATGTTTTATCGGATATGTAAATATTTAGATACAATAATTAAATGAAGTAGAATCGTCGAAATGTACAAATAGGAGTAGAAACATAATTCTCATTTTTTCTACAGAGCTGTAAAAGTAGCTGAATACAGATGCGAGAAAAATGGATCGAACCTGAATAAAGATAGTCCTACGTATATAACAAGTTGCAAGAGGCCTAATTACCTATGGCAAAGAGATAGAGCTTCTGCAGCAGCCGTGCCTTCGTCTAGCAGGGACGCGTTGGCGACATCCAAACCGGTGAGGTCGCTAACCATCGTCTGGTAGTTGAGGAGGCTCTCCAATCTTCCTTGAGCCACTTCGGGTTGATACGGAGTGTACTGCGTGGTCCTAAAAGGTCAGAAATGATCATTCCCCAAACTAGGATTTATCTGTACCTACGCAAAACTGTAGTTTTTTTTTTAAATCAAGTTCTTACCATCCCGGATTTTCAAACATGTTCCTCATAATAGTATGCGGCACGCAGCAATTGTGATATCCCATGCCAATGTAAGAGCGCCATATTTGATTGTTTTCAGCTATTTTACGCACCCTTTCAATAAGGTCGTATTCACCTGAAACCATTTAGTGCTTACAAACATTTTATGGCGGAGAATAAATATGTAGGTACAGTTATCTATATAAATATAAATGACCATGTCAACTGTAGGTATTTATAGTAGGCTGGGGGTTGTACGACAGCGAGCGCGTCGTATCACTCGTGTCGCGCAGGATATCGCCCGTGCGTAAACGTGTCCATAGGTACTCACTCATAGGATCAGTGATGTCCATAAGGCCTTGCAACTGGATTTGCTTAGGTACTGCATCGTTTGTCAGCTGGTCCAAGCTCTGGAACATGTCATTAAAGAATAAAAATCTGTCTACGTTCTCACGCACACAGATAAATAGGAGAACAGTAGAAAAAAAACACGGGGTTTTACCTATGACAAGACAAACGAAAACTACTATTTACGAGCCCATCTGGCTAATGTATTAACTCATCATTCGCTCATGAAGTAG
Organism: Epinotia nisella; assembly: GCA_932294315.1. Classification (NCBI taxonomy): domain Eukaryota; kingdom Metazoa; phylum Arthropoda; class Insecta; order Lepidoptera; family Tortricidae; genus Epinotia; species Epinotia nisella. The sequence goes on from OW028681.1 coordinate 16,741,745, forward strand.
GTAGACAGTATCATACACTTCGAAATGTCACCAGCTGTTTTTATGTGCTGAATAGAGCTTCAATACTTTACTTGATACATATACGTACACCTACTAATGCTAGAATTTGCTAACAGCTGTATCTATACATATAATAAAGCTGAAGAGGGTCGAAAGTCTGTACATGGAAGATAAACGAAAAAAAATTGGCTGGGGATACTTAGAATTGATAACAGAACACGTTCCAACAGTTTTTAGAATTTTTGTCTGTTTATCTGTTTATCTGTTTATCTGTTTATCTGTTTATCTGTTTATCTGTTTGTCTGTTTATTTGTCAGAGTATCACGTGAAAACGGCTGAACGGATTTTGATGCAAACTTTACTAATCTGTCGAGAGAATCCCCGGATAGGTTTTAAGCTATAAAAATCTTAAAGATTAGGGTTCAAAGGGGGTAGAAAATGGGGTTGAACTTTGTATGGGAACTCCTTGAATGTACGAGCTACAGACTTGAAAATTGGTAACCATAAACTTGACTGGAAAGTAAAAACGACCCCATTCAAACTTTTAGCAATGTATAGATAAAACGTGAAAAATATGGGATGAAAATAGGTTCTGAGGCGACTAGAAACTATATAATGTTGCAAGAGCGTGGTTATAACAGTATCATTACCATGGTAACATGTCGTCAATATATTCGAAAATTCATCGTGTTCTTACAACTGATAGTTAGTCCAGTGGTTTCACCCATAGCTTACGGAGTCGGCGTCCCCGAGTTCAAACCCAGCAGCATGCACTTTTTGTAGTTTTAATTTTTGAAAATGTATATTTTTCAAAAAACGCCGAGAAGCTTAGTGAATAGAGGATTTTGATGCAACTTTTACTTAATCGGTCGAGAAAATCCCTGGCCAGGTCATAGGCTGTAAAAATGATAAAAATTAGTTCTAAGGGGGTAAAAAATGGGGCAAAACTTTGTATGGGAACTCCTCAAATCTATGAGCTTTAGACTTGAAAATTGATAAACATACACTTGACTGGAAAGTATAAAGAACTCCATTCAAACATTATAAAAAAATATAGATTAAACGTGAAAAACCACGGGATGAAAATGAGTGCTAGATGGCTAAAGACTATCTATAATAACCAAAAATGTTTGATATCTCAACCGAAAGTAGCTGTTAGACATTAGAAACCTAATTATTTTGGAAACTCAGTCGCTGTCAACGTCGCTGTTAATATTGAAATCCAGCAACCTTGATCTTCGTCTTCCTATATAATTGGTATGAATTCAGAGGTCATCTAAAGATGTATGATAGGTTGAGTTTAATACTTACGTCGAATTAGCATAGTTCACCAACGTCAAGAGACGTGGGTATAAAATTTGGACACAACGGCATTCCGCGGAGAATTAAGTAGGTACCATTTTTTATGTATAAAACTGCAGCGTTTGTGACATTCAGAAATATTATTATGAATACTCGGGTATAGTGAGCGTCCGCATGAGCTAGCTCTCGGGCCTTCGGCCCTCGGGCTCGCATAGAAGCGATGTATTGGGCCTTTCATTCATACGAAAAGCTCGGCCTTCGGGCTCGCTTGCCTCGCCACTCACCTTCGGGACTTTGGAACTCAGATTTCGCTTTCAAGACACTTGGAGATAGTGTGCGCCAGTCCTCGGGCTCGCATAGGAAGCGCTCTCTAAAACGGTTCTTTGGGCCTATCATTCCAACGAAAAGCTCGGCCTTTGGTCTCGCTTGCCTCGCCGCTCTTCTTCTGACTTCTCTCGCTCGGGACTTTGGTCTCCGATTTCGCTTGCAAGACACCTGGGTTTAGTTAGTGTTCGTGAAGCTCTCGCATAGAGAGCGCTCTCTGAAGGGTTGGTTTGGTTGGGCCTTTCATTCATACGAAAAGCTCGGCCTTCGGGCTCGCTTGCCTCACCCCTCAACTTTGGGACTTAAGGCTCATGTTTCGCTTGCAAGACACCTGTGGATAGTAAGTATCCATGGAGTCTCGCCCTCGGGCCTTCGATGCTCTGGCTCGCATATGGAGCGCTATCTATAAGGGTACGTTGGGCCTTTCATTCCTACGAAAAGCTCAGCCTTCGGCCTCGCTTGCCTCCCCGTTTACCTTCAGGACTTTGGCACTCAGGGGTAGTTTGACAAGACACCCGGAGATATAGAGTATCTTTGGGGTCTCGCCCTCGGTCCATTTGTTTCAATTATGAAATTTTATATTTAAATTCCGGTTTTGGTAATTTTTCTTCTACTTACGTACTTCGTTTGCAATAAAGATTAAGTAAATCAATATAACTAAATATTATTGACGACAACGTTTATGAGGATTTGAACTGTTACACGCATAATTTATAGAAATGAAATCGTAATAATCTAATTTATCAGTGTAGTAGGTATCGTATGGTGAAACATAAGAATATCATGTCATCCATAATTTATACGCGTACGAAGTCGCGGGCAGAAGCTAGTAGAAAATAATTATGTGTGGCGCAGTTCATGAACTTACACAGAATATATTATTTAGCGATGATCAAAATTGGGATTTCAGCAGTAAGATTCAAGTAAACTAAATAAGTCAAACCTTGTATCCTAGAAGATCCAGCATGGTCACAATATCCTGGTCCCTCGGTCCGATATGTCTGCTTGGAAAATCAACGGTTTCAGGGAAAAGAATATCTGCTTTAGCATCTTGAGTAGTCAGGCACCGAACTCTTCCTGAATATAAAGATTTTAAACTATTCCTACTAAACACACCACGATTCAGTAATCTATACATTTTAAAATAATTTAATTCACAATCAAAAAGTATAAAACATTCTGTACGTCTTACGAAAGCGACAGTGGCATTCTGATTCCGATAGAGAGGTCAAAGCGCCTGTCTGATAAGATGAACTAATATGTAAACATCATTACTTAAATAATGTGTTGTTATTTAATCATCCCTTACTTAACAACAAGCATGTGTTACTTGACATCAGTGACTTGCCAATATAGTCAGCTTAGCAGTATTATGCAGTGTGCATTTGTTGACGACATACTCGAAGGATAGGTTTAAACTTTAAGTATGCCGTGTAGAGCCGTAGCATGGTTGGCCTTATCACGCGACAAGTGACAAGATAAGGGCGTCGTCTCGTTCTATCGAACAGTGTCAGCCAGTGACGCACGCTCTATCCTATCACCTATCGCGTGACAAGGCCAACCATGCTACGGGGATGTGCTTTCATTTAAGCCTAGTAGTTTCGGAGATAAGGGGGAATGGTCAATTTTTGTCTTTTTTCTTAAATTACTTAAAATCTGTTTTTGCTAAAATTAAAAAAAAAATCTGAGATGCTTTTAACAACCCCTTTCATTTGATATGTCACACAATAGTTTGCAAAACTTTTTTTTTAATTTTCCATATTACCCCCCAAAAGTGACCCCCATGTTCAGAATTCATTAATTTACTATACGCGTCCATCTTTGGGTCACCAATTTACATATGTGTACCAAATTTCAACTCAATCGGTCCAGTAGTTTCGTAGCAAATCGACTGTGACAGACGGACAAACAGACGCACGAGTGATCCTACAAGGGTTCCGTTTTTTTTCCTTTTGAGGTACGGAACCCTAAAAAAACAAGGAATAGAGGGGATCTTGGGTTGCACAAGTGAATAGTAACATTTTTAGGGTTCCGTAGCCAAAATGGTAAAAACGGAACCCTTATAGTTTCGTCATGTCCGTCTGTCCGTCTGTCCGTCTGTCCGTATGTCACAGGCATTTTACTCGAAAACTATAAGGTGTATTTGAATAAAATTTTGAGGATAGGTGTATTTTGTTAGCCGCTACATAGTTTTGTAATTATGACAAAAAAAAATTTTTAGGGGTGCACTCCATAATACATACCTAAAACTAAAAGTCAATTTTTTTTTCAATGCGACCCCCCGTGTGGCACATCAATCGATAGGCCTTTCAAAATAAATATAAGGTTTCTTAGCATTTTTTTTTGATCAAGTGAATAGGGTCGGAGATAATCGCCCCGAAAGTCACTAAAATTCTGTCCTCCCCCTCTAATTTTTGAACGGTGTATTTTAAAAACATGGAAAAATTCATGGACATAGGGCTTATTAATTTCATTCACCGAAAATTGTTTTGAACAAGATCGGTTCAGAGGTTTTCGAGATATTGCTGAATAACTGCCTTCCTCAAAGAGAAGGACGTAAGTGCCGTAAAATTTCTGTGACGATACGACCTTTTTAATAGGCACGGAATCCTTCGTTTTGCGTGGTCCGACACGCACTTGGCCGGTTTTTTTGATGAATTCCATCGGGACAACCATTTCTTTAGTAAGATTTTGGCTGGAATGTTCACTAAATAAGGTTGATTTTGTAAAAAGAATCGTGGTCATGGACAATTGCCTCTTTGGCGGCCTGATCAGCGAGTTCATTACCGCTGTGACTGGGGATTCAGACGAACGAAATATCAAGATTAGCTAATTGACACGAAGGGATGGATTTTTTAATTTGGCATATAGGTACCTAATAAAATTTAAGGGCTATATTTTTAAAAGGGTGGGTAGAGATAGCTTGGAGAACGCTTAATCAGTCGGAAAAAATAACCGTTTTGGGAATTTTCTTTTGGAGATTAAGTTAACAGTGATCCAAATAGCTAGACTTTCGCCCGAAAAAACTGAGGACTCAAGAGGAAGCTTGTACCTATATAAGACAGGTTAATGCCAATTTGCCAAAGAGAATTGCTAGGGACGGTGACGTTCTGTGACGTCATTTTCTTTGGGAAGCCCCTTATCTCTTTACGTTCCGTTTCTAAAAATTACAATAACTGAAACATGCGTCAACATGATAATTTCTGAACTATTCAATATTTTCGGAACTAATTTTTACAAATAGATTTTTATTACATACTTCACAATTTTTTTATAAAGGATGTAGTGATAAATGTTTCATTTTAGTGTCAGATTTGTTTATCTTCAACAGTACCTAATGTGAAGAACGGAATGTATTTTATTCCTGTCGTTGAAATTGACAGTTCGGGTCGTTCCGGGAGTGATTCAATACGATACCTACTTAAGCTTAAGATAGTGTTTGATTAAACTTTATTTCACAAATCAATAAACAACATTTGCTTACTAAAATGTGCAATAAAACTGTCCATAAGCCCATATATCTGGATTAACAATGGTGCGCATCGAAGTTCACCCTCTTTTCGCTACCAAACGTACAATGGTATCACCAGAATACACGAAGCTTAAGGATTTGATTACTCTAAAGATCAGCATGAGCGATTCGCACAGCCAAATACTGCAAGCTATGAAAGGTTTATACCAGAATGATATAAACTCGGCCAGGAGATACGAGCAAATAGGCACAATTGGCCAACTTTTGAAGATATTGGAAGTAAGGGATGTACTATCTGAAGAGAATATTTTGCCCCTACAAGTGTTGGCTCAAAGACTTCCTGATAATACTGATAATATGGAGATAGTTAACATGATCAGCGGTTATGAGACATCTCGTGTACCTAAGGAGAACATAAATCATTATGGTAAGTTATTAATTGAATGTGCATATGAAGTTTTCCATTTCAGTTTGGGCAAAATGCTTTCTCATGTATTTCTGACGTCCGGCGTATGTCCGTCAGTTCTCCGCAACAGCTTGCATTTCTCAACTGATTCTCATGAAATTTTGTGAGCAGGTTTGATAATTATATGGAATTCTCTCAGACTGGCGAGGACTACAGCTCACAGCACCACTACTTATTTAGATTTTCTGAATAACTGCATTTGCTCAATGAGAATTAAGGGTTCACAAATGGTAATAGCACAATGCAATAAAAATATTCTTTATGGTTCACCAAAACAATAACTTAACTCGTTTGCAGACAGTACATCGACAGGCGGGCCATATGTAGGCTTAACTGTATGCGGATGTCAAAATTGTGCAATCAAATTATGACATTGATATGTAAAACAATGGGTTCAAATGCTTTGCACGGATCCATGTCTAAGCATATGAGCGGTTAATGACAGTACTGTCAGCGAAAGTGTTAAGGAACAGTAGTACAAGGGCTCTCATAGCCGGAAGCCACTACCAGAATAATAAGAACAGTAGACAAGACCCACAACAGGTGCCTAACGGAAATATATTTGGCTTAAATTGCATTAGTACCTGTATTCTGGTTGCATTAACCAAATTTTTATTAATGTTTTTACATTCAAGTTGGTTAATTTTATCACCTAATTATGATACTGCAAAATGAAAAAAAAAAATTCAATGCTTATTCCATTCCTGTATTTGTACTGAGACTATTTTAAATTTTCTTCACATTACAGCAGTGGAAAATAAACAGCAAAGTGCACCACAAAAAAAGCCACCACCAAAAGAAAATGGTGGGGAATACAGTAGATTCTCTGATGGCCTGTGTGATGAAATAAGGGAAAGGATTATTGAAGCTGTTGTTGAAGAAATAGGCCCATACTGGCGCAATCTAGCCAGATACTTGGGTGTTGCGGAGTGGAGGATAGATGAAATACAATGCAATGGAAAAAAAATAGAAGAAAAAGCAATAGAAATATTGGACATTTATAAGAAAAAGGCTGATCGTAAAAAATGGTTTTTTGATCTCTTGGATGCATTAGAAAAATCTCGTAGACGGGAATTGTGTGATAAATTGAAAAAGATTGCTACAATGAACATATAATCATTAACTAATTTCTCAGGTGTATACAAATTGGAGTGGCTCAGACTGAGGCAGCCTCTGCACGCAGTGAGCGTCTGCTAAGCCACAGTTACATAACATTACATGCGCGGGTGAGGCAGTGCGCTCGTGGCGTGTCACCACACTCCTGCCTCAGCATTTGCTCAAATTCGTACGCGCCTTGTGACAAGTTAGATCTTGTCGCTCTCTTCGCAGCACGCCCGGATTTCACGTCCATATACGTGCCTTTGAGTGTGGTCAAAAGACCCATTTATGAGTGGCTCGCCACACGCTGTTCGCGCACAGTGCATGACACGTGCGAATTTGAGCAAAATCAAATAGGTAAACCGTGCCTCAATTCGAGACTGTCTCAAATTCGTACATATGTTTTTTCTTTTTGATATTTTTGTATAATTCAGCTGATTCGGGTATTTTTCTTTAGTATAATTTAAAGGATTAGTTAGTAAGTTTATGAGAGTTAGTAGTATAGGTAACATCAATAAGTTTCTACAAAATTTGTTTATTTATAAAGAAAAACATAACTTAACAACCATAGTTCATAAGACATTGTTGTATTCTTAATAATACTTAACTGCTGTATATTTTGAATTTATAATATATGTGTATATAGGAATGTTTCATAATAAATGGTAAACTCTATATAACATTCATGACTATCAAAATATGTTTATACATTTATACCTATATGGCAAAAGTATAAAATCAGATTACATTAATTCGAGTTTGCTTAAATTTACAAATTAATATCATATAAGGCACTCATTTACTTGGTGTGTGCAGTTTTTGATTTCCAACATTAAATTTTTTATTGCCAAACACACAAATTTATAAACATAAAAATAACAAAACAAAGTGGAATTCTGGAATGAGATCGACAGATACATCTCGCAGCGCTACCTACTCTTTCTCATCTGCACGGCTATCACAAGACGGCGCACGAGCTCTCTCGATCTTTCTCGCACTATCCGTCTCTCTCTTATTAGAAAACTTAGAAAGAGAGGTATAGTGCGAGAAAAATCGAGAGAGCTCGCGCGCCGTCTTGTGATAGCCGTGCTAGGGTGGTTACAGTCAGAAGTTTCATATTTTACAAAATAAATGTGTATTGGGTAATATACACATTTTTTCTGTACAGTTAACATGGAAATCTAAAATAGAAAACATCGTGTATACATATGTAGTGCATAATTGTTTTCCATTGTATTTTCACGGAAACGTACGAATGTGTCTTGCTATTTCAGTTGGCTACAGTACAAAACAAATATGCACCACATCTGTACATTATATACAAAGTGGATCAAATATATATGCGCGATATTACTCTAACATATAACTTATTCCTTCTACTTGAACAAGAAAACACTTGTCGTTCAATCAATCTTCTACACTGACTCTTAAAATACGCTAATGGTGACATTGCGAAAATTTCCTTTTTTACGTCATCAGACTCAATGGTATCGGTTGATTTAGTAGCCGTAGTAGGATTTTGGTTTGGGAGGGCCTCGAAGGTCAGATTATGGGAAGGACTCATATGGTACGGGCAGTGGCTGATCCAGGATTACTAGAATTACATTTAAGCTTAATGTAAGATTTTTCCTGGAAGGGCTCCAATGCTTTTTGGAGGGGCGGGGGGGTTAGAGCCCCCTAGCCTCCCCCCCTGGATCCGCTACTGGTAGGGGGTGATCAGTGTTGCGCAGCCCACGTGTAGGCGTTCTGGAACAGCCGGAGCCACGGCGAGGCCTGGCTGGCGGGCGCGGCGGGCGCGGCGCGCGCGGGCGGCGGCGCGGCGGCCTGCCAGCGCAGCACGCAGCGCTCCGGGTGCGGCATCAGCGCCACGTGGCGCCCGTCGCGGGACCGCACGCCGGCGATGCCCACTGCATACATACGTTTAATTGTTTTCTTTCTTTTTCAATAAAAACTGATAGAGAAGCAGAGTATGTGGCCTTCTCCGTGGCCCACATGCATATAGTAACTACGTTTGGTCCTGGGGTCCCGGTAAGGACAAATATTTGTGTGATGAGCATGAACATTTGTTTCTGAGTCTTAAATGTTTTCTACGTATTTAAGTATTTGTATCTATAAAGTATATCGTCGTCTAGTACTCATAACACAAGCCTTATTGAGCTTACTATGGGACTAGATCGATTTGTGTAAGATTGTCCTCTGATATTTATTATTATTATTTCCTTTATTCATATTTACTCTTAGAGTTTGTTTTTGCAATAATTATATAAAAAAAGTAAAATATAAAACTATATATACAAAACATAAAATCATAATAAAAACCTAACCTAGGGTGCCGCCAACAGTGAGGCGGAGCCTAAACTACCGGTGGTCAGGGCGACAGACTGAGGAACCTTCTGACTTCTGCGCCTTGTCTTATAATAATAATAATAATAGCAAGCTACGGTAGCCTAGTGGTTCAGGCATGCGGCTGTCAAGCGGCGGTCGTGGGTTCGAATCCCGGCTCGTACCAATGAGTTTTTCGGAACTTATGTACGAAATATTTACCGTTAGCTTTTCGGTGAAGGAAAACATCGTGAGGAAACCGGTCTAATCCTTTCACGCAAAATAGGCACGTTGGATGTCGATTTGCGGAAAATGCCCAGTAAAAACTATAACTATAATAATGATAATGTATACTCACAGGGACTTCCATTAGGGTTCATAGGATAGCTCTCAGTGGGCAGTCCATCGTCGTCGACATACTGCATGGCGATCTGGCGCTGACTCTTCAGCGCCGCAAGAGCGGAGTCTGTGGCGGAGAAGCGGCCTTCCCCGTGCGCGACCCACACGCCGAGCACGCTGCCCGCCATGCCGCGGAACCACACGTCCGTGTCGTTTCCGGGGGATATCTTCACAGCACTCCAGCGGCATTCGAATCTGTGACAAACGTTTTCATATAGACACGAATTATGTGTTTGAAACCTACTGTAAGGCACGCGACTTTCAACCTGGAGGCCGTGAGATCGAACCCTGACTCGTACGTTCAGTCACGGACTTTAATTGTTGAGCCATTTAGAGCTCACTTTATACTGGACACTTCATAGCTTCATAGAATAGAAAACCAAAATAAGTTAACACCTCAATGGCTGAACAATTAAAGTCCTTGACCTTACCACTGGGTTTAAAAATAACTTATGTACGAAATATTATTTGATATTTAACAGTAGCTTTTTCGGTGAAGGAAAACACCGTGAGGGAACCGCTGTACCCAACACGCTTATTCATGCCGACCCAAGTCAAATGCCCGCCACTGTTGTCTTGGAAAGGTACACTCGTAATCGTGTCAGAGTAACGAGAAAGGGCTTAGTTTAGCCTTACAAATAAGCGTTAATAGCATGCTATAAAGGATCCGTCTCTTTCTGACACCAGTGACGGAAAGAGACTGATCTTTTAACCGCGGGATAAACACGAACATCAAAGGGCCGTAGTTCTTAGTACGTACCTCTCAGACTTATTTTGATCCAAGAATATCTGGGTCCTGTTCTGCGGCTTAGTTTCTGGGTCGATCCAGCCCAATAGAGCCATCAGTTGGCAGCCGTTGCACACGCCCAGCGAGAATGTGTCGCCGCGGCCCTTGAAGTGTGCGAACTGGGAGCTCAGCGAGTTGGAGAAGAGAATGCCGGCCGCCCAGCCCTTGGCTGAACCGAGGGTGTCTGTTGATGGACAAATGGGTATTCATGTTAATTGGTTATGTAGTGTTGCTAAATGGATAGTAAACCATCAAATTATTGTAATAAAGTATAAATAAAAAATATAATTATATTTTTATTGTCCAAGAGCAAATTTAAAGGTGGGTCGGGTCGTTCTTCTTTTTTACCGACAATGAACCGAGGTTTTTCTGTTTTTTTGGTTTTTGAACTATCGAAAATTGTGGTTTTGAAGTGCGATTTAAAAAAAAATGCATAGGTTTCTTCATTAGAACTAATTAAAGTATCCTTTCTGGCCAATATAAATATTTATTTACGGTTGGTTTCTAAAAAAAACATGTGACAAAGTGGACTCTTTCAGTGGGGACAACATTTTAGTTTACCACTCTGTCACGGCATTCCACGAATAAAAAAAAACATATAAAAAAATGCTAGTTAGAGAAAGTGAAATATTAAATATCACTAATTAATAAAATAATATGGACGTTCATTCGAACATTATAAAACCGTAAACATCATTACTCAAATGAGATGCCGTAATAAGACGAAGGACAGGCTATTGTCGGTCGAAAAGAAGAACGACCCAGGTACCGATAGAATCCTAACGTTTTTATAGAAACAAAATTGTACGACAACTATACGGAAAATCAAGTAAATTGCTGTTTTGGTCGCGAAATACTGCGTTTAGGCCCATAATTGTCATACAATTTTGTTTCTATAAAAGCGTAAAGATTCTATTAGTACCTTTAAATTTACACATGGACAATAAAAAAATGCAAGTTTTTTTCTAAACTTTCAAGGTTCATATCTTTTTATGATATTACCTAATTATATTTTTTAATCTATACTGTATTACAATAATTTGATGGTTTACTGTCCATTTAGCCAAACTATGTTATCAATTTTAACATGAGTCATCATGCCTATTCTGATTCTCACCGGCATAGCTGAACCCGCCCGGGAACACGAGTCCCTGGAAGGCGTCGAGCGCGACCCTCCCGGCCTGCAGGTCGCTCATGGTCACGTCGAACACGTCGAAGTTGGCCATCAGGAGGGACGCGATCATCTCGCGGTCGCCGTTCGTTCCTGAAATGTGTTCAAGCATTCATTTCTAAAAACGTAATCAAGTAAAATTGATGCCTTCCGAAAACATAATAATAGTAGTTTATGTGACTGTACATAATGAAGGGCAATAAACACGAGTGTGGGTTTATGAAACGATCACACGAGTGTTTTAATACCTAATTATGTATAGTTACATACACTACTTTATCTACCCACATATCATAAGCCTCCATGATGCATTCAGGTGCCGCATATTATGATATATGCCACGGCGTTATTCAGGCCCACTAACAGTAATTATTAGTTTTTACTAATAATTACTGTTAGTGGTAGTTACATAAAACAGTAAACAAATGCGAAAATTATTTTTTAGAACAATAATAATTATTTATATTTTGGATGGTGCAATTATTATAATTCACTTGCCCAGCTCGGACAGAAGTATAATATTGGTCGATAGTTGTTGATGCCGCTGGCTATCGCCCAAATATCTTTATCGTCTTGATCGCTCATTTTATGATTTAAATTCAACAAATCGAACAATTTTATGCAACAATACTAATTTTAACCGTTAATGGCGGTAATGAAAAGTTTTTTAATTCAGAGACAAGACAAACTAGAGTCGGCCCCAACTATCATATCTATCACTTATCATATCACTTACGTGCGACATTTGTCAAATTTGTATTCAAATTGATTCATTTCGAACTACACGTCGTCTCGACTGATATTAGAATAGAGGTAAAATCAAATTTCTTTGTTTTTCAGAGATGTTCGAAATTTGAATGAAATAATATTATCGAAATCGATGTTATTATTTAGCAATAATAACATTTTTACAGATAAGAAATTTGTTCTAACAAAACAGTCTATTTTTATGGTGGTCATAATGTGCGGTTCTTGAACGCATCATGGAGGGTTTATGATATTTGGATAGGTTAAAAAATCGTCCACCCGAGCTCGGTTCCGATAGCTCAGTTGGTTAGAGCGACTGACCGCGTATGCCAGAATCCCACCAAAAACATAAATGTTAAAAAGGAGAGCCAAGTTCAATACAAAAATTATGCTTGGCTGTGGGCTTCGCCGCAAAAAGAATGGAGATCTAAATGAGTGCCAAGTTATGCAAAATCCAAATATGTATTTGTAGGAACAAAATAACATTATGAACAAGTATTAAACTATTTCTTTGCTTTATTGGATACCTATAACAATTGCTATTATTTAAAAATGTGAGATGAATGTGTGTAGGTTAGATTTGACTTGACCAGTTTTCATTACATCAGTCATTTTATAAAGTTATTCAACATAAATATATATATATATATATTTTAATTCTGATAAAAACTGGCCAAGTCAAATCTAACCTACTTTAAGATCTCACATTTTTTAATAACAGCAATTGCTTTTACTTGCTTTTTAATAAATTTCACATCCATATTTTCTATTACTAAATTTCTAAAACCAGGTAAAATACGAGTCAATTATTATTTAAATGTAAAATGGCGGGAATTAACGTATTATTATTTTATTAAATTTTGCAAATATTTGTAATTTTCGCGCAATCGAAGTGAAAAGCAGTGTGTATAACTCGGGCATAAATAGCCATTTTACCCCTCGACTTAACGCCTCGAGTGAAATGGCTCGTTTTATGCACTTGTTGTACAATCTACCATTATTCAAGCGTGTTGAATTTGGTATTTACCTTCTTCACGAAGAACTGCTACCTTGATGGATTTGGACTTGATGACCGCGGACGTGGGATCGTAAGTCACGTTATAAGTGACCCCCTTACGCTGTTGGAGACCTGTTAGACATAAGCATAGGTCAGAATTGAAATTATTCTAGCAGGAAATTACTTAGATAACGATGAAGCATGAAAATGGCCAGTTTTAAACCTTACTGCAATATTAAACATACAAACGATCAAACAATATGACCTTGTTAATGTATTACTCAAAAAGCTTTTAGCGTCTACCGATGAATGAATACTCAGCAGTAAACATAACGGGTAAATGTTGCATAGAACACTTGTTCAACCTGTACCGTTTCCAAAAAAAAAACAAATATTTTCTCGCAAGTAGGTAAGATCTCATAAGAATGGCAATATAAGAGACATGAAAATACATAACCACATGATCACAATAAACAAACACCTGGGCACTAAAGGTGCCGATATATTCATGTACGCCGATGACGTCACGGCAGTCGTCAGCACAACCGCTGGGCGGGAGTTGGAAGCGGCACTAAATTCCGTCATGGAGCAATTGCACCAATGGTTTAAGACAAACGGTTTGGCCCTAAACAAAGAAAAAACCAGCTTCATGTCAGTCAAACTAAACGGCCATACAAGCCCAAACATGAGGGTGTGCGCCGGCGGTGCCCCTATACAGCACGTGAACGGCGCACGCCTTCTCGGGTTTCATCTGGACAGCGCGCTAACATGGGAGGCGCACATCGATGAACTGTGCAAGAGAGTGGGGAGTGCGTGCTTCGCGCTGCGGAGACTGACGATGACCGCCGGGAGGGGTGCTGTGCGAGAATGCTATTACGCGACAGTGCACTCGCTCCTGACATACGGCGTGGAGTTTTGGGGTCGCGCCTCTGACTGGAGGCGTGTGTTCTCGCAGCAAAAGCGCGCCATCCGCGCGATGGCCGGTAGGCCGGAGAATACCCCAGCGCGAGACCTTTTCCACGAGCTCAAGATATTGCCCCTGCCTTGTTTACTCATATACCAGGTCTCAGTGTTCACTCACGAGAACTTGGATATGTTCAAGCGCAGAGGCATTAACACCAACTACAACCTGCGCAGTAATAGACACCACAACAGACTTATCGCCGAATCACACAGACTTGCCAAGTCAGAACGATCCGTGTACTATGTAGGCCCCTCTATTTACAATCGCCTACCAGACTGTGTAAGAGATGCGACTTCCACCGCAGCATTCAAGGTTAGGCTGAAAAAGTGGTTGATGTAGGAATCATTATATTCGTATGATGAGTTCTTTAGTCTACCAATTCTACTTTAAAGGTAAAAAAATAGTATGACATATAAAAATAACCGAATATAATTGACATATAATATAATATTAAAAACTGTAATTAATCATAGTTTAACACTATTGAAAGTTTATACCTAATTATTATATCTTGACTTGTAACAATTGTTATTAACAATAAATTTCATTTCATTTCACACACTTTGCCGAGAGATGTATAGAATCTCCATGTCCAAAAGAAAAAAAAAACAATTATTCGTGACAAAACACATATAAACAAACTGTAGACACAATACACACAAACACAATACATTACAATAAATTTATAGATGACGATGTAAATACTCTCCTAGTTCAAAAAATTAAAATAAATTTGGAGATGTAAAAGGTTTCCGCAGTTCAAGACTTACCCTCCCACTCCTGCTCGACACACGCGGAGTTGGCCTGCAGGCGTTCCAGCTGGTAGCTTGTCTCCTCCCACATCCTGAACACTTCTATTAGCTGACTCTTCAACACTGCTACACCGTTTACTTTCACAGATACCTAAAAACAAGTTATATTAAAACATTTTTAAAAACACTAAGGCTTTTTTTACAAATATTGCAGCCTATGTCACTTTCACGACTAAGAGGAATCTAACGGCACTTCACGTGTTAAAAACCATCATGCCGTTTGAGCTGCTTGCCGTGCCATAGAAATAGACGTACATACACTCGAAAAACATGTCTCTCCTTCTGCCACAGTCGGATAAACAGGTAATAAGCTTGTATAAAAGTATTACGCAGACCATGCGCAGATCCAATTTTTTTTGGGCAGGTAGACAAATAAATTCATCGTCATTGGTCCCCCATATTCTACTACTGAGAGTAATCTTCCTATCATGGACAAGAGGGAATAGTTTGTAGTCCCTACGCTGAATCAGTATGCTGCAGACCAAGCGAATGACATATTCAAGTATTTTCTCAAACATGTAATGAAATGTCGTCATTGCGTGCGAACAACTCGAGAGAACTGTTAAGGAATTTCATACAAAATTGAAGGCCTAGGCCGGGAAGTATTTTTTTAATTTTAATGAACATAGAAACAGCTGAATTATATTTTTGACTGTGTTTTTTTGTCTTCGGCTACCGCGATTATAACAACAACTCATGACACGAACCTCAGACTGCATGCCGTATTTGCCGCTGACGCCGATTCTCTGCGCCTTCACCCCACTATCATTATACGCCGCAAGAACGTATTGCACATTTTCAGGCGCCACTTCAACAACGATTCCCAGCTCCTCATTGAATAGCGCTTCAATGGCGGACACTCTGGAGTCCACTTGAAGGTCTATGTTGAGACCTCGGAGACCGCCGATGCCCATCTCCAGGACGGTAGTAATGAAGCCACCTTCGCTGATGTCGTGGCCGGATAGAAGCTTCTTTTCTGTGTGTGAAAATATATACATTTATTGAGAGTGAGATCGTTTTTAGGGTTCCGTAGCGAAAATGGCAAAAACGGAACCCTTATAGTTTCGTCATATCCGTCTGTCCGTATGTCACAAGCATTTTATTCTAAAACTATAAGGTGTATTTGAATAAAATTTTGAGGATAGGTGTATTTTGTTAGACGCTACATAGTTCTCATAGTTCTGTAATGAAATGACTAAATATTTTTTAGGGGCACTCCACACACGTAACTGCAAGTCAAAAAATATATATCATTTTAATTCCACACATCAATCTATAGGCCTTTCAAAATAAATATTAGGTTTCTCAGCATTTTTTTTGATTAAGTGAATATTTAGTTTTTTGATTAAGTCACACACACCCCGAAAGTCAGGAAAAAATCATGGACATGCGTCGTTTTTTCCGCGTTATAGGTGTACAAATCTGTTGACCTGTAGATTGATGCAACAGCGATGATTTTGTCAATCTGGTTTAAACAGCCAAGAAAACTTAACAACTCATTTGAGAATGTTCTTTCTTTTGAACGAGATGCACCTTAACAAATGCTAAATATGTATGACTACAATGACTCTTAAAATTGACCTTCGGGACTATAACAGCTGGGTTTCCAGCTGTCGCCGCATATAGCGTCAGGTTGTGTGGACGTGCAGCTATTACACGGTATAACCACAGTCTAAGATAATTACCTACTTTAAAAACAAAGTTTTAACCGACTTCAAATCGATACCCAAATTGCTTCAAGTTTGCCTATAAAACTTGAAGATTTCCCTCTATTTCTTCAGGATCTCACCATCAGATCTTGACCTGATGACCATAGGACCACATGCGATTGATGCCCTTTCAAACAAAACAAGAATTTTCCAAATCGGTCCAGTCGTCTTCGAATAATCGGGGACATCCTCCTTTTTTGAAATCTGTTAACCTACCTTTCAATAGTTTCTGTGTGATCTTGAACAATGACTTCAGAAGCGCTGGATCGTCTAGGTCGGGCGGGTTGTCGCCGAGTTGCTTGTAGCATTGCGCAAGAGCAGAACCTCCCAACCTAAACATTGTTATTTGGCCATTAAAACCATATTTACGTCATACCTGGTCATGAAGTAGGAATTACCGCACGCTATGCGTGCAGAAAATCTCTCTTCCTGACCAGGGAGACGTAAAATTTTGTACTCACCATGAGCGGTAATAAAGAAAGTCTCAGATCGCATATCATACCTGCGATCTGAGACGGGTGCCTTTAGTGTGGCCTAATATTGATTGTCCTAAAATCTTTTGACCGAACCTTTTTGTAATAACGTTGAATACATTTACATTTAGCATAATTTTTAATTGCCCTAATTCTTATTGCCCCTAATACTAAATCGAAATTCTAAAGCTTGGCGTGTGAATGACAACTTTTGTATTTAGTGTGGCGCTGAAAAGGTTAGCGTATTATTTAAAACGGCATGTTTATCATTGAATCTATATTGTATTACCTGTATTTCCCGGCAGATACCGGCACATGGATCAGTACAGCGTTCTCCGTCGTCAACGCCGGCTCTATCTTGACGGTAATGTCCGGGCACGGGGCGTATGTTGACACCACCAAAGTTCCCGGTGATCGAACTAAAAAAAAAATTGCTGGTTACAGTCGTAATTGTATTTGAAAAACAATAAATTCAAAATACTGGAGCCGTAGCATGGTTGGCCTTGTCACGCGATAGGTGATAGGATAGAGCGTGCGTCACTGGCTGACACCGTTCGATAGAACGAGACGACGCTCTTATCTTGTCACTTGTCGCGTGACAAGGCCAACCATGCTACGGCTCCTGGAATAGTTTCGTTGCTGAGATCTCTCCTAGCAAGAAATAGCGCCCGAGCACTTAGCACCCTCCAGACGTGTGGCGTTCAACAGGGCTTAATACTGGGACTCAGTGTTCCTAAGGCTCTATCTTTTTAGATGGATAGCGTTCATCCTCACACTTTAGAAAATAAATGGTCGCGCATAGTGGGATTTCGGAAGAATTTCTTTCTTGAATGCTCTAGCTATGGATTGTGCTCCCTATCGATGTATTCCAGAGGCAATACAGCATGTTCTTCAAGGAGTGTAAGGGTTTTTTAAAGACCAGCAATGCTGTCGCGAATCATGATATGGAGATGATATCGCGATGACTTTAACTCGTGGTCGGATCGTGTAGTGCCGCCTTAAGAGATTATTTGCACTGGCAAGGTTATGATATATTTGTGACTATGGGTAGACTAAGGTTGTAGTCTTGGAATATTTAAGCGTGTGTTCCGTTGGAGGAGCTTCATTTGATGGTCTACCGTTGGCGAGTGTCGAAGAAGAAGTCTGAGGTGTTCTCGCCAAGGAGCTGGAGGCGGAGGACTACGCAGCCGGTGTCAGAAAGCTAAGTGTCTCAGTTTCTCAGCACTTTAGTATTTCTTCTATTTGCTTTATTGTTCTACGATAAATGTGTTCTATAATTTACGTATTATACCAAGATGGTTCATATCATGAGAGTCATGATTTCTGCGTAATGATACTGATCTATGTCGCATGCTAACTGAGTGTCTCAATATCCTGATATCTCGTCTGTTCTTAATGTCTCAATTACGCTCATACTTACAGTAACTTTATAACTCGCTACCCAAACCATACTACCCCGATTTTGCCACCATTAGGGTGTTGAGTAGGTAAAGCTCTCTATTAATGGTACTTCTTGATATTGACGGATGTAGGTTCCCTTAGCTTTATCCCTGATAGTCTTACACGGAGGTGAGACACTACCATGCCACCGTAGGATATGTTTATTACGTGGCATGATGGCTCTAAGGGATCCTAGTCTAACCTGGACGCGGGTGTGACCCCACCGTACCATCTCTGGTAAGGGCGAGGGCATAAGGCTCTCCACTATCGCTGGAGAGAAGGGCGAGGGCATAAGGCCTCCCACCATCGCTGGAGAGCATGGACACTGTTATGGTACGGTGGCAGTGGAACGGGGGTAGTCGGGTGTCGTTCTGAAGCTGATACCTTGCACGGGAGTTGGCCCGGGGGTGCATAGGTATAGCGCTGTAGCGACTGGCCGGCCACGTCCATGTTCCTCATAGGTTTGGTAAGGAGGACGACTCGAATGTAGAGGCAGCCTTGGCAGGCACCGATAGATTCGTGGAGAATAGCTTGATGGGAACTAGTTGGGCTTAGTAATACCTAATAACGAGACTGACTGACTTACTTATCGAGCCCATAAGGATGACCTCTTTATTGTGATGACGTAATATATTCTAGTTGCTAATATGAAGTCATCTCAGACTGCTACTTGAGACTACTTGTATATAATCCTTTATTTGTGAGAGCGAGTTTAGTATAAGAGGAGGCTCATAGTTGCTCGGCCGATAGGCGAGAACATGAGGAAGTAGAAAGCACACACATGGTGTGTGGCCAACCTCCTATACCTAGCACAAGGGCTTGGTATCATGTAATTGAGACTGGTAGGGTGATTAATCTAATCACATGGAATTGCTCAACTCCTTTTTGCTTGGTAGTTGGAACCCGCAGGTGCTGAGTTCTAAGACCTAAGCGACAGTGGTGTCATAAAAACCCTCTTACCCACAGGTGGGGCATGCGAGACTCCTTGTGTTGGATAGCGAAGCAGATGGACGTAGACTGCGTTGGATGATTAAGGTAGGATTCAAATTATCCCTCTTTTGATCATATTTGAACTTTCGCGCCGCCCTCTAGTTTGCGCAGTCTAACCAGAGTATGTCATATACTGTAATATCACATAGTGTAATGTGTTACATTCCTATATAAAGAGGGGCGGTCGCGACAAATGCGTATGCAAGTCCACAAGACTTGCAGGTTGTCAATAAGATATGGTAACAGCAAACTATCAGGCTGACCGTACAGTTGTTGTCCACCGATGCATTTAAAAAAGTTGTTAAGAGCCCTCTAACATTTGAGCGCTAAGCCAATTCGCAATTTTTACGCGACGTTGCCATTTCGCTCGCGCTATCATTTGTCTCACGTCTTACTCGCTGCACTGTGAAAGACGACGAAATAGTGTTGATCCAGCGCTGAAGCCATTAGTGAGGACACAGTATGCCATGTATGGGAATGAGAATACAAACGTATTGTAGGTATTGTTATATGATTAAGTGTTTAATTAATCCATACTTCATATCTATACTAATCCATACTAATATTATAAATGGGAAAGTGTATGTGTGTGTGTGTTTGTCCATCTTTCACGGCAAAATGGGAGACGAATTGACGTGATTTTTTAAGTGGAGATAGTTGAAGGGATGGAGAATTGGAGAGTGATATAGGCTACTTTTTGTCTCTTTCTAACTCCCCACTTCCCTAAAATGGGGGGCGGAAGTTTGTATGGAGCATTCCGCAATTTTCAACGTAGAAACCTAAAAATTGATATGCGGACTATTTGTGACAAAAAAAAATCTTGCATCATTTTTTTTGGAAATCTGCACCGTACCCCTCAAAAGAGGGGGTGAAATTTTATATGGGAGTCCAGATATGTAGTCGATATGTAGAGTTGATCATGTCCACAATGTTGAATTTCAAAATCGATGCCATTTTTATGCCAAATAACCATAAAAACGACACCCATATTGATATTTAGACACAAGCCCATCGCACCCCAACGAGGGGGATGGTATTTCACGTCCGCCACGTTGGATTTTAAAATAGTTGTTGTTGTTTTCGTAATCACCGACCAGCAACCCGATAAACCATAGAAACAATACCCATGTTGATTTTCAGACATTGTCACATTTCCCCCTTTTAGGGGTTGAATTCCCAAAAACCTGAAATACATATTTACTCATGTTTTATTAGGAATACTCCTGTGACATTTCGAATGAAATAGTCTTATTTATTTTGTTTCCCCATACAAACTGTGGACCCACATATCTCCCGCTTTGGGGGAGAATTTTGAAAAATCCTTTCTTAGTGCACTCTTAGACCTAATAAGGAACCTACGTGCCAAATTTGGAATCTCTAGATCCAGCGGTTTGAGCTGTGCGGTGATGTCAGTCAGTCAGTCAGCCAGTTTCGTCATTTATATATTTAGATCGACTACATAGACTCAACATATCGAATATAGACTCTACATATCGACTCTACGTCGAACTTGTTTACACGTACTGACCCGTGTCTCCGGCGACCTGCGCGCACATGGACAGCGAGTCCTTGCCCCCGTCCACGGCCACGCCGAGCGCGCGCATGGCGCCGCACACGGCGCCGCACGCCACCACCAGCGCCGCGCCCGCGCCGCCCGTCTTGTTAGACTAGACGATGACCACTAACCCGTGTCTCCGGCGACCTGCGCGCACATGGACAGCGAGTCCTTGCCCCCGTCCACGGCCACGCCGAGCGCGCGCATGGCGCCGCACGCCACCACCAGCGCCGCGCCCGCGCCGCCCGTCTTGTTAGACTAGACGATGACCACTAACCCGTGTCTCCGGCGACCTGCGCGCACATGGACAGCGAGTCCTTGCCCCCGTCCACGGCCACGCCGAGCGCGCGCATGGCGCCGCACACGGCGCCGCACGCCACCACCAGCGCCGCGCCCGCGCCGCCCGTCTTGTTAGACTAGACGATGACCACTAACCCGTGTCTCCGGCGACCTGCGCGCACATGGACAGCGAGTCCTTGCCCCCGTCCACGGCCACGCCGAGCGCGCGCATGGCGCCGCACGCCACCACCAGCGCCGCGCCCGCGCCGCCCGTCTTGTTAGACTAGACGATGACCACTAACCCGTGTCTCCGGCGACCTGCGCGCACATGGACAGCGAGTCCTTGCCCCCGTCCACGGCCACGCCGAGCGCGCGCATGGCGCCGCACGCCACCACCAGCGCCGCGCCCGCGCCGCCCGTCTTGTTAGACTAGACGATGACCACTAACCCGTGTCTCCGGCGACCTGCGCGCACATGGACAGCGAGTCCTTGCCCCCGTCCACGGCCACGCCGAGCGCGCGCATGGCGCCGCACACGGCGCCGCACGCCACCACCAGCGCCGCGCCCGCGCCGCCCGTCTTGTTAGACTAGACGATGACCACTAACCCGTGTCTCCGGCGACCTGCGCGCACATGGACAGCGAGTCCTTGCCCCCGTCCACGGCCACGCCGAGCGCGCGCATGGCGCCGCACGCCACCACCAGCGCCGCGCCCGCGCCGCCCGTCTTGTTAGACTAGACGATGACCACTAACCCGTGTCTCCGGCGACCTGCGCGCACATGGACAGCGAGTCCTTGCCCCCGTCCACGGCCACGCCGAGCGCGCGCATGGCGCCGCACACGGCGCCGCACGCCACCACCAGCGCCGCGCCCGCGCCGCCCGTCTTGTTAGACTAGACGATGACCACTAACCCGTGTCTCCGGCGACCTGCGCGCACATGGACAGCGAGTCCTTGCCCCCGTCCACGGCCACGCCGAGCGCGCGCATGGCGCCGCACGCCACCACCAGCGCCGCGCCCGCGCCGCCCGTCTTGTTAGACTAGACGATGACCACTAACCCGTGTCTCCGGCGACCTGCGCGCACATGGACAGCGAGTCCTTGCCCCCGTCCACGGCCACGCCGAGCGCGCGCATGGCGCCGCACACGGCGCCGCACGCCACCACCAGCGCCGCGCCCGCGCCGCCCGTCTTGTTAGACTAGACGATGACCACTAACCCGTGTCTCCGGCGACCTGCGCGCACATGGACAGCGAGTCCTTGCCCCCGTCCACGGCCACGCCGAGCGCGCGCATGGCGCCGCACGCCACCACCAGCGCCGCGCCCGCGCCGCCCGTCTTGTTAGACTAGACGATGACCACTAACCCGTGTCTCCGGCGACCTGCGCGCACATGGACAGCGAGTCCTTGCCCCCGTCCACGGCCACGCCGAGCGCGCGCATGGCGCCGCACACGGCGCCGCACGCCACCACCAGCGCCGCGCCCGCGCCGCCCGTCTTGTTAGACTAGACGATGACCACTAACCCGTGTCTCCGGCGACCTGCGCGCACATGGACAGCGAGTCCTTGCCCCCGTCCACGGCCACGCCGAGCGCGCGCATGGCGCCGCACGCCACCACCAGCGCCGCGCCCGCGCCGCCCGTCTTGTTAGACTAGACGATGACCACTAACCCGTGTCTCCGGCGACCTGCGCGCACATGGACAGCGAGTCCTTGCCCCCGTCCACGGCCACGCCGAGCGCGCGCATGGCGCCGCACACGGCGCCGCACGCCACCACCAGCGCCGCGCCCGCGCCGCCCGTCTTGTTAGACTAGACGATGACCACTAACCCGTGTCTCCGGCGACCTGCGCGCACATGGACAGCGAGTCCTTGCCCCCGTCCACGGCCACGCCGAGCGCGCGCATGGCGCCGCACACGGCGCCGCACGCCACCACCAGCGCCGCGCCCGCGCCGCCCGTCTTGTTAGACTAGACGATGACCACTAACCCGTGTCTCCGGCGACCTGCGCGCACATGGACAGCGAGTCCTTGCCCCCGTCCACGGCCACGCCGAGCGCGCGCATGGCGCCGCACGCCACCACCAGCGCCGCGCCCGCGCCGCCCGTCTTGTTAGACTAGACGATGACCACTAACCCGTGTCTCCGGCGACCTGCGCGCACATGGACAGCGAGTCCTTGCCCCCGTCCACGGCCACGCCGAGCGCGCGCATGGCGCCGCACACGGCGCCGCACGCCACCACCAGCGCCGCGCCCGCGCCGCCCGTCTTGTTAGACTAGACGATGACCACTAACCCGTGTCTCCGGCGACCTGCGCGCACATGGACAGCGAGTCCTTGCCCCCGTCCACGGCCACGCCGAGCGCGCGCATGGCGCCGCACGCCACCACCAGCGCCGCGCCCGCGCCGCCCGTCTTGTTAGACTAGACGATGACCACTAACCCGTGTCTCCGGCGACCTGCGCGCACATGGACAGCGAGTCCTTGCCCCCGTCCACGGCCACGCCGAGCGCGCGCATGGCGCCGCACACGGCGCCGCACGCCACCACCAGCGCCGCGCCCGCGCCGCCCGTCTTGCCCGACCACATCCAGTTGCCGGAGCACTTCACATCCTCCAGGGACGAGATGCCGGCGAACACCTGCTCAAACGGCCAATCAAAACAATTCCACATCAAGAACTGTTTCAAACTCTGACTTGGTCTCTGTGCGAGATATCTATTGCGAGCATTTATAAAATATAAAATGCCTCTGATAAATAAAATGTGTTTTGTCCCTTTCTCGCGAACACAAAGGTTAAATTGACAGACAAACCAATTTTAAACGCGCTTTAGTTGAAATATGTTGGTTGAACATTTACGAGCCATTAGACTCGTAAGTCTCCTAATACAATGTCCCAATACAAGAACTACCGCCGCAAGCAAAAGACCGGACGGGAGTGGGCGAGTTAAAATGATTCCACTCGCTGCATCATGTCATAGGGCTTAGCAAAATGAAACTGCATTTTTTGCAGAAAACAAGCCGCTTTGGCCAGTGATACTAGGGACCAATATGAATGATTTCATCCGAGGAAATTCATTCACTGGAATTAAAGATGGCGGCCATTTTCCAAAATGGCGGCTGCATTATTTTTAAAAATTATAGACTCAAAACGGTTGCACCGATTTTTGTGATTTAGGTGTCAATCAATTTGAATTAAAAACCCTAATGAACAGAAAAAATACCATTTAAAAAATTAAAGATGGCGGCCAAATATTAAGAATATTGTGATTTTTTTCGTTTAAATGAAAATAATGACTAAATATCCTAAGATATGGTCACATTTTTTTTTAATTTAAATAAAACCTGATCTTATTACCTACAAATAAAAAAAAAATCTCGACGACCCGTCGAGTAGTTGTTGAACTATACGAATTACAAAACAAGCGCGTCGTTTTGAAAGCCGTCACTGCACGTGATGTGATGCATCATACGATCAAAACTACTGCACCGATTTTAGTGATTGGGGTGTCAATTAATTTGTATTGACTTGTATGCACAAATATATCTCGAGGATCATCAATCTTAAATAGTAGAAAAGAGATGCTTACGCAACTTGCGTTTAAAGGACAATTTGCTCTGAGCTTGCCTGGCGGTAAGAGGGAGATCATTTCACAGACGAATAGCCTGAACAGCGAAGGAATTTGAGAGGAAACCAGTACGGTGAGACAGGACAGAGAGTTTAAGACTCCTGGATGTACGTCACACATCACATCACGTGCAGTGACGGCTTTCAAAACGACGCGCTTGTTTTGTAATTCGTATAGTTCAAAAACTACTAAGTGATTTTTTTTATTTGATCAGGTTTTATTTAAATTAAAAGAAATGTGACCATAACTTAGGATATTTAGTCATTATTTTCATTTGAACGAAAAAAATAGTTGGAAAAATTCACAATTTTCTTAATACTTGGCCGCCATTTTTAATTTTTGAATTGGTATTTTTTCTGTTTATTAGGGGTTTCAATACAAATTGATTGACACCTCAATCACATAAATCGGTGCAGCCGTTTTGAATCTATTATTTTTTTAAATAATGCAGCCGCCATTTTGGAATATGGCCGCCATCTTGAATTCCAGTGAATGAAATTTGTGTTTCCTCGGATGAAATCATTCATATTGGTCCCTAGTATCACTGGGCAAAGCGGCTTGCTTTCTGCTTAAATGCAGCTTCCGATGAAAATATCGCCGTAAGCCCTATGACCAAGGACCGGAATTCTTAATGGCAAAAATCAAACTGTCAGAGGGTTTGACCAAAGTGTTTTATCGACTATCGATAAATAAATGTCACTTAATGACACATCGTCAAAGTAATGAAATCAGGTTTTTGGATATCTACAATGTATGTAAGCATAAGGCACTGGTCCCACCACCGGCGACGAGCGATGACCTATCGGCGATTTTCTCGCCCAAGAAACGAACAAAAGATAATCGCTCCCATGTAAATAAAAGAGCGAGATATAGTTCATATAGTTGATCGCGGTGTGAACAGCGAGCGATGGACTATAAATATATATCTCTCTCTTTTATTTACACGGAAGCGATTATCTCTTGTTCGTTTCTTGGGCTAGAAAAAAAGTCGATAGTTCATATCTCACTCGCCGGCGGTGGGACCAGTGCCTTATGGTAAGGAATAAAACAGAAAATGTTTTTATTAACTATTTTAGTAACACGGCACGGAAATTACTTATTACAATCAAGCGACGTAAATGTCATATGTGACGTGGGCATGATTTATTTTAATATGGAGATGCAGGTTGCTTATCAAAGAGGTCAAATGTTACAGAATAATCGTATAAGTCAATATGCGATAATATTCCGTAACATCGATAAGTGGAATTGTCGATAAAACAATTTGGTCATTCCCTCTGACAGTTTGATTTTTGCTATGAAGAATTCCGGTCCTTGCCTATGACTATAATCTAAATCTCATTCGTTACGCTAAAAATATTTTTGGAATCAGAATCCGAAAAGTGTTAATTGCCACAAAATGAAAAAAATAATAAACTTGTAAAAATACAAATAGGTAATAAGGAAAAAACTGAATTTGTGGATAATGGGCCGCAGTCTCAGCATATGCTGGGCGAGGCCCGGCACTGGTTTTCAAACTTTTAGATTTTCCTTTTAGTACAGTCAAGAGCAAAAGTAAGTTATCACTTTTGTACCTTATTCCATTGCGATAAGGTGAAAAAATGATAACCTACTTTTGCTGTTGACTATACCTAACTCACCATGCAGCGCGATGACGTCACAACTATGTACTCACCAAGTTATAGTGAAAATGCCCTTACATCCAAAATTTGACAGCTGTCATCCCAGTAGAATTTATGTCATCATATGTCATCATTGACGTTTATTCAAAGTCAAAGTCAAAGTCAAAGTGATTTATTCTTCAATTTAGGCATATTACATGCACCTATGAATGTCGATAAACTACCACCGGTTCGGAAAGTAAACCTCTGCCTCGAGAAGAACCGGCGTAAAAAACTCGGCGAGGTGTCATTTTTTCAAAACAGTATACAATATATCATTTCAGTATCAGAGTATTATAAAATTTTAAAATTACATTGCTACAGTAGAAAGCCTATTTATTTTACGACAGATTTCTAGTGCAGGATTTTATCGCTGCCAAATATCCCTATCCATGATGTAGTCGTTTATCTTATAATATGCTTTTGAAATAAGTGTCCGTTTTACGACAGATTTAAATTTAGAGTCATAAGTTCGGTAATGTGTTTTGGAATTTTATTGTAGAATTTTATACAATTTCCCAAGAACGACTTTTTCGCTTTTACTAGCCTGTAAAAAGTTGTTGTATTCCATCATCCCGGTAAGTATTGTACCGGGATGATGGCTGTTAAAAAAAATCTAATTATAATCAGAGCCTCGCCCAGCGACAGTCTCGCACCAGCTGCTGGGTCCAACAGCCCCTTGATATTATGCGCTCCAATCAAAGTAACCGTGCCGATCTTTCCATACTACACAATGACATCACAACTATGTACTCACCAAGTTAGTGAGAGCCTCGCCGAGCGACAGTCTCGCGCCAGCCGCCGGGTCCAACAGCCCCTTGATGTTCTGCGTGCCGATGGAAGTGGCCGAGCCGACGAGTTCTCCGTACGAGAGTGCGATGATCGCGCAGTCGGCGAGGGGCGTGTGTAGCGGGCCCACGCATTGCTGCTGGGCCACGAGGCCTGTGACGCAGCGGTCCACCTGACGATACAGTCATGTTAACAAATTGGGTTTATTATATCCGAAGGTTACATGGTGGGACTACGGGTATAATAGAATATAATAATTTATTGAAAATGTATTTTACAGACATATGATATAATGCAGCATGCAATCGTCGAATTCTTTCAAGGCAACAACGTAGTGGTACGTAGAGTAAGAATTTTCACCTGCCAGTTTAGTTCGCCCAATTTGGGAATGGATGAAAATTTTAGAAATGCCTGATTATTTTTTTGGTGATAGGAATAACCTTCCTAAAATATTTTTGTAATATGAGACGCATCAAGGAAAGTGTCTTATTCGCCGTCATAAACCCAAAACATAAGTGAGGAAACTGTTATTATTTTTCAAAAAAAAATTGCTCATCTGAAAAGTTTGTAACTTTTTTCTGGTGCTAAGGAAGGTTATTCCTATCACCAAAAAAATAATCAGGCATTTCCAAAATTTTCATCCATTTCCCATAGTGGATACCATTATAGAATAACGCTAAGATGATCGCTATGAAGAATATACCTAAACATTTGTGTCTTTATAGCAAGTAAGAGATAGATGAAGAATTT
Source organism: Epinotia nisella (assembly GCA_932294315.1). Lineage (NCBI taxonomy): Eukaryota > Metazoa > Arthropoda > Insecta > Lepidoptera > Tortricidae > Epinotia > Epinotia nisella. The sequence goes on from OW028681.1 coordinate 16,769,865, forward strand.
ATCTCACTGTCAGTGTGTGATTACAAACTCGCAAAAGCAAGGTAAAGCTCAAGGTGTCAGTATTTAGACATATGAACCCAGGATCAGACACAAAACTCATGTTTGATCTTAAGACACTTGAACAGTTAGATACATTTTAACCATATCACAAAAATGTTTGAATAATCAGTTCTTACCTTATTGGTGAGGTATCTCTTGCTAGCCACATTGACGAGTCTTAGAACTCTGTCGAGAGCGCTCTTGACGGTCACATCCTTTGGCAATGAGAGCGGAAGCTTAGTTCTCTTGTCCTGTTTGAAGTCGAAGGTCTTTCTGGGCATATTCCCTGTTACAAATACGAATATTAACATGGGCTTTATTTGCAACATCATAGAGTTTCTATTAGAATATCACCGATCTCGAGGATTTTGTAATGCGCGGTTAGTGGCGTTGTGCGTGTGTGATGGCAATATTTATAATTGCGTGCGAGAAACAAAGACAGGGCACGAAATTCAAAAATTTTCGTGTCCAGCCGCACTTTAAAAGTACCATAGAGAGGATGTTGTTGATATTGCTGGCTAAATAGAAAATACCTAAAACAGCTTCCAAATGCAGATCGTACGGCAGTTTCGCCTGGATTTCCGGTTTCAGTCTCTCTTTCCTGTCCAGGTATTGCTCACTGTATGGACCTTCCACAAGGCTCATGTAACCGTCACTAGTCACTTCGCCTACGAATGATACGGGGCACCGCTCACGCTGGCAGATTTCTGAAACAAAATGGAAATTTAGTAACTATGTTCAATTGTTCGATAAGCGTTTTGCTGTTGATTGTTAATGAAAGTAGTACATATAGATAAACCTCCTGACCCGACTTCTGCCACCATACCAGTTCCAGGCTTCTTTCACCATTGAATAAAGACACGCCTTCCAGAACGGTTCTGTTCTCCTAAGAACAGCAGGGCGTCGTTCTCCTGGTACTCTGCGCCCCACAGCTCGAGTGTGGTGATGGTGGGATTTCCCAGCTGGAACTCCTTGCTGAACACTACATAAGTTCCAGGCTTCCTGCAGCGCAGAATAAAGACATACCTTCCAGAACAGTTCTGTTCTCCTTAGAACACAGCAGGGCGTCGTTCTCTTGATACTCTGCGCCCCACAGCTCGAGTGTGGTGATGGTGGGATTTCCCAGCTGGAACTCCTTGCTGAACACTACATAAGTTCCAGGCTTCCTGCAGCGCAGAATAAAGACATACCTTCCAGAACAGTTCTGTTCTCCTTAGAACACAGCAGGGCGTCGTTCTCTTGATACTCTGCGCCCCACAGCTCGAGTGTGGTGATGGTGGGATTTCCCAGCTGGAACTCCTTGCTGAACACTACATAAGTTCCAGGCTTCCTGCAGCGCAGAATAAAGACATACCTTCCAGAACAGTTCTGTTCTCCTTAGAACACAGCAGGGCGTCGTTCTCTTGATACTCTGCGCCCCACAGCTCGAGTGTGGTGATGGTGGGATTTCCCAGCTGGAACTCCTTGCTGAACACTACATAAGTTCCAGGCTTCCTGCAGCGCAGAATAAAGACATACCTTCCAGAACAGTTCTGTTCTCCTTAGAACACAGCAGGGCGTCGTTCTCTTGATACTCTGCGCCCCACAGCTCGAGTGTGGTGATGGTGGGATTTCCCAGCTGGAACTCCTTGCTGAACACTACATAAGTTCCAGGCTTCCTGCAGCGCAGAATAAAGACATACCTTCCAGAACAGTTCTGTTCTCCTTAGAACACAGCAGGGCGTCGTTCTCTTGATACTCTGCGCCCCACAGCTCGAGTGTGGTGATGGTGGGATTTCCCAGCTGGAACTCCTTGCTGAACACTACATAAGTTCCAGGCTTCCTGCAGCGCAGAATAAAGACATACCTTCCAGAACAGTTCTGTTCTCCTTAGAACACAGCAGGGCGTCGTTCTCTTGATACTCTGCGCCCCACAGCTCGAGTGTGGTGATGGTGGGATTTCCCAGCTGGAACTCCTTGCTGAACACTACATAAGTTCCAGGCTTCCTGCAGCGCAGAATAAAGACATACCTTCCAGAACAGTTCTGTTCTCCTTAGAACACAGCAGGGCGTCGTTCTCTTGATACTCTGCGCCCCACAGCTCGAGTGTGGTGATGGTGGGATTTCCCAGCTGGAACTCCTTGCTGAACACTACATAAGTTCCAGGCTTCCTGCAGCGCAGAATAAAGACATACCTTCCAGAACAGTTCTGTTCTCCTTAGAACACAGCAGGGCGTCGTTCTCTTGATACTCTGCGCCCCACAGCTCGAGTGTGGTGATGGTGGGATTTCCCAGCTGGAACTCCTTGCTGAACACTACATAAGTTCCAGGCTTCCTGCAGCGCAGAATAAAGACATACCTTCCAGAACAGTTCTGTTCTCCTTAGAACACAGCAGGGCGTCGTTCTCTTGATACTCTGCGCCCCACAGCTCGAGTGTGGTGATGGTGGGATTTCCCAGCTGGAACTCCTTGCTGAACACTACATAAGTTCCAGGCTTCCTGCAGCGCAGAATAAAGACATACCTTCCAGAACAGTTCTGTTCTCCTTAGAACACAGCAGGGCGTCGTTCTCTTGATACTCTGCGCCCCACAGCTCGAGTGTGGTGATGGTGGGGTCTCCCAGCTGGAACTCCTTGCTGAACACTACATAAGTTCCAGGCTTCCTGCAGCGCAGAATAAAGACATACCTTCCAGAACAGTTCTGTTCTCCTTAGAACACAGCAGGGCGTCGTTCTCTTGATACTCTGCGCCCCACAGCTCGAGTGTGGTGATGGTGGGGTCTCCCAGCTGGAACTCCTTGCTGAACACTACATAAGTTCCAGGCTTCTTGCAGCGCAGAATAAAGACATACCTTCCAGAACGGTTCTGTTCTCCTTAGAACACAGCAGGGCGTCGTTCTCTTGGTACTCTGCGCCCCACAGCTCGAGTGTGGTGATGGTGGGGTCTCCCAGCTGGAACTCCTTGCTGAACACTACATAAGTTCCAGGCTTCCTGCAGCGCAGAATAAAGACATACCTTCCAGAACAGTTCTGTTCTCCTTAGAACACAGCAGGGCGTCGTTCTCCTGGTACTCTGCGCCCCACAGCTCGAGTGTGGTGATGGTGGGATTTCCCAGCTGGAACTCCTTGCTGAACACTACATAAGTTCCAGGCTTCCTGCAGCGCAGAATAAAGACATACCTTCCAGAACAGTTCTGTTCTCCTTAGAACACAGCAGGGCGTCGTTCTCTTGGTACTCTGCGCCCCACAGCTCGAGTGTGGTGATGGTGGGGTCTCCCAGCTGGAACTCCTTGGTGAACACAACAGCGCCTTCTGGTTCGACTAACTCTTTGAGGACGTTGCCGTTGCCGCCCGCCCCTTGGTCGTGGATTGCTGTTGAAATAACATAATTTGTATAGAAATTAAATATTGTCAAGAGAAAAGAAACGGGTACCTTTTGTCACCTTTTTAAAAAGTGCAATAAGTTTACCAAATACATCTGATAAGTGATAATTTTTTTGTGCTTGATTAGATTCATACTTAGCTTCTTAAGAGGCAATTTGACAGACAAAGTTTAAGTACTCAAGTCCTGTGACCGCCTCCAGCGTCGTAAAGAGCTCAAAGGGTTGGGATGTATAAATTAACAGTTATATTTGCTACATATAATAATCCGTTTATGTATTACCTCACAATTCCGAAATTGAATGTCGTCTGAGATTGTTTGGACTAATCTTACTATTATAAGATCTTTTCTTAGTTCGTCAATTCATTGAAATTAGCTACTCACATTCAACCGGGTTGACTTCGGCTTCAAGACATCCTCTCACAACTCTGTTGAGACGATTACCCATTTCAGCGTCACCTGGCGAATACAAAATGCATAATTAAATAATAAATACATAAATATTAGGGGATAATCTTACACAACTCGAATTAGCCCTATAGTCAGCTCAATAAGGCTTGTGTTATGGGTACTAGACGAGAATATATTCTTGGTCTTTATAACGAACCTCAAGGGACCGAGCATTTTTTATCGTTATAGAGAGTACCGGTTATATGGAGTGAAGAAAGAAAAACAACTAAATGGCCATGTTAACAGTTTCAAACTTGGTTGACGACTGATAATACGATAGGTACAGCTGGTGTGTTTAGACCATCATTTCCAAGTAAACGCAGTAATGATGCACGTGTTCAAGGCTGTTTACGACCTCAGAAGTTTCGGAGCCTCAAAGGTTTAGTCAGCGTCTTTTGTAACCTGATAAGATAACATAAACAATAATACCAATTGTGAATATTTGCTGTGACTAAATATGAACACATCATCATCATCATCATCATATCAGCCGAAAGACGTCCACTGCTGGACATAGGCCTCCCCCAGAGAGTTCCAAATTGACCGGTCCTGCGCCACCCGCATCCAGCGGACTCCCGCGACCTTTACCAGGTCATCAGTCCACCTTGTGGGGGGCCTACCCACGCCGCGCCTTCCGGTACGTGGTCGCCACTCGAGAACCTTTCCGCCCCAACGGCCATCGGTTCTACGTGCAATGTGCCCCGCCCACTGCCACTTAAGTTTAGCAATTCGGAGGGCTATATCGGTTACCTTATGAACACATTTCTTCGTAATAGAGAATGGCTGCTGCGCTATAAAGAGTTTATCAATGTGTGGGTTTCAAGGTGAACCAACCAAATTGTGCTCACTTCTACGTTAAAGGGAGTTTTTCGTTATAAAGAGTTTACACTGTAGCTTCAAGTTTGTCTATAAATTTTTAAGAGATCCCTCGATTTCTCCAGGATCCCATCATCAGATCCTGAGCTGATGACCATGGGACCACCTGGGAAGGATACACTTTCAAACAAAAAAAAAAAACAAATCCATCAGTAATCGGGGAACATAAATAAAAATTCTCCGACCAATTGAGATCCACCTGTTTTGAAGCCGGTTGTAAAAGCTTGTAAAACAATACCTCTCTGTACGGCGCCGAAGTCTAGCGCGTGGTCGCGCGCGCCGTCGCCCTGCACGGCCACCGAGGAGGCCGCGCCGCCACCCACGCCGATGCGGTACACCGGCCCGCCCAGCTTCACCAGCAGCATGCCTGCCGACAACGGCTACGTCACACCTGCCCTGAACCACTCTAACTACATACAGTCTGCAAGCTCGGGGATGTTCGGGCCAACGATAGGGGGTACGCGGGGAAGCGGGAGGAGAGGACATTCAGTGCAAACTCATTGAGTTTGCGCTGACTATTCTGAAGGGGTATATCACGATTGACTTTATAAAACCGACTTCTAAAAGGTAAGGTAAAAATTAGGTTTGGGTGTTTTTTTTAATAATGTCACTTCAATTTTGTTTAAAATCGATATCTGAGGGCTCGAGCCGTCTTTTAATATGAATCCGTGGGTAAATACAAAAAAGGCCGCCATCTTGAAATTCTTTAAATATGGTCCGATTTCGTTCAAAATCAATATCTGACTGAGGGTACGAGGGGCCCCTTAATACAAATCCGAGGTTGGATTTTAATTACATAAAACATAAAATTGTAATCGATACTAATATTTTTAATTTTTTATGTGTGTCAATTGAAACTGGCACCATGAGTCGTGCCGTGTACATACTTTTAAAAAATAAGTTGGGCGGTAACATGATAGGTTATTTACATACTACTCGCTGTTTTTAAATTATTGAAAATATTATTTGATTTCCTCGCATTTATGGAGAAAAGCACTATATCTGCCTCGGCGAGAATGGCAATTCGTGGATTCATCTCTATTGTTGGATTCAGCTTCGCTTCATCCGACAAAATCAACTCATCCACGAATTGCTATTTCCCGGCCTCTGCAGTAATGTACTATAAAATACATACATGAATATATTTTTATTTAGTTAATTAATGTAAATTTATAAATTATGATGATGTTATTGATTATGTTGTATTGATGTTTTATGTTTGTGTTGTGATAGGGGCAATGCCTGAAATAAATGAATAATAATAATAAAAGCGGCCACCGCCAGCCGTGCGTGCAGAAAATCCCACTTCCTAGTCAGGGGGTACATACCTACCTACCTACCCGCCGTGGGCCGCCACGGCCGTTGTACCTACTCGACCACTACTCACCACGGGCGGATAGAAATTAAGCCTGAGATAGCATATTAGTCGTCAGTCAAAAACCTGTGATCTGAGACATGTAACAAAGGATGTCCGTTGTCCGCCCTGGGTGAGTAATTTACTATTACAATACCACTTCAAACTTGGCCAGAGCAAAAGCGAATACTTAATACCCTTCCATTAAAAGGTACTTGGCGTGGCTTATATGAGTGCAAACTACAAGGAAATATTTCGCTATCGGCGCTATCGGCTCCGATAGCTCGGTGTTCGAGAGCGGCTGTCCCGGTATGCCACAAGGTCGCTGGTTCAAGTCCAGCTCGTGGCTATAAAATTGAATGATGACTTTTCAATTCTTCCCTTTAATTTGAAATCTCTTAAAGGATTTTGAACCTATTTCATAGAAAATACGTCACAATTTATAAAAACATGATCGATTCTGATTGGGGATGGATACGGTACTACGCAGCCCAGAGTATAAGTACGGATACGGGACAAGGCATACAACGGGTACAATTGTGCGAGTCTATCCGGCATACGACGGTACGGGTACAGATACGGGAGTAGGCATACGAAGGGTTAAATCATAATAGTGATGAGGTGTCAGTAACGTTTACCTTTGTCTGGCTTATTCTTCTTGATCATGGAATGCGGCATGTATCCGATGCCGCCACTGAACATAATCGGCTTCACAAACTCCTCCCTGACATTGTCGCCGTTCTTCAGACCGTATGACTGAACAAATCCTGAAAAACAACATTTACGTATCTTGATTGATTTTTATTTCCAATAAATGCAAATTGTATCACATAATAAAGTTGGGCCTCCCTGTTAAGAATGCAATAGCTGTATCAGGAAGCTCCAATACTTATTAGCAAAATTTAGTATCATTAGAACTGAACCTTTAAATGTAGAAATAAACCTTGAAACTTTATGACCAGGCTCCGGATTATTTTTCGCACGGTAAGATGAAAGAAAACTATGGAGTCGATATTCAAATTAAATTATTTTTTATATTCATACTCATACTCATTCATTTAATTACGAACGAAATTAACATAAATTCATTTTAATTAGATTAAGTAAGATTAATTTTCGATTAATATTTTCGATCTGTCAACCTGCATAAGGGACAAAAGTATTACGGGACTAAGAAAATTTGTGAGTATGAGTATGAATATGAGTTAAAGTTTAGTTTTAATATCGACTCCATAGTTTTCTTTCATCTTACCATGCGAAAAATAATCCGAGGCCTGTTTATGACAATTTGACCAAATGAAAGCGGATTATTGTCTTAGAGAGGTAAGGCGCAGCAGAATGTCATCGCAATTATATTTGCAGTAGCCCAACAGGGGATGCACCTTCCAAATGATATAACACAAATTTTCAAAGCCCCTCCCCCAAAACCATCCGAGTCCTTTTATTAGGGTTAAGCCCCCCCCCCCCCCCCCAAGGTCGAAGCCCCCCAAACCAAGATTCCTGGATCCGCCACTGGCCAAGGCAGTACATTGCATCATGTAAGGCCAGAGGGTTGGGTACCCCCATTGCACGGCCTTACACGACTGGGGGGATGGTCAAGCGTTCCTGACCATCCCCTCCTTTAGCGCGGGTGTCCTGGCACCAGTTAGCCAGGACCGCCGCGGAGCGGCATTAACGGCAGAGACGGAAACGCCGGAGTGGTTTTAGTGGGTAGACTCCCTCCCCCATCTCTTTAAATAGAGTTGGCCGGAGGGCGAGAGTCCCACATACCCCCCTATATAGCTTCCTCAAGCTGGGGGGGATGCGTAAGAGCGTAACTGCATTTACACACGGACAAAAAAAGTACATTGCATCACAAATTCGACCGAACCTTCGCGCAGATACATGCGGGACCGTTCGCCTTAAATTAAAATATGAAACATCCAAGAACAGCAATGCTCTTACCAGTAATAACCGGTTCCCCAAATTTATTTCCATAGTCCGAAGCGCCGTTGCTGGCCTCGATGATGATTTGCAGCGGGCTGGCGAAGTTACTAGGGTATTCCCAGTTTTTCTCCTCCCATGGTAACTCATAACCTAAAATAAATTCAGCAATTAAATTTTTTAATCATCATTCGGTTGAACAGGCTATGTTAAACCTTATTGCAATAGCATACGACTTCTTCTTCCACACGACTCCCGTTCCAAACGAGGCTACGACAGAAACATATATGAGCCTCCACTGTGAATTATGCCAATAATAAATCAAAGGTACTATACCAGGTATGTGCAAGTTCCCAACGCTGTAACCAGCAGTACCAGCAACAGTGTGACCCCCTCTGCCGACCCCTTGCACGTCTCTAATGCGACCCCCCGTGCCAGTAGTGGCCCCACTAAATGGGGCTACAGCTGTGGGCATATTGTGGGTCTCAGCCGTGAATATTATATCGGATTCGGTCACTTCTTGGACCACCTGAGATGGCGCTCTTACGTTCTTCGGCTTTAGTTTTGTGTGTTTGAATCCTTTGATGGCACTAAAATAAGAAGTAATTGTCACATAATATATGGTCAAGTATGGACATGTCGTGCAGAGGAAAGATAGTCATGTCACTAGAAAGTGGTATGGATGTGAAGTGTTGTAAGAGGTAGACATAGAAAGAGGTGGATGGACTGCGTGAGAGACGACAGGAATAGGAAGGAAGCGTAACGATAGAGAGGTGTGGCAGAAAAAGATATGCTGCGCCGACCCCAAGTAAATGGGATAAGGGCAAGCGAATGATGAGAATATTCAAACATAGTGTCAACGTCAAATACATAACAGTTTAGGGGGCATTTTTAGGGTTCCGTACCTCAAAAGGAAAAAAACGGAACCCTTATAGGATCACTCGTGCGTCTGTCTGTCCGTCTGTCACAGTCAAATGAAACAACCCCTTTCATTTGATATGTCACACAATAAGTAAGCATCTCAGATTTTTTTTTATAATTTTAGCAAAAGAAGATTTGAAGTAATTTAGGAAAAAAGACGAAAATTTACCATTGCCCCCATTTTTTCAGAATTTTAAGCCTAGTAGTTTAGTAGATAAGGGGGGGGGGGGGCTTATCTACTAAACTACTAGGCTTAAAATTCTGAAAAAAATATGGAAGAAAGTTGCCTAAAGATTACAGGAAAACCTATAAGAAGTTTGAGTATTCAAAGTAACGGGAAAATTCTCAATATTTTACGGAACCCTCACCACGCGAGTTGAACTCGCACATGTCCGGTTTTTTATGTTATGGTGAAGTAAGAATTTGAATAAGACAATGAGTTGGAAGTTGTTGTTGGAGCGGTGGCGGGAAGGTGAAGGACGCCATGGCACTAAATTCCCATTGGCCGCTCTTGCATTTCGTAACCCCGCCGCCTTACCCCGCCACCGCTCCCCGACGCAGCTACCGATTCAAAAGTTAACGGACTTTTGGTCCACATTTCTCGGAACACTTGTCAGGCCGTCACTGAAAATTTTCGCTCCAGGTTACGGCAATGCCAAAATAATGAAGGATCACATATGGATGACGTAATTTAAAAAAAAAAAACCCTATTCATGTGTTTTCATAATTAATAAACGGTTTTCATCTGATATAATTAGTTTTCATTTTATTTTAGTTTGAAATGTAAAAAGAGTTATGGTCCACCCTGTATAACGTTAGATACCAGCGGCAGAGCGCCCATACAAGCCGATTCCCACTGCCTTGCCTAATATTTATTTTTAGGCAAGCCTACTCTTTCATAACTTGTTGTAGGTTGCCCATCGAAAATTTTCACGCGCCGCTTGTTAGGTATTTACCTAAAAGAATTGAATTCAAAGAGGCTATACAAGCACAGAGTAAACTATACCTTAATACTGCTGAATAAAGTATAAAATAACATTTCCTAAAATCAAATAGTAATTAAATGGCTAAAACGTGACTTTCAAATATCTTACCTGCTGTTATCTCCGAACTTGATGACATTGTTATTATTTGACGTAGCTTGAGTGGATGCAACCATATCAATCAATGATTCGTCGATCTCTTTGCCATCCAATATGATTTTGCCCTTGAAACAATATTCGCAATGTTAATTAAATATTTACGATAAATAGGCCACAATAAATCTTTCATAAAATAGTGGGTTTTTGCTTTGTAATCAAATGTTTAGCTGTTAGTCCTTTAGCAACAAAATTGTAATTAAATGAATCTAAAACAAAACTAGTTAGAAGTCTAACATCAAGTTATAAGTAACGTTATTCTATAATTATACAATAACCATAAAATAATGCCTACAGCCTATGGTGTGTTTTGTCAAATATTGACAAGTTCCCAGTTGTATTGATGTTGGTTTAATTCATTGACTTCATCAAAATCATCAAGTATTATGTTACAAATATAGTATTTTACCTTGAAGAACCAATGGCGGGAGTGTTCGCTGTTGCTCTGAGCTAAATCAAATAACTCTACACTTGTTGGGTCGCGCTTCAGTTTATTCACAAACAGGTCCGTATAGAAGTCCATGTCCCATGAATCAAAGGCTAAACCTGTTTAAAAATACTACTGTCAATAAGGGTCAAAATTACACTGTGCTTAGTAAAATATGGAAACGGATATAGAGAAAACCGCATCAAGGTCAACTAAGTGCCGGGGGGGGGGGATGTCAGCCATTGGGTTTTATGGCATTTCTATCTTTTACGAAAGGCTGGGAAGACCGTAGACCTATTAATAGCACCATGAACATATTGTCAGTGAGTGAACAAGGCCTGTTAAAGGAAAAATATAATATTTTACCCAGTTTTTGGTTCACCCGTTCCATAGCTGGTCGACCTTCCTTCAGAAGAGGTACAACGAACCACGGCTCCAAATCCTTCGGCAGTCCCTCATTGAAACTGTGCCTCGGGAGATTCTCGGACGTGTAAATGCATTGCGTCATCCTGTCATGCAAGACTGCTGCCAAATCTTCAAATTGCTTCTTAGAGACATTCTTGGTCTTATTGAAGGTGATGAGGTGTCTAGTGGACACTTCGAGGCGTACCACATCACGTAGGCCGACGCTTTCGCAGATCTGTACGGAGTTACTTGAGTCTGCAGTTGAGAAATTGAATCTAAAATAAAGAAGATATGGTTTAGATTTAAAATATGAGATACGACAAATGCATCCTTGTTGTTTGATAAGGGGCTTGAAACACCTGTTCAATCACAGATTTTAAGGAGAGTCGATCATCTACCTCCCTTTCCAGATTTACTAAACTAGGATGGTGTGATAATTCTGTAAGTCTTACCCATCACAATCCTGTTATAACATCCTCCTCCTCAAGGGGTAGGCAGTGATCACAAATTTGCACGTGCTAGGTTCCTAACACACGACTTCATTCACTTCCTTTGCAATCCCCATACATGATTGTCAGGTTATATTAATTTAAATATAATTCTAGGGAATTATATTTAAATTAATAATATTTTTGTCAGGTAGGCCTGACAAAGCCTACGTTGCGGATTTAAATTTGTCGATTTAGTTAGTTTCCTTCCTTTTAAATATTTTATTTAATAAAGAAACTTAATTATTTAAATGTAAGTATCTAACTAAATCATAATTACCTTGGTCCAATTTCAATGACAATCTGGTTATCTTTAACATTAGTGTAGACAGTATTATTCCTTAAAGCGTGAGGCTGGAGTGGGGAACTCAGCAGCCATTGCAGAATCTTTATCTGATTAATGTTCAGGTATTCACAACCTTCGGCGAGTTCCACATGGTAACACAATTCAGTAGATAATTCTACTACATCCAGGTCAATGACTCTTAATTTTTCAAGTATCTCTTTCGTCTTATGCAGACTAAACGCTTCACAGGAAAAAAACCTTATTATACTCATGATGAACTGTATATTTCAGTGGAGTCTTACACTGTACTGGCCGCGAAATTGATGTCACGGACGCGTATATAAATTGATATCTTACATCAATGGCAAAGTTCAACACATCATGGAGTTATCTGTAACGAATATAGACAAACAGCTTATGCAATGAATGACAACAATGGGATGAGCAACATATTTTTGATAATTTATTCCCAGCACATTGACCCCAAAAGGTCATGTGGAAATTTACTACGTATCGGTGACGCTGTGTATGATATTTACGCAACTACCAGAAGGGAGGGTAATGGTTTTCTATTCTATGTATGTATGAGAGTGGAGTATATTATGTCCCCTTTACGACCAGTTAGCCTAGTGGGTAGTGACGCTACTTACGAAACTGAAGGTCCTGGGTTCAAATCCCGGTAAGGTCAAATATTTGTGTGATAAGGTCAAATAGTTGGATAAGCATGCAATATCATGGTGCCACATAAAACTCTAATGATGGAGACGAAAGGTGGCTACTAGAGGAAATCCTCAATAGTATTGTGTCCTCAGATTATTTTACATGCCATATGAACCAGTTTTTGGAGAGGAACAAATGTTTGTATGGGAGCAACTAAAATTAATGAACGCAAAAATTTGAGACAATGATTGACCCCGCTGGCGGCAGCCAAAACGCTTCATACTAATAGAATAGAATTATGACGTCACAGCTTTCTATTTGTACTAATCATTGTATGGAAAATCAAGTAAATTGCTGTTTCAGTCGCGAAATACTGCGTTTAGGTCCATAGTTTACAATTTTGTTTATAGAAAAGCGTAAGGATTTTATTGGTAGCTTTAAATTGACTCTTGGACATTTAAAAAAATCGTATTTTTCTAAACTTTCAAGGTCTATAAATAAATATAATAATAATTTGATGGTTTACTATCCATTTAGTAACACTATGTTGTCAATTTTAACATGAGGAAACAACTCTATTACACAAGAGAAACCCGTCATGTTTTGCCATCATTAGCATCCTCTCAATGTAATAGACTTTTGCGGGTACGCACACAGAAATGTACAATTATCAACATTGCGGTTACTGTAGTTTTAAGTATTTTATTGTAATTTTCTGAAGAGGCTAAAAATAAATTAAATAAATAAAAATGTAATTGATGATTAAAAGTGAAGTCGGTAATAAAGGCTTGTGCCAAAACTGTCAAATAGCAGAAACTAATTACCTACAGAAAAAAACATTAAATGTGTTTTTAGATTCAAATCAATTGAGGGATTAATGTTAATGAAAGCAGTTTGTTATTAAACTTAAATGCTCCTTAATTTTAATTGAAATATTACATTTATTTATGATTGACCTCTCAATGAGAGCCCGATGAAAAACTAAATTAACATGATGTGGATTCAGTACCGAGATCTATGAAATACATAATATAAATTACATCATGTTAGATTAAAAGAAATTTGAACTTTAACAAGAAGTACAAGATTAAAACTACACATAATGGGGGATAGACTTATCAATTTCAAGACTTAAATTTATATAATGCGGTTAGTTTTAGTTACCCATCTAGAACATCAGACATTGAGTTTCTGTTTTTTTAAAGCCTACCATGACCTGGCTGCTGCGGTCAGGGTTGACTAACTAAAAAAAAATACACTACTGATATTCTGTCTTGCTGCTCTGCCTTATCCAGCAAACGCTTGCCCAGTGTGTAACCGGCTGTTCCAAAAAACTTTCAAGTTTATGATATTTTAGAAGTTAAAATCTTTTTTCCTGCCATCTAACAGGTATCACTCAGTTTGCAGTAAGTATGCATTTGTCATATAATCCATTGGAGAGTTTATGTTGTTCATCATGTTTTCAATTTGATCAATCATTTTTTTGTTTGCTCCATTTATAAATTAATAATTGGTGTAAATAAATATAATTTAACTGTTAAAAATCCCTATTATTCATTAAACTTAACAAACTCCTGTTAGTAAAACATGTTTAGTCTCACAAACACAAATGTGGATGTGCCAGCTAAAGGCAAGCAAATCTAAATGTCATTTTATCTAAAATAGGTTTGATAGACATTTATGAATAAGGGTAAAAGTATGCAACTTCTGTTTCATCTGAAGCTAAAATTGTGTCTCTGGTTGTATTCTCTGGTATTTACTTAGGAGCCCAGAATCTGCTATATAACTTAAGACAAACCAGCATTATTTAACGGCTTTGAGCTTCAATATTCATATAACACATTTTGGGAGTGTTTCAATTTAATTAATGTTTGGATATGACTCAAACCCCTGTTGACCCCCAAGTGACCCTGATGAATTTGTAATGAGATTCCTGGTTCAATGCAACTTAAACAAGCACTAAACAAAAAGTATTATTAGCTTTCAGTATCGAAATTATAAATATGCCCAATATTTCATTACAATGTTTACGTTGATTCGTAGGTAATGGAAGAGTAGGTATGTTGTATGTACTTAAATGTAACTATAGCGTGGTCCTACACACCACGTCCGCCGCAGTATAACTTGTTGATTGTTATTGACAAGTAATTTCTCCTATGCCATCAATAATACTATTTTGTAACTATAAATACATCTAAGTGCAACAATAGTTTTACAACAGAGAGTAAATAATAATAAAAACACTTACAAACGTCTCCAAATTAAAAGTGATAACCTGTTTTTATTATGACGGTAAACAATTTTGTACGGCAGTCAACTCGCGCGCCGCAAAGGATATTGGAATTTTGGAATTTATTTGGGAATGGGATGGACACTGACATTGACACATAATTTCGGTGTTGCACATCCAAAAAACCTAATGAGCCTAAGGGTGATAATACAACTCCGACTTTTCCATACGATATTCGGATTAGGCCGCCTTTACACCTGTAAGTTACTTTCGTAAGTTCAGTACAAATATTGCTTACAGCGACTTTCGTGAGCAGTATTTGTACGGAAATTACGTAAGAACTTACAAGTGTACAGGCACCCTTAGATCAAGAAGCCATGGACTTATTATTACTAAAAGGATACTATCAAAAATTATAATTACAAAAACATACCTTAACTTATTGTGTTAAGACTCAATTTGGGCTACCAGTATTGATAGAGGCAAAACGAGCCGACTGAGATATCTACATCGAAGGCCATTTGTCCCTTTCTAACTCTTGTCATGCGATAAAAACGTGGTAGTTGGTTAAAAATTGTAGAAATTGTTTCAGACAATTAGTCAATTATTATTCTAAATCTAAGCTTAACTTATTAATAAGAATTAAGTTCATATTCGTTCGTATGCACTCCACACATATGCCCTTGTGGCACGGACGTGGACCGACTGGGTCACCACGGACATTGTTTTCAAAAAAGTGCAAGCCGCTTTTCAATACATGCGACACTTAATGACGTAATCCGCCGGTCTCTTGCCAGCATCAATGTGCCTGCTCTTCTTGAGCCGCTTGGCATTGTCAGAGATGATGGCAAACTGATGGTGTGTCTCTGGTTCCATGGAGGTTGGGACGGATGCTTGTGTGGGACGCTACATGTGTAGACACACTGGCACCGTCTCACCTCCAACGGCCTACTTCTAAAGCGGGTGCAGCGGCGGAAAACGCCGAAAATCTGAAATGTAATAAATATAGATGCCTCGGCAGAGAGTACGACTTTGTACCCTTTGGCATCGAGACCCTCGGTCCGTGGGGCCCCAGTGCGCATAAGTTATTTGCAGAAATCGCGAAACGTCTGGTCGATGTAACTGGTGACCAAAGAGCTGAGGGCCTACCGCGAAACGATATTCGTTTTCGTTCGTGTATCTCCGTCTCTGTCGCACTTGCTAGTTCGAGCGACAAAGAGGGAGATACACGAACGAAAACGAATATCGTTTCGCGGTAGGCCCTCTGGCCCATGCTTAAAACTACTTAGGTGGGAATATTATTATTCACTACTCTGGCAACCCTTTCAATGTGTCATAGAGAGTGTTAGATTTATAACAATACAGGGTGACCACGCGGTTTAGCTATGTCGTCAAGATGTCGTCAGTCAGAGGGCCTACCGGGAAACGAAATTCGTTTTCGTTCGTGTATCTCCGTCTCTGTCACTCGAACTAGCAAGTGCGACAGAGACGGAGATACACGAACGAAAACGAATTTCGTTTCGCGGTAGGCCCTCAGTACCAGGGATCGGATACCGGTATTTTCACCATACAAAAATACCGGTTTTATTTCGGTCAATTTTGTTCTTTGGTTTATAATATCATTTTTGATCAGGCTGTCTAATAATACGAAAATGTTACCTAAATACATGATAGAGTCCTACATTAAGAGCCTAAAATAATATTAGACTACTTCGGGGACTTTTGAATAAACCGGTTCCGATCCCTGGTGAGTACTATATTTGGTATTCTGTGGTCTGTGGCCGTTAGTAATTATTTCATTATAACATTTCGAAATACTAGCAAAAATAGAATTTTGGGTGATAGTAAAGCAAGTTTATATTTTTTTTAGAATAGGTGTATTTTGTTAGCCGCTACATAGTTTTGTAAATTATAATGAAAAAATTTTTTAGGGGTGCACTACAACATACATTAAAACTAAAAGTTATTTTTTTTTATTGTAAGCCCAAGTGTAGGCTTTTCAAAATAAATATAAGTAAGGTTTCTCACCAATTTTTTTGATTAAGTGAATAGAGTCGGAGATAAACACCCCGAAAGTCACTTAAATTATGTCCCCCCCCCCGCTCTCTAATTTTTGAACAATGTATTTTAAAAATATTTAAAAAAATCATGGACATGGGGCTTATTAAATTGTTTTTCGAGATATTGCTGAAAAACTGCCTTCATTAAAGAAAAGGACGTAAGTGCCGTAACATTTCTGTGTCGATACGACCTTTTTAATAGACACGGAACCCTTCGTTTTGCGTGTTCCGACACGCACTTGGCCGGTTATTTTATTTCAAGTTATAGCAACACAAGTCACAAAGCTAGAAAGTAAAACAACACGTGACGTCATTCAAGGTAATTTTTAGGGTTCCGTAGCCAAAATGGCAAAAACGGAACCCTTATAGTTTTTTCTTTGCATCAAATCAAAAGAATCTACGAAAAGCAACCAGTCTAAATATATGAGCTTCTTGGGTTAGATAATCATACGATTTCTTGTCCTACTTTTTCACACATACACTAGAAAAGTGACAAATGTAAGCATAGACAATACCACAAGTGGGACCAATAGAATAGGACTCACACACACACACACGAGTTACAAGGATGTATGTAGACGATGATGATGATGATGTAGTCCCGGCCTATTTCAGCCACAGCGAATGCGTGCCAATACACGGTGACGCTTAGTCTATCGCATGTTTTAGATAGAGACAGCTATGGTGGATCATCAGTATTTAAACACCGTGTATTGGCCACCACTGCGTTCAGTTCAGTAATTCAGTAGTTCTAATTCTATGGGATACCGTGCTTCCGGCATTTATCCACACGGTCCGCCGATTTCGTACTTGTGGCGGCACCTTAAAAGGCGTCATCGTATTGTAGCATTCGTTCCGGATATGTAGACTTTGTATACTAGCCTTATGCAGTAGAGAATAGATCGTTGTCGTTCATCGAAGCCGTTACCTCTATGATCGAACCGGACTGGAGGACGCCATTTTGTTTCAAATAAAAATGGCGCAGGTTTGTGCGCTTTGCACGCGATCGTAGTAATTTTCTAGTTTGTGACATTGCCAAAAAAATGACGCTAATAAAGTGTTAGTTGTGAGCTGCAATTAGCCTGAAACGCTGGTTGTACGGGGAAAGAAGTGATCAAAGGATATATTACTTGGTCTTGGTTCCTAGCGTCCTCACGCTAATCGGCCAGACCACTCTTTTCATTTTATTGATTTTAAATAAACTATGCTGATGTATACGGTAAGATAATTCACTTATCCTATTGTTTGAATTGAAGTATGTAATTAGCCGTGTGTTCACATTATATGTTATTCGTGACCGATAGTTTTTTTTTAACCTATACACAAGCGTAATTGTACGCCGGCATCATCAACCGAACCGAAGCCTCACTCCCTAGATGGGTATCCCAGTACTTGAAAATTATATTCTGTAAATATCTTCCTGTTCTTTTTACATTAGTTTACCAAAAATTTGCGTACCTAATATTTTTCTTTATTTTAAAATTGCCGAAGGTTCAATTATAGTATCAATATGTAAAACTCTTTGTACGCTGCGATAATCGGCAGTCAAGGTTGGTGATAAGTAAATACAAGTACAAACATTAACTAAAACCATTTGCTACAAGTACCATGATGAATTCACCTAATCTTGCGGTGCCCAACAGGGTCCACAATTAAGTTTTATTCCCTATACTTAGCAACTAAAACTTAAGTTTACCTAATACCCTGTAAACTAACATTGTGGAAAGCAATAAATGATTGAGTATTGAATTTTGACATGAGATAAATTTGATTGATTACTTATACATAATAATATTAATAATTTTCCATTGACACTGACTTGTGTTGTTTTGAGTTAATCCTTGAGAAATGGCTGGTAAAAGTGTGTTTTTCGACAAAACTACATGAACTTTTTTTTAGATTTCGATTTTTTTGGTTTGTTTTTACTCAGAATCGTTGATACTATCGATCCTCATACAAGAAAAAAAGTGTCCAAATATTCCATTCCAGGTCGTCACAATTTTGTATGAAGCCTTTTTTTATTTATATGTTCGGGATGCATTGAAAGCAAAAACTTACTTAGTTAAATCTGGGACACTTTTTTTTTCTTGTATGAGGATCTATTGTATCAACGATTCTGAGTAAGAAAAACCCAAAAAAAATCGAAATCTGAAAAAAAGTTTGTACAGTTTTTTTGAAAAATGTTCAAAAACATAGTTAGAAAAAAACAGTCCCATCTTGGCCAAGAGATCCTTGACCTGTGAACACCCCAGATATAATTTTGAGTTGCTACCTGCTGGATTTCCAGAGCTTTTTGGTCCAGCCCGAGTCCACTCCTTCTATGAAGAGCTTTGAATGCCTTAAACCTGCCTCATTCCTCCACTCGTGTTTGTGTTTGGTTTTGGCGTAGGCTTTAAAGGCCAATATTATGGTTCCCTGCGAGAGTCCCACAAACGGTTCTGGACTGGACCTGCAAAGTGATTTGTAGACCCCCTTCTTGCAAGCACATCTCCTTTTAAAAGTTAGTTAAAGACTTACATTAAATGAATATATTTTGTTGTAGGGAACGAGTACAGAGCAAGATACGCGCTTCAGCGACAAGGAGAAGAAGCTGATGAAGCAAATGAAGTTCGGTGATTGTTTGACCCAACAGGTAATGTACCCATGGTACAATTTTGCTTTTTTTTTGTGACAAGGTTGATTGTGTAAAAGCTGATCTCTCACTCCCATGTGTAGCATATCAGTTCTGCTCGAAGTTACGGCCCACGTGTAGTGATACTAGGTACCTACTCATAATGATGTTTGTGGGCACTGTTTTTTGTGCCAGAGTGAAAAAGTAGTTTAACATACTACCAATTAGCCCAGACCCTTGGCAATACTTATTTGCCTTCTGACACTCCATAATTTTTATATCAACATAATAATTCATCCACTGCTGCTGAATGTAGACTTCCTTTATGTTGGTCCATAATATTCGACTCCAGGCTTTCCTCACCTGCTACCATGCTACCAGCAATCCTCTTAAGTATGTAAAGTCATCAACGACCAGTTAGCCTATATAAAATATATCGTCGTCTAGTTCCCATAACACAAGCCTTATTGAGCTTACCATGGGGCTAGTTCGATTTGTGTAAGATTGTCCTTAGCAGAAAAATATTTATTTAGTAGTTTATTTAGTTTAGCGAGTTGCAAGGCATCCTACACAGACAATAATAATAAGCATTTGATTGATTGTTATTGCTACCAAATCAATTAAATTGTCATATGAAGTGACATCATCATCCAGCTTAGATATGTCCCACTGCTGGGCACATCATGAAGAAATTTTTTTTTCTTGTTCAGGTGGACATGTCCAAGGTGAAACTGGACGTCCTGAAGCCATGGATCACTCAGAAGATAACCGAAATCCTGAAGATGGAAGACGACGTGGTCATCGACTATGTCAACAACCAGCTGGAGGAAAAGGTGGCTAATACATTCTAATCCATATAATATTTGTAACAAAATGTAATCATTGCAGTTTCTTTTCTGGGCTGGTGATTATCATTACAACAAATTGGAAATTGAGCCTTGTTTATAAAGAAACTGCAATTGAAGTATGGTGTCATATGTATATTGATTGCGTATGGATATTTTTATGGTTCCCTCCGGTTAGCGCTGTGCCTGCGCCGCCACCCGCCGCCGCCCGCCGCCCGTCGCCGCCGTTCGGAGGCCACTTAGCGTACTCAATCGGTATTTACGGGGAAATTAAATACTTAACAATGCTAACTCACCATAAGAGCAACGTGAACATTCCCTTAGCGAGACATAAATTTGTATAACTTGTGAAAGTCGTTAAGAGCACGAACTGACTCGGGGTAGGGAAGGCCCGTTTAGGCTTTGCGTTCAGCATAATGTGGTTGTGTTCGCAACACCCTTACAGATGCAAGAGCTGAAGAGAGAAGCCGAAGCCGCCGCTTGTCGCCGCTGCGGCGCGCCGCCGCTCGCCGCGCCGCGCCCGCCCCGCCCGCCGCGCGCGCCGCTGCCGCCGCCGCCATCACTAATAACTTGACAGTTGACATGTACACGATTCACTTCCCTACCAGAGTCATTTCTGAGCTACCCCGCATTAAGTTGTTTTACGATCGCTGTGGCGCTCTTAACGACTTTTATATATTATTATTTTTTATTTTGCTCCAACGTAACTGGAAAAGTTCCTATAAAGAAAAGAACTACAGTAAACTGGTCATGTTAGGTAGGATGTTAAAACTTTACAGTCTGAATTGTGACTAATTATGTATTTTTTTCTTTCCCGATCCGTTCCGGCTCCTTAGTTCCCTTGTCCTAAAAAGATGCAGATTAACCTGACCGGTTTTCTGAATGGGAAAAACGCTCGCCTGTTTATGGGTGAACTGTGGGAGTTACTGCTCAGCGCTCAGGCCAGTGAGAATGGGATACCGGAGTCTTTCACCCAGCAGAAGAAAGAAGAGATTAAAAAGAGAATGGTATGTATTTCTAATAAACTATTCACATTTAGAATGAACTTGAAAGCTTGTGAACCATATTCACAGCAACCATTAAATCAGGTCCATGAATTTTCGCGACAAAAACAAGCAAAATCACTTAGCAAATGTCACAAAATGCATAATTGCAAGTCATGATTTATTTTTATTTTTTATATAAACTTGTACCAAATTGTTATAAATTTCCATAGCATGACAGCTGTATTGACCTTTTAAAATCTACCCTATTAAACTTGCTATATGGTTAACTAAATCTTTCGTTTATGAATCCCGCGAACTCTGACTATGAAAAAGTTCGGAGCAGACACTTGCCGATTTCAATCCACTCCGCTCCTCTGCCTCCTCCTCCTTATTAAGTGTCTGTCTGTCTGTTACCTCTTCACGCTAAAAACGCTGAACTGATTTAGATGAAATTTGGTATAGAGATAGGAGTCCCGGGAAGGACGTAGGATAGTTTTTATCCCGGAAATCAATGAAAGTTTGTATGGAGCTACGATATAAACGACGCGGACGGAGCGGCAGAAGCTAGTAATAGATATATTATGAATGATGTGGGCCAATCAACTATTTTTTGTTGCTCGTTGCCACGGTTACGTCTCCTGGGTCACTCTTTAAAACTATGGTTTTATGGGGCTTAAATCAACTAAACACGTATTTATGTTATACTAGCTTCCGCCCGCGACTTCGTCTGCGTGGACCAAGGATAAAAACTGTCCTATATTTTAATCCAGGCTATAAACTATCTGCCTGCAAAATGTCATCCAAATCGGTTGAGCCGTTTGAGCGTGATTGAGTAACAAACATCAAAACATCCAAACTTTTGCATTTATAATATTAGTAGGACATTAGCAGGAAGTAGGATTGGTAAATCCATTCCATGGTGGGGCAACTCCTTACCAGCATGATATGAGCCCAATTTGAAGTATTTTTTTCTAAGAAACTGTCACTGTTGTCTCTTGGCGTACCGGGACAGAATAACAAGAAGAAAAAGTTTATTGACCCCATGTGTTTGTTGGCAGGAAGAACAGCAGAAGGACAAGGAGAAGGATCGCCGGCGCTCGCGGTCCCCGTCGCGGTCGCGCGAGCGCCGCCGCTCGCGCGACCGCCGCCGCTCGCGCTCCCGCTCCCGCGACCGGTCCAACGATAGGAAGTAAGTTTCTCCAATATTTCTGGCTGGCCTCACATTAAACGGAATTCACTCACTTAAATCATAATCTATCTAGATGAAAAAAAAACAGATACCTCAGATCCATAGATTGTTGTTACAAAATACTTATAAAACTACATTAATAAACTAATATTAAAAGGCAACATAAACGACTTATTTTTTAGGTAGTAATATCCTACAAATTATGTTTTTTTCTAGGCATCGCAACGGAGGCAGTCCGAGGCGGTCTAGGAGGCGTAGCCGGGACAAGAGCAGCCGGGACAAGAGCAGCCAGTCCAAGACATCGCATGCTGACGACGTTAAGATTCCAGAACCTAAAGGTTGGTGCTCAGTTCTGTGATACTGATATTCTTTGGTGTTTGGTGTTTGTTTCCATACGCAAAATAGACGCATTTATGACGTCGAGTTGCGGAAACCCAGCCCGCGTACACCTATAACCTATAACCTATATATTCTTTGGTTACTATAGTAAACAACAATAGGGAGGCTCCATATTGGGTGAACAAACTCACTGATAGCGCCTCTACAATCAACATCATGTGCTAAAGACAGGACTGAGGACACTGTTTCTAGCAGAGCCATATGGAACCTTAGTTATCTGCGCCTTTTACTGGAAAGTTTTAATGTTTTACCTCAAAATTCTGTCATCATCATCCGCCCGGGCGGATCCCAAGGACACCTAATCCCAAGATTTGACGTTTTACGAAAGCAACTGTCATCTGACCTTCCAACCCAGAGGGAAAACTAGACCATATTGGGATTAGACCAGTTTCTACTGACTGTTTTCTTTCACTGGATAATGGTAAATATTCCATACATAAGTGCCAAAAAACTCTTTGGTACAAGCCGGGATTCAAATCCCGACCGCCGCTTGACATGCATGCCTGAACCACTAGGCTACTGTAGCTTGTCCACAACTACCATCACCACCACCATAAATCCTAGCTACCTCAAAATTCTTGTGGAGGTCCAACAACCAGGTCTTGATTCAATTAAACATCTATTCTATTGTATGTTAGAAAACGGCAAGTCTCCAGAGAAGAAAGAAGATGCTGCCAAGGAGGAGGTGAACCACAACTCGACGAGCGACTCCGTCACGGAGGACAACAAGGACGCCGGAGTCCCGGAGGTGAAGGCTGAGGAAGACGGGCACAAGTCTAGGTCGGCGTCGCCCGACAAGTAAGTCCTTAAACGCTTTTGTTAACAAATAATAGTAATTTATGTATCTGTACATAATGAGAGGCCTTAAACCGCGATTGTGGTTTTATGAAACGAGCGCCAGCGAGTTTCATAATAGGATCACACGAGTGTTTTAAGGCCTAATTATATACAGTTGCATATACTACTTTATCTACACACATATAATAAATCCTCAATGATGTGTTCGGGAACCATTAGAATAACCGCCATTGCACCGCCATGGCCGACTAGATTTCAAATCGTGACCAACTAGATGTCCATAACAAAATCTAGTTGGTCATGATTTGCTCTGAACTCTGGGCCACGCTTCGAAATTTGAAAGTCATTACTTAACCAATATCAATATCTTAATGAAAATACGTACAAAATTACCTATGGCCAGACACAAGTAATTTATTCTTATAAATCTTATTGATATTATGCTGGTCACTATTGCCAGTTCCTGAACGCATTTTAGCGGTTTTATAGTATGTGTGTAGATAAAATAAAATAAATCGTATCTTTATTTTTCCGCCTGAACAGCCGTGTCGACACCGGACGCATGGCTCGGCCGCGCACGCCTAGCCCGGCCCGGGCGTGCGCGCTCAGTGTCGACGTGCTACGGGTGCCGAACATCCGCATGACGAGCATTTTTGGCATAAATCAATGTGTTTTTGTAGCTGTTGGTTCTCCAAATATAAATAAACTAGCTTCCACCCGCGACTTCGTCTGCGTAGAACCGGGATAAAAACTATCCTATATTTTAATCCAGGCTATAAACTATCTTCGTGCAAAATTTCATCCAAATCGGTTCAGCCGTAGAGCGATTGAATAACAAACATCCAAACTTTCGCATTGATAATATTAGTAGGATAAATAACGTTGAATGTCATACTTAACCTTTAGCATAATCTTTTTTTGCATAATTGTTGCCTAAAATATTTAACTACTTCCTTGTTTATAGCGATCGAAAGGTTAAAATAGCTACCAAAACGTCTTATCTGTCCTACCCCTAGAGTGTAAATAAAAGCCAGCGGAGCCAGAAGTTTCTGGCGGGAGCCCGGGCGGAGGGCGCGAGACGGAGTCCCAGAAACGAAAGCGGGGCTCCGTCGACTTCTTAGCAGTCATTGATATATATAATTATGCAATCGCTATTATTTTAAATAACATGTATATTATACATATTTAATGGAATCCTATTTAATGGGAATTGAGAATATGTTTAGGAAGTATGAACTTTAGTCCAAACAACATTAGTACATCTAATATTAGGAATTGTAAAGTGTAGTGTTCGATTTTCGACATAATAAGTATTATGCACAACAATTATTTGGCCAAACGTTTGTAGGCGTTGTTATGCATTAAGAAAATCAAACAATGAAAAATTATGACATCCAATATAGACCCAGTCGCTGAATCAGACGACTCGCGTTTTGGCCATTATTCGTTTTTTAATTTATTTAAACTATTGAGAGGAACAAATATGGGTTTAGTCGTTGAGTAGCACCCCCTGGGTTATACGCGTGTCCTATACTTACGCTATAACATTTTATTTTGTGTAGGCCCGCGGACAAGTCGACAGAGGAGAAGAAGGAAGACAAAGTCCATCGCTCATCCAGCGACAGGCGTTCGTCGTCCGCTTCGTCGCGTAAGTACTCAGTTTGGTAGTTTAAAAAAAAGTTGCCCTAGAATCTTGCGAAACCCATCAGAAGCAGGTAGGTAGAAGGTAGCAATAAACTAAGATCCCATAAAAATATTCCATTTATAAAATAGGCCAAGTCTCGAAACTCTTCCACACTAAAAAGTTGTGAGATATTTCGTAGAGCCAAGTCAGGCATTCTTATTAAAATTAGCTTGCTAAATAATATTCTGCAACTTGGGAATCACACAACTTTACTGAATTTATTACTTTTACCTAAAACTACAGTGAGGTATGTCTGTGAGTGACAGTGATAAAACTAAGGAATTTTGATTGTCAATAGTTCTTAAACTAAAAGTTCAATTTGAATGTTATTGAGAATATATGTAAGCCATGTTATGCTCTATATATTACGGAAAATTCAGGGTTCTGGCTTCGAGAAAAGGATGGTACGTTGTCTTTTAATATTGTGTTATTTCAGGTGGAAGTGCTAAGAAGAGGTCGTCGCACAAGAAGCGTCAGTACCGCTCGAACCGCGATTCCTCTACCAGCGTCAGTCCTAGAAGGAGCTCCCGCAGAGAGAGGTAAGTTACTGTTAGATATCTCAGACCCTCTTGAGACCCCAGCACTGAAGTTTTTTTTGATAACTTGTTCCAATGATCGAAAGATCGCATGAGATTCGCTAGCCGTGGTAGCAGACCCCTGCCTTGCCCTCAATTGTTGAACAAATCCCCAAAAAGTTTAAGAAGGAAGGTATCGTGCTGTGCATGTTGCCTATCATCTGGCCTCTTCTTTTTTGGCTGATTCTAATATACATTTTTCTTTTCGTAACATGCTCAAACCCTATAAATTTTCTCGAAAAAGGATTAAAAATGTAGTAAAATTGAGAAAAAATTAACGCAAGAGGTTAAATAATCACAAAGTTATAAGTGTCCAAAGTTTTAAGAGGAGATATTTACTGTCCGTTTTCCACAAAACGCACGTTCAAGCGATTGTTATTTACTATGACGTTCGAGTGTCGCGACGTCACAATCTACCAGCGTTTACTCTCTCTAACAATCAAGATTAAAACAGTTGTAGCTTCGTAATTTTTTGAGATATTTGAATGGAATTTTCGTCATTAGGCATGTTTTTTGTGCCTTGTCTCTTTTGAAGTTATATTATACAATCAATTTAGAGTCTACACCCCTATTCGTGTTTGTCTTCAATAATGTTAATGAGGAACAATTTGTTTTATTTTACCAACAGGAGCAAGTCAAGGGAGCGTCGCCGCAGCAGCCGCCGGTTGTCGGTGGAGCGCCGCGACAGGGAACGGGAACGCGAAAGAGAGCGCGAGAGGGAACGAAGACGACGCGAAAGAGAAAGGAGGGAGAGGCAAGAATCCACACTTTTACAAAACAGCGTCATAGTTACTTTCCACAGTGACAGTCGAATTATATACGGTAGAATCTATCTAATATCGGCTCCTCACCGATTATAGGCCAATTCTAAGACAACTGCAGTGACAATTCTGCAAAACTAGGTGCCAATGTTTATTATCAGGGAGCGAAACTATGGTGCCGGAGACGTCAGACGCAAAGTCACATATAGGATGTTTTTTTAAAACAACATTGCAGCACCTCAATGTTCGGCACCATAGTTTCGCTCCCTGTTTATTATATTTGGTACCAGTAAAATGGTGGACATACTTAACACATTCAGTCAACATTTAGTGAGAATTTTTTGTCTGAATACGTAACAGAGCTACAACTGTGTACAGTGATTGCATTAATTTCTAATATTGTTGCGGTCACTGTTATTTTATTACTCGCATAAACTCTCGGTCTCTCATTGAGTGATTTACATTTCATATATGTTAAATTTAAAAGTAAAATTTCTAGATTTGTACCAAACATACATATTAAGAATTCTGCTTTTAAAGGTCACGTGAACGTCGACGATCGCTAGAACGACGCAGGCGTACGCGCTCTCGCTCTCGACGACGTTCAAGGGACAGGTAACATGTTTTACAGGCATTTATGTTGCGCTTATCTCATTAGTTTCTGTCGTTTCTTGCATGTGACTCAGTTAGAAAACATATCAACTCGGCATCGTCCAACCCGAAAGTCGATACAAGCGACGGTCTGTTGCGAAAGCAAAACTAGGCCAAGATATTTGTTGTTCGGTGTGGTAGCAACGTGTCATTTTGGTGCTTTGTATTTGGATGTCAGTTGACATACGCAACGACCAAAGAGATTCGTTAACTTTACGGGACCGAGTTGATAACTTTAGGCCTTTCATATCTCACCTGCATTTATGTCTTACATTAATTTGCTGATGAAGATTCATTAGTTTATATTGTGGTTTTGTGTGGTTCTAGCTAGTAAACTAGTTAAAACTTAAAACACGAGTTAAAACGTAGAGTGGTTCATCAGCCGTTTACTTCAATGTGTAAAAATTATGCAGAGTAATAAGTTTTTTACGTCATACCTGGCCATAAAGTAGCAATTTCCGCACTCTACGTAAAATTGTGTACTCACCACGGGCGGTGATAAAGACAGCCTCAGATCGCATAGTTATCGCCCTTGCCTTCGGCTCGGGTAGCTCAAATACCTGCGATCTGAGACATTGTTTGTTTTACCGCCTTAGGTAAGTATAAGTAATGTACTATAACAAACCTAACTACTCACGATCATAGCAAATAACATCATCTGTCGGCATGTAGTGTAGGAACAATTTTAAAACGCATACACGAATACAGGTCACGCGATCGCCGCCGCTCCCGCTCCCGCCGCCGCTCGCGCTCGCACCGCCGCTCGGGCCGCGGCTCGCGCGACCGCGACCGCCGCTCCAGGGACCGCGACCGCGACCGCCGCTCCAAGGATCGCAGATCACCTAGACGCTCCAAGGAGAGATCCAGGTATAATAATACCTTTCTTTATCTACACATACCATAAACCCGATAAAATGCGTTAAGAAACTGGCAATAATCAATAAGATTTATAAAAATAATTAACTTATCTCTAGCCGTAGGTTATTTCGTACGTATTTTCATTAAGATTATTGAAGAGACGTTATTGAAAGAGTAATGAATGACTTTCAAATTTCGAAGCGTGGCCCAGAAGACAGAGCCTTCGATACTTTTATGGAAATCTAGTTGGTCATGATTTGTAATCTAGTCTACCATGGCGTTAATGGCGGTTATTCTAATGGTTCCCGAACACATCATTGAGGATTTATAATGTGTGTAGATAAGATGTTGTATGCAATTGTACATAATTAGGCCTTAAAACACTCGTGTTTTAAGGCCTCTCATTATGTACAGTTGCATAAACTACTATTGTAGTAATACTGATCATCAAACGGTTCAACTCACGCATTTAATGTCACTACGGGCGATATGTTTGTTATTAGTATTATTTCAAAATGTCTCACGAAAGTTTAAATTCGATCTTTCTTTATTTTGACCTTGTACAACTTTTACTTTTATTTAACTTCCAATGTATAAACAACAAGTACCCGAATAAACATAGTTACAACTATGTTTATTCGGGTGGAATCTTGCAACTCAATTTTGAAGCAGATATCTTCAACCGATTGAGCTGAAATTTTTGGTTTAAGTATAGTTTGGATGACAATTCAATATTATGGTACCATCGAGCTCATCTGATGAGACAGAAGGTGGCCACGGGAATTCAGGAATAGTCGTCACTCCGTTGAATTTGGGCTCGTTAGAATCGTCTCAATGAGTAGTTGTACAAATGGCATTAAAAGCTTGTACCAAAAATGAATTTTTTGACAGAATGTATACTGTAAGTCAGGTGCTTGAAGCCCAGATTCTCAACAATTTACAAACATAAATTTGAAGGGTTGACTTTCGTTGAATCTATTGCAGCTACATATGCCAAGAGTTTTACCTAATTTGGCAAAAAAAAGTACAAGTCACCGTTAGTTTACCAAAATTCGGTCTGCAAATTGTTCAAGACAGTGAGTTTAACATGAGTTATAATGTGAGTGGTTGGTTTGTTCTTTCAGAGAGAGGAAATCCAGGGATCGTCTGCTGAAGGATAGAAGATCCAGGGACAGGAAGTCGCGCGAAAGGAGGTCGAGCGACATCATCAAGGAGCGCTTGGAGAAATCAGTTTCCATTCCAAGAAAAGGTAAAAAGTGATGGTTTTGATCATTGTGGTTGTTGATGTATTTCTAAGACTGTTTACTGATTGGATTTGTTTTTTTGCAGAAAATCTTTCAGAGAAGCTGATGAAAAAGTCTTTAGAGCGTATTTCCGCTCCTCGAGAACGCTCCAAGGAAAGAGTTATATCAAGTTCTAGCAGAGAGTCGTCTGTGGCTAATGACAAATCTGCATCGCAAAATGATTCTCAAGTAAAACCAGCTCACTCGTCGGATGAAGAAGAAAGAGACGACTTCATTCCAATACCCACTTTGCGTGAGTATTCTAGGAGTCTTTCAAGAACCCCATCACCTTTCCTAAGGAAACATGAAATAGAGGCATCTAAAAAATCGGAACGATCCGGGGATGACGCGTCTGGTAAAGAACAAGTCGAAGAAGAATCAAAGCCTCAAGATCCTAAGAAAGGCAAAAGAAAAGGCCACCAATCTGAATCTGAAAGCGAAAGCAGTGAAGAAGTGTCAAAATCAAAGAACAAGGCCAAACTTAAGCGAAAGGAGAAAGTCTCAAGTTCTAAGAGATCTAAGAGATCCAAAAAGGATAGTTCTTCCAGTGATAGCGATTCTGAAGAATCTTCTTCTAGTGACTCAGAGGATGACCGTAAAAAGAAAAGCAAGAAAAATGCTAAAAAGAAGTTGGCTAAGAAATCTAGAAAGAAGCGGGCTCGGTCATCGAGCTCCGAGTCGAGTTCCGAGGAAGAAGTAAAGCACAAGAGCAGCAAGTCAAAGCAGAAAAACATTCCAGACGACTCTGACGCCGATAAAAAGGCGGGTAAAAAACGCAAGGATCTGAGCATGGAACGCTCTAGGAGTGAGAAAGTTGAAAGCAAGCAGAAGCCTAAAAAAGCTGACAATTCAGAAGAGTCTCGGGACGAGTCCTCCGACAGTGACGGCAAAACTAAAAAGAAAGCTGCCAAGCGTGATTCTTCCAGCTCTCCCGAAAAAGACGTACGGCGCAGTAAGAAGGTAGACCCACCGAAAGAAAAGGCTTCGTCACCTGAGGCTAAATCAAAGAAAGTAGATGAAAAACAAACTAAAACTAAACATGTTGAAGAAGTCAAACCCAAGTCCCGCGATGAAGAAAAGAAAGGAAAGAAGCGGGAAAAAGAAGAATCTTCGTCCGATAGTGACCAGGTTTCAAAGAAAAAGGCAAGAAAGAAGGTTTCAGAATCGGAGTCTGATTCGGACAGTGACGAGCCGAAGAAATCGAAAAGGACTAAAAAACATAAGAAACACTCGAAAAAACACAAGAAACACAAAAAGCATAAGAAATCTTCCAAGAAGAAGGATGACTCCTCAGACAGCGAGGAAGCTGAAGAGACAGAGGAGGGAAAGGTTAACAATGAGGACCTCGAGAAGAAACTACGCGAAAGAGCACTCAAGTCAATGAAGAAACAAACTAGTGCATCAGGTTCTGACTAACTTTTATTTTTGTGTGCGGACTCAGTCAGTAGTAGAAGTATTTTTAATGAATTAATTACTGGAATAACATTGACTAAGCTCACATTGTATGTCACATTGTTAGTATTTAATAAAGTTTCAAAAATATAGTTTATTTCTATTTATTGATAACACCTTTAAATAAGTAAATTTACAGTAACTTTGGATGATAATACTTTGGTTAACAACTTATATCCAACAAATTATCTGCTGTAGCCCCTGTAACCGGTGACAAGGCTAGGCGTGACGCCGCTGCTATATATATTTCCATATCCGGGTCTCTTGTTGTAGTATCCATAACCTAAGTGGTATGCTCCCTGGTTGTACGGGCTATTGTATCCATAGTAAGATGTGAGACCACCATTACCTCCGTAGCCTCCGTAACCACCGTTACCTCCGTAACCTCCTAAGCTGCTTGAACCGTATCCGCCGTAACCTTTATTGTAGCCGCCATAACCCGTGTTGTATCCCTGATAACCGTTGTAGCCGTTGTAACCGATCGAGTTGTCGTATCCTCCGAGACCTCCTTGGTAGTTGTAGTTGTTGTCGAGGAGGCCGTAGCCGGTTACGCCCGAGCCGTAGCCGCCGTAACCGCCCGAGTAGCCGCCATAATCTGAGAACCGACGGGTATCTGTAATATGTTATTGAAGAGTCATACAGACATAAAAAAACCGGACAAGTGCGAGTCATACTCGCCCACTGAGGGTTCCGTACAAAATCACAAATTTATAGTTTTCAGATTTTTCCCTGTAGGTATATGTGGTATTTATAGTTGCCAAATTTCATAGTTCTAGGTCAAGGGGAAGTACCCTATAAATTGTGAATCCCTTGAGAGTGTCGAAAATATACGTTTTTTGCGGCATAAACGGCCTTATCTTTCTTTTTTACGTTGACTTAGAAGTTTGATTTTTTCACAGCTTCAAGGGACTAGACCTGAGTATAAGGTTTTAATTTCAACTCAATACCTCCACGCGTTCAACAAAATATCTTGCCAAGCTCATCTTGCGGAAATAACTCCTTAAAGCAGATCGCAACCATAATAAATAATAACACCGATACTTTCTCTTGTTATGCGGTGACGAGAGAGCTCTCGTTGATGCACTACGTTGCAGTTGGGAGATAGACCTGCATGTATCTCTAGAGCTCTCATCACAACGATTCCTCAAGTACAAGAGAGCCAACAATACTAATTAAGCCATTAATTAACCTTCAACTTGAAATCCTAGTTTCCAGTACAGAGCAGCACAGATGGCTGTGGAGATTTTAATGGGTAGAATACCGCGGAAGAAGTTTTTCTTCACTACATGGGTCAGGTAGGAGTCAAGGTTGTGTATCTCTAGAGCTCTCATCACAACGATTCCTCAAGTACAAGAGAGCCAACAATACTAATTAAGCCATTAATTAACCTTCAACTTGAAATCCTAGTTTCCAGTACAGAGCAGCACAGATGGCTGTGGAGATTTTAATGGGTAGAATACCGCGGAAGAAGTTTTTCTTCACTACATGGGTCAGGTAGGAGTCAAGGTTGAAAAAGTTTGCCGTTTCGACTTTATTTCAATGATGTGAAGGTTCAAAAGCGACTAGGTACCTACAGGTATTCGCAGGTTATTCCCACGAAAAAAATATATTCTAAATACTGATATTAATTTCTTACATGTATTGCTGGCGGCCGTATTCAAGTCATCTTTAGCGGGCGCATCCTTGACCAATGGGGAACGGTCTTCGACCTGAGCTTCGCTCGAGGCTGAGGGTGCTGCAAGAGCACTCGCCAAGATGGCACAGATGAAGGTTAGACGTATGAATTCCATCTGTAACAAGTGATGTGTCAAATTAGTACGTTAGGTATTTGCGTTGTTCAACCCGTGAGCAGTCTAGTCACCAGCAGCATAAGCGGTCATCGCGTGCGCGAAGTTGTGGTGCAGTGTGTGGTACCGTGCGGATTTTTGTATACAGTGTGAGTCTCCGTAAAGTCCACATATGAAATAGGGAGAATCTAAACCCAATTCCATCGACGGGAAAAAATATATGTAAATAAAAGAAAAAAAAATGGATTTATTTCTAACAATAATGCTGGTTACGTACTAAGTACACTATCTTCGCGTAATTTAATTCTCATTTAAATTTGTGATGGTCGTTTCGCGGTGACGGTCGGCAAACACCGAAACGCGTTGTCAACGGTACGCATTGACAACGGTACTTATTCACGTACAATCGTTTTTTTTAATGATATTTGAGACAGACGCTTCCTTGTTGATTACGTAGGTACTTGACCCTAAAAACCTCACTGAGTAGGTAAGTTTTCCTGGGCAATCTACGGTCGAAGAAGGGTGGAGAAGTTTTTATTGGAATCTACGCCTGTTAAGTGCATTGCTAAGTGACGCTAATTTTTGGGAGAATCCCTGCCGCTTTATACATGTTAAGTAACATCATCTGGAGCCATAGCATGGTTGGCCTTATCACGCGACAAGTGACAAGATAAGAGCGTCGTCTCGTTCCATCGAACGGTGTCAGCCAGTGACGCACGCTCTATCCTATCACCTATCGCGTGACAAGGCCAACCATGCTACGGCTCCTGAAGAAGACATTGCCCCTAATTTTTGAAGACAATAACAATATGTGTATGTCTCCAGTCGTGACTTTGTGACTTATCTATAGTTACATGTCACTTGGGATTTTATCGCCAACAAAGTACCTACCTACGCACCTAAATACACGAAGGCTTTAAGTATGCTGTCATCGTTAAAAGGTTCTGTAGGTACCTAACATAAAGCAGGCAGGTAGGGACATAGGTTCATCTCTTGGCCCAGTAATGTGATCGAAACCTATCTCGACTAGTCGGCTCACCTCACAAGTCGACCCCAGTATAACTTGAGCATTACAGTTCGTAAGGACTGCATCATCGGAAGTAAGACTGGTTCATATGAGGCGAGTCGTCGAACGTTGTGAATAGGTAGGTACTAAAACCAAGAAAGTGCTCTACCAACTGTTGAGAAGTGGTAGTACTGTACCTAGGACGTTGGCATTTCATCGCCATAAACTATATCTCGAATAGGTATTTAATTAATGGTGATTAAAAATCACCAGTGTAGCACTTATTTTTATCTAGACGGAATTACTATTAACCTTGTTGCCACTATTGCAATACAATAGCCTATTCTTTGGTCCAAAAGAGGATGCAGATGTATCAAAGAGGTACCTACCCTACCTACTTTTATTGAGTAACAAACATCTAAACTTTCGCATTTGTAATATTAGTAGGATTAGTTGGGTTGTTCTTCTTTTCGACCGACAATAGTCTGTCCTTCATCTTATTACGGCATCTCATTTGAGTAATGATGTTTATGGTTTTATAACGTTCGAATAAACGTCCATATTATTTTATTAATTAATATTATTTAATATTTCACTTTCTCTAACTAGCATTTTTTCAAAGGTCTTTGTTTTTAGTAGAATGCCGTGACAGAGTGGTAAACCAAAATGTGGTCCCCACTCTTTCAAGAGTCCACTTTGTCACTTTTTTTTTAAACCAACAGTAAAAAAATATTACATTGGCCGGAAAGGAAACTTTTATTAGTTCTATTGAAGAAGCCCATGCATTTTTTTAAATCGCACTTCAAAACCACAATTTTCGATAGTTCAAAAACCAAAAACAGAAAAAACCTCGGTTCATTGTCGGTAAAAAAGAACGACCCAGTTAACCCTTAAATCAACAAGGAGAAAAAATATGCAAATTTAGTTGAAGCTATTGTTTTTATGGATATTTAAGTGTTTATGTGGTTTACAAACACTGAAAAAAAAACAGTTTTAGAGAAATCGTATGTCAAGCATGCTGGATGTTGCCAATAATGCAGTGAAATAGAACGTCCAGTATTTTGCACATTGCCAATTGTATGGTATGTTTCTTATTTATACGTTTATTTGAATAATGTCAATTCAAAATCTTCATGAATCATGTATGCGCACTATAACATGCAGATTATAGATATGCGTATGCTGGCACGTCATGGCTACCGTGTTTTCGTCGCGCCGCCGTTGCCGAAAAATAATCGACGTAATTGATCAAGAAATGAGTCTTACTCAAATCGAACTAGCCTCACAGTAACCTCAATAAGGCTTTGCATTTGCTATTCTGACGTCACTCACAGACGGTAAAATGGCGGTCGGCGTTTTCGGTCACGTAACATACCTACCTACAGATAATAAATCTATGATTTTAATTTTCAAATTATATAAATCTCATGTTTTTATGCCAAAAACATTCACACAACTAAAATAAATTCGTACTTTACTTACCTTACTAACTTAGTCTTGTACGCCTTACTTAGGCCACTCGGCAAGCCTCGTGGCCTAAACACGGTACTCAACTTTAAGAGCCCTCATTGTGTATCGATTGTATACCTCATTTCCAGGGGCGAATTTTTAAGCGTAGGTATACTGAATACCTACGCTTAAAAATTCGCCCCTGGAAATGAGGTCACAAGTGCTGTTAGTTCCGCTGTGTTTTATGCTTTGAAGCCATAACTTTGACCCCCAAAACAATGCTCGCATGTTAGTTACATGATTTACATGTTTCTCACGCTAATAATGCACCGACCTACAACTCCTACAACTGTTATGCGTGATGCATGCAAACGTTGTTTCATTATCAGAGTTCAATAACAGACTTAATGACTAGTTGTCTTGTGAGCTGTAAAACTCGCGAGCCAGTCTATTTTGAAATGAATAGTACATTGTTTAACGAGGGGCGTAAGTAGAATATTGCTAACGAGAGTCTATCATAAGCCCGACGCCTAAGGCGAAGGGCTTTTGATGACTCGAGTTTGCAATATTCTTACGCCCGTGTTATACAC
Organism: Epinotia nisella; assembly: GCA_932294315.1. Classification (NCBI taxonomy): domain Eukaryota; kingdom Metazoa; phylum Arthropoda; class Insecta; order Lepidoptera; family Tortricidae; genus Epinotia; species Epinotia nisella. The sequence continues at coordinate 16,805,407 of OW028681.1, forward strand.
TATGTTTTTCATCACATTCATATATAACTACAAAAGACAGAAAAATCTAAGTTTCATACAGCCGCACCAATCAAAAATTGACAACTTCACTTCCAGATCAGTGCTAGTGGAGCGCGCAGCTTCAATATTTCAACCAATCACAGATCAGTATTCTTGCGGGGCGGGGCGGCTTGGCCATCTAGATTTTTTTTCATCAAATCACAGAGCAACCAAATTTGCTTAAGCCAATCAGAGGGTTCTATATTTTAAAACTAAACTTAAAAGCCCGTGGGAGGTAAAACGGCTATAACTGCTCTGTACGCTCGCAAGTAATAACGCCATTGACGAGCAAGTGTGATGAAATAGTACATTGTTTAACGAGGGGCGTAAGTGGAATATTGCTAACGAGAGTCTATCAGAAGCCCGACGCCGAAGGCGGAGGGCTTTTGATGACTCGAGTTTGCAATACCTGTTCTTACGCCCGTGTTATACACAATGTTTTTCATCACATTTGCGAGGAAATAAATAACTACAAAATACAGAAAAATCTAAGTTTCATACAGCCACACCAATCAAAAATTGACAACTTCACTTCCAGATCAGTGCTAGTGGAGCGCGTAGCTCAATATTTCAACCAATCACAGAGCAGTATTCTTGCGGGGCGGGGCGACTCGACCAACTAGATTTTTTTATTCAACCAATCACACAGCAACCAGATTTGCTTAAGCCAATCAGAGGGTTCTATATTTTAAAACTAAACTTAACAGCCCGAGGGAGGTAAAACGGCTGTAACTGCTCTATATGCTCGCAAGTAATAACGCCATTGACGAGCAAGTGTGATGAAAATGAAATTATTTATTGCTGAACGTGATAAAAGCATTGTTTTTAGTTTCGAAAATCTGAATGGACAAAAACATCTGTAGTTATTGAACTTGCTCACAAAAATTTCACGAGAATCGGATGGTAAATGCGACCCGTAGAGAATTTTGACAGCCGTCATCCCGGTAGGTACAATAAACGTCTATGGTGACCAGAGGGCCTACCGCGAAACGTAATTCGTTTTCGTTCGTGTATCTCCGTCTCTGTCGCTCGAACTAGCAAGTGCGACAGAGACGGAGATATACGAACGAAAACGAAAATCGTTTCGCGGTAGGCCCTCTGTGATAGGAGCCACTTTAACATCGAACGTAATGACTAATATGGATAAGTCTGTGTTGTTAAAAATAAAAACATATTGTTAAAAACTAAATGAATTTAAATAGGTAACGTTCAGTTATTTCGTTGCAAATGAACAATAATATTAGGAACGTCAATGAGACAAGTGCAAGACACGAGTTGACGTAAACACTTTCGTTGGATACATGACATGTTAAAACCTCGATAATAAAACTGCATACATTTTTTATATATAAACTGTGCACGAAATTTAAATAGAATCATATCCATATTATGCTTTCCTCGAAAAATTGCTACCTGTCGCCGATCACTGATGATGACCATAGAGAAAATACTTTATTTATGTGATGACATAAATGGTACAGGGATGACAGCTGTCAAATATTGGATGTAAGGGCATTTTCACTATACATGTTATTGTTTTTGTTTCTCTTTGTAACTGATTCGTTTGTGTAAGAGTATTTGTATTGTATTGTATTGTAAATATTAAAATTCACTAGGTACGGTTAGGAATTGGGATCTTCTAGCCTAGTAGGTAGGTACCTAAGTTGTCCCTCTTTCGGGGAGGCCTATGTCCAGCAGTGGACGTCTTTTGGCTGATATGATGATGATGATGATGATGAGGTACCTAAGTATGGACGTCCAACTAGCTATTAGACGTGTGCAGCTAGCTGCCACAGATTCCAGAGTTGTAGCAAAAAGTAAAAGAAGCACTTTATCTTTGTTTTCATCGTGTTTTCATCAGATAAAGATTCGGGCACATCAGGGATATTGAATCATTAATTCACTAAGCTGAGCTCGAAATACCTATCAGTCAAAGGAAGATTTATAGAGAAAACTCCAACAGAAAGTAAAAGTCCTGATCTTTATCTTGAGATGGAATTGTTTGTTTTGGATCTTAACGAAGGGAAGGTAGGGCAAATGGATTCCGTAAATGGACTGTGAGTGTGAATACCTTAACACGAATGACTGTTATTGTGTATACACATCGTTAAAGATAATTAACAGTCTGTGTCACGAAAGCCTTATTCACTTATGTTTTAATTAAGCAAGGTAAGCTTTTGCTTAGTTATTTAATATTGTTTATTTATTTATGTACAATTATATTGAAATACCTAATATAAAAAGCTTAATATAAGGCTCAGCTTTTTTTTTGATGTGTGTTTGTATATATTCATAGTGTAGTAATGTGTTGTAGACGTTAAAAGCTTAATTAAGTGATATGTACCTACTAGCCCCGATGCATAAGTTTTCGTCTAGTCAGAGCAGTATTCCCATTTAAAGGAAATAATGTTTTAGAAAAAAAAAATCAATACCTACCGTAACACTAGTGTTAATATATTATAATAGTTCAATTTTGCACGAAAATATTTCACACTAATTAAAATATGTATAAGGATACCACTTTTATGAGCAGAAGAAATTATTCTTTTTTTTCTAATTCGGTTACGAATGCAACGGCGTAAAAAGGGCCATTACTGTTATATTACCTACAGCAATTTGACTTTTACAATAGTTTTTAAGTGCCCTTTTTTCTACGATAAAAGCCTTATAGATTTTTTCTATTAACCAATGAAAATAAACTACATTTAACATAGCTATTATTGTTCCTATTATTATTTATTCATAATATTTACTACCTATAGTCATCCGCCGCTAAGAAGTCAATTCTGAGACATACCACAATCATAAAGCTTATATTGACAATTTCGATACTAGGAAAACAATGCTATACTGTTTTGTTGCGTGTGATAGAATAGTGAGGCATATACAGTGTGTGTCTTTCACAAGAACATTTATTTTAAGGGCTGAAAGTATAAGCCCTAACGAACGTAAATTGGTATCTCTAGTTTTAAAAAAACGGTTATTTTTTTCATACAAATTAATTCGGCCCGCAATGTATTGGTAACAAAGCTAACAACTGACAGTAACTAGCTCTGCCTCTCTGAAACGTCAAGTGAATGTTAGCAGTACATTGCTGCTCGAGAAAATTTAAAAAATTAATAACTCTCCATTAGAAAAGGTAATTTTTATATTTTTTCAATAAAACGGTTCACAGCACTGAAAGCTATCGTTCCTTAAAATAAATGCTCTTATGACAGACACACACTGTATAGAGTATGTTACAAAAAGTTCTTATATCCAGCGATGATATAATATATGTTTTTGTGTATAATTTATTATTTTCTTGTGTTATTAAGTACAGTACACTAATGAGACTTTATTTAGCAATTTTCTAGAGTACTAACTTGACTCTCAGTTTCATAGTAGTTTTAAACATTTACCAATTAATAATATAATTATACATTTGTACATCAATAGGTACACAATATTTCAATGTAGTTAAACTGCACCCAACTAACGCTTGACACAACTTTTATCGACACAATATTCGAACGTGTCACATCACTAGAGACATGTGTCAGGATGACTTCTTAGCGGCGGGGGACTATAGTCGTTTGATCTAAGCATGTACTAAATATCAAAATAAATGTAATAGTTGTTTAGTAGGTACTGGACGATTTTTTCTGCATCGGGAGTTATACAGATCTAGTAAACCTCTTAGGTACAGCCTTTTCTTCTCATGGTCATGTTATAAAGACTGACAAGGCACAACTTTTCTCGCTTTATCTGATAAAGTAGCTTTGAAGTCTTTCGTGTTTTATCTACCTACATCGATTACTACCTCCTTAAAATACTTTTTCGAGAACCCATTTACAACCAATCAAATAAATACTTTTTCAAGTGTTGTTTCTTTAATACTATTTAATAAGATGGGATAATAGGAACATACGATAGTTTTAATTTGTGATCTAGAGATTGTTACACTTATTATCGGAACTGTGTCAGAAGCGATATTTAGAATCTAACTTATGGACGATCATGGTAGGAATTCTTGTAATTTTGACATTTATGCAAACCTACTAATATACTCGTACTGTAATTTTTTACGAAAAATTAATGAATTGAATGTATGAAAGTGCTTGCGTAGCCTTATTGCATAATAAACTGCGAACCCGGCTCCATAAGTGCATTAAAAAAAGGTAACTTACATTGAACACAATCAGAACCTTACTGCACTAGCACTCGCACAGGTGATGTGTTAAGCGCGGAGATGCGCTCTGCGCCTCACGCGTACTAGCACTCCTTTATAAACCGTGGGAGTTTTTGTCTTTAATTGACAATGAGCTCTAGGGAGGTAATGAGTCAGTTTGTATGCTGCCCGTCCTCCGAGACTATGACGCAGGCACATTGTCACCCCACATATAATAACATCTCAGGAGGTCTTAATGCTGGTGCAATTTTCCGCCTTCGAAGATGTCTATTGTCTGAAATAATATGCAATATAGTGTAATCCAATTAAGTATGTACTATGCATCTAGTTTTTACAGGCTATGTCGGCAATCGATGCTATTTCAAGGAAGTGGAGGTACTAAGGCTTCGGAACTAATTCACTTGAAAATCATTAGAGCCTATTGACTAGGTTTTTGTAGTTCTTTGAAAGTGGTAGTGCTTTGAAATTCTTAGAATGCATGACCTATGTATGTGTTCTAGGTCACTAACGTAGTAACGTAGCCTAGTAAATAATCAGCTTCAAAAGGCTTGACTATTCACTACGCATTCCAAAAAAAGTTTTCTTGTCTTTTAACACATTCACTGAATCGCTACGCGCTACGTTCGTAGCCGATCACGCGGTTTTCCCCGCTAAGTAGCGAAAACCGCCTACGGCGTAGGCGCCCACTAGGCGGGTTCCTGGCAGTGGATTTGTTAATGGTAATAAGTTGCCCGATATCCACGTCATTATCATTATTGAACAGTTCATCAAATAATTCTAGCAAGATTTTTCTGTCTTAAATTGAAATTATTTCATTAGACAATTCTGTTTATATAAGTTAACTGTCGATCGGATTCAAAATATATTTTTTAACTCGTTCACTTCTAAGCTACGCTTGTAGCGCTGCGTCGTAGTCCGTAGCAGCTTGATCTCCATACGTAGTGAAAATCGCCCGTAGCCCTCTGACTTGTGTCGTGATTACTAGGTACAATATTCAAGGGTCAATTATTACAGAGTGACCGACAAGTTGGTTCTTACCTTTCGGTTTATTACTTATCTATCGGAGCCGTAGCATGGTTGGCCTTATCACGCGACAAGTGACAAGATAAGAGCGTCGTCTCGTTCTATCGAACGGTGTCAGCCAGTGACGCACGCTATATCCTATCACCTATCGCGTGACAAGGCCAACCATGCTACGGGGCCAGTTCTATCATATATAGCCCTTTTTAAAAACAACTAGGTATCGTGAATGGATATGTTTGACGCCACACCTAATAGCTAAGGACCAATTTCAGTACCTACTAGGCAATAATATATACCTATAATAATATTCGTAAGGAGTTACATATAATCATCACAAATGTTATTCCCCGGAAATGAAACGACACAGCGTAATAACTTCGGCCGACAATTTTTTGGTGTAATGATATTCATCTCGATTTCGTACTACAAATGGTACTTACTACTGACCAAATTGTCGTTACCTTGCCGCGAGGCGGAAGTTTATGAGGTATGACAAATTATCGGTGAAATGATTGCAGTGACGTCTTCAATTGCTCTCATGGTTGGCTGGGGCAAGAGGTCGATCGTTGTCAAGGTCGTTGTTGATTCACAATCCCTTCTGTCACACATGAAATGTGGGTAATGCAGCCCTGCTTGGCGGAGCATAGTGACAGTAGTCGAGCGGTAAGGCACGCGACAATCCGGAGGTCGTCGGTTCGAACCCCGGCTCGTATAGTACAGTCAGCAGCAGAAGTAGCTAAGCGGGCCGGGTGTTCAAAATGACCTGCACACGACTTTATTCTTAAGAAATTAAGAGCGTGTATAGGTTATTTTGAACACCTGGCCCGCTTAGCTACTTCTGCTGCTGACTGTACAGTCAGCATCATAAAAATGGAGCCGTAATGTTTCATATAATGTCAGAAAAACGAACATACACTTGATATACAATAAATTGTTATAAAGTTACTTAATATAATGTTACGTTTGGTATAATGGTTTTTTGCTATATTCTGATTTACTCTAATTATCGATTGATATAATAGGCAAAATGACCTAATTTACAATAGGCATAATTCTATTTTCGTATAACGCATTTATGACGTAAATATGTTTAACATACATATTATTAAATAGAATAGTAATAGAATAACGGACAATCAAATGTAAAGTGTCATCCTGCGAGACAGGCATAGCCTGGTGCAGGTGACACGGGCAATCTCGTCAATCTAAATAAACAACAGTGTTCGGTAACCAGTATCTCACAGGTACCATGTTTTGTTTAAAATTGTGTCACTGTATCAATAAACTATTTTGTATTTTTTTGATTTCTTGATTTTGATTTAAAATAATTACGTTTTCATTTAACAATGACTGCCAAGAAGTCGACGGAGCCCCGCTTTCGTTTCTGGGACTCAGTCTCCCGCCCTCCGCCCGGGCTCCCGCCAGAAACTCGCTTCGTCGGCCCTTCGTTTCACGTGCGCACTCGACCTACGCTCCTTCGCGAGCTCCTGACTCCGCGGGCTTTTATATATACTCTAGGGATAGGACAGATAAGACCACGTGGAACAAGCAAATAAATATTAATAAGAATGCCTGACTTGGCGCTACGAATATCTCACAACTTTTTACGGTCAAAGAGTTTCGAGACTTGGCCTATTTTTTACATGGAATGTTTTATATGGGATTTTTCCTTTGTTTTGAAGCGGTGGTCCACAGTGAATCGGAAATGTGGAGCGTACATTTCCTTTGGTTACCAACAGGATTCAACATCATACAAGAGAGGGTTCTACTCAATTACCGGGTGTCCCTTATTTTACGTAGGGGAGGATTGACGACCCAACGCGTCAGCACTTTATTTAATCGTTCGAGATTGTATATTTGGGTACCACTTTAAAAAGGTTTCGTGTTGAGTACTGCATAGTTGGAAGATATTTCCGTGTTACGAATACCTACGGACGAATATCTATCGGAGGATCAGTGCTATTATGCTGAGATAGAACCGTTTCGTGACAAAAAAACGCTATCTCTGACACTCTTTTATAATTTATTGAATCAGGCGTTACTTTGCGGAAATTCATGATATATTACGAGAACAATATTCCTTTGCTATTCCGCTAAAAAACGTCGCTCTTTTATGTTTAACTGTTTGTTTTGTCACGAATAAATGTCTCTTTCTTTTACGTAAACCCTTACTATATTTTATCGTCGACGTAATCGTTCGTCGCCTTCGCACTGTACCTATTTATATTTGCTCCAGGCAACTTAAGGTTGGGTTGAGGGCGCCAATTTTGTTTATTATGGGCTGTTTACATTTTGATTAGTGATTAGTGCGAGTAAATACATTTGCTGCAAGTGCGAGTAGCTTTTGTATGAACTCACACTAATCACCAGACATCGTTAAATTTTGTAGCATTTTCGGTGCAGCGTAGTGTTATTAACGGAATTGGTATGGACAATTTCAATTGTAATGTTTAATTAGCGTTAATGATGTTAATATTAATGGCTTAATTAACAATTTTGATTGATATTCTCTATAACAACATTGTTAACTCAACCATGCTGCACCGAAAATGCTATAAAATTTACGATGTCTGCTAATCACTAATCAATGTGTAAACAGTCCCCAAGTTGAAGTAAAACTTTTTTAATTATTAATTTTTATTTATATTAATGCAAATTTTATAAATAAATAAATTGCTAATTTAGTTAGTTATGTCAGCGATAAACTTTGGCTAGAGGGGTGAAGTTTTTTAAATTAAGATCAGAATCCTTCAGGATACAGGTACCAATACTTTTATATTTTAACACATTCAGTGCCGGGAACCCGACTAGCGGGCGCCTACGCCGTAGTCGCTTTCCGCTACATACGGGGAAAACCACGGGATCGGCTACGAGCGTAGCGCGTAGCGATTCTCGGCAGCGAAGGTGTTAAATATGTATTAGTACCTACCTAATCTATTGGTTCGGGATTTTTCTATATACATAGCGTAGGTAGGAGTGGGGGTTCTTCGTGAAATGAACGATTTATGGGTGGATTGCAAAAAAAAAATGTACATTGTTAAGAGCCTTAATCTAATCTACACTAACTTTTTTCAGTTTCTTAACGGCAATTACCTACCCATAAGAAATGTATGGATATAATTAAACAAGACATCATTATCAATGCTTTGAGTCTATTACAGACTATACAAGCAGTGTCAAGAAGGGAGACAACGTCTTCCATGGCTGTGTAAGCCAATGCGGGAGCATACACGATAGCAAGCCTGGCAGGTGTAATTTGCCCGCGGCGAACAGGTGCCACGTTGATGTCGCTTGGCTCGCTTATCTGCGAGTGTCTTAAACCAAACTTCATCCTGGAGATTAACGCCAACAAGACTTACTTGTCAAAATAGACCACCATAATAACAATGGCGTCAAGTAAATTACAGTCTGTGTGTCATCCATACGAACCCACACTTCAAGGGCATATAACTACAACTTAGAAAAGTTGAAAAACCCCCTATTTTTTAATTTCAAAGTTCAATATCTCAAAAACGGCTTGAAACGTAACTAAGAACCATCTCGATCACGTCAGCACCATTAAAATAGGTCTATTCGTTTAGGAGCTACGTTGGCACAGACAGACACACAAACACGACAAACTTACACCCCTCTTTGTGCGTCGGGGGTTAAATAGTAATTAAAAGTATCTATAAATAAACTCTTAACATAATTGGATTTCGTTACTTAAAACATAAGTTTCTGATAAAAAACATTTCTACAGTCAGCATCAAAAAATTTATACATTCTATAACCTTATTACTTAGACATAAATTCAAAAAGTGTATACATGTTTATGATGCTGACTGTACTAAGCTTTTATTGCTGACTGTTCTTTTTTGTTGTTGTTGAGAGGATTCCAATGAGCTCCGGCTCGACGGGTAAGTAGTTTAGGAGTTCCTATGGCCACCTTCAGACTCCATCATCAGGCCAGCTCTATGTTGAGAGCCATTTAGGTGTCAACTTATTTTGGTTTTCTATGAAGCTATGAAGTGTCCAGTATAAAGTGAGCCCTAAATGGCTTATCAATTAAAGTCCGTGACTGCACCATATTATTGCATTTTCACCGAAGATACGCAAGTAGGTACCAAATTTGAGCGTAATTGAACGTCAGGAAGTTGCTTTAATTTGGCTTCCAAGATTTGACCTCAATTAAATAAAAGCTTATAATAAAACAATTTTTCATTCAATGTAATTCGGCACGCAATGAGTAACAGGTAACTGAGTACCCGGGCGATCTAGTTTGGCTCGATGTTGATCATGTTTTTCATAATGAAAACTAATTTTCCCACATATGTGACCGAGCTGGATAGATTTTTCGTCCCTGTAAACCCCTACATCGCAAATGACATCGAAATTGTTAGAGCCGTTTTCGAGGACGTGGTTACTGATATATATATGTCCAAAGATTGCTGGTTTAATCGTAGTTATATAGGGTAGAATATCACTGACATTTAATTGTATCCAAATCTCGCCTTGAAGACTACGACTACGATATTAGTAGTGTCAAATATAAAATTTTATATTACACATTGCTGATGGTTTTTTTTTCAAATTAATTATGCTCTGTTATCAAGGGCAACCGTCATACTTTTTTTTATAAACAACAATTATCCTTAATAATATAACTATTGAACTGTTAAGATAGAGTTTAATTATGTGGACATGCATTCATTAGTCCCAAACAGGGATACTTAGAAATCTCACGAAAAAATTCCACGGGGTCTATAGGACTAACCGTATTGGTTTAATATCAAACTTATATTTGTCAAGGCTATACCTACCATTTATATGACGCCATAACCGAGACGATACAGAAGTAAGACGATTATCTATTCGAATTAAAAATCCATGGTCATTTACACACAGACCTCATCTGCCTCCCCCAAAACAAATCCGTACACACAGACAGACACGCGTCGATACAGAGCTTAAGTATTACCTAGGTAGTCGGCGGTAGCCCTAGCCCCTTATATAACTAGTTTTACAGGGAGCGCAGGTGTAGAAAGGTCTTAAGCGAAGATAGTTGAGTTATCGCTTTGGCTAATATATTTACCGTGCCTAAAGATGAGAGTTTCTAGTAGGAATATAGTTTTGGCCAAATTACTAGGTCAGACGACGCATCCGACAAGACTATAAATGCCCGCAGGGTAGGGGAAGGACTCCCAAAAACTTTAAATCGTTCTATTTATTACAGAGATTTAGGTTTACGTTTTTCTTGCGGACAAAGTTAAGAGTTATGATGCCTAATTTATGGAAACACAATCCGCATAAACGGCGTCTCCTCTTATATAAATATATGGGAAAATATAAAATACATGCATATAAGCTATTAAATATTGACCAGAAAAGACGACTTGTGGTGGATTGTACTTACTATAATATAGGTACATAAGCATTTAGACGAAACAATGCAATACAAATACTCTAAATATATGAAACTAATACTTACAGAACATAGTCTTAACAGTAGAGATAAACCACAGGCGGTCTTGTCGCTACAGAGCGATCTCTTCCAGACAGTTGGCCTCGTGTAAATCCCACATAACGTGTTAAAACGAGTGTAACAAATGTAAACTTAATATGAAAACAATGCGTTGAGCCAGGTAGATCACCAAGTCATGTCATCTCGTAATGTGAGGTCGAGCGAAGCTTTATCAAAGGAGACTTTCAAGTAATGGGAATCTTGTTCTGTAATCTGTAAATGTAAGTATCGGTATGAATTCCCAGGCTTTTATACTTTTTCTTCATCTGACTTGGACAAAAGAGCTGCATCTCGAGTTTTGTAGTTCCAGAAAAAATAGTTATTTGTTATACAAGGGTGCAAAGTTATATTTTAACCGCGAGTGTGGAATTGAAACACGAGCCAGCGAATGGATTCTAGGGTTGAACCACGAGCTAGCGAATGGATTCTATGGTTGAACCACGAGCGAAGCGAGTGGTTCGAAAATAGAATCATGAGCGTAGCGAGTGGTTCAAAAATAGAATCCTGAGCAAAGCGAGTGTTGCAACACACGAGACGTCAAAATAACTTGCACCCGTGTGTAACACAAATCTTTTCACCTCACTAAACTGAGGAAAGTACTACATAAGAAAAACATCTGAAATATGTATAATCAGCCTTTATTTTAACTAGTAAATATTACATAGACTCTACATATCGACTCTACATATCGACTCTACATATCGACTCTACATATTGATTCCACATATCGACTCTACAAATGGACTCTACATATCGACTCTACACATCGACTCTACATATCGACTCTACATAGACTCTACATATCGACTCTACATATCGACTCTACATATCGACTATACATATCGACTCTACATATTGACTCTACATATCGACTCTACATATTGACTCTACATATCGACTCTACATATCGACTCTACATATCGACTCTACATAGACTCTACATATCGACTCTACATAGACTCTACATATCGACTCTACATATCGACTCTACATATCGACCTTACATATCGACTCTACATATGGACTCTACATATCGATTCTACATATTGACTCTACCTATCTGGACCCCCATATAAAACTTCACCCCCTTTTTTAAGGGGTTAGGTGCAGTCTTCCAAAAAAAATGATGCACGATTTTTTTTTTTGTCATAAATAGTCCACATACCAATTTTTAGCTTTCTACCTTGAAAATTGCGGAATGCTCCATACAAACTTCCACCCGCCATTTTAGGGAAGTGGGGGGTTAGAAAGAGATAAAAAGTAGCCTGTGTCACTCTTCATCCCTTCAACTATCTCCACTTAAAAAATCACGTCAATTCGTCGCCCCGTTTTGCCGTGAAAGACGGACAACAAAAGTAACTAATAACACGTTCGGATTTCAAATATTCTTTGCACACATGTGGATAAAATGCAGTTTTGCTATCTGTTTTTAAAGAATAAAAAAGGTCTTTCCGAGCTAGTGAGGTGAAAATGTCTTTTGTTACATTACGTGGTGGTTTACACATTCTTGTATATACCACGAAGGTGGCAAACAAGCATGCAGCCTGATAGTAAGCAGATACTGTAGCCTAGGGACGGTTGCGACTCCACTGGAGGAATGGAGTACCTACTGTTGGACATATCTCCATTAACAAGAGCCCAGCTCTTAAATACTTATCATGTTTAGCGAGGGTAAATTGAGCCCGGGTGCCGTAGTTACTATTGTAGGCTAACCCCTAGTAAGCCGCTTAATTTACGTTCAACTACAACTGTATTGTTTCGTTATAGACCCATAGTATTGTATCAAATGGAATTTATGGAATGATTGTCCTCTATAATTTCGATACAACTACATCACAATACTTAGGTCCATGAATCATAGACGACAATAACTCGAGACTAAATCAAATAACTAGGTACTTTGCTGTAAGTGACACGAGATAAGAAATTTGTTGGGTAAAATAACTTCAAGTACTTGATGCACTGTTGTAATACAATTTGGATTGGAATGATGTGTTAATCAGGAAGTGAAAATAATAATGAAATACAAACACGCATAGACTGAATCATTAGATTCATTAGGTACACTTTGCTGCAGTCGTCTAAATAATATAAACACACAATGCCTATATTTTGTTGATTGTATTTTTTCTTTGTGTCTGATAAAAGTTATATCTAAAAAGGTGCGATTAAGTGATCCCGGGCCACCCTTGGCAATCATGGGCGCACTTTAATACGTTTTTTCAACTAGCCACTTCTATCAGTAGGTAATACGAGATATCACATGAGAAGTTACATGTTTTCCAAATCAATGGCTAATAATGCATCAAGATATTTTTTATTATTTATTATTATTATTATTTATTAACTATAAAAAGAATACACCATCCAAAAGGTCCGCATTATACTAGTTTTAGCAGTTTTCTAATCCTGGAAATCAGGTCAATTTGGCTCAGAAGATAAGTAGTACAAATTCACTCTTCCATAGCACAAAATACTACTGACCGGGATTTTACTATGTATGTATAAGTGTAAATTTTAATACAATAGTATAATATGTCACTGGAAAAATACACTTAATAATTAAGTAGGTGACTGGGTAATGGAAAGGTGTGAGGAGGGCTCTTATTGTTAGTGCTACGAATCAATGCATATACCTACCTACTGGCGGCCTTGCCGTGTTTAGTAGCTAGGAATAATGCGGACGTCTCCCACAATTCACAAAAGCTCGCGCAGTTATTCTCCGCGCACTAAAAGCCTAATGGATACCGCAGGTTGGTTCGGCTGTGTAAAATTCAAGTCATTTTGTGCGCCTCATCACACCCTTACACATGACCTTTTTACCCGACTGGCGAAGGAGAGGAGGGTTATGCTGTTATGTTTTTCGAGCGTACCTATGTATCTATATATATATGTATGTTTGCATGTCTTATTCTTTGGCACGCCCTGCAGCTGAACCGTTTTCTGACGGATTTCGACATATGAGGTGTTGTTAGATTCCTCTTCGTGGGAGTGACATAAGCTATAGTATTTGCAAAAAAACAGTTGGGTTTTTCGAAAAATATTTTGATTTCACTTGTTCAGAGGAAAAGTTTAGTGCAACAATCAATCAATCAATCACTTCTTTTATATCTCCATGAATACATATACGTAACAATCCTTGATGTAGGTGAGCTTTGATTGATGAAATCCCCTCCATGACTTTGAAGAATTTGCATAACCTATTTACTTGGATAAAGCTTGTAAACAAGGTCGTCTCTTTGAACAACTACAACACCAGCCTAAGGTCTTCCAATGATTGTTATGCTAATTTTATATCAGACTAATGCTAAGTTTTTTCCTTGTTAAACGTTAAGGTAAACGCACCATTGCTTGACACAGACCCAATTACTGACATTTGATCCATAACATATCAAAAGAGGTGAACAAATAGTAGCCCACTAGGTAGTATGAAGGGCAGTAGGCATTAAGGGTTTATTCATTTATTACGGGCCCGAACATGTCTTACGTTATTAGGAAAATGTTCATCAAAGTTATATCAGAAATAAATGAATAGCCCCAAGGTCGTCTAACATTGGGACGTTGACCATATCAATAATATTTCTCTATACAAAGTGACTTCATTTTATGCAAAAGGCATTCAGTAAGTAAGTTTAAATACCTACATTTCAATGCTACTTACTTTGGCTTTGTTTGTGTGTGTTGCTTTGGCGACTTAAATATATTTTCGAACTCGACTGTGCGAGTTCGAAAATATATTTAAGTCGCCTTAGGGAAATTTACTAATATAGAAAACAGTCTACTCCTAGTTTGCCTAAAGGACTGTCTATTGTGGTAATGACAAGGATAATCTCCGGAGTCTCGGATTCAATCGTATTTTCAAGTGAAATCTGGGATTGCCTTCGTTGCCTATTGCTTAAAACGTTTTCATTGAGTTAACAATAATTTAACCCGAAATTGCGGTGCATTGTTTTTCAATTCTTTTGAGTGTAGCGTGGGAACGGCCGTCACATGTGACAAATTATCATATTGAGTCGTTTTGTTGAATACGGTTGCATTTTCTTAGGTTGGTGTTTATTTCTCTCAGTCACGACTTCCAATGGTGGTGGCTGTCGCAGCGACAGGCTACACTCCGATCTCTCGCTCCCACTTAGGCCACTTGGCCTAGCCGTTACACGTCGAGTCAGATTAGAGTGGTATGTTATGTCTTTGTATGTTACAGTGTTCGGCGTTCAGGGTAGAACATATTAATCAATCACTCACTGCAAATTATTGTGTCACATCGGTGCACTGCATTGAGTAAGCTCCAATGCACTTACATTAATGGAGCCTTTGTTAATGTACCTCATAGTCATAGTAAGTACCTATAATAAGTCGTTTTTGTTGATTATTGCGGACATCCATGTTTCCTGGAGGTATTTAAATATTTCCGGCGTGAAATTCCAGTCTGATTTCCATAATTCCGACCAAAAAAGTATTAATCAAGAAAATATGTTAAAATATAATTATGTCAGAAGCTGTCCCTATCCTTATACATATACACCATAACGGGTGCTGCCTCTGTGTGCGTCCCATATGACACGGGTAAGTAAGGACAGCATCCGCTCGGAGTACTTCTTGAAAAAAAACGGGACAAGTGTATAGTTTTCAGATTTTTCCCTGTACTTGTAGTATTAAGACAATATTACTTGCCAAATTTCATAGTTCTGGGTCAACGGAAAGTAGCCTATAAATTTTGATTCCCTCGAGAGTGTCGAAATATACGCTTTTTGCGGCATAAACGTTTGGATTTGGATTTCATTAAATGAAACGGCCTCTACGTGTTGGCCATGTGTTTGGTACCTACTTTGGTTTCGCGTAATGCCTCCCAAAGGTCCGGGTACGTAAGCGGAAAAGTCATTCAGAAAGTCATTAACTTAGGAAGCTGAAACTTGTTTAAATTTACACTAGTGACTCTATGAGCTGTAAAACTCGCGAGTAGGTATTTTTTTTAAACGTTTTTGTGCATAAAATCCATTAACAAATCCACAAAAAAAATCCATTATCGAACCTGATTTCCGGTTGAGCAATGCGCCCTGTAGAGGAGAACAGCCAGACATCTGGACATCCGGACATACGAAATAATTTTGGCCCAAGCTAGAACGAAGAACTTCGCTTCGCTCTCTCGTTCGATTATGTGTAATATATAAAAGTTCTATTAAATTTAAGAGCTAGGCTCCTGTCGGTGAAGCAATTTCTGAAGGGAAGCGGAAGAGAGTAAGGCCAAGGAGAACGTTCATGGATCAGATAAAAGAAAAAGTAGACGTCGAGTCGTATCAGACCCTAAAAGGCTCTGGAAGGAGATTCATGTAAAAGTTATCGTGGGACAATTCACACCAATTGATCTAGTCTCAAACTAGGCAAAGCCTGTACTATGGGTACTAGACAACGGATAAACATACTTATATAGATAAATACATACTTACCGTAAACCGGGGTTACTTTAGGAAAAAATGGGGCTACTTTGATAATTTTGAATGTAGTATAAAAGCAGACCTATTTGAAATTAAGAAGATTTAATCGAGTATACATCAAGATAGAATACTAAAATATCCACTGCCACAGTTCACTCACAAGTAAAAACAATGATTTCGGAGAAAAACCTATTTGATCAAAGTCACCCCCCGAATCAAAGTAACCCCGGTCCACCGTATATTAAACATCCAAGACTCGAGAACAAACATTCGTATTCATCATACATCTGCCCCGACCGGGGATCGAACCCGGGACCTCAAGCTTCATAGTCAGGTTCTCTAACCACCAGGCTATTCGGTCGTTGACATAATTATATTTTATGTATCCAAAAGAGCGCTACTATAATCTTTCTTGTATCCGGCCTCGTGCAGGGTAACTTTTCGTACAAGCGATTTTTTGAAGGTGAAAAATGACAGTTGCTAGTTCCTAACAAGCTTTCGAAGAGTTACGCAATTGCCGAGCAGACCTAGAGAGTAGTACCCTTTATTTGGCAGTGTCCAGCCGGATTTTGTATTTTTTTTGTGACCAGGATCGTTGGGACTGCCCTGCGTCACCGAGGCTTGAACTATGGACCAATCGTTAGTTTTTGTCAAATTAAGACAAAAAGTTAACTTCTGTTGTTGATTGGACTACGTAAATCAAACAAGCATGAATCGCAGAAAATTATTATATCGCTTTGATTTAACTGCAGCGTGTAAGCTTCAATAAACTTTGAATGGTGGCCATTATTATGTAGGTGTGGCGCACGTAGTATGGTTAACGAGTCTCAATAACAGAGGAGCGCCAATGACTAAGTCCTTGCTTTATATATAATTATGCTAAAATTGTTAGTTAGCGCAGTTCCGGCATGGTGCAGATACCGAAACTTATGTTTTCAGATACGGTGGGATGGAGTTACTTTGATTAGGGGGGGGTGACTTTGGTTAAATAGGTTTTTCTCCGAAATCATTGTTTTTACCCGACTGCCAAAGGAGGAGGGTAATGTTTTTCGAGAGTATGTAAGTATGTACATATGTATGTATGTCTGTTTCTTTGTGGCCTCCTGTAGCCTAAACGGCTTGATGGATTTTGATGTAGGTGTCGTTGGATTCCTCTTAATCGTGGGAGTGACATAGGCTATACTATTTGTCAAAAAGCAGTCGGGTTTTTCGAAAATTCTTTTGATTTCATTATTACTTGTGGGTGATCTGTGGCAGTGAATATATTAGTATTCTATCTTGCTGTATAGGTACTCGAATAAATCTTCTTAATTACAAATGGTTCTGCTTTTATACTACATTCTAAATTATCAAAGTAGCCCATTTCTTCCTAAAGTAACCCCGGTTTACGGTATATTTATTAAATCAGAATCAGACATATATTCGTGACACACTTACAAGCAAACTACAAAGACATAAGAAATAGCCAACCTAAATATGACGTGTTACGAAATGGGCCCAACTCAGCATGGTCTTCCGTGGGGCCCAACCAGTGAGGACACGGACAATGACATTTTGGAGTTTGATGCTTTGTGTTGTGTTTTGTTTTAATACATGTTATTATTATAATGTTGTTAAAAATACGAAATGTATCATACCTAAGAATACTCGAGTCCAAGCCCGTGTCGAGTAAATACACACCTTAATTTTATATTACCCTCCTGTTTGCTCAGGGGTTTAAAAAGGAGATGATTAAAATTTAATTTCATTAGAAATATACAGGATGTGATTGGGTCTGTAAATGCAGTAACTGGATTTAATTAATTACCTACCACGAAAATAATAGGTACAAACACAAATACTCTTTACTACTGCCCACTACCACCCGTAAACCTTAAAGGTATACGTAAACAACAGGCGGTCTTATCGCTAAAAAGCGATCGCTTCCAGACAACCCCTGGTAGCGGAGAATAATGTCAGGTTTCTGGTAGATACCTATTACTAATTAACAGTTTCAATATAAAATATGTTTAATTATTCCATTACGTGCGGTACGGTGCGCATCCCTGGTGCGCCGGGCGCGGGCCAGCCCCAACCCCATCCTGCGTTTAATAGCAGGCAGATTTGATTCTCCGTATATAAGGCACTATTGTGAAATGCATGTCTCCAACAGTGCCTATCTGTATTAATATTAATTTTGATATAGGTGCTGAATTGTGTAATTTTAAACTTTTACTGTATGAGTCTTGTGTAACTCGAAATAAATGCTTTCATTCATTCATTCATTTCATTCATTCATTCATTCATTACTTTCACCAATACTAACTACCGAGTCAATATCTCAATGTTCATTGGCTTCGAAAAGACAACTTGACGTAACATTAAGGTGCAGCGAGCGAGACTAGCGACCGAAACCCTTTTTGCTTTCGTAACTTGTCTGGTAATAGAATCCTTATCTGTAAAACAAAGTGACCACTGTTTTCCATCAGCGGTTGCCAACAAATGTCGCCATATCCTACTTAACACACCATAAAATACAAGTAAGTAACTACTTAATCGGCGCAACAATTTTAATTAAGAGAGATAGGGATGCCTTTCTAAATTAAATTGCATAGAAATACTTTCTAAAATATTCAAACTGAGGGTAGAAGTTTGCATCAGCGTGCATTTAACAACGTCTATGTGCACATAAACATAATAGTAAAAACCGGCTAAGTGCGTGTCGGACCACGCAAAATGAAGGGTTCCGTGCCTATTAAAAAAGGTCGTATCGTCACAGAAATCTTAGGGCACTTACGTCCTTATCTATAGCCTTATAGGGAAGGCAGTTTTTTAGCAATATCTCGAAAACCTTTGAACTGATCTTGTTCAGAATAATTTTCGCTGACAATTTTAGTAACTTTCGGGGCGATTATCTCCGACTCTATTCACTTAATCAAAAGAATTGCTGAGAAACCTTACTTATATTTATTTTGAAATGCCTATCAATTGCACGTGGGCTTGCAATGAAAAAAATGTTTTTTGACTTTCAGTTTTATGTATGGAGTGCACCCCTAAAAATTTTTTTTGGTTATTTCATTACAGAACTATGTAGCGGCTACCAAAATACACCTATCCTCAAAACTTTATTCTTATACAATACACCTTTTAGTTCTCGAGTAAAATGCCTGTGACATATGGACAGACGGACAGACGGATATGACGAAACTATAAGGGTTCCGTTTTTGCCATTTTGGCTACGGAAACCTAAAAATGAAGCATGACAAAATACAAAAGTAGATATTATTTTAACCGACTTCAAAAAAGGAGGAGGTTCTCAATTCGTCGGAATATTTAATTTGTTATGTACCTATGTTTACCGATTAGACGAGGACGCCTAGACCGGTTTAAAAAAAATCGTTTGAAAGGGTACCCTCCCCAGATGGGACCACCTCGGGAGGATACACTTTCAAACAATATTTTTGTTTTTAGTTTGAAAGGGAACTTTCTCAGGTAGTCCCATGGTCATCAGGTCAGGATCTGATGATGGGATCCTGGAGAAATCGAGGGAAGCGATTTGGGTACTGATTTAAGGTAAAATATAACTATTGTCATAGTAGTCAAATTTGTATTAACAGGTGCATGCATTCCGCGGTGTAAAGTATTAAGCAATAGCAGCTTTATGGATGTAATATCCATTTTATTTTAATTATTTATAATTATTTATTTATTAGCTAATAGAGGATGAATTTGTAATGCTCGATAAGAAACCGGAGTCTGAATTTAGGTTGATTGCTAGTTTTTTCTAAAGGCAGCAGAATGAGCAGCTATGGGAGTAAATTTATGTAGGTACAGGTGCTACCTATGTGTTGGTTTAAAATCTAAGGAAAGATAATAATCGCCCCAAAATATCCAGTTCCTTTCTATTCAGTAGCATAAGTATCTACGCGAGCGCATAGCTCAAAATGATCTAAACAAGCTCTTATTGTTTATTAATGTAATGTGTGTAGATCATTTTGACTGTATTGAAATATCTCCGACTAGACAAGTCAACAAAGGGTAATAAGTACACATGGGTCTATAAATACTGGGTTTTTTCTAACGACGGCAGAACAGTGTCGCGTGCTGTGGTCCGCGGTGACCCGTGTCCACACAATCGAGTCACGGCCGGCCTGCTGTGCTAATCACAGCCCACCTCGACTAATCTCACCACTTACCAATGTTTCCTGACACTGAGATCTTTATCAACGACGAGTAACCCGAGATCATGCTTACACTAGTTCGCTTAAAGTGAATTGTCTGTAAGTGTTGTAAACAGCAAGGCCTGCAGTACCTGTGACTAAGACGCACTTAGCCAATAACCATGAAGACGCCATTATGAGACAGAGCACATAACTTGTCATTTGTTTCATCACTGGTCTCGCAATATTCAGGAAACACAAGCGTAATTAAATCGGGCTTTTAATGTGTTTGTTATAATGGTGTTTTCTCATGGTTGCCCTTGACAGAATATCTGTCCGCGACTGTTTTTTTTGAATTGCATCCATTAAATGAAACGAGGCATCCTGTTTCCGCTCTCTTCTTTTACCCTTTTAAATGTTTTTTTTTGTTAATAATAATATTTATTTATTGAAAACCTTATTCCTGTTTAACGTGCTGATAGACCAAATCTAAAATCAACTAGGTAGACGATTTTATCAACAAACGTAAGGAAGTGCTATAGTTTAACAAATCTGACTTTCCTATCTCCCTACCAACCCTACCAAACGCTCACTGCCAATCACATAGACTCATGTGACTGATCGTTAACGATGGTTAAAGGTATCTTAACCACAGTGAGAGGGAACCAGATGAATTACGTTCAACGTAATAATACGTTTGTCCAAAGTTTAATAAAGTAGGTAGTAAGGTAGTCAGGTAATTAATTTTATTTTAATATTGTCTGACCACTTTTGCGTATGAGAACGGTTCGTTAGCTATCGAACGGTTCGTTAGATATCGAACGAGCATGCCATTATGTTTTCTCCTGTTTACCGATGTCGGTTATAAATATTCTCCTAAACAAATCATTATGATCAAAAACAAAATGTCCCGCATGTTTCTGAAAGTTCTGTAATAACTTTCTAACTGGAGTCTCATATTTATGTTTGAAGTATAATATGTAGGTCTCTATATGTATTATGATTATGGCCGTCATGTCAATACTGTTAATAAAGTAGAAGCTAAATCTGTGTATCACCTATTAGTTATTCTCTTTGCATAGAAAGCTCCAAACATAAAATGCATACCGGACTTGTTTTCCATTGGTAACTATAGTTACATGCAATCGTTAAATGAGACCTTATGAACTAGGTATTACAGGCTCAGTAAAATGATATGGTTCGGTATCGTAGGTACGCCGTAGTCGCTTTTCGCTACATACGAGGAAAACCACGGGATCGGCTACGAGCGTAGCGCGCGCGTAGCGATTCTGGGCACTGAATATGTTAAGTAGGTACACTGCCCTCAAAGTTGGCTCCAACGATCAGATTAAAAAAAAAATTAAACTGTTTATGATGAGCTGTCGGACTGTTAGCAGAATGGTTGAAAACACTATGTGTACAAGGACTACCATAAAAAGCTAGATAGTTGAGAGAACCGTTCAGGCACGTAGTATGTTCCGTAGGTTTGTTATGCGATATTAAAATTCAAGCCGCACACTCCTCTCCGAGCATAAAACTAGCATCATGCCCAAATAAGCTGTCTAAGTGCGCAGGGTCACACTACAGTACAGTAACTATGCATTGTTTATCAAGTATATGTGCGCGCGTTATTAACGCATTTATTATTAAGAACCGTGTTGAGCATAGTACCTTTGCTTTGGACCTAATGGAGCAAAGCGAGTACTTACATTACATAATGTACTTACGTAATTACGCACTGGGGTGTTTGCCGGATTGCAAGGACATTCTATAGTCCAGATTGTATACCTATATTATGGTTTTGCCCAGTATCAGGTAGCAGTAATTACTTAGGTGCGTTTTGGTGGAAACAACCTTTCTACATAGTTGATTAGAAGCCAATTTAGTTGTCATCATTCATTCATGATCATCCATTGATCTGTTTGTCGATTACGTAACGTTCGTAGGTTGTCTAGTTACTACTACTGAATAGTCCTAACCTTCGATTGGAAAGTTACGCAATTATCCCTCAGATCGCACTCTGATATATTTACCAAACCATTAAAATTATGGTATGTATTTTTCAAATTCAAATTCAAACATTTAAGACATTTACATATTTTGAGACATCGATTACATACTTTGGATTTTCTGCTTGAGGTTTTGATTGTGTTTTACCTTTTTATTCTTATTCTTTGATTAATTATTAGTGCGGGTCCATAAAACATACACACTTGTGCTGTTACTTACACTTGCTGATAACGTATAAACTCGCATTTATACCTAACCAAACCACGCCTGTAGAGGCAGTAGGGTGGGTTGGACTGATTATGAATAAAAACACACCGATATAATAATACGACACATTTTAATAATCTTTCCTTATCACATGAACTAAATGGCAGCGCAAATTTCACTTTATAAAATCGATAACTTTTACAAAAACATCAAATTTATACGAGTCATTTTATATTGTAAATATTACATACAAATGCGCGTGTCTATTCTCGACAATCATGACACTAAAGTATTTCATGTACATATAATAAATAAATAAACCTATAAAATAGTTCACAACAAATATGAATGAAAAATCATGAAATTCTTTGAGAGCGTCCAAGAACTGATTGTATATCAGACAATCTCAAAAAAAAAATCGCATATTTAATTGCGTCATTCGTTCGAATTGTTTCTTCATGACGTAGATCTATACTCGAACTTATTGGATGGAAACATTTCTAATTCGATGATTCATCGAGTATTTTCGGATGAGCCGCTATCCGAGGAAGGCTTCTCTTCAGCGGTTTAATCTGCCTCTTTATAAGGTGTTCGAGCTCACCGACGGACTTGATTTCCTTGAATTCTACGGCACTTCTCGCTCCTCCGAGTCTACCGAGGTAACGGTAAATGTTTTGGTTGGCCTGGCACTGCCCGCAGTTGTATGGGACGGGCACAGCATTTGGGAAGTTCTGTTGGGCCGAGCTCATGCCGGTGTTGTTGCCGGGGCAGTACGGTACGAAGACTACGGGAACGAAGCCAATGATTCCGTAAGGAGCGTAGTAGCCGCCTTGGTTAGGCGGTTGAGGTTGGGGCTGACTAGGTTGAGAGATGGCGGTTGTGTCGTTCTTGCCGGGGTTCACTAGATAGCACGGGCATTGTCCAGGGCTCGGAACGATGGGCAGCGGGTAAGGTATGACGTAGATCGGGAAGGGCGGCATTTGCGCACCTGGAGGAGGCTGAGAAGGAGGCTGTACTCCGGTGCCAGTGGGTTGACCGTCTGAATCTGAAATACGAATATCAAACATATTTTTATTATATAGGCTTATAGTAACATGTTAAAAATATGAAAAGAAAAGAGTTTAAGAAGAGCGTTGCCTTTTCTGTTAATTTCTACGACGCGACGGAAATGGTCGAAGCAAATGCGAACATGTGCCAGGAATTTTTTTTTCTTAATTAAAATCGTGGCTGTGGAGAAATCGCTTCAAATCAGGTATTAACGCATTCGCTGCCAGCCACGCCCCCTAGGAATAAATTTGTATGAATGAAGGCAAACGCACATTTGCAGGCAGTGAATGCGTTAAAGTAAAAAGGTATGATTAAAAAACTCGCAGTGAGGAATGTTATACTGTACAGTTTGGTACCGAAATATTTAGAAATGACGAAAGACAATATAACGTAGTTAAAAATGTATCGTACCTGGGTATCCAGGTTGACCGGGCTGATCGGGTTGTCCTGGGTAACCAGGTTGACCAGGTTCTCCTGGCTGTCCAGGGGTTCCTGGCTGGCCGGGCTGCCCTGGGTATCCCGGTGTTCCTGGTTTTCCTGATTGTCCTGGAGTTCCTGGTTGTTCAGGCTGGCCATCTTGTCCTGGATATCCCGGTTGACCAGGTTGTCCGGGGCCTCCTGGCTGTCCGGACTGACCTGGGTATCCCGGAGTTCCTGTTTGACCAGGTTGTCCCGGTGTTTCTGGTTGTCCAGGCTGTCCGCCTTGTTCTGGATGTCCTGGTTGACCAGATTGTCCGGGGTCTCCTGGCTGACCGGGTTGTCCTGGAGTTCCTGGTTGTCCGGGCTGTCCAGGTTGTCCTGGGTATCCTGGTTGTCCGGGGTGTCCAGGCTGACCGGGTTGTCCTGGAGTTCCTGGATGTCCAGGCTGTCCACCTTGTCCTGGATATCCTGGTTGACCAGGTTGACCAGGTTGTCCTGGGTGTCCTGGAGTTCCTGGTTGTCCAGGCTGTCCACCTTGTCCTGGGTATCCGGGTTGACCAGGCTGTCCTGGGCCTCCTGGTTCTCCAGGCTGCCCTGGTTTACCTGGCTGTCCTGGGTATCCTGGAATTAATAGAAAATGTAAATATAGAAGCCCCATGTGAATAATTTTGTCCATAATTAACTATTTAGGTATAGGTATCGTTTTTAGGGTTCCGTAGCCAAAATGGCAAAAACGGAACCCTTATAGTTTCGTCATGTCCGTCTGTCCGTCTGTCCGTCTGTCCGTCTGTCCGTCTGTCCGTCTGTCCGTATGTCACAGGCATTTTACTCGAAAACTATAAGGTGTATTTGAATAAAATTTTCAGGATAGGTGTATTTTGTTAGCCGCTACATAGTTTTGTAATTAAAATGACAAAAAAAAATTTTTTTAGGGGTGCACTCCATACATAAAACTAAAAGTCAATTTTTTTTTTTCATTGTGACCCCCCGTGTGGCACATCAATCGATAGGCCTTTCAAAATAAATATAAGGTTTCTTAGCATTTTTTTTGATTAAGTGAATAGGGTCGGTGATAATCGCCCCGAAAGTCACTAAAATTCTGTCCCCCCCCCTCTAATTTTTGAACGGTGTATTTTAAAAATATGGAAAAATTCATGGACATAGGGCTTATTAATTTCATTCACCGAAAATTGTTTTGAACAAGATCGGTTCAGAGGTTTTCGAGATATTGCGGAAAAACTGCCTTCTTCAAAGAAAAGGACGTAAGTGCCGTACAATTTTTTTTATAGGCACGGAACCCTTCGTTTTGCGTGGTCCGACACGCACTTGGCCGGTTTTTTATTGTATATCGTTTAGTTTTTATTAATACGATATTTTTCGATTTTAAATTACAATGGTTTCGGTGAGAGAAATAGCCATTGTGTTACGTAATAATACTTATTATTTGATAAGGAAGACATGCGGTATTTTTTTATCACACTTACTCGTGAGATATACAGAGCTACAACATACTAATACGACTATGGTTTTATCTTAAATTATATGAGTCACTGTCATACATACTTTACTTATAAAGCAAGTCGGTTTGAAACAGCTGACCCCAATTTATTAGAAAATCCCTATCATTCTTTTTCTACAATTTTTCAGAGCGCAGGAAAAACAAACATACCTAGAAGATTCGATTTTGAGGATATGTAGAAGCGTATTTTGCTGTTTCAAGAAGTAACCGTAATAACTCTAGTACATATGTGACTTTTAATGTGCGAAATATAATCTTTTTAAATATTTTGGACACCTTATAGGTAAATAGTTATAAATTGATAAATACCTGTTTGTCCCGGCTGACCAGGGCCTCCTGGTTGTCCGGGTTGTCCTGGTTGACCAGGGTGTCCTGGCTGGCCTGGCTCTCCGGTTTGACCTGGGTATCCTGGTTGACCGGGTTGTCCAGGTGTTCCGGGCTGTCCTGGTTGACCTGAGTCTCCTGGCTGTCCGGGTTCTCCTGGATGTCCAGGTTGACCGGGGCTTCCTGGTTGGCCAGGGTATCCTGGTTGTCCGGGCTGTCCTTGTTGACCTGAGCCTCCTGGCTGTCCTGGTTGTCCAGGTTGTCCTGGGTATCCTGGCTGTCCGGGGCCTCCAGGCTTGCCAGGTTGTTCTGAATTTAAACAAGAATAATTAATGCGTGTGAACTTCAACTTTCTGCCTATCATGACAAAGAACAGAGGGCCTACCGCGAAACGAAATTCGTTTTCGTTCGTGTATCTTCGTCTCTGTCGCACAGAGTGTCGTGTAGTTCGAGTGACAGAAACGGAGATACACGAACGAAAACGAATTTCGTATCGCGGTAGCCCCTCAGGTTTTTTAATTACAAAACACTTTCTTGAACGAGTTTAATCCTAAAAGGCGCTAAATATAACTTTTTGTGTAGTTGTCAGTTTTAAACATAATATGCCGATTTTATATTTATTTTTATCTATAAAAGTATGTGAGTATATCATTGTGTAGTAGTAGTTCACTCACGCATACACACATTGCATGAGTGACAAAGATGTAAGCATTAACAATAACATAAGTAGGAACGAGATACAATGTCGTCTCCTGTCCCTCATCGCGAATAGGTATTTTTTGTTTGTCACCAGAATTGTCAAGGTTCAGTTGAAACTGTCACTCTGTTGACACTGTACAGATATATAAGACGTAGGCCTGAATCACACTGGTGCGGCCTGCGGTGGCGGTCATTAGTAAATTTGACAGCTAATGACAAGTTTACTATTGACCGCCGCGGCCAGGCCGCGCCAGTCTTTGAGAGGCTTAAACTATCCAGAACATGCATGAGATGTCAAAAAAATATTAGTTTTCTGATACTTGTCAATTTAGTCTGCCACTTTCGGGGATTCGCTAGGTCTGCATATGGCATTCTCTACCTACGGTTATGAACTAGCTCAATGTAGTTACGATGGTCCCCCGATATTTATTTATTTAATTAAAGCTGCATCTTTCGTTAAATAAGTTTCTTCTCAATAAAAATAAAATAAAAAAACTATCATTTGAATGTATTTTGTGACTATGATTGTGAAAGAAAATGATCTTTTACCCGGTTTTCCTGACTGACCTGGCTGTCCTGGTTGTCCTGGAGTTCCTGGTTGTCCGGATTGTTCTGGGTATCCAGGTTGCCCGGGTTGTTCCGGCTGTCCGGGCTGTCCTGGGTATCCTGGCGAACACGTTTTTTTTAGTCAACAAAGAAACAATCATATTTCTATTGTAAAATAAATTTCTGTCAAAAATTTCATTTTTGGAACAAGCTTTTATTGCCGACTGTACTTTTCTGCATACAGTTTCTAATACTTGTTTGTAAATTATTTAACTCTATTCTCTGCGTGATCGCATCAGAAATGAGGCTTTTCGTAGCAGAACCAAGGTAACTTATATAACCATCCGAATCGCTAAACTTAAGTAAGTGTCAATGGGCGGGGCCCATTGCACGCAGAAACGATGGCCGTTGGAGCGGAAAGGTTCTCGAGTGGCGATCACGTACCGGCAGTTGCAGCGTGCAAGATGGACCTGATAATGGTTGCGGAAATCCGCTGTATGCGGGTGGCGCAGGACCGGTTATTGTGGCGGCACTCTTTTGCGGAGGCCTATGTCTAGCAGTGATCGCCTTTCAGCTGATATGATGAAATATTAAGCTATGTGATTTAGAAAATTATATTTAGCATAGGTAGTCAAAGGTCGAGATTTGGTATGGGTACATATACAAATCAACGACGCCGACAGTGGTAAAATAGAATCTTGACAAAAAACGTTTTGTTTACGGCCGGTTTTTAAAAAGCTCACATGAATCCATTGATGGATTTTAGACGACATCAAAGTAAATTAAAATCCACGTATGGATCCTGGTCTAAAGAACAGTAATCCATTGATGGATTCTAGACGACGTTATAGTTCTCCTTACTCCATTATGGATTCTAGTGCACATAAAGTCCACTCGACTCCATTGATGGATCTGAATGCACAAAAGGTACACTCCACGCCATTGATGGATCCTGCCAATGGATCCTAGTGGCAGGAGGGTAATAAACGATACCTACATTATGTAAATACATATCATGTTACAATTGTTTATATTGATAAAATGATTAATACCTGGTTGTCCAGGTTGGCCTGGTTTCCCGGGTTGTCCTGGTTGACCTAGGTCTCCTGGTTGGCCGGGTTGTCCTGAAATAAAGTAATGGTTATATAAGCAGTAACAAACCTTCTAGGGTATTTAATACAAATTAATAAAAACATGTCTACTAAAATAAAATTACACGTAATAGAATTTAAACTTTCGTGAGACATGTCTAAAATTCTACTAATAAATCCACGGTTAAACTCAATGTATTAAATGTCACGACAATGTCAATTTACATGTACTCATAAAATGTGTCAAATGAGTCATATATATGTAAGCAAACCCGTAAATCTTCACATATTTATTTCAATAATCAAGTGTGTCGCGGATGAAAAACTTGACTATAGAGTTATCTGGTAAAATTATTTGTTTATATATTTGGCACATTCTATTTACCTGGAATTTAATTAAACACATATGCGTTTCAGTGCTTTATATTTACTGAAGTAGTATTTTTTATTACAAACCATTTTATGGATTGAAATGAAAAGTAATGCATATTGATTATATCACATTGAAGTCTAAATTAGTTATGTTCACAACCAACACCAAACGTGATAATAAAAGACATGCTATGTTAGTCATTTGCAATGTATGAAAATTGGGCACCTTGTACAAAACAAGAATGAATGATTTTCTAAATCCTAATTAACATACATTTTAGGGGACTATCTTATTAAATCAATCTAGTTCCTCAATAAAACTTAAGTCATGGGTATGGTTGAGATTATTTAATGTGGCTGACTTTTTAGAAAACTGTCATTGGAATTGCAATCTTGTACCGTGGATGGTAGAGTTGCTTTCTGTATGAACTACTTTAATGTAATTCGGCCAACTCCAATAATCTCAAGCGTACTAGACGGTGTCAAATATTTCTATAAAAATTATACTTAAATACATAGCACATTTAAATACAATAACAAATATTCACAAATAAAATATTTACGCTCATTACACAAATATTATGTAAGAAGAAGAAGTTGATATACTCGTTCGAAGAGGTCAATAATATCTACATTGATCTTCATTATCCGGCAGTAAGAGCTTATTTAGATCATTCTGAGCACTTTAACCGCGTAGTTACTTCTGCTGCTTACTGTATAAGAAGTCAGGAGGTAGGATAATTGCTAGCTTGCTCGTCCGAACATTGATTGTCCAAACACGATAATCTAATCGTATTGGGGTAACAATTTAAGGAAAATAACATGCAATATGACATGCTACAGATATATGTCGATGATGTACCTGGTTGTCCTGGGTAACCGGGTTGTTCAGGTTGTCCTGGGTATCCTGGTTGGCCTGGGTATCCTGGTTGGCCTGGGTATCCTGGTTGTCCGGGTTGGCCCGGGTATCCGGATTGACCAGGTGTTCCTGGTGTTCCTGGCTGTCCGGGTTGGCCTGGTGTTCCTGGTTGTCCGGGCTGGCCTGGTGTTCCTGGTTGTCCTGGTGTTCCTGGCTGTCCTGGTGTTCCTGGCTGTCCTGGTTGCCCTGGCTGTCCTGGGTATCCCGGTTGACCGGGTTGCCCTGGAGTTCCTGACTGTCCGGGCTGTCCTGGGTATCCGGGTTGACCAGTTTGGCCTGGTGTTCCTGGCTGTCCAGGTTGATCTGGATATCCTGGTTGGCCTGGTTCACCTGGGTATCCTGGCTGTCCGGGTTGGCCTGGTTGGCCTGGGTATCCGGGCTGTCCAGGTTGGCCTGGGTATCCGGGTTGACCGGGTTGTCCCGGTGTTCCTGGCTGTCCAGGTTGGCCTGGTTGGCCTGGGTATCCTGGCTGTCCGGGTTGCTCAGGCTTGCCGGGTTGTCCCGGTGTTCCTGGCTGTCCTGGTTGGCCTGATTGGCCTGGGTATCCGGGCTGTCCAGGTTGGCCTGGGTATCCGGGTTGACCGGGTTGTCCCGGAGAACCTGGCTGTCCAGGTTGGCCTGGGTATCCTGGCTGTCCGGACTGGCTTGGGTATCCGGGTTGCCCCGGCTGGCCTGGGTATCCGGGTTGACCGGGTTGTCCCGGTGTTCCTGGCTGTCCTGGTTGGCCTGGGTATCCTGTCTGTCCGGGTTGCTCAGGCTTGTCTGGGTATCCTGGTTGGCCTGGTTGGCCTGGGTATCCGGGCTGTCCAGGTTGGCCTGGGTATCCAGGTTGACCGGGTTGCCCCGGAGATCCTGGCTGTCCAGGTTGGCCTGGGTATCCTGTCTGTCCGGGTTGCTCAGGCTTGTCTGGGTATCCTGGTTGGCCTGGTTGGCCTGGGTATCCGGGCTGTCCAGGTTGGCCTGGGTATCCAGGTTGACCGGGTTGCCCCGGAGATCCTGGCTGTCCAGGTTGGCCTGGGTATCCTGTCTGTCCGGGTTGCTCAGGCTTGTCTGGGTATCCTGGTTGGCCTGGTTGGCCTGGGTATCCGGGCTGTCCAGGTTGGCCTGGGTATCCAGGTTGACCGGGTTGCCCCGGAGAACCTGGCTGTCCGGGCTGGCTTGGGTATCCGGGTTGCCCTGGCTGGCCTGGGTATCCTGGTTGGCCTGGGTGTCCGGGCTGTCCGGGTTGGCCTGGATATCCGGGTTGACCTGGAGTTCCTGGCTGTCCAGGTTGGCCTGGTTGGCCTGGGTATCCTGGCTGTCCGGGCTGGCTTGGGTATCCGGGTTGCCCTGGCTGGCCTGGGTATCCTGGTTGGCCTGGGTGTCCGGGCTGTCCGGGTTGGCCTGGATATCCGGGTTGACCTGGAGTTCCTGGCTGTCCAGGTTGGCCTGGTTGGCCTGGGTATCCTGGCTGTCCGGGCTGGCTTGGGTATCCGGGTTGACCTGGCTGGTCTGGGTATCCCGGTTGACCAGGTTGTCCTGGGTATCCCGGTTGGCCTGGTTGGCCGGGTTGTCCTGATATTCCAGGCTGTCCTGGTTGTCCTAATCGCGCAAATTTGAATTGAGAATGATTATATGCCCAGGACTGTTTTGCATACTTACATAATTATTTACATAGTACCTACGAATTACATCATTTATTTGGTGACGGTGAATCATTAAGTGGGAAGGTATGTAATGTAGTGTTCATGTGTAGCAGAGAAAGGTTGGAGTAATGCGTGAATATATTAATTGACGCAAGTTTGTGTGGATTTCGTGTAGACCACAATTAAAAAGCCTTAGTTTATGCGATGTTAAATAATGTATGCGTGGAGTGACTGAAGTATGTAGATAATTATTCATTCACTTTGGATTATTCCCACATATTGTTAATCAAATCTTACAACATTTGCCATGTTCCATTAGATCTAATGCAATGTATCCTCAAAAAGTATTTAATAATTTCAGGATCGGTATTAAACGAATTAAAGGTATTAATCTATTTTTATAAAGATCTTATAAGTTGACTGTTTGTTTTTTTCTTTGCATTAGGTCTTATGAAACATAAGTTTAGTGAACCAGGCAAAAATTTGTAGGTCAAGTGAGGGCAACCACCCATATCGTTATTGTGCTCACCAATTGGCGCCACTGTAGAAGGTTCTAGTAACGTTATCTCACAAAACAATTTATTACCGCTTTATCTGACCCCTATGTAACCAACTTGATATTCATTACCTAGGTCTGACAACGACAATTTGCCTTATTGAACGAGCGAGCGAAGCGAACCAAGTACTAAGTTCGGGCTTGGGCAAAAATACTATGTCCGGCGGCGTCTGTCCGTCTGTTCTCCTCTACAGCTCGCCTTTCTCAACCGATTCGAGTGAAAATTTGTGCTGTCGATTCAGTTTATAAATAAAATAAACAAGTGTATTGGATAAAAAGCCAGGCGCCCGAGTTACACACACACACACACACACACGCACACACACACACACACACACACAAACACACACACCCACATAAATACAATCTGTTTGAATAGGAAGTTTGACAGTTCTATGAGATGATTGCTGCCGGCGCCATATTTAACATTTATTGGTTGTTTACGTTTAGTGTAAGCGATGCAACCCACCCAGTAACGTTAACACATTTACTGCCAAGAATGCACTACGCTCGTAGCCGATCCCGTGGTTTTCCTTGTAAGTAGTGGAAACTTCATGATACTCATTTGACATTTCCGTATAGCGGAAATGTCAAATGAGTATCAAGCTCTGTCTACACTGGCGCCACTAGCGAATTTTTTTCACGTTACAAAGCACCTAATTTACTATTTAATTTAATTTATTTAATTTAATTTAAATTTACCTGGTCCACCGGGACCTCCTGGTCCGCCCGGGCCTCCCGGGGTGCCTGGGGACCCGGGGCTGCCCGGAGTGCCGGGTTGTCCGGGATGGTAACCTGGGGGTCGGCTAGGGCCGGCAGGACCTCCTTTAAAGGAAAAAGTGGAAATTCAGTAAAATTCATGTCTTGATATCGCGACGGTGGTAGGTATCAAGCATACGGCCTATGTGGCACTCATTGGGGGAGGCCTATGTCCAGCAGTGGACGCCCTTCGACTGATATTATGATGATGATGATACAGCCTACCTGATGGTAAGCAGTCCCCCTAGTTTATAAGCATCCATAGACCACTAAAGAAATAGGTAATCATTTCTCTAATGCTTACAAATTTTTTTTTTCTATGTTTAATCTGCAATCAGTCTCCAGGACTATAAGCGGATGTGTTGTAGAAGTTGTGGCTTGTAGAGCGAGTACTCCATTGAGCACATTCCCTCGTCTTTAAATGGCTTTAGTAGCGCTGGTCCAGTTTTAGGATGTCATGTCGTTTCAGCCTATTATTGTAGTCGTGGCTGCATAGATGCGCTGCCAGCTCGTTTGGATGCCTGGACAGTCTATTTTTGTACTTGGCTGTCGTCGCTCTAATCTCCTCCTTGACAGTTGCCATTTGTAGGTAATCATGGATTTCACTGTTTCTGGTGAACCACGGCACTTTACCGATACATCTTAATATATTGTTCTGCGATCTTTGTAATATTTGTATGTTTGATTCGCTGGCACTTCCCCACAGCACTATGCCGTACATCCATACAGGCTTTAGTATTGATTGGTAAATGAGCAGTTTATTGTCTGTTGACAGCTTGGAGTTCCGACCCAGCAACCACAGAAGGTGTTTGTAACGGATGTTCAGCTCTTCTCTTTTTGCCTTGACATGTTGTGTCCAAGTAAGACGCCGGTCTAAGTGCATTCCCAGATACCTAACTGAGTCTTTATGGGGCAGGGTTGTATCAGCTAATTTTACCGGTGGACAGTTTCCCGATCTTAATGAGAATGTGACTTGTACCGATTTTGTTGCGCTTACTCTTATTTTCCATATTTGTAGCCATCTGTTGATTTCATCCAGTCCTTTTTGTAACAGATTTGACGCTGTTGCTGGGTCTTTGTGGCTAGCCAACACTGCTGTGTCATCAGCGAATGCTTACAATTGAAGCACTTTTGATTAAGCTGGGGCAGCACTTGAAAATTGCATTACAACTCAAAATCATGTCTGTTTATTTCACTCGAAATTTAGCTAACCTTCGAAAAAATAATGTATAAGTTTTGTTTGTAGTTTTTTTGTTCTTTGTGGGTGCACAAAAAAGTATAATAATATTATTATTATTCACTTCATTTATTTTTAATCTTAGATTAGGCCTTTTTCAATATGAGTATAGTTGTTTATTATTACTATTATCTCTCTCAGGCTATCCCAAAATTCCACTAAAGTAAATAACGATGCAAAGTTATAATTACCTGGCCCACCTGGGCCTCCTGGTCCGCCCGGGCCTCCCGGGGTGCCTGGGGACCCGGGGCTGCCCGGAGTGCCGGGTTGTCCGGGATAGTAACCTGGGGGTCGGCTAGGACCGACAGGACCTCCTAGCAAGGAAAAAGCGGAAATTCAGTAAAATACATGTTTTGATATCATGACGGTGGCATCAAGCATACGGCCTACTACCGGAAAAAACCCAGTAGTTACCATCAATTACTATTCCCATTAGTTCCTACTGGTAAAAGATGGGAAAAAATCCCAGCTGTTAGGTACCTAACTGGTAACAAATTAGTGCTAACAGGTGGAAATAACCCTATTATTCACTTCATTTGTTTTCGATCTTAGATTAGGCCTTTTTATATATAGTTTATTATTACTATTATCGCTCTCGGGCTATCTCAAATTTCCACCAAAGTAAATAACGATGCAAAGTAATTATTACCTGGCCCACCTGGGCCTCCTGGTCCACCCGGACCTCCCGGGGTGCCTGGGGACCCGGGGCTGCCCGGAGTGCCGGGTTGTCCGGGATAGTAACCTGGGGGTCGGCTAGGACCAACAGGACCTCCTGCTTGGCAAGGAAAAAGTGGAAATTCAGTAAAATACATGTTTTGATATCACGACGGTGGCATCAAGCATACGGCCTACTACCGGAAAAAAACCCAGTAGTTACCATCAATTACTATTCCCATTAGTTCGCACTGGTAAAAGATGGGAAAAAAATCTCAGCTGTTACCACTGGTAACAAAATAGTGCTAACAGGTGGAAATAACCCTATTATTCACTTCATTTTTAGGGTTCCGTAGCCAAAATGGCAAAAACGGAACCCTTATAGTTTCGTCATATCCGTCTGTCCGTCTGTCCGTCTGTCCGTATGTCACAGGCATTTTACTCGAAAATTATATGGTGTATTTGAACAAAAATTTAAGGATAGGAAGATTATTAGCCGCTACATAGTTTTGTAATTAAAATGACTAAAAAAGTATTTTTTAGGGGTCCATACATAAAACTAAGTCAAAAACTTTTTTCATTGTAAGCCCACGTGGCACATCAATCGATATGCCTTTTAAAATAAATATAAGGTTTCTCAGCAATGTTTTTGATTAAGTGAAGTGAGTCAGAGATAATCGCCCCGAAAGTCACTAAAATTCTGTTCCCCTTCTAATTTTTTGAACGGTGTATTTAAAAAATATGAAAAAAATCATGGCTTCTTAAATTCTTTCACCGAAAATTATTTTGAACAAGATCGGTTTAAAAGTTTTTGAGATATTGCTGAAAAACTGCCTTCCTTAAAGAAAAGGACGTAAGAGCCGTAAGATTTCTGTTACGATACGATCTTTTTAATAGGCACAGAACCCTTCGTTTTGCGTGGTCCGACACGCACTTGGCCGGTTTTTCGATCTTAGATTAGGCTTTTTTCTATATGAGTATAGTAGTTTATTATTACTATTATCTCTCTCAGGCTATCTCAAATTTCCACCATAGTAAATAACAATTCAAAGTAATTATTACCTGGCCCACCTGGGCCTCCTGGTCCACCCGGACCTCCCGGACCTCCCGGGGTGCCTGGGGACCCGGGGCTGCCCGGAGTGCCGGGTTGTCCGGGATAGTAACCTGGGGGTCGGCTAGGACCGACAGGACCTCCTGGCAAGGAAAAAGTGGAAATTCAGTAAAATACATGTTTTGACATCACGACGGTGGCATCAAGCATACGGCCTACTACCGGAATAAAACACAGTAGTTACCATCAATTACTATTCCCAACGATTGTAACCATATGTGCCTACATAATGATTGCAACTGTATTTAGGTGAATACAATTACCTAATATATTATGTTGCATTATCTTCTGCCGTTCTTAAACAGTTCGCATGTTAACTTCATTTGTAACTAACATAAAAATATAGATTAAAAATAAAGCACTGCACTTCTGTGCCGCCAACAACTCTGTAGAGGGTTGCGGTCTTTGGTTTGGGAGGTAGTAAGTGTTTTCGGTGTAAATACCGTATTATCTACTTGTACCGCGTTACCTATAAATTCTTTGTTAATTAAGTGAGCGCATCGCCAACTGGAAAGGTAATAATACTAATAATTTTGTATTTCTTGTTCGCAAATAATAAAAAAGAAGCGGGTTGTGTCGGAGATACAACCGTTAATTAAGTTTAAGTGGATACTTCTTTGTTGGCTATGGAACCCTAATAAAAAAACCGGCCAAGTGCGAGTCTGATTGGTATAACTAATTGGTATAATACTAACTGTCCCTGTCGTAAATTGTATCCCATGGATTTGCGATTGATTTCAATCTAAATGAAAAATCTACTGAGATAAGTATTTTCAATGCATTGTTAAATTCAAAGTATTTTGATTATTTAAAGGAATCTGCTATAATGGTGTACCCGTAAAATATATATCTGAATTACTTCACTAAAATCTGTGTAAGTACAGATAAATCGGTATATGTGGCAACATTGACTGACGTAGCTCATTTAACTCGCGATTCATTGAAAATTACGGTCATTTCAGAATTATTTTCTACACACAAAAATCCCAGCTGTTATCACTGGTAACAAATTGGTGGTAACAGGTAGGAATTACCCAATAACCAATTCAGTTAATTTATTTTCTTCCTATTATTCACACCAAAGTAAATAACGATGCAAAGTAATAATTACCTGGTCCACCTGGTCCTCCTGGTCCACCCGGGCCTCCCGGGGTGCCCGGGGATCCGGGGCTGCCTGGAGTGCCGGGTTGTCCGGGATAGTAACCTGGGGGTCGGTTAGGGCCGGCAGGACCTCCTGGAAATTAATAAGAAAATAATTATTAGAATGCAAGACATTTTGCATACGAGTCTTAATAACCGGATATATGAAGTCAATTCAAATAGATACAAGATGCAGATAATGATGATAATAGAGTCGCAGGATTCAATTTATCTTATTGAAAGTAAAAAAAAATTGTCATATTGAAAAAATGCTGCCAATGTTAAGAAGTTCAAGAAAAACACAATTTAAATTCGTATCAAATGGTATTATTTGGGCCACTTCGGGCTCACACGTACTGATTAAGGTGACTCGTATTTACCTGGTCCACCTGGGCCTCCTGGGCCTCCTGGTCCGCCTGGGGTGCCTGGTGATCCCGGGGTACCGGGAGTGCCTGGTTGTCCTGGGTAGTGTCCGCTTCCGCCTGGGCCGTTAGGGCCGTTGGGGCCACCTGGTCCTCCTGGGCCTCCTGGTCCACCCGGGGTGCCTGGTGATCCTGGTGTTCCGGGAGTGCCGGGTTGCCCTGGTTGTCCTGGGTAGTGTCCGCTGCCACCTGGGCCGTTAGGACCACCTGGTCCTCCAGGGCCTCCTGGGCCTCCTGGTCCGCCTGGGGTGCCTGGTGATCCTGGTGTGCCGGGAGTGCCAGGTTGTCCTGGTTGTCCTGGGTAGTATCCGCTTCCACCTGGGCGGTTAGGGCCGTTAGGGCCACCTGGTCCGCCTGGGCCTCCCGGGCCTCCTGGGCCTCCTGGTGTTCCTGGTGATCCCGGTGTACCGGGAGTGCCGGGTTGTCCAGGTTGCCCTGGGTAATTTCCGCTGCCACCTGGGCCGTTAGGACCACCTGGTCCTCCAGGGCCTCCCGGGCCTCCTGGTCCGCCTGGGGTGCCTGGTGATCCTGGTGTGCCGGGAGTGCCTGGTTGTCCTGGTTGTCCTGGGTAGTACCCGCTTCCACCTGGGCGGTTAGGGCCGTTAGGGCCACCTGGTCCGCCTGGGCCTCCCGGGCCTCCTGGGCCTCCTGGGCCACCTGGTGTTCCTGGTGATCCCGGGGTACCGGGAGTGCCGGGTTGTCCTGGTTGTCCTGGGTAGTGTCCGCTGCCACCTGGGCCGTTAGGGCCACCTGGTCCTCCAGGGCCTCCTGGGCCTCCTGGTCCGCCTGGGGTGCCTGGTGATCCTGGTGTGCCGGGAGTGCCAGGTTGTCCTGGTTGTCCTGGGTAGTATCCGCTTCCACCTGGGCGGTTAGGGCCGTTAGGGCCACCTGGTCCGCCTGGGCCTCCCGGGCCTCCTGGGCCTCCTGGTGTTCCTGGTGATCCCGGGGTACCGGGAGTGCCGGGTTGTCCAGGTTGCCCTGGGTAATGTCCGCTGCCACCTGGGCCGTTAGGACCACCTGGTCCTCCAGGGCCTCCTGGGCCTCCTGGTCCGCCTGGGGTGCCTGGTGATCCTGGTGTGCCGGGAGTGCCTGGTTGTCCTGGTTGTCCTGGGTAATACCCGCTTCCACCTGGGCGGTTAGGGCCGTTAGGGCCACCTGGTCCGCCTGGGCCTCCCGGGCCTCCTGGGCCTCCTGGTGTTCCTGGTGATCCCGGGGTACCGGGAGTGCCGGGTTGACCTGGTTGTCCTGGGTAGTGTCCGCTGCCACCTGGGCCGTTAGGACCACCTGGTCCTCCAGGGCCTCCTGGGCCTCCTGGTCCGCCTGGGGTGCCTGGTGATCCTGGTGTGCCGGGAGTGCCTGGTTGTCCTGGTTGTCCTGGGTAATACCCGCTTCCACCTGGGCGGTTAGGGCCGTTAGGGCCACCTGGTCCGCCTGGGCCTCCCGGGCCTCCTGGGCCTCCTGGTGTTCCTGGTGATCCCGGGGTACCGGGAGTGCCGGGTTGACCTGGTTGTCCTGGGTAGTGTCCGCTGCCACCTGGGCCGTTAGGACCACCTGGTCCTCCAGGGCCTCCCGGGCCTCCTGGTCCGCCTGGGGTGCCTGGTGATCCTGGTGTGCCGGGAGTGCCGGGTTGTCCTGGTTGTCCTGGGTAGTATCCGCTTCCACCTGGGCGGTTAGGGCCGTTAGGGCCACCTGGTCCGCCTGGGCCTCCCGGGCCTCCTGGGCCTCCTGGTGCTCCTGGTGATCCCGGTGTGCCCGGGGTGCCTGGTTGTCCCGGTTGTCCTGGGTAGTACCCGTTTCCACCTGGTCCATTAGGGCCATTTGGACCACCTGGGCCACCAGGGCCACCTGGGCCTCCCGGGCCTCCTGGACCCCCTGGTGTTCCTGGTGATCCTGGGGTACCGGGAGTGCCGGGTTGTCCTGGGTAGTGTCCGCTGCCACCTGGGCCGTTAGGACCACCTGGTCCGCCTGGGCCTCCTGGGCCTCCTGGTGTTCCTGGTGTTCCTGGGGTACCTGGAGTGCCGGGTTGTCCTGGGTAGTGTCCGCTGCCACCTGGGCCGTTAGGACCACCTGGTCCACCTGGGCCTCCCGGGCCGCCTGGGCCTCCTGGTGTTCCTGGTGATCCCGGGGTACCGGGAGTGCCGGGTTGTCCTGGTTGTCCTGGGTAGTATCCACTGCCACCTGGGCCGTTAGGACCACCTGGTCCACCTGGGCCTCCCGGGCCGCCTGGGCCTCCTGGTGTTCCTGGTGATCCCGGGGTACCGGGAGTGCCGGGTTGTCCTGGTTGTCCTGGGTAGTATCCACTGCCACCTGGGCCGTTAGGACCACCTGGTCCACCTGGGCCACCTGGGCCTCCTGGTGCACCTGGTGATCCCGGTGTGCCCGGGATGCCTGGTTGTCCTGGGTAGTATCCGCTTCCACCTGGTCCATTAGGGCCATTTGGACCACCTGGGCCTCCCGGTCCTCCCGGGCCTCCTGGACCTCCTGGGCCTCCTGGGGAGCCTGGTGATCCCGGGGTACCGGGAGTGCCTGGTTGTCCTGGGTAGTATCCGCTTCCGCCTGGTCCGTTAGGGCCGTTGGGACCACCTGGACCACCCGGGCCGCCTGATAAATAAAATGATGAATATTAATCTCCTGGCTATGTGGTTATACGATTATAGAAAGAAAGACTAAAAACTAAAAGGTCCATTCGGCATAGAGCAGCTGAGAAATAGTTTTTTAGTTTATTTTTTTATTTCATTTATTTTATTGTACAATTTTCATAGAACATTTTGACTTACATTATATTATTTATCGTACAGAGATCGTCAAGGTATGCAATAATAACATTAATGTTATTATAAATGTGTGAGATATATACAATACATTTGTATACCAACAATTAAAATGAAAATAATAATAAAATGTCAAGTCAGATGCAATATACCTACAAAACAAAAAACAGTCGGGATATTCCTGTGTATCATCACAATGTCAAGAGAAATACAACATGTGAATATCTAATGCATTGTTTAATTTTTATTTGTAAGTAGCAAAACTTAATCTCAATGGTTTTAATTAGTTTTGCGACCAGGGCATTTTCCCAAAACGTGGCGCTACTCTAATCACCCCAGCTCCTCTATAAGTTTATGAGTGCCTTGGTATTGCTGACTGTGTCCCATGGGGCTGTCCGTGATACCTAAATTATAGAGGTCTATAATCTCTTTGGTCTGTCTGCATGTGTCTATCTCCTCCCAGTATCTTTGGTTTATTGGTCCAGTTTGTTATATATGTAGTTTTGTGGCAGGGGTAATATTGGCTCCGGTCCGTATGCCGTTGTTTCTGAGCCTTTCCTGGTCAGTTCATCCGCTGTTGAGCCATTGTATAGTAACTTTGTTTCTATCTGCTCACACCTCTGTGAGGTTTTGGTGGCATTCGTATATCAAGCTAGATGTGATGTTGTCACTACACAGTGCTTGTAGTACCGATTTACTGTCTGAGAGTATTCGTATGTTTGTGATCTACGTGCGATTTCCGCTACAGAGCGGAAAAAAGCTGCTACGCGCTTCGGTTGCAGGTCTTAAGCCTGCATCACAATGGCGCGGCCAGCGGTGGCGATCTATAGTAAATTTGACAGCTATTGACAAGTTTTCTATTGAACGCCACAGTAGGCCGCGCCAGTCTATGACAGGCTTGAGGCCTGAATCACACTGACGCGGCTTGCGGTGGCGGTCAATAGTAAATTTGACGTTAACTTTCAAATTTATTATTGACCGCGACCGCAGGGCGCGCTAGTCTATAAGAGGCTTTCTTTAGGAGCTATTTGAGTCAAAGTGATAAACGTCCAAAAAACTAAAGTGACAGTGGCTGTTACGGTCAAAGATAATGACATTTTCCGTCGTAATTGAAAATGTAGTTTTCCTTTGAAATTCTATTATGGCCCCAGTTTGCCACTTCTCTATTTAAATAACTTAACTAACTAAATAGCAGACGTAGGTACCTAATATTTTTTTGTATTTGTGCTGATGGTCATTGTTAAACTTTTAACATAGGTATAGGTATGTGTTTTTAAATTCTAATATTATATCATTATAAGTGATTAATTAAGCATATTAAAACTAAGATTTTAAGTGTCTTTGGTGTGTGTTCTTCGAATTATAAAAACTTCAACTCATCAGCTCATCATAAGCCCAAAATTCAAGACACTCCAAGTAAGTCACCTAGTTTAACGGCAAAGCCACATCTCCTGTTTGATTTTATGTTCTAAGATATAGTTAAGGCGCCGTAGGTTCATGGTCTTCTCTCCCTCTCACTGAGCATAAGCGTGAGCGAGATGGAAGTGCGTGTTCCGAAGCGCGGATATCATGTTTTTTAATTTTAATTTTTTGTACGTAAATAAATAAAAAAGTAATCACTAGGTTCCCTCAAACATGATATTGCCGATTTTCATAAACAATTTTAATATGTTTAGTTTTCGTGCATAATTTGTTACGAATGTTTTAGTGAATTTTAATATGTTTTAGACCTATGTTCGTGATTTTTTTCTATCGAGCGAAAATTGCCTAGTCATATTTCGAATCACTGATCTCCCTGCAGAAAAGCCTCAAGATTACTATTCTTATTTTTTTAAACCATTATTATTATAAACAGACGCAGTATATTGTTTCAAAAACTCTGTTCGTTTAACTTCGCTGAACCTACGGCGCCTTAATGGTATAGGTAATTAATATTTGATTTCCTTGAAACTAAGATCGGCAGAATTTTTAAGGCTGGCGTCCACTAGGCTCGCCGAGGCGAGTCGAATCGAACTGTAATAATTCGCCTTCTATGTATATACTATATATAGATACATTTATTTTACTATGAAACTGCGTCGATTGATTAGATTCGAATCGCTGCGGTTCTTCGTCGCCATAAAAAATCACGGGAATAGGTAGCAAAAGAAAAGTCACAATACCTACTTATGAATGCATCTCTTATTTATTATTATTTATGCTTTAGTAGGTATTCTTTACGTTACTAAACCAACGTGACAAAAGTACTTATTCCTACACTCTCACGTACTCAACAAATAGGTAAGTACCTACATATGTACGTAGTTTTTAGGGTTCCGTACCTCAAAAGGAAAAAACAGTACACTTTGTTGTCTGTCTGTCTGTGTGTCTGTCAAGACCCTTTATCTCGGGAACGCGTGGAGGTATCAAGTTGAAATTAAAACCATATACTCAAGTCCACAGTTCCTTGAAGCTGTGTAAAAATCAAACGTTTAAGTTAACGTAAAAAAAAGATACGGCCGTTTATGCCGCTAAAAAACGTATATTTCGACACTCTCAAGGGAATCATAATTTACGGGGTACTTTCCGGTGACCTAGAACTATGAAATTTGGCAAGTAATATCGGCTTATACTACAAGTATGTCATATCGCGGCTGCGATCGGCCGCGATGCAGGGATTTGCTTCTTTAGGCGTAGGTTCTATTCAAAACCGCTAACAACAACAACACCCGTTCAGAAACTATAGGTACCCGCGGTTGTTTTCACATATCAGTCGTAGGCGTAGGTTGCACTTAGAACTGTGCTTACTTTTCCTCGGAAAAACGCTCGACTTGCCCTGACAAACGGTTTAATTTCTTGTTAAAGTGACGTTAGTCTTTCAGATATTAAGGATAGGTATTCGGGTCTTTCCTGTCCTGTGGAACATAGTCAAAGTTAAGAAATGCATCGCCAAAATTCGCATAATGTGTGTGATTAATGACCGCAGGAAAGACTACCTACTATTGTACTCTTTCCGGCCCAAATAGCCTAAAACAATTTGTTGGCCCTATCGTCGAGAAAAAGTACAAATATAATAAACAAAAAAGGGTTTTGTTCACCGAGATCGTTGTAATCGAGGCTGGTTTGGTATAAAAATGAGTTACAGCGACGGAAAGCCAGTCTAAGTGATACTTAAGGGGACGTCTGGTA
Source organism: Epinotia nisella (assembly GCA_932294315.1). Taxonomy (NCBI): domain Eukaryota; kingdom Metazoa; phylum Arthropoda; class Insecta; order Lepidoptera; family Tortricidae; genus Epinotia; species Epinotia nisella. The sequence goes on from OW028681.1 coordinate 16,848,311, forward strand.
AAGTGAGACAATTTATTTACTTTTACTCTGTTAATGAGGGATGGCTATTGAGTTTCTAACTGACCTATTTTAGAACCAGGCTTGTTGTTTGTTGCATCCGATTTATAGAAGTCTGACTAGTTACACATTCGTAAGGTTTAAGCAATATTTTATATGACTAGTTTGATCTCACTCACTTGATACGAACGGCGGGTCAATTTGAGACATATAGGTACATATATTTTACATTCCAACGAAATTGCAATGATTTATGTTATGAGACTATCTTTCAAAACACATTAGATCAATTTGAAATGAGTCTCATTGATTATTTCATTAATTCTGGTTAAGTTTTTGGTAGTCTTTACAGTTTGATTCATATACAGATGAGACGTACTTAATGGAAAATTTTGATTAACATACCTGGTCCACCAGGATAACCGGGGGTGCCGGGTTGTCCGGGAGTGCCCGGTTGTCCAGGAGTGCCCGGAGTTCCGGGAGTCCCGGGGGAGCCGGGACTTCCCGGAGTACCAGCCGTGCCTGGGTAGTAACCGCCTGTACCTGGAAGATTAAATAAATAATAAATATTAGGGGACAATCACAAATCAAATTAGCCCGTTATTGTTTGGTATTTCCATTAAATTATTCGTTATAAAGAATTACTTAAATGTGCATTAGCGATTTGAAAAAATATTGTGTTACCATTAGGCCTGTATTACTACATAAGTAAATGTTCTTCAATCAAAATGTCTGAGAGAGATTGATTGATTGAAATAATATTTATCGTCTTATTTATTTATTAAAGAAGGGCTTGTCGTCAGGTGAACATACCGCCTCGTAAGGGCAGGGCAACAAATTATCTCAAGAAAAGAATAACTTATATGTATTATAGATTTTAAAGCTACCTACTCCCATTAAATTATACAGAATGTCAGCTTCCGATATAGGTAGGGACAAAAATACTGTTAAGAAATCCAGTAATATTTGTAGACGTACTTGTACAGTATTGTATCCCTGCGTCATAAAGTAACCAGGTACGTATTCTTACCAGGTCTAGAAGGCACCGGGTGACTGGCGCCACCAGTGTTGTCCGTGGGGGGTTTGGGGGGTCGCGGGGCGACCGGTATCGGCTTGGCAGGAACCCCACCGGGTGTGCGGCCGCATCCTTTCGGGAAGTACAGCTTGTCGTACGGCACTATCTGACCGGGAATCGGCTTGTTGTCCACCGAGCTGGAACGGAAATAATATCGAATGTAATAAATGGGCACGCAAGTATTAATTAATATCATCAGCCTATATACGGCCCACTGTTGGGCACAGGCCTCCTCTCATCGACGAGACGGAATGGGCAGCTCCATACGCTGGCCCAGTGCGGGTACTTCACATACACATTGGAATTTCGTCGCAGATTTATGCTGGTTTCCTCATGATGTTTTTTCTTCATCGAATAGCTACTGGTAAATATCAAACGATATAATACACTATTACTTTTTTTTAACAAAATAATTGGTCCGTAAAGCAGAATATTCTATCTTCAATATGAGAGGTACTTTTCCTTCATATCACATAGCCGTATCCCATCTGTGTAGGGATTGTATGTATAGCACATAACTTTGGCACAGACTTCACACAGGGAATATTAGTGCCACTGAATATTTTTGGTAGCGTTCCAGCACATAATCGCAAAAAATGCGTTTTCCTAAAAGTAACGACGTCTATTCTAAAAATAACGTAAAATAAAAAACATAAAACTCATTATGAATTCCTTTAAGCACGAGTTTTTGTATAATTAAATTATAATTATTTATAGAGGACTTTCTCAAAGTCTATTCCTTTACAAAGCGGTTCCACAGACAAGTTAATAAGAAGTCTCGCCTGATTCTTTTGTTCGAAGAATAAAAGATTTGCGGCGAACGCCACGTACAAAGAAATCTGCTCAACTGAAGATGAAGAACTGACGCAAAAATGCAGAAGAAATTGAACTTCAGATTTCTGACTGCTGTGGGCGGGGATTTCCTATTGTTCCTATTATTTGTTTCGTATTTCTTTTGTAAGGACGCCTTTATGGATATTAGAGCTTTAGCAGCTTTAGTGAGAAGTAGCTTAACGATTTGAACTCCTTATAAAAAACAATATTTGGTGAATTAATTATATACGATAAGCTACGCAAAATAGAAACATTTACGAATTAGATATAAATATCTTTAGCATTTGATTGTGGATACAACTACAATGTCACTGGGTTGCAAGGTCAGATGGAAATCACTTCGGAAAACTAAGCGGACCCCGGAGACCTTCAGGGGAACAGTTAGGTTGATGATAAGAGCGAAGGCGAATGTCAAGAGAGGCCTTGTTTGCAGGCATATTTCATTTCAGTATCTAAATGGATACTAATATTTATATTAATGTTGGTTTTCAGAACAAATGTTCGGAAAAGCCAAAAATTTGGTCTACCTACCAAATAATTGTCTTAACTATTTTGTCTGTATTTTTACCAGTTTTTGTATACAATAAAGTATTTACATACATACTCGTGCATAATTGTCGACGCTTGATTCAGTTCACATCGGCGCTAGTTTGTATGCCTGGCTGCCGAACCTCTGATTGCCAGCTATTATTTATCTTACTTGACATTCTGCTGCCAAACGAACCTTTGTGATAGCAAATTGGGGTTTGTTTTATTTCTCTCAAATATTCCCTAAAGCATTCGTAATATTTCAGGTTGACGAAACTGAATAAAATTTTGCTCATTATTTATTTTCTTTTAGGAATTTGAAACACGTTGTTGACTTAGGGACAAGATACCTAAAGTTAAATGAGTTGTAATTGTAACATATGAAATCCAGTAATTAATCCCACACACCATCATTCAAGTTTCGTTTTCTTCTCTTTTCGCTAAGACAGTACAACTTTCGTTTTCCAGATTTGTTTAAGGAAATCAGAAAACTATCATAGGTACTAATGTTGCCTGTGCACCTAGCCTTTTTTTTACCTGTTCTGGTGTGTGTCTTATGGTGTAGCTGCCATTCTGCAACAATGCTCGATGGACTGGCTCAAAGGGTCAACGTCAAAAAGATCACTAATCACGTCAAGGGGCAGGTATTCACAACAACTCGCCAGTGGCAAACCAGCACATCCGATTATGCATAGTTATTACGAATATTGTACTCAAGTTATTCAATGTAGAGTTAAGTCAGAGTTAAGTCGAGGTAGGTTGTAGGTTGAATCAACAGCGGAACGAGAGGCTCAGCAATAACTGATAATCTTATACAATCATCATCCTATCGTTTTCCCGGTTTTGCCCTAAAAGAGCCCTGGGTCCGCTTTTGCACCTAATCCTAAGATTTGGTGTAGGCATAATTTTTACGAAAGCAAACTGCCATCTGACCTTCCAACACAGAAGGAAAACTAGAGTTTATGGGGATTAGATCAAAACCAAAACTGAAAATTTGACACGCTGAAGTCGCTGGAAATTAAAATATATTACTCACTTTTCGTCATACTCGTGTTTCTCATCAGGGAACACCTCGACTGGTTTCTCGGGCTCGACGACGCGGTACCCATGGCTGTCGGCCACGTAGTGCGTCGCACGGAGCAGACCATCGGGGTCCACGTAGCCGTAGCAACCGTACGTCACGCCGTCGGGACCGCGGTTCTCGTGGTGGAATTGCCCATTTGGCCCGACGTCGTATCCGAAACCGTATGCATCTGGAATAAGGTTTAATTTGAAATAACTAGTCTCGGATCTTGGGATGCCGTGGGCTAGTCAGGAGGCTGTATTAAGTAAGCCACTCACTAGGGAATCCGTCGCATTTTTAAAAGCGTCACGTTTGTCATATCGTACTCCGTGGAACAATACGAGTAGTGTCAAACACAAATTCTTGTGGGTTTATATTTAGCTGCCATTGCCTCACGTAGATTCTTATTTGTTTTCATATTATGTTACTTGGTTAAGTAACCTGGGGACGTAAATGACGAAGACTAATCATATGAACGATAAAATCTTCCTTAATGAGCAGTTCCATTAGGTGGTGTTATATTAAGCAATTTCATAACCCCATGTAAGTTTAATAGTGTTAGGATTTAGCCTATACTGCGCCATTTAGTGCTGTTTCGCTTCGATTTTTTTTATGATTGAGTGTATCCGGACATTTATTCAGCAGCCAAGAAAAAGGACAGTACTAAATTTGCCCTAAAATAATCGAACTTTGTAAAAGGCCGCAGACAAAGGTCCTATAGCCCATTTTCCGGGCATTTTACCACGTGAGAAATTGCCCAGAACGAAGAGATTTCCTCCCGATGTGGTCACATAAAAGCCTTCTTTTTTATCGTGAAGGACCGAATGAAACTGTATTTCATGAGACATAAGAGATTTTATAATTTATTAGTCCCCAAGGTCCTCGTTTGCGTCACAGATTGAGCTAATTATTCTTGTATTCTTCATTAGTAGGTTCCAATAACTTAATGATGCATTGCAGTGTGTTGAAAGAGGGATGGTTCCAGGAAAAAAATGCGGCTTAAGTGAGTTAGTATGCGGTGGACTCACAACAACACTAATGACCAGATGAATTAAGCCTAGTTGTCTGGGAATAGACGCCCCGGCTAGAATCGTGGCAAGAGCATTTATTTAGGTGATGATCACGTATGTGTCCCTGAGTCTTGAATACTTTCTATATATTATCGATATAACTACTTTTATACTTATTTTATTTATTTATTTAAATCATGCAACAAAGGCCCATATTACAAAGACAAAATATTTATTTGTAAACATAGGTTTCATAGGTCTCACAATTATTTATATTAGTGTATCTCTATGTTTTAGCCATAAGGCATACAAAATACCTTAAAGACTAACATACATATCAATATAAACTTATTAAAAACTACAAAACACACTATTACCGGTCAGGTAACCGACCGCGGAAACGCCGAAACTTGACTCCCTTCGGCCAAAATTCTTCCTTAATGAAGGTCGATAGATGGTCTGTTGGGACTTATATAGTTCCAGCGTTTCTTAGTTTTGGTATTTATTTATTTACAATTTCAAAATGGACTTTCGGAACGTTAAGAAAGATCTTCGTTTACAATTTATGCCATTCAAAATTTTTGGAGTTGTTTCAATATTGTTATATTAATTTAATGTTATGTTACTAATACGCTAATTCAACGTTATTGTGTGTGCCATGTTGTGTGCATGTGGCCAAGTGATTCAACAGAAATAAGTAATGAAAACTAAGTAAAATCGAGCGATAGTCGTATTATCCCAAGTAGATTGTTACATTAGTAACATTTGGTTAGTCAGGACTCATTAGTGATTCAATCGGGGTTTCAGTGCGTGTACTTTGACGCCGCGCCGGTTGATGCCGCTGATAGCTCGGCTAAGTAAATCAAACGCGTTCAATATACATACCAATTTGCTTCTGGGGGCGTGGCCCAACAGCGGACGTGTTCAAATTACGTTACGTTACGGGGAAATATACTTAGTTTACAGTTTTTATCTCTATGTTTAATTTAATTGTCAGTTCGACCAAACAACAAAAATTAAAAACTTTATTCCAAGATAAGTCCATACAATTGTTCAGTCTAAGTTGACCTTAAATTAATACATAGCATCGCATAAATTCATGAAAAAATATGAGAATTTCTTGCAACTTTCAATAAGTTAGGTTTATTAATTTTGAATGTTATGATACTACAAGGTCACAAACGTAAACTACGTAAGGTGGCTTGGGGAGACCGTTATGTCCTACTCAATAATCCGTTAAAAATGTCAATCTAACGTTAAAATAATCAGACGACGCTTTTACTTATCAGGTTCCTGAGTTACATGACGCAGGGTAATTTCAAAAGTCCGCAAGAGACACCAAAGTGAAGTAATCTCGTAAATTTGTTCGTAGCACAGCACGTATCGCTACCGCTACGTAGTGATTGTATACTCTTTGCCGCTAGCGATCGGAGTGAACAGATCAACAGAATCCGGGGACAGATAAACATGGCGTCTTGGCAAGTGTTGCCAGATTTTAAATTGCTTTTAATTTAGTAGATATTTGTGATTTTCCACTGTACCCCATTTTCGAGGTTACCACAATCGACCTTATAAGAAAAACGCCTGATAAAATACGAGCAGTTAAGTTCCAAACATAAAATTTACATAATATGTCGCGCGTGACAGGCGTCGTTTATATATATACTAGTCGTCGATTCGCGATTAAGTACGTTTTAAACGAATAATTACTTTAAGAAATTTGTGAAGCGAACGAAATAAGCGTCGTACTTTCGTAATTGACTTGTAAAAGAAGGGAGCTCTTGAATATCTCCATAGATTTTTCTATCTTATCTACATACTTAGGTACTTTAATTAGCTTTCTAATGTGTGTGTATAAACAAGCTATTTAGTGGGTTCATATGTAGTTAGTAGAAGTATTCACGTTTTTGACCCTTATTTATGTTTTCAATGGCCGAGTTTAGAGCATTGAAGACCTATAATTGTAACACAGGCCAAACCCATAACTATGGAACCGCTAGCTAGACATAGGATCGATATAGATTAAAATTTGGCTCCGAGTGAACTAACAGGATTATCATGGTCATTTTCTCAACCGTTGATTATCACTTTGAATTAAGTAGTAATTTTAAGTTCCAATTTATAATCCTAGAGACTTGGCAGGTTCGGTCATCTAATTCTACTGGGAATGGGAGAGCATCGACCCCTTTAGCGAGAGTACTTCGCTGAGTAGACAAGCCAATGAAGATGCGGATCTGAGACCGCTCCAAGCCGAGAATGGGAAGGCAGTGCCGCAGCATAAGGATAAGTAACGTGCTCTAGTATCGGAGGCAAAGGCCCTTTTAGATTACTGAGCCAAAGTTAGTTCAAGAAAATGTTATATATATATATATATGTCCTTACTTGTGTCATAATTCGTTTCGTAGTACTGGGTCTTCTCGTCGTCTTCGATGTCTACCACCACCTCGTTATTCCCATTGTCGTTTGGGCCGTAGTATTGCCGGCCTTTCCGTCCGACCAACGCCGATGTTTTCGTACTGTGCGCTTCGCTTGACACTTCTTCGCTAGCGAGTACTATCGCTAACGATGCCTGGAACAATGAAATATAATTTAAAACTACAAGTACGTCTGGAACTTGGAAAACGCAAGCGAAATGCTAAACAGTGGAAATAAAAATAGATTGACTTTATGTACGTAACTCTATATAAAGCTAAAAAAAAGTAAAAACATTTTTCACGGGACTTCTGGAATTGGAAAACATAATTTCACTTATCGGTACCGTCAGTGAGGAAAGAATAAATCAGTAATTATTTGAAACGAATGAGTGAAGATTTATATATATCCTACTTCTATACTTATTGAAATTGAAGTAATAAATGCATGATTTTTTTCACTATGACATTGTGATGTCGAAGAATATAATATAATAATGTGAGCATTTTATTCTTCACGTTAACAACAACAATACTTGCCTGAAGCATAAAATAAAAATAAGAAATTAAATTTTGTGTTGAACAGACACACCTACCTATAAAGAAACGTTGAATTTTGTAAGGTTTTCAGTACGGGATATTTTGCTAAATAATTATAACAGGCGCTTGACATTTTCGAGAGTTTCGCCGTATTTTATGTAGGTGCCGAAGGTGGCGAAATTAATCATTTTGTGAGTGATATGAATTTGGACAGATTATGATATAAATGATATGTACCTACATTATATTTGTCAATTTCCTAGTTTTGACTTGTTTTAAGATAAACAATGGTCATCTCATGTTAATTGGTATCTATGTTGTTTTGATATGAAATATAATTAAACCTCAATGTAAATCATTCGCTTAATCTAAGCCATAAGCAAATAAGTATTTTACGTTGCGGTTTATAACAGGGGAATTGTAATAAAAAAAATCGTATTTTCAAAGCGTTAAATCTAGTCCAGTATGTATGCGGGTGGCGCAGGACCGGTCATTGTGGCACTCTTTGGGGGAGGCCTATTTTCAGCAGTGGACGTCTTTGGGCTGATATGATGATGATGATGTATAAGAAGAGTTCCGCCGTTAAGTGCTATGCGAATTTTGCTGCCTAGATTATAAGCCATAATCTGCTTTAAGGCGGAGACATCTAACCACTACAAAAAATCCGAACCCAATAAATTGAATAAAGCTGTCTGTGAACTTCGACCTCATGACTTACTTATGTACGCTATAACAGAATAGTTGCTAAAACATCATACTCGTATTATTAAACGTGTTAGTAAGGCTTATAGTTATTTGGTTCTAATTATATTAAGGTTCTAAGAAGTTAACATATTATCATAAGTGAATAAAAAAAATAGTTGACAGTGACTAAATAGATATCCTAGTTATAAGGGGATAAATCTTCGTTAAATGCTTCTTAAACATTGATATAGGTACTATACAAAAATAAATTCTTGTTTGATATAAGTACAAATGAATTAATAAATTAGCTTAGACAATAAGATAAGCCATAATCTGTTTTAAAAGAGACATTTAGCCACAGTGAAACGACCGAGAACGCAATAAATTGAATAAAGCGACGAGGTTGCCTCTGAACTTTGACCTCACGAGTTCCAATATAACAGAAAAGCTGTGTAAATACTTATCTTATTATTAAAAGCCTTAGTAAGTTTTGCGTTCAGTTCTGAATAAATTAGAAGTTTACACTTGTCATCACGACAGGGACCTATCTAATGAAGCCGCTTGGTTAAAAATTTCAACAGTCAATATTTCTATGACCTTATGACACGAGAAACAGTGTATACCTACATAATTATATATTGATTATAAATATCAGTGAGTTGTCAAGATTACTCAACGGCGGTTTTGGGTTGGGCATTTACTCAATCGATGTCTAAATATCATTGTTAAGGAGTGTTTTTATGATGTCATTTTAGACTTTCGAGTCCTTCTGTTGCAAAAATGTATGTTCTGATGAAATAAAAATATATTACTAAGTAAACTGTTTTCGTTGTGGCGTTGAATTTAGCAAAACCTGTGGAATTAGACAATAAACATGATACCACAATTTCGCTGCCACAGACACTAAAACGGGTTTATTTTATTTGGAAATTAGGGAGCTTCGCATTTGTTACATAAATAGTACATTACTGCAGAGGCCGGGAAATAGCAATTCGTGGATGAGTTGATCTTGTCGGATGAAGCGAAGCTGAATATAAAAAAAATATTAATATTTATCCGGACTTTTTAGGAGCTAATTAAATAATTTTTTTTTGATGTCTGATTTTTTGTTGGATTTGGCCTCTAGGTAACTATTTAATTGATAATATATCCGTAACATTAAAAAATTAGCTATTAAAAATTATTTCCAAATTTGACATTTTTTCCATACAAGTTGCCAGTTCATTGCCTGGACTATATGTGGTACGCAAATCGTGCATAGGTGCACGGGTCTAGTTCACCGTGTACCAATATTCGGCACACTAAACTGTGAATGTGTTAAAAGTAATATCACTATGTTACGTGAATATGTGCATGGCGAATTAGCATGGAGCATTTTTGAATCCGCGTGTGTTGTGTCACCGGCTATATTTGGAAGTGGCAAGTGGAAAATATATGTTACCTACTTATCGCATTTCAAGAGGTATAAGTACAAAAAAGAAATTGAGACACAAGACATGCAACAGATTTATTTTTTGCGGATAACATCACTTTACACGTGTCAGACATGCGAAATGGTACCTATATACTTAAGTGTGTCAAATTTCCATTGTGATCATTGCGTCGGCTTTTGCTGAATTTATTTTCAATGTAGTTTCAAGAATATTATCTGTTCTGTTTAGTAAGATGCGCTTGCATCATTCTACCAGCAGCGTTAGAATTTCTCGTGTGTGTCTAGTGCTTAGGACGGGTTGCAACACCGAAACTTTATCGTAGGCCCCATGAAAAAAAATGAGTGCGATTTGTGAAAGTTTATTTCAATCAGACGTTAGTAGATATTACTGTCAGTTACCGACGCTTCGAAATAGCCGGCCCTTAGAATTTAGCGTGATGCTAGTCTATCAGATCGTTTACAACGCTTATGTATGTACACTTCACATTAACTCAAACATATCATTGTGATGTAAATTTTATACAAATACCTTAATTTCGCTATTACTTATGAATTATTTCTCATTCAAATATGCAATGCAAATATGACAGTGTGCCAGGCTTGATTAATATCATATACCTAGTAAACCGGCGATTTTGAATTTAAACGAATGAACTCATTTAAAATCTTGTTTGCCAAATCTCATAATTCATAAAGATTATCTGCATAGTGCTATTTGTAGCTAATTGCTACACTGAATGGAATGCTGCACAAAGTATAAGGTAAAAGCAGAGCGTTATATTGGACATTCTGTCGGGCATGAAAATCGGAGGAAATGGGACAATCGAAACTGCGGACGAGTGCCCAACTGCCCACGGTGGTACGGTTTACTCTGACAAGGGTAAAACGAACTTTGACAGGAGCTGACTGATTTTTTTTGAGAGATCTCTCTTTAAGATTAGCATTTTATACCTAAATAATAATATTCCTCAATCAATACAACAATATCTTATTATTTTTCAACACGTATTGCATTGCAGTCGCACATAAAAAAAATTGCGGACAATCTTACAAAAATCGAACTAGTCCCAAACTAAACAAAGCTTGTACTATGCTGGGTACAAGACGACGATAAACATACTTATATAGATAAATAAATACTTAAATACATAGAAGACATCCATGACTCAGGAACGAATATTCGTGCTCATGACACAAATAAATGCCCTTACCGGGATTCAAACCCAGGATCTCTTGCTTCGAAGGCAGCGTCACTACCGACTAGGCTAAAGCGGTCGTCAGTGTAAAACTGTAAACATATGTGAAAACAGGCTACCTAGTGGTTAAAAAGTCGTTCAGACAATTTTCGCATAACGTGTTCGTAACTACATACAAAGAAGGAAAGGCGAGCTGAGCTGGTTTCATAACGAGAATATTGGGCTCCATTTCATTGTTGGCAGAATTTCACATTCAATTGTTGGACAAAGAGGACCAATATCCATCCAAGCAAGTCGTGTCATTCGTTGATAAAATTTGTCATTTTATTTTCAGATGTGAAAATAATATCTACCCAATAAAATATTTTTAAAGCCGACTCGACTTGCTAACTGAATTCTCCAGTTGCAAAATTCATAACACGAACTCAATCTTAAACTCTCGACGTGTTTGTTCTCTTGCGGTTGAGTTTGGCATAGTAGTATATTTCACGGAGTAATATAGCTATTATTTGGTGTTAAATAGTATGATAGTAGTTTCGTGGCAATGCTCGAGTTAGTTAGAAACTGTTTCGTTTTGTTTGCGATGTTAAATGCTGGAAACTATCTGTAAACCACAATGTTTTAGATTAAACGATGCTGCGCTGAACACTGGCGGCTCGATGTGAAAATATACTCACCGGCAGAAAATTTGGCCCAAATTAGAAAAAGTTTACTATGCAGAAAAACATTATTTAATTTATTCAATTTATGGTTTGAAATCACGAAAAGTTTTTGGACCAAATTTCCTGTCGGTGAGTGTATTAGTGAGTTAGAAAATATTTGACCTGACTCCTATTAAACACTGCCTGTGTTATCTCATTCCAATATCAACTTAAATTACCCCTTTTACCTTCAAAAGAAAATTTAATATACGGAATGGAATAAAAAGTAGGTACCCAAATCGTTTTTCCTCCCTTGTACGGACGAGGTTTAAACATTTGTCATTCAAATTGGGTCTAAATACGTATCGGAACATAAAAACGCTGTATTGCAATTTAATTTATTAATACTGTCCATTATCTACTTAATTGTCAATTAAGGCCATTAAGTAAAACGCGTCGCATCTTCTGAATTTAAGATTTATTGAGAGAGATTAGTTATAATTTGACGAAATTTCAATTATCGGAAATCAAAGACCTCTCTCCGAGTAGGTAAGTCGCGTGAGGTCCGTATAAATCGTCCTGAGCTGTTATTCGGAACGCGCTAATGCGCCTCACCTCACCCGTCACGCTTAACGAAACTAGACCTGCGATTACGCTCAGTTACTACGAATCGCGGTGTCAAGATATATTTGTGGGCGAATAGTTAGGAGAGGTTAAAACATGTTGCAGAATAGCGGGGTTGCATTAGGATGCGATGTGCGACCTGTCTCGGCTACTATATATCTCATTGAAAAGCAAAAACCAGTAAGGATATATCATGCTCATGAATTTATATCGACTTTTTCATATAGGTAGCCGATTGTTCGGTCCCAGACCGTGGTTAACGCGCCGTCCACAGGCTCTGAAGTGACCTCAACCACATGCCACAACACATCAAAACAATTTTATTTACGCCACTAGGCCACAAACGTGTGGGAATTTGAAAGGATCATTCGCATTTTTAAACGGCGAATTTCGCGAACAATGGTGTGGCACAGAAATCCAAACACCTACATTTGAGGCTCCGCTGCGGAATAATTATTATACAAGATGCTCGGGAGGAATGTTTAGAAAAAATCGATATTTCAAAAGCATATTATAAGATATACGATTCATATTTAAGGATATCGTACTGAAATAGGCTTTTTACTGTAGCATTTATGCCACTTTTCGGTCCAAACTGTATGTTGACCACACTTTCTTTTATATATCGCCCCAAACATGGCACTGTCATAGTATGTACCTACACGTACAGTCCATAATTAGTTACGATGACACCAACGATTATTACCTAAAATTATTGCAATTTTAATAGAATTACGTTTATGACAAAATACTTTATGATTTATGAGGGAAAATTTAAACCTCAACGAACTTTTCCCAAACAAACCGCAGAAATTCTAAAGAAAGGTCAGGTTAAGCGTAGCCTGAACCAACGAGCATGTATGGAAAGCAATAGAGGTTTGCCAAGATCGTAAGTGGAAATCCGTCCACCTCTGCCTACCCCTCTGGGAAACAGGTGAGATTGCATATTATGTATAATGAAATTGATCTCCTGTAATCTGGTCACGGCTAAGAAGGAATGAGTTTTCCTCGTCCGTGGCCACGTTATGCATCTCCATATACTACGTCATCACATTATTAATATCACACGTTGCATACCTGTCGTATAATCCACATCTTTATTGCATGTTTAGTCATGTCTGCATAAATAAAAGCGGATCTGGTACGTGCATGCTCTTGCTCAATGCCGTTTAATATGTATTTAATTGAATAACTACATAAACTATAAATTGAAAACCTGGATTATTTTGAAACACACAAGCTTAACTAAGAACCGTCTCGATGGACAAGACTTTCGATTTAAAAATCTGCACTTAAGTCGGTTCTTTCGTTTGGGAGCTACGAAGCCACATTCTAACATACAGGTGAACTTATACGAGTAACACCCCTTGCTTTCGTCGGGGGTTGAAAAGGAGTTTATCATTTGCTATGTTTTCCAGTACTTTTGAATATAAAATATCTACCATAATAATCTATGAGAAAACTACAGATGTATCATTAATTTTACCCTAGCATATCATACAAAGTGAAAAAAGATACTAGATGCCAAAAGTACCTATATAATAAATATAATAATTCATGAATTCCATTCCTACATCTGCAGCCAATATTATTCCAGTATTTGCATATTTATTGCATTATGTGTACCGAATCGTTGATTTCTCGTTAATGTTTTAATGTAGCTCAGAAATAAATCGGACGTTAAATAATAATTTCTTTTACCTTAGGGCCTGGCCACACGTCTGCGGTGCGGCACCGCCCCGCACCGTTTTGCGGCGGCGGCGCCGCACCGCAGACATGTGGCCAAGCCCTTATACTGTGTCGTCTCGATTAAATTTCATAATATATTTTTTTTGCCATCTTTACATCTTACCCTATGTAGGTAACATAAAAAGGGAAGTATTGTGAACGGTTTATGTTTGTGTCGATATTGTGTCAAGGTGCGGAGGGTGACGCCATTGGGTTATGTCACACACTCTCCGAACTTCGAACGTTAATCTAAGCGCTAAGTATCTGAACAAACCGTCGAAGGTCGCTTGTATCCGCCTAGCGCGCCCAGCGCGTCTTCAGATTAGCTATACGCTAGTGAAAGTGGCTAGGTGGCTCGCTGACCTTTGATATTGACCACTCATAATATCAATCGAGCGTTTATAGGTTACTACGACAAGCCAGATAGATATTACGTTACGCGAGAACCGGTCATCCTCGTCAATTCAACGCTTCATAGGCATTTTAACTGCCAGTTAATGTAAAGGTCGCCGTGGGTTAGATATATGCTGTAATCGTCGATCCTTTGTCACATATCGTTACGATGAAAATATTATAGTATCCGTTGCGTAAACCATTGTTTAAAATGGCTTGGCTTCGTTAATGTCAAGAGGAGTCAGTGAGTGAATCGATTAACATATATAAAATTAACGTTTTTGCAAACAACACTCTGCATGCGCCTTGGTTGAGGCAAACTTGCCATCTTAGTTTCATAAGATTTTTGCTGCTATAATAAATAATGTCGAACAACAGTTTGCATAGTTAATTTCCTAATATTTTGGCTTTGGTAATCTGATATCGTCCTTGTCAAGTCATTAAAATATATGTTCATTAAAACTGCAATTAGAATTTCAAAATATACAAACAGCGAGTACAGTTTGTCGTGGAAATCATTCGGTGTTGCGAAAGGTGATCACGATAACGTCTGCCGATGGCAAACACGGGGCACCTCGGCTGTCCGATTCCGCCGCATTGTGGACCAACACAATCCGACCTAGTAATGGGTGAATGGGGCAAAGAAATCGAGCTTCGCCCGATGTCTCGCGTGAGAATAAGAACAGATTGCTTCACTATCCGAATTATTCAAATGTTAGTTCCTTACTATCTTGTATTTTTGTCTAATATACATAGGAATGCCTGGTAATGGAATGGTCTTGAAGACTTAAGTTTGTAAATCATGATTGGCATTACTTCACTCAAAATGTCATAAGTGAAGGTTAGTGTTAGAAATACTTATATCTACAAAGCATCTTCGCTATAAAGTGTAAAATTATACAATCATGTTCTTGTTTGTTAACTAAGGGAATGCACCGGATGCAACATAGAACACTGATTTTTTAACACCTACGTCAAATATAGTAACTTGTTTATTATTTCATTATTTATATAAATTCCACTATGAGCTCATGGCGACCTCGAAGAATAAAACAACTGATGGTAGCATCGGAATTCAAACGACATCTTATGTAAATTTGCAGGTCGTTCTCTTTTTTTTTATAGATGAAGCACACTTTTTTCTTCGCGTACCTAGAACCGACATCAAAAAAGGACTTTCTATGTTCATCTGCATGTTTGTAATGGACCAAATAAAGAAATATATATATGATAAATCTATGCTCAAAGGCTGGTTACATATATTTGACTCGGATGGATGGTAGTAGCTTTTTCATTTCCAATAAAATCGTTTGGAAATGATATCGCAGATATTTAGCAATTATTTGAGCCTTAAAATCATGACAGAAAATCAATGAATATTGGAAATGCCGCGGCAGTCACATACGGCTCTGAGTCGATTTACATCATCATTGGAGTAGTAGAGCCTCGGTCGTCAGTATTAGGTACCGTCACTATGCGGCGCATCTCCAACCTTTAATCTCTAAGAAAATACTCAAGATTGACATTAAACGATGTAGCATTCGTGTTACAAGCAGTCGTTTGAGAACCGGTATCACTCACATCGCTTTAGAAGTATGACTCAGTACCAACAACTTTATTTATAACATCCGTTGGTTTCCCGATGTAAACGATAATTAACGTATTCATTTCAATTACGTGTAAAACAAAGTAGAGTTCAGTGTCCGCAGGCCCGTTTTATGTGAATTAAATTTGCATAATCTTAGGAAGGGTTTTGTAACATAAAAGAAGACATAAAATTGATATTCATATCATCACCTTATTTGAAACGGTTTCTCGTCACGACCGCCCATGTTTGTGATGTTATAATCGAAAGGGTAACGTTTCTGCCAAAACTTTATTTAAGATAAAGACCACCCATATAAGTTAACAGTGATTACAAGAATTCAAATGAGCATGTGAATTAATCTCAGTCTATTTATATGCAGATAAGAGTTAATATAAACGTTTCGTTCGACTCCCGTTATTTTATATACTTAAGAGAATCGAGTTATTCCTGACAATTTCCTTGTATTGTTGTTGTTCGCAAGATGTTCGCGTCGTAATGGGATCCTGAAACACTCTTTATTGGACTTGTCCTGAAGTAAGTACCGAAGTTCCGATTCGGGAATAATGTCCCTGGGAGTGCTAAAACATCGTCAACTAAGTTAAAAACGGATAATAAAAACCAGTTGCGCGTCAACTCGAGATTCAACAGATTTACAAATTCAAAACAAAGATATATTAGCTAACGCAATATTTGACCCTGAGCTGTGTTCACTGACAATCACGATATACTACAAAAGTGTCAAGTTCCTTCTAATAAGGTGTTACTACACCTCACGGAACGTCACTAATTAATAGTATTACGCAAATGTGATAAAAAAGTTTTAAAACAGCCAAAATCATCATTATTTTGTGCTGTGTCGTGAACATGTATTGAAAAGAACTTGAGATTTTAGCTCGAAGCCAACAAATTACAAAATTGAATCGAAACGTTGACTGATCGGCTCCCAGAATAATGTATTCTGTTACATCTGATAATAGGTACCTACTCGGGATGTCTTTGAAACTAATTTGAATGCTGTCCGTGCAACGTTGATCATGGCAAAGTTATCAAAAACGGAAGTTAAACTTGCTAGTTAGCCTAAGTGTTTCCGTGTATGATGGAATTGTACGTATACTTATTTATTTTATAAATAGCTTCCGCCCGCGACTTCGTCTGTGTGGACCCGAAATAAAAACTATCCTATGTTTAATCCAGGCTGTAAACTATCTTCGTGCAATATTTCATCCAGCCGTTGATCCGTTTAAGCGTGATTGAGTAACAAACATCCAAACTTTCGCATTTAGAATATTAGTAGTAGTTATGTGATTTACGTTCAATAATTCATTGACCTAGGATTTATTGCATAAAACTAAAATGTAAGTAAATGGAAATTATAATTAAAAGTAATATGCGCTGTAGGTGTCTGACACCTCAGCATAATGCTGAGCCAGTGTCCGGTTCACTGCCGCAGAGACACACTTTGTTTCATGTTTTATATGTTTCTCTTGTTTACTTTATTGTATAATATGTGTGTCCTGTGTGTTTGTGAATAAATGTATTTTCTTTCTTTCTTTCTTTCTTTCTTTCTAATAAAAACCGATACAGTCGGTACCAACTCAATTTAGTAAGTGCTTAATTAAATTGCTTCTGATATATTGCTTTGAGTATACACTGCCGCCTCGTTATCGTTTTAACGATCTGAAGACACCACAATATCATGTTTTGATCTTCTTATTGTTATTAAGCACATGATCAACACATTACAACAAACCAAAGTCAGTTTACATTCGACGTCAAAGATATGATTACATCTTAGTACCTTACTCCATTGTAATACGGTGAAAAATGTATACATATTATTGACGTGGACATTTGGTTCCGTGCCGACGGTACGTAGTCCTGTCCAAGTATGATTGACAAGACAATAAGCAAAGCAAGAATGACATGCGCTAAAATCAATATACGCCTAATATCTTCGATGTCAATGTCCTGCTTTAGGTAGTACCCTTTAAGTCAATAACCATGTTATTTTTGTACCGTTATTGAATACTAGCTTCTGCCTGCGACTTCATCCGCGTGGAATTCGTTTATATTCTATATAATACCTCTATAAAAAAATTCGCAATAATTTCCGAGATAAAAACTTTCCTATATCGTTCCAAGGGTCTCAAACTATCCCCATACCAAATTTCATCTAAGCGTGAAAAAGTAACAGACAAGACAGAGTTTTTGCATTTATAATATTAACCTTTTGACAGCGAGGGTGCAAAACAAAACAGTGCCCAACTGAGGCCAGAAAAAAAAGAATAGCCAGACAAAATATGAATAAAATGAAACTTTTGATAAATATTATCATGTCAAAATTAACGTATGATATCATGAACTATTTAAAAAAATGGGTCAAGTTACTTGCAAAGCTTTTTAATACATAAAATTGATTAAATTTATTAAATTTGCATGTTGCATGCAAGATTTATTACATTGCATGGTTTGATTGAATTCATCGTATTTCGCTAGCCCCGCAAACCCGCAATGTAATGAACAACGTTGAAAAGAGTTGTTGCACCATGTAAATGGCCCTTAAGAATGAAATAAACATTCTGAAGTGTTGCAAAAATAATTCTCTCACATTATTACATATTGGAACATGTCGATTAGTGGAGGAGTGTTATTTTAGTCGTAAAATGAATAGCTGCCCGCGTGGTTTCGCCCGCAAAGAACGCAGGCAAACCCGCGGTATAAAATGAAGCATATTAACCATCCAGAAAGTTCATTCAACACGCAGGTGAAAGAGTTTTGAAATCGGATAAGCGGTTCCGAAGATTATCCATTACATACAAACTTACATTTGACAAAGCTTCAAACTCACATACCTACTTTTCCTTTTTATAATATTAGTATGGATAAAACATTGTTCATATTTGCACTATTCGTTATCAAAGTAAAGATCGTAAAGTACTCTAGCAATATAACTGAAATGTGGTCGCAATGCTGAGCGCTGAAACCATAATTCACACTAGCTGACATTAGTCACAGCAAAACACATAACATATAGCAGTTTACCACGTCACGTGCCCGTTCATTGTGACCCCGTTTGTAAAAAAAACTAAGATATTTCTAATAATTTATTGAATCAGGCGTATTGTATAGCAAAGGAATATTTCTCGTAATATAAGATATTTCTGCTTTTCAATAAATAAGGCAAAAAAATAGTAGCATGTCACATCGTACTTTATACCCTCGCTGGTCTGGCTTTAATATTTAATAGTTTTTACTATGAAATGCTTTCGAATGTTATAAACTGCAATAAAGTGATATCTGTGATTTGGTATGTTAATAAGAAAAATAAATCTCCTGATAGGGATAAGTTTACCTTTGTACGTTTGAGAAAATTGATTGTTTAGCACTTTTGGACCTTAACGTCATTCAAATAGAGTTGACATGTGCCAAACCTTCATTTTCCTCGACCGTACTAATCTTATTTATACGACCTAAGTAACCTCTTACGGTGTACAATGAAGTACCTGACAGATGTAGGTCTTTATAATGACCGACTTTTTATAAAACTGTCATTGGAATTGGAATCTTATATCTTGGACGGTAGAGTTGTTTTTTGAATGGACTACTTTGATGCAATTAGGCCAACTCGGATAATCTCAAGTATAAAAACATAAATCTCCCTGCCTTTACTTAAGCAATCTCAGATTAAGGGCAGTTTGCATCGCCCACACTTTACTGAACTGTAATCGTTAAATATGGCGCTGGCAGCTGTCATCTCGTACAGTACTGTCAAACTTCCCATACAAACAGAGATTTAACGGATATGACTTACCTACGTTGCAGACATTTTGAACAATCATCGTCGTCATTAACTTGTCCGGAAGACTTGCCTAAGAAATATGAACCGCCGTAATAATTATTTAAGCTGTTTTAGGAACATAATATTATAAATTATTATGAATATTATGATATACTAGCTGCCCGCGCGGCTCCGCCGCGTATACAAAGTCCCTAGGCGGAGCGACGGGATATTATAGCATAATCCCATTCCAATCATAATAGCAGTCCATACAACATATATAATATAGGTACTGAAGAAAGGATTTTTAGAATAGGATGGGTATAGTTTCTGAGACTATCCCCAACATACAAACTTACATTTTACAGACATTACACCTGTTTATTATTAGTATCAGCACAGATCAAAGAATACTGTATCGGGGAACGTTAATGGTTTAAAATAATATTTTACCGGTTATAGTTGCATTTGACTATTTATATCGCTAAATAGTTTAATACTGGTTTATGTTTTCCAGTATTAAGTCATATCGGTTTGACAATTTATACCTACAATTTATACCTACCTGTAATCGAAATATAATTATCTGAACCTGAAATAATTTGAATGGTATTCAAGTCAAGTCAATAAAATCGCCAATGGGAGTCCCCCGTATCCGAAAAGAAATTTTAGTACTTAAGCGAGTTTTATTTTCTACATCTTTACTTAAAATTTCGGCGTCTACGGCATTGTGATAAGTAAGGTAAATAAAGCCTATATAGGGTCCACGACAATTAATGGGTTTAAACCTCATTCTTCTCCCAACATCTCGAATATGGGAAAATAAGTTAGTATATAAACTTTTTGAAGTAAATATAAACATGGCGAATAATATTGACATCTCTATGTCAATAAAAAAAAATCCACAGTTGAGTTGTAAACATTGTAAAAGATCGTTTATTTTCTATTTTCTTAATTTTCTTAGTGTTGTATCCATACTTTTTCGATAAAAAATTAAAAAACGAAGACCTTATTGCAAATCTCCAGCATGATACGAATCGAAAGACATATCATTTATCAAAATCGGACCATAACTGTAGATCTGATGGCATGTACAAAAATCGCCCTCGCGTAATATATATATATGGCATGTACAAAAATCGGGCTCGCGTATTATATATATAGATATAATAATAATAATAATTGTACTCCTTGCATTCCATTAAATTGTCAAAAGGGCCTCTACGTGTTGGCTCAGTTGGTACTTTGTAGGTACCTAGCCCCACGCACGCCTCCCAAAGGTCCGGGACATCATGTCCCGTGAGCGGGAAAGACATACATAATAATAGATAGAATAGATAGATAGATTGTTTAGTATATCCCTCAGCCCCTTGTCAAGTTCCCTACAGACAAACAGAGAGAAGAGTTTACTTAAGAAATGTTTGTGCACAAATAATTGAATAAGGGCCATTATATAAATAGGTATACGAATAACTATCTTTTCCCCGCGGCTTCGTCCGCGTAGTAAGTGTATTTTTTGCAATAATTGTTGAATTGTTACGCCGGCAACGGCCTACTACTACTTACTTCCCCTATGAATAATATATACGAACATTCAAATTTCTAAGTCTTTAAATAAACGTCTTCTCGATACAACTCCTATTTCACCCCTTTAGGGGGCAAGTTAAAATATATATTTCTGGATAGATCTACGTATTATTAGAGAAACCTGCTGTCCTCTATGTTTCTAGCCACAGTTTTTCAATTCATCCCTTGAAGGGGTTAAGATGGGGGTTGAAAGTTTACATACGTAATGTGCGATTTTTAATGATATAAAAATCGCACATTACTTAAGTGAACTTTCAACCCCCACCTTAACCCCTTCAAGGGATGAATTGAAAAAAATGCCCTTATCAAAGTTTTTGACTGTATACATTAGGAGCTTGTGACCGAAGTTTTAAAGGTCTAACTTTAAAACGACATGTTTCCCATACAAACTTTCAACTCTTTTTTAACCCCCTTAGGGATGAATTTTTATAATAACGCTATATCATTTGTTTCGCTTTTTAGTAAGGAACCTTCATACAAAGATTCAAGTCTAACTTTCCAACTGAACGATTTCCATACAACGGTTCAACACCTATTTCACCCCCTTAAGGGTTGAATTTCGAAAAATCCTTTCGTAGTACACGTCGACATACTGTAAAGAATATAAATAAATGAATATGCTCCAAATTTTATGCCTATATCTTTAGCGGTTTAGGCTGTGCACTGTCTGTCAATAGACCAGTAACGCAAGAGTTTGATATATATAGGTGATTGATAATTACAATAGGACTAATTTAAATCCTCCTATATGTAGCGTCAAGTGAAACGGCATCAATAACATGTATCTTCAGCATTCTTAATATTACTTAAAGCAAAATGAAGTTGCTACCATTTACATAATACAACTTTACATATGTGTCTTTATGTAAAACACAATAATAACAATGTCATTTTTGACGATTTGAAGTAATTGTAAAATCCTACTGGAATAAATGATTTTTATCTTATCTTAAAATAAGCTTAACTTCTCCCAGACTCCCCCTTACACGTGCCAATGCTGGGCACAGACCTCCGAATGGACGAGAGCGAATGGCGTGGCCGTTTAACACAATGACTAACTGTTTATTCAATAAGTATTCAAACTTGTATAGCTTTTACTTGTTCCATAATGCTTCTCATTATAGTAGGATTGCCTAGTGACAAGAAGTAAGAACAGTCTTGTGATAATTCTGACTCATGATCGACGTCACTGGCTAATACGTAGCCCCATTGATCTTTAGAGAGGCCGCCTCAATACCAAGTGTCACACAAGTGGTACGGTGATTTATTTTTTTAATCTGTTGTCGATGTTTTGAATATGTTAATCTGAAATATATTAAGCGGTGAAGTGATTTTAATGTTTACTTACGTATATTTATGTATAACATTTGTAATTTGGTGGAATTCAAAATGAATGTAATTTCTGCGACTGTTAACCAAAATAAATTAATATTGTGCTCCAGAGACAACCGATTGCACTACCCTATTGTAATCTAGGGAGAAAAACTTCTTGTACGTACGTTTTATTTACTCTTTTAACGTTTCCATACATGACCACAGCTCGGACAGGTAATTCCAAAAACAGATATGGAAATAGAACAGGACTATAGATTCGATACTTAAGATTATGATTATCTAAAGCGTTATTTAACATTTGACCTTTTTAGTTGCATATCTGTCATGGTTTTGTAAAAGTGGCATTTTTGAAAACAATTTGAATTACTAAAACCATTTACTTATGGTTATTTCGAAATATTTTAAATATGGTGAAAATAAAGACGATTAATAAGTGGATTAAAAACTACCCCGAGATCTAAATATTATGATGAAAATGTCAGGGAAATATTGTGTTCAGCATGTGACATTCGTATTAAACAGTTAAAGAAAGATAACATTAACAAACATGTTAGCTCAGCAAATCACAAAGGGAATATAGTACAAAGTAATAGTACCTTCACAAACATATGGTGAATTTTGGGTTACCGTTATAAATGTAATTGAAAAATATAATTAATAATAATGTGCATAATGCGACTCTATTGATCTTGTTCTATTACCGTGTTGCGATGACCTGTCCGAGCTGTGTACATGACGGTTAATACCTTTGTTTTTATCTCAAATATGTGTGTGTCATACATAAAGGTTACAATAATGTATGTAAATTCCAAAAAATAATAATTTTATGCGGTTCCGTGTCTTAATTGTGTCATTCGGTGCGAATTTTACTACTCACCTATTCGCGGTCTAGGCTCAATGAATAAAGAAGGAATCCAGTATGGTTTGTCAAGTTATCTAAGTGAAAACTCTATCGAAAGTGTAAAATTGCACGTTCTTTATTTCAGTCTAAACCCCGCCATACTAAAATAATTGGAAACGTTTGTATGAAACAGCGGTTTTAGCAGGCAAGCCTTAACGGAACGCCTTTGTCAGTCTACGCCTGTTCCACTATACAGCCATTTGTTATGTAAACCAAACAATAGGCACAGTGTAACGTTTTCGTTAATGGAGTCCGTCGGGCGATTGACCATTCCATGAAGCGATCGGCATACTTTTCTAACCTATTCTCATTCAACGCAGTAAGTAATACAGGGGTGCAGTTTGACGTACCTACTTAGTAGTAGGTAGCAAACTATTTTTCCTAATTTTCTCCAAAAACTAACATTAACTTTTTATTGTTTTATACAAATAAGGGTGTTATTTAGGATGTTTACTATCAGAATACATAAACCGCACTTTCACGACTCTAAATTGGAAATGTCTCTAAGGGGATACCTACGTTTTCCATAATTTTACTTGGATTATTTTTCACTTGCCATAATAGTTTAATGCCTGGATTTTAGTTGACATAATATTATAAGCACTAGATATTACATGCCATAATATACAAATGGCATGATCAACATTTCACATAATATCAAATGTATTATGGAAAATGCTCATTATGGATATTAAATATTTATGAAATATAAACATTATCGCATATAAAACTATGCCATATCAGATTAGTGCAAGGAAAATTATGGATTTCATTAATAACCCGTCTCTTAGTTCTATTTGAGTGAACCTTACTCGTAACTGGGGATACCAACCAATATTGTGATATGCTATGTCTCAAGTTTTCAATTTAAAAGGAGGGCGATGTCCATTTCTCTAATTAAAACAAGTCGAATACAGCTCCGATAAATGTCAAGCCTTATCAAATTATTGATCAATTGACAACATTTTAAAAGGTGCACAGTTAGCAAACAATAAAGAAACAGTTCGATTAATATGCTTGAAAAGTAATAAAGCGTTTGATGCCTAAAGTAGATTTTCCAAGAAAAATAAATGTACTTCTATTATTCAAGGAAATCCAAACTTAAAGTACGGTGGCTAACACGTGCAAGATTTTCATGTCTATTTCACTTTTGGAAAATTCTAATCATTCACGCGTTCTAAGTTCATATTAGTTGCTGTGGTAAAGTAAACACATTTTAGTTCGATTGAAGGGAATCAAAACTCACGCGATTCTCTGCGCTAGCGCATAGTGAATATTTGTAAGACTGCTACGTACCAATGATGATCAGATTGAATATGAATTGCATTATTTCTTGCTGATGCTGATTGTGTTCACTGAATGCAAGTTCTTATTTAAGTTGGACCTATGGCAGCTTAAATAAGTAGGTAAATTAAAAAGCTTACTTGTGGTAAGCACCTGTGACCAAATAAGTAGGTAGCATATTAAACAACCTTCCAATTTAGTGCATAATGTTGATGTCATTGTTAAAGAGGTGGGTACTATGACAATAGGGGGCATTCAACTTCAGTAGCAAAGATAATATTCACAAGGCTCCGCCTTAAAGCTAACCAGTATATTTAGGAGAACGCTACCAATGATTTACTGGTGTGCAATCTTTTAAAACAATTATATCTTTTGTGACTAGAATGAGGAAACTACCTTTGCCCAAAATTTGAGCTCAATCGGTCGAAGATATATGCTTCAAAATTGAGTTGCAAGATTTCACCCGAACATAGTTATACATACATACATTGCCAACTAAGCTTTCTGCTTGTAAAGAGGCCAAGTTATACGAGACACGAGTGGCACGTTGAGTAGAGATAGCTTATGAATCGCAAAGCAGTATCGGGACAAGTATGAAGAACCTAGACAATACTGTGATTGATGAAGCTGAAACTCTGTGCCTATTTTGCATAAAGAAATGGCAAGAAATAATGACGACGGTAGATCGCCGATACAATTCGATTTATTCGATCCATCACAAGCTTAGCTATAAATCATTGGATTTTTTACAGGTGAAGATATCAATTGTTGATGTCCTTAATTTGTGGTTATGCAACATTTTGTTACCAATTTAAGTTTGTAACTTTGTATTAGCTGTAAACTTTATTACATCTTTGCTTAACATATGTTAAATTAATAAAAATAATAAAACATAATAAAAATTACATATTTATGGGAATAATAATTCCCGAACTTAGAAATTTTGCTCGTGAATTTGGCTTAGACTTACACATTATAGTAACATTGACCCACGCGTCAACCACATAGTGGTTCCTATGGAACTCAATCTCGAGCTGAAATTGGTAATTCGAGATCTCGCGCTAAATAGTTTAATTCCGAGGTGGAGATTAGCGATTCGAGATCTCGTCAGCCAAATCGACGAGATCTCGATTAATCTCGACAATATCAAGATTTTCCATATTTTTTAAAACATTTCGTTATTTTTGACAAAATTACCTGAATTAGATTAATTATAGGTACTATACCCATTAAGGCTTTGCTATTATATTTTGAACAAGAAACACAACATCTATTGAATATTCATAATTTTTTTGGTGACAGAAAAGTATTGGGATTTGTTAGCACAAATGTGCACACGTGCACCAACACTAGCTGTTATTTTGAAAATAATTCTAATATATAACATGACAAATAACAACCTGCCAACTTTAGTACTTACTTGCTTGTCTGACACGAATTATTATCATGCACTGCGTGCTGAAATCTCGTTCGAGATCTCGATTATATCAGTCGAGATCTTGAGCGAGATTTCAATACCCGAGATTTCCTGCCGCCGAGATTGAATTTCGAAAATTTGGTCGACATCTCGTGAATTAAAGATCTCGCGAGATCGAGATTGCATTCCCTAGTAGTTCCTCATCAAAAATTCTGTTTCGAAAACCTAATTACTTGAGTATTTAGGTTATTAAAGCGAGTGCGGCTTTTTTTGTTTTTCCCTTATTTGTTTTCTCTTGAATGTTTAAAGAAAACTGAGCTAATGGTGAAAGCCCAGAAAGCAACTTAATTACCTATTTACCCTATAAATGTCAAGACGTTGTGTCGTGTTGTACAAAGGTGAAGAAGGCAATAAATCTATTCTACCATTTTTTTCTCATTTAGGTCAGTTTAATTTATACGTACAATATTATTAGTTTTATTTTTCCTGATCTGCACGTGAATAAAAATTAACCTTTCTCATTATTGATAAAGACGCAAAGAAATATCTGCAATGTTAAATTTTCTGACATAATTTACATAAATATCTTGGGTAAAAAAACAACTATAACTGGACAAAAAAATAAGACATGAGATATTTTACAATTTTATGACATTTGCTTTTTTGGGTTTCGTGCCCAAAGTGCACCAACTTATTACTGTGTGCGTCTTTAACCGGACATAATTTGAATTTGAATAAACAATTAAAAATTTTATGATTAATGTTATACTAAAATACGCTATAATAATGAGTAAGTAGGTACTTATCCAAATAAAAATAACGTTAAGATTAAGTTGGCGATGTCTCCGGCGCGCCGTTGATTTAAAATACAGCCTGCGTCTAAAATAATACCTAAATATTTATAAGCGGCAGCGGTGTTCTTGTGTTGAAAATGTAGGGGGCTGATTAAATTTCCAATTTATGTTCTCCAATTTGTTGTTCAGTAAACTGCTCATTGGCATGCAGGAGCCAAGTTTGCTCTTCCATTTCCGTTTCCCGTTTCACCCCAAAAGCAAGAAAATTGTGTTAAGTAAAAGTTCCATCGGGTGTAAATCCGGTATCTTTGGAAATTCTGCCTTTGCGTCTGCCTTTATAAATCACATTGTGTGATGTAAAAAAAACGAAACTGGCTTCCGATTTTCTTCCCAATCGGCCGCTCTGCATCCGGGTCGTTCTTTTTTACCGACAATGAACCGAGGTTTTCCTTTTTTTTTGGTTTTTGAACTATCGAAAATTGTGATTTTGAAGTGCGATTAAAAAAAATGCATTGGTTTCTTCATTAACACTAATTAAAGTTTCCTTTCCGGCCAATATACATATTTGTTTACGGTTGGTTTAAAAAAAAAATATGTGACAAAGTGGACTCTTTCAGTGGGGACTACATTTTGGTTTACCACTCTGTCACGGACTTCTACGATAAATAATACGTTTAAAAAAATGCTAGTTAGAGAAACTAAAATATTAAATAATACTAATTAATAAAATAAAATGGACGTTCATTTTCGAACATTATAAAACCGTAAAATCATTACTCAAATGAGATGCCGTAGTAAGACGAAGGACAGGCTATTGTCGGTCGAAAAGAAGAACGACCCATCCATCCATTTATTTAAATTAAAAATTCAGCAATGAAATGCTCGCTCTTTTCACCTTTTTTTAATGCACTCTGCAAAGCTACACGGCAATTGCGGTACCAATAAATAACCTAGACTAAAAATATTTCGTATTTTGAAATACATATTATTGATTGGGGTAGGTATTTTATTTTACTGTTGATTCGCCGTGGGATTTACACATGCCGCATTTTATTTGACTTTGCACTGTGTGTATTTAAATCTGTAAGTTGAGCTACAATTCGGCGTATTTACATAAATTCGACGATAACGCAATATCATTGCACCACGGTGCAAGTCCAATCCGCACTGGGCCAGCGTGGGGCTACTGCCCGTTCCCTCTCATTGGAGGCCAGTGCCCAGCAGTGGGACGTATATAGGCTGATGATAATGATGATGACGGTGCAAGTCTGATGACGGAGACAAAAAGTACCCAAAGCAACTCCTAAGATAAACCCGTTGCGTTTGGGTTCACTGGAACCCTCTCAACTAGTTGATGACTGCGCAAAAATAGTAGGTACGGTCGGCAGTAACAGCTTGTACCAAAAATCGTTTTTTGACTAAACCTTGGTTAGTTATTTCAAACACTGGAAACTTCTGTATTGACTCGTTGAACGAGGGAGCGAAGCGAACGAAGTTCTCCCTTTCAGCTTGGGCGAAAATTATTTCGTATGTCTGTCCGGCGCTCTCCTCTACAGGACGCATTTCTCAAACGATTTTTTTGAAATGTTGGGATTGGGTGCGGGTCCAATTATTAATTACCTAGCATTTTTTTGTCGACTTAGTTTTCTAAATAAAAAAAAATATTTTTTGGAAAAAAGGCGGGTTTTTGAATTCTACAGCTCACAGAGCCACTAGTATATTTAGTTATTATCATAATTAATTACCTACCCTCAACTCAACTAGCTTTTAATGTCGTTGAGTGTCCTGGTCGAAAGCGTAACGTTTTGTAGGTACGTCTGGTAGATCTAAATGTCATTTTTTGTGGGAAAATGACTGTTGATGTGTCCAAACGCTCGTTAGAAAAGTTACGTAATTACTCCTCTGGACCCCAAACCTGCGGGAGATAGTCTCCTGCAGGGAATCTGTTTCTCGAACATCACAAACATGACCGACGCTGCGTGGTGGTAAAATCAATTACACCCAAACCATACAACGCCGATGCGGGAGGCTCATAGCCCACACGTGTGTTTAAAAATACGGCTGAGGTTATGAGGCTTCCGGTAGTTCCGGTAGGCTTCGGTAACATGCTATACGAAGTACTGCAAACTGGTATTACTTTCCGGATACGGACTATAAGTTTGTGCCTTTTTGCCTATAAGGCGGTGGAAAACACATAACACGCACATGTTTACGCGTTTGATCTTTAAAACACCACACTAAATACAACTTAGAATACGGTCGATGTCTAAAATATGTTTACAATTTTCACCTTATCACTATGGGATAAGGTGCACAAATATTAACAAATAAAATTAGATGCAATGGCAAAACTATCTTGACACCGACCGACTCGTTGGATAATAATGTTGTTTTATCGCATATTATGTTCGTATAAATGCAGCGATGTTTTCCTGAATGCACCGAAAAGTCATATAAACGCAATCATCTTAATATGTGTACAGATTTTTTACGGAAATGTATAAAATCTACCCGTAACAATTACCTACTTAATCGGATACATCTCATTTGCTATATAGAACTATGAACAAGTGTCAATTCTATATCACTAAGAGTACTAAGTGTTACCCGCCTGAAACCTAATATAATATAAATATAATAACATATATGGTGCTCGAAAACACTCACACTTACTTTCAAATTAGCTAATATAAATTAGATAATTAGTTAAGAACTCCCCATCGGCAAACAAACTTACTCAAGGTTTTGCCAAGATGGGCATTGTATTGAATTATTATAATAATGTCTTTTCTTTTCGTTTTAATCAATAAATAAAAAAAAAACACCAAACGTTAGTCTAGGTATCCATTAAAATGCTTTTTCATTCCTGCGTGACCTAAAGTTTTTTTCGAACGGAAAGCCCTGTCAGAGTGTCAATGTCACCGTTGACATTTGTTGTTTACACTAATGGCACGAACCGTGTCCAATGGCATCCCGCTTGGTAGCGCTAGTATATATAATTATAAACCCTGTCAATCAAATTATGATAAAACTTCTTTGGTTCTGGCTTTGTGCAAGCTAGTCAATGTCGCGTTGGGTTAAAACTTCTTTGTAAGTTTTTTAAACGGCCTGATTTATGGTAAACGAATGAATTCGCGTTGCTCTGATCGATGATAAATTCATTATGTCGACAATAAAAGACAAATGCAGATCAGTTACTCTCAACACAAGAACGCATCCTAGGAGATGTGGTGACCTTTTATAGTGAAAATGCCCTTACATCCAATATTTGACATCTGTCATCCCAGTACAATTTATATCATCATATGTCATCATTGACGTTTATTGTACCGAGATGACGCTGTCAAATATTGGCTGTTAAGTAGTGACTTGTTATGGCAGCGCTCGGAAAGGAAGAGATTCTTTCCCAGTTGAGCCCTGCTGAGACCTGTTTATATTGTCCCTCTCACTACTAATATAAATAATAGTTAATCTTTGTCTTATGTAGACGTAAAAATCCCTTTATGTTGATCGTGTCGTTTCTTAGTGACATCAGTATACTTCATACATAACATAACTCATCAAAAACACATAAATAAATAGTAATGGATACTAAATTCAAATTTAAATTATTATGTTACCCTAAATTCAATTGAAACGATACTAAGTGCATTACAATGGAAGTCGGGAAGTTGGAAATTGCCTAAATAAAATAAAATGAGAATATTAAGACGCGGTGAGGGTTCCGTAAAATTCCTATTCTCCAAGCATTAGGCGCTCCATACAACATACACAAAAATATTATAAATTTTCTCATTACTTTGAATACTCAAACTTCTTATAGGTTTTCCTGTAATCTTTAGGCAAGGAACTATTTTCCATATTTTTTTCAGAATTTTAAGCTTAGTAGTTTCGGAGATAAAGGGGGAATGGTAAATTTTAGTCTTATTTCCTAAATTACTTCAAATCTATTTTTGCTAAAATTATAAAAAAATATATCTGAGATGCTTACAACAACCCCTTTCATTTGATATGTCATACAATACAGTTTGCGAAACTTTTTTAAATAATTTCCAGTTTACCCCCCAAAAGTGGCCCCCTTGTTCAGAATTCATTAATTTACTTTACGCGCCCATCTTTGGGTCACCAATTTACATATGTGTACCAAATTTCAACTCAATCGGTCCAGTAGTTTCGGAGCAAATCGGTTGTTACAGACGGACAGACAGACAACCGAGTGATCCTATAAGGGTTCCGATTTTTCCTTTTGAGGTACCGGAACCCTAAAAATACCAGTTTGCAGGCCTAGTCTAAAATATAGTTGGAATTCCACTATATAGTTACAAGCACAAGTAATAGGCGGAATATGCGCAGGAACAATTTATTCTGTTACACATTTAACATAATATTCCTAAATAAAATGCCTCTAAAAGTCTGTCTAATTATTGCGCTCTTCCAAGTTGAGTTCTTCCAAACGGATTGCCATAATTAGTAAGATATTATTGCCTATACGTGGTTTTATGCGTAATTCGGAGAATTAGTATCTCTTATACTGACGAAATGAATTTAATCTAGATTTCATTATCCAAATGCTATGCTAAAACCAATAAGTTAACAAAAATCTTCCGCAAACGAACTTTAGAACATGAGCTGGTTTTATATTTTGATCGAAGGTAGGTACTTATACATATTTGGATGCAGTGTGTGTTAAATAAATAAATTCTTATTCTGAAACGTAAATGGCTCAAACCATCGTGAGTTGTACTTGATGAGTAAAAGAAGTTTGAAGCTCAATGAGTGTTTCAACTTAGATGCACTGATTTTATACACTAAAAATATCCCAAATCCTACATATATTTAGGTACATTTTTGTATAAAATTTATTTCAGTTTTTCCATTCTGAGTACATTTTGTCATTAGATCGTGATGTTTCTTCGCATGTAGTCCGGTTGACTGACGCCACATCCGCGATAAACCACTGATAGTACTGATTACTAGACCCTCGTTAGCCACCCTCGAGCCACCCTTTACCATACTAACAACTGTATGAAGTTCTTAATTTAATTTTCATCACACTTGCTCGTCAATGGCGTTATTACTTGCGAGCGTGCAGAGCAGTTATAGCCGTTTTACCTCCCACGGGCTGTTAAGTTTAGTTTTAAAATAATAGAACACTCTGATTGGCTTAAGCAAATCTGGTTGCTGTGTGATTGGTTGAATAAAAAAATCTAGTTGGTCACGACGCCCCGCCCCGCAAGAATACTGCTCTGTGATTGGTTGAAATATTGAACTGCGCGCTCTACTAGCACTGATATGGAAGTGAAGTTGTCAATTTTTGATTGCTGCAGCTGTATGAAACTTACATTTTTCTGTCTTTTGTTGTTATTTATTTCCTCGCAAATGTGATGAAAAACATTGTGTATAACACGGGCGTAAGAATATTGCAAACTCGAGTCATCAAAAGCCCTCCGCCTTCGGCGTCGGGCTTCTAATAGTCTCTCGTTAGCAATATTCCACTTACGCCCCTCGTTAAACAATGTACTATTACATGATCAATAGATATTATTTCTTACTTTCTTTTTTTTATAGAATTTGCTGAATAGGCGGAAAAAGTTGCGGTATACTCGTATATAAACTGGCCTCGGGGGTTTATTTTACGTCGTTATTTTATGAAAAGTTTGCAGCATTGAATAGTTCAGAATTTATATTGAAAATACGTGGTCGGTGGTTATTGTACCGTAACTTATATTTTATCTTTTAACTCTTTATAAACTTCTAAATTTCGTAGCAAAAATTACCACCTGTTAAGGTCATCGTTTTGTATTTTTTTACGGTTCATAATTTTTAGGACTACACAATAGCCAGAGACTTGAATTATGAATTAATTTTAACTGTGCTATTTCTACAAAAAATTTAAATTTACTTACATATTTATATCCATCCTAAAAGTTTTGCACTTAGCGCAGGACGGATTTTACTCGTAGTTTGGATTTAGTTGTTCTTTGATGTTATAATTGAATATTAATTCTAACAAAGTTTCTCAAATAATAAATTTCTCCTTGAAAATTTGAAAAGTTTCATATGCTTGCTATATTAATAAAATTACTTGCTACTGTGAGAGAGGTTCTGTTAAAATTACTTTGAAATGAAAGCATAAAAAATATTAGTGAAGTTAAACAATTTGATTTTTTATAAAATTACTAGCTTTCGCCTGCGACTTCGGACCCGGGATAAAAATTTTTCTATATTTTAATTCAGGCTATAAACTATCTTCGTGCAAAATTTCATCCAAATCACTCGAGCCGATTAAGAATAACAAGCATCTAAACATCCAAACATAAGGCTGGACCTAGTGTGAGAGCCACTGTTAATGTATCTACTCGTATTGTTTTGCTGTTTTGGTAAATAAATAATTTTGTATTTGTATTTGTTTCCGAACTTTCGCAATTATAATATTAGTAGGATACAAAATAAACTCACCAGTAAATAAATAATCGGTCCCGGCCCCATGGCCTGGGTTTGGCCCTTTAGGCCTCTCAGTATCCTGCGGAGTCCCGCACCACAATACAAAGCCTCAACACGCCGGCTTAGCACGACTAATTCGCTCAGGACCCGCTCTCCAGCGGCCGGCTTTTCAAACTAAATTGTGCAAACTCGAAGATGCGCCTCTTATATTACCTCTTACGTTAACGTCGAATACCGCAACGTATTTGGCATATAGGTGTGCTCGAGTGTAGGTGTTTTCGGCGACGAAGCGTGAGCGGTGCCCGTGTGTGCGTAGCGACGATGACACGACGCGCGTGTGTGCGTGAATCCGAATCCTTAAAGCGGCACGTAAATTTTATATCAGACCAATAAACATCTTAGGCTTCGAAATTTAAAATCCATTAAAGTGCACAGAAGTAATGAATGATTGATACATATGCATTTAAAGCAAGATACGAACGCGAACAGTTTGATCCCAGTTATAGAAGCGTTTTTTTCATCCAGGAAGTTCGTAGGTACAATAACATTCCGTTTATATGGTGAACGTGATGTGAATAAAACTATGTCTTTCGTCGCTTAATATTTACATTGTCTTCTTTATATTAGACAAAGAAGCAAATCCAGTGGCCTAAAAAAATAGGAATTGTTTGCACAGATTGTGTTGTATTTTGTTACCATAAACGCATGTGCTCACGAAATTTGAAGTAGTTAGGAACACCATAACTGCGTGCTTTTAAAGGCTCTTAGTAGCCTCGCCTTCCTTGGTGCACCTACCTTACTCTATAAATAGTCACGGTTAAATCCCACCAAAAACATAAATGTGAAAATGGGAGCCAAGTTCAATGTTAAGAATACGCGTGATTATCAACTTCGCCGACGAAAGAATTGAGATCTAAATGGGTGCCAGTTCAGTAGATAATCCTAAAATAAAATGTATTCTTAAGAACATACAATTTCTTGTTTTTTCTACAACAACAATGTTGGCTATATTATAAAAGTATAACTTCTTAAATTTGAACACTCGAATTATTTACACAAAGCAGATAACTTAGGATAAATTGCTGCTCAAGACTTGACTTGGCTAGTTTTTACTATACAAATTACCCAAAGCCCTACAGACAGATGTGCCTATAATATTTAAAGAGTTCCCCCGATTCCTTCAGGACTCCATTATTAGATCCTGACCATATGACAATTCTACTTCACTAAATCAGTTCTACTTCACTAAATGGTGTTTCTCAAGAGATAATGCATGAGTTTCTATACAAATTACCCAAAGCCCAGGTGGGTCGTTCTTCTTTTTTACCGACAATGAATCGAGGTTTTTCTGTTTTTTTGGTTTTTTAAGTATCGAAAATTGAGGTTTTGAAGTGCGATTTTAAAAAAAATGCATAGGTTTCTTCATTAGAACTAATTAAAGTTTACTTTCTGGCCAATATAAATATTTATTTACGGTTGGTTTCTAAAAAAAACATGTGACAAAGTGGACTCTTTCAGTGGGGACCACATTTTGGTTTACCACTCTGTCACGGCATTCTACGAAAAAAAAAACATTAAAAAAAATGCTAGTTAGAGAAAGTGAAATATTAAATATCACTAATTAATAAAATAATATGGACGTTCATTCAAACATTATAAAACCGTAAACATCATTACTCAAATGAGATGCCGTAATAAGACGAAGGACAGGCTATTGTCGGTCGAAAAGAAGAACGACCCAGGTACAGATGTGCCTATAATATTTGAAGAGTTCTCTCGATTCCTTCAGGACTCCATCACCTGATCCTGACCAGATGACAATTCTACTTCACTCAATGATGATGTTGAAATAAATGATGGAGTTCTGAGGTACCTAATAAATAATAATAAATATTACTTAAAATTTTCCCGTTTTTCGACTTTTTTATTTGTATACACACAACTTTCTAGGTCATCTGGAAGTGGGTTAGGTTTTCGATCTGTCCGTCAGCTAATCAATAAATCATTAAGTCAGTGATAAAAATGCCGATTTTTAGATGTTAAATATCTTATTAACCGTTTTACCTGTATATTATTATACAGGAACATAGAAAAATGAAATTTGGGTTTTAAAACAAATACCAAATTTCATGTTTCTATGTTAAATAGATTTTGAGTTATTAAGGAGTCAGAAGTGGCTCCAAATGGTTCGTGTAATACAACACATGGCTGCTGCGTCGCCAGTTCCTTTTGGTTTTGAACTTGGCTGGTCACGCTGCCTCGTGTCTAGATAAAGATGTTTGCTTGAACTAACTGCTGTCGTACTTATTTATACGCCAGGATCTGATTTAGACTGGAACTCAGTGTTTTGGAGCAAAGTTTGCCAAAAGCTGTGTACCTACCGCTGAGTTGGTTCTTTAAGACACTTCGAACTTTGCACTGCTACACCGCGCGTAATAATATCAAAGCCCAACTTAAAAGCTTTAATAAGTATCTCGAAATTTACTCGTAACTTACGTACGCGT
The DNA here is from genome assembly GCA_932294315.1 of Epinotia nisella. Lineage (NCBI taxonomy): Eukaryota > Metazoa > Arthropoda > Insecta > Lepidoptera > Tortricidae > Epinotia > Epinotia nisella. Next base: position 16,884,099 of record OW028681.1, read on the forward strand.
ATCTCGGTATTTAATGGACTTCAATAAACTCTCAGGACGAAAGATATTCTTCATTTGTATCAGGTTACTATTTGTTGAAAAACATATAGCACCAAATCTGACCACAAAACTATATCGCGCGAGGCGGATGCAAAAAAACTTGGTTAAAACCTCTCTTTTTTAATACCGTGGCGTGGGGGTAGTCTGTATTTTCCCATCCGCCGGCGATAGGGCAGTAATCTAGATTCCAATATTCGAGCCAGAATATTCTTTTGTTAGAATTTATAGCAGGAGCTTTATACGTGGACATCGACAAAAAATACAAGTATCACGATTTATGCAACAACGTTACGTCTACTTTATTTTTCTCTTTTAATTTTACCTCGAAACCTCGGCTCGTTTGCGTAGGTATCCAAAATGGCCGGCCGACAACCTCTTTCTTATTTCACATTATTATAATAAATAGTTCTATTGAACCACGATTAAACGGATATTTGTGTTGGCCGCTTGTATCTATGAATAAATTAGTTTACGCGTTTGACATTTCTGGATGTGTTTTTTGCTCGCGTTCGTTTACCGTTACTGTTGAAGAAATAACTATGAACTAAAAAAGACTTGTAATTAATTAAATATCCTTTTTAAACGTCATCTTTTTGATTTTTGTACACTTTGTTGCAAGGTTTATTACTAACCTGAATTTATAAAAAATACAATAGCTGGTAATAAACAAACAAATCAAACAATAAATACATTATCAAAGCAAAATGAAACGTTATACAAAGAACGAAACATGAAGTGAAAGAAAATAAACTAAAATTATACGAGAAGTTATTTTACTATGCTAGCAATTTGAACTCGGACCTGTCTTAAGGGTTATCTTAAACGCGTCGGCGCGGCGGCATTAAAACCCCGACCGTAGCGTTGAATATGGCGAAGTAGAAACAAGTCTGCGTAGAATGCTCAGTACAAGCGAATGCACAAGTCTATCAGCAGCACCTTTAGGGAATATGGGGGAAAAATCCAATTAGGGAATATTCTGTTGGGTATATTATTTAGCAGTAGATTAACGCAGATAAAACAGGATAAAGTGTATAAGGAATTTATTAGACTGCTCACATATGAGATGTTCTAGACCGACCGACAACACAAAAAGTAAACAAATCAACCATGGAACGGTTGCTAGCTAGAATACGAATTTGACACACTTCTATCTATGCCAGCATGCAAGCCACTACCTGTAAGTAGGTTTCGATAAAGTGAACATATATCACATTAAATATATTCAATATATTCCTCATACTAATTGTGAATATTCACGCAAACATCACATAACCATTTATTTATTTTTAGGCTCATTGCACTAAGTTATTATCTGGATCTGGAACATCATTTTCGATAAGTTGCTTCCTTTAAAAATGCGGTTTTTGTTCAAAAGTTCCTAGCAACGGGCTAATAGTGTAATAAACTTATTTTTCAAGATTAGTACTGATTTGAGATGCCATGTTTCTTATAGCGAGAGATGTGGTAATTCCCGAGAATATTCTCGAAAGTTCCTTATTGGTAGGGCTGTATAGGGAAATATTTGCTGAGAATATTCCCGGGAACGGCTTAAATTCAATAACCTGACTCTATAGTTAATATGTTACGATGTCTTGGTCATTGTACCTACAGTCTCTTCCAATGTTATCAGAGAAAATAATGCTTGCAAATTGTAGAGCCATTCTACCAACTCTATTTGTAGGTAGAGCCGTTAGAGTGTGTCCTACAATTTGAGCGCTTTGTCATGGCACATATTATTGCGAGTGTTTGGTTTCGATTCCAGGCTAAGTTAAAACTGAAACATTGCAGCTTCTTGTACAGGTCTACTGAAAAATCATTACCTAAAGGCCAGATATACCCGTGATTGCTTAACTTTTCGAATGAGCGTTAGGACAACTCTACCATCATTTACCCATACAACAACTGATCGATTGTGTATCGTTTTCACTACTCATCGTTTATCTTCGTTATCGTTCCGATATATATTAAGGTAGGTTATATAAATGAAGGAAAATTGATTTTGAAAATAATGCTATTTAACCATAAGCTGTCTGTTATTTACCTCTATTTCTAAGTTTATGTCCTGAATTGGTTTATTTTATTGAGGTGTGCATAAAGAATACTTGTATTGGTTAAGTAGAGTAAGAGACGACAGCGAGAGCATTCCACGTATGGAACGTTATGGTTGAATTTATTCAAATATGTCACGTCATTACCGAAATAACCGTTAATAAAGCTTTATTTTTGCATTATAAAATGCAAAAAAAGCATTTACAATACAAATAAAGAATAATGTGCTGATTATACTGTGAAAGTAATCTTCATGATTTCGAGTATGGTTATGATTCATATTTCATCTCTTGTAGCAAAGATCGGCCTTTGTAATTGTATTATTTTTGCATCATGAATAGCGTTCAAAGGGTTAATAACGTTTGGGTGGAAATGCACCAAAACATTCCCCCCAGGTTCCCCTTAAATTATATGAATAGGAAAGAACGGCTTCTATCAGTCACGTGCGTTTTTAGGGTTCCGTACCTCAAAAGGAAAAAAGCGGAACCCTTATAGGATCACTCGTGCCTATGTCTGTCCGTCTGTCACAGCTGATTTGCTCCGAAACTACTGGACCGATTGAGTTGAAATTTGGTAAACATATGTAAATTGGTAACCCGAAACTAATGGATGCGTAAAGTAAATTAATGAATTCTGAACAAGGGGGCCCCACTTTTGGGAAGTAAACTGGAAAATTAAAAAAAAAAGTTTCGCAAACTGTATTGTGTGACATATCAAACGAAAGGGGTTGTTGTAAGCATCTCAGGTATATATTTTTTATAATTTTAGGTTAAACAGATTTGAAGTAATTTAGGAAAAAAGACGAAAATTGACCATTTCCCCCTTATCTCCGAAATTACTAGGCTTAAAATTCAGAAAAAATATGAAAAATAGTTCCCTGCCTAAAGATTACAGGAAAACCTTTAAAAAGTTTGAGTATTCAAAGTAACGGGAAAATTCTCAATATTTAACGGAACCCTCACCACGCGAGTTGAACTCGCACTTGTCCAGTTTTTTATATCAGAACTTTATGTAAATCAGGAGTATGGACCCGGAAATGTGATTCACAGTCACAACATTTCACTTAGGGGGTGTTTATTAAATTTGAATGCTAACCATCGAGTCTGGCCAGGGAAAAAAGAGCCTGAGATTTATTTAGAACTTTTGTATATGGCAACAGCCCCCCTATTCTGTAACTTGTTTTAAGCTCACCTCAGCGCTCACCCACAAATATATCTTGACGCCGCGATTCGTAGTAACTAAGCGTAGTCGTAGGCGTAAGTCGCCTGGTTTGACCTCTTGTCCCACAAACGAGCACTGTGACACCAGCGCGCTGCTGCACCTCCAACAGCGCTGTGCATGACATTTACATGTCATATATGCGGGCGTCACTGTCGCTCTCGTATTGGCCTGACAAGCCACGTACGCAAGTGCCGCACTTTAATGGACGCTGCTTAAATCATCTTTTATAGATGCTAAAGGCCAATGATGATGATGAAGCGTAGATAGAGGTCTAGTTTCTTTAGGCGTGACGCGTGGGGTGAGGCGCATTTAGCGCATAGCGAATAACTGCCCAGTAATGTAATGTCAAACGTCTTAAATTTGCACGATGTCCTAATCTTGATACTCGATATGGTAACTAAGAAAGTAACTGTTCCGTAATAAATTGGACTGTTCTTGCTTTTTAAGATAGTTAAAGCTAGGCTTACAGCTAATATTATTCACATTGAAGAATATCATAAGAAGTTAAATTTTTATGTCTCGTCAAAATTGGAATTTTGACGAGACATAAAAATTGAGAGAGAGTGGTTTTGATTATTCTTCTTAAATGTAAAGTAGAATGAAATTAAAGAGTTTTATTTCATATAACTTTACTTCCTTCTGCTTGATCTGTTGCATTGTGTGAATTGAAGAAAAATAATAATTGTTCAAGTATCGTTATTATTTTATCCTGTTATACACGGATACATATTAAAGGAAAAAAACTGAACCTGTCTGTCAAGGCCCGTTATCTCGGGAACGCGTGGAGGTATCGAAAACCATATAATCAAGTCTACAGTTCCTTGAAGCTGTGAAAAAATCAAACTTCTAAGTTAACGTAAAAAAAAGATTGGCTACACGCGGATCTGCTTTGTGTTCAACTATTCCAAATTGATAGCATAAGTAGGTAGTTGTAGTTCCTGAGATATTTACCTTTGTGACAGACATATAGACAGACACACGGACAGAGTCGTACCATTAGGGTTCCTTTTTTGCCTTTTGGTACGGAACCCTAAAAAAACCGATATTAATGATTCGAGGCATTCTCTCCCAGATAACAACGAGAGGAACAGACATTTTCTATCGTGCGTGCTGTGGGTAGGATTGTCATTCTAGCTCGTGCTTAGGACTTTAGTGTCTTTGTATCTTACGTTAGTTGCCGATTGGTTCATTATCTACAGGGTGGGCAAATAAGAGGTACACGACTTTGAATCGATATTTAATGTAAAAAATATGGCAATTATGTACGGAAATAAATTTACTTTGGCACGTATTAAAATGCGAATTTACATAGTAATTTTCATAAATTTTCGTATTTCTGAGGCTGTATTTTTACAACGATTCTAATGTTCTGCTTTTACCGTGTTAGGTTTATTAAAATACTAGCTTTTGCCCGCGACTTCGTCCGCGCGGAACTCGTTTATACGACGTAACTCCATACAAACTTCCCACCCCCACCATATCAGCCGAAAGACATCCACTGCCTAATTAATTTTGGGATAAAAACTATCCTTTGTCCTTTTCCGGAATTCAAAGTATCTCTGCACCAAATTTCATCTCAATCAGTTCAGCGGTTGTAGCGTGAAAAGGTAACAGACAGACAGTTTTACTTTCGCATTTATAATATTAGTATGGATTGTTTGAAACGAAAAGGGCTTCCTTATATACTATTGACCGCCACCGCAGACCGCGCCAGTGTGGTCCAGGCCTTAAGCTTCCCACTTGTCATTAGCTGTCAAATTTACTATTGACCGCCACCGTAGGCTGCTCCAGTGTGGCACACTACAAACGGACGCAATTTGTCACACCAACTTGCAATAGTTGGAAAGAGACAGCCATTCACTCTTAACCAGTATAACTATAGCAAGTTGTTGTGACAAATTGCTAGGCTTTGAACGTGAACACTTGGCTGTTTGTAGTAATTTGTCTTAGTCAAAACATATGGTTAAAAGGTAAAAAAGTTTCTTCACTCCTGTATATAAATAACTCATCCTTGTATAGGAATATTCAAAGCCTTGTATAATTTTTAGTCTTTAAATAATATCAAACTTTAATATAATATATATTATACTAGTATTTCCTGGTCTTTCGCTTATCTTCTACATTTTCGATCTATCCGTAATTTTAATCCCGTTCCTCATACTTTGGCTGAACGCGCAGAGCGCCATGCTATTAAAAAAAACAAATTCGTGTTACTCATATTGTTCAAATTTGTTGATATATTTATTGAAATTACGCCTGAATACGAAGTTTGCGCATATATCTTCTCATATTAGAATATATTTATTTTTTATGTTTGTTCTTTTGGTATACGTTTCGTGAATATCTGTCGTAGTCCGGTTATAAATTATTAATAGATAAAAGACAAAGCAATTCTGCCATTTTGACGTTACTGACAGCTTACAGATGTGGTGGCGATATATATATTAGAAAAAGAAATGAAAAATTTAAAGAGGTAAAATATTTCGGAAAATTAATTAACTGTCGAAGTCGCGTAAAAACTATCCTAAGCGGAAGCCAGAATAATAATGTACCTATAAAAAATGTTTCATGTTTTTCCGTTCATGGGAAACTGAGATCATTCGTGACAGAACAATGTATAAAATGATACTGGCTGATTCTTTTTTTAATTTAGAGATTTATTATAAGTGGAGATAAGCATACACTGTAAGTGATAATCCTTTATAAAAAGTCAGAAAAAGTCATCCTTGGTGACTTTGAGGGTCAATCAATATTACCATTTTTAGGGTTCCGAACCAAAAAGGTAAAAACGGAACCCTTATGGTGCGACTCCGTCTATCTGTCTGTCTGTCTGTGTAAAGGGCTTGAATTGCACATTCTAAAACAGTTTTTTTTCTACTGTGGTAAAATTTAGATTTATAAAGGAAAATGTAGAAAAAAAAACCTTTCCCCCTCTTATCTCCGTGTCCTGTGTCATGTAAACATATTTATCAAGCTTAAAACCTTCCGTAACTGCGGTCTCTTTGCTTTTGCTTCCAAAAAATTAGCTTTAGAAAAAAGTCCTTCCAGTTTTCCACCCTGTACATACATAATAAAATAAAAACCCTCAAGACCGGGTATGATCCCAAATAATCTGCACAAAAAGAATAAGGATTTACATTAAAGTATTACAGGTCTCAGGGTTAGACTGACATAGCGGTATGCACCAAAATAAAACGGTATTTTTGGGCGCAATTCGGCGAAGGCGCCAGGGTATTCACAACGTTCACTGACAACTCGTCTGAGGTGGACTCGTATAAGTTTGGTCTCCGATAACACATAGTTGTAATGGATTTTGGAGTCAAGTTACAGTAGGAATTAAATTAAGGTGAGTGCGGCACTGGTTGCGAATTGTAGGAGGGCCAGTAGTTTCATCCGATACAACTGGAAAGTTTTTCCTCATAATCTTTCGGTTCACTGACCGAACTAACCGCTATTCTTTCGAGCATTATGCAGATGGGGTCCTGGGGAGGATAACGTCGGATATGCCCATAGAAATTAGTCACATGCGTCGTTTTTGTCTTGAGATTGTGTGGCAAACTCTTGGGATTTGCGTGCAGGTGCTCAATTTGAGATATACTTTTCCTATTCCGACTTGATTTCTCTGTATTTCAACTTGACTTCCGACACGTTTGATCAGCACGCGTGGAAGCAAGTGCGTGTAACACACTGGATTATGGTTGGAATCCAAAGCGACGGCTAAAAATAGGCCTCCAGGACGTAGCGAGATAAACAAACAAGTTTCATTATTGGGCGGCTGCGATAGTGACGCGCTTGATATGGATGATACGATACGATGCAGCTTCATTTCATTTCCTTATCGCGATTCGTTTTATGAATAAAGCGATTTAAAATTGTTAATACTGGATATTGGGCATTGTGACTTTGAGTAAGAATCATAATAAATTGAATGTAGGTATTTTACTTTGTTGCGTTTTCGGTTTAAGGTGGTATTCATATATCTTATACTTATTTGAACCTCCGTTTTTGAACGTTGTATACCGAAAGCGGAAAGCGGAGTCGCAAGAATATACAGCGATAAACGGAATTCTGTCGTTTTCTTTATAACTGTGTCTACTTGTATCTCGGTTCGGAACGGGTTTTCTGCCTCTTGGGGTTTCCTAAAGGTACCTACGTGTTTGTGTTTAGAACACGCACCTTTCTATCCCTTATTGAACCGAATAGTGGCGTAAGCGTAAAGTTCACGAGTTTCAATTTTCCTGTCAGTTGCAGACGTCCCAATGTAAAATAACACGCTCCAAGTGATCTAGATACACAATCATTATTCTATTCATATTAGAGTTGTGTGTAGATTTTGAGCACTAGATCTGCGTAGCTACTTCTGCTGCTGAACTGAATGTACATATACACAGATTTGCCAGTGACCGTATACCGGTATTTCATACTAAATATTTCAGGGTCATATTCAATTACCTAAATCATCACTGGCCCCAGCATCTATGACAGATGATTGTTGCAGCGCTTAGGACCCTATGGATTGACGATTGCCGCATTTACGTTGGTGGCTATACTGGGTGGAAAAATAAGTCGGCCCTGGAGGGAAACTACCTTAAATCCTTAAGTTGGCTTAACACTTGGTTGGTAAATACTTGAAGGCGACGTTCCTTTATTTTTAAAAAGAAAAAAAACAGCATTCAAAGATTTTCTAAAACTCGCTTGCCTCGCTCGGGGCTCGAACCAACTAAGATTTAAAAAAACAAACACCCGCTATTTTATTATACTAATCGCGTGGGCGGAGAGGGATGGCAGCGGGACAATAACAAAATTGCTCGGCTCGGCAAAAAGCTCGAAGAAAATTTAGTGTCGTTTCGCTAGAATGCTCATTACATGTGATTGCTCAGTCTATCAGTACCTTTAGGCCGTTTTTGACGCCAGTGAGCAGCTGGGTGATTCATAGATCGAGCACGATCAAATTTATGAACTGCCGCTCGTCGCCCCGCTGTCCGTGGAGCCCGCGAGTTCAGACCGCAGCCTTATCGGATCAATAGTTAAGCATGAGCATATTTATTCTCATAAGAATTACAACAAATTTACTTACATGACAATCCTACTAATCCTACTAATATTATAAATGCGAAAGTTTGGATGTTTAGATGTTTGGATATTTATTTATATGATACCGATTTAGATGAAATTTTGCACGAAGATAGTTTATAGCATGGATTAAAATATAGGATAGTTTTTATCCCTGCTCCACTTAGACGAAGTCGCGGGCGGAAGCTAGTATTCAATATATCTAAGTTTATTTATGTCACCAGTGGCGCCACATTCAATCGATTAAAGAACAACTTCCGTTTTAAATATAAAATCTTCAGTTTAATTTTTTAAGTAGTTTATTTTGATTGTTTTCAAATCGTTAATTTAATTTGGTTTTGATTAAAACGCCATATTGCGCCAAACGTCAAGCGGAAAGCTTGGGTGTGGTCGTCGTAGAACTACTTAGTTGTTAAGTTGGCTAACCTGATTATCGGATGTGACATGTTGATCAACCTAAGTGGGTAAGTACTTGAAAAAGGGAAAAATAGATAGTGAAGGCATTCTTGCTCGAGTGAACTCGTAACGGACGTCTAGGTAGTTCTGTGACGACAACTAAGTACGTCAAAAATTTGAAATAATTAGTTTTATAAGTGTCTGCGAGGATTTAACGGTAAATTAGGAGAAAAATATGTTTTAAATAACGGCGCTATACATTTTTTTCGAAAAAAGATCATTACTCGTTAGTCTTTACCCCGAACAGACCCAAAATTATTTTCTATAGTCAAAAAGATGAGTAAAAATTAAATCAAACAAAAAAAAAACTTAAAGAAATATTGTTTAAAAAAAACACGGCAACGATTCTTAAAAAACCGGACAAGTGCGAGTTGGCTCGGACCTCGAACTTACTCTCGTCCATCTATTGCCTACTTTCAATCGTTTACAACAATGTACTATATTTTGAGACAGCGAAAAGTCGTAAAAAGATACTCCCGAAGCTTTTATCTCGTCGGCAAACACAACGGTTCTACCTCCAAAGGATATAACCTTGTAAATACCGACGTAATGTGAGGTTTGGAATGGGGGCCATGTAAGACAACCGTTACAAAACAGATTGTTTATTCTGTCTGTGCAAACAGCTCTGTCTGCTTCGATATATTTTATCTTTTTATGGCATCTAAACGTTTGATAGTCTTCATCTTTTATTTTAAACCACGATGACAATGATAGCATAATTGATATTGTCTATACCAACATCGTTAACACATCCGTGTTGCACGGAAAATGTTACAAAATTTACGATGTCTGATGATGAGAAAAACGATATACCTAACAGCAAATGATGACCAGATTAACATCTTCTGTTAAGAGGTAGCGCATTGTTAATACGATTCTCAATATAATTTGAGACGGCGCCCTTTCAGAAGTTGTAACTTTGCGGTCGATGTCGCTACGAGCCTCCTTCTCATTAAGTTCTCATATGTTTACCTTTATCAAATTAAACTCGGAAAAATAAGTAATAATCAACGAGATTCTAAAAGAAATAGGCACTAAAACTGTTTCTTCTAAATGAAACTCCGACCGCAGACAATATACGTTACGGCATCACCCTTATCAATGAAGTAGGTAACCTAGTGTAAGTAGGTAAGTAGTGGTAAGTTTTAGGTAAAGTGCTATGTTAGGTAATCTCTTATTATATGTAGTTTAGCAAGCTAATTGTGTAACTAGAAAACGGTAGAAAAGCATATGATATTGAAACAGTCGTATCCGGCGATTAGGTACTGGCAATTTCAAAATTTGAGTGTCATTTTCGTCAACTAGTCGTAGAGCGGATCCAGGCGTAAAGCGCTAAAGCCAGAAGCAGTGGAGTCCTTACCGAAATGTAGTCGAGAATGGAAAGTACCATTTATTCTATTATATAACACATGATATTGCCAAAGGGTATTTTATCTAAAAAGTATTATATTCTATTCACTAACTATTAACTGGTGACCGAAGAGCTGGCCGGCTTTCTCGCGCAACGCATCAGCATTGCAATTCAGCGAGGAAATGCCACCAGCATCCTCGGTACAATGCCTCGAGGGCCTTTTTTGGATTTAACTTAGTTTTAATTTATCTTTGTTAATCACACTAATATTATAAATGTGAAACAGTGTCCATATGGAAATCCATGTGGTCAAAGATACATAATAAATTAACATCGACGGAAATTGTATTTTCATCACACTTGCTCGTCAATGGCGTTATTACTTGCGAGCGTGCAGAGCAGTTATAGCCGTTTTACCTCCCACGGGCTGTTAAGTTTAGTTTTAAAATAATAGAACCCTCTGATTGGCTTAAGCAAATCTGGTTGCTGTGTGATTGGTTGAATAAAAAAATCTATTTGGTCAAGACGCCCCGCCCCGCAAGAATACTGCTCTGTGATTGGTTGAAATATTGAACTGCGCGCTCTACTAGCACTGATCTGGAAGTGAAGTTGTCAATTTTTGATTGGTGCTGCTGTATGAAACTTAAATTTTTCTGTCTTTTGTTGTTATTTATTTCCTCGCAAATGTGATGAAAAACATTGTGTATAACACGGGCGTAAGAATATTGCAAACTCGAGTCATCAAAAGCCCTCCGCCTTCGGCGTCGGGCTTCTGATAGACTCTCGTTAGCAATATTATACTTACGCCCCTCGTTAAACAATGTACTATTATACAACTAACGTTAAAAACTTCAATAGTGCGATGCAGAGCTTCACACATTTCCAGGCATATTCTAGCCGTAGTAGGTAATTCTTCCGATTTTTCTATGCGTTTAAACTCTGCCAAACCATATGAGAACGTATAAAAAAGAGTTTGATGGAGTTTAGGTATCGTAGACAGAGTTTGAGAAAAACCGATTTATGAACACATCACCAGCGCCATCTGTTGGTAATCAGTAGAAACATGGATTCTTCTCTAATGTGGTGTAGTGGCGTCGAGGACAAATTAAACAAAAATATGCGAACCGATTTTATTGAAACTTTCCAATATTGTTGTTTATACCTCAGAGTAGGATATAGCGTGCCGTTTTTTTAGATATAATTACTTCAGAGGGAGGAATAAGGAACCAAAGATTGTATGGGACTTAATTTTTTTTTTAAAATAGAAACTTGAAACTTCGTAGATTGATTTTATATCAAAATATTAGAAAACTAATTTCTGCGTTTTTGAAAATTCATTCATTAAGGGGGTCAAAAGGCGTTTGAGAATTTGTATAAAAAAACGGTCACCCATCCAAATATTGACCTCACTCGACGTTGCTTAACTTTGGTGATTGTTGCGAAGTGTTCATCGCTATTAGACTACGTATTATAGGCAAGTAGTTTCTGAAGGTTACATTATATTTTAATGATTTTTATAATTACAATATCATTGTTTTTAAAATAAAACTGTACTGTTTACTAGAAGGCGACATATTTGTATAAGTCAGCTACTGTCTGAAAGCATCACGCGTGTGGACCAAGGTGAAAAAGTTCCATCTCACGACAAACATGCGAGTCCAGCTGTTTGATGATGTAGAGTCGAGTGCGTATGCTCAAAATTGCTTGATATAGGCGACGGTCGATTAAAAACTTATGATGAAGGTATGATTCTATTCACCAACCAACTTTGTCATGTTGTGGATTCGGAAGACGAGCTTATTGCTCAAGTTTTTCCGAATCTGCAACAAAATATTCTGGATGAAAATTGGTTGTGTGAAAGAACCATACTGGCACCAAAAAATGAGACAGTATCAAAAATAAAATAAAAATTTTGGAAAAAATATCAACCGAAACAACAGTTTACAACTCCATAGATAAAGTTTTGACATCCGACGACAGCACCAGTTACCCGGTTGAGTTCTTAAACTCTCTGGAGCTATCCGGGGTACCTTCCCACAAACTCGAATTAAAAGTAGGCGTACCCGTAATGTTAATGCGCAACTTAGATGCACCAAAATTGTGCAATGGAACAAGATTACGGGTCACTAAATTGGGAAAATACATAGTAAAGGGCACAATCTTAACTGGTGAAGCGAAAGGAGAAGATGGGTCGTTCTTCTTTTCGACCGACAATAGCCTGTCCTTCGTCTTATTACGGCATCTCATTTGAGTAATGATGTTTACGGTTTTATAATGTTCGAATGAACGTCCATATTATTTTATTAATTAGTGATATTTAATATTTCACTTTCTCTAACTAGCATTTTTTTAAATGTTTTTTTTTCGTAGAATGCCGTGACAGAGTGGTAAACCAAAATGTGGTCCCCACTGAAAGAGTCCACTTTGTCACATGTTTTTTTTAGAAACCAACCGTAAATAAATATTTATATTGGCCAGAAAGGAAACTTTAATTAGTTCTAATGAAGAAACCTATGCATTTTTTTTAAATCGCAATTCAGAACCACAATTTTCGATAGTTCAAAAACCAAAAAAACAGAAAAACCTCGGTTCATTGTCGGTAAAAAAGAAGAACGACCCAGATATTATACTCATACCCCGTATTCCAATTATACCTAATAACTTGACATTTAACTTTAAACGACTACAGTTCCCTTTAAAAGTAGCGTTTTCAATGACAATTAACAAATCGCTACCTTAAAAGTAGCGGGATTACATTTAGGCACGCCATGTTTTTCCCACGGGCAGTTGTATGTAGCTTGCTCACGCGTGTCTAAATCTAAAATCTACATGTTTTAGCAAAACGAAATAAATCATACAATATAGTTTATAGAAGTATATTGGAATAAGTAGCAGCAGCGAAGCGGCCCACTTATTTTTTTTGGTTTCAGTATTTTTGTAAGCTTTTCGCTTTGGTGCTTTATTGTCTGACAATATACTAGGTAAGCAAAGTATTTGTTTTAGTTTTAATTATAAATAGCGTGAAAAAGAAAATAATCTCTAGAGGGGGTAAAATAACAACAATATGTGTAGTGAAACGAATTCTACGCGGACGAAGTCGCGGGCAAAAGCTAGTGTTAATCATAATCTTGTATTTACTTTCAATAAAGTTTTCTATATTTATTTTTTTTAAATAATGAGATTATGACGTTCCATACGGGTCAAAGCATGAGCAGTGTGAATGCACCAATGTTTCCTTATATTTGTATTAAGGAATCATGAGACGCCGAACAGGTGCAAGTTGGACTCGCCCACCGAGGGTTCTGTATAAAATTACGAATGTATCTAGTTTTCTGATTTTTCCCTGTACTTGTAGTATAAGACGATATTACTTGCCAAATTTCATAGTTCTGGGTCAACGGAAAGTAGGTACCCTATACATACATCCCCTTGAGTAACGAATGCGTCTTTTGGGGCATAAACGCCCGTATCTTATTTTTACGTTAACTTAGAAGTTGGATTTTTTCACAGCTTCAAGGGACCGTAGAGTTGAGTACATGGTTTTAATTTCAACTCGATACCTCCCGTGTCCCCGAGATGAAGGGTCTTGACAAACAGACAGACCGACAGCAAAAGTGATCATATAAGGGTTCCGTTTTTTCCTTTTCAGGTACGGAACCCGAATGAGGCTTATAGACGGGCTATATTTTTACGGAAATTTGTGGCCGGCAACTGTGGGCGCCTTGCTCTTACTCCCATGCTAGAACAAGACGCCCATAGTTGCCGGCCACACATTTCCGTAAAAATGTAGCCCGTCTAGACGCCTCCTAATAAAGGTGACCATTTTGCATCTGTGTTCTGAATTTCGTTGAAGCACCATAGATTGCATGTCCTCCTTGAACACACGGTGATATTTAAAACCACTGGATTTTTGTATATTTCCAGTCGCAGATATACCTACCTAGATACCAACAAGCCCCCAACCACCCGCGCAGGCTCACAACAAAAAGTTTGAAGCTGAGATACAAATCTAACTCGATTTGCTTGCATGGGCGAGAGAAGCCTTTGTCATATGTACCTACTTAATCCACAAATATTTGCATCGCTTCAATTCGATTCAAGATGTTCTCCAACTTTCTTTTGCGACTTATTTTTTCTTTTTAGGACGGTATCTACTTATTTTAGTTCAGTTAGGGATTGAATGGGGATTGACTGCTTTATTGCTTGTTGAGAAACTCATGCAATATTCATTGGCTCATTGGCAAGTAAGATTGGAGTTTAGAGAGTGATATCTAAATAAGATTTACTCGTAGCTAAAAAATCAAGTTTAATACACTAAGTGTTGAACACTTGAAAATACCTACTTTCTCTAAATCTTCTTGAACACTGCTCAATCAATGTTTTCATCAATGGGCTAGTCCGTGATACGCGCAGACCATAATGAAATTAAACTGGAATTTTTCAAAGACGAATTACCTATGTTGTTGATACAGGCTATTCTATCGTGGCGTATTGGCATCTTTATGTTTTCTTTAGAACGATATATTTAACCTGAAATGGAAGAATGTACGCCCCCTATCTGTTACGTTGGGTATTCTTTAGCGACGTTGCCAAAACTTATCGGCAGTAACTTAGTAGATAATAATAAATATTCCCGGCCCAGTCTTATTTAAGACTCCATTTTCTTGCGAAACAGAGTCATTTGGGTGGTAAAATCGCATATTTTAAAAGCGATATAATAATATGCATGTGTTGCTCATATTTTAATTGACTGATCTGTGTTTATACCTACATTCAAATTTATAGCGTATTTTATGTACACTACCGATGTAGG
This sequence comes from Epinotia nisella, assembly GCA_932294315.1. Lineage (NCBI taxonomy): Eukaryota > Metazoa > Arthropoda > Insecta > Lepidoptera > Tortricidae > Epinotia > Epinotia nisella. The sequence continues at coordinate 16,899,101 of OW028681.1, forward strand.
TAATAATTAATAATCCCACATTGTTATATTGTTTTTTGTTGGATTTATTTCCTGCGCCCTAATTACCAATCTAATGGTTGCCTGTTAGAAAACACCTTATGACATAGTTTGTCTCTAGTGCTTTCTTTTACTGCGCAAATAAGAATAAATAAAATAAACTTCTAGGCTATTAAACGGTTTATTGATAAAAGTCATTAGTCACCTTTAGAGGAGCTAATGGCTACTAAGTCGCAATCGATGGCGTTAGTGGTTGAATAAATTAATATCGTAATACCTATTTAACAAGCAAAACATTTGGCGGGTCAAAATGGGGGTAAATGACCCAAACATGTGACAACAAAATACAGCTACGTGTGTCCATCTACATTGCCTATTTAGCATTTTAAAACTAGCTTGGAAATTTTTGGTAAGGATGCCTTATAAATTACGGCTCCAACTTCGGATTAAATTTAAAACCGCAAATTGGGAATGCCAACTGCCGTATTTTAAGCGCGAGGTAAAATAATTTGTATGGACTCAGAATTTTTTGTTTGTTTTTCTTTTTTGATATATGAATTAATCAAGGTTATAGCATACCTAATATGTACATTCATTTAGGTTCGTGGAAACTTCATAGATAGTTTTAAATAATATTTTAATGATGGAAAAGTGTGATCTTTGCAGTATCATAATATATCATATCATACGCACATAAAATGGCAGGGTTTATTTTATTTGCATCTAAATTAACACACTATAATTAGTAATTTTGTGTCAATAAAATAATTTTTCACTACATTTGCTCGTAATCTGCCTCTTATAAATACATATTAAATAAATAAAAAAATCCTGGGTATTAAACACGCGTGTTTTGTAACATTACGGCACTCGTGTTTTATGGTGATATCCCGATTAAGACACGTTGGCACCTTGCAGCAAGGTGCATGCATGAACACTGTGCATTCTTAAATTTATCGGGTTGTACTTACAGATTTTTTTAAATCTCTGCAATTAGATTCTTACTCGACTAAACAAATTAAATCCTTTTTGTGAATTAATTGATTATTTCTTCTTGGATATGATATAGAAAAGTTTCATTTAGTAGAACTATTTACCTAACTTTTAATAATATTGTGCATGAACTTGTATTGAATACGAAACTTGTCGAAACGGTTCGAAACACGTCGAGCGATATTCGACATTAAATACGTGAGTGACCCGTTTTCATTATATTTTAATATATGAATACGAAACTATTTATTTTATTTTGTATTGGCTGTTTAGTTAACATCTGAGCGCGCACTGTGCGAGCTTCACGAAAAAAAATTGTTGCGCGTCATTATATTTTATTTTACAAATATTTGTAAACATTGTTAATCCGTGTTTGATTATTATCAAAAATATTGACTCGTGGTGAATAGAAAAGTGATAAATATAGAATTGACGCCAGGAACCTATAGCATTTTGATTTTATGAAAAATATTTTTTCCTCGCAAATGTGTTGAAAAACGTCGTATGAAACGCGTGAGCTTTGATAATTACATCCTCGGCTCTCTTATCACGCTCACCTGCGGCTCGCGTGAACAATTCCGCCTCAGATGTAATAACTCATAATCAACATACCTAGCTCACTTGTAGCACAATGTACTTGTACTTATCTCTTCTTCTTCTTAAGGGAAACAATGATGATGGTTCTATAAAGAAGGTAGGTACCTTAAATAAAGCCTGACTATTTTATCGCAATATATACTTAGTTAGGTACTTACTCGAAGTTTGTCACCGGCAGAATAATCCATTTGATGTTCTACCTTAACGCAAATAAAATAAGGTATTTTATACAAAACGTTACGTTTGTGCACAGTGTGTTTGTAAAAAAGACTTTATTCATTTTGTCTTAAGGTAGTATACTAATCATCGGTGGTAAACTAAAAATAATTTACATGTAATGATATAATCTGTCTTCTTGCGGTGCCTTTACGTCTAGGAAGGATCTAGATTAACTGATAAATACATGTTGTGCATGTCAGTTGTTTTAAATAATGCTTCCAGATTCTCCCTACAGATTCTGCTTATATGACTAGATTTTTTTTTACCGCGAATATTATGATTCGTTATTACTTAGGTATATTTAGTAGACACTTATTTCAAAACAATGTTTGTCCAAGTCTGATGATATTAACCTTTTGAGCTTCTGAAAGAGAATGTAGTATTTTAACTACGATTATGCCAAACTATCATATTGCTCGTCTACATCGCAGCCTATCGATGCTATCGCTAGCAGCGTCAGAAAAATCGCGTATTTTTAAATAAATATTAGGGGGACAATATTACGCAAATCGAACTAGCCCCATAGTAAGCTCAATAACGCTTGTTATGGGTACTAGACGATTAAATATTTAATAGATATAAATACTTAAGTACATAGAAAGACATCCATGACTCAGAAACAAATATTCATGTCCATTACACAAATATTTTGCCCTTACCTAGGACCTTCAGCTTCGTAGGCAGCGTCACTGTCACTACTCACTAGGCTAACCAGTCGTCAGCATATTCGGTGCCGTATTTTATCTTGAGTTTGATCATGTTTGGTCAATTAACAATAACGTTTAGTTAGTTAGGTATTCATTAGAAAACTCGATGTTTTATAAAACCCACAGCCTAATCAAAGTACAAAAGTTCAAATTTCGAAATTACAAGTAAAACCGACCCTTTTTGCCAAACACGATCAAATGAAGTGGTAAGTGCTTCATGGAATAAAATGTTTCAATCCTAATGGAATGCTGTTTATTGCGTCCAATTTTGTACAACTTTTCATTGAATTCAATGAATCCGGGACCCAAAGTTTGAATGTACTTTGACGACTCATACCAACCGAAGTTTCGCTAGGCCACGTTTCGTGAGGTGCATAATAATGTCCACCGAACCAGATAAAAATGTCTAGTAAAAAGTACTTAACTAGGACTAACAAAATGATGACGAAATTATCTCCTTCCAAACATTATCAAGTACCTAAATAATTTGGACAGCTAACAGATAAACGTTATTAAAGAAGAATAACAATTTTAATTTTCAAATAACATTTCTTGATAATTCGGTCTGATATTTACCGTCATTCGGCACAAATGGAAAATCGTCAACAAGAATTAACCACTTTGAGACAGGGATTTTCACCATACAAAAATACCGGTTTTATTTCGTTCAATTTCGTTCTTTGGTTTATAAACCAAAGAACGAAATATATATATTATAATATCATTTTTGATCAGGCTGTCTAATAATACGAAAATATTACCTAAATACATGATAGAGTCCTACATTAAGAGCCTAAAATAATTCAAAATATTAAACTACTTCGGGGACTTTTGAAAAAACCGGTTCCGATTCCTGCTTTGAGATGGAACAAAAGTTTTTTTGTTTTTGAATTGAAATGTATCATTCATTTCATTTCATTTATTCCTAACAAAACATATATTATTGTGTAGAATCATCAACATCAATTATCATCATCTAAAAAGTCGGTTACGGAATAATATGACTTTTCCAGAAGAAATTTCTTGAGTCTTGCATTGAAGACTTTACTGTTCGTAACTGATTTAAACGCGGGTGGCAGCTTATTATAAAGGAACACAGCTTGATAGCTTGCGGCGTGCTTTGTGACATTGAGCGGATTGTCAACGACCTGATGTCTCTTTCACTGGGATTTTCATGTTTGTTAAGGTATTTTGTTTTGTCGAAACATATTTATAACCAGTTTTTTCTTGTGTAAAGTAATAAATCAAAACCAAATAGAGTTTTGTCCAATATATGATAGGTACATATTTAAATACGTGCTAAGTGAATGCTGTCTAATTTACCCCTCGTATGCTTTAGACATGGATCCGTGCAAAGCATTTGAACCCATTGTTTTACATATCAAAGTCATAATTTGATTGTACAATTTTGACATCCGCATACGAGGGGTTAACATTTAATATCGAAATCGATTATCTCGTACTAAAATGAATATGATGAATTTGTGATTGTTTTTAGGGTTCCGTAGCCAAAATGGCAAAAACGGAACCTTTATAGTTTCGTCATGTCCGTCTGTCCGTCTGTCCGTCTGTCCGTCTGTCCGTCTGTCCGTATGTCACAGGAATTTTACTCGAAAACTATAAGGTGTATTTGAATAAAATTTTGAGGATAGGTGTATTTTGTTAGCCGCTACAAAGTTTTGTAATTAAAATTACTAAAAAAAAATTTTTTAGGGGTGCACTCCATACATAAAACTAAAAGTCAAAAAATTTTTTTTCATTGTGACCCCCCGTGTGGCACATCAATCGATAGGCCTTTCAAAATAAATATAAGGTTTCTTAACATTTTTTTTGATTAAGTGAATAGGGTCGGAGATAATCGCCCCGAAAGTCACTAAAATTCTGTCCCCCCCCCTCTAATTTTTGAACGGTGTATTTTAAAAATATGAAAAAATTCATGGACACAGCGCTTATTAAGTTTATTCACCGAAAATTGTTTTGAACAAGATCGGATGAAAGGTTTCCGAGATATTGCTGAAAAACTGCCTTCCTCAAAGAAAAGGATGTAAGTGCCGTAAGATTTCTATGCCGATACGACCTTTTTAATAGGCACGGAACCCTTCGTTTTGCGTGGTCCGACACGCACTTGGCCGGTTTTTTTTTGAGTGGACGTTTTCCAATTGGGCGCATTTCTTTCGACGTATTACTATTAAGACATTTATTGAATTATTCAGGCTAAACTATTAACCATGTCGAGGTTTTTGAAATTGTAATTTTTTCAGATTCAACCAATAATTTCCAGTTGTCAATTTTCCATTTATGTTGAATGCCATAAAATGGGTTACCATTGTTTTACCAAAAAAAATTGACAAAGTATCACTTCACAAACAATTTTACGCATAATTTCATTTGCCAAATTATTATGTGGCAAATAAACTCTTCACATATAATTATAACACAAACCTAATGTTTGGCAAGTGAACGTTTAAACAAAGACTCGTACTAGGTACTTCAGTTGGAAAAACATATTTAATGCAAAATATAATATGGCAAATGATTTGCATCGTCAGTTTTCAATTTACCATTTCTATTAAGTCGTCTGCTTAGTCGATGACAATTTATTTGCATCTTTAGTTCAGTTATGCAGAAGATACAAATTTATTCACTGAAAGATATAATTTCAAAATATCTATTTTCGTAAAGTATAACGTTATTTAGATATAATATCAATTGATATATCGATTAAAGAGTAACACTTAGGTGTTATGAATACTTAGGTATTCATAATACCGATACTTAAAAGTATCGGTTTTGTTGTTATAGCTAACGTTCATTATATCTTGTGACCATTATTAATATGAAATTATATATTTTGTTATTATATCTCGTGAGACGACGCACCCGCTGGCCACCCTTCGGGCATTTAACTAAATATTTATTGTCTAAAGATTTTCTGCTTTAATAAAGTATTTGATAAAAGATCAAATGTCTCAATGTTATTTTCCGTGATAATATTTTTGTCTTTATACTTTTTGTCCTAACAATTCATTTGACAGAATGTTTATTGTCTTAACATTTTCTGCTTTAATAAAGTATTTGATAAGACCAAATGCCGGAACGTTATTTTCCGTGGTAATATTATGCTGAGTGAAAATTTGACCAAATGAAAATTTGCCTATTAAAATTATTCCAAAGATTGAATTACCAAACACAACGGTTGCCAAAATTAGTTTGGGAGTGAAATTTCACCAAAATAACTTTGGCAAAACGGCAGGATCTCTATGGTAAAATAGGTCTGAAAAAGTATGTGACGTTCATTTGAGACATTAAATTGGGATTTTCCGCAGTTTGCCTACAACACTTCTCCTTCCAACAAATTTATTTATGTCTTTTTATTATTAGGTAGGTACACAGTACACAGTTATGTCAAAATATCGTCATCATCCATCTATTCACTGCATTTGATGAAGGTGGAAAAAATATCAGACTTCCTATTTCAATTGATACCTAAGTATGTATTACAAAACAATTTATGAATGACATCACTACACAACCTATAACAGAAACCTAGACTAGGTAATATTGCAACACAATAGATACTAAATGCAATATAAACGAACGCCATTAAAAGTGTCCCAATTAGATACATATTTTATAGGAGAATCCATAGTGGATTTGCCCCAATTATGTTATCCCAAAACGGAACTACTCATATGTTATATTTGTTTACGATTTGATTCGGCCTCGGCGATACCGACGTGTCAATTCAATTAGCAATGTTTCGATATTTCATCGTCACAAATATTTCAGTCATATTGAATTCGTGTCGTGGTTATAATTGGAATCCAATTAAGATGTAAATCACGTATAAAAATTGCCTGGTAATTGTGTTCGATACAGGGTGTAATTTTGAATGTTGAAAAACTATTAATTTGAAGTTATCTCTCTAATCTTTGCTATATATTTCTATATCCTCTGTTAGGTAGGTGTTGTTATTATACTTGGGGCAGAATCGGAGAATCTTTTCTTACTCACCATATATTTTTTAAATTAGTATAATAGGATTTACTGATTTTGGACACTAGTCTAAGCGTGAGAAGATAGGTAACAGAGGGACGTATAATTGAGACATCCCTACTTTCAGGTCTCGAAATCTAGGAATGATTAAGGTATGAAAGAAACATGATTTCCTAGACCATGTTTCCTTTTGTCAGCAAGAGCGCTGCAGGTAGGTATTGCAGCCCAGTATAAATATTTAAGTTTATATCTAGCATTAGACCTATCTCGTAATGTAATGTTTTAAATCTCAAAACCTAACGGCGTCTTGGCATAATGTAAGGAACGTGAGTTTAAGATTTATATGACTAAGTTTCTACTTAGATACTTATTCGTATTTATAGAAAGGTTTAATCGCCCGTAGCTGCAAATAACTTTCTTACCCTTGATCCCAAGAGACTCATAACGAGGGGACCCGGAAATATTCTGAGACGAAAGTGTAGATAACTAGAGCATGTTAGATCAAGTTGAACTGCGCCAGTAGTTAGAATTTAGTATGGGTACAAATTGTTTTAGAAAATTTGCCGTAAAAGGCGCAGACTAAGTAAGTGATAATGATAATCTATTAAACAGATAACGTGAAATAGTACATTATTGCCGTGGCCGGGAAGGAGGCAATTGCAGGCTGAGTATTCGTTTAATTATAATACGAAGCCTGCAATTGCCATTCCGGCTAAGGCTAATATAGTGCTTTTCTCAAAAATGGGGGCATAATAAACTTTAAATATCGTTGCACAACGTGAAAATATTAGTGATTTCCCGCCGTTTTTCTTTTTAAACCGAATCGCAAGTGTATTTTTCCACCGAAAAACGCAAACTATTCGAGACACATAGAAAAACGTCGCGTTTGCAAGAGAAAAATACGAGTTGAATTGGCTGAATACGATCTGTGCCGCCTTTTATATGCCGTTTTCAACTTTTTAAAAAGTTTGGTACTCGACAGATAATAGTACATTATTCACCTTGGGCGGTAATAAAGAGCGTTCGGCTCGGGCGTCAAATACCTGCGATCTGAGACATTCTTTGTTTTACCGCTCTAGGTAAGTAATGTACCTACTATTGTGGCTTACCTACGTACGAACAGTTCTAGTATAAAAGCTTGTAAAAACAAAGCTTACAATTTAATAGTTGTACTTAGTTACAAGGAATGTTTGTGTAATTTAATAAATTGCACCTAGTGGTTAAAACTTGGGAGCTTAACTACGTTTTCTTACTTAATTGCAATGCAAATGGCTTTCCCAAGTAGGTACTCAGTCGTGATAGAAATACGCAAACACTATTAAAACCAGAACAAAAAAAATAAGTACTAACTAATAAGACCAATTGAAACTTTCACAAATTGCAGTCATTATTTCAATCTTGGATCATTTACCTTTTTGCTTACAAGTTTTTGACGTTCATTATTATGGTTTATAAGATCATCGTCATCTTCAGCATAAATGTCCACCATCTCATCTCAACACTTTATTTAATCGGGTTATAATATGTTCCAGCCGCCGGCCTGGGCACGTAATGATCACGGAACGGTGAAGTGAATCATTCTTTTACGCATTCAGTCACTTGCCGCCCTCTTACAAATGGGCGTAGCTACAGGACTAGTTAGTTAGTTAGTTTTACTGGGCATTTTCCGCAAGTCGACATCCAATGTGCCTATTTTGCGTGAAACGGCAGGGAGGCGCTACTCTAACCACCCCAGCTCCTCTAAAAAGTTTAAGAGTGCCTTGGTATTACTGACTGCGTTCCGTAGTGTGTCCGGAGACCCTAGGTGCTTAGCTACAGGACTATTATAGAGAGGTACCTATGGCACAGCAGAACGTCAAATGCTCATTATGACTATTCTATTCGCAAGCGTCCATAGGTTACGCTGTCTACTGGTGGCTACTCCGTGATGATATAAAAAATGGGCGACCTACTACGAATTGCGAAGACGCAGTCTCCACTCTAGACCATTAATTAGCCTATTTATCAATCAGAACTAAGCTAAACAGATCGCTAGTTTTTGTACACCAGAAGGACGCAAGCTATCAGCCATCACGCATGAATAGTAGGAATTTATTTAGCCTCATACTTCGCACGGCAACCATAACCACTCACGATAATTACCATGTTTGCGGAGTTAACAGCGCAACCAGGATACATTGTGTGATATCATATTAGTCATAAATGCTAATAAGCCTAAGTACTGTTTTGTCATATTACATAGTAACATGCAGGTACAGATTCCAGCAGATTCATCGTAACATTTAGGGTATTTGGTTCTAAAGATAATATCGGGGATATAGAAATAAAAATATTTGCGGATAAATACTGGGAATAACTATACTCAATATTTACCTAAGTCTACCCATCTCTCTATTTTATTTTGTTACTCTATATCTGTACCGTAGAATACGCCTGCTTTGCCATCAGGGAGATCTTTGCCCTAAAATCTAATTTTAAACAAATCTGTTAATCAACGAAAACACAACAAGCAATATGAAAAAAACGTCAATTGAAAAAATGTAATAAATATTACTACTTAAATATGCTTGGTAACATAAATTATTTTGAACAAGTAAACGTAAAATAAAACATGAGTTTCTTAGTGCTTTCTTTGATATTTCCTTTTCCTTTTTATCAAGGTTCCGCATGACTAAACGCGTCCTTACGGACATCGCATTTTGCATCTCGAATAAAACGTTAGCAGTAAAGTTTCGTCCAAAGTTTTCCAGCATTCATGTTTAGATTATTGTGCAATTGCTTTTTGGATTCACCTGAATATTTTTCGCGTTTGAATACCGGTATCTGTTTTCAAATCTGGTTCATATTTCGTTTCTATTGTTGACTATGAATTTTTGTCTTTATTTATAACTGGTTGGTGTTAAATGTTGACTTTTGTTATAAAGATTTTATTTAGATATGTACTTAGTTATGCGCTTTTTGGTGCTGTTATATACTAGCTGTCGAGTCCGTGTTTCAGAAATAAAACTTGAACGGTGAACAAATCAAAGCGATAGATATAGTTTGTGTTACTTAAAATTACGTTATTAAAATGCACTTAACGTGGATACTTTTGTTGCTGTTCTATGAAATGAAAAGATAACTTAATATTTTTGCTATTTTATAGTAGATTGTACAACAAGTGCATAAAACGAGCCATTTTACCTGAGACGTTTATATATCCACTCGAGCCACAACAGGGGTAAAATGGCGTATTTATGCTCGAGTTATACACTGCTTTTCACAAATATTTGCAAAATAAAATACAATAAAGCTCATTCCCGGCACTTAACTTTTTAAGTTTTTATTTTAAATTTTCAACACGTGATATATTATTTCATACTGGCAAATTATTTAATATCTTGATACGTTTTTAAATATTAATTAACTGATTTTTTATCTGGTTTTATTAATTAATAAATAGAAAACACGTAAAGGATTATGATGTGATACAGTGATACAGTTTTTACTAGTACGGAGAACAGAGGACGCTTACTCACTGTTTTAAATTACCCATGTTGTTACCAGATATTTGTACCTATTATGTAAGCAGTTATAACCTATATGAAGGCTAAATATTTTTTTTTTTTTTTTATTAAAACAAATCAAATAAAATAACAAGTTTATTATACGAAGTTTTATTGTGCGTGTGGCTGGTAGGACCGATTATCTTAGTCTATAAAACAAAAACTTTGTGTACTAGAGCATAAAAGTGGCATTTTGGGTAGCCTACATCCAGCACAAAGGCGCACTGCACTTTCCAAGCATGAGAAGTGAAAAAGATTTTTTCTCAAAAATGACCCGCAAAGTGTACACAAGTTGCTACATATTGGAAGGTAAAGTGTATAGTTTGAGGTCTGATCAAAATTAAAAAATTAAAAACATTGCAGGCCGCCTGGAATGTTACATAATAAATTCCTTTTTTTGTCGAGTACCAATCTTTTTAAAAAGTCGAAACCGGCATATAAAAGACGGCACAGGTCGTATTCAGCCAATTGAACTCGTATTTTTCTGTTGCAATCGCGACGTTTTTCTATGTGTCTCAAATAGTTTGCGTTTTTCGGTGGAAAAATACACTTGCGATTCGGTTTAAAAAGAAAAACGGCGGAAAATCAGTAATATTTTCAAGTTGTGCAACGATATTTAAAGTTTATTATTCCCCCATTTTTGAGAAAAGCATTAGCCTCAGCCGGAATGGCAATTGCAGGCTTCGTATTATAATTAAACGGACTCGCAAGCTCGTCCGTTTAAACAAATACTCAGCCTGCAATTGCCTCCTTCCCAGCCACGGCAATAATGTACTATTTTGTAACTTATGTACCATTTAAATCTATTCAATTCGCCATAGAAAACTATGACGTCACTACTCCATAGTATTTATCTATAAACTTCATACTATGATTAGAAGAGCAATTTGACGTTTGATAAAAAGTTGCTTATAGTCCAAACATATTCCTATCTTCTTGAGATCGGTTATGTATTTCCAGACATTCCTTTAAAAAAAAACATTATTATTTTCGGTTCTGTCATCAATAATGAGAGTATTTGAAGCATAGGTACATTGAATTAGATTCTTCTGACCGACCGAATAAAATAAACACTTTTGCGGTTGTTAGGAATTGGACCCTTAACCCTCATTACAGCAATTTGTGGAGGAACGGCTTCGTCGGGTGTATTAAATGTTGTTGTACGTCTGTTTGCATATCTATTTTATATTTCCTCCTAATGCAAATTTTCCCACCGATTTTTTTACATATCTACGTACAATTCTTGCTTGCTCAGTTGCTTCTCACTGCGAGAGAGTCACCCATAGACGACACGTCCCTCAAGAATACAACCAAGAAGATGGAGAAAATGTTATATTGTAGTTGGGTCGTTCTTCTTTTTTACCGACAATGAACCGAGGTTTTTCTGTTTTTGTGGTTTTTGAACTATCGAAAATTGAGGTTTTGAAGTGCGATTTAAAAAAAAAATGCATAGGTTTCTTCATTAGAACTAATTAAAGTTTCCTTTCTGGCCAATATAAATATTTATTTACGGTTGGTTTCTAAAAAAAAACATGTGACAAAGTGGACTCTTTCAGTGGGGACAACATTTTGGTTTACCACTCTGTCACGGCATTCTACGAAAAAAAAAAACATTTAAAAAATGCTAGTTAGAGAAAGTGAAATATTAAATATCACTAATTAATAAAGTAATATGGACGTTCATTCGAACATTATAAAACCGTAAACATCATTACTCAAATGAGATGCCGTAATAAGACGAAGGACAGGCTATTGTCGGTCGAAAAGAAGAACGACCCAGTTAGGTTGCTAGTCGATCGCCCGTATCAACCATCATCATTATCATCAGCCTAAAGGCGTCCACAGCGATATAGGCCTCCCCCAAAGAGTGCCACAATGTCCGGTCCTGCGCCACCCGCATCCAGCGCGCTCCCGCGACCTTTAACTGATCCGCTTCATAGTCCAGGCAATGAACTGACAACTTGTATGGAAAAAATGACAGATTTGGAAATAATTTATATTAGCTATTTTTTTTAATGTAACGGATATATTATCAATTAAATGGTTACCTAGAGGCAAAATCCAACAAAAAATCAGACATCAAAAAAAATCAATATTTAATTAGCTACCTAAAAAGTCCGAATAAATATTATTATTTTTTTATCTTTATTTAGGTTCATTTACATTTGCTTTAAGATATTCAATATAAATAAAATATAAAAGACAATTAATGTTTAATTTAAATCTATATAATTACTTCCGGGTGGAAAGTTTGTTGGATTCTTGAATAAAGCATCTTAGAATAACGTTTTAGAATGAAATAAAGAAAAAAAACGCTATTATAAATTAATGTTTTTCGAAACAGTATTTTGCCTGGAGTATCAACCCTATTCCCAAAAATGATAAGTTAAATTAAGACAATTTTAACCATCTAGTTTTGTCATTGATCGGTATCATAAGATATAGGTATTTATCCTCTAGGATAAAGTTGGACCGTTTGACAGTAATTTTAATTAGGCGGCACATTTATGTCTGCGTATTTTATCTTAACAGGTAGACTCCTAAAAAATCGACATAATTGCAAAATTCGAACATGTTTTAGATCTTATCAGACGATTGTGACTGGAATAATAATTTTAAAAGACCATTAAAACATCGTCCGAAAGATAACTGTACTTGTCCGGTCATGTGGGGCCTAACATATTTTGCGAGATAGCGGGCGTGGTCTAAATGTCATATTCATGAAATTTATTGAAACAGAGTGGGCAAATGCCGTGATAACATTTATTTTATTTTAAATGTGGGATGGCATTTCATTTATCTAATAGACTAGGCCCGCGCGGAGCCACTTACGTATTACAACGAACACAGACATAACCGCGGGATAGTATAACCTATGCCCATCACAGGAACCATTCTACATTCTGATGATTTAGAAATGGGATCAGTAGTAGAGATACCCGTAACATACTCACCTAACGATAGTTCAGTTAAAATGGCATACCTCTACTCGTAATTTTGCATGTCGGATGTTCGACTGAATACTGAGACGCGCATTTAAGCGTAAGACCCTTTGTAAACGTATTCTGGCCTTTGAGTATTAAGCCACTGGAGATATCATAGACAGGCGACCCCCTCCGGCAAAGTACATTGGTCAACTGTTCAACCACGTTATATAAAACTACTTAAAGTCGCTTCACCGTCATTTTGTATCGTTCCGTGTCGCGTGACGTTTCTCTCGAAAAATGGTGACTTGTGCAATATTATCATGTAAAAGGTGATCTGACAGCTCAAATTCGCAACAAGTTCACGTTTCCTATCATAGGTAAGTATTTTTACTAACTATTAAATGTGTATTGAAGTACAATCTCCATTTAAAGAAAATACCGTTAGCGATACGTAAACGACAGAACGTAAACATGATTATAAGTGGTAAGGGTTCGAATCGGTCTTTAGGGATGTGATAAAGTAAGAAAGGCGACTCAACATTTGAATGAATCATTCATTCATTCAATCACTGCAGTTTGTTTAATAGTCAGTTTTTTATTAGATATTGAATTAAATAGTAGGTATAGATGTATGTTACATTTAAATCTTGTAAGGTGAATCAGAAAAATTACTTTTCTCTGGACTTACGATGTTGAAATTTAGTCTTAAAAAGAAATGAATTATTGGCAAAAAAAAATCTAGGTAAAAGGAATACATTTAGTGCGGGACTATGAGTGTATGTGTTATGTACTATTATTTATAGTATTATACTTTATTTAATATAATTGTATGTCCTTTTAGATTTCCAAAAAATCCCTATATAAAGGAGAAATGGAGAACAATTTGTAATTACGAAAATTATTCTTGGAAACCTACACGTACAAGTGTTATCTGTTCGTAGCACTTTACTCCGGAAAGCTACAAAAATGATTACGTGTACAATAAACTTATTCATTTTAAAAATCAATAAAAATACTAATTAATAAAAGTCTTAAGCGGGTCTTAAAAATCCCTACCAGAGAATTTAAATTAATAAATATGTGGTAATTCTAATAAAATTAACAATTTATTTTATTGCTTTCCCTTTGCTCATTTATGTTTTGAAGTAACTTTATAAATGTGGTGAAAGCTGAGCCTTATTAAAATATAATTGCATATACATAGGTTCTTGCAAATACCAATCAATAAGTATCAGCCCGGAAAACCGCGGGCGAGAGTTCATTCCACAGTTTAACTGTGCGAGAGGGCTAAGAACACTAGGGCACATAATTACAGACAGACATATATACAAACAAACATTTTTTTGGGTAGTATCTTCAATGGACAGAATTTTCACTTTTACAATTTAATAATAAATAGTATAAGATAATTCAGTTCATTCATCAAACTAATTTGACTCATTCTTCAGATGTCTTCGATGTGTCCCATCACTAACTTGTTCGCATGTATGCTGCATCAGTTACGTGAAAACTCTGTCTGTGTGCGTGTAATTTTTGATGTGTTGAATTTTTTTGTAGTGTGCGTTTATCGCAACAACAAAACTTGTGTCTGTTGAGTTATTCCTCTTTTGGTGGTGTGCTATACGTGTTTTACCTCGCCCCCCGCCAAAAGTGGCGAAAAAATTTGTTCGAAGAGTTTACGTCATGGCATCTCCAGTGGCTTAATACTCAAAGATTCTGGCAAATAACCGATTCTTATTCTTAACTTTTATATAATAATAACCGTATAGAATATTATATACCTACTGGTAAAAGATTTTTTAAAATTAGATTTTTCCAATAGACCAGGTACAAGCTCTTAAAAACATTACCTCTTTGTAATATTAAAGATTCTGGTTCTTCTTAAAACGTAACGAAATGATATTATATTGAAATACTTGTCCCATGCGATTACCGTCGAGAGCAATCAGGGGGATATCCCTAGAGTCGAGAATCGGAACACTCTCTTTTGATTGGGTGTGGGTTTATTGTTAGTTGTAACAGTAGTATGTTTTCATGTTATAAATATTCTATCTGTAGTTTTACTGGTTCTATAAAATAAGTCATATAGTACAGACCATCCATCCTGTATCATATCCATGTGGTATATTATAAAAGAGTTTCAGGCGTATTTCATATCGACCCTTCACGAGTCGCATTAGGTCAAACATTCTTAAGTAAACCGGCGTTAATATGGTTATCTTTTTCCCCAAGAGCTGTATGGACAAGTGTTAAATTGTATAATATCTTGAAATGGGGTATCAGCGGAAAGAAATATATTAGACCAGCACGCCACTGCCCTTTTTTTCATTAATAATTCTCATACTGATAATGAACTACATTCTTACCGCATCTTCATACACATAACATATTTCAACTTTTACAAATCTGATGTCGCTATATTATTGGGAAGTTTTTGCGGGAGCATCATTTGAGATGCTAATATAAAATTCTCAATTGTTTTGCATATGCATAAAAGATAGTCTGAAGCTGTTGTAACTTACTTAAACTTTAGTTACCTAATATTGTAGTGCCATACAGGGTATCCATCCACCACCACCACCACCATCTACCATCATCTACCATCTTATATTTACCTATGAAAGTAATAAATATACTGATTACTGAACCTTTCAGCTATTAGCAGAACGACCCTACGCGACCAGGCTGCTTTAAATGAAGTACCTATATAGATAAATCTGCTCGGGACCCAAACAAACATAAAGCAAAACATCTTAATACCGAGAGTTTCGTACCTAGTAGGATAACATTTCATCGTACACTGTATACCTATGATACACCAGTAAAAGCCAAAATTCTACGTTTACTTTTATAATTATTATGTTTACCTACTTAATCAAATATTGGTGTAATAAAATGATTCAATGAAAATTATAGTATTTCGTGGGATTTATAAAGGTGATAACATCCGTAAATCGTTGGAAGGTCGTTGGCTTGCGGGACTTACTCACGCCTCTGGCTTTTTACAAAAGGATGTGAATACTAATGAACTTATTTAAGAAATAAAAATAACAACATTTTAATCTTATTACTATGAAGTAAAAAATATATATTTAGTCTTTTAATTACATTATTTACATATTGCTTCCTGCTAAAGCGCTTCTTTTAAATTATCTCGTATGTATGCGCCTTAAAACCTAAATACTTCAACTTCCGATGAATCATCGCCTGGAATGTCCTCCACGTGAATGATCTTTTCCACGTTTTCGTTAAAAGTGACGACTGATTTTCTTCGATTCTTGTTTGACCTTTCACCAAATTCGTCTTCGTCGGCAGAGTTAGCGTCGTCTTTAAGCTTGTCTATGGATTGTATAACTATAGGCAGAGTAGTGTCGGTTGGTGCTACATTAATTATTGTGTCGAACGCATCCTCCGGGTTCACTTGCGAAGTTTGCGCTTTAGGAGCGACTTCTTCTATAGGGGCGTCAAGCATTTCTTGAAGCCTTCGTTCACTCCTCTTCAACTCATCTATATTGAGCCTTGGTTTTTTCAAACTGTCTAGTTTTGGAGGCGTGCCGAGTGCTTCATTTCGAGACGCTATACTGTTCGCGTCGCTAAACTGTTCGTAGTTTCGTGCCTTTCTCCTGTAGACAATGATATGAATACATGATTTAATATTAGTTATGATAACACTAGTAAAAATATGTTAGCAACGGTACTCTTACCATCTGAGGAAGAACCATAGGGCAATAGCCAGTATTAGTATGAAGAGCAGGACACTTAGGACTATTGTAGCCACTAATAGACCTGTATCACGTCCTGCACCGCCGTTTATCTCGCGGCTTTCTAGATAATCTTCCAGCGATATTGTGCTCGTGACATCGACCCCAGCTAACACATTCTCAGTTATGTCGCTGAAATTTTAAAGGTTTTTTATTAGTAAGAATGCTGATTTAGGTGCAGTGAATCGAATTGATTATTATCTTACTTTGCAAGCTGGGTGACTGCCACTGGTTCGCGATCGATTACGCCATATACATAAAGCTGCAATGACGCTCCTTCGGCGGTTATATCTCGCTTGTGTCTTGCATTCGTAGAATCGGCTGGGTCATCAGATATGACCGCGGAGCTAAGGACTTTGACCTCGTAGCCCACAGCGGAACTTATGTTGCTCAAAATAGCTTCCTCCTGATCTAGGAATGCATTGCGAACAGTAACCACAGCGATGTGACTCGTGTCTATGAGTTTAACCTAGAATGAGATAGTCTAATATTACCTACTATTGAGTTTTCCACCTTATGACCAATTACAATGACAAATTATTAACAAGTGATAATCAATGATTTCTTTTGGGTTAAACTGAATTACGTTTAGGTATTATTTTGCCAGAGCCTATATGAAATTCTGCTTACCACAATATGTAGCCTTTAGTGTTTTATTTACTTAAATTAGATTTTAATGTTTGGTTAATGTACCTATAGTTACATGGCAATATTTGAAATGGCAATATATGCAATGGTACCTACTTTTAAGTATTAAAATATTTAATCATATATCATTACCATCCCCGTTTTCCCGTGTTGTTTAGGTCGGAAAAACTACAAATAAGTACGTAAAAGTTACCATAAGCTGCATAGAGGTAGTTAAGCCATCTTCTCTCCCATTGAGGTCAGTCACAGAGACAGTGAGGATCTGGTCGTGCGACAGGCTCGCCCCGTCCCTGACGTGGACGGACCCCGTAGACGACGACACTGCCAGCAACTCTGATGAACTCCAGAACGACAGGGCGGCATTCTCACCGACGTCAGCATCAGTAGCCTAACGAAATACAATATACCCATAAAATATGCGAACATTCATCCACTTTTTAACTTGAGATTGGAGTCACGGAATGATGCGTGACTTTTTTGCGGGAGCATCCACAATAACAGCTTAAACATTAACTCACAGAAGGCATTTGGTATGAAAATGTGTTTTCGCTTGAGAGATAAATAAAATTCCAAGTGGAGATTTAGGTGCGCGCTGATGTCAAAGACGTGAAATAAAGTATTTAAATGGCCGTTATGAATGTGAATTGTTCATCACACATTATTCTGTTGCGGAAATCTTAGAAATGAAAAAGACGGAATAAATAAAATGGGTATTACGAATTTATGAGTTGCCTTAGTAATTCAATAATTATAAACAGTCATCCAGTTTACCTTCAGCTCGGCCAAAGCTCGAGGAAGTACAACATCTTCAAGTTCAGGAATAGGGTACCCACATACAATAGGCACATTTTGACTGCCGACAAATATGGGATAGTTGTCATTTATATCGTTAACTATCAAATTAACGAAGCTTCTCCTGGAGTTATACAAGATGGTGTCAGTGAGTATCCATCTGTTACTTCCGTATTCATAGGGCCCAAGCCAGTCAAGTCTGGGGTTTGTTGTCGACCGCTTGGTGCGACTTTGTGTGTCGCTGTCGCATTCCAAAACCAGCTCCACTTGGACTTGCGACAATGCCATGAAAGCAATTCGTGGGTCTTCTCTGTCGATTCCCCTGGCGTGTAGACCTGCGTCGTCTACGTACAGCCAGTCTTGGTCGAGCGGCCAACGATTGGTGAGTCTGAACTGGCAACCAGCTTGAGCAACGCTGTCGAGGACAACTAGGTTTTCATGTGGCTCCTCCTCGTCTCTGTCTAAGATAATGAGAGGTGGGAGCGCGTGGTCGTCTCCACAAGTTGCAGCAACTTCTATAGACAGTTGTACCTGCACAGTACCATACATAATTGAATTAATCCAGTGTAAAATATGCTTCACTAAACTATCTAATAAATTATATAACGCCGTCACACAATGTGGGAGTAAAATGTTGAGCCATTTAAATGTAGCCTAGTTTGTATACTTCGAGACTCTTGCAATTTTTACAACGTTAACGTTAGAATAGAACACACATAATTTCATCATGTCTAAAATCGGTTTGTATAGAATTTGCAAGAAAAAAGATTACGCAATCGAAATTCTCATACCCTAGCTGTGGCTTGTACTTGGGTGATAGTTGAAGTGGCTATCGCTTCGAATCTGTATACGCCAGTATTGGTCGGTGCAGACAAGTGTATTTCTCCTTCGC
This sequence comes from Epinotia nisella, assembly GCA_932294315.1. Classification (NCBI taxonomy): domain Eukaryota; kingdom Metazoa; phylum Arthropoda; class Insecta; order Lepidoptera; family Tortricidae; genus Epinotia; species Epinotia nisella. Next base: position 16,918,175 of record OW028681.1, read on the forward strand.
TGTTAATCGAAATTCTTTGTCGAAGATGAGCTGGAAACAAAACCAGATAAGAGATAAGTGTTTTTTTTTTTCGTTATTTTTCATCTTTGTTTGAAGATCTTTAAAAAATAACAGAAAATAAGTGTCTTATGTCGCTGAAGATAATTATTTTAATGTGACGAATGTCAAAATGCATCACCACATTAATAAAAAAGATACAATGATACAGAATTAATGTTTTAGCTCTTTTAAAATATCATTTCGCGTGAGTCGTCCGATAGCTATTAAGCGTGGGAGTCGGGTCGATGAATTGATTTTATTTGCGGTTTACCTGCTTCAATCGGTTTTTAGGTTTATTTAAATTTTATTTTCGAACCTTTTTAATTGAATTAATTGGTCCCTACCTAACTGTATTAATGATGAGTTGAGATTACGGCTTCCTAACTTTTTATTGATTTAATAAGAACCAAAAAAAAATAAGCGGTGTACAAGTTCATTTTAGCATTTTGTTTTATGTCAAAATTGCATGTATTGTGTAGTATGTATATACATAGTATGTAGGTGTTTTGTATTAGCTCCAGCAATCCAGTCTTATTTCAGTAAAATAATACTTGTAGGTACACATTTTCGTGGTAAGATACTGAAGATGATTGTATTATGCGTACTTTAATAACACGCACACTGATTTGATTCTAAAAGACGTAAATTCTGTTTAGGAGTTAGGTGAGAGCAAAGTTTTGCTTCAGTACACTGTAGTAGACTGAACATAATTACATTTTGATTATAATTTACGCCTTAAAATAAGTCTTTGATGCTTTTGCATGTGCTTGCTAATGTATGTAAACCAGGCGCTTATGTTAGTAGTAATTTTTCTTCGGGGTTTTTTATTTATTTTTCATTTAGGTTAAATGCAATGTTGGTTCTACTCGTAAAATAATAAAACAGCATCGTCTAACCATTGTTGAATTGTTTCGATGCTCAAGTCCACAGTCCAAAGCTTGTACTTATTATTATGGATATTTTGATGCGAGTAATGAAAGAGGGTACGTTTAAAGTGGAACTTCCATACAAACTGTACCCGTTTACATTGTGAATTATGTTGGGCAGCTAAAATATGTAAGTTGTGAGGGCATTGATATGATCCCATTAAGGGATTTAATTCACATTCAATATGGAACTGCTATTTTAGATAAGAACGTTATTATTTATATGTTCAAGTAGTGTCCAGAAACATTTCGCAAGGACAATAATTAATAAAAAATCTCGGGAATTATTCTAACTTTTATCTTAATTTGATGGCGTCGTGACGTGTGAAATATTTTGAGAATCATGAGATCATTATTATAAATATAAATTTTATTGTTGCACAGTAACGAGTTAAATATACTGAATGCCATAAGGCATTCTCTACCAGTTAACCTTTAAGTCAAACAGAAAATAATACTTGCTTGCTTTGAATATAACATCCAAGTAATATTATAAATGCGAAAGTTTGGACGTTTGGATGTTTGGATGTTTGTATGTTTGTATGTTAGGATGTTTAGATGTTTGGATGTTTGGATGTTTGTATGTTTGCATGTTTGTATGTTAGGATGTTTAGATGTTTGGATGTTTGGATGTTTGGATGTTTAGATGTTTGGATGTTTGTTACTCAATCACGTAAAAACGGCTAAACGGATTAAGATGAATTTTGGTATACATTATGGTCTCTAGCCTGGATTAACATATATAATACTTTTTTCACTTCTCATGCTCGAAAAGTGTGTCATATTAGGCTTAGCAAGCGGGGCTAAAGTCATACATGTAGCCCCTAGGGAAAATATGTATAAATATTTATGATTTCTAAAACATTTAATTTGACCAATCAAAACACATCGCTGTATTAAATCCACCAATCACCACTCTTTAAAAAGCATTTGTATTTGCTATCAACTAACCAGATTACAGCGAATATTAAAAACAACCAATCAGAAACCAGAATTAATTTAAATATCAGGTGTTTTTTAGTCCCTAACTCACAATAATTATTAAAACAAAAACGCCTCTGGCCATCAACGACGCGCCTGTAGACGGTCAGCCGGCCAATACACGGTAATTAAATACTGATGATCCACCATAGTTGTCTCTTTCTATAACATGCAATGAGAAAGAGACAGCGCGTGGATCGAGTGATAGATAATACTTCACCGTGTATTGGACACCTCAGAGGCGATTATTCGTGGTGCCAATATTTTGTATCTGTGTCGAAGCATGTTTATTAAAAAAGTATGCCGCCAAATCGAATAATCTTTGCGCCGTGGAATTTATTATTGATTGTGGATGGATAATCTTTGTTTTACTATTTTCTCGCAGTCGAAGTGAAAAGTAGAGTGTATAACTCGGGTCTAAAAGCCATATTACCCCTCGAAATATTTTCCCTCGCTTCACTCGGGAAAATATCCATCTCGTGGTAATATGGCTTATTTTAGCCCCTTGTCATACAATCTACTATTATCCCGCGAATCATCCTTTAGGGGGCGGAATGGGGGGCGAAAGTTTCTATGGAGCTATTATATAAACGCTATTATATAAGCTATTATATAAAAATCGCGGGCAGAAGTTAGTAACATATAAATCCTCCTCAACCACCTGTCTATAGTAAAACTCGCTGTAGCAGGGTATTTATTTTAAAGGAACATGATTTTGTATAGACATTTGCAGTCTTAATAATTTATTAGTCTCTACTATTGATAAAAATAATATCAAAATATGCTATGTTTGTCCAATCAAATATAATAATCTGGTGCAGTCAGTTGCAGATAAACGTGTCCGTGTCTTGCATAGAAGTTTGTATGCAGGGGGTCACGTTTCTCCGCAGCTGAATATATGTTTCGTGGTGACAGGTAATGTCACAATTGACGTGAAGTTGCACAGATTAGCGCAGACTCTGCCCTAATCTGGGCAGGCAGAGTGAAGTCCTCTATCGTCAGAGGCCAACATCTTCTTTCGGGTATTGAGCCAGCGTAGTAAGAAGAGGTTCGTCCACAAATGATCATCATATTTTGCCTACTTTTGACCACCCCTTTCCCTTGGTGATATGATTTATGACTTTCACGCTATGTAAAAAAATTACACGTGGTTGTCCTCTCACAACCATCGTGATCGTTCGTGATATCACCCCCATGATGATCACATGATTTCTGGACGAGCCCTAATTAATAGCAAATATTTACCATCGTCGAGGGTGAGGGAGTATGCCACGTTCTCTCCATTGCTGGCTGAGGCGCTGAGCTGCCCCACCAGCCCTGTTTGCGTCATGTCTGCTCGAAGCACGTATGATGGCGATCCGAATACTACTGTTGGCAGCTCTGGTGTTACTGTAAGTGCAATGGATTCTTGAAAAATAACAGCACGCTGAGCAAACTTTTACCACCGTAAAAGAAGATAGGTTTTTGATTATACAGGGTGGAAAGTTAAAACGGGGCAGTAAGGGCAGCTACTAGATCCCTTGCCACCACGCAAAAATGGCATTAGGATTTCATTCCTAACTTTTTAAGTGATGGCAATCTTCATACACAGATTTTTGAAAAAAAGTACAGTCAGCGAAAAAATCATCAATTTTGACGATATTTTTTTTAATGCCATTCGATCCCATTCCTATTAAGGATCAAAATACTCTTTGGGACCGACTAAGGTTTAACTACTAGAACGTCCAGAAATCAAAGAAAACTTTTTCCATACAGTGAGTATGGGAATCCCAAAGTGCAAGTAGTCCTTTAGTTAGACGATCATCAAATTGTATGGAGACGGAGAATTTCATTTAGATTAGAAACGAGAGAATTCATTCCATTGTAAAAAAAAACAAACGCATTCCCGTATTCATAAACGTTACTATGTGTACAGTACTCACGAGCGGACAGGTGCTGTAAAACCCTTACCTTAGTAAATTTTAAGTTTCGAACAGAATTTCTGAATACGGATGTTAGTATTCTTTTTACAAACTTTTTACAGAATAAAGCTGGCCGTCATTAAATAAAACCAGAATTGGCATAAAAAACTACATGAGCAAAATTAGCTTTGGGATTCCCATACTCACTGTATGGAAAACGTTTTCTTTGATTTCTGGGCGTTCTAGTAGTCAAACCTTAGTCGGTCCCAAAGCGTATTTTGATCCTTAATAGAAATGGGATCGAATGGCATTAAAAAAAATATCGTCAAAATTGATGATTTTCTTGCTGACTGTACTTTTTTCAAAAATCTGTGAATGTAGATTGCCATCACTTAAAAAGTTAGGAATGAAATCCTAATGCCATTTTTGCGTGGCGGCAAGGGATCTAGTAGCTGCCCTTACTGCCCCGTTTTAACTTTCCACCCTGTATATCTTTAATTTCTTTCAGTGATCCCTTTTTCTTTAAAATTTATGCGTAAATAGTAGGTATTGCACACAGTTTTATTAAGTATCTTATCTTAAGGCTTGTTCACGAAAAAAAGTACTTATTCAGGTTTTCAATATGAACTGACATTTTTTAAAGAATTTAATTAAAATGAAGGTCTCTTCACCTATCGTTTCGAGTGGCATTTTGGATATTTATATCAGCTGCTATCCATTTTTGGGCTAACTTTCGAAATCTCTGGATTGTAGTCTTAGATTTTGTAATTTTCACTTTTGGATCATAGAGGTTCTTTTTTTCGTTTACTCAAATATATTATCGATGCTATAATGTTCCGCGAATATCTTTTCCATACTCTTAATTACCGTTTGCGGGTCATAAATTATTTTAAATCATGCCAGAAGTAGATACATTTCTATACAATCATTTTAGCCTTAAAATCACCCGAAGGACCCATCAAAAGAAGAAAACAGAACCGTTTTGTCACAATATATTAAACCAACACTTTCTTTATTGTGCTGTTGTTGGTTTTTTTTGTCTTTAATACGAGTATAATACGTTACGTTTTTGTACGACATTGGTGACAAACAAGTGCAAGGCCCGCCTGCTGGTAAGCGATCAACGTAGCCTATAGATAGACGCTTGTAACTCCAGGGATATCACATGCACGTTTACGACCCTTAAGAATTTAAACACTCCTTTCTTGAAAAAAATTATACTATAGTAATTAAGATTATCTCATTTTACCGCTTAAGATAGTTAATCGGCTTAAATGAGCTATAAATTATCGTACGTCTTTGGGTGTTAAGAGTTAATTGTATATTCGACGCCTTGCCTATGAGCTAAATATGGACAGCGGAAAATTGTATTTTGTGATCTGGGGGCACGGCAGTGCCCCCGCCAAGTCGAGCAAAAAAAAGCGGCACGGCCGTACCATCCTTTTCTCGAAGCAATTCAGGCCATTTTCGACCCCCCTATAATTTCGTTGTGGATAAAACAAGAAACCTGAATTTTCAGTAACTAATCAGGCATTATATAAACACGGTATATTTAAAATTTCAGTCAATTTGAACCAGTAGTTTAAGAATGACAACTTGTTAAAGTTTCTAAATTTTGTCACTCACTGACTCACCGATCATCAAAAGTCCAAGGCACTTCTAGCAGACATAGAAGCTTCAAATTTAGAATACAAATAGAGTTTAATGTCTTAATCATGGCAACGAGAGTTTCAATCGCGTGAGGCGCGATAGACTAAAGAATCTATCTAATATAATTGTAATATTCATTGCGTTTTCATGCGATATCCAAGTCGATCTATTTGTTTAAAACGTAAAATATTTTTAATATTGGCATGATAATAACTTATGTAATAACTTAAGACAGAAGGTCCTTTAAGTAGAGACTAAATAGATTAACCGACTTGGTATTACATGGATCTCACAACTTTTTACGGTAGAAAGACTGAGCTGCGAGACTTGGGTTTTTTTACAGGATGTTTTTTCTCGTTTACTCGAGGGTTACGAGTTAAGCGAAGATGAGCGAGTCGCAGGAAAAAATAACGGTGCGGCGGCGGTGGGGTTTCAAACGATCTTGTACTAGATCTCAAGCTCAAATTGTATTAGATGCCCGCGCTGTTCCGCTTGTGTAGGTATTACAGAAAACCCAGGCGGAGACGTAGGTTAAAGTATATACATGGTGAGCAATCCAAATGGGTCAGTATGGCGGTTTTGGAAACCATAACAGATAGCGAAATCTTGGCTTAGGAACCATGACGTTGATTTTAGTAAAAAGAAAAACTGCATTCATATACTTACAAAAATACGTGTACTCGGCCCAGGAATCGAACCTGGACTTTTTGAAAAATTAAATTTCGTTGTTTAAAAACAATGCATTTTATTAGTTTTAGATATCATGTTTCTTAGTAACATTTACTATTTAAGAGCTACATAACCGATATTCAAAGGAAAATAACGAAATTTAATTTTTCAAAAAGTCCAGGTTCGATTCCTGGGCCGAGTAGGTACACGTATTTTTGTAAGTATATGAATGCAGTTTTTCTTTTTACTAAAATCAACGTCATGGTTCCTAAGCCAAGATTTCGCTATCTGTTATGGTTTCCAAAACCGCCATACTGACCCATTTGGATTGCTCACCCTGTATATATATCCATCTTAAACGTAAATTCTCTACCCCAGTGAAAGTATATTTGAATTCGGACGAGTAGTTCTAGAGATTATCCACTACATACAAATTCACAACATCACAAACCTTCCCTCTTTATAAATTACAAGCTGTCCGCGTGGCTTCTCCCGTGTATTGCAAACACCGCAGACAAACCCGCGGGATGAAACATAGCCTATAACCAACCAGAAAGTACATTCTACACGCAGGTGAACGAATTTCGAAATCGGATAAGCGGTTCCTGAGATTACCCAAAACCTACAAACTTACAAAGCTATAATATCACAGAATTTTCCCTTTTATAATGTTTGTATAGAGAACATTTATTATCATCAAGGATAGGACAAACGCCCGTCATTTTGAAAACTTAACCCTGTTCTGTACAGTAGAGACTTCCTAATGATATATTTTTTTTAGAAGTTTACTCAAAATATTATAATTTAATGTAAAACAATATACCAATGTCAACAATTAGACATGCCCCAATGACGTCAGTAGACTGTGAATGCACTTTTTCGACTCATAAATGGGTCCTAAACTCGCGTCGATATAGGCTCACAAGTGAAAATTTGGAAAAAATTATGGTCATTCTTTTCCATTGGCGAAAGTGATTTATCGCCTTAATCATCGTCATTTGAATAATTTGTCACTTGAAACATATAAATTATGGTACTTAAAATAAATTTATAAAACATTACTTTTGTCCTTTGTTTTGTATTGTCACGAATAAACTATTCTTATTCTTATTTAGTAGGTACCTAATTTTTTTTATTAATATAAGGAAGTCTCTACTGTACAGAACGGGGTTAAGTTTTCAAAATGACGGGCGTTTGTCCTATCCTTGATTATCATAACTACCTACTCATATTTAAAGATCAATTCGTTTTGTGTTAAACAAAGCGCAATAGCCCGTTTTGTTCCACGTTCTGTAAATGCGACGACTAAATATCCTTTGACAGTCGATATATCCAAATTCTACTGTATTCTGGTCACTCCATAGTCAGAGGCATGCTGTATAATCTTGAAATTTCTTACCTGACTGTATGACGTCAAAAATGAGTACTGCGCTCGCGCCGCCGGTTCTTAGCTCGAGCGCCAAGTGGGAGACGCTTTCGGGCAGAGCCAGGGTGCCTGATGCTCCGACCACCACTGTATCCTCAGATACAGAGGCCGAAAATAGCTCCCTGTAAACTGGACATAGAATTGATGGTTATACTACAAAATAAATGCCCAAAGGTACCCGATTAGAACGAACTGAAATCTCTAAATTCTCATATTACAAAAAGATGGAAAAGGTAAAGTAATGCTAATGGTTATTTCGTTTAAATTATAAAATTCTCATCCAAAATATATAATGCAGAAAGATAGTGTTGTTAATGAAATTTTATGTTTACTTTAAAATTTTGATGCAGGTAATCAGGCGACGTTAATAACTAGATTAAACAATATCATACAATTTATTTGTAACTAAGCAAAAAACTTTTGTATGGAAAGTTCACGCTGTAGTTGTCAGTATATCTTAATCGTGAAAATATTATAGACGAAACTTACAATAGATTTAATAGACTCGAAAGTATAGAAAAATTAGAGCCACGCCAATAACATAAACTGCGATGTTTGATACAAAAGTTTAACCGAACATTTATTTTTTCTCTCTGTGGTGTGGTGCCAGTTTGCCATCTGTGTTCAACACACAGTTTATCACGAAATTGTTTTAAGTAACACCTGAAACGGTGTCACCGCCTAACATTTTGAAAATATAACTAACTATAAATGTTTACTAAGTAGAAACGTCCGCTTGAATTGAAAAATTATTCGCCACGATCGGGATTCAAACCCGCGACCTCTGGACGGAAGGATGGACGGATTTCAGAGTTCGCGGGTTCAAATCCCACTCGTGGCAATATATTTTTTTCTTATGTTTAGAAGACAAGTGTTTATTATTCCTTTGTCGTTCTGCGTCATCTTCGTCGTTTAATTTGATAATGTCATAAATCAATAAAAAATCTATCATTGGTCACTGAAGATATTTTGTGGTATTGGTCTTTATTGCACAAGCAATTGAAATGTACATAAATTGTATATTCTTCTATTTAAACGGTACGTCATATTACTCGTACCTATCTCTTGTGCTCGAGTATGAATACCTACTATACTTTTCATATATCGTGTTAAAGTTAATATAGGTTTTCATGTCTCTCAAAATGTGGGTTACACGTTGACCCTTTAATCGATAGCGGCAAGATAGTTGCCGTCATACATTTTAATACATTTACAAAAAAGTAGCTGCCGTTTTTACATTGTTATCTAATAAGGGTTCCGTTTTTACCTTTTTGGTCCGGAACACTAAAAATCGAAGCTGTGCTTACTACGCAAGTTTTCGTTTAGTTCATATAAAAAAATATCCATTAAAGGGTTAAATCACATTATTGGCATACAAGAAGTTTACAATAATGATTATCATACTTATAATAACAATTTAAAGAAAATATTTTACCTCCGAACATTTCGATTTCACCACCGGTGTATCCCGTAATAGTGATTGGTTCATGCTGAACAACATCAAAATTAATCGTTCCTTCATACAGGACCTTGTTGAAGGCCTCATTTGTACTGGATCCGGAATCTGTGAATTTCAATTTAGTTTCAGTACTATTACAATGACTACGACTATTCTTAAAAACTAAATTAATCCTCAATCTTAAGAACGAAAACCACAACTAAAAATTTTGTAAAATTGCTGAAAATAAAGAATGATTAGTGCCAAAGGATAATTGATCTAAAATAAACTCAGTCCACCAGAACAAGAGACAACCGATTGGATTCAAGTGTCAGTCAAGATGATGGACTGGAAAATAAGTAATCTCAATTCCTCACATGATAAGATATAATACAAAGAACAAGATAAAATGGATATCGAGAATGTAAAGTGGAATATTATTAATTGTTATCAAAATCAAAAGGAAACATGTTAGGAATGAATCACTAATGGATAACATAGACTGTGACAGGAAATGAAAAGATGACATGTTGTTGATAAATAAAACAAGATGTCTTTGATCTCTATTCTTTGATAATAGGTAACATTACTTATAAATTTTATTGAGGAAAGTACTTGTAAAATTATAATCTTTTAAGAGTCGTCTTAAAAATTGATTTGCATCAAAGATAAAGTACTTTACGAGTACGAAAGGATTATTCAAGGCACACAAACGCGTTTCTTCCTTTTCGCAAACAATTCAAAACAATTTTTGTTTTACAAATACCTCAATTTAAAACATAGTTTATTTTTGGCGATGCAGGTTTTAGATCTTGAAATCAAAATACCGTTTGTAAAAAAAAAGCAAATGGGAATAATCACTTCTGTGTAGAAATGCGGACTGGGAAGAATAATGGAAGTGGTGAATTGCCGCAAGCTATTCCATTTGTGAGTAGCAAATACGAAGAAACGCTTATGTGTAATTGCATGATCCTTATGAAAAACGTACCAATTTAATGAATACTTACCGTCAATTACGGATATGACGACGATTGCGCTTGCAGTGTGCCCTGATTTAAATGCCCTCAGAATCATGATAATTTTTCTAACATCTACCAATTCAGCAGGTGGAATTGGTTCCACGACATATAATGAAATAAAATTTCCATTAATGGATATGATAAACCATTGTGCCAACTCTGAAATGAAAAACAATTGAAAATGTCAGATGCAAGAGACAGAGAAGCTCAAAACATCCTACAGTACGGGGGTGGCGTCATAGTATTAATGCTAAAACATCCAGGAAAATAAAAGGTAAAGAAAAAAAAAACATCCTACTGTAATATTATAAATGCGAAAGTTTGGATGTTTAGATGTTTGTTACAGAATCACGCTAAAACGGCTCAACCGATTTGGATGAAATTTGGCACGAAGATAGTTTATAGCCTGGATTAAAATAAAGGATAGTTTTTTATCCCGGGTTAACGAAATATAAAATAAATAAATAAATATCGTGGGACAATTCACACCAATTGATCTAGTCCCAAACTAGGCAAAGCCTGTACTATGGGTACTAGACAACGGATAAACATACATATATAGATAAATACATACTTAAATAGATATTAAACATCCAAGACTCGAGAACAAACAATCGTATTCATCATACCAATATCTGCCCCGACCGGGGATCGAACCCGGGACCTCAAGCTTCATAGTCAGGAAATACATAAATTGAGATGTATTTGGGTATAATGCAGTCACATTCGCTTCAAACTCGTGAAAACATACCTCCCTCCAAGGTGAATACAACATCTGGATCGTATCCGACATCCAGTGAGATGGTGGTGTTGAAAGCAAGACCTTCTATCTCACTGTATTGCCCGGTGTAGTAGGCAGCACTGAAGGCGAGTTCTTCCTCAGTAACGGCCCGCCGGACCTCGACTACCACAGTCGTCGTGGCGGCTACGGCTTGCGGTGCCGACGCTCGCAACTCAAGCAATACTATTCCGTTGGTGGGCAACGCTAGATCTGGGATGGCGCTCTGTAGCACGATATTTACCGTCGAGCCTTGCTGCACCGGATTGAAGTACAAGGCAAAATCTGAAAACGTTCAGAAATAAAAACGGTAATTCGTAATCTTACCAATGTAAGGTCGAAGAGGAGGGGGAGGTTTGGCACATTTTAACTCTATTTGAATGACGTTAAGGTCCAAAAGTGCTAAACATACAATTTGGTCGACTGTACTTACCGCCGTGGATGGTAAATATGACAGCATCCGTGTATCCTTCATTAAGAACTATTGGTTCTATACTTAAGACATTATTTTCAATAGCACCAAGATAGTTTGCTTGCTCAAAGCCAAGAAGAGTTACATCAGTGTAGTCTGAAATTAAACAAATAAATGATACCTACAATTTTATGATTTAACTGCTAGTGTCAACTTGATTACACAGATGACCTTTAACTGCTTACCGTCGATTAATGAGATCACAATGGTCGATGAAACGATGTTGCTGTTGGGTTTCTGTGCGGTGATACTGAAAACGAGCTGGTGGTTGTTGACTAAGATCGCTGGTGGAATAGCACCAGTCATGGTGAGCGTGACAGCGTTGCCTTCAACTTGCAGAGAGAACCATTGTGCCTGTTCTGGAATAAATAAATCTAGTTTAAAAATTGCATTTTACTTCATGCCTCCTTGTTTGTATTTTTAGTATCTAAATTTTGCGAATAAATTCATAATTTATTGTAACAATTTTTTTTGAGGTTCTCCTACAGAATATTATTACGTATATGAATTCACAATCATGACGTTTCAAAAAGTAGCGCCTTATTCATTCAATTACTTGACATCGGTTTCAATTCAATTACCTCCTTCTAGATCAAATCGAACGTCTTGGCCGTAACCCACGTCCAGAGAGATGGTTGTGTCGAAGGCAAGACCTTCTGTTTCGCTGTACTGCCCGATATAGTAGCCAGCACTGAAGGCCAGTTCTTCCACAACGTTGGCCTGTCGGGCTTCGACCACTACAGTCGTCGTGGTGGCTACGGCTTGCGGTGCTGACGCTCGCAACTCAAGCAACACAATGCCGTTGTCGGGCAACGCCTGTTCAGGGATGGCGCTCTGTAGCACGATGTTGACTGTCGAACCTTGCTGCTGTAGACTGAAGTATGAAGCCAGATCTATAAACGTTAAGCATTTTTTGATGATACCTTTTAGATTAATACCTAACAAAGGTAATTTGAAATGTTAACAATGTACTTACCGCCTAGGATGGTAAATATGACGGCATCCGTGTATCCTTCATTTAGAACTATTGGATTTATACTTAAGACATCGTTTTCAATAGCACCAAGATAGTTGGCTTGCTCAAAGCCAAGGACAATTGTGTCTATGTAGTCTGAAATGACAAATAAAAAATAACGACATTAGGTGATTCGTTGTTAGTTACACCTCCATATGTCAGAATATCATGAATTGCTTACCTTCGATTAATGAGATCACAATGGTTGCTGAAGCGATGCTGCTATTGGGTTTCTGTGCGATGATACTGAAGACGAGCTGGTGGTTGTTGACTAAGATCGCCGGTGGAATAGCACCGGTCGTGGTAAGCGTGACAGCGTTGCCTTGAATTTCCAGAGCAAACCACTGTGCGTGTTCTAAAAAGGTTAGTTTTATTATTGCCATTTGTTTTAAATACGTGTATGTAATATAGACACTAATACTTTTGCCATGGATTTCATTACAATTACCTCCGTCTAGATCAAACTGAACGTCTTGGTCGTAACCAACGTCCAGAGAGATAGTGGTGTCAAAATTGAGACCTTCTGTTTCGCTATACTGTCCGATATAGTAGCTAGCACTAAAGGTCATTTCTTCCACAACGAAGGCTCGTCGGGCCTCGACCACTACAGTCGTCGTGGCGGCTACGGCCTGCGATGCCGACGCTCGCAACTCAAGTAACACGATGCCGTTTGCGGGCAACGCTTGGTCTGGGATGACGCTCCGTAACACGATGTTGACTACCGAGCCTTGCTGCGCCAGATTGAAGTACGACGCAAGATCTGAAAACGTTTAGCAGTTTTAGATGACAGTACCCATTTTAGTTAATACCTAACAATGGTAATTAGAAATGTTACCAATGTACTTACCACCGTGGATGGTAAATATGACAGCATCCGTGTATCCTTCATTTAGAACTATTGGATTTATACTTAAGACATCGTTTTCAATAGCACCAAGATAGTTGGCTTGCTCAAAGCCAAGGACAATTGTGTCTATGTAGTCTGAAATGACAAATAAAAAATAACGACATTAGGTGATTCGTTGCTAGTTACACCTCCATATGTCAGAATATCATGAATTGCTTACCTTCGATTAATGAGATCACAATGGTTGCTGAAGCGATGCTGCTATTGGGTTTCTGTGCGATGATACTGAAGACGAGCTGGTGGTTGTTGACTAAGATCGCCGGTGGAATAGCACCGGTCGTGGTAAGCGTTACAGCGTTGCCTTGAATTTCCAGAGCAAACCACTGTGCGTGTTCTAAAAAGGTTAGTTTTATTATTGCCATTTGTTTTAAATACGTGTATGTCATACAGACACTAATATTTTTGCCATGGATTTAATTATAATTACCTCCGTCTAGATCAAACCGAACGTCTTGGTCGTAACCAACGTCCAGAGAGATAGTGGTGTCAAAATTGAGACCTTCTGTTTCGCTATACTGCCCGATATAGTAGCTAGCACTAAAGGTCATTTCTTCCACAACGACGGCTCGTCGGGCCTCGACCACTACAGTCGTCGTGGCGGCTACGGCCTGCGATGCCGACGCTCGCAACTCAAGTAACACGATGCCGTTTGCGGGCAACGCTTGGTCTGGGATGACGCTCCGTAACACGATGTTGACTACCGAGCCTTGCTGCGCCAGATTGAAGTACGACGCAAGATCTGAAAACGTTTAGCAGTTTTAGATGACAGTACCCATTTTAGTTAATACCTAACAATGGTAATTAGAAATGTTACCAATGTACTTACCACCGTGGATGGTAAATATGACAGTATCCGTGTATCCTTCATTAAGAACTATTGGTTCTATACTTAAGACATTATTTTCAATAGCACCGAGATAGTTTGCTTGCTCAAAGCCAAGAAGAGTTGCGTCAGTGTAGTCTGCAATGACAGAAAAAAAAGAAATCAGTCGATTCGTTGCTAGTGACAACTTCATTAGACATATTGTCATTAACTGCTTACCTTCGACTAATGAGATAACAATGATTGCTGAAGCGATGTTGCTGTTGGGTTTCTGTGCGGTAACACTGAAGATGAGCTGGTGGTTGTTGACTAAAATCGCCGGCGGAATGGCACCAGTAGTAGTAAGCGTGACAGCGTTCCCTTGAACTTCTACTGCAAACCATTGGGCATGTTCTGAAAAAAATATATAAAAATTTTAATTGCCATTTTATTTAATACGTGTATGTTATTTATTCACTAATAATTCTGCCAAGGGTTTCATTACAATTACCTCCATTCAAAGCAAACTGAACATCTTGATTGTAGCCAACCTCCAGAGAGATAGTGGTGTCGAAGGCGAGACCTTCTGTTTCGCTGTACTGTCCAATGTAGTAGCCAGCACTGAAGGTGAGTTCTTCCATAAGGACGGGCTGCCGGGCCTCGACGACTACAGTCGTCGCAGCGGCTACGGCTTGCGGTGCCCATGCTCGCAACTCAAGCAACACTATGCCGTTTGCGGGCAATGCCTGGTCTGGGATGACGTTCTGTAGCACGATGTTGACGGTTGAACCTTGCTGCTGTAGACTGAAGTACGAAGCCAGATCTGCAAAAAAAAGTAATGACAATACCCATTTAGATGAATACCTTAAAATGGTCATTCTAAATGTTAGCAATGTTTTTACCTCCGTGGATAGAAAATATGACAGTATCCGTGTATCCTTCATTTAGAACTATTGGATCTATCCTTAAGACATCATTTTCAATAGCCCCGAGATAGCTTGCTTGCTCAAAGCCAAGAAGAGTTGCGTCAGTGGAGTCTGAAATGACCGAACAAAGAATAAAAACTGTTGCTTTCATTCTAGTAAAAACTGCATTAGTCAGAAGGTATATAGTAGTTGCTTACCGTCGACTAATGAGATCACAATGGTTGCTGAAGCGATGTTGCTGTTGGGTTTATGTGCGGTGATACTGAAGACGAGCTGGTGGTAGTTGCCTAAAATCGCCGGCGGAATAGCACCAGTCATTGTGACCGTGATAGCGTTGCTTTGTACTTCCAGAGCGAACCATTGTGTATGTTCTAAAAAAAACAGTTTTTTAAATTATACTATTTTTGATACGTGTTTGATTTTCAGTGAAGAATTTTTTTTTTTTTTTTAATTTATTGATTAACACAAAAAGAAAATACATATTACAATTCATTACAATGCCCATCTTGGCAAAACCTTTAGTAGGTTTGTTTGCCGATGGGGAGTTCTTGACTACTGATCTGTAATATTAGCTAATTTAAAGGTAGTTATACAACTTATTTTACAATTTACAGAATATAGTTTAAATTTTGACATTTTAAAAAGTGCCTCTTTAGAGTTTTTCTTATTTTACAGCCTTTTACATATAAGTTTTGTACATGTTCAGGTAATTCATTTAATATTTTAGGCAGTAAGTGTGAGTGTTTTCGAGCACCATATATGTTATTATATTTAGGTAGACAAAATTGACTTTGGGATGATAATTTTCTTAATCTACTACATCTTTTCTTAACTTTGAGTTTTGCAACATTGTGATATTCTTCAATTAATACAGCAAGTTTCATCTTTTTTTGTACAGGAAGTAGTTTACAATATTTAAATAGTTGTGTATAGTCGGTTACATAACGCTTTTTAATATTTTTTGGGACAATAGTTTTTAGTATTCTAATTTGTAGGTTGTATATTTTTTCTATATAAGTCTTAAAGGTTCTACCATAGGTACCTTTGCCAAGGATTTGACAATTACCTCCGTCCAGAGAAAACTGAACGTCTTGGTCGTAGCCGACGTCTAGAGAGATGGTGGTGTCGAAAGCAAACCCTTCTGTTTCGCTGTACTGCCCGATATAGTAGCTAGCACTGAAGATCATTTCTTCTACGACGGCACGTCGGGCCTCGACCACTACAGTCGTCGTGGTGGCTACGGCTTGCGGTGCCGACGCTCGCAACTCAAGTAACACTATGCCGTTTGCGGGCAACGCTTGGTCTGGGATGACGTTCTGTAACACGATGTTGACTACCGAGCCTTGCTGCGCCAGATTGAAGTACGAAGCAAGATCTGAAAACGATCAGCGGTTTTAGATGACAGTAGCCGTTTTAGTTAAAACCTAATAAAGATAATTCAAAATGTTACCAACGTACTCACCGCCGTGGATGGTAAAAACGACAGCATCCGTGTATCCTTCATGTAGAACTATTGGATCTATACTTAAGACATCGTTTACAATAGCACCAAAATAGTTGGCTTGCTCAAAACCAAGAAGAGTTACGTCAGTGTAGTCTGAAATGAAACAAAAACAATGATAGAATTTTGTTGATTCGTTGCTAGTGAGAACTTCATTAGTCAGATCAGATTATCATTAACTGCTTACCGTTAACTAATGAGATTACAATGGTTGCTGAAGCGATGTTGCTGTTGGGTTTCCGTGCGGTGACACTGAAGACGAGCTGGTGGTTGTTGACTAAGATTGCCGGCGGTATGGCACCGGTCGTGGTGAGCGTGACAACGTTACTCTGAACTTCCAGAGCGAACCATTGTGCGTGTCCTTAACAACAAGACGTAGGTATAGCGGAGAACAAATTAGATACGGAGATTTCAGAATCGGATCAATATGTTGATTTAATATACCTCCTTCTAAAGCGAATTGAACTTCTTGATCGTAACCAAAGTCTAGAGCAATGATGGGCTCAAACACGAGACCTTCTGCTTCACTGTACTGTCCGACGTAATATGCGGCATTGAATGCAAGTTCTTGCCCAGAAATTACTTCAAATACTATGGTCGTCGTTGCAGATATAGCTTGGGTAGCGGTAGCTTGTAGTTCAAGAACTATTATACGATTCGCGGGTATCGCCTGCTCTGGGATAGCACTATGTAGTATTACATTTAAAGTAGGTCCCTCTTGATTTATACTGAAATAGTAGGATAGATCTGAAATGAAATGGGTGATTAGTATTGTATTTGATGCAACTGCAGTTTTTTTGGTCATATGTTTACCTCCTTGTAAGGTGTAACGAACTTCTGAGCTGTATCCTTGAATGATAATGATGGGCTCCAAGGTTGAGCTACCACTTTCAATTGCACCAAGATAATTGTTTCTTTCGAAGGCCAGTACAGTTAATTCGGATAGTTCTGAAATAATAATGTCTTTTGTAGAACAGGTGTAAAGGTAGAATATTAGAAATTGCTTTAAATGTTATCTTACCCCCTTCTAAAGTCACGACAATAGTAGCAGTTGCTGTTTTGCCAGCAGAGTTGATTGCGTTGAGAGAGAAGATTACCGGCTGGTTATCAATAAATAGCTCAACTGGTAACGGAGCAACTAAAGTTATGGTCACAATGCTTTCTGCGTGTTGGATGTTGAACCACGTACCTATACCTGGAAAGGTTAATTTAAACTTATAAATGGACACAGTTTTGCAAAATGGATGAAATCCACAAAAAACACCTATACAATGTAGGTACTTAAGGCAAAAAGTTACCAATTGCCAATTACAAAATCATGAAACTAGATTATTTTGTATATGTATGTAGGTATGTAAACTGTTTGTAAGAAATAATTTATTTCATTTATTTGATCAAATGGTTTAAGTATATGCTTTTCAACAAACTACATTCAAATAATTTACAAGAAGTAATACCAAATATAATTTTATTTGAATTGAAAAAAAAAAACACATTACCTTCTTCTACATTGAAAACTATATCACTGTCGTACCCAGTTACAACACGCAATTGTACATCTGACATAACGCCACTCGTTGCTGAATAAGAACCAATAAAGTACGCTTCATCGAAAGTTAAAGTTTCAGTTTCGTTCACGTCATCTTTAACCAATTCCACAATAACTGTAGCATGGGTTCTTGCATCGTTTGCATATGCTTCAATGGAATAAACCAGCACGTTGTTTGCTTCGATTATTTCGTTCGGGATGTTAGACAACAGTTGTAATGTAAATGTGCCATCCTCACCCACCAACTGGAAATACTCCACGTAGTCTAAAAGAAAGTAGACAATTCTTGATCTAAACGAATACACATGTACAGCTTTCAGTAATTTATCCAAACTATACCTCCGCTTAAGGTGAGCCGTACATCCGAATTGTAACCTTCCACGAAGCTTATTGATTCCATGGTTAGTAGATTTTCTTCTAGTGATCCTTTATAGTAGTTCTGAGAAAAGCGTAGTATCCTAGGGGTACAGGAATCTAAGGAAATTGCACGAAAAATTAAATGTGCCTATGTGCTTAAAAATACTTTAGCCTGGAAAGGTTTTGCCTCTATACAGATGTATCGCGTACCTTAACCTATTGAACGTTCTGTCATGTATCCACTGTGACAAATTGATTTACAAAATGAAAGTTTCTTGACATTCAGTTTTTATGCGTTCTAGACATTGACATGATGTTCACGAGGTTAAGTAATTTAGAAAATATAAAGCTAAAAAGATATATCTATAATAAAGTTACTTTCGATGGCAAATTTTATTTATATCAAGAATAACAATTATAAATAGATACTTTTGGAAAAATTAAGCGCCAAATAAGAATAATATCTAATTTTTTACTCAAAAGTTTAAATTCAGTCAGCTGTATATTTCATAAATCATTAATGTAATAGTGATACTGATACCGCTAACATAGATGCATCAACATGGAGCCAAAAGTTCTTTAACTTATAACTATATCCTAAAGATTGTGGTTTTCGTTCTATTTTTATTATTGTGGTGACTACTTACCGAGTTGATTCCATCCTAAAATATTACCAAATCACTCAAAACATGTTCTTTCTTACCCGCATTGTGAATTACAATAGCCGCCTGGCCTGACATGCTTCCGTCTTTAGTAGCCACGACAGAGAAAATAAGATGGTTAATATTTATTTCTTCTATTCCGCTTTCCGCTATTGTGAGCGATAAACTGTTTTGTCCAGATTGCGTTAGGTTAAACAGCTCCGATCCATCTATAAGATCATAATAACTATTTATGCCACACATAATAAAGTAATCACGTCAATAAATTTAGATAACGGTATTGGCCTACTCACCTCCATTGAGAGTAAACGAAACAGATTCATCAAATCCCTGGATCAATCGCATCGTATGCTCGAATAGCAATTCGCCTTGCTCTGATATTTCACCAGTGTAGTAAGGTTGTTCAAAAACTGGTGTTACTATTGTCGGTTCTTTAACTATATTTAGAATGAGAGCGGTGTAGCCACTTATAGCGTCTGGTTTTGATGCGATGATATCGAGTACTATGAATTCATTGTTAGATATTACTTCTGAAGGGAGATCATTCATAATTTCGATATGAATGATGTTTGAATCACGGGTCGCGGTAAAGTATGTGGCGTAGGCTGAAACAGAAACAAACAATATTCACTGCAATGGTTGGAATTTGATTGCAATTTTTTTCTCATAGGAACTGTAATCCAACAGTTATTGATATGAGAAAAATAATAAACAGTCCTTCCTACATACCAAGTTGATGTTGATAATGAATAGCTTTGAAGATATTTCATGTTGTCACTTGTAGATAAAACTTATTATGCTCATACAGAGTGTGTCAGAATATTCGATAAATACATACTTATAATCATGCACTAAATAAAAAGAGACCTATGTCATGAACTGTTAAAAGGTACCGCTTTGCGGGTAAACAATAAGTTCAACTGGTACGACGACCCTAATAAAAAATACCATTTGACAACCAGCAAAGCGGTACCTACCTAGAAACGACACAAAATGGTTCAAAAATTACATTTCCCTGTTAAAAGTGGCTGGATCACTAAAGAATATACAATAAAAGTTCACAAAGAGCGTTCATTAAAAATGCGCGGCTTACCTCCTGACAATGAAACTAGTACGTTCTCCGTAATGTCATTGCTCAGTGTAATTGTTGGCACTTGCAACTCGGATCCATCCAGTCGGCCTTCGTAACTGCTTTGGACGAAACGCAGTACTTCTTGCTCTAATATGTCTGACAATTGAAACAAATGGGTTTATTATTATTAACTAGCAGTGCCAGTGTTAAAAAGCGGTCTAGCCGCGCAATATTGCACCCTATTGCCTTATTATATATATGGTATATTCGCGCCTTATTGAGCTTACTATAGGGCTAGTTCGATTTGTGTAAGAATGTCCCCTAATATTTATTATTATTATTTATTATTATTTATTATTAATAAAATACTGCCTATGTTCACATAAAATACACATACTTACATACGATTAAGTTAGATAGAAACTTACGAAGTCACAAACTTTATCTATGATATTAATAGAGAAGTTAAGTTTTTAAACTGTCATTATATTCCCTAACCTTAATACCGTGCGGCAGTCAATCAATGAGCTAAATATAAACATAGTTATTATTTCAATTTCAATTTTCATTATCAATCAATGCCTGATTTAAACGAGTTTCGTGTTAATTCTATATTAAAATCTTTTGGAATTTCACCTGATTTCCTGGATTAAATTCGAATTAATTAAATTCCATTAATTGTTGATGTATCGAATTCAATGTAAACTTAAATATAATTATATCCTACAAAACATATAATAATGTCGATTACAGGATAGTGGTAATTTTACCCACAATTAACAGTTTTTTAATAGTACATTACATACCTAGGGCGGTGAATTCGTGAATGCCCCAGATCGCAGGTGTTTGTGACCCGAACCGAAGGTAAGAGCCATAAATATGCAATCTGGGGCTTTAAGAATTACCGCCCGTGGTCTGTTTAAAGTTTTACGTCTTGCCTTGGTCAGGAAGTGAGATTTTCTCCTCGCGTAGCGGGCAGAAAATCCCATTTACGGCCTAGGGTGACGTACAGTAAATTATAAACTAATAATTTTCAGTCCACATTCGAAAAAGTCACCTTTAGGTAAATCGATGGAAATTGCAGCGTATCCATTGATCGTGCTGGGTTTGTACGCAACAACACTGAAGAGAAGCTGATGGTGACTCTCCAGCACATCCTGAGGTATGTCTGAAGTACTCACTATGGTCAAGAAGTTGCCAACCTGTGCTACCGCAAACCAGACCGCTGATTCTAAAACGTAATAACAAAAGCTTATTCAACGTCCCCGCTACAAAACGCACTACAAAATTGGAAATATAAACACGGTTTGACGTAAACGCAGCGTTGATATTACCCCATTAAAAGCCGAGCTCTTTTCATAAAAATTCTACTTAAGTACTCTGAAGGTTTTAATGGTATTTCTTTTTATCTCAACAAAAAAATGCGGAATGAGTCTTGCGTTGACGTCGTTGTCGAGATATTTGTGTTGTAATGAAATGGCGTTAATAAAATTACCTCCTTCCAGTCCAAATGTGACTGTTTCATCGTAACCTTGCGCTAGAGTAACTGTTTCTTGAAACTGTAAAGCATTTTCCTCGGTGTAAATTCCACTGTAAAATGCTTGGCTGAACACTGGTATTACGATTTCTTCTTGGACTAAGTCTATAATTATTCCAGTGACGACAGACACCGCCCTATCTCTACGTGCTTCTAATTCTAAAACTATGAATTTGTTATTTTCTAGAACTTCGTTGGGGAGCTCGCTTGTCATTGACAGAGTTATAATGTTGTCTGTAACTGTGTGCGTGAAAGATGCTGCATAATCTGCAAAAGAACAAAAACATGTCATGGTCGTATATTACTATTTAATCTATTTTTCTTGACCCGAAAGCCGTAACGTAATGGCGTAAAGACTCCAAGGTAAAACATGGAGAAGTCACGGTGAAATATAGGTATTAATGATGGTTTATTTGCCAAACGCTCTACATGTTGTTGCCCAATCAAATAGGCAGACCAAGTCCACTTATCACTGAACACCAAACATTCACGCTGCACAAAACAAACACTGGTTGCGAACTAAAAGACAAGTTTCCTCAAAAGGGGAATCACAACCCTCAGCAATGCGGAGGGATTTCCCGTACCTCCAATAAGCTGAAACTGCGTGCCAGCAGCAAATCCAGTCTCGAGAACAATGCCCTCTAGTCTCAATAAGTTGTGTTCCAAGCTTCCAATGTAAGTATTTTGAGCGAATTGCATAACTGTAGGCTCAGTAAGGTCTGGAAAATGTAAGAACTCATCGTGTCACAGGAAATCAATAAATCAAGAGAGGCGGATACTTGAAAGGTTCGCAATTTTCTCAACAAAGAAACGTTGTTATATAAATTACTTTTCTCAAATGTCGAATATCACCAGGACCCTATTTCACCTAATCGACAATGACAATTCAACTTACATGGCTGCGTCGACAGGTTAAGGTACCTACGTGGAATTGTCATTGTCAGGTGAAATTGTCAAGATGGTGAAATAGGGCCCAGGACGAAGAAATTGAATCAGTATTGATATTGACGGTTTATGATGTCCACAATTTTTTAAATGTACGTCAATGGAATACAAAGATGAATTATTTCTAAACTCAGCTATAGTTAATTACAAGAATAAAAACTGGTTTAAGCATACAAAAATTGATTTGACAAACCTTCATCGAATTTAATGATTATGGCGGCGTTAGCGCCCACTGTTAGTGGTTTGTCAGCTAAAATGTTGAAAACAAATGTTTTTTCACGGAATACTACTTCTTCCGGAATGTCAGATTGGACAATCAACGTCGCACTATTTCCGTTTTGAGAAATACTAAAATATTCCGAAGTTTCTGAAAAAGAAAGAATGGTCTTGATTTTGACTATCAATATACCACATGTGTTGAATCCATATCGTATAAACCATATGACTGTTACCTCCTTGAATCCTGAACGCCACACTACTGTCGTATCCTTGGATGAGGTTAATATTTATTATGTCAATACTTGATGATCCTAGGTAAGTGCCATAATAAATGGGTTGGCTAAACACAGGCGTCGTTGCGTCGTCTTTTATTATCTCTACTAGCACAGCAGTGGTAGCCGGCAGCGCGTTCAAACCGTTTGCATTCAACGTCAACATAAGGAAATTATTTTCTGAAATAATCTCTTGGGGAAGCTGTGTCGGTAAAATGGACACTTGGTTTTGCACGTTCGATACAGCGAATGAGGTTGAGTAATCTGGAACACCGCCAAATAAGCTGGTAAAATAGTCGATATTAGCTGAAACGCGACAAATATTAGAAAATACTCCAAATTTTTATTGGATTCAACCCGT
This sequence comes from Epinotia nisella, assembly GCA_932294315.1. Taxonomy (NCBI): domain Eukaryota; kingdom Metazoa; phylum Arthropoda; class Insecta; order Lepidoptera; family Tortricidae; genus Epinotia; species Epinotia nisella. The sequence continues at coordinate 16,941,599 of OW028681.1, forward strand.
TCTTACGATCGCGCTCGGTTTTATAATCTATACTCATTTTATAAAGAAGAAAAGTCTGTGAGATTGTAGCTTTGTAAGTTTGTATGTTTTGAGTAGTCTCCGGAACCACTTATCCAATTTCAAAAATTCTTTCACCTACGTATAGACTGGACTTTCTGGATGTTTATAGGCCATATTTCATCCAGCTGGTTTGTTTGCGTTCTTAGCAATACGTTGGCGAAGCCGCGCGGGCAGATTATTTAATGTAATATCGGGAGCGATTTGGAACTCGTGCTTAATTAAGCTCAAGGGCGCTTTTATAAAGTTTGAATGCTCACAGTGTTTAATCTGAGTCAATAATGTAATCTGTTATGTTTTAACTTAAAAATGTCAGTACAGTTAAACTTTTTCTGGGACACCACCAACAGTAGAGGCGGGTAAATATCAGATAATACCTGAAAGACGATAAATATTGAAAGATACTAAAGATTTTTGTTGGATTTAGCCCATTTTCGCGGTCACGTTGACTCCGATAATAGAACATTGAGATCATTTTGGAGATTATGGCGAGTTTGTTTTGAGCTTTAACGAAGTTTAAATACCCGTCATGTTTTCCATCTCAGTCGTAATTTGACGGCCGCTCTAAATTAACCTCAAAGTTTACTCAGTACCTAATTGAATTTAAACTGTGATTTACGTCGCCCTTAATCAATTAATACCTGAGTGTAACCGTTTGACAATAAGTTTAGATTTCCCAGTGTTGTTCAAGTTTTAATTGTTGAAGTTAATAAAGTTTACTCACCGCCGGAGAGTGAAAAAGTCACGTCTTCATCGTAACCAACACTTAAAATAATCGTGTCTAGTGTCAATACATTGTCGCGTAGGGATCCTTTGTAGGATGAAGCTTCAAATTGCAATTCCCTTGCTGAAAAAGATTCGCCAAGAAAAGAAATCGAAAGTCTTAGACCAAAGAAATGAAAATAGAAGACACACGTGCAGAAATTTAAATGAATGTTGTGGTTTTCGTTCTTAGAATAACTTAAGTAAGTATAAATAAGGTACATAGTTTTTGTGTGACTTATATTATATATCAAACACCATTTTAATAAATTATTTTATCCCAGTAGGTAACATGGACAAGTATCCGAAATAAATGATTATTATTATTATAATCATCCTGCCAAGATTCGCTACGCGCTACGCTCGTAGCCGATCCCTTGGTTTTCCTCGATGTAGCGGAAAGCGACTACGGCGTAGGCGTCCGCTAGGCGGGTTCCTGTCAGTGAAAGTGTATAATGTCGAAAATCTGTATTGGTTTTTCGTCCTGCGGCCCATCATGTGTGACTATTATTTGGAACTTTATTATAATGTGGTCACACGATCTGCCCATTTATGCACCACCCACTTACCACGTAAACGGTTCTATGTATCCTATTGGGGCACAGGACGCTACAAATTACAATTTTACAAGTCTAAATTAGGAACACTGTGGCACCAATATTGACTGGTATTTTGACCAGTGTTGCCGGCTTAGATTTTTGAAATTGTAATTTAAAGCTTCTTGAAATAGGCCACAAGTCTCAATATATTGGTATAATTAAGTCCTGGCTTATGTTAATACCTCCCTGAAATTGGACCGAGCGTACCTTAAATTACAAATGAATTAAGAACTTAATTAAGTAGGATTTTCAATATTTCACCTCCCGGTAAAGTGACGGAGACCACAGCACTTGCCCCGACGGTTCGCGGTTTTGTGGCCTGGACGGAAAGGAGTAGATGGCTCTCGCTTAAGATATGCGAGGGCAGGCCTGCGCCGGCCACCCGTAGAGTCGACGACGGTCCGTCCCGAACCAACTCGAAGTAACTTTCGTATTCTGGAACGTTACAATGCTTAATTGTGTAATAATTACATTTCAAACTCTCGCGCTTTGTACACGTGTTTAAAAGAATACTTTACAAGGTCTAACGCGATATTTATTTACTTTTATTTGATATGTTAAATACGGGCTGCCCTGCCTGGGTCTTAAATATCTGTCCTCTAAAACCGCGGTCAGTGCCACCCGTGTTGAAACGTTTGTAATAAAGGTAAAGGTTTGTTATAATGCCAAGTACCCCACCCACTGCCACTTAAGTTTAGCGATTAGGAGGGCTATATCAGTTACCTTGGTTCTGCTGCGGATAGCCTCAATTCTGATGCGATCCTGCGATGATCGATGCGAAAACTTATCACAAGTAAAGTGCATAGATAGTCGATGCAATATTTTCTAACGAGCCCAAACTCAACGGGGTTACGTCAGTTACATACTGAATTCCCATGGCGACCTTCTGTCTCCATCATCAGATCAGCTCGATGGTACCATAATATTGAATTGTCATCCAAACTATAATAATACCCAAAACTTCAGCTCAATCGGATAACGGCAAGTGGCTTGCATACTTACATACGAACAGGTCAAGTTAATATAAAGCTTATAAAAATACATCCATTATTCAATATAACCAATAAAAAAATATTCATATTGTATTGAAAAAAAGATTACCTCCAGATAGAGAAATGTTGACGGTTTCGTCATAGCCCTGTATCAACAAAATCGAATCGACCGTCAGCCCAGTGGTAGAATCATACGTCCCTGTGTACAGTGGTTGATTGAATGCCGGAGTTGTGACGTCATCTTTCACTATCTCTAACGTGACTACAGCAGTGGCAGCGCTAGATCCACTAGAGGCAGTAATTCTCAAATTTATAAAATTATTTTCTTGAATAATGCTATCATCCAAGGGTGTCATCGAGAGGGTTATTATGTTCCCAGCAACCGAGGCAGTAAAAAAAGAGGAGTAATCTGGAAAAAGATAATTCATTTAACGAGAGAGCTCCTTTACTTAGACCCGACACAAAGAAAACAAAAAATCGTGTCGTTTTATACTGGATAGTAAATTCTGCTACCGCGAGAACGTTCTACAATAAAACGAGCAGTGCCTTTGGTTAAAAAATACCATGATAAAGATAGCTTATTTTTTGTTGATAAGTTCATTCTACATATATGTATACTTGTTTAAAAAGTTTTAGATGAGTAGGTATTAGGTACTATAAATACAAGCTACTAGAGGTAACGTTTCCTTTATCTATCATTATCATAATATATTTAATAGCGAGGCTGTCATTGGAGTAATTTTAAAATACATTATTTCATTACTCCAATTATTATAAAATAGATGTACCGATACCTTCGGCGGTCACATTTATGTCGGATCCTTGGTATCCTTGGCTTAAAATTAATGGTGCCAATTGTAGGTTGTTATCCACGATTTCGCCCTCGTAATGGGGTCGTTCAAATTCCAGGCCCGCTTCTGAAAAATTACGGGAATGCTGTAAACATTTACACCGTTAATTAAACAACTGCCTACGTTGTTTAGGCACAGACTACAAAGATATCGATGCGGCCAAAGTTACAAACAATACACGACCATAAAACTCGTGTATGCATATTTTTGTAACTTTGGCCGTATCTTTCTCTTCGAAATCAACTGTAGACATTTTTTGGCTAGAATTTGTGCCTACTAAATCCCATAAAAACATTCCATGTAAAAAAATAGGCCAAGTCTCGAAATTCTTCCACCGTAAAAAGTTGTGAGATATTACCTAGAGCCACGTCAGACATTCTTTCTAATCATTATTTGCTTGCTAAATAAAATTCTGCAACTTGGAAATCACACAACTTTACTGCATTTATAATTTTTTGCATAGGTACCTAAAACTATGTAGTATTGCGTGATTAGCAAGTCACAAAATTTTATTTAGCAACCAAATAAAGATGAATAAGAATGCCTGACTTGGCTCTACGTAATATCTCACAACTTTTTACGGTGGAAGATTTTCGAGACTTAGCCTATTTTTTACATGGAATGTTTTTTAAGATATTTTCAATACCTACATACAAATATTTATGAATACATCTGGAAATAATAATATTATAGACTTTGTATGGAAATATTATTTTACCAATCGCAAATAACGTTTTTATAGTTTTCTAGTGCATTGGTACACCTAACACGAAACGCATGCAAAATTTCAAGTTTGTAGGTCTACAATGTTGATGATCGGTCAGTTCAGTAGGTAAGTTTTTTTTTTTTATACAAGAAATTACATTTTGTAGTTTTTATATAAACTCGCCAAACTGTGACGTTTGATGGCGAGAAACGCTCATGTTCTATACTAGAATAACCTATTTAATTATATCTAACATTTTCTATTTATACTTAACATTCTTATATGATATCTATATGGTTTTAACATGTGCTTGTGTACAATAAAGTGCTTACGTCATGCATTTAACTTAACAACAAACAACTAAGCATACTCGTAGGTAAGTACTTATTCTTATTACATAGTTAAGTGAGTGAGTCAGTGAGAAAATTGAGGAATTTTGACTTGCAATAATTCATAAAATTACTGGTTTGACTATAATGTAATTTGGAAATTTATCTAGCTATGTAATGCCCTCTTGGTCACTAAAAATGTCGGCTAGAAACTTTGTTCCACAACTACGTTACAAGGGGGTCGAAAACGGCCCGAATGGCTTCGAGAAAAGGATGTCAGGCCGTGCCTTTTTTCTCTTTTCCTTGACTTATCGGTGGCACTACCGGGCCCCCAGATGTGTTTATATTTCTATACGAGCAATATTCAAGTTTTTTGATTATTCATTGCTTCATCATCATCATCATCATATCAGCCGAAAGAATTCATAGCTTAATTCACTATTATTATCATAGATAAGTAGTTCATGGACCTTTACTAATTATTACCTAAGTTGAGTAATTAAATGTATTTTTTATATATATATATAGAGAAACAAATGTGCAAATACCAAGAGTCGTGACTCCGGAATGATCATATATTTTTTAAATTTTGTTTTCTAAGGGGTAATCACGTTACGTTTTGAACGCGCGTTAGGGCAATTTCACTGTCATTGTTCCATATAAAAAGTGACATTTAGATCTACCTGACGCGCGTACAATGCGCTACGTGATCGACCTGCAGATAGTGCAGATTACCTACTCATAGACAAGTTTCAAAACATACGAAAGCGCAACGGTGCATTGCACTATGCCGAGGCGCCTCGTGAAAAATATTATACAAACTGTGTCTAAACCCTAGAAGAACAGTTTACGCCATGGTAATTGCTTTACTTTTTTAACAGGCGTTAGGATACATCAATTATCATTTTTGACGGTGAAAATGAAATTTCAATGGCCAACCGCTCGTTCTAAAAATGTGACAAGACTCCGCCAGGGATCAAAAGTATTTAATTGAAATTAGTTTTGTATTTGTTCCGCTTGGCCGCCTCCACGCCAAGACTAACGTGATAGAACGTCTTTAATAGAATCCCAGTGACACCATCTATAACAGCCTCCTTTGGCAGTTAGGTTATAGGGGATCTAACCTTTTGGTAGCTGCACGACGATGGTGGCAGAGGCTCCGCTTGTGTACTCGCGCGCGGCATGCATCACTAGATAAATCTGAGCCTCTTGCAACACCTCCGTGGGCAGTGGATTGGTGACTGATATAATCACTTGATTGTCGGTGACGGTAAAGGCGAAATGATCTGCAGCGTAATCTGTGAAAAAAATGATCATCATGGATTTCATTTCATTAATAGTAATCTCCTGAGGATCATCCCAGTAATTAAATCCCTAGTTTACATAATCGTCTTTTTAAAAACCGTGTTTAAAATGTTAACCTTTGTACCTACCTATCTGGTTACATGTTAGTTGATTAACATTGTAAATTTCAATAATAATACTACATCCAACTCCATCAACTTAACCAAAAGTGGCTCCATATTTGTTAATTAATGTTAAAATCTTTCATTGTATCTATTGTCTATTGTCATTAATAGACCTAGAGAATACCTTATTTGGAGTATAGACCATAGAGAAACGCTAAACTTTACAGAGTTAGCACATCCATGTTAATAGGGTGTCATGTGTCATACCTCCTTCCAAACTGAACTGAACCAGTTCATCGTAACCTTGCTGCAGCGAAATCGATTGTTCCAGAGTGACCTGATGGGTTTCCGTGTAACTTGCTAAGTAGAATGCTTGACTGAACACTGGTTCGGCGGGTAGCTCAAATTCTGAACTACCCAGGATGGTCACTGTTGTGTTCCGTGTTATGGAAGGGCCTGCGGTTTGGTCTACATCCTGTAATAACAAATTTTTCTATTAGATACATGCTCAAATGTTGTTCGAGGTTGGAAAGATTAACTGCTTGCAAAAATACTCAAGCAGCTGCATCTTATTATCGCTAATAGAGTGCATGTTCTGTAACGGAATAGGAAACGAACATTGTTCTGGTAACTCTTGTCATGGAATTCCGCAAAGTAACGCCTGATTTAATCATTTTTTTGTTGATCTTAGTGAGCGAGTAATACAATTAATATGTGATAATTTTTTCTGCATATTCTTTCAGTATTCAGATTGAATCGACGCAGTCCGGCGAGAGGACGCGCGTGTTGGTATCTTAAGTGTAATTTTTTATGGTAAATATGACACCTAATGTTATGCGGAGGGATGATAGTAATGTTGCTAGAAGGGCATTAAGTATGAATGTTGAGGGTTGCAAGAGAAGAGGTAGACCAAGGAAAAGGTGGATGGACTGCGTGAAAGACGATATGAATAGGAAGGAAGTGTGTGATGAGTTGACGGGCGATAGAGAGGTATGGAAGAAAAAAACATGCTGCGCCGACCCCAAGTAAATGGGATAAGGACAAGCGAATGATGAAATATGACACCTAATCGCGTAAGTTTATTACTTCGCAAATTTATTTAATAAGTAAAATCCCGATGTGAGGCTGTATGTTTACTTACCGTAGCACTGATTGTTAGAATAATCGGCTCAGGAATAGATCGAATAAAAGTCGTGGTACTCAATACTGCTTTGAATTCTTTAGCATCCGTTGACGCCGCGGCATCATACGCGATTTGGAAGTAGGGATTGTCCTCGATTTCGAAATCGATTCTGTACGTGGTGAGATCGATATCTCGAACGATTATATCGCTGACGCAGTTTGTAATGAGGAATCCGGGCGGGACGGGCGGTGCGATTGTGAATTCGTATGCGGTGGTCGCCGACGCGGCTGTGTCTGAGGTCTTGAATAGCGGAGGGTTGTTGTTGTTGTCGTTTATTTCTATCCGGATTGTCTGTAACATGGGAACAAATATTTAATATTATTGCATTAGTGAAGATATGATATACAGCATATCTCTGATAATATGTGCCTTTGGCCGTGACAAAGTCGAGAATGATATCCTGAAATATGACCCGTATTGTATTTAAGTATGTTATCGAGATTGAATAGCGCGTAATTTTTCTGATATCAAGGAAAAAACGCAGTATAACCCAGTAATCAAAGGAACTATTCTGAGTTTTGAACGGCTTTATCTCTAGTGAGAGTGATTTTTCTCAGTTACCAATTTAGAACGTTGTAAAATAGGTAGGTATGTAATTCCATCTAGCGAATAGTTTGTCTTTAAGTTATGAATCTTTCTATGCACACACTGTTTAGAATTATAGTCCAGATCTAGACACTAAGCTTCTTATGTTACTGAATGAATTACTGTAATTTGTTGTGTGAGCCTAATAAATAAATAAAAAATAAAATAAAGTAAAACTATGCCTCCTTAGACATATTGCAATGTGTGAAAGAAAATATATATTGGAATACTTTAAAAGTCTAGGTTGGAGAGAAACTATTTAATTAACACTTTTAAAAGCGTGTGTAACTAAAGCATTGCAATAAATATTTTCTCTTCCCATTAAAATATTTCTATTAGTATTAGCATTCATTTTAGAATTGGTTTTGCTCCAGAATTCAGTTATGAAAAACGAGTTCAAATTTACTTTATATTCATCCTAGTGTTAAAATCTCCGTTGCATCTTAAAGGAGCCTGGGGTCCGCTTGCAACCTAATTCCAAGTATACGAAAGTTACGTAAGCACTATTTTGTGCGGTGACTACCTTCTGTCCTTCTAACCCAATAAAGGAAAGTGTATTAGGCACGGAATAAAGATTTACTTGTCCTGTGTAAAGGGTCGGCAACGCGCTTGTGACTGTTCTGGAGTCGCAAGCGTCCATAGGAGCTACGGTTTCTTACCATCAGGTAGGGCGTATGCTTGATTGCCACCGCAGTAGTTAAGTCACCTTAAAGCGTACCAGGGAGTGGAACAGCAACACTCCAGTAATGCATCATTATATTATGAAAGATGATACTCTTAATCTGTCGATAGGACGTCATTATCAATATTAATCACGAGATACTTACTAAAGGGGAAGGTAGAGTAACCCCATTCGTACAAGAGAACGAATAGGTTAAGCTGATGAAGTCAGATGTCTCATTCTCTTCATACTCTTTGTAGTACTCGTTCGTTCGGAGCACAAAGGCCGAATTTTCAATTGCTGCATCAACGTAGGGGCCGCCGTTTAGAACGTTGTATGACGTTAGGGTGAAATCTGGAAGGGACAGATATGTCGCACTAAACGAACTGATATTGACTTTATATACAGGGTGGAAAGTTGAGATGGGGCAGTAAGGGCAGCTACTAGATCCCTTGCTGCTACGCGAAAATGCTCTTAGGAGACCTTTAATAACTTTTTAAGTGATGACAACCGACATTCACTGATTATTGATAAATTGTACAGGCAGCGAAAAATCGACCGATTTCACTTTTTTTAGGCCAGTCGGTGCCATTTCTGCAATAAAATGCGCACAGCAGCAATAAAATAAAAATGTTCTTTATTGATCCCCATTAAAGATAGTAACGGGTGCCTCAATAAGAGTGCACCTACACACACACACTTGTTTCATGTTTTATGTGTTTTTTGTTTATTATGTTTGGCCTGTGTGTTAGTGAATAATTTCTTTTTTTTTCTTGCTTTCTTCTATTAATTTACCCTAATACCTAATTTAAGGGTTATTTTAGTGCACTCTTATTGAGATTGAGACACCCGTTAGTAAGATTAGCCATTACTTATAAGCATACCTCGAACAAATCATGCGGATGACGTCAAACCACTCATAGGTGATTTGAAAAAGTATTTTCATAAACAATTACTACTTGTCAATTATCAACCTGTTTAATAAAACCGAGCAATCGAGTAGTGCGATTGTCATTGATACAGCGAAATTGTTAGCCAATTTTTTTTTTCCCGGTCAAGCAAGTGAGGAAGAAAAATTTATTAAAGCTTATTTTAAGTGTGTGACCGCAATTATAGACTTGTTAGAGAAATAGTTGTGTACATAATGTCATTAATTTTTTTTTAGTAACATATTGACTTTTATTATCAATCATCGTACGTAAGTAAACAAATCTCGCAACATTTATTTTATTCACTAAGTACATCATCCTATCATTCAGATAATTCTGTATAGATTTCTTGAAATTATACGCGGTTAATCTGTTACTTCGTGCAATATGTCATACGGATGTTGCAATACAGACATCATCCTGTGTGCAAAATTAGGTACGTCATTTTTACGTCATCCGCATGATTTGTTCGAGGTATGCTTATAAGTCTTATAACATCGTATTTTAATTATGGGGCTAAAAAAAATCACTCTCTGTTTCAAAACTCTAGTCGAACGTTCTACCTATTTGTGGTTTTTGGTATGATCTCCTTTTTAAGTCAGGCAAGTTCACCAAAGATATGGCATGCCTACATGTGACACCTTTCTCCGTAGATTATAGTGTTTTATTTGTATTAACCGGTAGGCCCCCCCCACAAGGTGGACTGATGACCTGGTAAAGGTCGCGGGAGTCCGCTGGATGCGGGTGGCGCAGGACTCTCTGGGGGAGGCCTATGTCCAGCAGTGGACGTCTTTCGGCTGATATGACGATGATGATGATGATGATTTGTATTAAACGCAGGCTAAAAGTAACACTTTTTTTGTCGCTTTGAGCCCACGAGAAAATAGACCTTATTGATATTTGAGTAGGCGGAGTCAGGAGCTTACCTCTAATATTATTAATGCCACGTTGGAAGATAATACCCTCGTGGTAATCCTCAATCCGTACTGAAATCGGCAGCTGCCAGACCGACACACCATCCATTGTACATCCTGAAAATTAACGCATGTTGTCGACTTAACTCGTTTTAATTATAGTTTGAATCCAGGGTTTCAGTCTTCGGTACGTTGTCCCTTACACAGGTGCAAAAACGTGAACATGTTTGACGTCACTAGAATTCGCTGTTAGTGTTTCCAGACTGGCATCTCAGGTTTGGAAAAAGTTTCGCAACTTTATAAATAGTGATTTATAAACGATACGGTACTAAAATACACTAAATAAACAGTAAATTTAAAGATGGAACCGTAATGCAATGTTATTGAAAATGATTATGAAGATTTATTACTTTCTCTTCATCTCAGCATTGTTTTATATTCGTTGCATCCTAAAGGAGCTCGTGATCTGCCTGAAGATTTAATACACTATTAATTCAATCGATTGATATAAAAATAACTTATGCTGAAACAATATATTTCTATATATGTGTCCACACTACAAAAAAAAACTGTAGGTATCATTGGTTTTCATTACTCATAACATAAGTCTATGTTCTTTTCATATAATTGAGTATCTAATCCAGCTAGGATAAAATTAGTTTCATTCTATCGTTGCTAAGCGAATGTAAAACACTTGGGGGACCGAGCTCTGTTCGGGTGAAAATAGAGAAAATACATAGGTGAAGAAAACAAATTTTCCCAATAAACGCTTTCCAATTTTCATTGAAATCGTTAGAGCCGTTTTCGAAAGTGAATACAAATCGGTTCATACAAATATTGCTCGAGTTTACCCTTTAGGATATGAATAAAAACACAAAACTCACCATAGCTGTTGTGAATAAATGCCAGAAGGCAAGCGATGAAAAAAGATTTCATCCTAAATCCCATTTTGTTTGTATCATTATTTGGAAGACATTTTTTTTTTACTCTTTGATGAATATGTTTAAGTTTACCAACTTATTCACGATATCGTTTTCGTAATCACAGTATCATAAATTGAATATTTTTGATTGCACAACACTTCTAAAGCCCCGGTATTCAATGATTAAAAACGTCAACTTGTTCAATAATGTACATAAAACTAACTCTATGTAAGATAATCATTGTTATCTATCGATTGATATCAATTAGGAGGAAATTGAGAGATAAAATAGTGATAACATTCGAAATGCGATAATTAAGTATTTGTTTTTGAATGATATGCGATGAAATTATAAACCTACACTTTACACAGTATATACCTGTGATATCGGATAATGTTAGTTCTAATGCCTTTGCCGCATTATAAATACATTACGAATATTTATTTACACTTAATGCGTTTTGAATGAGGGTAGGTAGAATGAAAGTACGTGACAGACAACGCATCACCGAGGACAAGGCTCGAGTTCTATAAGTCCACTTAATGCGACTAGGAATTGTAATAACAGTGTTCGACTTAATCCGAAGTGATAATTTAACGTTTGTTATGATTTCGGAAGGGCAAAGTAATCCAAGATACTCAACCTTTTTTGTAGACTGCACTCGAAGTGTGAAACTTTTGATGCCTCACTGGTCTTCTACGTGGTTTTAGACGTCCATATAATCGAATGAGGGAGCGGAGCGAACGAAGTTCTATGCTTCAGCTTGGGCCGAAAATATTTCGTATGTCCGGTGTCTGTCACGATGTACGGTATCCGTCTCTCCATCTGTTCTCTTCTACAGGTCGCATTTCTCAACCAATTCTTCATTAATTATATAGTTTTTTTTGTCGAGTCACTTTTCCGATTTTTTTTTTGATAAAGACAGTCTCGCGAGTTCTACAGCTCACAGAGCCACTAGTGCTAATTTTCACCTCAATTGCTCCTAATTATGTTTATTTTATATTTCATGGCCCACCAGGGACAAAGCGCTTCGCGCGGGAAACCTTCCACAACCAACCTCCGCGCTTCAGAACATTCCAATTTCAAAACTCACATTCTATACCCTCCTCCTCTCTCGCTCGCACCATCATATCTTCCTAATCATAAAAGAGCCCTAGACCCGGCTTCGTTATAGGTGTGACTGAGTAAGCGCTTCGCTTCGTCCGTCGTTTCCATTCCCTCTAGTCGATAGACCTCTTCCAACCAAGCGAGTCTCGCAAATTAAAGGAGCATGGTATTAGGACTCGAGTTTTCTTCGTTCGATTATTTTTGTGTAGAAAGTTCGAATACGTGCTTACGTTGAATTGGCCAGTTTTTATCAGAATTAAAATATATATATATATATATATATATGTTGAATAATTTTATAAAATGACTGATGTAATGAAAACTGGTCAAGTCAAATCTAACCTACTTTAAGATCTCACATTTTTAAATAACAGCAATTGTTATAGGTATCCAATAAAGCAAAGAAATTGAGTTTACTACTTGTTCATAATTATATTTTGTTCCTATAAATACATATTTAGATTTTGCATAACTTGGCACTCATTTAGATCTCCATTCTTTATGCGGCGAAGCCCACAGCCAAGCATAATTTTTGTATTGTACTTGGCTCTCCTTTTTTACATTTATGTTTTTGGTGGGATCAAACTTACACTTTTAGTTTAATGGGTAGTGTAACATTTCGGGTCCCGTTTAACCTACCTCTGAAAGCCTAATTTTCATACTGATGATGGAATTGAAAGAGTCGAGACAGTACTAGGGCTCAATCTATTAAGCAGCACAAAAGTTGCACAGAAGACACAAGACGATCTCACTCGACTAGAAGCTCCCGAGTCTTTGAGTGCACCGAGCCCCATATTATTGAATCAAGTTTACAAAATTAAGACTCCATAATTCGAATCTTTAACAACACTGCCACTTAGCTAGACGGCAACATAAAACGTAAGTGTATTGCTGAGATTATTTCATGTGGCCAACTTTTGATAAAGCTAGGAATTGGAATTGTCTACTTTGGACGATAGAGTTGCTCTTTGAATGGACTACTTTGATGCAATTCAGTCAACTCAAATAATCTCAATTATACTACTCCACCCCACATCGGTATCGGTAATACTAATTTCGGACAAGAATAGATCTACTTTCAAATACTGACCAATTTGGATCACTTGCCGGGCTCTACCTTTAGGACATATGATTTCCGATAGCAATTATAGTGTCATGATATGATTGCAATTTAAAAGTCAATTAGAAATAATGATTACTCTTATCAGTTTAATCGCACTTGCATAGGTACGGTCGAGGAAAATTAACGTTTGGCACATGTAAACTCTATTCGAATGACGTTAAGGTCCAAAAGTGCTAAACATTCAATTACCTCGACCGTACATAAATGCCGCCTGATGTGATCCTATCGGAACCCATATCTATAAAGCGAGTAATGCTGATAACGAAAAAGAAACGACAATAAAATTAATCTAAGGTTATTTTTAGGGGGAATACCTTACTTGTGACTGTTATAAAAAAGATAACCCAAGCCGAGATAACTTATAATTGTAAAGAAACACCATACATTTGTACTCTATTATAATTCACTTCATAGTTGAATCAAAATTCAAATCATTACGCAACAATAAATAAGAGTGTACGTTAGATTATATTTTTTTGATGGATCAAGTTTAAAATACTCTTACCACAAAAAAATGCACCTCAATATCACGTTCTATGAGAAATTATAGTACATTTTTGTAAAGGCTAGAAAGTAGCTAATAGATGGACGAGTGGGTTCGAGGTCCGAGCCGCAGGTGGGGATCTCGAAGGAGACGAGTCCATCTATTGCACTTTTAGCCGAGACATTACATAGTGCTTTTCACGCCTGCTGCGAGGAAATTTCAAATAATTATAAATATAAATCAAAACTAAGTACCCAATAAAAGATCATAATACTAAACAAAAGAGCGCGGCCCGCGGGCACCGGCGCGCGGGGGAAGGGCTGTGATTGTTCGAATTCCTGCTTCAACTGGGCTACAAAAACGTTGTTGGACAGTTTGAATTCATAATAAGGTTGCCTGTACGTGCGACGTCCAACTAACCCCATCATTGAAGCCTGAATTCTGACCATCTTTTGCTACATTTCCGACCAGTGGCGTGATAAGTATCTTTTCACGCCACTGCTCGGAAATGTGGCAAAAGATGGTCAGAATTCAGGCTTCAAAGCTGGGGTTAGTTGGAGGTCCCATGAACAAGCCGTCTATGACTTCAAACTGTCCAACAATGTTATTGTTGGACAATTTGAACAGCGATCAACCAATCACAGGGCACCGCGCACGGTCGCGCCGGCGTGCGCGTCCTCCTCCACGCCGGGGCGCGAGGCAAGCGAGCCTGTTTAGTAAAATGATCTTCAATTAGATACTTAATTTTGATTTAAAATTAAAACAATTTCCTCGCAATAGCTGGACTCGTACTTTCGAGGGCCTCCGCTACGCGTCGGCCCTCGAACTAACTTGTCCATCTATTGCTTACTTTCTAGCCTCTTCAACAATGTACTATTGTTCAATACCTATTCTTTGTTTATTTTGGTTGTTTGAAAGAATAAAACAAAACCCAAATAAAGGTTAACGCTAGCATGTGTAAATAAAAAATGCAAGCTAAAATTCGATAAGACGTTGAAACAAAACAAGGCCATTTATTTTATTGCCTGCAAACGGCCTGTATTTTTCACAGCTACAGTGCTAAGTAAAATAACATATGAATTGGAGAATCGTAAGGTCATTTCAATGCCAAGGATCAATAGTGGTGACGTCATGATTTTGTTCCATGCTCTCTTGAGGTTTCCTATTTACTGATACATTAAGGGAGAGAAGTTGTTGTATGGGCAGACGAGGAGAGAGGTTAACCATGCTAGCCCACTGTCCCGCGCATAGTTCGGGAAACTTGAGCTTCTTTAGGAAATGCCCCTCTAGATACCAGGGCGACACGCACGTTGGAGAGTAGTCCCATATTTTCATCTCGTTTAATCGGACCCATCTGTAACATAATAAACGAAAAAGGTGCGTTCAATCTGCAACATTGAAAAGTAGTGGAGTGCTTCCTCGTGGATTCGATTTAGTCAGAGAGCTAATTATAATTTTCTAAATCCCGATAACAATTTTTTGCTTAGCTAACATTTGGAGTTTGGTTAGTAATATAATCTATAAAAACCGGACAAGTGCGAATCGCACTCGCCCACCGAGGGTTCCGTACAAAATTACAAATGTATCTATAGTTTTCTGATTTTTCCCTGTACTTGTGGTATAAGACGATATTACTGGCCAAATTTCATAGTTCTAGGTCAAAGGAAAGTACCCTATAAATTTTGATTCTCTTGAGAGAGTCAAAATATACGTTTTTTGTGGCATAAACGGCCATATCTTTTATTACGTTAACTTAGAAGTTTGATTTTTTCACAGCTTCAAGAGGTTGTAGACTTGAGTAGGTATATGGTTTTAATGTTAACTCCATACCTTCACGTGTTCCCAAGATAAAGGGTCTTGACAAACAGACAGTCGACGGACAACAAAGTGATTCTATAAGGTGTTTCCTTTTACAAAAAACGAAAATTCCTTCAGCGGAACGAGGTATTTGGAATTATGATTCGGGAAAAATATCGACAGGCTCAAAGGGCATGAGTTATGAATGCAGTTATATTCAGTTTTTTTCTCTCTATCGATTGATGTAAATAACGTCTCAATAGCTTTAAAAAAGTATCCGTTACGACCATGAAAAATTTGCATTAGAACCCGTTTTTGCAATACATTTTGCTGTATTTACTAAAATAAAAAAATATCTGTGGCACATTTTGACTTAACTCTCACTTACGTACGTTACAGCATTTTGCACATAACAATCATTGATGCATTTTGTCGTAACTTTGTTTCACTTATTCATACAAACTTCCTGTAATCCTCAATGCAATATCAGCGAATCCCTAGTTATAGCTGAGACTCAAATTGACATTTAGAAAGATTTTTGTGTACGATACGACCTTCTGTCATATTGGTTAAACAGAAACATTGTGAAGTAAGGGACAGGTGTATTCAAAAAAGGTTTTTTTTGGGGACGACCAAAGGGATGCACAACTTTGTAATTAAGAACCGAGTCCTTAATCCAGTCACTTGATCTAAAAGAGCTTAAAAAGCTGTAAATAAATTTCTTTCTTGAATCAAAACAGTTTTTGGCTCTCCTGAAAAATGACCATTTGTCCCTTACGTTGACGGTAGTCGTATGCTTTCAGATAAATAACTTCGGAATTATGGAATGTACCCATAATGTACCCTAGAGGTAATGTTTGAGGTAAGTACATGCACATAGGACGGGGACATAGGTAAAGAATTCCACAAAAATAAACTTTCCAGAAATGTAATGCTAATCAATCAGATTCGTTGATGGTGATTGATATTTATTTTATCGTTATGATAAGGATATTACAAAATATCTCCCAAAAAAAATATTCTGATATACTGGTAATTATGTCTACCGTGTATTATGAACAGTTCCTGGGCGTCCGAGCTGTGCTCGGGTGTAAAACGAATATTCTCAGACATGATACATCGATTTCTCGCCCCCGTAAACCCCTACATTCCAAATATCATCGAAATCGTTAGAGCCGTTTCCGAGAACGTGATTGCAAATATATATTTGCATATCTATACAAATATTGTTCATTTAATAGTATAGGATATTTTATTTTATTGGCAAGACGTCTCTGGAATTCGCTCCTTCTCATAGATAGTAGTATATGTATCGAATATGTAGTAGATGCAAATTTTTCTATAGTTCCGTTGCAGGCAACACACCGTAATACCGACTCTCCTGACTCGTGGCTGGACGTGATCCTTACGTCTTCGCCGGACAATGTCGTTAACTCTGGCCAACTGTTGGCACCGGGGTTCTCACATCATGATCTTATTTTTCTGACAAAATCAAGCCACCCAAACAGAAGCCAGAGGTAATCCATTTGCGAAGCTTTGCCCGACTTGATCTGGACCTATTGAGACAGGACGCTGCTTCGGCTGACTGGGCGGCCACGTTTGATGCATCGACGGTGGATGAAAAAGTAGCTAATTTCAACTCAGTTCTCTTAAAATTGTTCGATGCTCATGCGCCGGTTCGTGCAGTTAAGCTGAAGCGCCCGCCTGCTCCATGGATCACCAGAGGCGTTCGAATGGCCATGTCAAGGCGAGACAAAGCGTTCCGTATTTACAAACGGGATCGGTGCGCAGAGAACTGGCGTTTATTTAAAGTTGCCAGAAACCGCTGTAACCAAATGGTAAGAGCAGCGAAGCGTCGGTACATACATGACAACGTCTCGGTTTCCTCCCTGGCTGATACATGGAAGTTCCTAAGATCTCTTGGTATCGGCAAGTCTAATTTTGACATAGGTTCCTCTCCATTCACTTTAGATCAATTAAACTCTCACTTCTCTAAAACATCTTCTCTGAATGACGTAGTTAAATTTAAAACCCTATGCTTTATTGCCTCTCTTCCTTCTCCTGATATCCCATCTTTCACTTTTACCCCTGTCGCAAATGAAGATATCCGCAAAATCATTGTATCTATTAAGTCGAAGGCTGTTGGCCATGACAATGTTAGTAGAATTATGGTTCTCAATGTTCTTGACTGTATCTTGCCTGCTATAACTCACATCGTGAATTCTTCCTTATATACTGGAATGTTTCCCTCGTGTTGGCGTAAGGCTTTTGTCATCCCACTTCCCAAAATTAGCAATCCTAGTTCCCTCAATCACTTTCGGCCCATATCAATTCTCCCATTTCTTTCCAAAATTCTTGAAGCTGCGGCTCATAAACAGATCTCAAATTTCGTTCATAGTAACAATCTACTTTCTCCTTTCCAGTCTGGCTTCCGATCTGGACACAGCACTACCACCGCGCTTCTGAATGTGACAGAGGACCTTAGACTTGGTCTGGAATCCTCTAAAGTTACAGTGTTAGTGCTCATAGATTTTTCAAATGCCTTTAATGTTGTAAATCATGATCTACTTCTTGCAACGCTTACTCATTTGCGGGTCTCTTCAAAGGCGACGGAGTGGTTCTCTTCCTATCTTTCCGATCGCGTCCAAGCAGTTCGTGCCAACCGCTCATTATCTGACTGGTGTGAGCTAAGCACCGGAGTGCCACAAGGTGGTATTCTTTCTCCTTTCCTATTCTCAGTATTTATCAACCTCATCACCACCATGATTAAATGTTCTTACCATCTGTATGCGGACGATCTGCAGCTGTACGCTCAAGCTGAAGTAAATGATATCAATGGTGCCATTTCCCTAATTAACGCAGACCTGGATCACATTGCAGAATGGTCTAACAGTTTTGGCATTTGCGTCAACCCAGCTAAGTGCCAAGCTATATTTATTGGTAGCCAGCGGCAACTTTTCAAACTCAGTTCAGTTTCTGTTTCACCGATCCGGTTTGACAACGCTGTCATTCCCCTGAGCAAACAAGTTAAAAATCTCGGATTAGTTATTGATTCGAACGTCTCCTGGAATGGTCAGCTCTCCGAAATTAGTCGCAAGGTCACCGGAACGCTGAGAACTTTATATAATTTTAAGAATTTCCTCCCAGTTAGTACAAAGAAGTTGTTGGTCCAGGCGCTGGTGCTGCCAATTATTGATTATGGTGATGTGTGCACTACCGATGTCACTCAACAATACCTCAATAAACTGGATCGCCTCCTCAATAATTGCATGCGATTCATTTTCGGCCTCCGTAAATATGACCACGTTTCCTTCTACCGTCGTCAACTTAACTGGCTCTCCATTCGCCGTCGTAGATCCCTCAGATTACTTTGCACCCTTTTTTCAATCTTGTCTGAGCCTTCTGCTCCAGGATACCTCAAAAGTAAATTTATTTTCGATACCCCTCGCCCAGGCTGTGAGCTGCGTACCTCCCGTGTCCTCAAACTATCCATACCTTCGCACCGCACTAGTTTTATGACTCACTCCTTCGCCGTACAGGCAAGCCGTCTCTGGAATTCACTCCCTCTCAACATCAGACAAGCCCCAAGCAAGTTTGCTTTCAAGCGGATGCTGCGTAAGCATCTGCTTAAACAAGAATTCGACTAAAATCCATCCACATAATGGTAGTATATATTGAATATGTAGTAGTATATCTTTTTGTATGTATCTTATATATTTTTATTTATGTATGTCTATATGTAGTGTATAATACATTTGTATTTTTTTTCCTCTCTCCTCAAGTATATTCGTAACAGAAATTATCATACTTTTTTCTTTGCACCTGTTATAAGTCTCTGTTTAGCCCAATGGTTAGCTGGTAGAGAATGCCATCTGGCATTAAGCTCGCCATTTGTACATATATTTTTTTGTATTTTGTGCAATAAAGTTTAAATAAATAAATAAATAAATAGTATATCTTTTTGTATGTATCTTAGATCTTTTTAATTTATAGATTTCTCTTCGCGTGTTCGTATTCTTAACAGAAATTATCATACTTTTTTCTTTGCAGCTAAGGTGACGGTGACGCAGGAAAGCGTCATAAAGACATCGTCACGCTTGAGACGCGTAAGCTCCCGTGTAATCGGTCCTATAATAAAATCGATACAGGTGTTAAAATTTGATACTTACGCTGATATATACAGTGTGTGGCAGTCACAATGCCACGGGTTGCCCGAAAGTTTGATGATTGCCAGTTTGGGCATGTAATCCAACGTGCGCGACGGCAGTGATGGAAACATATTCCCGTCCAAGTATCTGTGAAGAAAATTTAAAGAACTTTTTAAAGAATTAAAAACCTACAGGGTTATATACATTTTTGTTAACCTATGTAGTTACATGTAGAGGTTAACAAAAATAGATATTCACAATTTTCAAATCAAACGTTCTAACCGGCTTCTTATCAATAAGTAAAATGACGATATGCAGAAGTTGCATTTCATCGTTTTTATTGAGTTCTATAATAAAATTTGCAGCATTAATTTTTTACAACCTTTCATCAACTCCCTTTTTCAAGATTCTAAATGCAGTAATCGACATGTTTTGACCCCAATTACTTTGTTTATTATAGAGAAAATAATTGATACTTACAAAGTAGTCAGATTCTTCAACGTTGAGAAAGTTTTGAAGTGAACTTCGTAGAGTTTGTTCTCCGACAGAATGAGATAAGCCAAGTTGTCTAAGCCGTGAAATGCTGTGATGTTTAAAAAACGCATTTTGTTTTTTGATAAATCAAGCTTTTCGAGACTAGAACAATTAGAAAATGTGTAGTCTGGAAGTACTGTTAGAGAGTTGCTTCTCAAATCCAAGTTTCTTAATTGTTTCAGATTCTCAAATTCAACGCCTGCTAGCTGAAACAATATTTTAAAAGAGATTCTTAATCGTATAATTAATAATGTAGTAAATAAATCATTGCGATTGGAACGAAAGTGTGTATGCTACCTGATGCTTTTTCTTATTGAAGAAAAGATACAATACGAACTCTGTGTATACACATTTTAAAATCAACTTACGCTTTGCAAATTATTCTCGGACAAATCCAAGTAAGTTAGACAGCTAAGCTTGCTAAACAGGCGCTCCGGAATATTCTCTAAACTGTTTTTATCTAATAACAATGTCTCTAATGAAACAAGGCTCTCAAAAGCGTTTTCGGTTATATTAGCGATCCTATTCTCTGACAATTTCAAAATTGCTAAAGTCCTCAATAAGAAGGTACCATTTTGGATTTGTTGTATTTTATTATTAGACAAATCTAATATGCGTAGAGATTCCAAACCTATGAAGCTGTCTGATGGTATATAAACAACTTGATTATTTGAAATGTCGACGGTTTCTAGATAGGAATTATTGGCAAATAACTTTTCCGGGAGCGTATAGAGGAAGTTGTTGGACAGATCTACGTGAAATAGCTTCTTGGTGGCTCGGAAAGTTTCGCTGTCGATTTCTTCAAGAAAATTTCTTTGCAGGCGTCTGGAAATAAAAATGTAACTCTTTTACTGCTGGTTAGAAAGAACGCATAACAATAATGCATTTTTATGGTTAATGCAAGAATATCAAGTTGTTATTATAGTCTACTGGCTGTTAAAAAAAAATGTTACGTCATAAGAAAACATTGATGAAAAATATTTATCTACCTGCATCCGTTTTTATTGTGTACACTTTATAAACGCTGTGCGCTTAACCCTAGATATAAAATAAATTGTAATGTTCTCATGTAAGTGAATCCCATGTATTCTTATGAGAATAAAGTTCTTTAACCATAAAAATTGCATAACACGTATTTACTCATTAATCGTTAGGAATACTCCTGTGAAGTTTCGAATAAAATAGTCGATCTAATCTTCTTTACCCATACAAACTTTGGAATTTTTAAAAATCCTTTCTTAGTGCACCCCAAGACCTTATAAGGAACCTACGTGCCAAATTTGGAATATCTAGAACCAGCGGTTTGGGCTGTGCGTTGACGGAACGGAACGGGACAATGAGTCACACTTTTTCGTGCGTGCAGTCGGCGTTCATCGATTTATAAGACGTTATCGTTATCACGCCAAAAACGCATATTTGACTTTAATCTTACAATTTCATTTCAAATTAAATCCGGAGGAAATATCAAATGGTAAACACAAAATAAATTATAACCAACTTTGTTCTAAAAAGTGAATGAAATCATATTTTAATTAATTTACGTGCCTACTAAGGAAAGCTTTATTAATTCAATTGATGATCGAACTGATTCATGTAATATACATTTCTTTCTACCCATCATCATCATCATGATCATCATGTCAGCTGAAAGAAATTCACTGCCGGACATAGGCCTCCCCCAAATAAATAAAAACTAAAATTAGACAAGAATAGTAGTAAGATACATTACTTCACAAAACTAAATCGATTAGTTTAACTGTGGAGTCAAAATTACAGTCTCATTTCTCTTAAAATGGGTATTTCTCAAATAATGTGATTGACTTGTCACAACCATGTGCAAAAGTTAACGCTACTAATGCTTAATTTTTCTTTTTTTATACACGGATCAAAATGTTGACTAAAGAAGCTATGATATAAATAAGTATTACAATATTTAACTGCTGGGAAATTCTTAACTTTTGCACATGGTGGTGACAAGTGACGTTAACAATTTGAGAATGACCCAAATAGTAGTGTCTTAAATATCTACTATGTACTTATAGGTACTCTACATTATTTTACTATTACCTACTTCAATATGCATGTGAGTAGGGTATCACAAATGATATGAATGCTCTATAAAAAGTACTACTATTCACTGGGATCGTACTCACAAAATTCTCAGGTTGACGAGCGAGTCAAATATGCCTGCTGGAAGGTACTCCACGTGGTTGTCAAACATGTCAAGTTCACTCAGCGACCTCATCCCTTTAAACGTAGTCTTATGGAGAGTACGCAGTTTATTTGTGCCGAGGTCTCTGAAATATTGATTACACGACACAGTAAATTAAAATGTTAGAAAACGAGAATTACCTACGTTTAGCCTGCAAAAATATTATTGGTAAAAAAAACAGTGTTCGTAAATATTACTTACATCATACGTTTGTTTTTTGCCATTCGAACCAGTTTTCTGAGAGGATCAAATAAGACATAAGACATTTATTTATGGGACTAACTACAATTAGAGCACATATAAAAATACAAAAATGAGAGTCGAAGATGGACCTAGCTGGCGATAGCCGAAACGGCTCATACTAATTGACATAGTATTATGACGTCACAGCATTGTATTCGTAGTAGCCGTTGTATGGAAAATCAAGTTTATTGTTATTTTGCACGTGAAATACTGCGTTTAGTTATATACTTACTCGTCTTTCATTTTTTAGGGTTCCGGACCAAAAAGGTAAAAACGGAACCCTTATGGTGCGACTCCGTCCGTCTGTCTGTCTGTCACAAACACAAAGTCAAATATCTCAGGAACTACTAATGCTATCGATTTGAAATTGGGAATAGTTGTAAACAAAGTTAATCCTCGTGTATGGAAAATTAAATTTTTTAATATATACTTTTATTTGTATAAAAAAGGGCGGATAAAAGGGGGGGGCAAAAATTCAAAGTCTAGTTAGTAGGCCAAGTGGGGTATCATATGAAAGGGCTTAAATTGTACATTCTAAAACAGATTTTATTTTTTTTTACAATCGTAAATTTTTGATTTATAAAGAAAAATGTTGAAAAAAATACCATTCCCCCCCCTCCCCCCCCCTCCTCCCCCCCCCCCCTCCCCCCCTATCTCCGAAGTTAACCAAGCGAAAAATTTGAAAATAATATATATGATTAATATTACCGTGAATATTACCGGAAAAGTATAACAAGACCTCTATCTAGCGTAATATTTTTTATTCTTCAAAAATCATATGTTAATTTTGTTTGTAATTTAATACTTCTGTGTTTAATTTTTTTCCTTCAAATTCGTATGAAAGTGTTCTGAAAGTACCTTCTAGCAAATTAAAAAATAATTATCGAAATTAATTCACTTGATAAAGAATTATCGCAAATAAACCAACATACCGTAAGGGAAATTTATTAACTTAACGTACCACCGTAGAACCCTATCGGAATAAGGTGACATACCTCTCGAGTTTCAGTGACGGCGGCCTGTCAATTGCGACAGGGTTCTACGGTGGTACGTGAATACATTTCCCTTACTGTACATACCGAGTTCAATGGTCGCGCAAGTTAGTAACAAAATTCACCGATAACTGGCGCTGTAGGTACTCATGAGGTGGGGCAAGACGGGTGTGTTGTATGATATTTCGTACGGAACCCTCGGTGCGCGAGTCAGACTCGCACTTGACCGGTTTTTTTATTTATTAAAGCCTGTGGATCCTATTTGTAGCTGATCTTCGATGATGTGTGTCACACTTATATTTTTCTGATTTTAATTATATTTTATAATTTACACTTTATTGTAATCATTTAATGATTTACTATCAATATAGCAACACTACGATATAAATTCTAACACGAGGAAAGTACCCAATTACCCCTCTGGTTCGAGATTCGGGAAGGAGAATTTATATGTGTGATGACCTTGAATACCAACCTGTCCATGATTTGTTGATGTAGAGAACATCCACCGACAGCGATCTGGGCCAAATTTTTTATCTTTAAGTTTTAATTTATAGTCTTTTTTTGTCTTTGTAGGTTAAGTTGTTGTTTTATTGTTTGTTTTTATTATTTAATTAAGAGAATATACTTACTTGATATATACATATACTTAAATACATACAAGATATCCAAGACTCAGACTCGTTTAGGTCTTAGATCCTCTTTATGTATTTACGTATCTTTTTTTAATTTTTTTATTTAAGAAAAAAGAAACTCATCTCTACTTATATTATCTATACTTATATTATAATAATAATAAAGCCATTTATGTATATCTTAAAAAACTTTGTGACATTGTTAGTGATTTGACTGTCCTAGATATGAACCCCTCTTTGCTTGGGAGAAGGCTTCCTCCAACTCTGTCCATAACTCTCTATTTGTTCCGAGGCTCATCCAATCTTTTCCGGCATCTTGGGTTAGTTCGTCAGCCCATCTTTGAATTGTGCCGGCCTACATGTCGTTTCCCCAGAGACCCAAGATTTATAGATATATTACGAGTATTAAATGATGTGACATTCAGTTGGTCTACTGTGCTATAAATTCATTATTGTTTTATTTGGAGTAATTCATGAACTTCACAGTTCCATAATAATTACTGTAGGTAATTAAATTTTACTTCGCAAGTCCCCGCGTTCTTACACAGTACCATCTCAAATTGAGTTTGGAACTCTAAAGGAATTAACGAAGGTCCCAAATCGCATAAATCAATCCGGAATTTACAAGGATAAATAGACATGACCTGAATTTAATGTTTTATACAGAGAACAAATGCAAAGGGAAAAATAAACCGTGATCGTTTCCGGCAAGGGCTGTTGGACCTATTGAAAACAACACAAGTTTACAGTAGTTGGTCTCCATAAGTGTGCCGTCATGCATGTACAGCGGTGTTTGTAAATTCAACAATTTAAAGCTATCTGAGACAATATCCCTCAGATCTATCTCCGAAGCAGACACCTATAAGTTTCTTGATTTGTCACAGTCATTGGGTATTGAGGATGAGGAAGTAAAGCGGACGGTGAAGGAGCGCTTCTTCTATCGCCTGATAAAACTTAACTTAATAGTCTTTTCTCGGGGGCGGCAATAAGGTTCCTTTAACGCCTGGGTGATGCCCTTGCTGACTTACTCCTTTGGCATACTATGGTGAACTCAGACTGAGCTGGTCATCCTGGACCTAAGAGTCCGTGTACTGCTCACTACGCATCGCATGTTACATACACGTCCGTCTGTTATGAGACTTTTGGAAATACCAAAGACCTCCATAACCGCGAGGTGCGCAGTTAAGGCATTATTTCCTAAGCAACGAGTGGGATGCACCGCGACGTAGTAGCAGTAGACGGAATCTTCACCCCCATGGCCTTGGAGTTGGCGACATCTCTCTGCTCTGTATCTTTAACTATCGCAAAAGATCCGTTGAGAGAGATAAGCGCCAGCCCTGGAGGTGTTGATCAGCCGCTTCGATAAAATCCTAATGATTACTTACATGGTGACTAGGTCGGAAGGGACCAGAATATCGGCGGTGAGGGTGGCGAGCCCCGCGCGCCAGCAGTTGAGCGACCGCCGAGCGACGTCGCAGCGACATACGCTCTTTCCACACTGTCGCCAACGTGATTGACCCATGCTGATCGTCCATGCTGTAAACCATCCAAATACGGTATGTTTGACCAACTTAATAAAAAGTCGTGTCGGACCACGCAAAACGAAGGGTTCCGTGCCTATTATAAAGGTCGTATTGTCACAGAAATCTTACGGCACTTACGACCTTTTCTATAAGGAGTTTTTCAGCAATATCTCGAAAACCTTTGAACCGATCTTGTTCAAAATATTTTTTGGTGAAAGAATTTAATAAGCCCTATGACCATGTTTTCTTTCATATTTTTTAAATACACTGTAAGTAGCTTACTTGACTGCTCGATGGCACGAAGTCTTCGGTCCAGCTGTCTCCACTGAAGGTCCCCAATGCAATCACCTTTCGGGTCCTGGCCCTGTGGTCCTCGGGCCACCATCTCCAACACTTCGCAGGCCGTCATGGAGCATTGCGCACGAGTCAACTGTAGGACTGATCAATATAATTTGCTTAGGTATGTTAATATTTTTCTCAAAGTAAAACTGTGCAGGCCTAGTGGGTGTGGCAGTCGTAAGTTGAACCCACCGTTGATTTGCAATGAAAGGTTTTTTTTACAAATTCATTGCCTCAAGCTGGAGTCTAACCAGCGACTTTCTAGAGTACCAGCGGGCGTAGAATAGTTGCCATGTTATCACTTATCGCTGTCGATAAGACATCCCTCACGTTCTGACAAGTATGCTAGTGCGAGAGTGATTCTTATCCACAACGATAAGAGACTAGCTTCTGCCCGCGACTTCGTCCGCGTGGAACTCGTTGATATCATAGCTCCATACAAACTTTCACCCCCCTACGTCGCCCCTTTAGGGGATGATTCCCAGTATAAAAAGTATTCTATATGTTAATCCAAGCTATATACTATATGTATACCAACATTCATCTTAATCCGTTCAGCCGTTTTTGCGTGATTGAGTAACAAACATCCAAACAATCACATATATAATATTAGTACGATAGGATTAGTAGGATTGGTAGGATAAAAGGCAACCATGCTACGCCCGCAGGCCAGCCGCGCGCAACCACTGACCTATCGGAGCCGATACTCGGTGCGACGAAACTTTCAACCAGCTTCCTCTTATTACGGCTGAGCGTGGCGATTTTTTTTTCCCTTGTATTTAAAATTTACAATTTTGTTAGCTACTGCTTAATTCAAAATTAATCTTGAACCCACTATTCGAGTTTGAGGCTGTATTGAACTTCATTTTACGTGATACATAATTTGCGGTAATAGGGAAGTATTAAAAACCGAGATTAACCAATCAAATTAGGAAAACCTGGACATAATTCTATAACTGTAATTTTCTTTTTCTATAATATAAAGTATTGTTAGTTGTAGTTGAAATAAAAATAATTAAACATTTTAAGGCTCCGCGTCAATGTAAATAAACCAAAAAACTATTTTTTAACACATTTTGATTTCATAAGTACTGCATAACAAATAACTTTAAAAAACCGAGATTAACCAATCAAATTAGGAAAACCTGGACATAATTCTATAACTGTAATTTTCTTTTTCTATACTATAAAGTATTGTTAGTTGTAGTTAAAATAAAAAGAATTTAACATTTTGAGGCTCCGCGTCAAAGTATATAAACCAAAAAACTATTTTTTAACACATTTTGATTTCATAAGTACTGCATAACAAATAACTGTGTAAAAGGCCCTCTTTTATGAAATGACACTTGCATTCCTGTGAAATAAATCAAAATTAAACTAATTAATCTATTCGGATGGGACTATAATTAATAAAGAAGGTTTGTTAATTAATTGATATTTTTTTCTTACTTACGTTTTAATATGAACGTTATCGCTTACCGAATAAGGTCGTCATTTCTTTGTGCCTCAACTTCCGACCGTGCTGTCGCGAGTCGCGAGCGATTCGAGTAGTCGTCTCATGCATAGGCTTATACGAGTCAATGATACCACCACGATTCGGCTGGGGCGCAGATTTATTGAAATATTTATTTATGTTAAATTTTTGTCTTAAATGTCTAAAAAGATGCAATAGCTTAAACAGGTACAACCATGATAGTTACCATTTTGGCTTATCTAGATATTGAGATCAGATGAAAACTGTGAAAAAAGAAACGTACATGCCCATTTGGTTTTAATTTAATTTTGCTATTACCTAAGTGATCGCATTTATATCGTCGTCTATTATATATATCGTCGTCTAGTACCTATAACACAAGCCTTATTGAGCTTACTATAGGCCTAGTTCGATTTGTGTAAGAATGTCCCCTAATATTTATTTATTATTTATTTATTTATTATTTGAATGCACCTCAAAATTATACTAACAAGGTATTTCGTTACCTATCTTGGGTTAGACTATGATAAAGGGGGCCGGGGACTGAAGTGGTGTCATTATGACACCTATTTTAAATGATTGTTTCGTGTAGAACACATTAAAATAAGCTTCTTTTATTTGAAAAATTTTTCTCTAAAATGAAAAATGGCGGAAATATGGGGCTTCAAATATTTTGTTTTTCAGACAGAATAGTTTTCGTCAAAGTGGTGTCATTATGACACCTATTTTAAATGATAGTTTCGTGTAGAACACATTAAAATAAGCTTCTTTTATTTGAAAAACTTTTCTCTAAATTAAAAAATGGCCGAATTATTAGACCTCAAAGACACGAAGATTCTGGGACTTGTAAAATTTTCGATGTATGTTGTGTCATTATAACCCCTATTTTATAGTCTTTTTGGGGGTGGGACCCGCTATGGTATAGAAGACGCTAAAATAAGCATGTTTTGTATGAAGAAACTTTAAGGCAGGTCGGTGTAGGTACGACGACGAGCGAAGCGAGGAGGAGTGTTAGGAAGAACTGTGACCCTACAGCGCGCGAGCCGAGCGAGCGAAGCGAGCGTGCCGCGGTAGCGGCCGGCGAAGCGCCAGAACCGGACATTTTATTACTACCTAATAGTAACATATAAGTCTGAAAATCATTTTTTACCCATTGAAATTTTTACAAGTCCTAGAATTTTCCCAACTTTCAAGTAAAATATCTCGGCCATTTTTCAATTTAGTAAAAAGTTTTCCAAATAAAAGAAGCTTATTTTAGTGTGTTCTACACGAAACTATCATTTAAAATAGGTGTCATAATGACACCACTTTGACGAAAACTATTCTAAGTGTCTGAAAAACAGAATCTTTGAAGCCCTATATTTCCGCCATTTTTAATTTTAGAGAAAAGTTTTTTCTATAAAATTATTATTTTATAAAAAAATTGCTTATTTTAGCGTTTTGATTGAAAATATTCTAAGTCTTTTATGATTCCTATATATTTTTCACTTTTGGTCAAAAAAATTCTGTCTTTTTAACGGGCCCCCTTTGTCATAGTCTGACCCTATCTTGCCTTTAAGAAAAACTTAGGTAGAGTACGATATCTCATATTTTTTTATAAAATAGGTTTACGACCCCGGATTTTATAATTAACATATCTAATTAATATTTGATACTTAATATTAATATCCGATAAAATAATAAAAAAAACATCGAGTTATCGAATTATGTCCAGGTTTCCTTAATTTGATTGTTAGTTAAAAATACTGTAAGTTCTGGCTAAGTAAATATTATTAGCTAAAGAGCGGTATTTTAACTAGCGTCACTTAAGACCTTTCTACACCAGCGCTCCTTTAAAAACCAGTTCTATGAGGCGCCCGCGCACGGCCGGTACGCGGACTGACTTACCGCCGACTACCCCCGACTGGCACTTAATTTTACTGTAACGACGCGTGGCGTGTCTGTGTAAATGCGTCGCATCGGACGTTTGTACGGATTAGTTTTATTGCTTGTCGCCTATAATGTAGTTATGGTGTCAGTCAGGAGCCGTAGCATGGTTGGCCTTATCACGCGACAAGTGACAAGATACGAGCGTCGTCTCGTTCTATCGAACGGTGTCAGCCAGTGACGCACGCTCTATCCTATCACCTATCGCGTGACAAGGCCAACCATGCTACGGGGCCAGAACAGCCTTTCGAACGATACGAACAACTACGATAATCTTAGTATGACTCCAAAAAGGTGTCTTTAGAAGACTGATGATGAATAGCAAAACCTTTTGCGTGTAGATCACTTTACATCAATGCTCCAGGGAAAGTGAGCCAGCATTTTCTATTCGTTACTGTTCAACATAAAAGGTCGCTGAAAAGGACGTCGATAACCGATACGAAAGGACGCGCTGTCAATCATGTTTCTGATGTTTGTCAAAGTGAGTAATGATTTTAGGGTTCTGTACCAAAATGGTAAAAAGGTACCTACTATTATGCCGACTCTGTCTATCTGTCCACCTGTTATTGTGCTATTACAACTCAGGAAAAGATGCTATCGATTTGAAATTTGGAATAGTTCTGAACGTGACTAACTGAAGTAAGTATATTGAAAATAAAATTTTATATTACAGATGTTTTAAATTTCTATGAAAAAATCCCGATATGAGGGCGATCAAAAATTCAAAGTCTAGTAACTAAGTCAAGTGGGTTATTACCTAAAACAAAGCGTTTGTGGTGCAAATTCAGAAATCGTTTTTACGGGATGTCATGATTTAAAATTACTAGCTATACTATCAAACATCGGTAGGTACCTATGCTAAATAAATAAATTGACGGCCAAGTTGGTTGTGACCCTGCCTACGAAGCCGGAGGTTCCGGGTTCGAATCCCGGTAAGGGCATTTATTTGTGTGATGAGCACGAATAGTTGTTACTGAGTCATGGATGTTTTCTATGTATTTAAGAATTTATTTATCTATATAAGTATGTGTATCGTCGTTTAGTACTCATAATACCTACTAAGCTTTGCTTAGTTTGGGACTAGGTCGATTTGTGTAAGATTGACCCTATTTATTTATTTATTTGTTATAATGACATTCTGCACGTTAGTACCTGTATTTATCACGAAAATATAAAATGCCTACTTGATAATAGTCTTTTCTCCTGAACAAAAATCGTTTTCCGTCAATATGTTCTATCCGTATTTAAATCTAATGGATATCTTATTCGGTGCCATATTTTGGTTTCGTCTAAAATCTAACATTTTGAATAGCCGCAACAAATTTCACAATACGAATCAGCAGTCAGGATCACGTATCAATTAATTGTACAAATTAGCGTGTTGCTGTCAACTAATTTGTACTAACTAAATAGGTGTTGTATCTCACATAAATTCCCGGGGCGACAGCTATATACTCGATACTAATTGTTCCAAATACACCTATATCATCCATGGAGCTATATACGAGGGGCGAAACTACTAACTAATCTTGACAAATAAAATTGAACTCTATGTTGTAGGACTTGTAGGATGTAGGTACACACTCTATGTTGTGTCACTAGTTTTTGAGGTAATCATAAATAAACTGAACAAACGAGACCGAAAGACTTCATTGCAAAAAAAATGCATATTAATATATACGTGCCTTTTCTATATATTATTGACAAACGTCGGACTATAGGGGGCAGTTTGAGGGCAAGGTAAGGTTTACAAAAAAATCTTAACTTACGAGTATTATAATGTACCTAGTGTTTGTAACATAGTTAATTAAATTAGTTACCCGTTATCATTTATTCATCTTTAATGTGTAAATACTCTTTGAAGTGATGACTGATAGCCCACTGAAGTGGCCACTTAAAAAACAAATAAATAGCTGACATGCGTCATTATGTCTGTTGTTCATACTTATATTTGTTGGTAGAGTGCCGTCTAATCAATAGAAAGATTTGCTTTATGTGTTAATTTGCATATCTATGTATTGCAATGGATAGGATACTACGACAGCACTCCGAACTTAAGTCACAGAAAGGTCACATATATTGCTTAACCCGTCACACGTGCGTCTCTCTCTAGCCCCGGTGCCCCAAGCGCGCAGTGATTTCAGACGAAAATAACGTATGTTGACGGCCGTTAGAAAAAAATATATTGTGCTCGTATGTTGTAATTATATTGTATAAATTATATACTATTAGATAACAGACAAAATTGTCTATTCATTTTAATAAAGATAAATTGACTGACCTGTTTCATTATCGTGAAATAAAATAATTTATTTCGATTTTCTGTCTTTCGATGAAACAAAATGCCTTTTTACACCAAACTCTTTCACATATTTCACATAGATATTTCACTATTGTGATCACTATTAAACCATGCATCGATTAAAATTATCACTTCACTATATTATGCACTGTTTACCTCATAATAATTGTTTATTTACATTATCGGTCAAAATGATCCCGCGTGCCATTTTGAAAACTATGACTGACGTAATTACCGTGAAGCGTACTCATTTCATTAGAAATCCGATTTCAACAAACAGTCACAATAACACACTAATCTGATTACTGAATCAAATACTTGGATAAATTTACTACAAACTTATGTATATTTCACAATCTTTGGAGCTAATAACATATATTTTTCAATCTATAACAATTTGTCAAACGTAGTTAAAAATGACGTGTTTAAACTTTGAAGACATTTATCACACACTTTTTTTTTGAAATCCTTAAAACGAAAGCTCAAAACACATTATTTATTCTATTTTCAGTAATTTGATATATAATTTTAATGGGAAACACTTATCGTTTCATTTAAAACCACAATAATATCATGAGGAGTCAGTCCGCCCGGCACGATATTTTGACAACTAACGGCCGCCACGTTAAACCTTTTGGAAATTATTTTTTCCTGTGTCCTGAGTACTACTAATTTGGCCAAAATATTTTTCTTATGTTGGTATAGTGCAAAAACTACCCAGGTTTAATTTATTTAGGATGGCCACTCGATAAAACCGAGAAAAAAATTGGCCAATGAGGGCACAGCCGTTATCCGCACGGTGTGCGGATAGCGCGCTATTGGCCAAATTAAGTTATCCGCACAGTGTGCGGATAGCGCGCTTGACGGGTTAATATGTAAAGTTAATATACCTAAAAGCCCAAAAAATATAATGTTGATCTTCAAAAACACACAAATCAAGAAAAACTACTCTTTTTACTCTTGAGAAACTGGTCAATAAAGATATTAATTTGTATTGAAAGTACGTTTCCAAATAACGCAGTTAGTTGCTATGATATTTGGAATTTCACATTATAAATACTAGGTACCAAATACTAAGTACAAATACTCGAAAGTGAATTGATTGATTTGCGAACTTTACCTATCATTCTGACATGCCACGAAAATGCCCGCTGGAGTCCGACGTATGATTATTGATATAGTAACTACCCACATTAGAAAGGGGCACGCTAAGCGAGTCTCTTTCGGCTCGCGTTTTCGGTAACAGTAGGATCTTCTGTTAAACTGTATCATATAAAAAATAGGCCAAGACTCAAAACTCTTGCACCGTAAAAACTTGTGAGATATTTCGTAGAACCAATTAAGTCAGGCATTCTTATTAATCTTTATTTGCTTGCTAAATAAAATTCTGCAACTTAGGAATTACACAACTTTACTGCATTTATAAATTTTTCCTAAAACTATGTAGTATTGTGTGATTGCCAAGTCACAAAATTTTATTTAGCAAGCAAATAAAGATAATAAGAATGCCTGTCTTGGCTTGATGAATTTTGTTCACTTGCTTCCACGTGCGTCTAGTTAACGTGTTAGAACGAGCGCGAAAATCAAATTGATGTCTCAGATATACCTTCTGATAGGTAGGTAGGTAAGAGCTGGAACTGGAATCATAGCCGCTTTCCCTAATAAAGCGCTGTCCTAACTTTTTAATTAACCAATGATTTCGTTTTGAAGTACAAAAGACGAGTGGAGACTAGATCTATATTCCAGTAAAGGTTACAAACATTTTTTATTTATATTCTCAGCCAACAACAAAAACTATAAAAACAAATTGTTAAAATCTATTAATTTCTTCTCTGCGTTGTTGTGTTAACAAGAACTTGGTTTCCTGAGCGCCCTTTTGTCGGAAGGGATCCGGAAAGATAAAAAAGTCCGATAAATATCCTCCAAGTGACAATTTCTACAACAAACAAAACGAACTTCATCATATTGTGCCACACTTTTACGACACTTAGATACAAGTTCTTTTTAAGTTACAGGAAAAAATTGGGAGGTTTATATATCAGCCCCTATTTCCGGTTTTATTAACTTTTAACTAATGGAAATTAATCGGTACCTACGGACGATTGATTTATTTTCATTTAGATGGTTCCAATAAATGTCCATTACATTTAAATACAGATAGATAAGAATGACGGAAAACGCTTTTCGTTCAGGAAAAATGTCTAGGATATCGCACTGAGTAGACGTTATATTTTCGTGATAAATACAGGGCAATTTGTAGCTTAAGGCGCTTTTTATAGTCTTGTCTTGAAATACGTATTTTCTAAAGAATGTAGATAGTAAAACTTCCCCAATTAACGTTCTACATAAAACGTAATAAAGATACAACGAAGATACCGTATAAAAAAAGTATCTATTCTAGAAAACAATGACTGAACAATAAATAATAATTATTACGTACGTTATTGAATACCATTGTTGTTAACACTATATTAAATAAGGAAAAGTAATTTCAGATCCATGATCGTTGAGAGATGTAAGTTTTGTGTGCTAAAGGTTTAATTTGTCATAGGTACCTACATTATATCTTAGCCCGACGTTACTAAGCCATTGCCGAATATTATAATATTTATAATGTTAGAAAAAGAACATTAGATACAGAACATTAGATATATACTCGTATATTTTCAAATAACTAATAATCATCATCCTCCTAGCGTTCCTAGCCCGTTCGATTTGACACCTAATCCCAAGATTTGGTATAGGCACTAGTTTTTACGAATGCAACTGCCATCTGACTTTACAACCCAGAGGAAAAACTAGGCCTTATTGCGATCTGCGAATAAAACAAAAACAAAACAAAAAAAAAACAAAAAAGAAGCGGGTTGTGTCGGAGATACAACCGTTAATTAAGTTTTAGTGGATACTTCTTTGTTGGCTATGGAACCCTAATAAAAAAAACCAGCCAAGTGCTAATAATATAATATATAATAATAACTGCCCCTGTCCTAAATGGTATCCCATGGATTTGCGATTGATTTCAATCTAAAGGGAAAATCTACTTAGATAAGCATTTTCAATGAATTGTTAAATTCAAAGTACCCGTAAAATATATGTATATCTAAATGAATTCACCAAACTCTGTATAAGTACAGATAAATCGGTATATGGCAACATTGACTAACGTAGGTCATTTGACACGCGATACATTGAAAATGGCGGTCATTTCAGCATTATTTTCATGTCCGCCACATTAAACTAAATAACATTTTGTGATTAACAACTAATGGCAAATAAAGAAGAATTAAAACATGTAACAAACAATTATTTGAAATCAGATTAGGCTTCTCTACAAAAAGTTATTCCGGAAGTCACGTGATACATTTTGAACTGTACCCTTATACAAGAACGCGAGCAAAGAAGTATCCACTTCAAAAATTGTATTTTAATATTTTTTTGACTCTTTGTTGCAGGTTTGTTTCCTAAGGTACGCAAATTACTTGATCATTCAATTTCATTGTTAGCTCCAATGTTTTTTTCCCTTTCTCACTTAAAAAATGTCAAAGCGACAGAAAAAGACAAAATACTTTTCGGGGCAGGTTAGCTAAAGTAGGTTTGAGGAGCGAATAAGGCAACCAATGTTTTATAAAATACTTAAAGGAGTATTCTAAAAACAGCGCCATCGAAAAATCGTTTTCATTATCGGCCTTTAAACTTCGGTGAGATTAAAGGAACGGACGAAAATGTGGTAAACTGACTGTTTATGAAATCCCGCTTGGACGGATTAACGCAATTGATTTCGCTTCAATTATAATTCGGGCGGCTGTCTGAAGAAGGTTCAGGGAAGATTTACGTGTCGTTTGCTGCGCTTGATTGATGACGGCTATGCCAGAAATATTAACGCATTTACTCGTACAACCCAGCGAGGCCACCTTATTTTAACTGTAACGAATTTACATTAAATTTTGGTGTGAATGATTTTATACCTATATACTGTAGGTACTTACTTACCTAATTATTTTAACCAACATATGTGTCAGTGTTACAAGGGTCCATTTGGGAGGTATTGAGTTATTGATATTTCCTAAAAGTATATAAAATTTGCTATCTGCAAAAAAGATTCATGCGTCTAGGGTCCAACCATATTTTTCTATATGGCTTTGAATTTGCGACATTTGAAATTTAAAACTGGATTTTTGGATTGTCGAAAACACACTTCTACTGAGAAGTTACAAACTATTCTTTATACATGCGTAGTTTTATAATTTTTTCTACCCTTACGTGTTCAACCCTACTAATCGTTATTATTTCCGAGTCGATTGATATTTATTAATATTATATAATGTATAAAGAAAAATTTGTAATTTCGCAGTAGAAGTGTGTTTTCGACACTCACGAACTTTAAATACAGTTTTTTCAGATAGCAAATTTTATATACTTTTAGGAAATATCAATAACTCAATATATCCTAAATGCAACCTTTTACTAAACAGTGATACATATTTTTGATTCTTATTGGCTACGAGCCACAAGCCACCACGCGTCCTACCTTCAAACTTGTCGCCTGTGGGACTAGCACAACAGACGCCGCGACGTGACACGAGACGAGAAAATCTACCCTTCTGTTTCTAACTTGAACAGTGCGAGTGAGACAGGAGTTGCCGAGTCGTTTTCGAAGTGAATTGACAGCATGTTGTGCTAAACGTACTGCAGGTTCGGTCAAGGACTCTAATTGTTGAGCCACTTAGGTGTCAACTAATGTTGGTTGGTTATCTATGAAGCTATGAAGCGTCCAGTATAAAGTGAGCTCTAAATGGCTCAACAATTAAAGTCCGTGACTGTACATGAACAAGGTCTTTATTTTAATTACCTAATATGTTTTTAAGCATCCACCAAGTTACGTAATTGCCCTGCAGGTCTGTGAAACAATATTTAAATCGGATTAACACAGCGCAGCTATAAAAATATCTCAGTAATTTAACTTAACGAAGCGGAAGCTGCTAACTTTTGATCCTAATCTCAATGGGCTTATTAAAGTGGAAATTACTTTGTTCAGTAAATTACTGAGCTGGGGCAGGTAAATGTGTGAAATTACGTCTAACCGTTGGCTTTTTCTTTGGATTTATTAATGCAATTATATTGGGTTTAAACATAACATTATACCTACCTACATCATAGAATGAAAGTAGTCATGTCGCGGTAGTCCGCTGGATGCGCGCGACCGGTCACTTTGGTGGCACTCTTTGGGGGAGGCCTATGTCCAGCTGTTAACGTCTTTCAGCTGGTATTATGATTAACAAAGTTTAGTGCTAAGGGTGCTATTTGCTAGCGAAAAAAAAAAGTTTTCATCCAAATGTCTACGAGTATCGTGCGTAGTGCTGTAAGTTAGATTAGCAAAAGGCTTAGCTCCTGGTTGACGTGGTTCAAGGGGATGAAAAACAAGAAAATAATTTTTCAAATCGGTCTAGGCGTTTTTGAGTAATCTGGGAACATATACCTACGTACATAAAAAAAGATTCTGACGAATTGAGAACCTCCTCCTTTTTTGAAGTCGGTTAATAAATAGAGGGTATGGTATAAGGAAAAGGGCAGTAAAACGTCTTGATCAGCCACAGTTTGTCGTACATCGATTGAGTTATATCCATTATCCGGCCTACTTGTTCGTGGGACTAAGCACTCTCTTGGGAAAGCGAACATTGCACACCTTGCTTCAGGGCTAGTGATTAATGTAGGTACCAGCGGCGGAGTTTTTATTCCGGGTCGCCTATCAAAAATGTTCACGTGCCGCCACTGTTAGGTACCTTTATATGGTTTGGCGTTATCTCTAAATTAATTAAGATGCGTTGGTTAGCTTCAATGTAATAAATAAAATCATTGATCGCTTAAAAATTGCTATTTTTTGTACCACATCGGTGGCAGACGGCCGTCACCTGTGGACACTTGCAACTACAGTGCTGTCTCATGCTCATTGCCGATCTTTAGAAATGTATACAGTACCTCGGAAAAACTGTAATTCCTCCACAACTGCATTGTGTTAAGATATGTATACTGCTCGCTTTTTGTAACATTTGTGACGTTGACGCAGTCAGACCCGTTAAGCGTCCCAGTAGCAAAGCAGCTGAAATATCCAACTATCTCATTCTTAGGTTTGACAATGCTAGTTTAAGCGCGTGCATTGGAAATTATCACGTTCTTTGATACGCCGTTCTGACTGGATCAGGAAACAATACGGACTGATTTTTTCAGATATATGATTCTTTACTATATGATTGTTTATCTGATTTAATTGATACATGACTGCTTAAAATTGTCTCGATAGAAAAAAAAACAAAGTTGGGTCTTTATTTTCCTTTTTTAACTTTTTTTAACTCAATCTACTCAAAAAATACACTATTTTATAACAAAATCAAGTTATTTTACATTACCATGGTATTTTACCTCATTTAAAATCTCACTTAATGAAATATCAATAAAACTTCACTAAGTTAGGTATTTATCGAAATTTGTTCAAAAAAGCTAAAATACTGTCGTATAAAATTGATTGTGTCATAAAATAATTGTATTGTTTGAGTAGGCGGAGTTAAAAAAAACCCGACTTTGGGTTTTTTTATAAAGAGAAAATTTTAAGCAATCGTGTATCGATTAAACCAGATAAATCATCATATATCTAAAAATCAGTCCTCATTGTTTCCAAATCTAGTCAGAACGGCGTTTCAAAAAACTCGATAATTTCTAATTCACGCCCTTAAGAAACATGCGAGAGAGTGATTGTTCTCTGCTACTTTAATTCTAACACGCGCACCACTTCTCGCTAGGCTAAAAGTTCATTAACAAAATTAAAATTATTCTGCCAGGGCTTATTTAACTATAAAAACTATTTGCTTTTTCATTTCGGTCGAAATATAAGGCGTATTATAAATATGTGTAATTAAGTTCCTTCCAATTAATATGTTAATAACATTGTTAATTAGGTAAGTAAGAAAAGAACACACACCGTTGATATAATCTGACTTTTTATTAGTACTTAAATAAAGAAAATATTTCACAGAACTTATATATATAAC
Organism: Epinotia nisella; assembly: GCA_932294315.1. Classification (NCBI taxonomy): domain Eukaryota; kingdom Metazoa; phylum Arthropoda; class Insecta; order Lepidoptera; family Tortricidae; genus Epinotia; species Epinotia nisella. The sequence goes on from OW028681.1 coordinate 16,980,381, forward strand.
GAACGGCGCTTAATAGATATCGTAATATCTATTAAGCGCCGTTCGTTTATTAAATTTGTTAATTCGTCAAAAATAAATCGTGGTGATTTAAACCTATTTATTAAAATGTTTCATAATAAGCAGATAATGAAGATCATTTTGGTATCAGAATTACTTTAATATAATGCACGGATTTTGAGAAATATTGACTTGATTTTGACAGTTTTCAGTACAAAAGTAATTAATTTCAGTTTTTTTTTCCCAGCCAATGAGGCATAAAATAAAATAGGTTCATTACAGGGTACTTGTAATGTAACAATTTTTGTGGATATTTTTTAACTAAATTGACTAAGTATCGCTGCTTAATGAGATCTTTCACGAGATTTTGCTAAAACGTGCCGCTGAAGAAAAGTCATTACTATAATTAGATTTTTTAACAGCCGATATTTGACAGCCGTCATCCCGGTACAATAAACGTCAATGATGACATATGATAACATAAATTGTACTGGGATGACAGCTGTCAAATATTGGATGATTTGGATGTAAGAACATTTTCATTAAATCAGTAAAAAGATTATCGAACAATCGTTTTGTCACGATAGTAAAAAATAGTAAAGAAATTAAACTATCTTCACCAACTAGTTGTTATTTAAAAAAAACGATTGAAAGGTGTGTAATTTTGACGATAAAAACTTACAATTACGCGTTTTTTTTTTGGAATACGCCTCTGTTCTTAACACATGCAGAAAAAAACAAAAATATGTCTAATGACGAAAAACAAATTCAATTATCTCAAAAAAATACGAAGCTACAACCGTTTTAATATTGCTTGTTACAGAGAGAAAATGCTCGTAGATCGTGACGTCGTTGATTAGTTTATTTAGTGTCTACACCCCTATGTAAGGATGGATTTTTGTCGAATCATTGTTTAAGCGGATGCATACCTACGCAACATCCACTTGAAAGCAAACTTGCTTGGGAATTGTCTGATGGTGAGAGGAGAGTGAATTTCAGAGGCAGCTCGCGTGTGTAAGGTAGGGAAAATTTGAGAACGCGCAAGGTACGCAGCTCACAGCCTGGGTGAGAGGCATGCTTATGCATACTTCGTAGGTGTTTAATCTTTCAAACTACTTTTTTTAGGGTCTAAAAGATTAGGGTATCTCTAAAAGATTACATAATAGAATACAAATAAAGCGCTTTCAGCATATTGGAAAATTCCACTCCTAAGGGGGTTAAAAAGGGGTGCAAAGTTTGTACTGGGAAACTTTTCTTTTAGATAGGATATTAAAAAATTTTAGAAAGAATACTTATAAGGAAATATAATATATTAAAAAGGATTGCAAAGTATGTACAAGGGAATATTTTTTTTTAGCTAGAATAAAATATTTATATTTGTAAAAACGAACATTTCAAGTACCTACGATAGGTTTAGCAATTTAAACTAACGAACTTATCGCACTGTTAAGGCTGGCGTCCACTAGGCTTGCCGAGGCGCATTGATTCGATTGACGCAGAGCCGCGGCGCTCCGAATCAATGGACGCACTTTCATAGTAATGTATGAAGGCGATTTTTTTCGATTCGATTCGACTCGGCTCGGCGAGCCTAGTAGATGCCAGCCTTTACCTTTTAAGCTTAAACCTTGGACGGATTAAGATGAAATTTGGCATAGAGATAACTTGAGACCCTTGGAAGAACTTATGATAGTTTTTTATCTCGGAAATATGGTAAAAGTTTGTTTGGGACAGCGATAATTAAGCATGTGCCTAAAATAATTTAATAACAATAATTTCACTGAGACGCTAATTCTACGAGGACGAAGTTGCGGGCAAAAGATAGTTCTCAATATTTTTGTGTATTTTGTATGGAACGCCTGATGCTTAGAGCATAGCAATTTTTACTCTTGCACTTGCTTCTGAAATGACGTAGGCACCATAATAAAACTTTAGATTATATACGGAACCCTCACCACGCGAGTTGTACTCGCACTTGTCCGGTTTTTAATAAGGCAAGTACACCATTACGAGAACAATATTCCTTTGCTATTCCGCTAAAAAACGTGCAGGTCGATCAGCGGAGATCAAATGCAACTAATTGCATATAAACATGCAAATAATTACAGCAAACCACCACCAATAATGAAAAAACCTCGACACGTGTTTCGCCTCTCTACGAGGCATCATCAGGAGATGCTGGCGGGAGATGTTGCTTGCGCCACGTCCAATGAGTAACGCCTGATTCAATAAATTAAGTACACCATTACCTATACATCGTTACACCATTTCTAAGGTGAAAAGTTCGTGGTATTAATAACAATTGTAAAACAGACGGTTGGATGTCGTTACTTTAGTAAGAGAGTAGTATAATAATCTTGAATAATTTATTGAATCAGGCGTTACTTTGCGGAAATTCGTGATATTATATTACGAGAACAATATTCCTTTGCTATTCCGCTAAAAAACGTGCAGGTCGATCAGCGGAGATCAAATGCAACTATTTGCGTATAAACATGCAAATAATTACAGCAAACCACCACCAATAATGAAAAAACCTCGACACGTGTTTCGCCTCTCTACGAGGCATCATCAGGAGATGCTGGCAGGAGATGTTGCTTGCGTCGTCCACTGAGCAAAATCAAAATCTGTTTTGCTGGACGTTTTTTAGCGGAATAGCAAAGGAATATTGTTCTCGTAATAATAATCTTGTCCAAACGTTTCTGGTTTTTTAACCGTTATGTAATCTATAAAAAACAGTATTTTCATAAATACATATATATTATATATACTGTTTTTAGATTCATTAAAACAGAAATTATTCCTTGTAATGTCAATAAAATCAATAATAACCCTTACCTTTAACAGACATGAAGCATAAAATCACATACATTAAGCTTTGATTCATTTTGACCACTACTGTACTGACCACACAGAAATACAAATTCCCTTTGCCGACTAACCATTACATTTGTTACACATTTGTTAGGCAAACACTATGCAATACTGAACCATTTGAAGAGATAGTAGCAAAGTGGTTCAAGCATACAAACTATAATAGTTATTTGTGTCTCCAGGGAGCAAAATGATGTATTTACGGCGAGGGCGGTACACTGAATCCTGAGGGTAACGAAGGATTCAAGCGCTGACGCTCATGACGAAAACAATTTTGCTCCTGAGTGACACATACAATTTTTGTAACGTTGTTAAAGTTAAAACTTGAAATATGTTCGTTTTTAATCGATTATGATGAAATTACAATCGATTATTTTATTAAGAGTATTGTGAAGTGCCATTACGCGGCGCGAGTAGATATTTTTTTAAATGCTATCTGCTTGACACCGCTCTTCCTGTATCGTGCGATAGAGAGAGTTGCAAGTCCTGGAGGCAATTGCCTACATTTCCTTGTTGACATATTGTTTCGGGTGATAACGTTTTTACCCCCCTAAACCTTTATGAAATGAAACAATTTTGGTATTATTGGAGTACACTTTAATCTGAACGTACAGACATAGATTTTTTTTATTTTTTTTTATAGTTTTTTTTATTTTTTTATTTACTATCTATATAAATAAATAAAAAAAACGTTTGAAATAGTTTTAAAGTCAAAAATATAATATTTTTAAATGCTAATAACTTTTAACGTAAGCAATATTTCTTAAAAATCAAAACGTACAGACCTAGTTTTTCATCATACAAAACCAAAAATTGTAAAAATCGAGTTATGTTTACGGGGTGAAAAACGTTAGGTATTGCTTATTGAATGAAAATTTACAGGTTCACAATCCTCTTAACATCTGTGTTCAATTGGCACATTGCGTAAATGCTACATGCTAATGAATAAATTTAAAAAAGTAGCTTGAACGGAAAAGTAACATTTTGATCCCTCTCGTCGAGGAGCAAAACTTACTTTTCCGAATGAAACGTGTGAAATAATAAAAGGAGACACGAATAGAGGCACTTCCATTTTAGACTCTTGCTGGTCGATTGTACATCGTTTCGTACATACATACGTTAGGTAGATCAAAATTGAATAATGACAGTTCGGTTGTAATCCTCATTCGTAAAGTTACGCAATTATTTTTTGATCACGGTTTAAAAATCACCATGAGTATATAAAATAAAGAGAGGGATATTAATAAAGTTATCGCAAGCCAAAATATCACCACATCACGATTTCGTTCTTAATAAGAAAACAATGTAAAAAAATAAACTTAATAATTACCAATTTAAGAAGACTGGTGGTGCTGCTATAGTGGTCGCAAGTTTAGTGGACACCACTCAGCATACGGCTCCGTGCGCCACGCGCCGCTCCCTATCGCCTTGGCGTTTCTCAACTCTGTACTCGGCGCAGCGAAGCACGTCGACGTGTTCGCTACCCGATGGCCGCTACTGGTAGCAGAATGTAAAAGGGTCTTCGAGTCTTTATATAAAAAAAAAGACGTGTGGCACTCGGGGACTGCCGCGGTAAAGCTATTGCATAGCATTTTGTATCAACTTATGCAATTATAATTTTTTATTTATTTTATTCATGCAGAATTTCTTTTTCTTTGATATTAATTCAAGTTACACTTTTTGAGCGTGGTGACCGATAAGAAAACAATTTTTTCTATTATTAAATAAATAAAACAAGTACAGCTATTCACTGTTGTACATAAATACCTATACACCTATACAGGGCGTCCCACGGCTATGCCACATGGAGGGAAAGTACCTTGAATATTGTAGATGGAACATTTTACTGAAAGAAGACATTATTTTAATTTAAAAAACAATTTAAACTGCATTCACAGATTTTTAAATTATATGGTTGAATCGGGAATCGAACCCTCTACACGAGAAAATAAATACCCTGTAGCTTTATCATACCGATCAAAAGGCTTCGTCATAAGGATTATTTTTTGCTAAATAACATAGTGTCAGAAATAAAAGGAAGACCATGAATTTTAACATATTTAATTCAAAATTAATCAATTTAATTTATCAAATGCTCAAAATGAGTCCAGTTCTGTTGAATACAAAGTCGCACTATTTTGATTATTTCGCTTCCTCTCCCAGTAATAGGTACTTTAAAATGATAATGTCAGTTGTATGTCCTTACGGCAATGTCAGATTTTCATTTTTCTGAACCAAATTTCACATCAAATGTTACAATTCATGGTCTTCCTTTTATTTCTGACACTATGTTATTTAGCAAAAAATAATCCTTATGATGTAGCCTTTTGATCGGTATGATAAAACTACGGGGTATTTTTTTTTCTGGTATAGAGGGTTCGATTCCCGGTTCAACCATGTAATTATTTAAAAATCTATGAATGCAGTTTAAATTAAAATGATGTCTTCTTTCAGTAAAATGTTCCATCTACAATATTCAAGGTACTTTCCCTCCCTGTGGCATAGCCGTGGGACGCCCTGTATACTTTCTCATAAACAGCTGCTTATGTATTCGTCCGATTTCGGAGCAGCTCGTCTCGATTCGTGCGAGTTTCGTAGAGTCGTACAATACGTCTAATCGCACACAACGCCGTGTCGAAGACTGCCGAACTGAAACGACGTTAGACGATGCACGGCCTTCAAGCCACACCTCCTTGCCCGTCGGAGTGGGGAGCGTGAGGTTTTTCGTTACGGAATTTCTGAATTCGGTCCCCGCGCTCAAGGCCCGCGATAGAAGCTATGCAATAGCTTAAAAAACTTATAATTAAGTTTGAAATGTACCTACATTTAAGTGTGTAATGCTTTGGCGTAAGCTGATGTAATTGCAAATTGTACTTTAGTAAATTTTATTTCATTTTATTTAACCCGTATAATTACACAGCTTATCTTCGCCAAACTGCGTGGCAATAATATGCTCTGACATTAAACAATTCCACAGCGCTGGTAGCGGCCCACGCGGCCCACCCACCCATTACACAAAATGCGGGGCCAAATGTAGCCTACGAGTATATCCATTCCAAAGGTCAATTAATCATCATCATCCTCCTAGCTTTTTTCCCGGTTGTACCTATCCTAAAGGATCCCGGGGTCCACTTTCGCACCTAATCCATAGATTTGCATACGCACTAGTTTTACGAAAGCGACGCCCATCTGACCTTCCAACACAGAGGGAAACGTAGGCCTTGTTGGGTTAGACCGATTGCCTCCAAAGGTCCATTATCCTACTAATATTATAAATGCGAAAGTTTAGATGTTTAGATGTTTGGATGTTTAGATGTTTGGATGTTTAGATGTTTGGATGTTTAGATGTTTGGATGTTTAGATGTTTGGATGTTTAGATGTTTGGATGTTTAGATGTTTATTTCTCAATCACGGCTCAACCGATTTGGATGAAATTTTGCACAAAGATAGTTTATAGCCTGGATTATAGTATAGTTTTCATCCCGAATCTACGCGGACGAAGTCGCGGGCGTAAGCTACTAATACATATTATATACCTACTAGTGAAATATTTTTGAAATCTGTTGAGTAGTTCCGGAGACTGCCCCTACAAAAAAACTTACACCCTCACACACTTAGTTATATCTAGATTTAATCATTCACTAGAATCCAAACTGTTACTTCTGTTTTTGTAAATGAAACTGTAATTTTCGTCGCTATTACTTAGTACAAATCCTCTTATATGGGCAAAGTTCTAAAAAGATCAGGGCTATTCAATCAATTAAAAGTTTTAAAGATACTTATACAATTTAGGAATAGCGAGGTCGGGGGTCATTTCTAGGGTTCCGTACCCAACGGCTAAAAACGGGACCCTATTACTAAGACTTCGCTGTCCGTCCGTCCGTCCGTCCGTCTGTCTGTCACCAGGCTGTATCTTAAGAACCGTGATAGCTAGAGAGTTGAAATTTTCACAGATTATGTATTTCTGTTGCCGCTATAACAACAAATACTAAAAAATTAGCCAAGTGCGAGTCGGACTGGGGCTCCCATACAACAGACATGATTTTTTTGCCGTTTTTATAGATAATGGTACGGAACCCTTCGTGCGCGAGTCCGACTCGCACTTGGCCGGTTTTTGAGTTATACATTTCGCATGTAAGTTTTAAAATTAAATGTGTTATACGCTGTACCTGGCCATAAAGTAGGAATTAAGTCCCTTTTCCTGGTCAGGGAAAGACGTAAAAATTTGTACTCACCACGGGCTGTAATAAAGAAAGCTTCAGATCGCGTATTTATGGCCTATGCCTTCGGCTCGGGCGTCAAATACCTGCGATCTGAGACATCCTTTGTTGTAATGCCCTAGGTAAGTAAAGTTACTATTATGTGCTCGTGCTCGTTCTGCCTTTTTAGCTTGGCGAACGTGGGAGTGAATCACCATTTAAATCAAATCTCAACGCGAAATATACGTCTTGGATTGACCTCCAGTTTTTGTACCGAAATAGCAGCTGTTTAAGTGAAAGTATTAATTAGTTTCAGCGTTATTTATTGCCTACTAGTTTCTGACCGCGACTTTGTCCGCGTGGAACTCGTTTATCTCGTAGCTCCGTACAAACTTTCACCCATTTCACCACTTTAGGGGATGATTTCTGGGATAAAAACTATTCTATGTCCTTTCCCGGGACCCAAGCTGTCTCTATCTATACTAAATTTCATCTAAATAGGTTTAAGCGTGAAGCTGAGACTTCGTTTGGCTTGGTCACGTACATCGCATGGACCCCGAGAGACTACCTCGTCAAGTCATGCTGGGGCAGATGGCGGAACTTGAAAGAAAAAGACCTGTTGGGCTTCCAGTTTTCAAGATTCAGGAACTCTTGCAAGCAAGATATGATCAGTTTTGGGATTAGAACAGATGGATGGGAAAAACGTATCAACATGAGACCTGAATGGCGCCACGATATCAAAGTCGGGACATCAGAACACAACGAAGATTGGCTCGTGAATCTCAAGCAGAAAATACTTCGCCGTGCTTTATCACCTTCTACAGATTCACAATTTGTCTGCAATCAATGTGGCAATAAATGCTGCACTGCTAATAGGACTATATATCCACCAACGTAGATCAATCAATAGGCTCCTAACGCCTTGGCCACGACTTTGGTCTTAAGCGACCTGCGGCAGCGTTTTACCTGTTCATTGCGCGGTCGAGACGCGCAACGCACTGTGGTTAGTTAGGATCACGCGCAATGAATTTGAAAAACCGTTGCCGCAGGTCGCTTAAGACCAAAGTCGTGGCCAAGGCGTAAGCGCTGCAACAATCATCTGTCATAGATGCTTGACCAATGATGAAGCTTTGAGATTCGTTGATAGAATCCGGCATCAGTCTTTGTTAAGTTTTTTTATTAATTATATTTAGATTTTTAACAGATTTATTACAATGCAATAAGATATTTTACTCTGTTCCAATGAAATATGCAGATTAGCAATTACTGGTTTTGTTAGCAAATTGAATTTGAATTAACTGATATTTAAAATGGCTGCATATTATTGAATGCCATCTACGATCTACAATCTATTACTGAAGTACAATTAACCAGTTGACTAAATGGATGACGTCCGCCACTCGGCCAGATTACTGTACGAGCGTCGGAGGGCCCTTGTACCAACCGAATTGAATATAATTAATGTGTTGTCAATGATACTGCTTACATTACTAAGTTTAATTATTAGCGTTATAGTTTAACGGGTCGCTTACATCTTTAAAATCGGAAAGCTTAAATATGTGAGTGACCCGTTGAATTATAATTATAATGTAATATGTCTGAAACTCACGGGAGTTTCCTATTTAAAATCACACCTGTATTCACAAAAGAGGGGTGCAGAACACTAAAAAAATGTAGTGTTCATCATCATCATCGTAGCTGCCGAAAGATGTCCACGTCCACTGATGGACATAGGCCTCCCAAAGCGTGCTCTATTGTAGTATTACAGGTGGAGAAAGTCTGATATTGCAGTGGCAGGTGTTGTAAGCTCATCGCCTACAACAGACTTCATCCCCATTTCTCATAGTCGACGTTTACGTCACCAATTAAAACTACATATCGAATATAGTCAAAATAATGTGAATTAGAATAGATCTAAGAGGAATCGACTTTATTTAACCTAAGGATCTCCTGGAATTTATCGAAAATTAAGAAATACTTGTTATATATTGAAACGATAAGCTGCTTGGATAATTTTCAAAGCGAAAGTTTTATAAAAAAAAAATACTCAGTTATAGGATCGCTGAAATGTTTCTAATCAGTCAGTTAACCGTAGTCATATATAAGGTTCCGTACCTCGAAAGGAAAAAACGGAACCCTTATAGGATCACTTTGCTGTCCGTCCCTCCGTCCGCCTATCAAGACCCTTTTCCTCAGGAACGCGTGGAGATATCAAGCTAAAATTTATATCAAATACTCAAGTCTACTGTTCCTTAGAGCTGTGAAAAAGTCAAATTTCTAAACCAACGCAATCAAAAGATACCTACAGCCGTTTATGCCGCAAATTTCTGCAAATTTTCGAAACTCGCAAGGGAATCAAAACCTACAGGGTACTTCTCGTGAACTCAGAATCTTGAAATTTGGTACGAAGTAACTTCTTATAGCACAGATAAAGGAAAAATTGCGAAAACCGTAAATTTTTAGTTACATCATATAATAAAAATATCCTTAATAATTTACTTATATACCTACAGGTTTATACGGAACCCTCGGTGCGCGAGTCCGACTCGCACTTGATCAGTTTATATTATGTTATGAATTTAGACAACTTATTTGTATTACTTGTCATTAGACCAATTTCAGTAATGATGACGATGTTACAGAATTTTCGAAAAAACCCACTGGTTTTTTACAAATTATAGCCTATATCACTCCCACGATGAAGAGGAATCCAACGGCACCGCATATGTCGAAATGTGTCAAACGGTTTAGGCTGTAGGGCGTGCCAAAGAATAAGAATACACACATAGATACATAGATACATACATACAGTATACGCTCGAAAAACATAACCCTCCTTTTCTTCGGCAGTCGGGAGAAAACTGAAAGTGCTATAATGTTAACAATCCTTTCAGAACCACTATACAGTAAGCTAAACACTGTACAGTCATCACACTGTATGCGGGGGTCACAGTTCTCTGGAGCTGACAGTACCTTGTACTTATCGTTATAAATGATGCGATGCTTGTCTAGTTATAAATGTATCCAGTCATTCAGTCAGTAATATTCGTCAATATGCGTAACACGCTAAAGAACCGGATGAAAATGCAATGTTTGCGGCCCTTGGGCTCTATATAAGTGGTCAAAGTGCTATAAATGAGAAGTTTATCGGCTTTATTGCTCTTCAACGATTGCATTGGCTTGCATTGTTGTCATAGTCACGTCGTTTTCTTTTGTTTTTATCGCTCCTCTGTAATCCATATGTGGATTACTGAGAATGTACAAATACGTTTAAAACTGCATACGTTATTTAGTTGTAATACATAATTCTAACGGTTAAACTTGTAAGTATTATCAGTGACATGTGTCAAGATCTTCTAGAGTTCTTCTCCGGGATGAAAGTTTTCCTATATTAGCTGAACTAGGGCATAAGATGTAAATTAAGTTCCGATGTCTTAAAATCTCGGATGTTATTACCAGTGACATGTGTCAAGATCTTCTAGAGATCTTCTTTTCGGGATAAAAGTTATCCTATAATAGTTGAACTAGGGCAATACGTGTAAGATTGTGTGTAGCATGAAATCTTACGATGTAAATTAAATATAGAGGCCTCGGCAGAGAGTACGACTTTGTACCCTTTGGCGTCGAGACCCTCGGTCCTTGGGGTCCCAGTGCGCATAAGTTATTTGCAGAAATCGCGAAACGTCTGGTCGATGTAACAGGTGACCGAAGAGCTGGCGGCTTTCTCGCGCAACGCATCAGCATTGCAATTCAGCGAGGAAATGCCGCCAGCATCCTCGGTACAATGCCTCGAGGACCTTTTTTAGATTTAACTTAGTTTTAATTTATCTTAGTTAATGTTAATTATAATCTTGTATTTACTTTCAATAAAAATTTAATCAATTAATTTGTGATGTCTTAAAATATCGGATGTTATTAACAGTGACATGTGTCAAGATCTTCTAGAGTTCTTCTTCCGGATGAAAGTTTTCCTATATTAGCTGAACTAGGGCAATATGTGTAAGATTGTGTGTAGGTAGTATGAAATCTTACGATGTAAATTAATTTGTGATGTCGTAAAATCTCGGACGCTCACACAGTCACAGTAAATGAAGTACTTATACTTTTATATTAAAACACAGAGTTTATTTGGTATATTCGGTGACAGTGCTTTATTGAATTCTGTATATCGACGGAGCCCCGTGTAGTAAAATCAGTATTCAATGTGCATTTCAGGAACCGAGCGAAGGCCACAAAATGTTTTGCATGCACGAATACAAAAGAGCATCGTCATTTTGAATAATATAACAAATTAACACGGTATATTTTTAATATTAGGTACAAAGCAGTTTAGAAATAAAATACGAAAAAGAAAAGAAAACTTTTGTAATAAAGAATTCCTGAAAGGTATTTTTCAAAATCATTTCTGAACTAAGTCTGTAATTTAATTACTTTTGTATGTAATTTTATGTCTTGAAATGTCTAAGAGATTATTGGTAAAGTCCCTTCATTCAAATAAACAAAAATAACTTGGAAATAAGTTCGTGATAAAAAAATATCACACGTTTGGTAAAGTTTTTATTATAACACTTTAAAATCTCGCGCTTTGTACACATATTCAAAATATTGTTTTACACAGGTAAGGGTAAATAAATATCACGTTGTAAAACAATAATGTAAAGTTTTTATTATTATATTCTTTTTTGTGTTCTTTTCTTTTTTTTCTTAATAATCAAACAAATAATAAATAAATAAATACTAGAAGACAATCGAACACAAATGGAACCAACCCCTATAATAAGGCTTGGTTTTTTTATAGACGTGCTCATCACACAAATATTTGCCGTTACTTACCTGGATTCGAACCCAGAACCTTCAGCTTCGCAGGCCACTATTAGGCTAACCGGTCGTCAAACGGGGGACAAATTTTGACCTTTGTTTTTTTTGACGGTGTGAAAATGCTTTACGCATACCCCCGACCCGAATTTTGACCTACCGACAAAATTAAACCCTGCCTCACCATGCAATTATATAAAAGTAATTTTATGAAGAAATCGTAAAATTTCTCGTGCAATTTGGCTAATACTGTCATTTTGACACGGTTCCATGGTACATAAAGGTTTAATTTTGCCGATACAAGAGCCCAGCGATCTCCCGCTTGAAATCTAGGTATATCTATAGAGTAAATTTTATAGGCTGTATCCCTTTTGCCTCATACATACCAGTTTGCTTCGAGGCAAACTCGAAACATGTATTCGCAATCTGTCCCTAAAAAGGATCAAATGGAAAAGCGGTAACATAGTTTGCACTGATAAAATACAAGTAAAAGAAGAAATGCCGAAAAATGGTGGTATAGCTGTTTTAAAAGATGTGATTTATTTTCAGAATTACATATTTTGCATTGAATATTATATTTCAAGATTTTCTGTCAATCATCGCATGTTATAAGCATTCATTCTCATAAGTGATTACTGATACCGTTTATGAAAACAAGACCGAAATACAAATTGAATATATATCGACTAGGTATCGGAAAATTCAAGCATTTTTGTGTAACAAATCGTTCGACTTTCGTAATTTATCCCACACGTTCGAATAACGCCCACGCGATTGGGCCGCCGGTATCTACCAGCGCTATGACAATCATTTTCCTTTTCATCATTACGTAATTAGACCCCTGAAGGATCGCCATATTTGATACGAATAACCGGAAAAAAAAACCAGTTTTTCCCGTCTATAAGCTTAAGCTTCATTAGTGGTCTGGATAAAAAAGTCACAATCCGCTCCAATTACCCCTAGATGCTTCAGAAAAGTAAACATACAATTACTGTCAACTTGGCATTTTTTAAATATAGCTGCATTTCAATGAAAAGAGATTAGTATAAAAATTTAAAAAATGTTAATTACTATCTCGGGGGAGGAATGCTTTTGAGCAATGTTGTTTGCAAAAGGGTGGGTATAATAGAGCAGCGAGCGGCAGTCGCGGCCCAACGAGCGACGCGGCACATCGCTTCCGCCGAACCGCCGCCGCTCCGCGCTGAAAACTTTCAGCCGCGTCCCGCCCAAAAAAACACAGTAAACTACACATAAAGTTAAATAACTGCGTTCATAATGCCGTGTATAATTAAAAAAAGGAGGGTATTAATATACGCCACAAAACTAAACTACAATAAACTTATAAAAAGTTAATCAACTTTTTTAACATTATCGTTAGAAATTAATGAAAAATTCCACTTACCGGAAGGGAGCTGTTGTAAAGGCAACTTTGGTAATGGCTTTGTAAATACCATATATATAATAATTAATTGAAAAAATCAAATTGGCAAGTGAGCATAAGTGGTGAGTGATTCTATTGCAGCAAATAATTAATATCAGTGCTTACCATAGTGGTATTTTTAAGCATTTAAAGACGTCCAACGCTAAATGTTCAAAGTGCACATATCTAAGTGTTAAATATACGTAGTCAGAGTTTGCAGGAATCATTTCTTCATGAAGTGGCAAGGTTGAAAAATCAGTGTGCAATGTCAACTTTGGTTGTAAGTATGGCAGTGCTAATCGTACTGTAAACACGGGGTAGTGTCGGCTCGGAGTGTTGTGTGCGCTGTGTGTTATCTCGGTAGCCGCGAAAGGCCTCCTTGAAAGAACAAAGGTGCTACCCGTTATCAGCCGCTTTAGCTCTGTGACCTCTTATCTCAACATGGATTCTAGGCAAGTGATTTTGAATTGTGTTTATACTTATAATGAAACCCAATATGTACAACTTTATATATATATATTTTCAGATCTTTGAACTACATAGTAATAATCAGAAGTCGTACTTTTGATATCAATAGATTCCGTCTCATGAATCGCGCTTTAGGTATATTCAAATTTAACAGTAAGGAAAATAAGAAGTGTACACACGTTGTCTTTGTACATGTGTATGTGCTTCTATGAAATATATTGTCATCTAGTACTCACAGCACAAGCGTTATTGAGCTTACTATGGGGCTAGTTCGATTTGTGTAAGATTGTCCCATAATATAACAAAATTGCATGTAGGAATAATGTGCAAAGCTGAACCGAAGTTCAATGAGAGTTGTTTGGATGTTATATATATATGCAACTGATTAAAAAAAAAAAAAACATTGATAGCGCGATGTAGAACACGTCAGATTTGATAGCTGACAGAAGTGAGACCACATCAGCCCTCCTTTGATGTGGAGGGGTCAGCGAAGACGTACGAAGAGTGCAGCTTGCCAGTGCTCCAAACCAGCGTGGCGAGCGAGTGCTCCGAGCCAAGAGTGGCGAGTGGGTAGGGAGAGCGAGAGAGAGATTAAACGTCCGAGTGCTCGACGCTGTACTAGTGGCTTAAATTCGAATGAAGAAAAATCCTCTTAGTTCGAATTTAACCTATATTGCTTTGACATAGAGTGCCCATGCCATATACTAGTACAGCGTCGAGCACTCGGACGTTTACCTTATATGGTTTTAATTTCAACTCGATACCTCCACGCGTTCCCGAGATAAAGGGTCTTGACAGACAGACAGACATACAACAAAAATCTTATAAGTGTTCCGTGTTTTTCCTTTTGAGGTACGGAACCCTAAAAACTGTATAATTATTAATGAAATGAAATGAAATTATTTATTTCGGACATCGGGTATCCAAATAAACACAAAAAAATACATAAAATTATGTTAGTACTAAGAAAATAATTACCTAGGTTAGTTAAATACACAATGCTCATTAGAATGCACATGCACAGTCATCCAATGAGTAAGGATAGGACTGTCCATCCTTTCCGTTTCGACCTTCAGGAGAGTGTTAGTGCTGCCCCGCACGCGGCCCCACAGGGACGCCACGCGCTTGCGCAGCACGGCTTGGAAGCCATCAGTGCTCCACTCAGCGAACATCCCTGACGCGCTGCAGCAACAAGGCAGCCCCAACATCCCCCAAGGTGTGGTTATACTGGACACGCAGAACACTGGGGGTCTTTCTGGTGTAGTTGCTCCACTGGTTGCATGTGTATAGATTTTGGCACTAAGTTTTAAATAGTGTTATCTTCACCTCGCGAGAATAGCGTGCAAACCTCACCTGCGTGACATCCTATTACCCCTAACCGACAATGCTCTGCGTTCCCTTTACATGTCGACATCGTCTTTGAGGATGTCTGTGTCCCAATGTCCCAAACATTTAAATTTAGACACAGTTTGAAGAGGAGAACCGTTGAGACTTATGGGCAAAATAGAGTACGTTCTTAACATTATATTTGAGACCGTGGGCCATAGCAAACCTTTCACATATGGATAACAATATTTGTAGAGCGTTCACTGAGGGACTCAGCAGCACGATGTCGTCGGCATAGCTGATGCATATTAACAAAACAACCATCCACCGAGCATCCCACGCCAGAGCTGCTGAATTCCTTAACTAACCCATTCACAAACGCGTTAAATAGCGTGGGCGATGTTAACCCCCCTGTCTCACACGACACTTCATTTTATAAGGGTCTGAGTACCTACTCCCCGACCATCGGACAAAATTTCACGAGAATCGGTTGAGAAATGCGAACTGTAAATGAGAACAGTCGGACAGTCGCCGGGCATACGGAATAATTTTTGTCTAGAGTTTAACCTGGATTAAAACATAGGATACCTTTTTCATCAAATAATTTTGATAATTCCTTGAAAACGAAATTGACGATGTAAGTTAATACGGAAATTCACGTGTATGAAGTCGCGAGCATAAACCATTTTACACCTCCCCCAGGCCAGAAAGTGGGGTTTGGAGGTAATTGTCTCTTATGTCTACAATTCTACATAAATACTGTCTGCTGCGATGTCTAAGGTAAACAGAAACCGTTCGAGTTGCCTACTTAGTTTCCGAAGTGGTTTAGTTTATTTTAGATTACTAATGTATTACAGGAAGCTGTGCTGTGTGTATCAGCTGCTACTACGCTGCAGGTTCTTGGCTGATATCCTAATTATCAACGTGCATGCCAGACGAATAGTTAATTTATATCTAAACACAATAATTTTTATCTAAACACTGAGTCTTTATCTTTATGCAAACTACAAGCCTTCAACAAACACAAAATACAAATATTATTTTCGTTAGAAACCTTCAACTGTATTTTATTTGTTTCAGTTCCTATATTTGTTATACTGCTCTACTTTTTGAATCAGTTCTATTGAAGTTCGAATCGAAATCAAAGTGATTGACACTTTGATTTCGATTCGACAAGTCCAACTGCTATTTAGAAATAAAGCAAAGCTTAACTTCTACATATAAGTTACAAGTGTTCACCGAATCAATTTTCAGTAATGTTTTTCTTTTATGTATTCTCGTGAATGGTTCTAAATTTTAGGAGGGTTTCCTAGGAGGGTTGATTTCATAACTTTTGATCGTAATTGTACGTTAGGACAACTGAACTGTAATTTCTCCATACTAAGAATTAAATTTAGACCTGATGTACGTACAAAGCGTTACGCAATCGATCAGCAGAGGAGTGATCATAACTTCTGGAACGCCCGTTAGGACAACTGTTATTTTCCCATAAAAAAGTAACATTTAGATCTACTTGACGTATGCACAATCCGTTAAGTATTCGACCAGCAGATATCAAGTTGAAATTAATATCAAACAGGTACTCAGGTTGCAGTTCCAAGGGACTACAACCTTAGAACTATGAAAAAATCAAACTTCTAAGTTTGCAATCAAAAGATACAAATTCACATTTATTTTTACTTGTAATGTACGATCTTGCTTTTTGCTACTGATCTTGATTCTAGATTAACGGGAACTGTGTCATTCAAAAACCTATAGTGAAGTTCACATGTTTCCCTTTAATTTGTGATTTCTTTAGCAGACGGTTCTGCTTCAAAGAAAAAGTAGCAATTTACGAGTCATATATTTGCATTTGGAAGTCTGGTTACGTCATGTCACCTTAGATCTAAACCTAAACATAGGTTACATCACTAACAAACTGTCCGTGGGTTTGTTCATTAGGTTATGACTCTGCTAGCTTTATGGGGTGCGGTTTTTACCGCGTTTTTATACGGTCGCGGGGCGTGGGCGAGCCGCTACTCAAGTTAGCTTTGGCCATATAATGACATAACACATACATTAAGGGCAAAAGTAAGCGTGGACTATCCCGTAAAACCTTTGTATAAAAAAAATAAAGTTTACATTGCCTACTTACGAAAGAAATCTATTATTTTTATTGTATTTAGGAGATCATGTTATGCGGAACATGCGAATAAAAAAGAGTGTAGATATTTTTCTGAAACAATTAATACTTTTCCATGATATTCGTTTTATTTCTGAATTTCAAAATGCTAATATAATTATTAATGGCTGTTGGCGGTTAGGATAAATATTTGTGTAAGGAAAGCATGGATATTTTTGTTCGGGTCTTGGATGTTTTCGAAGTATTTATATTAAATACCAACATGTAACGTATTTAATATAATTTATTCATTTCATTATCATCATATCAGCCGAATGACGTCCACTGCTGGACATAGGCCTCACCCAAAGAGTGCCAAAGTGACCGGTCCTGCGCCACCCGCATCCAGCGGACTCCCGCGACCTTCACCAGGTCATCAGTCCAGTAGGGTCTACCCATGCTGCGCCTGCCGGTACGTGGTTGCCACTCGAGAACCTTTCCACCCCAATGGCCATCGGTTCTACGTGCAATGTGCCCCGCCCACTGCCACTTAAGTTTAGCGATTCGGAGGGCTACACGGTTACCTTGGTTCTGCTGCGGATGGCCTCATTTCTGATGCGATCACGCAGAGAATCTTCCAACATTCCCATTCCATCTCCATCGCCCTTCGGGTGACTTTGAGCCTTGTTATGAGGCCTATAGTAAGCGACCACTTTGAGTGCCATATGTGATCACTGGCAAATTGGAAGATGTGATTTATTGAGAACATTGGGCAGAATCCGAAAGTAGTAGGTTATGTTAAATTGTCGTCTAATATTTATTTCTTTTATAATTTTTGTTTATTTCGGGGTGATTCCGTGATATGATTGACTAAACATATAACAATTTAAAAAATGATTTGCAATCAAGCAATGTACGAGTAACCTGGAGAATAAGTTTCAATCAAAAATTTCAAATTAGACTTGCAAGATTTGTCCAAAACAAAGTAACATGCAAGCACTGCAAAAAAATATAAACTTGTAATAAATAGGTGTGTATGAAAAGTTCACGTTACGTCACCCTTAGGTAAGCGTAATACGTAATGCGATATCAGTCAAAGTTCGGTGGACAGTGTCGGAAAATGAGTGCCTGCTAATGAGTTTATTCAGCTGAACTCACGGTGAAACCTACGTATACACATAATGCATAATATTTTTATTTCATGTCACAATCTTGTTTGGTTTTGAAATTGGACGTAGTTAAGCGAAAAGGATTAACCCATGCGATGTAAAATGTTAAATGGGACCTATCTAAACCCATAGACTTTTAATAAAGGATGCGCTCGCTCCATTGGCTAAGTTATTTGCTTACAGGCAGGCTGAATCCTTGTTTGCCACCGTCGTTATTTATGAAAAAAAAAACTAAAAAAATTTAAACATCTTTAGAATAATATTTAGTAGGTACCTAATTACTACTACTAAACTACTGTTAAATGTAGCAGAATATTTCAGAATTAATTTTTACTAAGTATTTGCATTTGTTCCAATGTTCCTCCTAGCGTTATTCCCGGCTGTGCCTTAAAGGAGTCCGGGGTCCGCTTTGACACCTAATCCCAAGATTGATACACTAGTTTTGCGAAAGTGGCTGCCATCTGACATTACATCCCAGAGGGAAAACTAGACCTTATTGGGATTAGCCCGGTTTCCTCACGATGTTTTCCTTCACCGAAAAGCTAACGGTAAATATTCCGTACACAAGTTCCGAAAAACTCGTTGGTACGAGCCAGGATTCGAACCCACGACCACCGCTTGACAGCATGCCTGAACCACTAGGCTTTGCATTTATACCAATAACCATCTAAAATCACTGTACCTACTTACTTAATTCGTTTAGGTAAAGTAAATTGAAGGCTTTATCAGACGAACCGTGCCCAAAGGAATTTAGGTCAGAATACTAAGATGGCAGTTTTTTCAATCCCTACGGACAGATATTGACGTATTCAATAATCTCCCACAAGACTTTTAAAATTAACATAAAAAATCAGACCTCGGAAGAAAACCTGGTGAACACAAATCCTGTAGCTAGATTGTTTTTTTGCCCACGTAAAACACGTAGATCGTTGAAATCGTTAGAACTGTTGTTAGGAAAACATTTTCATAAAATTATGTTATAAATGTTTATCGTTTAATTTAGTAGTTTAAAATAACTAGTGGCTCTCTGAGCTGTAAAACTCCAGAAAGTGTATTTTTTTAGAAATACTAAATATAAATAATTAAATATGTTGACGAACTTGCTCATACATTTTCACAAGAAGCTGTCGAGAAATGCAACCTGTAGAGAGAACCGCCGGACAGCCGGACAGCTGAAAAATGTTTTTGCCCAAGCTGAAACGGAGAACTTTTAGAGAACAATAAATCTGCCGTGACGACACATTTTAGACTTCATCAAGCTCGGAGGTACCAATGTCGATGTTATATATATTAACGCATAGTCGATGGAAATCATGATTACTTTCCAACTTGCCAATATTTGGTATTCCCAGGCTGTAGATGTCAAAGGAATCTTCGAGATTAAACTTCGACCGACTCGATGCCGTACCGCAATAACTAATTAGGTTATTTTGAAGACCGGCTTAACCTAGTGGGTGTCCTGCGGAGCTAGGGCTTCACGGTTCAAAATCCACTAAGGGTAAATATTTATCTCTATTTATAATAAATCTGTTTAAAAAAATTGTATCATTTCAGACATTGTTTTGTCACGAAGGATCTCAGCTTCTCATGAACGAAAAAACATGAAACGCTTTTATGGGTAGTACCTATATTATTCTGGTTTCCGTTTAAATAGGATGGTTTTTATCCAACTGTGACAGTTAATACATTTTTGGGAACATCGACCTCAACCTCGTTGAATTTTAATTTAATTTTATTGATATCTTTCGCTGACATTAAGATTGGTGACATAAGGTGTCAGTGACGAAAAAACAAAATTCATTTCAATCATTCGTCAATATGGCAACGAAACGCACACCAAATGATAAAGCATAAAAAAGGAAATGATTCTGATATGGGAACTTATGTGTACGCAAAATTCGTATTAAGGCGTAATTTCAATAAATATATCAACAATTTTCAACAAAATAAGACATGAAATTTTTGGCAAGTTGTCAAACGTCAATTTGAATGGCACCCACTTTAAAGCCTAAAGCTTGAACCACACAGGCGCGGCCTGCCGTGGCGGCCAATTTTAAACTCGAAATTAACTGTTAAATTTACTATTGACCGCCACCGCAGGCCGCGCCAGATGTGATTCAGGCGTTTTCTGTAATGATGGCATCGCGCTCAATATAAAGATTATAATGCTGGAAAAAATACTCAGCGAAAATGAATGTCCTACGTGCCTAATGTTTGATCTATTGCCTCAAAAATCTACTTAACTATCAACTACTTCATAGGTTAAAATTAGAATTGCATGTGTCCTCCTATGTCCAAGAGAAGAAATACGTTTATTTCCACCAGGAAAAGTCGCAGGTATACAGCTCCTCATGAATATTTGTTTTCGATTATCGCATGTCTTCTACGTTATTTATTTAAGTACACTGAGAGAAATCGGCTTAGCAATTTGAACAAGTTCGACTTGTTAAGTGGTTATCTGTTTGAAATAAAATTATTTTGGTCGACGGAAACAAACGCAATATTGATAATACAAGTCGATTTTGTTCAAAGAACAAGATTAAACTTGTTAACTTGCGAGTATTTAGTTGAAACAACCACAGATTTGTTTGTAACAACATGCTTCATATTGCTTTGACAAAATCGACTTGTTAAATATAAACTTGTAGCATTAACAAGTTGGTATCACATAAAACCAACAAGATTTTTTTATTAGTATACTTATATCGTCTTCTAGTACCAATAACATATGCCTTCCACTTTCTTTATAGCTACTTTGGGGCTAGTTTGATTTGTGTAAAATTGTCCCCAATTATTTATGTATTCATTTATTTAATCCTATTTATGCGATTGATAGGCACTATTATTTTAAAATTCCGTGAGGTCATAACTTGGTGAGGTCCAAATTAATTCAAAACGCTGCTATTGAACTTGATGAAGTTCAATCCTGCACTTAGATGGTGGGATCTATAACTTGGTAACACTTGCACAAAACTAAACTGAGTCGAAGTTTATTCTCTAGGGATTAACTGAGAAGTACTTACATAGGTACCTACAGAAGGTCCTCTATCTAACAAAATCGATGTATGACATTTAAAAATTTAGACTTTGGCATCCTGTAACTCTGCCGCAGTTGGGCAAAAATGTAGTTACGACATGTCAACACAATAAGACTTTAAGGAAAACTTTCCATGCATAATATCCAGCATGTGTCCTAAGATGGATCGCTATACAAATTTGTCATCCAAAATACACAAATAACATGATTAATATCGCTCAGCCCAAAAAAGTCGACAATACGCTCTACAAAGTAGTATACGTAACAGTCTGTGCAAGCTTTTAAAACCGTGTTGAGTTCCGGTCTGAAGAATATTTTGCGATAATTTTCTCTTTTAACAATGCTATTAGTTACATTATGGATAAGTATCGCTTTGACAAGCATAATACCTGCAATGTAAGCTTTTGGAGAGCAGGGAATTATAAATGCATCAGATAATTTCCTATGCATTTTAATTAATGGCATATTACAGCGCAGTATTACTGAAATACTTTTCATAAATACATTTGTTGAAAATACATTTATTGCTCTTGATTGAATATTTATGATATTTGCGATTTCGGCACTACCATTGTTGATAGCAGTAATATCGTAATGGCATTGATTAACAATGTAAGGAATTCCTTTGTTAATACCCTTGTATCCTCCACTACACTCTCGATAGCAATGGAATTATGTAGTATTTTATACAATCGTTACACAATGAGGGCTATTAAAGTCAAATACCTTGTTTAGGCCACGAGACTTGCCAAGTGGCCTAAGTAAGGTGCGAGAATTTAAGTTGTTTGTGTAACCTTTGTATACATATTTTTTCTACGAGTCAAATGAAATTTAATAATTAAACAAACTTGGTATCTATTGAAAATCGAAACCTGCTGAAACGAAGCGCAGCTCACCGGCTCAGCGTTTCTTTGATGTATTTTGTTCTATGACCAAGGCGACGTTCTATTGGTCAAATTCATTATAGTTCAGTAAAGACACCACGTGATTGATCACATTCATTATAGGTAGTTGTTCTAACAGTTGTATAATAATTTATTTTAGTTGAGTTGGGAGCGATAGCTGGATGTCGTGAAGGCCGTCATGAGCGAAAAAGGGCTCACAAACGGAGACGCCCAGGATCGTGCAAATTGCAGGAAAGTGAGTAGGAAAGCGGTCCCTGTCAAAGCCGGGATAACGCTAGGTAGAAGGAGTTCAGTTGGGAGCTCTAATAGAAAAAATATGTGACTATAGTTTGGTATACGAAGTCTTAATTCAAACATTGAAGTTGACGAGTATAAATAGATTATTTTATTATTACTGATAGGTTCAGGGCCGCAATTAGAATGGTTTTATATTGGTACTAATGAATGATGAAATAGTTTTAATAATATCAATATATTATCTATCAATATCAAGTTTTTTATTTTATTTTTTGTTTAACCACTACAAAAGTACAAATCAATAAAAATCGCAATTAAAAGAAATCAATAAAACAACAAAAAAGGGACATACAATTGAAAACATACGAGAGTCGTGTGTTCATGCGCTAAACTTGCTTCAACGCCCGGTAGGTATGAGATTGAGATTATTTAACGTGGCCGACTTTTTATAAAACTATTACTCAAATTGGAATCTTCTACCTTGGACGGTAGAGTTGCTTTTTGAATGGACTACTTTAATGCAATTCGGCCAACTCAAATAATCTCAAGTTAAATGTATGTAAACACCGGCGCACTGATATTTTGATGGCTGAATAGGGTTGGGGATAAACTGGAATAAAATCGATATTTGCAAAATGATCAAGAAATAATAATGCAAAACTTTCAATATAGGTAGAATCAAATATAATCAAATATTTTTTCCTAACACAACACAACATACATTATACCGGACGGGATGTCATTGGTCCCGTGGAGTATGGGACGGATCCTGGTGTGGGATGCAACCTGTGTTGACATACTAGCTCCGTCACATCTCCACCGTACCTCGATGAGGGCAGCAGCTGCATCAGAAGCGGCCGAGCGCCGCAGCAGCTCTAAAGTGGGCAAATATAGTGGTCTCGGCGCCGAATACAATTTCGTGCCTTTTGGCGTCGAGACCCTTGGTCCGTGGGGCCCTGGGGCCCTGAGCCTCTTCAAGGAGATGTCGAAGAGGCTTACAGATGCCACCGGTGATCGAAGGGCTGGCAACTACCTCGCACAAAGAATTAGCTTAGCTCTTCAGCGTGGTAACGCTGCCAGCATCTTCGGCACAATGCAGCAGGGGCCTTTTTAGGGTTCCGTAGCCAAAATGGCAAAAACGGAACCCTTATAGTTTCGTCATGTCCGTCTGTCCGTCTGTCCGTCTGTCCGTCTGTCCGTATGTCACAGGCATTTTACTCGAAAACTATAAGGTGTATTTGAACAAAATTTTGAGGATAGGTGTATTTTGTTAGCCGCTACATAGTTTTGTAATTAAAATAACAAAGAAAAAATTTTTTAGGGGTGCACTCCATACATAAAACAAAAAGTCAAATTTTTTTTTTCATTGTGACCCCCCGTGTGGCACATCAATCGATAGGCCTTTCAAAATAAATATAAGGTTTCTGTGCATTTTTTTTGATTAAGTGAATATGGTCGGAGATAATCGCCCCGAAAGTCACTAAAATTCTGTCCCCCCCCTCTAATTTTTGAACGGTGTATTTTAAAAATATGGAAAAATTCATGGACATAGGGCTTATTAATTTCATTCACCGAAAATTGTTTTGAACAAGATCGGTTCAGAGGTTTTCGAGATATTGCTGAAAAACTGCCTTCCTCAAAGAAAAGGACGTAAGTGCCGTAAAATTTCTGTGACGATACGACCTTTTTAATAGGCACGGAACCCTTCGTTTTGCGTGGTCCGACACGCACTTGGCCGGTTTTTTTTAGATTTAGTTTAGCTTTATTTTATATGTAATTTAGTTTTTAATAATTAGTTTAGTTAATAATTTTTATTTGATAAGTTATTGTTTAAGTATTTTTAATTGCACAATGTTTTTAAATGAACACAATATTTCAATTTTTCAATAAATCTTCTACATACATTATTACAAGACAAAGACACGAGAAAAAAAGTGAATCTGTGCCGCATTAACACATCCGCATTCCGTTTAACTTTTTAAAGGCTTTATGGAATCTGGAATCTTTATGAAATAGCTTAGACTGTCCTTATACTGTACTTAGTTGGCCCCGACGGAAGAACAGCGCTGGCGAATTAGGTCGGCACCATGCCGAGTCGGGACCATTTCATGGCACGTTAATTATATTTTTGTGTTTTTATGAATTCTCCAGTGTTTGCCAGTGGTTTTGTGCCATAAGTAAATGTTTTTTCTTTCTTTCTTATCGGCGCCATGTCATGAGCTGTCATTAAAACAGATCCAAGTGTGCCCCTGCACGCACAATCGTCAAATTAGTGCCTAGAGGTGCTAATTTAAACGTCATGTTACGTTAATTATATACAAAGAATACAAACGTTTGCTTTGCAAAGATTCCATAAAGTCGGTTTAATACTGTTTGAACAGTTCGTTAAAGGTTATTTTGCAACGCTGAAACATATTATGACATTGTTACTGTATCATTTTGTTTCATATAAAAAATGGTACCTACTTTACTTACATAAATTGGGTATTTTTTTACCTGGAGCCGTAGCATGGTTGGCCTTATCACGCGACAAGTGACAAGATAAGAGCGTCGTCTCGTTCTATCCAACGGTGTCAGCCAGTGACGCACGCTCTATCCTATCACCTATCGCGTGACAAGGCCAATCATGCTACGGCTCCTGGGGGCGTACGATGATGGTGTAATTTTATCACTCGTATGACTTGTCGGAACGTGACAAATGTCTTACCCATATAAATAAACTAGTTTCCATCCGCGACTTCGCTTGCGTTTACCCGGGATAAAAATTATCCTATATTTCTATCTAGGCTATAAACTATCTTGGTGCAAAAATCCATCCAAATCGGTTAAGCCGTTTAAGCGTGATTGAGTAACAAAAATCTAACCATCCAAACTTTCGCATGTAAATATTAGTAGGAAGTAGGATAAGATAAGTGATAAAATGGCAAGGTAGCTGAAAGGATGCTACGGATCGAAGAAGTTTTGACAAAGGCGGTCACTCTCACGACTTTCGCCCCGTAGACGTTGTAATTTGTTAACGAGAAATCTCCTTTTGGAGACGTATAGTCACGGACTTTAATCGTTGAGCCATTTAGATGTCAACTAGTTTTGGTGTTTAATAGTTAAGCTATGAATATCCAGTAAAAGGTGAGCTCTAAATGGCACATCGATTAAAGTTCGTGACTGGTATTGTAATCCGATGTCGTAACCTAACGAATTAATACCCTTTATTAATAACCTTTACTTACCTAAGATATTATGCAAGAAATATTTAGTTTAAGTAAGCTGAAATAAAAAAATATATATTAAATAATGTGGCATCGAGATTAAAGTCGCTGATCGCTTGATTTTTTGATCGCTATTAGGCCGCGGTCTGGGGGGTAATCACGTAACGTTTCGAACGCGCGTCTGACAGTTAAATCTCAATCTAACTGTCATTTTTCCATATAAAATTGACGTTTAAATCTTACAGACGTTCGTAAGAAAAGTTACGTGGTCCACCCACTGGACGGCAGCGTGCCCGCTGGCGCGGGTTGACGAGTGTGCGTTCACAGATTGAACTCGATCAAATGTATGAAATGAACTGCCGCTCGTCGCCCCGCGGCTTTACCAAATAGGAAAATGTAGGCAATATAACTATTACTCAGATCGATCAAATTATTAGGTATAGACTTTTGCCCGCAACTTCTGCCGCGTGAACTCTGGTACGGATTTCAACGAGGATAATGTTCGTAATAAAAAGTATGTATGTATTATATATTTAAGCACTTTATTGTACACAATAAGAGGTTTAAGCTAACACATGTCACACAAGATCAAAGTAAAAAGACGAACTTATCCCTACAAAGGATCTCTTCCAGCTAACCTTTGGGCAAGGTACGTGGAATGAGATAAAAATGAATAGAATTACCTTTCTTAGCCATCATACATTTTAATCGCTTTAGATTAGCAACACCTCTATACGTTCATTTGGAAGTGCCAAAAGAAAGAACTTAGATCGCATAAGGTAAACTTGGACAAAAAAAGTGCATAAACAAAAGCAGAACAACAAAAAAATAACATTACTACATGAAATCGTCAAAATACCGATGCTTAAGATAAAGAAATGAGAATTATCTGATGCTCGATGTGTTCAAAAGGCAATGTCTGCATGTGAACATCTCTAAATCAATTATCAACACAATGATCGTCGGATTAACATCCCACATGGCAGTCACAACATGACCTCAGTCAAGGTACCTACTGTCTGAAAAAGTCTTTCTCGAGGTTTTCGACATAGGGGATTACTGATCTGCTAGCACGACTATAGCAGTATTGAGAACAGTATTATCCGTGACATAAAACAATTTCTGAGAACGGTGCTACTTATTATAACAAAATAATAATGAAAAATATGCAAACTCGTCTCCAGCAAGGTGAATTGAGAAAATGTATACAAACATATCGAGTCGAATAAAAAATGCTATTTAAGTTTTCTACGCCATACTGTACTGTTATCTATTCTGTGGCAATACTGACTGGCCATTTATTGGATATCTCATTCCCAATCACAATTGCGTTGGCACCCAGCATATTCTGATGTTATGCAAACTAAGCCTGATGGTTACCCAGAACAATATGGCGTAGTTATTTATTGGTCAGGATCAAATTATTGGCCATCGTTCGGTGGTAGTTAGCAATACAAACTGAAGAAGTGAACAAGTTCCGTTGTGACACAAAAAAATACCATACAACTTTATGGTTAATTTGTGTGTCACAACAAAAAACTTTCATAGAAAATATGTGCGTTAAGCTGGTCAATAGAATTTGGTTCTTCGAAGAAAATAATGCTGACTCGTGACTACAATGAAATTCGTCTCTTTTATTACAAGCTTTTATTTAACTTTCTGATCTGTTCGTTTGTGTGTTAATTTGTTAGTGTGGAACAAATCTTGGAACTAAATTTTGAACCAGTTAACCTCAACCGATTGAGCTGAAATGTTGGGTGTAAGGTGGCCATGGGAATTTAGGGCTGTTATTCGCTACGCGCAAATGCGGCTCACCCCCGGTCACCCGTTACGAAACTAGACCTCTACCTACGCTTAGTTACTACGCATCGCGGTGTCAAGGTATAATTGTGGGTGAGCGTTGAGGTGAGCTTAAAACAAGTTACAGAATAGGGGGGCAGTACTCAACCGACCGTTGAGTTTGGGCTCGTTAGAATCGTCTCAATGAGTACGTAGTTGATGGTCGGTATACAGATAAATATATATATGACATTTTATTGACATCGTCATATTATTGTATATTTATTTTTAATAAATTTTGACGATCGTGATAAAAAATCTTATTTTTTTGACATGTATACAAATTTGTAATGTATTTTCTATCATGAAATAAATAATCTAATCTAATCTAATCTATGAAATTTTAGACAGAAACTTATTTATTACTGGAAAAACAAAACTTTCGCAATGCCATCAAATATTTATTTGCACACTTTATCGATGTAAGCCAATCGTAAATATGTATGTTAAAGGATTAATAAATACTGAGTGTAATGTGGCAAAATTCCCTGAATCAAATACATATTTGGAACTTCAGTATGAATGACGGCTCTCAATCCGCCAAACTACTTAGCGGTTTCGCAAGACTGGACCGAAACAAGACCACGACTACAAGAGTGCAAGATGAACGACTAATTGTAATACATATTTATACGAATACAATATAGACATTATTGAAGTTTGTTCATTTATATTGTTTTTTATCGGAAATGTTTCTTATTCTTATTCCATATTTTTTTTTATAGAAAAGATTAACTTGACATAAAACTAAGTAAAACAATAACAGTTAAATAAATCTATTGTCATTAGATGAAATTCAAAACATAATAAATACCCACATAACACCATCATACACTTTCGATGATGGTTGCACTTGAATGAAAACAAACAAAATATTAACTTATTTGACAATTACTCCGCTAAAGGTAAGACACAAAGTTTTGACACTGGTCGTTTGATAAAAGAATTCTTATAGCGCAAAGTCACAACTCGCGTAACATTGTCCACCCCAGGATGTTTTTCAACAATCTGACCTAACAACCATCGTGATGGAGGTAAATCAAGTTCTTTAACTAACACCACATCTCCAACATTTGGCTCAGGTACAACCTGTGTCCATTTGTGCCTTTGCATGAAATTATTAAGATACTCTTGTGCCCATCGTCGCCAGAAATCTTGTAACATCCGTTGACAGAGTTGCCATCTTCTCAATGAACTTATCTTTATATTAGAATTTTTGTATTGTACCCTGAGAGAACTAGCGTCTATAGCATATAATTATTTGGTTATTGGTATACACTGAGTGGCATCGATTTTGGTGTACCTATTTATTGAATAGTTATTTAAATTCCTTTTACACCAAATAAGTATATTTCTTTCTTTCTATTATTTTTATGTTTGTAGATCCGTTGAATTCTCGAATGAAAAAATGCCAAATGATTATTTAAGGTAAAAAGCAGAAACCTTGAACACAAACTAAAGAAGCATTTGTTGGTTCCCACGGCGAAGGGTAATTTAGTCAATTTGTTTTGCGAGTATTTGATTATAATGTAGACAAAGGTTCTATGTTGCACATTGTTCGCAAGGAAATATGATTAGAAGGAGCGGACGAAAACGTTAAAAATTATAGGAAATATAAAAATAATAAGGTCATATTATATCCCTATTTATCGTGATATGTTTTCTTTTTGCGCGGCAATAAAATTAAAAATTAACTCGACGTAATAAAAACACACAATACAAAAAAAATATTCATTTTATTTAGTCCCAGTCTTCTTCTCATAATTTATCATTTATCTTCTTATAATTTATCAACTATGATGCCCAACTGCTGTTAAAATATTGACTATTTTATAAGGTTTCTCGTTAAATTAGTGTAAAAACAAAAGAAATTCAGTAAAAAGGTTAGTGATTTTATTTTTACTTGATATAGACCTAAGTATATTTAGGTCGTGCTGAATACAACGCACCTGAACCGCAAAACACAGAGCAGAATGCAGTCTTTAATTGACTTTATGCTTTAAACATTAAGTAAACTTGAGATTATTTCATCATCATCATTGTCAGCCTTTAATCGCCCACTGCTGAGCATAAGCCTCTCTTCGAGTACGCCACTTATCCCGTGCTAGTCTCATCCAGAAATGACCCGCGGTCTATTTTACGTCGTCAACCCATCGAGCTGGTGGACGACCGACGCTTCTTTTTCCTGTAAGTGGCCACCAATCCGTTAACGTTTTCGTCCACCTACCGTCACGCTGCCTGGCAATATGTCCTGCCCAATTCCATTTGAGTTTAGTTATGACTTCTCCGACGTCACGCACCTTAGTGCGACGTCGGATCTCAATACTTCTCACTTGGTCTTGTAGCTTAATGCCGAGCATGGCGCGCTCCATGGCTCTCTGTGCTACCCGTACTTTATGCACATCCTCCTTTGTGAGCTTCCATGTTACTTGAGTTGGCCGAATTACATTAAAGAAGCCCATTTAAAAATCAACTCTACCGTCGAAGGTAGAAGATTCCAATTCCAATGACAGTTTTATACAAAGTGGGCCACATTAAATAATGTCGACTATACCTTGCCTTAAAGAACATAATAGTACATTGTTTAACGAGGGGCGTATGTTTTGATGACACGAGTTTGCAATATTCTTACGCCCGTGTTATACGCAATGTTTTACATCACATTTGCAAGGAAATAAATAACTACAAAAGACAGAAAAATGTCAGTTTCATACAGCCGCACCAATCAAAAATTGACAACTTCACTTTCAGATTAGTGCTAAAAGAAAAGAAAAGAAAAGAAAAGAAGACATTTATTCACTACACAAAAGACACACAGAGACAAAGGAGTAGACATACATGACAATGCTAGTCGAGCGCGCAGCTTCAATATTTCAACCAATCACAAAGCAGTATTCTTGCGGGGCGGGGCGCTTGGCCAGCTAGATTTTTTTTCAACCAATCACTGAGCAACTAGATGTGCTTAAGCCTTTGGTTCTATATTTTAAAACTAAACTTAACAGCCCCTGGGAGGTAAAACGGCTATAACTGCTCTGTACGCTCGCAAGTACCTAATAACGCCATTGACGAGCAAGAGTGATGAAAATAAATTTAACTTGGTAATGCTGCCTAGTTCAGATCTTACGAGACAAAAGTCTGCGTTAAATTACTTTAACAAGGCGTTGTGTAAACGAGGGCAGATAAATTGTTTCTAAAAAAATACAGGCTCATTTACCAAGTACTATTGAACGACACCTTACATACACATGAGAAGTGGCCCGGCGACCGATATATTTCTTATTTTACATGCTTGAGGAACACTTTAGATGGAATGTACACATGTCTCGAGATAATGTTATGATTAGGTTTGTGTCCCAGTTTAATATGAACCGTAGCTACATGAGCCTTTATAGATTTTTCTTCCCATCTCGTCGTGGTTGTTTAGATATAGACTGTTGATCTTCAGTTTTGAATATTTTGTTGTTAGTTTTCACGCTTTCCTTCGCGATATTTCTCTATTTCTTAGACTGGAAACAGTGCTCGATCGACGTCAGCGCGTATAGTCGGTCGCGCGTGTTTTACTATGGCCGCATACGCGCTGACGGTGAGCATCGGTCTAAATGCACAGTTATGCTTTCTACAGCGATAGCTACGCCCGACCGAGCATACGCGCTGCCCGTCGGTCGAGCACTGTTTCCAGTCTTACAGTTGCATACGTTGAGAGAACATGTAGCTTTAAGCGTCGATTAAAAATATGGCTTGTCGAGCACCCGTTCTACACTTATAATGAATTTATGTCGTATAAAGACAAGACTATTTAATTTTCATAATTTTGTAATGTTATTATTATTTTAATGTATTTAATTTTACTACTTTTTGACATGTAAATTGTAATGTTATTGTTTTTAAATGTATTTAATTTTCCTACTTTATGACATGTAGGTAAACTGGTTTTATGAATAAATATGAATATAAATATGAACACGCAAATGATTTCATGAGTGATTCCAGCAGGTCGGTCTATCGGGTAGGACACCGTCCTCTAAGATCTTTTGCCTTCCAGCCGTTCTATTAAACTCTCATTTCTGGAGACATAATATATATTACTAGCTTCTGCTCGCAACTTCGTCTGCGTGGAACTCGTTTATAATTTATACCGTAGCTCTGCGTCTCCCATTTCAACCCTTTAATGCTTTAAGAGATGATTATCGGGATAAAAACTACCCTATGTCCTTCTTCGGGATTCAAACCATCTCCGTACCTTTCGGCTCAGTCGTTCAGCGGTTTTAGCCTGTAAACGTAACAACAAACGGACAGCGTTACCTTTGCCTTTTTATGTATTTTAAGTATAGTATAGTATATAGTACAGTATAGTATATAAGTATATATAGTATGTAATGGATTAATAATGGGTATACGAATACAATGATTTATAAAACGGACAAAAACGCTAAAGCGTTTTAAACTTATGGATAATGCTACCCGTGTGACAGTTAGTTTTTTCTGCACCGTTAGTCGATAAACGAGCCTTTATTTTATTTTTGCATTTGCATTTAGGTACCTAACGCGGATTTTTTTGAGTTGGGGACGCAACATCTGTAAAACTGCTTCAGTTTGTTGCCCAAAACAGTCGTCATTAAACCAAGCCAAGGCAGCGATAAGCCGCGTTTACGCCGTCGCGCTCACTGACAAATATGAAATCCATTGCGTTTGACAAGCGCGCTCGTCGTGCCGCAAGAAATTACTACCCCTCTGTGTAAACGCGGTCTTAGCCTGCCTTATTGTGATGACTTCCGATTAATCTTATTGCTTCTCACTTGACTAAGCTTACCCTTAATAGGGCGGATCTAGTATTCCGTCTGAGTTGAAGGATAAAGGATAAAATGTACCAGTCACTTCCGTAAAAATTGCGCCAATCATTTAGGATTACGACCGGAGTGGTTTAAAAACGAAAGGATGGCTGCTTTTTCTCGAAAGATAAGCCTTCCAATGTTTTCATACAAAGCTGCCAAGGTAAACAACGAATCTATGACTTCCACTTGGAAAAGAGACAAAGATGTTTTGTTGTGGCTTAAAATTTATTTAAGTACATTCGACGTTAAAAATACCACAGTTTCAAGAATTCCATTCAAGCGAATGTAGCACTTAGTGAATTGCACCCATATTGGTATCAATTGAAATCACGTTGAACGATTATCAAATTTTGCATGCAATACAATTTTAGATATATAAGGGTATTTTATAAAAGGGTCTACCCGTTTGATCAAGAGTGCTGAAAAGGGCTCAAAAAGGATCTTACTTAATACACAAAATAGGTATGCGATCGGTAACAGCATTATAAAGCCTGTATAGGGTCTGATAAACTTTGAATTTGAATTTCTGAGTGGCGCTAGGTTTTTCAGGGTTCCGTACCTCAAAAGGAAAACAGAACCCTTATAGGATCACTTTGTTGTCTGTCTGTATGTCTGTCTGTCTGTCTGTCTGTCTGTCTGTCTGTCTGTCTCGGGAATGCGTGGAGGTATCGAGTTAAATTTAAAGCTGTAAAAAAATCAAACTAAGTTAACGTAAAAAAGATACGGCCGTTTATGCCGCAAAAAAACGTATATTTCGTAATTTTCAAGGAAATTAAAATTTATAGGGTACTTTCTGTTGACCTAGAACCATGTGGCAAGTAATATCGTCTTATTTATACTACAAGCAAAGGGAAAAATCTGAAAACTATAAATTTGTCATTTTGTACGGAACCCTCGGTGGGCGAGTGCGACTCCCACTTGTCCGGTTTTTTTATAGTTGCCTGAATTACACTCGCTGCGTGTTTTCAATATGAAAGGTTCTTATAACTTATCTTTTTTTTGCAGCACGACCAGTTCCGCCCAAGATGACGACGCAGACTGGCCAAGAAACGGCCTTCTCGAAGAATACTTAGGTCAAAATGCCACAAACAGTACATTGGGTAAGTAAGTAGGTACTGTTTGTTTAATAAGTATATTATAAATAAAATACATTGCAACAAAAGTTGTCAGAGTCCCAAGAGACAATTTAACGTATTGAATACTACCAATAATCCTAAAACAAAAGTATAGTAAAAGACATGATATAAAAGTTAAATTAAATCTAAAGCTAGCTAAAAATTAAATAAAATAACTAAAACTAAAATCAGAGTCTCAAGGTCTTTTGAGGTTTAACTAGAGGATTTATTGAACGAGCGAGCGAAGCTAACGAAATTCTCCGTTTCAGCTTGGGCAAAAATTATTTCGTATGTCCGGCTGTTCTCCTCTACAGATCACATTTCTCAACCGATCCTTGTGAAATTTTGTGAGCAGGTCCAATATGAATATATTATTTTTGAGTGACCCTCGCAATCCCTACTAATTTTGTCCTAAAGTCACTTTCCATTACAGTTTTGCCCTATTGGACTTTGTCATAACGTTCAATTCAATAGTCATAACATTCATGGTCCATAAAACATATTAGTCCTATTATTTATGCTATAATAATGAAGAGTACTAAATTTATCTATCCTACTAATATTACAAATGCGAAAGTTTGGATGTTTAAAAAGATGTTTGTTACTCAATCACGCATAAACAGCTTAACCGATTTGGATGAAATTTTGCACGAAGATAGTTTATAGCCTGGATTAAAATATAGGATACTTAGTTTTATCCCGGATCCATGCAGACGAAGTCGCGGGAAGATAGATCAGTCAGGACTGTGCCTTTTATATTATGTGTATAGAAGAAAATGAAACGCGTCACTCACGTTTTTACCAGTTTCATTATATTTAATACATACTTACTTGCAATGTTTGAAATCTATATGAATTATGGTGATGGTTAAAATCGACTTAGTTATATGTTACATACATAGTATTATTTACAGTTGAAGTAAATAAAAGGCTTGTAATTGCATGTAACTTATGATGAAGTAATATTTGTCTAACCCTTAGCTTATGTCGTAAATACGGCAACAATCTTCGAGATTGTTTTCCGTAGGTTAAAATGACGCTACTCTTGTTCCTTGCAAGCGACTGAGTAAATTTATGAGGTCACGTGAGCTCTGCATATTTAATAACGCATTATAGACATACTAGCTTCTGTCCGCGACTTCGTCCGTCCTCTCCCGTATCAATTTGTATCCCTAATTTCGTCCCTTAAGGGGATTTTTTTAGTACTTTAATTCGACATTAATATAACAATAAATAATAATTTCAATGATAAGCATACTGAGAGTCAAAGTATTGTACGCCAAATTTTTGCTAATTGTGATGTTGTGATGTAATCATTACGCACTTTTTAAAATGTAAAAAATGTACCTATATTCTGTAAACTGTAAAGTAAGTAGTATCCAACCTACTCAAAATACCTACTTTTAATTTTGTCTATAAATTAGATCAGAACACAAACCTCTTCAAGGTTTTGCCTAGATGGGCATTGTACTATTATCATGTATTTTCTTTTTGTCTTAATCAATAAATTAAAACTAAATAAAAAAAAACTAACCCTATCACCATTTATAACCACATTCAAACAATAAATAATTCTGTATTTGTAGTTCAAAATTTTCGGTATAAAAAGTAACTTATTAGCAAACCTGAGAGGTGCGACTGGCAGAGCTGTCCACACCGCTGCCCAATGGGCATCTCTTATTTGTGGAACCTCGACACGAAGAAGAAGAAGATTAGCTTTTTAATGTGTGATTGACTTTCAAGCATCTAAACTTTCATATTCATAATATTAGTACAATTTAGATAGTGGAAAGTTACCCGAGTTGCCTATTAGTACCGTTGAGCGTGGCAACTGCTGAGCAAACTTTGTTTTTGCTCCCGCACAATGACTTGTATTTCTCGCATGAAAAGAAGGATTTTAGTTGTGAATCTCCAGTATTTCCTTTATGGTATGCTTCCGCATAACGGAATGCATTCCATTTCCTGTGTAGGATTTAATTTACTTTTATGGGGTTTATTTCACTTCACAACGTGAGAAAATGACTTGTGCTATAGTCTTGTTTATCAGCAACAGCATAAATTGTTATGTTTCATTTCTGCGAACTATTTTAACAACAAAAGTTTATTCTGCATGTTACTTTTACCTGTACCCGTTTTGTGCAGGGGATTTTTTCGATTGTAGGTGGATATTTGAATAACTGATTTTATTTTCTAAAGTATACAGGGTGTAGCCTGTAATGGGAGCAATACATTTAAAGAATGACTCTATAGAATATCCACAGTTATTATATATGAATCCCAGTGTTTCAAAATAATTGAATTCGGAAATAAATATACTTGAAGTTGTGATCCACAAATAATGAAATTTGACATCACGATATCGTAGCATGTAACTCATTAAATATCTTGGTAGAACACTGGGCACTTATGTCATAGTGATTAATAGTGTCTGTGTTTTCCATAAATTTTTGGGGTTTTTTTTACATTTTGCGAGTTTTTTTTGTATTTTAAATGTAAAATAATATTTATAATATTTCAGTTAAGTCAAAGAACTAAGGCATGTTGCTACTTCAAAAAAACATATTTTTCGTGTTTTTTTTGTAATTCCACTTGGAACTGATTGCTGATTGACTTAATAATCCACCGTTTCATTTATTGCTCCTATTATAGACCACACCCTTGACACCCTGTAACCAATATGATAATTTACATAAACTTAATTGAATTAAAACTAAGTTAAATCTAACAAAAGGCCCTCGAGGCATGTAGGTACATACCGAGGATGTTGTCGGCATTTCCCCGCTGAATTGCAATGCTAATGCGTTGCGCGAGAAAGCCGCCAGCTCTTCGGTCACCAGTTACATCAACCAGACGTTTCGCGATTTCCGCAAATAACTTATGCACACTAAATAACTTATGTGGATATTTATGTCTTTTACACAAATTTATTTATAAGTTAAAAATGCCGTGTTGTCTAAATCTTCTTGTAATAGGTACTCACTACACATAAATATAATTTTGCCTTCATAATAAGCACCCACTTTGCTAATAGACAAAATAGTACCTAGGTAGTTACTACTAGGTCTAGGTTAGGTTAGGTTTGTTATCATTGATTACATGATTCATCATGTCATCATTTTTGACGTGATAACGTCTTATAAATCAATGAACGCCGGCTGCAGGCACGAAAAAGTGTGACTCATTGTCGCTGGTTTTAGAGATTCCAAATATGGCACGTAGGGTTCTTATAAGGTTTAGGGGTGCACTAAGAAGCATTTTTCAAAATTCCCTCTAAGGGGGTGAAATGGGGGTCCAACGTTTGTATGAGGAAACAAGATTAGATCGACTATTTTATTCGAAACTTCACAGGAGTATTCCTAACGGTAAATGAGTAAATACGTGTTATGCAATTTTTCATCAATGTTTTCTTATATTATCACTTAAAATTATCGTTCATAAACTGACTTTACAGACAACCATTTTTTTTACAGTACCTGCAAAATTTTAAATCGATACGACTTGTAGTGGAAATCGGTAATATGTGTGTCGTGCATAATATTATTATTTAAGTATGAAAGTAACAATGTAATCAAGATAAGGCACCGGGTAAGGACACTGTTCCGGTAAAACAGAGGTCGCGGGTGAGTATCCCGCCTTCTCACGGTTCTTTGAACGGCCGAGCGAAGCGAGCGAAGTTCTCCGTTTCAGCTTAGGCTAACATGCTTCTATATCTCTGTCCGGATGTCCGGCGGTGCTGACCTAAATATCGCATTTCTCAACCGATTCTCGTGAAATTTTGTGAGCAAGTCCGATAAAAATGTTTTTTGAAAAAAGACGTCGCGATGGCTACAGCTCACAAAGCCACTAAGTTTTTACTTTGTATTTGTTCTCTGTATCATAAAATTTATCGATAATTGATAATTTATTGATAAAGCTTAATGTAGGTACGTCAGTAAACAATTGTATGTAATTATAATTAAGTCTTGCGAGTCGAATTTTACTTACTTGGGTCGTTCTTCTTTTCGACCGACAATAGCCTGTCCTTCGTCTTATTACGGCATCTCATTTGAGTAATGATGTTTACGGTTTTATAATGTTCGAATGAACGTCCATATTATTTTATTAATTAGTGATATCTAATATTTCACTTTCTCTAACTAACATTTTTTTAAATGTTTTTTTTTCTCGTAGAATGCCGTGACAGAGTGGTAAACCAAAATGTTGTCCCCACTGAAAGAGTCCACTTTGTCACATGTTTTTTTTTAGACACCAACCGTATATAAATATTTATATTGGCCAGAAAGGAAACTTTAATTAGTTCTAATGAAGAAACCTATGCATTTTTTTAAAAATCGCACTTCAAAACCACAATTTTCGATAGTTCAAAAACCAAAAAAACAGAAAAACCTCGGTTCATTGTCGGTAAAAAAGAAGAACGACCCACTTCCATTATTCGTATCGCTTTGTAACTTTCCATAATATACCAATAATTCCACAGTTAAACTCACGTTACATTAAATGTCACTACGGGCGTCATGTTTCGAACTCCTCGGTTGTTCTTCTTCAGGATGAGTGTTTTGTGGCGGTGTAACTTGAAACATCTCGCCCGTAGTGACATTTATTTAATACTTAATTTTAATCGTGGAATTATTGGTATTATTTTAAACATGTCTCACGAAAGTTTAATATCGGTACATAATATGTTTCTATGTATTAAAATATAATGAAAACGGGTCACTCACGTATTTAAGGTCGAATATCGCTCGACATGTTTCGAACCGATTCGCAGTTCCTAGTCATACTGCGGGCCCGCGCCCTGCTCGCTCGGCTGGTTTGCGCCGGCGCAGGCGGCGGCAGGGCAGAAGGCGAGAATCGTTTCCTTCAACATTGTTCAATGTCGGGTTACACACAACACTTAGGTACTACGTCACATGCTAAAGTCTCGTCCACACTTGACACAGGCGTAGTAGTCAAAACTGTTTCTATGTATACTAAAATGGTTTCTATTCACGGCTCCTGTGTATAATTGTTGCAGAAACTTTGTACGACGTGCCAACGGGGATGATAGTGCTGCTGTCGGTCCTATACGGCACGATATCGGTACTGGCTGTAGTCGGCAATTTCCTGGTGATGTGGGTGGTTGCCACGTCACGACGGATGCAGAGTGTGACCAACTGCTATATAGCGAATTTGGCGCTTGCTGACATCGTTATAGGACTCTTTGCTGTGCCGTTTCAGGTAACTCATACATTACTTTGTCGAATTCAACATATAACAAACATTATTTTGTTATCATTACCCCATTACTCGAAGACGAGGTGAGGTTAGGCTAGGCACAACATAACTAGCGAGCGGGCCGTTAGGACGCAAACGCAGTAGGGTAATTAGCGACGCCACGGCGATCTCAGTACATCAAGTCGCCCAAGTTGTACAATGATAAAGACATTGTTTACATAATAATACCATAATAGTGTTGTAATTGTACCTACCTAATAATCCAGTTATGTTGATTATTGTATGTGAATTATTTTTGACTTGTAACCTAATGTATTATTTATTACCAATAAAGTATGTCTGTGTCTATGTCATTTTTCTCCTTATTACAAGGGAAAAGTGTATACATATCTTTGACGTCGACTGTACTGAAATCGCCGAAATAAGTAAAAATTAAATGGGGGCGTTAAATATTTATGACTAAACATAGTAATAATTCATCAGTAAATTGTCATCCGCGAATCTTTTCAAGCCTAAGTTGGTTTTCTTGCACTTCAATTGAATACCGTTATATAATGTTTATTTAAGATGACGATCACAGTCACTTAATACAGCGTGTCACACTTAGTAGTAGTAGCCTGCTGCTGTTATGCTACACAAAAATGGCATAGAACCGATTCGTCATGAGATATAAATGTCACCGTGATGATGATTATAAATATGATCAATAAATAAATGAAGTTGCATTTAAACGACTTTTTTATATAACTGAAATGTTTTGCAGCAGCACGTGTTCAGTATGTGTCAGATTTAAATGGCACACTAAAATTTACTCAATTAGCACAGCCTCAATTGTCTCAGTTTCGAGTCGTCAATGGAAACGTTAGCTCTCAGATTTTGTGGCCATTTTTAAACACGGAATTTCGTATAGACAACATACCTCTTGTTTATATTACATCATTGCATAAGTCAGTTTAGTACCTCTTCTCTTTTTTTTTTATCTCAAAAGGAAAAAAAAACGGAACCCTTATAGGATCACTCGTGCGTCTGTTTGTCCGTCTGTCACAGCCGATTTGCTCCGAAACTACTGGACCGATTGAGTTGAAGTTTGGTGAATATAATGTAAATTGGTGGCTCACAGATGGACGTGTAGAGTAAATTAATGAATTCTGAACAAGGGGGCCACTTTTGGGGGGTAAACTAGAAAATTAAAAATAAAAGTTTCGCAAACTGTATTGTGTGACATAATAAATGAAAGGGGAAATGTAAGCATCTCAGTTTTTATTTTTTATTTTAGCAAAAACAGATTTGAAGTAATTTAGGAAAAAAGACCATTTCCCCCCTTATCCCCGAAACTACTAGGCTTAAAACTCTAAAAAAAATAGTTTCTTGCCTAAAGATTACAGGAAAACCTACAAGAAGTTTGAGTATTCAAAGTAACGGGGAATATTTTTGTGTATTATATACGGAACCCTCACCACGCGAGTTGAACTCGCACTTGTCCGGTTTTTTTTTATATTAAGTGGCTAATACCACACGATCATGCATGTTGTATAAGTGTTAATTTTTATAAGGTGTCCTTTTAAGTTTATTTTCATTTATTATATTATTGCTTTTAATACGTAGTTTGTGTTCTTCCTCTTTTTTTTCTTTGTAAATTGTCCTTGTGTGCGATCGTGGCGTCATTGTTCCGTGTTTCACCTAATGGTCACAACGGAAGACCAGCGCTGGTGCTGCCAGCATCATGCTGAGTTGTGACCATTTCGTGGCAAATGTGTAGGGTCGTTCTTCTTTTTTACCGACAATGATCCGAGGTTTTTCTGTTTTTTTGGTTTTTTAACTATCAAAAATTGTGGATTTGAAGTGCGATTTAAAAAAAATGCATAGGTTTCTTCATTAGAACTAATTAAAGTTTCCTTTCTGGCCAATATAAATATTTATTTACGGTTGGTTTCTAAAAAAAAACATGTGACAAAGTGGACTCTTTCAGTGGGGACAACATTTTGGTTTACCACTCTGTCACGGCATTCTACGAAAAAAAAAGACATTTAAAAAAATGTTAGTTAGAGAAAGTGAAATATTAAATATCACTAATTAATAAAATAATATGGACGTTCATTCAAACATTATAAAACCGTAAACATCATTACTCAAATGAGATGCCGTAATAAGACGAAGGACAGGCTATTGTCGGTCGAAAAGAAGAACGACCCGTATGCGTATTGCTATAGTTGGCTTTTATGTAGGTATTTTTGTCACTAATAAATGTTTCTTCTTTCTTCCTTTCTTTCTTTCTTTATTTCTATCATATACAAGCGATATCAATTGCAATTATAATTTGTGGAGCTAATGTGATAATTATGTGTTGTTTTGGCGATTATCCGTTACCTACATACACATACAAACGAATTCGTAATTTTGTATGTAACGCAAACTTACTAAGTCGGAAACTACAAACTGTATCTCTTTCTGATACCTAAAAGTTTATATACTATATCCACCCACATTTTCAAGCAAATGCTTATAATTATATAGAGTGACATAGACGAGGAGATATGCTAATTCTAAGTCTTTATAGGTTTTCAGAGGTCGCTTATTTCCATTGTAAAGTAGAAGCATAATATAAACAGTTTTGTTTTTCTTTTCTTTGTATGTTGCCCTGTTTATTTATGGCAAGCCAAAGGCAATTGTATTCCTCACATGCCTGAGGCTCAACCTGATACAAACATTTCGCATTCCACTTTGATCTGACCAAACCGGAATAAAATTTCGGGAATTTCAAAAAAGACCACGATAATAATGGACGTCTATTCTAGGAAATCGTTTTCTTAATCGGACTACCGTCTCACTAATATAGTCCTCATTTCAAGGATCATAGTCTACACAGCTGGCCCAATGTATGTTTAGAGTTCGATGTGATGTTCATTACCTATTACCCAATTATTAAAAATGTAATGAAGGCTTTTAACTATCGTTTCTATTGCCCTCAGTTCCAAGCTGCACTGCTACAACGGTGGGTGCTGCCTCACTTCATGTGCCCGTTTTGCCCATTTGTGCAGGCGCTCAACGTGAACGTAAGCGTGTTCACGCTCACAGCCATTGCTATTGACCGGCACCGTGCTATCATAACTCCTTTGAGGTAAGGTCGCTCATATACCAGATTTGTAGTTCTGCTAGTTCGTGCAGGGCTCAACGTAAACGTAAGCGTGTTCACGCTCACAGCCATTGCTATTGTCCGGCACCGTGCTATCATAACTCCTTTGAGGTAAGGTCGCTCATATACCAGATTTGTAGTTCTGCCAGTTCGTGCAGGGCTCAACGTGAAAGTAAGCATGTTCACGCTCTCAGCCATTGCTTTTGACCGACACCGTGCTATCATAACTCCTTTGAGGTAAGGTCGCTCATTTGTAGTTCTGCCAGTTCGTGCAGGGCTCAACGTGAACGTAAGCGTGTTCACGCTCACAGCCATCGCCATCGACCGGCACCGTACCACATTACACCTCTTAGGTACGACTATGTATGTTTAAGCTATTAAACAAGCATATCGCTCCTGGCTATCAAGCAGCCCAACCCAGCGATTATATTATTTACCATTAACGACCTACCCTATTATAGTCAAAGCAACGTAGTCGTATATTGATAAGGCCATACACATTAGGTATATATCATAATACCATAGTTACCTTTAATACTTACCTACATAGCTATGCCTTTAAAATTACCGATTACTTGTCCTTGGTTGGACCCAAATCGCGTGACTCATGTCATAAATTAATTTAATTTCGTGAATTTTCGTTGGACCCATACCGATTAGGTTTGGATTAAATACCATTCATGTTCACCCTGAAAACTCAAAGCTGTAATTAAAGACTCTTTATCTGATATCTAAAAGTTTATTTTTAAAAGTCAAAAATACAGTCAATGAAATTGAAAGGAAGGGAGGAACATGGTCATGAAAATCGGTTGCTAGCTCGCGCACAATAGCATCTCATGTGTTCATTTTCCAACTATCAACATTCTACCCAGTAGCTAGGTTTATTTCATGGTTGTAATAAATAACTGCAGAAATATAAAAGCTTTTAATTTTTTGAATATATTTGATGCAACGATATTCCCATAAGCTTAAATTTTTAATAGCGTATTCGAAGAGCCTTTTAATTTCGATAACATGTTTTTTAAAGTTATCAGTTTATCACGTTCCGGTAAACTACATTCGTGACAGACAGATGTCTACCAATTACTTTTAACTGGCAAAACCTGTGTACTAATGGTTAACTAATGATTAACCGCAGGAGTTAACGTTACGGGCACCCGCAGGTTTATGAATACCCGTATTTTCATCGTACCAAATTAATTAGATGAATTATGCAAACTGCTGAACGTTTGCCGTTGAAGTATGCTAATAACCTACTTAGAAATGTTAAAAGACGACATTCCACCTTTCTACTAATAGAATACAACAACAATAAATGACACAACAATAACTACTGAAAATAATATAGTTGTTGGTAGACATTTTTACCGTCGTTCGAGTAGTAGTAGTAGTCTACAAATCTCTACCCAAACACGTGCTCAAAACCCGGTATGCGCATGTGTGTTGCGACATGCTCATACCGGGTTTTGAACGAATTGGTTGTTTAATCATCATCATAATCATCATCATTATCATCATTATAATCATCACAATCATCAT
Organism: Epinotia nisella; assembly: GCA_932294315.1. Classification (NCBI taxonomy): domain Eukaryota; kingdom Metazoa; phylum Arthropoda; class Insecta; order Lepidoptera; family Tortricidae; genus Epinotia; species Epinotia nisella. The sequence continues at coordinate 17,023,804 of OW028681.1, forward strand.
CACAATCATCATATTTATAATCATCATAATATTCATCATTATAATCATCATAGTCATCATCATAATCATCATAATCATCATCATTTTAATCATCGTCGTAATTATCATTATAATCATCATTTGAATCATCATTCGAATCATCATTAGAATCATCATCATAATCATCATCATAATCATAATCACAATCATCATTATAAGCATTATCATAATCATCACCATAATCATCATCATAATCATCACCATAATCATCATCATAATCAATATCATAATCATCATCATTATCATTATATTCATCATTAGTCATCATTATTATTATAATCATCATTAGTCATTATTATAACCATCGTAATCATCATTATAATCATCATCATAATCATCATCATAATCAACACCATAATCATCATCATAATCAATATCATGATCACCATCAATAATGATGATGATCATGAAACATCATCATCATTATAACCATCATTATCATCATCATCATACTCATCATCATAATCATCATCATACTCATCATCATAATCATCATTATAATCATCATCATACTCATCATCATAATCATCATCATAATCTTCATCATAATCATCATCATAATCATCATCATAATCGTCATCATAATCGTCATCGTAATCATCATCATAATCATCATCATAATCATCATCATAATCATCATAATAATTATCATTATAATCATCATTATAATAATCATTATAATCATCATCGTAATCCATCATAATCATCATCATAATCATTATCATAATCATTATCATAATCATCACCATAATCATCATCATAATCATCATCATAATCATCACCATAATCATAATCATCATCATAATCATCGTCATAATCATCGTCATAATCATCACCACAATCATCATCATAATCATCACCACAATCATCATCATAATCATCATCATCGTAATCATGGTCGTAATTAGCAATATAATCATCATTATCATTATGATTATAATTATCATCATCATCACAAAGACTTGCAATCGCAATTCAACGCGGGAATGCTGCCTGCGTGATGGGTACCCTGTGCCAAAGGGTATTTAGATAGTTATTTTTAGTTTTTGGCTATTATTTAATTGTATATTTCATGTATTTGATGTATATTTTTATGTGTTTTAACAATAAACATTTGTAACACATTATCATTATCATTATGATTCTAATCATCATTACAATCATCATTATAATCACTATAATATACTTTACGCGTCCATCACCATCAAAAGGTCACCAATTTACATATGTTTACCAAATTTCAACTTCCGATTTGCTCCATCGGTCCAATAGTTTCGGAGCAAATCAGCTGTGACAGACGGACAGACAGACGCACGATCATTCCAGCACTTAGATGCCGCGAACCTGAAACTACCTCGGAAAGCAGAGGTCTTAGGATATTTTTTAGACCTCCTGGACTCATTACCTGCCCTCAGCGCGCAAAAGCAATCGCAAGACACTGAAATCATATTTCGATGCGAATGAACGAAAAAAATCGGTCTCCAGACCCTCTCCTCACTTACCTCTTTATATATCTTTGTTCTAGCGCCCATACTTCGAAGCGGGTGGCCAAGGTGATAATAGTGTTGATATGGATGCTAGCGTTACTACTGGCTGCTCCCATGGCCATGTCGTGGGAGGTCATCATGGTACAAGAACAGGATCCAGGTATTTCCCAATAAGAAAAAAGATAATTCATTTATTTGTATTGTATCTTCTTGACTTGTTAGTCTTGCCAACATTTTTTATAGCGAGTTCTCTTTAGTACAGTCAGCATCAAAAGTAGCTACACAAACGAAAGCGTCAAAAGTCTTTATTAAAAGGGAATAAGAGCTTTAGACGTCTTCGATTGCGTAGTTACTTTTGATGCTGACTGTACCTATCTATGAACAATATTTCATGACCCCATAGCCTCCGCCGTTTTGCCACGCTTTTTAAATTTTACAAAGGGGAGCTTTTCGTTTTACATAATTGAATTTATGCTACAACAGTAATGTTTGCCAAAATTATATAACCTAGGTACTTATTTGCCATTTACCCCAGTGTTTTTTAAACTTATTTAAACATTAGGTTAAGCTTATTTGAATTATTCTACAAATAAGGTACAAGAAAACATCTAAATATGTCAAATAAATATAATAAATATAATCTACAGATGACGTAAAAATTGCGCTCGTTCCCTAAATATCAGAATTGCAAAATACTAGATTGCCGATTTACCCGATTTCTAAAATACCAAATTCCCAAAATACCAGACTTTTCTTGTTACTGTGTTTCTGTATATCGGATTGCCATAGCAACTTGTTCTCAATACACTATGTTCCAATTAAAACCGAATTCCCATAATACCAGATAATGAAAACACCAGGCTCGCAAAACACAATGTACTTGAAACACCTAGTTTCTTAATATACCAGATACTCAATATACCAGAATGCCAGTTTATTTAATTCCCAATATACAAGATGCTGATTATACTTGATTTCCGAATGCCTAATTTCCTAAAAGACCAGGTTTTTACTTTAGTAGATTACATAAGTACAGATAGACAATTAAACCAATCATAAACATCAACATTTTATTGTAAACATTTTATAACTTTTTTTTATATGATTAAAACAATATTATGATTGAAGATTTTATAACTTAGTTTACTTTATCAAACCAGTTTTTCAATAAAAGAAAGTAGGTAAGTTAAAAAAAAAAAACAAATTAGCCATTCTTGGTGAAAAAAATAAACAAATGTTTTTTCGTCAATCTAGCTCTAAATGTAAATATTACCATTGATCGAAAAAATGCCAAAATACCTACGCACGCCGTAGGTATTTTGGCTCAATGCAGCTATACGTTCTAAGGTACTTTCAACAGGAACTTCGTTCTCGGTGCAGTCTGAGATTATGTTTCTTATTTGTAAATCCTTTTCAATATTTTTTTTGTTCCTTTTTTTATCTTTTTAGTGAAGAGCGTTTTTTTTTCTATTCTGTTAACTCCTCAGGGATCTCAAAATCACCTTTGGCATTTCATTAAGTACTTATTTAACGGAATCATATCTGAATCTCCGACGTACTTTACTTTTAGGAGTTCCATAAGTCAGCTGTGGTCTTCATCATCAGTCCCAGTTCACCAACATTTGCGATTTCCGGGGGTAAGTAGAAGAGTTATAATAGAAAACACCGAAATCACTACATGCGTGTCTATGACATTTGAGGGTTGCTCTCAATTTTCCTGAGATCCCATCATCAGATCCTGACTTGGTCACAATGGGACCACCTCAGGAGTATATTCTTACGAATAAAATAAATAAATAATAAACGGTCCACAATTGACGGAGAAATCGGTGAACATACATACATATATATAAATACAGCGGTACATATAACCGCCTCCTTTTTAAAGTCGTTTAAAAAGCACCTTTATGTGTGGTGTAGAGTCCGCGGCGGGCTAAGTAGAAAAAATGAAATGGCTTCAGGCGATTTTTATACATTCAGTTATATTGGGTTTGCGTGGATGTACCTGACCGTACTTGTTTGATATTTGATATTTTGGAGATCACCAGATTCAGAACACCAGTTCTGAAATCTCGTATTTCGAAAATCAGATTTACCAGAAATCTGTTGTTTGAAAAATCATGTATTACATGATAACGCTTAGGTGAGATCAAGTTGTTACGAGAATGTTGTGTTTTGCGAATCTGGTTTGTCAAGTGTTTCAGTGTTTTAAGATTCTTATGATTTCGAAATTTGATATTTTGGGTATATGGTTTTATAGGGAACATGGTGTATTGAGTACATGGTACTTTACATAACTGATATAAAAACGAACATAGTATAAAGAAAATCTGGTATTCCGGGAATCTGATATTTTGATGAGCAGGTATGTCGGCAATCTAGTATTTTGCAATTCTTATTTTTAGGGAACGAGCGAAAAATTGTGATGATATAAAAACATTTGACATGAAAGTAAAACAATATTTTGTAGCCCGTCCGTTTTACTCTATAGAGGAATATTATATGAAAAAGTTTAACTAATGATCCTGATTACTTATTGACTTTTATTTTAATTATGTTATTTGATAATTTATTATTATTATTTACTATGAATGTTTGTTTTGCTGCCATTGACTCTTCTTTTTTATTTTTATTATTTTATTCATTTTCATTCATTCATATTATTTTTATTATTGTTTTGTTGTTCTGACTTGTCTTCTTTAATTGCATGTATAATTTATATATATATTTTTTTTATCTCTAAATATAAATAATTAAAATGTATTTGCATGCATTGTTATGTGTTAAAGAGCAAATAAATAAATGTTTGATTGATTGATTGATTGAAAATACTAACACTAACATTAACACAAGTAGGTTAAATCGCCTATAACTGCCCACTTAAGAGTTTCCTTCAAACACTAACCAATTTTTTAGTAGACTGACGCTGTTATTAGGCATTATCTGATGATGCTTGTGCTCTAGATAACAATTCGGCATCTTGTTAATTAATTCTATCGCAAAATAATCAACAAATTCTTCATATTTTGCATATTTTTTATTGAGGGGTAACCAATCACCCTAACTAAGTCATGGTAAACCTTTTAAAAAAAATATCTACAAAAAATTAACGGTTAAATAAACAGATAAAATTACATCTAAATCGACCCTCCACCGAACTTAATCGCGTCAGCCGTAAATACCGTAACAGAATTATGAATTAACGAAAATTGAAATGGAAAATATCTGAATTCCTAAAAAGGGTTATGTAAGTTCAAAGGGCTTAAGAAAATAAATAACAGCGGAAGTAAGTATACCAATATGTTGCGGGAAACTAAGAAAAGGATATTCAATACGTAAGGTTTCGTCGCCCTAACAGAAAAGGCAATAATGGTACAAGCTATAAACCAATACATATCGGAAAGCGACTGCCAAAACAAGAAAGCAGCGCGCACTATTAGGTACATATACGGGGTGTTTCCTGTAACAGGAGCAATAAATTAAACGGAGGCTTCCTTACTGCATTTGTAGTAACCCCTTTTGTCCATTTCTTTTCAAATGTTTTTAACTCAGAGAAAAATTGATCTGAAGTTATGACCTCCGAGTAATGTATCTTGGCACCACGAGATCATAGCACAGTAGTCAATGCAGATTTTGAGGTAGCATCATGTAGTGAGTCATAATAGTTTTTGCATTTTTGTTTTCAAAAGATATTTTTGTGATTTTTTCAATTTTTTTCAATTTTTTTTGTGTTTTTAAAATAATAAAATACTTATATCACTCCAGAAGAGTAAAAAAGTACACCAAAACTTTAGTTAAAGAAAAAAAAATCCGAAAAAAATATTTTTTTTTTCAATTAAAACCACTTAGAAACAATTGATCACAAGCTTAATAATCTACCATTTAATTTATTGCTCCTGTTACAGGAAACACCCCGTATAATATTGAGTACAAGTCATTCCCTGCCCTTACAAACATTTCCCAAGCTGGCAAATAAATGTTAGAGCATGGCAATATCTTTGTTCCTACGTGGGAAGATTATATAATAGGGGAGATAGGGGAGCATTGGGTACTTTTCTACATAAATCATCATAAAACTGTATTTTTTAAATTAAATAAACGTTTGACGTGATAAATCGTCTTATAAATCGATGAACGCCGGCTGCACGCATGAAAAAGTGTGACTCATTATCCCGTTCCGTTGACTGACATATCAACGCACACCCCGCTTATTATAGATATTCCAAATTTGGCACGTAGGTTCTTTATAAGGTCATTGAAAGGATTCTTCAAAATTCACCCTCTAAGAGGGTGAAATGGGGATCCAAAGTTTGTACGGGGAAACAAGATTAGATTGACTATTTTATTCGAAACTTCACAGAAGTATTCCTAACGATAAATGAGTAAATACGTGTTATGTAATTTTTCATCAATATTTTCTTATGACGCTATCACGTAAAATTATCGTCCATTTTTTTATTGACTTACGCGTTTTTGCAAATTGTTTTGTTATTTTCATCGAAATCACAAGAATAAAAATAACCTTGCGCGCACGCAACCGTTGACCGCATGTGATACTACTACACATCTGAACCTGAACCTTCCGACGGCCCAATGCTCCCCTACCTCCTCTATTTTACGTACATTGTTACTTGCCGTTGGGTCGGGAATATTTACGTACCTACAGGTGAAAAATTCCGTTCCACGACTGTTAAAGGCGATGTTTTGTTACAGGTACGAAGATGTTTTACACAAAACCCTTCTGTAATCCCAGTGATTTCGGGCTACATTCCTTGGCCATTTATCGACTGGTGTTATATATTTGCCAGGTAAGTTGAAGTGAGTTTATAGACTTATACGTAAGACCTAATTTACAGTCATTAAGTCGCTTAGGCACATATGTGTGTAAAGGGCTTTTGCGACTTATAACTTGCTACCTATATAAATATGCAATCGTAAAACTGTAAGATTATAAACTGATGACTGATGTCCACAGTTTTTTGGTAATATAATTATATTATAAGATAATTGTTTCCAACTTCTGACTAGTTCAATAACGTAGGTACCTATTTACCTATTTCTGAAGAAATCTTGTGATGGTCGATTGTGTAGAGTTTCGTACGTGCTAGATTGATCTGAATATAACTTTTATTTGGGAAAATGACAGTTGAGTTGTCCTAACGCTCGTTTGAAAAGTAACGCAATCGCTCCCCTGATCACAACTTTATTAACTTTTTTTTTATATATATAACTACTCGTTATATGCTTAGTTTGAAAGCATTTATATCCGTAAATCGGGATAACTAAATGCCACTCAATCAAGATGAAATATTTTAAGTTCCGTGGGGAAATTCATTAGGGACCTTCTTAAGGAAGTGTAACCAGATAGCCTTAGCGACGAGATCGCTTGGTATAAAAAATATTTAGCTGTTCATAGGATAGTTTCTTTACCTTTAAAAAAATCAAGTTTATAGTTGTCCCGTCAAGAAGTTTTGCATCCCCATAGGGAGGTCGGGACCTATAGGTACAGGTTGAAAATCACAGGTTGATTTCAACATGTAGGACGTTTATTTGCACGCAATACGGTCGGACGGTCGCAATATTTATTTGGGACATTTACCGATTCATAGAATTACATGCAAGTTATTCATTTTGGTAGGTGGGTCGTTCTTCTTTTCGACCGACAATAGCCTGTCCTTCGTCTTATTACGGCATCTCATTTGAGTAATGATGTTTACGGTTTTATAATGTTCGAATGAACGTCCATATTATTTTATTAATTAGTGATATTTAATATTTCACTTTCTCTAACTAGCATTATTTTAAATGTTTTTTTTTTCGTAGAATGCCGTGACAGAATGGTAAACCAAAATGTGGTCCCCACTGAAAGAGTCCATTTTGTCACATGTTTTTTTTTAGAAACCAACCGTAAATAAATATTTATATTGGCCAGAAAGGAAACTTTAATTAGTTCTAATGAAGAAACCTATGCATTTTTTTTAAATCGCACTATAAAACCACATTTTTCGATAGTTCAACCATCAAACCAAAAAAACAGAAAAACCTCGGCTCATTGTCGGTAAAAAAGAAGAACGACCCAGTTACTTATTGGTGAGGTTAATTTTGTGTTTGATAAAAAAATCCACAGACATCTACCATTATTATTAGGTACAACATTCTTGGAAAATAAACAATTTCAATCTGTTCACGCAGCACGTTCTGTGTAGCAGTGGACGTCTTTTGGCTGATATGATGATGATGATGATGATGAATCTGTTGACCAAAACATTACGTAAAGGAACATGTGTTTATTTAGGTTAGCAATGTAAACAGCAGTCAGTATAACGACGACTCACATATATCTTTTTTTACAGCCGATTTTCAATAAACTATTAATCTACTAGGTTCATCATTTCCGCATCTGTTAGAGTAAAACCAACGTTAAAATGAAAGCTCATCAAATAATCGGCATGTTCCAATGTGTTCAACACGTTAGGAATTGTGTGTGAAAATATATTTTACTAGCTTCTGCCCGCGACTTCGCGTGCGTAGACCCGAGATAAAAACGATCCCATATTTAAATCCAGGCTATAAACTATCATCGTGCAAAATTTCATCCGAATCGGTTCAGCCGTTTAAAAGCGTGATTGAGTAACAATCATCCAAACATCTAAACATCTAAACATCCAAACATCTAAACATCCAAACTTTCGCATGTATAATATTAGTAGGATTGCAACACTTAACTTTAGAAAGAGTATTAATTAAGAGTAATTTTGAAGTGTTGCTATAATATTTGAAAGTGCGTTTATTTTAAGATTGGTTTACTCTACGTATTTCAATATGATTCCTGTACTCGTTCTGCACGGCTAACTCAACATGCGTGTGACGAGAAAAAAGACGGGACGCATGCTCTCGAGGGTGCGCTGTGTTGATTGATAGTGAGGAACCTTCATGTGTTTCTAACTTTCAACACAGTGAATCCTCAAATTTAAAAAAAAATGACCAAGTGCGTGTCGGTCTACGTACAACGAATGGTTCCGTGCTTATTAAAAAGGTCATATCGTCACAGAAATCTTACGGCACTTAATATCATATCATAAGGTAGTTTTTCAGTAATATCTCGAAAACCTGTGATCCGATCTTGTTCAAAATAATTTTCGGTGACAGAATTTAATAAGCCATGATTATATTCATATTTTTCAAAAATTAGAGGGGGAGACAATTTTTGTGACTTTCGGGGCGATTATCTCCGACTCTATTCACTTAATCAAAAAATTGCTGCCGCATAGACGAGTTCCCGTGTTTATGTGTGTTGAACCATAAAAAGGCGCACTTTCAGAGCAAGTGCACTGTAATAGTACATTGTGTCTCAAGTGCGGTAAGATATGATTTACGAACGAGAGTCTATTAGAAGCCCAAAGACGGAGCTTTGATGACTCGAGTTTGTAGTAACAATCTTACCCTACGTGTCGCATATAATGTGTTACATCACATTTGCAAGGAAACCAATACATTTTTAACGAAATTGTTACTAATCGCAATAAAAACTACAAAATGTCAGTCGTCCATTTTGTTGAATTTGACGTGAGGCGCTTAGAGCAAAGACCCTTCGGCATACAGCCATGATTTAAAATTATAGTTAAAAATATTTTACATGGAGACTAAATTGCTACATTAAGTTTTTAGATCTTTAAATCATTCACATTTATAAATACGTTTTCAAACATTGTATTTGAGTTAAAACCTCATTGCTTTATAACTGACGTAAGAGTGACAAATACAATTTAAGAAAAAAACCATGGGCGAAATAAAGGTTACTGCAGCTCTGTTTGCCTGCGCGTTATGAAGCTCTTTACGAGCAAGTGTGTTGAAAAAAAATATATAGACCTGCTAGCGTATGAGAGACTAATGTAACATTTCTCCCGCAGTATATCATCCCGCTGTGCGTAATAACGTTTGCGTACGCGCACATGTCCTTGAAGCTATGGGGTGCGCGAGCGCCGGGGAATGCTCTGGAAATACGTGACGCAAATCATATGAAGAACAAGAAAAAAGTACGTACATTGACGCCCAGTTTAGCACGATGTTTTAGGGCGTTTAGAAATGAGAAGACTGATAAGCAGTGATCGGAATTAACTATTTCACACTTTTTGCTTCCTTCCTTGTAAACCATATATGTCTAGCCCCTTTTACTATAAAATAAACTAAAAACATCCCGTACTGTAAGTAAAAACATGTACCCGGTTACCTAAATATCAAATACCCGGTATTCAAGGAAGAATCTATTTTTCCACCCGGTTGTAACCATTCTATATTGTCTTCGTGCGAAGAATAGGTACTCGTACCTATTTTGGCTCACCTAATTCCGATCACTGTTGATAAGGTTTAGGCGAATTTACAAAAGTTGGCACAATTAAACGAACGAAAGGTAGGTAATCTCTCCCGTCACAACCTTGGTAACTCATTAAATCCAACATAAGCTGACGAATGTAGCTATAAGTAGGATTATTAAACTTTATAATAAACCCTCGAATTGGATACACACGAAATTCTGGACTAAAGTAAATGGAGATTTCCAATGCAAAATTGAGCTCCAATTTCCTTAATCACCGCATTCATACTCTTTAATAATGAACCAGAATCGACATTTATGACTATATCTCTAAAGCTTGTTAGTAGTCGGTACAAATTTTAATTCAGAAAATACTCGAACTTGAATCTTGTCGCATAGAACACAAGCTTTCAAATTATGTAATTATTAATAGATGCGACTGCAAACGGTGCATCGGCGATTTTACTGGATGATATTTTATGACACGAACTCGGGCTTTTCCGCAAATTCATGTCGAAACTAAATGAATGAATAGGCATCTTAGTTCCCTATTACTGGTCGGCATCAAAGGAAAGGGTTTTGATAAAAGGGAAGCATAGAGGGACAATGAAATATCTTTTTCACTTCTCATGCTCGAAAAGTGTGTCATATTAGGCTTAATAAGCGGGGCTAAAGTAGTACATTTAGCCCCTAGGGAAAATATGTATACATATTTATGATATTTAACACATTTAATTTGACCAATCAAAACACTTCACCATATTAAATCCTCCAATCACAACTCTTTCAAAAAACATTTATCTTTGCTATTAACCAATCAGAATACAGCTACATATTAAAATCGACCAATCAAACATCAGGTGTTTTTTAGTCCCTAATTCCAAATCATTAAAAAAGAAAACGCCTCTGACCGTTAATAGCGCGTCCAAACGCTAAATTGAACAATCTCTTCGCAGTGAAATTTGTTATTGATTGTGGATGGATAATCTTTGTTTTACTATTTTCTCGCAGTCGAAGTGAAAAGTAGAAATATTCCATCTCGTGGTAATATGGCTTATTTTAGCCCCTTGTCATACAATCTACTATTGTAACTACTGTTTGTATCTGTTGTTTACTTAAAAATGGTAACGAGCATTCCGTATTTTACAAGCTTTTATTTAGGTAGTTTCACCTGTCCCGACGTTTGTCATCAAATTTTGCAAATTAAATTTGATCCACTTCCCGGAAACCGATTGAGCTGAAATTTTGTATACATGTGTAAAACGCGTGACAATGCAATATAATGATGACATGGTGCTGATCTGATGATGGAGCTGGAAGGTGGCCATGGGAACTTCGCAAAGAAACGACACAATCTCATCGAGTTTGGACTCGTTAGAATCGTCTCAATGAGTAGTTGATGACGGTATACAGAAAAGCAATAAAAGCTTGTACCAAAAATGAAATTTTTGTCAGAAACTTATTTTAATTATTATTGCTGATTCAAATGAAGTTAAATTTTAACTAACTATATTTTTGAGTATTAGCTGCTTTATCAAAAAAGTATTTCTAAAAATTATCACCTTCGGTAATAGAGCGTAATACATTTTTAAAGTTTTCTCAAGCGACATATTTAACATTTAAAATTTGACACTACAAAATGTCAGTGGCAAAAAGTATAATAAGTATATTTATGTAAAGAGTGGTAACATCGAGAAATTACTGATCTCACAGCCACCTAGAGGAAAGTCGACAGTTTGTTAATTTGTTACGAATGGGTATATTGAGTGCAGAATAAATTTGTATGAAGGACATGTCTTAATTATTTACTCAATTAAATATTAGTTGTTCATTAGGGTATTTAGGATTTACATTCAGCCCTTTGTGTTCATATGGAAACATACACTGTGTAAATTTTACAATAATGCATAGTCTGTAAAAATGCATAGCTGTGAAATCGCGTTTTTAATATTGTAGTATATGGTATTCTGGTAATGTATCGTAGGAATTGGGTAATAAATTACAATTTAACGCTTGAAAATCATGTTTTATATTTCTTGTGCAGGTTATAAAAATGCTGGTGTTAGTGGTGGCGCTGTTTGCAATCTGCTGGCTTCCCCTCCAGAGCTATTTATTGCTCGGGTCTTTTTTCTCTTCAATAAACGAGTAAGTTTAGAGTATGATTTACGTGGCATGTTTTCCACTGGGAAGTATAATTTTAAAATAAAGTATGTGATTCGACGAACGGTAAAATATATTAATATTTTAGTAGGGTATATCCTATGGGTAATAATCAGCACGCGTCTCACTATATCAGAAAATATTTGCTGTTTTCGTATAGTAATGCCACAAACTATTGTTTAGTAGCCGAAACTTGTAGTTGGGGCATATACCTATGACATTTCTTTAGTTTTCACCCCTATTTGATCTAGTTATAAATTAGCCTTTTGTCGTGTTGCACACCGTATTGTAGTATTATAATTTCAATGTAGCAATAGATACATATTTAACGCACGCATTCACATTTGCTTCAGAAAATTTTAGTACATACCTACATACCTATGTTTACACATTTACACACATCATTCTAACCTTATATAGGAGCATTAAAAAGGCATATGTATGCTAAGTCGTTACAGAAACTCCGAGGTGATTTGGAAGTGTTCCGTAATGTTTTATTTAGCATTTACCAGTTCGCACGAAATATCGTAAACGATGAGATGCTTCAACACTGGAGTATTAACTAGATTTACATATCGGGCCAAGTTTTTTAATTAAATGGTTTATTAGATAATATTTATTGAATTGCGAAAATCGTGATCTGAGACAGGAGAGGAGAGGACTGATCCCTTTTAAAGTCCATGAAATTTTGATTTTGAAAACAGATATGAAAGCGGAGACATTACCCGCTTCTGACAAATGTCTCGGATAGAATCCGGTCCTGTATTTCAAAAATACTCTTCTTTTGTTTTACTGTCTTTCGATCATTTGGGGAAACAAATAAGGCCAAAACAAGTTGCCATCTTCAGAGCTCGGCTACCTCAGAGCGGCAGCGGGCACGGCTATTACAGGATAGCCCGCGAACTGTGTCGACTATCCGTCTCTTTCTAATTAGAACACTCTGAAAGAGACTGATAGCCGTGCAGCAGCGGTGCACGATACGTGGGAGCGAAAGATTGGAACGCCGCATAAAGTCGTCGCCAACTCGATTTTCGCTCCTGAAAAAAACAGTTTTGGTTCAAAACTTCGTATCTGAACCAATTTGACATAACTGGTCTAACTTCATTATTTATTTTCAGATACAAATACATAAACGTATTATTCTTCTGTTTCGATTGGCTGGCCATGAGCAACTCGTGCTACAATCCTTTTATCTACGCCATTTACAATGTAAGTATCTTGCTAAGTTTACAACTTGGTTACGATTAAATTAACGTTACCCGTAAGTACCCACTTAATTATTTCCTTCATATTAAAGGAGGGTAATTAATATCTTGCAGCGCAGGTTCCGTTTTCTTATTAATCGTAGTAAGGTATCTTGAGCTTCATTTGTAAATTAATTTTATCAGGTATCGCTATTTGTTGCACGTAGAGTTAATGCTTCGTTATGGCACGGAAACCATGGGTGTACTAAGATTCAATGCAGACAACGTATGCGTTCACGCGCATATTAGTCTGTCCCTAGTGTGAACTGATAGAGGATAAGTGGCGATAAAGTGGAGGTAACGTGGCAGTAGTAAGTATTTACAAGGTAATGAAATGTTATTATTCTGAACAATTCTGAAAGTTAGCTAGTAGGTTAAGTTCAGCTGCTTACGCTGTCAGAAAAATAGTTATTTGACTAATATAGAGACGGCGTGATTGGTTTATTTTGGTCACTTTCATAGTATAATGACATGGAATGTTACTGTGGGGAAAGGCAGCAGATATACATACAATATTTGTCTTACAAAAATGGGCTAATCGTTCAATTTATAAGATGGGCTCGCGAGAGTCACTGAGAGACCTGTTTAAAAAGAAAAATATCGTGACAGTAGCGTCTCAGTATATTTATAAGCCCGACAAGCCGCTATTTGACCCTGAGGTAGTGTCACTGTAAACCTCATAATATATGACAATAATGTACATATATACGTCATGTATAGTCGGGACAGGGTGTGTCGGCTTTGAGTTGTTTGTTGAATGTAAAAATTCCATGGTTTATAATAAATACCTATTCATCCACATCTGATTCCAAGTACCTACATATTCAGATTGTGACTCCGAAGACTCTGACTCTGATGTGTCGCTTTCAAGACCGCCGACCTCAATTATGCGACGTTCGGTCTGGGATTCGGCTAAAGGATATTTTTTCTATATTCGTCTTCAATTCTTTATTACAATATTTTAATAAGAAAAGAAATTAATAGTTAAATCCAACCAAACTAACCAGTTCAACCAATACCTACGACCACGCTATAAAATGTCAGTACCGTTCATCTCAACAACCAATTTCAAGACGTTGTTTAAACCAATACTCGTACTAGACAATCCGGCATCCTTTTTTTGCTGTAAATATTTAATTATATTAAAAATAAGCTTTCTGACGTCGATATGGATTCGTTTTGGCATATTTATTGTAATTACTTTACAATGGGGAATGGATGAAAATATCAGAATAAATAAATAAATATCGTGGGACAACTCACACCAATTGAAATAGTCCCAAACTAGGCAAAACCTGTATTATGGATACTAGACAACGGATAAACATACTTATATAGATAAATACATACTTAAATAGATATTAAACATCCAAGACTCGAGAACAAACATTCGTATTCATCATACAAATATCTGCCCCGACCGGAAATCGAACCCGGGACCTCAAGCTTCATAGTCAGGAGCCGTAGCATGGTTGGCCTTATCACGCGACAAGTGACAAGATAAGAGCGTCGTCTCGTTCTATCGAACGGTGTCTATCCTATCACCTATCGCGTGACAAGGCCAACCATGCTACGGCTCCAGGTTCTCTAACCACTAGGCTATTCGATCGTCAAAAAGTCAAGAAGTGCCTGATTATTTTTTTGGTGATAGGAATAACCTTCCTTAGCACCAGAAAAAAGTTTCATATTTTTCAGCTGCGTCAATTTTTAGATTTAACTTAGTTTTAATTTATCTTAGTTAATGTTAATTATAAGCTGCGTCAATTACTTTTGAAAAATATAAAGTCGATGACTTCTAACGTCTGTTGTCAAAGAACGAGTACTCCTTGCCAGTAAAAGAAATTAGTTCCGTTAAAAATCGGCAACGTGGCTATAGGGTCAAAAATAAACTTGTCGGGCTATACAACCAAAGTATACGTAGGTACCTAACCACTAGGCACGTTTTACATCCATAACGCGAGTCTGAGTCCCTTTCTAATAAGGGTAATTACTGTATCCATAATTAATATTTATAAATAAAATATTAAAGTATATACTTTACTATTTGCATATGCAGCAGTATATGTTTATTTTTTTCATATCGCAATGTGTTTCATATCGCACAGTTCCCGCCATCGCCAATAAAGCCTATCACAGACTGGCACGGCCTGGCCCCGTAGCATGGTTGGCCTTGTCACGCGATAGGTGATAGGATAGAGCGTGCGTCACTGGCTGACACCGTTCGATAGAACGAGACGACGCTGTTATATTGTCACTTGTCGCGTGATAAGGCCAACCATGCTACGGCTCCTGGCCTCGGCGGTTTATATTAAACTTGTCATTAGCTGTCAAATTTACTATTGACCGCCACCGCAGGCCGCGCCAGTGTGTTGCAGGCTTAATTCAGCGAGCGGTTCGAACTGAAAAAAACTTAATAGGTATATAACTAGGCGAATACTAATGGCGTGATCTTTGTTACAGGAAAAGTTCAAAAAGGAATTCAAACAGCGATTCACTTTCGGAAAGAAACCAGTGAGATTTGACAGTTACGAGGTAAGAATACCTTATCATATTAAAATATTTATTTTACATTATTTTTAGCTACATTCTCAAACATTCAAAACGGAATAGACTCACGTTTCTTGCTCTTGTTAGACTTCCTTTGCATTCAAATAAAACAAAAACAAACATAATACATATCTTATTTCATTTCATTTACCATAAAATCTGTACAAAAAAAAAGCTAATTTGTTTTCCACGCCACCGTAAAGCTATATAATATAACCCACGGCCGGTGTGTCGCTTTTTTTGCTCGAACTTGGCGGACACACTGCCGTGTGTCTAGATTTCTATAGAACGTTTTAAGAGGGCGTTACTGTGCACACTAGCGCCACTGGTAAATAATTGTGATTATTTAAATTTCACGATAGATATTTAAAAAAGGAGGCCACTACTCACAGTATTTTGTATTTAAGTACCTTCTGAATACACCAAACTAGTTTTTATGTTGCTGGATTCGTCAATCTATGCGTCCAAAGTAAAAACGGCCGTTTTTCTTTTGAGTTCATAGATCGACGAATCCAGCAACATACAAACTAGCTTGGTGTATTCAGAAGGTACTTAAATACAAAATACTGTGAGTAGTGGCCTCCTTTTTTAAATATCTATCGTGAAATTTAAATAATCACAATTATTTACCAGTGGCGCTAGTGTGCACAGTAACGCCCTCTTAAATTCAGTATTAGAGGACGGAGAATGAGTACGGGTATTTGATTAACAAAGATTATAAGTCCTAGTCTCATACAAATACACTCTAAAAACTTATAGATAATTTAAAAAAAACCGGACAAGTTCGAATAGGACTCGCCCACCGAGGGTTCCGTACAAAATTACAAATGTATAGTTTTCAGATGTTTTACTGTACTTGTGGTATAAGACGATGTTACTTGCCAAATTTCATGGTTTTAGGTCAACGGAAAGTACTTACCCTATAAATTTTGATTTCCTTGAGAGTGTCGAAATATACGTTTTTTGCGGCATAAACGGCCGTATCTTTTTTTACGTTAACTTAGAAGTTTGAAATGTTCACAGCTTCAAGGGGACCGTAGACTTGAGTATATGGTTTTAATTTCAACTCGATACCTCCACGCGTTCCCGAGATGGGCCTTGACAGACAGACAGACAGACGGACAACAAAGAGTGATCCTATAAGGGTTCTGTTTTTTCCTTTTGAGGTACGGAACCCTAAAAACATATCTCTTACAATTCCGATCGAAATAAATAATATGGCAAATATAAAACGTGGCTAGTGAGTTCCGTGAGGAATCCACGAGTGCGTGTGGCAGACGCCAGCCCATGGCAGACAGGCTGTCATCATCAATCTGCGCCTTAAAAGGGTATTTCAATACGCGTCATTCATGAAACATCTGTAGGTACTATAGAATTGTTCCGAAAGTAAAGCCAAAAACAACGCATTGATTTCATGTTATTTAGATTTTTATGTACTAACTTGGGTGATAAAGCGCTTAAGCAATAATTAAAAATGATAATACCTAAGAGTTCTAGTAGAGTTCAAGATATTTAACGTTTGGGCAGTTTAGGTTACAGGTACTTCCATTGTGTAAGCCGTTCAGCTGCTCTCGCTGTATGTATATAATATTTCAATCAAAGTCAATGTCTTTGCATGAACGTTCCTAATTAAATGACTAATTCTGTCACTTGATTGCCTGTTGATTGGTGCTCTATTTTCGAGACACCTGTGTTAGAAAAGACTGACAGTTACAGTCGCATAGTATAATGCCTGCATCACACTGGCGCGGCCTGCGGTGGCGGTCCATAGTAAATTTGACAGTTAAAGATAAGTTTACATTTGTACGCCGCGTCCAGGCCGCGCCAGTCTGTGAGAGGCCTAACCCATTAACATTCTTGCGTTTTCACGAGTTTGACGTTGACTGATACAAAATGTAAATACACACATGGCAGTAATAATGCAACAGTCCCAAAAATTATGAATAATAATAATAAATTTATTTAATTATTATTATTCTTCTTATGGACATCACTTCTTATCAGTCAAGCGTATTTTGTCCTCAGGATGGTCAGTCGTACCGCACCCGGATTTTATCGTTCCGGTCGACGAATGAGCGAAGCGTTTATTCGGCGAGAAAATCCATCAACCTAGCGCCTATCGACGCGGCGCGTACTACCCGGTCATCATGCCATTGCCTCCGAAACGAAGACTCGCAGAGGGAAAATAGTTTCCGAAAAATGAAGGATCTCGACGCTCACAATTTGAATCAAACGTTCAATAACGGCACTAAAAGGCGACTAGACGCGCAGATATCAAGGAATAACGACCTCACCAATGACGAGCGAGTCAGTGAATTGTACATTTTCCCTAATAGCAACATAGTCGAGTTCACAGACATATCCTACGACGAAAAAGTGTAAATTGAACTTTCTGTGTAAATAAATGTGATCTTATGATTTAAAAATAAGCACAGTTCAGATCGACTATTCTAAAAATGAATACACCTTCAAAAAGTTTGCTCAGCCATTAACCTATTCACCGCCACGCTATGCCATGGTCCGTAACAGCAGAACGACCATTTGTACGTAGCCAAAAGCGCCCATAGCGCTTTGAAGCATTTGTACTGATTGGCGCTAAATTGGTTAAAGGCACATATCATTGTCTCCCGGTTACCTGTTTGCATTTATGTCTGTGGAAGGACCGTTTATTTTTAGATATGAGATGAACTTTTAGTTATTACGAAAATGTGATTATATACTAATTGTAAGAAACGACACAAAGTGTCACAAAGTAGAAATTGTAATAATCTAATTAATAAATGTTTAACGGCTAGAATTTTGAGTGGTTAATCGGTTATCTTTGGTTATTTAAGAGATCCTTTGTAGAAGACTGTATACCAGCTGTATTCCAGATTACTGTATAACGCGTAGAAAATAAGCAAATACGTGGAGCTAATCCATGTTTCCTGATAAAACCCAAGCTAGTCGTAATAACAAGAATAGAATGATGTGAATTTATCCGCCATAAATCCAGGGTAACGATGTGGATAACCATTAATTTTGTTCTCGCTGTGCAGTACAGTATTCCGTATGAAATGACGGCAACCTGCAATATTGCATTATGTTGCCCTTTATTTACCAACGTACTCAAATAAGGTTGTGGCTCGGTGGTCCTTCGTTTGAGTTTAAAAATCGCCAGCATAGACGAAGCAAAATAGGTACAGAGTTTAAAATGTTAATTAAACTTTAGGTAATTCGCTTCTTTAAGCAGTATTCTCTTTGTATCACAATTTCCATAGATAAGAACCTTGTATCAAAAGCGACATAAAATCTCAGGAACTAGAATCTGGCAAGTTGCCACACCACTTCAACGAGTAGTAAGTAGCCTGTTATTCTATCTTAGATATCGGTATCAAATTTCAGAACTACATTACGGAGAATAGAATTGCTTTCTTAGACAGTTTTGATGCTATTACAAAAGTTTAGTAAATGGATGAGACTTTGTGATGTAAAAATAGTAGTAACAATAAACACCTCGATCCCCGGAAGTGTTCCAGATCCCACTGCTCACAGCGCTGGCCGTAAATAATGTTGATAGTTTTTGGAAACGAATACTGAGAAAGACGCAGGAAATATGTTGTTTATATGTATAAATGTTACTTAATACTGAATCCATAATTTCATATGCCATAAAACTTCAGACTGTCAATATTTTCATGCATTTATGGATAAGCTGGGCGTTCGGCGGCGCGGCGCACGCGTCGAAGCACGCGCCAACACTAAACGCATTGCATTGAAGGGTTTACATTAGTGTTGTGATAAGGTTGTGATTTAGCGCTCAGCCGAGCTACTTAACAGCAACTACGCTAGCTGCTTACAAGATTTGCGTTAGCCCCGAGACTGCTTGAGTCTTTGAAGCTCAGCCGACCTCTAATTCACAACACTAGTTTACGTTTAGGCGTGAGCATTTATAAGCTCGCCTAACAGGCTGCGTTACGTGTCGCCGTTCATAAACAAGGTAGTAGTTATTAAGATTAAGTAAACCTATATTTTCACAAAAAATTGGCTTTAGATATTCTTTAGAGCACAATGGCAATTAGGACATGTGAAATTATGAATCCACTTAAAACACGATTTAGTAGTTCTATTATAATGACAGCTGAAAATGAGACTTCACGTGAAAATAAAAATTCACAACTCTGCTCGTTTTTTTATTGATTTCTCCTGGAATTGTATTAACAGTCGAAGGAAAAAACGCCACATGATATCCGCATACCTACCTCTTTATTTTATAGACTGTAATAAAACTTTTCTCGTGACAAAATCAAACAATCGTTAAATAAAGCGAGTTTACTTTGCAATGAAATGAGTTCGAATTTTAGGACGAATGTGTTTTAGCGATGATGATTCTTTGGCACCAAGATGATACCTACCACAGAATGAAAAACTCGCTTTCAAAATACCAAAACGTTTTCCAGAATGTGACGAATACTTTTCTGAAAATCGCATCAAAATCGGTTCAACTAAATGCGAGATGTTCGCGGACATAAATACAAGCATACGGGTCAAACTAAGAACCTCCTTTTTGTAAGTCGAGTAATAATAGTTATAAGGACTTACGTACACAAGATCCTCTGTCTGACAAAACCGATGTGACAGCTAGAAAACTCAAGTCACATATCCCGCTCAACCTCATAGCGCGTGCTCTTTCGTCGAGTAATTAGTACGTTTACGTGTCATTGTCTTGGTACAGCCGACGACAGATTTATTAATGACCCTTTCCAGTACTTTAAAAAGCACCGGTAGAATGCTAATTGGTCTTAATTCTTTGTAGCTCTCGGTCGTACTGGTACGGACTTAAGTATAGACCGGTTATTAAGAAGTTTCATTTTCGAAGAAATCTTGCATTTCACGAATAGTATCGGAGTTCCCTGGAATCGTCAAGACAGAACTACTTATTTTATCTGCCACAGGCTAAAAGTATTATATACATAGAAAAGTATTATATTGTATTAGAATTATTTGGTATGTTAAGATTAATGTTAAAGTCGGTGAGCAGAAAAACGGTTTTAGAATGATCAAGACAATCGTTGAACGTGTCGATGGTGTTTTCAACTGATACCGACTAGACCGACCGAGGGAGGATGTAGTGTTGATGCGATAATTTCATCATGGCATTTCAAGAGCGAATACTTTCAACCCTAATCACCCCCTTCGGGTAGGATTTCCAGGATAAAATCTATTATATGTCCTTTCCCGAGACTCAAACTATCTTTATACCAAATTCCATCTAAATCTATTCAGCGGTTTAAGCGTGAAGAGGTAACAGACAGACAGACACACTTTCGCATTTATAACATTAGTATTAGTAAGGATGTTTCGCGCGCTCGCTTTAACACAAACGTTTCACTAGCGCAGTAAATGAATGGTAAATTCGAATTCGGAATGAATTTGAAAATTAATCCTCAGACTCGAGGGATTTATTTATGAGTGGCAGCTGCCACTCAGAGGTTTTCCGTCGTAATATGCAGCCGAGTAGGTACCTACCGAATGTTTTAGAAGACCGAAGGGAACCACAATATTGGCCTTTAAAGACTACGCCAAAACCAAACACCAACATGAGTGAAGGTTTAAGGCACTCTGACGTCTTCGTACGACTCGACAGCAAATTTATCTTTTATTTGGCTGGCGTAAGTATGACTGGGTCTTAAATATCTTGGAGGGCAAGATCGAAGGAAAGAGAGGCAGAGGAAGGCCCAGACATACTTACTTAATAAGTGCATCGATAAAAAGTCGACATATCTACGCTCTTTGTGTTACAAACTACAAAGTATTTTGGTGATGATATAAACTGAGTGGCTTTGATTTTTTAACTGTTTTTTTAGGTTTGATTGCTTTAGTTGTGTTGTTTTATTTGTTTTGTTTTGGTTTCACGATTCCTGTATGATGTTTTTCAGTTTCTATAAGTGTTTTTTTCTGAGCAAAAGTATGCAGGTTCCCGCATGTACTGAAATGCATCCACTTTATGTAGTTTTGGGTTGTTTGAATTTCGTAGGTCAGCCCGTGGGCTTGGAGTTTCTGACCTTTTTCGTTTTTTATTTTTTTTGTTGTTGGTGCTATTTTTTTTCTTGCCTTCTTTCATTGCTTGGGCTGCTGCCTTTGGTAGGTCATGGGTCAGGTCACGTTGCACGGATGCAAAAGGAAAGATGGACAAAAAGAGTAACACATTGGGATGGCCCTCTCGGAAAAAGGAAAAGAGGCATACCCCCGAGAGATGGCTAGATGAAATAAAAAAGGTTGCAGGTTAAAACTGGGTATCAAAAGC
This sequence comes from Epinotia nisella, assembly GCA_932294315.1. Lineage (NCBI taxonomy): Eukaryota > Metazoa > Arthropoda > Insecta > Lepidoptera > Tortricidae > Epinotia > Epinotia nisella. Next base: position 17,045,881 of record OW028681.1, read on the forward strand.
CCAAGACAGAAAAATGTGGAGGTAAAACGGACGAGGCCTTTACTCGTAGAGGTCCTTAAATAAAAAAAATCGAGTACAAAAAAATTATATACATACCAACGTTGTTATCAAATACTTTTTTTAAGGAAATAAATGGCTATATTAACCTTTTGAACGCTTTCATATTTGAATGAAGTGATCACTCGCACGCCAAGCACTGTAACTTGATGTATCGTTAAAAACCAATAAAACCAAATAAAAACAATTCATAACAGATTTTATTCATGATCAAAGTACACCTTCACTCCGACCTTTTTAGTGGTTGTTGGCGTGGTGGGCACGACAGCACTCGACCACTTTAGTGGCTCTCGGCGCTCAAAAGGTTAATAATTATAAGCTGAGTAATAAACTTTAGGATCACGGCACGAGGTCAAAAAGTTGAGCTATTTGTAAGTATTCCAAATAATTGTACATAAACGTCTAGATTTACATAGTATAGGGACAAGAATCAGCTGCAGAATGTTTGTCTGTTGAAAATAGCGTCGCACAACACCTTAATCTGAAACAAATATTTAAGAAAAAATGTTTTGCATGCTTTTAACGTGGATATTAACGTCAGTCATCGTCAACCATATCTAGCGTTACACGGTCTTAACAAAGCTGATCAAAAAATGATACTGAATATTCAGAATAATGTACTCACATATCACAAGAATGCACTCGATTTAAATCAAACTATGTTATAGGTAAGTGGCAGCGAGCGGGACACACACAGAACCGATGACCGTTGGGGCGGAAAGGTTCTCGAGTGGCGAACACGTATCGGAAGGCGCACCGTGGGTAACCCCCGCTATATATATATATATATAATTATATATGTATAATAGTAATCACGTTCTCTAAAACGCTTTCACGATTCCTATAAAAATTGCATTATAGTGGTTTACAGGGGCGCAAAATCAATCTAGCTCGGATTCATAATCTTACGTACTTAATTTTGTATTGCAATCCTTAATGTACCTGTCTGCCAGTTACTTTTTCACGCCTAATATACTGTACCGATTGCATTATTCGCAGTTAGTCTCTTTGGGCAGTAGCTTTGAAGAACCTATTGCGAAGATACCTATAAATTACGAAGGTGATTTTTGCAGGAGTTCCTTTCAAAGGAACTGATGCAACGAATTGTGATGAGATTAGACAGGCAGAAAGCTTAAGCTCTAGGGATAGAACATTTGGCTTCTTTATTTTTGTCGTTCATCCTCTCAGGCAAGGAAGGGAAAGTGACACAGATCAAATCGAATTCCACACGGACCAAGCCGCGGGCACAGCTGGTATGTCGATTAATCCATTTTTGAAATAATAACAGGGTTTGTTCCCTTGTAATCGGTCTTATTCAGACACACTTTGAATAGGTACCTAACTGATATTCAATGAATTTCGCGCGAAACACGTTGAAATTAAAGTGGAATACGAAATTAATAATGTCGAATTAATCTCAGTATTCGCATAGGTATGAGTTACTTATATTTAAATAATAAAATCAAAACATTTTTGAGTACCTATAATTACTCAATAATTACACAGAAGTACAAAAACAAAAACGTAGTACAACTTACACAATAGTATAAAAAATAGGGTAGTTTAGGCAGTAAATGGAGCGGTGTTAATTAATTATCTTGTTTTGTATAATTTTGGTAAGTAATTCTTCCGAAATATTCAGTTTAATAGTTCAGCGTTGGCCGGAGGATATCCGTGATCTAGTGGGTCTACTCGTCGAATATGCACGTCTTCAGCATGACGCTGATGACCCGGTAAGGGTCGACGTTTGCGGCAGGTCTCCGGTCCTCCAGGTACCCTCGCTTGTCCTCCGCCACCTGCCGGGGGATCCTGACGCTGCAGCTTCGGTTGGCGACGCCTGAAAAAAAACGAAATAATAGATATTCATGCATTAAATCTAGTATGAATGAAAGAAGAAAGCGCGCAAAAATTATCTGATACGTCCTAACAACTTGCAACTGTAGAAATTGAGTTGTGTTAGATATTTCGGTACCTCTTGTTTCATCGTACCCTAGGTTTAACACGATTTGTAGAACATTTCTTAGCGCCATTATGTATTTCAGTGTTGGAGGAAAGAAATAACCTATTCACTCTTAGACCGTCCGTCTTATAACCCTTTTCCAGGCCGGCAGTTGAAAAATGACAATCGAATGTCAGTCTTATTTATTGATATTAAGATACATGTTTGTCAGGTTGTATGTGGTCGATATAACGCCTGTGCCTGGAAAAGTGTTAATACATTATCCCTTTACAACCGAGAAATCGTGATTTGCCAAGTCAAAAATGAACTTTAATGACAATTGTCAAAAAATTGACAATTCAGTGTAACAATCCTGCACGATCGTATAGAGTCGGTTGTAAAGGGTGCTACGTTTAGGCGCGGGCTAGGTAAATTAAAACAAAAGGTTAATTATTAATTAGCATTTATTGCCGCTTAGCGCCGCGAGCACACGATTAAAGTCGTAGGGTCTGGGTATTAAGCCGCCTGATTTAACTCCCGGTACTAAAGGGGTATTGCCGCCACCACGCTAGTACTCTCCTGGTTCTTGGAGCTGCCGCTGCAGGAGGATGAGCCGAGGGACGTCGGCTAGGGTCAGCGTGCGATGGTGGAACTTGGCCTTAATCCGTTACCCCAATGGGTTTTAAATCACTAGCACAAAACTTAGGTATGGACTAAATGAAGTTTCCACGGGCGAACAGAAACCCGATAAAAAAAACTGCGAATATAATTCTCGCCGGCTACGTGCGAAGTCGCTGCGCTTAGGCAAACGAACGTGCGCCGGCGACGAAAGCAAATTATCTGTGCGAGGGCCCAGCCACGCTAAGGCGAACGCGGCCGCGGGCGCGCGGCGGGAGGGTGCCGCTCGGCTCGATCGACCGACCCGACCGGTTATTTGCGAACAAAGGCGATGACCTCGTAGTACAGTCCTCATAGGAAAAATGCAACAAGATTACAATATGATTAATAAATACTATCAATGTATGTAGTAGCAACTTGTCATCGTATTTAAGTTGTTGTAAGTGTTAGGTAAGTGTAATAATGAAAATATTTGTGTTCATGTTAAAAATAATAATATATATATAATGTAACCTAGGTTACGTAACGCTTTAACGTTACAATACCCCGGCGCGTCGTGTAAGGATTTTAATTCACTTGACTGAATTGGAATCCGCGTAGTTCAGTACCTGTTGATACACTGTCATAAATCTTCTTTCATACCTCGCGCTTACACAAATACATCGGCAACTGTTAGTAAAAGTTGCTGACGCTAAATTACAGAAAAATAAAATTGGGTGACCCGTTACATGAACTAGATACCCTACAAGTACTGTTTATTGAAGATGTTGTGACGCGCAATCGGCATTATACATCTTATCCAATATCCGAAAGGTGTGACTAACAGGAAAATAAAATAAAAAAAATAAATCTACTTATTGAGACCAACCAATTTGAGATCCTTTATATGCCAGGTACCTAAATCTTTCCCAGATAAGTCCTGTAGCACGTAAACTAAAGAGGACTTCTTGTCTACAATCCTAGCTTTAATGAATTTAGGTGCCAGCTTTTTGGTGAATTGTTTACCTTTGTCACTTAAAAAGTAAGCGCGCTTCATAACTATGTCACCAATATTGAACTCAGCTGGTTTACGTCTAAGATTATAGTGAGACGTGTTCTTTTCATGAGCAATCCACAATCTCCGTTGTACGTCATCAAAAATCGCCGACAGACAACCTAAGTTCTCAGCGTAGATGTCGCGTGGTAGGAACAACACTTCCTTTCCAAACTCGGTATCCGTATAGTGCGTTCCACATGGCACCAGCTCCCTACCGTAAACCAAGAACGCAGGTGTAAAACCCGTAGCCTCACTGACCGAGCTATTTATAGCGAATTGCACTCGCGGAATGAACATGTCCCATGATCTATGGTCATCGTCTACAAAGGTGGAAATACATGATATAATAACGCGGTTAAATCTTTCTACTAAATTTACCTGTGGAGTGTACTTAGGAGTATAATAAACGTTCGGTACGTTAAAAGATTTAAATAAGTCACTCAAGACTTTGCCTGTAAATTGAGTACCGTTGTCCATCAAGACTGTTTGTGGTACCCCATGTACCAGGAAAACCGATTCTGACAAAATCTGCGCTATAACCTCTGCAGTAGCTTTTTTAATTGGAAAGATCAAGCAATATTTGGAAAAGCAACATGTGACGACGAAAATGTAGTTGTTCCTTTTCCTTGTAGTTGGCAAAGGGCCCATCAAATCGATAGAAATCATTTGGAACGGACGTGAGCATTGTTTCGGTCTCCCCATTTCCCCTAAGGTTTGGTGGTTTTGAGCCTTATACGATAAACACTTGTCGCACGTTCCGATGAACTCAACGACGTCCTGGTACATTCCTGGCCAGTAAAAACGTAAAGCAAGTCTACGGTATGTTTTAAAAATGCCTAAGTGCCCTGCAGTAGGTTCTGAATGATTTTCATATAGTGCCTTTTCACGTAACTCGGCGGGAACAACCAATTTCCACGAAAATTCTGATGTGAGCTCATGCTTATTTTTGGATAATCGGTACAGGCAGTCATTTTTAATTGTGAAGTTTGGAAAATTAATTGAGTTATGGAGACAACCATTATAAATGTTGGTGTACCATGTGTCCTTAGAGCTAAGGTGTGAATTAGTGGTACTAATGGCACTAACTGGTATTCGCGACAAGGCGTCCGGGATGACATTATCAACGCCTCGGCGGTGCTTAATGGTGAAGGTAAACCCAGACAAGCGTACGCCCCAACGAGCCAGTCTACCGGTTGGGTTGCTAATAGACAAAAACCACTTAAGTGCACTATGATCTGTGTACACTGTAAAGGGCTGTCCGTTCTCAATGTAGCAACGCCAATACTCTAAAGCGGTAACCACAGCTAGGGCTTCGCGTTCCGTAATGCTGTAGTTTTTCTCTGCTGGCGACAAGCTTTTCGACATATACGCAATAGGATGCTCCTTATCGTTAATTATCTGCGTAAGCATAGCACCTACCCCATAATTGCTGGCATCAGTGTGTACCTGGAATGGTTTTGTGTAATCAGGACAACAGAGAACAGGAGCGGAAACTAAACGCTCTTTGAGCTCCTGGAACGCAGACTCGGCTTCAGGGTTCCACTTAAATGGTGGTGTACCTTTCTTAGAAGAAGTCAGTTTATTTAAAGGACCAGCGATGGTACTGAAATTAGGGACAAAACGTCTGTACCAGGTCGCAGTTCCTAGGAATCGTTTGACGTCCTTGCGGCTAGTAGGCGTGGGGTAATTTAAGATTGCCTCGACTTTAGCGGGATCAGTGCGCAAACCGGAACCGTCGACTATATAACCGAGGTACTTTAGCTGATTACTGAAAAAACGGCATTTATCTAAATTTACAGTTAGATTCGCACGCTTTAGCTTCTCTAAAACGCGTAGAAGTAAAGATACGTGGCTATTAAAATCCTTCGAGACGATGATAATGTCATCTAGGTACGCGAACACTTTAAGATCGAACTCTGAGAACAACTGGTCCACTAATCTTTGCTGAGTAGCAGGAGCGTTGGTCAGACCGAATGCTGTTCGCTTAAAATGATAGGTACCCCTAGAGCCCACGTAAAACGAAGTCTTCTGCCTATCCTCTGGAGCAATCTTTATTTGCCAGAAGGCTTTGGACAAGTCGATGCTGGAGAGATAGCGAGCATCTCTGAGGTTGTCCAAAATCTCCGAAATATTTGGCAGGTTGTAAGCGTCGCGTTTGGTGACGGAGTTTAACTTACGGCTATCTAAACAAAAGCGAGGCTGTCCATTTTTCTTGGTGACGAGCAACACAGGTGAGGACCAAGCGCTTTCAGAAGGCTCAATCACGTCGAGTGCAAGCATCTCGTCCACCTGTTCGACCAAGATGCGCTGTTTCTCGGGAGACAAGCGGTAGTAGCGTTGCCGAATTGGAGGCGAATCTCCGGTATCGATGCGATGCGTAATTAAATCAGTTACACCTAAGCCTTTACGTTGGTAAGAAATATCCTCAAACTGTTTAACCACGTTATCGGCCACTTGTTTTTCGCTATCATTCAAATTGTCGTAACCCTGTATGAACAGTGTCTGATCAGGCATACTAACGTTATTGACAGCTGTCTCCTTGTCGCTCAAAATAATGCTATTGAGGTACTTCGGACAGATATGGAAAACTCGCCAGAAGTCGACGCCTAGTATTAAATTATTCTGAATACCTGGCACAACAAAAGCTCTCAAAATGTGGAATTTACCATCAAATTGCAATGGAAGCTCAATATAACCTTCACTAAGCAGCGTTTGACCTCCAGCTGCAGTTACAGAGATGAAGTCTCCTTTAATTACTTTCAAACCTCTATCAACAAGTACTGAATGAGCGCCATTGCCAATAATTGTCACTGCCGATCCCGAGTCCAATAACCCTGACATTTTAAGCCCATTTATTTCTACGGCTACATAAGGCCTGTTATCGTGATCATATGTTTCCTTCAGAATTGTGTCAATTTTATAAGATTTAAAAAATAAATTTATTGTACGTAGCCAGTCTTGCCACTCCTCATTAACAAATTTTACTACACTACTACTATTGACACAATTCTGAGTAGTCAGTTTTTTGAACCCTGTATCTTGCTCTTGTTGCAATCAGGACAATCCGGTGTTTTCACATTTTGACGGCCACAAACAAAACAAACAATCACATCTTTGTTTGCCGTGCACTGTCTCAAGTTATGTGTGTCCACCCGACATCTTGGACAAAAACGTGTCTTTGATGCAGAAGAACCGATAGCATGTACATAATTAGGCTTAGAACTATTATTGGGAGAACTGTTATTATAGCCATGTGAGTGTGCCTTGTTATAGTTGTTGTGTTGTGTATATTTGTTGTAATTAAATTTATTACCATTATTGTTGTAATTTGTGTTATGATTCAAGTTAGGTAAATTGGGTCGTTGCTTGGAAGAGCCACTAGCATATGCAAACTCTGGTGCTAAAGTATCTGTAGTCGGTCGTGGAGGTTCTTTAAACTGAGAAAGACGCGACTGTATATTTTCGTAATTCCGGCATAAGGTTTTTAATTGATCAATGCTGTTCACCTCAGAAACAGAAGACAAAGTACTCGCGTAGCAAGGTCGGATGTTATGCATAAGGATCTCTAGCTTATCATCTTCCGACAAAGGCCTAGACAAACGAGAAAATAGACCTGACATTACCGACACATATATTACAATGTTTTCTGTTTCTCCTTGCGTGCGAGACCTGATTTCAGAGAGCAGCCTGTAGTCAAAATCTGCTTGTCCGAAATCTTGCCTCAGAAGCACTACGAGATCATCCCAAGTTGCTACTCTTTCCCTGACACTTCGGAACCAATGAATGGCATCGCCTGTGAACACTTCAGTGGCATTATGGAGTATCTTACTGCTCGAAATATTCTTTGCCGCACAAAACTCTGAAACGCGTTGTATGAACGCTCGCACGCAGGTCTTGCCATCATACCTCAGCTTAGATAAGCTGTTTGCGGTGCCGCCTTCGCACGTAACCGTGATATTAAGAGGTGTTGAAGATGTGCTAGGGAAAGCTTGAGGATCAGTACTAGTAGATGCTAACGGGTCAACAACGTTAGTCTCCCTAAGTGCTCCAACACGGTCAGCGCAATCTTTAAATGAAGAGACACACTGGTCGTAAGCCTCCTTCTGCTCGTCATCCTCGCTGGTGATGCGTTGAAGTCGATGGTAAATGTGGTTTATTAAATTTTGTGCTCGGAGCAAGGTGTTTTTATCCAAAGATTTACATTTTAAAGATGTATTAACCTTCTCGAGCACATCCTCAACGCCGTCAATGTCGTCCTGCGCATCGAAAGGACTAAGGAGAATGTCCTCAGAAGGGTATAAAGGACCACACTTCGCAATTTGTTTGCGTAGTTCCTGGACTGTAGAAGCCGGGGTTTCGCCTCGAATAGCTACTTCATACTCTAACTCTGTCTTCTGCAGAGACATAAATTTAATTGGCCGAGACATGGCAAATAAAACCAAAACAATTGGGTAAGTGTTAAACCGTTCAAAGAAAAACAATAAAAATACTCCGTCTGTTACAAGGTGAATTAAATCTTCGAACGTTTTTGGTTGTTTTTCTCAAAGAAAAAAAAATAATTTTGCAAATAAAATCACAAAGCGAAAATAAAAACAATCACAAAAAATAAAACCAAAAAAAGCGAATTCCTTTTTTTTTTATGCAACTAAAGCGTACGGATTCTCAACACTACTAATAAACAGCACTAATAAAATTACAATTTTTAATTATTTTTTCGAATCCAAAAAAAAAAAACTTATTTAATGCGGCCAACTGTACCAGTGAACAAGGGTAACTACACAGTCTTCTTATGAACACAATTTAAATAAAATTAAAAAAAAACAGTATTTAAAATAAAATAATGTGTCCAACTGTACACTACACAAAGCAACTCGACTCACTATGGAACAATAACAAAAAAAAAATCCGTACACTCAAGTTACTGGCAACCAAAACAAAACTGAAACGTTTCACAAAAATAATAAAACTCAAAAAAACCCAACACAAACACACAAACACAGATACCCACCCGGGAGCAAAATCAGACCTTATAAAAAAAACACGTTAAGGGCGCCAGTGCTACGTTTAGGCGCGGGCTAGGTAAATTAAAACAAAAGGTTAATTATTAATTAGCATTTATTGCCGCTTAGCGCCGCGAGCACACGATTAAAGTCGTAGGGTCTGGGTATTAAGCCGCCTGATTTAACTCCCGGTACTAAAGGGGTATTGCCGCCACCACGCTAGTACTCTCCTGGTTCTTGGAGCTGCCGCTGCAGGAGGATGAGCCGAGGGACGTCGGCTAGGGTCAGCGTGCGATGGTGGAACTTGGCCTTAATCCGTTACCCCAATGGGTTTTAAATCACTAGCACAAAACTTAGGTATGGACTAAATGAAGTTTCCACGGGCGAACAGAAACCCGATAAAAAAAACTGCGAATATAATTCTCGCCGGCTACGTGCGAAGTCGCTGCGCTTAGGCAAACGAACGTGCGCCGGCGACGAAAGCAAATTATCTGTGCGAGGGCCCAGCCACGCTAAGGCGAACGCGGCCGCGGGCGCGCGGCGGGAGGGTGCCGCTCGGCTCGATCGACCGACCCGACCGGTTATTTGCGAACAAAGGCGATGACCTCGTAGTACAGTCCTCATAGGAAAAATGCAACAAGATTACAATATGATTAATAAATACTATCAATGTATGTAGTAGCAACTTGTCATCGTATTTAAGTTGTTGTAAGTGTTAGGTAAGTGTAATAATGAAAATATTTGTGTTCATGTTAAAAATAATAATATATATATAATGTAACCTAGGTTACGTAACGCTTTAACGTTACAAGGGTTATAAGTATATACATTTTTTTAAATATATAAACAAATAAAAAAGTATATAAATTTTCCATGCACATAAAACAGATTTTTCATTTTAAAAGCATTTAATATATCAAAAACGCCTTCTAAAGTGAATTATATTAGTAAGGGTAAGGGTCAAGCGGGAGTTGTAACAGTTAAAGGTAATAATCCCGGAAAAGGCCCGCTTGACCTCACTATTTTGTTAAAAATAATTATATAACACGGGATTAATGACCCAAGGTCATTGGAACTTGAATGTGTCTGAAAATATTAAGTTAAATTCAGGCAAATTTGAAACTGACATTTTGTTTCATTTAGATTTCAATGTGTATCGCGGGCTCGCTCTGACACGTTAGCCCGGCGTAGGTGAAAGCGAGCACGCAAAACACAATGATATCAAATTTGAATTAGAAATGTATGTCTCATATCAACCTCCAATAATTATCACTGGCTGGGCACATTGTAATATCAAATCCGAATTTGACGCTAACACAAATGAAGGTTCATGATGCCCGGTCTCGCCCTGACGGCTTAATCCGTTGGCATTGAACCAGTGGCTCAGATTTATCCGTAAAGTGTGTTCAAAAGATAAAATAATGGGAACTACTTAGGTTACTAAAATATATCTTGTTATTATTCTTTCACGTGTGACCTGGTAAAGGTCGGGAAGGAGTCTGCTGGATTCAGGTGGTGCAGAACCGGTCATTGTGGCACTCTTTGGGGGAGGCTTATGTCAAGCAGTGGACGTCTTTTGGCTAATATGATGATGATGATGAAGATTCTCTTACGCGATCTTGGAAATTACGTTGACATATTTTTTTTTAAATATTGACAGCTGTTTTATCCCACGAAAGAGATAATATCGTCAGCTTGAATGCGCTCAGTGTGCCCCACTGAGTGGTCATACCATACTAGACTATAAATATATACGTCTAGACTATAAATACTAACGATAAAGACTATGTTCAACACAGTTTCGTGAAGTATGGACTTCAGACTACTATCGTGAAGTACGGACTTAAGTATCGTATATTATTCTAGCAACTTTTGTAATCTTAATTTAGTGAATTTGCAACGTTTGGAATAAACAAATAAGCATTCGCCATAGCACTAGTTTGAGTGCAATACTGATAAAGCGCTAAGCACGTAACCAATAACAGAGGATTAGATACAACAGCCGCTAGTTCCGTAACAATCACACAGCAAAAGTTTCTTCCAGATTCGAGAAAAATGATTCTTCTTTGCTTTAAGGGCGACTGGTAGATATAGCCCTTTCAGACTGGAAAACAAGACCCTGCCGTCGTAAAATGTGAATTAAAAGCATGTTTCGTACACAAAGCGATTCATTATCCCGTCAATTCTTACGAGAGAGCCGACCCCGTGGCGTGAAAATAATCCCCAAACCGTAACACTACCACCTTGCTTTACTGTGGGTACCTACCAGGGGGGTAATCACGTAACGTTCCGAACGCGCGTCTGACAGTTAAATCTCAATCTAACTGTCATTTTTCCATATAAAATTGACGTTTAAATCTTACAGTGATCGACCCACTGGTATCGCACATCGTGACGTTTATTGTGTGGACGTCGCACATACTCAATGGCATCCGATGACATCAAATTTAATTTGCTCTCGTCACTCCATAAAATTTTTGACCATTCACTAACTGTCCACGATTTGTGACGAAGAGCGAACGCTAATCTTGATGTCTTATTCTTTGCCGAAATATGCGGCTTTTTAGATGGACATAGGCCGTGTAACTCCTGCTTTATTAGACGTCGTTTAACAGTAGAAACGTGAATATCTAGATTGTAGTTTTCTTTTAATTCGTCTTTAATCGTCACTGCCGATTTACGCGGATCTTCGGTGAGAGCTTCTTAATCACGTGATCAGTTGTTGAAGTGGTTTTTCGAGAAGATTTAACACAAAGTGTCACCAAATTGGAAAAAGACAAACAACGAAAGTGACGAATGAAGAATATGACAGAAAACGAATGGGACAGCCCAAGATGATACCATAAATATGTACCGAAACCAGCTGAAATAAGAGCAATGGAAATACATATTATGAGTAAGTAGTATGCACCCATAATTTTATATTTGACTGTACAGGTTATAGAAAAAAATATCATATTAAGTGAAATGCAAAAATATCAAGTAGAACACTTCCAAAGCGGTAGGTACCTATCATGCCAAATAATTAGTCATAGTAAATATGTATATAACCAGTGTCCGGTTCACTGCCGCAGAGACACACTTTGTTTCATGTTTTATATTATGTTTCTCTTGTTTACTTTATTGTATAATATGTGTGTCCTGTGTGTTTGTGAATAAATGTATTTTCTTTCTTTCTTTCTTTCTTTCTTTCTATATATGTATGATAAGCAAAGTAAAGGAATAAATTAAATGTAGGACCCTCAGCGTCAACACTGTTTATTCCCGGGGGATTTAGCGACCTCACTCACCACTCCTACGAGGAAAGCTCACTCGAACCACACCCATTGAACTGGCACTGGAAGTGATAAGCGGCTGTCTCGACTCTTGTTTGTTAACCACGCCCCTAGTAAGAGACACGTTTGTATAATCTTCGCATGACAAAATAAGATGTAACACTCTTTGGGAATGGCTGTTCTGTACAAATGTCTTTAGTAATTTGATTTGTGAAATTTTACTCATATTTTAATCTATGACACTTTAGGTAAGGTTTTACCTTGTCATTTAAACTTGATTACGTCGTTTGTTACGGTTCCGTACCCAAAGGATAAAAAACGGGACCCTATTACTAAGACTTCGCTGTCCGTCCGTCTGTCTGTCTGTCTGTCCGTCTGTCACTAGGCTATATCTCATGAACCGTTATAGTTAGACAGTTGAAATTTTCACAAATGATGTATTTTTGTTGCCGCTATAACAAGAAATACTAAAAAACATTCGAAGATAAAAATGTTTTGCTGCTAGATCATTTTAAATTGTTACGTTTAAAGATCCAGACGTTTTGCCAAAGGGGCATTTAGCATTCATGTCTATGTAGTTACAAAAACATAACACAATCCAGACATTTCAGGTATATTGTCCTTTAGCGATAAGGTAAATTTGATAGTGACCCAACCCTTCGTGCGCGAGCCCGACTCGCACTTGGCCGGTTTTTAATGTATTCTTGAAGTTGTCTTGAGGACTCGCATTTTAACTCTTTCATTGCTAAGCTACGCCCACAGAACAGTGTTCAGTGGCTACGCCCGCAGCGCTACGCCGTAGGCGCTTTCCGCTAAGTTATCACTGTTTCCGCTAAGTAGCGGGGAAACAACGGGGTGTTGAATGTGGCGCGTAGTAATTCTTGGCAGTGAATGTGTTAAAGTACGTATGTAGCGAAAAGCGGCCATATAGTGATGCTCTGACGCATGAGTGTCATGATTAGAGCCGAATGGGTTAAAAGCAATCGCGTGTCTTTACTGAGAAACAACCAAATAATCAAGTCAAGATTATTCCTTAGTGTCCTTCAATATCTCTTAATTTTCCACTACATCTGCCGTCCTAATGAAATACGCAGTAACTATGTATTGTATGAAGCTCATATATTAGTTATTGCGTTTTCCCCTAAGACGGCAGACATGACCTTTAAATAAAACAGTAATCAATTTTCGTAAACTGATAATAATACGATTAAACATCAGTTTGCTAATATTTAAAAATTGTGAATTCAGTTGGTATTGGCAAGGAATATTTCCCGGGATTTCATTTTGCTTGACACACAATGAATGGATTTAATTAAACCCGATTATTATTGTTTAGACAGCAATCCGAGTCACTTAGACAGTTCGTTTATTATTATTTACATCAAAGAAAGTGTCGAGACTATAATCATTTCCACCTACTGTGCTGTTTGTTGGCCAGAATATTTTATGAGATGACGTCTGAGATGGCCCAACTAGCACACTTGCGTTAAAATAACCCTTATATCATTCTTATATCGGTTCCAGCCAAGTGTTAAGGTGTTAAGAATGCCTATAAAAAAGGTATCATAGCATGTTCTAACACCCTTATAACCACGAAATAGGGCCACGAATTACAAGTAAGTAAAGGCGTTAGAAAGCCTGTAGAGTAGTGTTATCTGACACCCATAGCGTTGACCAACGCTCTAAAAACACCGTAGTAACGGTTAAGGTGTTAGCTGAGAGTGTTATAACACTCTTGCCCTCAACCAGTTTCAAGTGAGCATCTTACTCTTTTCTTTACTATAAAATTATGAGACAAATATAGTCTAACGACAAAATGGCGAAGATAGTTAGTAGGTATTAATATTTGACAGCTATGGAGTCGTACTAATTGAAAGTGAATTATTTTGGAAGTGTTTGTGATATTAAGTGAAAACAATCAGCCCTTGTGATTTTACGGTAAGTGTAAGTATACCATGTTTCCCATCTCAATTTTAACGCGCCCAGGATTTATTAACTAACCATTTATGGACGTTAGTCTGAATTAAATGATTTTTATTTATTTATTTTATTTTATTATTTATTAAAGATTTCTAATTAAACTTATGAAGAATAGACATCATAAGTTTTTATCATTTTCTATTGTTTCATAGCCAGTGGCATGTTAAATTAAGTGGCATTCATAGAATGGCAAGAGTAACATAAATAATGAAGTATTTTGATGTCAAATATTGAATAACCTAATCAATTTGTAGGTTAGAGTTCACCAAAACAATGGCGAACTTACCTTAAAGTTTTAGGCGTCAGTTAACTCAACTATAACGCTTATTGAGTAACAACACCTTTAGTCAAACACCATTACTCTTATAGTGTCTTTAAAGTGTATCTACCTAACACCTTAAGCGTTAGAAAAGTTTCAATACTTACAAATGAGTTAATCTGTTATAATGTCTCTGCCTGCACCTTATAGTAGATATAACACCTTAAGCTTTATAAGACGTCAGCGAGCACTCTTGTAAAGGTTTAAGTGTTACAAACAGGTTAAAGATTTAACATCTTAAGTATACTTGGTTTGAGTAACACTCTTATAAATAAATAAAATAAATAAATATCGTGGGACAATTCACACCAATTGATCTAGTTCCCAAACTAGGCAAAGCCTGTACTATGGGTACTAGACAACGGATAAACATACTTATATAGATAAATACATACTTAAATAGATACACTAATACCTGTTTAGCAGCGTTCATTAAAGCTCTTGTAACACTTTAGGAGTTAATTATTTTTCTTAACTCCTTTATAACACTATTAGTTCCAACAGAGATCATTATAACTCACTTATAAAGGTTAAGGTTATAATAATACCCTTAGCTGACACCAAAATGTTAGTTGGGGGGTGGCTATCAACACTTGATATAAAAGTTAAATAGTAATAGTAGTAGTTAATGGATTTATATTAATATAAGAGTAAGGAAACAAAAAATATTTTTACATTAAATTTGCTTATAATTAATATTAATAATTTACTTTAAAAAAGTTTTAACCGATTTCAATTTAGCACTCCGCCAAGCCAAATTAACATTTCCATATTTCCTTTCCACTTTACCACATGGACTTCTTTCCGAGAATAAATACGTTGATTATTACAGAAGAAAATCATATCACTGTATGTGGGCCGATAATGTTTGAGAAGTTCCGTCAATTTGGTACACTTGACATTTAGGACTTCCATGACAAATACGAACTTTTCCGAGAAAATACGATGGAAACAATTATGCACTAGGTATGCAAGTCGGCTATCATTTGGTAGGCGTCTGATGTCATAAAACTTACCTGCAATTAAGTTCTTGGCGTTTCGTAACGGTTGAAATCTTACAATTTTCCGGCCTAGATCTCAGTCTGCGTGTAAAATTTATTTCTTCTTTAAGGACTTCTTCTCCGGCAAATTTCATATTACTTAAATGATATTAATGTCATCAATATGTAAGCTGTCATTTCGTGATAGTCGAAATTTTACACTTCTCCCAGCCTGAGTGAGGCTGGGAGAAGTGTAAAACTTCGACCGCCGAAATTATTGTTTGTAAAACTTACCAGCAGCACCAAAAGTTTGCGATGAGCGAGCTATCACGCCATGGAGGTCAAACTATTACATTTTTTGCGATCTAGACCGAACGTGTAGTCATATCAGCTGAAAGACGTCCATTGCTGGACATAGGCTTCCCCCAAAGAGTGCCACAATGGCCGGTCCTGCGCCACCCGTATCCAGCGGACTCCGGCGACCATTACCAGGTCATCAGTCCACCATGTCTAGCCACGCTGCGCCTGCCGGTACGTGGTCGCCACTCGAGAACGTTTCCGCCCCATCGGTTCTACATGCAATGTGCCCGGCCACTGCCACTTAAGTTTAAGTACCTAAAACTTACCTGCGGTGAAGTCCTTGATGTGCGAGTTGTTGAACAGCCCCGTGAGCCGCTTGACGTTGTCGGCGCCGTTGTGCGCGTCGTACTCGTTAATGTGGACCCCGTGACGTCGCGCCAGCTTGTCGATCGCCCGCTCTATCACCCTTTGACACAGAATGGAAAACGAGTAGAGTAAGTTTGGGCCCTCACTGTCTGGATTCATGCACTGAATTGGGTAGCTTCCTCATGTTAAAATTGATAATGTAGTGTTGCTGAAAGGATTAGTAAACCATCAAATTAATTTAATAAAGTATAAATTACGAAATAGTATATTAAAATCATAAAAAGATATAGAATCCTCACGCTTTTATAGAAACAAAATTGTATGACAACTATGGACCTAACGCAGTATTTCGCGTCCGAAACAGCAATTTACTTGATTTTCCATACAACGATTAGTACAAATATGAAACTGTGACGTCATAATTCAATTGGCGAGTCAGGTCGTAAAATATTAGAATGATTCTATTATTACCGGTTTACCGGTAAAAGGTTTCATTGTTACTTTTATTGCCCGACTCGCCACTTAGTATTGCGGATAGTATAATATTTTACGACCTGACTCGCCACTTAGTTTTGCGGATAGTATAGTATGAAACGTTTTCGGCTGCCGCCTCGGCTGGGTTTTTAACTCAATTTTTTGGGTATTTATGTTCTTTAATTGTAGTTGCTCCCATACACACATTTGTTTCTCTCCAAAAACTGGTTCGAATGGCATCGTAAAAAAAATTAGGACACAAGCCATACAGCATGCAATGTGTATAATGATTCAGTTGTGTAAGGGTCAGTCAGGGTGATTCAGATTATGATTCGGTGAATGAATTCCTGTATGACGCCAGCCTAACGTTGAAACCTTGCTTATGAAAAGGCGACTCGTAAAACGCTCACTCCTGAAGATAAACACCAGTATCGACATAATGTTTCTGTTTTCACTTATTCCGAAGCATAAGCCTACCTAACGCTCCACTAATGTCAATTAGTAAAATTATTATTACATAATGTAAACATTATATTGATTACTAATTGACGGTGATAATAACCAGCCTATTTCAGACAATAGTCGCTAAGCCGAATTAGAGGCCTATGAGCGCTCAACAAAGCTTAACTTCCTCCCCGCATTAAGCATTTAAATGTGCTTTCCATTACTAACTGTTTTACCAAGCAGATTCTACCTGCTAACGAAATTATGATTTTCGAATTGAAAGAAATCACCACTAGCTTGATTTGAACTCCTTGGCATAATTGCCCCGCTAAATTATACTTAGGTTTATCCTTACGGGAAGGTCGTGAATGAATTATTTTCAGACTGTAGAGATAAAAAAACTTAAGTAAAGCACTTCTTGTTTGTAGTTGTATAACACAAACAAAAAATGCCTAATCGAACTCGTCACACCTGTGACGAGTTCGATTAGGCATTTTTTGTAACCTTACAAGAATGTAAAACTCACAATATGCCGTCTTCCTCCCTCATGTCTTTGGTGGAGAAGTAGCAGAATGTGCCGTTGCCGGGCCAGTCAGGGATTGGCTGCGGGTCGAAGCAGGCGACCGTGCCATACTCCTCAGCGAGCCGAGACAGAATGTAGCGCGCCATCCACAGGTCGTCGGCTGAACGAATGCCAGGACTCGGCCCGACCTGTCATCATAATCATCATCATCATTAGCCGTGCCGCCCAATGTACATTAAATTTGAATGGAATTTAGTGAGTATAAGTAAGTAAAGTAATAATTTATTTACAGAAAAAGGGTAAGTTTACATGTCTTAGAGTAAATATACAAATTGTTCCACCTTTTTCAGCTGTTGTTAACAGCATGCAAATACATCTATAACATAAAAATATGTTCTTTATGGTGGCTATTAATTATGTTCAGTAACATTTACAACAAATTTTAATATTTAAGTAAATAACGCTTTACATTGTAACATTATTATAATGGACTTCAAATATTGCGAATTCGTATTATATCTCTTTGCCTGATATACAGGATAATCCTAGTTCAGGCGCATTTAATCAATTCACCCAACATGTAACAGTACAAGCACAGTGTACTATTAGCAATAAGGTTTTTTTTCAATAAATTATTGTATTCTATTTCTTCAAACTAAAAACGAAATATCATAAAATAACCTAATAATACTAAGTGATCCAGATATTCTCTGATGTTGTAGAAACACTGAGTCAAGTTCTTAGAGTTTGCTTAAACTTTTTGCAATCAAGGGATTTTATTTCGATCGGCAACTTATTTTAAATCATAATGCTCATATACATGTCAGTTATACATGTCAGTTACACAGCGTGATTGGAACAATAGATCTTTATATTGTTTCCTTGGATTAATAAAATACATGTCATAACGCTTTATGAAATATTTTGGGAAGGTCTTAGTAAAGCAGCAAATTTTTAGTATATACATGCACGATAATGATAATATGTTAAGATGTTTGAATTGGGGTTTACAACTGCTACCTATTCTAGCATTTACCATTGCACGAACACATTTTTTTTGAAGCTTGAACACTCTTTCCACATCTACTGAGTTACCCCATAGGATTAGAGATTTCATTACACACCTAAATTCGTATTTCTATTGTTCCATTAAACTTTTATTGAAATAAATTAAGTACTTTTACTGATCAAATTATTGTATGTATGGTGGGCGGCATGAGGTTCTCGTTGCTGGAGGAATTTTGAAAGCAACTTAATTCCTTTAAATAATTATTTATTTTCTGTTACATATCTCCTGGTAAATGGTAATTATGGATTCATCTGAATTGGCACAAAAAACTGAGTTAGACTTGAAAGATATTAAAAGTCAGATTTTTGTAATTTACCTACAGTACCTAATTGAATGAAGCCAAACAGTGGATTCTGGCAAAATCACATATATTATTCTCCCCTGGCAACAGTATTGAAAGCCTTAATTGGAAGCCATATTTCTTGTGGACGTATTCAAAGGGGTTGTTGTAAGCATCTGAGATGTATATATTTTTTAATTTTAGCAAAAACAGATTTGAAGTAATTTAGGAAAAAAGACGAATTTTGACCATCCCCCCCCCCCCCCCCCCCCATCTCCGTAAGCCTAGTAGTTTAGGCGTAAAATTCTGAAAAAAATATGGAATAATGGATTACAGGAAGACCTATAAGAAGTTTGAGTATTCAAAATAACGGGAAAATTCTCAATATTTTACGGAACCCTCAACACTCGAGTTGAACTCGTACTTGTCCGGTTTTTTTGGTTAGAATCATACTTAGTACTTACCTCATACTAATAGCATAGTTGAGGTCTGTAAACCTGATTAAAATAGCGTTCAAATTTGTTTTTTCTTGTGGTAGTATTCAAAGTTAGGGATATAAAGCCATATATTTGGTTGGAGTCATAATTAGTACCTAATAGTAACAGTAGTTGAAAAAGTCTGTGAACATGATTAAAATGGCGTTCTAATTTGTTTTTCCTTGTCTAGATCACTCTGTTATTTTGCCTTATTTTATTCGTGTTTGCAAGAAAAAGACTAAGCCTACTTTACTACGAGAGTCATTTAGTTCTATTAATAGAAGCATGGAGGGTTATATTATAATAGTAAACCCTTTGCGTGGTCGTCGTGCGGTGTGTCCCTTCTCCCATCTATTTATTAATTACTTTAAATTGTCCTATACAGTATGTATCAGAACGAAACGCCAAGAAAGAGACCCATTAATGTTTAGACCATAAATATGATTATGGTGCCGGGCTTATGCAAATTTAGCATCTTTTAATGGAAGTGAAAAAAAAAGAATAATAAACAATTATTTTATTACCTCCTGTATTATTTATTTACAGTATTATCAATAACAACAAATAAAATGAAGTAAATGTCATAAATATCAGTTGGAGTGCACTCACGTATTATCCCGTTTTAGTATTCGATGGACGGAGGAGTGACTCGTGCTCATACCTAAAATGCGTCCTGCACGTCTCGTACTAGATCCCGGTTGGTTGTGAAAATGGTCTAGTAAAAAAAAAAAAGAAAAAAACATTTATTCGTGACAAAACACATAAAAACAAACTGTATAGACACAATACACACAAACACATTTGCCACGAAATGGTCACAACTCAGTACATGTTCTTCCTCTCTGACGTGTAATTGTGGAGCCCCTCCTCGGTTGATCCGCACCGGCGGGTTGTTATTTCACAGTCGGATAAGCGTATTGACGATCACACGGCCATGGTTGGGTTGCCTTCGTGCGGGAAACCTCTCCGCGTACAGACGAAGAGCGGCATTCCCGTTTCCCCTACACTCTCCGTAAAGAAGGATCATATCCACAAGTTCCTCCGCAGAAAAATTTAAAACATTATCAGTGATTTTTAATTTAAATTTCTATTTATTAGATTTTCTTGGCAGACGAATGTCAAACTCTGACTTGAAGTTTAAATTAAAAGGAAAATAGTCCAATTAATTGATTTAACCTCAAAAATAAAATTAACAAGATGACAAATCTAATGGAATGTCATAATTAATGTCAAAGCGAACTACAATGATATGCAAAATCCCTGTTATAAATAATAATGAAATAATAACAAGTCCTTAAATGATAATTTCATGAAGTTGCGCTGCAGGTGTCTGTCTGACACCTCTGCACAATGCTGAGACAGCGACCGATTCACTGCCGCGAAGACACACAATATGTGTCAATTGTATTGTATGTCTACTCCCTTTATCTCTGTGTGTCTTTTGTGTAGTAAATAAATGTCTTCTTTTCTTCTTTTTCTTTCTTTTTAAGTGTTTAGTGTTTCGTATGTATTAGGCTTATCAGTATCTGCAATAGTCATAGTTGAAATTGCAGTAATCTGATATGATGTGGGTTGGTTTTAATTAGTTTATTTACGTTTATAAACTGACGTCTTACTGTTTCTACAGGCTGTTACAAGAATCTTTAACCGACTGCAAATAAGCTTAGAGTACCAAAAGTCATGTTGAGATTGAGCAAAGTTAAAAAAGCTAATAAAAGTTATTAGTAAATATTATGTTAGAACATACTCCACTTTACCATCAACCAGGCTTCAGCTTGGCCTTTCGTTGTGATACACTGTATTACCTTATACACGCCATATCTAGGTCAGAATTTAAATAGAAAAAAATTGAGCGAGCAGAACGTTTTTCATGCTAAGTCTCTAATTGCTCCTTTTTTAGGGTTCCGTAGACAAAATTTCAAAAACGGAACCCCTGAAAAACTGCCTTACCTATACAAAAGGACGTAAGTGCCGTAAGATTCCTGTAACGATACGACCTTTTTAATAGGCACGGAAACCTTCGTTGTGCGTGGTCCGAGATGCACTTGGACGGTTTTTTTTATAATAATTTATAGCAACAGAAACTAGTTTTCAACCCAGATATGGCAGATCCCATTGTTATTCCAGTAGGTATGCAGTTTTAAAATGAGAACCAAACTACGTTTGTATGGAGAGTCGACTTGAGTCACTTTTATAATTCTAAGGAATCTCAAAACATTGTATTAGAAATGACAAAAAAATATGTTTATGAATGACGCACTTAAGAGAACGTTTGTATGGAGAAAAGGCCACACGCGTATCGTTTTAAATAGCACATAAATATATATTCATTTTCTAAAATACATGTTACCTATATGGGTAACATGTATTTTAGAAAATGCTCAATTGAA
Source organism: Epinotia nisella (assembly GCA_932294315.1). NCBI lineage: Eukaryota > Metazoa > Arthropoda > Insecta > Lepidoptera > Tortricidae > Epinotia > Epinotia nisella. The sequence goes on from OW028681.1 coordinate 17,067,407, forward strand.
GTCTTCACATTAAGAACTTCAAAACTCCTTCGCAGAAAAAACATCTTAAGTCGCACAACACTCACTTTGTCAAAACATTTTAGGAGTGATTACCCCAAACGTGCATACAATTCGTTTCCTAAGTTACATTCCTCTGACAATCCCACAAATGAGCCGAGCTATTTCCTTTACGGTGCGCCAACAAGCCCTTAATGGGTTGGCTCTATACGGCTTAAGAAGCTCTCGTGCCACCACAGGCATACATGTAAATAGACCGCATATACAGCAATTTGTGCGCGTGCCGTGTGAGATGGACATACCTACAGATTTTCATTTTTTATTTTCAACTATATTTTTTTACTAACACTTCGGTAGCAAACAAGCGCATGGCCAGACATATAGTAAGCAGTTACCGTAGCATATGGTCGTCTGCAACTTAGGAAACCCCATACTCGTTGTCCTTCCCGGCCCTATAATCGACATCAATTCTAAACTTGATAGGTGAGAAAAGAAGTGGAATTAAAAGATTTTTCAAAAAACCCAACTGTTTTTTTGCAATGCCTATGTTCTACGATTAAGAAGAATCCAACGATACCTTATATGTCGAAATCCGTCAAACGGTTTAGGCTGCAGGGCGTGCCAAAGAATAAGACATACACACATAGATACACACATTCGCTCGAAAAACATAGTCCTCCATTCCTTCGGCAGTCGGGTAAAAAATACACACAGAAAATACGATTGCACCACGTTCTCCTTCATTTGACGTTACAATTTCCTCTGTTAAAGAATTTGCTTTGACTCGCGAAGCAAGGGCTTTGGGCTGATCTATTTAGTATGTCTGCGTGTCCATGCTGTCGCACAGATTAATAACAAGAGATACAAATGTCGTCAGTCACACCTGGAAATTCCACTGCGACGGAGTCGTGCCTGGGTTAATGCCGTTCACACCAACACCAGCGTAGAGACAACATCTGTCGACAATATTAATCTAATTAGTACAATGACTTCGCATTTCGGGCCTAGGCTGGAAAGTTATTAATTCCCGGACAACGCAGCCATGGGCCTCAATTTGACGATGAGTCTTTCACATCCCAATCGCATTTCAATGTGTCGCTTGCTTTTTCTGACACTTTAGCTCGGCGCGCGTAAAAGCGAACGCGAAACACGATTGAAATTGGAAGCGACGGATTAAAATCGACCTCCTGTCAGTATCAAGCCGCAAGCCTGGTCGTGTGTGGGCACGAGTTGTGATTTATGTTAACAGCCATTGATTTATTATACATATGTTACTAGATACACAATCAGCCGAAAAAATAGTTGTCCAAAAGAACCGCCAGATCGACTCGGGCAGCTCTTTTGCGTTTAGTCCGGTTTCGACCGTATGACTTGATGGTTGTCAAAAATGACAAAAAAGTTCTGTGAAAACATGCGTTAATAGCAATAGAAAAAAATAAAATAATGGATGGGATATATTTCTGTAACTTTCTAAGTTCTATTGATAGCATAAATAAATTTATGTAAATTCATTGTCATTTCATGGTTTTAAATAAATAATTTCGTTAGTACAACTGACAGCACGGAACAAAAACCTAAGGATTTAAATTTTAGGTATAGGTTTTATTAAGGAGTAATAGTTACGTAAATTATGGTATTCAATGTAAGATAAATTAATAACCTTACTGATAGAGTAACCCTATTGTTATGGTAAGAATAGCGGATGTGGTAACCATAAGTAAACCATAAGTTAACCCTATTGAGATAGGGTTTTGTTTAGGTTTTGTTATAGTTACCTTATGTTTACCATATACGATATAATTACCATAACAATAGGGTTACCCTATCAGTAACGTTACCTTATCATAAAGTTACCATTATGGATAGGGTTTTAAAAACAACTTCTAAAATAAGCCTATGGAAAACCCTGATTAGGATAACCGGTTCCGGTCCCTGGTTCAAATTTGAATTGATTGAGTTGTCAAATAGTCAAACCAATGGCTACGGGAATGTATAAAGCGTGTAGCAATTTGACTCAAATGGAACACATGTAATGGACTTCGCGAGTAATCGCCGTCGCGTCACAAACGCCCATTATTTTCACGGCAAATCGGTTTGTTGTTGCACGAGTTGGTGCATTGTGGACACACGTTGATAAATGTTTTCATGTTACACGTATTTAGATGAAACATTGCACGGCAAATACAGCTTTGTACTCCACGAACTAGACGGCGTTTTCACCATGTTTTCAATCTACATTCTTTAACTTGTACGTGAACGAGCTAAAATGCTACGGTTTTTAAGTTGGGGACCAAAATCGGCTGCTCAAAGTCAAAGACAAGTAGCTAGATTTTTGCAAATTTTATAGGAGAATGATAGAACAATTTGTAACTTCAAAAGCCATTTTCTTAAAAAAATTAAAAAATTATAGGAATGGTTTTTTTCTACAGATTTTTTTCTACTTGCATCGTTACTTAGTTTAACACGTTGGCTGCCACCATACTTCACCTAAAGTGTTGCTCTTACGCCCAATACCCTGAAAAATGAGCTTTTGATCCCACCGGTGATGCTCATGGCAGCCAACGTGTTAATCACCTGTAATTGGAGCTGTAAAACTTTTTTGCTAGGGTTTTTTTAGTAACTTCTGATACTTGTTTTGGATTAGTCGTTTAGAGGATATGCTAAAATCAAGCAAATAGATAACAATCTATTTGCTTGATTTTAGCTTATTTATTTTACACGTTTTTCAACATAGCACCCCGTGATATATAGTACCAATATTTTTTTAAATAATGGAATACAAATAAAAAAGGCGTTTTATAATTACTTTTCCATTAACGTTTGCGTCTGTATTTATATGATTATACTTTTGTTTGTTGCGAATTAATCCGTTTCAGAAAATAAGGAAAAACTAAGAAAACACATCAAAACAATATAGATTATCTTCAACGGTTGACCGATTTTTTTCGATGTGATCATCGAACAAGGGGAAATAATTTCTCATCAGAAATCACCCCCTTTTACTAACCCCTCCTCCATTTTTACATTTATTCTGAATCTAGACACCAATCTTACCTATAAATCGTTCTCAGTTTCTAATTTCCATAAAATTGATGTTTTGTCCCTATTAAGGGTTAAGTTATACTTTTTTAGTTAGTAAGGTCTTTATTTCAGTAACTTTATGAATTTATGTTTTTTTATCACATATAGTCCGAATCACAAGAAGTATTGTTTCTGATTAATGATGAATTATCCCTATTTATTTAGATCTCTTTTTTGAGTTTTTTGTACAATTTATATAGCTAGCCCCAATTTTCCAGATGAATATTAAAATTGAGGATAAGTATATTCTTTGTCAAAATCGCTAGCGAATGCTAATTCTGATAAAAACACAATTAAGACAACTCCAAAATAAAGTAAAAGTTACCTTCAATTTAAGTGAACACGTTCAGAATTGCTTTTATTATGAAGCAAAGGCGGTTTATTATTTACTCAGTAGCTTCAGTGAAGGTAAACTTTCAAACTCCATGAAGATAAACGATATATTCCATCTGTAAGCTATTGAGTTAGCTTTTGCGGATAAGTGTAACTCGGTGAGCGAAAGTTTCTCGTAAAGAATAACTTTTGGTACACATTGACTTGCCCTTCTTATTCGTTTATTTTGTTCACGTACCTCTACGTAGTGTGAGAAAGCCTTTAATTATATTGATATCAACAGCACTAGCCAAACTATGGACACGTTTGTGCATTTTTACATGTCAGTTTAGTTCGCCTAATTGTGGATTCTGCTGTAACTCATGTCAATCTAATGTAGTTTGGAAAAAAGCATAACATAGGTACTGTCGATGTTGCTGAAATGAATAGCATTGTATCAAACTCGCGCTTAAGTCAGAATGGTTACGATTAAACAAAGTATAACTATTTCTAGGAAGTTTCCATAAGGTCTATAACCACAATTTTAATAGCACCGATGGCACGTTATATACAGGGTGGGATCGAGGTCGTGATCCGGAATGACCAAATGCGAATAAGATGGTCATACTGAACAACTTTTCCTATGAGATCAACCACGCAATCTCAAAAAAATACCAGACAAGTGCGAGTCAGACACGCCCACCGAGGGTTCCGTATTCCGTACAAAATTACAAATGTATAGATTTCAGATTGTCCCCTGTATTTGTAGTATAAGACGATATTACTTGCCACATAGTTCTAGGTCAACGGAAAGCACCCTATAAATTTTGATTCCTTTGAGAGTGTCGAAATGTACGTCTTTTGTGGCATAAACGGCCAAATTTTACGTTAACTTAGAAGTTTGATTTTTTCACAGCTTCAAAGGATTTCAACTCAATATCTCTACGCGTTCCCGAGATAAGATATTGACAGACAGACACACGAACAACAAAGTGATCCTATAAGAGTTCCATTCTTTTCCTTTTGAGGTACGGAACCCTAAAAATAAGAGCCAAGTTAACTGTGAGTTAATTGTGAGTTAATGTATGGAATAGCAGTTTTCTTTGCGATTTAGTAGTTGGTCTCATGGGGAATCATGTTCAGTATGACCATCTTATTCGTATTTGGTAATTCCGGATCATGACCCCGAAAACACCCATTAGACGGGCCGGGTGGCCAACTCAGTAGGTGCTTGTCTCTTATCGTGAAACATTTTAACAATCTAAAGTAATATCTGTAGAAAGCTTTGACGTGGTATCTGGCTACTGGCTACAATTTAATTGGCACCTACGACGCAATAATAGAAGCTGAAGAAGCATACTTATATTTAACAATCCCATTTGATTCAATGACTTTCTCGTGCTGTCTTATTCGTTAGCTCAGCGCTCGCCTTGTAAGGCGAGTATGTAAAAGACATTGAAATCAAATTAACCATTTAACCTTCATGATCTCATAAATCAGACAAAGTGACAGTGTAAACGACAACTCCTTGATTTTGGCGGTTTTGTAGGAGTATTTACAAGGGCTGACTATCTACACGAAAAAGTAATGGACATATTATCTAACGGGTCACTATCAAATTTACCTTATCGTTAAACGACCATTTCAGCTAGATGACATAAAATTGAAATACACAGTCAGCATATAGTCAATTCAGCTGCGACGACATGAAAGTAGAATACTCAGTCAGCAAAAAGACAGTTTAGCTGGATGGCTAAGAATTAGAATGAATAAGTAGCCAAACGTCTGAAAATATAAATAGTCCATATGATTAGAATATCTAATGAGCCGAAATAATTAAATAGTCTATATAATTAGAATTCCCAATTCGTCAAAAGTAAAATTATTTGATTGACATGAACACAGAACGAGTTAGTAGCAAAACGTCTGGTTTAAGTTTAAGCAAGGCTTCTAAGTTCGGTATAATATTAATATGGATATTCTGACATTTTTATTTGTTAGTAACGCATACCCCCTAAAAACATTGGTTTATCCTATCACACTTAAAAATAGAATTGGAAGTAATTCCTTTACTGCTAACTTGTGTTAACTTATATTTGGATTTTTCTATGTATACTTAACATTTGAAATCCAGACGTTTTGCTAATGGGTCGCTTGGCGGTTATTCCATTTAGAAATAAAAACATTACACAATCCAGACTTTTTGCTTCTTGACTGTTTAGCGTTCATGTCTGTTTAGTAATTAAGACGTTCTAAGATACAAACGTGTTGCTACCAGACCATTTAGCATTTGTGTCTATTAAGAAATAACGACTTTCGAAGATAAAGATTTTTTGCTGCTAGATCATTTTAAATTGTTACGTTCTAAGATCCAGACGTTTTGCCAAAGAGGCATTTAGCATTCATGTCTATGTAGTTACAAAGACATAACACAATCCAGACATTTCAGCTATATTGTCCTTTAGCGATAAGGTAAATTTGATAGTGACCCTATCTAACAACTATATAATAGGTAGGAGACACCCAAAACAGATCTCTTAAGGACCAAAGTCCAATGAGAGTTGCTGCTACTGTAATATGGCGATTTTAGAAACTTCGGTAGCGCGATGCTGGACACGTCAGATTTGACAGCTGACACGAGTGACGCCACAGTTAAAAATCGTTATTATCTCAGAGAGCCAACGACAAAGAAACCAAGCCAGATGAAGCGAAGTTGAAGCGGTCAGCCAGCCCAACGTCCCAGTATCTGGTATAGTGAATAATTTAATTTAATAACAAAGTTTTAACCGACTTCAATTTAGTACTCCGCCAAGCAAAAGCAATTTCACATTTCCTTTCCACTTTACCAACTATATTACTGTATGTGGGCGGATAATATTTGAGGAGTTCCGTCAATTTGGCACACTTGACATTTAGGACTTCATTAATTACTATTTCAACAGAATCATATCACAATCAGTAACGTACTTTTACAGCTTTAAGTAAGAGTTCCATAAATCATCGCTGTGGTCTTCATCATCAGTTCCACTTCACCAAATTTGTGATTTCCGGGTGTAAATACACTAGTTATAATACAAAATACCGAAATTACTACATGCGTGCCTTCTATATTTGAGGAGTTCCCTCAATTCCTCATGGTTCTCATCGTCCAACTGAAGTTTGGATAATAATTAATGGGACCAACGTGGAAGCATATACTTTCCAATAAAAAAAAATACGAATCGGTTCTTAAATGACGGATTTTAAGGTAACAAACACAAAAATAAACAACCGAATTGAGAAGATACTTTGTTTGAAGTCCGTTAAAAAATAAATATTACCTGTAGAAAGCTTCCATGAGATCTCTGGCCACGATTTTATTAGCACCTATGGCGCAATAATAAGGCCCAGGCGGAGAGGGAAAACCGCCGGGCGGCCAGCCCAGCGGCCGGTTGTCTGGTGTCGTGAGGAAAAACTCCTGGTTGAAGCCAAACCAGGGTTCTTCCACCTCGCTCTTCTCGCAGGATAACAAGCAGCCTTTACGACGGTTTGATGCTGCGTGTGAAAATTTATATGATTGGGTTTTATTCGTTTGTCTATACAGATAACTAGACACCTATGCATCCGGTATTTCCAGTTTCTGGTAGGCAAAATAAAATTAGGTAATGCACATCTGATCATTAGTGTTGTGAAAAAAAATCAGTGCATAGCGTACCTGATCATTAAAGATAACTAGTAGGTAGTTTGCGTGACTGATATATCAGTCTGTCTGTCAGTCAGTCAAAATCATTTTTGCAGATGATCAAAATTTGCTTATTTATAAATCATCTGCGAAAAACATTTTTCTAGAAATGGAAATTCATTTTCAAATTTCTGTAGTATGTCCACAGAATTTGCATTCGAATTTCGTCTTCGCAATTTGTTTTCGTAAACTTATTTTTTAGTTGCTGAACTAGGGCGGGCAACTAATCTTTTCAGCGTGATTTTAGATCGTGGTTTTTAATCAAGAAAGAATAACTTGCTAAAAGCTACGCTACGGCCATAATTATACAAAATAATAGACTGTCCAGATTGACTCGACTTTGAAAATGTAGTTACCGCAAAATATGTGACGGCGTTCAGCGTCACCTAATAATTCAGACAGTCTTATTACATTTCTAATCGAACGTTATGCGCCATATGTGTACTTTTAAAATTCTTTCATTTGTGCAATAAGAACTTTTTTATCTCTCTCTTATCTCTCTATTATTTATGGCCACGGCGTAGGACATGTAATTAACGTTGATGACAAAAGATCAAGTTAACTTACAGGTCGCGTCTTTTTAACCCTTACATTGGCAGATTATCTAAAAATGCACACTATTTTTATGTTGCCATTTTGCATTTTCTTACCCGATTGCCAAAGGAGGAGAGTAATGTTTTTCGAGTGTATGTAAGCATGTTTAGTGGTCGCTGGGATGATGGTGGTGATCACTAAATTGGTGACCCCGACGTGATTTGAACACGCAACCTTCTGATGTGGAGTCAGACATTATGTTTGCACTCGGTCAACAAAATACAATTCAGTATACAATACAATTTCGCGGTTACAGACAAAACTTACGCAAATTATGTAAAAACTAAAAATGCTAATGATAACGCTTATTGTTCATAGAATTTGGTTTCGATGACACTCGTAACCTCACACTCCTGTCGGGCCGCTGCGTTCGGATACTTATACTTGCTCGCATGAGCAAAGTTGAGAGTTTGATGAGATCGATGTCCGCTGCACGCGTCCAAAATGGCCGCTCGTTGAAAAAATGAGAAATAATAAAGTACCGTGCGTTTTATGCAACACTTAACACCACACACACACATACACCAACACCACGTGTCGTTAGGCGTGAAAAAGTCCCTGCGCACGCGGTTGAAGATGGGGAAATGATCGCTGCAAGCACGCGCACACAGCGTATTAGGCGAAAACCACGTGCCGGCCTTGAAAGCGATGCACGATGCGCGCCTGGCGGCTTTTGTTAGCCTGCCTAGGCAAATTGAAAAATGGGGCGCCTCCAAGCGATGCGAAGATAGGGACTCCACGACGCCGCCTATCCGGCCATGCGTGTTCAAATCACGTCGGGGTCACCAATTTAGTGATCACCACCATCATCCCAGCGACCACTAAATATGTATGTATGTATGTATGTTTCTTTGTGGCCTCCTGTAGCCTAAACGGCTTGATGGATTTTGATACATAGGCGAGATATTTGTCAAAAAGCAGTCAGGTTTTTCGAAAATTCTTTTGATTTCACTTGTTCTATAACGATTTTTTGCGCAACGCAAACGAGACTTGAACGCACGATTTTTTTACTTTACAAACTTTAGGGTTAAATATAATTGTTCATTGGGAAGTGTATAAATTCTTCCTAACCTAACATACATTATTATTTCAAATACGTATAGCGACTGAGTTAAACGGTCTACCTATAACTGACCTGTGGGCTGGTAATCGTACTGGTACGTGTCTGACAGGACCAAGATGTGGCTGCTGCGGCGGAAGGGGTCGTGGTAGATCTTCTCCGGGAAAATAAACGTGTCCGCGTTGTCCGGGGTTGCTTGTCCAGTGTTGCTGCCATCGTAGTACCAGATTGGCAAGTCTGTAAAACATTTAAACATTGTCATAGTCATTCGTTACATTTCACATACTACACAACAAACATCAAGCGGTTGTGAAAGATTTGGAAAGTTACGAGGAACGTTTTGACGAGATAATTTAATAGATGGTGAAAGGAAATATTGCAATAAGTACCTAGTTAGGAAACTAATATTTAAATAATTTACTTTTAATTCTGCATTTGTCGCACAATATGGGTTGCAAACTTATATTTTTAAATTAACCAACGACCCACATTTACTTGTTTCGAATATAAAGTTAATAATTTATGAATAAATTTATCGATATGTCTTCTTCTTTTCTTCTGGTGCCTAAATTATAACTTAAATGAAAATAAAGTAAATTTTTCCTTTATTTTAGTCAAGCATCTAAAAAAAATTGAAGTTAGAAAATATCTAAATGTCGTTAAAGGTATATTAGTTTTTGGCTAATATGGTAGACAACAGTAAAAATTGATTATTCTTCCATCCATCCTACTAATATTATAAATGCGAAAGTTTGGATGTTAAGATGTTTGTTACTCAATCACGCTAAAACGGCCAAAATACTGGGAAATCATCACGCTCCAACTCATTTTTGCTATTTCAAAGATTGTTAAATACATAAGACCTAACAAGTGAAATCAAAAGATTTTTCGAAAAACCCAACTGCTTTTTTGCAAATATTATAACCTATGTCACTCCCACGATTATGAGGAATCCAACATCACCTCATATGTCAAATTCCGTCAAACGGTTTAGGCTGCAGGGCGAGCCAAATAATAAGACATACACACATAACTGCAAAAAAGCAGTTGGGTTTTTCGAAAAATCTTTTATTTCATTTGTTAGTAGGGCCTATCTCGCGCAAAAGATCGGCATTGCTATCCAGCGCGGCAATGCCACCAGCCTCGTGGGCACCTTGCCGCACGGCACAGTTCTAGAGCTAGTTTTTAAATTGTAGATAAATATGTAGTTTTGTTTGTTTAGCTTGTATTTTGGCTACTTTTATTTTCATAATGTATTTTACTTACTCTTTTATTCAATAAATCTATCTATCTATACATATAATAAAGCTGAAGAGGGTCGAAAGTCTGTACATGGAAGATAAACGAAAAAAAATTGGCTGGGGATACTTAGAATTGATAACAGAACACGTTCCAACAGTTTTTAGAATTTTTGTCTGTTTATCTGTTTGTCTGTTTATTTGTCCGGGCATCACGTGAAAACGGCTGAACGGATTTTGATGCAAACTTTACTAATCTGTCGAGAGAATCGCCGGATAGGTTTTAAGCTATAAAAATCTTAAAGATTAGGGTTCAAAGGGGGTAGAAAATGGGGTTGAACTTTGTATGGGAACTCCTTGAATGTACGAGCTACAGACTTGAAAATTGGTAACCATAAACTTGACTGGAAAGTAAAAACGACCCCATTCAAACTTTTAGCAATGTATAGATAAAACGTGAAAAATATGGGATGAAAATAGGTTCTGAGGCGACTAGAAACTATTTAATGTTGCAAGAGCGGGGTATAACAGTATCATTACCATGGTAACATGTCGTCAAGATATTCAAAAATTCATCGTGTTCTTACAACTGACTGACAACTGATAGTTAGTCCAGTGGTTTCACCCATAGCTTACGGAGTCGGTGTCCCCGAGTTCAAACCCAGCAGCATGCACTTTTTGTAGTTTTAATTTTTTTGTGTCTGCGTTTTTGAAAATGTATATTTTGAAAAGGTATATTTTCAAAAACGCAGAGAAGCTTAGTGAATAGAGGATTTTGATGGAACTTTTACTTAATCGGTCGAGAAAATCCCTGGCCAGGTCATAGGCTGTAAAAATGATAAAAATTAGTTCAAAGGGGGTAAAAAATGGGGCAAAACTTTGTATGGGAACTCCTCAAATCCATGAGCTTTAGACTTGAAAATTGATAAACATACACTTGACTGGAAAGTAAAAAGAACTCCATTCAAACATTATAAAAAAATTAAGATAAAACGTGAAAAACCACGGGATGAAAAAGAGTGCTAGATGGCTAAAGACTATCTATAATCTATAATAACCAAAAATGTTTGATATCTCAATCGATAGTAGCTGTTAGACATAAGATACCTAATTATTTTGGAAACTCAGTCGCTGACAACGTCGCTGTTAATATTGAAATCCAGCAACCTTGATCTTCGTCTTCCTATATAATTGCTATGAATTCAGAGGTCATCTAAAGATGTATGATAGGTTGAGTTTAATACTTACGTCGAATTAGCATAGTTCACCAACGTCAAGAGATGTGGGTATAAAATTTGGACACAACGGCATTCCGCGGAGAATTAAGTAGGTACCATTTTTTTATGTATAAAACTTCAACGTTTGTGACATTCAGAAATATTATTATTATTATGAATACTCGGGTATAGTGAGCGTCCGCATGAGCTAGCTCTCGGGCCTTCGGCCCTCGGGCTCGCATAGAGAGCGCTCTCTGAAGCGATGTATTGGGCCTTTCATTCATACGAAAAGCTCGGCCTTCGGGCTCGCTTGCCTCGCCACTCACCTTCGGGACTTTGGAACTCAGATTTCGCTTTCAAGACACTTGGAGATAGTGTGCGTCAGTCCTCGGGCTCGCATAGGAAGCGCTCTCTAAAACGGTTCTTTGGGCCTATCATTCCAACGAAAAGCTCGGCCTTTGGTCTCGCTTGCCTCGCCGCTCTTCTTCTGACTTCTCTCGCTCGGGACTTTGGTCTCCGGTTTCGCTTGCAAGACACCTGGGTTTAGTTAGTGTCCGTGAAGGCTCGCCCTCGGGCCTTCGGCCCTCGGGCTCGCATTGAGAGCGCTCTCTGAAGGGTTGGTTTGGGCCTTTCATTCCTACGAAACGCTCGCTCTCGGGCCTTCGGCCCTCGGGCTCGCTTGCCTCACCCCTCAACTTTGGGACTTAAGGCTCATGTTTCGCTTGCAAGACACCCGTGGATAGTAAGTATCCATGGAGTCTCGCCCTCGGGCCTTCGATGCTCTGGCTCGCATATGGAGCGCTATCTATAAGGGTACGTTGGGCCTTTCATTCCTACGAAAAGCTCAGCCTTCGGCCTCGCTTGCCTCCCCGTTTACCTTCAGGACTTTGGTGGTCAGGGGTAGTTTGACAAGACACCCGGAGATATAGAGTATCTTTGGGGACTCGCCCTCGCTCGGTCCATTTGTTTCAATTATGAAATCTTATATTTAAATTCTGGTTTTGGTAATTTTTCTTCTACTATAAGTACTTAGGTACTTCGTTTGCAATAAAGATTAAGTAAATCAATATAACTAAATATTATTGACGACAAAGTTTATGAGGATTTGAACTGTTACACGCATAATTTATAGAAATGAAATCGTAATAATCTAATTTATCAGTGTAGTAGGTATCGTATGGTGAAACATAAGAATATCATGTCATCCATAATTTATACGCGTACGAAGACGCGGGCAGAAGCTAGTCTAATATAAATATTAACAGAATGTTTTTGAAGTTTCAAAAAAAGTTGCTGTCAATCAGTCAAAGTTCCTGTTGAAATAAGCTTTATTTTTCTTAGACCTAATACCTCGATTTCGAATAATTTCCAGTATGCAATACAGTTAATTAGTACGGGTGCTGATTGCAGCGATTGAGCTTGCAGGCTCAATTATTAATTAATTTGCTGCAAAAGTTACCCGACATCAGTCGATGTAGGCAGCTGCAGAGAAACGTGACCACGTTTCACGATCCAGCATAGCAGTTTGCAGCTGTTGATTAGTTAAAGCTGTCGCGCAGTTGCAGTATCCAAGGCAACGGAAATAGAAGGGGTGGTGAAAAAATGTATGTTGACGTAACAGGAGGGATGGCATATAAAAGTAATTAACAGCGTACAGTACACTTTCGGGCAACTGCTGTTTTATTCGACTGCTACGAGACAATTATTTTATTCACCTATTTTCCTATTGCTGCCCGAGGTCAAGTTGGCTCAGTTCGGGGTGCACAGGGCGGTTCCACAACACTTCGGGAGCTCAAATACCGCGAGCCATTTGGTTGCCTCTTAGATACTGCAATGCTTAGATAATAAATTATACCATTATGTCAAAATAGACGGTAGGTATAAGGAATAATATGTTTTACGTCACCCTAGGCCGTAAGTGGGATTTTCTGTCCACTACGCGAGGAGAAAATCTCACTTCCTGGCAAGGCAAGACGTAAAACTTTAGACAAACCACGAGCGGTAATTTTTAAAGCCCCAGATCGCATATTTATGGCCATTTATATAGAATAATGTACTATTGCGTTCAATTAACTGAGCCCAATTTATAGTGGTGGTTATTGAGCAATAAGATTGATAGAATCGATAAGGGGAAATGGGCACAACTATCAACTGTATGCAGGACCAAGTAATATACGGAGGTATTAACGTAAATTTGGGGTTTTCACAAATCTCGCAATGCACGTTAGGTAACAGGTTAAGACAGTATGTACATGTATAAGGCACCTATTACGTAACGTAACAGATTCTTTACAGTTGAAGGGACATGTTTGATGTGGCACTTGTAGGTACCTACAAAATAATATTATTGAAATAAAAAAATATTGTTTATCATCATTGGCCGTGTATGTAAATCGGTCTCGTGGCTCCTTTTTGTAGTTTTGGATTCTCTTCACTGCCCCGTTTGGGTATACGTCCTGTATATTAGAAGATAGTTTATATAATTGTATGATGTTTCTGTAAGTCACTCACGGTGCTGGCTGAAAATCAGCGCTGTAGGTGTCTGACACCTCAGCATAATGCTAAGCCAGTGTCCGGTTCACTGCCGCAGAGAAACAAATACAAATACAAATTATTTATTTACCATAACAGCGTTACATCCGAGTGAATTAAACTTAGGTACTGTTAACATGCACATTTTTAACAAACAAAGAAGAATATCCGTCAGCCCCAAACTAGACACACACTTGTTTAATGTTCTATGTCTTTTCTTGTTTAATTTATTGATTATTACCTATGTGTGTCCTGCGTGTGTTGCATCTTTATGGATTGAACGATCTTATTCACCTCCACGATACGCTTGTATATGAGACTAGCTCGATTTGTGTAAAATTGTTCCCTAATATTTATCTATTTATTTATATCACGCTGCAAGTCCAATAGGACACTGAAGAAACGTACATATATATCTAATCTACCTTTTGGCTTTGCAGGGACGAAGTCAAATGTCCTGTCCTTAGATCGGAGGTCGATTCCGCTGCTGTCCACCCACACGTAGGTCCCCAAGATGCTTTCGCAAGGGACCTCCAGGTCATCGTATTTGCGCATTGCCGCTTTATTCAAGGGTATTGGAACCGAATTCATCTTGATACCTGGAATTGTTTTTATTTATTTATTTTCGGTAGGTACCTATTACTATTTGCCTTCCCCTTATACTTCCTACTAATCCTACTAATAATATAAATGCGAAAGTTTGGATGTTTAGATGTTTGGGTCGTTCTTCTTTTCGACCGACAATAGCCTGTCCCTCGTCTTATTACAGCATCTCATTTGAGTAATGATGTTTACGGTTTTATAATGTTCGAATGAACGTCCATATTATTTTATTAATTAGTTTATTTCACTTTCTCTAACTAGCATTTTTTTTAAATGTTTTTTTTTCGTAGAATGCCGTGACAGATTGGTAAACCAAAATGTTGTCCCCAAAGAGTCCACTTTGTCACATGTTTTTTTTTAGAAACCAACCGTAAATAAATATTTATATTGGCCAGAAAGGAAACTTTAATTAGTTCTAATGAAGAAACCTATGCATTTTTTTTTTAAATCGCACTTCAAAACCACAATTTTCGATAGTTCAAAAACCAAAAAAACAGAAAAACCTCGGATCATTGTCGGTAAAAAAGAAGAACGACCCGTTTGTTACTCAATCGCGCTTAAACGGCTGAACCGATTTGGATGAAATTTTGCACGAAGGTAGTTTATAGCCTGGATTAAAATATAGGATAGTTTTTATCCCGGGTCTACGCAGACGAAGTCGCGGGCGGAAGCTAGTCTTTGAATAATAGAGTATCCTAATTGGGAAAGGGCTTTCTTTTATAATGTTATCTCTCTAGAAGGCCGAAACGCACAGAGAGCGGCGCGGTGCGGTGCGGTGCGGAGGCGGTTTTGCGGTAAAGCTAATGCGGTCCGGAGGAAGTCGCACCAAAAAACCGCGCCGCATTTGCGCGGGACAGCGGCGCGGAGGCGGCGTGTGTGACGACATACGTAGCGGTACTTGAAAAAATGTTGTCCTCATGATCAATTTTATCAAATACCCGATCCAATACCCCTTTAATGGTAACCAGTGTCTGTGCCTGAGTGGACTTTCTGTTCGAAGCGAATTTTGGATTATGTTATCGGCTAATGTGTAGTGTTGCGAAAACGTTAGCACCGAATATGCTGGTAAAATAAACACGGGTAACCAACGATGACACGAAACATTAGTAAAATATACATAAATCATCCACTAACACTGTATCGTGAATTACATTAATAGTCCAGGCAATGAACTGACAACTTGTATGGAAAAAATGACATATTTGGAAATAATTTATAATACCTAATTTTTTTTTAATGTAACGGATATATTATCAATTAAATTGTTACCTAGAGGCAAAATCCAACAAAAAATCAGACATCAAAAAAATCAATATTTAATTAGCTCCTAAAAAGTCCGGATAAATATTAATATTTTTTTATCTTTATTTAGGTTCATTTACATTTGCTTTAAAATATTCAATATAAATAAAATAAAAAAGACAATGAATGTTTAATTTAAATCTATATAATTACTTCCGGGTGGAAAGTTTGGTGGATTCTTGAATAAAGCATCTTAGAATAATGTTTTAGAATGAAATAAACAAAAAAAAACGCTATTATAAATTAATGTTTTTCGAAACCGTATTTTGCCTCGGCTATAATACATAGTACATTAACAAAGGAATTGCCGAATGCGGTGCGCTGGATGTGGGTGGCGCAGGACCGGTCACTTTGGCACTATTTGAGGGATGCCTATGACCAGTAGTGGACGTTTTTCGGCTGATATGATGAACAAAGGATTAAAGGATATTGTTTTATTTATAGCAGTACCTTTGAAGATAAAAATACCATTCTGCAAAATGAAGAAATATTTTCCCTGAATATTTCACTCAATTTTTTTCAATGCTCTTGCTTCATATTTAACTGATTACTGAAGCACCCATTCCATTCAACCACAAACCTCGCTCAATAATGATTTACAAAAAATGTTATGAAATTATTTATCTAGTAGGTAATAGGTAGAATAATTGAAATTGATTTCACAGACCAATTAATTTCAAGTTAGTATTATTCCATATCGATCATATCATATTTTATACCTAAGTAATTACTGTAAGCCAAAAGTACGTTTCCTATTTTAAGCTGTAAGTCAAGTAGTTCCCAGCTAATTATCCCTTTCACTACGCGCGCGGCAGAAACGGCCGTTTTTGACCACAGTCGGTACGCGATAATTGATCGAGTCGATCGACCGCCACTTTGTACGTAGCCCTATTCTATAAATACGTTTTTAGGGTTCCGTCCTCAAAAGGAAAAAAACGGAACCCTTATAGGATCACTCGTGCGTCTGTCTGTACGTCTGTCACAGCCAATTTGCTCCGAAACTACTGGACCGATTGAGTTGAAATTTGGTAAACATATGTAAATTGGTGACCCAAAGATGGACGCGTAATAGTTATTTGTTATACAAGGGTGCAAAGTTATATTTTAACCGCGAGTGTGGAATTGAAACACGAGCCAGCGAATGGATTCTAGGGTTGAACCACGAGCTAGCGAATGGATTCTATGGTTGAACCACGAGCGAAGCGAGTGATTCGAAAATAGAATCCTGAGCGTAGCGAGTGGTTCAAAAATAGAATCCTGAGCAAAGCGAGTGTTGCAACACACGAGACGTCAAAATAACTTGCACCCGTGTGTAACACAAATCTTTTCACCTCACTAAACTAAGGAAAGTACTACATAAGAAAAACAACTGAAATATGTATAATCAGCCTTTATTTTAACTAGTAAATATTACATAGACTCTACATATCGACTATACATATCGACTATACATAT
This sequence comes from Epinotia nisella, assembly GCA_932294315.1. NCBI lineage: Eukaryota > Metazoa > Arthropoda > Insecta > Lepidoptera > Tortricidae > Epinotia > Epinotia nisella. Next base: position 17,084,519 of record OW028681.1, read on the forward strand.
CGACTCTACATATCGACTATACATATCGACTCTACATATCGACTCTACATATCGACTATACATATCGACTCTACATATTGACTCTACAAATGGACTCTACATATCGACTCTACATATCGACTCTACATATCGACTCTACATAGACTCTACATATCGACTCTACATAGATTCTACATATCGACTCTACATATCGACTCTACATATGGACTCTACATATGGACTCTACATATCAATTCTACATATTGACTCTCTCTACCTATCTGGACCCCCATATAAAACTTCACCCCCTCTTTTAAGGGGTTAGGTGCAGTCTTCCAAAAAAAATGATGCACGATTTTTTTTGTTAGTCATAAATAGTCCACATACCAATTTTTAGCTTTCTACCTTGAAAATTGCGGAATGCTCCTTACACACTTCCACCCGCCATTTTAGGGAAGTGGGGGGTTAGAAAGAGATAAAAAGTAGCCTATGTCACTCTTCATCCCTTCAACTATCTCCACTTAAAAAATCACGTCAATTCGTCGCCCCGTTTTGCCGTGAAAGACGGACAACAAAAGTAACTAATAACACGTTCGGATTTCAAATATTCTTTGCACACATGTGGATAAAATGCAGTTTTGCTATCTGTTTTTAAAGAATAAAAAACCGGCCAAGTGCGTGTCGGACCACGCAAAACGAAGGGTTCCGTGCCTATTAAAAAGGTCGTATCGTCATAGAAATCTTACGGCACTTACGTCCTTTTCTTTGAGGAAGGCAGTTTTTTAGCAATATCTCGGAAACCTTTCATCCGATCTTGTTCAAAACAATTTTCGGTGAATGAACTTAATAAGCGCTGTGTCCATGAATTTTTTCATATTTTTAAAATACACCGTTCAAAAATTAGAGGGGGGGGGGACAGAATTTTAGTGACTTTCGGGGCGATTATCTCTGACTGTATTCACTTAATCAAAAAAATTCCTGAGAAACCTTATATTTATTTTGAAAGGCCTATCGATTCATGTGCCACACGTGGGCTCAGGATGAAAAATTTTTTTTTGACTTTTAGTTTTATGTATGGAGTGCACCCCTAAAAAATTTTTTTTTAGTAATTTTAATTACAAAACTTTGTAGCGGCTAACAAAATACACCTATCCTCAAAATTTTATTCAAATACACCTTATAGTTTTCGAGTAAAATGCCTGTGACATACGGACAGACGGACAGACGGACAGATGGACAGACGGACAGACGGACATGACGAAACTATAAGGGTTCCGTTTTTGCCATTTTGGCTACGGAACCCTAAAAAGGTCTTTCCGAGCTAGTGAGGTGAAAAGTACATTAATGAATTCTGAACCACTTTTGGGGGGTAAACTGGAAAATAAAATAAAAAAGTTTCGCAAACTGTATTGCGTGACATACCTACTCGTATCAAATGAAAAATTTTAGCAAAAACAGTTTTTAAGTAATTTTGGAAAAAAGACGAAAATTTACCATTCCCCCCCCCCCTCCTTATCTCCGAAACTACTAGGCTTAAAATTCTGAAAGAAATACGAAAAATAGTTCTTTGCCTAAAGATTATTTACAGGAAAACCTATAAGAAGTTTGAGTATTCAAAGTGACGGGAAAATTTTCAATATGAATTTAATATTGTTTGCAGCGAGCGTATACCTACCTACATAGTAAATTCATACGAATTAAAATAATTTTAATGGACTTACCAATAATTTTGTACAATTTCACTACATTTAATTTGACATGTTAAACCAACTATTTTTATTTGACATGTGCGTGTTTTGTTTGATCAAATTTGAAATCCAGTTGTGCTCGGCGTGATAAATAAAAAGAGGTTTGATGTCGGTTATACACTTTCTCGTATTTTTGTAAACACTTGAGTTGCATCCCCTTCTTAAATGTGCAAACAAAAGTGACGCAGAACCATTTTCACTAAGTATTTTGATTTAAATGAATACGGTATTGTGGGCATAAGGTAAGATTAGAAGATATTTATTACATATTTACATCACATATTGCAATAGTTTTGTTTATGGTGCTTGTAGGTAGCTTATGCGCAAGCACTCGTGCAACTAGGCTATCCTGTAACGTGTTTTAACCTCACCTCACCCGTCACCCTAACCCAAGCCAAAAGTCAGTGCCAAGCCGATAACGGGTGATAGGCCACAAGTCATAACATTCGTTAGACCCACATCACAGTCTGGCGCGGCCTGGCCGCGGCGGACAATAGTAAACTTGTCATTAACTGTCAAATTTACAATGAACCGCCACCGCAGGCCGCGCCAGTATGATGTGGGCCTAACGAATAATCGTCGTGTAACCTGGGCCTTTAAAAAAGAAATATAGGTAAATTGATTGCAAATATTAATTATATCGACTGTAGGTCATACGTAAAAACCTTCTTCTTTTTTAATCAAAACTCTTCTAAATTATAGGTACCTACACAGATGTCAACCGAACTATCAATGTCATTTATGTTCAATACGATGTTTAAAAAAGTATTTTAGTATTTTTTGGTGGTTAGCCTAAGTTTTAAATAATGTTTATTTTGAATAGAAAATATATTTTATCCCCAATTTAAAATGTGGCTGCATTATCACTTAAATTATATAGTTATTATATTTCTATTTAATGTGATTTTAAATTGTTTTTCTTTTGATTTGATCAATAAAAATTTCAGGAGACCGCAACAATTGCAACATGGTCAAATGAGACGAGAAAATTATAAATACTCATTAAACAATGCTAACGACAAACCAGAACTCTATAACAAAACAAAATCATCGAAAAATGCTCTTCAGTGGAAATGGAAAAGGGCAGACACCGATTTAAATAATTACAAGAATGGAAATCATTTCCTTAAAAATCTAAAAGTGGATACAAAAATCCAAACTACTACTGCCTCTCCATTAAAAGCAAGTTATATATCTTTAATCTCCCGTTACGTAACGAAATCAATCACTCCAAGTTATATAGAATTCGATTATTTAGATGAAAATCAAGATCAAGACCAGTATGCCAGTTTGAAAAGATTAGACCAATTGGGTACAGATAACGGAGTAACAAAATTGATTAATTATAAGACAAGTAGATCAGTGACTGTGCGTCCATCTTTCGTTTCATATCATCTCTTTAATGATCCATATAACAGACAGGAATTAATAACTCCGCCAACTTTACTTTATTCCTATTTTCAATCTGCCAATAACTTCCAAATTAATAAAGTGGGTAAATCTACAAATAAGATCAGTGTAAGTGATTTGATTAGAAATATACCTATTTTGGGTCAAAATACTGTTACTGTAAAATTATATTCGAAAGAGACTCGGGTGAATACACCAAAGAATGTAACAACGCCAAAATTGCTAATTAAGTCTACAACGCTGATTGAGTCGACGATCCCCGATGATAAAGTAAAATTCTTTGAAATATATGACAACAACACATTGGAACCATCAATTGAAAGGATAAAATTAACAGAAAACATTGAAATTGAAAGTCATTTGACTGACATAATGTCTGAAAATATTAGTCAATTTGGTGATCATTGTAAGAGTAAATTAAGGCATTGTGATGATACAACTAAAACGAAAATCTATGAAAACAGTGAAACTGATAGTCTTTTGAATGGCACTAAGTATGAAAAAAATATCCAAATTGCTGATCACAATAATAAATTAAGGCGTTTCGATAATACAAATAAAACGAAAATTGAGAAAAAGCATAATTACAAAAAAAGGTCATTTAAAGAACAAACGAACTCAGCGATTTCAAACCAAATTAAAGAGAAAACTGAACCGAAATTACAGACCAAATCTATAGCAAACACTAAGTTCATGTTTCAAACCGAGAAAAAATTCTCAAAATCAATAATTATGACAAAAACGGCAGTGGTTCGCTGGTCCAGTTATCCGTTTACATCTGTATACGTCTATAAACCGACGCAGGTAATTATGAAGGAAACCCTAGTCATATCTTTTAATTAACAAAAAAAAACATTGTAATACAGGATTTTCAATAAATAAGTAAGGTCAATCAGGGCTATTTAGTTAGTAGGCTATTGCCGCTGTCGCGGACCTACTTCTGCATACATTCCAATAACTGTTCCTGCTTTAGAAAATTGGAACTGAAATATTTTGCACGAATTAGCAACGTAGGTAATAATTGTGATTCCCATAATCCCTAGTATCCGGACGTCAACAATGTCCAATGAAATCATGACTTTGAGATTTAAAGCAATATTATGTATAAATGTTTGGCACGGATCCGTGTTTAAGCATAGGATGAGCGGTTAAATAAGATTCCCGAAACTTTGTCATTAATGTTACCCTTTCAGACTCATTGCGATGCTGCCGGTATAAGTCCGCACTGGCTACTAGCCGCCGGGTCCTGCTTGTCACGTCATACCTTGGTACATTCGCTCCACGCCAGATCTGCGTTTGTGACGTACTGTGGGGAACACTGGCGACGACCGGAACGCATCGCTTACGTGAAAAGGAGCGTGGTGCATCCGAAGTTCAACCCTCGGGATAAAGTTAGAAGACTCCTATATAATATAGGTGAGGATTTTATTTCTATCATCAACCAACAGCCTATTTACTTACGCTCTTCTGCTGGGTACAGGCGTTCTGCCATAAACAAGAGGATATACCTACAATATACGAGGTTAGGAAACTTGAGAATGTGTGACTGTGTCTAGTAAAAGGGACCACTTTGAGGATTTTAGTTTCCAGGTTATATGCATTTTTTTAAATATGTCGAAAATTACGTAGAATGGGTTTTTAATACTAATCAGTTATTAATACCTTAAATATCATAAATCTATGATGATAGTAGATTAACTTGGTACCAATCATTCCATAACTTCCTAGTAGAAGTGTATTTTTCACGAGTATAAACTTTAAAACTTCTTTTTTCAATTCGTACATTTTGCCTACTGCATGTTTAAAAATTTATTTAAATAAAATTATTGCCCCTAGGAAAATTATTATTTTTTCACTGAATAGCTAATTTTACCTAGTTTTAGGAGATATTAATAACTCCATACGGCTAAAGTGGTCCCTTTTCCCAGACACAGTCACATGTATGCGTAAAATGCGTTCCAGGTTTCCTCGCATTTACACACTGACGAAAAATATTTTTACGCAAAAAATAACTATCTGTATTATTACGGGAACGTTAATAGGGTTAACGTTTTATTTTTCTCCGTTTGTGTCGTTTCTCACTGACTATTTGACCTTATTTTTCACTTTTATGATGTAGTTATTGAATATTGTTTTGTTACCATTGACATTTTTAACTCCCAACGCAAATATATAAGTTTAACGTGTCTGTGTATCTGTGTATCTGTCTGTGGTATATCGTAGTTCTCAAACGGATGGACCGATTTGAATGCGGTTTTTTTTGTGTCATAGATAATTCTAACCCAAGTGTTCTTAGCCCCGTTTCATCAAAATCGGTTTAGCCGTTTTTGAGATATTGAAGTTTGAACTGAAAAAATCGGGAGATTTTCAACTTAAAAAATATATATATAAAAAAACAACACTGAAAAGCAACGACTTTACAAACAAGTCATTGATCCGCCCTGCGCTTGCTGTCGTCATTAAAAACTCAATATCGGTTTAAATTAGAAAAACTGCAAAGCCAAGTAATTAACTTAATTTGACTACGAATCACTTTTTAAATTTTTATTTTTGGGCTAGGGTTGATTCAGGTTTCGGATTCCATGGCTGCCTCCTGTCCGCGATGGTCGCCTATAGCGCTGATGTCTCACCAGTTTGCAACGCAGCCGGGGGGTTCACTGGCTTCTGCTGTAGGCTGGGGCTTAGACAGGTGATTCATTTATATTCTCATTAATTATTTTTATTTTATTTGTAACTAGCTTCTGCCCGCGACCTCGTCTGCGTTGACCCAGGATAAAAAAAAACATTGTTTCAGATACGGAACGAAGTACGTGACTGGGAAGTTACCTCACTGGCCTCTCACGGTGTACGACGCACTAGTATATTGTGATACGTGTCCAGGAAGCCCCGAATATAGGTGATTAAAACTATTAGTCTAATGGTCAAAATCGAACCTTGAATTGCAAATGTGTGCCCTCGGCGAGATATCACCTTAAACCATTAATTCAACACCTGACCACGATTTACCTATGATCTCACGACGAGGCAATCTTGTCAACTTTTATTTCAATGTAAATAGTATAATCAAACATGTATTTGTATTAATAGGTTATTAAAATTATTGCAAAAGCAGATAGTGTTGAATTCTGATCTGCTGGGCATTATTAACTTGAATATTTTATTTAGCATGGAGAAACTTCAAGATGGCGATGGCACTAGCAATGTCTACTGTCTCCTGTTGCCGCCGTATGCTAAAGAGGAAAGCGACCCGGTGCACGGTGGGCTGCTACTGGTCGAAGGGAAGCTAGTAGCTCTGTATTTACAGGTTAGTATACTGGTTCATATAACGCTAGTCTAAAAGACTTCTTAGATCGCAGGTATTTGACTCCCGTGCCGTTACATAAAAATTACAAAGCATAGGTGCAAAAAAATGGCGTGTCCCCCTGGCCATGAATTGGGATTTTCCGCACATACACGGGTGGTAACTGCTACTTTATGGACAGTTTAGCTAGCATGATCGCGTTTATGTTTATGTCGGACATAAAGCATTTCTCCCTTACCTACTACAAGCATGTAAGTGCAACAGGGACGAGGTAGTTATAATAAGTCCGATATACAAGTGATCATGCTAGCTAAATAGGCTGGTGCGACCTTAAATAATAATATTTTCTCAAACGTGCTCGAAAACAAGTAGTTAACGTATTTTGAACTTCGGTGTGGTACATTTTTTTGTTTCATTTTATGCACAGGCTACATACAGTGTCTACTTGCCATCAGGCAGACCGTATACTTGTTTGCCATATTTAAAAATACTTCATGCCACTACTTAAAATTAACTGTAAGGTCAACCAATTTGATTTCTGGGCCACTTCGTACCTTGTCACAGTGAAAAATCTATATGAAAGCCCCTAGAGATCTCTTAATCATTGTAACTGTGACAAGGTACGTAGTGGCGCAGAAATCAAATTGGTTGATTGTACATGAACAGATTTCTAGTCGCGTAAACTTCCAATGGTAGAGTTTATCGTAATATGTAAAAAATATATTTGATTAAAATTTACTTGTTTAATTCATAATGCGATAGGGTGGATACAGCTCGATAGTTTTTCTTTCCTTTGTTCTTCTTCTTCTTTCTTTAGTTTCCCAGCTTAACCCGTCGGCAGCTTCCCATTAACTCGGTCAGCAAATTATCTTTAAATTAAATTCGTTCTATGCTCCGCCAGTACTGTAACTTTCATTCGTTTAAATTGGCTGACGCCTAGAATTTTAACTTGGCAAAGTGTTAATGGGACAAACGCATTAAAATGCCTGCTTACAACGAAGATTGGTATTTGGATTACCATACGATATAGAAAGAGGCATAGGTTCATCTCTTAACCGTGAAAGCGTAAAATTTTGAGTAGGTACGTCAAGGGCACCAATATGTATTCACTCAAAGTTTCATAAATATGAATACTGCAACCTTATTGTTGCAGAAATAAGGCCTGTGTACATATTTTTGAGACTTTGTGGTGTAAACATATTGGTGCCCTTGACTGTACGCTAGCCTCATGTAGCTGGGAGTGTATTTTGTCTAAAATATTGTATTGGAATTAAATTGACATCTGTCGCTCTCGCTTGTTTTCGCAAAGGTTGACTGCTTACATATTTCCAGGAAGAACGCCGGTCGCAGGGTCTCCAGTCTGCCCAGTACACAGGTGTTTGGCGGCTTCTTCCGTGGGTCATGGATATAGCGCGCGAATACGAAGATGTAGAAGCAACTTTTGACATCTAGTATTTCACATACACACCTCATTCGGATACTAAGGTTGGTAAATATAATTGTAAATACAGGGTGTCTCTGACTAAGGGGCTTTAAATGCAGGGTTTAATTATGCTCTACAAACTGAACATCTTTTGTTCTGCAACATTTTAAGAATATCTTTTTTTGAAATTTGTTTTTTTTCATACAAGTTAAATAATATTTTCAATGTACGCTACCCAATGCTAACTTGACATCTTACTGATAAATGTTTATCTTTATGAGACGTCAAATGTCAAATAAACAATGTCACGTCAATTTCATTAGATTGTAAACTAATTTACTTGCAAGTATCACTAATGCCGAGTTTACATCTTTAAGTTATTGCTGCAAGTATTAAGACGCAACTACAGGTAAGAATGAGTTGTAAATATCTGCATCTCTGTCTTGGTTTGTTTCAAAACTTGCAGCAGTAACTTGCAGATGTAAACTCCGCATAAGATTATGATTGTTATGAAGGCAATCGTTACGATAACAACAGTAAAAGATACGTTTTTTGTAAGAGACCTCATTTATTGTTTAGAGTAATCACAACAAAAACTAACATTTTAATCGAACAGCTCCTAATTACCAGTTAAGTAACACTCACTCTAGGTTCCGTCTTGAAATTTCAACATGCCTACCCTCTCGTCGCATGCATGTTGTCGTAAAAACCAGTCACAATAAGCTCTACGTACGGACAAATCCCTCGGAAGTAACGCGTGCACTTTTACTGGTTTGGAAGGGTGCAATTTGTTCTTCTTCAAAACTTTATGAATTGCCGAGTGGTGGACTTCAAAAATTCTAGCTGTGACGCTTGTACTTGCGGGAGGATAGTCAGCAAAATAAGGGTTGTTGCCCACTTCCACCCGCGCATTGCCGGTAATCGGTCGTTCCTCTCTCATTCGTTGAACAGCATTTACAATTACACGAGAGTTGTGTGGATGCCTACGATTGGGAAACAGTTCTTGGTAAAGTCTGAGAGCTCGGGCTCCATTTCCTTGTGTTTCCCCGTACAACAAAGCCATATCAGTTAATTCTGCCGCTGTAAACATTTCATTCGGCATTTAGTATTTACTGAATAAAATTTATTTGACAGAAAGACGTCAATGAAAAAGCTAGATTGTCAACTTTGTCTTTTTTAAGCAAATAGTAAGGCTACGTAAAGGCGAAAAACTAAGACAAACCTCTTTATGGCACATTAGAAAAGAAAGATTGTAAATAGAATAGAAAATTATCATTGAAAGGCCCCCGTACCAAGTAATGCCACCCTCGTACCATGAGATAACGATATTATCGCTAGTTCTGATACACTGACTTAACGATTAAACTTTGAGGTCTAATAAAGTATCTAAATTATTATTATTTTTTAATGTCTCAAAACAAAATTAGATCAGTTAAGTGAGTAGAATCGAACCTTACAATTAAAGCCTCAAAGTCGGCGACACGCTGTATATAAATCCCTTCAAGATTTTTTTTTAATATTTCTTGCATTTATTATATAAAATAGTTGACACCAGGAACTTTTTGTCATTAAAGCAGAAACCAAGACGTCATCAAATTGTAGACTGTACAACGTTAAGACTAATTTATTGATTTATTTTAATGTCTACACAGTTGTTCTAAGTAGCTTAGTTAGGGCGAAAAAGCTGGTTAGTCGATCCTATGTAAATACGGCTTACTTAGAAGTTCTAATAAATGGATACTGTTCGGATCTTAGGCGGGAATATACTTCGTATTAAAATACAATTTATAATATGAAACTTTCCAGTTATGTACCTTATATATCAGAATATGACATAGGTTATAATTTATGTCAAATTTCATCCCTTTTAGGGACGAAAAAGGGGATGAAACTTTGTATGGAGACCAAATGATTTTGCTCGTTGACTTCATCAGGCGCTGGGTCTCAAAATGTACGGGAAAACTAAAATCCGACTCGGACTTGACCAAAATTCTAATTTAGATAGGTATTTACCTAATAACACTTTGTAAATAAAAAACTATGTCTGCCTACGTGTCCCGTTTTCTCGCCTAAATGGCTATATAGCCATATGATATATATGTTGGCTATATCGATTTATGAGGATGAACGTAAGATAGATCTTAAACCTACTAAAACTCACATTTTAAGGAGATGAAATAAGAAATGAAAGTCTGTATGAGAAACTGTATTATACGCGGATGAAGTCGCGGGCGGAAAGCTAGTAGGTCATAAAGAAAACAAGATAATAAAAACTTAGAGAGACTTTATTTATTAGAAACTAGAAGTGGCCTATTTGTAAAGGAAACGAGCTCTTGAATTGGGCTTATGAGTCACAACTTATGTTATGACAGAGCATTATGAATACATGAAAGATAAGAAAACAAACTTAAGTGCTCCTTTTCCTTGCAAAGATTACAATGGAACAATGTCATTCGTGAATAAAGCTTTCCAATATGTTCCACGTTGTATGAACGGAATGAAACAAAGTAGGGATAGTGACATAAAATAAAGTAATCAATAATGTTGAATTATCTCGAAAAAGATTAAAAATATAGTCACATGGAGAAAAAAGGAACACAAGACAATAAATAATAACAAAGTTATACGTGTCCATAGCGTTCAGAGGGGGTATACCAACTCCGTCCCTTTTCCGCAAAATGCACCTTAGTCATTTACTATGACGCTCGAGACCCGTGACGTCACGGGTTAAAGTAAGGTTCCGCTTCCATTTTATGTCGAGCTAATTTTGTCTAATAAATTGGTTTTCTGAAGTTCCTGGAACTACTAGCATACTACTAAATGGCTACACGACGACGTAAAAGTCTAGTAGGTGAAAAATCAAAACTCAAGCCCACAAATCGGCCTAGACATAGAGGTCGATTCACGAGAGCTGGCACGAATGAATTGAACGAGTGAATAATGTCTATGTGCGCATCAGATAATAATTAAATACAGGTTGATGCAAAAAGTGATTATGATAATTGTGTTTTTGTTTCCTCGGTCTGCTCTTTTTTTAGATTTTTTACAATTCGGACAAGCCACCACCTTTCGATTCTTGACATTAAAAATAAGTCAAATTTTCTTTCGTTCAATTCATTCATGCCAGCTCTCGTGAATCGACCTGTATCTAACCTTAAGCCGATTTGGCCCATTAGCGACGAAATGTTCTGGCTTTCCCCCAAACGGAATGGGGAAGAAGCCATCTTTCGAAATGCTTTACAGGTGTAAAGGCCGCGTTATAAACAAAACAAGATTTTTCCAAATCGGTCCAAGCGTCTTCGAGTAGGTAATTAGGGAACATACATACTTCACAGTAAAAAACAGAATCCGACGAATTGAAAGCAAAAACGAACTCCGTACATGAAACGTGACGCAATCTCAAAAAAATAAATAAAGGACTGCTATTTTGTTTCTCAAACTGTACCGTAGGGATTGGCAGAGGTTGAAATACAGCGAACAGTCGTAGGTGGCATTTTTCGAGACAATAGTGCAGTCCCAATAAATTCTTGAGTGTTCAGCATCGTGTAAGGTTTAGTTCGAGAACAGAGTGGATTTATGTTCCGTTACAGCCTTAGAGCATACATAACTGGAGTAGCCTTTCAGTAACTTAGCCCTCTGTAAAAAACCTTGCACAATGTGTAAAAAATCATAAATACAAAGACAATCTCACAATCGATTAGTGGTCATTCACAAAATCGCCTCGCAAGAGAACACCGATCATAAAAATGCCCGCATGTTGCTGTAAGCACTTGATATTATAAACGTTCAACCACTTCAAGCTTTCAATATACTATTGCACCCCCCCCCCCCCCGCAAAATTCGGCAGACATTTTTGTACGCAAATACGACATAAGGCTACTTCAGTTATGTACTCGTATGCTCTAAGGTTACAGCGGTTTCAGATTAGGGTTTTTTGGCGCGTATAAGCTCGTTTTTGGGAATGCGTAGGTATATATATATATATATATAGGAGCGTACGGGCGTGCCTTTTAGTACGAGAGTGACTATGACATGGGTCGTCAATCATCGAAATATCTATTGTCCATAACGTTGCGTATCCACGCCACGTATCCAGCGGTGCGTGTGTAGATGCCGTACTTGCCCCGTTTGCCACAGCCGTCGCCGAAACTCGTGATCCCCTGGAACAGGATGATCCATAAATAAAGGGACATGTTGTTCGGGAACATAATATATTGAGTAATAACAAACAAGTTGTTCTTCTTATTGTAAATATTTATTTATACCTATCGTTCAATTTTACCTCTAGCATTCACCATCGCTTAACCTAGTCTGTCACTTTTTTAAGGTTCCGGTACCTCAAAAGGAAATTTGCTCCGAAACTACTGGACCGATTGAAATGAAATTTGGTACACATATGTAAATTGGTGAACCAAAAATGGACGCGTAAAGTAAATTTATGAGTTCTGAACAAGGGGGCCACTTTTGGGGGGTAAACTGGAAAATAAAAATAAAAAGTTTCGAAAACTGTATAAGGGGTTGTTGCAAGCATCTCAGTTTTTTTTAAATAATTTTAGCAAAAATAGATTTGAAGTAATTTAGGAAATAAGACGAAAATTGACCACCCCCCCCCCCCCACCCTCCTTATCTCCGAAACTACTAGACTTAAAATTCTGAAAAAAATATGAAAAATAGTTCCTTGCCTAAAGATTACAGGAAAACCTATAAGAAGTTTGAGTATTTAAAGTAACGGGAAAATTCTCAATAAATTTGTGTATTTTGTATGGAGCGCCTAATGCTTAGAGAATAGGAATTTAACGGAACCGTCACCACGCGAGTCGAACTCGCACTTGTCCGGTTTTTCTTAATAAAAACCGCCAACTGTCTTGCGCTTCAACCATAATGCCTCTCGCGGCGCTCTCTAGTCCGAGGTTATTTTTGACGTATTAATGTTTATTAACATCGATGATTATAAAACAGCTAACATAAGTGTTCGGGGGACGGTAATTTGTCACTCAATACTCAATACTCAATACTCAATAGTTTATTGCAATTTCACAAGTAGTTGTACAGGTGGTAAACTTATAAGCTAGAACTTTGTGAACCCTGTTGGGCACTGCAATATTATTATTATTACACACACTTACAAAAGCACAGAATCAATAGATAATAATAATTCGATTATAATTGGTCGTTAAAAAATTCGCTTACAGTGTAGTATGACTTAACTAATAACAACTGTTTAATTTTATTTATATATAATTTATCATTTTCTTCTTCTTTTATAGAGTTCGGGAGGTGGTTGTATATTTTAATAGACATTACTAGGGGGCCTGATGATAGTAGTTTAAGTTTACAAGGTGGTGGGATTAGTCTATTCTTATTACGGATCGGTCGTGTAGAGGTTATGTCCCCTCGTTTTGTATAGAATTCCCTATGCTTTCGAACGAACTTACACATTTCTAATATGTATATAGATGTAAGGGTCAGCAGTCCAAGTTCAGAAAAGTAAGGCTTGTGGCTTTCGATTTCGTCAAGGGTTTTGTTTATTAAGATGCGAATAAGCTTTTTCTGAAGGATAAAAAGTAATGGAGCGTTGGTACTGTTACCCCATAAAATAATACCGTAATTTAGCCAGGCATATGCATACCCGTAGTATGTTGTTAGGGCTGTCTCCAAATTTGTGGTAATTTTAACCTCCCGAAGCGCATAGACGAATTGAGAAATTTTTTTCCTAATTTTTTCTATATGGGATTTCCAATTCATGTGGCTGTCTATATCTAAACCCAATAGTGTAGAGCTTTGCACGACTTCTAGCTGCGTATTTTCGTAGGTGTAGTCTATTTCTAGTGGCGCTTTCTGGTATGGGTAGAATGCAATTATTTTGGTTTTTTTATAGTTAATTTCGAGGTTGTGGTCTCTCATCCAGGAACTAATTACATTTAAGTTAACTGTAAGTTTTTCATTCACGTCTTGATGGTTTTGGCAAGCTGTAATTAGTGATACATCATCGGCAAATAACACACAGGGATCATTTATGATTTTGGGGAGATCATTGATGTAAATAAGGAAAAGTAAACATCCAATAACGCTCCCTTGCGGAATAGAAGCGTTAAGAGTTTCAGAATTCGATTTTATAGTTTGTATTTCTACTGTTTGTACTCAAACCCTGCGAATGGTTTTCTTGCCATGTCGCACTTTTTCTTATGAGAAATAAAATAACCTTTAAAACAGGGCAGCAACTTTTTGGGGGCAGCATAAGGCAGGCTCGTTAACTCAAAAAAACTTTTACATTTAAGATTATAGTAGTTAAGACTGTAATTTATTTATTTATTTAATCGTATGGTATATACAAGAAATAGGCATTTAGTAAGAATTACAATGTCATAAAATGTTAAATTAGATGTCAACATTCAGGGTGTTGAGCCACGCAGGTGCGTCAGGTGTTAGACGCAGCAGGTCTTCCGGCGGTCCCGAGTACGAATGCAAAGGGCATCGCTGAATTATGTGTTCCATAGTCTGGACTTCTTCACCACACTCGCACATTGCAGACTCTTTCCATCCCTATTTGTGTAAGAGGTAATTGCAACCGTGACCCGTTCTGAGTCTATTTAAGCGACACCATTGTCTGCGGGGGAGGTCGGATCCTAATAAATTGCAGGTTGGGTCTATGGCTGCCATATGAGAACCTACAGTAGCGGCGGTCCATTCAGCTTTCCAAGCCTCGGTCATATTAAAGCTATTGAGGCTCTGAGCAGCAGCATACGCAGGATTTCGGGACTTTAGACGTTGGGGCGGGGGGTAGAAGAACTCATTGTGTATCGGCAGTGTTGTTTTGATCGTTTTGTTAGCTTTGATCTTCTCAGCTTCTCTTTTGAGTGCGTGTTTTCTCCTCAGATGTGGGGGTGCTATGTGGCATAGTGTTGGCAGCCAATGGGAAGGGGTGGACTTAACTGTTCCTGATATACACCGCATAGTCTCGTTTAATTTGGTAACCACCTTCACCACATTTTCTGACCACACTGGGGCACAGTACTCCGCCGCCGAATATACCAGAGCGATACCAGTAGTACGCAGACACTCGGCGGATGCTCCCCAGGAGGTTCCACATAGCCTATGCAGGATATTGTTACGCGTTGATAATTTCTGGGAGAGCTTCGTAAAATGTTCCCTATACATGAGAGATCTGTCCAGAATGATTACGAGGTATTTTGGGCATTGGTTATATTTGAGCTTTTCCCCGTTGAAAAAGACCGTAACAAACACAGAGGCGAAAAAAGAATAGGCAAAGATTGCGATGAATGCGAACACAAATGCGATTGGCTCACAGAGCATTATGACTAGAGATGTTGGACCCTCAGTCCGCATCTTGCAGATTAATATAGAAGGAATAAGTGCTGCAAAAAGCAGACTGTAGGTAATTAAACCCTAATTATTGTATAGTAATTATAGCTTTGTAAGTTTATAAGTTTGTATGTGTTGGGTAATCTCCGCACCTGCTTACCCGATTTCATTTTTGGGGTTCCGTACCTCAAAAGGATAAAACGGAACCCTTATTTTCTTCGCAACTACCCAAAGACCTAAAGATCCAAAGACCCAAAGATGGACGCGTAAAGTAAATTAATGAATTCTGAACAAGGGAGCCACTTTTAGGGGGTAAACTGGAAAATTAAAAAAAAAAGTTTTACAAACTGTATTGTGTGACATATCAAATGAAAGAGGTTGAGGAGGTTGTATCTCAGTTTTTTTTTATATAATTTTAGCAACAACAGATTTGAAATAATTTAGGAAAAAAGACGAAAATTGACCATCCCTTATCTCCGAAACTACTAGGCTTAAAATTCTGAAAAAAATATGGACAATGGTTCCTTGTCTAAAGATTACAGGAAAACCTATAAGAAGTTTGAGTATTCAAAGTAACGGGAAAATTCTCAATATTTTTGTGTATTTTGTATGGAGCGCCTGACGCTTAGAGCATAGCAATTTTTACGTATAATACGGAACCCTCACTAGGCGAGTTGAACTCGCACTTGTCCGGTTTTTTTGTACCATGCTTGGACTTTCTGGATGATAATAGTAATAGGCTATGTTATATCCCGCGGGTTTGTTTCCCTGTCTTATTTGCAATATGCGGGTGGACCGCGCCGCGCGGGCAGCTAGTATAAATACGGTGGCATGGGGGTTACTTTGATTCGGGGGGTGACTTTGATCAAATAGGGTTTTCTCCGAAATTGTTATAGTTCTACTTTTATACTACATTCTAAATTTTCAAAGTAGTCCCATTTTTTCCTAAAGTAATCCTGGTTTAGGTACCTATGAAGTAATTGCGCATACAATGATATTCATTAACATCTGCACCTTATTATAAAATTTCAATGATTTTGACTTCATTTCTTATAGATTTGACACAATCGTAAAATACAACCTGTCTACGATTTTGCAATAAAATCAACTTTAAGTACCTTGTTCACCAGTTCCACTAAGTCTCCGTTAGCAAGCAGATTTAGTTCGTTTCAACATCTTGACAACTAGGAGTAAACACACTAACTCTTACACTGCCGTCGCTATACGTATTTGAAATAATAATGTATGTTAGGAAGAATTTATACAACTTCCCATCGAACACTGATAGGCCCAAGGTTACCAGGAGCAAAGGGAAGCCCAGAACAATTTTTTACAGACTAGTAAAAGCGAAAAAGTCGTTCTTGGGAATTGTACAATAAAATTCCAAAACACATTACCGAACTTACTGACTCTAAATTCAAATCTGTCGTAAAACAGACACTTATTTCAAAAGCATATTATAAGATAAACGATTACATCATGGATAGGGAATTAGGCAGTGGTAAAGTTTTGCACTAGATATCTTCCGCAAAATGAATAGGCTTTCTACTGTAGCAATGTAATTTTATAATAGGTACTCTGATACTGAAATGATATATTGTATACAGTTTTGAAAAAATTACACCGCCGAGTTTTTTACGCCGGTTCTTCTCGAGGCAGAGGTTTTCTTTCCGAAGCGCTGGTAGTTTATCGACATTTAAAGATGCATGTTATATGCCTAAATTGAAGAATAAATCACTTTGACTTTAAACTCCACTACAAACAGTCGAGTTCTCCAATATCTATACAGAAAACCTTTCGAAAATTTCTATACACCGTCTTTATTGTTGATGACATACGACGCATGTGCAGATATATTTGAAATCTTATCTCTACAGATATTGGATTGGAGAACTCGACTGTACCTTGGAAACCCTGCCGGAATATGATATGATCGGAAATTTAATATTTTATTGGTAATCTTGAGCTTCATTTGCAATCGAAATGGATCACATCCTTTGAGGTATCATAACAGTCTTTGTGTTGCAGACAATAACAACACAAACGTCTGTTATAAGAGAATAAAAATAGATAGCTTAATGTAGTAAAAACCAAAACTGTAGGAGTATATAGTGCATTTTTTTAGCATTAGAAAGACGGATAAAGCACGAAGCACGAGGTCTTTTATACAAGACACTTTATGCCACACAATTGTCAAAGTATCTCAAACAGCCATTAAAAAAGACTTATTGTTGTCGACCCTAAAATAATAGAATTGTTTTCATTATTTATATCTAAATAATACTTAAAACAATATATTTATTTTGAAAGTATTTAATTTTTTGACTCTGTTATTCTAAATTTCGTTATTCAGTTCTGGAAAGGTTGCATAATAAAAAACCTGAAGAAGAAGAGGTTTGAAACGATCGGTTCGTTTTTTTCGCTGTCGACATTGTCAAAATTATCAATCGTATCACGTTCGTTTTCTTGGTAATCAACAAATTGTTGAAGTCAGATTAATTTATTAATAAATATTAAGATTTTATTTTTCACTGTGTGTGGTGTTGTGCGGACTGCGATGGACCAACCAGAGGCAAGGCCAAGTGGCTTGCAAAAAAGACCGACTTGTTCTCCCCCGAACGTTTTGCCTTCACCAAAAGCAAAGAAACAGAAACAAAGTTCATTAACAACAAATGAGAAACGTATGGGGGTCAACATTTACAAGTTGATGTGTGAACTTTGCAGCAAGGATGAATTGGAGAGCTGCAGAGTTTGATGACAATATCTTCAAGTGACGAATTGGTAAATAAGTGGCAGGAGTACAATCAACTTTTTCTCTCAATTACTCTTACTTCTTGCTGCTCGCTCCTGTACTAAATTACATAGTTTATCGATATTATTTTTTTATATTTCTTATATAGTTTTATTAACATAATTAATTGATGTAGAAATACGTACTTTTTATATATTACATAGGAAAAATACAAAATACCTAACATAGGCCTGTTAAGTTCTCGTTCTTGAAGGACTTCGTAACGTAACATCTAATAAATGTGCCAAGCAGAAAAGGTTGACGACGACTGCTTCTTTGTTTACCGTATTTCTAATCCTAAAGAAAACGGACTATAGTCTGTTAAAAATGCATCTTATACGCAGATCATGTAGTCAATTACGTTTACGTTCGTGTGAAATAATTTACTTTTAGAGTTTAAAGCGAGATATGCTCAAGCTGAAATTAGTTTTGCTAGGGCGGAAGGTCTAAACCTTTACAAGCTTTTTAGCTTGGACTGTTCATGTGTATGTTGTCCTTATGTGTATATTTTCCGGTATTCAATCAAAAAAAAAATCGAACGAAGCTTCAGCTTGGGACGAAAATTGTTTGTCTGTCCAGTGTCCGGTGTCAGTCCCGCTGTTCTCCTCTACATACACGTCGCATTTCTCAACCGATACACGTGAAAGGTTCGTTAATTATAAAGTTTTTTTTGTCAAGTCACTTTTTTGAAATACAAAAAAAAAATTGAAAAAAGACAGGCTCGTGTGTTCTACAGCCCACAGAGCCACTAACTTGGCCAATGCCCGTATATTATATTAATAATCTAATTAGGCCATCGAATTAAAATATTTCTACAAAAGGAAAGCTATAATCAACACATTACGACGTCGGGCTGGAAGTGGCGACAGTGATCGCTTTCGCCTTGACTCCTGGCACGTAGCTTAGACCGGCAATAAAAAATTGCTTGTCATTGCAACACAACGAACTCACCAATCAGGCAGAGAGAAACAGAGCACTTACGAAATTTTACCCTCGAGCTTGCCAAACGGGGTTTTTAACTAAAACTTTTCTTTGCCCGTTTTGTGACAAATAATTCAGTTCATCCGTACGAATATAATAAATGCGAACGTGTGTCTGTCTGTCTCCTAAGGGGATGAAAGGGGGGGTGAAAGTTTGTATGGAGTTACGATATAAACGAGTTCCACGCGGACGGAGTCTTCTATAAGTTTCGGATGAAAATACTCGTGATAGTATTTAATTCTTGTTGGGGCTTAGCTGCGGGCTACAAACGGGGTCGCAGGAAGCGGATTGTTAACGGCCATCGGATAAGGTGGTTACCGGTGAATATATTGAATAAACAGTCATCGATCAAGTAGCGGGAGGGTTATCGGGGCGTAGTGGATTGGACGGTGGAACGGGCTTCCCATTAAAAACTACATTAGCCTTATGACGACTTTGTGACATAGCGAGTAAATGCTGCCATCAAATAAACATTCCCCTGCAGTTTTATTACTGAAAAGAAAAGTGATATATTGAATTGACGCCAGTGGAAATTCTTCTTCTTCATATGTGAGTAAAAACCGGTTGTCATCTTATGAAAAGGTTCTTTTCTCGCAAATGTGTTGAAAAACATCGTATACAATGAGCTTTGATAATTATACCCCCGGCTCTCTTATCACGCTCACCTGCGGCTCGCGTGAACATATATTATTCCGCTTCAGATGTAATGCATTAATTTCTTGACGCTCCCTTAATTGCCTTTTATAATGTATGTATGTATATTAGGGATTAATATTTTATGTTTTGTTTATAGTTTTATTTATGGTTACATTGATTTAGTATAAGTAACTAGATACACAATCAGCCGAAAAAAGTGGCCGTCCAAAAGAACCGCGCGATCGACACTTGCGGCTCTTTTGCGTTTAGTCTGGTTTCGACCGTGAGACTTGACGGTTGTCAAAAATGACAAAAATGATCTGTGATAAATTTCGTTAATAGCAAATATAGCAATAGAAAAAAAATAAAAAAGGATTGGATATATTTCTTTAACTAAGTTCTATTGATAGCGTAAAGAATTTCATGTAAACTCATTGGCATTTCATGGTTTTGAATAAATAATTTCGTTAGTACAAATGACAGATTATCACGGAACAAAAACCTACTGAGTCAGTACCTACTTATTAGATTTTTTTATGGAGTAGTACAGTTATGTTATTTGTGGTTTTCAATTTAAAATTCCCAAGAAATCCTTAGCGATGTGCAAAGTAGGCCGCAGTTATAGGCTTATAGCACGAGATAGGAGACATCAACGACGAAGAGTGGTGACGACTTCGTCGTGTGTTTATTTTTCAAGTTTATATGAATCTTGTAAAAATAAATGTTTAACTAAAGATAAATTGATATTCAGATTGTAAGTCATTATTATATGTCGCAAAGGGACTAATTAGATACGTCAAATATACCACGCTAAAATGATCTACATACCTAGTTCTTATTCCCTTTTCACTAGTCGTGCGTAGAATTTTTAAGGAGTTTGACAGCTGCACTGATAATACGTAATGCCCCCCGAACAATGTTTTGTGTATATGTATTTATAAAAAAAAAGAACGTGTATTTATGTTTTTCGTCTTCCTGTTTAAATAAATAAAATATTATAGATTTTATTCATTAAAATGTGACATGTAAAATACTTCCAAACAGCAAAAATCCGCAACATACTTCGTCAATCATTTAAAAATGACTGTATTGTTTATACAATATTATTAAAATAATTTTATAATGCGACTCCATTCATTCGCTATTTAGTTTTGACGTGAGCAATCAAGTCACATTATGATAAAATCTCAATAAACTAAAAAGTTTTTAATCTGTTTGATGCTAATTCGCTAATATGGCCCTTACAGCTTAAAACACTAAGTTCTCTTTTATATGAAGCATATATCTCAACGCAGGTTATAAGTAAACGCGATTGGCATCAACTGAAATATAGCTAGAGTTGTCAAATTGGGGCACATTTCTTGAAATTTTTGTTCGACATTGTGCGTCTATTTACTTTATTATACGTCAATGTATGGTTATGATTATTTCTGTACCTACGAAGAAGAAAACAAGTAGGTATCCACGCTAGGTTGTCTAAATAATTCTTATAAATTATGTATTCAGTTTGGGAGCTGGCCACTAAAAACCAGCGGTATTTCTTCAAAACGTGATAATCACATCGCCGTGCCATTTTGCTAAAATATTACCCTAAATTTCCATTTTCTTTTTAAACGCTTGAAGATTTTTCTAAACGGCTTTTATATAAATATTCAAGTGTTAAATTTAGTGGAAAAGACTTTGTCCCTCCGCTAAAATAATATAGGCAGCAATTTTTTGTAACCGTAGGTACCTGGGTCGTTCTTCTTTTTTACCGACAATGAACCGAGGTTTTTCTGTTTTTTTTTTTTTTTGTTTTTGAACTATCGAAAATTGTACTTTTGAATAGCGATTTTTAAAAAAATGCATAGGTTTCTTCATTAGAACTAATTAAAGTTTCCTTTCTGGCCAATATAATTATTTTTTACGGTTGGTTTTAAAAATAAATATGTGACAAAGTGGACTCTTTCAGTGGGGACCACATTTTGGTTTACCACTATGTCACGGCATTCCACGAGCAAAAAAAACCGTTTAAAAAATGCTAGTTAGAAAAGGTGAAATATTAAATAATACTAATTAATAAAATATTATGGACGTTCATTCGAAAATTATAAAACCGGAAACATAATTATTCAAATGAGATGCCTTAATAAGACGAAGGACAGGCTATTGTCGGTCGAAAAGAAGAACGACCCACCTACCATTGGAGGCACTATAAAAAAATCCTTATATTTTCATAATGGTGTATGGTTTAGCTTAATTTCTTGGTAAACGTAAGTACACGTAGCATTTACGCCAAAATGATTTCCGTCGAGGAAACTAATTAGTACCTTGTTTTTTGATGTTATCTATGTATGAGTGTTTTCGATCTTTCACATTGTAGGCCCGACATGATAAAAAATATGGGTACGAATGACTCGAAAGTCTTAATCTAACATAAGTCTGAATAACCCATCTCCTTAATCTCGCAGCAAACTGACACCCCGTTGAAAATCACAACACTGACTCGGTGGTCTAAAGACTGAGTTCTAACAAAACAGAACGTGGATCTTTCCTATTCTGCGCCACTTCCCTGGCGGTCAAATCTAGAAAACGCTCTATTGGCCGCGCCAAATGCTGCTGGAGTTACGAAGCACTTAAAAATCTGAATGATAGATTTTTAAACACCTACATACCAAATCAGTCCACCTTGTCTACCCATACTGCACCTGCCGGTACGTGGTCACCACCCAAGAACCTTTCCGCCCTAAAGGCCATCGGTTCTACGTGCAATGATGTACTCCGCCTCTTAAGTTTAGCGATTCAGAGGACTATATCGATTACCTTGGTTCTGCTGCTGATGACCTGGTAAAGGTCGCGGGAGTCCAATTGATGCGGGTGGCGCGGGACCGGTCATTGTGGCACGCTTTGGGGAGGGCATTGTCCAGCAGTGAACGTCTTTCGGCTGATATGATGATGATGTTGACATACCAAATATCCTATGTTACTCCAACAGAGCTCTGTGCTGTGCTGGGGTGGATCTCTAAATCCCTTCTACACGTAAGAACACTATGGATAACTTTTTTTTTTTTGACGAAGTGGAAATGCACTTACGCATCCCCCCTCAGCCTGGGGAAGCTATATAGGGGGGTATGTGGGACTCTCACCCTCCGGCCAACTCTATTTAAAGAGAAGGGGGAGGGAGTCTACCCACTAAATAAAACCACTCCGGCGTTTCCGTCTCTGCCGTTGATGGGAGCGCCATGGGATCGCGAGCATGTCACCATGACGCCCCCCGGCGGTCCTGGCTAACATGTGCCAGGATACCCGCGCCAAAGGAGGGGATGGTCAGGAACGCTTGAATGGATAATTTACCTGTAAGTAATACCGCAGATCTTTCCCCCGGCAGAGCAGGGGGCCGCCCGAGTCGCCGGCGCAGGAGTCCCGGCGCCCGCGCCCCGCGCACACCATATTGTCCGTGATCGCGTATTGCCAGTACGAGCGACGGCACACACCCTGCTGGATCGTAGATACCTGTCAGAGTGAGAAAACCGTGTGTTAACTTCATTTTGAGACAAGCTTTTATTGTAGACTATATTTTTGCCGGAAGGGATATGATTTTAGCAGTTTTGTATTTACAGTAAGCGTAAGCGATTAAGATACTGAACTGATATTGATAAATGAGGTGTCAATCGATTCGAAATTAGGCTTTGGGTGACATTTTCGTGTGATTTTTTCAGTAAGTTTTCCTTAGTCGGGTTTGAAATTTTTGAACTTTTTATGCTTGATTGTCCAGTTCTCAAGTATACTAATTGTGATAAATGTAAAAGTTCAGTTTTATATAATACAGCTGGTTATTAATGTGTTGCCAGACCTCTTTAGTCCCATTTAGTAGCCAGATTTGGTAGCTGGCTTCCAAATCATTTCTCCGATTTGGAAGCCAGCTACCAAATCTGGCTACTAAATGGGACTAAAGAGGTCTGGCAACACATTAATAACCAGCTGTATTATATAAAACTGAACTTTCCGATTCGAAGCTGGCTACGAAACGGGAATTCTTAAGTCCCATCTCGTAGCTAGATTAAGTAGCTAGCTACCAAATCTGGCTACGAGATGGGACTAAAGGGCCAAACGATCCTGTATTGTCTTTCATCAAACCACCTTGATTGCATATTAATACATTTATTGCATTATCATCGAAATTACGGAGGTAAAACAATTAATTTCTCAATTCGCAGGTTTATGCATTCATTTGTATGCAATCTTGTGGTTTAATTGAATATTGGTCGGATTGCATTCAAAATCGATAAGTACCTGAATGTCTCGACGGTATTTTAATGCCTCCCGTAACAGAAGTAGTTTGACGATTGTGCAAGAAAGTCGCCAATTAAAGTGTGTATGTTATGTACCAAAACTTTCATTTTAACAGAAATTAAATTCAATATTACTAATTAGAGCTGTAAAACTCGCGAGTCTTATTTTTAAAAAATCGGAAAAGTGACAAAAAACCTTTATATCTAATTAACAAACCTGCTCACAAAGTTTCACGAAAATCGGTTGAGAAATGAGACCTGTAGAGAAGAACAGCCGGACAGCGTGACAGCGTGACAGACACCGGATATACCTACGAACGATTTTCGGCCCAAGCTGAATCATAGAATTTCGTTCGCTTCACTCGCTCGTTCGATGACGATGTTTTTGAGATTATGATTTTTAAGGAAAGACAGACGTGACAAAAACCAAGCCGTTTTACCCAAGTACTTACACATAATTTATCTCAAAAGAAATTGTTGCAAAAGCTTCGCTTCCTGTCAGGATTTTAACCAAGATTTCACCTCAACCAACATGCCACAGCTACTCAAACTTTGTTAAACTCATTACTCGCATAATTTATGAGAAGTAGAAAATCCCTCGAATGCGATGTCATAACTTCATAAGCATACCAACTTTGTACTTAAATTAACAACACAGATTTGGTGACGGGGAGCGAATCTACGTTTTAATTTGTTGTTAGGGTAGGTGGATCATTCTTCTTTTTTACCTACAATTACCTGTCCTCATTTTACCGTACGTCATTAGTTAGAGTATTGATTATTAATATTTTAGTGTTTGAATATACGTCCATGTATTTATTCATCTATTAGTACTAGGTAAATAGTCTTTCACTTTCTCTATCTAGTGCTTTTTTTATAAGTTTGTTATTCATAGAAACGCGTGACAGAGTGGTAATCCAAAATGTGGTCTCCGCTGAAAACGGCCACCCTGTCACAGTATTTTCTGAAAAACTACCATAAATAAAAAAAACATTATCGCCACGGAAATAATCATTAATTAGTCCTAATAAAAAAAAACATGCAACGTTTATTAAAATCAAACATTAAAACCAGAATTATCAATAGGTATTTGAAAAACGCAGAAAAACAAAAATTACGATATACTGTAGGTAAAAACGAAAAACGACCCAGGTATCTACACATTGGCGGTAACAGATATATGTAGATTATGTACAGTCAAGTACTGCCGTGCGGTTTGGCTTGCTTCCATCGACATACCCAATCCAATGTTTCTTTTGTTTTGGCAGACTACACTCATTGGCCTTGCCTAATATTCTTACTTACCAGACAATTTATTTTTATTGTACGTATTATGACTAACCACTAATATAACTAGTGTTGTAAACGACTCGAGTTCTGGGAGTATTAAGAGTGCGACTCGGAAGTCAAATAAGGAGACTCGACTCCTGTTGTTTGCCTCTGCTCTTATATTCGTTGTTTTCTGTACTGCTACTATTTTGTGGAAAGGTTCTCGAGTGGCGACCACGTTCCGGAAGACGTAGGGCATAGATGTGGGTTGGTTTCCTATGTGATTTTAAATAACTTGAAGCAATAATTTTCTGGATCATTTTGCTGATAGATAGTCTAGACATTAAGGACCACCGTGGCATACTTAACTCCAGGGATGGGAAGCTGTTTTTTCAAAAATCCCCGAAGTAGTCTAACATTTTGAATTATTTTAGGCTCTTAATGTAGGACTCTATCGTTTATTTAGGTAACATATTCGTATTATTAGACTTCCCGATCAAAAATGATATCATAACCAAAGAACGAAATAATACCGGTTTCATTTGTATGGAGAAAATACCGGTATCCGATCCCTGCTTAACTCCACTTCTGGTTGTTTCGTGGATTTAGGTATATTTATGCGTTTAACTACGTCCTATAGGGCTTGAATTCATCATGTATTTATTTGAACGTGGAAAAAACTACTCCCTTACTCTCATCACTAGGATTCAATTGCTACTGGACATAGCGTGGACTGCACACTGCAAATATCTCTGTATACCGTATCTCTTAGGTTAATATACACTTAGATATGATAAGCTAATACGTTACTTTTAGTTTATCGGATCCACTGAAAATCGGATCCACTCATGCTGAGTGGACTCCTTTTTTGAAACAACACTAGATTCCTTTTTTTAAGCCTTATGTGATGTATACATATATATTCCTGTTGTTGTTCCAAGCTAAATTTATATATTATTCTATTCTATTCTACTGTTACATACTTATTTTTTATATAGATCGATAAATAGTGTGAATTTCTGATATCCAATTTTTTTATCGTAAATTGTAAGGTTTCCAATTTTCTAAATCGAATGACTTTTTTATTAAACTATTGCAATCCACACTAGTTGAACTCGTTTATGTTTTTTTGTTCAACTCCGCTGTTAACAATGTTAACGAGACCATATATTTCCCTAAGGCCATGCCCTATTAGCAATCTGCATTTATTGTCATTCAGCATATAAATGGAAAATCATCAACTCGAAATCATACGTCGCATCTGGAATCATCCACATAGAAAATCGTTGAGCATGAATAATGCTAAAAATGAAATGATGTTACACAGAAATTAACGAGTGAAATTGACAAGTTGATATTCGAGCATTCCTTTAAAACTTTTGTACAAATTAGAATTTTTACTTTGAATTTTGTTTTAATCACAAATAAAATAGTAACGACATAGAAAAATTAAATGTGTGCCTCAATTTACGTCCTTAATTTGTAAAAACATTATTAGAAATGCTCATTCATCGAAAGAAATACGTCCATTTGGAAATAAGGTATAGTCTGCAGCAGAAGTAGCTAAGCGGGCCTAGTGCTCAAATTGATCTGCACACGGACTCTAATGTCAAGAGAATAAGGTTCTGTGCAGATCATTCTGAGCATGTTAAAGTGCTTAGCTACTTCTGCTGCTGACTGTACACGATCCAAAATATGAACAATTGAAAATATGTCATAAAGGGTATCCCAAAAGTCAACGTGAAGCTAGTTATCAAAAACAAAACAACCAAGTCATGTACATATTTAAAAAGTTACAGGCATAGATACCCCTCCGGGAAAGAGGAGTGTCGAAATTTTTGGAGACTATCACCCGATACACAGCGAGCTGCCGGTTCGCTGGCATTACCTACATTGAGGGGGGGTTAAACTAGCGTGTATTTTTCTTAAGTAGATTCGTACCTACATCTATCATAAAACTGTGAAGGCAAACGCCTTTAAAATAATATGTTACGTCCGCACCGTGAGTAGACCGATGAGCTGGTAAAGACAAGGTGCACTGATGACCTGGTAAAGGTCGTGGAAATCCGCTCCGGGTGGCGCAGGACCGGTCATTGTGGCGCTCTTTGGGGGAGGCTTATGTCCAGCAGTAAACGTCTTTCGGCTAATATCCTGTGTTATTTTTTATACCTGGTATCTTCTATGCATGTACGAATGATGTGCACATGTAGATGAAAATGTAGACTTCCTCACCTGTGCCTCGTGCAATATCCTCGTGCCGTGTACGTCGGTGGACCGTCTCTTGCCCCAGCCCAGAATGACGCAGCTGGTGTGCGGCGAGAGGGTCTCCGTCTCAGTGGGGAGGCACGCGATCCCGTGCCCTAGGTCCGGGCGGGCTGGGCCGGGTAACCTGATACAAAGCCGAAGATTAAGTTCTTCTATTTTCCTTAGACGGGCTGATTAACGTTAAATATAGCGTCGATGTCGATTTGCAGTTTCGATCCAGTTATGTCAACTGCAAAAGAACTGCACTCAAACTGCACATTTGCAGCCTGAAAACAGTCGAAACGCAGTGCAGAGGAAGCAAACCCCCCTTTGAAGCGACCTTGACCCCATTATCAAAACAAACATAAAAGTTGATGCCTCAAAAGTTCCCCAGCTATTCACACAAATCAGTCTCGACCCATTACACACCTCAAATCAGGCCACTAGAAGTTTATTGATAAATGAAGCTATTCATAAGTCGACGAAGTCTTTCCACTCTATTAGCTGATGCATAAATCGTATGCTCATTGGAATAATGGCATATCCGGCTATTGCGGTTACAGTCAGGGGCTTGTTCGATTCGATCAGTAGCTTTTTTCATTAAAATTCAACATCAATGTGTTTTGCGCACACATTAAAGCCACAGACTGGCGTGGCCTGGCCGCGGCGGGCAATAGTGAACTTGTCATTATATAAGCCGTTCACGAAAAAAGTAGCCATCGAAAATTAAGTCTCTACTGTCACTCAGTAGGTCTAAATAGTTCAAACCGCAATTAGATAGCCAACTGAGTATTCTTTTTTATGTGTAAGAATCTAAAATCAATCCATTTTTTCCTTAAAAGTTGTGAAATCCTACATAATGCCAGTTAAGGCTAAAATGATTACATAGAAATGTGTCTACTTGTGGCATGATTTAAAACAATTTATGACCTGCATACGGTAGTCTGGAAAGATATTCGCGGAACATTATAGCATCGATAATCTATTTGAGTAAAGGAAAAAAAAGAACCTCTATGACCC
This sequence comes from Epinotia nisella, assembly GCA_932294315.1. Lineage (NCBI taxonomy): Eukaryota > Metazoa > Arthropoda > Insecta > Lepidoptera > Tortricidae > Epinotia > Epinotia nisella. Next base: position 17,112,915 of record OW028681.1, read on the forward strand.
AAACGTGAAAATTACATAATTTAAGACTACAATCCAGAGATTTAGCCCAAAAATGAATAGCAGCCTGATATAAATATCCATAACGCCACTCAAAACGATAAGTGAAGAGACCTTATTCTAATTAGATTAAAAAAAATGTTATTTCATATTGAAAACCTGAATTATATAACAATGGCTACTTTTTTTCGTGATCGCCTAACGCAGCGTACGTGAAAGTGCGCGCTCAACTTATTGAACTGCGATTGGAATAATTGACCTTACCTCAGCATTGCAACATCGTTGACGACCGTGTCAACATCGTATAGCGGGTGAATAACGGCTTCCGTGACCTTCATCTCCAGCTCGCCTCGGCTCCGCAGCAACAGGTCATGTTCGCCGAGACGGACGTACAGCCGCTTCCGTACGCAGTGCGCCGCAGTCACTACCCAGCGGAGGGATATTAGGGTACCTCCGCAGAATGCTTCCTGTGAATTGTGGAGATGTATTAGGATTAGATTTTGCGTGTGATTTCCTATACATCATTTCCAATGTGTTTGACCGTGCGAAGTGAGCTTTTAGTTAACTAGGCTTCGGCTCATTATAGCAGGTAGTCCGCATGCGGAGCTTAGAGATCACGCAGTCCTTTTTTAGGGTTCCGTAGCCAAAATGGCAAAAACGGAACCCTTATAGTTTCGTCATGTCCGTCTGTCCGTCTGTCCGTCTGTCCGTCTGTCCGTCTGTCCGTATGTCACAGGCATTTTACTCGAAAACTATAAGGTGTATTTGAATAAAATTTTGAGGATAGGTGTATTTTGTTAGCCGCTACATAGTTTTGTAATTAAAATGACAAAAAAAATTTTTTTAGGGGTGCACTCCATACATAAAACTAAAAGTCAAAATTTTTTTTTTCATTGTGACCCCCCGTGTGGCACATCAATCGATAGGCCTTTCAAAATAAGTATAAGGTTTCTTAGCATTTTTTTTGATTAAGTGAATAGGGTCGGAGATAATCGCCCCGAAAGTCACTAAAATTCTGTCCCCCCCCCTCTAATTTTTGAACGGTGTATTTTAAAAATATGGAAAAATTCATGGAGATAGGGCTTATTAATTTCATTCACCGAAAATTGTTTTGAACAAGATCGGTTCAGAGGTTTTCGAGATATTGCTGAAAAACTGCCTTCCTCAAAGAAAAGGACGTAAGTGCCGTAAAATTTCTGTGACGATACGACCTTTTTAATAGGCACGGAACCCTTCGTTTTGCGTGGTCCGACACGCACTTGGCCGGTTTTTTTCTTATAAGGGACAATAACAAGAAGTCAATTTTATGCTTAAATTTTGTAAGATTTGTGTTGTCTATTTACCCAACTACCGAAGGAAAGGAGGGTTATGTTTTTCGTATGTATGTATGTATCTATGTATGTGTGTATGTCTTATTCTTTGGCACGCCCTGCAGCCTAAAATATTTGCAAAAAAGCAGTTGGGTTTTTTGAAAAATCTTTTAATTATGCTTGTTTTAGTACGATCTTGATAAAATTATTTACCTTAATCGACTATATTATAATTCATAGTTAAGAGTCCCCAGCACGGTTGACTAAACTCGACTCTCCATACAAACGTAGTTCGGTTCTCAGTTTGAAACGGCATACTGGAATAACATGAAAATATTTTTATACACAATTGGATCCGCCATATCTAGGTCGGAACTAGTTTCTGTTGCTTTAAATTATAACAGCAATATAATATTAAAAAAAGATATGAGACTGCATGAAAAACATCCTATTCGGTCTATTTTTTTTTTTATTTAAATTTCTCACTACAGAAACAATTTTCTGATCTAGATATGGCGTATCCCATTCTGTATACAAAATTTCATGTTATTTTAGCATGATGTCATTTTAAAATGAGAACCAAACTACGTTTGTATGAACAGCCGAGCGTCCTGGCGGCATCCTTTTGAATACAAGCAGGATCGCTTTGATGATGTTACGATAAGCTGACAGTTTCATAAATATCCGTTTATTATGTTTGTGTCCAAAATTCAAAAATGTCATACTCGTAATGTTCATGCAGGATGGCAGTCATTAAGCTGTTGATGTTAGCGCAACAAAATTGAGTAAACACCACCCCCCAACCTGACTCAAATTTTCTCCGTGCTTTAATCTTGTCATCAATGTTTCAATGGAGATTACGTCGTTTCCATTAAACACTATAAAGGCTCCGTACTGAGGAACGTTTTTTCACAACAACGTGTGGCACATCATTCGAAAATTTTCCAAGGTAATGTGAGATAGTTCTTTGCATCGAAAGTATTCAAAAGCCGTAAAGTAGCCGTAACCCTTATGGGTCACTTTGTTGTCCGTCTGTCTGTCAAGACTCTTTATCTCGGGAACGCGTCGTATCGAGTTGAAATGAAAACCATATACTCAAAGTTTACAGTCCCTTGAAGCTGTGTAAAAATAAAAATAAAGATACGGCCCTTTATACCGTATAAAATTTATAGGGTAGGCACTTTCCGTTGACCTAGAACTATGAAATTTGGTTGAATTATTTCATAACAGTGATTTCCACACATAGCCAAACATGGCCGTGATTTTTAAACATAGTATAGCCGTAACCCGAGGGGTAATCACGTAACGTTTTGAACGCGCGTTGTAGATCCAACTGTCATTTTTTCATATAAAAAGTGTCATTTAGATCTACCTGACGCGCGTACAATGCGTAAGGACCTGGTCTCCTATAAATCACGTCGTACGCTGCGTCACAATGCTTACTATGGAGATGTACTGATGTGGCCGACGATAACAACAGTACATTCTCCATAGTAGGCATTGTGACGCAGCGTACGGCGTGATTTATAGGAGACCAGGGCCTTAGGCCTCTCACGGACTGGCGCGTCCTGGCTGCGGCGGAAAATAGTAAACTCATCATAAGCTGTCAAATTTTCTATTGTCCGCCACCGCAGGCCGCGCCGGTGTTGTGCAGGCCTTACGTGATCGACCCGCCGAAGGGTTTTCTCCTTACACGCCTGACGCCTCACGTCAATTTGATCAAAATGGCTAACTGACATTTGTAATATTAATTTTTGCCCGACTACGGCAGAGCCGAAAGAACAGAACCGAAAGGAAGGGATATGTTTTTAGCAGAGTATGTTTGTATTTACGTGTTTTCCACCGTAGCGTTTAAGATATTGAACTGATTTTGATAAAAGAGGTGTCAATCGATTCGAAATTATGTTCCGGGTTACATAAGCTACCTTTTGTATGAAAAACATTTTTTTTTTTTGTTACTTTTCCTAGTCGGGTTATAGTTTTTTAAACTGTTTATGCTTGTGCTTAAATTGTAATATTTAACGATTTACCCACCTCGTTACACAATTTGAGCACCTACTATCTAATTATATTATCAGCAGTAATACCCGATTTTGATAAAGGATATTATTATGTCATTCGACTCGTGTTATTAAATTGCGAAGACGAGTTTGGGATTGGAATAGCTGTCAGTTCGTACAAACTTTGACGTAATTATATAAAGTGTCACCTCCAATCCCATTCTAACCGCGGTTTGATAATACCCAAGTATACCTACTTGAGATGATTATTTGAGTTGAACGAATTGCATCAAAGCAGTCCATTCAAAAATCATCTGAATTTATAAATGAATCCGTCCAAGGTAGAAGATTCCAATTCCAATTACAGTTTTATAAATGGTTCTGTGATTTAGCAAAATCGAATACGTAATATCCGTTCTATATAACTGTTTATGACACGCATCCTTGATTTTATGTCTTTGGACCTTTGAAACGGCCGTAGATTATCCCGACAATCTAACCGGACCAAATATGACCGGCCATATCTTGCGTTATGTGCGATTAGAATGTCTGTCCAGAATACGAAACGAAATCTTCGCTTAGGGGTCTATCTCATAAGACGTTATGCATTGAAGTCTAATTTAAATTTGTAACTCGTGCTTGTGTCCACGTGCCCTAATAGGTATTCTATTTAGGAAATGACAACTGTCAATATTTATTAGCAGAAAAATGATCGGCCATATCTTGCGTTATGTGCGATTAGAATGTCTGTCCAGAATACGAAACGAAATCTTCGCTTAGGGGTCTATCTCATAAGACGTTATGCATTGAAGTCTAATTTAAATTTGTAACTCGTGCTTGTGTCCACGTGCCCTAATAGGTATTCTATTTAGGAAACGACAACTGTCAATATTTATTAGCAGAAAAATGAAAATGGAGAAATTAACAGATAGGTACTCTATAAATATTGTTAGTTGTCAAATATATCTTCATCCAATGATGTGTACAGTCGAGTTCTCCAATATCTATACAGACAACCTTTTAAAAATATCTGTACACAGACTTTATTATTACTGACATAAGACACATGTGTAGATATTTTTAAAAGGTGGTCTGTATACATATTGGAGAACTCAACTGTAATATAAAAAGAGGTAGATATGTTGTCTATAAGAAATTCCGTGTTTAAAAATGGCCACCAAATCTGACAGCAAACGTTTCCATTGACGACTTGAAACTGAGGCAAGTTGTGCCAATTAACACAATTTTAGTGTGCCATGTTTGGAGCGCTTATAACCTATCTACCTCTTTTTTATATTACATCATTGCTTTCCTCCTTGAAAATACTCTTGGAGGGCGTGCCTTGAATAGGGTAACTCATTTTAAATATCTGGGGCATATAGGAACCGAGGATGTCACAAACGATACCATATTGACAGGAAGCGCAGGGCACTTGCCAGTACGGCTGGTGTGAAACGAACGCTGTTCAGGTCTTATTGCCAAACATTTTATACGTGCAGACTGCGGATCAAATATACTAAACGAGCTTACAGTGCATTGTGCATCCAGTTTAATAACGGGTACAGAATGCTGATGGGGCTACCTCGATTTTGCAGTGCATCTGGGATTTGCGGTGGCTCGCGTGTATGATTTCCATGAAATAATGCGAAAACGTATATTTTTCCAGATGTGCCAAGTGACAGCCAGTTCCATCAGTTCTCTTGCCGAGATAGGGGAGAGGCTTGATAGTCCCTTTTACTGGCACCGGGGCTCAACACACTAATCTAAAATAAAAATTAACTAACATTTGTAACTAACTCTCTATAGATCATTGGTGTCCGAAATAAATGATGATTATTATTGTTATTAAAGAAGTGATCAGAATGTAACCCTGATCAATGTAAATTTTATTTAAATCCAATAGGTTCATTTAAATATGTAAATACCTTGATGCCTGAGTAAGTCAGGTCTTTATACCCTTTCAACTCATATTTGGATTCCACTCTGAAACACTATAAAGGTTTTTGCAAGATCGCAAATATACCTAATCCTCCTTAAACTTCCACAAACGTGCTTTTAGGAACAAGTCTTTTAAGCTTTTCAGGCGTTTACTCAAATAACTTGTAATACCCTTTTGTTGTAAAAGAATAAACGCTTTATTCTATTCACATTTTTATTCACAGCCGAGCTCTTTCATTTTAATTTTTGAAGTGGATACTTCTTTGCTCGCGTTCTTGTATAGGGGTACAGTTCAAAATGTATCACATGACTTCCGGAATAACTTTTTGTAGAGAAGCCTAATCTGATTTCAAATAATTGTTTGTTACAAGTTTTAATCCTTCTTTATTTGCCATTAGTTGATAATCACAAAATGTTATTTAGTTTATGTGGTGAACATGAAAATAATGCTGAAATGACCGGCATTTTCAATGTATCGCGAGTCAAATGAGCTACGTCACTCAATGTTGCCATATATACCGATTTATCTGTACTTATACAGATTTTAGTGAATTAATTCAGATATATATTTTACGGGTACACCACAATAGCAGATTCCTTTAAATAATAAAAACACTTTGAATTTAACAATTCATTGAAAATGCTTATCTAAGTAGATTTTCCCTTTAGATTGAAATCAATCGCAAATCCATGTGATACAATTTAGGACAGGGACAGTTATTATTATACCGATTAGTTATACCAGTCAGACTCGCACTTAGCCGGGTTTTTTATTATTAGGGTTCAATAGCCAATAAAGAAATATCCACTTAAACTTATATCACCGACACAACCTGCTTCTTTTTTAATTTGAACTTCATAGTCATGATTTCAGATCATCATCATCATTAGCCTATATACGTCCCACTGCTGGGCACAGGCCTCCTCTCATGAATGAGAGGGAACGGGCAGTAGTCCCCACGCTGGCCCAGTGCGGATTGGGGACTTCACATACCTCTTTGAATTTCTTCTCAGATGTATGCAGGTTTCCTCGCGATGTTTTCCTTCACCGAAAAGCTAACGATAAATATCAAGTGATATTCCGTACAGAAGTTCCGAAAAACTCATTGGTACTAGCTGGGATTCGAACCCACGACTGCCGTTTGACAGCCGCATGCCTGAACCACTAGGCCACCGTAGCTTACTTTAACTGATTTTCAGATACGTAACTATTATTTTAACTAAGCAGGTCGAAGTTTAGCGTCGTAATTTGATTTCAATGTGTTTCTCGCGATGATTCATTCTAATTGGTTCGCATTCCAGCAACCGTTTTTACTGGTCTATAGTGGTGGGCCGTAATTCTCTTAAATATATATTCATGAGAGGAGGCCTGTGCCCAGCAGTGGGACGGGTATTCTCTCCCAGACTACCTACTCGTACCATCCTCGTTTAGAATTGACCGGTAGATTTCACTAGCCGTTATGTAGGTACATACAAACCAAAGTTTATAAATCATTTGTACAATGGCGAACTTATCCATTTAAGGGATCTATTCCAGTTAACCTTTAAGCAGCAGAGCGAAAATACAAATAATAATATATACTTATTAGGATCTGGCCAAATACATCGGTCAAATGAGCATTTTTTAAAAGTTTGTACAAATTAAGGACGTATTTAGAAGCATACTCTTGCTTTTTTATTTCATTAGATACTTACTATTTTTTTTCCCTGATGTCGTTTCGATTTTCTATAGAATTATGAATATGAAATAAACTACTCAAATTCGTATAAAATAACTTAATTCATAAGTAACGAAATAAATAGGATATGTTACAATTGCGCCTTAATCGACGTCCTTACAAGCATGTTTAGACACGCTCAAATAGACCTGAAGAGGTTCAAACAATTCAATTTGTTGCCATTTTTCCACTGAGTGATTATATTCAATTCTATTTCTCCGTGCAGTAACGAATGCGTTCAAACAAGGCTATAGATGAGAAAATTGCGTGGCAAAGTGAGCTCCTGAAGTTATATTTATTTCTTTTGAAAGGTTTTCTTTAGCCATCCTTTGAACCAGTCCACAAGAATGTGCAAGTACAGTCAGCAGCGCAGAATAATACTTGGTGAAACATTAGCAGAAACCTGAATAAGGTTAGCACACAATAACAATACTCAAAACATAAATCCCACAATAACACTTTACGGTCGCGGTCTATACGCCAGCGGGCAGCGGAGAGATTCATTCATACATTGGAGCCAGTTCAATATATGAACGTCCGCTCCGCGACCACGTCCAGATCACAGCCTCACGGCTATAAGCTCTATAACTATAGCCATAACTTCGAGCGGCAACCGCCGTTGCGACCAAACGTGGCAGCGAGAGATCGGAGCGCTACCTCTCGCTCCATACCTTTGGCGTATTTCAGTTCTGGGGGTAGTCGCTCATAATACGTCCGACCGATGACTCGCGGGTTTTTTCCTGCAAGCGCCACCGTTAAGCGAACCCGTACCCCGTAACCCGTTGAGCAGCGGTGGCTGCCGCTACCGCTGCCTCTTTATGTTGTGGCCAAGCCCTAAGAAGTCATAGCGCGATTTTCACGAGACTCAAATAACCAGCCTCGAAACCGCCGGAAAAGCTTTTATTTTCTATGCTCCTGACCGAAAGTTAATAGCAGAGTGTTGAGCGTTTATTTTTAAAATTGCAGTGCAGCTTAAATGCCTACATATATGGTTCTGTTAGCTGTCAAAGTCAAAAACATTTATTGCAAGGCACATTACATTTAGAGAGATGGAATTAAGAATAGGTATACATGTGACGCCCTGCAAGGGCACAGCAACATAGTTAAGAGGACTAATTTATACTACTATCTATACATATAACTACCAATACACTACAGCTTTATTATTATTATAAAGGTTCAATAGAAGGCTGAAGAAAGGCTGTAGAACTCTGGCTCTGAACTCGAAGGCTGTCATTATTTTTTAAACTGAATCTACAAATACATCTTTACAATTAAAGAACCTGCTCACCAAATTACACGAGAATCGGTTGAGAAATGCGACCTGCAGAGGAGAACAGCTGGACATCCGGAAATACGAAAGAATTTTGCCCAAGCTGAAACGGAGAACTTGTTCGTTTCGCTCGCTCGTTCCATAAGTAACCACACACGAAATGAGAAACTCTTTATTTTTTGAAGTCAGCTGATATATTCCTATTTATAAATAATGAAACAAAATGTTGATAGATAATTTTATCATCATATAAATAAATGCTGGGTTCGCTTAGCCGTAACTCATGTTCCTTACAATAACGATTGTAATTTCACGCCCGAAAGGCTGCAATAATAAATTATTAACAAAGTTTTCAACCCACAACTTTACTACGAAGGATCCCACCGTGAATTCGGATTTAGTTGAAATATCTATTCGTATATTTACACAAGACATGTCCTGCACAGCGTTAATTAAATTGTAATCATTTAATTGTTAATATTTAGAGTTTTTTACTGTTTTCACTATAAGTCACTTTTGGTTATCTATGTATACTCGTACAGGATGGGCCCTGTAACAGGAGCAAAAAATTAAACGGTAGATAGTTAAGTTTCTGAGTAATTATTTCCAAGTAGATTTAATTTAAAAAATAACTTTTTTTTCTTTAAAATAATATACATAAATATATCTTACACAAATCGACCTAGTCCCAAACTAAGCAAAACTTGTACTATGGTGTCTATGGGTACTAGAAGACGATAAACATACTTACATAGAAAATTAATACTTAAATACATAGAAACCATCCATGTCTGAGTCTTGGATGTTTTCAGGATCTCTAGCTTCGTAGGCAGCGTCACTACCAACTAGGCTAAAGCGGTCGTAATAGCTTGCGGCAATGCCTGATAGTAATCAGCCACCGTAGCCTATGGCCGGTTGCAACTTCAGTGGAGTCACAAACACATTGCTGACCCTTAATTGATTTGAGGATTCGTTATATTTAGACAGTTTTTATTTATTGTATATGTAACTATATGTGCCTACAGTTTGTTTTTATGTTTTTTTTTTTGGCACGGATAAATGTTTTCTTTCTTTCTTAGTTAGAAACAAATGCAGCTCCCTCACTTCAACATAGCGCATCCTACAGCATAGCACTACACCGTACACCTACAGACCAACTGGTGATTTAAAAAATAACGACTGTGGTCATAGGGGGGCGATTGTTGATTTTCGAGCGCTCGACTCTTTCACTCGAAAACTGAAAAAAATGAATAAATACTATTTCAAGCGATCAAAAATTGATAAACGAGTGGTAAAAATTAAGTGCCTACAATTTCGACACTACAAACGTATTTACTCGTATTCAATTTTCGAGCACTCGAAAGTCAAAAATTGGTACCCAGGCTGCTCCAAATATGAGTGAGAAGACATTTCATGTGCGCCCACATCCAATAGATACTCTAGTAACTAACCTTATAGCGGTTAAGAACAGCGACCTGCCACGGCCACTTGCCGGGCGGCGCGGGCCTGCCACCGATGATGCGCAGCATGCCGCGCAGCCGCGCACGCGCCGCCCGATGCCCTAGATGCCCACATTCTGGCTGCGTCCCCGTCACCCGCGAGTCTTCCGGGTGAATCGCCATCGCTGGTGGCGGCATGGTTTCTACTGCGTGCGAGTGGGTGTTGGTTTTTTCTGGAATATGAATAGGTTTTGTTTCTAATCTATATAACTGGAATAAACCAATAGGCCTCTATTACAAAATGTAATGACATTGTTAAGGAGAGACACTGGCTATACAGGAGCGATACGGGAGTGGCTCAACCGCAAGTCTGGCATGTGAAACTTGCTTGCAAATAACAGGTGCTATGCTGGTGTCTCTTGGCTCGCTTATTTGGGAGAATTCTAAACCAGACTTCGTCATGAGTTTGAAATCCTTCCAACGTTTATTTAAGTTATAGAAATAGGGAGCAAAATAAAATTGGGGAAAGGAACATAGTAGAAAACTGCAGCCAAACAACTTATAATAAAATACTCTGCATGTCATTGTTTTTTTCCTTTATAAAAACGATATTATAAAATAACGCATTCATCATAAGCCCGTATTAAATCTGTAAAACATAAATCATGTTAGGTAAAGTGTTAGTACCGTGCAAGTTCACCTGGGTCCTTTCGGCGCATGCGTCCACGAATCCAGCGATGACAGAAGCTGCCCTCCAGGTAGCAGAAAGCGGTCTGCCGGATGACCTTCCTGCCACACAGCGCTGGCCGGCGGCAGTACCTGCCAGTGTAGCATGAAAAAAGTATCGATGAGTCCATATCGCTGAAATCGGCGGAATAATCGCTTTTGACAACGATCACACTTATCGGTGAGTTCATATCGCTAAAAACGCACAATCGGTCGCTATTTAAACCGCGCGATTCATAAATTTCATAATAAATAAATACATCCTAAAATATAGTAACCATGGCCTTTTCTTCGCCTTTCTTCATTATAGTATTTTTAATGATATAGATTTTCCGTGATATAGTTTATTCCTGATAAAATTTTCATGATAAAGTCTATTCGTGGTAAAAAATATCGTGTTAAAGTCGTTCGTGATAAATACACAAGTGAAAAATACAAGTGTCCCTGTGGCATTTTCGTCGACGAGCTAGGACACCACGGCTTGTCGTGCCAAATGAGCGCAGACCGCCTCTCTAACCATGCCGCCTTAAACGATATTATCCGCCGTACTCTTGCCACCGTCAACTCGCCAGCAATTCTTGAATCAAACGGCGTCTCAAGATGATGACGAGAGAGACGATGGCAAGAGACCCTGGACCCGTGGACGATGGGCCAAGTGTTAGTGTGGGACGCATGTTGTGTGAGGACATGGTGTTGACACGTTGGCACCTTCCCATCTTCCACGAATTTCTTCCAGGGCTGGCGGCGCCAATATTATTACAAAAAAGGCCACAAAATACAGGGGTCTCGGTTCTCAATACCATTATAGGGCATTCGGCGTCGAGAACCTTGGGCCTTGGGGTCCTAGCGCTTGAAAACTATTTAACGAGCTCAGTAAAAGGCTTGTCGACACTACAGGTCCCCAAAAAGCTGGCAGCTTTCTCGCACAGCTGAGTTTAAATTTTTAAGTTAGGTTTAGTTTCTAATATTATTATAATTGTGAATAGTTTATATTCATTCTCTTTGCATAATATGTATATATTATTTATAAACAAATCATTATGTACTTAACTATGGACATACCCGTTGCTTTTTTCAGCAGCCGGCAACAAGGAAAATTATTATTCAAACTCAAACACTTATTCGTGACAAACAATTACATAGAGAAAATAAAGGAAATAAATAAGTAATTATGACATATTAGGTTAAATTCAATATTAATAAAATCATGACGATTTGAATCCTGACAAAAAGTTTTCATTCGTCAAATAAATACCTAACCACGTTAATAACAAGAACCCATACAAAAAGGTCCACAGATTATCAGAAATCGTTTCGAGTATTAAACGGAACATTTTACATTGCTTTATTAAAACTAGTTAATGAATACTATTATTGTGACACGGGCGTCATATCATGGCTTAAATTTAATGTCGTGTTGTTTTCTGTAACGTTCATCATCATAATCGTCCATCATCGTCCCACTATATTTATTATTATTTATTATTATAATTACGAGTATTAGCGTTCACCTACTCTGAGAATAATCCTGTCTTCGAGTACCGCTACTTATTCCGGTCCCGTGCTAGTCTCATCCGGGAATTCGTCCGTTACTGAATGTTATTCCTCCGAATAATATATACAACTGGCCGTTGTGACTGTGACATTATCAAAATGGCCGATTGGTTGTCATGTCCCGATCTACTACAAAAGTAGTTAAATTGCGCCCCTGGTATTTATAGCTTGCACATTTTATTTTATGATGGGTCGTTGGTTCAGATCAATTTGAGATATTTAGTGGTGATATAAACCTTCCATGACGAGGCCGTTATATTGATTGGCCATAGTAATAAATACGTGGACCAACGTTTTACCCACCTTTCAAATAGTTTTGTCCACCTCAACAGCCATGAGTTTGGTTAATGAATACCTGGAGTTTTTACAGACTCTTTGGCAAAAGTATATTCCAACCATTTTTTATGACTTACACGTATCAAAATTTTGATCATCGTATATAGTCATATACCTATCATTGCGGCTTATACTTGATACACTAATACATGTTTGCCAAGATATCCTTTCTATTCAACTTCTTCAAGCAAAATATTGCTTAAAATCAGAACGTTGTACGTGTCTATGAAGCAGCTACATACATGACGCGTATCTTAAACACAGCATTAGATAAGAAAGCCCGAGCAACAGATTGGTAACAAGTAAAGGTTCAATTCATGTTAGATTATTGGTAGTCATTATATTATTATCGTTGAAGATAAATTCAAATGAGTATATGATTTCCTTTGATTAATATTTTCATTGTGCAACTTATTAAATGTGTGAATTGATTTATTTGTGCCTGGGTTTTTGCACCATCCCGTGTCTGGTCCTACGCCAGAACATACTTAAATAACCCTAATAAATAAAGTGTTCATCACAGTTCCATATTTCGTAGCTGCAATGTGCGTATCATAGAACGAACAAAACAAAAGATGACTCGAATGTTGTTTGTAGTATGCGCGTCCGCAAACGTTTTAACTGGTTAATTATCGATTCGATGTGACAGGTCCATTACGACAAGGTTACATCGCCTTAAATAAAGTTATATTCTAAACTCGGGACCCTTCATAAATTGTGCAAGCTACAGTATAGTACTGGCACGCAAACAAACCAGCTGGTCGATTACGTAACGCATTGAACGTGCTACCCAATAACTTGGAAAGCGGATTTATATGGGTGGATTGCAAAAAAATTGTACATAGTTAAGAGCCTTAATCTAATCTACGCTTTATTTTTTTTCCATTATGTAACGACAATTACCCGTACATACGAGCAACATTTTGTATATTTGTTTGTTTGTATATGGGTAAAAAATTCTTACAAGATGTACATTACGGCGCAAACTAGATGTAAATGACGGGGAAAAATCGATCCTTCAATTCCCAGGATGATCGCGGTCTCCCACCCAGGTACTATCTATTTATTAAATAAATACACATGTTCGTACGCCATAAGGACATAAGTTATTTGCAGAAATCGCGAAACGTCTGGTCGATGTAACTGGTGACCGAAGAGCTGGCGGCTTTCTCGCGCAACGCATCAGCATTGCAATTCAGCGAGGAAATGCCGCCAGCATCCTCGGTACAATGCCTCGAGGGCCTTTTTTAGATTTAACTTAGTTTTAATTTATCTTAGTTAATGTTAATTATAATCTTATATAAAAAAAAAAATAGAAATTTAAAAGTATATATAGATAAAAGATATAGCTGTAGGTACTATATTTATAAACTTGAAATCCTTGATAATATATGTTTATCATCTCATGTTTACGAAAATAAAGTTCTTTCATTTCATATGATGCTAGTTTAATACGTATTAATACATGGAGAAAACAAAGCATACTTTACAAATCTTCTATTTACTATTTACAACTTGAATGATTCCTCGTTCAAGTCGTCTTTCATAGTGCGTTTATTAATTCAAATTTCATTCGCCATTCCAAAAAGATCCAAACCAAAGTCGGTCTTCTATCCAATTCCAGTAATATATTTAATTATTTCTTCTGTTTAAAGCGCAATAAGTCTATTTAGGACAATACACAATTTATTTTCCCCGAGTAAATAAAAGGGTGCCAATGTTAAAAATTGTGTATGGTCAGGAAAACATTAAAATTACTATATTAAAAAACCGGCCAAGTGCGAGTCGGACTCGCGCACGAAGGGTTCCGTACCATTATCTATAAAAACGGCAAAAAAATCATGTCCATGTATGGAAGCCCCAGTCCGACTCGCACTTGGCCGGTTTTTTAGTATTTGATGTTATAGCGGCAACAGAAATACATAATCTGTGAAAATTTCAACTCTCTAGCTATCACGGTTCTTGAGATACAGCCTGGTGACAGACAGACGGACGGACGGACGGACGGACAGCGAAGTCTTAGTAATAGGGTCCCGTTTTTACCCGTTGGGTACGGAACCCTAAAAACACGAAGTTGACCCTACGAATCCATCAAGCCTGGGTTTCACAAACAATGAATTACGTTAATTAACAAAATAATAAAACCGGCCAAGTGCGTGTCGGACCACGCAAAACGAAGGGTTAAAAAGGTCGTATCGTCACAGAAATTTTACGGCACTTACGTCCTTTTCTTTGAGGAAGGCAGTTTTTCAGCAATATCTCGAAGACCTCTGAACCGATCTTGTTCAAAACAATTTTCGGTGAATGAAATTAATAAGCCCTATGTCTATGAATTTTTCCATATTTTTTAAATACACCGTTCAAAAATTAGAGAGGGGGGACAGAATTTTAGTGACTTTCGGGGCGATTATCTCCGACTCTATTCACTTAATCAAAAAAAATGCTAAGAAACCTTATATTTATTTTGAAAGGCCTATCGATTGATGTGCCACACGGGGGGTCACAATGAAAAAAAAAATTTTGACATATTTAGTTTTATGTATGGAGTGCACCCCTAAAAAAATTTTTTTTGTCATTTTAATTACAAAACTATGTAGCGGCTAACAAAATACACCTATCCTCAAAATTTTATTCAAATACACCTTATAGTTTTCGAGTAAAATGCCTGTGACATACGGACAGACGGACAGACGGACAGACGGACATGACGAAACTATAAGGGTTCCGTTTTTGCCATTTTGGCTACGAAACCCTAAAAACGGATTTACTCGTGCAGACTTTTCATTTGCCATGGAATTAATATGTTTTTTGTTTATTTAATTTTAAAACGTTATTCTAAAATGCTTTATTCAAAAATCCTACAAAGTTCCACCCGAAAGTATTTATACAGATATTAATGAAGCAGTCATCGTCTTTTTTGTGTGATTTATCTTTAATATTATAGAGCATATATAAATTAACCATAATGAAGATAAAAAAACTACTTTTCAGGACCCAATTAAGTTACTATTTTTTTGACGCGTTCCTGTTGGATTTTGTCTCAAGGCCATTACTTAAATGTTGATAAATCCGTTACACAGAAAAACTCGGGTATTATTTCCAAATTTGACAAGATTTCCATACAAGAGAAAGTTGCATTTCTGGTTATTTGATAGTGGTCCCTGAGCCCCTACCAAATAACTAAAGTTGCAACGAAAATCTGCAGGGACTTCGTCAAAAATTCAAACATGGAGGGGAGGATGCATGGAATATAAGCGCTGTTCAGAGTTGAAAAAAAACCGGACAAACGCGAGTCGGACTCGCCCACCGAGGGTTCCGTACAAAATTACAAATGTGTAGTTTTCAGATCTTTCCCTGTAGGTACTTGTTTTAGTATAAGGTGATATTACTTGCCAAATTTGACAGTTCTAGGTCAACGGAAATTAACCTATAAATTTTGATTCCCTTGAGAGTGTCGAAATATACGTTTTTTTGCGGCATAAACGGCCGTATTTTTTTACGTTAATTTTAATTAGAAGTTCGAAATTTTCACAGTTTTAAGGGACTGTGTACTTGAGTATTTTCATAGTTTTAATTTCAACTCGATACTTCCACGCGCACCCGATATAAAGGGTCTTGACAGACAGACGGACAACAAAGTCCTTTTGAGGTACGGAACCCTAAAAACGGCTCATGTGTATGTGAATTCTTTTTAACAACGCAACAGAAGACGCCATTTATATGAAATGTGAGTCCAACCGCAAAATCTGGCTTTCATAGTCCTTAACTTTGGGCAAGTCCATATACGCACACGCGACGCGAACCTATCTTCCGTTCCGTATGAAACTTGTCTATAATTAGACATATGAGTTGATCGGCATAGAGAGCATTATTGAGATTATGAAAATAAATTATCGTAAGAATGCTTGACTGTTAGCCAGGTAAGTACATATAGCACCACGCATTTCTTTCCGTGTGTCGTAAAATTAAGCTATGGGCTGAAGTGTGTTTTGAGCGATGATGGGGTAGCAATGTATCGCTGCGAAATCAAATGTTCTCTGGTTTTAGTTTTCCGGTGCGCCCAATGGAACACTTATGCTAAAAGTGGCTATGAAAATTAAATGTCATGTGTTCTGATTACCCCTTTGGGAATTCAGGCGTGAGTTTATGTAGGTATTAAAAGAGGTAGTTTTATTCGATATGCATTTGATATCTCACCTTAAATATTTCTTTAAAATCTAAATTCGGTATGCTCCATGAATATTACCGTTTTTCACGGGAAATACAGTGAGTTTACACCCCAATAAGGAGATTTCAGCGAGAATTATTATCGCCGCCATAAACGACAAGAATTTAATACATTTCACGTAAATAAGGAAAACGGCGCGGCGTGCCAGCTTATAATGTGAAAGGTTGGTACCTACTGCAATTAAATTAGAAGGCTTTACAATGTCCCTCTTTTAATTCTTTCTTTCCTTGCGAAGCCAATTTAAATGTATGGAATTCAAGTTTTTGATAATAATCTATCGCATGCTTTAAGCACGGGTCCGCGCTAAGCATTTGTTGCAACCTATAGAATTTAATTTAAGGTCATATTTTGTTTGACTTACTAATTTTGACATCCACACACCAGGAGTTGTGGAATATCAATACGGTTAATACTACTGACCCATAATTATTAGTCTAGAGTGCTTTGAGTTACCCGCACAGGAACATACCGTGCTACTTCATAGTAAAATAAAATTGGGTGATATGTAGAGAACTGTACAAAAATATACTGTACCTTTAGAATGTTGAGATTTGCATTCAAATAATTTTTCCTCTCAAAGACAGAAACGAAGAAATATTAGTATATAGGTATAAGCAGGTCATATATCAGTAGGTCATATTGCTCTATACATATATACACTAAATGTACATTTACTCGCCTCTGCCAGAGAGACACCTAGAAAAAGTGAAAGTTTTTTTTCTAATCTATATGGTAAATTAACATTAACAAGTAAAGAATACAATTCAGTTTTAAATTTATTGAAGGGTAGACCTGTAATACCCTCGGGCAGCTTATTGTATATTTTAACACTCAACCTTGAAGTTTGGCTAGATTAGACGATAATAATGAAATTTGAAAACATGTCTAACCTTTTTCTAATTGTAGTACATCTTCGAGAGCAGGCACTCCACGGAGTCCACGACGAGAAACCTCGGAATCTCTTCTGGACGTCTTCGTGCATCTCTAACTGGCGACTTTGGACCTGTTATTAAAAGAAAAATTAGTAGGTATATAAATTGTGTTCGTAAAAATTGTAGTACGTCAGGTTCAAGCTGAAAACTGGCAGGAAGTAGCAGTGGCGTGGGATAAGTCGTTTGCTCTAGAAGTAGTTTCAGAGGTCAATAACCTTTTTGGATCATTAAGCCACAGTAATTAGTAATTAGCAAGTTAAGTAGTTTGATGTAAAATATTACGACTCTATTATTTTAAATACGTTTGGTCTGTTTCTTAACAATTCGAATTTCTCAATGTTTAGGTACCATATTTTAGCTAAAATAGAATTAACAGACATTTTTGAATAAGGGTGCAGAAAAAAACCTTACATTTTCAGTATATATTATATAATATGGTTACTTAAATAGCTCTACCATTCAGGGACAAGACAATTTATAGTCCAGGCAATGAACTGACAACTTGTATGGAAAAAATGACATATTTGGAAATAATTTATAATAGCTAATTTTTTTAATGTAACGGATATATTATCAATTAAATTGTTACCTAGAGGCAAAATCCACCAAAAAATCAGACATCAAAAAAATCAATATTCAATTAGCTCCTAAAAAGTCTGGATAAATATTAATATTTTTTTTTATCTTTATTTAGGTTCATTTACATTTGCTTTACAATATTCAATATAAATAAAATAAAAAAGACAATGAATGTTTAATTTAAATCTATATAATTACTTCCGGGTGGAAAGTTTGGTGGATTCTTGAATAAAGCATCTTAGAATAATGTTTTAGAATGAAATAAACAAAAAAAACGCTATTATAAATTAATGTTTTTCGAAACCGTATTTTGCCTCGGCTATTAATTTTAATTGCTTATTCTTGCTGCACGCGGCTCTGGACAAATCAACGGAAATATTACCGTGTTTTAATTGAAATCAGGACTGAATATAGATTGCCCAACAATAGCTTAAATCCGGTTTAAGGATGACTCACGCTAGTACGGGCCGTGTCCGGCCCGGGCCGTTTTCTAAGTAAAATGACGGCGTTTTTGCGCGGCCGAGCCATACCGTACATAAGTATATTAAAAAAAAACAACAAACATACCAACACAGATATTGATGATATTGATCTTATTTCAAAAAATCATTAATCTACGGTTAAAAACCACGGAGAACACAGTCGAGAACGTTTGTATGGAAAGGTCTTTTTAGGGTTCCGGACCAAAAAGGCAAAAACGGAACCCTTACTCCGTCCGTCTGTCTGTCTGTCACAATGTTAAATATCTCAGGAAGTACTAATCTATCAATTTGAAATTCGGAATAGTTTTAAAAACAGCTAATCCACGTGTATGGAAAATTAAAATTTTAAATATATATTTTTAATTTCTATAAAAAAGGACGGATTATTATCCGACTTTTAATTTTTTCCCCCCTCTTGGGGGGTAAAAAAACTCTAGTAAGTAGGTCATGTGGGATATCATATAAAAGAGCTTGGAGTGTACATTTTAAATCAATTTTTCTTTTTTTTCGACAGTGGTAAATTTTTGATTTATAAAGGAAAATGTTGAAAAAAATACCATTCCCCCTTATTTCCGAAGTTTACCAAGCGAAACCTTTGAAAATAATATATATGATTCATATTAACTTAAATATTACCGGAAAAGTATAATCTAGCGTATTTTTTTTATTCTTCAAAGATCCTTTGTTAATTACGTTTGTAATTTAATTTTTTGTCTTCAAATTCATATGAAAGTATTCTTAAAGTACGTTCTAGCAAATAAAAAAAATACTATCGTAATTGATTCATTTGATAAAGAATTATCGCTGAAAAACCAACCTACATACCGATTTCCTTGGTCGCGCATGTTAGTAACAAAATGCACCGATAAATGGGCTGTGGGTACAATGACTTAACTACACTATGCGTTGTTAAGATTTTTTCCAAAATTAATGGGCGGGGCAAGACGGGTATGTTCTATTAAATTTTGTACGGAACCCTCGGTGCGCGAGTCAGACTCGCACTTGACCGGTTTTTTCCATACTAATTAGTTTCCGTTATCTATGGATTTTATTAAATTTTTCAACAAAATTCAGTTTTCAATGTGTTTAAAAGTTCTCGCCATCATTTAAATACAGGTGTTCCTCGTTGTTAATATATTATTATCAGCAAACAGTCTGTATTCTTCGAGTTTATTTGAAAACAAACATTGGCTCGAGTTTAATTCTTCTATTCACAGTTTGTTCATTTTGTTCTGGATACGTCTTATATTTGTTACCTATTTTATTTAAATAAGTAGGTACATATGTTATTGAGGCATTTTTTTCATAGTTTATAAATACCACAGAATAGATACGTGATATGAAAAACCTAAAGCAAGTAAACCTCGTATGCAGAGAAAAAATGAATTACGCTGGCGAGCGCAGCATATTGTGCATCATGCACGCTATAAAGCCACCCATTTATTGACACCGAAAGTGATCAAGATTTATAAGTTATAAATTATAACTATACGTATCGCGGTGAATCTTGATCCCTGTGACAGCTGTCATCAGAGTACAATTTTACGTTTTAAGCCCGCATCACACAGGCGCGGCTTGGCCGCGGCGGTCAATGGTAAACATGTCATTAGCTGTCAAATTTACTATTGACCGCCAGCCACTACAGGCCGCGCCAGTCTGAGAGGCTTCAAGGTTATAAATTGTACGAGAATGACAGCTGTTATCTGGATCAAGATTCGCCGTGATACGTATACTAATCTATAAGGTAAACGTTCCAATGATTGTCGACCGAATGCCTATTTAAGTTGTCACCTATTCTTCACCTCCACTGAATTAATATTGAAAGTGTCAAATACTGGGTCAGTTTCAAGCACTGCGGCGTTTACCTTAGATTTAGGTAGTTTTGTTCGTCGGAATAGGCTTCTGACCTTAGTTTTTTTACGATGCCATTTGAACCAGTTTTTGTCGAGGAACAAATATTTATATGGGAGCAACTACAATTAAAGAACTTAGATACCCAAAAATTTTGAGTCAAAGACGGACCTCGCTGGCAGCAGCCGAAACACTTCATACTGATTGACATAAAAGTATGGCGTCATATTTAACTATTTGAACTAATCGTTGTATGAAAAATCAAGTAAATTGCCGTTTCGAGTGAAATACTGCGTTTAGGTCCATAGTTGTCAAACAATTTTGTTTCTATAGAAGCGTAAGAATTCTATTGGTAGCTTTAAATTTACTCTTGGACAATAAAAAAATGCATATTTTTTCTAAACATTCAAGGTCCATATCTTTTTATGATTTTAATTATATTTTGTATTTTATACTTTATTACAATAATTTGTTGGTTTACTATCCATTTAGCAACACTACGTTATCAATTTTATCATGCAGTCACATTACAAGCCTATTGAGGCCTTACACCAAATCCTACTGCCACAGCCATACCCGAATCGAACAATTATAATAAACTATCTGCCCACGCGGCGTCGCCCGTGTATTGCAAAGATATAAATAGATATACTATATAGCCTTCAATCATCAGGAAAGGCCATACGCAGGTAAAAGAATTTTTGAATGAGATTCCGGAGATTTCTCAACATACAAACTTACAAAATTATAAACTTATACAAAGCCACAAACCTCACAGACTTTTCCACTTTATAATATTAGTACATACATACTTTATGCGATGCGATATATATGGTTAAAAAAATGTTCGTGTTTCGTAAGACTCATCTTAATTCATGATGATATCAGTCTCATTCAAGATATTGGCAGTTTTCCTAATTTATTTCTTGATTTTTTTTGTGTTGAGAATTGCTTACTGTTTGTACATTCAGCAGCCCAGCTGGCGCATGGATTCCCGGGAACTCGCATCTGTAAACATAACAACAGTCAATACGCCGTATTTGTAAACACAGTGTGTTCGTCGTTCTAAACTAGATACGAATACGACACGAATTTCGGAGCAAACACAGGCCTGTGCTACGTCGGTACAGTCAGCATCAAAAGTAGCTACGCAAACGAAGCCGTCAAAAGTCTTTATTAAAAGGGAATTAGAACTTCAGAGTCTTCAGACGTCTTCGATTGCGTGGTTACTTTTGATGCTGACTGTGACAAGGACAATACAATACAATACAAATACTCTTTATTGCACACCTCACACAAACAAAGCAGTTACAGAGAGAAACAATACAATAACATGTAGGTAGAGGTAGACAACAGGCGGTCTTATCGCTGAAGAGCGATCTCTTCCAGACAACCTTTGGGTATCGGAGAAAGAGATAAAACTAGATTATGCAGTAGGTGGTGCAGAGATTATTATTAATCAAAAATCAAGAAATTATAAAAATAAACCTACATAAATACCTCTATATATAAACATACACACACACAATCATACATATATACAAATAACACAAACACAAATATAATGATACATAAACAGTCAAGGTGATACACAAACACAAGGACTCTTTGACTTCCATGATTCCATCCCGACGTTATAATTTTATAAAGATAGCTCTCTTTTTGGCGACGTTTTGAAATTTTCCTATCACATTACGGATGTTAATATATCTTTCGTAATGAGATTGGAAAATTTTCCTTATAAAATATTTAATTTAGGAAAATCGTTTTGGGATTTTGTGAAAATACAAAATGGGCATTCCATGACGAGTTTTCCTGCTTTAATATTTTTTTTAACCTCAACCAATTTAACAATCTTTGCGATTGCAAGTCATATAATATTGTCTTCAGCTTCCATATTACTCATTAAATATAACGATTTAATAATAATGATAACAAAAATCTTTATTTCGTAACATAACAAAAACCGGACAAGTGCGAGTCGGACTCGCCCACCGAGGGTTTCGTACAAAATTACAAATGTATAGTTTTCAAATTTTTCCCTGTACTTGTAGTATAAGACGGTTTGTTCCCAATTCTACGGATTTCTATAACAGATTTCCAATTCTACAGATTTCCAATTCTACAGATTCCCAGTTCTACAGATTCCCAATTCTACAGATTCCCAATTCTACAGGGTCCCAATTCTACGGATTCCCAATTCTACAGATTCCCAATTCTACAGATTTCCAATTCTATAGATTCTCAACTCTACGGATTCCCAATTCTACAGATTTCCAGTTCTACATATTTCTGATTCTACAGACTCCCAATTCTAGTCTAACTATCGCAAAATATATACACATACAAGTGTGATCATGTGATTAAAATTAGAATATTTATAAAAATTGGAGCTTGTAGTACCTTTTTTCCGAAGAGAAAAAACCTATTTCTCTAGATTAATAATTACTGGTTGGTTATAGTATCTGTAGACATGAGAATCTGTAGAATTGGGAATCTGTAGACGTGAGAATCTGTAGAATTGGGAATGTGTAGACATGAGAATCTGTAGGATTGGGAATCTGTAGACATGAGAATCTGTAGAATTGAGAATCTGTAGACATGAGAATCTGTAGAATTGGAAATCTGTAGACATGAGAATCTGTAGACATGGGCCCAAAGGGTTTTTTTTGCGGCATAAACAACCTTTTTTTTTACGTTGCCTAACTTAAAAGTTTGATTTTTTTCATAGCCTCAAGGGACTGTAGACCTGAGTATATTTCGACTCAATGCCTCCACGCGTTCCCGAGATAAAGAGTCTTGACAGACAGACAGACAGACGGATAACAAAGTGATCCTAGAAGGGTTCCGTTTTTACTTTTGAGGTACGGAACTCTAAAAACAAGAAATTATTTTAAAACTAAGTTAGTGTTAAAATGTTAGTGTTTAAAGAAACTTTAAATAAACAATGTTTAATAAGGTCAACGGCCCAATAACTGAGACCTTAACCTATTAGTTAACATCAACACCTTAGTTTGTTAGTTTAGTGGTAAGACAATAACATAATTGAATAATATTAATTTAATTTTAATTTTAATATAATATTGTCATTGCCATGCCCTAACAGGGACCATGTGAAACTGTATATTTTATGTAATATCTTGAACACCATGGTTGCAATAAAAATGATATAAAAAAAAAACTATTCAATTGTACTTGTATTAAAAGTGTCAAGTATTGGGGCAGTATCGAGTACTCGGGCATATGCTTTAATTAAAGATTCGACGGTTCTTATTAGATAGTTAGTTCAATTGTCCAATGTCATGACATGAATGAAATTATTTCCATCCTAATCATATCAATTTAGTTACACAACCCAAATACCCTTTGCGACTCCTTATATATGTTCTGTTCGATATACATAATTAAAATTATAACACTAGGTGTACTGGAAATTACAAACTAAAAGTTATCAAGAGCGCTTACATTTCTGTTGGTTACCTCAAAACTAGACTCAGCCAACTTGAAAACAAGCTCTATTTTCAAACACGACGAAACAGAAGTAGTACTTTTTGGGAAGTATGCATTGGTTGAACTCAAAACAAGACTCAACTCTATTGAAAATAAGTTCTATTTTCAAACACAGAAGTAAAGTAAACGCTATGCCTACCTCGCCACTTGCACTTGCAGTGCGTCCCCACAGTGCGCCCGCCGTATGCAGTGCCGTCGTCGGGTCCGCCGCCCTCCCTGGCACCCACTCCACGCGCTCCAGGCGATCCCTTGCACTCCATATTTAACACCTGGAATAAGTGCTGACTTACTCAACGTACAAAATCACTGTGCACTCGACTTACAGAGTTGAAATTACTTTTTCGCTGACGCTACGATCCTTAGTCTAGTTCCGCACTTCTATTGCCGGGGCGGAAACTTTATGCGGTACTTTGCCGAGAACTTACTGATGGTGCCTAGATTTTTGATGGTATATTTTAAGTATAATATTTGCGTAGCACTCGTATATTGCGCAAAAGCGCGATAGTAGCACTACTGCATTCTTACTACCCTGCTTCCGCGCATACTGCGCACTCAATCAGGAGGCACGCGTTAAAAAGGCTCACAGTAAAATACACAGATATTTTATTAGGTGCACTGCCTTCACACTGACAGCTCACTGAGACCACACTGACCCGCACCGCCATATAAAAAGCGCAACGGATTTCATAAAAAGAATGGTCTTCGGAGAGTAGACAGATTAACCCAATTCTTTATTGTCTATTGTTTCATCTATAGTGTCTTAATTTGGTAACAATGCTGTAACTACATATAAAAACTGTACGAGTTTTCAAGTACGATCCTTACCGGCATGATTCCCGTGGTGAAGTCCTTTTTTGTTTCTCAAATTGACATTCCCTCGTCTTTCTTCAACCGCATAATTGTGTACACTCATGTCTGCCGTGTCTACAGCCGCCTGAAAAGGAATTGTCAAATTTCTCGCTATTAAACTGCGTTAACAATAAGCTATTGTGACTTACGATAGCAATTTGTTGCCATTTTGGACAACTAGGTTACTCTTTTCAACCTCTATTTTCCATACAATAGGTGCGGCAGTGGATCATGCCCATATTTCAATTTGGCGGAGAGCCAGACGTTTTTTATGGAGGTGCATTGTGAGTTGCAGTGGCAGCACTGATCATGCATGATCAGCTGCTGTAACGCTACACAGTGATGCATTGAGTGCATTGAGATACTCACATAATACGTTCCAGTGATTTCCTTGAATATTAAAATAGATAATACCAGCGTGCATGACCGCTTCATATTCTACTGCACACAATGTCAGTCGCCAACGAAACTCGGCATCTATAAATAAAATGAAAACCTTTTTTATATTAAATACGTTTTTTCGGCTATTGAGGAAATCTTATTATTTTCCCGACATAATCTCTAACATATTTATAACGACATGAAACAAGGCATTATATTTACTCTCGCCCAAAACGAATGCTTCGAAAAGATGTGATTAATTAGCTGAACTAGCGCAGACAGATACGGTAAATGGGAAACAGTAGGCAAAGAAAAAAGTAAATAAGATGATTAAGGAGTAGTAAGAAAACTACGAGAGTAACTACTAATTGAGAAGGTCAACAATATAAACACTCAGGCAATCGGGATCTGGGGCCCAATTCAAAACGGGTCTTTTGATGTAATGAAATGATTATGTGAATCGTCTTAGCATAGCATATACCTAGCTGTCCCTCTTTTGTTACCTCATAACCAAGAGTGAGTGTGCGAACCGCGTTTAAGTATATTTTTTTTATTATACTATGGTTTCTGGATCCAAAGACCCCGCGAGGAATACGGGCGAACTCTGGTTCTTTTAACTGTTATGAGACTATTATATAACTTTGAATGTATTGTTACTATGAAATATTATGGTTTACGTGTTATAATTTTTTTTAGGCTGTTTATGATTATATTGATGAATTTAGTGAATGATTGAATTGAAGATTCTTTTTTAATTATACTTACGTATATAGAGATTAGATTGAAATTCAATTCTTAGTTTTCTTCGTTAATCGGGATTCGGATAAATCTAGCTGAGTAAGCATTGCAAGGGAGAAGGTAATCCACATAAGGAAATAACAACTAAACTTAAATTTAAATCCTTTGGGAAAACCAATCACTATTTACAACAATTTTGTTTATGATAAATGATAAACAAATAAAAGAATTTCCTCCCAATTACCACCAAGACCCTCTATGTTCAAGCTCTTGCTGTCTTACCGATCATTGATTGTTACTTCAATATCACTCAGGCTTCGCTAAGTAAGCTGGATCGGATCGTCTTTTGAATAACTGCCATCGATTTAAAATACCAAATTATTAAAATACCAGGAATTCTAAATCGATGATAACTGCATGCGAATTATTTTTGGACTATGTAAGTATGACTATATATATATCCACTTTTTGCTATCGACTAAACTGACTCCCCATTCGTGAACGCAGCTCATTTGCACTGTATTCCCTTTTATTCGACCCTGCAGCCGCGCCGGAATATCTCAGGTCCAAAGGATCTAGCAGACTAAGCTAACAAGAGGGCCCCTACGAGGGATTTGGTTATACTTTTAGGTAGAGTAGTGGCAGGACCTAAGAACACAGTATATCAGCCTTCGATCTTCATTTGTTTCAGATTAATTCACAAAAATGTAAAAATATCAAGGTAATTTTTAAACTGTTCTTTTAGCTAAACTAAGCAAGCGAGGGTAATCAAATAAAATCAGAATTGAGGAGGATAGAATAGGGTTAATAATGCATATTTTTACAGACATTTATGTCCTTAAACTGAGATGAAAAAAAAATGATTTAACTTAATATTTTTTAGTGTACGAAAAAACTTAAGTGTCAAGCCACAATTGTCAACTACGTATACATAATTATAAAAACAATTTACTATATCATAAATTATGATTCATAATATCAAACATCCAAACATCTAAACATCCAAACTTTCGCATTTATAATATTAGTAGGATTGTAATGCAATGTTATCAGATACATAAACATCAATATCAATATATCGCTTTGGGCTTATGATTGCCAACGCCATGTTACCGGCAGTTATTTAAACAAGTTGAATTGAACCTGGAACAATATATGTGCCCCATTTGATGAAGCCTTCAATTTATTTGGAAGATACAAATTATTAACGCAACATTGAATTCGTATCTACTTTTCAGCGTTATTTATTTTCATTTATTTTGACAATTTGTTATTTATTTTCCAATCAATATAAAATTTAAACACGAAGGTTTTTCGATTCTTTCACAATGCACACAATAAAAGGTGTTTCAACGAATTTTACCGTTCCTAACATACTGTTGCTTTAAGAAAACACTGCAAATTATTTCAAGAACCATATTTTGCAAGGCGCGGCTCGGCCTGTAATGTATGCCCATAATCCCAGTCCCCAGCTGCTCCAAAAATACCTAATGAAATTACCCAAAGCAGAATTAACGATGCAATTCCCAAATTTTATGGCAATGCCTCATTCTCCACTTTCTCAACGCCGTTGCACTATATATACGAAATAATTGTTACCAAAGACAAAGCCTACACGACACAATTAGTGTGTACACGAAAAACACTACCCACAGCCATTTTGAAATGGTCGCTGCATAGTGTTGACATTGTAATTTGATGTTTAATACCTACAAGACGCAAATATGGCAACGGCAGAGTAAGATTGAACGAACCTTTCTTTTGTGTATTTACTATTTGGTATTCAGCTGGGCTCCGGTAAAAGGTTGCCTGGAAATAGACGGCCTGTTGAATTTGTTAAATTTATTGCGTATCGAGCAATATTTCAAATTTGTTGCGTGCTGAGTGGTTAGTCTTTTGTTTACGTTAGTGTAAACTGTGTAGATGGCCGAAGTTCTTTTGTTATTTTTGGCAAAGAATATTGACGTCAACGAAAACTTATAATAACAACTCTGAATATTGTTAAGTACCTACCTAAATTTATGTTATATTATATTCATTTTACCCAAAACGTGTTTCTTCAAATCCTACTAATCCTACTAATGGACTGTTTGTCTACTGTTTGGATGTTTAGATGTTTGGATGTTTGTTACTCAATCACGCAAAAACGGCTGAACAGATTAACATATAAAATACTTTTTACCCCGGGAATCATCCCCTAAGGGGGTGAACTGGGGGGCGGAAGTTAGTATGGAGCTACGATAAAAACGAGTTCCTCGCGGACGAAGTCCCGGGCAGAAACTAGTATGTCATAAAATAAACATTGCTATTCGGTGTCCTTCTAATATTGCCGCAAAAATCGTAAACGATGTCAAAAATATTTAATAAAAACCAAACCAAAATGTGAAAACCTAATACCATCTAATAAACTTTAACTAAAGAAAAGGAAAGCATTAACTGACCGGCTGAGCCTTAATCTCGCTCCGAGCCGGAAGTAACGCGGGGCCCAATAAGAATACCCTTTTCTTGCAACGCTATCCTTGCGTAGCGACGAAATTTGAGCACTTGGCCTTAACGGCTCGCTGAGTTCACCAACCTATGCGTTACGTACGTACGTACTAACGGCGCGCGTTAACCATCCTTTCATTACGTTTCTCATGTTTGATGCCCGCAATTTTATCTTCTTGAGTTATCGTTAGTTTGCCAAAATAACCATGGTATGGAGGCACGCGAATTGTCTGGAGAAAAAGTCATTTCTTATAGGTGAAGGACTGACTGAGACTTTTTCAAATACTATACGAAAATACCAAATACCAATTAGTAATGTGTCCGTGTAGTATTTTGTCTTTGAAATACACTCGCAAATCACACACATATAATATACTGTAACGTATATTATACCTACCGTGTGTATTTTGCATACATTCCTTTAACTCAAATCTATCTTCAGTTGACCATGCTGATGAAAAAAATACTATTTATCAGTTAGACGTCTTAATGAACGTATTAACGGTAATATTAAAAAGTAGATACAGCTTCTGGTTATCCAGATTGTATCTATATCTCGAAAATTTGTTTGAATTTTAAGAACGGTAGTTACTAAATATGTGCCTTAGATCTGCCCAATGTGTAAAATAGCAATGCACATCCAAAGGGTAGGTACCCGTTTTGTTTGCTCTTGAGTTTAGTAAAAAACGTATTAAAATGAATAAAAAAAACTTAAAAAACTGGAAGATAAACAATGATACCTCTAATACCCATAATATAATTTGCCATAACACTTAGGTGTTAACTGTTTGCCATAGGTAGTCGTGATTTCCCATAAAAGTGATTTTCTCTGAAACCGTAACATTTTTAGGTTAGTTTTGTTTTATAATAGTAAGGCAGTTTCACGTGATAATGTGGACACGCTGGACAAAAGCACCAATATTTTTCAGGTACTAGTTACACTAGTGTTATGGTAAATTAAATTATGGATATTATAGGTATCCGTATTTATATATATCCTCCTGAGTTTGTTTTTTTTATGTATTCTAACACGGTATTTACAAAAAAAAATCTACTCCACTATTAATTACAGACCTGGAATGGTTAAAGTTTCTGCGCAAACTACTTAGAGCATATGATGATTACGTATGGCAAACGCTACATTTATGGGAAATGAAATTATGGATTTTATTAGTACAAATAGCTATTAATTATTCGCAAGCACCAACTTTGTTCCGCTCCAATTTGTTAGTATGGAACACGGACACGATACACAAACCCAACAAGCACATAATAGCAAAACATCAGTCATTTCTGTCAAACACGTGTTTACTTTCCTTACATTCAGTCTTCCACTTACAAAATTAAAATACGGTTTCGAAAAACATTAATTTATAAAAGCGTTTTTTTGTTTATTTCATTCTAAAACGTTATTCTAAGATGCTTTTTCAAGAATCCAACAAAAGTTCCACCCGGAAGTAATTAATTAATTATATAGATTTAAATTAAACATTCGTTGTCTTTTTTATTTTATTTATATTGAATATTTTAAAGCAAATGTAAATGAACCTAAATAAAAATAAAATATTAATATTTATCCGGACTTTTTAGGAGCTAATTAAATAAATAAAAAATTGATATCTGATTTTTTGTTGGATTTTGCCTCTAGGTAACTATTTAATTGATAATATATCCGTTACATTAAACAAATTAGCTATTATAAATGATTTCCAAATATGACATTTTTTCCATACAAGTGGTCAGTTCATTGCCTGGACTAAACCTAAAACAATTAGTTCTAGCATTGTAGAAAGCTATCAACTGAGAACCAAGTTGACATTTGCGGACAATTTTGTTACAGTTTTGATGCTAAATATCATGAACGAAAAAGTTTAAATAAATAAATAAATATTAGGGGACAATCTAGCCCCATGTAAGATCAATGATTTATGTGTGTGTGTATTATGGGTAGCAATATACAAGTTGCAGAACATTCTCAAAATATCAGGAAAGTTCTCAGAAATTTCCGGAAACTTACATGAGAATTTAAAAATAGGTTTCCTTTAGAAAGTTTCTGCTGGGAATTTTTCACGGATGTATCATTAATTACATGTATAATCTATTATTCTTTAAGCAGGCAAATTAAACAGCTGATAATGTATGTATCCAGAGAGTTTTTGACATGTTTTCAGTGTTTATAAAATTTAAGTTCTGAGAACTTTCCTTATTAGAATTTTCGCAACTTTGGAAAGTTCTCCGCAGTGCATTGCTAGTTATGGGCGTAAATACTTAGAAAACATTCAGACTCTGAAATATTCATGTTCATTTTATATAAAATTCAACTACCATTCATGAATTTCACAGTAGGTACTATGTATGTTAAGGTATTACTGTAAATTGTAATCTGTATCTTGATTCCTTACATGACAACAATGTACTCATAGAAAACTAAATCAATCGGTAATCGAAGGTCACTTCATAACCTCGAAGATCCCATAGTTTTGAGGCCGTGCGAACGATAAACTTTCCAATAATGACGGGCGCGGTGATTCAGTTTCCGATAACAGTAAATCACACGCACTTGTCCGGAAACTAACCAATACTCGTATACTTGTCCCTCGCCAAATACCCAGTTTACGGATACTGACATACCTCAATAGTCGCGAGTCAACGCACACGGTCGTAAACACACGCATCACTACCTTCGCATGGTCACCAGTTTTTTCCTGGAGCTCTATCAAAGTTAACGTATTGGTTTGATATCCAATTCACATTTGTCGTACGCTCGTGACATGTAAGGTGTCAGGAGACTATGGAAACGGCCATGCCTCCACATAAACGCTCCTAAGCAACGACATAGAACACAGAAACGAGAACGAAAACAAAAAAACGAACTCCGACTTTTAGATGGATTTGACCGGGTTCGATTCCTGCAGTGTATCTGTTTTGAAAATCTTTAAATGCAGCTTTTACTTCTTCCAAAGTCGGTCTTGTGACAGTCGTGACTCCTAAGAGCAAATTTCCTCTCACTCCTCACTGTCCCTTTCGAGTAATACACCTTGTATAGGAGCGAGAGGCCGCGACCCGCCCTCTCGCTCCTACGTGGGATGCACCGCTGCCGCTCGAAGTCCGAACAAATATAAACTTGATATAATTCCAATACGTCGATTCAGATAGACTTCTTTTATATAACATCAGACAGATGTACAACAATGCGTCATAATCATAAAGTCCAATGACGCCGAGATGACATCGTGAGGGTTAGGTCAACCTTACATCATTCAGCGTTCAGCTTTTAATTTTTTTAGTAGCCTAGGGAATCTGATTTCTTATTAAAATTGGGAATGGATGAAAATTTTAGAAGTGCCTGATTATTTTTTTGGTGATAGGAATAACCTTCCTTAGCACCAGAAAAAAGTTTCAGATTTTTCAGCTGAGTCAATTATTTAAAAATAATATAAACAGTTTTTCACTTACGTTTTGGGTCAAGGACGGCATTTGTTTTTGATCCGTCTTATATTACAAAAAATACCTTAAATATCTGTTGTAAACTGACACTGGCAATGATATTGACAGTTGCAGCAGCTATATTTGCCATTACCAGTGTCAGATTACCACAGATATTTAAGATATTTTTATGTATTATGCAGATCAAGAAAAGTGTCTATTGACCGTCCCCCATAACGCAAGTGAGGAAAGTGTTTATATTTTTCAAAAAACAATTGATGCAGCTGAAAAATCTGAAACTTTTTTCTGGTACTAAGGAAGGTTATTCCTATCACCAAAAAAATAATCAGACACTTGTGATATTTTCATCCATTCCCCATTGTGATAGTTCCTGATATAAATGTCCTTATTAACAGAGCGTAGTTGTAATTAAAGTATAATATAGCTGTAAACAAATAATAAGAAAATCAGATTTGAGTCTAATGTTGCCAGAATGAATATTCACAACCAAAGCAATACGCACTGTACCTAATTTGGAAGAGCCGCTTCATTGCATAAATTACATAAATTAATAGGCAATAAATGAGGGTACTTGAGCGAAAATGAATTTATGTCCCATAAAATTACGGCCGTCGTGCGCTTAGATCATTTCCAGATTGATCGTAAAAATATTATTAGGTACGTTGGGAGATGGTTTTAGATATCTGTAACAGTAATTATCGCGATCTGGCTGCGATATCTTATAAGCTCAAACCTTAATAGGAAAAATATGTTTGAATAGTATGAAATCTTTTATAAAGGATGTTTTTGACATTTACAAGCTGTATATATTTTTTTGTAGGTTTATTTTTAGTTTTACCTACCTAATATTATCCGTCCCGGTGTCTTTAGGTTTACAGATCTAATACCCATTTCTCGTGTTTGGATGAACCAAACTTTAGTTAAGTGCAGTTTTTTGTCATTAAGCCAATGTAATGGAGCCAGAAGGTTTCATACTTTGTAATAAAACAACTCAGATCAATAAAATAAGTTATAACTGATAGTCAAATTAGCAACTTTTTTTGAAACGTTGGAAACGCTCTTTTGTTATAAAATTCGTAGAGAAATACAGACTATACTATCCGCAAAACTAAGTGGCGAGTCGGGCAATAAAAATAAGAATGAAACCTTTTTGTGGGTAATAATAGCATGATTTTAATATTTTACGACCACCACTTGGTTTTGCGGATATAGTGTCGTTATAATTTTCTAGTTGCACATAAGTATGTAACTTATTTTTTAAATAGAAAAAAAAATGTTTAAGATGATATTTTGTTTTCGTAAGCATTATCGTATAAATTATTTCCATGGGGCTGTCAAATAGCGTATGTAGGTTAATTAGAACAGTCTTGATAAATTTATGATTAAGTTTACGTTTTTGTATGCAATTAAAGTACAGTCCGCAATAACATCGTGTTGCTAAAATAACATTTGTGACAGAAACGTTTTTATTTTCTTGTGTCACAAATATCAAAGTAAAACGATTTCTTAGCAACTTTTCATAAAATAGACATCAATGGTCCAAATCTTGTCAGGATATTAGAGAAAATCTACCCGTGTCATCACCACATGTCAGATCCGTATAATAAAGCTTGGGGTCAATTAGAGACTTATGTGTCGCAAATCTAATTTATTATGAAAATATTTTTGCGTGCTGACTTTCACGCACGCTAAACTGAGAAGAGTATGATCAAATGAGCGAAATACATTCCACTCAATTTGGAATACGAAACGTAAGTCTCACACGAATCCCATTGAATCTTCTGTAAACGAAATCGGAATTCAAACAAATGATGGCCGTCATCGAATTTTAGTAATTACAGCTAGTAGAGCGGGAGTCACCACGAAAACGAGTATTTATTAACTTGCCCTCAGAAGATAACTTTTTGACAAAACCAACATTTAAGAAAAAAATAGTCATTCATTCACATTAAGAACCATTGCAACAAAACCTGATACTCTTAAACAATGTATGTTTAGTTTTTTAATAATATTCAGTTAACAGGTTATACAATTAAATAGTTTATCCCTAGTTTTAGTATTATAGTATGTACTTACAGCAGATAAAGCAAAGACTGAGTGTATTAACCCATTCGCCAACAAACTACGTCGCAGTTTGGCGAAGTTTTGTAGTAGGTAGTTTTAATTTTTTTTTATATAGCAATAAATAAATAAATAAAAAACATAAATAATAAAATGGCCATTATTAACCCCGAGGATTCACGAAGGCGGTGTAGAAGCAGGTTATATGAAGACTACTTACACAGCGCCCATTTAGTGAATGTTGTTTACTCTCTAATCTCTAATAATTAGTAATTTACTCTCTAATGAGAGGGTCGGCGAGTGAGCGCCTTCTGTTGATAATAGGGAAATTTTTGCTCTAATTACGAAACGGGTCCTGTGGCTGACCCGACCCGTCGCTTTTTATTAACGGGTTTGAGTACATGTCATTACTTCTGTTTCCTGGAGGTGTATGCAGAAATCACACACTTCAATTAGCTGGGATCTTTGTGCACATATTTCGCTTCATTCCTTTTATTCATCAAACAGTGAAATCCATGATTACCTACAAATGGCAACTGTCATGGAGGGAATTAGAGCGACGACAGCCAAGTACAAAAAGAGACTGTCCAAGCATCCAAACGAGCTGGCAGCACACCTGTGCAGCCACGACTACAATAATAGGCTAAAAAGACATGACATCCTAAAACTGGACCAGCGCTACTAAAGCCATTTAAAGACGAGTGAATGTGCTCAATGGAGTACTCGCTCTACATGCCACAACATCTACAACACATCCGCTTATAGCCCTGGAGACTGATTGCAGATTAAACAAAGAAAAAAAACATTTTATTAAACTAATTCCGTTTCAGCTTGGGCCTAAATTCTTTCGGACATACGACCCAGGAGGACCTGAGGAGAACATGTCCGGCTGTTCTTCTCTACAGGTCTCATTTCTCAACCGATTTTTGTGAAATTTAAAAAAAGCCAGGTTCTCGAATTGTACAGAGCTACTGGTTTTTAGGGTTCCGATACCTCAAAAGGAAAAAACGGAACCCTTATAGGATCACTCGGTTGTCTGTCTGTCCGTCTGTGACAGCCGATTTCCTCCGAAACTACTGGACCGATTGATTTGAAATTTGGTACACATATGTAAAGTGGTAACCCAAAGATGGACGTGCAAAGTAAATTAATGAATTCTGAACAAGGTGGCCACTCTTGGGGGGTAAACTGGAAAAAAAAAGTTTCGCAAACTGTATTTTGTGACATATCAAATGAAAGGGGTTGTTGAAAGCATGTCAGATTTTTTTTTATAATTTTAGCAAAAACAGATTTATTATTAGGTACGAGAACAATATTCCTTTGCTATTCCGCTAAAAACCGTGCAGGTCGATCAGCGGAGATCAAATGCAACTATTTGCAACAACACAAACAAACAAAC
The DNA here is from genome assembly GCA_932294315.1 of Epinotia nisella. Classification (NCBI taxonomy): domain Eukaryota; kingdom Metazoa; phylum Arthropoda; class Insecta; order Lepidoptera; family Tortricidae; genus Epinotia; species Epinotia nisella. The sequence continues at coordinate 17,148,150 of OW028681.1, forward strand.
AAACAAAAAAAACAGATTTGAAGTAATTTAGGAAAAAAGACGAAAATTGACCATCCCCCCCCCTTATCTCCGAAACTACTTGAATTAAAATTCTGAAAAAAAAATCAAAAATAGTTCTCTGCCTAAAGATTACAGGAAAACCTATAAGAAGTTTGAGTATTCAAAAACACTTATGAAATTTAGATTAAATACGGAACCCTCACCACGGTTTGTGTCCGGTTTTTTTTTCATAAATGTTTATCGGGTTACAGCTCTCTTGACCTGACTTTTCTTTAGAAAGTTCGTTGAAGTCCAACTGTCCCGTCCACTCTCGCCATATATTCACTCCGTACCATTTTACTAAAGCACACGCGGCGAATAGAATGAATTTCGTACATTGACCTTTAGACCGATTGCATTGTTTACAATCCCGATGCCGGCGTTCAATGTCACTGTGTGAGCGCGACGCCAATATAATTGCGCGCGAGTGACAGAGACAAGTATTGATGAGTCAATGTACGAAATTCTTTCTATTCGCCGCGCGTGCTTTAGTAATTAAAATTACAAAATAGGTATCTCACATTTTTGCTTATCTTCAGCACCGATTTTAGTGCGTAGGCACATTTGTTGTCATCTCTGATTGCGGTCGACATTTCAGCTGTGCTATTTACAAATTGTTTCATCTCACAACTACCCCTAGTATATCTTGACGCCGGGAATGTCTGTAATAACAACGTGGAATCGGAAGTTTTACACTGGTTTGCCTGGTCAAGTGAATGGAACCGTTGTGATTAACAGCACAGAATTATCTCTAACATGTGACTTGTGACGGGCACCCTCAAAAGAATTATAGGTATAATTATATTTTAGAACCTGATTGGGGTTGTCGCAATAACTAGCTAGCTGTTAAACCTGTCTGAAGACATATCTATAGGTAAGTACTAATATTATAAGAGGACAAGTTTGTGAGCAAGTAGCTTTGTTAGATGTAAGTTAGGAGCAATTATGAAAGTGTTTAAATTTATAAAGTACCTAAGTACCTTGGGTAGGTTAGTAAAAAAAAACTATTTAATCCGTTAGTTAGATTATGAAAAAACACGAAGGGTTTCGTGCCTATTAAAAAGGTAGTATCGTCACAGAAATCTTACGGCACTTACGTCCTTTCCTTTAAGGAAGGCAGTTTTTCAGCAATATCTCGAAAACCTTTGAGCCGATCTTGTTCAAAATAATTTTCGGTGAAAGAATTTAATAAGCTATGTCCACGATTTTATTCATATTTTTAAAATACACTGTTCAAAAATTAGAGGGGGGAACAGAATTTTAGTGACTTTCGGGGCGATTATCTCCGACTCTATTCACTTAATCAAAAAAAATGCTGAGAAACCTTATATTTATTTTGAAAGGCCTATCGATTGTAGTGCCACACGTGGGCGAACAATGAAAAATAAATGTTGACTTTCAGTTTTATGTATGGAGTGCATCCCTAAAAAATGTTTTTTAGTCATTTTAATTACAAAACTATGTAACGGCTAACAAAATACACCTTTCTTCAAAATGTTATTCAAATACACCTTATAGTTTTCGAGTAAAATGCCTGTGACATACGGTCAGTCGGACAGACGGACATCACGAAACTTCCGTTCCGTTTTTGCCAGTTTGGCTACGGAACCCTAAAAATGATGAAGATAATATCTTCATCATTTTTTTCGCGTGACATCACATTATGCTAAAAAGTGTACCATAATGTGACGTCGCGCGGAACTTTAACGGGCTAGAACTTCATGATTTTTTGTTTCAATTATAAACAAAAAAATACTGTCGTGGTGTGTAATCATTTGCCATGGACAAGAATATGTTAAAGATTTCGTATTGTTAATTTTTTGCAAAATACATACATCAGCTTATTCAAAATAAACGAGATCGTCGTTTCAGTTTAAGAACACTTTTTCATTTCACTGAAATTTAAATCCGTTAACGGTAGTCCGTTTAGCTTCGCAATTAAGCTGCCGGTTTGTAAACGACTTACGATTCTAGTCCGCGTTTAAAAAAGCAGTTTCATTAATCGCACACCATCAATTGCAGAGCATGTGGGCCTGAATGCTGCGGAAAAGTGCCTGCAACTGAATAGTGGCCGTGGATCTAAATTGCGGCGCGAATTTCCAGAATCCGGGATTATATTTGAGCCACGAAGCGTTTTTCGCACGCGTTTTAGTATGAATAGATTAACCACAGAATAAAAGGATTCCACATTCAAATTTTAAGTCTAAACTGGAAAATCTGTGGAGCTTGACCTAGTGTTCGACTGGCCATTTGACGAGCGTTGCCGGTTTAAACTTGTAACACTAGAACTTATATTTATGGGTTCATGATGTACGCCCTAGAAGGGCATTTAGCATTTTTGACGTTTCATAAAAAATTGCTGATTTCAAATCAGCAATTGACTATCAGTCATCAGTCCTCTTGCTATTATTAAGCATCTACCTACACACAATACAAGTTGATATGAAACCACACATAGCCTAAGTAAGATACGGTTGCTCTATATATGAAAAAAATAAAACAACCAAAAATATATCAGCATATTTTTCACATCAAAAATTTGCTAAGGTAATTTGACTAAGTATTCTTTAATAATCCACCTACATCTCTCGTATACTCTACTCGTATACTTATTCCGTAAAAATCAGGCAAAAATGGTATAAACTTTCTTTACATATTGTGTTCTGTACACGTATAATCCATTTATTTTTGTTAAAGTATCGTGAAAAAACCTTTTCCATTTAGGCCAGGTTAAATTCAAGATTATCTCTAGGTCGTCCTGATGCATATATATTTTTGGCTTTGTGTCGTAAATTTCAAAACTAGTATATGATAAACAATTTGCTTAAAATATGTCGGGTTAATTTTTTTTCAAACTTTCAGTTCATTTAATTTTGTGATTTCAATAATAGAAGCTTTAAAAATAACGAATACAAATATTTTGCGTCATTTAGAACTATTTCCAAAAAAAATCGTATCTTGCTTGTCTTGCACAATGACAGTGATGTAATCCGTGTTGTCAATTCTAGTAGGTAACATGATTTTAAAATCGGAACGAAAAAGTTTAACGTTTTCCGTGTGATGACAGCTGACAGCGCGATTGTTTCCATTGATGATTCGTTCAACTTTGTTGACAATTTTCGCGGTATGGTTTTGATAAAATATTCCCGATATTATTTAGCGCTAAATAGCGCTATGCCGCGTCAGTTGTAAATAAAACTATCATCATTAGTTATTACGAAAAACGTTTAATACAATTATATAGTAAATCTGAGAAAATAAGAAAGAGGTAAGCATTTAATTATTCAGAAAGAACAAAGAAGAATACCATTTATTAATTTAGTTGTTAAATAATGATGTACGATGCCCTTTATAGAGGCTAGATTTTGATTTAATTAGTAGACTGATGTTGAATTGTTGAATCTTTAAAATTAATAAAGTAGCTGACGCACAACATAGTCGCTAAGTTATCAATGTAGAAGATAACCAATATATTTTATCGGTAGCTGAGTTATGGTAGTGTTGTTTGTAAATTGGCACTGGAGTTTTCAAATTCTGTTGGGATAGCAAAGATCGTGTATTAGTTTAATAGAAGCTGTTCTATTAACCCGTCGCTTACATATAAAAAAAGATTTTACGTTGCAGGTGCTAATGAAAACTTTGGTCGCTGCATTTATAATTTACCATTTTTTTTTCGTCTTAAATTCTTCACCTGTACTCTCTTACCTCACCGAATCTTCATCACGTCATTCACTCGAACCACGAGCACGGGTCACTGGCACGATCACTTGAGGGTTACCCGTCCTCGACTAGGACTAGATCAGTACTGCGGCGGCGCGCGCGCCGCGGCCCAGACGCCCGCTACGTTCGACCGAAAATCGGTGTGAATAGGCCGTTTTCATGATTGAAAGTCGTGAAACTGTAACCGTACTACAGGCGATTACATTATGTCCTCTTTATCTCACTAGTAGTATACTTAGTAGTAGTAGTATACTTATGGCAACATTTGACAGATCGCAGTGTCAAGTTACAAATTCGGCCAAAGTGTCGCCATAATAGCAGTGTCATTAGAATACGGCTCAAGTTGTTTTGTGTTTGAAAATTCACAATTTACACGCACATTTTTTAGTTTTGGCATGTTCAAAAAGTTAAATTATAATTGTCAAATTTTCCCAGACATGAGACCTTGCTAGATCGATTTATCGCCCCCGTAAACCTTACAATAAATAATTTTTTTGGAATGTCATGTTTTCGAAAACTTGAATACAAATATAAATATAATATATAGGATAGGATTTTAGTATTATTGATCTGTCTATATTATCATAATAAAATTATTCATCCCAATAAAAACATTCCATGTAAAAAATAGGCCAAGTCTCGATTCGAGATTTTCGAGACTCGCAACTCTTCCACCCTAAAAAGTTGTGAAATATTTCTTAGAGCCAAGTCAGGCATTCTTATAAATTAATCTTTATTTGCTTGCTAAATAAAATTCTGTAACTTGGGAATGCATAACTTTACTGCATTTTTTTTTCATACCTATGCAGTATTTTTTACATGAAATGTTTTTTATGGGATCTAACTTCTTTTTGTAGGTTATTGTGTTAAACACAATGAAGTTAGATCCCATATATGTTATTGATAACACAATGTGTTTATCAATAACATACAAATTATGAATGCAGCTGAGAATAATATTTTTGCATAGACTGTATGGAAATGTTATTTTACCAACCTCAAATAACGTTTATATAGTTTTCTAGTGCATTGTACATGTAACACTAACCGCATGCAAATACATATTTGCAGGAACTACTATTTGCAGGAACTACAAAAGTAACATTGTAATCGCACGTATTTGTATCGGATTACAAACTTACTTATGCAGTTTGTATATCTCTGAAACGTTACTGAAATTGCAATATTTTTAGGTATTTTATGAATTGATAGACTAAAAACTAATTATGTTTAAAATTTGGAGCTTGTGCCTGAATTAATGTGCCAGAACAACTCATAATTATTTTGTCTGCAAATGAACAGACAACCCACTCCGTTCTCTTCGCTGAGAAAAACACAAAATCTCATCATTTATGGAACAAATTTCATGGACGGTAAATAGTAGTAGATTGCCCTATTATGGTAATTGATATGGTGTATTAGCTTACGCTGACTACTTGTTTTATTCAGACCAAATTTCTTTGTAAGTTTTTAACTGCATCTATTTACCTAAAACCTAAATACCTAGGTGTACATTTGGTTCAAATGCGTCCCTTCTTTCGTAAACGCTTAATCAAGGGTGCAGTAAGTAACCAAGGAAGTAGTAGCAGCCAAAATAGTAAAATATATCGTAATTCATCCTTACTCTTAGAGTAATAAAGACACTGAATTAGTACACACTAACTAATATGATGCTGATCCAGACAATGTTCAGTCGACGTCCCAGACATATTGAAACTTTTGCACCTGATTCCTTTCTAAGGAATATGACAAAAAATGTGCACATGTCTTTGACATCGACTGTTCCTGATCGTGGTTCATTCTAATGATTCAATCCTTGCCTCGCCCCACCGGTGGGACAGTACATTAACTAAGGTCCAATAATAACGCAGACAGCGGTTCATCTCTAGGGACTAAAATACATATTTACCTCAATAGAAACTCTGTCCCTTTGTAACAGAATTTTAACTCTATATTGTCTAGACAATTTATATGAATTGTTAATGTGGTGAGTCGCAAGGAGGTTGATTGGGTCTTTGACTTCAATTTTTTTGCAAGCATATGTTACTCGGCTAAATTGGCTTTCAATAACCACAAATCATAATTTACGGCATTCAAATATATATATGTATATATAACCGTTAGCTGATTAACTGAAGCAGGCAGCTCCGTAAACGCTTCCGCGAATGATAAGCGGCGCAATGACCGCAATTAAATATTTATACAAGTTTATACAACTACGTCATTCACAACCATCTGCGACTTAACTCAGCACTCGTCGCTAATGTATCTAGATACCGATTACTCCGACTACCGAGCTCGTAACGTCTGCGTGTAACCGTTTGCCAAGCGTAAACTGGTTCAGCTAAAGCGAGCCGGTTCAGCGTTATGAATATCAACCCAAAATCGAGACGACGATAGTTGAGAAACCTAGCAATAAAAGAAAGTAAGTGCTTTAGTCAAACCATAATATTTACTCTCTTTTTAATTACTTTAGAATTTGCTTTTCTTAATATCAAACGTACATATCTTACCGAACTTCTTATTGATAAAAGTACCTACCTTATGGTTAACAACATACAACTGAAATTAGAAAGTAGAAAATAGTAAAAGAGGTTTAGGAAGTAGCAAAGCATTTTCTCGTCTGTTATTAGTCTGTAATAAGGTGACGGGGTAAAACTGAGTAAAACAACAGGATAGGTATCGCGTGTAGATTAGAGTTTCGAATCATTTAGTCCAAATTAGTAAGTAATAGCGCCCTCGTTATTTCCAGTTAACATAACGCCTTGGCCACGACTTTGGTCTTAAGCGACCTGCGGCAGCGCGGTTTTTCTAAGTCATTGCGCGTGATCCCAACTAACCACAGTGCGTTGCGCGCAATGAACAGATAAAACGCTGCCGCAGGTCGCTTAAGACCAAAGTCGTGGCCAAGGTGTTAGGTTCTAGAATATCAAAGAGACAGGAGTTTGAAACATTATCTTTGAAGATTTTAGCTAAATGTATTTTAAATGGGAACAATGAGTTAGGAATAGTATTATCTTTCACTTCACAACAAATCATGTTGTGGAGTAGAACATGATACTATGATTGGTTTCGTTATATTGTAAAGTTAAGTAATGTGTTTTGAAGATTAAAACGGCGGCGGCGGATGCTAGTGTAAGTGATGGTGGAAAACCTCGGCGAAAGATCTTAGACCAAAAACATAACCGTCCTTCGGCGGTCGGGTAAAAATAAGGCGCTCTACAGAAAGTCAAAAAGCCTAATTCATGAGAAAAGGAAATTGATAATGCGAAAGATGTATTTAGGCATTGTGTTCATATCAAGTGGAAAGAAGAGATCCCTGGTTACTCCTGCTCCTTAGGGAATGAGATTTAATTAAGTATCTATATACAAATTATTAAGCGAAAAGTTGCAAAAATAATTAGTAAACAAACTAAAGGAAAGTACCTACTAACATTTTACATTAAACATTAAACATTGGAAGTAGATTGAAAACGCAAGTATATTTATGAAATATCAAATATAAATATCATACCTAACATGTGGACTACAAAGATCCCTTTTTCCATCTATCTAATCCTATCGGGAATTGAATAAAGTGACGTCACCTCTGATAGCCGTGACCCCCGTTTGCGGGAATTGTGAGCTACAAGCATTCATTATCAATGAGCGTTGCCAGGCAACCGTTACATGCTAATTAGTAGGTATCATGTAGATTATTTTATTGCGTAAATCGTTTTTTACGAACGAAAGTTTATTAGAAGCTATATTTAAAATCTTATACCATCCATCCGTGTCGCACATGTTTTTCATCACAATTGCGAGGAAATAAATGCATTTGTAACAATAGTACATTGTTGAAGAGGCTAGAAAGTAAGCAATAGATGGACGAGTTAGTTCGAGGGCCGACGCGTAGCGGAGGCCCTCGAAAGTACGAGTCCAGCTATTGCCCTTTCGGCCGAGGCTTAACATAGTGCTTTTCACGCCTACTGCGAGGAAATTGCAAATAATTATAATTTAAAATCAAAATTATGTATCTAATTGAAGATCATAATACTAAACAGGCTCGCTTGCCTTGCGCCCGGCGCGGAGGAGGAGGAGCGGGCGCACGCACGCCGGCCGACCGCGCGCGGTGCCCTGTGATTGGTCGATTGCTGTTCAAACTGTCCAACAATAACATTGTTGGACAGTTTGAAGTCATAGATGGCCTGTTCGTGCGACGTCCAACTAACCCCAGCTTTGAAGCCTGAATCCTGACCATCTTTTGCCACATTTCCGAGCAGTGGCGTGAAAAATTAATATCAGTCGCAATAAAAACACTAATGACAGTTAAATTGTCCTAACGCACGTTCAAAAAATTACATGATTTGATTACCCCTCAGAGGGGTAGTGGTTCAAAGGTTTTCGAGATATTGCTGAAGAACTGCCTTCCCTATAGAAAAGAACGTAAGAGCCGTAAGATTTCTGTGACGATACGAACTTTTTAATAGGCACGGAACCCTTCGTTTTGCGTGGTCCGACACGCACTTGGCCGGTTTTTTATATAGGATTTTTTTCTGTTATAACGCAAAGAACACTCAATAAATAAAAAATAAATATTAGAGGACAATCTTACACAAATCGACCTAGTCCCATTGCTGCATTGTTGTTTATTTTGTTTGTTAAGTAAATCATTAGCAGTCATATGAATGACTTTTCTTTATTAATCATGCTGTAATTGTTTTATAAGGCTTTGAAATTACTTATTAGGCGAAGGTACCTTATTAACTATATAGTACCCGGTCCTGGCAACATTTTCTTTAGTAATTATTTCGGTCGATAACTTGTAAGATGCTTCAGAAAGTTGTATCCTATAGCCCCGTGGTCTTCAGCTGAGGCACCGTTGGTGGCCAGGCTACGTCCTCCCAAACACGTAGAAAATGTCGTTATTTCCTCCCGATTGGTTATATTATCAAATAAGAGCTAACCCAATATCTTGAAGAAAAAAACCGTCAGCGTATAACGTGGTGGGTAATTCGTCAGGAGCCGTAGCATGGTTGGCCTCTTATCACGCGACAAGTGACAAGATAAGAGCGTCGTCTCGTTCTATCGAACGGTGTCAGCCAGTGAAGCACGCTCTATCCTATCACCTATCGCGTGACAAAGCCAACCATGCTACGGCTCCTGGTCACCTAGTGTGGTGTTCTATGAGGCGCCTGTTGGAAATTTAACGACGTCTAATAACATATTTGCTGATACATATTGTTCAGGGGTAATAATAACTAAGCTCTTAAGGCGATTAACGAACATACGACACGAGCCAGATGAAGATATTGAAGCGTTACTAGGTTACTAGTACCTACCTACTCCTACTTATTTTTCATATTGTGCCAAAACAAACCATTGAAATAAAAAATAACGTTTAGATTGTGTTTCGTCTCGGGAGAAACAAAAACAAGGCCAATTATGTATCTGTTAACTATTTCGAGGGCGAATTATGGGTGTATTTTGTTATTCCATTCAACTGTTTTAGGGAAAGGCTGAATTTATTTGAGCAAGCAGAAAGTATTTTACAATAATAGAATACATCACACTAAGAATATTCTGAGAGAATAAATCGCAATTTGAAAATTAAAGATCTGTACCGAGGTCAGTGGTTCGGGAAAAATGCCTTCACGATTTCCAGATTGTCTTTGGTTCAGTGGCATCTCCTAGCTGGATTATTTACAGTTATTTGGTCGGCTGCAGTGTATGTTGATTGATCCTTTTTAGGGTTCCTTGCACACAAGATGCCAATGGAATCTTATTATAAAGACTACACCGACCATTCCTCCATCTGTCCGACCTTTAAAGATCTTGTAAGCCGTAAACTACTTCACATGTAGATATCTTTCTCAACCAAGTCTGGCAACTTGAATATGTCATGTCGCTAAGGGCTTTGCTTACGGTGAATTCGTTGATCGGGTCGCCGCGTTCCCTAATATAATTAGTTTAGGGATACGATGGCTGAGATACGCTTCAAACTCGTGATCGGGTGATGTCTGTGGGTCCGAGTATTTCGGTCCACAAAAATTCTATAATATTAAAGGTTAGTAAGTATTGACTTATTAACTAGGTATCATCATCATCATCATCATATCAGCTGAAAGACGTCCACTGCTGGACATAGGCCTCCCCATTTTATTTATTTTTACTTTTAACCGACCAACGACCGGTTAGCAGTTTTTATTACATCAGTCATTTTATAAAGTTATTCAACCTATATATATATATTTTAATTCTGATAAAAACTGGCCAAGTCAAATCTAACCTACTTGAAGATCTCACATTTTTAAATAACAGCAATTGTTATAGGTACCCAATAAAGCAAAGAAATAGAGTTTAATACTTGCTCATAATGTTATTTTGTTCCCATAAATACATATTTGGATTTTGCATAGAACTTGGCACTCAATTAGATCTCCATTCTTTTTGCGGCGAAGCCCACAGCCAAGCATATTTTTTGTATTGAACTTGGCTCTCCTTTTTTACATTTAAGTTTTTGATGGAATATCATTACTTTTTGTAAAAAAAACTAGACAGGTATTGAGATTTAATGTTTTTTCTTGCGTTTCCGTGTTGCTCGGGAGCGCTTTTATGTAGATTTACTTCAGTGTTCTGTGTATAATTATGTAGTGCCGCGCGCCGCCGACGTCACACCGTTGGCCGGTTGTTTAGTTCGGTTTTCGTTCTCCACTCAATTCCCCAGGAAGAGATCCCTTACCGGGATAAGTTCACCTTTATACCAATCTTTATCCCCTATTCTGTAGGCGTATTCTTGACCAAGTGCCGAACCACACTTGACTACATTATTCATCGTGTACATTCAGACTTTAAATCAGAGCATCAAAGTGCCCGAATCGGTTCGTAACTGAATATTTTCTGCTTTTATATATTGCGCTTTCTTACAATCTGAATGTGTGCCAACCGTGCGATGCCAAATTTTAGTGTCGTAGCACACTCAGTTAAAATTTGATTTATGTGACTCACTCGTTTAGCATAACGTTCTTTACATAATTTACTTCAAAAACAAAATTTTAACCGACTTTATTTTAGTACTCTGCCAAGATAAATTAACATTTCCTTTCCAATTTACCACATTGACTGCTTTCCGAAAGTAAATACGTTGATTATTATAAGTTATAAGTCATTTGTCTGTGATTTCCGGGTGTAAATACACTACTTATAATTTGAGGAGTGCACTCAATTCATCATGTTTCCCATCATACAACTGAAGTTTTGATAACAATGGGACCAACTTGGAAGTATATATACTTTCAAATAAAATCGGTTCATAAATGACGGAGTTCTGAGGTAACAAACATAAAAAACCCAATTGAGATCTTCCCGTTTTTTTTAGTCGGTTAAAAATGGCTTAAATCCAGCATTAGTATGAAATAGGTTCTTTTTATGCATAGGGTGTATCCAAGAATTGAATCCGTACCTATCTCCAAAAAGAACGTTATGCTAAACGAGTGAGTCACATAAATCAAATTTTAACTGAGTGTGCTACGACACTAAAATTTGGCATCGCACGGTTGGCACACATTCAGATTGTAAGAAAGCGCAATATATAAAAGCAGAAAATATTCAGTTACGAACCGATTCGGGCACTTTGATGCTCTGATTTAAAGTCTGAATGTACACGATGAATAATGTAGTCAAGTGTGGTTCGGCACTTGGTCAAGAATACGCCTACAGAATAGGGGATAAAGATTGGTATAAAGGTGAACTTATCCCGGTAAGGGATCTCTTACTGGGGAATTGAGTGGAGAACGAAAACCGAACTAAACAACCGGCCAACGGTGTGACGTCGGCGGCGCGCGGCACTACATAATTATACACAGAACACTGAAGTAAATCTACATAAAAGCGCTCCCGAGCAACACGGAAACGCAAGAAAAAACATTAAATCTCAATACCTGTCTAGTTTTTTTTACAAAAAGTAATGATATTCCATCAAAAACTTAAATGTAAAAAAGGAGAGCCAAGTTCAATACAAAAAATATGCTTGGCTGTGGGCTTCGCCGCAAAAAGAATGGAGATCTAATTGAGTGCCAAGTTCTATGCAAAATCCAAATATGTATTTATGGGAACAAAATAACATTATGAGCAAGTATTAAACTCTATTTCTTTGCTTTATTGGGTACCTATAACAATTGCTGTTATTTAAAAATGTGAGATCTTCAAGTAGGTTAGATTTGACTTGGCCAGTTTTTATCAGAATTAAAATATATATATATAGGTTGAATAACTTTATAAAATGACTGATGTAATAAAAACTGCTAACCGGTCGTTGGTCGGTTAAAAGTAAAAATAAATAAAATGGGGAGGCCTATGTCCAGCAGTGGACGTCTTTCAGCTGATATGATGATGATGATGATGATACCTAGTTAATAAGTCAATACTTACTAACCTTTAATATTATAGAATTTTTGTCCTGTCGGTCCCCGCTGCCACGAATACGCGTCCAAAATTGCGCTCACGTAAGTTCCCAAAAAAAATGCACAAATGTCTCCGTTGGTTCCCGCGGCCGCGAATTCGTGGCAACGATATTTGCACCCGTCGGTTCCCGTGCCACGAATTCGCGTCTTGGTTCCCACAGTTGAGAAAAGACTTTATTGTAAAGAACATACAGTTCCTATTCCATTGGGCGCTTTCTAATTTAAACGCGATGAAATTAGCAACAGATTGGTACCAACCAAAGCTTCATTCTTCATAAATTCGACCAGTAGTAGCCAGTACAAAAACCGTTGTTCCTCGTGTTGCATTTCTACGACAGTGACCCATAAAAAGTGCAAAAAAAATGGTTTTTTGAAGTAATAAGGGATAAAATTAATGATATTTATACAAATAATACTATATTAATGGTAAATATACATCTTTGCGTGCGATTAACATATAGGGCTTTAAAAAAATACGAAAACAAAAGTTGGGTTCAAACTTTCATTACAAAATTTCTTCCGTTACAAAAGTGATATTTTATTGAAATTTTACTGTTTATATGCAATTTTACTGTGTGATACCTGTTTTTGATTAGTTTATTTGCGTTATGATAAAAATAAAAACCAGTGAGATCTAATAATAATTTCTCAAAAAAAAGTTGAAATTGCGACCTCCATGTGTGCAAAAAGTTTTTAGTGCTTACGGTTTTTCAAACACAAAGAAAATAATATTTTTACAGGTATGTCTTTTAGTAATTTACAATGGTTGATGGCCTATATCTTAAAGAATTAGACTAAATAAAATATGTTACAGTTATAATTCCATATCTTTATTTCTTAGCGTATCTTTGGAAAATTGCCATTATTTTTCCTCCCTGTGAAAGAGCCATGGTTTCTACATTGTAATATGTTGAGTATGATATATTTAATACAAACACAATGAAGTCTGTTTCATGCCCTTGTAAAAAATGTAAACATTTACATTCATAAGTATAAACACTACAGAGATACGAGCGATATCGTTGAGTCAAGTGGTTTGCTCGCGTCAGCTCAAATTTCCTCGGGACTCCCAGGACCGCCCGCGTGACCACGTGACCGGGAACGGACAGTAGCAAAAAATTTGCCACGAATACGCGGCCGCGGGACTCCTAGGAGACAATATTTGCGGGAGTGTCGGGGACCGTCAGGTTAATACTTGCTCATAATGTTATTTTGTTCCCATAAATACATATTTGGATTTTGCATAGAACTTGGCACTCAATTAGATCTCCATTCTTTTTGCGGCGAAGCCCACAGCCAAGCATATTTTTTGTATTGAACTTGGCTCTCCTTTTTTACATTTAAGTTTTTGATGGAATATCATTACTTTTTGTAAAAAAAACTAGACAGGTATTGAGATTTAATGTTTTTTCTTGCGTTTCCGTGTTGCTCGGGAGCGCTTTTATGTAGATTTACTTCAGTGTTCTGTGTATAATTATGTAGTGCCGCGCGCCGCCGACGTCACACCGTTGGCCGGTTGTTTAGTTCGGTTTTCGTTCTCCACTCAATTCCCCAGGAAGAGATCCCTTACCGGGATAAGTTCACCTTTATACCAATCTTTATCCCCTATTCTGTAGGCGTATTCTTGACCAAGTGCCGAACCACACTTGACTACATTATTCATCGTGTACATTCAGACTTTAAATCAGAGCATCAAAGTGCCCGAATCGGTTCGTAACTGAATATTTTCTGCTTTTATATATTGCGCTTTCTTACAATCTGAATGTGTGCCAACCGTGCGATGCCAAATTTTAGTGTCGTAGCACACTCAGTTAAAATTTGATTTATGTGACTCACTCGTTTAGCATAACGTTCTTTACATAATTTACTTCAAAAACAAAATTTTAACCGACTTTATTTTAGTACTCTGCCAAGATAAATTAACATTTCCTTTCCAATTTACCACATTGACTGCTTTCCGAAAGTAAATACGTTGATTATTATAAGTTATAAGTCATTTGTCTGTGATTTCCGGGTGTAAATACACTACTTATAATTTGAGGAGTGCACTCAATTCATCATGTTTCCCATCATACAACTGAAGTTTTGATAACAATGGGACCAACTTGGAAGTATATATACTTTCAAATAAAATCGGTTCATAAATGACGGAGTTCTGAGGTAACAAACATAAAAAACCCAATTGAGATCTTCCCGTTTTTTTTAGTCGGTTAAAAATGGCTTAAATCCAGCATTAGTATGAAATAGGTTCTTTTTATGCATAGGGTGTATCCAAGAATTGAATCCGTACCTATCTCCAAATTGTAGCTTTTCTTAGGCAGAATAGGAGTTTATAAAATAGGTAGTATCAGGTTTGATACATTTCACCAGGATCTGGCATGCAAAATATTTAAACCTTTAGTGATAGCTCTGCGTCCACATACATTGGCAAATTAAGCTTTGTTACCGTAGTGCCATGAAAGGAACATGTACACATTGCTAGCATTTGTGCATAGTGTGCCGCATTAGATTATCAGCTCCAATGTATTTAATTAACTAGGTATTCGTCTCACAAAGCTCCGCTAACTTTATGCAAATAAGCTGCCTGTTAAGCTTTTCTCGTTTTGATTTACCAGAATTCGTCTCTATAGTCCTTTGTCTCCAGTCAAACATATTCTAAGAGTAGGTACGTATTAATTTCGCTTTTGCATTGGTTTTTACTCGCCATTCTACGATAAAATATTTAGTGATCAAAGAATACGAGAGACGGAATAAATTCTTATTGAGCTTGTAGAAGTAGATGTACTTTGATTTACCTTCTTATATAAATAACGTGAAAATTAACTGGAATATTATGAGATTTTTCAAAGGCGGTTACCGTTTGCGGTTGTGAACTTCTTCTTCTTTATCTGCCATGGTGACCACCTTTGCAAAGTCCATCCTATTCTTGGCCAGTCTTGCGAGCGTGGCTGCGTCCTTGATATCCGTCCATTTTTAGGGTTCCGGTACCTCAAAAGGACAAACCGGAACCCTTATAGGGTCACTCGGTTGTTTGTCTGTCCGTCTGTCACAGCCGATTTGCTCCGAAACTACTGGACCGATTGAGTTGAAATTTGGTAGGTACACATGTATAAATTGGTGACCCAAAGATGGACCCGTAAAGTAAATTAATGAATTCTGAACAAGGGAGCCAATTGTGGGGGGGTAAACCGGAAAATAAAAAAAAAAAAGTTTCGCAAACTGTATTGTGTAACATATCAAATGAAAGGGGTTGTTGTAAGCATCTCAGTTTTTTTTATAATTTTAGCATAAATAGATTTGAAGTAATTTAGGAAATACTCCCCCCCCGTTATCTCCGGAACTAATAGGCTTGCACTTGTCCGGTTTTTTTTTTATATTATCGAGCCAGTTCATCTTCTTTCTTCCTCTACCCCGTTTTCCCAAATTTTTCCTTTATTAAGTTTCAGCAGATCGTACTTGTCATGTCATGTCTATGTAGATGACCAAAATAGGCAATCTTTCTCCGCTTAACTGTGGCTAGTACTTCCGGTTAATTGTGAACGACATATGTCGAAAACAAAAGAAATAATTTGATATGTATCTTGACTCTATGTATACCTACACCACGTCGGTGGCAAACAAGCTTATGGTCCGCCTGATGATGAGCGGTCACCGTAGCCTAATATGGACGCCCCAGAAGTGTCACATGCTTGCAATGCAAACCAAAACACGATTGCTTAAAATTAACACGATAGATAATTTACTTTAAAAACAGAGTTTTACCCGACTTCTCTTTAATACTCTGCCAAGCCCAATTAACATTTCCACACTTCCTTTCCACTTTACCACATGGACTGCTTTCCGAGGGTAAATACGTTGATTATAGACGAAAACCATATCACTGTATGTGGGCGGATAATATTTGAGGAGTTCCGTCGATTTCGCACACTTGACGTTTAGGACTCCATTAGTTGCTCTTTCAACGAAATCATATCAGAATTAGTAACGCACTTTTACAGTTTTAAGTACGAGTTCCATAAGTCATCTGTGGTTTTCATCATCAGTTCCACTTCACCAAATTTGTGATTCCCGGGTGTAAATACACTAGTTATAATAGAAAATGAAAATACCGTAATTACTATATGAGTGGCTTCTATATTTGAGGAGTTCCCTCAATTCCTCATGGTTCCCATCATCCAACTGAAGTTTTAATAACAATGGGACCAACCTGGAAGCATATACTTTCAAATAAAAAAGAATTGCACGAAGCGGTTCATAAAATGACGGAGTTCCGAGGTAACAAACATTAATAATAATAAAAAAATACAACCGCATTTAGAACCTCCTCCCTTTATTTGAAGTCGTTTAAAAAAAGGCTGAGTTGGGTCCTTATTTTCTTTTCTTACCTCGCCCAACTCAAGCCATTATTAAACGACAGAATCTAGTTATAAGGAAGGTTTTAACCTCATCTAAAAATCCAAGCATATATGAATAAAACTAGAACAAAATAATTCCAAAACGGATTTTTCTCTAGAAACGCTATCTCTCATGCACGGACATAATGATTTTTTAAATTATTTTCTCTAGCAATATAGCGGCAACTATGTATACTCAATGTAGTGCTTTGGTGTGGGCAAAACATATATCGTCATGATTATCACAATATTGTTTTCAAAAATAACTCTTCGTAAAAATGCGTGAAGAGGGGACGCTTTAAAGTGATAGATGTTTTGGAGTTAAGGACGCCAAATCTTAAAATCCACTGCAAAAAACATTGACTTATAACCTAAAACATTATTCTTGACGTTTTCCTACAGACCGCTATCTTGGAGAAATCAAAGAGTATATGTGAACGTGCAGTAGATGCGACAATTTTCTGAGTTCGTATTCAGATTTAGCCATAGCGTGACACTCAGATAAAAAAAAACTACTTATTGATTTAATCACGAATCACATTCACATCATGGACAATTGGTATTGGTACTTTTTTTATTTATCTGTTTCTAACTTAGAGCATACATAATGCTTTATGTATGCTCTAAGGTTACAAATCTTGTTTCGTTTCAAAAACGTGTTGATTTTTTATTTTTATAAAGGCATTGGATACAAAAAGACACGAGAAGAAGAAGATGCAAGAAGTCGGTTATTGTAAATCATTTTTATCTATATTTGTTCTCAGTAATTATATAATAAACAAAAAGACGATTACTATGTATCTTAATTAATTAGGTTATTGCCTTTAGTCATGAAAAAACCATTCGAGCCCGTATCACGTATTCGTTAATTTTGTCGTTTTTCACTATCACAGCTCATTAATCCGGACATTTTTCCAATATCGTTATCTTCAGATGAGACCGAAATTTTACGATATAAATTTTAATAGCAGATATTGAATGATGATTTTTGATAGCCTGCGATTTATTTGATAATCTCAGACGGTTAATATTAGTGAACCAAAAAGGCAATCCGCTTTTGATGAGGACGGTCATATTGTTAAATCACACGTAAAGGAGGGTGGGCAAATCGGCATATACCTATGTCCAATAAGGACAAGCGATATGTCACTGGATAGCTTAAATGCAAAGTTCTAAAACTTTGACTATGGCAGGTACTTTTTTTTGTAGACGGTTAAAATTACTTTTAGTATGCGGACGAAGCCGCGGGCAAAAGCTAGTAATAATATAAAAGAAGGAAATCCCATCTTATCTCAATACGATACTTACAAGTGCGTTTCACAATGGAGGCTCTGATATTTATTCATGGACTTGACGTGGGGTGCTGAAAACAATACATTCCCGTTGCTTTTTAAATGAAGCAGGTAAACAACCAACCGTGGGGTATATTTTACTAACTATTCTACTGTAATCAAATTTATTTTTTGTTGCTCGCTTCCGTTCTGAGATCACGCGATGAAAAGAGAGCGCGTGTCACCAAAATTAACTTGATATCAAACCGATACGCTTATAGTAAGACAGACTTACGGTTACAAGAGGCAAAGGTTTCAGAGTGAAACTCAGGAAGCACTTCATCCATAACAATGCCCCACCAGCCGCATTGAATTTTCTAAAGTGACGTATTCGTTTTTTACTTTTTTTATTGAAATCAGGTGTTTTGGGTCGCTTTGAATGGAAGACAAGTTTTGTTTTATGCTGTGTGTACGGATGTGCAAATTGCGGAGTTTCCAAAAAGTTGGAAAAGTTCTCGGAATTTTTTAGAAAGTTTCACAAGGAATTAAATTTCTATGTTGGATATGGAAAGTTTAAATTCCCATACAAAAATGACAGAAATCTCCGAAATTGTCCTATGTCAAATTGCAGAAAAATTTCGCAATATAGGAAACTTTCCGTCGGCACATCAGTAGTTTAAGTACATAATTGTCATACAATATTTTGTTATTAAAGAGGATTCTACTGGTAGGTTTCTTTGTATTTGCTGTTAGCCGATAAAAAAATACATATTTTTTAAATTCCTTTTTATGATTTGAATTATATTTTGAAATTGTAATGTTTGTTAACATTTGATGGTTTACTTTCATTATAGCATTACGTTATAAATTTGACAGGAGAATAGTACCCCATTCAAGAAAAACCCGTTGTATCTATATCGGAGTGAGTCGTTATCGAACGCCACGAAGGCTGCCTCGAATTACCGCACGCGGCAACGGCGATATATTTGCCGTCCCGACACCGTGACACTTGAGCTTTCGTTTTAATTTGCCAAACGGGACAGGAAGTATAGGTATCTACTGAAACTTTTAAAATATGTAGACTCACGAGCTTAGAGGATTCAACATGCGGGCATTTTTATGATCAGTGTTCTCTTGCGAGGCGATTTTGTGATCGATTGTGAAATTGTCTTTGTATGATTTTTTGCACATTGTGCAAGGTTTTCTACAGCGGGGTAAATTACTCCAGTTATGTATGCTCTAAGGGTGCTGCCGAACCCGCCGTCCATTTCGCCATAGTAAGGTTTTTTTTTATATTTGACATTTTACTTTTTTAATAAGCTACATTTGATGATAGAAAATTAATTATCTGGAAAACATCAAAAAAAATCACTAAGTTTCAGTTAGTAATTCAAAAATGAATTTTATTGTGCTAAATATGCTAAAACTGGACTCTGGCGATGATTTCAAGACCTTAGA
Organism: Epinotia nisella; assembly: GCA_932294315.1. NCBI lineage: Eukaryota > Metazoa > Arthropoda > Insecta > Lepidoptera > Tortricidae > Epinotia > Epinotia nisella. The sequence goes on from OW028681.1 coordinate 17,167,473, forward strand.
TTTGAAGCGTCGAACATTTCGTGAACGAATTTCGTATTTTCTCGATTATTTATTTATTATTTATCAAATGTAGCTCAATAAAGTAGAAATATGCTAAAATTATTTTAAAAAATCTTACTATGGAGAAATGCAAACCTAAAAAAATTCAAAATTCGGTAGCGACCCCTACATCTTATAATAATAAAAAACAGACGTTATTTTTTCACGTATTAGACCAATATAATAGGATGTCTCACTGAAATTTCAAATTTTAAATTTTTAAGCAACACCCTGTACCTGCCTATATAAAATAAACATTTCCATGAAATTACAGACATATACAGTAGGTACCCAGGTAAGTAGAACCCAGCACTGAAACCCGTAGAGGTCAGTTTAAACTTGCCCCGCAAGACGGAAAACTAAATATAGAGCTTGTGTTAGCGGTAGGTACTAGACTGACGTACAATACGTACATACATAGAAAACATTCAACACCCCTATAATAATGGTCCTTGAAACCGGATTTTGTTAGTAATGTGGACTGGAAATAGGTACTTTTCTGATGTCAACAAGATAAGTGTCGCGACACTCCTTTTCACTCAATTTCTAACGGGTTTTAGTGTTCGGTTTTCGTTGCTTTACGTGCTGTAAGTATTTGGAATGACGAACAAAATAAACGAATCGAAAGACATATACTCGTATGGTTCTTTGGCTGAAAGTGCAGTCCTATCATATAAACCTGTGCATACATACATATAATCATGTTGATCCCGTCTTGCCAGCTTTTCACACATTGAATTAAAATTCCTTGTAGGTATTTCCCGTCCCTGTATTTGGAGCAAATATATCTCCATGTAATTGAACTAGCACTGTTCAAAGTGTAAGATCGCTAACAAGTCACTGTGACATTAACACTCTAATACACTGTTTACATTTTAATTAGTAGATATTTAGATAGTGCCAGTTCATACAAATGTTCGCACAAATCACTACATGATATTTGCCGTTAGCTTTTCGGTGAAGGTAAACATCGTGAGGAAACCTGCACACATCTGAGAAGAAATTCAAAGAGGTATGTGAAGTCCCCAATCCGCACTGGGTCAGCGCGAGGACTACGGCCCGTTCATGAGAGGAGGCTGTGCACAACAGTGGGACGTACATAGACTGATGATGACTAGGTACATGATTAAAATCACAGAGAAAACTTATTAGAACTTGTTAAAGTGTACCTACCTAAGATACCTACCTAAGACCCCTAAAGGAATTGGGAATGGATGAAAAGCTGAAAAATTTGAAACTTTTTTCTGGTGCTAAGGAAGGTTATTCCTATCACCAAAAAAACAATCAGGCATTTCTAAAAATTTCATCCATTCACCAGCCTGTGAGATCAAGTACGTAGGAGTAGTTCAAAACCGATTCCAATTCAATAAAAAGTCAAATAGTATCCGAACGTACAGCGCCCCGTTTATTTCCATATTTGTTTATCACAACTACTATCTTTGTTATTACTTATTAACGTGCTGCGAAATGTACTAAGTAAGTACTGTAAGTATCACAATTCGCCCTATATTCGTTCTACTAAGTTGACCCACGAATAGTAATAAGTATTAGCAATCGGGTTTTGGATTGAATACAGGTTTGCCTGAGCGGCGTAGTCGGTACAGTTACGCGTTGTGACTAGGTACGAACCCAGTACCTAGGTCTATATGAAATTTACGTTTCGCATTGGAAATTGGTTTCAATTCGTACCTATCCCGCGCTTGGTCTCTTTTTATGGTTCCGTACCCAAAGGGTAAAAACGGGTTACTAAGACTCCGCTGTACGTCCGTCCGTCTGTCTGTCACCAGGCTCTATCTCATGAACCGTGATAGTTAGACAGTTGAAATTTTCACAGATGATGTATTTCTGTTGCCGCTATAACAACAAATACTAAAAAACCGGCTAAGTGCGAGTCGGACTGGGGCTCCCATACAATAGACATGTTTTTTTTTCCGTTTTTATAAATAATGGCACGGAACCCTTCGCGCGCGAGTCCGACTCGTACTTGGCCGATTTTTTATATCAAGGCAGTGGCAAACAAGCATACGGCCTAGGTAAGCTGACACCGTAGCATCTGAATGAAGCGCGTTGCCGATCCTTTATTGATTTGAGGACGTCAACACCACAACAAGCACAACTTCTCTCTACACAGCGCATGTTTGGGAGCTCTGGCGACCTAACTCACCACCAAACACGAAATCGCTAAGGCCATGGTCTCGCAGCGTACCTACGGCGTTATTTATAGGAGACCATAGCCTAATAGAGCAAGTAGTGTTATTATGGCTATTACGGTATTCCGTAAGGTGGAGATCAAAATTAAATCAAATGAAAAATTATTTATTTACCAAGAGATACTACCATGCACAAACAGAAATTACAGTGATACCCACTACCCACACTAGGCAACGCCTGTATCGTGAGTTTCAAATACAATAAGAATTACCAGAATCGGCTTTAGATTTAATTCCTACCAGTTTAAGTATTTAGATTAGTTAATAACTTAATAGGTACATAGTTAAATTATTATTACAATGCTGTTTGTCTGTGTGTGTAATAATTGTGTTAATAATTTAATTTTGATAGATGAAAATACCCTATTCTCACAACGGACTAAATTCGACAACGCACTTGTGACTCTTCTGAGGTCGCTAGCTTCCATGGGCTGCTTTCCACCAGGCAGGACCAAAATTGTAGAGTAGGGCGTAATGACGCCGGTTAGCGACTACCCAAATTTGTATTGATGATCCTGGAATTATTTGATCGAACTGGCAATGTTTTAAAATAGGCTACACACAGTTTTAAAACACAAGAATAGTAACATAAAAATGTTCTTTAGTTAAATATTGTAGTCCGAAAAACGTAAAGTTCACGCGCTGTCATTCAAGCTTAATACTTAACAAACATCAAAAGACAAAGTTAGTTTCGCCTCTAGAATATTTCTGACTGAGTTAAAACCGAGCTTTCTCAAGTTTCAAAGCACAACGAAAGCTTGCATAGTACTTATGACGGGCCAAATTCTCGTATCGTAAGGAAAACGGAAGTTTTTAAGATGCCAGAGGCATGTTGCCAAGAGAAATTAGGACTCAAAGAGGCACCAAACTGGTGCTAAACAAAATAGTTAATTTTCTGCTTTAGCATTTTGCGATTACTTTAGTAATTAGCGCTTTCTTCATTATAAAGGTTGTCTCACACATAAAGGCTCGGCACTAGACCGGCCGGCGCTGCCTCACCTCACCGGCTCGCCGCCAACCAGGCGTGAACCCAACGCAAGCACGTAACAGCACCGCTCCTCTAGCCGGCGGCGAGCTGCAAGCGCGATGTTCACCCGGCGACGGCGAGCTGCCCATCCAACGTTAGCTGGTACCAAGTTGGGGCGATGCCGTTACGGAATGGATAAGTGCGCGTTGCAGTTTGGAGTTTCATACAAAGAATACTGACCGGCTCGAGTTGATGGGGTGCAGATCCGGTGCCGAGCTGTATGTGTGCGACAACCTTTAACCAGAAAAAATATAAGACCTGGCCCCGGTTTCGCGATCAGCATAGATAAAGAGAGAATAATCTTTGGCTTCAGTAAGCTACCACATGAACACATTATCATTTACATTCACTGCCAAGAATTGCTATGCGCTACGCTCGTAACCGATCCCATGGTTTTCCCGCTGAGTAGCGGTAAGCGCTTACGGCGTAGGCGCCCGCTAGGCGGGTTCCTGGTGGTGTGTGTGTTAGGATAGATAATTTATACAGACCCCAAAAAATCTGTCTGATGACCAAGTGGTCGCAAACTGGCACGATGTTTAGATTAAGATTAGGTTTAATCGTCTGGGTTATCTCTGACCCAACAGGGTATCTATGCATCCAGGGAGCTTGACACTTGACAGCGAAAATGATACAACCATAATATTTGTTAGTTTCAATATTTACTTTGTCATGAAATAAAAAATATATTACATTTATGTTGTGTACACATGCATTCACTGGCAATCTTTATAACAGAATACCTATGATTAAGGTAAACGTCCCAATGATTGTCACCTAAATGCCTACTAGTTGTCACCATTGTTACGAATTAATTTAAGATTGAAAGTGATAACCCAACTAGCAAAAAAAATCTTATAACGGTTAATATAAGTATTGAGCCAGTGTAAAAATCTAGGACGTTTACCAAATTTTAGTAACAAATTAAGAATAACTAGAATAATTAGGTACATACTACATCGACAAAGATATTATTCAAATTAAAGAATGACATGAAAAGTTCAATTATTATGTCTCGTCAAAATTGAAATTTTGGAGTAGTTTTGATTATTCTTCTTAAATATAAAATAGAATGAAGTAAAAGAGTTTTATTTCATATAACTTTACTACCTTCTGCTTGATCATTTGCATTATGTAAATTGAAGAAAAATTATCTTGTTCAATCATTATTATTATATCGCGTTATAGGTACTTACACGGTGTTTCAACAGGCTGTTTTTTTTTTAATTTGCCGCTCTTTTCTAGGCTTCCCTGGCCAGACTTTAACAAGAGATGATCACACACAAATCGCAAGAAAAGTGTGACAGACAGGTATATTATATCATATGACCTAGAGGCAAAGAAACGACGATGAACCATCCAAATAACGTAGGTTTTAAGGTAAGCCGTGAGCCATTAAAACAAGTTCCCAATTTGCGTTTGACACTGACAATCTAGTCGCCACCGTCTAGACTGTCAAAATCACGGCATGAATCATTGTTCTACTTCAAACAGCCTATTATAATTATTTTGTCCATGGTACCAAACCAACCTACACAGTAAATCACTTAAAATTAAATATTAACAAAGATTGCCGTCATCTTTTAAATTAGCCTTTTGTACAATCTCTTGGCTAGGTTAATTAACATCAACATTAAAATTCTAAATGAGTACATAACAGTGTTAATATTTTTGATAAATTGGACATTATACCAATTTGTACAATCAAACACTGAACGCAACTAATAAATTAAAAAAATGGCGTTACATTTCGCGTAAAATTAATTAAAATTATTGCCATTTTCAGTATGTTTTTAGTTTTTGATCAAATCGTACGATCATGTATTACATATACGATGGTATATGTAATAGACGGTATGCTCGTTTGCCTTCGTAGTAGGAGCTAGAAAATCAATGATTCCGTGCTTTTACGGACGCTACGCTTTTACGTAAAAATCTTTACACTACGTATATCGATACAAAAAACATTGACAAAAGCGAAACAATGTATTTTCAATTAAGGATTGTAATCTTCACTTAGCTCCTGTCACAACACTACAACTGCTCTTGGGGTTGTGAGTACAACTGACGACACTTTTAGGAGTTCATGGCGTTGAAAGGATTAAATAACTGAAAATATACCCATTAAATTATTATTTTAATTTAGGCATCTACTTGAGATATATGCCGATGAAAAACTTTACATATTTTTGTTCCACAGAAAACAAGCCAAAGAATAGCTATGTGAATGTTTTACTTTGCGCTTAATACAAATATTCCTTGGATTCACGTCTCTCATATCTTCACACTTTCTTAGAATCTTGTTATTTTAATAAGGTCGCCGAAACTATGCAAACAGTTTTGATAACATGCGTTACATAAAAGTTATATGTTACAATATTAATCACTATATTTTTGACTATTCTTATACATTGTTCATGACATATATAGGGTGTATTATTCAAAAAGTGAGGGAAAAACTGAAACTACAAGAGACGAACCCCGATTTTTAGACAGATTTGACCTGGTTCGATTCCCAGCTGTGTATGAGGGTTTTTTGAAAATCCCAACTGCAAAAGCGTGACTCTTAAGAGCAAATTTCCGTGTCTCTTGTAGTTTCAGATTTTCCCTCACTGTCACGTTCGAATAATACACCCTGTATATAAGGTAAACGTCCCAGTGCCTGACACTGGCTTTCAATCTTATGTCAAAGCAATAGAGGTGAACTATTAGGATTTAAAATAATTAAGATGCCGAGCATTGGTACATTTACCTTACTGCATTAGTAGAAAATACTCCAACGTCAGCAAAATAACTCTTAAATTTGTGATGTGATCACTGTATAAGTAAACATATTTACATTATAGAAATTCGAATAAGTCAATATCAATAAAAAAACTAACCGTTTTTCCTGTAGACAACAATAGTTAACAGTTTTGGTGAATATCATTGTGGTTCCGATCATACAAGTCATAAATTGTAAAAGAGCTTTACATATGTACATGTACGGGTCCAGCGCCAAAATTAGGCTTTACGACTTTGGTTGTGTCTACAAGAAAGACCGAACACTAACATATACAAAAAAAAAACAAGTTTCACAAAACATTACAAACAACTGCGTGAGCTTGCTTGCCAAAGACATCTAGTGAAACTATTAACATTGGCAGTCTTTATAATTTACTATTATCTGATTCTATTCAATACATCATGTCACTTTCTCGCATCTCAATTCTCAGTCAATTTACAACCATTGAGGTAAAAGTTAAAAGGACGGATATTTCGATTACAGTTGTTGCATTTCACGGAGGCGAGTGCGCGCGTTCTTATTATTATGACGTTAAAGTCTAATTTCATCAAATCCACTCGCCTTCTAGAAATGTATACGCAGTAAAGATACACTTAAGAGCAAAGAACGAGTATACTTGAGATGATTTGAGTTGGCCGAATTGCATCAAAGTAGTCCATTCAAAATCAACTTCCAATTAGTTAGTTTCCTCGTTTTAAAATTGACAACATAGTGTTGCTAAATGGCTAGTAAACCATCAAATAATTGTAATAAAGCATAAATTACGAAATATAATTAAAATCATAGAAAGATATGGACCTTAAAAGTTTAGTTTTTTTTTTATTGCCCAAAATTAAAGCTACCAATAGAATCCTTATTACGCTTTTATAGAAACAAAATTGATAGACAACTATGGATCTAAACGCAGTATTTCGCGACCGAAACAGCAATTTACTTGATTTCCCAAACAACGATTAGTACAAAAATCAAACTGTGACGTCATACTTCAATGTCGATCAGTATGAAACGTTTCGGCTGCCGCCAGCGAGGTCCGTCTTTAACTCAATATTTTGGGTATTTATGTTATTTAATTGTAGTTGCTCCCATACAAACATTTATTCCTCCCCAAAAACTGGTTCGAATGGCATCGTAAAACATTTAGGATACAACCCTAATCGAATGATAGTTTTTAAAGTTGGCCACATTAAACAATCTCAACCTCAACCATACACGTTGCATACAAATCCTGTGCACTAAGATATGTTTACACTTTTGCACCAAATGTCACTGTAGCGAAGCGGAAAATGTACATATTTTTGACCTGCACAAGCTGCATCAATTTTCAATGCCCTCGAATATAGTTACATTATCATTCAAAATTAACCCAAAATGTTTTAGGTATCCCGGGTTGTCGCAAACACTCATTCCACGCCTCAGCATTAACTGATTTCTCGTCGATGCTCGCCTTGCCAAGTATTTCCTTCTTCGCCATTTTACTCTTACATCCCAGACTTATATAAATGCTGACCTTACTCAAATTCGCTTTGAACACGGACAGTTTTACCGTCGCCGACTTCGGGTCCCACCTGGCAGAGATAGTGGGAACGAATCTGTCACTTTTCCAATAACATTCTGCTTTGTTTGCTTCTAATATTGTGGCTTTCAAATACAGCGGCGCTGAAATTAAAAAAAATATGCTTTAGTTGCATGTACCTATACTGAGAACTTGTATGGAAAAAATGACAAATTTGGAAATAATTTATAATAGCTAATTTTTTTAATGTACCTAATGGATATATTATCAATTAAATAGTTACCTAGAGGCAAAATCCAACAAAAAAACAGTCATCAAAACGGGTGTAAGTAGACTCAAAATGTATTATTACTTCAAAAGAAAGAAGGCAAATAAAAATTGGGTTGATTTTTATTTTCTTTTAGTTTTGGTTTTTCGTCAGAATTGGATAAAATTTGGTCTTGGGCTCGTAATTCTGTAAAATATTCACACAATTTTCTACTATGTCCACAGAATAAGTAATAGTACAACGTACAGAAGGTTCTCTGTTAACAAATTCCCTGTTTAGGTACGCCAAACGTGCCTGAATGTGGTCATTTCTTTCTATCGCATGCAACGCGCTCTTTCGTAGGCGGAGCCTTAGAGCTAGGGTTACCGCCAGCTCGACCTATTAAATTATAGGTACGTTAGTATAATAGTGTATTTTACTAACGTACCAACCCCTACTCAACTACACAAAAGCTGTGTAATTTGCCTTTAGGTTATGACATCTAAAATGCAAATTTATTTTACGAGGCGAATGACGATGCAATGCAAAGCGCGAACGCGTGCGTCCCGTAACTGCGCGCGGCAACCACTGATAAACGCAGGCGGCCGGCATGTTTTTGTGCGGCGTAACAAAATCAAAGAGTGAACCGCCCTTGCTATCTCTTACAATTTTATTCCATTGACTGACAAACGTATCGCAATTCAGTGGCACTTTTGTTACAAAATCTTAGTCTGTATAATACTTATCATGTGAAAATTTCAAACACAATTACACCTACATTGTTTACCTAAATAAATGAAATGAAATGACTTCTGATATTTAAATAACAAATGTGGAAGGCCTGAAAGTGATGGCTTTGCGTCCCCTCGTTTGTCTTTCCCGTCACGGGTACTTTTTACCTTCGAGAAGATACGGGAGCGTAAAAAACAGGCACATTCATGCGTGAAAATAACGACTTCCAAGAAGCTAATGTGTAAGTACCTAATGGATCGTAAAATGGAATTGTAATTTTCACTTTTCTTTTGTATAAAACCAGAGCTACTTATAAAGGTGTTCTATTTATACCCAATCTATACGAACCACAATACGCAATCATTGCATTTTTCAGTTATTTAAGTAAAATATATCAACCCTAAAAAGGTTGTAACCAGAAAACACCCGCCGCACCGATTTAATAATTAAGTTGATAAGAAACAAGAGTGTCGTACAGTTCACGAAATATAACTTGCAGCGATTCACCTTACGACTCCTAACGAGTTGTTTCAGAAATCAGTGCCAATAATATTTCGCAAACTATACTTCTATAATATGTGTTACTGTTGCAACTGTAAGCAGGTACACAAAAGGTATAGGTAAGCATGAACAGTCAGAAACTGCTGATCATTGCTGCTATTACTGCTTATAAATGTGCAGTAAATTAATAACTCTGACATACATGATCAATGATCATCTATTTACTGCAATTTTCATATTAACTAGACTTTGAATGTTTGCCCCCCTCTTATTAGTCCTTTTTTATAGAAATTAAAAATTATATATTAAATAATTTATTTTTCCATACACGTGGATTAGTGTTGTTTAAGCTACGGTAGCCTAGTGGTTCAGGCATGCGGCTGTCAAGCGGCGGTCGTGGGTTCGAATCCCGGCTCGTACCAATGAGTTTTTCAGAACTTATGTACGAAATATTTACCATTAGCTTTTCGGTGAAGGAAAACATCGTGAGGAAACCGGTCTAATCCTTTCACGCATAATAGGCACGTTGGATGTCGATTTGCGGATAATGCCCAGTAAAACTAACTAACTACTGTTGTTTACAACTACATATTCCAAATTTCAAATTGATAGCATTAGTAGTTCCTGAGTTATTTAACTTTGTGACAATTTTTAAGGCAAAAAGGGGAGGACCCCCGCTCTGAGCCGTTTCTGGTGCAAAGGCTTTCCTTGGCTATCCAGCGTGGAAATGCCGCCAGTGTCATGGGGACTTTTGCAACAGGAACGACTAGGGGCGATTTGTAAGTAACTTTATGTGAATTAATTGTAGTGTATTTAGTTAAGTAATTATATCTGTGCCCCTAGTGAAAAGGGGTATAAGTCTGATTTTGGCCAAATTGAGTTATATAGACCAAAAAATTTAAAAAAAATAATCGCGTCGATTGGTGTAAACGGATCTAAGTTATCTTGTAAATTAACAAAGTCACGGTCGTGTTAAAGGGTATAACTGACTCAAATGACTATGACGCGGTGGGTATATATTGACATATATTATTATTAACAACGAAATCATATTATAATTTCGTGACAAATGGTATGAGTAAAGTTATATCTTACGATTTCGCATGTTCTCTGTGTTTATCGATGTAACTACACTTATCTGTTTTAGGAATGCTTAGTGCTTAAGGATCGATGTCTATTTATATCGGTTTACACTAATAATATGACATTACTAAGAGAACAAGTCAACTTAAATCCGTATTCACGCCTTAATTTTGATAGTTGCTAGCGCAAGTCGACTTATACCGCCATAGGTTACAAAAAATACGTGTAAAACGATACAAGTGTAAGTGCGATGCCCCCGCGCACACCCGCGGAGCGCTCAGTCGCCGTTGCGTAGTGGTGAGAAAAGGCCATGCTTATGTTGTTCTCGGACCGCAAATGACGACGAGGACGACGGGTGAGTTGTATCCCTTTTCACCTAGTTTTAAGATATTATCCGACACGTTATGTCTACACTTTAAGAATTTATATTTACTTATACCCTTTTACACCAAGCAAGTTTTGACTTATATTGAGTAATGTTTGATGAAATAAAACGAAAATTGATTATTTTAACGTAGTATGATTAAACAGTAGGTAATACGTATTTAATGGAAAAATACACTTTAGTCGTTTGTCAATAATCTTAGTCGCCATTGGTTGGTTTTAACAATAAAAACCTACTGTGACTATAATGTTTCGTCAAATAATTTCGAGTGGGGTATCATAATTAAAATATTTGAAAGTAGTTGCAGTGCGATTACCTAAGGTTTGCGATTAGGCATTTCTCAATGATAGCATTACAAATCATAAAAAATACACACCTTACTTTAGTCAAAATTTGGTTGTAATAATATTTTAGTAAATTAATAGGTACCTATTCATTTTATTTGTTACATAATTTTGTACTCTCTATGTAGAAAATGAGTCTTGCGGACAAGGACCGGGGCGTGCCGAAACGCAAACTGGTTTTAATCGTATTTTCATAGGCATTGCTTGTATGTGTAAATATTTATTTTTTATTTTTCATTCGTTTTGTTTGGAGAATGGCAGGCAGAAATCGTATTCATTGAATGCTCAATTTTCTTCAAGGAAAATGACAAAAATAATACCAACTTTTTCACAAAACATACTCAGCTAAGGCCTGAAAAACACCCGGACAGCCCTAAGCCCGGTTGCTCCAAAGACTTTCAGGCAGAATTTCATACTCACCTAAACCCTGAAAAATAGGCAGACAGCCCGAAGCCCGGTTGCTCAAAAGACCTTCAGGCAGAATTTCATAATGTAGATGATTTAATTCATTTCAATATTAAAAATTTATTAGAAATTGAGGAAATCGCCGACAATTTCTTCACTGAACGCGATGAGTCGTATATGATCTGCTTTGATAATATTGTTTAACGTAGTAGACTCCTTGCCGTTATTTTATATAAACTATAGTTCAGACAGCAGTGACGATTATGTTCCTGATACTGAAGAAAGTTCTGATTCGGAAAGAATTGGACAGAGGTCTAATAAAGAAAACATAGTTATACCTGATTCAGAGAAAGAAGATTCTTTTTGGGATAAAGTTGGTGTCAAAGAAGGACGAAAACACAAGCCACGGAAAAGTGAAAAAGAGAGAAGAAAGGTCAGAGAAAATAGAAAAAGAAAGATAAATTTGGGTAAGAATTATAAAACAAATAAAGCATAAGAAGGAAATAAGGAAAGAGAATTTCAGCATCTTGAAGACTGTAGAATGAAATATGCTTTAAAAATACTGGAAGAATTTAGGGAAAAAAAAATGTAATTTACTGGAGCTTAGGAGAGTATGGCAAAAGAGTTCAATTTATTTCCAGTTTAATTAAATTGCAAGAGGAAAAAACACAAAAACTTAACGCAACAATAAATAGAGACATTCATCCGTTGGAACCTACTGAACACAATGATGTTTAACGGATAACAATAGTAACGAATAAAATTTTGTAATACTCTTATAATGTGATTGATTTTTTAAATATTTTGTTTTAATATGACATTTGAAGAAAATTGTTTCGTTATGTGGTTCAAAAGTCTTCTGAACGAAGAATTTATGATTTTTTCTAATTAAAACTGAACAAACGTGCCTTTTATTTCATTCTATTCCGTAAAATTTCGATACAACTCAAAATAACTATGTATATAACTCTTTTTAAATCCAAATAGACTTGACTAACATTATGTGAAAATAGGTACAAATCGATATTTTTGTACTTAAATCAAAAATGTGTATGTCATGTCATAGTTATGAATTTAACTGCTAAACTTTAATTGGGAAGTTTATTAAAAAAACTAACACAAAAAGAGTTATTTTAAAAATATTGTAATGGGTACCTTTTTTCACTTATGTAAAAAGTATGTGAAAAGAGGGACTACTTTAGTTATATCTCATAAAAGCTCAAATTTAAACGGGTACAAGTCATTTATTTTGTTAACCGTTAAATTTATAAAAAATTCAACAATACAACATAAAAGAGAGCATTTTTTATACTTAAACTGCATTTAAAGTTATATTTAATTTTTAACCATTACGGCACAGTGCGCTGTAAAACATTCTCCTTTTGTTTTTTCGCTGTCCTGTAAAGTAGCAATTTTCGACTTGTATCGTTTTCCACTAGGGGCACAGATATTGTTACGAGTATAATGTACTATGTATCTTTCTTTGTTTATTAATAAATAATGTTCATTTTTAAATATATGGCTTTGGCTGTATATTTAAATTAATAATGCCATTGATCACGATCTACCCAAAATAATACCGCTATTTGTTCGAGTACATTTGTGCTCAGGTGTCTCCGTAATCCAAACACCTTTTTGATTTATATTCGGCGGTCGTTCCTAACATATGCGTCCCATCTTTTACATAGGTACTGGAACAAGCTAAATTCATTCATATCCCTATTCCGTTCTATTTTTAACCCCGACGTAAAAAGGGGGGTGTTATGTTATAAGTTTGACGTATCTGTGTGTCTGTCTGTGGCATCGTATGTCCTAAACGAATGGACCGATTTTAAAGGGGGTTTTTTTTTGTCCGAAAGCTGACGTGATCGAGATGGTTTTTAGCTACGTTTCAACAAAATCGGTTCAGCTGTTATTGAGATTATTGTAGTTTGAAAAGAAAAAATCGGGGGTTTTTCAACTTTTCTAAGTTGTAGTCAGTTACGTAGCTTGCAGTCTTAGAGCATACATAACTGGAGTAGCCGTATGTCGTATTTGCGTACAAGAATGTCTGCCGAAATTTGCGGGGGGGGGGGGGGGGGGGGCATCTTAATAGGATATTGAAACTCAATTGTAAAGCTTGAAGTGGTTGAACGTTTATAATATCAAGTGCTTATCTAGGTACAGCAACATGCGGGCATTTTTATAATCAGCGTTCTATTGCGAGGCGATTTTGTGAATAATAAATAAATGAATAATGCGTGCGTGCGTGCGTGCGCGCGTGCGCGCGTGTGCGTGTGTGTGTGTGTGTGTGTGTGTGTGTGTGTGTGTGTGTGTGTGTGTGTATGTGTGTGTGTGTGTGTAAGAGTGTGTGTGCTTGTGCGTGTGTGTGCGTGTGCGTGAGTAAATGACCATTAATCGATTGTGAAATTGTCTTTGTATGATTTTTTGCACAATGTGCAAGGTTTTCTACAGAGGGGTAAGTTACTGAAAGGCTACTCCAGTTATGTATGCTCTAAGCTTGCGTTCACCACGCAGGACCGTGGCGATGCGGCTTAAGCAAGATCATCATCCTCTAAGCGTTTCTTCCCGGTAGAGCTAAAACAAGCACGGGGTCCGGCGCGTAATCCCAAGATTTGGCGTAGGCACTAGTTTTACGAAAGCGACTGCCAAACAAGATCAAAGGCAAGATATTTAGTATGGCACTGGGCCCTCGGTTATTACTCCATCTAGTGCAGGTAACTGTAAAATAATATTAATGAATATGATATTACATTATCATTATTGAATATTCATCAATTTTTTTTCTTTGTCATCGGTATGTAAATATGATATCCATTATTCATGAACTTGTTATTTCTTGAGACCCATTTCATAAAACTTTGTGGTAAAAATATATGAAAAGTTTCCAACAGTCCTAATATTACCTACCTATTTTCTTTATTTTAGTAAAATGCTAGTATCATAGGGACTACAGTGATTTATCATCGTTTATAATTATAATTCTAAATTAGGACTACATTCGGTATCAGTACCTACTTGCTGAATTGAAAAGAATTTCAACAGCATCCTTTCAATAATCGCATTAGCCAGTATGAAGCCGTGAACTTTCCATTTCGTAATAGACTCCCACACAGTAATGGGCACCCACATTCATTTAAAGCATATCCTAATGTCCTGAGCCGTAGCGGTTATTATCCAATGCCGTGTCATGATTGAAGACGCACGACAACTCTCTCCTTTTTAATAAGCAAAGAGCATCGCGCGAGTCGAGGGGCCTTTTCACTGCAACGCATTGCAGTGGTCAATCTGTGAGAATCTTTATGTGAATGACTTATGCACTCTCAACTCAACACACTGACCTTTTACTCATCACCACATATGTACAGTCGAGTTCTCCAATATCTATACAGACGACCTTACAAAAATATCTACACATGCACCTTATTTCAGTAACAATAAAGACTGTGTATAGATATTATTGAAAGGTTGTGTAACTACAGTGTTACATACCCGATGATTATATTTAAAATAGGTACCTAAATTAGAAAAAACCGTTCTCACGGCGTAGTTCTCCGGAATTCACTTGGGTAACAAGTACCTAAAGATAAAACAAGTGTTTCCTATTTCAAATTCTTTGTAACCAAACTTGGTGTCATGCTGGAGTCATAAAAGGGATTTATTGGTTTTAATATTTTTCTAAAGAGCCATTGAGTTACGTCAAGTGAGACAAATGTGTTCATTTGTTGGAATACAATTTTTTGCGTGGCTTTCAACTTTTAAGGGCATTAAGTAGTTTCAAAAAGAACTTATGTTAGTAACAATATCAAGGCACATACGTCTCTTCTAGACCTATAGTGATATTATCATTGTTTTAGGTCAAAATGTCTTAAGTTAATATAAATGGGTCAATGTTTACGTCTTTTGAATAGGAAAGTAGTAATTGTGCAATGATATTCGGGGGTTTAGAAAAAACTGACAGGAGTGTGATTTTCGGGTTCGGAGCGGTAGGTGCTCCATTGCAAGCATACGAATTGTTTTAAAATTAATTATGTATTGATTGTGATATTTAATCTCGCGTGCGCGTTTCAAAGTGTTATATGTTAAAAGTGTTTGATTAATGACTAGTGATCCGTTTTGTTTTGAACAATACCAGTTAGGACATTTTTAAAGACAGATAAGAGGTTTTTAAATCTAGAACGTATAGTTTAAGACAATTGACTATAATGTGAGTGTTAATATTTAGTGTTTGATTTGAATTATAAACGTTAGAATTAGAATCAGTGTTCACGTAAGATAATATAGTATTGTACTTATAGATTTAAGTGAAAAATGGTTTATGTTGGTCTAGATTTCATTTGTAGGTCATCACAACGGGAGATAGCTGAATGGTTCTGCGTGTTAAATTGTAGTAGTGTTTTCCAAGGCGTAATAAATTATAGGTTCAGTTAATTCTTTTCTGCAAATCAACTGGTCTGCTGAGACGTACATTCGAAGATTAGGAGTCATTAGGACCAGTATTATTCTCCATTATAATATTATTTTGTACTATTTCTGGTATGAGAGTGAATCTAAAGATACTTAGTGTTGTCTTGAAATACAACTTTAAATTAAAAATGCATGAATTGAACAAATAATGGCATTGCAATGTTACTGAAATTTGAAGAAAGCTAAAATAACATATATCTTAATTTTATAACCGGCTCTATTCAACATTTCCGAGACATTGTAGTGTTACGCTTTTAAGGGCTTTTGATCCTATTATTTGTGATAAGATAGCGAACTTACAATAAAAAAACTCTATTACACACCCATTGTATTATGTGGCCTAGCCCGACTACATTGGACACGCATTAACTACACACACACTTACACAAACATATCACTCATAAACACACCACGAGTTTAGTCGAATTTGAATACATGCATTAGGTATACTCGATGGAAGGCGTCTGGATGGTACTAGACCCTGGATAGCCGGAGTCGGATCTAGTTTTCACCTAAGGAATCTGACGAGTCAATTTCTTAGAAGTTGGAAACTTTTCACATACACGTAGGACACTCAAGCAAGGCCTGAGTTATTTATGTGTCTGTAACGTATTCTATGTTTTTCCTGGGGCGCATCCTTTCGATAACGCTGACCCCTGACGTCTGATGTCGTGTGTGAAGGCAGAGAGCTCTCCGTCCAATTTAAGGGATCTACAGTACAGACTACGTTTTAGCATATAAATGATATTCAGAACACCTGGTACATAATCGACAACAATCACTATATTTGTCACAAATACGCGGCTGCACGAACGTTATAGGGACTGCGTAAAATCAGCAGCGCGGCTAAGCTTTGCATAATTTTTTATAATTAATTTATAAACTAGTTAAATTGGCAATCTGCGTAAAGTACATTTTGAAAGTACTCTTAAGAATCATGTATGATGATGAATGATTAGGTGGGATGATAAGGGAGGATAGGTTGAATCATGACGGCTTCGTTGGATGGCCAGAGATGTAGGTATGGTTGGGAGTCTCTGGATTAATCAAATTTAACAATAGGTATATGCCCCATTTTCAAGACCTAAGGTCTGAATTCCTAAGGTCCCTTGCAGTCGGGTTTTTCAGGTCGTCGTTTTATTTCATCGGGAAGGAGCGTACTTATAGTATAATTTAGTTAGTTCTTAAGTAGAAATATAAGTATGTAAAATATTAGAAAATATTAATTCAAATATTGTAATTAAATAATTAAATCAATTATCGTTGTTCGAGCTGATGCAGGTTTTTTTTATTATTGTCCATTTTTTTTCTAATAGTGATAAAAAGTTGACCTAACCTTATAGCTTCAAAATTCACTAAAAAAAAGGTTTGTCAGATATTTCCTTCTACCCGCGCATTGATTTTGAAAATTAAAAAAAATCGGTTTTTTACTAAAGTCTTAGTGTGCACGACGCGTAGCGCCGACGGGGTCAACGCGCGATAGGTCAGAGCTCGACCTTCGCGACCCTACAGTCCCCTGACAATGGGCACCTAGAAGGCGCGGCGGGTGAACCGCACCAGCGCGCTTCCAGACGGCCGAACACGCTTCGATAGCGCAGGTGCTCTAGGGGAGCACTAATCCCGCAGACTAAGCTGCACTGTTGAAGGAAGGGGTGAAGATGAAATAATACTTGTTTTGAACTTGAATGAATGGTATAATTAAAAAGAGAGAGAGACACAAACTACTGATTAATACTTTCCCTATCACAATTTCCCTACTTTCCTCTTATTACTAGGAGCTCCCACTTGTGGGGCTGAGCGAACACAAATTTGCACTGAATCCTGGCCGGCTTATATACGGTTTCAAACCCGCAGCTAGTGGGCTGCCTGACCAGGTTCATTTTGCTTTTCTAAGCCAATTAATGACAATTACGCATTACTTAAAAACAAGGCCGCGCCTTTTTTGCCTAATTCGGCTATCTAATTAACCTCTCTTCCAACAGGATTAATCTTATTAGATAAAATAATGGTACATAAAAACACAAGAACACTCCTAGTACATATAAAAATAGCGTCCGTAAACATTCGGAACATAACTACAAAATAGGAGTTAATTACCCTTAATTACTTGTTAACTTTACAATTCAAACGGGTAATTACGTCTTATAACTATTTGACATGAGTTCCCACACTCAGACACTTAATTCAAATAGTTAGGTATTTTCATGACCTCTAATTTGGTACTTTGACCTTCGCCGTACCCCGTACGGTTATGCCGCTATGGCCCAGAGCGCGAATTTCCATAATCGCGATTGCGCGAATGAATTTACATTATCGAAATTAGTATGAAGATTATTGACCAATCAGGAGATCCGTCTCGCTCTTGGCCTCTAGGGCGTCTTTACGGTAATGTACCGAGATATAGTCGCTTGGGAAATGGCGTTACAATTTTCTCTATATCTCCGGTGTTTATGTACTTAGGCACATGACATTTGGATACATGGCCCCTAGCTATGTACTGATTCTAATTAAATAACAATTAATTAATATTTTTACCATTTAGGTACAAGTTATATTTGATTCGAGTACAGTTCACATTATGAGCGTGCTGCCTTAGTGGCGCCTTAGTGGACTTGGTCCAGATACTGTCTCGATGCTTCTACATTTTACTGCCTCTTTTTGAGGTCTCTCCCTCAAATTAGGGCGTCTCTCCTCGGAGTGACTTTACTGGAATTAATTGTTATTTGTGCCTTGCACTATGGTGAAGCCATTTCTATCTTTTCTTGATATGATAGTTAACTATGGCTCATACTAAGGTGTATTGCCGTTTACATAATACAATGGGTGCCCTACCTACCTAACCAGGTTATTAAAAGACATATGTTTCATAACTCATTTATTTCTCTTAGATATTTGTGGCCATAGGGCTCACTTTACCACAACTTAACATCGTTACTACACTCTCATATGCAATATGAGGCGATCTTTTGGACTGTCGCTCACAATACCCCGCCCGGTATGAGTCGCAGACTCATACCATTGGTGCAAGGGTTGAGCGACAGTACTTACCACTTAATGTCTTTTATTTCGGCACTGTTGTACTCACTTTCACTATCTTGTTCACTCACTGTCTTTAAACTATTTTTATTTCACTTTGGCTTTTCATAGCCACCAGCTCCCCGTCCTGTGTGGAGACGTCTCCTGCGTCTCCAAGTATCGGACGGGCCGGATGTAAACGTTTTCCCGATCTTGGTCCACCACCTTGATCGGTATCGATATCTTGAGCGATAGGTTCTCCTTCTTTTTCTCTCTCGCCTTCTTGCAGGCGGCTTCGATCAAGGCGGTGGAGGGCCGTGCTATTACGGTCCTTGTGGCTGCTGGTCGCAGCTTGCTGGACGGCGGAGTCGGCGGGTGCTGCATGCGACTCTTGCGCCATGCTGCCCACGCCGATTTCTTACTCGTCGCCGTCGGGGCCACCCCAGCGGGCGTGGCGAGTGCGGCGCTGTTGCGCGCTGTGGTATCGATTGACCCCACTGGTCCGGGGGTCAAGATACTGGAGGCGGCTGCGGCGTGGTCGCCTCCGGTTTCATCTGCTGTGGCGATGGCGGTTGGCACGGCGGAGCTCTCCTCGCTTCGCGACCCCCACGCTGCCGCTGCGTGTGTCGCGTTAAAAGTGGGCACCGGCCCCTCGAACGGGATGCGCGGTGCGTCTGCTGGTCTCGGTCCTCTTGGATCCAGCAACTCTTCCTGTCTTGTTACCTCTGAGATGCCCTGGCGCAGTCTCGTCTTTATCTCGAACAGTCTCTCGTTCCACCTTTTCTTCATCTCGTCCATCATTTGCTCCATCTCTTCCCTTTCTCGGGAAATGGCGGCGATTTCCCGCCCCAATTGCTCCGCCGTGCTGCTCTCCAGATCCCTCGGTGGTGTCCGCTCTGGAGTCGGGGCCCGGCAGTGGGCCCCGAAGATGTTGAGGGATCTGAAGCTGCTCCTGTCGATCTTCACCTCCGCGCTGTTGCTGCTGCACTCGACTAGGACTGCCCTGTGCAGTCCTGATGATGGGGCGCTGCAACCGCTTGCGGCCTCTAGGCGCCCTCGCCTCGGGTGCTTCCCCCTTCGGGCCTTATGCCCCGTGGACTCGCGGCCGGCGGCCTGCGACGTCCATTTGTGTGCCCCCATTACACACTTGTCCTTGGTCAACGACCCCCAGACAAACCTAAAAATTGGCTAACGTTGTCAACGACGAACGCGCCGAACAACCGGATTACACGCTGTCCTTGCTGGTCAACGACCTCCAGACACATATAATCCGGATCGAAGGACCCGAGCGACCAACAGATACACGTCTGTTATAATGGTCGATTTGTGTGGGCGGACTTGCAAAGGCGAAGAATGAAGTTAAGACTGAGAAAAAACTGAATTTAAACTTGAAAAACACTTGAAAATAAACTGACTGGAACTTGTAAAACTGGAACTTGTAGAACTGGAACTTGTAGAACTGGATACTTGTAGATTTAAAACACTTGGAGAAACTTGGGTCGAGCGAACACAAATTTGCACTGAATCCTGGCCGGCTTATATACGGTTTCAAACCCGCAGCTAGTGGGCTGCCTGACCAGGTTCATTTTGCTTTTCTAAGCCAATTAATGACAATTACGCATTACTTAAAAACAAGGCCGCGCCTTTTTTGCCTAATTCGGCTATCTAATTAACCTCTCTTCCAACAGGATTAATCTTATTAGATAAAATAATGGTACATAAAAACACAAGAACACTCCTAGTACATATAAAAATAGCGTCCGTAAACATTCGGAACATAACTACAAAATAGGAGTTAATTACCCTTAATTACTTGTTAACTTTACAATTCAAACGGGTAATTACGTCTTATAACTATTTGACATGAGTTCCCACACTCAGACACTTAATTCAAATAGTTAGGTATTTTCATGACCTCTAATTTGGTACTTTGACCTTCGCCGTACCCCGTACGGTTATGCCGCTATGGCCCAGAGCGCGAATTTCCATAATCGCGATTGCGCGAATGAATTTACATTATCGAAATTAGTATGAAGATTATTGACCAATCAGGAGATCCGTCTCGCTCTTGGCCTCTAGGGCGTCTTTACGGTAATGTACCGAGATATAGTCGCTTGGGAAATGGCGTTACAATTTTCTCTATATCTCCGGTGTTTATGTACTTAGGCACATGACATTTGGATACATGGCCCCTAGCTATGTACTGATTCTAATTAAATAACAATTAATTAATATTTTTACCATTTAGGTACAAGTTATATTTGATTCGAGTACAGTTCACATTATGAGCGTGCTGCCTTAGTGGCGCCTTAGTGGACTTGGTCCAGATACTGTCTCGATGCTTCTACATTTTACTGCCTCTTTTTGAGGTCTCTCCCTCAAATTAGGGCGTCTCTCCTCGGAGTGACTTTACTGGAATTAATTGTTATTTGTGCCTTGCACTATGGTGAAGCCATTTCTATCTTTTCTTGATATGATAGTTAACTATGGCTCATACTAAGGTGTATTGCCGTTTACATAATACAATGGGTGCCCTACCTACCTAACCAGGTTATTAAAAGACATATGTTTCATAACTCATTTATTTCTCTTAGATATTTGTGGCCATAGGGCTCACTTTACCACAACTTAACATCGTTACTACACTCTCATATGCAATATGAGGCGATCTTTTGGACTGTCGCTCACACTTAGATAGCATTTATTATTAATTCTACCATTTAAAAAAGGTGTTTTAATATATAAAATGCAAGTTAAATGTTATATAAAGTATATTTAATCAAAATAATATTAAGTTTTTGTGAAATTATCATATTTATCTAACGTTAAAAAAGCATTAAAATCCTTCCTGCTTTCAAATTTTGGCATAATTTTTCGGCTCTGAATTTTTGCCTTTATCATACCTTCTCTGGCGGTTTTGTTCCATAACTGTAAAGAGGCTTCAGTTACTGTCTTAACCCGCTCCACAGCTTGCGTATGACATGGCAGCCGTGATAAAAGTAGGGCTACATCTGTAACATCGCGTAGTATCGGAGGTTGAGTGAACTTTTCCTACCAGTCAATCATATTAATATAGCACGCAGCATCTAAATTAATCTTGGGCACTTGGAACATACAAGGGCTTCTAAGATCACCAGAAGTTGGGGCATTTCTGGCTTTCAAAATATGCCTGGCAGCGAGCTCTCGTACGTGCTTTCTGAGGATCGGCTAACATAGCTAGGAGCAGGTTTTCTGGGTGAGCAAAATATGCGTTTCGTTTTGTCACTGGATCAACCACCTTTTTCAGAACTGCAGAAAGATATCCAGAATCTGAGATCAACCTTCATAAGTGTCGTGCACCGTCTTTACACAAGGGCTGTCTTTTGATTTCAAACCAAACGGGAGCGTAAACTTTGATTACAAACATAGCTAGTTGTTTTAAATTGTTTGATGGATTGCTGGTTGAAACATAAAGCCGCATGAATCGGTTTGCCTTTGTTAGCCATCGGGCGTAAGACATTTTCCCTGGAGAGCGATGAGACAATATAACAGCTGATACTATGTCGTACAGGTAACGTTGGTCCGAACTAAGATCGTGTACTTTAGATGTGTCAGGCTGTCAGGTAATGTCCCTTCTATCTTTTCGTAAGACACAACATCAAGCTTTTCTCAGTCCTCAAGTTGGTTTCCAATTACACCAGAATAAGTGGTCGGTCCAGTAGTTTCTCCATCAAAAAACGAAAACAAGTGTCTTAGGGGCTAAATACGACAGTTTGTTGTTCTACTGCTTATCTCCATGACAAATCACAATTCAAATAATAATAGCGAAGATAACCTATCAAATTCGTACATATTTTTTTTCTAAAGTAAGTACAAGATGATGATTAACATTAACTAAATTAAATCAAAACTAAGTTGAATCTAAAAAAGGCCCTCGAGGCATTGTACCGAGGGTGCTGGCGGCATTTTCTCGCTGAATCGCAATGCTGATGCGTTGCGCGAGAAAACCGCCAGCTCTTCGTTCACCAGTTACATCGACCAGACGTTTCGCGATTTCTGCAAATAACTTACGCGCACTGGGACCCCACGGACCGAGGGTCTCGACGCCAAAGGGCACAAAGTCGTACTCTCTGCCGAGGCCTCTATATTTATTACATTTCAAATTTTCGGCGTTTTCCGCCGCTGTACCCGCTTTAGAAGTAGTCCGTTGGAGGTGAGACGGTGCCAGTGTGTCTACACATGTAGCGTCCCACACAAGCATCCATCCCAACCTCCACGTATCAAATTAATAACAGAATCTGTCAAAACGTAACATGACCTTTCACCTAGAACTAACTGGCGTTACTAAAACAGTGCATCGTGATTTTCGCGCGCATCGCATACTTTGCGACCCTCCCCCGCGCCCCTCAACTTATACTGTAGGTTTCACCGAGGATCACAGTACTTGTCTATTTAAATTGTTATATTATTTTAGAAGTTGAAACAGGTTTAAATAATTTTTTAAACTGACTTTGGCATCTATTTTTGAATGTACGATTTTCGGCGTTTTTTGAAAAATTTAAACGCTATGCGCGGGTAGAAATCATCATTAAAAAAATATATAAAAAATATTCTAGCATTTGTTATTATCAGGATCACCAATCCCGCGCTATTAGAAATCTTAAATAAACAATTAATTTTTTCGACCCACCCTGTTCACTTATGTAGATGACTATTATTTTTGATTTGAATTTTTAATGTTCACGTTGTTGGGGATTTATTAATTACTTATTACGGATATTTATTACGGGTTATTTTACCCTTTGACTTTATTTACGGACGATTAAATATATTTACGGATTATAATTTCAGTGATATTTGCGATTACTGAAATTATCTTTCACGCGTTTTAATTTGGTTTTTCGGATTATGATTATAAAATTACGGATGATTTTTAACGTTTATTTTATTTTAACGCATTATTTAATGCGTTGATTAAACTACATTTGCGGTTTATTTAATTTCCAATTTTATTTACATTCGTTTTATTTATTACGAATGTTCTTTACAACGCAATTATTTATTGCGTTTGTCGAGGTTTCATTTGAAACATGATTTGACATTATTATTCTTACGATTCGTTTTACAACAAGATTTTTTAACACAACGTAGAGGGTCCTATTCGTATTTCTTGAACTAGACGATCACAAGAAATTTATTTATGGCCAGTATTTTAGTTAACTTATTAAATAGTATTTTATTAAAGGAGGCTAGTTTAGTCTTTCTACAGTTGTCTGTGTAGATATTGGAGAACTCGACTGTACCTACATAGGAAGTAGTTTAAAGAGGTGCAGTTGCCTACAGATATATCGGAGCGGCCAAAGTGCTCACAAATATCCTATGATTGATAATACCAATTGATCTAGTCCCAAACTATTAGGCAAAGCCTGTATTATGGGTACTAGACAACTGATAAACATACTTATATAGATAAATACATACTTAAATAGATATTAAACATCCAAGACTCGAGAACAAACATTTGTATTCATCATACAAACATCTGTCCCGACCGGGGATCAAACCCGGGACCTCAAGCTTCATAGTCAGGTTCTCTAACCACTAGGCTATTCGGTCGTCTAATGGAATATTATTTGTTATTATATTAGGTATTTCAATCACTGAATATCGCTCGTGTTATTAAACTATTGTATCGCGAAGCACATGATTCAACCAAACACACGTGAAAATTATAATTAGCAGGCAATAATAGGCAATTGGGTGCACCAAGCGCAAATTAACGCTTCCAGCTGTAATAACGATTTGGTTGCTCTCACAATACAAAATCTTCCCAAAGCGTCGGTAATACAGAGTAAATACAGGTACCTACTAGATAATTTAATTCATGGGACGATCCTACACTACACAAATCGATCGCGCCACACAAGAATAGCTGATTTCCCGTACATCCATACTAATATTATAAATGGGAAAGTGTATGTGTTTGTTTGTTTGTTTGTTTGTCCGTCTTTCACGGCAAAACGGGGCGACGAATTGACGTGATTTTTTAAGTGGAGATAGTTGAAGGGATGGAGAGTGACATAGGCTACTTTTTGTCTCTTTCTAACCCCCCACTTCCCCAAAATGGGGGGTGGAAGTTTGTATGGAGCATTTCTCAATTTTCAAGGTAGAAAGCTAAAAATTGGTATGCGGACTATTTGTGACTAACTAAAAATCTTGCATTTTTTTTGGAAATCTGCACCCATACCCTTAAAAGAGGGGGTGAAATTTTATATGGGGGTCCAGATATGTAGAGTCGATATGTAGAGCCGATATGTAGAGTCGATATGTAAAGTCGATATGTAGAGTCGATATATAGAGTCAATATGTAGAGTCGATATGTAGAGTCGATATGTAGAGTCGATATGTAGTCGATATGTAGAGTCGACACCTATCTAAGTACACAGTGGACATCTATCTAAATATGTAGAGTCGATATGTAGAGTCGATATGTATAGTCGATGTGTAGAGTTGATATGTAGAGTCGATATGTATAGTCGATATGTAGAGTCGATATGTAGAGTCGATATGTAAATTCGATACGTAGAGTCTATGTTCGATATGCAGAGTCTATGTAGAGTTGATCTAAATATATAAAAGACTGAAACTGAGATGCACCTTTTTTGTAGAC
Source organism: Epinotia nisella (assembly GCA_932294315.1). Taxonomy (NCBI): domain Eukaryota; kingdom Metazoa; phylum Arthropoda; class Insecta; order Lepidoptera; family Tortricidae; genus Epinotia; species Epinotia nisella. The sequence goes on from OW028681.1 coordinate 17,192,872, forward strand.
GGTTAACATTACTTTTAGTACGCGGGCGAAGCCGCGGGCAAAAGCTAGTAGCTAATACAGTTTACAATTCATACTACTCTTACTTAAGTAGCAATAGCAATGCATAGAAAAATTTTTTTCAGACAGACACAAGACAATTTTTCTTGGTAGTCTACAATTACACCACTTTTATTTACGGCGGTCGCAGTACGCTAAAGTAATTTTTTCCACGACTTGTACTTGAATTCGCACTAATTAGTTTTTTTTTTGTTGAAGTTTGGAGAGACCTTTAAAGGATGCTAGAGGAATTTAAATTAATTTATTTCAATCCGTAATTCGAATAATAGATAAATATTCGTAACCTAACGAATTCCTTATTCTATCACAGGTACTTATTAACAAACTAGCTTCCGCTCACGACTTCGTCTGCATGGCCCCGGGATAAAAAATATCCTATATTTTAATCTAGGCTACAAACTATCTTCGTGCAAGATTTCATCCAAATCGGTTGAGCCGTTTTAGCAAGGTTTTAGTCAAGCAAAACAAGGACTAAATACTTTCAACTTACTTCAAAAGCATATTATAAGATAAACGACTACATCATGGATAGGGATATTTGGCAGCGATAAAATCCTGCACTAGAAATCTGTCGTAAAATAAATAGGGGTCGTTCTTCTTTTTTACCGACAATGATCCGAGGTTTTTCTGTTTTTTTGGTTTTTTAACTATCAAAAATTGTGGATTTGAAGTGCGATTTAAAAAAAAATGCATAGGTTTCTTCATTAGAACTAATTAAAGTTTCCTTTCTGGCCAATATAAATATTTATTTACGGTTGGTTTCTAAAAAAAAACATGTGACAAAGTGGACTCTTTCAGTGGGGACAACATTTTGGTTTACCACTCTGTCACGGCATTCTACGAAAAAAAAAGACATTTAAAAAAATGTTAGTTAGAGAAAGTGAAATATTAAATATCACTAATTAATAAAATAATATGGACGTTCATTCAAACATTATAAAACCGTAAACATCATTACTCAAATGAGATGCCGTAATAAGACGAAGGACAGGCTATTGTCGGTCGAAAAGAAGAACGACCCGTAGGCTTTCTACTGTAGCAATGTAATTTTAAAATTTGTATTATAAAATTATCTGATACTGAAATGATATATTGTATACTGTTTTGAAAAAATGACACCTCGCCGAGTTTTTTACGCCGGTTCTTCTCGAGGCAGAGGTTTACTTTCCGAATCGGTGGTAGTTTATCGACATTCATAGGTGCATGTAATATGCCTAAATTGAAGAATAAATCACTTTGACTTTTGACTTTGACTTTGACAACTAAAATTGTTTTGAACAAAATAGGTTCAAAGGTTTTTGAGGTATTGCCGTAGTAGGTACCTACTATTATTTATTCTGTGGTATTGCTGAAATGCTGCCTAAACAAAAGGACGTCAGTGCCGTGATTTTCCTACGAAGATACGAACTTTTGTTACCGAACCTTTCATTGTGCTTGGTCCGACAACCCGTTCTTGGCCGGTTTTTGACGTGATAACGTCTTATAAATCGATGAACGCCGGCTGCCCGGACGAAAAAGTGTAACATATCAACGTACAGCCCAAACCGCTGGTTCTAGAGATTCCAAATTTGGCACGTGGGTTTCTTATAAGGTCTAGGGGTGTACTAAGAAAGGATTTTTCAAAATTCACCCTCTAAGGGGGAGAAATGGGGGTCCAAAGTTTGTATGGTATGGGGAAACAAGGTTAGATTGACTATTTCTATCGAAACTTCACAGGAGTATTCCTACTATTCCTACCGATAAATGAGTACGATGTTACCTATGCAATTTTTCTTATGACGTTATCACGTAAAATTATCGTCCGTAAACTGACTTTACAGACATCCATTTTTTATTTTGTGTGAAAGTACAAACTTGATTTCGTACAATTTTACCGTCGGCATTTTCAGCCTCACACTTTTTTCTTGAGTTTAGTGCCTACATTTTTCATCGGGCGTGGAGGACGGCAAACGGTACAATGGACATAAATAAGAAAGGGCGACGTGCTTTTTTGCGTGTTTCGAACCTATAAAAGAAGATTAGAAGCCTTTAGGGCCGTCGCCGCCAGTATAGGCACGTACTCTTTGGAAAAATAATCATGGGTGACACATGCTCGCGTGCTCGTTTATTACGGCGTTAGTCATTACGTTTGTTCACAACATTTATTTTAACAACAGTTACTTCATCTACTGGTTTCAAAAAGGTTTTCTGCAAATAAACAAAGAAAACCTAATATTTTTATCACGCCTCATACAATTACAGTTGCATGTTTGTGATAGAGCACCTAGCCACAAAGTGAATTTAAAAAACTAACGCTATAGTTTGGTATTCTGACACACCAATTACCCAACCAGATTCCCGGTCTGCTGCTGCGGAAGTGCGCGTATTTTTTTTTCGTTTTGCTTTGATCTTAGTATCAATATATAATAATACAAATAAGTATCTCAGACACACACGCACGCACGCACGCAAGCACGCACGCACGCACGCACGCACGCACGCACGCACGCACGCACGCACGCACGCACGCACATGGGGAATGTATGGGGACGAGCGCTGCTTATCCTGAATCTATCTAGTATTTAGGATCTTATATCACTGTACAAGATGTTAGTGGAATAGATGCTTGTTTCCAATTTCTTATTTTGGTAAACAAATAAATAAATAAAAATAAAAAACAGGATTTACCTTTATATTGTTCTTGTTCCTGCATAGTAAGCACACTGCACCGCAGCCTGTTGACGGTGAGCGTGACCACGTCGTTAAGGCCGTCCTCGCTCGCTGTGTACATTAGGGTCACTTCTAGTTGACCCTTTTTGTTCTCCCTCTGTGGACATTATCACACTATGTAGCCAGCTTGCATAATGCAACGATTAAAGTTTACACGTAGGGCAGACGAAGAATCGAATAATCTCAACACACCACACTTAAGGCTCAGTTTTAGCCAGACTACGGAGTTTTTGCTAGACATGGACCTATGATACTTAGGACAAGCTATACGTTATGCCACAATGAGGGCACTAAATTAAGAACTGGTCTTAAAATGGCTGATGGCTTACCATAAATAACCTACTTCAATAATTTGGGCGGGTAATAGTGGTTTTTTTGCCACAACTTCATACTAAATCAGTGGCAAATAAAAAAAAGTGAAACTATGACAAGGACAACGAATGATATTTCACCTTCACCTTTCTTTTCTTCTTCTTTTTTCTGTCACACTTATCGAGATTCGTATGCTATGTTCAGTAAGTTTTCCGTAGATGGGATACAGCTTTTTGAACTTTTTATGCTATTATAAAAATCTATTTAAGTTGTGAGCATGTACAGTCAGCAGCAGAAGTAGCTAAGCGGGCCGGGTGTTCAAAATGACCTGCACACGACTTTATTCTTAAGAAATTAAGAGCGTGTGTAGGTTATTTTGAACACCCGGCCCGCTTAGCTATTTCTGCTGCTGACTGTACGTAAATGTATCTACGCCTCGACTCGCTGTGAGATATTTTGTACATCTTTGAGGATACCTATCAGATTATTTTAATTTTGACGCTTGGAGACCTTATACATCTCTATGAAATATAGACTGTAAGTTTTTTCCCTTGTTGTTTTTTGACATTTAAAACTTTGATATTGTACTTAGTTGATTTTCTTTTAAAGTTAATAGATATAGATTTTGGCTTGTAAATGTGCCCTTCGGGTCCTATTTGCAGAATTAATTGATTTTGCTGCACGCCCGACTCGAGCGGGCATTCAGGACAGGTCGTACACTAGGTAATAGGAATTTGTTTAGGACACACAGTCATTACATTACTGTCATTAGGCTTTTATTTTATAGGGTCCCCTTGGAATTCAATTACCTAGGCCTTGTTTAAGTACAAGCGAAGCGTTCGGCGACACGACACTGCTAGTCACTAGCATCAATAGTTAGCTCGATACGTAAAATGAATGCACCTTCGATAACTCCCAAGTCCGCGAGTGTTTGTTGACATTTAGAATATAACGAGTACTACTAGTAGTAAAAAAAGATAGTGAATTTTGACGTTGCTTTAGGTATTACACAGCGTTTTCACAGCGTTTTCCCAGCGACCCTTGTAAATCCAAGGAAGGAGTATATACATACTAATATTATAAATGGGAAAGTGTATATGTTTGTTTGTTTGTCCGTCTTTCACGGCAAAACGGGGCGACGAATTGACGTGATTTTTTAAGTGGAGATAGTTGAAGGGATGGAGAGTGACATAGGCTACTTTTTGTCTCATTCTAACCCCCCATTTCCCTAAAATGGGGGGTGGAAGTTTGTATGGAGCATTCCGCAATTTTCAAGGTAGAAAGCTAAAAATTGGTATGCGGAATATTTGTGACAAAAAAAAAATCGTGCATCATTTTTTATTTGGAAATCTGTACCCAACCCCTTAAAGGAGGGGGTGAAATTTTATATGGGACTTTTCGCAGTTTTCAAGGTAGGAAGCTAAAAATCGGTACACAGACTTTGTTACCAACGAAAAATACCTGCCTTTTTTTGATAATTTTCCCCCAGCCCCTAAAATAGGGGATGGAAATTTGTGTGAGACTCCGCAAAATTAGTACCTACAGGTTCTATGATACAAACGAATAATAAAATAATGTAACATGAGTATAGTTTCTATGGTTTATTTTTCAAATCCAACGTGGCTGACGTAAAATACCATCTCCCCTGTTGGGGTGAGCTGGGGTTGAAATGTCTAAATATCAATATGGGTGTCGTTTTTATGGTTTTTTGGGACGTTAATTATGAAAATGGCATCGATTTTGAAATTTAACATTGTAGACATGAAAATTCTTGAAAGTATTTGTGCCAAATTGCAATTCAATTGGAACATACGGGTCAAACTGAGATGCATCTTTTTTGTAGGCAGTTAAAATTACTTTTAGTACGCGGGCGAAGCTGCGGGCAAAAGCTAGTAAGTGATATTTTTCTTCAATAGAATGTCGCGTGTAACTATTATAACTTCCCCTATCATTTGCTAAAAGTTTTATCAAGTGATAACGTCAGTATAATCCGAGACGAATAGAAAAAAAAATATTTCCTCTAAAAGATTATTCAAGAGAGTTTTGGTTACTGAATTGTATTAAAAACTATCACAGATAAACATCAGTTTGAATTAATAATACATTTATCAATATAAAAAAAAATTCAATCATTCATGTTGCAAAGGTTGTCAATCGCGATTCAACGCGGCAATGCAGCGAGTCGAGTGTGATGGGCACCTTTGCACCCAGAATGACACGGGGCGCGTTATTTGTATAAGTGTGATTTTATTGACATACATGTTTTAATCATAATGTTACTTTATGTGTTCATCAATAAGTTAAATTTATATGAGCAATTTAATTTTGAAAGCCTTCCTATTATTTTAAAATAAATATCCATAATTTTCAAGTTAGCGCCATACAATCCAGCTTTATCATAGCAATGTATTAATAAAAAATCTAAGTAGGTAACTCATCAATAGCTCCACATTGTATTAACTTATCAAGAATACTTGAGGTTGTTTGACTTGGCCGAATTGCATTAAAGTATTCCATCCAATAATTTACTTCAAAAACAAAGTTTTAACCGACTTCAAATCAGTAGCTGAGTTGCTTCAAGTTTGCCTATAAAATTTCTCTCCTCGATTTCTCTAGGATCCCATCATCAGAACTGGATTTTGGTGACAACGGGACTAATCTGGAAGTATTATGATTTCAAACAAAGAAAGATTTTTTCAAATCGGTTCATAAATTACCGAGTTATCGCGTAACAAACACAAAAAAAACATGTCGAATTGAGAACCTTTTTTTTTAAAGTCTGTTAAAAAGCAACTCCACCGTCCAAGGTAGAAGATTTCAAATCTAATAGCAGTTTTATAATAAGTCGGCCACATAAAATCTCAACCATAAAATATCGATCAAACTCAAACTATGATATCGCCAAGATAAGACACGCATAATACATTACTTTCTTATTATGTCATGTAATTTACTGATAGGAATGTATCGGCTCCTTCCAACATACTAATAACATTGCCTTGGATAGATTGATTGCGTTACTACATTAAAAAAATTTGGCCCAAAAACTTCATGATTTCAAACTATAATTTTTTTTTTCTGTATTGAAAACTTTTTCAAATTTGGGCCAAATTGTCTGCCGGTGAGTACATTTAAAAGATTAACTTATACGGAACAACGCGATGTTTATTTTCCTACTTTTATTTTGGACGTTTCGAGATGCGGATGCACGGTAATCTTTTTAAATGTAAACAAAACGCGCGAATATATTTTTTTGTGACGTTTACATATATATCATTCGTCCCTTACTATTACTACACGTAGGAAGTAGATAAGAGCGAGAGGAACGAATGCTTTATGTCTGACGTACGCGCTCACACTACCAACTGAGAATAACATATAAGCTATGATTTATACGCATACCAAGTTGCGAGGAGAGCTAGTCCTGTATTAAACCACTCAGTCGACTATATATACAGCATGATAAACACTTGAGTACAATAATACGTTCTACATCTACCTAATGCATGTTTTGAAAGATAAAAAACAAGCACAAAGCCTTGGCACACGAACAAATGATAATGGTTTTATGATTTCAGTATAATAATTTAAATAAAAACTTAGTAACGTACTGCGTCTTATAGGTACATAATTGTTGGTATGCAGTCGAGGTCAAAGCTATTCTATTGTGACGCTGACGTCTCGTCTGAACCGACATCATGAATTCATCTATTCGATCACCGTGATGCGATGACGATGACTCATGCCACACCTAACAATTCAGGAACATAATTGATTCTGATTGACTTTAAGTACTCGTTTAATTGAAGACATATAAAAATTATATCAGTGACTAAGTACCGGTGGCTGACACCTATTTGTGTTAATAAGTTTCTGTCAAATACTTCGTTTTTGGTACAAGCTTTTATTAATTGCCGACTGTACTTTTCTGTATACCGTCATCAACTACTCATTGAGACGATTCTAACGAGACCAAACTCAACGAGGTTACGTCGATTAAGTACTGAAATCCCATGGCCAACTTCTGTCTTCATCATCAGATCGCCTCGATGGTACCATAATATTGAATTGTCATCCAAACTATACCTTGACCCAAAATTTCATCTCAGTCGGTTATAGACATCTGCTTCAAAATTGAGTTGCAAATTTTGACGGACAACTTACATACGAACAGGTCAAGTTAATATAAAGCTAGTAAAAACAGAAGAAAAATACTGTCAGTCTCAGTTATGTTTTTGGTGCGAAAATGTCTTTATATACATATACTCTAACAATAAGATAAATAGGAAAAGTCTGTAATGGGTATTCTCTGGAACTTCCTACTTATCCGATTTCATAAATTATTTCACCATGCTTTACAGATTGGACCTTACGGGTACATAGCTATATTTCATTCCACGGGTTTGCCTGCGTTCTTTGCAATACGCGGGCGAAACCGCGCGGGCAGCTAGTTGAGAATATAAACTTGAAAATGTTAAAGATATGAAACCAGTATAGGTATATATCACATGTCGTAGAGAACGCAAAACGAGAGCATAAAAAGAAGTCACCGCTTGCAGTCACATTTTAAATAAATTCTACATTCATTCGAACTAAATTCTGTAACAGAACTTTCTTTACTCCTTTCAGATGTTTTTGCTTTCATACTGAACCTTTAAGGTTTTTAATATTCTTTATCTTTTTTAGGGCAAAGTAAACTCAACTCTTTCTAACTGTTATTATTGAACGTTGCAGGGATTTTTGCTTTAAAATAGTTTAGAGAAAAAAAAATCGGCGTTTCATTTATCCTCGCATTCCCTAGCAGCAAGTGCTCGATGAAGTATTCATATCGTTGCTCTCACTAATATTTTCATGAATACTGAATAGTGTGTGCCTGTGCATACTGGCGTTTCTGTCGTATATTCTGCGGCGGTTCCCAAACAAAAGCTATCGCCCCGCGACTGCAATATAATCGCAGGGTTCAATGTGTGGAAACCCGATACAGAACCACCATTGAGCATTTCAAATTAAATATTCCTTAACAACAATAATAATTGACATAGTTACTCACTCTCGTGTCGGAAGCCGCCAGCCCGCTCGCTATCGCGTTAATTGGCCTCCAAATGTCTGGGGTTCCAATTAAACCATTCTTCAGATCGTTCTGAAACAGCTTCGAATCGAAATTCCACGTCGCAGCGCCGACAGTTCTTCGCTTTTCAAGAACAGATTTCTGAGCGATCGCCTCGGCTTTAGTCGATTTAAAACTGCCAAAAGTCTTTTCCAGAAAACCGGTCTTTGGTTTAGGTTCCTCCTGGTCACCCACTTTGGGGTTCTTTTTACTGTCTAACGTTTTTACACTTTTTCTTCTGTCAGATTCTGTTTTAGGTGGCTCGAGTAACGCGTAAATTGTAAGGGACAGGAAATGTCCGGCGACTAGACTCTGAAGATCGGGTTTCTCCGACTTTTTGGCTTCTTTTTGTTTCAGTTGAAACTTAAAGTCTTCATTCCATACCGGCCAAGAACTCTCCTGTAGTGTTGTTTCAAATTTGCTCTCACCCGGAAACACTTTGACCTGGAAATAAATAAGCTTAATCAACGTGGATAACAAAGGAATTACAGTAAGATTAAAGGCTAAGGGACGAGTTTTGGATGGTATTATTCCTTTTTGATGATAGGACCTCGATAAACGTAGGCTTTAAAATGTAATCCTTTCTTGATGGAAATATAAAAGGGATTTCTCACAAATCTGCCCATTGTTAGTTAGGCACCACCTTACATCTACATAAACAGCATTGTTTTCGAAATTTGAAACCATGAGCGAACTGAACCTCGATTTTGCAACTAAAATTCCCAATCAATTTGATATTCATTTCATCTCCATGTATATACGCACAGCACATGTGACTGATTTACGCACGTGAGCGTATGGATCAAGACGATATACTGATGATGAATTGATGATTTATTATTATTTCAATACATTAAAAACATGTTCTGATTTTCGTTTGTTTGACAAGTCTGGCAACATCGCGTCCACGTGTCGCGCAAAATGTCAACCGAAGTCGTGCGATGTAAAGATGCTGGTAAATTTTTTGAGCATTGACTTGTAATTAGCATTCTAGCGAATGTTACATTACAGGTAAAGGCTCACAAAATAAACAGGAGCGTTATAGCGAGCATTCTAGGGAAACGACGACTCTTCGAATTTTTTGCCAAGCCGAACAATTTTGTTACGAGGCCGTCAAGTCTGACATTTTCGTGACGTGCTTTGATTTTCTTCTTCTTTGAATTCTTGATTTTCTGTTATATGTGAAGAATGTTTGTTGCGATGTTCGGCTCTATGCTTGGCTCTGTTGTTCAGTTTAAAACACCGAATTCTTGATTTTCTGTTATATTTATATGTGAATGATACAGTAGACTGTATTCGTAGACGAGTATCAGTACCCCGTAGACTCATAGAACCAACCAGTTTAAAATGCTCGCGGACGAAAGGGGTCGCTGGACATTTTGTACCCTAGTGCAGGGTTCCTAAACCTAGGGGTTCCGTTGAGAGTCATCAGGGTTCCGCGAAATAATTTATTTTTGACAGTTAAATAATACCTACCACAGTTAAGTACAAATATTATTTTGGTATAGCGCAAAATACGTGATGATAAGAACTCATTAAAACTGTTATATGTTAGTAGTGGTTCGTGTTAGAACTGTTAGAAGTCAATACCCTGAACTGAAGTAGCCAAAAAGGCTATTTTATATTTGCTCCCATTTGTCACAACGTATCGTGTTACTTACTGGTTTTTCAGTTTACACTTATACAACAAACACATTCAGGTCGAAATTGGATGTTATGCCAGATATGCGCATACAACTGTCGGACATAATGCCGAACTACAAACTATTGATAAAACAGTAAAACAATTAATTTTTTCACATCCTAACTTAAAGTTTTGGAATACGTGTAATAGAAGTTTTAGAAAGAAAATGAGGTTGCATAAAATAAAAGGTATTAGTTGGGTGTTCCGTTAGCTTTGAAGTTTAGGAACCCCTGCCCTAGTGTATCCCTGACTCTATAATAAATGCTCTATCCTTCAATGAGTTTTACCTTAACATTCCTTCCCTCTCAAATAACATAAGAAGAAAAAGATTTGGAACTCGTCTTTGTTCGTCAATGTAATTATTTGTGGGAAAATGGAGGCAGACAGATTTGCACAGCTTATTCATATTTCTGTCCGTATTAAGGGATTACTCGTTTTATCGAGATAGCATAACTTGTACTTATCCTGAAATAATACAGGTGCTAAGTACAGGCCCCTATTTCACCAACTTGACAATTGTCACCTGACAATGACAATACGCCATATATTGCTTGTTCTAGAAGTTAAGGTGGTCGCTAGGCTACTTGTGGCACCAGCAATGAACGGAGAATTGTCGCTGACAGGTGACAATTGTCAAGTTTGTGAAATAGGGACCTGGTGGTCCTTTATTTTACCTGTCCTCTCTATATTCAAAGAACATTTTGTTGCCATAACTGAAGACAAATATACCGTGTAAAAGAAGAAACACATTTTTGCCATTTGATATGTATCTAAGGCCCCGGTGTCTGGTTAAGAATAGCACCCTTTCTTCCCATGAGTGTTGTAAGTGAGTCGACTATGGAAAAAGGGCTGTTTCTGTATTGTATTGGAAGTGTGTTGTGGCCGATGAGCTAGCAAATCACTGCGATATCACCATTTCTCCTTGTAATTCCGTGCATCGCGGCCGATTGCAGCAGCGCGCGATCGGCCGCGATGCACGGAGTTACACCTTAAAACTACAATCAGATTTTTAATTGTGTGAATTGTGACGTTAAATAAATCTATTTCCTATCTTTCAATCGCTAATTGTAGCACTGCAAATCGATGCGATTAATGCGCTACTCTTTGGAAATACTCTTTGGAGTTTGTATACAGACACGAACTGGAGGGTAATCACGTAACGTTCCGAACGCGCGTCGGGTAGATCCAACTGTTATTTTTCGATATAAAAATAGACAATTAGATCTATCCGACGCGCGTTCGGAACGTACGAGTATACGTGATCGACCAACTGATGTACGTTATGGTACCTAATAGAAATTTCCACGCCAACTTTTAGTTAAGATTCTTGAATTTAATTTTATTGCTTTTTGCCTGACTAACGGCAGATCTGAAAGGAAGGGATATGATTTTAGCAGTCTATGTTGTATTTACGTGTGTTCCACCGTAGCGTTTAAAAAGATACTGTACCGATTTTGATGAATGAGGTACCAATCGATTCAAAATTATGCTCCGAGTGACAAGGTATACATTTTGTAAGAATTTTTTTTTTTCACTTTGTTTTCCGTAGTCACAGTTTTTGAACTTTTTTTATGCTTGTTAAACTTACATTGCTTTAGGGTTATACACTGGTAACTGGTAACTCCTAATAATCTCTCGCTCACTCATTAAGGGCCAGATTATATAAGAGATAATGACAATTATCGCCTCGTCATACAACTGAGAGCATACATCACCGTCGATAGCATAACGGTTCTGCAATTGCCAATAAGATAAGAGGCGATAAGATTTTACGGACCGCGATAAGTTTGTATGATAACCAATTGAACCAAAATCATGTTATGCTTGAGCCAATTTTTTATTTGTAAATATTATTTGTGTAACTAGTTGTTTATTTTAGGTTTTGTTTACTATATAGGTTTTTTTTATTTGGATTTTTTATCATATCAAGTAAAATGGTAAAATATTATTATAGAATGATTTAATTAATAAAACATACACCCTGTAATGCTTTGTAATGGCAGATTTTAATGCTGGTAACAGCAACTGGTACAGTCGACGTTAACGATATATATACATTTTTCGCCGCAATACCATGGAAAAAGGTGGAAACATGTATTAAATATCTTAGACTTCGATTGTACAAAATACAAACTATAGTAGGTACTAATACACGCAGCGGACAACCAACAGACGGCCCGCAAGCCTTCCTGGCTGTTTTGTATCTAAAGGCCTTTCGTTGTATACAGGAATGTTCTTATTTCGCAAATTATTAACAAGTGCGGCCCGTGTCAATTTCGTTAGCTACTATGTGGCCCTTGGCTGCTTAAAGGTTACCTATCGCTGCTATTAGTTATACCATGTTATACCTACACAATGAGCAGACGAGCGCTTGGTCGGACTGAACTATTTCTACACGAATAACTATAGTAGGTACCTATTTTTATTAAAGTCGCGGGTGACGGCTGGCATATCAATAAAGTTTATTAAAAATATTTGTAAAAAGTACTCCGACTAGTTTAACCCGCACCGTGCTATATTAAAAATACTGTAATTTATCTGTGCTACAGTAACCTACTATCCTACTAATCCTAACTAATATTATAATCGTGAAAGTTTGGATGTATGGATGTACGTTCCACATAATCTCAAAAACTACTGGATGAATTTATATGAAACCTTCCAGTTATGTACTTTATATATACAGGGTGGCTCATTCATAACGGTCAGTATGGGAATGTCTGAAACTATAAGACATACGAAGATTTGTTCTTAGGAACCATGTCACCGATTTTGATAAAAAGAAAAACTGCATTCATACATTTGAAAAAAAACTGTACCCAGCTCGGGAATCGAACCCGGTTGTTTTGAAAAAATAAACTTACACTTTTTCTATTTAAGTATCGATTTAATGCAATGCTAATGCCACATGATAAGGTGTATGTAACAAGTAGAGAGGTACATACAAACAGCCATAGAGACAATTTTACATGCCTGAACTTGTTGAATATTGTAACGGTGGTCACTTCGAACACCTACTATGATAAATTAAAGTATGTCAAAACAATGCATTTTATTCATTTTAGACATCATGTTTCTTAAGGTGCGTACGAATTAGAGCAGCCTCAGCCTGAGGCATGCTCGCCCCGCGCGGCGAGCTGCTCGCGCGCAAAATAGTTCCACATAAACATGCGCGGGTGAGGCAGCATGCTAGCGCGAGCCGACATTCAAAATGGCGTCGACACGATAACAGCTGATTGATTTCGGAACCCACAACTCCTTTTGCTTTTCATGTGTTTGTATCAATAATTGTTCCAAATTTACAAACAAACGATTACAAAAGCACGGCTCAGCCACTTGCTCAAATTCGTACGCGCCTAGCCCACAAACAAGTTCGATCTTGTCGCTCTGTCCGCGGCATGCTCAGATACACGTCCAAGTTACGCGAGGCACGCACACTGAAGCGCCTTTGAGCACGGTCAAAAGACCGCCATTGGCCGGCTCGCCGCGCGCTGCTCGCGGGTTGCTCGCGCGCAGCGCGTGAGCGCGTACGAATTTGAGCAAATTAGGCGAGCCGTGCGTGCCTCAACCCGAGGCTGCTCTAATTCGTACGCACCTTTAGAGACATTTACAGCTTAAGACCTACACAATCGATATTTAAATAGAAAAAGTGTAAGTTTATTTTTTCAAAACAACCAGGTTCGATTCCCGAGCTGGGTACAGTTTTTTTTTCAAATGTATGAATGCAGTTTTTCTTTTTATCAAAATCGGTGACATGGTTCCTAAGAACAAATCTTCGTATGTCTTATAGTTTCAGACATTCCCATACTGACCGATTTGAATGAGCCACCCTGTATATCAGAATAGAACATAGGCTATAATTTATGTAAACTTTCATCCCTTTTAGGGACGAAAAAGGGGATGAAACTTTGTATGGAGCTTTGTATTGCTCATTGCCTTCATCAGGCGTTGGGTCTCAAAATGTATGGGAAAACTAAAATCCGACTCGTACTTGACCAAAACTTTTCGCGCGTCCGACCGCGCGCACCAACTTACTCGCCAATGCACCTCTCGTCAGGGCCATAAACTTGCTGAATGAACTGTCGACCAAGACCGACTTATTGAGTTGTACTCTGGCTGAATTCTCACATGTCGCATGTAGACAATTATGTCATCCTTTTAAAAACAATGTTAAGTAGGTACCTATTTGTATATAGGTATATATATTGTGTTTTTAGTCTTGTAAAATATTTCTTACTGTTATATGTATCACGCGTTGGATAGTCTGTAAGTGGTATGTATACTTAAATAAATAAATAAATAAAATAAAATATAAAATTAAATAAATAAAATTCTAATTGATATTATATAATAGGCTATAATTTATGTCATCCCTTTTAGGAGTTCTATGCGGACGAAGTCGCGGGCAGAAGCTATATCCTATCCTACTAATATTATAAATGCGAAAGTTTGGATGTTTAGATGTTTGGATGTTTGTTACTCAATCACGTTTAAAAACGGCTCAACCGATTTGAATGAAAATTTGCACGAAGATAGTTTATAGCCTGGATTAAAATACCTATAGGATTAGATTATATCCCGGATCCCGGTCCACGCAGACGAAGTCGCGGGCGGAAGCTAGTAATATTATAAATGCAAGTAATATTATAAATACGAAAGTGTGTCTGTCTGTCTGTTACCTCTTCACGCTTAAAACTCCGAACCGATTTAGATGAAATTTGGTATAGAGATAGTTTTTATCCCTAAAATCATCCCCTAAGGAGGTGAATGGGGGTGAGTTTGTATGGAGCTACGACATAAACTAGTTCCATGCGATCGGAGTCGCGGGCAGAAGCTATTAGTACATAGGTACAGAGTGGTACAGTCGACGTAAATGATATGTATACATTTATCGCCGTATTACAATGGAATAAGGTACACAAGTGTAACCATATATTTTACGTTGTACAGTCACGGACTTTAATCGTTGAGCCATTTAGAGCTCACCTTTTACTGGATATTCATAGCTTAACTATTAAAAACCAAAATTAGTTGACACCTAAATGGCTCAACGATTATAGTACCTGCCTACACAATTACGGAGTGCATTAACTTTAAGACTAACCTTCTAGCCTGTAACTAATAAGCGGTAGAATAGCAATTAGACGGTAATTATACTGAAGAGGCAACGCGGGGGGCCGTGTTAGATTAATTCAATGATCATACCTCTAACGGGCCTAATGCAGCGAATGTTCCACGTTGCGCTAAAAATATCGGATGACCTAATGAATGTCGATCTTGGCGGTTTCAAACTCAAACTCAAAATGATCTTTATTCAAGTAGGCCTAGTAACAAGCACTTTCAAATCGTCAGTTAATTTTTTAGAGTAATTTTTAAACATAAAGAATAAAATATATATGATATAAAAATTGTATAAAAAATACTAGTAGCATATTTCTAGAAAAACAATCTAATGTCAAAAAACAAAATATTACGAAAATAATAGATTAAAAATTCAGTCAAAATTAGTTCCATGGAGTTTTATCATTCATGTAGTCTTGTGTGCTATAATAAGCTCTCGAGATAAGTATTTACAATAATACTAACCAAACCTTGCGTTAAACCGTTTTATTTTTGCCTGTGTTTTTTGCAGCTCGTTGCCATGGTTACGTCCCCTGGGTCACTCTTTAAAACAATGATTGCATGGGGCTTAAATCCACTAAACACGTGTCATTGTTATATTGGTAAACCAATTCTATGGGGCAACTCCTTACCATGATAGGAGCCCAATTTATAGTATTTTTAGGGTTCCGTACCTCAAAAGGACAAAAACGGAACCCTTATAGGATCACTCGTGCGTCTGTCTGTCAGTCTGTCACAGCCGATTTGCTCCGAAATTACTGCACCGATTGAGTTGGGTGAACATATGTAAATTGGTGACCCAAAGATGGGCGCTAAAGTAAATTAATGAAACTCGCACTTGTCTGGTTTTTTTCTAAGAAACTCTGCCACTCTTGTCTCCTGGCTTGCCGGGACCGAATAACAACAAGAAAAAGTTGATTGACCCATATATTGCTGAATTCTAGGCTGTTTACATGTTTATCAACCAACAAGTCACCTCAAAACGACTATTGTAAGCACAACTCCGATTAGGCATAGTTGTTAAGAATCTCCCGGTCAAGTTAGACTGGTGAGGTGGTGAGTCGAAATAGGTTGTGACTTGTGACTCACTGTAAAGCGATCAGAATAGGTTTGTTTATAGCATCTATGAATTACTGACGTAATGCGATTAAAATAGGTTTTCCTCTATGAATTACGCGATGGTAGGGTTACTAGGCGACAGGTTTTCACTGCGATGTCAAAATTTGGATAGTTAAGTTTGGAAGGATCGCGACGAGTAGGTAAAGGTGCTCAAAAACGGTGACGGTACGGACGGATACTGCCTACCTAGTATGAAGTTCCATGTCATGTTGAGAAATGCGACCTGTAGAAGAGACCGGCCAAGCGAACGAACTTCTCCGTTTCAGCTTGGGAAAAAATTCTTTCGTATGTCCGGATGTCCGTCTGTCCAGCTGTTCTCCTCTACTCTACAGGTCGCATTTCTCAACCGATATTCGTAAAATTGTGTAAGCAGGTTTAATAATTGTAGATATTTTTAGTCGATTCATTATTTCTAAATAAAATAAAAAATGGTTGTAAAAATGACAGGCTCGCGAGTTCTATATAGCTCACAGAGCCACTAGTTTAATATATGTTAGTAAATATCATAATAATATTAAAATATCATTACACGTTTTCCATCCTGACGAGTCCGGTAACCCTTTTTTTTTAGGAGAGGAAAAATGCGTTACGCATTCCACCTGGGTGTGGGGACAGATATGGGTGGATATGTGGGACTCCTCGCAATGGGCTAATGGGGCCCCGAGTCTACCCACTAAAAAACCTCTCCGTCTTCCGTCTTTGTGCCTTAGTGGTGGGCTGAAGGAACGCTTGCGCTTTACTTCTTCAGCGAGTCCGGTAACCCTACAGTAGTACCTAATTAGATTCTTGTCTGCGGTACCTACTACAAACGTTGGGTATCGGGATCGGGACTGTATTGGCTAGCATATTCTCGGCATTTAGATGATAGCGCGGCGATCATTATGGCTCACTTTGTTGCATTGTTTTGTTATTGCGTATACGTAGGTAAGGTACATGTTATCTAATATGACCTAATTCAGTTCATCTTTAGTTTGGCCATACATACTGACGATGGAAAATCTAGGTAGGTATCTATATCTAGGCAGCACCTAGGCACCAAGCCGAGTTAGTTAGTTTTACTGGGCATTTTCCGCAAGTCGACATCCAACGTGCCTATTTTGCGTGAAACGTTGGGGTGGCGCTACTCTATCTAACCACCCCAGCTCTTTTATAAAGTTTATGAGTGCCTTGGTACCTACTGCTGGCTGCGTCCCGTAGTGTGTCCGGAGACCCTAGGTGCTTTTTCCTGTACAGTGCCTGCTTTACAGTCCAGTATAATATGTTTAGCAAGCCCGGGGTAGCTCTATCCTATCCTACCTTTAACCGTAGATTGAAAATACGGAACGAAACAGGTGTTAATGGTCGCCATAATTACGAGCCGTCGTAAATTCGGCTCCTGGAGTAATTAGTAGTAACAGACGAACAAACATGTTCGCTTCGAACCGTGACCTAGGTGCGGTTCGGGTTATGTTAGATCGTCTGCAGCGAGGTTCGCTGCTACTACTACCCGGTTACTCTAAGAAAGGACCTCGCCGGAATCGGTAATCATCGACGCCAGCTCGAAACTTTTAGTAAACGGGTTGAAAGTATGGTTTTTATTAAGTACAAATACAATACAAAATAAGTACTAGCTACTGCTGCACTGTATAAAATACAACCCGTTTACATAAGTTTCGATGATTATCGGTTCCGGCGAGGTCCATTCCTAGAGTACCTAACCGGGTTATACTAGGTATTTACAGTTCGGCTACTGATAGACATACCTATAGGCATACCTATAGGTAGATTGCTGGTAGGTACCTATAATATAACTAAGAGTAGGTAAACAGTCAAGGGTTAGATGAAGTGATTAATAATAAACACAATAAACTACCTACTTTTAGGAGCCCAACATTCTTCTAATTATTGGTTTTTATTATTGTTTACAAAATAGGTACAAAAATTACATCGCTGCTCTGTAGGTATTGTAGGTTCTTCGGTTCTTTAATACAATTAGGTAGGTACCTATCTACTTACCTATATTGATTTTTTAGGGTTCCGATACCTCAAAAGGAAAAAAACGGAACCCTTATAGGATCACTCGGTTGTCTGTCTGTCCGTCTGTCACAGCCGATTTGCTCCGAAACTACTGGACCGATTGAGTTGAAATTTGGTACACATATGTAAATTGGTGACCCAAAGATGGACGCGTAAAGTAAATTAATGAATTCTGAACAAAGGGGCCACTGGGGGGTAAACTGGACAATTAAAAAAAAAAGGTTTCGCAAACTGTATTGTGTGACATATCAAATGAAAGGGGTTGTTGTAAGCATGTCCGATATTTTTTTTTATAATTTTAGCAAAAACAGATTTGAAGTTATTTAGGAAAAAAGATGAAAATTGACCATTCCCCCTCCCCCCCCCCTTATCTCCGAAACTACTAGGATTAAAATTCTGAAAAAAATATGGAAAATAGTTCCTTGCCTAAAGATTACAGGTAAACCTATAAGAAGTTTGAGTATTCAAAAACACTGAAACACCACGCGAGTTGAACTCGCACTTGTCCGGTTTTTTTGTTTATTATTTAAAAAGACTCCGACGAATTGAGAACCTCCATTTCTGAAGGAGGTTAAAAATAGGAGTCTGTTGTTAATTAGGTAGCGCTTGCTAGTTTCGGCATCAAATGACGGTAAAAAATGTGACGAGCAGGAAAACTAATAAATAAACGGATGTTGGTAGGTATGCTGTAGTACCTACCTATTAACACGATTGTTTTACGACCGGATTACATCATCCTAGGTTTTTTGTTAATTTGTCGGCGAATAGGTACGGTCAAGGACTTTAATTGTTGAGCCATTTAGGTGTCAACTAATTTTGGTTTTCTATGAAGCTATGAATGTCCAGTATAAAGTGAGCTCTAAATGGCTCAACAATTAAAGTCCGTGACTGTATTATGTATACCTACCTACTTATTACTACTCAAGTTCTACAATAAACGTTCTTATTTATGAATCAAGTTTAACTATTTACGATGGAACAGCTTATTTTATTACTAGCGAAACAATTGCTAGCCTATTTATGAAAGTTTTAACGGTAACATTTAATTCATTTTAATGTTGCAATTCTGTTACCTACGTCTGAACACACGAGAGTTGCAGAACC
Source organism: Epinotia nisella (assembly GCA_932294315.1). Classification (NCBI taxonomy): domain Eukaryota; kingdom Metazoa; phylum Arthropoda; class Insecta; order Lepidoptera; family Tortricidae; genus Epinotia; species Epinotia nisella. Next base: position 17,212,101 of record OW028681.1, read on the forward strand.
AATGCACAAGTTTCGCTACAATTAGGTAGGTACCTTAGGCGATGCTAGATTTTCTTAGTTCCAACCGGCGCTAGATTTACATAGTTCTAACTTGGGCACTAACTGCAAGGATTTACTACCGAGAAACAATTGAAATTCCAACTTGGTAAGTTCCGGTGCAAACCAAAACAAAGCCTGGAAGTTACCTTAACGAGGTATCCATGTGCGCGGCTTAATCCAAACAAGGAGGGAAGGTGTCGGGCCCCGATGACGGTTACATACAGATTCTTCGACACCGGGTGTAGGGACAACTTAAACCCAATCTCAGGTTCTAGACTCCCGCTCCCCGCCAGCTGACTGTCCCGATTCGTGTTCAAAATGTTCTTCAATTTATTCAGAGAAAACGCCATGATAAACAAACAAATTCCACTTCGCACTGCTAACACGCACTGGCCGAAAACCGGTTTACGAATAATTTATCACGTAATGTATAATTCTATCACTGCGCCCGCGACCAATAATTTGCTGCCCATAGTATTTCACAGTTACAATTAAATTATCACTATTAGCACGTCGCCTAGGAACCGTTAAAACAACCGTGTAACGAGTAGAACTTGTTCATTCAATTGAAACTCGTGTAGATAAATGAAATGAGCGCAGTTGTCACTTCCCACTATCAAAACATACAAACGCCCAAACACGGCCCATTTTACGAAACACGTACGTAACTTAAAATAATTTACTTTCTCTTTCACACTCATTTAATTTTGCGCTTCACTAGCGCCACGCGGTTATATGCGAAGACGTTTTGTTATTGGTGGTGTTATACGCCATATGTACTTTGACGTCAAGCCGGCGCCATCTATGGACAAATATTTGTAATTCTTAAATTATAACAAATAGGTTGTTAGCGGAGTTCAGTCGATAAAGACTGAGTTAATGTAATAGATCGTTAAATCCAGTTAAATAGTATTGTATTCTGAGGAAAGCTCAACATTTTGTGATATAAAATTGCAATATCAAATTATTAGTCGGACTCTTAATCAGCATAAACAGCCTCATCTGTTATTAAAAAAAAAGTTGGCGTATCAGTGTTACTTTAGGTTTAGTTCGTGAAGAATGGCGCTCAAAAGATTAAATATCGCACCCGGCATCTGTCATCCCATTATACATACATAGAGCATTGTAAAACTTTCCATACCTATAAACATTTATTAACGGACGTTAATTACGATTACCAAAGGTTTCAATCAACCGGCCTTTAGGTTCGATAAGTTCTAGCAAGTGTATGCAGCTCAAATTATATATTATCAAAAGAAATAAAAGAACTCGTCAACAGACATATTTTTAATATAGTTAATATTACACAATTAAAATCAACCTCTGTATGTACATAAAGTGATTGACCATACAAAATAAAACCGCAATTACGCCAATCGTCACAAATAAAAATATCGAATTATAATGTTATAATATTTAAATTCATTTCATTTCATTAGAACAGTTTTATACACGAGTCATTCACTTTTAAAAAGTTTTAAAATTAAAGTAAATGCACGAATAATGCCACGTCCCCACCCCACGCAGACATGTCCGCCAATCACGTTAATTAATAGAAGTCCCCATTCGTATAATAAAGAATAGATTTATAGATGGGAGCGAGATAAACGCGCTATTTTATTCACACTATTAGCCGAGGCAAAATACGGTTTCGAAAAACATTAACTTATAATAGCGTTTTTTTTGTTTATATCATTTTAAAACATTATTCTGAGATGCTTTATTCAAGAATCCACCAAACTTTCCACCCGGAAGTAATTATATAGATATAAATTAAACATTCATTGTCTTTTTTATTTTATTTATATTGAATATTGTAAAGCAAATGTAAATGAACCTAAATAAAGATAAAAAAAATATTAATATTTATCCGGACTTTTTAGGAGCTAATTGAATATTGATTTTTTTGATGTCTGATTTTTTGGTGGATTTTGCCTCTAGGTAACAATTTAATTGATAATATATCCGTTACATTAAAAAAATTAGCTATTATAAATTATTTCCAAATATGTCATTTTTTCCATACAAGTTGTCAGTTCATTGCCTGGACTATATGGGGTAGTAGCAAAATAGCGCGGCTTATCCTATACATTAAACGAGCAATATTTGTACATATCTATATATAAATATATATATTTGCAATCACGTTCTCGGAAACGGCTGTAATGATTTCGATGAAATTTGGAATATAGGTGTTTACTGGGGCGAGAAATCGATCTAGCTAGGTTTCATGTCCGGGAAAATTCGTTTTCTCCGTATTTTCGCCCAGGGACTATACTCGAATCGAGCAAAAATGTTGAGCATATAATGTACGTGGGAACATGGCATAACAATCATGCAACGTAAACTGTATAAAACTTATGGATATCAACACAGGTAGGTACCACGATAACGTCTGGCATAACGCCGATTGTGCTAAGAAGCATCAGCACGGCTATCAAAGAACGGCCCGCGAGCTGTCCCGAGTATCTTAGGTCCATGGGTACTAATTAAGTTGACTCATACGACCTAACACACAACTTGGCATAATTTCAGTTTCTTTCCAAGCATTCTAATTAGAAATATACGGATTGTCTATCTCACCGCGACACAGCCCGCGGGCCGTCCTGTGATAGCCGTGTAGAGCGTTAGACAGAACACACATTTTTAAAAGCGGCGACGGTGGTTGACGAACGCCAATCCTCAGTTAGGCTTGGACAGCAGCTTGCTCAGAAACAGGACTATCGCATCATAATAGTGTACGAATATGGAGACAATCAGAACAAACATGGCGAAGCATATGCCCGTGATGTACATAAACTGGCTGGCTTCTTGAGGCGTCGCTAAGAGCTCTTCGCTGCTCGCGTCCCGGTCCAACGCGTCGAATTCTGACGTGTCTGGAAAAGGAGATTATAGTCATAGTGTGATCAATTTTCAAATATTTTTCTGGAATTCCACTTTCACAATGCAATAGTACTGCGATATTTAATTTGGCTGCCATCTTAGTACAATGAGGGCTACCGCGAGCGAATTCGCCGCTAGAGGCACCAGTGGCGTGTCGGGGCTTAGTCGTCTTTTACGTTTGAAAATGAAAATGAAAATGATTATTGCATAGATTGGTTACAGTGTGACAATATAGGGTTGGGTCTTCCTATTAGGTAAAAAATACCTGTGTCAGGAAGACCCGCTCCTCCATAAAAAAAACAGTTGCTTAAGTAGGGTAACAGTGCATTTACGTACGAGTAGGTATAATCTTAAAATAAAAACAAAGACAACAATTTAGGTATCACCGCCATAGTGGCGTGAACCCAGTGTGTGTGTATGTGTATGTATGTCTGTCTCTGTGTGTGTGTGTGTGTGTGTGTGTGTGTGTGTGTGTGTGTGTGTGTGTGTGTGTGTGTGTGTGTGTGTGTGTGTGTGTGTGTGTGTGTGTGTGTGTGTGTGTGTGTGTGTGTGTGTGTGTGTGTGTGTGTGTGTATTTGAGTGTTCAAGTATGCGTGAATGTTTGGGTGTGAGTAGGTATGAAGCATGTGTGAGTGTTGTTCCATAAAGTAGGTATATATTACATTACATTTTATTTATTTACTATAGGGTTTTTTCATAAATCCTAATAATGTTGTGAATATTTTGCGTAACTGAGATTAATTATGGTAAATATGTGTTACGGGACTCAGTGCTTCAAAAGCGAATCTAAGAAAAACTCGTGTAAAAATAAATCGGAGGTAATATTTATTTTTTAAATTATGGATTTTCTCTTTTAAGCAATATTTAAATAATTAAAATCTTTATTTGCTAAACAATACACAGGAATATAATTTTTTTAATAAATAATATAACACTTGATATACAATTCATTGACATAAAGTTACTTAAAATAAATACCTAACTTAAATCGCCCCTAGCCGTTCCTGGTGCAAAAGTCTCCATAACACTGGCGGCATTTCCACGATGGATAGCCAAGGAAAGCCTTTGCACCAGAAACGACTCAGAGCGGGGGTCCTCCCCTTTTTGCATGATTCGACGGCCTATGTCGCGAACAAAATGTTTCGCATCCGCCCCCCAACACCCCGCTGTCTCCACCGACAAAGAGACAAAAATATAGCCCGGTCCCAGAGGAGCATATTTCTGCCGCTTCGCCGCCGCTTGAGTCTCGGCAGCAGCTCCAGCAGCGCGTGTAGTGCGACTGATGTGGGTGGCGGCGAATGTGCTGACACATGTAGCATTCCACACCAAACACCGCCCCCTCTCCCATGGCACTAAAGTGAGGCCATCGGCCGCTTTCTATCAGTGCGGTTAAGCCCCAGTGGCTCCAGCACGGACGGAACACCTGCCGATCTGAGAGCTCTCTGGACGATATCGCTGAGGGCATGGTGACGCGGATGCCTACCGGTACATCGGCGGCAACTCAATGCGGGATGGCCGTCAGCACCCACCATGGTACCGCAGATGCAGACATGTTGATGACATACATCACAGCCCAGGCGGAGAGCAACGGACACATGCAATGAGTCACCATCGAGCAATGTGCCCATCGCATTCAACCACGCCCCAGATTCTGACCTCTATACCGCTAGGAATCTTGCAAGGTCTGCTCCAGCAGCACCACTAATAAGTCGATCGAGGGTGGCTTTACAACCTATGACATCCCACGCGCGCTGAACTTTGAGGTTCTCGGGTACGGCCACCCCTGGGTTGATAGCCGACCACGCCACCAAGGCGTCGGCCACATATGGTATGCTCGCCCTGTCGCCATTTACGGGTAGTATGTTAGCGACTAGGTCTGCTACCCCGTGTGCCGATGCCAAGAAAGCCGGTAGGCTCACATCCCCCGTACGCCGCACCCCAATACCCCCGTGCCGAATAGGTAGAGCAGCCTCCGTCCACTGCTCCTCGCAATGTAAATTTAATGCAAATTTTGTTTTACGCCAGTAATAACAAATTTTAACAGCTATATTTTTGGACCCGACACGCCAGTGGCGCCAACTGGTGAGCGCAAAAACGGTAGCCCTCATTTTATAACAATCAACGATAAAATTGTATACCTACTATAAAGTTCTTCCTACATTTATATTCCAAATCAAGGCAGGTTTTTCAGTTGTCTGTCCCCAAAAACATTAATAATATGTTTAACTCATACTACAATAAACACAATAATGCATACTGTGCTATGTAGTTTTATTTTAGTCCCTGGTTTTAGAACCCGGTTTTTTCCATCATGATCATGTATCGAACACGTAAAGGTCCTTTGGAAACGAACTAATAAAACAATAAATCATTTTCATTCAAAGTCAAAGTTTATTCTTCAATTTGGACATATTACATGCACCTATGACAAACTTTGGCGACAAACAACACTGAACGAAGACAGGATTTCACAGTAGGTACCCTAGACTATTTTTAGTCTATAGTGTACCTAGTAATAATTCCGCAATGAAATCCTTTATGCACTTTGTTTATGGGGACCCTTCAGTTTAATGGCATTCATATTTCGTATCATAAAACATCCACAATAAAGCGGTCCTATCTTTTTAACGGCATCAAGTCATCATAATAGCAAGATCGGAGAAAATATGCAAGAATTACGATTCTTTTATATGCGACAATACAACATTTCATTCAATGTTATCACATAATCGTACATATAAATATTAAATTCGGTATGTACTATTTTTTATTCTTTGGTTATTTTTAATACTACGACTGTAGCAAACAAGCCACTACGCAGTTGCCGTTGCCTATGGACGCTACCCTTTATTGATTTGACTTTGGATGCCTTTTCGTATGTTTCGAAGACCAATTCAAATAAATCTACTTATTTATTGATTTATATTGAAAAAAAAAACGAAGCCGAACATAAGAATAGAAGAGAAATAGATATTGATTATATTATAGCACACAAGAGACATACAATTAGAAAAAACTATTTCAGTACGCGCGCGTGACGCGTACGGACAGTAGTGCCTCGGCCGGGGCCTCGCCCTGGAACAGGCAGTCGCAGAGGAACAGCGAGCCTACAGTACTCACCCGCGGGCGTCTCCACGTCGCACACCACGTCCCCCTCAGTGATCTGCAGATGGAGCAGCTCTCGTACGGACAGTAGTGCCTCGGCCGGGGCCTCGTCCGGGAACAGGCAGTCGCAGAGGAACAGCGAGCCTACAGTACTCACCCGCGGGCATCTCCACGTCGCACACCACGTCCCCCTCAGTGATCTGCAGGTCGAGCAGCTCGCGCACGGACAGTAGTGCCTCGGCCGGGGCCTCGCCCGGGAACAGGCAGTCGCAGAGGAACAGCGAGCCTACAGTACTCACCCGCGGGCGTCTCCACGTCGCACACCACGTCCCCCTCAGTGATCTGCAGGTCGAGCAGCTCGCGCACGGACAGTAGTGCCTCGGCCGGGGCCTCGCCCGGGAACAGGCAGTCGCAGAGGAACAGCAAGCCTACAGTACTCACCCGCGGGCGTCTCCACGTCGCACACCACGTCCCCCTCAGTGATCTGCAGGTCGAGCAGCTCGCGTACGGACAGTAGTGCCTCGGCCGGGGCCTCGCCCGGGAACAGGTAATCGCAGAGGAACAGCGAGCCGACTGGGACTAGGACGCGGCGGGGCGGCTCGTTGAAGCACACTTTTTCTGGAAATTTAAGTTTAGCTTTAATAGTGCGATCTTAGTAGGATCCTCAATATTTTTTTGAACTATACAATATATGGATGGTTGAAAATTATGACAAATATATAACAAATAAAAATATATATGTCACATACTCGTATATCATCATCATCATCATCATCATATCAGCCGAAAGACGTCCACTGCTGGACATAGGCCTCCCCCAAAGAGTGTCACAATGACCGGTCCTGCGCCACCCGCATCCAGCGGACTCCAGCGACCTTTACCAGGTCATCCATCAGTCCACCTTGTACCTACCTACTCTGCGCCTTCCGGTACGTGGTCGCCACTCGAGAACCTTTCCGCCCCAATGGCCATCGGTTCTACGTATACTCGTATATACTGACGATAATTTACTTTAAAATCAAAGTTTAAACCGACCTCAATTCAGTACCTACTACGCCAAGCCACATAGGTACTTAGATAAAAAAATTCACATTTCCTTTCCAATTTACTACATGAACTGCTTTACGAGAGCAAATGCGTTAATTATTACAGAAAAAAATCTAAGTCGCTATATGTGGGCTGGTAATATTTGAGGAGTTCCGTCAATTCCTCAAGGATTTCAGAATTGACACTTCTTTAGTTGCTACTTCAACGGAATCATTTCAGAATCTTTGACGTACTTTACATCCTTGAGGAGTTCCATAAGTCATCTGTGGTCTTCATCATCAGTTCCACTTCACCAAAATTGTAATTTCCGAGGGTTATAATAGAAGATACCGAAATCACTACACGCGTGCCTATAAAATTTGAGTGATGCCCTCAATTTCCCTGGAATTCCATCATCAGATCCTGACTTGGTGACAATGAGACCACCTCAGGAGTATACTCTTACGAATAAAAAAAGAATTTTGAAAATCAGTCCACAATAAGAAGTCGGTTAATTATAAAGAGAGGTAATGTTGGTGCCACGACACTAATAAAACGCTATAATTATCTACCTATGTAAAAACATTTTTACAGAACGTACACATTGGAAAAACTGTCAACGAACTCTTGTTCCGTGTCATTGTCGCAGTTTTTTTCCATATAATTTGTTAAAAGAAATTTGCTAGTCTGATTTAATCAAGTTTTAAAATTTACTTAAAAATTAATCATGATTTCCAGAAAAAAATATGATTAATACCTGCTATGTTAACACCTGTCTAGACACGCCCACGTGTTACATATTTCTTTGTTGTATTTTTTGTACGAAGAATTAGATTTCAAAGATAAAAAATGACATGATTTTTTTGTTGTACATTCGACAACAGTTGTCATCATCATCAATCAAGTCGTCGCCGATGACGAAGCGGGAGACCAATTACCTAATGTCTGGTTATTAGTCAGCCAGGTGTGCAGTCTGCTGCAAAAATATCTACACTAATCAATTACCCCTAATTTATTATCTAATTGATCTACATGCTCTAGTAAGACCCTCTGACGTCTTCTAATTGTCAAACCAATATTTAAAACCTCTGGGTTTTCACAATGTGCTTTGCACCTTTTCATATAACATTACTTTTGGTGGCAATAAGTTTATAGCCAATTATTTGTAAATAAGTGACGGCACAATGTCCTCTGCCAGAAATCACCTCTTTTGCCGTCTGTACCCTAGTACAGGAACACTATGATACAACACCGCTGAAATGTATACCACACTCGAAGTTTCCGCTACACTCTCTGGATACGATGATTTGGATTTATACCTTACCAAAGGGAGAGGGGGGCCTACCCACGCTGCGCCTTTCGGCACGTGGTCGCTACTCGAAAACCTTTCCTTTCTGATGATCTGGTAAAGGTCACGGGAGTCCGCTGGATGCAGGCTGCGCAGGACCGGTCATTGTGGCACTCTGGGGGAGGCCTATGTCCAGCAGTGGACGTGTTTCGGCTGATATGATCAAAGAGGGATGACTCCGACACTAATGCTATCCAACATGGAAATTTCGCCAGCATTGTGATCACTTTTGCACCACGACCCAATTTTTTTTTAAATTATTTATTACGAACAAAAATACGAAATTATTACCTTAAACTAAACATTCGCCAAACTGCGAAGCAATTTCAACAGTCTTATCTGAAGTTGCTTTATTTGGTCCAGGTATGATTTTAAAGGTAAGCCCATAGCAACTTAGGCCGTAACTTAATAATGCACTGGACGATTTATGTAATTGTATTTTTTTCCTAATTTTCTATTCTATTGTGTTTTACCTTCTGGCAGCAAATTGTCATCAATCAATGCGTCACAGTGCATGGTAAACCGGGAGGCCAGTGACCGCACAATGTCCTGTTTGACTGCAGCTATGGCCTCACTGACTGTTGCCTTAGGATACAGGAACACACTGGACGACACGACACCGCTGAAATGTATGCTGCCATCGCATTCCAGGTACTCAACTGTTTCTGGGAGACAGGTCTCCTGAAATAAAATGATTTTTGTTTCTATTTGTATAGTTTGGATATAGAAACTTGGCTAACAGAATTATCGAGCATAGCATACTAAAGAAATGGCTTTATTAGGTCTAGGCATCACACAGCCACAAGTTACAATTTTAAAAGTCTAAATTGGCAACATTGAGGCCCTTGACCGATAACAACTGGCCATTAGACTTGTGTTTCCTGTTTAGACTAGTAAAATTGTGAATTGAAGTTTCATTAACGGGCCATAGGAGTAAGGGATTTATCTGTTTTTAAAAGTTATCTTGCCACTTTTATCATTTCAATCAAGGCTTATGAAATAGACTTGAATATGTGAAACATGGCTAGCGGGTTAAGATCATTCAAAAGGTTTTGTAGACATAACTTTTACCAGTGCACTGAATGAAGGTCACATACTTTTTAATTCTACACCATATGTAGTAGTACCATAAACAAGAGTCGTAGAGCATACATACCAGTAGTATGCCTTATGGGGTGGGAGCATCTTAATAGGATATTGAAACTCAATTGTATATTGAAATTTATAATTGAATTATATCAAGTGCTTACAGCAACATGCGGGCATTTTTATGATCAGTGTTCTCTTGCGAGGCGATTTTGTGAATGACCATTAATTGATTGTGAAATTGTCTTTGTATGATTTTTTGCACATTGTGCAAGGTTTTCTACAGAGGGGTAAGTTACTGAAAGGCTACTCCAGTTATGTATGCTCTAAGACAAGAGTACAAGTACAAACTATGCGATTGCACAAATTAACCTACTGGGTCAAAGTGCATCCAATAGGGCTCCTACATCTAAGTAACAAGGCAAGAATATGGGATTGGGCCTAGCTATATTTTACGTGACGTTTTAGTACTTTTGGCCGTAAAAGTGACGATAAACATCATGCTTCATGCTAGCAGGGCAGGGGTTGATAGACGTGTCAACAAAACATTACAAAAGACTCACAAATGGCACAAATAATGACACTTGCATGGACTTCAGGGGTTCTTGCAGCGTGACTTTTGCATTGCTTTTAGGTTTCTTTTTCTTGTTTAGGTTCTCTAAAGCTTCTGAACCACTCTTTAGCTCTCCGTCTATGAACATAACACTGGAGTCTATTGTCTTGTGCGCTGATTCCAATATTTGCTGAAAAGGTGTGAAATAATGGTATACAATGTTACTTTTATTATAGACACAAATGAAAGTGAATTCAGAATTTAACGCATTCGCTGCCAGCCATGCCCCCTAGGAATACATTTGTATGAAGGCAACCGCACCTGTGCATTGCGGCAGTGAATGCTTTAATAAACTCAAAAGCTAAAACTCAGTTAATTAATAATTTGTAGACAGTGTCAGAAAGGCTAATATCCGACTAATATTATATTATAAATGCGAATGTTTGGATGTTTAAATGTTTGTTACTCAATCACGCAAAAACGGCTAAACGGATTAAGATGAATTTTGGTATACATATAATGTATAGCCTGGATTAACATATAGAATATTTTTTATCCCGGGAATCATCCTATAGGGGGGCGAAAGTTTGTATGGAGCTATGATATTAAACGAGTTTCACGGGGACATAGTCACGGGCAGAAGCTAGTCAGTAATAAAACATGTACTATCCATCCATAGTTGTCATTAGTACTCTTATTTATAATACTTGGATTAATTCTTGTAAGAAATACATTTTGGCATCCTTTAATTTGTCAATTTTATATTTCAAGAATATTTCAGTCTTATCTAGTCCAATAACTTAAATAAATAAAAATAAAAAATGAAAAAATAACCAATTTCAGGGGCTTTTAACCATTTGAAATATAAATGGTGAGACAGACTGTATTTTCTTAAACATAATTCTATTAAACCCTCCGTAGAACACTTACTTGAAACTGTTGTTTAACTGAAATACCACTCTTCTTCACAATAACCGGATAAACATCATCAAATTCAAAATAGCAGTCCAGCCTTTGCCATTGCTGAGGTTTCGGCAAGAATTTCCAATCAACAGGCTTGGCAAATACACTCTTCCCAGAACCTACTTCCACACTCTTGCAAGTTAATACTTTAGTACTCGTTGACATGTGTAGAACTAGCCTCTCCGGCAAACCTGGACAGTTGCCGTACATATGCGGGTTGGTGCTGAGAGATTTGAATGTGTAACTCAGTATTGTTTTCACTCGGCTGAAGCAGTTTGGGTCCTCAAATATATCTTCATCGCTTGTGATGAATATACCTGTAAATTGATAAGTGATTATAAAACAAAAGATTATAATATTATACATATAGATTAATAAACTAAGAAAAAAGACACTATTGTGGGAAATGTAAGCCAGTGTTTACCTATTTAATGCACAAGATCTCTGTTTGTAATTTTAAAACATTCATACATACATACAGCTGACTTTGCTTCAGTGCCATAGCTACAGGGTTGCAGTGGAAAAGACCCAGCCTAGATGGCCTTTATCTCCACATCTAGCCACTAGGTAACACCCAGCTATGCCACTGCTTTGCTTCATAAGGTGTTGGGATTTCATTTTACTGAATACTTGCTATGAGCTCTTCATTTGTTTTCGAATCAAAGTGCAAAGTGCGTAAAGTGGCAAAATGTATAAGTCAAACCTTGAACAAACATCCCTCCAGGCAGCATCCTAGTGACGTGCTTAGCATGGTCCGCAACCCACGCTTCGGACACTCCTAGCAAGCTCTTAGCAACCTCAGGCTTCTCCAAAGCGAAACTCTCGGCTTCCAAAGCATTATCAGGACTTTTCTCCTCCGGCGTACGGGCTAAATGTATCACATTCTCACGTGATTCTGTTGTCTGTAAATTCACATTCATTATTTACAACCATGACAATCAAATATCGAGTTTAATAGAGAATTTATATTAACTTCTGATACTTGCCTGACCTAGAATAAGTCCTATAACGAAGGCTTCTTGCGAAGCATACTGTTCGAGGTACTGGAGACAATACTCCGGGGAATACACTGTTCTAACCATTGTGGCGGATTTCGAATAATTGCATGGATTTAACTTTTCTATCAATAATATGGTTTGATTTAGTATCACTTTACTATTTTGTACTGCCTGCTGCCAGCTGCCACCGCTGCATAATAATATTAATAATATTCACCTGTCAAGCTGTCACTGTCAGTGTCAGACTGTTTTTTTTTTTAATTTATTTGGAGCATTGGCATCGAGGCCATCAGCTCAAACCAAAATACAAGTTAGTTACAATACTTAAAATCCTAAATAATAATGCCTAATAAAACTAAACAAGAACAACAAAAATGAAAATCTTATCTGGTCTGAAAAAAAAAACATCTTTTACGAAATATTAGTAACAAATATATGCATTTATAGGAAGAAATATCAAATTAAGCTATTTACAGATCACCTAGTGTGAGAAACAAAATAATAAATTTCGGGATATAATTGTGGTGTCAGACTGACTGCCTAGGACAGATTACAGCACAAACCAATTTTTTCTGTTAATGGCTTGGATACGTGTCTTCATCTGACGTCCACGGAACTTCATGATACAACATTCTGAACCTTCTCACAAGTTAACGCACGGGAGTTGAATGGTCACGAAAATCTATTGTTAGCTCGCGGACCATACCGCTGTGACCACTGTGAGTGGGGCATCCACTCAGGCCTTACACTTAGTCTGGCAAAATACAACTTTTTGGTGCAAATGCTTGGGTACCGACGAAAAGAAAAAGAAAAAAAGACATTTATTCACTACACAAAAGACACACACACACGACGGGTACATCTACCTTTATCTCTTAAGATTTAGCTAATGTGAATCTGACAAAGGTATTAATTATTTGTGGTGGTCTCTGAGGCGCTAGCTCAAGTATCGCAAGTGCGGTTTAAAGTAGGTTACAATATAGACGGTACAAATTGTTTAAATAATGATGTTTCACTGTGCCTGAACGGAAGGTATCGTCTATTTAACCCTTACTAAGGCTCTGCTAAGGCAGAGGCAATATAGCGACCACATACGTTTCATTAGAAGTTGAACCTTGGCTGCTTTACAATTAGGTTCAAAATAATTTGTGTTTATTAAAAATACAACTTGCTTTGAAAACATCCCCATCACCCAGGGATGCCATTGATCCCTGCGACAGTCACGCCAATTTATGTGGCCTGTTTAAGGGTTAATCCTACTAATATTGTAAATGCAAAAGTTTAGATGTTTGTTACTCAATCACGCTTAAACCGCTCAACCGATTTAGTTGGATTAAAATATAGGATAGTTTTTATCCCAGGTCCATGCAGACGAAGTCGCGGACAGAAGCTAGTAACATAATAAATAAAAGAAAGTCGTGTTGTAATGTAACTTGAAGTAAGCATTTATTTCAAGAAACCAGTATACATCGGAATGACAACATTTGTTGGGTTAATTTCTATAGATTTTAGTTCCTTAATTATACATTGCAAATAAAATAACAGAATACAAATATGTATTTGCATTAGAACCAAATGAGTCCACTCATGAAGCACCACACATCAAGCTTAACACATTTTTGTCTGGAATTGGTACTTCACTCGACTCTTCAACTTTATTTTTCACTAGACTAGTAAATTATAAAGACTACCAATGTCCATACAATGTTGCGTTCCTTTTAAATGAACAAGCCAGTTGTAGCTAGTTTCACCAAACAGAGCCCCTGTAGTCGCCATCAGATATATCGGTGCGGCCAAAGTGCTCACAAATATCTGAGCACGTAGTGCCTCGACAATAGAAACCTGTTCAGATATTTGTGAGCACTTTGGCCGCTCCGGTACTGTCAGCAGCTGAAGTAGCTAAGCGGGTCGGGTGTTCAAAATGACCTGCACACGGCTTTATTCTTAAGAAATTAAGTAGGTTATGTTGAACACCCGGCCCGCTTAGCTACTTCTGCTGCTGACTGTACATCTGATGGCGACTGTACCATTAATTTTGTATAGAACTTACACCTCTGTTTAACACATTGGCGCCATCTATTAAAAGCTTTTCATTAAATTCATAGATGGCGTTATTGTCTTATATTGTCAATCAATCAATCTTTGGGTTATATGGCTCCATCAAAGTCTTGATGATTCCGCCAATGTCGAGTTTGGATAAGACACGGCCAGTATTTAATCTTGACGGTGGACTACAGGTAGTGTTTGGTAGTCCTACCGATCGAACCGCCAATCTATATTGTCATTATAATTTACTATAGTGAAAATGCCCTTCCATCCAATATTTGACAGCTGTCATCCCAGTACAATTTATGTCATCATATATCATCATTGACGTTTATTGTACCGGGATGACGGCTGTCAAATATCGGCTGTTAAAAACATCTAATTATAGTCTCTGTTTCCATATTCTGAATAAAATGTGTGTAAAGGTATTCATGGTAATTCCGCCTGCGGGATAACTCGATACACGTGCTTCTGTGTCTATTCTAAGAACATTATGAGGTTGCCATGTCGGTATAATAAATCAGCGTTCCGAGATATTAGAAAAGAGGATGTGCTATTCTTAGAATCACCTTATGTCACGCACGAACACAAAATAAATATGTATGTGAATTTTGACCGTAACAACGCGTGTACGTACAACAATATAAGATCTCCCAGACGACATAACCCTCAAAGACCTTATTTGGATTTGCCAATTTCAGAGCCGAGAGAAGTGTTTTCACAATCTAGCACAGGATCGAACTGAAAAATGGCTTGCACTAAAATGTTACGGAACTACAAATATTTGACAGCATAATTTCCGCATGGCATTGAAGACGTGGCCAAACGCCATAACGACGAACATAAAGATAACATTAACTTATAAAACACTATATCGACTCATATGTTAGTTAAATTTGCACTTAGAAAAGTCCATTTCAGGATGTTGTACCATGAATCTGAAAAAGACAAAGATAGTTGTTAATATACTTGCCGGATAAAAATACGAAAGCCAAAGAACTGGCTCTCTTATTAGTTTCGTTTCGCAAATATTTTAATGAGGATTGTACTTAAAAAGAGTAAAGGTTGCATACTAAATTGATAGCATCATACTAATTTTTGAAATCGGACAGTAGTCCTGGAGATTATCCCCTACATACAAACTTACAAAGCCACACCCCCACTAAATTTACTTCTTTATAATATTAAGCATAGGTAAAATACTAGGAAAAGACAATGAACTACATTTACGCGCGCGACTACACGTGCCTACTGATGTGCCGACAGAAATTTCCTATATTGCGAAATTTTTCTGTAATTTAACATAGGAAAATTTCGGAAATTTCTCTCATTTTTGTATGGGAATTGAAACTTTCCATTACCAAAATGGAAATTCCGTACCTGAGAAGCATACAACTGTAACACTATGTATAAGATTTACAGTCTTATGCTTCTCAGGTAGGTACGTAAATTTCCTTAATTGTGGAAAATTCTAGAAATTTCCGAGAACTTTTCCACCTTTTTGGAAACTTTCCGCAATTTGCACATCACTACACGTGCCTAACTAAAATATAATGAATAACTTAGAAAAGTTGAAAAACCACCGATATTTCCGTTTCAAAGTTCAATATCTCAAAACCGACTGAACCGATTTTGTTGAAACGTAACGTAACGTAAAGAAGTAATATGAACTTAAAACTAGTCATATTAAAATGTAAAGAAACGGGTCACACACGTCTTTAACGTCGAATATCGCTCGACATGTTTCAAACCAATACGTGGTTTCTATATAAAATTAAAACTCGTCACTTACTTTTTGAGTACATCTTGCTTCTTTTGTTCGTCGCTGGTCGGAAGACCCATTTCCTTCTGCCTCTGATCGTACATCATCTTCTCGACTAGCCCACGCGTCTCACCGTCAAGGTCAGATAATTTCGACGGTTCTGCAATTATCACAGTATGAATTAAACATAAGCCACTCTAAGTTCTACCTCTACCCGCACTAGCAGTCAATGTGGTATGAGTGAAAAGGGGACGAACTGAAAACCAGCGCAGTGCAACCGAGTGAGTTCTTTCCTTTTGTCACACAAATAATCTTGTTAATTTTTTATCTCTACGTATTTTGCATTTGTATCTGTTTGTGTGCCAATAAACATTTTCTTTCTTTCGAATATGTATCGTCTATTTTAAGTGGTTCATCTCATTCGTGATTTGGTAAGATTCGTTGTGGTTGTATTGTGATGTATTTTTAAAGAGACTAAGAAATAAAACGGAGATGGAAAACCATCGAGCCGAAGACCAAGTAGCCAAAGACAAATGTCAGTGGGTACAGAATAAAATGAGTACTTACAGAAGTAGATATCGCGGATTTGAGTCGCCACGGAGGTCATTTTTTCCGACTTGATATTCGAGTTTATTACAGGAATAATTAGCACTTTAGCTACTTTAACAATCTGCAATTGCATTGCCAACAACCTTTCCGCGTACAGTTTGATTACACGGATGAAGCTTGCAATTATATTTATTAAAACAATTTTTTGTACAGAATATTTACCTGGGTTGATTTTCTTGGTAGATATTTCTGGATCCGTCGTGACCAATCTGCCCCACCAATTCATTTTGTTCACCTAAAACAAAATAACGGCACACTGAGTTGGTCATTAAATTTGATTGGAGACTAACACTGTTTCGCGTAAATTACCAGTAACGTTGAAAATAAATTAGTCTCACAGAAAAGTGTTACAAGGTGTTCCGAGTTAATTAAAAATATGCTAGTATTTTTGTAAAACATGGAAAAGGAACGCTTTGCGGTAACAAAAACTTAAGGTCGGTTAGTCTAATGAGAATGGCGTTTAGACGAAATACGAATGGTTAAAGAGATAGCGATGGTTAAAGATTGACTTTTCCTTGCTGAGGTGTTCACCTAAATATTTCTAGCTTTTATCCGACTTCAGCAGTTTGTCAAGTTTAGGGCTAGCAGGAATGCATTAATAAAAAAAAAACATTGGTGCTTGTCAATCTACATTGGTCCAGTGTGGAGCTAGCTGTGTATCCAAATCAAAGATCTTCTCTCAAAACCTACCTTCTCCAAGTTCACAAGCAGATTGCGTCCGACCAGCAGCCCACGTGGACTCCTCCGTCTTGAACATGACATCGAACTCTCTATCAATTTTCAGCGGCTGGCCCTTGATGCCTTTCAGGTGCTTCTTGGAAATCCCCACAGTCAGGTCTCCACTTCAACGATCTCCCTTCAAAACGTACCTTCTCCAAGTTGACGAGCAGATTGCGCTCGTCCTATAGCACCAAAGTAGACTCCTCCATCTTTACGTCCGCGTCGAGCTCGCCATCAATGATTAGCGGCTGGTTCTTGATGCCCACTTTCAGATATTTCTTTCAAATCCCCAGTCAGGTCTCCAACAATCTCCCTACGAAACCCACCTTCTCCAAGTTGACGAGCAGATTGCGCCCGTCCTGCAGCACCCAAGTAGACTCCTCCATCTTGACGTCCGCGTCGAGCTCGCCGTCAATGATCAGCGGCTGACCCTTGATGCCCACTTTCAGGTGCTTCTTCGTGATCACCACGGTCAGGTCACGGGGCCTGAGCGCCTGACGGAGCGGGACTCGGAGCTATGGACAAACAGATTCCATAAGTCAATTCTAATTATTATATTCTATTGCGAAAGTAGCGGATTTCTCTGAACAAGCAAAATAATATTTTCAAAACATTGACAGACGTCGATGAAAAGACCACAAAGAATTTGTATCCTGAAATTTCGCACAAACTTTTAGGGTATTTGGTATGGACACGAACTCGCACTGTAACAACAATGAACAAAAGAAAATGTACCATGTAAGTTTAGCATATAAGAACATAACACTTGAATATATTGGCCAGTATATGTCACAAAAAGTCATATTTGGTTGAATAAGATCATAGCTGAGGAGTGACTCAAGCCGTATCACCGTGGCAACAAGCTAAATGAGCTTACCTCAAGAAAAAGTTGATTGATAACTCTTGCTCCTACCATATCTCCAGTGAAGCTTAGTGCGTATGACAGCTACCATTTCTGTACAATTTATCAACCAAACGCAAAAAAACTGACATGGCAAAAGTCGTACGCGCAAACGCTTCAATAAAAAAGTAATAATGTGGAGAAAAAACGAAAAGATATGGAGTTATACTACGTTTAGGACAATGTGACACGTGTGTTTATATTATCTATAACGTTTTGTAATTTTTTAACAGAATATCATGCAAGGGCATAGTTACACCGACGCAACAGTGTCCTCCTAGAAAATATGTATAAGATATCATGAACTCTGAGACTCTTTAAACCTTCAGTTTCACTTGGTTATGTAGCAGATCCAAAAATGTAAAATATAAAGTGAGACTTTGCAAAGATGAGTAACTTTGTAGATGTTTATACTATTCACTAGATACTGAATGCATAATGGATACAAAATACATAAAAAAAATTAACAATGTTTTGAGACATCCTCTGTCTCATGAGTCTAATAAATTCATTTTGTCTCATATCAATTGTCAGTGGAAAATGGATCTTAGCCAAGTGAATTGAGGATATTTTGAATGCTATTGGCTCCTCCTCATTAAATATAATAGATATATCTATAGCTAGAGACGTTGAATATATGTATGTACTAAATTACTACAAAACAGCGTCAAATTCTGTCTAGCATGACATTAATTGGCAAAAATAAACCTAAACGTAGTGATTTTGGATAAAAAATAATGTTTTAAAAATCGTACTGGAGTAGCTTAGCACAAGCGGATTGAGGATGTAAGGCGATACTATCACTAAACAGAATTTGAATGGAAAACCCACCAGGATACGCGATTGGAAAATACCTAAGAATACCACACACGATGAATGTAGGAGTATTAGAATATTTATTCAAATCTTTTCGAATATTGTACTTGACAATAAGTAAAAATAATATATACTTACATAACTAATAAATGAAAATTACGAAAAACTGGAATTTTTCCTTTATGCATAAAGATCTAATCACATAAAAACATTCTATGTAAAAAATAGGCCAAGGCTCAAAACTCTTCCACAGTAAAAAGTTATGAGATATTTCGTAGAGCCGAGTTAGGCATAAAAATGTCTTTTTTTTATGGTGTGTTATCATTATCAATAGGTACATACAAATTTATGAATGCAGCTGGGAATAATATTTTTGGATAGACTGTATGTGTATGGAAATGTTATTTTACCGACCGCAAATAACGTTTGTATAGTTTTCTAGTGCATTGTACACGTAATGATAGCCGCATGCAAATGTATCGTAGGTATAGTGCACTGTACCACTGTACCTACCTTGTTATTACTATTTGCAGGAACTACAAAAGTAACTTTATGATCGCATGTTTGTATAGGATTACAAACTTACTTATGCAGTTTGTATATCTCTGAAAAGTGACTGAAATTGCAATATGTTTAGGTTTTTTTAATGAATTGATAGGCTAAAAACTAATTATGTTAAAAATTTGGAGCTTGTGGGTCTGCTAGAAGTACCTTAGAATTATGTTGATCATCAGTAGGTAAGACAGTGAGTATGTTAAAATTGAAAAGTAACAATTGAATGTTATTGAGAATATATCTAAGCCATATTATGCTCTATATGTTACTTACTAAGAATTCAGGGTTCTGGCTTTAGCCAGCATAAAATTATAGGATGTTGAAAATGGCCTGACTGAATGGCTTCGAGGAAAGGATGGTACGGCCGTGTTTCTTTGTTTTGCTCGACTTCGCAGTGTTATAGGGAAGTTATAGTCGTGTAAAAAACGACCCGCCATAAAAGGACCACTGAAAATCGTGACGTCACTTGTTCCTATTTCCCTACAAACTTCATACTAACATAGTGTTGGTCGTTTCATAAACTTCATCATGACAAGAATAAACCCTATTACGTAGTGATTGATACTAAATAGTGGTTGTAACATAAAACGTATTCGTGCGTACTCCAGTTTGAATGGTGACTCGTGTCGCGGATACGAATCGAACCAAACAATTCACTGAGGTATTTAAAGGTTAAGGGTACAGCATTTCGAAGCGGACCCAGTCGTATTCGTCGCTGTTGCGTCACGATCTAGTTTGGCATAAGTCATAACATAACTGACGTCAAATCGGTGGTGATCACGTAGGTGATTTGACATTATGGTAACATACCTACATGTTGGTTTTATAAGCTTCCTGTATTAGATAAACATATGGATACCTTTTCAAACAATGATATAATATATAAAGAGAGGTAGATAGGTTATAAGCGCTCTGAAAGTGGCACACTAAAACTATGTCATTTCACACAATTTGCCTCAGTTTCGAGTCGTCAATGGAAACGTTAGCTGTTAGATTTGGTGGCAATTTTTAAACACGGAATTTCATATAGACAACATATCTACATCTTTTTTATATTACATCATTATTTTCAAAGATAACTTAAGCTGCTATTACGAAGGTGCATCTTCCTGATTATAAACTAATTGTATCTTGGAGCTGGACGCAGCATTAATACGTTCGACTGAGATGATTAAATTTTTCTCCCTACTTAAGGGTTTATTAATGGATAGTAACATAGACCGATGCATTCAATTCATCAACATTGAATATTTAAGTAGCCATTCACAGACTCTATCGCTATACAACAAACTAAACAGCATTATTTAAATAGGTTTCATTTCATCAGCGGTTTTACGTGCAATGTAGGAACATTTAAAAAAAATCCTAATCAATATAAGTAGCTTGTGTAGCTTTCATTCTACGATTTTATTGTACAGGGCGGCCCGGAAATACGTTAAAAATAGGAAAAACAATGAAAAAAAAAATTGTCGCGAGGTAGCCGATTGAAACAGCGGTTGCCTGAAAGTGTGTGCGCTGTTTATATAATAAAATGCTGTTTCAATCGGCTGCCTCGTGACAATTTTTTTTTTCACCCCCCTACTATTTCCGCCCCAGTCCAAGTTGGCTCAGTTCGGGTTGCACAGGGCGGTTCCTCAATTCGGGAGCTCAAATACCGCGAGCCATCAGGTTGTCTCTTGGATCTGCAACTACGCGTCATTGCTATAGCTAATACATTAAATAACCAGATAAACTTACGTCAGTATTATGTCAGTAAGAGTCACGAACATATTATATTTAGTAAATGCCACTTACTGAATACCGATTATTACCAATTTAAGTAATAACCTGTAATTATCACCGCAATTTGCATGTTGTTAGCGGGATGCCAATTTTATCTAACTAAAAACGACATAAGTAGGTCTAGTTGCAATGGGTCCGACCGCCAACTTTTCACATTAGTCGAGCGTTAGCCGGCCGCGAGGTGGACAGCACAAGGTGTGACCCATGAACCGGCGTCACAATCGCATGTGTAGAATACGGAATGAATGCTAAAACAACAATTATGTTTCACAAGAGGACCGCCACAAAAGAACGCGACCGACGAAGGCGTGATGACCTCGCATTCCTGGCAAGGACGAGCTCGCGCCGACCCCCGCCGCGACCGGACCTGACACTACGATTTGTGACTCATTAGCATTAAATTACTATTTAAATGTCCCATCTTCGCGTAATGATCGCAAGGCGCCTAAATGACGGCCAAGGTGAAAGCAATTGTATAAGCTCACATCTTTAACAATTGTTAGCGATGCACGGTTTTTAGATCGATATGGCAGTGAGATTAAAAACCAAAAAACCGCACCTTGTTGCGGATCTGTTTTATTGGAAATCGATCGGAAGATTACTAAGGAAGACACGGTCGCTTAGACACTATGCAACATTTTTAGAAGGTCTATAAGTTACGCAATTTTATTGACAGCCGATCATTAAGTTTAAGGACTATCGGATATCGATTACCTATATCAACAAATTCAAACGAGAGAATTAATATACCTATTGACATCGAAACTAAACAAAAACAACGGAGATTTCTAACTGGCCATGATCATTATTCAGTTATGCAAAGGTAATGTATAAAAAATATTAAGTCAACATAGTTGCGACACAGTTCAATGTCATAGTTTAAAATAAATGAGACATCACAAAAGGTTTCGCAAAATAGGAATTAACTTTCTGATGAACTCTATTAGTTATTTCATCGATTGATATTTGGACTATTAGAGTAGAGACGATAGAAAAATTCGAATACTAATAATAACATCAGCGCATTATTGGTAGGTAAACGAGTTATTCGTATGTATTAAATATGTAATTCTATAACGTATCATAATTTACAAATGACCAGACTAACGCCTCGTGGCTACGTGTCGCCGTTAAAAGGCCGTCTACATACTGACGGACATACTGACAAAAATCTGTCTGCAAAGTAAACGTCGTAAGTTACTTTAAATTACATTTGTCGTATTTATCATTCCGCTAATATTGGATTCGGTTATTCTAAATGTAGGTAACCTACATTTACCTACTTTTGCCAGGTGGGCAGAGCTATGAAAAATATTGTAAATTGCAACGTACCTAGTTTTTAGGGTTCCGTACCTCAAAAGGAAAAAAACGGAACCCTTATAGGATCACTCGTGCGTCTGTCTGTCCGTCTGTCACAGCCGATTTGCTCCGAAACTACTGGACCGATTGAGTTGAAATTTGGTAAACATATGTAAATTGGTGACCCAAAGATGGACGCGTAAAGTAAATAAATGAATTCTGAACAAGAGGGCCACTTTTGGGGGGTGAAATGGAAAAAAGTTTCGCAAACTGTATTGTGTGACATATCAAATGAAAGGGGTTGTGGTAAGCATCTCAGATATATATTTTTTGTAATTTTAGCAAAAACAGATATGAAGTATTGACCATTCCCCCCCCCCCCTATCTCCGAAAATGTTAGGCTTAAAAAATTCTGAAATAAATATGGAAAATAGTTCCTTGCCTAAAGATTACAGGAAAACCTATAAGAAGTTTGAATAATCAAAGTAACGGGAAAATTCTCAATATTTCACGGAACCCTCACCACGCAAGTTGAACTCGCACTTGTCCGGTTTATTTTTTGTCATTTTATTTATTTATTTATTCCATTGCTATTGTCTCATTTATCGTAATAAATTGCTAATTTGTACTTATTTGAAATTTAAAGAATTTGTTTAGTGTTGTATTTGACATTCGATTTCAGTGTCGTTGTTATATTTATCTTTATCTCTATAAAATGCTAATTCCAATCAATATGTAAAGTAACTGTTCAGTGTTTAGTGTTTAAGTATATTTTTGCTGTGCCCTAGCAGGGTTCATGTTCTGGACAATAATGTTACAAAAGACCCCCAGTACAACATGATAAAGGAATAAATTATTTTTATACTCGTCGACTTTAATGTTTGAATTAATACTTCGTACACTAAACTAAAACCACATACTTTTTTTTTATGGAGCTCCCAACTCAACTATGTATAATAATTATAAGACAACGCTTTAAACAACTAAAATAAATTCGACCAATCACGTGGCGCCTTTACTGAACTATACTGAATTTGACCAATAGGACGTCGCGTTGATTCCAATACCAAAGACATCAACGAGCCAGCGCACCTCCGACTTGCACTTCGTTTCAGCAGGGCTTAGATATTTTTCATTAGATACCAAGTCTGTTTAATTATTTCTGTCGACTCGTATAAAAAGTATACAATTAGCTCTTAAATTCTCGTACCTTAAACACGCTACTCGACTTTAAGAGCCCTTATTGTGTAACGATTATATAAACTACTATTATGATTACGGCATCAATTAAACAGATTGTACCTACATTTGACTTTTGAAGCTACATCGATTATAGATATAAATGTTGAATATTTTAAAGCAATGAATAAATAAATATCACTGTCAAAATTGGCGATGGGAGTATGAATGTGAATCCGTGAATAGCGTCTGCAACTGCTTGTTAATATAGTGAAGTGAGTATAATTACATTCCAATTAAGCTCGACAACTGCGTGCGACTGAGAAATTAAGCGAGCCTTCAGGTTTTGTTGCCCAAATTAATTACCTACTCTTACGGACCTTGCGCGGAGCTGCGCTTGGATTGGCTGGGTGCTACCAATCTATCCACAAAATCTATTCCAATCTTGCGTGAACTCGGACCTAGTATAGTAACCCGTAAGAACTATGAGTAAGCGGTGGTCAAGGCTTATATGGTTCGGATATAGAGATGCGTTAGGTATGTGTTGTGAAGAACAGCCCTGGCTTTATAATGGGCGCCTTCACACGCGCACCTAATTGCGACCCCGATTTAATGGGAATCTGGATTCTATGCAGTCACACCGATCTTGCATGATGATAGACCTTATTTGATTTAGCAAAAGCGGTAAACAGAAAAGTACAAAAAGTTTCAGTTACCAATTTCAATCATAAAAGACAAGCGTTTGGTCATCAAATTGATAGTAAACAAGACTTAATATGACAGGATTTTAATGTGCAATGTAGAAGTTAGTTTACCTGCCTTATGGTCAACTTTCCGTCTCCACCATCAGACATTGTTGTTTGACTTAGATAAGTGAGCAAATCTTTAATTTAATTGGACTTTGGCGAGCTGGTGAAATTTAAGTAAGTACTTAGCACGTTTTGAAATATTACATTCAGGTGTCATACAGTTGCAAGTGGATAAAACTAAAACAAGTGATAGAGGACCTTAATATTAGCTACTGATTTAAAATTATATGTGGTCAAAATTAATAATAGCTTGAAGTGTGGTCAAATAAAAGCTTGTAAAACGAGACTGTCCAAAGTATCAATCAAAATCCTTTGATGGAACATTTCTTATAAAAAAGCCAATTAAAAAGTATTACTAATTGGCAATCAACATTTAGGTGAAACAAATTTGAAGCTAATTATTATTATTAAAATTAAATACTCGCCCACACATGGTTATTATTCCAAATTAGACTTATCTGAAGGCGGTAAAGTAATGAAAGAATCTGCGCGATGACTCATCCTAAATATCAGTTCCAATGAGATCAATATTGGATTCGTGGAAATTCGA
This sequence comes from Epinotia nisella, assembly GCA_932294315.1. Lineage (NCBI taxonomy): Eukaryota > Metazoa > Arthropoda > Insecta > Lepidoptera > Tortricidae > Epinotia > Epinotia nisella. Next base: position 17,237,130 of record OW028681.1, read on the forward strand.
TGATCAACACTGAACTCGCAGATCATTGAATGATCGGGGTAAAACCTAGGCGAAACTAAGCTATTCCCTAGAATTAATTAAACAATATATCTATCTGTCTCCATAGACTTGGGCGGCGAAGCACATATCTTACGCTACTGTTGCGGCGACCAGTATAAATCTGACCGCCAATTACGCAGACTTGCAACAAATCTCAGGCACAAATTATGCTCAATACAAACTGAGCTACGCTGGTAGCATACATATAAAAAAAACTGACATGGTTTCTTACGTATTGTTAGGTACCTAAAACGCAAAATGATTCAAGATGAATTTGAAGTCCGACTCTTTGACGCTGTCAGTTGCCAAAATACCTTGATACAGAGAATGAACTGCAGTGATACTGAAAGTCACCAAAGAAGAATAGGGTCACGACGGTTTTGCAGATAACCGTACTTTCATACATTCCTTAAAATGGAACTAAAACAGTGAAAACATTATATTAAGACATGAGAGACAATTACGTTACCGGCAGGACTATCGAACTATAGCCACATAAAAAGTTACCCAGTAAGGTTACGAACTATGGAACTAAAATTATACTCAAAAGTGAATGACTTGACTACACAACACCACAAACAATAATTGCCGGCTGCTGGAAACCGTTACTTGTTAAAGACATTGATTCAAGTCTCGCACAAGGTCTGCGATTAGTTTAAAATCTCTAGGCCATGGATTTTGGCTAACCAAGAGAAATTAAATATGTTAGCTGTTAGCCAAACACACGTAAATGTCAATCAACTCAACAGTGATCATGTATCGTTACACGAATGAGCTCTAGTAATTGTAACAAATTATTGGGTAGGTATTCACACGTTTGTGCGGTATAGGCAAGACACACCTTGGCCTAGCAGCATAAAATAATACAAAGCATTACAGGAAACTTAAAGAGAATCGATGTGTATAAGTGAACTGTTAATATGTTAAACTAATCTTGTGTCTTGTGTGTTTGTGAATAAATGTATCTTTCTTTCTTTCTAAGTAAATGTCGACTAACGAGTCATCGGGATCGTGAGTGTTATTCGTGCCCGGCACGGCACTCAACTGCCCTAAGGAAGGAGGCGAAGATCATATCACCTCTGGACGAGCCAGAGCAAGGCCCGCGTGCCACCCAACACGTTATTTAAGAGACCCTGGAATTCTCGAGATGCGAGCGCAGATGATGGCCGCCGCGCCATGGAGGTTCTAGTCACTAAAAACTATAGTGGACACAAATACCACATAATCCTGCAGCCAGAATCGTATCTCCACATAAAACAAAGTTTTCCTAATATTAACAACATTCTTTATTTATTTTCTATTACGGAATCCCTCTTTTTAAGATTGTCACGAGAAACCCGCTAAACAGATTACAACAACATTGCTCAAGCGTTGGGTTTATACTTGAGCATGGCTTTATTATAATTACGTAGGTACGTGGGCTGCAACATGTAGAAGTTACGTGACCAGAAATTGCAGAACATTGAAGCGTCTTCATATTACGAGTAAACGTCTACCTACCTCATTTAGGAACTTTTAATATTCTCAAATAATGATATCTGACATATGGCATGTCAAAGTGTCAACACATTGATTAGTGATTAGTGCGAGTACAAAATATACTCGTAATGAACACATAGAATACACTCCTATTCTATAAAGTCGCTGGCCATTACATACTGTTATTCCCTATAATAGACTTCCCAAAAGCAGAGCATATTATAGTACATTATTGCCGTGGCCGGGAAGGAGGCAATTGCAGGCTGAGTATTTGTTTAAACGGACGAGCTTGCGAGTCCGTTTAATTATAATACGAAACCTGCAATTGCCATTCCGGCTGAGGCTAATATAGTGCTTTTCTCAAAAATGGGGGAATAATAAACTTTTCAAACCACATGCTCGACAATGCCGAATTATAGGTCATGTAAACCCTACCGAAAGCAAGACATTAAATCCCTTAGTATTAGCCGGGTTATAATGTTGTACTGAATTTCATTATAACCCGCTGGTTAATAATATGATTTCACTTTTCATAATTCTTATTACTATATGCATAAAGTTTAATTTTGCTAAACACAATTTGTCCTAGGCCATGGCCTACTTGATTTGACAAAATAAATGAAGTTTGCCTCCGTGTGAACCCCGGTCTGGAGGAGCGCGGTGTTCGAAATTCGAATTTCAAATCTAGGACCACGGCTTGTGCTTTCGAATTTGGAACGTCGCGCGCCTTCTTTTGTTCACGCGTGACGAACAAATCGAGTTCTTGTAGGTGCCTATAGAAGATTTAATTTCAAAAATAATATTGAAAATGTCGAGTGATGAAAGTGTTTTGACTCCTGAGTTTATCAAATTAGATGCCATAGGCATTGTCAACAATCTGCTGCCAGAGAAGTCAAAGGAAAAATACCTAAAAGCCTACAACGATTTTGACAAATGGAAAGCTGTAAAAGGCGTAAAGTCTGTGTCTGAATCAGTGCTTCTGGTCTATTTTGAATATTTGTCAGCTACAAAGAAGCCAAGTAGCCTGTGGTGTATATATTCGATGCTGAGGGCAACAATAAGTGTCAAACATGACATACAAATTAATACATATGGCAAGTTATTGGCCTTTTTAAAAAGGAAATCGGATGGACATCGAGCAAAGAAATCAAACATTATTTATCTACTGAGCCTGTTTTTTGTCTCGCATAAGGTGTGAAAAGTAGAGTATACACCTCGGGGATAAGACTGTTTTAGTCTTGGGCGGTTGAACCCCTCACTGCACTCAGGACTCAGTCTTAATTCCCTCGCTTCGCTCAGGAATTAACTTATAACTCCCTCGCTACGCTCAGGAGTTAAATTATGAGTCCTTCGTTACGTTCGGGATTCAATTCGCTCCCGTGACATAAAACAGTGCTTTATCCCCTTGGTGTATAATCTACTATTAAATATCGTTGCACAACTTGAAAATATTACTGATTTCCCGCCGTTTTTCTTTTTAAACCGAATCGCAAGTGTATTTTTCCACCGAAAAACGTCACGTTTGCAACAGAAAAATACGAGTTGAATTGGCTGAATACGACCTGTGCCGTCTTTTAATTATATGCCGGTTTCGACTTTTTAAAAAGTTTGGTACTCGACAAATAAAGGAATTTATATGTAACATTCCAGGCGGCCTGCAATGTTTTTAATTTTTTTATTTTGATATGACCTGAAACAATACACTTTACCTTCCAATATGTAGCGACCTAGCGACTTATGTACACTTTGCGGGCCATTTTTGAGAAAAATATAATCGTCAGTGCCACTTTTGTATTTGTATTGTAGCTATTTTGTAGGTTTAAAGACAGAAAACGTGATGTTGAAGTGATAACATGCACACAACAGAAAATATACTAAACACAAAAGAAAACAACGTGGATGACAAATTAGTCGTATGGTTTCAAATCTTATCCTACTAATATTATAAATTCGAAAGTTTGGATGTTTGTAACTCAATGACGCTTAAACGGCTCAACCGATTTAACATTTAACATTATTCGATCTTAGTGATGCAAATTATGCTAGTTAAAACGTCAGAAACTCGCCCGAGCATCACTTAAATGCGAATTTAATACAATAGTTAAAAATATTATGAACTAAATCAAATAGGGCTCTATAAATTCGGTTTTCGTTATTCATTCGTGCACAATCGAAGTAAAAACAGGAAATTGAAGTTGGTGCCCATTGGTTTGTTTGAAGACGGTTTAAGTATATTGCAGTAACTTTGCTACTTAAGGCGAGACCCCTTCAGAAAACTACCACAAGGGGATAGAATGGAGCTTGGAATTTCTTACTTCATTACACGAAAACTGGTATAAAATGAGACAGTTTCTTTTTAAATGTTATTTGAAGATATTTGCTACAAATCTATGGGGCCCAATACGCGATCTGATTAATTTGTATCGATAGACTATCCTTCTCTTTCTAAGAGTTCTAATTAGAAAGAGGCGGATAGTCTCTCGACGGACGGGTCGGGTGATAGCCCCGCTATTCTGTAACTTGTTTTAAGGTCACCTCAACGCTTACCCACAAATATAACTTGACACCGCGATGTGTAGTAACTAAGCATAGGTAGAGGTCTAGTTTCGTTAGGTGTGACGCATTGGGTGAGGCGCATGCAGTCTGTCCTCAACAAATTAAATCAAACGTCAAGCCCCTGAACTGCATATATACTAGCTAGGGCTAGAATTTTGTAAATGTTTAATCCGATTTCAACACCGATTCATATTCCTAACAAAATACAAAAGCAACAGTAAAGTTTGCGTTCAGCATCGTTATGAAGTGGCGTTCAGAAGGTTATTTGCACATTTCCGAATAATATGAAATCGATGAGGACAAGTGATTCTACCGATCGTATAGGTAGGATTCGGAGAATACCCCAAGGTAGCGCCATCGCCAGTCAGAGTCCTGTAATATAATTCTGCCTGACCGCCCAATCCGTCCTCGAGTTACAGCTTGCACAACCCGAGCGGTAGTACGAGATCCGACTTAAAACTGCATTCCGTGACTCTCAACAACAGAAGTTTGCGTGGTGCTCAAGTTGATAATATCAAATTTTATTCATTTAGTTTTCATTAATTTGATGAAATGTTTGGGGAATGGAGTTCTATTAAAACGAACAAGTTACATCTAACAGCTATTAAATCTCGTGTCTAGAAAATCTGAGTAAGTTTTTTGCGATTGATTGAGGTGAAGCACAAATGTACAGTACCTACAGTATATTGTATAGTGAGCCTATTGCATTCCTACATACCTGACACGAGAGATCAATTAAAATAACATACGCTCTATTATATTAATACCTCTAATAACAGGGTTGTGGCACATATTTTTGAACACTTAATCCGCTGTGGTCATACGCCATAAAAATATGTATATCATTCTGTAGAACTTATACGCTTATCCAATATATATGTCGCAGGCATATTTTATAATCCGCCGTTTTACATTACAGCGCTGTTTTGTAATACGGCGGGTTGACGATCAGGAGGACTGAAAACCGTTGAATGAAAATCAGTTGGATTGTCAAAGGCCTCCGTTAGGTACGACGAGCGAAGCAAGGAGGAGTGTTAGGCAGAACCGCGACCCTACAGCGCACGAGCCGAGCGATCGAAGCGAGCGTGCGGCGGTAGAGTCCGGCGAAGCGCTAGAACCGAATATGTTTTAGGGTCCCAGTTCTGCCTAACACTCCTCCTCGCTTCGCTCGTCGTGGTACCTAACGGAAGCCTTTGACAATCCCACTAATCGTCGACCCGCCGCAATACAAAACGGCCCTGTTATATGCGGCAGATGGCCGCTATATTTTAGAACGTATCGTAATGACAATCCCGCTAATTGTCAACCCGCCGTATTACAAAACAGCGCTGTTTTTTAGGGTTCCGTAGCCAAAATGGCAAAAACGGAACCCTTATAGTTTCGTCATGTCCGTCTGTCCGTCTGTCCGTCTGTCCGTATGTCACAGGCATTTTACTCGAAAAATATAAGGTGTATTTGAATAAAATTTTGAGGATAGGTGTATTTTGATAGCCGCTACATAGTTTTGTAATGAAAATTACAAAAAAAAAATTTTTTAGGGGTGCACTCCATACATAAAACTAAAAGTTAATTTTTTTTTTTTCATTGTGACCCCCCGTGTGGCACATCAATCGATAGGCCTTTCAAAATAAATATAAGGTTTCTTAGCATTTTTTTTGATTAAGTGAATAGGGTCGGAGATAATCGCCCCGAAAGTCACTAAAATTCTGTCCCCCCCCCTCTAATTTTTGAACGGTGTATTTTAAAAATATGAAAAAATTCATGGACATAGGGCTTATTAATTTCACTCACCGAAAATTGTTTTGAACAAGATCGGTTCAGAGGTTTTCGAGATATTGCTGAAAAACTGCCTTCCTCAAATAAAAGGACGTAAGTGCCGTAAAATTTCTGTGACGATACGACCTTTTTAATAGGCACGGAACCCTTCGTTTTGCGTGGTCCGACACGCACTTGGCCGGTTTTTTTTTAAAAACATTTTAAAGCAGCTAGCTGTAATGTAATTTACAAAACAGCTATCTGTTATGTAAAACGGCTGATTATACTATTCCACTGCGACATATTGCATCACGTTCTTAAACCAATAGAACAAGACTGTTGTTTATCTTACTTACTGACATTATTATAAGTAACAGAGACTCGCGGAAAAATAACAATTGAATAAAATAATCTTGCGACAAGACGCTGAGTCTGAGCTGTCAGATCTCGGACTACAACAAGTCACGTCATGCAGTCCGACATGCGACGTGACATCGCTTCTGTATTGTGCATTACCGTTTTCCTGCAGGACTTAGTATCGTTATCGGTTTTGAAGCACGCACGCGCAAACGCACAGATCGTCTGACAAGTGTTATTTAGTTATTTGTTAAATCTGAAGTTCCTACTTACTAATATTGTAAAGAGGTAAAGCTGGGATATCCAAATTTGTTTTTTTTTTAACAAGTGCATCACGTCAAAAAAATTAAATACAGTGATATCTTGATATCAGTGCGATATCACAAGATTGGCGGTGACACGAGCTCTCAAAAATATTGTACCCCAGTTTACTGTTATTAGTAAAAAATGTCCAGTAAAACGCGGTCGAAGTCCTCATATACTCGTAAGAAGCTAACAATAGATCAAGCCTTAACGTATAATTTTCCGATTAACTTGTCAGCCGTACACAGACACTTTTCAGTGTGATACTGTCGGCATAAATAGCAGCTGTACACTTTAGTGCTTTGTTTCAGTAACGTCCAGTTCGAATCAGGGACCTACCTATATTTACCGGTATTCATAAAAAAATATTATCATCAGTTTACGATATGCTGTTTTCGGTATTACAAAATTGTATTTAGTTAATGGCGCCGAAATATTATATGAATCGATTACAATACAAAAATATGAAATAATAAGCGATATACCGAGATTGAAATCGGTATATGGTTTGAATATATCTTTTTTATATTCGTCGACTTTAATGTTTGAATTAAGACTTCGTACACTAAACTAAAACCACATACATTTTTCTATGGAGCTCCCAACTCAACTATAATAATTATAAGACAACGCTTTACACAACTAAAATAAATTCGACCAATCACGTGTCGCCTTTACTGAACTATAATGAATTGGACCAATAGGACGTCGCGTTGATTCCAATACAAAAGACATCAACGACGCGGCGCATCTCTGACTTGCACTTCGTTTCAGCAGGGCTTAGATATTTTTCATTAGATACCAAATCTGTTTCATTATTTCTATTGACTCGTATAAAAAGTATTGTATGCAATAGTTACCCAATTAGGTCTTAAATTCTCGTACCTTAGGCCACCCGGCAAGCCTCGTGGCCTAAACACGGTAGGTACTCGACTTTAAGAGCCCTTATTGTGTAACGATTATATAAAATACTATTACAATTCCATCAGGACATAAAACAATTTCAGCTACTTTTTTAGCTTTCGATTTGGTGGGTTGTATTTCAGGTTAAGGCAGGTGATTTTTCAAAAATCTTTGAATGCAGTTCCAATTATTAATAAATCAAAGTAAGTCTTATTTTAGTAAAATTTCCTATCTTCAATATTTAAGGTACTTTCCCTCCGTGTGGCAAAGTTTTGGGACACCCTGGATATGTCGGTTTACCAGTCTAGGAACGTCATATTGTCATTTCACCTAAGCAAAAGCATTTAATTAAAGATTCGTTTAATCTTAGAATGTCTTTATTCCGGTTTGTTCGAATCCAGCCGTAAGTGCGCTGTTATATTTAGATTACCTACTTAAAATGAAACGCAAGTGGAATATCCGAGTACTCAATTATATTTTATTATTGATTTACAATTGACTGTCAATCTTGATCTGACAGCAGTTAGCACTCACGTAAAACAAACAAATTATTCCCCATGTTTGATATGAACAAAAGACTATCAGATTACAATGAAAAATCAAATTTATCGTACTCACTTGCGAGGAAATATTAAATTATAGTAAAAAAACTATAAATAGGTATTGTCAGTTAAAAAACATTTTATAACTTAATATCTATTTAAGTATCAAGCTGGTATAGAAGCAATTCCTTGACATTTTCTATAATAGATCATTTATAAATATTACCTATAGGCCGAAGCATCATAATTACGTTTATGACAAACCATTAAAATGCATCAAAGATAATTTAGACAAGCATTCAAATATAAACACGTTTCAAACAGAAATCTTTAAAGAATCTTGAAAGAGTAACCCAATAAATAAATAAAAAATAGGAACCCGCGAGAGCTCTTCAGCAATGAAGATTTATTAATAACCAATTTAATATAATTTCAGATTAATCATTGAAAAACTACAAAAAATATTGAGAGAAGCACGCTCTGCAACCTCATATATAAACCTTGGCGATTGTTGCAACACTCTCAGTACGACTCTAGTCGCTTTGCCGCTTGGATCAGGCGTGTGAACGCCGGCGAACGGAGAGGGCGAGAGAGGTTCGAGACACCCCAACATGTGGAGTGAGTGTGTGTAGTGACCTAACAGTGTACACAAACAATAGTAGCGTGGAAGTGCTAAACAATGGATACCAAAAGCTCGGTAAGTTAGAGTTAATTAACGTGAACCCTTGCAGTTAGATGGACAGGCGCGATGATACCAGGGGATCGATTTGGGATTTAAAATGTAACGTCCCTGGCATGTCATAGGGATATCCCCATGTTCATGTTAGTCTTTCATGATCAGAATGACAGAGACATGAATATACGTTTCTGTCAACAATTTCATTTTTGGTACAAGCTTTTATTGCCAACTGTACTTTTCAGTATACCGTCATCAACTACTCGTTGAGACAATTCTAACGAGCCCAAACTTAACGGGGTTACGTCTGTTAAGTCCTGAATTCCCATGGCAACCTTCTGTCTCCATTGTCAGATCAGCTCGATGGTGCCATAATATTGAATTATCATCCAAACTATACTTAAACCCAAAATTTCAGCTCAATCGGTTGAAGATATCTGCTTCAAAATTAAGTTGCAAGATTCCACCCGAACAAACATAGTTGCATACATTGCAAGTTAAATAAAAGCTTGTAAAAAGCGATATCTCTTTTGTCACTTAGACAATTGGAGTGGCGCCCCGGGACCAATAGCAACCACAGCAAAATGCGAAGACTTGATATAAGATGGAAACAATGACAAAATGTGTATATTTTAATTTATGTAAGTAGTATGTATATCTATATTGTGGTCTAGTATCCATATTACAAGTTTTGCTTACTTTGTGATTAGGCTATTTGTGTAAGATTGTCCTAAAGCTTTAGAATTTAACGAATTCACACATTTTAAAGCCTGAGATTTACTTCTTTATCTTATCACCAATAACACAACATTGCAGTAATTACTAAGGCACTGTTGTTATTCATAAATTAGGTACATCAGCAGATATTATAGAACAAAACACAAACTGATAACAGGGTCTAACTAGAAACAACAGATGATTGACGTTTATCCATCGCCTCGCATCATTTTGATTTTCATTGAATAGTAAACTTTAACCGTTTAAAATTAATTAAAGATCCACCATTTTATGAAACATGCTTCTAAGATCTTGTTTTAGTTGTAAAACTCCAAAATGTATACATTTGAAGCTACATCCGCTAGAAATGTTAATGCCGGAATGCTGTATCGCAAACATTCTGGACGAATCTAACCGAATAACAACAAATGTGATATATTTTGGCGCCGCCAAACTTAATTAGATCCGCGTATTTCTTAGAATAGCGAATACCGACAGACGAACCATAAATGGGTTGTTTTAATCACATGTTTGCTGATGCCACTGTTTTGTTGAACACTGGTGTGAAAACTGAGTCTATTTGATGATAAATATTGGATAATGATAATCGGAAGCAGCTATTGTCGTATTGTTTTTGAATGTATAAATAATAAACACAAAGGCAGCTTTAAGTTTGTCGTGTCTAATTAGGAGCTATTTGCAATACATAAGGGCGTTATACATCTACCAGTCAATCATTTAAATGTAGCAATGGACAGGAAGGCGTATGAACAAGAGCCTTTCAAAGGAATGGCAACATATTCAATTCTAACTCCAATGAAATTTTGGGCGCGTGAACCGTCACCCCAATCTAGTCCAGGCAATGAACTGACAACTTGTATGGAAAAAATGACATATTTGGAAATAATTTATAATAGCTAATTTTTTTAATGTAACGGATATATTATCAATTAAATTGTTACCTAGAGGCAAAATCCTACAAAAAATCAGACATCAAAAAAATCAATATTTAATTAGCTCCTAAAAAGTCGGGATAAATATTAATATTTTTTTTATCTTTATTTAGGTTTATTTACATTTGCTTTACAATATTCAATATAAATAAAATAAAAAAGACAATGAATGTTTAATTTAAATCTATATAATTACTTCCGGGTGGAAAGTTTGGTGGATTCTTGAATAAAGCATCTTAGAATATTGTTTTAAAATGAAATAAACAAAAAAACGCTATTATAAATTAATGTTTTTCGAAACCGTATTTTGCCTCGGCTAATCAGCGAATACACAAAAACTTTTTGAGGCCAATGAGCGGCATAGGTAAACCTATGATAGCGCGGCTATTTAAAGAGACTTGTTATTGACTAATTTAGATACTCGATTGAGTAATAAAACTTTCCCAAGTTTACGACTAGAATTCCTTAATCAGGATGAAGCCGGTTGCTGCTGTCCTTGTCAATTTAATAGACGAATCTTTCGAAAATAGTATGCATTCGTACGCTAAATTAGAATCTAATGAATAACTAACAACAGACAATCTTGAGTAAGTCCTTGTGAAATATACCTATAGCGGAAGAAAAGCAATGAAACAATAGCCAACAAAGAGATTTGTAAAAAGATCATTTTCGAAAGTAGGCGAGGCTAAGGCCCGGACAGCCATTAGGCCACAGTTAAATGGCACAGGGACTGAGTAAAGCTGCCCTCGGCGCGGGCGCACGGCCTTCACATTTCACAAAACCCGGACTTGCCGCATCCAGCCAGTCCGGGCGGTGCAATTGACAAAAAAAAACTCTATGACAGAATAATAATGCTGGCCGCCGGGAAAAATGCGAAAAAGTAACAGCTGTCATCGCAGTACCTTTTATAGCCCCAACACTTAAAATTTTATTTCGCAGAAATATTCAAGATTTGATGAGATCATCTGAAAAGTTGAATTTATATTAGATTATATATGCAAAATCATGAAAGTATTTTCAGTGAACCAACCAGTTAAATATGTATTTTTTGTCACGGGTCAGATTTCATGCAATAAACCGCACAATGAGTGTCATTTTACAACTGATTGGAATCTTTGGCGTATTCATTCTAATAGTATCAAATTCAAATTCAAATTCAAATTCAAAATTCAAAAGTATTTATTGCCAGAACATAGTTATAAAAATAGATCTTAATGTGATAAGTCATAGAGTACTTATGTTCTACCAGCATTGGGCATGCAATATTCTATTTAAGATTATATTAAGAGTCAAGATTTTTATTTTTATTTGCAGAACACAAGTGATACATTGAACTTACATTTAAGATGCTTTTGTTCTGCTAAGTAGGCATGCACAAATAAAATTAAAAAATAAATAGTATTACATTATAATTTAAATTGTCAATATGTTTCATTAAATTTACATTACATTCTACTTCTTATACGTAATAAATGTCAAATTTCATTCAAAATTAAATTAAATTCATGCCTCCACTTAAAATAAAATACAAAAAAGAAATATGATATGTTAATTATCTAGGTACTTAAATATTCATTGATGGAGTAAAAACACTTAGACAGAAGCCATTTGTTTAGCGTTCCTCTAAATTGTTGTGGATGGCACTCTTTCACATAATTTGGCAGTTTATTAAATATGCGAATAGCCATACAAAATGCGTTGTTCTTGTAGACACTCAAATTAGCCCTTGGTAGATATAAATCATCCGCATGTCGGGTTGATCTAGGAAAGTGTCTGCTATGTGCCTCGAAGTATTCGGGATGCTCCCTTACAAACAAGACTATCTGTTTTATATACATGCAAGGTAGAGGAAGCACCTTAGTTTCTTTAAACAAGGGCCTACATGGCTCTCGAAAGTGCGTGTTACACACTGCACGTATACATCTTTTTTGAGCTAAAAATGCCCTCTGAGTGTCCACAGAGTTGCCCCAAATCAATAAACCATAACTAAGTAGCGATGAGACATAGCCATGGTAAGCTGTCAATGCGACGTCTCGAGAAGAAGTACAGCTCAACCTTCTTAAAGCGAATACAAATTTGTCTAGCTTCTGGCATACGCTCTCTACGTGATTTTTCCAGCTGCAGAACTTATCTATATGGATTCCAAGAAATTTGGTGCATTCTACTTCATTAATTTTTCCATTATTATATTGTATGTCAAGATACATTCCATCATTCCTGTATGTCCTAAATAAAGTTACAAATGTCTTATTAATATTGATTTTTAAATTATTATAATCTAGCCAGTTGATAATAGTTATTAATGTGTCAGTAATCTCTTTATTCATATTGTTCAAATTGTCAGACTTAATTAATAATGTGGTATCGTCTGCAAACATAATACATTTATGTTTTATACAGCTGGGCAAATCATTAATGTATAATAGGAACAGCAATGGACCCAAAATACTTCCTTGTGGTACTCCACAGTGGTTGTATCTGAACTTCGACCTTTCACCCCCCCTCAAATATTCACTATGCATTTATCTTAAAGCGCATTTCTCATGGATGAACTCTAACACTGGTAACTTTATTACCCATTCAGTTACGCGCGAATTAATGATTGTACGTTTATTTTGACAGTTGAATCGAATATTCATGCGGATGGCGCCCGCGCTGCGTCATAGCCAACACCTGATCTATGTAGTAGCATTCCAAAGACTGTATTCAAAGTTTATTGATATAATTTTTACATAACAACAGGTTTTGACAAGCAAAATATCTAGTAGTTTCGATTCCCAAATCAGAATGCCAATGAAAAACATAATTTTGTCCACATTATATAGGTACGTGAAGACGATCACTCTGACCGCAAAACGTGGACCAGACATTACAAAAATTGAATTGCCTTTAGAGTAGAGAAGCCATCAAACATAAATTATTAAAGCATTCGTTTATACTGGATAATCGCTGAGCTACAAGATGTAGTCCAGAAGTTACTGGCTGGAGATATATTTCGTTTTAAAAATAAAAATAAAATGTGTCATTTATTCTGCGTGTTCGTGTTTAGTTTTGAGGTTTCTGTTGGTTGAAGTTTTGATTTGACGGCGTTTAGAACATTGGGAAGTCTAAAAGTTTTTGAAATGTTAAAGTTGGAATTTCGTTCCGTGATCAAGTTCCTGACAAAGGATGGGATGCCCAAACTTCTCTCGAGCTTGCAGCGAAGTGGGCGAAAAGCACATGCTCTAAAGAAGTTTTAGACGCATATAGATGAAACGGATATAGTTCTTTGGAGGGTTACGGGGGACGGAGCCATGGTTTTGTACTATGATCCTCTCTCCAAACGGGAATCGATGGAGTGGCGTCGTCCTAGCCCCGTAGCATGGTTGGCCTTGTCACGCGATAGGTGATAGGATAGAGCGTGCGTCACTGGCTGACACCGTTCGATAGAACGAGACGACGCTGCTATCTTGTCACTTGTCGCGCGATAAGGCCAACCATGCTACGGCTCCTGGTGAAAAACTGCCTAGGAAGGCCAAGGTAACACAATCCACCAAAAAGATAATCGCTGCGGTATTCTGGGATTGTCACAGAATACTACTGATTGACATAAAAGAAAGGAATACCACAGCTACTACGCCACCTTTATTGAGCAGTTACGAAAGGCGACCAAGCAGAAGCGGCGTGGAAAACTTAGCAGAGGTGTTCGGCTTTTCCACGACAATGCACCCGTTCACACAGCTCAATTGCCAAGGCTGCTGTTGCAAAATGTGGGTTCGAGGAAATTCGCCACCCACCTTATAGTCCCGACCTGGCCCCGAGTGACTATTTATTTGTTCTCGAAACTTAAGGCAGACTTAAGGGGAAGAAGATTTTCTTAAGATGATGAAGTGACCCCGTGCGGTTTACGCCCATTTTGAGGACAAAACTTCTGAGTATGTTTACAAGGGGATAGAAATGCTTATTAAGAGATCTGAAGAGTGCATTGAAATAGACGGAGACCATATCGAAAAAAAAAGTATAGTAAATTTATATACCTGTATACTTCTTTTCTTTGTTAGGCCGGAAACTTTTGGACAGCACCTACCGATTTCGCAAAAGCCCTTATTAGTGCAATTGATCACGTACAGAATAGAAACGACCGCGAAGTAGGTACCTACAAATAAATAAAGTTGTAGTTGTCCGTAATGTTTTTTTAACGTTTATTAATATCTCCGTTAACAGTTCCATAAGTATGATAGGTAGGCACAACTTCTTCGAGATTTTGAACGCAATTTACACTTACTTGATGCAACTGTGCAAGGCTCTCACGCATCGTCACGGGCGTGATTATGTAACTAACGTCACACAACAATGACTCAATACGTCATTGGGCCATAATGCCATAAGCAATTATTGAGTAGGTCAGTCGGCACTTGTATTGCAAGAAAGAGTGACACTTGTTCGCTGGCCTTATTATAGGAATCGTATTACACATGACACCTATAAGAACGGGGTCTATCAAAAAATCGACTAACGAACGTAGGTAGCAGGTACTAACACTGTTCGAAAAAAATAGTATGTTTTTGAATGTGCATTACTCATAATTAAACATACCAAAGCATATTTTTAAGCTATCAATATAAACGGAGGCCTACGTGACAATCAACCTCGCGACAAATACCACCTGACACTTTGTATATTTTGGTTGAAAATATAAACACGTCGTGTGCAGTATAACAATGCATTCAGGATGCTGATGGGACTACCGTGGTGGTGCAGCGCGTCGGGTATGTTCGCGGAAGCTCGGACATGGCTTTCAAGCTATTAAGAGGAAGAAGGCGGCTTCCATGTTGCGCCCTACACGCGAGAGTCCCAACAGCATCCTTGCCGTGATTGCCGATCGGATCGACTGCCCCATCTGGAGCACTCGATAGGACTGCATTTGTTAGATAAGGTTTAGGTGAGTATTTGAAATTAATTAATTGATTATTTATTGTTTTATTGTGTAGATATTTTAAATTTGGAATTTGTAATGTTTTTAATTAATTTAATTGTAGTTTTTATATAAGTAAAAAAAGTTAATGGTTGATAGTGAATATAATCGTATCGTGTTTTTTTATGTGGGCAATGCCTGAAATAAAGATTTGTTTATTTATTTTATTATTATATATAAATACAACATAACACTTTAAACTCGCGCTTTGTACACATATCTATATCAATGATTATTTTATACGGGTCGTTCGTAACATGATCACCGCAACATAATATAAAAGGAGGAGCCATTGCATATACCACTATTTTGACACAGTTCAGTACAAGTAACACTGTAAACATATGAGCAGGTATATATAGCATGACATAACAAGACGAGATTCCCGGCAGTTTGACTACGGCACAAAAAGTTTCAATGTCAAGGAGCCGATAATTTCCGTGAAACCGATGCCGACGCTGACTATGACTAAATATGTGAGCTTGTCATTTTATGATACACAGATTTAGTCAATACGTTAAAATTACAATAACATACAAATGTATCATCTGAAACTTATACGACTGGTATTGATTCCCAACTGGTTCTAATATATTGACCTCTAACCATGCGTGAGCGAACATTTGACCCTTCCTGTGAGCGAAATGGCTGGACAATCGTTGGGGGTTTTATGGGTCGTAGTCTGGGCCTTTTGCCCGGGAGTCCCACACACCCGTCCGGTCCCCCTCCGCCCGCGGTTGGTGCATCAACGCATTCTCAAAAATGTCGTCCCAATAATAATAAAAAAACACGTTTAAATTGAGTGTAAGTACTGCTGCAATTGTATAATTGAAGTGAAGTGCGAGTAAGATATTTTTATCTTGAAACGATTCTTTTTATAAACGTGTCAAGGCCGTACATTTTTAATCTTGCCACGAATTCGTTGATAAATGAACGAACCGATCGGCCTGTCAGACTGGCGGTGGCAAGGTAAACGAACTTTTTCCTCAATAGTCGAGCCCCGCCAATTTATTTACATAATATAGCACTTGACACGTACAGAGTGGTTAAATTCCTATAGAAAACCTAGAGAATGTCAATGATATGTAGAATATGTCTTAGGAGACATAAATATAGCGCTAGGGCGCTTTTAGCGGTTATGCCCTTAACCCTTTGAGAGCTAAAGACGGCTGTGGACGCGGACGAAAACTCGTGCCACTGAAGCCACGGACGGTCACATGACAATATTTATCAGAAGTTTCATTTTATTCATATTTTGCATGGCTATTGTTTTGTTTTGGCCACAGTTGGGCACCGTTTTGTTTTGCACCCTCGCTGTCAAAAGGTTAAGGAGCCCGCGCGCTTTAGTAGGTAAGTGTAAAAATATGGGTGCATACAACTTACTTACTCTTAAATATGTCCCATCGCTCTTATTTCAGCCGTTTAACGTGGCGGTACATATTTATGAGAGGATTAAATCGATATATATTTTTGCAGCTGACTGTACCTAATCTCAAGATTTGGCGTTGGCACTAGTTTTACGAAGGCGACTGCCATCTGACCTTCCAACCCAGAGGGAAAATTAGACCTTATTGGGATTAGCCCGGTTTCCTTACGATGTTTTCCTTCACCGAAAAGCCAAATGATACGAGTAAGTTAGTGATTTTCTGCAAATAAACATCCATGTGCCTATTTTGCGTGAAACGGCGGGGTGGCGCTACACTAACCACCCCAGATATCTATATATTATTAATAAGATGAGTAAGTCTGTGAGGTTGTAAGTTTCTATGTAGGGGGTAGATAATCTCCGGTACAACTCGTTCGAAATCAAAAATTCAACAGTATACAGAATAGACCTTCGGGATGGACATATAAGCCATAGGTATGTGACCTCTTTCCTTCCTAAAACGTATCGTGAATCAAACTTAAGGAAAGATTTCCCAGTCTTGCCCAATTTCCTTACCTTGCTTGCTGCTGAATCCAAATTAATGTATGTATGATAATAGGGAAGAGTCGAAGTTAAAGATTCATTGTATACGTATCACATTTGCTCCTTCTTTAATTCTAGAATTGCTAGATGGGATACTGAAAATTAAATTCTATGTAGGCACTCTGCCTGCCCCTTTTAAGAACCAACGCGCGAATTTATATTTTTCCATGTAAACATCAGTAGACTACGTTAGCTAATAGTAATTCTAAAAAATATGTTGATTTACTGAATTGCGACTTGATATAAGGTCGTTTAGTGAAACCGGACGGAGGGGTTTGGTTTAAAAAGTCAATGTTCAAGTATAGATAATCGTATTCTGCCGTTGGCTGGTTGGTTGGTTGGATACATTAGACAGGTATTCAGCATAGTTTGATTTATAAGCCGACAATTGTCGATGCGGATCCGAGTTTGTATAGGAATTCCCGTCGAGAAACGGATCTGCGACACAAAAGTAACGCATGATGTAATTGCTATAATTTACACGCGACAAAGAAACGTAAAAACCATGGATTAACTGGTGACGAACTTTAAATGACCGAGACCATGAACGCAGAATGTCGCCAAGTTGCGATAATATTATGTGAACATAACATATTTAATGCATATTAATGTTCAGACAGGATGATTGAGACTTTCATAGCGTTTACGTGCGTTACTGGCAAGCGGGGTTTTTTTTAAGTTAGGTAAATTAACGTGGTTCTTTAACTTAACCATCACCTTAATTCAATTAATTAACTAAAATTCTGACTTCATAAATATTCTAACAAAACTTAAATTGCCAGTAATGTAGGTACAGCAAAGTAAATTGACAAGTAAGTGTGACAGCTCTTCATACTATGTTTATTACAACGTCATACACCTAGTACATTGAAAGTTCGGATTTTGGGAATTTAATTGCGGAGTTAATTTTCATAATTATGATTTGCTAATACATGCAAACAATTGCTATCTATCTATATATATAATACGCGAGCCCGATTTTTGTACATGCCATCAGATCTACAGTTATGGTCCGATTTTAATAAATGATATGTCGTTCTATTCGTCTCATGCTGGAGATTTGCAATAAGGTCTCCGATTTTTAATTTTTTATTGAAAAAGTACTAAAATTTTAATTTAAAGAATCTACCGTGCGCCGACCACGTGACCTTGGCTGTGTGACGTCACGTGACGTACCTAACTCCTGTTTTGACTTGAGATGACAATGTTAAATAAATAAACAAGAATTGAACTCAAATCTGTAGTAAGTTCTTCAGCATAAGAAATTATAAATGTTGAGTCGGCCACATATGGATACAACACTAAGAAAATTAAGTAAATAGAAAATAAACGATCTTTTACAATGTTTACAAAAACTGACAGACGTATTGTGTCAACTGTGGATTAATTTTTTTAGTGACATAGAGTTGTCAATATTATTTGCCATGTTTATATTTATTTCAAAAAGTTTATATACTAACTTATTTTCCCATATTCGAGATGTTGGGAGAAGAATGAGGTTTAACCCATTAATTGTCGTGGACCCCATATAGGCTTTATTTACCTTAGCACAATGTCGTAGGCACCGATAGGCTTCAAATTTGAAGTAAAGATGTAGAAAACGAACCTCGATTAAGTACTAAAATTTCTTTTCGGATACCGGGGACTCCCATTGGCAACTTTATTCATCTGACTTGAATACCATCCAAATTATTTCAGGTTCAGATAATTATATTTCGATTACAGGTAGGTATAAATTGTAATTTGTCAAACCAATATGACTTAATACTGGAAAACATAGTATTAAACTATTTAGCGGTATAAATAGTCAAATGCAACCATAACCGGTAAAATATTATTTTAAACCATTAACGGTCCCCGATACAGTATTCTTTGATCTGTGCTGATACTAATAATAAACAGGTGTAATGTCTGTGAAATGTAAGTTTGTATGTTGGGGATAGTCTCAGAAACCATACCCATCGTATTCTAAAAATCATTTCTTCAGTACCTATGTTATATATGTAGAATGGACCTACGGGATTATGTGCTATAATATTTTATCCCGTCGCTCCGCCTAGGCTCTTTGTATACGCGGCGGAGCCGCGCGGGCAGCTAGTGTAACATATTATTATAAGTTTTAATAAATGCCTGCCTGCCGGTAACACACTTATACCTATTACCTGCTTGAGACAGCGAAATAGAAGGAACCTTTAATTTCAACATAGTTACCTGCATAATATATATGTAATCGTAGGAGTAGAAAATAACAAAGACGATCACAACAAACTAGTGGCTCTGTGAGATGTAGACATCGCAAGTCTTAAAAAAATAACCTCTTAACGATCTGAACTAAAAAGAAAAATATATTACCGAACCTGCTCACAAAAGTTCACGAGAATCGGTTGAGAAATGCGACCTGCACAGGAGAACAGCCGGACAGCCCGACATACAAAGCAGTTTTTGGCCAAGCTGAAACGGAGAACTTCGGTCCCTTCGCTCGTTCGTTCAAAAAAAGATCGCCTTGCTAATTTACCCAGAATCACAATCAGAATTCACGGCTAGGTAGTAGTATTCGGAGTTTCCCATGCAAAGTCCGAGAGGTACTTACTTGTACTTAATTGTCGACATTTTAAGATACCTACTTAAAATGCATGTGATTGTGACGACATGGATAACAGGTTTCTGGTTACGAAATATTTGGTCAGCAACAATTTTTCGCGCCACTGAACGATCAATGTTCGCAGGCGCACGTTTACGAAGGTCGTTGTTTTACCTCTTTCATAAAAAGCAGCAAGTATGCACTATTTATTAACGCATATTTCACCAAATTGATTTGGTAATAACCAGAATCTACTCATTGTTGTTTGGCAAACATAATCTTCAACAATTTTCAAGTAGGTACTCTATTTCGTAATGTGTCCTACACCTCTATGATGTTCGGAATGAATGGTGTTAGAGTCATGCGAAAGTCATAAGAGAACCGGTCTTACAATCCTAACAAGGACACAATATTTTCTTACATTGATATCAATGCAAATAGTTAAAGTAGCGCTAGGCGGTGTTTTCGGTAACAGTATTTTAAGGTTATTTGAATAGACACATCTAACGGTTTGCCAAACTAAACCATGGTTCTGGAAAATACTGATATGTTAATTCACCGGAGATTTGGAAATGATATGTTTCCGAAGTGACCTTAATCTCGATTAATACTACAGACGGATCTATTTGTCGTTCAGTTAACATGATAGTCAGGAAGCGTAGCCACTTGTGAACTATTTCACAAAGACTCAAACCCGTCAAGGTAATGTCTTTGTAAGAAACCAGATGGACAAAACGATGACTATTCATTCCTTGTAAAGATCAACCAGACAGCGAGTACCATGTGCAATTAGCTCGATGAATATCAATATTAAAAGGAATCAGTCGATGAGCACATAGCGGCAAAAACTAAAACAATTATTATCAATAAAAAATCTAATAAAACTAAACATTAGGTCCGGCATGTCGATTAAACGTAATATAACAGCAAATTGTAGACGTCAGCAAATGATGATGATATCATGATGGCGTGAGTGAACGAAGAATCCGGCTATGTACGAGTAGCCCATTCCATGGCCACTTTTTCTACAATATCATCCCACTAGAGTATGAGACGAGCTCTAATAGAGGCTAATCACTCTTAAGAATGCAGCACGATACGGGTATCGAGATGAACCTCAAACTTATAATTAAAATCTCCAAATAATATTTAGGTTCCGGAATGTATTTATTTATTACTATCAACTAGTTCGGCAAATGGTACAGTGTTTTGTATAATTGATGTTCACATGTTATTGAACAAATTGTTGGTACGTGTGATTAGCAACAATAAGTCGCAGCGACTCGATTAACCGCCGCATCAGTCGACCGATTAAATTATATAAACATCGGCTTATTATTAATAATTTATTAGCAAGTCATTGTCAGTCAGTAGCCGAGCAACTTCCACGGCTTTGCATTGACACGGTTCCCGTTAGCTTCATAAATACAACCAATTGAGTTCAAGGACGCCCATGAGCATCAAGCCAGTGTGACCAGCGTGAACAATGAGGCATGCGGCATCTGCAATCGCGTATAAAATATGATAATTGGACGCTCAAACGCACGTCTCGTCTCGTCATCTCCTAACGGACAAACAACTTTTAATATTTACAAATGCACTTGTTTGATGGAGTACCTCTATATATACTTTGTCATGTGCATTTTAATGAGAGCCACCTACAAGAGAAATGACAGACATTATCTGTAATCTACGGACAGGCGGATTCTTTCGAAAACGCAAGCGACTAATGGTTTTGTTCGTTATCGAAACGTTGGAAATCTTTCATGAGCGTGAATCAAAATCGAAATCGCGAACCGTCCGTTATCCATTGTGACATTTGCAACTCCGAAAGTGTTCCAAGAAGTGAGATGCAAGGAAGAATGTGCGCTTTCACTTCTTAAGGAGAACGGTTTGGTTAGGCGTTAACTGATTATCATAGTAAATGTAGCAGCCATTGTTTGAGATTATGAAAGTTGTGTTGCGACGAGTTATCTTCTCTAAGCCGGAGACATGAGCCATTCAACTACCTCTATGAATAAAGCAATTTATTTAATCACTTGTAACAAATGAATATTTTATGTAATCATTTCAAGAAAAGATGATTGGTTGCATCAGTTGAAGTGCTCTTAATATACTCTTGACAATGAATACACGAACTGTTTGTTTCACACTATTTTATAATTATACGCGGAAGGATTACGTTGACATGGCGTGTTATCATATAAAGCCGCAGATCTAATGTTACATAATCATACAAATCTCGTGAAGGTTTCCAATCGAAGACATGTTCTGCCTACAGCGAGTTAAAATTTTCCTCCATAAGTGTCTACCAGTTTTAGTTATAGTTTTTTTTTCTGTAAACATGTCTTGAATGAATCCCTTTGTGCTACGGTATGTTATGAAACAGGCACGAAAATTAACAATCCAACGACGCTTCACACGATAGTAACTCCGACAAAAACGCGTAGGTACCTAACATTCGTTTTCATTCAGTGCCATTGTTGAGATTAGCTATCTGTTCGTGAGATTTGGGAGTACAACAACGCTGTTAATAAGTTCCGTGATTACAGTAAACCGTTAGGGACACGCGGCGCATGCATCGACGGTTGATTCGTGAAGATTACCGCGATTGCATAACTGCAGTGTATACAGCATCAGTACCTTCACTTTAACGAGACCCCTAGTATTTGCATTCCTATTTGCATTATTTGACAGCCGTCATCCCGGTACAATAAACGTCAATGATGACATATGATGACATAAACTGTACTGGGATGACAGCTGTCAAATAATGCAAATAGGAATGCAAATACAATGCGTCTTGCCGATCCGTGAGAATGAACTTTTGTAGTTGATACAAGAGCGCAAGGAAAATTTAAACACGCTCGTTAGCAGAGCAAACTGAGAATCGAGCCCATGGTTTAAGTAACGTGTCAGAATCCGTGATGCTTGTGAAAATTTCGAATCATATAATCGCGGTCCGTATCAAAATTGGTCCAACGGAACACATTGTTAATCTTGAATCGAACATGTGAAATTTTGAAAGGCTATTTTTACGCCTTAGCGACCTCTATGATTATACATATAGTAGTAGTTCGTGTAAAGTGCGGCGGTCCACTTGCTAATTACTTAAATGTAGTTCATGCTGTTCATACTGTTGCGACACTAAAATGTGCTACGACGACCACACTAAAAGACGCTAGTCTAAATAGGCTCCGATCTTGATACTATGTTCGACTGTGCGTTTCTCATCACTGCTATTCAAAACAAAAATATCATATTAACCTCCTAAGAAGAGGGGGCGTACAACATTATGTACATATTTTAAAAAAAAACTAGCTTTTGCCCGCGACTTCTTTCGGGTTGACTTACTGTTGTTTAACTTTTACTGGGATAAAAATTATTCTGTTAATCCAGGCTATACTCTATTTGTATACTAAAATTCATCTTAATCCGTTCGGCCGCTTTTGCGTGATTTAGTAAAAACTATCCAAACGCCTAAGGGAGGCAATCCAGCGCGGGAATGCTGCCTGCGTGATGGGAACCATTCCTAGGGGTCCAAATTTCAATTTTATTTTTTAATGTTTACTTTAGTTTTTATTACTTTTAATATTTTTTCCTTGTAAATATATGTTTTGTATTAAAAATGAAGATGACTGTACAGTGACTTTACAAATAAAGAGACAAATGTATAAAAAAAAAATCGCATTTATAATATTAGTAGGATTAACGTTCAGTTTTTACTGAATGTCGAAAAGTTCCTAATTCAAAAACACAAACAGCGTCGTTACTTTGGGTCTCACGAGGATTCTTAGAGCAAATAAAGAGAAGTATTCTTTTATCATATTCGTCCCAATGTTTGCTGAGGTAAAGGCTTTGTCCCTTTTCCTATCAAAATACTGGCAACGTAACCTGCGCTGTGACTAGACTGTCTCGTTGCCCTGCATGTTTCACAACAGCTGTGCACCTGTTATTGTGTTAACTGAACCGTTACAGTACGTAGGCAGTCTGCTCTAAAAAATACGCATATTATCTCTCGCCCATTGACGGCACACGATTATCGTCATTCAATTGTCTACTGATGCAATGTTCACCTTCTACCGATCGCGCGTCACTTCCTATATGAATTAACGTGGTATTACGTGTTAGCTAGAATTAAAGAGCAGCTATGACGTGGTGTAGAGTATATCCGTAATGGTAAAAAGATGCGCAAAGAGCCGGGTTCGGAGCCAATATGAAACGTAAATAATTGTTCCACATATTTATGCTAATTTGATATATAGTGTATGTATAAATAAGGGTTTTCTCTATGGAAGAAAATAATGAAAATAATAGAAAACCGTCAAAATTATCCATAAAGGCAAAAAAGCACAAATCTGATCTTGGCAAACAATCATACCAGATGGTTAGCAGACACCTTAGCCTATGACGCGTGCGTCTTTAGAAGGGTCACAGGCACGTTGCCCTGATTTGAGAATTATTTGTGTTGACACTAATGGCATTGCTAGTCTTAATCACGGGTACACTACATAATTCGGAAGAGTCATTTGTCCGAAAGCATGTTTTTTCTGAATTTCATAATTCCGAAAACCATGATGCGCTGTAGGAATTTTGGAGTTTACCTTTGGAGTTAACCTGACCTAACCTATTTATATATTCCATTAAATACCTGTACCTGTGTCCAAATTTTTGTTTAGCGGAAAATTCACAATCAGAATTTTGAACTTTGGCCCGGTACCTCGCACAGCCCTTGTGAATACTCACCCTAAACAAGCACAAATATATTATGTATCACAAGTAAAGCTTGCCTATCACGTGGCGACGCAACCGACCACACAAGTCCAATGCAGTCCAAGAGCACGTGGTCAGCACACGTTTGTGCACACCTGCTTGCTATTCACAACACTTCACCTCACCCGAGGTAAGTCGAACCACCGAATCTGTGGCACCGATTACGCGTTGTAATTACGCATTCCGGAGTCAAGATATGTTAGGGAACAATTAGATAAGTTTCCCAAAGTTGTTAATTCCGCGTAACAAAACCCCACTCCTAAATTCAGCTCCATTCATACATTCATTCCAGTATCAGATTTCCCTTTCGCTATTTCTTCCTATCGCATATTGTCTTTGAATATTCTCCTTCTTATCCTATTTTGCTATTCCTTAAAATTCATCCCTTGATTGATTGAAAAATATTGAATCTCCGTTTAATAAAAACAATTTTATAAAGTAAACAGGCTAAAGGAGGCAGACAGGTTTAGGTTACGTACCTATTATTAATACGTCAGGTTTGGAGTGGCCCAAAGGGCCAAATGACTCAGAAATAAGCTATAGCGGAGCTCCGCCGATACTGTTAAGATGTATGCTGAGGTTGGGGAGATATGGGACAGGATGTACAATTCGGGGGATAACACAACAGTTACTGAGCGAATGATGATAAAGATGCACAGGTCGCAACACGAGTGGGGAAAATCGCGAATGGAAAATTCGCTACGAGGAATTAAATAGTCTAGGGGTCCGATCTAGCCACTCATATTGTGAGCGGTGAGGTGAGGTGAACCAAGTTGTAAATAGCATACCAGAGGTGCACAACTGTACAAACGTGTACTTATACCACGTGCTAATTGCAATTATAAACTGAATCATAGGCACACATCCGCGACTTACACGTGCCGACGACTCCGTGCGATATCCGTGCATAATTAGTTGGATACATTATATTCAAATGCGGGTGGCGCAGGACCGGCCACTTTGGCACTCTTTGGGGGATATCTATGTCCGGCAGAGGACGTTTTTCGACAGATATGATGATGACGATGATGATTATATGCAAATTATGTGACCGGTGGTGATTTATCTCCGTTTATTGTGAAGTGGACTCAGTTGTCTTGGGATATCCCAATTGAGAAAGAAGAACAAAATCTCTGCCTTCTGATCCGATGATATTGATATGCTCCCCAAAATATTAGTCATTTTAGAAACCAAATTATTATATGATTGTCTAAAAAGATTTCAGAAGATTACCTTCTCATGGATCCCATCATATCTCACGTGTGACAAAAAAAGGAAAATAAAAATAAGGAAATGATTTATATACATATATATTTTAGAAATCCTTTAGTTAAAAAATTAGCTCTCGCGCAGACTAAATTCTCCTTTTTAGAAGTCTGTTAAATAATGCAAGTATTATATTATATCGAAAGACATAAATCTACAAAAATGCCTATTAAGGTCTTGCAATGCAAAAACTTTGCGACTGTAAAGAAAACCCATCACGTTGCGTTATATGTATATAAACGTACGTAAACATTAAATCTTAAACTCTTAAATATTTAAACGTCAACCACTTATACAAATCTGTTGTGATTCAAAATCATGAACAGCGAGACAACATTGGCTAATGGTTTACCAATAACGAAGGTACACAGTTTCCACATCGCAGACAAAGGCTAAGAACGGCCGAGTTCCCACCTGCTTTATCGTTGCTCTACAGTCTAGTTTGGACAAAGTATGTGTATCGTTGGATCTATTGGCGCAATGAGGGTTTTCAGAAATTACGTGCACTATATACCTAGTACTTTAGCACGGTCGCGTTCATATCCGACTCAAAGCATTCGTCCCTTGCCACAGAATACGTGATTGAACGAGCGAGATTAGTGAACGAAATTATCCGTTTCAGCAAAAATGCTTTCGTATACCTGCCCGGATGTCCGGCTGTTATCATATACAGGTCGAATTTCTCATCCGATTCTCGTGAAATTTTGTGAGCAAGTTCGATAATAGGCATGATGACTCATGTTCAAATTGATAACTTAGTGTTGCTAAATGAACAGTAAACCATCAAATTATTGTAATAAAGTATAAATTAAAACATATAATTAATATCATAAAAAGATATGAAATTTGAATGTTTAGAAAAAAATGTTTTTTTTTTAATGTCCAAGTGTAATTTAAATCTACCAATAGAATCCTTACGCTTTTATAGAAACAAAATTGTAAGACAACTATGGACCCAAACGCAGTATTTCGCGACATAAACAGCAATTTACTTGATTTCTCCTACAATGATTAGTTCAAATACCAAAGCGTGACGTCATACTTTTGAGTCAAACAGTATGAAACGTTTCGGGTGCGGCCAGCGAGGTCCGTCTTTAACTCAATTTTTTGGGTATTTATGTTCTTTTATTGTAGTTGCTCCCATACAAACATTTGTAACTCTCCAAAAAGTCATCATGCCTATTATGTGGATTATAGGTTCATTCAGTTTTTTTTACGACAGTCTCGTGAGTTCTGAAGCTCACAGAGCCACTAGTAAGTAGAAAGGTATAGAAGGACTACTCCCTTAGTGTTGACGTTAGTTGGCAAACTTACACCATTGTCAATACGAGAGTCATCAATACCTCATCTCATCGTAAGAGGGTTGTCGAGTTTTATTAGACCTCTAAGATCGATGATGATTTTCGTGCTGTGTTAACCTTGCCTAAAGCAGTGTAGCAAAAATAAAGTTCTAATTCGTAACATGAAACAACATTAATATAACGAACGGAATAATTATCAGATCATTCGTCTCGTTGATCGGACTATAAGCCTCATACAGAGAGCGAAAGCGTTGGAGCGTGCCATAATGTTTTCAATAGCGCCCGTTGTGTCGCATACCGTGACGCCTGTAAGACCGGTTGTGTGCATTTGGCGAAACATTTTGCAACACGCCCCCCACTTGGAGGTGTACTCCACTCCGTCCCACTGATATTTACTAGGGAAACATTACAAAATTACTTTCTTACATGGGCTTTTACATGTCGCATGTACGGTCAAGGAAAAAACGTGAACTATGTAACATTTCATTGTGACAAAATTTAAAAATGGTTCTTTAGATGCACCTACGATCACATCCCACCATGACATACCTATGTGATTCATCTTACAGAGCAAAAGGAACATTAACAAAGTCTGTAGGTACATAATTAGAATTTTTTGTGTATTCAGGTATACCTAATTCGTCGCGTAACTGTACTTCTAAATACCAGGTATACCTGCCTACCCCAAGTTACAAGTCATAGATTTATAAATGCTAAGAACTAATTGAGTTATGCATTAACTGATTTATTACAAATTGGAAGAGGCTACGAGGACAAACCTGCCTTTATTGCAACACCATCCATACAAAGAGTCCGACGAGGCTTTGAATGTCTTCCAAGCGCGCCGTACCTTTTATCACGTCCTAATCAAACTTAACTTAACCCGCCTTTTAAAGTTAAAGTTCATGTTTACAATTACATTTAGTAATCCTCATTACTCGCTTAAATATACGAGAACAAACGAATATCAACAACCTTGACCTTGTCGAGGCTATAAAAGAAATTCATTAAGATACAGGCATACCTAAAATGCCTATCCATCATATAATCATACCAACAAAGAGGACCATGAAGCCGAAAGCAAAGCTAAGATTTATTGCGTCAGAGGCCGACGAAACAAGACCGCAAATAAAGAGAACGCGAACCTTGAATACCGTATCTGACAAAATCAATCGGTCTCTGAACAAAACTTGACCCAAAAATGTAATTGATGAAACTCAACAGACAAAAGTACTTAGTGTTAAACACTTGTGTATGTTAATAGTGGTCAAAATTCCACAGTTATAAACAAAAGCTAGCGTCTATTCACATGAATAGAACTAGTAATTGGCACTATTGGCCGTCAAACAAAAATGCTTCGCCCATTATTGACCATTTAAACCTTCATCGTCATCATCATCATATCAGCCAAAACAAGTCCACTCCTGGACATAGGCCTCCCCCAAAGAGTGCCACAATGACCGGTCCTACACCACCCACACCCAGCGGACTCCCGCGTCCTTTCCTACCAGATCGTCTAAACCTTAGTAAAGTCAAAATCAACACTAACGTAATCCAACGAAAAATTGAAACCGAAATAACCGAGTCGACTTTAGTGAACCATCATCAGTATCAAATAACTTCTTAAAATTTCCTGAATGTCCTTATTCGTGAGTCACGACGCTTACCTAAAACAGAAAATCTTTACAAAATTAACGCAAAAAAAAACTAGGACAAGTTGTTGCCAAGACGACACTAATCTACAAAAGGCGACAAGGAAGAATCGATAACTAGGCACAAGCAATCGTAACTAACGCCTACACCTATTTGAGTTACACAACATAGGTAATACGTAGTTTTTATGGCAATACTTTTGTTCATAAACAAGAAACAAAGGTTCTTTTATTTGTGCATAAATCAAGCGTGATGGGAGTAACTTGCATGACTATGACAGACCACAACGCCCATTCCACGTTTGGCCTCAATTTCGTTTTTAATAATTAATACTTCTACAGAGCTCCCATAAACTAAAATACTAATAAAAACCCTCAAATCGAGCAAATAATTCATTTCATAACGTTACATCATACATCACACATATCCGCATCGATATTAAATAGCGCATCGAAATACTCCCCGATATCTAGCTCCAAATTATGATGCTATCAACGGCATGCCCGATTAGTAGGATTAAATGGACCATCTAAAGAGATCCTCAAGATAAATGGTACTTGTAACATGAGTTTATTAATTACCCTTTTTTGCAACTGGTTAACAAAAAACTCAAGACATCGGACGTTAATGAATGGAAGTGTCAGTGTAATTCAAAAATAAAATAAACATGGTCGATAGATTTCAAGATCGGCAAACTGTTTGTTCGAAATTCCAACTATGCTTTAATAATTCACAGTGACGTAAGAAGTAACTCTGACTGATGTATTGCCCCCTGTTTATACATGCAGAACTAGGTTTTGACCTAGATAGAAACAGTCATCTCGATAAAATATTTGCATACTCTACAGAAGTTCTAGCTCATTGAAATTACATGCAAAATAATTATGTAAAAACAGTGTCGAGTGGTCTAAGATAAAGGTCGAACGAATGAACTAGCCAACACATTGAGGACATTTTATGTTTTTAACGCCTTGTGTCTAGTTATTTTAAAAATGTGTTGAAATAGACAAATGGAAATAAACATTCATCATAATTTCGGTACGGTAATTTCGGGAGACTGAATCAAAGCTACATTCGCACGAAATTATAGCAAGTTACGCAAACCGAGTCTTAAATCAATTATAAGTAATTGTGTTGTGTTGTTGCAGATTTGTTCACACGAGTGGCACATCCCGCGGCCGTCCTTGTCTGGCAGCAGCGACTCGCGATCGCGAGGCGGCTCCGCCTCCAGCCAAGGCTCTTCCAGCAACCATAGCACCCACGTAAGTATCTACGTCACCGTCATCATAACCTAACACATTACGAAAAAACGATCTTTTTACACCTGCGATCAACCAAAGGTGAGCGTTTTTTGCAAGAATTAGGTAATAATAGAAGGGGTCAACAAACGAATTACAAATTGCTAAAGCCGTGTCCGGCACGCTCGTGTCGGTTCTTGTAAGACATTCCTGACGCGTGATAGGATCCCTTAATTTAGGAACTGACAGCTATTGATCGACTCGCGAACGTACGATGTTATTTATTAGTACAATTAGTATCCGACTTCGCATTATTGTTAATACTACGTTAAAATGACCTTATTCAGTACTCAAACTAATAACCTTTTAGTTAAGAGACGGCGATTTGATATTATGTTGTAACGCGCAAGTGAACGGGTTGGCTGCAACGTTAAGTCGTTTGATGAGCAAGAGTATAAAACCTTTTACGCAAATCAAGTTCACTTCCTGGTGAATTGGAATCGAATTAATGCCAACCCACTCTTACGTCCAGTTATGCTTCATGATTACGTCTATTATAATATGTTAATATGTGATCCGCATTTTTGCAGAGTGTGTCATCGGGTTCCCTGCTGCTAAGCGCTGCGCACCTCGCTCGCATGCACGGGAGGAGTGTACCAACGGAGCATCAGCCTCATCCCACCAGATTAGGCAGTTATGGCCGTAAATCAAACTTTTCTGAGGCTGCCGTTGTCACAATCCCTGAGGAAACGAAAGAATTAGCGGAGAGTTACTGGACAGACGTGAAACGCGCGCCTGAGGCGGACACGGCGTCCATAGCCAGCTCTACCCATTTCACCGTCGTCAATGGGTTCACGAAGCATCGACCTACGAAGGAACCAAAGTCCTGCTGCTGCAGTCACTCGCACCAGATCACTGTTCTCGTCATATCGATGACGATACTGTTTTCTGCGTGCATTCTCGCAGCTATATGTTTCGTTGAAAGTAAGTGTTGTACAATTTTGTTGCGTTGATTAAATCATGAAACTTAACCTACGCAGGTAGTTTTGTGTTACAGCGCTGGATGTTGTTTGTTGAATACCTAAAAAGAAAGTACGGATACCTAAATCCCACATTTTTAATTTTTGAATATCTGGAAAAGGCCAAAAGGAGTTCAACGCATATACGAACGTAAAGAGCTATGTAAGGATGTATGCTTGCCTCGGCAGCCTAAATACTTCCCATCCGATATGGCCAAACGAGATGTAGATAGACTTGAATTGAGCTACGGAATCGTAGATTGGTTGATTATATAATGTTACCGCATAGCCAGTATGGAGTATACCAATCTACAACATTACTTGGCTATTCCACATAATGTTGTGGGTGTCGCTGGACGGCTTATTTCGCTTAACTTATGTGAAACAAATATTACTGACTTTAGTCATCATCATAGGAGATTCGCAACATTAGCAACAACTAAAAATTCTTTATTGCTTTATTTATATTAGTGGCTCTACGAGCTGTAGAACTCGCGAATAAGTTTGTTTAAAAAAAAATTAAAAAAATCGTAAAACTGAGAAGGCAGAACTTCGTTCGCTCAGCTCGCTTGTTCAATTATCTTCTTCGGACAGACATCTCTAATATAATAATATCTCGTCAAAAAAATTGCTACTTAGTTGTAACATTATACATAAAGTAACTTAATAATATAATAATAATAAAATAAAATAAAAATACTTTATGTCAGACCGGTTGATCCATAGAATGTTAGTAACAAATGACTTAAAACTAGATTAGGTTAGTAACAATAATCACACAAAAAAAACAATCAAAGAAATTTAAATAATAAATTGGGCAACGCCCTTAATCTGTCCAATCCAGAAGGATATGATCGGACAGTCACCTCTACCCGTAATTGCCTGAAGAATGCTGTTGGCGCTAGCTCTCACCCTGCCTAATAGTGAGGCTATCTTTTTCCGCATGATCGCCGGAAACCCGTCTACACGGGCTTCGGCAAACATGCCCGAGGCACTACACCTTCTCGGCAGACCCAACAGCATTCTAAACGCATTATTGTATTGGACGCGCAGGGCGCTATAGGCTCGCTTTGTATACCTAACCCACAGGCTGCTCGAGTAAAAAGATTGTGTAAAAGCTTTAAAAAGCGTTATCTTAACTTCGTTTGAGCATCGAGCAAACCTGCGAGCAAGCATATTACTACGAACCGCTAACGCCCTGCGCTCCCTCTCAATATCCATATCATCTTTTAGGTCACTCGTGATAATATGACCCAGATACTTGACCTTATGCACGACAGACAGTTGACTACCGCTGAGCCAAAGTGGCTGTACATAATAGGGCTTAATTTTCCCCGCCGTAAAAACCATGACCTCACTTTTAGTGGGGTTGTACACAAGCCCATGGGCCCGGGCATACGCCTCACAAGTAGCCAGCAGTTGTTCGATGGCTCCAGCAGAAGGGCCAAGCAGCACCATATCATCGGCATAGCTTACGTTGTTAATACAGGTGCTCCCCACGTAGCAACCAGCATGCATGCTGCTCAACCCCTCTATCAACGCATTAACATAGAGGTTAAATAGTTTCGGAGACGTGATCCCTCCCTGTCTAACCCCGCATTCCAGCCTGTATTCGCTAGACAGAGCATTAGCCCACTTAACCTGATTGGTCTGATTGTTGTACCAGTGCCTCAGGACAGCCACACATTCCACCGGCAATCCAGTTTCCCCCAGCTTACGCCATAACAATTCATAATCAACACGGTCAAACGCTTTCGACAGATCAAGAAAGCAGGCATAAACTGGGGTTTTTCTGTCCGTGTAGTATCTGACAGTATGCTTGAGGCTAAGTATCGCACTTTCTGTGGACAAACCGGGCCTAAACCCAAATTGAGCGTCATGTATCCTCAGATGCTTTCCTAGAATCGCGTCAAACATACTGTCCAATATTTTAGCGGCGGTTGTGGCAAGTGAAATAGGCCGATAGTTCGTCCTATTAGATAGGTCACCTGTCTTGTCTTTAACCACTGGCACAACAATCGTCCTCATTAGAGCCTCAGGAAGATATGAGTGACCCACACAGAAATTATAGAGCATCGCCAGAACACGAGGGAGATGAGCACCCGCATACCTGAAGTGCTCGATGCTGAGGCCATCGTGACCGGGCGATTTACCTCTCTGCATTTTATTTATGACCATCTGGATTTCTTTCGCAGTAAAGTAGGTATCTCGCCCCACCCCCACAGACCCAGCATCAGTCACCTCTTGAGTAGGACCCGCTTCTAGCAGTGACTTCACAATGAAATGTTCTTTAAACAGTTCGGCAATGTCTCTATGTTCTGATCTGCCCTCTACACTCACAGGCAGGCCAGGCTTCACATTCAAGCCTCTTGTGCCTTTCCAAAAATCCTTAAATCTTTTGTTATTGTGAGCCATAGCCAGTTTATCCATTTTAAATTGTTCCTGTCTGTCCTGGCACCACTTTAACTTAGACTTAAAGATCTTTTTAGCATTTTGCATTTGCTCATACAACATTCCACTTCTGTGTTTACCTGCTAGCACTATTAATAAATACGCAATATTCACTAATTTTTCATTTTGTTTCAGTGAGAATGCGGAAGGAGACTGGCATCTACAAATATTCTTAGACGAAATTATAGCCTTAAGATTCTGAAGCAGCACGATCCAAGCTGCTTAATTTATGTAACTCTTGCGTATTGCGATGTGAACATTATTTCGAACAGAATAAGGTTGCTTTTGTACTTACGCAAGTGAGTCAATCTTGACCAAGTAAGCAGTGGATCTGCGGCCCGTATAAATTTAATGTGTATTTAATAATAACGAATACATTTATGCAGGTACATACATATATTGTATTTTATGTATAGTTTGCAGTTTGTGAATTGTATCATCGTTTACTTCGACATAGATATAAATAGTTGGGAACAGAGTTACTTTACTACAGTATGAATTAAGGTAAGGCGAAGTAGGAGAGAACTCTCAATTTCTTTACAAATGCCGTATTCGGTAGTATTTAGCTCAGTTTCCAAATAAATTCATATTCGTAGTGTCAAAGCTTTTAACCAGTGAACATAGGTACCTACTCTCATATAGGTCGACTGCAGAGTAAATTAGCCTGCAGAATAAATATGCATCATGCATGTAGATAATATGCATTCTTGGTAACATCTATTTATAATGGAATCCGCAATTAGCCGAACTAAACTGACAGGTGAAAAATGCACAAATATGGAGTGCTGTTCATATCGATATTTTTTTATCGATATCGCCTTATTTATTGAAAGTAAATACAAGATTATGAAATTATGATTAACATTAACTAAAATAAATTAAAACTAAGTTAAATCTAAAAAATTGCAATGCTGATGCGTTGCGCTAGAAAGCCGCCAGCTCTTCGGTCACCAGCACGGCTATCACAAGACGGCGCGCGAGCTCTCTCGATTTTTCTCGCACTATCCGTCTCTCTCTTATTAGAACACTTAGGAAGAGAGGTATAGTGCGAGAAAAATCGAGAGAGCTCGCGTGCCGTCTTGTGATAGCCGTGCAGTTACATCGACCAGACGTTTCGCGATTTCTGCAAATAACTTATGCGCACTGGGACCCCACACGGACCGAGGGTCTCGACGTCAAAGGGTACAAAGTCGTACTCTCTGCCGAGACCTCTATATTTATTACAGTTCAGATTTTCGGCGTTTTCCGCCGCTGCACCCGCTTTAGAAGTAGTCCGTTGGAGGCGAGACGGTGCCAATGTGTCTACACATGTAGCGTCCCACACAAGCATCCGTACCAAACTCCACATTTAACCTTTCTCACATTAAATAATATAATAATAGATGTTACCAAGAATGCATATCTACATGCATGGTGCATATTTATTCTTATTTGCTGTGTGTAGTTTGTACTTAGTTGTAGTGTGTAGTACGCTACACTCTATATAGTTTGGTCATTTAGAGATTTAGGTTCGCGTCATTACTGTAGACAAAGCCAAAGTTCAGGACTATAATATAACATTAAAGTATATAACATTTTTAGTTGGTCTTATAATCCGCGTCAACGGCGTCAACTAAATCTGTGTCATAAAATCGTAATTCACAAGCTGTTATATATTGACCACAGGAAAGGGGACTTGTGCAAAAGCTGTTAATTGACCGCAGGAAAAACGAATTCTGTTTTTTCACTCTGTTATTTATTGATTAAAGATCAATATGGGTGTTAATAGTGTATTACATACCTAGGGCGGTGAATTCGTGAATGCCCCAGATCGCAGGTGTTTCGGTTCGGGCCATAAATATGCGATCTGGGGCTTTACGAATTTCTGCCCGTGGTTTGTCTAAAGTTTTACGTGCCTTGGCCAGGAAGTGAGATTTTCTCCTCGTGTAGCGGGCAGAAAATCCCACTTACGGCCTAGGGTGACGTAAAGATACTTAAGTCGTAAAAATACTTGTTAGTAGATACTTTTTACCGCCATTTTCTTGGATTAGATACTTAAGACAGATTGAAAGATTTGAATAATTCAGTGTATCTGTTATTCTTTGATATTCGGCGGCTAAAAGTGTAGAAAAATAAGAAAAGAATATTTCCATATGGCGTAAATCCGCAATAAATACTCGCAGCGTATTAAATGCACTGGTTACATAAAAATTGTGCAATATAAATTCATTTTAATCACTATCCAGTAACTTATTTAGAGAAATTTAGCGAAATATATTTAAAAATATGATTGGTGTTATTCTATTTATGTACTGGAATGCGATTGTTGGTTTGAGTGAATGAATGATGGCCGTAGTTTAATGAAAAGGTATCAATAGAATAGAATAGAATAATTTATTGAAAACGTATTTTACAGACGTATTTGACTTTATGTTAAAATTATTATATTAACTAGGAATTCCTATGTTTCAGGCAAAAAAAAACCACTGAAAGGAAATTAAATGATGATTGCTGAGATGGAACTCTTTAGTGACACTAATTATTACAACAGATTTTTTTTGTACTATGATGATTTGTGTCCATGTTCTGTTTTTATCGCGAATAAATTATTTTATTCTGTTAAAATATATATAGTAAGGATTGAAAAAGAGTCTTAATTAACGAACCTTAGGTACATTGGAACCTTTTCTTTAAATACGTATTGTTAATATTTCAGTGATAATTCAATAATATGTACCTACAATTTAAGGTCAACACCGTACATTGGTACCTAGTTACGTTTCACAAAGTTACTTGGGTATATTGTTCTTTTGTTCTCAATATAATCAAGGCCGCTAGCTGAACTATACCTAATTTTTAGTAGAGGTCTCAGGGTAAAAGCAGGTTTTATTTAATGTTGTTTGATGGTTTGCCCTACTAAGTGGACCTCTCAATTAAATAAGAGAAAAGTTGTAAATTTTCGTTAGTTACATGAAAATTTGCATCTTTTAAAATGAACAATACGTACTTTCATTAAATTTAAGTTGTCAAATATAAGGAAGAACTGTGATAAAATTAAACAGAATATATCCCTACAACATTTCTAATTATTTAAATAGCCTACACCTCCGCAAATTCATCTGCATTCGTATATTTAACAGTGGCGACATCTAGCGTAATCAGCCAATACTGCTATTAAATTACGGAGCACTGCTGTTGGCCGTATCATCCGTAGCCCATGAATATATTTTAATTAACAAATATGCGTATCCAACAAATTGGTCTACTACTTTTCAACACTATTTATTGAAAATTAACGTTCATAAGTGACATACCACTTTCTTGGCTTGCTTGAGTTGCTGCACGCATTGGAAATTCGTCATCATTAATATAATAACTCGCAATATTCTCAACTAACTTACAATTTCGACTCGAGTACGAGTTGGGCAAAGGAACAAATTGGGCCTGGGCGCGAATTGGGAATGTTGATGAGTTTGGATGATATACGAGTTTGGGATGGACACAAGTTGGGAATTGGGTTCAACCTAAACGTAAACGCAAATATGAAGTTTGTGAATGTTACTAGAAAAGTTTTGTTAAAGGAACGAGCTCTAGGATAGCTACTCTACATTGGGTTTTTTAGTGTAGGTACAGAATACAGATGTCTAATGAATTTTAGTGCACACGAAATTTGACGAAAAAAAAACACGGGACGGGGGGAGTACATCGTCAAATCGTGCCCGAAGGGCGAACCGACCAGAATTAGGAGCCCCGTCCGCCGTAGACTAATAAATGTAGTCATATTCTGATGAAGCTGACGCGAGTGGAATAATTCGTTGACCAATTAGCGCGCAGGGTCCGTTCCGTAGCATACCAATTTGATCTCGGTTCACAAATTACAACCGATTTAATTGCTTGTCAGACAGAGACACACAGGGGATCGTGACGTCACGATCCCCGAGCGTCATAGTAAATGACAATCGTTTCATATTCAGGTGCGTTTTGCGGAAAAGAGACAGAATATACCCCCCTCTTAAAACTTTGGACACTTATAACTTTTTGATTATTTAATCCCCTGCTTTATTTTTTCTCCATTTGACAATATATTTAAACCTTTTTCGAGAAAATTCATTATTATTGGTTATTTTATTTGGTGTCTACACCCCTATTTCGACGAGTTGACATTGATAGTTTATATACTCGTACTAACGAAAAATAATGCGTTAAATTGTGAACGGTTCAAACATTTTCGACAGTTTATAATATAGCGAGTGAGATTATAAATTGACGGTGTTAATAATCTGACGGTAACATAGACATGGCCAGGGTCCCTTTAGCTATCACAGCGAATCCTTATAAACGATTCAACGTTTGGCAACGAATATGAAAGTTTTAAGCGTTAATACATACTATGGCCGTGAGTAGTCGTTTAATATCACACAAGTTGTACACAGGTTTGCCACTATTGTAATATTACAAAAAAATACAGACCTAATGGCATTGGCTGCATTCATTGAGTAGGTATGCAGCTGATTTCCTGTAGGAGTCATATTCTGATGTTTCAATCACCCTATAATCTCTATAGTAAGGAATAAATAAACAGCATGGACGTTAAGCCAGCAGCAGAAGTAGCTACACAAAATAACACGCTCATAATTTACTTTAAAAATAAAGTTTTAATCGACTTCAATTCAGTAGGTACTCTGCCAAACCACATACATGATCATTTCTACATTCCCTTTCCACTTTACCACATGAACTGCTTTCCGAGAGCAAATGCGTTGATTATTACAGAAACAAAACCGAATTACTGTGTGTGGGCCGATAATATTTGATGAGTTCCCTCGATTCCTCAAGGACGATACTTCAACGGGATCATATCAGAATCTTTGACATACTTTACATCATTGAGGAGTTCCATAAGTCATATGTGGTCTTCATCAATTTCATCATCAGTTCACCAAATTTGCTTTCCGAGGACACGAGTTATAATAGTAAATACGGAAATCACTTCACGCGTGCCTAATAGTTTTAGTTTATCGGATCCAGTGAAAATCAGCGTCATTGCACTTTGTGTTCAACTCATGCTGAGTGGACTCCTTTATTGAAACAATTCTTTTTTTAGATTTAAGCCTTATGTGATGTATATTTCTGTTGTTGTTCCAAAATAAATTTATTCTATTCTATTCTAATATATATGAGAAGTTATCTAAGAAAATAATAATAAGTTCCCTCAATATATATTTTCTCATGGTTCCCATCATCCAACTGAAGTTTTGATAACAATGGGACCAATCTGGAAGCATACACTTTCAAATAAAAAAAGTGTTGTACTATGGGTTTATAAATGATGGAGTTCTGAGGTAATACATCCAAATTGAGAACCTCCACCTTTTTCTAAGTCGGTCAATAATGATGCACAGTTCTTATTCTCTTGACATTCATACTAATATCCGTACTAATATTATAAATGCGAAAGTGTGTCCTGTTACCTCTTCACGCTTAAACCGCTGAACCGATTGAGATGAAATTTGGTAAAAACATAGTTTGAGTCCCGAGGTAGGACATAGTATAATTTTTATCCCAGAAATCATCTCCTGAAAGCATGAAATAGGGGGTAAGTTTATATGGAGCTACAATTTATCTGCCAGCGGACGGAGTCGCTGGTGGAAGCTAGTATGTATATAATTTTGACACTGTCCGTATAGCTATTTCTGCCGCCGACTGTACAAAAGGCTGTCTAAAAAATTCAATGAACCATGCCAGATGCTCTTCTTTGACGCATAGTGCAATTTGGCTCACCAGGGTTGTCAATTCACTTCACACATTCACTTTGTTATCTACATATTCTGAAGCACAATGTGGCGAGCAGCGGGCAACTAATGATGATAATTATATTCGCGTGAATTGACCAGGAAAAGAGCTTCTCAGCAATATAGCTTTACCAGAGGACGGTCTACCACTGACGCGGGAATTGCTCTGATTAGGAATGTTTTCGATACATGGGAGGAAAAGAAAGACGCAGTCGCCATTTTTTGTGACTTATCGAAGGCGTTTGATTGTGTGTCTGATCTTGCTGACCAAGTTATAAACTACGCTAGCAAATTTTGACTATGTCAGAAAATAAATTTAAGGCAATTGTACAGCAAACGCTGGAAAAACGAGCCTATTATAAACTCAGCGAATATTTAGATGAGAAACAAGACATATGGACATATGGAGATCGCTCTTCAGCGATAAGACCGCCTGTTGTCTACCTCTACCTACATGTTATTGTATTGTTTCTCTCTGTAACTGCTTTGTTTGTGTGAGGTGTGCAATAAAGAGTATTTGTATTGTATTGTATTGTATGGTCAAAGGCCATCGCTATACCTACGCAGACTGTAAATGTATAGTACAACTCTGACTTTCAAAAAGTGTTTTCTATGAATTTATTTTGAATAAGTGATTTTTAATCTGAAATCAACAGAAGCCAAAATCTATGGGAAAGATTGATTCTCGCGATTTTGAAAATGGAACCTTTGTTAATTCCATTAGAGTTCTAAACTCGATTTGAATTTGAACTTGTACGCGGGGACTTATGAGGATAGTAAAATTTTCCCAAACTTACCTCAACCTCTTCCAACGTTTGCGTCCACCGGTAGTGTTCCAGATCGCAACCGTTGCCCGAGTTGGGCTTCAGCTTGCCTTTTTCTTTCGGGTCATCTTCTTCCTCTTCTACAGGTTTTTCAGCCTCAGTACTAGTTTCGCCTCCATCCCCACTGCCTACTTCTGCAGATTCTGAAATTTGAAGGACAAATTGATAATAAAGTATTTTATTGTACTAATCATATTTTAATATATCCTTTTGAATGCTAACAACTAATAGGTATAATGAGTTATAGATTTCTAAGTACTAAAAAATGCTAGTCTTAGCTTTAACGGCTCGAGTCTTCAACCCGAACGCTAAATCACAACACTACTAATAATAACATCTATCTAATTGAGTTCAAAGATGGCATCAGTACAATTCATACAAAATGAATGGGACAGAGACCTCACTAAAGTGATGTGTATAACTTGTAATATAGGTTTAAATGTAGCATTTTTGAAAGTACATTATACTCACTTTTCTTTTCCATTTCTAAATCAGCTTGCAATTTATCTGCTTCTTGGTTGCTGAGCTCCACAACCTTCGCTGGCTCAAAGTCCTGAACACGCCGCTCCTTCTCTTTCTTCTGCTGTATGTCCTTCAATCTCTTGGCCTCTTCCTCTTTTTCTTTCTTAATTTTATCTGCTGCCTCCTTTGCTTTTGTCGCGTGGGCGTAGAATGTATCCTTGACCACCTGAAATTATAAATTCTTCCATTTAACATTTGATATTTCCACATGAATGTTAGCAAAAACTATATTACTTGTATAGCCTCTAGCCACCCCAAGGCCTTTTAAAAATGCAACTCAAATTTCATTGTTTCTTTTTGTGTCCTGGCGGTTAGAGGATAGATATATTACTTATATTATAAAGAGTTATCTCTGAAACTGCCTACAGAACTCAACGGATTTCAAAAATTCCTTGACCAGTATTGAATGGACATTCTGCCAAGCTAGCATGATCACATTGATGTTGGTTGTAATGCATTCATCCCTCTCACACATACTTGCTAGTTGCCTCCCTTACTACCTTTGTTAAGTTACAGACAGTAAGAGGACAGAAATCTATATTGCATGCTTACTTCTTTGTATTATGCCAGTGGAGAAGGGAGGACGCAAGTAAGCCATAGTTTTAAAAACAGGAACCAATGCATAACAAGTCATCATTCAATTTTTTACCATTAGTTTACTTTTCAAGACGCTTTTGTGTCCAAGTTAATCTCACAGTTCCTAGGCAAAATATACAAAATACGGAGAAAACGAATTTTTCCAGACATGAGGCCCATATATAATTGCAATCACGTTCTCGGAAACTGCTCTAATTTTTGATGAAATTTGGAATATAGGGGGGTGAGAAATCTATCTACTCTCTCTCATGTCTGGGAAAATTAGTTTTATCCGTATTTTCACCTGAGCAGAGCTCGGTCGCCCAGGGACTATTTATAATATATGTATATATTTATATACAAGTATTGCTTGCTTAATAGTATAGGATTATATGGATCATATGATAGTTAGGTGGGAAAGAAATTGCAATGACATTCATTTTTCATTAATTCATCAATAATAGATTTGTTTAAAAAAAACACTTATTTTCTATCTTCAAAAAGCCATTGCAACAATGAGTGTTTTCATAGAAGGTACCTAGTTTTTTAGAATCAATAACAATAATCTTGAAACACTTACTTTTTCCCAATCTCCATCCTTTCCTCCAGTGAAGAAATCAGTTTTTCTTGAAAGAAAACTGACTATGGTATGAAGCAGCTGCAATAAAAATAATGTATGGTGAAACAAATAATAAAAATATAGAATACAAATATACAGACTATTACAAAAATACCCATAAAGACGAAAGGGGGTTAAAAGGTCACTTGTGAAGAGTCTACTGACCAGGGCTTCCAATCCCGGGATTTATTACTACTACAATACCGGGAGCCATGGTATTGTAGTAGTAATAAATCCCAGAATTGGAAGCCCTGCTACTGACAATATTTGAAAACCGTAGTCTACAAAAAAAAAGAATTTGTATAAACCATAAAATAATCATCAACACGTAAAACTAAAGAATAGATTACCCAGAAAGTTATGTACATTTTTACCTAATTTCCTCTGAGAGGTAAATGACAACCACCAAATAGTCTTAAGGTTGTAAAATGTAATATGGTGAAAAAGATTTATTGAGATGACTTGTAATTGACACAATATTTTTCCTTTTATGAAGATTGCAAAATAATTTACAAATACAAAATGCATATGAACCTCTTTAAGATGCAATGACACCACTAATGTAATAGACAAAAAGGAATAATTATATTATATAATACAATAAAATCCATGGTATATTACCACTTTCCACTTCCATTACAAATAAAAAAAAAAACCGTAAGATTTCTAGGTACAATATAACCTTAAAATGTATGGTCTCATTGTCAGAATTATTGATTACAAGTTTTGTGTAAACGGTACAAGACAACGATCTTTACCATTTTAAACAAAACATTTACAACAGAAAATGGTTAATTCCTCTAATATCTTACAATATATGTGAAGTACTAAAAACATCTAGTGAAACTTAAGTATGTGTTTGATCAATGCGTAATATTAGTGTGTCACATTAGTAAGAATATTTGAAGAAGAATCAAATTGATTTCTATTTGTGTACAGCTGTATGAAGAAAATCACTAGGTTCAGTAGGAATAGATAAGGTTACGAGTCATCCTTCCTAACCTCAACAGCTTAGTGCCTTTGTTATACTATTACACTAAAATTGGAAAGCTGTATTGTACAAGTAGATTATGCTAATCACTTACATCTTTAACGCCGCCCTCATGCTGCTGTGCCATCGCCAACAGCATTGTATCAAACCTTTCGGGATCGTTAGCCATTGTAATAAAATTAACGTAGTGCTTTTTAAATTGAACTACCACTGAACCCTTTTTTTAAGAAACAAAGAACTCGATTCCTGTTTTCTCTACAAAGATATCACTTTGCAACAAAGAGTTTTTTGTTTTGTTTGCAGAACGTAGTTACCGGTAACCGCGTTGCTCTGTTTTTCAGTGCGTCAAGTTACAGCTGTCATGTAGACAGTTTCGAAAATGTTTCCTTCCTCCAACTCGAATTTCTAGAAAGAAAACGACACTCAAACGAATCTGTCATTTGTATAACCACAGAGAAGAAAAAGGTTTGCCACCTTAGAGCATACATAGCATGGACCTATAATACTCAGGACAAGCTATGGTAATAATAATTCTACGTCCGAGCGAGATGGTAGCATACAAATCTCGATAAGTATGACAGAAATTGAAATATCATTCGTTGTCCTTGACATAGTTTCACTTTTTTTTATTTGCCACAAGCACAACTCAGGGCCTACCGCTTGCTACGTACTCGAACTAGCAAGTGCGACAGAGACGGAGATACACGAACGAAAACGAATATCGTTTCGCGGTAAGCCCTGGGCCTACCGCCAACGGCATTCGAAGTTTTCCCTTTCTGTTGCACTTAAGTACGAACTCGCAAGTCTGACAGAGAGGAAAAACTTCGAATGCCTTTCGCGGTAGGCCCTCTGGCTATACGTGATGCCACAATGAGGGACGGAAAGGCTTCTATGGAGCTAAATTAAGAATTTGGGTGGGTAGTGATTTATTGGCCATAACTTTGTACTAAATCAGTTGTGGCAAA
Organism: Epinotia nisella; assembly: GCA_932294315.1. Taxonomy (NCBI): domain Eukaryota; kingdom Metazoa; phylum Arthropoda; class Insecta; order Lepidoptera; family Tortricidae; genus Epinotia; species Epinotia nisella. The sequence continues at coordinate 17,280,883 of OW028681.1, forward strand.
CAGAAAAAAAGTGGAATTATGACAAGGACAACGAATGATATTTCCTTTTCTGTCACACTTATCGAGATTTGTATGCTACCATCTCGCTCAGACGTGGTATTATTATTACCGTAGCTTGACCCGAGTATGTTAGGTCAATGATGAGTGTGGTGCCACGAACTTCGAAAATTGAAGTGCGGGTATCTCCATCTCTATCGCACTTACATAACTCGAATGAAAGGGATGCAGATATACGAACTTTGAGTTTCGAAGTTCGTGGTAGCGCCGCAGAAGCTTGACACAGTTGGCCAACATAAGTGCAAAATGAAGAACGAAACGCACCGAACACTAACTTTGCAGCAATGTTTTTTGCTTAAGCTCGAACAGTTTTATAAATAGAGGGCAACCAACACACGATACGCGCGCGCCATCGAGTGAAAGAAGAATCAATGGAGGTCATTCATTGCATTTTTGTGCATTTCATACGACCGATAACAAATTGTTGAATCGAAAAGTTACAGTTTTGAGTGAAAGTTAAATTACGATTATTGTAATGTGTGTTTCTGACGAGGCAAAATGTAGTAAATTGTCCTTTCTAAAAAAACTAACGTATTGCCGTGTGTCAAAATAAAGGTGGCCAGCTAGCAAGGAGTATTTTCTAAAAACGTAACCATGGCTGATCAGTTTTGTTTACGTTGGAACAATTTCCAGACCAATATAGTGAGTGCGTTGGACTCATTGAAGTGTTCTGAGGATTTGGTAGACGTGACACTTACCTGCGAAGGAAGAAATATCAAGGCTCATAAAGTAATACTGTCAGCATGCAGTCCGTACTTCAGGAATGTGTTCAAGGTGAATGACTCGCTACATGAATAACCTTGGAGTTCAGTTTGTACGGCTCCTCTGATGTAAAAGTATGTTTCCAAGGACTTTGGAGCTACTGCCATGATGCAACATAAATGCATATAACTATTTGTTTTCTAAACTTCAGTATTGACTATCTATAATTTACTCTACTTTACTAGTACTTATCGTGTCGTATTTTTGTGGATTTGTAGATGAATGAAAGTAGTCTCTAAATAATATGTACTGGCACTAAATATGTTACTAGTTGTATAATAAAAATTTAGGATAATCTAACTATATATTTTGCATTTATCACTAAAAGAGTGCACCTGAAGGTCCGTTAATCAAAAACACTGACAGGTCTGGCTTCCCATAAGGCTGCTTACCCCTTAAATTTCTAACATTAATATTTTATTGTTATAGGAAAACCCATGTCAGCATCCAGTAATTATCCTCAAAGATGTATCTGCCGACGACATTGTCAGTCTGCTATCATATATGTATCAAGGAGAAGTTTTTATAGAAGAGAGCAAGCTGTCTTCATTTCTCCATACAGCAGCTCTGCTGCAAGTCAAGGGATTAACCGGAGTAACACAACAGGTAACTGTGTGGTCCAGGCTATATGAAAGCTGTGTGTTCTCAAATCCTTCCTCATACCAATGAGTTTCTTGGGACTAATGTAACATTATTTTTGTTAAAAACTTGCATATTTCTATCCTAGTGGGCCAATACATTCTTGGACTAAATTCAGCAGAACTATAATCAATTATGGTTGTGGTACGTTTAGCCATAAATGAGTATGATCATAAAAACATTGACTACTACATTTTATTTATATTTACAGAAAGAAAACTTCACATCACCGACTACATCAAACAAACTTTATACACAACTGACCATATCAACAAAAACACAATTTGGTGCTACAAGCAAAGAAGTCAAGCTTCCTGCTTTAAAGAAAAGAAGGAGCAGTACTTCAGACAAACCTAATGATATTGGAGACAGTCACAAAAAGAGTAAATTATTAGAATCATGTGATATTTACAGTAGGAGCAATTTGTCTCATTTAATGGTAGAGAACCCAGTATTTGCAGCAGAAAAAAAAGTTGAGAAAAAAAATGAAAACTGTCCTGAACCCATCATAGCTAATGGCAAATCTTCTAAATTAAATCAGGTATAATCCCATTAATAATACACTTTTTAAGTTTGGTACAGGTATTTATTAATAATTAAACCATAAATAAAATACTATGAAATATTTTATTTCAGGTCAATGCTCAAAGTGACAACATTCCTTTATCAATAAAAACAGAACAGATTGATGACAACAATTCACCCATTTCGGCCCCCACAAACAACTCTGAAAATGATGACAGTCTTCCAGATTATGAAAACAGTATGCTTGCCAGATCCTTGTTATCAGGTAAATATTTATATAAACCCTACTGACTCATTCAATGACATGTGGTTATGGGAGAGTGGGAAATGAAAAACCGGCCAAGTGCGAAGGAATGTTGCAACAAAAATACATATTCATAGTAATAAGGTCCCGTTTTTACTTGTTGGGTACGGAACCCTAAAAAGGTCATTATAATATATTTGTCGCCTTTGGGTTCTGTTTTTCATCATCGTGATTGCTATTCCTTGCTGTCCTACTGCTGGTCAACGGCCTCTCTCACGCTCTACTGTTAAACTAGGTCAGTCCTGAAAAGTGTCTAGGTCATCCCACCATCTCCGTCTGGACCTGCCTCACCAAAACTACTAAAATGAAAGCCCTATAAAATCGATCAGACTTTTATTTGTGTATTTACATTGTAAAGCTTTCTATACACTTATCAATTAGTTGCAACAACCACCTTCAAAGTCATTGAATTGAATGTTTGCCGTCTCTTTCCATCTTATAGCTGTGTCTCTAGGTTGTGACAAATTTGAGTGACAAGCTAAGGCTACAGAAACAAGTCTGTTGAAGACATTTAAGTATGGAAACATTAAAATTGAATTTCTACTTGCAAGTTTTTTCATACAATGGCTGTTTAAATACAGAGGCCTGTAAATTCAAGTGAATGAATTAAATTACATATAGCAAGATTTGATCTTCATGATAAGTAAATCAACAAAAATCTTAATACCCATTGATATTATAACCATCCATCAACAGTACACATCAACATCCACTCACACTATTAGTTTTATTGCTTGAAGCATTAATTATGTTTTCATAGTAGGTACTTACTTATCGTTGTACATATTATATCCGTATTTCATCATTAGCATTTGGAAGTATATTGAATAAATACTGTCCTTTTTTTCAGGAATTAATCCATCAAAAAGTGATATCAGTGCCAATAACAATACAACAACTAAGAAAGTGTCAAACATAGCAGATATGTGTACATCGCGAAGTAAAGATGCAAATAACGAATCTCCACCATGTACCAACACCACAGCAAAGAGTCCTCTGAAAGTAGTGTCTGGAGAGGAACTCTTAGTGAAACCCGAAAAACATTCACCGAAGTCAGATATTGAGTATGAACCCGAAGTGTTGCTGTCTGAGCAGCAAGACAGTATGGATGCGGAAAACACATTCTCACAGGAGCAGTCCCAAGCGTTATTACTTCTCGCAGGCATGTCAGGTGTGACAGGATTGTCTGTAGCTGCTTCAACATCGCAGGGAACTTCCCACCAGTCAAACCATGCCGCTATCTGTGGTGACTGTCCACATTGTGGCATGAAGTATTCCAACCAGTCTGCACTTAAGTATCACGTCAGACTGATGCACTCTGACTTAACAAATAGGCTGTGCTGCTACCTCTGCCCGCGGTCATTCACAATGCGAGAGACCTTTAAAGAGCATATGTGGTCAAGCCATGGACAAAGAAATTAAAGTATACTATTACGAATATTATTACAAGCGTGCCAGCTTTTATTATAGTACACAAACGAATTTTGTGAAATTAATCTACAGCAGAGAATATTGTATTTGAGAAAGAGATTGGAATGGAATGTAGTCCAGACTATATTTATGGTGGTTACTAATGAATAATGATTCAAGTGTGCCTTAATTTTGTGTAAATGTATTCTGAATGTATCAAATTAAATGTGCCTTTTGTAAAGAAATTTGCCGTCCTACCACTTATTATCGGAAACCACTTTATGTTAGCTTAAGCAATTTGACCCAAAACTTTGGCGAGATATAGGGATAAACCCATACCTATAATTAATTTATCATTTATTAGCTTCATATTTTAAAGATGTATTTAGAATTAAGAAAATACATTGTTATATTGTTAATAATTTATGGAATCAGTCATTTTATGATTACCTTTAATTATACTTTTTCACTTCGGCTAAGTTATCGAAAAATAAACGTTGCCTTTAAAACATAGGATTCTATGTAATTAAACCAATAAACTGTTCTAGTTTGGTGCTAAAACTCCTAAATGTAATGTGTTTGGTGTCAATGTGCATTGAAACGGTGCAGTCGACGTCAAAGAGATGTTTCCATATTTCGCCTTATTACAACGAAATAAGGTAGACAAGTGTAAACATATCTTTGAGGTCGATTGTACAGATATAGTGAGAAAAGTTTTTTCCTGTCAAAGACTACGACATGGACAAAGCACGGGCATAGCCAGGTTTTAATGTCGGGGGGTTCAAGAAAATAAAACCACAAAAAATATTCAGGTTAATGTAATATTTTGAACTGCCCCATGGCTATGCTCATGGTTATATAAGATTGAATTTCACCCGGTGTGGGGAAAAGGTTTTTTTCACTGAGTAAATCGACCTGCAAAGTCTAGGTCGCATAACTAAAATGTATTTTAAATAGTTTCCAAAAGTGAAGCACTTTTGGGACTCACAACAAGTTTGTGATATTACTAGTAATAAGGAACATGTATCGTTTTATTTAAATGCTTAAAATTAGGACGAACAGTATTGAGATACAGTTTGGATATGGCCTACATGAAAACAGTGAGAAGAAAATATTATTACCCCAGATAGGATGTAAGCTTTCTCTTAGTTTTTCTATTTAGATACCTTATTTATTATTTAAATATTTACCCGTGGCTCAAAGGTAAATCGTGTCGTTAGAGATTTTAACTGGTGCGACTTCAGAACACTATAACTATACAGGTGGAAAATGGGTATGTATGGTTAATTTACTTCAATAAGCTCGCCTTATTGTAGTAAATTTGTGCAAAGTCAATTAAATGGAGTTTCCGTTGTAGATTATAATAGTACATTATGTTACAAGTACGGTAAGATATGAATTACGAACTAGAGTCTATTAGAATCTACCACTTAATCACAGAATCTTACCATACGTGTCTCATACAATGTTTTTCATCACATTTGCGAGGAAACCAATACCTTTTTAACTAAATTGTTACTAATCGTAATAAAAACTACAAAATGTCAGTCGTTCATTTTGTTGAATTTGATGTGAGGCGCTTAGAGCAAAGAACCTTCTGCATACAGCCACGATTTTAAATCACAGTTAAAAATATTTTACACGGACATTAAATTGCTACATTTAAGTTTTGACATCTTTAAATCATTCTGTTAATCATATTTTATTCGTTTTTACGTTTAAATTTATTTATAAATACGTTTTTAAACATCGTGTTTGAGTTAAAACCTCCTTGCTTTATATCTGACGTAAGAGTGATAGATACAATTTAAGAAAAAAAAATCATTACGCCTATGGGCGTAATAAAGGCTATTGCAGCTCTGTATGCCTGCGCGTTATGAAGCCCTTTACGAGCAAGTGTTATGAAAAACAATATACTTCGGATGTGCACTAGGCCACATACTTTCTATAATTAACATTCTGACTTTTGGTTTGTGATTAAAGTTCTGAAATAAGTGCAAAATAAATGGAAATTGTATTGGCCTGCTAAGAATGGTTCTAGAAGTTAGTGCCAAACCGAAATTGCAACCTAAATAATTTAGTAAAATGTCTATTGCGTAACGTATTGCTAAATATTTTATTTTTTATAGTTATTTAGAAGATTATGTGGTAATTTGTTACGACATGTCGAATTATTTTGCTTGATGTTGAATGTTCTTGTTTTCGTTTCATCTTGGATGGTAGAATTTTAAACTAATTTACCATTATTTGTGTTAAATGCCTTTAGTGAATTATAATAGATATTATAAAAATCTTAAATACATATTTGTAGAATGAATATTTATAGGTCTATTGAATAATTTTATCCTAAAGTTATATTAAATATATTTACGTTAATTTAATATTGTTAAATATTTTATTCAGAACTTTACAAAATTTACATTTTGAACTATGTTATAAAAAACGAATAAAAACGAACGCTTCTTATTAATTTGTTTATTTTCCCTTACATGTGTATTTCTGTCTCCAGTCTCTTTTAGAAATAATTTCCCTTCAGTTATTTTTAAATGCTATAGGTACGGACCAGGATAAAATTAATGCAATGTTCTAACGCTACCGCCGTTCTTGGTACTCAAATGCCATGAGACCACAAGTTGCGCAATTTTTTTATACCTTAATGTGTAAGCTTGTCACTCAAATAATGCTATGCTGCGGAACAAAAAACCAACTCACAAGCCGCTAAAAACCTGCGAATCTGCTTCACACGCGTTTTTTACGCCCGTTTGCGACTTTTACGCACGACGCCAAATCGCGGGACATGCCGCGCGTACTGTTAGGCGACGGCGGACGCAGGAAACGATGTCACTTTGTAACCTGTGAAAAACGGGATTACCTACCACCGGCCGTCCAGTCGGTTGGCATGAGACTCTAAATTTTGTAAATTAAGTATTAAGAAACTGACTGACTGAATGACCGACTGACCGACCGACCGACCGAGCGACTGACTGACTGATCTATCAACGCACAGCCCAAACTGCTGGTTCTAGAGATTCCAAATTTGGCACGTAGGTTTCTTATAAGGTCTAGGGGTGCACTAAGAAAAGATTTATCAAAATTCAACCCCTAAGGGGGTGAAATGGGGGTCCAAAGTTTGCATGGGGAAACAAGATTAGTCTATTTCTTTCGAAACTACAGCAATTTTCCTAACGATAAATGAGTAAACACGTGTTTCAGGTTTTTTGAGAATTCAACCCCTAAAAGGGTATCGTTACTATGGTTTATCGGGTACTGAAATACCATCTCCCCTGTTGGGGTGCGATGGGGTTGAAATGTCCAAAATATCAATATGGGTGTCGTTTTTATGTTATTTTGGGACGTTAATTACGAAAATGGCTTCGATTTTGAAATTTAATATTGTGGACATCTTTCTAAATATTTAGAGTCGATATGTAGAGTCAATATGTAGAGTCGATATGTAGAGTCGATAGTAGAGACGATATGTAGAGTCGATAATTATATAAAAGAAGAAACTGGCCGACTTACTGACTGACATCACCGCACAGCCCAAACCGCTGGATCTAGAGACTCCAAATTTAGCACGTAGTTTAGAGGTGCACTAAGAAAGGATTTTTCAAATTTCACCCCCTAAGTGGGTGAAATGGTGGTCCAACGTCTGTATGGAGAAACAAAATAAGTAAGACTATTTCATTCGAAACCCTCACAGGAGTATTACTAGCGATAAATGAGTAAACACGTGTTTCAGGTTTTTTGAGAATTCAACCGCTAAAAGGGGAAAATGTGGTACTTAACAATGCTTGAAAATCAACATGGGTATTGTTTCTATGGGCGCTGGTCGCTGATTACGAAAACAACAACGATTTTAAAATCCAACGTGGCGGACGAGAAATTACCATCTCCCCTGTTGGGGTGCGATGGGGTTGAAATGTCTAAATATCAATATGGGTGTCGTTTTTATGATTTTTTTAGGACGTTGCTTACGAAAATGGCATCGATTTTGAAATTTATCATTGTGGACATGAAAATTCTTGAAAGTGCCAATTTGCAATTCAATTGGAACATACGGGTCAAACTGAGATGCTACTTTTTTGTAGGCTGTTAAAATTACTTTTAGTAAGGGAGGACGGGGGAGTTACGGACGCTGAAAGTAAATCATGCACAACTATACTCTTACCAATAATCAGTCTGACTTTATTAATTATTAAACTCTGGTTATACACCTACAAAATCAATATTAATTATTATACGAGATCAATAAACAACTATAAATTTTTAATCAAAAACAAAATCTTGTCTGTCCGTAATTACCCGTAGCTTTTGGGGTAAACACGGACGGTAGCTGGGTTAATTACGGACAACATGGGGTATTTACTGTATTTCTTGCACAGCTTTTTGTAATGTTTCTATGGTATACGCTTATTATTAATTAAAAGTCTAGTTAGTAGGCCAAGTGGGGTATCATATGAAAGGGCTTGAATTGTACATTCTAAAACAGTTTTTTTTTCTCTACATTGGTAAAAGCTTGAATTATAAAGAAAATGTTGAAAAAAATACCATTCCCCCCCTTATCTCCAAAGTTAACCAAGCGAAAATTTTAAAAATAATATATATGATTAATATTAACGTAAATATTACCGGAAAAGTATAACGACACCTCTATCTAGCGTATTTTTTTTTTATTCTTCAAAAATCATATGTTAATTTTGTTTGTTAATTTAATACTTCTACTTTTATATGTTTAATTTTTTTCCTTCAAATTCGTATGAAAGTGTTCTAATAGTAGCTTCTAGCAAAGAAAAAAAGAATTATCGAAATTAATTCACTTGATAAAGAATTATCGCTGTAAAACCAACACACAGTAAGGGAAATGTATTAACGTACCACCGTAGAACCCTATCGCAATAAGGTGCCATACCACTTGAGTTTGAGTGACGGCGGCCTGTCAATTGCGACAGGGTTCTACGGTGGTACGTGAATACATTTCCCTTACTGTACAATACCGAGAGCCTTGGTCGCGCAAGTTAGTAACAAAATGCACCGATAAATAGCGCTGTAGGTAGGTACTCATGACTTAACTACACTATGCGTTAATAAGATTTTTCCAAAATTAATGGGTGGGGCAAGACGGGTGTGTTGTATGATATTTCGTACGGAACCCTCGGTGCGCGAGTCAGACTCGCACTTGACCGGGTTTTTTTCTTATGTAGTTTCGCGAGGCATCTGAAAGAGGGTCAATTGCAGACGTCTGTAAATACTCCGGAGGCCTTGTCTATGTCTGCATTTACCCCGACTGATTTAAAAATAAAGTACAATTTTTTTTTAGTTTATCAAAACGTGTCATCGAAACAAATATTTGCAATTCATACGCCATTAGCGAGGGAACACATACAAAATATCACTATTTACCAACACTTACTATACAGTTCTGTCACTCAAATTAGTATACACCCGATCGATTGGACGTAAATCCACGAAAAATATTGATTTAACTTGAAAACCGTGCGCAGCCCTCCTTCGTGAATGTTAGCGCGACACTATAAAGATGGCGGAAACTGGAAAAGTAACAAGTGATTGCATCGGGAGTGCGCGGGGGGAAGGGATTGAGTAGATATTGGTATGTCCGTATTTAACCCGCGTCCGTATTTCCCCCATCGTCCTGACGAAGCCGCGGGCAAAAGCTAGTAACAAATATGTACAGTCGACGTCAAAGTTATGTTTACATATTTGCACCTTATTTCGATGGAATAAGGTGCAAAAGTGTAAAAATATCTTTGACGTCGACTGTACCTACAGCAAGCGCGTCATATAGTCAAACGCGCCGCCCTTAGGTACTTAAACGAGGCCTAAGTTTAGACTAAATTCTTCCTGCCGGAGTGACACGGGCTTAATACGGACCTTACGGTTTAATCTATCAGTCGAATAAGAACGTGCGAGAAGGTAGTTTCTGTAGAGACCTATATGCATGAACAATTGAACATATAACCAAGAGAACTCCCGCCCGGCGCTATCGACCAGGGAAAAACGACTCCCGCATATGGGCCCTACCTGTAGGCAGGTAGGGTGGTGGAACCAAAAAATGAACGCCACCCAATAGTTGTACGTTTTGTCGAAAAATTAAAATAAAAAAATCAAAGTCAAAGAGATTATTCTTCAATTTAGGCATAGTGCATATTACATGCACCTATGAATGTCGATAAACTACCACCGGTTCGGAAAAAAACCTCTGCCTCGAGAAAAAATCGCGATACATCCTTCGCACTCGGGATATTTTTTTCTTAAAGCGTCATCCCTTTGCCAAGGCTGGCATTTAAACTCCTAGATAGTTCCCATCTTAGACCATACATAACTGGAGTAGCCTTATGTCGTATTTGCGTACAAAAAAGTCTGCCGAATTTTGCGGGGGGGAGCATCTTAATAGGATATTGAAACTCAATTATATATTTAAAGCTAGAGGCCTCGGCAGAGAGTACGACTTTGTACCCTTTGGCGTCGAGACCCTCGGTCCGTGGGGTCCCAGTGCGCATAAGTTATTTGCAGAAATCGCGAAATGTCTGGTCGATGTAACTGGTGACCGAAGAGCTGGCGGCTTTCTCGCGCAACGCATCAGCATTGCAATTCAGCGTGGAAATGCCGCCAGCATCCTCGGTACAATGCCTCGAGGGCCTTTTTTAGATTTAACTTAGTTTTAATTTATCTTAGTTAATGTTAATTATAATCTTGAGTTCATATTAAATTAAATATTTTAAAGCTTGAAGTGGTTGAACGATTATAATATCAAGTAGGTACCTACTCGTACTTACAACGACGTGCGGGCATTTTTATGATCTGTTTTCTCTTGCGAGGCGATTTTGTGAACGATCGTGAAATCGACTTTGTATGATTTTTTGCACATTGTGCAAGGTTTTTTACAGAGGTGTAAGTTACTGAAAGGCTACTCCAGTTATGTATGCTCTAAGGTTCCCACACACGCGGCTGTGAGCGGTCGTCGCGTCGAGGTCTCGCACCAAATTCACCGTTTGTATGGCGATCTACGGAAAGCGCTCTCAAATTTAAGCTCTTAATTACGTATAAAACTGAATAAAATGTCTACAGTGCATTGTTTTGCGTGATATACATACATTCTTGATTAATGCCTGTAGGTAATGAATTTTCTATCACAAATTGCATATCTATTGTTAATTTAAGAGATATTTACTTAGTGTTCAACTAATGGTTCCAACTTTGTGTACCTACCTGAGCCAATAGATGAACGGCGTTCATCTACTGGGCAAGGTAGGTATAGGTACCTATAGTTTTTTCAAATGCTGATATAAATTCTTATTGAAAAGGTACATGCAACTTTTATAGCTTAAATTCATCGTTACTTAACCGTTGATTTTTGAACCAAAAGTTGAACGTGACTATCCATTCGCAACACGGTTATTTTGGGTTTGTTTTACTATGAAAAGCACCATAGTTCAATAAAGAACCTGTGCCTAGAAGAGGAACAAATAAAATACTTTACTTACCATAATAATAATTAGGTAACATGAGATATTGTTTTGACGTGATCTTAGTTTGACGTCTACGCAATTTTTATCCGAAATCCCCCAGTCGTTATATGTATGTACGTACTGTATTTTTGAAATTATTAATCAAGAGTGAAAAAAGATATTATTAATGGTCGCTGACATTACATACACCTACTCGTTAGTACAGTCAAGTGCAAAAATATGGGTGCATACAACTTACTCATAAATATGTCCCATCGCTCTTATGTCAGCGGATTACCTAAGGAAGGTTGTGGGACAAATTTATGAGCGGATTAAATCGATACATATTTTTGCACTTGACTGTACCTAAGTCCATTCGCAAAAAAGGTGCACACAAGCATTTGAACGAATTGAATTTGACTTACGGTCACCATAAAACATATATATGTACCTACTCATCAGAATTCTCAAAAATATCTCAACATTCACTCTAACACCGACTAATGGGTTTATTACATGTTTGTGAGCACCATGTCCATTCCGATTTATTTAATGGTGACTGTATATGATTGTGATTGTACAATCAAGTTCGAAAATATGTGCACGGACAAAGTGATCAAAACATACGTGAACACGACTTTATCTTTAAGGTTGCTCAAATATGTTTGATCCTTTGGGAACGTACATATATTTAAGAACTCAACTGTACCTAATTAATCAACAAATTAAACAGTCATTTTAAAAGGATTTCTTCTTCTATTTTCCGTCAAAATACTAACAAAGGTTTCCCGCCCTAGTACTCAACTAAAATTCCCACTGCACCTGAATCGCGCCTTAGACAAGACCCTCGTGCATTGTATGTGAAGTATGATACTTATAGCTGGTAGGAAGCCCCTTAATGCGGAGACAGCTCCGCTGGGCTATCGATCGTCATCCACCGTCAGCGGCGAGGCGCCTATTGATTCGCCGCAATCTGCATGATAACCCGGGCTGGCTTCTCTACTACAATATTAGTGTGGGATACATTATCATTTTATGCTGATCCTAAACACATTATAGCAAGGTAGTCCCTTTTAACATATAAAAACACCTCAGCGAATATGTTACTTATAGTTACGGGGAAAAAATATCTAGCTAAGTTTGATTCTTGAGAAATCTAGTTTTCTCTACTAAGTAGGTAGTATTTTAATTTCAAAGCGAAGAACTTCTAATATGCATCAGGAATAAGTACATGATCATCGATTTTAAGCAGAGCTCGGTTGGTCAAATATATAATCATTTAAAATAAGGTACCCTACCTATGCTCATCATGATTGTTGCACAAATGTCCCTGCCAATTTCTCATTTGCCGTTCCGAATGGTTATTAAAATCAAATTATTGTAATTGTTGTGGAAAAGTTTGAACAAGGTTTTCTTGTTTTTATTACACCATGCCTTTCAAATTTTACGCGCGAAACGGTCGTTGAAAGGAAGGGAGTAAGTTAACTGTATTCATTACGCTAATTTTTATTGTAAGTCTCGTTCGAGATTGTTTTTCATTTGTTTCACTGTTTATTTAATATTTTGTCGCTCCTTCCCTTTCAATTTATAAACAATCATAAATCCAGATAAGTATTCTTAGAATCTCACAATATTTTCGTCAATATTTGTTGACTAGAGTTTATTGTGGATTGCCGATGCCCGTTGTCTATCTGGTGAGATGGGTAGCTACGATCTTTTTACAAAAACATCTAGCTGGTAGTTCTATATAACTGTAGTTACTTATAAACCTGTAAATGTTATATACCTATTAGCGCGCGCCCGGGTAATGTGTTCGAACAAGCGCGCGAAACACATTGAAAACAAATTGGAATGCGAAATGTATTTCATACATCGACACTCTGCCTAGCACACACATTGTTAGGACATAACGCATTCGTCCTTCACGCATTTAAATACTTGCTAATAAGGGACGAATAGTTTTAAATGTTCAACATAAACGCGATCATGCTATCGAGGCCGGTGTTTGTTGATACGTAATTCTACTCAAAATAACCTAATATCTTTGGCTCTGTCTCTAGTAGAAAGCTATTAAATTACATTTAGCCAGCATAGCATACCATAAACTACGTAATCAGTTCACCAAAACTAGCAGCGAAGTTGACACGAAAATTAAACCACGTGCGAAGAAACAGCAATTAAGGAACTTTCTTAATTAAAGTTTTCTGTAAACAAGACAGTGTTAACAATCCTCTTCAAAATAAGTGAACATTTATGCTAAGTGCCTGGAGCCATGGTAATAGCGATCGCTCTTACCATGGCGACTTTCGTCCTGACGTCGAAATGCAGAAGGTTCTCTGTCAAACATAATTTACTTTGAAAACAAAGTTTAAACCGACTTCAATTCAGTACCTCGCCAAGCCATATAGATAGGTACCTACAGTCACGGACTTTAATCGTTGAGCCATTTATAACTCACTTTTTACTGGATATCATAGCTTAACTATTAAAAGGGCCAAAATTCTTTTTGATGCTTATAAAAACGTCCCTTGTACATTTGAACCCATAATTTTTTACTTATTCGCATAATCTTAAAAAAACCATTATTTTCTAATTCACAATGACTTATGCATACCCGAATGATGACCATTATCGAAATATTTGGGCTCAAAATAAAATAAAATAAATGTGTGTGTACGCAGTGGACATTATTTTAGAGGGATCATGGGGACTGGTAACGCAGTGGTAATTTGAGTACCAAATGTAACTTTTTTGTAATAAAAAACCCAGGGTCGGGTGGTGGGAAAATTCATAATAAACAATGAGGCCCAGTTGAGAACTAACGTAACACTACTAGGAAAATATTTCGAGATATCTACAATTTTTTATACCTAAGCGTTTATAAGTTTTTAACTCTATTTTAGGCACTAAAAAGAATTTTCGCCCAAAAACCAAAACTTGTTGACACCTAAATGGCTCAACGATTAAAAGTCCTTGACTGTACATGAAAAATTCCACATTTCCTTTCCAATCTACCACGTGAACGCAAGCGCAAATGCGTTATTACAGAAAAAATCGCAGTCGCTATATGTGGGCTGATGATATTTGAGGAGTTCCGACGATTCCTCAAGGATCTCAGAATTGACACTTCATCAGTTGCTACTTCAACGGAATCATGTCAGAATATTTGACGTACTTATTACATCCTTGAGGAGTTCCATAAGTCATCTGTGGTCTTCATCATCAGTACTGCTGTACGAAAATTGTGATTTCCAAGGGTAAATACACGACTTATAGGTAATAGATAACTTGAAAGAATACGATTAAAGATCTAATCTATACGTACCTATAAAATTTTACATCTATCTAAATATGTAGTCGATATGTAGAGTCGACATGTAGTCGATATGTAGAGCCGATATGTAGAGTCGTTTTGTAGAGTCGTTATGTAGAGTCGATATGTAGAGTCGATATGTGGAGCAGGAATCGGAACCAGTTTTTTCAAAAATCGCCGAATTAGTCTAATATTATGAATTATTTTAGGTTCTTAATGTAGCACTCTATCGTGTATTTAGGTAACATATTCGTATTATTAGACTGCCCGATCAAAAATGATATCATAATCAAAGAACGAAATAATACCGGTTTAATTTGTATGGAGAAAATACCGGTATCCGACCCCTGATGTAGAGTCGATATGTAGTCGATATGTAGAGTTGATATATAGAGTCGATTTGTAGAGTTGATATGTAGTAAAAAAATCGACTACATATTTAGATACCTATAAAGTTCAAAAAATATCCTCCACTCCTAACCGTTGAGGATTTGTACCTTCCATCATCAGCCCACCTTTAGAAAATACATGAAACGCGTTTTCGAGATAAAGGGTCTTGACAGGCAGACAGACGCACAATAAAGTGATCCTATAAGGGTTCCGTTTATTCCTTTTGTGGTATGGAACCCTAAAGAGCCGCAATAACGCTGAATATAATTCACCTTTGAGCACTTGTTGTCTTGACACCTACACAAAAAAAGCAGGATCCATGTCCCGCACTCTCCACAGCTTCGTGAGGTCTGGCGAACTTAGGAGGAACACAATAATACAACAATCCACATATTGACAAATTATTTATTTTATTTATTTACGGAACAATTACAACTTACGAACTAAACAATATCTAATTATCACACGTGTACAAATTTCATAGTTGTAAGTTAACAACGACGGGAGTGGGATGCGAGTGGCGCAGGACCGGTCACTTTGGCACTCTTTGAGGGAGGCCTATGTCCAGCAGTGGACAGTGGACGTCTTACGGCTGATATGATGAAGTTAACAACAACTGTCCACATCACTTACTAATATATCTATTTGAGGTACTCGAATAGATGTACAACGTGAGATGATATACTACTATTTACTGCAAATCTATACAAAATCTACATGTAGAAGAGATATTATATCTTCTGTAAGGTGGAGTTACGTACTCTCTCCAATTATAGGTGGGTCCAAATATGCCGTATACCTACCTCTTTCGAAATTATAATAGCCGACTAAATACCCATTTCAAGAGAACTGAACCCTGCGGGCCCCGTAATCGGGTCGAATTTGATCGTCTTTAAAGATATACCTTTGTATCCCCTTCTGTACTTATGTAACTTGTCAGAAAATCAAGGATCCATAGCGATTAAAGCGATACCACTTCACTGGGTATGGTCAGAACGTCAGAAGACGCGGCGCAGGAAAACTAGTTGACCGCATTTTATAGCAAAGATTACATATAAATCATAGTAACATGATCACAACATGCTGAAAGATCATTGTATGTATACATAATTATGTGGTCGGAGTTCGGAGTCAATGTCATGCGCAATAAAAGTTATCATTATGTACCTACCTTTACATGTTTATACGCAACTTACATACATTTATTTCTACCTGACAGTAACTTTTAGTGCGCATGACACAAATGCTGTGCTCACGCGCGTAGCCGATTTTCTGTATACGAGATTGACATGCAACGCGCTACGGCGTAGCCGATAGCACTATGCTTCCGCATACCTAATTTGTGGCCAGTTTTCGCTAAATATGGGAAAAGCGCTTCGCAAAAGATGGCAGCTAACGTGTTAGTAAAGTAAGCGTCATGTGTGTTATAATATAACTAATTGCACGACTGGCAATGACACTTTCACACTTTCACTGAAAGGAACCTGCCTAGCGGGCGCCTGCGCCGCAAGCACTTTCCGCTACATACGGGGAAACCCACGGGTCGCCTACGGCTATAAAAAAAATCTACCCGGTTGTAACCACTCTATATTATGTCCTCTTGCGAAGAATAGGTATTTTGGCTCACCTACTAATTACACATCAGTAGTACGCATGAAAAAGACGTACACGGCGATGACTAATTTTATTATTTAACATAGTCACACTAAGAATCTTGCAGACTTTATCCGCGAGCTGATTAGATTCCTATTGAGAACTTACTTACTTACTTACTTACGCTATGCACTGAATGTCTGTGCAACGGACACCTACGACTTTTCAGTCAATACGAGTACTCAATTTTAAAACGAGTATTCGGATAGTAGACCGATAGCTGTACATAGTTTGTCATAATAAGGGTGATCACTGATCACACCGTGTCATATTGATTAACAGACGCCCTTAACGGGCCGTGGCTCTCAAACCATGCAGCCCCCGTCACTTTCAACTCGTGCGGTTATATCGCTAATTTGCCTCTCCTACAACTTTTCCCTATATGCAATCGTCATACTGGCGATAAAAAAGCCTTTTCATATTTCGTCATCCCAATAAACGATTTGAATACAAACAGCAGATAGCTAGTTATCAATTGTCCGGGGTAGCATTTATTACCGTATTACCTTGGATTGGATGTAGAGAACAGCTGTTATAATAGGGTAATAAGATCACAAGGAATATCGCCATGTGACTTGGTAGTGCCTTGATTTGAGGGTTGACTCCTAACTTGTCTACGCTTTGACCTGTATTAATAAATAACTAATTATGCAATCAAACTTTCGTAACCGCGAAAATTGTTAAGGTTAAACGGGAAGCAAATGGGCCGTTAGTTTAAAGTGTACATAATAAATCATGTAGGGCGATATTGTTTAGAAAACATATCAACTTTTTTTGGTAGATAAATGTAACTGTAATACATAGCAACTACAAACACAATACATAGAAAATACAAGCTCCTTGTTTAAGTAGAACCAGAACCAAGTTCTTTGGAGTTGTGTTGATGTATCTGAAAGTATGCATTTTTTTGAATAAAAAAGAATATAGACGAGTGAAAGTGCGGGTTTTGTAAGGTTTTTTTTTTGTAACGTATTAAATTTACGTTCAGTACTTATTTATCACTTTCTCGTCAAAGACGCCAGTTGATGTGACGGCAATGTTTATAAGTTAGTTACTTTTTCCAGGCTAAGGACGTTCGCGCACGGACGTCACGAGCGGTCGCGATTTGGGTCAGTGCCGAGCAGGATTCAATAAAACTTTACACTACCCCCTACAGGACTCAGAATGTATCCAAGCAACAGGTAAAACTAAGCTTACCTAACTGTCAAATCTTTCACAAATGCTTAAACTGCCGTGAATATTGAAACTAAAACAAATAAGTTCGTAGAGCAGGTTTCCTAATGCCCATCTTTTGCTGAAACAACAAGTTTACGCTTTGGCATGTTTAGCGTGATTAAGAGAAAGTGTATTCTAATTGTATTGCAAAGTAATAGTCAATTGTTTCAACGTGATTCTAAATATAAAATTCCGTTGGGAAGACAAAGTTCGCGCGCAATACGGGCGCAGGTAGTGGGCGCGAGGCGCGGCGGGCGGGCGGCGGCGGCATATCGATTCCGCAGCGTTCAGTCGGCGTCCGTCGAGCGCCGCGCTGCGCCGAGCCGCCGGCGAGCGGGCGTCGCCCCTCCCTCGGCCCTGCCCCCTCCGCCCTCGTCCGAATCTCTCGTCGCGTCGCCGGCAAACTCGAACGACCTCTTTCCGCTTACTAACGTACCTACCGCGCCCGTCAGCCGCCGCGGAACTACGCTCGATCACTAAACACCGACTTTTCTGAATAAACTTGGTTGGAGAAAATTGTTGGTTACGGTATCCTAGCAAAGTTGGGAGGATGTTTGAGTGCGTTATGGTAGCGTAGCGTAGGTCGGTGGTGCGAGTGATGTGGTGCGCGCGGCGGCGAGCATGGTCGCGGTGTGCGCGCGCGCCGCGCGCGTAGGATGGACTGCTGCAACTACGAGTACCGCGCGGGCGGGTACGCCCCGCCCGGCTGGGAGGGCTACGCGCCGTACGCGCCGCTGTACGCGCCTTATGGGTACTACGCGCACGCTCACCACGACCCTTACGCGCGGTACTACCGTTACGACTACCCGCAACACGCACACCATAATGACCATGTCTCGCCTATGGGTTGGTATTCATTCCGTTTTCACTTTAGAGCTATAAATCCTCTGAGAAGCACCCTACTCTACGGCCAAATGCTAACTAAAACTGATACAAAACTAAAACTAAGTATAGTTAGTAAGTAATGAGAAGAAGTGGGGCGCTTCTTCGTGGAATGGACGATCTATATTTGACTTGTAAGAATTGTGCATGTCGATCTTACGATCTATACTTATCGCGGCCAATCTTGATCTTATGTCAGCTGTCATCTCAGTACAATTTTATGTTTTAAGGTTATAATTCGTACGAAGATGACAGCTGTCATAGGGATCAAAATTCGGCGCAATACATATAATTATGAACTGATATTGTCGTTACAATTTTATCGCAAATTTTTATTCATTTCAACCACAAAATGTCACACTTAACACACTTAATTACTTAAATTTGACTGTATATCGTACCAACAGTGCTAAAATACTGTGTTTCCATTTGAGGCTAGAAAAATACCTGAACGAATGCCTTACACTTGAAACTTTTTCCATTAAATCTTTTGAGGGCGCATTCATGGCATTAGCTACCACGATGTAGTGCAGTGCGTAGCAAGTATATCTCGTATGCAAAAGAAAAATCATTTACGCTACGCGCTCGAGCGCAGTATTACGTCATGTAATTTTCAGTTGTTCCATTGCCATATTCTTTGCGAAAAAACGTATTCCATTATTGTAATAGCATAAAACAACTACGTACTATAACTATACCTAGGTATGTAGGTACATGTGTAAACCGACACTTCTATCCTTGACTTGGTATCCTTGTCACAAGTCGAGGCCAATCCAGATAGTGCCCGCGTTGCTAGGTTAACCTTGAAGCAAGGAACTAGAAGGTCAATTTGAGACATAAATTTCGCATTCTAATCGATGTCAAGGATTTCGATTTCACACGCGTGAAGAAAACTTGTTAAAAACACGCTGGCCAAACACATTTGAATGCGAAATGAATGTTTCAGATTAACCTCTGGCTTCAGACCCGTTACTATGACGATACGGCGTTCCCTGAACTTCGCATTCAGTTACGAAACATTTTAAAATCTACGGTTCTCGTCACTTAGATATAGGTATATCGTCAGTGTTTAATTTTAAAATTGGGTCAAGAACTTGTATACTTTTTTAGTAATAAAACTTTTTTTAATGCTGCATGGGTAGCTAACCGGCATACGCCCAGCTTGATGAAGCAGGCACTGTAGCTTATTGATTGCCTTTATTGATTTGAGGATTCGTTGGATTGACAACTAGACACAAATGTATGTCCCTCTCAGCGCATACTCGAGATACTCTGGCGACCCTACTCATCACCAATACCGCCGAGCTGTAGGGCAAGAACCGATCTAAATACAAGTAATAACAAAATATTAAATTGTTACATGCGCCTGCGCCGATTTTGAGCCCCGAGCTATGACTCTTTTCAACAGAAAATAAATTGCGAAAATGAAGTTACATAATTAAAAACAAATAAACTTAAATATGTGCAAAAAGTGATAATTTCTAAATTTTTTATATAGGTACTTATAATTTACCTACAATATGGTATCAATCAACAATATTGAAGTTTTACTCTGAGTAGTCTGAATATGGAATTAATCAGATAAATATTAAAAACTGCTAGTTGAATAATACATAGCGATACATTGATCTTTGCCTTTATTGGCATAAAGAGGTACCCATATAGAAAGATTTCGAATACTGAGAGTACTGATTCATTCTCCCACAGCATACATTATTGAAAGGAAACCTTATAATAAACTACTTGGCCACTAGTTGTCCTTTCGTTTTTCTTGACCTTGCGATGTAAATATGTCAACTATTTTAACGCCGGCCAAATATAAACCAAAACATTTAAAGGTAAAAGTGGCTCCAAATAGAACACGTTTATTATTCACACAATCGTATAAAACTCCACTTGTTGCTACTAACAAATTACAATGCCGCTGTCATTCGGTATGCTCATAAACACGTTCATCCCAGTGAAACTGTTAGTGCGTCCAATTTGTTTACTAATACGAGACATAGGCATCCGAGCGCGTGCTAACGTTGCCGGCATGGCATTCTGAACGACGAAGAATGAAGTTTGAATTTAATGTTTACGTTTGGGCGGATTTCTCGGCGACGTCACGTGTCGATGTCGGAGGGTGCGGCGGGCGGGGGGGCGCGCTACAGGTGGTCGATGCCCCCCTCTTCACCCCCCCTCTGTTCCCCTCTCGACGCGATTGATCGCCTGCACAGCCACTCTACATATTGACCGGGCGGCTGCCACCCGTGTCGCGTTCGCTGCGAACTTCGTATACATGCTTCGTGAAATATACCGCCTTAATGTTTGCGGTGCTGGAAAACAATGCTCCACTTAATTATCGATCTAGCTATGGCCAATTTACTGCTCCCACTACTCGGCTAGTTCTAATAACGGTTAATGAAGTATATCGGTATTTGCACATATGTATGACTTATATAACATAGTATCTGCGCACAAGTACATGTTGTACATTATCGGAGCATTGTTATGAGACTTCGGAGTAAACTAATCAGTAATCAACAACAAAACGATAGGAATTGTTTTTCTTGGATCGATTTCAACTAATCGATGTCGCTTTTTTTAATCTGATGTTATCTAGCTTTGATACCCCATTATCGTACCTCCAAAATATAAATCCTTTCTGACGGACTATCCTGTGGGGTCTTGCCGCATTGGGCAAATATTTGCTGGCAGTTGTGCAAAAACAATAAATCGATATTTGAAACTACGTGTTTGTTTCAAACTGGATTCTAAGTCAGTGGTTGCAATGCGTATAATAATACAACCGAAAATAAGTATATCAGTATGATTTCCTTTTAACTAATTAATTATTATTATTATTTTTACTTACTTTACTTTTTTTGAGGTAGGTACAGGGGATTTAGTGTTAAAACACATAAAAATATACAAAATACAGCAATGAATACCATAAATATTTTATGATCAGTTTACATTTTATTCGACTTCGTCTTTGTGGACCTGGGATAAAAACTATTCTATATTTTAATTCGGGCTATAAATGATCTTCGTGCACAATTTCATTCTAATCGGTTGAGTGATTGAGTAACAAACTTCTAATCATCCACCTAAACATCCAAACATGTAAACATCCAAACTTTCGCATTTATTAGTCGGATTTATTACACAAATGTGAAACTTATCATACAAGAGGAGGACTTAATCAAGTCGTCAGTTAACCATCGGCCAAGCAGATAAATAGATTATGAGTCTAGATAATACATTTTTAGACGTCGTTTTATCCAAAACAAGGAATAAATATTTAATTTTATGATATAATAATAATCATAATAAAAAAAAAACCGCCCAAATGCGAGTCGGACTCGCGCACAAAGGGTTCCGTACCATTATCTATAAAAACGACAAAAAATTATGTTGGTTGTATGGGGGCCCCCTTAAATATTCATTTTTATTTTACTTATTTTTTAGTATTTGTTGTTATAGCGGCAACAGAAATACATAATCTTGTCTGAGCCTTCTGCTCCAGGATACCTCAAAAGTAAATTTATTTTCGATACCCCTCGCCCAGGCTGTGAGCTGCGTACCTCCCGTGTCCTCAAAATATCCATACCTTCGCACCGCACTAGTTTTATGACTCACTCCTTCGCCGTACAGGCAAGCCGTCTCTGGAATTCACTCCCTCTCAACATCAGACAAGCCCCAAGCAAGTTTGCTTTCAAGCGGATGCTGCGTAAGCATCTGCTTAAACAAGAATTCGACTAAAATCCATCCACATAATGGTAGTATATATTGAATATGTAGTAGTATATCTTTTTGTATGTATCTTATATATTTTTATTTATGTATGTCTATATGTAGTGTATAATACATTTGTATTTCCTCAAGTATATTCGTAACAGAAATTATCATACTTTTTTCTTTGCACCTGTTATAAGTCTCTGTTTAGCCCAATGGTTAGCTGGTAGAGAATGCCATCTGGCATTAAGCTCGCCATTTGTACATATATTTTTTGTATTTTGTGCAATAAAGTTTAAATAAATAAATAAATAAAATAATCTGTGAAAATTTCAACTGTCTAACTATCACGGTTGGTGACAGACGGACAGACAGACAGACAGACGGACTGACGGCGGAGTCTTACTAATAGGGTCCCGTTTTACCCTTTGGGTACGGAACCCTAAAAATAAAGAAAATTCCGTAGTGAAAATTACTTCCTAAAATACCAGGCGCGTCTAAATATTTCCGTGTTATTTACAAATAGACAGAAAACGCATAAAATCATCAGGAAAAAGTATCCTTCATGAAATTAAAGTGTTCAGGGCAAGTACCTTATAGGCGCCAGTCGTATAGCAGACTCTTTCCCTCAATCCCCTCGGAAAAAACGATTAATAAATATGTAGATGAAGGTTTTCACGTAATTGAACGTGACAGATAACAATTTGTATTATAATTTCGCGCCAAGAAAGACATCAAAATGGTGTAAGGATTACGGATACTTTGTCCCTTGTTTTTTTGCAATTAATAGTGTCCTCGGTGTTTAAAAAGAAGTGATTTAGCTCGACATTCCTTTAGTTGGATATGATAAAAAAAAATGGTTGTCTGTAAAGTCGGTTTACGGACGATAATTTTACGTGATAGCGTCATAAGAAAACATTGATGAAAAATTGCATAACACGTATTTACTCATTTATCGTTAGGAATATCCCTCTGAAGTTTTCTAGTCTAATACTGTGTCCCCATACAAAATTTGGACCCCCTTTTCACCCCCTTTGAAGGTGAATTTTGAAAAATCCTTTCTTAGTGCACCCCTACACCTTATAAGGAACCTACGTGCCTAATTTGGAAATTCTAGAACCAGCGGTTTGGGTTGTGCGTTGATATGTCAGTCAACGGAACGGGACAATGAGTCACACTTTTTCGTGCGAGCAGCCGGCATTCATCGACTTATAAGACGTTATCACGTCAAAAACCTGGTGGACTATATGGAACCTTATATGTAGGAGATGATCATAATTCACAATAAGATGATGATCTTAAAATGAATGGTAACTGAACGAGCGAGCGAAGCGAACGAAGTTCTCCGTTTCAGCTTGGTCCAAAATCTTTCGTATGTCCGGATGTCTCGCTGTCCCGCTGTCAGTCTTGTCCGGCTGTCCGGCTGTTACAGGCTCTGGTCGCAATTCTCAACTGATTCTCGTGAAAATTTGTGAGCAGCTTCGATATTTAAGTACTGTTTTTGTCGATTATGTTTTTGGTTTATAATTTTTTTAACTTATTTGCAATCTCCGTTAGCTCACAGAGCCACAAGCGTTAACTTTTTTATATTCCTAAACTGTTTGAAAGAAAATAGAAAAGAATAAGTAAATTACAACTCATAGTAGGTACCATTTTACTAAACGAGTTCAGTGATTTGATGAAAAATTAACAGTTTAGGTTTGATTTACCAAAAAGGCTATTATTTAATATATAGACAACGCTTTAATATTTATAACTACGAGTTGACGTGCCGTTTGATTCAATCATCAACAAGTCTCTTAGCAAATATGTTTTACCCTAAATCAAATAAACGTAGCGGATTCTAGTCTGATTAAAATTCAACCAACTGAAAGAAATTATAGAAATTCATCTTGCGAATTCTTGATTTTTTATTTTTGTTATAAAATTTTACGTTGGTATAGTTTATTGCCAATCTGTAAGAAGTTCGTTTTGTCATAAAATACTTAGGTACTTATGGGGCATGGATAGAAGCAACGCGTACTATTACTTATTCTGTGGCAACGCTAAGAAAGGCTTATACGTTTTACTTATCGTACTGGACATTAACCTTTTAACCGCCAAACTGTTAATAACGTAATTTTTAACTCTGTCATTATAAATCAAGAAGGTGTAATTTACATTGTGACTTTGTTTGATATATCACACGAGACGATGACGGTTAAAAGGTTCAACATTTTTTTAATAGCCTCTAGATAGTGTCCCACTTTTGGGCAAAGACCTCCCCTTTTTTCGTCACATCTACAGCTAGCTTAGATAGGCTAGTTATAGCTTTTTTCGCTAGGTTTAACATTAAAAAGTAAAAAAAACATCCTGTCCTATAGTCATTTGTCTTATATTTATGGCTATATGTGCAGTGTAATACTTTTTTATGGAATCACTAACCAATTTTTTGTGTTCTTTATTAAATTTCATTTTATTTTACGTTATATATGTTTCTTTGACATGTCTGTAATTTATTAATTATGATTGAAGTGTATTGTTTTTGACTTGAAATTTAAAATCTAAATGATGGAAACTTGTTTTTGTGAAATAATTAACATTATAATAAGATAATATTTACTAACCTATTCATTAATTCATTTATAATGATCCGTGTTTCTAAGGGTTAAAATAAGTGTGCTAACTGTGTGAAACATTAATGTAAGTTTTGTCACAGACTACGGCGCCTACGCGACGAAGGAGGCCCGCGTGCGGCGCGCGCTGTCGCGGAGGGATGCGCGCGCGCTGCCTACGCCACATCTGCCGCTTCCGCCCACGGTAACTATACCTCTACAATAATACTATTTATGAACATTAAGGCTTTAGAGGAATGTCCACCAGACACATGCGAAACTGTGTTTTCAAATATATAGACACCTAGCTGTCAAGCGTACGAGGTATCAAATACAGTGTGTTACCGACACGCGGGCATTTATTAAAACTGATAATAATATGTTCTTTAACAATTATTTGCATATATTATTTCATCTGTCAACTTTGCATATACTACATGTTTACGATTAAACTGCAGCAAGCAACGGAATGTTCTTTTCTCAGCCGACCCACTCGATTAGTAACACTTTAACTTTAATTTTAACCACAAACATTTTATATTTATATTTATTTTTATTATGCAAACAATTATTCATGGAACATAACTGGGTCCTGTAACACAGGGACTCCTAGCCCAGGACCCAATGACTTGTATCGTGTGTATCATGTTTTTGCCAAATAAATATTTCTATTAGCAAAGTCAATTGACTGCACAGTTAAATCTTCAAAATTACACATGATAATACCTACAATTTAAATTTTGTTACAAAATTTATTAAGTCGACATTTCAGTTATTTCATTATTTTAAGATCATGGTTAAGACGAACTACGTTACGTACTACTGGTTGGTGAACTACGTTAATTTATCCTACTTTTAAAAAAGCCCACGTCCCGGTAACGGACTGTATATATGAAAGCACATCTATGTCCTATTCTAATATATAACTGGAAAGATTTATATAAATTCGTCCAGTACTTTTTAAAAAATAAGTGGAACGTACATTCATCCATCCATACATCCAAACTGTCACGTTTATAATATTAGCAGGATTAATTTTATCATTGCATAGAATAATCTATATTTATTTATTAAGATAAAAATGTTATACAATATATTACAAATATGTACATATAAAAAACTACTAAAATTACTAAAACTAACTTAACCTATGGGGCCTACACTATATTTATATATATCCCCTAAATCAATACCACTTGGTATTGATTTCGGGGATGTATATTAGGTAGGAGGTAGGATTAGTGGGTTTTCATTAATGATATTTGAGTTATTAAACAAGGAGGTTTTTATTTGCTGTATAACTGACTCATGAGTGAGAGATACAATTAAAAAAAAAAAACATTAAGCCCGTGGGCGTAATATAGGCTAATATAGCTCTGTATGCCTACGCGTTATGAAGCCCTTTACGAGCAAGTTTGACGAAATAGTACATTGTACTATTAGAAGCCCGACGCCGGAAGCGGAGGTCTTTTATGACTCGAGTTTGTAACATTCTTACCGTACGTGTCGCATATAATTTTTTTCATCACATTTGCAAGGAAACCAATACATTTTTAACGAAATTGTTACTAATCGCAATAAAAACTACAAAATGTCACTCGTCCATTTTGTTGAATTTGACGTGAGGCGCTTAGAGCAAAGACCCTTCGGCATACAGCCATGATTTAAAATCACAGTTAAAAATATTTTACATGGACACTAAATTGCTACATTTCAGTTTTTAAATCTTTAAATCATTATGTTAATCATATTTTATTCGTGTTTTTACGTTTAAATAAATTAATAAATACGTTTCCGTTCTCCTTGCTTTATAACTGACGTAAGAGTGAGAGATACAAATTAAGAAAAAACCATTACCTCCATGGGCGTAATAAAGGTTATTACAGCTCTGTATGCCTGCGCGTTATGAAGCCCTTTACGAGCAAGCGTGATGAAAAAAATATTAAATTCGCATATGTGGGTCAGTGTCAGCGGCCGGCCTCTTTATTAGCTCTCCATTTATTATCAATCATACGCGCCTTTAACGGCCCTAATTTATATTCAGGCTGTGCCGCAGGACACGACTGCCCACCGAAAAGGAGTGTAATGACTTGCCTGCTGTTTATACCAGCGGCTTATTGCATAATGCTTCAGTTTTAATTGCACAAGTCTGAACTGGCAACCCTAGGGTGCTGATGACGAGTGACGTTTAGACCCGGCTCTGGCAGGAGGGTTATCTTCTTCAAGTATGTGAATGTGTCATAACGGTTACAATTACATGCACCACACTGATTACAAACCAACATGTAGGTATATTTATTTCAGACGCCCTGTTCGTCACACTTTTGCTATTATACTAGTGCGTGCGACTAACTACTGAACCAGCCTGACTCCATTCAGGAACGTGTTATGAAAAATGAAAATGAAAATGAAAAAAGTTTATTTGGTTATAAAAAGGATTTTTACAATAGCCAAGGTTGGAGCCTCCTATTAAGCAATTAATTTTGCTTGTGTCAGGAGACACCGCTCTTCCAAAAACAAGAAGTGGTAATTTAAACCCATAATAAACTACTATTTGGTTTAGATATTAGGGTAGGTACAAATATAACTTAAGCTATACTAAACTAAACTATTTTAATTTAGAAGTAACATATATATATATATATATGTGTTGTTATAGAATTATTAAGATTACATTGGAATAGTGTTAGATCATGTACTCTCACTTGCACTGGCGCATAGCTAAATGTGTGAGAGCGAGATGCAAGTTACCAGTGCAATTCATATTCGCGGTATTTCATTTAGTATACATTCTAACTGTGCACAAATGCTCCAGTGCAGTTGTAATTATTTTTGACATAAAATAAAATCACGCACAAAATATATCACACAATTGATTAACGTGTCCCAAAAAGCGGTTCAACAAATTAGAGACCGCGAATATCGTAAAAATATAATCGGCATAAAAGGCGCTTATTTAATTTCTCCGCAGCGGTATTGAATCGGGAAGTCAATGGGCGCGGTAATCGGGCGCTTCGTTCATTGACTCCTGGCGCTTCATGAATGATCTCTGGACTACGAGATTTCACTTCGTTTCATATTTATAAGTGATGACTTACGTAGTTGTGCATACACATGACAGTCGACGTTTGTTATTGAACGTGATAGAGAGTTTTTTAACTGGCGCTTAGACTATGTGGTTTGGTTTTTGATACCTACTCATAATATTGCTAAAAGTGAAATATTTAGTTGAGTTCTGAAGTTTTCGAAAGGTTTGTAGCAAAAAGCTTGTTAATTAATTTTTGATATTAATGTTTTTGGTCTATCGTGGGAAAGTCTCTTCATTTCTTATTTTATAATAATAATAATAACTGAATTAAAATTAATCTGTCCAGACTCTAGGCACAAAACAGATAGGTACAGAAATGAATCACATGTTTGTACTTCACTTTTCATACCTACCCTCGACGATCGCTCTAGGGTTGTCAACTATGGCTTATGCACAAAAAAACTATCGTGGTAATAACTTTATCTTTAAAAAAATACCGTAACCTTAAAAATAACCGGCCAGACGAATTAATATTAAAGTGGAGGGGGGTACTGAAGGGGCTATTGCAAACGCGCAGTACCCTTAATAGCAAAAAACTTATCCTACAAAACAAAATAATAAACCTGCCTACTATTACAATACAAAAAGTTTACAGAGCAGAAAGATACAAAATTTTTCGTTTGTCCATTTTCACCATCGAAAATCCCTAATAACTTCTAAACGGATTACCCTAGTTACACAATTTCCATTGCCCTATCCGTTTTAGACCTAAACCTATTAAATGACACAAAAAACAACACACTATCTCCACAAACAAAAAAACATTTTTTTAATTTACGTAAGGTGGCGTGAATTTACCTTACAAAAATTTAATTACTTCGTTTATACTGATTCAAAATACAAAACTATTATATAAATCGATCTTAGATAATATTTAACCAACCATCCACCGAACAGTTATAATAACTTTTTTTTTTTGCTCCATTATTGCACAAAAAAAATCACAGAGACGCGTCTCAAGCGGATGGCACTCGCGATCGCACTGGTTCCAACCGGTTCGAGATATTGTGTTCGTGAGCAGTGTCTATATGTGCGTTGTTCGAGTGCACTTGTATGTACGTAGATTGATTCATGTACCTATCTGTTTTGTGCTCTAGGCGTAAATAAGTTTTAGGATATAAGAATGTGCTTCATATCTTTATTATTATAAATATACGAACATTAAAAAAATAAAAAAAGAATAGGATACTCTCTAGAGTCTCCAAGGACGTACGGATTCACATACGTTAAAAATAAATATGTCTATTTTAAACGGGAAACGAGATCAAGCATGAACATATATATATTACACTGTGTTTATTTATGTAAAATATGTCTTCGCTACCGATTGACCATTAAATAAAATGAGCCCGTCCAAACCCAACATAATTAACAATAAAACCCATCCAGTCACCAATGAGCGAACAAATAATTGAGTGAAAAGTGGTATCATTACGGCATCATGTTTCTAGACAAGTGAGCGGCACAAAGGCGCTAATGAGGGGTTGGGGTGGGGGCTGAGGGGGGGCGCCCCCGACCGGGGTAAAGCTGTCAGCGGTTGATTTTTCCGCGTGTCGTGGGCGCTGATCGATAAGTCACGTGGCCCGCCCGCCCCTCGCTCGATAGTTAGCCGAGAAATCTCCCGCCACTAGTTTGTAAGGTTTTTTATGCGGGAATGCTTAGGTGTCGATGTGTCTATTGTCTTACTTCGTTTGTCTATGTGGTCTAGGCCTGAAACGGGAAAGTAACGACTGTAAATACATTAGTTGAATTTTTTTGCTGATAGTGTCAGATTTGGTTCCAAATTTAAAAAGTAAAAAGAATGGTTATGTGTTATGTGACATGAGTGGGAAGTTATACCCAATATTATGTTTTAATTATATTTATTCTTTTTTTATTAATTCTGAACTCGGTCGATTATTTATTTAGATTATTTTGCAGCGTAAATATACCGAACAACACTCTAAATAAGTAGGTCACCCGTGTGTTTAAAACTTCTTAAGTTGCTTTTCCGCCGATGGAACGAAGCGAGGATTGAACGTATCTTTTTTTACGTTAACTTTGAAGTTTGTTTTTTTTACAGCTTCAAGGGACTGTGTAGACCCGAGTATATGGTTTTAATTTCAACTCGATAGCTCCAGGCGTTCCCGAGGCGTTGTCTTGACAGACAGACAAACAGACAGATGGACATCGAAGTGATCCGTTGAAAGGGTTCCGTTTTTTTCCTTTTAAGGTACGGAACCCTAAAAAAGAATTAATTACAGTGGATAGTTCTGCTTCACCATCTTGTTTAGGTTTCCTAGTATTGAGTAAAATTACATATAATTTTCATCCATGATTAACACAACTAACTATGAGTTCCCTTGCGACCAAGGTGTTGTGACACATCTGATACGTCGGGGAATTTTCATTTACACCCTTTTATGTATTTGTAGACATATATATGTACAGTCGCCATCAGATATATCGGAGCGGCCAAAGTGCGCACAAAATCTGAACGCGTCTCTATTGTCGAGGCATTAGAGACGTGTTCAGATATTTGTGAGCACTTTGGCAGCTTCGATATGTCTGATGGCGACTGTTCATATGTATATCGTGGTCTAGTACCTATAGTACAAGCTTTTCTTAGTTTGGGAATAGATAGATCCGTGTGAAATTGTCCGCAAGTATTTAATTACTTACTAGCTGCCTACGCATGCTTATTACAATGAACCAAAGGGGAGTCGCCAGATCAAGTAGGTATAAAGTCAAAGTCAAAGTCAAAGTGATTTATTCTTCAATTTAGGCATATTACATGCACCTATGAATGTCGATAAACCACCACCGGTTCGGAAAGAAAACCTCTGCCTCGAGAAGTACCGGCGTAAAAAACTCGGCGAGGTGTCATTTTTTCAAAACAGTATACAATATATTATTTCAGTATCAGAGTATTATAAAATTTTAAAATTACATTGCTATAGTTGAAAGTCTATTTATTTTGCGATAGATTTCTAGTGCATATAGCCTATTTCAATCACGAAGCTCCATTCTAAATACTGATGATTTTTTTTCAAATCGGATGATTTGTTTCGGATATACATAGGTATATTACTCCCTACATACAAACTTACAACCTCACAAACTTTTACTCTTTATTGTACATATACTAGCTGCCAGCGTGGCTTCACCCGCGTATTGCAAAGAACGCAGGCAAATCCAAGGGATAAATTAAAGGAATATAACCATCCAGAAAGTCCAAGTCAGTAGTTCCGGAGATTACCCATTACATACAAACAAACAAGCTTACAAAGCTATAATCTCACAGACTTTTCCTCTTCATCGAACGAGCGCGCGAGGCGAACGAAGTTCTATGCTTGAGCATGTCCGGTGTCGGGTGTCTGTCACGCTGTCCGGCTGTTCTCCTCTATAAGTCACATTTCTCAACCGATTCGCGTGACTTTTTGTGAGCAGGTTTGTTACTTTTACAGTTTTTGTTTTACCGAAATTATTTTTTTTTAAAGGGTCGCGAATTCTACAGCCACTCTAAGGTACTTGAGGGTGATATGAATATGTTACGGTTTGACGCTCTGTAAAAAATAAAGTAAGGGCACGGTGGGGATAAAAATATACTATAAAAATATTACAAAATAACTTTGGTAATAATTAGAAACTATAAAAAAATCGGCTTTAAAAATAGTGGTAAATGACCATATTTCCAGCACGTGCGGTTATTATGGCCATCGCCAATTAATCTTCTTGCTCCGGCTTGAGGATTGGTTTTCGACCGAGACGAGCTTTCACAGTTTGCTTCAATCGTAAATATCTTTTATTCGTTCTCATTGGGACTTTAAATTATTTCGCGGCGGTTTTATTTTTTTTCGTTTTGCGATCACACTTTTGAAGATCCATATCCATATATAGCCACAACCTAAAATATGATATTTAATACAATTAGTTGGGTATTCCTTACAAAAACAACATAAAACAGGCTTACTATTTTCATAACGAACATATGGACACTAGATGTCCAGATGGACAGGTGCGACTCATCCCGAATAATTAGTTGACATGTCTCTTTTCGAATTTTGAAGGCTTTTAATGTTTAAATTTATTAATAAGGCCGATATATTGCGAATCGAACGGTGTTTTCGATCTGTCAAAACTCCGTCGGTAAAGCAGTCCCGAAGATACTTTGCAAGACACTTTTAATTACAGTGCCATCTATCCAGTTTGTGTAGTACTTTTTGGGATAAAGAGAAATGACTATATTAACCGGATGACCATAACCCTCAGGTACCTAAGTAATAGTTGTATAGATTAGATATAGATTATACTGTGTGAAAGTATCCTAGCACGTGTTTAATGCCTGTGTGCGGCCCGATGTTACCAGATGTAAGTAAGTTTTTACGAGGCCTGGAAGGCCAGGGTTTATTCGCATTGTTATACGTGTGTAGTGGCTCGTAAACTGACACCTGAGGTCTATTTGACTGTTTGAATTGAATTGGAAATGATTTGGTATTTATTGTGTCACGTAGAAACGATCGCGCGCGATAGGTCAATACAATACAAATCTAATTAATTTTTTTGATTTATGATTGAAAGTTATACATACTGAAAATTATGAATTTGAAAAATAGGAATTCAGTAAACTAATATGCATTTCTGTCACATCCTTATGACCTCATTATTTAGAAATCATAGGCATAAAGTCAGGATTTCGAATGTCAAAGCATTAAGAAGATATTTTCGTATTGTAAAAAAGCAGTCTCACTAGATATTATTGTCTCACCTCCACCCTGGTTTTGATATAAAAGCAATTAAGTTAAATATTTTATCAATGTTTTTAATGTTTCGTTTATTTGCAGTAAAACATATTTTAATGCATACAAATACGATTATACATAGGTAATACACAATCAAAATAATAGATAAAACTAAAGTACAAAAATGTCAATTCAATTAAAAATAACGGTTACACAGTTAGTGTCCCTAATTAAAAATCTATAGAACACAGATAACAAAATTAAAAGTGATAAAAATCAATAGAATACATACATATATCTACTTTATTTAGCTCAAAAAGCTTTAACTCCTATACCGTTCCAATCGAATTTTTCCTTTAGTAACCGAAATTGCAATGTAGGTACGAGACTGGGATGCTACTTACAAATTCGAATCATATTCAATTAAAATTTAATTTAACGTTGCGAGAATAGAGCCCTAGCAAAAACCTACATGAAAGCCTAAGTTAAACTGTAAACACAACAAAGCTATGTGTCAAATTACAACGGTCCACCCGTGCATATAAACAAGCATTTAATCTCTCGAAATATACCAGTGTAATAACGACTCTATTACTTAATGTATACGGTGGCAAATCGCTTGGGCAATGCTTGTGCATGTAACCAATCCAATTGATTTTGCCTACGGCGCGTAGGCCGCGTAGCGCCGTAGCACCCACCGTAGCGCTACGACAAATTGGACTAACGAAGTTGCGCTATATCCACGACCAAATGGGGTATCAATTGCAACTTAACAATCTGACTTTAGTTTGATACTCCCATTGCAACGTCGTTGCGTCTCGCTCATACCCAAGCAATCTCGCAATGAACCAAGAAGGTTCGCATAGGATATAAATACGTCAAAAGCGCTTTCGGGAATTGATCCTGAAACGACGATACGGGACGGTGGTAATATGAGTCACTGGAATCGCATTTCCATTAAATTAGCAAGTAGTTTAACATTTTGAATGTATACCCGAGTATAAGCGCTAAATATTTAAATATTTTTGCAACTAAAGTAGTATTCAAATTAATTCAATCTTAAATGCATGCAGTGTTTATCTGTAAGTGATTGTTACACTTAGCATATAATGCAACAAGATTCATGCTTGATTTGTCAGTGTAAACAATTGTTGGTGAACCAAATAAATAAATAAATAAGTAATTTATTATTTATTTATGTTTTAAAGTGGGGTTATACAACTATTGACTAACTATTCGCCACCACGCTTCACTCGTTACGCTACGCCGTGGTCCGTAGCAGTTTAGCGTACACTTTCGATGCCAGAAACCCAGGTGTAGTCGTAGTCGCTTTCCGCTACTTACGAGGAAACCACGGGGTTGGCTATGAGCGTAACGCGTAGCGATTCTTGGCTGTGAATGTGTTAAACTCCGTATGTAGCGAAAAGCGCCCTTAACCTAGCGCGATATGGGTGAATTCCTAACGCTCTATCTGTTTTAACGTACACGTCACGACTTAATTTTAAACTACGCCGTAGTGCAAACTCTGCTTAATCTCGTATGTAATGGAAATTTGACGTAACAACGCCTTAACGTAAATTTTATATATATAATATAGTTTTTATACTAGGTCGTTTTAATGTATACAATGGAGATAAATATTAATGTATTCAATGGAGGAGGAGGACAATATAATAATAATAAATAAATATTCAGGGACAAATTTACACAAAGCCAACTAGTCCCATAGTAAGCTTAATAAGGCTTGTGTTACGGGTACTAGGCGACGATATATTTAATAGATATAAGTACTTAAATACATAGAAAACATCCAAGACTCGGAAACAAATATTCATCACACAAATATTTGCCCTTACTACCTAGACTAATCAGTCGTCAACTAGGCTAACCGGTCGTCAAATTATAAATAAACACATGTTATATATTCTAAAGTATTTGTTTTATCCATATTTTTTTCGTTTGGATTTAACTTTTGTTTTTTATTAAAGCGTTTTATTCACCCGTCATTATCCTTTGAAATGAATCTGTTTGATTTCAAAACCAGAAAAGATTAAGATTAAATCAAATCGTATTCGAGCGAAGTCAGCGCCATAAAAATATTGAGACAATGCCACTTTTTTTTAGAAAACTCGACGCGTCCGTTAACCTTAGCAACAGTCATCTTTATACAGACTAAAAAAGTTACTTTCATCGATAAAATTTGATCATAGCTGCGCTTGAAGCGTTACGCCTTATTCTGTAGCAGGCTACGAATACTTTTTGCCAACTACCGTATTGATATGGCGATTGGCAGCTTACTACTATTCTGTTTATATGCTCCACGGTATTAGCTAGGGGTTAATATGTGCATGTCCGGATGACGGGAGGTAAGGTCGCGCCCCGCCGGATCGATGTCCAGCGAGCCGGGTGCACTGCGGGTGCAGTTGTGCAACTCACAATGTGTCTCGACTCGTCTCACTACTAGGTATATCTTAACAGGACTCCGTATCATTTTCAAGAAAAGTATTGAGCTCTGACATGTCTCTGTAATTAAAAATCAGTAAGACAGTTTTAATGAGGAAAACATTTTTAGTACAGTCGATGACAAATGTATGTGAACATTTTCACCCTATTCCGATGAATAAAAGGGGCACAATGCACAAAGAACCGATGGCCGTTGGGACGGAAAGGTTCTCGAGTGGTGACCAAGTACCAACAGGTGCAGCGTGGGCAGACCCCCCACAAGGTAAAGGTCGCGGGACTCCGCTGGATGCGGGAGGCCTATGTCCAGCAGTGGACGTCTTTCGGCTGATATGAAGAAGGTACTGAAATAATTGATGTCAACTCAATCAGCGACGTTTTTTATTCGAATTTACCATGAATATAAATAAAACAAGCGCGACACTTCAATGCGAAAAATCTCTGACCGACCCCAAGATAGGACATCAAATGTATACTTTTTTATTTATTTTCTTATAAATTAAAACGGTGGTGTACATTACACTGGACCACCTCAGGTGACTTGTTGGAAAGCGTTGTGAATACCAGCACAGCGCTCGTCTGTTACATCCACCGATTCGCTCCGAATCCTGCGATATTTGACGAGTTTCGTTCAGTTCGTGTCATTACAAGTATATGGCCACTTTTGTGCAAAGACAATGTCATCAGGTATTTCATCAACTAAATAGACAATTAACACAACGACAATTCACCATTTACTTCTAGGTCGAAAAGTAGAAATCTCTGGAAAGCATCGCAAGTTATTGATCCAGCAAAATACGTCGAATTGGAAATGGATGCTACCATTACCAGTGTCAGTTTACCACAGATATTTAAGATATTTTTTTTTGTAATATGAGACGGATTAAGGAAAGTGCCGTCCTTGACCCAAAACGTAAGCGAGGAAACTGTTTATATTTTTCAAAAATAATTGACGCAGCTGAAAAATTTCAAACTTTTTCTGGTGCTAAGGAAGGTTATGCCTACGAGTATCGCCAAAAAAATATCAGGCACTTCTGATATTTTCATCTATTCCCCATTGTTGCCAGGTGTCAATATACTCACCCCTCGAGTCAAGTCACCTGACAATAACAATTCAGTGTTCTTTGCTAGTTCTAGGTCCAGAAGTGTATGGTAAACTGTCACCGTCGATGACATGGATCCTTATCTTGACCACACTTGTGGAAAAAAAAATCTTATAAAAAAGAGGGTTCAATCTTCGAACTAACCCCATAGTAAGCTCAATAAAACTAGGGTTATGGGTTCTAGACGAAGATATAATTAATATATAAATAATTATACATAGAAAAATATCCAAGACTCAGAAACAAATCGTCGGGTGACAAGCAAAAAGTCACTAAAAGCAGAAAAATAATTTAAGAAATAGCAACTGTGCTGAATTAGTAATAAGGTTGAGTTTTCCTTTACCTCTTTCGTGTAATTAGTGACTTTTGATTGTCACCCGACGAAATATTCATGCCATGCTCAATATCACTATCATAATAAACATTTAAAAACGGACTTGTTGTGTTGGTTTGTTTTGATTTAATTGCAGTATTACATTTATATTGTGCATTTCAATTTGATATCATTGATAACAATATCAATATGTAGGTAAAGCTCACTTTTTCTGACACGATTGCTCGACGCCCTCGACGCGCGTGAAAGGGAACGAACACACGCTGAATATTTAAATCTCATTGCGATGCGAAGAGACGAACCAAATTGACCTCTAGTCTCACGTCGTCGTCCGCCAGTATTTTGAAAAGTTTTGCCGCATAAATGCTTCGATCAAAATTGTCACCTACATGTATTTTTTAATATTTTTTTAAAAACAATGTTCCTCAGTTTATTATTTACAGATATTTAATATAAAATGAACCTTGTTTACACCGTGGTCCATATTCCAATGCCTTTCAGCCATTGATTTAGAAAGTTCATTCCCATTTAGCGCCAATAACCACATACATCCTCAGAGCGTTACGCCCATGTTTCGCTACACATGGACATTAACACATTCACTACCAACAATTTCGTAGCACACGCGCGTAGCCAATAACATGGGAAAACCGTTTGCGGAGGAAATCACCTACGAGAAGAGCACCCACCTAGCAGGTTTCTCGCACTGAAAATTTGCTCGCGCTACACCCGCAGCCGATCCCGTGGTTTTCCCGCTAATTACCCTACGGCGTAGGCACCCGCTAGGCGGGTTCCTGGCAGTGAAAGTATTAAGCTGCAACAAACTTCGCCGTAGCACTACGAGCGTATGGCGTGAATGGTTTAATATGAATAAGAGTAGCATAATATACAATCAAAAGCTTAGTCCAAATATGTATACACCCATGTATGTAAGGCAGACGTCCTAGAGCTACTGGCCCATTACTTTAAATCTTATGTCAAAAGAATAGACGGGAACAATAGGTGTCAACTAGTAGATATTAAGGTGCAGCATTGGGACGTTTACCTTGTATTTACAGTTTATGAAAATGAATGAAGCCGCCTCAGTAGGCGAGGGCGCGTACTCGACACTTTGAATCAATACGGGGCACACCGCTAACGCGCCTTTGCCGTATGGGGTAGACACGTCCTGGGAGTAGATTTGAAGTTCACCATTCGCATTCCAATTTGATTTTGATTTAATTTAAACGTGCTTCGCGCGCTCGCTTGCACCCGCGGAAACGAACAATTTTGAATGCGGAAGTATGTCGCGATTTATGACTAAACGTATTGAATCGGGATCGCATTTATATTGGTCGCGCACTCTACGTCCTAGAAATGGACCTTTGATTTTAATTCAAATATTATATTAAAACCGTGCCTTGTCTGTTAGCGATATTTTATTAGTAACACTCTTCTATGTCACAGCTAGGCTTGGTAGCTTACGGTGGTTCTAGAATCCATAGTCGCGATATGTTAAATATAATTTTCAAAGACAAGCAAAGGCTAAAAATAATGATGTATGATGTTATGCTGTTACATCGTTACAATACCTATTCTAATAAAACTATAATAAAACTTATCATACATCTGTCAATTAATAGTGATCATACTTAGTTATGCTTTTTGGTTTGTATATTTAATATTTATATATCCTAGTTTTTTGTATATATGTTGTGATATTATTAGGTGCAATTTTTTATGTTTAAATTAACCCTTTTACTACAGACGATCTAAATAATTTTCGCTTTAATTTAAAATTCATAATTTCACAACTTGCGGAGTTAAGTATACTGCTTAAAGCCATCGAAATATGATGAAAAAAATCTAGTTAACTTTGAGTGGAAACTAGTTCGAAATTTTAACTGCCTTTCTTTAAACCCAGAATGACCTATATAACAAGCTAAAAAAATATCCATGGTACGTAACTACCCTTTAAAGAGTTTTACCAAACTTTGTTTTCAAGTTTTCACAAATTATTTTATGAGCTTCTATACTCTTTTGAAAAACTTTCCAAGCGCTTGTTCGGTTTTATTTTGCTAACCTAAAACAGTTTTTTTTGTTGAAACCATAAAAGGCATTCCGAAGTTTTTAACCGACTTTCAAAAAAGGTGAAGATATACGTGGTATGTTATGCAATTCCTCGATTGTTTTTTGAACGATTTACAATATTCTTTGTTTCTTGTTCAAAATAGCACATGTTAACAGGTTACCTTAGTAATGACGCATTTTTATGTATATTTATTTACGTTTGGTAATTTCTTGATTTCAGCCTCCTTTAGAATGTGGGCTGAACAATCGCGGGTCTTCGTACTGTGAACCGCAAATGTGGTCGCATTATCAGGTAATATGCGAATTTTTAAAATGTGTTTCAACCTGTTTGTACTTGTTATAGAGCATTTAGATGCTCTATTGTAGTGCTTAGGCACTATAAAGATTATGATGTACAATAGAGTCTTATGTTTTACCATTAAAATCCCGAACTCTATTTAAGTGTATGTAAGTGTTAAATAGTTAATAGTTCCCCTATTTAAGTGTCTTTCTGCTGGGCGAAAGCTTCCCCTCTTTCTCTGAAATTAGCCCTGATAGGCCTTAGGATTTACTGCAAGACGGCCACTGATGTAAACCCAGACCAAAATGAATATGTCGGGACGGCTTGGATACAAAGTTACAGACGTAAATTTATAAATACTTATATATATTTTTTGTATTTTTATACTATTCTGATTGATCACTATTACTCTATATTATCTCTACTATCTAAGAAATGAGTAGCAGTGGACCTCGCACGAGATAAACCACCCGTCTCTTTCTAAGTGTTTTAATTAGCATATCTTGCGCGCCAATCAGTTCACGCGCGGTCTTGTGCTAGTCGTGGTGGTATGTGTACCGACCATTTTCTTACTTCTGGCGCTTTTTACATTACTAAATTTATTATTCTTTTGTTTAGTTACCGTATTCCCGCAAAATCCATTATTACATTTATTGGTGTTTGTAGATGGGAGCGATGGGTAGTGGTTGGAGCGGCGCCGGCGCAGGCGGCGCTTGGGCGGCTCGTGGGGCGTGCGCGCGGGATCTACCACGCTATCCTCCCGACTGCAGGCCCACCAAGGTACGGTAGTTATACCTTGAACAGCATATGTCCATTTCTAGATTGATTTCTCGTCAGAACAAAGGTCAGCCTGTTCTGCCTACTTGTGATTTAGACTATCTGTATTGCTTAATGATTATCAATGAAATGTACAGTTATTTATCGACTACCCTCTTCCATTTCAGGGTTCCCAGCCGCATCTCCAAAATCAAATGTGCGCTTCCGAAGGCAGATCGACGCCCTATCCTGTGTACGAGGACTCTCCTTACAGCGGGCAGAACGGCAAGCCGAGCCCCGCGTTGCGGACGCCCGTCACGGAGGCCCGCTCGGCGCGGGTGCCTGAGCCCCGGCGGTCACCTCCTCCGGAGCCACGACCGCCGGTGGTGCCTCTGCCTGCTTTCCAACAGGCGTTCGGTTCCACTGAAATCGGGAAGTTCGCGGAGGCGTTTAGCCGCACGGAGGTCGCGCTCGAGGACTCGGAAAGCTTCGGCTACGAGTCGTTTCCCGAGTGGGATGCGCCGGAACCCCAGTGGTCCTCCCAGCCCGCAACTCGCGAGGTCAAATGCGAAGACAACTTCTGAGCTGTCTCCGCTCTAGTGCTAATTCTAGGCGTATGCCGACTAGTTAATTAGACAATGTTTAGTTCCACCACCTTGTTGCCAAATGATTAGAGGATGGAGTTCGATATCTTAGAACTTTAGGATGTGATACCAAATTTACAAACGTGTACGAATAATGAATCGGCCGGTAAAATAGTGGTGTGTCGTTTAATTTATATAAAGTAGAATAATATTATTGTTCCCTTTGACTAGTTTTAGACTCACCTTAACGAGATGAACAAAGTAACTTACTGATAAAGGGATTTAGGTATGTACTGCAATGCATAGTAGAACAAATAAATCATGACTAAATGTGCCTTTATTCGGAGAGCCCGGCCCTAGCGCGGCGTACCGCCCCGCGCCCCACCGCGCCGGCGTGGATGACGTCACACAATAGCAATTATTGGGACCAACGTTTAGACAAATATACACGACCCAGTCGCATGCACGACCGATGCACACATACACACACACACTTCAGAAACGTTGTTCTTTACACAGCAAGAACATTACAACACCAATTAGGATAGACAATGATCACCTGTATTTCTATAATGCTCTAGGACTAAAATGTACAAGAAACAAATGACGACGGAAAATAAGAAGATATTCAAGACGAAAACTTATTTTGAGTTGACGTTGGCAATGATCTTGAAACTGCATCGTCTGAACACGTTTCAAATATTCGTTCCGGACAAACCGAGGGGGCTTGGGCGACGCCGCGTGGAACCATATAGGAAACATTCGAAATTATTCAGGAAAAATATAAAGTCATGAATGTACGTAGGTATATTTAGGTAGTTAAATTTGATAAAAATTTTGAAGAGATTACACACTTATGAATAAAATGGCTTTTTAATTAAACGATTAGGGGTCCAACAACGTTCATGTAAAAGTTTCTGTAGTCATTGTGCTGATTTCGTTTAGAATCATCTGCGGCCGAGTCTCGCATAGATTCAGTATATGTATTTGTGTTACTTTTTTCAGATAATAATTCCAATAAGTAATGAGTTTATGAGTATGTTTAAGTCTCTGTGATAAATTGTTTTTGTTGTGTTGTTTCTAAATTGTACATGTTTACTGTTCAATTATATTTGTAGTTTCTTTATTATTTGGTACGAATTTGTTAATTGATTCGCACATTCGATTGAAATGTTTGTAAAACTTTAAACAAAGTTAGTTTGTGACACTATTATGATTAAGTCGTTACCGCGTTGACTTCTAAAATTGTTGATTTCCATGTAATGTATGTGCCACCTATTTGATAAATAATTTGGATTATTTGTTAACATTCGAATTGCTAACCGAGTCGTGGGGTTTTCGCCATTTCAACATTCGTATTAGTTATTTTCTTATGAGATGTTCACAACGAATGGAAATTCGGCGATTTTAATGAACCACAACTATCAGTGGGTATTGCGAGTAACGTAGGTTTAAATTGCGATGATGGAATCCCAAACAAGAGACAGTAAGCGCGCCGCGAGCGCCGACGTAACCACCTACTTCCAGTGGTCTTCTCTTATAGTTAAAGAAATCTTTGTGTACCAGTATTTTCGATCTCTTTCGACAAAAACAGCAAAATTAATGGAGTGCCTTACCTATTTAAATATGATATGAAATTAGGATGGATGAATTTTATTCTAGCATAATTTGATGAAACACCATAATATAATAGCATAATAAAACTTCCTTGAAACCGAGTAGGTATTTCATTAAATAGTAGATAATATATTGTAATGAATTTAACAAAAGTTATTTAATAATTATACATATAATTAATAACATAAATATGTACTAAAATAATTATTGTGTGCACTATTATTTGAAAGAAAATATATTTACGAAAACAATTTGTTAGTTTGTAAAAACGTAAGAAGGTATCTCGAGTTTCGTTTGCGTGTCTTATACTAATATGGTACCTTTGTATCTCTTCTTACTTCTTGTTTTTTGTATCTTAGGAGCCACCTATTTAATGTTTAGCAATTGATTGTATCCAAATTGCATGAGAGCGAATCTATATCAGTCTTCATCATACTCTATTAGGAAAGCTTTGAGGCTTAAATTTCAAACTTGTTTTTGTGTTTGTGTGTGACCACCTGACAGCTAAAGATACCACAGTATTCTGCAAAATATGAATATGTAACAACTAAAGGTCATCACGTACATAACTGTGCATATTGTGAGGTCCTCGGCAAAGAAGTTAATCCTGACACTTGTTAGTTCAGTCTATTTAATCTCGTTTACTTTATAAAATGTACAGAATGGACAGGTGTCTTGTTGACTGACTTCTTATTTATCGTGGGTTATCATAAGTCCTATGCCTATTAAAACAATTGCTTGGATGAGTGACATAATAAAGCATTCGGCCGTCACGTACAATTACAGCCACGTACAGCCAGCATCATAAACATGTATACATTCTAGGACCTTATTGCTTGGAGATAAGGTCGAAAAGTGTGTACATGTTAATGATTTTGACTGTACTTACAAACTTGCTAGTGAGGGACTAATATTTTCAAATGTAAGGCATAACCTCGATCATACTAGTTAATCTGGTAGACGTTTCTGTTACTTTGAGCCCTTTATTAATAAATTTTATTAAATCTTAACGTAGCCTGTGCCACATGATGTGTATATACAATATACATTTCCCTAGATAGTCCTATTGTTATTTATTTAATATTAGGAAGATCGTTTTTACTATAGCGAATGTAAAGATCATATTGAAATTAGGTGTTCCACAATAGAGCTTCCTAATACGATTATTCCATGATTTGTCTACCATCGGAGTTAGTTGTGTGTCGTCTTCTAATAGTATTCTAATTATGAATGTATGTTTAATAAAATAAAATAAAAACAATATTTGTACTAACCGATAATGGGGTCATATCAATCGTAAAAG
The DNA here is from genome assembly GCA_932294315.1 of Epinotia nisella. Taxonomy (NCBI): domain Eukaryota; kingdom Metazoa; phylum Arthropoda; class Insecta; order Lepidoptera; family Tortricidae; genus Epinotia; species Epinotia nisella. The sequence goes on from OW028681.1 coordinate 17,324,132, forward strand.
GGAAGCTGAAAACACATTATTTAATAGGAGCATGGATAAGGTATCTTTTTCTAGCATGCATGCGGTAACATCTATTGAATGCCTCCCGCTATATATAAAATGATGTGGAAAAATAGTATGGTAATGAATTAATTTTGCTCAATCTTGATCTTACACGAACTGTTAAAGTGAGGTAGGCTCAGGCCGGTTTGTGAAATTCCGATTCCATTTTTATCGAGCGAACATTATGTAATGGTGAAAACATTAATTACTACTTCCTCCTTAACATAACATTAGTACCTACTACTTCCTTAACATTATAAATTAAATAATGTTACGGTGATTACATAGAGTTCCCTCGAAGAAATCTCTAATGAAAAAAACACAAATAGGCCATCACCTATTGCACTATAAGTGGTATTTGAAATAATGAATGACTTATTTCCAACATCACTATGGGCATGATACGTTATAGTTATTTATGATACAAGTGCGGAAAGTAGGTAATTCCCAACGAGTGACGATGACCAAAAACACGACCGATCAAGGAGTGTTTTTGATCGACACGAGTTGGGAATTACCTATCCGCACGTGTATCATGCAAGGAAATAAAAATATATAAATAAATGGTGAAATTTTAACTGTCATGAAATCTCATTCTGGCACGTGTGTGGGAATATTGGCCCGAAATCCATTCCCTCACGGCCCCGCGTCGCACCACTCCGCCGCGTGGGCATAGACGAGTTCCCGTGTTTATGTTGAACCATGTAAAGGCTCACTTTCAGAGCAAGTGCATTGTAAATCACGTTTTCTTTCCCAGTCCATGAAATTCTACATGCTGTGACTGTAATTCGAAGCGCACGTATTAAAAGGCATTTCGTAAATGTTTAATATAGTGCATTCAATTCAGAGTTTTTTCGAACCATTCGTTGAATTCAGACAAAGTAAGAAAACCAATGAAAACACCATACGATAATTTATTATTGATCGATTGTTTGGGACGTGAGTTTCAAATCGTTTTTTTTTTATGAAAGTTCAAAGAATATGTTTATTACGTAATAACACGATATACATACACTGTGTGCTCGTAAGTACTGTAGTGAATAAATATCATAACATGCTAAGATAGAGTCGATCAAATGAGCTCTGGGGACCAAGTTTTGACTTTCGAGTGCTGGAAATCAAAAGCGAGCGGTAGAAAATAATCGCATACGAAAATTTGTCACGATTATTTTCGCATACTCAATAATCTCAACTCTTCATAGTAGTGCACTCTTGATAGAGTGCTCGTGGTCATATCACGGTCGATTTTTGGATTGTGTCTTCTGTGACCGCTTTGATGAGGTCTGTCCATCGTGTTGGAGAGCGCCCGTGAGATCTTTTGCCCTCGACTTTCCCTTGCGCCACCAAACGTTCCATAGATTCCTCGGGTTATATGCCCGACAAATTTTAGGATCCGCAAATCCGCATCTGCACTCTTTGATGTTGAGTTCTTTCAGAATCGAAACGTCGGTTCGGTGCGCGGTCCACGGGATTTTGAGCATTCGCCTCTAACTCGATATTTGTAGCGCGCCAATCCTGCGACGGTCCTGCCCAATAATATGTATTTTTGAAAGCTAGTGATTGGTTATTTATACTTTTAATACATGTAATATAAATAAAACGTCATTGGAAGTTGTATTAGTAGCTAAAATATTAACATTTAAGTGATTTTTTGTGTATAATCGTTACATAACAGAAAAAAAATAAGAGCGTAGTAAATAAAAGATAACGAAACGTTTAGTTTCTCACCGTTATATTTATAAACACAATAAAAATGATGCAATTCGTCAGACCAACTTTCTATAGTTGGAATTAGACAGCAATACATACCTTTCAAAAATAGCATTTCATTGTTTTTGACAGTTTTCGACTGAAAAAGTCGATGGCTTTAAAGTCAAAAATCGGTCCCCGGTTCGATTTTACTACTATACTCGTAGTGAGAAATCGATTTCGCGGCATAGTAAGAACTATCAAGAGCATTGTTTTCTTTGTTAAGTTATTATATTAGTTAACTATTAGGACAACAAAAATATAAAATTGTTGTCGCAGTGAAGTACTGAATGATTTTTGTAATCTAGTTATATTGATTACCTTGTAAATACTTATTATATTTTAAATGTTTCACTCATATCATTCTAGAGAAACAGATTTATTAGAAAATTGTAAGGTTTTAAATTCATGACACTGATATGTTTGATTTATGAAAGTGGATTTACTATTTAATAAACATATTGTACCTACATAATTCACTAGTTTTTCATTTCAATCTCACATTCCCTAAATCCTGGTTTGCAATTGGCTTTAAAGTACTTCAGGTGAAGTAGGTTCAAGCCGATTTGTGGAACTTTCAGTTCTATTTTCTATTCAGCAAACTTTTTTGTGGTTTCCCTCGCAAAATAAGTGATTCACGCTATGAAAAATTAACCCTTATGGTGCGACTCCGTCCGTCTGTCTGTCTGTCACAAAGTCAAATATCTCCGGAACGACTAATGCTATCGATTTGAAATTTGGAATAGTTGTAAATAAAGCTAATCCTCGTGCATGGAAAATGAAAATAAAATTAATATATACTTTTAATTTGTATAAAAAAGGGCGGATAAGAGGGGGGGCAAAAATTCAAAGTCTAGTTAGTAGGCCAAGTGAGGTATCATATGAAAGGGCTTGAATTGTACATTCTAAAACAGTTTTAATTTTTTTTTTCTAAAATGGTAAAATTTTGATTTGTAAAGAAAAATTTTGAAAAAAATACCATTCCCCCCCTTATCTCCGAAGTTAACCAAGCGAAAAATTTGAAAATAATATATATGATTAATATTAACGTGAATATTACCGGAGAAGTAAAACGAGACCTCTATCTAGCGTAATTTTTTTTTTATTCTTCAAAAATCATATCTTAATATTGTTTGTAATTTATTTCCTTCTGTGTTTCATTTTTAGGGTTCCGTAGCCAAAATGGCAAAAACGGAACCCTTATAGTTTCGTCATGTCCGTCTGTCCATCTGTCCGTCTGTCCGTCTGTCCGTATGTCACAGGCATTTTTCTCGAAAACTATAAGGTGTATTTGAATAAAATTTTGAGGATAGGTGTGTTTTGTTAGCCGCTACATAGTTTTGTAATTAAAATTACTAAAATATTTTTTTTTAGGGGTGCACTCCATACATAAAACTGAAATTCAAAATTTTTTTTTTCATTTTAAGCCCATGTGTGGCACATCTATCGATAGGCCTTTCAAAATAAATATAAGGTTTCTCAGCAATTTTTTTGATTAAGTCAATAGAGTCGGAGATAATCGTCCCGAAAGTCACTAAAATTCTGTCCCCCCCCTCTAATTTTTGAACCGTGCATTGTAAAAATATGAAAAAAATCATGGACGTAGGGCTTATTAAATTCTTTCAGCGAAAATTGTTTTGAACAAGATCGGTTCAAAGGTTTTCGAGATATTGCTGAAAAACTGGCTTCCTCAAAGAAAAGGACGTAAGTGCCGTAAAATTTCTGTGACGATACGACCTTTTTAATAGGCACGGAACCCTTCGTTTTGCGTGGTCCGACACGCACTTGGCCGGTTTTTTTCCTTCGAATGCGTATGAAAGTGTTCTGAAAGTACCTTCTAGCAAATAATAAAAGAGTTAGCGAAATTAATTCACTTGATAAAGGATTATCGCTGAAAAACCAACATACAGTAAGGGAAATGTATTAACGTACCACCGTAGAACCCTATCGCAATAAGGTGACATACCACTCGAGTTCAAACTCTTGAGTGACGGCGGTCTGTCAATTGCGACAGGGTTCTACGGTGTTACGTGAATACATTTCCCTTACTGTACATACCGAGTTCATTGGTCGCGCACATTGACGTATAATAAAGAAAATAGACGCACAATGTCGAACAAAAATTTCAAGAAATGTGCCCCAATTTGACAACTCTAGCTATATTTCAGTTGATGCCAATCGCGTTTACTTATAACCTGCGTTGAGATATATGCTTCATATAAAAGAGAACTTAGTGTTTTAAGTTGTAAGGGCCATATTAGCGAATTGGCATCAAACAGATTAAAAACTTTTAAGTTTATTGAGATTTTATCATAATGTGACTTGATTGCTCACGTCAAAACTAAATAGCGAATGAATAGAGTCGCATTATAAAAATATTTTAATAATATTGTATAAACAATACAGTCATTTGTAAATGATTGACGAAGTATGTTGCGGATTTTTGCTGTTTGGAAGTGTTTTACATGTCACACTTTAAGGAATAAAATCTATAATATTATATTTATTTAAACAGGAAAACGAAAAACACAAATAAATCATGATTATTTATTTTTACAAGCAGGCAATACCCAAACAATTAACACTTTCATTTTTTTTTATAAATACATATACACAAAACATTATTCGGCATGACGTATTATCAGTGCAGCTGTCAAACTCCTTAAAAATTCTACGCACGACTAGTGAAAAGGGAATAAGAACTAGGTATGTAGATCATTTTAGCGTGGTATATTTGACGTATCTAATTAGTCCCTTTGCGACGTATAATAATGACTTACAATCTGAATATCAATTTATGTTTAGTTTAACATTTATTTTTACAAGATTTATATATACTTAAAAAATAAACACACGACGAAGTCGTCACCACTCTTCGTCGTTGATGTCTCCTATCTCGTGCTATAAGCATATAACTGCGGCCTACTTTGCACATCGCTAAGGATTTCTCGGGAATCTTAAATTGAAAACCACAAATAACGTAACTGTACTATTCCATAAAAAAATCTAATAAGTAGGTACTGACTCCTTAGGTTTTTGTTCCGTGACAATCTGTCATTTGTACTAAAGAAATTATTTATTCAAAACCATGAAATGCCAATGAGTTTACATGAAATTCTTTACGCTATCAATAGAACTTAGTTAAAGAAATATATCCAATCCTTTTGTATTTTTTTTCTATTGCTATATTTGCTATTAACGAATTTTTTCACAGATCATTTTTGTCATTTTTGACAACCGTCAAGTCTCACGGTCGAAACCAGACTAAACGCAAAAGAGCCGCAAGTGTCGATCGCGCGGTTCTTTTGGACGGCCACTTTTTTCGGATGATTGTGTATCTAGTTACTTATACTAAATCAATGGTCGCGCAAGTTAGTAACAAAATGCACCGATAAATGGCGCTGTAGGCAGAGATGGGCATTAATCGATTAATATTTTAGTTAACTAATCAATCGACTAAAAATATCAATCGTCATTTTTTAGTTGCAACTAATTTAGTTGCGATTGAATTAGTTGTGAGAATGTTCGACTAACAACTAAATTAGTTTTAGTTTCAATCGACTAAATTTCACGATTAACTCTATATTAAAACTACGTAGTCGCTCGTTTTTGCATTTTTTATCTTACAAGTAACTACAAGTAGGTATGTATGTAACATTGGAGGTACTCGTATGTTGTATGTAACACTTGTAACTATGTTAGTTTGGGTAGAATTTTGCGACTTATTTTGAAGCAGATACTTGGATACTTATTTTGAAGCAGATACAACCGATTGAGCTAAAATTATGTATACACATTTAATTTGAAATGCTTGAATGACAATGCAATATTATGGTCCATAATATTATTATCTAAATATATAAAAGAAGAAAATGACTGACTGACTGATCTATCAACGCACAGCCCAAACCGCTGGTTCTAGAGATTCCAAATTTGGCATGTAGGTTCCTTATAAGTTGTAGGGGTGCACTAAGAAAAGATTTTTCAAAATTCAACCCCTACGGGGGTGAAATGGGAGTCCAAAGTTTGTATGGAGAAACAAGACTATTTTATTCGAACCTTCACAGGATAAATTAGAAAACACGTGTTTCAGGTTTTTTTGAAAATTCAACCCCTAAAAGGGGGGAATGTGATCACAAAATCTGAAAATCGACATGGGTGTCGTTTCTATGGTTTATAGAGTCGCTGATTACAAAAAAAAAACAATTTTAAAATCCAACATGGCGGACGTGAAATACCATTTCCCCCCATTGGGATGCGATGGGGTTGAAATGTTTAAATATCAATATGGTTGTCGTTTTTATGGTTTTTTGGGACGTTAATTACGAAAATGGCATCGATTTTGAAATTTAACATTGTGGACATAAAATTTTTTGAAAGTATTTGTGCCAAATTGCAATTCAATTCGAACATAATGTTTCATATACAAAGTTTGATTTATTATAACTGGGTCGTTCTTCTTTTTTACCGACAATGAACCAAGGTTTTTCTGTTTTTTTGGTTTTTGAACTATCGAAAATTGTGCTTTTGAAGTGCGATTTAAAAAAAAATGCATAGGTTTCTTCATTAGAACTAATTAAAGTTTCCTTTCTGGCCAATATAAATATTTATTTACGGTTGGTTTCTAAAAAAAAACATGTGACTAAGTGGACTCTTTCAGTGGGGACAACATTTTGTTTTATCACTCTGTCACGGCATTCTACGAAAAAAAAAACATAAAAAAAATGCTAGATAGAGAAAGTGAAATATTCAATATCACTAATTAATAAAATAATATGGACGTTCATTCGAACATTATAAAACCGTAAACATCATTACTCAAATGAGATGCCGTAATAAGACGAAGGACAGGCTATTGTCGGTCGAAAAGAAGAACGACCCAACTGTGTTTTTTAATTTTTTATCTTATCACCTATGAACATGTTATTGTATAAACAACGTTGATTTATTGATAATTTTTGCTCTTACTTATTATTTTTTATATTGCAAGACAAACCTTATATAGTTTAACTAATTACGTATCATGGTTGCTTTTATATTTAATATACAAAGTTTGATTTATATAATTGTGTTTTTTTTTAGTGTTATTTCACTAATGCACAAAGTACCCAGTTTTTTATTACCCTTACATAAGATAAATTTAATCCAATTTCAGAGAGATTAGTAGCAAAATAATAGTTAGAACAGAGATCTCACTCCTTAGAAATGGTCAAAATATCGTAAATAATACATGACTATTTTATTTTTAAACATACGTTAAAATGTCCTAATCAGTCTGTCAACATAGCCATACCGAGGTTTTCTATTCAATTTGCTTCTAACATTAGTCGCAAAGAATTTAGTCTAACTAATTAGTCGATTACAAAATTTAGTTGTCCGAAATCAATCGGCAACTAATTTAGTTGCAACTAAATTAGTTGCACTCTGTACAACTACAATTGATCAATCGTCGTTTTCAATCGTCAATCGCAACTAATTCTTGTAATTTTAGTTGTTAATCGTTAGTCGATTACATTTTGCCCATCTCTGGCTGTAGGTACTCATGACTCTATGCGTTGTTAAGATTTTTCCAAAAATTAATGGGCGGGGTAAGACTGGTGTGTTGTATGATATTTCGTTTGGAACCCTCGGTGCGCGAGTCAGACTCGCACTTAACCGGTTTTTTTATTTTATTTATATTGAATATTTTAAAGCAAATGTAAATGAACCTAAATAAAGATAAAAAAAAATATATTTATCTGGACTTTTTAGGAGCTAATTAATGAATATTTTTTTTGATGTCTGATTTTTTGTTGGATTTTGCCTCTAGGTAACTATTTAATTGATAATATATCCGTTACATTAAAAAAAATTGCTATTTTAAATTATTTCCAAATTTGACATTTTTTCCATACAAGTTGTCAGTTCATTGCCTGGACTAGTGATAAATGACAATGATAGTGCTAAAGTAATTTAGTGTCTGTCACAGATTTATTGAGAGCACTGATCTGTGTTTAAACAAACAAAAGATTCTTTTCTACCAGCGATGCACGGTGAACAGGCGAGGCTGCCTGGAACTCAAATTGCATAAATTACTTTATTAAGAAAATTGTGTCTCACCTCGCTGCAGCTGGTGTACTTTTTTAAACAATAATATTTATGTAGAGGTAATACAATGTGTGTCATTCTGTCAGTTAAAACTGTTGGTTATTTTGGTATACATACAGCAGTGGCGAAACATCCATAAAAAACATAGAATACTTACTTGAAAGTAAATAGTATTTTTTTATCACCAAGTAGATCTTGAAGGTAAAGTGGGCACGACTAATTTAGCGTTCTTGTTGTTTGTTCAAAGGGTTGAAATTAAGGAATAGGTAATAACATAAAAAATATACTCAAAAGTTGTATTTCATATTTATTCATAAGCAATAAAAAGTAATTTTTATATTTGTCACAAAATTTAACTTAACGAGTAACTAATGAAATGATTCAAATACATACATCAATTTACAAATATAAAGACAGTTGGCGCTTTGACAAACTGCGGCCATCGAGTGCACAGTGTTCACATTTCAGGAAGGGTGCGTGCACTTTGCTTTCCCAAAACATGTGAAGGCACTTTTAATTTTAGGCTTTCAAGTAAAATGAACGATATTGAGCAAAGTATCATTAGGCACCGAAGAATTTCGGCGTCCCAAGGCAAAGGATCCAAGTGTTAGCAACCAAATTATCGTAACAGAACACAAATAGGAAGATCAGTGATTCTTTCAAGTCTCAGTTTTGATACTTCACTAAGTTACTTCAGACAGCTAATGTGCACAATCAGTGGCGTAGTTTGTCAATTCACAAAATTATTACTCCATTACATACCGGCGTCGAAAATTATTCGTGTCGAATACAAAATATAAGTACACATGCGAAAACGATTCACTTAGTACACGATGCACAAAAGAAACCGCGTCGTAAACTATACAACGCAAACTTATAAAAGTTCAATACTTATTAACATTAGTTACCTTCGTACTTTACTTCAATAAGTCTTTCTAAATATTCACTCGTTTTCCCTACGTTACTTTCAAATGTCATTGAAGTATGAAATACAATCGCAATTAATGAGCTCATTTTTTTTTTCACTCATATTTGTTTATTCATTTTATTAATTATATTTTCTTAGTATAATAATATCTATAAATTGATTGTATAAGTTCGTAATTATTAAATTCGAATATTTTAACATATGTATATTAATAAACAGGTTTTATTTCAATAAATCACAAAACAATAATTTAAACGGCACGTAAAGTTAAAATATATTATTACTCATTATGTTTTGTGGTCATAATAATAAATAATTGCGCAATCTACATAGTAATATTAATAAATATACATTTTAATGTGAGGTAACTGTAAAATATCTTCAACATAGGTATTAGGAAAGAGAGCAAGAAATACTACGAGATTTGTCCCGGACGACCGCTCCGTCGGTGATATGTCCCATGTGACGTTCTCTCTGTTAGTGGCACTAGCTATCTTTTAAACCTCTCGTTCCATTCTCGCAAAATTCTAGTCTATTATTGTTCTAACTAAAGCATATCTCCATTTATATCCACGAGCGATGCACTTATTACCTACCTACATTGGAATGTTCAGAATAAACATAATCAATTCAAGAAATGGTTCAGGATAAAGCTTTAGAAATTAAAAAGTTAAGAATACGTTAATGAAAATGATTCAAATGTATAAAATTCACCGTAGATGTTGACGAATTTAGTGTTAGCAAGAAAATGCTAATTTCAAACGTTGCTGTGCACAGTTTGAATCCTTTTCGTTGAACTACCGATTTCTTTAAGCTAGCCACTAACAGGATATTGAAACGTAGCTCGTTTCCCTTGCGAGCATAACAGCAGTCTGACGAGACGGAGTGACTTTACTGGTATAGTTCAACCAATCCATGATGTTAGACACAACAACTACCATAAGAATACTATACAAACAATACTTCCGGCTATATTTTGTTTTATTGCAAAATAAATTAACCAAAAAGTGTATAGGAAAGATGTTACATTTGCCTAGCCTATGATACAACTTTCGAACTTGATCACGAAGAGAAATTATTATCAAAACTACCTAGTGTACTTTTCCATTAGGGTGTGTGCATTTTGAACTATAGGGTAGTGAATTTTGCATTGCAAATGCGACCAAATGAAACGCAAGTACATTACAGCTAACTACTCTTACCATACAAGTATTTATTTATGTTATCTTGTCTGTGAGTATTATAAAGCATAGGTAGAGCGAGTACCTAATTTGGCACAGAAGTCCGCTCAGGAAGAAGAACACTCTCTTTAAATCCTACTATACACAACAGAAGTAACAAAATGAGTCACTTTTAAAATACTAGGTAAATATAATGTCGCTAGAGTCTTTATTGGATATCTCATCAGTTTAATTGGTTTAAAATATAATACAATACAAGATTTACTTTATACTACCAGTGGAACAAAAACTGGAATGTCACTTCAGTTTTTGCCTGAAATTCTATTGATATTGTCATTTATTTTATATAAGACCTATTTAATAGCGCGTCTGTTTCACGGGTGACTCGGGTCGAGACGTTAGCGGGTAAAGAAAGTGAGTTTAACGTTGTAAGCACGCTGTCACCCCAGACGTTTAGCAAAACAGCAGCGCAATCAACATAGCATTCAGCTAAGATAGGTCCAAATGAAACTTAGCTTCTATCAGTTAAACGGTACCTACATATTTTTATTTAGATGTGACAGTTGTAGGTAAGTTCTAAGTACGATAAGAAGTGCATTTACTAGGAAATATTAAGGTACGATTTTGTATTGTGGCACAGCTGAGTTTGACTTTCAAGTTAAAAGTAACTTACAGAATAGGTATTCGACGACAAATTATATTCCTAAGTGCGTACACGCGGTTCCGCACCCAGTCTTTTGATACTGGAAGTGCGTGTAGGAACACAACATGTTTTGAGCTTTCTTTTCAGGAAAACAAACATGTATTTGGTAACAAGACCACGTGTTAAAATATATATATATTATAAATTATTAAACTTAAATTAACTGGAACAGCAACTCGATGCACTACAGATTTCCAACTGACACGAGTCATGTGATGGTTTACAGGGGAACAAACAAGTGCGTACAATTCATTATAATTTAATCACTAAATATTTATGTTCGACTCGAAATTAAGTTGTGGGTTCACTAGTCAATATAAAATATTCTATAACAAGACATAAGTTATAAATATCAAGAGGAATAAAATAGTTTGTGCCGAATTAGGTTAAGATAAAACAAGAAAATCGCAGAACCAAACAAACATCGTATTGGGATTGTAATGACACACTGAAGAAAAATATCGTTACGTTATTGTTGTTCTCAATGGTAAAAAAGGGATTCGATTTAATGAGGTGCTAAAATCAGCCCAATTGCAGGCATTGATTATAATTCACACACTTTAGCCCACTAACGGGGCTGGCGGAGTGGAGAAATTTTGATAACTACGAGCGATTGACCCGTAGGAACTTCGAGTCCATCGAACGTTCCCCGGTCGGAATCGGTCGAGGTCGTACGATCGGGAGAGGGACAGGACAGCGTGGTCGCGGCAGCCTAGTGTCGGTGGTCCGGCGCGAGCGACTTGCGGCTCGCGGAGAGGTGGTGCGCGCGCGGCGCCGGGCGCTGCGAGCGGGGCAGCGTGGTGGGCGCGGGGGGCGCGGCCCCCGCGCCCGCCCCCGCCCCCGCCCCGCCGGCCCCCGCGCTCGCCTCACTCAACATGTCGCGCGGTTTCCACACGGGCGATCCTACAACAATCAAACACCAAACTCTTTAAACACTTCCTCTTTTCAGTCGACGAATTTTAAAAATTTAGATAGACAATTTTGCTCCGATCACCAGGACATCGCGGCGGCAAAAGAGTTGAATGTTTGATGAATGTTGTCGTAGGTGCTACGCCCTGTTATGGTGGATTTAGACCGAGCGAACGAACATGCATCCTGGTAGCAACAATCAGCTGTGAGTGTGGAAATGATCGTTCGTTCGATTGGTCTAAACGCGCCATTAGAAAGCGTGCGAACATCGAGCTACACGGGACACTTGACTCCGTGGGGTCGAAATGCAAACTAAAATTTCGGGGAACGAGCTCGCTAGTGGCCGACGGGTTCTACGCCGGTCAACATTATCATCGAACATTCAAATAATATCACAACTACACAGTACAATTTTACGACTATAACAGTACGACTACTTGTTCACACAGTAGACTATATACCTACTGTGATAAATATCGACTAAAGTCTAGAGTGCAGCCTTCGAAGGCGTCGCCTACTAGATCTAACACCAGATATCCACGTTAAGACTCTTACTGAGTATATGTACTTAGATAAGTGCGTATTGCGTATCGATTGAGTGTCGGTGAGCTAAGTAAAGCGCTAGGTGATTAACGACTGTGGGTTTGCCTATTTATTTACGTACGTACATATTTCTATGGTGACACCATTTATTAATTTTACGATAATTGTGATTAATTTTATTATTATCCTGGCTACAATTTTATTAGCTATATGTAAAGTTGTTTAATGTAATAATGCGTTTAATATATCATAGGTGGACATAAGGTGGTTACGTTATATTCACTAGCAGGTGTTAGTACTGCCGGTTATTGCAAGGAAAGATATTCGCAATGACGAATTTTGATAAATTTATAACTTCTTTAAAATAAATAGGAATGTTTTCTTGTTGATTTTTATTTCTGCGTAAAAGGAAGTTTAACAGTTCACACGTTCGATGCCAAGAAGCAGCTTGCTGGGTCCTCTGCTTCTAGCGAGTTTTCATTGTAACGCGCACAACCCATTGCAATAGGTGCTCCGCGTAGCTCTAAGAATAGATTGATATTGAATGTGTTAACGTTTCCAGCACACATTATAAGGGTAAATATCCACCATAGATGTGCAACGATGTGTTTTCATATATTTGACACCTCGCATGCTTGACAAATAGGTGTCAAATATATAAACTCTAAGCTTCACACACGTCTCTAGTGGATATTCAGCCTAAGAGGATCACCAAATATTCGCTACAAACTGGAAAAAACCCACTACAGTACAGTAGGTACAGTAGTTCTTTCAGCTGCGTGCTCGATGAGAAAGAAAATTATGATAAATAATGGCAAAGAATTTCATAATTTCCAAATGCAAATATAAACATAAAACTATTAAATTGAATTCATAAAAGTGGAAACCGTTGCAATACCAAGCAGTACTAACTCCAGTTCACATATATCAAGGACACGATTACTCACATAGATACACATGTATAACTGGTAAAGCTATAAAACCGATAATATCTTATTTTTATTAGGAAATTGAGCTGGTGCAGAAGGAAACCTCAGAAATAAATTAAGTCTCATTAAATATAGGTACTTCGAAATGGAAGACTTAATGGTTTAAACTATACTTAGGCCCTTTACATAATAATAATTTGTTAACCTATCAATGTAAGTTTAACATTCAAAGTAAATCGAGGAGAGAGAGAAAGAGAGACTAAGACAAGTGTGACTAAAGGGTAACATCAGTACGATTCCACAGCCATTATTATGTAACACTTAGCACTTGGATTATCTAGAATTATGTTTATAATTGAATATTACGCTTAGTATTGGGTGTAAATTACCTCGTCTAACTACTTTTTAAACTACTACGTTCACATAAAACATGAAGCCACTTGACTTTGTGGTAAGGCGCAATGCACGCGAATTGCCCTTGTTGCTCCAGGTTACAATTATGTTATTCAGTCATACTTACCCAACGAGGGTGTTCGGTACAGCTTAGCACGAGAGCTCAACAAAAGGAACTGGCGTACAATGCGAACATCTGCTTTAAGCTCCGTCGGTGGAGGTAGGTATACATTTACTTATTCGAGTCATATTGTTCTATAAGATCTCCATTCATTCACGACCTACGCTATAGATAATACACTATTTATAATCTTTCTAGAACTTTGAGCTAGTCTTACTGTTTTTGACTTTTTTTGGTGTTAATTCCAAAAACTAAATAATAATAAATATCTAAATTAACGGTAAGGTAACAGTTGTGAATTACAGATATAAAAAAATATATTAAAAAGGTAAATTGACCTTTTATCCTTCACTACTCAATTCCATTAATTATGATAGGACTGCAGGTACCTATACACCGTTTGCTGCTAACGTATACATCCAGGTACAAAGTTAGGATCTAAGTAGGTTTCGGATAAAGCTCCAGGATCGGTTTCAGATTGTAAAATATGTAAGATTAACCACTTATTGATTGACATCTAATAACCAGTCATTGGCACTGAGTGTGTTAGACGATTATCGTCACTATTGCCTTGTCATAAGATTGAACGTGCCAATAGCTGAACTACAATATATAGTCATCAACCATCAACAATAATTAGGTTTACCTTACAATTTAAAAATAATATATTCCTGCACACATTAAGGCAGTCGTGTAAATTTAAACTGAAATATCGGTCTAAATGAGGCAAAAGAGTAGGTGGCTGGAAGGTTTACAGTCAGGAAAAAACACCAATAAGATTGGAAGGGCAAAAAACCAATCTCATTAGTGGTCATTTTCCTAACTAGCTGACTACTCAACTTTCTGCAAAAGCAATTATTTTAGACGGGTTATTTTCAGACCGATAGCAGGATTTAGAACACAATCAACTAGTAAACAGTATAAATAATCAAAACTCATTCAGAAATACCGTTTGGCATCTGCTTAGACGTGTATTTGATCGAACTCATTATAATCGTAATGACGGTTGTTGGCGCAATGGTCTCCAATTGGCATGTCCTCGAGAGTTTCGATGCTGCTTCTGTCTGAAGAGGTCAACATTGCGTGATGGGCAGTCAAAGACTTTCGTCTTGACTTAGGGGACTTGCCCCTAGACTTATGCTAGGAGGTTTTGCTTTGCTTTTTACCAGAGAGGTAACACTGGACACATGTCGGGTGTTCAATAGCTTTAGTAATTGATTCTGTTGATTTCGATACAACTATACCCATTTTGATTGCTTTGTCTTCTGCTTTGGCAAGTTGGGAGTAGTGCGTCATTCGGTCCAATGAGTTCGTTCCAAGTCTAGCCAGCTTCTCTCCACCTGACTTCGAGGACCGGCGGCTCACGTTCGGTGACTTGCAAGGTGATCTGTCAAAACTGGCCTGAGGGGTTCTCATTATTCCCTTTTTTGGAGCCGGTTTAGGGGATCGCGACCTGTCCATGCTGTTCTCTCGAGATTTCATAATGCTGCCGCGTGGAGATCTAGAGCCATCGAAACTTTGTTGCGGGGAGCGAGACTTGTCAATTGATCCTCGGGGTGATTTAGACTGGTCGATGCTGCCTCTAGGTGATCGGTGAAGAGTTTTGCTGTGCTTCAAACTCGATTTGTTAGGTGATTTACAGACGATTACTTTCGTAACGCGATCACGGTCTGGCGACGTGCGATCTATGGATCTGTTCGGTGACTTGTCCCTATTGATACTACTGCCGCTGCACGAACGAATAACTTTCATCTTTCTCTCAGAGGTCGTGGAGCTTTTTCTTTCTGGGGAGGACTTAAGTGACTGCGACTCCTGCTTACCCAGTTCTTTGACCATGGTGGGCTGGTACTGCGTGGGCTGGTGTGAGGACTGGATCAGCTTGGCCTGGCTGCCCGTGCTGCCTGCGCTCAGCGTCGACGTCGTGCTGCGAACCGCATACAAAGTAACATGAGCACATTTCTCATACACAACGTAAAGCAGTCAGTAGTGACATATGTATGAGTAAAATCAAGCAAACCTACATGAATTTAGAGCGCGTGGAAGAAATTAAAATGATATTAAAGTGTAAAGAGTAGCCAATTCGAATTTGTGTAGGTAATGACATGTGTTGAAAGTGGTTAACCCATACATATGCTGGTACCTTAGTGTCAGATGGTTGGGAGTTCTGCCTAACCCTCGCTTGGGAGGAGGTTGCGGGTGCTCGTCCTCTCCCTCGGACTTGGAGCCGGGGTCGGACTTGTCGGCGTCGGGCGGCGGCGGCGGCGGCGCGCGCTTTACACTGGCTTGGGTATCTAGTGGGGAAGGAGAAGGAATGGACCAGTGTTAGTACCATTAGTGAGCCCATGCGCTGGTGAATATTAGTTCATTGTAAGGCACACATACACAACGATACGAAAAAGAAATACCAATATTTTATTCGTCCTGCGTCTCATTGAAGCTTCCCCAGCCTCGCTCATTTTTCCACGACAACCATGCTAGGTGTAAAAGTTTAGTTAAGGTTACACGTTTCCCTGCGTCAATTGGTCCAGCATTCAGGGCGTGAGTTACGAACACACTAACATTTACAACTACATGATAGGTAAATAGTAAGGATGTTTTCGTACATTTCATGGACTCACCGGCGGCGTCGCCGAGAGTCCGGCTGCGGTGGCGGAATGCAGGTTCATCCGCGAGCGCCTCTTGAGGTGGCTCGTCGGCATCCTGGGAGTTTTCGCGCGAAAGGTCACCGACCTGAAATAAAAGCCGTAACGTATTTGTTGAATAATAATATTATAATTTTGGTTTCTGCATTAACAGTGCGCTTTTCCTTCCAAAGTAGAAAACCTGGGTTGTAAAAATCAATACCCTTGCCGGACAAAGTGTGCAATTGATATTTTCTGGCATGCACTATCTTACGCATTACGAATTTTATAAAAAATACCTCAAGCGCGATTTCTATTGATTGAGATAGAATGTGAAACGAATTGACTGCTTGGGCTAGCGCTTGACCAAAAGTATATCAAGTAAGTAGTAAGTATAGTGCGACGTACAGTTGTTATCCAGGTAAATTTTCAGTTAAATATGGATTAGATGGGATCAATATGGAAAATGAATTGCTGATCGTAATAACGATTTCTTTACCTCAATGTTGCCTGCTGATAACCGCTGCCCCGAGGTCTTAGGCTTTTTCGTCTTGCCAAGTGTTTGTGATCCCTGCATCACCTGAACCTATAAAGTTTATGAGAGATAGTAATTTTCTTGGAGATTAGCAGATTACTAATCCTAAAAAGCTTAAAAAATTAAGTTTGGGAACAAGGATTCAAGTAAAGTTTTCAAAATTTGTAGATTCGTCACGTCGTCGTATGCGTGATTCTCACTTAGGCTATGGTCTCCTATAAATCACGCCGTACGCTGCGTCGCAATGCTTACTATGGATATGTACTGTTGTGGTCGTCGGCCACATCAGTACATCTCCATAGTAAGCGTTGTGACGCAGCATACGGCATGATTTATAGGAGACCATGGCCTTAGCGTTTTTTAAACGCTCAGCGGTTGTCTTTACCATCTTTGTAATATTTTTATTATTAATTGAAATCAAAATCACCGAAAATTATATGTTTCTAGGTATCGAGGATAGATTGTGATTTTGTAAGATTAAACTCAGTTAGCTACTACTGAACACCATAGTTAATATGGGGGTGGTAAGGACAACGAGCGTTTGAAATGCCCGTTCCATTTTTTTGAGAATCATTTGACTTCTCGAGGCAAAAGCAGGACCTTACTCACCATCAGGAACGCAACATTACACACACGGGGCAAGTAGTGCTAAATTAATAAATACACACTCGCGGACAAAGAATACGGGTCGGTAAAATACCGTCTAATTCCCTAAAATTGTGCATGGTTGTACAGTTTTTTCTGTCATGATCTTTATTTAATTTTACATCTAAACTGCACAAAAAACAGTCAAAAATATAATTACCAGGTTTAAATCGGACTCGTAAAAACCCATAAAAAATAAAGTTAAAGGGAGATATCGCAAAAATCATCATTTTTGAATATTGATAATTTTATGATAGGATCTCGGAAATTGCTAATACTCGTACATTTGCGTATTAAGAAGAATAGTAAAAAAACTAGTGTAAAATATTAAAAAAACCTATTGCGGTTATTTAATTTAGTGTGACCCGCAATTTTTGACCGCGAGTGTATTAGATTGTCCAATCTTACACCAATCGAGCTAGCTCAAAGTATCCTCAATAAGGCTTGTGTTATGACTATGAGTAAGTACTAGACGACGATATATTTAAAATATATAAATACTTAAATACGTACATAGAAAACATCCATGACTC
Source organism: Epinotia nisella (assembly GCA_932294315.1). Taxonomy (NCBI): domain Eukaryota; kingdom Metazoa; phylum Arthropoda; class Insecta; order Lepidoptera; family Tortricidae; genus Epinotia; species Epinotia nisella. The sequence continues at coordinate 17,342,051 of OW028681.1, forward strand.
GGAAACAAAATATTCATACTCATCACGCAAATGTTACCGAGACTCGAACCCAGGACCGTCAGCTTCGTAGGAAGGGTCACTACCCACCAGGCTAAACCGGACGTCAAATTATTAAAATCGGTCGTTAAATATGAGCAGTATAACATACCTCTGTGCCCTACCTCCCTATTTTACTTCATCTTATTATTTATTACTAGCTTCCCCCCGCGATTTCATCTGCATGGACCCGGGATAAAAACTATCCTATATTTTAATACAGGCTATAAATTATCTTCCTGCTAAATTTCATCGAAATCGGTTGAGCCGTTACAGCGTGAATGAGTAACAAACATCCAAACATCTAAAAACATCCAAACATCCAAACATTCGAACATCCAAACATCCAAAGATCCAAACATCCAAACATCAGAACATCCAAAGATCCAAACATCCAAACATCCAGACATCCAAACATCCAAACATCTGAACACCCAAACGTTCGCATTTATAATATTAGTAGGATAAGCAGAAGTAAGAGATACTACCTGGTGCTTGGGGCGGTCTCGCTCGAGCGTGTGCGGCGCCCGCGGCGGCATGGGCGCCGGCCGGTTCGCCGGCAGCGCCATATTGCGCACCGACTCGCGAATGATCTGCCGGATGGTCTTCAGGAACGCGTTGCGGAAGTCCGCCGTGCTGTGGACAAAAATAAAACAAGTTGATAATAATTTCACCTTCGCGCCGCCAGGGATACTTTTTGGCACCTATTCCCAAGATTTGGTATAGGCATTAAATATAATAAATAAATAAATAAAATAAATATAATGGGGACAATTCACACCAATTGATCTAGTCCCAAACTAGGCAAAGCCTGTACTAGGTACTAGACAACGGATAAACATAATTATAGACAAATACATACTTAAATAGATATTAAACATCCAAGACTCGAGAACAAACATTAGTATTCATCATACAATTTGTCTGCCCCGACCGGGGATCGAACCCGGGACCTCAAGCTTCATCCATAAAAACTCGTCAAACTTTCCATACATTCTGATTTTAACGAACACCGCTTACGATTATAAACGGTTTGGTGCAACCCGCCCTAAGTATTAGAGTGTAAATCAATGAGTAGGTACAACCCACCTATTCGACAGCACGTAGACTTTCTCCGAGCGCCGCTGCAGCTGACTGCGCAGATGTATCAGCTCCCAGAGGAAGTGACTGTCCATGTCCTTCGCCGACGACGCCCGTACCTGCACCTCCGTCACGGGAATCAACACTTGGTATCGAATTATTTCTACCTCGTTCGAATTATTCTTCGAAGATACTCCCTGTGAAACGGAATTCAAATTATGTTTAAACTGAATTGGTAATGTTAAGGGCCATTTACATGGTGCAACCACTCGTATGCGATTTTCATTAAATTGCAACAACAAAGTCAATCAAAACCTGGAATGTAATAAAACTCGCATGCGAGTTGTTGCACCGTGTAAATGGCCCTTTATCGTAAGATTTCCTCACAACCGACTTACCATTAACTTTTTCTTTTGTCTCAGTCTTTCTTTACAGAGGAAGACAACGGCTGATTTAAATACAAAGCACATGGCGTGCAGTTCCAATCCCTTCTTTATTTTACCTAAAAAGTCTGAAATATTTAACCATTCTACACCCCCGTAGTATAACAAATCACCTGAAAAATAAAGAGTTTTGGTTAGTTTTTGTACTTGTGCAGAAATATAACAAGTACAATTTATACATGTGTGTTGCACGCACCAGGACTTAGATCTATTGGTTGCTTGCAAGACTTTTGATGTTGTCTAAACAAGTGATCAAATATAGCACCATATTCTTCATGTATTCGTTGCATCTCATTGATGTGTTCAGCAACTTTCTCCATGCCTTTTAAAGCCTCTGAAATATTCAAATGAGCTTTGTAAATTAGCGAGACTTTGTAATTCAGAGACGTAAATAAGGAGGGAACTTGAGTTGCGCCCTTACCCACTAAATGTAGATGTTCTTCGGAATTTGCATCAGTCAAATTTCTCAATTGCTGTAGCAGTAACGGATACTTAAGTATCCGTTGAATTGGTTTAATTAAGTACGACTCCAAAGTTGACGAATGTTGTTGTTTCGGATTTCTAGCAGCCAAAAATTCTTGCAATGCTTGATTGCCTTCATCTGTTTAAAATATAATTGAATTAATTTAAACAATGACAAAAAAGTACACGTGAAATGGATTGAAACACAAAAACAATGTATTTACGTATAAAAAAAACATGGTGAAACTTACTTGGATGTAAAACTTTTTGTGCTTTACTGTGACTAGCGCAGAACGAGCTGTACAATTTGAAATGATTTACGTAGTAGAGGAAGGCATTACCCACGGCAAACAGAATATTCTGTAAGAAAGTTGATGGTTATTGCTTATCGCTCGAATACGAATTTAGTTAGTTTATACCGAGAGTAGCTAATAAACATAGCGCAGCGCTTACCTTAAATTGGTTTGAAAATTCAAAGTGATGGAAGTTAGGCTCTGTTTCAAGCGCTTCCTCTAAGTTTTGCAGAAATTGCCGCTGGAACGTAACAATCTCCTGGATGTTTCCGAACAGGGCGTTGATTTCGGCGTTCGATAAAAAAGTCTCTCTTTTCAGAGGCTCCAAGTAATTCTCTAATAAATTATTGAGATGCTGGAAAAGAGAAATGTCCATTGTAAACGGTCCCGCTTAACAGAAAATCGGGCGGCTAATTAATTCGTTTTATGGGTTCAGACTACGGTTTAGTAGAAGATTTGTAGTAAAATGATGCGCAGGTGCGACCGGATTTACCAAGTTTTAATACATTTTGTAAATCCATTAAAACTTTTCGGTTTAATGAATATTTATGTCAGCAAACACAATTTCGTCACAATTTAAATTCATCTGTATGATGATGCGTGTATGTATGCAATATGTTGGCTCGTTACTCGTTAACGATATGCATACTTATAAAAGTTGTGAAATGGAGTTGGAGCAACGCAGGCGAATAGCAATGCGCGATATTATGAGCATTGGCCCGCGCGGAGATAACAAGTGGCAGAAGTATTTCAAGTTAACAAATTCCAGCTGAATTACGCGGAAGTGGCCCGAAGTTGCCGATTGGGGGTGCCTTTATAAACATGTTGATAGTGTTGTTTCGTGTTTAATATTAGCCTCATCTTGAGGCGTACACAATGAATACCCTTGTCTACGAGGCGGGAAAATGAAGAGCTTTCTGGAGCTAAATACATTTACAAATATAAATAGGTATATGTATAGACTGTAATTTATGTTTGATTGAACAGAGCATTATACGATAAATCAAACCAAGAAGCTACATGAACTCTTTTTAAATTATGTTATGATTAAGGTGGGAAGTAACAATTATAAGTGGTGAAGAGCGCTGCATCAATCTACAGCATTACTTACTTAATTTATTCTTGTCGATATAAATTTCATAGGACGATATTATTATTTGTATCTACGTTCTCACGTTATTGAAGTTATGAATATATATTATGTTATTTTTCACTAAGCACTAACCTGAAAATACCTAAGATACATGTAGCTAAAGACTTAGTCTAGGTATCAATGTTTTTATATTTAGAGGCTTTTGTACGACCACCATTGTGTTTTTTTGACGACCGGTTAGCCTAGTGGGTAGTGATGCTGCCTTCGAAGCTGAAGGTCCTGGGTTCGAATCCCGGTAAGGGCAAATAATTGTGTGATGAGCATTATGAATATTTGTTTCTGAGTCTTGGATGTTTTCTATGTATTTAAGTACCTATTTATATCTATTATATATACCGTCGTCTAGTATAGTCATCTTTGAGCCATTTAGAGCTCGCTTTACTGCTTTACTGCTCGCTTTTACTGGATATTCATAGCTTAACTATTCAAAACCAAAATTAGTTGACACCTAAATGGCTCAACGATTAAAGTCCGTGACTATACCTATAACACAAGCCTTATTGAGCTTTCTATAGGGCTAGTTCGTTTTGTGGAAGATTGTTGTTATTGTTTATTTTATTTATTTTTATTTATTTGTTTTGTTGATTGTGTATGAGGATTTTATATTTTCTTTATTTTTTCTCTAGGTAAGGATTTTTGTAGTTTACAGTTATTTGTACGAATCATATTGTATTTTTGTTAACATTAATATTTGATATGTTTGATTTATTAAAGTTTTATCTTATCTTTATTTTAGCGGTTACTCACGGTAACATTCTTGCAGAAATACAAACGCGCGAATGCTAATCGTGCCTAATTATCGTGAAATTAGCTATAGATATTCATCTGCATCGAAACTGTGTAATGAACAGTAAGTAATCGATTTTTAACTCGCTATCGCGTCCATCCTTTTAGATATGCATGTTAAACTGAACTAACATTGAATCCGAATGGTTAAGAATAGCTCTCAATGTCGGATTTTCCGTTTTACGAATAAAAACGTCGATCTTTTATTCAGAGCGGAGAGTGGCGGCTACATTCATAATTATTCTTTCAGACGACTGGCGGCCAATCAAACCTTTGTGTGGGATGCTCTATGCCCCTTATTTAAACTACCGATCCGGCCGCATCCATTGTTCGCTGCATGTTTCCGATCAGAGATCGTAGGTAAATCACGCAAGCGCTACTTACATGACAATGATCAGGTACAAATGTACTTAGGTAATCCACACGTTTTCAATCCCAATTAAATCTTTCCTAACTTTAAGGGAATAGACCTCATTTCATACAAGATTAGAAAAATTGTGCGTTACTCGTCATGCGATTTCATAGAAAAAAATTTTGGAACGCAAAAATATTGGTATTGTTATGTTTGAAAAGCACTAAATGATCAAAATAAGTAAAACTGATACAATATTTTCCTTTAATATCCTAGATAAACGACCAAACGAAGACCAATTTGCACGTTAAAATTCTAATGTTATATGGAATGAAGTATAGTTACTTGAGAATGCAGTTCAAATTAATGCTTTGTGTGAACGTGTTTGTCTATCTAGATTCATGTCTATCAGAATAAAACAAAATCGATAAAAAAACTGGCCACGTGCGAGTCGGACTCTATAAAATCGAGCAAAAAATCACGTTTGTTGTATGGGAGCCCCCTTAAATATTTATTTTCTGTTTTTTAGTATGTGTTGTTATAGCGGCAACAGAAATACATCATCTGTGAAAATTTCAACTGTCTAACTATCACGGTTCATGAGATACAGCCTGGTGACAGACGGACAGACAGACAGGCGGATGGACAGAGGAGTCTTAGTAATAGGGTCGCGTTTTTACTCTTTGGCTACGGAACCCTAAAAATTTAGATAAATAATGATTACCACTTCCATGTTTGATGTCCAATACTAAAATACAGTGGCTCCACCTCTTCCATTCAGAAGCAGGCACACTCGGTACTCAAACAAATCGCAGTACTTGCAAGTATACTGAAAAACCTTTACCACAAGACTCTGTTGTCAATATAAAGACATTAATAAAAACAAACTTTTCTCACTTTATCCGTAGGTACAGTGTAGCTGCGACGTCTACATAAATATATACCTGTGGTTCCCTGCAAGTTTGCTATCACTGCTCATGTGTTTCTGTTAGCATATTCATATATCTAAGTCTTGTTAAAACAAAGCCTTGCTCCAGATGCAAAATAATGGAGATGAATACGATTATGCTAACTATGTTAAGCCTCGGGAGGGATGTTTTTCAGAGCCCTTCTCTTTTCACGGTGATAATGGCAAATAGAACTACAATACTTATTTACTATAAATGTATTATTCGCATGGGATTGAAAATAGTTTTGTATAAACAACAGTCCTTGAGCATTTATGATGGGATTGTGGTTTAAATTTCTCTCTCGCCTGCACACATGCCATTATGCCTAAATAAATTATTGCACCCGAACCCGAATACTGTTCTAAGTACTGTTTTAAAACATCTCAATTTCATTATAAACCTGACCGTTAGCCATAAAAGTACATGTCTACTTAAATACGAACCTACTTATTGAAACGCTACGAACTACTTTCATTCAATTTTATATAGGTACATAAAAAAATGTTAGCCTGTAATACCAGGTGTACAGTCAAGTGCAAAAATATGTATCAATTTAATCCTCTCATAAATATGTACCGAAACCTTAATCCACTGACATAAGAGCGATGAGACATAATTATGATTAAGTTGTATGCACCCATATTATATTTGACGGCTCAAGGGCTCAAACTCAACTTATTTTAATAATGACTCCTAAGCACGTGAATCGCTTGTTATTCGAAATTGCAATAAACAATTCTAAAAAAGTAAGTGTATTTATGGTAAATAATTATCTAGGTAAATGCGACGCCAAAAACGTTGTATGTCCCACTGTTATAAGGTGTTAGTTTCTTAAGATAAATAGGTATATCTTGTGAACAATCTCAGTATAAATACTTATATAGGTACCTAAAAGCATATATGACTCAGGAACGAATAATCATGCTCATCACAAATAAATGCCCTTACCGGGATTCGAACCCAGGCCCTCCAGTTTCGTAGGGAATACCAACTAGGCTAAAGTGGTTAAATATTGATAGACACATAATGCTTTGATTACCTCAGTACCAACTTAGCTAAAGTGGCTGTCAAATATACATAGAAACATTTGATTACCTTGACATAAGCGCGCTCAGTGTCGACGAGTTCAGACAGCACTTTCCTCAGCTTGTCCGCATCGGAGAGGTGTCTCGAGGGCGTGCCGGCTGCGGCGCTGGCCACACTGCCCGTGGGGCTGCCTCGCCGCGTCTCCGCTGGCGACCGGCACCAGCCCGTCACTTGCTCCGCGCTCTGACGACCACGGGGACACTTCTATTTAATGCCCACCGAGTTAGACTGTGTGACTGTTCGCGAAAGAGAACCACGGTACGACAACGACGCGACATTCATGCGGTACTCGCAGTTGAAGTCTTTTAACAAATGCATGATTGTCGTGATACATGTGAAATGAATAAATGAACCTAATGCGCTGAAATCTAATGCGTAACCTACTGAAATAAAGGTAGCCGATGTTAAAAAGTATTAATCTAATGACAAGCAGATGAAATTCATATGCTAAAAGACTTCAACCCACGATCGTGCAATGTGACTGCGTGCGATCATTGGTTTCATAAAATGTGCTGTGTGGTACGCTTAACAGGGTAGGCCAAATTGTATCCCATTCCATTTTCCGGACGATTATTATTTCCGGGGGAGACATTAGGACATTACCATGCAGGTGCCGTAACGTAATAAAACGGGGAAACTCGGGGAGATAAAGATAATTGAATTGGGAATCAAGTCACACGAGGGCGGCAAACTTATATTTATTGTTTTATAGGTACCTTGAGAAGGTTCTCGATCTCGAAGGAGTTGGTGCGCGAGCTGACCTTGGGCGGGCCGGACACGTCCCCGTGCCCGTCCGCGTCCGGGCTGTATAGCTCCTTGCCTGTTCACAAGCATGAATCAAATAAATAAATAGAATGGATGCTTATTTGAGTATATTTGAAAAAAAATGTAGTTTAAACTACAATGGTGGCAATCTTGCACTTTTAAAAATCATGGAAGCTTGCACTCCAGAAAAATCACAACCGCGCTGCCCTGTATTAATATTAGTATTTGTTGTGTGTCAACAGAATTTCTCAGAAACAAATGCAGATCCCTCTCTCAATACAGCGCATCCTTGGGGAGGGAAAGCGGATTACATAATAATACGAAACCTCATATTTTAAAATGTTTCTACTAACATTTTCACAAAACATTTTCACGTTACAATAGCCCGTGTGCTCTTACACTAAGCTATTCCACACGGCCGTTATCATAGATTTCAATATCATTGTCGGAAATTGCCCGCTGCGGTGAAACTTTTATGCAGAGGGACGCTTTATGACAAGTCGCACAATGAGTTTTGGCCGCAGCAAGTCAACACGGGCGCAAGCAAATAACCCCGGGCAGGGTCGCGGCCTTTATTTGTGTGTCGACATGGCAGCTGCTTTAAAATACCTACTGGAGGCGCGGCCATTTCAGGTACTTAAATATGAACATAGCGTTTAATATACGCCAAGTTGACTATGCTCTAGATGTAGCCAGATAGGAATCAGAAAATGTCCGGAGAAATGATTCATGTTATTTTTTACTCTTTGAATGGCTGGTAATAGATTTATGATTATTAAAATTTACCCCCTAGCCGTCTACAAGCCTATAAAAAGGTTTTTTTTAAATTGCAATTTATACTAGGTATCTATATTGGAACAACAGCTGCATTTGTTTTAAAGAGTTTAAAGTCTACTCTATTTCTTATACTAGTTGATTCAAATTGATTGAAAGTTTTATGTGCGTGGCTATAGGAAACAGTAATATTATAATAAGCCTGTACGCCTACAAAACTATGGTTTAGTGCCATATTTTAAGTGGAATATGGAGGCGTAGCATGGTTGGCCTTGTCACGCGATAGGTGATAGGATAGAGCGTGCGTCACTGGCTGACACCGTTCGATAGAATGAGACGACGCTCTTATCTTGTCACTTGTCGCGTGATAAGGCCAACCATGCTACGGCTCCAGGATTCCAAAAACGTAATAAATCATTCAGACTTTTAAAAATCATTCAATGGCTACTAGTAATTAACTACATTAGTTATTAAGTGTGTGAAAAACAACTAGGTATTTAAATAATTTATTGAATCAGGCGTTACTTTGCGGAAATTCATGATATATTACGAGAACAATATTCCTTTGCTATTCCGCTAAAAAACGTGCAGGTCGATCAGCGGAGATCAAATGTAACTAATTGCGTATAAACATGCAAATAATTACAGCAAACCACCACCAATAATGAAAAAAAAAAAAAAAAAAAAAAAAAAAAAAAAAAAAAAAAAAAAAAAAAAAAAAAAACCTCGACACGTGTTTCGCCTCTCTACGAGGCATCATCAGGAGATGCAGGCAGGAGATGTTGCTTGCGCCACGTCCACTGAGCAACCTGAACTGAGTTGCTCAGTGGACGTGGCGCAAGCAACATCTCCTGCCTGCATCTCCGGATGATGCCTCGTAGAGAGGCGAAACACGTGTCGAGGTTTTTTCATTATTGGTGGTGGTTTGCTGTAATTATTTGCATGTTTATACGCAATTAGTTACATTTGATCTCCGCTGATCGACCTGCACGTTTTTTAGCGGAATAGCAAAGGAATATTGTTCTCGTAACTAGGTATTTGTTACCTGAAAAGGAACGTATAAACCAGTTTCTTATTTACGTTTTTCTTTCAAATGAGGAAATTAGTCATGGATATAATAGGATACTTATCAATTAAAGGACATAAACTATAAGCAATCACACAAAACTTACTTTACTCTGATACTTTGCAATGCACCTAAATATAAATCAGTTGAATAAAGAAATATGTACGAGTATTATCCGTTTTGATTTCTCCCTTTTGGCATTTCGTCGTATCAATAGAAATGTGACTTGCATTTTATTTTGTGTGTGAATTGAAAAGTGAATAACTAAATGTTTTTTTATCGATTTGATTGGATTACTTATAATTTTTTGATCTCGCAATATTTAAACTGACGACGGCGATTGAATTATGTTATGTATAAATTGATTCAAGTTTTCATTATAATTCGTGGCATAAGTGTGACTAGCCCATTCACTGATTTGTACCTTTGTGTGGTCGTATTTCTCTCAGCAATAAATGATAGGATATACCTATCCTTTTTAACCAAAATTGGGTTGTGTCCTCATGTTAAAATTGATAGCGCAGTGTTTCTAAATTGATAGTAAACCTTCAAATAAATGCAATTATTTAAGTATAAATTACGAAATATAATTAAAATCATAAAAAGATATGGCCGTTGAAAGTTTACAAAAAATATGCATTTTTTTTATTGTCCAAAAGTAAATTTAAAGCTACCAATAGAATCCTTACGCTTTTATAGAAACAACATTGTATGACAACTATGGTCCTAAACGCAGTATTTCGCAACCGAAACAGCAATTTACTTGACTTTCCATATAACGACTAGTACAAATATTACCCTGTGACGTCATGATTCAATGTTAATCAGTATGGAACGTTTTCGGCTACCGCCAGCGAGGTCTGTCTTTAACTCAATTTTTTGGGTATTTATGTTCTTTAATTGTACTTACTCCCATACAAACATTTGTTCCACACCAAAAACTGGTTCGAATGGCATCGTAAAAAAAATTAGGACACAAGCCTATTATCTTTGAAACCTAAATATTCATATCAAAGTCAGTAATGTTAGCATACCTAAAAACCGAAATAATGAATCCAACGTTTTACATGTAAGAATTCCTAAATTGGCTTTCCAGTTAGGTACCTACTGTTTATTCATTTATCTTAATTTATTACCCTAGATACTAAATGGCTTCTCCGCCCTGTAACCCTAATTATGTAAATTTACCTTAATGAAAATAAATTTCTTTTTCACGCGACTTTTTTGTTATTAGATTTTTTTTTTGGCTAATGAAGCAAGCAAACTTTAGTGCTTCAAGCGACATTGTCGCAAAAACACTCATCCTGAAGAAGAACTCCCGAAGAGTTCAAAACATCTCGCCCGTAGTGATATTTAATATATACGTGAGTTTAACCGATGATTTATTAGTAGGTAGTATTTCAAACTTTAGTGTTTTATTACGCCAGCAAACACCCTTAAAACTTTCCCATCATCTATGAAAATGAAAAAGAAACAATGAACAAAAAATGCAAAGGCTGTACCTTTATATTAGAACATAATTTCGCGCGGGAATACAACACGGCGGAAGAAAAATGAAACAATCAGAAGTTGAGAAAAAAAAGCGTCATGAAAATAATAAATGAAAGGCTTTTTTGCTACACGTAGGTATTGAATACGCATCATTAGAAGGGAGCAAAACAGAAGAGTGAGGGCCTAAATTGTCTCGTTAGGCTGAAATGTCATAATAAATAACGTCGTGCGGCCGAGAACGGGCCATTGTTCGCTCTCCTCCTCTCACGGGCGCGGCGCTCGGCAGGCAAGCCGAACTCGTACCCACTCACCCCAATATACCGGGAGATAGACGTCATAAAACAAACAACAACTACGACACGAGTCAATACGTCGACATAATGAACACGCACGCCCGTACAAATCATGGCGAACGTTTCAAGAGCGCAGCGATTTCGGATCGGTAGTTTTAAATAATGACCCCGCGTTACACTCGCCGCCCAAAGAGAATAACACTTCAGGACTTAGCCAGGATTTATGTAAAATTGGCCTCGTTTATTTGAATAGAATTTACAAGCCGACTACGCAAAGTGCCTTATAAATATTGGAGAATTAAAAGAAAGCTGGCTCTGAACACAAAATATAGGCCAAGGTTGATCATAATTCGCGCAGCGAGAGCCCCGCTTTTCTCTTTCACAATTTTTCCGTGAATGATTTTGAGAGGGTTGAGGCTCCACATGAATTAGAGTAAAACATTTATTTTTATTTTACCGTGACTGGTAAGTACGACGCGGTCTTTTATGAGTTTTGGTTGAATGCGAGGTAATTTTCAATAATATTAAAGCATGAAAGCGCAGAATATTAGAAGTATTTCAATATCAGAGTGGGTAAATACAAGCACTGTCGCGTGCTAATGATGGGATTTAATATCAGTAAGCTGTATGCGATGATCATAAAGCCGCATATTATAACGAAGTACGCACATCATCGTCCCCAAAATGATAATATAAATATAGCTATAAAGCGATAAAATCAATAATCGCTGCAGTAGCGAAGCTCGTAATTTTGTAATCTACGATGCACAAAATATTACTGGCTGACAGCCACAATACGAAGTCAATGAAGGTTGGGGATCGGGAATGATGCCAAGTATTACGCAGACATGAAGATTGAAGAGTTGCTTGTTAAGCGGCAACCGCAATAACAAATGAATGATGACTCCAATTTCAGTGGGAAGGAAATGAAGTCCGTATTTTCACCCAGCAAGAATATTGGCGGGATGCAGAGAATGTTATAAAAAGTTTTAAATTTACGGTTCATCAAATTACTTTCTTGAGTTTAATATTCAAAGCAAAATGCAACTATAATGTGTACTCTTGTATAGAATGAAAAAAGACAGTAACTTTTTACTCATAATCTCGCTAGTTCACACGTGCCCCGAATGCAACTTGAGCATAGTCGATAAGTGAAAGTTTAATGAACTTTCCATATCCATCCACAATGTCAGGTAGTGTTTGCTGTAGATGACACTAACACGGCATGCAAGGATAAAGTTTATGATTAATCGCCCGTATAACTTCCGATATCGTAACAAAATGGTTTGATGGTACAGTGCGAATAAAACAAAGTGTTACACGGTCACCAGTCCAAAGTACGTCGTAAAACAAAGCATAGAGTCGTCTCTATGCTTTGTTTTACGACAGCGGCAATAATTTGCAAGTTGTATTGATTCGGACCCATTGTCCTAGAATCGTTGATTTGTTCGAGAATTTTGTATCTGTACATGCTGCGACACGACAATACGCCCGCCCGGGCGAGGTTGCGGTTTGGGTCTTACAAAAGGAATTTCACACTACAAGGTACGAGTCTTTGTCTATGTGTCTTCACAGCCAAACGTGCAATTGAGGTACAGTCAGCAGCAGAAGTAGCTATGCGGGCCGGGTGTTCAAAATGACCTGCACACGACTTTATTCTTAAGAAATTAAGAGTTGTGTAGGTTATTTTGAACACCCGGCCCGCTTAGCTACTTCTGCTGCTGACTGTACCTGTATAATTTTACATTTTCGTTATACTTAACGATTATACAAATGATACTTTTTATTTATTTTGCGAATATCCGTAACACACTGCGCAAATCCATATCGCATCTGAAAAGCGAAAGTTCTAACGTTTTATTCAAAGGAAATGAAGGCAATAGAAAACAAGCTACTACCTAAAGTATTTTTTTTTATACACAGTCGCTTGTGGGGACCGTGTGTGAGACGGGCGGTGCGGTCGGCGATCCCTTACCCTTACTGAATTAGGCATAATTAGAAAGGTGTTTGTGGCCCACGGAAATCTGCTCAAATTTGTAACACGTATAATGAAATCTTATTGGGAATGTTGCGTACAATTAAAGGTTATTCAAATATGCACGTAAATACTCAGGCAATATTAATGCTACAATTTAAGGTAAGTGGAACTATACATAGTAATTTAATTTCATCATCACAAATTAAAGAGCCCCGCTCTTGTCGCTGGAGAAATTGCCATCAATTATTTTATCTGCCACTTCTTGAGCCCCTGATACAACCTTTTCTTTGGCTTGATCCATAAATGCCTATGTCCCTCTCAATTACACATACATACTTATCATGCTGTTTGAGATAAATCAACAGTAGGTATATATATATATATATATACTGTTGATGATATCAGAGATAAATACACTCTAAATAAATATCACGTATTGCTATTTTCGTATTGTTACTAATCTAATTTAGTCTTAAGTCATTTGTTACTAACATACTATGGATCAACCGGTCTGAAATAAAGTTTCTTTATTTATTTTATTTTATTACTACTCATTACCATCAGGTATGTTATATTAAACCGCTCCTTTTCATTGCTCAACGGGCTGCACGAGTATTATTATACTAAGCTGCAAGATAAAGTACCTATAACCTATATCCATTCTTAACTGGTGAAAATGTTTTAAATCCAGTGGTTCTGGAGATTACATATTTAGTTATTATTAATATGTATGTATAGATTATTATTTTATAAGCGCACATGTGCAAAAAGTGGACACGAGGCTTAACGTCGCTATGAAATACGTATTTGGGACTTAGAGCATACATAACTGGAGTAGCCTTATATGCCGAATTTTGCGGGAGCGGGGGGAGCATCTTCATAGGATATTGAAACTCAATTGTATACCTATTGAAAGCTTGAAGTGGTTGAGCGTTTATAATATCAAATGCTTTCAGCAACATGCGGTTATTTTCATGATCAGTATTCTCTTGCGAGGCGATTTTGTGAATAACCATTAATCGATTGTGAAATTGTCTTTGATCAAATCAACACCATTTCATTGGCTGCATGTGCTGTGTCATATGGCTCCACCTCACTTACGAAGAAAGCAGGCACTTGTAAGGGAAGCCGAAAAAATAATGTCTTGTCCTGATTTGCCGGCTCATGGAGAGTTCACCAAACCACCAGCACAAAGGCTTAAGCCACGGCGATCGACTAGTACGGCTACCAAAGAACTTATACAGAATGGCTTTACAACGAAGGAGACGTGGAGAAAAGAGTGGTCGGAATCAGCTACGGAGTTCCCCCATTTGCTTCACTAGACCCAACGCAGAAACCTACAGGATTCTCCCTGCCAAGGAAACACTGGTGCCATCTGAACAGAATCCGCACTGGGCACGCCAGGTGCAATTATCTAAAGCACAGTGGCGTCACTCCTGTCAAATCTGACGTGAACTGCATTGCGCTATCTAAGTTTCTTAAATCAGTTGCACAAATATAACATCTAAAAAACTCTCATCGGACTTAGGTCCCTAAGATATCTCTCTATTGTCGTGACTGCTACATTGGTGACCTCCGACAATGGACATAAGCGCAACTCTGAATATCCTGACTGACGCCCGACTCTCAGCAAGCCAGACCCTCTCTCTCTCTCTTTCCCTACCCGCTGGTCACGTCTCGTCAGAGCCAGTCTGAGCACTAGCTCGCCACGCTAGCTCTGAGCACTGGCAAGCTGCACTCTTCATACGTCGACGCTGACCCCTCCGTCTCAAAGAGGGGCTGATGTGGCGTCACTCCTGTCAAATCTGACGTGTTCTGCATCGCGCTATCAAAGTTCCTTAAATCAGTTGCATATACATATATAACATCTAAACAACTCTCATTGGACTTCGGTTCCTGAGAGATCTCTCTATTTCCGTGTCTCCTACAGCACAAATGGGGTTGGACAGATAGCCACTTATGTGACTGCGGCACTGAAGATCAAACCATAGACCATGTCGCGAAGCGATGTCCTAAAAAATGTTATCAGGGCGACCGGGGGACCTCTATAATTTAACACCAGAAGCTGTGAATGGGTTGTGCAATCTGGATAATATATAAGCTACTATTTTTACATATAATATGCATGCGATCGATTATGGAACAACTTCCGTTTTAGATTTAAAATTGTTAGTTTGGTTTTTAAGAAGTTTATTTGGATTGTAAATTTCAAATCGTCAATTTAATTTGGTTTGGATTAAAACGCCATATTTTAATGATTAAGGAAACGTCAAGCGGAAAGCTTGGGTGTGGTCGTCGCAGAACTAGTTGTTAAGTTGGCTAACCTGATTATCGGAGTGACAGGTTGATCAACCTAAGTGGGTAGTTATAAAAAGGGAAAAATAGAGAGTGGGGCATTCTTGCTCGAAGTGCCAGACGTAACGGACGTCAAGCTAGTTCTGTGACAAACTCACCACGTTTCCAATCTTAATCCGATTACATCCGAGTAATCGAGTAAGATTTTGTTGTGATTGTGATTGTGAACCGAAAATACATACCTGCTTTACAAAATACCAGTGTTATTTCATGAATCCCGTCATGTCTGGAAACGAGTGCGATAATAACGTAGACATGAACCCTATACCTGACATATATGTATACTGTATGAAACGCCATACAATTAAATAAATAAATAAATTATTCGATTACACAATCAATGTAATCTCTTTTTTTCATCTTAGCGTTAATTCTGGTAGTATCCTCAGTTATCTGTTCACCCCGAGGCCGTTAGCAGTTAAAATTAAAATTCATGAGAGAATAGCTCGTCGTTGGAAAGATACTCATAATTTTGAGGAACAATGTAAATCAGACACTTTACCGAGTGAAAAAGGCTTTTCATGAAAAGAGTAACATTGACCCTGAATTTCACTCAATCCTTTGTTACTCGTTCCCATCCAACATTAATTCATTAAAAGTTATCGTGTTTAAATCTTAATGTCCGCTTTGTGCTCTAACGTTCTAAAAGCGAGTAAGAACACAAGGATAACAATGGAATCATAAATGCCTATCCTATTTAAGTTTGTTTAACCCTCTGGATTCCTCGCTGACAAAAAGGTAATACAATGATCGTATCTGAAGTCGTAATTCAAATCGGGTTCACTTCAAATGTTTGGTTTAACTTTTATGGGTTTAGCGTAAAAAACATGTATAGTAGGTATGTTGAATACAGTTTCGTATTTGTATGGCTTTTCACAATACAATACAATACAAATACTCTTTATTGCACACCTCACACAAACAAAGCAGTTACATAGAGAAACAATACAATAACATGTAGGTAGAGGTAGACAACAGGCGGTCTTATCGCTGAAGAGCGATCTCTTCCAGACAACCTTTGGGTATCGGAGAAAGAGATAAAACTAGATTATGCAGTAGGTGGTGCAGAGATTATTATCAATCAAAAATCAAGAAATTATAAAAATAAACGTACATAAATACCTCTATATATAAACATCATACATATATACAAATAACACAAACACAAATATAATGATACATAAACAGTCAGCCAAAAATACAATCAGGGTTAGGGGAGAGACAAATAATGTTCTTTAAGAAGGGATTTGAGGTTGCCGATAGATTTTGCTTGTCTGATGTCAAGAGGGAGAGAGTTCCACAGTCGGATAGAATTAATAGTGAACGAACTATTGTAAAATTTGGTAGATGATGAAGGCACAGTTAATAGCAAATTGTTAGAACATCTAACAGAATTTAAAAAACTAAAACGTTCTTTGAGATAGCGGGGAGTTGCAGGGTTAAAAAGGATTTCACCTTTTATATAAAAGGTGAAAAACCTAGTAGGTAGGAATTTATCTAATTAGAGTATTTTAGATAGCAGGCGTTTAATACTAATTTCTAAATTATCTAAATGAAAAGCAGGACAATATTTTCATGATAAGGCAGTAACTAGTAGCTAGTAGCGAACCTAAATGGTCGCGGCGTACGTCGGTTTCAGACAAATTTCCGCCCTCGAATGCTCCGGTTGTGGAATGAGCTCCCGAGGTCTTTTCCAAGGGACTAAAAAAAAGTGCTGTTTCTTAATAAGCAGTTGGTAGAAAAATATACCAGATCAGGTGTGCCCGGATGTTATCGTGTACAGTCTTTACAGTATGGGGTTCTTCAAGAAAGGATTGTATAAATTCTTAAAGGGTCGGCAACGCGCATGTGATACACCTGGAGTTGCAAACGTCCATAGTCTACGGTGACCGCTTAGCTTGTCTGCCACCGACGTCATATAAAAAAAACTTACATTGAGTAAATATTAGTTGATCTGTAATCAAACTATTCTTTCTGTAACAAATTCTTATGAAAATATACCATCACGTCCTGTTTACTAGTATCTCTTCCTAATATAAAAATACACAGCCATGTTGAGTCAATATCCGTAAAATTGGATACCTTTTCAATTCCAGGCATCAAATTACTGATAACAGATAAAGATTAAGATAAAGATTGTGCACATGACATACAATATTTTAAGCAGAAAATCAATGTAATATTTTGAAACGGATTGTTATAAAACCGGGTTGCCAACGCTGAGAAATAGTTTTGTGCCCGGAGGACCGTCCGTACGTGAGTGCTATTGTTTATTCTGTATGGTATTAGTGATTTCCAGATTTTAGCTAAAATTTTTTAGTATCATGCTAATCATCGGTCACATTGTTGACTCTTGGACCAAAGGTTTAACACCTATGGATCAAAATTTTCCAAAATAAGTGCATTTTATTATTTGGGCCAATCAACTATTTTGTATTGCTCCTTGCCATGGTTACGTCCCCTGGGTCACTGTTTAAAACTATGATTTTATTGGGTTAAAATCGCTATACACGTATTTTTGTAAACCCATTCCATGGTGGGGCAACTCTTTACCATGATAGGAGCCTAATTTATAGTATTTTTTCTAAGAAACTCTGTCATTGGCTTACCAGAACAGAATAACAACAAGAAAAAGTGGATTGACCCATTTATTTTATTTATTAAACTATTTTTTTTTCAATTTCGGTAGTCTTATTGAGCGTAAAAATCGGACATTTCGCCAGACCGCAAAGTCAGATACATCCATGATACATCTTATCAAATTCACTGCCAGGAACACGCGCCCGGCGGGAAAACCACAGGACCCGCTACGAGTGTAGCGCGTAGCGATTCTTGGCAGCGAATGTGTAACGTGTAATAATATACGTTAGAGAAGGGTGGCAACAACATTCGGGCGAAGTGTGGCCGTAGCGTAAAACCGAAGGAGGTAACGGAGATACAATCAACATTAACATATTTGTGTACCAAATATTCGTGTGCCAGTTTGATTGCGATGGAACATTCCAGGCGCCTGCGTGCGGTCACGCGGTTGATTGGTTTACTTCTCGTAGCGCTGCTACGGCGCAGGAATTCTAGCTACCGGGATCTACGTTGCTACGAGATTAGCGCTTCGCTACGATGATTTAGCTTTGTTATGTTAAGAGTACGAGAATAAAATCACACCGTAACTTCGAGGAAATACTATTATTCCTAGATGACAGAGAATTATAATAGTAAAACTAAACTAGATACCCGCGTGGCACCAGCCGCGTATTTCAGAGGATTCAGATGGAGCCACGAGATAAAGCATAGCCTATGTCCATCCTTAAAGTCTATTATATATTCTGGTGAAATATTTTTTCAAATCGGATAAGTAGTTTTGGAGATTACCCCCAACATACAAGCTTTTTTCTCCTTATAATATTACTATAGATAACTTCCGGGGGAATCTACGCTTAGTACCTACGACACGAGCGCTTTGTGGCAGGTGCTGCGATGATTTTGTTTTGTTTAATCTACGAGTAAGCTGAGAGTAAAACGACACTGAAACTTCGTAGAATTAATATGGTACGTGCTTAAAACAAAACGCTCTTTCTAGCCAGCTGGGAAGTAAATATGACTAAATATAGTTTCTAATATCACCTGTACCAAGTGCGACCTCGGAATTTATTCCTGTTTGAGCCATAAATTCAATGTTTATCATCATCATGGCATCATTGGCTATTTAGAAATCAATTGTTATCGCTGAATAGCTGCATTGCTAAACAATTAGGTACTAACACATACATTGTACATTGTTTTAATTCGTGGATCGGCTTATTACCGTGAATTGCTACGTTCAATTTCAATTGTGATACCAATCAGAAGAGCATGTAATGCTTGAATTATAAAAAAAATAAGTTGGCATGTAGGTAATGGGTTGGCAACACTACCGGAAATATTGAACCACAATATAAGCGCAGGAAAAGATGTTGACTTATGAGAAACTCGAAAAAAGACTGGAAATATGAGTGACTTTTATTTAGATCTGTTTGTTTCTCGTTACTTGCAACATTGCATTGAACAAAGTAAACCACCCAGAATTAAAAAGTTCTTCAACAAATATTATCTCTTGTGCTTGGGAACTAATAGATTGCCTGAGCAAAGTGTCCTAAAGAAAGTGTATTTGCAAAAGGCGTGAACATGAAATAGTAATTAGATGATGATTTTGATACACTGATTCCAAAAGCCAGTATCTCATCAGAGATTTAGAAGTGCCGAATAATATAAGATTTATGAAGACATATTTGTTATTGTTACGCAAAGTATTTGTTTTAATTTATTTTGTTTACTAATAGTAGTGTTTTTAGTATAGTTATATACATACAAGTTAACATGTACTTATCTACTTTGATTTTGACTTCGAAAAAAAAAATTGAACATATAGCGGCTCCGTGGATTCTAGAACCACGGCGAGCATCCAAAAGTCCCAAGCCTAGGAATGTCATACGACATAAATGCAAAGGACATCCAATCTTTGAAAATAGGTTCAGAAATGTGTGCAAATGACTGACATTTCATTTAGTCGATGTACAGTTTGAATCGACTTCACCTTTAATCTACGCTGCGTTACGTGCATGTGAAATCTCATGCATGACAAAATTCCTCTTGCGTCATGCGCCCTGAATAAGTTAACCTCCCTCTGCTAAAGTAAAGCAAACACTCCCGTAGCACAGTTTTTTATTCTAATAATGTAGAAATTTACGTTAATTTTACGGTTAATTTGAAAATATTAGTCAAAGTCAAAAAAGCCAAAGTGTAAATTCTTCAATTTAGGCATATTACATGCACCTTTGAATGTCGTTAAACTACCCCCGGTTCGGAAAGTAAACCTCTTAAAAAACTTAGAAAACTAAAGTTGGCTTCACGTGGAATCAAGCGCGTTGCAACATTTATTATTATGATTCAAATGTCAATGCATTCCGTGTCAAAGATTTCGTAGCACTCCACCTGGAACTACGTATGTAAAGGAAAGCGCCTAGCACTGAAAGCGTCAATCTGTAATATCTAGGGTAAAGGCAGTACTTACTCCAAGCGGGCGCGGGCACGATCAGGCCGGATATCATATCGTCGGAGATGACGGGCGGGTCGGTCGGCGGCGGCGGGCACACGAGCGAATCGATTATGTCGTCCGTGGCCGCTCGCATCATACCGGCGAGCTCGGGCGGCTCCGTGCGCGAAGACCTGCACGTGAACATGGTGTTATACTTATTTAACCCTTTGGGAGCCAAAAACACCTAAAGTGTAACATTTTGTCAATAACGGCTATAGGTGTCATGGTGTACGCTGTCAAAATCACCTTTATGCTTTCAACTAAGTTTTCTAATCACATTATTACAGAAAAAAAGTGGACGTCTAGGTGTAACTTTCGTACGTGAGATATAGCGTCCAAAATATTAAGTTGAACAAGAATCATATAATTATTTAGTGGCAAATTTCATACATTTAATGAACGTGCATATCAACTCAAAGACACCATTTGCCTGTCAATGAACCATGAAATGTACTATGCGTTTTCATTACCTATCCATGAATGAGTGTCCCCCAAATATGAAAATTCCAGGGATTATTGATACGTAATGTCAACGCTATTAACAAAACTTAAAGTACAGCGGCTATGTCACGAGCTTGAATATAGCCTGAGATGCCTGTTTTTTACCTGATAATCACATGCAATGAAACAATACATATTGGACCTAAAGCCTTCATATGGTTATGAAGTGGTCTGGCGTCATTGTCGAGTTACAGTCAAGGTGTGAGCCCGAATTGATTGTCGTGCTGCCCCTCTAGGATTACTTCAGTGATTTATTAATAAATTAAACATCTCTCTCATCTTGTCACCTTATAAGATAATATTGAGTCTTCGAAGATTTTTATGAAAGATACGGAAAGGGGCGCCATAATAACAGTGTTTGATATAGCCCCCGAAGTAGCTCTCTTGAGCATATCAGTAATCGTGTAGAGGATATAAGTCAGTAATAAAAATAGTAGATTGTATGACAAGGGGCTAAGATAAGCCATATTACTACGGGATGGTTATTTTCCCAAGCGAAGCGAGGGATATGTCTTTAAACCAGAGTTATACACTCTGCTTTTCACTTCGACTGAGAGAAAATAGTAAAAACAAAGATTATCCATCCACAATCAATAATAAACTCCACAGCGAAAAGATTGTTAAAGGCGGCATGTTTTTTTTTAACAAACTGCTTTGACACAGATACAAAACATTGACACTACGAATAAACGCCTCTGACCCTCAATAGCCGCGTCCAAACGGCCGAGCGCGGCATACAGCATACGGGGCATAAGATAAAGCGAGATAGACAGCAGTCTATCCCGCTCAATCTGATAGGTTATGCCATGTATGCAGTCAACCACGCTTGAACGTTTAAACGCGGCTATTGACGGTCAGAGGCGTTTTATTTAATGTTTGTGAATTAGGGACTAAAAAAACACCAGATGTTTGAAATTAATTCTGTTTTCTGATTGGTCGATTTTAATATTAGCTGTAATCTGGTTAGTTGATAGCATTAAATACAAATGTTTTTTGAAAGAGTTGTAATTGGTGGATTTAATATGGTAAGTGTTTTGATTGGTCAAATTAAGTGATTGAAAAATCACAATTATGTATACATATTTTCCCTAGGAGCTAAATTTACTACTTTATTAGCCCCGCTTGCTAAGCCTAATATGACACACTTTTCGAGCTTGAGAAGTGAAAAGTATATAATTTAACACAGTAAAGCTACGCTCTATCAACTACCTTTATAGAATCTAGACATTGTATATACAGCGGAAAACCTCATCCTGGATATCCGAGAACCGATAATGCTATACAACCACATATTTGTAATGCAAATTAGCAAACATGTGTTACATCATCATGTGTGTAAAAGTTTTGAATTATTAGATATAGAACAAACATAGGTGCAGAATGATTCGTAAAGATAATCCAAACAAAAAAAGTTTGATGATTCAATGTTGATTAAACTGTAGCAAAGCTTGTCTATAGACAGTTTTTTTATTATCTCAAAAATATTTACATTTTGTAGAAAACGTAGCTAACAAAAAAAATAAAATAAGGTATGATGAAAAAAAGTTTTTCCCTGTCAAAATCTTTATGACATTGACATCATATTGAATTTTACCTGGCCTACAGTAAAGGATTTTTCACTGTACTGTATAATTGTTACATTTAAAGGTAAGCCATACGGATAAGGCAAGCTTGAAGTATTTTTTCTCCATTGCTTCGTAACTGTTTAACATTTTAATATGATGTGTGAATTCATCATATCAGAACGAGCACGTGCAATTTATTGAAATGCTAATCCGGGGTGAAAGCGACGAATTGTGTATCTATGTGTCGATTTCATTAAAGCGACGACGTTGCGCTTTCACCGCATTGCACGCTCAGTGCGTCATGTTTGCCAGGGGGTCAAAGACTTGCGTTTTGCATTGTAATTTTATATCAACGTGTCGCGCATTCATTCTAGGCTTGTTCACGAAAAGGGAGCCACTGTTGTATAATAAAATTCAGGTTTTAAATATGAAATGACATTTTTTAAAGAATTTAATTAAAAAGAAGGTCTCTTCACCTATCGTTTTGAGCGGCGTTATGGATATTTATATCACCTGTTATCCATTTTTGGGCTAACTTTCAAAATCTCTAGATTAGATTTTTATAATTTTCACGTTTGGTCATTGAGGTTTTTTTACCTTTACTCAAATAGACTATCAATGCTATAATGGACCGCAAACATCTTTACAGACTCTTAATTACGGTCATAAATTGTTTTAAATCATGCCAGAAGTAGACACATTTTTATGCAATCATTTTAGCTCTAAGCCTTAACTAGCAATATGTAGGATTGCACAACTTTTAAGAAAAAATGGATGGAATTTAGTTTCTTACACATAAAAACGAACACTCAGTAGGCTATCTAATTGCGGTTTGAACCACCTAGATCTACTGGGTGAGAGTGGAGACTTAGTTTTCGATGGCTACTTTTTACTCGACTGCCGAAGGAAAGGAGGGTTATTTTCGTGAACGAGCCTTATCACTCTAGTATGACACGCAAGGAAGAGAGGACGGAAAATAATTGAAATCAATTTGGAATTCGAAGTTTACGTCTCAAATTGACCCCTTGCATATGGTGGAGCATTGTAACGTCTCGCAACCATTCTCGGATATGAGCTCACCAGCATCGTTAACACGAACGTAACATAATTCAATTGTACAAACTATATAATAAACAACCTAAACTCTGACGCGAGGCATAAATGGGACGTCTCGCATTTACCCCGTTATTATTCAATTCATTCGACAGTAAACTATTTATCACACTTTGCCCCATTGTGTTGGTGGGAATCGGCAATATCATTTATCCGGTACCATGTCTTACTGAGTGAGATAAAGAAAAATAGGGGGCGATTAGGCATCCTAAATTCATCACTTTGATTTTGCTGAGATAAAATATGAAGGAAATTATAAAGGAAAAACAAAATAACAATAAGTATTTGTCAAAATATCATTTCTGGTACGGGCTTTTATTGCCGACTGTACTTTTCTGTATACCGTCATCAACTACTCATTGAGATGATTCAAACAAGCCCAAACTCAAGTAGGTTTCGCCGGTTAAGTACTGAATTCCCATGGCCACCTCCTGTCTCCATCATCAAATCAGCTCAATGGTACCATAATATTAAATTGTCATCCAAACCATACTAATATCCAAAATTTTAGCTCAATCGGTTGTAAGATTCCATCCGAACAAACATAGTTACATACTTATATTGCAAGTTAATAAAATGCTTGTAAAAAGTCGTTTACACTTTACTTTCAAATACCGAGTTAAAAAGCGACGAAATAATATTTAGACAGTGAATAAACTTAATGATTAACGGCACAGCCACATTCAAGAACAAAAGGACCGTCTGAAAACCGGAACGGCTTTATGATATAGCGATAACGATAAGATAGAACTCACAACAATAACAGCAAGTCGCGAGCGCTTATTCCGAGACGACATTTGTTGGGAACCATTAGTTACGTAGGTAATTCAGCTGGCGAGACTATGTATTGCAGGGCGCACAATACCAGCGCCGACGTGTCGCAGGTAAATACTACGCAGAAAGGACGACGTAATCTCTTCAAACACTGCACCCTATTGCTATCTTTGTCGTTCTAGTGCGTCAAAGCGGCAGATCGCTGAAACATTGTCAAGTGCAACTTCGCTTGCAAATGAAGGGTCCTGTGCTGGCGGTTTTCTAGAAACGACCGTTGCCTGGGTCTGATTGTAAGCGAGTAAACAATCAAGTTTTATTTCGATAGCGACGAGTTATGACGTCCGTTGCCGATTTCCTTAACGACCAGTTAAGGGTGCCCTAAAGAAAGTATAATCGATGACTCATAAACCTTTAATGCCTAAAGTCTGTAAGTAACGTTAACAACTTATACGGGTTTATTGCAGCCACGAAATCTTTAAGCGCAGCGATCGTCAGCGAGTGGTTGTTTTATAACTATAGGGCAGCGCAGGGCGAGGTAGGGCTGCAGGCTATGTAGGTCGCAACGAGCGCTTCAGTAAACTTGTCGCGGCCGCGAAAGGTCAGGTGTATGAGGGCGGGAAATGCCGATGAACAGTCTTTCCTCCGTGCCCCAACTCGCCCTGCCGCGCTGCGCCACACTTTAACTTCCGCTTTATTATCCTAGCGACCAGCTTCCTTTTCCACCAGCGCAGTTTAAATATAAAACCTTTTCTCGCGCAATTCATATTTGAGGGGTTTCTTCCGAGTTGGGGAGGCATTTTTTGTCTATTTGTCCGGTTGCGAACTAAATGCAATTTGCATTTACCGCCGAGAAGCATATAAAGGGAAATAATCTGGCACAGAGTTCGCTGTTGAGGGAGATGAGTTTTTAATATAACATTTTATTTAAAATGAAGAAGTTGGGCCATTTTACGGAAAGATGTACACTCGATTTTTTTTGTAAATTTGAAAAAATCAGGTTTTTTTCCATTTAGAATTGAAAGCACTTTCGAATATTATAGGAGAAAAAAAGTGTCTCAAGATTTTTTATTCCATTCCGTTACCGTTTCCACACTAAGCTTGTATCCACGTGGTAACGGAACGAAAAACCGAAAATTGTATGTAACATTTTGGATCCTTTTTTTCTCCTATTATCGAAAGTGCTTGCGATTCTGAGCAAAAAACCCGACTTTATTAAAATTTAAAAAAAGTCGAGTGTACAACTTTCCGTAAAATGACCCGGTTAAGTAAATATGTTGAGTGAAATAATGAAACTTTGCATTCCAAAAGCCAGCGTAGCATTTCGTTTGAGAGAGCCATAGTTGTTTTCAATGCGGGGCGTTTTAAATGACGGCGGAACGTGATCCGTGTTTCTGATTAATGGACTGTAACTCGACAACGAACAGCCAGCCGCGCGAGAATCAAAAAGTAAATGGTCTCGTATTCAGAGACACAGTAAACATACCTCATCATCATGACGAGAGAGAGCTCCTCTTGCAATACGCTCTCCAGGTACATCATATCTAGGTCAGATACGATCGCTCCGTTGATCACCATTATCTCGTCGCCTTTGATTATACCTGACACAACAAGAGTTTTATAAACTGTACGGTTTATTTTTACTTTACTAGAGAGATTCTTTGAATAGGAATAAGCTTTAGATCTTAAATTAGATTATAACATTGTTAAACGTGATTTTTTGCGAAACATGTTTTATTTATGACAGTAAATATTGATAGTTTAAGATATGGTAATAACCAATATATAACATTATACTAATTATTTTCTGTTGCTAATACTGTACGTTGTTGTATGCAGAATATAAATGGGTCATATAGAATTTTAAGTTCGTGTCTTTCCTGTGGTCATAAGTAAAGCCAAATTTTTGGTGTGACTCTTAATACCTACCACATATAAAGCGTCTCTTATTATAAATACCACATTTTTAAACACAGATTTACAATAATCTTACGTGCGGGGAAAAAATTACACATTTGTTTTTTTTTTATTTCGTATGACTTAAATCATATTTAATTCTGCTGTCGCTAAGAATGTTTTGAAGAATTATATTTCTGTAACAATAGCCAAAACTTTCTTTTCGCTCAAGTTCCATAATGAACAAGTACTAGCAACTCGGTTGTCGCATGATAAGTCCCCAAAGACAACTGTGGGAAAGTTTGCTAACTATTTTTTGGAGAAAACGAAAGTTTTGTCAAAGAAATGTGTTACAAAAACAACCGTTTTACACTGCTGGTTGCAAACTGGTTTATCAAAACTTATGCGGGGTTTTTTTTCATGATCTAATCAACAATGACAAGGTAAAAGTCAGCTTCAAATAGCAGCGGTCAAAGTAACCAAATGTTCCCAAGCATGTCGTTATTACTATAGGAGTAAAATAGAAGACACAATATGTATATCTGAGGCTAGGCTATACTATAATCTGTTGTTCATAAGTAGCTGTGACAGTTCGCCTTACCTTAGAGCAGTTACACATGGCGATTTTTTGCAGCGCTACAAACGCGATACAGTATCGATATACGTGATTTTGATTGATGATCTATTATATGGGTAGTGTAGTGTTTTGTAAAACGCGCATTTGTACCGCTGTAAAAAATCACCGTGTGTAACATCTTTATATGACGTCTAAAAATCCTTTAAAAAGTTGTAATAACTGACCGTTTTGCATAGCCACGCTCTTGTCCTCGACGCGGCTGACGTAGCAGCACAGCTCGTCCTGTCGCTCGGCGTTCTCGATCAGCTCCGCTTCCACACTGAAGCCCCACATCTGCTCCAACGTGTTTCTCTGCAGCTCCACTTGATACAGGATCTTGGCGCACACCTCCACCACCTCGTGAGTGTGCAACTAAATAAAAGAAATGAAATAAATTAAACAAAAGCCGATAGCTTTTTTAAATTCATTTTATAATTGTGTCAATCAACCATTTGTTGTTGTTGTTTTATCCCGTTAGCCAGGTGATAATATAACAGAGTTTATTGGAAAGAATATTACAACATGGATTTTTAACATGCTTAGAAGATTAATAGATGACCATTGGAGGATCCAAAACAATAAAATTGCAGTTTTCAAAAAGGACCCAGGAGACCCAATTATACCCCAGGTGTATGTAAATTTTAAGCACCCTACTCAGGTCCATGTCAAGGATCGTGCAGATCGTGATCATTGATAATGGTCCGTAAAGTATGGCCGTCAGTAAGCTAGTCGGACGTCCCGGAATGAATGAATGATTTGCAAGGATTGTCTATGATTCTGTCGGAGACGGGCCGTTCGACAAGCGTACTGACGACAATCCTTCACGGACCATAAATAATGACCTTGATCTCCACGATCCTTGTCGAAGACGTGACTAGAGTGCTTAAAGTCAAAATTTGTTAAGCCGTGTAGGCCGCAGAACTGAACAAAAAACCGGCCAAGTGCGTGTCGGACCACGCACAACGAAGGGTTCCATGCCTACTAAAAAGATCGTACCGTTACTGAAATCTTCAAGCACTTACATCCTTTTTTTATGGAAGGCAGTTATTTAGAAATATCTCGAAAACCTTTGAACCGATCTTGTTCAAAACAATTTTTGCTGAAAGAATTTAATTTAATTTAATCATGATTTTTTTCATATTTTGAAAATACACGGTTCAAAAATTTGAGGGGACGACGACACAATTTTAGTGACTTTCGAGGCGATTATCTGCGACTCTATTCACTTAATCAAAAAAATTGCTGAGAAACCTTATATATATTGTAAATGGCCTACCGATTGATGTGCCACACGTGGGCTTGCAATGAAAACATTTTTTTTTTACTTTCAGTTTAATGTATGGAGTGCACCCAAAAAAAATTATTTTTTTTGTAATTTAATTACAAAACTATGTAGCGGCTAACAAAATACACCTATCATCAAAATTTTATTCAAATACGCCTTATAGTTTTCGAGTAAAATGCCTGTGACATACGGACGGACAGACAGACAGACAGACAGACAGACAGACATGACGAATCCATTAGGGTTCCGTTTTTTGCTATTTGGCTACGGAACCCTAATAAATACATACTACTCGAAAAACGTCCCCATCTCTTAGGCGGCATTTGGTAAGAAACCAGCTCAACTTTTGGACGTTTTCCTTAATTATACTTTTATCATTAATCTGTGGGCGTGTTTAGATTTTTACTCGTTTAATTAATTACTAGGAGGACATTACGGTTTTAACATAGTCTTTGTATCTCGAGAAGCCTCGGAAATCATACGATTGATAAATATTGGAGTATAGGAGTATGAACAATATTAGTGCACCAGCGAATTACAATACGATTAAAATCAGTTAACGATTCGGCTTTTCTTGGATATCATCGCCTAAATCCGGAGACGGATATGACACGAAATACATTACCGCGATTTCTTCAATTTGAAGTATCATAAACGCAATGTATAATAATATATTTTGGTTTATGTTTCCGTTTCAGTATAATACGTAATACGCTTATATACAGGCAGAATTTAAAATACGCAACAAAATTAGCATCTTCAATAAAATACATCAAAAGAACGATACATAAAAGGCCAATGTGATTCATCCCGAACTAGTCTGGGTCGAGTATCCGCGAAGTAGGTACTAAATGGGCAGACCATAAAGATGGGACCCAGTGACAGTCAGCGGCAGTGAAATGTGAATGCGGGATAAAGTCATGATTACACAGGAGATAAACTGACGTCCGTGACGCAGGGTCAGGGAAAAATTGATGTGGGGATTTTAGTCCGCCCAAGATGAATAGGTGAAGCGTATTCACTCCTGTGTACCTATTGGAGCAGTGAGTGGAAAATATATCAAAGCTGATGTGTGTTTGAATGTGTGCACGTAGTTGGACGTGAAATGGAATACATTCATCGAAAATGAATCTGGAAAATTCTGTATGGATTGTTATCGATAGGTGAGATGACCAACGCTATTAAATTCAATTAAAACATTTGTTATATTATATTTTATATATACATTAAAACGTTTTAAATAAATAGGTTAATTTTGCTTTTTGCATATATTTGGAAAGTTTGCTATTTTTACAAGCTTTTATTTAACTTGGTCTCGTTTGTTTGTTAGAATGAGACACATCTAGGAACTGAATTTTTGAATCAGTTAACGTCAACCAATTGAGCTGAAATTTTGGGTATACTCGCAAGTATAGTTTGGATGATAATTTAATACTATGGTACCATCGAGCTGATCTGATGATGGAGACAGAAGGTGGCCATGGGAATTCAGTACTTAACCGACGTAACCCCGTTAAGTTTGAGCTCGTTAGAATCGTCTCAATCAGTAGTTGATGAGGTATACAGAACATTACAGTTGGCAATGAAAGCACAAGCTTTTATTGCCAACTTTACACAGATACTTACTTTAGTAACTTTGTATAGCTTTTGGTATAAACCAAAAATTTACAGAAACTTATTCTTTATCAAAACTATAGGTAAGTACTACTATTTATTCTGATAAAGAAAAAAAAGTTCCCAATTTTTTTATTCCATTATACGATCTTTATTCGGCGTCCCTTATTTCAACGTCAAACGTTTCATGGAATATATTATATGCGGAGAATTTGAATTTGGTGTTTTTTTTTACACACCGTTAACTTTTTAGATACTGCAGGCTGCAGCTAAAAGGTCATTGTGTAGAAGCTATTCCAAAATTAGAAGCAAATCTCGAATGTAAACTGATCCTAAAAATATATTTGTATGTAATTTAAAATCTGCGAAACATACATTCGGTGAAACATCCGAACAACATCGGCCGTTAAGAAATGGTAGCCAAAAATTTAACAGAATCCAAAAAAAATTTTTTTTTTGAGATAAAGATTCAAATGTACTATTATTGAAAAAAAAATATTTACGGTGGAATTGTGCCAAACACCCAATACACTTTTTCAAACTTGGTTTCAAAATACATTGTACGATGTATTGGGTCGTGCGATACATTTCCCCGAGGATTGGCTCGTCCCCAAAACCTCAAATGGAAAAATTTAAAACTCCCTTCAGAAAATATATTTTTGAGAAAGAGCTTTATCAGCGTCACGTGGGTATTTATCTACAAACATTTTACACGTTTATTTGCGCTAAAATTAGAAGATACACATACATTAGTGTCCGCATAAACCGTGTCCTGTCGGACCTTAATCAAAGTAAACCCAGCACAGTTGGTACGAACATTAGCATAAGGGGTCAAAAGAATTCTATTATCCTTCTGTTTAAAATAATTTCAATATATCAAAGGGCCTATCTGTGATTGATTATTTGTAGCCGTGCTTACAGTCCGGGCGCCTGTTCCATTGTACCTTGATTTATGGTGTGATTAATGTGCCCTATTTATGCCAACGGCTTTTCCATGTCCGCGCAAAAAAATTGAGCAACCCTGATCTACGTTACATTTATCCTTTTTTCTAAATATACGCTGTATTTTCGCCAAATTTGATTATTTCGATACGAGTTTGGGATAACTATCGTACCGGAAACCCTCATAGAATGTGAATATAATCAGTGCGTAAATAGATATATGTGCTGTCAGACCGTACTCAAGCGAATCTCGGCCACACAACACTTTTATATATTTTTTATATTCCCATTTATGGCCGCGACTTTCAGAGAGTTCGAGCTAATTAAAATAAACCCGACGCACTCCGTCACGTCTTGTAATTTAATTTGTTGCGCGTAATCGAGTAACAAGTCACCATGGCAAGTAATCTACGGGGTTTTTAAGCCAGAGCGTTTATTCATGAATGTTGTATTGGGTCGACGTGGGTTGCAGCTGTATCATTAACATAATTACTCCCCTTGTTTGGAGAACGACGGGAATGCTCTAGGGACACAAGTTAATCTTTTCTTACTGGTACATCGTTACTTTCTTAAAACGTTGCTCTAAGATCTTATATCACCTACCGAGCCTGATTATATTGGCTCCTGAAATCTTTATTTTGTTGTAATTTTAGCAAAAAAATTGTTTAGTCCGTCAAGGAATTTGTGTTACAAATTTTACTTTCCTGTTTTAGAACGTGAACAATATGGAATTTATTTTGTTTTATTATATTTTTTTCTTTTTTACTTCAGTCAAACAATACGAGATAAGACATTTATTTTTCATACGGATATAAAGTAAGTAGGTAAGTAAATTGAGCTTCAATTTACTTCGGCATTTATCAAAATATCATAATTTGTGATACTGTATTTTCGCATTAGAACAACTTCTATATGCCAGTCAAAACATAACACATCCGACAATACGTTTATCATTACATACAAATGCCAACTTCAATTCCAGGCCTCCTCAATGTCCGTGTCAATTATTTCGTACCCACCAAACGGGATGAAAAACGAGCTAGCCGTATCGTAACCCGAATCTGTTCTTTGTGCACAAAAAAACTAAAGCCCTGACACATTGGAGTTGCAACAAAACAAAGCTTCAAATTCTTGTTTTAAAATGCATCGTACGAGTAGCAGAGAAGCGAGCGTACTCGTATGCAGCTCTGAAGCATCCGGCGTTGTAAAACGATCTTGTTTTTGTGCCTCTAGAAATGTAAGATTTTCTACCTGAAAATTATTCGCGTACTCACGTAAGTCTCAATGAGGTCGCTGCGATGTGGCACGAAGTAATTGTGATCCTCCATGTCTCGCCGTTTCTTCACTCTGACGAAGTGTTCGAGGGCGTTGAGTGAGCGCCGGGCGCAGGCGGCCGCTAGGAACTCCTCCACAGTCATGCCCTCGCGGACCCCGACGGTTGCGGTCGTGCCCTCTGGTAAGGACACCCTGACCGCAGCCTCACCTTCCTCGCGTGACATCTGCCATGAATAGGCAAGGTTATACATAGGTAAACACGCATTAATGATATGAAAATGACGTGGCATTTTTGAAGTTTATTGGGCCGACAGCGTTAGTCGTTACCGATACCTAACGAGCGCGGTTGAAATGGAGCTCACAACGGCGGGTATTTTTCATCGTCATTTATTAAACGTTGATTTTACTGGGTAAATAAGTTTTGAAAAATTCGTTATAATTATACACGTAAAGTAAAGCTTGCGAATTCGTTGTAAAAGAGCAAAAAGTGACGACAAACCAAATACGCTACTCATAATTCGAAAACATTAGACATCCATCATGAAGATATGTAGAAAGAATTAGTGCAATGTAGTCGGCGAAAGTACTTTTCACAAACGCCGCGGCCCCTAACATTGCAAATCACGAATCAAAGGAAAATGACGGGATATTACTTTCAGCATTTCAAAGCACAGCGCTTTATCCCAAAGATTAAATGCAAAGTTTTTCAATGTTAATCTAGAAACTTTCCAGTGAGGTTCTGTCTATTGTATAAAGCAAGTATCAACAAATATACCCACGTGATACCAGCGTGTAATATGGGAATTTTCCTCATGACGGAGTTTAGGTACACTTTTCAACTTAACTTTTTGCACTTGTACGTCCACGGCAAAGACCTTCCACCTTTCCATTTTGAACGAGATTAGGTGCAATTTGTTGTACGAATAGAAACAAGGGCAAGTTACCTAATGACAGGCAGTCAGGGGCAAGCGGCGGCGAGTAATAGCCTGTTTTCGTGACGGCCGGTATTAGGCCCCGACCGACTCAACGCCCAAAAGATTTTTCAGTCGGTGGATATTTCCACGATTCTACGTACAAAAATGCCCGCAACACTTCTATTTACGTTCTTTTTTGGCGTTGTTTTTTTCCAGCCGTTTGTAGTGTCCGGGTAACGTAATTAGGAAGCGGCAGAGAGCAAAATTAACGAAGTTGTTTAATCTTTGGAGACAAATTTTGCTCTGCTCTTTTGTGTTCATCAAGCAAAAAACTGAAGCTTGTTTCCATTTACTAAATGATTTGCATTGCCACATTTTAGCCATTGTTAGTATAATGCTCTAAGTGTTTCTAATTCAACAAACATAATACATGGATATAGGGATTCATATTCAAAAAATGAACAGGGTATTCTCAACTACTTTTTTAAGTTTCGAAAGTATTTTTAGCTTCCCTAAAGTATTAGGGAAGCTAAAAATACTTTCGAAAGAGCCGTAAAAATACCACTTATGCTTTAAAAGCAGTACTTACCTGCTTAGGTAGAAAACAGCATCTTTTTAAGTTTATTTTTAAGATTAAATTTAATGTTCTATAAAAGTTTTAAACGACCAAATTATCAATGAAATATCGAAGGATATCATACATCTTTTTGAGATTTATTCACGAGCGCATTTAACAGCCTTAGCGTTTTAAAAAGGATTATAGCTACTCCTCTTAAATTATTTTTTAGGGCCCTATTAACCTGATATTAAAATGAGTCATACCTCTATGAGCGACTTTCGCTACAAAGTGGAAAAATATTTTTACGCACTATGTGGCCTCGAATGGGCTAACACTCGACAGCTTCGGCGCCCTGGATTTCGTGGGCCCGCGCCCGGCCAGCAGGTTGTTGAGCAGCAACGGCGAGCGCGCGCAGATGAACGCGTGGAACGAGGAAACGGTGAACACGCCGTGTAGAGCGCGCCCTTCGTGTCTGACTTTACACGCACCTGCATCGACCGACGGCTGGAGCCCGAGTTGGAGCGCGACAGGTTCGGCGCTCTGCGCTTCGTGGCCCCGCGCCCGGCCAGCAGGTTGTTGAGCAACGACGGCGAGCGCGCGCAGATGAACGCGTGGAACGAGGAAACGGTGAACACGCCCAGCTTGTTGAGCGTGCTCTTCGTGCCCCGGGAGACGTGCGTGAGCAGCGACTGGGGACAAACACAATATTAACGTAAGTACACTACTAACAATGAAATTTGTCATAACAACTGGTATATTGATAGTTCATTGTAACTATAGCAAGTCTTAGTGACAAATTGTTAGGTTTGTGAAGGCAACATACATGTGATCTTTACTATTATTCAACTAGAATAATATTAAAGATTGAAGTTTATTACGATTGTTTTATACTAGGACGGTGGAAAACAAGGATACGGCTGGCCAAGCGCGTTGTCGCCTCTTTATTGACTTTAGATTTCGTTGTGCTGAGCTCTACTGACCTAACTAACCACCAGGAACACAACACCAAAAACCATGCCATAGAGCAAGTACTGTGTTTATGGCTGTCGTATTCTGTAAGATACTTTATTTGTCCAGTTGGTCTGATATTAATAATGAGCGAGATGATATTCCCATGTACCCTATCAAATAACGATGAACGCAGTACGTACACATGCTTTAAGGGTATTTCAATGATGAACTATAATGTACTTTAAAAACAAAGTTTTCACGGGCTTCGACTTTAAGTAAGTCTATAAAATTTTAAGAGTTTCTTCGATTTGTCCAGGATCCCATTATCAGATCCTAACCTGATGACCATGGGACCACCTGGAAAGGAAACCCTGTCAAAGAAAAATAAATGATTTTGACGAATTGAAAACCTCCTCCTTTTTTGAAGTCTGTTTAAAGCGTGTTTAATTAACGTATAACAAATCACATTACATAAACATGTCCCACAATTAAAAAAAAAAGTAGTTCCTAGGTCGTTACGGATCCCTCAACTCGTAACTCAGGTTAACGTGAATAAAAATTTCATATCGATGAGAAAACTGCATTACCGTGCGAGCCACAATGTCAGTGTGATTTTAATTTCGAAATGCGGTGTTGATTTTCGACTATATTAGCATTGACTACATTGGGTTACTCAAATACCTATAGAAACGTAAATAACATTTTGAAACTTAAAAGTTTAGTATGTATACGTATTTATTGCAATCTGAAACTGTGCCAGAAATATAAATTCAATTCAATGAACGTCAAAATATAAATAGTCGATACCAAAACGTGTGTCTTGGTAGTATTTGAGGGAGGAAATTGATATCGCTATAATAGGAATATCCGCTGGTCAAACCTAATTTGACACGAAAAGGGAAGCATTTTCGCACTATATCATATCGGGCATCATTATTGTGAAGAAAACGTCATGTGTGTAGTGACAAAGGTTGTCGTATAACAGTTTCCGACGCTCCGCGCCCAGAAACTGTCGAATTTGACAGCAAACCCATTATATTTCCCCTCAGCTGTCAACTTGAACAAATCACAGGTTTATTTGGTTCGATGCCATGGACTGGGCGGCGCGTGATAAAACATTGCAGGTCATATTACAGTGGCATTCCTTTTATTTAAGCGAAATAATTTTATTAAAGCAAGGAGCAGTAAATAAATTAAATAATTATTTTTTGAACGTAGTAGAACTCTAGCTTTCTCATATCGTCAAAATCGAATGGTTCCTCATTATCACCTAAACTGAGTAGACTCCCAAACTCAATGGTTATGTTAGACACAGATGAGAACGAAGTAGATAAATTGATTATTGGTTTAAAAAAAGTACTTAATAGGATGGGATTCGATAACAAATTACATTCTTAAAGACCATAAAAATAATTTCTTACCAATTCTTACAAATATATTGAATAAATGCTTAGGTTTTCGGACACTCAAAAAACTGTAGTCAAACCTATTTATAAAAGTGGTGACAAACAGCTCCTAATTAACCGTATATATCCAAAAATGTTGACTACCGCCCTATCTCAATTCTACCGTATATATCCAAAAATGTTGACTACCGCCCTATCTCAATTCTACCGTATATATCCAAAATTGAATTGAACTCTTAATTAACAAGAGGCTAGTGAAGTTTCTAGGCACAGTTTCAGAGAGGGTACCCTCCGACAAAGACCCATGTGTCATAATATTAGAACTAATTAATAAAGTTCTGAACGCCCAGACCAAAAAATATTTATATCTGGTTAACCCCAACAGATACATATGTCATATTTTAGGGGTGTTATAATATTAATTTAGGCTTGCCAAACAGAAAGAAAAAAACTCAAAAATAATTTGTTATTTTTTATCATATTGAGCCGCTACATTTACGTTTAAGGCAGTTTAGCCAGCTTTAGAAATCTCTTTTACTGCCCTTTTTTTATTGTATGAGGATCGATAGTATCAACGATTCTGAGTAAGAAAAACCCAAAAAATCTAATACTGAAAAAAAAGTACATGTACACTTTTTTTGAAAAAAGCTCATTTGGGACCACCGTGGTCTTTTTTCCCTACTTCACTTTTAAAGAAACTGTGTAAGCCCAACCCAACAGCCTTTAACTAGAACAAATTATAATGCTAGAAATACGAGTAAATGTCTTTTGTGCTCCTTCTCTCTGTATCTCACGATCACAATAACTCTTTTGAACGAGCAAGATGGCCCGGCCCAACAATACGTTTTTAATGTTATAAAATCATCCCCGCTTACTGTCTCGACTGTAAATTAATATGGACCAATGATTTTGAAGCGTTACTCAGAAGAGTCTGTAAGAGTGTATTATTAAGTGTATTAGTAGTATCAGTTAAAAACGTCAATTACAACTCATACCTACTTAACATAATATTCTAAGCGTAAAGGACTTAAGAGGACGTTCAACTGAAGTGTAATATAATTTTAACTTCATTTAATCAAGCTTCGGGCCTCGTGTTATGTCATTGTCAGTAAACGTTAAACATGATTAAGTGCGCGTTTTAATATGCTGCATGAGTACTCTTGTTGGATTTAAATAGCTGTTACACCAAGCCAGCCAATCCCGCACTAGAGATAATGGTCGGACGATGCCGAAATACCCAAGTTTCGAAGAATCAATACCGACACCTAATTACAACGCGCAGGGTTATAATTGAGTTCTCACTATAATCTGCGTTTGTAATAGGTATAGGGGAAGATTGCGACCATTAGCACAGAGGGACCATTCGTACATTGGCCATATTAGGAATAAAAAAATGCTGATGCCTTCGTATTTATGTGCTATGCTCCCTCTTACACGCTTAGGTTACCCAAGAAGAATGGTGGCAGTGAATTTATCAGAACGTTTGCTCTATAATATAATAATAAAATAAAAAAATCTATTCCGAACAATTAAGAATAAAAAAAAAGAGTAATCGAGAGTGCTAAGAATCTTTTCCATGGCTGGCGTGCTTTTTCAATGGAATGCTAATTTTAGTAAAGGAAAAATTGCGTAAGTCTATAAATATTTTCATAAACTTAGCGTCTAATTATGTTTTCTATAGGGCAGGGAATATAAATTTGTTGGCAAAGTAACACTAGTTTAATAATAATAAGTATTATAATTGTGACTAACACCATCATCCAAGTCGGTCGTAAATAAAGTATTTTTAAATTTTAATTTTAAGCATTAGGCGGCTCCATACAAAATACACAAAAATATTGAGAATTTTCCCGTTACTTAGAATACTCAAACTTCTTATAGGTTTTCCTGTAATTTTTAGGCATAGAACTATTTTCCATATTTTTTTCAGAATTTTAAGCCTAGTAGTTTCAGAGAAAAAGGGGGGGGGGGGAATGGTCAAAATTCGTCTTTTTTCCTAAATGACTTCAAATCCGTTTTTGCTAAAATTATATTTAAAAAAAAATGAGATGCTTACAACAACCCCTTTTATTTGATATGCCACACAATACAGTTTGCGAAACTTTTTTTTTTTAATTTTCCAGTTTACCCCTCAAAAGTGGCCCCGTTGTTCAGAATTTATTAATTTACATTACGCGTTCATCTTTGCGTCACCAATTTACATATGTATACCAAATTTCAGCTCAATCGGTCCAGTAGTTTCGGAGCAAATTGGCTGTGACAGACGGACAGACAGACGCGCGAGTGATCCTACAAAGGTTCCGTTTTTTTTTTCCTTTTGAGGTACGGAACCCTAAAAAGGAGGTCGTTCATTCGGTTGTTCTTTTTAGGTTTCCGTAGCCAACATGGCAAAAACGGAACCCTTATAGTTTCGTCCTCTCCGTCTGTTCGTCCGTGTGTCACAGGCATTTTACTCAAAAACTACAAGGCGTAGGTATATATATAAGCCTCAAAAAACCCTTTCATATAATAATACCACGAGCGGCCGGTTTCAATTTTTTTTTAATTTTTCCATACAAAAAAATATGACTCAGCACTCCCCTCCCTAGCGATTTTTTTTACGAACTGGGGGTGACAATTTTTGTTTTGACCTCTACTATACGTGTGCCAAATGGCTAAACTGTACATCGATTTGCGGTTTTCTTTGGAATAAGGCACGTACGCCGTCCTCTATTATACAACGTCTTACACAACCCACTGAAAACCTGAAAAGAGTTTGTTCAGAATCTAGAGTAGAATCGATTACACTATATTTTAATGCAGGTTGAATTTCTACTCCATTCACTCGACTTTGATGTCTTTTCATGCAGTAGAAATGAGAGCGTTGAGAAGTATGTGTGAGTGATAGAGTCAGAACCAGTGTGATAAGAGATAAGTGTGGAATGGATGGAGATATAGTCACGAAAATTGAGAAGGGTATGTTACGGTGGTTTGGGCATGTAGAGAGGATGGATGAAAGAAGATTAACGAAGAGAGTGTATGTAAAAAGAGTGGAAGGGCAAGTTGGAAGGGGAAGACCCAGGCGAACTTTCTCCGATCAAATTGGAGAAATCTTACAAAAAGGCCGGGTCTAAAGTACCCTAAACCGACGAGCATGTATGAGAAATGTTATGAAGGTGACTGAAGCGAAAGTGGTTTGTTAGGATCGTAGCAAATGGAGATCCGTGATCTCTGCCTACCCCTCTGGGAAAGAGGCGAGACTATACGTATGTATGTATGTATGTATTTTGTTTTTAGTTTCCTATTTTTAACGTGCCCGGTCTAAAAGTTACAATTGCCATTGCGTGTCAAGCTTGAAGTTTACTATGACAAAGTTCTAGAGTTACTAATCGACTAGAATTATCGCTGTATATATCTTTGGCTTTGTAATCGACTATAATAATACACCGATTTGAGAATAAACAATCTAGACTAATTCTGAATAATAAAAATCTGTTGGGGCGTCTGAGGTTTTCAGTGGCTGGTGTAACACGTTGTATATTGAGAGTGACTGGACCCGGCGCGATGTGTTAATTTTGCGTCTTTGATATTTTGAGATATAAAGAGATTCTGACATTATAAAACATCGACTAGCAGCGATGTGGTCATTATGCGAATCATACGTTATGAGATATTGAGTAATTGAGATAAAGTCATTTTACGAGTGGTAATTTTGCGATCTGCTAGTGATCCGTTGTCATAAAATTGTGTTTCGAAGGGTAAAGATTCTATTGGTAGCTTTAAATTTACTTTTGGACAATAAAAAAAATGCATATTTTTTCTAAACTTAGGTCCGTATCTTTTATGATTTTAATTATATTTCATAATTTATACTTTATTACAATTATCTATTGGTTTACTATCTATTTAGCAACAATACGTTATAAATTTTACACTACGTTATAAAACGTAATGAAACTACCCAATTGAAATACCTTAGGGTTGGGCAGCTCGCCGCTCTGCAGGCTAGCCATGTAGCACCGCAGCCGGAACTGCTCACAATGCAGCCGCTCCAGATTCTCCTCCCACTGCAGCATCTGCACCCCCAGCTGCGCGCGAGTCTCCGGGTCTGACACCACGGACTGCTGCAGGTCCGCCATGTGTTTCAGTTTGTGGTCCTGTTCGAGAAACGAATAATTATTAGATTTACTGTGACGATCGGGAAACCATCCTGAGAGCCCAATGTTCTAGAGATAAGATGATACCATCATCATCATCACAGTGATGATCTACCAAATGGTTGTACCCGGCAGCTTCCATTCTTCTCCCGTTAATGGATACAAATACAGGTACATGTCAAAAAACACAGTGTTTTAAGGTAGACAAAGTTCTGCTTCATGGGTAATGTTGCAGCATTTTTCGGTGCCTATTCGGTCTTAGATGCGCGAGCGAGGCTAGTAATGCTATTGGTGATATTTTTCCTCGCCCACCATTTTGCTGACCGAGCTCTGTTGGGCACTCAACCTTAAACAGACTTTAACAACATTACCTGATAAAATAACTAATATAAACAATATAATATTTGAAGTATTGATTATTCATGATAAAAAAATACATTACAAATTTGCATACAGTCAAAACATAAGAATTTTTATCACGAGCGTCAAAAATAATGGAAAATAAATAAACAATAATAGGACGATGTCAACAAATGTAAAAGTACACAATAAAATAACAAGGAAATACACACTACAATCATCTGCCAGCAGAAATATTTGCTGCCCAAAGCTCGTCGTTGTGTAGGACGAAACATAAAAAAAACCGGTCAAGTGCGAGTCTGACTCGCGCACCGAGGTTTCCGTACGAAATATCATACAACACACCCGTCTTGCCCCACCCATTCATTTTGGGAAAATCTTAACAACACATACTGCAGTTAAGTCTATGTACCCATATTGTAAAACCTAGACATGTAATTTATGACGTTATCAATAAATATGAATATGAATAATATGAATATGAATAGAAACGTAAAACAAAAAC
This sequence comes from Epinotia nisella, assembly GCA_932294315.1. Taxonomy (NCBI): domain Eukaryota; kingdom Metazoa; phylum Arthropoda; class Insecta; order Lepidoptera; family Tortricidae; genus Epinotia; species Epinotia nisella. Next base: position 17,382,894 of record OW028681.1, read on the forward strand.
ACAAAACAAATATATCAACCACTAGGTATCGTAATTCAATTCACAATATTAATGTCCAGTAGAAAATTCGTGACACAATACATTTAATAAAATCATATCAATACAACTATAAATAATAATAATAATTGTGAATAGTAATATGTGTTTAAAATAGTAATAATAATAATAAATAGAAGGTTAAATGTCTCAAAGTTTAACGATATTCTCAAGCGTATAACGACGACGATGTAAACGCCCCGCCTGTACAAAGGGTAAATTGAATTCGTTCCACGAATAGTTTTCGTGTTGAATAAAACTTTAAATCATTTACATTTCCATCAGTAAAATCATTTTATCTCCAAGCAACTTTCAGACTCTCGATTCAGTACTTTTCAACAATCCGCTAATTAAATAAAACAGTATATTTTTTGAAATTGTGGTATACAAAATATCATTTTACGCTATAATCTGGCACGTACGGTCAGCCGGATCGGTCCTATTCAGATTTAATTACAACAGATTTATCTTCCCGTCGTTGCCACGCAAGATACAAATCTACAATTCCGCTTTCAGATAAATCTTTTAGCCACAGATTTATTTGTTTACGTGTTGTATAATAATTCTCGGGTAACGTTCTGTACCTTCCATCTGAAATGGGGCGGAGGTAATGCAGATATAAGCTTTACAAAATATGCATATTATTTGTGTACAGGCCGATATCGATACAGGGGCTGCGGACTACAAATTACGATAAACCAGGCGCACGTTTGTAAATATGTAAAAGTGTTTTTCGAAATCAGAAATATCCAATGAGAAAAATAATACCAGTAGTAATTTAATTTTGAATTCAAAAGCATAGCTTATCTTTTAATTCGTTATTCTAAAATGATAGTTTTTTTCAAGAAAGGAAGCTACGCCGGTTCCATTTTATAACCAGATAGCGTCCCATGACAGTAAAATAATGATTATGCTCTTTTATGGGGACGTACTTCATTGTCTTTCTTGCTCTGTCCCCTTAAGTGCTCTCTGCACTCTATGCAATACCAATAACCATCAATAAATAAACTGTAATAACGTATATCTATTTGCGAACATGCCTGAACACCTATTGTTCAGATCGCGACAAACTACACGTTTTTGCAAAATAGGTTTCTAGTTAGTAAAATGTTGAAGTGTATGTGTGTTGTAATGTATTTTGAATAGTACGCGGTCCTCGTGAACTCGCGGCCAGAGTGTCGGTATGAATATTAATAGCGCGCCACCTGCCTGGATAACTAACGCGGTGATAAAATAGATCGCCCTCCCGACCATGTTAGCAAGCACGTGTGCCTTGATTACATTATTTTGAACTTTCCTATCTACACGGAAAATGGCGAGTGCAACCATAGGTAAAATTGGCAAACTCCGCGACATCTGATTACGACACTTTAAACGGTTTAAAAATCAATTATAACCGTACCTCCATTTATAACTACTTTAAAATCCTGAACTGTTTAGTCGCATAGTGAAAGGTAAAATTAACGGTTAGAAATCGATTTCAATTTGCTTCGTTACTCTCGTGGCGTTCAGAACAGTTAACAGCAAACATAGCTGCTACAAATTAGAGCATATATATTCGCATGGTGGTAAATATGTAGTGGTCGGAGGCTGCCACAAAGGCTTTGACGCGTGTTGCGGTCGGGCAGTGGGGGTCGGAAATTGGTGCGATTTCCAGCGGAGGCCTGCGGTCCCATGGCGCGTAATGCGGCTCGTGGGCACAAGTTTCCAGTTTCCTGCCCGTATGTCACAGCTAACATAGAACTTGCAAAATCAATGGTAACGTTAGTCACACGTTTCTTAGCCAGGAACTTTACGAATATACGGAGACGTATATATACCGAACGCAACGTACAAGGGAAGCATTGGTTATTTTGTTAAACATATAGGTACCGTGGTACCGGTAAAAGCGTGGAGTCAGTGCAAACATATAATAAGTAATCAAAAAATATATTAATCATAAAGCATGGAAATCTGAAAAATTCGAATATGGACTGGACTATTTATTCGTATACATCTCCATTGATGCTGTTTACATGGTTGTAAACATGTTTCTCAGTTTTGGACGCAAACACGGCGGATTAAAAAAAACTTTTTATACTCGTCGACTTTAATGTTTGAATTAAGACTTCGTACACTAAACTATAATCACATACTTTTTTTTCTATGGAGCTCCCAACCCAACTGAAAAAAATATTTCACAACTGTTTAGACAACTAAAATAAAATCGACCAATCACGTGGCGCCTTTACTGAACTATAATAAATTTGATCAATAGCACGTCACGTTGGCTACAGTACAAAAGACATCAACGACGTTTAGCCGCCACCTCACTAACTTGCACTTCCGTTTCAGCGAGGCTTACATTTTCATTAGATAACAAGTTTGTTTAATTATTTCTGTTGATTCGTATAAAAAGTATTGTATATAATGGTTACACAATTAGCTTTTAAATTCTCGTACTCTACTTTAAGAGCCCTCATTGTGTAACGATTGTATAAAATACTATAGTAAGGTGAATATTCAGGAAACGCTGAGCGAAAGCAATATAATTATCCCCGTAAATAGAGAAGCTTTTCATCTCGCCCGGCTGTATACTTGATGGTTTACAATGAACGATGAACAAATGCTTGTGTTCAAAATTGAACTCTTACATCATTGTAATAAAGCCGAACGTCAGCATATAAGAGATAAGTTTACAGGGGTAGTAAGAGATCTGTACTAGTCAAACAATGCCTGTGTTAGTTCAGGCCGAGCGATGAGCAGTCGGGGTCGAATAGTGCATTAGGTATTTCAGTCTAACCCCAGTTTTATTTGTACGGGTGAAAACCGCACGGCTGTGGTAGCTTGAGCCAGAGTCAAAGTAACCAGGAGTCTAAGGAAGGCTGGCAACAACATCGACATTTAATTTCCCTGCGGGCTGTCGAACAGGAAAATCAACACGACCTTTACCTAGGAGTCGTCGTATCTAAATTAAATAAATGAACTTTATTGTGCAAGTAGGCTGGGCACGTTTACAAGTATCAGTCTATCAGAGCTTCCTATGAGGAGTCCGACCTGTTCAGAAGAAATGCCGAAAGAACTCAACAATCAAAAATTGTGTAATTTGAGTCTTCAGCTGCCTAAATCGTATAGCGCTGCGAAACGGTTGGCAGTGAATGTGTTTCGTCTTCTTATTATGCTCCTTATAAGTAATTGACTTACAGATTCGATGGCTTTCTCGAGTCTATATATTTCTTCTTGCAGCAAGTGGAGTGTGCCGGTCTTGCCACGATGCCTGGCGAAGGCCGCAGCACATGCACTGTGTATGCTGTTCACCCAGTTTTCCAATTCCACCTTGAACAAAATATTGATAAATTATATTGCGTTCTTTATAAGCAAGCAGGATATTTTTTCTTATAGTATTGAGCACTTTGTATGTTAACGTCAATATAAGTACTGTTACGTATTATTTTTTAAAGGCTTATAATTTTCTATGGTAAAAGATATAAATGCTCGATTTAAAGTTTGGCTTCAATATGAAAACCGCATGGTTTTGCGGGTGCTCGATATTTTTGGTCAAAGCTGTATGATGTACAGTCAAGGGTGAACGAATACGTAAATACATAAGGACACAAATATCTGTACAGGGCTCTGTTGTCAATGTCGTAAAGTCATTTACAGATATTTATATCCTTATTTATGTACGTATTCGTCATCCTTAACTGTACCTAGTTTATTTATTCAGCCTCTACACGCTATTATAATGCGATCGGGAATGTAAAATGATGGTATACTCACTTGGCAAGGTGCTTGGAATAAGTACGCATCGCCGAACGCGGTGCTCAGGCAGAATATATAATCGCGCTTCGGATGCTCAGGGATGGGCTGCATAATGGCTCCGTCCACAATGATGAGGTGTTTGGGAGCAGCCTCCACGGAGCGGCCCTCCCTCGAGTCGCACGGGTAGAACAAGAGCGTAGTGCCTTTCAGACACACCCAATAGCCCTTCCAGCCTCGTTTGCGAGCTAACTCGATCTGGTGTTTTTTGCGCAGCAACCACTTCTTCACGCTCAGGAAACTGGGGGCAAATAGAGTAAAGGAAACATGAATACGTTTGCTGAATTTCCGAGGCACGCCAATTAATCATGATTTACTTAACTTCGATATCAATCTATGTGTAATGTGTAATTTTGTAGTAAAGTCGCATTTTTAAAATTACGAATCTATTTTACTTAATGTTATAACTTTTTTTAACAACTTCTTTGCAAAACACCAAATTCCTCAATTAATTTTGCTACTTTTTCAATTTTCTTCTCGTCGCTGGACATCCAGAATCGCGAGAAATATTGTTTTATTCTGATCCAAAGCTTGTATCGGTACATCTTTGCCTTGTGTCGATAAGGCACTTCCATGGCTTCAAAACAGGGCTTGTCGGAGAAAAACTGGCTTCATTGGTTGGTCGGTTCTTTTATAAAATATATTTGGGTCGCAAAGCTGTTGTTCACATTACGTATGGATTATATGGTGAAAATGTGATTGTGTTCCTATATTTTGATTTGTAGTTAGTTAATAGAAAAGTCGCTTCATTTGTATTGCTTAAGTGTCAGTTATAGTCGTCATGAAAATAAAATAAATAATAAAACGTCAGTAATTTTCCTTTTTTCTGTCAGCCTTTGTTAGTAGCAATTCTACCAACCAGAAGGTTGATTTATATTTTTATTCACGAGTTTTAGTTATAATAAAATTCAAATTTTGTTTTAGTTAATAATCATGGTATGTTGATCAAATTTTACCTCTACTTGATAGTCATGCGAGTAGCAAAGTTGAGGAGCGTAAACTAATAATAATAAAGTTTAGGGTATTAAAACAAAACCTTTTTTAAAGCCGAATGTACTGTTCGTTCCGGCCACAAACTACTTTTTAAAGTTTAATTAGGTCGAGTTTCAAAAATAGTTTTTAAAGTCGTCAAGAACTTTTTCTCTGATTTTTCTATTCAGTTAATTAAAGGCCCGCATTTTCAAATCATTTACACAAGCGCTTAAAAATAATCCCTCATAAAGAAAAGGTCACCGTTTTACGTGCATAAACTGTTTTCTATTTATTTTTTACCTTTGTTTTGTGTACAGTCAGCATCAAAAGTAACTACGCAATCGAAGACTTTTGACGTCTTCTGACACAGTATTTATACACATACATAGATACAATAGCAATGTCTTAATTAAGAGAATAACTAAAGGTGTTTTGCCCGCCTATTCTCTTTTCCGATGACTTATTAGTCTCCCCCGGCTATAATTAACGACACAGTCAGAAGCGTGCACGGCAATAAACACAATCAGGTAGGCTCTTGCCGCTGCCATACAAGTATTTTGCCACTTCTAACCATTAGGGGGGACATTAATCATAGCCAGGAATAAAGGTACGGCTAAATTAAGTGATTTATGAAGTGCTTTACTCGCACTTCTAGATAATGCTGACTCTCTCCAATTTTCTATAGAGATGATTTATCGAACGCCCATAGAGCGTGTTCAATTTCATTTTGACCCCTTCAGCTTTAGTGTACCTTGATTTAATCACAAAATCGTACCAATTAACTTGTCAAGTCAAGAGTATCTTAAACCAACAAGCATGTATAAAAAATTGACATGAAAGTGACACAAAAAAGGTTTGTCAAGATCGTAGGAAATGGATGTCCGTGATCTCTGTCTACCCGTTTGCGAAGCAAGTGTGATTATTTGTTTGTAAGCAAACGTTTTCGGTTCCCGAGACTATTATGCACTTAGGAACTACGAGCGGATTCAATCAATCAATCATTTATTGCAATATCACAAAAGTAGGTACAGATGTTAACTTAAATCTACAAATCATTGTGAACCCTGTTGGGCACTGTAATGTTAGGAAGAGGAGCACTTACTGAGCTTTTATAATCTATCTTCTAAGCATTTATTTAACGTGTAATAACTACTCGTGATCACTGGATAGACTACCACTGTTTCTAAACGCACTGTTGAAAATTATTTTTACTGTTTACGTAGACAGCAAACACGTCTTTCATGAAATATCTCTCACCTGTCTGGTTACGAACCTCCAACATAAAAGAGTTAAAAGCTTTTGTGCTATCTATGTACAGTCAACAAATTTGATTTCTGGGCCACTTCGTACCTTGTCACAGTTACAATGATATGAGATCTCTAGGGGCTTTCATATAGATTTTCACTGGACAAGGTACGAAGTGGCCCAGCAGGTCAATCACGTAACGCATTACGCGCGTCAGGTAGGTCTAAATGTCACTTTTTATATGGAAAAATGACTGTATAATTGTCCTAACGCGCGTTCGAAACATAACGTGATTATCCCTCAGAAATCAAATTGGTTTCAACACTGTTTTCTTTAATACAAGTTGCCTGCGCAGCTCCGCCCGTGCATTATAAAGACCGCAAGCAAAGCCAAGGGATAAAATATAGCCAACCATCCTCAAGGTTTATATACTGGTGAAATATTTTTTTTAACAAAAAGAATAGTTCCGGAGATTTTCCCCTACATACGAAGCTACACACTAACAAACTTTACCTCTTTATAATATTAGAATAGATATTACAGCACTAGTGTTTTAGCAAATTTTCGGGAAATTAATTCCGCAGGCAAAAGGTTTTCATACAAGTATATCCTTAAACCATAAAGGAACATCAGATACAAGTTGGTACTTAAGTCAAGTGACGAGATACATGTAGGTACTCGTATGAGGAAGTTGTTTGAGAAATTCCGTCGAAGAGGCTCTTCGTACGCCTTCAGTTTTTGCAGCGTTTGAATGGGTCACGGCTAAGATTTCCCTCCGGTCATTTGGGATTCATGGGAGCAGATTGTAGCCTCAAGGAAGATAAAGAACGCCTAAGGCTCTTACAGAAACTCGTCAGCGACATACGATGCCTTTTCTTCCTTCCCGCCCTTCTCACTTACATTTTATTTAAAATCTGCAGAGGCAGGCATTTATATTACACATTTTGTTTTTCTTCATCCAAGCATAAAAGTGCGACGGCGTGTACATTCAATGAATATTGGATTCTCTACGGGACTCGGTCCTGCGTCTACTCCGAGGATTAAAATAAGTTTTCCTCGGCGCTGTCGCTGTAATCTAACTATTGAGAATCGAACTAACCGTATTTTAAAACACAAGTATGTCAGTTTTAAACGTAAATATATATATTTTATTTTTTTCCATCAAAAATCTCCGAAATCATTGTTTTTACTTGCGGGTGAACTGCGGCAGTGAATATATTAGTATTCTATCTTGCTGTATACTCGATTAAATCTTCTTTAAAACAGTTCTGCTTTTATACTACATTCTAAATGATCAAATTTCAAATGATGTTTTTTTCCTAAAGTAACCTCACCCCGGTTTACAGTAGTTGAAACCCCATTATAGATTAAATATATTATCTTGGACACCTCGACAAAAAAACATACTTATATTTATGGTTGTGATAACACAAATAAAAAAAAAATTTACGCGTGTAAGGGAACTTGACTCATTCCTGAAATGTACGAGTACCTATTGATTTGATATTGGTTTATATTTTGTGCATTATTTTATTAATACTGAAGCCTCGACAAATTTAAATAAAAGTTACTTACCGTCTGGTGCAAAATTGTAGTCAACCGTTTTCAATTCAAATTTGATACTTATTCAGAAAATTTTACGAGTAATATGTGTGCTTAAAAAAGAAAATACATGTCTTTCCCTGTGAAGTTATATCACACTTTAGACTTTTCGGTCTTTCTGACGGGATTTTCCGTAAGTAGGCTCTATGGAAATGTGAAAACAAACAACGGCAACATGAAATAAAAAAAGTGATTCTGGTCCCTGCCAGCCAAATACGGAATATGATTTCCGAATTCGTTTAAACTTGTTTAATCTCGTTGGAGTTTGTATGCGTACGTTTGTATCTCTATTTGCCTTCGCATGGAGCTCAAAAGATTAAAACCCTGGTTTGCAAATAAAACACATCTACATGTTGCAATATGTGGATTCTACACACTAAACATTTTTTTAGGACTCCGTAGCCAAAATGTAAAAAAAAACTGAATCTAGTACTAGTAGCTACACCACAGGAATCATTAAATGTCGATATGCTACTGAAGAAGCGTTATTTGCAGCAATGCACCTACGTAGGTATGTATCATAAAACATACCTGGCATCACCAACTACTCTAAGGGTGACGCGACAGCGAGAACTTTCCATAAAAAAGTTTTTGGTCCAATGATAGCTCGATATTGGCGTTTGAGTAAAAATTCACATCGTGTATTGATATTTTAGATAAATGTATTAGGTACCTACCTTAGCCGTGAATATACCACTTGTGGTTTAGACGCAGTAGCAAAATGTTAAGTTGTAAACTGTATTGTAGTATCAAAACGCAGTCTTGTATGGCAACTTGTATGGAAAAAATGACAAATTTGGAAATAATTTATAATAGCAGTTTTTTTTAATGTAACGGATATAATTATCAATTAATAGAGGCAAAATCCAACAAAAAATCGGACAATACAAAAATATACACGGTCGCATTTTCTTAACCAATTCTCGTGGAATATTGTGAGCAGGTTCGTTAAGTATAAAGATTTTTTTGTCGTCACATTTTCGAAATTCAAAAATGTTTTTTTAAGACAGGCTCGCGAGTTCTACAGCTCACAGAGCCACAAGTGTCTATTACTTTTTAACAACAAGACTTACCCGGCTTTCCTCACAGCACCAGTGCAGTTGAAAGAGGCCGCCGCAGCGCCGGTCTGTTTACCCTTGTACGGAGAGTTCATCGCGCTCTCGCCGGGGTCTTCCTCGTCCGACACCGCCGTCGTCAGTGACATACGATCATCGTCCGATATCTGGAGACAAATAAGACAACTTGTACTATTCTTATCACAGATATGTTATAGCCTGGGACCCACAGCATAACAATTTACAACTTATAATACAAGCGGATGTCTCTTTCTAATGCGAGGAGTTGAAAAGAGGTTTTCGCTTGTAATGTAAGTTACAAGTTATTATGCAATAGGCCCCTGGTAACTAAGTGGCCCCGATTGCAAAGCTGACGGCCGTGCTGGTCGATTGCGTAACATTTTTTACGTGCTTTAATCAACGGAAAATGACTGCCTAGTTGTCTTAACACTCGTTCAAAAAGTTTCGAATGACGTATCAGGATTTGAATCCTCTAATAAAAAAATGTGATGCGCATGAATATTAGTTTGAGTCTTACTTATACGCTCATAACACAAACCTTACTGCACTTGTGTGATCTACCTAGATACTGTGCTTTTTCTTTTAATGTTCGTTTTTTGACGAAAAAAAAATACTATGCGCGTCAAGAGCGAGTATGATAGCGATAGACCGCCGATACTTAATATGAAGCTGCACTATTTCTGTGATTCCGATTACAAAAAAACTATTCTTAGTTTCGTAAAAACTTTACACAAATAGGACGGCACTGAACCGTCTATTAAACCTAGTACTGACCCACATGGTAGGCGTGTTGCGTTTTTTATCGCAAAGAAACTTTACAAAATGAGGACGTAGCGACCGCTCATTGTAGCGCCAATAAGCTGTGAAAGGGTCAACGCTATAAGAGCGAAGCTAAATTGGCTTTACTAAAGTGAAGCGGCGTGGAAAACTAGTCGATAAATATTTCGTTTCTAAATTCATTCGGCTGATTCGTACCATCGAGTCATCCGGTCAGTTAGTCTCGCTTTGGATCCGGCAAATATTTCTTCAATTGTTTACAATGACCTAGAGGGCAGTGGAGCTCATGTCAATGTCGGCCCAATCACTCTTTGAGCGAGTTCCGTTCGCGAGCATATTTGATCGGCTGGAAAATGGAGCGCACGGACTTCACCCAACACAACATTATGTATATCACATCGTATGGTATATTTGATCACAACAAACAGTATAAAAATCTTTAACATTTTATTGAAACTGTCATTTGATATAACCAGTAAAAGTTGTCTGAACTAATCTTCTTACTCCTCCCTGAAAGGTGTCTTATTTTATATTCAAAAGCTTTGAACGCGGTAAGCAACGAGTTAGCATCGAAATGTTATTACTCTTTGAAAGCTTACCAACTCATTCTAGTGTAAGGTGGGCCGTTCGAACAAGCGCTTGAATCGTAATGGTCGTTAAATGATGCCCCTGGTAAACGTGCTACTTCAACCGTGTCTGAATTTATTTGTTGTACATCAGTAAAAAGGAAGTCTTTAAATCGTGCTTCATTAGAATATCAATTGAAATTTTGTGAGGTATTAAAAGATTTTGTTTTATTTCTCGACTGAGGAAGATGGGAGAATGAATGTTTTTCGAGATAAATATGTCTATAATGCATCTATATTCTTATAAATTGTCATTAATGTAATGTAATGTAATATTATGAGTATGAGATAAATAAATATCCTCCTCATCATCCTATATACGTCCCACTGCTGGGCACAGGCCTCCTCTCATGAATGAGAGGAAACGGGCAGTCAATCAATCAATATCAATATAATTATTTCTTCGGCATGCGCTCTAAATAGCTTGACATATTAACACTTTAAACTCTCACGCTTTGTACACATTTTAAGAAGACTAGGTACTTTTAATGATAATAATCTCATTCAGTATTTAGTTAACTTTATTTTAGACGTTTCGACGCGGGTTGCATTATCCGTGGTCACAGATGACTGACGTTCTAACAAGTTGTAAACGTAGGTGGGCACACAATATAAAACTAATACAAAATACCATACAAAACTATATAAATTATGTACCCGTTTGGCGTAAAGACCCTGGGTCCGTGCGGATAAGTTATTTGCAGAAATCGTGAAACGTCTGGTTGATGTACTAACTGGTGACCGAAGACCTGGCGGTTTTCTCGCGCAACGTATCAGTATTGCAATTCATTCTTTGTCGGGCAAGGGCATGACATTCGTTGACTATGGATGCTTGCGACACCAGAAGAATCACAAGCGCGTTGCTGACCCTTCATTAATTTGAGGATTCGTTGTGCAGGTCCCATACTCTCGACTCAACGCACCACCAGGAATACAACAAAAAACCCACAAAGCAAGTAGTGGTTTTTTTATATATTTTTTATTTATTAAGGTCACAAAACAAGTTAAAGTCTATAAAATAGATAATATACAAATTATGTAATATGTTCATATCTAGATTATAACTTTTACATAAAAGATATTTATAGAGGACGGCCGTACAATTTTAGTCATTGGTTGTGTTCACGCTATTGGTGATTTATTTTAATTTGTTTCAATAATTATATAGATTTTTCTTTGTCGATTCAGTTTTTCACATACCAATACACGAACCGCTCAAGCAGTTGCAACCGCTTCGGGTGGTTGGCAGCACGGTGACATTTCATCATGCGGTCAAGCAGCTCTGACTGCAAGAGCGGCCCTTGTATGTTGATCGCTGGGTTACTGCTCGAGCAGTCCTTGTATGGCGGCTCTCAGTTCTGTATTCTTTAGGCCAGTGTACAGTTAGGTGAAGTAATTAACCCAATGTCTATCACGTGTCTGAAACTTCGGAGCCAACGGGAAAAGTTTCAGTGTTACATTAGTTACGGGGTCGTTATATTACTTAGAAAATAGTGGTCAGTGGCATAACGAGGTCGTATATATATAAATTATATAATGTATAGATGGCTGTAAGGAGACAAGGCTGGCTGAACAACAAAACACGAGGCTGGTTTAAGGCACTTAGAAGGAGTGGACTCGGGCTGGACCAAAAAACTCTGTGGTGAGGAGGGTGAGACTATGGTACACTTTTACCGTGTGAATGTCATACCCTTGCCAGACAAAAAACGAATTACTTTGGTAACGGCTATCCGCAACCAAAGGAATTTAGGGACTTCCGCTGAGCTGCATCATCCGTTTTATAGAAATAATAATGGAGCGAGTCTGGGAGTAGGTACAAAGGAGAGGGCAAATACGAGTACACTAAAGATTCCACTGGGTCGAAGTGTATCCGAAAGGGCCCTCATCTAGATAAGATAAGATAAGGCGACAAGCATTGCCCTCATTGAACGAGGGAGCGAAGCGAAAGAAGTTCTCTGCTTCAGCTCGGGCTAAAATTCGTTAGTCCAGCTGTTTTCCTCTACATATCGCATTTCTCAACCGATTCTCGTGAAATTTTGTGAGCAGGTTCAAAAATTATATAGAAGTTTTTCGTCGATTCAGATTATAAAAATTTAATAAAAAATTATAAGACAGGCTCGCGAGTTCTACAGCTTACAGAGCCACTAGTATATTTTTTTTATTCAAGTACGGTTGGCCTCACCTATGTACCGTGTCGCATTAAACGTCATGTTAAACTGCCATATGAAGTTGTCAAACGAGTGAAAACAACAAGGTAGTATATGAACGAGGCCACGAATGCCTGGCTAGCTGGACCGAGTCCAAATTCCCCGTCCAAACCACATAGGCAAAGGGCCTGGGATACAATAGCCTCCGTCACCACTTTACAATCTTTAATAGAGCCTTCAACAGGCAGATACCGGGCTAGGCTGTTAGCTGTGTCCAAGCCAGAATCCGGTTACTGGCCGCATGCATATCCCTCGCCCAACTCTGGACGCAAAATTCTATCTAGTGCTATTACGTCGCGATGCATCCCACACACGTTGTTTAAGAAAGAATCCCTAAGACTGCACACGCGGTTGTGGAGGTGTTTGGCATTTAAAAAACCGCGATCCATCAACGAGATGTACAGTATCATAACAGACGAGCGCGGGCGCAGTGAGCAGTACACGGACTCTTCGGTCCAGGGCGTCCAGCTCAGGCTAAGTCCATCTCAGTACGCCAAAGGAGTAAATGAGCAAGGGCATCACCCAGGCGTTGAAGGCGCGCACCTTGTTGCTGCCCGACAAAAGATTATTAAGTACTTTTGTCAGGCAACAGAAGAAGCGCTCCTTATTAAACAAGCATTACGTCCTGTAAGTTATTAAATTTATGATTTTATGTACGTAAGCTAGATTCGGTAAAAAGCTAGAAAAGGTTACTATATAGGTACAGTCGACGCCAAAAATACGTTTACACTTTTGCACCTTATTCCATTGCAATAAGGCAAATTGTGTAAACGTATTTTTGGCGTTGACCGTACCAAAGTTGTTATTACGAGAAGAAACCAATAGTAATAAATAATGATATTAGAAAATCAAATTTCACCAATCGATGGTAATTGTAAATAGGTACAAAAGTGTTGCTGCATACAATATGATATTTTTGTGGTGATGCGATCTCGATGCATTTGCGGCGCATTTTAAGGAATTATTATTAAAATCCGGCTGATCAGGCGTAAAGCAAATTTAAGGCAGCAACACATTAATGTTAAAGTCATATTTGTAATTAAATTAATGTTGCGCTTTTGATACGACACAATATACGCGGGAACAAGGAAGCAGGGTCTTTGTGGCGCACGCGGCGCCCTCGGCTTGATGGCCCTCAACGGCGCAGCCTCGCCTCGCCTTTCACGACAAAAAAGAATGTACCAACGCGGGTTACTTCATAAAATTTAATTTTGTCGTAAGGCGGTAGAACTACAGCGGGGGTGAATGGAATGAAGAAATATTATAATTTTGTGATAGGTACGCGATTTTAGCCATTTTACCAAGTTTTACCCTTGAGTTGCCGACAGACATTTCATCGAATAATATTTCATCGGAAACGTTTCAAGTATTTTCATTTCATCGACAAGTCATTGCGTCGAAGAATCGATACTACGACAAACCTTCCATCGAATATTATTTCATCGACAACGTTTCAAGTATTTTCATTTCATCGACAGACATCGTCGTAACGTAAGTATAGGCACGTCGCTGAAATGAAAATACTTGAAACGTTGTCGATGAAATAATATTCGATGAAATAATGTCTGTCGGCACTTCAATGACAATGTGTATTGAATATAATTATTTATCATGAATTGATTTTCATTACATTATTTTGTTTACAAAATGACACTAATCAAATAATAATTTATTCTTATTTGGTGCCCGTTTTACCCGACAGCACTTTTTCACTTCTCAAGCCTGCTTGTGCTGGATGAATGCTGCATAAAATTCCACTTTTATGCTCTAGTGCAAAAAGTAAAATTGTTTTAAAGACAAACATAATCGGGCCTAATAGCCACATGCATAATAAAACTTCGTAGAATAAACTTGTAATTTTATTTAATTTGCTTTAATAAATTTCACATCTGTATGTTCCATGACTAAATGATTAAAACCAGATAAAATAGAAGTCAATTAATCTTTAAAAACGTATCGAACCACTAAATGACTTGGCAGTATGAAGTAGTACATAAGTCGAATATCACGTATCGAAAATTAAACATTAAAACTTTCAAAAGTGAAGTGGCGCGAATGCACTATTATTTTATTAAATTTTGCAAATATTTGTTATTTTCTCGCAATCGAAGTGAAAAGCAATGTGTATAACTCAGGCATAAATGACCCATTTTATCCCTTGACATAACTAAAGTGAATTGGCTCGTTTTATGCACTTGTTGTAAACTCTACTATTTCCAATTTGGAAATAATTATTTGTGCAACAAGAGAGCAAAGTCTTTTTTTGCTGCGAGTTCTAATTTTGAGTCCCGAGGAAGCGAAAGAATCTAAATTAAAATTTTGAGCGCAGCGAGGGACTAAAAGCATGAGATGCAAATTATTTGCTCTCGAGTAACACACAACTATTCACCTCGGCAGTGAGAACATATTCACATAAAAAATATATATCATAGGCTTTTCTGTACCTATTCGTCTCGTGATTATTTAGGAAGAAAACTTGACTAGGCGTTCGTTACTGCTTGTTTTAACGCCTCCGCGCGGCTAGTAGGTATTATGTAGAAGCATGCGAGAGCGCGGTGCAACACAAGGCGCGACAGACCAAAGCGCATTTTAGTAAGCTATACGAGTCTCGCGTGACACTAACACAACACTAAGAGTTAACCGTATTATTTTTAAAATAGTGTCACTCATATTCTCAGATATCACTTATATTTTTGAGCGATTTTTGAAATATTCAACATTGTTTTAACGACTTTGTCAGCCAAAATAAATCCATTGACATCTTCCACGACCGTATACCAAGTTTAAATAGACATTATTGCCAAAACTAAAATAATTCTGCCGCCGTTATTAGTTCTATAGATAGATATTTAGATACTTATTTACATATAAATTCTGTACATATAGTTTAGGTTCACATAGTTTAAGTTAGTTTATAAGTCTTTTATTTATCGTGTTCATCTGTGTTATGTTTATGTTGTATACTTTGTATTATTTCAGTTCATTAAATTCTGTTGATATTAGGTTAGTAGTTTAAGCTCATATTTTGTATAGTAAGTATAAATAATAACTTTTATTGATCTCACTGCAACATGCGTAGCCAATGTTATGTACTTCCGTAAGTGTTGTATATATCAGAAATAAATACCTCCTAATATACCTACTAGCTTTAAGTGAAATGTAATATATATGATGTGGATGTACTTAATAAATAAATAAAATAAAAAATAAAAACATTAATGTCTGTTGCGCTAGAACACATTTGCATATGACGTGTGTCTCGCGTCTATACCTACACCAAATACCTACTGTCTTTGTCACTGATTTTACTATATATTCTTACTATAGATAATTAATTTATCCTAGTTGTTTTTATATCTAAAACTAATATTAATAGAGCAATAATGAAGAATAATAAACCTAATAAAATCTGAAACAATTTAACAGCGCGCAAAATTTTGAAAGGGGTGGATGGGGTACCGGGCGTGCTTTGCATCTGTGGTTTATGTAATGTTCATAAAAATTAAGATTATTGAAACTAGAATTAATAATTAGTCAGGGTAATACAATTCATGTTTACTTATTTTTGCAAAACGTATTTTATTCTCAGACGTACTTATTTAAATATTCTTCAATTTAAAACATTCCTTTGTATAATTTTTTTTGTAATTTTAACTTTTAGTACTATGTTACTTTGGGAGTTTTCGAACGTGTTACTTGTTTCGCGATGTTTGAGGGTCTATTTTAAAATTCGAATGTCGAACTATGAACTTTTTTTGTAATTATAATGCATATTTTTTGTAATGAATAGCTAATAAAGTTTATGTATTCAGAATTTGTAATAGCTGTCCCCACACTATGAAATGAGAGTGCTCGGCACCAAATTTAAAAAGCTATTATGTCTCACTGAGTGAGCATAATCGCATTTGCTCACTGTTTTCACACATCAAAATATGCTTCTTCGAGCAGCTGAGGTGAAAAATATAATGATGTAAGGGAAGCTGTTGCACGTATTATTTAATTTTTCAGCATTCTGAACTTTGATACTTGCGTTCGTTAATAATATGAAATTATGAAGAATCATGGACGTCTGTTTTGCGATACAATGGTAAATGTATTACAAAGCTGTTTTTTAAACGAAAATTCTGTATCTTGAACGTCATTTACCCTATAAAAGCTACATCGATCCAAATTCCACCACTAAATTTATGGCAGACGGACGAACATTCTCTAAGTAGGGATTTTATGAAATTCATTGGATTTCTTGTGGAGGGGTGAAACGGTAAATCCTCCAAGCCTGCGGGTTTAAACCTAGAAATGAAACGATATAAAGGGCGTTTCCCAGATTTTCTTTGAAACAGGTGCGTCTGCTTTACTTAAGCGGTTAAGTAAGGGGTCACATTTAACTGAGATGTACTCTAAAATGTCTTTAATTAAAACAGCTACGCTTAAAATATTTGTTCGGTTTTAGAACCACTAACATTTAAATATTCTAAATAAGAATAGACGATAGGTATATTGTATTTAACAATCAGTATATTTATACTTATATTTAATGAACTGACGACGGCTAGGCTAAAGTTTGAACCAGAAGTTTTCCAATGCGTTTAATATTAGTCCCTTTTAAGCATTTCAAAGCCGACTCTAGTAGTTTGCCTGCTAGTTGTATAAAATAGAATATTGCAACTAACCAGAAAGTCTCAGTTTAAAACAAAGTTTCACTAAAGCGGACTATTTTCATGTGCCAGGTTTAAACCGATCCCTAGAGTAATACCTAAGTAGGTAGAGGTAAATCAGTGTGACTTGTTTTGTGAGCAAAATAGCAGCTTAAAAGTTCCTCGTTTTGGCTTAGGTAGGAAACCGCTGTTTCATATTGATTTTGTAACGACAAAAGTTTCATATTTAGAGTATCTCGTAAATCTTTGTAATGAATTGTTCTTCTCTGTTTCATGTTGCCGTGATTTAATTAGTAATACATTAATATAAAAGAGGTCCGTCAAAGTGAACGGAAGACATAAAGCTGGCTAAATATTTTATACACAAATAGAGGGTTATTTTTCAAGGGAAAGAAAAGGCCTCATTAGCAGGAAAGGAAATTGCGCTTCCCGAAGAGGAAACTAAAATAAGGTCATAATGTTAGCTATCTGCTACGAGTTTTTTGTCTCAACCAAATATTTTCTGCGGTTCACTCATTTACCTACATATACAATCTGACGCTCTCTGCTAAATATATTTACGACAACGATATGATTTCTAGAAATCAAAATGCATTTGTTTACTTCATGTTGTGCCTGTTATTTATTCTTTATCAGTATTATACTGCAAGTATGATGGTTGGATTGCAACCGTACTGAGTATTAATTCACAAAAACAAGTTTCCATCATTTATATTTTAAATTTCAAGTCAAAAACAATACACTTCAATCAAAATTAATATGTCAAAGAGAGATAAATAGCACAAATAAAATGAAATTTGAATAAAAATGAAATGTGAATGTGCGGTTGAGTTTATTTTGTTGTTTGAACTTTTAAACTACAGTAAAGCCAACGAGACGAGACAAACTTAACTTTCATCCGTGTCTGATACGTCACTATACAATATATTAGTATCTCGCTTCTTTTCTTTCTCATGACATTATTTAGTTTAGTTGGCTGAACTTTGTAACATTTTCATTATTATGTATCGTGTTGTTTTTATCTTATTCACTGCGTTTCACCGGTTTGGTTAGAAGTAGCACCGTGGTAATACAGTGACTGTCCCTCTTGCTACCTCCGACCCGAGGTGCTATTCACCCGAACGCCGTAGACAGTGTGTCTCGTACCGCGGCCGGCGCCAATGACACGCAAAGGTGACGAACCCAACTACATAGATGAAAAAGCACGTGCTATTCGATAAAACTAGTACTTTTTATGGACAGAGGGCCGTCTGTTAGTACATACCATTTATTTTTCCGTGGTAGTACAGTCAGCATCAAAAGTAACTACGCAATCAAAGACGTCAAAAGCTCTTATTCCCTTTTAATAAAGACTTTTGACGTCTTCGTTTGCGTAGCTATTTTTGACGCTGACTGTACATAGTAATGTCTGGATGCACTGAAAAGGTAAAACGAATTCGTTCAAACATTTCTTACCTTCCTAAGAAACGCCTCATTGCAGGTCTGGGCAGTACCTTTCCAGTGGTAATGTCTAAATCTGACGTTGCCGAGTAGCCTCGTGCCATGCAGAATAGACACCTCGTACACTATGCGGCGAATGTTGAGCACATCAGTCCGCTTCTTGTACTTGTTTAGTTTCCTCCGCCGCACCATACGTTCGTCGGGCTCGGAATATTCGCCTGTACTCGTGAGACCCTCCTCGGCGGCCCAGGCACTTAGCACGCTCTCAATAAAACTGAACAACTGCTGAACATTGGGTTCTAATTTACTAGGTATGTAGAGATAAGGCGAAACGGTTTTCTTCGGCACAATAGACTTCTCTTCAGGTTCTTCAGGCGGAGGAGCAACGTCGTGATAGGGGCAATTATGAACCTTATGGTGGTGGTGATGATGGTGATGTTTCGTTTTTCGCTTAGGCTCCTTCTTCACTATGCTGCCGCCGCCCTCGCTTTTGTCTGCGGTCTCGCCACCGCTCGAGTGCGAATCTCCGCTACGTTCCCTGCGCGGCTTCGGCTTGCCGTTGGATGTGAGCGCGGCAAGCGCACCCGCGGCCAGGCAGCAATGATGCGCCACGCAGCAAAAGCGAGCGTCACCTTTGCGGAGGCCCGTGTGAGCCTTGTGGCAGAAGGAGACGTCGGGGATTCTCGCTCCGAGAGCCGCCAAGTGCGCCCGGTCGGCGCAGACTTGCATGAGCAGGTTCTCACCGAAGTGCACAGTCTTGTGGCGGCGGCGCCGGAGATGCATGACGGTGTCACTGCCGGCCAACGATGGCGGCGCGGAGACGGAGGCGGGCTTGCCGCGGGGCTCCGGCGCGCGCGCGCATCGAGGCGGCGGCGCGCGATGCGTCTCCACCATCATTGGCGAGGAGCGGCGGCGGCGGAGGCCAGGCGTCACCTCATGTCGCGCCGGCACCCGCCGACACCTGCCTTGCCGCTCCGCTCCTTCTTCCGCTTCCGCTCCCGCCGCGACACTACCTTCGCCCCCGTTATCGTCGTAATATCAACATTCTACAATTTTGATAATTTATCGGACATTTTAATTAGCACTTGTTTATTGCAAACCACTTTATGGTATGTTTATTCTCTTGAAATACTGTTCATTTAATTCCTGTAGCTTTTAAATATCACACCGATTACTTTATAGATCATATTTAGTGTTTAAATGACAATCCACTGAAACTCTCCAAATTCTTTGTTAAGCTTGACTACATTTATACCAGAAAATGCGAATGAGGCTTTAAACTGTCGCAGTCATGTTTTAAGAAACTAACTTTACTCCCTGCAATTTATAATATTTTTACGCCTGCGAGTTGGGAAATTATTCACACGTGAACGTGCCAACGCCGTATGTTTTATGAATGCGCTGCAGTGACCGCCTACTTTATGAGCTTCCACTACAATTACGTAACTAAATGAAAGGATATCTTGGAGTACTTTGACTATAATGAACCGTCTTCACAAACGTCTATTATACCATAAAAAAATCAGTGATCAGTTCTGACTTAAAAAAGTGTACTTAACCCTTTTCCAGGCACAGACGTTATATCGACCACATACCACCTGTCAAACATGTATCTTAATATCAATAAATAAGACTGACATTCGATTGTCATTTTTCAACTGCCGGCAGTTGGAGGAGGAAAAGGGTCAACTTTTTTTGCCTATTTTTCTTTAAGATAAATGAAAATACATGATTATAATTCAATACAATGCCCATCTTGGCAAAACCTTGAGTAGGTTTGTTTTTGCTTTTAGATAGTCATTGGTTGTGACATACAGAACGTATGCACAAAAACAGCGTCACAATAAATTGACGAATTAAAGTAAGCACCTACTTTAATATTCATAGTTAGCCATGTTGAGTACCTACAGCTACCTAAAATGGCCAAAAGCATACCTACCAAGCTCAGTGATTTACACAAAACGTCTTACAGATTAAAGTCCCATTCGAGTGGATTGGTACTCATGGTTAATGCAGCGTGTTCTACCTCTGTACTCGAGCTTGCTACAAGTTTATAACGTACCTTTTAGTGATCAAAAGATTAACCTATTCCCAACTCTGTCTAGCAACGTAGATTAATTCAGGTTATTTAGCTCAGTATTGCAGCTCTACTGAGTATAAAAATAAATCGTTTTGAACTAACTAACCATGAGTCTATTCCGTGACATGGCAGAGTATGTCATTTTACTTGACATTTGTTTATGTTTTATACGATTATAGGTATGTATGTATATGCTTGTCATAAATATATATCTGAATCTAACTTTTTGATGAAAATCATACACTATTCGTCATCAATGTGCGGCATAATCAAATTAAACGTGTATTATCATTTTGCAATATTTCGCGTAAGTACAGTAATCACGAATGAGGTCGCACAGATCAAACAATAATGAACCAATTCATCAACAACTACGAACGCGCTCATTCTATTCACGCATTGGATTTAAAATTAAATGCTGATTTTAAACTAGGACATTATATCTTAGTGTCGATTTTAACGCGATATAAACGTACTCGAGACAAAATAAACGGTTGAATAATATTACTGTACCGTTGAAATAAATGTCCGACTCAGCGAATCGGAAAGAGCGTGCACCGTTAAAGCCAAAGAAAAATGTACACTTAAAACGGAGTCCCCAAGTAATCGGTCAGCAACTGAAGTGGGTTGTTCTGCAGCAGACGTTAACAAGCTGTCAGAGCGAAGCTTAAAAAAATGTCAATAGTACCCGCCGTATCTATAATTGAGTGAAATTCTCCGCATTTCAAAGATGTAGCAATTACAACTGCAGGCGCGCTTATAACTAAAATGAAATAATAGCACGGTGCGAAAACAAAGTTGTTTGCAGTTCAAAGAGATGTCTCACTTTGAATCTTACCCGAGTTAAGATGAGAATAAATAGTCTGTAAGTTAGATTTACGGTGAGAATGGCGTATCTTTCCTCGCGTTTTAATTACGCTAATAGCAGACGCGAACTTTCGTGAGTTAAAAAGTAGGACGCGACGCACTGAGGCGGCACGGCGTCCCATTTGGTCCATCACAACCATGTGTCGCCGAACACTGCGGTGCAGCGGGCTTCGGCGTTAGCGCTCGCCTATTGCCCGGGGATGAATATGTAATCGCTGTAATTACTGTTTCAATACTGCTGCATACCAAATGACAGTTAACGGCTCGACTGCTGTATGCGCGCTGAAATACACGTACAGCTCTAAAATGTGACACTATGCTAACCGCAAGCTTAATGTTATGTATCTTTTACAAGAGCATAGAATACGGCAATATTTATTTATTTATTTATTTAAACTTTATTGCACAAAATACAAAAAATATATATGTACAAATGGCGAGCTTAATGCCAGATGGCATTCTCTACCAGCTAACCATTGGGCTTAACAGAGACTTATAACAGGTGCAAAGAAAAAAGTCACACAGTTGACATTTTTCTTGCGTGAAGCAATACGTGTCACACCCCAAATAATCAAGGTGAATTTTGTTCTTAATTACTTCCCTTGGATAATTAACGCAATAAAACACCTACAAATCATAATAGCAAAGTTGTGGGATTAATAATGTACCTAATGAAAATTTCACTTCTGGTTTCGGCAGATATTACAAACATTCTTATCTGTAGGTATACATGACAACGACGAGAAGTTTGGATAAAGTTTGAGGCTCGACTCTGGTCCAATTATCAGGGCTCATTATGATTTTAAATAAATGTAATAATGGTGGCATAAATTCCAAAGCTTTTTAATTATACACATCAGCAAGAAAACAGTGAGGCGGGCCGAATGGCGGATGTTAATTTACACCGTCTGATAGACAATAAGTAATTATCTCTAGAAATTCATCTTAAACTGACATTTGAGCGTTGATTTGGGTGAAATGTGAAAGATAACTTGACATGAGAGTTTAAAATGAAAAGTACACAGCGCAGAAATCCTTTTAGTGTGCAGATAAATTGTACTCGCTCGCGTGCGTGGCCTCTCCAAGTTAATGCACATTTTGTGTGTCGGGGAAATTAATGGCCCTCTTTTATTTTCGTGTTGGGGAAATGTTTCTGCTGCATTATTGACATTTTTCTTGCGTGAAGTAATGCGGCCTGGAGAGCGGCGTGAGTGCCGCCGAGTACCTGCGGTAAAAGGATTTTTTGCGAAAGATGGACTTGTGCAAATAGTTGGCCCAAAAAGCAATGTTTAGAATATTATATTCACATATTTATTAAATATAATAATAATAATAAAAAATCAGCCTACATAGACGTCCCTCTGCTGGGCTCAGGCCTCCTCTCATGGATGAGAGGGAACGGGCAAGAGTCCCCACCTTTGAATTTCTTCGCAGATGTATGCAGGTTTCCTCACGATGTTTTTCCTTCACCGTAAAACTAACGCTAAATATTAAATGATAATAAAAACCTAAGCATGCCCACAGACGACACATACGTGGAATGCAAATTCACTAAACTGTATACAGTGGAAATACCTCCGAGAGACAAATGGATAAACGACCAAATGGAATTCAAGGAGGGAAGCCACATTTGGTATACAGATGGCTCAAAAAAAGGTGACGATGTAGGGTGCGGTATTTATGGCGAGAGGCCAAAGCTCAAAGCTAGCGTCAGCATGGGGAAAGAGGCCTCAATATTTCAGGCTGAAGTCTTCGCAATAAATAAATGCGTGGAAATCAACCTTGAAGGAAACCAAAAGAACCAACACATCTACATCAACTCAGACAGTCAAGCTGCTCTGCTGGCATTAGAATCCTTAGAGTCTTACTCTAAACTAGTCCAGAATTGTAAAAACAATTTAAACACCCTGGCTAACTCCAACAAAGTCATACTTAGATGGGTACCAGGGCATTCCGATATTGTAGGGAACGAAAAAGCAGATGAACTTGCAAGGAAGTGCGCAGAAACAACGCTGGTCGGCCCAGAACCGTTCTGTGGTATCACAAAACGGAAAGCATATTCTCTGCTAAGTAACACAGAAAAATCAGAGGCAATCAAGCTGTGGATGTCCGCCAAATGACAAAAACAGGCTAAAGCCTTAATTAAAGGGTTCAATAGTAAACTGTCTAAAGAGCTATTACAACTCAAAAGGCACAAAACCTGTGCAGTGACGAGAATCCTGACAGGACATTGCAAATTGAACAAACACCTGTTTCAAATGGGTATGAAACAAGACGCAACTTGCAGGTTCTGCCATGAGACAGAGGAGACAGCAATGCACATTCTCTGCTCCTGCGGACCACTCATGCAAAAAAGAAGTACCTACCTAGGGCGGCACATCATGCACCCAGAAGAGGTACAACATATCACCGCCCAAAGAATCTGGAATTTCTTGGAGGCAACGGGTCTTAACGGTGAACTATAAACAAGAAAGGGCTGCCACAATAGATCATTCACTGGTCGAAGCGGCACATTAAAGGCCCACAAACATCAAATAATAATAAATTATATTACGTACATAATTTAATATATAATTGTTTATTACGAAGTGAATCCTGATTCTGATTCTGATCCAACAAAGTACCTATTTCGGTTTTAATTATTACGAATGTGGACACAATTTTCTGTTTTATTTTTGTTTTACAAAAAATCGTCAAAAGAAGGTTTCTGTGAATTTTTACCAAAATATGAACCCCTTTCCATGGGATTTAAATTTCAGGTACATTTTCAGGCGCATTTATTTTACATAGCAATATCAAAGTAAAAATTTGATATCGAACGCCGTTTAAAAATTATCTATGTTATATACATCCTGTACCGAAAAATTGTTTGCTACCTTATTGCATAGAGCTATAATGCTATAATGAGTTGTTGGTATTACTATTCTCTGTAAAATTATTGAAAGAATTATAAATTATTGCAACTTCGTACAACATTATTAAAATAAGAAAGTTAATACAGAAAACCTAACCTACTATTTGGCCAAGTAATACTACAGTGAGCTATGAAGAAAGAGGCGGGTCTGTTTTTTTGCTTGCTCTTTGCGACCTACGATAAATATTATTAATTGCGTTAAAACTTACTATTTTAACTGATTTATTTAAATTTTATTCGTGCTGTCTTTCGGCTGATATGATGATGATTATTAATTCGTTAACAAGAATCACAACTTAATCATTGTACATTTTGGAGACGTCATATACTCAATTTACGAACAACACAAATCTGAATAGTAAAGGTACAGACACAAATGGCCAAACTAAATAAGAAACACACTTCAAACGATAGAAAGGCAATCCCCAAAATAGAGATAGATGGGATGTGTAGTGAAGCAGAGCCCGGCTCGGTATCCATGGGCAAATGCAATTTGGGACCCCGTACAAAGTGATTACTTATCGCATGTCGAGATGGCTACGGCATCTGGGTTCAAAATAGGGTTACCTATTACTTATTCCATTTACCACACGTGAGCGTAAACTACCTGAAATTGTTTGGGTCGTTCATTTGAGTTAAAAATATAACGTAACTGTCAAAGTCTAACGTTCTGATTGTGAACGATGAATGTAAAGTAAATGGTATCAGTTGCTGACACTATTAAAAAAATCTATGCAGCAATTAGATTTTAACACATTCACTGCCAAGAATCGCTACGCGCTACGCTCGTAGCCGATCCCGTGGTTTTCCTCGTATGTAGCGGAAAGCGACAGTTTTTACATTGTTCTAAGAAAAATATTTTTAAATGTATTTTCCATGAGATAATGTGTGATTCCTTATATTAAATAACTCAGTCAACCTCAGTGATTCACATACGAGTCATGCCTCTACGAGCAATTTCAGCTACAATGCGTAGAATGATACTATACGCTACGGCGTAGCACACGTAGCCTGTACTCGGCTATACATTTATTTGCGGCTTTGAATAAAAAAAAATTACTAACGTAATAATGGCTGATATCAAATACAGCCTAAACTCGGCTCGTATTTAATTGCAATCACGCGCTGAAATACGTCAGCCCGATATCAATCAGCGGGCGGTAACAATAAACAATAGCAAATTAAATAAATGCTACATTTGTAAGTAGGAATCTCACAGTAGGTTCAACGGATCAAGTAAGCAATTACGGATTTGGAATGAGTCACCGCTACGGGATGTATTCATCCAGGCGTCCTGCATTGCGCCAAATTCCAATCGGATTGTTGTTTGTTCTTTTTAATTGGAACAGCAGCCTTTGACAGATCCGACATTGTTACAATTGACACCTTTATTGCTATCACCTTTATGTATACAAAAGTACTTCTAGAGATTAACAACTCCTAAATTAACGCTTAACTCGTAACCTAATCAAAATAATTCAGTGGATTGTCTTCATAACACTAAGCTAAATCTATCGCAGATCCAACAAAGTATTACGGTTTTAATTATTATTAATGTTACCGTTTGACAGCTGACAGTAAGGATTTACGAAGGCACTTCAATTGGATTCTGATAAGGAAACGCTGAACCTGCTCTGACGTGGTATCGCCGCAAGGATAGGCGTATACATCACTGTAGCGCGACAGGCGGCGACGGCCCGAGTCGAATGTGCATCAATCGACGTCGTCCGGTCATCGCCGCAGGCGGAGGCGAGTCACGAGTCGGTTTAAGTTTATAAATAAATAAGTTTTTTTCAGTTACATAACCAAGCACTGAGTACACAATGGGACGCCCCAACGCCCCGGCGGCCCTCGCTGCGACTGCCAGCACGCGTCGACGGAGGGTGGTCGCGATCGTCAAACTTCGTTACGATTCGGAGCAGAACGATCGTATGTCCTCGGGCGAGCTCGGAGCACGCGCGCCTGCGGGCGGCGCCGCCGCCGGCCCCGCGTCCCGCCTACCACTGAACCAACCAGCCTTTAATTTATTTCCGACTAGCTTTCCGCCTTGCGGTGCCGTCCACGATTTTCTTAGACAGTGCGTTATCAAATAAATATCGACTACAGTCATTTAAAAGCATATAGGTATATTATAAATGTATACCTTTCAGACAACTTACAATTGTTTCAAAATCTTAATCATGAAACTAAGTAGCGACCAAAAATAAACTTCCTTAAATAAAAAGCAGTGAAATGGGGTCTAATTTGGGTTAGGTTATGTTTTATGTATACGTTACTACGTACGTAAATAAAATATCGTGGGACAATTCGTACCAATTGATCTAGTCTGAAACTAGGCAAAGCCTGTACTATGGGTACTCAACAAATGATAAACATGCTTATATAGATAAATACATACTTAAATAGATAATAAACACCCAATAGATATTTATCATACAAATATCTGCCCCGCCCGGGAATCGAACCCGGGACCTCAAGCTTCATAGTCGGGTTCTCTAACTATTCGGTCGTCTTGTTATCATGTTACGCAATGAATGTTGTAACCACATTTCAGATTTAAGTGTTATGGAAAGTCGTTAAGCCATATGTTGGTTCGCTTCACTAGTATAGCCACATTATACAAGCATCGGTAAAATTATCACAAAAAAAAATTATGTCTAAATATATTTTTCTATCTTCGTCGAATCGACGATTATCTGTGACGTTTATTTATATAAAATACTAAATTATATTTTATATAAAACATCCACAAAAATCTGATTTGTGGATGTGAGAAAAATACCTAATTGAATAAGTATTGAATTAGAGGTAGCGGTTCAATTCAAATTACAGCGATCTACCGTTTGAAGGTCAAAAGTTGTAATTAACAAACAATACGGCATTATAAATTTACCAATTTGTGTACTGGGAAATATTAAAACTTTATCAATATCATAAATAGAGTAACTTTATAAAGCCGCGTTAGAGTAGGCAAATAAAGTAGATATAACTGCGCTGACCGAGTTTTCTCGCTGGTATAATCTAATTACACAGTATGACGTAGCGCACCGATATCTATGCGTACGAAGCCACTATTCGACTTACAGAGTGTTACTGTCCCCAGCCTTCCCAATTTCATGTTTCATCTCGTTTATTTCAAAATCAGAATGTCAGAAATATGAAACAAGAATGTTATCCTAGGGACATATCTCCCGTCAATAAGACGAATATAATCGCGACATAGCGTTTTACAAAACGCTGTCTGTAGGTAACCGTGCACTTCAAACAAGCAGTCATACAATCAAACAAACGACTCAGGTTGGATCGGAGTATCTACGGAGGTTATTTACTTTGCGAGATTACTAGGACACGCCATGGGGTATTGATTGATGTCATTTTTCCGTTTATCGATAATATTTTAGTACCGGCAGTGATAGTCGTCCATCATATTTAATCGTCGGAGATATATTATGAAAATATATGTGCCGTCGCATCTTATAGACGTGATTATCAATCTTGTACCTACGTGTACGTTTAGACAACTTTTTCACATCATAAGAACGAAAAAGTCGATCCTGTGTTCAATTTTGAGGATGCGAAGTAGTATTAAAAGTATATTAGAAAATAGTTTAGTAATTAAAAACGGTTTGCTCCATTTTACTAATTGAATGCTTCGATTATTTCAAAGAGAAGCCGTGTAGCAAAAAAACGTCCAAATAACTCCAAATGTATGTAATGGACGTGTGTGTAATGGATTGATTCAGAGAACGAGACTTAATTAGTCACACGGCGGCACTTAAACGATGATTCACAGTGTTCCGTACCCGTTCCGAGTTCGGTCTGAGCCCGGCCGGCACTTGCTCGCCGAGTTTTTATACGTTCGCCCGTGTCCCGCGCCGGCCAACAAACGGACATCCATCAAAATTGCGCAGGAAACGTAATGTCAATAATAAATAGGCGAAATGTGTGACTGCGAGGCAAAGGCTAGACGTACAATACATACTTCAGTCCATCAATATGGTAAATACTGATGGATTTCATTCTGCTTCTGTTTACATAGCAATACTACACGTTGAATATTTATCACGTCAGTACTGTAAGAGTTCAGTCGTGTAATAGGAACGGAGGCAAAAACGAAAACATTTATGGCTATTATTTTAGCATTTGGGTTGAAATAAACTCTTTCAAAAGACTTTGTTCATTCGTAATTGGCTTGGTCGCACTTGCCATATCGTGGCTGGCGAGAATGGCGACGTCGGCGGCAAGTCTGTCGACATTGCTGTTGCGATGCATACTGGCACATCGCAGTATTTACTGTACGTGTAGTTTGGTATATTGACAGATGTCAATATTCATCACAAACTGCCATTACGGGATCCAGAAATCTAGATTTCGGTAGTAAATATATATTGATGCAATACGTAATTTTGAGTCGATATGTGTTGCTAACTCATTTTGTCGATTTTTTTGAGTTCGGTCGGTTTCATTCTAAGGGTGCGAAATATCAGTAGATAACAGTATTTATTGTACGTACCTTTGCCTGACAAATACTTAGTTTAGTCGGGCCGGGCACGGCACGGAAACGAAATGGTGTACTGTAAACTATCCTTAAACCGTCGGCACTCATGACGCGCGTATCACTGATTCAGTAAGAGCTCAATATCAATTAATTCACGATCGTGAGCACCAAATGGAAGATAATTGCAGTTTTTAAGGAACCGTTCAAGTGGAAACCTCATCAAGGCACCAATTTGTGCTCGCTTTGTCCATTACACTGTGCTCAGTCATTATAATGGTGACGAAAATTTTCGTAATTATGTACTTATGGATTGTAATAACTTCATTTAAACTTCAAATTGGGATTATGAAGACTTAGAGCGTAATCACGTAGAACAAAAGCTCTGCTTATGTATTATTTAATAAAATTTAACATGCTTCCGGTAACCCATACAGCGCCAATCACGACACACATACGTCAGAGCGCTGCGGGCGCTTTTCACTACATATGGAGTTTAAGTAGGTACGGACTACGAGCGTAGCGTAGCCGCGAATGAATTTATGTTTCATTGTAAATATGCATTGTATATTTTATGACTACGGAAAATCAGCCACATACTGCTGAAATACATAAACTTTTTTACCTCTCCCAAAGAAATATTGCAAGTTAGGATAAACCTCTTACAGGGCTGTATGGTCAATTACAAAAAAGATTTATGCATTTTACATATCTTTGTACATTTTATTGTTGTCAACTGAAGTTACCTACGTTGTTTCTCCTCTAACAACATGACATGGGAAAAATTTAATTCATTGTTATTTAGAAATTACGGGATCGCAGACAATTTTGTTATGTTATGTTAATAGCGCTGCGGTTGTAACTTATACGCGCGTTAAAATTTCGCCGTCGACGTAGAACGTAAGCACGAAAAGATGCTCGGCTGTGTTGTGGCTATCCGTAAAGCTGAGTGTTCCCTGCGTTAATTCGCGCCGGTAAAAGTTAACGCCCATTACGCTCTCTGTTCTTGTTAGATTGCGATTCTTAACTCGTTCATTCAACTTGTTTGCGTTTCATCTTTGTTATTAATGTCGTTGTGTCCTCGTACCTGTCTTGGAAATTTTGAAAGCCCAAACTGTATTAAAAGTAATTTATTCCTTCTAGTTGCTAAATCTAAACTGATTCTTCTCATAAAAATAACTAGCTACCCGTATACAAGGAACCTAGGCGGAAAGACGGAATAAAAATTGCACATAATTCCGTAGGGCCATTCTACATAATTATAACCTACTGAAGAAAGAGTTTTTAGAATATAATGAGTATAGTTGCTGAGATTACCCCAACATACAAACTAATAAACTACTAATCTATCTATAAACTTAGGTACATTTCAAAGACAACACACCTGTTTATTATTAGTATGAGGGCGTCCATTATCACGTGAGCCATTTTTAGAAATGTTCTGTGTGTGTTTCTAGTGTTGGATTTATTCAAAAAATAAAAAATAACTTAATATTTTTATTTGATAAAAAATAGTTGTTTACGATACAAGTGCAGAAAATAGGAAATCCGCAACGAGTGGCGATAAATTAAAACACGACCGAAGGGAGTGTTTTAAATCGACACGAGTTGCGAATTACCTATTCGCACGTGTATCGTACAACGTTTTACAGTACATATGGCTCTTTAAAGTTTCAACATATGCACGGAAAGTGCTAATTTCCGCACTCGTGCGGAAAAGTAACACCATATGTACTGTAATAGTTATTTACGATACAAGTGCAGAAAATAGGAAATTCGCAACGAGTGGCGATAAATTAAAACACGACCGAAGGGAGTGTTTTAAATCGACATGAGTTGCGAATTACCTATTCGCACGTGTATCGTACAACGTTTTACAGTACATATGGCTCTTTAAAGTTTCAACATATTCACGGAAAGTGCTCATTTCCGCACTCGTGCGGAAAAGTAACACCATGTGTACTGTAAAAAATATTTTGATTAGATAAGACTAAAAAGTTTTTTGTTTCTTGCGGAAAAAAAAGTGATATTTGCTGAAACTTGACCCCCTCCCCCCTTGCACGTCCAAGACACATAGTCCCTATTTGTCCCGGTACCACCGCATACCGGGTAGAATCAGTCTGATCCAAGTCGGGCCTAGGCCTGAATTTTTTGTGGACTCTTCTCAGCTAGGCTAGGTTTTAGCGAACCAGCGACAAAACTCTCAGTAGTTCGACACCACTTACACCCCAGATTCGGTTGAAACCGTTCAACCAATCTCACTGGAGCACAAACTCGTAGAGTATTCCAGTGTATAAACCGCCCGCCCCTTCGTGATCGTGCCACAGGTTTCCCCTGGATTTTCCCCAGGCTACTCTCCAACCATGCAATTCGACCGCTGTATTGGGGCCGTCCTATTATAGCAACAGTCATGGATAAAAAACCGGACAATCATTCACGCGCTACACGGCAACGAGTGCGATAGCCTCGCCAGTCCACTCCAGTCGAAGTCATATTACTTGCCCTGATCGATAGCCCGCTGTCATGGTGTGAAGTAAGCAAGGACAGAGTGCGATAGCCACGCAGTCAACCCCACGATCCTCTAATAGGGATTTATGCTATTTGTATGTCACCCCAGTTGTTTACCAAGTTGTAAGTGTCATAACAGTAAATAAACATCCAACAATTGGGCTTTTACTCACCTGGCAAACCTACAACATTAAAATTTTTGGCCTTTTTCGATAAAAAAATTAAAAAAACGAAGAGCTTATTGCAACTCTCCAGCACGAAATGAATCGAATTATATATCATTCATCAAAATCGGACAATAATTGTAAATCTGATGGCATGTACAAAAATCAGCCTCGCGTAATATACATATATACATAGATAACAAGTCGTTTGATACAAGTTTACCATACAAATTTACTGTTCTGTGTTCCGCTTTGGTTGATCCTCTAAGTTTATTACAAAGCGTATTCCACAACGCTTTAAGGAGTTGCATGCGTATCTACACAATTACGTAGTTACACTTTGCCCTCCGATACATCTTGCAGTTGCTGCAACTATTACGAAACTTACTCTGCATCATCAGTGTTCGGATCATTAAGCAAGTAATCAATTATGCTTCCATCAAGCGCGAAGTTAAACCACGGCCGCGCTCAGAGGCATTAACCTTAACTGGGATGAGGGAGGAAAAACATGATTTCATTTTGAGCGTGAGAATATGGGAAGGAGGTTTAGACATGTTTTTAAGATTTGAATTAAGTATGGTAACAACACGGGTGCTCGCCTGACGTCTCGTGCTGATGGAGCGTTTGATGCGGCTGGGGACGCGAGATTGCCTGCTCGAATGCCTCCTCCCAAATCGTAACTTACGTGTTTATTCAATACTCAATTCTTTATCAAACCGTTATTGATGTTTGCCGGATACCCGCGACCGTTATTGTTATACAAGTGAACAGTTTGATTTTTATTTATTGGACGAAAAAGTTATCCTCAAGTTATTTTAGGAACGAACGGTGAATGTTTTGTTTTGTTTGTATTAAATTTGGGCTTAATGAACCGGCGTTATTTGCTTAATTCTTTTTATTTTCATCGTTTTTCGGATTCTAGTAACTTTAGAATTATCCTGCTTTGGTTACCTTTTATCATTGTTGAGAAGGTATTTTTAAATTATTTTGCATCTCTTTGCTACACTATATACCTTACTATATTAAATTTATTAAAATATAAAAGCGAACGTCGCAGGTGATAATTGGTTTCAGCAGGTTTTAGTAATCATTTTATTCCAAACTATTACCTACAAGTTATAACTACCAACCATGGTAAACAAATAATAATCTCCTGTTACAGAAAGTTAAACACAGAGCTTTACAGCTCACTGCGAAGTTCTAGGTATTTAAAACTGCAGTGTTCGTTTATTATTTTTCCTACAAAATGGAAATTGAAGCGAAATATTTGCAATTGCGTAGAGCAAATAGCGTTGCTTAGTTTAAGACGCTTTTTTAATTACTTGGCGCCCATCGCTAAAAATTAGTGACGAATATCAGTGAGTGATGCTTTTCTTGGCCCACGCTCTAGATGCATACACGTACTTGTACTTAAAGTAAAACTTTCTACAGATATTTTAGAAACCCTATTCCAACATTTCAGTAGCAAAGAACCATTAAATACATAAGTTAAAGCGACCGCCGGCCATATCTAAGTGCAGGGCTTAACCCACCCGCCACTACGTGCGGGACGACGAGTTAATGTTAGTGTACTGGCTGTGGCCTCTTTTAGACCTCTTAAAGCGAGAGCCTTATTCTTTAATGCATCCGGGAGATTCCTCAATAACTTTTCATTAGGGGATATAAATCTATATAGAAAAGTTTTGAACGCAAGATGCTAACTATACATATATATATATAATATATATATAAGCATAGCTCCTAAGATTTCTTTGCTACCTTGCTTTGTAGTAACTTTGTTTGTACAATACGCATAAAAGTAAAGTTCTATCTACGTACCTATGAGCAAGCGTACCTCGGTCCCCGTAGCATATATGATGTACCGATTACCGTTAATATGATATATGTACTATGAACATGACTACAATATAATAAAGAATAATAAATAGGTTCCTTCAGATTTAAAAGATCCTAGTAAACTATTTTAAATCAATTTTATTCCTTTTATTCTATTTACAGGCAATCCTTTAGCACCTTAACTGGTAATGGCGTAACGTTTACTGTAGACGGATTATAACATAAGATCTATGTTTGCAGACAAATTCCAATTTCAGACAGAGAGTTAGAAACTCGAAATATTTTACCATCAAGACTGTGGGCGGTACGTAGGAGTTCATTAACATCTCACGGCACCTAACGAACTATTTATCACACAAACTTGACAGCGAGGGCGATTCATTGTCACCTAGTGGAACGTCGCATTGTGTGTGTCGCGCTGTGATGAATAGGTAAGTTCATGTGACAGTTTTACTACGTTGTATACGTGATACGTTGTATACAATAGCAGATTGTGTCTCAAGGGAGAAAAAATTATATATTTACGACGAGCGGGGTATATTAAATCCTGGGTGAAGCGAAAGATTCTACAATAGAATTTTCACACCTCTCATTCAGAAAAATAAGTTTTGGTCCCCGACGAGAGGGAGCAAAATGCCACTTTTCTGTTCAAGCTACTTTTTTAATTTATTCATTGGCATGTAGCATTTACGCAATGTGCCAATTGAACACAGATCTTAAGAAAATAATCGATTGTAATTTCATCGTAATCAATTAAAAACGAACATATTTCAAGTTTTAACTTTAGCAACGTTATAGGTACATTTACATATTAAAACTTGAGAAATTTTCGTAATATTTGAAAAAATTGTCACAATAAACTATACGTTTTACTGAAATCAAAACTAGTATGATGTTATTGTATATAAATTATATAATAATGAATATTGATATTTGTTCAATTTTCCTCATAATCGGTGTGAAAAGTTACATGTGTCACTCAGGAGCAAAATTATTTTCGTCTTGGGAGTTAACACTTGAATCCCTCACTACGCTCAGGATCCTACGTTAGAATCCCTCGCTACGCTCAGGATTCTATTGTAGGATCCCTCGCTACATTCAGGATTCAATACACCGACCTCGCCGTAAATATACTATTTTGCTCCCTTGTGACACAAATAACTATTCCAGGCGTAGCTATAATGCCATATTGACGTTAAAAATATTTCTGTAATATTGAGGCCCAACAAACGTTTTGGCAATACAAACAGTTATCTACTTTAGGCAATATGCGGTCGATATATAACGCCTCTTCCTGAAAAAGGGTTAATTAAAACTTTACTATCTGAAACTAGAAAACCCCACACAATCATTAAAACTCCACACTGCGAAGAAAAAGAACATAATACTTCCCAGTTGTTCATTATTTTTCGAACCACAAAAGTATTCACGTTTATTTTCCAGTATTCGAGTTTTTAGGAATCATTTTAAATAAGATTTTTTAGAACAGACACTTTTTAGAGAAGGTTTTAAAGAAGTTAGATTTACTCATAAGTAATTTATTAGGAATTATAATCCTATTAATCCTACTAATATTATAAATGCGAAAGTTTGGATGTTTAGATGCTTGGACGTTTGGATGTTTGGATGTTTAGATGTTTCTTACTCAATCACGCAAAAACGGCTAAACGGATTAAGATGAATTTTGGTATACATGTAGTGTATAGCCTGGATTAACATATAGAATACTTTTTATCCCCTAAGGGGGCGAAATGGGGGGCAAAAGTTTGTATGGACCTACGATACAAACGAGTTCCACGCGGACGAAGTCGCGGGCAGAAGCTAGTATTAAATAATACAACTGACAAAACACGATTTGTGATGCTATTCCAGGCCCTGTGTTCCGGGTTGTTATTTAAGCCGAGTTTAATTTGCTAAGTTTTAAGTCGGTTCATCAAAACTTGGTTAGCGTAGATGGTTAGGCACGTGGATGTGATAATCATCGGTGATCTGTCAGTAAACTTTACTGGAGGTCTATTTTTGTTGCTTCCAATTACATTTCAATGGCTTTGCCGTGCTCGCTCCCACGCGCCGAGTAACGTGAAAAACGAGCGCTGAAAATGGATTGAAATGCGATATACGTATTAAAACTTTCACGATTTCAACAATGGACTCAATTGCATTTATATAATTTATTTATAAGTCATTTATTTATAATATTATAAATAATACATATCATCCTTCCTAATTTAATTAAATTTACATACTAGGTATGTGAACAATCATTTTTATAGTGTGGTAACTCATAAAAATCTTTAATGTCGTAAAAAGAGTGGGTGAGAAACCACGATTTTAATTTTCTTAAAAAAGTTGAGTTACTACCCGCGCATTTTACGTTCACGGGTAGTTTGTTAAATACTTTTGGCCCAACATGAGAGATGATTTTAGTTGATGGTCAGTCGAGCGGTTCGTGTGAAACATGTCTGAAACGTGGAGATAAATGATATGCGATAAAGTCCCGTTTTGAGAAAATTAAATTGATATGCGATTAGGATGTGAATGTGAACAACCAAAATTGAGGCCATAATATTAGAAAAATATGCTGCGTAATTATGTGAAAGACACGGCAATTATAAACATGATGTAACTTTCTTTCTTTGGGGTCAAGTTTGTTCACAAATAATGAGTTTTGTATCATTACGCTTGTAGTCTATATTATGGTTTTTCCGCTTTGTAGCGACACTAAATGATGAGCATTGAACTCGCTTAGTGGGTTCTTGGCAGTAAAACAATCATCCAAGTATTTTTTCAGCACTGTTGCAACACTTTCAACCCGCAAATGCTACAGCTATTATTTAAAATTGAAGTGCTTTTAAGCACTAAAACGAGGACTGTGATTTGGTAAGAGCGGCGAGTGTCGCAGAGAGCCCCCGGGCAGCACGAAATACTAGTATATATTTTTTCTATACTAAACCTTAATTAACATTTGAACTTGAGCGCGACATTAAAAAATAATAAGTTGCGAGCTAAAGAGAAAGAGAAGTTAGAAATAATTACGCTATTTAAAAGTTGTTTAGGTATAACTTATGTACATGAACTTACTTTATTGTCCTATGAAAAATGAGATGACGATGCTAAATTAAGTAAGTGTACACGTAGGTATATATTGACATATTTATTCGTATATTGATCAAGATAAAAATGTTTTATTTTTATTGGGTATTACTTATACAGTAAAATCCGTCCGATATATGTTCATAAAGGCTCATACAGTGTATAAATATCAAGTTGTCTTTTCTGTGGTCAATATTTAAGGGCTAAGCATGGTCCCAATAGCTCATTATACAAATTCATTGGTGAATTCGTCGCGATGTTCGTCGTTCTGACGAACGATAAAATATCCAAGTCCTTACAAAATGAGAAGAAATATCTAATTAAGAGATAAAGTTACAGCATCTTCCGTCTCTGCCTCAATACGTTGAAGATAATTGACCGAGCAAACGAACCAAGCACACGTTAAAGGAGAATAATATTAACGGTTTAATGCCACGGGTCGGGGTTAGTATGGGTGTTGGAGGCCTGGAGGAGACGAGGGCAGTAGGAGGGTTATTGGCGGCGGGCGGAATACGCAGGCGTTGGCCCCTCCCGCCCCGCACCGATCGCCGCCAGCTATGATGAAGCCCGAGGGATTATTCGAGCCACTTGGGATATCATTGAGATGCGATAGAGTTTTTTACCGAATGTTACTGAAAGCTATAGGAAAATCTTTTTATGTAATAAATTAAAGTCCCCTGTCACGTCTGTCGGTCTGTCCTGGGAAATCTTTCAAATAAATAAGTAACTTTAATTCTCCTTTTAAATATATTCCGAATGAAGTGGCTTAATAAAGTAGCAACATAAGCTAAATATTACCACCGAAAAGTAATACGTATTACATTAAAAAATTGACATCACAGAAAGCGCGGAAAGGCGCCTTGAAAGGAGTTTGTCTTTCAAGGTAGTCGTAATCTAAAATGTAAAATTTTCTTAAAACAATTCTTACTACGTCGTTATCCATTCTATTCAAGTTAACAACCCAATTAAGTTCTGCATTTTGCATACTGAACACTTATTCTAGGAGTAATTCGAGAATATGAAGACAAGTTACGACAATTTAAGTACTAGGCTTGCGTTAATTGGACTGTTAGACGGAACGAGTAAAACACAAGACATACGTGTTTAAAAAAATTGTATTGTCTTAATTAAAGAATCTAATAAGATTCTTTAATTAAGTGTGACTTTCTGTGTGACTTTCTGTATGTCTTAAAAGTGATAAGTCTAAAAAAATGCATGGATACCTACAATATACTGAAATTAAAAAATGCTAGTTTTAGTTATTCAAATTTATTATACCTTCGCATAGGAACTTTTGATATACCTAGGTCGTTTTGTTGACTCCGTTCATTGGTTATCATATTCTTTTTTAGAATTACAACACAATTGGCATTTATTGGGTATATGTAGTATCAGTGTGGATGATTATTGACCAGTTATAGGTAATGCCACCGCAGTTGAGGTCACGCGCACAAAAACATGTCATGTAATGACAGCGGGATTTTGAAATTACTGTTCTGTTTTCGTACCGATAGCAAATTCAACAGTGCACTGCAAGATAGACCAAAAAGTTTCTTTAAACTATTTTGTTAAGTATTATTTGCAAACAAGACAGAAAATAAAATATTTTGATCTATTTTATTTAAATATTTATACTTATCGATTCAAATAGTTTTATTTAAATAAATGAGTTATATACAAATATAGTTCAGATATGCGTAGGAATATTAATATAATATTTACCGTAAAAACCAAAGAGCATAATAATTTAAATTGCCTTATTTTTAATAATGTAGCTGTTAAAGTTGTCTTTACCTATATTTTCATTAATTTGTTATTTCGTTTTCAAACCTCTTCAAAGATGGCTGAAGCAACTGACACTCGTTACATCGTCATACCTATCGACAACTGCATTTTCCACGAGATAAGAAAACATACAGATGCTTATTGGAATAACTACGGAGACATGATCATCTTACACCGCTCATATCTTTTCTTCTTGTAAATTATCAAAAATGCGTAACCTAATTTTGCCTTCACAGGAGTTGCCACTTGTGTTAAGGCAAAAATTGGAAAATCGGTTTTCGCAATTCTCATCCCAGATCTAGTTTGTTGTTGATAAGTAAGGTATAAAATGGCTGTACATTATCAATACATATA
Organism: Epinotia nisella; assembly: GCA_932294315.1. Lineage (NCBI taxonomy): Eukaryota > Metazoa > Arthropoda > Insecta > Lepidoptera > Tortricidae > Epinotia > Epinotia nisella. The sequence continues at coordinate 17,421,424 of OW028681.1, forward strand.
GGTATTATAATTGTTCCAGAGGGGTGATCACGTAACGTTTCGAACGCGGGTTAGGACAAATTAACTGTAATTTTTCCACTTAAAAATAGACATTTAGTTCTACCTGACGCGCGTACAATGCGTTACGTGATCGACCTGCAGATCAAATTAAAATTCGTGTTGTGCGTCTAATTACAATTTCGCAGACAAAAGTCAAAAGTTAGCAACACTCCTTTATAAATTTTAGCATGAGGTCACAAGCCTATTCTCCCAGTTCCTTACGGTTCTTGTTTATCCTCTAGTCGCCCAGCAAACAAAAATGAGCACTGAAATTTGAGTTATATATAAATGGAATATATTTGAATTCTCAGCAACTGACAAAGCCTTTTAAAAGGCATTCGGGCGGCTATAGGCTATGTCTTTACGTATGCCTAGTAAATGGCGTGAGACGTCGCGGCCGGCGGTGCAATCAGGGCCTGGGCGGAGCCGACGAGTTCCACAGTACGTGACGGGGCCAAATTTAATATAAAAAGAATAGCGCACAAAATCAAAGTGAGCCCCGTTAACTGTATTTCGCGCATGGAATGTTTTAACAATCAACTCCATTGTTTTCTCGCTCTAGATTGTATTTTTTCACACAAAAGGTTAACCTTTACGCATGAATATCGCCAGTAACGAGAATTTTGTTATTGTTACTTATTAGGATGAAGTTAAATTGGATTTGGTGTTAATTCATTTCTTCCTTCGTGGACGTCGATTTTCATTTGAAGCCGTTTATTCGTTTAACAAAAACGTTTATTAGAGAACAATGGCAGCATTCTGGTGTGTCATAATTAATGGCTCATTTTAAACTGTCTCAAGCAAAATTATACCAACTGGTATCTACTTAAATAATAGATACCATTACCAGTATCTACTTCAATTTGCAACTTCGTAAATACGTAAGGATGAAATTTATCATAAGCTCGTTTACTACAACATATTTAATATAATTAGATACCTGTCTTAAATGTTTAATAAAATGTTTGGCTTTTCAATCTACATATATTAATATCAAAAGAGGTTAATTGACATGGTATTAATTATTGGAATTAAGATGTCGAACAGTGGCACGTTGGCCGCAATGGTTTAAATCCGTTTTGCCGCATTGAAAAACTATAATATTTTCATGAAGGATATGAAATAGAAACAGACTGCACATTGTATAGATGAGGTTTTTCTTAAAGTTGCACACCAAACTTATTAAAAGAATATTCGTTTACGATATGCGTGTACAACTCCATATTGAACAAGCCTTGTTATGTTCCTTAGCTCGCCTTAACTTCACAATAAACTTCAAAAACTGCGGGGGAAGTTGCAAACCATATTAAAGTTTGCAGAAAGTATAAGTATGAAGGTAGACAAGACAAGTTTCCTGGTAGAAAAACCCCAGGGGACACAATAGGTCCCGCTGAATAGATTCTCAACAGTGAACAGTTTGGTTTTTGTTAAAAACTTGCATAGACCTTAATATGTGTAAATAATCCCAAAAAGTTATGTGTGGCGTTTATATTTAATCTTATATTAGCGTCTATCTTCTACCTCATTCCAAATATCATTAGAATTGTAACGGACAAATTCGTCTACGTGTCTTTTTTTATCTAGAATGCCAAAGGGAAATGTACTAGTTTTACTTATTTCGATCACTATATAAGTGCGCTTTTCAAACATATCAATACTATTTTCTTGCGAAATTGGTTTTGCTTGAAATCCTTATAGTTTCGACATGTCCGTCTATCTGTCCGTCTGCGGCTTAGCTCAGTGACTCTTACCACTAGACAGCTGTAATTCATCATGGGTATACAAATCAATCACGCGGACAGCACGGTAGAATAAAATCTTAAAAATTGTTTTTACAGTTCATCCTCTACACGTAAAGTGGGGATGTATTTTTTTTCTCTTTAAACCCATGTTGTGGGGTATCGTCGGATAGCTTGTTCAAACATATTATGTGTTTTAAACGCCATTTTTCAATTCAGTGATTCGTTTGCGTGATATTGGACTTTTAAGTTCTAATTTTTGTTTGAGTCAAGTGTCCTCCCCTGCTGGCTAAATGGCTACTTCTGGGAATGTGAAAAAATTCGTGGCAGTAGTACATACTATAATGAATTTAAAAGAAAAACTATAACGGCTAAGAAGGCATAACTAGTTACCGAGTAGGTAACAGTCGACCAACTTAATGTGTACTTGGAAATGTCATTTTTCGTACAAATTCGGCCGACGCAACCGTACCATTTAGATCATAGTTTCCCAAAGTGGTCCATACCGCCCCCAGTGGGCGCTGAGGAGTTCCAGGGGGGCGGTAGGGGCCTCGGAAGGAACTGGGGGGCATTCATGCTGCCCAGGGGGGCGCTCCCACATGTGAGAAAAAAACCTAAAATATTAGTACGAATAAATTTATAAATGTCTATAAATTGTGGTAGGTACCTACTGGTAGGTAGGTAGGTGTCTCTATCATTGAATATTTTAGTTTATTCGCTAAATTGTCAGTCGTAACTAGTTAAAAAAGTTATTACCCGGTCTATCCGTTGTAAGTCTTTGACTATTTACTTGCTTAGGTAAGTAGGGATTGTTTTAAAAACTTGTCATTGCGTGTACAATATTCCTGCCGATACGCGCTGACCGCATTTTTACAAGCAGTGATTTAAGTGAAGTTTTGTTTTTATTTTCGTATGTTGTAACCAAAAGTCGAAAGTACAAGTGAGCTCGTTAGGATTTTTATTACTGTGAATAAGGTAATGTGACCTAGATGTCCGAAGCTAAGAAGAAATGCCGCCAATACAGCGTCGAATATTTGAAATATGGCTTTATTCCATCTCCTACCAACCAATCTTTACCTATGTGCTTGTTTTGCCAGAAGGTACTTTCAAGTGAAGCAATGAAGCTTTCTCGGTTACAAGAGCATTTAACTAAAATGCATGCTGACAAAAAAAACAAAGATTTATCGTATTTTCAAGCGCTAGAAAAAAAGTTTCATAAGCAGCCCACTATTTCGAATCAATTAGGTAGGTACCTATACGTTTCAAACATAACATTATTATTTTTATTACGTTCCAAAATATTTTTCCTTGAAATCGCATGACGACAATCGCACGATTTTTCTAATGTTATCTGGAATAAGGTATACGTATGTTGTTCTGCTTTAGGTACATGTGCACTGAGTCGTTTAGGGTTAAGACGTTTTTAATATGACGAATATGTGTTTTTTTTTAAACTGACAAAAATCGTACTTTAATTCAGCTATTATTTCGCGATGGGGGCGCTGAAAAATATTTTGATACCTAAGTAGGCCCTGGGCCAAAAAAGTTTGGGAACCTATGATTTAGATGGTGCACGCGTGTCGATATGACAAAGACAGACAGGCAACTACGGAACCCTACACTACGCGCAGCCCAACACGCACTTGGCCGGGTTTTCTAATTTTATATGGAATCGGGTATAGTAGCAACTTATTCGTGTTGTTTTATCAAAAAAAACCTTAAGCACCTATTCAGATATCGGTAGTGACTTAGGTATTTGCGAATTTCGAATCCCATAAAATGCATCTACAGCCTTGGCCAAAAGTATTGAGCACCCCATGTTTTCCTTTGTAACTTATGGATAAAGTATTATATATCAATTTCATAAAAACACGAAGACGTAAAATAATTTAAGTGTTTGAACAAGTGCAAATCATTCATATATATCATTTTGAAATTGCTATTTGCGTGGGAAAACTGAAGCTCGAAAAAGTCGGGTTTTACAATAAAGGTTTAATTGTATATTTTTTTCACGGATTTTCCCTTAACGTAAATAAATATGACGAATTTTTCTGATAGATACACAACTTTCTGTTATAAAATATATAAATGCACCTTTTAAAGTTTGACTTTAGTATGAAAAATGCATGGGTGCTCAACACTTTTGACCAAGGCTGTATGTATACTTACGTGATGAGCACGAATATTTTGTTCCCGTCTGGGATGTGTGCCTAGTTTGGGATAACTCCAATTTGTGTAAGTTTGTCAGCCTACATTTATTTTACTTTTTTTTTTTTATAAGAAGGTACCTACATATTTAAATCGTTGTCTAGTGTTCATAGTATAAGCGTTGCTTAATTTGGGACTAAGTCGACTTTATTCAATTTGTCCCTTAATTAGTCATTCTAGTCTAAAGTATACTTAAATACTTATAATAATAAATAATAAAAATAATAATAAAAACTTTATTCATGTAGCTGCGGAGTTTATACATGTACAAAGGTTGAAACCTCCTAGTAGGTATTCGAGTACCTGTATCAGGAGATTCCGCTCTTCCAAAAATAGAGGGTTTCTTACAAATGCAGTCATGCTAAATAGGTAAGTAACATTATTTATATTATTAATTTACTAAATCTTAACCTAAGCTAGTGAGTGTGTGCGTGTGTGTGTTGAGTGTGTGTGTATGTGCGTGTGTGCGTGTGTGCGTGTGTGTGTGTGGTTTGTGGTTTCAGAATTTTGTGTATGTGTGTGGGTTATCGCATGGTTATTTTATTACTTTTAACAACGCTAGTTACTAGAGAACAGGAGTTGTTCTTGCATTCGCTTTTACTTCTTTGTAGCGATATAAGAAAATGTTAAGTGGTTTCTTAATCTTAATAAAAACATTTCAAATATTAATTTAATTTAATAACCTAAGTGGAAAGTGGCAACACTCACACCGATTGGCAACATTTAAATCTCAAGCGAAGTCTATATAATTGACTATATTCTTGGATCTCGGGCCATCAAAGTTGGCCGAGTCAGATTATGTATCTCATTTCGTTTGGATTAAATTTCTCATTTTGTGGTCTGTCGACGTAGCTGACCTACGAAATTAGATGAGACTGGCGAGCCAGAGATCTCCGAGAATACTTTTGTGAAATATTATAATTAGGAAGGTCCTAAACATAAGGATTACCCGACAGTAAACTTGAGTATTTCTGTAGATTTATGCACATTCGTTGACAATTGGAGACGATTAAAAAAGGTAGACCAAAGTGTATAAATCATTGTAAGTTTCTAAAAAAAGCAAGAGACTCGCTCGACTTTATCGTCTCTCGCGTTTTCAAAAAGTGCGTAAAAATAATTATTTTGTTGTTTTCTAACAATTAGTGTCACAAAAATTTTAGTTGCCTTATATCATTTTAATTTGTCAAATAAAAGAGAAATAAGTTATAATGTGATGTCGTATGGCACGGAAACGTGGTCGCTTACTATGTGCCTCATAAGAAGGCTCAAAGTCACCCAAAGGGCAATGGAGAGGGCTATGCTGCATGGGAGTATCTCTGCGTGATCGCCCTCCTAGCCCTCCGAATCGCTAGACTTAAGTGGCAGTGGGCGGGGCACATTGCACGTAGAACTGATGGCCGTTGGGGCGGAAATGTTCTCGAGTGGCAACCACGTACCAGAAGGTGCAGCGTGGGTAGGCCCTCCACAAGATGGACTGATGAGCTGGTAAAGGTCGCTGGAGTCCGCTGGATGCGGGTGGCGCAGGACCGGTCATTGTGGCGCTCTTTGGGGAAGGCCTATGTCCAACAGTGGACATCTTTCGGCTGATATGATGAAGTTATAATGAAGTTAAATCGTATTTTGTATGGAAATTACGTCATTTTGTAAGGTGCGGTATATACAATGGATATAGACTTTTTTTTTATTTGTTACATTGTCGTTTTATAGATAGGTACATATACTTAGTTAAAAAGGAAATCATGAAGGCTTGTAATAACAATAATGCATTTAATATTGTTTTATCGTCGGAATACTAACAGGACACAACAGTATGACAACCATGTCATTTACATTTACTCCAATCAATATTTACTTACCGTAAATCCCGAAAACCGTGTCACTTACCTAAAACAAATAAAAACCTTTTTAACTAAATTCAATTTAAGTTAAATTAATTTTCACCGTAACGAGCAAATTTATTACTAAATAGGTACTTAAATAAATCAGGAAGTTTGAGGAGAAGTTTCTAATCGGAGCATCAAGTGTAGTTAGCGAACTGTGTTGAGGAAGAACTAAGTTGGATGCAAACATCTAAATAACGTAATCAGGCTTAAGTTGTTGTTGTTTTTAAAATTACATTAGCAATTATTATTATCTTATGTGCAAGAAAAATTACTCCCCATACTTAGATATAGGTAATACGATAATACGCGTTCCAGCATACCAATAATACTTTTCTGTAGAAAACATGATTAAGACCACAGAACACCAAATACTATAGCCACTATACTACTTTGAGCCTGCGCTCAAAGCTTTTGCGCCAACGTCACCTGATCGCCGTGCAGTCGCTCACAAAGTTGTAGGCGACGTGGAGGGGATGAGGTGACATCACCGGTCCCGATAGAAACCGCGCTTAGTACCCCTTTTATAGTATTTAGTGTTCTGTGATTAAGACTACCGGTTTTTTAGCTAAGCTTTTCCGCGCCCGCTAAGGTAAAAAGTGGCAATCCATTTTTGATTTACAATAAAAATATTACTCATCACATTAAGTCTAGTCTCCTACATTTTGTATACATTCTATATAAATCCTAACATAACTATAACGAACGGCAATCGAATTTCAAGCCTGTTATTTATCAATCTTGATAATGTCTATTTGTCAACGTATGTGACCAGTGATCCAAAAAGGTTTGGCCCCCAAAACGAGACACCGTCGCATTTTCCAATCCAACGCCACTTCCTGCCATTGTGGACCTGAAACTGACGCAGATTCGTCTCCACACTGTCTTCCCAGCGATACTTGGGACCTGTTGGTTGACACAATCACCACTATCTATATGGCTTGATCTTCATCTATTCTGAGTAGACCAAGAGAGGTAATCACGTAACGGTTCGAACGCGCGTTAGGACAGTCTAACTGCCATTTTCCCATACAAAAATTGACATTTAGATCTACCTGACGCGCGTACAATGCGTTACGTAATCGACCAGCAGAAGCAAACCATCGAATACTGTATGATTACATCTCGCCAATGGGGTTGATTCGGCTACCAAATCCCTAATCTCTACATTCTTACGAAACCTCCAGATGCCGTCATCTCTCTTAATATGCCTCAGAATCTTTCGAAAACATTCCTCTCTGTTACCAAGAAATGATTTTTCTTAAGATATGATAAGAATTAGCCTTATGAAAGTTTTGTATATCCGCAACTTTGTATTTCTGGTAAAAAACCTGGACACGAAGACTTTGTAGAGAGCTATCATGCATTGAAGGGTATTTTGGGTGCAGATATTAATGTTCTCCTCTCTAGTATTTGTGTTGGTAATAGTGTAACCAAGGTCAAATTGTCAACCCCCTGATACACAATATCGCAAGCTTGAAAAGTCCCGCCCTGGGCTTGCGCATTTTTATATCGTTTCATAAGGAGGTATTCGTTTTTGCATGGCCTTAGAGTGCAACTATCTTAGGCGGCTCACAGTCCAAGACGCTAACCACCTCCACCACCTCTTCACGACTTTCCCCCAAAAAAACAAGGTCATCTGCTAGGCCTAAACCTAACCTTGTGCCTGACGCTCAACTCTATCGCGCTAAAAAAACCCACAAAATGCATATGAGATAGGTAGAAAAGCACCGGCGATAAAGCATTGCTTTAGATCGGTCATAAACGTGACGCACTCTGTCAGTTTTTTTTTTCCGTCGCGGATTATCTCTCCTTTGTAGCTGTGACTATGTCCTTCTAGTTACTTACTTTCAATCTAGTGATGAAAGATAATACAAGTAGTAGACATTTATATGTTTTGTAGGTAATGTACTATTCACAACACCATATAAACCTCAATTTTCCTTCTTTGCAATAAGTATTAATAAATATTAGAAAAGTGAATCCATTATATACAATGACTGTAATAATTAATGGACCGAACCGTTATTGAAAGGATGTTATTTATTGATGAATAAAGTACGCAAGCAACCTCCATCGACAAATTGTACAAGCCTGTGACAGCCGGCAGAAATAAACCGATTTGTCCATGAACTAGGCATGTACATGTAATAATAAAATTCCTCACTGTCGTACGCCTAAATATTTTATCCGGAAAAACGTGTACTTTCCACCTGCGTCTACCGACAAAGTTAGATTATATCAGCGGCAAGAGCGAAGCGGAAAGAAGGGTTTTGTACCCAAGACATTACATCTTGGGAGATAAATTAGCGTTTTTATCTTAGTTCTTTTTTTTACTTTTTCGAAAGTTTCCTCCCATTTTTAGCTATTTTGCTTTTGTAGGTAGGTACTATCACCAACTTTATGCTAAAAACATGCTAATAACAGAATATGCCTTGACAGTCTCAAGTAAAAGAGTAGCACCTGCAAAAAAAAATCTTTTTGGTTTGTTACGTCAAAGTTTATAAAAATTGTTCCACATTCGCAGACTTTAATATATCCGCGAAAACCTGATGACGTTAAAAATGTTGGTTGTGATGTGACAGTACCAACATTATTCATGGAACACGGTGAGTGCAACGCGTGTCTGATAGTGATCAAAAGGATACTCTTCATCCTACTATGGTACACAAAACATATTTTATATTACTTATTGTCAGTTTATTTTCGTTATCGTCAAATTTCTTTATTTTTATTTCGTTAGATAGGCATTTTCGCCCAACGATATTCATTTGATATTTGAATGTGACACTTTCGATGCATTTTGCTTCTATTATTCCAGTTAAAAAGTATCGCACTACATTTTTTTAAACGGCTGTAAAATAGAATGAACGGCCACTAAAATAATTACCTCTAATGATAAGCACACATGCCAGTTTGTTCAAGATATTCCATTGATTAACATTTTCTTATACTTATGTAGGCATTTAATATTATCACTACATTAGGTATTATAATTATATATTTTTTAACTTTGATGGCTTTTCCTGAAATCTCTTTTACTTGGGACCGTCGATCTCTACAAAGCTCTGCAGTCTCTAAAGCATAACTGTGAAGCAACAAGCTTTATACCTTTGAGTATTTCTTTATTTTCCCTGTAATAATAATAAATAAAAAACAACTGATTCATTTAGTTACTAACTTCTCATAACAATAACTAGAGATGTGGCAAATTTACTGATATTTGACTACCCTTAATCTTAATCTTATGCTGGTTGCATCCTAAGAACACATCCCAGAGCGCGCGAAATACATTTGCAATGCGGAACTATGACTGAAACTGAGTCCACACAAATAATGTAAATTAAAAATAAAATTGATATCGAATAAAATATGAAAAAAAATCGACTTGCTTTGCATTGTAATGTATGTATAATTTTTACCAAACGGGACTAATAAGTAAATAAGTAAATTATACGCGATTAAGTATAATTTACTTATTTATTTACTCATCTCACGTCTGCCAGCGTTACGGATCTGTCGCAATATCCATGGTCACGGGGCAACTCACTTACTCACTCAATTAGACGCGAATCACTCAATAATGCGTGAGAATCGTGAAAGTTTAAATCAATGTATTGTAACTACTGACAAAAATCTACTGGACTATATACATAGTTAACTAGTGACTCTGTGACCTGTGGAGCACGCGAGCCTGTCTTTTAAATTTTTGTTTTCGAAAAATTAACCTGACACAAAAATTATATATAATTAACGAACCTGCTCACAAAATTTCACGAGAATCAGTTGAGAAATGCGACATGTAGAGGAGAACAGCGGGACAGCGGAACAGACACCGAACAAACGATTTTCGGCCCAAGCTGAAGCATATAGAACTTTGTTCGGTTCGCTCGCTCGTTCGATAAAGTATTGAAAAGGTGCTCTCTGTTTTAGTAGAGATATAATATTTTTGACTTTCCTTGTAGTTGAAATGTTGAGTTGAGTGTAAACACTCAACTACAAAAAACTACTACTACTTAAAAGTCGGCTGAAAGCACACATTTCACTCTGGAACTATTGGCGCTAGGAACAAACTTGAACGAAAATGGGTCACTTTCAACGCTTGGTAACAATATATTATTTTATACAATGTTTTTACAAAAGATAATTCATAAATTATTGTACTGTCTTATTTTGTTGCTGTTCATTCTTTCTACAAAGTTTTGAAGCTCAAGAGTCTAATAATAAAACAATCTAACTTAGTTTTAATTTAATTTACTTAATACTTTAGTTATTGTTGATTGAATATCAAGTCTGCAACGCCAAACCTGAAAGGCAATTAACTTTGGAGATTTAATTATGTTTTATTAATATTGGGAATATAATCAACATTTAGTCGCATTTAACCTTTTATGAGACATGTGAGTCATGCATAGTGCGGGCTCGACAAGGCCGCGAAAACACTCATCCTGAAGAAGTTTCCGAAGAATTCGAAACATGTCGCCCGCAGTGACATACGATACGTGAGTTGAATCGTATAATTATTAGTATAGTTAACTATTAACTATATTCAACCTTATTATACTTTGTGTTGTTTTAACGTTTACTGTGCGCCTCAAATTGAACAGTTAAGTCAAATCAAATAAAATTATCTCTTCTAAAATGGCGCAAACGTAAATTCCTCTCTGGATTATCTGCTTTGAAAATAAGCCACTAATAACAATTCGAATTCAATCTAAAATAAACCCGCATCGTATCTGATTAATTCCGGAATCCTTTATTCAATGTTTGTTTTTATCTCGGGAGGGTCGCAAATAATTGTGAAGCATCCACACATTATGCGATAAACCGGAAAACACACGAAGGGAATGTAGCTGCAAAGAAGATAATCGATACCAGAGTGACCCTGACATGGTTTACAGCGACCGTGGCTCGGTCTGTGGGCCCGCAAGAATAAACATTAGGCCTGTGGATCCCATTACTGGGAAATAGAGCCCGGCGAACAAACAAACCTTTATTTGCATTTACTATGAGAATATAGTGCACAAACATGTTTGGGATGTGTTTTATCGATTGTTATATACTTACTTATTTAAAACATTGTGATGTTTTTCTACTCTACCGAACTTTTATTGTATAGTTTCAGAGCTCAAATAAAAATAAAAAAAACAGAAATAACCTTGGTTAATGCGTTATCTCTTGCGTGAGTGTTTAACATAGAGTGCGCAAGAGCAACGCACTGATAATCCAACCTAGGAATGAAATGGAAATTGAGTTGTCAGTTTCAAAAAAGGCCCCAAGGTCGGCTTCCAAATGTCACATATTTACCTATTTATCTTAGTTATACAGATTACAATTTATATTATATCACGTTGAAATATAAGAATACGGTTTTCTTTCCAACTTTATGTTATTACGGAGTGCCCTTTACAGTAGGTATCCTAATTAAAAAGTTTTTCAATTTTATACGGTAACAATATTTTTGTCAGCAGAAAAAAGGAAAGTTCTTTGAACGAAACCAGTCCTATCGAGTTAGAATGTATTATTTGAGTAGCTTTTTTATTTTACTTCTGGGCTCGAAGGTCAGATGGGAATAACTTCAGAGAACAGAGTCAGGGCTCTTACGGGATGAACTATAAAGATGAGACTAGATATTCTTTTATTTGTTTAAATATCTATTTTTAAAGAGGTTGTGTAAATTGTTATAGAGCGATTATGTTCTCTAACTCTATAAATACCACTGCCTATTTATAGATCTTAGTGCACGCTTCACTGGGCATGTAATCCTTTAAGCACAGGTTGCTAACTTTATCATCGACGTTACCTGCAATGATACCACGAAATCTACAGGATATTATACAGACACATGCCTATTTTGGTTAAAAATCATTTTACTTTATTTATAACAACGACCCGTTAAGCAATTTTAATATTCACAAATAAATCAAGACAGAAAAAAGAAGCTGACTTTGGTGGGGCTTAGTAAAAGAAAGAGACTTTGAAAAAGAAGTTAAAGTAACATTGGAGTTTAAAACAAACTAACTAAAAGCATTTTAAGTTTTATGATCGAGGGGATACTATGGCCTGTTCATGAAAAAAAGTAGCCACTGTTGTTTAATTCAGTTTTTCAATATGTATTGTCATTTTTTAAGAATTTAATTAAAAATAATGTCTCTTGATATCGTTTTAAGTGGCAGCTGCTATCCATTTTTGGAGTAACTTTCGAAATCTCTGGATTGTAGTCTTAGATTTTGTAATTTTCACGTTTGGGTCATAGAAGTTCTTTTTTTCCTTTACTCAAATAGATTATCGATGCTATAATATCTTTCCAGACCCTTAATTACCGTATGCAGGTCATAAATTGTTTTAAGTCATGCCAGAAATAGACACATTTCTATACAATCATTTTAGCTTTAAGCCTTAACTGGCATTATGTAGAATTTCACAACGTTTAAGGAAAAATGGATGGATTTTAGATTCTTACACATAAAAAAGAATACTCAGTTGGTTATCTAATTGCGGTTTGAACTATCTAGACCTACTGTGTGACTGTGGAGACTTAGTTTTCGATGGCTACTTTTTTTCGTGAACAAGCCTTATTACACTACAATCGCGGAAATGACTAAATGTAGGTAATTAAACTCTGAACAGGTATAATTCACATGCCAATCTAATTATATCATCATAGCATTACCTTGACAAATGGCGCATTCTTTGATTTCACGGTCCCCATGCAGTTACCATAGAAACATTTTAGAGCGTGGCTTAGCCTTAAAAAGTACAGACTAGTCGAACAACAACAAACTACTCATATTCAACAATATATAAATCTTTGCCCGTTCAAAGATTATCTTATTCAATATAAATATAATAGAATCAGATTCTAACAATCATGTAAATATGAGCATAGAATATAACATTAACCACTCTAGGAGCATTAACTAGTTTAACTATTTGACAAACATTGGCAGCATTAGTAGTAATAGGTACACAAAGATATTGTTTCAACAAGGACGAATTATCACAGGTGGACGAAGCGATGTACAAGCAGGAACTCTAATATATAACATTTTCTAATTATTTCAATTTCTTATTATTTATGTTTATTGTGCCGGAATTAAGGACTACAACTATCAAGTTTCACTCGCAGATAGGCCGCTGAATTGACTTCACTTTGCCACAAGATATGTTATAAAAAAGGTAACGTCACAACAGTTCACACAGTCTATCAGGATTATTGTAAAAAGTCATGAATTAAATTCCATTAACAATGCGAAACGTAGAACACGATGCCAGTCTTCTTTGTCCGTGCACTTGACAGTAAAAGCTTTGTATTGACACAAACAAAACGTCTGAGTTTCCGGTTTAAAGTTCTTTTGCGCGACATTCGACACGTTCTATTTTGAGGCGAGTGTGAGGTTGAGAGGGCCTCGGATGGGCTCAGCCATTGTGTTACACTTTATTTGTGAGAAGCTAACCTCAAAATAATATTTGAGATGCTACGTTCAGGACACAATTGGGTTGCCTGAGGCGCAGGGCAGCGAGCGGGCGGGAGCGCGCAGCCGCGCCCGACCGCGCGCGAGTCCACCCGACTCCAGCCTCGCTGCCGTGTACCTACCAAGCCAACTCATCTGCAGTACTGTGACATTCGTAAACCTTCACCGACCAATTGCTAATTATGTTATCGATTCAGACTCATAAAAGGTTTAGAATGAACCAAGCTAATCGGTTTGAGCCGACGCCGTTTGCTTGGTTTATTGTGATTAAAAAAAAAGTGTAATGAAAATAGTCTGAAGAGAATCTTCATTTTTGGATTCTTTATATATATGCAGTATCTTCAGTATAAGATTAATGTTGAGTCAGCCAAATATGGATAAAATTAACAAAACAGCAAATACGGTATTTTCACAATGTTTACAAAAACTGACAAGACGTATTGTGTCAACTGTGGATATATTTTTATTGGGCTCTATGTCAATATTATTATGCCATGTTTTTTTTTTACTTCAAAAAGGTTTATATACAAACTTATTTTCCCATCTTCGAGATATTGAAAGAAGAATGAGGTTTAAATTAAACCCATTAATTGTCGTGTATTCCAGAGACGGATTTGTTAACATTACTTAGCACAACGCCATAGGCGCCGATAGGCGTCCAAATTCCAGTAAAGATGTAGAAAAGGAAACTGGATTACTAGACTTCTTCTCGGATGCCGGGGACTCCCATTGGCAAATTGACAACATTTCATTTTTTCATAGCGGTGTCAATGGTCAATGTAAAATATTATGTTAAACCATTAACGGTTCACGATACAATATTCTTTGATCTGTATCGATACTCATAATTAAATAGGTGTAATGTCTGTGAAATGTAAGTTTGTTGCTTGGTAAGTTTGTTGGTTTGTATGTTGGAGGTAATCTCAGAAACTATACCCATCCTATTCTATAAACCCTTTTTTCAGTAGGTTATATGTAAAATTGACCTACGGGATTATGTGCTATATTTTTTCCATCGCTTCGCCTAGGTTCTTTGTATACGCGGCGCAGTCGCGCGGGAATCTAGTAACATTAATTAAGCTATGCAATTTAATTTACTAAACATACGGAATTATCATGCTGATAATAATTTAGTTATAACCTCTGTATTGGCTTTTGATCAATTACATAGTAAATTGATGAAACTCGACCGATTCAATCAAGATCAATAATGTAATTAACACGTTGTGCAAATGGAAGCATAATGAAATATCAGAGGAACTAAAACTATGTCGGGTTAATTTAAATATTCTATGCTTGTTTTGGAAATGCTAATGAATTGATATACCATGACGATGGCAACTAGGCAGGCATTCAACCTGCCTGATGGTAAGTAGTACACGCAGTAGGCTGCGGATTAAACCCTACACCGAAACCAAACACCAACACGAGTGGAGGAATAAGGCTGGTGTAAGGCTTTCTATAAGCTCTTCGTAGAAATAGTGGACACGGGCTGGACCAAAAAACTCTGGAAATCCAGCAGCAACTCTAAATTATATCTGGGGTGTTCACAGGTCACTTCGGGGTCAAGGATCTCTTGGCCAAGATGGGACTATCGGATAGTGTAGACTGTAGAATATGTGGCGAGGAGGATGATAATATGGAACACTTACTGTGTGAATGTCATGCCCATGCAAGACAAAGAATGAATCACTTTGGTAACGGCTATCCGCAACCAAAGGAACTCAAGGTATTTTCGCTGAGCTGCATCATCCGTTTTATGGAAATGATGGAGCGAGCTTGGGAGTAGGTATAAAGGAGATGGCAAATGCATAAAAGATCCCACTGAATTGCCAAGTCAAATCTAACCTTCTTTAAGATCTCACATTTTTAAATAACAGCAATTGTTATAGGTATCCAATAAAGCAAAGAAATAGAGTTTAATTCTTGTTCATAATGTTATTTTGTTCCTATAAATACATATTTGGCTTTTGCATAGAACTTGGCACTCATTTAGATCTCCATTCTTTTTGCGGCGAAGCCCACAGCCAAGCATAATTTTTGTATTGAACTTAGCTCTCCTTTTTTACATTTATGTTTTTGGTGGGATATCATTACTTTTTGTAAAGAAAACTGAGCAGGTATTGAAATTTAATGTTTTTTCTCGCGTTTCCGCTGCATGGTTTTCTTTTTTATGCTATTGTCTACATTATCTTGAATGTTAGAGATAATAGTGCGCATTGCCCATTCATTTGTATGGGGACACCACTTATTTTTTGACTTAACTTTATTTTTATATTTCTGTTATATAGCAAATATAATACATATATTGGGATAGTTTCAAGTATCTGCTTGTAACGGTTCCAACGCTACAATTTTTTTTTGTATGGAGACCCCTTCAATTTTTAACTTTATTTTATTTTTAGATTTTTTCCTACGCTTACACACAATTACCGAGCTGAATTCCAAATTTCATCCTTCTAGGTCATCTGGAAGTAGGTTTGATTTAGGTACTATATGTCAGTCAGTACTAAAATGTACGACTTTTTGACCTTCATATCTTTATAACCGTTTGAGCTAGCTTCATGAAATTTGGGCTTCTAGATGTCCTTATGGATATAATTAAACACACGTATAGTTTTATGTGTTTACGTTAAAGAGGTTTTGAGTTATAGAAGGGTCAAAAGTGGCACCAAGTGGTTCGTGTAATATTACACTCGGCGCTGGCTTGCCAGTCCGTTGTTTGAACTTGGCTTGACACGCTGCCGCGTGTCTAGTTAAACGTATGGTTACTTAACAAAGCTAACTTACAACGAGTTCTCAGTAAATCACAGGTCTTTGCATAAAAGATTACTTGCCGTTCGTCTAAATGCGAGGTATTCGGAATTTGTACGGTCAAGAACTTTAATTGTTGAGCCATTTATATCAACTAATTTTGGTTTACTATGACGCTATGAAGTGTCCAGTATAAAGTGAGCTCTAAATGGCTCAACAATTTAAGTTCGTGACTGTACCTGTGTATTATGTACTCGTAAATGTCGTGATAGGTTTCTCAAATACTTTTGTCAAGTTCAATTTCTTCAGGTTTAATGATATCCGGCGGCCCTTAGAAGTGGGCATATTTGTGAGGCATCAAAGTAGGCTTTATTATTTCGTGGCAAAGGTGCAGCGATAAAAAATATTCTGGTTAATGATAAAATACTTTTCCCGATACTTTTACCTAGCTAGATCGATTTTTTGGTTCCATAAGGGTCGATTGCAAAAACATTGTCCAATAGTTAAGTGCCTTAATCTAATCTACGCTTTAAATTTTTTACATTGTGTAACGGCAATTACCCATACATTTAATATGGGTAACTCTCGTTACACAATGGAAAGAAGTTAAAGCATAGATTAGATTAAGGCCCTTAACTACTTATGTACAATTTTTTTGCAATCCACCCATAAACCCCTTATTAAAAACCAGATGGAAATCGTTAAAGTACATTTATGCCTACTTAATAATAGATGAAGTTAATTATAAGGCTTGTAAGAAAGGTTTACGATTCTCTCATTCTACCCGTGACCAGGCATTTTCTACCACTACCACATTTATATCGTCCCATTTGGATACAATTGGATATAACACTTTCAACTTTCAGCAACTTGATTAAACTGCATCGCTACCAGTGGCAATTTAACTGCAAACCCGTCAGTTGCGTGACAACAACACAACGAGCTCACAAATTGCGTCCCAGTTTAGTGAAATGGATTGAGATTGTGTACAGTTGTGTATTCAGGTATTGTTTATGGCATGGAGTAGAGAGGGGATCATACAGTTCCAAAAAGTAAGTCAGCTTCTAACCCTGTAATGGACTCGTCTATATTTCAAATGAGTTCCCATTAATGAGCACTACGATTGAAATTATATAGGAATAGTAACAAACGACATTTGAGGATCGGTTTAATCTAGTATATATAGCTATCCACGACATGGCCGGCGACGGCGACCCTAGCTAGTTACGGGCGTGAGCCCTGATATGGCTTGCGAAGCCGAACTTACTCTTGAACACTCGGTCGCAGGAAGCACAGTAAAGCTGATCAGAGCTATTGTATTATATTGGCCCAGTTCTCAAGCAATGAGAGCCCTTTTCCTCAGGGCACAAGTTCGCGTCAGCGTCCAAGAGAGTTCGAACATTCCATGCTCCGATACACAGATCTTTGCAAATAATTTTATGTTTCTTATTTCGACCACGAGTGTTCGATGACCAGATGCCCGCGGTTGACATCTGCACGTCTAGCACAACTTGCTGCTCAGTCGCTTCTCGCGCGACTAAGCGTCCCCTATCTCACTCGCACCGTACAAATTAGAAAAAGGGGGGTAGAGCTTTCTCGACTCGCGTCGCGGTGCGGCGTCAGTTGCGCTAGCCCCGCTGGGTGAGGAGCGAGACCAGATAAACTAGCTAATAATAGCTAGATAATAGACTTAATCTAGTAGGTAGGTAGTGACCCAAGTTTTAGGTTCAAACCCAGTGAGAGCACATATTTGTTTGATAAGCATTAATAGTTTCCTAAGTTCTGGATGTTTCTGATTTAAGTTCGTGTTTTTCGTCTTCTAGTACCCGCGATGACTAAAGCGTTATTGAACTTAATATAGGGCTCGTTCCATTTGCGTATAGGATGGCCCTTAATTTATATTTATTTGCTTGCCATTCAACTTGCTTGCGTGCTACTCCGATGCAAAAACAGCATTACGCATGAGCGACAAGTTAAACTGTTTCTATTCTACAGCAATATGTGACCTTACCATCAGGTGAAATAGTGGTAAAATACGTGCCTATACTTAATTAAACAATATATACTATAACGCAGTCATAAATAAACTTGACATATAACCAAAAAAATTGTGGAATACTTAGGGCCGTGTTGGGAAAATTGAAGTATCAAAATATTTTTTCTGGCTTACCTAAAGAAAGTAGGTTCCTAATCATATACATACGTATAGATTATGTCAGTTGGAGTTCTGCCGCACAAACCTAAGGTGCTAATCCACATTCCACTACCTAATTTCTCGTCTTTAGCTCCACATATTACATTGGCGACGAGGATGAAGATAATATTTTATAATACAACCGTGAATCCATTAGAAATAATATTGTCACTTACCTCACTAGACGTCAGGTAGCAAATCCTGGAGTCCGTGCTGTCGATCGAGGCCTGCTGCACGATCCCGTAGCGCGAAGATTCTCGATCGCTGGTATACTCGGACCGCACGCTGTCCTGTCGGTCGAATACTCCCCTATAAAGAACATAATACATGTTTATATCACACACTTTAAACTAAACTCTCGGGGTTTGTACACATTTTCGACGATCGAAACGTCAAAAATAAAAGTAAATAAATATCGTGTTATTACAAAAAAGCAAAAATCATTCAGATCCCGTAAAAAGCAATCTTTTAAAAACCACACATCTAATCACTAAGAAGGGCAGTCACTAGTTTATATGCCGAAAATCCACTCTCAAATAATTAACAGTGTAACGTAATTTAATTTGTCATTCAAGCTTAACCTTCTCCATGACCGTCCGTAAAGCGGACAGGATTTTAATTACTGAAAGAGCCTTTTTGTAACTTCGTGTGATTTTCATCCCCATGAGAGCCTGTTTCCCATATTTTAAAATGACGTCACATGGAAATTGGTTTGAATTAATGAGAGAAAATAGAGAAGGTTATTCTTTTTGGGGTTCCGTACCTCAAAAGGAAAAAAAACGGAACCCTTATAGGATCACTCGTGCGTCTGTCTGTCCGTCTGTCACAGCCGATTTTCTCCGAAACTACTGGACCGATTGAGTTGAAATTTGGTGAACATGATTATGTAAATTGGTGACCCAAAAATGGACGATTAAAGTAAATTAATGAATTCTTAACAAGGAGGGCATTTTTGGGGGGTAAACTGGATTTTTTTTTAAGTTTCGCAAACTGTATTGTGTGACATATCAAATGAAAGAAGTTGTTGTAAGCATCTCAGATATTTTTTTTAATAATTTTAGCAAAAACAGATTTGAAGTAATTTAGGAAAAAAGACGAACATTGACAATTCCCCCCTTATTTTGGAAACTACTAGGCTTAAAGTTCTGAAAAAAATAAGGAAAATAGTTCATTTCCTAAAGATTACAGAAAAACCTATAAGAAGTTTGAGTATTCAAAGTAACAGGAAAATTCTCAATATTTTTGTGTATTTTGTATGGAGCGCCGGATGCTTAGAGCATAGCAATTTTACGGAACCCTCACCACGCGAGTTGAACTCGCACTTGTCTGGTTTTTTTTTAGTTCAGGGTTGAGACGGGTGGCGTACTCGAAGAGATGCCTGTATGCAGCGGGTGAAAAACCTACACGCGTGTGGATATTTACAGTTTATGTATAGAATAATATTATTAAAAATTCGCAGGAGAAAGCACAGAATTATACAAGGTAGCAGGTAGGTTACTAATTCGAATACTGTTTGAAAAATTTCGTTTTACTTCAACCGATATGTTAAATAGGTACTGGAAAAGAATTGTGTCCATAAAAGTTAAGTGCTGTTTCATCTAGCTGATCGAATCTCGTATTTTGAATTAAGCAATTCTGAACCGCGAATATCGTTTGCGAAGAATGACTGAACGGAAAAAGTTTATAAACTTCGTATGCTGTGGATTTTTCTATCATCAGGCCGCAAAAATGTCGTTTTTTCTTCCCTAACGACATCACATGAACACACTGATAAAGTTATCACACCAGATATTCAACTTACGACTTGTTTGTGGTTGAAAAAAGATCCCGAGTGTAGTCAAATTATAAAAAAAAAATAGGAATGCCTTTGTAATTAAACTTTGTGCGAGATATATACAATACATTGTTTTCTGTAGTCTATATTATCTATACTAATATAAAAAGGCCCTAATAAAGGTGAAAAGTCAGTGAGCTCGTAAGTTTGTATGTAGGGGGTTATCTACGAAACATAGGTACAGTCACGGACTTTAATCGTTGAGCTATTTAGAGCTCACCTTTTACTGGATATTCATAGCTTAACTATTAAAAAAAAAACAAGTGCGAGTTCAACTCGCGTGGTGAGGGTTCCGTATATAATCTAAATTTCATAAGTGTTTTTGAATAATCACTTCAATTTTTTGAATAACTTCTGAAAGGTTTTCCTGTAATCTTTAGGCAAGGAACTATTTTCCATATCTTTTTCAGAATTTTAATCTTAGTAGTTTCGGAGATAAGGGGGGAGGGGGGATAGTCAATTTTCGTATTTTTTTCTAAATTACTTCAAATCTGTTTTTGCTAAAATTATAAAAAAAAATATTTGACATGCTTACAACAACCCCTTTCATTTGATATGTCACAAAATACAGTTTGCGAAACTTTTTTTTTAATTTTCCAGTTTACCCCCCAAAAATTTACTTTACGCGTCCATCTTTGGGTCACCAATTTAAATATGCGCATCAAATTTCAACTCAATCGGTCCAGTAGTTTCGGAGCAAATCGGCTGTGGCAGACGGACAGACAGACAACCGAGTGATCCTATAAGGGTTCCTTTTTTTGCTTGTGAGGTATCGGAACCCTAAAAATTAGTTTACACCTAAATGGCTCAACGATTAAATTCCGTGACTTACTCATCCGATAAAAAAGAAATTATCAGTATAATAAAGGACCTTTAGGATGGACGTAGGCCTTATTTTATTCCATAGCTCATATTATATTTGCTTGCTTTCCGTGTAACACGCGGGTCGATAGCTAATCTATACTTCTGTAGGTACTGACTCCCTTATTTTACAGACAAACGCTTCACCGAATGCATTGTTCCGCCGAAAAAAACTCAGAAACCGTTAACTATTTATGTCTAGTTTAAAGGTAATTGTGTAGAACCCATTAGGTTAGGTTTGTTGTAATCATGAAGAGTATATTGTTTCTGAAAAAAAATCGATGGAATGAAAATTTGATGAAACATTCCTTTGACTAAACGTTTGTCGGTAAAACAAGGGTAAACCATTAATCCTTTAATTAAGGAAATTAATGAGTATACGCGGATGAAGTCGCGGAAAAAAGTATACTTTCTCCCCCTGGGTTCATTGTGATTCGCGGGTGGAGCCGAAATATAGCCTTTGTCCATTGGATCGGGGTTACTTTGATTCGGGGGGTGACTTTGATGAAATAGATTTTTCTCCAAAATCATTGTTTTTACTTATGGGTGAACTGTACCAGTGAATATTCTATCTTGTTGTATACTCAATTAAATCTTCTTAATTTCAAATAGTTCTACTTTTATACTACATTGAAAATGATCAAAGTAGCCCCCCATTTTTTCCTAAAGTAACCCTATTCCACGGTATTATATGCTGGTGAAATCGGATGAGTAGTTTACCCTTTTTACCGACAAACGTTTAATCGAAGGGATGTTTCGCCGAATTTTCATTTAATCGAAAACAATTTTTAACACAAACAGTAAACTTTTCAGGATTGTTATAAAAACAAACCTAACCTAACCTAATCGGTAACAATTACAGAGAACTCAGACGAAGAAAGCGTACTGGTTCCGCGAATCATCATATCAGCCGAAAGAAATCCACTGCTGGACATAGGCCTCCCCCAAAGAGTGCCACAATGACCGGTCCTGCGCCACCCGCATCCAGCGGACTCCCGCGACCTTTAGCAGGTCATCAGTCCACCTTGTGGGGGGGCTACCCACGCTGCGCCTTCCGGTACATGGTCGCCACTCGAGAACCTTTCCACCCCAATGGCCATCGGTTCTACGTGCAATTTGCCCCACCCACTGCCACTTAAGTTTAGCGATTCGAAGGGCTACATCGGTTACCTTGGTTTCCGCGTATACCTACTCATTAATCACCTTAAAGGATTAATACTACGCCTATACATAAATTAACACATATGCTATTAATTTTCCACAGGCATACATCCCTTTACAATTCGGAATAAAACTATCCTATATCCTTGACAGGGTCTCAAACTATTTTATATACCTATATATTTTTTTATTGCTGACATTAAAAACATAACTTAAAACTACTACAAAAACATCGCCAAACTGCGAGGCAGTTACACTCATTCTTTGCTTTATCTGCTGTTAGTACATACTATTATGCTAGAACTAGGGGTAAACTGTTTAATTGTATAACTGAATATCATTAAAAAAAAACTAAACATACACAACCCGCTTACAAAACTGCAACCTCTCTGATGTTTCGTCTTATAATATTTTCAATTAATTTTTATTCATAGACCAACATGGATCATTACTTTTAGTAAAACTTAGCCTAATGTTAGTTTATATTATGCACTAATAAGGGCAAAAAGTTAAGAAGTGTTGTAGTACAATACAGACTAAAGAGGAGTAATATCGTTTGGGGAGCCGTCGAGTAATTTATATATCATAGTCTCGCACACAAAGATAAGAGCAGTAATAACTAATGACACGAAGGGGGGTACATTTGTCGCGCTAACGACGGGTCTGCGTCCGATAGATAAATTAAACGCTTATCCGCCTTTCAATTTTAAACTAACATTTTGGTTAGTTTCAAACTTTTATCAATGTTACAGGATAAACGTGGCTATTACCAGGGATCGGTCAGACTTACGTGTCGCAGGTCAGAATTGTGACTCAAGCGCTCGCTTTCATAATAATCAATAGCCGTGCTGGTTCCATAGGCTCAAATGAATGGCCACTCTACTCACCTTATTATATTAAAAAAGTAGGTTTGAATATGAAATGTTTTTTTTAAAGAATTTAATGAAAAAGAAGGTCTCTTCACCTATCGTTTCGAGTTGCGTTATGGATATTTATATCAGCTGCTATACATTTTTGGGCTAATTTTCGAAATGTCTGGATTATATTCTTAGATTTTGTAATTTTCACGTTTGGGTCATTAGAGGTTCTTTTTACTCATATAGATTATCGATGCTATAATGTTCCACGAATATCTTTCCAGACTCTTAATTACCGTACGCAGGTCATAAATTGTTTTAAATCATGCCAGAAGTAGACACATTTCTATGCAATCATTTTAGCTTTAAGCCTTAACTATATGAAGGATTTCACAACCTTTAAGGAAAAATTTATGGATTTTAGATTCTTACACATAAAAAATAATTCTCAGTTGGCCTTCTAATTGCGGTTTGAACTACATAGATCTACTGGGTGACAGTGGAGACTTAGTTTTCGATGGCTCCTTTTTTTCGCGAACAAGCATTAGGTAGTGCTAATATCATAAGATGCAAAGACGCTTTGAAAACTGTAAGCGTAGCTCTTAGAGTGAGCAAAACTTGCTTAAAGGAGCTGTGACATTGCGTTGTTTTATAAACATTTGTGTTTTGAAGTTGATAAGATTTTTTCCGAAAAAGATTATAGATTTTTTTTATGCCATTCCAGCAAAGCAGTGAAAGTGAAAAAAAAATTATATTACTTCTATGTACGAGCATTTTTGTAATATACACGCATTTAATCTTATCAGCAGGTCGATCACGACGCATTGTACGTACGTTAGGTAGATCCAAACGTTGTATATGGAAAAATTACAGTTGTACCTACTGTGCTAACGCGCGTTGAAAACGTTACGTGTTTACCCCCAGATTTAAGTGAACCTTCTGTATTTTATGTATTCTGTGCTGTTACCGACAAACTTGAACAAAGTTTTATCGATCATGGTTAGTTTATCACGTTCTCACACTGCCACATCCTTTAGACTCTGTTATTTATCGCCACCTCACTTAATACCGCCGTAAACATAATATATTGCTATTGGTCGCCTGCGTTCGGTTTAACCTGCATGTTTTGTCTTCCATTCGTTTTCCGAATCGCTAGACATAAGTACAACAACAGAATAGTACATTTCGATGCTAGTGCGGAAAGTATGTCATTACGTCGAACGACGTTTTTTAATACAGTTGCGAAAAAATAAGAAAAACAACAAGTAAGGAATTAGAAATTTTTATATTATTAATACAATTGAAAAAAATGAAGTTTCATACAGTTTAATACATTTCTATCTTATTTATTTTTTATTGACATAATAATTAATGGTACAATCTGTACAAGGAAAAGTAAAAAGCACTGGTGCGCGAAAATCAACTTTCCGCACGCTAAACAACTTTCCGCACGCTAAACGTCCCTTTTTCCAGAAACATCTCATCATCATCATCATCATCATAACAGCCCAAAGACGTCCACTGCTGAACATAGGCCTCCCCCAAAGAGTGCCACAATGACCGGTCCTGCGCCACCCGCATCCAGCGGACTCCAGCGACCTTTACCAGAAACATCTACTTCACGACAATTGAGTATTTTTTGTGATAAGGTCGCAGTTCAATCGATCGTCATCGTATCAGCCGAAAAACGTCCACTATTGTGGAGATAGCCAGCCCCCTCCCTCCCCCCCTCCAAAGAGTGCCAAAGTGATAGGTCCTGCACCACCCGCATCCAGCGGACTCTTTTTCAGGTCATCAGTTCACATTGTGGGGGTCTACCCACGCTGCGTCTTCCGGTATGTGGGGTCAATTGATCCCTAGCGTTAAAATCGACGCAAAAGACACGTCATGATGCGTAAACGCGAAGCCTGATTTTAAGCTTTAGTGAGAGCGATCCTTTAATTAAACAGCACAAAATCCATGATTATAACAGTGCCCATTATCATAATTTAATTTCTGCAGTTACGCCCAGTTATCATTAAGCGGCGATGAACTCTTTGACAGAGTTGATCTAATTTGGAGGACAAAGCCCATAAAATTGGTTCGTATATCATAAAGCGGGGTATAAAGGCCGATCCCCGCCAGGGTATCAAGCGAGTTCTTATTGAGTGGCTGACCGACCACAATACTCATACAGTTGGGGCTATACAGATAATGGTTCAATTATTTCATATAGCCTTTCCTTTTGATACGAGTAATAATATGTCTGGGATTGATGATTAGTTGAAGAAATGTAGAAGGGTGGATATTTATATTGTTAGGTTTGTCCGAAGTCTATATTAATATGTTACCAATTAAGGTAACCTGAGAGTACGTAAATTATTTCACGTCTCAAATTGCATTAAATTTTTTTATGTTTGAATAATAAATTTGCAATGAACATTGAAAACGATTCGTTTAAAGTCGTCCAAATTGCGAGTCGGTACTACCGCCGTAATACCTACTTGATAAGGTTCAAAAGATACATGACATGTGATGTTTATTCCCGATATAAAGCGTCCGTCCCTTACCAGCCAGTATGTAAAAGAGAAATAAACGCGTTCAAGTTAAATGACACAAGTGACAAGTACACTTCACTTGTCACTTGTGTCACTTGCCACCAGATCCAAGGTGACACGAAATACAACTAGACTATTATTTTAACTTCTAGCAATTATCTTTGAATAATTTTGTAGTCCGATGGGTATCTTATCGCAATTACTTAATTTCATTTCCCAAAGGTATCGTTTGTCGGAATTTTCATTTCGGCTAAAAGACAGTTTTCTCGAAGACCTCAAAGTTTTTGTATATATTTTTAATACTTACCATGTAGAACCCATTTGGTTAGGTTAGGTTTGTTTTATGATCATTATAAAATTTCATAGTTTTATAGAAAAACGGTTTTTTGCCGAACTGTATATTCGGACAACCGATATAGTTGGGAAATAAGATTTAGTGATTGCGATAACCAGTCCGATAACAAAATAATAGATAATCTACAGAAGCATTGCCCGAGGGGAAAAAGTTTTACCGTAAATTTAGTTTCGCGCTTTAGTACATCCATGTTTACCTACCGCCCGCATTGCACAGTTTTCTCTAACTTTCCCTACAAGGAGTTGAATTTCTGGATAAGTACGTACGGGGCTTGTTTTCCTAACTGCCAGTAACTTTACGTTGAAGCGAATGGAAATCCCTTGCTTACTCTCACCCTTACGTCTATAATAAAATCTGCTTTCACCTGAACATTAAATGCTGCCAGCCTCTGAAAGCTAAAGGGGCCTTGAAACGAGGCGGTGTCAGTGTCAATTGACAACTGTCATCTTTGTAAGTTTGTACGTAATGAGTAATCTCTGGAACCACCGGACCAATTTTAAATTGTTTATCCCGTGGATTTGCTATATGCGGGCGAAGCAGCGCATGCAGCTAGTTTTTGTATAAAGAGGAGCCTGATCAAGTTACTTAACACGTTAACTGCTATGCTTCCACCCATAGTTCTACATTATATAACCTCTTTGGTAAATAATATACTCTGACTCACTTCCTGTTACTCGTATCGCCGTAAAGTAAAAGCTTAATCCAGTATTCCAGGAAGCCACCGCGGAGAGGATCGGTAATCGCACAATAAACTAGATTATTCTTGCAACACCCTCATTTCACATTTAAATTCCAAGAAAATATTACCTAAATACTGATATAAGCGTGGATATATAAAAAGCTTAGAAATTTTCTTCCAGTAAAAAGGAAACTGGAGGAATTCGACACGTTCAAATTGTGTTCTCTATAAGTTCCTATTATTTTACGTCACGCCTGGCCATAAAGTAGTAATTTCCTGGCCAGGGAGAAACGTAAAATTTCAAACTCACCACGGGCTGTAATAGAGAAAGTCTCAGATCGCATAATTATCGCCCTTGCCTTCGGCTCGGTGGTCAAATACCTCAGATCTGAGACATTCTGTGTTTTACCGCCCTAGGTAAGTTATGTACTATAACGATTCCGCTAAAAAACGGGCAGGTCTATTAGCAATAATGAGATGCACATACATATTTTGCATGCATTTCACCCATTCACTGCTAATCACGACACAGATGCGTCAGAGCGCTACGTGAGATTTTCGCTACATATAGACATTAGGCTACCTTTCCTCTTGAGCTATGCTATGCTATGTTTTCATACATTTGACACGTAGCTCCAGCTACAGCTACGTGCCAAATGTATAAAAAACATAGCATAGCATAGTTCAAGTCGAAAGGCACCCTTACGCTGCTACGGAATATGGCGTAGCGCTACGAGCGTAGCTTAGAAGTGAATTAGGTAAATAGTTTTAGTAACTTTATCATGGAATTTCGACTGATTCAATCAATATATTAATGTAAAAGAATAGAATTCGGATCGATTATAGAAATTTCATCGTCGTCATTTTCAGCTTGTTATCACGAATTGCTGAGCATAGGCATCTCTTCGAGTAGGTATCTACGTCACTCGTCCCGGTTCTTTGTCATTTATTATGGAGAAAGTCTTACCTCTGCTCGAAACTGTCAGCCCTGTTACTTCTGTAACCGGAGTCGTTCAGGCTTCCCTCGTGCCGCAAACTGGGCAGGGAGTCCCAGGGGGAGCGGCGGGGTCCGGGCGCGGGGGCGCCCCGCCATCCGTCCGAGTGGCGGTACCATGCCGCCCGGGCAGATTCCCCGATGCAAGATGCGCAGCGCGATGCGCTTACGAAACTAAAGAAAAAAATAATGGTTGTCGGTAAAGTCGGTTTACGGACGATAATTTTACGTGATAACGTCATAAACATTGATGAAAAATTGCATAACACGTATCTACTCATTTATCGTTAGAAATACTCCTGTGAAGTTTCGAATAAAAATAGTCCCCCGATCTTGTTTCCCCATACAAACTTTGGACCTCCATTTCACCCCCTTAGAGGGTGAATTTTGAAAATTTTTTCTTAGTGCACCTTTAGACCTTATAAGGAACCTACGTGCCAAATTTGGAATCTCTAGAACCAGAGGTTTGGGCTGTGCGTTGATATGTCAGTTAACGGAACGGGACAATGAATCACACTTTTTCGTGCGTGCAGCCGGCGTTCATCGATTTATAAGACGTTATCACGTCGAAAGTAAAAATAAAAAAATAAAATAAATAAAAATAACTTTATTGAGTAAAGTATTGGTTACACTGCTGCTTACGAGTACATGATCTAATTATAATCTAAGTAGGTACATGTTATATTCTGACAACAAAGCACCCAGCCGACCAACAGTAGACCCTATGTCCTCGCCATTAGGTTCACTAAAATAGTCAGCACAGGTACATCGTTATCAACAGAATACTAAAATACTAACTGTTTTCTAATGAGAGTAAACGTCTTCTGCTCCCCGTACTAGTATTAAACTGTATCACGGTGGAAACAGGATTCACCACCCTATTTATTGCATAATTCCTGCTCTTAAAAGATATATAATGCCATGTTTGTAGTTAAAATTGAAGTGAATATTAAAAAAAAACTAGTGGGTCGGCTGAGAAAAAATAACATTCCGTTGCTTGCTGCAGTTAAAGCGTAAACATGTAGTATATGCAAAGTTGACAGATGAATATTAGCTTATCTAAATCTAGTAATTAGTTTACTTATCACACATAGAAGTGAAACTATATTAAGTATTTTTAGATGTAGTTTTACTTATACCTATATTATTAGAAATATTTTAGAGATAATTAGGACAATCGTTACGTGCTTTATCATATGTAGGTTCCCTATTTATGTTTAGGGTTTTTATTTTAGAAAGTGTTCTTAAATTAAAGGTTTTGAAGCTGGTTTCGTTGAATTATCTGCGGTGCTAAGGTTGTATTAACCATATTAACGGCAAGAATATCTACAGGAGCCGCGATCAAGGCACCGAAAACGTCTCGAAGTAAATAGTGAAGAATGTGGCGAGTTGCTGTTTTGAAGAAATGCGTTTGTGCAGTTTGCGAATAGCAAAAAAACGCTTATGTTTAAAAATGAAAACTGCGAAGAATAACAGACTTTTGTGTGAAGCCTAGTATGACCTGTTAGCTAGTTTGAAGCAAATATGTCGGCATTTACTGCCATTTTTGTACTTTACGAACAACGGCATGAGATTTAATAATCCAGCTTAGCGAACATTATTATTATCGTTCAAATAAAAACGAGGATTTTTGCATAGATTGGGATGTTAAAGTATAATAATAATGTAGTTTGGGCTGTTAAATTGAAGAAATTAGTAAATTCAACAACATTCAATTAATAAACCCATATTAACAACAACGATGATTCTGATTTAGAATAATACATAAAACCTTCAAAGGGTTCACGAAGTCGTGATACTCTTCCCCACTGGGCGTATCGTTATCGACCAAACCTTGTGCCACAGCCTTCGTTAATGTAATCCCGTATAAGGAATATCCATAACACCGCGCTTAAATGGCGTCGTTGCCACCTAAACCTCAATTAGTGAGCAGAGCTCGAAAACCATAGCGTACTGTACAAGTATCAAGTTCCCCATCGCGAAATTGCTTAAGTTTTACGATATACCTTGCGTCGCGGCAGAAAACTCAAAACACCATAAATAACTCCGGCTGAGTAGAACAGGATATGGCACTTTTGCAACAACAGTTCTGCAATACATGAGGATTTTAAATTTGCACGGTTTTACGACCGAAGCCGGTCCCTGGAGGTAACTTAATTCACCTGAGTTAATTCACCTGGGGCAATTAAGAACACTAAAAGTGCACTTAATTCTCCTCAGAAAATCTCGGGGGTTTTTAGTATACTTTTTAGTTCTATTAATTCACCCTTCATTCACCTTAGGTCGTTTAGCTTAATTGAAAGTATGCCCAACCACGGGTGAAAGTATACGGACAGTACACCTTATGCACTCGTGTCCAACCGCTGATGTATTCAGTTAACTGAATCCAATAAAAAACATTTCATGTAAGAAAATGGTCAAGTCTCGAAACTCTTCCACAGTGAAAAGTTGTGAGATATTTCGTAAAGCCAATTCAGGCATTCTTATTAATATTTATTTACAAATAAACCAATAATGTGATAATAATATTGCTTGCTAAATAAAACTCTGCAACTTGCGAATAAAGTTGACTAAAAGTAAACCTAAATGCACCCTGAGCTGGATTCGAGGGGGTCCACTTTCAGTCAACCCAATTTCACCTATCACGGGAATAAAGTTGACTAAAAGTAAACCTAATGCACTCTTAGCTGGATTCGAGGGCACAAGGTCCACTTTCTGTCAACCCAATTCACCTATCACGAGAATAAAGTTGACTAAAAGTAAGCCTAATAGACCTGAAGATGCAAAATTAATAAGCGTAGATACCAATAATGTTCCTAGTGGATAATATTAACAAGTACCTACCTTAGCAAAGCGTGACCCAAATCAAAAAGATATAAAGTGACTGACTTCGGTCTTTACATAAGGAATAAAATATACAAAACATTGTTAAAGCAGTGCGAATGAAAGTTCAGCCAATCACGAAGCAGGTAATTTGAAATGGACGTCCAGAGTCCCTGACGGGAAAACTGGCGCGCATCGGTTTAACTTAACTGGCTTTAAATAGCTAACGGCTTTAGCCCTGGCTATGTTGGAATATTCGCATTTTCTCTTTCATTTACTTATTACTGTCTGCTATTGTAAGGTTTATTCGATTTATCACGCAACGATTACGTAAAACGAAAAATGTGTACTCGTTCAGGATAAAGGAAAAAAATTAAGAGATTGATCCATCGATATTGGATGTATACTCGTATATTCTATTCTACCTATACAGTGTGTAAATGACGATTAGTGTCGATCCTTAACATCACATTTACATAAATTTCGATAAATATCTACTTACTTTTTTTCGTACAAAATAATTGAGCACGCAATGTATTCGCTAAACGTAACGACACCCATAAGTCAAAACGTTTGTCAAGTCAAATCAGTTTGAACATAATACATTGCTGTTCGGTCGTACTTAGAAAAATAATGAACTCTTTATTAATTAAGCTATTTAACAAAATTGTTTTCTCATGTCATTTGTACGGTCGAAAACTAAGGCTGGTTAAAATATACGCCCGTATGAAACTTACAGGCAGAATGTAATTTACAAAATATTCATAAAAAAATATTTTTCAAATATTTTACGAAGGTTGTTAACTAAGTTTTTACATTTTGTGATTTGTTTTGAATTTATTTTGAAAACCGGGTGTTGCGAATAATACTCATCTACAAAACCAATTCGGAAACTTACGCTATACTCATACTCATTATTTATTGATAATAAAAAATACATATGAGAATGATATTAATTTGAACGTTTAAACTTCCAGTAGGGCACTAAATATGGTATCAAAATAATTCTTGACAAGAGTATTATATATTAATTACCCTATACTAATTTACATTACCGGATTCATTGAAAAAGAAACGGCTCAGTGGAAGATGTTAGGTACCTACAGTCAGCAGCAGAGAAAGGTGACCCCCCGTAGAAATATCTATGCAGGTCATATTTTATTATCTGCGGCTGACTGAATATGGCTGGTTCAACTTAATTTCGGGTAAATATACTCCCAGAAAATGCAACTATTAACGCCTTAATTAACGGCAATAAGAAAAAAAAATTAAGTGCCAGTGACCTGGCAGTCATCGTAACAGTAACAGCTACAAAAGTCTGTGTGTAAAGTTGAACTATCAATACTGCTACTAAACCTAGGTTGCCCAAATGTAACAAAACAATATAAGTAACTGTAACTTCGCTCAAGTGTCTTTCATTCATCCTCATCATCCTAGCTTTATTCCCGGTTGTGCCCTAAAGGAGCCCGGGGTCCGCTTAAGTGTCGTTTATTATATCCGAAAATATAATTTGTTACAGCATCGTCTGTTATGAGTTATGAGAAAACTAATAAAACGTTATCATTAGATCTCGACTATTCGCCTTGAGGCAAGGAATTACACCCAATAATAAAATTATATTGGATTTTTGTCCAATGTTTTTTGTGAATTTTCTTGCGTCGCTCGGTCACCCAGCCCCTGGAGGACGTCCCGACCGTCCGCAATAAACGTCAAGAAAATAATTCAGTCCTAGCGCCCACGATCGATACCTCACTCAAATAT
Organism: Epinotia nisella; assembly: GCA_932294315.1. Taxonomy (NCBI): domain Eukaryota; kingdom Metazoa; phylum Arthropoda; class Insecta; order Lepidoptera; family Tortricidae; genus Epinotia; species Epinotia nisella. Next base: position 17,453,575 of record OW028681.1, read on the forward strand.
TATCAAAAGCTTTATAGGGCTGGGGAAATTACAAGGAAAATTCCACTTAAAAACGTAACAAACTTTGAAGAAGCAGCTGCAAAAATATCAATGCTACTAGCGCCCTCAAAAATATTTTGCCACTTATTGTTACTGAGCCTTCCAAGATAATCCTCGGGAAAACGCCCGGTGGGTCGGTCGCTCTAGCTAGATATCGATGGACTGGAGAGGTGGGGACAGGTCTGCATGCCTAGCACAAGACACAAGAGATAAACTATATGTCTCTTTAATCACCAGAATTACTCATCCGATTTCAAAAAGTCTGTGACAAGTATGTTGAATTGACCTTGTAGGATGAACATTTATAATTGTATTTCACGGTTCCGCCTCCATTCTTTTACGCAAAGAAACATTACTTACCTAGCGCGGTTAAACAAAGAATTACTCAGATCGCAAGTATTTGACGCCCGAGTCGAAGGCAAGGGCGATAATTAATATACGATCGACCCATGGTGAGTACGAAATTTTACGTCTCTTCCTGGCCAGGAAATGCGTACGGTAATTGCTACTTTATGGCCAGGTGTGACGTAATAGTCTAATAGTATATTATTGTTGAAGCAAGGGACGTAGGCAATTACTGGCTGAGTATTAATTTTAAACGGACGACCTTGGGAGTCCGTTTAATTTAATACGAAGCCAGCCATTGGCCTTTCGGCGGATACAAATATAGTGCTTTTCTCAAAAATGGTGCGAGAAAACAAAATAAGTACAGGTAAATTTAATTTCAATCAATTATTTACTAATAGGTACTTATACAGAAGGCAAATAATTAACTCATATATTGACTGTGAATTTGTGTGGATGGCATTTTATTCTTGAAAGTTCATTAAAGTATGCCAAAAATGAACTTTCTGAAAATGATGAGAGGTCTTTTGACTTTGCCGGGAACAAATTCTCAATAACTGAACTTGCAGCTTCTTTTAAATTTGTAGGCGTATTTTGAATATTTTCCGAAAAAGCAACTAGTTATATGTGAAAACTGAATAGGCGATCTGAGACTTTCTTTATCCCATGATGAGTACAACATTTTACGGCCCTCCCTGGCCAGGAAGAAGGATTTTCCTCACGCGTAGCATGTGGTAATTGTTACTTTATGGCCAGGTATAACGTAAAAGTACTATTTAACCAATGGCTATTTTATAGTAGGTATTTAATATCTTTGTGTAATGTGTGTTTGTCTATAAATTTTCAGAATTCATGAATAACTGCAACTTTTTTTTAACTAATACCATATTACCTAGCTTTATAAAATTTTGCACATGACTTCAAATCGTATAACAAGCATAGAATAACATTCAATTGAGACCGATTCGATTGAGTTCCTCTTATTTCATTTCATTGGCATTTCTAACTATTGCACAAATGGAACTGTCACTGGCATAGCTGACATCACATCACGTAGCACGCAATATTGCCACTAAAGCTCGGCGTTTACCGACGCGCCGCGCCGCGCAATTTGTCTGCGAGAAATGGATGCACCTAAAATGGATGGACGTAATTTTTAGGCCACAATCACGGGTGCGCCACGTACGAATACATACTTGGTCTTGGTCGAATCAGCCAACGGACACACTCACGACGATTCCAATTGGCTCAGTCCGTGGCGTAGTGTGCTCCAACGTTGCATTATGAAATTCACGATCGATTCTTTACAATGGCGCGTAGGCGCGGCTCTAACTTCCCCTCTAGATATACCAACAGGCCGCACCAACTATTTTTTACTAAGAGGTAACGCGGCCAGCATATTGGGAACCATGCCGCAGGCGGACCTTTTGGATGGTGTGTTCTTTTTGTAGTTTTGGGTTTTAGTATGTACTTAGGTTACTTTATTTCTTTGTAAGTTTTGTTATTATAATATTGTGTTTGTATTTAATGTAAATATTATGCTCTTTACTTGATAAAGAATATTGTACTTATATAAAAAAAAAATCCTGTAGAGTTTTGACAATCATGGACCGATTTTTTCGCGGCGCTTCTTGATTCGGCCTGTTGGAGAGCGGCCGTGCATAGCCAGCTTAACATAGCGTCACGTAGAAGAACATTGAATAGTCACGGGGAAAATGCAAGCTTGCTAAAGGATAAAAATAATTCTACTGAAGTGAGGAACAAGTGCAAGCAACTAGCCAATATTTTTATATTTTTATTGTGTACTAGCTTTTACTCCCTTTTGTTGGACTTTTACTGGGATAACAGTATTATATGTGTTAATCCAGGCTATACACTCTATTTGTATCATCTTAATCCGTTCAGCCGTTTTTGGGTGATTTACTAACAAACATCCAAACCTACAAATTAATTAATTAGTAGGATTATTTTCTTATAACACTACGGTGGTTAAAATGCATACGGCCTGCCAGACCGTAAGCAGACACCTATGCCACAGATTATATAATGCGTCTATAGGTCTACGGTGCAATAATAGAGGAATCGTAAGCATAAGCAGTCACAGGCAATATTGAATCAATAAAAAGTACTACGTTTCAAATGATGCGTTAAGTTTATACGCGATTAAGTCCCGTTTAGTCAAAATAAAACCTGAAGTTACTTGTAAAATATGAAATCGAAAAATATAAATAGAATACGTAGGTCGCTGCGATTCGTTATAATACACTAAGGTAATCCGAGATTGTTCACGGATCCTTTGTAATTCATCTGGGCTAAATTGCTTTTCGAATAATTTCCCATGATGGGAACTTCAATATATTATGGCCGTTTCTATTCTCATCCTCTTATTCTCAGACCGTTACGTTTATAGGTAGAATGGAATATTGTAACTGTAATTTGGACTTGATTCAATTTATTGTACATTTCCTTTCATGACGTAGGCAACAGATTATTTTCGTAAGTATATTGCCTAAGCGAATGCAGCGCGCAAATGCTAACTAATACATCTGAAGGTATTATGTTAGGCTATGGTTAAAATTAACAACCACGGAGCGTGCTCTTAAGCTCTGTACCATACTTATGTCATTACTAGCTGCCCGCATATTATATAAAATATGAGGGCAAATATAACCCAAACAAACCCACGGGATATAATATAGCCTATGTCCATCTAGAATTATTTTAAATGGGATGAGCGGTTCTGCAGAATACCAATATTTCTTTATTTCAATTTGACTGCACGATACAATGCGACCGGGTACTTTTTTAGCCAGTTCACCGAGCGTAACAAATGTTTGTTAAAAAGGGTAAAATGGATTGTTTTTCCTAGTAAAACAATACAAAAATCACAACTACCAATACCATCTCACAAATTGAACACTGCATTGTAAATTCAATCACAATGTGTCAATTGTATTGTGTGTTTACTCCCTTTGTCTCTGTGTGTCTTTTGTGTAGTGAATAAATGTCTTCTTTCTTTCTTTTTAAATTAAAATATAACATTATTGGCATTTGTATGTGAAGAAAGAAAGAAAGAAATTAATGTTTTGGGACAATCTTACACAAATCGAATTAGTCTCATAGTACGCTCAATAAGGCTTGTGTTATGGGTACTACACGAGGATATATTTAATAGATATAAATAATACTTAAATACATAGAAAAGATCCAAGACTCCGAAACTATTCATGTTAACCGTTCGTCAAATAATATCTGCAAACATGTTGCAATTGTGGTGAAAAATTATTTCTTGCACCTTCCTCCAGATTAATCCAATTTTACGCATCTAATCCTGGTATATGTATATTATTTTTTGTTTAAGATTCATCCATTACAGAAATCGCAAGCCAATGTATTACTTTTTTTTCTCTCTAGTTTTAAGCAAGTTGTAATGTTGTTGTTGTGTATGTTTCAAATAAATCATCATTTATTCATTCAAGAGAAAAAAATACAAAATTTTGAAGGCGTCTAGCTCGAATCTTTTTTGTTGTAAGAGAGTGAAATATCTTTCATTTCCAATTATCGTCTTGCAATACGGTTAAAATCCTGTGAAACAGCTCGTATTTCAACATCGTCTCACATGAAAAGTCTAGCAGTAAACGTAGACCGTACCGAGCGTAGTAAGCAGGTAATATAAATGCATTAACTATTGTTCCAAGTCGGCCAATTCGTGCGCGACAGAATCAAGAAGTGCTATAACCTCTAACAACTAAGTACCTATTGCATATTTATTTTTGAGGTGGAGGTATACCTACTTGTTTGATATTTATTGGCGTTTGTAGATAGTAGGTAATTATTATTATTTTATTTTTGTTTGATTCGTTGTTTGCTGGTTTTTAATTTTAATTATTACTTTTTGTGTAGGTACGTAAATTATCATTTCACTGGATGGACCCAATGGAAGATCAGCTCTGGCTGCAAAACTAGCATCATGCTGAGTTGGGCCCGTTTCGTGACACGGCACAGATTCACTTTTTTTCTTGTGTCTTTGTCTTGTAATAATATATGTTGTGTTGTGTTACGAATAAATGTTTGATTTGATTTGATATTTTTATTTGAACGATCAATAGGCAAAATCCCTAAAATTTTATAAAATACGAGCTTTTGCCCGCGGCTTCGCCCACGTACTAAAAGTAATTTTTAACCGTCTACACAAAAGTAGGATCTCAGTTTGACCCGTATGCTCCAATTGAATTGCAAATTGGCACAAATACTTTCAAGAATTTTCATGTTCACAATATTACATTTCAAAATCGATGCCATTTTCGTAATGAACGTCCCAAAAAACCGAAAAAACGTCATCCATATTGATATTTAGACATTTCAACCCCACCGCACCCCAACAGGAGAGATAGTTTTCATTTCCACCATGTTGGATTTTAAAATCGTTGTTGTTTTCGTAATCAGCAACCCAATAAACCATAGAAATGATACCCATGTCGATTATCAGACTTTGTCACCACATGCCTCCCTTTTAGTTTACTCATTTATCGTTAGGAATACTGCTGTGAAGTTTCGAATGAAATAGTGTAACTAATTTTATTTCCCCATACAAACAGTGGACCCCCATTTCATTTTTGAAAAATCCTTTCTTAGTGCATCCCCAGACCTTATAAGGAACCTACGTCCCAAATTTGGAATCTCTAGAACCAGCGGTTTGGGCTGTGCGTTGATAGATCAGTCAGTCAGTCAGCCAGTTTCTTCTTTTATATAGTTCGATTTTAAACTCAAATCATGATAAATGTTTTTAAATTTGTAACTGGCTGCAATCGTCCTGTACAAAGGAGTGACGAAGAGATAATGTTAGAATACATGCCAAAATCAGCAAATCACACAGAAAATAGCTTAAATGGAGAGGTGTTTCAACACATAAGTACCTACCCTTAAGACCTACATATCGCATGTAGGTAATTTGATTTTAAGCCTATATTCAGGGTGGGTCCTATAACACCTATCCTATAACAGGAGCAAACAATTAAACGGTACATTATTAAGCTTGTGAGCAGCTTAGGTTTAAGATGAAAAAAAAAATCTTTTGTTTTTTGTTCACAAAGTGTTTTTATAATATACCTACTTAAAAATACATTGTGAACTAGTAAAAGTGGCATTTTGTGCAACTTACATCCAGCACAAAGGCAAACTTTGCGAGCATGAGAAATGAAAAAGCCTTTTTTTTCTTAGTCTGAAATTCTGTATTGTTTTCTTTTATGTGCACAACTATTATTTTTTTCTATAATAAAAATAAGACTACATTATACATACTACAAATAATTTGATGATTTGAACCACAATGGCGTTTACGCCCTTTTGAGTGTAAAGGTGTCGATATATATATTTTGTTATTTGATTTTTTATTCAGGTGCATGTTAGCGACTATAAGCACTACATACATAGATAAAACAGTGTCAGGAACAGGAAGGTGTTTAATTCTTATTAGTCCGGCAAACGATTGTAACTTTTCGAACGGGCGAAGAAAATTTCAAATATCATTTATGGAAGCAAATGACAGTTGTTATGTCCTAACGCTCGTTAGAACAGTTAGGTACGCAATAACTCTGCTGTTTACTAAATACGACATAAAGTGGTCATGGGACATTGTTACTAATTATTTCGTTATGTTTTCAAACGTTGGTGCAATTTAAGAGGCCTGCGTTTTTGACGTAGATGACACTTCAAGCCTCCCTGGGGCGAAATAAGAGTAAAGCGATTGAAAGATTGGCTGCTTTTTTTGTGTGAGGTGTGCAATAAAGAGTATTTGTATTGTATTGTATTGTATTGGCTGTATCTAGAAATCCCTCAATACTCCAAACGACCGTTTCGAGACTAGTCTTCTGAAAGTTCGTAGATTCGAGTACTGCACGAATATTGTTACAATGTCTTTATTTTGTTAACTGAAAAAAAAGACGTTTGCAGACGACTCCGCGCTCACTACAACATTTGCAAACTAAATTATACTGATTCTACGGTCAGGCATAGTTAAAGTAATAGCTGTCCTAGAACCAATTATAATGCCGGCCCTAAATCAATTACCAACCTTAGCCAGAATCTAAATAATTCACTGGATTTTCTTCGAATAACGGCCGTTGCCCTGTTCACTGCGGTTGCAGAAATAAAAACCTTTTACTGACTGCTTAGAATTTGATTTTTCATAATAGTTATGAGCATCAGATACTATATAGCTGACTTGCTTTCTTATAGCTTTTCAGTGTAATAATGTAAAAGCAAAAAAAAAGCAACTATAATGCGCACAGCACTCCAAGCTTTTTAATAGCTATCGGCTATCTATCACTCTCGAGACAGTATTATTTGTCGTCCAAAACGAGGATTATTGAGGGATATTAGGAAAATAAAAGCACTATACGTACAGATAATACAGAACTCATATCGAAGGCCAAGTCATCCACTTCTGGTCGCTGAGCCAGCGGAGTAAGTAAGTAAGTAGGTACAATACATACCTATGGACATTGTATGCGATTTTCTTCACTTACACAAGATGATAACACCCCTTATCTTGTACATAATATGGTGCGTCTTCTCATTTCTATATTTATGTAGGTATATATTATAATATTATGTTAGCGCACCTAAGATCAATCTCCAACGAACTTCTCGCTATACATTATATTCCGAATCCTTAAACGTTGTCTATACTAGATAATTACAATCATCACAACAAACAATGCATTCAAAGTCAAATTGACACATTTTTCTTTTACCTTACGCCCGCAATGCACGTCAGGTTCTCGGAGTTTTATTTTACTGTCTTCGGACTATAACGTGCGTAAATATGTGCTATATTGTCCCATTCGGGAGATAAAACTCACAACCCTGTCATAATTAAATAAAAAAATTAGTTTCGTAAGAAAAAAAAAACTATTTATAATTAACGAACCTGCTCACAAAATTTCACGAGAATCAGTTAAGAAATGCGACCTGTAGAGGAGAACAGCTGGACAGCGTGACAGCGTGGCAACGTGACAGACACCGGACATACCTGCGAACGATTTTCGGCCCAAGCTGAAGCATAGAACTTCGTTCGCTTCACTCCCTCGTTCGATGATTATAAACGCTAGAACCTGGTGTCTGATGTGAGCTTTTGGCGTGACTGTACATAGAAATAATGTAATCTACGTAAATCTTAAAAGATGCCTCCATCTGATAGTTAACGTAATATTTCATTTCTTAAGAGGGCGTTACAGTGCACACTAGCGCCACTGGTAAATAATTGTGATTATTTAAATTTAACGATAGATATTTAAACAAGTGGAATTAAATGATAAAAACCGGCCAAGTGCGTGTCGGACCACGCAAAACGAAGGGTTCCGTGCCTATTAAAAACGTCGTATCGTCATAGAAATCTTACGGCACTTACGTCCTTTTCTTTGAGGAAGGCAGTTTTTCAGCAATATCTCGGAAACCTTTCATCCGATCTTGTTCAAAACAATTTTCGGTGAATGAACTTAATAAGTCCTGTATCCATTAATTTTTTCATATTTTTAAAATACACCGTTCAAAAATTAGAGGGGGGGGACAGAATTTTAGTGACTTTCGGGGCGATTATCTCTGACTGTATTCACTTAATCAAAAAAATTGCCGAGAAACCTTACATTTATTTTGAAAGGCCTATCGATTCATGTGCCACACGTGGGCAAACGATGAAAAAAAAATTGACTTTTAGTTTTATGTATGGAGTACACCCCTAAAAAAAATTTTTTTAGTAATTTTAATTACAAAACTTTGTAGCGGCTAACAAAATACAACTATCCTCAAAATTTTATTCAAATACACCTTATATTTTTCGAGTAAAATGCCTGTGACATACGGACAGACGGACAGACGGACAGACGGACAGACGGACATGACGAAACTATAAGGGTTCCGTTTTTGCCATTTTGGCTACGGAACCCTAAAAAAGAAGGGTTGTGTCGGAGATACAACCGTTAATAATTTTAAGTGGATACTTCTCTGTTGGCTATGGAGCCCTAATAAAAAAAGTGCAAGTCTGACTCGCGTACCGAGGGTTCCGTACTGAGCAAACTGTACTTAAAAAAAATCACAGAAATTACAGAAATTCACTAAAATCTGTATAAGTACAGATAAATCGGTATATATTTATGGCAACATTTTTTATGTTGCTGGATTCGTGAATCTATGCGCCAAATCAAATCAAAATCAAATCAAAATATATTTTGCATATTGGCTTATGCTAGCTCTTTTACATGTCATGTTTTAACTTAACTACAGGTATTTTACATATAAATGCTTCTTTATCATCTATAAATTCCTTTAAGGTATAATAGGATTTCTGTATAAGATGGCGTTTAACGCTGGACTTAAATCTATTCATTGTCAATTTTAGTATATCAGAAGGTATTATAAAAACGTACACAGTTCCCTATAAACGACATATTCACTTTGCTGAGACGATTTCCGGGAATAGCCAATTTATTTTTATTTCTAGTGTTAAAATTATGAACATCACTATTTAATTTATACATGTCAAGATTTTTACGAATATACATTATATTTTCATAGATATATTGTGAGGCCCAAAGTTAAAACGGCCGTTTTTCTTTTGAGTTCATAGATCGACTAATCCAGCAACATAAAACTAGTATGATGTATTCACAAGGTACTGAATTACAAAATACAGTGTGTAGTGGCATCCTTTTTTTTAATATCTATCGTTAAATTTAAATAATCACAATTATTTACCAGTGTAACAGACCTGACATCTATCAGTGTTCTTAAAAACGAATTTAGTTGAAAGCTTATTGAAGTTCATTCGTTAAGGTAAATTAAATAGATGGCGTTCAAATTAATACCGATAATCGAAATCGAATAATGCGAATGGCCTAAATAAGGGTTTAGTTCTTTATGAAATGTTATTGTTGATGCTAAATTACGGATACACAAATTATATAGTAATCACGATCACTCAAGGAATTACGGAACAAGTTTAACTTCATATTAGACGGGTTAGTTGTATTTAATACAAACGACATCTAGCGAGAAGTAGAGTAATTACGGCTATTCGATCGGTTTAAGAAGTAGTTGTTAACTCGATACTAGTATATATTGAGATACCTTTGACATTTGTTGGGTAACTTGTCTGGCTACTGGGCGTTGTAGCATCTACCGACAAATAGTGGAACTACGTGTTAGGTCAGGCAGCTAACTGAACAAACTCGATCAAAGAATAAAGTAATAGGTTATCCGACCACGAATGAAATCACTATTGTGTCTGTGCACTTAGCTGTATAGATGGCCAACTGGGATTGGAAGGGTTTTACTTAGTTGCTTGGTTTAAGTTGGGTGACATCTAAAGGTGAGTAGATGAATTAAAAGATTAACAATCCTACAAAATTTAAGAAGTATTATAAATTAGGCAATCACCTCAAAGAACAGACGTTTTAAAATAAGTAGGGTATGGATGTGCTTTAGGGGAAAATAGTCATCTGTTGTTGAGTAGGAAAAACACTATACTACGGGATATTGGTTAAACCAATAGGAAACGAGAATCATGGCGTTAACCAATCAGTTGTTTTCCCTCGAGAACGGGGTGAGCTCATCATGGGCTGGAGAGACGAGGGGCTCTCGAGGGTGGAGGAAGGGATATGAGACGAGCGGCACGTGGATCGGGACTTTTGCCTGGAGGACGCGCGACGAGAACGAGGTGTTAGTGCAGTGTGTGAAAGTATGTGAGTGCTATTAATTTACTCATTGAACGTGATAGGATTCTCGTAGGGATAGGTTAGAATGGGATGTACTAGGATTTTGTGTGTGTTTAACGTTTTATTTCCACAGATTCTCGTCGGTGAATGTTTTAACTTCGTGTGGCAAATATTGGTGATAGATTATTATTTATTGTGTTACGCGTGTGTTCGTTATCATTTGCTACATATCTACATTAACTTTTGAGGTTATAATGTCCGTTGTGTAACAATGCAACTGCCTAGTGATAAATATCCCTTTAAATGTTTATGTGACAAATTCATAGAATCGTAATCGTTTAGCTTGTATTTAGATAGTCTGGTTTAAAGACAACTTACCTTGATATTAGTCATGAACAGTCGAGTTAAGCTTTGCCTATTTCTACAAATTTCTATTGTCCCAACCGCAACCATAGTTCGTATTTAATTAATGAGCAACCAATATTTGCCAACATTAAGTATTCATCGGTGGCAACAAAGGCGTACTTCTTTACCTGACTTAATAATGAGTGTTTTTATTTGACCTATCCTACATATTGTGCATGCTAATTTAAGATTAATGGTGATGGTAATGCTATTTACTGAATATCGAGTGCTATTCATACAAGGTGGTTATATTTTAGTGGATGAGTCACTATTTTTAGAATCAATTATTTTAAATTATAAATAGTATTTTATGACCTTTGAAATCTCTTCACGATTTAGTGCTATGTGTTAGCTCATGCGTCAACTATGTAGGTGGTTAAGTAATTGCAGTTTCATAGACCTACGTTCGTTGATAGTTAAATTATATTTAATCTGTCGTGTAGGTACATCACTCTATTTATTAGGTACTGTTTGATATCTGCGTTACTGATTTACCTATCAATCACATAATTAATTTACCTGTAGATTAATTTACGTATACGTGGTATTAATATCTTTCACTGTTACTTTTATGCGTACATTAATTGGGTACTAGGCTGTTGTTCGCTACGCGCAAATGCGGCTCACCCCGCCGGTCACCCGTTACGAAACTAGACCTCTACCTACGCTTAATTACTACGCATCGCGGTGTCAAGATATATTTGTGGGTGAGCGTTGAGGTGAACTAAAACAAGTTACAGAATAGGGCGCAGATTTCGTCTCTGTACGAGTAGGTTCTGTTAGTCTTTAGATATCCAATTTATAATAATATATCTATAAAATTACAATGCCTTTACGCGACATGGTTTGTGCGATTGGAGGGCTTTGCGAAAATCAAACCTTTACGAGAAAAGGGTATAATATATGATTGCGTCGAATGCGGTACCATTCTACGGGTTCAGAGTCTGCGTTATCGACGTTACACCGTCAACTACTATATGACATCCAACGGAACTTCGGCGAGACATCACCACATACCACCACCACCACATGCTACCGGAGGCTTCATTACTACTGCTGCGTCATCACACGGAGGGTGTGCGGACATCGCTCGAGCTGGCTGTAGATGAGACGTTTGGTCCATCTGTAAACTGTTCCTGGATAGCGCCTATGACAACTGTATGAACGAGACATCGCCACATACTACCACCACGTGCTTGCCAGAGGCTTCGTTACTACTACTGCGTCATCACACGGGGGTTGCGCTGATATCGCTCGAGCTAGCTGCAGCTGAGACTGTTCCCGGATAGTGGCTATGTTGTATACAACTGTATGGATGCTGATGAAGAGATCCTTAAATGGTTATCTAAGTTTCGCAAAGCTTTCCGACTGCGTGAGCTATGGTACATATTGATTATTCTCATGCGCTTTAAATGGCATAAATATTGTTACCTGGCTAGTAGGTCGAAATGCTATCGTTGCGTTGTGTGAAATGGCTTAGATATTTTACGTACTACCGGGATCAAGAGATCCTTGCTTATTATATTTTATTGCAATTTAGGTATCCAATATAAACTTCTTTGAACCTCGTGATATCGATATGTCATATACATACATATATACATATATCAACATATACATACACCTACTAATCAATTGTAGTTGCTAGGATTGGTCGCAGTGGCGTCTTATTATTGGTGACCATTCTAGCAATGACCGTCAATGATGTAATGTCCCTAACTGGACTGCCAATCGTTTTTATTACGATTCTGTGTGGAGTGTTCCAGCTATTAAAGGTTTTGATAGTACATGTAGTACCCAAATATACCTAATAACTAATTGCGACGCTATGGGTTTATTCCAGATCGATGAAATGCGCTCATCAAGGCGATTAGGGACAGTCTTATCAGATTCCGCTCTGTCAGACTTCATCTTTAGCTCTGATCCACAGGACGGGCCTTGAAAAGGGCTGCAGTCTTGGTTAGGTACCGGTGCGCCTTGATCTGTTTGCGTGAAGGCCTTGGCCTTTCATTCAAAACACTTTAGACCCGCGAGGGCGAGACGTTTGTACCGTTGTGGCTGAAACTTAATCATCAAAGACCCCAATATATATTTACCTACTATATACTCTATTATATGGGCGAGATGAGGTGTGAAAGCTATACGATGATACATTCTATTGATGACTTGAGAAAAACTCCTTGCTGTCGCAAGAATCTGGTCAATGCTGAGTCTTTGCGGCTGCATGTCTCAGTAGTGATATTAAGACTGATTGGCGTTTATTGGGGATGACTGTACTATTCGATCTGGATACTAAACCTGAATGCAACAGCGTGTCTTCTTTGCGTAGTACGAGGTACTGTACATATTTGGGTGCGACGTGAAATTATAATCCCATCGGTTATGCGTATGCATACTTATCGTCGTGGCCGGAAACGGTTATCATATTATCATCGTCAGCAGCAGCAGAGCGGCGTCCTCATCATGCCTATATACCTATTCCAACTGGCTTCTAATATAGCTTACAGTTGTTCATCGCTATTGCTATATGCAATATAAAATGGCTGGTCTCATAATATTATGGGCTACGCTCTTATTATTGCCATGTATATGTTCATTCGTCGGGCGCTATTGTCACATATCTATTATAGTCTCGGTCCTGTGCCTTCGGGTCTGTACCATATACGAGGATATTCCGTTTGCTCGTGTTACGTGTTAGGTAGGGACTGCCCGAGTGGTTTGCTTGACGCGCCCAGGGGTCTGGCAACGGAATTGGTCCTCGTGAGACTCGGCCTTCGACATAGTTGCCATTACATCCTATCCAGAAATGGTTTGATGTTATATGACTTATGCATGGTACTTCTACGAGGTCCTGTGGCTTTATGGTTGCTTGCAATCAGCCATTTTATATCTACAATGTTCGAGATTTATATTACCTACAATTGGTAAGAAGCCAGATATTACCTATCCGTTCCTGCCTTGGAGAAAATATCATTGACGTTTCGACGCAACACGTTCTAGTTTTAAGGTTTATTAAATATTATATATTTTATCATAATCACCCTACATAATTATATTCGTCATTAACTTAATATATTATTTTAACCAATTTTACCTTTAACTTCTAAGTACTTAACATTTATCCACTGTAACCATTTTACAGTAACCTAATTTACTCTGCTTCGCATTCAATTTGTCTAATTTTACCCACTTACTTAAAATATAACTTCTTTATTAATGCCATTATTTATCACACAGCCAACGACGGTATTTTATAAGTAGGTTAGGTTCTTGTGCAATAAGTTCCTTTAGTATTGTGTTCACATAAATAATATTTGATATTTCCAGTAAAATTGTCCTTAGTCTAGTGTCCAGCTAGTAACATTTATAATTAGGATATAGTAGGGCGTTATTGCATTTAGTTTAGGTAATTTTATTTTAGTAAATTATTTAGTTAAATTGTAATGCTTGTTTGGACATGGTCTGGCTCAGTTGTTCATACATTTCTCACACCTCAGAGAATCCTGGTTACTACACTTCACAACTTTAGTATAGTCCTGACATTGGATGATCATGCCTTAAATTGTTTAATTTATATGGTATTTATAATGCTTGATTAAATAGTTTGTACTAGGATAAGTTGGCAACAAGGGTTTTTGTTGAGTCCGCCTTGTTTTCCCTTGTTTAGGTATTGGCCTAGGAATCAATGCGGATGTCTAATAAAGTCCTCACCGGCTTTGTTAGATAAAATAGTCAAAGTTTCGAGTAAAATCACTTTTCTGAATATAGTATTGTTATTTGTTTTCTCTCTCTCATTCCTTGTTTGATTTATTTTCTTTCCCTTCAGTTAGAACCCTAACATAGGTTTCAGTAGCTTAAAGCTTTTAAGTATCAAAGATTCTTCACAACTTCAAGTTTCCAGAGCTTCGGGTCTTCAGGTTTTCATGTAGAGTAAGTATTTTAGGTAGGCTGTAGGAAGCTTTAGGTAAACTTTAGGTGGGCTTAGGTAAGCTAGGTAGAGTAGTAGGGCTTTCAAAGTTTGAAGATGGGGGAAATGATACACCAGTGACGCTAGTGAGCGCTGTAACGCCCTCTTAATACCTGATTAATTATTGAACCGAAAACTTGTCATCGGCTGTCAAATTTACTATTGACTGCTACCGCAGACCGCGTCAGTTTGATGTAGGCCTTAAGCAAAAACACAGTTTTTTTCCCATCTAATAATAACTCTTTGCCGATAATTGCTCTAAATGTCAATTTGGTGCAAATTTAAAAGCATAATCGTGTCACATCCCAGACAGCTAGTTTAATATTTAATTAGATTAAAAGTTTTTGTATTTTTTCGAAATAAAGTGCATGAATAATTTAGTAAGTATTGTGATGAAACAGCGTTAGAAACTGTGTTCAAATTATATGAGTGATAGGTATGACATAGTCGTTCGAGATGGTCGAGCAGTAAGTTTATCTTGGTCATATTCTATTCTTTGACGAAGAGCATCCAAAACAAAGAGATTCCACACACGACATCCTCCAATCCCAGAATACTCGTCTCTATAATCAGTGTGTCCTGCCCACAATGACGTATGGTGCTAAGACATGGACGCTCACAAAGGAGGCTACGCATAACATACGGGTCGCACGAGACATGGAGCGCGCTATGCTCGGCATTAAACTACAAGACTGAGTGAGGAATATTGAGATCCGTCGTCGCACTAAGGTGCGTGACGTCGGAGAAGTCATAACCAAACTCAAATGGAGTTGGGCTGGACATATTGGATTGACGGTAGGTGGACCAAAACTTTAACGAATTGGTGGCCGCTTACAGGAAAAAGAAGCGTTGGTCTTCCACCAGCTCGATGGGTTGACGAAGTAAAAAAGACCGCAAGACATTTCTAGAGGAGACTAGCACGGGACCGGGATAAGTGGCGTAAGTAAAGTTTTTATAATAAAATCATATGAATAAATATAACACATAGCTGAAAGTATTTACCAATATGTTAGTAGTGAGGTGAGAGTTAGTTGTACAATACCTTGCATAGTTTATGATGATTATCTGGGAAACTTAGTGAGAGCCAACAGTAATATTAACCCTGTTATGGCTGGCTTAGTCCCACACAAGGTGGACTGATGTCTCCTGGTAAAGGTCGCGGGAGTCCGCTGGTTGCGGATGGCGTAGGACCGATCATTGTGGCACTCTTTGGAGGAGGCCTATGTCCAGCAGTGGACGTCTTTTGGCTTATATGATGACGATGATGATGATGGCGTGGTTGTCATATCGATTGGTCTCCCAAAGTGATCCAAACCCATCAGCCATCATATAATAAATAGTAAATAATTATAGGTTATACTAATGCCAAGGTATATGTATTGTTTCAGAACAAGACAGCGCAACGAGTACAACATTTGTTGTTCGTCAAATGTCAAGCACATAGCAATTGGTAAGTCATTTTTGAAAACTCTCATCAGGACTATGTTTCCGAAGGGGTATCGTACCAAGTATACCTACACAATCTCTTCCAATACGTACAGTAAGGGAAATGTATTCACGTACCACCTTAGAACCCTGTCGCAATTGACAGGCCGCCGCCACTCAAACTCGAGTGATATGTCACCTTATTGCGATAGAGTTCTACGGTGGTACATAAATGCATTTCCCTTACTGTACATATTGTCTTCTATAACACTGTTAGGTATTTATTGAGAAGCATGAGAACAGGCGCAAATATAAACGTATGGAATCAGAATCAAACATTTATTCGTAACACACTAACAAGATCAAGACAAAAGAAAAAGTAAATCTGTGCCGTGTCATGAAATGGGCATAACTCAGCATGATGCTGGGTTTGCAGCCAGTGCTGGTCTTCCGTTGAATCCATATGGCGTTGCCCAGTAGTGATTATGCGTACAGATGTGAGCGTTTTTACTATAGTCTGTCACTGAAGACTTAATTTTTTTTTTGGTATATTATGAGTAAAAGAGATTTTGATTTTGTAAAGTTAAGTTTGCTTCAACGCAACGAATCGTCAATTAAAAAAACCGGCCAAGTGCGTGTCGGATCCGTGCAGTGTAAGGTTCCGTAGTTGCTTGTCTGCCTACACAGACGCGCGCCAAATAAATGTTGCGGTTGCGTCGCCCGAATTTGTACGAAAGTTGGCCTTTTCAAGTACATTTATTAAGTCGATCGACTATTACTCGTTATCTACTTATACCTATTTATGCGTGATAGATTTCCTATTAAATTCGTTATATGTATTGCTGCCATGCTTTTTTCATATACCAGTAGTAGTAATCATTTAGACTGACAAGACTCTAATGAAAATTAGGGCTGTAATGCCCAATATCCCTGCAAACGCATCCCTAAATTGAAAAATGGTTTGTAAGACCCCATCTTATTTTTGAACTTTCTATACAAAATATTACATCCCCTTTTTATGTGCAGGGGAGGTAACCTAATTTTTCTTTTAGTTTATGTCGTTGTAATTGATTTATATACCTATGCCGAATTACAGTTTTTTAGTAGTAAGGGTCCTTGAGCTAAGCCACAGACGGACGGACGGACGGACATGGCGAAACTTTGTACACATATTTACAAAATTACTTTACACGCGATATTTATTTTACTTTATTTCTCACGTTTCAACACGGATCGCACCGGCCGTGGTCTCGGATGACTGACGTCTCAGCAAGTTGTCAACGGAGATATGGGAACACAACATTTAACAACCCTACAAAGTACTCTATAAAAATGTATAAGCTAGACTCAAAAAAAGTTCACTACCACGTCTTATATTTTACTTATTGATAAAAAATAGAATGCCAGAAATAAAGGTAAATAAATATCGAGTTAGACCCATGTAAATTAACCTAATAAACAATACAAGCGTATATCTTCGTGTATAGGCATTAAACTTGCAATCATAATCATAAGTTAGTGTCTGGAGAGCACATAATTATTAGAAAAACAATTCCAATTAGTGCTTACCTTGATTGATGGTCACTCAGGTACCCTTGATCTCGGTCCCTAATGCGATCTCTGCAAAAAATATCAACTTTTAATCAACTAATTAAAAGGTTTAAGTTTCGTTTGAGTTCGGGATCTTGGAGAAGTTGGGTACATAAATTATGGAGCGGCATGTAGAAATTCGTTGGGTGGCTTTCGTAATATAAATAAATTCATCAGTAGAGTGTTTACCTAATTGTAATTATTCGTGATTAAATCCCACTTACTTAAAATAATGTGTGAAAATCGTGAGTTTGAATTAATATAGAATTATATCTCATTGTAACGAGATCGAAAAATAGGCCCGGACAACCACAGATTCAATGAAATTTATTAAAATGAGACGATTAAAATGAGTGATAAAACAACAATTTAGTTTGAGTATTGCAACGTGTGATTAATTATCACTAAAATTTAAAAAAAAAGTTTTTTTCTGGAAACGAAGGCTAGGTAACCTAGAACAGACATAATGAGTTCATACATAAGTAATCGATGAAGCTTGAATACCTCTGGACAATTTTTTTTTCAAAAAGTTGATGCGGACTATGACGCACATACACATAGCGAACATGGCAGCTAGATTATGTATCAGTCCATGTAAAACACTAAAAACCCGATTCAGACAACAAGTTACCCGTCGGAAATGTATTACTTTTATCTTTAATTTTGCATTATTTGGTAATATTTAAGTACTTACAAGTCATAATAGGTAGTGTAGCTCCAGAATCCAAAAATCTTTCACGAGATATTAAGGAGCATTTCCGTTCGTTATTGAAAGCTTATCATGTTACGGAAAGGGTTGTAAATAATATGATGTAAAAATTTCAGCTTGTTTACCGTTACGACGACGTAAGAGATACTCGAAAGTGACATCAAAGGAAGGAAGGAGGGCTGAAAGCTTTGTAAAATAACAAACCTTGAACTGTGATCACTTAAGTAGCCACGTTCCCGCTCTCGCTCCCGCTCCCGGATAAGCTCGTTGCGATCGCTAAAACAATACAATACATTATTCATTCGCGCATTTTCTTTTTGTTCTGATTTCCAATCAGAGTCGTGGAGTTAAATAAGTAAAGAGGACTAACTTTATTGTATTTCAAACAAGTAATAAGAAACCTAACTCCCTAATCAAGCCTGAATATGTTTCCATATGTTTAGGGAAAACTATTTATTCGAATGTATAAAGCCGCTAATATCTCTGCAAAAGATAACAATGAATATTTTTTCACACGTTGGGGATTATTAATTATTAAATATGTAAGTAATACGTTAGTTGTCCGTCAAAATTTGCAATCCATTTTTCATTCACTTGCCGTTATCCGATTGAGCTGAAATTTTGAGTTTAAGTATAGTTTGGATGACAATTCAATATTATGGTAACATTGAGCTGATCTGATGATGGATTTAGAAGGTGGACATGAGAATTCATTAGTATCGTCTCAATGAGTAGTTCATGACGGTATACAGAAAAGTACAGTCGGCAATAAAAGCTTGTACCAAAAATGAAAATTTTGATAGGAACTTTTCTATTCTTATCTTATAGCCATCAGTTTTGATATTTATATAACTCACTGTAATTGTTACAGCTCACGCGTTTCATACGACGTTGGTCAACATTTGTAAGGAAAAAACCTTTTCATAAGATGAAAGACGTATCGGCTCTTAAGTAATTACGTCACGATAATCATCACGAGTCAACATTTTTGATAATAAACAATGTTTACAATTATTTGTGAATATAAATAACTTATAATTCGTCCGCGTATAGTCGTTAATTGCCTTAAGGGATTAATATTACGCCTTAACAAAGTTTAATAGCAAATATACTATTAGACTTGCTACAGGCACAACGTCAATTATCACACTCTCATAGAAACCTTCACCCCCATTTTCACCCCATTAAGGTATAATTTCCGTAATCATAGGACATAGTACGTCCTTCTCAGGGTCTCAAACTATCTCCATTCCGAATTTCATTTAAATCGGTTCAGCGTGAAAAGGTAATAGGCAGAGTTACTTTCGTTTCTTTAAATATTGGTAGGAATACAAACCTGTAGTATCCATCCCGGTCAGAACGCGCGCTTTGCTGCCGCTCAACGCCCAGGCGGTGAGGCAGCGGCAGGGTCGATGACCGGCTGCCCCCTCCGGGACACTGCGTCGCTGGGCCTGCCACAGACACGATACATCCCTCACCATCCACATAGATACACGCCATAAACATGCCCATGAACAAACGGAAAAAAGAGTCAATTGCCAATCGCGGGCCATTTGACAAAATGTCATCCAATTAGTAGCCACCAACTTTTTAATGCCTTTGATTAAGAGCTCAGAAATAGCGTGTTTTTTTTACTAGGGGACCAGTTTTTGAAGGGTGGCTGTAACAGGCAATTAACTCTCATCGTCAACAGGCAATAGGATCAGAAAATTCCTACGTGAATCTCTTTTCTTCACAGCCACTTCGTGCAAATTTTGACTTGAGAAAAAATATTATCACAGTTTTTTTTTTATTATTGAAGAATGATAGTGTCTGTTCAAATATTTCATAAAGCAACTTCCAACTGTACTACAAAACATCAAGCAAATTTTGACAAGCCACATCCAATGCAGTTTTTTTATGAATATGATACAGCTACCTAATAGAGTCGGGGCACGGGATCTTAATACGAGTACGAACATCGATTATAATACGTATGAAAAGCAATTTTTGAAACGGAAATGTATGTATAAGGTATATCCAAGGTATTTTATAAAAAATAATTATAGTATGCCATCGCGTTACATAGACGTATAGGTATTAAATACGTAAAGAAATAATTTAAATAAAGAAACAAAATATTTATTTGGGAGAAGATTTTTTTTTTTATATATGACGATAGCTGTGGCCCATGTAACAAGTTAAGAAAGTTTCATGAATAACACCAGTCAGTTTTCAGATGAAGAAGTCTATTAGGTGTGTTTTTAATTTATAAGTATTGGCCTCCCATTGACCAAATGTGCTATCCAATATACAATATATTGTTTCAATTGCAAAAAAAATCGGTGAAGTTGTTTTTTATTATAAAAATCAGCACGCTTGAGTCACACAGCTAGCCAGCCAGTGGTCCTAGGTAGGTATTACTTTACAGTTTTACTCGTATTGCCATACAGTCTTTTTTGTGGCGTCTAAATAACGATTAAAAATAATTTCTATTGCTGATTTGTGTCTAATAATGTAACATACACGCTAAACTAGATACAATTTGCGTGCCTATTTAACATTATTATCATCATTCCTGAACTGGAGGGAGATGGCGCAAGATCTGGTCAAGTTGTAACAACTCATGTCGGAGGCCAAGACCCACTTTGGGTCTGTGAGCCATTGAAGATATATAGATTCCTAGTAGGTATACTTTTCCTAATAATGATAATTAACTCGTACCAGGGCCACAACTGATCATCATCCACTAACAACTAAACTGTTCTCCACAGTAGACGTACTTATGATCGGGAAGGTATTATTGCAAGTGTTAGTTTATAAAGCGATTGCTGTCATCCACGGTTGAATCAAATTAAGAAATGTCCTCCCTTTTGTACTGGCATGTAAATGATCACAGAAATGATTAGAAATAAAACACAATGATTAAAAACCAATAGTTGGAACCAAACTCAAACTGTGTCGATTCTTTGGTCGTTGATTTGTCGAGAAAGGCGCTCGCTTGAAATGTATGTCATATTGTTGCGAAATGACTTAATGTTAACCTTCTGGTAATAGAAATTGTGGAAAAAAAAGGAGGAGATTCTGAATTCAATTCTTTTGTAATTCACGTGTATCATCATTGTGATACATATGTGACAGATACACAATACGATTATGGAAAAGTGAATTGCAACTACAACATTGTATTCCTATAGTGATAGAATATTATACAGAAAGTCTCACAATAATATGGATCGGTCTGCTATGACAAGAGGGGGCGATAGCTACGGCAAACCTTCGAGATCCGATATTGTTATGGGTGTAACTAGTATGATTATAGGTAATAAATAATTGATGATTTCACCTCCTCTAGCCCTTATGGCAGCCTCCGTAAGGTTTCTCAAATAGTGTAGAACGGATTCTTGGGTCGGTCCTCAAGAAAAAATAAAAATTCAATGTTTTTATTTCAGTCTGTTGCTTTGTTTCGTGTGTGAAATGGACTGCGCCAGTGTTAATTTTTTCTGGTAAACTTTTGAAAAATTAAATTATACTATTTTGATTTCACCAAAATAAGTTACTTTTGTAACTTATTTTGGTGAAATCAAAATTGTTGAAGTTATGTTTTTGATAGTATATAATAAGAATATAATACTTACGACGTCGCGGTGGGTAGGGGCTTCGTGGGTTTGAAGGCGGCATATTGTCGTTGTATTCTACGAGAGATTGGTTAAAACAATTAGGTTTTCATTTAATTTCGACAATATAAACATGATTTAGCTCCTCTGTCAAATTCAGTGTCTCAATGTAACATTTTCGAGTTATACACAGTACAATAAATAAGTTGGTTAATATATTTTTATTTTAGATTATAATGAATTGTTTTTTTCCATGTAAGTACCACAAGTCATCTAGAAATTTAGGTCTGTTGCTGACAATTTAAGTACTAGCGGAAATCCTTTCTTTTAAATAACGTTTCCACTTGCAATACAAGATGCAAGTAATTACGCAACGGTCCCCTGATAAGCAGTCAGTGTGCGAATTTGACTAGCGCGAGTAGGCAGTTAAGAAGAGTTGTACCACGTCACAAAACAGATAGGTACAGAAGTCAATCTACATACAAAGGGCTATGGAAGTTGTGTAACTAGGGTAATCCGTTAAAGAAGTTATTAGGGATTTTCGATAGTGAAAATTGACGAACGTAAAATTTTGTATGTTTCTGTTTTGTATACTTTTTGTAATGTAATACAAGTTTTTTGCTATTGCGGGCTATAGGTACCTACTGCGCGTTTGAAGTAGCCCCCTCAGTCACCCCCTCCACTTTAATATTAATTTCGTCTGCCCGGTTATTTTTAAGGTTCCCGTTTCATTCTCAACAATAAATTAAACAACTAGATACGAGTGCCACTACCATAGTATATAGTTTTTTGTGCATAAGCCATAGTTGACAACCCTAGAGCGACCGCCGAGCGTAGGTATGAAAAGTGAAGTACATACATGTGATTGACTTATGTGCCTATCTGTTTTGTGACCACGCTTTGGTGGAATTAATCGTGCAAAATGCTTTCTCAATTTATTAGATTATCACTTAAGAGTCAACATATTATATCATCCCTTAACGTCTGTCCTCGGTTACTTTTGTAAATAGAAAGTTCACTTACCGTGGAAACACTCACCTAGATCCTCCATGCTCTGGCTCAGCAGGGCCTCGAAGGTGTGCAGGCTGTAGCTCTCAGCATCCATGCCTTTGGCCAACGTGTTGCGGAGATGCATCTCGTATTCGAGGAGGAGGCGCGACGTGGGTGAGCCCGGTGCGGGCGTGGCACTGGATTGAGACGCTTGGCGGGACAGGCACGGCTTTTGCTGCTGTGTGTAAAAAATAATATTAATTTTAATTAGCGACTGCGAAATGGCTTAAATACAGTGTGGAGTATAAGGTGGGACACATTCATTTATTAAATTGCTGCGTTATGAACTTTATTTAGGTACGAGAGTGGATTGCAAAAAAAAATGTACATAGTTAAGAGCCTTAATCTAATTTACGATTTAACTTTTTACAGTTTCGTGACGGCAATTACCCATATAAAATATATGGGTAATTGCCGTTATGAAACTGTAAAAAATTAAATCATAGATTAGATTAAAGCTCTTAACTATGTACAATTTTTTTGCAATCCACTCACGACATTTTTAATACGTTTAGACTTAAGCATGCATACACTTTTAAACCTACCAATTGTTCTCAAAAATAAACCTTTGCCACGAGGAGAACCAGGTTAAGAAATTCGGCGAGGATCTTTTTTCAAAACAGAGTACCTATATTGCATATATTTACTTAAAATGACAAGGCTACAGTAGAATACCATATTTGTTCAAAATATTACTCGCGCAGGACGATATCACTGCAAAACATCCTTATCCCATGAGGTAATTATTTGCCAATTGATTGGCACCTGAAATTCCAGTTATACACACTTATTACTATTCTTTGCAGTAAGGTTAAGTAAAATATTTCGCGCCAAATTGCGAGTGCTAATACATAAAATAAAAGGTTTACTTTTATGGTGAAAAACGTTAATTTATTGTGCTGCCTGCCGTCCGGGCGCTGATACGGCCTCTAGTCCGAGTCCCCTTTGGACGACGAGGGTGTGGTCAGGTAGCACTGGTTGTTGAATAGACGCCTGGGGAATGTAGACTGATGAATTAATAAAGTCACGTACCGGGTGATGATGTTGCCTGCCGTCCCGGCGCTGGCATGCATCTTGGTCCGAGTTCCCGTTGGAGGACGAGAGCGTGATCGGGTAGCACTAGTTGTCGAACATCACGATCCAACGGTGAGGACATGACATGTCTCTCTCGTCACCCCCTCCCAGCTCGAGATAGAGGCCGCGGCGGGAGTACCCATTAAGAGTGACACCTACTCAACCGAGGCGACTTTAGAATGAAGAATTAACAAAATGACGTACCGGATGATGGTGTTGCCTGCCGTCCCGGCGCTGACATGCCTCCTGGTCCGAGTTCCCGTTGGACGACGACGGCGTGGTCGCGTAGCACTGGTTGTCGAACATCACGTTGTCCGACGGCGGGGACATGTCTCTCTCGCCGCCCCCTCCCAGCTCAAGGTAGAGGCCGCGGCCGGGGTACCCGCTAGGTGCGGCACCCACTCCCACGCCGCGACTGTGGGAGGATCTCAAGTTTAATTTATAGGCAATTTTGGGTGGGTAGAAGGAACGAAAAAGAAGGTCAATGAAATAGAAGACTTCAAATTTGGTAATAGTCATTTGCTCCTACATTTATTGAATAAACCAGTAGCAGATGAAGTTACAATGATTGTTGAGTAGAATAAATGTAAAAATACGATAATAATGAAACGCTATTTCAAACCAAGATATCTGCCATGGTAGTTATAAGACTAGTCTTAGAATTACAGGTCTGATCTGACGATAAATTTAGTACATAATATGTAGTTGCTATTGAAGCACAGTATTTCTAATTCATATTCATTTTTATTTGGAACGAAAGCTCGCTACCAAGAAACCATACTAAACTACTCGTTGAAGATGAGATGAGTAAGCATATGAGTGGATTGCAAAAAAATTGTACATAGTTAAGAGCCTTAATCTAATCTATGATTTAATTAAGGCTCTTAACTATGTACAATTTTTTTGCAATCCACTCATATCGCGCTAGGCATGAAATCTAATTATTAATTAGCCCAATTTTACAGTCAAAGACAGCTCTCTAGTTAATTGCATTCACAGTATGAAGTGTTTTAAAGCAACTAGCCAGTAGCAATATGGAACTACGATTCGAGCTCATCTGTAATAAGCAAGATTTCTGCCTGTAGGAAAAATAGCAATAAAAAAATCACCCACTTATTACCAAAACCGTGAGATGCACATGTTTTTACTAACAAGAGGACTTACCACTGTGAAATATAATAAACGATTTTGTTTGCGGCAAGAAGTGCTTTTGATAATAAATACTTCAGGAAATTCTGACCACTGACTTCAATGCGTAACAGGCATGTTTTATACTGCCAGTATACCACTCAAATTTGAGGGCGATTTTCCTGGCTTATGAATCACGAAATATCTGAAAGGAATACATTTTTTTCCGCAGCGTCATAAACCAAACTATAGGAAGAATTCCAGTAGGATTTTGCTGCATCGTCGCAAATAAAAGCATTTCCACTAAAGAGAAGAGAGTGGAAGCTGTAGCGATGGATTCTGCCTCGAAGAAAAAGCGAATGTCAACTTAGAATACCGCTTGGCTTGGGCGTAGCCAGGGGGGAGGGTTCCCCGCCCCACCCCCGAAATGTTCTAATTACCTCACCATTTGTGTCATTTATGCATATTTTTGTTTTTTACTTTTGGTGAAAATACGACAAGTGGCCACCGTCGGTTGATGTGGATTTTGCTGCCCTGGCGTAAAAAGCAAGCGTTTCTACCTATCAGAAGAATACCGCTGAGAGGCCTGGCGGCTGTTGTTGTTCGCGGCGTGCACGTGGTGCGCGTGATTCAAGTGCGGGTGGCGGTGCGGGTGCGCCCCGCACGCGGGCGGGCACGGGCCCGCGCCGCCGTAGCGCCGCCGGCCCATCTCCGGTGAAGTCACGGGGCTTTCGGTCGACGGCATCGGCTTGAGCATGCGTTTCAGTGTACTAGAGTCTGGAATAAAATTGTTATCATTAGCGCCTCGTGGCGATTAAAAAAACCGGACAAGTGCGAGTCGGACTCGCCCAATGAGGGTTCCGTACAAAATTACAAATGTATAGTTTTCAGACTTTTCTCTGTATCTGTAGTAAAACGATATTACTTGCCAAATTTCATAGTTCTAGGACAACGGAAAGTAGCGCCCTGTAGCCTGGGCATTAAAATACGGCTACGGTATCCTCTGCCTGTCGTACAAGGAGACTTTTAGGGGTTCTCGGGGTTGTACACGGTTGCAATTGGGGGCTGCAATCGTAGAAAAAAAAGTAGGACCCACAGAGGCATGACGCTAGGAAGGCACTGGTGCGTTCTGTAGGAGATCCCAGAGCCGTCTGAAATGCGTCGAGGGAGACCATCGGGGGGTTTTTGCCGGTGGGAGTCCGACATAACCTCCGCGCTATCCCAGTGACGCGGAGGTATAACGGATTTTCCTCCCATTAAAAAAGAAAAAAAAAGGAAATGAAAAGTACCCTATAAATTTCGATTCCCTTGAGAGTGTCGTTTTTTGCGGTATAAACGGTCCTTTTTAGGGTTCCGTAGCCAAAATGGCAAAAACGGAACCCTTATAGTTTCGTCATGTCCGTCTGTCCGTCTGTCCGTCTGTCCGTCTGTCCGTCTGTCCGTATGTCACAGGCATTTTACTCGAAAACTATAAGGTGTATTTGAATAAAAATTTGAGGATAGGTGTATTTTCTTAGCCGCTACATAGTTTTGTAATTAAAATGACAAAAAAACATTTTTTTAGGGGTGCACTCCATACATAAAACTAAAAGTCAAAAAATTTTTTTTCATTGTGACCCCCCGTGTGGCACATCAATCGATAGGCCTTTCAAAATAAATATAAGGTTTCTTAGCATTTTTTTTTGATTAAGTGAATAGGGTCGGAGATAATCGCACCGAAAGTCACTAAAATTCTGTCCCCCCCCCTCTAATTTTTGAACGGTGTATTTTAAAAATATGGAAAAATTCATGGACATAGGGCTTATTAATTTCATTCACCGAAAATTGTTTTGAACAAGATCGGTTCAGAGGTTTTCGAGATATTGCTGAAAAACTGCCTTCCTCAAAGAAAAGGACGTAAGTGCCGTAAAATTTCTGTGACGATACGACCTTTTTAATAGGCACGGAACCCTTCGTTTTGCGTGGTCCGACACGCACTTGGCCGGTTTTTTTATGTTAACTTAGAAGTTTGATTTTTTTTAACAGCTTCAATGGACTGTAGATTTGAGTATATGGTTTTAATTTCAACTCCACGCGTTCCCGAGATAAAGGGTCTTGACAGACAGACAAAGTGATCCTGTAAGACTTCCGTTTTTTTTTCCTTTTGAGATACTTCCGTAACTAATAAATTAAATGAAAGTGTAGTACCAGCATGGCTAGGACAATACCAAGCGCAAGTAATCTTGCGCGCGGTCTTGTGCTACGCATTCACGATTGGTAGCATACAATAAGCATACGGTCTGCCTGATGGTAGGTAGATACCGTAGCTTGTAAACGCTTGCAACTCCAAGGGAGTCACTTATTGATATCTTCACTCTCAACAACGTGCACTACTAACCTCGGGAACTCAACACCTACAGAGCAAGTAGTGCTGTTATTATGTCTGCATTTTTTTCTAGCTAAGATCTCACTCTAGTAGGTTTCTGATCAAAGTGCGACAGATATTGATAATGATAACCTTGTCTTTATTTAGCCAGTGGTTGTTAAATAAACTACTAATAGATTTTACGCATTATTAATCAAGACCATTTAAAATGGCTTAATTGATAAGGCTTGTTCACGAAAAAAAGTAGTTCAAATCACAATTAGATAGCCAACCGAGTATTCTTTTTTATGTGTAAGAATCTAAAATCCATCCAAAGGATTTCACAACTTAATGCCTACATAACGCCAGTTAAGGCTTACAGCTAAAAATGATTGCATAGAAATGTGTCTACTTCTGGCATGATTTAAAACAATTTATGACTCGCATACGGTAATTAAGAGTCTGGAAAGATATTCGCGGAACATTATAGCATCGATAATCTATTTGAGTAAAGGAAAAAAAGAACCTCTATGACCCAAACGTGAAAATTACTAAATCTAAGACTATAAATCCAGAGCTTTCGAAAGTTAACCCAAAAATCGATAGCAGCTGATATAAATATCCATAACGCCACACAAAACGATAAGTGATGAGACCTTCTTTTTAATTAAATTCTTAAAAAAATGTCACTTCATATTGAAAACCTGAATAATTATTATACAACGGTGGCTGCTTTTTTTCGTGAACAAGCCACTTCGGTCTCACTTTATTAGATTTCTGATCCAAGTGCCACAGATATTGATAACTTTGTCTTTATTTAGCCAGTGGTTGTTAAATAAACCACTAAAAAAATATTTAATATGACCTAATTGATAAATATAAATACCTGTGATCTCGTTCAAAATCGCTAAGTTAGTTAAGTCGCAATAATCTTTTCTATTAGTTCAATCGCTTGTCAAAAGCTATATTATCTCTTACCCATATTCATATCTTCCGTGCTCTTGGACTTCGTTCGGCGCGAGCCCGAGGTGTTGTTGTTGATGACGTTGTGGTGATGCATCGTGTGTCGGTCCGATTCGCGCGCCTGTAAAAATGTTAGCTAATGTTATTAATACAATACTGAACAACACCACGCTATGGGAATACGAGTTATGGTATTATGTTGGAATGCATTTTACACAAGATATGTTGGCATTTTCTAAACGATAGTAGATTGTAGGTACAACAAGTGCATAAAAGGAGCCATTTTATCCGAGACGTCGAGCCACCTGTGGATAGTGGAGGGGTAAAATGGCTAATTTATGCCCAAGTTAATTATACACACTGCTTTTCACTTCGACTGCGAGAAAATTATAAATATTTGCAAAATTTAATAAAATAAAGCTCATTCACGCCACTTAACTTTTTAAAGTTTAATTTTTGACACGTGATATTAGACTTCGGTACTTCATACTGCCAAATAATTTAATATTTCGAAGCGTTTTTAAAGATTAATTGACTTCTTTTTTATCTGGTTATAATAATTTATAGTTATTATAACCAGATAAAATAAGTAGTTAAATAGAAAACACGGAAATGAAATTAATTAAAGCAAATCAAATAAATTACTTAACAAGTTTATTCTTCGAAGTTTTATTGTGCATCGTGGCTGTCAAGCCTGATTATTTTAGTCTTAAAACATTTTTACTTGGTGCTAGTGCACCAATTTATTACATTTTATGCTAGTGAGCACAAAAGTAACATTTTGTGCAGCCAAAAGAAAACTTTGCAAGAATAAGAAATGAAAATACATTGGTAATGTGCGTTCCCATACATCGATAAAACTTGTAGTTTAGAACGAGTATGGACTGCTGTAAGTTAAAGATTATTAAACGTTGCGAGTAGGCACATATAATTAGCACTCATCAATCGAATCGATTACACTGTATCCGTAATTAATAACATTTATGCCTCCCTGAGGAGCTCCATCCGCGTATTACGCATCGCCATGGCTTTCGACATCGCCAAGGCCTTCGACAAAATTTGTCATTACACCTTGTTATCAAAGCTTTGGCGGCTCGGTATACATGGCGATCTATTTCGCTGGATCAAATCTTATGTTGAAAATAGGGTCCAGTCCGTAGTGTTGCTGGCTTTTCAGTCAGAATGGAAACCGATTAGCTCTGGGGTGCCTCAAGGGTCCCATTTTAGGTCCTTTGCTTTTTACATTATATGTGAACGATATCTCTAAATATATTAAGAATTCAACCTGTTGCTATATGCAGATGATACTAAAATGTTCAGGATCATTAAAAATGAAAGTGATTGTGTCAAACTACAAAATGATCTTAATAATTTGGTTACTTATTGTGAAGCTAAACATTTATTTGTAAACTTTGATAAGTGCAACATAATTACTTTCACTAAAAAGAAAAAATACATTCAATTTAATTATAGTCTTTCAGGTAAAAGTCTAACACGGGTTTCTGAAATCCGTGATCTTGGAGTTCTCATGGATTGTAAACTTACCTTTGTCCCTCACATCGATAAAGTTTAAAAAAAATCATATAAACAACTAGGTTTTATTCTACGTGTTGGTAAGCCCTTTAAAAACCCTTTAACGTACAAAATCCGTTATAATAGCTTTGTCCGCAGTCACCTGGAGTTTGTATGCTCTGTCTGGAAGCCGTATCACGCTGTTCATATTAACAGAATTAAAAATTGCAGAAGAAATTTATTAAAACACTTGCGTTTAGGACTGGGCGAACGTATACAGATTATACGGATACATGTAAGCGTTTTAAAATGCAAAAATTATGTGACCGTCGTGATTCCGTAGATTCCGTCTAACTTTTTAAAATTATTCATTCTGAGTTAGATGGTTCTACATTATTGCAAAATATAAGTTTTAAGGTTCCGCGCAGACGAGAGCGCCAGTGTCGTAAGAAAGACGTTTTCTTTATTCCTCGCAATCGAACTAACTACGCCGCGAACACATTCATTAAGCGTGTTTGCAAATTATTTAATGATAATGAAAAACTTACTAATATCGATGTATTTAACTGTACAAGTAATTCTCTGAAAAAAGCATTTAAATAGACTTAAGGACTATTGTACTCTGAGTGAATAGTTAAGTATTTCTGCTCACTTTAATCAGATATGTTTTATTTTTTTCCTAATTTATCAAACACCTGCTACTGTACACTTACACTCTTGTAAAATTCGTTAAATTACGTTTGATTACTCTTAAAAGATTGTATGTTTTGCTATGTTGTCATATTACACTTAATATATTAGCCACATTATTTTTTAACTTGTGCTTTCAGGAAACTATAGGTCTGTTTTTCTGTTTCTTTTATCTTAGTCAAGGTTTATGTATGACTGTTTGTTTCTCAATAAAATAAAATAAAATCTAATCGACATGCACGATATTGCCACTGACCGATTCATTTCCATCCCCGTCGTCGATGCTCTTCGTGTGCTAGAGATGTTTCTTGCCAGGCCTGGTGGAAGAGGCCGAAGAAGTGGTAAGCGTCCCGCCAGCCTGCACGCCCTCAAACTTGGCTAGATTTACCTATTCATTTCCATCCCCGTAGTCAATACTCTTCGTGTGCTAAAGATGTTCCTGGCCAGGCGTGGTGATGTTGGCCGAAGACTTAGATGTGGTAAGCGTCCCCCCAGTCTGCACAACTTCGGGCTTGACGAAACTAACCGATTCATTTCCATCCCCGTAGTCAATGCTCTTCGCGTGTTGTAGATGTTCTTTGCCAGGTCTGGTGGAGGTGGCCGACGATTTGGATGTAGTGAGAGTCCCGCCAGCTTGTACGCCTTCGGACTTGAGGTCTTGGCCGTGCTGCACGGATGCACCGCCCACCGGTTGAGAGTCTTCGTTGGTCTGGGCATAGCAAGGACAGAAACAAATTTTGGTGCTGACTCAATACGACAACAACAACAGGTGAAAAATCTATCCAGGGATAGAATAGAATAGAATAGAAAAACTTTATTGTTTAACCGTGTTACATATGGTATTAAATAGTACAGGTGTTAGGTTATAGTACTAATAACAGCCTGAAACAAAGAGGTTGCCTTATAAGAATGTACGTTAAGGTTTGTTTACATTTACAATCAGTAAAGGGAGCGAGTGCTGTCGCTGCGAACCGATTTAAACTGTTTATACATACACAGTCAATAGTCGTGTTCTTCTGCAAGTGAGTGGAGAACAATAGTGCTCGAGAAAGAAAGCACTGCTCGAGCAAGAATAGTACTGGCAGAAAAAAATGACTGACATAGTTTTTGTCATCCTAAAACTAGAAACGGTACTATACTGGGCGTCAACTAATATGGTTAGATGTATTCGATGTGTGAGAGTGTCTGATTTCAATAAAATAGCGCACGTTGGCACAGATCTGTTTACTTGGCCAATCCAAACAAATTTAACAAATTAGTGATGCCACAGCTCTGTAATTTTAATTAAAATCAATTTACACATTGGAAGTACCTTTAAAAAGTACTGGTATTGAATAATATTTATATACAATTAATATCGGGTTTCCCACTAACAAACGGTGCTAAGACATTTGAAATTCTTCCTTAACTCCAATATCAAAATCCTTGTGATATACGCAATTGAGACATATCTTTATACTTATAAAGCTGACTGCCTATGTGCTACTTTTTGCTGTCTATTATCGCAAATAATTAGAGTTCATTGATTACTCTAGTTATTTTATTACTGTTCAACGAACGTTATTCATGTTTATACGTAAATGAAAATCTAAACCTACAATTTGAACCAATGCTACAACTCCCACGCGCTTAATACTAATTGAAACAATATTTCACGTCCCATGTCTAGCGTAAACCATGTGGGTAGATTATGGGTGTTTTTATTAACAAAGGTAACCTTTCCTTTACCGTGGGTGTGCGTAACTTGGTATTTCGTAAAATGCTGTCCTTAATTATTGTTGCTGATAGTGTTTTAACGACTTCTTGTATGAAATAGTCAGGCTTCCGAGTTTAGGTAAAATTGTGGCTAAAAAGTATACCTAAATATTTTCAGGCGGCCAGTAAGAATCCATACATACATATAGATTGAGTCTCAATTTATTAATAATGCATTTCTCATACGATCGTTTGACAACTGTGGCTAGGCTAAACCGCGGTTTTAAATCCGTTAGACCCTTTGGCGGCAAGTTAATGACAAAAAATGTACTGACTTGAACTGATATTTGATCTAACACATCTTTATAAAACCGGGCCTCAAACGGTCATTATTAATATGCTATATTATTTAAATCATTTAAATATGCCCTGAACAAAGTTTAAATGGATTAATGGGTCCAAATGTTTACTTTTTTAATTATTCATAACTTAAATCTTGTCTACTAAAAGTACTAAAGTAGCCAGTGTAGCGTACTTCATACCAAGTAAGGACATTCTGAGTTTATCTCACACGTTTATACTTCGACTCGTAAATGCAAAGCTTCAGTCATATTGTTTTGGTACATAACTCTAAACACAAATCATAAAAGTGGACTTACACAAGTGCCGTGTGTTCCAACAGAAGCAGTAACAGTTTTAGGCGCAGTCGAAGTGTTAGTAGTCATGGTCGATGTTTCCTGGGACTTGGGCGGCCGTGTCGGTGGCTGCGAGTCGGTCTGGCGAGCCGCGGCTGAAAACATTGATGCACCGCATTAGATACATTTGCCTCAGTAGTTGCCGTTTTATCACTTATCACTGTTGAAAAGGTATCTGTTACGTTCTGACTAGTATGCGAGTTCTACAAATGCATAGCCGGAGCCATGTAGAGGAGAGAAGCTCTGGTTAGACTCAAACGGAGGACTCTGGGGGAGCCAAAGACAACCAGACAATGTTGGAGGCAAATAGCTATATCAGTAATCAGTGAACATTGATTCAGAGTGACGTAGATGAGGCTGCCACTACCTAATCAAAACAAACGATGGGAGCATCGAAAGTTATCCGTTTTGCCGACTACTGGTGGGCCCATTGCACAGTAACGTTGTCACAGAGATGGGAAACGTTGCTAGAGATAGAGGTAGAAGTCTTGCGTTAGAAGTATGGCACAAATGCTCACGTTTTGGCGGCGGCTGGTGGGCTGGCTGAGAGCCTGTAACATTGTCATACAGCGAGGTGGAAGAGGTCGCCGCAGCTACTTTGTCGGTGCGCGCGGCGGCTGCGCTCGCCTCCGCTTCCATGGCGCGAGCCGACGTGCGCGGCAATGTCGAGGAACCTGTAGAAATAATGTAAAAATATTACTTATTATTTTGGCTTTGCGCTCATTGACTATATCAAGACCGCATATTACGCGTCCGCAGCTGCATTAGCTAGCTACACAAATCATACGTCTAAGTACACGTAACACATTGACCGAGTTATTTTTAATTTACCCTTACGATTGGCAACTTAACGGGATGGCACCAATAATCGATGAGCAGCAAATAATCGGCAGGATTTTTCTTTGACCGTTGGAAATAAGGAGTGGCTACATTGTTTTTAACAAGGCAACACTAAACCATATCCTAGCTTCATCCAATAGGTAGAATATAATTGAGGTCGGCCATTTCATACACATATCGTCAGGTGACAAGCAAAATTGCAGAAAAATAATTTAAGAAATAGCAACTATGTTGAAGTAGTAATAAGGTTGAGTTTTCCTTTATCTCTTACGTGTAATTAGTGACTTTTGCTTGTCACCCGACGATATTCATATACATATTTATTGCAAAACCATGGTTACATAAGTTGGTAGAAAACTTAAATGCTAAGTACATGGGAACCCCGTTAGCATTTAGCTTAAAGATGGAAAATTACAAAAGAAGCGTCTTTTTGCACAAATAAACTTTTGACTTTGACTTTGACTTTGACTTTGTTATATTTATGTAAAAAAAAAACAAGATTTCTTAAGCGAATCGTTAAGAAAGTTAGTGTAAGCTTTTGACGGTTATTTAATTACTATGAAAGATATTTCATAGTAATGTCATAGCAATAATAAGAATTTTAGATTATTTTATGAATGCTATCTGTCCTTCAAATAATGTTGGCATAATTTGAACAATTTGAGGTTTGGTTGTTTTATTAGTTGGGTTAAATAGATAAAATGGGTGTCGCAAAGGGTAACCAGGTAATTCATAGTAGTAGTTGTATACATATTTTTGGAATGTTGGGCGTATACATATTTTTAAATTATTATTAAAAAATACGTCTCCCACCCTCCACCCGGGCTCCCACCAGAAACTCGCTTCTGACTCCGCGGGTTTTTATATACACTCTAGGGGCAGGACAGGTAAGACCACGTGGAAGTGGGGTGCGCTGATTCAGGTTTTGGTACTATTTTTTATAATTATGAAAATTCATAGCAAAAAAACCCCTGGTTTCCGACAAAATTGAAACTTGGGAGTGGAAGGTACCCTCCTCCCTCAAAATTCAGGTGTCCGTGATCAAAACCCAACCCTGATTCGGTATTAGACACTTACAATTTTAAGGTCCAATATCTTGGCCATTTTATTATTTTTGAGAAATGTTTTTCAAATAAAACACGTTTATTTTAGCCTTAGAGCATACATAACTGGAGTAGCCTTTCAGTAACTTACCCCTCAGTAAAAAAGCTTGCACAATGTGCAAAAAATCATACAAAGACAATTTCACGATCGATTACAAAATCGCCTCCCAAGAGAACACTGATCATAAAAATGCCCGCATGTTGCAGTAAGCACTTGATATTATAAACGTTCAACCACTTCAAGCTTTTAATATATAATTGGGTTTCAATATCCTATTAAGATGCTCCCCCCACCCCCGCAAAATTCGGCAGACTTTTTTGTCCGCAAACACGACATAAGGCTACTCCAGTTATGTATGCTCTAAGATTTTAGCATATTTTGTAGGATCAAATCATAAAAAATATGTGTCATAATGACATCCCACCATCGATTTTTAGGGTTCCGATACCTCAAAAGGAAAAAATTATAGGATCACTCGGTTGTTTGTCTGTCCGTCTGTCACAGCCGATTTGCTCCGAAACTACTGCTCCGA
Organism: Epinotia nisella; assembly: GCA_932294315.1. Classification (NCBI taxonomy): domain Eukaryota; kingdom Metazoa; phylum Arthropoda; class Insecta; order Lepidoptera; family Tortricidae; genus Epinotia; species Epinotia nisella. The sequence goes on from OW028681.1 coordinate 17,488,991, forward strand.
TTGAGTTGAAATTTGGTACACATATGTAGATTGGTGACCCAAAGATGGACGCGTAAAGTAAATTAATGAATTCTGAACAACTTTGGGGAATAAACTGGAAAATTAAAAAAAAAAGTTTCGCAAACTGTATTGTGTGACATATCAAATAAAAGGGGTTGTTGTAAGCACTTCAGATATTTTTTTTATAATTTTAGCAAAAACAGATTTGAAGTAATTTAGGAATAAAGACGAAAATTGACCATTCCCCCCCCCCCCTTATCTCCGAAACTACTAGGACTAAAATTCTGAAAAAAATATGGAAAATAGTTCCTTGATTACAGGAAAACCTATAAGAAGTTTGAGTATTCAAAAACACTTATGTTTAGATTATATACGGAACCCTCACCACGCGACTTGAACTCGCACTTGTCCGTTTTTTTTGGGACTGGGTTTCCCTTTGCGACACCTCAACCGAAGGGCAACAGAAAGTTGCTTTCCCGGCAATCACCCCGTAAGGGGGGTGAAATGGGGAAGGTAAGATATAAACGAGTGATCTCATTCCGTAAATAAAACTACAAAATACGGCATTTTCCTGTGAACGTTGATACAGGGTTCCATAACATCATCATGTTAATTTCTTACAGCCAGCACAATTGATTTCCGCAATAAAACGAACTCAGTTTTTTAGACAGATATGACCACGCTCGATTTCCGGCAGTGTATGAGACTTTATTTACATATTTGAACTCAGTTTTTTATTTTTTCTGTCGATTACTGGGTCTCAAAAGGTGTTGATTATGTACTGGAGCTTTGACGTCGATAACTGGAGATAACATTTTTGCTTATTCCATTTTTTTATTAATCTACATATATTGTCTCTTCAGTTAATAAATAGCTATTTATTATGTCACTTCTTAGTTATATATTTTATAGATTTCATTCATAAAATATTGTTCTAAGTAAACATTACGTTTTTATTGTTACTGAAAAATGAAAATACACGACCTTCTTAAAGTCTCGATGGTTCCATCACGTTAATAGGATGCGCAGTTTTAGCAATAAAAGTGTTGACATTTTTATAAAAAGTTAAATAAAGACAGTGAAATAACCTAGTAGTAGCCATACTGATTATCAACATTGTGAGCATACTAGTGCTTATGTAGTCAATTCATACTTACGATATCTTGGATCCTGGGCCCGGAGCCGTGCATACTGCTCCTGCGACATGCATGTGCACTGCGGCTCGCGGTAGTTCAAACTGTAATGGAAACAGAAACGTTACGTGACTGTCGCTGCACGCCTATGGTTGTCACGTGGTCAATCAGAATATAAAAAATAACTAGCAGGCAGGGCGCAGATAATACAGCCTGGCCTGTGTCCGTCCCGAAGGTCCGTTCTATACACTTTTTGAAGCTGACTGGAAGTTCCGAATAGTAAATGGAGTTATATACAAAGCTTTATTTAGCACTAGCTTCCGCCCGCGACTTCCTATACTTTAATCCAGGCTATCTTCATGCAAATTTTTTTCCAAATCGGTTGAGCCGTTTAACTGTGATTGAGTAACAAACATCCAAACATCTAAACATCCAAACTTTCGCATTTATAATATTAGTAGGATTACCTCTTCATAAATATTTTAAGCAAAGATTTACAAATTCAAATAATATTTGTATGGTTACTTTTCCAACTTAAAACTTAAACTTACCTGGACCGATTAGGACTGGCCGGTGTGGAGAGTGGTTTCCTCTTGGCCTTCATCTTCTGCTTACTGCCCGGTGGTTCTAGCTTTAGGCTGTAGCTCGAAGATGCCTTACGCGAGAATTTAAAGGATGGTGACTAAAATAACAAACAATTATACGTAAATGTACCTTTCCACCTTGAAAATTAATGTACATTTAAGGTAAAAGCAGGATGTGCTTGCAGAGTTAGGAGTGAATTTTGAAATATAAGTTCGTGTCAATGGTGCTCAAAAGGACAAGAATCTTTAGTTTCATTTTATAGAAAGAATTAACAGGAATCATCAGAGATATTTTTAATAAGTCAAAGGAAGGTGGAAGCAGCCGGTAATTTGACAGTTTAGTTACTTACGCAACACTCCTTGAATTGCTTGGCGTCGATAGGCGAGGTGAAGTTTAGGCCCCAGGTGTCGTTGGTCATGGGGTCCTTCCAGTACACGAAGCATTCTGATGCTTGGCCAATGCGGGTGCCTGGAAAACCAATCGGTTACCCTATACCAACTCCTTGTTGCTTAAATGTGTATTATGGTTGTACACAGATATTTGACGTCCTATAAATAAACACCACTACACAATATGCCACTTTATAGTAGGAATCGAACCTACAAAGAGATTAATGACGATACGTTTACTTGCTTTGAGTTAGAATTTACAATATCTTTTTTTACCTCTAGATGCATTTTGTTTCTGAAACCATACCAAATACACTTAATATCAACGGATTGAACTCGTTGCATAATTTAGCAGACGCGGCGATCCGACAGACCGCCCGAAAATACCTGCACATTAGTGCTCTAATTCTCTCAACCAATACATGCAGTAGACTTTTGAAACCTCTGCACTGCAGTACTACCTAGATACTCGTACTAGTCTATTAATGAAATAATTTGTCAAATTTACTCCAGTCGCGCTCGACTTCGCTAGTCATGAAGCGGAATAAACTCGAAACGTTTTAAATTCAGATGACTGAATTTCCAGTCTTGTTATCCCTGTTTATATTTCGTAATTTTCCTCCCGTTTTGTTTTTTAATTTGCATAAAATGTTAAACGCATTCTATTTCTTTTCTTCTCTGCTGTAATTTAGTCAGTATCAATACTTCCCGGACTTTGCGTTCGACTAGAGCCATAGTGGGTTTCAGTCGATAGTTATGTACCTAAATCTTGTGAAAATTTAAAACTGGGTTAGATACAGCGGCCTCGAGAGTATCTTCCGAATTGCCCTCCTTTCTAGGTGGTACAGTCGAGTTCTCCAATATCTATACAGACAACCTTTCAAAAATATCTATACATGTGTCTTATGTCAGTAATAATAAAGCCTGTGTACAGATATTTTTGAAAGGTTGTCTGTATAGATATTGGAGAACTCGACTGTACCTACTACGCTAGCTTTGAGATAAAAACTGCTAGTAACTATCAGGTAAACGCTTTACAGAGTATTTATATTTCGGATATGTGTGAAACGAAATGCTTCGTCTTATTAGAAAAAAATTGCATCGTTGATGGACTGTGTCAGAAAGAGTCAAAACAGCATTTTGAAGGTGATAGCGGATAGGTACAACTGTCTCATCCTTTGTCAACTGGGTAAATTAAGGTATATAAAATAGCCATTATCTGTGTCACACCGTTATTGAACGTTTTTATTTTTATTTTATTATTGAGTAGTGTGTAGGTACCAAAGTATGTAATAAATAAATCTTAATAACATAGGGGTCGTTCTTCTTTTCGACCGACAATAGCCTGTCCTTCGTCTTATTACGGCATCTCATTTGAGTAATGATGTTTACGGTTTTATAATGTTCGAATGAACGTCCATATTATTTTATTAATTAGTGATATTTAATATTTCACTTTCTCTATCTAGCATTTTTTTAAATGTTTTTTTTTCGTAGAATGCCGTGACAGAGTGGTAAAACAAAATGTTGTCCCCACTGAAAGAGTCCACTTTGTCACATGTTTTTTTTAGAAACCAACCGTAAATAAATATTTATATTGGCCAGAAAGGAAACTTTAATTAGTTCTAATGAAGAAACCTATGCATTTTTTTTTTAAATCTCACTTTAAAACCACAATTTTCGATAGTTCAAAAACCAAAAAAACAGAAAAACCTCGGTTCATTGTCGGTAAAATAGAAGAACGACCCATTAGACATAAGTTCCTGCTGTACTTAAATAACCCGATATGGATATTTATCCCAAATAAAGTATTTGAATTTGAATACTTATTTTCTGTATAAAAACAAGTGACTCAAATGCACATTAAAAAGGAGCCAACAAAACTTATTTCATTCACGGTTATTTTAGGTAGACATTACCTGATTAAAACTTGATTCCATAAAAAACATTCCATGTTAAAAATAGGTCAAGTCTTGAACCTCTTCCACCGTATAAAGTTGTGAGATATTTCGTAGAGCCAAATCAGGCATTCTTATTAATCTATATTTGCTTGCTAAATTTGTAAAACCTTTTACGGTGTAAGAGTTTTGAGACTTGGCTTATTTCTCATTTGGAATGTTTTTATGGGATCTCACTTCTTTTTGTAGGTTATTATGTTATCAATACATATAATATGAATGCAGCTGAGAATAATATTTTTGCATAGACTTTGAAAATGTTATTTTACCAACCGCAAATAAAGTTTGTATGGTTTTCTAGTGCATTTGTACACACACCTAACACTCTAACCACATGCAATTATATCGTATAGTGCACAGTGCCTACCTTATTATTACTGTTTGCATGTATTTGTATAGGATTACAAACTTACTTATGCAGTTTGTATATCTCTGAAACGTCACTGAAATTGCAATATTTTTAGGTATTTTATGAAGGAATAGGCTACACACTAATTGTGTTTCAAATTTGGAGCTTGTGGGTCTGCTAAAAGCGCCTTATTAAAATTATTTTGATCAGTCAGTCAGGGTGTCAGTGACAAAACTAAGTAACTTTGACGGAATAGTTCTTAAACTAAAAGATCAAATTTAATGTTATCGAGAATTTTAAGCACTCTTTATTATTTAGATAACGTATTTATATAAGTATTATTATTTCCTTTATTCACATTAAATATTAGAGTTAGGTTTTTACACTATTAATATAAAAAGTTTAATATACAATTATAATCTCTTTTGGTCGAAGCAAATGCCCTCTAGCCTATACGTACCAACTTGGTGGAGATCCTATTGATCGCGTCCTAACTATTCGCGACCTTGGCCTTGAGCTGGACACCAGATTGGATTTCCATACCCACATTAGTTCCATCACTAAGAGCGCAAATAAAATGCTGGGATTCGTAATACGCACTGCACCACAATTTGCTGGCACGGCTGTACCTACCGTCTTGTACAATGCATACGTCCGTAGCAAGTTGGAGTACGGCTCTGTGATATGGGACCCGATCGAAGCAAGTTATACACTTTTACTCGAGCGGGTTCAGCGGAAATTTGCGCGGCACCTCTACAAAAAGCAGTACGGATATTATCCTTTTTTATATCCATCTCTTTTTGTGGCCGGTATGGTCGGACTGGAGACTCTCCATTTCAGACGTAAATTGCACCTCGCAGTCCACTATAGTCTTTTACTTAGGGGGCAAATCGACAATCCAGTGGCATTGGAAGGCATCCGTCTATTCGTCCCAGAGCAGTATGTACGCGCGGGGCGCCGCCGCCGCCCGCTGTTCGCCGCGCCGGCGGCGGCGGGGCCGCGCACGCGTCGCGCGAGTAACGCGCCCGGCGTTCGTGCGTCCGCGCTGCTCAATGAGCTTGTGCTGAGGCAGGATGCCGACGTGTTTGCAGATAATTGGCAGAGCCTACTTACCAAAATAAGTGCTTTGTGTGATATGTATTGTTAGTGCTATTTTTTATGTGTTTGTATATGTTTAAGTCCTAACATTATAGGCGCTTTGGTCTTACTGTAAGCCTATTATGTAAATTATTGAATAAATAAATAAATAAATAAATAATACTTAAAATTGTATGATTCATTGATTTGATTTGATTCGATACACGCTCTTGTTCTAAACGTTAAGGATGTGCCCATGACCAGATGACCACGGATAATGTTTTCATATATTTGACACCTCGCATGCTTGACAGACGAGGTTGTCAAATATATGAAAACGCTGCTTCGCACATCTTTGGTGGATATTTTCCCTAAGACTGGATCTGCGCAGTAGAGATTGTACAGTTCCCGATTTTGCTCTAAACATATACTATAAAAAAATAGGTTACCAGTTCTTATGGTAGGAGCGGAGAGATTTTTCGTAGATTGAACTCTCTTCCACGTCGAAACCGTGACTGAGGATTGGGACGACCATAAATTACTTTAGGCTGCAGGCTGCAGTGCACTGCACACCGGCCGATCTTCTGTATTGCTAAAGGGCCTTAGAAATTCACGCGGTAAAAAGTAGATAATGGTACGTTGCAATTACCAGGTTGCAGTAGCCGGACATCCAGGATCTTGTCGACCTGCGAGTTGTACGCAGTGATGTGGAACACGCACTCGGGCGAGTCTTGCACGCACGTGATGTTCACTGGCACCAGGTCCTCGGAGACTTGCTGCCACTTGACCGTGCCTGCACCCGATGCCGACACGTGGAACACCTCCGCCCATAGCCTGCGAACACTTTACCCTTTACTTTATGGAACCTGATGGAATATAATGATGGAGAGAGCATTTGGGTAGGCATAAAGGAGAGGGCAATTGGAAATACATGAAAATAGCGGAAGTGCCTGTTTTTTTATGATAGGAATAAACTTCCTTAGCACCAGGAAAAAGTTACAGATTTTTTCAACTGCGTCAATTATTTTTGAAAAATATATAAACAATTTCCTCACTTACGCTTTGGGTCAAGAACGGTCAATAAGACACTTTCCTTGATCCGTCTCATATTAAAAAATATCTTAAATATCTTGGTAAACTGACACTGGCAATGACAAATATAACTGCTGCAGCTGTCAATATCATGCCAATCGTCAGTTTACCACAGATTTTGTAATAATTGACACAGCTGAAAAATCTGCAAGTTTCTTCTGAAGGTTTTTCCTTTCACCAAAAAAATAATCAAGCACCTCTGGATGTGAAAATATCTGCAATGGGCTCTTGTGTGCAATTGCATAAAAAATCATATTGGGTCAAATCGCATTCCGGATTACGGTCGTTGGAAAATGGCCCTTATGCATATCTATTGAATTAAAAACACTCTTTTGTTATACAAACTATTATCATATATTACTATCCCGTAACCAATCGTGGAGTCTACCTAAAAATAGAGTGAATATAGAGAACAGCCGTTGGTCACTCTGGCACTAACATTTCTTATTTCAGTATGATATGAATATGTTACACGCACGCGCGCCTAGCTAAAGCCTCAATTTCTCTGGTCGTTAAAGCCCGCATCCCGTACGCGGGGAGCTTGTGCTTTCCTTATTTTTGTTAAAGATAACACGAGCTCATCCGTGCGGCACGTGGGCTCTAACAAACGTTGAAATGACACAATGAGGCCAAAAAGACCTTCCTCAAATTGGAATGTGAAATATTTGTAAGTGTATCAGATAGACCTCTTGATATTTGTGACTGTTGTGTAACCAAACTCAACTTAAGTTACTCCCAACTTGGCCAATTAAGATTATAATTTATTCTAAGACCCGTACGGAATATTGACGTTGTTGACAGATTCAGTTCTTTCATATCTAGTTTGATCAAATTAGACCTTCAGGCTTCCGTGGCTTTTAACTCAGTGGATCATAAAAAACGTACGTTTTCAGGAATATAATAATGGCTACAACGGCTTGTGCTACAACACGGAATTATGTTATGGTACATTAGTGCTATGTGAGCTTTTTTTCCCAGAATGAGATTTACAGAGTGCAAGTTTGCTGCAACCCTCTCTAGAACTAATTGTTTGTTAGTTATCCAAAAAGGGATAATAACTTGTGCAAAACAAATTCTAAATTCAGTCGCCAACAAAGTTACTGCCATTATCAACATTATAACAACACTATCCCTTATTACTTATTCCGTAAACCGCTGTTTTCATGTTTGCGCGCCATAAATCGTAAATGACTTTGACCCGCTATCTGACACGATGCGACGCATTTCGCGTGTGTCAGGCCAGCAGTGCTATTCACCACGTATCTTGACACACCTCAGAACATGGGCCTATTGTATATTCTAACCTGAATAACCATGCGCCGGAGGTCATGTTTATACTGGCTTGTCTGTGGCGATGCGCTAGGCTAGCTTTATAAATACCAGCCCAGGACAACCCCAGTAACGCCAACGCGCACGGAAAGGTCCACTCGGTAAATACGTAATGATAGGGAATTGCACAGCAAAATTTGTTTATGCATATGTCGATTGTAGCACAATTATTATCGTACCTAATTGGTTTTTTCTAACCATAGTTCAAATTGGTTTTACGAATATTGTTTAAAATCTGACACGTAGTCCCCTAACCTAACCCTGATTGTATTTTTTGGCTGACTGTTTGTGTCATATATTTTTATTTGTGATATTTGTACATATGTATGATTGTGTATGTATGTTTATATATAGAGCTATTTATGTACGTTTATTTTTATGATTATTTTGATTTTTGGTTAATAATAATATCTGCACCACCTACTGCATAATCTAGTTTTATCTCTTTCTCCGATCGATACCCAAAAGTTGTCAGGAAGAGATCGCTCTTCAGCGATAAGACCCCCTGTTGTCTACCTCTACCTACATGTTATTGTATTGTATTGTAGTCCTATTTCAGACGCCATTCTCTCCAAATTTCGAAATTATTTTATCGTATTATGCATTGCTAGGTACATTATATCCGTTGTATACTTTGATGTATTCACACTCATAAATATATCTAATCTTGGGATACGCTACTCATCTTGATCGCAAGAAAATATTATATTATTACTTTTACTTTGGTTTGATTTTCTTAATTTACTGAGCTATTTTTCTAATTTTATTTTCATTAAACCCCATTTTATCCATCGTGAATGCAACGTTTGATCACATACCGACTTTACGACTTTAACCACATGTTCTATTATTACGTGGTATATTATTACATTTTGCATCACATCCTACGTTCAAACACCTTCCAAACAGCTTTAATAGTAATCGATTCATGTGTCACATGCAGAACCACATCTCATCTCTCGTTTTCATCACTCCAGTGCATTTACATTTCAAACTTCTCATTACTCGTACATTTGGAACACCTCGGTTGGTCGCAACGTTTTCATATTCAACTACGTAAGTGAGTGAACTTCTAGTCAAGTGAATTAGAAAAATGTGAAGGCATACGAGTATACTGCGCTTCCATTGCAGAAATTTTGACCGTGAACATCAATAATATCTATCATTATCTAAGTATGATGTGAAACCTTTTGCAGCTGCACCGAGAAAATGGTATCTATTCCACTTAAACGTATTTAATAGGAATCGGTTTTGCATTTATTTCTTGCGTTTCTTACTACGCGCGCCAAATCTGATATCTTAGAGCATCTAAGTAGGCGTGCGCAGCCAATATAAAACTTATTCTAATTTGACACGTTTAGTTTAATAGACCACTAGATCAGAGATTTTCAACATTTTCATACAAGGGACACATATCGTCGTAGAAATGCTTGTCTGATTTATTTCAGAATATTTTTACCTTTGCTGGATGCAGGTATACTTTGAATAGCCAAAATATAGTTTCTTTTTTTAACTTGGCGACCGGTTAGCCTAGTGGTTAGCAAGTCTGCCTACGAAGCTGAAGGTCCTGAGTTTGAATCCCGGTAAGGACAAATATTTGTGCGACGAGCATGAATATTTGTTTCTGAGTCTCGGATGTTTTCTATGTATTTATAATTATCTATTAAATATATCGGCTTCAAATACCTATAACACAAGCCTTATTAAGCTTACTATAGGGCTAGTTCGATTTGTGTAATATTATCCCCTAATATTTGTTTATTTTTAATTTATCTTGAATGATTGTAATAATAATATTTACTTTTATTTGTATACAGAGTTTTCATTCATCAATAAATAGGAACATATTTTTGCATGGAAACCCTATTTAAACGATTGAAACCCACAACCATTAGGTACGGGAAATCATCGTTAAAAGTTCTGTTGACTTGTCTATTGGAGTTTACTTAGAAGCATCGTTAGGAAGATTGTATTGGCGAGTAAATATAAGAGCAATGCAAACAAATTACATCGATGCAAAACGGGGTTTAAAATTAAGGTTTTTACTAGTTTCAATCCTGAAATAAACAAGGTAGCAGTTAGTTAAGAAGTTACGCTGGCGAGGAATTGCCAGAGTCAAGCTTCGTGGCAACTTCTGCACTGCGGTAGTTATACGTACGTGGTAAACTTTTGAACTGTATGTTCAGTACTAATCTAGCCAGTACATTAAGTCGGCGTCTTATTTTTCTGATATTTAATAGTTCTTCGCTGATTTTAAAGTAATCATTCAACTTATCCTTAAAATGTTCTAGTTTCTTCGTACACTTACATCACTTATCTTTGCTACGCGTAGATACGTGACCAAACTAATGGATATAAAACCTACCCCTGCACTGCTATCACAGGACCGCCCGCGAGGGTTTCGGAACGTTCCATCCGTTTGCCAAAACACCCGTTCCCATCACCACCTTTTCCCAAATAATCCGTTTCCCGATATAAATGTTTCCCAAAATGTGCTTCTCCTAAAACACACGTTTAGCTTGATATCCGTATTCCAAAAAGACCTAATCCCGAAATGACCGTTCCCGTCACTACCTTTTCCTAAATAATCCGTTTCCCGAAATGTGCCTATACCAAAAGATACGTTTATCTTGATATCCGTTTTCCAATACACCCGTTCCCAAAACATACGTTCCCGTCACCAACTTTTCCTAAATGATCCGGTTCCCGATAAATATTTTACCCAAAAGTCATGCTGATGCCGACTTTATTGTTAAAATGAACTTGAATAAAATCCTAAGATTGTAAATTGAGGAATGTGTGTTTGAGAAATACACATTATACATATTCTGTTCTGATGCGATGAGAAACGGGTCTTTTGGAAATACGGGTGTCATGAGAGACGGATCTTTTGGCATACGGATGCTATGAGAACTGGGTGTTTTGACATACTGATGCGATGAGAAACGGGTCTTTTGGGAATACGGGTGTCATGAGAGACGGATCTTTTGGCATACGGATGCTATGAGAACTGGGTGTTTTGACATACTGATGCGATGAGAAACGGGTCTTTTGGGAATACGGGTGTCATGAGAGACGGATCTTTTGGCATACGGATGCTATGAGAACTGGGTGTTTTGACATACTGATGCGATGAGAAACGGGTCTTTTGGGAATACGGGTGTCATGAGAGACGGATCTTTTGGCATACGGACTCTATGAGAACCGGGTGTTTTGACATTCTGATGCGATGAGAAACGGGTCTTTTGGCCTACGTTCATTTTAAGAAACTTTTATTTTGGAACGGATGTTTTGGGAACGGGTGTTTTGGGAAACGGATGGAACGTTCCGAAACCCCCGCGAGCTGTGTCACGGCGACTTAGACTATCCGTCTTCTAAGTGTTCTAATTAGAAAGAGATGGATACTTTATTTCACCGCGACACAGCTCGCGGGCGGCCCTGTAATAGCCGTGCTTTCACCGGAGTATGATTCTCAATATAATGAAATTAAAAGAAATTATGTTATACGACAAATTACTCATCGGGATTATGTAGGTGCTGTCCGTGAGTTCTTAGAGCAGTATTTGGGTTCGGATCAAACGATTTATTTTGGCATAACAAAGTTTAAAAGCACGCGAGATAGAAATATATATCCGAATCCTATTCTAAATGCTCACGAACTGCATTTGTATAGAGTAAACATTAGCTTGCATACCGTAGTAAGTGTCCGTCACGGCGACGAGAATTCTGCCACGGGCTGTCTTCATAGCGGTACGCCTTGCGCAAGATGGGTGCGCAGGAGCACGCAGATAGCTTGTTGCCCATCGTACGTGTTCCGCACTCGGCGCACTGCACTATGTTGCCTGTAAATACATCACTGTTTAACTTTCGTAAAGGTAAAAAGTAAAAAATCAAGTGTGAAAGATAATTAGAATACTCGAAAATCAAAAAATCATACAAGTGCTCCGAAGATGTAGCTTTAGACCAAAAAGAAAAGAAACAAAACACGGCCGTGAAAAATCGTTATCTTTCTATATATATAAGCGGCCAGTGCGCCAGCGGCCGCGCCGCGAAGGATTTGCCGTGTTACAGTCGAGTTCTCCAATATCTATACAGACAACCTTTCAAAAATATCTGTACACAGGCTTTATTATTACTGACATAAGACACATGTGTAGATATTTTTGAAAGGTTGTCTGTATAGATATTGGAGAACTCGACTGTACATATAATTGTCATTGATAATTTTTTTTTTAATCAAACCCTGCTTATGAGATATATACAATCATGGTTTATGTAAACATTGCACCCCTTTTTCACCCGCTTTGGGGTGCAATTTTCCAAAACGCTGAAAGTATACTTTTTTGTTTTCTAATAAGTAATCTTTTTGCAAAGTTTTAAGTCTCTCTTAGCTCAAAAAAAGTTTCCCCCATACAAACTTTGCACCCCTATTTAACCCCTTAGTGGAATTTCCAAAAAATCCTTATCCGTTGCCCTACGTTATAAAAGGAAGTTCTGGTGTACAAGTTTCTAGTGCCAGTAGTTTCGGCTGTGCGTTGATGATCAATCAGCTCTTTTCTTTTATATAGTAAGATAGATGATATTATTACATTTTACAATATGAGAAATGTTGATTATGTCACAGGTATCCCATGCCGTTGGATAAAAATAACCATAAAAATTTGTACGTAGGGATTGGTTTTATTATTATCGCTGATTTCATTTGAACATTCCGATAACCAATAAAAGTCGATAAATATTTTGTTGGTGCAATTTAAAGATATGCCAAACCAAAAGTATGGCCTTCTGGTGTAAATTGTAAATGGTGTTTTAATGTTGTTTATTCTCTACAATGATGTAATATAAAAAAGAGGCAGATTAGTTATAAGCGCTCCAAAAGTGGCACACTAAAATTGAGTCAATTGCATCAACTTGCCTCAGTGTCGAGTCGTCAATGGAAACGTGTAAACGTGTCTTAGCTGTTAGATTTGGTGATCATTTTTAAACACGGAATTTCGAATACCTACATAACATACATATCTACCTCTTTTTATATTAAATCATTGATTCGCTATATCACTGTCGATTAAGTTTTATAGTGCTGCATTTAAATTTAATAGTATTTTATATAATCGTTACACAATAAGGGTTCTTAAAGCCGAGTACCGTGTTAAGGCCACAAGGCTTGCTGAGTGGCCTAAGTAAGGTACGAGAATTTAAGAGCTAATTGTGTAACTATTGGTATACAATACTTTTTATACGAGTCAACAGAAATAATTAAACAGACTTGGTATCTAATGAAACTCTGAGCCCTGCTGAAACGAAGTGCAAGTCAGAGGTGCGCCGGCTCAACGTCGTTGATGTCTTTTGTATTGGAGTCAACGCGACGTCCTCGATACCGTTTCCTTGTTAGTTGCCTTTCGAATTGCGTTTCCCGACTAAGCTATCACTTTCCTTGTATCATAGGAAATGTATGTAATCGATATAGTTGCTAATACATTTTGCAGTTTTCTCGTGCATTGCATTTTAATTTAGGACCAGATTTTGAACACCGTTTGTATTAAATTATATGAGTAGGATAGGATGGTGATGCCGTAATACCCCGTACAGACCCGTAAGATGTTAAAAAAATGATTGAATGATGAAGATTGCAAGAATGCGGTTCGGATTGAAAATTCTCTGAGTACCTATTTATTTATCTACACAATATATAAATCATCACCTAGTACCCATAACACAAGCTTTTCTTGAGGGCGGAATATTGAATCTTGAGCGTAACGAGGGATTCAAGTGTTTAGACGGAAATAATTTTGCTACCGCACAGATACTGCTTTTCACAATCTAAATCCCTCATTTGAGGGCAATAATGACTCTTTTCTAAATAGCAGGATCAGGGAAGAAAAATACAAATTTGATACCCCATTTGAAGGCGAATGACCTTTTTCTGGTGTGAAAAATACAGGTCTTACCCGCGGTTCCGTGATGTCACCAGGTGCCATCGGAGCGCGAGAGCGAGTGGCCGCGGTTGAGACTCTGCAACCGCTGCGTGCTGTACCGGTGTTGGTGCCTCACACTCGCGCCATGCTGTAACCCACCACCACTTACCCGCGGTTCCGTGATGTAACCAGGTGCCATCGGAGCGCGAGAGCGTGTGGCCGCTGTTAAGACTCTGCAAGCGCTACGTGCCGTGCCAGTGTTGGTGCCTCACACTCGCGCCGTGCTGTAAGCCACCACCACTTACCCGCGGTTCCGTGATGTCACCAGGTGCCATCGGAGCGCGAGAGCGAGTGGCCGCGGTTGAGACTTTGCGACCGCTGCGTGCCGTGCCGGTGTTGGTGCCTCACACTCGCGCCATGCTGTAACCCACCACCACTTACCCGCGGTTCCGTGATGTCACCAGGTGCCATTGGAGCGCGAGAGCGAGTGGCCGCGGTTGAGACTTTACGACCGCTGCGTGCCGTGCCGGTGTTGGTGCCTCACACTCGCGCCATGCTGTAACCCACCACCACTTACCCGCGGTTCCGTGATGTCACCAGGTGCCATTGGAGCGCGAGAGCGAGTGGCCGCGGTTGAGACTTTACGACCGCTGCGTGCCGTGCCGGTGTTGGTGCCTCACACTCGCGCCATGCTGTAACCCACCACCACTTACCCGCGGTTCCGTGATGTCACCAGGTGCCATTGGAGCGCGAGAGCGAGTGGCCGCGGTTGAGACTTTACGACCGCTGCGTGCCGTGCCGGTGTTGGTGCCTCACACTCGCGCCATGCTGTAACCCACCACCACTTACCCGCGGTTCCGTGATGTCACCAGGTGCCATCGGAGCGCGAGAGCGAGTGGCCGCGGTTGAGACTTTGCGACCGCTGCGTGCCGTGCCGGTGTTGGTGCCTCACACTCGCGCCATGCTGTAATCCACCAACATTTAATACCTACTCTCTAGCTTTATATATATACTTATTATTCGAATGGTATGTAATCCATTAGAAAAGAGATTAAAATCCAATGTCGGTTTTATAAAATTAGGATAATCCTAAATTATTTCAAGCCTAGCACAGTTTGAATGATACATCAGACGGGCCATCGTACGTGATAGACACGAAATTGAGTTATAATCTCCGGTTCCTTATGGATAAGAATATCCGCAGGAAATATTTAGCGTCAGATTAAGTGACCCGACTTTTTGCTATAACATAAAGTTTTTTTTGTAAGTGAAAATATCTTATGAAGAATTAATGCAGCTAAGAAACGCAATGAAAGGAAAGCTGCAATAGCACCGGGTCACTCAGAGTAGAAAATATACTTTAAGTGTATCAATGTCCTAATCACACATATTGAATCCAAGAGCGATTGTGCACACATATTCAATTAAACTGGTGCACAATTGGTACCTACTGCACTTATCATTTAGATATTAGGTACGACAGTATCCAAAATTTTGTGCCTAGTTCACACATTTCATTTTGTTTATACGTAACTATGGGAAAAAAAAGATAAAAGCTCAGTTCTTCTTGTTTGGCAAAATGATAAATACCTACTCTTAAGTTTAGTTAAATTTGCCAGTAACTACACTGTGCACCAAAAAATGTGCATTAACCGATGTTGTTATTGTATTAAGGACTATATTCATATTTATATATCTATAAGTAATGGGCGGCTGACGGATGCAAGTTACGTCAAAATAATGTTGCACAATATTCGTAATATGGATATGACTACAATTGATTTAAAAAAAGAGAACATAATTGCGTATCCATCTTATGCTTTCGTCACCATATTACATCCATCGGCCGCCCATTGTCTATAAGTGACACATCTAATATAAAAACTGCAACTTGAACAAACACTGTTTACATAATATATAATACCATGCAAACATGCAAATAGGTTTGTAACGTGTCAATCGTATTAACGTTTAATAAGTTTATGAAACAATAATCAAAACTTCATGACAACTAAAGTACTATGACAGTAAAATGTATGTTATCGTTTACATTGTGGCAATGATGCGATATATGAACGAACATGCCAGACCAAAAAAAAATTTGGGGACATTAGCATTTGTCCGATTTCATAACAGTTAAGTTTGATACAAACATTATTCGGTAAGCACGCCTCCGATATTGTGAAATTAAGATTCTCAAGTGCAATGATTGCTTTTACTCTTTCAATGAAACTTAATTCTTGGTCCACAATAAACAAAGTTTCTTAATATTTTGTTCAAATGAATTAATTAGTACATAATTTTTAACGAACCTTCGCCAGGCAATGATACAATTGTAAAACACACAAATGATAATATCCCCGTCTTATAGGCTATAAGTTAGCATACTACGTTTATCAAAATTTTATAGATGACGTGAAATTCGATAAATCATACCCATGTAGGTAATATGAAATTCATATCAGATATTTTTAATTAGTGACTGTCTTATTTTTTCTTTCAAACGGGATTTTTAATAGCTTTAAGGGGTCACAAAAATTTCAATATAATATTTAAATAGTATTCGAAAAAAGTAACTGATCCCGAAAAATGTGATAGAACATAGTTTATTATTTTTCTTTGAAACATGCTTTGTAATGTCAACGCTCTTTCTTGGAGGTCTGCAACTGATGCACATCTCCGAGTTAGGTAATTGTGAAATCGTAAACAACGACGCGTAATCAAAACCCACGGATCGCTGTCGGGAGACAAAGCTTTGTGATGATCAATAAACCTATTTTAGTCGTTCACCCGGCAGCACAAGTTATGGGGCTCGGCGTGTTTGCCCTGAGGATCCACGGACGTGCTTTCAAACCATTTCAACGGAAAACTAACATTTACAACTACATAACATTTAATCTATATAATGTTAAGTATTCTGGTTGTGAATCAGTTATGAATACCAATTATAATGGATGAGTTGAAAATGGTGACTAAGGTGGAATCCACAATTAAGCGAACTAAACTGACAGATTTAAATGCACAAATACGACCAAAGTTTGGCCAGTGCCGTTCATATCGATATTATTAAAGACTTTCTCACATACGTAGAGGTACCTCTACGTAAAGTGGATTCCATTTTAGTAGTTTATAATTGGTTTGTCTCATCAAAAATCATCGCGCTATTAACTATTAAGATGTCCTAAATTTGAAAGTACTATATATTAATTGGATTAAATTATGATATGTATATTATACATATCACAATAATATAAATGCATCGTATACCTAATATATACCTTTTATTGTGATTGTAAAAAGACAACAGAGCAGGATGTTTCAACGGAGCTGGGCTGCCCAGTACTAAACTATTAAGTATATTTCATCCAGAAAATTGTTGTCTGTGTTCAAAGTGTTTGTCGTTCAATATGTCCCAGTATAGAAACCCTACAGGCGCGGCTGCACCACTCGGAGGTGCTAATCCACCGGTCAATTTCCCGGACAATGACCGCCCTAACTAAAGTGCCGATATCCACAGCTCGCTCCATTTCCCAATATTTTGTCGAGTCTAATATATATTCAAATTTGTTCATATTCTCTCATATACCAGTAAGATTATCGATATGCTACACCCATAGTTCTATCTATCCTTTCCTATTAAATTAAGCTTTAGTCACTTTCAATCTTAACAAACATATTTACTCAAATCAGCGCGTAATTTTCTAACATTTCGAGTGCTAATATTTAGTTTACGTGTGTATAGTGATTACAAAGTGGTCCAGTCGTCTTTATATTTTGATTAAGATTAATTTGAAGTAATAAATAAAGCATGGAACCGATAAAAAAGCAGCTCGGAACGTAAATGGCCGCGTCTTCAATGGCGATATAATCGGCTATGTGGGTCAACTGAGTTTGATCGTTTGGCTTCACCTAAAACTGTTTAAGCCTACTAGCCCACGCCATGACAACACCTGATACCTGCCAAGGAAATACTAAATTGACAGCGATGATTGGCTGGCAATTTTGACATTATTAGACGAATGAACCATAGGAATCGGAGCACCTTTAAATGTTACCTAATTTGTTAGCTGATACACCAAAATAAATCGAAGAAGAAATAATAGGTATTTTTAGGACCATTTATCAGATCCAGATCTTGAACCTACAATGATTTGAAATTTAGAAATACTTCATTAATTTCTCCAATAGAAGCAACAAATAAGTCTTCGATTTAAAAATCATCATCATCATATCAGCCGAAAGACGTCCACTGCTGGACATAGGGCTCCCCCACAATGACCGGTCCTGCGCCACCCGCATCCAGCGGACTCTCGCGACCTTTACCAGGTCATCAGTCCACCTTGTGGAGGGCTAATTAAAAATAAAAGAATTACCTAAATGTTAGCATATCGCGTATTTTACCAGTTATCGACGCAGAGCTCGTTATGCTCGGATCACTTATTGCCAAGTTATTTATGTAAGAGTCCTTCTTAGATACAAATCAAGACTAATGATGTTCAAGAAAAAGATAATTATCTGAATTTCGATAGATATGGACTTATTAACATTATTATTGAAGTATGTAAGCTGTCTCAAGCAAAACGTGTCGTATTCTGCTTGATTAATCATCCTATTAGCTTAACTTGGAGATGTGGCGTTTCGAGTCTATCGGCTCGTAGTTAGTGCAAAACAGACATTTGCATAGCAGCACCTAGTATTAGCCTCGCTATTGTAGAAATATCTAATGATTCATCGATGTTGTCATCGTTAGAAAAGGTCACATTGAATTTGCGAAAATACCATTCGATTTTGTTGAAAATGGCTTCCAAATGTAAGTAATAACTTTAATCAACTACTTATTTTAACTGAACGTTTCAGACATAATAACAACGATACAAACAGAACACACTGTCACAAAACAATACCATGTTATATGTACATATCAATTGGTAGATATTAATTAACAAGTGGTGTTGTTATTTAGTGTACTTCTTTAAACAAACGTGTAACATGCATTATTGTTGCTCGATCAACGGTGCAGTAGGTTTATTTTACACAATATTATCTCTCTCTTTATTTAAAGGCACAATTTACCCATGATAAGAATAGACATTCACGAGGAGGGAGGGGGATAGACACTCCATGTGCAAATTAATTTGAAATGAGTACGAACCTCAAAATTGTTCCAATTTTGCGCAGAAAATTTAGCAGCCTCCACGCTTTCTTTAGCACCCATATTTATGAAGTAGTGATATCACTCGAATGATAATTTGGATTCGATGCGTGTGCTCTGAGCGGTTCGTGACACTAATATTGCACTACGACTTCTCTCGGGCGATAGTCGAGTTTAATAAGCATTCAAATACCTCTATCTAACGTCGTCGGTGGTGGTTCGCAAACTTAAAAATTCATAGCGTCGAATAGTAAATGAGTTGTGTTGCAGCAAGCGAGCACACTGGGTCCGCGAGTGCAGACGCGGCTTGTAAACAGAGCCAGCTGCTGGCTCGGGCGGGCCCAGTGGCGGCGATCGAGCCGCGCCGCCTACTGCCCGTGCTGGCCGCGCGCCCGCTCCGACAATCCCCGGCCCTATACCTCGCTGCGACCACTAAGTGACCGCTGGCACCCACACCCAATTCCTCTAATGTCGCTAAAGTGCGCAGAATGCAAGCTGCGGTGGCCGGCCGCGGTCCGACGGGGAACACCGGCGGCTCGATTAAACGTCAGAGCGGACTGGGTCGCGGGCGCCCGAGCGCGAGGCAAGCGTGCGTGGCGACTGGAGCTGAGCCGAGTGCGCACGGCGCGGCGCGCAACGCTCGCGGCGCGACGCCGAGACGCAGCGACGCCCAAGCCTAGCGACCGCGACACAGCCTCCGTATCTCACGACAAACACCTCTATACATGCCACACGTTAATATCCCAATCATACGAGACTAATGATTATCTCTATCATGTTTAAATAAAAAATGCCCTTTCGAAAGACTGCATTAAAATAATGTTAATAAATACATATTAGTAAGATCATCAATGAATATTCGGTGCGGTGCGGAGGGGGCGGCGGTGTGCGCGCGCACTCTTAGCGAGACAACATTCGATTTTGGTCCATGACTGTTGGATGCTTGCCGTGGCCCGCCGAGTATTTTAATAGTTCATTCTAGCCTGACACGGAGATTGGGCGATTATTATTTAATTCGTCGATGCTTTAACCAACCCTCCACACCTTAGTTAGGATTCCTTACCAAGATCAAATCCCAATAACAGACATTTTTTACGCTACTACGTCATGTTATGATTTCCCATGATCCAAAAAGATTGGATGAAATCGTTTGGACCTTATTTAGGAATACCATCTTTCTTTTTACATTGTTATCTTATCACCTGGGACTAAATAAAATTTCTTATTAAAAAAAATAATAATATGTAGTTACATTTCTCTTATTATTACTACTTCACGTCAGTCGCAATAGATAATTAAATTGGGTCGAAAGGTTTTTTAATGGTTGCCTATTCGGGAAGACATTGCATACAGGTACTCGAAAGCAATTGCCCAATTGTAAGTAATGAAAAAAAGTATAATTATTATATTATATTGTAAAATGTCATTTTTACCAATAGATGATTGTATTGTATTGTAAAAATATATGCCTATAGTTAATACACAACCTTTTTTCAGACAGGCTATATAAGTATTAGGATAAAGTGCTCTAAATTATCTACATCATTTTTTCGCCAAGGAGATAAAGCTTATACTGGTCATGTTTATAGTATCTTTCAGGCTGGTTACCTACTGTAAAATTTATACGTTATTATCGTAAATTTCTGTCTTACGCTTTAATTTAAACTATTTTATCAATTTGGAACCAATCATCGGTCACTTTGACTAAACGATGATTATCAATGAGTGATAGAGTCGTAGCTCGTAGTAAGCTAGATCTCGTATGTAGCGTAAATTCAGCACACGATCATACCTACATACTTAAAGTATGTTTGATCACACGATGTTTGATACATACTTAAAGTATGTATGATCGTATGCAAAGATACAGATTATGGGTTTGTGCGCGTTTTAGACGCAGCAGGCAAACTAGTGTTTGGCACGCCTAATGGTAAGCGGTTACCGTAACCTATGCACACCGGCAAGTCCCTTAGTTTTATTCTTACTACGAGAACGACATCTTGGTCTCTGTGTCTGGTGAGGTGCAATTTTGGAACGCGTTTTTGGCGTATTAATAGTTATTTAACAAGTGCAGAAAATAGGAAATTCGCAACGAGTGGCGATAAATTAAAACACGACCGAAGGGAGTGTTTTAAATCGACACGAGTTGCGAATTACCTATCCGCACGTGTATCGTACAACGTTTTACAGTACATATGGCTCTTTAAAGTTTCAACATATGCACGGAAAGTGCTCATTTCCGCACTAGTGCGGGAAAGTAACACCATGTGTACTGTAAATAATATGAGGATCGTCTTTGTTAATTTTTAACCCCCGGTGCTAATCAGTATAGTAAGTTTAACATGCACACAGATCCACATTTATGTGTCTGTCTATGGTATTGTTGATCCCAAACAGATGAACCGCAATAAGATATGTTTGTTATGTGGAAATTTTTTTAATGTTTAAGAATTGGATTGAATAGTCTTGGTGCATGCGCTGGGGTCGCCACGTGTATGTCAAGCGCAACTTACAGATGGGACTTGTATAAAATTGAAATTGAATTTTTAGTTGCAAAATTAACAACATATGCTACTTTCCATCGATTTCCGGCAGAGACAATCGATTCGAGGCTTGCATTACGCATTCCAATTTGTCAGAAAGACGGAATCGGTACCAAATTGAAATTGCATTGTAGTTGCAAAATCAACCTACTGGCTATACTTCTTGCTAATCTTTAATAGTTGACAATTATTAAAAGAGTGCTTATGAGCACTATGAGCAAATAGATATTAACGGGTATAATTTTATAGGGACGTAATTTTGTTTTAACCATATTTGTTTAGCTGAACTTGATATCTATAAGTACATAACCTATATGTACCTTCGATAACTCCCCAGACCGCGATTTTTTGAAGTCAGTAAAAATATATTGAGTACAAGATAAGGGGGGTAACGTAACGTACGCACGGCGGGTAGATCCAACTATCATTTTTCCATATAAAAATTGACATTCAGATCTACCCGTCGCGCGTACAATGCGTTACGTGATCGACCAACAGATTTTGACGTCGGGTTAGGTATGACACGGGGTTTTGTCAGCGACAATTGTAAATCCAAGAAAAGATTATACAAGTCACTTGAATACACTATTAAAAAATGATAGATACCTACGGTTTTGAATAACCAAATGCGATGCACTATAGAAGAAAACAATTACCTGCTCTTATAATTTATTCAAAACACGTGCTCCTTACAAAAAAGTCAATTATTCGTAAACCAAAATCAAAAATAGTTGTTCGTAAAGTCGGTTTACGGACGATAATTTTACGTCATAAGAAAATATTGATGAAAAATTGCATAACACGTATTTACTGATTTATCGTTAGGAATACTCCTGTGAAATTTCGAATAAAATAGTCGATCTAATCTTGTTTCTCCATACAAACTTTGGACCCCCATTTCATCACCTTAGAGGGTGAATTTTGAAAAATCCTTTTTTAGTTCACCCTTAGACCTTATAAGGTAACTACGTGCTAAATTTGGAATCTCTAGAACCAGCGGTTTGGGCTGTGCGTTGAAATGTCAGTCAACGGAACGGGACAATGAGTTCGCGTACCGGACCAATATTAAAATATTAAATTCGTCATCAAAAACGACCAACGTCCGTTTAGAAAGTTTTCAAATTACCCGACACTATTTCATACTTTTCTGACAAATGAATTTGTTCATAACAATATGAGCACACACACTTATTAAACGTTAAACAAAGATCATACCTACAAAAAAATATTTCGATTAGTCCAACTACTTTAACTATTATAAAAGTACTAGCTGCCCGCGCGGCTTCGCCTGCGTATTGCAAAGAGCGTAGGCAAAGCTGCGGGATAAAATATAGCATATAACCATCCAAGAACTCCATTCTACCCGCAGATGAAAAAAAAAAACAATTAATGTCAAAAAAACTTGTGACCTCTGGGGAGTTTCTGTTCATACAATCAAATCCATTATAGAAATCATAGCGCCTGAGTTGGCAGTTATATTTAACAACAGTGTCGATTGCGGTGAGTTTCCTGATCTAATGAAACATAGTAAAATCACTCCGTTATTTAAATCGGGTAGCACTACTGACCCCACTAACTTCAGACCAATATCTGTGCTCCCAACATTTAGCAAAATTTTTGAAAAATTAGTTTTGTCGCAATTAATAAAACATTTTAATATAAACAATTTGATGCATAACATGCAATTTGGATTTACCCGGGGTCGCTCGACAACCGACGCTGGTGTCGAGCTAATTAAAAATATTTTCGATGCCTGGGAGGAATCACGAGATGCTTTAGGTATCTTCTGTGATTTATCAAAGGCTTTCGACTGCGTTTGTCATAAAACATTGATCAGGAAACTCGACTACTATGGAGTCAGAGGATCAGCACTGAATTTACTTAAGTCTTACTTACATGGTAGAATACAAAGGGTCGAAGTTAATGGACAGCGATCACCGGGGTCATTGGTCTCGATGGGTATACCGCAGGGATCAATATTGGGGCCTTTCTTGTTCCTTATCTACATAAATGACTTGCCGTACCTCGTAAAGACCCACCATGATATAGTATTGTTTGCAGATGACACCTCACTTATTTTCAAACTCATAAGACAGCAACAAACTTGCAATGATGTAAACAATGCTATTTCTAAAGTAGTAAATTGGTTTAATGTTAATAATTTATTGTTAAATGAGAAAAAGACTAACTGTATTAAATTTGTCACGAATCACGTTAAGCACGAGCAAGGGAGTGTCTTTGTGAAGGATGAGGAATTGGAACTAGTTGATAGTACAGTTTTTCTTGGTTTAACGCTAGATTCTAAGCTCCAAGGTTCCCCATATTGCTAATCTCTCGAATAGACTGAGTTCTGCAGCATTTGCAGTGAGCAAGATCCGTCAATTAACAGACGTGAAAACAGCTCGATTAGTATATTTCAGCTACTTCCATAGCATTATGTCATATGGTATTTTATTGTGGGGCAGTACTTCAGAGATTCATTCGATTTTTGTTTTGCAGAAACGGGCTATTCGGGCGATAAATAAATTGAACCATAGAGACTCACTTAGCGATAAGTTTAAAATATTAATATAATGACATTACATTGTCAATATATCTATGAAAACCTTCTGTATGTACATAAAAACATTGTCAATTTTAGGAAAAACTGTGACATACATAATATGAATACTAAAAATAAGCATAAGCTCGCGGTGCCCACCACTCGGCTCCAAAAAAATTAAAAATCATCCATGGGTAATTGTGTAAGGTTTTATAACAAACTTCCAGGAAACTTAACTGAGTTATCTATTAATAAATTCAAGAACTATGTGAAGCGTAAACTTATCTCGATAGCACACAAGACTACATGAATGATAAAACTCCATGGCACTAATTTTGACTGAATTTTTAATCTATTATTTTCGTAATATTTTGTTTTTTGACATTAGATAGTTTTTCTAGAAATATTTTACTAGTATTTTTTATACAATTTTTATATCATATATATTTTATTATTTGTTTAAAAATTACTCTAAAAAATTAACTGACGATTTGAAAGTGCTTGTTACTAGGCCGACTTGAATAAAGATCATTTTGAGTTTGAGTTTTGAAAATAAATATGGTTCCAGAGTTTACCCAAAACATACAAATTTACAAAGCTACAATCTAGAGTCTGGCCAGGGAAAGATGAACCCTTTTTTATATGGCAACTAAAATATCATTGTGGAATATGTCAAACGTCTTAAATAGAATGATGTCCTAATCTTGATACTTGGAAATGGTAATCAAGAAAATAACTATTTCATTATAAATTGGACTGTTTTTGCTTTTTAAGAGAATTTAATATTATTCACATTAAAGAATGTCATACAAAGTTCAATTAGTTTGTCTCGTCAAAATTGAAATTTTTGAGAGTGGTTTTGATTATTCTTCTTAAATTTTTAAGAGTTCTTTCAAATAACTTTACTTTCTTTTGCTTGATCAGTTACATTGTTTCATATACGCATTTGCTTCTGACATAAACATTTATGTGCTAAATTGATATTCAAATCATTAAGACAAAAAAAAATCTAAATATTATGAAATAAATATATTTGAACCAATCAAAATATATTTTTTTACAAAGCATGAATCGTAAACATTATTATAAATATTTTTTTATCATTTATACAATGAATTAAATCTTTGAAAATAATCTAAAAACAGACAGACAGACAGGCAGACAGACGGACAATAAAGTAATCCTATAAGGGTTCCGTTTTTGCTTTTGAGGTACGGAACCCTACAAATGAGCTTATATAAGTAAGGTGACGAAAGGCGACATTGACGAATAGCGATCGAAATAGTAATAAAGAGACAAACACCGAATGCGAGTACTGTATCGCATACCAAACAGTACAAACTGCTTCCAGTTCACAGAATGAGATGACTACATAAATTGAAAGCAGAAAACATAAAAAAAGATAATATTACATTCTACGTATCGAGGCGGATCTTGGTCCCTATGACAGCTGTCATCTCAGTACAATTACGTTTTAGGGTTATTTATACATTGTAAGGAGATGACAGCTGTCATCTCAGTACAATTACGGTTTAGGGTTATGAATTGTACGGAAATGACAGCTGTCATAAGAATCAAGATTTGCCACGATACGTATAAAATAAGCTTTCAAAAGAAATCAATCCAATCAGTGGAAACGCTAACTTTGTAGTTGCTAGTCTATAAATCGTCTGTAAGTTCAAACTCAATTCGTGATTTCTTTCGTGACAATACAGAAAATAAAAGAAGAAATAAAGTAAAATAACAGAGGTTATGTTCACAAATTCACATCAAGTGAATTTGCCCGCAGTTCAGTTTTATCTCCGTATTGGATGCACAACGGGGTAACTCTCCCATTGTCCCACGTTGGCTACCACTCAACGTGTGAACCAAACTATTCACTCGTGAGTCTAGGCACAGTCGATGTCAAATATATATAATATATATATACTTTGGTTCCTTATGCCATTGCAATAAGGCGAAAAATGTATACATATCTTTGAGCTCGGCTGCACAAAGACGACAGATAAGGCTTGCGCGGTTCCTAACATCGTTTAGTTGCACTTAAGTGTGCTTGTACTGCAAATGCAAATGTTACGATGACAACATGAACCAAAATATATTAATAGCGTCTGAAGATGGAATCGAAACTTGGCTTCTGAGGTTGGTGTTTGGACTAAATCATCACCATCATCATCATCATCATATCAGCCGAAATAAATGATGCAGGTAGGCAAGTTATGATGTTAACAGTATATGGTAACTATTTTAAAGTTGTATTCATTGTAACTTTGCAAACATTTTTCGTATGGCACACTTCACAATTATTGTATTTTTGTTCATTTCATTTTTGTAAAAGTATCTGCCAGACAAATGTCTTAGAAAATTGAGAAAAATAAATATAAAAGCCACCATTATATATCTCATGTTATATAAGTGGGGCAAAACAAAGAGGAGCATTGGTATTATCACCTAGAAGTATGTATTTTGTTATGGAACCAAACAGACATTTTCATTTAAAAAAACCAAAGTAGGTTATCACAAAAAAAAAATTATAACAAAATATTTCGTTACATAAAAAAGAGCGAATTACTTTTTTAAAATATCCCCATCACAGGATACATTAAATCACCCGTAACCCTTTATATTATCCCGATAACATAAATGTTTCAGTGTGTAAACACGAGCAAAGCCGTGGGGAAATTTAGCAATTAATATAACACAAACCTTATTGCAGAGCTTACTATGGGACTAGGTCGATTTGTGTAAGATTGTCCCTAAATATTTATTTATATATTTTATATTGATATGCACAATTCCTCACAAACAATAATTCGTCAGTGCTCATTAAATTGTCACTGCATGCACATTTTCACAATAAACATTAACAGATTGCATATTCGTTAAATATACTGCTGGATTGATTGAATATTTGCACGTTGTTTTATTACTACGCCATTAAATTTTACTCGGCTTTGACGGATATATTGAAAATTTAATATATGATCGAAATGCGGAGCTTTTGCAATCATGAAAACGAGGCCTGAATTCAATCCGTTTAAATGACAGCTTGTGACATGGCGAACAATTTGGCCATATTTGTAAAAGGGTAGACGTAACCGCTACTCTTGAAACACAAAAATTCTGAATTGTAATTTTCCACTAAACGAAAATTTGCACGCAGGTGATTTAATGGAATATATAAATAGGAGGTTAGGTTAGGTAAGTGCTATGTTCAAAAAAATCTAAAATTCCTTCAGCGGAACATGCTGAAGTGTACTCCGCTAGTCTGTCAAGTCGTGGGCAAGTTTATGCTCAAGGTAGGACACCTACAAGATGGTCTGAAACCGTTCGGAAGTCGATGGGGCAGCAGGCACCGTGCTGTCTATAAATATGATTTACGACCAAACTATGTGGAACTTGTGGAAGCAAACTACATGTAGTACGATTCTCAGCAATGAGGGAACGAAGAAGAAAATGATTACCGCTGGGCAAGTTGTATGTTAGTTGGCAGTTTTCACTACTATTTGAGCGGATGGAACTCGTAATCGGCTACGCGGCTAGTGCTACGAAAAGATTGGCAGTGTGGAAATATGAAGTGTTAATGATTGTACATAATAGGTATATGTCGATCACATTAAATTATGTGCCAATATGCAATCATCCCAAACTGTGCATTATCAATAGGCGTAGACAATGTACTAATATATGTATAGTAGTCATAATAATACCACTACTAAGTTCTGTGGCGTTGTGTTTCTAGTATGGGGAGTAAGGTTGCCAGAGAATCGTTAGTGATACATCATCATCATATCAGCCGAAAGACGTCCACTGCTGGACATAGGCCTCCCCCAAAGAGAGCCAAAGTGGCCGGTCCTGTGCCACCCGCATCCAGCGGACTTCCGCGACCTTTACCAGGTCATCTGTGGTCATCACCTACTCACACGCGCGCTTCCGGTACGTGAGTGATACAGATACAAATATTTATTCATACCAGTATAATACGATAATGTAACTGATAACATCTTAATTATCCATCTCAAATAACAATTTTTAACAGAACTTAAACCTTTAAATCGCAATTTATTAGAATATAATAATTGCGGATTCGAAATATGACGAGCGATGTTCGACCTTAAAGACGTGAGTGACTCGTTTCATTGTGGTTTCATTATATTGTAATATGTTCAAAACACATGGGAGTTTTTTACTTTCGACTGTAACTCGCCTAGTCCTATAAATGCCTGCATCAAGCCTCTTACATCGACCGTAGGTACTGCAAGTGCCGCTGCCCGTATCGATTTCCGCAAGGTAGGTATTGCCCAAATACCCTATCAGCTTCCCTACCTCACTACTTTACACCTCGCGTATATTACATGTTTAGGGCGTTTTATGAGTTTCTGGAACATGTAGGTTTAAAAGTAATATAGGTAGGAGTAGGTATAGGAAGAGGTATTTTTTTGTAAAGATGAAAAGAATTTCGTTCCGTCTCGTGTATCCTACTAATGCGTATTATAAATGAGAATTCAGATGTTCGGATGTTCGTTACTCAATCACGCAACGGCTTAATAGATTAAGATGAACTTTGGTTTACAAATAGCGTAATACACATTTTGCATGCTAGTTTGCGACACGTATTACGAGTATTACGCTCACAACTAGAATTCAATGATTTAAGTTTATAAATGTAAGGTAAACGTCCGAGTGCTCGACGCTGTACTAGTATATGGCATGGGCACTCTGTATCAAAGCAATACGGGTTAAATTCGAACTAAGAGGACATTTCTTCATTCGAATTTAAGCCATGACACGCGGCAGCGTCAGCGACCAAGTCAAATCTTGAGCTTAAATGGCATTTTCTTGTAACTAAATTTTTTGCATTTTCTACACAGAACTTGGCACCCATATTAGACAAAGACGCATATGTCGCGCATATTCTAGATATTGAACTTGACTCTCATTACACATTTGTGTTTTTGATGGAGATGTTAGTTGAAATATTTAAATCGAGTACGGTTGATAATGTGTATACAAATAACTGCCAGCGTGGCTCCGCCCACAATAGCAAACGAACGTATATGCGGAGCATGGAGATAAAATAATGAATATATGCGTATTGTGCACAAAATATCCTGTATCTTAGGATAAATAGTCGGCATTATGCCAAAATTGGGATTTCTGATTATAATATTAAGAATAGTTAGAATCACGGAGTAGACCGATACATTTTATACCTCATCGATGTAGTGATTTTTTTACAGTTTTCTACAGAGTATGTTTTGTGAAACTAAATAGTTTATGAATCCATATTAATTGAAAACATATCATGAGAATAAAATACCTATTTTGTGAATTGTTATGTCAAATAAACAATCTTCGGTACTAATAATTGTGCCATGTCTTTTTTTGTATTAAATAAAAGCTCGACTTATTAAATTTAAATGAAACACTTAATTTAATTAAATTAAATAATCTGTATTTCCGGAATTCCCCATATATAACACGATACAAATATATTCACTTTCAATTCAATTTTTTTTTTTACTTTAACACTACAATTAAATAAATTAACGAAATTAAAAACATTACAAAATTCCAAACTTAAAATACACAATCAATTAAATTGATTTAAATTACTAAGTAATATTCCACGAAATGAATAGTCGATGGAATTAAATTATTTGAAAGAAAATAACGAGAATTGAGTAATATGTGAACTATTTCCTTTCGGCCGCGTATGTAACTGAGTTTTGTAACCAGGTACAAACTAAGAAAATTTTCTCTTTTCTTGTAACCGGGTGATTCATCAACCTAGTTTTGTAACCAGGTACAAAATAAGATTTATTTTTCTTTTCTCGTAGCCAGTTACAAACTAAGATTATTTTATTATTTTTTCGTAATGGAAGTCAGTAGTGGTTCCAGTTCAGAGGATCGTCATTTAAAAAGAGTTTTGGGTGACGTAACCAAATGTGTTTTTGGGTGCTCTATGGTGCACCTTATGCCGATACCATTGCTGCAGAAAGCGATGGTGTTGAGTAAACACAATATATATCTTCCTCCGGATTCAAGGGTGTGCCTTGAGCACGTGGATTCTGAAGACTGGAGGGCCGTGATGGACAACTCGGCACTCACAGACTACTTTAATGAAGTGCATGCATTTGATATAGTGCAAATATTCAAAAGTGTACTAGAATTAGTGCAAATTACGGTATCATCTGCTCTATATTAATTGTTAATTTTAAGATTATCTTATTAAATAAATAAATTTGCAAGTTACAACAGAAATTATGTGTATTAATTTTAGCAATAAGATTTTAGAATAGATTAACAATAGAAGGACATTGGGAAATTTGGTAAGTAATTGATTTCCTGTGTTATTTATTGTTTTACCAATTTGTACACAAAAAAATAAACTAAAGTTATCCTTAGGGAGGTATGTACGTAGAGTCAAGGGCATAATTGTGCTTACAGTTTTAGACCTTATAGGCCTTGGCATTATTATGTGCCGAGTAAGTCCCAGATATCTTAGTCAGGACTTTACGTGGAGATTCGGAAACAGGCCCTTAAAGTTACAAAATAAGAATTCAACATCGTTTTTGGTAACTTAGTTTTTTAAATACAAAACAAGAACGGAAATTCTTTCATGGTAACTATTTAAAATTAATTATATATGTCTCTAAATATTTTACTAGTTCGTAACTGGCTACGAGGAAAGAAAAAAAATCTTAGTTTGTACCTGGTTACAAAACTCAGTTACATACGCGGCCGAAAGGAACTATTTTCTGTGAAATGAGATTCGGCAAAAACATGTCTACAAAGTAAGGGCCTAGCCACATGTCTGTTATTTATCTTAAGCCGCATATGCAATTGTACTTTTTGTTTTTGGTTCAATACAAAACTATAAGCCTAATTATAAAAACAACATCATTATAAGAAACAAAATTTTGTTGCACTGATTAGTTTAAGTTGATTAAATGAAAATAGTTATAGGTAGGTACACTTCGCTGTTGTCTTTATATCCTTAAAAAAATGTGTAAATTCAATGTGTTAAAATAGTAGATTGTATGACAATGGGTTAAAATAAATAAGCCATATTACCACGAGATGGTTATTTTCCCGAGCGAAGTGCGTATGCGGCCATACAAAACACGCGCGACCGACCATACGCGCTGACATCGGTCGAGCACTGTTTCCAGCCTTAGAACGATCTTCCTCTTACCATTGGAGAAGCTTAGACAAAGTTCATCTTCGAGCTACGAAAGTATTTGTCTGACAATTTACGCGACTAAGTATATATTCTCCATAATGTTTCTCACTAGTTACCTACATGATAAATATATATGTAAGTATATTATAAAAAGTATTTATGTGTGTTTATTGTTTTGTTATCATCATCATCCTACTATCGTTTTAATTATATTACACATTATTTTGTATGTATTAAGCGATTTACCATTTTCTTTTTAGTACAGTGGTGGACTGGTAGAGAATGCCATATGGCATGAAGTCCGCCATTTGTACCTTCTTTGTGCAATACAGTATAAATAAATAAATAATTATAAATCAAGATCAACATAGTTAGATCCTTTATTACCAAATCTATCCTAGTCTTTAATTTATGAATGTTATTCCTCATATACTAACACAAAGGCAGGTTGTAGATAGAGTTCCATCGAGCTATGGTTTTGCTCACGTTCGGTTGCTCTAACACCCTTTAACACCCTCAAAGTGCAATTTACGCTTCAAGTGACTCCTACGAGTAAACACATACAGTTAAAAAGCTGGTTAGATAATGTAGCCTCTAGTTAAAACTTAATTTGCGACTAGTTAAGCCTAATGGGTAACCCTGCCTGCAAAGCTAACAGTCCTGGATTCAAATCCCGGTAACAGAGATGGATATGAATATTTCTTTCTAAGTATTAATTATTTTCTATGTATACAAAATATATAATCTTTAGCTATAGTCTATGAATTTTCTTTTTAGGGAATCGTTATTTAAGATTACCTATGCTCGATGATAATATATCCTACCCTACTAATATTATAAATGCGAAAGTTTGGATGTTCAGATGTTAGGATGTTTCTTACTCAATCACGCTTAAACGGCTTAACCGATTTGGATGAAATTTTGCACGAATATAGTTTATAGCCTGGATTAAAATACAGGATAGTTTTATCCCGGGTCCACGCAGACGAAGTCGCGGACTGAATCTAGTATTTTATCCATACTAATATTATAAATGGGAAAGTGTATGTGTTTGTTTGTTTGTCCGTCTTTCACGGCAAAACGGGGCGACGAATTGACGTGAATTTTTAAGTGGAGATAGTTGAAGGGATGGAGAGTGACATAGGCTACTTTTTATCTCATTCTAACCCCCCACTTCTCTAAAAGGGGGGGGGGTGGAAGTTTGTATGGAGCATTCCGCAATTTTCAAGGTAGAAAGCTAAAAATTGGTATGCGGAATATTTGTGACTAACAAAAAAATTATCGTTCAAATCAGTGCATCATTTTTTTTTTTGGAAATCTGTACCCAACCCCTTAAAAGAGGGGGTGAAATTTTATATGGGACTTTTCGCAGTTTTCAAGGTAGGAAGCTAAAAATTGGTACACAGACTCTGTTACCAACGAAAAATACCTGCCTTTTTTTGTTAATTTTCCCCCAGCCCCTAAAATAGGGGATGAAAATTTGTGTGAGACTCCGCAAAATTAGTACCTACAGGTTCTATTATACAAACGAATAATAAAATAATTTAACATGGGCATCGTTTCTATGGTTTATTTTTCAAATCCAACGTGACTGACGTAAAATACCATCTCCCCTGTTGGGGTGAGCTGGGGTTGAAATGTCTAAATATCAATATGGGTGTCGTTTTTATGGTTTTTATTATGGACGTTATTATGAAAATGGCGTCTAATTTGTAATATAATATTGTGGACATCTATCTTAATATGTAGAGTCGATATGTAGAGTCGTTATGTAGAGTCGATAAGTAGAGACGATATGTAGAGTCGATATGTAGAGTCAATATGTATAGTCTATATGTAATCGATATGTAGTCGATATGTAGAGTCAATTTGTAAAGTTGATATGTAGAGTCGTTATCTAGAGTCGATAGGTAGTCGATATGTAGAGTCGATATGTTGAATCTTTGTAGAGCCGATAATTAAATAAAAGAAGAAACTGACTGACTGACATATCACCGCACAGCCCAAACCGCTGGATCTAGAGATTACAAATTTGGTACGTAGGTTCCTTAAGGGTGCACTAAGAAAGGATTTTTCAAAATTGACCCCCTGAGTGGGTGAAATGGGGGTCCAAAGTTTGTATGGGGAAACAAATTAAGTAAGGGTATTTCATTCGAAACTTCACAGGAGTATTCCCAGCGATAAATGAGTAAATATATGTTTCAGGTTTTTTGAGAATTCAACCCCTAAAAGGGGAATATGTGGTGACAATGTCTGAAAATCATGAATCATCTGAACATGGGTATTGTTTCTTTGGTTTATCGGGTCGCTGGTCGCTGATTACGAAAACAACGATTTTAAAATCCAACGTGGCGGACGTGTAATACCATCTCCCCTGTTGGGGTGCGATGGCAATATGGGTGTCGTTTTTATTGTTCTTTGGGACGTTAATTATGAAAATGGCATCGATTTTGAAATTTAACATTGTAGACATGAAAATTCTTGAAAGTATTTGTGCCAAATTGCAATTCAATTGGAACATACGGGTCAAACTGAGGGGTGCCCTTTGTTTCCCATAATTTTTTTCTTCCGAATTTCGATGGTCAGAAGTTGATATCCATAAAATTTATAGACATACATATCAGTAGTCATAATTTTTGTTAAGTATAACGCTTAATAGTTCTAATATCAATGACCTATAATATTAAATCCTATAATCTCAAAAGTCATAAAATTGATGACTATAATGTTTAAAGGTCTATAGATAATTATTCAGAAATGTTGTAAGGCATTTATTTCAACGTACTGGTTGTTATTCATATCGTATTAATGCCTACAGTTAATTATGTCTAAGAAACCAAATCTATAACATCCATAGGTATATGGATAATTGCTCAGAAACATTTCTAGACATAATGAAACTACTATCAAACGTATCAAAATGTAGAACCTATCAAAATAAGCATAAAACGTCACATAAACTTTTCTCTGAGATCAACCAATGCCAAGATAGTGGTGTATAAAGTTCAAGTTTTTCAAAGAACAACAAGAACAGGGACTTAGTGGCAAAACCGACTCGGATCGCGGATAGGTTAGAAGACGGAAGCTCCCGCTTTCGTCTTCGAGGTTATTTTTTTTATTAAAGAGCGCAAACACTTGTTTGCAAAAAATATTATAATTTTGCAACACAAACATTGTAATTTTTATCCTACGCACTACTTAAATTGGGATATAAATCGTATGCATTGCAATATTTTTGGATTAGTATTAAAAAAAATCTATACTGACTCGTACAACCACTTGGTTCGTTAGTTCAAGAACAACAATTTATTTAGAACAAGAATTTTATACCTTCTTATAATTATTGCAAGTGTTTTTATTGACTGTAATATTATGAAGTCTGACACCACCCTCACATTAAATGTTATGACTAACTAACCACGTGACTACCCATCATTATGACCTGCGAAAAAAGACTTTACAACAATTATAATAAGCAAGTTTATTGCCTTCAATAATATGAAATGGCATACCATCTGGACATTGAATGTTATGACTAAACAATTTTATGACTAACAATAATGATGACTTACAAAAATCGGAACTCCAATTTATACTGTTTATTTTTATGACTTTCGACAATATGACTTATAACAATTATGTTGGAAAACGGTATGGACTGAAAAAATCGGAACTTAAATTTTATGGGAACCAATAGAGACCCCAAACTGAGATGCACCTTTTTTGTAGACGGTTAAAATTACTTTTAGTACGCGGGCGAAGCTAGTATGGATGTAAACGTGAAAATTTACTGAAATGTATTTTTCAGTATATGGGCTGGTTACTGATCGTATTGTTTACTTGACGAACATTTGAATACGTATGTTATTGAAAGTTTCGCATACTCGTACCTAATGTAATATATCGCAGAGATTCGTATATTCCTATCTGCTAAAGTCATTAGTGCTTATTTACAGTCAGAGCTCTGACATCCAGTAATTACGTTAGTTATTAGTTAGTTCCATATACATGTATAAGAATATAATATGTTTGTATTTGCAATTTATATGAGTTAACTATACAGGGCGTCCCACGGCGATGCCACATGGAGGGAAAGTACCTTAAATATCACAGATAGCATATTTTGCTGAAAGAAGACTTCATTTTATTTTTAAAACTTAGTAAAGTTGCATTCATATTTTTTAATTTTTTTAGAAAAAAAAATGTATGGAAAAAAAAATTCGCGTCATTCTCAACTGATTCATTAGTAATAGGTACTTTAAAATGAAAGATTAGTTGTATGCCCATACGGCAATGTCATTATTCTAATCAAAATTTCACATCAAATGAAAAAATTAACGGCCTTCCTTTTGTTTCCAACACTATGTTATTTGGCAAAAAAAAAATATTCTCACATTGACGCCTTTCGATCGGTATGACAAAGCTACTTAAGGTATTTTTTTTCTCGTGTAGCGGGTTCGATTACTTAGGTTTTTTTAAATCGAAATAATGCCTTCTTTCAGTAAGATGTTCATTTACAATAATTAAGGTACTTTTCCTCCAATGACGCGATTTTTTTTTTCCATACATTTTTTTTCCAAAAAAAATTAAAAAAGTATGAATGCAACTTTACTAAGTTTTAAAAATAAAATGAAGTCTTCTTTCAGCAAAATATGCTATCTGTGATATTTAAGGTACTTTCCCTCCATGTGGCATAGCCGTGGGACGCCCTGTATAGTGCTGTCAATCAGTAATCGTAAAACCTACTATTATATCATGGACTTTTGTTTTCATCTGAGTATGCGATTCGGTATCTTTTTTATCGCATTCGTTGTCCAGTATTTTTGGTAGGTACCTACTCATCATTCGGTTACTATCTCGTTCTTTTCATTTTATTCGACCATTTAGCAGTTTGTTATATATTTTTGACGCATTTTGATTTTGCGTTGATGAAACGTCAATACCTACGAGAGACCAATAATGACCGAAACTACAACCAAAAAACATAAACTTCAAGCGAACGGTACAAAAGCAGAAAATGACTGAAAACGAATGCGACGAATAAAGCTGGTATACACGGTGATTTTTAATCCGTGATCAGGAGTCGAAAAATATTAATAACCAGCCAAAACAGATTCCTATGAATGAGGTCTCACGCAATTACATCGCTGTTTAGTTAATTAAATTTAATGATAATGTTAACACTAATATCCACTGAATGTATGGTCACCCTAAATTTCAGCGTTTTGGCGGGAAATTTGATAGGTCTTACGTCAATAAGCTCTAGCATCTACTTGTCATGCATGTGACATTTGACAGATTATTACTCTTAATTTAATGATTGGACACAATTGATTCGTAGGTTGGTTTATGGAACAATTTTTAAAGGAGGTTTTAGGTTCATAGATTTAAACTGATTTTTTATTCAGGAAAAAAAGAACGTTAGTTTTAGGTAATTACGAGTTAATCATGTTCGGAATCAATTACTCATCATCATCATCATCATATCAGCCGAAAGACGTCCACTGCTGGACATAGGCCTCCCCTAGAGAGTGCCAAATTGACCGGTCCTGCGCCGGTGCTGCGGTACTGCGGGTGGCGCAGGAATCAATGACTGAATTAGAAAAATTGGTTCCTGATCACGAATAAAAAATAATCATGTATACTCATTTCGAATAGCATTTTCTTTTATACGTCCCAATGAATTTTTCATTTTTCAGAATCTGTAAGTTCGTGTGTAACTAGCTTACAGACCAAAGGCATCCCAAGCCGCAATGACAATTACTGTAGAATCATATTTCCTGACTCACCTCGCTCGCACTCGTGATAAAGGCCTTGTAAATGTCAACGTTAGTGTATATATTTTTGTATATAGGTATTTTAATAATGCTATCCATACATTTTTACGTATTGTGTTACCTGTTTTATTTTTGTTTTCCATAACAGTTATTTTTGTTTGCCTTTCGTCACATGACCTTCAATTTCCTCTGAAACCTTTGACTTTTTAGGGTTGGTAATACATTATAATAATTCTGAATTAATATAAAGCTTGTAAAAATATGTTTCTGTCAAAAATTTTTTGGCACAAGCTTTTTTTTTACCCGACTGCCAAAGGAGGAGGGTAATGTTTTTCGAGTGTATGTAAGTATGTATGTATGTATGTTTCTTTGTGGCCTCCTGTAGCCTAAACGGCTTGATGGATTTTGATGTATGAGGTGTCGTTGGATTCCTCTTAATCGTGGGTAATAGGCTATAATATTTGTCAAAAAGCAGTCGGGTTTTTCGAAAATTCTTTTGATTTCACTTGTTAATTGGTCAAATATAAAGTGCACGATTAGACCGAAACAAAATAACCAAAATGGATGTAAAATATCATAAGTTAATAAAAAGCTTGTAAAAACAAACGGTCAGACATAGAAAAACGCTTTTAGGGCAACTTCTGATTATAGCAAATGATACTTTTATGTCAAACAAAATCATGGAAAACCGAAATCTCTCTAATTATCAATATCTAAAGGTCATACAGAGATGTAGGTCCACGTCTATCCTGTGGGTATTGCCAAAGTTAAGCCTAATTTTTAGTTCGAATTTTAATCCGCATAAACAGTGTCTCCTCTTCACATAAACAATGACTTTTGTTTTTTTACTCTGAAGGAGACCCATAAAGCTAAATGGCGTATCATAGAGTGAAAACTGACACTCACACAATACCCAATGGCGTTTTAATAACCGTTCATGCGCGCGGAAAGTGCGGAAACGCTTCATTACGGGTGTAAACTGATCGCGCAACCACCTGTTCGGAACTCTGCCACTACCACTTGAAATATAACCAACTAGCTGCCCATGCGGCTCCGCCCGCGTATTACAGAGAACCCAGGCATAGTCGCGGGTAAATTATAGTTATTCTTTCCATCTTGAAAGTCCATTCAATGTACAGTAAGGGAAATGTATTCACGTACCACAGTAGAACCCTATCGCAATAAGGTATTGCGATAGGGTTTCGAGTTTGAGTGACGGCGGCCTATGAATTGCGACAGGGTTCTAAGGGGGTACGTGAATACATTTCCCTACTGTACTTTACCTACTGAGGAAATAAATGTTGAAATTTTAGACGAGTAGTTCCGGAGATGAAATACATACAAAATTACAAAGGTACAAACTAAAAGAATCCCTCTTTATAATATTCGTATTATGTTCTCTGCTTTGAATAACTTTCTATAGTTGTGAGGGTCCAAATTATAATGGTTAAATAATGACAACCGTCAAAACTTAAAAAAAAAACCTCCACAGTGCCTTTATTGGCGACGCGCTCAACATTCCTTTAATTGTTTCAATGTATCTAGAAATAACCTCAAAATATTCCATTACCAAGTAGATATTTTACGACGGTACATTTTGACTACTACTTACTAATATACTTTTAGTCGCGAAGAATGATACTAGAATTTATACTTACCAGCAAAGAGATTTGGAGCGGAGTTCGATTCAATATCTCGGGACATATGATATGTGGCTAAGTTACGAGCTAACCGTGTAACTTTAGGAATAGGTTCACTAATTCATAAACAAGGAAGTATATATAAACAAACAAAATAAAACGGTCAAATATATAACGCCGTCTTAAAAAGTATGATATCGAATAATAATCTATTGCGGCTGATATACTTACATTTTAATATTCTAATCGTTACGAAAGTGTAAAAAGAAAGATAGTTATTCCATTGACGGGCGGTATTTGATGAAGAGTATGCACTTTGGGCGTTTTACATCAGAGAGCAAGCTCAGCGAGCACGGTATTTGTTTTTCCAATTATGAATGCTTATTTGGCGGCTACTTTATTTTCTGCAATTCACCAATTATTGTTTGTTTTATCGACTGTGCTTTTAACAAAATCGATACCTGGCTAAGGTATTCAACCTCAGGTCCGGCCTGTCACTTAAGTTTCTAGAAGAGTACCTAAAAGAAACGACAGTCATCTAAGAATCAATCCAGTAGTTTCATACATACAGTCCATGTTTCAATGCCAATCTAATGTTGCAATAAATAAAACTACATGAGGATGAATGATAGGCTTCCGAGTCTTTCGCCAGATGACCAGGCCTGGGAGCTCGTAGGTAGGTACAGTAATGCAGTCATGATACCTCTAGTAACTAAAAAGCACTGATGTTAATACTACTAGTGGACAGGCTCGTTAACGATGAACTTACCGTAAACCACAACAATGTTATCCGATTATATTCTCAACAACCTGCCTGTTCACAATGTAGACACAACCAAATGAATTTTGTTTATATAAATCCGGCTTCGATTAACGTAAACAATACCTATGAAAACCTAATAGAGTAACAAGTTACCCAAGCCAACCTCCCTTAGCGCCACATGTTCCTAGCTTACAGGTACTTACATACCAATAGGTTCTGCTTTACTCTACGCCCTGATATTCTATCTTTACTGCTGTATTTAACCTTAATGAAACGTGCAATCGTTTAATTTTGAACATAACTAGTTTAACCATTTGATAATAGCAATCGATAACCGAGATGAAATTACTCTGTAGTACACAAAATACTACGCCTTTACGATGTTTTACCGTCAAATCTCCTATATACTTTTACATACAGTGTCAAAACCTAATTCATTTGGTTTAGAAATAGTGGAATCAATAAACCGTGATGCTGAAAATGAGATTTTGCGTCGCTATTAAGGGCAAGTTGGGCGGATTGCACCGATGCACCCGTCATAGGCATCTGCGGTTACGATTAGTGGTATCAGGTGTTCAACAGTCCATACACCTCATTCACTGGGGCTGGTTACCGTGGGGAAAGAAGGGTAAACGTCAAACGATTGGCACTGGAGAGTTGCGCGGCCGCGGTGGCACGGGAGCGCGGCGCAGCACACACTAGGGCTGGGCGAGTCGCGGCAGCGTTACGTCAGAGAGGGGCGCGGGGGGCCCCTCACTGCTGCATCCTCCGAGCGCCCATCTTCGCCCGGCTCCGCTGAAAAACGTGACAACTCCGCGTGGGGTTGCCCGGTTTACGCGTCGGGTATTTCACAGAAATTTCATAATAAATGATGTGTAAGAATATGTCCTTCCTTGCTTGGAAAAATTTGTGTCTCAAGGGAGAAAAATTATGTATTTACGACGGCGGCGGCGGAGGGCGGTACATTGAATCCAGAGTGAAGCGAAAGGATTCTACGATAAAATCCTAAGCACAGCGAGGGATTCTAAGGTAGAATCCTGAGCGTAACGAAGGATTCAAGCTTTAACGCCCATGACGAAAATAATTATGCGCCTGAGTGACACATACAATTTTTCACACCGACTATGAGGAAAATATAACAGTCACCGATAGTTTTGATTTCAGTAAAACGTATAATTAAATTTAAATCTTGAAATATGTTTAATCGATTACGATGAAATTACAATCGATTATTTTATTAAGATCTGTGTTCAATGGCACATTGAGTAAATGCTACATGCCAATGAATAAATTTAAAAAGTAGCTTGAACAGAAAAGTAGCATTTTGATCCCTCTCGTCCTGGAGCAAAACTTACTTTTCCGAATGAGAGGTGTGTGAAAAATAGATTCCGAGTGAGGCATGCTGGTGTGTTGCGTATAATACTGTAGCTGTAATTTTTTTGCTTGTGTATAGGGATAGTGGTAATCTACCTCTTAATGCCATAATTCAAGATAGCGCGAATATATTGGATTTTTCTTCTACATACAAGGATTTACTTCTTACGGGCTAAAAAACGTAGCAGACGGCCTTGCGCTTTCGTCTGTTTTGTTTTATAAATAGAAGTTAATGAGAGGCTTTTATTTATATTTCATATATAAAGCTGAAATATATATTCAGAGTTTTACTCCGGAACTTGAAATGGGCTTATTTAGGCGGCCTGTACAATTGTAAGTTCTTACGTAAGTTCAGTACAAATACTGCTCACAAAAGTCGCTGTAAGCAATATTTGTACTGAACTTACGTAAGTAACTTACAGGTGTAAAGGCCGCCTTAGAACATGTGACATTTAACATTAAGAATTCGCGTTAACTATCAATCATATAGAGAAAGTTCAATCTACAATTCAATCAATTCTACCTAATATAATATCAGTATGTTAGTTGCGTGTTCCATAATAGAACACAGCTCACTACAGTAGCATTAAGCTGTTCCGATGATGGAACCCGCAGGAGGCCCTAGGAACACTGCAAAATGATAATGCATCGTTCAAATAAAATGACAGATAGCGTTGTAAATAAAACCTGATGTCATAATTGAAAATTAAAAAAAATAATTGTAAATTTTAAAAAACCCTACATTATTGGGGAGAGCAAATCTCTATTTCTATGCTCGATTGTGCTATTTCGGCCACGTTGAGCGAGTGACAGAAAAAAGTAACTACTTAGGGCGTCCAGGTGGTCAAGGGCTGATCGGGCGCAGTCAAAAAATACCTTTGACAGCTTCAAACAGCTGATTTTGATTGGTGACAAGCTGCCCAGGACATAGCTCAATGACGTTTCATATAGTGTCGTAGGCAGGGATCGGATACCGGTATTTTCTCCATACAAATTAAACCGGTATTATTTCGTTCTTTGGTTATTATATCATTTTTGATCGGGCAATCTAATAATACGAATATGTTACCTAAATACACAATAGAGTCCTACGTTAAGAGCATAAAATAATTCAAAATATTAGACTACTTCGGCGATTTTTGAAAAAACCGGTTCCGATCCCTGGTCGTAGGTTAAGATCTACTTCGGGTCGGTGAGCCAGCGTATGGTTGAGATAATTTAACGTGCAGATTTTTTATAAAACTGTCATTGGAATTAGAATCTTCTACTTTGGACGGTAGAGTTGCTTTTAGAATGGACTACTTCTACTCGGCCAACTCAAACAATCTCAAGTATAATTAGTAAGTATGTTTATGGTCCGTGAAGGATCGTCGTCAGTACGCTTGTCGGATGAATGAATGTTATCATAGACAATCATTCATCCATTCATTAATTCTTTCTGAAGTGGCACATCCCACTGGCTTACGCACGTGAGTTTTTACAATCTGCCAACCTGAGATCGACCCGATAGTTAGAGACGTGCGTAGTGTGCCTTAAGAGTTGCTCGACTATTTTTAAAACGGCGTGCTGAAATTGGAATAACATGAAACTTTGTATACGCAATAGGATCCACCATATCTAGTTCGGAAACTAGTTTCTGTTGCTATAAATTATAAAAGAAAAAAAATTGAGAGAAGTTCTTCATAGTAAACTTGTTTTCTATAAAAAAAAATCTGTTATGCTTATGTATTCTAGCAACACCAACTAGTGACCGACCTAGATATGGTGGATTCCATTGTGTATACAAAGTTTCATATTATTCCAGCACGCTATTTTAAAAAGAGATCCAAACTACGTTTGTATGGGGAGCTGACTAGCGTTGAGCGTCTTGGGGACTCTTAAGCTAGTTTCATACTTATCTGACGTGATATTTTCTTATGCGTTCGGACGCCTGCCATACGGGTGTGTAATGATCAGTATAAAAACAAATAATATAATTTCATTGGATATAACCATTTTTGATATAATTTCAAAGGGTAGAATCATACCATATGATAATTATACCATATGCAAATATATTAAGTGTTGTTATACAACTCGAGAATTATATCAGATGAGCGTTATTGCGAGTAATATTATATCAAAAATATTTATAGCCATCGTTACGCACCCCTGCCATACATAACCGTCGGTTATCAACGTACGTCACGCGACGTCACACCAGACAAATACGGATCCGGCGTTTCTTTGATAATTTTGGTTGCACACTAGCAACCCCACGGCGCGACTCGCGGCGCCCCCGCCCCTCTCCTAGTAGGTACCGTCACATACGATCACTTACTGCAGCAACTCATTACCTTGATGCGATTTCTGATAAACAGTCCTTATGGGGCTCCCACACATGAGCAAAACCATCAACTAATCTGTAAAATAAGGAGCGCCTCCCCAAACGCCACGTTTTTGCACACATGCAAGGATGTGTATGGCATTTTTACAGTTAAGGCCGTTTGCACCCTAACTTTTGACCGGACCGGTGAAGTTAAAATAAATCGGATACCTTAGATATCCACAATTTCATTTGCAATAATCATCGTTTGCCATAAAAGTGATTGTCTCTGAATCCGTAACATTTTCAGGACACATTTTATAAATTTTGTATAGAACCCTGTAGGTTAGGTTTGCGTCTTGTTTGTGAATATTGAAGTGGTGGTCTATGGAAAGTCGAAAACGCGGCTATCATTTCAATAACTTTTATCTTAATTTTCACATAGTACCTGTAAAGAGGCTTATATTGACACTCACTTTGCTTCTGGAATGGCTAACGTGCATTTAAAAATCAACATCATATTTGAGATAGCGTAGCGT
Source organism: Epinotia nisella (assembly GCA_932294315.1). NCBI lineage: Eukaryota > Metazoa > Arthropoda > Insecta > Lepidoptera > Tortricidae > Epinotia > Epinotia nisella. Next base: position 17,532,639 of record OW028681.1, read on the forward strand.
AGAATTTGACAGACATTAATTCGATTTCTACTTGTGTTATAGATGAATTATCGAGAAAATGGAATTGCATTTGTAGTGGTTGTACGAGATAATAGAAAATTCAAATATAGAATGCCTGTAAACATACAATACTACTACATATGCAATTCCATGCTCTCGTTAATTTATCTATACTTCCGTTGTGTCATTGTTGATTCTTACCATCGAAGGTATCTAAGGAGTACTTTTTGATTGTCAACGCACAGCCTAAACTAGTGGGTGACATCCTAATACATTGGTAATTCTTGACAAAATAAATATTTGATTAAGTTTATAAGTAACTAGGCAACAACCTGCACTTTAATTTACTTCTCTCAAACATGCCCGTGTGTCTATATCTACTTGGCCGGCAATCCATATTTTCCCGGTCTCTGCAGTAATGTCCTATTATTTTTACATTATTTTCGAGCTCATAACTGACCCACATAGTAGTTGCATCAAAATGTGAATAGATAAAATATTAAACATGGCAGCGAACAACTTTCCCGGTCGCATAAACATAGGTATTTTACGAGGGCACAGGGGAGCCGGCAACAAAATACAGTGCTTCCTTGACACGGGCTGCTCGTTTCAACTATCTAACTAACCTAAAAGGAAAAATCTTTACACATATTTTCAAGAAAAACAAGGCGACAATTTTATAAAATTCACTTCGTTAGTCATCACCGATTTTTCTTAAACGTAATTTTTAGGGTTCGATTGTAAAAAGGTAATAAAGGAACCCTTAATGTTGCGAATCTTTCCGTCTGTTTGTCACAACGTTGAACATTATAATTATACCTAGATATTTTTCTAGCAGGAACAACATTTGTTTAGTGCTTGCCACAATAAAAATATCGACAATCCTGTTATCGATAAGTACATACTACTTCAACGACAATACGTACATACAACCACAGACATATATTGGCTATCTACCTAGACGCCGCGTGCACCTACACTGTAACCATATACAGAGACACAGATTTTTTTTGGGACCAAAAATGGGTTTGGGAAAAACTACATGTTGTGACATTTTGCGTCGATTTTAAAGACAATTTCGGTGTGTGCGTGTGTTATAAAGTAAAGTAGGTGATAATTAATTCAGTGACACGAAGAAAGAAAGTTACGAAAGTATTGCAAATTGTTTTCTGAAGTATGTAAAATATAAATAAATTGATAGTTTTGTTATTATTATCAATTTTTAATGCACCCTATTACCCTATATATATGTATTTGTATTTATTTACATCTATGACGTTGAAGTGGTACTTATCGATAACAGGACTGTCGATGTTTTTATTTTGTCAATCACTTACAATAAGTCGTTCGTGCTAGAAAAATATCTAGGTATAATTATAATACTACTAAATATTATATATACTACTTAAGCTATTAATTCCAAATTTGTAACGGCTGAGACAAAGCTCAATCATCCACGTGTATCATCATAAAAGCTTAGAAAAGTTAGACTCTTGTCGATGTAGCTTCCTCCATCTGAGTCTGTCTAGGGCCGCCTCCTTGACCTCCTTATACGTCGTGACTGCTACTTTTTTTTTATTTGTTTCATGTAACTTATCCTTGGTCTTCCGCTTCCTCGCTTGCTTTCTACCTTGCCTTCTATGATGTTATTTATAAAAACGTCGTATAAGGTGACCAATCATTTTCCCTCTCCTATTCTCTCTTCTTTTCTTCCACTTGTATGGAAACGAAAAATCATAACATATAATATTTTTATTTTCTATGAAAAATAACCAAAACGGGCGAGGGAAAAAATTTCAGGCTAGTTAATAACTATAAATCTACGGATTTTAGGGTTCCGTAGTCAACAAGGTACCCTTATAGTTTCGCCATGTCCGACCGTCTGTCTGTCTGTCTGTCTGTCCGTCTTCGGCTTAGCTCAGTAACCCTTACAACTAGAAAACTGCAATTCGGCGTGGGTATATAAACCAATCACGCCAACAAAACAGTAGAATAAAATACTGAAAAAAAATTTTATTTAGGGTACCTCCCCCTTCTTGTAAATTGGTGATGTATTTTTTTTCTCGTTAAACCTATAGTGTGGGATACCCCACACTATATTGGATAGCTTGTTCAAAAAATAATATGGATTTACAAAAACTATTTTTCAATTTAGTTATGCGTTTGCGAGATAATGGGATTTAAACCCATTGTGTTAACTTGATAGTCTTAAAATGTTCTGCCTTCGAATCACGGCACAAAATATTGATCGACTCCAAACATTGCCTCTGGACCAACTGGTAGGAATAGGAACTGATTTTGTCGGGAAAATAAACACGATTTTCAGTATAGGCTTTATTTTTCTTTGAAAAATAAAAACAAAAATTAAACTCTAAACATAAGAAATACAAACCTTAAGAAATTCGGCATTACGCAAAGATAAAAATGGAAATAATAAATGCTAGACTTTATAAATGTTAATATTGACTTATCAGTATAAACTATGTAACGTTATTAAAATTATGAGGTAGTTGTTTACAAGTAGTCTTTCAATAAATTCTTAAAACTAAGTTACGTGTGATGAAAATGCAGTGAAGTCACTGCTCAAGAATTTAGTTTGTAGTCATCATGGGTTATTATGTTATTAAGTAGTGTAAACATTTTTAGCGTTAAATATTATTATGATTGGGGCATAGGATAGCTGTCAATTTATCATCATCATCATCAGCCGATAGAGGAAACAACACTGACGTCGACTGACTGTCAATGCATACACTGACGTAATTATATGGCAAAACTGTCACTTTCATTCCCCAACTTATCGCGGTCGAGTAGTATAGGAAGTCATACTGTAACCCCTCTTTTAATCATAAATCTTAACAAACCTCTGTAAACTAAAATATTCTTTTTTCCTTTCTCCCAAAAACAAAAGTGAAAGTCACTGAAAAGCCAAACGACATTATAAGGGAATCTTAGCTAAAATAGGTTTGATTAACGTTTATGAATAAGGAGGTAACTCTATAACTAAATGTGGAGTAAGAAACCGTAATCAGGCCAACACTAAGAGTTTTACAACCATCAATATTAAAGAGATTCATATCATCTGGTCGATCACGTAACGCATTGTACGCGCGTCAGATAGATCTAAATGTCACTTTTTGTATGGGAAAATGTCAGTTAAACTGTCCTAACGCGCGTTCCAAAAGTTACGTGCTTACCCCTCAAATATTTATTTACGAAAAGCATGGTCACTAATATATTTAATTGACATTGAATATTTCCATGAACCATGCTTGCGTTTATATTCGACATACGCAATCAAAATCATGTCAGTCAATCATGTGTCCTATTTTAACTTTTTGTATGATTAATGTTACTTAAATCGAACTTTTTAATTTGATTGAATTGAACCTTTTCAAATATCGGCTGTCACATTATTTTCGTAATAGTTTCAATTTCGGTTTTTCCCGATAACGATAACTTTACCCGTATTTGTTTCGTATATAGCGGGGACCGGAACCGGTTACGCTAACCATGCTTTTCCAAAGGTTTATTCTAAAAGTGGTTTTAAAAACTGATAGGGTAACCATGGATCGAGTTAACTCAGTGAAGCCAACTTACCACTAACCGAAATGAAAAACCCCTCAATAAGTACGGTAAGTTAACCCTATCATAGGGTTTTGAACCAGTTTAAAGGAATATGATTTTAACGCACACTTAGATACGATTTACTGGCATGGGTTTGTAACAAGCCTGTTGTGGATCACGGTGCAAACCGGTTTCATCAATTATGAGATTTTAATTATTGCCTGACACAAACAAATAAAAATGTTTAGGTGTGAAAATGAATAGATTTTTTATTTTATTTATAACTATATATTTATTTCATTCATTACTTAAGAGCCCTTAAGTACGTAATGAATCAAATAAGTATATACTGGGTACTGCCACTGAAATTTTAAATCTTAATTTTTTTTTCAATAAAAAGTTAGGTTGTGTCATAGTATAAAATTAATTAAATCGAATAACTTACCTGCCGGGAGTCTGATCTCATGAAACCGCAACACAATACTCTATAATATGTTTAAATATATGCACAATAAGCAGCTGATGATAAGGTTACGATAACCCAATGAAAACCCTAAACAAAAACCCTATCCCAATAGGGTTTGAGGTTAACTCTATTAGAAGTTATGGTTACCACTTCTGATACGGTTACTATAATCATAGGTTAACCCTATGATAGTTTAACCCTATAATAAGGTAACCTAATTGGTAGGGTTACCGGATCGATACGGTTAACCTTGAAGAGAGGTTTTCCGGTCCCTGGTACATAGTAATCTGTTATTGTTTTTTAAGTGTTTCTAAATAATAACTCAAATAAAAGTAAACATGTGTGCAAGTTACAGACACGTTACGTAAATGTTTAAAAATAAACAAGAAATACCTTTCATTAAAATAATGGCAGATATGTACCAAACAAACCCTCTTAACTGTAATCCATAATTTATATTTAAGACCCGTATGCTGTAATACTTAATGACGCTTCATTTACGAATAATTAAATAAAAAAATTGGAATTACCTTTTAAAATAAACCTATGAACACTTAGGACTCCTAGTTTAAATGCCAAATTAATTCTAGTGAAACGCTGTTTTAACAGCACTACCTACTGAAATTTACTACACAAAAATGAGCAGTGATGATTACGATGAAAGAGTTATACATTATGTTATTGTAGTGTTATACCTACTTCTATTATTTAGACAACCATGCTTACTATAGATTTTTGAACAAGAGACAATTTACAAGACGTTGAAATGTGATTGATAGGTGTATTAGCCTATTTAAATATAAGAGGGTGCTTTATTATGATTATTTATGATATGGTTAGGAATGACATTGGATATGAATTGTGAAAGCTGTTTACTTAATTTCCCGAAAACTGACTATTAGACGTAAATACCTACGTTTACATTTTTTTACTTTTTTTACTCCCCAGGTTGTATGCTATGTAATACAAATGTAAAAATGATGATTACTATTTATTAATTTACTAGATAAACAGACTTCTCGTGATGTTTCCAGTGTAATTAAGTACCTATACTTATCAAAATGTCACTTATTATTAGGCTTTTGAGCAAACTTAAAGTGTAATGTTACTCATGGCGTTAACTACATTTAGAAGAAAACCTTGTACTTTGATTTTAATAGGTGGTTGTAAATTCCTACTTAATATACGCTTTATCTAAATCGTAACGTTAAAACAAGTTAACTCATCAGACACTTCACTGAACTTTACAATGTAACTAAATTAATTATTGCAACGATGTTAGGTGAGCTTTGGCACGTCGATTTACAGTCTATTTTTCTTTAAAGTATCTGTTGGTTATTGCAAAAAATACACAAAAGTGTTTACACCGCGACATAAGTAGAGACGTAATCAGAAGTCTTTATTTCCTAGTTTGGATGAATATGGAATAAAATATTTTCTATTATTCAGTCAAAACACATTGTAACTTTATATTAAAACTATGGTCACCCTAACACTTTCAACGCAAACTGTATGAGAAAATGACATTTAACGTCGTGTGGTGTACGGTGACCACATAGGTACTATAATATTATTTCTGTCTATCAAATAATTATTATAATCGGGACACGAATATTTGATTAAAACTTATTTTTTATGTGTTCTTTTGAATTCTTCCCCACATCTTGTAATTTCTGATTACATTTCCATTATGTCACGCTGTAAGTATTGTTAAAACAATCATACCATCCCTTTTTTCTTAGCCAGTACCTACTTAAAATATAATTTACCATTTTTATTTATTTCGTAATGTTTCCTTGTGTTCTGCTCCGTTAATTACAAGTACGTAACAAATTCCATATGCACTTTGATGATAGAACTTAATTAAAAACAATAATTTTGTAATGTAACTATTTCTAAATAAAAGACAAATAATTTTAAACCTAAACATTTTATCCTGTATTTACTAAAAAGACCAAATAAGTTATTGATTCTCATACTTCACTGCTCAGGCTATATTACTTTTCTTTACGTTCTAGCTACGAAAAAATTAAGGATATTACATGGCACAAATATAAGTCTTTAAACTGACACACTGCAGCGGTACAAGCTAAAATTAAAATTGTGTTAAAAAAACCATATCTTCAGTTTGACAATTAGAAACCATCTTCAAATTACTTATTTGGTCTAATAGCTGTATGTTATATAATATACTAATATTACTTAAAGTTTGTCATTGATAGAATTTAGCAATAAAATTAATAATATTGATAATAATGATTTAAACACACACTTAACTTTGGGTAAATATGATATAGGAAAATTATTATATTGACACTCGAACACATATACTTTGTACTTACGTTACTTATAAGTTTCTATTTAAACTCTAAACAGTAGGTAGTTAAATTGTGTTGGTGATTTGATGTCAGAATAAGTGAAAACGATTATTTATAGGTAATTGCAATAAGGTATTCATATAATCCACCAAGATTAATAGCCTATTTTAGTGTATTTAAAATAAAAAGTGCGCTTTATGTTGCATAAATTTTAAGGTGTCCAGTATTTCGCTGAGTCTGTAATTTTGCAAAAACAAGTGTCACTTTAATCAGGTTTGATTTATAATTTTCAAGAAAATTTGATTAAGCTAGTAAATATAAAAACAAGATTCGGCGAAACAATGCTATTTGTACAATTAATATGTACGCGAAACGAAGAGGCTTCAAAAAAGACACTTAATTCATGCAAATTAATAAAAACATTACAATTATGAAAAAAAATCAGGTCTCGAATAGCGCACTAAAGTAAAACTTAATGTTTCTATTTGCAATAACAAAATAAAATTAGTGTAATATTTTGTACTTATCAGTCTTACTTTATACTTTCTGTATTTGTACTTTTGAGGTAGATAGATAGGTTAGTGTATAATATTTAAGTCGTGTTTCGTATATTTGTTCTCTTTGAGGTTTTTTTAATAAGGTTTTTTGCTAACGGCCTATTATTTGTAAAGTTAAAGAATCAATGCCGCTAGAATGCCTGCACGTAAGGCTATGTCCATCATGTGTGCTGCGGGCTCCCTTCCTGGCTGTCTTGGGAACTGTCTGAGCTCTTCGTTTGTTGGTCGCTCTTCTTTTCAACCTTAAAAATAAAATATTTTTTCATTACCTCCCATTCGACACCTCAACGAATTCTTTCGGACCGGGTTTTATTGCAGGTATAGGTACTCAATTATTATTTTTACTACTAAGTTCTGTAAATAGTACGGCACGCTCATTTGTTTCTTGGATATAAATATAGTATGGCGTAGTATTTATTAGTATAAAGTACTACGTCAAGCAAAGTTATACGTTAACTGTACCTCATATAATGTTTTGAATTTGAATATGATATGCAGGATTTCATTAGTACTAAAATAAATCTTAAAATTTACTCTCATTCTACAAACTCAACACCTTCGTAAATACTGATAACTGTTTAGGTTTGAAAATATGTTTCGCTTTAAAAACGTGATTTACGCTAATATATGATTTGAAGTTACTAAATTTGAAAACCTTTTTTCTACTTTGGTTGTTGTTTTTTTGTATTCGTATTTAGGAAGGTTTCTCAACTCCTCGTTTTTCTTAGTAAATAATAGTATGATAAAGTTCAACGGCATATACATATGTAGTTCAATCTACCCATCATCTATTCAACCATCACCCACTATTAATGCATAAAATCACTTTTTCCATTAGACATCATTGTAAATTTATTTATTTATACATGAAAAAATCAACAGCGCAACATGTTCATATACACAATATTAAAATCGTATAGCCAATTACAGAAAAAATATAGGCTGAATTAAACATTAAGCAAAAAAATTAAACACAAAAACTTTACACAGAAATCATGGATTCAGCCGTCCTTACCTTTTGCGGGGACTAGGTTTGGTCATGCCAATAGGTTATCTCTATATCTTTTGGTCGCCTATTTGCATTTTATTTTAAAGACGATGTTTTAAGTTAAGGGTTAAACATAACTGTACCTTTATAGGACAGTCCACGATAAGATGGTCTTCGCTCTTGCAGTTGTGGCACCTCTTCGGCTGCGGCCCGATGCCACACTTGGCGGCTATATGGTTGGCGAACTCACCGCAGTTGTAGCAGCTGGAAAATTAACAAGTTAATTTTATCATTTTTGTATAACAAAGAAAAACTCTATAAAAAGTGTATTAATCTATAATTATGTATCTGAGTATTTCCTTCGTTTTTTTTATTTTAATATAATTGGACAATCTCAAACAAACCCTCTACAAACTTTGCAAAGCTACAATCGCACAAAAAAATTCGGACACTATATAACGGAAGAATTTCGGAGACTTGTCACGTGTAAAAGCATCAAACTCCCCATACTTACTAAGCGGCTTGTATAGGAAGATTCCTTTCTGCAATGCAACTATGAAATACGGCATTTTTCTGACATTGTAGTTACAGGGTTCCGTAGCGGTAATTGCTCCTTACATCCAGCACTATTTATTTACGCAAATAAACAATCTTCGATTTGACTGATGAGGTTTTTTGAAAGTCTTTGAATGCAGTTTTTATTTATTCTAAAATCGGTCTCGTGACGCCTAAGAGCAAATTTCCGAATCTCTTATATTTTCGGATTTTACCTCACTGCCCCGTGTGAAGAATACACCCGGTATATAAAACATTAATACCAATATAGTGATTTTTAATAGCATCGCCAATCCAGCCTCTTTACGTGCCAAAATTGTCGCCCCAACCCGCATACAACTGGTCAGCTTTACTGTGCTTCAAGCGACCGAGTGTTTTGACATTTTGTCTTCTATTAGTATTTTTACCACCTTTCCTTTCATTGCACGTGGAACCGATGGTCGTTGGGGTGGAAAGGTTCTCCAGTGCGACCACGTACCGGCAGGCGCAGCGTGAGTAGACCCCCCACAAGGTGGACTGATGACCTGGTAAAGGTCGCGGGAGTCCGCTGGATTCGGGTGGCACAGGACTGGTCACTGTGGCATTCTTTGGGGGAGGCCAATGTCCAGCAGTGGACGTCTTTCGGATGATATGATGATGATGATGATATAAAGGTATGGTGTCCGTTTGGTACTTTTACCACCTTTCCTTATCTACCAAAGTTTACCGTATCTTTCTGAACCGTTTCTTGGAGAGCGGGCGGCGGTGCGATCCCTGGCAGTCCACGGCCGAAGGCCCGGAGACTCGCGTAGCCTCCAGCCCCTTGTCGGACTCCTTGCACTCAAACTCCACTGCCTCCTCATCCCCCAAAGACCGGAACCCTGGCATCTGGATGACGCTCTGAAATCAAATTGAAGTTAGTGTTAGCTTGTTAAACAATGCATAATCAATAGCTACTAATATTATAAATGCGAAATTAGATAACTCTGTTTCTCTTTCTATCTATCTGGATGTTAGAATGGATATAGTTTGAATCCCGAGGAAGAACATAGGACAGTTTTTATCCCAAAAATCATCCCAAAAAGGGATGAAATGGGGAGCAAGGATTATTTGGAGCAACGATATAAACGAGGTTGGCGCGAACGAAGTGGGCTAATAGGTTTTTGTCCCTGAGAGATGGATGTTTTTGCAACCACGATAAACTATAATACGCTCATAGTTATGACATACAATGTAATGAAAAAGTAATTAAATAATTGTTGCATATCTGAATTAATCATTACTATATTTTGAATGTGTGAATATTCCCTGCTTTGTTTGTGTGAGGTGTGCAATAAAGAGTATTTGTATTGTATTGTACTGTATTCCCCGGCATGTAAGTAGAACCACCGCAATAGGCGATTTTCGAGTGTAATGTTAGGTGAGGCTGGGTCAGCTACGGTATTCCCTGCCTGTCGTACAAGGCGACTAAAAGGGGTCCTCGGGGTGGTACACGGTTGCAATTGGGGGCTGCAATCGGAAAAAAAAGGTAGATACCACTGGGGCATGACGATAGGGCGGCACTGGTGCGTTCCGTAGGAGATCCCAGAGCCGTCCGAAATGCGTCGAGGAGGACCATCGGGGGGTTTTTAGTCGGTGCGAGTCCGACATAACCTCCGCGCTATCCCCGTGGCGTGGAGGTATCCATAACGGATTTTCCTCCCATAAAAAATAAATAAATAAATAAATAAATATCGTGGGACAATTCACGCCAATTGATCTAGTCCCAAACTAGGCAAAGCCTGTACTATGGGTACTAGACAACGGATAAACATACTTATATAGACAAATACATAAAAAAATAAAAAAAGAGGAGGCTGGGTGGGGCGCGTGAATCCATAGCCACAGGACGCTACCTGACATGCGCATTTGACGATCCTGCAGGAATGCCGCCATCTCGGTGTAACTTACGTGCCGTAGATATTTTACCCTATGGACGCCATTCTTCACGTACGAAAGTGACACCTATACGCCAAGTATTTTTGCATAGCAGTGTAAATATGAACCTTAGTTGCAAGCATGAAGGTAACTACTTAAATGTGTTCTTGGCGCCGTGGGCACGACAACACGTCTCGCTTTTAGGTGTTCTTGGCGTTCAATGCAATGGGTTAAAACAACTGTTGGATGTCTATTTTTATGCATCACTTCACAACTGAATAGCATTTCAATGTGTTTCGCGCGCTTGCTTCTACACCGGTCGAGCTAGCGTATTAGAACGAGCGCGTGAGCCACATTGATATGCGTTTAGTTAATAGGGTATGGAAAAGATGAACCGGAAGACTTTGTAGCTGTAATAATCACTTTGAAGTTTGATTATTTTAAAGCACTAAAAATGGTTTTCATAAAATAGGCTTTAGTGAACGTCTGCCAATGTTTTACAACCTGTTGTTCACCTTTATTGCTATGAATATTGGGTCAGAGTTGGACACTAGGACGTTTACCTTGCTCATTCAAATTAATTTCAAATGTGAAGTTTATTGAATCGTATCTCCATTACAATACTAATTCCTGAAATAAATCGATACGAATGCAATGACACGATTTCAAATAGGTACGTACATATTTCGTAACACTGACCACGTTGCGTATAGTTCTCTTATCGTTTATGAGAAAAATCAACTCTATCGGTCCCCAATAACCGAGTCGTAACCTAATATAAATTTTACCGCTCCGGCGTTCGTTCGAAGTACAAGTTTAGTAGTGTGGATGTATAGAAAAAACATCCGGCCTTGATAAGCCGAACAAACAAACAAGCACACTATCAGGTCAACCGCTAGATATGCCACTATTTGTGAGTGGATTTATTTTTCTAGTATTCGGAGGTTCGTAAGAGTCTGTTGAAGTTATTTGGTGTCGAAAGAATTTTCAGTTCATTTACTTACTACCTATAGTAAATATGAATGAGAATTAATTTAAAAAAAGTTTAAATTAATTTTAATTTTAGTTTCTTGAAACTTGTTTTAATTTTAGTGACTTAATACGAGTACTTTAAGTTGGACTTAAAGTCCAACAAGTCGTAAAGTAATACGTTTATAAGACACCTTTTCTCTTGTCACGGTAAAACGAACATCTTATTAACCTCTAGCCGCCTAAAAAGCTTTTTAATCGGTATCCTCCTTTTTTAATGGAATGTAATACCATTTTAACCGCGTTGCATTTGTTCGATTTAACACAGAAAAACATCCTATTCCATTTGCCTATCATAGTTGAATCAAATTCTTATTAAAGTCACTATGTTAGCGTCGGTATGTCGTTCAGCATATTACCGTTATTAAATTTAGATCGTTATACCATACAAATACAATTAAATATTATAAATGTGAAAGCTTGAATGTATAGATGTCCATCGTTTTTTACTCAATCACGAAAACGGCAGAACAAAAATAAAGGAATTTTGATATAAACGTTAGCATTTAATCAGAAATTACGTCTCGTGGGTCACGTTTTAAAATTACAATTGCACCAAAGTTGGGGATTTCTTATCATTTTCAACCCTTTTTATAGGCTATCTTTTAAGCATGTTAAAACTCCACGTTATATTTTTTTCTAAGAAACTGTCAAATTGTCTCCTGGCTAGCAACAGAATAACAACAAGACAAGGCCTTGGCCAAAAGTGTTGAGCTGCATGCGTTTTTCATTTACAAGCCAAACTTTAAAAGGTGCATTTATATATTTTACAATAGAAAGTTGTTTAACTATAGAAAAAATTGTCGTATTTATTGACTTTAAGGGAAATTCCGTAAAAAAAGTACAATTAATCTTTTATTGTAAAGCCTGACTTTTTCTAGCTTCAGTTTTCACACGTAAATAGTCATTTCAAAATGATATAGGTATATTAAGGATTAGCCCATGTTCAAATACTTATTATATTTTACGTCTTCGTGTATTTTTGAAATTGAAAGTAATACCTACTTTATTTATAAGGACAAAGGAAAAAGAAGGGTTGAAATGCGTCAAAATATTTTTAGTACGTGTTAATTTTCAGTCTTTCCTGTGGGCATATCCAAAGTTTATTCTTTTGACGCCTAATTTTGGCGCTGCCTAGGAGCAGGTAGCTATGCAAAGGGTCTTAGTGAGTTGTGATTGTGACTTATTGTGATTGATCCAAATACACACCTGATGGACAAAGACGTCCTGTCCGCCATCGTCGGGCGTGATGAACCCCCAGCCCTTGGCCACGTTGAACCACTTGCAGCGCCCGTGCCGCGTCACACCCGTCGCCCCCGCCCCTGCGCCCGCGCCGCTCGCGCCCGATCCCGCTCCGTTCCCGACACCTGAAAAAAACGAATAAACAATACAATAGCGGCTATCAAAATACACCTATACTCCAAATTTCATTCAAATACACCTTATAGTTTTTGGTAAAATTCCTGTGACAGACGGACAGACGGACATGACGAAATTATAAGAGTTTCGTATTTGTCATTTTGGCTACGGAACCCAAAAACAATAGAATTTTAACAGTAATAAATACAATTGTTATTCCAGAGCTCACTGAAGGAATACTTGCTGTATTTTGAACTCTAACAAAATATAAGATATAGAATTTGTAGAGCGTGGCTGGTAGAGTTAAGCCGTGTGGAGCAGGAAGCTTGGCGCTACTTGCGATCTGATATCGATTTAACGCTGAAAGCTATATAAGCTAGGGAGTCTTGGCAATCACTTTACATGCTATGTTTTAGTGGGATCTCATTCCTTTTTGTAAGGTAAATTCTAAAGAAGTGTCATGAGAAAAAGGTAGGTAGTGCCTACCCTTGCGCTTCGCTTGGCTCGTCTGGACGGGGGCACTGCCGTGCCCCCAGATCGAGAGTCAGACGTGTAAGAACAAATAAGCAGACTTTTTAGCAGTATTTTGGTTTCTTGTCACACAATTTAAAGTGCAATTCTCGTCAAGCATTTAATTTGTACCTACTTCAGTCAGTACGAAGTAAAATCCTTATACAATATATATAATAATTAGTTTCCCTATTTTCAAAGCACATTCAAATAATTAATCGCTTTAAAATACTTATGAGATTGAGATTTCATATTTAAGACGCTATTAAAGCGAGTTGCCATAAGCAGTTTAAAATCCCTAAATAGAAAAAAACCTGCATAATATGTACGAAACTGTCAAGGTAACCAATTTCTATAATACTAAACCCAAATTTAGTGGAGCTGTTAACGCTAAATGGACGGTTCCCTCTTTATAAATGCATACCGGGACAACTTCACCATTCGGAAATCTATTAGCAATAAATAAGGGCTGGCGGTTGTTTACCAGACTACGAAAGGGTATACGATTCCCTTTATCGGGCTCCTATACAAAAAATAACGTGGGAACCGAAATAAAGAATGGCCTTTTTACATGTTTGTATGGTTATTGAACTCGAAGACTTTATAAGACGGATAGTTCACATGACATTGTTAATGTACGAGACGAGTAGGTAGGTGTGCTTCAATACATTTAATAATCGTAAACATGACTAATCAGGGCTTCGCGTAACTTCCGCATTATATCGAAAAAGATGTGACTAACAGCGAAGCATTCGGAAATAATTAACAAAAACATGAGTAAGTGCTAAGAGAAATAGTACCATTACTATTTCTGGTAGCACTTACTCATGTTAGTTGTGTTGTGTTGGCTTCCATAAGCCAAGCTCTTAAAATACGCAATGTATACATTCGGCGCTACTAATAGGTACAATAACGTGGCAGCCTTATTTATCTAAAGTTCATCGGTAGCTTTGCTAATTCGTTACACATTTTCATGTGACGGTATGTAAGATAAGCATATTTTGGGCTGCGGTAGAACAACGCAGCACACGTGGCGCCGCGGGGACTCAAGGAATGCCTGGTATTTAGGTTGCGTTTCTGGTACCTCTTCATTCATTGCCGTAACACTGCACCTAGCAGGCATTCGTGCGCCGCCCGCGCCCCGCGCCTCTAATTCTGCCCAAACGAGAAAAGTAACAAGTACTTGTGATGCTCCTACATGGTTAAGTCTTTTTACATTTCGAAGGCAGCGATACCTTGCCGCGCCGTACACGTCTTTGTAGTCACGTAAGGCTACCAGATACCATACTTATGAGCGATTTAAATGCTGTTTGATTGAGCAACTGGGCCCCCTTACAAGTGTTCAAATTTATTATCTTGATAGACACAAATTCCCGTGTAATTTTTGTCTTTTTTAATGCTTTTTGATGGAGGTATACATTTGATGTGCAAATGAGTTATTAAAGACCTAATGTTGTCTGATTATTAATGTTAATATAATTTTGTTTTCCTATTTATCAGTTGATTTAAAATAGAATAAATCAATTCATAAGTAAAAGTGTTCAACAGACTAAGTAGCGTACGCAGTTCGATGGTATGAAGGTACAGTACAGTACCGGTGGCGTAAACATATGCATTTCTAGTTTGGGCGGATTCCAACCAATCGACAAGCCGTTTCTCTAAAACGCATTACAAATGTTAGTAGGATGGCTTTTTACAATTAGACGGGTATTACGATCCGTTGTAAGCCATTCAATCTTTACTTTTAGAAGCATAATAGTTATTAATTTAAGTGAATCTTATAAAATCTTGCAATGCAAATACACAGTGATTTTTAATTCGTGTTCAGGGACCAATTTTTCTAATTCTGTAATTGATGCCAAACACGATTAACTCGAAGTTACCTTAAACAGACGATCTTTTTTTCTGAATATTCTGAATACGAAATTACTTTATACTTCAAAATCATTGTCACCCTGAGGGTAGTTTAAATCTATGGAACTGATACCTCCTTCAATAACAGTTTCGTCATCATCATCATCATCATCATCATATCAGGCGAAAGGTGTCCACTTCTGGACATAGGCCTCCCCCAAAGAGTGCCAAAGTGCCCGGTCCTGCTCCACCCGCATCCACATCAGCGGAACAGTTTCATAAACCAACCTAAAAACCCGTGTGTCCAATAATTAATTTAAGAGTAATAAAGTGTCAATTTTCACATGTTTTATGCGTATTTTAAACCCCATGTCTACAAACTTCCATCCCCTATTCCATCCGCTTGCGCATGATTTCTGGGATCAAAAGTACAGGATACTTTTTATACCGAATTTCTAATTCACGCTTCCTATTTGTGTCATGTTTCATTTAAATCTGTTAGATTGTTATCGACAAACAACAAATCTGTGTTTCAAATATTTGACTAGCTGTCAATTATGAAGTGTCAAATAATATGAAAACATATCTTCGCCCATCTCTGACATTCATTCACCCTAAATATCATAATCACTCATGACAATTTAAAATGAATTTGAATGTTCGCATATTGAGACATATGAGTTTATTTCATTTCCAGCAATAAAAGAGCTCGCTCATAATGGCCATTACATTAATTACTTCATTTACGGCGTGTTTAAGTTTTGTTATGAAGAAGTACGCAGGCAAACAGGATCTTCCAAACAATGTGCTGAAGATAATCATATTCAGGTTCTTAGAGTCTATCTGGCTTGCCGTATTGGTACATCAAATTTACATTGCATGCGCGCAATTCGTTGGATGACAACCAAAACTCACTAATTACACGCTCCAAATAGTTAAAGAAAAACTAAATCTTAATTACAACTTCAATACAGTTGGCGTTTTGGTTTCTACTTGTCACCCGACGGTTTGTTCTCTAACGCCTGTGGCTTGAAATAATACGTCCTAAAACCTAAGCAACGTAAAAGTCAAGATAGTGCGAGTTTTCATACTATTGTCAATGAAATAGCGATTTGATTTATCGCGGCAGTATAACATTTCTCGGGTCTTTTTTTTTTTTTGACGGAGTGGAAATGCACTTACGCAACCCCCTCTTGCCACTCCACACCGGTGAAAAAGTCTTAAGATGAAACATCTTAATAGGAATCGTTGTAATGACGTATAATTTTAGTTCGCGCAGTGTTGAGTCTATCAAATAAGCCCGTGCGACGCATATATCACAAATATCAATTCAATTCCTTGGGTGGCATAGAGTCCTAGTGTCGCCTAGCCAGCGTTCACAACAAACAACGATGCTCATATAGACTCAGAAAAGACGTATGTGTTTCGCATTGACGTATGACAACTGTGCGAACCACATTTAAACCAAATTGAAATGTAAAACCGATCTTCGAATAGCGACATGGGTTCAACGACATAATTTCACAAGCGTAGTCGATTTCATCGCTCATATGTGGAATTGCGGAATTGCTAACGTCATTTTCTCTAAATTGTATATCCGTATAAAGACAATATTTTTTCAACTCACCAGCTCGCAAAGGCTTGCTCTATCGCTAAAAATCTACGCCCAAATATCCATTATATCCGCTAGCGTGGAAAGTGTTTTTGAATTTCGAACGTGACGCTCTATCGCGAGATCCAACTTTTTTCTATTGTTTTGTTCTAAAGCCACAGTAAAATCAAAATGATGGAAGTTATTTAGTGAAGATTTTATATAGATTTTAGTGCAGCATTTTAGTGCAAAATATGCGTATTTTAGCCTTAGTTACCCGTGAGTACATTTACAATTTTCCTTGCGGTGGTGAGGTGAAAAGTTGTGTGTTTTGCTCGGCAGCAAAGTTGTTTGGCATCTCGTGCCTTGAAAGCACTTGCGCCAAAAACCAACTTTGCAGCCTTGCATAACAAATAACTATTTAACCCCCGCAGAATCGTTGCAAGTACCCATCATATTCTAAAAGCAATAATTTGCTAGTTTACTTTTTAATACATTCCATGGAATTCGAGAGATATATTATGGTGAATGAAATTGGTAAAAACTACCTAAGGTCAATACGAAAAGATCGTATATGAGAAGACCTGTAAAATAAGAGCTTAAACTTTAGTTTTTAATACTTTTCCTGTTTCCATATCCAATTGGTATAACTTCACTATGAATTAATTCTACTTACGATAGAGTATCTATATCGTATCTAATTATCCACGGTGACCTTATAGAAATCACATGGAGCCATCACCACCCAACAAAATGCTTTAAAACTTAAAATTCCAGACGACTTCACGAGGATAATTTTCAAATTAACGCTGTATTTCATTGCGTAGCTTATCGCTACCAACGCGCGCTCATTCCAAGCCCGAAGTCAACACACTCAGGAATTTCAATGCAACCAAATGTTTTTAATGCATATGTATGTAACATTGATTGCATTCTTTCCAACCAGTGCTTATGAATGCGTCAAAGCTACGATAATTATTTCAACTATAGTTGTTTCTTTTAAATAGTAATGGAGTAAAGAGTCTCTTCCCATTTTATTTCACAGTATGTTCATACTTAGACGTTTATGGCCCTGAAAGTGGATGTTTTTTTAATGTTACATCAACTAGAATTCAGCAACCCAGATAAGTCATAAGTCATGTATTAATCATATTATAAATATGTTCAATCATTCTTAGATTATGTAAATGTAATTTGTAAACTAGGTATACATACATTCATTCTGAGGTGACTCGTAAAATATTTAATGTTACAAAAATTCTTTAAAAATAATAAATTGTTTCGTTTGCTACAATACCAAATAATGAACGATTTTTAAAGAAAAAGAAATGATAATAAAGAACTTAGAAACTGAATAAGTACGATCTTGTACATTTCCGGGACTTCTATTCGCATCGCATCACGAAGTTTCAGTACTAAATTTTAACGTCCTCTCATTTCTGTTTGTAGGCGCTATTTATAGAGCATGGAGTATAATTGAGAAGGGAGCAAAGATTTATGCAACCTGGTGCTTAAAAAAGTGATAATGATTAATGTCATACGGGATTAGTAATATGTTAATATTTAACTCTTGTTTAACATACTTAAAAATTAGATAGTCAGTTACATAGGACTTTCTAAGTATTCTGATTATCAACGAAACGACGAGACAGACTTATAGACTATATTCCCTGTCGACATACTCGTAAGTAAGAATACCTACAACTACTAATTCACGATATCTTAACCTGTCCGAACCGAAAATGGAACGAACTTATTATGGCGTTAAAATTACCCTTTTAACCCTTGACGCAAAAAGAGGGGCAGTTGGGAAGCAAGAGGGAAGTTGACGTGTCTGTGTATCTTTGTGTCTGTCTGTAGTGGCACCGAATGGACCGATTTTAATGCGGTGTTTTTGTCCGAAAGCTGACATGATCGAGATAGTTCTTAGCTACGTTTCAACAAAATCGGTTCAGCCGGTTTTGAGATATTTAACATTGAGATGAAAATGTCGGGGGTTTTTCGACTTTTTTAAGTTGTTACTTGTAATTATTGGAATTGGAGTTTGACTTCCATTGTTACACCGAACGTCCCTTAACACTTTCGCTGACAGTTCTGTCAATTAAGCGTTGTTAAGCCTACATATGGCCCGTCTGTCGACGTACTGTCAGCGAACGAGTTAACTGTAAATTCACTTAGAGTACCTATATTTTTGAACGGTGTTTCATTAAAAAGGTCCCAATTAAAATGTAATATATTAAAAAACGTACCTACTTCCATCCCTGAGCTATTACCACGAACTTCGAAATTCGAAGTTAGGGTATCTCCATCTCTATCGCACTTACATTACTCGAATGACAGGGACTTCGTGTTTCGAAGTTCGTGGTAGCGTCGCTGCTCTTGCCGTAGCTTATACTTGAAACCATAATTAGATTCCAAAAAAACTACCCTTTGTGTTGCTATTATAATGAGGAGGGTTGACACAGGTGAATTTTCATTTTTCTAAATGATAGACGTAGCTAGTTTTCATCATTTAGAAAAATGCAAATTCACCGGTGTCAACCCTCCTCATTTTAATGGCAACACAAAGGGTAGTTTTTTTGGAATCTAATTATGGTTTCAAGTATAGTCACATGTTTACAAAATTTCAAAGTTATGACGAATTATTTGTGACCGGTTAAAAAGTATTGGTAATATTGCGCGCAATTTGATCTGGGGTTTATCGTGTATAATGAAGTACCTACTTTCTTGATCGTACTTAAGGAGTTTACATTGTAACACGGTATTTTTTTGTTATTTTAAAGTACGTTATATTTGTAACATGAAATGTATTACATACTCGTACTCTTACTCATTTATTCACTATATTTTTAATATTACATGTCACATATTACTATTATTGTTAATTGCATGTTAATAACTAGCTATTTTTAGGGTTCCGTAGCCAAAATGGCAAAAACGGAACCCTTATAGTTTCGTCATGTCCGTCTGTCCGTCTGTCCGTCTGTCCGTCTGTCCGTCTGTCCGTATGTCACAGGCATTTTACTCGAAAACTATAAGGTGTATTTGAATAAAATTTTGAGGACAGGTGTATTTTGTTAGCCGCTACATAGTTTTGTAATTAAAATGACAAAAAAAAATTTTTTTAGGGGTGCACTTCATACATAAAACTAAAATTCAAAAAAATTTTTTTCATTGTGACCCCCCGTGTGGCACATCAATCGATAGGCCTTTAAAAATAAATATAAGGTTTCTTTGCATTTTTTTTGATTAGGTGAATAGAGTCGGAGATAATCGCCCCGAAAGTCACTAAAATTCTGTCCCCCCCCCTCTAATTTTTGAACGGTGTATTTTAAAAATATGAAAAAATTCATGGACATAGGGCTTATTAATTTCATTCACCGAAAATTGTTTTGAACCAGATCGGTTCAGAGGTTTTTGAGATATTGCTGAAAAACTGCCTTCCTCAAAGAAAAGGACGTAAGTGCCGTAAAATTTCTGTGACGATACGACCTTTTTAATAGGCACGGAACCCTTCGTTTTGCGTGGTCCGACACGCACTTGGCCGGTTTTATAATATATTATTTAATCAGAATCTACCAAACGTTTATTCGGTGTACTCATATGAATATTTATTAAAATATATATTTTTTCAAGACCTGTTTTGATATAGTATTTGGTTTCCTACTGGAAATCAAACGTATTTAAAATAAGATGTATAATATTTTTTCAGATTCTTTCGCCAGCTCATAGAAACGTAGCGCCTAAAAAACCAACATTTTCCATATCTTACTTGCCTTAACTGTGACAGGTAGTACATTAAACTTCAACAAGTCGCATGTTATTTTATGACTAGTTATGATTTTAGTGTATTCCGTTAATTAATGACATTCAAATTAGCATATCTGCCCAACACCAGCGCTCAAAAATACACCATTATAAATATCTCGAGTTGTATCCAATAACAGAAGTATGCCAAATTTATGAGGCATATAAACTTCGTGGGAAAGGGCTCGATATTCACGTTTACTTTGTAGTTTATGTATTTTTGACTTAACTTGTAGTATATTTGTTGAGTTATGCATTTGAAAAGGCATAAAGTACAGACATATTAAAATTGTAACACCGCTTAAAATAATGTTTTGGACCAAGCCAAAACATTTTAATTTCTGAATAGTTAAAGAATTTACTTACTCTTTACAGTCACGATTCAACTAATCACTCTAATCAGCCCCCCTATTCTGTAACTTGTTTAAGCTCACCTCAACGCTCACCCACAAATATATCTTGACACCGCGATGCGTAGTAACTTACCGTAGGTAGAGGTCTAGTTTCGTAACGGGTGACCGGCGGGGTGAGCCGCATTTGCGCGTAGCGAATAACAGCCCAGGAATAAGGATGTGACCTACGACGATTAAACGTCAACATTATATGGACTAATCTTGGAATGAAATAATTATGTCCTTATTTGATCGAATTGACACGTAATCAACCAGTTATATTTAAATTGTTGATTATTAAGTATTATTATTATGTGAAAAATTTGTATCTACTTACTATCTCAAATGATTATTTGGTTTACTATTACCACTTCTTGTACTAGAAGAGCGTTGACTTAATGTAATGCTTAAAATGACGCTCCAGCCTTGGCTTTGTTAAAACTATGTTTGAACCGAAATATTTTTTTTTTCATTTTCAATGGACTCATGTCTTTCCATTTAGCAATGTGGTTTTCAGTATGTAGACTTCACATACACTTGGCAATGCTGTGTGTGTACGAGCACATGAACTGAGACGATTCACACATTATTTCGATGAATCAAAAACACTTTCCGAAATTGGATCCTTTGTGAACGGTTACCACGTTACCACGTGTTATTTCCATATCGAAACCATGTCAAGGTTGAAGGTTTTTTGACTCTTTAATTGATCAATATTTAATGCCACAGTTGTTACATCGATTAAGGTAGATAGATAATATTGTTTCAAAATATTGGTAAAAAAACCGGCCAAGTGCGTGTCGGACCACGCAAAACGAAGGGTTCCGTGCCTATTAAAAAGGTCGTATCGTCATAGAAATTTTACGGCACTTACGTCCTTTTCTTTGAGGAAGGCAGTTTTTCAGCAATATCTCGAAAACCTCTGAACCGATCTTGTTCAAAACAATTTTCGGTGAATGAAATGAATAAGCCCTATGTCCATGAATTTTTCCATATTTTTAAAATACACCGTTCAAAAATTAGGGGGGGGGACAGAATTTTAGTGACTTTCGGGGCAATTATCTCCGACTGTATTCACTTAATCAAAAAAAATGCTAAGAAACTTTATATTTATTTTGAAAGGCCTATCGATTGATGTGCCACACGGGGGGTCACAATGAAATTTTTTTTTTTGACTTTTAGTTTCATGTATGTAGTGCACCCCTAAAAAAATTTTTTTTTGTCATTTTAATTACAAAACTATGTAGCGGCTAACAAAATACACCTATACACCTTATAGTTTTCGAGTAAAATGCCTGTGACATACGGACAGACGGACAGACGGACAGACGGACAGACAGACATGACGAAACTATAAGGGTTCCGTTTTTGCCATTTTGGCTACGGAACCCTAAAAAGACTTTGGTACTTAAATCGTGGTCATCCTATCATTTTTGAGACACGCTGTGTAGGGAAATGACCAAACCGGGTCATACAATTTGGGTTCGCATCTTTCCTGTGGACATTGTCAAAGTTAAGAACTACAAGCCAAAATTTAGGTTGGATGAACGAAGTATTGTCTTACATATATATTACATTTAGATTTATTTATTTCACAACATACAATTGCACTTAAAATTACAACTAGTAAATTTTTAGGAATCTATATTGTGATCGTCAGATATTAAACAATGTCATAATTATCATAATAATAAGCAATACAAGCATTACGTCAACAAATTATAAATGAGTACTGGACTAAGACCCGAAGGCCGTCAATAAACTAGAAATAAACTACATCAAACAATATTTAAAATATTCGGTACAATTCAGATGTCAATACAATACAAAATAATAAATCTAATTGGTAATGTCATAATACTCATTTATTGAATATAGAGGATTTTCCAATAAAGTTTCTCAATTCTCAGGCGACTTAAATTTTTCGTCAGATGTTTTACTTCTTAATTGGGCTTGCATAATTAATATTTAAGCTGCGGTAGCCTAGCTAGTGGTTCAGGCATGCGGCTGTACAACGGCAGCCGTGGGTTCGAATCCCGGCACGTACCAATGAGTTTCTCGGTACGGAATATCATTTGATATTTATCGTAAGCTTTTCGGTGAAGGAAAACATCGTAAGGAAACCTGCATACATCTGAGAAGAAATTCAAAGACGTACGTGAAGTCCCCAATCTGCACTGGGCCAGCGTAGGGACTACTGCCCATTCCCTTTCATTCATGAGTGGAGGCCTGTACCCAGCAGTGGGACGTATACAGGCTGATGATGAATTAATATTTATTATGCAATAAAAACATTATTTATCACATACTATAAACCAGCTAAAATGCGTTCAGAAAGTGGCAGTAATGACCAGCATTATATCAATAATATTTATACAAATAAATTACTTGTCTGTGGCTGTAGGTAATTTTGTACATATTTTTATTAAGATGTCGATAATAATAAGGCGAATTGTAAGTTCTTACGTAAATTCAGTACAAATACTGCTCACGAAAGTCGCTGTAAGCAATATTTGTACTGAACTAAGTAAGTATCTTACAGGTATAAAATAAAGGCCGCCTAAAGTAACTTTCATATTTCGAAGCGTGGCCAGAGTAAATCATGACCAACTCGATTTTGTTATGGACATCTAGTTGGTCACGATTTGAAATCTAGTCGGCCATGGCGGTGCAATGGCGGTTATTCTAATGGTTCCCGAACACATCATTGAGAATTTATTATATGTGTGTAGATAAAGTAGTGTATGCAACTGTACATAATTAGGCCTTAAAACACTCGTGTGATCCTATTACGAAACACACTCGTGATTTAAGGCCTTTCATTATGTACAGTCACATAAACTATTACCTACTGAATGCACGTAATCTCTTAACTATTGACCACGGGAAAGTCGAAACTGCGTATGGGTACTTATTGTGGTATAGGGTGACCAAATTGAATAGTATATATTTTTTATGTTAGTAATTTGGAAAATATGTAATAAGCAATATTGCTATTGGAGGCTTTGGTACCACCTTTATCAAGTTTTTCTGATCACGTATCTGATGCATTTCCATGAAGTCTCAATCTTTATATATTAAAAGTACTCTTTGTCTAGGTCTTTTCCCCTCTGTGTTCCCGACGACGACTAGCTTTTCGAGGCTGTCGTCTCCGCGTCTCATTATGCATCCAAAGTAGCTGATCACACGCTGAGATACACATTTAGTGTTTAATCGGCAACATTTATCATACCGGAATACATCAATATACACATTGGCACGATTCAAAATTGAATTTTCTGACGCAAATGTCAAAACGTCAAAGGGTTAACCAATTCTCACACCTCAACATCTGCCACAGACTGTATGTACATAGACAAAATGTATCATATTCATTAATTATACTCTCAGTTGATGATTGAATGACATGTGACAAAATCGTAATCACTATAAACTGTCGTTGTGACAATTGTATGTAATTAGTTTATTAGGGAGTATCTGCGCCAGATGATCGTTTGTGAAACGCTTAGGCTCTCAAATGAGCTGGTTAATAAATCTGAATAATATTATAATTGGGTAGTTTCCACATGTTAAAATTGATAACGCAGTGTTGCTAAATGGATAGTAAACCATCAAATAAATGTAATTAAGCATAAATTATAAAATATAATTCAAATGATAAAAATATACCTTGAAAGTTTAGAAAAAATATGCATTTTTTTTTATTGTCCAAATGTAAATTTAATGCTACCAATAGAATCCTTACGCTTTTATAGAAACAAAATTGTATAACGACTATGGTCTTAATGCGTTTAAGACCATAGTCGTTATACAATTTTGTTTCGTTCGTATTTCGCGACCGAAACAGCAATTTACTTGATTTTCCATACAACGATTAGTACAAATATCACTCTGTGACGTCATGATTTAATGTTAATCAGTACGAAACGTTTTCGGCTGCCGCCAGCGAGGTCCGTCTTTAACTCAATTTTTTGGGTATTTATATTCTTTAATTGTAGTCGCGCCCATACAAACATTTGTTTCTCTCTAAAAAATGGCATCGTAAAAAAAAATTAGGACACAAGCCTATTATGTTATCCTTTGACATTTCATTAATAATTTGAACGTTTGAATTTCTTGTGGAACATCAAATACTTACTTACATTTTTTTTAAAGAAGCTGTTTGCTACTGCTTCGTAGGCACTTCCATATCAACTTCTATCAGGGTTACACAGTTGATAATTATCAACTTCTATCCGTATCCTATCCTACTAATTTTATAAATCTGAAAGATAATATTAGATAGAGACTTTCGTCCAAACATCTAAACTTTCGCATTTATAATATTAGTAGGAGTAGGATGTTTAGATGTTTGGATGATTGTTACTCAATCACGCTTAAACGGCTTAACCGATTTGGTTAAAATTTTCACTAAGATAGTTTATAGCCTGGATTCAAATATAGGATAGTTTTTATCCCGGGCACACGCAGACGAAGTCGCGGGCGGAAGCTAGTGTTTTAATATAGGTTATGGAATTATAGGCACATACGTGCCAAATTTCATTAAAATCCGTTCCGCCGTAAATCATCATCATCATATCAGCCGAAAGACGTCCACTGCTGGACATAGGCCTCCCCCAGAGAGTGCCAAATTGACCAGTCCTGCGCCACCCGCATCATGCGGACTCCCGCGACCTTTACCAGGTCATCAGTCCACCTTGTGGGGGGCCTACCCACGCCGCGCCTTCCGGTAAGTGGTCGCCACTCGAGAACCTTTCCGCCCCAACGGCCATCGGTTCTACGTGCAATGTGCCCCGCCCACTGCCACTTAAGTTTAGCAATTCGGAGCGCTATATCGGTTATTTTGGTTCTGCTGCGGATAGCCTCATTTCTGATGCGATCACGCAGAGAAACTCCTAACATAGCCCTCTCCATTAGCCCTTTGGGTGACTTTGAGCCTTCTTATGAGGCCCATAGTAAGCGACCAAGTTTCAGTGCCATATGACATCACACCAGTGATGACATATGCTGCCGTAAATATTCTACTAATATTATAAACTAGCTTCTGTAGCTTTATCAAAACCTACATCTAAACATCCAAACTTTCGCATTTTTAATATTAGTAGGATATTGGTACTTGTGTGGAGTCGCCTCCCCCCTCCCTTCCACTTTTCTTCCTGTGCGTATCGTAAGAGTCAACTAAGGGAACAGGGTTGAAGTGTGTTGTGGGAGATGGGCTATCAATCTAGCACTGCGATATCACATTTTGTCGATCTTTTATACTTGCATTTATGGTAAAAGTGGCACTGGAACATAAGCTTCATCTGCTCGGCCTACCGCTTTGAGGAATAAAGGTGTGAATCTATGTATGCATGTATGCTGCCTACCTCACTGAGGAATAAAGGCGTGAATCTATGTATGCACGTATGTATATTGGTACTATTTAGGACTAATTCAGAAGGTGTAAATTCTGGGCCGAAACCAGGGATGCCCTTTTACTATTCTAAATGTATAGTCAAAGACAGATAAAATTTTACAAAACCGGTATGTCACGAGTTGTCAATAAAACTTGAAAAATACGAACCTGGGCCTTTTCAAAGAATTCCTAATACGAATGCACATACAAGCACGTGTTAAGTTAAGTGGTTGATAAACGGTTAATATTTTAGTAAACAAAACACATTTCTATGAATGTAGCGCGCATGGGCTGCAAGTAAATGACCTAAGACGTCCTGCCATTCACTAGTTTTTGCTGTTATCAATCGTAGGCATGGAATTCAAACGTGAATCATCGGCAAGTGGCGCCTGGCGGGTCTTGGACGGGTGCGAGCGAGACGGCAACGCGTACCACTATTCGAATTTAATTGACTGGTTACGTACTTGGACCCCGGCGTAGGGACGTAACTGAGAACGATCGACTTTCAAAAATCCGATAGGAATTAAATTTGTAACGTAAAATATGTCCTGAAGTACTACTGCAATTGCAATGTGCTGTGCTATCTTTAAATGTTTAATTTTATATACACGTGAATTAGCTTTGTTTACAAATGTTCCAAATTTCAAATTGATAGCATTAGTAGTTCCTGAGATATTTAACATTGAGACAGACCAACAGACAGATAGACGGTTGGTCTGGAACTAAAAAAAACTATGAAAATGAATGTACTTAGAAAGTAATAATGTATGCAAGGGGACCAAATAATATTACCTACGTATAAGATGTTGCGAGATCTCGATAGAGCATGATTATTACATTCGTGCTCTGTCGATTTTAATCGACAGAAATTCGTCACCTTCATAAAAGTGTTAGTCACATGCCGAACTTTGTGATAGATCAGAATTAATCATAGTTCTGAGTAAAGGGGTACCTTCCACATTGCACTAACTAAGGATTACATATTTAACTGCGATGACTAATACATCGCAGGTAAATATGTAATTATTATGACTAAAAACCGGCCAAGTGCAAGTCGGACTCGCGCACGAAGGGCTCCGTAGCATTATCTATAAAAATGAAAAAAAACACGTTTGTTGTATGGGCGCCCCCCTTAAATATTTAGTTTATTCTGTTTTTTAGTATTTGTTGTTATAGCGGTTGTTATATTTGTTTTAGTAGGTGTTGTAACAGAAATACATAATAAGCGAAAATTTCAATTGTCTAACTATCACCGTTCATGCGATACATCCTGGTGACAGACGGACAGACAGACAGACATACGGACGGACAGCGGAGTCTTAGTAATAGGGGTCCCGTTTTTACCCTTTGGGTACGGAACCCTAAAGAAGGCGTCATTAGCGTTCAAAGGGTTAAACGTGTCGAATAGTAAATACTAACATACCGAACCCGAACCGAACTTGTTGGCATCAAACTGAATTGCCTTCGGTAATGTTAAAAGAGCTTAGGCATTCGAATATTTTCCATATTCAAATATTTAACAAAAGGAAATGTAAACACCGTTTCTGTATCACAAATAGTTTGCCCCCTCCTTAGAGATACGTGACTAGTTCGACCGACCTGCTTTTATTTTCATTCCCAAGTAAAAATATCGACACGGGTCCGTCACTATTTCCGTGGCATGTCGGCGACAAAAACACGTCGTGTAGTGGGGAGTGGAGATTAAGGTCCTCCTAAAATGCAGTCGGCTCTAACCCGCACTGATAGAAAAAAAATGGGTCTAATGTAAAACGCACCTTAAACTAGTAGAGTTAGAATCTAGAATGGTATGCGGAAGATAAACGCGTCCGATGCATACCAGCGGCATGCACTCGAGCTCCCAAAACGGAGTATCGTATGGTATCGTAAACAACTGCCTCATGCGTAGAGCTGTGCTGGAGAAAATGCCGCTAAACTGCATTCTTACATGCTCATTACGTATTTATAGGTATTTGAACGTTCTCAAAAATAACTTTTTATTTTTAGTATTCTCCAATTCGAATCATTAACGGAAACTCATCAGAAATGTGTACAAATACTATATTTACGGAAACGCAACAAGTGTTACGTAAAACATGACGTTATTATTTCATCAATAAATAATCTACAACACAACTACGAGGTTGATGTTATAATTATGTATATCGTTTGTTAATCAGCGTGGACGAAGTAGGTAAACATGGTGCGCATATGTGCGACATCCATACGAGACTATTAACCTCAATTTGAATAATTTCAATGATGATATAAACAAATGCCTTTGAGTGGCTCGACGGGCACATTGCTCCGCATCCGTTCGTAAGGGTCACGTCAAGACCCGATGCACCGAACAGCTTTTGACGTAAGCTGATTGGGTATGCGCGCGCGCTGCCCTGCACGGCGCACCCTTCTTACCCACGTGTGAAGATAGATTTATAACGAGCGTAACGGAAACCATAAAACGACTACACCAAAATACAAACACTACGCTCCAACATTAATACGATAACAAAATTTTGATACTCACTCAAAGACGGAACTGCATTTCCGCCTTCCTTCCCGCTCATCGTGTGTGAAAAAACTTAACAGCACCAACAAATATCACCTCTTCTTCGTAACAAACATCATCAAAATAAGGCACTTTGTTTATTTACAACGAGTTCATTGACTGACGTAGTTTACGCACATTTTAAAAATAACATATCAACAATGAAAGGTGCATGGGAGCGGGCGCGAATGCGCGTCAAGCGGCTAGCTTAGCGTCGCGTCGCGCGCGCAGGTCGACTGCATCGGCAATGAGTGGCGCGGTGCGAGCGGTGCGGCCCTTCCCGGATACCGGCAACTAGAGATAGTTTTTAAAATAGTGAAGCCAACGAAACGTGTGCACCGGCCGAAAGCGGCAACCACTTTGCCCCGAAATATGTCACTTGCTCACGGAGAACGCGCCACTTCTACCGGGACCGGAAAAAGGCACGCTGCAAGGAACGCCACGACTACCTACCGCGGACACCACTTTAAATAGTCAACGACATCTAAACTTTACAAAAAACATTCCCGACTTGCACCGCCATCCACCTAGAGGAGCGCGATGGGGTCTAGGGATGTCCGAACTCGTACTTTGTTTTAATGTCGAGCGAACCAATCAAATATTTTTTGTAGTCTCTTTATTTGTGGATGTACATCAATATCGTTTTGCCTTTCAATTATTAAATTGCGTATTTACTTGCACACCTTTTCGTAACTGTATTACACCGTAGTATAAATACGTTTGTTGTTGAACAGTTTTATAAGCACTTAAATATCAAATATATTTTCGACTGGTGTAATTTTTGTCGCGTTAACTAAACTTGCTATTAATAATAGCATTATCATAATCGGCGAAGTCAAAAGTCATCATAGAAAAATAATACTTTTGAACAATAGTAACTGAAGTGTACACATAAAATGAGTCTGAGTCTGACATAATTTATAGTTTATTTGTCTTTGTAGGTTAAGTTGTTGTTTAATTGTTTGTATTTATAAAATTTAAATAAATATTATTTTCCCCAGATAAAAAAATAGTTATATTTATAGGTAATATGAACAATATACTCGTAAAAGTATCCATGTATTGGTCGTATCGATTAATATACCTAATACATACATATATACGCGTTTCTAAAAGTTTTTGCACCTCATTTCAATTTTACATGCTAATTAGTTGATCAAGAGCTATGAAAAAGGTTTAAGTAAGTATGGAAGTTTAATAAAAAGTGTACTAAGACTGCTTGGAATTAGATAGCAAGCAGACCCGACGCGCGACGGTTATTCAGTTGTAGTGTTTAGCAAAGGTATTTTGTACCGTCACATGACGTTTAGCTTTACCTACATGCGATGGTTTTCTTCTCCTACTTTGGATGCACCCGAACATCCGTTCGAGCAATTAAAAGAAACGGATTTTATTCAAAATTAGATTTTAATAATGTTGATTCTAATATATGCAAAGTGAGTAAAAAATTGGGACATGCACCCCTCAACCGAGGGAACCCCTAGCAAGCTGTCAGTTTGTGACGAACTCGCCTTCGTAACATTGTCGCCGATTCAAACAATTATGCACCACAATGGAACAATACCCGCCGCACAAGAAAGACAAGTTTCTTTAATAATGTAACTATGAAGTGATTGACGCTTTCTCCCAACCTCCCAACCAACTCGGGAGTTAGTTAGTTACATTATCTAGGATGCTAATTCGGTTAATTGTTAGAAACTGAAATAAACAAACGATTGCTAACTGCCGAATTGTACAATACTCGTATTATCTATTCCTTTGTGTATCTGTCGAGTAGCAGTAGCCACCGGACCGGACTATGTAAACGCAAATAGGGACAGAGTTTGCACCTGTCTATATGTAGTGTTCGTCATTCGTCATTAGATTATTTTTAATTTAATTTAAATTCCAAACTGGCCTAAATTGTATATTTTTTTGTTTAAATTAACTTTAAGTTATTGACTTTATAATTACTAATATTAAGCTAAGAATTTACTAACAATAACAATCCATGTTGGTCTCTGAATAAATGAATTGAATTGAATTAAGCATAAATTAGAAAAGTAAATTAAATACCATCTCCTGAGGGGTAATCACGTAACGTTTCGAATGCGCGTTAGGACAATTTAACTGTAATTTTTCCATATGGAAATAGTTATTTACGATACAAGTGCAGAAAATAGGAAACTCGCAACGAGTGGCGATAAATTAAAACACGACCGAAGGGAGTGTTTTAAATCGACACGAGTTACGAATTATCTATTCGCACATGTATCGTACAACGTTTTACAGTACATATGGCTCTTTAAAGTTTCAACATATGCACGGAAAGTGCTCATTTTCGCACTAGTGCGGAAAAGTAACACTATGTGTACTGTAAATGACATTTAGATCTACCTGACGCGTGTACAATGCGTTACGTGATCGACCTGCTGGAGCTGGAAAGAATTTTTCCCTACAATCAAAATACACATAATTTGAATTAAAAACTGAAAGTTATTTCTAGCCATTGATGATATGAAAAAAAAAATTGATTCGTTTTTGTAACATACATTTTATTAAACGCTGCTTTCACAAGAAGTAATCATGTAGATGTAGGTATTATCTAAGCCTGAATTTAACTATTGGATAGTTTACAAATAGAGTATATTCGTCAATACAATTAAGTAATGAGTAAAACATACATTTCGTTGAACGAAATAAATATCGCCAACAATATTTGAAACTAGTACTCGTCTATAGTGACCTCTATTGGGTATACACAAAAGTAAGTAAGAAAATTGTCTATTTACAAGTTTAGTGTTACACATTACTTGATTCCATGTTCTTGCTATAGATGGCATTGAAGTCCCATATTCAGCGCCATCTATGTTACACTATGAGGACTACAGACGAGCTTTCCCTGCGCCCTTTAAAAAAGCTTTCGCGGTTTTCATCCCCCTTGGTAAAGTTAACAATGCGCTTCTCATTGGCAAAGTTTTTTAAAGAGGCGTTCCCAATGAGGGGGTGGCACGGGTACGGCCCTTATTTAATACATACATAATACTTTGATGGGTACGATGTCTTGATTAAATATGTCGTAATCGTAGAAAATATTTCACATGTTGATGTAAAGCTTGAAGCCACATCAATAATCCTATAGGAACGGAATATAACGTTACTCTTTACCAAAAATACAGTATGTAATAATGTTTTTCTACTCCTGTACTTTTATCTGTCATTTACATAGTCACGAACACTAATATAAAGACATACAAAATAAGTTTGCAGAAAAGTCTATACTCTATTCCCCATAACAGCACGGCACAACCGTGCTGTTATGTCGCCAAAACGATACGCTTAGCAGCCACACGCTTCTAAACCTATACATTAGGTACTACCAACTTAACAAACCACTGAATGTTTTTACTTTTTAGAAATTTTTGAACTAAAGGCATTGCTGCTAACTTAGGAAAAACCTTTATTCTTAATATGGCAGTACTGGCAAGTTGACATCAATTAAAAACAAAGTTAACCATAGACACCCATTTGTCTCATTTTCATGTTTCCCGAATTCCCGGTTATTTTATAAATTGTTGTTTGAGTTTGCGGCCGTTGTGTTTGCTACAAAATAGTTGGTGTTTCTCAAAAGTAATAAAAATGGATGACGATGAAAATATTGCTTCTACACCAGAAGAAATACACCGGCAGCCCACAAGCAGTGACCGAAAATTTGTTGCCTACTAAATCTCGGCACCTATACGACAAAGTTTAAGAAAAATTTATTCTTTGTTTAATTTTGCATTTTATTCCATAGTAGCTAGTCGTAGAAAAAGTATTGTATGCAACGTTGTATAACTAAGTCAAAAAACGCTCGTGGCGTCTTTCTTTACAATGTTCGCCTTCGGCTCACATTGTAACCCACGCCACTCGCCTTTTTTGACCTCTCTTATACAACTGTTGCATAAAATACTATATTGCACATGTATGACATAGGGCACAAAACAGCAGCAGTTCGTTTTTTTTTGCTCCATAGCTTTAGATACATACTAGCTTCTGCCCGCGACTCCGTCTGCGTGGAACTCGTGTACATCGTAGCTCTATACAAACTTTCATCCCCCATTTCACCTCCTTAGGGGATGGTTTCCGGGATAAAAACTATCCTATGTCCTTTCCCGGGACTCAAACTATCTCTATACCAAATTTTGTTTAAATCGGTTTAGAGGTTTAAGCGTGAAGAGGTAACAGACATACAGACAGACAGATAGCCAGATAGACAGACACACTTTCGTATTTATAATATTAGTATAGAATTATGGATATGGATTGAGCTTAAGATAATTATGTAATTATGGTCCTTCGTTCCGAACTTTATAATAGAAGAATGATAATGAATTCCTGTTATACCTCATTAGGGACATAGCTCTCGCAGAAAAGTTCAAAAGAAGAAAAGGTACCTACAGAGAATGTTTTTGTTAGTTCTACGGGAATCAAAAACTACCTTAAAAAGTTCACGGACACATCATTCTGAAAATTGTGTGATTAGGCACATAAAAAATGCATACATTTTTTTGTCCGGCCATGGACGTACTGCCACATCACTGTTTAGGCAAATATTGTGCCGCCGCTGTTTCGTCCAGGTAAGTACCTATGTATGTAATTTGTTACAAACTCAAACTCTCCTCTTGTGGCAGCACGTCCACAGCCGTATTGTGTCACAGCACGCATCATTCCCCTCATGTAAAATTGAGGTGGCCCTTTAAGCTTTTGCTGCGACACTAGGAAAAATTGTAATATACCTAAAGTGGCACAGCATGTCCGCCTTCATTATAATCCTATGAAAATTTGTCGCCCGTGGACGTAGCGGCAGATTTGTGGCGGTGAAGATCGCCGGCCATAGCCGTAGTGCCGTATCACGAGGGTCTCAATTTACGCCTGTGGCCGTACTGTCCGTGAACGTGTTAACACCTATTATTACTGGTAAAAAATTGTAATTCGCTTTCTTGTTGCACGTGTTCATATCTTATATTATTTTTTTGTAGCTGTTGGTTTTTCAAACAATAAATAAATTACATTTTTATTCACACATACTTTAACGGTTTACATTTGATTTTTTTTGACATTATCGTCTGTTATCGCACTATTTCTTAACTTTAATAGCATACTAAAGAAAAGTTTTAGTTATTTCTAATAAGGAGATACTTGTTTATCCTATAATTTTCTTATTAGTATCTTATTGAATTTGTTTAGATCGTAGCAAGCGTAAGTTATCATTTGAGGGGTATACTGGGTGCGGGTGGCGCAGGACCAGTCCTTGTGGCACTCTTTGGGGGAGTTCTATGTCCAGCAGTGGACGTCTTTCGGCTGATATCAGTCGAATAAAAACTTAAGATAGATGCTTAGCCGCTGATAGGTGACCAAAAGGAATAATGAAGTGAATAATAGGATAATTTTAAATATTGACTACTTAGAATAAAATCATACAGGTATTTAGCCAACACAGCCTACCCAAAAGCGCGAAATCTTAGCTAACTATGCAACTTTATTACATCGAGGCAAATGAATTAAATCTTGTATTGGTGCCATAAAATGCAAACTTCCAAGCCCCATTCTACCCTCTTGTGGTATTAAAAAAGTTTACCATTTATTGTTTCCTTAAATTACAAACCAGTATTTTGATTTTTACTACCCACTAAGAAACTTTAGAACTGTCTGATAAAGAAAATGTGTCCCCACATTTTAAGTTACCGCTTTTAAATACATAAAAAGTCGGGATACTTTTTTAAGAACTACTTATGATAAAAAATGGTAGTAAAAACCAATTCTTTTCCAATTCTTAGAACCAAAATCAACCAAACAGCCAAGAACGTACTCCAGGGGGGTCTATTCAATCTAGCACTATAAGTTGAAATCAGTTTTGTATTTATTTCCGGTGCCCTCTTCCACGCGCACTGAGCTAGATCAGAACATGTGCATAAAACACGTTAGGATCCCATTGGAATGCAAAGTGTATGTCTCAAATTAACTTCCAGTTGGAATAGGTAAACAATTTTCACTACTGCAATGCAAAAAAGGGCTAGAGCGCTCAGGTAGATGGTAGAGTATAGAAAAATAAATTATATTATTACCTTTGCGATCACTTTTCACTATATTAGGGCAACCAATTAATATGCAATAATAAATATTTTACACAGTCTAATTGGCAGCAATTAACGGCCACTGGGGCACATTTGGGGACGAGATTAAATTGGCATTTTATCGGATCATACTCTCTTGAGGTAGAACATAGACAAATATGTGAGTGTATTACATAATGCCCGCTTTTCGTAGAGATTACTTGTCTTGCGAGTTGTGTACTCCTATGGAGTACTTATTTAGCAAAGTGCTGTGGCCTCACAAAGAAGATTGGCGACCCTGATGACTTCCTTGCCCCATGTAACTAGAGGCGGAGGAGCATGTAGACTTCCTAGAACGGCTAGGACTTCTTGTCCATACCTAATTTTTTCGTGTAACTTACAGTTGCTGTTATACCGCGCGCCGTTGACAACGCCGTTTGCGATCGGCGCCGGTGCCGGCAGTTTTCCCGCGTCGGCGCCATGCTGCGTCGCCCACGCCGCCGCTGCCGCCGCGGCCGCGGCCGCCGCTGCGCAGACGCTGCAGTCTGGAAAATGACAGATCAAAAGGTAAATTTGGGGCTAGGAGAATATATCATAATTAATAAATATGGGTGCACCTTTATTATTTTAGCTCAATTTATAGCTCGTTCATTACAAAAATAGGCACTCTATACCGAGTCGGTATTACCGACCTACACTATCGTCATAGCAGTCAAGAACAATGTAGACGGGTAGACTTTGTATAGAATTTATATACGATATGAAGACTTCTTATTGCTCTTCATGCAGTATGGAATCAGAAAGAGTAAGGCGCATCCTTGCGCATTGAATGATCTATGAGTGCGATCTGCGATAAGTGTTGAAGATTTGAGGCTTATAGCGATATTTTGTTTATTTGTTTAAACTTTTAAGCACAAGTCACGGACCTAATGCCTTACGGCATTCTCTTCGAGTCGATAAGAAACGTGAAAAGAGCTACAAAAAACCCTTTATCCATTTTCATAATTTGCCAAATATCTTTCTTAGTCTATTTAAGTATGTATTTAAACTATTGCACCCGACACAGAAATGTACAAATGGCGAGCTTAATTCTAAATGGCAGTATCTACCAGCTAACCATTGGCCTAAACAGACATTCAAAAAAGGCACATAGAGAAACGGATGACAATATACATATTTTAAGAGAATATGAATAAAAAAAAACAAATGTATTACATAAACATATTATTTGTAAAGTGTTTACTATTAATTTAAAATAACATTAAATTAAAGGCATACATTTAAGTAATGAAATACTGGCGGCGTGTCCATAATAGGTCAGTTTACTTCAAAAACTATTTTTTATTGTGTGTGATTTCCATTGTTTTACAGTTATATTGATAAACTCATAATCTAGTGAAAAATATAGCAAGTATGTATCTGTATCAGATTTATTCTTTAACATAGACCTTTTACTTATTTTTTAGAGATACTTTATTGTATATTATGTACAAAACTGATGCTCTTTTTCTAATTGTTAATTAACATGGTAAGCATGTATATAACCGTTACCGTTCTCAAATAAATTAATTATTTAAATGGATTAGGTATCCTTCGGTTTTAAACCTTATAGCTTAATTTAGAAATTGAGATGTTATTATAATTAACATACATATAAATAATGTCCTGCGCCACCCGCATCCAGCAGACTCCCGCGACCTTTACCAGGTCATCAGTCCACCTTGTGGGGGGCCTACCCACGCCGCCGGTCCGGCAGGACCGGTCAATTTGGAACTCTCTGGGGGAGGCCTATGTCCAGCAGTGGACGTCTTTTGGCTGATATGATGATGATGATGATAAGTAATGTAATGAGCCAGGTTGCCAAAAAATCGAAAACAATCGCTCTGTGTTTAAATAAACTCTAAGTAAATTTATTTACTTTATTTATTGAATGATTAATTAACAAATAGATGCTGGGCTCACCTAGCCAAATAACCTCTAATATAAATTAGCGTTTTTTTTAAGAAGTCAATTTCTAACCTGACCTATGAAAATTGGCTACTATTTTTTGTAGTGTATCATATTTACCTACAAGTTCAGTGCTTTCAAACGTTTCCTTTTTTAAATATAGACAATTTACATAGTGCCTTGGGTTGGTTCTACTTAACCGAGCTGTGTATAAGTCGAGACGTTCCAGATTGAAATAATTTATTAGATCATGAAATGAAATGAAATATTTATTGGCGGAATACAGACATTGAGGCTGTGTATTCTTAGTGACATCAAAACAGGAATTAACGTACCCCATCTTTATGATTCGTAAGATACCTTATGTATCTACCTACACTGTCACTGTTAATCCATCAAGTAGGAAACAAATTGGCCAACATATTAGATCGGAATGGTTTAACCACAATCATAAAATTGCAAATTTTGCAGTAGGTATTTCGCTCACCCTTCATGTACTCGGACGCCCCTCAGCACTGCTCTATCCAGGCGTGTCACACACACTGTTACTCAAAAACATCGATACTTTGCCATTTTTATCGCACTAAACACAATGCTATAAAAATACTACAATAACACTTGCTGCCACCCTTCGATTGACAGCGTTAAAAAAACTTGCGCGTTTATTTTATTATACACTTATTTCTTCTCTTTTCTTTTAGATGTTCTGATAGTGTCACTGATTAAATGTTTATTATGTATAAATTTACAAAGTGTGCTAAATGTAGGAGAAGTGGCTTGTTGAAAGATTGGCACGGGACTGCGTGGTACGTTTTGCGTGGATTTGGGGTGCGCGCGTGGGGGAGAATTCGCTAGTATATAAGTACGAGTACTGTTTGCGATGCTCATGTATTTCATATATTATATTTTTACATACTGCATAGTTGTTATTGATAAACGGTTTCGTTTTTACATTTTAGTTTGCTAATTACCGTGGATATAAAATCGATATTTGGGTGTATAACCTAAGAATGTAGGTACATAACCTGAGATTTCATTGTTCGCATTGACAGAATTTTATGACTACAATTTTGAATTAGCAATACTTCTAAAAATTACATATTTGTGTATCGGGAATGTGATATATCCGATGTTTTTGTATAAGTAGGTACCTGTTTTTTTTCCTAAGCCAGTGTGGTTGCGATCAAGAGTAGTTGTCTATATTTTTCAGATCCCAAATGGCCTATGAGATCTCTGAACAGAATAGGAAAAGAATCTCATATAAATCTAAAGAATTAAAGAAACTAGTGAGAAAAATATTTACGTGTTTTTTGTTTACTTAAAAAGGGTATAGATTAGATTAATTGACTAATGATTATTAAAAAAGCGTTCTTTTAATATTTGGTTCTCCATATTCCACAATATTTTTGCTCCACATCCTACTAAGTGAACATATTTAGGACACTAGAGGAATATTATTTTTGGAAATTTTCGCATATCCTAAACATTTGCATATTTTTTTGTCTTCTTGTTCGCCGTAATTGAGTCCCATTTCATCGGATAGATTAACAAATCAAACAAAGATGCGGTGCTAAGTGCGGACGCCATGTTGGATCTCGCGCACGCGCAGCCGGCCCGCACATCTGCTGGTCAGCGCGGACACAATGCCCGCACGTTTGACACCATGAGTTTGGGAAAATGCGGACATTTAGGCCATTTGACGATGGAATTATTTTTACGTATTTTAATACCTAACTCTTATTATAGACTGACGAGTTTTCCACCGCGATAGAACCAGCTGACGCGTTGATATACTTATAATAGCATATAAACTGTCATCTGACAAAATTTCAGTTGGGAGGAAATGACTGAAAAAAATTGTTTTTACATGTTCGTATGACCAGCTGACGGACTTTCCACCACTGTACAGTCAGCTGACGATTGTTTTTCGTCATAATATTGGATTAACTATCATTTGATGATAAAATGAATCGGGAGGAAATGACTGTTTTTTTTTTACATCTTTGGGAGGCTGCTGCTGGTCAAGCCACCAACAGAGCCGCAGCTGACGTCCACGGGGCTTCATGATACAACATTCTTAACCTTCTCACAAGTTATGGCACGGGAGTTGATTGGTCACGAAAATCTGTTGCTAGCTCGCGGACCATTATTGAGACATCAAGACAGATAAACACTAATAGATTACATTT
Source organism: Epinotia nisella (assembly GCA_932294315.1). Taxonomy (NCBI): domain Eukaryota; kingdom Metazoa; phylum Arthropoda; class Insecta; order Lepidoptera; family Tortricidae; genus Epinotia; species Epinotia nisella. The sequence goes on from OW028681.1 coordinate 17,571,678, forward strand.
AGGTAATTTAGTACCGGGGTAAGTTTAACATAGTTCAATAACTGTTATTATTCAGTTAAGCTCGATATAAAGTGGTTAATTTTGTTTGGAAACTGTGTCCAGCTAAGAACAAGCCCACAGCTAAGCAAATCAAATCTAGTATAATAAAGTATTAAGAAATATTTAAAAATCGAAAGAACAATAAACTTGTCAGTTCACTACAAATTACGGTAGGTACAAGAACAAGACTTCTAGTGTCTTAATGTTAATCTCTGTTTTTTGGGGAAAATAATACTGTCAGCTGAAGAAGTCAATGTAATAGCGATAAACGGCTGATTTAAGAGTTCCCAGGTCGCTCGACAAATGGGCTCCCTATACACACGTAGTTTGGCGTGCCAGGATAACCTGAAAATTTGTATACAGAATGAGATCCATTATATCTAGGTTAAAACTTTTATATACAGAATGGGATCCACCCTAAGTCGGAAACTAGTTTCTGTTGCTAGGAATATTAAAAGTAAAAATATAAAGATGTTTACAATTAAAAACTTCTATAACTTCGAGCGTAAAGTGTCCGATTGTAATGGGATTTGGGGGTTTTTGCATTTGACATGATTTTCGTCTTACCCTAGTTCATTCTTAAACCAACTCGCTCGGAGGCTTTACTGAGGTCATCGAGTTTCCTACTTAAGTCCTCCATGGTCTCAGCTAAGACTACTATATCGTCAGCAAACCGAAGGTGAGTGATGTACTCGCCGTCGATGTTGATGCCTTCTCTAGTCCAGAGTCTTGAAAATATCCTCCAGTGCAGCGGTGAACAGTTTTGAAGAAATAACATCTCCTTGCCTGACACCCCGCTGCAGCGGAATAGGTTTTGAGTTCCGGTCCTGGAATTGGACTGTTATTGTGGCTTTCTCGTACATACACCTCAGTAGTTCGATATAGTGGTAGTCTACTTGGCACCGCTGGAGAGACTATAGTACAGCCCTGATTTCGATCGAATCCCAGGCTTTCTCGTAGTCTACGAACGCTAAGCAGAAGACCAAGTTATACTCCTTAATAAACGTTTTTTTCTTTTTCTTTTTTTCTTTTAATCTTTTGTATAACCTGACGGAGCGTATACCTTCCTATCTCCAATCTTTGCGTGCGGTTGCACTTTGACTTTTATCATAAAGAACGTTAATTTTGCATTTTCTGAAGAACCTGTCCTGCTCGCCGTAAAATTAGTGGTCACTCTACTCTCGCACAGCGTTGCACCCTGCAACTTGCCTTGCCTACCCCAATGGTGGTAAATTGGACTATTTTTTGCAGTTTGCCAAAAACGAATGTCACGGGATTGGATTCACTTTGTTATTCTTCCAGAGACAAATCAAAAATTCAAGTTCTAATTCGCAAACTAACCAGAAACTAAGATAGTAAATAGTTGAATAATATATGAATATTTTACAGGTATTGCCTATGTTGACATTCACCGTGATTCGATTTAAGTTCACCGTGCATGAAAAAACATAAAAATTAGATGCACCCAAATCAATCCATAAAACATATAAAATAACCATTCAAACAGCGATAAGGTTTCATGAAATATTTACTTTTAATAAGCGCTCGGATCAAAGGTCCCTATTATTTTGCAAATAGGGGATATCTGGGACAAAAAAATGTGCAAAAAAACTAATGAATAAAAAGTGAGAGTGGTCATAAAAAATGGAGATCAGAAGCGTGGCAGGGCACGGGTGGACATTTGGACAATGGGCATCGGGATTGGGGAACGGACATTGAGTACTTTGGACAGGACTAATTTGCGGACGTTGATTTGACTGACGTGAAATAATAATTTTTGCAAATTTGTGAAGACTGCAGTTACAAAATCATGCCCACAAACAGGATAATGATTGCCAGAAACTTATTTACTGGGATACCAATATATTTGGAAAATACATTTAGGAACACGAACTACGCACAAAGTATTTGGCAGGTGACTAATATTATTCATTCGTTGCGTAAAGTTAACTTCCATTATCATTTGTAAAAAGCATGACGGAGTGTGACAAAGTTGTATATTTTCATAAGGCTTTCGAGAGGACTCACAATAAAAGATAACAACTATTAGAGGATCATCTTTGAACTTAGTTGAAATAGGTAACTGACCGTTTTCACTTCTAAACTATAGTCATCAATTTTTAATTTCTTCTAATCTGGGGGCACGGCAGTGCCCCGTCAAGTAGAGCCAAGCGAAGCGCATGGGCACTACCTACCTTTTCTCGAAGCCCTTCGTCGTTTTTTTGAATCCTCATAACTTGTGTTTGGAATTTGGATTATACCAGATAACCAAAATTCTCGAAATATGATGTCAGTAATGAACTTATTAAACATATAAAGTTTAAATTACAGAGCTCTTATACTTTAAATTTTATTGATATCTAAAAAACACCGATTTCATCACTGACTCACTCACTCACTGACTGTGATCATCACATCTCTTAGGGAACTTCCTGAAGTCCTAGAAAGCTGAAATTTGGTATGTAAGCTAGTATTATTACAAAAATAACAAAAAAATCCTAATAAAAATGGAACTTGTACCTCCCAACCCCTTAAACTAGGGGATGGAATTTTGTATGAGGCTTCCGCAAATTTTGATGATAGAGGTCTGAAAATTGATATAGGGACTCCTTATTATAAATAATACAAAAACAGGATTTTTAGTAAATCATCCCCACCCATTAAATTAGGGATGGAAGTTTGTATGGGTTTTCCCATTTAGTGGTACTCGAAAAAAATGTTTAAGGGTTTACATTACAACAGGCTAGAAATTACCTCACAAAAAGGAATGAGATCCCACTAAAAACATAACTTGTAAAGTGATTGCCAGGACTCCCTAGCTCATATGCTTTCAGCGTTAAAAAAATATTATCAGATCGCAAGTAGTGCCAAGCTTCCACGGCTCACATCCCGGTCGCCGTATGCATACGGTATGATGATAATTATTAATAAGCGACGGGACTTTTTATCCAAGATGTTAAATTTGTAGAGCGTGGCTGGTAGAGTTAAGCCGTGTGGAGTAGAAAGCTTGGCACTACACACTTGCGATCTGATATATTTTTAACGCTGAATAATGGTGCGTGCGCAGTCGATTGTCTGTATGTAAATGAATTTTATTTATTATATGTCGTTGCAATATGTGGATTGGATGATTTTTGAGTTGTAAATATAATTATGTTTATGATATGTTTATGATATAGATTGGTTTTTCAATATAGTATTGCAGGCTTAATTTAATATAAATAAAGGTAAACCGTTACAACGGTCATGTCAATCAATCACGATAAGGGCAAATCCGTGGAACTGACCCCTCGGTGACCAGCTATAAAAAATGTAAAGCCCGTGCACAATGGGACAAAAAAACGCAATATCAAAAAAACTGACAAAACCCTTATTAACGGGAAGGCTATTCATGACCACTCTCCCCTAGTGCCAATTTAAAAAAAATCTTGATTTACGTATAATAATTAGTTACTTAAAATGCGAAAACTTTAGGCTTGACGTAATTATGCTTTCAGAATACAACTTCAAGAAGGCCTCTTCTACGGCCTTTACTCTAGGTACTAAATTTTAGAACGAAATTAATTATGTAGCTTTGCGTAGGGAAAAGCGCCACATGAAATTAGTATTCTGTGATTATTATTTTAAATATTCCTCTGAATCTCTATTGATGACTCTCTGTTGATCGTGCTCCTAGTCAGAAACTCACCGATTTGCAGGCTCAGTAGAATGGCGAACAGCTGCAGCGACCTTGCAGATATACACTATGACCCTTCCGGAAAATACATCAAATCTATCCTAAAACACTTGTAAAACCTCTTGCGCCATTTGGCACTAAGTGCGCCTTTTGTACTTTTTTGTTGTACATACAATTTAAGCTTCAAATAAATAAATAGCCGCATGATAACATTATTAAGTAATAAACTAGACCGATTTGTAAACGATAGATTGTTTTGTATCTACCGTCACTAGTTTCTAAGATTAAAATAATTTATACTTTGTTTCGCGTGCTGTGTTTACGTTAAGCGTGGTTGCCACACTCAGCCCCAATATTTACATCTTATTTAAAAAAAAAACCTATTTATTTAGTGTTAACAGCTGCTTCGAATTTAGGACTTTGTTGTGATTCCCATTTCTTCTAGAACAATGAGGTCATAGGACAAAATATAATTTATTTTCCGAAGTAGTTCTATAGCCTCAGGCTCGTTCAGGCCGTTTCCTAACAAAATAGCGAAAATCCAATCCGACGTCCTTCCCAGGGTCCTAAACCATCTTCAAACCAGATTTCTTTTAAATTGGTTCAGCGGCGTAGCCGTAAAAGAGTAATAGACAGACAGTGACACTTTCGTATTTATTAATATTGAGTTTATTAACAGTCGAAGTCAAAAATATGTGTACACTTTAGTACCTTGTCACTTTTATCTCTGTTACAATTCATATACTCGTATGGCAGTTCGAACATGACGTTAATTCGACAAAGTACTAAAGTGTAAACATATTTTTGACTTCGACGTACAAACTAACTACGAAAATAAAACGACTGAATCATAGAACAGAAATGTATTATGCGTAATTATATTTTTCGATGACATTTACCACTTCAACCCAAAATTTACCAAACGTTGGACATTTTCTATAAGTTCAATAAACGAATTTGCCAACAGAAAGACAAAACTTACTTAAATTTTTTTCGCATCCTTCAATTAAGCAGACTCATTTTGGTTATTGTCGATATCAAAATACCGGTAATCTGCACTTTTTCTTTTCCATCCGCGGCCCATTTCAGATGTTAGGTATTATATAAATACGAAACCTTTCTTTTTCGTGTGGCTTTTTGCTACTTTATTAAATTATTACAGAAAGGCAATAAACATGAAACAGAAAAGCAAACATTTCTGATTCTGATTCATGCAAATTGACAATTGACAATTTGAAATACCTACGCCTACGTCGCAATTTATTATTCAGTAGGTACTAGCAGACATTTCAACCAGTGTTAGCCAACATCTACAATGCTATTGAGTAACGTTACACCTATTTATTTGTTGTGCTTCAGTCCTAATGTCTACTTGACACCTTATTTATCAAGAGCAACGAATACCGGTATTAAATAGAGGTAAAGAATACCGTAAATGACATGACAGGAATGACAACATTACCTCTAATTCGAATATAGGTATTTTTTTAGCGGTAATCGTTTAACAATTTATATACAGGTATTCAATTTAACCGGTTTTACAATCCTTGGTTTATATTATCGCAGAAGTACTCATTAACCTGACAAAACTATCGCGTGCAAAGCATGTCGAGCTCTACGCAATTTATGTGACATTTGAAACCTCTTTAATACTCAAAATATCAATCAGTAATCGCATAAATATTGAGATAATAATGTGCGATAAACTTAAATGGTCTACATTGAAGCGCACAGCTCTCCCGCGCCTGCGCGCTGCACCCGCAGGGCGGTTGCACCCACGACAAAACTGTCACATTCGTCACACAATGCATTTCAATCACGCTGCTGACGTTTACATACGCGCCCACACTCAAACGAATATCGCCAATAACAAGCGAATTTTTGACAAAACAGTGACAAGTTTAGTCAGCGTGAGTGTTTGTATTTCAATGTTTGGCTAGCGCTTGGAACTGAAGAGGATGATTAGAAGTTTATGAGACGGGGTTTGTTAAATAAATAATGTTCAAAATTTACTTTCTATAAAAGTATTGTTCAGTAATTTCGTACTAAAATGGTAATCGTAATAAAAATGGATTTGAACAGACAATATTTTACTCTTGATTTAGAAATTATTGTGTGAAAAAAAAGCATCTTTTTTTTTATTGGTTACTGTGAAATTCAATTCCAGTGGCAGAATGATTGTGATCGTCGTTACGGGCGTTGTTGGTGACAATTTTTATTTAGAACTCGTGATGATGTCGTCTTGTATGACTCAATTATCATAGCTCCTTTCTTACTAAATTCCTGTTTTGATAAAGTTAGTAGTTTCAATTTCGAAATATTATTTGCATTTGCTTGGAAATAAATCGTAGGCGCACGCACACACACGTATAGTTCAGATACAATAAGCCATTGCAAGATAATTGATAACAGTGAAACAATAACATTTCCAATTTTATCCACTAAATGAACGTTGAATCCGAATAATAAGCATCCAAGTTCACGCCAACGTAGTTAAAACGGTACCTACAGAAATGATTGATCGAACTTATAATTATAAACAGTTTCTCTTACTCTCATCATATCCCGTATGGTAAGGTCGGGAGCCGGCTGGGCTTGAAGGGCGCGGACCCTCATGGGGCGCGCGCCCCTATTGGCCAAACGAGAGGGACGCTGCGCGACGCGAGGGACCCGCGAAACCGCGCAGCCAATCAATTCGCCCTTTTTTAAATAACGAACGCTAAATAATAAAAAACTTGGTCGTTTTTTTATGTGGCCAGTACCCCTGTGCAAAAATAAAGAGGCGGTGTACTTTGCATGTGTATATTATATTATATGTATGTATTGTATTGTCACTTGTTCTTGACTACCAATGTCAAAAATGTTAATTAACACTTGTAGAGTTCATAAGCAAAATTGTGTTGGGAAATGCATTAAAAGGTCATACTAAAGTAAATAAATATTAGGGGCCATTCTCACACAAATCAAACTAGTAAGCTCATTAAGGCTTGTGTTATAGGTACTAGACGACGATGTATATAATACATGGAAAACATCCAAGACTCGGAAACAAATATTCATACTCATCACACAAATATTTGCCCTTACCGGGATTCGAACCCAGGACCTTCAGCTTCGTAGTCAGCGTCTCTACCCACTAGGCTAAACATACTACCTACTTGTATTCTTTGATCTGTGGTCACACAGATTGAGTAAAACAAAAGTCGTCTTTTCTGTGATCAATAGCTAATAGACCGGGAGATACCTACTGACATCATTTTTACTCTTCAAGGGTCTAATTAGGTACGTAATGACGAAAAGGAAAATGATGGTCATAACGCTGGTACCAGCGGCCCACACGCGTGGGCGTTAATCGAACGTGTCGGATAAATTACGAAAGTCAAACGATTTGTTACACAAAAATTCTGGTATTTCCCGATAATCTATGAAAAAAGAAGTAGGGGGTAGCGTAATGCCATACTTCTCCAGCGTGACTTACAACCCGCCATACTGACGAGAACACATTCATTAAAAAAAACCGGCCAAGTGCGAGTCGGACTCGCGCAAGAAGGGTTCCGTACCATTATCTATAAAAACAGCAAAAAAATCATGTCTGTTGTATGGGAGCCCCAGTCCGACTCGCACTTGGCCGGTTTTTTAGTATTTGTTGTTATAGCGGCAACAGAAATACATTGTGATATTTTCAACTCTCTATCTATCACGGTTCTTGAGATACAGCCTGGTGATAGACAGACGGACGGACGGACGGACGGACGGACGGACAGCGAAGTCTTAGTAATAGGGTTCCGTTTGTACCCGTTGTGTACGGAACCCTAAAAACCAATTTTTCTATTCGTCATTACGTAATTAGACCCCTGAAGGGTACTTGGTAAAAATGACCGGAAAAAATGTGTCAGTATCTCTCGATCTATAAGGGCTTCCGTGCGTATAATAGTTATTTACGATACAAGTGCAGAAAATAGGAAATTCGCAACGAGTGGTGATAAATTAAAACACGACCGAAGAGAGTGTTTTAAATCGACACGAGTTGCGAATTACCTATTCGCACGTGTATCGTACAACGTTTTACAGTACATATAGCTCTTTAAAGTTTCAACATATGCACGAAAAGTGCTCATTTCCGCACTAGTGCGGAAAAGTAACACCATGTGTACTGTAAAAAATGTTTTGATTGCATGAAATCATATAAGAGGAGACGCCGTTTCTGCGGATTAAGGGTCCAACCAAAAATTAGGCTTTATAGCCCTTAACTTAGACAATGTCCACAGAAGAGACGCGAACCTACATCTCTGTATGACCCTATTTGTTACAAAAGAAATGTATTTTTAAACACACACTACAGTAAGACAATTGGGTTGTTTCCACAAATTAAAATTCATAAAGCAGTGTTGCTAAATGGATAGTAAACCATCAAATAAATGTAATTAAGTATAAATTATGAAATATAATTATAATCATAAAAAGATATGGACCTTGAAACTTTAGAAAAAATATGCATTTTTTTTAATTGTCCAAAAGTAAATTTAAAGATACCAATAGAGTCCTTAAAATTGTATGACAACTATGGTCCTAAACGCAGTATTTCACGACCGAAACAGCAATTTACCTGATTTTCAATACAACGATTAGTACAAATATTACACTGTGACGTCACAATTCAATGTTAATCAGTATGAAACGTTTTCGGCTGCCACCAGCGAGGTCCGTGTTTAACTCAATTTTTTGGGTATTTATGTTTTTTAATTGTAGTTGCTCATACAAACTTTTGTTCCTCTCCAAAAACTGATTCGAATGGCATCGTAAAAAAAATTAGGACACAAGCCTATCAAGCAAGTTATGCGTGTAAAAGCATAATACGGAAAAATTAAATGGGGCTTCGAAAGTCAGATTTTGGGTAATTTAGGTAAAAATAATAAAACAATCGTACCGCCCTTGACCGTAGCTCTTAGGACCCAGGGTCCAAGGGTGGAAAGGTAGGAAATGACCCTACCAGCACGCCAAAAATTTTTGACGGTTCATGTGCCGAACACATATATACATATACAGGGTGGCACTTTACTAATATCTATGCTGAAAGTATAGTGTTATCTAATGAATATTCAATCAATTTATTATAATTTTAAAGCTAGGTTAAGTAATACCAAAGAAACATTAAAAATTAAACGTTTTATTATAGGTGACAACCCTGCCCTGCCGCGCCGCTATAAAGTTACTATTTAGATTTGCACATGACAATGTCATTCACTATCAACTTGCTTGCTTGCCGATTTTTGCACTAAAGTTTAACAAGTCTTATCTCGTAAACGATAAAGATTATTAACATAGTTTATTGGGAAAAAATAAAGCTCTTAGGGTGAACCACTCCCCGATTTTGTAAAAACTCTTCATTCTGTTCCACGCTGTATAAGAATTATGAGTCCAACCATTATGTATAAGAATTAGTCCTAAACTTTGGATATGTCCACAGAAAAGACGTCAACTTAACCCTTTAACGGGCAAAGTTAAAATTAATTCATAATTCAATGCTATTCTGTAGACCTAAAAATTATGAACCGTAAAAAAATACAAAAAGATGACCTTAACAGGTAGTCATTTTTGCTATGAAATTTAGAAGTTTCCCTATAAAGGGTTAAATCTCTGTATTACCCAAATATACAGAATCTTATAGGTAGTGTAGTAGCTATTAATTTATGTTAAAATGTGTATTTTTTTTTTTTTTTTTTTTTATCTTTATTTATTAAGAAAAGGGGTTTTGTCACGCAGTGACTATGCCACCCCCATGGGCGAGATCAATGTGCATTATAATATGTATAATTTATCTTAGAGGTAGTACTTAGTTGGTAGGTTTATAGCAATACTTTAGAGTATAGTTTGCATAACATTCTGGCCTCGTCTGACAACGGCGAGGCCAGAATGCTATTACAACTACCTACATTCTTTAACATTAGATATGTCATCTCATGTCGTTGGGCCTCGTTGCGGACACATTCCATCAACACATGTTGGACGTCTTCCACTACATCGCACTCAGGGCAGTTAGGTGAGTCTGTGACGCCCATCAAAAATTTAAATTTGTTTGACGGAATGTGTCCGGAGCGAAGCCTGAGGAGTGTTACTACCTCTTTCCTACAAAGTTGCTTATCAAACCATGGGACTCGAGGAGGCTGACACTGAATTGTTCGATACCATATTCCTTTTGTACGAGATCGCTCATCAAAATATTCCCTCCAAACATGTCTGCACTTTATTTTTACTTTGCATAATATTTCGCTGTGTAAAGGTAAACAATAGTATGGAATTCCATCGGTTATTGCCAGCTTTGCCGCACGGTCCGCCTCCTCGTTGCCCATGATTCCAACATGAGACGGTATCCATTGGATAATTACCTCTCTGTTTAGTGCTTGAAGTTTACAGATAGATTGAAGGATACTGAAGGCTATCGGATGCCCTCGACCAGTCGAGGGTAACCGAGCCAAATGTGAAAGGGCACTTTTAGCATCTGACAAAATAACACATTTGTTATGGTCTAAAGTCTCTATATATGACAATGCTTCGGCTATAGCAATGAGCTCACAGTGCATTATGGAAATTTCGGCATTTATATAAAATTTTGCATGAAAACCTATCTGAGAGTCAATAAATGCTGCCCCACAACCATTTTCCTCTTTAGAGCCATCTGTGAAAATTGCATAAAACGAGCTGTACTTATTTCTTAGGAAATCCGAGACTGTTTTGCATAAGTCTAGTTTGTTCATCTGTTTTTTCGCACATTTAATATCATCAACAAATATCATTATATTGTCCGATAAATCGTAGCTGCTAATCCATTTGTCCAAAGAGTAAATTGGTAATTTTAGACTTGATTGAACAGGATAGGGACTATATTGGTTACTTGTTTCAATGAGTAGTGGTATTTTCTTTCTCCTCCAGTACATATTTTGACATGAATTGCTTAATTCCTCTAAGACCTGTATCGTAACGTTATTGTTGAAGGATTTAGCTCTTAGGTAGAATTTGGCAGCTAGATATTTCCTACGAATGAAGAGTGGTTGAAGGCACAGCTCACTTTCCATGACGTGGGTTGGGGAACTTCGTATAAACCCGCCTATCACCCGCATAGCCTGATTTTGTACTTTATCCAGCTTATATAAATGACTCTTAACACTAACGTCGTACAGGAAGCAACCATAATCTAGTCTGCTGCGTAGGGTTGCTATGTATAGGCGTCTGAGATGCGTAGGATGGATGCCCCATTTAGAACCAGCTAGGACCTTAAATACATTCAAAAATGTTAGTGTTTTATCCCGAGTTTCATTTATGTGTCGACCCCATTTCAGGCTTCTATCCAGCCACATACCTAAATATTTCACGCAATCTACCTGCTCTATTCTACTGTTATTTATACTTAGTTCTACTTTATATTTGTTAGTATTTCTGGGATGCCCTCTAGTAAATACACATACTTTAGTTTTTTTGTGTGATATGTTTAGACCCATTTCTCCTGCCGCGGCATTAAGTATGTTTAAGGAGTCCTGGACGACTTTAACTGCATCGATTAAATTCTTACGACTGGTATAAAGTACAAAATCATCCGCGTATTGTGACACAAATATGTCTCCGAGTTGTTTACAAATGTTTATGGTAGCTATATTAAATAGCAAAGGGGACAAAGGGTCCCCTTGAGCTAAGCCCATTCCCGTCACACGAACTAATGAATTCTGACCCATCAATTCGATAGTCAATTGACGCGAATGCAGAAACGCCCATAAATATTTACAGATTAGGTTATCCACTCCAAGATGATCTAAGGAGTTCAGAAGACTAATTAAGCTAACGTTATTGTAGGCACTGTCGATGTCAACAAAACACCCCACTGTGGCAAGTCCCCTGGTGTAGCCAGTTTGAATTCTAGAGACTAGCCTAGTTAGATTGTCCATGCAAGATCGGGATCTCCTAAAACCTGTTGTTTCGTCTGAAAAATGTTTACCTTTCTCCATGTACCATTCTAGTCTACGAGTTATGATTGTGTGAAATATCTTGCATGGACAAGATAACAAAGAGATTGGTCTAAATTTGACATCCACGTCCCCTGTGCCCGGTTTCGGTATAGGAACTATTCTAACGTTTCGCCATTGTATTGGGACAAAACTACGAATCATGAATATGTTAAATATATTTGCCATTGCCTGTTTAGCAGTATCTGGGAGGTTTTTAATCATAGAGTAAGATATGTCATCAATGCCTGGTGCCGTATCAGATTGTTTTATGGCGTTCTTGAGTTCCCGTACCGAAACCGGTGACGACAACTCTAGGTTGTTATTACCAAAGGTAGGAGCCACAGGTGTAACATAGTCTGGAGCCAAACTACACAATAGGTCTTCAGCTTTATCATGAGAAATGGTGCTCATAGGTCTTTTATAACCCTTGAGCCATTTCATCTTATTCCACATTTCGCTTGAAGACGAAGCACTATCGATACTGTTACAAAAGTCCTGCCATGACTTAGCACTTCCTTGACGCATCACTCTTTGTGCAACACTGACCTTACTTTGTAAAAGAGTCAAATTATCCGGTGTAGGATTTCGTCTGAATATTGCTAGCGCTCGACGTCTTTCAGCAACAGCCCTTGATATGTCCTGGTTCCAGTATGGTCTGGGCGTGAAGTTTTGTTGACGTATAGGATCTTCGCATATTTTAATAATTGGGATAGACTCTTTAGCAGCTCTATCCATCGCGTCAATAAAACTATCATATGCAGATTGCGGGTCCTCGGGTAAAGTAAATTCCATAATCTCCTTTTGCATAGCGGTCCTGTATTTGCCCCAATCAGCTTTTTTAAAGTTACGTTTCCTTTTGTGATTCTTAGACATAGCTATATTGGTTTTTATTTTAATCATTAAATGATCGCTGCCCAGACTTTCATTTAGTACCTTCCAATCAAATTTCAAGGCTATATCTGCGGAGGCTAGAGTAACATCGGGAGACGACTTTTGTATCGTGCCAGTTACCAACTTAACTCTAGTGTGGGTGCCGTTGTTCAAAGTAACATAGTTGTTTTCTAGACTGGAGTCAAGAATTTGGTCGCCTCTTGTATCTACTCTCGTCGACCAATTAGTATGATGTCCATTGAGGTCTCCCGCTATCAGTGAGTTACGGTTAACTAGAGTAAAAACCTGATCCCAATCGCTTAGTGACGTATTGGTTGATGGTGGGCAGTATAGAGATAATACATTCTCAATGTGCTGACAGTTAAGTAATTTAATGTAAATTATTTCTATACGTGGATTTGACAATTGTACGTTGCATCTCTGCGCTTGAATTGACTTGTGAGTTAGGATTGCCACACCCCCATATCCATCGCCACGATCAGATCTAAAGATGTTGTATCCACTTATACGTAGTTGAGTGTCTGGGTCCAGCCATGTCTCGCTTATTAGAGCAAGATGTATCTTTTCCTGGCGTAAAAGCGATTCAAATTCTAAGCGTTTTGGGCGAATGCTCTGAGCATTCCATTGTAATACATTTAATGAACTGTGTGAGTTGTTGCGATCCATAATTGTTTTATAAAATTGAAGCATGGCCAGTCTGTCATATACTGCACTATTAACGAAATTACCCCCTCGACAATGATATTCACGCAGCTCATCATTTTATCGCTCCAGGAACCACCTTCCTCCTCGAACATTTTTCTTTTTAGTTTATTAAGTAACATCTGCCAGGTAATTTGTTCCTTGTACTGCGCCCGTTCTTCTCGCGCCTGCTGGTCTTTCTCGTGTTCATTCTCACTGTCACTCATTACAGACATATTATCAAACAGTATGTCTTCTACCTCTCGTTTTTCTTCTTCTACCGTTTTTCGGATTTTCTCATTTTTCCTACTTTTGCTTGAGCTCTTTTTAGTAGTTTTAGTCGTATTTTGCCGCGTCACACTCGCGTAGCTATCGTTTTCGAGTTGTTCTTCAGGAAGGTCCCTTTTTTCAGCTGTCTCACGAACTGGTGTATATAGGGGCGGATTTGGGCGGACTTCGTTGCCTTGTATAGGTGAAGGTGGAACGTATAATGTCAGGGCTCTCTTATACGAACAATTTAATTCCGTCATTATGTCCCTTAGTTTTCTCTCCTTAACATATACTGGGCAAATTTTGGCCATAGCCATATGACGACCCGAGCAGTTGTTGCAGTGAAAGCTCGTCGTGGCACAGTTGGGGTGACTCTGGGAGCATTTAGGGCAGATTATTTTATTAGAAGGACACATTTTGATCGTGTGACCGAACCGCCAACATCGAGAACACTGCGTTACTGGATAATTATAAGGAGTGACCTTGGTTCTCATATCATAGATATATACATGTGTAGGTAATGATGCCCCCTTGAACGTGATTTTAACCGCTTCGCTCATTTCCCACTTTCCATCACTAGTATTTCTACGCTTTAACCGTTTGACTGCTAGAATTTCCACGTCACTACTACGAAGGTCTTGCATAATGTCCTCTTCAGACAGTTCAAGGTCAACGTCAACAATGACACCGTATGACTGGCTAATTTCAAGCGTTCTGTGGCACTTAAAACCTTTCTCGTTAAAGGTCTTGGATTGCAATAAAGTGTCAGCGCTGATCTCGTCATTAAAATGTATTAGCGCTTTGTACGCATTGATATACTTAACGCGGTTAACACACTGAATATTTTCCTGTTTTAACATCTTAGCCAACCCGAATTGTTTAGGTAATTTCTCCGTACAAGTCACGCATATTTCAATTTTATCTTCTGGTATACTGGTCGCGCCGTTATCGGCTCCCATTCTCCCTAATCGTTTTGCCTTTCGCCCCACTGTTGTCCACACTTCTTCCTGGTTCACCGCCCTGTCTCTTTTTGACGGTCGCTTCGGCTCCATGTCATTCCCGCTCTGTACAATCTTGCTGCTACCACCAAACAACATTATTTCTCTCTCGATATTTTCCGTATTCAACTCATTCTCCTCATTATTCGCTGTTTTATCACAATCCGAATTGTCCTCGCTATCCATTAGGGAATAAAAACGGTTTCATTTGTAAACAAAACAATACGCGCGTCGCGTACGACCTTGGGACGTTCGAATTCCAGGAATCGTAATAAATCGACGCGTCTGTCGCTAACCAGCGCCCGCGCGCAACTTTAAAATGTGTAGGTATGTATTTCCACATTTTTAGGGTTCCGTACCTCAAAAGGAAAAACGGAACCCTTATAGGATCACTCGTGCGTCTGTCTGTCCGTCTGTCACAACCGATTTGCTCCGAAACTACTGGACCAATTGAGTTGAAATTTGGTAAACATATGTAAATTGGTGACTCGAAGATGGACGCGTAAGTTAATTTATGAATTCTGAACAAGGGAGAAACTTTTGGGTGGTAAACTGGTTTTTTTTTAAGTTTTGCAAACTGTATTGTGTGACATATCAAATGAAAGGGGTTGTTGCAAGCATCTCAGTTTTTTTTTTATAATTTTAGCCAAAACAATTTTGAAGTAATTTAGGAAAAAAGACGAAAATTGACCATTACCTCCCCCCCCCCCTTAACTCCGAAACTACTAGACTTAAAATTCTGAAAAAAATATGGAAAATAGTACCTTGGCTAAAGATTACAGGAAAACCTATAAGAAGTTTGAGTAGTTATTCAAAGTGACGGGAAAATTCTCAATATTTTTGTGTATTTTGTATGGAGCGCCTAATGCTTAGAGCATAGCAATTTTACGGCACCCTCACCACGCGAGTTGAACTCGCACTTGTCCGGTTTATTTTTCCGAAAATATTAAAATCAGGGGTGATCATTCTTTATTTATTGTATTTGTATATTACATCTACATTAACTTAGGAAACAAATTTAAGTTTCATCAAAATCGGCTCAGTACTTTTTATGATAAGGATGCGTAATCGTGAAGGCCTGGCTATTGATACGAGCTAGGCGGTTATGGGTTAGGGAAAACGTCTTAAATCCTTGATGGAAAAAACAGATTTCTGATGAATATTCACTCTTACAGTGAACAGTGAACTGAATGTGAATCTACCGATAGATACCCAACCAGCAAAACAGTCGTATAAGCAAAGCTTTTTACAGCTAAAGATCGAGAAATAGTCGTAAAATGGAGTTAAAGATGCCAGATCGTCGTATAAAAGAACTGTACTCAACTCTTTAGCATTTTCGCATTTTGGGCGTAAAACTATGTCGACTAAACGTTTACTCGACATGTTTACAGCGCGTTTACTCAATTATTGTATAAAGGTGTCAAATTTCACTTTTATACCACTGTAAGTTCTAAATTAGCTGTATAAAAGCTTCTAATTTTCTAATTAGCTGCTGAAGAAGTCTTTATAGCACTGTCATTCGACAATGTTCCAGTGGAAGCATTATAATGGTAAAAAAGCTGCTTATATGACCAAATAGCATCTCAGTTACTCTTAAAGCACTAAGTGTTTTTTTAAAGATATCGATTCACTATTACAGCACCTGCCGAGAGAAAGTTCTAAAAGTGATTGTTATAGCACCTACAGCTATTTAAATGCACTTTTCAAGCCATCATGCAGCAAAAAGTTGCATAAATGATCTTTGAAATCTTTTACAGCACAAAACCGCAATTTCATGAGTTTACGTTATATTCTAGAAAATGGATCATAATCAGTGGAAATAACTCAAAAGAAGTGGTGGTTTTCGAAAAAGAGAGAGGATTTATCATATACAATATTGTCTATAATGGCGTCCGCATAGTAATGTAAATGTAATATATTTTCTATTTTTCAACTAAAAGTCGAGTAAAGGTCGTAAGATAGCAAACGTACTTCTATAATGGCGGAGCAATTCCTTTTGATATTATAATTTTATAAATAATTTCTTAATACCTCATAAATAAGGAGGCCCATGAAAATAATAACTAGAAATACAAGGAAGTTAATCGAAAAATAAAATTTCGCATTGAAATTTAGTATGTTACACGAATAATAGCTAACACCGAAAACATATTATTTGAAAGAACATGGCTACCATCCTAATATATAGTTGTTAAGTAGAAAACATAAATATTTTTTACTTACTTCAATTGTTTTCTGGCACAAATCACACATTAATTAAAGCTGCAAATACTTCGAACACTTAGTGCTATAAAGCTCGCCTAGTTGCAATCAATCGACTAAACAGCTGAGTGAATGCAACAAAGTAGTTATCACAGCACTATTAAGTCGAATAAAAGCAATTTCGTTGCTTTCAACTGACATATTAGTCGACTAATGGTGAAATGATTGCTATTATAGCATTAATGGTGCTGTATGTCGCTTTTTCTCGACTTTTATAGCATCATATGGCTCTTAACTCGACTATTTTACGACAATTATAGCATTTTAAGCTGAGTAATTTGTGCCCAAATCGCGTCGAGTAAACGTTTACAGATCTATTACTCGACAGTTTAAAGACCCTTTTCTCAGCTTTAGGTGAAAATAGGAACGTGCTCTCGACTTTTATACGACTTAGTTTTGCTGCTTGGGTATGAACACACTGTTGAGAGTGGAAAAAAAACAAACTGAACACGAACATAAATTACGTTGAATATTTAATCATTTCTCGACATCTTATATTATAATAAATAACTGCATAGCTACCTTCGTTAAACGTCACTATAAAATCTGTAAGTTATTTATAGTGACATCTAGCGGTAAATATTTCAAACTGTTTTCCAGGCCTACCTCTATTTTCTACAAGAGACGAGCACAAACAGACCGTGTTGCTCGGTTCGAGTTGTTTCGAGTCGCCGCTAAGCTACACGGGCTACATGATCCATAGATGCAACACTAGATGGCGCTAGTTAGGCTGTAGTTTTTAGATTGTAACGGTGTTGATGCTACACCACAATGGTGGAGGAACGGTGTTGCTGACTTTTGTTCGCACATTATGTTTGTTCGTATTTCAAAACATGTCTTTCACGGTACTTTCTGTTAAGGAGAGTAAGTCATAATATTTTCAGTTGGCCACAATTGGGAATGGATGAAAATATTAGAAATGCCTGATTATTTTTTTGGTGATAGGAATAACCTTCCTTAGCACCAGAAAAAAGTTTCAGATTTTACAGCTGCGTCAATTTTTTTTGTAAAATATAAACAGTTTCCTCACTTACGTTTTCGGTCAGTTACGGCACCTTCCTCGATCGGTCTCATATTACAAAAAAATATATTAAATTTGTGTGGTAAACTGACACTGGCAATGATATTGACACTTGCAGCAGCAATATTGGTCATTACCAGTGTCAGTTTACTACAGATATTTAAAATTGTTTTTTGTAATATAAGACGGATCAAGGAAAGTGTCTATTTACCGTTCTTGACCCAAAACGTAAATGAGGAAACTGTTTATATTTTTCCAAAATAATTGTCGCAGCTGAAAAATCTGAAACTTTTTTCTGGTGTTAAGGAAGGTTATTCCTATCAACAAAAAAAATATCAGGCATTTCTAAAATTTTCATCCATTCCCCATTGAGGAAGTTACTTAAGTAAAATGGTAAGAATATTAGATAAAAATATGGGAATCTGCGTGGCCATGTCGTTAAGATAGAATTATACTTGGACCGACAAAATTATACATATCGTAATATCTTAAACTACTTATGCGTTAATTAAACCGCCTCACGCCCGCCCAATGTGTATCTGGGGGCACGGTAGTGCCGCCGACAAGACGAGCCTAGTAAAGCGCAAGGCCACTACCTACCTTTTCTCGAAGCGCTACGTCGTTTATTTGAACCCTCATAACTTGGGTCTGGATTATACCAGATAAACAAAATTCTCGGAGTTTGATATCAATATTACACTTATTAAGCATATAAAGTTTCAATTGCATAGCTTTTATAATTTAAATTTTATTGATATCTAAAAAAACCCGATTTCGTCACTGAAGTCAAGTCAAGATTTTTGATGATCAACAGTGAGCCAGTTGATAATTAAAAATCTGAAGTCCGAGAAAGCTTAAATTTGGTACGTAAGCTAGTACACAAGCAACAAGAAAAATCCTAAAACTTGGAACTTTTACCCCCTAACCCCTTAACTAGGAACTTGTATGAGACTTCCGCAAATTTTGATGCTAGAGGACTGCAAAATTATATAGGGTCTCCTTGTTACAAATAATGAAATAATTATTTTAAGGATTTTTTGTAAATCACCCCCCACCGTTTAAATTAGGGGATGGAATTTTTATATGAGTTTTCTCATACCCATTTTTAGCCTTCCCCTCCACCCTTTACAGTGGTACACCAAAAAACCCTTAAAACAGGCTAGAAATAAACTTACAAAAAGGAATGAGATGCCACTAAACACATTACATGCAGTGTAAAGTGATTGCCAAGATTCCCTAGCTCATATAGCTTTTAGCGTTAAAAAGATATCAGATCGCAAGTAGCGTGAAGCTTCCTACTACACACGGCTTAACTCTACCAGCCACGATCTACAAATTTTATATCTTGGCTAAAAAGTATAGACTCGTCGCTTATTAATATCATCATAAATTAATATCGTATGCACGCGGAAGAGTCTATGCGGCGACCGGCATATGCCCAACGAAGCTACACTTTTTAACCAAGATGTAGAATTTGTTTAGAGCATGGCTGGTAGAGTTAAGCCGTGTGGAATAGGAAGCTTGGCGCTACCTGCGATCTAATATCTTTTTAACTAAAAGCTATAGTAAGTCTTGGCAATCACTTTACATATAATATTTTTGGTAGGATCCATATTTCTAAGAGATATGAGGCAAACATTGATTTTGATCGCTAAATGACAATACATAGTAGGTATTGCCTAATTATTGTATAGGTACTCGATTTGTGTTGAAATCTTAATTTTTATCATAAACTTGGCGATAAAAAATCGTGCCTTCATACCTCGATCGCGAAGAGCCCAAAAACAATTCGGAAAAATATGCAAAAAAAGTGACTAAAAATGCGTGCATTTAAATATACAATTATAGGGATTGTTTTAACCAACCGCATCGCTCACGCCCGCCCGTCAATCGCCATATATCCCCATAGCCTTCAGCCGAACCTACACAGCAGGCCCAAATGACTATACACACTAATGCAGTTGCACCGCATTATCCCGGCAGGGCGAGGGCCGGCTAACGGTCCCCCGTGTTTCGATTTCGTAGAGCATTTCTCCGGCCAGTCCCGTTACCCGCCCGGGAAAGTACTTTTGTTCGAAGCGCGAGCGCGCCATCGCCATGACCGCCGCGCGGGTTCACGCTATTGAGTCTACTTCACTATTGAGATTGAGAACAACAACGCTATGAAAATTGCCTTTCAAAAATTGCTCTAAACGGATGACCTGGAGTTGAACCTCGAATGTTGCTCGTATGAAAGGCGCTGGAAATTGTTGTTTTTGACAGTAATTTCTACAATTAATAATTAATACGAAATATTTAGGGCCAAGCAGAGGAAGTAAATAACTTATTTATTTAAGTATAACATACTTAAACGAATATTCCTTATATTTCTTTGACTGTCGAAATTGGCCAAGAACATTTTTCCTTCAGCCTCACTTAATTCAGCTTCGCTATTCTTGTACGGTTCAATAAACTTTTTAAAAATGTAAAAATAATGGCTAATAAGTTAAGTATTATAGTTTGCAAGTGATACACCTTACCATGAGTGCAATGACTCTGTAAACCTATTACGATTAATCGGAAATGGTCGTGGTAACCCAAGGCAATCATTATTTCCTATCGCAAAGATCTAATACCTAGGTATAATGTGAATCTAAATAAAAGCTTCGAAGTTAATAATGTCTCAACACAATATTACCAAAATTCTTGCAAACAATGATTCCCGTGTTGTCATTTCGAAATAAGAGAATGTTGAGGAGCATGGGATTTCATAAAATGTTATTCATACGGTTGTGCAAGCCGAGGTCGATGACTGCCGTATTTACTTTATAAGCCAACGAAAGTTCGGGCAAACTTCACGAAAGACTCGACGAAAGTGACCACGTGTGTGGTTTTACTTGTTTTGCGCCGTGGTCGAAACTTGAGTCATTTGGAGTGAGTGCGTTTACGGTAGCCACGAGTTTATAGTTAAATAAATATATTCAAAATTTAAAAGGATTATGAAATTACTTAAAAAATGTTGCATACGCAAGCATATTTTTTACATTTTTTTATAAGTTTAGCAAATATATGTTAAGTTGAAACAAAAAGCAGTTGACAAGTTGTCACAATGTCAATATATCGCAAACTAAGAACTTTAATTAAGAAATTGGCACGAAAAATCCTTTTAGTTCATATACAAAACTGCGAAATATTGATGTTGTTATATATCAAGATTTTTATGTAAATCTACTTCAGCTCTCCGTCCGTTTATTTTATCTGAACACCATCAACGTCACACCATAAATATTTGTGCAATATTTGTAGCAGCCATTTTCATGTTAAAGAAGCGACAAAAAATGTGGACATATCCAAAATCCCTCGAATAGTTTTTGTCAAAAAGCTTCACGATAGGAATATTCCACAGCGATGTCGGGCTAGGCGGCGAGCATTACGCAGTGGGAAGTAGGGTTGCCAAATGAACTCTGGCATTTTGGGACGAGCGAAGCCTCGAGTAACGTTATAAAAACTATTAATAAGTATGTTATTGTCATATTTACCTACCCTAATATTGCCTGCCATTGTAAATATGACAATGACATACTTATTAATAGTTTTTATACAGGTTATAGAACAATATAATTTTGCCGTTTTTTTTTTACTTTCCATTAAAATAGCAGCACGAATTTGAGCGATAAAAGACTTAGAAATTATAATATTTAACATTAAGATTAATCATCATCAGCCTATATACGTCCCACTGTTGGGCACATGCCTCCTCTCATGATGTTTAAGATTAATACATGAAGCTAATAATAACTTTAACCTGCACTACTCAGTTTAATGCATTTAGTACAACAGTGCAGTACATGTACAAATTTTCATAAAATGTATAACTGCAAAAATACTTTTACTTGACATAACTAATCAAAGGTAAGCAAAAACCGAACACTTTTATTTTCATACTCTTGTCTTGAGTCATCAAACGCAAATATCTCGTATCGAATTCAAACCAGGTCAAGAAGTGAACATAGCTTTTATTCATAGCCGAGATGTTTTACTATATCTATGATTTTTTTCTATTTCTATTATCCTTAGATAGAGTTGTTTGGTGAGTTTTCATACGTGCACACAGTACAGTACCATAACATTGATTTCTGACATAATTATATACCAAATATGTGTTTCATCGACTTTAATCGTATTATCATTTCCTACGTAAGCTGCCCACAACCATCCTACGCCGTCATATATTAATAAAATATATCCTTAAATAAGATATTGCATAGTTTGATGGTAATTTCTGTGTTTTTGGCTCGTGTTAAGAACAATTTTCACAATTCGATGTTAAGAGGTCTAGATTACGTCTACAATGTAAATACTCACTAAAAATGTTAACCATGGTTTCATAAACTAGACCAGTAGATTGCAGACGTTAGCGTCTATTTCATTAAATCATATTGAATTGGAATCGGTATTATTGTATTGGTCCAGTCTCACAAATAATTATCTTTAGGAAGATTAGTAGATGAGATTAGTTGAGTTAAATTTCAATTTAACTTCGGTGCAATGTGAAACAGGTAGTAAGTAGTAAGCAAATACTAAATATGGCGCCGGCAACTGTCGTGTCGTGAACTGTCAAAGGAGAATGCCAAAATAAGCCTGGAATGTATAGAGATGTCCAATATTTCAAAAATAAAGTCGTAATTGAATATGACTAAACACATTAAATATAAGTTAAGAAGTCTGCTGAACTCCGGAGTAATAAACACTAATTAATTAGTATATTACTGGAACATCCATTCATCTTGCTAAAGTAACGAACATCTTGCATTTTCTTAAATAGACGGTAGTGTCATCTATGTAGTTCTTATGTCACATTAGAACATTTAACATTCACATAGATTTTAGCGACATCTATTGTATTTTTTATGTCAACGTAACCTTTTTCATTGTAAAGAAAAATCTTAATAATAGCAAAGTATTAGGATAATTTTTGAAGGAGTTTTCGAAAACTCAATTTTTTTAGCATATTTTAATATGTGATTGGGTCTTGTAAATATCAAGCATTTCCTTGTATAGCCGGTGGGCATTCCCCTTTCATATACTAACAGGTTTTAACGAACGTAACTTTCAATGGTCTAACTGACCAATGGTTTGAAATAATTGAAGTTTATAAATCTATATATGGTAAGTAATATTTAGCTACTTAATTACTCAGGAGATGTTGCTGTTACGGTCGGCGCGTGGTCGGAGCAAATCATACCCTAGTTCCCATAGTTTGTATAACATGTCCTAATTATGTTTGTTTTGTTTCATGCGTGTATACAGGGTGGGCTCTGTAACAGGAGCAAAAAATTCAACGGTAGATTATTGTGAGCAATTATTTCCAAGTGGTTTTAACTGTTTTTTTTTTCTTCAAAATAAGTTTACGTGGACTCTGTTCTGGAGTGATATAAGTAACTTTTTTATTATAAAAACATTAAAAAATAGAAAAAAAACCACAAAAATATCTTTTGAAAACAAAAATGCAAAAACTAGTATGACTCATTACATGATGTTACCTCAAAATCTGCATTGACTACTGTGCTATGATCTTGTGATGCCAAGATACATTACTTGGACGTCATAACTTTAGATCAAAAATTCTCCGAACTAAAAAAAATTAAAGAAATCTGGACACGATGGGTTACTGCACATACTCTAAGGAAGCGTCCTTTTAAATATTTGCTCTTGTTACAGGGCCCACCCCGTATATGTGCTGGAGGTGTCCCCTGAATTTTCCCCAGGCTTGTTTTCTAACGCGCATTCTGATGGCTTTATTGGGTCCGTCCTATGAAAAAACAATCCAATTCAAAAAAAAACTTGAGGAATCAAAATGTATGTGGACTAATAGTTCAATAGAAAAAAGTTTTGTTATCAAACCGGTGTCTAATTACCCTCAAGACTTTGATAGTGTATACGCGCGCCATAGTTAGCAGTTGGCAGTGGTAACCCTGGCGGGCAGGCTTGCGCGGGTGACGTAATCGCGCGGTTCGATACTCTCGAAAGGCAGCGGGGTCGTCGGCCGCTAGACGCGCAGCCTACCGCTCAATTAAACATTCCGCACTGCCTTGAGTACATGGCTTTTGTCGAAGTTTTACATATTACATGGCCTGTGCAAACATGGTTATTTCTGTATAGTTCGTTGACGTAAAGAGTCACTTTTATGAATAAGTGGTGTATTACCTATTCAACCTATTGTAACAAATTAATAAAAGGCATTTGCAGCTGTAATTCAAAAACACAATGTTCAATGGCAAATAAATAGTACCTACCTAAGATTCCGTTTCGCTACAGAATACAAACATGAATACAGTTAACTCAAATAGATTTATTATGCCTACTAATATTTAATAACACGTTTTGGAAATCATCAAAATGCATTTTAACAAAAATATACGTGTTGAAAATAAAGTGACATTCGCGATGACTAAATTCGAAATATGATATTGCAAAACGTATTCTTATATGCTCACACTACTACACAAGTGCACACACTAAACACACACACAGCTACGTCAGAAAGGATTTGTGTTTGACACTACAATAATCAAGATTATTTTAGTTTGATTGTACGTCCGATGAACTCACTACTAGTGCAGAAAATGTACAGTATGCAAGTCATTGTCATGCTACTTCAGTCAATTTCAGTACTCTTTGTACTGTGACCGACTGAAATAGCAAGACATGTTCGTACGTTTCCGTGAAAATACGATGGAAAATAATTATGCACTACATCTGTAAATGATATTTTTTACTAGCCACGACGATGGCAAACGAACGTTCTGACACCGCAGCCAATGAACGCCTGCAACTCCATAGGATAGGAGTTACATGCAAGCCAGTGGCGGATCCAGGATTTTGGTTTGGGGGGCTTCAACCCTATTGGGGGCGGCTTGACCCTACTAAAATTACATTTTAGCTTAATGTAAGATTTTTTCCGCAAGGACCCCGATGCTTTTGAGGAGGATTTTTAAAAGAAATTGGTATGCATTATAGAATCAATAACACTGGCAAAACTTGATTGATCAGTTTAAAAGAGTGCGAGCTGCCGGGAATGTACAGCTGAATGTTGAACATACTCGTACATACATATAATGTACAATCTTGTCTGACTGAAAATAAAAATTTATAAGTGCATCTGTTCGCGGATGCAATTGACTTAAATAATTACAAATTTTGTGGTATCATTGAAATATCATCATATCGTTGATGGCGCGAGGCGCGAGTAGTATATCTATAACGTGCATAGAACCTTTTTTAATTGAACTAAAATCTAGTCATTATTCTAGCGTTTCAACCTCCTCACTTTCGTAGACATACTTTTGAAGAATTGGGCGTAGTCTTTGATAACGTTTTCGGATATTTGTTGGATTTCCGGTAAACTTATACCTAACCAGAAACGAAGACGAAATCTGCAGCCACTTCTACAAAAATGTGACCACGAAAATCGCAACAAACGCTCGAATCATGACGGTCGTGCCAAGTTACTCGGATGCCGTGTCCTGTCAGATATGTTTGCTGGTAACTGTCTTGTTCGTTAATATTTCGGCAAGCCTAGGTATGTATATTGAAAAACTGATCCACTTCCGTCCCCAATCCACCATAATCCAACATAGCACATCGACGCGCTAAGCGATCGGTAAACAAATAAATAATGGGCAAGTGCAATAATGAGAATAACGAGTCCAAGTGAGAGGCGAAGGGCCCGAGTTACACAAGGGTTACAAAACTGTGGCAATGAACGCGGGTGAACCTGAACCTTGCGAACCGCTAGTCGCCGGGGGCGGCAGGGGTCCGCAACCCGCGCGAGCGATGCATGCCTTTTACTCGATTGCAGTTGTCATGTCACAAATATATAGGTGTGCGAAATATTTCACTTTAGTAAATGTGGAACTCAAAAGTGAGGTTCAGTATTTTTGATATTTCACATTTTACTGATATAACTTAAGTAACATACCAGTAATTTGTCCGCTTATTTTATTTCTGTTTTGTTCTCATATCCCGCACCAGCTATAATTATTTTCTGTTTGACCTAAAGGTTGACTGGTAGAGATTGTATTATGGCATTAAGTTTGCCTTTTGTATTTTTAACTTGTTACCGTGCAATAAAGTTTAAATACATAAATTTTTTTTGCAGAAGTTGTTGACTTACCTAAGATTACCTAAAACAATCCTGACCTATATATATTATGTATTAGCGAATATACTTGTGAAATGTCCACTCAAGATGATATCGTCGATATAATGTCACTTATACAGAAAAATCGCATTATAATATCTAACTTTAAATTGTACCAAATATAGTTTTGAAACATTACCAGTTAATCGACTAAGACTAACATACTAAGCCGTCTTAACTTTTATCTCTGCTTGATTTGTGAGCTCCTTAAAAACATTAAACCAATTTAAGTTAAGGTTGCAGCAAAGGTGCGCTACCTCTGCATATCGTGCGCAGGCGCACGCGGAAACGTCGCAGCGATCAGCGATCACTGCGCCGGCGGCCAGCTATGCGGAAACACGCTGCACATCGCGCACCAGACACGTGTCACTTCACTAGGGCCTTATTAACAATTTTCCCCTCGATCCATATATCTCCTCACACAGGCTAGTCGGGTGCTCGATATTTGGTTTAGTTACCTACCCTGGGAAAAGAGAGAAGAATCATACTGGGCCAAATCAAGGATGGTTGGTCACGGCCCTCAGCCATGAGAAAACAACGTCGCGGATTTGCCTGTGTTCTTTGCAATACGCGGGCGAAGCCGCGCGTGCAGTGCGTTATACCTATGTACAGTAATTTTAAAGCTACTGACTATCATGGAAGCGCTGGCATTACGCATAATAAAACCCAATGGCAATTAGTGCCCAACCATAAAATAGGTTTTATTGTGGCCACATTTTACTAAAACGTCATTATTACGAGCCTACGCGTCTAAATAGCACTGCGGCGCAATATTGGTAGCGAGTTCTAGGGTCTGTAACAATAAACTCACCGTGGCCTCCAGCTATGCGGAAATACGCTACACATCACGGGCTCATCGACACGTGTTACACATCATCGGGCTTGTGTTTGACAAGCGCAACAAGACTATAGACATGTAGACGGCCGGTATAGGGTGAGTATCCACTAGCGTTGTGCGAGGTTGCGAGGCGGTGAGCGAGGAAAACATATCTCACGCATCTTCCTGTTGATAGATTTCGTCCTCACACACCGCTCCGCTACCTCGTACAGGTCTGGTTGATACACCTTCACTGGTTTCTGGTTGAGCACAACTTTTAGCCTTAGCAGGATAGCCTTGTGGGTAATGCCTACGAAACTGACTGAATGCTGTTAAGGGCATTTGCGCAATGAGCACGAATATTTGTTTCTTTGAACGTTTTCTAAATATTAATGTCAATTAGATATAAGGTGCTGTTGAGTGATCCATATAATTATATCCAGCATATTCCGGACAATATTTAGAAAACAAAATGAAAAATGTGTGTTATGTATGAAAGAAAAGGAATTAAAATAGAACCTAGATTCATATAATATGTTATACTCCTTAGGACCTCATGAATATGCTGGTAAACTACTTCCTTTAGGCTTCGTCAAGCCCAACTCGTTCACGTTCACAATTCGTCCGCATTCGCACTTCGTCCAGAGTCCTATCTCGTCCTCATGCCCTATTCGTCCGCATTTGGATCCTTGTTGACGAGTTGGAAATGCAGACGAAATAGGAAGAGGATGAATTGGGTATGTACCTATTGGTAGTATGCGGACGAAAGGGGAATTTGAACGAGCTAGGAAGCTGACGAAATGGAAATGCGGACGAAATGAATCTAAAGGAAATTATTTGGATTCCTCCCGAGTGCCTTGTATATTGTTGTGTAGTACAGTCAGCATCACATAATTAGTAGTAACACATCCTTACTACTTCAGTAATAAAGACGTGTAGCTAATGACTGTACACTAGTATTATAGATGGTCGTCTCCTAGAACTTCATCGCGATTTGAGGTATGAAAACCTCGGCCCAAACCAAACCTTTATACACATTTCTTTGACGACCACTTTGGCTTAGTTGGTAGTGACCCTGCCTACGAAGCCGGGGGTCCCGGGTTCGAATCCCGGTCAGGGCATTTATTTGTGTGATGAGCACTAATATTTGTTCCTGAGTGTTGGATGTTTTATTTATAGGTATATAAACTTTATTGCATAAAATACAAAAATGTACAAATGGCGAGCTTAATTCCACATGGCATTCTCTACCAGCTAACCATTGGGCTAAACAGAGACTCTGTTTTCTATATATTCAAGTATTTATCTTTAGTATATAAGTATGTATATCGTCGTCTAGAACCCAGTACAAGCTTTGCTTAGTTTAAGACTAGATCGATTTGTGTAAGATTATCCCCCAATATTTATTTATTTATTTATTTGTCAGCTTTACTGTGCTTCGACGTTAATCCAACGGTTAAAAATTGTATTTATTTATCACATCCGGCTTATTTTAACCTTAAGAAAGTATTTCTAATATCTATTTATAATAAATATTCTGTTGGCACAGAATGTGTAGCGATAGTAACTGAAAAAGAGTAAATGGAAACAGTTCCCATATGTTATCACACCCAGCCAGGCGTAGGGCACTGAGTGACCACATATTTTGAATACTGTTTTTTGGAAATTGTGAAATCTTTATTTACAAATTTAAGCTAATAATAAAAGCTACACAAATAAGTAATAAAATAAAGTGGAAGTTAATTCAAAAAATGCTCAACATCTACGTACATACTACGCCTGGAAAAGGGTTAAGTTAAGAGTAAGTTTGGTTTCGCAAGCCGGGCTCACGCCTGCATCTAGATCACCAACAATACCCTATAATCATCAAATGTTTTCCTTCACTAGCCCTCTCTCTATTTTGTCTGTTCTTAACCGACAGCAAAATAAAGGCTATTTATTATTTTGCATGTTTATTTAAGTATAGTACGGCGCGGCGGACTGTAACGTTTATTTGTACCAACATAATGTGACCCGTATTCTGCAAATAAATATTTCAATTCATTTTTATTTCAATGTTCGTTAGCCACATTCATACTAAAATAAATTGCATATGAATGCATGCCATCGAATATCCTATAAAAAAAAACGTTCATAGCCAACAACATCCTGACCATCAAAGGTTCGTTTGCCACTTTAATACAATACAAATTGCATATGAATGCAAGCCATCGAATATCTGTATTATGCAAATTTGGCATTTTTGCGACTCCCGTGTACAGTTGCGGCGGGTTGAGATTTTCCACGAGTTTCAACGTTCATTACGATGTATGGCCTATAAAAAAAACGTTCATAGCCAACAACATCCTGACCATCAAAGGTTCGTTTGCCACTTTAATATAATACAAATTGCATATGAATGCAAGCCATCGAATGTCCGTATTATGTAAAACGTGGGGCATATTTGCGATTCCCGAGTACAGTTGTGGCGACGCGGAAGCCTTTTTGCCGCCATGTTTTATTGATCGTCCCGACTCCCGCGCAGGCTTATTTATACGCGACCGTTACAGCTTCCTTCGCCGGGCTTTTTATATTCTTTAAGAGACTTTAACTTTACCGCTTAGAACTTAGGTGTTTTTTCCTTTAAGACTGAGAAAGTAATAATCGTAGTGCTTGTGATTTACAACTTTTACAACTCGCATGATAAATTAAAAAAACAGTGAAATCCAGTTATTACTTACACCCAATTACTTATGCCTTGGATCTTGACTTGACATGTTCATAATTATTACTTAAAATTGTATTAACTTAATTTCAAATTAATAGGCTTGTGTCCTAATTTTTTTTTACGATGCCATTCGAACCAGTTTTTGGAGAGGAACAAAAGTTTGTATAGGAGCAACTACAATTAAAAAACATAAATACCCAAAAAATTGAGTTAAACACGGACCTCGCTGGTGGCAGCCGAAAACGTTTCATACCGATTAACATTGAATTGTGACGTCACAGTGTAATATTTATACTAATCGTTGTATTGAAAATCAGGTAAATTGCTGTTTCGGTCGTGAAATACTGCGTTTAGGACCATAGTTGTCGTACAATTTTGTTTCTATAAAAGTGTAAGGATTCTATTGGTAGCTTTAAATTTACTTTTGGACAATAAAAAAAAATGCATACCTATTTTTTCTAAACTTTCAAGGTCCATATCTTTTTTATGATTATAATTATATTTCATAATTTATATTTAATTACATTTATTTGATGGTTTACTATCCATTTAGCAACACTACTTTATCAATTTTAATTTGTGGAAACAACCCAATTGTATGTATTTTCAAATGGGTATTATGAGTCTTGTGTAACTCGAAATAAATGCTATCATTCATTTCATTCATTGTTTTAAACTGAATGAAGATATCTAACGGGAGATATATTTGTTTTCCTATTGTGTTAATATTGTTATTATGTTCTTTGATTATAACGATCGTGCATACATGTACATGCGAATTTATACAGTAATAAAAATATTATTATTATTGCACTAAAACAAACAAACGCAGAACAATATTAGGTGTAATCAAGTATAACAGGTAGCAACAGGTGGTTTTATCGCTAAAAAGTGATTTCATCCAGACAACCTTTGGGTAACACTGCAGGACATTGCAAACAACAGAGTAATTTCTTATCATGAAATAAATTATCGTATCTTACTTTATTGGACACTGATGTAACTTTAATGTTCATTAAACTATGGAATTGGTAACGGTATATGTAATGCAAAAATATCTTTTGAGTTTTTTTTCTACATTCTGTAACTATTCATAAACAAAAATAAAGTAATCAATGTTACTTTGGAACAGGCCAAAAACTATTACATATGTTCATATGTATTGTCATGGCGTGATCAGCACTCAATGAGCATTTTACAACCACGATTTTGTATCGTGACCAGTTCTAAATGAGTCAATAACAATCGATCTAGAGACCAATCTCCCACTTTTGCTTCCTATTTCAAATTGATATCAATTTGCGTGGAGTTAAGTCGGTTTGCGTGCGCGAAACACATTGACATCTGTTTGAATGCGAAATATAAGTGTCAAATCGACCCCTCGTGAATTGACAGTGATGTCATCTTGTACCAAAATTTGTTATTCGAAATGCGTTAAGTCATAGAAATATGACACTCATGTCTAAGAATTAACGCATTTCGTATAATCGTAACAAAAGTTGATAGATAATGGACATCAAGGTCATTCCGAAAATGCATTTATCAGAATAGTCACAAAATGCACATATGACTGGCATATCACAAGCTTTTATTAAAACAGCGTGAATATAGCCTCAGACGCCGCACCGCGTAAGATTCGTGAGCGCGTGTTGTGTTGTAGGTACAAACGACATCAACGGGCGCGTGAACAGAACAGATACACGACTTGATAGTTGATACGTTACTTACCTAAGTCTAAGTTATTAATTTCCTATCTAATAGTACTCGTAAAATTTGAGTCAACTTCCCTATTAATATAATGTAGGGAAATTGTATTTAGGCACAATATTATATATTCTTTATTATATTGTAGTCATGTTCATAGTACATTGAGGTGTTACAAGTATAGGGTGGTAGGTACATGACACCCTGTAAGGGCACTCATCGTTTGTGGTTCTTATATCTATATTCATATAACTAGATGTATCGAGAAAATTATTTATACCATAACATATTGAATTAATAAATTACTTAATTCACGTTAAATGTTTACTAGGTACTAGCCCTAGGAAATATTGTTAACTGAACCAACAACTTGTGTAATATACTGACAAATGTACCAACCTATTGACAATTCTCAAATGATGTAATTTCCGTACTAAATAGCATTTATCCAAAAGCATGTCATTTTTGAACCTCGCCGTTGACGCACGATGATGATTCATGCATAACGTTCAGATTTTTCAGACAACGATTTTGTTGCTAATTTGTTCTCTTGAAATATAACAAATGAACGTACATTTATAAAGGCACGCCCACACAGACATTCTGTAATTTGACAAATTATTACCAATTTTGGATGAATAGGTGATATCACCGACGATCTGTCAATTTTGCTCTTTAAAGTGTAGGTAATGATCCGTATGGGAGAAATAAATCATACTTATAGAAATGTTATAACAAGATTTAAGTTTTAAGTTCCTTTTTTTTTCACTTAGAATGTAACTTGTAACAAAATTGTAATTTGTAACGGGTTCCCTGCGATATACAGTCACGGACTTTAATCGTTGAGCCATTTAGGTGTCAACTAATTTTGTTTTTTAATAGTTAAGCTATAAATATTCAGTGAAAAGAGAGCTCTAAATGGCTCAACGATTAAAGTCCGTGACTGTACAGGCGAAAGTGCTGAAAAGATATTAAGATATCATGACAGAACAATGTTGAATGTTGCCCTTATTTGTACTCGTTATATTCTCCAAAACACTGGCCGCATTACGAGAAAACTGAACATTAATCAACATCCACGCCAAACAATATACATCCAGTGACAGCCAGTTTACTCTAATTTAACTTGGTTATCATCCCGTCCCACTTCTCCACGCTCGACTATGCGCTAGCGTAAAAGAGCGCGCAAAAAAGACTATTCACGTATCAATTCAATACGCCGAAAACGTGTTCCGGAATTGAGACTGCCTCGTGTCAGTGAGCGCAAGATGGCAGATTCGCGCCAAACGTCAACAACCACGCCCTATTCCAAAACGAGATATGTGCCCCTTGCTTTAACTATACTTACAGCATTTCAGAATGATTCGGCCGAACAGTGAGGTCGTCGACCGCGCATATACTCGTTAAAAGTAAAACTCTTGATCTCGCCATTATGTACAGTTCGAGTTCAAAAACTAGTATACATTTTTAAACTGTATCTCAACGGAATAGGATCTTCCATTGTATACATATTTATGAAGTCACTGCACAGCAGTAATCTTGACGATTCTGTTTATACAGTTGCGGCTATGTTTAAAGTTAGCAAGAGATATTGAATTGGTATTGAATCTTTAATTTATTTATATGTACCACTTTTGGTTTTCAGTAATTGTTAACAGTCACTATTAAACATTCAGTTCTTCAGTTCATAGTCCATACATAAAGGTGTACTTACATATACTTTGTGATCCCATTACATATTTAAGTTATTTGTGTTAATATAAATTAGACTCTTTCACAATCTTCTTTCACATTTCAGATTGTTATTAGTATTATGCTTGATAAAGAAATGTAAATTAATATATTTCTTCAAAGAACTGTATTAAAATATGTTTTTAATAATTTAGGTTTTGTTACTTTGCCTAAAGAAATAAATACAGGAATTTACAGACACTAATAATGTTTTTTTCACTGTACATAAATACCTACGTTTTTAAGTATCCGGATTTGGGTATATTTTGCATATATGGGAATTCTTTAGTATTTTATGTAAGACAAACCTTCAGACGTTAGAAATTAGTAATAGGTTCAGTACTATAGAATGATAAGACTTTAGGTCTCTCGATTGTTGTTACCCATTAAATAAAACGAAAGAAATGGATTTAATTAGGTAACCTTCATAAATCATTGTGAATATTAGAATTAGAATAACTGGTCGTGTAACTTGCCTTAGTTCAGAAACGTGTGTAGTTAGCACTATGTAATTTGACAGAGGAAATGTATATTTTTCTCAGTCTACCCGCCCTCAAGGGCCGATAGAAAAGTCGGGACGAGATTTATTTATTATAAAATATGCAAAATCCTTTTTTAAATAGTTTTATTTAATCTTGGTTGTATTTTGTTTTGTTTTATAGGCATACAAAGAAAGGTTTATATAATCAGTGTTCACTGTTTACTTTCTTTAATTAAAACAAACTTTAATTCTAAAAATAGTACCGCGAATCGTCAAAGATTTTCATTTCATTAAAAGTAAAGCGAGCCGCGCGGATGAAAAGTGAATCAGCGTGCGGCCACTGGCGGTCGTTGACCTGACAAATTTTCGTTTCGTTGTGCGCTCACGCAGTTTTTCCCGCCACCACGTGCCGGTTGAAGCCGTACTTTGGGCTGGGTAATAGTACGATTTATTGTGTACAAATAACATTGTTCTGTTTCATATGCTTAAGTAATTGAAGGGATGTTTACAAAAACAACATAAGTGACATATTTTACGAAATCGAGTTATTGGTATGATTATGTTCGTCTATGAGGACGCTACAATTGCGCAGTAGACAATGTTTAATTAGGATCACGTTTGCCCAAAATGACCGCTTTATATCTGTAAAAAGGAATTACTCAGCTCTACGGAACTTATAGTACAATAATAATTAGATTCTCCTATACATACATTTATGTATAATTTAGGTGGAGTACATTTGGTAATAAAACGTTTTTACTATAGGAATGTAAATTGTTTTTGCACAAAAATTTCATAACTGTCAATAATTTTACAAAAATAGCATACGTGATGAACTTATTTTTCATATTTTTTAAAGAGATAACTGATTATTAATGGAGTCCAAGATGCAAGCGTTACTCTATGGCCATACCTACGCCTGCACAGTAAATGGAAGGTATTGTTTAAAGAAATATTTTAGGAGAAATTAAATTTTAGTCGCTTCCTGTAAAATCGACGCCAAGGTATTTATGTTGTTTTTATTAACATCCCTTCAATTATTATATGATTTATTTTATTTCAGTCAGTCAAGCTGGTCTAAATTGACAGACCAGATCATCTGGTCGATCACGTAATGCATTGTACGCGCGTCAGGTAGATCTAAATGTCACTTTTTGCATGGAAAAATGACAGTTACAAGTCTAAGTATACCATATTTTTTTAGAAACTGTAAATATGACATTTATTTGGCCTCCACAAGGAATGTAAGGTTGCTCTATTATGTACCTACGTACCCGTATTTTGCTTAATCACTTAAGATTTGAAAATTAAAGGGCCGCAATTCCAGTTGCCCTAATGACAGAAAGGGGTATCCTCGGGATATTTCTCTTCTTTCACGTCTCCGTCATTCTGATTTTGAACTCCCTGACATGTTATAGAGATAATATGTCAGGAATATCACGCTTTAAATCTGTAGTAGGGCCCCAGTTTTGTTGAGCATGTGTTGGAGTACATAATTATATAAAAGCATATACTCGTACTATCTAAAAGATTCATAGCTATGATCAATAGAGTTATGAAAACCTATTAAGTTTGCCAATTCCATGAGCAACACGATATGCCCGCAAAATTCACATCCTGTAAGTGTCAACTTAACCGATTATGTCAATCATTTGATTCTTATCCTCCCGCCATTGTCTACGTTTATCAAAAGGAAGTCATTGTTTGTTTATAGGCTACGCTCAATAAAAACCCCGTTATGAAATGCCCGTCAAAATATCATAAAACGATGCCAAAATAGTAATCAGACACGCAATTTCGTTAATTCTGGCAGGCCCGGATGTTAATTGCAAAACATTCCACGTTATAATACATTTTCATTAGAGATTAAAAAGTTGGTACAGGAAGTCAATAGGTCCGCTATGCTATACCAATATACATAGGTGCTCAAAAATATTAGAATTAAAGATTTAACACTTGGAAACACTGATAGTTCTCTAACAAAATTTGGAGGTTTTTGTCCTGTGTGGAAATGCCGTTTGTTTTTCTGTTGATGTGTAAGGGCTATTGCAATAATTGTTTATCTACACACACGGTAGCGTGTCTAGCCAAGTTCAAAGCCGAAAGGAACTAGCGACGCAGCAGCCGTGTGTTATATTACCTACACGTAGTGATGTGCAAATTGCGGAAAGTTTCCAAAAACTTGGAAAAGTTCTCGGTAATTTCTAGAAAGTTTCACAAGGAATTAAGGAAATTTACGTACCTGAAAAGCATAAAACTAACTCTTACATACATAGTGTATAACTTTTTAGCCAAGATGTAGAATATGTAGAGCGTGGCTGGTAGAGTTTAGCCGTGCAGAGTAGGAAGCTTGTCGCTACTTGCGATCTCATATCTTTTTGACCCTGAAAGCTATATGAGCTAGGGAGTCTTGGTAATCACTTTACATGTAATATTTTTAGTGGGATTTGCTTCACTGTGCCATTCGCGAAACAATCGACAAAGCCAATTTTCTCTAACCACAAATTCTGATGCAGTTTCTTCTTCTTACTATCGACAATTTTTCTTTGAAACCTAACCTGAAGCTGTAAACCTGTCAAGTTCCAGGCAACGCTAATCCATTTCTTTTAGTATGTAATGCTCATTTCCATAGCAACGCTATTGAAATGATCCTAATACCAAGTTTACAGCAAAAAGTGTTGTTAATTGAATTGGAATGATTCGCACCTCGCCGCGTGAGCTAGCCTTGTCAATGACCCCTATTTCGCCACCATCACCGACGCGTTACAACTATGCTACTCACAACTTGTTTTACCTCTCTTCACAGCCCACCTCTGTTATATCTTGACACATGGATTCGTAATAAATACGAGTTATCAGAAATATGAATTATACTGGTTCATCTGAAATGAGGTGACATGAAGCGTTGTGAATAACAGCCCAGAACTAGAGGCCATCGACTCTAGCGCTCGGAGCTATGACAAAATCAGATGAAGATTAATAAATATCGCCTCACTCAATCTAGAGGGGAAAATTACGGTTTGTTTGTGTAAGAAGGCTTTGTATCAAACTAGATGGTTCACTCACGGCTTTGATAACTTTATAGTTAGTGAGCTTAATTATCTATTTAATCTACGAAGGAAAATCAATTCGAGGCTTTTTGCATTTCAAGCAAATTGGCCTTGTTTTAACGAAAGCGATTAAGATTTTGAGCTAAATTTAAGGCGAATCAACGTTGACTTTTCTAGCACATAGGTTTCATGTTCGCAGTTACGAATAATTCACACTTAAAGCCTGTCATAGCTGTAACACACTGACGAGTCATTCAGCGCAACATGACGTCATCGCAGTAAATACCTAAACCAAATTTATGCAAAATTATATTTTTTAAACGCTGCGTCGAATTGCAAATCCGCTTTTCAAAATTAAAAATGTCGGACATTCTGGCCAGCCAGTAACGGTAAGAGCACGCCAAACTGCAAGCGATGCCGAAGATAAAGTCGTTGACGGATTGATAGAATGACAATTCGCGAGTAGGACAGACGGGCACCGCGGAAGGCGGTTCACGTTGGTTCAACGTGATACTTACCGACGTCATAAGCAACTTTCCTACTAGCTATGCGTTCGCTGAGAGCAGCGCGCCACTTTTCATCGCGCTGTTGCGCCCGGCCAGTACTACTTACAAACCACTGGAAAAAGTCGGGTGAAAGCACTATATAGGGTTCAATAGAACTTGTTTACGTCAGATGGATGATAGATTTTCTATGGGAAATGGGGATTCATACGACTTTTTCCGTTCCAGCGCGAACTACTTAACTTTTAGAGGTATTTGAGTTAAGGTATCGTCGCATTTTCTGTAAATTGAGGCTCTATTTATAAAAAATGCGACGAATCCATGCCAATATTATAAATGCGAAATTAACTTTGCCTGTCAGTTTTTTTTTTTTAATATATACAAAGTAAGTGGGTACAGTAAGGGAAACGTATACACGTACCACCGTAGAACCCTATCGCAATAAGGTGACATATAACTCGAGTTTGAGTGAGGGCGGCCTGTCAATTGCGAACGGGTTCTACGGTGGTACGTGAATATATTTCCCTTACTGTACCTTAAATTAAAGATTCGCAGTTTGTTGGCTATGCACTCACTTAATTAAAAGTTTGTCTGTTTCCTTTTTATGCGTGAACCGCAATACCGATTTCAATAAAATTTTGTACAGAGATAGTTTGAGACCCTTCAAAAGGACATATAGTTTTATCCCGAAAATCATACCTTAAAGGGGCGAAAAGGGGAGTGGACGTTTTGATGGGAGTTCGATAATTGTTACACATTATACTTTAAATGCGATAATAGGTATATGTCTATCTTATTATCATTAGATGACTAAACTACTGAACTGATGGTGATGCAGTTTATAGGCTACTTTTTTATCCAGCTTCTGTGGGGGTGAAATACAATTCATGCAGACCGAATCCCATAAGCGGAGTAGTATAAGTCACTCTATTAACTCAATGAAAAATAAATACAAATAAGGAGCTTATTATATCACCATAATGCATGTTCAAGGCAGGGGTTATATTTCGTTCTTTTGTTTATGATATATCATTTTTGATCGGGCACCCTAATAATACGAAAGTGATACCTAAATACATGATAGAGTCCTACATTATAAGCCGAAAATTAATTCAAAGTCAAAAATCAAAAGTATTTATTTTCCAGAATACAGTACAGGAAGGTCTTACATAATTGATCATGACAGTGTATTCAGCCTGCATGCAGGCGTGCAAATATTTTACTGAGAGGCGATGAATTTAGTAAAAATACAAATTATCAATTGCAAAATTAATATACATGAAAATACTACTAAACAATACACAAAATACTACTACTTCGGGGATTTTTGAAAAAAACCGGTTCCAATCCCTGGTTCAAGGCACCTTTCCCACCAGG
Organism: Epinotia nisella; assembly: GCA_932294315.1. Taxonomy (NCBI): domain Eukaryota; kingdom Metazoa; phylum Arthropoda; class Insecta; order Lepidoptera; family Tortricidae; genus Epinotia; species Epinotia nisella. Next base: position 17,610,065 of record OW028681.1, read on the forward strand.
ACCATACATTTGCGATCTGAAGCTTTCATTTTTTATCTCACGTAGTGAGTAGGTACAAAATATTACGTCTCTTATTGACCAGGAGATGAATTTTCCGCGCGCGCCGTTCTGCCGTTGTATGGCCAAGTTTAAAAAACTATAATATTCTTGAAAACTTGCACTTAGAAATAACATAATAAGTACAAGTACTTATTAGTCTTATTGCACAACACAACTAAATTATATGAAATATACTTTTATATATATTTCATACCAACCCCGCGCACTACAAAAATAATCAGCTATATATTATCAATCAAAGCAAAAAGCTTCAGTCGTTGTCTGATTAAACATTTATACAATTATCCATAGCCATGAGTGGCACGTGTTGGCATATCGCACGCGCATTAAAGCCACCCCCGGTTCGACGCAAGCGCACGCCTCCGCGCTTATGTAATTTTTCTTAGGTTATTGACTTTGATGCTCTCGCGGCCTCCGTTTACGCTTGCTACATTGTAGCACAGTGAAGCTGCAATTCTTCGGGAACTGTCTTGAAATTCAACTAGGTATTCGTTATTTTTAAATTATGCTTGCTACATTGTACGCCTGCTGTGATTCTTCAGGTACCCTCTCATGACATTCGAATTAGTATTCGTTGTTTTTGAAGTACATATTTAATTTCAATTGACCTTTTATAACTAGCCGATAGAAACAGCCAATCTGTATGATTATAGTCTCATATATAAGGCGTCTAACTTAATTAATAATAGTGCGGAGTGTTCAGAATGAGCAGAGATACCACAGCACTTCAGAGTCTCTCAATGGGTGTGGATTTCCATAAACCCCTCCGGGATGTAGTCCCGCTGCCCTCCATCAATATCAAAATATTTCCAAACAAGTGGACACGATCAACAACAACTACCCACTGGCAAAGAGGTGACCCTGACGAGATCGAACGACAATAGTTCGTTGAATACATTCTTAGCTACGAGTGAAGTTACAAGGCATGTAAAAAGCAAGTGGAACTAACACTTAACTAGGAAAGCTCATCAAGAATCACTGCGGTTGGACCAACTCTTCCGGTGGCGTAAAAAGCAAGCCGCAGTCCGGAACAGGCTACCTATTCCCAAAGTTAATACTCGACTGTGTCTGATCACTAGTATACTTTGATCCCTAGATTTGTAACAAGTACGCCAGATCGTAAATGGGTCTTATACTGGTTTATTCGTAGCGAGGCGCTCGGGAAGCGTTGAGAATATCGGCCTGGTCCATCGATCAGCGGGCAGCCATCGAGAAAGCCCCGCGCACTGACGTGAGACACTACGCTGTTCTGACGTCAAAAGAGCCGCTGCAAAATGGAACTCTAATAAATATAGTACTTTTTGTCTTCGCAGCATTCTCGTGACGTAGAACGACACCCTACATAATAATCATTTATTTCGGAAATGTCCATATCGTATTACTTAGATACGACCTTTGTTAGGTTCTTAACACTACGAGTATGTAAATGCAAAGCATTCCATGCTTGCCAGAATGCTCCATCCACCCTGTCCGCGACTGTATGTTGTATTGGTTGTTGAAGTGTTAGCTTAACCCTTTAATCGACAGAGAGAAAAAGTATATTATTTAGTTTAAGCTATTGTTTTTTTATGGATATTTATGTGTTGATAAATACTGGAAAAATAATTTTTAAAAATCTGTTTATGATAGTTTCAGAGAAATCGTATGTCAAGCATATTAGACGTTGACGATTACGCAGTAAATTAGAACGTACAGTATTTTGCACATTGCCAACTGTACGGTATGTATCGTTTTTATACGTTTATTTGATTTTTTACATATTTATAAGAAACTAAGTGTCAATATATGTCAAAATCTTCATTAATCATTCGCTCTATAACAAACGGATATAGATGTGCGTAGTACTGCACTTAACAGCCACCGTGTGTTTTCGTCCCGCCGCTGTTGCCGAATAATAAATAAATAAATAATAATAAATAAAAAAATACATAAATAAAGCAAAATCTCACACTAATGGAACTAGCCTCACAGTTAGCTCAATAAGGCTTGTACTATGGGTACTACACGACGATACATTGGGTAAAAATAAATTCAATCGTACTACAACCTCAAGGAGCCTCGACCCTATTTTTTTTCGTTAAATCTAGTTTGACAGTCATATTATTCTAAAAACATTTTACTGTGAAATATTGTTTTATTTTTATATAGACTCAAAAGACTAAATTAGGGCGTAAAATGATGAAATAATATTATTTTACTATTGTTTGAATGGTCGGCAACGGCATAACAAATGTAATCGTCGCATCCTTGGCCACGGGAAAAATAGTGGACATTATACTTTGTAGAGATATGACACATTAATAGTATTTTTTAGAAATGTCATATACAGAGAAATATATTTTTCCTTTCTTAGTCAAAAACGTGACCAAGACGTGACGTTAATTACGATGTCATACAAAAATAATAAATAACTAACTCAACTGCCGGGAATCCGCGAGACGAGATTGTCCTTCTCTGCACATCAGCGGCCACTGAACTGTTTTTCAGGGTGTACCCCCCGCCGCACTCCTTAGCTAAAATAAAATCTTAAAATATAAAGATTACTTTAGTTAAGAAAGCTGTACACAATTTATTTGTTTATGAATAATAAACAGATTTTTTTTTTAACCACGCTATTTCGTGGCATCGTTTGTTCGTCTCAGTTGGCCTGATATTTTTTATTGAATAAAAATATAAATCAAATCGAATGTTTTAGTTTTTGCTGTGGATTTTTGTTAATGTATCAAGCTTACTTAGAATACCATAATAACGGTTAATGAATAAAGCTAACTTAGAATACCATGTCCACGACTTTTGACGACCACTGTGGCCTAGTTGGTAGTGACCCTGCCTACGATACCGGCATTCCCTGGTTCATATCCCGGTAAATGCATTTATTTGTGTGATGAATATTATCTTCCTGGGTTTTAGATATCTTCTATATGTTTAATTATTTATTTATACTATACAAGTATGTCATTCTCATCTAGTGTCCATAGTATAAATTTTGTTTAGTTTGGGACAATTTATTGTAATATTTTCCCACCTATATTTGTTCATTAACCTAAACTTCCAAACCCTCTCAATGAGTAATTGAAGACTGTGAAAAAATTACACGCGGCAACAAACGCTTGTACAAAAAATATAAAACAATTAAAAAAACTTATTTCGTACCTACAACTAACATAACGTAACAGACGCCATAATCTATACATGTAAAACTCTTACGTTACTGACCGATTGACAGACAGCGCACAGCCTAAACCGCTAAATATATAGGCATGAAATTTGGAGCATATATTCTTTACAGTTCGTGAACGTGTACTAAAAAAGGATTTTTCTAAATCCAACTCTTAAGTGGGTGAAATAGGGGTTGAACCGTTGTATGGACATCGTTCATTTGGAAAGTTATAGACATGAATCTTTGTATGAAGGTTCCTTACTAAAAAGCAAAACAAATGATTTAGCGTTATGATAAACATTCATCCCCTAAGAGGGTTAAAAAAGAGTTGAAATGTCGTTTTTAAAGTCAGACGTTTAAAACTTCGGTCACAAGCTCCTAATGTACAGTCAAAAACATTGATAAGGGCATTTTTTCTAATTCACCTCTTGAAGAGATTAAGTTGGGGGTTAAAAATTCAGATAAGTAATTTGTGATTTTTAATGATAAACTGTGGCTAGAAATATGAAAGCAGTTTTTTTTATAAATTTGTCCCCTAAAGTGGTGAAATAGGAGTAGTACCGAGAAGTATCATTCGTTGAAAAACTTAGAAATTTGAAAGTTCGTATATGACGACGAAGGGTTATTCATAGGGGAAGTAAGTAGTAGTAAGCCGTTGCCAGCGTAACAATTCAACAATTATTGCAAAAATTACACTTACTACGCGGGCGAAGCCGCGGGCAAAAGCTAGTTTGTAATAAAGGTAGGTATACAACAATTTAAACGTTTAAGGATCAATACGTTTACGACATCTAAAGAAAGTGCACACAACATTAACAACAATTTATTGAATCAGGCGTTGCTTTGCGGAAATTCATGATATACTATTACGAGAACAATATTCCTTTGCTATTCCGCTAAAAAACGTGCAGACCTGATCGACCTGCACGTTTTTTAGTGGAATAGCAAAGGAATATTGTTCTCGTAATATTAACAACAAAACAAGTAACCAATATTAGAAATACGATATGTACATAGGTATATAACACTAATTCTAGTGGCTCTGTGAGCTGCAGAAATCGCGAGTCTGTCTTTAAAAAGAACCCTTATTAACTTACAGAACTATCAATACCTTGCATGGTCAGCCTTAAAATTCTTAGGTATTTCAGAGATAAAGTTTAGACATTGCTAATTTTATTATCGTCAAATCTTAAACGATCTGCAACATTTACGTTATCTAGTGAAAAAAGGACGTATTTACATCAAATGTTTCACAACAATGTTCACTTATTTGCCTCGTAATTGTACTGTCAGTTTTAATCTTAACAAATTAATTAGAATCTGTCTTATTAGATTCTTTCTGTTTGGAAATCAATTATTTGTTCCAACTACGAGTGTAAGATCCCGGAGGCTGTTGTATGAGCGCCGAAGCCAGTTTGTCCAGGAAGCGAGTTTGTTATGAATGTATCCTACATAAAAAGGTCGTTGGCAGGATCTATTCTCGTTTTAGACGGCAAGTGCTTGAATTAACTAAGTATACGGCCTTGGTCAAAAGTGTTGAGCACCCACGCGTTTTTATACAAAAGTCAAACTTTAAAAGGTGCATTTATATATTTTATAATAGAAAGTTGTGTATCTATGGGAAAAATTCGTCATATTTATTGACGTTAAGGGAAATGCCATGAAAAAAATATACAATTAAACCTTTATTGTAAAACCCGACTTTTTCTAGCTTCAGTTTTCACACGCAAACAGCAATTTCAAAATGATATATATTAATGATTTGCACATGTTCAAACGCTTATTATATTTTACGTCTTCGTGTATTTATGAAATTGAAAAATAATACTTTATCCATAAGTTACACAGGAAAACGTGGGGTGCTCAATACTTTTGGCCATGTTACCTTTGATTTTGTTGTTTTGCTAATCTAATTTTTATGCGAAGCAGGTATACAGTGGCTACAAATACTTCAAATATCAGTGACGTGGGGTTATAACATTTATAATGTAATCCATTTAACTTATCAATATGGTATTTTCCTCATGTTAATATTGATAACGTAGTGTTGCTAAATGTAAACCATCAAATAACTGTAATAAAGTATAAATTATCTACGAAATATAATTAAAATCAGTCCCTGGGCGACCGAGTTCAGCTCGGGTGAAAATACGGAAAAAACGAATTTTCTCAGACATGAGACTTAACTAGATCGATTTCTTGCCCTCTTAAACCCATATTACAAATTTCATCGAAATTGTTAAAGCCGTTTCCGAGAACGTGATTGCAAATTACATAAATAGATTGGAAACGGCTTTAACGATTTCGATGAAATTTGTAATATGGGTTTAAGAGGGTTATATATATATATATATACATAAAAATATTGCTCGTTTAATAGTATAGAATAAAAGGTATGGACCTCGAAACTTTAGAAAAAATATGCATTTTTTTATAGTCCAAAAGTAAATTTAAAGCTACAAATAAAATTCTTAATCAATACAATCCTTAGAAACAAAATTGTATGACAGTTGTCATACAATTTTGTTTGTTTCTTTTATAGCAAGTTAGTTCATATTCCATACAACGATTAGTACAAATATCAAACTGTGACGTCACACTTCAATGTCAATTAGTATGAAACGTTTCGGCTGCCGCCAGCGAGATCCGTCTTTAACTCAATTTTTTGGGTATTTATAGTATTTAATTGTAGTAGCTCCCATACAAACATTGTTGAATGGCATCGTAAAAAAGTGTAGAACACAAGCCTATTGCAGAGCGTCAGATTCGAAATTACGATTTGCATCATGGCCAATTAGCCACGCTTCTAGACGTGACCTGGAAACGCACCACTGGCATCTATTTAGCTAAAGTCGACACCCATCGCATAAGGGTTACCAATTATGCTAATGGGAAAATAATAAAAGGGAAAATGAAGATAGACTAACAAAAATCATCAATGGCTTTGAAGACAATAAAGCTCAGTCGACCACCACGCCACCAATTAGTCTAGGCAATGAATGGGTCAAATCTTGTGACATACTGTATACAGTTTTTCATTACCGTGACAGGTTTTTTTTTGATGATCATTACCTACTTATTTGGTTAGTTGTAAAGTCAAACTTATTTATTCTTCAATTTAGGTATATTACATGCACCTTTTATGAATGTCGATAAACTAGCAAAGGTTCGGAAAGAAAACCTTTGCCACGATAAGGACCGGTGAAAAAAACTCGAAGAGGTATCATTTTTTCAAAACAGTATACAATATATAATTTCAATATAACAAGTATTGTAAAATTACGTTGCTACTATCGTTGACGCTATCACTGCCAAATATCTATCCATGATGTAATCGTTTATCTTATAATAAGCTTTGGAATTTTTAATGTAGAATTTTATACAATTAATCGTTATGATTACTGAATAATAACAACAGAAGTCTTGTACTTGTTCATCTCAAATGAAGTGGGAATACATTTATTTGGCATTGCGATAAGATTTGCGAAAGCGCCGCAAAAGATATTCTATTCCACTCATAAACTTACACGGATAAAAAAAATTGCTGTGTTTTGCAAGTTTACCTTTCTTCCTTCAGATCGCATGTTGTAACTATACGTGTTCCCTTTTCTATCTGAAACAAGCAAAAACATTTTTCGTAAGTGACCATTCGAGAATTACATACAATACTAAGAATAATTGAAGTATTCCTTTTAGAAAGAGACGGAAACAGGTACATATTCGATATCAAATTTCTGAAAAATCTCTGAAAATTTATGTTTATTTGCTTTTTAAGAACTATAACCATTTGTAACCGGGTCAAGTCAAGTCTTGAGCATCAATTTATCCTAAGTTACCTGCTTTGTGTAAATAATTCGAGTGTTCAAATTTATAAAGTTATACTTTTATATAGCAAACATTGTTGTAGTAGAAAAAATAAGAAATTGTATGATCTTAAGAATACATTTTTTTAAGGATTATCACTGAACTTGGCACCCATTTAGATATCAATGCTTGTGTCGGCGAAGTTGACAACCACGCATATTCTTAATATTTGACTTGGCTCCCATTTGCACATTTATGTTTTTGGTGAGATATCATTACTTTTTGTAAAGATTTTTTTATCATTCAAATATTGTGTTTCTCAAGAGATAAAGAGACCAGATGACAATTCTACTTCACTAAATGGTGCTTTTCAAGAGCAAATGCACGACTTACCTACTATACAAAATACCCAAATCTCTATAGATGTCCCTATAATATTCGAATATTTCACTCGATTTCTCCAAGAGCCCATCATCCTGACTCTCATCCTGATTCTGAGCCTGACCTGATGACAGTAGTCCCATCACTTTGGAAGTGCCTTTCAAGAAAAAGAAGATTTTTGAAATCGGTTTATAAATGATGGAGTTCTGAGGTAACAAACATAAATAATACTTAAAAAATCCTAGTTTTTTTTTACCTTTTTATTTGTATGCACACAATTACCCAGCTGGACGCCAAATTTTAACTTTCTAGGTCATCTGGAAGTGAGTTATGTTTTTGATCCATCCGTCAGCTAATAAGTCAGACAGTGATACAAATGCCGATTTTAAGATGTTATTATCTCAATAACCGTTTTATCTGCATTTTCTGTATATACGAAATTTCGGGTTCTAGTTAATCTAAGGGTATTTAATACATAGGTATACGTTTCATGTTTCTATGTTAAATAGATTTTCAGTTATTAAGAAGTCGAAAGTGACTCCAAATGATTCGTGTAATATAACATGCGGGTGCTGCGTCGCCAGTTCCTGGCTTTGAACTTGGCTGGACTCGCTGCCGAGTGTCTAGATTGTTTTGTGTTGAGGTACATATATTAGCGCTAATTATGCTACAATTGCTTCAGTACATGTGTAACTTATCTATATAACCAATGTATATTATATAGATAGGTATGTAGCTATTGGTTCTCCAAATACCTAGGTACCTAAATAAATAAACTACACTTTTTTTTATTATTGTGAGCCCGTAGTGTCTTACTGCTGGGCAAAGGCCTCCCCCTACTTTTTCCAATGCTCCCGATCCTGAGCAGTCTCTGGCCATTAAATAAAAAGGAGCCTAGCTCGTCTCTCCATCGCCGACGTGGTCTGCCACGTCTTACTACACTATAATTCATAAAATGTTATTTTGACGTAAAAAATATTTTGTAGAAGCTTACATTTGGTGACATAACCCCCAGGTCGATTTGTGGCGTATTTGCAATTAAATTTTATATGGAGCGAACTTTATGTAATCGTCACAATACATGTAAATGTCTGTGTGTGTATATTAGTAATACAAGTTGTAACTTAAACATAAGTACCTCTAGACTACAATATATTTTACTCAACTAAGTACATAAATATAATCAACATACATACACATTGTATCCAACTGAAATCATCCAGTCGGAATCCCACCGTGTTCAAAAGCCAAATCAGGAACTATAACCTATGTCAATGACTCTCATCTTCATTTCCCTATCACATCGGACCCGTTGATCCCCCCTCCCCTCCCCCGGGACCCGTCCTCCTCACCGGGATTGTAACGGGACCGTTTTTTATTTTTCCTTTTTTCTACGACTAGCCAAGGCATGCGTTCACTTTTGACGGCCCTTATAGATACTTTTTGTTGCTTCCAGGTATTGGGCTACGGGAAACAGTTTATATTTTGATAGTCATTGCTGGGAATAAAAAATCCAACCTCAAAGCCAAAAAAGGTATGCCTATAACAAAACGGAATATCTTAAAAAACGCAAATGAGTTTATTGCGGGCACCGAACTTGCAATTTGTTAAGTCCTTCTTGGGACACGTTTTGAACGTCTTTATTAAGATTCTTAATTGCCGGCCATAAAATTACCGATCGTCAGATATTACTAAGTGCTTTCAGCAAAAAGTCTGTTTATTACGTTTACTGGTTTCTGACAGTATCTAAAAAATTACAGCGTTTATTGATACACACTAATTGCATAGGGTGACATTCCATTTTCAGCCGTTATTGGAAGATTTAGAAGCAAGAAAAACTTCTAACAAACTTGCATTGTTACCTTATTTGGAAGATCCAATATGTTTATGTAAGTCATCTTTTGAATAGGATTCACATTGAAATAAAGCCAATGTATGGGATATTCATTAACATTTTATTTTTATCGGTCGGAACTCCGAGCCCCCAGAAAACCTTCACGGTAGTTTCAGAAACTCATGTTTTTATTTTCCTTGGTCATAATTCTAGTATCTTTACAAACTACCCATATTAAGTCAAAAGCGCGGTTAGACTGACGTCTAACACTTAAAGTTGGTCTCTACCGTCAAATAATATGGAATAAGCAAAGTGTATGCCATGCCTGGCACCTGAAGCCTAGAACCGTAGTCCTGTAAAGTTTTCTAATATTAAGGGAAAACTCGGCATACAATTTCACGAATTGCATTATTAGGTATTCTTTTTTCTCATTTCGTAGAAAGAGATCTAGAATGGGCCTTTATCAGGAGGCAAATTGAGTTGAAGTAAATTAAAGATACATGTAGTATTACTAGTTACTCTGTGAGCTGTTGGACTCGCAAGCCTGCCTATCTTTATTTTATTTTTAATTTCGAACAACTGTATAATTATTGAAACTGCTCACAAAATTACACGAGAATCGGTTAAGAAATGCGACCTGTAGACTGTAGAGGAAAAGAGCCGGACATTTGGACACCGGACATATAAAAGAATTTTGGCCCAAGCTGAAACGAAGAACTTCGTTCGCTTCGGTCGCTCGTTCAATTGGGCTATACAACATAAAAACTTTTGAATATTTTAATTTATTTATTTTATAATGAATCGTGTAAGCTTTGTGTTAAGTCACCTCATGTCAAGGTCTGACTTCTGAAAATGTTTATCCTAACGGTATTCAGGGAAATCATTAATATAGTTTACACAATTATTAGCAAGTGCGACGTTTTGTGTTTCATTGTTCACCGATTGATTTATAGTTTTGGTGAACAATGTGTATTCGGCAGCGGCTGTGGTTGCAGCCCCGCTTTGTTTGCGGGTCCTTTGTACGGCTAACGGGAGCCTACTCGCCACGTCCTATGACGCTTTGTGACGTTGCACTGCAGTTTTTAACAAAAATGCACTTTTGCCGTCACGAGAAAACCGTTACAAAATAACAGTGATTAGTGTAGCCAGCCTACACCAATTCCAAGAACGAACGGACCCACTAAGAACAATTGTTTGAGATATATGACTCGCATTTTTTATTTTACTGTGACGAATTTGAGGTTTAAATACAATATGATTAGAAGAACCGTTGCTTTTTGTTTATAGTTAACAGTCAGGAGCATCCTGTGGTTTCCAAGTTTTTGTTTAAGCATAACATTTTAGCCTTAACATTGCTCGCTGTCCACACAACAGTTATTTATCGTAGTGATTACAAAACAAATTTAAAACGTTTGCGAGTGGGAAGTCATGTGACGAGTTAGGTAATTAAATGTATCTACTTAAAAAATAACATGTACCCTGAGCAAAAAACGAAATTGACACAAGCGATCAGCGAATTTGGAGATGCGTCTGTAAGCGATTCAATTAACATGCCGACGAAACGTGCAAATACCTGTTTTTGTACAACATATGTACTGTTACACGGCTAACAAAGGAATGGGGTTTAATGGATAGGATGCAGAAAAAAGTCTGTGATTACTTAACCCATATCCGGTATTTGGGACACTCCGGCGCATATGGCAGCGTAACCCTTTGGCCCCGTTATACCACATTTTGTAAAAGAACAGTTGCATTATTATCATAATAGACTACCTTTTTTATCGACTCGAATAAATTGGATGCATATTCACCAGGTGATGAGTTTTTTGCGTGATCTCACATTTTACAGATGTATAAATAAGTAAGTACGCATTCAGCTGTGAAGAATTCTCAATCTTTAATTTCTTTAATTTCTTTGTAGGTTTTTAATCATATTTGAGAGCAATCAAAATGGGTTTTTTTATATTAAATTCTGGGTACTCTATAATTTATTATACATTATAATATAATACATAATGTATACTACAAAACAAATTGAAAGTATGGATGTTTAGATGTTTGTTACTCAATCACGCCAAAACGGGTTTGGATGCAATTTCGCACACAGGTAGTTCATAACCAATAGAATACTTTTTATTTGGTACTTAATTAAATTTTTAGTCTAGTTTAATGTTTTATATTTAGGTATTATTTTCAATGTTATTTAATACTAAATTGAATTACAAAATATTATTAAAAATTGTATTGTACCTACTGTTTAAACTTAAAAAGTAAGTTCCGACCTAAATAATGGCCAAAAAATCGAGCCGCCAAATTTTGATTGAAAATTCACTTTATCTAAGACGAGGGTATATACAATATTATGTAGTTTGAGCTCAGTTTAAGTACTTTTTTTTCACACAACGATGCATGTATCAGACGCCAATTATTTTCACTTTTCGCCTTATGCAGCGTGCGAGAGCCGCGGCGGCCGACGCGCCGCCGATTCCTGTAATCGCACGCTTTCCATACCCACTGCATCTTCCCGAGGAAATGCTCACGGGTTCGTTGCACTTACAAACTCATAACCCCCTTTCTAAAGCGCCGATACAATTATGTGCACTTTCGCAAGCCGCTACTGTCGCTCGCCTAGATACGGCTAGGAGACGCGATGCGCCTACTTGACAGCTCTGACCCTTTGCTGCGCTGACAAACTATGCCGTGCCAACACTTATGCTTTTGAGCGAGCATGCTTAAGTGTTTTGATAGATTACATCAGGCGCGATAAGCTCTTGCATAACATTCGTTTTACGGCTACGTTATTTAAGAATTACAGTTTTGATTGTAAATACAAATTGGCTTATAGGAGTTAGTGATAATGACGTTCCCGGGGTTATTACCGGAACGGCACATCTCTGACTTGGAATAACTTGGGTTCTATTCGAGAAATGATTTGCATTTGTCGCTCTCGCTCACTTACCATTCACACCAAGCCTAACTTATTAGAGCGAAAGATAGACATAATCGATTCCCGTGCAACACATTTATCAAATACTAGCTTTAACCTCGTTTGCGTTGACTTCCTTTTGTTTGACATTTACTGGGATAAAAAGTATCCTATAATTTCTATATGTAAATTCAGGCTGTACTCTATTAGTATACAAAAGTTCATCTTAATCCGTTCACCCGTTTTTTCGTGATTTAGTAACATCCTACATTAGTAGGATGACTGATTTCTATAGCAATAATTGATTGCTTTCGCATACCTCGAATACCATCGGTATATTACCGGTATCCGAGTAATTTTCGATACTACAAAAAGATAATGACATAAATTAATTGTCGGCGCAGCGTCGAATTCGCCCGCTGTAACCACATTAAGCATTGTTCTCGAGCACATGTGCGATAAATAACGAACATTGTAAAAGCGACGAAGAAAATTTTCAGCCGTGGTCACTGGCCGTATCACACGCTATTGAAAACGAGATAGGCTATCGAACTTGTTTTTTGCTCGTCCAATTAAATCACAGACTTCATGTTTCTAATTGTGTCTAGCTAACATTATCTCTAACCTGTAATTTAACTCGATAAATGCTTATTATGCGGTTATTTTGTTTGAGCATCTGTCGCAATTTCCTCCCACGCTTCCTTACGATACGATACCGTTGCATTGAGTCAAAGGAATTGAATTGGGACCCGTTAATAATTAAAGATAAACGTTTCAGTTATATTTCTCGCGTCCTTTTCTAATATATGAACGGTTATTTAGATTGCAGTTACCAACAAGCATAAAAAGTTTAAAAAACTGTTTCCCGACTAAGGAAAAGTAACCTATGAATAATATTTTTATATATTTGAACCCGAAATTATCTCCTCTTTCATTTGATCCTCCACAAACTTGATATATGCATGTTGTGGTTTGTGGTTACCTTTAATTAGATGAGCATCTAGTTAGAATAGAAATAGAACTTAGATATAGTAAGATGTATTATCTGTTGGTAATCCTAAATAAATAAATATATGATGGATGATAGCAAAATATTTTTTTCAAAGTCAGGCACTTATTTTTTGTATTTGGCAGTCGTCATATTTTTCTTTTTCATATGTCACCTGGAGCATAATTTTGAATCGATTGACACCACATTTACTAAAATCAGTTCAGTATTTAAACCGCTAGAGTGGAACATACATAAATACAAACATACACTGCTAAAATCATATCCATTCCTTTCGGCTCAACCGTAATCGGGCTAGAAAGGCATATTTTTTACCGCTTTATGTCATTGGTTAAGTTATGACTTGAATAAGTGTTACCGTGTGCAATTTCTTTTTTTACTTTACGTAATTGTTGCTAATAAGTCTCTGTTGAATTTAAATTTGAGTATCGGAACTAATGAAACCACGTTCTCACTGCGCTAGGATTGTAGTTCCGCGTTCTGGGTTAGTAGTGAAAATTTCTTTTATCTTTGTGAACTTGACATGAGTGATAGGAGAGATAGGAGGGGATTGGAGTGCATTGACACACTTACCTACTGCACACTGCAGCGAAATTACAACGGCGACGGCGCGTTGTCGCTGGGTTCTGCGGATACCATCCCGCCAGCCAACCTAGACCCAACCCGCTTCCCCTCGCACCCTCAATTACCGCAATTCATTATGGACCCAGACGAACTACCGAGATCTGGTAATAATGGCCGCGGGTGTACTGACGCCTCGGAAAAGTGGAATGACGTCCGATACTTGCTGTTTTCACTCGCCGAGACGAAGTTAGGAAAAAATGGAAAACCTGCGGAGTGCTCAGGTTAGTGAGCGAGGCACACTTAACTCGTTACGAATGAAAAGCTGTCATTAGAACGGATTAAAGAAGGCTTTCTTACATTTTATCATCTAGCGTGTTATTAGAAGGGATTGACAAAGTCTTTCTTTTTTTTATCTCGTAGAATTGTCTTGATTAATTAACTCGATGATTTAAAAATATGTAGGTGAAAAACTTAATGTAAGGGCCCTTCTTGCATCTTGGTCTGTTCGAATAAGCATGTATTTTGTTTGTGTTAGATGTTTTAAATTTGTAATGTCGAATCAAACAGTTCACAACTACATATGCCTAAGAACTTTATTAAGTTTTTTTTTTATAATACAAGCTTCGCCACAGTCACAACTTAAAAAGTCATACTGAATACCTTGCAATAACACCACTGCGCTTAACAGTATGTTGGTGTGCAATGTATTTTCTCGAAATTCAGTATCTACGTTTAGAGCGCAATTTGATAACCTTTTTTTGATAGTTAGTCAAATTGCCAATCATGTCGCCTTCTCTAGAATATGCTTTAGCATTTAAATTTTAATATATCGCCCTTAGCATTACCTTTTTGGTATTATAGTTGCTATATATACCATATTTTACTTAAAACAAGTCAAATTTCATTGCAGATGTTAGACAAGCACTAAAATCGTATATCTAAGTATCAGATTGGCAGCAGTTCATAAATGTTATGTTACAGGTGAAAGGACTACCTTGTGGCTCACAATCACTAGATATTATTTTAAAACGATACATTTGGGGATGAGATGTCATCTCATTATACACTTAGACGTAAATGGTTTAACTGTCACCTCCATTCCCAATACAATCGCAGCTACAGAATATCACTGCATTAAGAATCGATTTCGTGTTTGCCTTTTTAGTTCTGACAGACGTTAACACATTAACTAGTGTTTAGAGACAAGGGACAACTACCCAAGTAATCATCAGCCTCTTTTATCATCATCATCAATCGTGTCTCTTAATGACATCATGTCCCATTCTTGCTGAACGAAGGTTCCTATCATCCGCCTTATGCAAGGCCTCATGCACATGTAGCTGCAAGGGTGCAGCGATTTGCTTGCTAACTTCTAGCGAGTGGTCTGCCTTGGATGGAACCTCTGGCCCTCAACTTAGCCCTCCAGGCTATCCGGGGAACGTTGTGAGAGGTCTCCGAAATATGTGAGGATGCGGTCTTGGTATATTGTCAAAATTCGACGATTTCTGCGTAGCTTTTGATTCTTTACCAATTTAGAATATAACACAATGTGTGCCTTTCGACCTTACGAGTCATCTGCTTTCTGTCGAGTTATTTGTCGGTGCAGGTATTGCTGATACCACACCGTGCCTGCTGTCAGTGTCATCTGTCAATCAAGTCAGTACAGATTCTTTACTTCGCGCCTTCATTTAGATTAGTATTTTCTGATTGATACGGTATGCGCGGCAGATACGAATGCGGTACTGCATACGTACCGCACTGCTTCTGCGCAAATAATACTAATGTGGTATCCCCGATGACTCAGCGAAATTTGATACCGGGCATTGACGGAGCCTGATATCTCCGGGCTCATTTTTGCAGTTCGTGTAAGTCCGCCACCGCATGCGCCCCGCGGCCCCCACGGTAATTTGACGGTGCACGATTGGGCGAGCTCATGTTAATTAGCAGGGGGGGGTATGAAGGCCGGAGCTCTCCAGGACCGGGATACGACAGGTACTGCGCAAATGTAATACTGACTGACTATATAGTAAGGAGATCCGAGCGACATCAGTAAGCTCGCGATATAGTACAAAATACTGCATACCGATTCCGCCCCATTAAATGCTTCTTCCTCACAAGGAAAACGTTTTATCTATTGAGTTGATGTTTTGTACTTCTTGTACATACCTGAGTAAATATGTACTGTAGAGTTACAGTAAAAAGGTTTAAATTCGGCAACGTAATTACTTTCATCGATACTTTCGTACAACGTGAGATCATTGACTGCAGTTACAGTTTGAATTGCTTTTTTTTTTTTACCTTCGTTTTTAAGTTATGTCACCGATCAAATGAATTATGATACACATTATATATATATTGTTGATCGATGGGCTTGTATTTGTCTTGTCGTGTCAATGGTTTCCTATTAGCATGGTATGGTTAGCTATGGATTTTATGTCCGAATTAAAGATTTTTTTTATTACATCGTTCATAACTAAATATAAATGGGATAATAAATATTATTCTACTTTAAACAATTGTCAAGAACATCCCAATCTTTTTATCATCATCCCTACATTATGGGTGAATATCCACAATCACGTAACGTTTTCAACGCGCATTACGACAATTTAACTGTCATTTTTTCCATACAAAAAGTGACATTTAGATCTACCTGACAACGTACAATGCGTTACGTGATCGACCTGCAGGGATGTGAGGGGTTGTGTTTTCGTGTAGGTACATGTGCGTGCATGCTTTCAAGCATGCGAGGTGTAAATATTATGAAAATTCATCTTTGCAAATTTCACCTACATTATTCATCCTTATTTAGGGGTAATTTCCAAAAAAAAAGGTACATACTTAAGGGTCTTAATCTAATCTACGCTTTAACTTTTTTCCATTGTGTAACGGCAATAACTTTCGTTACACAATAGAAAAAAGTTAAAGCACAGATTAGATTAAGGCCCTTAACATGTACACATTTTTAGGGTTCCGTACCTCGAAAGGAAAAAAACGGATCACTTTGTTGTCCGTCCTTCCGTCCGTCCGTCCGTCCGTCCGTCTGTCAAGACCCTTTTTCTCAGGAACGCGTGGAGGTATCAAGCTAAAATTTATATCAAATACTCAGGTCTATTGTCCCTTGAATGAAAAAATCATACTTCTACGCCAACGCAATCAAAAGATACAGCCGTTTATATGCCACAAATTTCCGCAAATTTTCGAAACTAGCAAGGGAATCAAAACCTACAGAGTACTTCCCGTGAACTCAGAAACTTGAAATTCGGTACGAAGCAACGTCTTATAGCACAGATAAAGGAAAAATTGCGAAAACCGTAAATTTTTAGTTACATCATATAATAAAAATATTTATAATAATTTTAAAGTTACTCCTCATGAACGCGTTGAGGTATTAAATTGAAATTAATATCATATCAAATACTCAGGTCTATAATACCTTTAAGCTGTAACAAAATCAAACTTATATGTCAACGCAATCAAAAGAAACGGAACCCTCGGTGCGCGAGTCCGACTCGCACTTGGCCAGTTTTTTGCAATCCACCCATAGATCCCTCTCACCATCCATCCCCTGACACCGCGCAGCGCGCACAGAGCCTGCGTCCGCGCTGCAGCGCAAATGCTGCACTTGACTCGGTCGCGGGGTCAACGCCCGCGCGCCGCGGCAACATTGTGCCATTGTCGCCGTCCGAAATTCTAATAGTATACCGTAGCTGACCCCAGGCCATAGATGCAAGATATCGACCTTTACTATGAACTCAAATCGTTGTCTTTATTTGGAAGGCAAATGGACTGACTATTGTAATTTGATGGTATCTGTGTTGGGCTAAATGTTACTGGGAGTTACGAACTTTTAAAGATTTTACGTGAGCCTATAGAACTTGGTATATCATCGGAGCCTTAGTTGAAATCATATTTACATGCGTAGGTATACATACGCGCTATCGAATTCTTCTCATTTCACTGTCCACCTTCCTAGAAAAATAATAAGAGTGTATTCAAGGGCGTACCATGTGGACATTCGTTGCTTTGCGTACGCTTTGGGAAACAGGGATGTCGGAGGGTGATAGAGCGAAACGTTATTCCTTGATACTCAGAAATCACTATAAATTCTGTTCAATAACTTTCCCGTAGCATGCTTCCAAGTTATTGTCACAAATCTATGAACCGCATCAAGAAAGTGCATGCGCCCGATACGCCCGACTTTTTCCCAACCATACGGTTCCGGGTGAGAATGGCGTGTGATGCTGGAGTGCGTATTTCTACCGAGGTGAGGTGACAATGAAAGTACCTACGTTTCTCGCTCGCGATGGTTCAGGAATAAGGCCAGCCTCGTTCATCGGCCCCGATCCGCTACCGCCGCCCACCGCTCTCGCCGCTGCCTGGAGGTCTATTTGACTCAACATTCGCCACAATATCAACATTACATTATAAAATGATTTAAACGGATTTATCGGGCAGACATCTTACCCGTTGACTACAAATGCTGAACTGGGCTCGAAAAGTCAGGATGTATTTACATATGTCACGCGTTAAAATCCATTTTCAAACGAGGTAGCGAAGCGAACGAAGGGCCGAAAATCGTTCGTACGTCCGGTTTTTGTCCAGCTGTCCAGCTGTCCGTCTATCCATCTGTTTTCCTCTACAGGTCGCATTTCTCAACCGATTCTCGTGAAATTTTGTGAGCAGGTTCGTTAATTATATTTTTTTTTTGTCGAGTCACTTTTTCGAAAGTCAAAAAAAAACTATAGCTCACACAGCCATTAGTAAATAATAAACTTGTAATACTCGCGTAAACCAAAAACTATTTAACATTACATTCATAACGCGAACTCGTACTGAAACGCGTGTTAAAAGTGTGGAAGTGAGTGTAACCGATATAATTTTGATATCGTATCAATGAATATCCTCAATTATATAAGATTTAATTTTATTTATTTTAATTTTATTTAATTTTTATTTATTGACATTATATTGAGTTTTTAATTTTAATTTTATTTTTGATAATATGGATTTAAAAATGTATTATGAGTTTTAGTTACTCGAAGTAAATGATTTGAATTTGAATTTGAATGCATAGAGTCATATTGACTACCTGGCCACGCAATAAAATATTCAGATTTGAATAACGCCAATATTTATATTGATAGCAACTAGTTGCTGGGTGTATTTACGCTTAAACGCATTGCTCTTCGGAATACGTACATCAATTAGGAACATGACACGTCAAATGTGGTTCGTTATTATTATCCAAACCATATTGTAAAGTTAGACAAATTCGACCGGGACATTGCATTGCTTTATAAACACATAGTGTATAAGCATAGTTAAACAGAGTAGAGAACTTGTATTCAGGCTAGACTATTTTAAAGGGTTTGAAGGCTTCTTTAATCCTTCGAAAAACCATGTAAACCCAAAAGTATCCACGGATAAGATCCAATTTTTAAAAGAAGGGTATGATGGAGCGAGCTTGGGGACCCCACTGGGTCGAAGTGTATCCGAAAGGGCCCTCAACTAGATAAGATAAGATAAAAGAAGGGTAAATATCAGGTTTGGGAATAATATCAAGGATTGAAAATATAAACTGCTGTATCCGTCAAATATTGTACACTAAAAACTAAATAACTTGCCTAATTCAAAAACGCATCTAGCAAATGTTTTTGTATCTTACAGACATTACCGAACCTAATTTGCTTAATTTGTCATAGCGGGTCTCAATACTGGTATTTCTACAGGCGATTACTTAACAAACATGAATCCTATTTGGATAGTGACTGTGCTGACGCACGAGCTGCATAGATTGCCCAGTGACGTCATCTAGTCCACATGTATTGAACATGTTGAATCCTTGACTAATCTAAGGGAAATTGGCGAAAGGGATTTTTCCAGTGCAAGTGTCCGGTCATTGACCAAGTTGTATTTGACCAATACTGTTATTTTACTATGAACTATGGATGTTGTGATAAAAATTATATGCGATTTAGCAAACGAACAAACGAGCATATTTGCACTTGAAATTGATTCTTTCTAAGAAAACTTAAATTAGTTAGTTCATTCGAGGACGCCTATCAGTGAGTTTGGTAAAGTCTAAATTAAACTCGCCATTTGCCAGATTAATTATTTAGGCTTGGGCTATCCATTTGCGATATTTGTCTGGGTCTTATCCTCACTTTGATATCTCTCGTATTGTGATTTTGAAACAGAGTAATTAAAATAAGGATCTCTTCTGCTCGGAAGTCAGCCAAGTTGAAGTGGGGCTGGGCTGGTCATGTCTGCCGCATGCCGAGTGAACTGTGGGCCAAGATCGCCAGCATGGCAGCCCGACAGCTCGAAATGGAGACGCGGCAGACCTCGTTGGCGATAGAGAGACGAGCTAGACTCCTTTTTAAAAGATTGGCCAGAGAATGCTCCGAATCGGGAGCATCGGAAAAAGTGGGAGACTCCTTTGCCCAGCAGTGACTACAGGCTCACAATAATAATAAGAAAAATCCTCTTCTGACCAGTATTGAGGATAGTGGTATACAGGAATTTAACTAGTAGGTTACCCTTCATTTGTATAGTATTTTTGTAATTATATTTGTGTGATTAAGTGAATAATGGTTATGATAATAAAAATATAATTGTCACCCAAACCCAATCGATATAAAATATATGGATATTGTAATATAAAAATTGATAATTATAGGCATCAAATATTTGCACTGTGTTTGTGGACGGCTGAATAAGGAACAATATTAAAGTTAAACATCTGTAACGTGACCCTTTTCAAGCAAATACATTATTTATGAATTAAGACGCTTGCAGAAAATAAAACACTGTATAATTTAAAAAAAAAGCACAGACATAAAAATTGCTACGAGCGCTTACTATGCTTACGCGTACGCCTCGTTATAGCATGGCATTGTGTTGTGGGGTAATAGTACAAATATTATTCATCTCTATAGATTACAGAAGCGTTGTATTCTAACACTTGTAAATATATTTTATAAGGTTAATAATCCTGACCTTAGTGTCTATATTTTAGACGTATGTTTATTTGTCAAAACTAATTACAGCCTTTTCCCGCAATATACCCGCTCTCGAAACTTACGACACAGAAACGACCTAGCTAGAGTAGCTAGACATAATTCAGCGCTAAAAATGATCCATTCAAGCCCTTATGTCATGTCAATAAAAAAAAAACCCAATAATTTTAAAGACATTGAAAATTATAAAATATTAAAAATACAATTATAGTAATTATACCTTACAAAGATTAGATGATTTTTTTTTAATGATAAGAATGAAGATTGGACGTAATTGTAGTTGTAACAAATTGATATTCTCAATTAACTATTGTGACATTTTTAATTTATAAATGATGTAAATTGTTATCTGTTTAACTTTGCGTAAGAAATATAAAGATAGACTGTAACAATTATTATTGTTTAAATTATAATTTATTTCATTGCTGCGCCCTTATATGGTTCATGTTGAACTGTAATCTTTAATGGAAGAACTGTATACTTTGATTTGAAAACAATACTAGAGAATAATAATCAGTACCTATTAGAAATCTACATCCACACACATTATTCTTAATCGAATGAATATTCCAATTTCTTATATTTTCCAACGTTAAGTGTCTCACCTATTCGTTATTCAGAGAAATTAATTTTCGTAGAAAGTAATAGGCGGCTAACGGTCCGTGCGCGGCCTGCGCGCGCGCCGCAGTTCGCTCGCTGATTCACCGCCCCGCAGTGACATAATAAACAAAATTAACATATAATTCTGTCTTTGGGTTTGGCCAAACCCCTTTCTTTCACTCACTCTTACTCATGTTGTTTACGTACGACTCGGAGCGTTACTTGCGAATTTTAACAGGAAAAGAACATTTAGATGGTGTATGATGGTAAATAAACTAACTGTAAGATAGAAGACGTAGAAAGATTGAATATGAGTTTACTCTACTTAACAAAGAGTGTACTATAACACTCTTTGTTAACTAGAGTAAACTCATGTTCAATCTTATTGAATTGATTGTTATTTAATGTATCAAATGTATGCTTACAAAATAAAATCATTATTAAAGAGTACAAGTATAATAAATTAAAAACACTCTCTGTATTTTACGAGAACAATATTCCTTTGCTATTCCGCTACAAAACGTGCAGGTCGATCAGCGGAGATCAAATGCAACTAATTGCGTATAAACATGCAAATAATTACAGAAAACCTCCACCAATAATGAAAAAACCTCGACACGTGTTTCGCCTCTCTACGAGGCATCATCAGGAGATGCTGGCAGGAGATGTTGCTTGCGCCACGTCCACTGAGCAAATGAGCCGATCGACCTGCACGTTTTGTAGCGGAATAGCAAAGGAATATTGTTCTCGTAATATATCATGAATTTCCGCAAAGTAACGCCTGATTCAATAAATTACTCTCTGTATTTGCTTATTGCAATTTACTGTTACGAAGAGTGCTTGTCGCTTAATATAGTGACACAATTAAATATAGAGAAAAATTACATACTTGAAGCAAAATAAATCATAGAACGACTTCTCAGGGGCAAAGAACTACGGTCATATTTGTAAATCCGAATAGGGTATTCAGGGTATATTGCTTTTTTAAATACCTATATATTGTATTTTTTTACATTTAGGTACTAAATTTATAGGCAAATTATTTATTTCTGCTTGTGTATGAGTAACACTCCTTCAACTGTAGTAGCCTTCTTTGCCTTATATCCAGCGCGTGAGGCTGCGCCGCGCCGCCGATTGCAGCAACTTTCCGGTAATGTAACAGTCGCGTATGCCTGTAAGAATTCTGCTGGAAGTTCGTTGAACTTTCGCGAGTACAGAACGCAGGGTGGGGGAGCCACAGTGGGTCACAGCCGGCCGTCGGCACACTTACCTTGACTCGAGCCGCGCGGCTACCGCAGGCGAAACGCTCGCGGAACGCTCGGCTGACGGCGGAAAAGTAGGCATCACTGTCGTCGGCTGTTTTTTTAGTTACTGTTTACTAATAAACTTAGAAAAATATTATAATAAAAAAAATAAAAAAATAAAAATTTACATCTTACTAATAAACTCAAGCACATTTAGAAGATCTAGGTTGTAACATTAATGCACACATACATAATATATACATAAACTGACGCCTTTATTCCCACAAGGTGTAAGCAGAGCACATTTAATTTAATGTCATGGTGCCACTTCTCAGCAAATGTAGGTTTAAAGATGGACAAAATATGATCCTGAAGTGATAGGTTGCTGGACGGTCGCCCACAACATACTTCAACCCAGTTCACATAGTCGACGCTTAAGACACCCGCGGGATATAAAGGCGACGCCTACGACACCCGCGGAATAAAAAGTCGACGCTTACGACTCCCGCGGAATACAAAGTCAACGCTTACGACTCCCGCGGGATAAAAAGTCGACGCTTACGACTCCCGCGGGATAAAAAGTCGACGCTTACGACTCCCGCGGGATAAAAGTCGACGCTTACGACTCCCGCGGAATAAAAAGTCGAGGCTTACGACTCCCGCGGGATAAAAAGTCGTAGCTTACGACACCCGTGGGATAAAAAGTCGTAGCTTACGACACCTGCGGGGTAAAAAAGTGATAGTGCTTTTCTAACCCAACACCAAAGAGGATATAATGTTAATTTATTGAGGGCATGACTCCCGTTCCGGGTCATTCCTGTTGCAAAGGTTGTCGATCGCGATTCAACGCGGCAATGCAGCGAGTGTGATGGGCACCTTTGCACCCGGAATGACACGGGGCGGGTTATTTGACTAAGTGTAGTTTTATTGACTGTATTAAATTGTATTTAAACTGTATTTTTCTATTTATTGATAACCAGCTGCCGCGTATTGCAACCCTCGGGATAAAATATAGCCTATAACTTTTCGGAAAGTCCATTCAACACGTAGGTGAATGAATTTTTGAATCGGATAAGCGGTTTCTGAGGTTACTTACTCATTACATACAAACTTAATACTTACATTTTACAATGCTGTAATCTCACAGACTTTTCCTCTTTATAATATTAGTATAGATAAAACGTAATTTTAGCTTTTAGGCTTGTAAAAAGTGTTGAGACTGCTGCCACGCACCCCAAGCTTCGACGAAAATTGTTTAGAAGCCGGTCCCTCTACGCTACTCTCCAGAGTAAAGAAAATGGGTAAACTTTAGAACATGGGTTAGCATTGAAGCCATCAAGCCAATCCTTAGAGCGTTTTAAAAAAACCCGGCCAAGTGCGAGTCGGACTCCCGCACGAAGGGTTTCATACCACCTATAAAAACAAGCAAAAAAATAATATTTGTTGTATGGGAGCCCCCTTTAATATTTATTTTTTAGTGTTTGTTGTAGTTGTCGATGGTAGAAGGAAACGTGGTCATATTTACGAATATCACATAACGAATATATATTTACATTGAAGAATATCATAAAAAGTGAAATTATTATGTCTCGTCAAAATATAAATTTTGGAGAGTGGTTTTGATTTTTCTTCTGAAATATAAAGTAGAATGAAGTTAAAGAGTTTTATTTCATATAACTTTACTTCCTTCTGCTTGATCAGTGAATTGCAGTGCATTGTGTGAATTGAAGAAAAATAATAATCAAGTATCATTATTATTTTATTGCGTTATACAGTGTTGCAACGCGCTGTTTTATATTAATTTGCCGCTCTTTTCTAGGCTCATGTTTCCCTGGCCAGACTCTAGACTTCTAATAACAGAAAAACATTTAAAAAATAACTTTAAAAACCTTACCCTTTGTTTTTTGGATAGGGGAGACTGGGGAGATCAGATACCACGGGAAACTTGATGCCCTAGCTAATTAATAATTAAATTAAGATAATTGAGTCATTTAATAATTGTAATATTTTGACATGTAAATATATTTGATTCTGTTATATTTAATACAACGCAGCCTATAACAATGAGCTCAAAGCTTGACATTCCATTATCCTCCTAACGTTATTCCCGGTTGTACAGTCGACGCCAAAAATACGTTTACACTTTTGCACCTTATTCTATTGCAACAAGGCGAATAGTGTAAACGTATTTTTGGCGTGGACCGTAAACTAAAGGAGCTCGGATTCCGCTTTGACACCTAATCTCAAGCTTATTGGCATAGGCACTAGTTTTACGATAGCGACTGTCATCTGACCTTTCAACCCAGAGGGAAAACTAGACTTTATTGGGATTAGACCGATTTCCTCACGATGTTTTCCGTCACCGAAAAGCCACTGTTTAATATAAATAAATAAATAAATAAATAAATCCGAGTGGTACGACTGAAAGTCTGCGTGTCTTACCTCTCGACTACAATCACTTACAGAATCTTGACATTCCATTCTTTTATAATACCTAATCCCATTACAATCGGACACTTGACGCTCGAAGTTGTAGACGACTATGTATAACCTAGGACAGACTGTCCAGTTAGGTAGGTCCAACTTCGAGAAAGAGGTCAATCGTCGAATCCGACTCGCCTGAGCAGCGTTCTGGAAGCTACGGCATATCTTCTCGCCCAATATGCCGCAGTGTCTCAAGACGAAAGTCTTTGACCAGTGTGTGTTGCCAGTGATGACATATGGCACTGAAACGTGGTCGCTTACTATGGGCCTCATGAGAAGGCTCAAAGTCACCCAAAGGGCGATGGAGAGGGCTATGTTTGGAGTTTTTCTGCGTGATCGTATCAGAAATGAGGCTATCCGCAGCAGAACCAAGGTAACCGATATAGCCCTCCGAATCGCTAAACTTAAGTGGCAATGGGCGGGACACATTGCACATAGAACCGATGGCCGTTGGAGCAGAAAGGTTCTCGAGTGACGACCACGTACCGGAAGGCGCGGCGTGGGTAGGCCCTCCACAAGGTGGACTGATGAACTGGTAAAGGTCGCGGGAGTCTGCTGGATGCGGGTGGCGCAGGATCGGCCATTTTGGTACTCTTTGAGGGAGGCCTATATCCAGCAGTGGACGTCTTTCGGCTGATATGTTGATGATGATGAAAATACCTAACATAAAAAGTTACGTTTCTTCGGCATGTGGTAACATCACACACGGTAGTGAAATGTGTCGATGTGCAGATGTCAACAGCCTACCCCATGCGGGCGCGCTATCTAAATGTCACCATTATTAAATGTTCACAACACATCCACTGTCATTAATGTAATAGGGACTTTAATTGTCGATAGGAAATGTGATAAGAATTGCTGAGGCTTCCTATAGTTCGAGCGTACGAATAGCGCTGATTTTTCCCGTGGTAAACTGAAGATGGAATAGAAAATGCAATAAACATAGTATTTCTTTATTTGAGTGGGTATCAGTGGGCTCAATGTGATACCTCGATGATATCATCAAATATCATGGAATGCCATGGGTCATGTCGTCTTTAATATGCAAGTCGTTACGAGATATCACGACATTAGGCTTTTGAAAACACTACATCAACAAGCAAAACACAGCAAACAATGTGCAATTAATAGAACATCTTAAACATATCTCCACAATTTAAAATCTAGTATTATGCATAAACACGTACCTACATAATGACGTACTAGAAGAGGTCAATCTAACACTGACGTTTCGCATTCTAATTGGCTGTCATTTTTTTCAGTGTTGCACGCATTCATTCTGTTCTGACTCGTCGAAGCGAGCGTGCGAAACATCTCGGTCGAATTATTTATAAAATATGTGTCTTTTCCAACTTTGACGTTGGCCGAATCATCGACAATACCGAAGATTGATATCAAATTGGTTCTCGAATGCTACAAGATTCAAAACTCTAGTAATACCAAATCCATGTTCTAGTATGTTTTTAAAGTTCAGTAGCGTACCAACGTTCCCCAAGCTGCTATTTGTCTCTGATTCTAGAAATCACAAAATATAGAGCTTTGCTAATTCGAAGTTACTATAGCTAAGTAATATGAAAAATAAATCTGGTTTCATGTTTTTTCTTTAATACTAGAAGTATTGAAGAAAAAACATGAAACCACAGTTTAATACTTCTACCTAGCTAAGGGTCACACTGCAATGATCGGGAATAGAAAAAATATCGAAGTTGTAACTTAATTATGGTTCATTATTATTTTTAAGTACACAAATGATGTTGATAGTATATAATTAATGAGACTTCTGCATAATTATTAACTTAATAATTCAAGCCTGAAGTTGACATCGAAATGATAGCAAATTTTAGTGCGTTTACTTGTATACCGTATTACAAAGTTCAAACCTCGATATATTTCAGACTTATGATAATAGTTTCTTACTTGTAACTAAAACATATATTGATAATGGCTTTTGACGTTTCTTACCAGAACTTTAATAGATTAAAGATTCACGCTAGAACTGGCCGTGTCCGGCCCAGGCCGTTTTCTAAGAAAAACGAAGGCGTTTTTGCGCGGCCGAGCCATACTCAAGCCCGGCCGAGCCATGGTCGGGCCGTGCCGACACTAAGCCGCTTCCGAGCCTCAGCCGTGGCTCAGCCGGGCTTGGGTATGGCTCAGTCACGCAAACCCGCCGTTGTTTTTTTAAGGAAACGGCCAGAATCGGACACGGTGCGTTCTAGCGTGAGTCTCCTTAAGTGAGCAAATCAACAAAGTCGAAGAAATGCGAAATGTATAAAATATGAGGGAACACAAAAGGAAATTAGTTTTCAAACATAGTTTTTTTATATAACGTTATTCGTATTAGAGTCACTCGAATACTTATAGAAAACCGTACAAGTGGGTGGGTTCCGTAAAATTGCTATGCTCTAAGCTTCAGGCGCTCCATATAAAATTACACAAAAATATTGAGAATTTTCCCGTTACTTTGAATACTCAAACTTCTTATGTTTTCCTGTAATCTATAGGCAAGGAACTATTTTCCATATTTTTTTCAGAATTTTAAGCCTAGTAGTTTCGGAGATAAGGGCCCCCGCTTAAATTGACAATTTTGTCTTTTTTCCTAAATTACCTACTTCAATTCTGTTCTTGCTAAAATTGTAAAATATCTGAGATGCTTACAACAACCTTTTTCATTTGATATGTCACGCAATACAGTTTGCGAAACTTTTTTTTTTTTAATTTTCCTGTTTACCCCCAAAACTGGCCGCCTTGTTCAGAATTCATTAATTTACTTTACGCGTCCATATTTGGATCACTAATTTACATATGCAGTAGTTTCGGAGCAAATCGGCTGTGACCGACGGACAGACAGACGCACGAGTGATCCTATAAGGGTTCCGTTGTTTTCCTATTTATTATAACGAAGAAATTTTTGATCATTGCAGACTTCAAACATTTAAACAGACTTTTAGTAAAAATTAAACCATTTTTCATTATTATTTTAATGCCATTATGTTTTTCAAAGTTCAGTGTTACCTAACGTTACAAAAGAAGATTTTTGGGTAACTTAGTCCTAAGTAATCCATTCCCGACCGATTTCGGTGTGGCTTTTGTAGTAGCGGTAGCTTGTGGGACAAAAATAATTCAGTGAGTGTATCAGTCAGTATACACTCACCTAACGTTCATCCACATCTCGGCACTTATTTCAAAATCTGGTCTGCAGTTTGAACAGTGCAAGTTTTTTATAACTTTATTTTGCTACGTGAATAAAATAAATATTTTCATGATTAAAGTGACCATAAAATTATGATTGGCCAAAACTACCACCTATTTTTATCCAAAAATCATGTTATTATAATATGTATTCTGCTTTTAGTCATTCGTCAAAACATATATGAAACTAACTTTCAAACCGATTTTAACACGAGTTTAATAGGTTTGAGCCTAATAGGACAACATAAAATGACGAAAGTGAAGCAAGAACCACCAACAAACTAAAATAGTATTTTATACAATCGTTACACAATGACGGCTCTTAAAGTCGAGTACCGCGTTTAGGCCACGAGGCTTGCCGAGTGGCCTAAGTAAGGTACGAAAATTTAAGAGCTAATTGTGTAACTATTGTATACAATACTTTTTATACGATTCAACAGAAATAATTAAACAATCTTGGTATCTAATGAAAATCTAAGTCCTGCATGAAACGCCAACGCAAGTCAGAGGTGACGGCGGCTCAACGTCGTTGATGTTGTTTGTACTGTAGCGAACGTGACGTGCCATTGGTCAAATTTATTATAGTTCAGTAAAGGCCCCACGTGATTGGTCGAATTTATTTTAGTTAAAGCGTATAAGAGCTGGCGGCTTTCTTGCGCAACGCATCAGCATTGCAATTCAGCGAGGAAATGCCGCCAGCATCCTCGGTACAATGCCTCGAGGGCCTTTTTTAGATTTAACTTAGTTTTAATTTATCTTAGTTAATGTTCATTATAATCTTGTATTCACTTTTAATAAATACTTAAGCGTATAATAATTATTTCAGTTGATTTGGGAATTCAAACATTAAAGTCGACGAGTATTAAAAGAACGATTACGTGATCAGAATTTAAGTATGATCTCAAATTCTGCCATGCTACCTCTATTTCCGGCTCGTTTATATTAGACATGGCGTACGTTTGAAGATCGTACAGAGTTTAAAAAAACAAGCATCGTCTTTCTCGTGCCCAGCCCTGCTTATGTCCGTGCAAGTTACGTCTGTATCACACAGATTCATGTAAAAACAGACGCTGGTAATTATGAGTCTAACGAAAAATTTGGCTTTCAGTCCTTCACTCGCCTTCAGCCCACAAAAATACGCGAATCTTAATATGTGCATGACCCCTGAAGCAAAACTACGTACACAAAAATTAAAAAACGGTGGCTATTGAACCTAGGGAAAACTATAACTTACAATCAGTATACATTAGTGACATGACATCTGAATTATAGTCACTAATGAACTGTTTCAGAGCATTTACCCTCCTCTCTGAACAAAGGCTAATTTACGACGCGCCCACGCAACTATCGACGTGGGCAAAGCTATTATCTAATAAATAATATAACCAGTCATTTTTAACCAACTTGTACGAGTATGTACCCTTGGTCATAAACCTCTTGTGATATTCCGTCTCTTTACTGACTGTATTCTCTTCGATACGCTAGACAGTGATGGAGATATTGGGTACATTTACATCTTATACACATGCTAAAGAGTTCTAAAATATCAGCGTCGTTGAAATTTGCTAATAGCAGGCATTGACTCTGTGGCTCTCAAAAGAGTTCAACGTTCTTCCACCTCGGCTAGGCTAGATGGTCTCACGATCGCACACAATAGCTTTTTTGTGCAGCCTTGCTTTTGGCTATGACATCACTCTGCCAACTTGACGCTACTAGATTTATTCGAACCGAGTACCTATATTTTTTTAATATTACCTGGTCATCAAGTTGACTACATGATGTAATAACCAAAGGCGTATTACGATAAATATTATGTCGCACTCTATAATTTAGTCGGCACTTCTTCAAAGTTTGGCTTGTGTATTTTTTTATGCTGATGATGATGAATATTATGTGTTTATTGACTTTGCTTTTTTTGCGCAGTACTCTACTCATAATATTAAAAACATAACTTTTTAGAAAATGGACAAAAAAACTTCGTGTAATATGCGTATGTGTGATTGGGGTGTTTAAATCAGAAGGGACCGGAGATAGCTCCTCTGGTTAAGCAAATTTTCCACTAGAAACCGTATTACTTACCAAAATGACAGATCGTACTTGTAAATTCCATGCGGCATCTACAGTTGCATCACCAAGTATTCATGTATGGGTGCTTATATTGATTATATACAGTTCTTGGTGGTTTATACTGTGATATAAGGGAAACTGTCATGCATTGAACAGTTCCTAGAAACACTGAATTATTCACATAAACTGCAGACAAATACGCTTTCTAAATGCAAGGCCCAGTGGCCGGCACCCATCACGCTGCGATTCGCTACTGGGGATACTTGCTCGACAAAACTTTTTTCATACAAAAAGAAATGTATCTTATTGTGACTTTGTTGACAAAAAACTTTTACGAGTCCTTTGTTAAAATCCGATGTAAATAAATCTACCGTGACGACAGCTACTTTACGCAATCCAATTTTCCATTTGATCTGAGTATTAAGTATCCAAAACTACGAGTATACCTATGCATATTTCCAGAGAATGTGTAATTTCATTTCGCCAATATTCTAAATTCGTAACATCGAAAACGAATTTACTTTCCATACAGTGTGACTGTTTTGACCTTATTTATTTCATAAGACGTAGGTAATCAACTGTAGTATGGAACTATACAATTCTTAGATTTGGGTTTTATAGCAACAAATTGGGTACTTACCTGGGTAAAAAAAATTATTCCGTCTATTCTTCTATTTAGTCCGTCAGTTAGATTATCAAAAAATATTGAACACGTATTTTTTTGTTTGTCAATTAAACAAAAAATTTTGAAGATATAGCTTGTTAAAGTTCCGCGTGACATCGCATTATGCTAAAAAGTATACCATAATGTGACGTCACGCAGCACTTTACCGGGCTATATCTTCATAATTTTTTTGTTTAATTGACAAACAAATAAATATGTGTCCAATATTTTTTGATAATCTAACTGACGGACTAAAGATCATTTTTTAGGAAAGTAGCCAATTGTATTTCTCATTCAAGACCCGTCATAATATAAAATTTTACATTATTTTTTCTTACAAACCAACAGACGTTCTTATTGTTGAAAATAGTTCAAAAACACATTAAATATTCATTTGTATTAACTTATACAGTGATGGAACCTGATGTTGTAATAAAGAAAGTGTACGGTAGCTTACTTGCGATTCAAACATATTCAGTTTGATTCCACGCGTCCTTTGCTTGAATCATTTTTAAATTTTCTTGTTTAATCCATGAAGATGCACTCCAGCCTTTCTCGTTTTGTACATTTCTTTCTTTTCTTGTTTTTCGTTGTACCAGATATAAAGTTTGTGTTTCTTCCATAGCTTAAGTACGAGTGGGGCGCGTCTACGTCGATTGTACGATCTACCTACCTTATTTATTTATTTATTTATTATCTCTTGCGCGCTGCGTATACGTCTTCGTCAATTACAAATGACTGAGGTAACTATTAAAATACCTATTAATCACGTGGCTATGAGTATTAAGTAATAACTAATCGCATTGTAGGTTAGATTTTTGCTCAACTCAATCTCTGTCGACGCGGCGGCAGAGGCGGGCGCGCAAAAACCCGAGGTATAATTTTGGTGGAAGGCTTTGGCCCTGGGGCGGCGGTTACATAAGTTCATCTAGTCTCAAGGTCGAGGACGTTGATCCCAAAACGCTGATCGCGTCCTGTGGAGGGGAGCGACTGACCAGTTTGGATGTTCACTCCTTTTTTGTCTAACACTACATACACATACGCATTAGAATTTAGACGCAATAGATTTTGGAATAAGCGAAAACGTTTCTATCCAAAGGACATGACGCAACATTTCCATGTACATAATAGTTATAATCAAGAGCAATCTGATAAAGTAGTAATAGGCATGTTTAGGTATCATTATTCTCTGATAGGCACGCTTAAAATCGGTTCAGATGAAGAAATATTTACAGAAATACCAAAAGTAATTAACACAGTGAATATTAATTTACTACTATTTATTTATTTCACTCTTTAGCCTATGACTAGTGGGCTTTCTCTGACAGGGGTCTAAGAGAGGAGTCTAGTGATAATATTGATGGTCATTTCAAAATCTATGTTTTTCACAAATTTCGCTACAGAATGTTAGCACTTTTGAATAATTACATTACCTTTAATTTCATTGTAACAATAACCTAAATAAGCGTGAAAGAAACTGATAATCAGCCGTATCTCCGACTCCAGGAAATAATCTAGGCATTAGGTCCCACATACCAGGCACGCGTTCAGACATTCCTGCATAATCCCACAGAATCAAATAGTTCACAATAGCTGCCAATGGAATAAATGGCGATAAAAATAAATATTATCACACAGCTTTAAACTGTTGGAATGTAATCAAGATCTCGGGGAACATATTACGTTAAAAACTATACGAAGTCGAACTCTATGAATATGTTTAATACTCCATTGGCCAGTTTTCCGAAGGTCGCAAAGTTTCTGATTCTGCTTAAGTACTTATCGTGTTGGTCATTAGGTTAGGTTAGGTTTGTTTTATAATAATCATGAAAATTTCATAGTTTCAGAGGAAAACGGCTTTTTGTCGAAATGAAACCTCGGATAAACGATACAGTTGGGAATAAAAATGTAGTGATTGTGATAGGTAACCCAAACGTCCATACAATAATCAAAATACATTTCAGAATTATTAATTACTAGCTTCCGCCCGCGACTTCGTCTGCGTGGACCCGGGATAAAAACTATTTTATATTATAAACCCTGTTATAAACAATCTTCGTGCAAAATTTTATCAAAATCAGTTGAGCCGTTTAAGCGTGATTGAGTAACAAACATCTAAACATCCAAACATCCCAACATCCAAACTTTCGCATTTATAATATTAGTGGGATTAGTAAAATTCAAAACAATTATCAAATATATTACAAAATATATATTTTTTTATGCGTAAAGGCTGCCTGCGTCAACAGATGAAGATTTATGTAGTTTGGGGTATGTAGTGGGGGGTAACACACTATTTTATACATAAAAACCGCATGTATACAATTGGGTATATTGATAACTAGATATAGAAAAAGATTTGTTTTTAAATGGTAGTCCTAGGTTGTCAGTAGAATCTTGTTAAGTCAGCACTCCTATAACTTTATGTAGTGTATTTAATTTGTGTAGTGGTGATGGTGTGTCAGAAATATATTCAGGATGTCTCCTATAGTATTCTCAATACCAATTTGCGAGTCGGGCAACAAAAGTAACAATGAAACCTTTTTGTGCGTAATAATAGCATGATTCTAATATTTTACGACCTGACTTGCCACTTGGTTTTGCGGATAGTATAGTGACCAAGCCAATACAGTAACACGTCGATGTAAATATAATTATTAATTATACGCGAATTATGTCCCGTTTATTCAAAACAACATCTTAAAATATCAATCAATATAGATGGGATAACGGTAAAATGACATTGGCTTATGGGTCCTGAATTAATTAATATTATGACATGCGGTAGAAAAGGTCTTCATGAATAAAAGGGATAAAATAAAAATAATACAAACATTTATTTTTCGACAATGTGGTTAGTGTTGGTTAAGCCTGTAATTTTGTTATTAATTAAGAAGATTAGGACCAGCGGCCTTGGTTATTCATCTTAGCCGAAACAAATCCATCTAAGTCCAAAACGCGCCGCGCGCGTTAATCTTTTTTATCCGATCCAAATCCCATCACTCAAACAATAGGATAAGTAGTTAACTTATGAAAAGAAGAAAGAGGTAGCTACCGATTTCATAAATCATTATTAGTCACTTGTTC
Source organism: Epinotia nisella (assembly GCA_932294315.1). Taxonomy (NCBI): domain Eukaryota; kingdom Metazoa; phylum Arthropoda; class Insecta; order Lepidoptera; family Tortricidae; genus Epinotia; species Epinotia nisella. Next base: position 17,644,160 of record OW028681.1, read on the forward strand.
CCTTAACACGAAGCATGGCATAATTTCATTACAAATTTTACACCCAGGGGTGGTCACTTTCTTTTAAAATTAAACAGGACGAAGTATGATAATGGGACTACCCCTTTCTTTTATAGTTTGGCTACTGCACAATAAAACTCTTTCTGAAGGTTGTAAATGGTTCTTGACTGTTTAATTCATGCGGGACGCTCAAAAATGCGGGTGCTTGTATATTTTCAATTATTCTGGTTGAAAAGATATTGGGGGGTTTTATGATTTGGTTCTCAATTGAAAGTAAGTTTTTCATTTACAACATATTTTTTCTATAAATAAACAGTGTTGCTATTTAAACCACATTATCAAACTGTAATATTTTCCTGTCAATTGTCCGAGCCGTCTTTTCAACTTTATCCGATATTATCGATTTATTTAGGTATTTTACTTATGCATGAGGTTATCCGCAGCAGAACCAAGGTAACCGATATAGCCCTCGGAATCGCTAAACTTAAGTGGCAGTGGGCGGGGTACATTGCACGTAGAACCGATGGCCGTTGGGGTGGAAAGGTTCTCGAGTGGCGACCACGTACCGGAAGGTGCGGCGTGGTAGGCCCCGCGCAAGGTGGACTGATGACCTGGTAAAGGATGCGGGTGGCGCGGGACCGGTCACTTTGGCACTCTTTAGGGGAGGCCTATGTCCAGCAGTGGACGTCTTTCGGCTGATATGATGATGATGATGACGTATGTATTGCTCTTTTAGCTAATTTTTGTGTTTAGCCTTAACTCCAAACGTCCTTTGGTTTTCGCATTTGTCTATAACTGTTATGTTTCTGTTCCCTTTGATTTCTGAACAATCGCACATAGTTTTGTCACAGGAAACGTAATAGTTTCTGTCATTGTGCTTTTTTTCACCCTGCAATGTGTGTTTGGGTGGATGAAGGACCGTTAGATTTTTTACTTATGGGCATTATAATGGGCACCCTTTGAAAAAAGAGCCTCGGCAGGTAGAGCAAATCTCCCGATCAAGGACTACGATTATGGTCGCGATTGATCATGGTATAATATGTTCTGTTTTTTGTCGAGCCTCACATTTCTATGATGCCTTTATGCAAGCGCAACATAACTGTAAAGGGCCTTGGAACGGTTCAAGTAGGAAGGTGTTTGTAGCAGAATTTACCCGATATTATCTATGTATGTGGGCTACATTCGCTGGTGTGGCAGATGCTAAAAATGGTCTGTTGGTATTTTGTTAAATAGGCTTTTGGTAATTAGGTAGAAGCTATTTTTTTATTTATAAATTAATCCCACAACTACGAGTATGTAATAACAGTATTGAAGAATATTTACTTTCTTTAGCTGAATTTCACGTTTTGACTGTGTGTGAATTTGACTTTTAAAGAAAATTCCTTCTCAAGTGAATATAGACTTTTGTTGAGTGAATGAGAGGTTATTTTTTATATTTTACTGATTTCAGGGGTTTAGGCTTTCGCGTTTCAATAATAAGTTACAGAGTTGAGATATTTTTGAGCGACAGTGTCATAAATATTTTTGCAACTGCTTATATGTTAACTTATCTTATTGCCTATTTAAGTAGTGTAAATTTGACCAAACAGGAATAAAGCCTATTTATTACAAGTTGAATGTATACAAATTTGACGTCTAACCCCAGGTTAGGTTAGGTCTATAGATCAGAATCAGAAGGAGCACTTACAGCATCATACATTTTGGTATCAAACCTTTGTTTAAAAACGATGCGGCCCAATTCTAGATTACAAAATGTGACATGCCTGGTACGTCAAAGGGATATCCCCATTTTTATGTATCTCTTTCAAAATTAGAATTACCTAGATCTAAAAGAAAAGCGATATCCGTAGCATATTAGCTCCTCCCAATTCTGTACTAAATAATATAATTCCGGCCCTGGTTTATGAGCTTTGGTCATACCTGTCACGTTTTTGATGAGTGTGAATTTAGACCTGTCTAGTGTCGTGTTAGAAAAGCACCATCCCCTTTCGGCCTGTGAGTGTCGTAAGAGTTGACCGTAGGAATAGGGTTCAAATGTATTTTGGGTGATAAGCTAGCAACCCTCTGCGATATTCGATTTTTAAACCAATTGCTAGAACTAGCACGGAAAATTAAATTTTATATTTAAAGAAAGAAATATTCATTGTCACACAAACAGATACATACGCAAAATATACCATCCTCCTTGTCAAAACAGGTATAAATAAGTTTATGTATCTATATCAATTTAGAGGAAACAGCTGTCATGGCGCAGGGGTAGATCGTCCTACCACTAGAATACATAATATGTACAGTAAACCAAGAAATACGCTTATCACTTTTTTCAACTGCAGTATTTGTACATTAATATTCAAAAGTGGTAGACCGATTTCTTGGCTTACTGTAGGTAGTTATAGATATAATAATGATAGACGTTTCAACTTGTCTGACTTCGGTGTTGCATTGATAATGTGCTAAGGATTACAATTTTAACAAGAATGGTAGCAATTCCCATCTACTACATAGTTTACTTAATGACACTTTAAACTTTCGCGCTTTGTACACATATTTACTGTTTTACACGGGTCTAACGTTCTAATTATTTACCTTCAGATTGATATGAGTAAAGAGTGAGTGATTCAGAAACTGAAATCTCGGGAGGTATCTTCGGATCTTGTGTGTCGTGTCGTGCCCTAGATGATTAGTAAAATAATGGGCAGGTAGTGGACTCCACATTTTTATCGACTTTTGTAGGTTAATGAAATATTGTGCACCCATATCTCCCCGTTAACAATTTGCTGGGACGTCAATCATCTGGGACCATGACGGGTGCAACCCGAGTCGAAATGTCAGTAATAAAGGGAAATAAATATTAAACCCGTGTAACACGATAATTTGATTACTTTACCTACTTTGCTAATAATATAAAAATAGGTACACTCGCTATCTCGCATTCGCAGAGCTTTTAACATTTTTAGTAAATTATTTGCACATATTATGATACGGTGCGGTTTTACAGGAACTTCGTCCCTGGAACGTTCCGGTTGTGGAATAAGCCGTCTGCCAAGGTTTTCTCGAGGGACTACAGTATAGGGTTCAGTAAAGGAGTGTATACATTTTTAAAGGGTCTGTAACGAGCCTGTGACACGCCTAGACTTGCAAGCATCCTGGGCTACGATTACTGCTTACCATCAGACAAGGCAAGACGTACGCTTGTTTGCCACCAACATGCAACTTGCTTCAAGCTTTTATTTAACTTGAACTGATCATTATCATATCAGCCGAAAGACGTCCACTCCTCCCCCAAAGAGTCCAAAAGTGACCGGTCCTGCATCACCCGCATCCAGTGGACTCCCGCGACCTTTACCAGGTCATCAGTCTACCTTGTGGGGGGCCTACTCTTGCCACGCCTTCCGGTACGTGGTATAGTATGTTGCCAGTGATGACATTAGGCACTGAAACTTGGTCGCTTACTATGGGCCTCATAAGAAGGCTCAAAGTCACCCAAAGGGCAATGGACATAGCCCTCTGTTGGGAGTTTCTCTGCGTGATCGCATCAGAAATGAGGCTATCCGCTTCTCGAGTGGCGACCACGTACCAGAAGGCGCGGCGTGGGTAGGCCCCCCACAAGGTGGACTGATGACCTGGTAAAGGTCGCGGGAGTCCGCTGGATGCGGGTGGCGCAGGACCGGTCAATTTGGCACTCACTAGGGGAGGCCTATGTCCAGCAGTGGACGTCTTTCGGCTGATATGATGATGATGTTGATGAAAAAGACCACCCTCATTTTGCTATCCGAATTCCATTAAATGATACGTTAATTTGCATAATTGATACATTTGTGATCGCTTTATCGTGGTCATGTCAATATTTGCAATTTCAGGAGGTGTTAAAATACAAAATCATATTTCGTGATGTACAGTTAGGGCTATGTGTACCATCTCTCATAAAAACTGATCTAACTATAGGTTATGTCATAGGTTTGCGCTGATTTCAAACAACATATAAGGAACTAAGTTGTTGTTGCTACAATTCCTCGAAAAAAGCAAAAAAAATAAGAGTAGGTAGAATTCACAAAACTTTCAGCCTCAGTCATTTTGAAATCTGACAGCGGAAGCACGAAAAAAATCCAAAAAAATAGACAATAAATTTTTTGGTTGTTCCAGGTCTTGCCTAGGCAATCCTAGCCATGGCCATGGTGTCAGAGCGGGCCAGGCTGTGCGGCGTCCCTCTCCCGCGTTCATTCACCCGATCGCGGAAGAGCCGCAGGTATCGGCGCGCGCGCCGCACATGGTCTCTGCTCAGTCGCAGGAAGCCTCCGACCATGAACGCGATATTTTATCAGTATCCCGGCACTCTCGGCCCGTCACGCCGCGCCGGTGACATGTAACCGCATTTACTAGACTGCTAGCAACATAGATCTCAAGAAAAGACTTATATTTTTTAATTATATTTAAGTGACGTTAATGTGAGGTGGATATTTTTAAGTGAATTTTGTGAAAAGCCGGGATTTTTCCGATTTGGATTATTCGGCGTTGCTGCTTTTGGATTTTTGGCGCATTTGGTTAGTATGTTTTTTTTAAGTATGCGCAAGGGCGCGCGTGATTGTCTTCGAAAGCCAATAGACATCAACGCGCATCTTGCTGCGAGGTTCCTGCCGTGGATGTTTGTTTTCAACTTTGTTTACCTTTCTTTAAGCCTATAAATAAACATTCAAAGCAGTTTAAAACAATTTTCGGTTTTTGTAAATATTTTATATCTATCCCTACATTACGACCGGCATGAATACATATACAAGAGTTAAGACATCAATGCAGAATACCGAATACATTTACTCGTACATCTAGTTCTCTACATGGAGCTAACTAGGTAAGTATATCATGTCAACAAGGTATAAAAATTAGATTGTCTACACATTGAGGTCCTTCCCCTATTGAAGTGAATAAAGCTGTAGATGTGTTTAGGTAATGACATAATTATTGACATTATTATTGATATACAGTGCCGGCAAATAATATAACCTTCATGTTGGTTTTAAGTAACTTTTTTTACGTCAGCCTAGGCCGAAAGTGGGATATTCTGCCCGCTCCGCGAGGAGAAAATCTCACTTCCTGACAAACCAGGGGCGGTAATTCGTAAACCCCGGATCGGATATTTATGGACCTCACCTTCGATTCGGGCCACTAACACCTGCGATCTGGGGCATTCACAAATTCACCGCCCTAGGTGTGTAGTGTAATGTACTACTACGTCACACCTGACCATAAAGTAGCAATGGCGTGCGGCGGAATTCCCGCTTCCTGGCCAGGAGAGACGTAAAATGTTGTACTCACCACGGGTGGTAATAAAGAAAGCCTCCGATTGCATACTCAAGTCAAATACCTGCGATCTGAGACATTCTTTGTTTTACCGCCCTAGGTAAGTAATGTACTTCCTGGAGGTATTAAATATTAGTTGCTGCGGAGAATTTAGACTCCTTTTATAACCGGCGAGATCTAGTCAGAGTATTTTCATGATTATTCAGATATTAAGGTCATATTATTTCACGATATCATAGTTATAAGCTGTCGTCAGATAATTTAATAACAAAGGTGGTATATGTATTACTGGTCGGTACTTTAGTTAAAAGCTACCACATCAGATATCTTAATAATCAGCGGACAAGAGTTCTTTGTCCAAAATAGACAGTCCAAATTACCATAATATCCAACGATCTACACACACACTCACACACACACACGGACATTATTGTTATTTGGGCCGTCGCTATGTGCAAAAAGAGAGCCTTGAACCTGCGCCTGGGCTCAAGGTTGCACGAAGCTTACGCAACGATATCGTCGCAAAAACGTATTATGTAAAAAGTTCTTCCATGTAATCAAAGGGCGAGTCCGCAGTAGGGGCGGCTTCGCGCCAATTATACACCTAACTTACGATTCCTGAGGTATAATTGCGTAACTGGTTGAAATAGTCAATGAGTTCAAGGACACTTACATCAAAGTGTTAGAGGTTATAAAATGTATGTACAATTTATAACCTTAAAAACTCAAGTTTTGCTTGTAATGTACTGAAATGGCAGGTGTCAGCATTGACTTCTTATCATCCGGGACTTGAGTAACTGAATTCGTCCCGTCGTAAGTCAGGTCCAGTCAAAAGACTTGGAAATTCAATATTTTAAGTGTCACATGTGTACTTTTGTAAGCCTAGATACCTACTCTAAAAACGGCACCAGTCGATTCCTATAAAAAATATTTCGGCGGGAAGTCGTGAATACGTATTACTATAGTTTATAGGCTGGATCCGACCAAACAGGAATAAGGAGTTAATCTGAGACAAAACGTCAAAATGTATATAAGTCTTGGAATAAACTATGTTCCGGTTTGGTCGAATTGACGCTTATATCGATAGACGTAAAGTTAAATTGATAAAGTATTGACACGTAATAACCCAGCTCCTATTTTTATGACATTGATAACGACATGTTTAGCAATAACACAATAGTCAAAACCCGTTGAATTTGGTATAATTTTCACCTAAATACCAAGTGCACCCGTTTTGTATCAAATGCATCCCTCTTGAATGTAATTACCTACTTAATAACTACTTAACCGGTATATTGTATACCCTTAGTACTTGTCGCTTAGCGGCTTACTTTAAGCATTAATCATTTGCACGCATAAGCACTTAAAGTACCGTAAAGGTGTCAAGCAACTATGTAGAGTAAATTCTTCCTAAACAAGCAACATGGGAACAGCAACATACATATCTGTCATCATATGTTTCTAAAGGGAAGATTGGGACCATTCGTACAAAGGGAAAATTTGTACATTGGCCATATCAGGAATAAAAAAAATGCTAGCGCCTTCGTATTTATGCGGTATGCTCCCTCTCTTACACGCTTAGTTTACCCAAAAACAATGGTGGCAGTAAAGCTGCTGCTTTCCTTACAAAGAGTGTTTATGTGTTTTTGCTAACTCATAGTAATGTATAGACTTGTCTTTGACTTCATTTATTTCGAGCAATATTTGCTTAAATTGTAATAGCATTTAATATTTTGTACGACTCTAAATAGTTTATTTGCAACCTTATGTAAGTACTTATTTCTAAGATACAAAGGACCCAGGAAGGGTGTAGCAACGTGGTTCTTTTAAATTGCATTAAAGCTAGGTACATAAACAATGTATAAAGTGTTTTATATGTTAATGTATGATACAAACAGAGGTTAGAAAGAAAGATGCATATAAATATCCTGCGATAATAGCGGTGGTGTATGGAGCTACCCTGATAATATGGGACACTTTCGTACACTTTCCATTTTTTTCAAATTCATCATAGCTTGGCCATTTTGTTTACTATCAAAACCAAACCACTCTGTTATTAAAGCCAAATAAATGAACTGTTTAGCAGTGTTTAATCTTCTCTGATGCAAGTACTAGTTGTTTAGTTACAAGGTTCAGTGTAAAAAGTGTATGAATGGTCCCAATCTTCCCCTATAGGCCGGAAGCTGCTGACTAAAAAACGCAAGATTTCTTTCCACACTGAATTACCATACCTCAATTTATCGAATAGTACCTATTATATTATAAAAAATACGAAAGATAAACAAAAATCTTCTAAAGTCTTAATTAGAGCCCCGCGCACTCTTACTTCATAAATAAAACAACCTGCCATAATTACCGTGTAACACAACAAACACATTAAAATTCAACTCTCAGCCAGCACTCAACCTGTTTTATACCGCCTGAAACAATCAAGTAAAATGTGCGATTTAACTTCATGTACTCTTATTTACTCAAATGAGCATTATACACAGATAAAGCCAACTTAACCACATAATGTAGCACAAGCCCAAACAAATGTGAGCCCAATGTAAATCGCAAAAGATGTAAATTAGCATGGCTGGGGCCGCCCGCGGTTTCGGCAATGACACTGACAACGACCGATGATATAACAGCAGGCCGTCAAACCCGTGAAAACTCGGTCATCGACCCGGGCTGCGCCCGCGCTCGCGGCCCGCCGCCCGCGCTTTCGCTTAATGCGATTTTCATACTTACACCACAGGCCACAGAGTCGATTATCAACATTACAACACTGCTTAAATTTTAAACAGTTTACATCTTGGACTCGAAAATTCGTGACGCAAGTACTTTAGGCAGTCTCTCGAGTCTTTCTTTTGATAAAATAATGCAAAACCTAATTGCATACTTAATGAGTTTCTTTGAAAAGCAGTGACAATACGTGCGGTGGGTTCGTCAACAACGGACAGCGCAAGGTGGCCGAGACTTTGACACGGGCAGAGACATCCATCAAAATGAGACGTGTGAAAGAATCCATTGGATTTTTTTTCAGTCAGACATTTGTCAGTCCGCCTGTCACAAATCTATCATATTAAGGTGGGGCTGAGACTACAGTTAAGTGTAGGTTACCGTAATTGATAGTTAGAGCCTATGACAAACTAGTCATTGACTCTGACAATTGGTAGCTTTATTATTTAACAGCGCAATTAGACAAGTAAATTATTACAGCAGTCAACTTAGAGTCAACTTAAAGGCACCTAACGACATCGTTTAAGTGTAGTACAGGCTACAATTTAAAAAATACTCTTCAATATTTACTGATGGTATCTCGAAGCGTTTATCCGGAACGCCCTCCCAAAAATGAGGCCACGTAATTAGAACACACAGTCCTAAGCCAAGGTCATGTTAAATCAAAGCTTTCTTCACGCGGGTCCTTGATGGGTAGAAAGTAAATGCTCGGTCAGCGGGCAGGGGCACGCGTATGGGCGCGGGGGGGTGAGGCGCCCTGCGAGGAGGGGGAAACCTGTTCCCGCAACGGTACCGTGGTGTCATGCCTCGAAGGCGCACACGCACCCATTATGTAATAATCTTTTTCTTGCTCGGATTACTTGTCGCGGCGTAACCATTCTATTCTGGGATAAGGTTGTGGATGTTGGCTGAGGCTGCGGGTGAACGGGATCAATGACAGATGGGATGGAATTTGGTTTGAATCTAAACGTGGGAAACGGTATTAAGCGTATACTTTTCTGTTCTTACGTAGGTACGGTCGCGCGCGTTAATTTAGGACCCTTTTCGCAAAAATATTCTTTGTATTCCTATACAATTTGACAGGATTGTCAACCTTAGATGGGTCCCAAATTTACGCTCGTGACTGTACTAAGAATTATCTTCCCGGTCCTTTCTTCAAGAGTCGAATGACTGAGAATCGAGTGCGAGGCCTTGCGGTCATTGGCCCTCTGTGCTCCTAACTGCGATCGACTTTTCCAGGCCCTCATTTCCCTTCCGCATTCACCACTCATTCGACCAATCACTGGGACACTTTTTAGCATTAGTCTGCTAAAGCTATATTGATCATTGCATTTTTACAATATAACAAATTCCTAAACATTAAATTTAATAGAGCTACTCATAGGCTTACAGATAAAGCCCTTTTTTGCGTTTTATGCATCGCCTGTGTACTGTATTTTATTATGGTATAATCTCTATAATATTTTTTGTTATACTCAAACATGTCGACATGGTATTTATGTATATTTAAGTTTTGCTCACAACGCTCCTATCATTTAGGTGCTTGATGACCAGCATGCCAATGAAAGTAAAGCCACAGTAAGCACATGGTACATATTTCGATGACATGGCGAAGTGGACCGCGCCACATATCTATTATAATATTATGAGTAAGTATGCCGCTAGCCTTCCGGCCAAGCCGTATAAAATTACTGCCTACCACGAACATGATGCACCGTTCATTCATTGTTTGTCACCTCACCAGTGATGATACGCAAATATTATTCAAATAACTGCGCTCTGACATGGAAACAAGCGTAAACAATAGTATAAGCTCACTACAAAAACAATGATTACGAAACAAGTGCAACCTTGCTTGTAATAGATAATAGATTTTCCAGTTAGGTTAAACTCAGTTAGGTACTTTTACAAATTAGAAGATCTTATTGACTACTCTAATTAAATGTTTAGGATTTTGTTAATTTGTAAAAAGGCAATGACCAATATAGCTTTAGCATAATAATGCTAAAAAGTATCCCGATGGTTGGTCCAATGAGTGAATGCGGAAGGGAAATGAGGGCCTGGAAAAGTCGATCGCAGTTAGGAGCACAGAGGATATTTTCCTGCGGCATCGTCCGCGTGAAATCGCGTTGGTATTCGGGATAAAAAATATATCTATACCGAATTTCATGGCTTTACAAATTAGAAACAAAATAATGCACAGCATTAAAACCTACAGATGCTAATAGGCGGTTATTAATATTTGTAATCAATAATATTGGTCCTTTTAGAGGTCACTTTCAACAAAAAAAAATCATTTTGTGAGGTCCAATGCCCCCAAAAAAATCTCCCAACGACTGTGTATTCAAATCAAAAGTCACCGCCCTAAAATTAGAATAAAAGGATTAAGCTCACAACTGTGACATGATTTTGTGAGTCATAATATTGACTAATGTATTAATAATATGGTAATGAGAATAATATTACCGAATGCATATTGGAGACTGTTATCTCACCTTGCATAACACAGAAGGCCGACCTCGGCGTGCATCCCGCTGCGCTCCGATTTCACCCTCTTGTATTTGTTTTTTTTTCCTTTTTATACACAACCTAACGGTACCAAATACCGTATGGGAAGCTATTAGGACGGCATACGTAACATTAAACCATGGGTGGATTTACCTGTTCGGAAAAAAATGTACAGGTTGACTAGTCGATTGGGAGAGTTTTTGTTACATTAAATATAATAAATATAGGTCGTCTGATTTCAATAGTCATTTATTTGATTGGTTTTTTAAGCTCCTTTTTTCCTTATACTTAAGTATGTATCAAACTGATATCAATAAAAGGAGTAAGTAGATTAAGTTAGGTTAGTTAGTTTATCTAGTGGTAAGGGTTATTATCATATATTAGCACAGCCTTGAAGTAAGCCAGGATTAGGTTTATTTTTATTTATTTACAGAATTCTACCAATGAAACACACCGAAATAATGGCCGGCTTAAATTTATGGCTTAGCCGGAATAATTAGCGGCTTAAATTTTTCGTGACACAAAACACATCCGAGGATTAAATTTAAGCTACCAAAATTTATAACAAGCAAGCGATTTGACCACATTTCCACTTTGTTGATAGTCAGCATCTATCGTAACGGTACGTCTCACAAAGGCCCGTTGTCCCGCCTTTGATATATCGCTATTCTGCCCTCCCAAAGACAGTAACAGTATACGGGCGCCGTACACTCTTGCGACCTTTCTCTTTGAACAGTGCTACCTACCTGCGCTTTGACTAAACACTTGCCGGGTCCTTTTGATTTTTTATAAACCGGTAAGCGAGGGTAATCAGGTTTTTACGACCTCAGTGATTATGGCTCTCAAAAGCCATTTATGTTACAAAATTCATACCTCGGTTAATATCGTTATAATACTTGTAATATCATCCCTCCAATATTTCTCACAAAACTATAATTAAGTACGTTGATAACTAAGACATTCGTATAAATATGTTGTATATTGAATGAGTACATATTAGGTAGTTATTAATTTCTGAGTGTTATATTTCTAGAGCGAGAGCTAAAGCTAACAAAGAAAAGTAAACCATCGGCATCGATGTGGTTTGGTAGATCGATGAAAGTAAAGGCCGGTGCAGACCGAGGTTCCGTTAGACGCCCGAGCCTCGGCTCACGGAATACTAAGCACTGACACACTAGGCGGCTTTTGACCCTAGCACATTCTAGACTGGGCCTGTAGCTTATGCACTATTATAGCTTACCTGACCACAGTGCGTGGAAATGCTAAAAATGATGGTTTTAAGCTCAATTGTCGCGACACTTTATTTTATGGTGGTTGAGTTGAGCGTAAATATTTGCGGACATTTAACCGGTTCCAAGAAATAGAAAATAAATGTTGCTTTTCTGAAAGGGAACAACCCCTTATTGCAACACACTTATTTTTTAAGATACATAATAACTTTATGTATCTTAAAAAATAAGTGTGTTGCAATTAGACACATGTCATGCGTATTTGACCAACTATGAATCTATGAGGCCTGAATTACACTGGCGCGCGGCCTGCAGTGACGGTCAATAGTAAACTTGCCATTATCTGTCAAGATTACTATTGACCGTCCCGCAGGCCGCGTCAGTCTCTCTGTGAGAGGCTTTATATGGTTTAATTCAAGATTTGTCCGTCTTATTGAATTTAATATTTGTTAAATAGGATTTTAACCAATCAATTAAGCTACAAGTGATTGCTGATAAGAAATAAAATCCTCACATGAATAAATGTTAAACTAACAAATGTATTAGGTACAGAATATCTGCACAACTTATACATAATAGAAGATGCCTCAGAAAAGAGCTCAGCAAACCTCACATTAACAAAAAACAGTATTTAAACATTTTAGTAAAGAATAAAGAGGAAACATTTTTACTAAAAAGAAGACAATTGCTGTTATTTTTTCGAAAATTTGTAAGCGTCTGGTTTTTGCACTTTTTTGTCATCAACCTCATTGTCTGTAACGACTCAGTCCTAAGACAACCTTTTCAATTCGCTAAAGCAATTTGTGCAAATGGGCCCTTACTTCATTAACCCAACCGTCCATAAAACACGAAGGTTACAAACAATGCATTGTTACTGCATAGCTGTAGTCGTCTATATTCGACAATTACCTGCATAATGTGCCGACAAAGAAAATTGCACATTTTGCGTCAAAAGCGAAAACGTGCTTTGTGGAATATCCCACAAAAGACGGAAAGGGACGAGATTAGAAAATTTCGCCAGCTCTGCCGGGGTAGCTAACCGTTGGGATATAGATATGGGAGAGGACAACGACCCTACGCAAAATTCGCTGCATTGGGCTAGGTCTAGTACATGCGCGTATGCTATGAACACGGAAGCGCCGGAGAGGGAGCGCGCTATGCGCCGGTTTCCGGCAAGAGTGGGAAAAAGGCATGAATGAGTATTGAAGCCTGCCCCAAGAAGGGGGAAATCGAGTTTGCACTGCGGAGCGCCGCTTCCACAGATACTCGTATAGACAGGCCCTACGAGCATTACACTAAATGGAATCAATAATCGTTCCGACGACAACATATGCATTTTAGAGTCAACCAATACAACTACAGTGTGTCTTTACAATCAAATATCCTAGAAAACCCTTGTCATGCATTTCTACTGAATTGCAACCGAAAACGTACCTTGAAAAACTTTTCCCGACACTTCAAGTTGCGTCTTTTCTTGTCCTTTGAAACCTTGTCGTATAACTTATGCATCGCACTGGGGCGGCTTGGTTCATGTTTTGGTAACAGCCAACTATCAATCTATCTTTTGACCTGTACTATAAATCACTGATTAGCCTTTACAAGATTTCTTACTAAAATAATATCAGGTTGCTGAATAGATCTTCTGATTTGATCAATATGTCAATACATATATATTTTCAGGTATATAGACGAATGTGAAAGAACTGAAAGTGCTTTCAATCTCAAACTAACAGAGAAATGATTGTCAAACAGATATAAACCCACAAAGCGACATAAATTGTGATTTCAGACTTAAATAAACGCCTTTTTTACTTTTATCCTCGTCTACCGAGCTATCATAAGCACGCAGAAACAAACACCGCGTGAAAAGTTTCAGTTTAGAAGCCTAAAGGAAATTGTTTAGGATGTCAACGACCTGTGCCCAATACTCGCACAGTACAACGCATTGGCCGCACACGGACGCAGCGCGATTTATTCGCTCTAGCGGGCGAGAGCGGGACGCGGCGCCGGGCGGCAAGAGTAGTGTGGGACGGCGGCCCAGGGCGTTCACCCCGGAAGATTCAGTGTTTTGATACCGCTCAAGCCTCCGACGATGGAAAACTGCATTTTCTTTGATGCGCTCCAACTTTTCGCGCTCTAATTGCCAGTCAATTGGTTAGTTTCAGTTTTAAATGCTCACAATCAACGTCGTTTAGTATGATGAATCTACATTACCTAACCTATTATAACATTAATGGTTTATAAATAAATATACAAATAATTAGTAACCAATTGTCATATCTGAACGTAGTTACACAATTTAGAAAGCATATTTTCGTACGTCTGACATTGAACTTTGATGCACGCGTCATTTTTATACGCTGTCATTTGCATAGCATATTGCATGGGGTGCCTGAATCGATAGAGGCTGCACCGGGCCCAGACGTTGGGGCAGGTCGCTCCCTAAACCTTCCATGCCCTACGGCAAGAAAATACACAGCCATACGTATTCAAGTCGGACTCATTGATAATTCGGTCAGGGGTCGGCGGCACGAGACGGGTTAATTTGTATTAAGTAGTCCTTTTAAGGGTTAACATATTGTAATTATTTACTTGATGATTTCACTAATTTTAAAGTCTTTTTATCTCAAACATATCCTAGATTTTTAATCAGTTACGTCAATATACAACTAACTTAGGAACTAAAGACAAGATATTACATAATAATTAAAATAAACGACCAAACAAAAAATTATAAAGTACCAGTTACGTAAATATCAAAAACTAAAGCTTAAAATTGAGAGTCCAAAATGATAATTGTAATACAGTTTTTAAGATAAGAGAATATTTTAGATCAACAATAAATATAGATACTTACGTATCTACAACCGCCTTTATGACCTGAAACAAAAAAGGCTTTGTTAAAAATATCGCAAATGTAATTACATGTCCTATCAAAAAGCAAAAATAAATCCTTTGTTTCGCTCCGAACACGAACAAAGATTGTTCAGCAAAGTGCATATTGAAAGCACCAGTCCATCATTCAATGCCCGAGCAGTTTACAGTTGTTAACAGATTACAGCCTGTAAATAGTGAAATCAATATTGGATAATGGGGGTGGGGGCGGCGTGGCGGCTGTGGAGGCCGGGTGTAACACCCTTACCAGTTACTTGTTTTGCAAAAACACGCAACCTATGCGTGCATCCTCAAAATTGGATGGACCTTTTTAATAGCTTACGGGTTCATGCTATCCTTGTACCCTGAGAAATTAAGCGCACGTTGTGAGCCTTTAAATATTTTTTTATGGTCAGCTCGAAAACCGAATAATCATAGCAATTCCATTTTATAGATATCTTGCGTCGATGAAAGTACCTCCTCAATCCCCCGGGTAGCAGTGCGTCTACAAGTTTATTTTTAAGGATTAGCTCGAAAATCGAATGTAAGCCTAGTTATTCAATATAAGTATCTTTTAGTGCTATGGTGCTGTAGGCTGCACCTCCATCAAGATCCTATTCTAGCGACATTTTGAGCATCAAGAATCTTTTTCATCAGTGTATTTAACCCGTATTTAAGCCTACTTGAAGAAAGTATATTCCAGTACATATACCATGTACTAAAATATACCATGGTGCAGGCTTCACCCCCTGAGATCCCAGGGTAGGGGTGCGTCGTGTCGACGACCTACGATAGTGAAAGCGTGTTCCGGGGTGGCTCCGAGGCTTTCGCTACCGTTCTCACGCCACTCGCTCGCACGTTGTTTTCGAATAGTTTTAATTAGTGCTTTTTACCGGCCATGCGGACTGATCGCCTATATACAAATAGACTGTAATGTTGTTGCAGCTTTTAATAAATCACTTTGAAATGTGTTAATTTTGTTCTCTTATCGTGCAAATGGATTCAATTACTCAGTTTGAATTTAAAAGTTATGTATGCTGCAAGCATTGCTATCGCTGTTCTGGTATAAACTAAATGAATACTAAAATGCTAATCACTGTAAAATCTTTCAGTATCATACTTTTAATGCGGTAGTTACGCAAATTGGGAAATCGTTAGCGACCATCAAATCGTAACTTTTGGAATCATCGGTTCGCTGTTACTAAATTCTCTATTTAGAATATTTTTTGTAATAGGGAATAGTAATAATAAAATAGAAAGTAGCATGGAGTGCGATGATCGTCAATAAGGCCTCGCCTCGGATCGGGAGCACGGTCGCGGCCGCTCGCGGTACGGAAGTAATGAACTTGAATGCAGTTCGCGCCGCCGCCGTCCCGCTTGCTCGCCTAGCCGAGCCCTAGGCGCGAGCGTGACGCGCTCACTGCATTTGCTGTCAAATTCGTCCGCATTCTCCATCACCGGCCGCTTTCGTCGTCGATGCGTTTATCGGAACGAGACGCGAATATGTGTGTCGATTGCATTCTCGTCGTAAAAGTGCATCTAGGTCGGTCGGCGCGGCGGGTTAGTGCGATGTGCGAGTAGACGTAGGGCAGGTCGGAGCGGCCTCGGTTGCATAATGCGCACGGCGCCTCAGCGCCCATCACGCCGGCAGGTCCCGAGCCGCCCCGCTGGGCCCGCCAGGCCAGCGGCGCGCCGGCTCCGGCCCCGAGCCCGCTAGCGCTCCGCATACTCATCGAGAGCCTCCAGCCGCTCGACACCGCCGCCGCACACTCTTCTACAGCTAATAAACCATATTCGCGTCCCAAAGAATTAGCCGAAAATACTTTGGATGCACTAAAGGAATGACATTGTAAGTTTCATATTTTTTTTAGTTTTGCTACTAGTATTTTCTTTAAAACCGAATCGATCAGGAAGTGGAGTGTAATAATTGCAAGATGACTGAAGTGTGAAAACATGTTTTAAACAGATAATTGAGATTAAGTTTTTAGACGTTGAAATAAGTGCCACAAAGAATATACTTGACATTGCGGTAAGTTGACGTAATAGTGTATATCGCCTCATCATATGCCGTCAATACGTCTTATTGGATTATTGAATTGTTCTGTAATAAGAATGCGTTGATGTTGCATGCATATTTACCTATAGACAAAGTCATGTATACAAAAAAAAAATCTTTCGAGTTGATGACGTTACTGACCTGCGGGCATCACGTAACGCATTGTACGCGCGTCAGCTAGATCTAAATGTCACTTTTTATATGTAAAAATGACAGTTGGATCTACCTAACGAGCGTTCAAAACGTTACATGATTACCCCCCGGAAATACATATACATATCTATATTAAAACCTCAAATATATGTTGACTCACAGGTTGTAATAATAAATCATATTTAATAAAGTAGCTACTTATTCTTAAGTACTACTGAAGAATATTTACACAAAATACATACACACTTAACATCATTCATACATACAAAAACGATTTAACGTGTACCTATCTACTTAGGTACTACCCGCTGAAAAATATAAATCTTATTATTTTATACCATAAAAATACATAATTAACAATAAAGTTCACTTCCGAGCCCTTTTTGTATATTTCAGCCATGATTGTTGTTTCAATTACGATCAAGGTGAAACAGTTATCTCCTCCTAATGCTGATAACGATGCATATACTTACTCTCACACGACTGATATCAAACATTTCCGCATGTGTATTTGTCTAACAGTTGCATAGCGCATCAAGACGTATGCGTGGACTTATACATCATTTTATTATTAGACGGCAAGGTTAACTGTTCCCGCGCTCTGGCATAGCCGATGCATGCAATATTAATACCTAGGTTCACATACGATGTATTTCATTGCTAGAAATCACGGATGTAATCTATAAAATTACAGGCATACCAACAATATACGTAGTCTCAGGATTAAACGCCACGCCACTTGGATATCGTACAAGAGCAACTCATTTGTTTCTGAGAGCAAAGAGCTATGAGTGCATTAATTAATAGAGTTAAAACTCATACGAGACGGAGTTAAAACAGCAGACAGTTTCACAGCGCCAGTTCTTGTCGCTACTCATTTCGTCCCGGCGCCCTATGAACTTATCTTACAACCTACGCCTATTTCCACATTGATTTGCGTTCAGTGCGAGTTCATGCTTTTTCTGCAATTGCGAGTAGCAATTGTACAGTCTCGTGTAAAAAATATGGGTGCATACAACAGACTCATAAATATGTCCCAAATATGTCGACGAATTAAGGTTTCGCTACATATTTACGAGAAGATTCATCATCATCATCATCATTATATCAGTGGAAAGACGTCCACTGCTGGACATAGGCCTATCCACGCCGCGCCTTTCGGTACCCCGCCACTGCCACATAAGTTTAGCGATTCGGGGGGCTATATCGGTTAGCTTGGTTCTGCTGCGGATAGCCTCACTCATTTCTGATGCGATCACGCAGAGAAACTCTCTCCATTGCCCTTTGGGTGTCTTTGAGCCTTCTTATGAGGCCCATAGTAAGCGATGATAGGTGTGAAGATTACATCGATACATATTTTTGTACTTGACTGTACTTATGATCTCACACTAAACATTAATATATGTGTAAACAAGCCCTTACGTGGAAAGGGCTAACTGACCATCCGTGCACTTTATTTGCATTCTAGTAAGGTTCAATATAATTACAAGGATGGTCAGTTAACTGTGTTGGCGTTGTATAATCAGAATGCAAGAGCAGTTTTCATTATGCACACGTGACACGACCTTGCGCGATTGGCGACGCGTCCATCGCCGCAATAAAGACTACCGATCGTTAGCTCTCTAATTTACTGCGGAAATGTTTCATGGAAATAACTGCAGTTCCGGAAATAATGTTATTACGAGAATATCTGGGTCCTGTAACTACTGTGGTGTCCTAGCTTAACACATTCACTGCCAAGAATCGCTACGCACTACGCTCGTAGCCGATCCCGTGCTTTACCCCGTATGTAGCGGAAAGCGACTACGGCGTAGGTGCCCGCTAGACGGGCCCCTGGCAGTGAGAGTATTAATGGGTAATGTTTCTTTGTACTATTTGTACTTGTACGTATTCTTTTTAAATTTTTTAGGGTCCCGTACCTCAAAAGGAAAAAAACGGAACCCTTATAGGATCACTCGTGCGTCTGTCTATCCGTCTGTCACAGCCGATTTTCTCCGAAAGTACTGGACCGATTGAGTTGAAATTTGGTATACGTATGTAAATTGGTGACCCAAAGATGGACGTGTAAAGTAAATTAATGAATTCTGAACAAGAGGGCCACTTTTGGGGGAAAACTGGAAAATTAAAAAAAAAGTTTCGCAAACCGTATTGTGTGACATATCAAAGGAAACAGATTTGAAGTAATTTAGGAAAAATAACGAAAATTGACCATCCCCCCCTTATCTCTGAAACTACTAGCCTTAAAGTACTTTACATATTATAGCGCAACCGTATCTTGCTCAGGCTATATGACAAATACCACTAATCCTACTATCCTGGAGGTTCGATGTTTGTCACAAAATCACGAAAAAACGGCTGAAATAAATTATAATGTAAAATAATAATGTGATGTATAGCCAGGATAAACATATAGAATACTTTCTATCCCAGTAAAAGTACAACAAAAGGAAGTCAACGCGAATGAAGTTGCGAGCAAAAGCTAGTTTAAACATATTATTATGGCTAGATACCTTTCGATTTGCAGCAATGTCTTAATCTCTGAGTAGTAAAAACCAATTGAAAATGATTAATCTCTTTTTGTGTCAGTTTTCTAATCAATGTTACAGTGTTGTATATACATAATACTAAAGAAGCCTGCATCTGCAATGCCCGCGCGGTGACTTCGCGCTGCGCGATGCGCTAAGGGCAAGTTCAAGTGCGCGCGCCAAGGTCTTCCTAGCGTTGCGCCCGCGCCGCGCCGATTTGCGATACACGCTGTCTCCAATTAATCATCAGATAAATTGTCTGTGAAAGTAATGACTTTCATAATGTCACACGCGAGTAACACGTAAGAGGCATACGTAAACGCATAGATACGTCTGCTAAAACTACCAAATCTGACAGAATTATGTCGCCTTACGGATTATGTTTGAATTTAATAGGTACATATTTGTGGAAAATATTCATAAACTATTATTAAAAAGGTTTTCTTTTTGTATTTCCCGAACTTTTCTTAAACCGACGCAATGATGTTATTTTCGGATCCTTCCTTATTCAACATTGTAGTTGTTTACATCATAATTGTAGACCATTAGTTGGCATTCGTAATATCCTGTATGAGTTATCTATACTCGGTTGGCTTCGGTGACTTGACTTTTTGATACCAATGAATAAATAAACATATCAAATTGTTTGACATAAACGAAGCAGAATTTAAATCACATTCAATTACAAAGATTGGTGTATTACGTTATTATTTTACTGTTATAAACATAAACGTTTGGTGCAGTATTAATATAATAACAAAACATCACGCAATTATAAACCTTGTATGGACATGAATTTAAAAAACATAATTTTTTTGCGTTCCTTTGCAAATTAACGCTAAGTTTATGTTTGTTAATAATAATAGGGAATTTTACAAATTTCTAAATACAAAAAAAATGCATAAGTCAAATAACCATTTCAATTTCCGACTGCAAACTGTAAATATGGAAAATTTAAATTCCTATAAAAATCTTGTGTTATAAAGTCCAAGTAAAGATCTACAATCGATCTGCCTTGCTTATCGGCAGAGGTGCATCGTGTGACATTGCGCCGTGTGGCGGTCGCGGTGTTGCGCAACCGGTCACGTGCGCGGGTGTAAACATGCCCTTACGCAATTATGCGCTGAATATCGTGCGCTAATTGTTTCACGGGTTTACATAACTTTCTCTTGGCTAACTGCTATAAACACGGCGGTCATTTTGGAAAATTAGTTTAGTTTTTGGTAGTTGCGGGCGTTTTAGAAAAAAAAGGATATGTTTTATAAATGCTCAAGCGAAAGTAATGTTGACGTTTAAACTTTTGCTGTCATTACAGTTCTGAATTAAATTAAAATAAAAAAATAAAGTATTCTTCACTATACAAAAGTGGTATGGCACTTAACTAGCATGGGAAATAATAATTGGTCATAGCCACACGGAGCTATTTTTTTATGTTTAATTTAATATCGTTGTTCAATACAAGTATACTCCTAATCTTATTATAAAATAAATGGATATACTTAATGTAAGTTAAACTTCATCTTTATACTCTTTAATGCTCCCACTCGATTAATAAATTGAAAATGTAATGAGTTTATTACGTTACTATAATTACAAGTGCAATTTGTATTATCGGTACTGAATTTAATTATCACTTTTTAATATGGTAGGTATGTTTGATTTATAGTATAGGTGGTACAGTCAGCGCAACATGTCGTGCATGTTATATGCTTATAAATGTATATTTCTATATTTAGATAATAGAATATGATACCGAAATTATAGTACATTTATAAAAAATATGCTGCATTACCATAATTATATGACCAACCATTGATTTTAACTACAAATAAGTATGTTGGATGGATGGACGTGGGTGGCGCAGGACTGATCACTTTGGTACTCTTTGGAGGCCTATGTCTAGCAGTGAACGTCTTTCGGCTGATATGATGATTATGACGATGATGAAGTATGTTGGAAAGCAAAAGCAACTCACTTTCAAATCATTTTGTTAATAAACTTTGCTATATTAGTTTGGGTGACGTCATCGCCAGGAAATAGATATCGAATTTAGACGTTTAATAATAGTCTGACTTTGGCACACCGAGTGATTGGCATGGGCTACTATCTTGTCAAAGTAATGCACCGTTCATTTCACTCATGTTGTTACTATCCTCACCAAGAACATAATTGATAAAGAGAGAGACATGAGATATAATACTGAAAGGATGCTACATCGTTTTCAAGATTAACGAAATTATAATTAATTTATTGAATGTCAATGGTGTGCGATACACTCCTCGTCGTGTTTCGTTCTCGTGACCTGACAGTGTCAAGACATGGTTAAAGTTTATATTTCCTTATCTAAATCTCTTAACTAATTAAGACATAGTCTTATAATTCTTACATGCCTTTCAATTAAGATAGTAATTATATATTTTAAAGGAATATAATAGAATAAGCATTTATTCGTGACACCAACATGGACAGAGATCAGCATAATTAAAGTTATTAAATCAATAAAGGCCGTTATTATTAAAAAAACACGGATTTTTTAAATCGACATAAAATCGTACTAATTTGTGTAGGTGTGTGTTTTATTATTGTTTTCGCTACTTGCTGACTTTATATCTGTTGCTTGGTTGGTGATTTTTTCCAGAAAGCTCTTTTATTTTATCCCGTATCTAAAAGCATAGTCGCAGAGTGAGGTCGTCACCATCAGTCATAATGTTTACAGCACTGGTCGCTTGCGCAACGTTCTGAATGTCAAACGGGCTGGTTTCGAAAAACAAATTTTCGTCCAATCGACAGTCGAGCCGCACTCGCTCTTCCGGCGATTGTGCAACAAACTGTTGAACTTGAGGTTGCTTCATGGTGCACGTGGATTACAACATTGTTAACACCATCTGAGCTTTAAAAGTTTCTTTGGTTGCGTCATGGAGCTTTCAGTTCCGGCTCCAATTGACTTAGGCACAACGTTTGGCCTATGTTGCGATTTATCTACACACCTCATCTATATATTATAATTTTGAGGCGAAAGCAGCAAAGTTTATTGACGTATAGGCAAAAATGTTTTCATAAATGAATCGTTTCACAAAGGCTTCATTAGCCGTGCTTTTTTTATAACAGCAAATATGTTAACTTCTGACGTTTAATAAAACATACCTAAAGAACATTATGGTCATATAACTTCCAAAAAGTCGTAACAATTAAGTAGGTAAGTTTTGAAATAAACTAGGGATTTATATACCCCGATAAATGTGACACCACTCATAACTACTTTTCATACATACATACAACTACCTTTTTCAAAATGTTTCTAAATCGAACAACTAAATCATATTTTACTTCATAGGTAGGTACTACGATTTTCATAACACTTATATACCTTGGAACTTTCCACAAACGTGTTATTGTTTTTATGAATTTCGTACCTATGAATGATCACATGTTTCACACGCATTCGATTTTAATAGGTATGTAGACATAAATATACTAAGGAGTGTTTATGATTATGTCTTGTTTATGTGTTTCGGATAATTTAGATTAAATACTCGGATAACTAAGTACATAGATTTACTCTAAAACAAGCGAAATTTAAGCAAAATCTTGGCATATGTTCAAACTACAATTATTTATGGTGAACCTTGGAGAGCATTTATTTTAATACAAGGAAGTAACATTGAGTGCATCATAATAATGCTACCAACATAATAATTCACTCATTTTTTTTTCTTTTACAGGTACATGCTACGCCAACGATCCAAGACTAATATGAACATACTGATTTGAAGAAAATACAACAATATATCAAAATGAGACTGGTAAGAATATTGACTTCCAAACTTGAATTATTTAAATTAAACTGTCTATTAGTCCTCGACCTTTTGCGCAAATTTGGAAGTGTCTAACGGCAAATTGAATTTGCGAAAATAGATATAAGTAGGCGAAGGGGAAGTGTCGGTGCGCAGTGGAAAGCGCGCACTTATCGCTAAACTGGGTCAGTAGTGGCGCCTCCCCTTTATCGAACGCCACCGGCGGCGTCTCGCCGTGCTAAAATAACCCCTTTCAAGACAGAAATAAAATTCAAATTAGGTCGCTAAAGCCTCAGAATGCATGCGGGTGTGAAGTGGAAAATGCATTTCGACGCGATACTGTTTGCATATTTTTGGGACTTATTGAACGCTCAACGGTGGTTCAAGTTCCCGAAATTATCTATTACTTAAGGTGGAAAAGCCGGAAAACAAATGCTACAATAAGTTAACATTTGGAAATTTCATCCGTTCTTAAAGGGAATTGTATTGTCAACAGTCAACGAGTGAGGAGGTAGCAAGCACGACGGTGGTGGCCCGCACGGGCAGCCCTGCGGCCGCCTCTGCCGCCGCGGTGTGCAGCGCCGGCGCCTATGACGTCACGCGCATGCGCGAGGAGGAGTTCGAGAGGCTCACGGTGTACATAGTGATAGACAGGCCCTGTGAGCGAGGTGCGCCCAACAGAGCCGAGAAGACCCTGCCGATTACCCTGGCACTGAGGCCTTCGGCTGTACTGTCCACTCCTAACACACCGGTACGTTTAACAAAATCTACATATATATTATCATAAGGATCGCCCATACTGGAACTCAACAGCTCACACTACGTAAATAGAGCTTCGCCAAATCGCCATGTCTGGGTGATACTTTATCGATCTCTTACGTCACCGTAATTTTGTATGTGCATTGCCTACAGACGGAAGGTGTATGGAGCATAGGCGTAATACCTCGCGGTACGCGCTTTGGACCCTTTGAAGGCACTCGAACGCCAAACAAGCCTAACGACAAAATCTCTTGGAGATACTTTTGGAGGGTAAGTCAACTAACATTATAAAAACTCTACATCAATCTTCTTCGCTTAGACATCCATGACGACCCTTGTAAATAAACAGGATCTTCACTCAAAGCTGTAGCGTCTTCTGATCCATCCCTCTGGTGAATAGGCACGTTCAACTAACAATATAGGACATTGAAAGCTTTTGTACAATTTGCACTAGTTACTCTTCTTTAACTAACCGATTCATCTCTATTTTGGGCCAGGTACAAGAAACTGTCAGACATCATACTTACGGAAACATAAAGGTGAGATTGGGATCCATTTTTCATTCTTGGTGATGGCATATTTTGTAATTATCATAGTAGCACGTTTCCATGATACACAATATTCTCTCTAGTAACTCTCAGCAATGCATATAATTTAAGATCTAATGAACTACATTACGGAAATACATTCGACCATTTTCCCTTACTAGTCACGCTTGCAATTCTCTTGCAACCAGAACATCTTTATCACCGACGTTCAATTATGAATAAGTGACGCGGCGCGACCTTGACTTTAGTATAGTAACGACTAATGCATGTCGCTATCAGATACACACGCATTGTAAATATCTAGCAATGGTCACGTGCGCGGCACAAACGCGCATCTGTTATGTATACTTTATGTTCCATACTTACTAATATTATAAAAAGGAAAAGTGTGACATGGTAGCTTTATAAGTTTGTATGTAGAGAGTAATCTTCGGAACAGATCATCTGATTTAAAAAAAAACACCTGTATACAGAGTGTTTTTTTTAAATGGGACAGTATGGGGAAATCCGAATCTAAAGGAGATAGAGGAAAAGTGTCCAAGGAGACATTAGGTGTTTTTTTATGTAAACAAATTTGGCTCATTAAAATTTTTGGTCAAGCGTGAGTTGTTCTTAAAAAATGATAAAGTTGGTCATTTTTTTTTTGACGCGGGTCGACTCTGTTTCATGTAAGGATTATTTCATTGTATGGAAAGAAAAAAATCTGAACAGCAGAAGTTGGTCAAATTTAATGAAAACTAATCTTCATACAGTTGGTTTATTACTTGAGTAAATGTTCGATGTGGCCGCCGTCTTGTCTTATGCAAGTACGAGCACGCTTCAAGACACTTCTAGTTGCATTTAACAGAGACTTATGGTGAATTGTGTTTAAAGTGTTGTAAACAGCATCTTTTAATTCTTGTACGGAGTTGTATCGGGATTCATAAATTCGACCCTTAAGGTAACCCCATAAGAAAAAATCTAATGGCGTTAAGTCGGGCGATCGTGGGGGCCACTCGTTCCAAATTTGAATTCTTTTTTTTATAATTTCAAGACTATCGCGTGCCATAATGTTTACGAAGATTAAAAAAAATGTTCTTCTCTTGAATCATCTGGAGCTCTAATGGATTATCGAAATTTAAAAATGGAATAATTTTAAATATTTTTTTACATGCCTAGGCACTTGTAGCAATATTAAAAGGCGAATACTTACCTACTGCAATTGTATGAAGATTAGTTTTCATTAAATTTGACCAACTTCTGCTGTTCAGATTTTTTTCTTTCCATACAATGAAATAATCCTTACATGAAACAGAGTCGACCCGCGTCAAAAAAAAAATGACCAACTTTATCATTTTTTAAGAACAACTCACGCTTGACCAAAAATTTTAATGAGCCAAATTTGTTTACATAAAAAAACACCTAATGTCTCCTTGGACACTTTTCCTCTATCTCCTTTAGATTCGGATTTCCCCATACTGTCCCATTTAAAAAAAACACTCTGTATAGGTTGGCCCTTCAGAATGGACACAACATATATGTCACATAGACTATAATTTATTCTGTGGCGCCGTCTGAGCTCTCTGTATTACACGGGTAGAACCGCGCGAGCAGCTGGTAGTCTATAAAATTATCTATCTCATATAGGAGCCGATCAGAAACTTGGGTTTCTCATTTCAATTTTGATATAAATGTATTTCACGCGCTCGCTTAGATCGACCGATCGACACTCTGAACTCCTAAAGCTGTCAAATACTAACACTGAAATGTTATTAAATTGCAGATATTCAAGGACAGTGACTACTATTACCTTGATGGCTCCGACACGAGCGTGGCCAACTGGATGCGATACGTAGCGTCGGCCTACTCCCTGTCCGTGATGAACCTCGTCGCTTGCCAACACCAGGAACACATATACTTCTACACCATAAGGTATTGCACTGGTACAACACAAACACAAGCTCACTGAAACGTCGACTTTCATGTATTAAAATGTGAAAATCGGGGTTTTGAGGATTAATGATGGTCTACAAAATATTGTACCATTCTTTTGAGTTTTTAAATTTGTCCTGCAATATCAAAATGGGTTTTAAGTATTATCTATATATTTGCATCTGGTTTCAGGGACATCATGCCAAACGAAGAATTGATGGTGTGGTATTGCAAAGATTTTGCAACGAGGCTTGGCTACGATATAGATCCTGAGCGAGCCACTTACTCTATCTGTAAGTTTAGACAGCAAAAGTAATAAAAACATCGTACTATGCTCTAGATATAAATCTAACTTATGTTTCTTCTTTTTAGGTAAAGAGGAAACCATCAAAAAGGCATACGGATTGCCACCAGCCCCGGTTCATCCTGAGATTGCGTTCAATCACATGAAGTATGTTCTTGGTCTTACAAATGCCAAAGAACTTTTAGAGACTGAAATCCCGAGCAGACGTAGGAAACGAGAGTTGAGCGAGAAGTCGTTTCACGACATCCCGCCCCTGCTCTGCCGGGAGGATCCCAGAAATGTCGCCAGAAATGACAGGACACTTGTCAGGACAGACGTTTCTCCGACCATCATTCATTCAAAATCAGAAAACCCTATTGTAAGTGAACACACTCCATTGTCACCTAGCGGCTTGATGCAACCACCATCACCCGTAAAAGTGCACCACAGAGACAATCCAACTTTAATAATTCACCAACACAAAGAAAGCACATCACATGTGGTAATTCATCAATTGGAAAACCCAAGAGTACACGCTAATAGATCACCTGCGCAAAATTATCACTTGAGGGACATGCGAGGACCATCGCCAATGGCTCAGCACCTTCAAGAAAAATTGGGCAACCGGTCACCCAGCCTCTCTCACTGTGGACCTCACTATGACCATCAACCTGCCGACGGTTCTGTCAGGTCCGACGAAGGCTACCACAGCAATGGTTATCATGATGAATTTACACCTCCAGAAGACTCAAGTGACTCGGATGTTGAAAACTATGTTTTGGATTGTTCCAACAAAACAAATGAACCCAAAGAAACAGTTATTGTCCAGAAAATGGACCAAGACATGCATCGTAATGAATACAGAAAAGTGAAAATTAAAATGCCAAGAGCATACCAGTATCAAAATCACAAAGACATGGATTGCGAAAGTGAGAAGGATCTAGTAATAGCGGAAGAAGTCGGACACATTTCGCCCCAAAATCTGTCACCGCCACGTCGCGATCCTGCGACATCGACTGTCATCGTCCTGGAATCATCTCAAAATACTGTTGTTCCATTGAATAAACCATATTATGAAGATGGGTCTTCGTCACCTTCCCCACAACCAGCTTTCATGAGATGTTCTCCGTCTGATACACGTATCTTAGAAACCATTTTAACGACAGGCAATAGAATCGATACAAACAACAACGATGCTAACCGTCGTCAGCCTAACGCGACGCCTCCGCCTTCCTCGCCTACGGAAATGGCTTACTCATACAAGAAAAGTCAAAGGTACGGAAACGCCTGCAGTCCCGATTCCAGTTCGAATTTAACGCCGCTGCCATCTTTATTACCACTGCCACAACAACTGCCGACGCCAAACGCTATGTCTGTTTATTCATCGTCACCCCCACATACTGTCCCACATACAACCGAGATTCGTGAAATCAGAGAAATAAGGGAAATTCGAGAAACAAGATATGAAAGTCACTACCCCAACTACTCGTACAATATTTATTCACCACCGAATTCTACAATAATTACTCAACTTGGTTCTCCACCTAGCACGTACTCACCGACTGTTACTTCGACCCATCAATACGAAAGATCTCCTAATGGGCACAGCAATCATCATTATCCATCCACTACGAGCGTAATTACCCTTAAGAACTGTTCACAATTAAGTTTGATCCAAAATTCGAGCGGGAGTCCGCAACTTGTCCCACCGCACGGAAGCATGAGCCCCGACGGCTCCTGCAGCATGATGATGGCTCCTCTGAGCCCGAACTCGCAATCGTCGCGCGGCTACAGAAGTCTACCTTATCCTTTGAAAAAGAAGGACGGAAAAATGCACTACGAATGCAATGTTTGTTGTAAAACATTCGGCCAACTTTCAAACCTGAAAGTCCACCTGAGGACACATTCAGGCGAGCGGCCATTCAAGTGCAACGTCTGCAGTAAGTCATTTACGCAGCTCGCCCATCTCCAGAAGCACTATCTAGTGCACACGGGAGAAAAACCACATCAATGTGATATTTGCCAAAAACGATTTTCATCCACATCAAACTTAAAGACTCACCTGCGCTTGCACTCAGGTCAAAAGCCGTATGCCTGTGATTTGTGCATGCAGAAATTTACACAATTTGTTCACTTAAAACTTCACAAGCGGTTGCACACAAACGATAGACCGTACGTGTGCCAGGGATGCGACAAGAAGTACATCAGCGCTTCGGGACTTCGAACTCACTGGAAAACTACTAGCTGTAAGCCAAACAATATCGAAGAAGTCTTGTCCATCACAAACGCTGCTAATACTGAATGTGAGTTAAAGTTTATTTATTGCACTACACTTAATAATTTTTCCACTTTCATTTTTAATCATCTTCGCAATATTATTTAAATTTCCCGAGAGTGTGTATACGCCAGCACCTCCACGAAAGCGACTGCAGGCGCGGCTGCACTTTCTCTTCGCGGGTGAACCGTAACTTTCACTTACGCTCTCGCTGAACGCGGCCGATTTCATTTTCGCGTGCACTTTGCAGGTCCCATCGACAAAGACTGCCACGAGAGGGAGGGGCTCGAGCCTTACGAGGTGCACTCGGTCGGGCAGGGAGGGCTGGGCGCCGGTGGGGCGCGCGCGAGCGAGCTGCTGGGCGCGCACGCGCACACGACGACGCCGCACCTGGCGCCGCACGCGCCGCAGTACCGGCCCGAGCACGAGCACTACGCGGCCGCCGAGCCGCGCGCCAGCGTCATCGAGTCCAGCCAGCCGCTCATCATCGAGTGCACCTGAACCGCGCCGCGCCGAGCCGCGCCCGACCCCGCCGCTATGTGATCACCCAAGTATTCGTGTAAAATAAGAACGATCGCGTGACGAGCGCGTGCTCTCGTCTTCTCCAGTGGCTATGAGATAACGTTTCGAACGTTAAAATGTAAATACATTTTGTTAATAGACGTATGCGTAAGATTGATGAGAGAAGTTGATGAGTACTAAGTACTTAGATAAAAGTTCGTCCCGATTGGGAATGTGTATTATATTATGCTAAGCATTTGAATATTATTACATCTAAGGTAAGCAGCAGCCTATGATTATAGACAGTAATGCTCAATTTTATACATAATGGTAGAATTCTATTGTAAATAGAAATTTTCGTGACATCGACTTTATTTTATTTAAATATATTTCTATGCAATATGCACACGTTTTAGCATTATTTGGTGTCGTTGTGAATGTGGTATTATTATTTATCTTCCTTTATTTGGAACTTGGCGCCAATTGAATTGCAAACTGAGTTAAAAAATACTCACTGTATGCATAATTGCCTTCGTCTGGCCACGTTGTTTTGGTAAAACTTCATGAATGGTCACAACAATGTCTCTAATGAAATAGTCACAAAGCTCATATTGATGCCACTTTATCTTCTGTAAAACTCGCGAGAATGTTTGTAGAAGCAATGATCGATAAGGTTGTTACAAATCCAATATATTGAATCGCATCAAGTCTCAGAATCATCAAGTACTTTAGGGCTAGGTGCCAAAAGCGCTCATATGTTTAAGTTATCCTAAAGAGATGTTCGTATAGTATTTTAAATCGTTGTTCCTAATGAATATTCGGAGAGTAAGCGCCTGCGTGCGCCATCTTAATTCTAATGTTATAAGACTAGAATCGACGAATTGTGTACATTATCCCTACGCTAGAACAAATGGTGCTTCACATCGTAGAGTGACGCCGGGCGCGCCGTCGCCACGGCCTTGCTACAGTATCTATCGTAATGTTAATTCACCGAGTCTACTAGTTAATATTTTGTATTAAATTCCAATTATGATTCTCCTGTTCGAAAAGGCTGAAAATAATATAATATAACGTTTGGCGAACGTCGTAACTATGTATTGGTTAAGAATCACACGTTATTCGACGTGGATCGATACCTAGATAAGAAGTAAGTTTATTACGTGATGTAATACCAAACGATAGCTTTTTGTATATTTCTATGATTCATACTAATAAGGTTTTTACACGCAATCAACTTGAATTATTGTCTGTACATTTTATACTTACTTATAGTACTTAAAGTTTTATAACAATATGCCGCGTAGCCACTTTAATTATCTAAAGCAGGGTCGGCAGCACTATATCTATATATTGACGTTACCTATTAGTGCCCTTATTTACTATGATATCGTTAATATTTTTTCACCGTCGTTATTATTCATTACAAATTTTAATATTTTATGTATGTATAATTGATATAGGGTAAACATTTACCTACTAAACTATACCTAGTACATGGTGCTGTACACAGGAAGCAAACTATTGAGTGAAATCGATTAAGTCTTTGTCTAACTACAATATAAAGCCATAAAGGATGTCGCGTCTCCCTAAACAAATGATAATTGATATAGGTGCATAATTAGGCATATAGTTATATTCTTCATACCATCCATGAGATTCTGAAGTACAGTCTTTAAGTAAATCTATGCTTCCGATTTCTTCCTAGAGTTGAAACTGATTTTGTAAGAGAATGCACTTCTTATGCACATAATCATACATAGTGTCAAAACATACATAAACATAAGAAATATTTTGACAGCTTTCTACTTGAAGTCTTCTCGCCATTCCTTATATTATACCGTAAACTTGTTTTGTTTGGAATTCGTCAAAATCATTTAATTTTTGTTTTCAATATACTGTTTGCCAATACTTGTTAATGAAAGTTATCTTATTTTTTAACTTTGCAGAACTGAAAAGTGCCTGATTGTTTAATATTTGTTTATTTTCTCGTTGTAAATACTTTTCCAGGAAGGGCAAGCTAATCTTTGAAATGTTCGAAATAAGATATCATTCAATATGCCGTCATCAAACTGTATCAGTCTTGTATAAACATACATTTATAAATAAAATAGATCTTCATAAATAATATTTTTAAGTACTTAAGGTACTGTAAATTTAACATTATATCGAGCATGTATCAACACCGAAGTTATTACATAAAATCACTATACAATTACATCCGTACCAATGTGCTAACTTTTACAAACAAATCGGGAAAAAACAGTAGTTCTTAGAATACTGCTGCAAAAGGCTCCGTTTTCAATACGAGTTTTGCATTACCAAACGTTAAACACTAAAAATATGTTTGAGATGGTGACTAGTATCTAAAAACATCGGTGAGGAGAAGCATTCAACTATACTGTTTATGTAATATACCCGTGGACCCCACCGGGGGCACGGGCACTACCTATTGTAAAGGCCTGTAATTTTGTACACCTTGATCGGTAATTATTTTACAACACCAAATCCTGATAAAATAATAATAAAACAGGAAGAAAATTAAAATAAATGTCGTTTTATTAAGATCTTTACTATATACCCTAGTACTATCCATACAGTACCTATCCAATAAGGTTTATTTGCAGCTAGAAAGTGCTTAAAATGTTGCAATAAATAAAGTGTAATTCTACTTTTCGCGTTGGGGCGTTCATTCTAAGAACTCTAAGAAGTAATACCCTTTCTGCAGTAGGAAAACAAGGACACTATGTGTTCATGCTCCTGCCGGTAGGAGAGTCAGTATATTATTGTCTTCGTGCTCCTACCAGTAGGACAATTTAGTAGGAGCACGACCCTGCACTCCTGGGGACGTGAAATTTTGAATCTCGAATCGGGTCCCATATACAGGGTGAGCAATCCAAATGGGTCAGTATGGCGGTTTTGGAAACCATAACAGATAGCGGAATCTTGGCTTAGGAACCATGACGTTGATTTTAGTAAAAAGAAAAACTGCATTCATATACTTACAAAAATACGTGTACCTACTCGGCCCAGGAATCGAACCTGGACTTTTTGAAAAATTAAATTTCGTTATTTTCCTTTGAATATCGGTTATGTAGCTCTTAAATAGTAAATGTTACTAAGAAACATGATATCTAAAACTAATAAAATGCATTGTTTTTAAACAACGAAATTTAATTTTTCAAAAAGTCCAGGTTCGATTCCTGGGCCGAGTACACGTATTTTTGTAAGTATATGAATGCAGTTTTTCTTTTTACTAAAATCAACGTCATGGTTCCTAAGCCAAGATTTCGCTATCTGTTATGGTTTCCAAAACCGCCATACTGACCCATTTGGATTGCTCACCATGTATATTACTTGTCGCCCCAGCAAGTAAAACGAAAAGTAGTCGTCGTCGAATTAGGGGCTTGGTCACTAAATAAAAAATTGTAATCACGGCACTCTGTGATTTCATAGTACATGGCGCCTACCGACTCCAGGGGATATGTTAGCGCTTCTACGGCACGCATTCGTTCTATCGCAGTGCGTTGCATGCTTTACTTTTACTCAGCAGTATCACAGGAAGGTAACCGATATAGCCCTCCGAATTGCTAAACTTAAGTGGCAGTGGGCGGGGCACATTGCACGTAGAACCGATGGCCGCTGGGGCGGAAAGGTTCTCGAGTGGCGACCACGTACCGGAAGGCGCGGCGTGGGTAGGCCCCCCACAAGGTGGACTGATGACCTGGTAAAGGTCGCGGGAGTCCGCTGGATGCGGGTGGCGCAGGACCGGTCAATTTGGAACTCTCTGGGGGAGGCCTATGTCCAGCAGTGGACGTCTTTCGGCTGATATGATGATGATGATGATGATGATCACAGGTTGTCTCGATTGAAGAACTAGGATAGGTGAGTTTGGATTTGGTTAAGTCTACTGGACCCTACCATCTGGTACTAACAACTACTGTCATGTTATATATATAGATTATCTCCATTCCTTACTTTCACCTTACCTATAGAGTGTTACGAGTATGTCTATTCACGAAAGGCCACTTGACATTGATAATCGATATTTTAATGAATTAAAACTGCATTAAGATTTTCTAACCATAAGTATATTTGAAATTAATAAAGTAACATATAGATGTGGAAATAAAAGTAATAATCTACAGAAAATGCATGTTTCGTGGCGTAAGAGTTTATCAATGAGTCCTCATTATTAGAAGACTTCCTGAAGGCTAGTGCTGGCAGGAATACATCGAAGCTCTGGTTTAGAATCTCTCAAGCATTATACACTAGAACATGTATTGTTCTCCTTTCTAAGGACAGCAGTACCTAGATTAAGAGCCAGTACACCTCTTGAGGTAGTGCATCATGACAAAATACTTCGCGAATTCCAATACCGACTTAGGTGTTCACACGCACTTCATATTGCGCTTTTCCATGCACATCGGAAGACTACGGTAAGATTGCTTAGAGTTCTCTGCAGTTACGTAGATACAGATCGCATCTGTTGAGATGTGTCCTCGTGATCCATGACTTAGGTTTTTAGCTTAGGTACTTTCGACTCCAAGTAGTAATTCGTTATATCCATGTATGTGATCATGTAGAATTCTCCGCAGTTACATCAGTAGATTCCGGAGCAGTGCACCTCTTGAGATGAGTTCTCATATTGGAAGACTGTGTGAACGCCATCCTGCATCGTGGGCAGGAGTACGGCTTGGCCCCGGTATGGAAGTTCACGTGCGACTTTAGGTGATGCTTCTTTGTGAACGATTTGGGGCACATCGGGCATTTGAAAGGCTTCACACCTGTTAATCAAAAAAATAGGGTTAGTTACTGCTAAGGTGTTCTTTGTCTATTACTGTGCTTTTACGTATGGCGTACATTACTATAAACACTGGACCTACTCATGTGTAAAAACTTTGCAAGGACGCTCGCCACTGTGTGCAGCTGATGCTGCTTCAAAAGGATCTTGTAGGTACCTGTGTGAAGGCGCAGGTGCAGTGTCATGTTGGAGCGATCTGCGAAGCGTTTCTCGCAGTGTGGGCAGGCATAGGGACGCTCGCCAGAGTGCGTGCGCTGATGTTGCTTCAGTAGCATCTTTCGCGAAAACGCCTTGCCGCATGTGGGACATACATGAGGTTTGATACCTGAACAGAATAATAGTGCTTATGAAAAATACTGCACTTTGAGATGGCAGCAAGCCGCTTTGTACAGCGGTAATACTGATCAATATAAGCCATTTTACGCACTCAGAGTTATTTCTTACCAAATAAACCACGTCAAGGTTCCAAATTTTTATGGAGAAGAGGGTATGTAAATACACTTCAGATAAATATTTCTTTACCCTTTCTCTGTGTACTTGTATACTGTCATGCGATTCAATGAACAGCAACGTTAAAAA
This sequence comes from Epinotia nisella, assembly GCA_932294315.1. NCBI lineage: Eukaryota > Metazoa > Arthropoda > Insecta > Lepidoptera > Tortricidae > Epinotia > Epinotia nisella. The sequence goes on from OW028681.1 coordinate 17,678,975, forward strand.
TCTAAAGAGCATCAACTGACTAAGACCGGGTTTTGACCAAAGTATAAGATTAAACTGAGATTAAACTTCAAAATCTTAAGGGCTAATCTCGAAATAAACTCCCTCAGTGTCATGTAGCGTAACAAAGTAAGTAAGTATAAAATCAACTAGGTAGCAACTAGGAGATAACTTAGATAACTATACATTAGAACGCCGACTTCGGAGTGAAAGCGAAACCCGTTCAAGTGTGACGGGTGCGCGGGGGGAGGAAAAGTGCAGCGCATCCGAGGAAAAACGGACGTGGTCTCAACTATCTCAGTGCATCTATCGAGGTTTGTAATGTAGTATGTAAGTTCTAGATTGTGTACTTTTACATACTACGTGCCTCGTTCTTATCTCGAAGACTATTTTTTTCGTCGCTTCGTGTCAGGGCGAGTAAAACATAGATATATATTGACATGCAGATCAATAAAGCGCGCCAGGATGCCAGAGTCTAGCCTATCGGCGACCATCTATAGGGTCCTGTTATCATGGCGCACTTAAATATGTAAAAGTTAATGAAGTTGATTGTTCCTACTAATAACAATAAACATAATTTTCGTCTTAATATTGCTGTTTTCGGGAAAAAGGTTAGAAGCAATATATAGTTATGCTTTGATTATCTGACTCAAAGACACGTCAATTACTTGCCTGTGTGAATTCGAACATGCATATTGTAGGCGACGCGCTGATTAAACGACTTCGGGCACTGCGAGCATTTATACTCTTTGCGGTTTCTGAAAATAAAAATATGTACATTGTGGTGGGCAATTCAGTATTGACTATGATTTAAAATAATATTTTCTCACCCGACGTTACAACTTTAAAGTACCTTACACACGTGCACCGAGGGTCGTACTTTTAGTTTGTAAGTCTGTTTATATGGGTTAATTGTTACGGTTAGGAAACAAGTCATAAAAACATGGATGATTATTTTTACAAACTTTCTATTAACTTGCAATGTAACTATGTTCAGGTGGAATCTTGCAAATCAATTTTGAAGCAGCTATCTTCAACCGATTGAGCTGAGGTTTTGAGTAAAGGTATGGTTTGGATGACAATTCAATATTATGGTACCATCCAGCTGATCTGATGATGGAGCCAGAAGGTGGCCATGGGAATTCAGTACTTAACCGACGTAACCCCGTTGAGTTTGGGCTCGTTAGAATGAACCGATGAGTAGTTGATGACGGTATACCGAAAAGTACAATCGGCAACAAAAGCTTGTACCAAAAATTAATTTTTTGACACAAACTTATTCGATTGGGTTTACTGTACATCTGAGTAAAAAGATGATAAACATATAGTATTTTTCAGATCGGTGTTCTACATAGTGTTACCTTTGTATCTTCATGACTGTGGTCGTTGAGGCTTTTCCCGGGAGGCCGCGAACTCGCGGGTACCTAGGTGCACCGGCATGTGGTACTTGAAATTGGTTTAGTTAACTATGTATTTTCATGTGACTACTAAGAGTACTAACTGTACTAAGGTACCCGCGGTCATTGAAGCTCGTCCCGCACTCAGCACAGGAGGCCACGAACTCGCGGGTACCACGGTGCACAGACATGTGGTACGGCAAATATTCAGTGTTTTTAAGGCGTTTCTTTTTCGTCATTGTCGTCGACAGCAAATACTATTAAGAGACGAATATCAAAGTCTACTTCTGATGAAGACGTAAGCCAATACTAGTACTGAGTCTCTTTTGATTAAGTTTCCGCGGTATGTTTTACCTCTGCTGAAATAATCTTGAGCCGACAATGACGTTAGAACCGAGCGGTTCAAACGCTCGGAGATTCGCCCGGTAGGTATAGGTACTTGAAATTGGTTTACTTACCTATGTATCTTCATGTGGCTACTAAGGTACCCGCGGTCATTGAAGCTCTTCCCGCACACGGCGCAGGAGGCCGCGAACTCGCGGGTACCACGGTGCACAGACATGTGGTACTTGAAGTTGCGTAGCTGGGAGAATGTCTTTCCACATTCATTGCAGTTGTAGCGCCCGCGGGTTGGTGCTTGCGTAGTCGATTGCTGAAAGAAATCCGAGGAAGTAAGTCTGGTTATTTTTGGTGGGTTCAAGGAGCTTACAGGATATAGAGGGGGGGCAGACAAGCACTTTTTTGCTATTATGAACTCATAGTTACTATGAACTAGGTACCACTAATGGTGGATTTAGAAAGTATTATGTTTTAAGTTGCTAGAATGCTCGTCCGTTTGTTCGGAGTCAAGTTTTAAACGGACGAGAAACTTAATTTAGTATTCACACATAAAAATGAGAGACTGGACATATACTAAGGACCTACATTTGTATCCGAACTGCAAGCAAGCGTAGCGTAACATTCGGTATACGTACGACCGAAATTAATCCTGTGGGTAAACGTCCTTACTTAAAGAAAAGTTATTGCTGTTCGTTTAGAGACAGGCGTCTTTAAAAATCGTTTAACCATATTTTAATGTAAGTACAAGTACATGGGCGTAGCGAGGTACAGACAGGGGGGGGGGGAGCAGCTGCCCCCTACCTCGCTACGCCCTTGTACAAGTAGATCACATTGTGCCTTGTTTGTGGACAGGCGGAAGACCCATGCAGAGTAGCGTAATGTGGGCTTCCAAGCGAGCATAAAATCGTGCAGGTCTGTAGGTTCATAAGACTCTTATGCATTATAAGGACAAAAATACGCTAGCGCGCTGTATGTTATCATACTTATCATTTACCTGACAGTTAACAGAGTCCTTGCCATCTTCAGGGGTTGAAGCCGTAAGAACAGCATGGTCGCTATTTCGTAGATCAGTTGGATTTTCCAAACGTTCAGTCTTAACTTGGACGTTGTTGTTATTATCATTCCGATGAAACTGAAATAAATTAAATAAGTAGGTATACTTTTTGTAACTTTATGACACAAAATAAATAAAGAACTCAAAATTAAAGAATGAATGAATCTATGTTATACATTAACTACGCGAGTAACAATAATACTTTTACAAGACTATTTATGAATAAAAACTTATAAAAATGTATATTTATTTTAAACTTTATTGCACAAAATACACAAATGTACAAATGGCGAGCTTAATGCCAAATGGCAACCAGCAAGCCATTGGGCTAAACAGAGATTTATAAAAGGTGCCAAGAAATAAGTATGATAATTTCTGTGTATGTATTTCTTTATATGAAAGCTATAGAAAAGAATAATTAATTGGAACTTACATTGTTGAAACTTGGCTCTTTTCTGCGGAAAGGTCTGAAGCTGTCAGGATATCGAGGACACCATGGGCTCTCTAGGGCTTTATTTAAAATTGCTACTTTATTTTGACTAGTACTTGGCATATTACCTTTAGATCTTTCTACTTGATGCTCCATATCATTATCTAATTTAGAAAACCATGCCGATCTATCTATTAGCACCTTATTAATGGCAACTAACGGCTTAGCTAAATGGGCTCTCTGTATTCTAATGAAATCTAAAGTAGACGTATGTGTCTTACTGCTTCGAAAAGTATCCGCAGAAGATCCTGTAGACTGTCCCAAACAAACGTGACTCCTGACGTTATCCTGGTAAGGCTTTAATAAATTAGTTGCTAAATTACAAGACATTTGACTAGCTGCGTTATCGGATGGCGAATTGGCCATGTCAGGGCTATAGCCATTCACATTTGCATTCGTCAAGAACAGAGATGTCGGGGAGCGATAGCATCCGTTTGGTATTGCTGGCACGCCCGCCCGACCGTTAGCGTTACGGTTTCGAGGATATGTCTCCATAAATGAATCACGTAGAAAATAGTCTCTTTGTCGGTCTCCATGCGCCGATGGCAGATTTCCCAAAACGGGCTTAAACTGTTCATTCAAATTCCGAGACTGCATACAGTCTTTATAATCCGTCGCATCTTTTGTATCGCGTGGAAACGTATGTTGAAATAGTTTTCTGAACGTTATCAGCGGCGAGTTATTATCGTTTTCTGATCGTAAAACGAATTTGCGATCATCATCCGCTACGCTTTTGTTTACATTATAATCGACATCAATATTTATCGAGAGTTGTGTCAAGTATTGTCGATCGATGAAAATCTGCATGGCTTTTACGATATCTAAAAACTTCCCCAGCTTTTGTTCCGGCATTGTGACTTCTCCATTATAAATGTAATAAAGGACCGCCGACAACGCTTCTAGGTCGAAGTCGGGCAAGACAATTAACGTCGGTGTTTCTTCTATAGGGCAAGAAAGCAGGATCCCCTGAAAGAAAATCGATGCTAATTAGTTTTAATGAACACCAATGAACAAAGTAGCGGTAGCATTTGTTGTGCTTTAGAGCCTTTATGGTCTATTCAGACGGTTACATTCAAGCATTCGAGCCACACATGTACAGGAAAACCGCTAACGCCCCATAGTTATCAACGCGAAAGACTTTGAAAATGGCAATATCCACTGTCAAATATCAAAATATTCATAGCACTTGACATATTTTGAATCAATTAAACAGAGACATGGTAGCACCCTTCATTATTTTATAGTGTTAGGTACACACTAACATAGATTTTGAAGAAGAAAATATTTGAAAGTTGGGGCTAGAAATGGAAGCCTTGGAGTGTAGTAAGTAAGTAATGTAGGTTCCGTTTTTTTCCTTTTCAGGTACGGAACCCTAAAAACCACCAATATAGCGTTGCTAATCATGACCACGGATCTCTCTCTATTGGTGGATTTTTTCCTCGCACACTGCTCCGCTACCTTGCTCAGCTCTATTGGATATTCACCCTTAGGAAGTTGCTGACGCTGGCGAGGACGGCACGATGTGCGCTGAACGCGCGCCCCCCGCACAGCAGGCTCACGTCGCACCACTCGTCGCGCGACAGCCACTCGCACATCTGTGGAGCAGATACAAAGTGTCGAATGAATCACAAATTATTATATCAACAACAACTCATGCGCCTCACTCCTCTCGTCACGTCTAACGAAACTAGACCTACCTACGCGTAGTAGCTACTAACTAAGTACGAAATGCGAATCGCGGCGTTACGAGATATTTGTGGGTGAGCGTTGAGGTGAGATTAAAACAAGTTACAGAATAGCGGGGCCGAAATCCCTTCACGACTAATGCGGTATCTTGACACCGACTCGTCGACTCGATGTTTTCGTTCGAGTTACAGAAAGCACAGACTTAACTTCAGCTCGTCAACTGCAAAACATTTCGTACTTACGTTATGTAGATCTATGGCAGTTGAGTTGTCCTAGGGCTCATTTGAAAAATCGCAACTACCCCTTATTAGGTCTACTCGCCTGAAGATAGTCCGTGCCGTGCGTGTGGGTGCGTATTGACCTGCTATTACACCGTATCGAACCATTTTAATAGTCGAGACAGTTTCACATACATACCTACCTATAACCGTGCTGCTTCAAATTGTCATAAATCATACTTAGGTTTCCAATTTTGCGGGGTTGATAAGAACATGAAACAACTACATAGTGTTATTTTCTTACTTAAACCCAAAACGGTCACGTACGGGCACTTTATTAATGTATGAGGTTATTACCGCTATTATAACAATTTTGGTGTCTAATGTAATGGTTACCGTCGGTAATTTCCGTGTATTTTGTAAAGCTCCGTACATAACAGAACAGCATACATCCCAATCAACGAGAACATTTTTGTAGTCAGTCAGAAATATTGCGTTGTTGGCTTCACCGATCCATGTACCGTACGAAATGATAATTAGGTATATGCACCAGCTCTTATTCTCTTTTCAATAGATTTTCATTTCTTCATCAACTGCGGATGTCCCAGCATTATTGTTATAAAAACACAAAACAACTTATCTATTTTTTTTTGTTAAATACCACGTACCAATATAAAACAAAAACAAACTCTTGGTTGTGTTGCTGTCTTCCTTGTACCAACTTAAAACAATATTGGCTATATTATGGACATTTAAATAGCCCAAACTCATAAAAATGTATCATTATCATTTAAGGAGTGTGTAACATTGCTTTCTTTTTGTTTACTGCTCTTTGTATGTTAAAGGTATTAAATTGGGGCTGAAGATTGCACGGTGGTTTCTTAAAAGTCGCATAGACCCTCAGGTTTACCGATGAATAAGTACACCTACTAGTCTGCTAATAAAATTGGACTGAATTTTACCGTCGTCATTTTTTACTTTACTTTGGACTTTGTGACTTTGGTCAGTGAAGCGGCCTTTAGACCTGGCTAAATACAGTTCCCTCGATGTTCGGAGTAGCGGGTTCAAACTCGAACGTAGGCAAACACGGCATGTTTGCGAGGGCGACACACTTTTAATTCTCCGATAGTGCAAATAGATGCCTCCGTGCATGTAGCACGCTGAGAAAAATGAACAGAGCACATACATATGACCAGGTCAACGTTTTTAAACTAGCACCCGTGAAAGTGTAAACAGAGATGAGAAAATTAGATGCAGTCGTTTTTACCGATTTGTCCACTGTTTACTGGGAACAAGTCTCATTTCTACCGGTATACGAACGGTCTGTAGGACCGAGGCAAATTGGAACAGGGGCGTGTTGACATGGCATCGATTTATCAAAAACTTCAACATATATCTTATACATGATCGATACGTAGGTATAATATTTAAAAAAATACAGATAATTTCAAAATGCGACAGACTCGCCGTGAGAAAGGGTTAAAACCGGCCAAGTGCGTGTCGGACCACGCAAAACGAAGGGTTCCGTGCCTATTAAAAAGGTCGTATCGTCACAGAAATTTTACGGCACTTACGTCCTTTTCTTTGAGGAAGGCAGTTTTTCAGCAATATCTTGAAAACCTCTGAACCGATCTTGTTCAAAACAATTTTCGGTGAATGAAATTAATAAGCCCTATGTCCATGAATTTTTTCATATTTTTAAAATACACCGTTCAAAAATTAGAGGGGGGGGACAGAATTTTAGTGACTTTCGGGGCGATTATCTCCGACCCTATTCACTTAATCAAAAAAAATGCTAAGAAACCTTATATTTATTTTGAAAGGCCTATCGATTGATGTGCCACACGGGGGGTCACAATGAAAAAAAAAATTTGACTTTTAGTTTTATGTATGGAGTGCACCCCTAAAAAAATTTTTTTTGTCATTTTAATTACAAAACTATGTAGCGGCTAACAAAATACACCTATCCTCAAAATTTTATTCAAATACACCTTATAGTTTTCGAGTAAAATGCCTGTGACATACTGACAGACGGACAGACGGACAGACGGACAGACGGACATGACGAAACTATAAGGGTTCCGTTTTTGCCATTTTGGCTACGGAACCCTAAAAACTCGCATTAGACAATAGATTAAAAACCTAGGGTTAACCTCAAATCATCTATTAATTATGCATATCATCTCTTTTTACATTCCTTTCCATTCTACAGATCTAAGTATATCTACCTACCGAATATCATTTTCTTATTCAAATGTAACTTTCTCCTGGTAAATCAATTATTCCAAGGTCTATTTATAGGCATTTAAAAATAAATTCGCGGTAATTTCATTTTCGTACGTGGGTCGTTCTTCTTTTTTACCGACAATGAATCGAGGTTTTTCTGTTTTTTTGGTTTTTGAACTATCGAAAATTGTGGTTTTGAAGTGCGATAAAAAAAAAATGCATAGGTTTCTTCATTAGAACTAATTAAAGTTTACTTTCTGGCCAATATAAATATTTATTTACGGTTGGTTTCTAAAAAAAACATGTGACAAAGTGGACTATTTCAGTGGGGACAACATTTTGGTTTACCACTCTGTCACGGCATTCTACGAAAAAAACAAACATTTAAAAAAATACTAGTTAGAGAAAGTGAAATATTATATATCACTAATTAATAAAATAATATGAACGTTCATTCGAACATTATAAAACCATAAACATCATTACTCAAATGAGATGCCGTAATAAGACGAAGGACAGGCTATTGTCGGTCGAAAAGAAGAACGACCCACGTCCAACGTATTATTGACAATAGAAAGTTAAAGCCGATCGACTGTAATGTCGTATATTATCGATTATTTACACCGAATCTTAGAAATTCCGAAAAAAGTCCATGCATTCAAACGTAAATTCTAAATTTTGCCGTGAAGCGTACGTTAATCCGTGATTAATATTAAAATTAGTTATAGGCACCTACACACTCTCCACTATCTATTGTCAAAGGTCAAAATATAACACAAGCAAAATCCGACTTAAGTGTCTCACAGACGGCGCGGCCTGGCCGCGGCGGTCAATCGGTTCGGTAACTTGTCATTTGCTGTCAAATTTGCTATTGACCGCCACCGCAGGCCGCGCCAGTGTGATTCAGGCCTTTGTGTGACAGGAAATTAAGCTTCAAATGAAATTAAAAAAGTAAAGAAGAGGGGTAAAGTTGCGTGCGGCCTTTATTTAAACGTTAACCACTTAAAGGTTGATTAATCATTGGGCATTGATACAAACCGTTAATGTCAAACGTTCAATTATTTATAAAGTAAAAGTTTGTGATTTCCCGCTGAAAACGAGTCCAACAAAAACGAATGTTTGTTTATTTATTAGATAATACTAGTATTGCAAAGCAGTACTTTTTTAATGTCCCCGAGGCGCATAGGCACCTGAAGTCCAATTTACTAGGCAACTACCCTAAATACTTAATTAAAAAATTTTACACTCATGAATGCGTAGCAATCAAAATAACGTTGTGCGTTACCAAAGTGATAAAAATATCTGTAAGCTTTTACGCTCTATAATTAGATTTTTTTAACAGCCGATATTTGACAGCCGTCATCTCGGTACAATAAACGTCAATGATGACATATGATGACATAAATTGAACTGGGATGACACCTGTCAAATATTGGATGTAAGGGCATTTTCACTATAGTCATCATAACTCTGCAAAGAAATTGAAAAAATGTGAAGTCGCCAACACGCACTAGACCAGCATAGGGACTATAACCAATTCCTTCTCACCCATGATAATTAGAGACGAGCCCTGCAGTGGGATGTAGGTATACATTCTGACGATTATGATGATGATGATGACCTAAGTATCAGTGACGGCGCGTGAGAAATTTCACTGAAAAAAACCGGAGCAAAAAAGGCCTATTTTTGATGATTTACGAGTTTGGTAATATATAGCAAGAAATTATATGCAAGCCGGTGGGAATCGGCTTGTATGGGCGCTACGCCACTGTGACGTATGTCAGGTTGGTTGACAATGCAACATTACTGTTATAGAGTTACAGCCATGTTCTGATGGAGCCGGAAGGGCATACGGTGAAGAAATAAAAACCGGACAAGTGCGAGTTCAACTTGCGTGGTGAAGGTCCCGTATATAATACACAAATTATTTGAATACTCAAACTTCTTATAGGTTTTCCTGAAATCTTTAGGCAAGGAACTATGTTCCATATTTTTTTCAGAATTTTAAGCCTAGTAGTTTCGGTGATAAGGGTCAATTTTCTTATTTTTTTCTAAATTACTTCAAATCTGTTTTTGCTAAAATTATAAAAAATATATATCTGAGATGCTTACAACAACCCCTTTCATTTGATGTCACACAATACAGTTTGCGAAACTTTTTTTTTAATTTTCCAGTTACCCCCCTTAAGTGGGGGCCACTTGTTCAGAATTCATTAATTTACTTTACGCGTCCATCTTTGGGTCTCTAATTTACATATGTTTACCAAATTTCAACTCAATCGGGCAAGTAGTTTCGGAGCAAATTGGCTGTGACAGACGGACAGACAGACGCACGAGTGATCCTTTAAGGGTTCCTTTTTTTTCCTTTTAATAATAATAATAATAAATAAATAAATATTAGTAGAAAATCTTACACAAATCGAACTAGGCCTATAAGCTCAATGAGGCTTGTGTTGTAGGTACTAGACGACGATATATATAATAGATATAAAGAGGTACGGAACCCTAAAAACAGCGCAACCCCACCGAGTTCGGTACCTATAAATTTATTATAATCGTCTCAATGACTATCATATCATGTCATATCGTTTATTACTTTATATGGTTACAAAATGGTCTTACAATATTTTACGTATAAATATATAAATATAAACTCCGTAAGGACACTGCAAAAGTAATAATAACTAACACTATTTACAATAATATTAAGGTTAAGATTAACAAGCATCTATTAAGAACAACTCAAATACTTTTTTAATGTATAATTAACTGAAAGAAAGATCCGATAACTGTGAACTTGGTAAGTTTGTCGCATCTTTTGGCAAAAAAAAAAAAAGTATCATATATTAATGAACCTCCAGGTATTTATGCTTTATGTTTGTCGGTACTCTATGTGTACCCCATATATATTTGTTTATGTGACTGTATGTGTTGTAAATAAACAAAATATATATATATATAGATTTTGCATTATAATGCAAAATTAGTTGTAAATAAGTAGGTAGGTATGTGTAGATGGCAAAAAAAACAGTTTTTTTTGCGGAGTAATAAAGAATATGTATTATTATATATAGCTAATCTAAAATTCTAAACTAGTGGCATTGTGAGTTATAGAATTCGCGGGCCTGTCTTTTACTCATTTTTTTTTAATTCGAAAAACTGAATCGACAAAAAAACTATATACCTAGTTATTAAACCTACTCACAAAATTTAACGAGAATCGGTTTAGGAATACTGTACAGGAGAACAGTCGGACAGCGGGACATCTGGACTTTCGGACTTTTGGCTCAAGCTGAAACGGAGAACTTCGTTCGCTTCGCTCGCTCGTTCAATTAACCTGGTTATCAGATGAAGATGATGGACTAATAGCTGAGACTGGGGATGAGACTTCGGACGCCTGTCTAATAAAACTATCTCACTTTTTATCTCCGGCAGAAGGTGACTCGCCCTCTGCTAGATGGGAGCTGGAGCCGTAGCATGGTTGGCCTTGCCACGCGATAGGTGATAGGATAGAGCGTGCGTCACTGGCTGACACCGTTCGATAGAACGAGACGACGCTCTTATCTTGTCACTTGTCGCGTGATAAGGCCAACCATGCTACGGCTCCTGGAAGGGTACAGAAGTGGCACTGGACTTTTTTAAATTATTATTGCATTAATTAAAAGCTTCTTTTGAACAGCTCTAAGGCCTGTGTGTTACCTACTTAATTATAATAAATAATAAATATAGTGGGACAATTCACACCAATTGATCTAGTCCCAAACTAGGCTAAGCCTGTACTATGGGTACTAGACAACGGATAAACATACTTATATAGATAAATACATACTTAAATAGATATTAAACATCCAAGACTCGAGAACAAACATTCGTATTCATCATACAAATATCTGCCCCGACCGGGGATCTCAAGCTTCATAGTTAGGTTCTCTAACCACTAGGCTATTCGGTCGTCAATTTGAACTTGATACCTCCATTTGTGAATTTAATCTCTGCATTTGAGTTTAATCTATTTTTCACAATGTTTTTACAGTGCTTCCGTAGGACCTCGGTGCAACCGTGACACTACTAGGAGGTTGGTGAGTTCTTCCGCGGGATCTAGTGTTGTGCAGTTTCCGGGGATCTTCCCGAAAATTCCCGATTTGTATGAGTAGTATTAGGGAATATTCAGGACAAAACATAACTAATTGGATCCGTATACCTTGTTGTTGGATAAAGTTATTAATATTAGTTAATAATAATATTTACGTAGGTACTTTGCATAAGTCTATGACACCGTTAAATTAGGCTACGTGAGGTTTCATTTCAGTTTAATTAATCCTGAAATTAGTAGGTATGTACATTTAGATTTTTCATAATCCGAACATAATTACACAGTACCCAAGCGAAGAAGCGGGATAAATTATGCCAACGGTCCATTCTATATACTGGTGAAATCATTCTTGAAAACGGATAGATAAGTACCTTCCTAGTTCCGGAGATTATCCCCTACATTACTTACAAACTTACAAAGTTACGGGTATTTTTTTTGTTTTCACAACACTATTTCTACTGAAAGATGTACTTACGATACATAGACAAAAAAATGTACTTACGATTCCAGATCCTTGCCTCAACTCAACATGTCAATCTGGCTATCCAAACAACACTTTAAAAAAAAGCACACGCGCATGCTCCGTAGCGTCTGAATGAACTCCGGCGCAGAATTGACTACGACGACGCGTCTACGGCGCATGCGCAATGGATGTGCGTTACTGCCTTCACTACAAATTAATGACACCTGTTTGAGAGCAAACAACTCTTTTTGGCACCTATTTGCTGGACTTACATTACCGTGAAAGAGGTACTTAACTGTATAGGGTTAAGTAGATGCAGGTAGATGAACCATGGGCACAGCCGCACGTGCAGCCAGTATTTTATTTGATTATTTTGTAGTCCTTTGTAATTGACCCTCGTAATTATTTTAGACTCAATATTGAGAAATCAATATTTCTACTGAAATTGAGACATTGTGTCCGTTGATTCCATAATTTACATTTTACACAAAACTTATTATCAAATCTCATCTATGAGAGGAGGCCTGTGCCCAGCCGTGGGACGTAGGTATATAGGCTGATTTAATATTATTATTTATTTAATATCTTCATTTATTTTAATTCTTTGATTATGTTTTTACAATATTAATATAAAAAGTAAAATATGAAACTATACATAAACATACAAAATATAAAATCACTAGCTTTTGCCCGCGGCTTCGCCCGCGTACTAAAATTAATTTTAATAACCGTCTACAAAAAAGGTGCATCTCAGTTTGACCCGTATGTTCCAATTGAATTGCAATTTGGCACAAATACTTTCAAGAATTTTCATGAACACAATGTTAAATTTCATAATCGATGCCATTTTCGTAATGAACGTCCCAAAAAACCATTAAAACCACACCCATATTGATAATTAGACATTTCAACCCCATCGCACCCCAACAGGGGAGATGGTATTTCACGTCCGCCAAGTTGGATTTTTAAATCGTTGTTTTCGTAATCAGCGACCAGCGACCCGATAAACCATAGAAACAATACCCATAATGATTTTCAGACATTGTCATCACATTTCCCCCTTTTTAGGGGTTGAATTCTCAAAAAACCTGAAACATATACATATTTACTCATTTATCGCTGGGAATAATCCCGTGAAGTTTCAAATGAAATACTCTTACTTTGTTTCCCCATACAAACTTTGAACCCCTATTTCACCCACTTAGAGGGTGAATTTTGAAAAATCCTTTCTTAGTGCACCCCTAGACCTTATAAGGAACCTACGTGCCAAATTTGGAATCTCTAGATCTAGCGGTTTGGGCTGTGCGGTGATATGTCAGTCAGTCAGTCAGCCAGTTTCTTCTTTTATTTAATTATCGGCTCTACATAGACTCTACATATCAACTACTTATCGACTCTACATATCGACTCTACATATCGACTGTACATATCGACTATACATATCGACTATACATATCGACTCTACATATCGACTCTACATATCGACTCTACATATCGGCTACATATCGACATTACATGTCGACTCTACATATCGACTCTACATATTTATATAGATGTCCACAATATTAAATTTAAAATCTATGCCATTTTCGTAATAACGTCCATAAAAACCATAAAAACGACACCCATATTGATATTTAGACATTTTAACCCCAGCTCACCCCAACAGGGGAGATGGTATTTCACGTCAGCCACGTTGGTTTTGAAAAATAAACCATAGAAACGGTACCCATGTTAAATTATTTTGTTATTCGTTTGTATCATAGAACCTGTACTAATTTTGCGGCGTCTCACACAAATTTCCATCCCCTGGGGGAAAATTAACAAAAAAAAGGCAGGTATTTTTCGTTGGTAACAGAGTCTGTGTACCAATTTTTAGCTTCCTACCTTGGATACTGTGAAAATTCCCATACAAAATTTCACCCCCTCTATTAAGGGGTTGGGTGCAGATTACAAAAAAAAATGTTGCACGATTTTTTTGTTAGTCACAAATAGTCCGCATACCAATTTTTAGCTTTCTACCTTGAAAATTGCGGAATGCTCCATACAAACTTCCACCCCCCCATTTTAGGGAAGTGGGGGGTTAGAAAGAGACAAAAAGTAGCTTATGTCACTCTCCATCCCTTCAACTATCTCCACTTTAAAAATCACGTTAATTCGTCGCCCCGTTTTGCCGTGAAAGACGGACAAACAAACAAACAAACAAACAAACAAACACACACATACACTTTCCCATTTATAATATTATAGTATATAGTATAGTAAGTATATAGTATAGTATAGTATAGTATGGATGGATTATAAAAACCTAACCTAGGGTACCGCCGGCAGCGAGGCGGGGCCTAAACTACCGGTGGTCAGGGCGCAGCAACTGAGAGAGGAACCTCCTGACTATCCGCGCCGTGTCCAGAAGTACCGCCTTCTGCATCTGATCATCTAGCAAGAGTCTCTTAAGGTGGCGGTCGAGATTCTTCGTTATTAAACCGTTTGCCCAAACGACTATCGGGACGATGATCGTCGAATCAACATCCCACATGGCAGTTACGTCGTGAGCCAGATACTTGCTGGCTTTGTCCTTCTCGACCTTCACGAGGTTCTCGTCATGGGGGGTGGTGACGTCGACAAGCACTCCTTGGCGTTTCGATCGATCTATCTATTATTATTATTATTATCAAATCAACTAAACAAGAGTTTAAAAAATTATAACAACATTGTATTTTTATAATACTCGTCGACTTTATTGAATGAAGACTTCTTACACTAAACTAAAACCATATACTTTTTTTTCTATTGAGCTCCCAACTCAAATATAATGAATTTGACCAATAGTAAGCGTAGCGTTGATTCCAATACAAAAGACATCAACGAGCCGGTGCATATCTGACTTGCACTTCGTTTCAGCAGGGCTTAGATATTTTTCATTAGATACCAAGTCTGTTTAATTATTTTGTTGACTTGAATAAAAAGTATTGTATACAATAGTTACACAATTAGCTCTTAAATTCTCGTACCTTACTTATTAGGCCACTCGGCAAACCTCGTGGCCTAAACACGGTACTCGACTTTAAGAGCCCTTTTTGTGTAACGATTATATAAAATACTATAATAGCATCTCGTATTATAAAGGCCATGTAGGTAAATGGGTGAAAAGCGATGACACCTCATATACTTACCTACGTGGTCATGGCTTAAAGAATAAGACACCTAGGTACATCCTACGTGTGTGCAAAACTAGCGATGTCATGAGTTGTTTGTCACTAAAAACTTCTGAATAGTGCCTATACCTACAGTAGGTGAATGCTATATACTAATCTACTACGTTTTTTTTTTTATAAAAGACTGTCCAGTGATTGACCCTAGTCTCACCTGATGGTCACTTTAATGTATGTTAGAGGTAAGTAGGTAATTATTGCCCATGTACCTAAAGATATTATCTACATGAGCTCTTAATTCCAACGTCGACTTAGTTTATTATGAGGTAAACTACCGTTTACACGTAACGCTATTAGTAGGGAAGGAACATTAAAAATCTTATTAGTCACTAGAGAATTTTCACCTTTACTCTCAAGTAAAGGTGAATTATCGTGGGAACTATCCTGTACAGGCGCAAATGTGAACTTCTTTAACCTTTTCAACGCTATGTCAGAGAGAAAAATTGTCAACCACACGCCAAATCAACAAGACATTTAGTGCGGAGTTAAACCTTATATCAATGCAAGAAGGTTGCTATCGCGCTGGGCTCCTTGACGCATATATCGTTGGCGTAGAACCTGCGGTGCGGATATATGCGTCGTTGGCATCGAAAAGATTTAATGTATACGCTTATTACAATTTCCTGAATTCAGCATCATTCTGGTGCTGATCGTCGAAGATATCATGTACCTAGTAGGTACCTTATACCTACTAATAATACTATAAACATACGAGTTTCAGTCAGTAAGTAATACATTAGTAGGTAATCTTGATACCTAAAGTCGCCGTCAATGGAACTTGCTAACTATGTAAACAAAACAAACAATGTTTGGAATTGACATTTAAAACGTCAATTCCAATACATTGTTTACATAGTTAGCAAGTTCCATTGACGGCGACTTTACTTGAAAATATGTTCCTTTAAAAATTGGACTGTTTTTGCTTTTTATCTAGAATTAAAGCACATTGGGTCGCTTGAAGCACATTGCCGCGAAAACACTCATCCTGAAGAACGACTCCCGAAGCGTTCGAAACATGTCGCCTGTAGTGCCATTTAATACGCGAGTTTAACCGTGGATATTTTATGTCTCACAAAACCACACGAAACTTTAAATTCGAAAACTTGATCACAGAACGATATTCCAACATTTCGAAAACTTTCAGACTTCCTATTGTTCTAAACGCCGTCAATAGTGTGGGCGTTTGGTGAAAAACCTTACTTTTTTTGATAAAAGTATGAAACTTGGCACAGTTATTCCTTGTGCCAAAATAAGCCGATTAAGATCGGTAGCCCTCGGGAGCCCCCCCTCTGGGGCCGGGGAGGGGGGGTTAAAGTCCCGCTCCGCCCGGCTTCATTCTAAAAATTCTAACCGTCCATGGCTAGCTAATATGTCGTGTTTGGTATCAATTTCGGATAAATCAATAACGTAGAATTCATTTCTGGTATAAAAAAATGTTATTCGTCTTGAAATTAAATAAGAAAACATAAAAATAAAGATTTTCAATTCCATTTTTTTTATTTTGAGCATTCGTAAATATTAAACGGTCAGCTATTTCTGTATACAAAAAATATGTTAATAAAGCCAATTTATTGTAGATTTGAAAATATATAACTTTAAACTACCTTTGCTAACAATAAATAGTGTAAAAAAAAGATTAAGTGGCGAGCGGTAGAAAATACCGCTCCGCCCGGCTTCATCCTAAAAATTCTAACCGTCCATGGCTAGCTAATAAGTCGTGTTTGGTATCAATTTCGGATAAATCAATAACGTAAAATTTATTTTTAGGATAAAAAAATGTAATTTGTTTAGCAGTTAAAAAATAATATATAAAAAATTTAATTATACAACTCCAATTTTTTATTTTGAGCCTTCGTAAATATTAAACGGACAGCTATTTCTGTATACAAAAAATATACAAATAAAGACAATTTATTAAAGATTTGAAAAAATATAACTTTTTAATACCATTGCTAACAATAAGTATTGTAAAAATATTTTTTTGTAGCGCGCTTTAGAAAAAACCGCTCCGCCCGACTTCATTTAAAAAATCTTACTGTCCATGTTTAGCTAATAGGTGGTATTTAGTATCAATTTCGGATAAATCAATAACGTAAAAATCATTTCTGGTGTATAAATGTAATTTAACAAGCAATAAAAAATATTTTACTAGAACATATTTTTATTATGAGCCTTCGTAAATGTTAAACGACTAGTTAGTTGCGTATGCAAAAAATACTTAAACAAAGCCAGTTTAATGTAGATTTGAACAATATAACTTTGAGCTACCTTTGCTCTTTGCTAATAATAAATAGTGTATTTTTTTTAAGTCGCGTGCCGGTGCTCAATTTTTACCGCCTGTTCAACCTAAGGGCACATTCTGGAGACCGAACATATTCGTTCTTATGATCATAAAAATGATGAAAAATTAAGAAATATTTGTAACACAATTTTAATTTGCACAGTAGTGGCGTTCCCTTAGAGAAGGGACCTTAGAAGTGTCGCGAGGCCTCATATTTGTATTAGGTGAGAGCGTCACTATTAACGCCAATGTCACTAAGATCCCTTTTTCAAAGTCATATTGTACGAGTATAAGCGGAAAAGGCACAGGTGACGATATATATAATAGATAAACACATTTTTTATACCAGAAATGATTTTTACCACCTATTAACTAAACATGGACAGTTAGAATTTTTAAATGAAGTCGGGCGGAGCGGTATTTTCTAGAGCGCGCTACAAAATTTTTTTTTTACATTACTTATTATTAGCAATGGTATTAAAAAGTTATATTTTTTCAAATCTTCAATAAATTATCTTTATTTGTATATTTTTTGTATACAGAAATAGCTGTCCGTTTAATATTTACGAAGGCTCAAAATAAAAAATTGGAGTTGTATAATTAAATTTTTTATATATTATTTTTTAACTGCTAAACAAATTACATTTTTTTATCCTAAAAATAAATTTAACGTTATTGATTTATCTGAAATTGATACCAAACACGAGCTAGCCATGGACGGTTAGAATTTTTAGGATGAAGCCGGGCGGAGCGGTATTTTCTACCGCGCGCTACTTAATCTTTTTTTTTACACTATTTATTGTTAGCAAAGGTAGTTAAAAGTTATATATTTTGAAATCTTCAATAAATTGGCTTTATTAACATATTTTTTGTATACAGAAATAGCTGGCCGTTTAATATTTACGAATGCTCAAAATAAAAAAAATGGAGTTGAAAATCTTTATTTTTATGTTTTCTTTTTTAATTTCAAGACAAATAACATTTTTTTATACCAGAAATGAATTCTACGTTATTGATTTATCCGAAATTGATACCAAACACGACATATTAGCTAGCCATGGACGTTTAGAATTTTTAGGATGAAGCCGGGCGGAGCGGGACTTTAACCCCCCCTCCCCGGCCCCAGAGGGGGGGCTCCCGAGGGCTACCGATCTTAATCGGCTTATTTTGGCACAAGGAATAACTGTGCCAAGTTTCATACTTTTATCAAAAAAAGTAAGGTTTGGCCATTTTATGTCGCTAAGGATCCCCACTACAAATCAAAACCGCAACCAACAGAAACCTCAAAACTATACAAATAAATCATCAGAATAAATAATAAAAATGACAATCACAATGACACATTTTATGTTTATGTTTCAACCGCTACATTTCTCAAGCCAGAAACTTTTGGACCGCGCCTCGTATTTGCAATCACGTTTGTTCTCGGAAACGGCTCTAACGATTTCGATGAAATTTGGAATTTGCGGGGTTTACGGGGGGGAAAATCGATCTAGCTAAGTGTTCATGTCTGGAAAAATTCGTTTTCTCCGTATTTTCACCCGAGCTGAACTCTGTCGCCCATAGGGACTATATTATTAGACGAGCAATATTTGTTACCACATTCCCGAAAACGGCTCTAACGATTTCGATGATATTTTCAATACAGCACGGCTATCACAAGACGGCGCGCGAGCTCTCTCGATTTTTCTCGCTCTATACCTCTCTTTCTAAGTTTTCTAATAAGAGAGAGACGGATAGTGCGAGAAAAATCGAGAGAGCTCGCGCGCCGTCTTGTGATAGCCGTGCTGGGGGTGATAAATCGATCTAGCTAGGTCTCATACGTGGAAAAATTCGTTTTCTATATTTTCACCCGACCAGAGCTCAGCGCGAGAAGGGCAATGGAGAGGGCTATGCTGGGAGTTTGTCTGCGTTAGCGCATCAGAAAAGAGGCTATCCGCAGCAGTAGGTACTAAAGTAACTGATATAGCCCTCCAAATCGCTAAACTTAAGTGGCAGTGGGCAGGGCACATTGCCCATAGAACCGATAGCAGTTGGGGCGGAAAGCTTCTCGAATGGCGACCACGCCACGTACCGTAATACTCCAGGCAAAATACGGTTTCGAAAAACATTAATTTATAATAGCGTTTTTTTTTGTTTATTTCATTCTAAAACGTTATTCTAAGATGCTTTATTCAAGAATCCAACAAACTTTCCACACGGAAGTAATTATATAGATTTAAATTAAACATGCATTGTCTTTTATATTTTATTTATATTGAATATATTAAAGCAAATGTAAATGAACCTAAATAAAGATAAAAAAAATATATTAATATTTATCCGGACTTTTTAGGAGCTAATTAAATATCGATTTTTTTGATGTCTGATTTTTTGTTGGATTTTGCCTCTAGGTAACTATTTAATTGATAATATATCCGTTACATTAAAAAAATTAGCTATTATAAATTATTTCCAAATCTGTCATTTTTTCCATACAAGTTGTCAGTTCATTGCCTGGACTATAAGGCGCAGTGTGGGTAGATCTCCCACCCACAAGGTGGACTAATGACCTGGTAAAGGTCGCGGGAGTCCGCTGGATACGGGTGGCGCTGATCCGGTCATTGTGGCGCTCTGAGAGAGGCCTACCTATATGTCAGGCAGGGGGCGTCTTTCGGCTGATAGGATGATAATGAGAGCTTGGTCGACCAGGTAACTGACTATAGAAGCTCATCCTGTACCTAAAGAGTAGAGTTCAGCCCTGCTAGCATAACTTGACTTTCGACTCTTAACGCACGCGAGATAGACTGTCCGTCACTTTCTGATTGGTCCTGTCAAAAAGTGACAGATAGTCTATCACGCGCGCGAGTAGAATAGAGAGTCAAGTTATCCTAGCAGGGCTGTAGTGTCATTTAGCCAAGTATAGTTTAGTACTAATTTTAAAATCTTATTTTTGCAAACCATAAATATACGAGCTTGTAGTGCCTTGCGCGTCCAGTTTAATAACGCGTACAGGCCATGGGCGTAACGAGGTACCGGCAGGGGGGGGCAGCAACTAACATAGTGATAAGGAATTTATAACTAACACTCTATGGATTGTTGATGTCCGAAATAAATGATTAATAAATAATAATAATAATATAAAACTATGTATGTAAATAAAACATATAATAATACTTTCAAAGACGATTTTATTAGGTTTTTCGTTTCACGTGGGCTCATCAAAGATATTACAGTAAGCGTCACAATCCTCCTCTACCACATAAGATGTGAAGTAGTTTCCGTCTGACATATTGTAGTTATACTTCTCACATATACAATAATGCGTGCTTTTCCCACACCCCCGGCATTTACCCCTATGCTTCATTATAACTTCTTCATCAAACTCACAACTTACAAATTCATCTAGATTGCAGGAATAACTTAAGTTCTCTGGAATATTCAAGTTTTCTAACAAATAATCATCTACTGCTTCAAATGTATTCAGCAAATTAAATACTGGTTTCTGAGTCTTAGTTAATATTTTCTCAAGCATAAAAACCAAGTGGTGATGGTAGCATTGGAATGTTATCTTGTCTCTATTTTGATCTTTCAGGTCAATCCACATTCGGACACAGTCGAGTGGGGTGCGCATAGCTCCACTGAATAGGGCTGGGTTTGATAGTATACCACTAGCAGCCATTACACCATTGCAATGAACCACTTCAAACAATTCGTCAGCATCTTCTAAAGTCTTGATACCCCCGTTGGCTATAACAGGAACATTAACAGAAGCACAAACCTCCCTCAGAGCAGGCTTGTCTATACAATCCCCAGCTTTCTGAGTAGGAGTCCTTCCATGTACTGTCAGGAAATCTACTCCACATTTCTCGAGTTGCCTACACATGTCTATGGTCTTCTTCAAATCTTTAAGTATCCTTATCTTAACTGACATGCTGAAATTTTCAGGTAG
The DNA here is from genome assembly GCA_932294315.1 of Epinotia nisella. Classification (NCBI taxonomy): domain Eukaryota; kingdom Metazoa; phylum Arthropoda; class Insecta; order Lepidoptera; family Tortricidae; genus Epinotia; species Epinotia nisella. Next base: position 17,700,362 of record OW028681.1, read on the forward strand.
TCTATTCTTCACACCTCGAACTATACTGTGGACGATATCAGGCTTTGAAAGTAATGCGCAACCATAGCCATCCTTCATGGCCCAGCGTTGGGGACACCCACAATTTAGATCAACCCCATCTGTGTATGGGAACAGTAATGTGGCAGCATCCATGAAATCATTTGCATTGTTGGCAGCAAACTGAGCAATGACTGGGGTGTCAGTGACAGTGGTAGCGAACTCACTGGAGCGCGCCTTCTCGTTTTGACAGAAAGAATCTGCTAATATCATTGGTGTGAAGCACAAGTCCACTCCATAACTGAAAAATAAAATTGTACTTGCATACACTTATTTATGCGAAGAAAAAATAAAAAATATAATATTTTATGAGTGAATTTATACTGTTTAGAGCACTTAACCTATAGCTTACTTTTTCACTAAAGTTCGAAACTGAACTTTACTGTATCGCACCATAGGTGCACACACTTTGACGTACGCATTCGACTGTGTAGCTTCGCTAAATAAATTAGGAATGTTCGTTTTAGGTTTCATTTTGGCACAATTTTCAATTACATTTTTAATATCTTAACCTCAAAAATTCTACCAAACCTACGTAAATTCACAAATCTACGTATTGGTTATATTCTCTTTGGTTCAAATATTACATTACGGGAGAGCGACTATTGTACGTCGCCGTTGAATAAACCGAACCGTAAAACCGTATTGATAGCTCTAGATGATAATGAAAAAGGCACACAATATAATGAACAAAAACAAATAGTGAGCCTTTTTTACATTTTCCTATTATTTTCAGCATGTTTAGTAATAGTTAGCGGTATCTGAACGTACTAAGTGCAGCCTGAGGGCCTACCGCGAAACGAAATTCGTTTTCGTTCGTGTATCTCCGTCTCTGTCGCACTTGCTAGTTTGAGCGACAGAGACGGAGATACACGAACGAAAACGAATTTCGTTTCGCGGTAGGCCCTCTGGCAAGCAGTGTTCGGGTATCTCCATCTCTATTGCACTTACCTTACTCGAGTGACAGGGATGCAGATATACGAAGTTCGCGATAGCGCCGCAGCTCGGAATGCAGCCCGGCACGCAGCCCGTGCACTTTTGCGGGCCAAGCAAGCTGTCCACACGCTCGCGGGCATGCTTGTCATGAAAACATGGGAGATTTATTTTTCTTTGTAATGTATATTCTGGGGATCCCATATTGTGTTGATTCCCCCTGGTAACCCTCCAGAAAGAGCAAAATTTCTTTCTTTGACCATATTTGATCATTTTTTGACGACTCCAACTCCGACATGTTTACTAAAGCACGCGAGCATTTGAACAGAGGGCCTACCGCGAAACGATATTCGTTTTCATTCGTGTATCTCCCTCTTTGTCGCACTTGCTAGTTCGAGCGACAAAGAGGGAGATACACGAACGAAAACGAATATCGTTTCGCGGTAGGCCCTCAGGTATACATACCCACGCACGAGCACATTTACCCTTTGATCTTTGTCAAAAAACCGGCAGTCGAGTCGTCCCGATCGCCGTCTGCACGGTTGTTTACACGCTCGTACCCGTGCTCGAGCTCGTTGAATGTCGCTTTGAACGCGAGCATGTAAGCGCGGCAAAAGAAAGAATCGAGTTGATATTTTTTCGCTCATCACTATTCACCATGGAGCAATAATACTCGGGACAGGCTATACGTGATGCCACACTGAGGGACGGAAAGGCTTTTATGCAGCTAAATTAAGAACTGGTCTTAAAATGGCTGATCGCTTACTATAAATAACCTACTTAATTTGGGTGGGTAGTGATTTATTTGGTCACAACTTCATACTAAATCAGTTGTAGCAAACAGAAAAAAAGTGGAACTATAACAAGGACAACGAATGAAATTTCCTTTTCTGTCACACTTATCGAGATTTGTATGCTACCATCTCGCTCGGACGTGGTATTATTATTACCATAGCTTGTTCCGAGTATCTTAGGTCCATGCTATTCACTGTCCCATAATATGTCAAAATTGACATTGGCTTAAAAGATACGTATCCAGGCCATAAACATTAAAAAAAAATTACATTTGGAAATAATGAAATTCCGATGTCGCTTCGCGAAACTCGCGAATTTCATGTCAACATTTAAATACTTTACAATTTAACATAAAATTTTACTCATATGTATTAAACATGACTTAGAATTCGCGTTCATAAAGTGAAAAAATTTAATTACGTTAATAATATGGCGAATGAAGAGCGGCTTCAACGAATAAAAGTTATGTAAACAATAATCTGTGAATTGTGAGGTTAACTATGTTTTGTACTAAAACCAGATATTTAATTATGGTACATGGTGGTGGAGGAATGTGTACCATGGTACCCTAACTTTCAGGTAGACAGATTTGTACCACTTCTTTCTAGAGTAAAGTATCATGTTGTTTGTTATTACAGCGGGTGCATTTTTAGCAACGGTAGCTGGCGTTTCTGCGTTCGTAGGATTTGGAACCACACTAGCAGCAGCGAAAAAAGCAGATCCCAAATATTTCAATAAAGGTAACTCCCAATCTTTATGTAACAATCATCAAAGCCACTTTTCTTATAAAAACATGTATTGAAAGATTCTGAATTTTTATTACAGGTGTACATGGCAGTGCAGAATTAGCTGATGCGGGGGCTATCCTTGCACTGCGAGCCCTTGGATGGGGCACTGTCTATGCAGTAGCCGGAACCTCTTGTTTATGTTATGGAATCTGGAAACTTTCTGGTGCTAAAGATGTAAGACATTTTACTATAATAAATTTTCCATTCCTAACAGTGTTGGTAACTATGTTTCAAGATCATAAGATGCATTTGGGTCACTCATACCTTACCCGATCAGAGCATGCTGGATTGCATCAAAGTAGTCCATTCAAGAAACAACTACCATTCAAGGTAGACGTCACCAATGCCAATGACAGTTGTATAAAAAGGTGGTCACATTAAATACTCTTAATTATATTATTATAAATCACTAGCTTTCGCCCGCAACTTCGTCTCAGTGGACTTGGGATAAAAACTATCCTATATTTTAATCCAGTCTGTGAACTATCTTTCTGCAAAATTTCATCCAAATTAGTTGAGATGGCTCAACCAATTTTTTCTTTTATGGTTATTCGTGATTGAGTATCTAACATCCATACGGCTAAACATCAAACTTTATAATATTATAAATTAATATTATTATTTAATTTTTTTGCATTTATAATATTAGTAGGATCATGGTTAGGAAAAATAATAAATAATCTGATTATTGTGTCAAGTTGATAGCAACAGTAATTTGTCCTCCCTCTCTAATTATTATTCAATACTCTAAACTGATATGAAAACTTGTGATATTGTTACAGCTCAAAGATTTCAGAATAAAGATGGGAAACATGCTGCCTGTGCTACCAAAGAACAACCCTCCTCGATCCAGAACAGAGTTCAGTGGGCTTAATGATTTGATGACATATTTAGCAGAGGATTATGGAAAGAAAAAATAAGTTTATGTGATTTGGATATTGTATATAATTGATTAAAGTCATAATTATTTAGCTAGTTATATCTTGTTTTATGATAAACTCCTTCTTATAAGCAGGGCCCTGGTTGCAGCTTGCTTTGCAAGTGTACACCACCAGGACTCCCCAGTCCACACTGTTGATGTCTAACCCAACATTAATGAAGTTCAGAAGCTGTGGCATTATCTGGAAGTTAACATAAATTGACCTTTAATATTTTATATTCTAAAATAACTATAATGAAGTTTGGAAAGCACTTCAGTCTCACTTGAACTGAGAAGGGTTTAACCTTGTTTTACCGACACTGAAAATTCGGCGAAACAATACTTTCCTGAAAGTTTGTCAGTAAAATAAGGGACTCCCCCTGAGAAGTGAGATGGATGTTGATAAAAAGTTATTTATTTTTACAACACTGCATTATGTTATGATAATCTCACTCACCTGAAATTCAAATTGTCTCTCTCCATTACAGTATTCACAATTTTCTATCTGTGTCACACTGTTATCTGTATTGCCCGTAATCCACAACGGAGTGCCTCCTCTATCATACCTCAAAACTTGATCGGGATGCCTTGACACTCTTTTATTGAACTTGTTAAAAACCTTGTCATCAGGCACTGCTCGTGTAGTGTACTCTTCCAATTCACTCTCACTTACGTTGGACAAAGTACCAGCCTTCTTTTCTTTTATCATTTCTCTAAATTTTGCCATTTCTGTGTTTTCGTCCACATTTGCTGGGGTTTCATCATCTTCTTCATCTACTATAAGTTCCCATTCTTTGTATAGTACTGATTTTCCTGCCTCAGTGACAGTGAAGTAATTATCAGGAGCTTCTTCTGTCTGCAAGTAAATTGTACAGAAAAGGTGAAATATGTTGTAACATGTGAAGTGCCAATGATCAGTTTTTCAATATCATTAAGATGATGAAATACATAGATAATAACAAGATGGAAAATAATCCAATCATTCAAAATTAATTGGTTTAAATATTTGTCTTTTTCATACATCCAATTAAGCAAAACTAATAACACCACTGTAGGACACAAAACAATAAAACAATGGTAGTCAACATTATATTTTTTTACCTGTAGAGTGGGACAAAGCTCCTTGTGACCTGTCTGCCAGTCAAGTACTTGATGTTTGCGACTGCAATAGTAAGTTTTTTTACATTTTGAGCAATGTGAAGGTGCTTTAATTCCACATAGCTCACATAGTTTAGGCCATTTATCCATGGGGAATACCTGAAAATATTTATTTATCATTAATAAGTTTTTCATTAAATCCAGCCAGAGAATAAATATTTTGATTAAATTGATATAATAGGTACCTCGTTTTCATCCACTTTGTAAGGTTCATAAGAATAGAAGTTGTTTTTTCTTGGTAATTGGCAGCGTAATGCTATCAAGTTTTCTGCACAATCTATTTGACAACAGGAACCATTTTTACAAATAAATAAGAAAACAGTGCGATGGAAACAGTCGTCGGATTCTTCATAAGGAGCATAGACCTAAAAAGTAGAAAAACATTAATTTAATCAATCCACTTTGAATACATGATGGGCCCAATACAGCCATTCTTGATTCTAAAGAAAAGTTGTTCAAATATAACATGCTTCTTTTGGCGTATTCTAAGCGATAGAACCATATAAAATATGTCTCATGATGATGCCCCACCGAGGAAAAAATTTGTAAGTCCTTCGTACCCTTTGCTACACTCTAACCCAACCATGTAATAAATATTACAGATAGTTTACTAACTTGACATATCATAACTAGGGGATCATCACATTTCTTGCAGGTTAGGTCTTTCGGTTGAGGAATACTTTCAAGATCCAACCAGGCAGGTTTCCCTCCGATTTTACTCGGGAAAAACCTGGGATGTAGAAGCCAGCTGCTTTTTTCCTCTAATATCCCTATGTCCACTTTGCTTGTCGACATTTTGGAATTGAAGATGCAGTTAAAATACTGTGCTTGTTAAATTAGCAAAATAAATCGAAGGAAACCTAAAACTTGTTATATCGTCACACACACCACATGCATGGGCAAGGGCATCATTGTGTCAAACGTCAAACTAAACTACTCCTCAAACTGTCAACCAGGGCGGCTAATCTTAGTACTACGAGCACGGTAATGACACTAATGACAGAACAGTAAGTTTACTAAATAAAGAAGGACATTAAGAATAGGGACCTACTATGAATATCTGGTGATTTCCAATTTAGTCGCATTATAATTCATAGATGTCAACCTCTGTTAATAGATGTAAGCAATGCGTCACCTACAAAAAAACAGAAACTAATTAATTATACTAATAATATCGGACAATAATTTAGAAAAACTAAAATACTTGTGTAATTTATTAATTTCCTTTAACTATACAATTCTTTTGGAGTATTTGGCTTGTTAATAGTTTTAATATCCGACCTATTCAGAGGCGGGGCCCATACACGGTGAGTAAATACTGACAAGCCACCATAGCTGTCTTACTCTATTGCATGTTACAGAGTGAGACAGCTATGGTAGATTGTCAGTATTTACTCACTGTGTATAGGCCGTCAAACTCTATTCAATTGTCTATGGAATTTAAAAAGACAAATTTGTTGTCAGTGTCACTTGTGGTTTTCTAAGATTTTCCATGTCGTCGTAACATAACTCATAACAATCTATTTAAATAATTGTATTGTAATTAATCATTCTATCGTGATTCTAGTGTGGTGTAATTAATTATCCGTAAGTGCAATTAACACGCGCTAACTTTGCTTCAGTTTTAGAAGTGCCGTGTGTTATTACGTTTTTATTGTTGCTATGTATTCATGTCACCATTGATATTTTATTATTTATTAGTTGTAATGTAAAGCTCTTGGAGAATAAATATAGATATGAATTATTGTTTATTTTTAAATATAATTATCCCTTCGATTAAAACGATTATTTTGTCATTGACAAAGGAATAATATATTTGTGAAATAATAAGTTTCAAAAAAGCTAACTCCACTTTTCACCCATATTTTGAAAAATATCAAATCTGCCGAACACTTGGGCGCATAAGTGAAGTTAGCTTTTTTTTTGGAAAAATACCTTTTTTAAATATCGTAGTTATTTAAGTATGTGCATGTGTGAGAGCACACATACGCCTATATACGTACACACCCACACACGCATGCATTTTGACATTGACGTGGGGTACATGTCAACCTAAGATAATAGATGGCGTAAATTACAGGGTTTCCGTTTTTAGGCCCAGAGATTGTTCTCTATTTCAGTATATAACAAAGTACTTTGTGCTGTCAACCAACCATCAACCAAACCAACGTCAAAGTGTGTGTGATAGGGATGTTCCATATCCATTCAATGGAGGAATCGATGCAATGAAAAACACTATTCGAAGCCGATTGTGATAGCCGTGCAGCATGGCTATCACAAAACGGCGCGCGAGCTCTCTCAATTTTTCTCGCACTATACCTCTCTTTCTAAGTTTTCTAATAAGAAAGAGACGGATAGTGCGAGAAAAATTAAGAGAGATCGCGCGCCGTCTTGTGATAGCCGTTCAGTAATAGCAAAGATGCATACGGTTAGTGTCTCATCTTGGTTTACAAGAGAAGATAGAGATCTTAGGCATTCATTTGCAGTGCGCACGCACCGTCTGGGTCATTGTCAGTCAAAAAAACAAAAGTCGTCTTTTCTATGGTCAATAGTTAAGGGCTTATGTTGATATATTATGTTTTTATCGCATAGAATTAAAGAACAGGCGACGCCGTTTATGCGGATTCAGAGTTTAACTAAAAATTAGGCTTTATAGCCCTTAACTTTGGCAATGTCCACAGAAGAGATGCGAACTTAAATCTGACAATGACCCGTCTAAGTCCGAGCAATTTAACCCTTTCAACGCCAAGGACGCCTGTTCGATGCAACTCTACAAGCATTTAGCACTAAAACGACTAGTTAAAATTGCTTGACTTGGTAAGCTGCCAGTCTGCTTTAAAGGTTAACATTTGCTCTTTTGTAGCCAAAAAGTAGGATGTTTAAAAAAAAATGTGTGGTGATATACTTTTTTACCAACCTACAGAAAGGTACCTATTTTTGGAATAGCTCATGCATACACACAGATTACAGAAAAAGGCACAATAGGCCCAATAAATTGAACGTATTCTATATATCCGATCTTTTCTCACTTTCGTACTCAACGAGTAAGAAAGGGATAGAACCATGTTATCTGACAGGTCTTTATACGTCATTGTCCCCGCTTTCTCACTCGCACGACATATCTCGCTCTCTCGCTCGCTCGAGATTTAGTGCAGGGAAAGTTATTATTTTACAAGTTATCGACATCGATATTTACTGTCCATAACGTGTGCCTGTAACCTAAAGGCTTTAAATCCAAGATTAGATTCTGCTCGTCAAACTGAACCACTTTTAAACTCTGAAACTTTGTAAAATAACTAATCCTACTATGTAATATTATAAATGCGAAAGTTTGGATGTTTGTTACTCAATCACACTTAAATTAAACAGCTGAACCGATTTGGATGAAATTTTGCACGAAGATAGTTTATAGCCTGGATTAAATATTGGACCTTGTTTAGGCAGTATACGACCAATGTGACAGCAAACAGACACAGCCGGCGAATGTGTGAATGTACATAGAAACACGCTAAGTGTTGCATAACAATGTTGCAGCAATTTACAATACAATCAACGTCAACAGATTGTTTACACTTTTTCACCTCATTATACACTTAGAGGTGTTTTACTTTCTATCACATTTATCTTCCCCTTGATTGTGTCGTGATACTTACGGAACACCTCGCGTGCTGGCGTAGTAGATACATTTTGCATGTATCTAAGTACACTACGCATGATGATGCAACGAATATCCGGCCTATCCACAACTTTGCTATTCGGCTGAATACCGAATAGTGCCGAGGTATCCGGCCGGATAGTATTTTAATCTTTTCGACGCCAACGACGCATATATCCGCAGCGCAGGTTCAAAGCCAACGACTGATATATGCGTCAAGGAGCCCAGCGCGATAGCAACCTACTTGCATTGACATGTAATAAGGATTAACTCCGCACTAAATGTCTTGTTGATTTGGCGTGTGGTTGACAACTTTTCCCCTTGACAGAGCGTTGAACACAGAAGAACATAGGTAAGGAGAGAACAAGAGTGAAAAGAATGGTGAATAAATAACAAACTACCAAGCAATCAATAATTTAAATCTTCGTATATGGCAAGATTATGTTAAAAACTAAAATTAGCGCAAATTTCTATCAAAACCTATTTTAACCATTATATATATATATTATATATAGCGGATATATATTTGGTATCCGGTATCCGGCCAAACTACTGTCCATCGCATCTCTAAAAAACCGGCCAAGTGCGTGTCGGACCACGCAAAACGAAGGGTTCCGTGCCTATTAAAAAGGTCGTAACGTCACAGAAATTTTACGGCACTTACGTCCTTTTCTTTGAGGAAGGCAGTTTTTCAGCAATATCTCGAGAACCTCTGAACCGATCTTGTTCAAAACAATTTTCGGTGAATGAAATTAATAAGCCCTATGTCCATGAATTTTTCCATATTTTTAAAATACACCGTTCAAAAATTAGAGGGGGGGGGACAGAATTTTAGTGACTTTCGGGGCGATTATCTCCGACCCTATTCACTTAATCAAAAAAAATGCTAAGAAACCTTATATTTATTTTGAAAGGCCTATCGATTGATGTGCCACACGGGGGGTCACAATGAAAAAAAAAAATTAGACTTTTAGTTTTATGTATGGAGTGCACCCCTAAAAAAATTTTTTTTTGTCATTTTAATCACAAAACTATGTAGCGGCTAACAAAATACACCTATCCTCAAAATTTTATTCAAATACACCTTATAGTTTTCGAGTAAAATGCCTGTGACATACGGACAGACGGACAGACGGACAGACGGACATGACGAAACTATAAGGGTTCCGTTTTTGCCATTTTGGCTACGGAACCCTAAAAAGGGTCCATATTGACTCTCATAAAATTCTTTTTCCAATTTTTCATCATACTAAAGATTTGTACATAATCATCAATTCATCATTTTTATTTTTATTTTCTCATACCTTTTTTGTTCATAAATTTCTATTACTATTATCGGAACTCATAATGGTCAGTTTTCATAAAATTTTTGTTCATAATTTCATTAGTAAGACCAAGTTTATACTCATATTTTTTTACTCATAACAGTTTCCTTCATAACTGGCATATCTACATCATAATTTTGTTACTACTAAAATCATAACTCAGACCATACTAACTCATAACTTTCTTTTTCCTAATGGTCATTTCTGAATACTACTCCCCCGCCCCCCGCCCGGGCTACCGCCAGAAACTCTCTTCGTCAGCCCTTCGTTTCACTAGCGCACCGCACTCGACCTACGCTTCGCTTTGCTTCGGTTTCATACGCCCGCTCAACTCAGGATCTTTCATTTTATTTACTATCTTATGGCAATAGAAATTTGGGATAAGAATGTTGACCTAATGAAGCCCCTATGGTGAAAAATTTAAAAAAAAACAAGCTCCGCCTTTAAACATATAGCTGGATCCCTAGTTGATGGTTACGTAATATTAAAAAAAAATATGATTACGATTAGTATAATTGAGGGGTGTAGAATCAAAGTCATCTAAATCCATTGATTGGGTATGAATTTAGCTAACTTTGATTCTATACCCCTCAATTATGAATTTAAGTAAAGCGGACAAATGAGCGTTATGTTATGATGAAAAAAATATGAAATAAATTCAATATTAGTATGTGAGAAATTTATGATTATTGACATTATGAATTTGAATCGTTCTGAATTACAATCGATTTCAATAAGAACTATTATGAATATGAATTGTTATGGTGTAAAATTGTATGAAAAACATTTTCAGAGTTCCAATAATAGGACTAAAAAAGTTATGTGAACAAACGCGTCCCCCTAAAAAAATGCAACAGAGTCAACCTGTATAAATAAAACCCCAGGATAACTTAACTCCAGGTTTATATTTTGTGGAAACTAATATAATTACACAAGTTATTTTTTAATCTTTACATTATAAAATACAGTAAATTTAATACATGTTAAATTATTAACTAATATTTACAAAGTCCACGTAACAAATTAATAATAATTTAATTAGCATTCATTCCGTTTGAATTTCTTGCTGGTTTCGTTAACCCCATCGTCCAGTTTGTTTATCCGTCGAGTCTTCAGGAACGAATTGCTGTCACTGTCACTCACAGTCTGTCTAAAGTGCACACTGGATACATTTTGATTATTTACACCATGTTTTTTATCACCCATACTTTTATTATTCTTATTAACTAGTAACGTGTTTTGAATGTCTTTAGCTAATTCACTACTAGTATGGAGCTTGATAGGAATCAGAATTTGATTTTCACTGTCACCCTTCTTTATAAAGCCTGGTTTGAGTTGCAATCTATTTTCGACGTCGCCAGTTATTCTTATAGTCTTCCGGAGCAACGCGTCGGCAGCGTCTGAGAAGTTCGGTTTCAGTAGGATGTCGCCAGTAGATATTTGCTTAACGAAAGTGAGTGTTGTTCCCCCCTCCGAATCCTTTCCATCCGTCTTTATGATTTTGCTTGTGCTAGAATTTGCTTTATCCCCGTCAGATTCGTCTTGATGCTCTTCGGTTTCGACTAATTTACCTGTAATAATAATACTCATTGTACAACACTGTCAAAACAGTTATTTGGGGTAACTTTTAATCTTTGAAAGAAAGAAAGAAAATACATTTATAGAGATATTGTTTTGGGACCCATGGCAGTAAAGCTTTCTCCCTACTCGCACTTACATACTTTCTAATAAGGGACAAATACTTTATAAATGTCCGATTTAATGTGATTGTGCAAGATATTTCGTGTGTGAAGAAACAGAGTGTATGGTTGAGGTTATAATGTGGCCGACTTTTTATAAAACTGTCATTGGTATTAGAATATAATACCTTGGACAGTAGAGTTGCTTTTTGAACGACCAACTCAAATAATCTCAATTATACAATTAAATGCACTGCATTTACCGTTTAACGTTGGGAATGCGATGTCCGGCAATGTTAAATGCGAATCCGGGTTGTATCGGTTCATAAGCGCCTTCAGTAATAGTGATATTTCTTCCCGTTTCCGCGTCACTACAATTTCGTCAAACCAACTCGCCAGTTGTTTAATAGGCAGTGCGTAGTCTTTTACAGGATCCTGAAAGCAATAACATTTTAATGCAACTATTACTATTACAATTGAAAATAAAGAGTATTAAGATTTTAAGCCATGAATAAAAAAAAAAGTGTAATTATGTCAAGAGCACAGAACACTAAACACTATAGAAGGGGTATCAAGCGCGGTTTCTATCGGGACCGGTGTCGCCACCTCATCCCCTCCACGTCGCCTACAACTTTGTGAGCGACTGCACGGCGATCAGGTGACGTTGGCTCGAAAGCTTTACGCATACTCAAAATAGTGGCGCGTGTGCCGCCCACATCGCCTTTCTATAGTATTTAGTGTTCTGTGGTCAAGAGGCTGTGTATACTGCAGGTCAAGTTGGCGTTAAAGATGATAAATGCCATATTATTGGAATTAGTATACAATAAAAAATATTTTTACCTTGAAGAACTGTTCAACATATTGCAGTAAATATAGCCCGCAATCAGTAAAATTGTTCTGCTGCGGGACTTTGGGACAGCTACCTTTTATATTATCTTTATTAAACACTTTCGTCTGAGAGACCTGTAATGAAAATAAATTATGATCAATTCACTCATTCGGAAATAATACAAGGTGGGCCAGCGGCTCCACCCGCGTGGGTTTTGGTCTGTGTCAATTCCTTTTCCTACCCCAGGAGGTAGATTACGAAAAATAAAGTAGCCCATGTTCATTCCTATGACTTAAGCCCTGCTATTCTGTAACTTGTTTTAAGTGTTTGAGCCTACTAAAATTAGATTTAAGCTGAATGTAAGATTTTTCGGGTAGGACCACAGAATAAGTAATAGTACTACATACAGAAGGTTCTCTGTTAACAAATTCCCCGTTTATGTACGCCAAACGTGCCTAAATGTGGTCATTTCTTTCTATCGCATGCAACGCGCTCTTTCGGAGGTAGGTAGATGTCTAGTTTCGAGATGTGACGGGCGGAGTGAGGCGCATGAGCGCGTAAAGAATAGCCCAGTTTTTTGCATTCCTAATTTCGTAACAATTGGTTCAGTACTTTGACCGTCAAAGGGTAACAGACAGACAAGTTTCGTATTAATAATATTAGGATGTAATATGGATATGGGTGGCGATAAAAGAGGTCTAATACGAGTGTTGCTTTACCTTTGCTTGATATTCGCAAGTGAGGTAGTCCCGTAACGTAGCTACTACTCGCGACCGGGACGCTCCCGCGAGCGAATCGAATATCAGGATACAGGGCCTGTAAAAACACATTGAAATGGTATAATTTGTGTATGATCAATACGGGTGTAGACTCAAAATTTATTATTACTTTAAAAGAAAGATGGCAAAAAAGTATGCCTAATGACGAAAATCCCATTCAAATATCTCAAAAAATTACGAAGCTACAACCGTTTTAATGTTGCTTGTTAGAGGGAGAAAACGCTCGTGGATCGTCCCCGATCGATCCCCGAGCGACATAGTAAACGACAATCGATTCATATGAAGATGCGTTTTGCAGAAAAGGGGCAGAATATACCCCTTCTTAAAACTATGGACACTTATAACTTTGTGATTATTTAACCTATTGTTGATTTTTTTCTCCATTTGACTACATTTTTAATGCTTTTTCGAGAAAATACAACATTATTGATTGTTTTATTTAATGTCTACACCCCTATTAATTTTAAAATTATTTATTACGAAAGTAGAATCCATTAACCTTTTCAACGCCAAAGACGGATATATTCGCACCACTAGTTCAACTCAATGACGGATTCGTCAAGGAGTACAGTGCAAATAGCAACCTACACGTATTTTCATGAGGTTTTCATCATCATCATCATCATCATATCAGCCCAAAGACGTCCACTGCTGGACATAGGCTTCCCCCAAAGAGTGTCACAATGACCGGTCCTGCGCCACCCGCATCCAGCGGACTCCAGCGACCTTTACCAGGTCATCAGTCCACCAGCCTACCCACGCTGCGCCTTCCGGTACGAGGTTTTAATCCGCACTTAATGTCATGTTGGCATGGAATGTGTAAGGTGCATTTTCGCTCAGAATGCGGCTAAGATAACTTCAGTAACGTTTCATATAATATATACTTTCCGTATACAGGATGGAGTGTTGAGATGGGGCAGTAAGGGCAGCTACTGAGCTCCTTTGCTGCTAAGCAGATTTTTATAAAATGTACAGTCTGCGAGAAAGTCGACAGATTTGAGTATTTTTTTAAATACCAATCGGTCCAATTTCTATCAAGACTCTGAGACAAACTAAAAACCCCCCGAGCCCAGAGTTGTTCGAAATAAATGCATATTATATTTATTTGACTCTGCTTCGCGTAACTTGGACGTGTATCTGAGCATGCCGCGGACAGAGCGACAAGATCGAACTTGTTTGTGCGCTACGCGCGTACGAATTTGAGCAAGTGGCTGAGCCGTGCGTGCGTAATAGTTTGTTAGTAAATTTCGAACATTTACTGATGCAAATACATGAAAAGCAAAAGGTGTTGTGGGTCCCGAAATCAATCAGCTGTCATCGTGTCGACGCCATTTTGAATGTCGGCTCGCGCGAGCATGCTGCCTCACCCGCGCATGTTTATGTGGAATAATTTGGCGCTTGAGCATGCCTCAGGCTGAGCCGCTCAAATTCGTACGCAGGTTAAGGAACCAGCACTCACTGCTTGATGGGTTCCGTGGTGCTCGGCGGCGGCGCCTCGGCCTTCTTCTCAGCCGCGGCGGCAGCAGCTGCCTCCGCTTCCTCTTCATCAGAATCGCATTGCATATCTAAATCACTCTCCTGCAAAAAAAAAAACACGTAATATCTGTTTTTGCACTAGGGAATGCAATCTAGCGATATTTCAGACTTAGGCGGGATCTCGCGAGACTACAAAGCCAGCTAGCGAAATTGGGCGTTTTTCACTGAAAATAATTATCATCATATGTTGATAATTATTTTCAGTGTTGACGACCGAATAGCCTAGTGGTTAGACAACCGGACTATGAAGCTTGAGGTCCCGGGTTCGATTCCCGGTCGGGGCAGATATTTGTATGATGAATACGAATGTTTGCTCTCGAGTCTTGGATGTTTAATATCTATTTAAGTATGTATTTATCTATATAAGTATGTTTGTCCGTTGTCTAGTACCCATAGTACAGGCTTTGCCTAGTTTGGGACTAGATCAATTGGTGTGAATTGTCCCACGATATTTATTATTATTATTTATTATTATTATATGTATGAAATAAAAATAAAATCTGCGTGTATGTAATATCCGTTTTATTTCAGTTTGTCAAAAAAAAAACTTTTCTGATTTTTATTTATTTAACCATCAGGTTTTAATATAATTAAACGTATTAAAAGTTTAATCGAATAAAAGTTAGTTTTAATTTGTCAATCAGATAAATTAAATCCGGTCTAACCGGTCGTCCAAACAAACAAATGTGTGTGTTATGTCTGAGTTTATGTCCATTAGCTATTTTTTAACACAAGAAATGTATCGGATATGTGTATGTATAACATAACCAAGCCTCGTAAAAACGTGTTGGTGATAGTACCTCCGCTTCAGCCTCGTCCCGCTCGCTGAGATTGTCCGAGTCACAGTTTAATGTAAGCTGCTCCTGTTTCGTCAGCGGGGTTATTGTCGTATTTCCTATCTGCATCGACGACCTTCGTTCTGAAAAATGAAGAGTAGTTGAAAGCATTTCCAATTTTTTTGTAAAAAGTATTGACGTAAATGAGTAGATATTTATTTTATTTTGACTGGCATTTAAAACTAATTTAACACTGGAAATACATTAAAAAAATTGTGGACTGAAGCCTCGATTGTCATGTAGAGAGCAAAAATGGTTTTTTCACACCATTCATTTGGAGAAATAAGTTTTGCTCCACGACGAGAGGGATCAAAACGCTACTTTTCTGTTCAAGCTACTTTTTTATTTATTCATTGGCATGTAGCATTTACGCGACGCGTTTTGCCAATTGAACACAGATCTTATCTAATAAAATAATCGATTAAAACGAACATATTTCAAGTTTTAACTTTAACAACGTTATATGAAAATTTATGAATTTTTCGTATTAATATTTTAAAAAATTGTCACAATAAATGATACGTTTTACTGGAATCAAAACTATCGATGACTGTTATATTTTCCTCATAGTCGGTGTGAAAAATTGTATGCGTCACTCAGGAGCAAAATTATTTGCGTCAGGGCTTGAATCCTTCGCTTCACTCTGTATTCAATGTACCGGCCTCGCCGTAAATACATCATTTTGCTCCCTTAAGACACAAATAACTATTTAAATGCAAACAGGTGACCAAAAAATGTGTGCATTTAAAGATATGTTGCTGATGGTAACAAAAAATAGCAAAGCAGAGCAAGGATGTGAACCACAGGGTATTTTTATAAGTAATTATAAAATTCAATTACCTCTTTTTTTAATCTCTTGCGGTGTTACAGTCCTATTGTCGATCATGCTCCGACAGCCGTCCACGGTGGGGTAGCAGATTATAGCGACGAACCAGTGACAGTTTTCGTTGATAGGAACAACAATAAAGTCTTTCTCAAATATATTCACGTTTTTCGTCCACGTTTTGACCCTGGCGTGTCTCTTCTGCGCCGGCGTTAAGGTGCTATCCCACTCGTGGGGATTCGAACTCTTATTAACCTTACTCGGTTTTGTGGTTAGTCTTTTGTAGAAGAAAGTACTAAATATATGAGTCTTTTCTCTCTGACTGTAGGTAAGGACATCATGAACTAAATATTTTAAATAAAAATCTATAATAACATCATTCAAGAATTGGTCTTGAGCTAGGCACATATAGTCTTCTGTATTGATAGGAATTCCACCTTTTCCTGGTGGATAAATTAATATCTGTCTTATTTCTGCAGGGCCAGAGCTGAAAAAAATACAATTACATATTTATCCCCTTCAGTTATGTATGAAAGCTTCTTAAAAGATAAGTTTCAAAATACGACTCTCATCGTTAATTTTCATGTATATTCTTGTCCTATCATAGATAAATAAAAAAAAAAACATTCCCAACTGAACAAACCACCTCGATGGGCTAGACTTTCGATTTAAAACAAGTGCGAGTCTGACTCTCGCACCGAGGGTTCCGTGCAAACGTTCATACACCATACCAGTCACGTCACGACCCCATTAATTCTTAAACAATCTTAACACTTAATGTTAATCATATTTTTTATTTATTTGAAAGAAGGGACTTAATAATAATATTATGAATTTGAAGAAATAACAAAAGTAATTAAATTACAAACTTAGATTTTTTTTTTTATGATAAACAAAAAAAATACGCTAGATAAGAGGTATCGTTTTTTTAATAATTATGTTACTTTTAATCATATGTAATAATTTCAAAATTGGTAATGGTATTTTTTTTTACATTTTGCTTCATATATAATTTTTTTACAACTGTAGAAAAAAATAAAATCGGTTTTATAAAGTGCAACTCAAGCCCTTTCATATGATAACCCACTTGAACTATTAACTAGACTTTGAATTTTTAACCCCTTCATATTCGTCATTTTCACAGAAAATAAAAATGATGATTATTATGTATGTCTTTCCCGCTCACGGGACATGATGTCCCGGACCTTTGGGAGGCGTGCGTGGGGCTAGGTACCTACAAAGTACCAACTGAGCCAACACGTAGAGGCCCTTTTGACAATTTAATGGAATGCAAGGAGTACACCGAGCGGATGCTGTCCCTGCCCGTGTCATGGGACGCGCACAGAGACAGCACCCGCTGGGGTGTATAGGGACTATTACTGGTTGATGGAATCTAAATAAAACGGGTTATTGGATGAAAATGATGAACTAGTGACTGGGCTATTGGTGAAACATCGGACGCCTGCCTAATAAAACTGTTTCACTTTTTATGATGATTATTATTATTATTTTCCATAATACCCGTGTTAGCTTTTTTTTCCAATTGTTCCTTTATATTTAACTTTTTGACAGACGGCTAGAGTCAACTTTCCTTTATTACCTTTTTGGTACGGAACCCTAAAAACCACACTCAAATCGGGTCATCCGTTTGCGAGCTACAATGCCACAGATAGACATGTTAAACTTAGAACACACCTAATTTTGGTCGAGGATTGAAAATTCTATAATACGGTAGATAGGTCTGCAGTTTCATTATAGTGATCAAAGACATGACGACGTGTATAATGGGAGGAATTACAAATGTATTGATTTTATGTGTTACCTCTTGATTCCACTTGCACTGGAAGCACTCGAAGACCTGGTGGTCATCTTTGAAACGCTGTTGCCATCTTTTGTACATGTTCTGACAAGAATCTCATTAGCCTCTCTACCGGTAAGCTCGTCCATCGTTTTACCGAACAGTATTTTAAATGCCATCTTTGCCTCATCTGATATACAATCTGGTAACAGTGTTATTCTTTTGTGCGGATCAACTTTCGACATTGGGTTATAAAATGGACCTGAGGAAAAATATCATATATTATTAGACAATAATTATTCAATAAAAATTTAATCCTACTAATATTATAAATTCAAGACGAGAGTCTTTGACCAGTGTGTGTTGCCAGTGATGACGTATGGCACGGAAACGTGGTCGCTTACTATGGGCCTCATAAGAAGGCTCAAAGTCACCCAAAGGGCAATGGAGAGGGCTATGCTGGGAGTATCTCTGCGTGATCGCATCAGAAATGAGGCTATCCGCAGCAGAACCAAGGTAACCGATATAGCCCTCCGAATCGCTAAACTTAAGTGGCAGTGGGCATTGTGGGACATTGCACGTAGAACCGATAGCCATTGGGGTGGAAAGGTTCTCGAGTGGCGACCACGTACCGGAAGGCGCAGCGTAGGTAGGCCCCCCACAAGGTGGACTGATGACCTGGTAAAGGTCGCTGGAGTCCGCTGGATGCGGGTGGCGCAGGACCGGTCATTGTGGCACTCTTTGGGGGAGGCCTATGTCCAGCAGTGGACGTCTTTCGGCTGATATGATGATGATGATGAATATTATAAATGCGAAAGTTTAGACGTTTGGATGTTTGTTACTCAATCATGCTTAAACAACTCAACCGATTTGGATGAAATTTTGCACGAAGACAGTTTATAGCCTGGATTAAAATATAGGATAGTATTTATCCCGGGTCCACGTAGACGAAGTCGCGGGCGGAAGATAGTGGAGAGATAAATAAGACATTATTTCAGTTCTTCTATCAGTTCTTATCATAACATAATGTTAAGAATTGTTAAATGATTTATGTGCAGCATAAGGTCAGTAAAAAACTATAAATTAAGATAACAATTAGATAACTACTCTTATTAAACACTTACCTTGGTCATCCACCATGTCAAGAGCTTTTCTTATATAAATCCCACACTTGTTCATTGTGTATAAAAATATGACAGGTACCCCTTTAGAGAAATGTGCTAGTATTCTGACCACCTCCTTGAGCTGTATCTGAAGCGCCACATCGCGGGTTTCGTCCTTAAGGGATGGTGCAACTATTTTGACTCCTTTCGACGAGATTGTGACCTACATGAGACATAAGATTTCAATATTATAATATATCATGACATGGTACACAGGCTTAGAGCATACATAACTGGAGTAGCCTTATGTCGTATTTGCGTACAAAAGTGTCTGTACACAATTGATGTAGTCCCAAACTAGGCATAGCCTGTTCTATGGGTACTAGACAACGGATAAACACACTTATATAGATAAGTAGATATTAAACATCCAAGACTCGAGAACAAACATTATATTGAAATTCAATTGTATGTTGAAAGCTTGAAGTGGTTGAACGTTTATAATATCGAGTGCTTACAGCAACATGCGGACATTTTTATGATCAGTGTTCTCTTGCGAGGCGACTTTGTGATTGACCATTAATAGATTGTGAAATTGTCTTTGTATGATTTTTTGCACATTGTGCAAGGTTTTCTACAGAGGGGTAAGTTACTGAAAGGCTACTCCAGTTATGTGTGCTCTAAGTACACAGGAGGAGTATTTGCCTCGTAGGCATTTGAATCTATTGTTTTACATCTCAGTCATAATAGGCTTGTGACCTAAGTTTTTTTTACGATGTCATTCGAACCAGTTTTTGAAGAGGAACAAATGTTTGTAAGGGAGCAACTACCATTAATTAAAGGACATAAATACCCAACAATTTTGAGTTAAAGACGGACCTCGCCGGCGGCAGCCGAAACCTACTGATAAAAGCATAAAACCTTTGCTATTTGAACTAATGGTTGTATGGGAAATCAAGTAAATTACTGTTCCGGTCGCGAAATACTGCGTTTAGATCCATAGTTGTTTTACAAATTTGTTTCTCTAAAAGCGTAAAGGATTCTATTGGTAGATTTAGATTTACTCTTGGACCATTAAAAAAATGCATATTTTTTCTAAACTTTCACGGTCCATATCTTTTTATGATTTTAATTATATTTTGTTATTTATACTTTATTACAATAATTTGATGGTTTACTATCCATTTAGCAACACTACGTTATCAATTTTAACATGAAGTCACAAGCCGGAGGACAATTTTGACATCTGCATATGAAAAACCTGCTGGCTCCAAAGGAGGGATTTAAAAAGTTAACAAACATCTCATTTAATCTGTAGTAAGCTTCTGCAAATGGATCTAAGCTTCATTAGAAAGTAAAGCACTAAAATGATTCATACCTTTTCTTTTGGTGTGTATTTGTATGAGCCAATCCTGATGGTGCGGCAGGTGAGAGTCGCGACCAGATCTTGCATGGAGCTGTGACTGAGGGCATCACTGCTGCCTTCTGAAATGATTTGTTGGTTAGCCCAGCCTCATCTCAATACATGTAAATTTCACATGAAGTCTTTGCAAAGAGTAATTTTTTCTTCTAAACAAAATCTGTGTAAGTATGGTCTGTGATATGCACGTTGTATTTGTGGGGTGGTGGTTGAAGAAAGCGGGCACCATGGTTTGAGCTTTCAGAGGTGTGCGGGGTGTTTTCCGAGGCACCACGCCATAAATGATTTGGTTCGTCGGGCTTTAGTTTCGGCCAACGTGCCTTGTTTCCTGGAGCCTCCGGGGTTGTGCCGCACGGATGGGAAAAGGCCTGATGGTCTAACATTGGTTCCATGGCAGAAGGGGCGGTGCCTCTTAAGGGACGCTACATGTGTAAGCACGTTTGCCCCGTCCCATTTGGGCCACACCATCGAGTCGGCGGCTCGGATGAATCATGCCAAGTACACTGCTTTGAAGCCAATGTACGACTTTGTGCCAGTGGCGGTGGAAACTGTGGGACCTTGGGGTACGGAGGCCAAACACTTCATACGGGATTTGGCTTAGGGATAGGGGTTGCGATTCTCGATCCTGGCTCAACAGATTTCCTTGGCCATTCAGTGTAGCAACGCACGCCGCTAGAGTCATAGGAACTTTTGGGCCACCAATGATCCGGGACGGTCCTTTTTGTTTGTAGGTTAGTACGTATTGTTGACGAAGCCCGTTGCGGTTGCGGATATCATTGTTAATAACATTTATATTGTTAAGAAATTAATTAATCTTGTACAATCACACAAATGTTTGTATGACATAACATCGTGTTTCTGCTCAACTACTACTCGGTTTAGGGGCCAGGCTGTTACCTGGCATGCCCAAAGACGCCTAATCATGGATAAGAACGCCTCGGCATGTCTAAGACGCCTCGGTATGCATGAGAACGCTGGAGGCATGCCTGTGGATGTTAGTGAGCGCCTTCGCGTAGGCCCTAACTGTTATTCTCTGAGCCTTTCAAGGACTCCCTTGAGGCCAAATGTTCCGTTTTGTTAAGTAATCAAAGATGACATATTCAGCAGCATAAAATAATATTATTTATTTATTTATGTAAAGGTTCACCAACAGTATAATAATAATATTAATATTTACAGGTAAACACAGCATGCCAATATAAACAAGGACTTATTTAAAAAATTCAAAAGCAATTGATGTTTTGTTAACTAAATGAACAAGTTTCTAATCTTGGATATTGAGTCAAAGTTTATGTTGACAGAATCTATAAATATTTGTTGAGTAATTTGCTCAATTGTGGTAGAGGGGAGGAAGAGCCCAACACAGTTCGTCGTAGGGGATAAGACAGTGGATTACCAGCAAAACATGGATTTCTACGAGATACTGAAAACCGATGACTAAGGAGCTGTGGACAATCAGTCTTGTTTCTTACAAGTTTAAAAAGAAATGGAAGATACAGGAGATCTGTACGACTCTTTAGAGATATTTTAAAATGTTTGAGTAATAATTTAATTTTATTATATATATAGCTTTTATTCCATTTCTTTACATATTTTTGTTATTATTATTTTTTATCATTTATTTTCTAAAGTAAATACAAGATGATGATTAACATTAACTAAATTAAATTAAAATTTTTGTTATTATATTTTCTTATGTATTTATCTATAGGTTGGAAATGGATCCCTTTTGGGTAAGAGAGCCTCCCCCATCTTTTTCCATTCTTCTCTTTCTTTGCCGTAATTCCACCAATTCTACCCTGCAACTTCTAAAATGTCATCTGCCCATCGTTTTTAGGGTTCCGTACCTCAAAAGAAAAAACGGAACCCTTATAGGATCACTCATGCGTCTGTCTGTCCGTCTGTCACAGCTGATTTGCTCCGAAACTACTGGACCGATTGAGTTGAAATTTGATAAACATATGGAAATTGGTGACCCAAAGATGGACGCGTAAAGTAAATTAATGAATTCTGAACAAGGGGGCCACCACTTTTGGGAAGTAAACTAAAAATTAAAAAAATAAGTTTCTCAAACTGTATTGTGTGTCATATCAAATGAAAGGGCTTGTTGTAAGCATCTCAGATATAATTATAGCAAAAACAGATTTTTAAGTAATTTACGAAAAAAGACGAAAATTGACCATTCCCCCTTTATTTCCGAAACTACTATGCTTAAAATTCTGAAAAAATACAGAAAATAGTTTCTTGCCTAAAGATAACAAGAAAATCTATAAAAAGTTTGAGTATACAAAGTAACGGGAAAATTCTCAATAATTTTTTGCGTTTTGTGTATTATATACGGAACCACGCACTTGTCTGGTTTTTTTTTTGTTTTGGACTTCCAGCCCTTTTTTTGCCCTTTGGCCCTTGCCAGGCCACTTTGTAGACTGTGAGGTCCATCTTTTGTCCGTGTATCTTGTAATGTGACCTGCCCGTTGCCATTTCAGGAGCCGTAGCATGGTTGGCCTTATCACGCGACAAGTTAGGAGCGTCGTCTCGTTCTATCGAATGGTGTCAGCCAGTGACGCACGCTCTATCCTATCACCTATCGCGTGACAAGACCAACCATGCTACGGGGCCAGTGTGTCTGAGAGCATCTGTTAATTTCGTCTTCTTCACTTCAAACATTCTCTATTTTTCTAAGTTTCAGGATGCTCCTTTCCATTGCAGAGCTTTTTCATTCTTGAGTAATAATAACGTGATTGAAATAAAAATTACATATATTTATTGATTTTTAAGCCCAAGGTATTAATGTATAACTATTATGGCATTCAATAGGGATTAGGTGCTAATGCAGACTAGGGTGGATCGAAATTTTTTGTCCAAGGCGGGGTTGTAAAAAGATAGTCTAGGGAAACATAATGAAATGTTCGTATGGACACTTTTCGAAATTATTAGTAGAAGTACTGCCGCAAGCCATCTGAAATATTGCCAAAAAATAAAAATCTTGTTTACAATTTTTGTAGGAAAAATATATTTTATAATGAAATTACAGTTTTATTGACATTTTACATGCTTATAATATCAAAATACCAAATTAAAACAAACAAATACGTAGTACCTAATCAATTTGCACGTTAGATTTATTCTGAAATTCAGAGTACAATTATGCAATTTTGTAGTCTTTTTTCGTATTAAATGCAGGCATTACGCGACAAGAATCAAGCTTATTTTGTATCCACCCTTCTCGTTTCTCTAGCCCACATACAGAAGTACAAGATTCTGTTACTTAATTTTTATGCTCCTTTCAGTAGCTTGAGTGTGGCAGGGCATCAAACAGAACTTGGGTAAGATTTTAATTTCCTCTAATTTCAAATCAGTAAGGCACTGGGAAATAATATCTGTCTCGAACTGTTTCGTCACTGGTGGTTCAGATAACTGTTTCCAATCAATCAAATCGTAATATTCTTCGGCTCTGAAGTTAAACTTTGGCAATCCAAATACTCTGATAGGCTCAGAGTCTGAAGAGCTTTCTCTGGATTTGATGATACGCTTAAGAGCCAACGCTCGGACATGAAATCTATTATCAGCTAACATGGCTATTAAAATATTTTCACCATGGCCGAAATATCCATTGCGTTGAATTACAGGATCAATCACCTTCACGGGAAGTTGAAATTTACTGAGCTTGTTTTTGAAGGACGCGACATTTTTTCTGCTCTGGTATGATTTAAGTATATCACGATATTTACTGTGATAAGCTTTTATTCTTGCTAAGATAGTACGTCGTTCCACTATTGGTATAGATGCTTTCATCCATATGTGTTCGATATCGGTTGCAACAATGTTACTTGTTTCCTTCACCAAATCTTGGAAACGTTTCGTCGAAGATTTTGAAACGTAAATAAAATGTTCCATCATATCACGGTATGTCGGTAAAGTATATTTTGGTAATTCCTTGCCAGTACCAAACACAGGACACACTTTATCACGATTACGCAAACTCATTATTACATTAGGCAATAGAAATTCAAAACAACTAATAACAATACAGTGCAAGACGTTGGCGGATCAAAATTAAAAACGCTGGTAGTATAACATTGATGCTAAAACTAAGTCAAGCTATTATGAGGGTACTTTGATATTTTTTTAGAATAATGCAGCAACAATTTATTTTTAATATATAAAGATGTATTTGATTATTCAGAAAACGTTTTATAAGTGGTATAGTATATTAACAGAGTCCGTGCAACAAGGATATCATGAAGTGAAATTTTTGATATATGAAAATACTTTATTGGGCTTGCGGCAGTACTTAAAATTATCCAATCTTGCTCATATTCGACATTAGCTTTATTTTGCCATCACATTAACTTTTTGGAGGACCGCCATTTTGAAATTCGAAAAAAAAAAATTTTTCATACAAAGGCGATCCACCCTAATGCAGACCCCGGCTTGTTTAGTGTACAACCAGAACAAATGATAGTGAATTATGCAATTTTAGTACATATTAATGTTATACATACAGAGCTAAAGTTTCAATCTATGTAATATATTGTACATAGGGAGTATCTCTGGAACTACTCATCCAATTTCAAAATTTCGTTTACCACTGTATATAATGGACATACACTAATATCTCTCATCTCCGCCTACGTTTTTTGTCATACACCAACGGATTTGCAAGGAGATATTATAACATACTAATCTAGTAGTTTTTAACACGTCTGGTTTTAACAAATTGCACATAATTATCCAAATCAAAATTCACTTTCATTTCAATATACCCCCTGCATATTTACCAAGAAAACACGAAAAAAATAGTAATAGAGCATCATGGAGCTAGTATTATAGATCCATGTAAAGCATGGTTATTTAACAAAGATTAAGGCATTAACGATTTTTGAGATGTTTACGTAGGTCTAGGTCTATGTTAAGGTTACAAGGTTTTCATTATCTTGGGATAATTTTCATTCCAGAACAAGTAGTTACGTTGAACGCTGGTTTAGCGTATAAAATATCGGTTCATTCGGCAATGTAGACATACTTAACTAACTATATAAACGTACACACTTTGCGGCGTAACACACCAACGTGCTTCCGCGGCTATGTAAAACTATAACCAAAAAACAATGGTTACCTTTGTTCATCCTTAAATTTCTTGTAAGCATTTTGATTCTCATATTATCCATGTTAATTTCTATTGTATCCGTGCCATAAATTCATGACGTGCTCACGAAATAACTACTATACTTATGAAGAAGATGACTTGACTTTGACGTTTATGTCGCAGGCGGCGTTGTAGTGACGCGCGCACCGCGCGCATTGTTATTTTCTAGCGGGCAACACTGAAGTATAGAGTTGGGACACAATTACGTTAAACGAAAATCGGTTAGTTTTTTTTAACTAAAATCAATTTGAATTTGTTTGTGGTTAAATATACGTAATCTGTATTATTATGAAATGGCGGGAAACTGCATAAAGCTATTATAACGCTGGTATTCAGGGCATCACAGGGGCGTAAATAGTAAGAAAAGACCGGCCAAGTGCGACTTTCTACTAGCTAAACGGTAATCGTAAGTGTATACGTAAAGTTAAAAATGTCTTATCTTATCTTTTTACGAAATACTTAAGTCCTTTTCGTTAAGGGAGGCAGTTCTTCAACAATATTCATTATTTTAATTTTTTGTCCCCCGGACAGTTACGGATAGTAACAAAACCGACAGTCAATGTCAATCGCATACGTTTAGTAACAAAACCGACAGATTAGACGTTACGCGTAGACGTGACTTAACATCACTTTAGTTACCCTTAATCATTGATTTAGTATAAGTAACTAGATACACAATCAGCCGAAAAAAGTGGCCGTCCAAAAGAACCGCGCGATCGACACTTGCGGCTCTTTTGCGTTTAGTCTGGTTTCGACCGTGAGACTTGACGGTTGTCAAAAATGACAAAAATGATCTGTGAAAAAATTCGTTAATAGCCAATATAGCAATAGAAAATAAATAAAAAAGGATTGGATATATTTCTTTACCTAAGTTCTATTTATAGCGTAAAGAATTTCATGTAAACTCATTGGCATTTCATAGTTTTGAATAAATAATTTCGTTAGTACTAATGACAGATTATCACGGAACAAAAACCTAAGGAGTCAGTACCTACTTATTAGATTTTTTTATGGAGTAGTACAGTTACGTTATTTGTGGTTTTCAATTTAAGATTCCCGAGAAATCCTTAGCGATGTGCAAAGTATAGGCCGCAGTTATAGGCTTATAGCACGAGATAGGAGACATCAACGACGAAGAGTGGTGACGACTTCGTCGTGTGTTTATTTTTCAAGTTTATATAAATCTTGTAAAAATAAATGTTTAACTAAAGATAAATTGATATTCAGATTGTAAGTCATTATTATATGTCGCAAAGGGACTAATTAGATACGTCAAATATACCACGCTAAAATGATCTACATACCTAGTTTTTATAATAATTCCCTTTTCACTGGTCGTGCGTAGAATTTTTAAGGGGTTTGACAGCTGCACTGATAATACGTAATGCCCACCGAACAATGTTTTGTGTATATGTATTTATAAAAAAAAATTAAAGTGTTAATTGTTTAGGTATTGCCTGCTTGTAAAAATAAATAATCATGATTTATTTGTGTTTTTCGTCTTCCTGTTTAAATAAATAAAATATTATAGATTTTATTCATTAAAGGGTGACATGTAAAATACTTCCAAACAGCAAAAATCCGCAACGTACTTCGTCAATCATTTACAAATGACTGTAATGTTTATACAACATTATTAAAATAATTTTATAATGCGACTCCATTCATTCGCTATTTAGTTTTGACGTGAGCAATCAAGTCACATTATGATAAAATCTCAATAAACTAAAAAGTTTTTAATCTGCATGATGCTAATTCGCTAATATGGCCCTTACAGCTTAAAACACTAAGTTATCTTTTATATGAAGCATATATCTCAACGCAGGTTATAAGTAAACGCGATTGGCATCAACTGAAATATAGCTAGAGTTGTCAAATTGGGGCATATTTCTTGAAATTTTTGTTCGACATTGTGCGTCTATTTACTTTATTATACGTCAATGCCCTTAATCTGTATTTTTTTTTGAAATTCCCTAATAACTCAAAAATCGATCTTGGTCGAAACCATTTTCATTGAAAGTATTTAAAAAGCACCGCCCATGTTTTTTTTCATATTTTTCAATTATAGGTACAGTTCGAAAGTTATGAGGGGGGGGGGGGGGGATATATATATTTTTTGTGACTTTCGGAGCGATTATCTCCGAATATATCCAGTTAATCAAAAAACCGGACAAGTGCGAGTCAGACTCGCCCACCGAGGGTTCCGTACAAAATTACAAATGTAGTTTTCAGATCTTTCCCTGTACTAGTAGTATAACACGATATTATTTCCTAAATTTCATAGTTCTAGGTCAACGGAAAGTACCCTATAAAATTTGATTCCCTTGAGTGACGAAACATACGTTTTTTGCGGCACAAACGGCCGTATCTTTTTTACGTTAAAGGGTCTTGACAGACAGACAGACGGACAACAAAGTGATCCTATATTAGGGTTGCCATAAGTGTGAGGACTCAGACCGGGACATTTCAAGAAAAACCGGACAAGTGCGAGTTCAACTCGGTGAGGGTTCCGTAAAATTGCTATGTTCTAAGTATCAGGCGCTCCATACAAAATACACAAAAATATTGAGATTTTTCCGTTACTTTGAATACTCAAATTTCTTATAGGTTTTCCTGTAATCTTTAGGCAAGGAACTGTTTTCCATATTTTTTTCACAATTTTAAGCCTAGTAGCCCTTTCAAACCCGGCCAATACAATTGTGCGGGTTGATTACATTTAATTGTCAAATCAAAACATATGTCAATATGTTTCATTTTATGTTACGAGGGTCTTGTTTTTCCGGTCTGAAAGGGGTAGTTTCGGAGATAAGGGAGGAATTGTCAATTTTCGTATTTTTTTCTAAATTATTTTAATATGTCACACAATACAGTTTGCGAAACTTTTTTTTTTTAATTTTCCAGTTCACCGCCCAAAAGTGGCCCCCTTGTTCAGAATTCATTAATTTACTTTACGCATCCATCTTTGGATCACCAATTTACATATGTTCACCAAATTTCATCTCAATCGGTCCAGTAGTTTCGGAGCAAATCGGCTGTGACAGACGGACAGACAGACGCACGAGTGATCCTACAAGGGTTCCATTATTTTCCTTTTTAGGTACGAAACCCTAAAAACTAGTAAAGGTAGAAAAAAAGGAATTTTTATTACAACAATAGGTAACTTTAAAGGTTTAGTCGTTTATTGTAGGTATATTACTGTTTACCAAGGCCAGCCCTCTTTTAAATAAGTATGATTCTCAAACCGGGACAATTTGCTTATCGGCCGGGACGCCGGGACACCATGCTTCAAACCGGGACATGTCCCGGCGTACCGGGACGTATGGCAACCCTATCCTATATGGGTTCCGTTTTTGCCATTTTGGCTACGGAACTATTTTGAAATCTTCCGAAGGCTTTTTCTTTTTCAATAATCTACTGAACCGATTCTTGTGAAAATTTGCACACACATTGAGTTTCCGTGACAGTATAACATTATGATAATTTCATGAGGGTCTGATGATGGAGACAGGAGGTGGACAGTGGGACTCTTCAACCATTACTAGTAATCCCTTCGTGTTTGGGCTCATTTGGTTGGTATTGACGAGTCCTATACGTTATAAATGGTGACGAGTCTGATGATGGAGTCAGGAGGTGGACAGTTGAACTCTTCAACCGTTACTAGTAATCCCTCCCTGTTTGGGTTAATTTGGTTGGTATTGACTAGTGTACAGTGTCACTACTGTACATTTTTCCGTTTACGTTTCGACCTACTTTAGGCCGCGCTACTAAACATCAACTGAAGGAACGGCCAATTAATCTCACTATTTTGTAACTTTAAAAAGTAATAAATCAGTTTAACTTTAACTTAACTTCTCCGTTCTTTCAACGCACTCTAACACAATATTTAAGTGTATGGGCTAACTGGCTCATACAACTAGTCCTATACGTTATAAATGGTGACGAGGGTCTGATGATGGAGACAGGAGGTTGACAGTGGAACTCTTCAACCGTTACTAATAATCCCCCCCTGTTTGGGCTCATTTGGGTGGTTTTGACAAGTGGATGTAAACCCATGTTGTGTGATGTAGATGGCTGTAAACCGGGTTCTGTAGGGTATTGCGATTTCAAAAAAAAAATTTTTTTTTGGTTGTCATTGCTTGTGTATGACAACAATAACGTAAAAGCCGTCACCTGCGAATTAAAAAAGCATACACAAAACATTTGTTTTCATAACACAGCTGTGCGCGGGGCGGTTGAAAATGAAATAAACCCTGCCTCTCACCCTTCACCCTCGCGGGGAAAAGTTGTCATACACAAGCAATGCCAACAAAAACAAAACTGTAATGTAAACAACAACAAAAAAACAAATGCATATTTAGAATCGCATTGTGCTACCGAATATGCCCTTGATCGGTTCACACACCATTTTTTTTGTTGATACACCGTTATTATACCTATTCTCATGTTGAATACAAAGGAACACTTGTGTCGATGCGTCAGCAGAATAAGTAATAATCTAAGACTTCTGAAAGGTTAAAATAAAAACGTGGGGCTCATAATCATAACAACCTGTGCAATAAATTAATGTCAAGAAATAGTACATTGTGTCTCAAGTACTGTAAGATATGATTTACCAACATGAGTCTATTAGAAGCCCGACGCCGCAGGCGGAGGGGTTTGATGACTCTAGTTTGTAACTTTCTTACCGTACGTGTCGCATATAATGTTTTTCATCACATTTGCAAGGAAGCCGATACATTTTTAACGAAATTGTTACAAATCGCAATAAAAACTACAAAATGTCAGTCGTTTATTTTGTTGAATTTGACGTGAGGCGCTTAGAGCAAAGACCCTTCGGCATACAGCCATGACTCAAAATAACAGTTAAAGATATTTCACACGGACACTAAATTAGTTTAGTTTTTAAACCTTTAAATCATTCTGTTAATCATATTTTATTCCTTTTTCACGTTTAAATTTATTTATAAATACGTTTTCAAACATTGTGTTCGAGTTAAAACCTGCTTGCTTTATAACTGACGTAAGAGTGACGGATACAATTTAAGAAAAAAACCATTACGCCCATGTGCGTATTGTACCTCTACTGTATGCCAGCGCGTTATGAAGCCCTTTACGAGCAAGTGTGATGAAAAATATGTTACTAAGCCCACCATAGTGCGCCCCACTGCTAATTTATTTATGAACTAATTACTGAACACTTACCATCCATATGATCCATGCCAATGCCGCTGTCAGGTGTACCACTTTCAATCTCACTCATTGAGGGTTCCTTCATAAGAATGGAATGTTCATTCTAAAACAAGTTACATTTATTCAAGGTATAATATAAACAATGTTCTCTACAAGCTTTCTTACATATGGTTGGACCAACATGAAGTTGGAGAAGTATATACATGTAGATACAACGACATTGTAATGCATTACTCATCTAGGGCGGTAATACAAATAATGTCTCAGATCGCAGGCATAAATGTATCGCCCGTGATTAATATAAAAGTTTACGTCTCCCCCTGGCCAAAAGTGGAACTATCCGCACGCGAAGCGGATTGTAATTGCCACTTATTGGACAAGTATGACGCAAAAGCTTTGTTGTTTTCTATGAAGTTTACGACTGTCCATTGTAAATCAAGTAGAGCAACCTTTGACAGTAAATGATTTTCGAGTTTTAAGAAGTCGTCAAATCCAAATCTTAATTCACTTTTTTATCCTCTTCCTTCATGAAATTCCTACCATGATAGACCTACTAAGACACAGAAACAATGAGATCTTTACAGGCGTCTATAAACCTTGGAAAAATTATGATAACAGAGTTACTCCATTTTAATACCCAGCACGCCGATTTCGGTTGGCGTTAAATGAATCACTTGATATTCATCTTTGTAAGAATAGTACATTGTTGTAGAGGCTAGAAAGAAAGCAATAGATGGACGAGTCCAGCTATTGCACTTTCGGCCGAGGCTTAACACAGTGCTTTTCACGCCTACTGCGAGGAAATTGCAAATAATTATAAATATAAATCAAAATTAATTACCTAATTAAAGATCATAATACTAAACAAAAGAGCGCGGCCCATCAAAGTGAAGAAGAATAGGAGTGGCGCGCGACCGCGGGGCCCTGTGATTGGTCGAATCGCTGTTAAAACTGTCCAACAATAACATTGAATACTGACCATCTTTTACCACATTTCCGAGCAGTGGCGTGAAAAGGGACCAAACACATTTTAGTTAACAGCAACAGAAGGGTTAAAATTGTGAAGCATACCAGGGTGCTAAGGAGAGAACTGTTGGAATCCTCCTCGTCAGAGCTCAAAGTCAGTATAACAGGTTCCGGGTCTGGTTGTTTTCCTCTAGGCTTTCTCACTCTGGGTGGCTTTTTCTCTTGAACGGGCTGTACAAAAAAGTTACAGATAAAGACTGACAGAAGATTTAAGTGACTCCCTAGCCTTACCTCCCCCCCGGTCATCCTAGTAATTGCGTTTATGTTCGACAAAAAGCATTCGTCACATCAGGGACCCCCTTTGAGGATTTTTAAAAGGGTTTTTCGTAAGGCTTTGCTTACCAAAGCCGATGCTCCTCAAAACCCATTCATTTAGCTATTAAAGCGCTTTAAATACGGGTAAGAAGTTCCATCAACGAATATCACATACCTTCTCAAGCACTTAAAAAAGCCTTTTTCTACCAATGCTCTTGAAGGGGTTTCCCTTTCAACGCTCTTGCAATTTTTATCCTTTTGCACGACATTATCTCTACAGGGTTAGCGCTAAGATCGAAAGGCTAACCCTTTCCCGAAACTATTCATTAAATGGGATATCAACGCTTAAAATTGTTGGAAAGGGATACCCTTTCAATAGTAGGGATAGCCCCTGTAAGGGAAACCCCTTCATACGTCTAACTAAAATGGGTTTTCAATCGTTATCGGACAGCAAGTGATTTGGGCTATTGAACGAACGACTAACCCGTTCAAAGGCTTTTTTCTTGGAAGGGTTGGGTGGGTCCCTAACTAACATACTTGCTCGTAATGGATAAATAAACGCGGGGCGACAAGCGGTAGTTCATACATTTGATTGAGTTTAATCTGCCCCGCTGCCCGCTGGCGTCCAGACCGCGGCCTTAAGTCCGACAAAAACGCAATCTTCGCGCGATCGCTAAGCTAGGTTATTTTGGGTAAATAGCATCACTCATTTAGGCCAACATTAAACAGAGGCGTAGATTAAAAATTTATTATTACTCCAAGAGAAAGAAGGCAAAATAATTTACTTTAAAAACAAAGTTTTAACCGACTTCAATTTAGTACTCCGCCAAGCCACATGAACATTTCCTTTCCACTTCACCACGTGGACTGCTTTCCGAAAGTAAATACGTTGATTATTACAGACAAACGATTTCACTGTATGTGGGCTGATAATATTTGAGGAGTTCCGTCGATTTGGCACACTTGACATTTAGGACTTCATTTGTTGCTATTTCAACAGAATCATATCAGAATCAGTAACTGTACTTTTAGAGTTTTAAAAAAGAGTTCCATAAGTCATCTGTGGTCTTCATCAGCAGTTCCACTTCACCAAATTTGTAACTTCCGGGCATAAATACACTAGTTATAATAGAGAATACCGAAATTACTACATGCGTGCCTTCTATATTTGAGGAGTTCCCTCAATTCCTTATGGTTCCCATCATCCAACTGAAGTTTTGATAACAATGGGACCAATCATGAAGCATATACTTTCAAATAAAAACAGAATTGTACGAATCGGATTATAAATGATGGAGTTCTGCGGTAACAAACATTAAAATATCCTTTTTTTTGAAGTCGGTTAAAAATTGCCTAGTAACGAAAATCCCATTCTGATATCTCAAAAATTACTAAGCTACAACTCAAAGTCAAAGTGAAGTCAAAGTGATTTATTCTTCAATTTAGGCATATTACATGCACCTATGAATGTCGATAAACTACCACCGGTTCGGAAAGTAAACCTCTGCCTCGAAAAGAACCGGCGTAAAAAACTCGGCGAGGTGTCATTTTTTCAAAACAGTATACAATATATCATTTCAGTATCAGAGTATTATAAAATTTTAAAATTACAACTGTTTTAATATTGCTTGTTAGAGAGAGAAAGCGCTCGGGGGATCGTTACGTCACGATCCCCGAGGGTCATAATAGTAAATCACAATCGTTTCATATGAAGGTGCATTTTGCGGAAAAGGGACAGAACAGAATATACCCCCTCTTAATTATTTAATCCCCTCCTTTATTTTTTCCCCATTTGATAATACTTTTTCGAGAAAATTCAACATTATTGGTTATTTTATTTGGTGTCTACTCCCCTATTCTATTTTTGAATATCCATTGAAAATATTTAGAATCGCGACTTACCGTTTTACTATTTAAATTCTTCACTGTTGTCTTCAATAAATTTAATTTAATGCCATCGCTAGTGCTGTAACAAAATTCTCATTAGTCTCACCACGGACTTTAGTACACATAAATAATGATTGTATATGTAACAGCGGTGCTCACTTATGTTTTTCTAATATTAATTTTTCGGGGTCCTTCTTCTTTTGTTCTACTTTCTTACTCGCTATGGGTACACTTTTAGGTTCTTCAGTAAATACTCGTTTACATCTGCAAAATAAATAATAATCAGTACCAGAAGGAATATAGTATTCATGCGATATCTATAATGCACTGACTATGGGACAAGACAGACAAGAAGACAGGTAGTTGATACATTTCTTTCCACAAAAAAAAATATTTTCGAAAAAAGTCCACAGACTAATTTTCTTTGCAGTCAACTACTCATTTAGATTATTCTAACGAGGCCAAACACTACGAATTTATGGTTTGTACTTTAGGAGTTCCTACGCCCAGCTCAATGATCTAATGTTTATGTATTTATAAGTTTAGAGCATGAATTACACCAAAACACTTACACGATAAATTATTACATAATAGAAAACCACGTCGCGGAACTTACAGGTACGTCAAGTTTCAGGTCAATAGGACGCATATTGGCAACTAGCTTTTGCCCGCGGCTTCGCCCGCGTACTAAAAGTAATTTTTAACTGTCTACACAAAAGGAGGATCTCAGTTTGACCCGTATGTCACAAATACTTTCAAGATTGTTCATGTCCACAAATTAAATTTCAAAATCGATGCCATTTTCATAATTTTACGTCCCAAAAAACCATAAAAACGCCCATATTAATATTTAGACATTTCATCCTTATCGCAACCCCATCTTTTAAAATCGCTGTTGTTTTCGTAATCAGCAACTCGATAAACCATAGAAATACCCATGTCGATTTTCAGATTTTGTCACCACATTCTTCCCTTTTAGGGGTTGAATTCTCAAAAAACCTGAAACACGTGTTTACTCATTTATCGTAAGGATATACTGCTGTGAAGTTTCGAATGAAATAGTCTAACTAATCTTGTTTCCCCATCCAAACATTGGACCCCCATTTCACCCTTAGGTCAAAGTCAAAGTGATTTAGTCTTCAATTTAGGCATATTACATGCACCTATGAATGTCGATAAACTACCACCGGTTCGGAAAGAAAACCTCTGCCTCGAGAAGAACCGGCGTAAAAAACTCTGCGAGGTATTATTTTTTCAAAACAGTATACAATATATCATTTCAGTATCAGAGTATTATAAAATTTTAAAATTACATTGCTACAGTAGAAAGCCTATTTATTTTGCGATAGATTTCTAGTGCAGGATTTTGTCGCTGCCAAACATAATATTCTTTTGAAATAAGTGTCCGTTTGGGCGTTAGGGGGTGAATTTTTAGTGCACCCCTTATAAGCAACCTACGTGCCAAATTTGGAATCTCTAGAACCAGCGGTTTGGGCTGTGCGTTGATAGATCAGTCAGTCAGTTTATTCTTTTATTTAGATAAAAATAATGAAGGTAGGAAACCTTTCGCAACGGCTGAAGTCGAATCCAGTGTAGCCACACGACTTGCACAGCGCCAGCATGCCGTCCACGTAGCGCGGCGGCGGCGTGTGCGCCGGCGACTCGGGGCTGTGGCTGGCTGCTGCGCGAACGGTGGGGGATAATAAATAATGAAGGTAGGAAACCTTTCGCAACGGCTGAAGTCGAATCCAGTGTAGCCACACGACTTGCACAGCGCCAGCATGCCGTCCACGTAGCGCGGCGGCGGCGTGTGCGCCGGCGACTCGGGGCTGTGGCTGGCTGCTGCGCGAACGGTGGGGGATAATAAATAATGAAGGTAGGAAACCTTTCGCAACGGCTGAAGTCGAATCCAGTGTAGCCACACGACTTGCACAGCGCCAGCATGCCGTCCACGTAGCGCGGCGGCGGCGTGTGCGCCGGCGACTCGGGGCTGTGGCTGGCTGCTGCGCGAACGGTGGGGGATAATAAATAATGAAGGTAGGAAACCTTTCGCAACGGCTGAAGTCGAATCCAGTGTAGCCACACGACTTGCACAGCGCCAGCATGCCGTCCACGTAGCGCGGCGGCGGCGTGTGCGCCGGCGACTCGGGGCTGTGGCTGGCTGCTGCGCGAACGGTGGGGGATAATAAATAATGAAGGTAGGAAACCTTTCGCAACGGCTGAAGTCGAATCCAGTGTAGCCACACGACTTGCACAGCGCCAGCATGCCGTCCACGTAGCGCGGCGGCGGCGTGTGCGCCGGCGACTCGGGGCTGTGGCTGGCTGCTGCGCGAACGGTGGGGGATAATAAATAATGAAGGTAGGAAACCTTTCGCAACGGCTGAAGTCGAATCCAGTGTAGCCACACGACTTGCACAGCGCCAGCATGCCGTCCACGTAGCGCGGCGGCGGCGTGTGCGCCGGCGACTCGGGGCTGTGGCTGGCTGCTGCGCGAACGGTGGGGGATAATAAATAATGAAGGTAGGAAACCTTTCGCAACGGCTGAAGTCGAATCCAGTGTAGCCACACGACTTGCACAGCGCCAGCATGCCGTCCACGTAGCGCGGCGGCGGCGTGTGCGCCGGCGACTCGGGGCTGTGGCTGGCTGCTGCGCGAACGGTGGGGGATAATAAATAATGAAGGTAGGAAACCTTTCGCAACGGCTGAAGTCGAATCCAGTGTAGCCACACGACTTGCACAGCGCCAGCATGCCGTCCACGTAGCGCGGCGGCGGCGTGTGCGCCGGCGACTCGGGGCTGTGGCTGGCTGCTGCGCGAACGGTGGGGGATAATAAATAATGAAGGTAGGAAACCTTTCGCAACGGCTGAAGTCGAATCCAGTGTAGCCACACGACTTGCACAGCGCCAGCATGCCGTCCACGTAGCGCGGCGGCGGCGTGTGCGCCGGCGACTCGGGGCTGTGGCTGGCTGCTGCGCGAACGGTGGGGGATAATAAATAATGAAGGTAGGAAACCTTTCGCAACGGCTGAAGTCGAATCCAGTGTAGCCACACGACTTGCACAGCGCCAGCATGCCGTCCACGTAGCGCGGCGGCGGCGTGTGCGCCGGCGACTCGGGGCTGTGGCTGGCTGCTGCGCGAACGGTGGGGGATAATAAATAATGAAGGTAGGAAACCTTTCGCAACGGCTGAAGTCGAATCCAGTGTAGCCACACGACTTGCACAGCGCCAGCATGCCGTCCACGTAGCGCGGCGGCGGCGTGTGCGCCGGCGACTCGGGGCTGTGGCTGGCTGCTGCGCGAACGGTGGGGGATAATAAATAATGAAGGTAGGAAACCTTTCGCAACGGC
Source organism: Epinotia nisella (assembly GCA_932294315.1). Taxonomy (NCBI): domain Eukaryota; kingdom Metazoa; phylum Arthropoda; class Insecta; order Lepidoptera; family Tortricidae; genus Epinotia; species Epinotia nisella. Next base: position 17,737,649 of record OW028681.1, read on the forward strand.
TGAAGTCGAATCCAGTGTAGCCACACGACTTGCACAGCGCCAGCATGCCGTCCACGTAGCGCGGCGGCGGCGTGTGCGCCGGCGACTCGGGGCTGTGGCTGGCTGCTGCGCGAACGGTGGGGGATAATAAATAATGAAGGTAGGAAACCTTTCGCAACGGCTGAAGTCGAATCCAGTGTAGCCACACGACTTGCACAGCGCCAGCATGCCGTCCACGTAGCGCGGCGGCGGCGTGTGCGCCGGCGACTCGGGGCTGTGGCTGGCTGCTGCGCGAACGGTGGGGGATAATAAATAATGAAGGTAGGAAACCTTTCGCAACGGCTGAAGTCGAATCCAGTGTAGCCACACGACTTGCACAGCGCCAGCATGCCGTCCACGTAGCGCGGCGGCGGCGTGTGCGCCGGCGACTCGGGGCTGTGGCTGGCTGCTGCGCGAACGGTGGGGGATAATAAATAATGAAGGTAGGAAACCTTTCGCAACGGCTGAAGTCGAATCCAGTGTAGCCACACGACTTGCACAGCGCCAGCATGCCGTCCACGTAGCGCGGCGGCGGCGTGTGCGCCGGCGACTCGGGGCTGTGGCTGGCTGCTGCGCGAACGGTGGGGGATAATAAATAATGAAGGTAGGAAACCTTTCGCAACGGCTGAAGTCGAATCCAGTGTAGCCACACGACTTGCACAGCGCCAGCATGCCGTCCACGTAGCGCGGCGGCGGCGTGTGCGCCGGCGACTCGGGGCTGTGGCTGGCTGCTGCGCGAACGGTGGGGGATAATAAATAATGAAGGTAGGAAACCTTTCGCAACGGCTGAAGTCGAATCCAGTGTAGCCACACGACTTGCACAGCGCCAGCATGCCGTCCACGTAGCGCGGCGGCGGCGTGTGCGCCGGCGACTCGGGGCTGTGGCTGGCTGCTGCGCGAACGGTGGGGGATAATAAATAATGAAGGTAGGAAACCTTTCGCAACGGCTGAAGTCGAATCCAGTGTAGCCACACGACTTGCACAGCGCCAGCATGCCGTCCACGTAGCGCGGCGGCGGCGTGTGCGCCGGCGACTCGGGGCTGTGGCTGGCTGCTGCGCGAACGGTGGGGGATAATAAATAATGAAGGTAGGAAACCTTTCGCAACGGCTGAAGTCGAATCCAGTGTAGCCACACGACTTGCACAGCGCCAGCATGCCGTCCACGTAGCGCGGCGGCGGCGTGTGCGCCGGCGACTCGGGGCTGTGGCTGGCTGCTGCGCGAACGGTGGGGGATAATAAATAATGAAGGTAGGAAACCTTTCGCAACGGCTGAAGTCGAATCCAGTGTAGCCACACGACTTGCACAGCGCCAGCATGCCGTCCACGTAGCGCGGCGGCGGCGTGTGCGCCGGCGACTCGGGGCTGTGGCTGGCTGCTGCGCGAACGGTGGGGGATAGATGAAAATTATAGAAATGCCTGTTTTTTTTTTATGGTGATAGGAATAACTTTCCTTAGCAACAGAAACAAGTTTCTATCAAAAAAAAATTGTACAATCTTTTATTGCCGACTGTACTTTTCTGTATACCGTCATCAACTACTCATTGAGACGATTCTAACGAGCCCAAACTCGATGAGGTTGTGTCGTTTCATTGCGAAGTTCCTAATGGCCACCTTCCAGCTCCATCATCAGATCAGCACCATGTCATCATAATATTGCATTGTCACGCGTTTTACACATGTATGCAAAATTTCAGCTCAATCGGAAACCGGGAAGTGGATCAAATTTAACTTGCAAGATTTGATTACAGGCAACGGTCAGGTGAAAGTAAATAAAAGCTTGTAAAAAGTTGCAGACTTTTCAGCTGCGTAATTTTTTTTTGAAAAATATAATAAGTTTCCTCACTTACGTTTTGGGTCAAGGACGATCAATACACACTTTCCTTGATCCATCTCATATTACAAAAAAAATCTTAAATATCTGTGCTAAACTGACACTGACACTGGTAATGATAAATATAACTGCTGCAACTGTCAATATCATTGCCAGTGTCAGTTTACCACAGATATTTAAGGTTTTGTAATATGAGGCCAATCAAGGAAAATGCCGTCCTGGACCCAAAACGTAAGCGAGGAAACTTTTATTCAAAAATAATTGCCGCAGCTGAAAAATTTGCAACTTTATTCTGGTGCTAAGGAAGGTTATTCCTATCACCAAAAAAATAGTCAAGCACTTTAAAATTTTCATCCATTCCCAAATTTAAAGTGCACAAATTAAATATGGTTAATCTAGACCCGATTCCATCGACGGGAAAAACATTAACAAAAAAAAAAATTGATTTCTAACAATATTTAAACTGCGCAAGCATGGCACACAAATAATTGAACATTTTGCTATCTCCCTCAGAAGTTGCCGGTTTTTTTTTAAATGTAAGACTGTATTTTACCATAATTGTCTGTTAATTAACTTTATTACTGTTTTTGTTTTAGCACTAGCATTTTACAACTATTGCAATTTGCATTATACAGGGTGTGGCCCGTAATAGGAGCAATAAATTAAACGGTAGATTATTAAGCAATTAATGTGAGCAATTGTTTCTAAGTGGTTTATTGAAGAAAAAAAAACTGTTTTTTTTTCACTTAAGTTTTAGTGTACTTTTTTACTTTTCTGGAGTGATATAAATAAGTAACTTTTTTATTTTAAAAACACAAAAAAAAAATTTAAAAAAATCACAAAAATATCTTTTGAAAACAAAAATGCAAAAACTATTATGACTCACTACATGATGTTACCTGAAAATCTGCATTAAGTACTGTGCTATGATCTCGTGGTGCCAAGATACATTACTCGGGCAGGGATCGGATACCGGTATTTTCACCATACAAAAATACCGGTTTTATTTCATTCAATTTCGTTCTTTGGTTTATAATATAATTTTTGATCAGGCTGTCTAATAATACGAAAATGTTACCTAAATACATGATAGAGTCCTATATTAAGAGCCTAAAATAATTCAAAATATTAGACTACTTCGGGGACTTTTGAAAAAACCGGTTCCGATCCCTGCTCCGAGGTCATAACTTTACATCAATTTTTCTCCAAGTTAAAAAAAATTTAAAAGAAATGGACAAAAGGGGTTACTGCAGATGCTGTAAGAAAGCCTCCTTTTAATGTATTGCTCCTATTAAGGGCCACACCCCGTATAACTGGAGCATATTAATTAAAATATTTTATGAAACTTACAATTGTCAGGACATGTAGACTTCTCTGGGGTAGACATTTCACTGCTCTGCGGTTGCAATGATACATTAGGTGAGCTTCGACTACTTATATCGCCTACTAGCATCTGTAATAAACATAAAAGTATTTAAACTCTTGAAGGCAAACTAAAAGATTACACATAAATAAAAACATTACCCTCCTCCTTTGGCAGTCGGGTAAAACAGGTTTCATCATGATCATCACCATCATAACAGCCGAAAGACGTCCCTTGCTGAACATATGCCTCCCCCAAAGAGTGCCAAAGTGCCCGGTCCTGCGCCACCCACATCCAGCGGACTCCCGCGACTTTTACCAGGTCATCAGTCCACCTTGTAGGGGCCTACCCACGCTGCGCCTTCCGGTACGTGGTCGCCACTCGAAAACCTTTCTGCCCCAACGGCCATCGGTTCTACGTGCAGTGTTGCCCCCCACTGCCACCTAAGTTTAGCGATTCGGAGGGTTATATCGGTTACCTTGGTTCTGCTGCGGATAGCCTCATTTCTCAACTTCAACATAGTCATAATACTGTCAAAAATTTAAGTCATACAATGACTTGGGGTCTATTGCATGACATGTAACTTGTATTACAAGCCAAACGCTTTGCACGCTGTGCTTCGTTTCCGTAAAATACAAGTCACTGTGCCTATATATTAATCAATAAAATATCTAGTTATATATAATAATCTTACCGGATGGTTTTCTAGTAAATCTTCGATTCGGGAAGTAGAGCCAACCGACACAAAATAATCTATCTCGCTGCTTGTATTTTGCATACATTGTATATGAGTATCTTCGGAAAATGGAACATTCACCTAGAAAAAAATGGCAAAATTAGTATTTATGAATGAATTTGAGTTAAATGCAGCTAAATGTTATTTTAACTAATGTGAGTGGGAAAAAAGTCCAATGTTATATAAATTATACATTTATTAAAAATTATAAATGTGAGAGTTTATATGTGCAAAAAATTGCCTAGCATTTTGAATGCATCCCTTAAATATGGAAAGAATAGTTTTTTTGTGCAGAGCAGGCAGGAGTTTAAACAAAGTTTTAGTTAATTTAGACATAGACATATTTTGTGACAACACACAAGCAATAAAAACGCTGATAAGATTCTTCATGGATGATACATGGTTTAGGCTCGGGTTACTAGAGTTTATATTACTTAATTTATGAAAATGAAATGAAAAATGAAAAAAAGTTTATTCAGTTAAACAACCCTTGCTTTACATTATTTTCTTCTGCCAAACTGCAGGACAGTTTGTTGGCAGTTACTGTGTTATTAACTACCTTGTACTTGTATATGCCATTAGTGCGCGATACGTTACTGTGCGTAATATACGTTGTTTGTTTGAAGTTTGAGTTTGGCTATAGATTTATTCGTATTAGTTTATTTCTATAAGTGAGAACCTGTAATAGGCTATATAGTTTTACTATTGTGTATATGAACATGTTGCGCTGTTGGTTTTACATGTATTAATTAATTCATTCTGGTAAATACATAATATAAAAAAGGGATTAAATATAAATACCTGTTCTAGAACCTCTTGAAGTGTACAACTTTCTTTTGGCAGCGTAAACGTGATAAGCCTTTGTTCGCCATTTTGAAGGAATATCAACATTTTGGCCGACTGGGGTTCTGACGACTGTTCAGAGGGTCCACTTGGGGGCTCATTGTTATCTGTGGACCAAGTCAAGTACTGTAAAAAATGTATTTAGTCAATTAACTATTTTGTTGGATTATAATGACCTCCTTTTGTTTGTTATTTGGAACACAATAATTTAATTACAGAGCTTTATCTGGATAACAATACTTTAACTGCAACATATGCTACAAGACGTAGTATATCAGTTGAATTTAACATTTGTTGGTCATTCACACTATGTTCGTAATTTAAGTGTTACCGGCAATGGGATCCAAAGCTTGGGGTGGTATTCCACTTGTCCAAGATCTTTGCCCAATGTTCATTTGCGTCGCATTGCGTTCTGAATGCATGATCAGCAGATCTTGGACAAGTGGAATACTATCCTTAGCGTCGATATATCGATGAATAGTGTTGACGCGAGTGAATTCGCCGCTAGAGGTGCTAATGGCGTGTCGGGGCTGCGAAATGTCAAATGCCATAGTTTGTGAGTGGATTTGCGGGTTTTTTCATAATTCCTAATAAATCTAATAATACTGTGAATATTTTGCATTGCTGAGATTAATTATGGCAAATATGTGTTACGGGTCGTGCAAAATAAATCGGAGGTAATAATAATAAGTATTATTATTTTAAATTATTGATTTACCCTTTTAAGCATGATTTAAATGTATATTTTGTTTTACGCCAGTAATCACAAACTGTAATAGCTATATTTCTGGACCCGACACGCCAGTGGTGCCAACTGGTGAGCGCAAAAACGATAGCCCTCATTGTATATATTAAACCAATCTCGACCTTGATCAATCGATTGCAATGGATCAATTGGATCAAATGTAACCAAAGCCTTACCATGCTGAGGCACTTGTTGAGATTGCATGGGAGGCACGCGCTGTACTGGCCGCTGCTGCTCTTTGCTCCGCACCAGCGTTTGACGTCCGTTATCCCTGTCAAACAAGCATACAAAGTTTAAAAAAACCGGACAAGTGCGAGTTCAACTCGCGTGGTGAGGGTTCCGTACATAATGTAAATTTTATAATTCAAATGTTGTATAATGAAATTTTATTCAAATGTATCACAATTGCTATGCTCTAAGCATCAGTCGCTCCATACAAAATGCACAAATATATTGAGAATTTTCCCGTTACTTTGATACTCAAACTTCTTATTGGTTTTCCTGTAATCTTTTGTTTTTTTCCATATTTTTTAGAATTTTAATTTTAGTTTCGGAGATAAGGGGGGGTGGTCAATTTTCGTCTTTTTTCCTAAATTACTTCAACTACTTAAATTACTTGTTTTTGCTAAAATTATAAAAAAATATATATTTGAGATGCTTACAACAAACCCTTTCATTTGATGTCACGCAACCACAATATAGTTAGCGAAACTTTTTTTTTAATTTTCCATTTTACCCCCCAAAAGTGGCCCCTTTGTTCAGAATTCATTCATTTACTTTACGCGTCCATCTTTGGGTCCCCAATTTACATATGTTTACCAAATTTCAACTCAATCGGTCCAGTAGTTTTGGAGCAAATCGGCTGTGACAGACGGACAGACAGACGCACGAGTGATCCTATAAGGGTTCCATTTTTTTTCCTTTTGTGGTACGGAACCCTAAAAACTATATCCCGGCTACGGAAAACTAACTATGAATAATATTTTTATATATCTGAACTCGAATTATCTCCTCTTTTATTGATTCACACGCCATGATAGCAAAAGATTTTTTTTTACGTCATACCTAGCCATAAAGTAGCAATTACCGCAAGCGCATCCCACTTCCTGGCCAGGGAGAAACGTAAAATGTTGTACCCACCACGGGCGATAAAAAAAAACGCCTCAGAGGGTGCGCGACGTTTTATATAATTTCACTTAATCTATTTTGGTTTAATATACCATTGCTTTGTATAATGTAACAAATGGTATAACATTGTTTCAGGTAATTTTCAAATGATCTAATGTAACAAGTAATATAATGATTTAAGGCTATAATTGTTTATCATAATGTGATGACGGTATACAGAGAAGTACAGTTGGCAATAAAAACATGTACCAATTTCTTTTTGTTTTTGACAGAAAGTTATTTGTTCCTTACCTAGGTTGCTGCAGTTGAGACGCCTGCGCTCTCATAGGCTGGTGGATCCTCTTATATTCCCCTAACGTGATCCTCTGCCCACTCGACAGTGTGAGCAGCTGCCTCTCATCCTCCGAGGAATCCGTATCCATCAATACCTGATTCAACGTCGGCTGTTCGTACGTTTGTGGCATCTGATAACCTAGTGGGCTGAAGTTCATCTGCTGGTGGGCCGACGTCTGGGGCCGTATTGTGGGGGATTGGTTGAACTGGGGGTTTATTGCGGGCTCGTTGACGGGGTGCTTGGTCAGTATGGCAGCTGTTATGCTCTCCTCGAGATCGTCCATGTCGTTGGCGTTGTTCGGTTGTACGACGACTTTCTTCGCTTGCTGGGTTTGCTGGGGGTGCGGCGATGATCGTTGGGGTATCACAGTGAGGGTGTTCTGCTGAGGTATCGGACCGTTTTGGTTGGCTGGCTGCACTACATTATGCTGCATTAGAGACTGGTTTCCTTGCGTCACGATTGTGCCTTGTTGGGTTATTATCCGCGTCGCTTGGGCCTGGTTCTGTTGGTTAAGTAGGAGCTGTTGCTGTAATAAAAAATATTTAAGACGGTTATGTATTTTGAAGATGGTTATAGAGCAAGGTAGTATTTTGGTAAGGAATTAAGTAGTGTGAGTTACTTGTTGTGTAGCCAGCTTGAGTTGGTTGAACTGTTGTTGGTGCACCTGTTGCTGATTGAGGGCCTGTTGTTGACCGACCTGCTGGCCAACCTGTTGGCCGACGAGTTGGTTGACGTGTGGGGAGAGCTGATGTTGCTGATGCTGCTGTTGCTAAAATAGAAACCGATAATTCAAGCAAGTGCAATAAAAGAAAGTGAGGGTGAAGGATTAGGCACCTTCCTCTACATACGAATTTCTCAGTGTTATGTTCTACGAACGTAGCGCTACGAAATCTTTGGCACTGAATGTGTTAATTAAACCCTATCGTAAAATTTCAAAGGGTAAAGCGAAAGTCACACGCGAATTTTCTTGCATTTGTGACGAGCGGTAAAAACGTGGGACGAGCGACGTCCTAGCATCGCGCAGGCAAACATACTGAGCTTCATTGAGCGGGCACAAAAATCGACAGCATTTAGTCGACAAGCTTCGAGCAAGGCGGCGCGTGCTTTTGCCGGATTATTCGCAGTAGAACTTGCTTTGGAGGAACAAATAAACTTATGAATTGCAAAGATGATAAATTTATTGGTAGTATACAATTCCAAAGGAACTTATGCGAATACCTCCTTTTGCCTCGGCCGCCATGTTTGTCCAGTATGCCCGGATATTGTATGTACGTAGGGGTATAAGCTTTTTTTTTCATGACTCGTGCCCACGCCGGGGGCTACACCCATTAGCTGTGTGTACCTGGGTGACGGGAGTGCGCGGTCGCGGCGGGCGGTGCTGCGCGGCGTGCGGGTTGAGCAGGCGCGGGACTCGTGCCCACGCCGGGGGCTACACCCATTAGCTGTGTGTACCTGGGTGACGGGAGTGCGCGGTCGCGGCGGGCAGTGCTGCGCGGCGTGCGGGTTGAGCAGGCGCGGGACTCGTGCCCACGCCGGGGGCTACACCCATTAGCTGTGTGTACCTGGGTGACGGGAGTGCGCGGTCGCGGCGGGCAGTGCTGCGCGGCGTGCGGGTTGAGCAGGCGCGGGACTCGTGCCCACGCCGGGGGCTACACCCATTAGCTGTGTGTACCTGGGTGACGGGAGTGCGCGGTCGCGGCGGGCGGTGCTGCGCGGCGTGCGGGTTGAGCAGGCGCGGGACACGTGCCCACGCCGGGGGCTACACCCATTAGCTGTGTGTACCTGGGTGACGGGAGTGCGCGGTCGCGGCGGGCGGTGCTGCGCGGCGTGCGGGTTGAGCAGGCGCGGGACTCGTGCCCACGCCGGGGGCTACACCCATTAGCTGTGTGTACCTGGGTGACGGGAGTGCGCGGTCGCGGCGGGCGGTGCTGCGCGGCGTGCGGGTTGAGCAGGCGCGGGACTCGTGCCCACGCCGGGGGCTACACCCATTAGCTGTGTGTACCTGGGTGACGGGAGTGCGCGGTCGCGGCGGGCGGTGCTGCGCGGCGTGCGGGTTGAGCAGGCGCGGGACTCGTGCCCACGCCGGGGGCTACACCCATTAGCTGTGTGTACCTGGGTGACGGGAGTGCGCGGTCGCGGCGGGCAGTGCTGCGCGGCGTGCGGGTTGAGCAGGCGCGGGACTCGTGCCCACGCCGGGGGCTACACCCATTAGCTGTGTGTACCTGGGTGACGGGAGTGCGCGGTCGCGGCGGGCGGTGCTGCGCGGCGTGCGGGTTGAGCAGGCGCGGGACTCGTGCCCACGGCGGGGGCTACACCCATTAGCTGTGTGTACCTGGGTGACGGGAGTGCGCGGTCGCGGCGGGCGGTGCTGCGCGGCGTGCGGGTTGAGCAGGCGCGGGACTCGTGCCCACGCCGGGGGCTACACCCATTAGCTGTGTGTACCTGGGTGACGGGAGTGCGCGGTCGCGGCGGGCGGTGCTGCGCGGCGTGCGGGTTGAGCAGGCGCGGGACACGTGCCCACGCCGGGGGCTACACCCATTAGCTGTGTGTACCTGGGTGACGGGAGTGCGCGGTCGCGGCGGGCGGTGCTGCGCGGCGTGCGGGTTGAGCAGGCGCGGGACTCGTGCCCACGCCGGGGGCTACACCCATTAGCTGTGTGTACCTGGGTGACGGGAGTGCGCGGTCGCGGCGGGCGGTGCTGCGCGGCGTGCGGGTTGAGCAGGCGCGGGACTCGTGCCCACGCCGGGGGCTACACCCATTAGCTGTGTGTACCTGGGTGACGGGAGTGCGCGGTCGCGGCGGGCGGTGCTGCGCGGCGTGCGGGTTGAGCAGGCGCGGGACTCGTGCCCACGCCGGGGGCTACACCCATTAGCTGTGTGTACCTGGGTGACGGGAGTGCGCGGTCGCGGCGGGCGGTGCTGCGCGGCGTGCGGGTTGAGCAGGCGCGGGACTCGTGCCCACGCCGGGGGCTACACCCATTAGCTGTGTGTACCTGGGTGACGGGAGTGCGCGGTCGCGGCGGGCAGTGCTGCGCGGCGTGCGGGTTGAGCAGGCGCGGGACTCGTGCCCACGCCGGGGGCTACACCCATTAGCTGTGTGTACCTGGGTGACGGGAGTGCGCGGTCGCGGCGGGCGGTGCTGCGCGGCGTGCGGGTTGAGCAGGCGCGGGACTCGTGCCCACGGCGGGGGCTACACCCATTAGCTGTGTGTACCTGGGTGACGGGAGTGCGCGGTCGCGGCGGGCAGTGCTGCGCGGCGTGCGGGTTGAGCAGGCGCGGGACTCGTGCCCACGCCGGGGGCTACACCCATTAGCTGTGTGTACCTGGGTGACGGGAGTGCGCGGTCGCGGCGGGCGGTGCTGCGCGGCGTGCGGGTTGAGCAGGCGCGGGACTCGTGCCCACGCCGGGGGCTACACCCATTAGCTGTGTGTACCTGGGTGACGGGAGTGCGCGGTCGCGGCGGGCGGTGCTGCGCGGCGTGCGGGTTGAGCAGGCGCGGGACTCGTGCCCACGGCGGGGGCTACACCCATTAGCTGTGTGTACCTGGGTGACGGGAGTGCGCGGTCGCGGCGGGCGGTGCTGCGCGGCGTGCGGGTTGAGCAGGCGCGGGACACGTGCCCACGCCGGGGGCTACACCCATTAGCTGTGTGTACCTGGGTGACGGGAGTGCGCGGTCGCGGCGGGCGGTGCTGCGCGGCGTGCGGGTTGAGCAGGCGCGGGACTCGTGCCCACGCCGGGGGCTACACCCATTAGCTGTGTGTACCTGGGTGACGGGAGTGCGCGGTCGCGGCGGGCGGTGCTGCGCGGCGTGCGGGTTGAGCAGGCGCGGGACTCGTGCTCACGCCGGGGGCTACACCCATTAGCTGTGTGTACCTGGGTGACGGGAGTGCGCGGTCGCGGCGGGCGGTGCTGCGCGGCGTGCGGGTTGAGCAGGCGCGGGACTCGTGCCCACGCCGGGGGCTACACCCATTAGCTGTGTGTACCTGGGTGACGGGAGTGCGCGGTCGCGGCGGGCGGTGCTGCGCGGCGTGCGGGTTGAGCAGGCGCGGGACTCGTGCCCACGCCGGGGGCTACACCCATTAGCTGTGTGTACCTGGGTGACGGGAGTGCGCGGTCGCGGCGGGCGGTGCTGCGCGGCGTGCGGGTTGAGCAGGCGCGGGACTCGTGCCCACGCCGGGGGCTACACCCATTAGCTGTGTGTACCTGGGTGACGGGAGTGCGCGGTCGCGGCGAGCGGTGCTGCGCGGCGTGCGGGTTGAGCAGGCGCGGGACTCGTGCCCACGCCGGGGGCTACACCCATTAGCTGTGTGTACCTGGGTGACGGGAGTGCGCGGTCGCGGCGGGCGGTGCTGCGCGGCGTGCGGGTTGAGCAGGCGCGGGACTCGTGCCCACGCCGGGGGCTACACCCATTAGCTGTGTGTACCTGGGTGACGGGAGTGCGCGGTCGCGGCGGGCGGTGCTGCGCGGCGTGCGGGTTGAGCAGGCGCGGGACTCGTGCCCACGCCGGGGGCTACACCCATTAGCTGTGTGTACCTGGGTGACGGGAGTGCGCGGTCGCGGCGGGCGGTGCTGCGCGGCGTGCGGGTTGAGCAGGCGCGGGACTCGTGCCCACGCCGGGGGCTACACCCATTAGCTGTGTGTACCTGGGTGACGGGAGTGCGCGGTCGCGGCGGGGGGTGCTGCGCGGCGTGCGGGTTGAGCAGGCGCGGGACTCGTGCCCACGCCGGGGGCTACACCCATTAGCTGTGTGTACCTGGGTGACGGGAGTGCGCGGTCGCGGCGGGCGGTGCTGCGCGGCGTGCGGGTTGAGCAGGCGCGGGACTCGTGCCCACGCCGGGGGCTACACCCATTAGCTGTGTGTACCTGGGTGACGGGAGTGCGCGGTCGCGGCGGGCGGTGCTGCGCGGCGTGCGGGTTGAGCAGGCGCGGCTCGGCGCGCGCGCGCGGGGACGCAGCGCGCGCGCCGTGAGCGCGCATCGCGGGGCTCGTGCCCACGCCGGGGGCCACGCCCATTGACACGCCCACGCCCTGAGGACAAACATGTGTTATTCAGGGTTGTACGAGATTGCTGAGAGATTCAAGAGATGCTCGTAGCATCTTTCTTAAATCTAAGTCAATCATTCGTCATGTGGTATGGTGATATAGCTAAGTATGCGTAGGTATAAGTTAAACATGTAACAGAGTAAGTGGGCAGTATTAAACTGATCGTGATTCAATCCGGTTGTTTCTCTTAATTATTAGGGCCCCTCACTTCAGATGGCGACCTTGCCAAGCACGATTGACTGACTAAGGACTTTTGTAACAAAGAAGAGTCATGATGCAATTGCGTCTCGACTTTCGTACGACAGTGTCTCGTTTTGTTCCTGTTAAAAAGTGCAAACAACCCTCCCCCCCCCCCCCCCCCCCTCCCCTTTCTTCTCCTCTTGTCCCTTGTAAAATTATGCGCACCTTGAAGGCCTGTCACGAGTTAAAAGTCGTGGTGACGCGGATTACCTGTAGAAAAACTATAGAAGGGGTATCAAGCGCGGTTTCTATCGGGATCGGTGTCGCCACCTCATCCCATCCACGTCGCCCACAACTTTGTGAGCGACTGCACGGCGATCATTTGACGTTGGCGCGAAAGCTTTGAGCGCACGCTCAAAATAGTGCCGCGCGTGCCACGCTCACATCGTCTTTCTATAGTATTTAGTGTTCTGGTAAAGGTCGCTGGAGTCCGCTGGATGCGGGTGGCGCTGGACCGGTCATTGTGGCACTCTTTGGGGGAGGCCTATGTCCAGCAGTGGACGTGTTTCGGCTGATATGATGATGATGACGATGATAGTGTTCTGTGAGTAGGACGGTGACCTGGTGCTGCGGGTTGAGCAGGCGCGCGCCGGCCTGCATGGGCGGGCCGGGCAGCGGCGCGCGCAGCGGCCGGCGCGGGCGCACGGCGCGCACCGGCGCGCGCACCAGCGTCACCGAGCCCGGGCTGCTCAGCGCCTGGTTCAGCAGCTTCGGGGGCGCTTGGCGCGCGCCCGTGCCCTAAAACCGATATCATACTAATTAATCAACTAACAGGTGCTCGCTATTGATTGTTACAGGTCATAATAGTTTGTCTCATGTCTAATACAACGAGTAAAATTAAAAGACTTTTCAAAAAAACCCAACCGCTTTTTGCAGTTATTATCAATGAACGGCTATCGGAAGCATTTTATGTCACTTTGACGTCCTACCTAATGAATAGTAATGATTAATATGGATAAGTCGGGTGTTGTTCAAAATAAAACCACACATTCATAAAAACTAACTGAATTTAATTTGTTATAGTAAATAATCATTATTTTTTCTATGTTTGATATTGTCAATCGATTCGTTTTAACATTCAGGGTCCATTTATATAAAGAGAACGACCGTTCGACATCAACAGATGTGAGAGGTGCATAGTTGTAAACTGATATTTCGTTGTTATTATTCATGTTTCTTACAAATTCGTACATAATCAGGGATTCCGTCGATTACTGATTTCATTCGTTTGATAGATAATTATAGCCGTCACTCCCACGATTAAAAGGAAGCCAACGACACCTCATATGTCGAAATCCGTCAAACAGTTTAGGCTGTAGGGCGTGCCAAAGAATAAGACATACACACCTACTTAGATACATACATACATAACCCTCCTTTCCTTCGGCAGTCGGGTAAAAAGGTCATAAAGCTAAAAAGGGCGCAATGTTAACACACGGTTTTCTTCCCACGACTACTAAGCCGCAACACAACGGACTGACCTTGCAACGAAAGGGGAGTCTGATAAACAACTACATCATTTATACTAAACGGAGCTTAATCACGTATACTTCAACTTATTTACTTAGCTCTTTAAGGTTTCCTGACGTTCCGGATGTGTCACAAAATAAATAAGTTAATTTTACGCGATTGAGTCCGGTTTAGTGTAAAACGTGTGAGATTTGTGAAAGTTTAAATCAATATAATCCAAAATACATTTAGTAAAATTGGATTCAAGAATTATTAGACTTTTACAAAGCAAACATAATGCGTTTTCCTCGTGATAAAATATCGAAAATGAAAGCATCAGTAGTTTCTACATATAAAGCGATGTCGGAAAACGGTAAATGATTTAATTTTACCACGCAATAGATGCACAATAGACGCACGCTAGGGAATGCATTTTACCGGTAATTTACCGAATATTAGTATGAAAAGACGGTAAATTACCGGTAAATTTACCGGTAATTGCATTCCCTAGATGCTACTATGGGGCGTGGCCTAGCTCAGAGTAGCGCCACGGGTGAGGTCGGTGACTACTTGGAAGAATACTCAGACTTCATTGATTATAATTATAACTTCTTAACATAGCCTTTATCCCATATATAAAACAACGTCTGCAACAAAAGATTGTTGCAGAATGACCATACAATTTGTTTATCTGACAGCTTACTCAATCTTCTTCTTTTCTTCTTTCGGTGCCATATCCTCTAAGGATGTTATCCTTTTTATTTTTGTTTTTTATTATTTATCCATTGACCTTAATCTTTTTCTTCCTCGGCCCCTTTTCCCCTCGACTTTACCCTCTATTATGGTTCTGATAATGTTATATCTCTCCTACCTACAGTGGCGTGCTTACCATATAGGCAAATAGGCAGTGCCTACCTAGCAAAATAAGTCCACAACATATATTTTTCTTCTCTATGATAATACTATAATAGTTTTTAAAAGAATCTACTTCATAACTCACATTACGGGACGCGCAACGATAAAAAATTGCGCGCGAACCAGACTCCCTCAGCGCAGGGCAGGCAAGGCGAGCGGTGCCTAAGCCACGGCACACACTCTCACAGTGCGCTTGTGTAAATATCGTCCGTGAACTATGCACGGATTCGCTCAGTGCACACACATGCAAGCAAATTACACGCACACATGCTTCCAAGTCCGGCCGCCGGACCGAGTATTGTAACCAACCACTGACCTGCCCCCGCATTTCAGTCAATTCGAAGTTTTCCCTCTCTGTTGCACTTACGTACAAACTCGCAAGTCTGACAGAGAGGGAACACTTCGAATGCCTTTCGCGGTAGGCCCCCAGCGCATTGCAACTTCAAGACATGCGGCACAAAGTGTCATGTGGCAAATTAAAGAAGTCCCTATTGCTGTAATTTTTCCTCGTAATGTGGGGCGTTCTAATTTGTCAAGGTTGTTTGTTTACGAAATTTTGTTTTGAATTTGCTATTCGATTCGGACGCCATAATGTGATTTTTTTGTTACGTCGCGAGTTGTATTGGGAAGGAAAATTTCTTGTATAAGTAGTTGCGTTACATAGTTTGGTTCGGAGCGAGTTTTTTACGTTTTCTATTGAATTTCGCGTGTGTTTCTGTTTATTGGCGTTTTCTATATTTGTGTATTACACCTTAAATATGTGTTTTAGCTGTGACCGGTGTATTAATCTAGTGTGTTTGTGGACGTTAACTTTCGGCGAATTTAGGCAATTAACGTTCGGTAATAAGGTAAATTAGTTTGTTTTTGTGCATTTTATTCGGGAATTTTCATAATGTTTGGAATGACACAGGTTATGTCGATTTAAAAAACTTTCACGTTTCTGCTAGAAAGCACAAGCGATCTGAAAAGCATTTGGAGGCTTCTGTTAAACTTGCTACCTTCAGTCGAGATCGAATTGAGATAAGCTTAAACATTCAGTTGAAACTTAACATATCACGCCAAAGTAGAACAGAATAGGCATATATTTCAAAGATTGATTGATATAGGTAGTTTGCTTTTTAGGCAAGCAAGAATTAGCTTGTTCGTCCCTAAATAGGTCTCCTCAAAAAAAATCTGCCTACCCTAACTAAAAACCCTATGCACGCCACTGCCTACCTATACATATATATTGCCAAAATATGCGGGTTTTTTTCATAATTGTAAGTACCAATTCACGTTTCTTTTTCATTCTTTGTAGTACTTCTAGATTTGTAATTTTATCTCGCCAAGATATTTTAAGCATACGTCTTTAGAGCCACATCTCGAAGGCATCAGGATTGTTAAGCAAGACTTGGAAAGAGTCCAACCCTCTGATCCATAGAGAAGTACTGACACAATATAACATTTAACCATTTGCCACCTTAATTATAAATTTATGTCTCTATTTAAGAAAAATAATTTTACTTTCATAAACACACTTCTGGCAATTTCTATTCTGATCCTAATTTCTTTGACGGGGTCCCATTGTTGGTTTACCCACCTAGGTATTTATATTTGTCTACTCGCTTTATGTAGTCATCTTTAATTGTAAGTGGTCTTAACTACCATAAATTGAGTTTGTTTCTTGTTTGTTACTTACTCAATAAGCTATTTAAATTTAAATATAGAAGCTGTTCTTTTTGTATGGCCAGCCCGCTTAAACAACAAACCTCTACATTCTCTCTCCTTCATGGACTGGAAAATGTAGAATTCCAACAATAAATAACACAGGCTAGTTTGAAAAACTTACCCTACTTATGGAGAAGTTTACAAACACAGCCTGATCCTACCCATTTCAAGAAACAAGTACCAGCTACAACAACTGTCGTCTTATCATCGAGGATAGCTGTTCGGATAAGGTCTTTTTGGATCCAACAAAACAATGTTAGTTCACTTTAAAAATTAAAGTAACAAAAATAATGAAGATGCCACCAAATTCCAATTGTAAAATCCTATGAATGTAGTTATTTAAATGTACTATCCATTAAACATATTTTCAACACATATATGTTTCCAATCTGACAGTTATAGTAAAAATTCATGATCTTTAATTATCAAATGGTTTGAATTATTGTTAGCACTACCAAATCAAATTGGATCCTAATATGATACAAGTTAAATACACATAAGGTTTACATAAGGTGAACAACTACACACAAAGCAGCAGCCCCCCTTCCCCCTTAACATTAAAAAAAAGTAGTCGTTACTCAGAATTCATACATTTACACCCTCCATTTATGTATATGAACTCCCCCCCCCTACTGATGAATATAAATTGTACAGTCAGCAGCAGAAGTAGCTAAGCGGGCCGGGTGTTCAAAATAACCTACACACGCTCTTAATTTCTTAAGAATAAAGTCGTGTGCAGGTCATTTTGAACACCCGGCCCGCTTAGCTACTTGTGCTGCTGACTGTATGCTGGAGCTATTGTAATTGCTGCTTTAAACAGACTTGTTACTGTAGGCTGTGCAGGAATATGCTGTTGTGTTGCTGTAATTGCTGCTGGTTCAACTGCTGCCTGTGGATGTTGTACTGTGATACTCTTGCAATTTGCTGCATTGCTACATAAACTATACAACTCACCGCTTGGTTAATGTACGCCGCGTGCATAACGACTTGCTGGTGCTGTATCTGCTGCGCAGGAATATGCTGTTGGTGTTGCTGCTGTTGCTGTTGTTGCAGGTGTTGCTGTAATTGCTGCTGTTGCAACTGCTGCATGTGGATGTTGTGCTGATGCTGTTGCAACTGCTGCATCAGCTGGGATTGCTGTGTCGCCCGCGGCAGCTGCTGCGGTTGCTGTTGCTGCAAATAGTTGGTAAATAAGTGACGAATACCTTTGAAACTGTTTAACGCCCTTTTTTGTTTTACTCACGTTTATTGATCTCCGACTATAGTTTATAAGCTCGGAACCTCTTCCTCATGAGGCGGGCTTGAGCATAATGAACACAAAACGTTTATAGTTTTTGGTGTTGTCTCTATAAATATACGGTTTTCGGATTTATTCCTGTACTTGAGCTATAAGAATTAGCAGTTTATTGCCAAATTTCAGGAATCTAGGTTAAGGGGACAACTGTATAGGTTATGAGTTGCTAGTATCAAAATATACAGCAAAAGAGGGGCATAATAATTATTGATTGATCGCGTTGACTTAGAAGTGTGAATACTTAAACTATTTACACACCTTTTTACATTTTTTCCTGGTCAATTTTTGAGCCCTAGACAGTGGCATGGAGACTTGGACGTACTATATTTTTTGCAAGTTTAGGGATAAAAGAGGTTTGATCTGACGCCAGCGACTAATATATGCGTCGAGGAGCCCAGCGCGATAGTAACCTTCTTGCATTGACATAAGGTTTAACTCCGCACTAAATGTCTTGTTGATTTGGGCGTGTGGTTGACAACTTTTCTCTTTGACAGAGCGTTGAAAAGGTTAACGGAGTAAGTGCGGTTACCGGCTGCGGCGCATGCTGAGGTGGCGGAGGCGGGGGCTGCGGCGGCGGCTGCTGCGCCGGGTGTATCACCGTCGGCTGAGACAGCACATGCGCAGGGCTCACCAGCTGTAAACGACACTGCTTATACTCTCCCATTCCTAACCGAGCTCCGAGGCTCCCACAGAACACTAAATACTATAGAAGGGGTATCAAGCGCGGTTTCTATCGGGAGCGGTGTCGAAACCTCATCCCCTCCACGTCGCCCACAACTTTGTGAGCGACTGCACGGCGATCAGGTGACGCCCACATCGCCTTTCTATACTATTTAGTGTTTAGAGGTACCTATAAGCGAGCCACGTTGGCGCGACGAGTCTTGCTGTGACGAGGCCATTACCCAGCAATTTGTCAACACAACTCGCTGTGGTTTAAAATGAAAGGTACGCTGGTGCAAGTTCGCTAAAATGACAGACTCGTAATCACGCTCATGGTGGACGCGGGGCGCGTCGCGTAAACATGAACTTCGCCTTACTGTTTGTGTTTATAGTGTAGTCAGCATCATATAGTTGGTAGCAGAGCCAATATACGCAACACGTCTTTATTACTATAGGAGTAAGGATGTGTTACGATATATTTGGCTGCTACAGTCGAGTTCTCCAATATCTAGAAAGACATGCGTCTTATCTCAGTAACAATAAAGACTGTGTATAGATATTTCTGAAAGGTAGCATATTGGAGAACGCGACTGTACTAACTATATGATGCTGACTGTTCAGGACCCGTCCATTCCAGACTAATATAAGATTGATACATGCCTTAAACTTAGCGACAACCATGATTAAAAGTTACACCCGCCTTTGTTTAATTGACCAGTGTTTTACAAAAGGTAAAATTACGAATTCCATTTCTCTCGTAATGTCACCGTCGTAATTTAGCCCACATTTCGACTTCATCACTTTGAATAAAACCTAACATATAGTGTAATAGGTAAAGGCTTTAGATATATATCTAGGAATATGGACGAGTTAGGAAGCTGACGACATAGCAATGTGGACAAGTTACAGAAGTGATAATTTGAGATATGTACGTTGACTGAGGCACAACTCAACCAAGTCAAGTTCCTAGATATCACTAAAGCCTTCACCTATTACACTATATGTTGCATTTTATTCAAAGTGACGAAGTCGAAATGTGGACTAAATTACGACCCAGATAATTTATTCCCAAACTTTCTTCTGTATAAGAAATATTTACGGTAGGAAACAAGTCAGCAACATGAACACAGAAAACTTACATAAGTACCCAAGAATTCAAGGTTTTTCATAGCTTTGTCGTGTTGCCATGGAAATACCATGATTGTTATAACAAATTTATTATTAAGCATATTGACAGGGTTAATATAAGTGCAAAAGTTCCCATTTATGTGACCAAAATGTAATTTAAATGTATAAGCCACCTAATCCAATTGATAACGGTATATTTGTGCCCAGCAGGGGTAAAGCTAGATTAAACCGGTTAAAATTAAAGTAAACCCTCTCAACGCGTAGACTGTTATATGCGCGTCACACTACTTCGCCTATTATATCGCTAGTAAATATATAATATATATATTGTGGACAATCTTAGGCTCACATCACACTGGCGCGGCCTGCGGTGGCAGTCCATAGTAAATTTGATAGCTAATGACAAATTTACTAATGTCCGCCGCGGCCAGACCGCGCCAGACTGTGAGAGGCCTTACACAAATCGACCTAGTCCCAAACTAAGCAAAGCTTGTACTATGGGTACTAGATGACGATAAACCTACTTATATAGATAAATGAATACTTAAATACATAGAAAACATCCATGACTCAGGAACAAATATTCGTGCTCATCACACAAATAAATGCCCTTACCGGGATTCGAACCCAGGACCTCTAGCTAGGCTAGTGGTCGTCAATGCTACCGTTACATGGGTTTGAATATAAGTAACATTACATTACATATAAGTAATGATGCCAGTATTAAAGGCCATTGGTATCACCAGCTTACAACAATAGCAATCAAATATAATGGTAGGCCTACTTACCAACTTGAAAATATAGTCACCTTGCAATAACAGTTATACATTAATTTCTGGATTAACAAGAATAATGGTCCCAAGCAGTAATCGTTACTTTGCCGACATACCATAAGTACCGTGTTACTTTAACGTCATGTACCCTTAATCCTTTGAACGCCATTCTTCACGTACTAAAGTGTCACTGATACGCCAACCTTTTTTCCAAAAGAGAGTGAATATGAATCTTATAAGAAAGATTGATTGTTGTTTTGACAGCGGACGTCGTAACACTTAGAAGCGTTCTTGGCGCTGCGGGCACGACAATACACGTCGTACACCGCGTTCTTGGCATTCAAAGGGTTAAATTGGTAGATTATCTAAAAATGCACACATTTTTTTGTTGCCTTTTTAAGCGCAAACGAGACTTGAACGCACGATTTTTTCTTAAACTGCAAAGTGAAAGTGACAAGGTACAGTCACGGACTTTAATTGTTGAGCGATTTAGAGCTCACTTTATACTGGACACTTCATAGAAAACCAAAATTAGTTGACACCTAAATGGCTCAACAATTAAAGTCCTTGACCGTACCAAGGTGGTCAACTACTTATGAGTTCGACTGTACAAAGAATTTTCATTCATTTGATTATATAAGGGCAGCTCTCGCCGAAACATGAGTGCTTGCTGTCCTTTACGAATGTACGGTCGACGCCAAAAATCTGTTTACACTATTCGCCTTATTGCAACGGAATAAGGTGCAAAAGTGTAAACGTATTTTTGGCGTCGACTGTACATGAAAGGATACTGAAACGCGGCATGCGTCAGCGAGATGAAAGACGTAGTACAGTCGACGCCAAAAATGCGTTTACACTTTTGCACCTTATTCCATTGCAATAGGGCGAATAGTGTAAACGTATTTTTGGCGTCGACCGTACAACATTCAAGTGCAAAAATATGTATCAATTTAATTCATAAATATGTACCGAACCCTTAATCAGCTGATATAAGAGCAATGGGAGATACATATTTATCATAAAGTATTATATTTTTACACTTGGCTGTACCTAATAGGTCAGGTAAGTGACCTATCTATTCAGGCAGCGACGGTGTATTTAACAACTTTCAACATCATAGAACTAGTGTGAATCTACTCACTAATTCAGAATATATTAACTCACCAATGGTAATAATAGAGAGATTTTGTTCTACATTAGTATTTGTACACAAGACACCAAAAAGAAGCAAAGCATCAAGGCCCGTACTTTTCATAAAATGTGTACCTTTAAAAACATACAATGACTTGTTGGGTAATAACTATTTTAAAAAATATATGTCATTGTAAGTTATGTCATTTGACGTAGATTTTAAATTACAAACTGTTCCAATCATTTATCATTTTCAGATAGCGCTATTTGGCTTATCAGGGCAGAATAGTCAATTTCATTAAATAAAAAATACGAGCTTATACCAAATTAAAAATGCAATGAAGGTGGTTTTCAAAAAAATACATAGATACCTAATTAATTGTTTAAGAGCTGTTTTGACTTTGTTTTGCACATCTCAGAGTTAAAGCAATATATCTTCGTAATCTTAAAACTTTATGTTAAATTGTATACATTTTGAAATCCACACATGATATTCTACAAATAAAAAATAATAATATCTAGTTACATCATTAACAAAATAATTTCACCTTAATACAATCAAACTATATTACTGGACTTAAAGATAACAAGAAATAACTGAAAGTAATCAATGTGAAATGACTAAAAAATTAACCACTAGGAAATCACTCTGTTAATTTTTCAATTATATGACAATACAGGTGTTATTGTTAGTGATATAATTGTTATAACAAGTTATGGAAGCATGAGACGTATTTTTTGTTTGTATATTTTAATTCCACATGAAAAAGTAGTAGTCAGTCACAAATTGAAATATTTCTAAAAGACTGATACAATTTCGCACTTTTGATGCCAAGAATTCGCTAGTAGTTTTGTTTTGTGTGGGAATTAGGAACTCTATTCTGTCTGAAGAACTTGCTAACACATTAGCAGAGGGAATTGGTTGATTAGCAATAAGGGTAATCTGTTAAAGTAACCAATGTAGAATAAAATACCAAATTGTTGCATTGTGACTGACCATTACAAAACCTTTTGTGGTAACCAAGTGTGTTATTACAAGCTGTTTGCAACCAATTTAAGAATTCATAAGTCACCCAAAATAATTTGTTTCAATGTTGAAACAATGACATGTTATTTTGTGAACGAAAAAAGGAAGATCATGTGGTCATGCTAAGCTATGTAGAATTCTAGAGTAGCAGTCATCTACTAGGAATAGGACTTTAGTACATGTATACTATGAAATGCACAATTATCTAAACAACATACATGTTGCGGATGTTGAGGAGAGGACTGTTGCATCATAGATGCATCAATGAGTTGTTGAGCCTGTTGCAAGACAACCTGAGCATCCACTGGTAAATCGGATGTGTAGTAAACCTACAAATAAATTGTATATAAACACACAACCTGGATAATATAACAATCATCTTATACACATATATCTATACTTAAGATATCTGAAGAATACCTCTGCAACTCAACTATGAATAAAGGTCAGATATGAATAAATATATTGGACATGAGTACCTTTTACAATAGTTGAAATAAATAGAAATGGAAATATTAGACTTGTTACAGAACCTTCAATTAAAATTTTGAAAATCATGGTGGCATGCTACAAGTTAGTAATGAATCAAAAATATAAGTAATTTGAGAAGCATTGAAGTCACCAATCCATTCTCCACACCAGCCATCCACACTAAAATCAATTTCGATGAAAAAGAATAACCCAACCTGAATAACCAATTTGCTATTTTAATCTATGTCCAATTTCATTTAAATGTACAATCCTTACTTGGAATATACAAAAGATCTCCTTTCCAACACTCAAGAAAAATATAATAAATACCAACAGCACTACATTCTGACAGGCAATGCAAAAAGGTTTACCATCTGGGTCAGTTACAAGTGTTGCTGTCAGTACCTATTAGGTCATTCATCTTTTTTACCAACAAGTTGATACCTATCCTGTAGGTTTTTTATTATTGAACTATCAAATTTTATGGTTTAAGACTTAGTTTGACCAGATTATAATTGCAACTGATATGCTCTTTGCTGTAAGGCGGCGTCCATTAAGTTCAAGGGGGGAGGAGTCGAGCCGAATCTCATTTAATCTTACAAGGGAGAGGGGGGTTTTGGCAAATATAACGTAATTTTTTTCCGTAAGAAACAGTGTAATATTGCGAGAAAATAATATGAAATTAAGTAAAACTTTTTCCAGCAAGTAATTTTTTTCTTTTTTGAATAAATCTAACACATTTACACTAACACATTTTGAAAAATCTCACGTGAGATTGGTGGATGGTGGAGGGGGACGAGCCAAATAACACGAAATCTCACCAGGGGGGGAGGGGGGGACAGAAATTTTCTAAAAACGCCTCACGTATTTAATGGATGCCCCCTAAATATTTCATTTTGGTGCTTTTTCAAAAAAATCTGTAATAGTAATGATCACAGTTTACGAACAAGGACTATGAAAAAGTGTATACATTAGGTAATTGCCGTAAGGTTGTGGTTGGTAAAAATTATGACAAACCTACTAGCATAATCAATTAATAGATATAAACACACACATGTAACTGGTTACACTCTGTGATAGGACTAGGGCTTCCAATCCCAGAATTTATTACTACCACAATACCGCGGATCCCGGTATTGTAGTAGTAATAAATTCCGGGATTGGAAGCCCTGGTGAGGATGACGGAGATATTATATGTAAACTTACTTGTCTGTGCAATGCCTGCTGTTGTTGGTGCTGCTGCTGTTGTTGTTGCTGCTGGAAGTCCGAAGGAGGGGGTGGTGGCGGTGGCTCATGGCGAATGATGTACTGCTGCTGATATTGCAGCCCGCCATCAACAACCAGTTGTGGTTGGCCTCCTTCGCTCACTATGATATCATTAGGCTGATCTGCTGGCTGGACCACCACCTATACAGACAAGATGTTTTAATACTACCAAAGTCTAATAAGTCAATCCTAAACATTCACACAGAACTAGGGAATTTCTTAGAATGCTTGTGACTTAAGTTAAGCTTTGTATACATTCCCATGCAAGTACCACTTGTCTTTAAAGCTTAGCTTGGCCAACTTGTAAGGAAACATACCTTAGCTCTAATGTAATACAAACTGAAAAAAAGACATGGGATTAGGGTTGCCATAAATAAGGGAACAAACCACGCACAATGAAGGGTTCAATAACTGAATTGTATCAACATAAGAAACTCTCAGCACTTACATCCTTTAGTTTACCATAGCCAAATTATTTTCTTAATTTTTTTCCCCCAATTCCTTAAAACCTCAAACTTATTTTGTTGTGTATTTAATGAGCACTGAATTTGTTCATATTTTTTGATACCGCAGTTTGAATGTCTGAGGGGGCATTAACTAAATTTTTGTGACTTTCGGTCACTACTAACTATGGTTTACAATCAAGGACAATTTGGTTAATGGCCGGGAAACCACTCTTCAAACCGGGACAAGTCCCGGTGTACCAGGATGAATGGCAACCCTACATGGGATGAATATATTATGGTAGCAAATGACATTTAACTAAGTAAGAGAAATGCATCCAGTAACAAATACGTACAAAACAGTTAGCTGACCATCCGTGCATTTTATGTGCTTTGTAATAAGATTCAATATTAATACAGAATGGTCAGTTAACTGTGTTGGTGTTTGTACTTAAAACAAAGATTGTATCTCAGAATTGATTCAGTACTGAGTTACGAAGTTTCCAAAGTAGTAAACATATTTTATAGTGAGTTTTCAATCTAGTGATTTCACATACTGGCACCTAAATCAGAAACAGTTTTGTTGTAAACTTCCTAAAGTATGCTAGAAAGGAAAGATCACAACCCAAGCTTTATGTATAATCAAGTTTCAACCTCTTTGTGAGTTATGGCTACTGAAATGGTAATAATTATCCAAGGACAGTGTGACATGTTTTTGAGATTTAGAGTACTCCTCATACAGTTTACTGTTATGGTAGGCTCCATGGAAATATAATTTTCTATGACAGTGTGTAGGGGTAATTGTGTGTTCTACTAAAAGCACCTACCTGTTGTTGTGAATATGGCTGATCATCTTGATTAACCAGACAAATGTTAGGACAATATCTTTGTAGGTCTTCAAGTGTTAGTGTCGTGCGTCCGGTTTGTCCAACTATCTGATAATATTGAGCCATTGCAAAGCCTTAGCCTGAAAAAAAAATTAAAAATCTCCACATATAAAACTGGTGGATATGAGTTTAATGTTCCAAAATGATACACATTAAAACTCGAAATGACGATGTAATCGAACGTAACTTTTCTTATACAATTTGTTTACATCAATCAACTTTGGTTGATTAATTTACGTGGACCACTTTAATTTAATTGCTGTTCAAATGATAGTACACAGCGATTATGATTGAATTGCATCAAACTAAGAACAAATCCATTCAGAGATCAGAGATGACAGATATTCATACACCCTTACGGGGCAGTACGTACACAACCCAACCAATGACTTCGTAAACCGTAAGAGGACTCAACTATGGCGACGACACATCGACCGTTTTACGGTCAAAAGATTCACCGCACTTTTTATGTTACGTTGTTGTACAATGTTACAATAATATTAAAAAGAGCATTTTTGACTAAAATATCAAAAGGATATAACGAAATGGCTTCGATTCCTTTGATACAACCTAAATTATGCCCTGAGAGATCATTGCATAAAAATCAAAGATTGGAACATTAATCTCACCAATATTAACGTTGGACATTTTAAATGCCGTATTTATCCATTATAATAGCAAATATTATCACGAAATTGTATTTTTTTAACACAAACGCCAAATTCAGAAGCAATTTACATTATGGCGTGTGTGTCACTTTTTTTATAATTGTATGTTTTTTAATTCAGTCATCAGTGTTGCCCCGAAGAGTATGCATTCGATATAGAGTTGCCAGCAGCTGAAATCTTTCGATGCCAACTCCTAGAGTAATTTTCCCATTCTCTTTATTTATTACGCATTTCGAAAATATATTAACGTCAGTTTCATAGTCATTAACGTGTTAGTATTGTATTTTCCAGTTCTTGATATCTAGGGCTAATATTTTACCTAGTATATTTGATATATGTATATTTTAGCGCAGTCTCAAAGACGCTAAAGTTTTCTTGAAGAAAATGGGTCCAAGCTTGTTTTTTGTAGATAGTATTTTACACGCTACACGGGCTAGATAGAAAATTCGTCGATATTGTTTTCTTTACTCATATACAACAAATCCTAATCTTCACAGATAAAAAATCTACAACAGCTGTTTTTGACTGCGGGCACTGTAGTGCATAAGCCAAGTTTGTGTACAATAACACTGCATAGAAAATGTCTTTCCCAAAGCCGAATATTAATATTTTTATCTTCATTCTATACAAATGTTGTTCTTATAACTTTATTAGAGGCTAATGAATATTTATATTAAATAATAGTAGAATAACCATTAAGAAACTAAAATCTTCTAAAAAAACTATTAATTCCAAAAATGCATTCAACTTAATTTATAACGTAGTACTCGTTAGCTCGCTCTAGTACTCGTACTCGCTGTAGTACTGAAGAATAGCTGTCTCCTATTTATTTATAGAGACCCTATGCTTTTTTTATGCTGGCACTGTTACCCTTTTTCCTTCTAATAAGAAACTTGGTGAAAAGACAATAATTAAACCTAGTACCGTAGTAACTACACTTTTTTTGCCTTAGAGCCTTTTATGGTGGCGCCACTGCATTTGGCTGGCGCGGCTGGCCGCGGCGGATAATAATAAACTTGTCATTAGCTGTCAAATTTACTATGGACCGCCACCGCAGGCCGTGCCGGTGTGATG
Organism: Epinotia nisella; assembly: GCA_932294315.1. Classification (NCBI taxonomy): domain Eukaryota; kingdom Metazoa; phylum Arthropoda; class Insecta; order Lepidoptera; family Tortricidae; genus Epinotia; species Epinotia nisella. Next base: position 17,764,822 of record OW028681.1, read on the forward strand.
CAGGCTTTATTCAAACTTGCTTAAAATACCAGCTCATGGAAAATATAATATATACCTTGACTTGAGTTTAAGCATAAAAATAATTCAAAACTTTTGATTTATTTTTACTTTTGAGATACCTAGTGAGTAAGATTCGCCAGTGGTGGCGTCCGTAATCATATTATAGTATTTTGCAGAAGAGGAGTTAGGCAGCCTTATATACGTCAGAAAATCCTTCGTTATCGGCAAGACTGTATCACCTACATTATTTAACCTTTTCAATTCAGAATTTAGTTAATAACACAAAAAAACTTCTATGGTTTTTTTATATCGAACTTGGCTTTTTTTTGTATCTTGATATTATTATTAGTATAAGACCGATATTGACCAATTTACGATTGCACTCCTTCCTGTCTCGAAATGGTCTCGAATGATGATTCTTTGTCTGTGGTTACTGCCGCCATTTGGATTAGTTGAAATATCCTCAAGTTACGTCACGTGGTTTCATTTAAGCTTTTCGGCCAATGACATTCTTGGAGAGAGTCGGACATAAATGTTTTCGATGAAAACTGTTGGTGGAAATTAATTCTGCATGTATCTTGAAGAAAAACACCGTGCTTAATGGGTGGCTGCCTAGTGCCTACAACGACAGTTTTCATGTGTTTTTAAGTGCATTTAATAATTTCCCTTGAAGCCGTGTTCAAAATTTACTATTGCAGTGGCTTTCAATTGTAAATACACAATAGTTAATATAAATTATAGTCACTACCTACTGTTCAATTCGTAGATATTTTGACCGTCCTCATTACATTCGTGCTAATGGATGATTCTGTGATTTCCCCAGGTAAGAAATGTGATCATCATTCGTAAGTTTTAATAAAATGACACATCGGTTTCGATTATTTTTATTTCTTTGTTTTCAGGGAATAAAATAGATAATTCAGCGTCGGAGAGCGACTCCAGTTCTCTCGATGGAGGGGCTATGTTGCCTCCGACCGCGGTTTCCCGTGATCAGCTACAAAAAAGGATCGAGTCTCTTCAACAGCAAAATAGGTATATAGTTTCTCCATTAAAGACACTCCACTTTAGCCAGGTTCTTATTGGACATTGTCTTTTGCTGGTAACACAAATTATATTGAAATCTAGTTAGATACAATCACGTAGTTCATTCTAATGTTTACAGGGTCTTAAAAGTGGAGCTGGACACATATAAGCTCAGGGTGAAGGCCTTGCAGGAGGAAAATCGTGCGCTGAGACAAGCTTCTGTTTCAATAGTATGTATTTACATTATTAACTATGTTATGCATACTTGTTATTCACTGTTCATTGTATGCAATTATGTTGCATAGCCATGTGATATTGGGACATTGTTTACAATTATGCTTGCATTCCTTTTTGTTAACTGAGCAAATATTCAATTCATTTGAATTTTTTATTAGATACTTAATATTTTTTAAAGTAACTGATTATTAGCCATGTAAATGGGTTAACTTTTTCTTGTTTTTATCCAGTCCTGGTAATTGGGGAGACAAAAGGGACAAAGATTCTTGGAAAAAATATTATAATATAGACTCCTAGCATGCTTAGGTGATGCCCCATCAATAAATGGAATTTTACAATTATTTTATATTCAATATGAATAAAATAAAAACGACAACGAATGTTTAATTTAAACCTATATAATTACTTCCGGGTGGAAAGTTTGTTGGATTCTTGTATAAAGCATCTTAGAATAACGTTTTAGAATGAAATAAATAAAAAAAACGCTATTATAAATTAATGTTTTTCGAAACCGTATTTTGCCTGGAGTATAAATCATGTAATTTATATTTTAGTGGATTTAAACCCTAAATAATCTCAAAATGTTGACTGGTCCAATTAAAACTTTTTAAAGAACTGGTTATACATTGTTGTTATGGGCTCTTTACAGCACTTATGGTCCTGTTACCAAGACTGCTTTAACAGATGGATACATTGTGAAATATATAAAATTTGGCAATGAGTCATAGAAAGTAGGTATATATGTATGTCAACATGGTTAATATAAGTCAGGATGGTCAGGTCATAGGATGGAACCACACAATGATAGTCAACATTTGTCTCCCTCATGCCATTTGTTACCTGAGCTTATGTGAATTATTAAAAACATATTTTCAGACATTATAATATGACTATATGGTTAAATGTAATATTAAGAATGGTTTCTTATAAGCCTTAATTTTACAGCAAGCAAAGGCTGAACAAGAAGAAGAATATATTTCCAACACATTATTGAAAAAAATCCAAGCCTTGAAGAAAGAAAAAGAAACTTTAGCTCATCACTACGAAAGAGAAGAGGAATGTCTCACAAATGATCTGTCCAGAAAATTAATCCAGGTTAGAACCCAATTTACTTACAAATGGAGGCTGCTTTACCATTAGAGGTAAGCTAAGCTATGTTTCCATATAAGTGACATATAGCCTAACTCATTTGATGCCAACATTTATATAGCACATTTAGCTGATACTGTGGATTTCTGGTCTTGTGACTGTCTATGAACAGCAACTCGGCCAAGTGAGTTCTTGGTAGCAAGTGTTAATAGCTTAGGTTGGGCGATTTGTATGAAAACATAGCTTGGCTAATCTTAGTAAAAAACCGGCCAAGTGCGTGTCGGACCACGCAAAACGAAGGGTTCCGTGCCTATTAAAAAGGTCGTATCGTCACAGAAATTTTACGGCACTTACATCCTTTTCTTTGAGGAAGGCAGTTTTTCAGCAATATCTCGAAAACCTCTGAACCGATCTTGTTCAAAACAATTTTCGGTGAATGAAATTAATAAGCCCTATGTCCATGAATTTTTCCATATTTTTAAAATACACCGTTCAAAAATTAGAGGGGGGGGGACAGAATTTTAGTGACTTTCGGGGCGATTATCTCCGACCTTATTCAGTTAATCAAAAAAAATGTTAAGAAACCTTATATTTATTTTGAAAGACCTATCGATTGATGTGCCACACGGGAGGTCACAATGAAAAATTTTTTTTTGACTTTTAGTTTTATGTATGGAGTGCACCCCAAAAATATTTTTTTTGTCATTTTAATTACAAAACTATGTAGCGGCTAACAAAATACACCTATCCCCAAAATTTTATTCAAATACACCTTATAGTTTTCGAGTAAAATGCCTGTGACATACGGACAGACGGACAGACGGACAGACGGACATGACGAAACTATAAGGGTTCCGTTTTTGCCATTTTGGCTACGGAACCCTAAAAAGGAGCTTCAATTTGAGGATTACCCGTCTGGAAAATGAATAAAAATAAGATGCATATTATATAATCTTAGACAGTTAGTAACCCAGTAAGCTTTGTAAGACTTGTGCATACTACACATCTGCATACAAATGGTGTTTACTGAAGCAGAGCAAGTCATTTTTCAACATTTTTCGGATATTGATAACTTTTAATATTGTTATAAAGGATAACCTACCCATATGAATTTACAATTGATCATAAAGATCAATGGAAAAGGTTTCTGAAATAAAATGTGGTAAAGGAATATGAATAATTTGGAAAAGTTATATTCTCAAATATCCAAGATAAGTAAATATAATTCTGGTTCCATTCATTTTGTCATTTGTATTGCCATAAATAACTTTCATAGTAGTTCAGTAAAGTAAATAAAGATACAGATTGCAAATATTTCTCCAACAAGACAAAGAATACTCGTAAACATGAGGCTTTCTTTAGCACTATATACACACAAGGTCACAGTACAGTTGAGGAAATTGAATAATACCTTTTTCGGTCTTGTCACTATGACAATTGTTTTTTTTTTAATGAATTTGCTCAAAGTTTAGCTGGAAGCGATCCCTTAAAGGGATATGCTTGCATTCATACTTCTTCTTTGATTTGTATTAATTGTGTCATGTTTTATGTACAATAAGTAACTTTATATACAGGGTAATTAGAGCCTACAACACATTACAAACCGATATACGTTAAATATGCGCGTCTGTAATCCCTTAAAAAAACTGACAAACTTTCCATAGAATCAGATTTTGAATAGATATAACTTACAAATTACCAACGGTTTGAAACAACCTGTCCTTATGGATGAAAAGGCTGTGTTTAAGTTTCGTTTACAATATATAATTTAACTTTAGCCTTATGGGAGAAGTTAGATATTGGCTACGAATAAAGGCATCTTACAGTTTGTAATGCGTTCGAATATTTTTACAGTTACGTCAAGAAAAATGCCGCCTCGAACAGACTCTGGAGCAAGAACAAGAATGCTTAGTCAACAAACTCATGCGCAAGATTGAGAAGCTTGAAGCCGAGACTCTTGCTAAACAAACTAATCTGGAAAGACTCCGCAGGGAAAAGGTAAGTCCGTCTTTTAAGTAATCGCAGCTGTTGGAGGGAAGGTGATACCGTGGACGGCATATGCATACGAGAGTCGAGAGTGTGCTGCAAGCTGTTGGACTAACAATAAGCAGGAGCAAAGCCAGAAGCATGGTTGAGGAATGGAAGGTGTGGCGAGAGTTATCAAAGGCCCTCTACTTCTCCGTAGGAGCCCTGGGATTGGATAACAATGATGGGTTTGCCATACGATCTGCCATGTCATGTGTGTTTAGTTCCATGAAGCACAGAGTTACTGAACAGTATAGGGGTATTGTAATCTCTTAGTAAAACCTTCCCAGGATTCTGTTCGAAATTACAAAATTTAGTCAATTCTATGACTGTATCCTGTTTCCAGCCTTTTCGTTTCGAATCTTAGTTTCTATCAGTAGGTAAGTATTGACTTACACTTTAATATTGTTATGTTTAGGTGGAGTTAGAGAACACGCTTGAACAAGAGCAGGAGGCCCTTGTGAACAGGCTGTGGAAACGCATGGACAAACTGGAGGCAGAGAAGCGCTCCCTACAGATCCGCCTCGACCAGCCAGTGTCTGATCCGGCTAGTCCAAGGTAAGTTTTGTAAGATGATAGGATTGTTATGATCAGGTGGAGTTAGAGAACACGCTTGAACAAGAGCAGGAGGCCCTTGTGAACAGGCTGTGGAAACGCATGGACAAACTGGAGGCAGAGAAGCGCTCCCTACAGATCCGCCTCGACCAGCCAGTGTCTGATCCGGCTAGTCCAAGGTAAGTTTTGTAAGATGATAGGATTGTTATGATCAGGTGGAGTTAGAGAACACGCTTGAACAAGAGCAGGAGGCCCTTGTGAACAGGCTGTGGAAACGCATGGACAAACTGGAGGCAGAGAAGCGCTCCCTACAGATCCGCCTCGACCAGCCAGTGTCTGATCCGGCTAGTCCAAGGTAAGTTTTGTAAGATGATAGGATTGTTATGATCAGGTGGAGTTAGAGAACACGCTTGAACAAGAGCAGGAGGCCCTTGTGAACAGGCTGTGGAAACGCATGGACAAACTGGAGGCAGAGAAGCGCTCCCTACAGATCCGCCTCGACCAGCCAGTGTCTGATCCGGCTAGTCCAAGGTAAGTTTTGTAAGATGATAGGATTGTTATGATCAGGTGGAGTTAGAGAACACGCTTGAACAAGAGCAGGAGGCCCTTGTGAACAGGCTGTGGAAACGCATGGACAAACTGGAGGCAGAGAAGCGCACCCTACAGATCCAGCTAGTCCAAGGTAAGTTTGTAAGATGATAAGATTTCTTTGTTACTTTTATTGTAGGTTTTCATAGTTGTTTGTTATACAATTTTGTTTCTATCAAAACGTAAGGATTGGTAGCTTTAAATTTAGTCTTGGACAATAAAAAAAATTGCATATTTTTTCTAAACTTTCAAGGTCCATATCATTTTATGATTTTCATTATATTTTGTAATTTGTACTTTAATGCAATAATTTGATGGTTTACTATCCATTTACCAACACTACGTTATCAATTTTAACATGAAGTCACAAGCCCATTGTTGAATTGCTCTAGATATGAATATTAGGATTTAATGTAATAAAAAAGGTATTAAGAATAAGAATTCTGAGGATTTTATATCTGATATATTATTTCTCATGAATACATTGTTTCTTGACTTTCACACTGAATTACTCGTTCACATTATTTTAACTAACATTACTGGTTTAATGCCATTCTTAATAATATTTCATACTTTAGATCCACTTTTTCTTGTTGTTATAAGGAATGAATCATTAGTTACAAAATTTCTTAGACAAAATGATAGACAAAATGCCATCATAGAACGGCTGTCAATTTTCTTACAAAAACAGATTCAAACCAAAATCATTCAAATCATTGTTACAAAGAGATTTCAAGGAAACATAACTCTGGCAACGAACAGAGCTGGTTTTTTTGCTTTTGCGTTTGTTATAATTAAATTTTTTGGCGATTTGTTTTATAGCGATTAACAAAGATATATGATAAGGAAACTGCGCTTAATGCATATCATGTATTTGTGGGATCCGATGCGAAACCACGCACTTCAATAGAGATATCCAAATAAACTAGTGCAGTCGAAAATGCACACTACAATGAAAAATCGTTGCAGCTAGGCCATGTGCGTTAAAATATACAAGCAATTTAAAATTAAATTGTTATGATTTGCTTGTAAATCAATGCCATAATTCTTTAAAATAATATTTCGCGCTACGTCCTTAATTATAAGTATTATAACTAGTTTTATAGTCTATTAATTTATTTTCGTTTGTTTTATTTTTCAGCATGTATTTTTATTTTTAGGTACCATGTATTTTGCACGGATTCTTAAAGCCTAAATGTATGACCTCACAACACTATAATGTAACACCATAAGGGGCTCCCCGCGCTTTTTGTCGAGTTTTGACGAGTTGGAACTCCTCCGTCAAAGCTATAGATATATTTATGGTACAACGCTTATCGGTTCTTCAATCCTTTATCTACATCTGCATCAGAGTTTTTTTTTATGATAATGAATATTGATTTATTTATGATTTATTCAAATAGGGTCCAAAAAAGCTCTGTTTTCGTTATAAGTATGTTGTTTATGCACTTTCATACATGAAATCTACATGTTACTGTTCCTTATTGACATCTCTAACATCCTATCAGAGATTTTTATTTTTAATTAATTTTCACAAAAGTTAGGTCCAAAAAACTGGTTTTTTGCCATGGTTTTGTGCCATATAATATATCGTAAACTGTCAGTTTTGAAGTAAATATGGGATACTATTTCGGTTAACCCGTTATTGTTAATGCGATAAGCCATAAAAAAAACATGAGAAAACGGACAGTTACAGATCGTCATTGGGAGCTGGTAGCCCCTTAATGTACCACATTTATCGCAAATAAAATATTTCTATTTCAACTCTCTAACAACGCTCAACTAATTGATATACTCTTGTTTTCGCAGAGACATCAGCAACGGTGATACCGCATCGAATCTTAGCAATCACATTCAGACTTTGCGTTCGGAGGTTGTCAAATTAAGGTAATCGTTTTACTTCAACTAACTTTAGAATATACTTGTGTACCATTAATGTATACAATTTAAGTTGCTTAGTTGGGCCATTTCGTAACACGGCACAGATACACTTTTTTCGTATGTCTTTTCTTGTAATAATGTATGTTGTGTTGTGTTACGAATAAATGTTTGATTTGATTTTGATATAAGTATTCCGAAAAAAAACGGAACTACGAGATGAGCTAACTTTTTGAACTCTTCTGATTTATCAAAATACTGATGCAGGTTTACTATCCATTTACCAACACTACGTTATCAATTTGAGTCTACACTCCTATTAAAAATCTTAGGGTTACTTCTATTTGTCCCACACTTTGCTCGCGTAATATCAAGTCACTTGTACACATATAAATGTTCACTTTAGGAGTAAAGTGTGGGGAGATAAACTCTCACACAAATCACACATACAGACCCCGGTTTCTACCGTGCATTATTAGTATTAAAATGCCATAATTAAGTAGATTACGAAAGTTAAGAGTAACGTATCCGTTTTTACTATAAAACTTAGAACCTATTTATTAAATTAAGAGCCGCTCCAATCTGGTAATCTTCTAAGATCTAGATCTTCGCGATACAAGCTACGCCTAGTGTGAAGATCGCTGCAATGTTTGTCTCTGTAGTACGATCCTATGCGTAATCAGGTAGAAATGTAATGTGACATTCCTATTTAGAAATTAATTTCGTTCAACTTAAAATCACGACTTGGTCCTAAAATTGCGCAAGATTACGCCCCAATCCGTTTAAATTTTCAGAAGGAAAATTGATGACTTGTTGGACATGAATTTAATCTAAAGAACGTTTAAGATAACGCAGTTAATTAAAATTGAATTCCATTGAAACAATTCTTTCACTGATTAAAGATAAATGTTTATTTTCAACATAGTTATGCCTTAGGGTTGTGACAAGCTGATTTTGAATGTGCGTCCATTTCTATAGACACTAACGCCCGGTTTCTCTATCATCGCACATGGTGCCATAACTCATCTTCTTCTAAATTTCACTGCTGAGGAGCTTGACTCCGTCGGCTATTTTTTTAAATCTTTGCAACTACATAGGAGTTACAATCGCATTGCCGACCCTTTATTCGTTGGTGAATTCGATGCGTCGACAGCTAGAGAAAAATGCAGGGTTTGGGCGCATAATGTCCCACTCCACCAAAATTACGTCCCATTCGCAAAACGTCTTCTTTGCAAATGGCCCCGAGTGCAGAATACACCGCATTACGTCTCTTGCTCAAAAGCTCCTACATTTCGCAAAATGTCCCTTCTGTAAAAGCCCCTTTCGCTGAACGTTCCGTATGCGAAATGTCACATACGCAAAATGTCCCGTCTGCAAAATGCTTGTGCACTTAACAACTTTCCTGCCATTGATCGCCAAAATAAATAGTATAGTCAGTTAGGCAAAGCGGTAGTAAAGGTAGACTAAAGATCCCAAATAGATTTGACCACGAACTTATACACCTTCTGCGAAAGGGACGTATTGCGACCGGGACATTTCGTGAAAGCGACCTTCTGCGAAAGGGACGTATTGCGAACAGGGCATTTCGTGAAAGGGACCTTCTGCGAAAGGGGCGTAATGTATGTAAAGGGACATTTTGAGAACGGGATATTTTGCAGAAGGGCCGTTTTGGGAATGGGACATTTATAAAAGGGACCTTCTGCGTATGAGACACTATGCGCCCAAACCTCCTCCTTCATGCTTGACACAGCGCACACTCGGGAGCTCTGATGTCCTCACCACCAGAAACATAACAACATATACTTACGGGGCAAATAGTGATGTTTTTATGGTTGCAGTCTTCTGTACCTGTATGTGTTTGCCAACATCGTGGTACCGTCGCGTTCTTTAATTTAGGACCCTTTTCGCAATAATATTCTTTGTATTCGTATACAATTTGACAGCATTCTCAACCTTAGGGGGGTCCCAATTTATTTGACTGTATAAGAAAAAACCTAACAACCGAGGGTTCCGTACAAAATTACAAATGTATAGTTTTCAGATTTTTCCCTGTACTTGTATATACTACAAGTACAGACGAGATTACTTGCCAAATTTCATAGTTCTAGGTCAACGGAAAGTAATCTATAAAATTTAGATTCCCTTGAGTGTCGAAATATACGTTTTTTGCGGCATAAACGGTAGTTAACTTAGAAGTTTGATTTTTTCACAGCTTCAAAGGTCTTGAGTATATGGTTTTAATTTCAACTCGATACCTCCACGCGTTCCCGAGATGAAGGGTCTTGAAAGACAGACAGACAGACGGGCAACAAAGTGATCCTATAAGGGTTCTGTTTTTTCCTTTTGAGTTACGGTACCCTAAAAATGAGGTTTTTGTGGCAATAAGTCACTTCTATAGTAAGTGCCGTGTCGTCAGTAAAAGTCCTAACTATACAGTGAATAAATTTACATAATTTGATGGTACTCGAACATGAATATTCATAATTTTATGTTTGTTATCTAGGAATCAATTAGCCGTGTCTCAAAATGAAAACAAGGAGAAGATGCATCGCTTTGCGTTAGAAGAGAAACACATTCGGGAAGAGAACGTCCGCTTACAACGAAAACTTCAGCAGGAGGTAAGTTACTATTTGACTAAAAGCATTGAATTTGAATCGGTTTGTTATGTACTTATGCAAGCATTTTATAAAAACAAGAACAGGTTAAAACATAAACATGTCATATAAGATTAAAGTACAAAAGCGAACGTATCCCTGTAAGGGATCTCTTCCAGCTAACCTTTGAGCATTTGAGTGTCATTTGTCGTGCGCACTCGTTTTGACGTTACCGTTTCGTTGGGTTTCGCTTTATGTATGTAGCTCGATGTTTTTAGAATTCTGTATCCAAAGGCGCCAATGATACTTAATTATAAGTTGTCTGTGTGTCCGTATGCCTGCTCAATTAAACAAATAATTGTTATTTCAGGTGGAGCGTCGCGAAGCGCTATGCCGGCATCTTTCGGAGAGCGAATCGTCTCTAGAAATGGAGGAAGAGAGGCAGTTTAACGAAGCATTAAGCGTATGTATCTGGCAGTGTTTTGTGAGTTACTGCTCGGCCGAGCCTTAAAGACTCGAACCGATAGAGGTAACGCCATACATCTCAGAGCTGCATAATGCTAGTCTTAGCTTTAACGGCTTGAGACTTCAAGGCTCAGCCGAGCGCTAAATCATATTACGAATATTTTCATCTTCGATTTTTGATTTCCTGTCATTCTTAGGTCCTTCTCGGGTCCCGGCATTTCTTTTTGATTTTTTTATATATTTGAGGGAACGTTTCGGGACAACTTCCATGCAAATAAGTGTTTATGCCCGCCTTCCACTAAAAAAGGGTAAAGAGCGGAAACGGAGGTAACGAACCACAGTGTGGGATTTGGCCCTAAAACCAGGCATCATCCAAGTGGCGGGATAAATAGCTTTGAGGGTACTGACTGATACTGAATAAAGTTGTGAAACCGCCATTAGCTAATTCTGAATAGTTTTCGAGAAATTACTGTTTTAAGTTTGTAATCAGTAACTTCAGAAAAAAACATAGAAGTGTTTGTTTTAAGAACGCCTGTTTTTCCAAACATTCGTATAAATCAAACGTTTTAACACTAGATAATTTCGCACAGGACAGAAAATAGCGACTTAGTAGTAAAATCAGGGACGGGAACTGATTACCCTAATCAGGGTTTTAGGCTAATTTTAGACATTGTTTTTAAAACCCTATCCATAATGGTAACCTTACCATAAGGTAACCTTACTGATAGGGTAACCCTATTGTTATGGTAAGCATATTGGATGTGGTAACCATAAGGTAACCATAAGTTAACCCTAAACTAGATAGGGTTAACTTATGGTTACCACATCCGATATACTTACCATCCATTGACGTATAATAAAGTAAATAGACGCACAATGTCGAACAAAAATTTCAAGAAATGTGCCCCAATTTGACAACTCTAGCTATATTTCAGTTGATGCCAATCGCGTTTACTTATAACCTGCGTTGAGATATATGCTTCATATAAAAGAGAACTTAGTGTTTTGAGCTGTAAGGGCCATATTAGCGAATTAGCATCAAATAGATTAAAAACTTTTTAGTTTATTGAGATTTTATCATAATGTGACTTGATTGCTCACGTCAAAACTAAATAGCGAATGAATGGAGTCACATTATAAAATTATTTTAATAATATTGTATAACCAATACAGTCATTTGTAAATGATTGACGAAGTATGTTGCGGATTTTTGCTGTTTGGAAGTATTTTACATGTCACACTTTAATGAATAAAATCTATAATATTTTATTTATTTAAACAGGAAGACGAAAAACACAAATAAATCATGATTATTTATTTTTACAAGCAGGCAATACTTAAACAATTAACACGTTCAGTTTTTTTTTATAAATACATATACATAAAACATTGTTCGGTGGGCATTACGTATTGTCAGTGCAGCTGTCAAACTCCTTAAAAATTCTACGCACGACTAGTGAAAAGGGAATAAGAACTAGGTATGTAGATCATTTTAGAGTGGTATATTTGACGTAAGTATCTAATTAGTCCCTTTGCGACGTATAATAATGACTTACAATCTGAATATCAATTTATCTTTAGTTAAACATTTATTTTTACAAAATTTATATATACTTGAAAAATAAACACACGACGAAGTCGTCACCACTCTTCGTCGTTGATGTCTCCTATCTCGTGCTATAACTGCGGCCTACTTTGCACATCGCTAAGGATTTCTCGGGAATCTTAAATTGAAAACCACAAATAACGTAACTATATAATACTACTCCATAAAAAAATGTAATAAGTAGGTACTGACTCCTTAGGTTTTTGTTCCGTGATAATCTGTCATTTGTACTAACGAAATTATTTATTCAAAACCATGAAATGCCAATGAGTTTACATGAAATTCTTTACGCTATCAATATAACTTAGTTAAAGAAATATATCCCATCCTTTTTTATTATTTTTCTATTGCTATATTTGCTATTAACGATTTTTTTCACAGATCACTTTTGTCATTTTTGACAACCGTCAAGTCTCACGGTCGAAACCAGACTAAACGCAAAAGAGCCGCAAGTGTCGATTGCGCGGTTCTTTTGGACGGCCACTTTTTTCGGCTGATTGTGTATCTAGTTACTTATACTAAATCAATGTTACCATCTAAATAAATTTAATTCTTATGCACCGAATTGCGACCTGTTTGCCTGTAAATGGAGCAAACTTCGCCCGACTATTTTACAGTTTTTTGAAAACTATTTTTAATTGTTACTATTACCTTTATGATTTATCTTTATTCATTGTACGATGTGTATGTACTCACTAAGTTACTTTAAGTTTACCAACGCCATGGCGTAAGCTGTTATGTTGATAAATTGTATTTACAATTAAATAAATAAATAAATAACAATAGGGTTACCCTATCAGTAAGGTTACCTTATCATATGGTTACCAAATTGATAGTGTCAGTAAATCGATAGGTTTAAGCCTGAAAAAAAACCCTATCTCAATAGGGTTAACTTATGCTTAACTTATGGTTACCACATCCGATATGCTTACCATAACAATAGGGTTACCCTATCAGTAAGGTTACCTTATCATAAGGTTACCAAATTGATAGTGTCACTAAATCGATAGGCTTAAGCCTGAAAAGGGGTTTTCCGGTCCTTGAGTATAACTATTTAATTATAATTTATTCAAATTTATTGCAGAGATAATGGAAGTTAATTCTTATCTGGGATCTCTTTAATCATACTTATTAATATGAAGCCATTGACTTAAATAATAAAGTAAATAGACCATGGACGTAATACCTAAACTGGCCTGAGTACTGTGATAAGAAAATGTGACCGACAGAGAAACCATACTAGAATTATATCTCGTTTTAATTAGGGTGACCAAGTACATAATACCAAGTTTATTTTTTCTAAACCTACATAATATCACGCAACTTTTCATAACTCTTCCGTAACAAAATTCTAAAAATAAAGTAAAAACGCTCCACCCTAAACTCAACCTTATTACTACTGCAACATAGTTGATATTTCATAATTTAATTCACAATGCACTTGTTCTGAAAGTGCGCCTTTATATGGTTCAACATAAACACGGGAACTCCACTAAGCCCGCACAACGGAGGGGGGCGGGGCGGGGCTGTGCGGGAATGTATTTCGGGCCAATATTCCCATACACGTGCGATAATGAGATTTCATGACACTTAAAATTTCACCTTTTATATTTTTTTTTTAATTCCCTTGCGTGATACATTGTAAAATGTTGTGCGATACACGTGCGGATAGATAATTCCCAACTCGTGTCGATCAAAAAACTCCCTGACGGTCGTGTTTTTGGTCATCGTCGCTCGTTGGGAATTACCTACTTTCCGCACTTGTATCATAAATAACTATTCCTGCATTTGGTGAGTTTTGCTTGTCACCCGACGATACATAATATTAAGTTACGTTAATGCAGAATGTCTGTCAGAGATATCGGGAGTCATATCCGTAAGGTAATTCGTATCGCGCGTAGAGGTGAGCAAAATGTCATTACCACATCCCCGCGTGGACCATCGGAGTGTCACCAACGAACTTGCCAAGCTATAACTTAATGTAATGTGTGTTGGCAGGCGCGCTCCCGCAGCGTGTCGTCACCGGGCGGGTCGCGGCCGCTGTCGCCGTACGCGTCGCCGCTGCTGCAGCAGACCGGCCTGCGCCCCGTGCATCTCAACTCGCAGGTACTGTATGTTATGTGTTGGCAGGTGTCGTCGCCGGGCGGGTCGCGGCCGCTGTCGCCGTACGTACGCGGAAAAAAAATGTTCATACAAAATAATTAATTTCATTACTAACTGTTAATGTACAAAGACCTTAAGAATTAACTAAAAGTTACTGTCAAGTATGACAATATTCGAATGACACGTACGTCAAGAAAACCACTGATAGGGTAACCCTATTGTTATGATAAGCATATCGGACGTGGTAACCTTGGTAACCATAAGTTAACCCATAGGGTTAACTTATGGTTACCTTATCCTATATGCTTACCATATTGTTATGGTAAGCGTATCGGACGTAGTAACTTTGGTAACCATAAGTTAACCCATAGGGTTAACGTATGGTTACCTCATCCTATATGCTTACCATAACAATAGGGTTATCCTATCAGTAAGGTTACCTTATCATAAGGTTACCAAATCGATAGGCTTAAGCCCGAAATGGGGTTTTCCGGTCCTTGATTCAAGCCTCTACAGTATAATCGAAATATTACGAATTAGGATACATATTAGTGTTTTACAGAAGTTTACTTCGCTTTATCTCAGCAATGCGTACTCGAAATGATCGGAATAAAAAAAAACCGGCCAAGTGCGTGTCGGACCACGCAAAACGAAGGGTTCCGTGCCTATTAAAAAGGTCGCATCGTCACAGAAATTTTACGGCACTTACGTCCTTTTCTTTGAGGAAGGCAGTTTTTCAGCAATATCTCGAAAACCTCTGAACCGATCTTGTTCAAAACAATTTTCGGTGAATGAAATTAATAAACCCTATGTCCATGAATTTTTCCATATTTTTAAAATACACCGTTCAAAAATTAGAGGGGGACAGAATTTTAGTGACTTTCGGGGCGATTATCTCCGACCCTATTCACTTAACCAAAAAAATGCAAAGAAACCTTATATTTATTTTGAAAGGCCTATCGATTGATGTGCCACACGGGGGGTCACAATGAAAAAAATTTTTTTGACTTTTTGTTTTATGTATGGAGTGCACCCTTAAAAATTTTTTTTTTGTCATTTTAATTACAAAACTATGTAGCGGCTAACAAAATACACCTATCCTCAAAATTTTGTTCAAATACACCTTATAGTTTTCGAGTAAAATGCCTGTGACATACGGACAGACGGACAGACGGACAGACGGACATGACGAAACTATAAGGGTTCCGTTTTTGCCATTTTGGCTACGGAACCCTAAAAACACGGTAGCTCACAGAGTCACTAATAGGAACGCATCAGTTGAATAAACTTGGTGTACGATGGCCACATGTGACGTGCGTGTTGTTAGGGATGTCACTTCTGCAGTGTCAAGCCTATCTCGTGTATCTCAAAAAGCATAGTTTGGAGAAAACGCCGTTTGAAGTTTTTTTTGTACATTTAGCGATGATTTACTATGGTAAAATCAGAGTTACATGAGTTACGTGACAGGCTCGTATAAGGAATTGGTAAGTTAAATTAAATAAAAACTGAGTATGTAGGTCGATAAAGGCATGGAAAATAAACAGATTTAGACCTGTTACGCGTAACTCATGTATCTCAAGATACATGAGATAGGATTGATACGGCAGACTACCTTAAATAAACGATTAATAAATAATCGAGAAATTTCAAAATCTGAATCGATTTTTATGAAAATAATAATCGATTATCTTTTGACATAAAGTGAACATTTTTAAAAAAGTAGGAATCCACTTCAAGTCTTATGTGCCGATGAATGGTTTTGTTCTCTATTGTTAAAGCCGACCGCTAATTACCCGTGCAAAATGAAATGCATAAATAACAAATGAGTTCATACGAATAACAACTTTATCGTAAATTAATAAGGTTCAAATTTCATCAGCACGCACTCGACATAAAACCTTTTGGAACGGAAGAGCCGAACACCTGGGCGATCACGGCTCTTATTTCCAAAAGGTTTTATGTTGAGTGCGTGCTGATGAAATTTGAACCTTATTAATTTACGATAAAGTTGTTATTCGTATGAACTCATTTGTTATTTATGCATTTCATTTTGCACCGGTGATTAGCGGTCGGCTTTAACAATAGAGAACAATTCCATTCATAGGCAGATAAGATTTGAAGTGGATTCCTACTTTTTTAAAAATGTTAACTATACCTACGTGTTCTGCCACAGCCCCGCCGGCCGAGCGAGCGGTTCGTGAAGCCGGCGCCGCCGGCGCTGGCGCTGGGCCGGCCGCTGGAGCCGCCCGCGCCGCCGCCGCCGCACGCCGCGCCGCCCGCGCGCGCCTCGCCGCCGCTGCAGCCCGCCAGCCCCATGGACACCTCGTCTAAAGACTAACCGCGCCCACACGTTGGATCTGAACAAACCTGAACTGACCACTCGTCCTATTATGCTACGGCTACACTCACAGAACACTAAATATTATAAAAAGGCGATGTGGGCGTGGCACGCGCGCCACTACTTTGAGCATGCGCTCGTTTTCGCGCCAACGTCACCTGATCGCCGTGCAGTCGCTCACAAAGTTGTAGGCGACGTGGAGGGGATGAGGTGGCGACACCGCTCCCGATAGGAACCGCGCTTGATACCCCTTCTATAGTATTTAGTGTTCTGTGGCTACACTAGAATGCGGCGAATTTTCGACCTGTCGCGAAGTGTGTAGCCATACAGTTCGCTGAATCGCGGCATTCGGGCGAACGCGAACTGACTGCGAACTCCTGTCGGTTTTCTACCTCACATCAAAGGGATTTTATCGCGACAAAAGTGCAAGTGGCTATACTTCAAAACTTCGTTTATTTTCTTCA
The DNA here is from genome assembly GCA_932294315.1 of Epinotia nisella. Taxonomy (NCBI): domain Eukaryota; kingdom Metazoa; phylum Arthropoda; class Insecta; order Lepidoptera; family Tortricidae; genus Epinotia; species Epinotia nisella. The sequence continues at coordinate 17,781,787 of OW028681.1, forward strand.
TCCAATGTAGTTCGCCGGAGAGTTTTATCACGACGTATGTGGCCATAAAGTTCGCCGTAGAAAAAACGCGAAAGTTTTTACCGCGACAACGCGACACGAATCTTCGCCCGATAATGTAGCCGTAGCATTACACTTTGTTAGAAACGAGTTATCAGGTACCCGATCTCAATGGTAAGTTGCGTTTATCTGAAATAAAACTTGTACGGACGAAACGAGGCAAAACGATTATCTACAAATAGGGATGGTGATGGTGACACCAAGTAAAATAATCAATGATGTTGAATTTTCTCGAAAAAGGATTAAAAATATAGTCTCAGAATAAATAAAGTAACACTAGACAATAAATAATCACAAAATTATAAGTGTCCAAGGTTTTAAGAGGAGTATACTCTGTCCCTTCTCCGCAAAACGCACCTTCACGTGAAACGTTCGTCATTTACTATGAAGCTCGAGACCCGTGACCTCATTAGTTCATGGAATTGGTACATTTTGCCTTGCATCAAATCGGGTAGTTCTGATTTTTTTATATGTTCTATGTGATTAAGTGGTTATGGCAAATCCAAGTTTTCGTACTCGGAAACCCTCCGGATCATTGTTTTTTTTTGAAAAACCACTAAATTTTCAGACTTTTTTCAGCTTCTACCAATTTTTACCAACAGGGACCTATTTTACGGCAAATGTCACTACGTACACTTTAAAGAAGAATAAATTTTCAACAAAGTAGATTAAAGTGAGATGGCGCTAAACCAAATAGTTTCTAAGATACAGTTATTCAAATATTTGCAAAATTTCCAAAAAATTATAAATTTAGACTTTTTTTAAGTTTTCGTCAATGTGGTCAACTATGGACCCATTTTACGTCATATTTCCATATAAGTTATTAAAGTACACACCATTCGCAACAAAATGCGACCAATTTGGTCTATTAAGACTTGATAGTTCTTTAGATACAGCTGTTCCAAGTTGCTGAGGTGAGTAAACAAAATAATATAAGGGTTTGTAAAATGAAATGCGACATAAGAAAGAAGCATTATAATTTACAAAAAAACATAGTAGTAATAACCTCCTTGTATGCAGTACTGGAAGGAAGTATTATTATTACTTTTTCTTGTACATCTTTAATGGACCAGGCTGATCTCCTAAATATACAGCACTCCTTTTGGGGAGAGCTTGCTTCGGTAGCATTTCTTCATCGACCGGCTCAGGCAGCTCGAAATCGTCATCTAATGGTGGGTCATCGATTAATAGTTCGTCAATGTCGTCATGTATCATGTCTGGTTTGTTCTTGCACGACTGGCCGCTGCAGTGTTTGCAAACAGCCGAGCATTTGAGTCCTACTTTTCTGCAACTACAAGTGCTGATACAACCTTTTTTGCAGTTGCAGGAAATCATTTTTAGCAGGGGTTGAGGAGCTGGTGGTTTCGTCATCAGTTGAGGAATGAGGCCTAGAGTGCTCCGCATCCAGCCCCAATTGAGGGGGTTCTTCTGGTTGCCCAGCCAAATCTGTATCTAAAACGGACAACAAAATTAATAACGTAACTTCAACATGTTATGAATAATATAATTTGAAGCAGGAATCTAATTATTACTGGCAAAACAAAACAACTTTTACCTGCTGGTATGTTCGCCAAGAGTGAAATTTTGCAGCATCCCGAGTTGGAGGCAACCTGGCGAGATTCATACGGTCTTAGCTGCCGCCCTCGTAAACATTTGGTAGCGAAGGTCGTTGAGATTTTGGGATTCACTGTTGCCTCCATACTGTGAAACGAGGAAGCTCTCTCCTGATTTGGTGACCTGCTCAGGTGTGGCCATTGGGACTTAGGAAAACCGGCAGTTCACTCTTTGATTTCGTCGCGCCGCACAAAAACATGCCGGCCGGCCGCCTTTAGGCGGTCTATCAGTGGTTGCCGCGCGCTGTTACGGGACGCACGCGTTAGCGCTTTGCATTGCATCGTCATTCGCCTCGTAAAATAAATATGACGCGTAGTCGTTCGTCGTCATTGGTTGAAAATATTTTTTCTTTACATTACGTTTATGTATGTAGGTAACCCAGAGTTGTGTCTTCGTCTTACATTTTGCAGAAACAGGCAGTTTTGATGTCATAACCTAAAGGCAAATTACACAGCTTTTGTGTAGTTGAGTGATCCTAAGTAAATAAAGAATAATCGTAATATCGTTAGTAAAATACACTATTATACCAACGTACCTATAATTTAATAGGTCGAGCTGGCGGTAACCCAAGGCTCCGCCTCCGAAAGAGCGCGTTGCATGCGATAGAAAGAAATGGCCACATGTAGGCACGTTCGGCGTACCTAAACAGGGAATTTGTTAACAGAGAACCTTCTGTACGTAGTACTAATACTTATTCTGTGGTATAGGCCGCCAATGAGTCGATTATAACTACGGCAAAGCCGAAATGTATTGTGGTTTGAATATAAAACCTATGACACAGGGTTTTGTTTTTTCTGTTATTATAAATAGTAAATACCTTTGACATAAAAGTTAAAAGGAACACACCTTCAGTAGAAAAAATGTTGAACAGACACCACTAACCTCAAATTTTTCATTTTTTAGGAAATTTTGCTAACGTTTGAATAGCTGTATTTTAGAAACTATTTGGTCTAACTTAACCAAATTACTTTTATTTTGTTGAAAATTTAATCTTCTTTATAGTGTACATAGTGACATTTGCCGTAAAATAGGTCCCTGTTGGTAAAAATTGGTAGAAACTGAAAAAAGTCTGAATATTTATTGGTTTTTCAAAAATTTGACAATGATCCGGAGGGTTTCCGAGTACGAAAACTTGGATTTGCCATAACCACTTCAACACATACAACATATAAAAAAATCAGAACTACCCGATTTGATGCAAGGCAACCTCCCTTTTAGAGCACGATTTCCATGTACTACATCGGTCTCAAACGTTTTCTCCCTATCAAGCAATACTAAAACAGTTGTATCTTCGTAATTTTTTGAGATGTTTGAATAGGATTTTCGTCATTAGGCATATATATATAGGCCTTCTTTCTTTTGCAGTAATTATAAAATTAGAGTTCCCAACCCTATTTAGTATATACGGTGGGGCTAGCCCACCTGATACCACGAGAACGCGAATGCGACAAGCCTCTAAGTCACACGTGACGAAACTTGACAGCGAGTTGTACAGTCAGCATCAAAAGTAACTACGCAATCGAAGACGTCAAAAGCTCTTATTCCCTTTTAATAAAGACTTTTGACGTCTTCGTTTGCGTAGCTACTTTTGATGCTGACTGTACTTAGCCTACAGTAGCTTTAGTACCTATAAGTTTTATCGATACATATACGTTTTCGAACGCGTTTGCGTTAAGTTTCAATTTGTATGGCATCGCGTAGTTCCTAATATTTACCACCAGAGCCGCTGTTCGCGTTGCCATACAAATTGTAACTAAACGCAAACGAGTTCGAAAACGTATATCTGTAGATAAAAATTAAAAGCTACAGTAACACCGAAATTACCGTGCCAATACAGTTGTGTATCTTTACGACGGTACTCTCACTTTCACTCGCAAACGCTTTAGAGTCCAAACGATAATTCTGGCGTAATAATTTAAGACTATGAAATGATCTACACGTTAATTCCAGAATATATAACGCTAAGCTCTCGCGTACACGTACAGTTGTCAAGTAAAAGTTTTATTACAGAATAACGCAACTTATTATGAAGATGACAATATTGGTTACTCACTCGTCTCTGATTTTGCCATCCAACCAATTTCGTGACATCTCAGTGATATATATGTTATACCATTCTACCAATTGCAGAAACATTCAAAGTTGCAACTCCTGAAATAGACATACTGTATATCGAATTTAATTAACCCAGTAAATTATATCACACTACATACAATACTAATTCACAATGAGCTATAAACTCTCTGAAATAAAGTTTTTTTTCAATGCAATAATCACTACGATTTCATTCATTAAATCGTGATGTACAGTCAACCAACTTGAATCTAGGCCACTGTAGAACCGTTTCACAGTAAACGTCAATGTGAATTCTACGGCTAATGCATAAATAAATAGCAGGGTGTCATTAAGACAGGGTTCTAGAGTGGCCCAGGATTCAAATTGGTTGACCGGTACAGTTGTCGTGGGCATATATACAATTTCGTAATATCGCGGAGACGTCACGAAATCGAGTTATATAGAATAGGTGCTCAGGTCGCAAATGGTTTTATGTTAGATTCTCTAAAGCTCACAAGAAATCTACTGAATACGTGTACTACAAATATGCAGTAAAGACTCAATTATCTTTGTACATATTAAGGTTGAAAATAAAACCATTTGTGATTAGCTTTCTTCAGATCGCACTGTGCGTCCTAATAGAATGTGAGCATAACAGAAACGGGGGTGGATTCTCGAAGTCATCGAGACGTGTAGTCTAGATTGATTATCGATATCGATGACTTCGAGGGTTGGCCCGTGGATCGCTCCGCCGCTATACAAATTTCGAACAGTGCCCTCAGAATGTTAGTGATCGACGCCCTAGCACGGTACCGTTTATCGTTGACGTATAGCGTTTGTCCCTGTCACGATATACTGGCTGGAAAGAGATGAAAACGACTAAAGGTGTGTTCATAAAGAGGATTGTTAATATTATTATGATTGAACCAGAGACCGGAACCGGTTACCCTAATCAGGGTTTTTCATGGGCTTATTTTAGAGTTGTTTTTAAAACCCTATCCATAATGGTAACCTTATGATAAGGTAACCTTACTGATAGGGTAACCTTATTGTTGTGGTAAGCATATCGGATGTGGTAACTATACGGTAACCATTAGTTAAACCTAAACAAAACCCTATCTTAATAGGCTTCCGATAGGAATCCGATATGCTTACCATAACAATAGGGTTACCCTATCAGTAAGGTTACCTTATCATAATATTATATAAAGGTGATAATACTGATAATACAACCTATACAATACACATAAACGGTACAGTGCACAGTTTGCGTGTAAATACATTTCGAAATTTGTATGTAAAATGTAGACATGCAAATATTGTAGTTAGGTGGGCGTTTCCGGCAGCTTGGTACATAAGGTTGCTTCCGCACACATTTCAGCGTCCGTCGCTCCAGTGAAACTGGACTTATTTTTAGTCCGATCAACGAGGTAGTTGATTTCGGTAATAATCCCTCCACAATAAAATTAATGAAGTTGAGGAATGTACAACAATCCGATTCTAACAAAGACAGGTTGGGACTTATTATCGGACTCGTTGATTTGGTTATTTCGATTGTTGAAGTTTCCTCGCACGGCTTGTATATTTGAGATTGAAATTAACATGTTTTGATTTTTTTTATGTTATAAGATAATATAATCTTAAAATAGTCGATTTAGATTCTTAACGAGATGTTATAAAATTATGAACAGGGTATTTGCTGGAAGGGGATGTGCCTGCATCGGATCGTTCATAATTATGGCTCATTTACACTTGTCATACGCCGTCCGCATGCGGAATCACGATATCATCATAGACATTAAAAAAAAAACAAAATAGTTTGTTATCGGTAAAAGTTCATTTCGATTTGAATAACAACGTGATCCTTCCAATTAATGACATAATACGGTATTTGATTACAGTGTAAATATATTATTTTTACATTACCAATAAACAAAACTTTCGACAATAGTTGGAAAACATCAAGCTATTATTTTTGCTTTTAAAGGTTTCTAAATAGGTATAGCTACGTAAAGTTTAAAAGATGGACGTGGTTTGATCGTGGAAAAATGACGTCACTAGTTTGTATTCACTACAAACTATTTCATATTTCATATTCGTTTATCTACTGATACTTATTTACTTGATTAACGCACTGTTGATATATACTATATATCAACAGTGCGTTTTTCACATTACATAAATAGTTGCAGATTTCGCTGTCAGTCAAATATCGTATTATCTATCTTATCAACTTCGATAAAAATATTATCTTTGGAAATTGTGACAGTCTCATGTTTTACTCCAAAACTCCCGATTATTCTCTCAACTAGTTTTTAAGCATGCGGACGGCGTTTTACCACGTTGTACAGTCGACACCAAAGATAAGTATACATTTTCCACCTTATCACAACAGAATAATGTGCAAAAGTGTTAACATATCTTTCCCGCCGACTGTACGTTGGTAATGAAAATGCGCTCGTATGCAATAAGATCGGCTGCCTCATTTGATTGTATATTTATATTATCCATCGAACTGTATCTACGGCTTGGTAACAAGAGTTATTTTCGCTTGGAATTGTATAGTAGGAAGTACTCCGTAGATACAAACGGTTGGGCAGAGCCCTGATACCTAGTTATACTAAAAATTATTGGCAGACTTGCGTAATCCGTTGAAAAAGCGACTCTACCATCCAAGTTATTAGATTCAAATTCCAATGACATATTTAAAAAAATCTATCACCAAGTTTACACACAAATATTCATAAAACTTAAAGCATTTGTCTCGCTCTTGTAAACACAAATGTCAAAGTTACAGACAAACAAATACAACGCCATTTTAACTGATATAGATTTGGCAATAAGCTCGCGTAGATATATTTGAGCTCTTTGTCCGAATATCTGATGTTGACTGTGCTCAAATAAATTTTCTGAAAAATTCTATGCATGTGAGGTAGACATACGCCATGCCATTCTAGGATTTAAAGTACATATTAAGTTTGGTCAAATCACAGTTACCTACGAAAATATTGCACAACGGTACCTACCTAATAACCACTAGAAACCCATTTTAGGACAAACTTATATCAAAGCACACTTTACCATCTCTGATGTAGGTACTCGTAAAGAACTAACCCATTCACTTGTCTAAAAAAGAACGATTTTTGTGGTCGTACAGTACAGCTCTCGATTCACAAAACTTACCGAACGCTTCCTTGCAGGCGATCCAGTTAAAACAAGAGTTCGGGTTACGACTTTAGTGGTTACTAAAATAGACTTCTAATTATAGTCCAGGCAATGATTTGTATGGAAAAAATGTCAAATTTGGAAATAATTTATAATAGCAATTTTTTTTAATGTAACGGATATATTATCAATTAAATAGTTACCTAGAGGCTAAATCCAACAAAAAATCAGACATCAAAAAAAATTAATTAGCTCCTAAAAAGTCCGGATAAATATATATTTTTTTATCTTTATTTAGGTTCATTTACATTTACTTTAAAATATTAAATATAAATAAAATAAAAAAGACAATGAATGTTTAATTTAAATCTATATAATTACTTCCGTGTGGAAAGTTTGTTGGATTCTTGAATGAAGCATCTTAGAATAACGTTTTAGAATGAAATAAACAAAAGAAAACGCTATTATAAATTTATGTTTTTCGAAACCGTATTTTGCCTGGAGTATATTACAAGTTTTGCTAACTTTACCAGTAAGCTTTGCAACACTGTAAGTATGTAAACAAATCTTTCAAGTCAATTTTATTTTACTTCTAGTAACTCGTTCGCCTTGAAACTTGTCAAGCCTATGCAACTACAATGACAGTTTATAACCGAGCAATAAAACTTATGTAGGGGTCTTTAAACTATAGCCTTCAAGACAGTGTACAGAGATCTTTTAATTATAAACAACTCGAACAAAGTTACGTTGAATGTGCACCTACATTTTGTTTTATAGCGGATCTATACGACACAGACTTTCGCTGTGTAACAGCCGCGCAGACAATAAACTGAACGACTCGTATTATCAGTTGATCACAAAGCACAATCTTGGAAATTCTTTCATGCTTGATATTCATGAACTGACATTAGATTTGACGCCTGCACAGCGGGCTGTGTAGTGTTCTACCGTCAAGATTATTTACATTTACTGGTTGTGTCTTATCCAAAGTCGACGTTGGACGTATCATCGAGGCTTTGATGAAACCATATTGCCCAAAAATTGATCGATTGACTTAAGTATGTGCCGTGTCAACCCGATGCGGATCGCATTCAGCGGAATAGACACTCAACACATTGCTAGAGTTTTATATTTTAGAATGGCGTGGCGTAAACACTTAGGTATGTGAGATCCCCATTATCGACCATTCACTTGGTCGTATTTTCGGAAAAAGATTCAATTTGGAAAATAGTAAACGAAGTTTCGGTCGAAAACCAAGCGAAGTTCATAGAGGCAATCGTAATTTTCCGTAAATTTTTATTTCTTTATTAATGTTCAAGTACTAAATATGCTAATATGTGTATCTCTGTTTCTGTTAGCAGTTAAGGAAATAGAAGCATTGAATACCCAATTGAGTATGGGCTCAAATGACGTCGAGACAGGCGTAGCAAAGTTTTAATATCGCAAGGGGTTCAAGAAAATGAAACTACAAAAATAATGACACAAATATTCAGATTAATGTAATATTTTGAATATTTAGGGATTTGAACTCCTAAAACCCCGTCCGTGTCGAGAGTCATTATAATTCACTGCTGGGTCCTCTTTATTTAAATAAAAAAATTAGACTCCAGTGTTGCTAAAAACTTTTGGGAAGAGAACGATTTTTTATTTACTTTCCCGTTCGTTATATTTCTCGAATGTTATCACTAGATTTGATTGTGAATCATTTTTGGATGCTTTTGAAATTAGGGGCGATGATTTCTACTATATTGGCTGTGTATTAAATTCACCTGTGAGTAGGGAATTGAAATTTAGGCTTTTGAGATTTAAGCCAAGGCAATTTCGCACCTTACAGCGCGGGTATTGTCGTTGTTCTGAATTATGTATATTGTATTGTAATCCATATATCATCCGAGTTGAGCGCATTGCCTCCATATGGTGATTGTAGTTTGTTATGTTGTGTTGTGGTTAAATGTAACGGCGATGGGCCGGTAGTGATACGGAGTAGTGGGTGAACTCGGAAGCAATTCAATTATTTGCATATTTTCACTTAAAATATAGTTTTTTTTTTCAATGTTATGATTAATGAAACAAAAATAAATTCACTAAACTAAAGCTATGTTTTATTATTATTCCTAATTATTCATACGTTTAATGTTGGTTACATTACAACCCCCCTTAAATTCAAACATTTGCAAATTGATAAGCATGACTACCTAATGAACTTACTTAGTGCTGGAGCACTAACGATGTAGTTACCTATTAAGGTTAAAAGTACGTCGCTTTTAAAGGTTCTACATAATGGGCCATCATGGCTCATCATACAGGACTCAACTACGCGTTAGACGGGGAAAGAGATACTTCCATCGCATTCCAATGCATAACTGCGTCCCTGTCCTGCACCATGATGGCTCAATGTGTAGAGGAGCCTTTACACATTTAGGTTAAGCACGAAAACTATACTGGCGAGAGATGCAGTTACTTATCACAGTTGAATCTCACAGTGTCCTAGATCAGATCTACGACACTTTGTGTAGGTAAATAGACTAAAGATGTACAGTAGTCCATAAGTAACAAAGGAAAACGTAGGGTGCTCAATACTTTTGGCCAAGGCTGTATAAGTGCAATATTATACTTAGGGCTTGGCTTAACAGAGTCGCCAATGCGTGCAATGTCTATCAATTTGGTCAACCGACCGGGACAAGGCATGACGCCACGCTTTAAAACATTAACTGCCTAATTTTATTATTCCGCGTGTATTCTCTAAATGCAAATTAGGTATTCCTCAATCGGGGATACCCAACTGCAAGGTACAATAATCCTACCGTCCATTCGGCGACTTCAATGGGCCACATAATCGCACTTTACACATGTCATAAACCTAAGCAAACCCCACCGTGGTGAAACAATGGGGCGGTTTTTAGAACAAAAACACCGTTGCTTAAGCTCTTTTGCGTCAGAACCCAGTACAGGATAAGGTGTATTTGCCCAGGCTAGGTTACAGGTAGGTAGAGTGATTTGCATAATGCCCCCCACGTAGCTTTGACCATATTAAAAATATTTTTACGACCCTCAAATAAGTCGCAAAGGCGACTTTTAGGACAATGTCAACAAAACTGTGATTGTTTTCGTGTTTACCTAATTGGGAATAGATGAGATTTTTAAAAGTGTTGGTTGTTATGGCTAATTGATAGTTAGGTTACCTATATTTAACACAGATTTAACACGACTTCGGGGCACTACCTATAATTATTGATGATACGAAATCAATTATTTGATTTTATGAAATTCATTTAGAACCGTCCCATTTTCAAGAACACGAAGTAGACATACTTGTATAGACAGTATATACGGTCGCCATCAAATATATTGGAGCGGCCAAAGTGCTCGCAAATATCTGAACACGTCTCTAATGCCTCGACAAATAGAGACTTGTTCAGATATTTGTGAGCACTTTGGCCGCTTCGATATATCTGATGGCGCCTGTACATAATCGAATGTTTCGACGCAGTCCAAGTAAACCGTGTTTGAATTTAAGATTCAAATAGAAACTCCAGCGCAGCGCGAGCCCATAAAACATGTTTGCCTAGAGACGAATAGTTGGACGCTATTGATCCTTCCAATAATTATCGAACACGTTTCGTGTCACCATGTACAAACACTAAAGTGGACGAGTATGGCGGAGACTGTTTGTGAGTTTACGTACGAAATCGTAAAGTATAGGTAAGCAGTAGTGTAGAGCTAACAGAAAACTGGTGAGAGCAACGCCCGTCGCGTTGGAACAGCCACAGTCAATATTTTTACATCGAGAGGACCGGTATATATATGTATATATATTGTAGCTTTTGTTACAATGTGTACACTCAGCTTCAAATATTCTGTAGTAACCAAAATAGTCAAATAGTTCGGTACCTACACCCTTAGAGTATACATAAGGTACAGAAGAGCAGGTTAATGTACTTGAATTTATAATTGAAGCCGTCTCTGTCACAGACTGTAAATATTGTACAGAAGCCATTAATTACCTCCACTTTTCATTCAGTACCGCACTCCAACTCTACGCGCCCTATATTCTGAGGGTGGTGCGGGGTAGGTACATACCTACAGATTATATCAAACCTAAACTGAAAAGGGACTGCTCAGGGGTATTTATTTCAATTGGCGTAAATTGGGCGGTTTGGTAAAAAAAAGAAAAAAAAATCGTTTTTAATAGCAAATTAAATCTTAACTAAAAGTTTATTATATAAGAATTATAAAAAAAATTGAGGCCCTCTCCTAGGGGACCAATTACTGAAGATATGGGCCCCCAAATGTTTAAACGTCACGGTAATGACATTTTGCATGCTTGGTAATGACTATTGGACATGGTAATGACAAATGTTTCTATTTCCATTTCGTTTGATCAGTTTTTGCAGCATCTGAGGAGTACTGTGTTGTGATGTATACAGTTTATTTCTAAAATAAATATTATTACTATTAAAAAGATGAATAAAATACCATAATTATGATTTATAATCATTTATTAATTCCACAAAATTATAGGGTAATGTGTTGGTTACTGTAAGTGTGTTGGCAAAAGAAATTTTAAAAAATCAGTACTCATAAAAACTATAACAACTAGCTGGACTGCACGGGCCTATAGTACTTATTACACAGGTACATTATCTTCATAATAGTTGACTGACGCGCCTAAGCAATTATTTATTTTGTTGTTTCATATCTAACAAACTCTTCTTGTAGCGAGATTAATTTTTGGCCATTTCATACCGACATTTACGAGCATCAGAAAACTTGCCTTTTGCTGATCTTTTAGGGGAGGGACAATGAGATGGACTACAAGACGGGCCAGGAAGTTCATCTTATGGGTTGCGTTTAGATGATGTTGAAAGCCTTTTAGGAAAATGATCACGAGATGGCCCGGGAGGTTCCTCCTAGAGGATTAATTGCTTATGTTGATGAACGCCGTTTTCCTAGGAGAATGATCGTGAGAGGGCACAAGTTATCCCTCGATAATCCCGAGGTCGTCTTCAGGTTCAGATGCAGCGTATCTTTTTGCATCAGTTTTTTTTATCCGTAATGTTCTTGCTCTTAAATTCTGTTGATTGATCTTCGATTTTTTTCTTTGAAATCTCTGGAGTCTTGGTGTTAACTTATTTATTATTAGCAGTTTTTTGCCTCTTTTCTTTGAGCATACCGTGCTTTTTATTTTTCTGGGTATTCTTTATACAGCTTAGGGTTAGATTCAATTCTTTCAAGCCGTTTTTTACAGCTATGCATTTTAATAGCATCATCTCTACTTTATAAACTGAAACAAGCAATACAATGATTTTTTTTATAGTTGTATGATTAGTATACGAGAAATACACCAAAATTCACGGAAACTATGCACAGATATAAAAAGCAAACATATTAATATTCGGACTCTCATAAATATGTACATGTAATATTTTATATGTACGAATATTTCTATCCACGGTAGTGACAGTGACTCCGCGGTAGGGACTAACTGCAGATGGTCCTTGCCGTGGAGTCACTTTCATTGCCGTGGATTGAAAAGTCCACGGTAATCCATGGTAATGACTACCATGGTAATGACAAAATCCAGAAATGTCCAGTTGGGTATGCGATATATTAAATGTTCCAGAATGATCTACCGATTAAGACACATTAAATCAGCTAGGTTATAAGATAAAATGGGATTAATACAAACAGTGAGTGTACTTACCGAGGAATAAGACCCACGAGAATGACAACTTATTTTGACAAAAGCCACGGTACGACACTGTGAAAACCAAAATAAATACTAATTTTTACGTGAGCGACGTGCGTTCACTCTGCCATCCGTATAACGATTGGAGGCGTGCGAGGACAGCGGCGGGGTTTATGCGAAACTATTTAGTGAGGAGCTGCACGTCGCATCATATAGTGACACGGTGATGACGAATTAAGTAGGAACCAAAATGTATGATAACGCTGTTAAGTTTTATAGAATACTATTTAATTTGTGCTATCAATAATGTATGTCATAACTATCAAACTTTTGAGGTAAATAGCAATTTCAGTCATAGACATGCATTTAATAGGTCTTTTTACAGAAGTATTACCGAAAATTGGAAAGTGGACACCCCTTGGTAATGACAATTTGGCCCTTTTGACGAAAATAACTTTCTTATACTTTTATATAAAATAAATTTTAATGAAGCACCAGTTAGGGATTATTCTGTATAACAAGTTATCTTATGACACGGTAAGGATCCTACTTCATTAAGAGGGTGATTTTATCGCGGACATCCAATTTGCACCAAATGAAATAATTACCCTGCTAAGTGCCATCTTGGGCAGAATTGAAAATGTAGGTAGAGGTAACTTCCGTTCAGTTACCTACCTAGATGGGGAGATAGGGGAGCATTGGGCACTTTTTTACTTAAGCCTTAATAAAAATGCATTTTTTTAACAAAATCAACTTTTTACTCCTTATATTAGTAGCACATATGTTTAGCTTCAATTATAACGAAGAACACTTATACAATTATAATCAGTCTCAAAATTGCAAGAGATTTTCTGAATACTGTCAAAAGTGCCCAAACCTCCCAATGGTCGGGAGGTTTGGACACCTCAATGGGAGGTTTGGGCACTGTATAAAATAGGCCACTTAATGGTAAATTACTTGAATATTAAATAATATAATCATAAAAACTTGCAATAAAATCAACAAACAATCAACTGTTTTAAACTATAAGTACTCAAAACAAAAAAATACTAAAGATTTAGTACTCAATGATGACATTTTATTTTTAGTCTAATTTTCTGGAATTTTTTTATTTATTGCACATGCATAGTCATAAGCCAACTGACGCGTTTGCACTTTTGAAAGTCCATAATTCAATTTAGAAGATGTTATGAGGTAGGTACTCTGACAGTTTTGCTTCTTCATCTTCAGCGAATATTTGGCAAGATATTAATTTAGAAGATACATCTTTTACAGTGCCATGTTTTAAATATCTTTGGAGATTTGATCTAGGTATGTCGCATTTATTTGCAGTCGCTTTAATTTTTGCTCCCTTTGTAATTTCTTCTATGGCACGTAATATTATTTCTTTAGGGATTTCGCGTCGCTTATTTTTCTTTTTAAATTAAACGGCATTTTTCTAGAAAAAATAATATAATAATTAGTAACACAAACAATAATAAAACATCAAAAGTATTTAGTATTCAAATTGAATATTACACGCAATTTAAACCCGTCAAAATAATTTTATTTTAACAGAACCTACTTTTTACAGCGATTGCCGAAACAAACAATAGTGGCGGGAGCATGGGGCATGCCCAAACCTCCCTTTAAAATTAGTGCTCAATGCTCCCCACCCCTTCATTTCACAAATAAATTCAAATATGTTTTTTGTAGGCTAATGTTTTACCTTAATTTATACGTTAATATTAGCTTTCGTAAACACATAACTAGATGGCAATACAGAAACTTACGGCTTTACGCAGATCACGTTGTTATTTCCTTCTAAATCGCATCAAAATATTTACTTTTGCACGCACGAAACGGTCGACACCATGTGACACTGACAACTAATCAAAATGGCAGATGACATTAGCCTGAGCGGTGTTGCCAGTTAGTAAGCTAAACTACCACAGTATACAAAATTAAGTACCTTTCATACGACCCGACTTACAAGGTGGTGCCCGAACCTCCCGACTGCCCAATGCTCCCCTATCTCCCCTACATACAAAGTAGGTAGGGTACCTACCTATCTATTTAGTTGCGTTGCTGGGTGTCGATTCCGACGGCGCAAGATTAAAATTAGACAAGGCTTTTCTATTGTTTTACGGTACCCTAAGCTGACACACGTAGGCAGGTAGGTACACGTTAGTAAGGTAGGTATAATTACTTGTTGATTTTCAATCAAGTCAATTTCGAAACTGCTAAGTTTAACGCTGTGTTAATGATATTAAAATATTTGTCTGACAGGTTTAGTTTCTTCAGCGTCGCGGTCGCTGGAATGCCGCGGTTATATGGCCGACTATATGTTTGCTTTAATATGTATTAATTTCTTACTTTTGAATGTTTAATGACATCTTTCGCGTTTACCGGTTTGCGAATTTTGTTTTTATACACCTTTACCTCGACTTTTACAACCTCTCTAATTCAAAGTGTGCCGTGCACGTGATCAAGGTTTTACTTATAAATACCTACCTACATGGTGGCGCACACTCTACTTATTATCTACAAGTAGATAATGGATAGGTACCGACATTTATTGGTATTTTTCATCGTACGCATAGAGCCCCACGGCTTAAAAGTACTTGGAGAGTATGGCACAAGGCTTCTGAATAACTGTATCCGTTTTGTTTTCGGCCTTCGAAAATATGACCACATATCCGCCTACCGTCGTCAACTAAACTGGCTTTCAATTCGCGAGCGCAGGTCTTTCAGGATTCTGTGCACACTTTATTCCATCCTATTTGGCCCAGCTGCATCGGAATATCTTAAATCTAAATTTCAATTTGTTACACACCGTCCTGGTTGCGAGCTCCGTACATCCAGGAGTCTTAAACTCTCTGTCCTGTCTCACCGTACTGGTTTCCTCTCAAATTCCTTCGCTGTTCAGGCTATTCGTCTGTGGAATGATCTCCCTCTTACCGTCAGGCAAGCTCAGAGCAAATTGTCCTTTAAACGTAAGTTGCGTAAGCATCTCTTTTCTACTATTTAAGATTAATGATCCTCGTGATATCTTTGTGCGGGTACATAAAATTAGATGTATTTAAGTATGTATAAATAAGTTTATATTGTAGCATTATATAAGTATGTATATTCATGAAATTAATTGATTTGTGTTTCCATTCTAGTTTCAGTATTTAAGATCCTGCACCACTAAAGTTTCTGTTTAGCCCAATGGTTGACTGGTAGAGAATGCCTGATGGCATTAAGTCCGCCAATTGTACTTTTATTTGTATATTTGTGCAATAAAGCTTAAATACATAAATAAAAATAAAGTAGGTAACTAGGTACCTACATAGTAACTTAGCTATAAATAGGTAGTCGCAGCAATAGCAAAGCTTGAATTAATAATTTTAAGCAGGTAATTACTATGACTTTTACAGGCCTTGCCACGCTAGTGTCGAAAAACATAAACCAGCATTTCACTAATTCGTTTGTTGTTGAAACGACTGTCTCCATCCATTGATATTTTGTAATCCCAACCGCGTTTAACGGAAATAAAGAACTAACAAGATAACAGTAACCCGTCATTTCGCATACATTCGACGAGATAGTTAAAAAGCCAGCTTCATAAACAGACAAACAATGATTCAACAATAATCCAGTTTACACAAATTACGTTTCAATTCCGAGTTTTCATCAATGGGCGTTCGAATATTTAGCATGCAGCTACCAAATGTAACGCGTAGCGTCACAAATAACTGGTTTTACTTTTTATATCGACTCCGATACTTTAATTAACCACGGCTGTGTAATCTCAAGCCATAAATGACACGGTCAATCCGGAGACAGATATGGCGCGGGCCTAAACAGGTGTTAATTTCAGGAGGTTAGAGTGGCGTGAATTTTATCTATATGAAAAGTAATTCATGGCGTGCTAGCACGTAGTGTTTAAACGGCGGAGTTAGCACGGGACTCCGAATAAACAAGCGTCGGAGACCGTGCGCGTGCGTCGGTCGGCATAGTCAGACCGTGGGTGTTTAGGAGGAAACCTCGAAACTGCAGGACACTAATCTTTTTATAAGCTTTTGTTTGACATGTCCTGATACCATCACTAACATGACATATTCTTATCATCGGTGGAATCTTGAGAGGTTTCGATATTTCAGTTCCGTGTCAGCCTACAAAGCGCAACTTAGGCACTTAAATGGATTTAGAAAAACTACAAAGCGCCTGGTAAAGGTCGCGGGAGTCCGCTGGATGCGGGTGGCGCAGGACCGGTCACTTTGGCACTCTTTGAGGGAGGCCTATGTCCAGCAGTGGACGTCTTTCGGCTGATATGATGATGATGATGACAAAGCCCAATCTGCGAAACAAATGGTAATCAAAACAATCATGGTTAGAAAAACCACGCCCCCAAGTAGATACAGGCAGATGCACTTTCTTTTTCTAATACGTTCAAGAGATATCTTCTAGTGTTAACGAAACGTTAAGAAACGTTATGCAGGACCCTGAAAAAATAGGTAGATAAGTATTTGATCCATAAAGGAACATTCTTGTCCTGTTTATACGAGTTACGAAACCAACGCAGGAGTGTGATTGTTTTACATGTATTTTTTATGTATGTTACCTAGTAAATCCAAACGGTTACCATAGGTTGAAGTAGAAGCTACTTGCGGTCGCAGATCGTTCCTGTTGACTCTGCCCGACAGAACCAACAAACGAATTAAGAGAATTTTCGTCCAGTAGTTTCCAGGAAGGAACCGGGGGTAAGTTTGAGTAGCTTAGTAAAAAACGAGAAAGGCAACTTAATAGGTGAATGCATTTAGAATAAAACAGGCTATGTCGTTTTTCAGCCGACTCTTGGCGTCATGGGTAAATTCCGAGGTGAATAAATAAAGACAGGCCCGGCCGATATACCCGGCACTACATAAGTAAAAGATCTAATATATTCTGTAGGTAGGTACTTACCTACTTACGAAAGGTCATTAAGGGAATGACCCCTTACGAACCGACCACGACGAATATCCCCTAATACCACTTACCATTATTACCTACTTTATTGTATTTCTCAAGCGCTGCTAAATCTGCTGAAAGCTATAAATATACTTAGTACCTAGTTGTAAATAGCCGCACCTAGCTCAAAAATGGTGCACCTAATCTTAGTATTAGGTACCTAAATACCTATTTTTTATTATCACTAAATGCACTCAAGAGCAAAAGTTCCGGGTACAGTTTGTACTGAAATTCTATAGAAAGTGTACCCGGAACGTTTGCTCTTGAGTGTATATTATCACTGAAAAAGCGTCCCCGCGAAATATACGGGCGACTGAATAATACCTACTACCATATATATATATATACATATATATATATATCAGTGATTCTGTGTATGAATGATGGGTGATGGTTGTAATGGATGATGGGTGAAAGGGAGTGTACCTAAATAATGAATAGGTATAGGGTAGAGGCTGCCCGCATGACGATGTGGCACAGAAACAGGAAGATGGCCTAGGAGGAGTCTGGTTGACGAATTCGACGACGGCCAACAAGCAATCGGGCAACCTGATGGTAAGTAGACACCCACAGCATATGGACGCTTGTGACTCCAGAGGAGTCTATTTCAATACATCTTAATATAAGTGTTAGGACGATTTAGTTGATCGAGGGATTATGTTGAGTATTTGGATCATACTTACAGAGATTTAGGTTACAATCTGATGGTAAGTAGACACCACAGCCTATGGATGCTCGTGACTCCAGAGGAACCTTAGGAGGATTGATGACGATTAAGTAGATCGAGTGATCAGTGAAGTATTTGAATCATACTTACAGAGATTTAGGTTCGCGTATTTCCTTGTCAAAGTTGGTAGGCTCTGAATCCACCTAAACGGCGTCTCCTCGTATTGAACGAGCGAGCGACGCGAACGAAGTTCTCGGCCGTTTTAGCTAGGGCAAAAATTGTTTCGTACAGGTTACATTTCTCAACCGATTCTTGTGAAATTTTGTAAACAGGTTCAATAATTAGTTATATATAATCTTTTTGAAAAAAGAAAAGGACAGTTTTGTAAGTTCTATACAGCTAACAGAGTCACTAGTAGGTACAATTAATTGTGACAAAACCTAACGTAACCACCTAATGTAATATGCATTATGCAGTGTGTAAGCCCTTAACTATCACGGAAAAGACGACTTTTGCTCCATATAACTCTTACCTATAGGTATCGAACGTTCGTTTATAACAAGACAAGAAGCAACCACTTCTGATAACTTGGAATTTCGAAATATGTATTGAACGTTGCGATCGGTTGTAACGGTCAGCGCGTTTAAAAATGAAGCATTTCTGTGGAGAGCGTTGAGCCCGGTCGTTGTTCGAAGTTTCCTTTTTCAATTAGCACCCGGCCGGGCGGACCGTAACTGGGTGAGGCGGCGTGGAATGCTGACTAGGTTCTGTTCCCGAGTTGTACCTACTCCGAAATCAATGTTTTGTGAAAGCATTGCTGCATATGCGGGAGAAGTATTGGTTTCACGTTTGAAATGGCAGTAGAAAGTTAAATTTGATAATCAGTAATTATTGCGGTAGACTGTGCCACGGTATAAGTGCATTCATCAGAGGGTGCGTCACATCATTTGGGCTAAATTACAATATTTATATCTAAGTAGTTTTCTTCAGTCCTTTCCTGTACCTAAAACATGTCTAAAGCAAACAGCTCGTACCTCATGTGCACCAAAATTTATAACAAACTTTCGAGAGACCTAAAAGACCTTAATTTAAGTCAATTCAAAGTAAAATTGTAGATATGCATTGCTATGGGAACTAATCTTTATTCAACTAGAGTTTCTGAATATGAAATTTAGTAATAAGTAATTAAGTATTGTGTACACTGTGTTAGAATAGAATGAAGATCTCTTTATTTTGTTGATTAGAGAAAATATCAACAAAATCTATATAGATACAAAAAGTTTGCATTGTTGATGAATAAGTAGAATATGGAGGACTGCGCTTATTTACGTTGTAACACTATATAACCCTTATTCCGCAAATAAACACACATTTCACATTTCATTTCATAAAAAACATTCATCACAACAACACATTTCATTTTTTTAAATATAATAAATACAAAAAACTACACTGAAGAATAAAATATCGCTTTTCTCGTTTTTTTTTTCAAAAATAATGGGTTCAAATTGTTTAAAACGAATAGTTTCATTTCCATATTGCCCATGGGTAAAAGTGGCTAAGACTTTCTTATTATTTCAAATTATCAGGTGGAATAAAAATATTGCGGCAGTGCCGTAAAGTCTTCTTCTGAAGGAACGTTTTTTTCAAAATGGTATAACTTGGAAACCAAAAGCTCTTTTTATATACTTAGGTTTGTTTATAACAATTGTTTCAATAGTTTATATAAAAAAAATATTGAACTGTCTTCTTACTCCTTGTCCCAAACATTTTACTATGGTCCCTACCTACATCAATTCTTGGTTAGTTTTCATAAACAAAATAGGAATTTTATTTCTCAAGAAGGATACATTGACATTTTTTGCAATTTTACTATGTTAAATATTTGCACACCTAGTTTTTTTTACCAAACAAAGTGTGCGGTGACCTAAAGGACTCACCATTGGTTTTAGGAGTTTTTAGAAATGAGATTAAAATCTCATTTCTAAAAACTCCTAAAACCAATGGTGATTCAAAAGCTAAGATCAACAAACAGTTCCTTATTTATATTATCAGTCAAAATAATATCGTGAAGCGTGAGACGGCGATACCCAATGACAATCTGGGGGGGATATGAGATCGCATCTCTACTTGCGATCTATCTTTTTGACGCTGAAAGCTATATGAGCTAGGGAGTCTTGGCATCACTTTACATGTAATGTTTTTAGTGGTACTGTTTTCAAGAAGCTTTAACCCATTCAAGGCCAGTGACTCAACATATGAGTCATGCCTCTACGTGCGATTTCCGCTACAGAGTGGAAAAACGCTGCTACGCGCTACGGCGTAGCACACGTAGCGATGCTGGCCTAGAATGGGTTAAATAGCTTTGTTCAAATTACGACTCTATGTTAAAGAATATAAAGTTCTTTCTTACCGAATTTTGGGATATTTTTGACTAATAGGTATCAGATATTTATGCAATCTATATGTGTGATTGTGTTATATATGTGATTTGATGGTTCGGTCATTCTCCAGATTTGTGTCTGCGGTTTTGTCTATTTAACGCGACGTTTGACGAACATTTTATAATGGAGACGCGTGAATTAGACGCAGTCATGCAAAAATCTGAAGAATGACCGAATTATGCTTTTACAGTAGATAGATAATTATGCTGGTCATGTGTCCTATAATTTTGGTTTTGTGGAGTATCCAATATTTTTACTCGTTCTCATCCGATACTTTTGCTATTATACCTACAAGCACATGATTATTTTGCCGGCTAAAAATCATCATACATTTTTACCGGCTATGTATCCTCATAAAATTGTAGTGTCAATTGATGATCAGATATTTTTGCAGCACTCACTGCCCATAGTCATATAAACGTACCTATTTATGCTGGTGACTGTACCTAAGAAACATCTTTACAAATCTTTATGATATTTGTAGCATTCATTTCGTATTTTTATCGGAAAAAGGGTGTTAACTTACCTACCTATATCTAAGGACTTTTTAAAAGTAACTAGCTAAGTTAAGTGCATCGTACATTACTCCAGGCAAAATACTGTTTCGAAAAACATTAATTTATAATAGCGTTTTTTTTGTTTATTTCATTCTAAAACGTTATTCTAAGATGCTTTATTCAAGAATCGAATACCATACCATGTAAGCTTAGTATATAACTGATTTATGTATAGTATATTACACTTTTATTTATGTTTATGTCTTACCTTGAGACTGCCGATCCCACAGTCAAACTGTTACTACAGTTTTGTGGGACAATGTTTAATTTTAAGTATTAAGTAAATTGTTCTTAATAAATAAATAAATAAATAAATAAATCCAACAAACTTTCCACCCGGAAGTAATTATATACATTTAAATTAAACATTCATTGTCTTTTATATTTTATTTATATTGAATATTTTAAAGCAAATGTAAATGAACCTAAATAAAGATAAAAAAATATATTAATATTTATCCGGACTTTTTAGGAGCTAATTAAATATTGATTTTTTTGATGTCTGATTTTTGTTGGATTTTGCCTCTAGGTAACTATTTAATTGATAATACATCCGTTACATTAAAAAAATTAGCTATTATAAATTATTTCCAAATCTGTCATTTTTTCCATACAAGTTGTCAGTTCATTGCCTGGACTACATATTTACCTACCTATTCTATCTTCGGGGTGTCTTTATAAGAATCTATAGCCTTTATAACAATCGCGAAAATTTCTCACAGTTTAGAAAAACATGAGTTTTGGAAAATTAATCATCATGATTTTTTAGCCCATACTTTAGTCCAGCGATCGGCAACAGCTGCTTGCGGCCCGCGAGCCTCCCTGGCTGTTTTGTAGGTATGTAAAGGTCGTTGAATTCAGAATTTTGGAATTGCCTTATCAAGTCACAATTAATTAAGAAGTGCGGCCCGCCTATTTTTTGTTTGCTCCTATGTGGCCCATGGTTTCTATAAGGTCGCCCTGCTTAAACCTTTTGACAGCGAGAGGGTGCAAAACAAAACGGTGCCCAACTGAGGTCAGAACAAAAGCAATAGCCAGACAAAATATGAATATAATTAAACTTCTGATAAATATTGTCTTGACAAAATTAATGAACGTATCATGAACTATAAAAAAATGGGTCAAGTTACTTGTAAAGCTTTTTATTACATAAAATTAACGAAATAGCGCAAAGCGCACGTCTTTAGCTCTCAAAAGGTTAATCAATTGCTAGATGTAATCAGCCGCAAAAAATATCTTGACATCTATTTATCATAGAGTCAGTGGCAAGATATTTTATAGAGACATTTCTGCACATGGCATTATTATATTAGAAGGTTAAGAAAGCTTGTGGTTCGACGCAGAACAATTTAGAGTAGGTAGATAGGTACCTTAGCAGCGTCGCATGGAGGGACATTGTGATTTAAGGATCCTCAATCATGGAGGAACGAAGAATTACAATCGACGTCATTGTCATTTTTACACTTCTGCACCTTATTGCTTTGTAATAAGGAGCAAAAGTGTAAAATGTCATTGACGTCGACTGTACCTAAATATACGTACTATAAAAGTAGACACGTTTCATCACATTTAGATGATAAGGTACCCGATGAAAATCAGTTTTTGACCACTTTCTTTTGCTTCACTCTTTAGCGGGGGATAGGAGGGATCCTATCGACGGCCGGCCGTCGGAAATCAAGACGTTTGCCGACCGCACTTCGGATTTTGAAGCAGTGCCTACCTGAGGTCCTGAGGATGCTACTGGGAAAACATTAGACTACTTTACTATAATTAAATAGTTAGGCTACTTTTGGAACATTGATACGATACGAAGATCAAAGCACAAATAAAAAAATATGGAAGTATTTTTGAGTTTTAGAAAATAATATAGGTACCTACCTAAAATGTGAACCCA
The DNA here is from genome assembly GCA_932294315.1 of Epinotia nisella. Lineage (NCBI taxonomy): Eukaryota > Metazoa > Arthropoda > Insecta > Lepidoptera > Tortricidae > Epinotia > Epinotia nisella. Next base: position 17,804,903 of record OW028681.1, read on the forward strand.
AACACTTAATGTTTCCATGATTATTTGTATACAGCGTGGAAAAAATTTAAGGGCCCTGGAGGGGAACTACCTTAAATCCTTTAGTTAGCTCATTTTACTGAAAGGAAACATTCCTTCATTTTTTTAAAGAAATAAAACTGCATTTAAAGATTTTCTAAAATTCGCTTGTCTCACCCGGGAATCCAACCAACTAAAAATTAAAAAATAAACCCTCGCTATTTTATTATACGAATCGGTAGGATTATTGTTCAGGATAAAAAAATTACGTAGAGGGATATTAAGAAGAGAAAAGAATCTTAATAATTTGTGTATCTGAACGAGGGGGGGGGGGGGGGGGGTCATTTTGAGCAACTTATCAGTTAAATTATAAATATTATTTTCTCTTCTTAATATTCACCTACGTTAAAATAAATATTTGTGTTCTTCGTATTGATGATAAAATAAAATAAATATTAGTTTTCACTTTTTTTTTCAAAGACCAATGTTTATTAGACAAATTTTGTCATGAACCATAATCCTACCGATTCATATAATAAATTAGCGAGGGTTTATTTTTTCAATTTTTAGTTGGTTCGATTCCCGGGTCAGACAAGCAAATTTTAGAAGATCTTTGAATGCAGTTTTGTTTCTTTAAAAAAATGAAGGAATGTTTTCTTTCAGTTAAATGAGCTAACTAAAGGATTTAAGGGAGTTCCCCTCCAGGGCCCTTAATTTTTTTCCACCCTGTATAGGTAGGTACAGTCAAGCATTTTTGATCTCTGGGCCACTTCGTACTTACCTTGTGTCACAGTGACAATGACATGAGATCTGTAGGGACTTTCATATTGATTTTCACTGTGACAAGGTACGAAGTACGGACGACGAGGATACGAAGTAAGGTAGAAATCAAATTGGTAGGTACCTTTGTTTGCATCCCAATGCTTAAATTTTTTTTTTACTTGATCTAAAAAGGGCAAGTCACCTAGTAGGTATCCTACCTGTACCTGTTTAGGTATACACAAGTAGGTAGTTGTATTGTATTGGACTGAAACGTCATCGTGCACGAAGAAGGGAGGAGACGGAAGGTATTAGATACCTACCCTCAAACATATTTTGAGACAAGTGCTATTTTTGTAAGTCGTAGATATTTTTGCAGATTATAGGTGCAAAAACACTCTAAGTCAAATAGAGACGAATAAAACTGCAAGGTTTTTCTTGGAAGTTTTAAGCATATTCTACTAGTATTTTTTATACAATTTTTATATCATATAGGTATATTTTATTCTTTATGTCTAAAAATTACTCTAAAAAATTAACTGACGATTTGAAAGTGCTTGTTACTAGGCCTACTTGAATAAAGATCATTTTGAGTTTGAGTTGAGTTTGCATATGCAAGAAATACCTAGGCAAAAAAACAAGCAGTTGATGATGTGCAAAAACTTCAATGCTGACTTGTAGGAAAGTAACTAAAGTAACAAACTAAAATTCGGTCATGGAGTAAAGAGTTAAGTGCAAGTGATAGTAAATTGACACCAATGCAATGAAATTTCGAAATTCACCGATGACATTGCGACAATTTATGAAAATTCTAACCGAGTCCGCCTCAATGCTGCGCGCGAGTTATAGGTAGGCTGCGCGCGCCCAATCGCCATGTTTGTCAATACAATAGGGGCGGGGCTTCACACGACCTGCTCCTGCGCACAAACTAAGACGATTATGAACTCTTTGCTCATTAGTTAGAGTTGATATTCAATTGAGCAACGGCAAGTGGTCACTGCGTATTGAAGAAGGATAGGATGTTTTAAGTCTATAGGGCTACGAGTGGTTTTTATACAGAGTGTTGTAAAGGTAGTGGGTATGTTATTTTGTATATATGCTAATGATGCCTGTGCGCCGGAGTTCGCGGTAGTTGGTCATGCTGCGGGCACGCTGCCACTGATTTGTGTATTATGACTACATTTACGTTCCTAACTTACGTCAATGAAAATCGGAAACTTTAATTTGATGACTCATGTGAACTATGATAGAATTTAGCGAAGTGTAAAAAGTGTTGTGAAAAAAACAGATATTAATTAACATAATTGATTTTATCGACTTTTTATGTGTTTGTTCAAGTGGACGGGATTGAGAAAATAACTGGTGAAAGCAGGTAGGTAAGCTACATGATCTTAAAAGAATAATGATATTAAAAAGTAAATTGTACCTATACTACCTAAACACGAATAGGTACCTACTTAGGTACTGAAATTATTTGAGTGGTTAGTCATTAGGTAATACAAATCGGTAGGTATATTAGAAAAAAAAATCGCACTCGACTTGGCGAGGGACTGCCGTGCCCCCCGATTTAAATAGGTAGGTATGTATTTATAGGAAATTGGAATAGGTAGAAACTCTATAAATCTAATGACCTGAGGAAGGTTCGATAGTAGGTATTATATCTACATTGGTGTGACAAATAAATTAATTATTCAACTTTTAACAAAGTCAGATGCATCAGACACGCCACTGTCCAAATAGCATCCATTCCATTTTCCTCATACACGCACGCCAAAAACGGTTTAAAAATAAATAAAAATATCTACCTTACTGCGAGGGGAAAACACTTCAAACAGTTTGTACACGAATTAAAAAATAATTAGAGGTATATTTTTATGCGTCGCTTCGCAGCCCTAAAAGCGGCTTACGGCGCCGAAAGTAGAGTCTAGACTAAGTAGTTTATAATGGCATCTAAGCTCTGAACATGCTTGGAGAACACGATAAGGTGCTAGTTTGGATACCAGGGCACGAGGGCTTCATCGGCAACGAAAGGGCAGATGAGCTTGCAAGAAGGGGGTCTACAAACCATTTCCAGAACCATTTGTTGGACTCTCGCAGGGAACCATAATTATCGGCATTTAAAGCCTAAGCCAAAACCAAAAACCAACATGAGTGGAGGAAGGAGGTTGGCTTACGGCACTCTAAGTTCTTTATAGAAGGAGTAGACTCGGGCTGGACCAAAAAACTCTGAAAATTCAGCAGGAAACAACTCAGAATTAAAACTGCCAAACCGTCCTGCAGTTTGGCAGAAGAAAATGCTGTAAAACCAAGGATTGTTTAGCTGATTTTTTTTTAAATATCTGTTTAAAATGTATAGTGTTTAGACTGTAGAATGTGTGGCGAGGAAGACGATAGACTATGGAACCCTTACTGTGTGAATGTCATGTCCTTGCCAGACAAAGAATGAATTACTTTGGTAGCGGCTATCCGCAACCAAAGGAATTCAAGGTGCCTATACTTCCGCTGAGCTGGCTGCATCATCCGGTTTGTGGAAATGATGCAACGAGCTTGGGAGTAAGCATAAAGGAGAGGGCAAATGCACAAAAGATCCCACTGGGTCGAAGTGTATCCGAAATGGCTCTCACCTAGATAAGATATGCGTCGCTTCCGATTCTGATTAGTGACGCGCGCCGAGCTAACGTGTAGGAACGAATGCGAAACATACCTATAGGTACCTACCTAATGTGTTTGGGATGTAAAAAGGATAAACCGAATCACATTTTGAACACGTGCCTATATCGTTAAGTCAGTAGGATAATAAAAATAAAAAATAAACCAGGAATAAGGTCTTAGTTAGGTATTGGAACCCGTCGAGTTTGGAAGAGAGGTGAGGCACAGCATTATGTCATTCATTTCGCTTAAAACATTAACTTTAATTAAACCAAAAGGAGTAATACTCACGATAAATGTAACGATGTCTTTTAAATTTATATAAATGGTATCAAAATTTCATTTTCATATCATATATTCTATAGGTACGTAAATTTGTAAAGCCCAGCTAAATTTTAAAGGAATGTTTCAGTACATCAATTATTACTTTATAAATTACAATTGACAATGGACCCATTGTTAACAATAAAGGCACTTTTCACTTAATAATACGCCTTATTAGGTAGGTATGTATATTTGGAGTAGCCCAAATGGGGAATTACAGAAGTCCGCAGTCACAAAAGCACCACTGCTTGTTCTGTGGGTATGTATATATTGTGTTTATCTGGTGGCCGAGCATACATGGACCAGTGTGGATGGAGAGACTTGCCGGCGTGCGAGTGCGGCGCCGCCGAGCAGAATGTCGCGCACATCATCAGCGCGTGCCCTCTTACCAAGTACCTACAGCGGGCAACTGGAGGACTTGTTCACCTTGGAAAACGACGACACTATCCTATGGGTCCAGCAGATGAATATACCTAAGATTATAGGAACGATTGAATTAGCCATCATCATCATCATATGAGCCGAAAGACGTCCACTGCTGGACATAGGCCACCTAGGACATAGGACGCATGCAACGGACTCCCGGAATTAGCCATACCAATCAATATATCTGGTGGTGAGTGAGGTTGCCAGAGTACCCCAGTATGCGCTGTGTTGAGCCTTTGAAGGACCTGCATTTGCATTTTTAACATATTAAATATGTGTTAAAACATCAATCTTTGTTAAAAAAGTGCCAAAGATGGGAAATAACGCTGACGGAAGATCGTTCCGCTAAAGGGTTTGATTTTTGCTTCATCTTTGTTTTCTATTTTAGTCAAGTCCAACAAACCTTTTGCTCGTAGAAATATTGTGAGTCCAAACTTCCAGGCACGGTAAGATTCCACGCCGGTTAATTTTTCAATATTTTCATTTTTAGATCTTGACATTTTTCCGACTTTTGTATTTTCATGGAAATTTTACGATGTTATTATATTTTTATTATTTTACTATTTTGTGATTATTTTTAAATGTTAAAGCCCATAACCTGTGGGTAACTGATCATTAAAACAGTTTAATCACGAAACTAAGTATTCCTTTTATTGTATATTAAAGATATTAATTCAATGACATAGTATTTGTCAACAACAGTTTTTAACTAGCGTCCAAAGACAAAACCTGTCTAAGTAGGTTCACTGCAACACTAGATGGTCGCCAACAAGCACCTCCGACCGGAGCGACCTTGGTTGACACCTACCGTGTAGACAGTTGTTTGCAGCAAAATTTCATACTACAACGGTCGGTGCCGACCAAGGTCGCTCGGTCGGAGGAGCTTGTTGACGACCGTCTAGCAGACATTTAACTCTACACCGTCAAAAAATATCGATAAGACTCTGGTAATACTTATACAATTATATGCCATACGTGTTTGGGATTGGGCATACAAATACTAATTCGTTTAGTTTATTTAATTCATTAACGATTTTCATTGTGTTTGAATGTAAAATAATAATTAATAACATAAGTCAAACAATTAAATTATAATAACTAGTCAAACAATAAAATTACAATAAAAAGTCACACAATTAAATCACAATAAGATACTCCGTAATATGTCCAATAATAAAAATAGCCAATGATAATAAAATTCAATAACAGTAAAATGTAACAAATAAAAATAATAGTAGTCAAAAATCATTTATGTCATAACAGCATTGCAAGCAATTGGAAAATATTTGACAATTGTTGCACGGTCTTTTTGGCACCTATTGAATAGAGTGCGCACGAGAAGTACAAAACCGTGTCCAATTCACCATTTTAAGTCAGATAGAACCCAAGGTCTGGGGATTGAGAACTGCAAGGGTGCAAGGTGGCCATTTTTCAACAAAAAAAAAACAATTTTACCCAAAGACACCTACATATATCCCACTCGTACCTACAGTATCATAAATAATACCTACAGCTGAAGTAACACAATTGGCTACTTTCCTTAAAAAAAAATAGTCCGTCAGTTAGATTATAACAAAATATTGGACACGTATTTTTTGTTTGTCAATTAAACAAAAAAATATGAAGATACAGTCCGTTAAAGTTCCGCGTGACGTCACATTATGGTACACTTTTTAGCTACCTAATTGTGTACCTAAATTATACAATACTTTTCCTACGAGACAACTGAAATAATTAAACAAACTTGGTATGTATGGAAAATCTAAGCCCTGCTGAAACGAAGTACAAGAAGTGCCGGCTCAACGTCGTTGATGTCTCTTCTACTCGTACTGTAGCTGGTCGATCAAATTTATTTTAGTTCAGTAAAGGTGCCACGCGATTGGTCGAATTTATTTTAGTTGTCTAAACAGTTGTGCTTTTTTTCAGTTGAGTTGGGAGCTCCATAGAAGAAAAGTATGTGATTATAGTTTGGTGTACGAAGTCTTAATTCAAAAGTGGACGAGTATTAAAAACACAATTCTTAATTAAATCTATTCAATAATAGTATTTTATATAATCGTCACACAGTGGCTCTTAAAGTCGAGTACCGTGTTTAGGCCACGAGGCTTGCCGAGTGGCCTAATAAGTAAGGTACGAGAATTTAAGAGCTAATTGTGTAACTATTGTATACAATACTTTTTATATGAGTCAACAGAAATAATTAAACAGACTTGGTATCTAATGAAAAATATCTAAGCCCTGCTGAAACGAAGTGCAAGTCAGAGGTGCGCCGCGTCGTTGATGTATTTTGTATTGGAATCAACGCGACGTCCTATTGGTCAAATTCATTATAGTTCAGTAAAGGCGCCACGTGATTGGACGAATTTATTTTAGTTGTCTAAAGCGTTGTCTTATAATTATTATAGTTTAGTTGGGAGCTCCATAGAAAAAAAGTATGTGGTTTTAGTTTAGTGTACGAAGTATTAATTCAAACATTAAAGTCGACGAATATAAAAAAATATTGAATAGGTATAGGTACCCCTAAATTTTGGCCTTCTTAGGAGTATGAAAATTAATTATTGCTACAAAACAAAAATTATTTTAAAATTTAGAATAACATTTCGTAAAAGTTATAGCTTTTGTATTTCTTTATGTGTTACTAGAATTGGAGATTTTAATGTTTATTTTAGTTTTTAAATTTGAAAAAAAAGTGAGATTCTTTATATCAGCCTGTCTCATAATATTTCTGCCTAAATCAGTTCTTTATTCAATCATTTTTTTTCGACGTCAGCTCAATGAAGTCACGTAAATATAAATAAAAACATTTTAAATATCAGTCCACCTAGTTATTTATCTGTATATAGTTGTTTTTTGATATATAGCGCAACCGTATCTTGCTCAGGCTATAACTGCAATTTTTTAAAGGTGGTAAATTATTAGGAGCCGGGCCTTCCTTGCCTCTTCGTGCCCCTTCCTTAAGAAAGGTAACAAAATATAGGCATTGTGCTCCGCGATCCACAAGACAACTACAATCGTTCCCTATATTCAATTTGGAGTAAGAACTATCCCGGGATTGTTGTAACGGTGGAAATAAATAAATAGGTAAATAACTTTCGGGAAAGGTAGGTATAGTTTATTCAAATGCTGATATAAAAATCTTATTTTATAGGCTAAGAAATGATTCATTTAATTTTCTTAACCAAAAGTTGAACGTACGTTTTGATTCCCAATACGATTATTTTGGAGTTTGTTTAACTATGAAAAGCCATTGTTCAACAAAGAACCTGTGCGCAGAAAATGACCGAATAAAATTAAGTAGGTAACCTGTTCAACTTTTGTCTTTTTCCAATAAGTGAACGCTCGGTTGATTTTGGTTCGTTCACTTCATAGCTATCGTGTCCATAATATGAACTAACTAAATTTTATCGTTTAAGTTTTAGACAGTGGTTAGTAAAATGGACATCTTAATAACAAAGACACGTATTAAATTTCGCCAAAGAACCAAAATATCGTTTTCATTTCAATGCTACATCAATGATTAATTGTTTTAATTATTAACATGTATATATATATCTCCTACGTGGTCTACCGCGACGCCGCGTTCTGTTCTGCACCACGTAGGAGATGGCGAGACGAGCTTGACGACTTCCATCAAGACTGGTGGGAGGCTGCCCAGGACAGGGATATGTGGAAGAAAAGGAGGGAGGCCTTTGCCCAACAGTGGGACACTTAAGGCTCTTAATAATAATAATAAATAATATATATATAGGATACTGGTATTCACAGTTGATATTACTTTTAATTTGAATCATTCTTGCCAAGCTAATATTTAATGTAAAACTTTCAGACTTTTATTTATTTATTTGACAGTAAGTTGTACCTACTAAGAATTTAAGCCTAGTTTAAATATCATGTAAGTTTAACTTTTTAGTGTAATTTAATTTTGTCCTCGATTGAGTCAATTGATAATTTCGTAACTGTATATTTTCTCGAATCTCGAAGTAATATTTATGTAATTGTTTTACTCGTATTTCAACAGCAGAACAAGGATATAAATAGTGCATTAATCAGATATTACTGCAATGTATTTAAATAGGTACGCAGTGTAATTTTACATCTATCATAAAAATATTAAGCTTAGTTTATCGGTACACTAAACTTATCGAGTTGGGTAATATTAAGTAGGTTAGGCTATCAGGTAAAGCATTTTTTCCCGATTTCAAGCTTAAATACAAAAAAATGATTCACCTAGGTATTACGTTAATGTCTCAAATCAGAAGCCTAGACGTTATAAAAAACTTGCAATAAAATAGAAAAGTCAAAGCGGATGAATAAGTAAATTGATTAGCTAATTTTAGTACCAACACTCAGCAAATTGGTTACTCGGCATTTTTCAGTCATAGGTAATACCAAACGTCAGGTGAGGAAAGTGCATTTAAAACGGTAATCGCAAGAAGTAGGTACCTAATAGTCTTATAACATAACGTACCCATACTACTCGTATCTATACTAATATTACAAAGAGGAAAAGTCTGTGAGATTAGTAGTTTTGTAAGTTTGTATGTTTTGAATAATCTACGGAACGGCTTATCCGATTTCAAAAATTCTTTTCACTTGCGTAGATTGGACTATTCTATCCCGCGGGTTTGCCTGCGTTCTTTGCAATACGCGGGCGAAGCCGCGCGAGCACCTAGTCTGACATAATCGTAACGTTCAGTTTAATCAATAGGTGTAATGTCTTTTGTTTCGAGAATTATAAATAATACCATTCGTAATTGTGGTAACTTGTTGTAAAAACATAGACCAATGTTCGGTATGTAAATAGGTAGTTAGGTACAGTCACAGACTTTAATAGTTAAGCCATTTAGAGCTCACTTTATTCTGGACACTTCATAGCTTCATAGAACACCAAAATTAGTTGACACCTAAATGGCTCAGCAATTAAAGTCCTTGACCGTACATTAGCTGTTGTGAGTCGACGTGAAAAGAACATCTTTAACGGGATCACACCATTTGAGGGTTTTTTTGGCGTTAGCTTAATTTAATAATTACTGACACAATGCACAGGAGTTAGTGGACTTGAAAGGTTATAATGCTATAACCAATTTAACTCGGTAAGTATCTTTGTATTGCCAAACTTTATTAGCAGGCAATTGATTGTATACTTACGGACAAAAAAATCGACTTAAACATTATTCTGGTTTCAATGTACAATATCTCTGAAACTTATATTACAAATCATAAACTCATAAAAAATGTTACTTGAGTCGATTTTTTTGTCCGTAAGTGTACAGCGAAAATACCATCCACCTAAACGTCACGTCACAATATATTATCATTAGGATTTTTAATTTTATTTCAAAATACGTTACACAATATCTAGAAAAAGATATACAAATATAAACTACACAATTTTTGATTACACCTATTACCGATTTTCTTAAAATTGGGCTACCTACTAATTCGTCTTATTTGTTTTAAATCAGAATAACGACGCGTTAAGCCACTAAACGGCAAATTAAAAGAGTTGTTTACAAGAACTTAATTAACCATCCTACAAAAATCAATTACCTATCTAATTAAAGTAATTTTACGCTTTAATCAACTTACTGTGTCGTAAACCAACACGAGTTGATTAAAGCGCGGACGCGTGCGCACATTGTACTAGATTTCGAAGTTAAAATGATCAATTTCAATTACTAGTGTGCTATTAAATTGTAACAACTCTGATTTAGCACCAGACTAAGCCAGATGGGTGAGTTGTCACTATCAAGAAGAAAAAGGTTATAAATGTATGAATGTGGTGGAGACGGGTGAGTCCTTTTCCTTTCATCTGCGCGCCCGCAGGAGTTAAAGGTCGGTGTTAACAATGCTTACCAACTGGCCTGCCGCAGACCAGTGTAAGCCAGACCTCCAATTATACAGTTGTAAGGAAACTCGAGTTCAAGATATAGTAGTGTGAGTGGTGACGTGGGTCAAGATAGGTTATGAATAGTAAGTATGGCTGGCCGGCGGGCGCGCACGAGCGGCACAAAGCGCCGTCGGCACCCAGAGAACTATCGGCGCATCCGCCTGGCCACAAAGCCCCACAATAAACTTTTACAGCGCACATAAAACCCTGACTTTTTAACCCAAGTTATTTGAATTAATATCAATTCGGAGTTCCTCAATGGGCTTTACTCGTCAAACTTTAAAGTTTTATGACAACCTCAGAATTGAGGAATAAAATTTAATTGAAATGTAGCCCCCAAAAAAGTGTGATTGTGGTTATCAGCTTCCGAATTTGAATATTTACATTGAATATTTTAATAACGAAATTGATGGAATGGTTGTCAAGATGTTTTATTCACCGTTACCATTGGTATTTAGGTCGCAGCGTATATTAAAAATATTGCTGTACCTACTTTCATAAACTCATGTAAATTCAAAGAAAAAATCCTCATGACTAAAGCATACAAATGGGTACGCATAACCAAGCATAACTTATACGGAGACGAGTGCCTCAGGTGGACACACATCATATGTTGACTTGAATCCATAATCGTCAAGCAGGAAATAAAAAACCCAGCAGTAGCAGAAAAATATTGATTCACAATCAAAGCGAAACCTTGTTGATCATGTCTTTCGGTTGTTTGATGTTCTATTGTTTGAGCAACATATCAAGGTTGATGGTTGTATACATGTCAAGTGATAATGAAAATTCAAGTTTGAAGAAACGATGACGCAAGACCATTAAATAAAATACCGAGTTTCGGTTTGCATAGGCCGCGGCCTTCATTACTCGTATTGCAAACTTTGAAATTGGAAATGCCAATACAGCGTTGTTTCGACTCTTGAATTTCGGCCGGTCTTGCATTTGATAATTAGCACCTCCGCTCATTGTCGGCGGACAATTGCGATATGAATGCGCGTCTACATAAAGCCTCACGTTTATCGACGGCAATGCCATAAACATCCAATCACGCCCGGCACCATCAGTGCCACTCGTTGTTATCTTTGATATTTTATAGGATCTGTAAAACGCCGGCTCTGCAAGGCATTGACATTCCGAGGGTCCGCCGGTGGAGCTACGGACTTGTAAAGGCCGCGATGTACCCACGTTCACCGAACTGGCGAGAAACTTATGCGACATCACCACTATAGGCACTAACTTAAGTAAAAATGTCTTTATCATTATATAGCAAATAGGTACATCCTAGCTTTTTACTCTTGTAGTTAAATTTCATTCCTTATTAAAATTCATCATGTGAAAAACTTTTCTCCGGGTTTTTACAATGTTCAGGCCGCTTTTAAAGGTTTCGAGGTAGATAAGCATTTTGCGTTACAATATAAAATGTCTGATGTCAACTTTTAGAGGGCACGTTGCAGACGTTTTTAGGGTTCCGTACCTCAAAAGGAAAAAACGAAACCCTTAAGATCACTCGTGCGTCTGTCTGTCCGTCTGTCACAACCGATTTGCTCCGAAACTACTGGACCGATCGAGTTGAAATTTGGTAAAAATATGTAAATTGGTGACCCAAAGATGGACGCGTAAAGTAAATTAATGAATTCTGAACAAGGGGGTCACTTTTGGGGGGTAAACTGGAAAATTAAAAAAACAAGTTTTGCAAACTGTATTGTGTGACACATCAAATGAAAAGGGTTGTTGCAAGCATCATAGATTTTTTTAAAATAATTTTAGCAAAAACAGATTCAAAGTTATTTAGGAAAAAAGACGAAAATTGACCATTTCTCCCCCTTATCTCAGAAACTACTAGGCTTAAAATTCTGAAAAAAATATGGAGAATAGTTCCTTGCCTAAAGATTACAGGAAAACCTATAAGAAGTTTGTTTATTCAAAGCAACGGGAGAGTTCTCAATATTTTACGGAACCCTCAACATGCGAGTTGAACAGTTGATCAGTTTTTAAACATCACAGCTGTGATATCGCCGATTGTGTCTCATTTCTATGTTAACACGATGTTATGCGGACCTACCTATACTTTAATGTATTTCAAAGATCAACATTTAAAGATCTCCCATAACAATATCACCATGTCACAGAACTGAAACTCAATTAGTATTTAGGTACCTACTCCTGGCGATATCATCAGATCATCACATTAAAATCCAGAATCACGGGCCTTTTAACCTCTTTTTCGATTCGTATTTTCTCAAATGTTGCTTATAGCCTGGCTCAATTTTTGTCATAGACTCAAGCCTCAAGCCTAATGGTATATCTTGTATTTTATTGCACTACACTATAGATCAATGAGGCGCAGGCGCGGCGTTGGGTAAAGAACGTTATTACACGTAATTAAAAGGCGATAACAGAATTTATGTTCCAAGCACGCTTTGTATATATAATGTATCGACGTAAACAGAGTTAGATTTAAGAGTCTAACACTCGTCTTACCATTAAAAAGAAAATGTTCGCAATCCGTCTATACGACTCGAGTTTAATACTTATTTATACGCGTAGTCGTAAAACGATGAATAATGACGTTGCATACAGAGCTAGGCTGGCATTTACAAGGATTACCGACCAACTTACCAGTGTAAGTCTGACCTCCAGTCACGTGTAGTTATTACGAATGTATGGCTCATGTTATACTAGTCAGCGTGGTGGAGAGTCAAGATAGGTCGTGAATCGTAGCTTGCCTGTAATTACCGGCTTTATACGCAAGTCCGCTTTCTCGTTGTTGAAAACTTTAGATGTATCCGCGGTATTGTGGGTGTATGGGACTTAAAGTAAATTACACTAGCTTCGGGGGCGCCATTCGGGTTTGTCATTCGATAGCTCGAGACGTCGCCGATCTTTAGAAACTTGCCTAATCGTATCTATACGGCTATGTTATGCAAAAAGCTGGTTATTGAACCTTGTACTGTACAAGGCGTGAAATGACTACAAAGAGCAACCAGGAGAGCCGACCTCATATAGACATGGAATTTCCATATGTCCACACCAATTTCAAAAGATTTAATGCCTTTCAAAAACTACATGTTTCAGGTCGCCAGCAATATCGCCACTTTACAAAATTGTCCTTCTCGTGGCGATGTTCCAAGCGGTCTTTGAAACAAGTCGAATCTAGCCCCAGGTTTCATGGCAAATAAATGTTAAAATTCAATGGAGCCGAGCGTGCTTGTTCAGTTCGTCGTCGAGTCTCAAACATAAATTAATTTTGCTTTAGTAAAATGTAAACAAATACATATCCGGTTATTGTTTAAAAAAGCGCCATAGCCCAAGGCGGGCATTTTAAGATCATAGGGGAGCGGGGGGTTTTAATTTGGCTGGTTTTACAGGTCAAAATTACAAACGCTATGTAGGTATACCTTACTATATTCGGTTATACAAGTACCTACAAAGTAAAATTTTGAATCCAGCTTCCATAGGACATTTTTTATTATTCTTCTATGCTTATTTTGCTGATACGTTTATATATAGGTACGTATTTTGCTATGCAAACATCAGTTCAATGATACCTATTCTAATGAAGAAAGGACTCTCTCAGATTAGACATCAACGCGTTGCTATGCAAACATCAGTTTAATGGTACCCTATTCTATGAAGAAAGGACTCTCTCAGATTAGACATCAACGCGCGGTTAAAGTTTTGAAATGGTAGATTAATTATTTTACGAAAAGCCTTGTTATTTTTTAAACAAAAAATAGATTATGAGACCATTGTCACTTTCTAAGGTTGCGGCATGGATGCTAGCGGGCAGCGCGGCGGCGAGCGGACGTTCAAAGATTGAACTCGATCAAATGTATGAAACGTCTGCCTGTAACAAATGCTTTATGAGGCTTTGCCTTGGTCCTTTATCACAGATAAACAGACCTTCTGAGGTATAACGTTATCAGTCTACTACGAACTACGTACATATGTTAGCTTAGCACTGAATCAACAAAGTAAATAACAGGGCAAAAGTGTAACTTTGCAGTTAGCGAATAGTACATGCAATAAATATTTGAATAACTTTATTATAGCCAGTGTTTGTGTCACTCAACTTAAGAGCCACAAACAAATCGCCAGTTAATATCATCGCCACTATTGGTTTGGTCTTCATTAAAAGTCGAATTCCAACGCCCATTCTGGGCCGCCAATACATTGGTTTTCATAACAGAAGGGGACATCTCTAGGATATCGTTTTTTTATTTATTTATAAATATAACATCGAATATGTAGTACCCATAATACAATACCCATAATTGAGTAAACTTTGAGCCTACGATTTGTGTAAGGTTGTTTCTCTATATGATTTTGAAAGGCAGAGACACGAACATGGAGATATCCTTTGTACTCCAGGCAAAATACGGTTTCGAAAAACATTAATTAATGCTTAAATTAAGCATTCATTGTCTTTTTTGTTTGATTGATATTTAATATTTTAAAGCAAATGTAAATGAACCAAAATAAAGATTAAAACATTTATTAATATTTATTCCGACTTTTCAGGAGCTAATTAAATTATGATTTTTTTGATGTCTGATTTTTTGTTGCATTTTGCCTCTAGGTAGCTATTTAATTGATAATATATCCGTTACATTAAAAAAATCTGCTATTATAAATTATTTCCAAGTTTAAATTTTTCCCACACAAGTTGTCAGTTCATTGCCTGGACTATCGTGCCAGGGACATATCACGTCGAATACCGATCCTGTTCTCACAACGAAAAACAAGGGCATAATCAAAAAAAAAATTGGTACAGTAAAGGAAGTTGGTACTCGTACCATTTTCGATCTTGTCGCGATGACAATAAGGGATAAGAAGATACGTGTTTCTATTTCCTAAATCCATTCACCGCCACTGACTTGAACTCCTTCGTCATCGTTGCCAACCTCACCCACCTGCCACCGACTTCATACGAAGTCCAAAAACAAGAGATTTAAGACTTGCGTGCCGATTATTTCTGCGGCAGCGAATTGGTTAAATAATAATAATTCATTTATTTAAAACGTATTTTACACACTTAAGACTAAAATATAACATTAAAGGATAAATTTAACAAGGGCCTGATAGGATACCCTGTGTTTCAGGCAATAAGACGGACCCGTATTAACTATTTTTAAACATAAACTTGCAAACTATAAAAATATGGTTTTACATACAGTACTAAACTTAACAACTATACAAAGTACATAAATAGATCGAGAATCATTTTAGAACAATAAATAGGTTCTCTGTGTCTTTGCACGGCACTTTTTGAAGGGCATCTCGGAGATTTATCTTACATTTAGCATCGCTGAGTCTAGATCTAACTTAGCATTTAACCTGTTGTAAAGAAACGGACCTAAAAACGTAAAATCTGGATAGCATCTGACCAGTCGAAAACCAAATTAAGTATAAAAATCGTACTGGATGGTGCGTTGAACCGACGTAGCGGGTGCTAATGAGAACAACAAACAGCGAGAGATCGTGAGCCAAACTTGAGTAAAATAAAATATCCGGCTTATTTGCCACCGGTTATTTCGTAATGCGAGTGGATGGATACCAGGTTTGTGGCTAAATTAGGTACAGAGTGGGTTTCTGTATTGACTTTGAGCGTAGGTATAAGGTCCACCGGGGCAAAAGCGTTACTGATTTTGGAAAGTCTTTTTCAACCTCCATTTATTAAAAAAATATTAGCTAAATGTATTGAAATATTTTTACGTGGTATGTTTCATGCAACTCTTCATTAATCAATTTCTCGAGTCAATTTCTTTGCTACATCATATCAGGGTGGCAGCTTTTAAAAAAATGGTATCGCCCAAGGGCACGGGTTCACACTTTCTGTTCAAAATCGTCTGCACATGCATAGCGAACGCTCGAAAATGACCCTAGAGGTGTATACCCGTACCCTTGGGCGATAGTACAGTTCCCATATGAGAAAATGCGTCTTTTTCGATAAGCTTCTAAACCTTTAAAGTGGCCGTATTGGTAATATCTTCTAGTATATTTACTATTATCGCAAATGCCAAAAAACGTTACAGAATAAACTGAGATAGAAATTGATAAAATTGGGCATAAAATGCGTCAGTAATTTTGTACCCGCATTTTCCAACCGCTAATTGCAGAAGTCGTATATTTTTTATTTTCTGTTAATCTGGTGTGAACAGAATCAAATGAATGGCAGAAAGTATCTACATATATGCGTGTTAAAAAAAGGTAACTAATACAGGATGATATGAAAGAATATAATGATACAAGCTTTCGCAAATTTACCTATTACACTGTATTTTTTTTATTGTATGAGAAAAAGATTAATTTTGCGTACTTAATTGTTATACTGAGCGATTTTCAGATAATGTGCAGTTGGAGCTATTTTGATTTCAAAATATATCTACACATTAAGGAAAAGGTTTTCGAGTATTGAAACTGGGGTAATTACCCCATAGGTACTGACGCATTTTGACAAGATTGAAAAATCTAAAACACATATTTTATATGAGAATATTTCTTAAAATATTGCAATTTTATTAAAAATAATAATAGCCCGTCCGTATAAACCACCAACTCACGATGATTGCGTTTATTATTAAAACATCACGTTAGCATAACGAAAAATCACGATCAAAACGGATTTGTTCACCTAGTACGGATGGGCACTAGCGAATGCAATTACCGGTAAATTTACCGGTAATTTACCGTCTTTCCATACTAATATTCGGTAAATTACCGGTAAATGCATTCCCGGCAATGGGCACCGCGATGGTCTGCTAAGGCAGTGAATTTCAAAATGGCCAATGGTTTGAATACGATCCTTTAAAGCGCCCTCTATGTTATTTCATATCGTCAAAGTAGTTTAAATGAACATCACTAGAGGGGAGGAGTGGTTGAAGTTTACATTTTCCCAAAGACGCTTTTGCCCCGGTTGACCTAAAGCCTTTTATCTAGTTATCAATAGTGAGGCAACTGCAACATTTATTAGGAAAATGCTTGTCTTTCTTAATTTTTGGTACTTTAAAGACTTGATACTAATTTTGGCCTAATACGTTAGTCTAAACATTAAGTCAACATAACTCGAATCACGAGAAATTAAGCTTACCTACCTATAACATATCCGAAGTAAATATAACGTCATCTTATGCGTCAGTCTGAGACATACCAACATTTTGCATTAGATAGTCACGGACTTTAATCGTTGAGCCATTTAGAGCTCACTTTTTACTGGATATTCATAGCTTAACTAATAAAAACCAAAATTAGTGGACACCCAAATGGCTCAGGGATTAAAGTCTGTGACTGTACCTACAATTTGATCTCAATGTGTCCCGCGTGCTTATTCTAACACGGCACAATGAAATCAATTTTGAATTGAAAATGTTTAGATATATAGAAATAGTCTTCGGTGACCGTTGCACTAAATACGACTAAGTATGTAATTAAATCCAGAAGTTCCGGTACGCACCAAATTTACACAGATCCACTAACTACCCAAAACTAAATACTAACTAATCTTAGTAGACATCCATGAGCATAAGGAACTGTGTCTATCTATCCACATCCTTGGTACTATAATGTCACGATTATGATGCAGATACTGCAGTAAGTACCTAGAGCAGAACAGTCTAAGAAGGGAGCAACCAAGTCTCAACTCACAAAGTTAGCGAAATAGACAGTTAAATTACTCCGTCTTAAAATAATATATATTATTTTAAGAAGGAACTAAATGGCACATAATAGTATATTTTGCCAGAAGTACGGTAAGATTTGATTTACGAACGAGAGGCTATTAGAAGCCCGAAGCCGAAGGCGGAGGGTTTTGATGACTCGAGTTTGTCTTACGTGTCCCATACAATGTTTCACATCACAAACGAAATTATTACTAATAGCAATAACAACTACAAAATGACAGTCGTCCATTTTGTTGAATTTGACGTGAGGCGCGTAAAGAAAAGACCCTTCGGCATGTAGCCACGATTTAAAATCACATTTAAAAATATTTTTCATCACATTTGCTCGTAAAGGGCTTCATAACGCGCAGGCATACAGAGCTACAATAGCCTTTATTACGCTCATGGGCGCCATAAAACCCATTAGGTTTTTTCTTAAATTGTATCTGTCACTCTTACGTCAGTTATAAAGCAAGGAGGTTTTAACTCAAACACGATGTTTGAAAACGTATTTATAAATATATATGTAAAGGTAAGAACACGAATAAAATATGATGAATGAATGAAAGATTTAGTGTCCGTGTAAAATATTTTTGACTGTGATTTTAAATCGTGGCTGTATGCCGAAGGGTCTTTGCTCTTAGCGCCTCACATCAAATTCAACAAAATGGTCGACTGACATTTTTTAGTTTTTATTACGATTAGTAACAATTTAGTTAAAAATTTATGGGTTTCCTTGCAAATGTGATGAAAAACATTGTACGCGACCGTACGGTAAGATTGTTACAAACTCGAGTCATCAAAGCCGGAGGGCTTCTAATAGACTTTCGTTCGTAATTCATACCTTACCGTACTTGTAACACAATGTACCCGCAAAGACCCTTCGGCCACGATTTAAAATCAGTCAAAAATATTTTACACGGACACTAAATTGTTACATTTTAATTTTTTAATATTTATTAAATCATTCTGTTAATAATTTTTTCATATTAGTCTTTGCTTTATAACTGACGCAAGAGTGACAGATACAATTTAAGAAAAAAAACCATTACGCCCGTGGGCATAATTTAGGTAATTATAGCTCTGTATGCCTGCACGTTATAAAGCCCTTTACGAGCAAGGGTAACGAAAATAATATGTTCACCTCAGCAGTGTTCTCATGCGCACGTAAAAGGAATTGTTTGGCTCTTTGAAGAATAATTAACAGGTGCCCTTGTCCCGTGATTTAATATTTTTATAATTTAATTTCAGCACGTTCAATCTTGATGTGTCCACGAATCATTAGCTACGATAGATGAGACCGAATGACTGTAGCCATATTTTTGAAAAAAGGTATTTCAACTCTTTCAAGGGTGTGAGATCGCGTACATATTTTATTTAACAAGAATTTGTCGTCGTATTTTTAAATATCTTTTGAGACCTTGCACATTTAACTAGCATTTGTTGTTAGATACCGGCTGAGTGATCAGCATGTATCTGCGAAGAAATTCAAAGGTGTATGTGAAATCCGCACTGGGTCAGATGGGGCTTGGGGTTTACATCATTCCTTCATCATTGGCAGGGAACCTGTGCCCAGCCAGCAGTGGCAATTTTATACTTTAGGCTAATGATTCTGGTTTCTTATATTTTCTATGGAGCGAACTTTATGTCAACCAAACGCGTGATTAACTACGAGTATTTAGTAGTTTTTTCCAGATAATATTTTGAACTAGGAAAACATCACCTACCTAATTAATTGGTTTCAAGATTAGGTACCTACATTAAGTTCGTTTTATTATTTATTTTATGTATCATTTAGAAAAGAAAATCCACGCAGTACCAACCAAGCCAGCAGTGATTATGATAATTCCTTGCAGTTCGTAGAAAAATGTTACTCTGAATGTTTTCTGTTTTTTTAAAGCAGATTTTTTTGATTTATGATTAGACTATTGTATAAAAACGATGTACAAGCAGATTAAAAAGTTTTCTAACAGCATCTACAAAAATAAATTTTACGTACGAAACTAAAATTTCATCGAATGTTTCATTTGGTCTAATCCACTTTTTGTCATCCTTTCAGAGCCTATCTACATCGTCTACCTAATTATCCGTCTTTGTAGGTATTTTGTCCGGTAGGTACGTTGAACGGTCCACTACTTACCCGTGGTACTACTGATGATACTACTGGTATGTACTGGTAGTACCAGGGGGATTATTTTTTGCCCGTAGTACTACTATCCTGTCGGGTTACTACCTTGGAAAAAAAGTCAAGGTTCTCCTATTAATGTATGGTCTCCTGGTATTTCGACAGTTTTGACGGAGCCCCGCAGAGCGGGGCTCCTATTTCTGGTCTTTTTGCCCTTCGGGCATCTGAAGATACCTACCTAACGAACCTAACCTACCCAATTATACCTAACCAGGGGTAATGCAAAGTTTCCCGTGGTACTACCAGTAGTATCATCGGTAGTACCACGGGTAAGTAGTGCTTTATCAAATGATATTTCGTACATAAGTTTTTGAAAAAGCCCAGTGGTACGAGCCGGGATTCAAACCCACGACCTCTAAGATTGAAAGTCGCGTCTTACCGCTGGACTATGCAGAGGCCCAAAAAGTCAAAGTTTAGTGAAGGAGTCCGAGCGATATTGGTAATACACAGTGTAGGCAATTAGGCATAAAATATTAGGATGAAAAAGTAATGGCAATCGCTAGCTGCAGGTCCGGCACAATCTAAGCCAAAGAAATAGGAAACCATCCACACGACAAAAAGAAGTAATGAAACGTATAACACCATACAATTTTAATTTGTCTTTGTTCCAGCAATATGGCTGCATCCCACATCCTGAGCGCGGTGGAGCCGAGCGTCGGCGGCGGCGCGCGCGGCGGCCGCGAGCGTGAGGTGTCCATCGCGCTCGACGACCGCGAGCTGTGGGTGCGGTTCCAGACGCTCACCAACGAGATGATCGTCACCAAGAATGGACGGTGAGTAGACGTCACTAGAGACTAAGTCTTGGGTTTTCCAGCAACATGGCTGCCTCCCACATCCTGAGCGCGGTGAAGCCGAGCGTTGGGGGCTTCACCGCGCGCTGTGGGTGCGGTTCCAGACGCTCACCAACGAGATGATCGTCACCAAGAATGGACGGTGAGTAGACGTCACTAGAGACTAAGTCTTGGGTTTTCCAGCAACATGGCTGCCTCCCACATCCTGAGCGCGGTGAAGCCGAGCGTTGGGGGCTTCACCGCGCGCTGTGGGTGCGGTTCCAGACGCTCACCAACGAGATGATCGTCACCAAGAATGGACGGTGAGTAGACGTCAATGGAGACCAGCCTTGGGTTTTCCAGCAACATGGCTGCCTCCCACATCCTTAGCGCGATGGAGCGGACCGTCGCGTCGGCGGCGGCGCGCGCGGCGGCCGCGAGGGCGAGGTGTCCGTCGCGCTTGACGATCGGGAGCTGTGGATGCCCTTCCAGACGATCAAACCACGACCACTCTGTGAATAGTGAACGACTGAAGAGAGACATCATACATATAGGAGAAAGGCGGGTACATAAGGCAACTGGTTTGTTTTTGCGCCTCCTTCAGACATTAACATTACATTACTAACGGCATGGCTATCATCAAGATGGTACAAGTCGGTACCTAGTTACGTAACACTTAGTGATCGACGGGTGATTTCACTGACGAGATGATCGTCACAAATAATGCACGATGAATTTATATCTAAACATGTCACTAATCATACCCTGCCTATCCTTAACCTTAAACTAATTTGAAATCGATTAAATTGAGACAAAAATAATTATCAAACGTCTCAGTGATTATGATCCTGCACCATTACAGTTTCAGTTTGGCGCAATAATAATAAACCATTTATGTTAGGCAACTAAGGCCCATAGTTACAAATACCTTAAAAACTAACATACATACAATTGTTAAATTAAAAACGAAGTATTATTTACAATGGTTGACTGGTAGAGAATGACTTAAGGTATTAAGTCTGCCAATTGTATTTTTTTGTATGTATATTGTACATTAAATTTTAAATAAATAAATGACAGTAATTTTGAAAAGTACTTTTTTAATAATGGGTACAATAGTTCAGTCTCCTTTCCAAGAAAAACAGCTGGCTTACTTACGAATCGTTATACCTGCATAATTATTCACATTTTATTCCTCATTGTTTGTAAATATTTATGCATGTTATAAAAATATGATTTACTCACTAGTCATTCAAAATACCGTAGTTAATGGCCGCAACATAGTTTCATAGCAAAGTAGGTCCTTAGCCAACAATAAAGTACTACACGATGCGAATAAAGCTAAGATATAATGTTTAGTAATTACACCCAGTGTATAATCAGGTGGGCCATCAAAGTTACTGAGAGGTCATAAACTTCGTGTAAGGGAACATTAATCAACTGACGTACGAACTGTTATGGGGCACCGCGTGTAATTTGTTGGTAAAACACGTAATTAAATAGGTCATTTTATATTCGAGGTCGAAATATAAAGCTTAAGTACTCGGGTCTGATTCTGCTTGCTTCGTGATTTCACAAATGAATTATGTGTATATTCAGCTTTACATTTATAAACATATTCAATTTTATTGTTAGTTTAATATCCCATATTTGAAGCACTCCCTCGTATCAAGCACACATAAACTTGCATCGTGCCGTAAAATTTACCAAACGCAACGCATTTATGGGTTCCATAGAGCTGTGGCCCACGATTATACGGGTGCTGTTTGTGGGGTTAGGTCTGTTCATGATTACAAGGACTACAACACTACAAGTAACTTCATTCATAATAGTGTTCTGCGGAATTCACATGAGCACTTTAACTTTGTTCTCATCTGATTTTATTATTTAGATTTTGACGATCACAGACCATAAGATACACACACTGAACTGAACTGTAGACTAACATAAGTGCAATAAATGATTTAATTTGATTTGATACATTCCTGAGGATAATTTTAAGGAGGATTAAGTATTGTTGACGCTTGGAAATGGAGACCCTACCGGTAGTTATAGTTACCTACATCTGTTAGTATATTTGGTTTGGTTAATGATTTGCTTTGGTACCTACGGTTGTCTTAGTGACAGAAGAAGATGTCCCTAGAATATAGCTTTTCAATCATGACTCTGACTTCGAAAGATGGCTACATGAAAGCGGGGATATCTCTGTGGCATGCCGGGAACGTCACATTTTGAATCTAGAATCGAGCCCTGATCTGAGTTGAGTCTACAAATGGTGTGGAAACTCGTTTGAAGTGAAGACCGCTGAAAAACTACACAGTCTTGTATGTATACGTAACGAGTCATAGCTTACGAAGACCCGTATAGAAAACCCATACCGATACTGACTTTTTTCTATTTTTTTTAAATGCGTTGTGCTCTAGGTTAATAAGGATTTCTAGAATCACCACCCGATTGCCCGAAACACTGCAGTACCTAAGGTGTAAAATATTTATGAATAATCTTCTGGCAATGTAAAATTTATTTTATCCAGGAAATATTTATAATCTGCATGTGTGAATATTTTATATTTAAGGTAGTTAGTTCGGTGTACCTATCCGAGTGAAGCAATAGGTGGCTTTTACACGGTGAAGTATTACCGTGATATTGTTCTAGCTGTCTCTACCTATAACATGCAATGAGATAGAGACAGCGCGTGGATCGCGTGATAATTTATTTATTAAACACATGTTATCATGACATTAACGTAAAATAAAACCAATGCGTCATGGAACTAGACTAAACAAGACTTAAACACATACTTATAATTACATTGGTAGTATTGGTACAGTTGATTGCCTGTCATCCATCTCCTCAAAGAAGCTCAGACATTCACTGCACACATACAAACACGCAAGTGTCACACTCCGGTGCTGATGCCAAGAGCGCGTTGAGTTGTGAGAGAGCGGGGATCAGCGGCGAGTTCCTGCGTGACCGTCCATCAAAATCTGATTGTACGGGAAGTTTGATAGTTTCAGAATAGGATTAGGATAACAGCAGCCGGCGCTATATTTAACAATTCTGGTAAAGTGTGGTCGACGCAACCCGCCCTTAGTTTTCGTACTTTAATGATTCTGTTTACGAAGTATGATCACGCGAGTACCAGTGCTAACCGGGCGGCGGCTAGTTTTCAGTAATTAGCGTGGTAGGTCTTGCTCATTAACGCAGGGAAGCTAAACACCGCCGTCCATGCCCGATATCGGACTGACCTCTCCTTGACGATGAGCACCGGTAAAACAGTATTCTAGTTATTTTTGAACGAACGAGCGAAGTTCTCAGTTTCAGCTTGGGCTAAAATCCTTTCGTATGTCCGGCTGTTCTCCTCTATTGGTCGCATTTCTCAACCGATTCTCGTGAAACTTTGTGAGCAGGTCCAATAATTAAGTATATTAAGAGGATTATTTTTGTCAATTCAGTTTTTCGATATTTTTTTGAAAAAAATACAATTTTGCTTGTTTCACAGCTCAGAGCCACTTAGTTAACATTAACTATCTATCTAGTTTTATGGTAAACTATAAAAATAAACGGTCACACAATTCTGAAAATACATCAAATTCGGTTCCGGAATTTCCGATATTCTGAGTGTACCTGCCAATTCCGGAATTCTAATAACGGAAAAATTGCCTGAAATGAGTTGTGTTGCAGCTTTACCATATAAAGCTGCAACACGACTCATTTCTCCTGACACAATTGATCTCCGGGAAGGAGCATCGGTGGAGTTTGGTGATGTATGGGAAAAGTATAGAGGTAGGCGAGGTGACCCCCAGAAAAATCCGACTTTTGGGCTACCGCTTCCAGCCTCAAAGTTGGACAACGGCCTGGCCAAACGGTCAGACCTAGGTCAGGGGTGCTCGACCAAATGTCATAGGGAACCGCGTGCAGTTTTTGATGACGAAAAAAAAATTGAAAAAAATGAAGTTTTTTTTTGAAAAAATTTCAAAATGGTCCTAGCGAGCTGAAATTTGGCATGTTGGGTGCTATGGGTCCTTAGATTCCAAAAACCAAAATTTTTTTTTTCTAGCTCTAAAAAAAAATTTGTATGGGGAATTTTAATAAATAATTAAAAGAGCTTCAGGCTGCGAGGCCGTAGGCCGAGCCCGGCGACGGGCCAAAGGCCGGAGCCCCACCCCGAGTGTCCAGGCGTGTCCCCCCCCACTAATTTTGCGAGGCCGGAGGCCGAGCTCCGAGAGTTTAGGGTTGCGCAAGTATTCCTTTGCCCCGAGTGTCTTACAAGCGAACCTGAGGGCCGAAGGCCCGAAGGTGAGTGGCGAGGCCCGCGAGGCCGCAGGCCGAGCTCCGCGTAGGGCCGAAGGCCCGAAGCGTCCCACCAGAGCGCGCTCTCTACGCGAGCCCGAGGGCCGAAGGCCCGAAGGGCGAGCCCACGCGGACACTTTACTATTCCCCTGTGTCTTACAAGCGAACCTGAGGGCCGAAGGCCCGAAGGTGAGCGGCGAGGCCCGCGAGGCCGCAGGCCGAGCTCTGCGTAGGGCCGAAGGCCCGAAGCGTCCCATCAGAGCGCGCTCTTTACGCGAGCCCGAGGGCCGAAGGCCCGAAGGGCGAGCCCACGCGGACACTTTACTATTCCCGTGTGTCTTGCAAGCGAACCTGAGGGCCGAAGGCCCGAAGGTGACCGGCGACGCCCGCGAGGCCGCAGGCCGAGCTCCGCGTAGGGCCGAAGGCCCGAAGCGTCCCATCAGAGCGCGCTCTCTACGCGAGCCCGAGGGCCGAAGGCCCGAAGGGCGAGCCCACGCGGACACTTTACTATTCCCGAGTGTCTTTCATGCGAGGCCGAAGGCCGAGCTCCGCGTAGGGCCGAAGGCCCGAAGCGTCCCTTCAGAGCGCGCTCTCAGAAACCCTATCCCCGAGTGTCTTACAAGCGAACCTGAGGGCCAAAGGCCCTCAGGTTCGCGGCAAGGCATGCGAGGCCGAAGGCCGAGCTCCGCGTAGGGCCGAAGGCCCGCAGCGTCCCTTCAGAGCTCGCTCTCTACGCGAGCCCGAGGGCCGAAGGCCCGAAGGGCGAGCCCACGCGGACACACACCCCCCGCACTGTTTCACAAGCAAGACGACAGAGTGCTAGATCTGACTTACAAATCTCTCTCCCGCTTTTCGCTTCCCATAGCAGTTTTTCACCTCCCTTTTCCTAGGAAATACTAAACCAATTCAAGCCCTACTGACAATTCAGGGCGTTGCGCGTTGCTGACATTTTTA
This sequence comes from Epinotia nisella, assembly GCA_932294315.1. Lineage (NCBI taxonomy): Eukaryota > Metazoa > Arthropoda > Insecta > Lepidoptera > Tortricidae > Epinotia > Epinotia nisella. Next base: position 17,830,811 of record OW028681.1, read on the forward strand.
AAAACCTATTCACTCCTTTTTTAAACTGCATAACTTGCCGCAAAGTACGCAGGTAGAAAATCTTCTGAAAGTTACGATTTGTCTTGGGGTCTTCGACTGATTTGTCAATAAAACACAATACAGTGTTCATTCTTTTATTTATGTAATTAGTTAATCTCTATGTATAATATAGTATGTTTCATACGTGAATATCGTAGGTGTGACCAAAATGTAGGTATTTAGTCGGACTCGGCCACCGAGGGTTCCGTACACAATTACAAATATATAGTTTTCAGATTTTTCCCTGTACCTACTTGTAGTATAAGATGATATTACTTGCCAAATTTCATAGTTCTAGGTCAACGGAAAGTACCCTATAGAATTTGATTCCCTTGAGTGTCGAAACATACGTTTATTGCGGCATAAACGGCCGTATCTTTTTTTTACGTTAACTTAGAACTTTTATTTTTTTTCACAGCTTCAAGGGACTATAGACCTGAGTCCTGAGTATATCGTTTCCGAGATAAAGAATCTTGACAGACAGACAGACAGATAGACGGACAACAAAGTGATCTTATAAGGGTTCAGTTTTTTCCTTTTGACGTAGATACGGAACCCTAAAAATCATGCATGAGCAATCACACTTACCTAAACGAGACACTATAATGTCGTCATATTTATTCTTCTGTTGTTTAAGTTGTCAGAAACAGGAAAACCGAATCAAAACATGAATCTTTGTTTAAGGTACACTATAAATTAAATATAAGCTTTGGTACCGTCTGTTATTTATCGCCATTTTTGTTAAGAGTTCACACCACAAATTAAACGCAGCGAGTTACATAATTGATCACACGAGTGGTTTAAGGCCTAATTATGTCCAGATGCATACCTACACTAATTTATCTACACACCTATAATACTCGTAAATCCTCAATGATATGTTCGGGAACCATTAGAATAACCGCCATTGCACCGCCATGGCCGACTAGATTTCAAATCGTAACCAACTAGATGTCCATAATAAGATCTAGTTGGTCATAAGACTCATAAGTTGCTCTGATATCTGGGCCACGCTTCGAAATTTGAACGTCATTACTTTAACAATATCGATATCTTAATGAAAATGCGTACAAAATTACCTACGGCCAGAGACAAATAATTTATTTTTATAAATCTTATTGATATAATGCTGGTCATTACTGCCACTATCTGAACGCATTTTAGAGGTTTTATAGTATGTGTGTAGATAAAATACCTTTTTGTTCCAGTCGAATGTTCCCCGTGGTGAAAGTTAGTGCCAGCGGCCTGGACCCGACGGCGATGTACACCGTGCTTCTGGAGTTCGTACAGGTGGATTCGCACCGCTGGAAGTACGTCAACGGGGAGTGGGTGAGTTGACTTTTAGACCAATCAATAACAACAAGGGTATGATTCTGACAAAAAATCTGGTTTTATAAAATGATACGTACGATTAGATAGGTAGCCGTAAGAAAATTGTTGCGTTACATTATAGCAGCACCCAGCATAACAATAATTCTTGAGAAATATACTATAAAATAATGTATATTAAAAAAAAACATATATACATAATACCAGATAAACTCACTGCAGTTTTCCGACGGCGGCGTCGACATTAAAGCCTTAACGCCTACATGGCAGAAAACGATCGAATAAGAATTTAATAGGTATCAATAGGTATTTTACTTATTGATTATTGTGGTGTAACGATCCCAAGTAAATGGGATAAGGGAAAGCAAATGATAATCAATCAGTGCCTCTCGTTGTCGTAAATTGGACGTATTTTGGGTCCCTCGTGGTACGCACTTTGAGTCTCTCATCAGTTTCATGAAAACCGTCTTTCATCTTGACCAATTCGTATTTTTCTTGACCAATTCGTATTATCAGGTCCCAGGTGGAAAAGCAGAAGTTCCACCGTCGAACGCCATCTACATACACCCGGAGAGCCCCAACTTCGGGGCGCACTGGATGAAGGAGCCCATCTCCTTCGCCAAAGTCAAACTCACCAACAAGACCAATGGCAACGGACAAGTATGTATTATTTTACGTTACATATTATACTTTCCTATAGCGGACCCCAGGGCGTTATCCCTGTTGCGTCCTTAATGAGGGAACAGGGATAACGCTACAGTGAAAATGCCCTTACATCCAATATTTGGCAGCTGTCATCCCAGTACAATTTATGTCATCATATGTCATCATTGACGTTTATTGTACCGGGATGACGGCTGTCAAATATCGGCTGTTAAAAAAAAGTAATTATAATAGCTCGACCACGACTTCCAGCGCAAGATAAGAGCGCGTCGTCTTGCTCCCACGTATGACGCGCTGCTGCCGCTGCCTTCGCCTCTCGAAGTCGTGGCCGGGCCATTAAATAGATGAGGACGAGGGCCCTAAGGTTAGTTTTAGCTTATTAGCTTGGTAGCGCCCTCATTAAATCGAGCAAAACAAACAAAAGCACGCCCTTACCATCATTTTCTCAAACCGTTCAGGACGGTTTTGTTTTGGATTATAAATTGATTTAAACTTTATTTTTATTAAACGGGACACATTAGGTACAAAATCCATCTTCCATCCAAATCTTACAATCAAGTCAAGCACCTCGGGGAAGGACCTAGGAAAGTTTTTATCCAGAAATCATTGTGAAATGGGGGGAAGAAGTTAGTATGGAGGTACGATATAAAGGAATTCCACGCGAACGAAGTCACGGGCAAAAGCCTAACGTACGTCATAAACGTGTTCCGGTTTTGCCGAAATAACTAAGTTTATACCTAGGACATTAATTATGTATGAGTCTGCGCCAGTGTGGGTGTAAGTTTTAGTTTAAGTGCTTTTTGATGTATTGCCATCAATAAAGAGCTGTAGGTAAAGAAAATAAACTAGAAATTTTCACAGTCAAAGAGGCTTTGTTAAACTTCTCAACGCCACAGCAATGAAATTCATGAGATATGTGTAACACGAAAGGCTTCCTTGGGTAGCATAAAAATATTGACTTGTTGACTGGGGTAAGTTTTAAGTACTAGAGTGAAATTAGATGTAAAACTAAGAGTAAACCCGAGTATTTCAACACACCTTCATCTTGAACCGATTCTAACACCCGTTTCCCAACGCATCGAACTGCTCCATATTGATCGATTCCCGTTACCATCGATTCCCAAAACGCCTTATTGACAGAATACTAATCTGCGTTAATAGAAAACAGGTGGTACGGAGGTGTGACTGCTACAGTTGCTGGCTACCTCGTTCTCACGCGATATGGCGCGAATGAACATGAAAACAAATATCAGAACCATCCAGATCCATATGTTGACGACTCGGTGTGAAATTTGTAGCTTTACCAACTGTTTAGCGGCATACGCACTATCATTTGTAATAATTATTGTCTCGCCGCTATATTTACTGGTCCCATTCGTGTTAGATTAGACGACTTCTGCAAAATTAATGGCGTATTAATTGGCCGATTATGTATTTGTTGTTAAGTGTGTGCGAGTTGTGAAATGTGTAAAGTAACAATTGTGCGTTAATGCTAGCGATTAGTTGTTAACGGATTTCAGTATAACTTGACCTAGTGCGAAAATAAAAGTTCGGAAATATCGTAAAGTTACGTTATGGCTTATGACGTATTGTCTTTCTTCTTATCTACTTGGGTACCAACGGCGAGACGTCCAAAGAACTCGATTCACACACATTTTATGACAATTCGAACACACCTATCAAGTTAATATCAAGAAATCGTCTTTCGTGTTCCAATCTACCATCAAGAAACATATCAAGTAAAGGTAAGAGTTGACACTCGAACATTAATTACCAAAAACCAAACCAAAAAGATATTTTTGGTCTTGGAGAAAAATGAAACGCTACTACTTATATTATAGTTGCGGTTTGCATATGGATATACCTATTTTACACCTCGCTACTGAACCTACCCTTACTTTTCTAATTGAAGGTTCCTTGACCTGTTCGTATGTATGTAAGAAGTTGTGCGTCAAAATGTATCCGATTGAGCTGAAATTTTGGGTATTAGGTAGTAATATAGTTTGGATGACAATTCAATATTATGGTAGTACCATCGAGCTGGTCTGATGATGGAGACAGAAGGTGGCCTTCGGCATTCAGTATTAAACCGACGTGACTCCGTTGAGTTTGGGCTCGTTAGAATCGTCTCAATGAGTAGATGATGATGGTATACAGATAAGTACAGTCGATAATAAAAGCTTATACGTACCAAAATGTTTTTTTTTTACAGAAACTTATTTATACAGTGGAAATTATGCAAAAATGATTTCTAGAAGAAATAACAAAAAAAACACTTATTTTAGATAGCTACACGAAAGTATTCACTTATAGTGAGGAAACCGGTCTAATCCCAATAAGGTCTAGTTTTCCCTCTGGGTTGGAAAGGTCAGATGGCAGTTGCTTTCGTAAAACGAGTGCCTATGCCAAATCTTGGAATTAGGTGTCAAAGCGGACCCCGGGCTACTTTAGGACACACCGGGAATAACGCTAGGAGGATGATGATGAATAACAAATAGACATATTTTTCCAGATCATGCTGAACTCTCTCCACAAATACGAGCCCAGGGTCCATCTCGTGAAAGTGGGCACGGATCTCCGTCGCATCATGACGTACCCCTTCCCCGAGACACAGTTCATCGCGGTGACAGCCTACCAGAACGAAGAGGTGACGTCACTGAAGATAAAATACAACCCCTTCGCTAAAGCGTTCTTGGATGCGAAGGAAAGGCCCGAAGGCTACTATCAAAGGGATTTCGTGGGAACGCACTATCCGCAACAAAGTTCGTCGCCACATCAGTATCCACAATGTAAGTTGGTTATTATACATATAGGTAGTATTATGTTAATGTAAGCGGGCCAATAACCAATTAAAGTGTAGTAACCTTTCGCAGGTTCATTTGAAACTTGCGTTCTCTCTTAGTACTTGAGAATCATAAGTTTATGTATATTTAATTACCTACATAGTATAGAAACCCCCAGCGCATCTAGCGCATCTTTTACTCAGAACTGCAGGAAGGCAAGCGAAAACAGGGCGGCCAGCTCGTGCGCTATAAAGATGTGCTGAAGCGCCACATGCGGAGGTGTGATATTGACCCATCGCGCTGGGAGATTTTGGCTCAAGATCGGTCAAAGTGGAGACATACAGTAAAGGTTAATGTGCAAGCCTTCGAAGAACGAAGACGTAACGAACTCGACGCTAAGCGCGAGGAGTTGAAGGCTCGACCACCTGCGGCCATACACTACAATTTTGTCGGAGGGGTGCTGACCTGTAGGGAATGTGGTCGCACATTCTCTGCAAAGATAGGCTACGTCAGTCACCTTTTTTTTTTTTTTTTTTTTTTTTTTTTTTTGACGATGTGAAAATGCTTTATGCATACCCCCGACCCGGGGAAGGCCCATTTGGGGGTTATGTGGGACTCTCTCCTCCCACCGCCATCCGAGGAGCATACCCACTAAAAACACACCGGCGTCACCCGCATTACCGTTAAGGGGGCGCCATGGGATCGCGAACATTCCACCACGACGCCTACGTCAGTCACCTGAGAGCTCACGAACGACGCTCCAGTTAGCCAGAATTCTTCTCTTTTTCCAGTCGCCGTGGTCGAAATCGGCCAGGGTGATGATGATGATGATGAGTATAGAAACATATAAAAGTAGCTTACTGTCTGATTCAAAAACTGTAAAATCACGTTTCGTTACTTAGTTAAATACGTGACAGTGCGGAAATACAAACCTTTGCTGATTCAAAAATACTTAGTCAGTATCAAGATGTTTACGTGAGCGTGTTAGTAGTAAAATATAGTTTTGCACCGACTTTTGTTTTAATAAGTATGGAGCTCGCCTGATGGAAAACAGACCGCCGGAGTCACATGCGCGTTGCCGATCATTTATTAATTTTTCACTATGAACTGAAGAGCCGAATGCAGGCCTCTCACACTCACGACAGCAAATCCTCATATGGCACTTGTGTAATCTTTAATTAAATACTTCCATCATGATCCTCCTATCATAAATTAAGTTGATGGTATCAAGTTTACATTTCACACAAACGCATTTCGTAAAATGTTGTTAAGTATTTTAGTATTAGTTAAGTAGATGTTCAATTGCTCATAGCAATAAATGAGAGAAATGCACTTAATAGACACCTTACCATCATAGACCTACATATTATATTTTAAAATAATTTTAAAGTTTATAATTTTTTACTGACTGAATGAATCAATTAAAAGATGGCAAAGAAAACTTTAATATTTCTGCTTTCCATGTTACAACAATATCACAGTTTGACATTTATTTGTATTCACTTATTTGACATGAAATTGTTATGTATTGACATATTGACAATATACTAGGAAACCATATTTTAAATTTTCTAGTTTCTGACATTTTATTATATTTTGACATTATTATTAAGATAATATTGTTTTAAAATTGCTAACTATTTCTATTGAATGTACTTGACGAGCTTTCTGTGAATTCATTTTATTTCTATACAAAGACAATGTGTAAAATTAAAAGTCAATTTTCAAGGAGCAATAAATGAATCTAATCTAATCTATCTACCTTCTATAATATTAGGTTTAGGTCTAACTTATATTTTGGACTTACCAATCAATACCAACAAATTAGACAGGTGGTGCATAGTTCAAAATCAGAGAGTTCTTCACGTTTCTTTTCTTACATTCTTCTAAAAATTTCTTAAGGACAGCTGGGTTTTTCGGTCCAATTTTCGCCATCGGTCTCAATTTGGATTTAAAAATATCCTTACCAAGTGGTGATAGCCCAAGTCCTAATATGGGTTTATGCCAGAAACATTGCACAGGAGCACGTTCGGGAATTGACGCTTTCTTTTGCAACCAATTCAGGAACAACAATGTGTGTGTACATCCACCTTAAAGCACAAGAAAAAAAACATAATTACCACATTTAGTCCCCTCCCATATTAGAAGTGATTTTTTTCCCTTTTCCTAAACAATTTCATATTATGTTGTAGAGCTGGTCTGATGATAGAGGGAGGAGTGGTTTAGGGACAATGTGATATAAACCTATAAAGTTTAAGCTTATTATTCGGTACAAGGATGGTATGGTTGGCAATATAGATATGCAATTTTTCTATCTGCTTGTTACAGTTTTACATGCACCCACAGATCCATTTTACATGAAAGGATGTCACATACCTATTACGGAAAGAATAGCTTGGTGAATTTTCTTGTATGTATTTCAAAATTATGAAGGGACAAACACAGTACTTGAGAAGTGAAATTGTGAAATTTTCTAGTACTGAGTTCCATAGTAAAATGTATGGGGAAAAACAAGAGAGGTCAGGTTCAAATGAAAAAAATATGATAAAAAACACGAAGCTTTTTTTCAATACTGGGTATGTCATTTGTGACAGAGAGTTTAGGTCTCAGGGAAGGAGATGGGATACGTTTTATTCTAGAAATCATTTCCTAAAGGAATGAAATATGGTGGTAGGATTTTTTACAGAAAATTGTTTGAAATATTTACCATCTGAATCCGGGCAACAATCACATGCTGTATCAATAACAGCATTTTCTTTTTCATTTATTTTAACAGACACGGTATAATATATCTTTTCCACTGATTCCTCTGGAACTACTTTGGCTTTAACAACACATTCATTGTCTCCTCTTTTAAGTTCAACAAATCCTATTGCATCTTCAATATAATGATCTTCTGATGCCCTAAAAAACAAGAAGGAAATAATTACATAGTCCAAGATGAGTCCAAGCAACTTACACTGGCACCACACTTGGGGTTGCGTGTTCGCGTTGCATCATTGCCTCTCTTTGATTTTCCATGGGAAGGCAAAAGATGCAACATGAATATTTGGGCAAATACCGCCAAGTGGAGTGCCACCATTAGACACATAATCAATCAAACAGTCATGAAGTTTACTAAATTCGGTGGTAACTTACGCCAACTTTTTGACAGCTCTTATTTCATCAATACTGTACTTTTCACTGGCCAGTAAATACTCTAAAATAATTAACGTGTCCATTTCTGGCAAATTGACGGAATCGGCTTGCACGAACCTATTTAAAGAGTTCATTTTTGAAGAAATCAAAAGTTTAATATACTAAATATAGCGTTCGGACGCGGTGAGGCGATTGACAAGTTATCACTATTATATATAATGTGCAAGGATCTTGGCGAAACCCGACCAATTCGCTCTAAAACGCAAAGAGACCAAAGAAACGAAATATCCGTATTATTCGTGCATGAATCGAATCAAAACAAATTTCAATTCAAACCCTTGTTTGACAATGACAATATTGACAATCCGTCCGTCAGCTGTCAACTGTCATAGACAAGCAGCATTTTTTCGTTCACGTTAAGGCGCTTCCACACGGTCCTGTAAACTATTATTTAGAGCGAGGTAGGAAGATGAATGACCCTGGTTATCTTTATGCTTTCAGAGGCCCTACCGCGAAACGAAAACTAATTTCGTTCCTATATCTCGCTCTCTATCGCATTTGCATATTCGAGCGACAGAAACAGAGATAATTTCGCGGCGGTCATGTTCACTTCACTGTCGTGCAACATCAGTACGCGATCTCACTCTACCATAGCTGCGTAATGTTCTAATATGACAGTCAGCATGACCGTGACGACCGTAGCTTTTTTTAATAAGTAAAGTACCTACACTGTAGGTATTTTTACGTACAGTCACCAACACAATATCCTTTATGTACAGTTAGCGGTTGGTTCGTGGCGTCGCAGTCCTTGTACGGCGGCAGCAACGCCGCCTCCCGAAGGCCCGCGCCGTACCCCCCACGACCTCCTTCTCGGCCACGGACGCTGTCACCACCATGTAAGTTTCAGTAATGATGAGGTCCATTTTTGATTAGATTCACATTCTAAACTAATACTTTTCACGCGCTTGTTTCCACGCGTGTTTAGAGTTTTAACAAGTCAGTAAGAGCCCACGAAACATCGATTTGCGAGACATCGGTGAACTGTAGATAGACCGAGTGAGTTGAAAATATAAATGTGGTGAGAGCGTAAGCATCATGAGTTGAAATATATGATATCAGAAAGCTGTAGTGGCATGGTTGGCTAGCCCATCTTTAAAATCTCTTTGTAGAAGATGCATCGGTATGCAAACCCAAAAAAACTCGCTAAGTACTGGGAACAGGCTCATAGCCATATTGTCGTTTAGGTAGGTGCTCATTATCATAATTGACATTTGGCAAAAAGGTGTGTTACCTAAGCAAAAGTACCTCAGCATGTATTTCAGAGAAAAAAAACCTAAACTTTCTGAGTTCCTAAGATTGTTTTAACGATCCATCCCAAATTCCAGCGACATACAGCAGCACAGACCGCGCTCCAACGGCGAACACGACGAGTTACACCTGGTCGGGCGGCAGCGGGTACTGGCCGCAGGGCTCCCCCCCGCAGCCCCCTTCCTCCCCGTACCGCACGCCCCCCTACCCCGCTCCACTGGAGTACCAGCCGCCAACGAGCGCAGCACCAGCGCCGCTATACCCGCTGCAAGTAAGTTTACAGTGTTTACACAGAACACTTTAGAAACGACACGGTCAGTTGCACCTAACGCTGCAACTTATAATACCACGTCCGAGCGAGATGGTAGCATACAAATCTCGATAAGTGTCACAGAAAGGAAAATATCATTCGTTGTCCTTGTCACAGATCCACTTTTTTATTTGCCACAACTGATTTAGTATGAAGTTGTGGCAGAAAAACCACTACCCGCCCAAATTACGTAGGTTGTTTATGATAAGATTGATAAGCCGTCAGCCATTTTAAGACCAGGGGGCCTACCGCCAACGGCATTCGAAGTTTTCCCTCTCTGTTGCACTTACGTACGAACTCGCAAGTCTGACAGAGAGGGAAAACTTCGAATGCCTTTCGCGGTAGGCCCTCTGTTCTTAATTTAGGTGCAAGAAGCCTTTCCGTCGTCCCTCATTGTGGCATCACGTATAGTATAGCTTGTCCTGAGTATCATAGGTCCATGTTCTAATTTAAAACGTTTGACACATTTGAAAATGATATACTGTTGCCATATAGTTTCTGTCAAGAATTTCATTTTTGGTACAATACAAGCTTTTATTGCCGACTGTACCTTTCTGTATACCGTCATCAACTACCTACTCATTGAGACAATTCTAACGAGCCCAAACTCGATGAGGTTGTGTCGTTTCATTAAAAGTTCCTATGGCCACCTTCCAGCTCTATCATCAGATCAACACCATGTCATCATAATATTGCATTGTCACGCGTTTTACATGTGTATGAAAAATTTGTTACCAGTCTTTTTAGCTTAATCGTTTACCGGGAAGTGGATCAAATTTAATTTGCAAGATTTGATGACAAACATCGGGACAGATGAAACTAACTAAAAGCTTGTAAAAAGGCTCATCCCTGGCCAGATTTTAACGGTTTTGATTGTTTGATTACAGTACGAAACACCTACGCAGCACTCCCCGTATTACCAGCACGCGTACGCACCGTACGCGCACCATGCTATTGAAGATATTTCCTATTGGCCTAACGGGTGAGCGAATGTTATTGATGATAGTGATGATGATATAACCTACTAGCAAATAGTAATAATTAAGAAATTACGAGCGATGATGATTTTTATATGTTCTTCTATGAAGTTCGTACATGTACATCTTTATCACTCGAAAAGTGTAACAGACACAAACAGCGCACAAATTTAAATCCTTATGGTACCGTTGAGTACATAATTGTGTACGTTCCCAAAGGTTCAAACATATCTGAGCAACTTTATGTCCTAACAATAAAGTCGTATATAGGTAACTACTGTGGATCTCTTTTTCCGTGCACATGTTTTTGAACTCGACTGTACTTCCCCTTGATGCTGAAATAACTTGAATTATTCTGTGTTTCAGTTTAAATAGTTACGGTTACCAGCCATCCGAATACGTCGGCACTGGCGAGGTCTCCTACAACTCCGAAAGCATGCCCTTCGGCCCCACAGGGCCCCCTCTAGAAGCTACCCCGGCCACGGAGGGTCGCGGCACCCCCCCAGCGGAGCAAGACAGAGAATACAAGTATAACACCGAAGAACGCCATTCTCCGTGCGAGGAGCCTACGTTGTCACCGCGCCCGCCCACTCAGTGATCAAGTGATCCAAGGACGATTGGGTACCCACGAATCGATAGATAGATCGATAGATGCCTTGACTTTGACTAAATTATACTGAACGATATAATTCAACAACAGTGAAGGGACGGCCCCGTCCCAATTTTCAACACACGCCTTTGTTACGTTAGTAAGGTGACTATAGTGACCTGAACAAAATACTTATTAAGATATCACCTGGGATAATAGTGCGATGGTCGATCAAGCATTTCAAATATGGGGACAAAAGATCGATCTGAGTTGTATAATGCATCGATCGAGGTTCGATCAGTTGGTGTAGTAACCCTTAGGATATAATAAATAAAATTATTTTATTGCACGTTCGTCTGTGGATAGGTAGTTAATTTTGCATAAGCTGTGATGATAAGTTTAACTCCAGAAAAACAAATATATTAGATATCAAAATAAAGATGTTATATGAAATTATCCTTTACTATTAAACGAGCAAATATATACATATATATATATATATATATATATTTGCAATCACGTTCTCGGAACGGCTCTAGCGATTTAGATGAAATTTGAAGTGTAGGGAACGAGATACAATGTCAAATCTCCTATCCCTCAGCGCGTTTAGGCTTTTTTTGTGATTTTCAGTATTGTAATCAGAGGGGTGATCAACTGATCACGTAAAGTTTCGAACGTACGTTAGGACAAGTTAACTGTAATTTTCCCATACAAAAAGTGACATTTAGATCTACCTGACGCGCGTACAAGGCGTTACGTGATCGACTAGCAGCTTGTTTGTCACCACCTGTCAAAATATTGTACAGATGTAGTGCATACTTGTTTTTCATCGTATTTTCTCGGAAACGTTCGTATTATTTGTCTTGCTACTTCAGTCAACCTCAGTACTTTTTGTACTGTGACCGACAGAAATAGCAATACACGTTCGTATGTTTCCACTCTATCGCATGTTATAGAGTGAGACAGCTATGGTGGATCATCAGTATTTACGTACCGTGTATTGTGGCCGCCTATAATTTTGAAATCCACCCACAGATAAGAAATAATCTGTGAGTGAGCGACTAAAGGCACACCACACGATCTGCTTGATGGATGGTATGAGCGGTACGCAGCTATAACATAGAGCGAGATGGGGATATGGAAGAAGCAGAACTACCGTCTGGCCACCCAGCTGTAATACTGACGCGATAAATACTTAGTGTTTAAAGGGCCATTCAATACTGAGTATTGCTGCGACTACTGACAAACCAGGATCATCAGTATTTAATCAACGTGTATTGGCCGCCAATTAGCTTGGTGCGTGTGATGTAGAAAAAGTGACCTCGACTCAACGGGTGCTCGCACGACGGTAAAATCTGAGTTCAGGTGGTACTGCGCGGCGGATACGAGTAGAGCGAGATGAGGATATCAGATCAGACTAATTAATTCTATTAGGATATCAGTTATTTTAACTATACTTAACTAGTCGGCGAGTCTTGATATAAGTAGTTCAGTTAGACTTTTCATCACAGCATGCAATTAAGTGGCTAAAGTCTATTTATTAATATTACGGTTATTTTTCCTACTTTTGTAGTTAAGATAATATCCGTCCTCTACTAATTTATGATAAGATGTATATTTTGTAAATTGTACTTTTGATTGAGGAGCTAATTGTGCAGCTTCTTACAATAATCATTCTGAGTGAAAATATTTGAATAAAAATTCTTACAGTCATAGATTGCTCTATGAAGGTTTTCCATCAGCGAGACGATGACTTTGTTTTATCGCCTTACCTACATCTCCTCGCCGGTGGATAATCTACTTAAGACAAATTATCTGTAAGTATGTATGGTTGAGATAATATAATATGACCGACTTTTTATAAAGCTGTCATTGGAATCTTGAAGAGTTGCTTTTTGAATGGACTACTTTGATGCAATTCGGCTAACTCAAATAATTTCAACTATACAGTCGACGTCAATTTATATATATAAATATATCATCATTGGCCTTAATATGCGTCTATGAAAAGATGATTTAAACAGCTTTTATAAATGAGGCCAATACTGAGGGCCTACTGCGAAACGAAAACGAACTTCGTTCGTGTATCTCTCTCTCTGTCGCTCGAACTGGCAAGTGCAACAGAGACGGAGAAGTTCTACCTTATTCCATTGTTGTAATAAGGCGACAAATTTAAAATTCTTTTTGACGTCGATTGTGAAGTGCAATCTATTTGGGCAGTCCTTTTCAAATTATAAATTGCGTTTCAAATGGCAAACGGACTATTCACAAAAAAAAATTATATCTAAATAAGCCGTTATTTAAATATGAACCTTCTGCTTTAGTCGATAAAATTACAATTTGACTGCTTCTTCAGTCAAATTAAGAAATAATCAACTATATTTACTATTTTAAAACAAACAAAAATTATATTATTTTATGCTTGTTCTAAAGCAATGTTCACATAACCAAGCATTCCAAGCTCGACGTCCGTCTGCATGCAGGCCGCCGCATGATTCGGCCCGTGTGGTACGTGTTGTAAGCATGGCGGCCAGCCAAATCAAGGCCACTCCGTGCTAGATTTTCTGCGACCTTGCTGGCAGTCCTGCCGATTTCGCTCGTCTGCTTATGATTCAGCCGGAAGCGGCGACTTCGGTAGGTCGGATACTTGCGTGGCAATAGTGACGTTCATTAAAAAAACATTTTAATATGTCACATACAGGGTGGACCATAACTCTTTTTACATTTCAAACTAAAATGAAAACTAATTATATCAGATGAAAACCGTTTATTAATTATGAAAACACATGAATAGGCTTTTATTTTTTAAAAATTACGTCATCCATATGTGATCCTTCATTATTTTGGCATTGCCGTAACCTGGAGCGAAAATTTTCAGTGACGGCTTGACAAGTGTTCCGAGAAATGTGAACCAAAAGTCCGTTAACTTTTTAATCGGTAGCTGCGTCGGGGAGCGGTGGCGGGAAGGTGAAGGACGCCATGGCACTAAATTCCCTTTGGCCGCTCTTGCATTTCGTAACCCCGCCGCCTTACCCCGCCACCGCTCCCCGACGCAGCTACCGATTCAAATGTTAACGGACTTTTGGTCCACATTTCTCGGAACACTCAGGCCGTCACTGAAATTTTTCGCTCCAGGTTACGGCAATGCCAAAATAATGAAGGATCACATATGGATGACGTAATTTTTTAAAAATAAAATCTTTATTCATGTGTTTTCATAATTAATAAACGGTTTTCATCTGATATAATTAGTTTTCATTTTATTTTAGTTTGAAATGTAAAAAGAGTTATGGTCCACCCTGTACATCATTGCTTTCAGCTATATTTGTTACAAATGCAATATATGAAGCTCGCTCACATGTAATTGATAATAAATATGTTTTCTGTTACAAATTTTCAATGCTTTCTCATTTTCATTTCCTGTATTAACTACTGTTTCGCTACTTAATATTAAAAATGTTAGATCGGGTAGGTATGTAAAGTCTATATTTATAGAATTTCTTTATTTCGAAACATGTAGGTATTACCCGTAGGTACTAAGTAGTACTAACAGATTATTTATATTAATATAAACTTAAAAAAATACAACAATTTCTTTGTGTTTAGATTTCTACATTAACGTTTCAACCAACTTGAGTCTAATGGTACGTTTACACGCATGCCGTGCAGCCAGACAAGCTGCTTGGCATGCAGCCCGTGCACTTTCGCGGACCAAACAAGCTGTTTACACGCTCGCGGGCTTGCTTGTCAACTTGTCATGCAAACATAGGAGTTTTTTTTTCTTTATAATGTTTATTCTGAGGGTCTCTAATTCTTGGTTCCCCAGAAAGAACAAAATTTCTTTCTTTGACAATTTTTGATCGTTTAAAGACTCCAAATCCGACATTTTTATTATTGCATGCGAGCGTGTTAAACAGGTACACCAGCTACAGTCGAGTTCTCCAATATCTATACAGGCAAGTATTCAAAAATATCTATACATGTGTCTTATGTCAGTAATAATAAAGCATGTGTACATATTTTTGAAAGGTTGTCTGTATAGATATTGGAGAACTCGACTGTACGAGCACATTCACCCTTTGATCTTTGTCAAAAAACTGACAGCCATCCCGATCGGCGTGCACAAGCAGGCTGGTTTACACGCTCGCGCCCGTGCCCGTTGAATGCCGCTTTGAAAGCGTGCATGTAAACGCACCATAAGAATTAATCTAGCCTACAAGTACAAAACAGTTTTGTCATTTCCTCGAGCATTTAGCAGCTACTCTGTTCGAGTTCATGCCCAGCTGGATGATCTAAATGGAGGTAGGTCTAAATGTCACTTTTTATATGGAAAAATTACAGTTGGATCTACGAGTACCTAACGCGCGTTATAAACATTACGTGATTACCCCTCAGGAAACGATGCTTCTGGTCCCATTAAACGCCTTATTATATATATTATTATCACGTCGCTAGTCCATCCTTTTATAAGGGTGGGTTGCACAAAATCTTCTGTAATCGTAGGCGGCGTTCGTTGAACTGGATGGGAAGTTTGACAAGTTTCTATAGAATGACAGCTGCCGGCGCCATATTTTTAGTTAAAACGTATTCGTAATGCAGAAAAAAAGAACGTTTGTTTTACGTAACCACGAGTTAATCGTTAACCAAGAACTGAATTAGAAAAATTGGTTCCTGATCGCGAATCTAGACACACGGCAGTGTGTCCGCCAAGTTCGAGCAAAAAAAGCGACACCGGCCGTGGGTTATATTACACGAACCATTTTGGGCCAATTTCGACCACCCTATAACTCAAAACATATTTTATCTACGCATATGAAATTTCGAGTGTCTGTTGACATCACCTTAATTGTTTAGAATACAAAATTTCATTATTCTACCTATAGCAGTTCTTGAGATATTGACGTCAGAAAATCGCTATTTTTTTTTACTATACACTCACTCACTGACTCATCAAAAACCTAGACCACTTCGAATAGTCGTACTGACTTGAAATTTGGCATGGAGATAGGTCTTAAAGTCAAAGTAAAGGGAAAAATCTGTAACATCATTAAAAAGTACTGAAAATAATAAATGTTATCAGGAAACTGCTAAAAAAACCGGTGTGCGTTTCTCTGACTATTATAATTTTAGGTATTTCTATGTAACGTAATACTTATTCAAAATGTACCTTAAAAACTGCTGGAAATCAAGTGTGCATTCCTATAACTATTTATGATTTGAGGTATTTTTATGGAACTTGGTACTTATTCAGATCTCACTTCTTTTATACGCGAAGCATTCCCATAGTATCGAACTTGGCAGCCTTTCACATTTATGTTTTTGATGGGATTCAAAATCACCGTGTAGGTTTGGAGCCGTCGTTGGTCCAGAGAGAGTTTGTCGTATTTGAGGTCGATGGGGTGATGCCGTCGACAGCTGACGCGGCGACTTTGACGAAGTACTTCTCGACGACGGCTCGTGTATGTAGTCTAGGACGGTGAGGTCCCACTGGTCGCCGATGGGTTGGATGCGGTGTAAGGAGCACTTGTGGGCCTGGATGGGGTTTTGGTGGAGAGCGACACATTTGCGGAGGTCGGTGAAGGGGCACAGCGTCACAGAACACTAAATAAATACTATAGAAAGGCGATGTGGGCGTGTTAACCGCACCACTATTTTGAGCGTGCGCTCAAAGATTTCGCGCCAACTTCACCTGATCGCCGTGCTGTCGCTCACTAAGTTGTAGGCGACGTGGAGGGGATGAGGTGGCGACACCGGTCCCGATAGAAACCGCGCTTGATACCCCTTCTATACTATTTAGTGTTATGTGGGTGTGGGTAGTATTTAGTGTATTGAGGTGGGTACACTACACACAAGTTTGTGACATGACTACATGTCATCGTACAGGACATGTTACGCTAAATGTGGACGATCTAACCTAAAGTCGAGTCCAGAATTAGGCGAACTAACTTGACAGTTCATTGTACACTAATGTTGCCACAGTTTGGCTAGTGCTGTTAATATCGATGTTTAAAAAGTCTAGTTAATCATTATTTTTGTGTTTGGAATCAAACTAATAATTTTACTTAGCAAAATAATAATAATAAAAATTGGTTTGAATTAATAATACATCGAACATCATTTTAGACATCGTTAAGGACGCTGTCCGCCATTTTGTTTTCTTGACAGTTCGGACCATTAGCCAAACAAAGCAAGCCATTCGGCTTTCTGTCATCGGTCTGTATGAGTGTGAAAGTTTCGACGACAATTGCTTGATAGAATCAGATTTATAGAAGGCACAACTATTTATTTTTTCCTATGTCTGGCAACATTTTCGACTGTCAAGTTAGTTCGCCTAATTCTGGACTCGACTTTAGATGGAATGGAATGGATTGAATCGTACATAAGCTTGTGACAATTGTTCGCGTAACAAAAGACGTCCACATTATCGGTACTGACACGTGTGCGATACGGTCACGGGATAATGTTTGTTTAATTGTCACGAGTGTGGGCCCACCTTTGGACGAGGCAGTTGGCTTGTTCGGGGTACCTCAAGGGCCGCGCCTCGGTAGAAGCTGTTGGCGAGGCAGCAGCGCGCGACGCAGCGATCGCCGACGCGCCACGTGCAGCGCGCCGCTATTGGATCTGCCCCTTTGAACACCAACTGAAGCGTGAGCCGGATGAACTCCGGGTCGTCTTCTTGGGCGAAATCGTGCATGTGGAGAATGCCCTCGTGAATGTACCTGCTGATTAAGTACTTAATGTCATGGCGATGTATCTCGCTATTCGCGCTTGTCATTTTCTCGCGGCGATTGCCAGTATGACAAGAGTGGTACAGTCACGAGCATTAATTTGGGACCAATTTTCTTCAAAGTTGTTAGAACATTCACAATGCAATAAGGTCGAAAACTTCAGTTCAATAATAATGGTATAGTGGCAAGATAGCCCTCCGAATTGCTAAACTTAAGTGGCAGTGTGCGGGGCACATTGCACGTAGAACCGATGGCCGTTGGGGCGGAAAGGTTCTCGAGTGGCGACCACGTATCGGAAGGCACGGCGTGGGCGTGGGTAGGCCCCCCACAAGGTGGACTGATGACCTGGTAAAGGTCGGGGGAGTCCGCTGGATGCGGGTGGCGCAGGACCGGTCAATTTGGCACTCTCTGGGGGAGGCCTATGTCCATATTTGTTTTGTGTATTTGTATTGAATGGGCCCTTGAATTGATAACCTCTTTGAGAAAAGCTATCATTACGGTTTTCTAATTACGAATACCTGTGTCATTGCGTGTCAGTGTCAAAAAAGAAAATTGATTGAAAACTGTAATTTTCTCCAAATATTATTTGCAAATAACAAATATAGCCCGAGAGAAGACAGGGCCACAAACACGGGTGACAATTAGTTGGAAAAATCGGAAAAGATCGTTTGACTCGTTCCGCCCGGTTGACGTTACTGAGCGGTTGCCCCTAGTCACGTATAAACGTAAGTTGTCAGCATGGCAAACTTTGACACTCCTTTAAAATATTATACTTAGTCCGTTTTTTTAGGATTAGAAATACGGTAAACAAAGACGCAATCTTAGTCAACCTTTTCTGCTTGGGACAAATATTAGATGTTACGAAGTCCTTAACAAAACGAGAACTTAACAGCCCTATATTAGTTATTTTGTATTTCAGCCGTTTTCTTTTTACTAAATCTACCCTACCCCGAAATTCATCCTTGCTGCAAAGTTTACACACCAACTTGTAAATGTTGACCACCATACGTTTCTCATTTGACTCTGTTTCTGTCTCTTTGCTTTTGGTGAATGCAAAACGTTCGGGGGAGAACGAGTCGGTCTTTTTTGCGACCCACTTGGGCCTGCCTCTGGTTGGTCCATCGCAGTCCGCACGCCACCAAGTGGCCCACCACACATAGCGAAATATAAAATCTTAATATTAATTAACACATAGATGCTCGTATAATAATCTCGTAATCTGAATTCAACAATTTGTTGATTACCAAGAAAACAAGAAAAATAACGTGATTTGATTGACAATTTTAACAATGTCAGCAGCGAAAAAAACGAACCGATCGTTTCAAACCTCTTCTTTAGGTTTCTTATTATGCAACCTTTCCAGAACTGAATAACGAAATTTAAAATAACAGAGTCAAAAAATAAATACTTTCAAAATAAATATATTGTTGTAAGTATTATTAGATATAAATACTCGTAATAAAACACTTCTATCATTTTAGGGTCGACAACAATAATGTAAGTCTTTTTTAATGGCTGTTTGAGATACTTTGACAGTGCTTCGTGCTTTATCCTTCTTTCCAATACTAAAAAAACGCACTATAGCTCTAAATGTCTTCAGTCTGTACTTACCTACAGTCAGCGTCATATAGTTATAAGTAGCCAAATATATCGTAACACATCCTTATTCCTAAAGTAATAAAGACGTGTTGCGATATATTTGGCTATTTTGGCTGCTACTAACTATCTGAAGCTGACTGTACCATGCCCAATGTACGTATTTATCGATAAGATTGTGATTCGGATGAAATTAGTTTTGAATAAATTTGTTTGTTGTTGCAGAACTGATTTTAGTCCATTCGTTACTCGTCATCCAGTAAACATATAACATACTTGTAATTTAACATAAAAAAAACGAACTTCTAACTCTATATAACAGTCTTACCGGATGGTTTTCTAGTAATTCTTCGATTCGAGAAGTAGAGCCAACCGACACGTAATAATCTATCTCGCTGCTCATTTGTTGCATACATTGTATATGAGTATCTTCGGAAAATGGAACATTCACCTAGAAAAAAAGGTATATATATTTATGAATGAATTTAAAATAAATGGAGCTAAATGTTGTTTTTATTATTGTGAGTGGGAAGAAAGTCCAGTTTATCCATCCATACTAATATTATAAATGCGAAAGTATCTGTCTATCTGTCTGTGTTAAACAAACTATACCTTTTTTCGCTTAAACGCTGAACCGATTGAGATGAAATTTGGTATGGAGATAGTTTGAATCCGGGAAAGGACATAGGATAGTTTTTATCAGGGCGAATTTAGAGTACCGCCACCCCGCCCCGTTTCACGTAAAATAGGCACGTTGGATGTCGACTTGCGGAAAATGCCCAGTAAAACTAATTAACTATCAGGGCGAAAGTATGAATGCAGCTACGATATAGGTAAACGAGTTCCGCGCGGACGAAGTCGCGGTGTGATAAATGTGAAAGATTGTATGTGCAAAAACAGCTGAATGGAAAATTAGGAAAATGGAAAATTATCCCTCAAAGGGCTGATTATTGATACTGAATTCACACGCACCAAGTCTCTGGCAAAATGGTAGTCAATTCATAATAGAATAAGTTTCTGTCAAAAATGTCATTTTCGGTACCTATACAAGCTTTTATTGCCGACTGTACTTTTCTGTATACCGTCATCAACTACGCATTGAGACGATTCTAACGAGCCCACACTCAACGGGGTTACGTCGGTTAAGTACTGAATTTCCATGGCTACCTTCGGACTCCATCATCAGATCAGCTCGATGGTACCATAATATTAATTTGTCATTCAAACTATACCTTTACCCAAAATTTCAGCTCAATCGGTTAAAGATATCTGCTTCAAAATTGAGTTCCAAATTTTGACGGACAACTTACATACTTACATACAAACAGGTCAAGTTAATATACAGCTTGTAAGGAAAGGAATAAACATAAGTAACTGTTCTAGAACCTACTTACATACAAACAGGAGCCGTAGCATGGTTGGCCTTATCACGCGACAAGTGACAAGATAAGAGCGTCGTCTCGTTCTATCGAACGGTGTCAGCCAGTGACGCACGCCTATCACCTATCGCGTGACAAGGCCAACCATGCTACGGCTCCAGGTCAAGTTAATATAAAGCTTGTAACAAAAGGAATAAACATAAATACCTGTTCTAGAATCTCTTGAAGTGTACAACTTTCTTTTGGCAGCGAAAAGGTGACAAGTCTTTCTTCACCATTTGGAAGGAATATCAACATTTTGGCCGACTGAGGGTCTGACGACTGTTCAGAGGGTCCACTTGGGGGGTCATTGTTATCTGTGGACCAAGTCAAGTACTGTAAAAAATGTATTTAGTAAATGAACCATTTTGTTAGTTCATAATAAGCTCCTCCTTGCTGTTAGGTGATTCATCTATTGAGTGTGTTTGTTTTTTTGGAACACAATAATTTATAAACATAACATAACAATACTTTGACTGCAATATATGCAAGACTTTAACAGTTGATTCAACTGCATTTCTATGAGCCTGAGTTGGACAATTGGTATCCCACACTATGTACGTAATTTAAGATATAGCTTAAGTGGACGGTTTCCACGCGACAGTGCGCAAGCGCAGCGTTGCGGCGCTCCGCAGCATAGTACACTTAATACCACGAATCTATATATAAGCTTCTTGGTTAATACTATAGAAGGGGTACTAAGCGCGGTTTCTATCGGGACTAGAGATGGGTAGGGGTGGGTAAATACCGGGTATTTACGTGGGTAAATACCCGGCATTTATCCACCACCGGTCCCGATTAGAGATCGGTAGGAGTGGTCCTACCCATCTCTAATCGGGACCGGTGTCGCCACCTCATCCCCTCCACGTGTCCTACTACTACATGTAAAGAAAATAAACATAAGGCTACTCACACATGCGCAACGACAACGGTGCGCTGTGATTGATTCACAGCTCACTCACACAGACACAAGTTATTTGCGAATGTTTGTGTTTAAGCAATTTATTTAACATTTACTGCTAGGGATTGACTAAAAACATCTTTACGGTAAATTAAGTGGAAAATAAACAAAAAAATATTTCATGTATTACTTTAAGAGTGAAATTACTTAAAATGTGTCTAATCTTTGTTTTGTACAGTACCTATTTATACAATAAGTCGCCACCAAATATCCGAGCGCGACGGACGGCATACTTATAGCTTAAGATAGAGAAAACATAAATTTAATGTTTCCTGTCTCGTTCTATCCTATAGCTCGTTAAATTTAGTAAGTAGGTGCTTGTTATTGCTTAGGATTGGGAATCTTAGCATTTTATTTGCCGTCTGCGATGTGAAATGCTTATACTTAATATTCATATTTATTCAATTCCACCTTCAATATCTCCCAGGCGTGAGATTGTTTATTAACCGATAGTTTCTCAGAACGGGTACAACCCTACGCGTGACGTGGCGGCGCGGCAAAATGGAACGTGAGCGAAATATTTTTTCGCAAATATTTTTTACTAAAAATTACGACTAAGTCTCACTTGTGAAATGAAATTCCTCTATTAGCCACATTTAACACTTGACTTTTCGCTCTGCACGTAATAATGGCGTAGGACGGCATAATTAGGCGATTTTAATTTTTATTAACGCCAGCACTTACTCGGACGAACTTCGTGAGCACGGCGATCAGGTGACGTTGGCGCGAAAGCAGAGCGCATGCTCAGCCTAGTGGCATGGCACGCGTGCCACTATCGTTTCTAAGTATTTAGCACAGAACACATTTACTATAGAAGGGGTATCAATCAAACGCGGTTTCTATCGGGACCGGTGTCGCCACCTCATCCCCTCCACGTCGCCCACAACTTTGTGAGCGACTGCACGGCGATCAGGTGACGTTGGCGCGAAAGCTTTGAGCGCATGCTCAAAGCAATGGCGCGCGTGCCACGCCCACATCGCCTTTCTATAGTATTTAGTGTTCTGTGGTTTCACTAGATTTTATTAGGAAGGTCATCCCACTAGTACTGTGACAATGTCATATTTTAAAATAATTTTGGCTAGGACATAGTCCTGTCTGTAGGCCCATGGGCCTTAGGTGGATAAAAGTCCTGTATACTAACATCCTATGGATTCAAAGTTGTCCGAAATAAATGCATTTTATTTTTTTATAGCCAACCGATCGATGCGACCGTGATCACTCGATCGATATGTGTGAAAACCAAAGCCTTACCATGCTGAGGCACTTGTTGTGATTGCATGGGAGGGAGAGGGACGCCCTGTACAGGCCGTTGCTGCTCTTTACCCCGCACCAGCGTTTGACGTCCGTTATCCCTGTACAGATAACACTAATCAGTCAACGTGTAACTAGAAAAGACCAGTGATGTTGCACCAAACACATTGTAGCGGATCAACACGCGACTGAAATCGCTACCGCTTATGAGCTTGGGCAACCGCAAAACACGCCAGCCAACTGAGCAGATCTATTGTTTGGCGGCCGTTCTGCGCATGCGCCGCGACCGCGCCCCACACCGCACTTTGCTATAGTAGTTTATGCTACTGATACATAATGAGAGGCCTTAAAATACGAGTGTGGTTTTATGAAACGAGCGTAAGCGAGTTTCATAATAGGATCACACGAGTGTTTTAAGGCCTAATTATGTACAGTTGCATACACTACTTTATCTAAACACATATCACAAGCGCTCTATGATGGGTTCAGAAGCCGTAGGGAAATGACCTGCATTGCTAATAGTGCTACCTGTACAATATCTATAGACTATAGATATTTAAATAATGCAATAAAAGTAAATTTGAACAAATACAGAAACAAATTATTTATTGTAATAGTTATAATTCACATTTACATTGGAACAATGGGATATATTTAATGGTCCTGGTTGTATTGTAGTGGGATGGTATTGGTTTGAAGTTGCAGAGCTTGATGGCATGTTTATATTTATGATTTCTTTATTTTGAATTGAATTTAGTATCTTGTTTGACAAGACGAATTTTTTTTAAAATCATAGACAAACGAATGAAGTCCCTATTCTCATGTCACTCGAGATCAAATGTCATGCGGTTTATATTAAAACATACTGAATTGACGTTTTGTATCGATAACTGTTTAAATATCTAGAGACACTAGAATAGATACCCACTTGAGTTTTGACAGCTGTTCCAAATTTAAACTCATAACGATACCGATAATCTGTACTATAATAACATTACAGTACATATTTTACCTACTACCACAGACAAGAAAGTTGTCATAGTAAAATTGGTTGTAATAATGCTGGTCATTACCGACGGTTTCTGAACGCATTTTAGAGCACTAATGATATGTGCGTAGATAAATACCTTTACAATGCACTCGCTCGGAAAGTGCGCCTTTATAAGGGACAACATTAACACGGGAAGTCCTCAATGCCCGCGCGGCGGTGCAGGCGGTGCACGGGGCCGTGCGGGAATGGATTACTGGCCAAAAATCCCACACACGTGAGAGAATGAGATTTCATGACAGTACAAATTTCACCTTTCATTTACATATAATCCTTGCGTGATGCATTGTAAAATATTGTATGATATACACGTGTAAGGAAAGTAGGTAATTCCCAACTCGTGCCGATCCAAAACACTCCCTGACGGTCGTGTTCTTGGTCATCGACACTCGTTGGGAATTACCTACTTTCCGCACATTAATAATAGTACATTTCGATGCTAGTGCGGAAAGTATGTCATTACGACACGAGCACCGAGATATCTTGCCACGAGCCGTAGAATGAATGAACGAGTGAAGAATGACATTTCCACACGTGTATCTAACGACGTTGTTTAATACAGTTGCGAAAAAATTTGAAAAACAACTAGTACGAGTAAGGAATTCGATACTTTTATATTATTCATTCTGTAACATCATTGTAGTACAGTTGAAAAAAAAGAAGTTTAATACAGTTCTATCTTATTTATTTTTTATTGACATAATAATTAATGGTACAATTTGTACAAGGAAAAGTGAAAAGCACTAGTGTACGAATACCAACTTTCCGCACGCTAAACAGTACGTAAAGTAGCACATTTTGAGCAACTGTATTAAAAAAAAAACTATTATACTATTTGTTACGATAGTGCGCTCCCTCCACGTCTAAGAAAGCTGCCAGAGATATTATATCCGAATACTAGATAGATATGGCAATTCAAAATATTGTCATCTTACAAACTCACCTTGGACTAGCTGGATCAGACACTGGCTGGTCGAGGCGGATCTGTAGGGAGCGCTTGTCTGCCTCCAGTTTGTCCATGCGTTTCCACAGCCTGTTCACGAATGCTTCCTGCTGTTGTTCAAGCGTGTTCTCTAACTCCATCTGAAAATAATAATATTATTAACTTACTGATTATACTAGACATGAGACGAAAAGGCTGGAGGCAGAATATAGTCATCAACTCATCAGTGATGACAGCATTAGCATACGTTTTCAGGAAAAAAAAAGCACAATCTCTGAGTTTGCGGCATCGCGAGATCTCGGCTAGGTCTGAAATCTCGCGAGATTGCATTTCCTAGTCATCACATTTATTAAATTTTGAAATGTTTGAATCCAGAAATCCTGAGCATGTTTTACCGAGAAATTACAGTTATGCCGTACTTCAAGTGATTTTAATTATATTTTGTAATTTATACTTTATATTACAATAATTTAATTTTGATGCTTTACTATTCATTTAGTTACACTACGTGAATAAACTATCCATTATGACCGTCGCTTTGGATGTTCATATTTTTTTGTAGATAGTACTCATAAATAGAAAGATATTTACGAAATTTCAGCTGTAGCAAACTTACGATTCATGAGATATTTTTTTTAAAGTTCCTACGTGTTCAATATGTGACTGGTTTTTTATGATTTTATAGTAAACAATGCGTTAAAATAAGCAATGTTTTATATGTGTGACTTTTTTGAAAAAACCAAAATTGACCGAGTACTTTACTCTAAGGCAGGTTGGTGTAGGTACGACGACGAGCGAAGCGAGGAGGAGTGTTAGGGTAAACAGCGACCCTACAGTGCGCGAGCCGAGCGAGCGAAGCGAGCGTGCCGCGGTAGCGGCCGGCGAAGCCCCAGAAACGAACATTTCATAAATAATTAGTTAGCGCTATCCTTACTTAACCATGGCTATCTCCATAACCATTATGGGGATGCTGCAGGTGGGCATACCCACCCCCCCATACCATAGTATGGGGGGGTAGGAAAGAGGAAGTTCCTGCTATATATGGATAGAGTAGACCATTTCAAGTACTTAAGGCCATAGTGATCCGCGACCGACCTCAAAGACGACCTGGACATGGAAAGGGAACGAAGGGCCCTGTAGGTCCGGGCAAATATGAACGCCCGCAGATTTGCAAGGTGCTGTTTAGGGCGCACCTCCCTCCATACTTGCAATCTGTGGGCGCAGTATACGCAACGGGCCTATGGGGTCGAGTATAATAATGCGTTCCGGGTGTTGATGGGACTGCCTCGTTTCTGTAGCGCATCGGGGATGTTCGCGGCGGCGCGCGTGGACTGTTTCTGTACGAGCATGCGTGCGCCGCAGTCCCAACAGCATTCTGCGCATGATATCGGACAGGGTTGATAGTCCCTACATGTCGCACTGCGAGGGATTGCACTCCCCTGTCAGTGTTGTTTTGTTAGGTTTCCGTACCTCAAAAGGAAAAAAACGGAACCCTTATAGGATCACTCGTGCGTCTGTCTGTCCGTCTGTCACAGCCGATTTGCTCCGAAACTACTGGACCGATTGAGTTGAAATTTGGTAAACATATGTAAATTGGTGACCCAAAGATGGACGCGTAAAGTAAATTAATGAATTCTGAACAAGGGGGGCACTTTTGGGGGGAAAACTGGAAAATTAAAAAAAAAAGTTTCGTAACTGTAAGCATCTCAGATATATTTTTGTTTATAATTTTAGCAAAAACAGCTTTGAAGTAATTTAGGAAAAAAGACGAAATTTTATCACCCCCCCCCCCCTTATCTCCGAAACTACTGGGCTTAAAATTCTGAAAAAAATATAGAAAATAGTTCCTTGCCTAAAGATTACAGGAAAACCTATAAGAAGTTTGAGTATTCAAATTAACGGGAAAATTCTCAATATTTTTGTGTATTACATACGGAACCCTCACCACGCGAGTTGAACTCGCACTTGTCCGGTTTTTTAAATGTAAGTTTAGATGTACCGACTAACCACTTAGTTTTGTAAGTTTTACTAATAAAATATGTGTCCATGGTTACACGAAATAAAAATTCATTCATTCATTCAAAACGTGGTATGGTACACGCGCGTAAAGATGATTTCCGACTCGTGTCAAATTATAAAAATTACACTCGGCGAAAAGCACCTACTTTCCACACTTGTATCATAAATAACTATTGTCTTATACCTTTTCCCTGCGGAGCCTTTCCAGATTACTTTGCTTAGCAAGGGTCTCCGCTACAAGCTTCTCAATCTTTTGCATGTTGTTGACTAGGCATTCCTGTTCTTGCTCCAGAGTCTGTTCGAGTCGAGTTTTTTCTTGACGTAACTGTAAAAATATTCGAACGCATTACAATAAACTGCAAGTTGCATTTATTGATAGCCAATGTACCACTTTTCCCTTCGGGCTAGAGCAATTTTTAGGGTTCCGTACCAATAAGGTAAAAAAGGAACCCCTATAGGTGTGTCCGTCTGTCTGTATGTCTTTGTGGGGTTCTAATACTCCAAGTCCAACCTTAGTGGGTTTCAAGGAGTATTTTAATCCTTGGTCGAAATGGGACCGATTGGCATTAAAAAAATAATGACTAACATCTGTTATTATTATTATTAGCCATTTATTCCCACAAAAACATTTCAAGTACCTAAGGCTAACTACATTCCATACAATACATTTCATTTTAGAATAGGTTAATAATTATCTATGTTCAGCATGCAGTGCAAGATTTGGATACATGTGTTATTCTAAATGTCGATATTATATATATATTTTTTTTTACAATATAATTAGTATTAAATCAACATGTGAATTAAGATCTATATCTATTTACAAATAATAAGTTAAATTACAAATCAATTAAAATTAAAAATAATTCATATTTCATTATTAAATTTAAATTCGAATTTAGCAGTCTGCATGAGATCTTTGAACAGTAAAAATATAATTAAAATTAATGAATAGGTATAATAAAATATTTAGAGAATAAAATAATTTAAATAAATTAGTTTTTGGGGACCCAAGATTGGGCAAAGGCCTCCTCCATGCACGTCCACGATTTCCTATCCTGCGCGAGTCTGGTCCAGGTACAGCCGGCCACCTGCTCGATGTCGTCTCTCCAGCGCCGGCGCGGGCGGCCGCGGTTATATTATAACATCTGTTATAATATAGAAATATTTGCAATTTGTATCTTTATTTATTTTACTGAACTACTATGCAAATTATTTATGGCTATGCAAATGACAAAATATTAAACTAAATGCTTAAAGACCAAATTAATGGAACCAGAATTATATTTTTCACGCCACTGCTCGGAAATATGGCGAAAAATAGCTAACCACAGTTTTGAAGCCAGAATACTGACCATCTTTACCAATATAATAGGATCCTTGCGCTTTTATAGAAACAAAATTGTATGACAACTGTGGACCTAAAACGCAGTATTTCGCGACCGAAACAGCAATTTACTTGATTTTCCATACAACGATTAGTACAGTCGAGTTCTCCAATATCTATACCTTAACCTTTCAAAAATATATCTATACACAGTCTCTATTGTTACTAACATAAGACGCATGTGTAGATATTTTTGAAAGGTTGTCTGTATAGATATTGGAGAACTCGACTGTACACATAGCAAACTGTGACGTCATACTTCTACGTCAGTTAGTATGTATCGTTCCGGCTGCCGCCAGCGAGCTCCGTCTTTGACTCAAATTTTTGGGTATTTATGGCTCAAAATCACCAAGGTGGCAAATTAGTGTTTGGGACATTTGAATCATCGAATTTATTGTTTTTTTATCAAAATAATGTACAAATCATTGACTTCGTTGAAATGTTTTCACGAAATGTAGTTTTTTTATGAAATACCCCCGAAAAGTCATTTCGGGAATGTGTCCCTAAGTAGTAATCCAGGGATAATCATAGCTATAAACACACAGTAAAACATTATGTAATGTTTTAAAGGTATTTGCTAGCCTAATTTATTTTATTATAAAATATAAATAAGATTATATTGTAAGTGCCCGAACCAACACAACATTATTTCATCCGAAAATTTAGTGCAGTCCAACAATTTTGCGTCATTTCCGGGAACGCGGGCATTTTAAAATGAATTTATTTAAAACACAAAAAATTACGCTAGTGGGTAATTATAAAGAACACTTAAATGCATACAGTTACCCAGCGTTTGTTTGTAAAAATGTGAAAATTTTAGGAGATAAGCATGGTTTTGTTTAAACATTTGGCACCATAGGTAGTTCAATTCAACGTCATTCCCGGAACCGGGCTTTTGACACAATACTCCTTTAACATTGATGTGACTTGCTTCCTTTAAAATAAAAACAATCTCCTTTAAAATTACTAAATTCATTTTACACGCATCTTTATCCAAGACAGCCGCGGCCCCGTTGATCTCGGCCAAAAAGCCAACAACACTCGGCTCGGGAGAGGCGTGCGGCCGGGTATTTGAACCGTTCGCCATACTGTTTGCCGAGGCATGACTACACTGAGTGCGCACGCTCAGGCGAGGCATGCTCGGGGTGTAGATATGGCTAATTACATATTTGCAATTTTTCTATGTTAATTTTTGTCTACTTGATTATGGGAATACCCACAATAAAAACATGAAAAAGTTAACCAACCCATGTTACATGTGTAACAATAAGGTACAGTGACTAAAGAATTTATAAAAATATTAAAATCTCAAAAAAAATAACAAAAACTCAGAACAAATCCCAATATCACATGGCTATGCAACAGAATTGCATACAATGAACAATAAATAACAAGTATGCATTACAAACATAAATATGTGTAAATACATACTATTGAAACAGAAGCTTGTCTCTGTGCACGATTTTCCTCTTGTGAGGCCTTTTCTCTGAGCTTATATGTGTCCAGCTCCACTTTTAAGTCCCTGTAAACATTAGAATAAACTACATGATTGTATCTAACTAGATTTCATTGTCAAATAAGATCCTGACATGAGTGGAGTGTCCTTTAATGGAGAATCTGAATACCTATTTTGCTGTTGAAGCGATTCAATCGTTTTTTGTAGCTGATCACGGGAAACCGTGGTCGGAGGCAACATAGCCCCTCCATCAAGAGAACTGGAGTCGATCTCTGACGCTGAATTATCTATTTTATTCCCTGAAAACAAAGAAATAAAAATTATCGAAAACAAATTGTCATTTTATAAATTTCTTCTCTTGAAGCTTTCTTACCTGGGGAAATCACAGAATCATCCATGGCATGTAACGAGGACGGTCAAAATATCTACGAATTGAAGTAGGTAGTGATTATAATTTATAGTAAGTACCGTGTATTTACAATTGAAAGACACTCCAATAGTAAATTTTGACCACAGCTTCAAGATAAATTATGAAATGAAGAGTGAAAACTGTGGTTGTAGGCAGCCACTCATTATGCACGGTGTTTTTTTTTCTTCAAGATACCTACATGTAGATTTAAATTAAATATTCCGTTTAATTTCCACCAACAGTTTTTATCGGAAACATTTATCTCTGACTCTCAAAGAATTTTACTTGCCGAAAAGCTTAAATTAAACCACGAGGCGTAGCTTGAGGATCATGGATCTATGGAGCAGGGTACTCAACAGGAGTATGGAGATCACAAAGTACTTGGAGATGGAGAATCATAGGTCCATGATTTTATTTATTTGAACAGCCGATATTAGACAGCTGTCATCGGTACAATAAACGTCAATGATGACATATGATGACATAAGGACATAAGGCCTCTCATAGACTGGCGCGGCTTTCCCGCGGTGGTCAATAGTAAACACTCATGGACTTATTATTGTGCACTGGACTTTAAACATATAGCTCGCCACTTAGGTGTCCACATCTACCACCCCATCGGCTCAGCCTGACCACAGGACACGCCCAGGAGCACTCAGGTACGTAGGATCGCTACTCCCTAACAGCCCGCCACAAGCTGCCTTACGTTGACTGATTGCACCAGAAATCTGGTGGGCGATGGGGCCGTCACATCCCTACGCCGTTATTATTATTATTATTAGTAATAATAAGTCCATGAGTAAACTAAACTCTAGCTGCAGCTGTCACTATGGACCGCCACCGCAAACGAAAGAGAATATTGAATATATTCCGCAAACCGCGCCAGTGTGTTGCAGGCTTAAATTGTACTGGGATGGGAGGGATGACAGCTGTCAAATATTGGATGTCATATATAACCGCTCATTACCGCGAAATTATAGAATTTATAGTTTATAGACATCGAAAAAACATTTCGATAAAAGTAATTAATTTATTTACGTAGGTACGTAATCTGTAATCACGCAATTGGTTACTTTATATCTGTTTTGACAAATCGTAAAACACAATTTCTGTTTTGAATTGGTTTCTACATAGAACCTGGTGACAGAACCAGAATTTTGAGAATATTATGTGTTTCATTAGCTTTATAAATATTGCTGACTAAGACTGATATTCATTCTAACAGATTGCGAACGCAACTAGTATTGTAAAAGGCAAAGGACACAATAGTTATTTCAGTGTTTTGAAATGGAATCCACAGTCTCAGTATCCAAGGTACAGTAATCGCCTTATTTATGAAGTAGATTAAGCATTTCATGTCTGTACAAACAGTCAAGGTAAATATTAATCATGATATTCTTTCCACAGGGTGTGTTCCTATTTCCTAGTACATTTAAAAAACCCAAAAATGCTAAACATAAAACCAGTTTATTTGAAAAACAATTCAGGAAAGAACCATGGTACAAAGCATATAAAAATAATTGGGAGAAAATAGAATCTAGAATCAGGGTAAGATATATATATTCATTTTAATGCCATTATTTAGATAAGTGATTTTGAATAAGTTTATGAATCATGGTGTAAAACAGATGTTGTTAAATTTAGAATTATTACATAGTTATATTATGATATATTTTATCTTTCGAATACTAAATAAGGATTATTCCTGCCAGTTTATGTTTTTACAAAGTATTGCTTGTAAAATAATCTAGTGTTTTTTAGCTTTTAGTGTAGAAACATGGAGCATATAAAACCTAGGCAGTTTTTATTTAATTTCTAATCCCAATAAGGTCTAGTTTTCCCCTCTGGGTTGGACAAATGGTAGTTGATTTCGTAAAACTAGTGCCTATACCAAATCTTGGGATTGGGTCTCAAAGCGGACACCGGGCTCCTTTAGGGCACAACCAGGAATAATGCTAGGAGGAGGAAGATATTATCGAAATAATGTTCCATGATCAAACATTAGATTTATGTTAACACACATTACATATTTCTTACAGGAATTACATCAGAAAACCTATGATGTTCTGTTAAATGACATGGTAAACTATGTAAAATCATTCTATGGAGGCAATGAGTCATTAACCTTAGAAGGAGTCATTCCCAGCGCAACACTCTTGACGGGTGTCAATCAACCTGATCATGTGTCCCAGTTTGAGACACTTATATCTAAAATAAGGTTTGTTATGTTGCTTACTTTTTACACTCTGAAATACTGTATGTTTAATCCAACACTAATAATATCAATCGGTAATCATTTGTAAATTTTTCTTTATCATGCATACTGAAAAAACAGGTGAATAACAGCAAGGTTAGTATTTTTAGTTAGCCTATTTAAGTGCCTCATTGCTGGGCAAAGGCCTCCCCTTTTTCTCCAGGGTAGTGAAAATTCTTAATTTCTCTGTCTGATGCCTCCAGGGATGAAGTGACACCACACATTGCGATGGTGAATTCTCAAGATGCATCTACAGTGAAGCATTTAGTTGAAAATGTAGTTTGGCAACTGGTAAATGGATATGAAATTATGGTAAGAAATTCAAACTCAACATTTATTATAATAAAATAAATAATAATAATTCCTGTTACAACTAGATACTTTTTGTTTTCTGTGATACAATAACTATGATATCTAACCTATTAGTAGTGTTCTGTGAGAATTGACTTTTGACAGTTATGATTTGGTCAATATACATTATATACTCACAGGCAGAAATTTTGGCCCAAATTAGAAAAAGTTTACTATGCAGAAAAACATTATCTAATTTATTCAATTTATAGTTTGAAGTCACGAAAAGTGTTTGGGCCAAATTTTCTGCTGGTGAGTGTAAGTGTATATGAAGCTAAGGCTATCAGTTAAACAATATGTCTTCGCTTCATATATATAAGGGTCAGTTCATAACTTTCAAAAGTTAATTCTTACAGAACTCCATCACACAGATTATTCCAACTCGAAATTTACAAAAACAACACATCATTTTATAAACCCGTTGTCCGAATGTGCCGTTTGTATAATGATGTAGTGGCTGAACATCCTTCTTTGGACATCTTTAAACACACCCTACCCACGTTCAAAAATAAAGTTAAAGATGCATTCAAATTGGGTAATTAGTTATTTAAGTTTTAAGTTAGAGTTAGATGAATATTATTAGATACATATTTAACGCTATATACAGGTAAATGTCATGTTAATTATTGAATGTATTATTTTATGCACAATAGGTATGTAATTCCATCTCGTAGTGAATAGTTTGTCTTTAAGTTATGAATCTTTTTGTGCACACACTGTTTAGAATTATAGTCCAGATCTAGACACTAAGCTTCTTATGCTACTGTATGTATGACTGTAATTTGTTGTGTGAGCCTAATAAATAAATAAAATAAATAAACAAAACTCAAATTCATAACTGTCAAAAATTTACTCCGACTCCAAATATTTTTTTTTTACAATCAATAGAAAACTTTACATAAATGTTAATTCTAAATATAAATTATCTAGTCTGTCACTTTTTAGGATGACAGTGATGTAGAATCAGATGATGAAACATTGCCCACAAAGAAGAAATTAAAGAAGAACCAATGCACCATGAGAGTGTTACAGAATTGGTACAACAGCAAATACATCAGTAGCTCACCAAAGAAGAAACACACCGTGTCGATGAGGTCACTGGTCATCATAATACCTGATTTTGAGAGCTTCAATTGTAATGTCTTACAAGATTTTGTCATGATCATCAGGTGAGCTAATTTATTTTTCACGCCACTGCTCGGAAATGTGGCAAAAGATGGTCAGAATTCAGGCTTCAAAGCTGGGGTTAGTTGGACGTCGCACGCACAGGCCATCTATGACTTCAAACTGTCCAACAATGTTATTGTTGGACAGTTTTTGAACAGCGATCAACCAATCACAGGGCCCCGCGCGCGGTCGCGCCGGCGTGCGCGCTCCTTGCTCCTCCGCCGGGGCGCGAGGCAAGCGAGCCTGTTTAGTATTATGATCTTCATTTCTTTACTTAATTTTGATTTAAAATTATAATTATTTGCGATTTCCTCGCAGTAGGCGTGAAAAGAGCACTGTGTTAAGCCTCGGCCGAAAGTGCAATAGCTGGACTCGTACTTTCGAACTCGTCCATCTATTGCTTACTTTCTAGCCTCTTCAACAATGTACTATGGTAAGTTAAGTAAGTAATTGATGGTTTTATCCGCTGTATAACTGTCCAAGTTTGCTCTGGAGAAATTAATTAATTAAGGGTAAACTAAAGATTTAATTTTGAAGTTGACAAACCAAGCACACAACTTATATGACCTGCTAGGACCATTCACCACCTAATTTGCTATAACCCTATTGGACCCGGTTTATTCAATCGTGTAGATTGATTACAGCTAACTGTTAAATCAAAATCATAATACTTTATTTTACATAAGCACGTTCTTCCGGTCTGAAAGCGATAGGTGCAATACCTATTGTCAGCTTTCGCTCGTAACTAACAAATGACAGTTTATTATTTTCTATTTCAGTTCGTACTTATCGTCACTACCGATAGTGTTCGTGTTTGGCGTGGCCACGTCGGTGTCAGCGCTCCACAAGTCGTTCCCGTACCACGTCTCATCCAAACTGCTCATAAAAGTGTTCCATTCACACTCTTCGCCGATATATATGAACCAGGTTAGTTCACAAGGTTTCAGTTGATGCTACAGAAATATATATGCCAAAGAACCGGTGGCCAGAAGTCGTGAAGGCAAAAAAGTCCTCTTTCCCAGCACCGTGCAAAGTGTATAAAAGCGAGCAGAAAAGTGGATCTTGGCAATACCCGGGATCACTCTAGAAGAAGAAGAATGCAAAAATATAAGAAAAAAATAATAATAATAGAATGAAGAAATATAGGAAAAAAAAAGTATTATTTTGCGCTACAAGTCTTTGCTTATTTAAATAACACCCCATCTTACTCCCGCCTTTGAATTCGTTGAGCTGTGAAGGCATTCGAACCAAAGTAATAACCATACATGGACCAGGGATCGGAACCGGTTTTTTCAAAAGTCCCCGAAGTAGTCTAATATTTTGAATTATTTTAGGCTCTTAATGTATTTAGGTAACATTTTCGTATTATTAGACAGCCTGATCAAAAATGATATTATAAACCAAAGAACAAAATTGAACGAAATAAAACCGGTATTTTTGTATGGTGAAAATACCGGTATCCGATCCTTGACATGGACACCCTGTAATACGGCAAAAAAATACGCCTAATAACGAAAATCTCATTCAAATATGTCAAAAAATTACGAAGAGAATATGTCAAGAGATTAGAGGGAGAAAACGGTCGGGGATCGTGACGTCACGACCATCGAGCGTCATAGTAAATGACAATCGTTTCATATGAAGATGCGTTTTGCGAAAAAGAGACAGAATATACCCCCTCTTATAACTTTGGACACATAACTTTGTGCTTATTTAATATCTCGTTGATTTTTTCTCCATTTGACTACATTTTTAATTCTTTTTCGAGAAAATACAACATTATTGATTATTTTATTTAGTGTCTACACGCCTATTATCCTTTCTTTGTGAACAAGGATATAAATTCAGAATCGCGCTACTGATGATAATGCCATCACTTTAACTTTAAAAATATAGCTGCAACCCCCTTCAAGAGACTACACTGGTTAAAAAACACTGCTCTAGAGCATATTGTGACTGGAAATTGTCTACGTTTCAGGTGCTTGAAGATATATTCCTGAACCATTCAAGTCCACTCCACTTGTCTGGGAAAGCGTTTGAGCTGCTGACTGACGTATTCCTGTTTTACGATTTCTCGGTCACTGGACTTATTCAAAGCATAAAGGTAAATATTATATTAATATGCAATTAGAAAATAGATCTTGAGGGTCAGGAAAAATAACGTTTTTAGGGTTCCGTACCTCAAAAGGAAATAACGGAACCCTTATAGGATAATTGTTGTCCGTCTGTCCGTCCGTCCGTCCGTCCGTCCGTCAGTCAAGACACTTTTTCTCAGGAACGCGTGGAGGTATCAAGCTAAAATTTATAGGTCTACTGTCTCTTGGAGCTGTGAAAAAATCAAACTTCTAAGCCAACGCAATCAAAAGATTTTTTATGCCGCAAATTTCCGCAAATTTTCGAGACTCAAGGAAATCAACACCTGCAGGGTACTTCCCGAGAACTCAGAATTATGAAATTTGGTACGAAGCAATGTCTTTTAGCACAGATAAAGAAAAATTGCGAAAACCGTAAATTTTTAGTTACATCATATAATAAAAATATTTTTACTTATATACCTACAGGTTTGTACGGAACCCTCGGTGCGCGAGTCCGACTCGCACTTGGCTGGGTTTTTTTTTATTGTGTCGGTCTTTTCTAGAGTTCCGTTCCCAAAGGGTAAAAACGGAACCCTATTACTAATACTCCGATGTCCGTCTGTCTGTCACCAGGCTGTATCTCATGAACCTTGACAGTTAGACAGTTGAAATTTTCACAGATGATGTATTTCTGTTGCCGCTATAACAACAAATCTTAAAAACACAAAATAAAATAAATATTTAAGGTGGCTCCCATTCACAAACGTGTTTTTTTTGCTCGTTTTTATAGTACGGAACCCTTCGTGCGGGAGTCCGAATCGCACGTGGCCGGTTTTTCAATACAAAGTTTTGTGTGCCTACAGTAATTTTAGCTGACAATAAATGTTTTAAGAACGCGTTAAATGATATAAATGACATCATCATTATATCAGCCGAAAGACGTCCACTGCTGGACATAGGCCTCCCACAGAGAGTGCCAAATTGACCGGTCCTGCGCCACCCGCATCCAGCAGACTCCCGCGACCTTTACCAGGTCATCAGTCCACCTTGTGGGAGGCCTACCCACGCCGCGCCTTCCGGTACGTGGTCGCCACTCGAGAACCTTTCCGCCCCAACGGCCATCGGTTCTACGTGCAATGTGCCGCCCACTGCCACTTAAGTTTAGCAATTCGGATTCATTTACTTATCTTACTTATATAAAAAATCGGATTATTTTACTTATTTCAGCACTCTCTCTTCCTCTTGTTTAAATAGGTATCCCACATACCACCATGTTCAGCGTGCCTTATCTTCATTCTCTACTTCCCTCTATCCTCGATATGGGCTTCGGATACCTTGCTCTCTATCAAGTGTCTTGCTTAATAAGTAGATAAATATTTCGCCATGCCAGCAAATTTAAAATATCTTCAATATACATATAGTAAATCTAACATACCCGTTTCCTCTCAGTATTGTATGATGGAGCACTACTACGGAGACAACGTGAAATCCCTCTGCTGTTCACGAGACGGCATCGAAGATGCAGCTACCAAACTATCGCCAGACGACATAGAAACTATTAGACAGCTGCCTTCCTTCCGGCCCTTCCTTGAAACCCAAGATTGTGAGACCAAGATCGCTCTCTTTGAAGACGACAATTTCTTCAGAGAAGTGTTGTGCCAGGAGGTGAACAAGCTACACGATTACTTGCACAGTTTTTATCTTTGTGTGCGATTGTTGGCGGCGTTTATGAAGGATTTGCCTAAAAATGTTATTGGAAAAACGGTAATTATAAAGTCAAAGTGATTTATTCTTCAATTCTTCTTATCTTTTGTTTGTTGCTTGATTACACTTCCTTTTCTTGGCGATTGACACGATATTGCGCAAACTGTAGAGCGGGAAATACCAGCTACTGGGTTTGAGCACGATAATATACATTTATTTTCATCACACTTGCTCGTAAAGGACTTCTTAACGCGCAGGCATACAGAGCTACATTGACCTAAATTACGCCCACGGGCGTAATGGTATTTTATCTGTCGTTGCTTGTGTGTGATCTGATTGGTTTAAGCAAATCTATTTGGCTGCGCGCCCCAAGAATTCTGCTCCGTGATTGGTTGTAAAAAATCTAGTAGGCCACGCGCCGTAAAAATACTACTGTACTGCTCTATCATTGGTTGAAATATTGAAGCTGCGCGCTCCACTAGCGTATCTGGAAGTGAAGTTGTCAATTTCGTAAATTTTTGATTGGTGCAGTTGTATGAAACATAGATTTTTCTGTCTTTTGTAGTTATTTATTTCCTCGCAAATGTGATGAAAAACATTGTGTGCGACACGAGTAAGATTTTTTACAAACTCGAGCTACAAAAACCCTCCGCTTTCGGCGTCGGGCTTCTAATACTCGTTCGTAAAAAACGGCTCACCAGCCTCGTGGCACAATGTACTATTACGAGTATGTTATCGCTTTAATACTTCGTTTCTAACTAAGCAATTCATTTCACGATGAGATCTTTAGTTGTATACTAGCTGCCCTCGTATTACACAGAAAGCAATCGAAGTCGCGGGATTAAATATAGCCTATGCCCATACTCAACGTCTATTCTAGTTTTCGGCCTACGGAGATTTTCCCCTACATACAAACTTACAGAGCTAGTATACACACTTACAAAATTTACCTTTGTAACCCCCGACGCAAAAAGAGGGGTGTTATAAGTTTAACTGTGGTATCTCGTAGCTCCCAAACGGATGGACCGATTCGAATGCGGTTTTTTTTGTGTCATAGATAATTTTAACACGAGTGTTCTTAGCCATGTTTCATCAAAATCGGTTCAGCCGTTTTTTCAACTTTTCTAAGTTGTAGTTATTATTATATTAGTATAGATCATGAGAATTCATCAGCTTTACTTATTTTTCAGCCCCGTGAAATATACACCAAATGCGCCGGCGAATCAACAACTCAAACCCCAACATTCAAAGAATGCATGCAGCTGATAAACTTCCAGTCACAAGTGAAACTACTGGACAGTATTCAGGGTGCCCTGAAAGTCATTAATTCGGGACTACAAAACGTCTCCCCAGTGAAACCCCTGAGGTCCACGCCCACTAAAAACAATACCAAGTTGGTCTTAAATAGTGAGCTAGGGGAAACCTTTGCTAAGACTGTTAGAGTGCATTTACTTACGTTTTTGAGACAACTTGAGAACGCCAATACGGAGGCTACTTTAGTGACAGACGTTGCTAATGATATTGAGAACGATATGGAGATTGTGCCGGGAAATAGATATAAATTGAAAGAGGTACGTACGCGCTTCTAATATATTCTTGGCGTACCTAGATTTTGTCTTCTCTGAAACGTTTTTCATGCGTTCTTTTATAAGCAATTACTTCTCGGACGCTCCGGTTGTGGAATGAGGTTTCGCCAGGGACTACCAGTATGGGGTTCTTCAAAAAAGGAGTGTATACATTCTTAAAGGGTCGGCAATGTACATCTACCACCTCTAAAAAAATAAAGGCATATTAATACGCATCAAAATAATCTATACCATTCTAAATTGGATCACAGTTGCCTTTGTTTTGTTTTGAAATGGAACAACTCTACTCGATTTCATATTACAGTTGATTCAAATTACATTGCCAATTTTTCATGTATGCTGGCCGGCTAGAGGCTAGAATAACTAGCGATTGTAAACTATATCGTAACGTAGGAAGGTGCATTTTCAGCCAAACGAGGCGCTTTATGACCTGTTATTTTCAGCAATTACTACGCGCGACAAGAGCGGACCGCATTCAATCGGAGTTCGAGATGATTCGTTCACGCTTCGTCAGCTACCTCGAAGACATGTTTGTTAAGGTAAGGTATAGTCGCCAATCGCCATGCGATATATCGGAGCGAACAAGATGCTCACAAAGATTTGTACACGACTATTGTCAACGCGTTAAGGGGCATGCTTAGATATTTTTGATCACCTTGAAGAGTACAGTGGCCTTTCATTCATTTCATTTATTGCATAATCATGAACATAATTACATAAGGTGTTACAGTTAGTTAAGTCAATTCATGACACCCTGTTAGGGCACACAATGTTTAACTTATTATCTAATTCATATTAACATTTAATCATAATTCATAATATATTTACCGTAGTGTGTAAAAATAATCGAATAATAATAATGACATTGTAAAAGTAAATGAAAGATAAAATTTAATTAACATTCCATGCATAGCAATTGTAAAATAAAAGTAAACAAATAAAAAATTAAACAACATAGCATTTTATACGAAGCTAAAATTTTACATGTATACAACAACTAATAGTTATTTATGATACAATGTGCGGAAAGTAGGTAATTCCCAACGAACGACGATGACCAAAAACACGACCGCCAGGGAGTGTTTTTGATCGACACGAGTTGGGAATTACCTATCCGCAGGTTCATTACCTAGCGCAATATTCAATTTTATTTATAGGGCCTGCAGCCGCCATCCACACAGACCTTCCACGAGGTTTTATTCTTCAGTGATGTCAGCAGCGTCAGGAAACAGATCGTCGGTTCGCCGCGCGGAGCTGTGCACACCGCGTTGAGCAATCCTCACCATTATTTACAGGTAGATACGGGTCATATTCGGATTAAACACCATACAGATCTTCCACGAGGTTTTATGCTTCAGTGACGTCAGCAGCGTCAGGAAACAGATCGTCGGTTCGCCGCGCGGAGCTGTGCACACCGCGTTGAGCAATCCTCACCATTATTTACAGGTAGATACGGGTCATATTCGGATTAAACACGATATAGATTTTCCGCGAGATTTTATTCTTCAGTGACGTCAGGAAGCAGATCGTCGGTTCGTCGCGCAGA
This sequence comes from Epinotia nisella, assembly GCA_932294315.1. NCBI lineage: Eukaryota > Metazoa > Arthropoda > Insecta > Lepidoptera > Tortricidae > Epinotia > Epinotia nisella. The sequence continues at coordinate 17,871,846 of OW028681.1, forward strand.
GCTGTGCACACTGCGTTGGGCAATCCCGACCATTATTTACAGGTAGATACGGGTCATATTCGGATTAAAAACCACACAGAACTTCCACGCGGTGTTGTTTTAATAAAATTAAAAAGAAAATCGACGAGATCCAGCCTCAAATATGCGGTTGTATCTTTTTATTGGCTTGGAAAACCGTAAGATGAGAATTCTTCAGAGATGACAGCTGTGTTTTTCGTATATTTCAAATGCTTGACTGCTAGGTGTTATTGGTATGGATCATGGATACTCAGCTTAGCATATCTCTGGGAGATGCTTAATATCCTTATACCCATCTATACAAATGCGTCATAGCAAAAATATATGACAGTTATATGTCGTTGCTAGTAATATTTGCAAGTCGTAGTAATGTGTGAGATGAATAAATACGGATTAAAAGCGGCTGATTAGTCCGTCAGTTAAATTATCAAAAAATATATAAGGACACGTATTTTTTATTTTGTCAATTAGTAATCTAACTGACGGACAATTTGTTTTTTACCCAGGAAAGTACCCAATTACCCTAAAGCGGCCGACAAATAGGAAGTAGACACATGTTAAAATTGATAACTTAGTGTTGCTAAATGGATAGTAAACCATCAAATTATAATAATAAAGTATTACAAGATATAATTAAAATCATGAAAACATACCAACCCTGTTGAAGTTAAGAAAAAATATGCATTTTTTTACTGTCCAAGAGTAAATTTTAAGCTACCAATAGAATCCTTACGCTTTTATAGAAACAAAACTGTATCACAAATATGGACCTAAACGAAGTATTTCGCAACCGAAACAGCAATTTACTTGATTTTCCATACAACGATTAGTACAATTAGCAGATTGTGACGTCATACTTTTATGTCAATTAGTATGTTAGCAAGGTCAATCTTTGTCTCAAATTTTTGGGTATTTATGTTCTTTAATTGTAGCTGCTCCCATACAAACATTTGTTCCTCTCCAAAAGCTGGTTCGAATGGTATGGTATAGCGCCTCAGCTGGCCGTGGCTTGCTGTGGCTTTATGCTGAGTGGGGATCCTGTTTAACGTCCTCTTATTTAGATTTTTTTCTATTACTTGTTTGTTTGTTTAATTGTGTAATTTGTGACGTTAAATAAATGTATTTTCTTTCTTCTTTCTTTCTTTCTTTATGGTAAAAAAATCTTAGGTCACACCTACAGAACACTAAATACTATACAAGGGGTATCAAGCGCGGTTTCTATCGGGACCGGTGTCGCCACCTCATCCCCTTCACGTCGCCTGCAACTTTGTGACCGACTGTAGACATGCTCAAAGTAGTGGCGCACGTGCCACGCACACGTCGCCTTTCTATAGTATTTAGTGTTCTGTGGTCACACCCCTATTGACACATAACCTCTTTGTTTCAGTGCTCATGCTGCCGCCTGTCATCATCGGACAGCGCGTCAGCCACGCTCCCCGACGTGTGTCTAGCGTACAAGCTGCACCGCGAGTGCGGCAAGCACATCAACCTGTACGACTGGCTGCAGGCGTTCGCCGCCGTGCTGTGCGGCAGCGAGGAGGCAGACGCGCTCACACAGTAATGTTCATTTCATATTTAATACTATGTTTAAGAGGACATGGTCGATTTCTGAATGTACAGCAGTATGACGGCTCAGCCATGCTCGACGTGTGTCCAGCGTACAAGCTGCACCGCGAGCGCGGCAAGCACATCTGTACGACTGGCCAACGAAATGTGTTCATTTCATTTTGATCTGTATGTATAAGATACCAAAGTCGGTTTCTGCACGTATATTGGATCGCGTCGAGCTGCACAGTTTAATGTGTTCATTTCATTTTGCACATTGTGAATTTTGCTTGCATAAATCGCGTCGCAATACATTTTGAGCTGTTTCCACAGTCAATTAGTGAGCCTCGGTGCGGTGCGATCCTATATCTAGCGCGGTGGGATCGTATCTTTAAGAATTGTCTATATGTCTGCACGTAGAGATACTATTAGGACCACTGACGGCAGAGTATAAGTAATAGCATAAGAGCAGAAATTGCACTTCCTAGCAAAAACGGCGTTTAGGCATAGGAAACGTGCCTGCTCAGTAGATCTCTGTCCGTCCTGTCTTTCGTATAACTTGCATTTATTCACACGGCACGTGTAGCGCTAGGACTGTCACGCCAAGAATACATCAATGAGGGCAAAAAATGTTCTAGCTCACCAGATGTCGCTTGAGTAAAGTGAACCGATATTAATTAAGTACATATTACTTCACATCAGTCACTGTCAGTGTCATTATAAACGTAACCAGACCGACGTCCTTTGGCAACAACAAACAATCATAAACAGCAGTTGTGACCGTTTATCGTGGGTTTACAAACCTCGTAATAAATAAGAGACGCGTGGTTCGTCACGTTGAAGTCGGCGGCGGCGGCGGCGGATCACAGCGTGACGCACATGTGCTCACTCCCGCGGTGCGGGCCCTCGACTGACTAGCGGCCTCAGGCCACGCGAGCGATAGGTGTCTAACGCGACGCGCCCCGCCCACTGCAAGCCTCCTGCTGGCGGTACTATGTGACAGTGGGCGATCGTACTATGTTTTCACGTCCTAAATATGAATTTACCACCTCATGTAAACTATTATTTATTAGTTCATATTAAACCATTTTAATTTGAATAACCTTATTGTATTTTCCTTAATTTACATTCTGTATGTTATGATCAGTACGGAAGGACTTTTAATTTTTCGTTTCTGTCACAGTGGATTACCGATAGCACTGATCAAGCTGGTAGTCAGATAGCTCGGCTGCCCAATGTAGAAAACAAGTAACTCACTATTGGCAACATTTACAGGAGAGCGAAAAAACCTAATTTTAATTTTTCGTGACCTAATAAACCCAAATAGCATAAAAAATGATGCAATAGCATTTGATAGTGTAAAACTAGAGCTTTGCTATAATTTTATTTTTATTTTTATTGTCAGTTTAATCAGAATTGCGGAAAAATGTTTTCTGCGTAGAACGGACGTCGAATTTTTAAAGCAATCCCCACGTAAAAACAAGTATATCTCAACTTACTTGTTATAAGCTGCTTATGATTACAAAAGGTTAAGGCAAACTTACCTCCTCCTTAGCCTTCCCTCCTCCCCCCCAAAACATCTGAGTCCGGATCCGCTACTGAGAGATCGAGAAACGGTTCTATCTCAGTTGCTACTGCCAGCGCTGATCTTCCGATAGAACCGTCGTGTGATTTCACGGTGGATAGCAAACAAAATAAGTAATTAAAACTTGGCTATAAGAGACAATTAACGTAGTAAAACTATTAAATTAAATTAAAATTGTCCAGCGATTAATGAAAGCAGCCATTTCACTACTGCGTGGTCTGTTGCTCCATTGACACTGACAGGAGTGACAGGTGGCAGACATACCACCTGTCACTCCTACCTACCAATATTTATCTACATCTAATGTGTCTAGTCTACAATAATGTTTAACCTTTTCATCGCTCTGTCAAAGAGAAAAGTTGTCAACCACACGCCTAATCAACAAGACATTTAGTACGCAGTTAAACCTTATGTCAATGCAAGGAGGTTGCTATCGCGCTGGGCTTTTTGACGCATACATCAGTCGTTGCTAGGGTTTGCAATCCGGATCCGACTTGTATGTAAATATCCGGATCTGGATCCGCGGATCCGGATATTTCCATACAAGTCGGATCCGGATTGCAAACCCTAGTCGTTGCCGTTGAACCTGCGGTGCGGATATATGCGTCGTTGGCGTGGAAAAGATTAAAGATGTTCGTTATATTTTAAGTTTAATACTACTGTTATTTTTGCAGGGCAAGGTTCACCCGAGCCGTGGCTGAGCTCCAGTTTCTCGGCTTCATAAAGTCCTCCAAACGGAAGACGGATCACGTGATGCGTTTGACCTGGTGATCCATAACCACTAATATACCCACCTAGTGTATTAAACCTGCAGAATAGAGGTGTAGACACCAAATAAAACAACCAATAATGATTAATTTTTTCGAAAAATAAATAAACATTTTGTACATTTTTTGAGATATCTGAATGGGTTTTTCTTCACTAGGCATATTTTTATGGAGTAATAATATATTTTGAGTCTACACCCCTGTTGTATTAGTACATAATTTATTTGAGATTATTTGAAGTGGCCGAATTGCATCAAAGTAATATATTCAAGAAGCAACTCTACTGTCCAAGATAGAACCAGGGACCGGAACCGGTTACCTTAACCCGGGTTTTTCATAGGCTTATTTTCAAGGTGGTTTTAAAAACCCTATCAATAAGGTTACCTTATTATACGGTAACCTTATTGATAGGGTTAACCCTATTGATGCAGTTAACTCAATTAACCCAGGTTACTACTAACCGAAATGAAAACCCCATCAATAAGGTTACCCTAACCCGGGTTTTTGCGTTGGGGTTTTCACCAGTTTAAGGAATATGATTTTAACGCACACTTAAATACGACTTATTATTGAATAACCGCCCTTGGCTCGCCTGGGCTGTCCCAAGCTTGCTGTGGATCCCAATGCAAACCGGTTTTATTTGCCGTAAACGCGCTTCTTGCTAACTCAAAATTCAAACAGTGTTTCTGTGTTATTAGTTTTCGCTTTCTTAGTTTGTAATTTACTGTTTGTTTTTTATTTGATTTAGGTTTATAAATTTATTACACTAAGTTTTATTGTAAACTTTTAGTATAATTTTGAGGCAATAAATAATATTCTTTTTTTTTTTTTCTCAAGCCTCAGATATTATATTTATCGCCCTTGCCTTCAGCTCGGGCGTCAAATGCCGGCGAACTGAGACATTCTTTGTTTTACCGCCCTAGGTAAGTAATGTACTATTACGTCATACCTGGCCATAAAGTAGCAATCACCGCACGCTAGGAAAATCCCACTTTCTCGCTAGGGAGAGACATAAAATGGTGTACTCCCCACAGGCGGTAATAAAGATAGCCTCAGATCGCATATTTATCGCCCTTGCCTTCAGCTCGGACGTCAAATGCCGGCGATCTGAGACTTTCTTTGTTTTACCGCCCTAGGTAAGTAATGTACTATTACGTCATACCTGGCCATAAAGTAGCAATTATCGCACGCTAGGAAAATTCCACTTTCTGGCCAGAGAGACATAAAATGTTGTACTCATCACGGGCAGTAATAAAGAAAGCCTCAGATCGCATATTTATCGCCCTTGCCTTGAGCTTGGGCGTCAAATGAATAAATGAATGATGATAATTTATTTGAAACATACAGCACATCAACATTACAACTTGCTTAAAAGTAGAGAAAAAAATAAGTAATACATTGTTAAGGTTAGCCAAATGCCAGCGATCTGAGACATTCTTTGTTTTACCGCCCTAGGTAAGTAATGTACTATTACGTCATACCTGGCCATAAAGTAGCAATCACCGCACGCTAGGAAAATCTCACTTTCTGGCTAGGGAGAGACGTAAAATTGTGTACTCACCACAGGCGGTAATAAAGAAAGCCTCAGATCGCATATTTATCGCCCTTGCCTTCAGCTCGGACGCCAAATGCCGGCGATCTGAGACTTTCTTTGTTTTACCGCCCTAGGTAAGTAATGTACTATTACGTCATACCTGGCCATAAAGTAGCAATTACCGCACGCTAGGAAAATCCCACTTTCTGGCTAGGGAGAGACGTAAAATTGTGTACTCACCACAGGCGGTAATAAAGAAAGCCTCAGATCGCATATTTATCGCCCTTGCCTTCAGCTCGGGCGTCAAATGCCGGCGATCTGAGACATTCTTTGTTTTACCGCGCTAGTTATCTTATTCCCATCGGAGACTGATCCCATGAAACAGCAACGCGAGTACGATACGCTATACTGTATAACATGTTTAAATATACTACAAAAATCACAATAAGCAGCTGATGATAAGGTTAACCATAACCCAATGAAAACCCTAAACAAAAACCCTATCCCAATAGGGTTTGAGGTTAACTCAGTTAGTAGTTACGGTTAACACTTCCGATACGGTTAACCCTATACTAAGGTAACCTCATTGATTCGGTTACCGGTTCGATGCGGTTAACCGTAAAGGGGGGTTTTCCGGTCCCTGGATAGAACATTCCAATTCCAATAACAATTTATAATAAGTCGGCCACATTAAATAATCTCAACCATAATGCTGGTGCTGATTCCTTTTCTAGACCGAATTCACTTGTCTTTGTGCCGAGGAAACAATGCGATTGTCTTTCATTGTTAAGTAGTAAACAATGCGATTGTTTTTTATTGTTAAGTGTAACTGCTAATTGATGCTATAAAATAAACATAGTAAACATCAACAATCGTTTTCATTCAAAAAGCGGCTTTATGTCTAAGGAAAGGACCACATTAAACTGTTTAACCTGGTGATCCATAACCACTAGTATACCCACCTAGTGTAGTCAACCTACAGAATTGTAGTTGTACAGATTCTTTTTCTACACCGAATTCACTTCTCTTTGTGCCGAGTACACAATGCGATTGTCTTTCATTGTTAAGTGGTAAACAATGCGATTGTATTTTATTGGTAAGTTTAGTGTAATTGATAGTGTAAAATAAACTTTCAACCAAAAAGCGGCTTTATGTCTACGGAAAGGTCTACATTAAAAAAATACTATACTTACCAATGTTGACCATTTTGTATTTAAAACATTAGACTACTTTAACAATAGAGTCGCAGTTCGAGTTAAGTATTGTGTGTGGCACGTGGCTATTGTGGCTTTGTTGGACCGATGGGTCTTAAGAGAAGGTCCGGTTTAGAATAAGTATCCGCACAGTGTTATTCAACCTTATTAATGGCGCGATCGAATTATTAAATAATATTTCGCGACCCACTTCTGCAGTTACAAACTTATATGTTCAAGTATCAAATCTAACATGACTTAAATTTTAAAAATACTAATAGCTGTGACCTTCAAGAAGCTACGCTACATACCCGGTTGAAAAACACTGCTAGCAGATACTCCATACAAAAACACATTGTTATTGTAAATTTTGATTATTCTGGAAATCAATAGTATTCTAAATACCATAAGTTTGTCGCTCAATGAACGTTAATGACACATAACGAGAGACGAAATTACTTTACTCATCGCGCGAATAACATTGAATGGCATTGGAACGTGGAAGACGCCACCCCACCGAGTTAATAATAATATTTCGATTATATTTTTCAAGAATGCCAAGCCACAGTGTCAAAACTCACTGCGCAATTAATTGAATCAAATCTTCCATCGAAGCAAACGCTTTGAGCGATAGAAGTAGCGGTCATTTAGTATCATCTTGAATAGCGATCGAGGCATGCGTATATATGTTACCGTTATGAACACCGTCAGTTTATAATGTTACTCGTGATATTATGAACTGTCGAAAAATTGTGAACTTTCAAAACCGTTCACAATTATCGCATTATTTTTCGTTAGTTTATAATCTGTCAATGCTAAATCCTCAAATTGTGAACAGAGATCAATAAAATTTTCCATGATTCGGAACGCACCCTGTGTGCTGATTGGTTAAACGAATTATTCTACTTCCATCAGCTTCCACTTACGTCAGAAAATGATAGTTTTTTTTACTGAACTTTTTATTTTATTTATTTCGTCATCTGGTAGTGTCTATTTCAGGGCGGTTTGCTACCTAACTAACCTCACCTACGGACGCTACCTAACTAACCTAACCTACCTAGGTGTACCTATGCGTTCCGTAGCATGCCAATTTGATCACAGTTCACAATTTGACGATTCGACATTGATAGTTTATAAGTTACTGTCAAAAAATTAATGTTTGGTACAAGCTTTTATTGCTGACTATACTTTTCTGTATACCGTCATCAACTACTCATTGAGACGATTCTAACGAGCCCAAACTCGATGAGGTTGTGTCGTTTCATTGCGAAGTTCCTACGGCCACCTTCCAGCTGGTGGTGCTGATCTGATGATGGCATCAGATCAGCACCATGTCATCATAATATTGCATTGTCACGCGTTTTACACATGTATGCAAAATTTCAGCTCAAACTGCAGTGTCAAGATATATTTGTGGGTGAGGGTTGAGGTGAACTTAAAACAAGTTACAGAATAGGGGGGCTGTTGTGGTCGTCGGCCACAACAGTACATCTCCATAGTAAGCGTTGTGACGCAGCGTACGGCGTGATTTATAGGAGACCATGGCCTAAGATTATAAACTGACGGTGTTCACAATCTAACGGTGACATATAACACAAGCTGGCCGCGCGGTTTCGCCCGCGTATTGCAAAGAACGCAGGCAAACCAGCGGGATAAAATATAGCCAATGCCCATTCAAGAAAGTAAAAAAGTAAAAGAATTTTTGAAATTCGATGTGATTCCGGACCGGAGATAACCCCATACATACAAACTTATAAAGCTAGGATTGAACTCACACTTTTCCTGTTTATTATACGGGGTGTGGCCTGTAATAGGAGCAATAAATTAAAAGGAGGCTTCCTTACAGCATCTGTAGTAACCCCTTTTGTCCATTTCTTTTCAAAAAAATTTAACTCGGAGAAAAATTGATCTAAAGTTATGACCTCCGAGTAATGTATCTTGGCACCACGAGATCATAGCACAGTAGTCAATGCAGATTTTGAAGTAACATCATGTAGTGAGTCATAATAGTTTTTGTATTTTTGTTTTCAAAAGATATTTTTGTGATTTTTTTCATTTTGTTCATTTTTCTTTCGTGTTTTTAAAATAAAAAGTTACTTATGTCTTGTTTTCTTTTCTTTTCTTTTCTTTTCTTTTCTTTTACATCACTCCAGAAAAGTAAAAAAGTACACTAAAACTTAAGTTGAAGAAAAAAAAAACAGATTTTTTTTTTCAATTAAAACCACTTAGAAACAATTGCTCACAAGCTTAATAATCTACCGTTTAATTTATAGCTCCTATTGCGGGCCACACCCTGTATTAGTAGGTATAGATAATCGCAGCTTCAAACTGCGTAATGTGTCTAAGAGGTAATCCAGTTGGTCGATCATGTAACATTTCTTACGCGCGTTAGGTAGTGTCATTTTTCCATATAAAAAGTGACATTTAGATCTACCTGACGGGCGTACAATGCGTTACTTGATTGACCCCTAGGAATACATATGTGAACCACTCAATCCACCGTATACTGTTGCCGTCTTATTTAATATTATGTGATGCATGCGGTTCTCACTCTATTATTTAAATAAACGTGTTTTTTTTTGTATATCTTGTTTTAATTATTTCACTATTAAATTTCTCAAAGTATCCCACGATTCATCATAAATTGGTCGTGTTAAATATTTAATCTTTTTTTAAGGTTCCGTTCCTCAAAAGGAAAAAAGGAACCCTTATAGGATCACTCGGTTGTCTGTCTGTCCGTCTGTCACATCCGGGTTGCTCCGAAACTACTGGACCGATTGAGTTCAAATTTGGTACACACATGTAAATTGGTGACTCAAAGATGGACGCGTAAAGTAAATTAATGAATTCTGAACAAGGGGGTCACTTTTGGGGGGTAAACTGGAAAATTAAAAAAAAAAGTTTCGCATACTGTATTGTCATACATATCAAATGAAAGGGGTTGTTGTAAGCATCTCAGATATTTTTTTTATTATTTTATTTAAGTTTGAGTATTCAAAATAACGGGAAAATTCTCAATATTTTACGGAACCCTCACCACGCGAGTTGAACTCGCACTTGTCCGGTTTTTTTTAGGTTGACACCTCAAATAATTTTAACCACAAAATAATAGGTACCTAAGCCCAAGTTAAGACAGCGCCAGCGAAATAGTTCGAATAATCATCACCAACTGCAATTTTATATCTGTCTAGACAATTTATTGCCTCCGACTCTATAATTATAAAACGGAGAAGTCAAACAGTCAAAGTTTAATATATTCGTCGAATTCACCTTGGGGATTTTGGTTCTGCACAGACCACTGTCTGTGTCAGATAAATATTTGGTTAGGGCGCATAACGTCCCACTCGCAGAATGACCCTTTCCTAAATGTCCCTTACGCAAAACGACCCTCCTGCAAAAGGTCCCGTTCGCAAAACGTCCCTTCACATAAATAAAGTCCCGTTCGCAAAACGTCCCTTTCGCAAAATGACCCATTCGCATCACGTCTCTTTCGCAAAATGACCCGTTCGCAAAATATTCCTACTAGTTGCTAGTCTCTACTTAAACAAGCTTTTTCCAGACGGGACATTTTGCGAATGGGCTATTTCGCAGACGGGATGTTTTGCGAAAGGGGCGTTATGCAGTAGGGACTTTCAGCGAAAGGGGCGTTCTCAGAAGAGAAGTGTTGCGAAAGGGGAATTTTACACAAGGGACCATTTGCAGAGACGACGTTTTGCGAATGGGACGTAATTTTGGTCGAGGGACATTTTGCGAGTGGAACGTTATGCGCCTAAACCAAATATTTGCCTGAGTAGACTTTGGGAGATTTACTTTTTTGTATGAATTTATATCGACCTTGCCGCCTACTGGCTGCCGTGGGCTGATGATGATGAAGACCGGAATAATCAATAATCATTATCATCATCAGCTTCACATCACATACGTAAGGTTGAGATTATTTAACTTTTTAAACGCTTTAAAAAAAAAAACTAGGTAGATATACCTACCCCAAATTGTAAAAATGCAAAAAAAAGTCTACTATTTATAAACATAGCTTTATTTTTATTGGGTAATGAGTAGATAATTAGAATAAGAGAGCCACTATGAGGGTGGCATTTGTAAAACCCTCGTTAAATAAATAAAGATAAAAAAAAATGCCAGACCACAGAACACTAAATACTATAGAAAGGCGATGTGGGCGTGGCACGCGCGCCACTAGTTTGAGCATGCGCTCAAAGCTTTCGCGACAACGTCACATGATCGCCGTGCAGTCGCTCACAAAGTTGTAGGCGACGTGGAGGGGATGAGGTCGCGACATCGCTCCCGATAGGAACCGCGCTTGATACCCCTTCAATAGTATTTAGTGTTATGTATGCCAGACGCACCGCCCTGTCGAGGGGTGACCGGGAGGTGTGTGGGAGTTGTGGGACTACGGGGCAGAAAGCCCAGACTACCTATCCACTAAACCTCCAACGATTGTCTAACCATGTCGCTTCCATGGAGGGCCAAATTAAGGTTTGCCTGATGCCTTCTACTTTGACCCGCGCATAATTTATATAGCCTAGCTTGACCGGAGATCTCCTTAACATATCTCCTTGGCAAATCGGCATAGGTAGGTAGGTACTTGTATGTAATATGCAACGCAAGTGACCTTTTCGCATATGAAAAATAACTTGGCATTTTTTTATCCTCATATTGAAGTTGCAAAGTTTGCGGAACTTTAATTTTATGCAATGTACCTATATTCTATCAGCGATTCAGTCTTGTGATTGTCAAATACAGAAATCAAAAGCTTTTTCATTGTTAGCTGGCTTACGAAACTACGGGCCACCGCCGAACTAACAAGCAATGTCGCGGGAAATTTGCGTGTTGAAATGTATCCGTACAATCGACATTGGGTCTTATTATTTATTTATTTGCTTCAGTTAACAAGGCCCATATTTACAAATACTTTACAAACTAACATACATATGAATATGCAAAACTTCTAAAATAATACTATAACACTTTAAGGCGGCTATGGCAGTAGGCATTTATGCCATACCTATATAGCATCGCATTGCATTGAAAGAACTTTAATAATCTAGTGAACGCCGCAACCTTAAGGCGCATTTTCGTTTGAACGGTGACAACACAAATGATGTGGGCACATAACTCAATGACATGTTTAATTAGACGAACTTAAAAAAACAGTCGCATCACACATAGTCTGATGACGCCACCTTTATGTACCTACCCAAATACCTACCCGTGTTGTAAAAAGCGGCCATGAATTACTAATTTCTTAAAATAAAGAATATCTCGTCGCGACCTTTCAAATGTTAATATAATATAGCTTTTTTTCTTTTGCTTAGCAAATTTGTAGTTTTAGGGTCTAGTAGGCACTGTAACCGGAGACCACTGGCCTTTAAGCTTGAACTTTGACCCTGGTTTGCCTGAGAAGGTCATGAGGATTACGTAAATTATTAATGTAATATTTTATTTTGTCACCATATTACCCACGCTATTGATGTAATTGGGTAGGTATGTGCATACAAATGCGCATTATTCTGTGTCAAAAAAACAAATTCAATTAATAATGTAATCTATTGAAAGGTGCGTTCCCGTAACATAATCGGATCACGTAAGCGTCGTTTATGTACAGTCGAGTTCCAAAATATGTGCACGATCAAAGTGATCAACTCGACTCGACTTTATTGTTAAGGGCATAAGGTTGCTTAGATATTTTTGAACCCTTGGAAACGTACATATGTTTATGAACTCGACTGTACAATTCTGTTTTAACGGTGCGAGAATACAGCCCATCAATCCCATCATTAAGTTTACTTAGTTGCACCGGCATTCTGGGCAGCTAGCATGATACAGGTTTTAGGCGTCGTCCTAATTGGCAGCGATCGTACGATGGCTGTTTCTCTCTTTGAAAATTGTTTGAAGTTGAACTCATCGCACACGACGCCCATAGTATGATCGCTGCCAATTAGGACGACGCCTTATAGTCATGTTTAGGTTTTTTTATAGTCATAAAACCTATCGTGCTAGGTACCATATTACTGCATTTAACACGCACCAAACCACTGTTGCGTTGCGGCTATCACAAGTATTCGGCTACTTGCCTCCGATGTTGTCGGATCCTACACCGATATAATGCGAACGCGCTCAAAGTAAAAGCCCAGTTACTATATAGATTAAAAAAAAACCTGATAAATTTGGTTATTGTAAATATTGTACTTAGCTTCCTAATCGTAGTCGTAGTTCCGCAAACATCCTGTAAGGATCAGAAAAATGCAATGCAATGAAAAATTTCGGTACTCCGAAAGCCATTTTTCGAAAACTCCTCTACTGAGTAGGTAATGAATATTGAATACGAATGGTTCCCCGGTCTTCGGTTGGACTTTATGTATGTTCGTTCTCCCTTCCGTGGTAGGTGTTCAATCAGGATCGTATAGGTAGCCAAATTTTATCGTAACACACCCTTATTCTTACAGTAATAAGGAGGTTTACCGAAATATTTGGCTGCTTGGGCTGCTACCCAATTATTGATGCTGACTGTACATATTATCACGATAGCTAGGTATATACGGGTGTAGACTCAAAATTTATTATTACTTCAAAAGAAAGAAGGCAAAAAAATATGCCTAATGACGAGAATCCCATTCAAATATCTCAAAAAATTACGAAGCTATACAACCGTTTTAATGTTGCTTGTTAGAGGGAGACAACGCTCGGGGATCGTGACGTCACGACCATCGAGCGTCATAGTAAATGACAATCGTTTCATATGAACGTGCGTTTTGCGAAAAAGGGACAGAATATACCCCCTCTTAAAACTTTGGACACTTATAACTTTGTGATTATTTAATCTCTTGCGTTGATTTTTTCTCCATTTGACTAACTTTTTAATAATTTTTCGAGAAAATACAATATTACTTATTGATTATTTTATTTAGTGTCTACACCCCTATTGTGTGAGTAGCAAGAAGCTAAGAAATATTGATAAGTCCTACTCATCCCAGTCCTTAAGATCAAGCTGCCTCGTGGGAATCCAGTCCTGCCACGCTGGTCTAGATTCGCGGAGATTCATTTTATCCTAGGCAATATGTAGGTACAGTCAGGGGTATTAATATGTATATTGTCAATGTCATAAAGGCGTGTACAGATATGCTTCCTATATTGATACCCTTGACTGTACAAATACTAGGTTATAATAATAGGTAATTAGGTACATATCTAAAAAATAGGTTAGTAACTCATCATCATCCGAAAGATGTCCACTGCTGGATATAGGCCTCCCCAAAGAGTGCCACAATGACCGGTCCTGCGCCACCCGCATCGAGCGGACTCCAGCGACCTTTACCAGGTCATCAGTCCACCTGGTGGGTCCAGGTCAGTAACTGGCTGAATATTATTATTAACTCCTAGGGAGTCAGACAATCAAGATCCTATTGTACCTAATCGTTAATCTATGAGCCAAGTAACTAATTCAATAAAAATACATCGAAGAACCTGTCCATGGTATCATCCGATTATTAACAGGTGTAAAAAACAAGATTCCTTTTCTTCCAAACTGCTAATGATTACGTAGGTGACTTAAAGTCAAAAAACACGCGATGGATTTAAATATCAGTCCAACGTTTAATTGGTTTTATTTTATTTGCTTACGAATTTTAAGTAGGTAGGTATTCAATTATGACATTCCGTCTCATCTCGATGTTTAATCGTGATATTATCAAAGTTCAAAGTTACGCGACTTGATATTTGAGGCGCGTCTGTAGTTTTTTTTTTAATAATATGATTGGCATGTCAGCATTAGCCATTTGTTTTGAATTAGCTTTGATGGATGTTTGCAGCTTAACGACGATGCTCAGTTTTACCTACTGCAATTCATACAGCTACTAATAAATATTACAAATGAAACAGTACTTGTAAACCGATCAACCTGATCTAGAGGAGGATTTATTGATTCTCAAAACGTAGGTTACTTTTTATTGTGTATAAAATATGCATAATAGTTATACATTCCGGGTGGCACAGCATCGGTCATTGCGGCACTCTGGGGGAGGCCTATATCGTGGACGTCTTGTGGCTGATATGCTGAGTTATACATTGCATAAATACATTTAGATTGGGGGTGAAATTTGTATGTTAGAAATACGCGATTAATAATCCTGTTGCAGCGGTCTCCTATTACCACACTAAGATTAAATAGCAGCCCCGGCTAATCGTTAGCTATCTATCTTCTGACTGTATTGTCAATGCAATTATTATAACCAATAGGTAGGTAGCATTTTCTATCGTCGGTATGGCAACACCAAGGGTAGATTAATATACATTGTACTGCATTCATGAAAAGTATTGGATTCGATGACATGAATGGCAGCAAGTAAAATTCTTGACCCACGAAGAATGCAGTTTCTGTGTATAAATAACTAGTATCGATGGGATCCGGTATATTATTTGCCGCCTATAGATGATAAATAAATAATAAAATAAAAAGCCTTTTATTTCTTGATCGAAAGTAATATAAAGTAATCTGAATATAAGAATCAGCTAAGCAAAATATAACAATAATAATTATTACTTAAATTTTATTAATCTAGGAATTATACGGCTCTTCGTGCCGTTTGTACGCGATAAATAGTTATAATTATGTGTGTGTAGTGGTGACGAGAACCCCTTTACATGATGAAGGCCTCCTCCAAGCTTTTCCATAGCTCTCTGTCGGCGCCTATTGAGACCCATTTCGCCCCGGCGACAGCCTTCCAGTCGTCCGCCCAGCGCGTGCGCGGCCTGCCTCTGGTACGTTTCCCTATAGATGATAAGGAGTTTTTATTGAGATCATGCAAACATGTATAGGTTACTATAATCTCACAAATGTTTACTTACTTTTCACACCTTTCATTCGGAAAAATAAGTTTTTCACCTCAGCGGCTCGAACATGGCGGTTTTGCTGCTTGAAACCAGTGAGGAAAATGCAATTTTGCTGCGAGCGTGAAGAAAACTAACTTTTTAATTTTTCATATCGTAGGTTAGTCGCAGGTCATCTTTTCATACTGCGGGGTGTAACACAAACTTGGAACATTTAAACTTCATTATCTCTGTCACTTTCACTCCCTTACAAAAAAAGAGAGAGATAAAATATGTCGATTCGTCATTCGACTCCGAAACCTTCGTAGTAAGCCCCCAAAAAGCGGGAACGAAAAACGCGTTCCGAAACAAAATAAAATTCGACTCGTGTTAAACTCGTATCAAAATATGAAACCTATATTAAATCTAATATTATTTTAATCATATTAGTATTTCATTATTCTTAAAATACAATGAAGAAATGCGATATTAATCGCGAACATTTATTATTATAAGTCTTTAGTTTTTTATATGGTGAATGAATATAAATTTATATACAGTTTCAGAACGCACTTTATATTCTTTAAAAAGTTAGCGCGATCATTACGTTTTCTTGGAGATAAAACATAACTGTAACAAACACTAAAAACTGTACAAAATATGAGTGAATCAAATGACGAAGCCGAAGTTTTAACTCCTTAAGAGTTTAAGAGTTGAGAGATACCGTCAAAGAGGGCTGAAGTGTGTTTTCTAAGTAAGTTCATCTTGGACATTGGACAGTACCTATTAGCAAAATGCATAAACAAACGGAAACGGACTTGTTAATGTTATGGGAGAGAGTAACTGTAGTTTATTTCATATGTATTTGTTGTTTGTTTTTAGGGTTCCGTACCTCGAAAGGAAAAAAACGGAACCCTTATTCCTATAAATTCCTTACTTTGTTGTCCGTCCGTCCGTCCGTTCGTCCGTCTGTCAAGACTCTTTTTCTCAGGAATGCGTGAAAGTATCAAGCTAAAATGTATATCAAATACTCAGGTCTACTGTCCCTTGGAGCTGTGAAAAAATCAAACTTCTAAGCCAACGCAATCAAAAGACACAGCCGTTTATGCCGCAAATTTCCGCAAATTTTCGAAACTTACAAGGGAATCAAAACCTACAGGGTCCTTCCCGTGAATTCAGAATCTTGAAATTTGGTAAGAAGCAACGTCTTATATTAGCAAAGATAAAGGAAAAATTGCGGAAACCGTAAATTTTTAGTTACATCACAAAATAAAAATATTTTTAATAATTTATATACCTACAGGTTTGTACGGAACCCTCGGTGCGCGAGTCCGACACGCACTTGGCCGGTTTATTTACATAAAAATTACTTAATTGCTTCTATGTGGCGTTTTATTCCTTTGCGTTATATGTTCTCGCCGCTGAGGTGAAAAGTTGTATGTATCACACGAGAGCAAAGATATTTGCATCTCGTGTCTTTGAGTCCCTCGCTACGCTCAAGATTCTAATTTTGAATCACTCGCTACGCTCGTGATTCAACTATAGAATCTTTCGCTTGCTCGGGACTCAACATCAACACTCGCAGCAAAAACCTACTTTGCTCTCTTGTTGAACAAATAACTATTTCTCCACGACGAGAGGGATCGAAATGCTACTTTTCTGTTCATGCTACTTTTTGCATTTATTCATTGGCATGTAGCATTTACGTAATGTGCCAATTGAACACAGATCTTAATACAATAATCAATTGTAATTTCATCGTAATCGATTAAAAATGAACATATTTCAAGTTTTAACTTTAACAACGTTATATGAAAATGTATGAATTTTTCGTAATATTAAAAAAATAATGTAATAAATTATACGTTTTACTGAAATCAAAACTTTTTCTAATATCCTAATTGTAGTTGTCTCCATACAATTTTATGATCTTTAGGCTAAAGAAAATTTGACTTTGTAATTAATTACCCTACGAACTGTATGGAAAAAGTTTTCTTCGATTTGTGGGTGTTCTAGTACTCTAACTCTAACCGTAGTTAGTCTCAAAGAGTATTTTAATCCTTGATAAAAATGGGACCGATTGGCATTAAAAAAAAAAAAAAACTCAAATCTGTCGATATTGTCGCTGACTGTACATTTTATCAAAAATCTGTAAATGTCGATTGCCATCAATTAAAAAGTTAGTAAAGGTCTCCTAAGAGCATTTCCGCGTAGCAGCAAGGGATCTAGTAGCTGCCATTACTGCCCCATCTCAACTTTCCACCCTGTATAATCAATGTGTTTCTGTAGCTATTGGTTCTCCTAATAGAAATAAATAAATGATGTTTAGTAGGTAAGTCTGAAATTCCAGTTTTTTACATTGCACTTTCGTTTAAGTATTTCTTTATTTTACATTTTATATAAGTACTTAGTGTTTTTTTAGTTCTCGATGATTTTCATTTCTTGCTGAATTGAACAGATAAACTTTGAGGTAGATTCGTAGGAAGAACTCTTGATTTTGTAAAATATTCTACGCTCCAAAAATGTATTGTACCGAGAGAAAAATTTGTACTAAAATGTCACTAAGTTAGTTACGAAATAGTCTAAGTATCCGTTTTTGTTAATCAGAAAATGTATATGTACCTACTTCTTGGAACGACTGATATACAATAATGTATAAAACAAAGGCTAATAAGCACCAAAATAAAATAATCAAAATAAGTTAACAACTGCAGTAAAATATAAACTAGCCCATTTTCAAAATCCAGCAAGTTACGTATGTGCAGTCACTTTAGAAGTTTATATGCATGAGGGGTTACGTTTCTCTGTCGCTGGATGTACGTCAAGTGTTACCATCAAATGAAAACTTACGGTTTGTAATTACCTACTTATTGTAAGAACGTCAAGCCCGTCCACAGGAAACGCTGTGTTGAAATGTCAAGTGCTAGAGAATTATGTAATAAAATAATTTTATTTAGATTTATGCTCTAAACAATATTATAATATTTTTGATATAAATATTTGGATTGAGGCATGACATTATGCTTTTTAAGTCAATTAAATCAATTATTTGTTTATTCTTCGTTTAATGAAACTCTAATGATGACCCATTTAATGTTACAAACTATGAGTAAATAATAATTGACTTGACAGTGAAAATGGTCAAACGGCGAACCTGCGCGTTCTGGAAACACCACCCTTGACCCAATACCCTTTTGTCGTATTTCAAATTAAGTGACAAATTATTAGGTAAATAGTTGTGAATAAAACCTTCAAATTGCTGTTAAACACATACGCACACATAGGCGTGTCGAGTAAGGCACGCTTCTATCATGATCGCACAGAGATTCGCCCAAATGTCACCAGTATACTAAAGCGATATTGAGCCTTGTTAACGCTAGTCCAAAGTTTAATTTGATGTGTGTTCGCATCCCTAAATGTGATGTTAGTCCGGTGATGTAGGTACAGCTGATCATCGATGACCGAATCCGGGTAGCCGGTATCGAATGTTTGCGCCGTTTTGACATTAAGTGCGTTAGATTGCCGGGAGAAATGTATAAAAGATTTAGTCACGAGCGTTTAGGCATCAGTCGCTCATCAGTTTCTCATCGAACAGAAGTAATCTAAACACTAATAAAAATGAAACTGGTGGGTTATCAATACAATTGATATTTTGTAAATCATCAATAATAATTATTTATAATAATATTATAGGTTTAGTGAAGTGTGTTTTAAATAAATCCTGTGCGGTTTGAACTGCCGCCTCACCTTTTAGGTTTTCGAAGTTGTACAAGACCACCTACTTTGATGTGTTGTGGTTTATATTGACATGTCAATTTCCCATTGAATTCGCATTATTGACAAGTCGTAAGGACAGCTGAAAAAATGTGATTTAATTTGATAGCTCATGTAACGGTGACTATTAATTGGTGAATTATATACCGGGGATATTTCTTTCATGTCATGTCACGAGGTGTCATAATAAACAAAAACACGTTTGATAAATTCGAGTCGTTTGTTCTTACTGTATTGTTTTATGTGCAGATTATCCTGGCCGTAGCCGCCCTCGTGGCAGTCGCCATCGCCGCACCCCCCTCGGATCTGAGGGTCGTTCAAATTCTTCGTTCGGACTTCGAACAGGAGCCCCAGGGAGGATACAACTTTGCGTAAGTACAATTTCCTGCAGGAATCATCGCTGACATAAGACGGATTTTGGAATGACTAGGTACCCTATTTGGTACTCAACTCAATCGATGGTCGTTTCATACCAAGTAATGTTTTACATTTTTCATGTTCACGCTTTGGATTTTTCATGTTTACCTAGACGTTAACTTTAAATTGCTTTTGTCTCCAACATTTGAAAGTAATTCATTTGAAAGTGTATTCGGAATTGAACTTGTTTACCTACCTAATTAATCATGTTCTAAATTCTAGATTCGAGACCGACGACGGCACCAAGAAAGAAGAGCACGGCGAGGTTAAGACCGTACCTGATGCGGAGAACAAACCTCAGGAAGTGGTCGTCGTGCGCGGATCCTACTCCTACGTCGACTCCGAAGGCCAGACGCACAGCGTCACCTACACCGCTGATGAGAACGGCTTCCACCCAGAAAGCGACGACATCCCCAAGGCCCTGTAAGCCCTCGACTTCTCCAGTGCCATGAACTCTGTGTACCTAGTTTAGACATAACATCGTCGGGACGCGAGGCGCGGCATCCGCCTCGCATTTCCCCAGTTACTTTTTGTTATTCGATGCTCACTGCCATATTTTTTTACGTTTATACAATTTTTTGTTGACATACTGTGAATAAACTTAATTGAAGAGAACAAAAGATATTTTAATTTAAACCCTGGCGTTATTGCTGGTTTCATGATGGCTTGTATTAATTTGCTCGTTCGCCATGTATTTTGTGGACATAATTTTAGTGTACCTAATTTAGGCTTTACCTAATGGAAAAGATGACATTCAATTAGGCACCTCGATTGAAGACAGATGGTTAATGTGGGGTCATTTAAGATGTTACAATTTGTAATAACATGTATTTCGATGTTATCTCGCAGCATAAATATTAAATGTGAGTCTCGTGTGAATCTAGACGCGGACTTAATTATATTTTCGGTTGGAGTGGGCAGGCTCTTGTTATTTATGATTTCCTCGTTACTGAAACAGTAAACAGACGTTGAGAATCTGAAATTAAGCACAAATGTGTCTTTAACGATTTAACCGCCATCTCCTGATATATCAGACAAAGTGACAGTGTAAATTGACACTTTCCTGACATATTATGACAATTGAAAAATGCAAGTAACTTATTTAACGTTTAGCGGTTAAAAAGTGAATTATTCAGCTATTATGTGGCTATAATAAATCAATTTCACCAGATTCATCATCACCATCCTAGCGTCTTTCCCGGTTGTTTCCTTGAGGAGCCTTATTAGAAAAAAAAAACATTATCCTATACTTCATCCACGGGGACGAGTTAATATAGCGTCCTCTTTGTTGCACTTTTGTATGAAAATGAAAGGGACAAAGTTGGGCGTATACAATTGCATCTCGATGCCGGAACAGGCTTACATGCCGTCGTTCAGAATATTTATATTTTTGTTAGTGCATTCTGTTTCCGAATAAAAGCATTATAGCAATAGCAAAGGTTTTAAATTTCTAATTAAAGGAAAATTTTATTAAATTTAATTTAATTTCGTTTGCGTAATACAAAATAAATTAAGCAAAGGTTTTGTTTCAATTTACGATTTTCTTCTGCTTAAATAATACAAAAAAAATCCGTAGTACGAACACAAAATCTTAAGCGCTCCATATTTATTATCAATCTAAATATTTCAGTTTAGTTTACGGCGATATTTTTCGAATCGAGTAAAAGCCTAAATATTGATATATTACATTGATATTAGCGTGCTCTTTATCGGTTGAAATAGTTATTTACGATACAAGTGCAGAAAATAGGAAAAATTACCTATTCGCACGTGTATTGTACAACGTTTTACAGTACATATGGCTCTTTAAAGTTTCAACATATGCACGGAAAGTGCTCATTTCCGCAATCGTGCGGGAAAGTAACACCATGTGTGCTGTAAATGATATTATGAATGTTTTTATTTTTAGAATTACTTGAGCTAGGTTTCTTATAAATAATTAATAAATGCAGTTTCTGATTCATATTTGATACATCCAAACATCAAAACCAGACAGTACCTAATATATATAACCGCATATATTATTATTATAGGCACGTAAATGGAAATAAATACCTGTGCTATTTGGAATAAATCGTAGACAAAGCGACAATCATGGGACAGAACGTATTACGGTCACTATGTCATTACATTGAAGTGTTACCTAACCCGACAATAAATCATGACAGTCGCAAAACTGTTTAACAATTAGTATGTTATAATTAAATCAAATGTTGAGATAATTCATCTGCGGTGTCTCACGGCACGACACTAATCACATCGCAGCACAATCTTTATGAGACCTCCGAAATCATGGTAAGGTTCTCATGACAAACAAATACTTAATTAGACCTTATGTGCAACGGACCCCTGACGTACCCTGTCGTCCCTTATGAACTTCTAAACTAATTTTCTCACATATAAAAATAAATATTAAAATTCGGCCAAGTGTGTGTTCCACCACGCACAATAGAGGGTTCCGTACCTTTTATTAGTAACACACAATATCTGTGACTTTCGGAGCGATTGCCTCCGAATATATTCACGTAATCAAAAAAAAATGCTAAAATAAATTATATTTATTTTAAAGATTTCTCAATTGTTTTTTTTTTGATTTCCAGTTATGAATGAAGTGCCACATTTTTTTTTCTTTGTCATTACTTTATCTAGTTTTACTTATTTCGATCATTAAATGCTTTCCAAAGCTAACATAAAAAATTAATAAATATAGTGGGACAATTCACACCAATTGATCTAGTCCCAAACTAGGCAAAGCCTGTACTATGGGTACTAGACAACGGATACATACTACACCACACATACATTACCAATGTTTTTGCGTTTGATTGGTGGTGTTCCTTGAAATCGTATTGACGCACGGTTTTTAGGGTTCCGTACCTCAAAAGGAAAAAAACGGAACCCTTATAGGATCACTCGTGCGTGTAGTCTGTCCGTCTGTCACAGCCGATTTGCTCCGAAACTACTGGACCGATTGAGTTGAAATTTGGTAAACATATGTAAATTGGTGACTCAAAGATGGACGCGTAAAGTAAATTAATGAATTTTGAACAAGGACTTTTGGGAGGTAAACTGGAAAATTAAAAAAAAAAAGTTTCGCAAACTGTATTGTGTGACATATCAAATGAAAGAGGTTGTTGTAAGCATCTCAGATATATATATTTTTTATATTATTAGCAAAAATAGATTTGAAGTAATTTAGGAAAAAAGTCGAAAAACCTCTTATCTCCGAAACTACTAGGCTTAAAATTCTAAAAAAATATGGAAAATATACTACCTATTACCGCGGCTCCACCCTATTAGAAATACCCTAGTTTTATTCCGTAAAAAAGTCCATCACATATCAGCCCCTTAAGGGTATTTTATAATAATAAAAGAAAAACTTTATTTCAGTCCTACATCGATCCATATTTTGTTAGTTACAGAGACTTATATGGTATGTTAGTGACAGTTAACTTACTACTACTTATTTACTATATCAGTTTAGGCTTCTTTTGCCCTCCCGATATGGCTATCGGGAGGTGGCCCTCAACCCATTATTTGGTGAGTCGAGCCTCTCCGCCAACACACTCAAGAGGCTATTGCCACTGCCTCTTAGACGTCTTAGAAGCACTATAAACTACAGGATGTTGAAAATAGACACATTGCACATTGCACGTAGAACCGATAGCCGTTGGAGCGGAAAGGTTCTCGAGTGGCGACCACGTACCGGAAGGCGCGGCGTGGGTAGGCCAAGGTGGATTAATGACCTACTGGTAAAGGTCGCGGGAGTCCGCTGGATGCAGGTGGCACAGGACCGGTCACTTTGGCACTCTTTGGGGGAGGCTTATGTCCAGCAGTGGACGTCTTTCGGCTGATATGGTGAAAATATCCTGAATGGCTTCGAGAAAAGGATGGTACGGCCGTGCCTCTTTGTTTTGCTCGACTTGGCGGGGGCACTGCCGTGCCCCCAGATAAGTGTATCGAATAAATAACTAGCTAAACGTTTGACAATATCCTAAATTCATGATTGATTGTATATTACAAATGCACTGTTTTAAATTTGTCATAATCGTGATACGACAAACAACTAACAACTAATATGTTCCACTACGCCTATCTTCTGTGTTTTTTTTTTCATGAAATAAGATGGTATCTCCTCAGTCCAACTGACGTCTTTGATGAAAACAATTCTGACCTTCTTTTAATGAGAATAATTAATCGAGTGTACGGCCACGGTTGTTGGATCTCTGGGGCTCTATTCGACTAAGTGCATTAAATTGGAATTCGTTTTGTATTGTACTTGTAGCGCGCTCACGCTTCCACGACTCAGAAAAGATTTAGAGACCCACCCACTTTTAGAAAAGTGGGTGGGTCTCTAAATCCTTACGTGTTATAGAGAGATGCTCAAAGTTTTTGCTCTATATACCGACGACAACAACGTACAAGGTGCAAAGTGCTAAAAGGTTCGAACTACGTAAGCTGCAGCATAATGATCTAGAAGTCAAAAGCTATCGATTGGTATAATTTTTTTTTTTAAATGTCACTTAGTATAGATTTTTAAATGACGCATACAGTGCCATCTGTGTCAAAAATCTGTATACTAACACGAACACCATTCCTAGTGCCACATCGAACCGTATGCGATGAATGCCATCTCACTCATTCTCGCGCACAGAGCGCTATTTACCACATCGCACTCTGTTCGCGGCCGATCGACTAGTCAACGGTCGGGAACGCTTCGATCGTTTCCTAGATAATTATTAACATGTTATTACGTTGTTTTTGTCTTAATTTACAGTTTTTGTTAAGAATTCTGTTAAATTCATTCGATCGATGAATTTACTACAAATATAATTTTGTTAATCATGACGGAGAAACGTGCGAGATGGTTGGAATCATTCAAATCAGGAGCAAAAAGATCGGGTACGGATTGCATTGAAACAGAACTAAATAAACCGGCTACAATAAATGGAGGTATGTAATATTTATTTACGTTTTCTTTATATTTTTGTGTTCATATGTTTAAAAATGTGTAAAGTGTTCGATGTGGCACATAGAACTACATACGTGTGAAGTATTATTTAAGAGAACTACGTACACAGAAATATCTGCCACATAGAACTATATACGTCACTATCATAGCTGTAGTTAACAAAGTACATAAATTCTATGTGCTACTTAGAATTCTTTACGTCATTTAATTAGTCACTTAGAACTATTTACCTTTTGAATTTATTTTTGGACACACTCAAATAGTTTTATCTGTCATTGCATGTGCTAATTTGATTCTGTGGTAATCTAATCCTTATTTTGACCGCTGTTTACTTTGCACCACTAATATAGCTTTACGTGTGAAAATATGCACATAATGTTAAGCGCTTGTTGCTTTTAATATGCATGGTATTTGACTTTCAGAGTCACCACTAAGGATATGCTGATAAGCTGAAAGTATGGTTAAAAGTATTAACGAGTTGGAGAGCCATATATTACCAATTTATTAATGAAGAAGTTCAGAATAATGACGTGACTGACTTTAAGTTTTGGTCTGATAAATGCACCGGACAAAACAAGAAACGCATCGTGTTTTTGATGTATTAGGCCAAGCCAAGTCAAGTCTTGAGCATCAATTAAGTTATCTGCTTTGTGTAAATAATTCGAGTGTTCAAATTTAAGAAGTTATACTTTTATAAAGCAAACATTGTTGTAGTAGAAAAAAATTAATCGTATCTTCTCAAGAGTACATTTTATTTTCGGATTATCTGCTGAACTTGGCACCCATTTAACAATGTCACCCAAGAACTGGACTGGACTGGACACATCATAGCTTAACTATAAAAGAAACAAAATTAGTTGTCACCTAAATGGCTCACTAATTAAAGTCCTTGACCGTACTAGATGACGATATATTTAATAGATACAAATACTTAAATACATTCCAAAAATCCGAAACCAATATCTCATCACACAAATATTTGCCCTCACCGGTATTCAAACCCAGGTCCGTCAGCTTCGTAGGCAGTGGTTTGGATGTAATTGACACTCTTAAACGCGGCCGCGGCGATTTTGATGACGTCATTACTGGAGAGACCGATTCCTTAGAGATTGTACCGGTAGTTTTGGGGTCCAGGAGACATGTCTAACTACATGCTAAAAGATGGGCGCTGATATCCGAAAGTGAAGTATTTGTTAGATGGAATCCCGTAACAACAAGGACTAATTAAACTTAACACGTTCACTGTCCCCATACAAAATGATCTGACAATGTCACACGTCCAAGTGTACTTTCAGTTCAAAGCTGTGAATCCATTGTGGAAGCACGGACTCTTGAAAAGCAGCAACCATGGGTCAACCAAGTCAACATATTAATTATTTTGTCGGCGAAGTTAACAACCACGCATATTCTTAATATTGAACTTGGCTCTCATTTTCACATTTATGTTTTTGGTGGGATTAAGTTTACATTAAGGTCTTGTCTGTTATGTCCGTTTTGTTTAGTAAAAACATACAGATTTTGTTTTTTAGGCTTTTTTCAGCTGTGAGACAATTTGTTTTAGAAAAGATTTTTTTGAGTACATAGATAATAATTATTGTCAGAAAGACTGATAATTCATGTGCTTCTAATGAATATTAATCAATGTGATAGGATAAGGTACAAATATTAATTATTGAAGTTCCTAAGCTTTGCTTAACTTATAACTGTTAGATTGTTATTTTGATTGTTTTTATTTTTTTAATAAAGATATTAAGTTTATAATGAGAGCATGTCTTTTATTATTTTCCAAGGAGAAGAATGTTATGTTTGTTTTATTTACTGAAAAAATACAGTTTTTTTTGTTGTTTTGAGACATTGTTCATTCAGAGATTGTTCATGAAAAACATAAGGTAAATAAGTAGGTAAGAAAAGTGTTAAAAGGTGCTCCTTTTTTCCTGTCTAATTCCGTGATTAAGAAAAGATTGTGGTAACAATTTTGTAAAATATAATAATTTTGTACATTTTTATTATATTTTATTAAATAAATAACACATCTAATATACTTTTACTTTTATTTAGAACTTCCTACATAATTACTGAGCTATAAAACTATAGTCGAATATGATTCTATCTGCAAAATTGTGTCAAAATTATAATTATCCAGATTAATACAGAATGATTATGCAACCAAAAATAAAATAAAAAATAGTGCGTTAAAACTATGTTATAAAATTCAAAATATGTGACTTAAATTTGATGACTTAATTCACACATAGAATCTTTTACAGTGAGTCGGAACTCTTTTTTACCAAGTATAATGTTCTAAGTCCCAGATAGACCTGCTTACGTAGTTCTTAAAGAAATTTTTAACCAAGTATAATATTCTAAGTGGTAGATAGAACAGTATACATAACCGTGAGCAAATAGTTATAACTTAATCTGGTGGACTATCTGCATTTTCTCAAAAACTACAATTAAATTGAGTTATATGAAAATAAAATAAGCAATAAAATGAAATTATAATCATGTGTGCCAAATTTCAGTTTATTATCTTTAACACGAAAAAATTTATAAGGATTCTACTTCTGATTTGCTGTCCTGTAAAGTTGTAATTTTTCAATTAGAATCATATACGTTGTTGTCGTCGATACATGTACAATGTAGTGCAAAAACTCCAAGCGTGCCTCTACGAGGGAATTAAGGACTGCACGGCTGGTTGTTTCAAACAGTGGATAATCGTAAATTACGTCTGAGATCTCTTGTTTGGATAGTTTGACAGTTATGTATAGGATGACAGTAGGCGGCGCCATTTTTACGACTACTGATCCGTCCAATATAGTTAATGCAGCGCACTCTACGCATAACGTGCTAGAACCACACCACAAAAGGGCACCACAAATACAAACCCGATTCCAATTGAATGCATGTAGTCGAACGGACCCACTGTTTGATATTATGAAATATTACTGTATTATGCAGAATGTAGATTTGTTGTCGGCTAATTAATTGATGTAAGTATCCGTATAACAAAGAGTTCTTGATCTGTGTGTTAACCTTCACAGTGACATAATAATGAATTATTTACAGGTTTTCAGTCTAAATGGTAAAACTTACGTACTACTACTAAATACACTCAAGAGCAAAAGTTTTGGGTACAGTTTGTACTAAAATTCTATACAAAGTGTACCCGAAACTTTTGCTTTGCTTTCTTCCAATTCAATAATTTATTTCGTGTAACTACAGGACACATATTTAAAATAAAAGTAAATACAAATTAAAATGACATTTACCACAGAATGAAATTGGTGGAACAATGCAGCCCCGTGCAGTGTAGCATAATCGCACAGTCCGTAATCATTCTCAGTTTTGTATTAGGACTGCTCCGCACCCGCGCACCAGGGATGCGGCGCGACTGCGCATGGTAAAAACAATTAATATTAAAAACTACACAAGACTACCCTCTCAACAAGTAGTTGATGGCTGTGTGAATTACAGCCGGCAATTAAAGCTTGTATGGAAAATGTTTTTTTTTGTAAAATTTACTTTGTAGTCCTCATTTTCAAGTACTATGGAGTGACACTTTGTGACGCACTGAGTTGAAGACGATTTTAACGTCGACTTTAAGACGTTTGGCGTCCAAAATTGCGGTGAGACATATCAAATCAAAATTACAGTCTGTTTTTGAACCGGTACAATTAGGTTTTGGCACGAAAGGTGGATGTGAAGCAGCCGTCCATGTCTTAAAAACCTACCTTTCGTTTGATGAATGTGAAATTGTAGTCGAAATTGACGTCAAAAATGCTTTCAATTCAGTAAACAGGGATGCCATGTTGACAGAAGTTAAACACAAAATTCCGGAACTATATTAATACCTTCTCCTCTGCTACGCAGACCCTTCCAAATTAATATACCGCTCCCATGAACTTTTGTTTGGATTATTTAAAATTCAAATTCAATTATTTAACACCCAGCATAAAAATAGTAGACAGGAAGTTACTTTGCCTCCTGGGTTCTCCTATCTTTGAAGAATCTTTTCCTGATTATATTACTATAACACTATTTCAAAATTCCAAAGTCATGCAAGTTGTTTACTCGAAATCAGTCCTCATTATGCTCTTGTAATTCTAAAGTTTTGCCTTTTTGTCCCTAAATTAACTCATGTAGCGTTGCCCTTTTTGGAAACATCAAAATTTGCTTTCACCGATAGATGACTTAGTAAGTCAAAACTAGTTTAGAATTGATTTTAAATATTCAGCTCAATGAACAATCTTGGTTACAAGCATCCGCAATATTTTGAGTGTTGCTTCCCCAGCCTTTTTGTCATCCACCCATAGCACGTCACGTCTCATAGGAAATATCTTAAGGGCTCTGCCCACAAACTATGAGACTGCGGGCGTGGAATGCTTTTAAAATTGCTTGCCCGGGTAAAGATTTTCCAGAGAACCCAAAATCTCAAAGGAGCTGCGACGATATTTATTGCGATTTAACCTACAAATCGATTCTGAGCCGCAGTTCAGTTCCAGATCGCGCAAGACTTTTGGCGGTCGGAGCCAGAGAGGCCGGTCACTGGCTACATGCCCATCCCTTTCCAAATACCGGTACCTTCATGGATCCGACCTCCCTTCGTCTGGTGACTGGTCTGCGGCTTGGGGTCACGGTATACACACAGTGGCACACTTGCGGACGTGGACCGACTGGGTCACCACGGACTTTGTTGTCAAAAAGTGCAGGCCGCTTTTCAAGACATGCGACACGTAATGACATTATCCGCCGGTCTCTTGCCGGCATCAATGTGCCTGCTCTTCTTGAGACGCTTGGCATTGTCAGAGATGATGGCAAAAGACCTGATGGTGTGTCTCTGGTTCCGTGGAGGTTGGGACGGATGCTTGTGTGGGACGCTACATGTGTAGACACACTGGCACTGTCTCACCTGCAACGGATTACGGGTGCAACGGGTGCAGCAGCCGAAAACGCCGGTCAATGTAACTGGTGGCCGAAGACCTGGCGGCTTTCATTGCAATTCAGCGAGGAAATGCCGCCAGCATTCTCGGTACAATGCCTCGAGGGCTTTTCTTTTTTTTAGTTAATTTATTTAATGTTAATCATCATCTTCCCAGGTCATCAGTCCACCTTGTGCGGGCCCTACCCACGCCGCGCCTTCCAGTACGTGGTCGCCACTCGAGAACCTTTCCGCCCCAACGGCCATCGGTTCTACGTGCAATGTGCCCCGCCCACTGCCACTTGCCTGGTAAAGGTCGCGGGAGTCCGCTGGATGCGGGTGGCGCAGGACTGGTCAATTTAGAACTATCTGGGCTCCCCCAGATAGTTCCAAATTGATTGCCTATGTCCAGCAGTGGACGTCTTTCGGCTGATATGATGATGATGATGATGAATCATCAATTCATCATCCTGTATTTAATTTAGAAATTAAATAAATTAATATTTAACGACAACGACTATGTCATTAAGAAATAATTAAAGTTACTACTGTATCGCTATGGACTGATTTAATTATGTGCACCATGTAATAAAAATAAAAATAACTACAACTTAGAAAAGTACACAGATACACACACACGTTAAACTTATAACTAACACCCCTCTCTTTGCGTCGGGGGTTAAAAAAACAATGACTTCCCGAGACAGTCCTTAAATGTTTTCTCAATATGGTGGCCCGACAGGTGTGCAAAAAAATGGTGCAAGAATGACATGTTACCTACTACCACCCACTAGGTACAATTTTGTATTAAGATATTTTCTAGCAAAATTGAAATAGCGTTACAGTTATCTTTCAAGCACTAGTTAATAGTTTTGACTGGTGTGTAATTTTCGTTGCAACCTATCCATTTGTACTACGAAAATGCCAGTTCGTGATAACCATTCAATGCAAAACAGGGGATCCGGTGTAGTGCTAAACTGTAATAGACCACCGACGGGTATTTGTGCAACATATGAGTGGATAATCCCTGCGTAGACTGCAGCTGGTAGCATTTAGAGTAATTTTCGGTTAAAATTGGTAAATGACTCCGGTTCGTGGTGTACGAGCATCGTCGAACATTTAAGTATATCCTAAACAGCTGGTAGGCAAGGAGACGTGTGCGGGCCTCACGTTCTAGCGATGGCATAACAAAAAATATCGGCACAAAGCAACCCTGCACCTATAAATGGAATATTCGGATCCCACGGTTACAGTAGTTAGCTGAGTACAACGCGAGACGGATTAGGAGCTCACTGAGGTAAAATAATTGTTAATTGTGAACGCTCTACGTCAATTAAGAGCGGTCTCTGAAATTTTACGTTTGCGTGCGATTATTTTAGTTTTTTGTCGGTTTATAATAATAGTAACAAAATATGATAAACTAGTAGATTACAAATATATCAAAAATGCATAAAATAACTTGCGCTTTACTTAAATTGCAAGCAAACCCAACTTAGATGGTACAGCGCCGGCTTAGCGGTGCATATCTATACTATGTGGTCTGACGGAAACACCTGACTAAATGGATCTACCTTATTTATTTTCTTATGTTTAACTTTCCGATGATTGACCATTGGTTAGTTACACTATTTCAAGTAATCAGGAATTACTAGTAAACATTGGTACTTGAGGACTTTTTGATCGGAATACCAAAATAGTTATTTACGATACAAGTGTAGAAAATAGGAAATTCGCAACGAGTGGCGATAAATTAAAACACGACTCGTGTCGATTTAAAACACTCCCTTCTCGGTCGTGTTTTAATTTATCGCCACTCGTTGCGAATTACCTATTCGCACGTGTATCGTACTACGTTTTACAGTACATATGGCTCTTTAAAGTTTCAACATATGCACGGAAAGTGCTCATTTCCGCACTCTTGCAGGAAAGTAACACCATGTGTACTGTAAAAGCTTTTTCACGTCAACTGAGAAAAAAAAAACATTTTTAATATCTCTTACGAAATAAATATTTAATAAGAACAAAGTGCGCCTTCTTAAGGGCCTGACTTTTCATATAATGGCTCTGGCGAGGACTAGCAGTAACGCTGATTTTGTTTTCGGTACTTTAAAAAAATACCATAACTATGACACAGCGAAACGTGTTGATTAATTGTTAATTACAACAATTCCCAAAAAAAAAAAAATTAATAACCACCAAACAATTCAAAACTGTTATTCAGAAGGTTTGTGTGTTGACTGTCTGCTGCTGAATATCTAGTCCACGAAAGCCTTAACACGGTGGTTGCATATATCTATTCTAATAATGATTCTATATTACATACATCTCTCTAGGATCTTCTACGAAATAAATATTTAATAAGAACAAAGTGCGCCTTCTTAAGGGCCTGACTTTTCATATAATGGCTCTGGCGAGGACTAGCAGTAACGCTGATTTTGTTTTCGGTACTTTAAAAAAATACCATAACTATGACAGCGAAATGTGTAGATTAATTGTTAATTACAATAATGCACAAAAAAAAACAATTGATTAAAAACCACCAAACAATTCAAAAGTGATATTCAGAAGGTTTGTGTGTTGACAATCCGCTGCTGAATATCTAGTCCACGAAAGCCTTAACACGACGGTTGCATATAATACGACGGTTGTATATTCTAATAATGATCCTATATTACATACATCTCTCTAGACACTTCTAGAACTAGAATTTATGGCAAACTTTCTGAAAAAAAAAGAATCCTTGTCCGTAACTGTGATACTGAAGTTAAACTGTGACACCTAAATTGTCATTAATAGTAATTGAATAACATCGTCATTAAGGTCAATTTCCTTTCTAGATGCTACGCTTTCTTTCCTGTATCCTCCTCTGCTCGCTAGCAAGCGGGCAGACGCACCCCCCTCCTTTCCCCCTGGGGGTGACCCCTGTACCCTACGCGGGAGTGGTTCCGGGCCTAACCCCTATACCTCCAGTGGCCCCTACTATCTTCCCGTTTGGCCCTACTCCGAGACCCCTGGCCCCTGGGCTTCCTGGATATAACCCGTACTACAATCCCACTGCGGGCCCAGCTGTGCCTATTCTCACGTATAGCAACGACCATGGAGCCGATGGCAGCTATTCTTACAGGTGAGTATTCGCAAAAAAACATGTAAATAAACGTAGGTATATTCAGAATTTGTAAAATTGTTGCCATTTATCCATTGTACAATACATCACAGTTACTATGGGAGTTGTTGATAATGCCTAGCCGTTCCATCATCATCATCATCAGCCTACATACTTCCCACTGCAGGGCACAGGCCTCCTCTCATGAGCCGCTCCATATTCCTGAGAAATTAGACTTTTTATGTTAGGTACTTGAACTAGGTACTATTTCGTTTACTGTCTTCTGTGTTCATACAAATGTTTTGTAAAAATCGACACCATTTTGTGTACCTACCTAATAGTTTAATGTTTTGATGTTGCGTTGTGTTGTGCGTTTAGTTTTTCCACTGCTGATGGAAAACAAGTTCAAGAAACAGGTTACCTCAAGGACGCCTACATCGACAATGCAGGAGAACCACAAGGAACACAGGTCAGTTATTCGACATTTTGCTTTTAGGGGTAAATTTGAGACTTATGTTTTGCATTTCTATTTAAGTTGAATGATTAACGCGCTTTTTATTGAATGATTTACGCGAGTTTTCACACGTTAGGCCAGCGCAAGTTCACATTCAAAATTTAAACTGGAATTTGATATTGTAAGTCTGTGGTCTCGACCGAACTCCAGCAGGGTAGCTAATAGTGCTGAGCCCAGGATTTTTCGGGGATCAGATGATAACTAATACCCAATAATGCAAACCACATCAAACTCGATATAGTAGTTTTCGAAAATATTCCAATAGTCAGGCTGATAATATTGATTGAGCAGATTCGAAAAAAACACCTACCTATATATATTGGGCTTCCGTGTGTGCACTTATGTAATTACAGAAAATCATTATCTGAACACTGATTTATCATTGAAATTTTGTTAATCGAGACATAAAATGAATACCGTTTTGATGCTTCGATTAAAAATGCCACCGACAATCGCATTAAAACCGAAGTGAAACCTTTTAATTCCATAATTTTTCAAGTTTATTGAAAAATGCGAATGTGACAGAGTTAATTTACGGCGAGACAAAGCAAGCCGCTTTGTACACTTGAGATAATTTGAGTTGGCCGATTTGCACCAAAGTGGTCCATTCAAAAAGCAGCTCTACCGTCCAAGGTAGAAGATTCCAATTTCAAGGACAGTTTTATAATAAGTCGGCCGCATTCAATAATCTCAACTCGACAATTAACAGGTCGTGCAAGGGAGCTACGCCTACGTCGCGCCCGACGGCACTCCGATTCAAGTCAGCTACATCGCTGATGAAAATGGTAAGTATGCGACGATTAACATTAATCTTGTTTCAAACATGCGAAGAATTAAGACTGTCTTCGTTTGCGACATTGCTATTCGCCACCTTTAAAAAATAGTATTTCCTATAGAAAATACTGTAAACGGTTTAGATATACAGGGTGTTTGGTCCATCGTTTGCCAAATTAAAACGGTAGGTAGGTTGGGTATATGCTATCTATTCCGGCCTCCAAAAAACTTTTGCGCCCACTGTTTTTTTTGGATTTTTTAAAAATTAATTTTGACAAATTCTAAGGTCTTACGCGTTTCATTCAACTGGACAAGTGCGAGTCGGTCTCGCCCATCGAGATTTTTTAATGTATAGTTTCAGATTTTTTCCCTAACTTGAGTATATGGTTTTAATTTCTCGATATCTCCACGCGTTCCTGAGATAAAGGGTCTTGACAGACAGACAGACGGACAACAGAGTAGTTCAAAAGGTACCGTTTTTTCGTGTTGAGGTACGGAACCTTAAAAAGGAAGTGGTGGAGCCTACATTTAATAAAACAATAGATAATGTGTATGTGTTGTATGGCTTTTTTAAGTCAAAATCATCAATCAAATTTATTTATTTTTAAGACAGGCTCCCGAGGTCTACAGCTTACAGAGCCACTAGTTAGGAGTTTTTTTATACTATATATTATTATGGCACAAAAGTGTACGGCCCTCCTGATGGAAAGCGGTTACCGTAGCCTATGGATGCTTGCAACTCCAGGGGACTCGCATACGCGTTGCCAACCCTTTCAAAACCGCCTTTCTTGAACCCTATTCTGTAAGCCTCAGGCCCATATAAGGCTGTAAGTAAGATTGTTATTGAAATTAACTCTTATTTCTCACAGGATTCAGACCATCCGGCGTCCACATCCCCGCCGACGGCAAAGGAGTGGTACCCCCTTTACCTGTATTAGATAAGGACGGCAAGCCCATTCTCGACCGCGCTTACAACAACCCATACAGCCGTTTCAACCGCCTTGACGGCCGCTACAACGGGTACTACGGAAACCAGCTCAATAAACCCTATGACCCAAGATACCCGTATGACGCACGGTACCCCCAAGACCCGAGGTACCCTCACGACCCGCGGTATCCTCACGACCCGCGGTATCCTCACGACCCGCGGTACCCTCACGACTCACGGTACCCTCACGACCCGCGGTACCCGCAAGACCCACGGTACCCCTACAACGCGGCTACCTACAATTACAATCCCTACCGCCCATCCTGGTTGAACAACAATAATAACCATCAAAATAAGAAAGAAGAACCAAAAAAGGACGCCTAAGTAATATATTATTACACACGAGTAATAGTTAGTTTTGATTTTGTTAGATTCATTAAATGAAATAAAACTACTGTCCATATGAGGTTTTGAATTTATTTTTCAACGACCGAGCGAGCGAAGCGAATGAAGTTCTATGCTTTAGCTTGGGCCGTAAATTGTTTGTATCTCCGGTGTCTGTCACAATGTCACGCTGTCACGCTGATCTCCTCTACAGGTTGCATTTCTCAACCGATTCTCGTGAAATTTTGTGAGCAGGTTCGTTAAGTTGCTCCAAATAGTACATTCCGCTGTCCTCATTATTTATTTGTATGAAATCACGAAATGTACCTATGTCCATCCACAAGCTGTCATGAAGAGGAGGTATAAATAGACCAAACTGTCTGGCCGTGCAATTCGAACAGCTCAGCTTCTGTATTTAAATGCAAAATATGAAGGAGCAATCTGTCAGTGAGACAATTTATTTATTTGTCCTGTTACAAACCTAAAAGTAAAAGTGTGAAATTTCGGAGTTTATTTTCAGTACAGGTTTCATCCATAATTATCCCCGTAGGCATCTGACTCCACACAACTCCTTTAAGCTCTACCATTACAAAACATGTCCAATTGGGTTCAATTGGTTAATGATGAGGGATTGAAGGATACCTAGTGGCTTAAAACAAATTTGTTGAAGTATTTGAGTAAGTCCTATGTGAAGTGAACATTAAAACGTGTTATTATATTACCAAGTCAAGGTATAACTCAGGTATAAGTACACCGTCGTAGTCGGTATAAG
Source organism: Epinotia nisella (assembly GCA_932294315.1). NCBI lineage: Eukaryota > Metazoa > Arthropoda > Insecta > Lepidoptera > Tortricidae > Epinotia > Epinotia nisella. The sequence continues at coordinate 17,907,867 of OW028681.1, forward strand.
TACAGTAGTCGGGTAGCTGGGACACTGAGAATTGCAACAATACTATCTAATCTATCACTTCGACTGGTTAACTAACCAGTTAATGTGACCAGTCGCAGTCGATATTAGGTACAATGACATGCCATGCTCGTAAATTAATTAAAGTTTACATACTTTCGATTATCGAATAGTACAAATTTACAGTTGGTCGGTGACAACGTTACAAATCGCATGCCATGTGATCGCTATGTCACTAGTTGTAATTAAAACAAGTCGAATTTCGTCGCAGGGCATCTTGCTAAGCAATTTTGCATTATTTGCATAAGTACTGTAAGGGAAATGTATTTACATACCTTTTTATGCCTAATTGTCATAGTATGAATGGGTCGTTCTTCTTTTTTACCGACAATGATCCGAGGTTTTTCTGTTTTTTTGGTTTTTGAACTATCGAAAATTGTGGTTTTGAAGTGCGATTTAAAAAAAAATGCATAGGTTTCTTCATTAGAACTAATTAAAGTTTCCTTTCTGGCCAATATAAATATTTATTTACGGTTGGTTTCTAAAAAAAACCATGTGACAAAGTGGACTCTTTCAGTGGGGACAACATTTTGGTTTACCACTCTGTCACGGCATTCTACGAAAAAAAAAACATTTAAAAAAAATGCTAGTTAGAGAAAGTGAAATATTAAACATCACTAATTAATAAAATAATATGGACGTTCATTCGAACATTATAAAACCGTAAACATCATTACTCAAATGAGATGCCGTAATAAGACGAGGGACAGGCTATTGTCGGTCGAAAAGAAGAACGACCCGAATAGCGAAAAAGGGACGTAAATACATTTTCCTTACTGTACCTTTGGTTATATACTGCAAAGATAGGAGACAACATTAATCATTAGAATGTTAGAATGTAATGACGTATGGGATATTACTACCATCAGCAAGTAGTGAATCGCAGTGTCCATTGTTGCGCAGAGGCCATGCGTTTGCGCAAGTTTGGCCGCAGGGTCCTCATTAATCAATATGGCGCCGGTGAAAATTAAATGGCGACGACATGCTGCTCGGAATAAGATAAAAGACACTTTAATATGAGTTTAATTGAGTCAGCAAAAAACAGTGAATCATGCGTACATGAGTCTGGCCACGATTCCATTTGACTTAATGACAGAATTAAAATAATAATTTAATGTCGCTGTCGTGTTGGTAAAAAAAAAAAGTGGTGATATCTCTTTAAAATCACGTTTTGTTTTCTCGAATTGGGCCCAAGGATGGATATACATCGGGCTGAAGTATATTTTGGCAGTACCTATTAGACAAAATAATGCTGTTACTTTTATTTATTGTTCACATAAAACAATACATTCATGGACGTCTTTGTTGGTATCGGCCAAGTTTACAACATACCAAAGTTTTTACCCTCAAACATCCATCAAATGTTTTAAAGTAAAAAATATAGTTTATGAGTAAGTCAATCTATGTATAACAATTCCACGGGTTTCACTTGTTTCAAACAGCAATGGAAGCATATTATTGTCGCGAGAGTAGGTACCAGTATGCGGTTCGTGATAAAATAATCCCCGCAGCACAAAAGCGAAAATAAATCCGCCTGTCTTCCTCAAAAATCTCTTGAACTTTATATTGTATGAACAATTGCACATTACAGTATGTCATGCAGTGAATCCATCAGATCATAAAATTTCATGCATGTACTAATTTGTGGCACGTTACTGCACAACTGGTCCTGACAGCAATTAAAGTCAATAAGAAAATAATGTTATTTTGTATGAAGCCTTGGTGGTGCAATTTCAATAAATGACAAAAAAATTGTTAAGTACGTGTTGGTTTCATGAATTGAGGGTTCCACGACAATTATTTTTTATCGGAGTGTACTTGAACATGCCGCCGCGGTCGTATTTGTACTTTTTGTGATTTGTGAATTGTGTGAGCGATAATAAAAGATCAAAAGCATTAAAATTCTGTCCTATTCCTCAAAGTATTAGTGTACTGCACTGTATTCTCATTTTAATCATTGGAGAATATCCGCAGAAAACGGTTCCAACAAAGTAGGCACCTGTTATAACTATGGGTGATGATCAAAGCTATATTCTTGACTATCTACCTAAAGCTGTGTGACCTATATTGTGTCTGGCCTTTTTCCCCAAGCCTGTTTTTTGGGCCAGAGTGGAGAAAAAAGAGTTCATGAATTCATGAGAAGAGTCTGTGCACCGTAGGTACAGTCAACTACAAAGGTATATTAAACTTTTTATCTTATTGCGCTGTAATAAGGTGGAAAAATAGCCTTATATTTTTGTACATTGTACAGCTCATGATGATGTTACATTTCCGCCTTCGCATATGGAAATGGAACCCTACCCGCTAAAGTGCGGGCATGTCACTCCACACTCGCAATGAAAGCAACTGGTTTGCATCGTGCGATGCACCGCGCTAAGGTTAACTTTTAAGAACTCTAAGAACGGCGCAAGCGCACGTAGTTACTAAAGCACATCTGTCCGTTTAAGCAAGTAAGCGGAACTACGCCGATTCTTACATAACGATAAGCATGACTCGTGTTTACTTGAAAACGTTTCTTTTTCATATTTCGTACTTTATGGCGTGCCTGGGTAATGAATGTGTCGCTTCTTCGTATTGGAATCCGAAGTTTTTTGTTCGTTTTTTTATATAGGCAAAGACTACGGGTGCCTTTGTATCAAAAAACTATATGAAATTATTAGCTAGCTAGCTAATCTAAATGCGGTAAGGTATGTACATATGCTACTCCGCAACTTTATAGCAAGTAAACTAGACCGAATTCTATCGACGGAAAAAAATAAATGCTGTTTTTGGGTTCGGGGTTTGGGCCTCTCGTCTCCTATAGGTAAAGCCTAATTTGCGTATCAGCAATAGCTTACACAAAAGTACCTACCTTCCTAAGGAGTAATTGTGGAAGGTATGCATATTGCGCAAGGCCTTTCATTGACCGCTCTTAGAAAATGTCACACAGATAAAATGGCTAATATTTTATTTCCTGAAAGCTAATACGACATAGAGTGGTCACTGGTCAAAGGAAGTTTTTTTTAAATAAACTGTATTTTACCGTAACGAGCTCTTAGTTTAAAACTATATATAACGTTTTCGTAACCTCAGGCTATACAGTGGATTTTAAAACGATCAACAAAAAAGAACATTAAAAAAATCCGTTAATTAGGTCTAGTTTTATCTAGTTTTACAATTGATGGAGAGTTAGGAACTAGAATCTTAATGTTCTGTCATTGATGATTACAAACCGTCCACTAGATGTACCAGAAGTCCATAGTACCAGAGGCATCTCTAGCCCATGTAGCGCCCTCTAGCGGGCGCCCCGTCAAGTAGCGCTCGGGCGCCCCCTAGGACCGTGCGCCCGGGTGCACCGCACCCCCTGCACTATAGGTAGAGCCATAGTAGCTAGGTCATTCTCCAGATTTGTGTCTGTGGTTGGGTAAAATTAACGCGACGGTTTACGAACATTTTAAATGGAGTCGCGTCAATTACACGCAGTCACAAATCTGGAGAATGACCGTCCTGCAAACATGATCCACGTTACAACTCATCATCAGTCTAAGCAGTGCCACTTCTGAGGAACGGAACCTTTATCACCCATAACAACAGTTTCTAAAAATTGTTTGGGCACTTTCTTGCGCCAGGCTTCAGGCTAGTAGCCCATAAATTATGCAAAACTAAATTACCAGATGATTCTAGGGGTAGATATAATAAAAATAAAAAAATGTTCAAAAATATATTTGTTACAATTGGAGCCATGGAGACTGCGTTAGTTTTCACTGTGTTGCAGCCCCCAGTGGTAGTTACGGCTACAGTTAAGTTAGGTTACGGTTACATTACCTACATAAAATTTTAAGGAATATGTTAATTCCATTTAGTTTATTATTAACTCAAACAAATCTTATTTTTAGGGTTCCGTACCTTAAAAGGACAAACGGTACCCTTACGGATCACTTTGTTGTCCGTCTGTCTGTCTGTCGGTCAAGACCCGCTTTATCTCGGTAACGCGTGGAGGTATCGAGTTGAAATTAAAACCATATACTCAGGTCTATAGTCCCTAGAAGCTGTGAAAAAATCAAACTTCTAAGTAAAAAAAGATACGGCTGTTTATGCCGCAAAAAAAGGAAAATTTCGACACTCTCACGGGAATCAAAATTTATAAGGTACTGCGCCTGTTATTAAGTCTTTGATTTCCCATTAACAACACTCATCAGCCGTCCAATAATCACAAATACCTAGAAAAGGTATCGCAGTGCTTTGAGACAAGGGCCGCTCGGTCCTTGGGTGTACCATAAAGAATGCTAAATTGCTTGGCGCATCCGCCACGATGAGTAGTTACCACAAAATTTAAGTATAAATACAGGGGGATGCGTTCCAAGTGCATCATTCTGAGCTTTGTCATCCGACTTGCAACGTGCAACCGACACGACACACAACATGATGCGTTTTGTAAGTGCAGTTTATTTTTTATTCTTAAGTCAAACATAACAATTTCCTTGTTCTTAGTAGTGATTCACTGTAATTTGAAGTTGAAGCGTGAGAATTTTGTTTTATAGCCACTGAATTGAAATTTTAGTTTGACAGCTTCATTAAAAGTTTCATTGTAAAGTTGGAATGCGCCTACCTAAATCAAGTCGAACAAGTTTTTTAAATAAGTGAACTGTATAATGATAACTTCTAAAAACTTACGCTTTCCCTTTCTGCGACACAGTAATTAGAAATCCTCAAAAAGCGCGATTCAGAAAACAAACAAATTAGGGTACTGGGTTCAGTATAATTAGGCAATAAAGGCCTAAAGTTTTTAAAGTTTGTCCACAGGAAAGATGGACCGCTAAAGGATACTAAATAGTTATATGTGTCTCAAGGGAGCAAAATGATGTATATAAATACGTCATCATCATCTCGCCATAAGGCGAGGACATGGAATCCTGAGCGTAAAGGTGATTTTCCACCGGCGTGGATTGACGAGACGAGGCGTGGCGTGAATTGAAATCGCGCTGACCCTTTTCCACTAAAAATATTTCAATTCACGCCGCGCCGCGCCTCGTCAATCCACGCCGGTGGAAAATCACCTACGGCAGTCTCGACGAATTAACAACTAAACACCTGTAGCGAGATGTTTGTTTCTGTTGCAGAGTTAATTTAATCTCTATTTCAGAAAAAATACGGTTTATTTTTATACAAACAAATATTTCAATTCACGTCGCGCAAATTCTCGTCAATCCGTACTATTTCCACCGAAGATGCGCCGGGAGTGAATTGAAAATTTGCCATACAAATTTCAATTCCCGCCGCGCCGCGCCTCGTCAATCCACGCCGGTGGAAAATCACCTTAACGAAGGATTCAAGCGTTAACGCCCATGACGAACATAACTTTGCTTCTGAGTAACAAATACAATTTTCCACACCGACTAAATTGAAATAAAATGCTCTAAAAATAATGACAAATATATTGTGACAATTTTTTTTTATGTTACGAAAAAATCATAAATTTCCATATATAACGTTGTTAAAGTTAAAACTTGAAATATGTTCGTTTTTAATAGATTACGATGAAATTACAATCGACCTCTCTAGAAAATATGTCATCATCATCATATCAGCCGAAAGACGTCCACTGCTGGACATAGGCCTCCTCCAAAGAGTGCCACAATGACCGGCCCTGCGCAACCCGAATCCCGCGCAGCGGTTTAGCAAATATGTGAATTCCAAAAAAAGCCTAAAATCTTGAAATTCGTTCAGATCATTTGGAATATTTGCTATCGCCGTCTATGAAGCAATGTTTTCTATAACACTAAATCTTTATTACGTCGTTATAGTTTCATGGCTACTTTTGATAGCATACAGGCAATCTTTTTAATATGAACTTCGTGAGTTGATCCGTTCGCATACTTGCGTAAGTTGCGGAGTAAGATTTTTTATTTATGGAAATTGTGTTATGAGTTGGTGTCATTTTATGAGGCTTTATTTTGCGCTGTATTCGGACGGTATTGATGCTTTAAATGGGTCCGTTTTCACCGAAAAAGTAAATATTTCAGTTTAGTCGCAACGTGTTTCTCGCGGTTAATTGCAACGACGTGGTTGTAACTAAGGCTACCTACTTCCTGACTAGGCGGGGTGGGATCGGTATGCGGTATTTTGTATTTTGACGTGAGATTACTGATGGCGTACAGATTACCCTAGTTGTCGGTATACTGTCAGTATTATAGCTTTTACAGCACTGTATTCGTAAGGATGTACTAGTCCCGTGTGACAGTCTCTATTCACTAGAGATTGTGTCCCCCTGAAGCAACGGACCTACCTATTAATCGTTTTTGGCTATCTCAGGCCCCACTCCCTCAAATAAGGATTATTAGCTATAGGTGACTGTAAAGGATACAATCAATCAATCAATTAAATCATTTATTTTAGAAGTAGGTATTTCCATAATTTGTTAGTAACAATGGTCTTAAAAAAACTATGTTAGTAGGTATTATTTTATAAATTTATCAGTTGGATGGTCCATGCAACCTGTCCCACTGGAACAGGAAGGGACCATCCAGGCGCGCCGCCACCGTTCTGCAGGAGGCTGTTCGGGCTACCGCGCAGGCGCCGCAGCAGGGACGCGACCCGCTTATGCATGATGGCGTGAATACCCATCCGTGTGCGCTTCGCAAAACATGCCTGATGCACTGCAGTGGCGCGGCAGCCCCAGCAACATCCTAAACCCATTACTTATTAGCCGTTTCTCTATTTTTCCAGGTGGTACTTATACTGGTAGTGGCCGTGGCCAACGCTGACGTCAGCAGCTTCCAAACCTTCCAGGATCCCCAGCAGTACACGACGCCCATCCCTATTATTCGCCAGGAGCAGATCATCAACCCCGACGGCTCTTATAAGTGGAGGTGAGACTTTGTGCCACACGACTAGTGATGTGCCGTCCCCAGAAATATTCCCGATTTGGGGGTATTCATCATCATCATCATCATCAGCCTATATGCGTCCCACTGTTGGGCACAGGCCTCCTCTCATGAATGAGAGGGAGAACGGGCAGTAGTCCCCACGCTGGCCCAGTGCGGATAGGGGACTTCACATACCTCTTTGAATTTCTTCTCAGATGTATGCAGGTTTCCTCACGATGTTTACCTTCACCGAAAAGCTAACGGTATATATCAAATGATATTCCATATATAAGTACCGAAAAACTCTTTGGTACGAATCGGGATTCGAACCCACGACTGCCGTTTGACAGCCGCATGCCTGAACCACTAGGCCACCGTAGCTTACTTAGGGGGTATTCCCAACTTGAGAATATTCTTCTTCCAAATTGGGAATGTTCGGAAATATTTCTGGGCACCGTCCACACTACACAGGGGCTCCATTCAGCACGTTTTACTGACAGTTATAGGGGCACTATTTGACTTCGTCTATTGACAGCTTGGCACATAGCCAATATCATGTGAAGAAATAAAAAAGTACGACGAGCGCATTCACCACCTATTATGTTTTTTTTTCTCAAATTGTGTCGACTATCACCATTTCTCAGCCAGTAAGTACCTACTATTATCGTTTCCATAACTCTGAGGAGGCATAAACCCAAAGCCTCCAAATTCAAAAGAAACATGACAAATGGAAAATTTATAAAAACGCTCTGAAATCATATCCACGTCAACTTTATAATTTTTATAAACGTGGCAACATGATGTCTGTAATTAAAATCATGCTAAATGGAGCTTCATTATTAGGTACGAGATTCTCTCCTAAGGTGAACTAAATGTCTTTGAATCGAGCCGCGAATGCAATCGAACATTCAGCCTCTAATGTTTTTATATCAATAGCTCGTTTTAGTGTCCTTGTTTTTACTTAATCATATATTCATTTCATATTCTTATGACGTCAAATATTTGGTTGATAATTGTGACCCTGGCCCCGAAATAAAGAAGTGTTTAACATAATTCGATTTGGCATTTTTTTTAAGTTGTAACAACAAGTGTTTGTTTTTATTAGGTAGGTAATACAGGATTCGATGTCATGTTTCACTGTTGAAGGTCTCTGTAACATTGTCGCATTTAACACCAGTAAACAATAAAATTTACAGTTGGAAACCCATTATTAATACATGGTAAAGACAGCATTTGGAACGCGGTGACATTTTCTTGAAGAATCACCCATATTTTTGTTTTTTAGTTACGAGACTGGCAACGGGATCGCAGCTGAAGAGCAAGGCTATGTGAAGAACCAGGGCGTGCCAGAGCAGGAGGCACTGACCGCGCAGGGGCAATACCAGTACACCGCTCCTGACGGCCAGGTGGGCACACCACTAAACTGCACGGCTATAACAGGAACACCCGCGAACTGTGTCGCGGCTAGTTAGAACGCTTAGAAAGAGACGGATAATCTATGTCGCGGGCCTTCCTTTGATAGCCGTAGCAAAGTACACCTGCTTTCAAATTGTCTAACTCACCTGCTTTGTACACCACATAAGGACAGAAGACTGGTAAACCAGTCTGATCCTCTCATTTTGATACTTAACAATGGCACAGTAGGTGGTCCACGCCATTCACAATCAAACTTTCGAGAACGCGTTATCAATTCATGCGGATGTCATCTTTTAGATTTCTATATGTAGGTTTTTAAGCCTCGTAGACTTTCAAAATAGCAAACTGGCTTTGAACAAAGGCGGATCGCGTAACAATAGCTACTTGGATTTAATTGTCATGTTTGACCGGTGTTACTGCTCGTAGATATATTTTTTACGCTACCTGATAGATTAATATTGTTTTAGTAAAAACGTTACAATCAATGCGAAATTTGTTTAAGAGAAACTAATTTAATAGGGTGCTTGTGAGTCCTCTGGAGTCGCAGGCGTCCTTAGGCTATGGTGTCTGCTTACCAAAGGCCGTATGGTTGTTTGCCACATTCGTAGTAATAAGTGTAAGTACTATCAAACAATTCTTTTTCAGGTTATCCAGTTAACCTACATCGCAGACGAGAACGGTTTCCAGCCGCAAGGAGCTCACCTGCCGACCTCTCCCCCCATCCCCGCCGACATCCAGAAGGCCTTGGACTACCTTGCCACGCTGCCGCCTCAGAACTCCGACCCCAACTACAGAACTCAGTAGAACTGCTGGATTAAAGGAATACTAGGCTTACAGTCGCGGGATTAGCTTAAAAAGGCTGCTTGGCAGGGTTGTGATTTGACTTACAAAATGTGACATACCTCCAATATATCTTCCCTTCTTCATGTCTTTCAAAATGAGAATGACAGAGACATGAAATAGGGGACATGGCAGAGACACGTTACATTTTGTAAGTCGATTACCGGCCCAGGCTATCTTCCAATCCAAACTTACATCAGTCACTGTGGAAATGTAGCTTAGCTGCTCACCGGCCTGTCAGGGCAGGTGACAATTTGACGGTAATGGCTACTTGAGACTATTGTTAAGCCTCTCACAGACTGACGCGGCCAGCGGTGGTGGTCAATAGTAATTTTGACAGCTATTGTCAATTTTTTAGGCCGCGCCAGTGTGATTAGTGAGGCCTTACTTGTCACCCAAATGTGAAGTTGGTGAAATAGGGGAATGAGTTTAAGGCCTGAATCACACTGAACTTGACAACTATTGACCGCCACCTCGGTCCGTGAGAGGCTTAACTAGGCTACGTTCTTCTCTTTGTATTGTTCATAGTTACGGTCTCGGCTCTCCAAACCGGGGTCCGCTAAAAAGCCATCTAAGTAAATCGTAAAGAGCCTATTCCTCGGCTGTTTAAGCTCTAAAACTACCGACATATATACTGGTCATATTCAGAAGCATTAAGTGTAATATATGTTTCTGTTTTTTCAACAATGTAAAACCTAGAAAAAATTCGTTGTGACTTGTGATATTACTGTTTTCATTATAAAAAAAAAATAAAAAAAAATAGTTGTAAATTAGTGTTATGTTGTTTAAATATTTGTATTTAATGAATGAGTTATAATAAATGTTTTCATGTTAAGATATATTTTATTTATAGCCAAATTATGTATACACACAATTATTAAAACCACACACAAAGACCACAAAGTTCTACATACTATAAGCCATCCGTGTAATGGGTACCTACTAGACGACGATATATATTTAATACATATAAATACTTACATATACCTACCTACATAGGAAACATCCATGACTCAGGAACAAATATTCGCGTTCACACAAATAAATACCCTTACCGGGATTCGAACTCAGGACCAGGCAGTGGTCAGTTAGTCGTAGGCAGGATACCAACTAGGCTAAACCAGTCGTCAAAACCTGATTTGAATTATTTGAAAATAAAACGTGCATAAATCATGTTATCATGTAACCGCGCTGAGTAAAGTTATCATCAACAAAATAGAGTCAAAACAGGTAAAGGTGAGCGCTTTACGGTTCTCGAACAATCGAATCGGTGGCGACTTGCCCAAAAATCCGATGGAATCACTTTCCGCGCCTCGTTATAACCTAATTTGAATTATTTGGAAAACGTACATACGACGACCGGTAGGCTAACCGTAGGTAGTGACGCTGCCTACGAAGCTGAAGGTCCTGGGCTAGAATCCCGGTAAGGACAAATATTTGTGTGATGAGCATGAATATTTGTTTCTGAGTCTTGGATGTTTTCTACATATTTAAGTATTCATATTTATTATATATATCGTCGTCTAGTACCTATAACACAAGCCTTATTGAGCTTACTGTAGGCCTAGTTCGATTTGTGTAAAAATGTCCCCTAATATTTAATTTATTATTATTTATCATGTAACCGGACTGAGTAAAGTTATCCTCAACAAAATGCCGATAACACAGATAAAGATGAGCGCTTTTCGGTTCTCGAACAATCGGATCGGCGGCGAGTTGCCCAAGAACCGGTGGAATCACTTTCCCCGCCTCGTGTCAAGGTCGCCCCGCCATAAACTTCACTCCTAACGACCTCTTGACCCGCGCAGTTGCCAACTGTCGCGGCCGTTCGGCAGAACACTGTAACGCCAATTCTTAAACGTTATGTAGTGATTTTCTTTATTACATATATAGTACGACAGTGCCGATGTTTTATTATGTACAGTAAGGGAAATGTATTCATGTACCACCGTAGAACCCTATCGCAATAAGGTGACATATCACTCGAGTTTAAGTGATGGCGACAGGGTTCTACGGTGGTATATGAATACATTTCCCTTACTGTACCTACTTATTGAACGAGCGAGCGACGCGAACGAAGTTCTACGCTTCAGCTTGCGATAGAGTTCGTTCGTATGTACAGATGTCACGCTGTCCAGCTGTTCTCCGCAATTCTCATGAAATTTTGTGAGCACGTTCGTTAAATATATACTATAGAATTCTTTTGCCGACTCAGTTTTTAGAGACATAAAAAAATCTTCGAGAAAAGACGCCCTGGCTTCACAGAGCCACTAGTAATTTTTTGTGATTTTTATGTCGTAGCGATGGTAAATCTGCCTTTTTAGGGTTCCGTAGCCAAAATGGCAAAAACGGAACCCTTATAGTTTCGTCATCTCCGTCTGTCCGTCTGTCCGTATGTCACAGGCATTTTACTCGAAAACTATAAGGTGTATTTGAATTAAATTTTGAGGATAGGTGTATTTTGTTAGCCGCTACATAGTCTTGTAATTAAAATGACAAAAAATGATTTTAGGGTCCATACATAAAACAAAGTCAATTTTTTTCTTTGTAAGCCCACGTGTGGCACGTCAATCGATAGGCCTTTCAAAATAAATATAAGGTTTCTCATCATTTTTTTTTGATTAAGTGAATAGAGTCGGAGATAATCGCCCCGAAAGTCACTAAAATTCTGTCCCCCCCTCTAATTTTTGAACGGTGTATTTTAAAAATATGAAAAAAATCATGGACATAGGGCTTATTCAATTCTTTCACCGAAAATTATTTTGAACAAGAGCGGTTCAAAGGTTTTCGAGATATTGCTGAAAAACTGCCTTCCTTAAAGAAAAGGACATGAGTGCCGTAAGATTTCTGTGACGATACGACCTTTTTAATAGGCACGGAACCCTTCATTTTGCGTGGTCCGACACGCACTTGGCCGGTTTTTAAATAAGCGTTCGGCCTTATGGCAAGCAGAGACAGAGAGACGAAAGAGTAGTGGTGTTATTCTTTAAGGTGCTTTCCCGGTTGACGTGACGTTGATATGACGACATTCCGCTGCCTCGTGTCTTCCCTACATGGCTTCATGTCCTTGGATTTCGATGAAGGCAGCATACTATGCATATTAGGATATAATCTATCGGTATATTAAGTGCCTACCTTAGAATATATAAGTGAGGCACCATTTCAGTTAAACGGTAGGACTTTATTTATTAAGCCGTTTCCAATATGATTACGACATTTATTTAAATGTGCCCGTAGATAAGTGTAATATGGTACCTAAATCTCGGAGTCCCTAAATTAATACTTTAATTTAATGTAAATAACTTGTCATACGCTAAATATAATGTACTATCCTGTATTTACATATGAAAGCAATAAAGAGACTGATTACCGATTACGCGATATTAAATTAAAATATTCTGTTTATTTTGGGTTTGGTACAAATGTGAATCAACATCAGAATAAAATTTTCGTGTTATTTTCCTTAAGCTATTATGCTACACAGCGTAGTCATGGAGTTTGGAACATCGATTATGATTTATACTACAAAGTAAAACCAAGCATTGCGATGCTAGCATTGTTAAACATCTTGCGAATTTACTTAGCGAAGGAGAGAGAAAGAACAGATTTAATCAAAAAGTCACGTATTTGAATGGCAATACGAGTAGGCTACTGGTCACAGCTGGCGACAGCCGAAACGGCTCACACAAAATTGACATAGTAGTATGACTTCAGAGCACTATATTCGTACTAACCTTTGTATGGCAAATCACGTAAATTGCGGTTATGATCGTGAAACACTGCCTTTAAGTAATAAAAAAACTAAGTCTCCACTATCACCCAGTAGGTTAGGTACTTGAAGCCGCAATTAGATAGCCAACTGAGTATTCTTTTTAGGGTTCCGATACCTCAAAAGGAAAAAACGGAACCCTTATAGGATCACTCGGTTGTCTGTCTGTCCGTCTGTCACAGCCGTTTGCTCCGAAACTACTGGACTGATTGAGTTGAAATTTGGTACACATATGTAAATTGGTGACCCAAAGATGTACGCGTAAAGTAAATTAATGAATTCTGAACAAGGGGGCCACTTATGGGGGGTAAACTGGAAAATTTAAAAAAAAGTTTCGCAAACTGTATTGTGTGACATATCAAATGAAAGGGGTTGTTTGTAAACATTTCAGATATTTTTTTTTATAATTTTAGCAAAAACAGATTTGAAGTAATTTAGGAAAAAAGACGAAAATTGACCATCCCCCCCTTATCTCCGAAACTACTAGGATTAAAATTCTGAAAAAAATGTGGAAAATAGTGCCTTGCCTAAAATTTACAGGAAAACCTATAAGAAGTTTGAGTATTCAAAAACACTTATGAAATTTAGATTATATACGGAACCCCTCACCACGCGAGTTGAACTCGCACTTGTCCGGTTTTTTTTATGTGTAAGAATCCAAAATCCATCCATTTTTCCTTAAAAGCTGTGAAATCCTCATAAGCTAAAATGACTGCATAGAAATGTGTCTACTTCTGGCATGGTTTAAAACAATGACCTGCATACGGTAATTAAGAGTCTAGAAAGATATTCGCGGAACATTATAGCATCGATAATCTATTTGAGTAAAGGAAAAAACAGAACCTCTATGACTCCTCAACTCAAACCGATAGATGAAGAGACCTTCTTTTTATTTAAATTCTAAAAAAAATTATTTCATATTGAAAACCTGAATTATACAACAGTGGCTCCTTTTTTTCGTGGACAAGCCTTATATAGTTGTTTAACAATTTTGTTTTTATTAAAGTGTAGGTATTCACTTTTTAAAACTTTCAAGTCTTATATCTTTTCATGTTTTTTTGATGGTTTCTTATCAATATAACTAGTAAAACTAAGTTACACATTTTAACATGAGGGAAGTACCCAATTAGAATCGAATAGGAATTGCATTGGAATCCAAACATTGTCAATGCATGGCTTAATTATTTGCAATAGAATACAGTAAATGCACATTGTATAGCCATTATATATTTTAAGTAATATATTCCGCAAGCCGGGCGCTATTCAATAGTTCAATGATAAATTGCGATACCGCTGATATTGTGTCATCTCGATGATAGCACGAAAATTACCGGGTTCCCTCATCTTTCTGTGACTAATTGAAATTGATTTCCAAAAGCACTAGTTCTATTATCTGTTCTATTGATGGAATTAACATTTTTTCTTCCCATCTTTACCTATATTAAGATTCCAACTAGTTCGATTAATAGAATAGATAATATAACTAGGGGGAAAGGACCGGTGGTTTAGTTCGACTTATGTTTGGCATGTATCAAGTTGTCAATAAAACGTGTTGAATAATGCCCCGTATCCACTTGGAAACTCATGTCGGTAAATGAATCGTTTTCTTAAAACTACTTAAAAACGGCAAAGAATTATTTTATATTTAAAATACCAATATGAATGTCAACGAGCATCTTTAATGTATATTCTTGACATATTTATGTTCCGAAAACGACATTATCGAGTAAAGATTCCATCTTAATTGAATAACCTATATGATTAATTATGAGCCTCAGGTAATAATTATCTTTAATTAATCTTTAAACTGGCAAGCAAATGACCAGCGCCTTTCGGTAGGTACATCTCTTGTACATCCGATTCTCTTCGCGCTTGTTTTTATCTCCATCTGTCAGCACGGCCATCACAGGAGCTGTGTCGCGGCGAGATAGACTATCCGTCTCTTTCTAATGAGAACGTTTAGAAAGAGACGGATAGTCTATAGCGGGTCTGTCCTGTGATATCCGTGCTGCCCCGCTATTCTGTAACTTGTTTTAAGCTCATCTCAACGCTCACCCAAAAATATATCTTGATACCGCGATGCGTAGTAACTAAGCATAGGTAGAGGTCTAGTTTCGTTAGGTGTGACGCATGGGGCGAGGCGCATGAGCGCGTAGCGAATAACAGCGCTGGTGCGTGATATGATAACTCCCAAACGGATGTACGATTGATTAAAATATAGATTCTTATGATACGTAAGCACGGCGCGTGGAACAGATGAAAAAATGTTAACTGCCAGAAAGAGCGCGCGAAACATATTCAAACCGAAGTGAAATTCATGGCATAAGTCTCAGATTCATCCTTTAGAATTTTAGGTATTGCTGAACCTTATTTCGAGGTATTAGTGTTCCTGTAAACTAATGAAGTAGTTCTCATTGTAGTTTAAATAATTAAATTATTGTTGTTTTTTTAAATGATGTTTTTTAACATTACAATTATCGTCATTTTAAGCCTGTTGTTATCAACAACTTTTGAGTATGAGAGGCTTCTCGAGGGTACCCGGCTTAACGACGGGTCAATATATAATATTTTAAAGGTAGACGTGCTCCTTAACTCGTTGATGGACACTCCTCCAGACACAATAGAATTCTGCCTATACTCCTAGCCTACGAGTCGTAGGCGTCTGCTCCATCAATGTCTTAAGTGAAGCGCTTCACGTCCTTCATTTTCTCAATATCACCAACTTACCTATGGAGCAACGATGGGGAGAATTCAACTCGGCCTAATTTTTCGTAGAGTCTTCTAATTATTAACTGACTTAAAAAAAAGGACGAGGTTCTCAATTCGGTTGTATTTTTTAAAATATTTGTTACTGTGTACCGTACCACAGAACTCCGTCATATATGAACCGATTCGTACAATTCGTTTTTTTATTTGAAAGTATGTGCTTCCAGGTAGGTCCCATTATTATCAAAACTTCAGTTGAATTGAATGATGAGAACCACGAGGAATTGAGGAAACTCCTCATACATAGAATGCACGATGTAGTAATTTCGGTATTTTCTATTATAACTAGTATATTTACACTGGTGTATGGATGGAACTGATGATGAAGACCACAGATGACTTATGGAACTCTTACTTAAAACTATAAAAGTACGTTACTGATTATATGATTCCGTTGGAATAGCAAGTAATGAAGTTCTAAATGTCAAGTGTGCCAAATCGACGGAACTCCTGAAATATTGTCGGCCCACATATAGTGATATGGTTTTCGTCTGTAATAATCAACGTATTTACTCTCGGAAAACAGTCCATGTGGTAAAGTGGAAAGGAAATGTGGAAATGTTCATTAGGCTTGGCGGAGTACTAAATTGAAGTCGGTTAAAACTTTGTTTTTAAAGTAAATTATTTCTTACCCACATCTAGCAGTATCGTCGCAGACAATACACATTGCAGTATTAAAATGGCGCATGACTACATCGAATTATCATAACCATACACCTATCACGCGGCCACTCCCAACAAATAGAATTAATTCGCGAAACGAAATTCATTTGACATCATAATGGTGAGTTTAGGGTTCAGTGACAATCATTCATTAAAAAAGATACTGTTTTTTTTTGCACTGTATCAGCAGTACCTGTACGTAAGTTCAGTTAAGTGCGCAGTAGAGAATGCTATCTCGCAAGATCTCGTACATATTTTATCGTCTCGTCTCATTTTCGTACGAAATCTCGCGAGATTGAACTTTCCATAAAAAACACAAATGACAAATTACAACCTATGATACCTAGGTACTATTATTAAATTAAATTTGTATCACTTTTAATTATACTAAAACCTGATGGTAAAAAAAAAATAATTAAAAAAATTGTCTGTTGTGTATTTTTATATAAAACACTACAATCAGTTTTTATTGGTATTTCACTTGTTTTCATTAAATGGCATTGATAGTCATAGCATTTGCATACATTTTCAGTGAAAAACACCCAATCTCGCGTGATCTCGTAAATATCGAAATCTCGCGATCGGCTTCGTGGTCTCGCGAGTTCTCGGCTAGGTTTGAATGGGGAATGGATGAAAATATCAGAAGTGTCTGATTTATTTTGAGTTAGGAATAACCTTCGTTAGCACTAGAAAAAAGTTTCAGCTATTTCAGCTGCGACAATTATTTTTGAAAAATATAAACAGCTTCCTCACATACGTTTGTCAAGCAATCTGAATTAATTAAGGTACTTAATACACTAAAAATACTGTAGCAAAAGGTGATTTTAAATACAAAACCTCGTATTAAATACACTTGCATCACATTAGGCTTTAATAAGATTTGGTACGATTTATTACAAGTGCTGTGTCGAGACAGTGTAAGCATTGCACACAAAAGTTAGTAGGTACACAGGTACTTATTAGACACCAATAATGATTTACTTTGTCATCTACGGAACCCAGCCCACAGATACCTGTTAGCCTAGGAGTTTTTACATAAGAGATGTATAAAGTCCTTTTGTTATCTTATACCTATTCAACATGATTAGGTAATGCCTGTATATGTTAAACTTTTTCTATAGCTCTATGACGTTAGATTTGACGCAAGTTGGCATAGTATTTAGTCATGTGACTTTTTTAATTTACTGTTTGATAATAAATAATTAATCATTTATAGCTGACTGCGGTTATGCAAAATTCAATTTTATTATATAAAAAGTATGGGCTATTTGTCATAAACCAAAAAACCTAAAATAAATTAAAAATACTTTAAAACTGAATATATCACGTAATTACATTATAACGACATTTTTGATGTTTTGTATTTTTTTTAATGACAAAACATTAAATGTGATTTTGATTTCTTGCATTTTTATAAGCATGTTTAAAAAATATCCTGATTTATTAATAACTCGTAAATGATAACACGAAAAATAAATAAATCAGGTTTTTTTTTATATTTGACCCTAGGTCGTGTTTTTTAAAGTTTTTGACATCCTATTTCCGGTTTTTGTCGACAACATAAATGTAAAGTAAGTAAAGGTCGGTATAAGACTTAGAGCATACATAACTGGAGTTTAGCCTTATGTCGTATTTGCGTACAAAAATGTCTGCCGAATTTTGCGGGAGCATCTTAATAGGGATATTGAAACTCAATTGTATATTGAAAGCTTGATTGAAGTGGTTGAAAGTTTATAATATCAAGTGCTTACAGCAACATGCGGGCATTTTTATAATCAGTGTTCTCTTGCAAGGCGATGTTGTGAATGACCATTAATCGATTGTGAAATTGTCTGTGTTAATTTTTTGCACATTGTGCAAGGTTTTCTACAGAGGAGTAAGTTACTGAAAGGCTACTCTAGTTATGCATGCTCTAAGGTATAAGTGTGTTTATAACTCGTTTGTGTTTGTAATATCTGTTAAATAGAATATAAAAAATATTTTTATCAAAGAGCAATATTTAAAAATGTCAGCAGCAAATCGAACTTTTAAAAATTACCGCAAAACTTTAAATTGCCCCATCATTTTCAACTTCATTAATATTTTTAACTGAATTGCTTATCATTATTATGTAAGATAAGGTGAACAGGGTTTTAGGTAGGGATAAGGGGACGATTTTCTCTGAAGTCCACTATCCCGTAAGTCCCTATAGTCTTCTTACTCCGATGGTCCTCCTACCGCCCCCCCTGACCTTACTGTATTTTGCTTGCGACAAGGAAAATTATGTACGTATGCGAAAAGCTGTCAAGCACTAAGTAGATAAAAATCTACTCCTTTGTACCACATAAAATTAAAGTTTATCCTGAAATGCACACTTTTATCCATATTGGGGTTATCTTGCCAGAATGTTGACCTTAAGACATGGTGCGTCATATCATCTTGACTTACCGAGACAGTGGATGGTACACAAAAATACGCCCTAACTGTATCTTCAACCTTACTGGCATAGGAACAAAGTCCATTAATGATTGTTCTCTTACTTTGATGCCTGCAGACACGAGAAGTGCTGACGCGCCATACTTGAATGAGCGTTCATGTAATGTAATACATTAACAAAATTATGTTACCATGAATTTACAGTGCGAACTTAACCTACTTTAACGATGCAATATGATAGGATAAAGTGGCAATAAATTTTATTGTTATGAGGTAATTGCCGTCGTTTTTTGGCATGTTCATTTAGTTAGCCAGATCATTATTATCACGACGTTTAATATAAAACTCGCGTTTTTCCGAAGGCTGCTGCTTCATAAAAATTGCATGACATTTGGGACGATTTGAAACATTAAGGCAGTTTGCTACGAGTCATATTCGAATAGCTTGTTTATTTTGGTCAGGCTATTTAGACAATTACTTATACTGACAATTTACACAGTTTTAGATTAATAGCATATGTATGATTTTAAGATTCTGATTCATAGATTTTGTAATAATACAAAATAGTCTTCATAAAGGCGTATCTTACTCAATTAGGATTGCAAGGCAACCTTGTACTATGTAAAATAAAGTTCACATTTCAAAACAACGCAAAATACATACGCAGTTGAGAAATTTGGCAGTCGTCATTGGTAGGGTTTCAATACTTTGACGTACTAAAATGATGTGAATCGTCCCGGTTCATACGCTCCTTTCACGTAAGCACCTAGCCAAGTTTGCGTGAGTGCGACGCACTTATATTGAGATATTAGGATTGGAATAACATTGAAATTAATTGTTAGTTGCAAAATAGAGGTTAAGGTCTTAAGATAGGGATTTTCAATGGTACCTATTGAGAATAAAGTTCGCCACGTGATCAGTAAACCCCAGCTTCAGCTTTCTCCTGAATGCAACTGCAAACACTGCCGCAGGCTTTAGGTCAATACTGAACAACTTGGAAACTCCGTTAGATCTGTTGACCGCCATTACGTCGTGCTAAGTAGACATACATGGCGCGCGTTAATGCATCTAATGTTTACTTATTTCGTACATTTGCGACCCGCCAACGAATTGTGCAATTAGAAATGCAAGGAGGTGGTCGCTGACACTTACTATAAATAGCCAAATTGTCAGGATGTATCGGTACCAGTTGAGACACAATCGTCTTCAATTCAACTCCTCTATTGACAAGATGAAGTCCATCGTAAGTGTCAAGTGATTCGCATGGATTTTTTGTGCCAGTGTTTTAACGCAGTACGCGCTCAGTTCCGTGATTGTCAGCTGATAAAAATGCAAAAAAGTTTTAAGTGACTTCCGTGAAGACTAAGGCCTTGTGATTTTCCAGATTTTGGTGTCTATGCTGGTCGCCGTGGCGTTTGCAGCGCCCCAGGGTTCGACAGAGCCTGTGCCTATAGTTCGCCAGGACAGCCAGGTCAACGGAGACGGCTCATACTCGTACTCATTCGAGACCGGCAACGGGATCAGCGCTGACCAGAAAGGCGACTTGAAGAAGGTCGGAGATATCGAGGCTCTGGGGGTGCAGGGCCAGTTCCAGTACCCTGGTGACAATGGGAACATCCAGCTGACTTACACCGCTGACGAGAACGGGTTCCAGCCCCAGGGGGCGCACCTCCCCACTCCCCCCCCGATACCCGAGGCCATCCAGCGCGCTCTCGCCTACATCGCCACCGCCCCCCCTCAGCCTGAAAACAGTCAACAATAATAGCTTCGGGCCTGAACATAATACTCATAGTTTTTTGTGATTTCTCATTTTATATTTTTATACCGATCATAAATAAACCAAAAAGTCAAAGTTATTATTGTCTACTTAATTTGGATCCCAAAAATGTCATGAGTGAGTAATTTTTTTTTTGTCCTGGACAGTTTTTTAAATTGTGATGATTATGGGTTCAACATCTTTAATCCATTTTTATGGGCATCTTCTAAGCACTTTGGAAGTCCGTGTTGTAACAATTTTTCAATAAAACTCCGTCATACTGTTTCCTGTCTAACAGGACAGAACAACGACAAAACATAGTTGATTGACCCAAATAAAGCACTACTGCGTTTTCTAGGAACATGCAAAAAAAAGGTCTTGAAATTGCAAAAAACCTTTTGAAGATACTTCACAGAATCCAAAAATACAATATGTTAAGAAAGTATCCAGAGTATCTTTGCAATATTTACAATAGTGGTAACTTTTATCAATTGAGTCATTAACGTATCTAACTATAACTATACATATGATTTGTACAACAGTCAGGGGTATTAATATATGTACGTACATAAATAAGGACATAAATATCTGTCCAGGACTCTATTGTCAACGACACTTTATAACGTTGACAATAGAGTACATATATTTGTACCCCTGACTGCACGTTAACAATCAATGACTTACATAAATACCTAATACATAAAATTCAAAGTCAACGTTCTTTGTACTACATTTTAGGCATAGTATGTACATGCACCTAATATGTACCCACTATTAGCGCCACTATTAGCGCACTTGCTGATATTAAGATTGTGTGAAAGTTCCTGTGTTTGGATGATAACATCGTCCTGCAAATTATTAGAGAAAGTGAGATACCCCTATTATTGCAGTCCGCCACACAGACCATGACTGTACTCACCTTTACGTTACTTGGGTTACTATATAGAATATTTATATACAGGCTGTAACAAAAATAGCGTCGATCCCTTTAAGGCGTTCACTGATATCGCATCGTGACTAAAACAAATAGAACGCAATAATATGAAGCCAAAAATTCTTCTTTTTTATGAGAACTTGGCGAATCAATACGGTGAACATCACCCTTACGAAATAAAAGAGAAGGCGTATTTTTTTCCTAATATTCCAAGCTATCGCTTTATGACTAATTAACGCCTAATACGTATCTCTCTCTTCTTCGCTACTTTAGTTCCAGTCTGCATAATTTCCATACGTCAAAAACGCTTCCGATTTTGAGTTCAGACTTTAGTTCGTCAATTGCTGGCCGCAGGCCGTGGTCGTAGGACGTGTTACTCATGCTTAATACTAGATGCTCCAAACAAGACCTTCGAGACGCGACAGACAGGGCGATAAGCGTTGCCATCTTCTGGTCCCGCACAGTCTGAAATCATCGACACGAGAAGAAGAATACTAGGTTTCGCCCGTCCAGGGGTAACTAAAGCATGCATTTTGCATTCCAAAATTCCAATTATGTAGTGTTATCTACCGTGCCTTCACTGAACCCTAGCAGCACTGGTTGTAAAGCATCATGCTGATCTGAGTCTGTTTCGTGACAAAGCCTACCGTCATATTTTTTATTTCATTCAAGGGTCTGCTAAGACACCAGTGGCCTAGTGGTTCAGGCGGCTGTCAAAAGACAGTCGTGGGTTCGAAACCCGGCTCGTACCAATGAGTTTTTCGAAACTTATGTACCGAATATCATTTGATATTTACCGTTAGCTTTTCGGTGAAGGAAAACATCGTGAGAAAATCTGCATACATCTGAGAAGAAATTCAAAGAGGTATGTGAAGTCCCCCATCCGCACTAGGCCAGCGTGGGGACTACTGCCCGTTCCCTCTCATTCATGAGAGGAGACCTGTGCCCAGCAGTGGGACGTATATAGGCTGATGATGATGAAGGGTCTGCTAGACGGTCGCCAACAAGCCCCTCCGACCGAGCGTCCTTGGTCGGCACCGACCGTGTAGACAGTTGTTTGCAGCAAAATTTTATACTACAACGGTCGGTGCCGACCAAGGTCACTCGGTCGGAGGGGCTTGTAGGCGACCATCTAGCAGACCCTTTATTATCTGTGTTTAATTGTTTGTCACGAGTAAATGTTTGAGTTTGAGTTTTTGTACTCTCATTCTTACACGTTAGCCTGTTGTGTCAGAAAGTGAGCGCGCTAAACACATTGCAATCAAATTTGAATGCTAAACATATGTCTCAAATTGACCACCAACCGCTACCCCTACGTCTTTCTAAGTACACACCACTACTTCACTCTTGAGTCTATCTAGGTCACGAAAAAATTATTTTATCCAGCGATCGATGGTGTTATACGACGGTGAGTTTCATAAACGGGCTTAACACGTGTTTCCTCGGTGCTCTAAACGATTAAAGTGAAAAAGGGTCAATAAAAAAAACAGATCCAACGTTTATTAACGACTTTACTAACGACTTTTTTGCAGTCACCACGGCATTTTCTCTGTCTTTAAACCCATAATTGCTACAAGTGGCACTTAACATTAAATGTAATGTGCTCTACTCTTTCTATGAAAATGGACATGAATGTATGTAATGTAAGTATGTATCACTTACGGGGATCGCCGCCGTTGCTCTAAAGGTGATTTTCCACCGGCGTGGATTGACGAGACGAGGCGTGGCGTGAATTGAAATCGCGCTGACCCTTTTCCACTAAACACATTTCAATTCACGCCGCGCCGCGCCTCGTCAATCCACGCCGGTGGAAAATCACCTACGGCAGTCTCGACGAATTAACAACTAAACACCTGTAGCGAGATGTTTGTTTCTGTTGCAGAGTTAATTTAATCTCTATTTCAGAAACAATACGGTTTATTTTTATACAAACAAATATTTCAATTCACGTCGCGCAAATTCCCGTCAATCCGTACTATTTCCACCGAAGATGCGCCGGGAGTGAATTGAAAATTTGCCATACAAATTTCAATTCACGCCGCGCCGCGCCTCGTCAATCCACGCCGGTGGAAAATCACCTTAAGTCCGTAGTAACTACCATAAGCAATACTACAGGAGCTACTACCAACTTGGCTACAGCCCCTTGTTTTAATATATCTTGAGGCCGCGATTCGTTGTATTGTAACTAAGTGTAATCAGTAACAAATAGTTTCATTAGGCCTGACGGGTGAGGTGAGGCGCATTAGCGCATTCCGATTAATAGCTCTGCACTGTCCTGCAGCACCTTGTAATGCTCTCTGGATACTTCACGAAGTATTTTCATATTGTATCCAGTGACTAAATGCATTACGATAAATATATAATCAGGAGCCGTAGCATGGTTGGCCTTATCACGCGACAAGTGACAAGATAAGAGCGTCGTCTCGTTCTATCGAACGGTGTCAGCCAGTGACGCACGTTCTATCCTATCACCTATCGCGTGACAAGGCCAACCATGCTACGGGGCCAGTTATTGAGAGGATTCTTATTAGTCCAAATACGACGGTTTTTAGGGTTCCCTAGCCAAAATGGCAAAAACGGAACCTTTATAGTTTCGTCATGTCCGTCTGTCCGTCTGTCCGTCTGTCCGTATGTTACAGGCATTTTACTCGAAAACTATAAGATGTATTTGAATAAAATTTTGAGGATAGGTGTATTTTGTTAGCCGCTACATAGTTTTGTAATTAAAATGACAAAAAAAAATTTGTAGGGGTGGCACTCCATACATAAAACTAAAAGTCAAAAAAAAAATCATTGTGACCCCCCGTGTGGATCTATCGATAGGCCTTTCAAAATAAATATAAGGTTTCTTAGCATTTTTTTTGATTAAGTGAATAGAGTCGGAGATAATCGCCGCGAAAGTCACTAAAATTCTGTCCCCCTCTAATTTTTGAACGGTGTCTTTTAAAAATATGGAACAATTCATGGACATAGGGCTTATTAATTTCATTCACCGAAAATTGTTTTGAACAATATCGGTTCAGAGGTTTTCGAGATATTGCTGAAAAACAGCCTTCCTCAAAGAAAAGGACGTAAGTGCCGTAAAATTTCTGTGACGATACGACCTTTTTAATAGGCACAGAACCCTTCGTTTTGCGTGGTCCGACACGCACTTGGCCGGTTTTAGTCTAGGCGTTTTCTATAGACACTTTCCTTTTGTCTACCTCCCTTTGCTTGGTCAGATTAGTACTTTGATAGTGCCATAATTTAAATTTATATTGAGATAATTTGAGCAGGCTGAATTGCATTAAAGTAGTCCTTTCAAGAAGTTATCATCAAGGTACCATCCAAGGTATGTATGTTAAATAACCTCTACCATATACTCCATCTCATGGTCCGCATGTCTCTATTAGCCAAGCTCTAAGCCATCGTTAGGTAAAATGCATCGTTATCGATGCATTTTTTTCTACGAAGTTTTTATTTTTTGGTCTCTCCGGTCCCTAAACTGTAACCAGAGAGGTAATTGTGTAACTTTTCGAACGAGCGTTAGGATAACTCAACTGTCAT
The DNA here is from genome assembly GCA_932294315.1 of Epinotia nisella. NCBI lineage: Eukaryota > Metazoa > Arthropoda > Insecta > Lepidoptera > Tortricidae > Epinotia > Epinotia nisella. The sequence continues at coordinate 17,932,874 of OW028681.1, forward strand.
TTGCGGTACAAAAAAGACTCCAGCGGGAAACAATTTATAAGTTTACCATGCTGGGAAAAATGATGGTACAGTCGCCATCAGATATATTGGAGCGGCCAAAGAGCTCACAAATATCTGAACATGTCTCTATTGTCAAGGCATTAGAGATGTGTTCAGATATTTGTGAGCTCTTTGGCCGCTCCGATATATCTGATGGTGACTGTACCGGGCTTACCACACTGCGATTATGCTCTCAAAATATTTCCTTTCTGGAAAATGCTACCTCACTTAGTATTTCAACAATGATTATAGAATTTTTTTATTACAATTTTTCCTGTAGAAAATGCGATTCTGCACGAGGTAGAGTGCTAATTCGTAGGCGAGACTCTGATGTTACTTCCTTTCTCTCGATATTGACATTGTTTGTTGTGGTCGAGGTTTAGAAACATAATCTGTTTCATATATATATGCGTGAGTTTGACGTGTGATATGCTGCATTAAAAAAAGCGATAAAAATGCTTTTGGAAAAAAGTGTCAAAATAAAGAATCAGAAAAATAAAAAAATGCAAAAAGAACTTTCGGGGAAACAAGCGAACGGAAAATTTACTACGAAGAAATAATGAGTCACTCTATATATCCATATTCTAAGGCACCGTCACTTTCTTCTTTTATGTAAATGTACTTATCTTTAGTTTATTAATCAACTTTACAGTTTAGAATAAATTTTACGTTTTGCTATAAATTGCGCGCATATTATTCATTGATTTATTTATTTATTAAATATGCGTTAACACAATTAATTTAAGATTTATTTACTGGACAGAGATTTTGCTATATAAAATGCCTACCGAATTTTATCCCATAAATACATGTGAGTTTTAACAATCCTTGTGTAACCGGTTTATATCGTAAACTATTGTATTTCACTGTTTTAGGCAACGTGTTTATGGAAACGGTTGCATATATTATACATTTGATATTCATTAAATATTCACTCATTAATTATCGTTGACAAACATAGCCTTATGGAAACTACCTTCGGAATAAATATGAGGTCGCGGTCTGGACGCCAGCGGGTAGCGGGCCGACGAGCGTGCGTTCATAGATTGAACATTGAACTCGATCAAATGTATGAACTGCCGCTCGTCGTATCGCTGTCCGCTGGCGTCCAGTCCACGGCCTTAGGTACTGAAATCAATTACTTTAAGACTAAACGAACAGGACGAGTAACTTTTTCAATAGCTTTTAATGGGAGGAGATTTTAATTTCTCTTGTCCTTTTTAGAGTTCCGTTACTCAGTAAGATCTTTATAGTGTTGATATGTCCGTCTATCCGTCCTTCCACGGGCTAACACAGTGACCCTTACTATTAGCGGACTAAATTAATCATATTTGTATATTGTACATAGGTATATATGTCAATCAGACTGACAAAGTAGTAAAATAAAACATTGGAAATCTTTTTTTAAGCAAAGAAACGAATTATACCCCTGCTATGTAGTAGCTGACCAACCTAACAAATGGACTTGGAAAAGCATACTTTGACAGACGGCCAACTACGAAAATATACACTTTAGATGTTCCTAAATAATACGATAAACAAGTGGAATTAAAAGATTTTTAAAAAACCCAACTGCGTTTTTGCAAATGTTAAAGCCTATGTCACTCCAACGATTAAGAGGAATCCAACGACACCTCATATGTCGAAATCTGTCAAACGGTTTAGGCTACAGGGCGTGCAAAAAATAAGACATACATACATCCGCTCGAAATACATAACCCTCCTTTCCTTCGGTAGTCGGGTAAAAAACCAGAAAAATCTGACACTTAATTCTATACGTGCAATTCCGGATCGCACGTGACTGGCTCATAGGTTAGTCGTGCTGCTTAGATGTGTTAGAGGAGAGGGAATTGAGGGATGTCAACCTTAAAGATGTCCTTTTGTACTGCAGGAAAACGAGAAGAATGGCAGAATTTGTTGTGGGAGCACTGTCGGGACAGCAACCTTAAGCTCCGACCTTAGGGAATGGGGCTGAATGAACGCGACGAGCGATCGACTGCCCGCCTGTTTCCGGCCAGGCGTCCCTTAACAACATCACATCACATCACATAGTTTTACTAGAGAGCTAAAGAAAGTAAAATTTAATTTAATTTTTAATAGTTGATTGAGCTGTCACAAGCTAGCCATCACAAATGAATGAGTTGAAGCCGCCAACACGCAAGCTCACGCATGATTGGCTTCAGACCCAGATGGTAATATATCGTCGATTTAACTCCGGCCCGGTGGTGCAATACCGCCTGCGGTGGTAGGCGCATCGCCCGGGCCAGTATATAAACCGATAAAACTGAGTTAGATCATCGTTGTCTAGTGCCTTCACCCACCCAACTCAAACATGAAATCTATTGTAAGTGCCAGTGATTGTGCAAATATGTGAATTGATTTATTCGCTACTCGATTTCGGTTACACAAATTCTAAAATTGTTTCTACTATGAAGAACTCTCTAAATTCTCTAGTGAAAGTTTATATTAAGGATTCTTTCGATTGTTTTTCTGCATAAATATAGTGAAAGTGTATTCAAATATTGTTACGTATGAGTATTTAATTGATTATGTGTTATGATTTCAGGTTCTTTTCGCCCTTGTAGCGGTGGCCATGGCTGCTCCACAGCAACAAGGAGAACCCATCCCGATCCTAAAGCAGGAGAGCAATATCAATCCAGACGGCTCTTACCAGTGGAGCTACGAGGCTGGCAACGGAATCGCAGCCCAGGAGTCAGGAGCTCTGAAGAACATTGGCGCTGAAGAGCCCGCTCTTGAGGCCCAAGGCCAGTTCAGCTACCCTAGCGAAGACGGTGGCAACATCCAGCTATCGTACATCGCTAATGAGAACGGGTTCCAGCCACAAGGTGCTCATCTGCCTACCCCGCCACCCGTACCTGAGGCCATCCAGCGCGCCCTCGCCTACCTCGCCACCGCCCCTCCTCAGCCCGAGTCAAGGCGCTAAATAGAACAATTGTAAGCCTGTGACGAACCTACAGAATTGAGAAATCTATAAAGTTGGCCAGATAAGACGAGAAGCGAGAAAAGGCTTTAACTCGCGTTACTGCCAGACAGGATTGATAATAGCTAGAATATAGCTAGATGCTTCTATCTAGAATATCTACGCTTAGACAAAGCTTACATAATTATGTCCTAACATTTTTTACGTCCTTTTTCGTGGTATAGGTGCATGAAAGGAACGCAAAGCTCATGTCTTCGTAACAGCGTAACATTATCGTATGTCCAACATATGATATTTTGAAGACATTTCTGAGCGGATACCAGTCTAGTTAAATTCTTGACACTCAATATGTGGGTTTCGTCACTAGGTTCATTATGCCAACAGTGCCATATTCAGCATTTTACGCTGATTCTAGTACTAGTTCCATTGATAGGATCTACCTACTTGTTGGCGTTTGATTAGTGAAATTTTGTACAAAGATGTTTTTATACTTTTATTACTTACTTAATAAGAAAATATTTTAAAAATGTTGATTTTTTCATTTATTTTCATTACTTAATTTGCGAAACATAAAATAAAATAAGTCACTTTCGACCTTGCAGTATTTTAACCGGGGTCCATTATGCCTTTCCGTGAGCTTCAGTTCATTCTGTGGATTATTATTAAAGCTTAATGAATTGTTGAATTTCAACCAAAAATACGAGTGCAGTGAGCAGGTGCAATGTCAGGGTAAACAATTTTCAAAAAGTACTCCGCACAATGCGCATATTGACTGGTTCAGAATGCATTATGTCACCAGCTGGTTGTACCGTGGCGCTTTCACAACTTAATCTTTAATCATCATTAATCTGATTCGTAGATTCTGACAGATGTTGTCAAAAAGATCGAGAGCTCTCTGCTGGTGGCACAAAAAAAAAACCCATTCGCCTGACACAGCACTGTGACACTGTGTGGTGTCAGGCGCCATCTATTGGCAATACAGTGAGACACAATGCAAGCGTCGAGCGGATAACAACTATCTTGGAATTCTTGGATCATCAGACAATACTAAGATTTGCTTGTTTAACACAAGGTGGCGCTTTTAGCCTTCTATGGTCTAAGAGGAGTTCCAAAATACCTTGTTGTATTAATTGTAGGCATAGATGTAGACGTAGACATATTTTTAAGTTTCTTTTTTCTTAGGTGCCATAGTGGACCCTGGGCTCGTCTTCTCTATGTAGGTTCCTCCACGGACAGTACGGCCACAGGCGTAAATTGGGAACCTCGTGATACGACACTACGGCTGTGGCCTGGTGATCTTCACCGCGACAAAACTGCCACTCCGTCCACGGACGACAAATGCTCAATTGCTCATAGTATTACAATGAAGGCGGACATGTTATTCCGCTTTAGGTACATTACAATTTTTCCTAGTGCCACAGCAAAAGCTTGAGGGGTTACCTACATTTTACATGAAGGGAATGACGCGTGCTGTGACACAATACGTCTGTGGCCGTGCTGCCACAAGAGGAGAGTTTGAGTTTGTAACAAATGACATACATAACCGAAACAGCGGCGGCACAATATTTGACTAAACAGTGATGTGGCAGCATGTCAGTACAAAAAAAATATGATTTTTATATGTGTCATAGCTCACAACACACACTTTTCAGACTGGTGCTGTGTCCGTGAACGTGTTATAGAGAGGAAAACTCTGTCAGATTCCAGCCTTGAATGTTTGTATGTAATCTCCAAACAAAAATTTTCTGAATGGGCTGGCTAACCCGCGGGTTTGTCTGCGCTCTTTGCATTACGTGCTGGGCGATGATGATGTGATTGTGATAATGAAAATCATAAATATTAAATAAATAAATATTAGGGGGACAATCTTACATAAATCGAACTAGTCCCATAGTAAGCTCAATAGGGCTTGTGTTATAGGTAGGTACTAGACGGCGATATTTTTAATAGATGAAAATGAAAAATGAAAAATGATTTATTTGTTATCTTAAGTACTAAGTTTTGACATGTGTTGGTGTCCCTTTTTAAGTAAGAAATACCTGTGATAAGGGGCAGATATAAATATTTACATTAGAAAACCTCCAAGACTCTGAAACAAAATTTATGTTCATCACACAAATATTCGTCCTTACCGGGATTCGAACCCAGGACCTTCAGCACCGTAGGCAGCGTCACTACCCACTAGACTAACCGGTCGTACAAAATACCATAAACATTATTGCGTATATTAGTGGCCACAGAATCTGACCTCTCTGACCTGTTCGGGTAAGAATAACCGTCCGGTGACATTTACTCTAAAACTAGTTCCGTAGAGGACGAGTGCGATCGGCTGCTATTTACGCATCATACTATCTTTACTAATCAGCTCATTCTAGAACGTTACGTCTCATTTATTTATTTAATTTACCTACTTATGTAAATCCTGGGCTTTGTTCTGTTCATCTATGAACAGAACAAAGGCCAGAGCAATTTGCAAGGCATATTTTTGTAGTAAACTACAAAAATATTTATTAAATCATACTAAAGCAGCATGCTAGCTAGTTACTTATAGCAACACTTGTGATGGGAGGCCCCGCTCTTCGTCAACATGATTATAATATAGTTTAGTAGATACAATTTCATTCATTAATATACTTTTCACATCTCATGCTCGAAAAGTGTGTCATATTAGGCTTAATAGGCGGGGCTAAAGTAGTACATTTAGCCCCTAGGGAAAATATGTATACCTATTTATGATTTTTAACACATTTAATTTGACCAATCAAAACACTTCCCCATATTAAATCCACCAATCACAACTCTTTCAAAAAACATTTATCTTTGCTATCAACCAACCAGAATACCTACAGCTACATATTAAAATCGACCAATCAAACATCAGGTGTTTTTTAGTCCCTAATTCCAAATCATTTAAATCCACCAATCACAACTCGTTCAAAAAATATTTCTCTTTGCTATCAACCAACCAGAATACAGCTACATATTAAAACCGACCAATCAAACATCAGGTGTTTTTTAGTCCCTAATTCCAAATCATTAAAAAAGAAAACGCCTCACGCTAAATTGAACAATACAATACAATACAATACAAATACTCTTTATTGCACACCTCACACAAACAAAGCAGTCACAACAACAACAACAATCAACAACAACAACAACACACAACAAAACAACAACAACAACAACAATCTCTTTGCAGTGAAATTTGTTATTGATTGTGGATGGATAATCTTTGTTTTACTATTTTCTCGCAGTCGAAGTGAAAAGTAGAGTGTATAACTCGGGTCTAAAAGCCATATTACCCCTCGAATTATTTTCCCTCGCTTCGCTCGGGAAAATATTCATCTCGTGGTAATATGGCTTATTTTAGCCCCTTGTCATACAATCTACTATTGTAATATAAAACTTAAATCAATTTATTTAGTTTTTGACACTTTCCGAATGAGCGGGAGAGGGAGAGCGAAACATATTAAAATACGAAATAGAGTAGAAGCGACAAACAATCAGCAAAACTGTTTTTGAGACCCCTATAATGGCCCTAATGTCAACGCTACCTGGGTACAGTCGAGTTCTCCAATATTCAAAAATATACATTCTTTAATGTAATTGACATACATGCGCTTTATTTAAGCTATAAGGGACACTCGACTGTACTGTTTTAATAATCTAGCCGTGCTTGTGTATTGCAATTTTAAAAAATCTTGCGCTTAAACAACGGTCACCGGCGTCTAATATTGGACCGGTGATCGTTAATAGAACATTACTCAACTAGTCGTATCTAGTAGTAAGCCTACAAAGAGTTGACGCCAGAAGCGAAGGCAAGGACGGTAAATATGCGATCTGATGCTTTCTTTATTAGATGGTTATTACATTACATAGTGAGTAAATTTTACTTCTCCCGCTGGTCAAGAATATTGATTTTCCGGACGCGTAGCGGGTGGTAGTTGCCACTTCGGTAAGGTGTGAAGTAAACAATAACACTTATTGAGCTTACTATGGCTAGGTCGATTTGTGTAAACTGCTGATTTGTGTAAAATTTACTGCATTGTGAGGGTTCATTATACAACTAATTTCCTAGAACTAACAGTCGTCTATGTAAGTACCTAGAATAGATATTTTTTTGGTCGAAACGCCGTATAAAACGCAACTAAAATAATAAGAACAAATTGTAGACGGGAGTGAGACTAGCTAGTGACGAAAAATACTTTCTGTAAATGTCAAAGTACTTAACTTGCCGAGCCTGTGATTCTTAATTATTAATATAGATTTCTTTTTCACAAGGTCATTTCTAGCTTAACAAGTTATAGACTCATTCGGTCTTTTTTTGTGAGTTTTGTCTATTATATAAGACCAACATTTGAATGCTCCTGTACCTGTTTAATTGGATATCCATTCAAAGACAGATCTCAGCAACATGAAGACTCTCGTGAGTATAAAATTGATTGTTTAAATTTTCTTTTTCAAAGTTTATTGTAATTTCCTTTATTTTATAATTTTTCTGGTACTCGTAATCGAATGTTCCTATGTTTGAAACTGGCCGAAACATACCTAATACACTCCAGAGCAAGAAAATCAGGTACACAATGTATACCCGATACATTGTGTCCCCGATTTTCTCACGGTTACAATTTCTATAAATTCTTGAGTGTACATAACTTCAGTCATAACTAGGGTTACCAGATACAAATTTGGAAATACCTGCCAAAATTCCTGATTTGTGAATAAAATTCCTGTCACTTTGGTACTGGGGGGTTGAGCAGCCTTAAATATAGTTTATACTTTACGGAAGTTTGCAAGTGTTAAAAAAGAAGTACAGAACAGGGGGTTGATAACAAACGGTACATTAGAAACATTCTCTGACAAACAGCCTTTCCTGACATGTCAGGAATTTTCCAGACGTCTGATAACTCTTATTTAATGTTACTTAACCCGGGCAAAAACGAAGGGTGTTTGTTAGTTTAACATGTTATGTATCTGCGTTTCTCTATGTGGCATTAGTAGCTCTCAAACAGATGAACCGATTTGAGTGAGATTTTGAATTGAAAGAATTGACTATCGAGATGGTTCTTAGCTGTAATAGTCATTTTATTTTCACTAGTAGGTATGGAAAATGATGCAAATTTGGAAATACAATACAATACGGCTACTCTTTATTTCACACCTCACACAAACAAAGCAAAAAACACAAAAACACAAATAATCATGATAGCAGATTTATTCTGTGTAACGGATATTTTTCATTTAATTAATTATGTACAGCCAAAAGAAAAAAAATAGAACTCTTGAACAAGCCATCTTAGAGTAACGTTTTAAAAAATCGTAGGTATTTTTACTATATAACGTGTCCTCAAAGTCAACGTCAAGCCGAAAACGGATGATAGGGCCAAGTTATAACAGTTATCAAAAAAAAAAAAATCTAAGGCTGGGATTTAAAAAGTTACAGGCATTCAAAATAAAAGAAAATTCGATTTCCATTGTGTAAGGATATTTTTTTTTCTATATTTTTAGGGTTCCGTACCTCAAAAGGAAAAAAACAGAACCCTTATAGGATCACTCGTGCGTCTGTCTGTCCGTCTGTCAAAGCCGATTTTCTCCGAGACTACTGGACCGATTGAGTTGAAATTTGGTATACATATGTAAATTGGTTACTCAAAGATGGACGCGTAAGTAAATTAATGAATTCTGAACAAGGGGCCAATTTTGGGGGAAAACTGAATTTTTTTTTTTTTTTTTTGAAAACTGTATTGTGTGACATATCAAATGAAAGGGGTTGCTGTAAGCATCTCAGATGTATTTTTTTATAATTTTCGCAGATACAGATTTGAAGTTATTTAGGAAAAAATACGAATTTTGACCATCCCCTCCCTTATCTCCGAAACTAGTAGGCTTAAGTTTCTGAAAAAAATATGGAAAATAGTTCCTTGCCTAAAGATTACAGGAAAACCTATAAGAAGTTTGAGTATTCAAAGTAATAGGAAAATTCTCAATATTTTACGGAACCCTCACCACGCGGGTTGAACTCGCACTTGTCCGTTTTTTTTAAATATTACTGTTATGACATGGGCTGTCACCTGTTTGCGGCTTGACGTTGACTTTTGGGACACCCTGTATTTGTTGTGTCGGAAAATTTAACTTTTTTTTTTAGTTATTCGCCGTGTTTGTCGGTCTAGTGGGAGTTATAGAATCAAAAAGTGTGCATTCACTAAATGAGGCGCCGCGGCTAACACGCGCTTCGGCGGCCAGCGACCGCGAGGCTATCGTGCTGCGTTCGGAGTCCGTGGTCAATACCGACGGTTTCAACTACGTGTAAGTTGATAAGATAAGATAAGATAAAAATCATTTATTCAAGTAGGATTTAACAATCACTTTGCATCGTCAAAATAACATTGTAGGTAGGTACATATTTATTTGTTGTAGGTATTTGCTTCAATAATCAATTAATATATCACCTAATTCTAAGTATATTCAATGTATTAATTACATGTCTGTTTCAATTATTATATTATCAAGTTACTCATTTCATTAATTAATTAATACATGAGAGAAAAAAAAAGTTTTTTTATATAGTCCTATAAGAGGCCATTCATCTTTATTATTTAAATTCTTTTCAACGGTATAATATGCCTTTTTCAGTAAAAAGGTCTTTAAATATGTTTTTATTATGGGAAAGGGTAACTTTAGTGCTTCCTTGGGTTGTTTGTTATAGCAATGTATGCATTGACCTAAAAAAGGATTTGCTGACTTTCCTAACCCGAAACTTGGTTATTGCAATTTTGTGTTTATGTCTCACACTATGCATTTTACGCAACGTATCTACGTTTTTAAGAGCATATATAATGGTATCATGAATGTACTGTGATGCCATTGTTAAAATATTTATGTTTTTGAAATGTTCTCTCAGTGATACAACACGTGAGCTCATGTTGTATATATATCGTTACGATATTACGATATTATCGTATTGCTCGTTTACCCGTTAGTGATCATGAACCTAATCAGCCGAAAGACGTCCATTGGGACGTAGGCCACAATTACCGGTCCTGCGCCACCCCCATCCAGCGGACTCCCGCGCCCTTTACCAGGTCATCAGCCTAGTCATTGACCCAGCGCCGTATTAAACGGAAATCAAATGAATAAATAATTGTAATGATATTAATATGTTGCATGGTAAAAACCTTAAAATATTGGGTGTATATTGTATTGAAATTGTGACTTGTAAAATGCTTATTTTACCAATATATTCTGTATTCTGTAGAGGCCTACCCACTCTGCGCCTTCCGGTAGGTGGTCGCATCTCGAGAACATTTTCACCCTAACGCCATCGGCATTCGGTTCTACGTGTAGGAACCTACTTATTCATAGAACTCATCATCCTCGATTTCACTGATAGGGTTCTAGTGTGCGTAGCGAGATTCAGAAGGAACAGTGCAGCTGGGGAGTTTGTTGTTCTTTTAGCATCACCCGGAGGCCACGTGTTGGGTTTCTAGGGTTACTTCTACGGACGTAGAACAACAGCGACCTCCCTCACGATGCATAAAACTTAACAAGCCTCTGCTAAATAAATTGCTTCATCTCTTTCTCACAAACACAAATGTCAATGTGACAGATATAGGCTAAACACCGTTAACAGCATTTTAACTATATTAGGTAGGTATAACCGAAGTTTTCGAATGGGGGCTTAATGCCAACGGTAGGTACTTTATTGAACAATCAGTTTACTCATCAAGTCAAGACGATTCCAACGAGCTTTAACATGAGTTTTTTCTTAGTAGGAGTTCCGATGGTCACCTTTCATTTCCATCGTCGTATCGCTCTGAAGGGTAGTCGCGTAACTTTTCGGACGAGCGTTAGGACAACTCAAGTGGTATTTTCGTATAAAAAATGACATAGACTATGTAAAGTTAACGCACAAGACGTTACGCTGGTTATATCGCTGAAGTAAAGAGCGTTTCGTTTCGTTTTGCAGATATGAGACGAACAACGGAATTGCCGCACAAGCCACTGGAGGCCTGAAGGGTGAAGGCATCGTAAGTAAATGGTCTATGCAAAAAGCCCAGCTTGGGGTTTATGTCCAATTTCAATTACATATTATTACTAGTGGCTCTCTGAGCTGTAGAGTGTCGACCAGCTATACTCAACCTACGGCGGCCCGCCTAGCTCGTGCGGGTGGGCCTGCCCACCATGCGATCCTAGTATAAAAACCATATAAATGTGACTTGTGGCCCGGGGCTCCTTAGCTAAAATGTATTTGCGACCCTCGTAGAAAAAAGGTCAAATAGTAGTAGACTAAAAAAAAATTGATAAATTTCTAAAAACTGAATCGCAAAAAAATTTGTTTAATTATCGAACCTGCTCACAAAGTTTCACGAGAATCTGTTGAGATATGGAACCTATAAATAATAATACACAACACACGCTGTGTTTTGTAGTCCATTATCGCAAACGTAATGTCTACATTTCCGAGAAAAAATGGTTTGTTGAATATTTATGAATAAGACCATAAGAATTGAAAAAAAAACTCAAACATGCTCAGAAATGAAGACCTTGTGTTCGCGAAAATACACTGAGAAATACAGCGTTACGAATCACGAATGTACAGGTCGTTAATGGGATTTGTATAGGATATTGTTGGCGTGTTTGTATATTGCCGGCGCGTTCGCCGCCCGCCCGCGCCGGGGGCTGCAGAGCCCGCCGCGGCCCCCTGCGCGGCGCCAGATTATCAGTAGTTTTGTTACCGATTTGAGAATTTTACTTTGATTTTTTCATATAATTATCTAATTTCTGAGCATACTTTTGAGAAAACCACTATACATACCTTGGCCGAAACTAGGGATTGCCTGCCTCGTAGTATTACTATCCGGTCTCCCTACTACTAATGTACTATTGTAGATATTCTACTGGCTACTGTCAGCGAATGTATAAACCCGTCCCCACTTCAAATGTAAGTTAGACTTTACATTATGTATTTCTGTTGCAGAGCGTGCAAGGACAGTACAAGTTTACTTCACCAGAGGGCGTTCCCGTCGAAGTGAGCTACACGGCCGATGAAGAAGGATACAAGCCTGTGGTGAGTTTAGCGTACCTACATTAACAAATGTCTACCACCTAGACATTTGTTAATGTAGTAAGCAGTTAGATATTACACTCTCCTAAATTTAGCATCCTAAGGGCCAAAACCCAATTACACGATACGACGTCGTGATACGATGCGGCTACTAAAAATTGATTAATTTCCTTTCGTAGAATTATTAATAACTAGCTGCCTGCGCGGCATCACCCGCTTATTGCAAAAGAACGCCGACAAAGTCGCGGGATAAAATATAGCCTAATATGTCCGTCCAGAAAGTCCAATCTATTCACAGGTGAAAGATTTTTAAATCAGGCGAGTGGATCCGGAGTTAGTTTAATCTCACAGGCTTTTCCTATTTATTTAATTCGTTTAGATACATTTGTTAGGGTTCCGTATGTTTTCAGGGTGCAACAGCACCCTATTAATAAGGTACCGCACTGCAAGGGCCATAACATCGTCAAAAATAATATTAAAACATTGTCAAACATATTTTTACTTTCAGGGTGATCTTCTTCCCGTGCCTCCGCCGACCCCTGAAGCTATCCTCAGGAGTCTCCAGTACATCGCTGCCCACCCTCCTCCAGCTGAACCTTACAAGAAACAATAAGCACAAGGATCTATAGCGGAACATAGCTGATCTTCGCAATCCACGGACCAACGAGTACAAATTAGGGTAACATGATGTTATGGATGCAGCAGCAAAATGTACTTATGCAAATAAAAATGAAAGTGCCATATTTATTTGTTTTTATTGTTACACGCACCTAAGAATAATCACAAATCACGTACAGTCGACGTCAAAGATATTTTTCACACCTGCTATTTAGAAGAGAGTCATTGTTGCTCTCAAATCAGGGATACTATACACGGAAAGGCGTAGCCTGTCAAATAAAAACATGACAACTTTTAGCAGTTAACTAAAAGAAAATGATTGGTGTACGTTGAACATAAATCAGTTTATTCAGTGCTTCAATTCGGCTTACACCTATGCTTTCAAGAAACAGAAAAAGAAAATTAATTTAACGAAAGGCAATAAAACAAACTGGATAACTAAAGGCGTCAAGGTGTCTAGCAAGATGAAAAGATTTCTTCTTAGTGGAAACAAAAGTAATACTGATACATCTATAATCGAGTACAGAAGAAAATATATCAATTTGTACAGGAAGATAATTAACACTGCAAAAAGAAATTCCATTACCAATCAATTAAAAAAAGCTACTAATGTCTCTAAATCAATTTGGATGGTTGTAAACAGGCACAGGAATAAGTTTGCTACTTCCAAACACCAAAAGTTGTTGTTAAAAATAGATAACAAGGTTATAAGTGACCCTCAGGACGTGGTAGAAACCTTTTCCTCTGTTTTCGACCAAGGGAGCAAGGGACGAAACCTTGATCCCGAGTCAGCTCTAAAAATATTACGAAATCATAATAAAAGAATAGATAACGATATAGTTTTTGGTGACACAAATCCACAAGAAATAACCAAAATCGTAAAAAACATGAAACCCAAAAAGTCAGTGGGTCACGACGATATTTCTTTAATTATTATTAAAGAAAATTTGGAATTCCTTGCGGTACCACTTGCTTATTTTTATAATAAATGCATCTCACAAGGGGTTTTTCCAGATCAATTTAAGATTGCCAGAATTATTCCACTCCATAACAAGGGTACTAAAACCGACCCAAAAAATTATCGACCAATTTCCGTGCTGCCTACTTTAGCAAAGATTTTCGAGAAAATAATTCAAGGTCGACTAATGACACACTTGCACACATATAAAATCCTTAGCAGTACACAATATGCATACCAGAATTCCAAAGGCACTGCTCAAGCCATTGAGACTTTAGTTGATGTTATACTGAGTAAACTGAACGAAAAGCTTAAGGTAGCTGCATTATTTCTGGACTTGAGCTCCGCATTTGACATGGTGGAACATAGTATCCTGATAGAGAAACTAGAGTTTTACGGCGTTAGAGGCAAAGCCTTGAACCTAATAAAATCATATTTTAACAACAGATCTCAGTTTGTAGAAATTACAGATATCGAAGACAACCGTGAGAAGATCATCAAGTCCAAAACTATTCAGCTTATGAGGGGAGTGCCTCAAGGCTCAATTTTGGGCCCGATTTTCTTTGTAATCTACACCAACGACCTAGTACAGTTTGTTGTTAATGAATTACCAGATATTAATTTAGTGATGTTTGCAGACGACACAAATGCCATTTTAAACGCTGACTCACTTGAAAATCTAAATATAAAGGCAAATCGAGCATTAGAATTATTCCACCAATGATTCAGCTGTAACAACTTGAAGGTAAACCCAAGTAAGACATGTGCTATGCTTCTCAAATCCACTGTTAGGCAAAAGGACATATTAGACCTGTCATTTTGTGATGAAAAAATTGTGAATGTACACGATGTTAGGTTTCTTGGCGTACACATTGATGATCTACTAACATGGAAAAATGAACTTGCAAGCATAGAAAGCTCCATCAGTTCAGCTTGCTATGTTTTGCGTAGTTTAAGGGACTTAGTGGATCGTAAGCATTTAAAAGTAGTTTATCATGCATTGATAGTCAAAACTTCGCTATAGTATCAAGTTGTGGGGAAATAGTTACGATTACAATATGCATAAAGCCTTTGTTATACAAAAGCGAGCTCTGAGAACTATAGTGCGAATTCCACAGACTGAGTCATGTAGAGAACACTTCAAAAAGCTGAAAATATTGACGGTCCCTTGTTTGTATATCTTGATGCTCCTTACAGACCTGGTTAAAGGACTAGATCAATACGAGACTGCAGAAGAAAGATATATGCGGGAGAGTACTAGAAGAAACCATCTCCACTGTAAATTGCAGCCAAAGCTTAAAATAGTTAGTCATTGCGCACGATTTCAGGGTGTACATTTGTACAACTCTACAACAAGCTTCCTGTCGAGTGGAGGAATATTACTAGCCTAAACATTTTTAAAAATAAATTGCGAGCATTGTTGTTGCGAGAGTGCTTCTACTCAATGGACGAATTCACAAAATATTTGGTTGACATTAAAATTTAATAATTATTAGTTATTTAAATTAATTTAATTTGTATTGTATTGTAATTTCTTTTATTTTTTTTGACTTATTAATCAAATTATGTATAATAAATAAGAGTGTTTATGCTTATGTATTAGATTTAGACATTAAGACACAATTGTAAATATTGTTATTGAATTATTAAAAAATAAAAAATAAAAATAAAATCAAAGTTATGCTTTTCTTGCCCGGTCCAGTTATTCAGAAAATACTCATTGTTGCCTCAACCGAGGGATTTTAATTTTCCTCATAGTAGGTGTGAAAAACAGTATAATTATGCCACTCGGTAGCAAAATCTTGGGCGTAAACACTTGAATCCTCTGTTACGCTCAACATCCTACTTTCCCTTCATTCAGGATTCAATTAACCACCCTCGCCGTAAATGTATCATTTTGCTCCCTTGAGACTTAATCTACTACCTATTTACTCTAGCATCTTATTCCATTGTAATAAGGAGTAAAATGTTCCCATACATAATATTTGACGTCGATGATTTGCTCCTACTATCCTCTTAAATATTGTGGCAGTCGATCATTGAATGTCGAATTGATAATTCTGCACCCAACTAACATTTGGGTAATAGCTAAGGGTATTATTATAACCTTAACCTTTATAAGTGAGTTATAATGTTCTCAGTTATAACAAATAGTCTTATAAAGGATTTAAGAAAAATAATTAAGTCCTAAAGCATTATAAGAGTGTTACTCAAAGCAATTACACTTAAGATGTTTAGCTTTAACCTGTTTTTAACACTTAAACACTTACAAGAGTCTTAGCTACAGGCAGAGACTTTATAAAAGAATTAAGTCTCTTGTAAGTATTGAAACTTTTTCTAACGCTTAAGGTGTTAGGCAGATACACTTTAAAGACACTGTAAGAGTGTTGTAAGTCAATAAGCGTTATAGTTGAGTTAACTAACGCCTAAAACTTTAAGGTAATTCGCCATTGTTTTGGTGGACTCTAACCTACAAATTGATTAGGTTATTCAATATTTGACATCAAGATTCTTCATTATTTATGTTACTCTTGCCATTATATGGATGCCACTTAATTTATCATGCCACTGGCCAAGAAACAAGAATAGAAAATGATAAAAACTTTAGATGTATATTTTAATGTTCATAAGTTTTATTAGAAATCTTTAATAAATCCTGGGCGCGTTAAAATTGAGATAGGAAACATGGTATACACTTACCGTAAAATCACAAGGGCAGACTGTTTTCACTTCATGTCACACACACTTCCAATTTAATTCACTTTCAATTAATACGACTCCATAGCTGTCAAATATTAATACCTATACTAACTATCTGCGCCATTTTGTCGGAAGACTATATTTGTCTCATAATTTTATAGGTAAAGAAAAGAGTAAGATGCTCACTTTATACTGCGTAAGAGCTAGACTCTTATAAGACTCTCAGCTAACACCTTAACCTGTAATTCGTGGGCCTCTTTCGTAGTTATAAGGGTGTTAGAGCACGCTATAAGACCTTTTTTACAGGCATTCTTAACACCTTAACACTTGGCTGGAACCGATATAAGAATGATATAAGGGTTATTTTAACGCTAGTGTGCTAGTTGGGCAATTAGGTACCTACCTATTAAGGTATTCTACTGCTCCAACAACTACTTCTACAAAAAAATGTTCGTCACAACTATCATAATTAGTTCCCTCTCATTCATCGCCAGCAGTGAGACGTAGGTATATAAGCTGACGACGATGACGATAAAAAGTGTTCTTTTGTAGAATAGTTAAATCGTTAAAGGAATCTTCTTAATTCTTATTTTTAGGGTTCCGATACCTCAAAAGGAAAAAACGGAACCCTTATAGGATCACTCGGTTGTCTGTCTGTCCGTCTGTCACAGCCGATTTGCTCCGAAACTACTGAACCGATTGAGTTTAAATTTGGTACACATATGTAAATTGGTGACCCAAAGATGGACGCGTAAATTAAATTAATGAATTCTGATCAAGGGGGCCACTTTTGGGGGGTAAACTGGAAAATTAAAAAAAAAGTTTCGTAAACTGTATTGTGTGACATATCAAATGAAAGGGGTTGTTGTGAGCATATCAGATATATATTTTTTTATAATTTTAGCAAAAACAGATTTGAAGTCATTAAGGAAAAAAGACGAAAATTGACCATTCCCCCCTTATCTCCGAAACTGCTAGGATTAAAATTCTGAAAAAAATATGGAAAATAATTCCTTGCCTAAAGATTACAGGAAAAACTGTGAGGAAAATCTATAAGAAGTTTGAGTATTCAAAAACACTTATGAAATTTAGATTATACGGGGTGTTTCCTGTAACAGGAGCAATAAATTAAACGGAGGCTTCCTTACTGCATTTGTAGTAACCCCTTTTGTCCATTTCTTTTCAAATGTTTTTAACTCGGAGAAAAATTGATCTGAAGTTATGACCTCCGAGTAATGTATCTTGGCACCACGAGATCATAGCACAGTAGTCAATGCAGATTTTGAGGTAGCATCATGTAGTGAGTCATAATAGTTTTTGCATTTTTGTTTTCAAAAGATATTTTTGTGATTTTTTCAATTTTTTTCAATTTTTTTTGTGTTTTTAAAATAATAAAATACTTATATCACTCCAGAAGAGTAAAAAAGTACACCAAAACTTTAGTTAAAGAAAAAAAAATCCGAAAAAAATATTTTTTTTTTCAATTAAAACCACTTAGAAACAATTGATCACAAGCTTAATAATCTACCATTTAATTTATTGCTCCTGTTACAGGAAACACCCCGTATACGGAACTCAACTCGCGTGGTGAGGACCACGCGAGTTGAACTCGCACTTGTCCTATTTTTTTTCATGGACAAGTCATGTCGAATGAAAATAATCATTTTTTACGGGTACATTATTATTCTAGCTCGCGCTTAGGATAGTTGTTATCCGACTGCGACAAATGATTATTTTTCCGAAATATTTGACCTCTTTTAATTTTTCATTTCTTTTTCTTGAAATCTATTGCTGTCATATGCGTCAGCCGTCAGTGACCTCAAAATGGCAGGCTTGCCGTAACTATCCATTAGTAATAATTTCGTTCCGGTGTACAATTTTATAGACCTTCACGAAAGGCATACCAAATTATAAAGCATAAAAAATAATCGATTTTGCTATGGGAACTTAAGCGAGCAAAACTCGCATTAAGGCGTAATTTCAATAAATTTATTAACTAATTTCAACAAAACATCACATGAAATTTGATGATGGCGAGTTGTCATAAACGTCTTTTCACTCTATTTGAGTTTGTTTAATGGCATCGCGCATTCTGTCAAAAAGTCTATATAATACTAGTATATTTTTAAATAAATTTATTCTTGAAGAAATTGGGGGCATTCCATACGTATTAGCGTATGGAGTGGCCCCCTTTTTTTGTTTTTTTTTCACGAAACTTACATAGTGGCTAATACCCTATACTTCAAACTTCCTTCAAATACACCTTATAGTTTTTGAGTAAAATGCCTGTGACATACGGACAGACGAAAATAACGAAACTATATTCACTTGGCTACGTAATCCTAAAAATACCGTGGTTCGTTCCTTATCAATGAACGCACGTGTGGAACGTGTGGTAGCTGAAAAATTTATTTACTTGCAAAACGTAAGCGTGTTATAATTATTTTAAAACAAGTTGTGTTTGCCTGTAATTAGGTTAATACTTCAGCATGAGATATATACAATACAAATACTCTTTATTGCACACCTCACACAAACAAAGCAGTTACATAGAGAAACAATACAATAACATATATAAATGTTGTTTAATGGTATATTTTATAGTATTGTACCTGTTGGCAAACCTTAATAAATAAATAAGGCGCAAGGTCCACCCCGAAAGTAAATTTCAAATATTGGTAACTACTAAATGGTGACTATTGAAATTAAATGAGTTGTTGCGTATATTTTGCACGTGTCCCGTGTACAGTTGAGTTCATCAATGTACATAATATGAACGCCTTTTTACAGCGTCTTCGCAAATAAATGCTTAAGAAATATTTCGCACAACTGGAGATCAGGCGTTTTTATATAAACGATTGACAAAGTTTGTAGCAAAGCGAGATAAAGACAGACGATAACATAATTTGACGACCACTTTTCTGCCTGTGTGTGTGGTTCCTTGGTTCAGACCTCCTAAGGACTATTATTGTGTGAATTGATAAGCACGAACATTGTTCCTGGTAGATCTACATTTGTAGGTCCGTCCATCCATTTTGTATATAATTATTATGGTTTTGAGGAAGCGTTAGTGTCTGTTACTGCAAATATGCAAAGATTAATGTCGAATATAACGTTCTTAACAGTTGTTTGTCCAACACGACGTCACAATTGCCTTCATAATTATTTAAAGCTGAAACTACGGCTTAATTCATGATAAAAAAAACTTGAATCCCTTATAATAGTTGGCGAAATATTCGCAAAACTATGACTTAATTATATTTTTGTTATCCAGAACAGTTGACATTTTCCACATCTGGAAATAAAAATCAAAAGATACTCATGTAGGTTTCAACATTCAATTCAGTCCATGCAAAGCAACAATGTCAGTCTGATTACAAACCAGTGAACAATTCACAGTTCCGGTTTGTTTAGAATACAAATCTATATTTAAAATTCATGAAGATGACACGGATAATTCTGAGCTGCTACTGTGAAACGCCAGCTTCCCTCGTTCGAGGATCTCTATCTCTATCGCACTTGCCTATCCGAGCGACAGAGAAAGAGATATGCTTGTCAAAATGTACTTTTTCGCGGTAGCGCCGCTGATTTCACACTATATATGAAGTTATAAAGATAATTCCAATAAGCGAGGATATCTAGAGTTATATCAATAAAATTAACATGATTATTTGCTTGCCTTGTCGTCTACAAATTATAAATATCAGCAAGCACCATGTTAGAATCGTAGTAATTAAATAGCTGTTTTATGTTTGATTAATAATTCAAATTCAAGAAGACTAACGCAACTATGTAATAGGTGTATCGAGATGGGTAAGCGGCTAAGCGGGTATTTACCAAACTATCTCAAAGTGACATAAAGTTAAATCATTCATAATATTAATTTGGAAGTATTGTTCAACAGATTTTAACTAAAACACACTGGTAGGTCATTTTTTAAAGAAAAACAAAAGAATGAGCGACCGGTCAGATATCTCGACGACGACGAATATCGAAAAATAACGAAAGCCAATTAGATACATTGATTTAAGTTGAAGTAATGGAGATCTCTTTGGCTAGAATTACCTACGGATTAAAACAAATTTATTAAAGCCTTTGGCTATCTATGTGGTGATAATATCGAACTCTTCAAGAGCTCAAAAATAAAAGTACATTGTGCAACAAGGTTGGTATGGTACATTAGGTACTCACATAGGGCGGTAAAGCAAAGAATGTCTCGATCGCGGGTATTTAGTACGCGGCCTGAGGGTTTCTTTATTACCACTGCGGTTAAAAAAAAAGGACTATCCACACGAGTAGCGGGCGGTAGTTGCCAATTTATAGCCAGGTATGATGTAAAACCTTTTACGAGCAAGTGCGATGAATATATATTTATATTTTACTAATAAATGTTTGAATTGAATTGAATATCATTTATTAAGTAGTTTAATATCGGGCATATACCCATCTGTGGTTATTAAAGTGGTTAATAGCCCATCTCTAGGCTAAATCCATAAACATCCTAGACAAGAATAGAATCTAAGTTAGTAAGTAGGTAGCTATTTAAATGATTATGTCCTACAACTACAATGATACCTACAATTCCTAGTAGACAGAGAATAAGGTCAAATCAAAATCATCTTGTTCCAAAAACTGCCTTCGAATAAAGCTCTTCCCTAAAATTTGCATTTGTGTGATCCTACAGGCGGATTCTCACGGTCCGTGTTATCACAGGCCAGGCCGGATCGTGCCACGCCTAAAGATGCCTGTGCCTGTACTTAAGCTGGGGTCCCACGACTTGCTTTCTCACCGATCCGATCACGCCAGACAGACAGGCCATGGGAACCGTCGCGTCCAGCCTGGCGCAATCTGACCTGTGAGAAAGCAGGCTGTGGGACCCCGGCTTTAGAACAGATGCAGGCGCACCCGTACAGGCTGCGATCGCACGGTGGCGACGGCGACGCGCCGCGCCGAGCCTTTGAACTTACCGACTCCCGATGGATAGGACGGGCGACAACAGGCCACCACAGGTCTCATCGGAACATCGTGTGGAAACCGGTCTAATCCCGATAAGGTTTCCCTCGGGGTTGGAAGGTCAGATGGCAGTCGCTTTTGTAAAACTAGTGTCTATGCCAAATCTTGGGATTGGGTGTCAAAGCGGACCATTGGCTCATTTAGGGCACAACCGGGAAAAACACTAGGAAATTGATGACATGACTTAATTATTACTATAGTAGATCCGAATTTCTCTGTACTGTACCATGCGTTAATTCTTGTTGCATCATCAGCTTCTGCTTCTAAGCCAGAGATTCGTTAAGTTCATACACTGCCATATACTGGTGACTGGTCATATACTAGTTTATTATATTTTATTGAATAAATATATAATGTTGTTGAGGTACTGAAAATAAACAAAACATATTACCTACAGACAAAATTGCCCACCTTCAGCACAATACCTAATGTAGGCCCCGGGCTACTCGTTCCCAAGACGCTCGCCACGTTTCCTGGTTGGATGGCCAGGCTCAGCCTTTGGGCGAAATATGAGCCCGCCCTGAGATCGCCTGACAACCCGATCAATTTCTGGGACATTTTTTTTACCATCTCCTTGGTGTCGGAAGACCAGAGTCCAAGGATCTCTACTGCAAGTGCCGCAAATAGGTAATTATCCTTTAAGAAAGCGTATTTGCGGCACTTGTCAGTTTGGGTGTCATTAAACCAACGTATCCACGCAGGTCACGTCCCATGCCAAGGGTCGCCCTAGATGCCACGGCAATAGAGTGCATCCGTCAGGCCTATTGCCGTCTACCGCAGACAGACCTACAGGCTCCTCGTCGCATACTAGATTACCATCGTCGTGGTCCAATACATGTAACTTAATACACCCAATTATCAAGTATGGTTTTAATATAAAAGTTTACACCTAAATATTTCACATCAACTAATTTGTGAATTAGCGTCACCGCGTTTCTTTTAAATGCCAACCACATCTCATTCGTGACATAAACGCTGACTACGATGATCCATCTAAATATAAAATATTTTAGAAATAAGTGTAATTGAATAATCTCAAGGCAAAAATGCTTTTTTGGCGTCGAATATGCATCCTATATCGCTTATTTGGTGATGCCGTGGCGATTAATCATCATCGATTTATTAGGTAAATCGGCAGGGTAATTACGCAACTTTTTAGGCAAGCATTACAACAAATCAAACTGTCAATTTCCCCATAAAGACAAATTTGTCAAAAAGACGGGCTCGCGAATACAACTCATAGAGCCACTAGTTTATTTTGATTAATATCATTACCCAGATAGTTAAAAGGAACTGGGTAGGCAGATAAAACATTTGAGACCATAGAACACATGATTTAATCGAATTCTCTGTGTTAACTTCATCACAACCAGAACAATAAAACTGAGTAATACGAGTTGACGCGACTTAATGGATTATTTATTAGGAATGTATGTATTATAAATGTTTGTTGGTTTATAAGCATTTTAGTTTTAAGTATGTTGCTGTGCCCTTGCAGGGCGTCGCATGGATAGGTACCTAGCTATTAATTGTTCCACCTAAGAATTATATTGTAATGTGATGATTTATACAATAAACAATTTGAATTTGAATTTGTAGTCCCTTGTCACGGATAAAATATCAACTGTCATTTTCCCATACAAAAAATTACATTATAGATCTACCAGCTGGTCGATCACGTAACGCATTATACGCGCGTCGTGTAGATCTAAATGTCTTATTTTGTATGGGAAAATGTCAGTTAAACTGTCCTAGCGCGCGTTCAAAACGTTACGTTACTGTTTATCGATAATAGATTATGTTTCGCAGAATTTTCATTTCATTTCGATATTTTTTTCAGAAACAGTAAACTTTTTAGGATTGATAAAAACAAACCTAGCCTAACCTAATGAGTTCTACAGAATTACCTTTTAGCTGTTCCTAATAAGTTAACCGTTTCTTCGGCGGCTTCGAAAATTTGGCGAAACAATGCATTCGTGAAACTCTTGTCGGTAATATAAGGTCCGGTTAAAAAGACAATGCAATACAAATATAGATAGACAAATAAAAATACACTTCATATTTGTTCAATTTGGATTGTATATAGGTAATAACTTTTGTTCACATATACATATATATTCCATCCTCAAAAAAATATTGATTCCATAAAATGCTTATGCACGAGTTGATCTGCTTACTAATCATTTTCACACTTCAGGGATTGTGCACTGCAGGATTGTGAAATGAGCTGTAGCGTAATTTTATATTTCGTTAAAGATTTGTTCAAAAGATTGATCAAATTCCAGTTCTTATCAAATCCTTGCTCCACACATCTCTCTCCCTCTCTCTGAATAAGCCTTTAATGCTACAAATATATTTTTATACTCTTTGACTTTGATGTTTGAATTATGACTTCGTACACTAAATTATAATCACTTACTTTTATTCTATGCTCCCAACTCACCTGAAAAACTATTTCACAACTGTTTAGACAACTAAAATAAATTCGACCAATCACGCGGAGCCTTTACTGAACTATAATGAATTTGACCAATAGTACGTTGCTTAGGCTACAGAAGAAAATACATCAACGCTGGCACTTCTTGCACATCGTCTCAGCAGGGCTTAGATTTTCAATAGATACCAAGTTTGTTTAATTATTTCAGTCGTAGAAAAAGTATTGTATACCTCGTACCTCTCGTACCTTAAGAGCCCTCATTGTGTAATGATTATATAAAATACTATTATAGTGTTTTCGAAAAAAGTTACACGTGCTAAAAATGTTGTTTCAAACGCATTAAAATTTTGATTCTTCTTTGCATGACTATAAAAACATAAATTACTTATGCTAACTCTTTAAGTATGTATCTATGCAAATTTATGCTCCATTTATAAACAACTTCGACGTTTACTTTATATGTGCAAAATAAAATTTGTAAATCAGATAAAAATTAAGCTGTGTCCACACCATAGGACTGCATCGGATCGGACAGCGTACCTATTAAACGAGAAAACCATTTCCCTGTCAAAGCCTTCATGATATTGACATAAGATTCAATTTCACAAATGTGGAAAAAGGTTATTTAAATATTTCTGTGAATAGCTTGCACACTTGATACGCTTAAACCAGTTGTTTCAAATCGTCGGATCCTGTCGTTCGTTCGAGTTCGTTGTTCGTTAGAGCCTGTTCACACCAATCCGTAACTGTCAATGTAGGATCCAGTAAATGCATGGAAAACATGCTTACTGTTCACCCCGCCCAGTCTGATATCTGAGCATGCTCCAAACAAAAGTGGTAGACTTTTCTAAATTACCAGTTAACTCCTGACCGCGAATACAAATTTCCAAAAACATAAATAATTCTATATGAATAACTATTGTAGGTATTATAGAATTCTACCTGATCCGGTTAGGTCAGGTGTTTGCAATAATAAATAATTCGCGTGGGTGGCTGAATAGCGACTGGTGGCCTTCTTTGAGATATGGCTCTGAGATTTTTCTTTTATAGCTGGATGGTATAACTGAATACAGAAATTTAAATGGCATTCCAGCTACTGAAGCATTACATACATTAAACTTAAGGGGAGAAAAAAAAACACTTTTACACTTTATTCAATACCCTTATAGCTGAGCAAGGCAGGGCAAGGCTAGCAAAATAGTTAGCATAATCGCCTTTGTGTCAGACATTAAGCATTCGTCCCGCTCACACTTACATACTTGCTAGTAAGGGACTGTGAAATAAAAAAATAAAAAAAAATTAGGGGACATTCTTACACAAATCGAACTAGGCCTAAAGTAAGCTCAATAAGTCTTGTGTTATAAGTACTAGACGACGACATATATAATAGATATAAATACTTAAATACATATAAAACATCCAAGACTCACAAATATTTACAAAAAGATAAACAAATTTTTATGCTCATCACACAAATATTTGCCCTTACCGAGATTCGAACCCAGGACAATACAATACAATACAAATACTCTTTATTGCACACCTCACACAAACAAAGCAGTTACAGAGAGAAACAATACAATAACAGGACCTTCAGCTTCGTAGTAGGCAGCGTAGGCTAACCGGTCGTCAAATGTAAGTTTCATTGTAAGTTTGTACGTAGGGTATATACTCGTATATATGTATAATATACGAAACTTCTAATCCGATTTTAAAAATTCTTGTTATATCGGGATGGATGACAGGCAATTTTTTATCCCGTAGCTCCGACTGGGTTTTGTATAATCCGCGGGTGGAGAGCGCGGGCAGTATACACGTTCCCGAAAGTTCAAAAAGGGAACACAGAAAAATACAAAGAACATAGTGTTATTTGTTCGAAACCAACATTATCCGAAATTTCAAAATTCCGAACGCCATTTTCCGCTTAACGAAAATTTGGCGCAGATTATATAATGGAATTTATACATATGTTAGGTTAAGTAGGTTACATCCTGAACAATAAAAAAAACCCTTCCGAGGAACATGGTTTTCGGAATTGGCTACTTTCCTAAAAATATATATTTAGTCCGTCAGTTAATCAAAACCACTCACCAAAATTTAAATTTTCACGAGACATAATAATTGAACTTTTTATGATATGACAATGTAATAGTACATTGTTTAACGAGGGGCGTAAGTGGAATATTGCTAACGAGAGTCTATCAGAAGCCCGACGCCGAAGGCGGAGGGCTTTTGATGACTCGAGTTTGCAATATTCTTACGCCCGTGTTATACACAATGTTTTTCATCACATTTGCGAGGAAATAAATAACAACAAAAGGCAGAAAAATGTAAGTTTCATACAGCCAGCACCAATAAAAAATTGACAACTTCACTTCCAGATCAGTGCTAGTAGAGCGCGCAGTTCAATATTTCAACCAATCACAGAGCAGTATTCTTGCGGGGCGGGGCGTCGTGACCAACTAGATTTTTTTATTCAACCAATCACACAGCAACCAGATTTGCTTAAGCCAATCAGAGGGTTCTATTATTTTAAAACTAAACTTAACAGCCCGTGGGAGGTAAAACGGCTATAACTGCTCTGCACGCTCGCAAGTAATGACGCCATTGACGAGCAAGTGTGATGAAAATAATATTAGCAGTACCTAAGCCACCCTTAATTCTCTTAAAAAGCTAACAACAGGCCATTTCATTATGGAACAGTTACTTTCTTAGTTACCTACCATATCAAATATCAAGATTAGGACATTTATTTAAGACGTTTGACACATTTGACAATGATATTATTTTTGCCATACCTATAAAAAAAGGATCATATTCTTCCTCTGGCCAGGCTCTATTTTTCGAACTCGACTGTACCTACCAACCTATTTTCTTTGTGCCAGCGTATCTCCGCCGATCCCCCTAGTCCACATATTTGTATTACAAGATTCAACATAAGCGTTATGTAACTTTTATTAACTGGTTTAAAAAAAAGCTACCCATAGACACTCGTCTGACAGGGACATATAGAACGAGAATCTCCCCGATGCTATTGAACTCATTTTTTTCATCACCCATCTATATTCACGAACAGGATGTGGCCCCTAGATAACCCGTCAACATCACCAACGTTTCTGTTAGTCGTAAATCACGTTTGTAGCATTATTGTATCAAAACAACTGACCCATTATATCGATTACCATAAAGTGGTAATATCGGCCTTGGTGACAAGACAGGGAGATAAATTTATGATTCCATCATCTGCTTTGCTGAATTTGGTGGAACTAGTATTATGAGGATGGTAATTAATTAAATGCTCAGCGGAGCTCAAAGTTTGCGCTACATTAAAATACACTTTGCATAATTTATACGTCACCTAAATAATCAAATTACTCGCATTTAGGGTTCCTTTTCTATTGTTAGCTGTATTTACAAGTATGAGTCACAGATCAAATTTACAGGATGACAGAACACTTGACTCAGACCACGTGGGCCGGAGGTCTCGGCTAAATGGAGCACACAAAGCACTGCACCCTTGCAACCAGCGAACGAAAAAACCATAGATTCTAGTTATATAGCTATTCTAGCGCTAGTCTTACTAGCGCCGAAAAGTGGCCCCACAAAATGGATGCACATTGCCATTTTGCGGACATATACGTGGGGGCGGGGTGTCAAAAGGATGCCAAGCAGCCGTTTAGTTTTAATATGCGCATACCGGGTTTTAGGCAAGTGTTTGGGTAGAAATGTGTAGGGAGTTCGCCTTCTAAATTTTTTTACGTTCGCTGCTTGCAACTACATCTGCACCAGGAGGCCATACATAAAACGGCTTATAGGAGCCTACGGAGAAGTCTGGTCAATAAGAATAGGATATGATGTCACAATCTCAGCATTGAGGGAACGACTATGATGATGATGAGAATACTTTGACACGAAGACTGAAACCCTGGATTCAGACCATTATTGCCTCGAAAAGTTTAGAGTTTCTGAAAGTTTTGACGAGTTATACGTTATCAATGGATTGCAAACTGTTAAGTGACGCTACAGGCCTAGAATGTATTCGTACAAGTGTCAGTTATCAAACAATCAAGAATTTTGCTTACTTATTCGCACTAATTTTTGAATGAATACTTAGTTGGGGCGGAAAGGTTCTCGAGTGGTGACCACGTATCGGAAGGAGCAGCGTGGGTAGGTCCAAGGTGAACTGTCGACCTGGTAAAGATCGCGGGAGTCCGCTGGATGCGGGTGCTTGTGACTTTTTGGGGGCGGCCTATATCCAGCAGTGAACGTCTTTCGGCCGATATGATGACAATGATGACGATGATTACATATTTGTTCCACAACTGTGACAACAACTTAGACTTGAGAAAAATAAATTAGACAATTAATTATTGAAACACTTACGCAGTAACTCCGAACTGTCTAAAGGTATTAATAGTTTTAACGTTACGTAAACAAACATCTGTTTAAAAATATATTAAGAAAATTCACTCAAAAAAAGACGATTAATCGATCTGGGTGGCGAGCAAATTAATCAACTCGACAGATCACAAGTTTGAGAAACGTTGGCCATGTATAAACGGCAATCTACACATAGTAAATGAGACAACCTGGACAGGAGGATCGTCTATTTAAAATAAGATAAAATGGTATAAATAGGCTTTCGTCTTTGAAATAGCACATTCAGGGAGTTAAACCCCGTGGGTAACAACCAAAATGCGCGCCTTTATTGTAAGTTTTTGCGTTCGGATTTCAGTTCTACTTGCGAAATATGTATATTATAAAAAAAATAACTACATTTTGTGATTTTGTTAATAATGACTCCATTTATTGTTTTAGGTTCTTTGTCTGTGCTTGGGCGCGGCCCTCGCGGCTGATAGGTAAGTTAATATTTAATAACAAATTTATTAAATAAAGCTTTTTACTTATCAAATTTTGCTGTAAAATGGATTTTGAGATACCTACACTATAACGGAATTTTCTATGTAATATTTTTTTGACCTTTTTCGGGATCAACTGCAAGCTTGGTTGGATATTCCTGCAGAACTAAGCTAACAGTGTTTTGCCCTTCACAGGTTCCAGCCATTCCAGTTCAACTCAAACGCTCGCCGTTACAACAGTGGTGTGAGTGCTTCGGCGTCAGCCAGCTACAACGGCCGCTACAACGCTGGCGCCTACACTGACAACGCTGGACGCTACAATGCGGGTGACAACTCTGGACGCTACGTCGACAACTCTGGACGATACAACGCCGGCGCTGACAACTCTGGCCGCTACGTGCCCGATGATGCTGGCAAATACAAGTAAGTTGAATGTGGATTAGGATTGTTTATTCAGAATAACCTTAGTGATAAAAAACGATGTCAGAACTAAACGCATTTTCAAAATAGCGTTTAATGTTTCGAGAGCATTTATTGAAGAGAAATCATTGTATTGTACATATGTATAAATAAACTAAAATAAGGTAACTACTTAACCTATTGAACAAACTGATTTGCTTTTAACTTAACAGTCTCATAAAATTCAGGAAATGACGACAAACAAACTGTAAGGATCATATTTTTCCGTAAGTTCTATGCTTATTACCTACTGTTTTAGCTATTCAAGAAATTGCGGCCATTTGGATTGGAATCGGTACCTATTTAAACAATAAATTAAACGTTCCTTTAAAAATAAAATCTGGTTAAGAGGCTGTCGCGCGTGACTTAAAATCGTTTAAATGATAATATAACAGCAATAACTTTTCGATGTTCCCAATTTAAGTGACCAGTATTAAAAATTACAATGAGTAATAAAATACTTAAGTGACATGACACGTCCTCGCGAAGAAACCCTGCGAGTAAATGCTACAAATATGGTCTGATAATAACCCAAATAATATTTCAGTCTGTCATCAGGACAATTCATTTATTTGCTTTAACGCAGAAGTTGCAGGACATGATTTATTTCTGGAATCTTAAAATCGTTTCCTACATCGCATAGTAAAACTTTCAGTGTTAAATTTACACATATATGTAGGTATAAGCCCTAAGTAAAACTACGAAATAGATCAAACGGGAGAAGTTGTTTTAACAAGCTTGGTTCCATCCAATCCATGAATGGGCATACACTACAATTTATACAAAGGCTCGATGGAGCCTCGAGCCAGGTAAAGGTACTATTTATATAGGTCCAGATGTAAAAACCCATCATTTTTTCTGAGCCATAAAAATCTGATTAAACTGGTAGAAGTAAAACCACCAACATACGATTACAGACCGATCAACGTTAAATATGGCACAGGCAGTTGTCATTCCATAGAAACTTGTCAAACTTTCCATACAGTCATATTTTAACAAACACAGCCTACGATTACTTGCGGTGCAACCCACCCTTAATGTGATGTTTTAGGCTATCTAAGTCTACGCCTAGTAACTAGACGTTCCCATTGTCTTTAGCGGCGACCGAGGTGACCGCGGCGCGGCCGGCGGTTTCTACTCGGGCTCCAGCGACGCCGGAGGCCCAGGAGGCTTCTACAAGGGCTCGAGTGACCGTGGTGGCCCCGGCGGCCCCGGCGGCCAGTACACTGGTGACAACGACAAGTACAAGCCTGATGCTGGCGCTTCCTAGTAAGTCACCTCGTTGTGTTTACATATTTTAATGCATTTCTAGTGAACCGACCAGGTCCAGATTTTGGTCCCCTCAACTGCAATAAAATTATTATTTCACATTATTACAACGCAATACTGTCTATTACTCCCACCTTACAGGTTTTGAAGTGGATACTTCTTTGCTCGCGTTCTTGTATAAGGGTAAAGTTCAAAATGTTTCACGTGACTTCCGGAATAACTTTTTGTAGAGAAACCTAATCTGATTTCAAATAATGGTTTGTGACATGTTTTAATACTTCTTTATTTGCCATTAGTTGTTAATCACAAAATGTTATTTAGTTGTGGCGGACACGAAAATAATGCTGAAATGGCCGCCATTTTTAATGTATCGCGAGCTACGTCAGTCAATGTTGCCACATATATACCGATTTATCTGTACTTATACAGATTTTAGTGAATTAATTCAGATATATATTGTCGGGGTACAAGGGTTCCATAGCCAACAAAGAAGTATCTACTTAAGCTTAATTAACGGTTGTATCTCCGACACAACCCGCTTATTTTTATAAAAGTTGAACGTTTTGTGTCTTGGAAATGTGTTATTAATAATAACTTTCTTCTTTTTAGTGGATCTGGTGCCGGTGGCGCTAACGGCGCAAGCGCTGCTGCGTCTGCTACTTCTGGTGGTTCTGCCAAGGCTTCCGCATCCAGCGGTTTCGGCGCTGGCTCCGGCAGGTTCGGCTCCGGCGTTGGTGTCAGCGGTAGCGTTGGCTCCGGCGTTGGTGTGAGCGGCAGCGTCGGCTCAGCCGTCGGCGTGAGCGGCAGCGGCAAGGTTTATGGCAGCGGCAACGTCGCCTACACCGGCAAAGAGAACTATGGCAACTACGAATACAAGCACGGCATCATCCGCCAAGAGGAAGACATCAAGTCTGACGGCTACCATTACCTCTACGAGACCGAGAACAAGATCCTCGCTGAAGAGGGTGGCGCTATCGAGAAGGTCGACAGCGAGAACGACGGTTTGAGGGTCAAGGGATTCTACGAGTACGTCGGCCCTGACGGCGTCACCTACAGAGTCGATTACACCGCTGATGAGAACGGCTTCCAACCCCAGGGTGCCCACATCCCCAAAACGCTACCAGTCCAGTAAAGAGTCTAAATCAGTCAGTGCAATGTTACAATGATATCATTTCCTTTTGTCAAAAAGGATTCAAGCAGATCTTATTAAATTTCGCTAGGCATTGATTGTACAATGGCTTGTGATAATAAAAGTAGGTATTGAATAAAAGGTTGTGCCCATTATCTGTGTATTTATTTGATCTCGGACCGAAAGTAGGTATTAGTACTATCGAATGGAGGGGGTGGGGATGCGGTTCACAATGAAAGATGTTAAACAACTTTACAAGACAATAGTTTTAATCTCCTAACTTATAAGCTTAAAGCGTCTTTCTGTGCCTACTGCGATTTTGATAATATTTCAATAATCTTTTATTTCCGTCCGTCCGTGAAAGAGACAGGAACTAATTTTAATTTAATAGTACATTACTGCAGAGGCCGGGAAATAGCAATTCGTGGATGAGTTGATTTCCGACAATAGAGACGAATCCACGAATTGCCATTCCCGCCGAGGCAGGTATAGTGCTTTTCTCCATAAATGCGAAGAAATCAAATAATATTTTCAATAATTTTAAAACAACGAGTAGTATATCAATGGGTCGTTCTTCTTTTTTACCGACAATGAACCGAGGTTTTCCTTTTTTTTGGTTTCTGAACTATCGAAAATTGTGATTTTGAAGTGCGATTTAAAAAAAAATGCATTGGTTTCTTCATTAACACTAATTAAAGTTTCCTTTCCGGCCAATTTACATATTTGTTTACGGTTAGTTTAAAAAAAAAATATGTGACAAAGTGGACTCTTTCAGTGGGGATACATTTTGGTGTACCACTCTGTCACGGACTTCTACAATAAAAATACGTTTAAAAAAATGCTAGTTATAGAAACTAAAATATTAAATAATACTAATTAATAAAATAATATGGACGTTCATTTTCGAACATTATAAAACCGTAAAATCATTACTCAAATGAGATGCCGTAGTAAGACAAAAGAACAGGCTATTGTCGGTCGAAAAGAAGAACGACCCCAATATCCTATCATGTTCCCGGCCAACTTATTTTTTTAAAGAATGTACACGGCATGACTCATGATACCAGTTTCAATTGACCCACATAAAAAATTTAAAACATTAGAATCAATTATAATTTTATGTTTTATGTAATTAAAATTATTAAAGATTACACGGGATTGAAATCTAAACTCAATTTAGTTCGTTTTGAATATTATTTGGAAAATATTTTAATTTCTTCAGTTAATACTATTTGAGACATTTTTTAAAACGTCACTTCAATCTCTTGTTTTGTCTATGAAAATTAAAAAAAAAACTTGGGAAAACTTTAAGCACACTACAAACGGGTGCAATTTGTCACACCAACTTGCAATAATTGGAAAGAGACAGCCATACATTACTAACCAGTCTAACTATAGCAAGTTGTTATGACAAAATGCTAGGCCTTTAAACTTACGAGCATTTGGCTGTTTGCAGTGATTTGTCATGGTCAAAACATATGATTAAAAGATAAAAAAGTATACAGTAAAGGAATTTCGTACATATTCCTGACCGCTAAAGCTGTACAATAATGTCTTTTAACTTTTTAAATTTTCGCCTGTCAGTAACGAGGAACTTCACGTACTATTTTTGCTACAGTAAGGCGCACATTTCCGAGCATATTGGAGAAAATAATATTTACGTACCAGTTTGTTCTGCCATGAGGTTGTAAAGGTACGTTAAGAAAAATAACTTTAAAAAACACCTAGCTAAAAAAGGCGGTTCGGAGAGCGTTGTCGAAAAAACCACTCCTGTAAGTTTGTGGAGGGGCGGCGAACAAAAAAAATACTGATGATATTTTAACCTGCCCTATATAGTACTTAATTCATATAATATGATATGTTGATGATATATTATCGATTATTTAGTTACACCAAAATAAAGATAGCAGTACCTTACCTACCTACTCTAAAAGAAAGAAAAGAGAAAAAAAAGTGTCTGATTTTTAAAGAGTGTTAGTCAATTTATACCAGACATTTTTCTTCATGTTCGTATGTTTTTATCTCGAATAAATGATTCTTATCTTATCTTTCAAACTGCAAGCAATATTACCGCCATTTGATTTCATTGCGTATCGCATAGTATACCTTCTGCGCGATCTGCACTCCCTTGAACAGACACCTATATAATTTAGGTATCACAGACAGCCCCATATGCAGAGCGTGCATGGAGGCAGAAGAAACGACTAAACATATTCTACTGGACTTCAAGCAGGTAGAAGTAATACAGGAAAAAGTATCTATACCTGTTCCCAACCAAAGTGACGACTGAGGCCATAAAACCATAGGCTCGCGTTATCTCTTTTGCATTGTCTTTCATTGTCTTTCTTTATGGCCTCAGTCGTCACTTTGGTTGGGAACAGGTATAGGGTCTCCAGACAGACTACGGGAGGCAGTTAGGAACACCAAGGCACTCGCTAACTTTCTAGAGGAGCTGGGGTGGGTAGAGTAGCGCCATTACCCTGCCGTTTTACTCAAAATAGGCACACTGGATGTCGATTTGCGGAAAATGCCCAGTATAACTAACTAAGTAACTAATATGTGATGAAGACATTTTAAAGTATACCTATTCATCCGTTCTTAACAATATTGATCAATATTGACATGTTTGATTTATCAATTTTATCATACTTTATATAATATAATTTTGCATGCTCATTATTTTGTTTATGTATAAGAATTTAATTAAGAGATAGCCTTATGCTGTAGTAAATTACCTACATTTTAGTTTTAGTTATATTGTACCATGTACCATCCTGTATTTACCTATGAAAGCAATAAAGATACTGATTACATTAAACATGTAGTATATGACATTATTATTTGTTTGTCACACTGTGGTAAACGCGACCATTAGGTACTTTACACCTTTTATGAGGCAATAATGGTAGCGTGACAGTATAGTTTGTTCCAGTTAAAATGACGAAAAGTACTTAAAACCAACCATTACCTACACCTATTGTTACATTGTTATCTTCAAGACAATTAAATACGCATAAACAATACACACTAGCCACACTTCGGTCAGTTTTATGGCGTCTCTTTGTTATCTTTTCCTTTCATATTTAGCACCAATAGAAGTTGTAAAATCCTACGTTAAGTCCAGTTTCGTAATATTAACCAGAATAAACTTGCATATAATAAACAAGATAAAGCATTTGGATCTATCTGACGCCATTACTAGAAAGTTACGTATGAACTATGAGTATATCATGCGATATCTAAACGCGACCGCAATTCACTTGAAAAGGTATATTGCGGCTTTTACGTCATAAAACAATTGTGCAAATCTGAAACTGATATATTGTATGCAAAAACGTATCAACTGGACACACTTTATTGCCGTACAGATGCAGATAAGGCGACTGTAACAGTGTAACTTTAACCCTCAAAATGTTGTCCCGCTCGCCCGCTGGTATTACCTCGATATGCTGTGTCTCCTCGTCCGCGCAGGGACCAACTTGCGTCAAAACGAATGATTGTTTCGAAATAAGCTACGTTCAGATTTTAGATAAGTGAATAACCAGTCTGTTTTCGAAAGAATCGCGAAAATATCACTTGCAGTTTTGAAACAGTAAGTAGGTAGCAAATTTTAAGTTTAAAACATCCTCTTTTCACGATTTAAAATCAAGAAATAAGAATCAAAAGTTACCTACTAGAAATTAAAAATATGGGATAAGCGACATTTATTTACGACATTTCTCCTTTCCAGCGTCGATATGTTCTGTGTTGATTTCATATAATGACATGCGAATGGAATAAATGAGTGTACGCCTGAAAAAGCAGGATTTAGTGCTACTATATCGTCATTTGTATCTTCGAGTATGTACCGACCTGAATTCTTTACACAATAAATGATTACTGATAAAGAGTAGTTGTATTGTAGGTACTGTAGGAGCCGTAATCCTTTAAAACCCAACATTTTTCATATCTACTCGACATAAGGCAAAAGAGTGAAACGGCGGATCCTTCTGACCTAGATATTACAAGGATGCGCAGCCGTCGCATAAGTATCTACTTTTTATGAGCTGTATCAGCATACTTTATAGTAATAGGTTAGTGATTCCGTGGAAATGTGTATGTAGTAGCGTTAGTGCCTTTGTGAATCATATAAGTCTAAGAGCCACTATAACCAAGCGGTAAGTCACGCAGACTTTCACTCTGGAGGTCCTGGTTCGAACCTCGGCTCGTACCACTGGGTTTTTTCAAAAACTTAAGTACGAAATATCATTTGATATTTAACAATGGCTTTTCGGTGAAGGAAAACATCGTGAGGAAATCGGTTGAATCCCAATAAGGTCTAGTTTTCCCTCTGGGTTGTAAAACTAGTGTCTATTGCAAATCTTGGGATTAGCGACATAGCGGACCGCGGGCTCCTTTATTTTATGGCACAACTAGGAATAACGCTACGAGCATGGATGTAGTCTAAGAAGTAGTAGTGTAGTGTAAATGTGTTTCACCGTTAGACTTTTAGGATCACCAAGTCTTCATAGCTTGCTAGTCTGTTGGTCCGACCAGCCTAGCTCATGAAGCGTTCGTCCTTTAGTGCGAGAAAGATAAATGCTATTCGTCAACATTTATAAACGGCTGGCTTTATCTTATAAAACGAATGTGGTGCATGAAATTTGTTATAATTCGATTAGGTTGATAGAAACAATAGAAGTATTTTTTACGTCGTCATTACGATACACCTGGCTATATTTTTATGGGAATAAATAAAAATCATAAACCGGTTTGTACTAGGTTTATGATTTGTATTTATTCCCGTAAATAAATAGGTACCTTCCAGGTGTATTGTAATGACAACGTAAAAAATACAGTAGTACAAATATTACTGTTATCAGAACACTTTGACTCATTGTTGGTTTTCTGAGATTAAATTAGTTTTTTCTTGTGTTTTTCTTGTTATAATTTTCGAGATTTCTATGTCAAATGGGAAGGTTAAAGAGGTTATTATATATATATATGTCGCAGTGGAATAGTATAATCCACCGTTTTACATAACAGCTAGCTGTTTTACAAAACAGCGCTGTTTTGTAAATTACATTACGGCTAGCTGTTTAAAAAAAACAGCGCTGTTTTGTAATATGGCGGGTTGACGATTAGCGGAATTGTCATTACGATACGTTCTACAATATAGCGGCAATTCACCGTATTACATTACAGCTAGCTGTTTTACAAAACAGCGCTGTTTTGTAATACGGCGGCGGGTTGATGATCAATCGGATTGAATACCGCTGAATGAAAATCCGCTTAATCCGTTAGGTACGACGACGAGCAAAGCGAGGAGGAGTGTCAGGTAGAACTGCAGCGCAGCTTTTCTTTAATACAATAAAATAAAACAAAATTCAGGTCTGTGATATACATACCTGATGGCCCAGTAAATTAACTCTTGAAATGATTGTGAGCAAAAATGTGAAGTTAAGTATTATACGACGACACTAATCTGTAATTTCAACATAATATAAGCTGTATCTTGAATTTAAATCTTTCCATCTTTTTTAATTCGTCGTATATGAATTAGTCATAACAAATAGAGAAATAAGCGGTGTATAAACTTCTCATTGTGACGTCCTTATGCATATTTTTATATACAAATAATAGGAATTGCATTATTCATAAGTTTGGCGAACAGTTTCCACGCCATGACAGTCATCGGAATGTTAGTCGGATCCGCGTGAGGGAAGCCCATGGTGTCACCGGATGGCGTCAAGAATCCGAGTGCATCTCAATAAAATTGGGTGTCTGGAATGCAAAAGGTACATTGTCGTTCTTGACTCGCTGGCATGTTTATGCGTCTCTGTATAAACTGGGTCCTCGGCAGTATACCCCATACAAGAGTAACGAGTCTTACGTTGGCCGGTGTCGACGGCAGTACAAATATTATTGAGAATATTGTGCATCTTTTAACTGGATATTGTTAACCCTGTGTGAGTGAGTGATTAACGGATTCAGCTTTGACGGAACTCTAATCTAACCTATGCTAATACTGACCGACCTCGGCACACCCTGAAGAGGCTCTAGTTTTCGGTATATTTTGAACAAAATTTATAGCGCATCTAAATGTTAATTAAATTAGAACGAAAAGTTATTATGTCCGGGAAATTAAAGATCAATGCCATTAAAAGTATTTCTGCTTATGATATAATGAGCAGTCTAGTTTCAGATATTAGAAGGCAAAGTCTGCGGAGGGTGCTTCATCACGGGAGTCTTAATAAATCTACCAGATACAATCCGGGGCTGACAAGTATTAATATTCAGTGAAAATCAAGGATGATGCAATATGTAAAATATGTAAGTAAATACGTTTTAGTCACTTTGAATATCAAACGGCATCCGATTACTGCACGGGATGCTCAAATTTCTACCAATTTCTTACTGTGTAAACTGGTATTTAATTTCAAGTAATATTTTGTTAAAGATTGGTAGATACATTAAATAATAGAAAATTTAAACAGTTTAATTGAGTTGTTTATAATATTTAAATAAAATATACGGAGACCTTGTAATTTTTAATTAGAATCGGATTAAGTATAAGTAGTGAAGTTCATACTTTTAAATGCGTTTTCCAGATTTTGTTGCTGTCGTTACTGTCAGCCATACACAGTTCACCATTCGACGACGGGAAGTACAACCCTAAAAAATACCGCGTTAATGACGATGGACGGTACTATCGGCCTACAGGCGAAGGCAAATACACCAGAGGCGATGAAGGCAAATACACATACGTGTACAAACAAGGGCTATACCCCGATGACGACGGAGATTACAGATATATCCACCAGGAGGGCCCAAACGGTGGTTTTGGCGGCAACGGGGGAAACGGCGGTTTCGGCGGAAATGGAGGTTTTGGTGGAAATGGTGGTTTCGGACCAAACGGTGGCTTTGGTGGAAATGGGGGATTCGGGGGATACGGGAATGGGGGAGGCAATGGGAATGGGGGAGGCGATGGAAACGGGGATAGGTACGGCGACGGAAGCGGCCGAGAAGACACGTCATACAATCGACAAAAGATCGATTATAGCAAGAAGACATACGCGGGGCGATATCCTTATATCCACAAGATTATAAAGGCGTTGGTGAACCAGTACGTTTCTCCGGATTATATCAGCTTCGGAGACGAGTCCCAGGGCAGTTCGTCGCATTTCAGTAAAGTGCACGCTGACAACGAGGTGGCGGTGAAGTGCCACTACCTCAAGCCACAGGCCAACGCATCAGAATTCGTTACGCAGTAAGTATACCTATTAACTAATTTCCTCAAAAATATTACACAAAATTCTTAGAAAAATATAAAACAAAATACACAGGCTAGGAAGTAATCTAAAAGTTCGTTGAAATCGTTGACATACAACTTTTTCAGGAAAGTTGGTTTCAAAACATTCACAGAAACGCGATTCTATCGCAAGTGACACTTTTAAAATGCATTCTAATTTTAAATTCATAAAATTATTCTAAAAGTTACATAGAAAATGTTTGCAATAGGCGTACGCTAAATATCATATTTCTCCATGCAATATTTTGTGATTTTCATGAAAGCATATTAATCAATAAACGGAAAGTATTGCATTGTAAAGTCTAAACTCTCTTTTACAATGTACTAGTAGTATGAAGTGAAGTATATAACATTAAGCTATCAAAATTTAGTAGCATCAAATATTTAGTTAAATAGTAGATTGCATGACAAAGGGCTAAAATAAGCCATATTACCACGAGATGGATCCATCTCGTGGTAATATGGCTTTTAGACCCGAGTTATACACTCTACTTTTCACTTCGACTGCGAGAAAATAGTAAAACAAAGATTATCCATCCACAATAAATAACAAATTTCACTGCGAAAAGATTGTTCAATTTAGCGTGAGGCGTTTTCTTTTTTAATGATTTGGAATTAGGGACTAAAAAACACCTGATGTTTGATTGGTCGATTTTAATATGTAGCTGTATTCTGGTTGGTTGATAGCAAAGAGAAATGTTTTTTGAAAGAGTTGTGATTGGTGGATTTAAATGATTTGGAATTAGGGACTAATAAACACCTGATGTTTGATTGGTCGATTTTAATATGTAGCTGTAGGTATTCTGGTTGGTTGATAGCAAAAATAAATGTTTTTTGAAAGAGTTGTGATTGGTGGATTTAATATGGTGAAGTGTTTTGATTGCTCAAATTAAATCATAAATATGTATACATATTTTCCCTAGGGGCTAAATGTACTACTTTAGCCCCGCTTATTAAGCCTAATATGACACACTTTTCGAGCATGAGATGTGAAATAGTTATTTACGATACAAGTGCAGAAAATAGGAAATTCGCAACGAGTGGCGATAAATTAAAACACGACCGAAGGGAGTGTTTTAAATCGACAGGAGTTGCGAATTACCTATTCGCACGTGTATCGTACAACGTTTTACAGTACATATGGCTCTTTAAAGTTTCAACATATGCAAGGAAAGTGCTCATTTTTGCACTAGTGCGGGAAAGTAACACCATGTGTACTGTAAAACAATTTACTTGCATGAGAGGGCACGGACAGTAGTCCTCAATCTGATCCGAGGGGACGGTGACTACACACCAATAATTAAGAAGACAAGACAAATCTAAAGTATACAAACCTACACTAAACACGGGCATTGTGTCGTTGACAATACGGTATTAGACTGATAGTCAAATCAGCAGCATATTATCATACGTCAAAAACTCTCTCTCAGTATGGATTTTCTAGCGAAATACCAGGAAAATACAGACAAGTCAGGTCACAGTTTTCTATGTTAAAAGGCGCCCGGTATGTACTTACCTATTAAAAAACCTTTTCAAACCACATGCTCGACAATGCCGAATTATAGGTCATGTAAACCCTACCGAAAGCAAGACATTAAATCCCTTGGTATTAGCCGGGTTATAATGTTGTACTGAATTTCATTATAACCCGCTGGTTAATAATATGATTTCACTTTTCATAATTCTTATTACTATATGCATAAAGTTTAATTTTGCTAAACACAATTTGTCTTAGGCCATGGCCTACTTGATTTGACAAAATAAATGAAGTTTGCCTCCGTGTGAACCCCGGTCCGGAGGAGCGCGGTGTTCGAAATTCGAATTTCGAATCTAGGACCACGGCTTGTGCTTTCGAATTTGGAACGTCGCGCGCCTTCTTTTGTTCACGCGTGACGAACAAATCGAGTTCTTGTAGGTGCCTATAGAAGATTTAATTTCAAAAATAATATTGAAAATGTCGAGTGATGAAAGTGTTTTGACTCCTGAGTTTATCAAATTAGATGCCATAGGCATTGTCAACAATCTGCTGCCAGAGAAGTCAAAGGAAAAATACCTAAAAGCCTACAACGATTTTGACAAATGGAAAGCTGTAAAAGGCGTAAAGTCTGTGTCTGAATCAGTGCTTCTGGTCTATTTTGAATATTTGTCAGCTACAAAGAAGCCAAGTAGCCTGTGGTGTATATATTCGATGCTGAGGGCAACAATAAGTGTCAAACATGACATACAAATTAATACATATGCCAAGTTATTGGCCTTTTTAAAAAGGAAATCGGATGGACATCGAGCAAAGAAATCAAACATTATTTATGTACTGAGCCTGTTTTTTTGTCTCGCATAAGGTGTGAAAAGTAGAGTATACACCTCGGGGATAAGACTGTTTTAGTCTTGGGCGGTTGAACCCCTCACTGCACTCAGGACTCAGTCTTAATTCCCTCGCTTCGCTCAGGAATTAACTTATAACTCCCTCGCTACGCTCAGGAGTTAAATTATGAGTCCTTCGTTACGTTCAGGATTCAATTCGCTCCCGTGACATAAAACAGTGCTTTATCCCCTTGGTGTATAATCTACTATTAATAGCAAAAATATGATGAATCTCGATATTAAGTTTTGTTTGTTGATAATGTAAAAATAATTTATTTTTACTTTTGTCAAAGATACGAGTATATATGTATACTCGTAAACATTGTAATGTTGAGTAGCTTTCTGATTCTTTTTGACTCTTGTTCTGTTCTGACTCTTGGTCAGTTGTCATGTTTTCAATCGATTGCTGCTGACTGTACCTACAATGACTGTA
Organism: Epinotia nisella; assembly: GCA_932294315.1. Taxonomy (NCBI): domain Eukaryota; kingdom Metazoa; phylum Arthropoda; class Insecta; order Lepidoptera; family Tortricidae; genus Epinotia; species Epinotia nisella. Next base: position 17,974,448 of record OW028681.1, read on the forward strand.
CAAGAAAATAAAGAAATATTTATTTTCGAAAGATGACCTTTATGATGTCGATTTTTGTTTCCAATGGGTAATAAAATCGAAATACTTATACGGTCAACGTACCTACTGGGAGGTTTGAATACCAAGACAAATTCACACTCTTTTATTTGCATCGAATCATTATATTATACCAATAACCGTAAATAACTGTTTAAGAACATCATTTGAAAGGGTATTTAATCTCATACATTCCAATCCTGTGCCTCCATTGTGAAAACAATTTCAATTCAAATTATTGTTCAATATTCCGGAATAGGATTGTTTTCTCATGTTAAAATTGACAACGCAGTGTAGCTATATGGATAGTGAACTATGAAATGATTGCAATAAAGGTTAAATTACAAAATATAATCAAAATCATAACAAGATATGGCACTTGGAGGTTTTGAAAAAATATAGGTACATTTTATTTCTCGTCCAAGATTAGATTTATAACTGCAACTAGGATACAAACTTACGCTTTAATAAGAGGTTCGAATAGCATCGTAACCCATTAATGCACTTAAAGTATGACGAACAGTGTCTTTCAGGAAAACAGTTAGTCAATTGTTTCGAACCGTGTTAGTAACGTCCGTGAAAATCTGTTTGTATGGAGAAGTCATTTCTTTTCAAGCTTTATATTAACTTGACCTGTTCCTATGTAAGTATATAATAAGCAAGTAGTCCGTCAAAATTTGCATTCCGTTTTTCAGTTATTTGCCGTTATTAAATTTTGGGTTTAAGTATAGTTTGGATGACAATTCAATATTATGGTACTATCGAGCTGATCTGATGATGAAGACAGAAGGTGGCCATGGGGATTCAATACTTAACCGACGTAACCCCGTTGAGTTTGGGTTCGTTAAAATTGTCTCAATGAGTAGTTGATGACGGTATACAGAAAAGTACAGTCGGCAATAAATGCTTGTACAAAAAATGACATTTTTGACTGAAACTTATTTATTGTTTGTTTGACAGTTTTCTATGAGATAACAGCTACCGAAGCCATATTTACGGTTTACCGGCCTGTAAAAAGAGTTTCATGCAACCTGCCCTAAATCATATACAAATACAATACGTGTGTCATCGTAAAATTGTGGACATCATTAGTCTAGAATAATGAATATAAAAGGGGGTAAATCACTGTTAGTCTCGCAAAGTGTTCTAAACCCACGATCTATCATCATTACCTACTTACTTGACGAATGTGTGTATGAGACTAGCTAAGGGATAATCGGCTCATACAAATTTACATAGATTTATGACGTCATAGCATTATCTTGCAATAAAGAGTATTGGTATTGTATCGTATTGTATGTAAGCGGCCGTCACTATATTCGTCATTATATTTTGTAATTTACACTTCCTTGTACTAATTTGATGCACTTACTATTAATATAGCAACACTACGTTATCCTATACTATTAGACGAGCAATTTATATATGTATATATATATTATACATAATTACTAATCACGTTCTCGGAAACGAATCTAACGAATTCAATGAAATTTGGATTATAGGGTATACGGGGGCGAGAAATCGGACTAGCTAGGTCTCATGTCCGGGAAATTTCATTTTCTCCGTATTTTCTCTATTTTCACCCCGGACAGAGCTCGGTCGCCCAGGGACTAAATATTAACATGAGGAAAGTACTCTATTAATGCAAGTTAATGACAAATAAACTCGACGAAGACTGGCAGCTCCTACTTATTTATTTGATTCAGTATCGATGGATTGATACACGTTAACAATAACGCCCACGCCTGGCAGCCCACGCAAAGAAATAAATTCAGAACTCAAGTAAATTAGTATTTTTAAACAATACGATTGGATAATCACAACCACTTAGAATCTTAAATGGTATTCATATAAAATAATATTCAATTTAATGTCTATAATATTTATAGTGATCTACTTATGTGCCCGCAATGTGCACGGAATTTTGCCGCAAAGATAGGACATAAGCCATCTTCGAGCGCACGAGCGCCAAAACGCTAGATAGGAGTCGGAGTGGTCGCCATGGCCGAAAACGGTCGGACAGATCATCATCATCATCATCATCAGTAATCTAGAAATATTTGAAACATACATTCCGGAAATGTAGGTAATATAAAATATAAAACTGGGACGCCATAGTGTGCTTATTATCAAATTATTTTAGCGTATCATAAAGAATTTGATCCGAACCGATAGAAAACTAATTTGCAACATAATGGTATACGTTCCACTTCAATAGAAATTAAACCTTTATTAAACTTATAAAAGGCACATTTCCTTTTACATTGAGTTTTGAAACAACTGAAATTCAGCTTTATTCTCTAACAATTTTTTTGTATAATATTCCCAGGATAAAATGTAACATTATTTTTACGGGAAATAAATTATTATGACTATGTTAAAGTGTGAAAATGTAACAGGTAGTCAGTGAAAAATATGTTACTAATATGGATATTAATAAATTTAATAAACAAAGGTCGATATTAATGAACAAAGGAAACTTAATTAAACCTTGTCTTGTTTTTAATTTCCAGGTACCCACCTCGCCTGAACGCCGCGCCCGGGGAGAAACCGGGATCCTACTACAGTTTCAAAGGCACCAAAGTCCTTAGCACGGTTGCCAACTCTCTCACCAGCAAACTCAACCTGGAGTACGAAGTGTTCGTCAGGGTCGTCGAAGTCACGAACTAACAACGTTCATTTGTTTATTTATTTATTTAAGTACTTCGTAACTAAAGTATGTAACTAATCTGAAATAAAGAGGCATGTTTTTGAGAAGAGGGTTCTTAACTTCTTACGGTCGGTACGTTTTTTTTGTGAGGTGGTATCGACTTAAATTTCGGGAAGTAGCTGTGGTTTATTTAAATCAATCAGAGAAGTACTGTAATACCTTCCATCGATAGGTGTAAAAATAAATAAATGGCTTACATTACAGGATTTCTTTCAACTCACGTTGTTTAAAGAAAAACTCGAGTAGACGCATCTGTCACTTGCTAGCGAGTGATGATTTGATTTATTTTATTTTATTTGGAGACCAAACAGAGTTAAATGTACTTAAATAGAAACTTACAATCTAGATTACAAATGAACATGCATTTAGCTCCTCCACAGTTCCCACTAAAACATAATAATATAGTATATTTAGTTTACTACCAAACGGTTTTATTACAAGACTATAAATGACTTTTATGGAAAGATATAAATTTGATATAATTTGATGATGGTACAAGTGATTACTTATATCAACTGCATTGCATTAAGATATTGTGAACACTACGATACAGAATATTTTAAGTGACACGGAGCTACAATTTGTAAATCAGTTTTATAATAATAACTCCAAGTTCCACTCTTTAAAGGAATTCAATGAAAATTTTGGAAGGACGACAAGGTCCACTTGATCTAATTCTCAAACATAGGCGTGGTTAATATATCACGCATCAACCCAAATACGTCGCGCCGAATGCCAACATAACAAATAAAATTACCATTTTCTGCAACTTAGACGGATATCTTTGGCTAATCATTTTTGAATTTGGTATGTATAAAAGAACCGATGGTCGTTTAAAGTGTATCATTCGAGTCAATTCGCTCAGTTCAAGCGTTCTTTTGTTAACATGAAGCTGATTTTGGTAAGTAAAAAGTTATACAGAAAAAAGTATCTCGTAAAAGAAAATTGGAAATATGTTTTTTCAATACTTTCATGGTTATATGGGTACTAAGTAAAATTAAAGAAGTGGCCAGCCATTTCACCAATTCATGCACCTGAACAAATTGCATTTTAAGTAGCAAAACATAAAACAAACAAAACATAGCAATCAATAAAAATTACGTTCCTTGATATGAATCAGAGCTAATTAGCCGCCTAGTGCCTGCAATACAGCCATATCTCTAATGTATTTTACTTTTGAGAAGTGACCGAATTGCAGTTTGCAATAGAGCCATCTTGCACTAGGCGAGACGTTTGTGCAACTTGGCAAAATTAGACCTTAATTTCTTGTACCATGTGCAGAAAGTATGTTTTTTGCAATATTTTGACTGACATTCTTTTGAGCCTTGCGTAATAAACAAGAAATGTGTAGGTAATATATCTTTTTCCGTAGTCCCTATTGGCGGTAGCTGTCCTCGGCCTCAGTAAAGCTGACGACGATGGGCAGTACAAGCCGCGGGTGTACGGAGGGGATGACGGTCAGTACCGGCCGGGCGACGAGGGTCGCTACTACGGCTCGCCAGACAGCAAGTACCGTGTGTACAACGCCTTAGATAATAGGTCTGTATTCATAATTTACACATTAAACCATGTGATTTGTTTATAAACTAGTATTCATGTGTATGTTTCGTTCTCGAAAAATTGGTCCAGCTAAAATAATTAGGTACAGTCAAGGGTCAAGTGAACTGACGACCAGTTAGCCTAGTGGGTAGTGACGCTGCCTACGAAGCTGATGGTCCTGGGTTGGAATCCCGGTAAGGGCAAATATTTGTGTGATTAGCATGAATATTTGTTTCTTGAGTCTTGGATGTTTTGTATGTATTTAAGTATTTATTTCTATTAAACAAATCGTCGTCTAGTACCCATAACACAAGCCTTATTCAGCTTACTATGGGACAAGTTCAATTTGTGTAAGATTGTCCACTAATATTTATTTACTAGCTTCCGCCCACGATTTCGTCTGCGTGGACCCGGGATAAAAACCATCCTATATTTTAATCCAGGCTATAAACTAGCTTCATGCAAAATTCCACCCAAATCGGTTAAACCGTTTAAGCGTGATTAAGTAACAAGCATCTAAACATCCAAACAACTAAACATCCAAACATTCGCATTTATGTAGGTTTATTTTAGTTGGATTAAAAAAAAGGGTGAACGAATACGTACATAAATAAGGACATACATATTTGTACACGCCTTTATGAGATTGACAATAGTCCTGTACAGATATTTATGTACAAACTCGTTCACCCTTGACACCTACTCATATACTAATGGGCAGCCAGATCGCAATGAAATTAGGTAAGCTAATATTAATTATTTAATTATTTTTAAATGTGCTTTGCCTCGCTTTTTTAAAGAAACTCTCCTTCAACCGTAGTTTAGAAAGAAAAGATAGCGGAATTAAATGCTGCCTTCGTGGACGCAATACGACATATAAAATGGACAGCTGGTGACATGGCCAACATGAAAACAATATTGTGAAAACTGGCGATGCCATATTCTGTTATCCGAAATGCATTGTTACCGAATTTTTTGAATGGAAATTGTAGTGAACATATTGATTTTAACATATAAAATAGATTTGGTACAAAAGCGACTCATTTTGAAAATGTGTGAAGAAGCAAGTACTAAATTCAGGTTTGTTTTAGATACAGGAGCCTGTTCGGACGGAATGGCAAATATGACTCGATCTACGCCGCGTACCAACCATACTACGTGAAGGCGTATAACCCGTACTACCAGCCTGTGCTTACGCCTTACGTCAACTATGGAGACCAAAATGGGTTAGTTTTATGATCTGATACACTTGTTGCATTTCACAAAGAACACTCTGCTCTGAATTTGCTTTTCAAAAAATTATAAGTATGTTGGAATGTATAACACAAAAACTCATACATGCTCATACATTTTATTATAATTATATTTTTATTAGTATTATAACATTTATAACTACGGATTATTTAAAAAGGCTGTTTCATAATAAGCAGTTGGGTGAAAAATATACTTGATCAGGTATGCTCAGATTTTATCGCGTACAGTCTTTGGTTAGGTGAGCACAACTTTTTTTCTAGAGCTTTAATACTTTGTCAGTTATTTTTGCGTACTTTGTCATATCAGATATTAATGAAAATATGCATATTATCAACGACAAAGGTGCTACTTTAATACTCTAGAATAAAGTGTAAATTAGACATGTCTTTGACATCGACTGTTTTGCATCTTGCTTTACACATTTGGATAGTTAAACACCAAAGGAACCTAAAATCTCATTAACAATGCATTATCTTTTCCACAAACACTGACAGAAGGATAAAACATGTAAGTAGGTGTTTAGTATCATAGGATAGCTGACGTTTAGTATCATTTAGACTAGGTTTATAGCTTTGACCGATAATTCTTCTCGGTATTTCGCAGTAGTGTGTCAAATTCCTTGCAGTGAATCATAAAAAAAACCAAAAAAAAAAATACAATACTACTGCCTTATATTTGGCTAATAATTAGTTAGTTTTATAATGTTTTTATACTTCTTACGTCATTGTATATTGGCGTGGTCAACGTATCTTCAATATTAAAATTGGATTTGCCGGTAAAAACTAGCGAAATTAAATCTTTAACTTCAATTAGTGTTAAGTTATCTACTTTGCGTAATTTTAGACTGTTGAGAAATTATATAATAGGTACAGAACTTGGCATTCATTTAGATCTCAAATCTTTTGCTGCCACGATAATGTTGTTATTGAACTTGGCTCCCATTTTCACATTTATGTTTTTGGTGGGATAGTGTGTAGGTACGCTATCTGTGGCCTGTGTCACGAAGCTGCAAGATACAATTTTACAACTCGAAACAGGCAACACAGGCCACCAGTCAAAAGCCTGCATCACACTGGCGCGGCCAGCGGTGGCGGACCATAGTAAATTTGACAAGTTTACTATTGTCCGCCGCGGTCAGGCCGCGCCAGTCTGTGAGGAGCCTTATTGGTCTATCGCCTCAGTGTTGCCAGTCTATACTTGTAAAATTGCAACTTATAGCTTCGTGGAACGGTCCATAACCATCTCTATATTTTCCAGCCTCGAAGTGGAACCTTTCGCTTCATCCCTGGCAGCGGTGACGGCGCGTCCCTCACTCGTTTCCGTTCCTGTTCTGCCTGCAGCTCAGCGTATCGTCTACTCGGTCACACCAAAGCCCCTTGCTTCCTACACTCCTGTCATCTACTCGAGAGCTGGGTACGAACCCAACGCAAAGATCGTTAGACAGGTTAGTATCAAGTTCTATGTTATGATACGCCTATTGGCAAAACATAGTGATACTGTAAAAAAGGCGACCACTATACTCGCAACTATCTACGTTTACAAATAAAACATTTACTTACTTACAGGAAAATGAAGTAGACGCAAATGGCTATCACTACCTCTTTGAAACGGAAAACGGTATCGCGGCTGAAGAAGCAGGGAGGGTCGAACCTGCCGTCAACGGTGGAGGCACCAGGGCTAAAGGCTTCTTTGAATATGTCGGTGACGATGGAAATAAGTACCGAGTGGAATACACTGCCGACGAAAATGGCTTCCGACCCACCGGCGCACATTTGCCTAAAGCTTGAAATACCTTTGTCATCGTTCCCATTTGTTAAGATTATGTCGAAATAAAATAATTTGTAGACGTGGAATTGTTACTGTTATTGTAAGTGATTAGTATGTTGCTGACCAGTTGTGACAGTCCCGAAAGATGTCCCGATGATGCACTCAAGCACTACTCGATAGTAGGTAAGGTAAACTTTGTGCAGAATTTTCATACTTAGTGTACCCGACTTCTTTCCTCATGAGTTCAGTGGATATTATTTAAATCTTGCTGTTCATCATCATCATCATCATATCAGCCGAAAGACGTCCACTGCTGGACATAGGCCTCCCCCAGAGAGTTCCAAATTGACCGGTCCTGCGCCACCCGCATCCAGCGGACTCCCGCGACCTTTACCAGGTCATCAGTCCACCTTGTGGGGGGCCTACCCACGCCGCGCCTTCCGGTACGTGGTCGCCACTCGAGAACCTTTCCGCCCCAATCTTGCTGTTGGCGATAGTTTATTAACCCCCACTTACTCACATCTGATACAAAACGTAAAATTGACAGAAGAAACAAAAACAAATGAAAAAACTGAAACTTTATAAATATTTACATGCAAGACCTCTAGACAGTCACATTATTTTGCAAGTTCAGATATTGAATTATGTATTTAACATCTAGTAACTTTTAATTTGAATACCAACAGACAGTACCTACTTCATTGACTTCAGATGTCCATCGGTATTGAAAATCTGTATTTTTAGTTGGCGTAGTATATCCTGAATGCTACATTTCCAACCTTGTTAATGCATTTACCTATTCTTTACTCTGGTTATCTATCACAAACCACGATATTTTCAGGATTGTAACTATAAAAAAAAATTAGAGTTTTCGAGAAAACGGGCTTTGTGCCAAAATAAAAATTCGTACAAAAAGATACAATCGGGAAATAAAATTTAGTGATTGCGATAAGATTACCACTTACCCCCTTAATTCTCTACCAAAAGAAAACACACTTTTCTGTCTTTATTCCCAACTACCCTTATTATATTATTTACGTACTTGAAAATAAATTTCATATTTTTTCTGCTCTTTAAATTAGTCAATAAGTCACTCAAAGCTCAAAGCACTCAAAAAAGTTAATCCGATATACACGAACAGGTCAATGACGCTAAAATAGCGTATTAGTGGTTTGTAACAAAAACTGTACCCTCATTACTTTTGAAGAATATGTGATCTCATTATGCCCTTAGTATAAGTTGAAGTAGGAACAGCACCTATTTCACCAATTTGGCAATAAAATTTACACCTGACAAAAAAATGCTCAGACGTAAAGGAAGACACATTTTAGACTTTTAACGTTTATTCAAGTACGTTGCGAGAAGTATGAGTTTCGTGGCCCAGAGGCCAAAGTTTATTTTTAGACAAGCCTATAGTTACTTGCATAACTTTTTTGTTCCGGGTTGCCCATCGAAATTTTCACGCGCTGCGACTGCATGTACATCCAGAACTGTAAAGGTTGCATAGGCAACCTATGTAAGTAACAAGTGCGAGTTCAACTCGCGTGGTGAGGGTTCCGTATATAATCTAAATTTCATAAGTGTTTTTTTTAATCGGACTAAATACACTTTTGGATACGTAATTTCAGAAGCAAGTGCAAGAGTAAAAATTTGTATGCTCTAAGCATCAGGCATCCATACAAAATATACAAAAATATTGATAATTTTCCCGTTTCTTTCAATACTCAAACTTCTTATAGGTTTTCCTGTAATCTTTAGGCAAGGCAATTTTTCATTTTTTTTTTTCAGAATTTTTAGCCTAGTAGTTTCGGAGATAAGGGGGGAGGAATGGTCAATTTTCGTATTTTTTCCTAAATTACTTCAAATCTGTTTATGCTAAAATTATGAAAAAAATATCTCTGAGATGTTTACACCAATTTCTTTCATTTGATATGTCACACACAATACACTTTGCGAAACTTTTTTTATTTAATTTTCTAGTTTACCCCCCAAATGTGGCCCGCTTGTTCAGAATTCATTAATTTACTTTACGCGTCCATCTTTGGGTCACCAATTTATGTATGTTTACCAAATTTCAACTCAATCGGTCCAGTAGTTCCGGAGCAAATCGACTATGACAGACAGACAGACAGACAGACGAGTGATCCTATAAGGATTCCGTTTTTTTTTCCATTTGAGGTACGGATCCCTAAGAACAGTCGCTGGGCACCAATTGTAACTTCAACATTGTTCAACCCAGAAACGTACAGTGGATTGTCATTGTCAGGTTGTTGAAATAGAAGCCTGATCTACTGTAGAAACCGTTTTGAATTATAAATAAAAACAGTGTTTTGATAATACTTAACCCCCCAGTTAAATTTAGAGTTTCAATATTTAAAAATAGCCGTGATTTTACGATAAAATCCAGATCAGTGTTATTGTTTTGATTGTTATTCATGGTCACCTAAACGTGTCTAGAAATATAACGAAAACCATTTATGTCGCGCCAAACGACATTAAATTGACATGTCAAATTTATGTGCCTAAATCGTCCATCTAATGAAATATTAACATTTATTGGATACAGGTCACGATTATTAGAATTAAAAAAAAAAAACCTTTACCTACTCAGATTCATTAATAGCTTTTAATAACAAGGCTATACTAATATTATACGAAAAGTCTGAGATTTTAGCTTTGTAGGTTTGTTTGCATATATGTATGTAAATATAAATAAATATCGTAAGACAATTCACACCAATTGATCTAGTCCCAAACTAGGCAAAGCCTGTACTCTGGGTACTAGACAACGGATAAACATACTTATATAGATAAATACACACTTAAATAGATATTAAACATCCAAGACTCGAGAACAAACATTGGTATTCATCGTCATCATCAAATATCTGCCCCGACCGGGGATCGAACCCGGGACCTCACGCTTCATAGTCAGTACGCTTACCATGAGAGCCTATAGAATACTTACAATAGTAAACTTCTCTCGATATCGAGCTAACGCGCTTCGACTAGATTTCGATTCTCGCAAGTTCGAGCTGTCAAATGCGCCGTACTCATGGTGCCGATATACTACGAAAACAACTACAAAACGTTACTCGCTAGCGTCTAGTTTTCGATGCGTAATCTAAACTTTCGAATCGTATTACCAAACGGTAGCGTGAGTCACAAATTTGACATTTCGAATCGAAAAATACCGTAGTATCTGTAGTTTACTATTTCACTTCCAAAATGGTGCGTGATAACGTATTATTTCGTCAAGATTTACCGTAGATCCGATCGATACCTATCTCAAATTAAAGAACTTATAAAAATAAGGGTTTTGAATCGACAACTTATATCCGCAAAATTCGGATTGTCGCGTATTTTGTATTTAAAAATGCAAATAATTGGCACACGTTCCGCCATATTGGGTCGACAGACTTAGATGAGGATCATCGCACACTGTTAAAATTATACTTAATGTCGTTAAGCTTAAGGTATAGATTCCTTTAAAGTCTTTAAACTTTGGCGTTGGGGAATTTTTCGACGTTGGCCATGCGCGTATTCTGTAATGTCATAACCGACAAACGCTAGCATTTAAATTGAAACGATAAATGCTTGTAATTTAAGGCTGAATATTGAAAAATCTATTAAACTATACGAACAATCGAGTTAACTGTTGCGAGAAAAGTATACTTATATGGGACTCGGGGTACCGATTAGATTTTTAGTTCTGTGAGTGACCGCCAGGGGCGGTGTATAGAGTTTTCATACAAATCTTTAACTGTTGTCGATAGTCGCTAGCGTATTCCGACTTACTGTAAACTCACACTAAAGCTACAGGTTCTCTAACCACTAGGCTATTCGGTCGTCAATGTTATGCGTAATCTCCGATTTCAAAAATTCTTTTACCTGCGTATAAAATGGACTTTTTGGAAGAAACTAGGTTATGTTTTATTCCGCGGGTTTGCCTGCGTTCTTTGCAATACGTGGGTGAAGCCGAGCAGAACTCTAGCCTGCATCACACTGGCGCGGCCTACGGTGGCGGTGAATAGTAAATTTGACAGCTAATGACAGGTTTACTATTGACCGCCGCGGCCAGACCGCGCCAGTCTGTGAGAGGCCTTAATTGTACAATATAATCACTTAACATGTTGCGACGACCACCATAGCCATAAATTTGGGTTACATACTTAAACTGGTATAGATTAGATGATTATTAGATGAAAATTGGTACAACGATAGTTTGAGTCCCGATGAAGCACGTAATGCTTTTTATTTATATTCTTATGAAAAGTATTCCATTATGACGGAACTCGCAAAAGAATCTTTTTCAAGGATTGATATTAAATCTTCCTAAAGTAATATCCTTGGGCTGCACGTTTAAGTCCACACTAATGGAAGAGATCAACAAGGCTTAGCTTCATAATTTAAGAATGTGTGACACGTCGGACAATTACAATTACAAGTGTTCGAGATTCTTAAGGATTTAGGATTTAAATTACAAACACATGGTGGTGGTGGTGTTAGGTTTCGTGCAGATTAGCGTACAGTCAGCAGCAGAAGTAGCTAAGCGGGCCGGGTGTTCAAAGTGAACTGCACACGACTTTATTCTTAAGAAATTAAGAGCGTGTGTAGGTTATTTTGAACACTCGGCCCGCTTAGCTACTTCTGCTGCTGACTGTACCTATATGGTAAGCGCGTAGATATGGTCGATTGGGCGTAGCGTAGCGTAACTATACACGTGTAAGAGTTATTACATAATATATAGTTGGAAATAGCCGCAATTATTCAATTCAATGCAAATTGCGTTATGACAAATTCCAAGGCGGGTAATAGCCTAAAAGAGCCTAGCTTTCGACCGGTTAGAATTGGGGTTGATAATAGCTTTCATGGAAATGGCTACCGTTCTGACTTTCAAATCCTGAAAGAAAACTGTTCTTTATTGGGTTTAAGCAGGATTTAAACTGGTTAGTAATTAGTATACCTAGATATTTTTCTAGCAGGAACAACATTTGTTTAGTGCTTGCCACAATAAAAATATCGACAATCCTGTTATCGATAAGTACATACTACTTCAACGACAATACGTACATACAACCACAGACATATATATTGGCTATCTACCTAGACGCCGCGTGCACCTACACTGTAACCATATACAGAGACACAGATTTTTTTTGGGACCAAAAATGGGTTTGGGAAAAACTACATGTTTTCAATGTATTTTAAAGACAATTTCGGTGTGTGTGTATGTTATAAAGTAAAGTAGGTGATAATTAATTCAGTGACACGAAGAAAGAAAGTTACGAAAGTATTGCAAATTGTTTTCTGAAGTATGTAAAATATAAATAAATTGATAGGTAGTTTTGTTATTATTATCAATTTTTTAACGCACCCTATTACCCTACATATATTTGTATTTATTTACCTCTAGGACGTTGAAGTGGTACTTATCGATAACAGAACTGTCGATGTTTTTATTTTGTCAATCACAATAAGTCGTTCGTGCTAGAAAAATATCTAGGTATAGTAATTAGGCAACTTGGCTATTAAATGTTTTCGAACCGTTTAATAATTCGTAATTACGATTGCCGTCATAGACAATAACCGGAATCAACGGGTTGAAGTGCCTTATATACAGGGCCGGTATTGATTTCATACTAAAATACAGGTATACCACCTATTCAATTTCGATAGCTAAACTGACTCATATAATACTTATTTCAGTCATTACCTACCTAAATACAATTTTGGAATACCAGAAAATATATATGTAGTGAATTTAGGATGATATATCATAAGTCCCAGCTTTAAAAACTACTCGCCCACCGAGAAATCCTTACAAAATGACAAATGTATAGTTTTCGGATTTTTCCCTTGTAATGTAGTATAAGACGATGTTATTTGCGAAAGTTCATAGTTCTAATAGGTCAACAGAAAGTACCCTATAAATTGTGATTCCATTGAGCATATCGAAATATACGTTTTTTGCGGCATAAACGGCCGCATCTTTTCTTACGTTAACTCAGAAGTTTGATTTTTTTCACAGCTTCAAGAGACTGTGGACTTGAGCAACTTGTATAATTTTGGTTTTCAATATGTTTTTTTTTTATGAATTTAATTAACAAGAAGGTCTCTTCACCTATCGTTTTGATTGGCGTTATGGATATTTATATCAGCTGCTATCCATTTTTGGGCTGATTTTCGAAATGTCTGGATTGTTGTCTTTGATTTTGTAACTTTCACGTTTGGTTCTAAGCAATTATTTCTCAACCGATTCTTGTGAAATTTAGTGAGCAGGTTCGTTAATTATATAGTTTTTTTGTCGAGTCACTTTTTCGAAAAAAAAATTGTAAAAACAGGCTCGTGAGTTCTGCAGCTCACAGAATCACTTCTAGTATTTTGTTTGTATTTAATGTAAATATTGCGCTCTTTACTAGAATAAAACATTAATAGCAAATTGATTCGAATAAAATTACAGTTGTGTTTAGTATACTTATTTGTCATTTGATTTAATTTTATTACCCACGACGGAATGGAGACGTAATATATGCGTTTGGGTTGAGAGGATGTTTGTGAATATACATCTAGTTAGTTTTATGTTACTTTCGTCATTTGTGGCAATAGAAACACATGTAATTTCGTTGCTAGATTATAGAAATAAAACATTTATTTGTAGTCATAGAATTAGTGAAATCGATGAAGGCTAATTGATATTAAACTATAAAAGATTCGAGGGTTATAGCTAAGGCCTTTACGGCAGTTCAGTTCGCAAAAGTTACAAGTGTTGCCAAACTAAAAACGACCTTAAGTTTAAGTTGTAGCTCAGTGGCTCGGAAAGGTTATAGCCATTACCAAAAGGCCAGCGTTTTGTGTGTTTTTGAAAACAGTGAAGAAGTAACCGACTTGGTTTCTCATTAGATGTAGGTAACACTTCGTTTTTAGACCATTTAGTTCGGCGTCGACTTCGTAATTACATTAGGATTATAGGTCGACCCGAATCCGACGCCGAATCGCTAAACTTAAGTGTCCGTGGGCGGGGCACATTGCACGTAGAACCGATGGCCGTTGGGGCAGAAAGGTTCTAAAGTGGCAACCACGTACTGGCAGGCGCAGCGTGGGTGGCCTCACAAGGGGGGCTAAAAGGAGCTAAAAAGGTCGCGGGAGTCCGCTGGATGCGGGTGGCACAGGACCGGTCACTTTGGCACTCTTTGGGGGAGGCCTATTTCCAGCAGTGGACGTCTTTCGGCTGATATGTTTAGTTTAGTTTACTCATTTATTGCACCATGGTAATTATATAAGTTGTTTCATAATATAAGGAGGTATCTCATGGAACTAAAATAATTATAATTACACATAACAATATATATACACTGTTGAATAGTAAAGCTAAATGGCAAGTAACATTCAGTAATATAAGCATATAAATATTATTGTATTACACAATTAATCACGTAGAACCTTTGTACCCTTTGGCGTCGAGACCCTCGGTCCGTGGGGTCCCAGTACGTCTGGTCGATGTAACTGGTGACCGAAGAGCTGGCGGCTTTCTCGCGCAACGCATCAGCATTGCAATTCAGCGAGGAAATGCTGCCAGCATCCTCGGTACAATGCCTCGAGGGCCTTTTTTAGATTTAACTTAGTTTTAATTTATCTTAGTTAATGTTAATTATAATCTTGTATTAACTTTCAATAAAAAAAATAGTATTATCACCTAGATAACATTCTGAACAGGCTACAAATTATTATCAATTACGAATCTCACAATCATTTTAAAAATAATTAACTGAGTAAATAGTTTTGTTTGTAAGAAATATTTTCAACATTTATATATATATATATATATATATATATATATATATTTTTGCTGTTTTTCGAACAGGTGCATATTGTTTCGCACAAACGTGGCCAGTTCCAAAATATAGAGCCATGGGGGCGTAAGTTGCTCATTCCCGACATTATGCGTATGCACTTTTTCTGCCTTACAAATGATGACGATGATGATGATAGGTCGACCCTCTTCCGGTAATACTACTACTAACTAAGTCCCTTTAACAAATGCACGTAAAACATACTTAAGTACATACTATAGGCACGCATTTTAACCGTTTACACTCGTGGTGTGAGATGTAGGTAGAACTCTCATGTCATTTAAAAAAAAACATAAAGTAGACCAACAAAAATATAATTATATATATATAGAGAGAGTCGGTTGAGAAATTCGACCTGTAGAGCTCTACAGGTCGAATTTTAGGAGAACAGCCGGACAGCGCGACATCGGACACCGGACACCGGACAAACGATATTGGGCCCGAGTTGAAGCACAGAACTTCGTTCGCTTCGCTCGCTCGTTCGATAAAGCTGGCCTCGCTGGTTTGTCAGCGTAGTGGAATACAATTTTAGAACAATTTTTAAAAGTTTCCTAAATTGCACTGACAACCTGCCTAACACAAGTCATCATCATTGACCTACGGCACTTGCAATACTTTCACCATTAGGCTGCACCTGCTGCTGCTGTGGAGGTTTGAGACGCCTATTATTCACAAAAACCTCTGAAGGTTGATACATAATATTGCAAAAACTACAAAGCAAATGACTTTAGTGGATCGAATTGGCCACACAGATCGTAAACTTGTCAAATGAGATAGAAACGTCTTTTAAAGTTGTGATATCTTTCATAATCACCACTTTAAAGTAATCGTAAACTTGTGGTTCTATGCTACTAAAGTACCGCTAGAAAGATGAAGACTTCACTTAGTGGAGAAAGACTTATGCGCCCTACACGCTGAGGACTGGGAGGAAACTACACAAAATAGGGCGCGGTGGAGTGGAGCAAATCCACTTCGGATGGCTGGGCCAGCAAAGTAAATAAAATATTAGAAGACAATTTTACACAAATCTAACTAACCTCATGAAAGTTTGTGTTATGGGTTCTTTAAATACATAGAAAACATTCTAGACTCATGGGATTCGAACCAAGTAGCTTCGTAGGCAGTATCACTACCCACTACTACTACGTATATTCAGTTGTCGAAAAATTAAGGGTTAGCAGCAGTTAAATTATCACAGGCTAGTTAATTTTTTTTTTTGAAATGATGGAACACCGAAATAATGTAAATTTCCAATGGTAAAATGTTCGCCGCAAAAAGCATTTCTCAGTATTACTCGTATTTTGAAAAACCAATAAATCAGACTTCTAAACAATACAACAAAACTTACGCTTTTTTTGACAGTGTGAAAATGCTTTACGCATACCCCCGGTCCGGGGAAGGCCATTTGGGGGTTATGTGGGACTCTCTCCTCCCGCCGCCATCCGAGGAGATTACCCACTAAAAACACACCGGCGTCACCCGCATTGCCGTTAAGGGGGCGCCATGGGATCGCGAACATTCCACCACGACGCCTCCCGGCGGTGTCGGCTTATACTCCTGCCAGGACACCCGCACGAAGCAGGGGAAGGTCAGGACGCTTGACCTTCCCCCCAGACAGACTAATTGGCTTATCCCCGTAATGCAGTATATCGCCTAAAACGCTGGTTAAGCTTGTTAGGAAAAAGCAACTTAAAATGATTTAACTTTTTTAGAATTCCTAATTAATCCTTAAGCCTGAAACCCACTGGCGTGGCCTGCCGTGGCGATCTATAGTAAACTTGACAGTTATTGTCAAATAAACTATTGACCGCCACAACAGTCCGCGCCAGTCTGTAAAAGGATTGAGCCTTTTCTAAAGCCTGAGGCCTGAGATTAGACAATAGCTGTCAAAATTACTATTGACCGTCACCGCAGGCTGCGCCAGGCTATGAGAGGATAATTATTGACATGTAGCTGAATTTCACTATCTAAGACCGTTAAAAAATTAACACACATTCAATGAAATCAAATTAGAACTACTTAGCCGGTAAATTTACTGTTTTCTGAGTATGACAACGATATATTTTTCTACAATTTACATAATGCCTATTTTTATTACCATTATGGACCATCAATATTATAGCCTAGTGTTATTTGATAAAGCAATTTTTCGGTCTCGCGTCAAATTATTTAAATGTTATTGCAGTTTATAGTACGAAGTGGGTGGATCCATCTTCGATATATAAACGCGCCGCGATTTTTTTAGCCACAGTCAAACAAACTAGTTCAAAGAAGGCAGACTAACTGTTCCAATCAAAATGAAACTCGCTGTAAGTATACGTCAGTTGAAATTAATATAAATGAGTTTTAAGTTAATATAAAAAAAAAACAACTTTGTTTGATTGGATTATTGAAATGAAATAAAGTTTACAAATTCAAAAATACCAGAATGTAAATGAACAGTATTCCATAATAATATTTAGACAAAAAAATAAAGGAATTTAGCCATATTTTCATTGTTAAAACACTTAAGAGAAAGAGAAGAACATTGAAAATACAATAAAATTTAAATTAGATTTAAAATGAAAACTAAAACTAACTTAAAAATAATTAATAATACACAAATAATTATAACTTTACTTGTGAACTGAATTTAACATTCTAGGAGTAAACCATACCACGAAGGTACCTAATTCTAATTAATGCACAAAATCTATATTTCCGAATACATATTTTACTCAAAACAACCATTTTCTGATTAAGATTCTTGCATATTCTCATTACCGTGTATGTTTCTAACTCAAGTCTAATTACCGTAGCTCATCGCTCTCGCCTGCATGGTGGCGTCCACCTACGGCCAATCCGCCCGCGCCAGCGCGTTCTCCGGCTTCCCCGCCTTCAACAAGAACCAGTTCCGTCCCCAGTACCAAGCTCAGTACCGCCCTGAGGCCTACCGGCCCGTGAGCACCCCCGCACCTGCGCGCTACGTCGCCCGTGTGGCTGCTGACGCCAACGCCCAGACCCTGAGGGAAGGCAACGACCAGGGTCCTGACGGCAGCTACAACTACTTGTAAGTATATTTTTTTTGAGCTGATATCTTCTGTTAACATTGATATTACAATCTTTTTTTTTTCACCTAGGCCGGTAGTTTGATCGGTGTTCGATATGACAGTGTCAATCAAATGTGTAGACAATTAACAATCAACGACACTTATCGGGTGTCCGCTGGATGCGGGTGGCGCAGGACCGGTCAATTTGGCACTCTTCAGGGGAGGCCTATGGCCAGCAGTGCACGTCTTTCGGCTGATATGATGATGATGATGACCTTATCGGCAATAAATAAATGTCAAAAGTATTCCGCAGGTACAGGTTAGTGATACATGTGATAATAGAGTCCTGTACAGATATTTATGTCATTTGTTTTGTACAATATCAGTGTTGTTATTTAGTATAAATAGTCCATTAAATTAATTCGAAGAAAAAATTTACCTTATAATAATTCGTATTTAAATTCACATGAACTGTGTATTACCCACATTGTTTAAACTCCGACAGTTATTTAAAGTCGAACCTTAACACTAAAACACAGGAATACTAGTAACTAAAATTCTTCTTTAGCTTCGAAACCGACAACGGTATCGCAGCCCAAGCGCAAGGCACCCCACGCGACTTCGGCGGCAACCCCCCCGTGGTCCCCGTAGTCTCACAGGGCTCTTACTCCTGGACCTCCCCCGAGGGCGAAGTAATCTCCATCAACTACGTCGCCGATGAGAACGGTTTCCAGCCTACGGTAATTATAAATTTATAATAACCTTTATTAGTTTAATATTACATTTACAAACAAATGATGTTCACGTCTCTTGCTGTCTTACGGTAATTACAATAATAAAATAGAACATGACACAACCGCAATTTAATACTAATTTAGAGATCTGATAACATAGATATCATTGGAGACATAAACCTATAAGTATAATTTTTGTATGTTTCTGCGATAGTTACTCCGCCACATCGTAGATATATGAATCAATTTTTTCTTTGGTTTAGTCTAGAGTAATGAACGAATATGCTAATAAATCAGCAAAAAAAGTGCTAACATAAATGATAGATGAGCGTTTGCAAATGATATTATGTATTAATCGAGGCTATCAGTTCAATGGCACATGTTTTTTATATATTTAAAGCATTTATAACTTTTATAAGCTACTGTTAACTACTAACAAATATTTGAATCAAGCTAGTTTTCTATATTTTGACAAAAAATGATTTTTTTTGCTTCACTGCAAAGAACATTAACCATTCCAGTTTTATGATACCATACGTTACTGTTTACCGAAACTAAAACTTATTATTGAGGAAAAAGTAATTTGAATGTATTTTTTTTATTCCAGGGTAATGCCATCCCCACCCCTCCCCCAGTGCCCCCTCAGATCGCCCGTGCTCTCGAGTACATCGCCAGAACCGCTCCTCGTCAGTAGACCCTTCATAATGAACATAACATTACTATATAATAGCCAATTGTACCGGTCTCCGCAGTATTTCTGATTGGTGATTAGGGATATTGTTAATTGTATATGTATACTCTCATAAAATAAATGTGATATTATTTTACAAATTATTTTTTGTCTCATTACAACCCTCTGTTTTACACCTACCCATGACGAGGTTTAGTGTGCAATAACTAACTTCAATCGTCCTAATATATCCGAAATAATATAATGATCTCTGGCGTAAGTGTTGTAGTTCTTATTGACAATTAGCAATTAAAATGCTGCTTATCCTGGACATCAATTACGCATGCCAATACAATTGGGTACCTTCTTCATGTTAGAATTCATAACTTAGAGCTGCTATATTGATAGTATACCATCAAGTGATTACAAAAAAGTGTAAATTACAAAATAGAATTAAAATCATAAGAAAGTAATATATGAGACTTGAAAGTTTTTATAGGCCTAGCAAGAGCAAACTTTTAGATATCAATAGAACTTTAATTTAAAAAAATCATACGTCAACTATGTAGGTACTTAAAGGCAGTATTTCACGACTAAACAGCAATTTACCTAATTTGCCATACAACGGTTAAGCACGAAGATAATGCTGTGACGTCATAACACTAAGATGTCAATTTGTATGAGCCGTTTCGGCTGTCGACAGCGAGGGCCCGCCTTTAACCATATTTTTTTTCTCTTTTTACATGCTCTAATTGTAGCTAGTCTTATACCAATATTTGATCCACTCAGAAAACTGGTTTGATGGCAGCGTGAAAAAAATTGTCAAGTATCCAAATGCTATGAATTTGAAAGAAAAAAGAGGAAAGACCACTAGTAATTTTTCCATACAAACGTTCTCGGCTGTTTCCTCCGAGGTTTTTGACCGTAGATTAATGATTTTTTGAAATAAGATTAATATCATCACATCAATATTTGTGTCGGTATGTTTTTTTTTGGTATTCTTATTTATATAAGTGCTAGGTTAATTCCAATACAGTTAAGCTTACTTAACAGCCCAATTACATATTAGTCCGCAAACAACGCCTATTACACAAATCTGTTAACAATTAGCGCAAAAATCGAAACAGTCCGACACTTAATATTTCCTTCTTATTCATTTCCCAAACTTTTGTTACGATTGATATAGTTTCGGAGATGGATTTTATTTATTTTTATAATTAAATTCACATATGTATATGTTGACACTACACCAAAGCACTTAAATGGTAGGTAAGTGGATACAGTCGAGAACGTAACCTCGATTCTTACGATTTTTTTCTTAGGACTTTTAGTCGCAGCTGCGGTTGTTCTTATCGCACTGATTTTTGGGGCGGTAACGATCTGGTAAATACGTACACAGACGAAAAAGTGATAGGCAATTGTTGACACTAAAGGTGCCTGCGGTGTAATGTTAAAAGTTATCAATAAATACTTATTGTCATCCTACTAGAGTTACTCTCGGTTGTGCCTTAAATGAGCCCGGGATCCGTTTTGACACATAATCCCAAGATCACACATAAAAAAATATATTTAATATATTATGAAAAAAAAAACAGAAATGTCTGTTGATGATACTTAAAATATTTATATTCGTAAAAGCGGACATATCAATTTAGATTTAGCAATTTAAACGAATGAACTCATCGCACTGTTACTTTTTAAATAAAGATAAATATAAAATTTGGCGTAGAGATAATTTAAAACCCTTGGAAGTATATAGGATAGTTTTTATCTCGGAAATCGTCCCTTAAGATGGTAGAAATTTGTTTGGGACAGCTTGCGCCTAAAATAATTTAATAGCAATGATTTATCTAAGACGATAACAAGTTCTACGCGAACGAAGTCGCGGGCAACAGCTAGTTATATGAAACGGGCGGATGCCAGTGGTAGTTGTTGCTTGACCGTACGGTTACCTATCTGAAAGCCGTTACTGTATGGCGATACATACACCATTTCGTCGGGTGACAAGCAAAAGTCACTAAATGCAGAAAAATAATTTAAGAAATAGCAACTGTGTTGAAGTAGTAATAAGGTTGAGTTTTCCTGTACCTCTTACGTGTAATTAGTGACTTTTGCTTGTCACCCGACGATTTGCACTTAATTATCTGTCATCATTGATTTTTGTTGACGTTTCTCTTATGGTAAACAATATAAGAATACAGTAACAGGCAAGCTATTTAATAAAAAAATAAAAAGATAAGTTTTGTATCAATCAGGCAGTCGATCAGGCTTGTATGTTTCACATTCTGACTGCTATCAATATGTTTCGCGTGTCTAGCGGATGACAAAGAGCGCGAACACATTGGCATTAAATTGGAAGTTCGTTTTGCTCCCAGCATTTTGTAAAAACATCCGCTTGATGTCAAATGTTTTTATTTTATTATGGTTATTTCTGATCAATTACATGGCGAGTAACGTCATGTCTTAATTTGACACTTGATTTATACTTCAAACGTCCAAATTGGTACTTAATGGCTAAGATCTCCTTTGACTATAAATATATCCAATCAAAAGTGACAGAATAGTACCTAATAAGTATTTGTATGTAAATGTACCTATGACTAAATAAGGTTTTGCATACACAAAGAAGTCTGAGGCAACTATGACTGTGTAATACACATGTATCTCTTGCGGACAGTGTAATATAGTTGAGATTATACACGTGCATCTCTCAGGGATCGGATACCGGTATTTTCTCCATACAAATTTAACCGGTATTATTTCGTTCCTTGGTTATAATATCATCTTTGATAGGGCAGTCTAATAATACGAATATGTTACCTAAATACACGATAAGAGTCCTACATAAAGAGCCTAAAATAATTCAAAATATTAGACTACTTCGGGGAATTTTGAAAAAAACCGGTACATTGAAAAAAAAACAAAATTACTACTTTAAACTACTCAAAGATTCGCCAAACCGCGAAGCAGTTTGTTGGCGATGCGAGCGGCTGTACATTTAAGACCAAATTTGACATAAAGTTCGAACGAAGTTATTAGTTGGTTAAAATCTTTCCCAAAATCAGGATTGGCTTAAATATGTTCTGGATCTTTTTTTTAATAAATACAGCAGTTAATTGAAGTCCGGACGGACGACTATTGAAGTTATAATAAAGTATAAAAAAAAGTTTTACTGTCTGGGATTCGAAACCGATATTGTACGGTACATTACTACTCGAAATCAAACTATTTATTGAACTGAGATTGCATGAATTTCATAATAGTGTCTTCTAAATTTAAATAGTTATTCAGCAATGTTTAATTCACCTTCATTTGGCTAACCGTTATTTTTTTACACCGCCTAGAGTAAAAAGTGTACGAATGATGCACAAAAGTGTGATAAAGATCCTAGATACTTAAACATAAATATTTGACTTCCAAATTACGTAGAATGCATGGACCAGTTATGCTTTTTCACACGCAATGAATAAAATATGCTAAATAAAACACGGAATAGCATCACGACGCTAAGTGACTTTTGACAGATAAAAGTTTTCATTGACATTCTTGGTTAATCGAACTCGTAAATCAGGGTTCCGCAGACATAGGTACTGAAAACTGTATAATATTGGGGGGGGGGCACGGTAGTGCCCCCGCCAAGTCGAGCGCGAAGCAAACACTGCTGTACTATCCTTTACTGGAACAATTTCGCCGCATTTTCAGGCCCCTATTTGAGAACCTCTGGATAAGACCAGAACGCAGAAATTTTCGTCATCCAGTAAGCTATAATCACATACTTAAAATCCAAAATTTCAAGTCTGTAGGTCATTTAGTTCCGAAGTTAAGCGAAACCAAAGTTTCGCATTTATGACACTCACTCACTCATGATCATCAGAATAGAACTAGTACTTCCCATGAACTCAGAGAGCTGAAATTTGGTACAGAGTTAGGGTTTAATGACCACATAAAGGGAAAACTATAAAAATAGGATAATCGAAGATCTGGAGTACCTGGTGACCCTGATTAGAAAACACAAGAGCCCAACCAAACTATTAGAGATCGACATACCGCCTTTACAAAAAATATTCAACTTGTAGGGCCGCTTCAAAAATAAATCAATATGCCAACAAAAAGAAGTGAAATCCCACCAAAAAAAATCTGTAAAAAACTAGCCAACTCTCGATGGAGCTGCTTGTTTATCTCTAAAAAGTAATGAAATATAGACAAAGTCGTGCCAAGTCTAAGGTTCCTTACTGCGATTTCTTTATTATTATAGTTAATGTTGTGTGACTTGGCCGTTGAAGGGTACACAAGGGTACAACACAAGCAGCTCCATCGAGAATTAGCTAGTTTTTTACAGAATGTTTTTGGTATAATGTATCCCACATGAATACAGTTTCCACTTTCTGCCATATAATGAAACATATAATTTGTCAGACGCAAGTATAACCCGATTATTTTACATAACAATGTTTTTCCCACCTACATTTAATTAGATGTGGAACACAATGTGCTACAGGTAAGACAAAATCGCAGCAATAAGATTAGCTTCATCAGAAGTTATAATATGCAAAATATAACCAATGAAATTAATTTGAAACTTAAGTACCAATAAAGCCTTAAAATAAAATTACATGAAGCCCATTGAAGTTAAATTGTCTCAACAGTTTTACGACTTTTTTATAGTTTTTAAATCGTACCCTAGATCAGTGACTTGTCGAATACAATCAATATTCAAATTCGATTAGGTAATAAAACAAATTAACCATAAAAACACTATAAAACAAAGGTGCTAGTCTAAACTGGGGCGCTATCTGATCAAAGTTTCACAAACTCGATATAGACGAATATAAATCGTCCAAGAATGGCAATTTGAATGCTAATGGGACAATATATAACGATAGAAGACGGATCACAGCTGAATCCGATTGCCCTTGGTTTTTATAGGATTCTTCACGAAGAGCCCACGCCTGATGTTTTCATCTGACCGGTGACGCAATGACGCTGATTTATGTGGTCAACTGGTTTTCGAACTATTTTAATCTCGAAGGAGCATCCTAATGTCTAATAAATTTTGATTGAGTCAAAAAAGTTGCACGTGTGTGTTTGGCAAATGTTAATTTGTTACCTTCATTCTTAATTCCTAGCTCATTGTCTGCCGCTCACTAGAGCCTACTGATTTAATCTTAAGATGCCTAATTTAAGAAGTGATTGATCACTAGGATCTTTTTATTATTTGATCTTTATCATAATAAATAACACCTTAAAAGTAAGGTGGTATTAAACCTCCATATCAACTTATGATCAAATATCATTCCTTTAGGGACTGATTTCCGGGATGCGTAGTTTTCTTTATTTTAATTAATCAAGGTTATAATGAACTATTTTTATACCATACTGAACTACATCCTTTTTAGTTGCTTTTAATAAATTTTGCTGTTTTTATTTTATAATACCTAGACATGTATATGGCAATGCACCGAGAAGAAGTTCCCAAAGTTGCAAAAAATCTAATAAGGAAACTTCTCAGAATTTAAATTTTATAAACTCTGAAAACATGTCAAAAACTATCTCGATACATACATTATCATCTGTTTAATTTACCTGAAGAATAATAGATTATACATGTAATTAATGATACGTCCATGAAAAATTCGCAGCAGAAACTTCCCAAAGGAAAATTATTTTTGAATTCTCATGTAAGTTTCCGGAAATTTCTGAGAACATTCCTGATATTTTGAGAATGTTCTGCAACTTGTACATTGCTACATGTATAGTAGAATTATAATATTTATAATGCAATCGTCTATCTGTCAACGGTGTATAGTCAGGTATACCTGATAGAATTTGTTTGGTTAATAATAGCTGCTAAACTTAAAGGTGAGCTCATCTCAAAGTAACGTAAACGGACATTCTTTAGGCACTGGTCCCACCGCCGGCGAGTGAGATATGAACTATCGACTTTTTTCTAGCCCAAGAAAAGAACAAAAGATAATCGCTTCCGTGTAAATAAAAGAGAGATATATATATTTATAGTTCATCGCTCGCTGTTCACACTGCGATCAACTATATGAACTATATCTCGCTCTTTTATTTACACAGGAGCGATTACCTTTTGTCCGTTTCTTGGGCGAGAAAATCGCCGATGGGGTGGGACCAGTGCCTTAAGCGTCAACATTATTTTGTTTGAATCACACCTTAAAGCAGTCATTCAGTTCTAGGGAACAAAATCTGGCTTTAGAGATTATTTAAAATTATTAACTAAACTTTATTTGAATACAATGCGATTTGGCTTAGGGCTGGTTGTTTCAAACCGGCGCTATATTTAACGTTAACCGGTCAGTCGTATTGTGGGTCGATGCAACTAGCCCTTAGATTGCTGGTGTTTGAGGAGGTCAGAGGGGTAGTCACGTAACGTTTCGAACGCGCGTCAGGACAATATACCTACCTAACTGTCATTTTTCCATATATAAATTGACATTAGGATCTACCTAACGTATGTACAATGCGTTACCTACGTGATCGACCTGCAGGACAGGATAGGTGGGTTGTCCCGTAACTGCCAGCCCGTTACAGGGATTGTTATGCACTAGCATATCTATTGGGGGTTAAGGAGCTCGATCTCTCCAAATCATCGGAGGTACTAAAGTCTAACCTCATGGGGGAGATGTCCCCTCACAAACCAAACTCCCGGATGGAGGGGTACATGTAAGACTTTTCCGGCCAGGAAGCATGCCGATGGTTCTCCGTAAAATGATATCATGTAGGTATCAGGGTCAATAACGTTTTTATTTAGTCCGAGTTAAGTGTTCAGTCTTTCCTGTGCGTACATCCAAACATACAGATGTATAGATACAGGTACAGTGACGGACTTTAATTGTTGAGCCATTTAGAGCTCACTTTATACTGGACACTACATAGCTTCATAGAAAACCAAAATTAGTTGACTCCTAAATTGCTCAACAATTAAAGTCCTTAGACCGTACGTAAAGCGCCTTTGCGACGTGTGACTTGTACGAACTTATATGTACCTACCTAAACCGTAAACAGTATTGTCTACAGGAAAGACGCCTATTTTTGGTCCTGAGTTTGATCGATCAATCACATATTCGCAGGTAGGTGGTTTCCACAATTTCTGTTTCGGGCGGGACGCTGGACGGGAGGGTAAGAAAAATTGGCTTCTCTAGCTCTTGTATTCGTAGGCGTATGATAAGGGATCCGTTGTCTTACAATAGGCAACCCGATGGGAATCGGGTTCTAGGGAGTAGCTACATAATATATTACATCAACTAGCAGGGTTAGCTTGGATATATCAGATAACTAATTATATAACCGTGATGGTTCGAATGTAACATTTAGCTAAATAAGGTTTTCTAAGCGATTCAGAAATGTGGTCAGCCCTTGACAAAATCAAATGAAAATGCTACAAGCAAACCGTTTTTCAAGCATATCCTATTGTCTCCTTAGAGTGATGTGACAGGCGCGCTCTTCACTAGCCGTCGCGATGCTATGCGGTCCATGCGACCTTAGCATTTGCGACTCAGAACAACATTAATATATCGGCGTACAGTCGCTTTGTGATTAATACCGAGAACCTGTACTCCGATCAATGAGAGCGTTGGGAATCGAGGAAACCAATCTCAGTCACAGAATAGGATATTATTAAAGTTCAACCATCTCAACTGATCATAATTTTTATTAATTAAAACCGCACTCAAATCGATTTATATATAAATGTAGTAATATATATTGCCAATAATAAGGTCTCTGTAAATTGTCCCACTATCCGTCGCACATTTAATGATATTTGCTCAAAATGTGAGTTATTTTCAGTGTCCCTACATACATTTAAAGATAAGTTTAGCTTTTAATATTCCAATAAATACCTTAAAATATTAGCAGTAGTATTTTACAATATTATATCTTCTCACATTGTATATCTGAGTATTTACCTTAAACAAATATTTTAGTATCTAAGTGATGTGGACAGTTGTTGTTAACTTACAAATATGAATTTTGTGTAAACACATGTGATGATTCGATATTGTTTAGTATGTAAGTTGTAATTGTTCCTTAAAAAAATGTAATATCTGGAAATCCCAACCATACTTGAAGAGGCAAAACGATACACAGCTAACTACAAAGATCGACTAGCATCTCATCCAAACCCTTTATCACAGATGCTTCTTAAGCCAAACATAATAAAGAGACTCAAGAGAGCCAATGTGCTGCCTGACTAGGGGAAGCTAGGGCAATGGCCCCACCTTGCCAATCGCCAACCTCTGTCAACTCATCTGCTCATAGTCGTCGTGACTGATCGCAGATTAAAAAATGAAAAAAAAAAATGTTGTTATTGACCGGAGTCGTGGAACTATAATCTGACATGTGACCGATAACGAAGCGGTGCGTCTGGCCCGACCTTTACCAGGCCTAGCTTTATTATGTTCCCAGTTTGGTGAATCACTTAGTCATTGGACGTTTGTCTTCATGTTTAATTGGACTACCAGTTTAGATTAATTTAGTGTCATCTTAAGTGTAGAACAATTACCATCTAAAGTATAAAAAAAATATATAGGTCTAAACTACTTATCAAAAAATCCGAACCGGTCTGAAATAGAACCATGGAGTACCTTTATGGTGTTTAAGAATACCCAAATTGAAAAACGAAAAATTCGCATTATTTCCCCTGGAGTGATATTTAAAGACGATTATATTTTTACGATTATATGATTTTGTTTTTCAATCAAAATTCATTGATAGAAAACCAAAATCAATCTAGTTGGCCGAACCTAATAATTACTAAATGTTACACGATATGCCTTAAAAGTATCCTTATTCTGCAATTATATTGCGTAATTAGTAACCCTACTTGCCCTATAATTATAGGTTGTTTCCTGTATGAATTTGCAAAGGAATTATTTCGTAAAATCATATAATATCGCGCAACTAGCATACCAAGGTAAATATGTACACAAGTCGACTTAGTAATCAAGATGCATTAATATTTACATGAAATACGTGAAAACGAGAAATCAAATGAAATATTAACCTTTAGGAGCGCGCAATCAGCAAGGGTCGTGGAATTTAACGCAATGAATATTCTCTAATCTTTGCTTCCTCATCTTTTAAGTGTTTCCCTAGTTACATCCTCAGCTACAGTTTCCTAGTACTATAAGAAAGAGCAAATAAAACTGCATCCGTATTTAAATTTTAAAACAATAAATAAATAAATAACCTTAATAAATCCCCGGTGGCAAAGGTGATCATTAACATGCCAATATTGGTAAAAACCTATTCTTATGTTGATAATGGACATAGTAGCTCAGCAGGGGTTTGCTGTTATATCAAATGTATATCTCGAAGGCCGATAAACAGAAAATAACTATAATAGATTGAATGATATAAACGTAGTTTGTAAAATTCATCGTCACACAGACCTCCTCTTTTGGATAAGTAATTAAGGACAGATAAACATAGTAATATTAATGTATAAATAATGTTAAAGCTTTGTCTGTTACCCCACTGCACCAATTTGGATAAGGTTTTTTTTGGTACAGTTTAGGGATAAAGGGTACTTTTAATCCCGGCAGTCGTCTCTTTTGGGGTTGAAAAGGGGGTAAAATATCGTTTAGAACTAGGATTAACCAGTCCTTCGCAAATGGAGCTGCTGTCACAGCTTATCCATACTAATGTTATAAATGAGAAAGCAACTCGGTGTGTCTGTCTGTTACCTTTTGACGACTAAATCCGATCCGAGAATAGACAAGACTTTTAATCCCGGAAGGGTGTAAAATAGGGGGTGAAAGTTTCTATGGTACGAGTAGTACGATAATGAATACTACACCTATGGGAATCTAATAGCAAAGATCCCTTAACGCGATTAACGAATCTACGTAGACGAAGTCACGGGCAATGGCTAACTATCTATTAGGTACATTAAGAAGCGAGAAGCGCAATGTCGAAGTATTAAGATAGAGCCTACCACTTTACGATGTAGTAAAACATCTCAATTCACGTAGTTTCGTTCAAAACTACATTAATTATGCCTTTCAATACGTAGTTACATCTAATTAGTCTTTGCAACGATAGGTTCAAATATTTTACAACTAATTATCACTCTCTAATGTACTTTCTATTGTATCTGCCTTAATATTCGTCATTAATGAATTCAATTTAAAATACAAACCCTCCAATTACAGAAATACCTTACTTTATTTTTGCTACCAATTAAAGTTTATCCAAAACAAATCGTTGCAAAAACTGCCTTAACATAATTTTATAGCAATCTTGATATTCCAGCTAAGATTTAAATGCTAACCGAGTTCACGGGAAGGTAATTGAGCGGGGAAGTGAGCCAATACCCCCGGACCCGCCCAGATGACACCGCTGCGCTCGCGGATATACAGTCAACGGAAGCCGCAACCAGGCTGGTCCGACTTCAACCAACAAAACTGGTCACACACAACACAATATGAGTGCTAACCGTTTGGTAAGGAACTATTACTTCCACTCTATTTATAAGTAGCAATGTAGTACAAGTTGCAGAACATTTCCAAAACCGGACAAGTGCGAGTTCAACTCGCGTAGTGAGGGTTCCGTAAAATATTGAGAATTTTCCCGTTACTTTGAATACTCAAACTTCTTATAGGTTTTCCTGAAATCTTTAGGCAAGGAATAGTTCCCAGAATTTTAAGCCTAGTAGTTTCGGAGATAAGGGGGGAATGGTCAATATTCGTCTTTTTTCCTCAATTACTTCAAATCTGTTTTTGCGAAAATTATTTAAAAAAAATTCTGAGATGCTTACAACAACCCCTTTCATTCGATATGTCACACAATACAGTTTGTATAACTGTTTTTTTATTTTCCAGTTTACCCTCCAAAAGTGGCCCCCTTGTTCAGAATTTATTCATTTACTTTACACGTCCATCTTTGGGTCAATTTACATATGTGTACCAAATTTCAACTCAATCGGTCCAGTAGTTTCGGAGCAAATCGGCTGTGACAGACGGACAGACAGATGCACGAGTGATCCTATAAGGGTTCCGTTTTTTGGGTTCCGTAGCCAAAATGGCAAAAACGGAACCCTTATAGTTTCGTCATGTCCGTCTGTCCGTCTGTCCGTCCGTCCGTCTGTCCGTCTGTCCGTCCGTCCGTCCGTCCGTCTGTCCGTCTGTCCGTCTGTCCGTCTGTCCGTATGTCACAGGCATTTTACTCGAAAACTATAAGGTGTATTTGAATAAAATTTTGAGGATAGGTGTATTTTGTTAGCCGCTACATAGTTTTGTAATTCAAATGACAAAAAAATTTTTTTAGGGGTGCACTCCATACATAAAACTAAAAGTCAAAAAAAAAAATTCATTGTGGCCCCCCGTGTGGCACATCAATCGATAGGCCTTTCAAAATAAATATAAGGTTTTTAGCATTTTTTTTTGATTAAGTGAATAGGGTCGGAGATAATCGCCCCGAAAGTCACTAAAATTCTGTCCCCCCCCTCTAATTTTTGAACGGTGTATTTTAAAAATATGGAAAAATTCATGGACATAGGGCTTATTAATTTCATTCACCGAAAATTGTTTTGAACAAGATCGGTTCAGAGGTTTTCGAGATATTGCTGAAAAACTGCCTTCCTCAAAGAAAAGGACGTAAGTGCCGTAAAATTTCTGTGACGATACGACCTTTTTAATAGGCACGGAACCCTTCGTTTTGCGTGGTCCGACACGCACTTGGCCGGTTTTTTTTCTTTTGAGTTACAGAACCCTAAAAAAGAAGGAATATTTTGAGAAATTTCTGGAAACTTTCACAAGAACTTGTAAAGTAATGTTTTTTAATGTTTATCAAACGGTCACAACGACACAGGCTAAGCCTAGTGTGGGACCATGGGCTAACTTAAGATGTGTTATGTGTATCTTTTAAATAAGCGAATTTTATTTTATTTTATTTTTATTTTTTAACTTAAGACAAGTACCCATTTAGGAAGTTCCCTGAAGGCAACATTATTTTTTAAGGAATATGTTATAACATTATTGAGAACTTTCCACAAAGAAAATTTTGTAACTTTGGAATTTTATATCGATCCTATTCTAAGTAGGTATTTAAGAATTGTGGTCTTCAGAGAAGAGTGGTAGTCTTGCCACTACCTTTAAATTGCGAGATAGATTTAGAAGATACATGTCTAAAAAATATCGAGTATTTTTGATGTACCTAATGACGCTATTAGGTCCGATTAATGTTTTATAGTTAGATTTTCTTATTTTAAACTACGCTATCGAACTCTTAGTATCTGTGGTAAGAGTTGCATCCGCGGCGCTGTACCATGCGACTAAATATAACCGACTATGTGTCAAAGTTCACTGGTTTTCTTTGCTGTGGCACACCTCAAAGCAAGTCTATCATTTGCTGGCTTCAAATAATAACAGTCTCGTTATGAGCTTAACTGCCGGCATCGGCGCTGAGATGAGTGCTTAGTGATGATAAACTACATCGAAGGATAATACGTTTATTTTGTATGATAATTCATCATCATCATCATATCAGCCGAAAGACGTCCACTGCTGGACATAGGCCTCCCCCAAAGAGTGCCACAATGACCGGTCCTGCGCCACCCGCATCCAGCGGACTCTAGCGACCTATACCAGGTCATCAATCCACCTTGTGGAGGGATGATAAGACTCCTCAAAGCAAGTCTATCATTTGCAGCGGCTTCAAATAATAGCCGGGATTAGCGCCGTAATGATCTGTCTTTAATCGTAAGCGGTGTTCGTTAAAAACTGAATGTATGGAAAGTTTGACAAGTTTATATACGAGTAGAATGACAGTCTGCCAGCGCCATGTTTTAGTTGATCGCTCCGTAATTGTAAGTTGGTGCCATCCGCCCTAACTTCATCGAAGGATAACACGTTGATTTTGTACAATAATTAGTTAAGAGTGACAATTGTGAGCTAGGAATTCCGTATAAATCAAACGAACAGAACGCTTATTTTTCTAGCTAAAGACTGCCAATTATACTCCGTGCTCCAAGAACGTCGCTTCGTCTTCAAATGTAGGTAACAATCTAACAATGCCGCATAATCGCATGGCTGAGGAATAGAGTCTCGTCCTTTCAAAAAGTCGTATATCACTACGAACATCCTATAGAGATCCGACTGATTGACTAAACTTAGTAATAATCCAACGGAGCCTCGTTAAAATGTCAGCATTCTTCTTCATATTATGCGTCAGCAGGTCAGCAGTGTGGTTCATCAATGCAAACACCGTATTTAAACATCAATAAATACTATGCTCCTTGTCATACATGTTAAAACCACTGGGTAAAAACAGTATAGTAAAATTTCAGATTTAGTATGTACCAAGCACCCACTCACTTATTTACTAAATTTACATTTATATGCTTAAATTAGGTATTTATCCTATACTGGGTTCAAGTTATATCATTTAGGTAATCTTCTTGCGAAAAAGTTATTTTAATAAAAGTAGCTTTAATTTTTGACATAAGACGCATGTGGTTTTGTTTTTAGGACTGTAATCAAGTAAATCGAAATTCGAAGTTCGGATAAATCCATCTCTATCGTAGGTACCTACTTATATTACTGGAGCAACAGATATATTTGACAGACGTGTTTCGTCTTTCTCTGCCGTTCAAAACCAGGGGGTCAATCACGTAACGCATTGTACGCGCGTCAGGTAGATCTAAATGTCACTTTTTATATGGAATAATGACAGTTAAATCTACCTAACGCGCGTTCAAAACGTTACGTGATTACCCCCCAGGTTTCAAAACACTTCGTGATTTAATTGGAACAATCACTTGATACAAGATAATTTAGTCAAATTAGCAAAACAATATATTATTTAAAACCTAATAGAACTGAAGGTCTAGCACAGGTTATTGCGAGAACAATTATATTTCGTACAAATCGGCTCAAGGCAGTATTGAAATGTACCTATAAGTGTGATTGTCATTTTTTACCTCTACTCATCAATCGCTAAAACAAATGGCGGTTGCATTGCTAACAATGTCCTAACCGTAGACACGGTTGCACCTACGCGTAGATGCACGCGTATGACAACTTCGTTTTATGACTTTGCCGCTTATTGAATAGTTACCCAATGTAATTCAAACGTGTGTGGTGTTTTACTGTCCACGGATCCGAAACCAAAATATTATCGAGCGTAATTTAATCTGCATACCAAAATTGCATGTAAGATCAGATTTTAACCTGAAAGATTTAATCCAAAAATAATTATTTGTTTAGACAATATGAATTTTTATTAGAATGTCGCAAGTTGGTCCGTGCGCGGGCGAAGAGCACAGCATATCTACCTAACATTAGCGAGCGAGCAAGACAACATTTTGACCGCAGCAGTCGTCTTAATAATTGACCAGTAAGGGCATTTACCCTCTAGGACAACATTTTGACAGGTTTCTATGCCATCACCAATTAGGTACCATCGTAGATTTATTTACAAACGACTACACCACTATTATGTACAGTCAGCATCAAAAGTAACTACGCAATCGAAGACGTCAAAAGCTCTTATTCCCTTCTAATAAAGACTTTTGACGTCTTCGTTTGCGTAGCTACTTTTGATGCTGACTGTACTATAAATTGCATAATTATAGTATTTAATTCTGGCTTTAATATGTCAGTTACATTGTATCACAAAATTTTTTGATGGTGTCTAAATAAATTATTAGGTGTAATGGATGCCGTAAAGTAAGTAAATAATATTATTAACTTCCTTAAGATGCTTGCCCTCTAGTACTGGTCTTGCATATAATAGAATAGAATGAATTTATTTTGGAACAACAACAGGAATATACATAACATAAAGCTTAAATCTAAAAAAAAATGAAATGTAGTGTTGTTACAAAAAAGGAGTCCACTCAGCATGAGTCGACACACAGAGTGCAGCGACGCTGATTTTCAGTGGATCCGTTCGATAAACTAAAACTAACGTATTAACCTATATAAGAGTATATTAACCTAAGCTAAGAGATACGGTATACAGAGATATTTTCATTGCCGTGTGCAGTCCACGCTGTGTCCAGCGAAAAACCAAACCAAAACCAGAGTTGCAAGCTTGCAAGTACTTAATATAATAATATTGACGAGACCTGTAATTGGCTTATTGTATTCTATCTACACTCAAGAGCAAAAGTTTTGGGTACAGTTTGTACTGAAATTCTATACAAAGTGTACCCGAAAGTTTTGCTCTTGAGTGTATATAATCAATGTGTTTCTGTAGCTGTTGGTTCTCCAAATATGAATAAATAATTGTATATCCTACTCAAAATAAATTCTTAGCACAGACACGTATTGAGTCGCAGATCAGCTAGGCCAAAGAAATTTGTTGCTTTAGTAGGTGGCCTTTGAATTTATTTTTAAAAGTAAACAGGGAAGGAGAGTTTCTTATTGGTGGTGGGATATTATTCCAGCAACGTGTGGCAGCGTAACGAAAGCTGCTACGGAAACTAGCTGACCTGCAATGTGGACAGATAAGGCGGATGGCTTGTCTTACATGCATACGGGAAATTTTCAATTTGCCATAGTGAATGGCACTGACGATGACGCATTCGAATGAATAAGCAGCTTTAGTGACCATTTTTGTAACTCTGCCGTGTCAAGCCTATGTCTGTTATCTTGAAATATACGACATACGCTTAACGGTTCTCTATCGTTTGACAATCGATGTATACAAGCTGAGATGATGCGCATTACATACCATCTATTTAATGAATGACCCGGCTACTATCTGGGGTGGTCCTTTTAACTTAGTGTTTATGGTTGACAAAGCCTGTTGCAGATCTCATCATTGGTTTGTATGTGACGAAACGTGTTGCTGATTTGCTTTTGTGACTATCTAACGAAGTAGACGTTGAGGATTATAATTTCTGTTTTAATATATACTCACCGGCAGAAAATTTGGTCCAAATTAGAAAAAGTTTAGTATGCAGAAAAACATTATTTAAATTAATCAATTTATAGTTTGAAATCACGAAAAGTTTTTGGGTCAAATTTTCTGCCGGTGAGTGTATTACGGCCTTGTTTTCTGAAATAAACGTAAAATTTCAATAAGACTTAATGTTACAATAGAGAAAAGTGTGAACGGAGTGAAATCAGATTTCAAGGCATTTTTGGTAGCCTACCTGCACGGTTAACTCAAGACATGGCGCGCGATAGACTTCCCGTGTTCTAATTATAGAAAGGCACGATAGTCTTTGTCGCGCGTGAGACGTTTCGCACCCGGTCTTGTGGTACCATGCTGAGTGCTCTAATTAGATGGAGACGGATTGTTTATCCCGCGGGCGAGGCAGTTTGCGCGTGCTATCCGTGCAGAAATATTAGATACAAAGATCCACAATTTTATATTGCATACTGAACGCGTGAAGTATTAGAAAGTACAGTTCCAGTTAAACTAGTTTCACGCACCGTATAGTTTTTATTTATACAAGTCTGATACTCTTTTTAAAAGTAAATGTTTCAATTATCCGCTGTAAGAAGTCGTATTGGATTGTGTAAATATAATTGTCAAAAAAGTTGTGTGGATCAACATAGTGGTTGATTGCCAGTTATTGGGTACGACTGTTTTTCCTTTGTGCACACCACTAACATTAAAGTGTGAAGGAAATCATCATTATCGTTAGCTTGTATTGCAGTAAAAATAAATCGTTCACTTATTTGGTTTTAACTATGTAGACATAGCGTCTATAACCATTATAACCAAAAATCAGAATCCTATCTTTATTCCTCTAAGCAATATACTGATTGTTCTGCTGGTGGTGATGGCGTGGGTTCGGTGTGCAGCGCACATGGCTAGTGCGGGGTGGTATTTAAAATGGGAAGCTGGAGTTGCATCTGGGGAGGTCCACAGATATTGTGTGTGACCGAGTAATGTAGCTCTCCTTCGTGAGTATCCTGCGAGCTGGTGCAGCGGTGTACGAGGAAAAATCCACCATCTTCCTCCTAGCCGATATTCCCGATTGTGCCCTAAAGGGTCCACTTTGGTAGGAAAAAATCATCAAATAGGAGGATATGCGCCTGCGAAGCTACCTATGTGGATTTATTTCCTTGCACAGCAATCCGCTGCCTAGCACACCTCTGCCCTGCTAGCATAACTTGAGTCTCTACTCTACTCTACTCGCGCGTGTGATAGACTATCTATCACTTTTTAACAGCATTAATAAGAAAGTGACGGACAGTTTATGTCGAGAGTCAAGTTATGCTAGCAGGGCTGGTGGGGTACCTACTCATCTTGAATCATTTAAAATGGCAAAAGATCTCAAGAGTAGACCCCGAAACACAGTCACCATTGTACGAGACTTCCATGCAAAAGTTCTTATCACTAATGAGATTAGCCGCAGAGCATTAGCGGCGCCTCGTGCAATTGCCTTTTGTGTTCGAAAACAATGCCCAAATAGTTTTATTGTTCCAACTTAATACCTCGTGAACCTAAAATAGGAATTTACAATTTAATTAGACTAGATTTTATATAAGACAGAGTTGAAATCTCTCATTATTGAAAGTGAAGGTACTCTGAACCAATTGATAGGTGTCTAATTTTATGAAAGTTGTTGTAGCGGAGAATATAGAGCATATTTCCACGAGTACCTTTATTTGGGCCAACTAAATTCCTTCCAGACGCGACAGGAGAAGGAGGTCGAAAGACGGAATGAAAACGCCTGGAGGAGCTATTGTTCCATGAAACATCTCATGAAATCCCAATTTCACTTAAGCGGAGACGTGTGCGTATTACCGATTGTCCCTACGATGGTGCACAGACCTGGTCTTTGATATTATCTCAGAAGCCCAAACTCGGGGTTTGCCAGTGGGTGGATTAGTGGGTGATAGGTAAGGTGAGGTAAAAAAACCGGACAAGTCGGAGTTCAACTCGCGTGGTGAGGGTTCCGTAAAATATTGAAAATTTTCCCGTTACTTTGAATACTCAAACTTCTTATAGGTTTTCGTGATCTTTAGATAAGAAACTATTTTCCATATTTTTTTCAAAATTTTAAGCCTAGTAGTTTTGGGGAATGGTCCATTTTCGTCTTTTTTCCTAAATTACTTCAACCTTACTTACAATAAGCCCTTTTATTTAATATGTCACACAATACAGTTTGCGAAACTTTATTTTTACTTTTCCAGTTTACCCCCCAAGAGTGGCCCCATTGTTCAGAAGTCATTAATTTACTTTACGCGTCCAACTTTGGGTCACCAATTTACATATGTTTTCACCTCACTAGCTCGGAAAGACCTTTTTTATTCTTTAAAAACAGATAGCAAAACTGCATTTTATCCACATGTGTGCAAAGAATATTTGAAATCCGAACGTGTTATTAGTTACTTTTGTTGTCCGTCTTTCACGGCAAAACGGGGCGACGAATTGACGTGATTTTTTAAGTGGAGATAGTTGAAGGGATGAAGAGTGACATAGGCTACTTTTTATCTCTTTCTAACCCCCCACTTCCCTAAAATGGCGTGTGGAAGTTTGTATGGAGCATTCCGCAATTTTCAAGGTAGAAAGCTAAAAATTGGTATGTGGACTATTTATGACTAACAAAAAAAATCGTGCATCATTTTTTTTTTGGAAGACTGCACCTAACCCCTTAAAAGAGGGGATGAAGTTTTATATGGGGGTCCAGATAGGTAGAGTCAATATGTAGAATCGATATGTAGAGTCCATATGTAGAGTCCATATGTAGAGTCGATGTGTAGAGTCGATATATAGAGTCGATATGTAGAGTCGATATGTAGAGTCTATGTAGAATCGATATGTAGAGTCCATATGTAGAGTCCATATGTAGAGTCGATGTGTAGAGTCGATATATAGAGTCGATATGTAGAGTCGATATGTAGAGTCTATGTAGAGTCGATATGTAGAGTCGATAATGTCGATATGTAGAGTCCATTTGTAGAGTCAATATGTAGAGTCGATATGTAGAGCCAATATGTAGAGTCGATATGTATAGTCGATATGTAGAGTCGATATGTAGAGTCGATATGTAGAGTCTATGTAGAGTCGATATGTAGAGTCGATGTGTAGAGTCGATATGTAGAGTAAATATGTAGAGTCCATTTGTAGTCAATATGTAGAGTCGATATGTAGTCAATATGTAGAGTCGAATTGTATAGTCGATATGTAGAGTCGATATGTAGAGTCTATGTAATATTTACTAGTTAAAATAAAGGCTGATTATACACATATTTCAGTTGTTTTTCTTATGTAGTACTTTCCTCAGTTTAGTGAGGTGAAAAGATTTGTGTTACACACGGGTGCAAGTTATTTTGACGTCTCGTGTGTTGCAACACTCGCTTTACTCAGGATTCTATTTTTGAACCACTCGCTACGCTCAGGATTCTATTTTCGAACCACTCGCTTCGCTCGTGGTTCAACCATAGAATCCATTCGCTAGCTCGTGGTTCAACCCTAGAATCCATTCGCTGGCTCGTGTTTCAATTCCACACTCGCAGTTAAAATATAACTTTGCACCCTTGTATAACAAATAACTATTACCAAATTTCAACTCAATCGGTCCAGTAGTTTCGGAGTAAATCGGCTGTGACAGACGGACAGACAGACGCACGAGTGATCCTATAAGGGTTCCGTTTTCTTCCTTTTGAGGTACGGAACCCTAAAAAGTTTCATTATAGCGGGGCTGATCATGTCTGCCAAATGCCGAGTGAGCGGTCACCACTGAATGGCAGCCCGAAAGCTCAAAACGGAGACGCAGACCTCGCTAGGAATTGGAGGATTGGCTAGAGGCTGCTTGGGATTGGGAGGTACATATTACTGATACGGAGAAACATATTACTTTTTATACATTCATTTGTAAATACTAAGGTTTAAAATGAGCAAAGTAAGTGCATAGGTAATATTAATAATTGTTGAAGTCATTTTTTATACCTATACAGGGTGGAAAGTTGAGATGGGGCAATAACGGTAGCTAATAGATCCCTTGCTGCTACGTGAAAATGCTCTTATAATTATAGGAGACCTTGATTAACTTTTTAAGTGATTACAATTGACATTCACAGTTAGCGTACTAGAATAGAATACCCAGAAATCAAAGAAAACTTTTTCCATACAGTTCATAGAGTAATTAATTATAAAGTGAAATTTTCTATATCCTGAAGATAATTAAATTGTATGGAGACAACTACAATTAGGATATTACAAATGAGACAAATCGGTAATAATCACGTAATCAATCATCGAGGTAGGAGGAAATTTGTACGGAACCCTTGGTGAGCGAGTCCGACTCGCACTCATCCGGTTTTTTTACATTAATACCGATTTTTCTTCCAGCTATCAACATTCACGTCAAAGCATAGTTATGTCCTCCCCGAACCAGCCTCGAGGGCCGCATGGAAGCCCTGATCGGCCCCAACAACCACGCCGAACACCTCTCGAACAAACTTCATTGATTCTAATGGTATTTAACTCTAGCGTTTTACGCACACAAACCATAATATCTGAACCGCTAACTTGAGCACAAAACTCCGGCAGATAAATAACACTCTGGCAAATCGTCTACTAAATTACAATTCATTTTAATGACAGGTAAAGTGTGTTGCCACAGATACAACCACCTATGTACGATGTCTCAAACTGACAGCTACTAAGCGCTCACACATCGTCTGACATATCGCGATCTAATCAGTAGCTTTAGTCCGAGTTTACAGTGACTCGAGTATACTTTCTTCGCTAGCGAGTTCGTAAAATATTTGTATGAAAACTCTATACACCGCCCCTGGCGGTCACTCACAGAACTAAAAATCTAATCGGTACCCCGAGTCCCATATAAGTATACTTTTCTCGCAACAGTTAACTCGATTGTTCGTATAGTTTAATAGATTTTTCAATATTCAGCCTTAAATTACAAGCATTTATCGTTTCAATTTAAATGCTAGCGTTTGTCGGTTATGACATTACAGAATACGCGCATGGCCAACGTCGAAAAATTCCCCAACGCCAAAGTTTAAAGACTTTAAAGGAATCTATACCTTAAGCTTAACGACATTAAGTATAATTTTAACAGTGTGCGATGATCCTCATCTAAGTCTGTCGACCCAATATGGCGGAACGTGTGCCAATTATTTGCATTTTTAAATACAAAATACGCGACAATCCGAATTTTGCGGATATAAGTTGTCGATTCAAAACCCTTATTTTTATAAGTTCTTTAATTTGAGATAGGTATCGATCGGATCTACGGTAAATCTTGACGAAATAATACGTTATCACGCACCATTTTGGAAGTGAAATAGTAAACTACAGATACTACGGTATTTTTCGATTCGAAATGTCAAATTTGTGACTCACGCTACCGTTTGGTAATACGATTCGAAAGTTTAGATTACGCATCGAAAACTAGACGCTAGCGAGTAACGTTTTGTAGTTGTTTTCGTAGTATATCGGCACCATGAGTACGGCGCATTTGACAGCTCGAACTTGCGAGAATCGAAATCTAGTCGAAGCGCGTTAGCTCGATATCGAGAGAAGTTTACTATTGTAAGTATTCTATAGGCTCTCATGGTAAGCGTACAGCACGATACTGCTACCTTCTGTCCTCATCCTCCAAATTTTGGTACGTTTAACTCAGGTTAAGGTTAGATTGCAGTAAGCTCCAAGGCAATACTTGGTAGTAACAATCGTGCAAAATTGTGAGATAATGACTTAGGACACATCCAAGACCCAGGAACAAAATGTTCATGTCATCACACAAATATGTGCCCTTACTGGTTATTAACAATAAGAGTGGGATTTTATCCTACCTAAAGAAAAGTTAGTAAAAATCCTGGCATATTGCGGTTACAAATAAGCTTAACCGCAGAGAGGAAATAATTACTTGATTCAAGAAATTTATTAGGAAGACCTCCATTATCTTTAATAAAATAGAAGAAATCATCTTGAATTAAAATGATTCACTCGACCCAAGATAACAAATTCTTATCTTCCTAATTTATTTCTTGGTTACAATATTTAGCTCGAATCAAATAAGTATTTTTTTCTGTGCGCTTAATGTATTCTAATCAATGACAATCATAAGGGGTCACCTCGTTACAGTGTAGAATGATATTGTGTTTGACGATCCTTGTTACTCCATTGTATCGCACGATAACGTTCCACAGCGGGCCGTACTCAGGCAACTATTCCAAGAATGCAAGACTTGTTCAACATTCTTTATGATTGCAAACGTCATTCTTTTGTTTTCGCACGAATAGCAAAATTGGCCCATAAAAATTTCGAACATAAATTACGATCATGAAATTCTGAAGTGACAAGCAGCTCTACTGAGTGGTGATGAATCAGAAGATATTTTTCCACAAATGTTAAAACATAAAAGAAAGAAAGAAAGAAAGAAAAAGTGAATTGTAAAATACTTAATGAGAATAAATTAATTTTACAATTAACTTATTATGAGAACTTAAAATTAAACATATATGTTAGGAAGTATAAAAGAGGGTAATTCTATATATAAAAAGAGGGTAATTCTGTATAACACTCCGAGTGCATTCCGTCGGTACATATTGCTGACACAGCTAGAAGATCCGTGACAAGACAAGAAGCGAAGTGACAAGCAGCATTACTGAGTGGTGATGAATCAGAAGATATTTTTCCACAAATGTTAAATACGGTATATGAAAAATCGTAGGTACTGGGCCAGCGTGGAAACTATTGTATATCTCTTCTCATCCATGACAGGAGGCCTGTGCCCAGTGAGACGTTTATAGCTTTATAGGCTGCTGATGATTATATGAAAAAAAGAAACCATACATGACATCAAACGAGTAAGACTTCAATAAAAAGGTAACATCGCTTTCTTTCGTCCACAAGTTGCAATGTGTAAACTACATATTTTATACAAAATGTAACACAGAGTTTATTCAGCACATAGGATAAGAAGTAGTTACCTACGACATTGACTAGAGTGACTATCATATCAATTATGTCAATACGGAGTCGGCATGGATTAGAACAAGGTTTAGAATTTATAACTGCTACAAAATGAAACCTCTAGCACAATAGCATGTAAGTTTCTAATAATAT
Organism: Epinotia nisella; assembly: GCA_932294315.1. Classification (NCBI taxonomy): domain Eukaryota; kingdom Metazoa; phylum Arthropoda; class Insecta; order Lepidoptera; family Tortricidae; genus Epinotia; species Epinotia nisella. The sequence continues at coordinate 18,017,071 of OW028681.1, forward strand.
TTCATAAACGTACAGAAAATTTTAATCGGCAAAACAATTTGATGTATGAAGCAGTTTGTAGGACGATCAGAACGGATGAAGAAGTACATTCTATATATATAAATTAGAAGATTTTACCAAGATCTCGTGTTTCCTTGCCTTTACCCTACATGTATATATATCACCGTCTTGTACCCATGAAACAAGCAATGGAGTTTACTGCGCGACTAGATCCATTTGTTTCAGATTTTCCGCTAATAATTTATGATGGAATGGGTTACTTTGATTCGGGGGGCGACTTTGATCAAATAGGTTTTTCTCCGAAATCATTGTTTTTACTTGTAGGAGAACTGTGATAGTGAATATATTAGTATTCTATCTTGCTGTATACTCGGTTAAATCATCGTAATTTCAAATAGTTCTGATTTTATGCTACATTCTGAATGATCAAAGTAGCCCCATTTTTTCCTAAAGTAACCCCATTCCACGGTACTTGGGTCGTTCTTCTTTTCGACCGACAATAGCCTGTCCTTCGTCTTATTATGGCATCTCATTTGAGTAATGATGTTTATGGTTTTATAATGTTCGAATGAACGTCCATATTATTTTATTAATTAGTGATATATAATATTTCACTTTCTCTAACTAGCATTTTTTTAAATGTTTGTTTTTTTCGTAGAATGCCGTGACAGAGTGGTAAACCAAAATGTTGTCCCCACTGAAATAGTCCACTTTGTCACATGTTTTTTTTAGAAACCAACCGTAAATAAATATTTATATTGGCCAGAAAGTAAACTTTAATTAGTTCTAATGAAGAAACCTATGCATTTTTTTTTAAATCGCACTTCAAAACCACAATTTTCGATAGTTCAAAAACTAAAAAAACAGAAAAACCTCGATTCATTGTCGGTAAAAAAGAAGAACGACCCACTTATATTTTTCGTTCTTCGAATCCACACTCATGGGCATTAAAATCTCTGCTATCAAGTCCGGCTCTGCGCTATGCACTCGGTGCAGGCTCCCCTGCATCGGCTAGACAAACCCGCGTCTCTATAAAAGGGAGGCATGATTACGCGCAAGTACAATCCGGCGCCGGCGCAGTCGAGCGCCACCATATGGGAACCTGAGCCTCCTGAAACTAACACTATCATGGTAAGTAACAGTGTAGTGCATATTAACTTATAACATTAAGAAGATACGTGTGTATTATATTAGCTTCTCAGTTGAATTTAAATAAGTTTCTTTAAAAAAAATCACTTTTGGTACAAGCTTTTATTGCCGACTGTGCTTTTCTGTATACCGTCATCCTGCTCATTGAGACGATTCTAATGAGCCCAAACTCAACGGGGTTACGTCGGTTAAGTATTGAATTTCTATGGCCACCTTCTGTCTCCATCATCAGATCAGCTCGATGGTACCATAATATTGAATTGTCATCCAAACTATACATCTACCCGTAACTTCAGCTCAATTGAAGATATCCGCTTCAAAATTCCACCCTAACCAAACATAGTTACATGCATTACAAGTTAATAACAAGCTATACTTCGCTAGGTAAATATAGTTGACAGAATCAATTCGGGAGGGTGGAAAATGTAGCACTGGTTGCTAATATCAGAATGGGTACCTGTCGCCGGGCACCGCCCACGTTTTACAAAAAGACGTAATTAAAGGGATAATAGGTAATTGGTGCCCATCGTATCCTGCAGGTGCGTTCTAATTATTAAAAAAAAACGTGTAGAATCTTACCTATATCATCATCATCATCATCATCAGCCTATATACCTCCCACTGCTGGGCACAGGCCTCCTCTTATGAATTATAGGGAACGGGCAGTAGGCTCCACGCTGGGCCAGTGCGGATTGGGGACTTCACATACGTCTTTGAATTTCTTCTCAGATGTATGCAGGTTTCCTCACGATGTTTGCCTTCACCGAAAAGCTAACTACCGTTAGCTTTATGGAATAATATTCCGTACATAAGTTCTGAAAAACTCATTGGTACGAGCCGGGATTCGAACCCACGACTGCCGTTTGACAGCCGCATGCCTGAACCACTAGGCCACCGTAGCTATCTATATAGATATCTTAAATTGCCTCTTAATGATATAAGTATGGACATCAAAACTATCAAAAGCCTAAATAGGTCATTAAATTTACTTATCATGTGTCTATTTATTAGCTCGTTGATTTTGTAACAAATGTAACAAAGCGGTGATACAGTGTAGATCTGTAAAAGTGGGAAGGAAAAATTAGGGACATCAATAGTAGATTATACACCAAGGGGATAAAGCACTGTTTTATGTCACGGGAGCGAATTGAATCCCGAACGTAATGAAGGACTCATAATTTAACTCCTGAGCGTAGCGAGGGAGTTATAAGTTAATTCCTGAGCGAAGCGAGGGAATTAAGACTGAGTCCTGAGTGCAGTGAGGGGTTCAACCGCCCAAGACTAAAACAGTCTTATCCCCGAGGTGTATACTCTACTTTTCACACCTTATGCGAGACAAAAAAACAGGCTCAGTAGATAAATAATGTTTGATTTCTTTGCTCGATGTCCATCCGATTTCCTTTTTAAAAAGGCCAATAACTTGGCATATGTATTAATTTGTATGTCATGTTTGACACTTATTGTTGCCCTCAGCATCGAATATATACACCACAGGCTACTTGGCTTCTTTGTAGCTGACAAATATTCAAAATAGACCAGAAGCACTGATTCAGACACAGACTTTACGCCTTTTACAGCTTTCCATTTGTCAAAATCGTTGTAGGCTTTTAGGTATTTTTCCTTTGACTTCTCTGGCAGCAGATTGTTGACAATGCCTATGGCATCTAATTTGATAAACTCAGGAGTCAAAACACTTTCATCACTCGACATTTTCAATATTATTTTTGAAATTAAATCTTCTATAGGCACCTACAAGAACTCGATTTGTTCGTCACGCGTGAACAAAAGAAGGCGCGCGACGTTCCAAATTCGAAAGCACAAGCCGTGGTCCTAGATTCGAAATTCGAATTTCGAACACCGCGCTCCTCCGGACCGGGGTTCACACGGAGGCAAACTTCATTTATTTTGTCAAATCAAGTAGGCCATGGCCTAGGACAAATTGTGTTTAGCAAAATTAAACTTTATGCATATAGTAATAAGAATTATGAAAAGTGAAATCATATTATTAACCAGCGGGTTATAATGAAATTCAGTACAACATTATAACCCGGCTACTACCAAGGGATTTAATGTCTTGCTTTCGGTAGGGTTTACATGACCTATAATTCGGCATTGTCGAGCATGTGGTTTGAAAACTTCTTTATCGTTAAGGCAAATTTTAACAAATCGCCTTGGTCTGGCCGGAGGATTTACCTCTCGTATAATTAATTAGCCACCCCTTTTAATTGAAAAGTTACTAAGTAATTATAGGTAGGTATATAGTCTGGATCTGATTGAGAAAGTTGCATTATCTGGGTATTGTAATTATAAGGGTAAAACTTCAGAGCTGTTGAACTTTTACAAACTTTAAAATAGTAGTTTAATATCGACTCGACATAATAATAAACTTAGAGGTTACGAACAAACCATACTTACCGAGATTGAGATTTTTTTTTAAACATCCTCGCAGGATGTTGTAAAATAGTATTTAATTTAACCACACGCTAATTTAATGGGTTTCTAATCAAGTCGAGGCTTCATAATCATGATACATCTTAATTTTATGACACGTTTGACATTCGTGAGAAACGATTAAGTTAATCATGTACTCGTAGTTTGACTCGCAGTTTTGCTCTTAGGAAACGAGTACAAAAAGGTCTTTGTTTTTTGATTTTTGATAGTCGTTTTATTAAAATATGTAAAAGTGCATTTAATATCCCTGATCCGACTGCAATAGCCATGATCTGACTCTTGGAGTGATAATCCTTACAATATCTAATATCAATCAATGACTCCTTTTACTCGTAACGTAAAATAAGTTTTATATGTATCTCCCATAAAACCTATTTGTAGCTAAAATGCCGTTAAAATTAGTTTGCCTTTATGCCTGCAACACACTGGTGCGGCCCGCGGTAGCGGTCAATAGTAAATTTGACAGCTACTGACCTACCTACCTACGTACCTACCTATGTCATTTTGACATTTGTGTTTATGACAAATACAAAATAAATTTTGGTTAACAGAGGTTTGTAATGTTTCATGGATACGCGGAAATATCTCCGAAGGACTATTGAACATTCAATTACTTACCCCTAACTAGATAGGTAAGTATTAGTCCTATTACCTATAAAATCGAACCACTTAAATGGTCTACATCCTTTCTATATGAAATAATTACCGAGAGGATGACACGGTATTTAAAATGGATCTTGGCCTTTGATTCTATATTTGTAGGTTGGCATAACCATATTGGTGCTTCACATTTAGCGAGTTCGCAAACATCTGGCTTGATGAAGATGAAAACAACTTATACCTACGTAATTTTGCCTTTTATTTATTTAAACTTTATCGCCCTAATCAATTAAACAGAAAATACGGACTGATTGGATCAAGGCAGTCCCTACCAGTAAACAATAGGGCCAAACACTGGCTGGCAAAGGCGATAGCAAAATACAGACCAGCCAACAAACATCCTTAAATACAAGATAGAAGACTTTTTGTTCCATGAATAATGCCTGTACATGACGATGGAAAGGTAGTTTCTATAGCAAAGTGATTCCATTAGTGTTCCATTTTTTATGAAAGTCATGTGAAAGGTACAATCATAATAAGTTACAGAACCCCGTTGGAATCATACTGTATAAATTACTTATTATCGTGTTTGGTATGAGTTGTCAAATACATTTTGACAACTCGAAACTCGTAATAGCCTTAGGGTGCGTTACCACCTCCCATGCTTGACCATAAGGTGTCAAATATAGGGAAAACAGCTTCACACCATAGATGTGTTTATTCACTCTTAACCCTGGTTCAGCTTTCCATCGGAACTTAGTTAAAATGCACATCGGAACTTTACTTGACATTTGAGGAATCAATATAGAAGCATCTAACGTGGCGAGGATGTGCCCATAGCCGGTTCATAGGGCGTCCGTCATTACGCAATGAGCCCTGCCTATACAATACCCTGCTATATCAAAAAGTCATACAGTCAATACTAGTTCCATAGTGACATGTGACTTTTCAGCTTAGCAATGCACAATGCCTAACCTTTGCGATGCTATTTGCGCAGCGCCGCGACAAGCGTGCCATCAAATTAAATTTTATGGTTAACGTTTTCATTCTGGGGACTAAAATATGTGCCTAGTTAAGTAACTGCTTGCGTATGCTCCTTACTTTACTTTTTGGTGCAGAGGCAATGTCATTATGATATCTTTAATTTTAATATAATGTGTTAATATGTTGTTAATTGTACTAAAGGCCAAATTTTAATTACGTCACGATTTTATAAAACTATTAATAGACAAAAAAAACGTAATGACATTAATTTAATCCCTCATCATTCCTTCAGATGTAGCCGACGAATATTCAATAGGTTTTTTTTACAACTCATTGAATCTTCGCGATCATAAATTATGTAGTCTATACGAATATAAATTCTAGTCGTAAAATTATAAAACTGAATAAGCATTATAAATGTAGGCATGAATCATGAAATCATATTTATCAAATGTCAGAAAATTATAATTCGTCTCTGGCCTAGGCTAGCTAGAAATATGTAAAATCTACTCAGTTTAGATAGTATCCTCTTGCTTTTAACTGTTTTGACAATCAACCAAAGTTCTAGTGAATAGATAGTCTATTCCGCTTAACGTTTGTAATTGGCATTAGTTTTGTATTACGGACCCGTTTTGATAAATGCGATAGCACGTAAAAGCGAGCGCGTGAAACATACAAAGCATTGATTATCTAATACGATTATTTAGCGGAAAAGTTTCGTGTGGTTTCCCTTTAGTTTCGCTGTCAAAATCACGGCACGAAACATTTTGCGACATTAACAATCTACTACAATTGTTTTATCTATGGCCTTGTGTAAAAAGCGTCTGTAATTTCACGCCTTTGTCTATGCGTGGACATTGTTTTTCAGTGCTTACTCGAACTACTCCAAGTGCGATACGTTCCCACCGCATAGTTGCAAAATACCTGGTTATCACACATCTGCATGCACATAAATGTATTTGGTTTAACTGATTGTTTGACCACGGCTTGTTGAAGTCTCGCAAGACAACCTGTGTCTGTTGAACAAATAGTGCTGACACTTCATGTTAGTATTGTGAATAGAAGTAAAGATTGCATGTACCTTGGTTCGAGATATCTATTAAGAGCAAAGTCATAGAAGCTGCATGGGTTAGTGCAAAACTATGCGCCGTGCCATCTAGCGCTCTAGAGAAAAAACCGTATACACTTTGTACGGAAATAAAAGTAAGTTGAGTTGAAATTTGGTACACATATGTAAATTGGTGACCCAAAGATGGACGCGTAAAGTAAATAAATGAATTCTGAACAAGGGGGCCGCTTTTGGGGGGTAAACTGGAAATTAAAAAAAAAAGTTTCGCAAACTGTATTGTGTGACATATCAAATGAAAGGGGTTGTTGTAAGCATCTCAGATATTTTTTTAAATAATTTTAGCAAAAACAGATTTGAAGTAATTTAGGAAAAAAGACGAAAATTGACCATCCCCCCCCCCGTATCTCCGAAACTACTAGACTTAAAATTCTGAAAAAAAATATGGAAAATAGTTTTTTACCTAAAGATTACAGGAAAGCCTATAAGAAGTTTGAGTATTCAAAGAAACGGGAAATTCTCAATATTTTAAGAAACCCTCACTTTGTGAACTCTCTCAGTTGAACTCGCACTTGTCCGGTTTTAATACATAGGTAACATTCTTACGTTAGTCAGTCAGTAGTTATTGACCTATATAGCAGAGTATTGGAAGGTTACGATGACATTATGTAATTCTATATCTAATGTCATCAGGCCATGAAGCGTGGTAACCTTCGTCATTCTATCCAGGCTATATTAAAAGCTGGCTATGTTATATTTAATGTAATCTACGAATGCTCAGTCACTGAGTGCCGAGTGGAGATACTGACAATTATGAAATATATCTTACGGTAAGTATATTATTAAGTGTAAGTAAATAGTTATGACTATTAATTTCGCTAAGTAGCTATGGCGTCGCATTAAATGACAGTTTTGCATCTTTGTAAAATCGTAGGTAATTTAAAGTCCTCCCGGTTTCATCTTTTATCTTTTCCGTTCGAAGTCGCATTTAAACATGTTTCGCGTATTATTAAATATTTTACGAACAAGTAGGTAATTGTCATCGTTTATTTTGACTAAACTTCTAGACGCCTACCATACAAGAAAACAATACAATGGAATCAGGGGACCGATTTTTGACTTATCGCTCGACTCTTTCACTCGAAAACTGACAAAAATGATGAAAAGCTATTTTGAAATAGCGATAAAAAAATTAAAACGAGTGAAATTGACCACTCATATTTAATCCTATCTGTAGAAAGTAACTGCCTGCAATTTTGACACTGAAATCGTATTTCATCATCATCATCATCATCATTATCATATCAGCCGAAAGACTGCTGGACATAGGCCTCCCCTAAAGAGTGCCAAATTGACCGGTCCTGCGCCAACTGCATCCAGCTGACTCCCGCGACCTTTACCAGGTCATCAGTCCACCTTGTGGGGGGGGCCTACCCACGCCAAATCTTATTTACTTTTATTTAATTTTCGAGAGCTCGAAAGTCAAAAATCGGCCCCCTGAATCGACTAAATTGGAAATAGAGTAGAGTTTGTATTGTTTCAAATTCGTACAAAACAAGGGTGAATATTAGATTTCATTTAATATTTTCCAATGTCTATGGCACATTTTTTTTACATATGACACTAGATGAAATAACATACCTTTAATCTGTGTAAAAATATGTTATTCTGCTTTTCAGCTAAACATTTTTATAAATATGTACCGCGCCATAGAGCTTAGATTTTTCAACTTTTAAATTTTATTTAAATATCTTCCGTGTAAAAATCTGCTATTCTTATTGATGGAAATGTTGTTTCTTAGAATGATCTCCTCCCAAAAAAACTTGACCCTCACAGCTAAATATCTTCGAAGTTAACATGAGTGGGCAAGTGCAAAACATGAAATGTGATATTCACCCACATAAAAAATGCAACTCTTTTTAAAAAATTCCATTAAAGAGAAGGATGTCTTTTAGTTGAACTTTAGGATACAAAAATAATGTACGAAATTGTCGTCATATATATTTTGTTCATTTAAACTGTACACTAAACAGCACTAAACTATTCACTACAAAACAACAGGATAACTAGTGCTTCTGCTTACCGAAACACACCCATTTGGCGCGACTATAACATTAGTCTTGAATAACGAGTAAATGAACACAATAGCTTTTTGTCGGAAATTCGTATATGGCCTGCAACGCTATGTGATCACGACATATTATTTACCTACGGTAAAACAATCGAGTGGCGTCGATAATAGCTCTTATTGGACGAGGCATTCACGCGAAGGCCGCGTACCACAATCTCAATTGTCCAAAACTAAAAACGCAGTCTTTGTATTCATTTTGTTCGTAGTTACATCGTTTTTCTCTTTAGAATGAGCTAGAACAACTTGTATTTGTTTTGTGGGTACAATTAGCAAGTGGACATTACGTGTTTGTTTGTCTGTTCGTGTATCTGGCCTAAAAACTAGCTAAGTAACTGATGCCTGCGCGAAGCATGGCCTAGATGACTACTACTACTCATTCAATAACTGTTTTCAGATATATGAACACTAAATAACTAGGTTTTCAATGCAATTCTTGCAATATAGTTTTCTTTATATTGTGCCTAGTGTAAATACAAATAAAGGTGAATAACTTGGTAAGAGCCTATTTATTTTTAGTGGTTAATTTCTTCGTTTAAAATATTTGCTGTAACGTTTGTTTCAGGCGCTTATTTGCAACCGTAGTTTTATTCAGGGTGACATTTTAGACTTACCTACTTAATATCTAACCAGCCAGGGTCTATTAAAAGGCATCCTCCTGCTCAATGGAATTTATATCGATAACCCTAAATTGGAGCAGAGTTTCATTTGTTTTGATTAAAGTTGACTCAAATTTGATTACCAATTTTTATTGTTTTGTGGGCGGCTAGATTAGAGGTCAATACAAAATGAATGGTTTGGGGTCATTTGTATATAAATAGCATAATGCCATTGTATGATAATGCATTCTTATGGGTCAGTGATACTCGAATGAAATGATTTTTATTTATTACTTAATTAGTATAAAAATCCGACGTTTTTTATAAATCTTCCATAAAAGAAGTGCAACCAAGGCCAATCCAGTAGCAACTAGGCAGTCTTCCTTCCCGGTAAAATTAACAAGATAATAAAAGTTTAGGTATACATTTGTAATAACAATATTTTTCTAAAGGAATTTATTTGAACTTAACAGAAAACTTATTAATAGAAAAACAAAAATCTGGTACCTTTTCCAACTCAGTATTATTTTATTTCAAGACGATAACATTTGGTTTCAGAGGATCTTACTATTAGCATGCTTCGTGGGGCTTACAGCGAGCGCGCCGCAGCAGAAGCCAGGCGGCGGCGCAGATGCCACCGCTGCCATCATCAAACAGGACTTCGACCAGCAAGTCGACGGCTCCTACCGCTACAGGTACAGTCTTGTCTGCAAACATGATTGTCTTAGAAGAAAGAAAGAAAGATACATTTATTCACTAACACATAGGGCACACATAATAAATAAAAAATAGAGCTTAGACGCTCTACTATTAGTATACTTTGTGGGGCTAGCACTAGCAGCGAGTGCGTCGCAGCAGAAGCCAGGCGGCGGTGCAGATGCCACCGCTGCCATCATCAAACAGGACTTCGACCAGCAAGTCGACAGCACCTATAGCTACAGGTACAGTTTTGTCTGTAAACATGTTTATCTTAGAGGCTCTACTATTAGTGTGCTTTGCGGGCTAGCACTAGCAGCGAGTGCGCCGCAGCAGAAGCCAGACGGCGGGGCAGATGCCACCACTGCCATCGTCAAGCAAGACTTTGACCAGCAATTCAACGGCTCCTATCGTTACAGCTACAGTTTTATCTGTAAACATGTTTATCTTAGAGGCTTCTACTATTAGTGTGTTTTGCGGGCTAGCACTAGCAGCGAGTGCGCCGCAGCAGAAGCCAGGCGGCGGTGCAGATGCCACCGCTGCCATTATAAAGCAAGACTTCGACCAGCAAGTAGATGGCTCCTACCGCTACAGGTACAGCCTTGTCTGTAAACATGTTTATCTTAGAGGCTCTACTATTAGTGTGCTTTATGGGCTAGCACTAGCACGCAGCAGAAGCCAGACCGCAGTGCAGATGCCACCGCTGCCATCATAAAGCAAGACTTCGACCAGCAAGTAGATGGCTCCTACCGCTACAGGTACAGTTTTGTCTGCAAACATGATTATCTTAGAGGCTCTACTATTAGTGTGCTTTGTGGGCTAGCACTAGCAGCGAATGCGCCCCAGCAGAAGCTAGGCGGCGGGGCAGATGCCACCGCTGCTACCATCAAGCAAGACTTCGACGAGCAAGTTGCCGGCTCCTACCGCTACAGGAACAGCCTTGTCTGCAAACATGATTATCTTAGAGGCTCTACTATTAGTGTGCTTTGTGGGCTAGCGGCATCGGCAGCGAAGATGGGACGAGTGCCATCATCAAACAAGGTTTCGATTAGGAGGTTGACGGCCTATCGTTACAGATGTTATGTAGTGGATGTGGAATAGTGTAACATCATTTTATTAGACCTACTCGTACAGGTTTTAAAAAAAACCCGGTCTAGTGCGAATCTGACTCGCGCACCGAGGGTTCGGTACAAAATTTCATACAACATACCCGTCTTGCCCCGCCCATTAATTTTGGATAAATCTTAACAACGCCTAGTGTAGTTAAGTCATGAGTACTTACAACGCCATTTAACGGTGCATTTTGTTACCAACTTGCGCGACCAAGCAATTCGGTATGTATGAATGTTGGTTTTTCAGCGATAATTCGTTTTCAAGTGAATTAATTTCGATAATTCTTTTTCTATTTGCTAGAATACTTTCATACGACTTTGAAGAAAAAAATAAAAAATAAACAGAAGTATTAAATAACAAACTTAATTAAATATCATTTTTGAAAAATAAAATAATACGCTAGATAGAGGTCTCGGTATACTTTTCCGCTAACATTTACGTTAATATTAATCATATATACTATTTTCAAATTTTTCGCTTGGTTAACTTCGGAGATAAGGGGAGAAAGGTATTATTTTCACCATTTTCCTATATAAATCTAACTTTTACCAATGTAGAAAAAAATTTGTAATTCAAGCCTTTTCACATACTTGGCCAACTAACTTGATTTTGAATTTTTGACCCCCCTCTTATCCGTCCTTTTTTATATTATATATATTTTTATATTTATATAAATGTAAATTTTTCAATTTCCATACACGTACATTAGTTTTGTTTACAACTATTCCAAATTTCGAATTGATAGGATTAGTAGTTCCTGAGATATTTTACTTTGTGACAAACAGACGGACGGAGTTGCACCATTAAGGTTCCGTTTTTACCTTTTTGGTCCGGAACCCTAAAAATAACGCTTTTCTTACAAAAAAATAAGTAACGTTTCATTAAAACACCTCTATATTTATAGCTATGGCATAGTAAGGATTTAACGTAAATTTAAACATGATAAAATATTTGTTTAATCTGTGCATCATTTTAGAAGGAAGAAACTCATGCAGAATGTGTTTTACTGTTCAGTTATATAATTAACTTGCTGCCGAGGCTGCCCATGCCCTTCGAATCGCTAACTTAAGTGCCAGTGGGCGGGGCACATTGCATGGATAAACGATGGCCATTGGGGCGGAAAGGTTCTCGAGTGGCGACCACGTACTGGAAGGCGCGGCGTGCGTAGGCCCCCCCCACAAGGTGGACTGATGACCTGGTAATGGTCGCGGGAGTCCGCTGGATTCGGGTGGAGCAGGACCGGTCAATTTGGCACTCTTTGGGGGAGGCCTATGTCCAGCAGTGGACGTCTTTCGGCAGATATGATGATGATGATGATGATGATGAAAGGCCATTAGCACATGCAAGGATTTACTTGCATGAGCTAATGATGAAATTACTGGCATACTCTTGATATTACTTAAAATCCACTAATAAAAAAAGTACATGTCCAGGCACATCACATTGGTATATCAAACTCAACTAAAATAGCGGAATGGTGTCACTAAAAAAAAAACACGCTCCGCTGAGCCAAACATTCCTAATTAATAATAAACACAATTAATCAAGTCAACCCACAACCACCCACGATTGAGTGAAGGCCTCTTCGCAAAATACGTAAAAACACCTTATGAAACCATAGAGGATGGCTTCTGTAGGTATCGCTGGAATGACAGGTATTTCCGTTAGTCACCGAAATGTCAAGTGTACAACTGGTATAGTGATAAAACCCTTTCCAGAGACCAGGCCATATTGAACCTTATAACAATGTCATAAAGGCTTCGACGGGGAAAAACTTCTCACTTTGCCTGCAATGACGCATGCCTACATGCAGGATAATTGAGAAATCATACGTTCTTAGAAGATGGTATTCACAGCGAAAACATCTGGAGGCCATTTCGAGAATTAGGCATACCAATTTGATTCCAATGGCTTGCGCGCTTGCTCTAACAAGTTAAGTGTAACGTGCGTGGAAGATAGTGCTACTCGTACATGTTGAAGTAAAAAAATAAATTGGAATGCGTGACGTGTGTGTCAAATCGACCCCCTGAATAATTCATGTTCGTAGAAATATGTTCAAAACAAATTTGCGGTAGGCGTTAAATTCCTTGACCTAATTATGTATGTATACTTGGTTTGTTAATGTGATACTATTTTAATGATTAAGATGTCGTTTTTGTCAAAGGTCAAGTTGATTAGGCAAAAAATTGACTCTTTTGTATCAATTAATTTTCTTGATGTGGAAATGTATTGCAAAGAATGAAAGAGAATAAAAAGAGACATTTTATTCGTGACAAAACAAACAGTTATACAAAAAAGAGTATCAGAGATAAAGTTTTTTTTGCCTCTACGTGCGATTTCCGCTACAGAGCGGAAAAACGCTGCTACGCCCTACGGCGTAGCACACGTAGCGTTGGGTGGCCTCGAATGGGTTGGTTGTGTTATTATGAATAAGGGAGTTAGCATTTGTAGCACTTTAGAACAATGTTTCCTGACAGAATTAAATCAATTATTGGATATTTCTTTGCCTTTATTAACCCCCGATGCAAAAAGAGGAGTGTTATAAGTTTAACATGTCTGTGTGTCTGTCTGTGTCATCGTAGCTCCTAAACGAATGGACTGATTTTAATGCAGTTTTTTTGTGCGAAAGCTGGCGTGATTGAAATGGTTCTTAGCTACGTTTCAACAAAATTGATTCAGCTGATTTTGAGATATTGAACTTTGAAATGAAAAATTCGGGTGTTATTCAACGTTCCAAATTTGTAGTTATTAGTTTTTAACTTACCTTTAGTTATGAAGTGTTCCATTTTCTCCCATTTCAGCTTTGAAACCGAGAACGGCATCAAAGCTGAAGAGACGGGGACGCTGAAGAAGGCTTCAGGGCCGGATACGAGTGACGTGATCACCGCGCAGGGTACTTTCAGCTACACCGCGCCTGACGGCACAGTTATCAACCTGAATTACATCGCTGATGACGTCAACGGATTTAAGCCTGAGGTAATATAATCATTCATCCTCCTAAGGGACCACGTAACTTTTCACACGCACGTTAGGATAACTCAACAGTCATTTTCCTATACAAAAATGAAGTACGTACAATGCGTTACGTGAACCTGCTGAACTTACAACAGGGGCAACTATAGCCAAGAGGTTTACACACAACTTTCAATCTCAACTGAGCATGAGAAGTAGCTAAGCAAATTAACACGCTCAAATTGACCTATATAGATCATTATTTCCTTGACATTAGAGTTCGTGTGTAGATAATTTTGAGCACTGGGTCTTACAAAAAAAACTTTTGTACCGACGAAATATCATTTTTGATATTGTACAGTCGACGCCAAAAATACGTTTACACTTTTGCACCTTATTCCATTGCAATAAGGCGAATACTGTAAACGTATTTTTGGCGTCGACCGTACCTTTTCGGTGAAGGGATCGCGAGGAAACCGGCCTAAACCCAAAAAGGTCTAGTTTTCCCTCTAGGCTGGAAGGTCAGAAGGCAGTCTCTTTTGTATAACTAGTACCTACGCAAAATCGTAGAATGAGGTGCCTAAGCGGATTCCGGGCTTCTTTAGGATACAATAAGAAATAATTTCTGTCAAAAATTCCATTTTTGGTACAAGCTTTTATTGCCGACTGTACTTTTCTGTATACCGTCATCAACTACTCATTAAGACGATTCTAACGAACCCAAACTGGATGGGGTTGTGTCGTTTTATTGCAGAGTTCCTATGACCACCTTCCAGCTCCATCATCAGACTCTGGTTACCATATAGGATCAAAGTACTTGTCAATACGAATCAAACGAGCCCAAATTCGATGGGGTTGTGTCGTTTTATTGCGGAGTACCTATGGCCACCTTCCAGCTCCAGCATCAGACTCTGGTTACCATATAGGATCAAAGTACTCGTCAATACGAATCAAACGAGCCCAAATTCGATGGGGTTGTGTCGTTTTATTGCGGAGTACCTATGGCCACCTTCCAGCTCCAGCATCAGACTCTGGTTACCATATAGGATCAAAGTACTCGTCAATACGAATCAAACGAGCTCAAACTCGATGGGGTTGTGTCGTTTAATTGCGGAGTTCTTATGGCCACATTCCAGCTCCAGCATCAGATCAGCACTATGTCATTATAATATGGCATTGTCATGCGATATACTGCATGCAAAATTTCAGCTCAATCGGAAACCGGGAAGTGGGTCAAATTTAACTTGCAAGATTTCATTACAGACAGCGGGACAGGTGAAACTAAATAAAAGCTTGTAAAAAAGCTAGGAGGAAGATGACGCACTTATAGTTCTGCTCTTTACAACACATACCATTTACATTACGAGCCAAGAAATACCATTGACTTTACCTTTAGATTCAAGAAGTAAACTTTTGAAAGGGTAGTAGTACTTAAGAGGGCGTTAACGTAATTTAAACTGCCTCATGTCGCCCATGCGTCTGAGTTGAATTCGGCTGTCGAGCAGCCAAATAAAGCGTCTGCTCACAGCAGCCAGCTATGACAAGCAGCTAAAGCCTGACGGCTGCTGCAGAAGAACCACACAAACAAAAAGCTCTCTAGCGCTACTGGTAAATAATTGTGATCATTAAAATTTAACGATAGATATTTTAAAAAGGAGGCCACTAACTACATATATGTATTTTGTATCTAAGTACCTTGTGAATACATCAAACTAGTTTTCATGTTCCTGGATTCGTCAATCTATGCGTCCAAAGTCAAAACGGCCGTTTTACTTTTGGGTTCATATACATGTTTACGACTATGCCGACAGATATGTAGGTATCTAGGCAAAAATTTAAAATGTGGTTCTAATCCAACTAACTTGTTCCATCTCAAATATTGCACATTATACACAACTTGTTTAAAGACGTATTGTATGTCTAGATTTCGTATCTTGCAATAGTAAAGGCAGCGTATGTAATGTCAAACATTACAATCGTACGTGTCCATTTTTATCACGGCTGTGTCAAAACATGACTGCGAATCGTATTGTTGTTTTTTGATCCGTCTGTTTGGTTAGGTACATCAAATATGGCGACATGCTATAAATATTTGTAATATGTTATAAGTTTTACGAAGCTACAAGTCGCTACAAATCAATGCCAGTAGGTATTGATCAAAGGCCACTAGGTACACTGCTATTTTAGACTTGTCAAATTGTTACTTACAGCTTCGCAAAATTAGCCCAGCAGCGATGTAACATTTATGTAACTGCCTGGCAAAAGCAAGTACATAAATATAAATAATATTTATATATCATTCTCACTCTCTCTCGATTTCTCTTATTAACGTACATTATCAACGTTCCAGGGTGCACATCTGCCGACTCCTCCACCGATACCCCCAGCGATCCAGAAGGCGCTGGACTATCTGGCAACACTCCCGCCACCGCCTCCAGGCCGCAACTAAAGTCTAGGATCTTCGAAAGAATGCCCTGACGACTGCTACGATTTCCCCAATGACCTGCTTCACCGTTTTGTACACAGCTAAACATTTTTTTTTTTATATAGGAAGGCGTATTATGGTCTCGCTTATCATTTGGTAAGTGACTAGATAACTAAATCCATCACTATTTAGTGGTGTAAAGGGCCATCTTGTCATTATCACACGATAACCGCAACCACCATGGGCCCGCAGTTCCTAATTGCAGACAAGGGCTACTCAAAACGGTACTAGAAATAATGTATAATCAAGCAGTAATAAATAAACAAAAAAATGTGACTGATCTGTGATAAGCGAAGATTGTTCGAGAGTTTTTATATGATGTAAATGTTTTTTTATTTATTAAATTAAAGCAAAGTCAATGCCAAAGATGCATTGCAAAACAATTAGTTTGTTTCATCCTTTATGGGTACCATTTATATTATGTCCATCCTACCGTCCATACATGAGGCCTAAACTGGGTTCCTGTTATTCAAATGTCGTGTGCGTATGTGATTAATTAACAGGCAATAATCAACAGCCAAGTTCATGTCCAAGTAGGTGTAAAATTGAAACCTTCCTACAAATATTACCGCTAAAACAATGAATTCAAATTCAAATTCAAAGTTTTTATTTCGGAAAAAATTATCCATATAGAATGTTAGTCATAATGAATTTATATAACTATGTTAGTGACATTCAAAAAAAAAAAAAAATACTTAAATTAAAAGCGGCGTGGTACGGCAACCACAGGCGCGTGCAGCCGCGTCCAGCGCGCGAGCAGCGGCGAGTCCCAGCGCTGCGCCAACACGTTCAGAATGCTGTTTGAGCTGTGGCGAAGGCGGTTTTGTAGCGACGCGCACCTCTTCCTCATTATGGCATCGAAGCTATCGATGTGCGCCTCGGCAAACATTGTCGATGCGCTGCAGTAACGCGGCAGTCCAAACAGCACTCTAAACGCGTTGTTGTATTGCACGCGCAGAGCATTGTATGCCCGCTGCGTAAAACTGGACCACAGATTGCACGTATAGAATGTTTGACAAAATGCTTTGAAAAGTGTTAGCTTTACTTCATTACTACAGCGTGCAAATCTGCGGGCCAGCATGTTACAACGAACACACAATGCCCTACGTTCCCTCTCTATGTCATCGTTATCTGACATACTTTCCGTTACCCAGTGGCCTAGGTACTTAAACTTTTGTACTACTTTTAAGGTGTTACCACAAAGAGTGACGGCTGTCATTTTATATGATTTTTTACCTGCTTTAAATTGAAGTAACTCACTTTTCAAAGTATTGTACTTTAGCCCATGGGCATCGGCATATGTCTCACATATGTACACCAATCGCTGAAGTGCACCTACCGAGGGGCTCAACAACACCATGTCATCTGCGTAGCTAAGGTTATTAACACTGACCCCGTCAACGTGACATCCGACATAAGTGTTGCTGAGCTCCTCGATCAGCTGGTTCATGTATAGGTTGAACAGCTTGGGTGAACTTAACCCTCCTTGTCTTACTCCGCAGTTCATCCTATACACGTCAGAGTGCACACCAGCCCATTTAACGGTATTCGCCTGGTGGCCATACCAGTATTTAAATAGTGACGTGACCTCACAGGGTACGCTAGTATTCTCCCGTAACTTATGCCACAGCTTGTCATACGCCACCATGTCAAACGCTTTTGACAGGTCCAAAAAGCAAGCGAATACCGGTGTCTTACGTGTGGTGTAGTACTGTACAGTCTGCTTGAGACACAATACTGCGCTTTCAGTAGATAAGCCTGGCCTGAAGCCAAACTGAGCGTCATGTAGATTTAGATGTTTTCCCAGTATGTCGTCAAGCAGACCATCCAGCACCTTAGCCTGAATGAGACAAGATAACAGGCATACGTAATAAGAATAGTTAGAATCAACGCGTATTGGTTTGACGTTAAATTTGTATTTCGTGCAGGCACTTATTCATACATTAATAGTTATTTATGCTACAAGTGTGGAAATCAGGTGATCTCTGACGAGTGTCATTTTTATACATGAGCGAGTGAAGCGAGTGAATGTATAATTCGACATGAGTAGGAAATCATCTTTACGCACGTGTATCATACAACGTTTTACTATGCCTTATACGAGGATATAAAATAAATATGGAAATGTCCATTTAAAATTTCTATTTTATAAATCAGCCAGCAAGGCTGATATTCAGGAATATCACCTTGTCCTCTTCCATAACTTCGTAGATATAAATATATTCATCTCATTCATGACCCATAATTTCACTGTTTTTAGGGTTCCGTAGCCAAAATGGCAAAAACGGAACCCTTATAGTTTCGTCATGTCCGTCTGTCCGTCTGTCCGTCTGTCCGTCTGTCCGTCTGTCCGTATGTCACAGGCATTTTACTCGAAAACTATAAGGTGTATGTGAATAAAATTTTGAGAATAGGTGTATTTTGTTAGCCGCTACATAGTTTTGTAATTAAAATGACAAAAAAAAAATTTTAGGGGTGCACTAAAACAAAAAGTCAAAAAATTTTTTTTCATTGTGACCCCCCGTGTGGCACATCAATCGATAGGCCTTTCAAAATTAATATAAGGTTTTTTAGCATTTTTTTTTGATTAAGTGAATAGGGTCGGAGATAATCGCCCCGAAAGTCACTAAAATTCTGTCCCCCCCCCTCTAATTTTTGAACGGTGTATTTTAAAAATATGGAAAAATTCATGGACATAGAACTTATTAATTTCATTCACCGAAAATTGTTTTGAACAAGATCGGTTCAGAGGTTTTCGAGATATTGCTGAAAAACTGCCTTCCTCAAAGAAAAGGACGTAAGTGCCGTAAAATTTCTGTGACGATACGACCTTTTTAATAGGCACGGAACCCTTCGTTTTGCGTGGTCCGACACGCACTTGGCCGGTTTTTTGTAATATAATGAAAGGAGCGTACCGAGTCTAAAATACAGAAGTCCTCTTTCTTGTGGTCAATAGTTAAGGGACCATAAATGTTTTATCGCATAATAAGAGAAGACGCGGTTTATGCCGAATATGAGTCCAATAAAAATTAGGCTTTATGCCGCATGAATAAAATGTTAACTATCACTATAACATTTTTAGGATTCCGTACCCAACGGGTAAAAACGGGACCCTATTACTAAGACTTCGCTGTCCGTCCGTCTGTCTGTCACAAGGCTGTATCTCAAGAACCGTGATAGCTAGAGAGTTGAAATTTTCACAGATTATATATTTCTGTTGCCGCTATAACAACAAATTTTAAAATACTGGCCAAGTGCGAGTCAGACTGGGGCTCCCATACAACAGACATGATTTTTTTGCCGTTTTTATAGATAATGGTACGGAACCCTTCGTGCGCGAGTCCGACTCGCACTTGGCCGGTTTTTTATCAGAGGCGACACTGGTCGCTCAAAGTTTCTCATCATATTTTTTTATCTAACAAGACATATTTATAAAATGAGGATCGAATAGGTAATTAAAAGCTTAAGTCAGTCAAGTGTGAATCGTTATGAAATTATAATTTCATACATATTATTTTGTTACAAAAATAAATATAATATATGCTCAAGAATATAAGAATACATATTTTTACTACAATAATACAATTTTATTATGTAAACTAGACCGTATCGGTAATATTATGAATAAAGAACAGACACAGCCCGATTTTAGAAGAATATTATTGCAATGGAAAAGCAAATAATAAATGTATTTGCGTAATTACCTAATGTCATTAGATCTATCGTTTTCTTTTTTAAACAAGTGACAATATAACCACACATAAAACAACGCACGGCAAGCAGCAAAATCATTTCAACTTCACTTTCAGACGGAACCCTAAAAATGACGTAGAAAGCAAAAGTGAACCGGTTTGAGCATTCCTCGTCGAAACCCGTTCACGGAGTGAGCGTCTCCACAAGGTCACTGATAAACACCATTAAATTATATTCTTAGAAAGATATTAACATCTTTAGTGCCTTATGCCAACTTTAAGAAATATTTTATTTGCACACGAGTTGAGGATTCAGAAATGACATCAGATCGGATTGAATTTGCGCTGTGTGCTTAGTATCATGTATGTCTTTTGAGTTAATGGAATTTAAAACCACTGTAATTGGTCCGTGAACGTAGATTTAAAAAAAATGTACCAAAATAAAACGGACTTATTACAAAGAAAAGAACGACACACAATGCTGTAACTAATGAACACCATAATAGTATTTTATGCAACAGTTGTATAAGAGAGGTCAAAAAAGGCGAGTGGCGTGGGTTACAATGTGAGCCGAAGGCGAACATTGTAAAGAAAGACGCCACGAGCGTTTTTTGACTTAGTTATACAACGTTGCATACAATACTTTTTCTACGACTAGCTACTATGAAATAAAATGCAAAATTAAACAAAGAATAAACTTTTCTTAAACTTTGTCGTATAGGTCCCGAGATTTAGTAGGCAACAAATGTTCGGTCACTGCTTGTGCTGGGCTGCCCCAGTGTATTTCTGGTGTAGAAGCAATATTTTCATCGTCATCCATTATTACTTTTGAGAAACACCAACTATTTTGTAGCAAACACAACGGCCGCAAAGTCAAACAACAATTTATAAAATAACCGGGAATTCGGGAAACATGAAAATGAGACAAATGGGTGTCTATGGTTAAGTTTGTTTTTAATTGATGTCAACTTGCCAGTACTGCCATATTAAGAATAAAGGTTTTTCCTAAGTTAGCAGCAATGCCTTTAGTTCAAAAATTTCTAAAAAGTAAAAACATTCAGTGGTTTGTTAAGTTGGTAGTACCTAATGTATAGGTTTAGAAGCGTATGGCTGCTAAGCGTATCGTTTTGGCGACGTAACAGCACGGTTGTGCCGTACTGTTATGGGGAATAGAGTATAGACTTTTCTGCAAACTTATTTTGTATGTCTTTATATTAGTGTTCGTGACTATGTAAATGACAGATAAAAGTACAGGAGTAGAAAAAATGTATTTATTTACATTGAAAAATATGCTATAACTTAAATTTCACAAAGACTCAAACGACACCTCCCTCACTTCACCTGGGATAACCAATAAAAAAGTTAATATTATGTAGGTATGTTATTAAATTTAATTTATTTATACGACAACATAATAGGTATGAGTAAAATAAGACACACTAATAAAAAAATGTCGAATGGTATTGATCCGACATCAATGTCGTTAACACAGAACAGAACAGAACACTAATTTAAAACCTTAACGTTAACGTAGGTACCGTGGGCGATATTTTATTATAGTTGTTGTAGGTAAAGCTCAAACACAATAATCACTAATTAAAACAAAACTTTCTTTTTAAACTGTCCGTACTCTACTAATACGCAGCACCTCGAAGAAAAAATGTGCAAACTCTCAGATATTTATGTTTGAAATTATATCAACCCTTAAACTAGATGAAAAAAATGATTTTTTTTTTTACGTAGGAGCAGAGTGATATGCAGATTATTGCAATACCTGTATCAAGAAGCCCCGCTCCTCTATAGCGACAATTCGGTATATTTATAACAGAAAAAAGAACAATACTGAGAAAAGAAAACAATTTTTATCTTAGTCGTAATCTCGTAATAGATGTCATTTAAATTATTCCGCAATAGATTCCGTGACGGGTTCAGGAGTTGTCTTCGTCGCTAAGTATGCGAGGGCACGGGCGATGGCGGGCGGGATGGGCGGCGGCGTCGGCAGGTGCGCTCCCACGGGACGGTAGCCATTCTCGTCTGCCGTGTAAGACAGGCTGTACTCATTGCCGTCTTTAGCCTGTTATAAAATAGTTACAGTTACTGTAAAAATCTATCTCACTGAGTCCAGTAAGAAGAGGTTAAGTTCAAAGGTCTAAATTCTACAGGAGACTATGGTAGATCGATGTCCAGAGGGTTCCCGCTCCGTCTTCGCACTCAAAATCGA
The DNA here is from genome assembly GCA_932294315.1 of Epinotia nisella. Lineage (NCBI taxonomy): Eukaryota > Metazoa > Arthropoda > Insecta > Lepidoptera > Tortricidae > Epinotia > Epinotia nisella. The sequence goes on from OW028681.1 coordinate 18,039,207, forward strand.
CGACCGCTTTAGCCTAGTTGGTAGTGATCCTGCCTACGAAGCAAGAGGTCCTGGGTTCGAATCCCGGTAAGGGCATTTATTTGTGTGATGAGCACGAATATTTGTTCCTGAGTCATGGATGTTTTCTATGTATTTAAGTATGTATTTTTTAGTACCCATAGTACAAGCTTTGCTTAGTTTGGGACTAGGTCGATTTGTGTAAGAATGTCCGCTAATATTTATTTATTTATTTATTTATTAAAAAAAAAAAAAAAACATTCTCATTTATGGTCAAGCTTGGCGTCAAGATCAAAAACGTTCCGTATTAAAATTTTCGAGACGCGGCTTACAAAATAAGATCTATTTAGTAAATTTGCTGATTGTACATCATATATAAGTCCTGAAAATATGTAATTTAGCATGAATATGTATGATCCTTACCGTATAAGAAAAGCCACCACTGACAGCTTCCCCGGCAGTGTCATCGTCAAACGTTTTAAGTTCTCCCGCTTCGAAGGCTTTGGTTCCGTCGCCTCCTTCATAACTGTGCAAGTTAAAGAAACTTAATAAGTAATAATAATGATTTAATAAATCTGTCCATAAGAGTCTGCCTAGTAATATTAAAGGAAAGATTGAATTTACCTGTACTTAAAGTCTCCGGAATGTGAAAATACAATATTTTCAGACTGAACGATTGGAATTACTTCTCGAACTCGAGTTGAGTTGCCTCGCTTAGTATATTGTGTAGTGTCCTCTGTATTATTGATTGTCTCTGATCTTTCAGCTTTGGGGACAGAAGGTGGTTCTCGATATTCACTAGGGCTACTGCTATCTTCAAGCGCCGTTTTTTTCTGTTCTAGAACTGGGCGTTGGGTATTACGCCTGTTATTCAAATCTTCTGGTTGTTTCGCTGTTGAAGTTGAGGGCTGTGGCTCCTTGGTCATTGCAATCTCCTTTGTAGCAGGATTTTGGGTCCTTTGCCTTATGTATAGTTCCTCTGGTTTATCTGATGTGGGGATCGGAGATGTGTATTGATGATCCTGTAAACTTGACAATGTATTATCTTCGACGATAGTTTGCTTCTCTGGAGCAGGCCTCTGGATCTTTCGCCTTCTATTTAAATCGTTTCGATTATTCGTTGAAGGAATTGAATCTATGCCTATGTGTCCGTTTACCTGTGCACTAGTGCTAACATTAGCCTCATCAGCTGTTTGTTTTTCTTCCTGGGCAGGCCGTTGGAGTTTTCTCCTTTTGTTTGTTCCTCTGTTGTTATTGCGACTCGGTTTTTGGTAGTTTACTGATTCTGGTTCATAAACAATAGCGACAGGAATTTGACGTTCTTTTTGAGGTCTGTATGTAGTCGGTTTAAGCTCCTCTTGCTTAATGGTTGTTGGTTTTGTATCAGTGTGCTCACCGTTATCTACTTCCATGACTCTTGGTTCCTTTGTAACAGTAGGATCAGATTTAGACGTCTCTTTACTTATCCCTTCGACATTGTTCTCTGTAGTTATATCATTGTTGATTGACTTGTCTTCACGGTTGCTTTGGTCTTCATAAACAACTGCTACGGGTATTGCTTCATAGTTGTCTGGTGCCGGTGGATGGTTATACTTGTATTCCTCTTCTGCTTGTTTGTGCCTTGTATTTCCTCTGCGTGTGTCTCTGCCTAATACACCACTAGATATTATTAGCGCAAACACAATCAATTTAAGGGCTAACATAATGACTTTAATAAAATATTGTCAAATTTATAATACACCACAACACACCACACCCGCGCTTGGTATATTAATGAAGATGAGTCAATAATAGCCAGCTTAAGCTTTTATCTTTTAGTGATATTCGCCTACACGCTATTTCAACCAGACAAATCGAATTAATTTTATGTTTACGAAAAAGATGTTTCTTAATTGTAGTAAATGACATCAGTATTTGCTTAGGTTTTCAACACGGAAGCGGACATTGAATAAACGCATCTTTGTAAAAATAATGAAGATTTGATTGTTCAATTAACAGGCTTGGTTATTTGACGTCAATTTTACAATTATTTTTGGGGTTATGACCAAATACCGTAAATAACGACCAATATTACGCTTGTTTGTCACAAAAAAGAAACCTTATTAACCACGATATTAATGGTTAACCTTATTAACGCATTGCCAACAATAAGGCACGGGCTTGAAAAGGATTATTATGAGTGTGACATTAAATTAAACATTTAATTGAGATTATGCAAACATAGAACAAAAACTGATAAAAAGTGCGGTGATGGGCAGATCTACTGGTATTAAACACTTGGATCACACATCATAACCCACCATAATAAAAAAAATCCAGAGTTTCGTAGTTACGATGACGGGATAGAGGTGGAATTATCATCATCATCCTAACTATACCTGTACCTCCTAATCCTCCGCTCATGCATGAAATGAAGGTTTTTAGTGGAGGAAAACATCGTAAGGAAACCTGCATAAATGAAAAAAAAATCCAAATACATGCGAAATTCCCAAACCACATTGGGCAAGCGTGGGTACTACAGCTCATTCCCTCTAATTCATAGGTAGGTCTAGTACTTACATTCACATTCAGTTAAGAGCTACTGCAATCAGTGGTAGGACACTAGACTTTCAATCTGGAGTCTAAAAAAACTTATGTACGATATTATCATTTGATATTTACAACAGTATCTTAAACAGTGTCTTTTCTGTGAAGGAAAACATCGTGAGCAAACCGGTCTAATCATGCACACACAACTCACATGAGCTGTTGGAATGTACCAATTTCCAAGCCTACTCTTACAGAACGCGAACTATGTCCCTATTCGCTGTCCCGGCGGCTTCAACTAATGCAGGTGTTAGTGCACCGCTGCGCAGGATATGCCAAAATTATAATTCATGAGCACTTAGTTTCGGTCGATATATTTAGTAATACGCGCGCAAGTTTTAAATTTTAAGCGTGCAAGTTTTATAAATCTTCATGATCAGAACAGAATCCTGAACGCATTGGCGAATAGGTTGGACTGTCCACTTACAAAATTGCTTCATAAACTCCATTTAAGACCCCTGCCAACATATTGACGTGTATACCTAAGTTATAAATAATTAGACATCTTTAAATTTTAAAATTCAAGTATTTATGTAATTAGTAAGACTTTATTCCATTTTTGACATTTTTTAAATTTAACTATAAATTTACATTTAATTTTTATTCAAATTTCATTTTATTTAATGCTATTTATCTCTCTTTGACATGTTTGTAATCATTAATTTTGATTGAAGTGTATTATTTTTGACTTGAAATGTAAAATCTAAATGATGGAAACATGTTTTAGTGAATTAATTAACATTATATTAAGATATTATTTACTAACCAATATGGACCTGGTTCTGAATTAAACGTTTTCATTCATTCAATCATTCATAATCAATAGTTTTATTTTTTTTGTTCCGCAGTTTTGTAATGGTATTTGTTGATAGTTTGGTATTTTCGCAACGTTTTAATAAATTTTATTCTACCTCACTAGTAGTTAAAGGTTCTACACTAGTTAAATAACTTGCATGCTATGTTATAAGTATAATTATTGTACTGTATCCACGACAATGTCACTTCGAACTAAATGCTTAATGTCTCAGTGCGAATTGTTTAAGGAATAGGCTTTAACTACTTTAAGATTTATTTTGTATGTTTCTGTCATTTGTCTATGTCTGTTTTTTTCCCCAATAAAGAAAAATAAAATAATCCCAACAAGCCCTAATTTTCCCCCTGGGTTGGAAAGTCACTTTCGTAAAACTAGGGCCTACGCCAAATCTTGGGATCAGGTGCCAAAGCGGACACCGGGGAATGCTAGGAGGATGATGGCATTCACATTCAGTAAAATGTTTCTAAAAGCAACTGTTTAATGACATCTTTGTCTTGCTTATGCTTCACAACACAACACAGCACATGCTAATTATTATGAACGTTGCGTGTGGCCCGCTTAGTGACATAGCGTAGCTATTTTGTCGTCATACGTTTGAAATGCAGAAAATATATACACGTCGCGACATATTGTTTGACATCGGAAAAGCTGTGTGTAATTACTGTTTCAAGTAAAACAAATCCGTGGCAGTACTTTTATGGTTGGACTCGTTATATAAATCTGTGTGATTAAATAAATAAATTATATCATAGCTTACACTAGCAACTGATGACCGGTTAGCCTAGTGGGTAGTGAAGCTGTCTACGAAGCTGAAGATCCTGGGTTCGAATCCCGGCAAGGGCAAATATATGTGATGAACATGAATATTTGTTTCTGAGTCTTGAATACCCGTTCCCTCTCACCCATGCGAGGAGGCCGGCGCCCAGATGGGACGTATATAGGCTGATGATGTGTTTATGATGTAAATGGTGATTGCACTCGCTTAATAAACTTAATTTAATTAATAAGTCATTTCTATTTTAAGTGCCTACTATTAGGTTTTTCATAAACTCAAGCGACTGAACCACAATGTTAAATTTTTCAGCGAGCCAATAAAATCTTGTTAGGTCGTCTTAATCACGTCGAATCGTCACCTTTGTTGACACCTCGACGATTGTGCAATTTTACGAAGAACACATCAGTCAAGCGCTAAGGTTGAAGTATTTAGCGTACGTTTAGGAACTACCGGAAGGCGGGGGGAGGGTAGTGCAAATAGATGAGCCTTACATATAGGTGGCAAAGGAGTCTGGAGTATCATTCATCAGTGGATTTGAGTGAGTGAAGTAAAAATGTATTCTCAATTGGTTTTCTTGTGCTTGGCGGTGGCTGCTGTTAGATCGGCGCCTGCGGCGACCGATGTTGTGCCCCTGGAAAAGCAGCAGCCAACAGTCATTCCCATTGTTTCACAATCTGACGAGTTGGAATCCAATGGAACGTATAAATTCAGGTAGATAATTAAGTGCAAGATATTCTTCCTTAATGAATACTCTTTGTCATAATTCGCCACAATCGGGTACCACTTTTTTAATAACAAGTGTGTCCACTCTGCAGCCTTTACCTGACTATATCATTAAAATATATCGTAATATTTGAGATTCTACTTAATTGCCAGTTCAAGTACTCCTAGACTATCCAAATCAACCAACTCTCTGCAGGTATATTTATATTAATGACTATAGGTATTTACTTTGTAAAGTGAAATTTGCTGAGCCTATTGCCTCATCCTAACTTCAATTAAATTGAAACCATAACATAGTAGGTTACAGGATATCAGCCATTATTAATGCAAATATTTTGAAATGACAATAACACATTTAACTTCTTACTTAAACATCGGTAGTTAAGAAGATCTTACTACTTATAAAAAATACTTTTATGAATTTACTTTACTTGAATCTGACTCTGTCATACACACAGACATGTTGTCTAGGTACTGATAAGCTATGGTTTCGGTACCCATCGAAGAAATTTGCTAATTGTTTAATCATTAAATTTTAATTACATAACTGAATTAAATGAATCAAAAAGCTCACACTAACTACGAATATAACTTACTTCTACTTAGCTACGAAACCGGCAACGGTATCAAGCGTGAAGAAACTTCGTACGACAAAGTGCTCCCGAAAGTAGAGGGTCGGTCGGCGGCATCAGACAGCAATGAAGGAGGCGAGAGCGACGAGAGCAACGAAGCCCATGTTCAACAAGGGTCCTACTCCTACACCGCGCCTGATGGCACTCTCATCAGTGTCAGGTAAGGTGTAAACTACCAGTTTTTGGTGACCGGTGGTCGAAACCATTCTTCAACACGCTTTATTCTTATTTTGATTAAGTAATGATGTAAAGTCGGATAACGCTGAAACCGTAAAATTTTCAGAACAAATTATTAAAATTTTGTATAGAGGTTAGGTTAGGTTTGTTTTATAAAAATCCTGAAAAGTCGACAGTGTCTGATAAAAACTAATTAGGACAAATAATAGTTATGGCAAACATTACACTTATGGCACATGAAATTATGGATTTCATTAATAACCCATGTACCTAAAACATTGATGGTGATAATTGTCGAACGGCAATGATGATGGTTTCAAAAATGAATTCAAGACAAAGAACAAAAATGAACGTTGTTTTGTTATTAACTTAATTAATCATCAGAAAAAACATCGTATATCCTCCTTCACGTACAATGTAAATTTTACGTCAGTCTATTCAATAAAATGAAACTTTCAATGTATAAAACCCACCATTTTAGATTTACCATTTTATTTTTGCCATTTTAGATTACTAATAATACTGGTCGAAGCGGCACATTAAAGGCCCACAAACATCAATAATATATATACTAATAATATTTTATGACATATTTGTTCGTTTTACGACTTTTAGCGGTTACGGTTCTTAGCGACTATTATTCAAGTTTTTTTTTTACTGAACAGGTACATTGCTGATGAAAATGGTTTCCGGCCAATTGGCGACCACATTCCCCAATCCATAGTAGCCGCTGCCGCAGCAGCTGGTTCGTCGGGTGAGAAATCTGGCCGTGCGTTGAACGTGGCCGATAGCGCAGACTCTGCGTCAGCGCCTAAGGCGGCCGCGGCGCCCCCGCCTCCCGCTCCTAAGCCAGAACAAAAGAAACCAGAAGCAGCTCTCGAATCAGCTCCGACCGAGTCGTCAGAAGCGTTTACCACCGAAGCTGCCAAAGCTACTGAAAGCGAAGCAACTACTGTAAACGCTAGCGAAGCCTCGCCTAGCACAACGGAAGCAGGAACTACAAGTGGTAGTAGTGAGACCACTGATGCAAGCACTGTAGCTGAAGTGACTACTAAGGCTGCTGATGCTACCACTGTAGTTGCTTCGGAAGAACCAGCTTCTACTGTAGCATCTACCACTGAAGCCGCTTCTACGACTACTGCTTGAAAATAAAACAAAAAATATATTAACATCATGACAAGTTATAAACAGACATATATTTTGAAAATGGATGCTTTAAATGTTACTGTTCTAAATGTAACAGTAGATAGATATTAAGAATTGTACGACACAGGTTGACTAAAATTATGTGTTGTTGATGTTAACCTTTTCAAACGGCATAAACAAAATGTTCTCTTAAAAAAATTACAACATAAAAATGTGATGTTACTGTAAGGTTTCTTTTGTTAATTATTTACTTTTATTGAAGTTAATATGATTCCACATAAATAGCCTACCTACGTGAAATTCAGAGTATAAATATTATGTTAGATATAAATATTTGATATTTGATTTGTAAATACAATACTTCTAAGAGATTTCCGTTGTTTTCATTACCACATCATTTATTTTATAAAGTAATCATGCAAATCTAGGCAGATTATGTAGATTATCTTCTACACAAAGCGCATATACATACATAGTTTATTTAGCTTTTCATGTTAATAAAAATCATTGCAAATCTTTGCTTTGGTAGCATTCATGTCCATAAGCCACCACATCAGCACGCAATAAACAAAAAAAAAACAAGTTATTATTTATGGTTATTGTTGCATTGTTATTGTAAGACATGAAGTTCATATTAAATATTTCGATTCAATATAATAAACTTCAGTCTGTAGACTTGTGCACTTGCGCAAATTTTTGACGTTATAACGTCTTAAAAATCGATGAACGCCGGCTGCACGCACGAAAAAATATGATAATGATTAAAAAAAAAATGTGACTCACTATCCCGTTCCGTTGACTGACATATCAACGCACAGCCCAAACCGCTGGTTCTAGAGATTCCAAATTTGGCACGTAGGTTCCTTATAAGGTGTGGGGGTGCACTAAGAAAGGATTTTTCAAAATTCACCCTCTTTCTCTTCTTTGTCCCTTATCCCACATTAGGCGGGGTCGGCTCTCTTTATTCTACGGCGCCAAGACATTCTGTCTTGGATTGTCGGGTCAGGTAATTGGGCTTTCTTTATGAGTTTGGCCATACTGGTCCACCACGTCAGGGGGGGTCGTCCTCTTTCTTACCTTCCGGTAGAGCCAGCGTTTTCTGTACGACGTGGTCATTGTTCCTCCGCATAACATGGCCGTACCACCTTAGGCGGGTTTCTGTTAGTTTTTCGGGAACAGGATTCAAAATTCACCCTCTAAGGGGGTGAAATGGGGGGTCCAAAGTTTGTATGGAGAAACAAGATTAGATCGACTATATTATTCGAAACTTCACAGAAGTATTCCTAACGATAAATGGGTAAATACCTAAGTGTTATACAATTTTTTATCAATGTTTTCTTATGAAGTTATCACCTAAAATGATGATCCGTAAAACGACTTTACAGACAACTATTTTTGAAAAACTCCGCGCTCAGAGTAATATATATCGTTGTTCTATTTGCCGAGGGTAACGTCTAGGGTTAAATTTACGAGAGCATTCCCTAGCTAGCAGCTAGCGCGACTTTAAATATCTGTTCACGACAAATGTCAAGTGCAATTCACTGCGAGTATGCGTTAGTCGATAGTTAAATCCAAACCTCTCACTTTCGTTTGAAACCAATAACATGTAACTTAGCCATGTCGAGGCTTTACAAATTCTCGATAATTTGATCGGGTTATTACTTTTTTATTAATCTTCATTGGTATAACAAAAACAATTGGTACAACACGTGTTATAACGCAACGTTTTTAATAAAGTTACTCTTGATATAACACGCTTTTTGCGGACACTGCTGACTTTTTACGATTATCATAAAACACACCTAACCTTACCTAATGTATGACTCAGAATAATTATATAATAGACAATAATTTCTAATATAATCAGCATTAAAACCCACTTTCAGTGTTATTTTGCGAATGTCTAAAATATAATACAAAAGTAATAACAAGATTTAGGTTAACGCTGAAATAAAACGAAAATAGTGAAAGTAGATTTTCAATTTCACTACTTCTTTTTAATTGTACAAAAAATATTTGAATTACTCCTCCGTTTATCTGGGGGCACGGTAGTGCCTCCGCCAAGACGACCCAAGCGAAGCGCAAGCATACCTTTTTTCGAAGCGAACGTTTTTTTGAACCCATGTGATAACGTGTGTTTGGATTAGATATACCAGATAAACAAAATTCTCGGGATATGATGTCAATAGTCGTGGACTTATTAAAATATAAAGTTTCAATTGCACAGCTCACTTATACTTAAAATTTTGTTGATAGCTAAAACACGCCGATTTCGTCACTCACTTCACTCACGTTGATCATCAAAAACCTTAGGGTACTTCCTGAAGTCCTAGAAAGCTGAAATTTGGTATGTAAGCTAGTATTAGTACACAAACAATAACAAATATCCAAAAAAATTGAACTTTTACCTCCCAACGATGGATGGAGTTTTGTATGAGATTTCCGCAAATTTCGATGGTAGAGGTCTGAAAATTGATATAGGGACATCTTGTTATAAACAGTAAAATACATATGTCAGGCTTTTAAAAAAATCACCTCCCACCCTTTAAATTAGGGGATGGAAGTTTGTACGGGTTTTCCCATACACTTCTTTAGAAATTACCTTACAAAAAGTAAGACTGCTGCCGAAGCATAATACAAACTGCATCCTGGTGAGAATGACTACTGTTTACTTTAATTAAAAGTCAAACAACACTTTTTATTAGGGTACAAGAACTCTATTTTGCAGCTAAACTTTTTATTTTAATCTGATATCAATGCTATCTTATTATCAAAGCGTCGACGTTGCGATGCCATATACTTGGTTATACACTTACGAAAGATATCAAAATTAAGACACCCCGGACACATCTAGAAAGGCAAGACTTTCGATTAAGAAAAAACCGCTCCCAAATCGGTTTAAGTATCCGTTTGGGTGCTGGTACTGCTAGTCAATGCCACAGATACACCTGTTTAACTTATAACGCCTCTCGTTTGCGCTGGTGTTTAAAAAGAGAGCACCTGGATCAAGACGAATATACGAATTTAAGGCGTGAAAAACATGTTCCGCAATTGGACCTCTATAATGTATTCGTAAACACCTAAAGTACGACAATTAAATTACTAAACTACCTACTTACACGTGTTAAAGGTTAACACTTATGTTTTTTGAGATCCTGTTATTAAATATGAATGTAAGCATACTAAGTACTTATTCTTGCTGCTTGGACACAGGGTATTTTAAATCGTTTAATTTTTCATTATGCAATGTTTGACTTGCCATTCTGAATTGTAGAGGTAAGGTTCTTTAGTCAGACAGTAAAATCACTTCTACATAAAACCAATAAAACCTTAAAACATGGAACGCAACTGAGATGTAAGCTTTTGTGTTTCTTACAGCTAGCTATACCTAATGATTTTTTAAAAAAGAATTATCAAAATTTTAATATGTTATTATTATTACATATACAGTGTGTGTCTGTCATAAGAACATTTATTTTAAGGAACGATAGCTTTCAGTGCTGTGAACCGTTTTATCGAAAAAATATAACAATTACCTTTTCTAATGGAGAGTTATTAATTTTTAAAATTTTCTCGAGCAGCAATGTACTGCTAACATTCACTTGACGTTTCAGAGAGGCAGAGCTAGTTACTGTCAGTTGTTGGCTTTGTTACCAATACATTGCGGGCCGAATTAATTTGTATGAAAAAAAAACCGTTTTTTGAAACTAGAGATACCAATTTACGTTAATTAGGGCTTATACTTTCAGCCCTTAAAATAAATGTTCTTATGACAGACACACACTGTATAATTTATGTTGGAAGTATGTATGGAAGTGACGTTGCAATAATACCCTTAATTACAACACAACTGCTTATTTAAAAGAATTAAGCACATGTTCGAATATGTATTCGAACATGTTCTTAATTTGTATACGAAAATAATTACGGAACCAAACTAAACTACATACCATACGTCGTTGAATTGACTTTGCCACTTTTATATAACATATTATTAAAACTGCTGATGATATTTTGTAAGATCAAATAAATCGGTCACAGTATATACCAAGTAATTATTATAATGCACGGGTCAGTTAGGTTAAGTGCGATGCTGGCGAAACGACTAAAAGTGCTCCTAATATCCGTGGATAAAATTGAATAAAATCCTATACTAATTAATTACCTTGCACGTATACGGACATGGCGTATACGTGCATGAAGTATATTCATATCACATGGCTAGTAAATGTACTAATAAGTACTTATGAGGATTTTAGGGAGAGGCCTCGCTCAGTAGGTAGTAATACGTAAATATTCAATACTCTCTTAGTAAGTAAAGGTAAAAAAGAAAAACTAGGACCTAGGATCTATGGATCATACGAAAACGAAGCAGGACGTGTAGATTACCAATTTTAGGAGATAATATGGGGTCCGGCATTATATCCACGATATTTGACAGAAGGGGGACAAATCCTCACAGGGTCTTCTTTCTTTTCTCACTTCAAAGTGAACGAAGGATGTGCGTGGCGATAGAACGAGTGATAGAGAAGTATGGAAGAAAAAATCATGCCACGCCGACCCTGCAAGCGAATGATGAGAGAGATCAAAGTGGTGTCCTCGCCTCTGTCAAATATTGCAGATGGAACACTGGCTGAGTAATAAAAGTAATTCATCATCATCATTCACTTCACTTCAATACCGACAAATGTTCGGTTATGACGTTTAGCCGGGGCCACAATCCCCTGAAGGCGAGATATCTGCTGGGAACAGAAATGATTGATCGGGTCGATACCATCAGGGACCTAGGAGTAATTTTTGATGCGCACATGAATTTCCACGAGCACATGAAAAACCTTGCGGTTCAGTGCTATCGAAGGTTGGGTTTTGTCATTCGCAACGCCAAGGAATTTAGCAACCCCTGTGCCATCAAACTTATTTATACTGCTCTAGTCAGAAGCAAACTTGAGGCCGCGTCCATTATTTGGAATCCTCACGAGGTCACCTACGCCTTGCTACTGGAGAAAATCCAAAAGGCGTTCTTGAGGTTCCTTTATAAAAAAATGTATGGGTATTATCCTTTTTTGTATCCCTCGAAATTTCTACTGGGCGTCTTAGGATTTAATTCTCTGGAGGTGAGGCGTAACTATTGACTTTGACGACCGGTTAGCCTAGTGGGTAGTGACGCTGCCTACGAAGCTGAAGGTCCTGGGTTCGAATCCCGGTAAGGGCAAATATTTGTGTGATGAGCATGAATATTTGTTTCTGAGTCTTGGATGTTTTCTATGTATTTAAGTATTTATATCTATTATATATATCGTCGTCTAGTACCTATAACACAAGCCTTATTGAGCTTACTATAGGCCTAGTTCGATTTGTGTAAGAATGTCCCCTAATATTTATTTATTTATTTATTTATTTATAACTATGGGCTTCTGACTATTGCATGTAGCGTCCTGCGAGGAGATTCAGACTGTCCTGAATTGGTTGAGCAACTGGTGCGCCTACACATTCCCTCTTTGTCAAAATCCAACCTTCGACCGCGCACGCACCTCTTGCTGGCAGTACCAGAGGCGCGCACTGTGTCTCGCGCCAGCTCACCGCTTGTGCGTGCTCTGAGCTACCTCAATGCCCTTCTCGCATCAACACCAGACTGTGATGTTTTTGTAAGTAAGTGGATGGATGTATGTGGTGAATGTATGACGTTTTGTGAAGCGATGGATGACCGACCGACTTCTGTTCGTGTTTAATGTAAAATTTGTCCATACAAAGTTATTGGTATTATATATATATATATATATATATATATATATTTATATATATATATATATATATTTATATATATATATATATTTATATATATATATATATATTTTCTTTTTTATGTGTAACTTTTATATTGTACTCGTATATTGTATTTTGTATATTGTGTCTTAGTGTAATACTGTAATGCTGTGTAATTAATTGAATAAATAAATAAAATAAATAAATAAATCATCATATCAGCCGAAAGACGTCACTGCTGGACATAGGCCTCCCCCAAAGAGTGCCACAATGACCGGTCCTGTGCCACCCGCATCCACCAGACTCCAGCGACCTTTACCAGGTCATCAGGTAAAAGTAATTGAAATAAGACAAATGAAATGGAAACGTCACTGAGTGGGCGTTCGCGTCCGTCTGAATCTTCATACGGCACGCGTGGTGTCAGTGACCTGGTTGCGTAACCGGCCATCTCCGATGCATCTCGTCTATTACTCGGCCCGTTTCTATCAGAAAACGAACGCATTGTCCCAGACACAGGTACGATAGCGAAGTATTTTATCGTAAGAAGGTCAGGTTTGGTGAAATACAAAAATATAGGTACTTTTAAAATCAGGCAGGGAACTTCAAATAGCCACGGAAGAACTTTATTTAGGTCCTGACCTAAATGGGTGCTTTGCGTAGGAGGCTGTCAGAAATTCTTCATCTTGCAAATTGTTATCTGAAAATGACAATTCGTCGTAAATAGTTGAGTTTACAGGTGAAGTTCGTTTCTGTTGATCCAGAAATGTACAGCTAATTGAAAAAGTTGATGAAATAGTAGCCAAGTAAGTGCCGTGCCTCACTAGAACGCCATGGCGAGTTGGCGACGTCGTCGCCGGCTACCGTATCCAAAAAAAATATATCGAAATGTATGAAGGTTAACTCACTTGGCAACGCGTGGCTACCACCCAGTTTGTATGGGATACGTCGCCATGGCGTCCCGGTGCGGCAGGCTTCTTAGGTTTGTTATATGATGATCGTAAATTTTATTAGTAAAGATATATTTGAAGAAACAATAATTTGAAAGCAGAACTGTTGCCGACCTGTAACACTGCCGTGAAATATAATTTCACTTGTCCTTGTCATTCATGTGATCAATACAGCCAATATCCAGAATATAAGGACGCGTGGTTTATTCCGTTACTCATAAAACCTTGTGTAGTTCGTAAAACAAATGCAACGCGTTGCAAAAGAATTACAAAAATTGTGCTTCATTTAAATCAATGACTCGTAACGAATAAGATACTATCAAAACTGTTGGCATGGTCATCAACTTAACGAGGCATTTATGAATTAGATACTTGAGCCACTTTGAGTTATTAAGCAGAGGAGTTTTCATCGTAAACTTGAAGTGCCTTTTATAGTAGACTGCAAAAAGATGTTCTAAATTTAGTTTACATCTGGCAAATTGAAGACAACTAATAGACGTTTGAGGTGTGACTTCACGCACCCTTTAGATCTTATTGCGAAATGTTGATAACCATTAGGTTTTTGTTGCCACACCGATGGGCGAACCAACGCCTACTCTTTACATAACGAGACCGTATGCAGACGACCAGCTGACCGATAGATTTGATAACAATAGAGATAAAAAATTGGTTAATTGACTGCGTGAAGGTGTTACAGTTATGAAAGCTAATTCTGAGTAGCAGACATCGATTATTTTGTACTGTTTCGTTTCAAGCGTTGAAGCGTTAATTTAACTAGCAGATATAGACCATTTTAATCGTAATTATAAACGTTTAATTCATAAAGTTATTACTGACTCATTTCGATTGAAGCTGTCGAATACTAAACTCGTTGACAAATTACTACGCTTCAATGAAAAGGTACGAAATTTGCGATGATAGTGATGATAATAGTGTTCTTTACACAAATGCGTACTATCATAGTATGGCCTTGCCCTAAATATTTGTTCCTTATGCAGGAATACAAGCAAATAAAGCATTATTCACACAAATATACACACTGCTGTCATAAAACTTGGTTTAATAACAGTGTATCTGTTTATGTGAATTTAGTTACTACACAAACTTTACGACGTTAAGCCGCCAGACCACTGAAAAGTACCATTTTCTTTAGAAAGTAATACCATACTCTTCTTGTTAAACTCAAATATTAAATTTTCAAATCCTTTGAAAAGGGCATTTACAGTAGGTACTTATTGACATTGAAACCTAAAATCGGAGGCATAGGTGACTGCAATACTGCAGTGGCAAGCATGAAAGTGAGATGGCTCCGAGCGCGTGGCAGGGGTGAGGTATAAAAGAGAGCGCACAACTACCACTCTGGCATAGTTCACGAGCAACCACGTGTCTCGCGGCCGCATCACTCGCAAATACAATGAAGCTCCTGGTAAGTAGAAAGCTAGATTAAAAAGCGTCCTTCCGAATTTCCAGGTCTTCCGAAATCCTAATTTCGTTTCGGCATTCAAGATCCTCTAGCTTCAGGAACCCATAACCAAAAAATAGGCGCTTTCTTTTAACATTTCGTTTATTTTATTGCTTGTATGAATGAGGTATATCCTTGTAAGTCATTGATAACACGAAATAAGTATCGATATCGTAATGAGAAGAGGAACGAAATAGGGTGTTGCGATAGCGAACCAGAGGAGATCAGGCATTGCAAAAGGCGATCAAATAGGGTCGATGGGCGTGCCGCGAACTTTGACATTCACTTTAAGTAGGCAGATTCTTACCCTTGGTGCAATAACGCCGAATGTGTACGAGTCTTTAAGTAACTTATGACTTTTTAACGATCGTGTGTGTATTGCGTTATAATTACAAGTAGTAAACGTTTTATCTCTCATTGGGATTTAAAGCGCTTGAAGTATCATTAGTGTTGCATCTGCTTCAATAATGAGATAGGATTTTATAATTTGTTTACACATTCAAGTTTAATTACACCATGTCATGTTAGTACTTGGACTTTTCTTTTATTTTTTAATTACTTTAAGAGTCTTAAGGAGTACCAACAGCTGCAATAAACATGTTAAAGTCCTATATAGTAATAAGCCAATTAACGGAACTCACAGATTTTTCACCAGTTACAATTTGAAATTGTTTAAGTTGTAGTTTTATATAGGTAGGGTGTACCGTTCCTAATCATATTAATACTTTGGGCACCATTAATAGATATCCATAAAGTGACATTCCAACATTGCCTTATAGAGAAGAAATTGACTAAAAAGATTAAAAAAAAATCTAAATGTCTCTAAATATCTATATCAAGAACCAGAAGTTATTTGCAAGAAATATTACATCATTAAATAGTATATGAATAAATATTAAAAATAAGATAAATAAACCTTATGCTAAAAGCACTCATCGACGATATAAATACTTAAGTAGATATATCAATTACAATATTTACCTACTTTCATATGTGGCAAATATAAAATCATTTTATTGTAATTCAATCAAAGCAAAACGAACAAGTCTTTCAAACTAGTTGGCACCTTTGGACCCATGGTATAATATATTAGTAGCTATCAATTATTAATATAATACTTAAATGACAAGTATGATATTAAATTAGGATTGAATTTTATCTAAAAGATACAAGTTAATGCTGCTCGAAATATTATATAGGTACGTATACTTATCGTAACTGATCAATCATTCTTCAATACCAGGTTACCTATCTTAAAAAGTCGTTGCCACTAAATCATTACGTGTGTAAATCAGCAAGTGAGCCTATCCTTAAAATTGTGTGTAAGTAATAACCCAACCGGCGCGGTCAGCGGTCATGCAACAGTTGCCTGCATAACCCGCCAATGTGTGAAAACCACGTGAGTTCACGGTCACTTAAAACTTTGTAGGGTATGCCATTATTGTCGGTACTCTTTAATTGACATGAACGACGTAAAATGCATGTTACAAGGTGGTGAAAATGCTGCTTTAACAAGGTGCCCATATTTGGTAATTGCCATCGGCTGTTTTACCCAAAGTTTTACTTTCCAATATTATGGCCATTGTAGGCATATTCGCAACACATATACTGTGCGTAAATTTGACAGTCCCTGGGCACCCGAGTTCTGCTAGGGTGCAAGTACGGAGAAAACGAATTTTCCCGGACATGAGCTGTTGGTCGATCACGGAACGCATTGTACGCGAATCGGGTAGATCTAAATGTCAATTTTTATATGGAAAAATTACAGTTGGATCTACCTGACGTAACCTAACTTCGGAACGTTACGTGATTACCCCCCTGGCTAGATCGATTTCTCGCCCCCGTAAACCCCTATATTCCAAATTTCATCGAAATCGTTAGAGCCGTTTCCGAGAACGTGATTGCATATATCGATACCCTAGTTCACAGTCGTACTAATTACATTTTTTTTTGTCACTGAAATTGTAACTTTATAATTTGTGCACTATCGTCCTAATTACGCCACTTTTCTCCCCGTAATTAGTACGATTGTGAACTACGGTATCGATATATATATATATATACCTATATATAAATATTGCTCGTTTAATAGTGTAGGGTAATTGATGTTTGAGCCAAAATTGACACAGATGACAATTATAAGCATAGGTTTAGTATAAAATGAAACCTATAAGTTATACAACAGAAGCGATACAGTCTTCTAGTTTAAATTATTATGATTGATTATAATATATAACAAAGGACTCCGCACACCTAGTATAGAAAAATAAAGCTCGGTGAATTTTCTTGAAAAAAATCTATTTTGCGTATTTAAGTGTATATTTAAAAATAGTGAATGGCCAAAAACTTTCTATGTATAGTTTTTGAGAAAATATATATTTTGTGAAAATTGCTCCAGAATTGAGCTCTATAGTAAAATGTAATTCTAAAACATTCTATGTATAGAGTTTTTCTAGGACGACAAACATTAAATTCTTGACAAATCTATTAGATTCTTGACAAATCTGTACATATAATGTTTTTGAATTTGACATATTATATATATAATAGCAAGAAAATAATATTATATCAAAAATGCAAATACTTTCACGGACCAGTTTTTGAAAAAAATACCGTTAGTCACAGTTTTTTTCAAAAAATTGCATTTTTGTTTTAAATGTGAAAAAAACCACTGCTTCGATTTTTCTCTTGTCTATCACAAAAAAGTGACTGAACCGTCTGTCTTTGTATGTAAATCACCGGATGCAACTAACATATTGCACGAGTGACGTTAAATATATTTTTTCCCAGAAAATTCACCGGGCTTTTTTAAAGGATAACCTAGCCGAAATTTCAATTATTCAACTTGACAATGCCAGTCTTTTAACAATCCTTTCTTATTGACTAATTGATAATGAAAGTGTTATTGTTGTCTAAAAAATATTTTACACAGCAGATTACAATGGTACCTATTTTTCACGTATGGACAACCTCATTTTTAATAGACTCTTAGTTATACAAGCGATGTTGCTACGAGATCATTGGTTGCATAACTTTGTGGGTCATAATTTGGACTCATAGGTGCAAGGTTGAGTTACGTATGTTTGACTATTACTACTTACATATTCAAATGTCGTATAGATATAAGTATTTACTGTAATTGTAGATATCGCGTACCGATTAACATTCAATTGCAATTAATAAACAATCAAATGTAACAAAGTATTCAGCATGTTAAATAAAGCAATTACGCGAGCTTGCTTGCCGACTGGAACCGATCATTCAAGCAAGTAACCTAATGGATGTTTAACAATCAATTAAACTTGTATCAAAGTGCTTACCATTGCAATCTTTAAATGTTTATATTATGAACAGATGTTGAAAGAACGCAATGAAGAATAACGTAACTGTCAGAGGATTGGCAGCGTTTGTACGGTAATTGTTTGATTTGATGCTAATGCAGCTCACTTCGAGTTGTTCCAGTGCAATTACGGAGCACGATCCTTACATAACTCTACTAAAACGTGTGTTATGTTGAAAAGCTTAATCTCTTTGGACTCCTTGGACTCTTAAACCGTTTCAATGGAACTCCAGGCATAACCGTGCAGGGACTGCCCTGCCATTGCTCTGTACCTTTACTTATCTACTACACATTGGAATGCTTAGAATCGTGAATGAAACTCTCTCTCATTTGTTAACGCTACCATGCAAAATGTTCAAAGTCTAAAGTCGTCAGAAGTAGATGGGGGGGGGGGGGGGGGGGACTAAGGGGGCTCGAGCCACCTCCAAAACCATCTAAGTCCTTTTCAGGGACCAATAAAACATACAAATACTTTTTTCGAGGCGACATAGTTTTGTCACAACGTACGTAAACAACTGAACTAAGGAATACACTTCTTGTATGATGTAACGGCGATTGACCAACGCGAGATACTTAATGATGCTAACAAACCATAACCAAAAGTTAAGTAGATCTCAATGAAAACAATAGTATCGCTGGAGCTGAAAGTGGCAACTTGTTGGGCCCGCTTTCGCCCCAACTGCGTGTCGAATGAGGTTTCACAATGAAGTCCATTGTATCCGTTGCATCTCATCTTACGACATTACGAATATGATTAAGCTCTTTGTCTGACATCATCGCATCATTGCCAACGTATCAG
The DNA here is from genome assembly GCA_932294315.1 of Epinotia nisella. NCBI lineage: Eukaryota > Metazoa > Arthropoda > Insecta > Lepidoptera > Tortricidae > Epinotia > Epinotia nisella. The sequence continues at coordinate 18,058,368 of OW028681.1, forward strand.
ATGCATCAACTTTATATTGTTCTTTATGTCGTCTGAATCCATATACGTTTGAAGGTCGAATTGATTTGACATTTTCGTATCGTTGTTAACAGGTAAAATTAGGTAATTTGAATACATTGCCTATTCCGTTTTTGTGAGTTTTATGAATGACATCAACATTTGGCCATATGAATAGCTTCATTATAGCTAACATAGATAAAATAAAATGTTATAAGAATTCGTATTCATGCTCGAAGTGAATTCAATGATAAAATATTGCTCATGAGGTAGTTATGAGTGTATGACGGAATAACGTGGTGATATAATGTAACAATTTTCACGATTTATTATTCCGCGCAATTACTCGCACTCTACGTAATCCCTTCGTGTAATACTTACATTTATCAAATAAATCGATGCGCAATCAATACAGCTACTATTAAGCAATGTGTGATATTTAAGATCCGACGCTATATACGCAAATTTAAACTATCTATAGATAATTCCGGAATCTCGAACGTTGAATGTATAAGGTATAGCTTTTGTGGTATTGTGGAAAACATAGTCATATTTAGGTGTCTAGATGTGTAAACACAGTCATAAACTACTTGCTACCATAAATTTGGTTATATTTTTTAATAAATTTTGGATCTGTGATTCATTATTATGTCTATTAGGTAATATCAGAAACGTTATATCGTCTCTTTTAATAATAGACATAATAATTGTTGCTGGCTCAAATTTTGTGCTTTGATTTTTCGTCTATCGTTTTTCTTGTCGTAAGTACTTATACGGACGGAGATCTCAATAAATAATAACTAATTTGAATTTTATTGTAATTTCCAGATAACTTTCTGTGCCGTGGCGTCCCTGGCGGTAGCTCTTCCTCAAAGAAGAGTATCGTTGAAGCCGGAGCAACCACAGTCTTTCGACGATCAGCAAGCCGCAGAACAGAACTACAACAACTACCCCCAACAACAAGACTACAGACAACAGCAGCAGCAACAGCAGCAACAGCAACAACAACAGCAGGAGTACAGACAAGCCAAACCGATCGACGACTTCAGACCTAAAGTGCAGTTGGAAACTACCACCTTCATTCCCATCATCAGTTTTGATAAAGAGCAAGGCACTGATGGAAGCTACAAGACTTCGTAAGTGTTTTATGGGTTATGGTATGTCAGACTCTAGATCAGCAAGCACATTATCGCCGTAGTTACGCGTAGCGCCGCTCGCGATGTTCAAATTTAAACGCTACTGAAATCTATAGCGTTTGAAAAGCGCGCGCGCTACCAGGCAACCATCGAGTTAAACAGAAACTTTAGTGGTGATAATATTTAATTTTACTTCTTATATTATTATTCATACCAGACGATATTTAAAATACAAACTACTTACGTTTTGTTTTGCTAGAATTAATAGAATAATAGAATTTTATCCCATACGATTTTACATTGGTCTCACTTCGTAATATTTTAACAATAAATAGTCCTTGATAATATCTATAAGCCCAATTTCATAAAAGTGGTTGTTTTACTAACAATCTGCCAATGTACTTATACATAGTGCCTACTTATACGTAGTGAAAAAGTTAAACAAAACCAAGCACATTACTTAAAGTTTCCATGTCTTGAGTTGTCATAAAAGCCATGACATAATTGGCATTTAATCTTATAATATCGGAGATACGTTTTGGCTTACAAAATGTTATTTTTGTTGTGTGTGTTATGTACACAATGTACGTCTTGCTATCCTGTCTAAGTCTTTGTTATTCGTATTTTAAATACATAGATAAGAACATAAGAATATCAATATGATATGATAGTTTTTGCAAGTAATAATTGTAAGTGGAATTGCAACCTCGTCGCCTTCATTCTCAAACCTATCGTGTTCGAATAATAGCCAGCTAACTAGCTAGACTGAGAAAAAAAGACGGGGAAACGGTCACATATTTACAATGCTAGACAATTGACATTGAATTTAGATTACCTGAACTTCACACTTAAAGTTTAAAAATATGATTACCATCCACTCAAGTAGGTACTCGAATATTTGCCCTGTTTGCAAACAAACAAATCTAAAGTCAAAATTGTATGCCGAGTAAACAGTTTATTCAATGCATAAGACGTTTACTCACGTTATTTTAAGAGACGTTCTTCTACTTTCATAAATTTAATACGTAATTTAAGTCAAGGACGTTGTAGACAATGGGGAATATGCAATGCATGGGAATGGGACTTCAATTTTGAATAAATTGCACTCAATCGATGCGGATTATACGTAGAAATATCATACAACAGAAATATATATATTAAAAAAAACTATTGTATTGTTCACACTACGTAACTATTGTGTTGTATCTCACGTTAAAATCACTCATTTTTTTTCATAAAATTAAAGACAGAACAGACAGAGTAAGACAGAATATTGAACAACAGGTATAGATTTAAACGCAAATTTTAAGGAGATAATTACAAAAAAATAACTAACTCCATAGTAAACGTGCCGAGAATACGGATTGTGACGTCATAGTCTATGCCCCTTTAATATAGAGTGTTATCGGTGGTTGCCGGCGCGTGCACATTTCAAATGTCAATAACATCAGAAAAAAAAACCGTAAGAAAGTTTTAATGGTAGTAGGTACAGTTGATATTCCTCTGGATTATACTTTTGATATTCGCAATAAAAAATAAAGATGCATATTCCCTATTCGGTTGAAATATTTTATGAGATTTTAATTGTAAAATTGATTTATTCAAAACGTCTGACTCCAGGTGGGTATAGCACTGGGGTACAACTGTTGTGTCTTTATGTAGTAAAAAATGCTTAGTTTGCTAGTTTTTTACAATAAATAATGTAAGTTGACTGCAACAGTGGTGTGGTTTTAAGGCAATACATTTTGTAATCTATATATATAAAAGAAGAAGTCCTGACTGACTGACTCATCAACGCACAGCCGAAACTACTAATGTTAGAGAGTTGATTTTTGCACAGTAAGTTACTTTTATAACGTGGGCTAGGGATAAGACAGGATTTTTCGAAATTCCACCCCTATAGCGGTTAAATTGGGTGCAAAGTTTGTATGGGGGCAACTTTCTATTTTGAGCTAGAGTTTGTAGAGACTTTGTAGAGTTTTTCCAAATTCATCCCCTAAGAGTGTTAAAAGGGAGTTTCCTGTTTGTGTAGTGTAGGACATTTTTAAAGTATGAGATTTGTAACTTCGGTTTTAGACTCTTTGTTATAATTTATCACCTAAGGGGGATAAAAGAGGGTTCAAAGTTTGTATGGAGAGCAATCATTTTCTAAGACAATAAAAAGTTCTACGCGGACGAAGTCGCGGGCAACAGCTAGTTTATCAATATAACTCATTCTAAACTAATTTTGCGCGTCACGTTTTAGACGTCGAACCGTCGACATCGTCGTTATCTGTTCCATTGAAGTTGCATTACTCAGATTATGTAACAATACTCTTAGAAAAATAGTCAAAGGTTTAGTATGAAATAGCAAATTTGAACTCTAAGATTCAAGATTCGCGATATAAAGTATGTATGCTAAATAGCCGCCACTGTATGCCATTTCCAATCCCTTTCAAATAGTTGTATCTGTCTTCTTTCTTAATACGACGCTATCTCAATTTCAGGTACGAAACCGGCAACCACATCCAAGCCGAAGAGACCGGTTTCCTGAAGTCAGTTGGGGAGGACCAGAACGCGCTCGTCCAACACGGTTCCTACAGCTACACTGCGCCTAATGGCGAGGTCATCTCTGTAGAGTACACTGCTGACGAGTTCGGGTTCAGAGTGAAGGGAGACCACATCCCCACCCCGCCCCCAGTGTCCCCTGAAATCCAGAAGGGATTGGATCTCATCTACGCTGGAATCAAGTCTAACGCGGTTAGTACCGAATAGGGTTAATTGTTAAGGATTCGGCTGGCGAACTTATTTTTTGTTACAAATTTATCAAATTATAAAATTTTGGACAAAAAAATAAATCAATTAATTTGATATATCTATGCTTTTGACATGACCACTATTTGACATCTACTCACTTGATTGTGGCAACCACAGTTGCCAAATTCGTACACCCGTAACCCGTAAACTGATGGTGGCAACTATGGTTACCAAGCAAAAGTATGGGCTGCCTTGATAAAAAAAGCAATTTAGGCTACCTTTTTTAAAATCCGAAACCAAGTGAGTGGCTAAGTGTACAGTCAAGGGTGAACGACTACTTACATAAATATCTGTACAGGACTCTATTGTCAGTGTCATAAAGGCGTGTATGTATGTTCATTTAATTTTGTATTAAGCAGTAACGCTGCTAACAACATTTATATTTTTCAAATTAAAGGAATAATTGAAAAATTTAATACTCCGAGCCGGATTCGAACGGGCGACCACAGACATGCATGGCCCGTCGCTACTAACCAACTGAGCTATCGGAACAATCTGTCTCGGCCACTATTAGCTAGATATTTATTGACTTGACTGTACTTGCTCATTTTATAACTTATATTAAAATTCGAATAATTGGCACCTAGACCTCGTTCCATACCTAGTTTCATACGAATTTAAGATATTTGATATTTTGCAAACATAGCTTTGCTAATGTGATTTAAACAGCATTAAAATGTATTTTTTATACAAAACAAATCGTAAAACTGTCAGTTAGTTGTCTATATCCATGAGCAGATATACTAGCTATATTCAAGTTGTGGCATTCACTAATTGACATCTTCTTAACATGCAATTATTATCCTTTCCAGGAACGTGACGTGCTAGAAGCCAAGAACAACCCTGAGGCCGCCCGACAACAGCAAGACAGAGCAGCCCTGGACTACAAGGGCCATTACTACCAGCAGAACTAATGTAAGGACTGACGCACATTACAAAAGATGCGATTTGTCACACCAACTTGCTATAGTTAGAATGAAAGGTATGGCTTATGGCTGTCATATTCCAACTACAGTAAGTTTTTGTGACAAATTGCTAAGTGTGTAATGACCTTACCTAACCGTGCTCCGTACCTTGGAAGTGAGGGTGCTATGGCGTGACACTATACGACATTAAATAAGAGGGGTATTATAGTACTTATTCGGCTGTCCTTAACTAAGCAATTGACGATTTTTACGTTTCTTTTTGTAAAATAAGATCGTAAAAATCGGCCATTGGTCCAATTCGTAGTATAGGTATCTTGCATGACTGATACTTTAGTTGTTCAAGTTAGAGCCTGTTAAAATCTTTGGGTTTGCAATTTCACTTATAGTCATTCTAGCAGAAATGGTAGATCTAAGCACTTTAAATTTAGTACAAAACTTGTAGGCTGTATATTCACAAAACTCATGTACTCTCTCAGTATTCTGCTAGAAAGGGATGATTTATAATTTACTAATAAATTCAACAATGCCATATTTTTACAATACTCTTAGTATGGAAAATAACGCACCAAGTTACATTAAGTTTTGGTTTAAGCTTTAATTCCACAATTTTTGTATGAGCGCCGATAAAACCAGTTAAAATAGGCTTTACTCAAAAGATACTACATAATTATCATCTAAAGGAAAGTCTGCTCATATAAGAATGATTTGGATAATTGTTATAGATCGGTATTCTTGCAAATTATGTCAAGTTGTATAACTGTCTTAGGTAAGCCCATTTTACGATATTTTCACTACATAACTTGTCTTTGTAAAGCTTTATAAAGTTAAGTAGGTAGTTGTAAAGCTTAGTAAAGTTGAGATACCCGAATTTGTCATTCTGTCTATGGATTTAAAATACTATTGTCCCATGTGTCTTCATACGTCAGCGTATGGCTTGCTTACACTGGGTTTCATCAGGGTGTTTGATGGTCGATAGCGCTATGCTTTTCTTATCATGCAGTGGACTCAAGTTTGCCTGATGGATGACCGAATGTAAACCAGCCTTTAGTCAGCCGAGTCATTACATATCCTCTGTGACATTGTGATAACGAGAGATGTTCATTTTATAATTATTCTTACTGTTGTAAATACGTTTCCTTATTTTTTATATTTTAATAAAAATGTTAAAACAAATTTTCTGTTTTGATTTGTGAATTTTAAGCTCATTAAAACAAAACCGGCCAAGTGCGTGTTGGACCACGCAAAACGAAGGGTTCCGTGTCTATTAAAAAGGCCGTATCGTCTCAGAAATCTTACGGCACTTACGTCATTTTCTTTATGGAAGGCAGTTTTTCAGCAATATCTCGAAAACCTTTGAACCGATCTTGTTCAAAATAATTTTCGGTGAAAGAATTTAATAAGCCCTATAACCATGATTTTTTAAATTTTAAAATACACCGTTCAAAAATTACTGGGGAGGGGGATTTTAGTGACTTTCGGGTTTATATCGTGATGGGTATTGCCATTACTTCATTACGTAGGTATATACTATACAAAATACGTAATATGGATTAACACGTATGCGTACAAAATAATACTATGTTAATTTAATAATGTGGAAAATTCTGAATATGCCAAAAATCGAATTGGCAAGTAAACAAATGTGTAAAATATCAGAAATAGGACAATTTAGAATGAGAAATAAAACGAATGTGGAAAATTTGGATACTCATAATTTGGTCATAAACGATTCCGTAAAAAAAGGAATCTGGTAAATACCGCAACATGGAAAATCCAGAAAATGGATCTCATCTCTGCAACCATATCAACAAATACTTAAAAACCGGCCAAGTGCAAGTCGAACTGGGGCTCCCATACAACAGACATGTTTTTTTTGCCGTTTTTATAGATAATGGTACGGAACCCTTCGTGCGCGAGTCCGACTCGCACTTGGCGGGTGTTCTATTGAACGAATAAAGAACACATTTTGGTGAAGTGTAGGTATGCATGTCACCGGATCGGACCGAGCCTGAACATCACACTAATATTATAAATGTGAAACAGTGTCCATATGGAAATCCATGTGGTCAAAGATACATAATGAGTAACATCGACGGAAATTGTATTTATACAACTAACGTTAAAAACTTCAATAGTGTGATGCAGAGCGTCACACATTTCCAGGCATATTTTAGCCGTAGTAGGTAATTCTTCCGATTTTTCTATGCGTTTAAACTCTGCCAAACAATATGAGAACGTATAAAAAAGAGTTTGATGGAGTTTAGGTATCGTAGACAGACTTCGAGAATTACCGATTTAAAAACACATCACCAGCGCCATCTTTTGGTATCCCGTAGCGACAACGATTCTTCCCTAATGTAGTGTAGTGGCTTTGAGGAGTTTGAGGACAGATTTAACAAAAATATGCGAACCGATTTTATTGAAACTTTCCAATATTGTTGTTTATACCTCAGAGTAGAACATAGCGTGCCGTTTTTTTAGATATAATTACATCAGAGGGTGGAATAAGGAACCAAAGATTGTATGGGACTTAATTTAAAAAAAAAAATAGAAACTTGAAACTTCGTAGATTGATTTTATATCAAAATATTAGAAAACTAATTTCTGCGTTTTTGAAAATTCATTCCCTAAGGGGGTCAAAAGGCGTTTGAGAATTTGTATTGAAAAAAACGGTCACCCATCCAAATATTGACCTCACTAGACGTTGCTTAACTTTGGTGATTGTTGCGAAGTGTTCATCGCTATTAGACCACGTAGGCAAGTAGTTTCTGAAGGTTACATTATCTTTTAATGATTTTTATAATTACAATATCAGTGTTTTTAAAATAAAACTGTACTGTTTACTAGAAGGCGACATATTTATATAAGTCAGCTACTGTCTGAAAGCATCACGCGTGTGGACCAAGGTGGAAAAGTTCCATCTCACGACAAAGTGCGTATGCTCAAAAATTGCTTGAGATAGGCGACGGTCGATTAAAAACTGATGATGAAGGTATGATTCTATTCACCAACCAATTTTGTCATGTTGTGGATTCGGAAGACGAGCTTATTGCTCAAGTTTTTCCGAATCTGCAACAAAATATTCTGGATGAAAATTGGTTGTGTGAAAGAACCATACTGGCACCAATCAAAAATAAATAAAAAAATCTTGGAAAAAATATCAACCGAAACAACAGTTTACAACTCCATAGATACAGTATTGACATCCGACGTCAGCACCAGTTACCCGGTTGAGTTCTTAAACTCTCTGGAGCTATTCGGGGTACCTTCCCACAAACTCGAATTAAAAGTAGGCGTACCCGTAATGTTAATGCGCAACTTAGATGCACCAAAATTGTGCAATGGAACAAGATTACGGGTCACTGAATTGGGAAAATATATAGTAAAGGGCACAATCTTAACTGGTGAAGCGAAAGGAGAAGATATACTCATACCCCGTATTCCAATTCTACCTAATAACTTGCAATTATTTTTAAACGACTACAGTTCCCTTTAAAAGTAGCGTTTTCAATGACAATTAACAAATCGCAGGGTCAAACCTTAAAAGTAGCGGGATTACATTTAGGCATGTTTTTCCCACGGGCAGTTGTATGTAGCTTGCTCACGTGTGTCTAAATCTAAAAATCTACATGTTTTAGCAGAACGAAATAAATCATACAATATAGTTTATAGAAGTATATTGAAATAAGTAGCAGCGGCGAAGCAGCCAACTTATTTTTTTAGTTTCAGTATTTTTGTAAGCTTTTCGCTTAGGTGCTTTATTGTCTGACAATATACTAGACCGTAAGCAAAGTTTTTTTTTTTAGTTTTAATTATAAATAGCGTGAAAAAGAAAATAATCTCTAGAGGGGGTAAAATAACAACAATTTGTGTAGTGAAACGAATTCTACGCGGACGAAGTCGCGGGCAAAAGCTAGTATTTAATATTAGCTGATAGTAGTATTAGCGGAGTAAAATTATAACGTTGTAGCTATTTTTATGACGCTTTTTATCTGAAGTACCAATATTTTCTGCACAAATAAATTTATATTATGCTAAAGGCTACACTGACACTATCATTACGGATGATAATTATAGTGCGTCAAAGGGATAAATATAAAATAATATATTGTGAAATATTATTATTGGCGCAATGGCACAAATCGTTAAATCTAGCAATGTGTACACAATATAACGTACGCTATAAATATTAATAGGCTAGTTGCGTCATGTTCAAATTGATAACGTAGTGTTGCTAAATGGATAGTAAATAGCGATGAAAATTACATGAAAGATACATGTATCTTTCAAAGGCCCCTGTATTTTTCAATAAAATACAGTATCTTTCCTTGCGGATCTTCGATTGAATCTTTCGCAAGTTTAAGTTTTTTACGTGTAAAATACATTGTATTTTTCGCATTATTATATTATTATTATTACTCGGAATGTATTGGCTCTCATACAAACAGGTGACTTTTCATTCCGCTCAGACTATATTTCGATATCAGTTAACTAAAGAGGTTGAAATTATCAATTATGACGAAATACTTATAAATTGGAGTCGTTAATCTATGCTCTATGTGACGTGAACGTGAAGTCAATTTTGCGTCAAAGGCATGACAAGATTGACAAGTGCGTTGTTGATTGACAAGTCATTATTAAATAAACATGTAAAATACACGGTATAAAACAGGTATTATACGTGTATGATTGTATTTGTCAGACAAACGTCAGTTTTGTTTTTTTTCGAAAGTTACATGTATACAAGTTTCGAAAGAAACAACATGAATCTTTCGCCATTTTCATCGCTAATAGTAAACTATTAAATTATTGTACTTAAGTACAAATTACAAAATATAATTAAAATCATAAAAAAATGGATCTTGAAAGTCGAAGTAGAAAAAATATGCATTTGTTTTATTGTCTGTCAAATTTACAGCTACTAATCCTTACGCTTTAATTGACCAGTTGAAGTAAGGCCTTCAAACCGGTCGCGTCTATTAGCAATTTTAAAAATGAACCACACCTATTCGTAAAAAAATATTGGATCAATAATTCAAAGCGGAGAAAGCCGACTAAATTACAGTTTTAAAGTGAAATTACCTTCAAAAATACTGTCATAAAAAGATATATTAATTACATTAAGTAATAATTAGCGGTTACACATACATACAAAAAATACTACAATAATACATACATAACAAATTACCTCGCCAAACTTGAATCGCCCCTAGCCATTCCTGGTGCAAAAGTCCCCAGAATACTGGCGGCATTTCCACGTTGGATGGCCATGGAAAGCCTTTGCACCAGAAACGACTCAGAGCGGGGGTCCTCCCTTTATTAAATACTAGATTCTGCCCGTGACTTCGCCCGCGTGAAACTCGTTTATATCGTAGCTCCATACAAACTTCGGCCCCCCATTTCGCCCCCTTATGGGATGATTCCCGGGATAAAAAGTATTCTATATGTTAATCCAGGCTATACACTATATGTATACAAAAAATCATCTTAATCCGTTCAGCAGGTTTTGCGTGATTGAGTAACAAGCATCCAAACATCTAAACATCCAAACATCTAAACATCCAAACATCTAAATATCCAAACAAGACATCCAAACTTTCGCATTTATAATATTAGTAGGATCAGTAGGATGAATTGTTAAATTTTTACCTGCAACTGCAGTGTAAAGGCGTATTTACACTGCAGTTACAGTAATAAGTCACTATTCTCTTAACGCGAACGGACAATAGTACTAACGTACGGTGCATTGTACCGAGCTCAAATAAAGAAGACACAATTTTACATCCCCGGAATTTGAAAGTATTTTGGGATCACGAGACTCTTCAAAGACCTATGTCGAAATATTGTTAGTTACAAATTAAACTCAAATTCATATCTGTCTTTCAAAATAATAATAACAAAGGCCATATTATCCTAAGCGGCGCCATATCCATTCTGTCAATTAAGGCAGATGGAATGGCAGCGGTCCATATGGTTTATATACAGTCTGGGGCAATAAGAAATTGGGAAGCTTTTATGTAACTTGCACTGCCCGTAAATATGTACGTAAATATCTACGTAAGTATGTAAGTTGTCCTCAAAATTTAAAACTTAAGGGTACTTATTAAAATTAAGTGACTATGCAATGTTATGCCAGCTACGAGCTGATCTGATGATGGAGACAGCCAAGATAATAGCTCATTGGAACTCTCTCCAAGTAATTTATGACTGTCCGTGCCAAAAAATACACACGGCAATAAAAGCTTGAACCAAAACAGAGTTTTTTGCCAGAAGCTTACTAAACTTAGTGTTTTGGAGGCCATAAACGTTATTTTGTTGTGTAGTGTGTGGTGTTGCGCACCTAAACAACATTACTATAAAATACAAACTTAAATTTTAAACATCACATTAAATTGAATTTTCTTATTATAATATTGGCGAGGACATATCATTAGTTTCATCAAATGTCATGCAGAACAGGATCGGCAGGGGTCACCGGTGGCCGCTAATATGTTTCACAACCTAACCCCCGCCTAAGCCTTCAACGGAGCACGCATTCTGCAACTAACCTTTCAATACGTAGGCATACGCATTGTTTTTAGGGTTCCGTAGCCAAAATGGCAAAAACGGAACCCTTATAGTTTCGTCATGTCCGTCTGTCCGTCTGTCCGTATGTCACAGGCATTTTACTCGAAAACTATAAGGTGTATTTGAATAAAATTTTGAGGATAGGTGTATTTTGTTAGCCGCTACATAGTTTTGTAATTAAAATGACAAAAAAAAAATTTAGGGTGCACTCCATATATAAAACTAAAAGTCAATTTTTTTTTTTCATTGTGACCCCCCGTGTGGCACATCAATCGATAGGCCTTTCAAAATAAATATAAGGTTTCTTAGCAATTTTTTTGATTAAGTGAATTGGTCGTTCTTCTTTTTTACCGACAATGATCCGAGGTTTTTCTGTTTTATTGGTTTTTGAACTATCGAAAATTGTGGTTTTGAAGTGCGATTTAAAAAAAAATGCATAGGTTTCTTCATTAGAACTAATTAAAGTTTCCTTTCTGGCCAATATAAATATTTATTTACGGTTGGTTTCTAAAAAAAAACATGTGACAAAGTGGACTCTTTCAGTGGGGACAACATTTTGGTTTACCACTCTGTAACGGCATTCTACGAAAAAAAAAACATTAAAAAAAAAGCTAGTTAGAGAAAGTGAAATATTAAACATCACTAATTAATAAAATAATATGGACGTTCATTCGAACATTATAAATTCGTAAACATCATTACTCAAATGAGATGCCGTAATAAGACGAGGGACAGGCTATTGTCGGTCGAAAAGAAGAACGACCCGAATAGAGTTGGAGATTATCGCCCCGAAAGTCACTAAAATTCTGTCCCCCCCCTCTAATTTTTGAACGGTGTATTTTAAAAATATGAAAAAATTCATGGACATAGGGCTTATTAATTTTATTCACCGAAAATTATTTTGAACAAGATCGGTTCAGAGGTTTTCGAGATATTGCTGAAAAACTGCCTTCCTCAAAGAAAAGGACGTAAGTGCCGTAAAATTTCTGTGACGATACGACCTTTTTAATAGGCACGGAACCCTTCGTTTTGCGTGGTCCGACACGCACTTGGCCGGTTTTTTCTTGATTGCCAATAACTAAGACAGAAAAAGGCACGCTTATTTTTTCAAGCTATTAAATAATACCGATTTTATGGTTTTCCATAAAAAAACATTAAATATTGATATTACAAATTTTAGACATTTAATTTAATTTTTTAAAGATTTACCATCTTTGTACAAGCTTTGTTATTAACTTGACCAGTTCGTACGTAAGTATGTAAGTTGTCCGTCAAAATTTACAATACATTTTGCAGTCACTTGCCGTTATCCGATTGAGTTGAAATTTTGGGTACTATTAGTATAGTTTGCATGACAGTTAAATATTATGGTATCATCGAGCTGATTTGATTTTATATACAGAAGGTGGCCATTGGGAATTCAATATTTAACCGACGTAAGCCCGTTGTGTTTGGGTTTGTTAGAATCGTCTCAATGATACAGAACAGTACGGTCGGCAATAATTTAATTTTTGACAGAAACATATTAACCATACTTTTATCTTCATCTGTCACTTTATTTTTTTATGTGAGGAAAAGTAAGTAAAACATGTTTTAGTTAACACAGGTTTATTAAGTATTTAATGGCATTTTAGCTGAAATAAAGGTTTTATGAACATTTATGAATGACGTCATTTTCCTCCAAACCGCACTGATCCAGCGTGGGGACTACAGTCAGCAGGGAGTACCTACAGTCCAATAAGCGTCCTCTTACCATGAAATATGACTTATGTGCAGGAGTGGGACGTGTACGGGATGGTGATGATGACTCAGATACCTACTTTATTATTATGAAGAGTGTTCCCCTGATATTATCGGGTTATTATTTAAAAAAAACCACTTACTGGACAAGTTTATATGGTGAGATGGTGCGTCCCACTCTTAGACATTTGGTTACGCATAAGTTGAAACGCGATTGAATATGTATGGAAATGTTTGTCGCAGAATCCAAACTCGGTTTTGTGCAACTCTGCCCTAGTGTGGTCCGTTTGATGCAACATTAAATTAAACGTGATTTACTATGGGACATGAATTAAATTCGCACATCGTCTGTAGTAAGTTTGTGCGCTCAATGATTTTCTCAGGGCGTATAATTAGAAATTGGATATTTTAGCGACAAGGAAGTCGATTTGAGACGTATGTCATGCATTTCAATTTCAATTGGTGTCGACTTCAATGAGATGCGCTGGCTCGTTCTGCCCAGGCGTACGGCGCGTTGCTCATTGGTAAACGGGACAATAGATAACTGTTACAAAGTCACGGGTAAATTTACGACACAGGATTAATCAATATTGAGCTGCCAGCACTCTATATCGTAGAAAAGTTACCAATACATACATACTATCCTTTGCAAAAAAATGTGTACTGGAAATAATCTTAACTAAACTGACACTAAACCAGACCCGGTGACCCAAAATGACACAACAAAAACATCACTTTGCTCAGTTCTGTTCTGTGCTACTTACTCGCCAGCTTACGCCGGCGCAAAGCTCAGGCAGATCAGGACGGCCCGCGTGCTGTATCGCGGTGACATAGACTACTCGTCACTTTCTAAACAGTCTAATTAGAAGGAGACGGAAAGTCTATCTCGCCGCGACACAGCTCGCGGGCCGTCATGTGATAGCCGTGCTGAGAGTAAGCTTGAGGCTACCGTCAAGGCTACGTCTAATTCGGTTCAATTTCTAGTATAGCCACCAGCACGGTTATCACAAGATGGCGCGCTAGCTATCTCGATTTTTCTCGCACTATACCTCTCTTTCCAAGTTTTCTAATAAGAGAGAGACGGATAGTGCGAGAAAAATCGAGAGAGCTCGCGCGCCATATTGTGATAGCCGTGCTGATCTCTACTTCGGTATTCTTAAAGATCCTGTAATTTTGAGACTGTTTCTTTGGCAGATCCCTGGACTCTTCTCAACACCTTACACAATATACTTAAAATGCCTGCTTAGTATTAATATAATACAATAAAGAGTATTCTTTATTGTTCACCAAAATAAATAAAAGTAATCCTTGCGTTGCTGTTGGCGGAAGGCAATAACAGTAAGTAATATTGTTAGGATACGGGCACGATAAACGATAGACTAAATTTCCAGGTGTGTTTACACAATTAGCTGTAGGTAAGTAGTACCTAAGTAAGTAAGTTCTTACTTACTAGGTATATCGCTCTTGCGAAATGAAAATAATAAATAAACTAAATGAGTTTTTTTGTGAAATAACGCGGGCATTGTAATTAATTTAGCTTTACTAGCAAATAAATTTGGCAGCAGATAAAAGAATGACGAACGACCACTTTGGCCTAGTTGGTAGTTACCCTGCTAAAGCCAGAGTTCCTGGGTTCGAATCCCGGTAAGGGCATTTATTTGTGTGGTGAGCACGAATATTTTGTTCCTGAGTCATGAATGATTTCTATGTATATAAGTATTTATTTATCTATAAGTATGTATATTGTCATCTAGTACCCATATATATACAAGCTTTGCTTAGTTTGGGATTGGGTCGATTTGTGTAAGATTGTCCCCAAATATTTATTTATTTTATTTTGAATGGACTTTAAACCACACAGCTATAGTCCAGGTAACTATCTATGGTTCAAATGAATTCTCCTATTACTTGCTCAGGTGGCATTATTTTCATGGGTAAACTTAAAGACGGGCAATATAATAACGCAAATTTTAATAAAAACGTATTAAATCAATAATACTGTATCGGTATTGATAGAAACGAATGAGTTTACTTTTGTACCATAGTTGGGGCAGTGGACTGCCCCAACTATGGTACAAAAATACTGTAATGGGACGCATCCACGTGGAATGAACGATCTACACAAAAATATTTCGTCTGGCCGGTAGAAGACCACCATAATTTGCCTTTGGGCCCATATCTACAGATTCCCAATTCTACAGATTCTCATGTCTACAGATTCCCAATTCTACAGATTCTCATGTCTACAGATTTTCAATTCTACAGATTCTCATGTCTACAGATTCCCAATTCTACAGATTCTCATGTCTACAGATTCCCAATTCTACAGATTCTCATGTCTACAGATTCCCAATTCTACAGATTCTCATGTCTACAGATACGATAACCAACCAGTAATTATTAATCTAGAAAAATAGGTTTTATCTCTTCGGAAAAAAAGGTACAAGCTCCGATAAATGTTCTAATTCTAATCACATGATCATACTTGTATGTGTTTATATTTTGCAATAGTTAGACTAGAATTGTGAGTCTGTAGAATCAGAAATATGTAGAACTGGAAATCTGTAGAACTAGAAATCTGTAGAATTGGGAATCCGTAGAATTGGGAATCTGTAAAATTGGGAATCTGTAGAATTGTGAATCTGTAGAATTGGGAATCCATAGAATTGGGAATCCGTAGAATTGGGAATCTTTAGAATTGGAAATCTGTAATATAAATCTGTAGAATTGGGAACAAACCATAATTTGGACTAAACATCAATTGACAAATGAAATCACTGGTATTTTAATGAATTGCATTTTTTTCAAAATACGTAAGAAATTAAATATTTGCTCTTTAAAATGAAAATCTTTTTTAATCAATAGTTTTACCTTCTGACTCTTTCTGATCCTCTTTACACTACCCCTATGACTGATGACCCACGACATCTAAGATAAATCATACATTAATGATCATTAAAATTAACTATATAAATCAACAGGTCGTTAACCTTTACTTACAAACTGGACGGCGCATTAAATCAAGTAACATGGTTTCAACGTGACTTTGGCTAATCTTAGTAAAGCCAGAAAAAAAACCTTTCTGGGTAGCAGACTGGCAGTAGCCAATCATCGGAGGTAGCATCGACAACACAGTTAACTGACTTCTCGTGAACCTTAATACGAAGGAATAGGGTAGGTAATGGAAATTATACTATACTAGCTGTTTCCCGCGACTTCGTCCGAGTAGAACTTGAAAAATGATTGCTCTCCATACAAACTTTGAACCCTCTTTTTTTTGCGATTTTGTGGTTGGTTCAGAAGTTGTTCAGTATGACCATCTTATTCGCTTTTGGCCATTCCGGATCATAATCTCAAAATAACTCAGTATAGATTAACCCTTTTAGAGGTGGAATTTTCCAAAATCGTTTCTGGCAATAGGTATTGCAGTGTAAATGTCCCAACGTTTGAATCCTAATGTGAGTGACGTCATTAATAATTAATAATTAATAATGTATATTATGTTGTAAATTTTAATGAAATCTACCTGACATCCTCATGCAATTCTTATCAAAATTCTTATTATGTTAATGTTATTTTCTAGGGCTAATACGTGAATTAGTTAGGTAATTTATTAATTTAATATGTTTTAGTATAAATAATCTTCACACACATTTAATTATATTATGAATCTATATGTAAGAACCACAAATATTGAGTGCCCTTTACAGGGTGTCATGTACCTACCACCCTATACTTGTAACACCTCAATGTACTATGAACATGACTACAATATAATAAAGAATAAAGAATTCCTAATAGTTTACTCTATTGTTAAGAATTAATATTGAAAGTTTCAAGTATTGGATCAGTGTCAAGCGCACCCAACATGTCCAATGCAACTTTATAAGAAAGAAAGGCTAAATCTAAGCTCTATCTTCTATGATATGAACACTTGTTTATTTGAAGCGACGATTGTTGAGCAGTGCATTAAAGTGCGCATAAGTCACTGGGATGCGCGCAGGTCGCACGAAGTTCATAGGTAAAGGAGCCGGTATATAAACCCTATGCGGTGTCACCCACCACATATCGGTGCTGCCCGTTAGTGCATCCAGACTTGCATCCAAGATGGTGAGTGACGTCATTTGACACACGAGTTTGACAATGCGGGTCTTTGGAATACTGTCCATATAGTAAAGTATTTTTCTGTTGTAGGTACTATAAATTTAATAAGTATACAAATTACGTATTTACAAAGTTGTTCATAAATTTTATTACATTATTTTTGATGCTTTTCTTGACATTCGGCATTACGTAATTTAATTTGGCGCGGGTTAAAATGTACTGTAAGATGTTGTTTAGTTATTATACAAACTCGTGGGCTTTTTAATGATTTATTAAGCCATAAAACGTGTTTTCATCGATTTGGTGCACTTGTTAGATTGTTAGCGATGATTAAATAAATGTCACGTGTTACTACAAAATGACAATGATAATGTTAAATTGCACCCTTTGAAAGCTCGACACTATACTACAGCATCCGATAGCGTATCTCATTTTACAATGTTTGCTGAACTGTACAGTTCGATATAAAATGTAATATTTAACAAGATAAGAAACTACATAAGTCTATTAAAAAAAAATGGTTGTCTATAAATTTGGCTTACGGGCGATAATTTAACGTGATAAAGTCATAAGAAACGTTGATGAAAAATTACATAACACGTATTTACTTATCATCGTTAGGAATACTCCTGTGAAGTTTCGAATAAAATAGTCGATCTAATCTTGTTTCCCCATACAAACGTTGAACCCCATTTCACCCCCTTAGAGGGTAAATTTTGAAAAATCCTTTCTTAGTGCACCCCTAGACCTTACAAGGAACCTACCTACGTGACAAATTTGGAATCTCTAGAACCATCGGTTTGGGCTGTGCGTTGATGTTTCGTGCGCGCAGCCGGCGTTCGGAATGGGACAATGAGTCACACTTTTTGCCACTCTGTACTTTCTGCCTGACCGTTGAGTGAAAATGTGGAATCGTTTTCCGGATTTAGTTTACAATTCGAATAAGTACGTTGATTTTTCGGTGGTTTACAGATATATAATATTTTTTTAATTGCGAGGGAAAACAAAGGCCAAAATAGTTTCCACTTAGTTAAAATAGTTTTTCCTCTGAGTGCAAACAATTAAACGCAAGGAATACAAGTATTAGCCAATGAAAAAAAAAACTGACTTATTTTTCAATTAAATGGTCAATGACGTAGAATACTTCCTAAACTGCACAGGTTTAAATTATGAATGCTAGAGGTACTTGATAATTAAATTAAAGTTAAAATAAAAACAAATAAAGATAATGAGAACATGAGATCCGTCGAGAATTAATTCGAATAGCAACTTTTATACATCACCGCAATATCACCAAATTGGGCATAGGAGGTATAATAATATCAAGTCGAATGTTCACCATTACTAGTCTTGTGGGGCCATATTTGACATGTCCTAATATAGCTTGTCATATTGCTGATTTTGCGATATATGACATTGATAGTGCCTGAGAGTAGAACCCTTGCAGAATTATCTTTATATTGAATTGGTAAATTGGAAAAATTAAAATAACGAATGTGTTTTTATACTTTGTAGTATATTTTTTTCGTCTATCCGTCCAAGTTTCTATACACCTTTTGAACCAAATCTGAGGCAGGTAGTCGAAATGAGTGACTCACAGCCTTCCATTGTTGGAATATTTGGCAATGGGCTACCTATGTATGTTGACAGTGACTGTTAAATAGAAAAAAATACTAAATGTAAAATCGTCGTACACAAGCATGTTCGACTTTCAGAAGCCAAACAATATATCTGATGCTTAAATTTAAAATACCTATCGTAAGTCACGTTGGTAGAATATCATTCATATCAAAATCTGGCAGATCATTAGCGAAAATCTTTCAAAATATGGCGAGATATACAATTTTAGCTTTTGGGTGGACACACACGTGGACTGATGACCTGGTCACGGGAGTCCGCTGGATGCAGGTGGCGCAGGACATTGTGACACTCTTTGGGGGAGGCCTATGTCCAACGTCTTTCGGCTGATATGATGATAATGACGATGATACAATAGCTAACCAATTTCTTAGTAGCTATAGAATACGGAATTCGCGTCTTATTTTATGAAGAAACGGAAACTGTCATAGGACTAAAAGTAATGTAGTTCCTCAAGCATCCATACATACAATAGAAATGTCATATGTTCAGTAAAGTTCTTGTCACATAAGACTGTGTTTCAACAAGGATTTGAAATGGGAGAGATTGTTGTCAGGTCACGGATCCTCGCGCGTCTCATGCCTCACAGTACCGAGCCATACCGACATTCACCGCTGTCACGTCTTACAAGATATGATGTCTTTACGTGACCCTTCGTCTCCGAGTCATTTGACACATCTTCATAAATTGTGCATGCATTTTATTAGTGTGGTCGTTTTTGTAAATTTAAAGTGTACACACACCTTGCATGAAAAAAAAGCTGATAAATAATTTGATAAAATAACTTTTTTGTTTTTACATATTTTGGTACAGTCGACGTCTAATATATCACACTAAAACATTACAATGTAAAGTGGTTCAGCGTTAAAATATAGATCGCAAGTAGCGCCAAGTTTTCTACTCCACACTCCTTAACTCTACCAGCTCTACAAATTCAACATCTTGGCTAAAGAGTATTTTCCCCCTTTCATCCCATGGGTGTAGTAAGAGATGACTAAGGAAATAGGGTTTAGGTATGTTGTGAGCTAGCATATAGGCTAGCAATCTATCACTGCAATATCATTATTTCTCCATCTTTTAAACTATAATTGCTAGAAGGTGCACTGAAAATTAATTTTTAGTGCCCTGTCCTGCCTACTCCGTTTGGGATAACAAGCGTGAATTTATATATGTATGTTTTAGTAGGTTGAGAAAAGCAGAATGGCAAGAACTTTTGACGTACAAGTGAATTGGTGACAAATTAAAAAATATGTAATGGTTGCATTAAATAAGACAAAACAAGTTTACCAAGGCATATAGTATGAGTAGCCGTTCATAAAGGAGATTTTTTTCACATGTTTTTAATTTCGTTTTATTTTCATTTCCCAAACGATAAAACCATTAACTTTTCTGAACTTTAAAACCTTCATTGTTTAAAGCCCATTAGCTTAGATTTTCAAAAAAAAAAGAGCTGGGAAATAAAACTTATGCGAGATACATTATTAGGGTAATTATCTTAAGCCAAATATTCGTAATAATATAAGACACTTTGCGTTTGTTCCTCCACTGATCATACATTCGCGTCTTGTCGCCATGCCTTACGAACCGCGACCCAAGTCGCGGTTTCGACACCCCTATAAATTTGCCATCATTGTTCGTGAAGAAAGCAAAACGAAAGTTCATCTTCCGTCATGTGCATTTCCTGGTGTGCGCCACGGAAATTACGAGTGTGGAAGATTTCGTCACTGCTAGTACAAAGGAGATGTCGGAACGAATACGCTGATTAAGGCACTATTCACTGATGTCTGCTGTTGTAACAAGCCTCCTGATTTTGTAACTTGTTTTAAGCTCACCTCTACGCTCACCCACAAATATATCTTGCCGCCGCGATTCGTAGTAACCAAGCGTAGGTTGAGGTCTAGTTTCGTTAGGCGTGACGCGTGGGGTGAGGCGCATGAGCGCGTAGCGAATAACAGCCAAGGAATCGTCATGTTAATTAAACGAGTGAGCTAAGCGAACGAAGTTCTGCGTTTAAGCTTGAGCCAACATTCTTTCGTATATCCGGATGTCCGGCTGTTCTCCTCTACTGGTCGCATTTCTCACCCGATTCACCTCCAATTTTGTGAGCAATTTCAATAATTACGTAGATTTTTTGTCGATTCAGTTTTTCGAAATGTTTTTGAAAAAACAAGTGCGAGTTCAACTCGCGTGGAGAGGGTTCCGTAAAATATTGAGAATTTTCCCGTTACTTTGAATACTCAAACTTCTTATAGGTTTTCCTGTAATTTTTAGACAAGGATCTACTTTCCAAATTTATTTCAGAATTTTAAGCCTAGTAGTTTCGGAGATAAGGGGGGAATGGTCAATTTTCGTCTTTTTTCCTAAATTACTTCAAATCTGTTTTTCCTAAAATTTTATAAAAAAAAAATATCTGAACCCTAAAAAAGACAGGCTCACGAATTTTACAGCCCACAAAGCCACACGTGTTATAAAAGTGTCGTAATGACTATATATATATATATGGATGATAAACTATTAAATTATTACAAAAAATGCCAAAAATACCAAATCTAAATCATAAAAAATACGAGTTCTTATGTTTAAATATAAATTAATTTAGTACAAACGGGGATCCAATGTTGTGATGTCACAGTTAGCTGTCAAAATGTTTGAGTGGTTGGTTTTCGTGGACGCTAGCAATGTCTGACTTTGACTCGTATTTTTGCTGGTGCGGAAGATAGCATATGAAAAGCGCTCGCAACACTGATAAGTTTAGTGATAAGTAAAGTCAGGTTAATCTACTGTTTATATCAGGCACTTTTCCATATTTGACTACGCACACATTAACTTATGCGTTACTATTCACACCTAAGCACTCAACACTCAATCATGCGTTCCAATAACTAACTCATGTCATTATCTATACTTCTGCAGTGTGTGACTTCCATAAGAACATATATTTTAAAGGTTGAAAGTATACGCCCTAATGAACGTATACTCTAGTTAAAAAAAAAACGGAAAACTGTTTTAAATCGTTAAGTCAGGTAACACTAAATTAATATAGTCTGATTTTGTGATATAGCTTAAAAACAGGTGTAATAGAGTATTATCATCAATAAAAATAAAAATTACTTGAGAAATACGATAATTACTACTACTACTATTTAATAATTTCTTATAAAAACATAAGATTTATTTTTAATTTGAAAATTAAAATCGTAGTTTTATTATCTGTAAGTGACCGAAAACGCCGACAGCCATTTTTTTTCTCGTGGGTGACGTCAGTTTATTAACAAGTTTTCGTTGTAAAAAAAAAGTTTCGCAAACTGTATTGTGTGACATATCAAATGAAAGAGGTTGTTGTAAGCATCTCAAATATATATATTTTTTAATAATTTTAGCAAAAACAAATTTGAAGTAATTTAGGAAAAGACGAAAATTTACCATCCCCCCCCCCTTATCTCCGAGACTACTAGGCTTAAAATTCTGAAAAAAATATGGAAAGTAGTTCCTTGCCTAAAGGTTACAGGAAAACATATAAGAAGTTTGAGTATTCAAAGTAACGGGAACATTCTCAATATTTTTGTGTATTATACACGGAACCCTCACCACGCAAGTTGAACTCGCACTTGTCCAGTTTTTTTCTTTTTTCTTTTAATTTTCTTTATATTTTGATATATTTTTTCTTTGCACAAAAACTTCTAAAACTTTGTAGTTTTGTATGTAAAAAGATGAACCGCGTATCCGATTTCAAAAATTCTTTCAGCTGAGTATAGAATGAACTTTCTGGATAGAAATAGATTATATTTCACCTCGCGAGTTTTCCTGCTTTCTATGCAATACGCTGGCGAAGCCGCGCGGTCAGCTACATAGTAGGTAAGATAAATATAAACGTTCACGTCACATTTTAAGTACATAAACAGGCAGGTTTCGTTGGTAATGTTTCTAAGAATTGTGTGTCGAGCCTATAGAAAACAATTGCGCAAGCGCTATTCCTATGTGCGAACAAGTTGTTGCTCACAGGTGGTAATCAGGCATTTTATCTTGGGGTTTATGTTTATCTTATCGGTGTTTAAATCATTTGCATTAATTTTATGGTCATTGTAAATCTAGCAAATAGCGTATAGAAAGTATTGAGTTTCTAGATTTCGTCTCCCAAAAATGTCAAATAGTCGTATGGTTATCAGATTATGGTTGAAGAAAAAAGTCTTTAGTTGGTTATTATCGTTCTCATCTCAAGCAAGAATTTGTGTCAGGACAGCTAATTTATGTCAATTTTAAAATTTTACAGACGTTCCCAATAAAATTATTTATTCTTTCATTGTCTCAGTGTTAAACCCATTTACATCCTCAGCCACTGCTTTAGAACTCATCAGGATAATCGGCACTCGTTTCACAGTCGTCTATAAAACTTGTACCAAAAGTTTTCTTTGTTTCTAAATCTTATTGAAAATTAAAAAAAAAAACCGTTAGAGCATAGTGCATAGTTTGTGTAAGAATGTCCCCTAATATTTATTTATTTATTATTTATTATTATTATTTATTATAGTGATATGCAGATTACAAGGAGGAGAGATTATTATATATATAATTGATTTTGTGTAGGCAATACACAATATCATTTATTTCCTACCATATTATGAACAAAGAACGTAAATTTGGTAGCACTTTCGGTGCACGGTCGCACTTTTACAGTGTGTGTATATTTAAAGGGCTGAACGTAAATTGGTATATATAGTTAAAAAAAACTGTTTTTTTTCATACAAATTAATTCAACGCGCAATGTATCGGTAAAAAAGCTAAAAACTGACAGTAACATTAGAAACTAGTTTTCTGAAACGTCGAATAAATGTTATCAGTACATTGCTGCCCGAGAAAAAAAAACTCTCCATTAGAAAAGGCAATTGTTATATTTTTTCTATTCTTCGGTTCACAGCACTTAAAACTATCGTTCCTTAAAATTAATATTCTAATGAAGGCCACACGCTGTATAAAAACAATAAATTCACAAGTTTAGTTTAGTTTATTAAGAATACAAACAGTCACACAAACAAATAATTTATTACATAGAATACCAACAAACATAAAGCATAAAGACCCGAGGTTCATTAATACGTTAAGTTACCAAAACAACCTAATCATGAGACATAAAAGACAAAAACTTAAAAGAAAAATATTTATACCGACCCAAGACGCAATATCAGTGTATGAGTAAGACACAAGCACATGTAAATTTAGTGTTCAGTATAAGTAGGTACATGGTAAGAATTTAAAGATAATGGAAAGTAACATTTACCATAAGTAATTATTATTCTCAAGGATGAGCTAAAAATAACTTACATTTATGATAATCCTATCTGTCAAATAGTAATGTAACGATGAATTTGATGTCTTGCGCAGATCTCCGTAGTAGTTTTGTCGTTGATGGTGCTCCTGGCGATGGCGCAGCAGCCCAAGCAGCCGCCGACAGCTGAGCCGATCCCGATAATACGCTTCGAAACGGACGGGCCCAACGTTGATGGGACATACAAATGGGCGTATGTACACTTACATTATTCCAGTGGCCCGTTGCTTCTTGAAGCTACAAGTTACAATTTTACAAGTCTATGCAACACAGTCTTATCTGATCTAGTTGAGGGCCCTTTCGGATACTCTTCGACCCAGTGGGATCTTTTGTGCATTTGTCCTCCCCTTAATGGCTACTCCCAAGCTCGCTCCATCGTTACCACAAAACGGATGATGCAGCTCAGCGGGAGCACCTTGAATTCCTTTGGTTGCGGATAGCCGTTACCAAAGTGATTCATTCTTTGTCTGGCAAGGGCATGACATTCACACAGTAAGTGTTCCATAGTCTCATCCTCCTCGCCACACATTCTACAGTCTACACTATCCGATAGTATCTTGGCCAAGAGATCCTGGACCCCGAAGTGACCTGTGAACACCCCAGATATAATTCTGTTTTCTTCTTGAAGCTACAAGTTACAGTTTTACAAGTCTATGCATACATACAGTCAAATGGCCAGTCATAATTGGCCAAGTGCCTCAGTGTTGCTATTTAGACTTGTGAAATTGTAACTTGTAGCTTTGTGAAGTGGGGGGGGGGGGGGGGGGGGGACTTTGAGTTTTTTTTGTTCTGATTTATAAGGTCAGACATTGCTTACTTCACTTGTTTATGGTAACCTACCTATGTAGCTCTAAATTGTCAGAGTTATTGCCGCCCAAATATCACACATCTACTGGATAAATACATACTTAATTAGATTTTGTCCAAAAGGTGAAAGAAGACAGCTACTGTTAAATGCTCCTTATAAAGTTGAACTAACATTTCTCGTCTTAAGTCTCGTGACGATTTTTTCCAAAATAAGATCATAAAAAATGCAAACTGATCAAAAAGGAATGTTAATTTTATGACAAAGTTGCAACGAAATGATTTGCGTAGATTTCTTTAGAGATCTGATGAGAGCTGATACCTACTGATATCAATAACGTCTCCATCGATATTTCTATTAGGTACGAGACTGGCAACGAGATCAACGCCGAAGAGTCGGGGTACGTGAAGAACTTCGGTAAAGGCGAACCCGATGAAGTACAAGTCGCCGAGGGGAAGTTCAGCTACAAGTCACCCGAAGGACAGCTCATATCTCTCACGTACATCGCTGACGAGAACGGTTTCCAGCCACAGGTATTACTTGGCATTTTCCTAAATCTATACAATACGAGTATGTGACACAACAAATGGCAAATATTACGACCAGTTAAATTGAAAATGCTCGACAAAATTTGTGCATGTTCTAGACGGCCCTTAATTAAATAGTAGAGCTATTCACTCCGGAGGGGCAACAAAATTCTGCTGCGTCAAACAATTTAACGCTGTTCAGAGACAAATAAAGCAATATACCAGTTACAATAGACCAGGCGCTAAATACCAGTTTGTAGCTGTGCATGGCCCTTTGAACCAGATTTTACGAAATAGGCAACTTTTCTGATATTGTCAAGACACGTATAACTATTTTCCACGTGGGCCCCGGTCAACCTGAAGACTCAGTCACGACTTGCAGCGCCACTGCCACTGCCGCTGCCGCTTCGAGTCGTGGCCGAGTAGTCACACTTAAGGTGCATCCGTGTATCGATGTCGCGCGGTGCGACAATAGTCAGTGTATCAAAAGTATGGCACCGTTTCCGAAGTCTGCGACGGACGCGTGCGGCCTACACGTACATTACAGTGTCGCATCAGCCGCACTCGTCAGTCGCACGCAATCGATCGCGCGTGGCTGCGATCGGCCACGATGCACGGAATTGCACCCTTGTTGCAAATGCTCGCGCATCTGTTTTGAACTTTTGACTTAAGATCAGCTCGCGTGAACGCGAGCGCGTGCAACATTATATTTAATATTGAAATTCGAAATGTATTAAAGATGCAAAATGTCAATGTTAATAAGTTTGCAGATGAATGTCAAGGGTTAAAAATAACTGCGTGTTTTTGATTTGTATCTAATTTGTAATTGTTCTTAATTTGTATCTATTTTATTTGTACAGTGAAGTTTAATATAATAGATATAGTTAATTCAAGATGGTTAATCGTAGAATACCTGCCTATTCCAAAATGGTTAAAACTTTTAATTAAATTAACACGCTGTTTATGCAAGTGAATGACATTAAGTATTAAGAACTTGCGCTAACTTTAAATGCAGGCACATCGTTGTAGAAAAATATACATGAAACATACATGTACTCATTGAAAAACACAGGCACTAAACGTAATTGGCATTAAAATTATTATAATTAAGATAAGATTATTTAGCTATTCAAATTGCTAGTTAGCCAGAACCACTATAGGTAAACGGTATATTACTAAAATTATTGTAAATTGCATTTATTTGCCCTTCAAGGCGTTGTACAAGTAAAATAGTAATTACTGTATATTAACATTGCTTAAATTTTAATTTATGTCAATAAAATTGTAAATACGTGAATTAATAATCTCTCATCATTACGGCAATACTTAAACATGGAGGCTTCATCTTGATTAAAGTCATTTTATGTATAGTTGTTAAGTTAAAGGATATGATTTTGTTCAGATTTCACAATAATATTTATACTTATGACCGGCTCAAATGAAGGAAACGTAAATCTGCAGAAGCAGACTTCTTGTAATTACAAGACGTGTCTTGGCGATCATATTCCAAAATAATTTTTAGATAAAAAAAAACATGAGGTGATCTGGCAAAAGTGGCATATCGATATAACAGTCACGCACGAGAAACGATGTTAAATTGTGTTCTCGAATTCCCAATATGAGACAAAGTAAAATACGCTGATTCAAATCTGATTGTATAGGAAATTTGAAAAAATCTCTAAGTCTAAAAAAGTGAAACCGGCCAAGTGCGTGTCAGACCACGCACAACGAAGGGTTCCGTGCCTATTAAAAAGGTCGTATCGTCACAGAAATCTTACGGCATAAGTGCCTTCCTTAAAGAAAAGGACGTAAGCGTCCTTAAGGAAGGCAGTTTTTCAGCCATATCTCGAAAACCTTTGAACGGATCTTGTTCAAATTAATTTTCGGTGAAACAATTTAATAAACCCTATGTCCATGATTTTTTTCATATTTTTAAAATACACCGTTCAAAAATTAGAGGGGGGGGACAGAATGTTAGTGTCTTTCGGGGCGATTATCTCCGACTCTATTCACTTAATCAAGAAAATTGCTGAGAAACTTCATAATTATTTTGAAACACCTATCGATTGATGTGCCACATGTGGACTTACAATGAAAAAAAAAATTCAGTTTTATGTATGGAGTATGGACCACGTAAAAAAATTTTTTTTAGTCATTTTAATTACAAAGTTATGTAGCGGCTAACAAAATACGGTATCCTCAAATTTTTATTCAAATACACTTTATAGGTTTCGAGTAAAATTCCTGTGACATACGGACGGAACAGACGGACATGACAAAACTATAAGGATTCCGTTTTGAATAATTTTTTTTGGAAAAAATGACAGATGTCGGCGCCATATTTAACGTTAACCGGCCTGTAAAGTGTTGATTCAATCCAACCTTAGTCGATATTAGAGTTCACTCTCATTATATGAAACACGTTGTATTCACTAGTAGGGCGCTATAATCAGATGCTGCACTAACTGTAATTGTGTAATGATACTTAAAATTAAATTACGTGTTCACAACACCTGTTAAGGCGCGATTCAACGTCTGCTGGCAAATCCTTGACACATTTTCTCTTGGGATCATCGCAATCCATACGAGGCAGTAACAATGTAACGTGCCAATATACTACTATACGGCATATTGGTCGAACGTGATTACATAGGCGCTAAAATCTTCTTACTAACTTACGTCCCCCTCTTTCATCTTTGTTTACGTGTGCGTGGGAGCGAGATGTCGCATCCAATAGTACATCGTCTGTTGAATGAGCCACATTGATGTTCGCAGAATCTGATACTGGGCTGACAAGATCGCTTGCAACCGTTAGGTATGGTTCACACATGGCGCTGAGCGCTAGAGTATTTATTTTAAAATATGCCGTGGTAAAAATATCGTACTATACTAAATTAGAAGTTGAAAAAGTCAAGGATGGCATATAATAGTCATCTGCATAATTTCGTAATTTTATGATACGTACATTATTTAGGTATTACGAGGGTGAAATAAACCAGTTCATGTTTTAAATAACTAAACAACAATAAAGAAAGGAAACTGATAGCAATATTTTATAAACATAATCTTATTTATTTACCTCTATGAGGTCTCCCGACGTTTCGGATGTGTTGCAACACCCATGGTCACAAGACTACCCCTGCGACCATGACCCGTGACCATTAATATTCCGACACATCCGAAACGTCGGGAGACCTCAGAGAGGTAAATAAATAAGTTAATTTAGTAAAAATAATTCCAGTAAAGGATGGTACGGCAGTGTTTGCTTCGCGCTCGACTTAGCGGGGGTACTGCCGTGCCCCCCGATATGTGAGAATCGTGAAATTTAAATCAATATAATATAATACTTTTTTCATAGAGTTCGGTCAAATCCTACAACATATTGTACGTAGCTATCAAAGCTTGTTATTTATAGAGATGTATAAAAATATTTCTATTACAACGGTACGCTTCGTCCAATGTAAGTCGTACTTTACAGCCACGCCCATACGCCATTGAAATTAAATTAAGCTTAACAGGTGTAGCGAATAAATATTCACCGGAATCGCTTTTTCATATAAAACAAGCCGCATCGTAAAAGTTTGGGTTGACCTCGACAGTTAAATCGATTTTATCTAGACTATAGTCATCATTGACCTAAATTCGAGGTCAATAGAATTAGCTAAGAATCAAAACATTTTTGTACTATTTAACACAGCCTAAGAAGTATATTTTGTTAAAAAATGTGAATTGGTAATTATTTCAGCAATATTTTATCAGTGACATTATCACACTTGATTGTCTAAAGTACTTAACCAAAAAGTTAAATAGTTTGTTGAAATTTTTTCACATTTTGTTGAGCTCAAAAGATTTATTTACATGCTCGTTATTCGTACGTACTTAGATGTCTAAGTAAAATAAAATTATGTGGTATTGGTATGTAGATGTCTGAGTAAAATAAAATTACCTGGTATTTGCGTGTTACGATATTCAGCTGCCCACATAGTGGAAAAAACCTGGTGGTCAATTTGAAAGGTACGTTTTGCATACCAATGTGATTTCAATTGGTTTTTCTGTTAATTATTGAGTAATGCACCAGGAATCGAGAAATCGAGTTAAATTTTTGATCTCGTACGCTAGTATGCGCGTTTTAAATTTTGTTTGTGATTTGATCTTTTCAGTGGTAAAATTAAATAAATATAAATGCAATTCGTTATGGTCTACCACAGTGTCAGTGTCTTTACAATATTTTAGGACAATTGGGTTTCCAAGAGCAAGATACTAAAAAAATAAAGTATATCAAAAGTAAACCGCATATGTTAATAAGTGTTTTGTCATTGTTCTATCTATGGTAACATAAAGTGGTTGACCTTTCCTTAACTAATTTGCGGTCATAAGTTTCTAAAGATTCTTAGGTCATTTTACTCAGGTACCTACTGGTTACGCAAACCCTTAATGCAATGATAATACTTTTCGCATTTAAATAATTTTATAGACACTGCAAGAAATTCAAACGGTTTTATACATTCATAGGCTTGATTAAGCGAATGCTGATGTAATTGATGATGCACCTTTGCCTATTCGTATCCATGAATAATCGGGTGTGGTCCGCTTTGAGTCGTTCTTGACAATATACATTGATGAATGGAATCTGAAACATAGCCCCCTGAGTGCCAGGCTCCGATTGAAAAAATAAAATGGTTCAACCGAATCAAATATAAAAGTAATAGATTTTCATTTGTTTCGTCACGTCTTAATTATTCGAACCGACTTTTTCAAATTAGATTGTTTTAGTTTTATATGATGCCTCAAAAGGTTTAGATTAAACCACTTAAATGCATGAGAACTAACAAAAAAACAGTATGCTAAATAGTTGTAAACATACCTACGATTCAATTTCCATATTAAGCTTTTAGTCGGACCAATAGGAATTGTAAAGTAGATGAATATGATTATATTAAAATGAAAGTATTGCGTACAGGCTATGGTCATTGATGTGTACCTTTTTACAAAAAGGTACACATTAATAACCCTTATGGCGCGACACTGTCCGTCTGTCACAACGTTTAATATCTTAGGAGCGAATTGTAAAGAAGGCAAACTAACGCACAAGTATGAAAAATGATCAAAATAAACATACGTGTTTATTTTTATTAAATTGACTATTAATAATATTAGTTGACCATCAACAAAGCAAAATACAAGTAATACAACAAAAAATAAATAGAAGTACAAAAAACCAATTTACAATAATTACAACTAATTAAACTAAACTTAAAACTAAGTATCAAACAACCCGCCCCGCGTCCCTCCTGGTGCAAAGGTGCCCATTACGCTAGCCGCATTGCCGCGCTGAACAGCTATGGCTAACCTTTGCACCAGAAAGGACCCAGAGCGGGGATCCAGTCCTCTTTCCTGCAGACGACGACCCACTTCAGTAAAAAAGGTTTTGGCCTCTGCGCACCAACACCCAGTCGTCTCCACGGCAAGCGGAACAAATAAGTAACTTGCAAGCACTGAGTACTTGTCCCGCTTCCGCACCGCCGCCAGCTCAGCCGCAGCTCCAGGCGCCCGCATGGTGCGACTAATGTGCGAAGCAGCAAAAGTACTTACACACGTGGCGTCCCAGAGCAGGCTCTTACCTTTGTGCCAGGGCACCAAGGTCAAACCATCCGGCCTTTTACCGTCAGATCGGTTAAGGCCTGGAGGCTCCAGCACACAAGGCACATTCGCCGACACAAGTGCCCTCCGAACAGTTGTCATTTTAATCACTTATATTATGAGGGTGGGGTAAAAACTCATTAATATATTATTCAGTTATGAAAGAGCTGGAGTGGCACATTCTGAAAACCATTTTTTTTCTATAGGGGTTAAATTTTAATTTATGAAGGAAAATGTCGAAAAAAATAACATTCTCTCTCTTCTTATCTCCGATGTTGACGGAAACTTCGGTGCGCGAGGTAGACTAGAGTTTTTAACTTTGTTACTCTAGTACTCTAGTACTAATCTGGAAGAAAATAACATACTACACAGACCCCTGGTAAATAGGGCAAGGACTGGATTACTAGCAATTAGATGTTAAGAATAATGTTTCTATTGGTTAAAAACTTATAAATCACACGTAAAGTAGTTTATAATAGTTTTTGGTGCCCCAAATAAAGGATCATACTTGGGCAAATTTGATTATCCATTCGTAACTTAAATATAACATTTGGCAGGGAGTAACTGAAAGGTAAGAGTTTGACCATGTTAGTTACGTAAGGAACGTAGGAGATACTAAGAGCGCGGGTGTGTGAATTGGTAAACCGCACGCGAGCCGGGCAAATGTCGTCGCGAAATATCAAGCGCTGACCCGTGACCTACGGTGTTTCCCGACTAGTCCAATCGGCCGACAGAACGGTGCAATTGATACAATTTTTGTACCTGTAATATGGAATAAAACCTTTTCATGATCAATCAATGTGTGGATTTTATAGAATAGACAACTGATAGAAAACTAGATTTGTAGACCTAATACGTTATAAGTAGGTAAGTATTATGTATACATAGGTACGTAGTTCATACTAAACCAAACCTCCTGCACTCTTATTTCGTAACTAACACGTTAACTGCGACTTAAGCTATAAAATAAACACAGAGAATTTCCTTGTTATGTGATGACTGTTAACCAATGACCGGTTTGATAAAACACTGAGAAGTTTTAGAAAAGTGTATCCCGCAGACAGAGAAAAAAATTTTTTCTTGGTCTGAGGTAACCGTTCATCTTCATCTTATCAGTAAACGCGGCCATCATCAGGCAAGGTACCTGAACTAACAAACTCACTCTTAATAAGTATTTCTAAACTTTTTCCTTATTATTCAGCTCGATTTTCACTCTTTGGTTAGTTAACCAACTTCACGTCAAACCGACCAGCATTTGCAAAGAACCGCTTTCAATAGGATGTAAAAAAAACCGGCCAAGTGCGTGTCGGACTCGCGCACCGAGGGTTTCGTACAAACATGTAGGTATATAAGTAAATTATTAAAAATATTTTTATTATATGATGTAACCAAAAATTAACGGTTTTCGCAATCTTTCCTTTATCTGTGCTATAAGACGTTGCTTCGTACCAAATTTCAAGATTCTGCGTTCACGGGAAGTAGGTAGTTTGTTTAGAGAACAATATTCCTTTGCTATTCCGCTACAAAACGTGCAGGTCGATCAGCGGAGATCAAATGCAACTAATTGCGTATAAACATGCAAATAATTACAGAAAACCACCACCAATAATGAAAAAACCTCGACACGTGTTTCGCCTCTCTACGAGGCATCATCAGGAGATGCTGGCAGGAGATGTTGCTTGCGCCACGTCCACGTTCATTATTGGTGGTGGTTTTCTGTAATTATTTGCATGTTTATACGCAATTAGTTGCATTTGATCTCCGCTGATCGACCTGCACGTTCTGTAGCGGAATAGCAAAGGAATATTGTTCTCGTAATATATCATGAATTTCCGCAAAGTAACGCCTGATTCAATAAATTAGTTTGTTTAGATTTTGATTCCTGGCCCCGTAGCATGGTTGGCCTTGTCACGCGATAGGTGATAGGATAGAGCGTGTGTCACTGGCTGACACCGTTCGATAGAATGAGACGACGCTGTTATCTTGTCACTTGTCGCGTGATAAGGCCAACCATGCTACGGCTCCTGTAGGTTTTGATTCCCTTGCGAGTTTCAAAAATTTGGGGAAACGGCTGTATCTTTTGATTCCGTTGGCTTAGAAGTTTGATCTTTTTACAGCTCCAAGGGACAGTAGACTTGAGTATTTAATATAAATTTTAGCTTGATACCTCCACGCGTTTCTGAGAAAAAGGGTTTTGACGGACGGACGGACGGACAACAAAGTGATCCTATAAGTATTCCGTTTTTTCCTTTCGAGGTACGGAACCCTAAAAAGGGGTGTAGTCAATAATGACTAGGTATTTCACTGACACTGATATAACATGACATTCAAAAGCATACTTCACCGTCTAAAATCGAAAACCTATTCGTCAGTCGCTCGATCCATTATCTGTTGCAATGTATTGGCAAACTACCCGCCGTTACGTAAATTGAATAAGTTAATTTAAATTGTATTTTAAACCATAAATCAATGAAGATGGTGACAATAATGGGAGCTAATTTAAAATCGGTTTGTGTAACCGGCTTAAGCAGTCACTGTGGGTAGGGCTGATCGGTCACCAGCCCCCCTCTCTCACCCACAATTATACCTTGACACCGCGATGCGTACTAACTAAGCGTAGGTAGATGTCTAGTTTCGTAACGGGTGACCGGCGGGGTGAGCCGCATTTGCGCGTAGCGAATAACAGCCCTGGATTGCATGTGACATAAATTCTAGCAATCGATGTGGAGATATTTTGCGGTTTCGCCATCCGGTCTTTTGTTAATCACACTTTCAAACCGTCTTCTTCGTTTAAAGACTAGACATTGCTTTATGTTCATCTAAAGTGGCTTATTTATATGTAATCAAGGAGTCTATTGAGTTAAACGTATTACATTTGAAACACATTCAGGCAAACGATGAAAATAAAACACATTTCAATACATTAATTCGTGGAGAGGGACCACGAACTTCTGATAGATTTAAGAGTCACCAAGAATTAGTACAAACGTACTTTGGTTTTCATTTTAAAACGACATGCCGTTTATTACGAGAGCCAATCTACGTTTTTATGGAGAGTCGACTTGAGTCGAGTGTGCTGGGGACTCTTACATGTTTTTTTTCTACTTATTCATATTTATCTTTATAATTCCAGGGCGAGCACCTCCCGACACCGCCTCCGATCCCGCCAGCAATCCAGAAAGCCCTCGATTTCCTCAAGACATTACCTCCATCGGAAGCCTCCACCAACCTGCAGCCACGGTACCAAGCCGCACCTTCCAAAAGATTCTGAATGAAGATGGACAATCTCAGCGTAAAACATATTGTTTTCTATTAGGAGCATTAACGTACTGGAGAAGATATTAGCGAATGTGTATCGATGTAGCTGTAGATAAAAATAAGAGTCATTCATACTGGCCAATTGAACTTGTTATGCTAAACAAATACTCTTAGTTAGCCAGAAGTATAGTCTATCCTACGTGCATAAAACGTAGAAGAAGATAAAGAAAACAATTACTTCAATCATAGATGGACTATCTAGGGAATAGTTTTCCTGTGATTACTGTAAACAGTAAAATCTGATAATTGTTTAGCTGAATCTGTTAGTCATACTGATAAGCTTTTACTATGGAACCAACCACAAAATGAAAACTTAGTGAGCTTAGTATCTGAAATGTATGGTTGGTCTTATATTTAAAAAAAAGTTTCTCAGCGCAACCTTGTTAAACCAGTGATAATAAAAAGGTTTTCAAATAGTATCTATAGCATTTCTTAATTTTATGATCACTAACCATTATTATGATTGACATTCGAATTTCGGACTCAAGAGTTAAGCTATATTGATGTCAAAAAAGAATGTAATAAAAACTACACAAACAAAACCTTTAAAACATCCCCGGCACAAAAACAAAGCAAAGAATCATCAGAACAGATATCATTTTAGATTTTAAAAATCTGAGCAATGTGCAATGCAACAATGTCACAGACGACAGGCACATAGTTACACTTGTTAAACTTATAACACCTCTCGGTTGCGTAAAGGGTTACAATAAGAAAGATGCTCACCCAAATAAAAAAAAAACGTTCGAAAGAAAAGTTATGACATCTGCGAAACGTATATAGTTAAATGTTACTTTTCTAAATATAAAAAATTAAGTTACACTTTCAACCATTGTAGAGAATTAAAATATTATTTTATCATCAGGAGCCGTAGCATGGTTGGCCTTATCACGCGACAAGTGACAAGATAAGAGCGTCGTCTCGTTCTATCGAATAGTGTCAGCCAGTGACGCACGCTCTATCCTATCACCTATCGCGTGACAAGGCCAACCATGCTACGGCTCCTGATGTAATAATGCAGTATTTTGTTTCTGATGGTGAGTAAAATATCAGAGCTTTGGAGCCGCGATTCCAGTAGTCTTAATGACAGAAGAGGATGTTTCGATATTGCTTTCTTTCATGTGTCCTGTAAAATAGATCTTGAAAATCAGAAGGGTATTCCTATGATATGTATGTTTCCCGAAATGAGTCATTTGCCAAAGAACTCTTTTGCCGAATTGTTTGTTTTTCAGAAGCCTTTATTTTTTCAGTTTTACCATAAAACTAGCTACCCACGCGGCTTTGCCGGCGTATTGCGAAGAACGAAGTCAAGATAAAATATAACCTATGTACACCCGGAAAGTCCATGCTATATTCAGGCGAAATATTTTTTTTAAATCGGATCTGTGGATCCGGAGATTACCCATTACATACAAACTTACAAATCTACAATCTCTCATACGTTTCCTCTTTATAATATGAGTATAGTGAACCAAATTTAATACGTTCTTACGACACTTTTTTCAAAAAAATTACACTTAGGCCAAATAAAACTTTGGAAAATTACTTATTTCGGGCACACGAAAATTCAAAACATCATTAAGTTCCTGTTCATAATAACGATACGATACTAAACTTATGGTCAGACAGTTCGTACATTTTTTGTGGCTATTGTGGGAAAATAAAATACAATGTTTATAGCCATTATGGATGTTACTTAGTTTGCATTGATTAAGTTATTTAGTAAGATTTAGTTGTACGGTAAGACCAGTAATGTAAATTATGGTTAGACATTAAATAGGATTCTAAGAATAAATCGTCGCAATCAATATATGAATGTAATAAAAATATTTGCGTGTTATTTTTTCCTGAAATCTCTTCCGAACCACTTGTTCACTAATTGTGTCCCGAGAAGAGACGTGGAGGGAAGACCTACATATATACAGGTCTTGCCTCCACCTATATATATATATCTATATATATATATATATATATATATATATATTCCAACGAAAGCAAGTTAATTGGGCCAATCAACTATTTTTTAGGGTTCCGTTTCTCAAAAGGAAAAAACGGAACCCTTATAGGATCACTCGTGCGTCTGTCTGTCCGTCTGTCACAGCTGATTTGGTCCGAAATTACTGGACCGATGTAAATTGGTGACTCAAAGATGGACGCGTAAAGTAAATTAATAAATTCTTAACAAGGGGGCCACTTTTGGGGGGTAAACTAGAAAATTTAAAAAAAAAGTTTCGCAAACTGTATTGTGCGACATATCAAATGATGGGGTTGTTGTAAGCATCTCAGATATTCTTTTTATAATTTTAGCAGAAACAGATTTGAAGTAATTTAGGAAAAAAGACGAAAATTGACCATTCCCCCCTTATCTCCGAAACTACTAGGCTTAAAATTCTGAATAAAATATGGAAAATAGTTCCTTGCCTAAAGATTACAGGAAAACCTTTAA
This sequence comes from Epinotia nisella, assembly GCA_932294315.1. Lineage (NCBI taxonomy): Eukaryota > Metazoa > Arthropoda > Insecta > Lepidoptera > Tortricidae > Epinotia > Epinotia nisella. The sequence continues at coordinate 18,095,331 of OW028681.1, forward strand.
GAAGTTAGAGTATTCAAAGTAACGAGAAAATTCTCAATATTTTTGTGTATTTTACGGAACCATCAACACGCGAGTTGAACTCGCACTTGTGTCCGGTTTTTTGTTGCTCATTACCATGGTTACGTCCTCTGGGTCCCTCTTTACTACTACGATTTTATGGGGCTTAAATCCATTCAACACGTATTTTTGTTATATTGGTAAACCCATTCCATGGTGGGGCAACTCCTACCATGATAGGAACCCAATTTATAGTATTTTTTCTAAGAAACTCTGTCACTGTTGTTTCTTGGCTTACCGGGACAGAATAACAACAAGAAAAAGTTGATTGACCAAATTAGCAATTGTTTTTTGTATCAAGAAATAAGTGCATGTTGTTATTGTTACAAGAAAATACTATGTTTAGTAATAGTATGTTTTCAGTAAGTGACATTATTCCAAAGGTGGCCGCGGCGATTTTGATGATGTCATTACTGATGAGACTGACTCCTTAAAACATATAGCCGAGGTAAAATACGGTTTCGAAAAACATTAATTTATAATAGCGTTTTTTTTGTTTATTTCATTCTAAAACATTATTCTAAGATGCTTTATTCAAGAATCCACCAAACTTTCCACCCGGAAGTAATCCCACCCGGAATAAATTTAAATCTATATAATTATATAGATTTAAATTAAACAGACATTGTCTTTTTTATTTTATTTATATTGAATATTTTAAAACAAATGTAAATGAACCTAAATAAAGATAAAAAAAGTATTAATATTTATCCGGACTTTTTAGGAGCTAATTAAATATTGATTTTTTTGATGTCTGATTTTTTGTTGGATTTTGCCTCTAGGTAACAATTTAATTGATAATATATCCGTTACATTAAAAAAATTAGCTATTATAAATTATTTCCAAATATGTCAATTTTTCCATACAAGTTGTCAGTTCATTGCCTGGACTAATATCTCCCAGCAGTTTTAGAGTCTAGGAGACATGCTTAGGCAGCGCCATCTTTTAGTATGTGGTTAGACACATACTAAAAGATGGCGCTGCTATCCGCAAGTGAAGAATTTGTTCGACGGAATCCCGTAACAATATGCACTAAATTCTTAGGTTCTTCTAGGGTTCTTTGGCAAGTTATTTACACTAATAGGTTTGTTTAAGGAAATAATAAAGTAATTCAGTATATGAAAGATTGTTTTTATACTAATAATGTACGTTTTCAATAATGTGTAAAGGTACTACTTTTTGGACTAGTGGCTTTGTGAGCTGTAGAAATCGCCAGCATGTGATTAAAAAAAATTTCTTTAGAAATTCCAAAAACTAACACACCTGGATTCGATTGCCGTTTAGTAGATAAAAACACGCTCTTTTATATTTGATATATTATCTTCATCTCCCGGAATATATGTTCTAAATAAACTAAAAATAGATATATATACATATATAAAAAGCAAAACTACGGACGATATACGAAAAATTGTTTCAACCGTACCCAGCCTGTCTATGTAGACTGCGCCATATTTTGCTTTACTTTAAAGGATGTTTCAATTCATCATCTAGAAGTGTTAATATTTATCTGTAACCATTCATTTTATGTCAACAGTTATCGTCTTCTGGTTAATGATACTATCATTAATAACCATTCCGATGACATTATCTTCTTCCGATTGCACGAAACAAAACAATGTCCAAATAAAAAACAAATGAAAACCAACACAATTGTAAGGTCATGGATGTAAGTAACACAAAATAGGTAACAAGAGTATTGTATGATATTATAAAGCATAGTTGAAGGCCTACGGAACGTTCCTATCAATTATAGACCAATAAATAAGGAACATGATCTAGGCAATAATTTATCCAACTAGAAAATTTACAAGATAGGAATCCAATTCGGGTTTAAACGTTTTGGTTGTGATTTAGCTGTGGGATGGTTCGTTGATTTCTTTTCCTTTAAGTTCGCGACTTACAATGTAAAAGACATCAACGAGATTCGGGACCTTGAAATTATATTCAAATTATAATCATACTAGCTGACGCTGACCGGGCGGCTTCGCCCACGTATTGCAAAGATCACGGGCAAACCCGCGGGATAAAACATAGCCTGTTTTCATCGGGAAAGTCCATTTCAAACAAGGTGAAAGATTTTGGAAATCGGATGAGTAGTTTCGGATATTACCCATTACATACGAACTTACAAAACTACAATTTCACAGAATTTTTCTCTTCATAATATTATATATAATATTAGTAGGTATAGACTAGCTGTCACATTACAAAGAACGCCAATTTCACGAGCGAAGTTCGGAGGTAAAATATAGTCATTTAATACATATCCATCTCGAAGGTCCATTATACGAAATTAAATTAAATGATTTAGTTTGCGAGAACATATGTACACAGGTGTTAAATTTTACATGAATGCATATTTCACTACATATTTCACTACAATATGGCATGCAAAAACTAATAAAAAGATATACAAACATCAAAAACTCCAATTATCAAAATATATGCGGATAAAACCAACTTTCACAAATCTACAAGCTTACCTCCAAATATTACAATACAATACAATACAAATACTCTTTATTGCACACCTCACACAAACAAAGCAGTTACATAGAGAAACAATACAATAACATGTAGGTAACATGTGTGTACAATAATATTAGTGTAGATGAGGTACCTAAAGACTTAGCTTTCCGGTGCATTAGATCCTGAGCTCAAATTACGCTATTACACAGTACAAACTATTGTCATAAACACGTATTGGCACATAAACATAATGTCAAAATAGCCTAACGTCAAAATACTTAAGTCCCAAAAGACCCTAAAACCAAAACGACGGTATCTTGATTATGCACTACTCCCGTGACCAACTAATGTCATAAAGGTTGAAGCTTATGACAAACTAATCCCATACTACACTAGTCCTAAAACAAAACATTCTCCAAAAAATAGTCTCAAAACACGCTAGTTTGAAAACACCCTAAATTTTTTGCTCCAGACTCCTGGCTGGCCTCCTTAGGGTATTTTGGGACTAGAGTGATTTCACATGATTGTTTTTTGAGAATGGTATATTTCAAGACTAGTATATTATGGGAATAGCTCGTTTTGAACTTCAACTTTTATGACATTAACTGATCTCGGTAGTAATACATAATAGAGATCAGTTCGTTTTGGTTTTAAGATTTTAGGGTCTTTTGGGACTTAAGTATTTTGACGTTAGGTTATTTTGAAATTATGTTTATTTCCCAATACGTGTTTATTGACAATAGTTTGTACTGTGTAATAGTGTAATTTGAGCTTAGGATCTAATGCACCGGAAAGGTCTCAATTGTTAGTTAGGTATATATTTAAGTATGAGGGTGTGCTAAGATGTGTTTTCATATATTTGATACCTCACATGCTTGACAACTAGGTGTTAAATATGTGAAAACACATATTCACCACCAGCAACCACCAGGTTTTCAAAATAATCTTGTAAAATTAAAACTTAAATTAAAACTTTATTTACTAGAGTATACGCGATCTTTGCGAGCGCTTACCATAGAGCTGTAATGATTCAATTATGATAATGAGTAAGAAACAAATTGATTCATCGTGACGTTTACCTTGCATAAAAAATATATATTTGTGGACAATCTTACACAAATCGACCAAGTCCCAAACTAAGCAAAGCGTGTACTATGGATACTAAACGACGATGAATACTTTAATACATAGAAAACATCCATGACTCAGGAATAAATATTGGTGCTCGTCACACAAATAAATGCCCTTACCGGGATTCGAACCCAGGACCTCTAGCTTCGTAGGCAGCGTCACTACCAAGTAGGCTAAGCCAGTCGTCATTGGTTTTAATGTCGTTTCTAATCGTTAATCCGTGGTTAAATCGTCAAAAATAAATAATAAATAAATATCGTGGTACAATTCACACCAATTGATCTAGTCCCAAACTAGGCAAAGCCTGTACTATGGGTACTAAGTCAACGGATAAACATACTTATATAGATAAATACATACTTAAATAGATATTAAACATCCAAGACTCGAGAACAAACATTCGTATTCATCATACAAATATCTGCCCCGACCGGGGATCGAACCCGGGACCTTAAGCTTTATAGTCAGGTTCTCTAACCACTAGGCTATTCGGTCGTCATCCCTTATTCGGAGTTCATCCCTTGTTGAAATAAAGATTTATCATACAATAAATATCACGGTCATATGATTATTTTACTAAGGATGAAATATTTTAATACTTCCTGGTCTGATAGATATGAGACTGATACACATTAATGGCGATGTTTGAATGCGGAACGATGATAATAGGTCCTCGGTAAACTTAAAGTTCAACGTTATTGTCCAGTCATTTTATTGACAAATAGTATGAAAAAAAAACAAATTTAGAAATAATTTATAATAGTTGATTTTTTCTGTGTGCCGGATACATCACCTAGGTAATTACCTATAGGCAAAATCCAATAAAGTTAGTAAGTAAGTTTGTAAGGAGCTACGATGTAAACTACTTCCACGCAGATGGAGTCGCGGGCAGAGGCTAGTGATATATCATATATGTTAAGTGGATATACTGTACTTTTTAAAAATATAAACAACAATCACATACGAAGAATGTCATTGTGATCCCAGAACCCTCCTCAATTACCTATCAGATGCATAATTAATCAATGGATTTCGTATTTGTGAAATTAGTATCCTATATCATTGTTTACAAAATGAATGCCTAAAGTAATGATATCCGCTTGAGATCTGTTAAATATTCGTAGCCGGGAGGCATGCCTACCTTTGTGAATGATTGGCAAACTGAGGTATGCACGTCTTGTGTGAATTATTAAGAGGAAACGCCGAGAAATCTGATGGTATGGAAAGTATGACAAGTTCCTGTCGGCGCCATATTTAACGTTGATCGTAAGTTATTTCAAATTGCCCTTATAGTGTAGAAAATATTATTTTAAAAGTTGTTAAAAAGTTTAAACTGGTACAGATTTCTTTTATTTTATAGAAATCTGAAAAAAAGTATCTCGATAATATTATTTGTGAGTGTCCGTGTTTTTTATTTAATTATTGTATCATACGCTATTGCGATGCAAAATTTAACGGTTTGAAAATAAATCATCATCATCATCATACACAAGCAAAATACGTCGACTCCTGGACATAGTCCACCCCCAAAGTGTGCCTAAATTACCGGTCCTTTTTTTTTTTTTTTTGTTTAGTGGGGGAAAATGCGTTACGCATACCACCCGGGTGCAGGGGGTGACCCGAGTGGTTATGTGGGACTCCCGTATAAGCTGATGAGACTCACGGTATACCCACTAAAAACCCCCCCACTTGCCGCCTCGCCGCCATGTGGCGAGGTCACGGGAACGCTTGCGCACACATCCGCGACCCCGCCGGCGGCAGCCACCCACAAGCGGCTCCCGAAGGCCCTCCACGAGAGGCACGCCAGATGTTTTGGCGCGCCTGCCTCCTCCATCTCCACACGTTCAGTAGCGGACCCCCCTGAGTCCGCTACGAGGAGATCATGGGTGCGGGAAATTCCAGCACCCGGTGGCGGATCAGGTATGTGGTTCCGCCACCGACCACGCCTCGGCCGCAGAGGATAGGGAAAGCGGCGCACCGTAATACCGGCATTCCTCTTCCTCTGCGGCCCCACCAATGCCGCTTCCGCGGAACGGCCCCGCCAAGTTCGCAGGGGGTAGGGAGAGTGGCGCACCGTTATACCAACACGCCTTTCCCCCTGCGATTCCGCCTCGGCCGCAGAAGATAAGGAGGTACTCCTTTTCTGCTGCGGTCCCTGCCCAACGCATCCTAAGCGGGCAAAGCACAGCCCGCTAGGAGCGCTCTCCTCAGGCCAGCCAGCAGGCCCCACACAGGCCGGCCCTGGGTGCCTCTTAGCTTCGCCGTGGGTTGCAGTCCACGGTTACTAAGCCCCCCCGCCCCGACAAGGCGGGCACCCTCGAGGGGGTAAATTACCGGTCCTGCGCCAACCGCTTGCAGCGGCCTCCCGCGACCTTTAATCTGTGCAATGTGCCCCGCCCACTGCCACTTAGGTTTATAAATAAATAGGTTAGTCAAATTAGTTCGGAGGTGTTGAATTAATTAATGTACACTTATGAAGAGTATTTAAAATAGTTCAATGTTGAAGGAAACAGCCGGGAGTACATGATCAAAATGTACCTAGTTGTGTGGGCAGCATGATAGTGTTTCCTCTTAAATACTTCTAATTTAGAGGAATTGGTCGGCATTTCCGTCAATTCCTCTTCCCAATGGCTTATAATAGTCTTAAAAGTTGAATGTTATAGAGAAACGGTAGCCAATAGGCATAAAATAATAAAGACAAAGGTTAAACAACAGAGTTTAGTATTCAATTTAAACTAAACAATAATTGAATGCTTGGTTGAAATGTTAACCAGCAATTTATTTGTTACATAACGTGTTTAGTAATCAAAAATCATAAACAATGTGAGTTATTATGAATACATCCATCGCTTCCTATCTGTACAACTCTGTCTCTTCGTGTGTTATTTTTTTACGTCAGACCAGTTTAAACTTTAAAGTGAAAATTTGTAGAGAGACAGATTCAGCCCCGGAGATGAAGATGATTCTATGATTATCGTGATTTTATTAGACTTATTTCAGAAGATTTACACTATAACTTGGACAAAATAACAGCATTTTTATAACCCTGTCACGATGTAGTGTGGTTGTAATTGGACACATTAACTGGTTAATTAAAAATAAAATAAATAAATATCGTGGGACAATTCACACCAATTGATCTAGTCCCTAGATCAGTACTATGGATACTAGACAACGGACAAACATACTTATATAGATAAATACATACTTAAATAGATATTAAACATCCAAGACTCGAGAACAAACATTCGTATTCATCATACAAATGTCTGCCCTGACCGGGGATCGAACCCGGGACTTCAAGCTTCATAGTCAGGTTCTCTAACCACTAGGCTATTCGGTCGTCGCGGCTAATTAGTCGATATGACAAGTGTATCACTGTTAATTGTCCCTAAAAACTATTTGTCCCTAAATGTTGCTAGTTAGGGAGAGAAAGCGCTAGAGGTTCGTGAAGTCATACGACGACGGATAGCCATTTGACATAGTATTAATAAATCCTTATTATAATTCATGAAATGTATAATAATAAGTCGACTTAGGGGCAGCTCCAACAGCATTCTGGGGGTGATTGCGGGCCGATATGATAGTCCAATCTTGGCTCACTGGATAGGTATGACAAAGAGCTTACTATCATATAGGAAATAAGTTAGATTTATTAAGTATTATTAGTTACTAACACTAGTCTTAAGTCTTCACTAACAAAATATGGATGTGATATCTGAAATAAAGATTTAAAAAAAAATTAAAAAAAAAAAAAATTATAACAATGGTTAATGTTTTACTAACTATTCATATTTTACAACTTATAGCCGAACGGTAAGACGACGGTCTGAAGGTCGGGAGTTTGGAGCCGCCATTACATTTAATATTAACAGTAGCCTACACCTGAAAATCGATCTAATCCCAATAAGGTCTAGTTTACCTCTAGGTTAGAAGGTCAGATCGCAGTCGTTTTCATAAATACCTAATGCCTACGCCAAATATTAGGTGCCCAAGCGGATCCAGGGTTCCCCTTAGGATATAACCGGCAAAAACACTATTACTGGAAGTAGTAGTAGGTATAACACTTCCTTTGTAAATTTCTTACAATAAGTGTTATTCATGACTCTCTGCAAGTATGAAACAGACAATGAAACTGCATGTACATCGATTATGAGTGACAGGATGGGTAAAGTTCAACTTAAATGTTACGACATTTAAAACTAATACTACGTCTAAATGATTTTGTTAACTCAATCTTTAAATTATATTTTGATGAAAATATATCAACGACAATGTGAACATTTTTTATACTAAACACTAATTTCAAAAACAGTTCCTCCAATAGTTACAAATAGTTCGCAGTTTCTTTTTCTCTTTTAGTTTTTTATAATGGATTATATATACAATTTAACCTATATTTTACGAATGTAACAAGACAACCATCTCAAGCGCTTTTTCTAGTTTTAAAACTAATTACATTTATTCTACTTTCAATAAGTTCCTATTCTTTTTTTTTTCTTACATTAATCATAATCAAAGCAACTGTTTCAGGTTGGATTCGCCACCACGTTCTTTCAATGTTAACCGCGAGATCTCGAACACCAAAAACTGATGTGTATATTAAGCGGCTAAAGTTACTAAACATTGTATAGCAATAAATTATCGCTATTCTACTGTTTACAAAAAGACGAGTTTGAGTCACATACGCTGAGGATATACGACGTTCATAGTGAGGTGTTGCGCATCGGGCGGGCGTTGGACGATCATAACGTTCACCAAAAACGCTCAGAAAGACCAGCATATGTTTATTCTTAAATGACGCAGAATGGATACAGATCGCGGTCAAGAAATACTGGGGACTAAATGTCAGGTGAGTTGAGATGGGCTGTGAATGGCACAGCAACTTTGAAGCGCTCGCGCCGGCTTGCAGTGGTAGTCCAATTTCACGTGTTCCATCGCTCATATAAAAGCGGAGGTTGCGATCTGAAAAATCATTCCCGCCTCACACATCCTCCGAGGACCACCGAAAACACATTCCAAAAAACAAAAATGAAAACGGTGAGTCAATTCAGCCAACATTTATTACTTTATATCGATGCGTTAATTGAAAGTAATCACAATATAGCGTTATCATTTTCCCCGTAAATTATGATATTGAAATAATAAATATACTCGTTCATTGTTAAGATCAATTTATATTCTTTATTTTTTTTACGTTTACATGCAAATTAATACTTATTAAAAAATAATGCTGTCTGCGTGATGGGCACCCTGCCTAAGGGCATAGTTTTGATACGTTTCTTTAATTGTTTATTTCTAATTTTAATTTAAGTAGTTTTATTCCCAAGCGTATGTTTTAAATTTTTGATGATTAAATGATTTAATTATTTACTTTAATAAGAAATAATATAATTTTATATAAGATTTCATGACATAATCATGATAACACAATTTTAAGAATTTAATTATACCGGAATTTGAATTTGGTTAAGAAAAAACTGAATGGACTAGTATGAAAAATTTGGGGGTGTATTTCTTAAAAAAAACCTTTTTTAGTGGCATCATAAAATTGTAGTCATATTATCTCACATTAAAACATATAAAAAACCGCCATCGTCGGGTTCGGTATTTATTAACAGCTTTAATATGAATGAATCCCAATACAAATTTACTTAATTAACGTAACAATAATTAAACGAAAGTTACTTACTCTTGAAATTGCCTAATCATATTTACGTATATACCTGTTACAGATGAGTCTTTAATGTACGAAAATTAAATTACAAATGAAAAGCATGATAAATATCTCATGTTTGACGTATAAATCAAAACTAATCATTTAAAAATATTTTTATGTCATGTGTGTTTATAATGAGGTAGCCTATATATGTTTCAACTTGTTCTCGTGGCCCTCCACACGAGGAACAATGCCCGATGGCACGATACGCCGTCCTTTGTAACATTGTATAACAACTACAATACTATCGCGGTACGTTTTTCCCACCGCATTGATTTTTCACTATCAGTCGTACTTACTAAATTTTAAAAACATTTTGCTGGTCGACATCTTTAGATGTTTAGAAAAAAAGATGATTTAGTCTCCAGGATAGCTCTGATCTTTTTGATATGTCAAAGTAGCTTTGTAATAAAAATGTGCAACTTGCAACGTTTAATATATTTTGCAAAATGGTCCCTTCTTGCTGTGTTGACCTGTTGGTCAAAAGTGGTTCATTCGCGATACATCTTTATTTAGACGACTTCTATCTAAGTGTCAGTTCTTCATACGGTTGGTTATAATAAATGGTGTAATGCACTTTACCTATACACGCAAACCTAAAATGTATCATACTATGGTATCATAATACAAAATGTGTCTTCAATACAACTTATGAAGGGACAACAGCTACTTCATGCACGCAATACTATTGTTCTGTCATTCAACTAAGTATGATCTAAGTTTTTTCTTAATGTAATTTCACTTTTCATTGTTCGATTTGCCACTTCCGTACTTAATCAAGTCATCACCAGCTCGCTGTTGACACTTTTAATGTTGCCCTTTGTTATAAATTTATAACCGATTTCAAAATACACAGTAATGTAAGGTAAACGCCCTAGTTCTCGACGTTGCACTAGCGTACTTCATGTCAAAGCAATATGGGTTAAATTGGAACTACTTAAGAGGATTTTTAGGGTCCGTACCTCAAAAGGAAAAAAACAGAACCCTTATAGGATCACTCCTGTTTCTGTCTGTCCGTCTGTCACAGCCGATTTGCTCCGAAACTACTGGACTGATTGAGTTGAAATTTGGTATACATATATAAATTGGTGACCCAAAGATGGAGGCGTAAAGTTAATTAATGAATTTTGAACAAGGGGACCTCTTTTGGGGGGTAAACTGGAAAATTAAAAAAAAAAGTTTCGCAAACTGTATTGTGTGACCGATCAAATGAAAGAGGTTGTTGTAAGCATCTCAGATATTTTTTTTTATAATTTTAGTAAAAAAAGATTTGAAGTAATTTAGGAAAAAAGACGAATTTTGACTATTCCCCCCTTATCTCCGAAACTACTACTAGGCTTAAAATTCTGAAAAACATATGGAAAATAGTTCCTTGCCTAAAGATTACAGGAAAACCTATAAGAAGTTTGAGTATTCAAAGTAACGGGAAAATTCTCAATATTTTACGGAACCCTCTCCACGCGAGTTGAACTCGCACTTGTCCGGTTTTTTTCATTCGAATTTAAGCCATGTCACTTTCACATAAAGTGTCCATGCCATACACTAGTGCAGCTTCGAGGACTAGGACGTTTACCTTGGGCATTTTGATTACCTTCGTATCCTACTTTAGCAATGAAAAAATAAGTCTACTTATACAAAACTCTCTTGGAGTTCGTGCGTTATTTATTATCCTTTTAAATATAATTCCGATCGAATGTAACAAAATGTGACCACACAAACTACGTCTAATCTCGACAAAAGTTATCTGTGAAACAATAGAAATATGCACATAAACAGCTATTTTATCCATTTTTCAGTTCATCGCCCTGTCCGCCCTCTTAGCAGTGGCTTGCGCAGCCCCGCAGTTCCAGCCACAGAATTCATATGCTCAAATACCTATCGTCAGACAATCCCAGGAAGTCAACTTCGACGGCTCATACCAGTACAGGTAATTTCCACGAGCAATATTCAATCTTCCGAATCGTGATGTGTGCTAAAAAAACAAACAAGCTGCAAGTTATTAACAATATGAGTAGAGTTTATTCGAACCCCCTATTTCATCCCCTGAAGGTTTCCTGGATAAAAACTATCCTATGTTCTTCCGTGGGGCTCAGACTATCTCTATACCAAATGTCATCCAAATCGGTTCAGCGGTTGGGTGTGAATTAAATAGGTAACAGACAGACATACAGACAGACACACTTTCGCAATTATAATATCCGCGTAGGACTCGTTAATTGCCTACATTTGACAATTTAAAAAAAACTCGCGTATTCAATAATCGTCATATCAATTAGAGTTTTGGTCAAGTGCGAGTCAGATTTTAGTTTTCCCATACATTTTGAGACCCAGCGCCTGATGAAGGCAACGAGCAAAAATATTCGGTCGCCATACAAAGTTTCATCCCCTTTTTCGTCCCTAAAAGGGATGAAATTTGACATAAATTATAGCCTATGTCCTATTCTGATATATATAGGAAAGATTCATATAAATTCGTCCCGGTAGTTTTTGAGATTAAGTGGAACGTACATCCATCCATTCTTACATCCAAACTTTCACGTTTATTACGTTAGTAGGATAATATGATTTGACCGTAGATTGACCGTAAGTGGATATTACAAATGTTCGCACTTTTATCAACGCGTTATAATAGTTAATTAGATGGTCAGGTCAAATATAGTTAAAAAGAGAAAAATATTGGCTCAAAAAAATAGATTACTAATCCTTAGCCATTGAATCTGGAGATAAAAACCTAAAAAATTGAAGGATTATTTATGCAGGCACAACTTATTAGATACTCATATTTTGTGACTACCTATAATAAAACTCGCCTAGATTGATTATCTTGGTATTTAAAATTGATCACTGAACAAGAGGTTATACCATAAAAGCTAAAGACTTACTTCATGGCTTTGTACAATTAATGGCCACGAGTCGCTATAGTGAAGTTCTTAAAAGCAACGAACTTTCAACTTATAGCGTTCCTAACTTCTCGCAATCATATTTCTTCTACGTGTAATTTCTTCTTAATGTCAGTGAGATACCGAACATAAAAGGTAAAGTTTATGTTTCACCGAACTATTAAGTATACCTAGAGCAGTGAGTATGTGTACTATTTCTAACACTTAATGGTAGACATAAGTATAAATAAGGTATGTAAATGGGTGAGATTTGCATCGTTGTGAACGGATTCAGGTCAACATAATATGGCAACATTTCATATTCAGCCTATTTTTGAATTCTAAACACTTACTAAGTGAGTAAGTAAATCCCTTTTATTCATGAGTGGAGGCCTGTGCCCAGCAGTGGGACGTATATAGGCTGAGGATGAGGTAAATCTATTATGAGTGCCAAATATGTTTCTTATAATAGAAAAAAAACGGATTGAGAAGTAAAACACATCTAAAAAAGTTTGTATGTACTAATTAAATAAAAAGGCAGGCTTAACATTTTCATGTTTAGTTACCTTTATGAGTAATTTTATATGAATGTTATAACTGTTTTGATAATAAAGGTGCTGTTATTATCTGAACATTGTATTTGAAACTACAAACAAAATAGCAACAAAATGCAAAATTGTAAGCGTGCTTTAATTGATCTATTTAAATGGTAAGTACCTATTTATAAACTTAAAAAAAATGCTTAGATAATACGTATTAATAGCGTATATCAATCGATAGGATGTATCAATTTAACGTACCAGTATGAATGGCTTGCATTGTTTCGGAAATTATTAGGATTCCCGAAATGTATTTTTCATCTTCGTCAATTTATTTTGTCCTCTGAAGGTAATTCGTTACGACAGATTTGCCACGGTGCGATCATATCGGAATTCCGTCGGTGTCAAGAACATTAAATGCGAGGTTTTGTTGGTGTCATCTGCAACATACGCCCAGCCCATTTTACGCAATGGCCCAGGCGCAAAATTTATTGGTGATTCACCTGGTTACAAAACCGTATTAAGCTATAGGAAAACCTGATGACAACCAGGTCCATATACATAATGAAGTTGCGTCAAGGCGTGGCGGTTGCATTGATGGGGCCAAAAGTTATTAGTTGAAATGAAATGTAAATTTAGTTAATGGAATCTGGAGCCTATTTTGTTGAGATGTGTTTGACCTTTCAAACTTAACTTAATTTGAGTTCTTTTTAGACATTCACTTCTTCTAGGTGAAACATTTTGTTTATTATGAAACAGAGGCGCATAAATTAAAGATAAACTAAGCCTGCCATTTCGTGAATATTCCTTTCATCCTTTTATTCAGCACCGCTCAACATGTCCAAAATTGCAATTTTAAAGTGGAATACAATTTTAAACGAAGTTGTAAATGAAATATTTTCGGAACGCGATTGTTTCTTATTGATAAAACTAGTCATAAAACAGTTAGGACACGAAAATCACCTAATATAATATATATATTGAATGGCAAAGTGAAACAAAAGGCGCTCAAGATGTGTAATTTGACAGTTGCTTGCGGAGCGATTGCACGACCCGAAAACGATGGATACGCTAATATCGTTAACTGATGGATGCTTCTCTTTCATATTCTCAATTGCGGCTTGTGGGCATGACGAGGACAGAACATCGCTGTCGGTAGAATGTAGGCTTTGCACTGTCATTAGATTTGCTCTTTACAGGCGCGTGGTGGCGCCCTGGGTGTTACTGCCTTCCGAGATTAAAATGACTCAACCGACCGGAGTTCCTTACTAAGTACATTTTTTGTGAACAGTTTACTCCGAGCCCATCCCTCTTTTAGTATAGCGTTTCCTATCCCTTCAACTGTAGCTTCTATAACTTATTCAGTTAACAAGATTAATAACATTTCAATACATTACGCTACTAAGAGATACATCCAAACATATGTATATTGAAAAACTTCTCATAGTTTCTGGCTGTTTTAATATTCATTATTATAAGAAGTAGGTGTAGGTACGCATCAAGTTTCAAAACTTCCACATCAAACTTTGGCTAAGATTCGGTGTTATTATTTATTAGACGCCATAAACGTCCATTTTTTGATAGCCATAAGACCGCTGGACATTTATTGTACACGATAACTAAGTTTTTAATTTTTATATAATTATTTCAATTAGTGGAGACTTGGAGGGTATACTCGTTTCCTTTTTTTGTAGCTATGAGACCGGTAACGGCATCGCAGCGCAAGAGCAAGGGTACCTGAAGAACGCGGGGGTTAAGGACGCGGAGGCCCAAGTCGCTCAGGGCTCTTTCAGCTACACCTCGCCCGAGGGCATCCCCATCACCATCACTTACATCGCCGACGAGAATGGTAAGGCTTCAACCACTTGATATAGAGGATGATTCAGAGACGAGAGTAGGAGCAACCCTACATATACAGTAAAGGTTAATGGATCGTTCCCCATCGTAATTAAGTTTTTTTGTTACATTTTGTTAAATAGAAGTTTCATTCTCAAATCATGGTCACCCTACAAAACAAAAAAAATACCTTTAATCTTACCAATGCCGGTCTGAATGAATAGCTTATAATCTACTGAATCCATAGGGTTTATCTTTCTCACGTCTCCTGAATTACCCTGTATTATTTTAAAAATATAAATTTCATTAGTTATCCTAATCCCAATAAGCTCTGGTATCTTAGGTAAGCGGTAAACCTTGGTAGTCGCTACCGCAAAAACTAGTACCTACGTTAATTATTGTGACTAGGCAGCAAGCGAACCCAATGCTTCTGCAGAATGCAACCGGTGGTGTAACGCCAAGATGAGGAAGTAGAACGTACAGAATCAGCAGACTCACTCGGGTCACTTTACAAACAAAAACGTTATCTGAATTACTTTAAAAACAAAGTTTAAACCGACTTTAATTCAGTACTTTGCCAAGACACATAGGTACATGAAAATTTCCACATTCCCTTTCCAATTTACCACATGGACTGCTTTTCGAGAGCAAATGCGTTGATTATTATTACAGAAAAAATCCAAGTCGCTATTTTGACATTTCTTTAGTTGCTACTTCAACTTAATCATGTCAGAATCTTTGATGTATTTTACATCCTTGAGAAATTCCATAAGTCATCTGTGGTCTTCATCATCAGTTCCACTTCACCAAAATTGTGATTTTCGAGGGTAAATAAATACACGTGATATAATAGAAAATACCGACACCACTACACGCGCGCCTATAAAATTTGAGGGTTGCCCTCAATTTCCCTGGGATCCCATCATCAGATTCTGACTTGGTGATAATGAGTTCACCTCAGGAGTACACTCTTTCGAATAAAAAAAGAATTTTGAAAATCGGTCCACAATTGACGGAGAAACCGGTGACCGTACATAAAAAAATACGTATAGTAGAATATATAACCTCCTCCTTTTTTAAAGTCGGTTAAAAATGCACTTCCCCTTTATCAATGGAATAAGATGTTTTCTCGTATATTGATTTTGGCTTCCGTAATTTTTATATGTCAGCAATCTGTGTTATATTTGTAGGTAGGTATAGGCTGTAGTTGTATTAATAAAATGATAGACAAGTTATTAACGATAGTAGACTTGACATTTGCACCTTCATCGTTTATATCACTGTCCTAATTTAAACTCATTCGCGTACCATCGTGGTTTGTATAGAATTGGCAGGCAAATTGACAGTGATTGAACTCCACTAAACATCTAACCAGACACGATGCAAAATGAAACTGACTAGCCAAAACGGGTCACTAATGTACAAGAAATTTTGCGTTAAGGTGTTACCTCACATAGAACGCATGTTCAAAGACATTATCAAATACAAAGAAGATTTAACTGCTGTAAAGACATTACTGATCACATTAATTCACATGCAAAGAACATAGTTGATTGGGTGTTGAGAAAACAGCGTATATTGAAGTTTTGCTATTTTATTACTCGTTTAATGTTTAAGACTAACATTTATCTAAGCGATGCCTTACAGTTGGCATCATTTTAGTTTAGTTACATATAAAATCAAACAAAACTCTAAAAATATTAAGTTGTGTAAATACTTGGGACGTTAAGAGTCCGTCATTTAATTTAATGTTTAGGTAAAATGATATGATTCATTAATGATATTATAGCCGCTGCTATTGTATAATTTCGACATCGGTTATGAAACTTATGAACTTAAACAATCAAGTTTATGTCAAGGTTTTTGTATCGTTAGGGATCATTTAAGTATTGCTTTATTGTGTTGAGTGTTTTTATTATTAAATTTTCTATAGACACACTGCGTTAAATTCGAATAAAAATGTTTTAAAATAGGGTACGTTTGTCTAAAAAGGATTATCGTATGAGTAACTATCAAAGATCTTATGAAACTCACTCACGGCATGCCTATCCTGCCAATCAGGACCAATGCGCGAGATCAATACAAACCATTGTAGACGTTTTATGGAATAGATCGCCGAGTTTTTTACGCCGGTTCTTCTCGAGGCAGAGGTTTTCTTTCCGAACCGGTGGTAGTTTATTGACATTCATAGGTGCATGTTATATGCCTAAATTGAAGAATAAAAAATCACTTTGACTTTGATCACCGGATGAAATTAGTATTATAATTTTAAATCGTTCTTCATTGCTTATAAATAATTAAAAGTTTTACTTATCTACGCATTCTATTTAATTTTCAACATGGATTACACTTGAATGTTTGAATTTGAATTTGACTTGTTTATTTATGATTCTCGATGTTTGTCGCCAGGTTTCCGCGCCGAGGGTGCCCATTTGCCCACCCCCCCTCCGATCCCGGAAGCCATTGCCCGCTCTCTCCAGCTCATCGCTTCCCAGCCCCAGCAGCAGCAGCAGTTCCAGCAGCAACCCTTCTCGCAGGGCTTCAGAGGCTAACCGACCGCGCAACCCGATACTCAGACACACATGTACCTAGCTCATACTCAGTAAATGTAATCTATATGTAGGTATTGTTACTGTGATTTATTTTTTATACGAAATCTGTATTAAAATACGTAAACAATACATGTTTTTTTATTTCGAACATTTTTAGAAATTACTTTTTTCCAGTTTGACGCATTTTGCATTTTCTATACCAAAAGAACACGTATTTTGTCTCGGCAAATACAATTGTAAGAAATAATCATAAAGGCCACAAGTTTAGCGACCTCACAAACTCCTTCAACATACTTAGGAAATAACTTATTTTACAGTACACATGGTGTTACTTTTCCGCACTAGTGCGAAAATGAGCACTTTCCGTGCATATGTTGAAACTTTAAAGAGCCATATGTACTGTAAAACGTTGTACGATACATGTGCGAATAGGTAATTCGCAACTCGTGTCGATTTAAAACACTCCCCTCGGTCGTGTTTTAATTTATCGCCACTCGTTGCGAATTTCCTATTTTCTGCACTTGTATCGTAAATAACTATTACGAATTTCTATTTGAGTAAGGTTAGCAACACACCCGATTAAAATCTTATTATTTACATTAATATACAATTCATTAAACTAAAACATAATTTGATTTGACATAATAATTAATTTCATTTAATGTAAATAATAAATAATTGATTCAATTGTGTATAAATAATTAATTTCATTTAACATACATTATACTATAGGTACATAAAAACGATTAAAATGTATATTGGGAGTTGACATGATGCCCACACAAACAATATAGCATAGGTAGCTCGCATATTATAAATTACTTATTCTAGCTCAAGCTTTTGCATAAGTCTTACCTATATTTACTTGTGAAGTTAACCAGTATGGCTGCAATAAAAAGACAATAAGGTCATAGTTAGAACTATTCTAATTCAAGCGGTAAAATATATTATTCCACTGTGCTGCTAAATGTAAATGGCTAAATAAGAAACACCAGGCTAGTCCTCTGGACTGGGTACTCACGAAACGTTTTGAACGCGCGTTAGGTAGATCCAACTGTCATTTTTCCACATAAAAATTGACGTTTAGTTTAGATCTACCTGTCGCGCGTACAATGCGTTACGTGGTCGACCAGCAGTATAACAGAAGCTCACGGCAGACAAACTTGACGTTGGTAATGAACAACACATCACAGATAAATGTTCCGTTGGACGAATTTTGGTACGGAACATTAAAAAGATCGATGGGAGATGATCTTTTTGTTTCCCATCAACATTCTCCTCTAGAAGAAAGAAGACTATGCTGAGAAATTGGATATTGCATGACTTTCAAAAAAGTACCCATGATAATACGCCATGGCATTGCGCGCATTTCCAGGACAGGTAGCCGATAATAACATTCGTATGTACTTAACTCCTTATTTGCATTTAATAAATGTCTACATAAAACGTTAATAAACGCCCCTTTAGGCCGATGGTATAGAGGAGTGAAGGTAATGGGCACTAGTTTGTCGAAAGCGACTACCAACTGATCTTCTAACCCACAGGGAAAACTGGACGTTATTGGGGATAAACTGGTTTTCTGACGATGTTTTCCTTCACCGAAAAACCATTGTTTAATATCAAATTATATTTTCATACGAGTATATAAGTTTTTTGAAAAAACCTTTACTAACCTAACCTAACATAATGCCAGTTAAGGCTTAAAGCTAAAATGATTGTATCTACTTCTGGCATGATTTAAAACAATTTATGACCTGCATACGATAATTAAGAGTCTAGAAAGATATTTGCGGAACATTAAAGCATCGATATTCTATTTGAGTAAAGGAAAAATAGAACCTCTATGACCCAAACGTAAAAATTACAAAATCTAAGAGCAGAGATTTCTAAAATTAGCCCGATAATGGACAGCAGCTGATATAAATATCCATAACGCCACTCAAAACGATAGGTGAAGAGACCTTCCTTTTTCCGCATCCAGCGTAAAGGTCGCGAGAGTCCGCTGGACTCTTTGGGGGAGGCCTTTGTTTAGCAGTGGACATCTTCCGGCTCATATGATGAAACATTTGCTCCTTAATAGAAATGTCGTATTAAACGAATCTTAATTTTATGAAAACTCTTTTTTGCCCATTATAATTATAAAAGTAAACACTAGGACTCCCAATTCTAATACATGGATATGACATAGGTTCTCATGTTTGCGCCTTTCATTGTTAATATTTAATTATCAGTATGGCATATCAAGTACCATTTAATTGATACCCTGGGCCATTGTATCTTGGCATCTACGATCTAGGAATAATCTCAACTACTATAAACAAACCTGCTATTTCTCACAATGTTTCAACACTTCGCGGGCCGTATCTCACGCCTGCCCTCGGGAAATTGTCTAGTTGATATTTTGGCATCTATTTGTCTTCACAAATTACTGGAATTTAGAATGTTGACGCAAATCGCGTTTATAGTGAAGAAGTACAACATGTTATTACGGTGGTTACAATATAGATAGATAAATCATTTATTTGGCATTTTGCAACATTCAACAAACAAATAAAAAAATAAACACAAAAAAAGAAGTAGAGAGCAGGGATCGGAACCGGTTTTTTCAAAAGTCCCCGAAGTAGTCTAATATTTTGAATTATTTTAGGCTCTTAATGTAGGACTCTATCATGTATTTAGGTAACATTTTCGTATTATTAGACAGCCTGATCAAAAATTATATTATAAACCAAAGAACGAAATTGAACGAAATAAAACCGGTATTTTTGTATGGTGAGAATATCGGTATCCGATCCCTGGTAGAGAGAAAAAAAGGTAAAAGAACAAGTAAAAACAATTGTGTTACGAAAAAGATTAAATATAAATTAAATTACAGACATACTGTGCGTTGCAACTTGCAACAATGCCAAAAAGGTACTAGCTCAGTTTTGCTTTACTCGCGTGAGCACTGATATTCTGTTAGTAGGTACCCCAGGTCACGATGCAGATGAAATATTAAAAGAATAATAATAATAAATAAATAAACCTTGAAAATAATATTGAATAAATAAAATAGGTCTGTGTGATAGTAAAAATTACAAAATATGAGAGTAATTATGTGTCGACATGGAGTGTATACATTCTGAAAACGTGTGGTGAGATGTGTGATGTCCCTTAGAAGCACGCCTATATTACAAAATCTATTATTACAAAATATAAGATCCTAGAGATCGACACTGGCCTAATACATGACACTTTCTTTGAGGTGAAGGCACTGAGTATCCTGAATCAAACGATCAAACATCCGAATGCCTATTGGTATGTTTAACGTACTTAAATAAGTTTCCTTAAAAATGACATTCTTGGTGCAAGCTTTTATTGCCAACTTTATTTTTTTGGTCGGTCAACTACTTACTGAGCGATTCTAATGGGCCAAAACTCGTTTATTTTGTGTACCTAATCAGTTCCTATGGGCACTTTCCATTTTCACCGTCAAACCAGCTTTATGGTACACTCAGCGTAATATACTTTGTACCAACCAAAGTAGTCAAATAGTTCGGTACACCATATATTTAGTATGGTGTACCTACCGATCTATTTGGCCACTTTGACTGCTACAGAGTATTTGACGCTGACTGTACTATAATATTGTATTGTAATAAAACTTCAACTCAATTGGACTGCAGTGTAAGTTGTCAAATTTGACTTGCACGATTTGACCTAAATAAACATGAGTTCCTTTGGCCACCCTCCGTCTCCATCATCAAACTAGACCATCACCATAATATTGTAGGTATTGTCACAGATCAAAGAATACAAGTGTCATACAATTTCAACTCGATTTTACTTTGAGAACTTGGTCATATTTGACTTGCATGATTTGATCCGAATAAACCTACTACTATAGGTATATACTACTACCACTTTTTTTTTTTATAAAAAAGCGAAACTCAACTCCCAACCCAGTCCAGGCGGGACACCAGACCTTATTGAAACTAGGCCGTGTCAAATAGGTGAGCTACTTGACTAGGACCAACGGCCTAATGTATCTACAAAATCACGAAAACACCCACCATACACATATTAATACCGACCCACGATGTCATATTGCTAAACGTAGACAAAAGATGCGATTAAGCGCAAGCAATCGTTTCTTTATACCAAGTAGGTGGTTAAAAATTTAATTTAATAAAAAAATATAATATGGACCTTGGCAACTCCAGGAGCGTCACGTACTGCTTGAGCCCGGTGGAGCGCAAATATTTAGATGGTATTTAATTTGTATAATCTTAATAAGCGCCATCTTCTTATTACTGGCTGTACTAGTGAATGCCAGGTCGACGCCGCAGAATGAGCGGGTTTAATTCTGCGAGAGATCAATGCCGTTTCTATCAACTTCGCAAGATGGCGTAACCTCCGCGCTACACTGGAAAATGTAACGACATCAAACTCCACCCTTAAACCGTAACTCTAGCTGTCCTAACCTAGGTTTTTTACATTATTCTGAATCATCTTGTTACCATCAAGCCAACTCTATAAACGCACAATTTGTTGTCTTATCGGGTGGTTTTCAGTCGTGCCCTTACTGCGCTGATATATATATGTAGGTACCGGTATATATCAGCGCCTTCACGGAGATGTATATATAAAAGAAGATATTCCTAGAAATTACATTTTCTAACACAGTAAATGATCATCATTCTAATGCAAATGTAGCAATATTTTTCAATGTACCTATTAGAAGAAAAATCCCGTAATTAAAGCCCGAGTTCTATTTTTTATTGTAAACTATATTTTTTTAATACCGTGTCGGTGGCAAATAAGCGTCGGCTATCAGCTTTATGGTTAGCGATCCGTAGCCTATGGACGCTCGGAACTCCAGGGACGTCACACGCGCATCTCCGACCCTTTAAAAAAGTATACTCGTACAATCCTATCTTGATGAACCCATACTGTAGTCCCTTTGGAAAATCTCGGCATCCCGAGCTAATTCCACAACCGGAGCATTTGACGTACTTTAACATATATATACACTATGAATGCAATAGGTACCTATTCTATGTATAAATTTACGTTATATTAAGCTTAAGGATGTTTGACATTTGGATATTAATTATTTTTGGAAATTACCTTAAATACTTACCATACTTACATACATATAAGATGGTTATCTCTTCGATTTCATTTTCACTTTCCATTGTCACTTACATAACTCATCAATGTAATATAATTACAATAATTAATGTTTAAGATAAGGACCGTACCGCCCGCTGGTACGTCTGTCATCGGCGCAATCAGTCGTGTAAGTCATACGTAAGTGGGTCAATGAACTTTAATACTTACATTGTTACCTAGGGATCAATTTGAATTGGCTTCTTTTCTATTTATTTTTATGGTGCCATTTGAACCAGTTTTTGGAGTGGAACAAATGTTTGTATCGGAGCAACTACAATTAAAGAACATAAATACCTAAAAAATTTAGACAAAGATTGACCTCGCTGGCGGCAGTTACAAACTTACAAAAGTTACAAAGTTTAGGGCATCAGCTGACGTGATTTCCTCCGCGACAGAACCAGCTGACGCGTTCATTTATTTATAATAGCATATAAACTGTTGGTGAGTCCGCTGGATGCGGATAGCGCAAGACCGGTCACTTTCGCACTCTTTGGGGGAGGCCTATGTCCAGCAGTGAACGTCTTTCAGCTGATATATGATGATGATGATGATAAACTGTCATCTGAAAAAATTTCAGTTAAGGGAAAATGACTGAAAAAAAAATCTTTACATGTTCGTGTGACCAGACAATTTTTTCATCTTTATGTTCGATACACAATCATTTGATGATAAAATGAATCGGGGGAACTGGCAATTTTTTTTACGTACGTACCGACGGAGCCGCAGCTGACGTCCAAGGGGCTTCATGATACAACATTCTGAACCTTCTCACAAGTTATCGCACTTGGGTTGATTGGTCACGAAAATCTGCTAGTTCGCGGGCTCCTTGTTGCCTTTTTATATAATTACCTTTTTTGACTCTTCTTCTAATTTTAAAATAGCTAGTCAGATTAACTTTGTAAAAAGACTAGAAGAAGTAAAATTACATGGCTTTTTCCTAATTGTTATCATTTTAGCATTTTCATTCGTCCCACTCCTTGTTATTTTTTGTACTAACTACTTACATCATAGGTACATATGAACGTTATTATTTATTAAATTATAAAATGGAGATTTATGAAATAAACACTATATGGCGGACTCGTACACATGAAAAAAACACAAAAAGTAAATCTTTCGCAAGTCGATTGGAAAACAATCAAACGTCAAAGTAGGTCATCTTATCATCTAATACTTAATCTATGACACTTTACTATTCTTCCAATCATTGGGACTGACCTATGACAGTCATTACATCACCTGTCACATTTAGTAATGGACGACAACGTGTGAAATGACAGTTACATTGTTAGTAACACGGTTTTCATTTCATTCATTAAATGACACGTTTTATTCTTAGTCCAATCAAAACAGTCTAGGTACAGCAAAAAATGTATTGAAGTGTTGCAGCTGCAATATTTTTTAAACGAGAAAGTAGTGAGTAGTCAAGAACCTATTAGGTAGTTCATTAATTTGATACCAATTAGAATATTCTGTGGGTATAAAATTGGGAATCGATTTATACACTAACTTACTGCCCCAGCGGCTCCGCCCTAGTAATATAAAGAACGCAAGCGAATCCGCGAGTTAAAATATAGCCTTCGCGAAGGTCCATCTACTACACTGGTAATAGAATTTAAAAATCGGATGAGAAGTTCCGGATATGAGCCCCTACTCTTTATATTATTAGTAAGATTACGTAACCTATTGTTTAATAACTCGTATCGTAAAAAGAAGATTTTTCTTTTACCGCAACTGGTTACGAACCTCCGGTTTCGAACGCGGCCGAAGGGATAAAACCTCAATCAGACGACCCAATTGGGTATTTATTTATTTCTTGGAAAACCAACAGCTCACAAAACACGTTAACATCAGATATAAAAACAGAAGGCCAATTATAGGTTCCCACTGATAAAAATGTAATAGAAATTAACATCACTACAGACAATTATAATAAGTATTGAAGACAAGACAAGAAGACAAAAAGGTAAGGGCAACCTCACTTGAAGAATTTGCGCGAAAAAATATGCCTAATGGGTATTTATGTTAAACAATTCAATATCATGTTCTCTCGAGATTCCGTTCGCGAGTTCTGTCCGCGTGAATAAGGAAGCTCCTACGTCTGTAATTTGAGGATGCAAAGGTAACATAAATAGGGGGATAGTACCTTTTAACACTGTTAGGAGTATTGAACATGATACTATCAAACAGTTCTGGACAATCAATGCTGCCATTAACAATTTTTGAGATAGATTATAATAATGTCAGCAATTTCACGACGCTCAGACAAAGGCAGGAGATGGTGTCTTTTGCATACACTAATAATCATCATTATCATCATCATATCAGCCCAAAGACGTCCACTGCTGAACATAGGCCTCCCCCAAAGAGTGCCACAATGACCGGTCCCGCGCCACCCGCATCCAGCGGACTCCAGCGACCTTTACCAGGTCATCAGTCCACCTTGTGGGGTAGGCCTACCCACGCTGCGCCTTCCAGTACGTGGTCGCCACTCAAGAACCTTTCCGCCCCAATGGCCATCGGTTCTACGTGCAATGTGCCCCGCCCACTGCCACTTAAGTTTAGCGATTCGGAGGGCTACCTTGGTTCTGCTGCGGATAGCCTCATTTCTGATGCGATCACGCAGAGATACTTCCAGCATAGCCCTCTCCATTGCCCCTTGGGTGACTTTGAGCCTTCTTATGAGGCCCATAGTAAGCGACCACGTTTCCGTGCCATATGTCATCACTGGCAACACACACTGGTCAAATACTCTCGTCTTGAGACACTGCGGAATATAATAATAATAGTTTTTAGAAAATGGTTGTCTGTAAAGTCGGTTTACAGACGATAATTTTACGTGATAACGTCATAAGAAAACATTGATGAAAAATTGCATAACACGTATTTACTCATTTATCGTTATACTCCTGTGAAGTTTCGAATATTTCAATGTCATTTATTTCAGGCTTTTGGACCCATATGTGTTAGTTACAAAATAAATTATTAAATACTACTCTTACATTACAGAATAATAGAATGGTCGATAAAATCTTGTTTCCCCATACAAATTTTGTACCCCCATTTCACCCCCTTAGAGGGTGAATTTTGTAAAATCCTTTCTTTGTGCACTCTTGACCTTACAAGGAACCTACGTGCCAAATTTGGAATCTCTAGAACCAGTGGTTTGGGCTGTGTGTTGATATGTCAGTCAACGGAACGAGACAATGAGTCACACTTTTTCGTGCGTACAGCCGTTCATCGATTTCTAAGACGTTATCACGTCAAAAATATGAAAAATATCCAAGATGATTTTTATTTCAGTAACTCATAGATTGAAAACTGTTCTCCAGACGGACGGACTCTGCTCTCAGCGAACTGTAGCGAAGATCGAAACATAGATTATTAATCATATAACTCGGGGCCTCCAGAAGATCTGTATAAGTTAACACCTGATGATGACCTGGCGCTATCACACTATCCTGGCTCCGGACCCTGAATGTAGATTTCTATTTTTTATTGTATGAAACGTTTATGTATACACGCCATACGATTAAATAAATAGTTTAAAAATCATCATTTTATATATTATAAACGTCCGTCAACTCGTGCCTTGGCAACACACCTGCATTTCAGTTTTTAATCAAGCGCGCTGCCATTTAGTAAAAAAATACAGTTTGTTGTGTCGTGTTAAAATATTGCACGATTTATTATTTTCCAAAATTTACATATCGTGAATATATTGTATGCATTATTGAAAAAAATACGCAAATTTTGTGAGTACTTTTAGTTAAATTAGGTATTTTATCTGTTTAACATCCAATTATAGGTAAATTCAATATGTCCTGTTATTTTAAATGTATGTAGGTATTTTTGCGAGACTTAATTGAACTGAAGTAAAATCCCCCTAATAATGGGCCCCTAACTAAAAGTACGTCAATAATGTTTGAATAAAGAACAGATTTATAAATATACAGGCTTATAGTGATCGCTGATGTCTACTCTTAAGTAGCCTTACATAAAAAAAAACAGTGAAATCATTACTTGTCTAATTGCGAGTGGCTAGTAAAATGTAATAAACTTAAATATAATATCTAACTGCTAATTTAGACGTTAGACATATAAAAGTGCGAGTCGGACTCGCCCACCGAGGGATCCGTACCTACATCTCACGTTAACCTAAAATCTCACGATCTCCGTGTATTCGTTATTTTAATTGGAAAAAACTATACTAGCGTTGCTGTTATCCAACGCCAGGGGAATGCTTATTTGCTGGCGGCGTTATTTGGCCATGTTACATGATTGTCGTGCCTGGCCCCCAAACCTCCCGCCACGTCCTGGCAACCCTGTCAGTGTCCAATTATGTAAAACACTGCAATCGGCATTTTTAAAGCAATAATCAGATGGAAAATAATTTAGACGATGCATAATAAAATTATAAAGACAAGAAAAACCTGGCATACAAGCATTATAATAATAAATTTCACGCTCAGATTCAGTTCGTGATCGCACGTTTATCGCCATTTGCAACTGTAGAGGTCAGCAATATAGGTACCTATAAAAATAATAGTTGTTTTTTTTATAATTTTACACGAAATAATCCTCTTTGGGAGGCGTCTTCATTTAAAATTCTATTAAGTATCCTATATTATTAAACGAGCAAAATTTGTATAAATATAATACATATATTTGCAATCACGTTCTCGGAAACGGCTCTAACGATTTCGATGAAATTTGGAATATAGGGGTTTACGGGGGCGAGAAATCAATCTAGCTAGGTGTCATGTCTGGGAAAATTCGCTTTCTCTGTATTTTCACCCGAGCAGAGCTCGGTCGCCCAGGGACTATCTATTATAATCTACACTGAATAAGACGAAATTAGTACCTAACTTCGTGAATTTGAGTAATATTTGAATGAATCATTAAGGAAGGGGGCGTCCCTATAACTTATCGTGGTGAATCTAGATCCCTTTGGCAGCTGTCATCTCTAGGGATGTTACGGAGGCGGTTTTACCGGAGCCGGAGCCGGATCCGGAGTTTAATTTTTCTTATTTAACGGAGTCAGATCCGGAGCCGGAGGCGAAGTCGGATACCGAAGCCGAGCCGGAGCCGAGTACCGAGTGAAGTGGAAAATGTATTGAAGGGCAAGTTTAACTGGACAAGTCAAAACTTGTAGGCGTGATCCGCGTTGCCGCTGCAAATGCAATACCTTCAGCTCAGGTGTAACTTCGTTAAAAAATTAACGGAGGCGGAGGCGGATTCGAAGGTGTAAAACCAAACAGAAGTTCCGTCTTAACGGATGCGGAGGCGAAGCTCCGTAACATCACTAGTCATCTCCGTACAATTTATCACCTTAAAATGTTAAATTGTACTGAGCTATCAAGTTTTGTCGCAATACATAAGATATCGCTTCTCTTTCATGCTTGCATTCGTTTTCAGTGTTTCACGAGGACATACCCAAAGTTCTAAGGGTCGTTCCCATCTTGCAACCTATCCAACCCAGGTTCAACAATATACGCAACCAGGAGGTAATCACGTAACGTTCCGAACGCGCGTCTGACAGTTAAATCTCAATCTAACTGTCATGTTTCCATATAAAATTGACGTTTAAATCTTACAGACGTTCGTAAGAAAACTTACGTGATCGACCCACTGGGTTGGATAGGTTGGAAGATGGGAAGGACTCAGTTCTATGGCCTAAATTTGTTGCTGGACCCATAAAGGTAGTACCTATGTAAATTGCATTTGTGGCTTATGATTTTTATGATCAGAACATTATGTAGGAACCTAGACTGGGAAATAATTGTACTTTGTATGATATCCTTCAATGTGAATAATATTAGCAGTAACCCTTTAATTCTCTTAAAAAGCAAAAACAGTCCAATTTATTATGGAATAGTTACTTTCTTAGTTACCATATATCGAGTATCAAGATTAGGACATCATACTATTTTAGACGTTTGACACATTTGAAAATGATATTTTTGTTGTGACAAAAATGCTATATAAAAGAAGGGTTCATCTTGTATTGCTTACAAGAAGGAAGCCTATTTTAGGTCCAAATTTTGGACATGCCGGGTACCTCACTTCTTAAAAATATCGCATAGGGCTCCAGGTCGTGCCTGAACGTTAATTATATTGTACAAAGCTACGGACAATATCTAGTTGGTAATACCTTATTTGCCCGAAGGCAGTTATGCCTTCGAACGAGGTCAGTTTAAAGATATAATCGCACTGCAAACGGTAGTCATCATCACACAAAACAAGTGACTACTGGTAATTCAACGTTTAACGCATCTTAAGATGTAAGTATTATTTTCGTACCTGTTTTATTTCATTCTTACCGCACAAACACTTGTTGTTATAAAACCTAAAAAAGAAATATAAAAATGAGAGCACGATATTTTAACGAACAAATCTTAAAAAAAGCAGATCCTCAAATCGGATATAAATATTTTTTAAGTCGCATTTTTTCACTTCTTACTTAATTTTAATAAGTTTCACGTACACATTATCGGCGCGCGTAAAATTGAAACAAAGCACATACAAATCAATTCGAAATGGGTACCGTATACATATGGAATCCACCCCTGTAATTATTTGCAGTGCAGTCTTAAGGTGAGTTTATGGTATAAAACCGTCTGTTTCAGATGCATTTACCAACATTACTTCTATTTTTAATTAATATATCATTATTTCTCACGGCCCCGACTTCCAAAGACGACGCAGAAGCAAAAATAGTAAAGTACGAAAACACATACAATGGCAGCGGAAATTATCATTTTAGGTGGGTATTTGTTGTTCAAATAGTGTATAACCATATTTTTTTCGCAGATTGATGCTTTAAAAATATATCGAGACGTCCACTAATAATAGCTAGAAAACTCCATAAGGTATATAAAGAAATAATGCTTGCTTGCTTGCAAAATCTTGCGAGGATGTTCAGACTACCCAGAGCTGATGGGTCTGGTGGTGCGTCTGCTATTCCCCTCACTGCCTAGGGTAAATTTTCGCCCGCGTAACCGGCTACAGCTAGCTGCTCCAGAGGCGCGCACTCAGGGGCGTAGCTAGGATTTTGTTAAGGTGGGGGCAGGCGTATTAGACAAACCAAGAATCCAAGAATATATCTAAGGTAAATGCTGCATGAGCAATGGGACTGCGTCTTCTAGGGGCAGCTGCCTCCCCCCCTGCCCGTACCTCGCTACGCCCATGCGCGCACTACATCACGCAAAAACTCTCCTGTCGTTAGAGCTCTACACAATATCCTTAACGTGCTTCTTGCATCAGCACCGGATGTGGATATCTTTGGAAGTAGTTAGGGAATTGTGTATCGTGAATGCTTAAGGCGATGGGTAGATGTAATTCTTCTGTCATATATTAAAATGTATCTATCTAAGTTGTAATTCATAGTGATTTAGTTTTTAAATGTAATGCTGTGTAATTATTTTAAACTAGCTTCCGCCCGCGACTTCGTCCGCGTAGACTCGGGATAAAAACTATCCTATATTTTAATCCAGTCCATAAACTATCTTCGTGCAAAGTTTCATCCAAATCGGTTCAGCCGTTTAAGCGTGATTGAGTAACAAACGTCCAAACATCTAAACATTTAACTGTCGCATTTATAATATTAGTAAGATAAATGAATAAAAATATATAAATAAATGAATATTTCAATATTCAGTAGGTAGGTACATTTAATTTATTTATGAACGTATGTACAGTGCCTATTCCAAGAAAACATTCAAGGGTCTAATTTACTGCTCATCAAGGACCTTTTTAAACTAAGCTAACGGCGTTTTTAAAATAGTTTTATAACTTTAATGGTCTCATTCATAAACGTTTAACAAACCTATTGTAGCTAAAACGCCGTTAAAATTAGTTTGTATTTTCTGCCATTTTCACATTTGTGTTCATCAGGGAAAAAACACATTTATTTATCAGAGGCAGTTCAAATTTAATGAATAAGTGCGTAAGTAATTCCATTAACATGTTGCAGTTATGAAACATCAAATGGCATACAGAGAGAGGAGACCGGTACGTTAGTTAATGCCGTGCAACCTGACGCACACATAGAAGTACGGGGTTCTGTGTCTTACTTAGACCCAAATGGTGACTTGGTTTCTCTGAGATATGCTGCTGACGACAAAGGCTACCGTATCTTGCCAACTGACGACTTTTATTTAAAACCTCAAGTTGAGGTAAGTAATTTGTAATAAATCAATATTCGGGCGGCTCAGTGCCTCTTGTATGCTGACGACTTGAAGCTAGTATACGGAGTGGAGCAAAGAGCCGATTGTGAGACGTTGCAAAGGGACATCGACTCAGTGTTGCGGTGGAGTGTGGACAACAAGCTGCTTTTTAATCTAGCTAAGTGTTGTGTCTGCACTTTTAGCCGCTCTCACACTTCAATACATGCGCAATATAAGCTAGGGACTGACTGTATCAATCGAGTCTTCTCTGTTAAGGATCTGGGCGTAGTTTTCGATACGCGGCTTAATTTTCACGAGCACATTTCTTCTCTCGCTACGAGCTGCTATCGAAGACTGGGTTTTGTAATCCGAAACCTACGTGATTTTTGTGACCCGGTAGCAATAAAGATTGTGTACAACTCATTAGTCAGGAGTAAGTTGGAGTCTTCGTCGGTCGTGTGGCATCCCCATGAATCGACTTATACCCTTCTTCTTGAGAAGGTACAAAAAGCGTTTTTACGGTTTCTGTATAAGAAAGTACATGGGTACTACCCGTATCTGTACCCAACTAAATATCTTCTGGGCACTCTCGGGTACAACTCTCTGGAGGTCAGACGAAACAATCATTTAATGATCTCAGCATGTCGTGTCTTGCGTGGGGAGGCTGACTGTCCCGAACTGGTGGAGCGTCTTGTGAGACTGATTGTCCCGGATGTCCCTCGGATAGCCCTCAGAGCACGGCGACGCGAGCTGTTAGCGGTGCCGCCGGCGCGCACTGTGTCGTGCAGGAACTCCCCTCTGCCTCGCGCTCTCTCCCAGCTGAATGCGCTGCTGGCATCGACACCGGAATGCGACTTGTTTGCGTGGCGATGGGTGGCTGTGTCTAGTGAATGCTTGAGATTTTGTGAGGCGATAGATGATAGGTGCTCCACTGTTCCTATTTAATTTATTTGTTACTTGTTATTGTTTTATGTATATTTTAAATTGTTAGTCTAAGTTTCGTGATGCATTGGTGTACACTGTAATGTCATGTAAACGTCCTTATCAATAAATAAATATTAAACCGAACGCGCTTC
Source organism: Epinotia nisella (assembly GCA_932294315.1). Classification (NCBI taxonomy): domain Eukaryota; kingdom Metazoa; phylum Arthropoda; class Insecta; order Lepidoptera; family Tortricidae; genus Epinotia; species Epinotia nisella. Next base: position 18,126,915 of record OW028681.1, read on the forward strand.
CAAATGTCAGGTACAATGATGTAATATAAAAAGAGGTAGATAGGTTATACGCGCTCGAATATAGGTTATGGTACATTAAAATTGAGTCAATTGGCACAGTTTGCCTCAGTTTCGCGTCGTCAATGGAAACGTTCGCTGTCAGATTTGGTGGCCATTTTTAAACACGGAATTTCGTATAGACAACATATCTACCTCTTTTTTATATTACATCATTGGTCAGGTACGTAAATTACAACAAAATAAGACGGTATTATGATTACTAAAGATTCATTATAAATAGATAAATGGCCAATATCTTAATGAAAACTACATCAAATTTTGTTACAAATTACGTGAATACGTTGCATGCAAGTTTATTTTCAGATTGGTTTTACTCCACCTACCTTTACAATTATTAATTTAACTAAACTACAATATCAAAAGCCAGTGTTGTGGGTAGTTAAGAATTGCATGCTGTACCCACATTGGTATTTAATAAATCAGTTGTTGTTTTGCATCTACGTGTTTCACTTGGTATATTACATGGTGGCAGCGGTGCTCAGTTATTATCAGCTGGAAGTTCGTTATAAGTGATAATTCACTCATACTTAAACATCATATTAAGTCGTATTTTGGGGGAAGGATAGGATTATAGTAAATTGTTAAATAATAATAATACCGACATAATAATGTGTGGTATTACATATGTCTTCATCTTATTGATTAGTTACGTAACCTTGCTATTTTAGAATAGTTCCAGGTTTCATATATTATTCAAATATGTTACTTGTTATTGTTAGCGATTGCTTTTGGGGGAGATGTTGTGGGTAGTTAAGAATTGCATGCTGTACCCACATTGGTATTTAATAAATCAGTTGTTGTTTTGCATCTACGTGTTTCACTTGGTATATTACAGCCAGCAACGTATACTGTACTTTTTTGGACACATCGCGCGTCGTCCGAGTAGTCTCGAATACAGCATGTTGACGGGAAAGGTCATCATGTAGACGAGCTCGTGGCAGACCGCCAGCCAAATGGAATGATCAAATCACAAAGCTCACCATACTACGAGAACACCATGCGCTGCATGCAGCGAGCCATCTGCACTACACTCACTGACAGAGACATAGCGATCACGATCCTCAGCATTGAGGGACCGACTGAATGAATGACAATTACAAAATGACACCCTATTTTACCAACTTAACAATTGTCACCTGACAATTGTAATTCACTGTACTGATAAAAACTTTTGTTGCTTGTTGTCTCAGAGAATGGCAAATTGTCAGCTGACATTAGGGAAGGTATAAATAGGTAATGAAGATAATGAAGTTGATGTCGTGTTTAAAAAACTCCAGTGTAAGAAGTTTTGGGTACGAGATTTAAGTCATTTGTGAAATCGAAACTCAATTTTCAAAACATTGTTTGTTTTGTTTCAGGCAGCAGTATCCCCGTTAATCGTGGCAACTTTGTTAGGCGGCGGTGGCTAAAACATCTAATTTGTATATATTATAAGTAACCTCAACAAGATGAGACTTATGATAAATAAAAAACATCTGAAATATATTGAAATACTTCATTTGCATATTTAAATGTATAAAAGCCAGGGATTCACTAGGAGACAAACGCTCCGGTCCCGCCATCCGTGTCGCCAGTGATTGAACAAAATCTCACCAATAGCTGTTCTACATTTTTGGGGTTCCGTAGTCAAAATGGCAAAAACGGAACCCTTATAGTTTCGTCTTGTCCGTCTGTCCGTCTGTCCGTCTGTCCGTATGTCACAGGCATTTTACTCGAAAACTATAAGGTGTATTTGAATAAAATTTTGAGGTGTATTTTGCTAGCCGCTGCTACATTGTTCTGTAATGAAATAACTAATTTTTTTTTTTAAACTTATGACTCCATACATAAAACAGCAAGTCAAAAAAAACATTGTAAGTCCACTCCACTTGTGGCACATTAATCGATAGGCCTTTCAAAATAAATATAAGGTTTCTCAATTTTTGAACGGTGTATTTAAAAAATATGAATAAAATAATAAAACATAGGGCGTATTAAATTCTTTCACCGAAAATTATTCTGAACAATATCGGTTCAAAGGTGTTCGAGATATTGCTGAAAACTGCCTACCCTATAGAAAAGAGTGTAAGTGCCGTAAGATTTATGTGAAGATATTTTTAATAGGCACGGAACCCTTCGTTTTGCTAGGTCCGACATGCACTTGGTCGGTTTTTTTAATATAATTTAAAATATTCGTATAGATTCGATAGTCAACTGGTATTTTTATTTCCTCAAAATATATCAATCAATCAATCAATCAATCAATCAAGCAACACCAAACCACAGACCGCACAGACTACTAAAGAGGATAGGTACTATGTGCAGAAACATAGAAACGTCAAATGTTATTTACAATGAAAACTTTTGGATTAGCTATTCTGACGTCGCTTACTGAAGACAAAATAGCGGTCGGCGTTTTCGGTCACGTAACATAAAGATAATAAAAGTACGATTTTATTTTCAAAGTAAAAATAGATGTCATGTTTTTATAACAAAATAAGATTACTATACAAGTATCAAACTATAGGTAATAATCATTTAAAAAACGCGTAAATGAAAGGAATGTCTATAGTCATACTTTAATGTTTTAAAAGTTTTAATTTAAATTTGGGCTTCATCTGGACTGTTGATACTTTGATTAAAGATTAGTGCAAGTTCATAAATTTGCTGCAATTGCGAGTAACTTTTGTATGTCGCACTAATTACTAATCAATGATAATATGTAAACAGGCCCTTATGCTAAAGCCTTAGGGTTCTCAGTTTAAATGTTTATTTTGTATTTAAGTTCCTTTCCGCAGACCCGCGTTAACGTACATATCAATTTATATGCAAATCTGTAGTTTAACACTCATCCCACTCCGTCCTACTCATGTATTTTATGCCTACTTAAATAATAATGTGAAATATAAAAAGGACTAGTATGAAAATCAAAGGGCAGATGTGAGTGTATCTGGGAAGCAAAGTGGTGTTTCTTGTTTTAGCCATATTTACACAGTGAGTGCACATTTATTTATTTATTAAAAACATGTTATCATGACATTACAGAAAAACCAATGCGTCATGGATCGAGACTAAACAAGACTAAAACACATATAATTACATTAATACAGTTGATTGCCTGTTCACCACACACATACATCCATCGCCACGCAAGTAAGTCACACTCCGGTGCTGATGCCAAGAGACACAGTGCGCGTTGCCGGCACCGCTATTAAATAATCGCGTCGCCGTCGCCGTGCCCTGAGGGTTATCCTGGGGACATTCGGAGTATACAGTCGCACGAGGCGACTCAATAGATCAGGACAATTTGATTCACCGCGTTTGATCCGAGACGCAGTCACCAACTACCAACAAATTATAATTACGCCTTACCTCCAACGAATTATAACCTAAGGTTCCTAACAGGTATCTGGTGGGATACATATGTAAGAATAATTATTATTTTACCTTCTGCGATAGTAAATACCTAAACTCTTACTGAAATTGAATATTGAGCCAGAACATGATGCTTTGTTTGCCCACTTACTCGTATTTATTTAATTTTAAAAGGGAAAAATTTTGTTTTCCTTCTAAACATCTTGCGAAAAACATTGATTGATTACAAAATAATGTCACGTTATTATTTATAAATCAGGTTATTAGTAATGAATAAATCTAAGTATTAGGTAGGTACCTATACAAAGTTTAAAATTATAAATTGATTGTTTAGTTTAGTTTTAGTTTTAATTATTTTTGGGGCTCTTACTAACAATCAGCGTCACGGCCTCCGTGACAATGACAACATACCTTTTTTGATCCTATATATTTTTTCCTAACTTTGTGTGCTAAATAGATAAATTCTTAGCTATTCGTATTCCATTCTTATTCTTAAATCAATAACATTATTTATATATATTTTTTGTTACTAAGCAATTTGAGTCCGTTAAACGTGTGTTCAAGTTCGCTTTTATAAGCTCAATTCCGGGTTCGATCCCCGGTCGGGGCAGATTTTTGTATGATGAATACGAATGTTTGTTCTCGAGTCTTGGATGTTTAATATCTATTTAAGTATGTGTTTATCTATATAAGTATGTTTATCCGTTGTTTAGTACCCATAGTAGTGTTTACACAGATTGGAGTTACGGCTGCACATAAGGCAAGGGAAATTGTTTAGGATGTGTGTAGGCGCCCCCTCTGTTTCAAGGCAGAGTCAGCACTGCCTTGTGCCACGCAGTTGCATGTGCTTATTTAGGCAACATCATGATAATGTGTGAGAGCGCGTCACAATGATATTCCATAGAAATTTAATTAAATTGTGAGCTGCAAAATATCCACCCTGAGCTTCAATTCGGTTCATCTCTTCCACACCTGAATTACGCTGACAATTGTTGCTAGCTCTCGTTCTGACACTTTAGCTCCCCTCACTTTTTGCAATATTGATTGCAATATGATTGAGATTGGAATTAGAAAGGACCGATAAAAATACACCTCCTGCTGGTCAATTGGTACGTTTTAGGTAAATCTAAATATCTAACAGTCATTAAAAAAAACGGTCTAACGGTTTTCGAAAATTTGCGCCCTCTGATATTAGTTAACACGTTTCAGATGGACCCTACATTGCTGCTAATATGGGGTGGTATGATGGTGGCTTTAGCAGCTCCTCGGGAACAAGATGCTCATTCGAAAATAATAGAAGATGATAACTTCAATGATGGAAGTGGTAATTATCACTTTAGGTAAGAGCTGCATAAATAATAGTACAAACCAACATCCTTACCTACTTAATTCTATATACCTACTAGTTGCAGCAACACCTTTGAAACCTCATCATTATCATACATTTTAGACTCTTTTTGGTACAATTTGTAATCATGTGCTTGATTGTGGGCCATTCTACATTTTGGTGACCATTATCATGTCTCCACACAATTCTTTGAAATTAAAAATAAACAAAATGACAACATGAAATAAATATTTTTTAAAGGGAATCTAAACTAATAGGTTGTTACTGTGATTTTATGGGTTTGATGATATTAATTATAATTTCGACAAAAAATTGGTAACTCTATTGTCTATTTTGGTAACACCGCTGTTTTCCATAGAAAAAATACGTGTCTCAAGCGTGTGGTGCAAGATATATTGCAAAATTACAGAAACTTTTTCCATTGAATAAAATAAATAAAAAATCATTTAAGTTTCATCAATAAAGAAACCAAAAAATGGTACCAGATATATATTTTTTACTCCAATTATTAAATATAATTTCGTTATTTTTACGTCTGTCCACCCTGACTAGCAAAAATAATACTACTTCATGTTACCGACAGTAATTTGCCGAAAACGGGCTTTATCACAAGAACGCAAGGTTTATATTTAATAGACGTACATCCGTGACTTACGATGAGCGTTTGGAGTCGCGCCGACAAAATAAGTCGAAACCAGTTGCGCTCGAGTTGCCCGACGGAGTGCGTGTGTTTATTATGTGGCACCGGAGTTACCGCCAAAATAAGGTAAAATAATTCGTTTTTTAGTATTGTTTTATATTAATTTGATTATTTTTTGTAAAAAGAACATAATTATAAAGTTATGGTGTTAGTTTTTGTGTTTGGTGTTAATTTATAAGTGAGGTTAGGTAAATTTAACAACTGCGTTACTCAACAACTGCGTAACTACCTTGTGGTAACGCAGTTGTATTGACAGTCACGCAGTTGTATCACTAGTAACGCAGTTGTATAATTTGTCCGTTTTCCTTGTTGTATTGACGTAAATTGAATACAAATCTACTTCTTTTATTGACAGACGAATAACAACACAATATGGCACTAACACCTGCCGAGAAACAATGGCGATACCGAGCCAAATTGAAAGCAGATCCGGCTCGTGAAGCCGAGGTGAAGAGGAAACATCGTGAGAGATATCATGCTACATAGAAATCAGTACGAGAAATGACAGAAAGAGAACACAGGACTATGAAAAAACGTTGGAGGAAAGCTAACAAGAAAAGACGCGAACGTGAAAAGGCTCTCAAAAATATACTTTTGAACACTCCTGAATCCTTGCCGCCAGCTCCAGAGACAGCTAAAAAAAGAGGGAGGAAACAAGTAAGAAGGGATAGGTCCGCGCTCTACAGGAAAAGTATTAAACTGCGAGAAGAATAAAGAGAGATGAAAAAAAGGTACGCATGTATAAAAAAAAGACTGCAAAGGGAGAAGCAATTAAAAACCAAATCGACTGAACTGTCAGTTTCAATCCACTACAAAACTGATAAATATAAAGTGTTGTCCAATTCAATTAAGAAGCGATTCTCTAAAAGCTGAATGTCGATAGTTTGAAGACCTGTAGATTGAAAACGGAAATTATAAAAGATTGCTTGGGTATTGAGCGGCTGCGATACAGAAAGTGCGTTTCAAAAAACATTGATTGAAACAATCCATACATTTTTCAACAGAGATGACGTGTCAAGGGCGACTGCTGAAAAAAAAGAAACAGTGACGCAAAAGAAAAGAAAAATGCTAAAACAATATCTCTTGGAGTCTATGAAACACCTGTTCAACACCTTCAAAAATAAAAATCCCGGCGTGAAGTGTTCATATAGCTATTTTGTTAAGAACAGACCATTTTACGTGAAACAGCCGTCCATTGATACGAGAGAGACCTGCTTGTGCAAACTGCACTCTAATGCACAATACATAGTGAACGCTTACACAATAACAAAGCAATCCCGGAAAAAAAAATCAGCAAGATCATAGAACAAACAGTATGTCAACGCGATTCTATAACCTGTGATCACTGTTAATTGAAGAAGATTTACTATAACAATTGCGAAGACCAAAAAGTTGTGAAGTAGGTAGAATGGGTCAGAAACTCACAAAATTATGGACAATTCAAGGAAAAAATTTAAACTCACGAAAAATGTCAAAGAAACCTTAACAGGTACAGTTCTCGAACTAAAAATGAAGCTAAAAAATATATTAAAACAACTAAAAAAGCACGTGTTCAATATAAAAGTTCAGTACAAGGCGTACAGGGCTGCCATTGATGACTTAAAAAACCACGAAGTAGTCTTGCACATCGATTTTAGTGAGAACTATTCTTTGTCTTGTCTACACTTCTTCTGAACACTAAACCTCTGTCATCATTGAAAAACCCTGTTAAAACTGACCCACTTCCTAGTAAAGTTACAATAAACTGTTGCTTATGTTCGCTAAAAAACTTAAAGTATGCCTAGATGACCACAGCGTTACGTTCTCAACCACTGCGTTACTTTTCGTGTCTCTCTGTCTACACTGCTTCAAGACCTGTTATATTATTAGTTAAAGCATATTCGACTACTATTTTGTTATTAAATTGATAGCATACATTGTGTCTATCACTAGGCTAAAGAGCAACCAATTTTATTCTGTGTAATGCTGTAATTGGAATAGATTATTGTTAAGATTACTTAAAAAAGCAACGCAGTGGTTTTATTGATTAAATATTTTAATGTTAAACTGATATATATGATTACAAAGGCTAATTGTGTGATTGCTAGAGTCCCAAAGTTTAAAACTGTTGATCACTAAGTACAAATTTTCAAAGAGTTAATTAATTTAAAAAAAACGCTTGGAAAGTAACGCAGTTGTTTATTTTTGTAGCCACATGTAACAGATACCATAATTTCCCAAAAACTATGTGATACAGATCGCTGTTCGAGGTGCATTTACAAAATATAGACTTTTATACTTCAAAACACACACTGAAAACTTTAAAACGTAAAACTTTTTTCTATATATTTTTTCTTAAAATCGACCCGCAAATGTACACGTAAAAGTAGAATGGCCCGTCTAATAAATTATTCTTATTCTTATTTCTGTTACGAAATAATTTTGTCTAAGCTGAAACGGACAACATTTTTCGCTTCGCGCGCTTGTTCAATAAAATATTGTATTTTCACAGCTACGAAACGTCTAACGGACTACACAGAGTAGAAGTTGGTCAACTGACTAAAACTGAAACATCTGACAAGTTTGTCGTGCGGGGCTCTTACTCCTATATCGATCCTGAAGGCAATAAAGTGGACGTCTATTACACCGCCGACGAAAATGGCTATGTTACTATGAAACCCAACATAACAATTCCATTTGTAAGTAAAAGCAGTATATATAGATACCTCAATTTCTAATTCGAGACCCAAAATCTACCTAATACTTTTACTATCACTGTTACTAACTTATGTTAATCATCGGTCACGGGCGCCACATCTTTCCGTAAAGATTGCTATCACTTTACAAGAAAGAAGCCTGACTGACGCCTATGACTAAACTGCCGAACAACGGCGGCGCTTTGCAGTTTATAAGCAAACTCGGCGAAATTAATAGGATGACCGTTTTTTTATTGGATTGTATTGAATTGTCTTATATTAACATTGGCGATAACTTGACACTGCCATGTTGTTATAATATAGTACTTAATTGTATTTATTTTACTATTATAATTATGGCACATCTTTCAGCTTGACATGACTGATAACAACGCTCGAAACTTTTCTATTCTATGGAATATATGTATATATATATATATATATATATGTATATATATATATATATATATGTATATATATATAAATATATATTTATTTTACGATGCAATGATTAGGTACCAGTGCAATTTTTAGCGTTCCGTACCTCAAAAGAAAAAAACGGAACCATCTCAGATATTTTTTTTTATAATTTTAGCAAAAACAGATTTGAAGTAATTTAGGAAATAAAAAACCGGCCAAGTGCGTGTCGGACCACGCAAAACGAAGGGTTCCGTGCCTATTAAAAAGGTCGTATCGACACAGAAATTTTACGGCACTTACGTCCTTTTCTTTGAGGAAGGCAGTTTTTCAGCAATATCTCGAAAACCTCTGAACCGATCTTGTTCAAAACAATTTTCGGTGAATGAAATTAATAAGCCCTATGTCCATGAATTTTTCCATATTTTTAAAATACACCGTTCAAAAATTAGAGGGGGGGGGGACAGAATTTTAGTGACTTTCGGGGCGATTATCTCCGACCCTATTCACTTAATCAAAAAAAATGCTAAGAAACCTTATATTTATTTTGAAAGGCCTATCGATTGATGTGCCACACGGGGGGTCACAATGAAAAAAAAAAATTTGACTTTTAGTTTTATGTATGGAGTGCACCCCTAAAAAAAAATTTTTTTGTCATTTTAATTACAAAACTATGTAGCGGCTAACAAAATACACATATCCTCAAAATTTTATTCAAATACACCTTATAGTTTTCGAGTAAAATGCCTGTGACATACGGACAGACGGACAGACGGACAGACGGACAGACGGACAGACGGACATGACAAAACTATAAGGGTTCCGTTTTTGCCATTTTGGCTACGGAACCCTAAAAAGACGAATTTTGGCCGATATGGAAAATAGTTCTTTGTCTAAATTACAGGAAACCCTATAAGAAGTTTGAGTATTCAAAGTAACGGGAAAGTTATCAAAATTTTACGGAACCCTCACCACGCGAGTTGAATTCGCACTTGTCCGGTTTTTTTTTCCATAAAGCAGTTCTTATACGATTAGAAGGATTAGATGGCATTAAGGACACTTTATTAGATAAATCGAAATAGTCACTTTGTCGAGCGCATCATTTCTCGATGTGTCAACTTGTGCTAACAAAATCGAGAAAACTGACTGCGCGACCGAGAAATTTGACAGCCATGAGCGAGCTGTATCGCGGCGGGCGCGAGCTATGTCTTGTGCCGTCATCTGCTAAGCGTGCTGGATTTTATCATAATCAATTTATTTTCGAACCGCTTTTCAAATACTTAATATTCCCTTTTTCTTTCAGTCAGGAGTTGCACCACCCGCCGTACTTGCATCCCTACTAGGTTAAAAAAATACGTCAAGGATCTTAAAATTAGTTTCATAATGTTATGTTAAACAGATGCGCTAGTACTAGTAAGACATAAAGATGAACTCGATTGGCAACGCAACGAGTTTGTAAGAAGAAACCCGGCTTGTATTGTAATTAGTATCATCGTTTGCCAAATAGTTTCAATAAAAAATATATGATCATAGATTTAATTATTCATTACTTCTAATGTTTGATATTCGCTTGAGGGTTTTAGATAACTTTAATTATACGTAAAGTTTATAATATATTTTATCTGGTCTATCTAGTCATAAGATACACAAAAAATATTCAAAAATCTGAATTTAGTTTGCTTAAAGTGTAAGGTGACTGCAGAACAGAATAATGAATGATTTATATTTATTATTATTAGTCAAACATTACTCAATTTACCAGCACAAAAAGTACCTACCTAAACACGTAAAAGACAAGAACTAACATTTAAAGTCAAGTAAAATATTAAATTATAAGAGATAAAGAAGTAAATTATAGTAACCATATAAACGCATATTTATCAACGCCAACATTACTAATTTATGTAAATAAGTTTAAAAAAAGTCACGCGTAATCATACATCCTGATCATATTTTATTTTTAGCGTCATTATAAAATTTCGAGCCTCGAACGCTTACTATGACAAAGGCGTATCCACCTACAATGTTTATAATGAGACGACTCCTTTTTTAACCACGGGTGAAAATAGTTGAATTGTGTTGTAGTGTCAATGACATGGACAGGTCCTTTGCTCAGGAATGAAGTCCAGACGTGGCATTCTTGAGGAACTGGATATAAAGTGTAGATAGCGGTGCCGTGGTCGCAGTTCAAGCTGACGACCACAGAATAAACCTTGACCGGAATGGTAAGTTATTGAGTCTTTGGGCGGTCACTTAAACTTATATAAAAACATAAAGTTATGTCAGAGCATTAAACATCATTTAACGCTTAGAATTGTGTGTGAACTACCATTAATTGTGAATTTTGGCAGAATTATACAAAATGCTTTTTTTTTCTTCACTATTTACTTTGCATGCATGTAGTAGCATTCATAAGAAGACATGCTTCGATTTTGAGTAATTTGCCTAGTTAGCACAGTTTGCTAGTTAAATCAGACGAAAAACATTTGTCCTTCATTAGCAAGTGCGCGTGGGGCGAAATATGCAGCCAGTGGTGGCATCGCAATATCCTGTTTAAAGAAAAATGTGTTTTACTAATAAGAGCAGAATACTGGATCTCTTGCCGCCACACTTTGCGCTTGGCCATATTTTGATTTCACAAATCAACTGTTGACAAGCTATGAAATATAAAATAACCAGCCCGTATTTCCTCTTAAGTGTGGCAGAAAGAAATCTAGTTAGCTGCAGTCACTGACCCATATCATCTTCCTAACCCTTTAAATCACTGACACTGCAATTGGAAAATTTAATAAGTATGTGTCAGGGGTTGAGAAATATATTTGGATGAATCATATTTTATATCGGCCCTAATAAATTGATAGTAAACATATTTGAAAACTATACTCCTATTATTATGCCAAGCGAGAGTTGTCATTGAGAGCTTCAGCGGGCGTAGCATGGTTGCTATTTTATCACTTATCGTTGTGGATAAGACATCGGTCACTCTCGCACCCACATACTAGTCAGAACGTGACGGATGCGATCCACAGCGATAAGTGATAAAATAGAGACCATCCATGGTACGCTGGTATTATTATTTCTATATCGGCCAGATCTAACAGAATTATTTTTTTAATAAACACGCCAAAAGTAACTCGGGACACAATTAGATCGGTCTAAAAGTCCATTCTTGGCGGGTGGATATTGGCAACGTAATTAAACCCGGAAACTGCTCAATCATGGAATGCAATGTCATTATATCAATAAACAAGTTTCGTTTAGCACTGTTACAGCATATCTTAAAGCTAACCTTGACATATGATCGCAGGCGCAGATAAAAGCGAGTCTCTTCATCGTCGCGGTAGCCTCCGTGTCTATACCAACCTGCCGCGGCCTCGAGGGACAATTAAAAAAATACGCATTCAACGACAATGGACTGGGGTCATACAGCTTTGAGTAAGTAATTAAGGGTGTCTATTAAAGTTAACGTAATGTAATGAAATTAAATTTTTAATTGTGCGCTCTCGTTCTTACGCTAAACAATTAGCGCACGTGGGAGCGGGGACCTTGGAAAATATCAATTTGATTTGAATATAATTGTTTAGTCAAATAAACCTCTAGATAGATGGGTCAAAAACATTTGCTAGTATTAGTTAGTGTTTAGTAATTCTTGTGGCTACATCTACTACTAGTTTTAAAGGCCTTATTTTGGTGCTGTACCTATTTTACTTCATCTACAAACTCCGTCATTTTATTCTCTTTCTAAAGTTATCAGTGTAACATTGTTTAAATTTTTAAACACGTGATTCACAGGTACGAAACCCAAGACGGCACATACAGAAGGGAAGATGGCGGCTTAGTGAACGGTCCCGAGGGTCTCGTGGTCCGAGGTGAATACGGTTACGTGGATCCAAACGGTCACCGGTTCGCCTTGCGCTACATCGCGGACGCCAATGGTTTCCAACCCCTGCTTGAAGAGGACACGAGATTTAATGACAGGAGGATCTATTGATTAAATAACTGATATTAGCAATTTGTTTTGTTTTTAAAACTTAAATTGAAGTCTATTGCTAAATCGTTAACGTATTGGAATCTCCAAGTCGAGTAAATGAAACGGACTAGGGATTTGTAACAAAGAACACTGCAGCCTAATGCAACGGATGTATACTCAAAGATATGTCTTATACGTCACAATTTCTAATTAAAGTTTCTTTTATTTTGAGTCAAACATGTGACAGAAATAAATAGATCAGTTGACCACAATTAGATAATTATGAAAAGAAGGAAATATGCTATGACTATTATCTTAGTTAAAAGTAACAACAGGTGCATTGTACCTCTAAGGTTACTTAATCTTTGTTTACTAACAGTTTTAACAGTTAACACATCTCTGAATGACATCACCAGTGTCAACACAACACGGTAGCTTAGGGCACTAACCCAACCCGTCAGCTTATTTGAAGATTTTGTTTGTTTCATAATGTAATTTTTACGACGTTTCTTATTTGATAAACAAATCGATTCACCCGAATACGTGAGTCCAATTTCACTTTTTAATAGAATGGAATTTTTACTACTATCGATAACATTTCCTCCCATTCCAATTTATCGTTTTATAGTACATTTCGCAACATAAAATCATGCTTTAAATTGTTGTATTTCCGTATACAAATTCATCTTGTGTTGAGAAAAGATTACCATTTTAAGTTTTCATATAACTATAGTTTGTTTAATGAACGGATGAAATTGGCTGCCAACGGTATTTAACTAATTGAACTTTATAATAACTAAAAAATGATTAAAACTGCGATCCATCTTGTAGTCTTAGTGGTAAGTGAAGTGTATGGTTACATACAGATTGGGTATGAAGCTACCTCAACTCTGTACCCTTTGAGTACTCTGTCATAACAATACTCGTTTGGGTGCGGTAGCCTCTGTCTGCAACTTTTTTAGGTATTGTTTATCTGTCTACAGCCTCATTAGACGCCGGCTATTACCTGTAGTTTGAATTTAGAACCTCAAAGTCATAGATATAAAGTACAAAATGACTTTAGCAAATATATTTTACGGTGTATTAGGGATATGTTGCAAACGCTGAGTAAAAACACATAATAAAATGTTTAGTTACTAAAGTGTCAACAAAGGGTTTGTTAAGATATTGAGTTATGCAAAATTATATATTTAGTTCAAAAAATATCATCATCATCATAAATTTAAGAGCCAGGCTCTTGTCGGTGGAGTAATCGCCATTCTGTTCTTCTCTCTGCCACTGTTTTGAGCTCCTGATACGACATTACATTAACTTTCACTTTAGCTTGGTCCATAAACGCACGTCTTGGCCTTCTTCTGCCTCTCCTTCCTTCAATTATAGTTTTTATGTCGTATCAGGTGCCCCAACATATTTGCCCTTCTGTTTTCAATAGTTTTTAGTAGACATCTTTTTTCTCCTATCAAATTTAGAACCTCTTCGTTTGTCCTTCTTTCTGTCCAACTAATACCTTCCACCTTCCATCCTTCTCCATGCCCACATTTCAAATGCGTTCAGTCTCTCTCTGTCACGCTGGGTTATATTCCACGTCTCACTTCCGTACAACGCTATGCTCCAGATGTAGGGCTTAATGAAACGTTTTCTGATCTTTCGAGATATTTTCGCCTTTAATATTTGCTTTTTGGCATAAAGAATAATACAGCTTTAAAATGTATGTTCGAATTAACTACGTTATTCGTTTTACCAGGCAGTCATGTACACACATGTATACTCATCATAACCTTCAATGTGCTTTTTAAATTAATTCTGACATTTACATAAGAGTAAATGTTATTAGACTGCGCAAACACCTAGTAAATATCAAATGTTTATTGAAATAAAATAATATATTATATACCTATTATGCTGAGAAGATAATGACTTGATTAAATAACGACCAGGTAAAATCTCTATTTTTATAAGCTACCTTGTTAACATCACAACAGTTGTATGGTGCCGATCATGTCCAAAAATGTGGTCTACATTTTGTACCTTAGTAACCAGAGAATAAGCTTGGAAATTAATAATGAAATTATCATAATCATCGTGCTATTTTAGGTTCATTATAGCCTTATAGAGCCAAGCAGTGCTGTAATTTACACATAGTAAGTGGAATTGCCAATGTTGCATCCAATGAGTTTGTTTTTCTGCATGAAAACACACTTAGCTGATCATTCGTGGACTTTGTTATCAATGAAATAAGGTTCACAAATGCAGGGTTAAGTGTGTTAGTACACGTTAAGGTTAAAGCTCACTTGTTTCCAATTTAGCGAGGATGTCGAACTGCGAAGGATCTTTCCGAGTGAGTTTCCACAAGATACCGTGAGGAAATCTGGACGGATGGATGCTGAAGTAAGTTTTTAATAAATATATCGTGTAATTTGTATATCGTGTAATTAACAAAACCACGAATATTACTTTATTTTAGCGTTTTCATATTCTCGTTCATTCATGCTAAAATACTAGTAGGTACAAATTTCCACAATTATGTACCTACTTATTATATAGTTAACGAAAAACATTTTCATGGAAAGCAACACGAGAATTTCCTCGTTTAATGTTAGTTTACCCTTACTGACTAAAACATTCAGAAATAATTATCGTTTTGATTCATTTAGTAATTCAAATGATCTTTAATGTTGGCTTTATTTTTTCAAGCACTTAGGTCGCTACGCTGAACTTCGGGATTATTTTCTGCATCCGATGTCGAAACTAAACAGTCATTTTGAAGAATTACTCTGCTATGATGTTGAAGGAAGAAGGGTAACTTTGATTCAGTACAATTTACATTACTACTTGCATATATATTTAAATTTAAAATGATTAAACTTTAATTTTTCAATGCCATATATCTCATAACGGGCTTTTCATTCATATTTACTGCAGTCATAATAACAGGACCGCATAATCAATTAGTATAATACACTCGCAGTCAAAAAATTCGGGTCACCCTGAATTAAATAACTGCAATAGGTTTTTTAAATATTTTACATTAGTTTTATTTACATAATACACCATTGTTCGTAATACTTACCCAAATGTATTAGCAATTTCCGGGATCCTATCATAAAAATATGATTATCCAAAAATTACAATTTTTGCGTATCCCGCATCGTTAACGTTGTTTTTTACATAGCTTTTTACGAGTCCAATTTAAACCTGGTAATGTTATTTTTTTTACTGTTATTTTTGCAGTTTAGACGTAAAATTAAATAAAAATTATGACATGGTTAAAAAAACTTTAAAAAGAAAGAAAAGAAAAGAACACATTTATTCACTACACAAAAGACACACCGAGATAAAGGGAATAGACATACAATACAATTGACACATATACACTGTAGGTACAACCTTGCACTATTTTAGGAAATACGACGGTATTTTACCGATGGATTCTTTGTCCGCGAGTGCATGTATATGGGTCAAACTCGGCACTGCAGCACCCGGCCATTATATCCCTGACCCCAGGACACCCTGTTATGTTTTGAAATCAGCGGTCTTCCGTTATTGGACATTTCAGTCATTCCGGATTTGGAGAAATGAAAGCACGACAGATTCATTTATTTGTGTCATTACATTACAGGTGTGTAGCTTGGATGAAAATCGGTATTCTCCGGAAGAAAACGCATATTTTATGTCACAGAAACCAGAAAGTCACATTGACCGTCGAAGAGTGTATTGTATATTCCTTATCTGTTTTACTGGAGAAGAACTTGATAAAGTAGTCACGGAATTTTAAAATAAAGTTATGTATCCTACTTTGTAAACTTTTCCATTTCAAGTTGTGTCCCCCACATAAGTTTTCGTTGAAAAATTATTTTGAGACAAACTTTTAATGTTGTATATTTTTGCAAAGTTATCTTATTAAGCAATCGAAATCGTCTCCATGAACTTCATGCAAGCAAATAAATTCATTTCATTTCATGACTTTACAAAAATATACGGAAAAAATGCATTTATTTCGGACAACTATGATCCTTATATAACTATGTCATATAGCTATGTTAGGACTTAAATTTATATAAAAGTTTGTCACTTACTCTTCCACCCGCTTATACCTACGATACAATAATTAACAATTTCAAATAATTATATTAATAATCAAATGTTGTATTTATATTTATTAATTATAAATATATGCTAGCCAGTTATCCCTTCCCTTTACAACCGACTCGACACGATTGTGCAAATTTTTACATTGAATTGACAATTTTTTGTCAATTGTCAATAAAGTTCATTTTTGGCAAAGTTATAATACTAATCATTATAAATATTTGGTCCACATTAAACATGTCTCATTATTTAAATCACCATTCATTGAGATCTTTTAGGCTTGTCCGATCTGAATGCGAATTACAAATAGCTATGCAAATACATAATAATCGAGTTGGCGATCGCTGCCGACATGACAGGTCCGATCTGATCACGACGCTCATTTTGTTTTCGATATCTATTTCTTATAAACGCCCCTGTGATAGATAGAATAGGTCCCCAGACAATGGGTTGCATAAGTTAATCATACAGTCGTATGGTTTCACCCGGACATTCGTTCGGTTATACGGATATCTGATCATAAACGTTATTCTCTTTCCCATGACCGAGTGGTTCGATGTACACATCCTGAGTCACATTTTGCGTAGTAACTGAATTTGATAAAATGTTTCAATGACGACTCTTGAATGCCTAATAATTGTATAATTTTTAGACTAATTCGGTCTAATATTTACATTTCGATTTGCAAACAATAAGGGTGGTCGAAAATGTTAGTCAAGCATAACATTTTGCGAAAAGAGCTGTATCAAACATTATGTGTCACACAATAAGTGTACAGCTTTTCAGATTTACAGTCTGAGAGTTCTTAGAAAAGTAACGTGTGAGAGCAGGCGAGAAAGAAATATAGACCCAAATGCCACTCTAAATGCTTACGGGCGGTTATTAGATTTAGACACTTAGAAAAATTACACAATTAGATTAGAAATTTTAATGTACTCGATTCCTTTAAAGTCTACACAACGAAATCGATGATCGCTTTATTGATCAATTCAAATGGTTTTCAAATATTTGCTAATTTCAGTCTTACGCCATTCGTTTTCCAATCATCGTAAAATCACGATGACGCACTTACCTAAAGTTCATCAGAGCCGTTAACAAAACTTTTTGCGAATGCGATTGATAGGTGGCGTGGCTACATAAAAAATGGATACTGTTATTTGTATACCCGCCAAGCATTTTATGACTGCTATCGCAATAGTTTATATACGACAATTTGCTGTATAATTCTCGGCATCTACGTTACATAAGCCGATGTCATCGACATCTGTCTCGTAACCTTGTGAACCTTGTATACTAAACAACATTATTTACATTGCTAATTATTATGCCATCTTGACTTTGTCGGAGCTTACACGCTAAGTGATCCGAAAAAAGACAGATCTTAAGGAAATCTATAGATTTGCGACATTTTGAAGTGAACAGACCGTAAGTACACTCAAGAGCAAAAGTTTTGGGTACAGTCTGTACTTAAATTTTATACAAAGTGTACCCGAAACTTTTGCTCTTGAGTGTATGCTAGATTCGAGTGTTGTTGAGATCTTCTTCTGTTGAGTGGTCGTATGGGTGTCGGAGGTCGTCGGGCGACTTCGGCAGAGGCTTTCGGTGACGTAACGCGAACGGTCAGAGGGCCTAACGCGAAACAAAATTCGTTTTCGTTCGTGTATCTCCGTCTCTGTCGCACTTGCTAGTTCGAGTGACAAAGAGGGAGATACACAAACGAAAACGAATATCGTTTCGCGGTAGGCTCTCTGGCGACACCGGCGCAATATGGTGATGTGATGATAGAACCTTGAATTATGTATCTATTCGGGAAATTTTGTAACTTTGGGTCAAGATGGTCCTGGAAAGAAAGCAATGAAATTCATTGGTATGAGAAGGCTTCCTTTCAGTTCATATACATTTTCTAGAGAACACTACCTATAATAAGTGAACACTCAGAAAATGTGTTTTATTTTTTGTAGATACTAATTTACTAGATTTTTTCATTTAGATAATATGATTTACCAATGTTATTTTTTTATTATATTTTAACAGATATTAATAAAACATTCCACAAACTACAAAAGAAGTGCACATGAACAAGGCTGCTATTAAAAATAAAAGGAAGTTGACACAATAACTAGGTATTCAAGTCTATAAAAATATTTAAAAAAAAAATTTACGGGTACTTAACCTTTACGGTAGCACGGCAATTGCATTTTAAGACGCAAGCGCAAACAGGAGCAATAAATGCATACTTAATAATATAATTGTCGTAGAATAATTATTAACGGATACAAAATGCAAAACGAAAGATAAAATTTTCCATCCTAAAGCTTGCTTGCAAAGAGATCTCTATAAAACTGGATTTTAAAAGCTCTAATTCAATAATGGCAAAATTATACGCTAATTCGTATAAGAAAGTCGCGGATTAATATAGTGTACTTACATACTTTGTACTTGAATTCAATATTCATAAATAATTCCTAATGTTCGTTCTAACTTTTCGTCATATTTTACATTATATGCTTAAAATATGTCCCTGCAACACCTTCAGGGTAAAAATCCGGTGCCGCAAATGGGCTATCAGTTATATATTCATCCAAATTTTATTGTAAGCTACAAAGCACAAATGGCTGACTTAATATCATAATACATTCTCTATCATTCACCAATTCGTTTCCAGTTTCCACCAAGCATCAAGGTCAACGCCGTATCGTTTTTAAAATATCACATGTATTGAGGAGACTAGACTGCTCACCCACGTTATCAAATAGCTTAATGCACTACAACTTAGGAATGTGTAATAAGCAAACCTCTTAAAACACCCATCCCATCAAAAACCAATTGGACACAAATTATTCAGCGCCAAACGTCAAACCTTGACCTTTTCCACTTGATTACCTACTTCACGTTGTGGTCGGTGCGCGTATTAATTTCCGAGATTCCCTCACATCGGAATGTAATCTTTATTATTATCCGCAGACGTGTCATTATTGTTCGCGTACCGTAAGAAAATGCATCATCTTCCGAATAACTTTAGTTAATAGAAAATGTTAAAGGCCGTATTACTCGCTTGAACGGGTTGATGTTCCCATAACCTCTTGAGAACGGTTTTATTTCAATATGTCGTCGTCTTTGTAACTGCATTAATTTTGCTAAAATGTGACTTTACTGAGTTTGTGTATTACATAACTTGCATTATTTCTATAAACAGTAAGTTTAAGAGGCGAGGTGTCCAAAGAACTCGATTCATATCGGTTTTCCTATTTTGACATGTTGAGCTCCGTAAGTCACTAGCTATTTAATTGAAGTAACTGAAGTAGCTCAGGCTTGCTTGCTTTAAGATAATGTTTGGTGCTACGTCACTGCATGTGTATCAGACCCTAAGAAAAGCTTTTCGATGTTCTAGGGATAAATTCTGAATTAGGTAGTACCTACTTGGCCAATGCGACAACATGTAAGTAAGTGTGTAGACTGTGTAGTATTTGGAACACAACACTTTCTTAAGAATCTCGCTGCATTATATGCAGGCAGTGGTAAGCGCTTACTCAAAGAAAGCGGCAAGAACTTAGGTAATCTATACTGCGTCTGATTTAAATTAGACAAAAGGTGAATCGATAAAAGAAGTCCTGTCAGGTGGCACCACCTTATCGATGTCGGCAGATTGCGTTTGATCGTGACTATGCGTCAACATAAGTAACGTCTCGCTCCGCTCTTCATGTTCAGGGGTTGTACTGGAGTTAACCTATTGAATTGGAATCGGTTTTGTATTTGTTTGTTCTTCTGATAAGTTAGACTTTGACAAGCGTGGAAGTGTGGAAGTAAAGCATCAATGAATTAAAATAGATCGATATTTTATATTGATTTATATCAATATGTTAGATACATAACTAAGTAAGTATGTCACAATGTAACCTAACCGTGCTAGTCGATTATCACTCACTTCCACTACTTAATATCTATTTGAAATTGCTTGGGATGATCAGTTATCTCAGTTCAACTTAGGTCATCTTTGATATTTGGCCACTATCTGACCTGATTCAACGAGCGAGCGAAGCGAACGAAGTTCTCCTTTTCAGCTTGGGTCAAAATGCTGTTCTACTCAGGTCGCATGTCTCAACCGATTCTCTTTAAATTTTGTGAGCAGGTCCCGTAATTATATAGTTTTTTTTGTCCACTCAGGTTTTAGAAAAAAAAAGAAACAGGTTCGCGAGTTCTACAGCTCACAGATCCACTAATGGTACCTAAGTAATGATACCTAATATACCTATATACTGCCATTGCACTCTTGGTTTGTAAAGATCTGTACCTCGGAAAAGGTTTGCAGGAAATGACTCTCTTTAGATGCAAGTTAAAGGAAAATTGACTAAACACGGGTGGAACCCTGGTTCTTCGCAAGATGGCGAACTGGTAAGGGAGAGATTAAAAAATTATACATGGCTGCTAGCATGATAGGTTTTATGGTCACGTTTTACGTGACATTTTGGTGCATTTTGGGTTCAAAACTTGACTTTAAAGTCTGGACATGCAGGATGACAATCAAATGACATACTCGTCGTACGTACATAGGTACCCAAGCAATCTGAAATGGATATTTAGGCACTTGTCCCACCGCCGGCGAGGAGCGATGAGCTATCGGCGATTTTCTCGCCCAAGAAACGAACAAAAGATAATCGCTCCCGTGTAAATAAAAGAGAGAGATATAGTTCATCGCGGTGTGAACAGCCAGCGATGAACTATAAATATATATCTCTCTTTTATTTACACGGGAGCGATTATCTTTTGTTCGTTTCTTGGGCGAGAAAATCGCCGATAGCTCATCGCTTACTCGCCAGCGGTGGGACAAGTGCCTTATGGTCGTATTGACTTGAAACATTGCTAGTAGGTATGATCAATGTATGATGTATTATGACAATATATTAATTCGCTACCACTGGTACCAGCAAGTTCATTAGAACCGATGATAAAGTCAGAAAGTGAACCTCTTCAATGGCTAGTGGTAAAATTTTTACCTACTCAAAATATTTTTTTAATGAAAACATGCGATAAGTCAACTCGAATAGATCCCAAGACATGTAAAAGTCACTTGTTTCAAAGCAACATCCGCCATCTTATGAACCTATGCAGACTGGAAAAGTACACCATATTTTTGCAATCGATAAATCGGGGTTGTGGAGTGAGGTGAGAGGTTGGGTGAGGTTACGAAAGCATGGTAAAATTATTAACACTAGTTTAAAAGTAATTCAAACTTCACGTACCGATAAGAAAATAACCTTTTGCTTATGAGTTAACTATAGTCAAGAGCAACGGGTGTTATTAAATCAAACTCCATTACAAATTGACCCATTGCTCTTGAATGTTTTCTCTTGAGTGTAGTCATAGTTTTAATTTCAACTTTATTAAATGTGTCTGTGTTATAATTATAACCAATTTCAATGATGCTTCGTAATAGTACCAATTATACGTACAGCTCACAGATGTAAACTATTAACGCGAAACACAACAGCGGTTGTCTATCATATTGCACATACAATTATACAGTCCGATAAACGTTTAATAATAAAATATTTCTGTGCAGCAGAGTAAATTACAACCTTTTGAAATTCCTATTAACATTGACATTTGTACTCTTATTAGACATTACTTAACAAAACGTTCTCGGGTCACGCCATGTCCATACACATCGTTACACAGATGAACAATGCTTGTATGTATGGCCGTTCACCCAGCGCGACAGATACCGCTTGAGCCGTAGGGCATTCGAACCGCGCTATGTTGTAACCACGCATTAGAAGAAATATATAAGAGAACCGTTAGGACACGCAACCATCACATACTTTTGCAGTTCCTCGCGCCCGGCAGTCGCAAAACCAAAAACAAAAGCCAAAATGAAATCGGTTAGTGAAGTGGTCACAGTGAAGTGTTTGTGATTCGGAACACGGTTTCAAATCGTTCTATTCTTTTCAGTTGGTGGTATTAGCTGTCCTTGCTGCTTGCTACGCGGCTCCTCAGCAGAATCCTCAGGATGTACAGATCCTCCGTTATGAATCCGATAACTCTGGATTGGGGTCATATGGATTCGCGTGAGTATACAAATATGAATACACTCTTAAAGTTGACGATTGACATGATTATTTATCATTGATATTTGCACACAGATGGGAGTTGTCAGATGGCAGCAAGCACGAGGAGCAAGGACAGCTACAGAACCAGGGTACTGAGAACGAGAGCATCGCAGTCAAAGGGCAGTACTCCTGGGTGGGACCCGACGGCGTCACCTACGTCGTGTCCTACATCGCCGACGAAAATGGCTTTCAGCCAACCATCGAGCAAGGCCCCGGAGGAGCTGTCCCTCCGGGCGTGGTCGCTTCCCTCCTGGGCTAAATAAAAGTCGATAAACTGTATAAACAGTTCTGTACATAGCACAAATTATGAAGCTGTATATAATATTTATATACTGATTCAATAGAGTAAAATAATAAAACATTATAAATTATCTGTTAGTTTCATTGAACATTGTTTAAAAATATATACTTGGTTAAGATTACAACATCTTACACAAGCATGTCTACTATAAAATAATTTTATAAAAAATCAAATTGAAACAGTTAACGTATTTTCCACTTAGTCTATGATTAAATAGGTATTGGTCTATGATTGAAGGGATATTTATCACAATGCTGATACTTCTCGGGATATTATTAGGGGTACTACAGATTGTAATTATGAATAAACTGCAAAAGAATGAATAAGTAATGTTTTGAGTGCAGCTGCTGATGGATTGCGTTACGATTCGTACGTAACTAAGGTATTTAGATCTAGATGTCAGTTTAAAAAAAATTAAAGTTGACTTGTCTTCACGCTCGTTAAAAAATTACGCAATCACCCCTCTGAGTATCTATTCTGGAACGCCTTTTTGACGATATTTAAATATGATTGAAAGAAAGAAAAGAAAGAAAATATTTATTCGTGACAAGACATATATATTTGACACGAAAGGTCACAACCGCAATATAACCTGATTGGAATAGGTGCTGTCGATTGCTCGCTCGGTTGACGCGCAAAGAACGCGTGTTTTTCGCCTAAACGATTATAAGATGTTTTGTCTATGTAGTATGATTTGATTACCTGTTTTAAATCGTCCCTGTTTAATAGCGCGAGTGTTGGAAGAGCTGGTCAAGTGTGTATTATTTTCTCTACACAATGGTTCAAATACTTAATGTAAAAAATCCTATCCTACTAATATTATAAATGCGAAAGTTTGGATGTTTAGATGTTTGGATGTTTGTTACTCAATCACGCAAAAACGGATTAAGATGAATTTTGGTATACATATAGTGTATAGCCTGGATTAACATATATAATACTTTTTAACATATAGAATAGTTTGTATGGAGCTAAGCTATAAACGAGTTCCACGCGGACGAAGTCTCGGGCAGAAGCTTGTATATAAATATTCAGAAACTTCACATTTTACTTTCTTTAGTAGGTTATGAACTATGTTGCATTTATTAGGCGCAGGCGTAATTTTGCGTAGTTACTAACGATTTTTATAAAAAATAAATAAAAGAAGACTCAACTTCCTAAACTTATAAGGTAAATAAGTTTGTGTCAAAAAATGTATTTTTGGTGCAAGTTTTTATTGCTGACTGTACTTTTCTGTATACCATCATCAAGTACATATTGAGACGATCCTATCGAGCCCAAACACAACGGGGTTACGTCGGTTAAATACTGAATTCCCATGGCCACCTTCTGTCTCCATCATCGGATCAGCTCGATGGTACCATAATATTAAGTTGTCATACAAACTGTACTACTACCCAAAATTTTAGCTCAATCGGATAACGGCAAGTGACTGAAAAATGGATTGCAAATTTTGACTGACAACTTACATAACTACTTAGTTACATATGAACAGGTCAAGTTAATATAAAGCTTGTAAACATATCATCATCATCATCATATCAGCCGAAAGACGTCCACTGCTGGACATAGGCCTCCCCCAGAGAGTTCCAAATTGACCGGTCCTGCGCCACCCGCATCCAGCGGACTCCCGCGACCTTTACCAGGTCATCAGTCCACCTTGTAAACATATATTTTGGTTGAACCAAAGAAGGAACGCAAGGAAAAATTGCCAACCGAATAATATGTACGTCAGGATCATAAAGGGCACTCATAATTATAAAAAAGGCTTTGTAAAGTCTAATTCCTGTTCTTTTAAGGCAGTTGAAAAATAGGAGACATACCCTTATGTCCAAAATGTACCCTAAAACCACGACATGTGAACCATGACCTTTGCCTTCTGTCTAGACCATATTAATATTCGCTACTTATGCATATGATTTGATAATAAATATATAAAGGATCTGTTTCATCGGCATTTTATCATTTAGTATCGTCCGCCCACATAGACCTCAAAATGAAACTGGTGAGTGAATAGATTATACATCATGTTTTAGGATATACAATATTCAAAGTCTTCAAACAAAACGAGACGCATAGACCTTCGTTATTAATCAAATAGTAACGTTTTAGTTAGCTTTAAAATACTGTATTGAAAGATTTTTTTTACTTAAGCAGATGATTATAGGTAGGTACCTACTGATATTTATACTCTTGGAAAAATAAAGTATTAAAAACATCAATTTACTTATTGATAGGTTTTTTGTTTATTTCATTGAAAAACATTAATCAAAATAGCTTTATTCAAGAATCCTACAAACTTTCATTACTTTCTTTTATTTTTTTCTTTCTTTATATTTAAAGGAGACGTTTATTGACGTTTTTGTATGATTTATATCTTGAATATAAATACCTACTAATCATCATTGATTTGATTGGTATATTTTAATAGTTGCCTTCAAAAGGGCAATTCTCTGAGACAGACTCATTTGCCTGATTTCCATGGCCGATTTTTTTATTGACGTTAACTGGATAGCTTGTCGGTAAATTGACAAAATACCTTCAAATACATACAAATTGATTAGGGGCCATAAATAGAGGATTTAATACATGAAGTCCTAGCGAATGCTCAAAAGGGATATAGGTAAATTAACCTGACTAAATTGAGAAGGAACAGAAGACTACATCCTCAACATTTCATGTCATTTCATGCTGTGTAAATATTACTTGCTCTCTCTCGTTGTGGGCCGATATTCTATCAGGTCTTACAAATCAAAATCACAGAGACATCAAAGCGAAGATTTTATCGGTTTGTCCTGGGTGTCCTGGTCCCGATTTTACAAAAACACTTCGAAATGAATGCTCTTTCCGTTTCAAATGTATTTTTTTTTCATTAATAGACGAGTTCTTCAATATATATATACAGACAGCCTTTCAAAAAAATATCTATACACAGTCTTAATTGTTTCTGACATAAGACGCACGTGTAGATATTTTTGAAAGGTTGTCTGTGTATATTTGAAGAACTCGACTGTAACTACTTGTTTTGTGATATAAATTGGTTACCACTACTACTAAGGATGGATTGCACCAAAACGTCTGTAACCGTAAGAGGTGTTCATTAACCTTTTGAGAGCTAAAGACGGCTGTGGACGCGGACGAAAACTCGTGCCACTGAAGCCACGGACGACCACATGATAATATTGATAAATATTGTAATTTTGACATGACAATATTTATCAGAAGTTTCATTTTATTCATATTTTGTCTGGCTATTATTTTTGTTCTGGCCTCGTTGGGCACCGTTTTGTTTTGCACCCTCGCTGTCAAAAGGTTAAAATCTAAACCAACCTATGAAAAGTTTAACAATTTTGTATGGAATGACAGCTGCAGGTGCCATATTTAACGTTGATCGGTCTGTAATCGTTAGTTGGTGCAACTCGCCTTCATCATCATCATCATCATATCAGCCGAAAGACGTCCACTGCTGGACATAGGCCTCCCCCAGAGAGTTCCAAATTGACCGGTCCGCATCCAGCGGACTCCCGCGACCTTTACCAGGTCATCAGTCCACCTTGTGGGGGGCCTACCCACGCCGCGCCTTCCGGTACGTGGTCGCCACTCGAGAACCTTTCCGCCCCAGCGGCCATCGGTTCTACGTGCAATGTGCCCCGCCCACTGCCACTTAAGTTTGGCAATTCGGACTCGCCTTAACACCACATTATTATCTTAACTTCCAGTTAATCATCTGTTGTCTAGTCGCGGCGACGGTCGCTGCGCCCGCCTCTCCCCCATCCTACCACCCCAATGACGTGCAGCTCTTGAAATTCGAAAGCGCAAACAACGGAGCTCCAGACTTCAGCTACGCGTAAGAATTAATTCATACAACTTAACAAACCTGTTAAACTAGGGGCTCTGTGGGCTAAAGAACTCACGAGTCTGTGTTTTTTTTAAATGTTTGTAAAAAAAACACCGGCTTCGAATTGTTTTGGTATTCCAAATCTGAATTGACAAAAAAAGGCTATACAATAATTATCGGCCTGCTTACAAAATTTCACGATGATCGGTTGAGACATACTAAGCTGAAGCAGAGAACTTGGTTCGCTTTGCTCTTTCGTTCAATGAAATGTTTTACCCTTTTGTTAAAAACACAAGTGTCAAAGTGACAAACAAAGACAAAAGAAATTTAACGTCAGATTAACCAATAAAGTCTTGATGAACACTTTTTAGGGTTCCGTACCTCAAAAGGAAAAAACGGAACCCTTATAGGATCACTCGTGCGTCTGTCTGTCCGTCTGTCACAGCCGATTTGCTCCGAAACTACTGGACCGATTGAGTACAAATTTGGTATACATATGTAAATTGGTGACCCAAAGATGGACGCTAAAGTAAATTAATTAATTGTGAACAAGGGGGCCACTTTTGGGGGGTAAACTGGAAAATTAAAAAAAAAGTTTCGCAAACTGTATTGTGTGATATCAAATGAAATGGGTTGTGGTAAGCATTTCAGATTTTATTTTTTTATAATTTTAGCACAAACAGATTTGAATTATTTTAGGAAAAAATACGAATTTTGACCATTCCCCCCTTATCTCCGAAACTACTAGGCTTAGAATTCTGAAAAAAATATGGAAAATAGTTCCTTGCCTAAAGATTACAGGAAAACCTTTAAGAAGTTTGAGTATTCAAAGTAATGGGAAAATTCTCAATATTGTACGGAACCCTCACCACGCGAGTTGAACTCGCACTTGTCCGGTTTTTTAATAAGGGTTCTACATGTTTGAAAAAAAACACAGACCCACGAGTTTTTTTGCTTTTTTAAAAAAACTGAATTGACAAAAAAACTATATAATTGCCTGCCTGCTCACTAAATTTCATGAGAATCGGTTAAGAAATGCAACCTGTTGAGGAGGAAAGCTGGGCGACATCCGGACACACGAATGAATTTTGACCCAAGCTGAAGCAGAGAACTTCGTTCGCTCTGCTCTCTCGTTCAATAAAATGGTTCACCCTTTTTGTCAAAAACACAAGTGTCAAAGTGACAAACGAAGACAAAAGAAATTTAACGTCAGCTTAACCAATGAAACCTTGATGGACACTTTTTAATAAGGGTTCTAATTTTTTTTATTTTTAAAACACTGACCCACGAGTTTTTTTGGTTTTCCAAAGACTGAGTTGACAAATACGCGGAGCTGTCGGCGCGGACGGTCTTCCGTACGAACTGATCGATATAAATATACTCTATACTGTTGTATATTAGTATAGGGTACTTGTGAATTACTATGTCTACCTACATTTGAAGTAATAAATCAGGGTTGAACTAGCTATGCGTGTTTTACTACATACACTCAATATTATACCACAGATACGAGCAATCAGACGGTACAAAAGGCGAGGCGCATGGAAACCTGATAAATGCTGGTCAAGAGAATGCTGCCGTTGCAATCAAGGGGCTCTATTCGTTTATCATCGACGGCGTCACCTACACCGTGCAATACACAGCCGACGAGGAAGGATATCATCCCACCATTGAACAGGGCCCCGGAGGCGCTGTCCCACCAGCAGTTGTTGCTTCTCTGCTTGGGTGAAGCAACTTCATTGAAGCTAACCCACAGAAAACAAACGACTAATGCAAGACAGTTTCTCTAATCATCGTTTTCATTCCAGAAACGACCAGTACTTCTATTTAGAGAATTCTATAGTCTGCATTTTGTTTCGATTATAGCTTTACCCCGACTTTCATTGTATTTCTTAAAATTAATTTGTGTTTACTGAAATGAATATAAAAATAACGTACTTTAGGTACTTCAAGATGGGAAAAAGTAAATAAATCTTTATGTTTATTTTTCGTTTTATTTTATATATGACTGTATTGCTTGGTTATCATAACCAAATTATACATTCTACACAGCCTAAAGGTTCATTAACACAGGTCTTTCCGCGCGTCACATGCGAGGAGGTCAGGATTTATTTCAATATTTATTCATACAAATTCAATGCAACTCACGGTTAAGTTCCTTAATTCAATTTGGTCCACACGGGTCTTAATATTCAAGAGGCATAGCGGATTACCTCATCTTCTATGAAAATTTCAACCCAATATTTACCCGAGATCTATTGGACGAATATCTAAATATGAGTTGCTCTCACTTGTTATGGGCCGATATTCCATCAGGTCTTACAAAACAAAATGACAGAGACATCAAAGCGGAGATTTTATCGGTTTGTCCTGGGTTTATTTCCGGAAAAGGCGTCCTCCCCTTTTTGCCTGAGTTGACGGCGTATGTCGCGAACCAACCGTTTCGCATCCGCCCCACAACACCCCGCAGTCTCCACCGCCAAAGGGACAAAAATTACATTAATTATTTTATCTATTTAGTACAATGTTTGCTAAGTTTGGGGCTATAGGTCGGTTTCTGTAAGATAGTCACAAAATTGAAGGTTTTTACAGCTAGCAGCTTCTTTTTTCTCTCTTCATTGATTTTTTGAACCAAATATCACGTTCCTCTTAAACCTTATTCTTCTTTAGCCAAAAGATCATTATTGCCAAGTCTGAAAATGAAATCGTTTTTTTCGTAAAGAGAGATTAGGTTTTCGCAAACAATTACAAAACATTTTCATTTATAACCAACTTCAAAAAATGTGGTCGTTATCAATTCGAATGTTTATTTTTTATTTTGTGTAACACACAAAATAATAAAAATAAAAAAACGCGATAACTCTGTAATTTATGAACCGATTTGATGATTTTTTTCTTTGTTTGAAAGCATATACTTCCAGATTGGTCCCGTTGTCACCAACATCCAGTTCTGATGATGGAATCCTGGAGAAATCGAGGGAACTCTTCAAATTGCATAGACAAACTTGAAGCAATTTGGCTACTGATTTGAAGTCGGTTAAAACTTTGTTCTAAAAGTAAATTATAGTGATAATTATTTCACTAAATGGTGACATAACATGACACGACTGACTTCGAAATAAAAAATAGCATTATTAATCCTCATATATCAACACGAAATGCATTTTTATCTTTAGATATACGTTTCGAAGATCTCACGGTTCTAAATACATTGATAAAAACAGTGTATTTTAATTGCAATACGACAAATAAATTTATAAATCTTTAGATATCAAACAAGTTAGCAATGCTAAACTTATTAGTTTTATGAATATGAGTCAGCAAAGCTGCAAATTTGGTTTTTCTGTGGGCCTTAACCTTTGGCAATTGAGTAGCCTATTTTAAACAATATTAACATAGATCTGCGCTGCTGCTAGATTAGATCAGATATAAAAGGATGGTATTAATAGTAATTTTGTCATTTAGCCGTATCGGCCCACCTTAGAGCGTCAATATGAAACTGGTGAGTACCTACCTAATTAATATATAAGTATTGTAGTCTCTTTATGTAACAGATAAGCTCAACGCCAAAAAAATTACCGGTCTATTGTTTATTTCAAGACTGATAAAAACTGTCTGTCACGGACAGACGGACAGACACCGAGTGATCGAATAAGTGTTCCGTGACACCAGTTTTGGCGCAGACATCAAACAAGATAGTTATATTAATCAGTTTAGGTATACTAGATTTTTATTTGTCTTTCGTTAATTAGCCGCTACACAGCTTCACACATGTCAAATAGCTAAACAATTTGCTCTTTAGTCAAAGTCATGTGTCGTTGCAAGTACATTTCAGTTCATATTGCATGAACTTGCCACTTGCAAGTAAGAACCTGTAACCACCAGTGAACCAGGTAAAAAACCTAAATTAGTAGCTCATCCGTAAATTAATTCCTAATCTGCTACATCGACGTCGTACTATAACTAATAGGTACACTGGTAAAGTAAGACTGAACATGACAGTTTGGCGGCAAATTATGTACACCAATGACACTTTGTTTATAACTTTATCTTGGCACTACAAATGAGGTTCTGCCGAGCTCTATCAAAATTTAGCCTATGCCAGGGGTCGGCAAACTTTGTAACCAAAGAGCCAATTTCAGTAAAAAAAAATATTTAAAAAACCGTAAAGAGCCATTTACACAATGTTCGATCTCACATTTCCTTGAACCTATCTTTATGAGAGGTCCTCGAAGAGTCGCAAATGACCCTTCGACCGCGGTTTGCCGACCCCTGGCCTATGCGTTGGATGATTCTTTCGCTTGTTATCCCCCGATACAAACGTGGTAGTTATAAGTTTAACTTGTGTCATCATCATCATCCTGGCCGATTTCGACCACGGTGACAAAAAAAAGAAAAGAATTCTGGCTAACTGGAGCGTCGTTCGTGAGCTCTCAGGTACTGACGTAGCCTATCTTTGCAGATTTACCACATGGCACGGATGCGATTCGAGTGTGGTTTTCTTATAAAGTCTTGTCTGTCGAGATGTTCTAGAGCTAAAGCTAACTATGAATATTGCACCGGTTTTTTTTTATTGGATTAATTTAATTGCTGTATCAAAACTTTGTGTCTCAAATTTGTATATTTTTTTCTAGTGGATCCTCTGCTGCTTAGCGGCAGTAGCAGCAAAGCCTGCAAATATCAAGTCCGAAGTCGTGGAGGTCGTGAACTACGATGTATATAATCCCGGCCGACCAGACGGCCGTTTCATATATTCGTAATGTATTTATCAATATTTACTTCGTATGTGATCCTGTCCATCAAGCCTAAGGTCCCGTTCACGACGTCCGATACCATCGGTCCGATACGTAAAAAAATAAATAAATATGTATATATTACCAACAAACAAGGCTTGCGAAAATACTCGGAAACTATCAAGACTCATGTTACTTTTGCTATTTTAAAGATTTTTAAATACATATAAAGACTAAAAATAGGACGCTGTTTGACCACGGAAAACCGTGATGTCTCTAATGTGTGTTCCCTATAAACTTGATACTAATAGAGCGTTTTTGGCGTTTATTAAAAAGTTGCTGATTTGACTATTAGGCAAATATCGTATTGTACTAATACTTAATCTATGTTATTAATGTTATTATTAATTTATTGAATCAGGCGTTACTTTGCGGAAATTCATGATATATTACGAGAACA
This sequence comes from Epinotia nisella, assembly GCA_932294315.1. Classification (NCBI taxonomy): domain Eukaryota; kingdom Metazoa; phylum Arthropoda; class Insecta; order Lepidoptera; family Tortricidae; genus Epinotia; species Epinotia nisella. Next base: position 18,158,967 of record OW028681.1, read on the forward strand.
ATATTCCTTTGCTATTCCGCTATTTGATCTCCGCTGATCGACCTGCACGTTTTTTAGCGGAATAGCAAAGGAATATTGTTCTCGTAATAATGCTATTATTAACTAAATACTGTCCCCGTTATTTTTTACAACATGCGGTGCCTTTTGACATAATAATGACACGTTCTACGAGTTTTAAAATACAGATCTTTTGTTTATTCTTCAGATTCGAGCTGACAGATGGCACGAAGGTTGACGCCGAGGGCAAGAAAGTCAATGTGGTCAAGGACGGTAGAGAGGTGGAAGCGCTGGTCATCAGTGGTAGCTACACTTACGTCATCGATGGCGTGGCGTATACCGTGAACTATGTGGCCGACCAGGATGGGTATAGACCCACCATTGTAACTGGGCCTAGTGATAAGCCACCTGGCGCTGCACCTATTAATCCCTCGGTCCTCGCTTCTCTCTTAGGCGCAGGATCAGGGTAGGCAGGTGTACACACAGGCGGATGTGAAAGACGTATAATACCGTAAATATAGTCTACGAGATTCTACTCGTACTTCCTATTTATGACAAATCACGACAACCATGACGTAAATGCGTATGGTTCATCGAAATAATAAATAAAAATAAGTAAATAAGATTAAGGTTAAATCCGTCGGACAGTGACTCTATCACATAGTCGCACGCCCGGCATTCCCTAACAGTGTGACACAAAACGCGATAACGGCCTTTACTAAACGAAAGAGCACGCGCTAGGCACCATTTGAGCCTTCCAGCTGACAAACATCGGTTCCGTTAGTTAGTGGATTCTCCGTACATTATTTGTTCTGTCCGGGGGGTCATATGAGGTACAGTAAGGGAAATGTATTCACGTACCACCGTAGAACCCTATCGCAATAAGCTGACATATCACTCGAGTTTGAGTGACGGCAGCCTCTCAATTGCGACAGGGTTTTACGGTGGTACGTTGCTAAAACACACCATCACCAAACAGTTTATATAACGAGAAGACAACATTTTCTTTAGAAATTTTACTCGTACTATCGTTAGTTATTTTTTAACAGTAACAGCGCCATCTAGTGGTGCAAAAGTGCAGTTTTGTTTCGGAGGCGTTAGACCAACCTTATGTAAACTGTAGATCAAACAGATACACTATGCTGTAATGTGTAATGAAAATACTTCACCAATCATAAATACACTACTGAAAAAGGTCGTGTTTTCTCTTAAATAAATGTATCCCAAAATCATATTTTAATTCCTTATAAACGTTTTAGGTACAGACACACATAGTTAGTGTGCTCAAGCACTGGGGTCACTATAGTGAAAATGCCCTTACATCCAATATTTGACGGCTGTCATCCCAGTACAATGTATTGCATCATATGTCATCATTGACGTATATTGTACTGGGATGACGGCTGTCAAATATTGGCTGTTAAAAAAATCTAATAATAGAGATAAAATGTAGATCTGTCACTCTCAAAGTCTCAACACAGCACCGTGCGTGAGACAGATCTGATGCGCTTCGCACTCTCGGGAACTCACACTTGCAATACCCAGCAAGTTATTTATTATTCAAGTGTTATTTAGTATGGTTGCGGTTTTTTAGAAGGTGGAGGGTACTTCGTACTTCCCCAATTTTGAGCCAGATATGCATGTCTATAAATATACATGTGTGACAATGACAATGCTGAACGGTCAAAGGAAAATTTAGGCCTTTCACAGGCCTGGCCGCGGCGTTCAATAGTAAACTTGTCATTGCCTGACAAATTTACTATGGACCTCCACCGCAGGACGCGCCAGTGTGATGCAGGCTTAAGACTGAAATTGGTTTTCAAATGAGTTCTCGGTGAGCGTAGTGAACACCAGCCCTGAACGGTCACAGCGAAACGAAAACAAAGTTCGTATCTCCCTCTATGTCGTACTCGCTAATTCGAGCAAAAAACAGGAAGACACACGAATGAACTTTGTTTTGGTTTCGCGGTAGCCGCTCTGTTTTGACCTTTACTCCAGTACAATTTGCATTCATTTGTATATTGATTCCAAAGGCTTATTTAAAATGAATACAAAAACAGGCTTGGCAATTATGTTTAAATAGGTAGTGAAACGTTTTCATAAATCCTACTAATATTATACATGCGCAAGTTTGGATGTTTGGATGTGTGTTACTCAATCACGATTAAACGGCTCCAGCGATTTTGATGAAATTTTGCACGAAGATAGTTTATAGCCTGGATTGAAATATAGGATAGTTTTTATCCCGGGTCTACGAAGACGAAGTCGCGGGCGCAAGCTTAGTATTAGGTATATATATATTTGTATAAATGACCTTGCTGCAATTTTAAGGAAGTAACTTGCTTCGTTGAACTTCAATTGAAAAAGCATTTAAGTAGTAGGTATAAAAAATATAATAATCACAACAAATATCATGGCATGGAAAAGACCTTGACGCGATGCTTATAATATTCATAGATCGGTAACAACGCTCTCGCTCCAACTCACGGGAATGTTGAAGGCGCAATGTATTAGGCGTCAAATGGTATAAATCGTTAAATCCACGAAAGAACGTATCGCTCCTAGTACTAAGCCGAAATCAGGGCTCCATTGAAACAGAACTGCACTAGATATCTTTCGCAAAATAAATAAGCTTTCTACTGTAGCAATGTAATTTTATAATACTCTGATACTGAAATGATATATTGTATACTGTTTTGAAAAAACGACAACTCGCCGAGTTTTTTTACGCCGGTTCTTCTCGAGGCAGAGGTTTTCTTTCCGAACCGGTGGTAGTTTATCGACATTCTTAGGTGCATGTAATATGCCTAAATTGAAGAATAAATCACTTTGACTTTGACTTTGACTTTTGACTTTGTCGAACGAAACCTACCCTGGGTATAACGCAGCCCACTGTGCGGGGCTCCTATTTCTAGGTGCGTCGTCTTTTCTGAAACTAGTTGACAAACCCAACCTACTAGCTACTGTCGCAAGAAATATCAGCCTTACCTGGAATCTGATGAAATCAGCTGGTTCTATCGCGGTGGAAAACTCGTCAGCTTATTAATTTCAAATGTTCTGGATTTGTGGGTTATCCATTTTGCTGTACGTATTAGTGCCAAATTGATAAAAAAAGTAACAGTTGCTACTTAATAATACTGCTGAAAACTGGAAAACGTAGGTAAATATCAGTTTAATCCTGTGTACATTCACCAGCAATTATTGCGTATTTGAGCAGAAACTCGTTCAGCCCAATTATTGCCTGCATTAATCCTACTAATATTATAAACGTGAACGTTTGGATGAATGGATGGATTGTGCGTTCCACTTAATCTCAAAAACTACTGGACGAATTTATATGAAACTTTCCAGTTATGTACCTTATATATCAGAATAGGACATAGGCTATAATTTATGTCTAATTTCATCCCTTTTAGGGACGAAAAAGGGGATGAAACTTTGTATGGAGACCAAATAGTTTTACTCGTTGCCTTCATCAGGCGCTGGGCCTCATAATGTATGGGATAACTAAAATCCGACTCGCACTTGACCAATATTCTAATTGAATTACGATTATTCAATACGTGAGTAATTTTTTTTTAATTACCAATTACGTACGCGGACGATGTCGCTGGCAGAAGCAAGTTTATAAATTGAAAATAAATTGATGGAAATTTATAATGTAAATGCAAACTTAATGTTCCCATCAAGATCATCCATTTTCATTGGACAACCTCTTACATATTAAGGTGCGCAGACCAGGCTCATTCAAGCTTAATATTCATGTTTCATCATAATTACATTTTCAAAGTAAATGAAGTTCTAGTACCTCATTACAGCCAGGTCAGTTAGTATCAAATGTCACTGGAGCAAATCTAATATCAAATTAAAAATGTGACAAAAAGCACTAAAATGAACAAGGTAAGTAGGTATGTATTGTGTATTGTTCTTGACTTAAATTTTTTGAGACAAGAAAATTAAGTTTCTCAAACTATCAACGATTTCAGCAAGTTTTTTCTAAACAACGTTCAGGTGCAGTTTTGTGAAAAGCGCTCGAAAACGACTGTTTGAGTCATTATTTTCTATACATTAAACAAAATTGTGAATTGATCTTATTTTTCTCAACAAATTGAAAATCATGAATGGGCACAAATGAGGAGGTAGGTAGGTAAGTATTTGTAGATTCGGTACTTAAATTATAAATTAAAATCATTTCATTTTTCTGACTCCTTAATTTTGTTTAGGCATTTAATAGTATTTGAAAAGTTAGGAGACACGTATTTTTTTTTCATTTTTTTTTCAGTTAAACCCACTTAATTTGGGTGTTTTAAACTACCACGTTCGAAAAGGGCATGAGTACATTTAAAGGGTGAATAAGATTTAGTACTGTGGTCAATTTATCGAATTAAAACGTAAATAGCATGCTGTGTCTGTGACAGTGACATTTGATATTGACAATGACAAGATAGAAGGGAGTCAAATAATTTCAATGTCACAACATTTTTTTTCCTTACAAGATGCATAAGCACAGCTATGTAATATCCGCATTCAGCCTTTAAATTTAGGATGGCTTCTTCAAAGTAATTTCCAGTTTTCTCAAGAACTAGCGAATATAAAAATTCATTATTTTTTATATTGATTCAGCAAACCCATATCTCTGAATGGTTTTTAGTTTGAGCCGCTATGAAAAAATTAAAAGTTGTCAATTATTGCTCGCTCTAACGCCCTTGACATTAAATTCCTATATTTTGTGACTTTGTGATGGCACATATGAATGGCAGACGTTAATTGTTGATGGCACATATGAGCTTGAAAATAAATAAATTTGACGATATTAGATTTATATTCCAATAACTCACGCATTTTAATTTCAAATGGCGTTAGTCCTTGATTAATTAACATCAATCAAAACACATTTAAGTTACAAAGTGTATTATAATTAAGTGTGTGGCAACTATCATCGTTGTCCTCAGATGATACGAAGAGGTCACGAGCGTAGGAGTGGTCAAAGATTCAAAACCTTGTAGGTAACTGGATAAACGTCAACAAATAACTATGTTGTAATAAATACATATGCTATATAAGATGGTAAGCTGTACTTAACAAGCACAGTTGAGATTAGCACGGCTAACGTTCTCTACCACATCTATCTAAACATGAAACTGGTTGGTAGACTGTTGAAAATCAATATTTATTAAAAAAAAGTATCATGATATCAAAGGATCATCCAAATTCTTATAGTGAAATGTGTGTTTGATTTCTAATCACAAAAGCAAACCGATGCTTCATTACGAGTGACAAAAAAGGGAAGATATTGAAGCATTTAAAAAATTATAAGCAATATGCAATCACTAGTTCCTAGCTATAAAATATTTGGAAGTACAGTGAAGTGAAAAATGTCGAATGATCTCGGCAGAAAAGTGCTCGTGTTGAGGAATTGCCGATTATATTAGAGGTAAAGTGTTAAGTGAAACGTGTTCCTCATGGATTGTATTGTTTTCAGTTCGTTGTTTTCGCTTTGGTGGCGGTGGCGGCGGCGGCGCCACAGTTGAGGGCTCGACGTCAGAGCGCGCTGAGGACAGCAGTGGATCAAGTTGCACAAATTTTAAAATTCGATTCTGACAACGACGGACTTGGCAACTTCAGATACGAGTAAGTTTATTACATGGCAATATAATGTATTGACAGCCATGATTAAATATTTAAAAAAATATTAGTTAAAGTGGAGCACCGGTTATATTTAGCCCCAGTTTTAAGTTTTAAATAGATCTATTGAACCGCATATTAGATAAAATTTCAATACCTTTTCGATACATTTTTGACAATTAAATGTAAGATTTTCTTAAAACTGTGGCTTACATAAACATAATATAAAAAGTAGAGAGTAGTAGAGCGTAGGCTTTATGGATATATCATGGGGGATTGATGGATTTAAGCGAAATCTTATATGACGATAAAAAGGGTATTATATCAAAAAACTGGAGGATTGTAAGAGAAAAGGCACGCTACAGAAGGCGGATGGACTGCGTGAGAGACGATATTAAACACAAAGTATGTGAGTGATTGAGATGACTGGCGATACAGAGTTATGGAGGTTTTCGGGCATGCAAATGACGATGGCCAGAAGGTAGATAATTATTAAATAGGTTACCTGCTTTAAATGGTTTGCTATATTTTCAGAGTTGAGCAGAGCGATGGCCAGAAACAGCAAGCGCAGGGAGAATTAAGAAACGCTGGTGCCGAAAATGAGTCCATTGCCGTAAAAGGCTCTTACGAATGGGTGGGTCCCGATGGAGTCACTTACACCGTCAACTACATCGCCGACGACAACGGTTACCAACCCACCATCGAGCAAGGCCCCGGTGGTGCCGTGCCCCCTGGCGTCGTCGCCTCTCTCCTGGGTTAAGCCTGAACACACAAAATAAATAAATGCTAGTCCAATTTCTAATAAAACACTCTTCTCTACTTACCGCAGTATCATTACCAGCTCCTTTAAGGCCACCTTTCTATGATAGTCTAGTAAGTTCAAAAATCTTGGCTTGCCAGTATGAAACCAGCGTTTATGTTTCTTACCCAAAATTTCCCGTGGCGTGGTGTACATGGCTATCTAGAAATGTCGGTGATTTTAACAAAATATTTTGTTACAAAGAGTATGCTGATTAGATCGAGACATCCTTGGTGTTTTCTTTGAGGTACACGTTTTGACTTTGATAGTTACTAACGAAAAATAATGCGTGAAATTGTGAACGGTTTTGACAGTTCCCAATTTTTCGTCAGTTTATAATAATCGCCAATAAGATTATAAACTGACGGTGTTCATAATCTGACGGTAAAATACCTACATACACTCAAGAGCAAAAGTTTCGGGTGCACTTTGTATAGAATTTCAGAACAAACTGTACCCAAAACTTTTGCTCTTGAGTGTATATACCTATGCTCAGTTTTTACAAGCCTTAAAATATAAACGTTAAATAAAAATAAAACTTATCCTGTAAAATGGCCACGAGCACTTTTACATATAAAACGATATAAAATAATCTATCTACATATATAATACGCGAGCCCGATTTTTGTACATGCCATCAGATCTACAGTTGGACGTAGTTACGCGAAAACGTTCCAACCCACAGCGACCACATTTTGAGATAAACGCAATTTTGTGTTTTAGCGGTACACTTTTTCCCTGTTATTATTTCAGGCAAATACTATTGGTTTTACCGTGGAATGCCAAACTGGTTATTGAATGATATGCATATTTTTTGTAAATACATAATACAAGGGGCATATAAATAGGTAAAACGAGTTTGAAACGTTTTTGCTAAATTTAATTTTGTATGAACCTTGTTAAATAGCAATTATGCATAAACGTTCCAAAACGAATTTAAGTGTATTATTTATTTTTATAAATATATCTAAAATAAATAGGTATGTAAAATAATAAATAACAATGAGGAACATACAAAAACAACAAAAAAAAATTGAAAATATATTACAAAAAAAATAGGACGTGATCTTTTGAGCTTAGAACCTATGCCAAAAATTAGCTGATATGGTTCCAAAAGTTATCAAAAATTTAATGTCCGGAACTCCACCAAACCCATCAACATCATCAGTGGTGTATTAAGAAAGTATTTTCAAAATTCATCCTATAAGGGGTTGAAATGAGGGTCCAAACTTTGTATAAAACAAGATTAGTAAGACTATTTCATTCGAAACTTCAAAGAAGTATTCCTAACGATAAATGAGTAAACAAGTGTTTCAGGTTTTTTGAGAATTCGACCCCTAAAAGGGGGAAATGTGGTAACAATGTCTGAAAATCAACATGGGTATTGTTTCTATGGTTTATCGGGTCGCTGATTATGAAAACAACAACGATTTTAAAATCCAACGTAGCGGACATAAAATACCATCTCCCCTGTTGGGGTGCGATGGGGTTGACATGTCTAAATATCAATATGGGTGTCGTTTTTATGGTTTTTTGGGACGTCAAATATGAAAATGGCCTCGATTTTGAAATTTAATATTGTGTACATCTATCTAAATATATAAAAGAAGAAACTAACTGACTGACTGACATATCAACGTACAGCCCAAACCGATGGTTCTAGATGTTCCAAATATGGCACGTAGGTTCCTCATAAGGTTTAAGGGTGGATTAAGAAAGGATTGCTCAAAATTCATCCCCTAAGGGGTAAAATAAGGGTCCAAAGTTTGTACGGGGAAACAAGATTAGTAAGACTATTTCATTCGACACTTCACAGGAGTATTCCTTACGATAATTGAGTAAAAAAGTTTTCCGGAATTTTTAAGAATTCAACCCCTAAAGGGGGAAATGTGGTGACAATGTCTCAAAATCAACATGGGTATTGTTTCAATGGTTTATCGGGTCGCTGATTACGAAAACAACAACGATTTTACAATCCAACGTAGCAGACGTGAAATATCATCTCCCCTGTTGGGGTACGATGGGGTTGAAACGTCTAAATATCAATATGGGTGTCGTTTTTATGGTATTTTGGGACGTTCATTACGAAAATGGCCTCGATTTATAAAAATGGAGGTTCTCAGTTTGACCCGTATGTTCCGATTGAATGACAATTTGGCACAAATACTTTCAATAATTTTCATGTCCACAATATTCAATTTCAAGAGCGATGCCATTTTCGTTATTAACGTCCCAAAAAATCACAAAAAAGACACCCATATTAATATTTAGACATTTCAACCCTATTGCATCCCAACACCCAGGACAACAACCAGGGGAGATGGTATTTCACGTCCGCCACGTTGGATTTTAAAAGCGTTGTTGTTTACATGATTAGCGACCCGATAAATCATACACATTTCCCCCTTTTAGGGGTTGAATACTCAAAGTAACACTTGTTAACTCACTTATCGTGAGGAATACTCCTGTGAAGTTACGAAAGAAATAGTCTAACTAATCTTGTTTCCCTATACAAATTTTGGACCCTCATTTCACCCCCTTGGAGGATGAATTTTGAGAAATAATTTCTTAATCCACCCCTAAACCTTATAAGTAACCTACGTGCCATATTTGGGATCTCTAGAACAATTGGTTTGGACTGTACGTTGATATGTCAATCAGTCAGTCTCTTCTTTTATATATATTTAGATAGATGTGTACAATATTTAATTTCAAAATCGAGGCTGTTTTTGTAATTAACGTCCCAAAAAAAAACCATCAAAAGTCACCTATATTGATATTTAGACATTTCAACCCCATCGCACCCCAACGGAGTATAAAGTATTTCACTTCTGCCACGTTCGATTTTAAAATCGTTGTTGATTTCGTAATCAGCAACCCGATAAAGCATGGAAACAATACTCACTTTGATTTTCAGACTATCACCACAGTTCCCCCTTTTACGGGTGGAATTCTCGAAAAACCTGAAACATGTGTTTACTATTTATCGTTAAAAATACTCCTGTGAAGTTTCGAATAAAATGGTCTAACTAATCTTGTTTCCCCATTTTACCCCCTTAGGGGGTGAATTTTGAAAAATCCTTTCTTAGTGCACCCTTATACCTTATAAGAAACCTACGTGCCAAAATTGGAATCTCTAGAACCAACGGTTTGGGCTGTACGTTGATATGTCAGTCAGTAAATCAATTTTTTATTCTTTTATATCTTCCAAAAAGCCATAAAAACGACACTCATATTGATATCGAGACATTTCAACCCCATCACACCCCAACAGAAGAGATGGTATTGCAGGTCTACCACGTTTGATTTTAATATTATTGTTGTTGTTTTCGTAATCAGTGACGACAGCGACCCGATAAACCATAGAAACAACACCCATGTTGATTTTTCAAACTTTGTCACCATATTTCCCCCTTTTAGGAGTAGAATTCTCAAAAACCCTAAAACACGTGTTTACTCTTTTATCGTTAGAAATACTCCTGTGAAGTTTCGAATAAAATAGTCGAACTAATATTGTTTCCCCATACAAACTTTGGACCCCCATTTCACCCCCTCAGGGGGTGAATTTTGAAAAATCCTGTCTGAATACACCCCTAGATCTTATACAGAACCTACCTACCCATCTCTAGTTGCTGCTGTCCTTTGATTGTTTTGACTAAATACATAAACTTAAATATACCATACCTACCTAGTTATTTATTTTGGTAAAAAATATTTTTTTCTCTCGAACATATTTAATAGCAAAAATGGATCAAGTATATGTGGATCGTTTATAGCAAAAAATTAGAAAATAATATATTAATAATAAAACGTTCCAATTTATTTAGAACAGTCATCGCAGTTTAAAAAAAACAGTATGGAATAATCTAAAAGGTTTCAAATTACATGGAACATTTTTGCAGAAATAAAAAATGTATAAAGATTTTGCAAAAACGTTCCAACCCACATGGATCATTTAAGAAACAATTGAATGTGCGTTTTAAGAATTTAGTATAATGTTCCAAGACAAGTGGAACATTATAACGATATATTATTCTATTAAGAGTTTTTAACAATATGTTTCAGTATGCATGTAATGTTTTTACTTTATTTTGAGTACACGTCCTTGGCATAATGGTGGGTTGGAACATTTGGGTCAAACTTTATTGATGAAACTAACCTAAAAATACTAGCATCTTTGTGTGCACATGATGTAATATGTCAAAAATAGTACCCTGGTTATGGTAACTCATTTTCGAGTGACTTGTGGGTTGGAACGTTTTCGCGTAACTACGTCCAGTTATGGTCCGATTTTGATAAATGATATGTCGTTCGATTCGTTTCATGCTGGAGATTTGCAATAAGGTCTCCGATTTTTAATTTTTTATTGAAAAAGTACTAAAATTTTAATTTAAAGAATCTACCGTGCGCTGACCACGTGACCTTGGCTGTGTGACGTCACGTGACGTACCTAACTCCTGTTTTGACTTGAAATGACAATGTAAAATAAATAAACAAGAATTGAACTCAAACCTGTAGTAAGTTCTTCAGCATAAGAAATTATAAATGTTGAGTTGGCCACATATGGATACAACACTAAGAAAATTAAGTAAATAGAAAATAAACGATCTTTTACAATGTTTACAAAAACTGACAGACGTATTGTGTCAACTGTGGATTATTTTTTTTTAGTGACATAGAGTTGTCAATATTATTTGCCATGTTTATATTTATTTCAAAAAGTTTATATACTAACTTATTTTCCCATATTCGAGATGTTGGTAGAAGAATGAGGTTTAAACCCATTAATTGTCGTGGACCCCATATAGGCTTTAATTACCTTACTTAGCACAATGCCGTAGGCACCGATAGGCTTCAAATTTGAAGTAAAGATGTAGAAAACGAACCTCGATTAAGTACTAAAATTTCTTTTCGGATACCGGGGACTCCCATTGGCAACTTTATTCACCTGACTTGAATACCATCCAAATTATTTCAGGTTCAGATAATTATATTTCGATTACAGGTAGGTATACATTGTAATTTGTCAAACCGATATGACTTAATACTGGAAAACATAAACCAGTACTAAACTATTTAGCGGTATAAATAGTCAAATGCAACTATAACCGATAAAATATTATTTTAAACCATTAACGGTCCCCGATACAGTATTCTTTGATCTGTGCTGATACTAATAATAAACAGGTGTAATGTCTGTGAAATGTAAGTTTGTATGTTGGGGATAGTCTCAGAAACTATACCCATCGTATTCTAAAAATCCTTTCTTCAGTACCTATGTTATATTTATATATGTAGAATGGACCTACGGGATTATGTGCTATAACATTTTATCCCGTCGCTCCGCCTAGGTTCTTTGTAAGTATACGCGGCGGAGCCGCGCGGGCAGCTAGTATTTTATATTACAGCCCATAACCATCCAGAAAATCCATTCTTAACGCAGATAAAATATTTTTTTGAAATCGGATGAGCGATTTCGGTGATTACCCATTACATACAAACAAACATACCTACTTACAAAGCTATAATCTCACAGACACTACTTCCTCTTTATTATATTGGTTGGTAGATTAATAAAAGAGTTCGAGAGAGTCAAATGGTATATTTCGCTATTTGCTTATAATTATATTTCCTACGATTTTGACAGCTGTTTGTATGAAATCATCATCAGCGAATCTATGGAAAACTCGGTGACTGGGCGCTGGCCGGTGCTGTCGGTGTGGACTCGGCCCGGTCTACTGTGAGTCATCATACAACAAATAAACTGAAGCGCGCCTGTTCTGCATAACTTTTAGGTTATACTTATCTTTCTTTATTTATTTCTTAATAATTGATACCATACATAAATTGTACTTGTGGCTCTGTGAGCTGAAGAATTCGAGATGTGTCTTTAAAAAAAAGAATACCCAACTTTCGAATAACTGAATCGACAACAAAATCGAAATTGTACATACATTTGTTAAACCTGCTCACAAAATTTCACGAGAATCGGTTGAGAAATACGACTGTGTAGAGAACAACTGGACATACGAAAACATTTCTGCCCAAGCTGAAACGGAGAACTTCGTTCGCGTCGCGCGCTCGCTGGGTCAATAATACTTTCTACTTTGCATTTATAATATTAGTATTACTAGCTTTTGCCTTCGACTTCGTCCGCGTAGATCTAGTTTTAATCGCCTTACAGGGTGATTGCTATTCGATTCTTGCAGGCGTTGTCCTAATTATCGCTCTCCCCATAAAACTTCCACCACCGAACTTCCCTCTCCAATTTCACACCTTGAAAGGATGATTTTCGGGATTAAAAGTATCCTTTGACCTTCTCCAAGACTTGGACTAACTGCATCCAAATTTTATCTTAAGCTATTTAAGCGCGAAACGTCAGGCCATGACAGACTAGACTTAGTTATTTTCACATTTATGTATAACATTAGTACGGATTAGATGTCTGCTGATTAGTATTAAAAACCCGGTCAAGTGCATGTCGGGCCACCCGCAGTGTAGGGTGTTGTACCTAGTTGCTTGTCTGTCTTTGTTAATCGACACGCGCGCGCCAACTAAATGGTGCGGCTGCGTAGGCCATTTGTACGCCGGCAGAGGGGAAGGGGAATGAATTTAAAACCCATAATATTTTTAATCAAGTTATTTATCCAACGATACCCCACACCATAGGTTTACAGAGAAAAAAATACATCTCCACTATAAGTGTAATCAAGATTCTATTCTACCATTTTGTCAGCTCGATCGATCTATAATTAAATACCCATGCCGAATTACAGCTTTCTAGTAGTAAGGATCACTGAGCTAAGCCGGCGACAGACAGGGCCGGACAAACGGACATGGCGAAACTATAAGGGTTCCTTGTTGACTATGGAACCCTAAAAACCTGAATACCTGCTGCTATTTCCGCAAAATGTTAACTCCGTTTCAGTTTCGGTCAGACGACGCCATACGACGACGTCAGACGCCATAATCATAGCTTTGCACGATTGTTTACACACAAGCGCCTTATTTATTTTTCTAGCTAAATAGTAACCAGGAGCCGTAGCATGGTTGGCCTTATCACGCGACAAGTGACAAGATAGAAGCGTCGTCTCGTTCTATCGAACGGTGTCAGCCAGTGACGCACGCTCTATCCTATCACCTGTCGCGTGACAAGGCCAACCATGCTACGGGGCCAGGAGTCGTAGCATGGTTGGCCTTATCACGCGACAAGTGACAAGATACGAGCGTCGTCTCGTTCTATCGAACGGTGTCAGCCAGTGACGCACGCTCTATACTATCACCTATCGCGTGACAAGGCCTGACTCTATTAAGAACGCACTCCGTAGTAATCGGAATCATAAGTTGGTCATGCTATCTCTAGCGTTATACTTGTACTTCGTTTTTTTAACCCCCGACTAAAAAGAGCGGTGTTATACATTGTAGGTTTAACATGTGTGTAATCGTGCGACGGGGGTTGAAAAGCGAAAGCTAAACGAAACGCTAAAATTCTAGTAATGAGCATAACCAAAGGTGTGAGTAGAGTACTACGACTCCCGCCTAATTTTAATGTGTCAGTCAACGCGTTTCTTAATAAAGTCCCAGGCTATTCTTAAAGAGCAAAATATCATAAAGCACAACAACTATTTATTTTAACGGCAGGCGTTACTTTGTTTTATTGTTACTTTCATTGTTATTTATAGGTTTTCCAAAACAGCGCCATTTTATAATAAAAGTTTTTTTTCATTATTTTTATTTTTTTGTTATTATTTTATTAGGTATTTCCTAACAATGACGAAGGATTGTTCAAATATAATCAATCATATATCGTCGGGTGACAAGCAAAAGTCACTAATTACACGTAAGAGATAAAGGAAAACTCAACCTTATTACTACTTCAACATAGTTGCTATTTCTTAAATTATTTTTCTGCATTTACTGAGTTTTGCTTGTCACCTGACGATTTGGTGGTGGCTCTTAAGTCGGCATTATGCTGAGGCGGGACCTTTTCGTGACATTTGCGTTAATTTTGTTTTGTAGTTTTATTTAATTTTACTTTTTTATCGTAGCTCTGTCACGAATAAATGTTTTTTCTTTCTTTCTTTCTTTTCTTAATTTTCATACGTATTTATTAAAATACGAATTAAAATTAAGATTAGGTAATCTAAATCTATGGGTACGTACATAATAAAGGCACATTAAAATCTTGTCACATTTTTTTAAAATATAATCAAAATTATATTTTTATCCTTCATCAGTCAACTGCAAAATTATATGCAATAACAAAATACAATTACAAAACTATGTCAGCAAAATATCCCATGTCCCATAGCATATTTAGAGAGCTCAGATTCAAAGCTGGACTGGTAGAGAATGCCTGATGGCATTAAGTCCGCCAATTGTACTTTTATTTGTATATTTGTGCAATAAAGTTTAAATAAATAAATAAAAGCTGTCATGTCAAATTTTAAGGCCATCCCTCGATTTTCGTATCATCACGACCCCTTGAAAATGTCTCGCGCGCACGAGCGATAAGATTCTTCGGATATGCCTTTTTTGAAGAAATGCTGGTACGTAAAATATACGTTAATTTATAACGTTTTTTATTCATATTAGATGATGTAAAATACCGTACCTTTAACTTGATTACAAGTCGTCTAAGTAGTAAGTATTGATTCAGTTTACTGAAGTACAAAGAACCGGACAAGTGCGAGTCGGACTCGCACACCGAGGGTTCCGTACGTAAATACAAATGTATTGTTTCAGAATTTTCCCTGTACTTTATAGTATAAGACGACATTATTTGCCAAATTTCATAGTTCTAGGTCAACGGAAAGTACCTACCCTATAAATTTTATTTTCCCTTGAGAGTGTCGATGTCGAAATATACGTTTTTTGCGACATAAACGGCCGTATCTTTTTTACGTTAACTTAGAAGTTTTTTTTTTTCACAGCTTCAAGAGATTGTAGACTTGAATATATAGTTTAAATTTCAACTCGATACCTTCACGCGGTCCGGTCACTTTGGCACTCTTTGGGGGACTCCTATATCCAGCAGTGGACGTCTTTCGACTGATGATGATGACCTTCACGCGTTCCCGAGATAAAGGGTCTTGATAGACAGATAGACAGACATACAGAAAGGCAGACAGACAGACAAATCAACAAATCAAAGTGTGAGTCAGGTCAACAAAGTGATCTTATGAGGGTTCCGTTTTTCCTTTTGAGGTACGGAACCCTAAAAATAAAAAATAACACAATTTTGGAACCTCTATCACAAATTAAAAGCATTTTTTTTTTTTGATTTCTAACAAACAATAAATATTATTATGTATGAATGTATTAAGATAGATACATCCAAAAATAATTCTTTTTTTATAAGGCAGTGCATCCCCTTAATGCAGGTGACTGAACTAAATTGCAACCGGTTACAGGCTGTCCTTGCGCCCAGGACCTCCATTTTGCAACTAAAAAACTCATTTCAATTTATCAGCTCAGCTGCTTATTAGTGCGTCACATTCGTACGCATTTGGCTTTGCACTAGCGGAAGAAGGAGCGAAGTACCAAGACTATTCATATATAATGTGAGTATTAAATAAATGTTCTGAAATTGGGTCCCAGTGTCCTTATATTTTATTCACTTAATACGTAGCAAGTGACTATAACAAACCTCTTACTATCTTCGCATCGTACCCACAGTGTATCTGATCATAAGTAATTATTTTGAATAAATTTCACGGTTATGAACATAGTTCTAGATAGGTACCTAGTTAATAAACTTATCTGAGAATAAAAACTCTACCTAGCTCAAAATAAATCGTGACCAAATTGAAGTTGGTGTATTGTAACGAATATACGAGTAGATCGTAGGCCCGGATCCCAGCAGATATTAACAGTGCCGAAAAATGTGCTTACTTTGTGTTCCACTGGGTAAATATGCTCCGGTTTTGTAATTCATTACTTACTCGTTAAATTAAGAATCAAAATCTTTTACTACTTAGCAGATATTTTGTCCATAGCTCTTTGTGACTGCAATAACCTACGTGTTTACGAACAATTTGAAATACCAGGCACTTCCTTCCATTCTGAGGCATAATATACAAAACAATAACATACCCATGTGGTATAGATTGCATTTAACAACATAACTATTTTATATTTAGACAGTAGGTTTATACACACACAAACACACACGTCATACACACATATATATATATAAGAGAAATTTATTCATTATAACACACAAAACACAAAGTAACTACTACAGCAATGCCATTTACATCAATTAATAAAATTAATATATATACTATATACTTATTTTAGCGACCTAGGTTCCTAATATTTTGACTTTATTTTTATTTCATTCAATTGATTTTTTTTGTTCCTGTAAATATTATGCTTAAGAGTATCTAGTCATTATATTCTTTGTCTATACCTACGTTTTATTTGATTATTACGTAGGTAGTGTACATAAATCAATATCTCTTTATCAAGATCTAAAGTCAGTGTTAACTATTGTAATCCAGTGATTTCGTAGAACAAAGTAAGCATTTTCGCATTGTATGAATAAAAAGAAAACGTTTGAAGAGGTGATACCAAAGTGAAAGAATTCGTAGAATTAGAGACATCATTAAAAATTGCAGCCAGCCAGTTACAACATCATTAATACTCGTATATGTATGTTTGTGATACAATTGTCACTGATTTGTCAAGAAAATGAATAAGTTTCTTACTGAAATCGTCCAGGTAAGAATTTTTTTATTTAACTTCATAATTATGATATTGACAAAACAAATAAGTTTATATACTTATTTCTTTTGTGACGTATCTATACGTGTATGTTTTATTATAGTGAAATATAATTTTACAACCTTTATACTATTTTGCCTTGTTAGTGCGTTAGTATGTGCGGGTCAAATCTTGCAACTCAAACACCAGATTTCTGTAGTCCAATCATGTTTAAAATTAGTACACTTTAGTAAGTCGGATGACAATGCAATACAATACTATGCAATACTACGGTACAGTCGAGTTCTCCAATATCTATACAAACAATCTTTCAAAAATATCTACACATGTGTCTTATGTCAGTAATAATAAAGCCTGTGTACGAATATTTTTGAAAGGTTGTCTGTATAGATATTGGAGAACTCGACTGTACCAAAAAAAAGGCTGGCCTGATGATGGAGACGGATGTTGGCCACGGCATCTCCTCAATTACACGAAATGTGTGTCCTGTGTGTTTGTGAATAAATGTATTTTCTTTCTTTCTTTCTTTCTTTCTTTAAATAAACCTTTCGTGTCTGGGCTGGGCTCATTGGAACTTCTCAACGAGCTGATGACTGTGATGACTGTGTAAAAAAACAGTGGTACAGTCGAAAACAAAAAAAATGCTTACATGTGTTCTACCAGCCACTCACTTGATTCACTTCATTTCTTGAAAAGCAAACCAATAAATCAATCAAACCAAAAACATTTATTTACTGAAATAAAAAAACCATAGGTACGCATAAACAGGTATCGGAATTAGGTGAGCCGAAATACATAATACGGAGGGGTTACAATCGGTTGGTCGATCACGTAACGCATTGTACGCGCGTCGGGTAGATCTAAATGTCAATTTTTATATAGAAAAATGATAGTTGGATCTACCCGACCCGCGTTTGGAACGTTACGTGATTACCCCCCTGGTATACAATTTTTCGGGTATTCGATATTTATCCGGGCACTAGTCGTAAAATTAATCACACAGTATGTTTTTACTTACAGTAAGGGATGTTTAATGTTACTTTGTAATAAAAACGGGGTAGACATAAGGTTAAATATATTTTATAAATCTTATCTCTAATCCTTTTCCGGAGCTTACCCATTACATACAAACTTACAAAGCTTTGTAAGTTTGTATGTAATGGGTAAGCTGCGGAAAAGGATTAGAGATAAGATTTATAAAATATATTTAACCTTAAATCTCACAAACTTTTCCTCTTTATAATACCTACTAGCTTCCGCCCCCGACTTCGTCTGAGTCGGCCCGGGATAAAAACTATCCTATATTTTAATCCAGCCTATAAACCATGTTCGTGCAAAATTTCATCCAAATCAGTTCAGCCGTTTAAGCGTGATTGAGTAACAAATATCCAAACATCCAAACATCTAAACATCCAAACTTTCACATTATAATATTAGTAGGATTATATCATATAGATAACATTTAATTTTCAGGTGCAGTTTGTAATCATTACGTGTTGTTTGTTGGGAACTGTATTCAGCGCATCTCTTTTTGGGATAGCTATCTCAGCGCCGAAAAAAGTAGTGAAGACTGGAATTGACGAGATGTAAGTGAGTGTTATTAACTAGCTTATTGCTCGCGACTTCATCTGCGTGTAATACTCGTAGTTAATCACCTTGGCCACACTTGGTCGCGGGAGTCCGCTGGATGCGGGTGGCGCAAGACCGATCATTTTGACACTCTTTGGGGTAGGCCTATGTCCAGCAGTGGACGTCTTTCGGCTAATATGATGATGATCATGATGAAATACTACGCCTGTACAAAATATAAGGTACGTTTACACGCACGCCGTGCAGCCTTTTTTTTTTGTTTAGGAGGGGAAAATGCGTTACGCATACCACCCGGGTGCAGGGGGTGACCCGAGTGGTTATGTGGGACTCCCGTATGGGCTAATGAGACCCACGGCCTTGTGGCGAGGTTACGGGAACGCTTGCGCACACATCCGCGACCCCGCTGGCGGCAGCCACCCACAAGCGGCTCCTTCGCGGATGCCCGAGGGCCCTCCACGAGAGGCACGCCAGACGTTTCGGCGTGCCTGCCTCCTCGATCTCCACCAGTTCAGCAGCGGACCCCCCTGAGTCCGCTACGAGGAGATCATGGGTGCGGGAAATTCCAGCTCCCGGTGGCGGATCAGGTCTGTGGTTCCGTCACCGAACACGTCTCGGCCGCAGAGGATAGGGAAAGCGGCGCACGTTATACCGGCATTCCTCGTCCTCTGCGGTCCCACCAATGCCGTTTCAGCGGAACGGCCCCGCCAAGTTCGCAGGGGGTAGAGAGAGTGGCGCACCGTAATACCAAAACGCCTCTCCCCCTGCGATCCCGCCTCTGCCGCAGAAGATAAGGAGGTACTCCTCTTCTTCTGCGGTCCCTCCCCAACGCATCCTAAGCGGGCTTAGGCAAACCAGCTAGGAGCGCCCTCTTCGGGCCAGCCAGCGGCCCACACAGGCCGGCCCTGGTGCCTCTTAGCTTCGCCGTGGGTGACCAGTCCACAGTTACTAAGCCCCCCCGCCTCGACAAGACGCCGTGCAGCCTTCAATAACTGGCCACGTCGTACTAAGTTGAATTCTGTTTGTAGCGGAACAGAGTTCATTGTTAGTATGAGGGAGCTATTGATGGGTGGCCTGCTACTGGCGATTTACCCTACCTACATTTTATTCCGCGACTTTGCATGCGTTCTTTGCAGTTGCTTTTTTTTATTATCATTATGTTATTACTGCTGAAAACCTGTAATTGGCTTTCTTGTATATCACATGTTCAAATCTTATGTTAATACATTGTAGCTGTTGGTTATCCAGACAATAAATAAATAAATACACAGGCGGAATTCCGCGGAGGCAGTAATAATTATATAAGTTGGTATAGTACAGGAAAATTCGTTCAACTGCTTTAGTCGTGTAGATATTTATAATTTACTTATTCTTGTTTCTAGATATCAAGTGCTCAAACCAAACATGCATACAAGCTCTCATTTTGGTAACAACAATAAGCCTACTAACGTCAATAGCAACGAGAATGAAAATTCAACGCCTGTCGGAATTGTCGGAGACTTTAAGTACGTAGCATTATAGTACATTGTTTAACGAGGGGCGTAAGTGGAGATTGCTAACGAGAGTCTAACAGAAGCCCGACGCCGAAGGTGGAGGCTTTTTGATGACTCGAGTTTGCAATATTCTTACGCTCGTGTTATACATAATGTTTTTCATCACATTTGCGAGGAAATAAATAACTACAAAAGACAGAAAATCTAAGTTTCATACAGCCGCACCAATCCAAAATTGACAACTTCACTTCCAGATCAGTGCTAGTGGAGCGCGCAGCTTCAATATTTCAACCAATCACAGAGCAACTAGATTTGCTTAAGCCAATCAGAGGGTTCTATATTTTAAAACTAAACTTAACAGCCCATGGGAGGTAAAACGGCTATAACTGCTCTGTACGCTCGCAAGTAATAACGCCATTGACGAGCAAGTGTGATGAAAAAATAATAACTAAGCAAATTATGCAGGAAAGAGGTCTTAATGACGAGCGCGTTTATGTCGTATGGTTGAGGTTGAGATTATTTAATGTGGCCGACTTTTTATAAAACTGTCATTGGAATTGGAATCTTCTACGTTGGACAGTAGAGTTGCTTTTTGAATGGACTACTTTGATGCAATTCGGCCAACTCAAATAATGTCAAGTAGGTATACATACATAGCTGTGTTATTTTCGTTTATATTCTTGTCAGAACGTGACGTATACTGTGTATGATTGCTGGGTTGTTTTTGAAAGAAAGAAAGAACGAAAGAAAGAAAGAAAATATTGAGGATCACACAAACAGATACGCAAAATACAAATACATGTGTGACAAAAGGAATGAACTCAGTGATATTGACAGTTGCAGCAGCTATATTTGTCATTACCAGTGTCGTAAACTGAAACTGGTACACACAACAGATATTAAAGATATTTTATTGTAATATGAGACGGATCAAGAAAAGTGTCTATTGCCCGTCCTTGACCCAAAACGTAAATGAGGAAATTGTTTATATTTTTCAAAAATATATATTTGACGCAGCTAAAAAATTTAAACCTTTTTCTGGTGCTAAGAAAGGTTATCACCAAAAAAATAATCAGGCACTTCTGATATTTTCATCCATTCCCCATTTTTATATTGTTTGTTTTGTCCCCGTATTTATATTGTTATTTGGTAGTCTTGGAAACGACTTCCCTATAGGATTCTTTCTCTAAGAACCTACTGAATTTGTTTGGGGATTTGTGTGTTTGCCACAACTACTATAATACAGGGTGATTCAGGAGACGTGAGCAGGACTAACCCGACACATACCTACAGTAAATGTTAATGGATCGTTCACCATCTTAATTAAGTTAAACGCCGTTTTTTTATATTTTGTGTAAGTAAAAGTTTTATTCTAAAATCGTGGTCACCCTACATAACTAAAAAAAAAAACCGGTCAAGTGCGAGTCTGACTCGCGCACCGAGGGTTCCGTACGAAATATCATACAACACACCCGTCTTGCCCCACCCATTAATTTTGGAAAAATCTAAACAACGCATAGTGTAGTTAAGTCATGAGCATGACATGAGTACCTACAGCGCCATTTATCGGTGCATTTTGTTACTAAATTGCGCGACCAAGGAACTCGGTATGTAAGTACAGTAAGGGAAATGTATTCACATACCACTGTAGAACCCTGTCGCAATTGACAGGCCGCCGTCACTCAAACTCGATCGGGATGTTACCTTATTGCGATAGGGTTCTACGGTGGTACGTTAATACATTTCCCTTACTGTATGTTGGTTTTTCAGCGATAATTCTTTATCAAGTCAATTAATTTCGATAATTCTTTTTTTATTTGCTAAAAGGTACTTTCAGAACACTTTCATACGAATTTGAAGGCCAAAAATTAAACACAGAAGTATTAAATTACAAACAAAATTAACATATGATTTTTGAAGAATAAAAAAAAACTACGCTAGATAGAGGTATCGTTATACTTTTCCGGTAATATTCACGTTAATATTAATAATATATATTATTTTCAAATTTTTCGCTTGGTTAACTTCGGAGATAAGGGGGGGAATGGTATTTTTTTCAACATTTTTCTTTATAAATCAAAATTTTACCATTGTAGAAAAAAAAAGAAAAACTGTTTTAGAATGTACAATTCAAGCCCTTTCATATGATACCCCACTTGGCCTACTAACTAGACTTTGAATTTTTGCCCCCCCTCTTATCCGCCCTTTTTTATACAAATTAAAAGTATATATTAAAAATTTTCATTTTCCATACACGAGGATTAGCTTTATTTACAACTATTCCAAATTTCAAATCGATAGCATTAGTAGTTCCTGAGATATTTGACTTTGTGACAGACAGACAGACGGACCTTTTTGGTCCGGAACCCTAAAAATGAACGTTAATCTTACCAATGCTGGTACGGATAAGTAACTTATAATCTACTGAATCCGTAGGGTTGATCTTGCTCACGTCTCATGATTCACCCTGTATATTTATACGATAAATATAATCCCGATTGTGTCCAAAAAAAATTGATGAAAAAATTTCATCAAGATGTAATTATTGAATAAATATTTTTAATAGTCGCATCTTGATTGCGCGGTAATTTTAAATAAGGCGACATACTTAAATAAAATAAAATGGTAATATTTGTTGTAGAAATATCAGTTATCAATTTAGAAATTATTCAAACAGGGATAAAACGCAAGAGCCCCCAAGAATAAATAAATTAACGCAGGACTACAACCAGATCTCTAATAGTCAAATACCGATCAAGAAACACTATGGCAGTGAAAACGTGCCCGGAATATTGAAACCCGAAAAAACTAATGAGAACACTGGTGTAACGGAGCTGGTGACCGATGCTTCTACACTCGACTGCTCAAATTCTGGCACTGAGTACACTACTGAGACGTCAGAGTACGAGGTAATGTACAGTAACTGTAATGTTTATTAAAAAACAGTCTCATGCTCCTGTGCGAAAGGTTCAATAAAATTTATTAAACTATCTGTTCTGCATAAACTATGTTAAAATAATTTCAGCATTTATTTAACGAAGATACTTTTACATACAGTCATTGTAAAAAGGCAATCTTTTACAGACTACGACCACATATTGTGAATCACTGAATCGCATCGGAGCAGTCCCACCTAACGTCGTGGCTACACTTCTTGGTTGATAAAGAAGAAATAGTTTTAATGTTTAGTTTGGACCACATATACGCGTACATGAAGACTTAAAACTGTACCCTTTACTTTTTTTGCTTTAAAATATATCTACATCGCTACTCACGAGACACATTTTTAATTTCAGTTTTCATTTTTTTTTTATTTACTCTTAGTACAATCCTCAAAACGAAAGCTGTCAGAATGCGTGAGTTTTCATGTGTCAATCATGCGCATTCAAAGTCACTCAAAGATGAATGGCGTGAATTGTATAATATCACGTTCTATGAAACGTTGTTCTGACCAGATTAGGAAACAAGAAGGATTGATTTTTAGATATGTGATTATTGACTGTTTAAATGCATTTAGAAGTATTTTTGGGTTAATGAGGACCCCAAAAAAGTACCTAACCTAACTTACCCTACATTAACCTAACATTAGCAAAAATATAATATATATTCCGTACGAATACTTGTAAAAATGCCGCTATTCGGAGAATACGAATATTTTGTACTCGTTGCATTACTACTAATTTGTTCTAGGTTCTGTCTTTTGTTTCTTTGTGATCTCAGAATGTTTTGTTCAAATCTGTCAGTTGTCTGAACGTACGGTGTACGTAATTATGGTGTAACAAAAAACTACGGCAATTTTTGTAGCGTTCTTAGAAATAAACACATCGTTAAAATCGCAACTAGTCAGTCGTGTACTCGTGAGTTAGTTAGTACACCAGACAGAGCCCACGTCTTTCAACTTTCGTAACTAATACAGTGTTTGTGATTTTGCAATAAAATTATAATCAGTCAAAATGAATAATGTTCTTTATCAAAACGCCCAGGTAAGCGTGTATATTTTTTAAGAAAAATTAATTCATCAGTTGTCTGCATCTTATTTGCTCAAAATACGAGTTGTTCTAGTGACCCTCATCATGCTAGATCTTTTTTAAGGTAATTTTTCTGTTATATTGTTATTCAAATAAATATTATTAAGTATGCTTTATTGGTTGCCAATTTCCTATATCTAAGTGATTTGTCCCGATTCAAAACTCGTATAGCATTAAATGATTATTTTTCTAAATAAACTAGACACTTCCCTTTAAGAAGCCGACTCATAAGATTTTATAAAGATCTGTTAGACCTTTTGTCGGTAAGTAATGTCAAAAAATGTAGTGATATACTAACATTTGATCTGATATTTGGTTTACCGCATCTTTATAAAACAGGGCCTTAGTAAATAAATATTATAAAGTAACTTCGCTTATTTTCAGATGCAGTTTGTTATAATAACGTGTTACTTGCTCGGCACAGCATTCAGTGCTTCTCTTTTTGGAATAGATTTCTCAGGACCGAATAAAGTTACGAATTCTGAACTTGGAAAAATGTAAGTCCATAGTTCCATACATTATTTTGTAAATTTAATTTTCCTATATATTATTCATATTTAATATATAATTGGACATAATTATATTTTTATGTTTGCTTTATAGCGAGCTGACATGCCATATCAAGACATTGCAATTCAAAAAAGTTCATATATACTTAATGTATCGAAAATCCTGAGTTTAGTTAAATTGCTCCATTCATTATTTGTATTTTATTTTCTAGATCTCAAGTGGTCAATCCAAGCATGCATCAATATTCAAACTCTCTACTTGGTAACCATTTTTCTAGCGACGGCAATACCAACGGAAGACCACATGGTTACTCCTTTCCAATGCCTGGTAGAATAATTGAGGAGTTCAAGTAAGTAACATGCAATTAAGTATGAAACTTCAAACATACTTAGATATTTTTCCACAATTTGTAAGAAAACAGGGCCGTCAAGCACAAAAAACCATGTGATTTTTAATTAAAGTAGATTATATCAAATGAGTACAAAAGGTCGATCACACATGTACGTTACGTATTCCAATTTGAAAGAATTTTGAGTTTCAAGTATATCAAATACGAAATAATAATGCTGGTATTAAATTGCGGTATCTCGCTTATTAATTCATATTTTTGTATTTAAACCGGCTCGTTTATTATTTGAGTTTTGAATACTGGTAAAAATATTGCGAACTGAAGAAGATACGGTTTTAAAAAGACGGACAGATAGATAGACGGCCGAAGTAATCTCATAAGGGTTTCTTTTTTACCTTTTTGGTATGGAACCCTATAACTAGAAGTATGAATGAGATAACAAATAAAAATTAAAATTTGAACTAGTTTTTATTATGTATAACAATACAGTTTAATCAATTTACTAATTATTCAAACAGGGTTAAAACTCAAGAGCCACCGGAGATCAATGCATCAAAGGATATCAACGGAATTGACGCCTATAATAGTGAGAAAGTGCCATCATGGAACCCTAAAGAAAATAATCCCAACACAGACGTTTCGGAACTGGTGTCAGATGATTCCACACTCGGCTGGTCGGAAACTGGCACTGATTACACTACTGAGACAACAGAGTATGAGGTAAGGCACATCAATAGGAAACAGGATAAATCACAATGAAGTCTGAAATTTGTGGGCGTCGCGTTTACGCAGCAATATTAACGATTTGTGTTGCGTAAGGCCGCGTTTATGCAATGGAGTAATCTCGCTCAAAACGACGCGTGCGCTTTTCAGGCACTGGATCTTTATAACGCCTAATCGTTCTAAGACGTCTCAACGCGTAAAAGCGGCGTTAAGTTCAGGTGTTGACGATCCTTATATTAAGGAGTTCTGTTTTTTATGACTAATCGCTGTAACATACTGACTGGTACCTACGTTCTTCTTTTGTGCAATAAAGATTAAATAAATAAATTATATTTGTTTTTTTTACAGACGACTACAGATGAATCGCTGAATCGAATCGGAGGTGCCCCACCTGCAGTCGTGGCCTCACTTCTTGGTTGAAACTACTTCAATCAAACTTAAGATTTAAACTAATACAACCTATTTTGTAGACAGTCTAATACAACCTAACCTAACAAACTTTTCAAAGAGTTAAGATTGGACCACACCGGTGCTATAAAAACGACGACGGTACGGCCTACATAATATGAAGTTCCATGTCAATAACGTCATGTCACTGCGATTCCGTACCGTAACCGTATTTTAAGCGAACCTTTATACGTGTAGATGATAGGTATTACGTATTTTCCGTTTTGCAACGAGAACTGCCTAATACTAACAAAGAACCTGCCAAGCGGGTTACTGAACGTGAATGTATTTTAGCTAGGTAAATATCATATAATTGGGTACTTTCCAGGGTAAACAAAATATAATTATATTTAATCAGTCAGTTAGATTATCAAAAAATATTGAATACAATATTTCTTAATTTGTCAATCAAACAAAAAAATATGAAGATATACTTAGCCCGTTAAAGTTCCGCGTGACGACACATTATGCTATAAAGTGTACCATAATGTGACTCATGCGGAACTTTAACAGGCTATATCTTCATAATTTTTTGTTTGATTGACAAAATAAAAAAATACTTGTCCAATATTTGAAGATAATCTAACTGACGGACTAGGTAAACAGATTTTTTAGGAAAGTAGCCAATTAGAGAAGGTACCTAGTTATTCTGAGATCTAGACTAGACATTCAAATCACCTAAGCGCCGCGCCTCGCCGTTTTTCTCTTGTAAGAAATGGATGCATGCAAATACTTAGATGGACATAGTGATTGAATTTTGACATTCACGACGGTTTCAGTATTTCTATAACACAAACCTAACCTAACCTACAGGGTTCTATACTAAGTTTATATAATTAGTTCAGAAAATGTTACGGTTTCAGAAAAATTCACTATTATGGCAAATAATTATGATGACAAATACTAGCGTTATGGCAAATTAAATTATAAATACCGAATCGTAACATATATTTATTAGTGTTCTATGGCATAGAACATAGACTGGAAAAATAAAAATAACCTACCTTAACTTATTATTTTCCTCAAAATATATAATTATGTGTGGCTGTACATGTTATCCGTGTACTATTTGCTTGTGAGATAATAATTCCGCATTCATTTTCCGCATCACGGTAATTATATGGTACAGTCATGGAGACTTAATGGTACTTATCCCACCACTAGCAAGTTGCAACTATGCTGATGAAGGTCAATGGTCAATTCTGTTTGTTTCACGTACCTATGTATGATGTATAAATATTTTTCTCAAACATGCAATTAAATATTGAAGATGATAATATGTTACGAATAAGGCCACTCCAGACTGGCCGCGACGGTCAACAGTAAACTTGTCATTAGCTGTCAAATTTACTATGGACCGCCACCGCAGGCCGCGCCAGTGTGATGCAGGCTTAAATAGCCTGCGAAGTTTCACGTTTCGGGTGTGGCGAGGAGAAGGGGAGAAGGGATCGAGCCACAGATAAAACAATAAAACCGGGCTCTCAGTGAAGTTCCGTTTGCAAAAATTGCGGACCGCATTCTGACTTCTGATATATATTGTATAGATCCCAGACATCCAATCAACAGACCATTCAACCAGTTTTGCCGTCCCCCTCCTCCCTTCATAGCACAGCTATAGAAAACTTTTATTTTATAAAAAAAAATACGAAAATTACAAAAAATTGCTTTACACATGCAAGAAACAGTTTGATTTTGTTACAAGTTTTTGTAATCATTGTTTACACATTTACACAATTAGTATATATACGCATAGCGAGACTAGAGCAGAGGGTAAAAAAAAGGGGGGGGGAGGTTGCTGGGGGTGGGCTGAATGACAAAGGACCAGCGCGTGCGCAGTGCGCAGCAACATGGCTTTTTGTAAAGTCGAGGGTCTCAGGTTGTACAAATCACAAAACATTTCGTGTCCCCAATTTTGCCTTGGAGCCTGCAGTGTTCATAATAATGGTATTATAACGGTAGGTAGTATGTATTTAATAAACAATTGAAGGTCTAGTTCTAGGCCTTCAAGGTCACCTTGTTTCAATATAAATTTGTAGCAGCATCATGCGTTCAGCCAATTTAAAAAAGGAAGTTTTTGTATGTCTAAGAAAAGCATCACACCATACATTTTGACGACCGGTTAGCCTAGTGGGTAGTGATAGTGACGTTGCTTACGAAGCTAGAGGTCCTTGGATCCCGGTATGGGTATTTATTTGTGTGATGAGCACGAATATTTGTTACTGAGTCATGGATGTTTTCTATGTATTTAAGTATTTATTTATCTTTATAAGTATGTTTATCGTTGACTAGTAGGTACCCATGATAGTACAAGCTTTGGTTAGTTTGGGACTAGGTCAATTTGTGTAAGATTGTCCGCAAATATTTATTATTATTTATTATAGTCACATACCCGTAAAATATTCCGCAGTGTCTCAAGACGAGAGTCTTTGACCAGTGTGTTGCCAGCGATGACGTATGGCACGGAAACGTGGTCGCTCACTATGGGCCTCATAAGAAGGCTCAAAGTCACCCAAAGGGCAATGGAGAGGGCTATGCTGGGAGTATCTCAGCGTGATCGCATCAGAAATGAGGCTATCCGCAGCAGTACCAAGGTAACCGATATAGCCCGCCGAATCGCTAAACTTAAGTGGCAGTGGGCGGGGCACATTGCACGTAGAACCGAAGGCCATTGGGGCGGAAAGGTTCTCAAGTGGCGACCACGTACCGGAAGGCGCATCGTGGGTAGGCCCCCCATAAGGTGGAATGGACCTGGTAAAGGTCGCTGAAGTCCGCTGGATGCGGATGGCGCAGATCCGGTCAATGTGGCACTCTTTGGGGGAGGCCTACGTCCAGCAGTGGACGTCTTTCGGCTGATATGATGATCACCATGATGACCCGTAAAAAGGATCAGTTGTACAAAATTCATAGATTCAAACATATTTAGATCATTATTTACACTGGAAAAACTATATAGGACATAGATTTAATATTATGGTCAAGGTTGGATGGTCATATAAGAAAATTGGGAAAAACGGTATCTACTAAAGCTGCCATCACAGCTTACGATGGATATATTGCCGTTAAAATTAATGTAACGCCTATATAAAATATTATGTTATAAACATACGAACGCACCTTTGCTTGTGAGAAAATGTATACGTATATACGTATACACACATACGCACGTACGTATCACATGTGTATATACACATGTGATAATTAAATAATATAAATAAATGAACATAGCAATTTTCATACAAATTTGCATAACACGACATAATTTACATTATTTTTATTAATCACATAAATTATTTACAAAATTAAACTAGTCAGAATCAGAATCAACTTCCACGTTATCGAATCTGTCCCTAAACAACCTCGCTACCTGTCGGAGAGTGCAGAGACGCGTTGAATAAGTTGTACGACCATCTCTGTCGTGCTCAGAATATCGCAGGCAAGCATTTGTCCAACTTCCTTTGCAATATCTTCTTCTTCTATATCTTCGTCTCCTATAACTTCTTCTTAATGTTTTCTGGGCCAAGTATGAAGGAGATGTTACTGACAGAGGCAGTAATAGAAGAGTTCTAGGATGGTCCCGTTGATTGGACTGAATTACTCCATATATACCTTCATCTGAGTATCCAAAGTAAATTAACAAATTAAAAGTGAGGAAAAATAATAATATTGCCATCTGCAAAAACAAATAAAAAGTTATTAGACAAATAAATAAGGTAGTAATGTTGAAACTAGATTTTAATTCAGGAAGGGAGGAGGTTATTGTCAGTAAAAAAGTTTTCTTAAAAATTATTGAACGAGCGAGCGAAGCGGACGAAGTTCTATGCTTTAGCATGGACCGAAAATCATTCGTATGTCCAGTGTCCCGCTGTCCCGCTGGCCGGCTTGTTACATCTACATGTCGCATTTCTCAACAGATTCTCGTGAAATTTTGTGAGCAGGTACAATAATTGTATAGATTATTTTGTAGATTCATTTTTCGAAATTAAAAAAATATAAACTGAGCTAGTACCTTTTTGGCATTGTTGCGCACAGTATGCCTTTACTTAATTTATATTTAATCTTTTTCGTAACACAATGGTTTTTAGGGTTCCGTAGCCAAAATGGCAAAAACGGAACCCTTATAGTTTCGTCATGTCCGTCTGTCCGTCTGTCCGTCTGTCCGTCTGTCCGTCTGTCCGTATGTCACAGGCATTTTACTCGAAAACTATAAGGTGTATTTGAATAAAATTTTGAGGATAGGTGTATTTTGTTAGCCGCTACAAAGTTTTGTAATTAAAATTACTAAAAAAATTTTTTTTAGGGGTGTACTCCATACATAAAACTAAAAGTCAAAAAAATTTTTTTCATCGTGAGCCCACGTGTGGCACATGAATCGATAGGCCTTTCAAAATAAATATAAGGTTTCTCGGGAATTTTTTTGATTAAGTGAATACAGTCAGAGATAATCGCCCCGAAAGTCACTAAAATTCTGTCCCCCCCCCTCTAATTTTTGAACGGTGTATTTTAAAAATATGAAAAAATTCATGGACACAGCGCTTATTAAGTTCATTCACCGAAAATTGTTTTGAACAAGATCGGATGAAAGGTTTCCGAGATATTGCTGAAAAACTGCCTTCCTCAAAGAAAAGGAGGTAAGTGCCGTAAGATTTCTATGACGATACGACCTTTTTAATAGGCACGGAACCCTTCGTTTTGCGTGGTCCGACACGCACTTGGCCGGTTTTTTTCTTGTTCTTTTACCTTTTTCTTTCTGCTTATTTTTTTATTCTTTTTGTTTGATTGTTGTTGCAGAATGCCAAATAAATGAGTTATCTATCATCTATCTATCATATTTATTTGATTAAAATATAGGCTCGCGAGTTTTACACCTCACAGAGCCACTAGTAAATATTATAATTAAATGAGATTATAATTTGATTGATCTACCTATTGCTTACCTATAAAATATGCTGTAGGCAATCCTAATATTACAAAAAAAAAATATTTGTCTTCTACAACGATAAATACAAGTGAGTTTTTTCAAAATTCCTGATTCAAATTATAACATGACAATCTTCATTGAAGCCACGACACAAGAAATACTGATGGAACTGCGTAATGCTAGCGCAAAACTGTAAATCAATCAGATGAAGCATAAACGTATAAATCAACTTCTTAGTAGATGCATCGGTGGGTTTTTCAAGCGGAAAACCAATTCGTAACAATTAAGTCACTATCTGGTACCGCTAGGAGGTACATTTGATTATCCATCAATATTATAACATATTATTCACATAAAATATGATTCATATAACAAAAATATCACTAACGTTTGTTATTTTTAAAGTTTTAAGGTTCATATCACACCTATAGCAATGTCCTGTTTTTTAGCTTTTATTTTGCTGATCATTTTAGAAATCAGTGCAGTGTTTGCAATTTTTTTCGTTTGTAAACATTCTTCTTAGAGTTCCTTATCCAAAGAGCGTCAAAATTATTAGTATTATTACTGAGCAGTAGGTAGGTAAGTAGTATTACTAAACCTATGTCGTCCCTCTATTCGTTCGTTTGATCTTAAAATGGTATAGAATGCTGGGTGCGCGGGCATTTGGTAATTATAGTTGCTTACTGTTTCAATATATCTTATAATTCTGATTCCATGCCTATTTATACCTACAAATTTCGAAGGTAAGCATCTTGGTGTGGTGCCAAATTTTTTGGCATGCTTCAAGTGCCAAGACTACACAAAAACTGGGTTATTTTTTAATACACTTTCACTGGACCCTTCCAAGTAGAAATTTAAGAGGAAAATCTCTTTTATCCTACATTATTCGTGTGACATAGTTTGTTTTTCATGTTAGTACATATATTTTAAAGGAGTGGTAAGACACTGCTTGTGATTGGGGGGACTGGTAACGGAGGGAGGCTACCTTTGCCCAGCAGTGGGACACTACTGGATCCTAAAAACAATAATAATATAATAAATAATCTACCTATTGTAAGATCAATATGATTTGTATGGGTACTATGCGATGATATATTTAATAGATATTCGTAAATACTTAAATATTTACATAGGACATCTAAGACTTGGTAACAAATATTACACCAATATTTGCCCTTAGGGCTTTGATCCCAAAGGTAATCACGTAACTTTTCGAACGCGCGTTAGAACAATTCAACTGTCATTTACCGTCTAAAAATTGTCATTTAGATCTACCTAACGTACTTAAAATGCGTTACGTGATCGACCTGCTGGACCGAATAATACCTAATGGCTCTACGAGTACATAAACGGAAAAAAATAATCAATAAATAAATAGCTAATGTTATGTCATAAAAAGTATAATTTCACCATGGTAAATACGTTTATTTTTCGACACATTATAAATGGTCATTAGATACATACAAGTACCTAAGATAGTGTATGACATCAACGGTTGTGATCTTGTGCACAAAAATGAGACCGGCCCTGATAATACGAGTAGGTAGGCACTTTATCAAAAAGTAGCTAGGTGACTAGGTTGGTACAGTACTTCTATCAACAATTTCTTTTTCTATAAAGTATGTTGGGATTCACCTAGTTGAAGCCCATAAAACACTTACCCAATCCTGGCAAATTACTATTCCGAGACGTGAATCGTTACACCAAGTTCCGGCAGTTACGTCTAGCTGTACTGCTCTACACCAATAAAATGTACGCTAAGCGCCTACGAATCACAATGTTTATGTTGTTGACCAATCCTTCATACAACGTGAACTCTATTCGACATGCGGCGCGAAGAGTTGGCGGTTATGACGCTTGCATCTTTCCTCGCGCGTAATCTAATTTGTTAGAGCGAGATTCGAATTAGCAATACAATCGAAATATGGCAGCAACACGCCGCTGGGACGAAAATGGCAAATTTGTATACTGCGACACTGGCAAAGAAGCATACGCTTTAATCAATTCACCTAACATGTAACAGTGCAAACACAATGTACAATTAGCAATAACGTTTTTTTCAATAAATTATTCTATTCTATTCTATCGTTCTATCGCTCAGAATAAACAAGAATGGAGAAAGCAGACAATAAGGGCTGACTTCAGATTATACAAAAAGGCTAGAACAATAAGTAAAATAATTTTCGCTTTCCAATGAGACGCCGATAATTTATTAACTAATCTGTATAAGCATGAATGACAATCCTCACACATCAATCAATCGTACAGGTAAGCGAGATCGTAAACGTATTGTGACGTAATGGGTCTGTACTCCTTCCATTCATATGTCGATCACCAGGTAATTGTCTCAGTTTCAGCTCCGACGAGGCGATGTGCACTTCGCTCGCGGGAGTCGTCGAACCTCGTATATAAGGAGATCTTGCGAAACCTTCGCACATTCGAAAAACAGCCTGTCCAGGAAGTCACCTGTTCCATTCATACATCGACATGTTTTTAATACTGGTACGTACAAGGTTCAGCCGAAAAGTTTCTTTAGCTCACTAGGACTCATCAGGTGTCAAACAAACACGATGCCGCAATGATTGGAGAATAATTTGTGAATATTTAACGCTTCTGCGAATCTTTAGTTTTAAACGTGACCTTTTGAACGTCCTTAGTCCTAGCTTCAAATATACAAGGTAATGTCATAGTTCCCGCCTTGACTACTCATACAATGTAATATTTTTGTCGTCAGTGTAAGCAATTATCATGAGGTCAAGTACCTGAAATCATTACGCAAATTAGGAAGTTGAAGTTCAATTAGCTTAATCTTGTTTTGAATTAGGTACATGTAAGTCTAGTAAATTGCAAGTGTTCAAGCATTAGTGTTCTGTTAAAAATATGAGCTGTCAAAGCGGAAGATTTTCATTGTTTCTGCTTTGCATGAGTTTCGCCGAAATCTATTTACTTACTTTTATCGATTTGAATTCATCCGAGTATGCATTGTGCTTTCGTACGAACTCCATGTTTATTCATAAAGTAAATGGTGAAAACAACTACATGACCAATCTTGGTATTATGTCAAGACATAAAAAAACCCATTTCATTGTAACTTCGCAGAATAGAACGCAATGAAATAAAGTTGAACGTATAATATTTAGACATAATTTTTAATTATGATTGTTAATTTATCCACGAGAGGATGCTCTGCCCAGTGGTGGAACATATATATAGGCTGATGAGGACGATATTATGATATGGTTAAATGTTTCAGATCCTTTGTGCAGTGGTAGTGCAATGCTCGTCGAGCCCTGCAGTTGACCGGCAGGCCAAACCACAGGTTATACGCTACGAGATGGAAACCGCCAACATGCCGAATTCCTATAACTTTTAGTAAGTACCTACTCGTTCATATTATTTAGCGATACAGAAGAACTAAAGATGAAACATGCACCAACGATGTAGGTTTCAATTATTAGACTTTGCTTTTGACAGTTCAGAACATATCACATACATTTAGCATAAGCATATTTCAAATTTCTATATGACTTTTAGCCTTCGCATAAGATATAACCCCGCTAACGTCACCAAATTTCATCACAGGTTAGGGCAGTACTATATCCAGACGTGAGCGTAACTTTGTTCAGATGACGACTATCCTTAATGATTTAATGTTATGTTGTATTTGTTATGACAATTTTGATCAATTTATGAACATATATGATGAAATTTCTCATTCTGTTTACTTAGGTAGTAAAATTACGTCTCTAACACAAGCTGACTCATGTGTTTAGAATATTTACATATAATATTCAGTCGCTAAATGCAGATAATTACTAGCAGATAAATAAAAGTTAATGCATTAACAGATATAATAAGCAATTTACATAATAATAGTACTAGCAGGAAATCACAATTCTCATGAGCAATCAATTTACAAGCGAATAAACACAATGAATGTGATAATTAAAAATTCAATCGATCCGTAAGGTGACAGTCACGTCCGTTGAGTTGACTAGTATACTACTAGTACTGACTAAAAATACCTTAATTAAATACATCCTAGTCAAGTAAGACATTATGGACTTTCATTATTACAAAAAAATCTACATAGCGCCTTAATCTAATCTATGCTTCAATGTTTTTCCATTGTGTAACGAAAGTTACTCATATAAAATGTATGGGTAATTGCCGTTACACAATGGAAAGAAGTTAAAGCGAAGATTAGATTAAGGCTCTTAATTATGTAATTTTTTTTTGCAATCCACTCAAATAAGTATAATATCAATTTTGACAACCCGGCGTGACAAAACAATGTAGGCTCTCTATAAAAAAAACCACATAAAATGGGTAGGTACTCTAAGTTTGGATATCAGTATTAGAATTTATAAAACCATTTTTTCATACTCTATCTCGACTTGGGATAATATCTCAGCCTTTCATAATTTCTGTAGACACTGCGAGACGAAGGGCTTCCTTTTTTTTCTCCATTCCATCCTGTTGATTATTTCGTACGCTCTCCGAATATTCTATCTCCACAATACAAAGCATCCATGAATCATCAACTTTCAAAGTCGTCTTACTTAGACTGGCTTCGCGCCAAACGTACTAAAAACGTCTCAGTCATTGTATTCGGGACAAACAAGTGCATATCAATCGAACGCTGGCGCTGTTAAATATTTGTATGTGCATTAGTTGTATTTGTTTGTAAATTAAGCATGGATTTGTAATTAGCCGCGACTAGGAAAACAGAGAGAGGGACGGAGTGGGGCATGTCCCCTCCATATCTATACCACGTTTTATTACTTAGTACCTAACTGCCGACGCAGTTCCGTCCGCGTATTAAAGAGAATCCAGGCGGAGTCGCAGGAAAACAAATAGCCTATATCCACCCCAAAGGTCTATTCTATACATTGGGGAAATATTTTTACAGTGCACTTGGCCTGAAAGTGCACCTTTATATGGGTTCAACATAAACACGGAACTCCTCTATGCCCGCACGGCGGAGCGGTGCGGGGAGGGGCCGTGAGGGAATGAGATTTCATGACAGTTAAAATTTCACCTTTTATTTATATATATTTATTTCCTTGCATGATGCATTGTAAAATGTTGTATGATACACGTGCAGATAGGTATTTCCCAACTCGTGTCGATCAAGAACATTACACTCCCTGACGGTCGTGATTTTGATCATCGTCACTCGTTGGGAATCACCTACTTTCCGCACTTGTATCATAAATAACTATTTTGAAATCGGTTGAGTTGAGGTTGAGGAGTTCCGGAAATTACCCAGAAGGTAATGAAGAATCATATTATAAACTTACAAGCTCACAGACTTCTCCGCTTTATAATAGTTATTAGTGTTCGTTGGGAAAGTTACAGACTTATTTTCTTCACATAAAAATATTTATTTGCTTGTCTAAGAGTACAAAATTAACCTTAGTCCTACATAGCTAGGAAGAACAAGGCGGTGGCCAGAGGCCGCTGCTCATACATAGCTGCCAACCCCAAAAAGGTTAAAAACGTTCCATTTCATTCACTTATTATGTATGTATCGTACAATGAGCATATATTTTAGTAGAATTAAGTTATTATTATTATATTAGCATAAGCTAATTTTATAATAACCCTGAAAAGTAGACTGTCACATAAAAATGCATTAAGTAGGGCTAATTAAATGTTCGATGAAACGTTACAGACAGAATAGGTCAAACATATTGTATCTTACTCGTAAACGTGGATAAGACATCATTCAACATTATTTTAAATTAGCCAAGTAAAAACTACAAGCACATCCGTTCTTTGAGTTACGGGCATTTTTTTAAAATCTTGAAAAAATACCGTTACATTATAACGACGTAGGGCAATGCACCTAATCGTTGTCTTTAATCTTAACGAGTGGATAAGCCAGGATACTGCGTTCCAGTTGGTTGACTATGTAAACAAAGACCTTTCAATTTGCATTCGTTGGCTAGGTATCTCCTACTATAATAAAAATAAAAAAATGCCTTTTATTCGGACAAAAAACAAATAAGGATAAATTTATGTCCAGAGCTTTATCATAGATTTGGCTCTTCTTCCATTTCTGCCTGTTCGCATGCGAAGCGGCAAAGGTCTGCTACGTTTCTTAATTTATATTACTTGTACTTGTAAGTACGTTGAGCACCACTAGCTCAGAGTCGCGTCGCGCGTGACTCAGCGACTCGCACTTTGCAAATTTTCGGCTCTTGTGGCGTCGTAGTGTCAGTTGTGCTAGACCCGCTGACTTGAGCTCATAGCGTTGACGGAGAAGTAAACAATTACTACACTGAAGGGTGTAGTAATCGTTTCCTTCAATCGATGAAAGTTGAATATTAACATCAGAGTGCCTGAACAATTTTCTACCTTAGAGAAGCGAAAGCATCATGCGCAAGATTAGTATTTATTTTTCCGTATTGGATCTCAGTTTTGAACGGTTTGTCTAACAAAAAAGATGATAATGTAAAATAAAAAAGCATCATTGCAAACACTAATGTTTTTTCTATGAACAATAAGTAATTTTACACTTTTAAACCTTCGATCGCTTGAGCCCTTTTCCTCAAGAATTCCAACCAGTTCTGATTAAAAAATCTACAAAATGGAAAGAAACCATTTCAGCTTTAATATTAATTCACTGGGTACCTATGTCTTTAATCTTGTACCTGTCAAACGCTTATTGAGATGAGTATGTAAAACCGTTTTGATACATGTCATGTTACAATGAAGTCGTAAAAAGTAGAACAGAGAACGGCAACGTAGGAAGTGACAAAAACACGATCACCCGCCTTCGTCGAGTTGAACGTCCGTCTTTACCGAACTTTATCGAACAATTGATTTAATGTCAATGTACACTGTTTAATAAACCCTTATCAAAAAGTTCCGTCTAAGTTCAATCGAGTTCGAAAATATGTGCATGGACAAAGTCAGCAAAAACTTTTATTGTTCAGGGCATAAGGTTGCTCAGATATTTATGAACCTTTTTGAACGTACCTGCTTATGTGTTCATGAACTTGACTCTATTTGTTAACGAACAACTTATAGTAAGTCATTGAAATAATAAGCAATTGAAAATAGTCAAAGAATTGTTGATAATTTTAAGCCCTTTGATTTGAATTAGTTACGAAATATCGCCGGCACTTGGTAAGGTTGGTAGATGGACAGACATACACTCTTAGTGACATAAGTAAGAGACAAGATTATTAAGTATTTTATGCAAGAGGTATACTTTTCTCTGCGACAGAATGTGCCTTTTTATTTTCATTGATTTGAAATACCGCGGTATGAATAGTACATTACTTACCTAGGACGTTAAAATAAAGAATGTCTCAGACCGCAGGTATTTGACGCCTGAACCGAAGGCGAGGGCAATAAATATGCGGTCTGAGGCTTTCATTGTTACCGCCCGTGGTGAGTACAAAATTTTACGTCTCTCCCTGGCCAGGAAGTGGGATTTTCTGCACGCGTAGGATTTTTGGCGTCATTGCTCAACATAGATTTATTTTAATTGAATGTAGGTGCTTAAATGCTTAATGTATCTGTCTTTTTGTCTTGTAAGACAATGAAGTCGTTTAACAAATTAATGTGTATTGATGAAATGGCTGAGAGAAACAAATAGTTATATCCATCATCAGAGACCTTCATCAGACAGGGCAGTGAATGTAACATTAAAGTCAAAGCCTTTAACTTCGCATCGCACTTTTATTTTTTTTGAATTATGAAAATGTGACTCAACGAAAAAAACATATAATTAACGAACCTGCTCATCGGTTGAGAAATGCGACATGTAGAAGAGAACATTGGGACAGCCGGAGAGACACCGGACAAACGATTTTCGGCCCTAGCTGAAGCATAGAACTTCGTTCGCTTCGCTTGCTCGTTCGGTAAAACAAAACTACATATTTACAAAAAATAAAAAGCACAAATACATTGAGTATTGTTAATTTTATTTTATATTGATGCTATTAATATTATTGTCAAACATGAATTATCTTTCGGTTTTTTAGTCATTTCATGATTTTCGTGGCTAGGTTACAAGCAGAATATCAGGTGCTTCGTTCGAAAGAATATATATATTATAGATATAGATAAGAGCTATAAACCAATTTGTTTTGCTGCCGTGCACGAAGCAATTGTATCTAAGTATGTTTAAGGATTTGTTGCATCTATGTTTTGTTTGTGTGTCTAAGGCAACCAAAAAAAAAACAAATATCGAATTGATTGTCTATTCAAACACTTCACTACTACAGTCGAGTTCTCCAATATCTATACAATACAGAAAACATTTCAAAAGTATCTGTACACAGGCTTTATTATTACTGACATAAGACACATGTATAGATATTTTTGAAAGGTTGTCTGTATAGATACTGGAGAACTCGACTGTACATGCAAGTGGCCTTCCTTAAGTTTTCCACCGACCATTTTAAGTTCCCTAGCTCGCTAGTTTCAGTAATAAAGATACATTTTTCGTATTTCCAGTTACGACACAAGTGACGGTTCCTCCCGGACGGAGCACGGAGCCATCCTGAACCCCGGCACGAAGGAGGCAGCCCTGGACGTACTAGGAACAGTGCGTTGGTACGACAACAAGGGACAGCTGTATGAGATGTCGTATAAAGCCGGAAAGAGAGGTTACAGGACGACTATCAAAAAAGTTTCGCAGCGCTAATGAAGTTTTATAGGGTTGTCAAATATATTTTGTTGCGTCACCAGGATGGAATAAGGTGCAAATTTGAATGTGTGATGTTTCGAGACAATTATTAGTTTTGGCGGCTTTTATTTATTATATATGCACATCATCATAATTGGCGACAGCATATACGACAGATGATTGTTGGAACGCTTAGGAGCCTATGGATTGCCGCATCTACGTTGGTGGCTATAAAGGGTGTAATCGTTAAGTGTAGCCAGGCGATTATTCCGCAATTATAACTGACATCAGAAAACGAGTAAAATATTATCAATTACTTTTTTAAATAAAACTAGAAATATCCAAAATATTTAGTTCGCGAACGTTCCCGTACATTAATTTTTCTTTTGGCGATTCATAAAAGATAACTACAAGAGCTAAAGAATCGTGTACGCCGTGCCATTGCTTTAATTACGCCGTAAATTGTAAGAAAACTGCATTTAGATACAGTGAAGATGGCCCGTTAATGTATCGCACTACAACGGCTTCACTTCAAGACTATATATACTTTCTTAAAACATTAACATTAGATATTATTATTTCATGAAAGGATAGTTTTATT
This sequence comes from Epinotia nisella, assembly GCA_932294315.1. Taxonomy (NCBI): domain Eukaryota; kingdom Metazoa; phylum Arthropoda; class Insecta; order Lepidoptera; family Tortricidae; genus Epinotia; species Epinotia nisella. Next base: position 18,199,419 of record OW028681.1, read on the forward strand.
CCTGTATTATAATTATTTTAATCGTGTAAATAGTAAATCTTAAATATTTGTATATTTTACAGTCTCTAGGGAAATTACAGCCTTTCAACGAACGTCGTACTAAATGTATGGGAGCGTTTAATATTTAATAGTTTGGATATTTCTAGTTTTATATTCAAAAAAGTTATTGAAGTGATTTTACTCCTTGCGTAAAGTACTTTCGATATTAGTTCAAAGTTTTATTATATCTGTTATATTTACGGAATAATCGCCTGGCTACACTTAACAATTACATCCTGTATAGTCATATAACAGCGCGGCGTTTCTTGCCACATCGATTGCAGACACATTGTAAACACACACTATGCCAATTGTACACACACACTATGCCAAATATTACTTATTGTAACTTATTACATTTTTGGACCTTAATATCACCAGTGGCTCTGCGAGCTGTCGAACTGGGGAGCATGTTATAAATATATATTTTTTTAATTTCGAAAAAACCTCGACAAAAAAAATTAAAAAATCTTTTCGACGCCAACAACGCCTATATCCGCACCGCAGGTTCAACGCCAACGACTGATATATGCGTCGAGGAGCCCAGCGCGATAGCAACCTTCTTGCATTGAGATAAGGTTTAACTCCGCACTAAATGTCTTGTTGATTTGGCGTGTGGTTGACAACTTTTCTCTTTGTCAGAGCGCTGAAAAGGTTAACGAACCTGCTCATAAAAATTCACGAGTATCGGTTGAGAAATGCGACCTGTAGAGGAGGACAGGCGGACATCGTGACACCTAGACGTACAAACGATTTTCGGCCTAAGCTGAAGCATAGAACTTCGTTCGCTTTACTCCGTCGCTCGATTAAAAGAGGCGAACCTTTTTATTCCTCGACCACACAATCAATGTATGATAATTGGGTTGTGTCCTCATGTTAAAATTGATAGCGCAGTGTTGCTAAATTGATAGTAAACCTTCAAATAAATGCAATTAAGTACAAATTACGAAATATAATTAAAATCATAAAAAGATATGGCCCTTGAAAGTTTACAAAAAATGTGCATTTTTTTTATTGTCCAAAAGTAAATTTAAAGCTACCAATAGAATCCTTACGCTTTTATAGAAACAACATAGTATGACAACTATGGTCCTAAACGCAGTATTTCGCAACCGAAACAGCAATTTACTTGATTTTCCATATAACGACTAGTACAAATATTACCCTGTGACGTCATAATTCAGTGTTAATCAGTATGGAACGTTTTCGGCTACCGCCAGCGAGGTCCGTCTTTAACTCAATTTTTTGGGTATTTATGTTCTTTAATTGTACTTACTCCCATACAAACATTTGTTCCACACCAAAAACTGGTTCGAATGGCATCGTTAAAAAAAATTAGGACACAAGCCTATTGAGTACGAGTATGTAATAGTTTTATTAAGTAAGTAAGCACTTATTTTTTAGTTTGATTCGTTTTGATGTATAAATACCTACACAGTTTTTCACATAGGTTTAAGTTTAGAAAAGTAATCCTCTTTGGAGTGCTTAAAAGCGTAGACGTAAAGTTATCAATGTTATCATATAAGTCCTTTTGTATTTTTTATAATAATGAAATTATATATTTCTCCATTATATTTATTAAATTATTTTATCTTGTCGAAATATTACAAAAAATCGGTCTCAGATAAAAGATATTCTAAAACAAATTATAAGCCAAATAAGTTTCGCAACAATGTATGATAAATTATAAAAACCGGCCAAGTGCGTGTCGGACCACGCAAAACGAAGGGTTCCGTGCCTATTAAAAAGATCGTATCGTCACAGAAATTTTACGGCACTTACGTCCTTTTCTTTGAGGAAGGCAGTTTTTCAGCAATATCACGAAAACCTCTGAACCGATCTTGTTCAAAACAATTTTCGGTGAATGAAATTAATAAGCCCTATGTCCATGAATTTTTCCATATTTTTAAAATACACCGTTCAAAAATTAGAGGGGGGGGGACAGAATTTTAGTGACTTTCGGGGCGATTATCTCCGACCCTATTCACTTAATTAAAAAAAACCGGCCAAGTGCGTGTCGGACCACGCAAAACGAAGGGTTCCGTGCCTATTAAAAAGGTCGTATCGTCAAAGAAATTTTACGGCACTTACGTCCTTTTCTTTGAGGAAGGCAGTTTTTCAGCGATATCTCGAAAACCTCTGAACCGATCTTGTTCAAAACAATTTTCGGTGAATGAAATTAATAAGCCCTATGTCCATGAATTTTTCCATATTTTTAAAATACACCGTTCAAAAATTAGAGGGGGGGGGACAGAATTTTAGTAACTTTCGGGGCGATTATCTCCGACCCTATTCACTTATTTAAAAAAAAATGCTAAGAAACCTTATATTTATTTTGAAAGGCCTATCGATTGATGTGCCACACAAGGGTACACAATGAAAAAAAAAATTTTGACTTTTAGTTTTATGTATGGAGTGCACCCCTAAAAAAATTTTTTTTTGTCATTTTAGTTACAAAACTATGTAGCGGCTAACAAAATACACCTATCCTGAAAATTTTATTCAAATACACCTTGTAGTTTTCGAGTAAAATGCCTGTGACATACGGACAGACGGACAGACGGACAGACGGACAGACGGACAGACGGACAGACGGACAGACGGACATGACGAAACTATAAGGGTTCCGTTTTTGCCATTTTGGCTACGGAACCCTAAAAATGCTAAGAAACCTTATATTTATTTTGAACGGCCTATCGATTGATGTGCCACACGGGGGGTCACAATGAAAAAAAAAATTTTGACTTTTAGTTTTATGTATGGAGTGCACCCCTAAAAAAATTTTTTTTTGTGATTTTAATTACAAAACTATGTAGCGGCTAACAAAATACACCTATCCTCAAAATTTTATTCAAATACACCTTATAGTTTTCGAGTAAAATGCCTGTGACATACGGACAGACGGACAGACGGACAGACGGACAGACGGACAGACGGACAGACGGACATGACGAAACTATAAGGGTTCCGTTTTTGCCATTTTGGCTACGGAACCCTAAAAAACTATGGCAAAATGGTTCCGAGTTTAAATTATACGACTAAAAGTGCACTTGGTTTTTATTTTCTATCACCACCACGGTTAGCGCTAAGTATATAATTCACTCAAATTTTGCTTTACAAATGGCGGAGTTTTTTTGGTGTTTGATAGTTCTGGAGCGCCTCCTGTAATTACTGAAGAGGAAAATGTTTTGATTTATATTAGTATTACTAATATATAATATATATTGGCTTGAAATCTCTAATACGAGAGATACTGTCTAAATACATTTTTTTCTATCCCTTTTCTTAAGGCTTAACTACAGATAAATAAATGATTTATGCCAAAATAACCATCTTTAAAGCCACCACGCCATAGACACTTTTTTCATAGAAACACTGTCAAAGAGCTATGTCAAAATCACCATGAGGCGTGTGTAGTATCGAAATCTTGTTTTTTTTTGTCATGAATACATGAAAACATTTCCTCTCCACTTTTTGCAAATGTGTGGAGGAATCTCCCAAGAGGAATGGCCTAATAGGTTCATAATTAATGCTGCTCAGTGAATATCATCCGATCCAACCGCAAAAAAGTTTAAAGGTTGTCTTCGCAAAACCAATTCATGGCATCATGATGATAATATTGTAGTACAAGCCTTACAATTAGCCATTGAACAGTTCCACCTTCTGACTCCAGCATCAGATCAACTTGATAGTTCCAAATTATTGTATACTAGCTGCTGCCCGCGACTTCGTCCGCTTAGACCCGGGATAAAAACTATCTTCGTGCAAAATTTCATCCATATCGGTTCAGACGTTTAAGCGTGATTGAGTAACAAACATCCAAACATCTAAACATCCAAACTTTCGCATTTATAATATTAGTAGGAAAAATAGGATAGGATTAAGTAGGATATAATATATACAATCCAAGTATAAACATGAAAATTTTGATGTTTGGATGTTTGTTACTCAATCTCGCTTAAAAGGCTCTACCGATTTGGATGAAATTTTGCACGAAGTTCCATGCAGACGAAGTCACCGGCGGAAGCTAGTTTACTATATATATAAATTTAATATAAGTATTATAAAACAGGCCGAATGAATAAAAAATAAATATTTGAATTGAATTGAATTGAGTGTTTATAAGACTGAAATGTTCAGTTCACTTACTTATGTGGCCAAATTTTGATAGCATAATGAGAATGACATATTCTAGTAGATATTTACTACGAGATGCTACGGGCACTTTAAGATCATGAATCCTTGGCCAACTCGGTAGGTGCGCGACATTTCATAACTTGATTCGAGTTATCACCTCATATACACATACGAGTACGTAAATTTGCACTTTGTCTATTGCTGTAACATTTGCAAACAACATCTCTATTTAAAGAAAAGATTCTCGATTTTGAATCAGTATTCAGGTACCTACGTCTTATGATCACCATGGTCGCTTTGGTAAGTTTTTTTATTATTATTTGTGTACGCATAAAATCCCGTATCATAAATTGAAGGGAGAATTTTTAACATTTTTGAGCAAAATACGAACCTCCGAATGTGTACGAGCCACGAGGACAGTTCAATCAAGTTAAATTAAGAAAATCGACGGACCTGATTTTTAATCACCTTCCCTTTGCATCTTTACTTGATGTTATATTTGTTTATTATGCCAATCCAACGGGACAGACATCACTATTACAATTTTATCGATATCTCAGTTAGCTAGAATTATTTCGATACTTGCACATATTATGTTATTTTGCAGAAAATCGTATTCCTAGCCCTCATAGCATCTTCCTTGGCTGCTGATGATGCTGCTAAGCCAGACGTAGAAGTACTCACTGATAAGACATTTGTCAACGAAGATGGATACAATTTCCAGTAAGTGATAATAGTCCATTACTTACCTAGGGCGGTAACACAAAGAATGTCTCAGATCGCAGGTATTTGACGCGCGAGCCGAAGACAAGGGCGATAAATATGCGATCTGAGGCTTTGTTTATTATCGCCCGTGATGAGTAAAAAGTTTAACGTCTCTCCCTGGTTAAAGTTATAACAACTGTTAGCGTAGTCAACTCATATCCCAATCGTAAAGGACAATCTTTTACTTACACTCCGGTAGTGAACTCTTAAAAGTACATAAATAAATATTATATAGATACGTCCTTGCACAAACCGAACTAAGTCCATAGTACCTAAGCGCGAATTAAGCAGTGTTATGTTTACAAAAGTCTAGTAGGTACCTAAAGCACTACTTTGCTTAGTTTGGGACTGTGAGTAGGTAGGCCAATTTTTAAAGATTATTCTGTTTTCTATAATAAAGTATCCTATATAAGTATATCTAACCTAATGGGTTCTACAGAGTATGTAAAGACAAGCAATGCAGTTGGGAAATGATGTTTAGTGATTGCTATTGGATTTACAGATGTTAGTACTACATTTCGAACATTGGGTTTTGTGTGATCCCTGATCTCTTCTGTTATTTCAGATACAAGTTAAGCAACGGCGTCTCCCGCCAAGAACAAGGAGAACTCATCACGGTAGGAGACCACCAGGGTATTGGAGTCAAGGGCTCGTACTCCTACGTGGCACCAGACGGGCAGGAGTACACAGTGACCTACACCGCTGATGACAAGGGCTTCAACCCGACCGTCCACGCCTCGCCCGCTAAAGGACAATAAAATATTAAATATCTCTATATTTTTTATTAATCACCAAGATTGGAACTCACATATTTTGTTGTGTAATTACATTATTCACCAAAAGAACTACACTACACAAGAGAAAAACAACATTTGAAAACATAAACAGAGTTAGACAACAGGCAGTCTTATCACTAATAAATTAAAAGTAAAAAAGCTTTTTAAAAAACAGGCTTTTATTTAAATGCACTAAAAAGAATAAAATAAACTTTTCCTTTAAAACTTTTACTATCAACTTATAACGTCATAACACATTTTAGATGATATAAAAGCTTGTCGCGAGATTTACCTGAGTATATACGAGTACCTAAATCTATACCAACCGTGCCTACAAATCCACTGTTGCCAAGCGGTAAAAAAAAAATTAGGGTACCATCTTACATAAATAGTAAGTAAGCTCAATAAGGCTTGTGTATAGGTCTTATCTTCTCCCTTTTCCCCCATACTCACTGTATGGAAAAAGTTTTCTTTGATTTCTGGGCGTTCTAGTAGTCAAACCTTAGTCGGTCCCAAAGAGTATTTTGATCCTTAATAGGAATGGGATCGAATGGCATTAAAAAAAATAATCGTCAAAATTGATGATTTTCTCGCTGACTGTACTTTTTTTCAAAAATCTGTGAATGTAGATTGCCATCACTTAAAAAGTTAGGAATGAAATCCTAATGTCATTTTTGCGTGGCGGCAAGGGATCTAGTAGCTGCCCTTACTGTCCCGTTTTAACTTTCCACCCTGTATATATAACAGATATAAATACTAAAATACATAGAAAACATTCAAGATTCAGAAACAAATATTCATGCTCATCACACAATTATTTGCCCTTACCAGGATTCGAACCCAGCTCAGGACCTTCAGCTCCGTAGGCAGCATCACTACCCACTAGGCTAAACAGTCGTCAAAATGTAAGGCACGCGACTTTCAATTCGGAGGTCAAGGGTTCGAACCCCGGCCTGTATCCCGGGCTCCTTTGAGTAAAAGCGGTAAAAAGCTAAGAGGATGATGTAGTTCTACACAATTCCTAGTTAACCTTGAGATTATAGCACCTTAATTTACTAAAAACAAACGTTAGACATTCGTAGATAGATATTAATATGACTTGTCGCCAGACTACGTAAGTAGGAATCAACTAAAACAAACTGAATAAAATATCCGTTCAATTCATTAAATTAGGTGGTCACTATTAACTGGTGTAATGATCCTACACTATTTTTAAATGTTGTTAAATTTTGCATTTCTGTATACCGTTATCTGCTAATCGATTGTTTGACTTTTATGGAAAATATTTGACACAGACAATAAATGTTACATTTTGAACAATTCCGTCAAACATAGTTATTTTGGTGTTTTATTATTAAGTACTTAATTATTTTACAGATACCATAATTGTAGTACGGTCGACGCCAAAAATACGTTTACACTATTCGCCTTATTGCAATGGAATAAGGTGCAAAAGTGTAAACGTATTTTTGGCGTCGACTGTACCTAATGCTGGCGTACCGCCCCCCCTTATACTTGAAACCATAATTAGATTCCAAAAAAACTACCCTTTGTGTTGCTATTATAATGAGGAGGGTTGACACCGGTGAATTTTCATTTTTCTAAATGATAGACGTAGCTAGTTTTCATCATTTAGAAAAATGCAAATTCACCGGTGTCAACCCTCCTCATTTTAATGGCAACACAAAGGGTAGTTTTTTTGGAATCTAATTATGGTTTCAAGTATAGTATTGCGCAATAAAACCGATAGTATACTGACTGCCACGTGAAGAAACTCGGACGACATCAATAAGCACTCAGTATAGTAAAAAATACCGCATACAGATTCCAAGCCTTTAATCCTCCATGGTAGTGCCATTTTCGTAAGGTTGATTTAACCAATTCTGTTATCAATGTATAGTCAAGAACAAAAGTTTCGGGTACAGTTTGTACTGAAATTCTATACAAAGTGCACCCGAAACTTTTGCTCTTGGGTGTAGTTCATATAAAACAAGGGATATTATAATTTGTATTGGTAACTTGCGTCTTGTATAATTACTATGTCGCGCGTGAGATATTCAATTACGGCTGCGAGTACGATTAAGTATCATAAAATAATAAATACCGCTCAGTAAATAAGTAACCATGAGTTAAGATGTTAATCAATCTTTATTTCCGTGAAAATCGTCACACCAGCGACTAGAATTCAATTATACAATTTCTTAAAAAATAAACATACATTTGGTTACAGCACAGTTGTACTTCAAATTGAGTTATAGGGTTTATTGTTGAGGGGCGGCGGCTGGTTGCTCATCACCGAGATGCTGGGTGGGTTGGTAGCCGTTCTTGTCAGCGACGAAGCTGACAGAGACATGTTGGCCGTCCGGAGCCACATACTTGTAGCTTCCTTTTACAGACAGACCCTGTTGGTCGGTGTCGTTCTTGTACTCTCCCTGCTCCTGTCTGGATGTGCCGTCACTTGTTTCGAAGCTGAAATATAATTTGCTGGTATTATCAGGCCTGTTTTTTTGTCGCTTTGACTAAACTTGTCGATACACACGATCGCGCTCGGAAAGAAGGATTGCGTACAATGCGGCGTGAGCGTGCGAGCGAAGAATAGAATTCGCAAGCTGTCAAGCCAAGTCTGTCGAGTTTGGTTTTGTTTCTACTGTATTATTTGCTAATACTTAATTAACAACGATTAACGAAATGACAAGACGACGGGATAATTCAGAAGGACGTGAAATGAAGTTATTGCTCTTCTATAAGTTGCATATAGATGCCCAAAAATTAAAATTGCTTTTAAATTAAGAAATAAGTGATATTCAGACGAATGAAAACTACTGTTATGTAAACAGAATTTAAAATAATAGATTTAACATATTTGTGATCAGACGATCGAGTGCAAATGACATAAGCGAGGAAACTGTTTATATTTTTCTAAAGTAATTGACGCAGCTGAAAAATCAGATTTTTTTTCGGATGCTAAGGAAGGTTATTCCTATCACCAAAAAAATAATCAGGCATTTCTAAAATTAGAGATTTGATCCTTTAAAACTGGACAATTGCAACAGTACTCTTGAATAAAATATATATTTATTAATATTATGGGCATTATTTACTTACTCAAAATTGTATCCATTAATGTCAACTTCAGAGTCCTGTTTCACGATTGAGACTGGAGCGTTTGGAGCAGCCTGGGGCTTGTCCTGTGGCTCAGCGCATACGAGCGCCAGCGCAGCCAGAGCGAACAAAGTCTACAACAAACATGAATTGATTTAACGCGTGACCCTTCTTTTCCATTAGCCTGCTATGTACGGCGAAGATGCAACATATTAACATAGATATTGGAAGCCTCAATTTCCATTTTTTTCCTCTTGGGATGACTTTTCATGATAAATATTGAGACCCCTGAATGGATGATAGTTTTATTTCGCAAATCATTCTGGTTCCATTATGCCAATAAAAACTAAATCGGTCTATAAACATATTTTTACAAGCTTTTATTTAATTTTCACTGTTCGTATGTATGTAAGAGTTGTCCGTCAAAATGTTTAATCCATTTTTCAGTCACTTGCTGTTATCCGATTGAGCTGAAATTTTGAGTAAAGGTATAGTTGGGACGATAATTCAATATTATGGTACCATTGAGCTGATCTGATGATGGAGACAGAAGGTGGCCATGGGAATTCAGTATTTAACCGACATAATCCCGGTGAGTTTGGTTGGGCTCGTTAGAATCGTCTCAATGAGTAGTTAATGACAGTATATAGAAAAGTACAGTCGGCAATAAAAGCTCGTACCAAAAATTAAAATTTTCACAGAAACTTAATTAATGTTAGTTTGACTTTTATTTTATTATGCTGGAATTAAATCAAATATACTGATATGATATATTGTATACTGTTTTGAAAAAATGACACCTCGCCGAGTTTATTACGCCGGTTCTTCTCGAGGCAGAGGTTTACTTTTCGAACCGGTGGTAGTTTATCGACATTCATAGGTGCATGTAATATGCCTAAATTGAAGAATAAATCACTTTGACTTTGACTTTGACTTTGAAATACTAGTGTTTTTAAGGGATGTAAGAACCGCTTAGCATTTGGCTTATTCTTTTAGCATGTAAAATTGAAGCTAAGTAATTAATTAAACGATCCCTCTAATAGACAAAACTTTTAGAACATCGTTAAAATCAATATTCATTAATTAGATTAAGATCTGGATCAACGTTTAGCACACTGAACTCGTATTAGCACATACACATACACTCTACTTACAATCTTCATCATTTTGATTTGCTTATTTCCCACAAATGTCTTGACCGAGCGGCGAGTCCCGAATGTCTACAGTCCAACAAACTCCGGGTATAAATATGGCCAGTATTGTATTGACAATTGCAAGTTTCGAAGTATCATTGGCAAGGCGAGGTGTTAATCACAATCACGCAAACAGTTTGTTTAAGGTGATCCATGAAAACGTTACGAGGATTTTGTCAATTGTGCAAATTGTTTGCAGCTGAGCGAAGCGTGCATCACTTAACCTACATCGGTGGAATCTTTAGTGATTTTTGGAGGAAACTTTTTTTTTAAATTTCTTCCAAACCGTAGATAATTATGTAAAGTTGCCGATAAGATAATTAATGTATAATGAGATCAGGGCCTTAATTTTGCAACGTTATAGGAACCCCATTTTAATTTGACTTGATACTATATCTATCTCAATATTTCAGTGTAGTAGCTATGTATTATGCGCCAGAAGAACCACAGAAATCAAGACCATAAACAAACATTCATCAAGAAAGCCTTTAAAATTCGAGCCCCAGTCTATGCAATTTGTTACGTACACTGACATGGTACGAGTATATAGCTAAATACAATGATGAGCATAAATATTTTGGTCTACACAGCAGTCCAGTCATTTTATTGACAACTAGTATGGAAAAAATTACAAATTTGGAAATAGGTTATATTAGCAGATTTTTTCTGTGATACGGATAGGTATTATCATATATTATCATCATTTAAATAAAAACCTAGAGACTAAATCCAATAAAATATTCTGAAGTGTCGGATAAAAAATAAATAAATGTTTTAATCTTTATTTTAGTTAATTTACGTTTGGTCTATAATATTCAAGATAAATCATACAAAAAAAGACAATCAATGCATCTTTTAAATCTGTATATTTACTTCCAGGTGGTAAAATTATAGGATTCTTGTGATTATTTATTAAGATAAAAATGGTATACAATAAATAACAAAAAAAAGAATTAACTACTAAAATTACTAAAACTAACTTAACCTATGGGGCCTACACTATATTTACATATATCCCCTAAATCGATGCCACTTGCTGGTAGGGTGCCCATAAGGCTGGCTGCATTTCCTCGCTGAATGGCAATGCCAATGCGTTGAGCGAGGAACGAGCCAGCCCTATGGTCACCAGTGGCGCGTGTGAGCATTTTGGATATTGTATTAAACAATTTTAGGGCCTCCGGTCCCCATGGACCCAAAGTCTCTACGGCAAACGCCGCAAATACGTAACTGTCACCTAAAGATGCGTATTCTTGGCTAAAGAAAGCATCTTATCTTAGAATAACATTTTAAATTAAATAAAGAAAAAAAAACGCTATTATAAATTAATGTTTTTCAAAACACTATTATTTCTGGAGTAAGTACCTACCCATAACACCTTATTGAGCGTACTAAGGCTAAATTAAGGATATTTACTCTAAACAACTAAGTCAATAAAATACATGCTATATATATTATCTCGCTTTAATAATTGTATATTGGCTTTCTTGAATACTGGTGGGTACATTGACTCATATTTTCGTTTGTTTATTCTTCTCGTAAGAATACACCGTTAGTGTCACATTCCATTTATAAAACCTAAAATCAATACCCGTGCATGCATCTGAAGGCCACGATGGCTAATACAAAGACAGTACAAAGCAACTAGCACTTATTGTAAACAAAATGTCAAAATCTTTATTATAATTACATGCGTTTATCACGCGACTAGCTGTCACACTTCGTCCGCAATTAACTAAGATATTATTTATTTTTATCACGGGTATAGAAGTTTAAAGTGCTGGCCGAAATTATCTAAACGAAGTAGACAATGAGGTAATAAAAATAAATAAAAATAAAATAAAGATTATTTATTTCAGAAAACTGGTTCCATATTTTGTTAGTAACAATTGCCTTAAAATACTATGTTAAACATGAAATAAATAAAAATACTAAAACTAACTAACAGAACTCTTCCCGCACTTCATCTATTCCTGATGTTGACGTGCAGATCAATGAACTGCCGGGATGCCAGAGTCTAGCCTCTGCAGGATACTATTACCGCTCCCCCACACACGTCCCATAATGGATTTCACTTATAATACGAATATTTACCTCCAGTAGAGACAGAGCACAGAAGCGCGGCCATAACAACACCTTGCTCTGTAGGTATGTGGTGTTTGTGGTATTCCCGGTGGTGAGTAAGGTTGCAATATAATAAAGAATAAAGAATAAAGAATACTTGTCGAGCACGTGTTGGGCGTTTAAAAAAAAAAGTGTACATGATTTTTTTTTTTCAGAATTTGTATTTTTTGGATTTTTCTTACTCAGAATCGTTGATACTATCGATCCTTCTAAAAGAAAAATATTGTCCCAGATTATACTAAGTAATTTTTTTCTTCGAGTGCGTCACGAACATATGAATAAAAAAAGACTGCATACAAAAATGTGACGATCTGGAATGGAATATTTGGAACACTATTCTTGTATGCGGAGGAAGTTAAAAAAACTCAAAAAAACGAATTCTGAAAAAAAAAGTTCATTTACAATTTTATTGGAAAACGTTCGTTTGTGTCGAGAGTGAGGGACCTACATTTATCTCTAGCCGACAACACAAAACCTCAAGTCAATAAAGTGTCGGCAACGAGCTTATGATTCTTCTGGAGTCGCAAAAGTCCACAGGCTACGGTATCTATTTATAAATAAATGAATAAATAAATAAATAAATATTACGGGACATTCTTACACAAATCGAACTGGGCCTATAGGAAGCTCAATAAGGCTTGTGTTATAGGTACTAGACGACGATATTTATAATAGATATCAATAAGTAAACACATAGAAAACATCCAAGACTCAGAAACCAATATTCATTGCTCATCACACAAATATTTGCCCTCACCGGGATTCGAACCCAGGACCTTCAGCTTCGTAGGCAGCGTCACTACCCACTAGGCTAAACGGTCGTCAAAAATTTATCATCAGCAGTATGCTTGTTCGCCACCAATATACATACAACTACACACGTTTAATTATACATACATAGACAAATGTCATAGGTACACATCGTGAATAGCAGTCCCAATAACAATTACAAGAAACGCGTGTCTGGGAGTGCAGGGGGTTGCGCTATACTAGGTATAAAACAGCAGGACCGATGTAATGACACGCATTCGCTGTGAGGTCCTCTGCGGCCTCACACGCCCAGCCATCACCGAGCAAAAGGGTCCTGTGTGGCCCCCGGCTTGAAGCAGATCAATAAAAAAAAAATGAACTCGCATTCGCTGTTTAGTCTCCTGGCCATCTCACGCGTACTCAGCGCTGAGCAAAAGGGTCCTGCGTGGCGGCTCACAGAAAATCACACAAAAGAAAACTCGCATTTCAATGGTACTCTGCAGTCACAATGACGCTTGATATGCAAAATCTTGTACAATTTATGAATGGTCGTGAGTTTTGGGATTACGCTGGATTCAACAGTGGGTTTTCTGCTCTAAAAATGGTTTGTCCGAATGAGTAAATTGCCATAATTTTCATTTGTTTGAATTGATTTGTTAGAAACTATTAATTGTTCAGTATTTCTTTAACAGAAACCTACTATAACATAATAGGTTCTATACATACACTAAAATATTTAAAAGTTAAGCAAAATCAATGTTTTTATTTTTTAATTTTGGCAAATAACTTAACCGAGTAATTGAAAATTTGAAGCATCGTTATGTTCCCTGAACACTGAACAGTGATGATAAAGAAGTCATGTCAAGGTTATACTTAACATGACTTCTCTATCATATCCACTGGTTAATTCACCAATCAATGTTGTCGAAATGACAGTCGCTCCATGACAGGGTTATCAGTGTTACCACTGTTGAATCTGGCAAAGTATTCCATACCACGTACAGCTCGTAACTCCTCAGTCGGTCAGTCATTGCTGAAGATCGTGACTCTGCCGACCAGTATTTTTTCCAGGAGTTTCAGAAGTTGTCTGCCTGTTGGTGGGCTGCGTTAACCGGCATTTTTAGCCGACTGTAAAAAAGGAACAGGTTCTCAATTCTTCGGAGAATTTTTATGTAAAGAAAGAAAGAAAGAAAGAAAGAAAATACATTTATTCACAAACACACCGGACACACATATTATACAATAAAGTAAACAAGAGAAACATATAAAACACCGTACGAGTATGTTCCCCGATTACTCGAAGACGCCTGGACCGATTTAAAAAATTATTCTTTTGTTTGCAAGTGTATCCTCCCCAAGTGCTCCCGTGATCATCCGGTCAGGGTCTGATGATGGGATCCTGGAGCAATCGAGGGAACTCTTCAAATTTTATAGGCAAACTTGAAGCAATTTGGGTACTGATTTGAAGTCGGTTAAAACTTTGTTTTTAAAGTAAGTTATACAATGCTTCGACAACTGGTTGAATCACCGTTTGGGGCTTCGGCCTCTTGGTGGCCACGTACAGATCAAGTGAGAAAAAACTTTCCTATAGTTCAGTCTTTATAACATTGACATTGAATTTCACCCGGCCTGTGGAAAAGGTTTTTTTCACTGTGCAGTCACCAACAATAATACCTGTACAAAAATAAAGATACAAATATGTTGTACTCGTCTCTATGACAGTGACAATTAATAGAGTCCAAGATATATTATATTTTGCCCTTCACTTTGTACAAATATTAATGTTGCCGGCGGTACCTGTACAGTCGAATTCATAAATATATGGACGGACGCCAGGGTTAAAAAAATCTGAGCCTCATGTTATTAACAATAAAGTACCTACCTAGTGTAGTGTTCACATATTTTCGAACTCGACTTTACCTCTTCTAGAGCTGGCGAAATATTCTCACGACTTATCATTGCAATCACAATATTTTGTTACAGCAAGTGAAAAACAAGCTAATAGAAATAAGACAGATTTTTGTATAAATCTTTAATTAAGTTTCAGATTTTTCACGCCTGCAGCTGCAACTTACCATAAGACTGCGAAAGTAAACCAGATCCAGTTAATACCTTGTACAGAAAAAATCGTAGAATCCTAGAAAACAATGACGACCTAAATAAACTCACGCCTGTATTCCCAAGAAATAAATGTCTGTGCCACATTCAGCAATTATATTTGTACGTTTAATTACACATGTAAAAAATGTGACATTGTTGTAGTACGGTAACCTATCGTCTACAACACATTGTATCCTTTTTCCGATAATTGACTTTTGCGATTCTTAGGTAATTTGCAATATAAAGGTTTACGGGGGCGAAAAATCGATCTAGCTAGAGTCGAGCAAAAACAGAACAGAGCTTTATTCAGCGTTCTGCAGCCATTGAGATTTCAATAAAAACAACCCAATATTTTGTTCCCGTCAGTGACAAAGACAGGAACTATTCTAGATTGAAATAATTTACGTGCCAGTTTGTGCTGGCGCGAGGTTATACAAGGTATATATATATACCGCCTTTATATGCACTATTAAACAAACATCTTTTCACCAGAGGTGTTACAGACAGTCCTCTCTGCAGAGCCTGCATGGAAGAGGAGGAGGAGACAGCCGCCCACGTCATCCTGACGTGCCCTGGGGTGGCAGACTACCGGGCAAAGCACCTCGGAACACCGGGGTCACTGCCGGAGGCCGTCGGCAACATAAAGGGTCTGCTAGGCTTCCTTTTTTTTTTTTTTTTTTTTTTTTTTTTGTTTAGGGGGGGGAAATGCGTTACGCATACCACCCGGGTGCAGGGGGTGACCCGAGTGGTTATGTGGGACTCCCGTATAAGCTGATGAGACTCACGGTATACCCACTAAAAACCCCCCCACTTGCCGCCTCGCCGCCATGTGGCGAGGTCACGGGAACGCTTGCGCACACATCCGCGACCCCGCCGGCGGCAGCCACCCACAAGCGGCTCCCTCGCGGACGCCCGAAGGCCCTCCACGAGAGGCACGCCAGATGTTTTGGCGCGCCTGCCTCCTCCATCTCCACACGTTCAGTAGCGGACCCCCCTGAGTCCGCTACGAGGAGATCATGGGTGCGGGAAATTCCAGCACCCGGTGGCGGATCAGGTATGTGGTTCCGCCACCGACCACGCCTCGGCCGCAGAGGATAGGGAAAGCGGCGCACCGTAATACCGGCATTCCTCTTCCTCTGCGGCCCCACCAATGCCGCTTCCGCGGAACGGCCCCGCCAAGTTCGCAGGGGGTAGGGAGAGTGGCGCACCGTTATACCAACACGCCTCTCCCCCTGCGATCCCGCCTCGGCCGCAGAAGATAAGGAGGTACTCCTTTTCTGCTGCGGCCCCTGCCCAACGCATCCTAAGCGGGCAATGCACAGCCCGCTAGGAGCGCTCTCCTCGGGCCAGCCAGCAGGCCCCACACAGGCCGGCCCTGGGTGCCTCTTAGCTTCGCCGTGGGTT
The DNA here is from genome assembly GCA_932294315.1 of Epinotia nisella. NCBI lineage: Eukaryota > Metazoa > Arthropoda > Insecta > Lepidoptera > Tortricidae > Epinotia > Epinotia nisella. Next base: position 18,215,806 of record OW028681.1, read on the forward strand.
GCAGGCCACGGTTACTAAGCCCCCCCGCCCCGACAAGGCGGGCACCCTCGAGGGGGCTGCTAGGCTTCCTGGTGGAACTGGGCTGGCACGAATAATAGTAGTGCCAACCCTTACGCAAAATAGGCGCATTTATGACGTCGAGTTGCGGAAACCCAGCCCGCGTACACCTTATAACCTATAACCTATACCGCCTTTCCCTACGGTACCTACCCAACATTTGGTGAAGGCATTCATTTGTTGTGGAAGTTGCTGTGTTCCTAACTTTTAACTCGGCGAGAAATTAGACCAATTAATCACGTGAGTAGAAAACTTGATTGTTATTCTCAAATCTAAATAAGTATGCATATAACGTGCTTTTCAAAACACGAAAGCTCTTATTTCGTAATGGTTATGAATTTTACTAACCGTTTACTCATCCAGGGACCAATGTATAAGTGTGTATGCAGCCGTCAAAGTAAATTTGAAAGTTAAGGACCATAATAAACTGTGTATTTTGAAAAAGTATTTGCTAACCACTTGGTACTGCGCGCATCCTAAGTTAAGGTCCACGCGCATTGCGCAAGAGCAAGCATCAACAATAGTTAAGTTTCCAAGAACCGAAGAGACTTAAAGACACAAGAAATTTCATGCCATTCTAGGACGTGAGTCTCTAGATTTTACGAGCAAAATCGAGTGCACTACAAAGTAGATTTAAATCACTTTGTCTATGGTTCAATGTTATGTAACAGCACCACTGTGCAATCTGTCGTTGTAATACTGTTTTTAATAACGTTCACAATAATATTATTAATGAAGTGGAGAATTTTATAGACGGATTTGTGTCAGAGTTCATTTTGATGAGACCTTTGTGCCAGTTTTAATTTTAGTCATCTTAAAATTTGACCCACAGAGTATGATAAAGAATAAAAAAGTGATCTACTCACTTACTTTCCTCTGATTGAATTAGGTATTAATATATTCCTGTAAGCATGACATCTAAAATGCTTCAGTAATAGACTTTATTGAACGGTTATTTTTATATGTCTTCAATTTTTTTATCCCTAATTTGACAAAAAAATCGACAAGTATCCATAGAAGCCTTGGTGATCCTAGTTCCAGCGATTCTGGTAAAAAAATACAGTCAAAGAGACAGTCCATCCCGGTGGACGTTGTGGAGTTACGGGAATTATTTAGGTCATATTTTTGATTTAGTTTTACTTATTTGTTTTACTGTCGGATTCCCATTACTTATTTAAAAAGGAAAATCGTCTATTCTATATTTAGCAATATTAATTGACAAGAAATAGTATTTTTTTTCTCGGTTATGTTTTTAATAGGTACAAGGTACAAGTAATCAATTTTTGAAGTGGATACTTCTTTGCTCGCGTTCTTGTATAGGGGTACAGTTCAAAATGTATCAGGTGACTTCCGGAATAACTTTTTGTAGAGAAGCCTAATCTGATTTCAAATAATTGTTTGTTACATGTTTTAATCCTTCTTTATTTGCCATTAGTTGTTAATCACAAAATATTATTTAGTTTATGTGGCGGACATGAAAGTAATACTGAAAGGACCGCCATTTTCAATGTATCGCGAGTCAAATGAGCTACGTCAATCAATTTTGCCATATATACCGATTTACCTGTACTTATACAGATTTTAGTGAATTAATTCAGATAAATATATTTTAAAGGTACATACAAGGGTTCCATAGCCAACAAAGAAGTATCCACTTAAACTTAAATAAGGGTTGTATATTCGACACAACCCGCTTCTTTTTTTCATTATCTTTACTTCGTTTTTGATTTTTATATAGGTATCTATATGAATGCAATCTAACGTTCCGGTCAAGGTTGCCTAGGCTGCGGCCAATAACTGTTACTCGTAGTTGCGCCTTGCGCAACTTTTTGAGCTCATACTGATCTGGGTTATAATCTCCTAAACCAACAGCGAGGCGAATGCACTTTTTTGCATTTATTAGAGAGTGGCAAACAAGCATACGGACTGCGTGATGGTACACTGACAGGTACTTCTGGACACGGCGCGGATAATCAGGACGTTCCTCTCTCTGTCGCCGTGACCAGTGACCACCGGTAGTTTAGGCCCCGCCTCGCTGCCGGCGGTACCCTAGGTTAGGTTTTTATAATGATTTTATATTTTGTATGTATAGTTTTATATTTTACTTTTTATATTAATATTGTAAAAACCTAACTTAAGATGAGATATAAATAAAGAGAAAATAATTAATAGTAAAAATATAAATATAATAATTAATGGTAAAGCAGAATACTTTATACACGAATGTGCGACCAAGGTTACAAATTAGATAAATTTCTAGATAACACAAGTAATAAAGATCGGATTATTGAAACATCAAATTTTATATAATTTGTGTATTTTACCTTACCACAGTGTTTAATGACACAGTATCTATGCAGAGGCTTGAGAGGCCAAAGCACACAAACATCCGCTAGTATTTTTTACCATTTCGGTGGCGAACAAACGTACAAGCCGCCAGGTAAGCGGCCATCGTAGCCTATAGACGCTTGCAACTACAGGGATATCGAATGGGAGTTCCCAACCCTTTAAAAAAAACACTCCTTTCTTGAAGAACCGGTGATGCTGTAGAATATTATAAGCATACTTATGACCATAATCATATATGCATTAGTCTAAAAAGCGTCTACTTGAATAGTAAAGAACAGTCAGACTTGTTCTAAAAGCAAAAATATACCTATACCTCATTCAACTTTAAAGAGTTAGTACCTACTGGAAAACTCAGAATGCACGTCATTGGTCAGAGATAGGAGCGCTACATGCGCAGATGATGGGTTTACATTGCACTCAAACAGTCAACATCTGTCTTCGTACGGTGCGGACGCGTTTTAGTATATTTTATAAGAACTGTTGTTTCTAAACTGTCTGAGTCTTTTAAACGAAATTGAATGTTTCTAACTATGCCCACGGCTCAGAAACGGGAGATTACCTCCTATTTACAAGCTTACTAAGCTGCAAACTAACAAACTTTTCCTGTACAACGCCAAAAATATTTTTACACTTTTACACCTTATTCCATTGCAAAAAGGCGATTAGTGTAATCGTATTTTTGGCGTCGACCGTACATCTATAAACGAAAATACGACTATGGTAAAAAAAACTGCAGAGAAAAAGGCAACTCGCGGAAAACCGCGAGCAATGAAAATAACTTGTGTTAAAATGGTAGCCAAATAATTAAAACGACTGCAAAATTTACGATCGCGGAAAAATGCGATCCGAAATTTTGCTACAATGAAATAAGGATTTCGAGTAAAACATCTAACAAACCGATTTTTTTTTATACGGACATTACCCGAAACATAAAAACTGACTAAGGTACAAACTCACAGACTTTCCCTCTTTATAATATTAGGTAGTATTGAATAGAGTAGATGAGTCATTCTCAGGGTCATTTTCAATAATGATTTCGCAGGTAGGCAGACTAGGTAGCTCATATTTACGTTAGAAAACTGAAGGATTTATAATAAAAGGCGCATTTTTTAAAGCTGTTTGTTTCTCACAAGGCGAGCCTAAATAAAATGCAGAGATAATTCCGGCACTACGCGGGCTGTTTTAATACTAGAAATTGGAATAGAATAATAGGACAGATTGTACTTTTTCCATGCATTTATTTTTATTTAAATGTTTAGTATTTTCTATAATAAACGACACAAAAGCTCAATTGACAACAATTAAAAAATACCTAATGATGCAGAAATCGAAAACTATGTTGGGAATTAAGTTACCTGAATAATAAAGTAGTTTTCAGATTTTTTTCTCACTCATTTAAAAAAAATCGCGAAATCGTATAAACGTGGTTTAAACCGTGTGTGACGTCAACACTAAATCTGTAATATGAAAGGTGTGCACAAGCTGCCATACAGAGACAGAGCCGTAAGTATTGACGTCATAATTTGCTTACGACCTTCCGGTCAGGTCCTTAGACAGTCCTCTCTGCAGAGCCTGCATGGAAGAGGAGGAACCGGCCGCCCACGTCATCCTGACGTGCCCTGGGGTGGCAGATTACCGGGCAAAGCACCTCGGAAAACCGGGGTCACTACCGGAGGCCGTCGGCAACATAAAGGGTTTGCTGGGCTTCCTGGTGGAACTGGGTTAGCACGAATAATAGTGGTGCCAACCCTTACGCAAAATAGTCGCATTTATGACGTCGAATTACGGAAACCCAGCCCGCGTACACCTTATAATTATAACCTATAATCTAGTTCGAATTCGTTACTTTTCAATTTGATATTTCTGAATGAGAATTTCAATTTAGGGAGAAATAAAAAACACGTGTCCCTTATAACAACATTATCTAGCAAACTAAATCATAAACATTGGCTAGGTACTTAAAAAAGAAATGTTGTCAATTTAAAGTTTGACTTCTATATGAAAAACGCTAGGGTGTCCAATACTTTCAACCAAGCTGTAGGTAATTAGATAACTGTCGTTGACTGTACATCGACTTGTTTGGTGCCATCTGGTTTCGTATTAAGTACCCGCAACAGCGTCAAAGGTCAAAGCTATCTTTTCGTGTATCTGCGAAATAGTTGTTTGAATATCAAGCGTGTATTAATTGTACCTACCTATTAACTTTGAAAACAAAATGCAAATCAAGCGTTTTGTTATTTTAATTGCAAATATAACGCATGCATCTTAGTTGCCAAATTATTTTGGACATTGATATTTTATAATTCGTTTCTAAAGTTTTCCATTGCTTAATCGTACATTTGATTACAACTTGAGGATAGGTACTATCCGTAACTAGTTGTTTGAATGTAACGAACAAAACCATTATACCTATTTACAGTCACTATACCGGAAACACATACACACTTTCGGATAGATCTCTATTCATTTATTCATTCATACATATATTTTATTGGTCAAATTATATATGAAATATGGTTGTACATATTTGTAGTATGGTTGGTAGATATATGAAAAGATTTGTTCCCAAAACGCTTTACAAAAAACCTCTTATATATATATATCGACGCTGGAAAGGAGAAATGCGATAGGTAAGCGACATTTTTTGAGATATTGAGTTATTTGAGTTATAGGAAGGTATACCTACACCTTTGGAATCGCCAGATTTTTCTGCATCGAATGGACTAGGTTTCGTACCCGTCTGACAACTTTTGTGTCGCTTATCCCATCGGTGATTTAGAGGATCACTGACACGTTTTTGTTACTAAACTACGTGATGTTTCCCAGGTTTGTGGAAAATGGAGATTAGATAGAATGTTATTTCACATAATGAACCATAGATGTTTTTCTCACGACGAAGCTCGGGAACGTAGAACGTAGTATTAAGCTTGAAAGTCGTATATAACCCTACGCTTCAGTTATGACAGATTAACAAAGTAGAAATATTACTCGGGCATATACATATTTTCATTGATTACAATAATTATAGAATTATATTCCACACTTATGAACTCTTCTACCCGCTATCATTGTACTAATTTGTACAGTAATATTTTTAAATGAACTTACCTAATTGATTTGGAGGGAGAACCCTTTTAATTATATAAGTCAAATTTCCAACTTTGGGTATGAAATTAAAGTTCGTCTTCCTCTTTCTCCTCATAACAATAATTATATAATAAACATTCAGAAATCCGCCAGAGAATAGGTATACCTATTCGGTTACAGAGCGCGTCAGTTTTTCGAAATACAAAAAAAAAAATTGACAGGCTAATGAATTCTACAGCTCAAAGAGCCACTAGTAGAATAGTAGAACAGGACGTACAAAATGAGGCTAGCAGACGTAAATTCCGAACTGGCTATGTTTTCTGCGGTCACCATATGAAGATTATGAAGGGGACATCATAACATTCACAATAATAACTTAGACTTCGCCTTGGCATTACAGCAATCACTTTTCTAAGCACAAGTGGAAATTTACTTATGCACATTAGTTCCATCTGACATTGAAACGCCAACAGATAAATGATTATGGCGGCAAAAACTATTGAATCGTAGAAACTTTTTATTAAATTAAAGCCCTTGAATGAAGAGGCTCATCAAGCCGCAGATTATTATTCCTTATGACAACAGGCGGTCTATTTCGCCTCAACTTTTTGATATAATATTGATATCGCATTGGTTACGTCTGACTATTCTGACTCATTAAGTTACACTCGTGGAAAGGAGAGCGGGCGATAAATATCATACCAATATCACATCAATACCTTAAGTCGGATAGACCTTCAGTAATATTCATTAAAGAATAATAAACACTTCTAGATGTCGTTTTTATGAACCCATTTTACAACAAGTACCTAATTTATATCATTATGGGATCATAACCACAGAACTAGGCGGAATGTTGTCGATCCCGAGCAAAAGATACCGTTTTGCTTTTTATCGATGAAGACAATTTTAATTGCACCGATATAATCTATGTGCGTCTTATTGACTTCCGGCAATGTACCATTTTACATTAGTTTCTTTCAAAAATTTCATTGTTGGTACAAGCTTTTATTGCCAACTATACTTTTATGTATACCATCATCAACTACTTGCTGAGACAATTCTAACGAGCCCAAACTCAACGAGGTTACGTCTGTTAAGTCCTGAATTCCCATGTCCACCTTCTGTCTCCATCATCAGATCAGCTCGACGGTACCATAATATTGAATTGTCATTCAAACTATACTTAAACCCAAAATTTCAGCTCGATCGGTTGAAGATATCTGCTTCAAAATTGAGTTGCAAGATTCCACTCGAACAAACATAGAGGTACCTACATTGCAAGTTAAATAAAAGCTTGTAAAAAGACACTAAACCCAAAAAACATGCAAAATTTCTTCACTCATTTCTAATGCTCACTGAATAGCATCTGGTTGCTTAAACAAGAATTGCACTTAGACCAACATGATGATAGATTTAAGTCATTTATAATTGATACATCTGTGTTTAATAATTTCCAGTTTTTGCATCTCAGAGGTAGGTATTATGTCATTGTCTCGAATATCATTAATTGAATATACCTACGTATCTAAGGAGGAACGCAAAGGTCAAAAAATCTTAATCGAACCTGATCACAAAATTTTACGAGAATCGGTTGAGAAACGCAACTTCTAGAGGAAAATAGCCGGACAGGCGCCGAACACTCGATACGATCGCTTTTTCGCGCAAGCTGAAACGGAGAACTTCGTTCGCTTCGCTCGCTCGTTCTACTATCTACTTTTAAACATTTTAAATTGCAGAAAAACTCTAAATTACTATTGTAGACATCAATACTATTTATTACTATATTATTGTTGTTATTTACGTTTTATACGACGCATAATTACAAGCTAGGTGCTAAGTATGCAAATAATGAGCGCAGTTTGTCGTGTTAATTAGTACTTAACTGCAAACCCCATATATTGTGTTCGTGATCATGCCCGGCAAGACATGACGATTGTAAATCCGCACATCATCTTGTTCCGTTTATAATATTCATAAGACATTTTAAGTCTAAACTACTAGCTTATCCCTAGTATAAAATGACCTCTAGATTCGTATCTCCTCATAAATAAATTAGGCGGATAATCTTACACAAATCGAACAAGCCCCATAGAAAGCTCCATGTGGTTTGTGTGGGTACTAGACGGCGATATGTTTAATATATATAAATATACTTATACAAGTCTTTGGATTTGAACCCAGGACTATGAGCTTTGCAGACAGGGACACTTTAGGCTAAACCCGTCGTCAGTGATGATACTGATGATTCAGGTCGTAGCATTACGGGTTATAGTATGCGGGCTGGGTTTCTGCAATTCGACGACATAATTGCGCCTATTTTGCGTATGGGGTATTGGCACTAACTGTTATTGGTGCCCACCCAGTTCCACCAGGAAGCCTAGCAGACCCTTTATGTTGCCAACGGCCTCCGGTAATGACCCCAGTGTTCCGAGATGATTTGCCCGGTATTCTGCCACCCCAAGACATGTCAGGATGATGAGGGCGGATGTCTCTTCCTCTTCCATGCAGTCTCTGCAGAGAGGACTGTCTGTAACACTTAGAGTGAAAAGGTGTTTGTTTAACAGTGCATGACCAGTTATGGCTCCTGTCAGAAGACGGAGTGCCGTCCTCTTTAGCTGTTTTATATAGCTTCCTTGACAATCCGGGGTTAATTGTCGGGAGGGCCTCCTTGATTTGCCTGCAGGTCATTGCATTATCCCGGCTACTTCGTAATCGCTGCAATCCCAAATATTGGTGAAGGCACTAGCTTTTGCGACAGCGATTGCCGTCTGACCTTCTAAACTGCAGGAAAAACTAGGCCATGTTGGGATTACAAGCTTCATCACAACGAATGAGCAACTTGACTGTTAGAAGTTTACAAGCCACCCAAGACTTCTAACTCGGCTTAACAACTGATGTCATAGAGAATAACCAGTACCACGACAGTGCTGAGTTATAATAACCACACAAATCGTCAAACGTTGCTGAACCTGCATAATCCGTGCGCATAACCGACCGCTGGGCCATGAACGCTCCATTGAAGACCTATAGATTCGAAATTATCTAACTACCATGAGTAACTGGAGGTCAGAGTCATGGTTTACAAATAGTGAAATCGTCGAGAAGCTCTTTGAATAGGCATTCTGCTTACATTGATATTCCGGTCGTGACCTTGGTAATCGAAATATGTATAATATTAAAATTATGCACAATGATATCGGAATATTACTACGGCTAAACAAATAAATTACCAATAAAATAGTTTTGCATGTAGATTTTTGGTACAGTCACTAGCATTAATATTTGCGATACCAAAGCGGACTAAAATATCGAACGCATTCTAACGGCGATAAACATAGAGTTATGTCAGATGTTTATTATACGCAATTTGATTGGACATATATCAAGGCTGGTGACCGTACCAATTGTTATTGTGTTATTTGATAGCACGCGATTAATGTTAATATCATTATTAAACATTTATGGTAAATACTTCCGAAAATGCATGTATATGTTTTAATGCTCAAGAGGGAAATTATTCCTGACACTTACTATAGTAACGTTTTCAGACTACATGGCTTACTTACAAAGGAACTTCATATTAGATATTATTGTTGTGTTAAACAATTACGTTATTATTCAAGTGAATAAAACAATATACATGTGTATTTTTATTGAAATACAAAACGAATAATGCGATAATACGTAATATTTATTCTTTTTGCATTATTCGGTTTGTATATAATTTATAAACGCTAAAATAAAGTACTATGAATGGCTACTTTATTAACACTTGTCAATTTTGCGGTAACTACTTAGACGATAAGATTGATTAAGTTAAAGAACGTGATATTGTTTCGTAACTGGGTCATTCTCAAATTGTTAACGTCAACAGTGGTAGACAGCAGACGGTCTTATCGCTTAAAAGTGATATCTACCAGACAACCTTAACTTAAACTATACTACATATAAGGTTTATTGCTTAGTTGGGTATTTCTCAAATAATGTGATTGACTTGTCACCACCATGTGCAAAAGTTAAGAATTTCTCAGCAGTTAAATATTGTAATACTTATTTATATAATAGCTTATTTAGTCAACATTTTGATCCGTGTATAAAAAAAGAAAAATTAAGCATTAGTAGCGTTAACTTTTGCACATGGTTGTGACAAGTCAATCACATTATTTGAGAAATACCCAACTAAGCAATAAACCTTATATGTAGTATAGTTTAAGTTAAGGTTGTCTGGTAGATATCACTTTTAAGCGATAAGACCGTCTGCTGTCTACCACTGTTAATGTTTAATTTAAGTGTTATATTTCTCTTAGTGTAGTTTTTTTGTGAAGAATATTTATATTGGTATTGTATATTATAGAATTCTACTCCTCCATAGTCTCCCGAAGAACTAGCTACACCACGAGATGGATTAAGGGTCCCTTGTGGATTGACATAAGTGTCTATACTCACAAACTCATGACCTTGACATTGACGAACAATTTATTTAATCGTTTGGCAAACAAGGTGAAACAGTAACAAATATATATAATTAACTATAAATTAATATTGACGCTAATTAGCACTTGATGGCTTCGTTGCTAAGGACGATCAGATCTTCTGGAGGGCCACCGGCGTAGCGCGTTATGGGGTAGTCCTCGATGATGTGCTGGATGGTCTGTCTGTACATCGGCACAGCAGGGGCAAGCTGGTGACTCCACCCTCCCGCAACGATGTTTATATTGAACGCAACGCCGGTGACGACCAATGAAAACGTGAATACGTTTGTATATGACTAGCTGCCCGCGCGGCTTCGCCCGCGTATTGCAAAGAACGCAGGCAAACCCGCGGGATAAAATATAGCATATAACCATCCGGAAAGTTCATTCTACACGCATATGAAAGAATTTTTGATATCAGATAAGCGGTTCCGAGGGTCGGCCATCACATACATACTTACAAAGCTACAATACAATACAATACAAATACTCTTTATTGCACACCTCACACAAAAAAAAAGCAGTTACAGAGAGAAACAATACAATAACATGTAGGTAGAGGTAGACAACAGGCGGTAATCGGTTATCGGTAATCTTACAGACCTTTCCTCTTTTCTTTGCTCTTGATTGTATAATCCTGTCTGATTGTATATTTATGTTTTGGAGTGGTACCGTATTACTATGCACTCGCAAGTAACATAATACCGCATGAAAGTAGTTACCGTCTGGTTCGTCAAAGGTCGAAGGTTAGGATGCAATGTTCACTTTAGGTACCTATTCATCCTTATTTGACCATCTGCAAGATGTTATTACATTCCATCAAACACTCATTAGGATTGGTAAATCAGTATACACTGCTTCGTCAGCTAGTAAAGCGGGAGCACTTAATGTTACAGTGAGACAATGTAAAACGCAGAGCCATTGCCAATGATAAAGCTCGTTAGCAGAAGAATCATGTTAAGTACACAAAAAAACTACCATACTATTCCGATCCAGATTCAGGGCAGTAATTTGAAGATTCCCAAATGATAAATGTTTTGAGGACAAAAATATTTTCAGTCATAAAAAAATAGGGGTGCATTTTAATACCGACCGGCCAGTAACTTGGCGACCATGAACAGTTGAACACTTATGGATGTGAAATGCGGCGATGTCACATGCGGGTAATAAAGTGTAATAAAGTGGCAAGTAATATGGATATTAATATTATTAATAAATAAGAATGAATATGAATAGTAACAGTAGACTCCTTGATCCATGCAGACAAACTTGCGGGCAACACTAGTAGGTAAAAATAAAAAGGCTATAAACTGCCGACAACATAATTATAATGATGACTCATTTATTTTTAGGTAAGAAACCACATAATTATGAATATGTTACATAAGGAGAATGGAAATTCTAACTCAGGCAGGAACATTATTTATTTAATACGGTTCCTTTTAGAAATGTATAGTTAAATTTCTACGAGTAATACCTACTCCAAGAACGTTGGTTTCAACATGAATTGAGTTTAATAACACCAACCTACCAGCACCTACGAGTATACATATTATAAAATATTTTTTTACGCAGCTTTAGTTTTCCCTCTGGGTTGAAACCTCTGATGGCAGTTTCTTTCGTAAAAGTGCCTGAGCCAAATCTAGGAATTAGGTACCAGAGCGGACCCTGGGTTCGTTAATTCACTAAATTTGGCATTGAACATGTTAACAAAATTGGACACTTAAAAGTTTTATAATTTGTAATTCTACAGTTACACCCTTATCGAGACGATCAATTTTCGAATTACAGAATAAGAATAATGGTTATCACCATTTGCACACTACAATTTAAGTGTAGTGGCGAGTACCATTGAATATTATAAAATACACGTACCTCCCTCCACATAATAAATAAATAAATAAATATCGTGGAACAATTCACACCAATTGATCTAGTCCCAAACTAGGCAAAGCCTGTACTATGGGTACTAGACAACGGATAAACATACTTATATAGATAAAATACATACTTAAATAGATATTAAACATCCAAGACTCGAGAAGAAACATTCGTATTCATCATACAAATATCTGCTCCGACCGGGGATCGAACCCGGGACCTCTAGCTTCATAGTCAGGTTCTCTAACCACTAGGCTATTCGGTCGCCAAACTATATCTATGAACTTCGATAAAAAAATGTATATATCTATGAAATTCGATAAAAAAATCGCAATCAAATCGGTGCGTCCGTTTGCAAGCTACGATACCATAAGACACTAGACAGACACAGATACACGTGTTAAACTTATAATATTATACCCTCCGGAAAAAAAATGCATTGTGTACAAGTGACATTTCAAAAATATACGTAGGTAAGTCACATTTTAAAAATTATACGTAAGTGACATTAAAAAAATTAAACAAGCAAGTACCTAACTATAGCCAGCTGGAGCAAGCTGAAGCCATAACCATATACCTTCTGACAGGACAAAATGTCCCAAATCGAAACGATATCCAGGAAAACCTATTTTATAAAAAAATATTAATAAATGAGGAAGTCTGGCTCTTCCTTGATATTGCAATTTATAGGTCCCGGTAGCAAGAAACACTTAGAATGAAGTAAATGTGTGCTATATTCACACTCAAACACCGAGACTCTCCAATTCTAAGCATGTGGTTAACTTTTTCGAGATATTTCTTGCTTATATTAAGTTAAATAGCAAATCATCATCCTCCTAGCGTATTTCGCGGTAGTGCCAACACGCAAGTCCAGGGTCTGCTTTACCACCTAATCTCAAAATTTGGCGTGGGCACTAGTTTTACAAAAGCGACTGCCATCTGAACTAAACCTTATTGGGATTAGACCGGTTCCCTCACGATGTTTTCCTTCACCGAAAAGCCACTGTTAAATATCAAATGATCTTTCGTACATACGTTTTTTGGAAAAATGTATGTACAGTCGAGTGTAAAAATATAGGTGCATACAACTTATTAAAATATAAAATTGCAAACAACTTACTCATAAATACGTCCCATCGCTCTTATGTCAGCGGAATAAGGTTTCGGTATATATTTATGAGAGGATTAAATTGATACATATTTTTGCACTTAATTGTACCAGCCGGGGTTCGAGCACCTCGGAACTAAGACTTCCAGATTAAAAGTCGCACCTTTGCACTTGGCTACAGTACCTTCTATTAAAAACCGGACAAGTGCGAGTCGGACTGGCCCACCGAGGGTTCCGTACAAAATTACAAATGTATAGTTTTCAGATTTTTCCCTGTAGTACTTGTCGTATAAGACGATATTACTTGCCAAATTTCATAGTTCTAGGTCAACGGAAAGTACCCTATAAATTTTGATTCCTTGGAAAGTGTCAAATTTACGTTTTTTGCGGCATAAACGGCCGTATCTTTTTTTAACGTTAACTTAGAAGTTTAATTTTTTTCACAGCTTCAAGGGATATCCATGCGTTCCCGAGATAAAGGGCCTTGACAGACAGACAGACAGACAGACAGACGGACAACAAAGTGATCCTATAAGGATTCCGTTTTTTCCTTTTGAGGTACGGAACCCTACAAAAACGGAAAATGCGAAATAAAAATTGACATTAAAATATTAAATTAAGAATTCAAATTATTCAAAACGACAGTGGAATCCGGCGCTCAAAAAAGAGGAGTCAAGCAAACAAGTGTGAGACGCAACAGCCACCCATCGCTCAACACATGATGTCAGCCTAGCATGCAAGTGCAGCATCTCCGAATATATAAAATGAAGGATCTTACACTACTTACTCATTCGTTAGTCTACTCTACGCGAAGCATCATGATCAAATACGTGAGTTTATATTTTTTGACAAAACATTTATTATTTAAGGTGCTTAAATGTTTAATATTTGGTTATTGCAAAAGTGTTTTGACCGTTTTATGACGTGCTGTGTGGTCTCATTATTACAATACAGTTCAAATGAATTATAGTATTGTTAATACTTTGTATTAATGCCTGATTTGTTGGGTGACAATTAATTTTATGAATAAATAATATTGCGTGAATTATCTTAAATATTTCAGTGACATTTAATTGCATACACAAAATATTACTGCTACTAATGCCCGGTAAAGGTCGCGGGAGTCCGCTGGATGCGGGTGGCGCAGGACCGGTCACTTTGGCACTCTTTGGGGGAGGCCTATGTCCAGCAGTGGACGTCTTTCGGCTGATATGATGATGATGATGATGATGGCTAGTATAATATTTACAATTTTAGTTAGTTACTTTAATTAATTAAAACTTTGCAATGTAACACAAAGCTTCATTGGAATACTTTAACTATTTTTATGATGAAGTATTCAAATCATTTAAGTTTTAAGTATTTCAGTAAATTATATAATATATTACGTATGATGGTAAATTTTGTACATAACATGAGTATTTTTATTTACTTCATCCTCTCAAGGTTAAGGTTGGTTGTGTCAAGATCTTGATCTTAGACCTGCTTACAATACTCGTAGTTATGGATATCTGCACTTGGCCTACACCTACCCAATACCTACCTAATACTACATTTACATTATATATATATATACAATAGTCCTCCTCATCGATTTCGATGACGGCGACCCTAGCAATTACGGATTTGCCCTATTGTGAGCTCTGATGTGGCTGGCCAGGCTAAACTTACTTACTTACATTTACATTACGCAGTTGTTAGTTGTGTCATAGGTAAACCATAATAAAATTGACTTGCTTTTCTTACGGAATTAATAACATCTCACGAAAAGAATGTACTTACTTGCATCCAATACATTATAAACTCATGCCCATACCATTTGGTATTAAATACTTTTGATATAACTTATTTTCATGTACGCATGCTACTGATTTATATTAATTTATTTTTGTCCTTCTTTCTTTCTATTCCAAAAAGGAGTAGGAAGGGTTTTCAGTGCTACTTCTTGCAATTGTAGGTTTAAACCAGGAGAATCTGATAAAGCAATGATTGCTTGCTACCCTGTCACTCACAATACAATACAACCCTAGGAGTCGACTTTTACAACATCCACCGGAAAATCTAACAAAAATATTTGCATATTATCAGATACTAGTCTAAACAATTTCGCATCCTGTAAAATAATGAGCCTGCAGTAGCTAGCACTAGTCTAGTAGAAAAGTATGTGTACCATCATTAATGTTTATGTAAATTAGACCTCTGCAACCTCGTAAGGCCCAAGCTATTTTTAGGACTAATGTAATAATGGCCCAGTGTCCTAAAAATAAATCATAAATAAGTAACGATTTTGAAATTTCGCGCCCCTAAATAGAGTTTAAATTTTATTACAAAAACTTAATGAGTTGGGATGTTAACTGGCTGTTAAGTCTGAAATCTTTTGTCCTAAAATAAGGCCGATAGGCGAAGTTGACACATTGGCGCCATCTATTAGGATCTTTTTCATGGACTTCATGGATGTAGCTATTGTGTTAAGCAGAGGTCTAATTACCCCGGGTTTTCTTTAGGATACAACCGAAAAAAACACTAGGGACTATGGTGAAGGGGTAGGCTGAAAAACAGCGCTGATGCCGTCGTGCTGTGCATATAGCAAACACTACGGGCCTGGCCACATGTCTGCGGTGCGGCGCCGCAACGCAGACATGTGGCCAGGCCCTATGAGGAGCTTAATCTTTTTTACTGGCACACTAATCTTCGTTCTATTCTCTTTTTTTCCATTATTTATTTTAACTAACTTCAATGACTCAGTGACCCAAAGCGAGTCAGCCGCCGACACGAGTTGTCTCCACTTGTCCCGATCTTGTGCTATTTCCGGCCAGACCTGCACGATCGTCATGCCATGACGATCGTCTGATTTTACGACATGGTTTTAACGATACCGGTCGCCGCCCTAATAAGTAGCCCAGATATGCTTATTTGGCGGCCCGATATTCCTCCATCATATTATTAATTTTGCATTTTCTATTTCCTTTCTGGTCGTTCCAGGTGACTCTTGTCTGCGTGCTGGCCGCTGTGTGCGCCGCCGTTCCCCAGAACCCCCAGGACGTCCAGATCCTTCGGTTTGACAGCGATGTCCAGCCCGACGGATACAGCTTCGCGTAAGCTATTATATTACAAACCTTGAGATACAATACAATGTTTCATAGGTTTAAAGCGTTGTGTGATGTCTACGGTTATTACTAGAGGCCCTGCGAGCTGAAGACTCCCGACCCTCTTTAAAAAAAAGTATTTTTTCGACAAAGTGACTCGACAAAAAAGTATATAATTAACAAATCTACTCACAAAATTTCACGACAATCGGTTGAAAAATGTGACCTGTAGAGGAGAACAGCTGGACAGCGTGACAGACACTGGAAATACGAACGATTTTTGGCCCACTTCGTTCACTTCGCTCGCTCGTTCGATAAAAGCACTCCGACGGCATAATACAAAAAACCCGGAGGCAAATATCGCGAAGGTCTATTCCACATACTGGTCAAAGAATTTTTAATTAACTTATTCCTATGCGTCACTACGCCGTAGTCGCTTTCCGCTACATACGAGGAAAACCACGGGATCGGCTACGAGCGTAGTGCGTATCGATTCTGGGCACTGAATGTGTTAATCAAATAAATGGTTTTTGGCCCGAATTCCATGCTTGCACTGGATGATTCAATGAGTTCTATATTTTTGCATTATTTGGCCCTTTACTTGCCAAGTATATTTTAGATTATAACTAACATTCATCTCCTTCAAGCGGCCAAAATGTCTCGTCTGAAATGGATAGCTTTCAACCCCTTGTTAACAATGTCTACTTAGTCAATTAAATAATTTTTCGTCAAGATTTCAATGTCACAAGCACTTTTTAGGGTTCCGTAGCCAAAATGGCAAAAACGGAACCCTTATAGTTTCGTCATGTCCGTCTGTCCGTCTGTCCGTCTGTCCGTCTGTCCGTCTGTCCGTCTGTCCGTCTGTCCGTCTGTCCGTCTGTCCGTATGTCACAGGCATTTTACTCGAAAACTATAAAGTGTATTTGAATAAAATTTTCAGGATAGGTGTATTTTGTTAGCCGCTACATAGTTATGTAAATAAAATGACAAAAAAAAAATTTTTTAGGGGTGCACTCCATACATAAAACTAAAAGTCAAAAATTTTTTTTTCATTGTGACCCCCCGTGTGGCACATCAATCGATAGGCCTTTCAAAATAAATATAAGGTTTCTTAGATTTTTTTTTGATTAAGTGAATAGGGTCGGAGATAATCGCCCCGAAAGTCACTAAAATTCTGTCCCCCCCCTCTAATTTTTGAACCGTGTATTTTAAAAATATGGAAAAATTCATGGACATAGGGCTTATTAATTTCATTCACCGAAAATTGTTTTGAACAAGATCGCTTCAGAAGTTTTCGAGATATTGCTGAAAAACTGCCTTTCTCAAAGAAAAGGACGTAAGTGCCGTAAAATTTCTGTGACGATACGACCTTTTTAATAGGCACGGAACCCTTCGTTTTGCGTGGTCCGACACGCACTTGGCCGGTTTTTTATTTTTTTTATTTGTAAAATTTGACCTATGAAATAAGCTTTCAGTTATAGTTATAGGTACCACGTTTAGTTTTTTATACAATCGTTACACAATGGGGGCTCTTAACACTCTGCCTGCTGTGGGATCCGCCGGCGGCCCCCAAATTTTTTTTCACAAGAAGCCAAAAATATTTTTCCACTTCTATATTGCGAGGCCGTGGAGTCCACCGGCGGTCCCCACGTTTACCTATTCCAGCCGCCACTTCTATTTTGCAACAAATTACATGTCACGCCATACTAGTAAAAAACAGTAAGCCAGCGACCGCCCCGTGGCCGTTAACAACGTCGTTTTCGCACACTTTTTCAATGATTGCAAAACATGATTCTAGGTATTTTACCTACAATCATGTCTACAACTCTGAGCTAGATCATTTTTACGGACCTCCCTTACGAGTTCTAAAAGTAATTAATAATCAAGTATTGACAGTGAAAACTCCAAAGAAGCTCCTCCAGCACAGCTATTGCGTCAAAATAATGACCTTCGGTCAGAATCGTCGATTAAAGTCAACAAACACGGATAATTGGTGCTTACCAACTGGTACATAAGTAGTTCCCATTAACTTGTAGTGCTCGAGTGAAAAATATGCCCAATGAATCCCAGTGTTTGCGCTGCGTGTCTCGCTGCAATTCGTACGTATGTACGTAAAAGTATAAAGTGTTCCTGTTATTTTTGCGTTTTTTCGCTATTGATCTCATTTAATAATAATACAATACAATACAATACAAATACTCTTTATTGCACACCTCACACAAAAAAGCAGTAATAATGTGATGTTAATTTGAATAGTTTTCACTATATTAGCTCATTATTTTTTAATTTTTCTTATTTAAAGATAAATTTTAATTTTACGCCAGGATTCATTTATTATTTCCTTATTACAACGCCAGTTGGTACAAAAAGTTTTTGAATTTTGGGGGCCACAGCGGATTCCACGGCGTACTGAAAGCTTTTCTGAGCAGGCAGCCGGCGGGCTTCTGGTAATCATTTTAGATAATGGCTCGCGGCAACCCGCACATAAAAACTTGGGGCACGCCCGCGGGCCCCACGGCTCCCTGAACTCGTTAAGCTTTATTATATAGCTGGCAGGCAGAGTGTTAAAGTAGAGTACCGTCTTTAGATCACGAAGCTTGCCAAGTGATTGGTCGAATTGATTTTAGTTCCCTAAACAGTTGTGAAATATTTTTTCAGTCGAGTTGAGAGTTCCATAGAAAAAAAGTATGTGATTATAGTTTGGTGTAAGAAGTCTTTATTCAAACATTAAAGTCGACGAGTGTAAAAAGTATTTTGTGTTAGGTACCACAGCATGCGTTTTTTTACAATATCTGTTCATGGCAGGTACGAGACAAGCGACGGCACCTCCCGCCAGGAGGAAGGCAAACTTGACAACCCCCAATCTGAAGATGCCGCCCTGACCGTCAAGGGACAGTACTCGTACGTCGCCCCCGACGGCAAGCACTACACCGTCACCTTCACCGCCGGACCCAACGGATTCCAACCTAAGACCTCCCTCGGACAATAAACCTGCCGAACAAAAAAGTGTCAATTGATTTTGATCGTGACACCTTAGAAACGGCAAGCGCTGACCTATGTAAATACTCGATCAATTTTATTGTTACCAGTTTCAAGCAATTGAAAAGCGTTTAAGTTTATGCATTTTGTTAATGACGTCCTATGAGCCTGTGGAGTTCAATAATAGTTTTCAGTGAACTTTCGATCTCATCATCCATGCTGAAGCAATAAGAATGAAGAACCACTGAATCTAAATTCTTGTGCCATAATACCATATTTTTTGTACTTTTTTTTATTTTGTACGACGCTTTTTGAGCATCTTTGCTGAAATAATAAAATATTTTACAAAACGTTATGTTTTACTTTTATTATTTACCAACTTTTAATTATCAACGAATATGAACTCATGTTCGAGACTGTTAAACTTAACCACATACAAAAACACATGCATTATCCTTTTTTTCCGAGGCAATCGATTAAAATATGTTAGTAGTTTCCACAAGTTCCACATAAATCAACAAATTATTACTTTTTGCTATACCTTCCGTGGAAAAAGATATGTTATTGACCAACATCATACTAGACGACCTTTAGGGGTAACAATGGACACGTCATAACCTTGGATCATACTCACAAGACCTAAGTAATAAAGCAGACGTGAATACAATTAATATAAAGGTCATCACTATATATAATATTTACCTATTAATTAACATTATGAACTATTGCTTGATGCAACTGCGCCATAGCAAAAACAACTCATAGTTATTAATTTATATTGAATACTAAAGTATATGAATACATGTGGTTTTTCGGTCTTAGATTGTTTATTAATATACAACAAAACATGATAATTCTCCGCAACAGGCTTCGTCAACAATACGTACTAACCTAAACTAACAAAACCGGCCAAGTGCGTGTCGGACCACGCAAAACGAAGGGTTCCGTGCCTATTAAAAAGGTCGTATCGTCACAGAAATTTTACGGCACTTACGTCCTTTTCTTTGAGGAAGGCAGTTTTTTAGCAATATCTCGAAAACCTCTGAACCGATCTTGTTCAAAACAATTTTCGGTGAATGAAATTAATAAGCCCTATGTCCATGAATTTTTCCATATTTTTAAAATACACCGTTCAAAAATTAGAGGGGGGGGACAGAATTTTAGTGACTTTCGGGGCGATTATCTCCGACCCTATTCACTTAATCAAAAAAAATGCTAAGAAACCTTATATTTATTTTGAAAGGCCTATCCATTGATGTGCCACACTGGGGGTCACAATGAAAAATTTTTTTTTGACTTTTAGTTTTATGTATGGAGTGCACCCCTAAAAAAATTTTTTTTTGTCATTTTAATTACAAAACTATGTAGCGGCTAACAAAATACACCTATCCTCAAAATTTTATTCAAATACACTGTATAGTTTTCGAGTAAAATGCCTGTGACATACGGACAGACGGACAGACGGACAGACGGACAGACGGACAGACGGACAGACGGACAGACGGACATGACGAAACTATAAGGGTTCCGTTTTTGCCATTTTGGCTACGGAACCCTAAAAAGGACCGCCCCGGATCGTTGGTGGCCCGAAAGTTCCCATGAAACTGGCGGCGCGGCGTTGCCACGCTATATGGCCAAGGAAATCTATTGAGCCAGGAACGGTCCGGAACGAGGATCGCAGCCCCTATCCCTATGCCGTCGTCCCACATCCTGTATGAAGTGTCTGGCCTCCGTATCCTAAGGTCCCGCAGTCTCCACCGCCACTGGCACAGATAGTAAGTAGATTTATAGTGAGGTATCTTAATTTTTAAACTTCGACGATGTCAAACAAGCATACGTCTTGCCTGATGGTTAGCAGACACCATAGGCTATGGACGCTTGCGACTTCAGAGTAGTCACGAGCGCGTTACCAACCCTTTATTGATTAAGTGTCGACAGCTAATGAAGATTCTTCTCTCTGAATACACTCACTCCTTACATTTAATAAATGCGGTAGATACACAAATAAATGATTTTAATATTTTAAGCGTAATTGTATAAAAAGCAAATTGTGTAATTATTTTTCTTTGTTTAAAATTGTTTACGTTTTCATCTGGTTTGTAATTTAACAGCAATAAGGCAATTAACTGAATAATTGTTTAAAAAAACTTCTAATAATCATCATCATCTCAGCCGAAAGACGTCCATTGCTGGACATAGGCCTCCCCCAAAGAGTGCCAAAGGACTGATGACCTGGTAAAGGTCACGGGAGTCCACTGGATGCGGGTAGCGCAGGACCGGTCACTGTAGCACTCTTCTAATAATAGTCGTATTTAATTGTGCAGATGAGCAAATAGTCAAGGTGGTCTAGGCTGGTATACATTTACTGACAATTCGCCTCCCGCTGTAAAGTATAGATCTGACCTCCAACTGAGCATAGTTGCTATGAATCTCGAAGTCAAGTAAAACTAGTGGTGAGGAGAGTCGCTGATAACAAAATCTAATTAAATAAATATTAGTGGACAATCTTACACAAATCGAACTAGTCCCATAGTAAGTTCAATAAGGTTTGTGTTATGGATACAAGACGACGATATATTTAATAGGATATAAATACTACATACATACTATATACATATCGCGCCGTTATGCAACTTTATGTTACCAGTTGTATATTTTCAAAATTTCCAGGTCACTAATTTGACCAGACTCTAACCAGTGCGGCAACAAACATGACGCGTTAAGACCCATTGAGTGGCATAGCCTGCGTGACCTGCGTCTAGTTAAAATTAACAAACAAATACATCCTTCATCGCAACAGTGCGGCCGTTAAAAGCCCGTTTTACATTTAACCATTAGCATTAGCAATTTCACACTGATGTGGGTGATACGTGTTTCGCCAACGGATTTAAATGCCAACATGCACGCATGTGGGGAATGCTTTTATCGTATAGAATCAAACACACAATAGGGTATATTCCTCTATCAATATTAAATTATCAAAGTATTTTTATATAGTTTTTATCATAAGAAATACGAATATAACAAACAGTATTTTGTAATAAAAATATAAGATTTCTTTTTCATTTGAAAACTAAAATCGTAGTTGTCGACCCTTTATATACTAGATCATTCGTTGTGTGAATTAGAGACAAATGCATCTCAACACATCGCAATAATTAATTATTAGCATTAAGTTGCGCAGCAACACTTAGGATACCTCCAGCTGTTTGAAGTTGCGATGGTATTTGTTTTTCTTTAAGGGCTTTCTTAAGCAAGTTTGAGTACCAGTACCAGTACCATAAGTGATAAGCTAATCCATTAAAAATTGTGTTCATAGATTCTTCTATAGAACTGCCATTTATTTTGATAGTTTTGAATACACTTTACTTTAGTAGCCTCTAGTCACTTGAATATTCTTTTAGGAGATTTATAATTATTAAATTATTCGTTAAGCTAACTCAAAAACTGTCAGAAATTATTTTTCGCTTTTAGTATTCAATGTACTCTCGCTGATAACAAAAACAAACTCAGAATTGGGAATTATGTTAGGTTGACGACAAATTACAGTGTCTGCGTACCGGACTATTTGCCAGGGTACCAGCGTCAAGCTATCTCCATATTAAATTTAATCTAAATCGGTGTAGCGGTTTAAAGATGACAAACAGATAAACAGACCGACATAGTTACTTTCGCATTCAGAATATTAGTATGGATTAGGATAAGGACCAAAACTTAAAAAATAACTGTAGTCATATTTTTGCACGTCGAATGACACTGTTTGTGCAAATATTGCATAATGACGCGCATTGTGGCGATGTTTGAGGACCTTCGTCGTGTCAGATTTGTTTAAAAGTCTCACAAAACCGTTTTGCAACGCGTAACCTTTAACGCAAACGCCGGGGCTTAGACGTTAGTTACTCAAAGCCTACAATAATCTGCCGACCGAAACATATTTGCTTATGTTTGTTACTTTCGACGAAGGGGCAATTAGGCGACTTTATAATCTAAGAACAAGGATTGATAACCTGGTAAAGGTCGCGGGAATCCGCTGGGTGTGGATGGCGCGGGACTGATCTTTGTGGCACTTTGGGGGCGGCTTATGTACAGCAGTTGGCAGAGGTTGTTCACTCTGTGATTTCGTCGCGCCGCTACAAGACTATTTTATTATTAGTGGTCTTAGACGGTCTATTAGTGGTTGCCGTGCGCTGCTGAGCGTTTTTCAAAAAAAGTGTACATGACCTTTCTTTTCTTACTCAGAATCGTTGACACTATCGATTCTCATACAAGAAAAAAGGTGTCCAAAATATTCCATTCCAGATCGTCACACTTTTGTATGCAGTCTGTTTTTATTTATATGGTCGACGCACTAGAAGAAAAAAACTTACGTAGTAAAACCTGGGACACTTTTTTCCTGTATGAGGATCGATAGTATCAACGATTCTGAGTAAGAAAAACCAAAAAAAGAACGAAATCTGAAAAAAAAGGTCATGTACACTTTTTTTGAAAAACGCTCGGTTGCCATGCGTTGCTACGGAATGCACGCTTCGTGCTTTGCATCGTCATTCGCCTCGTAAAAACTGTGTACTTATTCTGTGGCAGTGGACGTCTTTCGGCTGATATCATGATAATGATGATGATAATCTGAGAGGGTAGTAAGTAGTTGCCTTATTTCTGAACGGACGTCCGTGTGCTTCAACTACAATACACTTTATTGCACATCTCAATAGTAATACAAAACAGTAGTAGTGCAGAAAACAGCGAATATAAGAGCAGAGGCAAACAACAGGAGCTCTTATCGTTAAAGAGCAATCTCTTCCCGACAACCTTTGGGTAGCAGAGAAAAACTTAACAGTCATGTCATAACTAATTGGTGGTGCAACAAAAACTACTAAGAATGCCAAAAATATTAAGCATCATTATAAATACATAAACATACATAGACAACCATACATACCTATACCAAAAACTTAAGTGGTAGCCAACAATAAACTACAGACCAGTATCAGAACAGACTATTATAGGTATGTGTGGCGTAGACTCCGTCCGCGGATGCTATTAGGCGAGCCGCGCGGGCGCAGCAACCTGCTTGGCAGCGCACCGATGACGCGTGCAGTGCGTACCCTCAATCTCATAGCGGAAAATATTGATTTGCTTTCGTGTTCTCTGAATGAATTTACAAATTCAGCATTGTTCGTGATATGCTATAAGAGTACCATGGAAATAAATACTGTACTAATACTCTAATCTAAATAATGTTATACTCGTAATATTAAATAGTTACACTATTGTCTTAGGTTCAATGCCTGTAGAAATAGTTGTGAGTATAGATGATAAATAAATTATGGGAATTTATTGTATTTAAAGATATTTACCATTTTAACACTGAATGGTAATAATGTGAAGTTTACAATAGGTACGGTAGTTAGGGGTTACTTTGATTCGAGGGGTTTTTCTCTTTAATTATTGTTTTTATATTCGCGTAACCTGTGGCCGTGTAAATGATAATATACTATCTCCCTGTTTATATGAGTAGATCTATATTATTTCAAAGTTTACTGGGTATCGACATTCTAAATGATCAAAGTAGCCCCATTTTTTCCTAAAGCAACCCCAGTTGACGGTAGTCAATTTTATTTTAAGCTTCATACAATGACAATCATTCTATGCCCGACCTCCGATGTAATACTTAGTGCTCTTCTTGATATAGATAGGTATTTTGGATAATGTGACTACAGGTTATGCAGTTTCAATTCTCGGTCCAAATTAGTATATACACGTATTGACACAAAACTTTTTTTTGAACAGCCATAACTAAGATAACTTATATTAATTAAAAATGTGTTTTCGATGAGCATAACTGAGCGCCTATAACTGTTCTAAGAGCAATTACTCAAATCTGAGAGAAGAGAAATAATAAAGGAAGAATGAATGCATGTAAAATTATAAAGTTAATTAGTTAGCTTTTGTTGCTTCCATTTGACACTGTTTCGTTCTTAATGACCAATGCTTATTTACTTCCGTCATTAATGTCAGATTACAATGCTCCCTTTATTGACATGAGACATCCATTACCAAGCCTTAGAACAAATACTTGATTGTATTATCTTTATCAGAACTAATACTGTGTGAAACATTTTGTTGGCTTCTTGGCTACGTCTAATAACTGACTAAATCCAGGCTTCTTTGTGGTTTTTTTTAAATGGCGAAGAAAAGAGTTTCTGAAATGCGAAGGACAAAAGAAAATGTAGAAGGTAAGCAAACGGAAAATGTACCAACTAGAATAATGAAACAAAAAACCGGCCAAGTGCGTGTCGGACCACGCAAAACGAAGGGTTCCGTGCCTATTAAAAAGGTCGTATCGTCACAGAAATTTTACGGCACTTACGTCCTTTTCTTTGAGGAAGGCAGTTTTTCAGCAATATCTCGAAAACCTCTGAACCGATCTTGTTCAAAACAATTTTCGGTGAATGAAATTAATAAGTCCTATGTCCATGAATTTTTCCATATTTTTAAAATACACCGTTCAAAAATTAGAGGGGGGGGGACAGAATTTTAGTGACTTTCGGGGCGATTATCTCCGACCCTATTCACTTAATCAAAAAAAATGCTAAGAAACCTTATATTTATTTTGAAAGGCCTATCGATTGATGTGCCACACGGGGGGTCACAATGAAAAAAAAAAATTTGACTTTTAGTTTTATGTATGGAGTGCACCCCTAAAAATTTTTTTTTTTGTCATTTTAATTACAAAACTAAGTAGCGGCTAACAAAATACACCTATCCTCAAAATTGTATTCAAATACACCTTATAGTTTTCGAGTAAAATGCCTGTGACATACGGACAGACGGACAGACGGACAGACGGACAGACGGACAGACGGACAGACGGACAGACGGACAGACGGACAGACGGACATGACGAAACTATAAGGGTTCCGTTTTTGCCATTTTGGCTACGGAACCCTAAAAATAGTTTCATGTCCAAAACCGTAAGCATTTTCTAACCATTGTAATGTTCTATGTTCATCTTACACAGGGTGTAATCGTTAAGTGTAACAAGCCGATTATTCCGTAAATATAACATATATCAGAAAACTTTAAACTGGCATCGAAAGTACGTTACCCAATGATTAAAATCAAATCAATAACTTTTTAAGTAACAGTAGTAATATTAAAAATATTCAGTTTAAACGCGCCCATACATTTAGTACGACGTTCGTTGAGGCTGTAATTTCCGTACCGTAAGAGATCACAATGTTTAAGGTTACCTTTTTACTCGATTAAACTGTAATAAAATTATTTATTTATTTATTTATTGTTCGGAAAACCAACAGCTACAATAAATTAACATAAGATTTGAACAATGAACATGTGATACAAGAAAGCCAATTACAGTTTCTCATCGGAAATAACATAATGATATAAAAAAAAACAACTAGTGACTAGCACTATACACTACTAGTATCCGTGACTTTAGTGAAGTAGTTGTAGTAAAACTAAAAAAATAAAATTAAATATTTAATTGTTAAAACACAATGCAGTTGGTACATAATAAAACTAGTTTTTAAAATTAGTTGATAAAGCTATTCCGAGGCCAATTAAAAGTCACCCTCCTCTTCAAGGGATTAAATTGTAATTACTATTCTAAATTAGAACAGTGTTTCATATGTTATGAATGTTATGATAATGATCCATTCGATTCTAAAACAAAACAAACTCTACTGTTTGTAATTGAGTAAAATTTCACGTCCAATTTTTCTAGTATGGTGGGCGGCTAGAGGATACGGGTTTAAAATAATGCATATACTCGTATAAGTACCTCCGAATTGCTAAACTTAAGTGGCAGTGGGCGGGGCACATTGCACGTAGAACCGATGACCGTTGGGGCGGAAAGGTTCTTGAGTGGCGACCACGTACCGAAAGGCGCGGCGTGGGTAGGCCCCCCACAAGGTGGTCTGATGACCTGGTAAAGGTCGCGGGAGTCCGCTGGATGCGGGTGGCGCAGGACCGGTCAATTTGGCACTATCTAGGGGAGGCCTATGTCCAGCAGTAGACGTCTTTCGGCTGATGATGATGATGATGATGATAAGTACTGAGAAGTTTATTCAGTCCAGATTGGACCGGCAGGAACTGTTTATGAATGGTAATTTTACTTGTTATCTTTATCTCTCTTTTTGCAAATGTTGTAAAAGTATTTGGAAACTCTGACAAGTAAAGCATCAATGGCTACTCGCGGAATAAATATTTGCTGTTTTTTTTGTATTCATCGTAGCAATGGACTACAGTTTTTTTCAATTATTCACATGATAGTACTTCTCAACTTCGCGTTATCCCGAATATATCTTAAAGGATCCCGGGTTCCTTCAACTATCTGTCTCGATAAATGTGTTATGAAATTTGCCTACAGAATACGTGGTGCCCAATTTGCTGGGCATAGTAATGCGCTGGTCCCAACTCGTTTTCTTGACGCCAGTGCGACTACGCTGCCACGATGGTCGGTGGGCGGTGACAATATTGCACCGGTTAGTTATTTATCAACGTTTCCTCATCGCCTTAACGGGTAAGTTAATTTTTTAAGCGTAATAAAACCAGACCCGAGGTATGTGAGATTTAGAGCGGTTACACACGTTGATTACTTACTTTGACAAAAAATCGACATAGTATCGACCGTGATCTAAGGCTAGTGTCCCGATACGGTTGCACGTTTATGAATCGTGCATTTGTATCGCTGCAAAAATTTAGCGTGCGTCTGTGTCTATCCACGACCCAGACTTTTTTCCATTTTTACACGGATTAGTACAAATAAATATGGCATCAAGGAAAAGCCTTAGTGCGGTACTCATTATCGATTATATACAGCCAGCTGCAAAGAAACTTGCCCCCCCCCCCCCCCCCACAAAGTTCTATACAGAATTACTGAGGGGGTAACGTTTTTCTGCAGCTGGCCAGAAGATTGCCAAATCGGGAATCTTCTGGCCAGAGACAGTAATCTCCAGCTCAAAGTTGTGGAAATCTTGGCCACAAGAATCCTATCGATCTGCAAATTCGACGTATTAAGCGGACAGTTCCCAGGCAAGCGTTGGTTTGTAATCCACAAAGGAAACGCAAGAGCATATTACATTCCAAACTTGGGGACGCACGGTTATTACCACGACAAGCACTCAGGCTCATCTGGAGATATATAAGCAACATGTAGTTTCCAACGAATCTATTTGGCGAATTGAGGGGAATAACGTATCTGTTAACGGAATTAAGATGACTATTTATGATTTTTGATAACTTATTCTACAGTTTCCGCGTCATTTAAAGTAATAGCATTAAAAAGTAATTAGTAATCTTTTAAAAAATATGCGATATACGCCCTTAATATTGTTCAAATGGCTTTATTTAACTTGTTTCTTTACAGATGTGCTTGTGTTAATGGCTTTTTTTCATGATTTTTCGTCGATTCAACATTATAACGCTTACCAATATTCAAATATTGTGTCGATTGCATTGCCTTGCTCTGAAATGCTCATCCCCATGACAATATATAGTCTTTGTGCATTTAATTCAGCGTGGAGAATTGAACGAAATATGAGTATATTACGACAAATACAGAAGGTACGGAACACTTTAAATCACTACTGCATAAACTTATATTCGAAAAATGCTGAAGCGATTTTTAAGCGGTATTGAATTAAATACAAATTAAGAATTGTATGGCATTAGTTTCAGCTTTATATTTAACTAGCTCTTGCCCACGACTTCGTCCACGTAGAACTCGAGGAAAATGATTGCAATTCAATTATTTTAGGCGCAAGCTTAATTATTGTCCTTAACAAACTTCTACCATCTTAACCCGTCAAGCGCGCTATCCGCACACTGTGCGGATAACTCAATTTGGCCCATAGCGCGCTATCCGCACACCGTGCGGATAACGGCTGTGCCCTCATTGGCCAATTTTTTTCCTCGGTTTTATCGAGTGGCCATCCTAAATAAAATAAACCTAGGTAGCTTTTGCACTATACCAACATAAGAAAAATATTTTGGCCAAATTAGTAGTACTCAGGACACAGGAAAAAATAATTTCCAAAAGGTTAACGTGGCGGCCGTTAGTTGTCAAAATATCGTGCCGGGCGGACTGACTCCTCATGAAATTATTGTGGTTTTAAAATAAAACAATAAGTGTTTCCCATTAAAATTATATATCAAATTACTGAAAATAGAATAAATAGTGTGTTTTGAGCTTTCGTTTTAAGGATCTCGAAAAAAATGTGGGTGATAAATGTCTTCAAAGTTTAAACACGTCATTTTTAACTACGTTTGACAAATTGTTATAGATTGAAAAATATATGTTATTAGCTCCAAAGATTGTGAAATATACATAAGTTTGTAGTAAATTTATCCCAGTATTTGATTCAGTAATCAGATTAGTGTGTTATTGAGACTGTTTGTTGAAATCGGATTTCTAATGAAATGAGTACGCTTCACGGTAATTACGTCAGTCATAGTTTCAAAATGGCGCGCGGGATCATTTTGACCGATAATGTAAATAAACAATTATTATGAGGTAAACAGTGCATAATATAGTGAAGTGATAATTGTAATCGATGCATGGTTTAATAGTGATCACAATAGTGAAATATCAATGTGAAATATGTGAAAGAGTTTGGTGTAAAAAGGCATTTTGCTTCATCGAGTGACAGAAAATCGAAATAAATTATTTTATTTTACGATAATGAAACAGGTCAGTCAATTTATCTTTATTAAAATGAATAGACAATTTTGTCTGGTATCTAATAGTATATAATTTATACAATACAATTACAACATACGAGCACAATATATTTTTTTCTAACGGCCGTCAACATACGTTTTTAGGGTTCCGTAGCCAAAATGGCAAAAACGGAACCCTTATAGTTTCGTCATGTCCGTCTGTCCGTCTGTCCGTCTGTCCGTCTGTCCGTCTGTCCGTCTGTCCGTCTGTCCGTCTGTCCGTATGTCACAGGCATTTTACTCGAAAACTATAAGGTGTATTTGAATAAAATTTTGAGGATAGGTGTATTTTGTTAGCCGCTACAAAGTTTTGTAATTAAAATTACAAAAAAAATTTTTTTTAGGGGTGTACTCCATACAAAAAACTAAAAGTCAAAAAAAAATTTTTAATCTTGTGCCCACGTGTGGCACATGAATCGATAGGCCTTTCAAAATAAATATAAGGTTTCTCGGGAACTTTTTTGATTAAGTGAATACAGTCAGAGATAATCGCCCCGAAAGTCACTAAAATTCTGTCCCCCCCCCTCTAATTTTTGAACGGTGTATTTTAAAAATATGAAAAAATTCATGGACACAGCGCTTATTAAGTTCATTCACCGAAAATTGTTTTGAACAAGATCGGATAAAAGGTTTCCGAGATATTGCTGAAAAACTGCCTTCCTCAAAGAAAAGGACGTAAGTGCCGTAAGATTTCTATGACGATACGACCTTTTTAATAGGCACGGAACCCTTCGTTTTGCGTGGTCCGACACGCACTTGGCCGGTTTTTTTCGTCTGAAATCACTGCGCGCTTGGGGCACCGGGGCTAGAGGAAGACGCACGTGTGACGGGTTAAGAGGACGGGTAGGGCAAGCCTTCTCCATACAAATTTTGTGCAGGTTTTTCTTCGTTTGTGTTTGGGCTATAAATATAATTTTAGGTCAGTATACTTATTTTTCTGTTAGCTATTCACTGATGTTATTATTTTTTATTTTTATACTTTTTTATATTTTTTTAATTTTCATTATTTTTATATCTAACAAAATTTTAACATCATGTGCTGCGTAAATTCAATATGAACAAGCAAAAAAAAACGAATATTCTGTAGTGCCAAAACCGACGAAAAAAAACTTGCACAACGTTTGTATGGAGAATGCCTTGCCCTACCCGTCGCCGATTATGATTCCGAGATAAAAGACTATCCTAGTTTATCCTTCCAAGGGTCTCAAATTATCTCTACGTCAATTTTTATCTAAATCCGTTCAGGGATTTTTAAGCATAAAAGGTAACAGTGCGATGAGTTAGTTAGTTTAAATTGCTAAATCCAAATTGAAATGTCCGTTTTTACAAATATAAATATATTAAGTATCATCAACGGACGTTTCTGCTACATTTTTTTTAAGACGGTAAACTTAACTTAACATTTTCATCCCCAGTCCACATTTAACGGTGTTAGAGAATAAATTATTTTGATAAGCTAAATAAACTTCTTAATTTAAAAAAAAAACATGTGCGAGTTGGGCTCGCCCACCGAGGGTTCCGTACAAAATGACTAATGTATAGTTGTCAGATTTTTCCCTGTACTTGTAGTATAAGGGTCGTTCTTCTTTTTTACCGACAATGAACCGAGGTTTTTCTGTTTTTTTGGTTTTTGAAGTATCGAAAATTGTGGTTTTGAAGTGCGATTTAAAAAAAAATGCATAGGTTTCTTCATTAGAACTAATTAAAGTTTCCTTTCTGGCCAATATAAATATTTATTTACGGTTGGTTTCTAAAAAAAAACGTGACAAAGTGGACTCTTTCAGTGGGGACAACATTTTGGTTTACCACTCTGTCACGGCATTCTACGAAAAAAAAAAACATTAAAAAAAATTCTAGTTAGAGAAAGTGAAATATTAAATATCACTAATTAATAAAATAATATGGACGTTCATTCGAACATTATAAAACCGTAAACATCATTACTCAAATGAGATGCCGTAATAAGACGAAGGACAGGCTATTGTCGGTCGAAAAGAAGAACGACCCATAAGACGATCTTCCTTGCCAAATTTCATAGTTCTAGGTCAACGGAAAGGACCCTACAATACAAATGTTGATTCCCTTGAGAGTGTCGAAATATAAATATGTTTTTTGCGGCATGAACAAATGAACAGTAGACTTAAGTATATTATAGTTTTAATTTTAACTCGACTCCACGCGTTCTCGAGATAAAGGGTCTTGACAGACAGACAGACAGTCAGACAGACAGACAGACAGACAGACAGACAGACAGACAGACAGACAGACAGACGGGCCACAAAGTGATCCTATAAGGATTCCGTTTTTTTCCTTTTGAGGTCCCTAAAAATGATCCGCAGTTATAATCTAACATTACCTTCTTTTCGGTTCTGTGAAGATCGAAGTTCTAACCTTACCTACATTTTTGGTAGCGGTTCGGTTCTGTAAGGGTCGCAGTTCTAACTTAACCTAACCTACTTTCGTGCTAGCTGTTGGATTATGTATTTTGACTAATTAATGGCTTAACAAATAGTATGACCGAAGAATTCCCTCACTTCAAAAACTACTTGTTCCGCATATATATACATACTTCCAACCCAACCCCTTTTAACCTTAAAAGATGAATAAAAAAAAGGCTATAATTGTTTTTCTTGTCTTGTTCCCCGTACAAACTTTTAAACTTTCAACCTCCTTTTAACACCTTCAGGGGATGAATATATTTTAATGGAATCAATTTAAAAAAGGCGAAAGGTACAAATCTCTTACATTAACATTTTCTTACATTAAATCAATACCGGTATTTATAAACAAATAAAAATCTTTCTCGATTCGGAATATTTTTTCGGTATCCCAAAATTATATTTAGATAGGATAATATATCAGATGAGTCGGTTTGAATACCTACCAAAAGAAAATGAAATAATAAGTGAAACAGGTACCGGTATTTTTGTATGAAAATACCACCGGTTTATATACTTAATTGTTTAAATTTCGTTTACATATAATTTCTAGGTAACGGTCTATTTAGTTTTTAGATTTAAGTAGCTTTTTTTCGTGGTTTTTTTTTTATTGTTACCTCTTATTACAGATGAAATCAACTTTCAAGTGCGGCGCTAAAGTGATAAAATATGAAAGAGTTAAGTCTTGTTTGCTTTTTACATACATTTCCTGTAAAATGATCACCTTATCAGAAGCAATTCTACGGACTGCTATGAATTATTACTCCCAAGGGATTTTGGGTAAGCTTTTAATCGGTAAAGGTCGGGCCGGGTCGCATAGCACTGCATCGCAACATGCACGAGCACCCGGCGGTAGCCGACCGCGTTTTAATAGAGTGCAGCCCCCCCTATTCTGTAACTTGTTTTAAGCTCACCTCAATGCTCACCCACAAATATTCTTGACGCCGCGAACTAAGTGTAGGTAGAGGTCTAGTTTCGTTAGCCGTGACGCGTGGGGTGAGGCGCATGAGCGCGTAAAGAATAACAGCCCAGTAGGCAAAAGCGGACGGAGCCGACAGTCGAGCGCAGCCGTCCGCATCCGCAAGGAGCCGACCGGCCGCAAATCCATTCAAATATGAAATGTAATGTGTATTACAGCTTCAAATTCCTTAGAGTTATACAGTGTGAGTCTCCATTAAGTGCACATATGAAATAAGGTGAATCTAGACCCAATCCGTCGACGGGTAGAATATTAAATAAATGAAAAAATAGGATTTGTTTCTAACAATATTTTTTTCAAAGCGCTGTGGCAACAGAAAAAAGATTCAGATTTTTCAGCTGCGTCAAGTATTTTTGAAAAATCTAAACAGTTTCCTCACTAACGTTTTGGTCAATAGACAGTTCCTTGATCTGTCTCATATTACAAAAAATATCTTAAGTATCTGTGGTAAACTGACATTGGTAATGACAAATATAGCTGCTGGAACTGACAATATGCAATACGTAATATTCTTTTTATAATATGAGACGGATCGAGGAAAGTGCCGTCCTTGGCCCAAAATGTAAATGAGGAAACTGCTTATATTTTTCCTGGGCTAAGGAAGGGTATTCCTATCACCAAAAAAATAATCAGGCACTTCTAAAATTTTCATCCATTCCCAATTTAGCATGGGAAAATTTCTGGAATGGCGAGAAACTGTCGAATTTTAGCGGAAATCGGAAGATCACAGAAATTAGTACTTTTTTAATTGTGCCATGAAGTTGACCTTGTTGATTTATATTTTCAGTTAACTTACACTGTGACGGCCCATATTAATATTTTGAAAGCAATATTTTATTTTCACTGATCACTTAATTTCTATTTGCTTTGCAGTATTCGCCTTTAGCACTGCACTAACCTACTACCATATTATGTTTATCAACTTTTTTGAACTGGAATTGGTTTTAACGATTAATGAAGTGCAGTCCACGGTTAGTATGCTAAACGATGAACTACATTCTTGGCTCGAAGGTAAGTAAATATAATAAACAATGGATAAGATATATTTAGCTCAGGCAGCTATATTAGTCTTTATCAAAGGCAAAGTAAGTAAAGAATATCTAGTCAAAGCCAAATCGTGGTATACTATTAAGAGCATTTCTAAAAAAGGTTGTACAAATTAAAACGTCAATTAACGCAAAAGTAATTTTAATTTTCCTTTTTTGTTACTATTTATTCTTACTTTCAAAATTTTTCTTGTTTTGGTTTTAAAAGTACACGTATAACGGAACCCTTAGTTTTTGAAATCAGAAGTTTACATAGAATTACTAAGACAATTGGTAACAATTGTCTTAGTAATTCACCTCTATACGCGAATTTTTGCGAAGCCGCGTCGTGAGTTTCTACGGCGCCGCGTTGCATCGTGTTTTTCTAAGGTGCCTGCGTCGTGATAATACAACGATCAGTTTTCACACAGATACGCATCATATCACACGTATTCTGCTCTTGTTGTTGTTAAGAAGACGCAAGAAAAAAAAGCAAATAATAAGAAGATTTTGGGTGAACCCATGTCTCCCCATCATGAATCCTGATGATCATTTCAAGAGGAAATACGAGGCGTTGAAAATCAGTGACAGCAAATTTCATGATTATTTTAGAATACAATATCAAGTTTTGAAACTACCTACTAAGCAAAATATCACCTCCGATTAAAAAGCTACACGTACTCGTATATACGAGTAGAAGACCTGTTGGACTTCTGGAGATGTTGGGGTTTACTAAAAGGTGCGAAAAAAAAACATTTTTTCAGCAGAATACGTGTGATATGGTCCGTGTCTGAAACATAAGGTACTTAATAATAAGAATATTACTTAGGTATATTAGAAAATGTCATGGTAAATAGAAAAAAGATTTTTGAAATTGTACTTTTTTGTTTATTTCCTCAATATTCTTATATCAACAGGGCCTACTCGTCTAGTGCGTCCAAAAGCAAGTATTCGTCACCTCAGCGACTGCTACTACAATATTGGCGACATGGTGCGACAGATGAACAGTGACAATGGCACTTTTTTGGCGGTCTATGTTACGATGTTGTTCCTGCGGCTGTTGGTTAATCTGTATAATTTGATGATAGCTACGGGTACGCACAGTCAGTAGGAATAGTAATTCTACGCGGGTGAAGAACTCTTATCATCTAAACAAGCTCTTATTGCCTTGTCACATAGACGTATGGAGGAGTATAATTCGATCCAAACTGCTGCTATATTCATATTTATATAATTTATTGGTAAAAGTAGTTATAACTTTTACAAGTCAATTTGTTACATAGATTCAATAATTATATAATTTTATTCCTTAAAATAGATTCATCGATGCTATAGCATGCTTGGTCAATTAATAGAGTTTTTATCATATTGATAAATATTGCATCGCTTGCCGAGTTAACGATTTCAGTTCATCCCTTTCGCAAGGTTTGGTAGCTCGAATGTTAATAAATAAAACCCGGTCACTGTTATGTATCTGTGCCTCCTTCCTTTCGCACTTCACACTGTACCCAGAGCGCCGATGTGGCGTCACACGGCAAGGTGCACAAATGTTGAGACCAGGTGGTAAGACTTTTTATGGCGGATCCAATAAGTTGATATTAATTTATTTCTTCAGGCCAAGAACTAAGTGATATCAAAGCAGTAACGCGGGAGGTTGTTTGGAGTTCAATTCACATCATCTCATTGCTTATTCTCGTGGAACCAAGCCATCGATTACAAGAACAGGTAATTTGTATATTTTTTATTGCTGTATTTTATACTTTGTACATATGTACATATATAATTTTTCTGTGAAAATTCTATAGTCCATTGCCCATTAAAGTACCTACCTACTCTTTCCATAAACTTTAAGTCTGCTTTTAATTACCGTAAACCGGGGTACTTTAGGAAAGGGGCTACTATGAAAATTTACAATGTAGTATAAAAGCAGAACTACTTGAAATTAAGAAGATTTAATCGAGTATACAGCAAGATAGAATGCTAATATATTTACAATTAAAAACAATAATTTCGGAGAAAAACCTATTTGATCAAAGTCACCCCCCCCCGAATCAAAGTAACCCCGTTCCACCGTATTGATTTAGATCGACCGTACCGCGAATGTAGTGACGCGTCTAACTCGTCACGACTTTGTCATACATTTAACGTATCTAAAGTACTTAAATCTATTCTATGCTAAAATAACCTAAAATATCCACCTTATTCAGTTTCTATTGATTTCCTTCAGTTGAAGCGCACCCGTCGTCTAGTGGGCAAGATGGCGGGCGAAAGTGGCCACTGGGTCCCGGATCCGACCCATCTTGAGCCATTTCTACTCCAGGTGCAGATGAAGGTTGCTGCCTTGGAGCCGATGGGGATGTTCACTGTCGCCAGACCGCTGGTCGCCTCGGTAAAGGGCCATTTACATGGTGCAACAACTCGTATGCGATTTTGATTACACTGCAGGGCTGCGGGCTACCGAAATACCACGAATTCAATCAAACCCTGCAATGTAATAAAACTCGCATGCGAGTTGCAGCACCATATAAATGGGCCTAACTTAAACCATTGCAACGTAATAAACCTAGGCTAAGCTAGGCAGATACAACTAGGTTATTCGCAGAGCGTATCAACCACTCCCCTCCATATTAAAATGTTTGACGAAGTCCTACAGGTTTTCGTTGCATATTTACAAGCGTTTATTTAACTTACAATGTATTAACTATGTTTGTTCGGGTGGAATCTAGCAACTCAATTTTGAAGCAGATATCTTAAACGATTGAGCTGAAATTTTGGGTTTAAATATAGGTAGTTTGGATGACAATTCAATATTATGGTAGCATCGAGCTGATCTGATGATGGAGACAGAAGGTGGCCATTCAGGACTTAACAGACGTAACCCCGTTGAGTTTGGGCTTGTTTTAACGAGTAGTTGATGACGCTATATAGAAAAGTACAGTAGGCAATAAAAGCTTGTACCAAAATTATATTTTTGACAGACACTTATTGGTTATTTGGTAGGGGTCAGGAACCGCAGGAGCATTTGGTTCTGAGAATTGCCCTGATAATTCAATATACATTTATTTAAATGATTAAAGTTGATACAATCTATACATTAAATAGATGGTATGACGATTAAAAGGAACCGCGGTTTTATATCCATTGCATCCTTTAAAAACTAAATTAAAATTTATCTTCTAAACCTACAAATATCTAATGCATAAGCGGAAAGTCCACATAGCTCTTGAATTTCAATACCTGTAAATGACATCATGCCCTGCATTTCATCATACTTACCTCAGACCTTACCTGATTTGTAAACACTTACTTAGCTTAATTATATATCTTAGCTTATATCAATTAATTAATTAATTGACCAGCGGCCTCTCCTTCTCATTAATTAGGTTTTGTTACGTATAAGTTATAATTATAAGTTATATTTTAAGTCTGTATCTCTCTCTGGATGCCCTGAAAACCAGTTTCTTTAGCATATATTATTGCTGCTGCCATAATATGCTAAGTGGCATCCATTTTGGTGCATTTCGGATGTATAAACGCATGTGTAATGTCTTTGTCACACCAAATTTTTTTTTTACAGTAGGTGAACAATACCACTGTGTTACAACAAATCCTTTGTTTTACTGTGAGAAGAAAGGCTCATTTCAATTGTACGATTTATTTACTTTTGTCTAATTGATATTGTTGTTTCATTTCAGATCATTGGCGGTGCTACTACTACTTTAATTATGTTAACGCAAATAAGAAATATGTCTGAATCTACGTGAGCATCAACCGCATCACGTGTATTAAATAGTTTAAAGTGTGGCTATTTGAAATATAAGTTAACAGGGTTAAATCAAAAACCGTCCCCGGTTAGATGATCTATTTCAAGAAAACCATGAATTTCAATCATAATGTGGTTGTTATTATTAATCAAGGATTAGGTATGCAATGAAAACAAATACAAAAAATCTGACATGGCACAATTAACGTTAGATCCACAAGATGAGTGCGGCTAAATATTTCTACCTTAAGGAATATCTAATCTATCTATAATGAATAATCATTATTATGTTTTGTTTATACCATCCACGATATCCATATATCCATTTAAAGACGCGTTCTGAGCATTATTTTCCGCATTAACTATGGTTCACTCAGTAACTATTTATAAGTTTGTAAAACCACAGAATTTCAAATATCCTTTTGAACACATTTTAAGACACGTTTTTTGCTAAATAATAAACGTTAATATAAAAAAAAGTTGTTTTATCTACATACACCAAGTATTAAACTTTAAATTAATATGAAACGTTTTCCACTGATCTAGCCTGCCTATACTCAAAGTACTTACCTCTAGGTATACAATGTATCTAAAATTTTGATGATTGTAAAAACCCGACATCAAATTTCCTCGTAGTAAAACACCTGATAAACACGAGAACTTACCCTTATTTGAAACAACAAACATTCGTTTACATAAGTCGTCAATCAAAGCAACACATTAAAGAATCGTTACATATTTAGATACGTAGGTAACTTTGCCTAAATTGCTGTTTAATGGTCAGTACATTATTTTCAACAATATTACGAAAATACACAAATACTTGAACAAAGTAACAACACTTATACCTTCAAATTGGAACGTAATTCATCATCGACCAACGTCTCATAATCAACTCATCGTAAGTACATTTATTATAAGTTCCTAACAATTCAATCAAATTATTATCACCCGCTTCTTTAATGTGTATCGATTGAAAAAAAAAGGATGCGAGGATGATAATCCTTTGATTGAGCTGACGAAAGAGCCAGAAGGTGGATAACTCTACAAATTTTTTTTCAGAATCGGAATAATTTCTAGAAAAACAATAATTTTGTATCAATTAAGTAGGTACGTCAATTAAGACACGCTTTTATTGTTCGTCCTTTGTTAGTAATTTTTTTTTACTACCTTTATTACCTACTATCTTGAAACCATAATTAGAGTCCAGAAAAACTATCCTTTGTGTTGCCATTAAAATGAAGAGGGTTAACACCGGCAAATTTACACTTTTCTAAATGATGGACGTAGCTAGTCCCTCCCCTCCTCATTTTAATGGAAACACAAAGGGTAGTTTTTCTGGACTGTAATTATAGCCGAGGCAAAATACGGTTTCGAAAAACATTAATTTATAATAGCGTTTTTTTTGTTTATTTCATTTTAAAACATTATTCTAAGATGATTTATTCAAGAATCCACCAAACTTTCCACCCGGAAGTAATTATATAGATTTAAATTAAACATTCATTGTCTTTTTTATTTTATTTATATTGAATATTGTAAAGCAAATGTAAATGAACCTAAATAAAGATAAAAAAAAATATTAATATTTATCCGGACTTTTTAGGAGCTAATTAAATATTGATTTTTTTGATGTCTGATTTTTTGTTGGATTTTGCCTCTAGGTAACAATTTAATTGATAATATATCCGTTACATTAAAAAAATTAGCTATTATAAATTATTTCCAAATATGTCATTTTTTCCATACAAGTTGTCAGTTCATTGCCTGGACTATTATGGTTTCAAGAGTTTCAAGTATATATTTGATAATTAATGAGACACTTGTAATTTCTTAATTCTGATAAATCTCACTTTCTTAATTCTATTATAAATTAATAATAAAAATGGTAACAAAAGAGTAAAGTCAAAAAATAAGTGGCGCACTTAAAAAAATCGGTACAATCTTTTCTAGAAATGCTTATTACATAATAAAAATTGCAGTAAAAAAAACTGCCTGGTGGTGAGATATGGCGAGGAAAAACACGGTAGTTCCATGGAGGAACAGTGATGACGAGGACGGTATGACTTTTTCTTTATTATTATACTTATTAGTATTTAGAAAGTCCAAGACGAAGGCGTATAAATTAAAATATGACTTTCTTTGACTTTTGAAACCTTTCAGAAATCTCAGTCCAATTGATTATTTAAACTCCACTCGGCTAGCTCCCAATTGTGCTGGATCAGTTGAGTGAGTTCTGCTGTGGCTCTCGGCAGTTCATGGATCTGTTCATTAGCAGAGTTCAAATTTAAAGCCATGGAATCGAGCTCTACTCTTTGATGTGCTATATTAGCTCTCAGTTTTCTTCAAAGTAACATATTTCCGTGTAATCATCACAATTGTCTTCAATAATGACTAAAATGTTTTGCTTTTGCTATGTTTAATATTTCTTAAGCTGTATTTTATAACCAACTTCAAAAAAGTAGCTTATTTGTTCCACTGTATTGTTTTTATGTAGGTATGTTCACTGATTTCTCCGTCAATTGTGGACCGATTTAAAAAAATATTTTTATTCGAAAATATTGTATAATCCTGAGATGGTCCCTTTGTCACCAAGTCGTTTTTGGGCTCTTTAGAACCTTCATTACGAGTAGTTGATGTGATGACTATGCAAAAAAAGTACAGTCAGCAATAAAA
The DNA here is from genome assembly GCA_932294315.1 of Epinotia nisella. Taxonomy (NCBI): domain Eukaryota; kingdom Metazoa; phylum Arthropoda; class Insecta; order Lepidoptera; family Tortricidae; genus Epinotia; species Epinotia nisella. The sequence goes on from OW028681.1 coordinate 18,256,449, forward strand.
TGTTGTACCAAAACAGTAATTTTTGTCGGAAACTTGTTTTCAAATAAAGCAGAAGTGTTAGTCCCGGAGTCACTGTGCGTCGTTTTGTGGATCACGCGCACGATGGGCGCGGCACCTGCGCGGCTGAGACGCGCGCGCGCAGGTTGGCTGCTCAGCGTGTCGCCTTCACTCGCCAAACTACAGCGAATGATTGTCTTTTTCACCGGTAAGCTTAAGCGGCCTTTAGATAATCGTCCTTCACATTCAAATGTTGTTTGCATGTGATGCACTGCATTCAGCCAGGTCTAAACGTTAGACCTGGCTGAATACAGTGCATCAACACTGCTTGAATGTGAACCCAAACAACATATTTGAATATGAAGGACAATTATGACAGAATTCAAAGACTTTGACATAAAAACTATGTTTAAAGGGAAGTGTTTTATCACTGGTGCATTTACACATTATTTTGGTATTATAAACCTGTTATCAAATTATTATTAAAAACTTTTCAGTTATTTTAGTATTAACACTTGGAGTACTCAGAATAATATTGGCGGATATTATAATACCGAAGTGCGCTCAAATCAGCGGAACGTGTTTTGTAAAAGTCGTTCGAGCCGCGGAGTTTGCACTTATACTTCTGACATACCTACTCGGTGTCCGGGCAGCCCCGGCTAAACTCAAGGCATTGAAGTCACTGATTCGGCAAACCCAAAAGGTAAACAATCCACACAAATCAAACGCAAATAATTTGTCGTTACAACCAATTGAACAAACTATTGACGTCAGTTCGATCCCGACGGAAGCAAGTCTCTTCAAAACACAAATTGTTTGTTTAACTTTAACAGAATGGCGTCTCTGGATTGCCGGTTTGTGATAATTTTAGGAAAAACTGTGACATACATAATATTAATACTAGAAATAAGCATAAGCTCGCGGTGCCCACCACTCGGCTCCAAAAAATTAAAAAATCATTCATGGGTAATTGTGTAAGGTTTTATAACAAAGTTCCAGGAAACTTAACTGAATTATCTATTAATAAATTCAAGAACTATGTGAAGCGTAAACTTATCTCGAAAGCTTATTATAGCACACAAGACTACATGAATGATAAAACTCCGTGGAACTAATTTTGACTGAATTTTTAATCTATTATTTTCGTAATATTTTGTTTTTTGATCATATTTTATTCTTTATGTTTAAAAATTACTCTAAAAAAGTAACTGACGATTTGAAAGTGCTTGTTACTAGGCCTACTTGAATAAAGATCATTTTGAGTTTGAGTTTGAGTTTGACCGCTACTACAGTTAATCGTTTGTTCAATGGGGAATGGATGAAAATTTTAGAAATGCCTGATTATTTTTTTGGTGATAGGAATAACCTTCCTTAGCACCAGAAAAAAGTTTCAATTTTTTCAGCTGCGACAATTATTTTTGAAAAATATAAACAGTTTCCTCATTTACGTTTTGGGTCAAGAACGGTAAATATAAAAACTATCTTAAATATTTGTGGTAAACTGACACTGGTAATGACCAATATAGCTGCTGCAAGTGTCAATATCATTGCCAGTGTCAGTTTACCAGACATGTTTAATATATTTTTTTGTAATATGAGACCGATCGAGGAAGGTGCCGTAACTGACCCAAAACGTAAGTGAGGAAACTGTATATACTTTTCAAAAAAAATTTACGCAGCTAAAAAATCTGAAACTTTTTTCTGGTGCTAAGGAAGGTTATTCCTATCACCAAAAAAATAATCAGGCATTTCTAAAATTTTCATCCATTCCCAATTGAATGTGACATATCGCCACCTCTGTATCATTTAGTTGGAACCAGTCCAGAGCCGTCACAGAATAATACAATTATTCTTATATCCAGCAGAACTTACTTTTGCTATTGCTTCATAATTTGAAGCATATTTTAAATTAGTTTGTACTTTTCACGATTTTTTTTTTCTAGATCAAAAGCAGTTTTGATTATGACGCTTCTAAAATCAAATATATTGGAGCAACCAACAAAATGTTTATTGTATATGTCATTTGGCACATTTCTACCGAGGCTGAAGGTTTGTTTTTCTGGTTGGGGGGTCGTCTGGGTGAACAGCAAGGGAACGGTAGGTCAAAGTATAATGTATGACTTGTTTAGGACTAGATTGCTTTGTATATGAACCTCCTAATATACAGGGTGGACCATAACTCTTTTTACATTTCAAACTAAAATAAAATGAAAACTAATTAGGTATATCAGATGAAAACCGTTTATTAATTATGAAAACACATGAATAGGGATTTTATTTTTAAAAAATTACGTCATCCATATGTGATCATTCATTATTTTGGCATTGCCGTAACCTGGAGCGAAAATTTTCAGTGACGGCGGCGGGAAGGTGAAGGACGCCATGGCACTAAATTCCCATTGGCCGCTCTTGCATTTCGTAACCCCGCCGCCTTACCCCGCCACCGCTCCCCGACGCAGCTACCGATTCAAAAGTTAACGGACTTTTGGTCCACATTTCTCGGAACACTTGTCAGGCCGTCACTGAAAATTTTCGCTCCAGGTTACGGCAATGCCAAAATAATGAAGGATCACATATGGATGACGTAATTTTTAAAAAATAAAATCCTTAACCATGTGTTTTCATAATTAATAAACGGTTTTCATCTGATATAATTAGTTTTTATTTTATTTTAGTTTGAAATGTAAAAAGAGTTATGGTCCACCCTGTATTATTTAACCGCGATGAGTTTGTCAGTTCATATAAATTTTCACTTTTTTATGGCAAAACTGGCACCACCAATCCCATTCTAGTCGGGTTTTGAATTTTCTGAATTAAATTTTAAATAACTCAATTTGACATGATATTTTTTTCTCACCTCGCCTTGTAGTGCTTGTGGTGGTTTTCATGGGTTTGGCCGGAGTGATATATTACCAGATTACGATGGGGTCGATTATTCGTATGACGATATGCGCTATGATACTGGAGCTTAAGTTGACACTCACCTTACTCAATGATAAACTGGAGGATCTGTTGCAAAGTAAGTACCAATATGCTACTGACAGTACTTAAAATAAATAATTATAAAAATTCTACAAAACTACGCAATACATACCCTGCGAAACCTATCCTTTTCCAAGGTTTATAAGTCAATTTAACAGTTGTGAAAAAAAAGGAGTAATTGTTTTTATAAAAACCGAATTGAAACTATTAAAAGGTGCAAACACGTCTGCGCCTTTTAACTAAGCTGAATGCTTGGTCATTTTACGTCATCACGTAGGTCAACAAAATTCAAATTTAAATTTCTCGGATCGGAGTCAATGTATCCATGCATTCATGTTACAGTCCCGTCTATGTCATCGAGGGAGATCAAATTGAAATTGTACCTAAGAGAATTGCCTCAGAGAGCTAAGATTTTTATCAAGCCGCGAGTAGAATACGATGGGAGGTGTCAGCTCCATCGTATTCCCAAACTAATCATCATCATCATCATATCAGCCGAAAGACGTCCACTGCTGGACATAGGCCTCCCCTAAAGAGTGCCAAATTGACCGGTCCTGCGCCACCCGCATCCAGCGGACTCCTGCGACCCAAACTAATCGCGGTCGATTAATTATGTGTAATTAATAAAAGCCTGCAAGATCGAAAAATCAACAAAACAAAAGTATAACAAGAGAGCTCCTATGTTACACCGGTTTGGCCAATTAGGTGAATGGGTAAACTGAAAGATATCACTTCTAATGTCTCTATTGAATAGTTTTGACGGTGCTCTTATTTGTATTCTGTATTCTGTACTGTAAATTGCATACGAACTATATTTCGAAAAAAAAACGATATGAAAATATATTTGATGCTTTCAAGAAAGATTAAATTATTTTTGTCAAAATGCTGTCACTGCTATTAATTTGCTTCAGGCGTTACAAATAGCAGACAAAAAGGAAGACTGACAAGAAAGAAGTTGAATTTTGAGTAAGAAGGAAATTATGATAAATTTCGATGAAATCAGTAACATTAGCTTGTAGTTACAGTGGTGTTTACATATGCCACCGAGTACTACGGGTACTAGAACAAATATAAAAAACCAGCCAAGTGCGTGTCGGACCACGCACAACGTAGGATTCCGTGCCTATTAAAAAGGTCGTATCGTCACAGAAATCATACGGCACTTACGTTATTTTCTTTAAGAAAGTCAGTTTTTCAGCAATATCCCGAAAACCTTTGAACCGATCTTGTTCTAAATAATTTTTGTGTGCAAGAATTTAATAAGCCCTATTTCCATGATTTTTTTCATATTTTTAAAATACACCGTTGAAAAACTAGAGGGGGGGAAGACACAATTTTAGTGACTTTCGGGGCGATTATCTCCGACTTTATTCACTTAATCAAAAAAATGCTGAGAAACCTTATATTTATTTTGAAAGCACACGTGGGCTTAAAATGAAAAAAAAATTGACTTTGAGCTTTATGTATAGAGTGCACACCTGAAAAAAATATTTTTTTAGTCATTTCATTAATAATAATACTAAAATAAAATAATTACAAAACTATGTAGCGGCTATCAAAATACACCTATGCTCAAAATTTTATTCAAATACGCCTTATAGTTTTCGAGTAAAATGCCTGTGACATACGGACAGACGGCCAGACGGACAGACGGACAGACGGACAGACGGACAGACGGACAGACGGACAGACGGACATGGACGAAACTATAAGGGTTCCGTTTTTGCCAATTTGGCTACGGAACCCTAAAAAGCGCTTTAGGCGTGCAAGTTAACTGCGATTGCGTTAGTAGAGAAACCATGATTGTGGTCGATACCAAAAATCATATTAAACTAGCGATGTCGATGAAACTTGTTGATGCAATGAGAGTCCTTAGGAAGAGTTACGGAACTCCGGGGGCTCTGAACCTCTAGCATTCAGTAGCCCAATCATTTGACACAACCGCTTCTGCAAAAACGATTGCCAACGCCAATTGTAGGGATTTCTTTCACCATATTATAATTAGGACTGTAAAAACAATTATATTTATTGTTTCTACTAACAGACACCAGACCTTTGGATGAAGACTTAGGAAGTATCCGCCACATCAACCGGTGCCATGACATGATATGCGACATCGTGGTCCAGGTAGACAAAATGCATGGGCCGTTCCTACTCCTATTCTTCGTGTTATTTTTCATGGAATTACTAATTACTCTACAAATTTTGATGGCAGGCTTTGGTATGTATGGCTGATTAGTAAATAGAGATAAGATTAAAGATCTAAGATTTTTTTACGATGCGATTCGAACCAGTTTTTGGAAAGGAACAAATGTTTGTATTGGAGCAACTACAATTAAAGAACATACTTAAATACCCAAAAAATTGAGTCAAAGACGGACCTCGCTGGCAGCGACCAAAACGCTTCATACTGATTGACTTAAAAGTATGACGTCACACTTTGCTAATTGAACTGATCGTTGTATGGAAAATCAAGTAAATTGCTGTTTTGGTCGCGAAATACTGCGTTTAGGTCCATAGTTGTCATACAATTTTGTTTCTATAAAAGCGTAAGAATTCTATTGGTAGCTTTAATTTTACTATTGTTCAGTAAAAAAATGTGTATTTTTTCTAAACTTTCAAGGTCCATTATGTTTCTATGATTTTAATTATATTTTGTAATTTATACTTTATTACAATAATTTGATGGTTTACTATCCATTTAGCAACACTACAAGTACGTTTTCAATTTTAACATGAGGTCACAAGCGTATTATAAAGACTGCCAATGTCTCAAGCCTCCTGTAACTAGTATCATATATAGATAAAGATGGTCGAAGATTAAGTCCTGCCCCCCAGCTGTCGTTGTCTAATAAAGTGTTAGGGCTTATCATTATTCATCATTGTGTATGTGGTTGCTAACTACGAGCCTCATTAGAAGGAGGGCTATGCTGGGAGTTTTTCTGCGTGCTCGCATCAGAAATGAGGCTATCCGCAGCAGAACCAAGGTAACCGATATAGCTCTCCGAATCGCTAAACTTAAGTGGGCGGGGCACATTGCACGAAGAACCGTTGGCCATTGGGGCGGAAAATTTTTCGAGTGGCAACCACATTTCGGCAGACGCAGCGTGGGTAGACCCCCACACGGTGAACTGATGTTCTATAATATACTATTACGTGTTCAAGGTTCGTCGATCGCAAACGTTATAGTAAGGCAGACAAATAAAATGCTACTACTGTTCTTTGACCTGATGGTGCTTGTGGAACCATGCCAACGCCTCCAGGACCAGGTAGGTTACTCCACGTTTGTGCTCTTTTCAGGCCGGATTCGACCAAAGTCAAAGCTGTATGGGATTATCTCGGCATAAACTCTATTCCAACTAGTTTATTAGTAGTGGTGGTTGACACCTACCCCAGTCCAAAAAAAGAGATAGGGCAATAATGCCCCATTTGATACAAAGATCAAACAGAAAAGACTTGATTGAGAAAGATTGAATGAAGCCTAAAGCAGTCCTCAAATCAGCATCTTCTCCAATCCGCGGCAAATTTGCCTCTAGACCACGGATAGTGATCTGAAGCTTCATTATGTATGGACATATCACGGCGGATTTCTACTTTATTGAATGCACTTTTAGAAACCTTTACATATTTATTTGAAATGATTTCAACCTTCTAATGAATAATACTGTGCACATGACCAGATAACTGGGCAACGTCAAGTTGTCTCGGATCGGCAAGACATAATTACGCTATTATTTGTATGTAATAAGGAGGAGGCGTCCATTTTTTCATTGACCAGTCGTCAAAAAATATCTTCCTAGTTAAGATGACTTCATATAACTTTCAGATGGATCGCACTCGCTGCTTGCTGGGTATGCTATTAGGACAAGCGCAGCGTTGCGGGATTGACCCCACGCAGTTGGAACTATTCATCCTCCAAGCGCGGATACGGGACGTTGCGGTGACGCCGATGGGCGTCATCACAGTCGGGAGACCACTAGTAGCTTCGGTGAGGCACTCACATTTACCAGAATAGGCTAGTCAGGCCTGACCATCGACGTCCCGCCTAATAAGGATTTAAATAATAATAATAAAATTTAAATAATCTTTATTTCAGATTGGTTGATCCATAGAATCAAAAGTATACATATATTGAATTTAGTTAGTAAACTTATATCTAAATTAAATACTGAAATAGTATAATTATTTTTCTAAAGAAAAATAAATAGTTAAGAAATAAAATAGTTAGGAAATTTCGTTTTGTAATATTTTTTTAACAATAGGTTAAGTTAAAATGTTACTAACCGATTGGGGACTTCTTTTATGAATAAATAAATTTCACGATTTTTTCCTAAATAAAAACTTAAATTGTGATAGTGTGTTTTCGTCACGTAAGCATAAGGAAAACGCCTCACTGGACTGACCTGACACATGTCACTTTCAATCTTATGTGAAAACAATAGAGGTGAAAGATAGGTGTCAACTATTAGACATCAAGGTGTCTGGAATTGAGACATTTACCTTAAAGTTTTAAATGTTTTGTTGCAGATAATTGGCATTGTCGTTACCTACTTAACCATCATGATTCAAAGTCAGAACGCATCAATTTCTCTATAGACCCGTGTGGAAGCATCAGGTCAATGATGGGTGTCAAAATCACTAGACATAATGTTGTATGTCACTTAACATTGTTACAATTATTTTACTTGACACTGTCGAGAGACCGAGTTGACATTTCACCGATTGAAGATTGTCTGAAAGATGTTTAGTAATCAGACCGCCTTTTGCTTGTGTTTACTTATATTCATTATTGTTCTGTACCATTAATGAGGTGTGCAATAAAGAATGTATTGGTTATATAATCCAGATTATTTCTCCTCATAACTTTAAGAAAAGTCCTAAATTCTGTTAAAGAACCATTTAGTGTGACTTCCACGAATGTGATACGTGATAAAACTATTTTATCAATGGATCGATGGGAGAGAGAGGGGTTGACATCCTCATTCGAAGTTGGTTGGTCGGTACAGTGAGTACATTCTGTACCGACTAAGGAGGCTAATTTTTAGGGTTCCGTACCCAAAGGATAAAAACGGGACCCTATTACTAAGACTTCGCTGTCCGTCCGTCTGTCTGCCTTTGTCCGTCTGTCCCAGGCTGTGAACCGTGATAGTTAGAAAGTTGGAATTTCTTACAGATGATCTATTTCTGTTGCCGCTATAACAACAAATACTAAAAAAACAGAATAAAATAAATATTGAAAGGGGCTCCCATACAACAAACGTGTTTTTTTTGCTCGTTTTTATAGATAGTACGGAAATCGTGCGCGACACTTGGCCGGTTTAAAAAAAATCCCAATACGACCTAAGATTAATTAGGAACTTGGCCGAAAGGTCGGTCGTTTCAAACCGTCGGTAATAGTACAGTCGTCGTATTTATCGCACTTACGTCCGTTAAAATCAAATGGTATGACGGCAAGTATGACAATTTTCTATCAGTCAAAGCAATGACGCGTTTGCAGTATACCTACAAGAGCCAGCCGGCTCGCGATATTTAAGCTCCCGAAGTGTTGTGGACCCGCCCTGTGCAACCCGAACTGAGCCAACTTGACCTGGGGCGGAACTACGGGGGTGGGGGAGGGAGGTTTCTCGCGATGCAGCCGATTGAAACAGCAGTTGCCTGAAAGTGTGTACCTATACGCTGTTTATATAATGAAATTTTAATGCCATCCCTACTGTTGCGACCGGCGCCCTGTAGATGACTTAAAGCCTACCTACTTTTAAAGCCCGAATAGAAGTTTATCTAATCATTAGTTTACGGTGACGACTGTGTATTTTATTTGTGTTCAACATAATATTTTTCCACCAACAAAGTCAAAGGCACCAATTATTTATAAATAAGTAAGACATTAAATTCAAATCAATCTTGTTGAAGTTTATCTACTCATTAGTATATGGTAATGACTGTATTTTTATTTGTGTTAAACATGTTTTTCCACCAACAAAGTCAAAATAGCCCTACATTACATTACATCTTCCGTTACCAATGATTTAAACGAATACGTTGTAAGCATGGCAAGAAATAGTTCACAGGTCAGAGGGAAACCTAATGAAGTTGAAGGTAAGTTATTTATAACTATTGGCTTAAAACAATTTTTTTTAGATATTTCGAGTTCTCGGTGATTATTCTGATGAGTGCAAAAACATCTTGACTTCTCACCATCAATTTAAAATACTCTATCTTAATATGAGAAGCTTGCAACACAATTTTGAGAAATTCGCAGTGACTCTTAAATGTATGAACGTCCTAGGTATTCGATGCTATCATTCTCATCGAGTGCTGGTTGTGCGATGGCTCTATCACAGACCAGTTCCCAGGATGTACATCATTTCATACAACAAAAATTATCAATAAAAGCGGCGGCGCTGTAATTTATGTCAAAGATAATTTTAATACTTTGGCAACCGAACCTCTGTTTGACGATGCTAAATGCATTTCTGTAAACATTCGTCTGTCTATATCTACTAGGCCGGCAATCCCTATTTACCTGGCCTCTGCAGTAATAGACTATTATGACAGAACGAAAAGAGAAGCAGAAGACAAATGGGAGGATTAGAAGATCTATTTTCTATAAAACGATCACTTTGTAAATGCCTTATTTTTATTTCATTTACTTCAAATCAACCAATTAGGTAGGTATCATACTAATAATTAAGTTGCATTAAATTGTCATTTATTTCATTTAGTAGTTTAATTCGTTTTCGAAATATGGTTTATGATAGTGACCCAAAATTTTTGCTCTCGAGTGTAGGTACTAGGTTTTTTTTTACGCGATTACTTGGTTTATGTTTAAATTTTCAGAGGCATTTGTGCCATTGTTTCTGCGCATCTCAGTATGGACATCGCGTGTCATGTGCGCATCGCCTGCGCGGCTGCGGCGCGCAGGCGGCCGCTGGCGGCTCGCCGTGTCGCGACCGCTGGTCAAACTACAGCGCCTGATGTTTGTTATTCTCAGTAAGTTTATTTGTGACTACGAAAACAATATTTCCATAGGCGTATTATCAAAGCAATTATAATAGGATTGCAAGTAACGGTTTTGCCATATTAATACGTTTTTTAACCCGTTTTTTAAGCTATTCCAGTTCCAAACTCATCGCGGCTCAGTAATAACATTCTAGATTTTCAGTCTAACGAAATATTATAAGAACAGCGCACCGTTTTCAAATTATATAAAAAAATTTTTTTTTTTTTAATGCAGACCTAAAAAGGAGGATTCAATTCGACCCGTTACCAATGTCTTCTTCATAGTCCGTCCCTCATGACTGAGGATCGTGACCGCATACTATAAATAGTCCCCCATGTAGTTCGGTTATTCGTCAAGTGGACTGCATGATAAAGACTGCCTTTTGCAGCCCTCTTAATTGCATCATTCCGACCAAAATACTGAAATGTAAAACTTTGACCACCTCGACGCGTCAATATAAATTCCTATCGCTATCCCCTTCAGAGACACCTTATGGGCAGAAAATAATAATAATAATAATATTTTTATAAGGCAGGCGTCCGATGTTTCACCAATAGCCCAGTCACTAGTCCATCATTTTCACCCAATAACCCGTTTTATTTAGATTCCATCAACCAGTAATAGTCCCTATACACCCCAACGGGTGCTGTCTCTGTGTGCGTCCCATGACACGGGCAGGGACAGCATCCGCTCGGTGTACTCCTTGCATTCCATTAAATTGTCAAAAGGGCCTCTACGTGTTGGCTCAGTTGGTACTTTGTAGGTACCTAGCCCCTCGCACGCCTCACAAAGGTCGGGGACAAAACCCGCGATGACCCGGGGGATGTCCCGTGAGCGGGAAAGACACATATAATAATATTAATAATATACTTACTTTTGATATTAATATTGTAAAAACCTAATTTCAGAATTAAAGTGATTAAAGAAATAATAATATACTTTATTGTGCACCACAAAGAGAAAAACCTATAAACAAAACATAAAAAATTGATACTAGGCAATAACAGGCGGTCTTATCGCTAAAGAGCGATCTCTTCCAGACAACCTTTGGGTATCAGGAAATACAGAACTCACAGTAGACACAGAGTAACAGGTAGATAGTGCATAATTGGAAAGAGTGGTACAGATACATGCACCAAATAATACGATATATAAATTAATATATATGTAAACAATCAATATAAATAACAATATACAATAAATACGTATCATTATAAATATACATACACATTTATCTATATATATAAAAGACAATCAAGGGAGCGTCAAGAAATGTAGTTTTAAAGCGTTTTTAAAAACAGGAAGTGACTTAGCAGATCTTAAATCCAATAGGAAAGCATTCTATAGCCGAAGGTATAGGTAATCTAATATCGGGAGAAGAAGGGACGGAAGCTAGTGCAATCTAAGTGGCAAGTGGCAAGAAGTTACGGAGTCAGCGAAGTGAACCTGCTGCAGCAAACATTTTCCTACTCACTTCGCTCAATGATGATCCAAGAGAATGTAGGTACGGTCCATAATAACACGGAGGTTCTTCACCTGGTGGGAAAAGGGAATCTGAACGCCATGAAATACAATAGCCGGCAAATTATCAAAGTCAATCCGAGGTATTTAGGACTACCTATGATTAAAGCTTGAGTTATAATCGGATTAACTGTAAGCCCAAAGCGTCTGCTCCAATTTAAAATGCACTCCAAATCAATAAAAAAATGACACTAACCAAACTTTGTTCCAAATTGGGTAAGTACTGCAGAGGTCGTCGCCTATGCAACCTCTACAATGCTGGCTGTACAGCACTCTTCTCATTTCAAACCAATCTGTCAGGAAGTCTATTAATACTTCAGGCAAAATACGGTTTCGAAAAACATTAATTTATAATAGCGTTTTTTTGTTTATTTCATTTTAAAACGTTATTCTAAGATGCTTTAATCAAGAATCCAACAAACTTTCCATCTGGAAGTAATTATATAGATTTAAATTAAGGATTCGTTGTCTTTTTTTGTTTGATTTATATTGAATATTTTAAAACACTCTTAGACTTTTCAGCAGCTAATTAAGTTATTTATTTTTTGTTGTCTGATTTTTTGTTGGATGTTGCCTCTAGGTAACTATTTAATTGATAATATATCCGTTATATTAAAAAAATCTGCTAACATAAATTATTTCCAAATTTGACATTTTTTCCACACAAGTTGTCAGTTCATTGCCTGGACTATAATACAAAAATATTTGAAGACATCAAGGCAATTACTGGGCCACGCTACTCGCATAATAACACCTCTTGTTAAGTTGTGACTAAATGTGTTCAATTGTCCATACGTGTTCGTTATTCTACATCTGAGCACCTTCCCTACAGCCTACAGTACCTACTTATAATGCTTTGTTTCTTTTTCAGGCGTGCTGAGTATATTGGCTTTCATAGTCGATTTTCTATCTGAAAAACAACGCCGTGTATACGTAGGTACAACAATGCTAACCGCCGTAGCGTGTACCATTGGGGCTTGCCTGTTACTGATGGCGTACAGCTTTGGCGTGTTGACTGGGCCGCGGAGACTGAAGCAGACGATCTTTATGTTGCAACAAATACATAAGGTAAAATTAACACATGTAAGCGTTAGCATACACACAGTACGCCACGCGTCACTCCAGGCGTAGTCCGCCCTTAAAGTTACTAAGTTAAGGCTACTGTAATTAGAAATCAAACGGATTTATCAAGTGTTGGTCCAAGAAGTCTAGACGATAGTAGACGACTTGTAGTAGACGCATCGTGTCGCCATCAATCACGTGTAAACTAAGCTTATTAAAAAAAATGCCAAGTTCTTATTTCATGACCTGGAACCTAGGGAACAAATCACTATATGATTAGGAGTGACGGGAGTCTAGCTAGACGTCTTGGGCTTGGGCCAACGCCCTCACACAATTTACATCGAACTTCCCTTGGTAAGATTTCTAATTGTGTTCCTGTGTTGGTCCTAGGCGTCTTATAATTCTTGACTTATAGGATGCCCCTCTGCGACTAATGTGCGGTCTATCAGACCTGCTAGCATAACTTGACTCTCGACTCTACTTGCGCGCGAGATAGACTGCCCGTCACTTTCTGATTAATGCTGTCAAAAAAGTGACAGATAGTCTATCACGCGCGCGAGTAGAGTAGAGAGTCAAGTTATGCTAGCAGGGCTGATGATGATTGATGTAGCTCTGTCTCGCTCAGTACCTTCCTCGAACAACTCGAGGCATTGGTAAGTGACGCCCGAACGGCGACGCGGTGCACAGGCTCGGAGGTACTATCGCCCAACGGTACGGGTTCACACTTTCTGTTCAAAATCGTCTGCACATCTATAGCAAACGCTCAAAAATGACCCTAGAGGTGTGTACCTGTACCCTTGGGCGATAGTACGAGCTGCGGGTGTCCCACAGTCGTGAGTACAGCCATCAAGTCCTAAGTCTAACAGACCATAGTGTCCAACAGACTTCACCTCATAAAAATCCTCTACACGTTCATAGTGTCTGTCTGTTTATTGTTTACCATGTACAATTTGGTCTTAATACTAAGTATGTGAGTTACAAAATGGCAACCCATTTTGGGCATACAATACAGGGTGTCCCAGAGTAGGTACTAGTCCCACACACACACCCGTCCGGTCGGTGCGTCAAAGCATTCCCCTAACGTATAAAAAAGGCTGGTTACGTTCCTCTTGAGCTGACCTATCTTCGGTGTCACTGTGACGTGGTACTTCTGGGACATCCTGTATAAAAGTTACAACGGTATTTAATTATACAGCTTAGGAACTATAAAACTCAGAATATTCTTTCAAATCATTTCAATCAGACTCACGAACAATAAAGTGATCATATAAGGGTTTCGTTTTTACCGATTGAGGTACAGAACCCTAAAACTAAGATATATAGATAGAAGACAGAGGCGGCAGCGTACTCGGCGATATATAGGTACAACTTTGGCGCTGCTGGCTACGCGCATATGCGGGATGTCTGTCCTCTCATCTCCGTTCCGGTGTTGCAAGCCGCAACCCCTTTTCTTTTCTTTGCCGGCTCATATAATAGATTTGGGGCGGGTTGAATCAAATATATTTTATTGTTTAACGTAAATACGGCGCTGAGCTGTCATCCCATAGAAAACTCTCAAAATTCTCGTTTACAGGAAGATTTTAACGAACGTAACTTACGAATACGACAGTTTGAAACAACCCGCTCTTAGCACTTCAAATTTTATAAATTGTTATATAGTATGTAAACATACTTGAAGTTTTGACATGTTAACTTTCATTATTGTAAGTAATCGTATTTCATAAGTGCATGATTAAAATAAGAGAAAATTATTATGTATCATGACTTGCTAGATGTAACGTTATTTTGTTACTTGGCCAAATAAAGAAACTTGAACTTGGACTTGAACAAAGGACAACATTTTTATATCCAGCCTGAACGATTTTAACATTAGTATTATTCTTTCCGAGCCGGTGGTAGTTTATCGACATTCATAGGTGCATGTAATATGCCTAAATTGAAGAATAAATCACTTTGACTTTGACTTTGACTTTTTTCAGATTAAAACCAGCATTCAAAGGAGGAATATTAGATCACAATATAGTAAAGTTAAACACGTTTTGCTGATTTTGTACATAACATGGCAAATTATTTGCTATTTTGTGTTATTTTGTGCGCACTCTCTTTATTTTTACTTCGACAGCAATCGTAAGTTAAAGTTTAAATTATTTATTATAGGAAACCTAGTATAACTCCTAGTATAATCATCGATCAGACCAAATAAATAAATATAAGGGGACAATCTTACACAAATCGCACTAGCCCCATTGTAAGCTCAATAAGGCTTGTGTTATGGATGCTAGACGACGATATATTTAATAGATATAAATACTTAAATATATAGAAAACATCCAAGAGTCAAGAAACAAATATTCATGTTCATCACACAAATATTTGCCCTTACCGGGATTCGAACCCAGGACCTTCAGCTTCGTAGGCAGCGTCACTACCCACTAGGCTAACCGGTCTAAATAATTCGTGTAGTTTTGAAAGTCAGTACAGCTATTCCTTGAGGTGTCCGGATGAACATACTAAACTAAAAGTCCCCGGTTGCGGTGGCTGAACTGCTGGTGAGGGAGGGGGAAAAGTCCCTTTCTCAGGTTTTGGTTTGTATCTCGTAAACTTAAATAATATCTTTATAACTCCTCCTACTATTATAATGTAAATTAATTTTACTACAAATATTTTAATTACGAAAAAGAAATATAACGATTCCACAGGTATCAAATAGAATTAATGAAATTGCCTTTCAATATCGTAATTTTTTTCATGGAATTTTTTTCAATGCTCCTAGGCAGGCGTTAAAGATAAGACTGCAGTCAATGCCCGCTTTTCCGCAACTCAATTTGCCAGAATTACCTACCACTTTTGCATAGGCAGAAAATAGAACTCAATAGCGTGTCAGGAGCAAGAGGATCCAAAGTCATGATTGGCTCTATGTTTCCGTCGACTCCTCAAATCCCACAATTCAGGGGGCAGTTAGTTATTGCAGTCTCAATACAAGAAGGTTAACTAAATCTGACTTTCAATTACTTAATTTCCATTCCTTTCCTATCAAATGCAAAAACAAGTCCCAACTTATTCAACTTCTGTCAGAAAAAATGCAGGTTGAGAAAATCGAAACACGATAACTGCAAGTGATGCTGACTGAAAATAATACGCACTGCAATTGATATAGCTTCAAACAATCCTGTGGTTGCTGTTGTTGGAGAAGATGTTGATCATATAGTCCTTCTAATGGCTCTCACTCCACCAGACAAAGATTTTGACAAATATTTATTTGTTTAGTTGAGATTATTTAATTCGACCGACTTTATTATACTTACAAATGTTATTGGAGTTCGAATATTTTACCTTGGGCCTTTTGAATGGACTACTTCGATGCAATTCGGTCAACTTAAATAATCTTAACTATACCTAAGTGAAGCAAATTTATCCATTTAACTTTACGTTTCATTTAGCTTTAGTTGCTAGTTTATACACAATAACCGGCTATCAAGCTTCTGTGACCGCTATTCTACAACTAGAGTGGAGTATGACACTAGTAGAAATTGGTTCCACGCTCAAATTGGTCAACGACGAACTGGAGTATATGCTTAAGAGTAAGTACTCGTTCCTACTTATAAAAGTTTAAAATTATAGTAATTTGCACATTTATTTAGAAAAAGCTCCATTGCACTAAGTTTAGATTTTTTTAACTTACCTACATATTTGTGTGGAGTAAATGAAAGAAATAAAATTTGGTCTGCAAGTAGGCCGCAATGGCATTTTTACAAGTCAGATTCTACCAGCGTTTCTGAAAAAGAAGACTCCTGTCAAGAAGAAACGCCGAAGCAAACTCAACAGTCAATCATTTTTTGCCAAAAATAAACTTACTTAAAAAAAGTAAACCTGAATACTAATAGAAAGAAGAAACAACATAATAGTTTCTTGTAAAACAACGGTTTTACAAGAAACTGTGTTACAGAATACAAGGCAGGTAGATTATAAAAATCTAAAAGAATGTAAATGCGACTATTAACTAAATCGTTGGATATGTTTTTTTGCACGTGGGGTACGGTAACTTACATGTTTTTTTTGCTACATATATTTATTTCATCATCATCATCATCATATCAGCCGTAAGACATCCACTGCTGTACATAGGCCTCCCCCAGAGAGTTCCAAATTGACCGGTCCTGCGCCACCCGCATCCAGCGGATATATTTATTTATCTCCCCAGATACCGCGACCACTCTGCAGTTCGGAAATTCTAATACAGACATACGCCGTCTCAGCCTGAGCTACGACTTGATATGCGAAATGTTGAGGCAAATAAATGACAACGGGCCCTTCATACTGATCTATTTCCTCCTGGTATCCCTGCATTCGTTGACAACTCAATACAACCTGATTGTATTATTACGTATGTACTACTCGTTAAAAGTTTCTTGCTAATTTTTTTAACCAACTGTATTAACGTAGTAGAACCAATATGTCGTTATTTGCTCAGGTTTAACGCATTAACTTCAATGAATTGACACATTTCAGGATCGCAACAGGTACGACAGTTTTGGCACATAGCAATTCAGTTAAACTGGATTGCGTTGCACTTCAGCCACGTGGTAACAATGGTCAATCCCTGCCACTGGTTTCAAGAACAGGTATCTATGTTAAATATCCCCGTCACCAAGGTCCGATGGAGTACAGTAGCACTAATGGTGTAGCGGTGCTAGTGTACTGGTGACGGTCCGGTTATCAATGAATTCCAAAAAAAAATGGATTTTCCCTATTGGACGACAAGTGTGTAAGAGCCTTAATTTAGTGTAATCTTTCAAGCGCGCGAAGTGATAGAGAGATCTTTATTGCTCACTAGTCAACCAATTGTTTGGGTTAATATAGACCAGAGGATACAAGGGGACGTCTTTTCATATATTTGACATGTAGCCCCCCATCGAAACAAACTCAGGAGAAAAAACTTGTGTAAAAGCGAATTTTGGTGTAGTTGTATTGTAGGGAATGGTATTTTAAACCGCGTAATAAAAGTACTGGTGGGTGGGGGTGAAGCTAACGGGCGGAAGGGGTGTAAAGGTCCCTTTTTTTAGTTTTTCGTAAATAGCAAATAATGTTCTGAAACACAAGTAATCTACATAAATTTCTCTACAAAATAAAGCTTTTGGTCTTCGTTAGGTGGCCTAATGATGAATAATCAGCTTAAAGAGCATGAATTTGGAAAATTATGAGATATTTGAAAGGACTACCTGAACTAGGGAACAAAATTAGTTTAAATTGTGTAGAGTATTTTAACCTAGGCATTTTCCAGAAGGAACGTACTGGCCACCTGTTGACGGGGCTAGCATGCCAAGCGAGCCGCCGCCGTCTGGACCCCGCGCTGCTGGCATCATTCCTCCAGCAAACACAGATGTCAGGCTTCCCGCTGGGACCGTGTGGCGTGGTTACCTTCAATAGGCCGCTTGTGGCCTCGGTGGGTATTTAAGATATAGCTTAGCTGATTAGGCTGTTAGCTTCCCGCGTGGTATCAACTCCACTGTTCTGATTATCGATAATAAATTATGAGAACATTTTAGGGTAAATATTTCTATCAAATGGTACCTGTGTCAAACGCTCTTTTTTATTTGTTGACAGTTCATTGCTGGCATCGCTACCTACTTAATCATCATAGTTCAATTCCAAAACGTCTCCGAGATGATATAACATACAATTAGTGTACCTTACATAGTATAAGTATATGTATTGTAAAAGTCATTTGTTCAATTGTATGTGTGACATAAAGTACAATTACTTAATGGTAGAATAGAATGAATCCAATTCTAGAATAAACGCCACTGATCGGCATTGTTCAATTTTGAAAGAAAAAAAAATAATACATTATATTAAAATTAAATACTTTTTCTTCTTTATTCTTCCTGAAGTGTTGCAATAAATATTTTCACTGATACATGTTCAATGTCAATTGGACGTAGTTAAACGAAAAGGCCTCAACCCACCGTGACTTGCACTCGAATAATTGCAGTGTGAAGTTCAAAGTGTATTTTAACTATGATACATTTATTTTACACAAATTTATGCTATGGAGAAAATTACAAAAAAAATATTCTCTTTATTTATTTATTTGTAACAATGATGATGTCTAGTAAGTTTCGTAAAATTTGAATTTGGAATTTTCTGGCTATACCAAAAGTCATAAATTTAAATGGGCGACCATATAACTATGAAAACAAATGTTTTCATTATTGTTACATGGTCATATCATAAATAAATGCTCTATATGTCAGATCTCACACTGTTTAGCACTCGGTACTTTTAATAACAGTTGCACTATACATACTTAAATGGTGAGAATGTACTTTAATAAATGAATAAATAAATTGCTGTTTTATCAATTAATAACTATCATCAATAGCATACCTACTCATCACTTACATATATAAGTAAACAAAGCAAATTGAACAGCAGCAGCTTTAAGGCCGGCAATGCACATGTGACATCCCTGAAGTTGCAAGCGTCTAAAGGCTACGGACGGTGAAGCTTAACATCATGCAGCATCGAGATGGTTCGTATATAGCTGTTTGTTGTGTCGCAAGAGATTTAAAAATAAATATAAATACTAAAGGAGAATCTTACACAAATCAATCTAGTCCCAAAGTAAGCTCATAAGAGTCATAAGGCTTGTATTATGGGTACTAAACGACGATATATTTAGTAGATATACAGATACTTAAATACATAGCAAACATGAGGCTATCCACAGCAGAACCAAGGTAACCGATATAGCCCTCCGAATCGCTAAACTTAAGTGGCAGTGGGCGGGGTGGTACATTTCACGTAGAACCGATGGCCGTTGGGGCGGAAAGGTTCTCGAGTGGCGACCACGTACCAGAAGGCGCGGCGTGGGTAGGCCCCCCACAAGCTGGACTGATGACCTGGTAAAGATCGCGGGAGTCCACTGGATGCGGATGGCACAGGACCGATCACGTTGGCACTCTTTGGGGGAGGCCTATGTCCAGCAGTGGACGTCTTTCGGCTGATATGATGACGATGATGATAGCAATTTATAGCAGTTTATGCTTATCGTGTGATAATTATAGTTATTATAAGTTAGTTTTGCCCTTACCGGGATTCGAACCCAGGACCTTAAGCTTCGTAGGCAGCGTCACTATATTTTTACACATGCATGTACTTTAACGCTCCTATAATCACAATCTACTTAGATAAATTTAATAAATTTATACACTACTGTTTTAAATACAATGCGCCCTTTATCATAAAAATGATTTTTCCTGCATCGTTAACGCGCGTCGTGACTGATTTCTGTTCCTGATGACATTAAATAAAATGAAGGGCTACTGTATGAAGTCAGAATAACCGATAACTTGGCGAGATTATAATTATCATCGATCTATAAATATATCTTCATGCTAATCAATATAATGTGATCTTCGTACGCAATGATTCATGTCTTGGCGTATACAGGATGTAACAAAAATGGGGTTGAACCCATTAATGACAGATTCGGTAGCGTACTGCAATTCCAAAAATATTTATTTTTATTTTTACTATTCTTATTATCTAGACACGCGGCAGCGTGTCAAGCCAAGTTCAAGCAAAGGAACTGGCTAGCCAGCGCCAAGTGTATCATTACACGAACCACTTGGTGCCACTTTTGACCCTTCTATAACTCAAAACCTCTTTAACGTAAACACATAAAACTACGTGTGTTTAATTATATCCGTAAGGACATCTAGAAGCCCAAATTTCATGAAGCTAGCTCAAACGGTTATAAAGATATGAAGGTCAAAAAGTCGTAAATTTTAGTACTGACTGACATATAGTACCTAAACCTAACCTACTTCCAGATGACCTAGAAGGATTAAATTTGGAATCCAGCTCAGTGATTGTGTGTAAGTGTAGGAAAAAATCAAAAAAAAAAAGTTAAAAAATAGGAGGGGTCCCCATACATTTTTTTTTTAATTGTAGCGTTGGAACCGTTACAAGCAGATATTTGAAACTATCCCAATATATGTATTATTATATTTGCTATACAACAAAAATATAAAAATAAAGTTAAGTCAAAAAATAAGTGGTGTCCCCATACAAAAAACTTGTAATACGCGCTAAACAACCGGCCAATAACGGTGTGTCGTCGGCGGCGCGCGGCACCACATAATTATACACAGAACAGAAGTAAATCTACATAAAAGCGCTCACGAGCAACACGGAAACGCAAGAAAAAACATTAAGTCTCAATATCTGCCTAGTTTTCTTCACAAAAAGTAATGATATCCCACCAAAAACATAAATGTAAAAAAGGAGAGCCAAGTTCAATACAAAAATTATGCTTGGCTGTGGGCTTCGCCGCAAAAAGAATGGAGATCTAAATGAGTGCCAAGTTATGCAAAATCCAAGCATGTATTTATAGGAACAAAATAACATTATGAACAAGTATTAAACTCTATTTCTTAGCTTTATTGGATACCTATAACAAATTGCTGTTATTTAAAAATGTGAGATCTTAAAGTAGGTTAGATTTGACTTGGCTCTCCTTTTTTATTACATTTATGTTTTTGGTGGGATAAACCCTTTAACCCTTCACCCTCGCGGGGAATGTTATCGTGCACAAGCAATGTCAACCAAAACAAAAACTGTAATGTAAAAAAAATGCATATTTGGAATTGCAATATGCTACCCAATCTGGCCTTAATGGGTTCACATCCCATTTTTGTTACAACCTGTAGGTGTCTTTTTATTTCGAATAAAGCGTCCCCAAGTTTTATTCCGCTATGTGACGTTTTTGTATGCATTTTGTATGGAAACCTAAAAATAATCTGGGAAATTGAAGATTTTTTTTTCAATATCCGAATCAATTTTACAGTGAACTTCCCACTTTAACAAGATTTAGTAAAATAGATAGAATTCAGACCATATAACGCCTGTATTCTAATTCATTAAGTACGACTTTTTCGAACAAAATATGAAAAAACCTCGCAAACACAAAACGAGTAGGTACCTAATTAGTTTTTTGGATATCCTTTCTGATTTTGGCACATATATCAATAATTTATGTCGCGATACACAAATGGGCTACACAGTGAAATTAAACAGTTGTTTATTAACCTGTGTTCAAACAAGTTAGGTATGTCAAAAAAACATTGCACTGCGATTGCGTCGCACACGATTTTTTAAGTAGGTAAACATATTTTTTTCATAGAATAGAATAGAATAGAAATGTTAATTTGCAAGTATACGTAATTACAAAGGTGTTACAATATTTTAAACATAGTTCCAGTATTCAGCCACAGCAGCATGCAAATGTTTAAGAAAACCATTAATTATATTCACCTACATAATATTTATTTGTCACAGTCTTGCTTCCATATATTCCTTTACAGAGTAAAAACAATGTTCTTGAAACCATTTTGATAGTTTAATTCCTCTTAAATGTTACACATGGTCCACTAACTTATATTTATTACAATGCACCTTTTCGATTAAATTTGTACGTTTTGTTTTCATAGTTTTTTTTTTCATATGGTCGATTATTACTGGTGTAGGTAGGTACTGATAACGGCCTCCGTAACCCAGTTGGTAGTGACTCTGCCTACGAAGCTGGAGGTCCCGGGTTCGAATCCCGGTCAGGGCATTTATTTGTGTGTTATCACGAATATTTGTTCCTGAGTTATGGATGTTATATATGTATATAAGTATCTATATGTATTTATCTATTATATATATCGTCACCTAGTACCCACAATACAAGCTTTATTGAGCTTACCGTGGGCCTAGGTTGATTTGTGTAAGATTTTCTCGCAATATTTATTTATTTATTTATTTATTATTTACTGATAATGTATATACGTAGCGGGGCAAGACACTTAGCTCAAACAAAAGTACCTACTCGTAATCAATTTAAATCTAAATATTATGCAAAGCGGATCCCTGAATAGAAAAAAAACCCACAACATATTTGAACAAGTTATCCAACGTCACTCCACACCAAGGGCTTAACGAGTAGGTAAGTTAGAACTTGTTAATTTTATTTCACTGTATTTTTTTAATCAAAAGACTGGGTGCGTTAAAAGTACTGTTTTTTTCTTGCATAGTCTGTTAGCCATATCGAATTACAAAATCGTTTAAATCTTATCAGAGCTAAACTGCTCGCCCTGTCGTAAATAAGTCACCGATTTATTTACTGTATAAAAATTATGTAAGAAATAAATAAAATAATACAACGCCAGAGGAGGCACACTTTGCCGACACTTATTTATTTGAGGATTCGTTTTGATGGATACAATGATAAATACAAAAATAGTGTGTATATTATACGATTAATAAATGAAGTTTAACAACACAGTATCTAAATAATATTTGTGTCTATTATAAATATCTTACTTTACACGTACTATTTATAGAATACCTTCATATAAGTATTTTTACAAGCTTTTATTTACTTTCACCTGTCTCGAAGTTTGTCATCAAATCTTGCAAATTAAATTTGATCCACTTTCCGGTAAACGATTGAGCTGAAATTTTGCATACATGTGTAAAACGCGTGACAATGCAATATTATGATGACATGGTGCTGATCTGATGATGTGGTGCTGGAAGGTGGCCGTAGGAAATTCTCAATGAAACGAAACGATACAACCTCATCGAGTTTAGGCTAGGTAGTTAGAATCATCTCAAATATCTCAATGAGTAGTTGATGACGGTATACATAAAAGTACAGTCGGCAATAAAAGGTTGTACCAAAAATGAATTTTTTGACAGAAACTTATTTTAAGTATTTAATTTGACATTGACTATCGGTTGATCAATGTTGTATGGTCGATGTATCGATTTCGTAACACCCTTAAGACGTTATGATTGAGATTATTTGAACGTGGCCAACTCTTTATAAGACTGCTATTGGAATTGGAATCTTATACCTAGGCTGGTGGAGTTGCTTTTTAAATGGACTACTTTGATGGAACTTGGCCAACTCAAATAATCTCAAGTGTACGTTTGACCTTAGTTAGTTAGACCTTAGTTGAGAAAACTGATGCGAAGATGGAACTGTACTTTGGTTATTTTTTATTCGATTTACACCAAGGTGATTTATATCCGGAAACATACTCAAAGTACACGTGTAATTGTTACATCAATATAATAATAATTATCGAGATCATCTCGCTGTTATACGCACATGCCATAATACTTATATTTGTGGAACTACGAGCCAGAGTGATACAAATCCTCATTAATGTTTACGCCATTTTCGGATACAAATTACTTGACTTGAGATTATTTGAGTTGGTTGAATTGCATCAAAATAGTCCATTCAAAAAGCAACTGTACCACCTTAGGTATAAGATTCCAATTCCAATAAAAGTTTTATAACGAGTCGGTACAATTAGTAGGTATCATGTTTGTTTAAAAAATTAAATGGATTTAAGTCACTTTGGTGTTGAGCTACATATTAGGTACAAGCAACACGGAAGAAATTAAGGAGCATTACCACCAAAATTAATCATTTCAAAGCTTATAGTGAAATCGACAAACAGCTGTTGCGATCCATTCATCTTACGTGTAACCTTGATTGCGGTGATAATTGCAGAATAAACACTAAACACTCAGCACTGACCTTTGTCAATTAGTTAGAGGTATAACACTTTTATGGAGGCGTTGAGAGCATAATTGACAGAAATTTGAACATATTGACAACCCAATGACCATTTCTGACCCATCTACCGTAAAGAGGGTTATGTTTTTCGGCTGCATTGTATAAGTACTTATGTATATGTCTTTTTTTACCCCAATGGTTCGCCGGTAGAGAATGCCATGTGGCATTAAGCTCACCATTTGTACATTTTTGTATATTGTGCATTGAAGTTTAAATAAATAAATATATTTGGCCAAGAATAATTTTATTTCATGGGTTACAGTAAAACCGCTTAATACATTGTGACATTATGAGGTGTTGTCAGATTTATCTTATTTGTAGGAGTGTTATTATAATATTGTTTTAAAAGCAGTTAGGTTTAAATAAAAAAAAACTTGTTATACAGGATGGCACTTTACTATGATCTTTGCTGAAAGTATGGTGTTATCCAATTAATTTTCAATTAATTTATTATCATTATAAAGCTAGGTTAAGTAAAAAGACATTAAATATGAAACGTTTTATTATAGGTGACAACCCTGCCGCTATAAAGTTACTATTTACATTTGCACATGACACACGACACGTCAATCAACTTGCTAGGGTTGAAACAGGCAGATTTTTGAACATAGTTTATTGGGAAAAAATAAAGCTTTCGTAAAAACTCTTCATTCTGTTCCACGCTGTATAATAATTAAAAGTAGTTTCTGCTAAGTAAACTATACGTAACGTAACTCTCGTAGTAACACTAAACAATATATGGCAAAGTTTAATTTGCCTAAGGTCTTAGGGTGAACAATTCCCCGTGTTCGTAAAAACTCTTCATTCTGTGCCACGCTGTATAATACTTAAAAGTAGTTTCTGCAAAGTAAACTATACGTAACGTAACTCTCGTAGTAACACTAAACAATATATGGCAAAGTTTAATTTGCCTAATGTCTTTGCCGGTTAGCAAACATATGACAGCATCATAAAGGTGGAAGTATTCACCTTCCAGCAGGGAAAATATTGGAGTCCAGAGGTATGAGCAAAAATACATTCCGCTGTGCCCTTCCTACAGTAGCCCAACTGGGGAAGTACCTCCTCCTTTATGAAGACTGCAGCCGCAATAACGCTACAATACTACTTACTCTGTAGGTAGGTATGTGGTGTTGTGAACTCTCGAGCTGCCGAGTAGTGTTACGAACCTATTGAAAATATACCCGTCTATCGGCTACTTAAAGGTTATCCATATTAAAAACAGGAAACTTCCAATTAATTAATCAAATATTTATAGAGTACCTATACATTAAATTATATTGAACTTCACGAACATCGAGCAGAATGCACTTTGTGTTTTATGATATTTATGATCCAATCAAGCCAAGCGTATAATTACCTATTTATGACCAAAATATTACTTGTAATAAATGAATAAAAGTTACTTTGTAATTACTTATTCAAAAGCGTAAATAATCCTACTAATATTTTCAATGTGAAAATTCGGATGTTTTTTATTCATTCATGGATAACGACTAAACGGATTAAGAAGAAAGTACCTACATACAGTCTATGGTACATAATAGAGTCTGACTAATAAATGCTGAAATTGCTGAACCTACTAGATTCAATCACGCGGCAACACTAAACGTCATACGCATACATGTTGACCAAAAGTGTTGCCGCGTGATTGAATCTAGTGGGGTCAGCTTTCATTAGATAGACTCTAGTCTGTGGTACCTTTTAATGCCAAATGTCAACCTCTAATGGGGTAAAATCGAAGTTGAATGTTGATGACAAGACTTCACGCGGGCGAAACCTAGATTTTAAGACAGCAGTTTCCTCCGTAATAAATATTACTCACTTGCTTCATATTCATTAAAGTCAAGCCTGGATGTCTAGCCGATTGTTTATGGGATGCTTGTGAATAATTTTCATGCGCTATACTATATTTGCACAAGGATGAGACAGATAGTAACTAAAGGTAATTCCTTCAAAGATTAAATATATTATAGACTTTTGCACAGACACGTCATAAAATATTAACTATAATTACCTACGCAATTGAACTTTGCGAGCTATTAAATATTACCAATTCCCCGAATCGAATACCTATATAACTAGAGTCATTTTCCGTTGTGTTAATAAGATATATGATCAACATAATACAAACATTCGTACTATAATCATTAGAGAATCATTGAAGCGGCCTTTAGCTATGTCAAAATTTTAGTACCTACAATAGTATAGTCAACAGCAAAAGTAGGTTATCATTTTTTCACCTTATCGCAATGGAATAAGGTACAAAAGTGATAACTTACTTTTGCTCTTGACTGTACGACTAGTTAGATTGTAACAAAAGACGAACAACTGATAGTAAAAGTCGGTAGATTAAAAATAATCGACCAAGTGCGAGTCGGAATTCGGCAAATAGTGTTCCGTACTAACAGGTATTTTGCATGATTAACACTTTACGTAACTGTATAGGTGCTTTACTTTACTTGAAATTTACAAATTTTAATTAGTTATTTCATTGCAATTGTTTGACTTATAGAACATAGTTCCACGAAAATGATCATCACTTTAGCCTAGTTGCTAGGGAAATGCCTTAACGCATAGTTAAAGTCTAGTCCGCCATATACTCGTCCTGTCCGGAGAGGCACTAAACTTGACTACTGTCAGTAAAATTATTAAAAAAAAACTTTTGTTCCTCACTCGTCTCATATTTCAATATATTTTTCAGAAATATCCAACATATCATGCTAGTCTGGTCTTATCCACAATAGTTCGAGAAGTACGTCTGTTCGCCGGCAGGTGTTTGATCTGTGCGGGACTATTAATAAATTACGTGTTGGAAAGAATCGGCACAGTCTCGTGCCATATCTTGCGCAACAGGCCGCGACGGCCTCCTATCGTGCGCTTGGGCATCTCCGCGCCCTCTCCATACAACACACGCGAGGTACGTATCCGGTAAATAATGTGTTTTAATAACTTTAGTGATATTGGTAACATGTACCCTCGTTCATATAAAAAAAAACCTTTTCGTAGGTACTAAATCTAAAGTGTAGCCACAATTTTTCTTATAATAAAAATAAATAACTAACAAAAAAGCTAGGTAAGTAAGATATTACTTACTAACAACGGGCACTTTTTATTGTAGTATATATGTAAATATTTTATAATTCATTCTTTTATTTGCTCTAATTTCGGCAGCGAGTGAATACATTAATAGAATTTAGATAAAAACATTTTAAATTATCGATGAAGCTTATTCAAACATCCGTTAAGCATTATTTAAGTTGTCAAATAGCCTTATTTCCATGACTGATGATAAGCTAAGTGAGTGCCCCCAGTAAGTTTGGACTTGTAATTTTTATAGATGGTGTGGCTCTACATTAGTTACATGCAAAATTTCAGCTGCCCAACTTTATAGTTTCTTGTAAAAAAATATACGAAATATGGTATTTTTTTTTCTAGTCAGCCAATTTCGGCGTGCGTCACGTATATTGTGCATTTACTAAAGACAATTATATAAACATGAAATAAAATACAATTTAAATTTTTAGTTTTTTTTTAAGTTCTTTCACGTCAGCGATACCTCCAATTTTTTCACCAACGCTCGAGTCTATAATACCTAAGCTACAATATAAATATATTTATTTATATATTTATGTATTATTACTTTTAAAAAAATATATTTCATGCCATGTAATTGTCTTTATAGTAAATGCACAATATACCTATGTGACGAATGTCGAAATAGGCTGGTAAGAAAAAACAACGAAAGATCATGTATCGTTTTTTTTCAAGACCCTACAAAGTTTTGGCGGTTGATATTTTGCATATTTGTTAAGTACTAGTGTAGAGCCACACCACCCATAAAAATTAGAAGTTCAAACTCGCTGGGGGAAGAATCATTTAGCATATCCTCATCCTTACGTACTTGTGCACTTTAAACTTTTATTCAGTGAGAGGAATATGCATTAGTATCTAAAGTTTTACATAATGATAGTTAACTGCACTATTTACTTATGTACCTTTACTGGAAAAAATGTAATACCTATCTAAACCTTCAGAGCAGGTACATAATTACATATGCAGGACATCTAACTAAAGTCTGTTTTACCTACACACTCTAATTTGCTGCGTGGATCGGAACCGGTTTTTTCAAAAGTCCCGAAGTAGTCTAATATTTTGAATTATTTTAGGCTCGTAATGTAGGACTTTATCATGTATTTAGGTAACATTTTCGTAATATTAGACAGCCTGATCAAAAATGATATTATAAACCAAAGAACGAAATTGAAAGAAATAAAACCCGTATTTTTGTATGGTGAAAATACCGGTATCAGATCCCTGATTTGCTGTATCTATCTGTTCTGATTTTTGAATTGATATTACAATATAATACAATAATGAAATCTATAATCAATAAATTTATAATCTTTTCCCATCTACTCAATCATTAGTCGCATCTGATTTTCTGTATGTTTGTGGAAAACCCATATATAAACTATAACTTAACTCATTAAGATGCAATTTGCACTAACACGTAGCTTATATTAGGTGGTGGTTAAAGCACATGTATATTTGTGGGTACACGAAGGTAGATATGTGCATTCATAACAATACGAACCAGGAGATACAATACAATATAATATATATAATATATATAGCTATCCACGCCGTGACCGGCGATGGCGATCCTAGCTAGTTACGGGCGTGAGCCCTGATATGGCTTGCGAAGCCGAACTTAGTCTTGAACACTCGGTCGCAGGAAGCACAGTAAAGCTGACCAGAGGTATTGTATGTGTAATTATAGTTGGGCTTAGGACGCGATTTTCGTGCCTGACGTCTCTCATCAAGTACAATACAATAATGCGGTCATGAATGCTAAAATTTAAATTGTGCACCGCTGAAAACAACAACATAATATAATAACACTAGCTTTTGCCCGTTAATTCGTTCGCGTTGACTTTGTTTTGTTGGACTTTTACTGGGATATAAAATATTCTATATGTGAATCCAGATTATGCTCTATTTATATGTATACTCCGAATTGCTAAACTTAAGTGGCAGTGGGCGGGGCACATTGCACGTAGAACCGATGGCCGTTGGGGCAAAAAGGTTCTCGAGTGGCGACCACGTACCGGAAGGCGCGGCGTGGGTAGGCCCCCCACAAGGTGGACTGATGACCTGGTAAAGGTCGCGGGAGTCCGCTGGATGCGGGTGGCGCAGGACCGGTCAATATGGAACTCTCTGGGGGAGGCCTATGTCCAGCAGTGGACGTCTTTCGGCTGATATGATGATGATGATATGTATACTCAAATTTTAATCCGTACAGCCGTTTTTGCGTAATTTAGTAACAAACAACTACACTTTCGCATTTATAATAGTACAGTCAAGGGAAACAATATGTATACACACAAAGTTTCAAAAATATGTAAGTATGTTTTAATTTATGTTACTTATGAATAATAATTAGACTGATAATCAGCTATACTGGCTCAGGCCAAAATTACTAAAATAAATAAATACGACACGAATTTTCATTGAAAGAATAGGTGACATTATATAAAATATCTTACAACGGCACTAAACGAACCGTGCGGCTGATTGCATATTGTCGATATTGCTTAATTATTAGTTTCGTTTTTAATACATGTATCAATCCTTTGATTAATTTAGATTATATATTAACAATTTAGATAGATGACTATAAATGGATTAAATAACGGAACTGTAAACTATTAATAGGTACAATCGTTTTCTATAACTGGGTAAACTGCCTATCAATTCAATTTAACCATACTACTCCTTTTTTTTTGACGATGTGAAAATGCTTTACGCATACCTCCGACCCGGGGAAGGCCCATTTGGGGGTTATGTGGGACTCTCTCCTTCCACCGCCATCCGAGGAGCATACCCACTAAAAACACACCGGCGTCACCCCGCATTACCGTTAAAGGGGGCGCCATGGGATCGCGAACATTCCACCACGACGCCCCCCGAACCATACTACTCCTAAGAGTCCTAAGTCGGTCTTTCACTTCTAAAGATTCTGACCCTGTCGCCTAAAAGACACCGCAAATTTTTCAAAAATCGTATGTAATGTTTTTGAATCTGTACTTTTCTTAGACCCATGAGCATACATGTTTGTCGTCCTAGAAAACATGATGATGATGATGTCCTCCCAGACGTATCCGTCGACGGCGACATCCTGACAAATCGACTCTTTGCGTAGTTATTATTTGCGTGCATGGGCGCGAGAGTGACTCGCAAATCCAAACTTGGTTTTGAAGCTCCGGCGACATGTAAAACAATAAAGGTCTCCACTTGAATTGTAAGTGTAATGGTAGGAGGGCTTGGGCCGAGTTTTACGAATCTGGCGTTTGGCGTCAAGATCTTCGAGACGGGTACGTTCAAAGTTACTGAGCCCGGTGTTGACAGCAGTTCGCCAGTCCGATCTCCGAGTAGCAAGCTCCTCCCACGACTCACAGGATATGCCGGTTGCGGACAGATGGCGCTTCAGGACATCCCTGTACCGCAGGTATTGCCCGCCAACTTTGCGTTTGCCCGAGGCAAGTTCAGAGTAAAAGACTGCTTTAGGCAGTCTTGATGATGGCATAGAAAACATATGTACATACGAGTGCAATGATATTGAATTTTACATTATTATACCTATACACAATGGAATGAATAATAACATATCTATCAAAAATTCAATCACTTTCACGGACCAGTTTTTGAAAAAATACTGTTAATCACGGTTATTTGCTAAAAATGCATTTGTGTTATAATTTTGAAAAAACCACTGCTTCGATTTTTAACTTGTCTATGGCAAAAAAGTGGTTAAATTATGTATCTGAATTTTAATTGGGTACCGAATCGAACAAACATTTATTGCACGAGTAGCAGCATAAAACGTATTTTAAAAAATGTTAACGATTTTTATAACATAGTATTTTTTCATTCGAATCTGACCACTTTTATTTTTTTCCATACATTTTACTATGGAGTTCAATAAAATTCTGGATCAATTTTCTCAAAAAATATTATAGGTACATAGAATTTTTTTGCCCCTTCACTGTTTTATTGTTTTTTAATATACACTTATATACGCAAAAAAAATTATACCAGGCGTGCGATGTCTTTACATCTTTTGTAACTAACTTAAGGTTACAGTGTTTTGTGAAATTGAGCCTTTCGGACCCAAATCCATATAATGCACAATATGTACATTCACAGTTGAGTCAATTTGTATCAAAAACATTGAAAAACATCACACTAATTTAAACTCTAACACTTAAAGCCTAGTGACTTGTTTCGCCTAAATACTGTAATTATTAATTAATTAAATACAGTGTTTTGCGAACTGGTGTTAATATTTAGAATTTCCCTATATACTTAGTAGAGGATACAAATATAAGCAAGACCTAAAAAAATCTCAAAATTGTTGCCTAAGAAATTCCTGTTTGCACAAGACTGAAATAATTTTGCTACCGGGAGGCACATACTACTATTCAAATCATATATGAGGAAAAGTTAAATGAAAAAGGGAAAATCATCAATTCATCATATACCCTCATTTGTTTATAACATTGACTCTTTTCTGAATAGAGGTGTAAAAAAGCATTTTTCTGCTATTTACAAAAATTACACATGTTTGAATGGGAACTTCTACAGTAACATTTGATGATAAAAAAGAAAGTTCATTCACCCTTAACAGTAAAAGCGTTAATTCTCTAAAATAACTTCAACGAAAATAAATTTCGCCATGGCGTGCTCAAAGATAATTTACGAGTAAATGGCACATTATAATATAAAAGGTTAACGGAAACCTGCTAAGCCCCGAATGCGAGGAATATGTTTGTTAGTCGATATCAATATGGTTTACTGGTTAGTAACCACCTAATACATAATAGCACCTGCTATTCCGGTTTTTTATAATTTTGAGTCTATCACTGCACGTTCCGAGACACACGTGAAAGACTCAACGGACACCCACTTAGTAGAGATTTTTGAATCATATCTTTAAGTTTTGCTTTTAGTCTCTGCACATATTTTATCATTATGTAAATAAATACGAGGCATACATATGAATAGATTTAATTAATATCTTATAGCTAAACAGTTTATATTATTTTTATTACTGCAAGTTGAATTTATTGCCAATAGAACACCTACGTTAAACAAATATACATATAGACGCGTTATTTTAAATAAAAGTCGTTGTATCACTAAATTGAATATAGTTCGTAATATTAAGCACGTATATTAATACAACGGTATAAGTTACTGACAATCTAATTTTTAGATTTAGCCTAGTACTGCCGTGCTATGACAAAACATTGTGACTTTAAAATAATAATTTTGCAGAATACACTTGAATCCCTTGTTACGCTCAAGATTCTACTTTAGAGCCCCTCGCTACGCTCGGAATTCTATTGTAAGATCTTTCGTTTCACAGGATTCAATATACCTCCCTTATAAATCTTAGAGCATATATAACTGGAGTAGCCTTTTAGTAACTTACCCTTCTGTAGAAAACCTTGCTCAATGTGCAAAAAATCATACAAAGACAATTTCACAATCGATCACAAAATCGCCTCGCAAGAGAACACTGATCATAAAAACGCCCGCATGTAAACAGTAAGCACTTGATATTATAAACGTTCAACCACTTCAAGCTTTCTATATATAATTGAGTTTCAATATCCTGCGCCACCCGCATCCAGTGGACTCCCGCAACCTTTACCAGGTCATCAGTCCACCGTGCATCGTCGTCAATTTAACAACAATTAAACTGACAGTCAAACCTGATTATACATATCATAATACGAAAACAAATAGTACTAAGAATCACAATGAACTTTAAATGTTCAGTAAACACGGAGCATAAAATTAAAAACCAAAATGTTCATGAACGAAATTCGTGAAGACATTACCTACTTCGAAAATCAAGTTTAATTACTACTAAACCTGAGTTTATGGACAACTAGCTGACTCCATGAACTCGCATTGCCAAACAAAATGTATGAGATTTTTTTTTTCACATTTAGCGAAGACAAAAATCTAACAAATTAAACAACAGAAAAATCGGTCTAGCCGTTCTTGAGTTATAATAAATGGTAGAACTAAATCCAACTTTGTTACCTTGATTGCAAGATATAGGTATTTTGTACCACCTAAAAAAATATTAAGATTTCTGAAAATGTGAGCGTTCGACAAGACTTGCGTTAGGACACCTGTTAGGAATTTCGTGCATTAGCTAACGTGAGAGTAATAAATACGTAATGGTTGATGTAGGCATTCCGTACGTAGTAATTTTTTCATTCACAATTATGCTACAGACAAGAAAATTCTATTTCACGGGCTACAGTCCAAAGGGCTTGATGGATTTTGACATAATTATGATGTGTCGTTGGATTCCTCATAATCGTGGGAGTTGGTTTTTTGAAAAATCTTTTGATTTCACTTAATGTTTGTGTTATGGATATTACAACACCCGTTTGCGCCTTAAATAACTTTTTTCTAACTGTGACATCAGCATTTAATATAATTAGGTGATGCGTAGATAATACGGAACATCTCTATTAATATTTTTTTATTACTAAAACATAAGTAAATATTCATTTGATTAGGTATTATAAATTACTTCATATCAACGCCTAATAAAGTGTGGCTCACCATAAAAGTAGATTCGGTAACAAGATTACATTTGAATACAATTTTTAATTCAACTTATTGAATTTTCAATCAATATAATGGTTTATATTATGATAATACATCATTAAAAATATCGTGTTTTACAAGGCCTCGAAGGTGTAAAACCTTTAGAAATACGTCAACAAAACGTGACAAATTGTGATACAGCATACAATATAATATAATACATTGTGAGCTGAACTGCACAGTTATGTTATATTCATTTAAAAACACTTTGTTATTTGCAAAACTTATTTAACATTTGCCTTGAACCTCGTTCTAACAAGACAAGAAGTGTTTATTGCAAGAATACTTAAAGCGAACTCTTCAAAGCGAAATCAAATTTAAGGTGGCAATCTCAAAGGTCAAACCGAGTCTTTATATTAATGAAATTATAAAACAAATGGGAATATAAGATGACTGGATAGCGGGCAATAGAGAGGGTATGGAAGAAAACATAGTGATCATTATTTATACGCTAATGTAACCATTTCATTATTGATATAATTTTGAACATGATCTAATAATGAACAACAATGATGTAACATGAACTAATGTAGTTTTAGTTTTATTTTTAACTTTCTTTGTAAAAACATTGTATGAAAGAGCAAATACCTCCTAACACAAGTTTCTAACTTAAAAGGAGGATTCGACACCTTCTCTGTAAACATAGGTAAGTTAAATATTTTTTTTTTTTGAATTTTGAATAATAATCTAATATTTTCAATTGAATTAAATTCGTTTATTAATAAAATATAAATTTTACAGGTCATATAATATATATATAATTATTTTTTTATACAAGAGTTATCTGGGATTTGGTTGTAGACCTAAAGGCCGATCCAGTGAAAGCACTTCCTCGATTTCGCTAGGCGTGTAGTGTAGGTGGTGGTCGGAGCTTGCTTTTCGCTATGCCTAAGGTGCTGATCGACGAAACTACTTTAAACAAATACAAATGTGATGTCACGAAATATTAAATGCAATAAATAAATAGCTGGAGATAATATTACAAATTCCACTTAAACCCAACTAAACAAGCCTATGGGCAGGTTACTTTAAAAAACACCCATAAAAACACGGAATAAATTCATAACTGAACACCCAAGACTCCCGAGCAAGTAACTGAACGACCGGCAAATAACAAGTAGGTAATTACATTTCGTCCAAAATAATGTAGTCGACGTGAAAGTGATGTTTACACTTTTGCACCTTATTCCTTTGTACGAGTAATACGGCGAAAAATATAAACATCAGCTTTGACTTCGACTGTACATAGTTCCGTAGTTTCTAAAGTGTTTAATTTTTTTAGAATTTAGAAGGTTGGAAGGTCAGATGGCAGTCGCTTTCGTAAAACTAGTGCCTATGCTAAATCTTGGGATTAGGTGTCAAAGCGGACCCCGGGCTCTTTTCGGGCACAACCGTCAATAACGCTAGGAGGATGATGACGATATATCGCGAATCTGGTAGGTAAAGTGAGAATGTAAAAAAAACATAAGTGTGTATACATTCATCATCTAATTCAAAACTTTACATTAAATAGAACAACAGAGTCAAAAAAATTGTAATAGTAAGAAATCCTAAAGTATATTAGCTTAAACACTTGATTCAATGCCAATTACTTACGCATTCGTAAAATTTTGTAAACCGTCGTTTTACCGAATCGTATCTGAGTAAAGTCAATATCCGGGTGGGCGTCCATAACTTTGGACATGTCAATAAAGTCAATAAATCTAATAGCTTAAATTGATTTGAAGTACTTAACGCAAAGTCAAACATATTGCATTAATATAATTATTTACATATATTCTACCTGCTTAGATCAGCCATTTGCCATTTACCGTCTCCTCCATGACTTAGAGCTACCTATTTTTTTTTTATAAATGCAACATTAACCTGATTTTCATATTTGAAACGTATTTTTTTCTACTTGTGACACTTATTTACATAACATGCTTGAATTTTCACACAATATTTTAGTAGATTAAGAGTCATCAGGTCCTTGTACAAATTTGCGATGAACTTATATTATGTTCAATGTCATAATCATTTTAACTATACACATTTGTGATACTACCTCAGCAGTCACGATCTAATTGTCATACTGTAACAATAATTAACTGAAGATTACTATGTACTAAAGAGATTGGATACAATGTGTACTGTAGTGAAAATAAAATAAAAATTCACATACAACAACTCGTAGAATTTATTTAATATAAAACCAAACGCACTAGGAAAATTCACTGTTAATTCACACACAATTATAAAATTTAACCGTTACACAACCGAAAGAGTTTTACAGGCCGTAAAAGCTACGCGGCGAGGCGGACTCACGGTCAGTACTGGAATATCTGAACTAGATTTTTAAGGAGTGCAACAGCGGTGTCGCAATCAGTTTGCCGGACCTTTCGTTCTTAAATTTACGTTGAAAAGAACACCTTTGATAGGAGGGGTGATAAAAGATCAGGGTGGCAGATGGAAATGGGATATGAGCGCATGTATGATGATTGAAGGGAAATGGATGAACGCCAAAACAAGAGGTCAAATGATTTAAACGTTGGCGTAATAACTGCCTTTAAGAATTTTGGGAATTATAATGTGTAAGGGCGACACGGTCCCCATCAAAGGTTGAATTTAGTGAAGGGAAAAGACAACCTCAGCAATGTTCGGCAACATGTACAAACAAAACTAAGTTAAAAATCTAGTTTTTCCCTTTTTAACTAGATGATTAGATCACCAGTCGCTCCGCTCAGCGCGCGCGTCTTCGAGGCCCGTTCCACGATGTGATGACTCCTTCAGTAGTACCAGTAACCGCTCAATTAGGAGCAGGTAATGCCGTGGTTGGTAGGTCTCCGTACACGCACATCCAGCAGTGGAGGACGTCGATGCAAACACTTGCGTCGAACTATTGCTCGCACTCCGAACCCGAAAGCTAGGAACAAAATTATGTCATAAGAACTACGTTACCACAACTACTTACGTCTGTGAACCAACGTGAGACAA
The DNA here is from genome assembly GCA_932294315.1 of Epinotia nisella. NCBI lineage: Eukaryota > Metazoa > Arthropoda > Insecta > Lepidoptera > Tortricidae > Epinotia > Epinotia nisella. Next base: position 18,293,318 of record OW028681.1, read on the forward strand.
AAACAATTAAACAAGGCTTACCCAGATCGCTTTCCACGACTGGCCTCAGAGTAGAACAACCAAAGACGTGTCCAAAAGGAATTTCTTGCTAGGAACTGGGAAGTGGACTGTACTCCCCGCCAACTTTCAGAAAATCCGCCGAAGCGACAGACTAGCACTTTTAAATTAACAAAAACTGAGCTTAGAAGCCCCAATTAAAATATATCAAAGAAATGAACTGAAATCCCACAAAAAAAGATTTACAATGGAACAGCATACTGAGAGCTGTTTTCAGTACCGCTTCACAAGAATCAATGATTTTTTTCTTTTCAAAACTGTGGCTCTCCGAAATCCGAATCTAGAATAATTCATATTTTAAATTTCAAATAGTCTTTATAAAAACCAACCAGTACACAACTGCCCATACAAAACAACTAGAAGGTTATATAACATCAACACGTGAATAAATGTACGACGCCACCTACAGGGGAAACCAAAGAGTTCTAGCTGCAACACCTGCATCAAAGCAACACAAAACACAAGCGACCACGAACCCTGAAGGAAAAAGTTCATGTAAAATGCGTTAGATGTCGTGGTAATAAACCAACTGCCAAAATTCGTTAAAATAGAAATGAACAAATATTAAAAAGGAGTCGTTAAGCGACGTCTGCGAGTTCACGCTGCAGTACCTATTACGGCTACCATTGAACTGGATAATCAATTTTAAAACTATTTCAATTTGGTGGTTCAAGGTGACTTCCTCATTACATGCTTTATATTAACTTGACCTGTTCGTTTGTAAGTATTTAAGTAGTCCGTCAAAATTTGCAACTCCATTTTGAAACAGATATCTTTAACTGATTGAGCTTGAATTTTGTGTAATGTTATAGTTAGGATGACAATTTAATATCATGGTACCATCGAGCTGATCTGATGATGGAGACAGAAGGTGGCCATGAGAATTGAGTACTTAACCGACGTAACCCCGTTGAGTTTGGGCTCGTTAGAATCGTCTCAATGATGACGACGATAATGATGAGTTGATGACGGTATACAGAAAAGCACAGTCGGCAATAAAAGCTTGACAGAAACTTATTTCTATTTACATTTATAAATTCTGTAGGTTTTTTTTTATAATGCGTGAAGAACTACAACGTTTCAATCAATATAAAATGTATGTTTCCCAGATGTTTCAACTAAAGAGGCTGTTAGTCCTGGCGACGTTCGTGACCTGTTGTCTGGAGGCACATGGCGCCGACAAGTACACGGATGAGAAAAGGCCGTATGAGTTTGGTTTTACCATCGACGGGGAACAGCACAGGCACGAGAAGAAAGGTATTGAAATAGACATTCAGAAAAAAAAGAAGCGGGTTGTGTCGGAGATACAACCGTTAATTAAGTTTAAGTGGATACTTCTTTGTTGGCTATGGAACCCAAATAAAAAAAACCGGCCAAGTGCGAGTCTCACTGGTATAACTAATCGGTATAATAATAACTCTCCCTGTCCTAAATTGTATCCCATGGATTTGCGATTGATTTCAATCTTAAGGGAAAATCTACTTAGATAAGCATTTTCAATGAATTGTTAAATTCAAAGTGCTTTGATTATTTAAAGGAATCTGCTATTATGGTGTACCCGTAAAATATATATCTGAATTCATTCACTAAAATCTGTATAAGTACAGATAAATCGGTATATATGGCAACATTGACTGACGTAGCTCATTTGACTCGCGATACATTTCAGCATTATTTTCATGACCATAAACTAAATAACATTTTGTGATTAACAACTAATGGCAAATAAAGAAGGATTAAAACATGTAACAAACAATTATTTGAAATCAGATTAGGCTTCTCTAAAAATAGTTCTTCCGGAAGTCACGTGATACATTTTGAACAGTATACAAGAACACGAGCAAAGAAGTATCCACTGCAAAAAACATACATAGACCCTGAAACATTACACTCCTTTTCGTTGGGCAGCCGTATTCAAATATAGGCTGACTCAACGCTCTGCTTTATTATATAGCAGCTAAGAGAGATATTGTACGAGTATAGCGGAATGCCATCGCGCTTTTATTGGAGTACTTAGCTCAACCGGTGAAGTATCTCTATCTTAGAAGGTTGCGACTAGGTGTGTACTGGTGTCGGGGGGCGTCGTGGTGACATGCTCGCAATCCCATGGCGCTCCCATTAACGGCAGAGACGGAAACGCCGGAGTGGTTTTAGTGGGTAGAATCCCTCCCCCTTCTCTTTAAATATGTAGAGTTGGCTGGAGGGTGAGAGTCCCACATACCCCCCTATATAGCTTCCCCAGGCTGGGGGGATGCGTAAGTGCATTTCCACTCCGTCAACAAAATAAAGGTGTGTACTGGTGTGTTCCTCTTCCTGGTAGCAAGTAAGGTCACCAGAACTGCCGAGGATCCGCTGTGTGGAGAGTGAGGGGCCTTCATTTGTCTCTAGATGTTGGCAACATAAATACTCAAAGCAACAAAGAGTCGGCAACGTTACCAGGCCAGAGCATATAGAAGCACCCCCAATAAGATTTTTTTTAAATTAAATTGATATTTATTTATTTAAGACTATAGTATGAACTCATAACACAGTTAAAATCATTTATTATTAAAGATGTCAAGATTTTGTACACAATTTATACTTTACGGTTAAATTTGGCGAAGCTCTCATAGCTTAATATCAATTTTTTTTTTAATTCTCTTAGATTATTTATAAATTGTCAATTCTCAAACATTTTTTTTTATAGTTTTAGGTTAATAACAAAATCATATTTTGCACATATTATAAGATTTAGTGTTAAGGGCAACTGTTCAATAACATTGTAGAGTTAGAATCCTATCCTATCCCACTAATATTATAAACGTGAAAGTGTGGATGGATGGATGGATGGATGAATGTACGTTCCACTTAATCTCAAAAACTACTGGACGAATTTATATGAAACTTTTCAGTTATGTACCTTATATATCAGAATAGGACATAGGCTATAATTTATGTCAAATTTCATCCCTGTTAGGGACGAAAAAGGGGATGAAACTTTGTATGGAGAAAATGTTTGGAAAAACTAAAATCCGACTCGCAGTTGAACAAATTCTATTTGATATTATTTAATAGGCTATACATTGGTATCATCCCTTTTAGGAGTTCTACGCGGACGAAATCGTGGGCAGAAGCTAGTAATATATAATCGGAATTACTAATTTATTTAAAGTAATTCTCACCTTCATAAGGACATTAAACGGTCTATGCGAGAAATTCTCAATTTATTACGTTAATCGAAAGATTTCTGCGTTAGATTTAAGATAATGGTGAAAACAAGATATTTTCACACCAATCCACATCCAACCACACAATCTTATATCCTGATGAGGCAACGGTATTCTAACAAAATAACCAGTTGGCCATAAGTTAAGATTTAATTTAGTCGTCAGATCATTCACCTGATGAAGAAAACAATTACATTTATATGAGACCAGAGGACGCCAGAGAGGGGCTCCATTCTGATACGTTTTATTAATTAAAGCATTAAGGTTATATTGGAATCGTATTGGTTGATGTGATCGCGCTCTTGCACATTTTTTACTTAAATTTTGGATTATGAAACTATGACACTTGTGCAGTAAGCTGCAAAAAAACGAGACCCCACTGGATAATAGTATATTGTTTAACGAGCGGCGTGAGTTGAATACTGCGAACAAGAGTCTATCAGAAGCCCGACGCCGAAGGTGGAGGGCTTTTTATGACTCGAGTTTGTAATATTCTTACGCCCGCGGAAATAAATAACTACAATACACAGAAATATCTAAGTTTTATACAACCGCACCAATCAAAAATTTACGAAATTGACAACTTCACTTCCAGATCAGTGCTAGTGGAGCGCGCAGCTTCATTCAACCAATTTCAGAGCAGTATTTTTGAGACGCGTGGCCAATTCGTTTTTTTTTTACCAATCACAGGGTAATCTGGATTCGTAGCATGGTTGGCCTTATCACGCGACAAGTGACAAGATAAGAGCGTCGTCTCGTTCTATCGAACGGTGTCAGCCAGTGACGCACGCTCTATCCTATCACCTATCGCGTGACAAGGCCAACCATGCTACGGGGCCAGATTTTCTTGAGTCAATCAGATATCACACAAATACAAACTCGCCATAACTCCCACGGGACCATTATTATTATTACCATGATTACATCATAAACAATGTATATGGGAGATTATATAAACGTTTTGATTTATCTAATGTCAACAATAACATAAGTTCATGACTGTCAAAAATGAAATTTTGATTACATGGGATCACTGCCGAATGTAATTTTACTATGAGCAGTCATCAACTACTCCGAGAGCTTCTAATGAGTCCAAACTTTTAAAGTGTCCAAACAAGGCGGGTTTATTTTGTGTTAATTGAGAAGTTCAGAGGGCCGGATTCCGTCTCCATCATCAGGCCCCGTAGCATGGTTGGCCTTGTCACGCGATAGGTGATAGGATAGAGCGTGCGTCACTGGCTGACACCGTTCGATAGAACGAGACGACGCTCTTATCTTGTCACTTATCGCGTGATAAGGCCAACCATGCTACGGCTCCAGACCATCTTTATGGTAGTTACATAATATAGCAATGATAATAGTGTGTTAAACTATAACTAAAACGCGTTACTCACGTATTTAAGGTCGAAAATCGTACTAACCGCGCCGGCAACGCGTGTGCTCATGACTAGGAACCGCGAATCGGTTCGAAACATGTCGAGCGATTTCCGACCATAAATAAATAGAGTGACCATTCATTATATATGTTGTATGATTCTCACGGGAGTTTTTTATATAAAATATAAACGATGTCTTCAATGTTATGCTAATTTTATAATTTAAACGAGCAATATTTATTTATAATATATATACCTACTCGTAGGTATATATATCTATATATATATATATTTGTAATCACGTTCTCGAAAACGAGATTCGACGATTTCTATGAAATTTGGAATGTATAGCTTTACGGGGGGGGGGGGGGGGGGAAATCCATTTCTCCGTTTTTTCTCTATTTAACAAGACTAGATGTTTGAAGTTAGGTATTTTTAAAACACACATTTGAAAAAAAAGTGGTCCAAGAAAACCTCTGTAGAGAAATAAAATTGTATGATATGGTTTGTAGATGCAGCGTTGACAAAATATTTTTAAAAACCTACTACTTTAGGAGTTAAGTGTTGTCTCGGTTCTGTAAGAGATAGTTTTTTTTTAGAATAGGTAAAAAAACTTAAGTAGCCCCTCTAGCATGTTTCGAATAGGAAAATGTTTTGAATTGGTTTCAAATTAAAAATAAATAAATTATATTATATCTGTTCGAGCATTTGATCGATTTCGTAACTATTTGTACGTACCTACGTCAAGCAGGCAGAACTATTTTTTTTTTTTACAATACAAGTAAGGAAGGGGCCTTTCTTATGTTTTTTACCTATAGATTACTCATACCCAGGTATCATCCAGCGGAATCGCTTGATCAAATGAATACCTAGCTCGAATGGTCGTGAACAAATATTGATTCATAAATGATTGGTCTCAAGGCACTTCAAACAAGCAATTCTGCGATAATCATAATACACGTTTATTTACAGACGAAAATGGTATCATCATGGGCGAATTCGGTTTCATCACCGCCGATGGAGTATACCACGTAACAGTCTACGCTACTGATGAAAATGGAAACTTCAAGATCTTATCCATGAAAAATATTCGAGTCAAACCATGTAAGTTACGCAATGTGTGTTAATGGATAACACTATACGCGAATTGTTAATTGCTAGGCCAAATAGCTCTTTATGGCAATAAGTTATGTTGCTTGGTAGAATCATTTTTTTAACTTGATTATGTAAAGCAAGTTTAGGCGTTTTTTATTGCCACGCCTTCAAACGTGGATATTACTCATATCCACGCAAAATCGTCGTGCTAGCATTATGACTTGATGTTACCTCAGAATAAATTACAATGATATTAATATTTTATTTGAAGCTGGATTACTCGATCACATGTCGCACAAACTGATAAATCGTGAACGATTATTTTCAGATCCAACGTCACCCGAAGTACCTGGTAGGAAAGGGCAATCACTGCCTTTCCCTCCATCACAACAAGCTCCAATCACCCAGGGCCCTACTCCTCAGCAGCTACCACCGAAACCAAACCAGCCCTCGAAGTCCTGCTCCCACTGTAGCATTCCGACAACCACAACACAAGCTCCACGATTAACAGACGTGGCTGTAGTTTCACGTGGTCCGCTGCCGTCTTCTGTTCTGGGTACAAACCCAGCCACTCCACCGAAATATCCTCAGGCAGCCGATGGCTATCAAAACTCCCCGCAAAGCCAAGCAAACCGTCCAAGCCAAGGAGGCGCCGCACCAGGCACTCCTAACTACCCTCAGCAAGCAGGAGCTGGACCTAACTATCCACAACTCGGACAAAACTCCCCGCAAAACCCGCCTAACAGTTATAGCCAACAAGGTCCTAATTATAGCCAACAGGGAGGTCCACAACAAGGCCCCAGTTATAGCCAACAAGGCGGTCCACAGGCAAGTCCAAACTACCCGCAACCTGGACAAAATGCACCTGGCAACAGTCCTCAAAGTCCAGGCCAAAATCTCCTTCCTCCGTCGGGAGACCGAAACCCAAAACAAATTGAGTCACGATTTGGTGAAACCCCTGGACAACAGAACAATCAAGTTGGCCCGTCAAGTCCCATCAAACCACAGCTTATCTCAGCTCAAATGCAAATTGTCGACAAGAATACTGATGTGAATTATAAGGCGCCCGGCGAAAGAGAGGGTCTGCCTAACGGATTGACAAAAGATGATATGACGACACTTTTATACACTTTTAATTATACTGTCGGTTTCCACGGTCACCACGAAGAAGGCTACACGAACGGTGCTAAGAAAGGTTACTACTACGTAACTGGCAGAAACGGAGTGAGGACCCGGGTGGATTATGTGGCTGACGAAAACGGATTCCGGCCCAAAATAACACAAGAAGTTCTCGATCTTCTGTCAGAAGACGTTCCTAAACCCGAAACTGAAAAAGACGAAAAATACGGTCTTAAAGGTTATGAATTCAAGTGGCTTTACTACCCAGTTGACTCTAAAACTCGGTAGAAACTAGAAACATAATTATTTGTAGATAATTAAGTCATATATAGGTGAAATACTAACTTACCACATTAGTATTACATTAGGTTACATTATTTTAGATTTTAATTAAAAACTTATTAATTTAAGGTGAGACACAACCTAAACACTGCCATGAGAACTGCCATAGCCAGGTAGCCTTTCTTAACTAAAGTAGGTAGTGAAAGTACCCACCTACTAACATATTTACTATTTAAGTAATGAACATTTGCGTGTATAATTTATTGATAATAAATATTTTACAATTTAAATAAAGCAGTTTTTTTTGTTTAAGTACTTAAATAAAATTGTACAAAACGTTCTAAAAATGTGGGTTGTACTTAAATTAAACAATCGGGTAATAATGATTTCTTTCGTTTAAAATTCCTTGGGTGTAGATGGGGCGAATATGTTTGAGAACAGTACGAGTGTAATCTCTCAATCTAATCAATATTTACGAGTACCTATTTACAATTTTTTACAAAATATTAGTTTTTGTAACTTCGAAGGAGGACGTAAACAATACAGTTCTAAGCAGCTAGGTGATTTGTGTGTTGGGAGTAGGTATGCTATTGCTAATGCCTAGTAAGTATAATAAACGAGCGCTTTTATGTATTGCTCTGCTGATACGTTCTCGAGACATACCCAAATTCCAAAAATAAACCAAAGTAATAATGAAAGAGCTCTCCTGTGTCCAAGACCGTTATTAAGTGTATTTAAAAAAAAGGTATAACTATTTAATAGCAAACAACTTCTTCATCTTATTGTAAATATTTCTTTCTTCATCTCGTTTTCATTGTACCTCTCCCATTTTCCATTGCTTCACCTAGTTGTCACTTTTTTTCTTAAAACCCGCCAACTGTCTTACGCTCCAACCATAATGCCACTCCAGGCGCTCTCAAGTCTCACATTATTATTGACGTATCGGCGTTTATTAACGTCGTTGATTATAAAATAGCTAACATAACTTAAGCCAATAGTATTAACATAATATTGGGCCTAAATATCCCAGGGGGTCGAATAGACAAGCTTGGAAGCCGAGCGTCGAAACACATTGATATCAAATGGGTGCCCTGAAAACCAGCGCCTTTAGCATATATTGCTGCTGGCATATGCTGAGTGGCATCCATTTTGGTGCATTTCAGATGTAACTTTACACTTGTGTAATTTCTTTATCACACCAAATAAATATTATTCTATTCTATTCTAAATTGAAATTGGAAACGCGAGTGTCTGATTGACATCTACCTACTCAGTTGGCCATGTTATAGTAATATTAGTTACGTTTACCAGAGTAACAATACTAGCTTTTACTTGCGACATGTCCGCTTAGAACTGGTTAATCACCTCAGAGGATATTTGCTATTCAATTCTGGCAGGCGTAGTCCTAATTATCGCTTTCCTGCATTAGGACCTAGAGTTTTAACCTTTTCCCCGCCACGATACAAGCAAAAAGTTTTGCCCTACAGGCCAATATTATTACAAATTAAACCTCATTCCATTGCACGTCAGTAGCTATTTGACTGAAAAAACTGACTTGATATCAAGTCGTGGCGTGTGGGGCACGAAATGTTCGGACTTCATATCAAGTCATTGGCGGCGAAAGGGTTAAGGAATGATTTCTGGGGTAAAACTATCCTGTCCTTTCCAAGGTCTCAAACCATCTCAATACCAAATTGTATATAAATCTGTTCAGCTAACACATTTAATGCCAAGTTTCGTTACGTGGTTTTCCTCGTATATAGCGGAAAGCGATTACGGCGTAGGCGCCCACCAGTTTTGTTCGTGGCAGTGAAAGTAACTTAAGGTAACTGACAGGCGGAGTTACTTTCGCATTTACAATATAATATGGATAATACATACTCCTAGCAATGTTTAACAAAATAGAGAACTTACATGGTTTTATTACCTACCCTAGCATACCTTCCACTATTTTTTTTAATGGGAGGAAAATCCATTAACTGCGCCATGGGGATAGCGCAGACTCGCACCGACTAAAAACCCCCCGATGGTCCTCCTCGATGCATTTCGGATGGCTCTGGGATCTCCTACGGAACGCATCAGGGCGCAGCCTAACCACTACCTACTCTTCATTATCTGTCGCATCATGTGGCACGCGCTATTGATGTATTAAGATTAGATTTGAATTGTAAGTACCTATGACCTGAAAGAAATCAGCCACGCAAGCGCAGGGAAAAAACAGTTTATCTAAACATACAACACCACTAGAGGGGGCTTAGATAACTACCGCCATCTGTACACATTCTGCCGCACTATGCTTAATGTACGATATCAACTTTTGCTTCAACACGAACTTTTGATCAGTGTATAATACAAATCGTGACTTTGGTACTAGATGGCTCTACTTTAGCGTCATTAAATGTTGATTATACTCTGATATATACCACCTAACAGTGTAGGTGACATAATAACTTGTTTATGATAGCCGTACGTGTCGACATATCAAGTGTGGTCAGTAATTTGTTTTGATGCGGTAGTAAGATGTAATACTTATTATAATATTAGTGCCAGTGTGAATTAAAGAGTAGCTAAGCTACGCCAGATGATCGTTTTTGGAATGATAAGGCTTTAGAACATAATACGTTTTAAGAAATATATTTAAAGAGACTATTTTCAACTTAAAGGCAACTTCATTCGTTGCAGGAATCTCAATCCAGTTCATTTTCAAACCCTTTTAGCCTTAACTAAAATATTTGCGCCACCGTCTATGCACAAAGTGGCTCATTAGTATGAGAATATTTAGTTCCAGTAAACGTACGCGATCGCTCTTCGGCGGCATAAGAGGGCTCTGCAAATCATAATATAATATGTCTCAACGGTTTACACTCATGGTACACCGCTCATACTTACTAATTTACCCGTTGTCCTTTGCTACCGCTTTTTAACCACAAGTAGTATTTTCACGATTCCTTCCTTCGATTCTTTTTATTCGAATTTCGATTTTTATTTCCGCGCGCGCGGGAGATGCACATTAAATCGAGCTATAATATTAGCGAGAGAGCAATACAAAATGTTAGGGACTACAGTCACCTTAATCGAAATTGAGTAAATGTATATACCTATTTAAGTATGTCAGCAGCATAGTCAACGGGACCCCTTTGCTAAGCCACTTCAGTTTATCTAGATTAGTTACAGTACGTTTTCCCAAAATAATTTTCTCTTTTAACTTTTTTCTCGACCTAGTATTTCCCAAAAGGGTTTTAAGAAAATAAAACTCAATTAAGGTAGTTCGATTTCCATACAAAACGTCATTTGACATTCGCAGGCTAACGGCGTGATATTTTAAGAAACTTATGTGATTAACTCTCATAAATAGGATTTCCATTTACGCGAAATTTCCCCTTTCCTAGATTTTCCCAAAGTATCACGTCCCAAACTACCTACCTATTTTTCTCAAATTATCATTTCGCAAAGAAAGTTTATTCTAGGAAAGAGGGAAATTCGCGTAAATGGAAAGCCAACTTATGAAAGCTACCTAGTTACATACGTTTCTTAAAATATCACGCCGTTAGCCTGCGAATGACAAATGACGTTTTGTATGGAAATCGAACTACCTTAAATAAGTTTTCTCTAAGTTCTCAAACATGCTCGGAAAGCATCGCATTTTGTTTAAAATACGAATACTCTCCGTCAATAGTCTATTAAGCTATTTTATGTCTATTATGTAGGTACCTATACCCACTTATTCGACTTCGATTCGACTTACTCTGAGAATACTTTTATGTGTTGAAAACTTGAAAATAAGGTAGTGAAGTGGTAATGAATACGTACGGACTTAATTTCCACTTTATTAAATACTACTAAGTAAATAAAATAAATAAATATTCTAGTCCCATAGTAAGCTCAATAAGGCTCGTGTTATGTGTACTAGACGACGAAGACGAACGACGAAGTAATAAGTTATGAGGATCGTAATAGTACATTACATACTACTAGGGTGGTGAATTAGTGAATGCCTCAGATCGCAGGTGTTTGTGCGATCTTTTCTCCTCGCGTAGAGGGCAAAAATCCCACTTACGGCCTAGGGTGAAGTAAATTTATATGTATTACCTATGTTATGTTTCGAATGCTCTGCATTCAACGTGTGATAATAATGTCTGGTCAGTTTACCATATAGTTCGCTCCTCGCTATATTTAGTTTTTACGTGTGTTTGTTTGCCCTATTCCAAAATATATATTTACGGTGTATCATAAATAAGTACCTATACATTTAAGCATTGGTGCATTAATTTGTAAAATTGATTGGGGATGCCCTTGACGATACACGATGCTGCCAACAAACAATTAGGGCTCTTGATTGTACAGGTATTTACGTTGGATTATTATAAAACGGATACCTATTTCATAACATCTTTTCCTTCCTACCATAACAAAAGTCTACTAAATCGGTAGTACACAAATGAAAAGCCTTGAAACCTACAATCCACTCGTGACCCGGCAACATTGATCCAATAGTACCCAACTAAATAATAAGCGGTAATCATAAAGAAAGGGTTATGTAATGATACCATGAATGGGAACTGCTAGGGTGTAAACGAAAAACGCTCTAAGTGCGTATGAAGGCTATATGGAGTCGTGATATTTTTCCCTTGAAAGTTGCAATTGGCGATCTGCACGTTTTGGCGGGAAATCCATTCAGTTGCAGTAGAACTGGCGCGCGCGCGCCACGTCGGTTCTCAAGTTATTCTAAGCCCGCTACGATCGCGGACGCGACGTTTTGTCTCCTACTCTTTTTGTTTTGACAATTTGTTTAAATGGAACTATTGAGGACTAACCTCGTTTCCCATTGTCTTAATTCTTTTTAACATGGTGTGAATATACTTTGTTGTAGTACAAAAGCAATGTTAGTTCTACTTTCCTAAATTATACGAACCTGTGAACCTACATATATTTTCTAAAATACTGAAACCGAATTCTCTCAGGTAGTGAATGTTAGTGTAATTATAAATTTTATTGTCAAAAGAGATATGTAAGTATTTCAGCCTGAAAATCGTTTACAAACTAACTGCTTGACTCCACTGAAAAAAAGGACCTAATGTAACTAATAAAATAATCATTCGCCGTGCATAATTGTTATCACCATTAACGAAGCAATTAACGTGTATGCACGTCATTAAGTAACCCAAGTTTACCTTAATCAGGTGTTAATATCATAAACATAATTGCTTTTGAACGAAACACTTTATTAGCTTTTTACGTGCAAATCACCGATTACAGTGTTAACCAAATGGACTGAATGTGGCTGAAAAAATTAACGATCCAGAATGTGTTTGATGAAAAATGAAAAAAGTTTATTGAATAAGAGCACTACAATATGAATCACGACCCTGAGTCCTGAGCTAGGAAACCCTGTGTTACAGGACCCATCCAGAGACCAGGTAGGTTTAACCGTCTTTTTGGTTGACTTTGTAGAGAAATATTTTTTATTTAGATTTGTTCCATATTTAAGTATAGTCATGTAGATACACACTGCACGCACAACGAATCCTCAAATCATGAAGGATCAAAAACGCGCTTTTGACTTCTCTGAAGTTGCTAATGTCCATTATGTAAATAAGCTACAGTGATGCTTGTCATCAGACAGGCCGTAGGTATGCCTGCTTGCCACCTTCGTGTTTTTTTTTTGCACGGGCTTGAAAACTTGGCCTCACGAGGCTGAAACGCACACGACACGGGGCAACAAACAGAGCAAGGTTCATAAAGCGTGTTACAAACATTAATATAAATTGCCAAACTAATCAATGTTGCTGGGCTACTAGAAGTTTACCTATAACCTCCTGAGCAGTTCCTACAGACAGGACAAATCGTAATATGGTAGTTAAATTTTAAAGGTAGGGATTGACATGAAAATGCTAACCCATATATAGTTCCTAGAACCACTTGATTGGAATTCCAATGTTGTTTTTGTAAGTGGCTCGGCTCAGTGGGTTATGAAAAAGATAAATTAGATTTATGAAATTTTATACATGTTTGTAGAGCTCGTTAATTGCACTTTCAACCCCAGCGCTGCTAGCATAACTTGACTCCCTACTCTACTCGCGCGCGTGATAGACTATCTGTCACTTTTTGACAACATTAATCAAAAAGTGACGGACAGTCTATCTCGCGCGCGAGTAGAGTCGAGAGTCAAGATATGTTAGCAGGGCTGGTGCAGTTACAGTTTTAACTATCACTTCGGCCTACTAGGCGAATGCCGTCCTTGGCATTTATGTGTGTGTTGAGCACGAATTTGTTCGTGAATTTTGGATTAAGGTTCTATGTATACAAGTATTTTTTTTCTATATATTTTCGTCTAGCATTCAATCAATCAATCAATCAATTTTCGGGTTATATGGCTCCATCAAAGCCTTGATGATTCCGCCAATGTCGAGTTTAAATAAGACACGGCCAGTATTTAATCTTGACGTTGGACTATCATAGGTAGTGTTCGATAGTATATCCGACCGATCGAACAAACCGCCAATCTACAACAAAACATGCACAGACTAAGTATTAAAGGATGCTATGGGTTAAGAGATTTTAAATCTACTAACTACTTATACACGGTTATTTTTGAGGAACTAACACAACTTAATGTTATTTTTGGACAAGAACTTATTTAATATTCCACAGTATAGCGAGAAAACGTGGAAGTAGATTGTACAATGGGAAAGAAATTTTAGGACATTCCAACAATATGTGCTCCATTCCATAGTACCCTCGGCCAGTCCACATTCGCAGATTGCGCCGTCCCGTATCCTCAGCTTGGCCAAAATTACTGACAAGCAAATAAATATGACCCGCAGCCTTATCTTTGTTTCGTCTAGCATTAAGGAAATTATACTACAGTCAACGTTTTATTTAAAAGTCGTCGAGCTACATCCATCACGGCCACCGGCGCCAACAAATGGTTGTCGCATTTGTTGGCGCCGGTGCCGGTGATAGATGGAGCTCGACGACTTTAAATAAAACTTCGATGAAAAATTGAGTGTAGTTTAATTTCCCAAATGGCTCTGATTGTTACAAAAATAGTATGGCCGAAAGATGTACAGAAGTGGTATTTTTAGTATATGAAATAAACCTAATTCATCAGCGCTCACACACTATTGACTATGAAGTACAATATGAAGTGTATGAACCAACCGTTGTAAATCGTACATCCTTTACAAAATTACTGCCAAGTGTGTTAGACAACGTCACCGTCTCGCTCGACCTATACAAAACCCATGTAAATTCGCGACGCCCCGTAATGATCTACTTTGCAGCCTTTTATATTGAACGTAAAGGTCTACTTTTGCGAGATGTTTATGAAAATGTATTTTATTAAATGGGTCAATCAACTTTGTCTTCTTGTTATTCTGTCCCTGTTAGCTAAGAGACAACAGTGACAGAGTTTCTTAGAAAAAATACTATAGATTGAGCTCCTATCATGGTAAGGAGTTGCCCCACCATGGAATGGGTTTACCAATGTAACAAAAATACGTGTTTAGTGGATTTAAGCCCCATACAATCATAGCTTTAAAGAGTGACCCAGGAGACGTAACCATGGCAACGAGCAAAAAAAAATAGTTAACTGGCCCAAATATGACATTATAATGCTCTAGCATTATAATGTCATATATTGGGATTACAATTTAGCTCTACACCGTGGTCCACCAATGTACACAAAAATTATTTAATCGTATGGCGTATATACATTGTAGGTAAAAAACAAAAAACTATTTTATGTCAACATCCAGGTTGCACAGCCAGTTAACAGCGTCAGGTGTCACATTTATATAGCCTCCTGAGTCCCTGAATCCGTTTTAAAGGCCAAAATCGAACCATCTTTAAAGACCGAGCACCAAAAAATAAAGTTATTCATAAACGCCGAGTGTCCGTTATAACGCCCCTAATGTTTCGCGCTTAAAATCGGGCGATAGTGGCGTGATCCTGAGAACCAATCGGTATCCTCCAATCCGGCATATATCTATCTCGCTTTAGCAAAAACTATTGCATAGAAAACAGGAATATTCCGGTCAGTGCGACGCCACGAGTCCAGCAAGATGTCGCGTCGTGCAGGTGGAGGTAAGTTCAATCCCAAATTTTTCGCTCAATCCTGTGTGTGTTTTGAATAAGATTTTAGAAGTACGTTTGTTATGTTTTTTCCAACAGAATGGTTCTGTGTTTTTTGTTATTTTAGATTACAATACCATTTTAACAATTATTTGCATTTTATTTAATTGTTTAAATATATACCCGATTCCATACAATATGACCAATATTAGCCATATTAATTACATAATCTTAGTCGTATAAAAGCCGAGAGGCGTTTATAAAGCCCAAATAACTTACAAATAAAATTATGCTTAAAGTATTCCTCATAGAGTATATAATCAACTTTGTTCCAACGAAAATCCGAGAAACTCATTTTAGACCTTATAGTAAGCGACAGAAAGTTCAGGACTCAACGCTGTTTTCTTTATAAAGGACTCTCGGCTTTTATGCGAGTGTACTCATTTTTTTAACCAGGACTCAGGAGGATAGAGGTCCCCCGGGTCACCCTGGTAGCACCGTTTTGGGCAGCGCTCTACAATATGCTGTTCAGTTTGGTCCTCAAGGCTGCAGTCACATAATGGGCTTTCGCTCCATCCCCACTTGTTTTAAGTACACAAAATGTCACTTGTAGACAAGAATCCGAGTATTTTTGGATGTCAGTATGTTCACCTTCTGGGTTAACCATTTTAAAATCAGATCTCAACACCATATCCTTATAAACATTATATCAAACATAAATCAAACATCTTGGTACCTTCAAGAGCAAGAGTGAATAGGCTATTTACTGAACCAGTGAGCCATCAGGTGAGACTAGGGTCACTCACTGGTCAGTTTGTCATAAATAAGTTCAACTTAAGATGATAGAAGCCTGGGATGGAATTCTACCTCATTTTTACGGTTAGTTTTCATCCATAAATCACAACCTTTAATAGCCATTTTAGTTCGTACAGCTCATTAGGAGTGCAACAAAAGCTTTGTAATGTGTTTATGGGACACACGATGTCTTTGTGAAGAAATTTAGGTAAGTAGCACCGACACGACACAGTTGGTTGTCCCCGCTATATTGTCATATGACGATTTATCACACATAGTTAGCAGCACACAGCGTTGCATTAAGACGTAGGTATGTCACGTTGGGATCGGGTGAAATGTCCGATTTTGAAGAGAAGAAAATTCGCATCTTCCCACTTAAAGCAACTTCTTGATTTGGCAGGCGGGAAGGGTAATCGGTATTTTGTACTTTGACGCGATCTTACTGCTGTCGCACAGATTTCCTCACTCGTCAGTACAGTAGTAATATCATGTGCGGGAGCGGAGCGAATGGTGCGATGCGCTTGTAGCACTTACTGCATTCGTACCGCCCCGTGTCCGTACATAATAATAATATTATACTTAAATACGAAAGTAACTCTGTGTCTGTTTAGTTGAGATAGTTTTAATCCCGGATAAGGATATACCGCAAATCATTCCGTAAAGGAGTAAAAAGGGAGGGGAAGTTTGTATGGTGGTACGATATAAAGGAGTTCCACGCGGAAAACGCAGACAAAAGCTAGTAATTTGCAATTCAAAAAATCTAAATCCATCTAAGTATTCCCGGAAAAGACCCGTTACGGAAACAATTTTGCAACCTAAACTGAGTCACATAAGTCAACTAAAGAATATGTTTTGTAAAATCAGTCAGTCTTGTCAGTGTAGTCAGCTTAGTCACTCAAATTAGTCATCAGTCATCACAGATAAATCCCATAGCGTGTGACATGCCAGAGTTTACCGTGTTCAGTTGACCGCGCAGGACATATATGTACGTCCAACAAGTTACCTCTAAACGCAGTGGAACATTGAATCTTCATACATTGCCCGCTTCGTTGGGTCCGCGTCCGTTCGGAAGTGTTTTTGCTGATTGATTGTTTAACAATTCGTGAGGTAATAAGGAAACATTTTTTAAGTAATTTGCGAATCGATAACTTTTTTGTTTGTTGCATTATGGTGAATATGGATCCGTTATGTGATGTGATATGGACTCAACCTCAATTTGGTCAGATAATCATCATCATCATATCAGCCCAAAGACGTCCACTGCTGGACATAGGCCTCCCCCAAAGAGTGCCACAATGACCGGTACTGCGCCACCCGCATCCAGCGGACTCAAGAGTTGGTCAGATAGTGATACAGATTAATATTTTTACTAAGAAATTTTAGAAGTCTATTTTGATTCTTCTCTTATCAATGTGAAATTAGCTCACATTCAAAAACAA
The DNA here is from genome assembly GCA_932294315.1 of Epinotia nisella. Lineage (NCBI taxonomy): Eukaryota > Metazoa > Arthropoda > Insecta > Lepidoptera > Tortricidae > Epinotia > Epinotia nisella. The sequence continues at coordinate 18,310,760 of OW028681.1, forward strand.
GCGAACAAAACACATTGAAGCGTGAATGTGTTGCAAAAGAGATGAACTAAATTAATGAAAGTACTTAGAATTTGAGTCAATTTTAAATTAATTTTTGATTTTAAATTAAGGGTTACAGGACAGACAAATAAGAACTCAAAACTAAGCTTAAAGCTAAAATAACTGATGAGATCAGTTAATCTTGTGGAAGATCATAAACGCATTTAAGTTTTTTTGGATCTGTAAAATGGCTAAATGAGATCATCGCCTTTTTCAATTCTCAAATATTACTTAATGCTAAATAAATTGTAACACGTCAAGAGAAATCAAGACTTAAATAAAGTGATTAAAGAGTTGATGGCAAAGATCACTAAAAGACGCCTCAGTAAATCTCGAATGTTATGGTGTTGATTTTGATATTCTATTAAATATATTTGAATCAAATCAATCATCATTATAAATTCTAGTTAAAATAATAATAATAATTTACTTTAAAAAACAAAGTTTTAACCGACTTCAATTTATTAATCCGCCAAGCCAAATGAACATTTCCACATTTCCTTTCCACTTAACCACATGGACTGCTTTCCGAGAGTAAATACGTTGATTAATACAGACAAAAATCACCATATCACTGTATGTGGTCCGATAATATTTGAGGAGTTCCGTCGGTTTAGCACACTTGACATTTAGGACTTCATTAGTTGCTATTTTCAACGAAATCATATCAGAATCAGTAACGTACTTTTACAATTTTAAGTACGAGTTACATAAGTCATCTGTGGTCTTCATCATCAGTTCCACTTCACCAAATTTGTGATTTTCGGATGTAAATATACTAGTTATAATAGAAAATACCGAAATTACTACATGCGTGCCTTCTATATTTGAGGAGTTCCCTCAATTCATCATGGTTCCCATCATCCAACTAAAGTTTTGATAACATTGGGACTAATCTGGAAGCGTATACTTTCAAATAAAAAAAAATGTACTAATCGGTTCATAAATGACGGAGTTCTGAGGTAATCAACATTAAAAAAAAAAAACAACCGAATTGAGAACCTCCTTTTTTGAAGTCGGTTAAAAATAGTTCTAAAACTGACTAATCTTTACGAAATCTATAAATAATCATTCATAACGTAAATATGGGCGTATTTATAAATATCTTATGTAAACTAGCCAATAGTTTTGCAATAATGTTGCCTGAATATGGCAACCTGCCTCGCGATCCAATTGATACGTATTCAAATGCTTAAATAACGGTATGATAAAGTAGTTCGTTCATCCTAAAATTTACATACATAATCTGTGATTTTCGCTTTAGCTGTAAAACATAAACAATAACAGTACCTATATGTTGGTATCTAACAAACAGAATAGCACTTAATTAGGTTTTATGTGATCCGAGCCTGTTCTTAATCTTATTTGTGTTTATTGTATCATCAAATCGTACAGGTATTGCAACCAAACCAGTTGTTAAAAATCAACACTTGCAAATCTAGATTCTTGATTACATTAGGTTATTTGAATGTCTAAAAAATATTAGTCTCGTTCTTTTTATTTGGTCCATGCAGTTATTATACATTAGTGCAGTAGTTAAATATGACGCAATTATTTCAAATTTACTGGTTGGAGATCAACATAAAGCTGATTCAATAAAAATTGTATCGTCGCAATTAAAATTCCACGCATTTTAAGTTCTTCTTCGGAAAATTTGCTATCTGCCCCGGATTTTCCGTTTATTTATATGAACATGTTACTGTAGCGAGGTTTAAATGCAACACTGCGTTAGTAAGACGCAAACCACAACAGTTGCGTATCACGCAAAATAGGCGTATTGAGTTACCCATCCGCATTTCTCACGTTAGTTTTATTGGGTAGACTTTATACCCGAGTACCCGACAAACGGAAAACATAAAATTTATGACACAGCTATTATAAAATATAGTTTCCTATAGTCAAGTGAAATTATTTCACAACTACTTATGTAATAACTATTTGTACATTTATGATGATTATATAATGATTTATTTAATTATTTAACGAAACGCTACTAGTTAATTAGTAAACTTGCATCACGATATATGGGTACTATTTCCCAAAAAGTTACATACAGTATTTTTATATACGTCTTGAAAAATTATGAATCATCGTCTGTTATATGGACATGACCGGATAATAAGAATTTCCGTTACATTGCTTGGGTAAAAACGGGAAAACCAAATCTTATTAAAATCACTTGATGAGTCAAAAGGAGCCTAAAAATCCTAAATTCCAATGATTTGGGAATTTTAGCGACTTATTGAGTTAATTGTTATCCTTATTGTTTTTTAAGTGTGTTACCTGCCTCGTGCTGCCTGTCTCGTTTTCGTCTCACTTTTTTTTCCTATTTTGCATTTGCAACAAACATGGAGTTTTTACAAAAATATATAGGTTTAAAAATTACTATGTAGGAAACAATTTAATCATGATCGGAGTTTACTTTTGTATTACTAACGAATAAGTATTTTTGACGTTACTTACGCAAAGAACGATTTGCTTGAATCAGTAGGATATTACTTATATTAGGTATACATGACGACGATATTTGTCAATTGTATTGTGTGTCTACTCCCTTTATCTCTGTGTGTCTTTTGTGTAGTGAATAAATGTCTTCTTTTCTTTTCTTCTTTTCTATATTTTTGCTTGGGTACACAATAATAGGGTTGTAGACTCAAAATGTATTATTACTCCAAAAGACAACGGCCAAAAATATGCCTAATTGACGAAAATCCCATTCGACCTCAAAAAATTACGAAGCGTATGGGTTATTAGAACTACTATTATTCGTGCCAACCCAGTTCTACCAGGAAGCCTAGCAGAACCTTTATGTTGCCGACTACCGACGGCCTCCGGCAGTGACACCGGTGTTCCGAAGAGCTTTGCCCGGTAATCTGCCACCCCAGGGCATGTCAGGATGACGTGGGCGGCTGTCTCCCTATGCCGATTTAAGGCCTCTCCCCAAAACGTCCTAATCATCCCATCTCCTCCTCGGCCGTGCCGTTGCCGTTGTCCATCTTAATGGCACCCTTTCTGTAGCAAAATTTTAACCCACCTCAGTGACCAGATCATTCCCATTTGAGCCTACCAATCCAACGTCGACACTGCACGTTTTCGACTGCAGAATAGTGCCATGCAAATATATTCTCCTCGTTTCTCCACAAGTTAACTTTCGTGGTAACTAACGCACCTTCCATTTCCATGGCTCGCGACAAGGTCTTTTATTGAGCACATGCTAAAACCTCATGTAAGCATGACATATGAGTTGAGGAATACGTTATAGTCGATCAAGGCGAATGCCAGCGGCGTCAATATAAAATACCTGCTTGGCATGCAGGACGCACCGGCGTTTTCACTATCGTTCAAAGTCTTATTGTATACGACACTTTCTTTATAAACTTCACCGTAACTGAATTTAATTACGCATTTACTATTGTTTTAATGTATAATAGTTATACATGTTTACGAATTTACTATTTCATAATAAAATAGAATCGTAAAGTATAGTTATTTCGTTCGTAAATTTCATTCAGAGACATTGTTATTTCTTTTGCGCTATTTTCATCAGAAGCTTAAAATACATCTATAAGTATGTTTCCACAACATACCTTTTTGCCAGAGTTAAATTATTTTGGTAGGTATATGTTCGAGTATTGGGAAATTGGCATAGGTAATATGTACCATTTACATTATCACTTATTGGCAACATTCACTTTATCCTGCAGAAATCAGGCCCCATGCGTGCAAATAAAAACGCAATTTCAAACATTATGACAAAATTGATTCCATATGGCATCAGCAAAAAATGTTGTAAGCAATTGTTTCATAATTATACTTTCTTTATGTCGTGCACGTTGCTACAAAAAAAACAAGTACGGTGCCTATATGGATGAAGGAAGCTACAGAATTCAAAATATCGTGCATGCCTGTTTTTTTTTATAATGACTTGTCCCGAGACGTTTCCTACAAGGTAACACCTTAACAATCACCTTTTGAGTTGTAATTTTAGTAGTAATAGAGTTGGTCGAGATTTACAGAGCAGGCGTTGTTTTAGCATCAAGATCGAAACAGGCCAGTTCAAAGTTATTGAGACTCCTATTGACACAAGTTCACAAGTCCGACCTCCGAGTGTTTAACTCAATCTAGTCGCATAATGGAACTTGCCATTACATGTATATCAACCAATTAAAAACTATAATTATGTTATATTGCATATGTGGGAACACAGTTGTAAATGTATTCTCACAACGATGCACATTCCTTCCCCCCCGGCGCGGGACGAAGTGGGCTGTGAGCCCACCTAGCGTCCTTAGTCCTTGTAAAACTTCAGCAGAGAACACACCTAATACATTTATATAATAGTGGAGTCAGAATTTTATTTGAACCAGGGTCACCACGTAGGATACCTCAAAGTTAAAGACAGTTGCGATAAAATCCGCACAGTGGTGACCCCGACGTGATTGTGAAGAAAGTTTACAAGACTCAGCGTTGAGAGAATGACCAACGGTTTACTCCACGGTGCACCTGGCGCATCCGGCGGAGCACCCGGCGGCGCACAAGGGCAGGCACCAGGTGGACTTCAAGGTCAACCTTCACCACAAGGGAGGATTCCCGGGAATTCGGCGGCGCCCCAAGACATCCAGCAAACCATGCAGCAAGAAGTGGACGCGAAGCCAGATATTATGGCAATATCGCTGGCATCAAGGTTACCCGAATTCTGGGTTGACCAGCCGCGAGTGTGGTTTATTAGGATCGAGGCCATCCTGGCACCACAGAGATTAGGGGACGACGCCAGATTTGACCTCGTGGTTGCGAAGCTGCCGAAAGAAGTTATAGTGCAGTTCACGGATTTCCTTTCCCGACCGCCGGCTACAGGTAAATTTGCCGCACTCAAGGCCAAACTCCTGGCCTTGTACGAAGACACGAGAATTCGACAAGTAGAGAAGTTAATAGGTGACATGGAATTAGGAGAAATGAAACCGAGCCAATTATTAAATCGCATGAAATACCTCGCTCGCGAAAACTTCCCAGACGAGACTCTACGGATCCTATGGCAAGGTCGTTTACCAGCCGACGTTCGGGCAGTCCTGGCCGTCGCAGAGACAAGTGACCTCGACCGACTGGCAAGCATCGCGGATAATGTCGTCGAAGCAACGCGTCGTAATTACGTGTCTGAGGTCAGACAGTCAGCATGCTCCTACAGTACACCACAGACCGATGGTCCCGCCCCAACTACTTCCAAGGATACTGCCGTTATATTGGCAGAGATAGCGAAGCTCAGCGTCCGTTTGGCGAATGTGGAACGTTCAGGAGGTCGACAAGCAAATCGAGGACGTCAAGGACAACGCTACGGGAGGTCGACATCGCGTACGAGAAATACGTCCCGGAATCGCTCGAAAAGCCGTGCCAAGGACAACCCCAATTGGCTTTGTTTTTACCACTACCGGTACGCTGAGAAAGCCAAGAAATGCTACCAACCGTGTGCGTGGGAATCATCTGTTTCGGAAAACTAGGCGCGGTGGTGCATTCTACGGCGGAGGTCTGCACCACATCACTTAGTCGTCGTTTGTGTGTTACGGACAAAGTAAGTGGTCTGAGGTTTCTAGTGGACACTGGCGCTGACGTGTCGATTTTGCCTCCCAAAAACAGATTTTACAATCGCGAGTGTACGAAATATAAACTTTACGCCGCGAACGGAAGTGAAATAAAGACTTATGGAACGAAGACTTTGGTGTTGGATCTTAATTTGCGTAGACAATATAGATGGGAATTCGTAGTGGCGGAGGTGAAGCAGCCTATTTTAGGAGCCGATTTCCTGGCCCATCACAAGCTGCTCGTTAATTTAAGTGCACGTAGGTTGGTAGACCAGACGACCGACCTCAAGGTCGCAGCCGAAATCGTGAGTATGAACCAACCTTCTATTTTTACTGTTGACGAAAAACATCCCTTCCGCAAGCTGTTGTCAGAGTTCCCTGAAATAACAAAACCACCTACGTTCAAAGAGTCGACACCGCATAGTGTACTACATTATATAGAGACTACAGGGCCACCGGTTTTTGCACGCGCAAGGCCGCTTGCCCCTGATAGGTATTTCAAGGTCAAGAAAGAGTTTGAATTAATGCAGGAACTAGGAATTTGCAGACCTTCGAAAGGTGCGTGGGCTACTCCATTACACGTAGTAGTTAAAAAGAACGGAGATATTCGACCTTGTGGAGACTACCGGAGACTTAACGCTATTACTAAGCCCGATAGGTATCCCATTCCTAGACTGCACGATTTTACCTATATCCTGGCGGGAAAAAAAGTGTTTACGAAATTAGACATTAACCGCGCGTACCACTGTATCTGTGTAGCACCGGAGGACATCGAGAAAACGAGTGTTATCACCCCATTTGGCTTGTTCGAATTTCCGAGAATGAATTTCGGACTCCGGAATGCTGCACAGACCTTCCAGCGCTTCATGAGCAACTCGGTACTTCAAGGTCTAGATTTTTTATTTAGTTATTTGGACGATGTTATCATAGCTAGCGAAGATTTAGAGCAGCATGAACGACATCTAGCGTTAGTGTTCGAAAGGTTCACGAATTTCGGCATAACTATCAATTTAGACAAGTGTCGCTTTGGACAGCCTTCGGTAGAATTTTTAGGGCATCACGTATCGACGGCAGGTATTAGGCCGCTCGAGGACAAAGTAAGTGCCATAGTTAACTATCCGAAACCGGAAACGATCGAAGGGCTCCGCAGATTTTTAGGGATGCTCAATTTCTATAGAGGTCATATTTCGGATGCAGCTGTGAGACAAGCGGAACTAGATAAGTATTTGGTTAACGCCAAAAAAAGGGACAAGTCCAAGGTCGCGTGGACGGCAAAGGCGGAAGAAGCGTTCGCGTTGTGTAAAGCAGGTCTTCAACAGGCCGCTACACTCGCACATCCAAAGCCTGACGCCGTTTTAGCCATAATGTGTGACGCGTCCGACACTGCAGTGGGTAGTGCACTCCATCAAAGAGTAAATAACACTTGGGAACCTTTAGGTTTTTTTTCAAAGAAATTGTCGCCAGCTCAGGTTAAATACAGTACTTATGATCGTGAGCTTCTCGCACTATATTTGTCGGTAAGATATTTTCGAAAGTCGTTCGAAGGTCGACAATTGACCTTGTATACCGATCACAAGCCCCTATGTACTGTGTTCAACAAAGTAGGTGACGACAACAAGGAAAGCCCTAGGCGCGCAAGGCAACTCCTGTTTATTAGCGAGTTTACGACCGACTTACGTCACATTAGCGGAAAAGATAATATAGTTGCAGATACTCTCTCACGTGTAGAAGTTATAGAATGTCCTACTATAATAGATTTCACAGATTTAGCCAGTGCTCAACATAAAGATGAATATGCATTACGAATGTCGCATTCGGATCATATAAACAACACGAGTAAAGTGCAACTCAAGTTAATAACGGTACCGACTTGCAATAAGGCTATTCTATGCGAAACATCGACACGCGAGGCTCGACCTTATTTACCTCCGGAATTTCGTCGAAAAGTATTCGATAGTATACATTCGTTGAGCCATCCCGGCATACGAACTACTAGGAAAATGGTTAGTAAACATTATTTTTGGCCCGACATGAATAAGGACGTAGGCAACTGGGCACGGTCGTGTATTCCATGCCAAAAGGCGAAGGTAAACCGTCATACAGTGTCCGATCTAGGTACATTTCCGGACGCAGCTGCCTTCCAGCACATACATACCGATATAGTCGGACCCTTGCCAACAACTTCTAATGGATATAGGTATCTGCTAACCATCATAGACAGGTACACCCGATGGCCGGAAGCATTTCCAATAACTGAAATAACCGCAGAAATCATAGCTAAGACTATTTACGAAGGATGGATTGTACGCTACGGTTGTCCGTTAAGGCTAACTAGCGACCAAGGGCGTCAGTTTGAAAGTCGACTGTTTGTGGAGCTTATGAAGTTGTTGGGGGTGGATAAAATTAGGACCACACCCTACCATCCAATTTCTAATGGAGTTTTAGAGAGATTTCATCGAGGGCTCAAGGCTGCCCTTATGGCAAAACTCGGCGATGGTACCTCTTGGGTAGATCTATTGCCCAGCGTAATGCTCGGATTACGCACCGCGGGTAGAAGCGATAGTGGCATAAGCGCAGCGGAAATGACTTTCGGTCGCACACTTCGACTGCCAGGAGCGTTTTACGAAACGCCGCGAGAAAGAGATCCTGTCGATCCTTACAGCGTAGTAGAGAAAATTAGGGATAATATTACTAGCCTTAAGCCCGTGCCGAAAAGAGAGTACAGGAATAGACCCATTTTCATACATGAGGAGTTATTAAGTTGTACACATGTTTTTGTTCGGGATGATACTGTCCGTAGATCTTTAAAACCACCTTACGATGGACCTTACAGGGTCATCGAAAGAGGTGCTAAGGTGTTTTTAATTCAACTCCCAGGTAGGCAATCGCACATCTCAATCGATAGATTAAAACCAGCGTTTTTACTTAATGCAGACGCGGACAACAATGATACGCCTGCGCGTAATAGAGTAGGAAACAAGAGTACGTCCCAGGATGCGGGGGATCATATATCGCCATCCGCGATACCATCGCCTGCACCTCCTCCGGTAACTCGGACCACGCGCAGCGGAAGGGTTGTTAAGAGACCAGTTAGGTTCATCATCGATGAATAAACATTACATTTGTTGTACACAGTCACATAGCACAACAGTAGCGCAACTTGTACGGTTAGTATACTTCCCCAGGGAAGACAGTTATGTCACCGCGCAGAAGGTTGGTAATACAGGTCTATCATTAAGCATAAATACTTGTCAAGGTCGTCAATAATGTAATGTATGTTTGTAATATTACTGTGTCTTAAGGAAAACTTAGGCAATTTTTAGAGAAAAGAACTAAGTTTTCCTTACTGAATTATATTAAGGACCGTGGTAGTCCAGTGTAAGTATTAAATTACCTTCGTGTTTCAGTTCAACGAGTTGAAAAATAGTTAGCAATATGCCACTGTGTTGCATTACTGCTGTTGTATCATACGGTGCGGCCGAACCGAGATGCAATGTCAGTAATTGTAACCATCTGGCCGTGGATAAGAAATAATTACGAATAGCGATATAGCTTAGGTTGCAACCTAGTAAGTTTGTAGTACTTTAGACTTAACCTACATTTTAATGATGAGATTTTAGTGTAATTTTATTTTGTAACATTGCCGGATGAGCAAATTTTGTAATATATAGTATAGCGGTAGCGACAGTACGTAACCAGTTACTCTCGGAGATCAGCGAAAACACCGCGAGTATATACATTTTTTTTTTTTTTTATATTGCATCAATTTAATTGTCAAAATTTGTATCGTGTGCACGATGGGATCGGGACCAAGTAAAGACGATATGTCCCAAAACAGTAATATCGCCATCGCCCAGGTGCAGTCACTCTCCGGGCAAGTTGAATCCAAGCTTAATTACGTCGGAATAGGACTACTAGTAATCGGAGTGGTCCTATTGATCACATTTTTGTACATCTTGCGCGCCAAATGCAGGCGCCATATGAATAGCTGGTTACGCAAACAAGTCGAATCGCTGCCGCCACCTACTGCCATCCGAGTCAACAATGTGCAGCCACAGCAAATGCAGGCTGCACCGTCAGTGTATTAGTGTGTAACTAGATTAAGTGATATTTGTAAGGTAAAGGTCCCAAAAAGAGAGACCAATGTATTGTTATTAATTTTATTTTTATATTTTTTTTTGAAAAGGGGGGGAATACTGTGGGAACACAGTTGTAAATGTATTCTCACAACGATGCACATTCCTTCCCCCCCGGCGCGGGACGAAGTGGGCTGTGAGCCCACCTAGCGTCCTTAGTCCTTGTAAAACTTCAGCAGAGAACACACCTAATACATTTATATAATAGTGGAGTCAGAATTTTATTTGAACCAGGGTCACCACGTAGGATACCTCAAAGTTAAAGACAGTTGCGATAAAATCCGCACACATATTAATTTAGCCATGGCCGTAGTGACGGCAATATAGAGCCACAGGCGTGCACAAACACAGAATGCCGGTGCAAACCAAACCCACGCGTAACCTTGTTGCTCAAACTAGACCGTCATACATCATGCTAACCAAACGACAGCACAGCTTAAGAATAACTGCCTCAAATCTATCAAGTACTCTAAACAATACCAGTGATTTCACACTCGGTGTACCATTACTCGGCATTTAAAGCTAACCTTCACGCTACTGACCGTATTGGAACGAATTCGTTTGTAGATTAACCAAATCGACCTAATTACTTGGAATGCGGAGCGTGCATAAATAAAAACTTACAATAGTGGACTTTTTTTTTCAGTTATCACCGCCCACCGCTACATTGTGATGAAAAATGTTTAAGCAGGACCTCCTTCTACTGGTGAGTACCCACTTAAAATAAAATATTGAATTATAGAAGTGCGCAGACGAATATTTACTTGACGATTCAAAAACTAGGTACTTATAAATATGCAGAGCTACTTTTAAATACATCTAACCATAAAAATACTATTACCGCCCGCCAGGCGTGCCTGTACCTAATGCCACTTCCCGATCAAGGGTAAATGTACGATCATGTACTTACTATATGGGCGATAATAAAAAAGGCTCCAGATCGCAAATGTCTCCTCAAATACCAGTGATCTGAGACATTCTTTGTTTTACGGCCCGAGTAATGTACTACCTATATGAAATATTTAAGACATACTGGCCAAAATGGTTTAACAATTAGTTAATATAAATACATAACGTAAATGATTTTCCTACAGGTCGACGCCGACTTGGCTAATTCATTACAATCAAGGCAATTCCAATTACAAAGTGCCTACCAAAAATATAAAGCTTATAATAACGATTTTTTTAATACTTACGTGTTAAGATAGAAAATAACATGGATAAAAGTAGCATAAATATGATACAATACCAAACGACCGCACAACATAAAATAACATATAATAAACTGAATTCAATTAACTCTGATGCAAATGCATAATAATTCCTATATTTATTTTAGTTGCATTTTATCGTTGGACTTAAAATGTTAAGTAACTCAAACTTTTTTTTAGCAAAGAGTGCTTAGATAAATAGACTATTAACTATTCTTAGATAATCACAGTTCCCTGAAGCGGGCATGACGGAAAAGAAGCCGACCATGCAAGCAACATTACATGCCTTCGCATACCTGTACAAATTGGTTGCATTGCAACTTTTTCTTTCAACTCCCTCACTTCCTAGACAATCTTACTTTACTGACCATTTCGATATATCCAATTTATTTATCAATTAAAAATCACGAAGCGAAGCAATAGCTTATAGTATATCGCTAGTTGCTAGTGTGTCAGTTTTTTACGCTCATGTGATGTTACAAGTAAGGTAGAAACATGAGTTTTACTTTATTTTGTTTAGTCACTATCAGCACCGGCAGCTACGGAGTTTTTGGGGTACGAGTATCGTTTGTCGTTTATTATTCTCCAACCATATGATGGTTTTTATCATTTATTACTGTACTGTATATAAAACATCCGTCACTCTCGCACTCATATATACCTATACACTTGTCTGAAGGTGGCCGATGTCTTATCTGCCACGATGTCAGAATCCACAGCGATAAGTGATTAAATGGCAAACATCATACGCCCGTTGCAATTACTTAAGTATTCATTGACATTTGTCTAAAGTTTTACAACATGTGTTACAGCTCCTAACTAAGGATGTAGTTTGCATTATGGACAAGGTAATTTTGTAATCAACTTTTCTTTATCTTTACTTTTGCTTTTACTACGTATCTTAACGAAGGACGTTTCCAGGGTTCAGATCCCGTTTGTAAAGCCTTACGAAGAACGAATGAAGGAAAAGATACAATGGATAATTTCACTCCAATATACGACCCTTACATACCAAGAGAAAACGTGAAATTGTACTCTTGCTCAGAAACAGAATGTAAATCACTACAACTAGACTCTATTTCTCAGATCACATCCCCCACTATGTTCCTACAATCGTGTTATTTAAAAGCGCCTGAAACTTACGAATGTGAAAAAATACGATACAATTATTTAAAAAATATCGATAAATTACTTTTTTTGTCAAAAAATATACCGGACAAAAGTTTTTACATGGTTGACTGTTTAGTGTACAAGAAAGGTGAGCGTATATGTCATAGCAAAGACAGTGCTGACTTCCATGCCAAATTAGTCGATATGGGGAACCTTGCGAGACCCAATGAATCTGCCATTCTGTCGCAAGATGAATTTATATGCCAGCAGAGCCCAATAGGGGAAGTCCTGTGTGACCTCAACCCTTATATACCACTAGCCCAGGGTCTAAAGTTCAAGGAATTCCCGAAAATTGTTCCCGAAATACTTCTCAAAACTGGTGATTCCTTTGTGCTCCTTAAATTGAAATGTTGGAATCCATGGTGTGGATATACAGGGCAATCGTTAAAGACAAGAAGATCTTTTCCCTACAAGCCTCCAGGCGGTGATATCTACCGATGTTATTATGCTAAAAGACAACAGATTTGCAAGAGGATTTCAAACGTATACGAAGAGGCCGAGACAGAACCACGAGTGTAATAAATATAATAGAGCTTAATAAATAATGATTCTGTATAGTTTTATAATTGCCTTTTTGAACCAGTCCTAACTACATTTTCTTGGAACAAAATACCTTAAGGCGGAGTGAAAGTGAATTGAGCCACACTGGCCACGATAAAATTACATACGGTGGTCCCATTATATTATTATTACGATTGATTTCGTCATCGCAACAAAGGATTGCGTTCAAAGATCTTTCCCAAGTATTTGGTAATAGGTGAACAGGTACTTTACGTGAAATAAAAATGCTGGGACAAACGCGTGTGCGTATGAATATTAAAAAAAACTGAAATGTATGCATGTTTCCCATGCAAAGGCTACCTCACTATTAGTATATAAGACGCTATTAGCATAACAATGCAATTAATGACTACTCATATATAAATACCTATTGCCAGAACGACCCATTTATTTGAAATAAATAAATACTTACGGACAATCTTACACAAATCGACTGAGTTCCAAACTAAGCGAAGCTTTTACTATGGGTACTAAAAGACGATACACATATACAAAAATAATTATTATAGACTCGTGACAAGACTCGGGAACAAATATTCGCACTCATCACCGAAATAAATGTCTCACCGGGATTCAAATTTTGAACCCAGGACTCACACCTTCGACAGCTAGCACTTAACCTAGTTTATTTCAGGTTTTGCCCCTAGAATTGTTAGTAATTGTTACAAAAACATAAAACTATTGTTAGAAGGTACATTTTTTTAGTAATTCAATTAGTTAATTAAAAACAATATAAAATTACAGGTTATCGGTCAATCATTAATAAAATAAAAATACAATAGTAGGCATAATGGGTTGCTATATAACTGTCAAAATTTACAAAGCTAGAGTGCATACATACCCATCTTTGGAACATCGTCGAGTCCAAACTTCCGTAACACTTAGCCTAGTTGTTAGTGACCAAAGGCCAAAGCTGTCATCATTTAGATTATTTTAGACTGTTTTGATTTCCTTAATTGAAATGAAGTAATAGATGCACCGTTTAAAAACCTCGCGCTCTTAATCTAAATAAGTATTGTTCGTTACGCAACATAACAACAATCGAACGGTATAATGATTTCCTAATGTGCCGAGATAAATTTCAGATAATACGTCCACCTTTGTATTCAGTGCTATACGAATCCAATCATAATATTAGATCTAGATATTTTGTTTGTAAACATATTGCTATCAATCACGCGTACAATTTATTCGACTACCGAAGAAAGGGTCACGTTGCTATGTAAGTGAGTGTACGTATGACAATTCTTACCCCATGATGTAGAGCTTAAATATGTTCTATATTATGTTTTATCGTCGGGTTTGCCTCAGTAATAATGAGTGTCACATAAGGAAAAAACAAAAGCGTTTGAAAAAGAACCTTTTAAAACAACCTTTGCAGTTTAGTTCTCTTGCGTATGCATGTATATGCATATTAATTAATTTTAAGTCTATTAATATAATAAGTATATATATATATTGGTAATATAGAGGTAAGGTTTGTGAAATGCAAGTTTGTATGTAGGGGGTAATTTCTGGAGCTACTCATGCAATAAAAAAAACCTTCGTCACCGTCAGTAGCTATTATATAACAGACCTTCGACACTGACATAGGTTATATTTTATTACGCAACTTGTAAATAATAAAACATTATACTTTTTTCATTCTTTGAAAAATAACAACTAGGCATATTCAATTGTACACAAAATAACACCTAGGTATATTCAATTGTACACAAAATAACACTTAGGTATATTCAATTGCACACACAATAACACCTAGGTATATTCAATTGCACACAAAATAACACATATGTATATTCAATTGTACACAAAATAGTTTCATTGCAAAAGTAATTATTTTCATATTACATGTTCATATACTAACGCAAATCAGTCTCATATGTGCGCCTGCGCCGAACAATAGCGACAAGAACTATGCACCCGCGACACTTCCCAACGGAAAACGACGTAACGGCCAATGAGTTAATACTAGCTGACAACGCGGCTCCGCCCGCGTATTATAAATAACGCGGAATAAAATATGGCTTATATCCATCATCATCATCATCATCATATCAGCCGACAGACGTCCACTGCTGGACATAGGCCTCCCCCAAAGAGTGCCAAAGTGACCGGTCCTGCGCCATCCGCATCCAGCGGACTCCGGCGACCTTTACCAGGTCATCAGTCCACCTTGTGGGGGGCCTACCCACGCCGCGCCTTCCGGTACGTGGTCGCCACTCGAGACCCCGATAGCTTATTCTCTATAGCATTAATAGTTATTTACGATACAAGTGCAGAAAATAGGAAATTCGCAACGAGTGGTCCCTTCGGTCGTGTTTTAATTTATCGCCACTCGTTGCGAATTTCCTATTTTCTGCACTTGTATCGTAAATAACTATTTTTAAGTCGGTTGACTAAGTAGTTAAGATTCCACAGCACGGTCGCCTCAAGTCTACTCTCCATACAAACGTGTCGTACGTCGTTTGGTTCTCATCTTAAAACGGCATACTGGAATAACATTAAACTTTTACACAACGCGATCCGCCGTATCTAGGGCGGAAACTAGTTTCTGTTACTATAGATTAATATCGAGAAAAAAAAACCGATGGCCGTTGGGGCGCAAAGGTTCTCGAGTGGCGACCACGTACCGGTGGGCGCAGCGTGTGGGTGGAGGTGGACTGATGATCTGGTAAAAGTCGTGGGAGTCCGCTGGATGCGGGTGGCGCAGGACCGGTAATTGTGGCACTCTTTGGGGGAGGCCTTTGTCCAGCAGTGGACGTATTTCGGCTGATATGATGATGATGCTGATGATTAACAGACGTCCAATAATCTAATCTTTGTTATCAACAATATTAAGTAGGATAGACTTAGGACATTTCTCCGTACATAGAACGATCGCATATTCAAACTTATTATGAGGAGGTCATATGTGCCTTATATTTTGTCTGTAGTTATGCGTTTTTATTAATAACATGTTAATGCACCGATTGCTCAGTGCTCAGTGTCGCTCGGAAGTGCGCCTGCATAAAAACACACAATACGCATTCTTACGAGATTGTTAACAGTGAGAATTATTAGCCACTGATATAATTAACAGATAATGAGTGCCATTGTAAAGAGAAGGTGTGTTATAAAAGAACTTGTGTTTCCTGTCAAAAAATACCATAAGAAATATTAATAGTCGGAGCCATTTATTCATTTCATACCACAACGTCTATAGGCTTGTAACTAGGTATAGTTTTCGAAGCAAGGTGCGTAAGCCTAGTAGACTGCGAGCCCAATACTGCCATTCTTCAAACGCAGCAGTACTTGCAAAATGGCGGTTTCGAGATAAACGCTGTAAACATATTTTTTTATATCTAAACAACAAATCTATGTTATACAACTTTTGAAGTGTACTAAAAATAAAAAAAATATCAAGCTGACGTACTTTTCCTTTACTTTACTGCCTTATTTGGGTAAAATGCGCAGTACCTACTGCATTTTCATCAACTATTAGGAGCCGTAGCATGGTTGGCCTTGTCACGCGATAGGTGATAGTGATAGGATAGAGCGAGCGTCACTGGCTGACACCGTTCGATAGAACGAGACGATGCTCTTATCTTGTCACTTGTCGCGTGATAAGGCCAACCATGCTACGGCTCCTAGACTAGGCATTACAGTATCAATAAGGCTAATTGCAGTATTTTGAAAGAAAAGAAAGAAATAAAGAGACATTTATTCGTGACAGAAACAAACACTTAAACAAAAAGAGTGTACCTATATTGTGTGTGTATGTGTTTATTACTGCAAAATCACCTGTAAAGTCACTTTATATGCCGATTTTTTTCCCCAAAGAGATGAAATTCATGTGGAAGTTCATGCGGATGAAGTCGCGGGCAAATACTAGTATTCTATTATTAGCGTAGTAGTGATACTAGTGATGATATATTTGGTAACCGTTGACAACACTAGCGACGTGTCACATCCCTATGGCGTCATGGCGGCTGTTACAATATCTACCCAAGCTCTTTCTGTTCCCAATATCTAAATGTATTAAACCATGTTATTATTGAAGAGTGGTGCTTTTCTGTCACTATGTAGGTAAATTTATAAGTTATAATATACTTCGCCCGCGTATTGCAAAAAACGCAAGCAAACCCGCGGGATAGAATATAGCCTATAACCATCCAGAAAGTTCACTACAGGCAGGTGAATGATTTTTAGGGTTCCGTACCCAACGGGTAAAAACGGGACCCTATTACTAAGACTTTGCTGTCCGTCCGTCCGTCCGTCTGTCTGTCACCAGCCTGTATCTCAAGAACCGTGATAGCTAGAGAGTTGAAATTTTCACAGATTATGTATTTCTGTTGCCGCTATAACAACAAATACTAAAAAACCGGCCAAATGCGAGTCGGACTGGGGCTCCCATACAAAAGAAATGATTTTTTTGCCATTTTTATAGATAAATGGTACGGAACCCTTCGTGCGCGAGTCCGACTCGCACTTGGCCGGTTTTTTGCAATCGGATAAGCGGTTACGGAGATTACCCAAAACATACTCATAAACTTACAAAGATACACTCTTAGCCTTTTCCTCCTAGAATAGACTAAACTTCCTATTGGCGTACAGAAATCCGAACAGTACCTCGCATCCCTAGAATGAAACCGACCGAACTCAAAAAAAATTACAAAACGACTCAAAATTACATATTGCATCAAGATGTGTTGCTAACTCATTTTGTCGATTTTTTTGAGTTCGGTCGGTTTCATTCTAAGGGTGCGACCTATTCTGCCCGTCATGATTCACATCTGACTCACATTTAGATAATATTTAATACTGAGTGTATTTTAGTTGAAGATGGAATATTTAGTCTTGAATATTTCGTAAACGATGATGACAACCAAGTTATACCTACCATACCCACATTGAATCTTATTCAGAGTTCATTAAAAACGGGTACATTTGGTACAAATAATGTTATGCAGTTTCCCTTCTCTTTGATCTTGACTAGGTTTACGAAATGAACATTCGTATACGCCATACATATAATTTTGTGTCGATTACATATTGGTAATACATTAAGAAATAAGCTCGAATCAAGAAATTTGCGTAGGTGGTTCACGTAATGTGACCCACCCAATTAATTGGAGGAAGCACCAACGGACCGTAATATTTGCCGTGGATTCTTGATAATTCTAATTAATAAACGTTTTGTAATAGTAGAAATCAAGCACAAGCACTTGGGCTGCACCAAAACGGACCCCGGGCTCGTGTAGGGAATTACCGGGAAACGGGTTATACCCACCTGTTACTACCAATTTTTTACCAGTGGGAACTATTTGGAATAGTAATATCCAGTGATCGGTTTTTTGGATTCAACATGGGGTGAACGACCTCAATCATTATGTTAGTATGGATATGCCCCGGGAATCCGGGCTTTATGTTGTTAGAAAAATCGAACAAATGAGCACAATTGTTTACACTGACAGCTTATTCAATTAGAGTAAGCCACAGTTGTCGTAAAAGATAATCTCAGTAACAAATCGATGAAATGAAAATTGAACCATAAATCATAGTGTGCGAACTTAACGTGGATACTTATTTATTGGATCACCTTTGCGCTATAAGATCTATGTATTTGCACTTATACGATAACCTGTGACCTAATATTATAGTATAAATTATACAGCTAATACCTATTTATTTATGCAATCCTTAGAAGCAAATAATTAGAACTGAAATCCAGAGAAAATAATGAAATGTCAATGTCAAGATTTTGAAGTATTTTTTCCATCATGACAGATATATAAGCTAATACTTTGTGGAGGTTTTAATATATTTTGTTTAGAATAAAGTGTAGAGATTAGGAAAAGAATAGAAGTTTTTGTCTCAACTGGTTGCCATGTAAGAGTAAAAAATTCCTTAGAGTTAATTTAAATTGTTTTATTTTTGTACGGTTTGTTCGGTATCGCGGGAAACTGTCGTATCTATATTAACTTTTCTACTTGATATCCCGCGAGGGAGAATCCAAATAACCGATCACTGTTAACATCCCAGGAAAACGCTAGGAGGATGAGGATGAGAATTCAATCACAAATTCCCCTCCTGGGTTAGATTAGAAGGCCAGATGGCAACTTCCGCATAATCCTAGTGCCTCATTTCTGATGCGATAACGGAGATACTCCCAGCATAGCCCTCTCCATTGCCCTTTGGGTCAATCGGTGTCGAGTTCAGTTTAAATTTCTTATCAGGTAAATTTGCATCGAAACTGTCGATAGTTTATTTGGGTGTTTTACAGTTTCAGGGATATAAGGTGCGATTGGATTTGGAAATTTGATTGGACCTTAAATATTTATTCGATATTCTAGTCGGAGTTTTCTGTGACCGATGGAATGCCAATGGTTCTCGCCGTAAGCCGAGACAAAGAGCGAATGTAGAGCGAGTTTAGAGCTACTTATTAATGCTTGCGTAACCTGCGACCATACCTTATATAGGGCTGGCACACGCGGTCCTTAAATGCTACATCAACATAATCATCATTATAGTGTATTCTGTGAAATCGATGGGATGGAATTGATGTAAATGGATTTGTTGTAGTTGCTTTGTGTTTTGTGTGTCCGTGTAAAATATTTTTAGCTGTGATTTTAAATCGCGGCTGTATGCAGAAGGGTTGTTGCTATAAGCGCCTCACGTCAAATTAAACAAAATGGACTTCTGTGAAAGATACTATATTTTTCTCATTCTCAGAGACCGACATTTTCGTGGCATTTTTGAGCTGTCATAGTGACTATCATATATCGACTTTTAATGTATAGGTATCGATAGCGTACAGTCAACATCAAAAGTAGCTACGCAAATGAAGATGTCAAAAGTCTTTATTAAAAGGGGATAAGAACTTTTGACGTCTTCGATTGCGTAGTTACTTTTGATGCTGACTTTACGTATGTAATTTCAAAATAGATATTGGTCGCGTCTGCTCATTACAAACCGTACGGCCATGCCTGTCATTTACCTGTATTCCCAATACGTAATACCTATAATTAATAATACTTACGTAATTATGTATATAGATAAGTGGTAATTGTTTGTACTAGGATCTCACAATCGTATGAGGAAAAGATAATAATAATTTTATCCGAACTATGGCGACTATATACACTTGAGATTTATTGTATGATTTGGTCGCTAGCCTGTTCAAAATCGCATTGCCATTGTTTTCCTCATTTGGGTTTTTTAAATTTAATATCAGCTTTTCTTATCATGGATTCCGAGCATTGTCTCTAGGTTTTTTTATTTCAAACGTTTGCTTTTCCTGGAATGATCCACTTTTCTTGTTTTTGGTGAAGAAAAACAAGGTGAGGAAACCTGTCTACTCTCAAACAAGTCCAGTTTTCCCTCTGGGTTGGAAGGTCAGATTGTTTCCGCTTTTGTTAAAAACGACTTCCTACGCCACAACTTGGCATAAGTTACCAAAGCACGCTAGGACCCCCGGCTCTCCAAGGGTACAACTGAAGAACACTAGGAGGATGACGACGATCCGCCTTCGAGAATACAGCACTTATCGTAAAATTTACGGCTGGCAACCCTAGAGATGCTGGCTCCCCGGTGCAACCGCCACTCTCACGCTGACCATTAGGATACACCCACTAATTCAGTTCTAACTCGCGTTTACGGCCGCGGATAAGTATTAAATCTATCTACCCACTTGCAACATCACGTTTTTTATGCATGGTTTCTTTTTGATCTCCTAAAACTAATAAAAATATTTAAATCGCACTCAATATTTTTAAAAAACTTTTCGCCAGTCCCAAATCAGCTCTAAGATTCAAAAATATATATGTGTGTTTGGTTAAGTTAGATACCTACCATAGTTCAAAGTGTTTCTCAAATCTTAAGATACCTGAAACAACGACCCCGACTTCCACACAATTCCAATTATTATTTGACAGGCTTCGGTCTATAATTATGACAAGAACGAAGTTATTTTTGAAACGTATAGCTTTGTATGATAGGATTTAATACTTATCTTTAAATTGGGTTCAAAAACGAGTTCTGTTAAGTGCCGATTCAAAAGTTGTTTGTTATGTAATGTAAAAGTCGATATAGGTAGGTACCTGCTCTTGCGGCGGTTCAATCAACTTACCCGATACAATTTGTTTAGTACCTAAATCTAAAAAAAAAACAAATCACTCATAGCGACTAAATAAATAATTATTGCCTGCGATCGTTAATTGAATTAATACAGCGTATTTAAATGCGTAAATCTATGGTTAATTTCCATAGAAAAACAAACTTGGGTGAAACTCGCATTGCACCAAATTGCATTACGGCTTCAGGGCCGCGCCATGTTTTATAACAATTAAGAAACCTACACGTTAAACAATTGCACTTTCAGTCTTATGATTGTTTGCTAATTGAAAAGACCCAAGCCGTTGAACTGCGACTATGATTAATTATAGAATACATTCGCAGAGAACTCAAGATCATTGTTACAAAAACGGGGACATTTCATGCAGAATTGTCTGTACATGATGTACTCGTTTTTGTTGGTCGTATTTATTGCAAGTCTCTGTTTATTAAATTAGATTACGCGTAAGGAGTATTTAGAAGGCAGGTAGGTATGTATTCATCACAATATATTCTTACGCCTTAACTGGGGTAGGTACGTTTTTAGTGCAGTATAGTCTATTAGAGACTCGACTTATACCAATATTGGATCAAACCTATTCTCGATTCAAACCGCACTTGACTATTGACCATAAACATAAGCTTATAATTATATACGTAGTGTTTATCCATAATTACTGGATTAGCAAGTTAGGCGCCGGATGGGCAATGTTTAATGAAGTTAGTGCAGCGCGTCGACGATTGGTAAGACACATGATAGGTGGCAAGCCAAGTCATGTTGATAATGATAAGCCAAGTGCAAGAAAGACGATGTTTAAAAATATGCGGCATAAAAAACGGTTTAATATCGTGAATTTTTGTAAGCTTTTTTTTTTGCTATACAAAAAGACAGGCTTGCGAGTTCTACAGCTCACAGAGCGACTAGTCCTACCTACTTATCTGAGATTGGATCAAACCTATTTAATATTCAAACCGCACTTGACTAAGGACCATAGTATTAAGTTATACGTTGTGTTTATCCATAATTACTGGATTAGGATGTTGGTGCCGATGGATAATGTTAAATGAGACAGTGCAGCGCGTCGACGACTTGTAGGCGCATGATAGATGACCAAGTCATGTTTAAAAATATGTGGTATAAAATGATTACAGGCTGCTAATGATGATGATAAAAAGGACAGTGTACAATTTAATTTTGGTACCTACTTACAGGCTCTTTAACAAGACGTTGTATCTGTCCAGAGTGACATGAAACGTAGCGAAGTTTCATGATCCGTCAGTGCTTACCGACGACAAATTGTTGAATAGATAAACTGTATTCTGAGCCTGTCTTCATTGTATGCAAATTTTTCTAGCGACCTATTAGAAGTTAAGATTCAAATTACTCTTTTTCAACGAAAATAAATCCGAGTATGTTAAGCGATACCCAGACAACTTTTTATACCATTATTATTAGGTCTGAAATAAAGATTTTATTATTATTATTATCAGTTTGTTTAAAAAAAACACTGACTCAATATAGAGTCATTGTTGTTTTTTCGACAATTTTAATTTTAACTTGGCCCACTTTTCAGACTCGTATCGAAGCAATGTTTACCAGTGGGCATAATGAGGCATCCGATTACAGATGCGCTATATCTGATTATATAAGGATAACTATTCGGTTAATGCGCTGGATGCGGGTGGCGCAGGACCGGTCATTGTGGCACTCTTTGGGGGAGGCTTATGTCCAGCAGTGGACATCTTTCGGCTGATATTATGATGATTATTCGGTTAATTGCTCGTGCATTAGCACGAGCAATTAACCGTCTCTAAACTTGCACTTGAAACCGAGTTGTCGTCCCTATATAAATTGAAAGCGGTGACTATGGCCGCCAATGTCGGTCAAGGCCGAGCGATCTGCGCGCGCGCAGCGCAAGTCGTGGGCGTGAGCGGGCGCATACGTGGGGATTCCAGGAAAAATAGGTGCGATTCTCACTGAATGGGACGGGCCGGGGAACATTCTACCTACAGGGTACAATAGAATTTAAACCGTATATACCATAGTTACACGTCATATTTGAATAGTGCATCCGCTGCTAACTGGGCATTTGAAACTAAACGTGATCATTGATATTATTATTTTTAAGTAGCAGTTTTTTTTATTAACGTTTTAGATTGGTTTACCAATATTTTCAATTAAGTAAAACACAGGTAGTAGTTAGTTAGTTAGTTTTACTGGGCATTTTCCGCAAATCGACATCCAACGTGCCTATTTTGCGTGAAAGGATTAGACCGGTTTCCTCACCATGTTTTCCTTCACCGAAAAGCTAACGGTAAATATTTCGTACATAAGTTCCGAAAAACTCATTGGTACGAGCCGGGATTCGAACCCACGACCGCCGCTTGACAGCCGCATGCCTGAACCACTAGGCTACCGTAGTAATATTATACCGTAGGTAGTAATATTGAGGTCTAAAATATAACAGCATAGCGTAGTATTTATCTGTAAAACACCTGTGTTTGTAATTGAGAACTAACTTTAAAAAAAACCGACGCTTTCATTTTTGACTTAGACCAAACGATGCCGTGCTTGTGCGTGCACCCGCAAATCGACGCTAACGTTTGACAAATTTGGGACTTAGGTACCTACCTACTCGTAGTACCGAGGTCACCTACTTGATACATAGGTACAGTCACTGCCAGTCTCAAAAGGAGCTGCTTTAATAAAAGTGACTGCACACTGAAATGACCTAGCTGGTAGGTTTTTGAGGTTAGGTACTCGTTTTCTTATATCTTTTCCTTTCATCCTCGACATGGATGTATAAGGCAATAGCTATATTAATTTACTGTACAAGTAATTATGCCAACCAACTTTGTCCTAATTTGGATAAAATATAGGTAAAAAATATGAGTATGTTAAAGTTACAGACGAGGTCAAAAGCCACACTTGAACTCCTACGCGAAGTTAAAGTTTGTTAAATGATATTATACACAAACTTGACTAAAATTATGCAACATTTTTTTGCAATTGCAATTTAATGACTATAGCCAAAGTTATACAGATGGCTCCGATACAAAACAAGCACATATCTGGGGTCAATTAGATTAAACAAATTGAATTGAAATCGGTTAGGTATTTGTCGAAAACGTTCGTTCGCAACATACACTAAAATTACCCATCGAAAATCCCAATACATCGTGTAGCCAAATAGACTCCTGCTCTCAATTATGCTATTTATTCGATTCACACACATATAGCGCAATGTTTCAATTCTACCCATGATGAGATGAGTTGACTATGTCTATAATAATAAACAACGTCTAAGTTTTGATATGACCTCAATACGTGCCAGATAATACAGTGTCGTTAATGACATGCCGTTTATAAGCGACTGATTAGTATTATAACCAATGGCCGTATAAGGCTAGCACGATAAACATCGCGTGTTGATAAACAAAAGCAATTGCTAAAGGAGTCAAGGTGCCGCTAGCGCATCTGATGGTACACGCGACAACGACATGACTCCGGCACCGTGACATGACTGACATGTAACCATTGTACTGGCCCCTTGTTGGTAAATTTTCAGCAGGTTTACTAAGGCTGCCATTTTTAACGGACTTCAAAAAGAAGGAGGAGGTTCGCAATTCGGTTGTGTTTTTGTATCCTTATTATTTGTAATGTGTATCCACAGAACTCCGTCATTTTTTTTTTCTTTTTATTTAGGTAAACAAACAGTCACTACAAGGAAATCTTAATATTAATTGTCCTTATACATAAATACAATATGTGTGACCAACACCGTTCACCACTTATTACTTTTCTACATTCATTTCATCATTCGGAGTAAGTAGTTTTATTAAAGGGAAGATAGTGTTAATATGTATTACATTTTACATGAGTAGTGAAAACATCAATAACTTAGCTGAGTTAAACTAAGTAAACAATATCGAAAGTGTTTCAGTTATTTTATATTGTTTTTAGTATTTCTATTATTTGTTTTTTGTATGAACTAATACTAGAGCTAAATATGTTTATTTGATTAAAATCATCATTGTAATTTTGAACGATTCTGCGCAGAGGTGCGCGCTCACCGGCGCGGCGTTGGTGCGGCAGAATTTATGAAAGATTCGTACAATTTTTTTTGAGAGTCCGCTTCCAGAGGGGCTACTGCGAAAAGAAAACGAACTTCGTTCGTGTATCTCCCCTTGTCGCTTGAACTAGCAAGTGCGACAGCCACATAGGAGATACACGTATGAAGTTCGTTTTGGTTTCGCGGTAGCCCCTCAGGTTGGTCCCATTGTTAACGAAACTCCAGTTGGATGATAGGAACCATGAGGAATTGAGGGAACTCCTCAAATATTAGGCACGCATGTAGTAATTTCGGTATTTTCTATTATAACTCGTATATTTACACAAGGAAATCACAAATTTGGTGAAGTGGAAAAACGTCACAGATTCTGGATTCCGTTGAAATAGCAACTAATAAAGTGCCAAAGGTCATTCGATTCTGAGATCCTCGAGGAATCAACGGAAGTCCTCAAATATTATCGGGCAACTTACAGCGGCTTGGTTTTTTTCTGTAATATTCAACGCATTTTCTCTCGAAAATCGTTCATATGGTAAAATTGGTAAAGTGGAATAGAAATGTGGAAATGTTCATGTGGCTTGGCGGAATACTGAATTGAGGCCGGTTAAAACTTTGTTTTTAAACTAAATTACATCACATCTAGGGTTTGCAATTCTAATATTCGCCTCATAAAAAATATTTGAATAATTGAATATTATTCGAATATTTGTATGAGGCGAATATTCGAATTGCAAACACTAATCACATCGCTGTGGATAAGACATCATCAAAAAAATCTGGAAACACCGAAATCGCCATATATTCGACGAATGGATTGGATCCCATCATAAGATCTTGCCCAAATCGATATGGTACCACCCTTACCTGATTTCGAACATAATACGAACGATTAAAATCGGATGACAGCTACATGATAAAGAATTATCACTAAACATACAGTTAAAAAAATACCTACTACTATTTTCATGCGAAACAACTTCTTTCTATTGAAGTTAGAAAAAAAACCGGACAAGTGCGAGTTCAACTCGCGTGGTGAGGGTTCCGTATATAATCTAAATTTTATAAGTGTTTTTGAATACTCGAACTTCTTATAGATATTCCTGTAATTTTTAGGCAAGGAACAATTTTCCATATTTGTTTCAGAATTTTAGTCTTAGTAGTTTCGGAAATGGTCAATTTTCGTCATTTTTCCTAAATTACTTGAAATTTGTTTTTGCTAAAGTTATAAAAAAATATATATCTGACATGCTTACAACAACCCCTTTCATTTGATATGTCACACAATACAGTTTGCGAAACTTTTTTTTTTAATTTTCCAGTTTACCCCCCAAAAGTGGCCCCCTTGTTCAGAATTCATTAATTTACTTTACGCGTTCATCTTTGGGTCACAAATTTACATATGTGTACCAAATTTCAACTCAATCGGTCCAGTAGTTTCGGAGCAAATCGGCTGTGACAGACGGACAGACAGAACACCGAGTGATCCTATAAGGGTTCCGTTTTTTTCCTTTTGAGGTATCGGAACCCTAAAAACGGACGCAAACTGCGACTACACGCCTGTTAGTCAAATAACCAACTGCTATTAAAGTCTACGACTTTTTTTTGCGCCGATGTTTTGCTTGACGATTAAAGCTCACAGCTAATTAAAAATTTAATCCCGACACCTTGCGATACGGAAAAAATATAAGTAGGTAAAATAATAGTCGACCTTGGTTATACCTGATATATCTGAGTGCAAACGCCTAACCAAGGATCGCTCACAATGGATTAATTTGTATGCAAGGTCCATGAAGTACCCACGATTGGTTCAGAACATGACAGTCGTAATTTACCTGCGCCCCCGAATATACCTACACGCTGATATGAAACATAACAATACAGCAAAACAACATGATTCATTCGCATTGAAACAAAACGTTTGGAGCTCATTCAAGTCAATATGACATTGAAAAGTGCATTACACAATACTATGACATCATAAATACACTACTAGCCCTCTTGACGTAACAGGTTGTCCTAATTTGATTTGATCCTGAGGATCGAACGTCTAAAAGAGTCTTGCTATAGTCAAGTGCAAAAATATGTATCGATTTAATCCTCTCATAAATATGTACCGTAACCTTAATCCACTGACATGAGAGCGATGGCAGATATTTATGAGTAGGTAAGTTGTATGCACCCATATTTTTACACTTGATTGTACAATAACAGCTTCTTCATCAGCCTTTTCACCACCTGACAGAACAATACTTAAGACATAACTACATAAATTAAAAAATTTAAAGGCAGAACTGAACTGTCTCGAGTCTCGACAGACAAGACATTCGTTTAAAAAAAAACACTCAAATCAGTTAATCCGTTTGGGAGCTACGATGTCACAGAAAGACACACAGCTACCCACGCCAGATACGTCGTCATGTTTTCGTGAGGGTATACATATTGCATACTCTGCGTTTAAAAACACTGGACACTGTAACTTTATACCAAAAATCATTAATTTTGCAGTATTAAAATTATCAACGCAATAATGTTTTGCCACGTGCTAAACGTATCTATAGTTAATTATGTAACTTATCTGCCAAAAAACACTGAACAAACATTGAATCATCCAATCGGCAACCATAATTGCTCACTTGATACCTCTCCACCCACCACAGATTAACAAGTTTGACTGCGCAATCAATATCTCATGTTATCTTCTAATTAAAATGTTGTCCATGTTTCTGATTAAACCGATGTACTAAGATCCGGCAAGCCTCCGTGAGAAGCATGGCTTCCTTCCTATCAGTATCGTTAAGTAGTCACGTGAATGTCGCCGATATACCTGACAGATTACGTGATCATTAGGTATGTCAGTTTAATATTTTTTTCCCATGTTACTAAAATAAACACGATTGATGTAATCAGCGGCAATATAATACGGTTTTTTGCGACCATTTTTAGTAATTCCTTCTTTGAACAATTTTATTACATTGGTTCAAAATATTTAATAGACAAATCAATTAGATATTTACAATGGTTTTGAAAATATAATACACTAGCTTCCGCCCGCGACTTCATCTGCGTGGACCCGGGATAAAAATGATCCTATATTTTAATCCAGGCTGTAAACTACCTTTGTGCAAAATTTCATCCAAATCGGTTTACCCATTTTGGCGTGATTGAGTAACAAACATCCAAACATCTAAACATCTAAACATCTAAACATCTAAACATCTAAACATCTAAACATCTAAACATCTAAACATCTAAACATCTAAACATCTAAACATCCAAACATCCAAACTTTCGCATTTATAATATTAGTAGGATAGGATTAGATGCCATTCGTTACTTACTTTCTTACTACGCTGGCTCGATGACCCAAGATAACGTCACTCCTCCCTATTCTGTGCCATCTCACGCCAGTTGCATGCCCCAAGGGTGATCTTTGATCCAACGTATGGTTTGCAGCTAGTGAAATCATGATCATCATCCTCCTAGCGTTATTCCCGGTTGTGCCCTAAAGGAGCCCGAGGTCTGCTTTGACACGTAATCCCAATATTTGGCATAGGCACTAGTTTTACGAAAGCGACTGCCATCTGACCTTTCCAACCCAGAGGGAAAACTAGACCTTATTGGGATTAGACCGGTTTCCTCA
Organism: Epinotia nisella; assembly: GCA_932294315.1. NCBI lineage: Eukaryota > Metazoa > Arthropoda > Insecta > Lepidoptera > Tortricidae > Epinotia > Epinotia nisella. Next base: position 18,339,254 of record OW028681.1, read on the forward strand.
CGATGTTTTCCTTCACCGAAAAGCTAACGGTAAATATTCCGTACATAAGTTTCGAAAAACCTATTGGTACGAGCCGGGATTCGAACCCACGACCGCCGCTTGACAGCCGCATGCCTGAACCACTAGGTAAGGCTACCGTAGTATGCATGCAGCTAGTGAAATATAAAAAAGAAATCTAAATATGAATTCAAATTGTCTTCGCGTCAATTCGCGGAACCAGTCTTGCAAAGGTTATCCGAGATAACACTAACATAACAAGTATCAAAACACGCCTAATAACCAGCCATCTGTGCCTATGCAAGGCCTTATATTTGAAGTGAGAATGTCTACCTCAATGTCACTCAACAAACTAATGATAAACACACACATGGCGATCCAATGTCAGTTATGACCGCGGGAAAAGACACCCGTAATTGAAGGAGACTAATTACTTGTAGGCGCCAATGCGTGTTTGTATCTTTATTTATAACTAGCTGCCCGCGAGGCTCTGCCCGCGCACTAACTAAGCCAAATTTACTATTGACCGCCACCGTAGTAGGCCGCGCCAGTGTGATTCAAGCCTTACAGAGAACCCAGGTGGAGCTCCTAGATAAAAGGGCATAGGCTATGCTCATCCCGGAAATTGATCCCTTCAGAAAAAGTTGCAAAGTAAATTAGGTAGTACCTATAAGTAAATGTGGACGAGGTGTCAACGACTAACACCTTGAAGCAGGCAAAATATGCTAAAAATGACAACTAACATTTTAGCTTTATCTAAACGTCAAGATTGTTTTGCAAATTTTAAAATTTGGCAATTTGATTATCTTATAGCAGTAGCTTTAGTGTGAGTTTACAGTAAGTCGGAATACGCTAGCGACTATCGACAACAGTTAAAGATTTGTATGAAAACTCTATACACCGCCCCTGGCGGTCACTCACAGAACTAAAAATCTAATCGGTACCCCGAGTCCCATATAAGTATACCTTTCTCGCAACAGTTAACTCGATTGTTCGTATAGTTTAATAGATTTTTCAATATTCAGCCTTAAATTACAAGCATTTATCGTTTCAATTTAAATGCTAGCGTTTGTCGGTTATGACATTACAGAATACGCGCATGGCCAACGTCGAAAAATTCCCCAACGCCAAAGTTTAAAGACTTTAAAGGAATCTATACCTTAAGCTTAACGACATTAAGTATAATTTTAACAGTGTGCGATGATCCTCATCTAAGTCTGTCGACCCAATATGGCGGAACGTGTGCCAATTATTTGCATTTTTAAATACAAAATACGCGACAATCCGAATTTTGCGGATATAAGTTGTCGATTCAAAACCCTTATTTTTATAAGTTCTTTAATTTGAGATAGGTATCGATCGGATCTACGGTAAATCTTGACGAAATAATACGTTATCACGCACCATTTTGGAAGTGAAATAGTAAACTACAGATACTACGGTATTTTTCGATTCGAAATGTCAAATTTGTGACTCACGCTACCGTTTGGTAATACGATTCGAAAGTTTAGATTACGCATCGAAAACTAGACGCTAGCGAGTAACGTTTTGTAGTTGTTTTCGTAGTATATCGGCACCATGAGTACGGCGCATTTGACAGCTCGAACTTGCGAGAATCGAAATCTAGTCGAAGCGCGTTAGCTCGATATCGAGAGAAGTTTACTATTGTAAGTATTCTATAGGCTCTCATGGTAAGCGTACAGATCATTAAGTACCGTAGTAATAATAGATATATCTGAGTCAGAAAATTTGTTTTTACATGATCAGAATCTATTTTTTATATATTATTCGTGTTCTAACAGTGTTTCCGTTTATATGTATATTGTAATTATTATCATTTGAAAAGAAACTGATTCATCCCTATTGCAAATATTTCTAGAAACATTTTTCCTCCTTGCACAGTTGCTATAAGTCATTTTCATCAGTCGAGGAAAACCAGGGATCTTTAGAATTTAGTTCAAATATAATGCAACCGATGGAAGTAGATCCAAAACCTTAAGTCGCTAGGATCATTTGTCATTCATGTCTTATAATGATATGTAGTAAACTAATAGCTTTACGTTACTCCATCAACCATTTTGATTTATTAGCCAACGTTACGATCTCTCGGGACAGTTACTAAACTGAACTCTAGATTGTATTATGGCAATGGATTTAATTGGAGCAACCAGGAAAGTAGTGACATGTTGCGATAACCATTGCAATGTGACTAATGTTATTATTAAGCACGAGTTTAATGTATGGCATTTGTAGTGGGTAGACACAGTAATGTGGGTACTTGGGGTTACGGATATTAGTGAATAAATCAGTCGTACGTCATCAGCTGTTTAATTCGGTCCCTGTCCCATACCACATGGTGTCAGGTGTGGTTTATAAACGCGAAGTTGTGCAAAACAGTGGTAAAAGTGTGTTTAACTAATAGTGGGATTAAAGATGTCGCCTCCTAATAATAGCGGGGGTGAAAAAACTGAGAGTGCGGGCAGTGTTTATGCGTCGATTCAGCAACCAGCGCCATTGCAACAAGAAGGCAATATGGCCACGAACTGGCGAGAATGGAAAATGGCGTTCGAATATTTCTTAATTGCGTCAAACAAGGAATCAGTCCCGAGCAGAGAAAAATGTGCATTGTTCATGCATGTTATAGGAAAATATGGAAGGGAAATTTACGAGGAATTGGATGTTAGCGTGGCAGAAAAATATGATTATGACGTGTTGTGCAATAAGTTTAGTGATTATTGCGATCCACAGAAAAATATCAACTACGAGCGGCACATATTTTTTGAGACATACCAAAACGATTTAACTTTTGATAAATATTTAGGAGTTTTAAAAGTGACCAGTAAAAGTTGTTGTTTTGATAATTTAAAAAACAGCCTTATTTTAACACAGCTTATTCGGGGATTGAAAGACGTGCAAATGAGGGAAAAGTTATTAGCGAAACCGTCGTTGAAGCTAGAAGAAGCGGTAGCTTGGTGTCGAGCGGCAGAGCGAGCGGGTCAGCAAGCGGCGGGCTGCAGTGCACAGCCCGGCGCTGTGGAACGTTTGTGGCGCGACGGGGCGCGGCCGGTAGGTGCGCCCGCGCAGCGGGGCCGCTGGCGCGGCGGCCGGGGCGGCCGTGGCGGGCCAGCGCGACGCGCGCCTCCGCAACGCCAATATTACTCAAATAATAGGTGCGGCAAGTGTGACTTAAGCCATAGTGCGAGTGATCGGTGCCCGGCATCGGGAGTTGCGTGTTATCGGTGCGACCGGATCGGGCATTTCGCGAAATGCTGCCGGGTACGGCCTCAGCAGCCGCAAGCCCGCGAGCTCCTCGGGGACGACGGTGGTGATGATGAAGGTGATGTGGACGGGGACTGTGGTGAGCTTATTTTATACAATATTAATATTGAGGCCTCCGAGTGTGTCGAATCGTGGACTGAGTTGATTAGTGTGAATGGCGTAAATATAGATTTTAAATTGGATAGTGGGGCAGATGCTACGGTGATGTCATTAAATTCTTACGTAAATGCCGGTTTTAATAGAAAAAATCTATTAAAGTGTAACACCATTTTACGAGAAATCAGCAAACAACAATTACCAGTTGCTGGGTATTTTAATGCCTCATTGAGATGTAATAATGTAACAACGTTACAAAAAGTTTATGTTTTGCAAGTAAATTGTAATAACTTATTAGGTTTGAGAGCCTGTATAAATTTGAAGCTTGTTGCGCGAACAAATGAAGCTAATAAAAGTGGTTTTTGGCTGCACTCGCTTCCATCAGTACATATATGGGCATAAAGTGATCACTGTGGAAAGCGACCACAAGCCACTGGAAGCTATTTTGAGGAAACCTCTAAACGAAACGCCAGCACGACTTCAGCGGATGCTTTTAAAATTGCAATATTATAATATCGATCTTCATTACAAGCCAGGAAAGGAGATGTTCATCGCGGACACTTTGTCGAGAGCTCCAAGCGAGCCAGGTCTGGATAGCGACATGTGCAAAGATGTAGTCGTACACGTTAATATGTTGTATGACAACCTAGATGCAACACCCGAAATGTTGCGGAAAATAAAAGAGGACACTATAAAGGACCCAGTTTTAATAGCGATCAGCGAATACTACTACAAAGGATGGCCCACAAATAAAAAAGACGTTAAAGATATCTCGAAACCATACTGGGATGTCCACGACGAGCTTCACGACGTGAATGGTATTATATTTAGGAACGAGCGAGTAGTGATACCGTTATCGTTACGCAAAGAGATGGTGCGCCGCGTTCATGAGGGACACTTGGGCGTGGACAAGTGTCAGCGACGCGCCCGCGGCGTGATGTGGTGGCCGGGCATGGCGCGGGACGTCGAGCGCGCCGTGCTCGCGTGCGAGACGTGCCAGCGCCACCGGGCGGCGCCCGCGCGCGAGCCGCTGCAGCCGCACAAGGTACCCGACCTACCGTGGGAGGTACTCGCCGGTGATATTTTTGAATTCAAAGGCAAACAATATTTGCTTGTGGTGGATTACTTTTCAAAGTTCGTTGAAATTGGACATTTAGCTAATTTGCAGAGTGGCACCGTCATCGAATCACTTAAACAAATATTTAGCCGTCATGGTAAACCAGAAAAGTTTATCAGTGATAACGGCACACAATTCTCTTCGGCTGAGTTTAAGGCGTTTTGTCAAAAATGGGAATTTACTCATGTCACCAGTTCACCTTTGTACCCGAGGTCTAACGGTATCGCGGAGCGAAACGTGCGTACGATAAAAGGTTTAATGTTGAAAGCATATGAAACTGGTGAAGATTGGTACCTAGCCCTGCTGAACTTCAGAAACTCACCGGTGACCGGAGAAACATATTCTCCAGCGCAACTGTTAATGAGTCGAAGTTTAAAGACGCGGTTGCCAGCAACTGGTGATTTATTGAAACCGCGAACAATTAATCGGCGTGTGTTTCAAGATGAAAGAGAAGCAAGGATAAATAATTATAAGCGTAATTACGATCGCGGGACTAAGACGCTATCGAAATTAAAACCAAACGATACGGTCCGCATGAAACAAAATAAAGAGTGGGTTAAATCATCAATAATAGATCAAGCTCAGGATGGGCGTTCATATTGGCTACGGACGAATGACGGTGGGGTTTACAGAAGAAATCGCCAGCACATATTAAAGGTTCCTCTCCCGACCCGAGAAAAACCTTTTCCAAGTCAGCCGGCAACTGCAAATCGCGGGTATTTAGACTGGGAACAGTTTCAGGGTGCTGCGGGCTCAGTAACGGGGCCACGCGGCGCGCGGGCCGGCTCCGACCCGCGGCCGGCCACTTCCACTAGCGGATATATTACTCGTAGTGGCAGAGTTGTGCGACCGCCTCAGCGATATTGATCATCTTGACCTACATTTCATATAAATTTCTGTACCTAATGTATAATAATAAAAATAAAAATAAAACTAACTAGCCATATAGATAAAAGTACCTATCTACTTAATTATCTACGGACCCAACTGAATCCTTGGCTGATATTGTTTCAAATAAACATTTCTAACAACATATATACTGATATCCATTCCATTGCTGACCTTACATTTGTAACAAGAAGGTTTAAATGATAATAACAGCCTAGCAAAATACGTTCTTTTGAAATAATTTCAACCTGAGTTGTAGTAAACAAATGTTGTCTGTTATAAGATACCGTTAGCAAAATTGTAAAAAACAAATAATTATAATCTTAATTTACTTATAATAGGTACCTAGTTACGTACTTATATATGCATGTTATGTTATTAATAATATCAATTGATTGCATAGGTATCTTTACCTTGATGTTATTAAGTTGTTTATGGGTCAATGCAGTTTCTCTAATGACAGTGTTAGATGGTAAACTTTTCAATAAAATAATTTTCCTTAATTATGAATTAAATCATGTGTGTATTCAATGTTAATGAAATAAATAAAAAGAAAGAACAATAATAATAATAGAAGTTCAAATAAATTACTTGTACCTACAATGATGTCTAGTTATCTACGATTGTTAAAATTATATTTGCATGTTGAATTATCATAGTTAATTTATTTATTTATATAAGAAGGGAGATGTAGTGGGTAGACACAGTAATGTGGGTACTTGGGGTTACGGATGGGGGGACGGACGTTAATTCGGTCCCTGTCCCATACCACAGCATTGAACATTGTTTGTTACAAATACCTCGCTATAAATCGTTTTATTCACTTCGTAATCTTGCGTGCGTGTTGATCATTATCCCACAAGGACTACAAAACGAAAGCCCACGCGGCAGAATACGTTGCTCAAACGGGTGTTCTCTTGTACGGACAACTGGATCCTTGTAAGAAAAACTCTAGGCAGGTCACGACGTTTACGTAACGCGATGTTGTCGTCAGAGGCCGTGCTCTCCCCGGTCGTCGGGCTCGGGTGAAAGCGGCCGGGCCTTCCTCCGCGAGTCGCCCTTACACGACTCGATTCGGTAACTTGCCTCAACACGGGGTGAAAATGCGAATTCCGGTCCCACATGCTCCACAGTGCACTGCTCCTGCAATTATTATAATCGTGACGCAATGTCATCCAACCAAACCAGCTCAAACGTCAACTATTCTATGTATTTATTCACTGACGCGCGTTTCACGCATCGTTAAAAGGCGATGACCAAATGTGATTAGAGAATTGGCAGTGAATACGAATAACTGTTAAATAATCTCCGCTTCAGATTGATTATCGGCGGTGACTAACGAGTAACGACGTGTTTTGTCTTCATTATTGAGTTATCCAGATGGAGATTTCAATTAGAAAGTGGATAAATTTTCGGCACATGCCGAAGTGTCGCATGTTGTGCAACAGGGTTGTGTAACTAGTGTACGACATGCTTAATGTATTGGACTTCCGAACGGACACGACAAAATAAATAGTCATGTTCTTGCGCCTGGCTTAGACAGGTACGTATTGCGAAACACTATGGCACTAACCACGTGTATTCGCCGTGTATAACAAAAACAAACATTCATTTTAGCTAATAGATTCGCACTCAGCCGAAATAGGTTATGTGATAATTAATACTAATTTTAGAAAGTACCGATTTAAGCAATACCAAGGATGTGAAGTCGTAACGTGCAGTTATCTGGTATGGTTGAGATCATTCAATGTGGCCGATTTATTATAAAGCTGTCATTGGAATTGGAATCTACCACCTTTCACGGTAGAGTTGCTTTTTGAATGGACTACTTTGATGCAATTTGGCCAACTCAAATAATCGTAAGTCTACAAAGGCAGGTGTGGCCGCAAAACCAACACTTGGAATGGCCCGAAAGGCGTTCGCACAAAAACTACTTTATGTGAACTATACCGGACGCCGGCCACTTACTGACCCAAAAACGTCAAAGTACTGAACAAGGTCTTTATCTATAAACTGTGGAGTTGGTTTCTGTTTTCCTTTATTTTTGTCTTTGCTTGTGGTTGAAAGACCGATTGGTTCATAATTCTTTAGTTGACATAGGTCACTCGCGAGAGAAGACCATACAATTTTATGCACTGGAATACTTAAATGATTAGCCTGTAGAAGTATAGTAGTCTCGACAAATATTATACAGGGTGAAATAGGGGTTGTGGAGCAAGAAGACCAAAAGCGAATAAGATGGTCATACTAAACAACTTTTCCCATGGGACCAACCACGAAATCGTAAAAAAATAAGAGCCAATTAAGAGTTAACTGTGAGTTAACTGTGATGATATGATGTGTGTGATGTATAGATCATCTGATTTTTTTTGCGATTTCGTGGTCGGTCCCATGGGAAAAGTTGTTTAGTATGACCATCTTATTCGCTTTTGGCCTTCTTGTTCCACGACCCCTATTTCACCCTGTATACTAAAATGTATAGGTATTAAGCAGAACTAAGGTAACCGATATAGCCCTCTGAATCGCTAAACTTAAGTGGCAGTGGGCGGGGCACATTGCACGTAGAACCGATGGCCGTTGGGGCGGAAAGTTTCTTGAGTGGCGACCACGTTCCGGAAGGCGCGGCGTGGGTAGGCCCCCCACAAGGTGGACTGATGACCTGGTAAAGGTCGCGGGAGTCCGCTGGATGCGGGTGGCGCAGGACCGGTCACTTTGGCACTCTCTGGGGGAGGCCTATGTCCAGCAGTGGACGTCTTTCAGCTGATATGATGATGATGATTATATATTAAAATGATTGCTCTTTGAACTAAAACAAAACAAGTGTAGTAATACTTAAGGATGTATTTACAAAACCTGAGTCGATCTACATTAATAGCAAAAGTTGCAAAATAAGTTGAGGAATAGCGACTTTCAATTTTCAAAACATACACGTAAGTATGTGAGGTAAAAGTTAGCTAGTAATTCATTACTCGTTTCCCTCTAAGAATCTTAAAACAATTTTACAGAGTAAAACCACAAAACCCATAAACCGCGGACCACTCTGTTAGACGACGAATTAAATCTCGCGTTATCATAATGTCGTATCGTAGTTACGGTAACAAAACGCCTGGTTAGCATAGTTAGTGTTATTCACAAAGTCTACTAGCAACTTAACTATGGCGAACCAGCATACATGTGACTGCCGATATCTTGGCCGAACAATGGTGTCCCGGACCTATGGAAGGCGTGCGTCCAGCCGAAATACCAAACAAGTACCTACCACATAGCCAACAAGTAGAGGCTCTTTCGACAAATTAATGAAATTCAAGGGGTAACGCCGACTTCCAATTACTATTATTTACTTAATTATCAAAAGCAATATCGGGCGTTCATAGTTGATCTAAATCAGAGGTATGAACTGCCGCTCTTCGGCACGCTGCCCGTTGGCGTCCTGACCGCTGCCTTAGGTCTGGTTGCATCAACCACATTATTTGAAGGATCAGTAACCTTTAAATATGTCGCCTGCTGTCATCTTATAAAATCCGTCAAACTTCCCTTACATCAGATTTTAATGGACGTAAATAGCCGACTATTTTAAACAGCCGCCCTCTTAGATAGTTAACAATTTGCCTTCAACTCTGCTAGCACGGTTTTATCGTCACGGTTTACGGCCAAAATGTATGATACGTTATGTAAAAAGTAACGATAAAATGTATCAAGCCTGTTACGAGTATATATCTTCTGCTGAAGCTCAAGGGACTAGCAGTGAGACGAATTTACACAGTTTGTGAATGCACGCGCGCGATTACGTCACCACTGCCAGCAGGCAGTTGCTTTCGTCCCATGAGAACCGCGCATTGTGCGGCGCGCGCGCATCACTTTCGTTATCGTCGGAACATGGCGATGGCGGAACGAAGGTCCGAACTTGCACGATCCTGATTTACTTTTTGTGAACTTAGAGCAGTAATTTGCAACTTTGCATGAATAAGTACTTACTTGTATATTCATTTGAGCTTACTATGGGACTATTTTGGTTTGTGTTTTTATTTATAGATGTTTTTCTTCCTTTGAATTACGGGAATTATTCTAGCATCTTATAAATCACACAAATTAATTAAGGTGGCCTAGTATTATTTATTATACAACAAGTCTGTCTTAAAATAAAACATTTTATAAAAATCAACTGAATAGACAAAACAGTTCTTATAATTATCGAACCATCTGCACACAATATTTACGAGAACCGGTTGAGAATGCGCCCTGTAGAGGAGAACATCCGGACAACCAGATATCCATACAGCCCACAGATAACCTCCAATAGATAGAGCCTATAGGGCGACGTGCGGTCACCACGCATAAGTCTTGTAGCACTAATAACCACCCCCCAACCCCGCGCCATATTGTCAGTTTCGACCAAGTGCGCGATCTATACGTGCGTCAAACAACCAACAAATTAAATTTCATTTTGCGTTATAAAAATGACTTATTGCTGTGTGAAGTGGTGTGGAAAAACTCCCGAACGTCTAATTACAAAACGGACGGAATAACATTTCACAGGTAAGTTAAATTTATCATATAAATGTAAATTTCATTCTGTCACGCGGAGTTCATTTTACGCTGGTCCATAAAAAGTAGTGAAGTATGCATGTCCCTTTTCATCAAATGAATATGCCAATATACTGTTCCTTTCTGACGAAAGCACGTGACGCTCTAGTGATGGGCTAGTGACGCATTCGAATTTTACCGATTCAGATTCATTTAAGGAAACAATACATTAATTCATCCGGGCTTTCGTTTACTATTTTAATACGAAAATTCACTAAAGATTATATTTATATCCTTGTCATTTTATTGTTAAAATTCTTTTGTTAAAAAGTCTCATAAAATAGATAGTATTATATACGATATACGATGTAAGATTTAAACTGAGGGGCTACCCCTTCCCTCCCTGTCGCTCGAACTAGCAAGTGCGACAGAGACGGAGATACACGAACGAAGTTCGTTTTCGTTTCGCGGTAGGCCCTCTGCATCAAGAAGGCGGCGTGGCGGACTGCAACCGTCTTACAAACTATGAGGTAGAGGGAGACGTAGTAAATTACTATCTCGCTCTATTTTATAGCTTCCAGAGCTTGTGAACAGAATATTATTGTAGTAGTAGTACCTACTGGAAGTTTTTTGTTTGGTTTAAGAGTAGGTATTATGTAGTTTTATTTTATTTATATTGGGTAATTTAGAGTATTGTAGAATAATATGTAGTGCCGAAGTTAGCTTTTGCTATTTAGTATAAATATAATGTAGAATGAAATAAAAAAGAATAATGAATACATAGTTAGTTACCATATTATTGAATCGTATGAAATAATACTTTGATATTATTTTTGCTTTCACATAAGATGACGTCAGGTGAGCGAGATCTGCCGCCTGATTTCGGCCCGCGTAGATAGAAGCCGGAGGCATAGCGACCTGCAAAAGTCAATCTCGCACTTTCTTATAAATTTTGTACCGCTCATGTTGTCCGCCGCGCTCGGACGTCTGGACGCGGCAATATACTACTATTAGTGCCACGAGCAGGCCAACACCTAGAAAGAACCATTTCATATAAATACTCGATGTGATTTACGTACATTTTTATGTTACGTGGTGAGCAAAATAGTCAATGAACGAAACATGATAATTATATAACAGTGACGGCTGTTCAAAAAATTTAAACCATGTTAAAGGATACCTACGCCATGTAAAATAGTTTACTAACAATTAATTGCGGCAACGCTAAAAACCGTTAACGACCAACGCGTCCCATCACTACGCTTCTGGCGCCATGATGTGACAAAGCGCGCTAATTTCGAAACAGCCAATCGCAGCGCCGTTACCGCATTCCCCGCAACCCGCAGCTGTGGTGACCTTTGAATCGAACTAAATCACTCATAGGCTCTATCTATTGGAGGTTATCTGTGATACAGCCATACGAAAGCATTGCCCATGCTGAAACGGAGAACTTCGTTCGCTTCGCTCGCTCGTTCAAAATTACGAAATAATTAATAATACCCATAACAGGGCAAACACCACGAAAAAATGGAATCAGACCTTCGTTTACCCCTTTAAACATTTAATGTTAAATGTCTAATTTAGATAACCTTTGTAATCTTAACGATTATAGAATCCCCGGGCTGACTAATATCATAAAGCGTCACAATAACCAACTAAAAGTTGACAGCCCGATGAACACTACTTTTTGCCCCACAGATGATTCATACTTATCTGGCGATTGCAAATTAATATTTTAAAATAATATACATATTCCATAAACAACTAAAAACACGTGAGCTTCTACTAGGAGTGGCACTGACACAATCTGTAAATGCCAAGAGTTCTCCGCCATAATTTAAACTCAAGAAATCAAAAAATATTTAGCCAACATCGTCATCGCCTAAATTATCTACATTTTATTTTAAATACCTGTATATTGCAGGAATGCAGCCTTAGGCGTCGTGGTCAGTGTTAAATAGGTTCCTGCGAATAGGTTAAGCCAGGCAAATCATCCATGACAAATTTTTGATCAAGATTATACTAAATTTTTAGACTTGAAGCAAGGAAGCGTACATTAAATTTATTTTTAATTGCACAAGGACGTTTGGGTACAGTTACATTACACATTTAAATAAACATACACATACATTACTTACACATACACACACACACACACACACACACATTTTCACACGCGCTTTATGATATAAATTATTTATTGTAATTTCTATATGTTACGTTAGTGTTTTCAATCATGGTACGATACTTATACAACATAAGGTAACCATACCTTATTGAACTCATTTTAAAAGCTCGTGATCATCATCATCATATCAGCCGAAAGACGTCCACTGAGTGCCAAATTGGCTGGTCCTGCGCCACAAGCATCCAGCGGACTCCCGCGACCTTTACCAGGTCATCAGTCCACCTTGTGGGGGGCCTACCCACGCCGCTTTTTTTAAAAGCTACCTTGAACTAATTATCATTCGCTGCTAAAATGTATACTTACAATGAACTGAGGAATTATGATCCGCTTTGAAAAAAGTCTGCTGTTAATAAAACATTAATAATTGTTTTAAATTAATGTTTCCAAGAGATGTACAGTACGTGTACTTCATACTCTATGCCACCTACAGGTAAAACCAACCCATACTTTTATATACGGTTTTCTGAGACTATCTATGCGTCATGTAGCCTTTTTAGGAATTAACACGCCTAGGGATTTTTTTCAGATCTTTTTTTAGTGCAACTAAACAGTAATTCACTAAAATATTGTTTATAGAACTAAATGGACTTAATGGAGATCCGGAGATCTCATTTAACTTAGTCACGACTTGGATAATTGGCACGAGTCAATTAAATAAGCCAAGCAAGCCCAAAAAATAGTGATTGCAAATGTAGTATTAGGTACGGTACGACAGTTTGAAACATCACCCTAGCGTTTTCTCAGTTGTACTCTAAAGGGGCCCAAGATTTCGCGTAGGCATTAGTATACCTTGTTGGGATTAGACCGGTTTTGTCACGATGTTTTCCTTTACCGAAAAGCTACTTACCTGCTGTAAAATATCAGGTCATTATGTTGTATAGAAGTATATTTTTAAAAACCCAGTTGTACGAATCGGGATTCGAACCCCGGCTACAATTATTCTTATAACGATGGTAAGAATGTGCCAAATGGATTGTGACATAAGCAAGATTAGAAGCAACGGACTTCTTTAAATACAGACCACATTCTGACGTGATAGCATTGAGATAAGCAGCACTTTTCAAGTGCCGCAAAGTAAAAAGGGAGTAACAATATACGCTTTTACTCAATATCATAACTTTTCTTCCTAGGCCGGCAAAATAGCGGTGCATGGATGCAACGGCATGCCAAAGCGACGTACAAGGCATGCACGTAATGCCTTCAGCCTAACGATCTAATGAGTTTCTTTACATCTGTGAACTCTTTGAAGTTCAATGCGAACTTTCGACGTTGACAGTTAGGCGTTGTCTCATTGTTAAGTAAAGTTAACCATCCATTCCAGTTAAAGTTAAAGTTCCATCGTGTTAAGTAAAAAGGGAGTATATACATTTTAGTGAGTTTTTATTGCATTTACGTCTTTTTAACTGGTAATTAAACATTGTATGTACCGCTGTGTGTGTAGTTCAATAGTTCAAACGAGAAATCCCGCATGTAAAAATGTCTTTAAAAAAATATGTTCATCAGTAGGCAAGATATGGTTGTCCTCCATCACAATCAAGACATAACAAGATTTCTTGATTAGGAACATCTGCAATGCATTTGTTATTGGAAATCGTCTAAAATAAACTTTTAATTACCAATTACAGAGAGTTACGTACGTTACGGAAACGGTCACCGGAATACCAGGAACGACTGAGCTGTCAATCATTTTATTGCAAGCAATATAAGTCATTAGTACATGATTAAAACAACTTAATGATGGGTTACAGATAAATGATACCTTCAAAGCATCTCGACTGTTAGTAAAAAGTTGATAGTTTTTTGTGAGATTAGCTCAAATTGCTATCTGCTAAGCAAATGGGGAACTATTAGTAGGACGTTTGCGGTGACGTTCAACGCAAATCTGTCTAATTAGACATAAAAAGTGTATCTACCATTGGCACTTTAGAAGTAAGAATTAAGATTAAGATATAAAGTTAATGAAGATGTAAAAGTATAAGGCATGTAGACAGGATATAGAGATAACAAAACTAACAAAAAGAAAATAAGAGAGATAGTTGGATGAGAAGAATGAATGGTCTCCTACAAAAACTAAACTGAGTAAAAATCTGTAACAGTGTAGGTAAAAAAGAAATCGAGCTTAAATGTGTATGATGAAGACCGTAAACGTTTGTCAAAATCGTGGACATCCGTGTTAAATTTCTAGTCGACCCGCAAAAAATAACTTTAAATACCTACCAAATAAAGACATCTAAAGACATAACTTAAATACGAAATAATCTAAGAACGTATATCGTATATATTAATCTTATTAATAAAACAATGACGTCATAGAGCAGATCAATGATAAATAAAAAGTAGGTACCTACTCATATAATCCCACGTTGACTCAAGTTAATAAAATTAAACAACAAGCAAAATAATTACAACATTACACACGCGTTATCCAATAAGAAGCTCTTCTGAGCCCACTAACCTAGATCATGTCGAAATTGGACATTTAACGTAACAATAAGCTTGCACTGAAGTGGACAGGAGAAAGGGGGAAGTCATTTTTGACAAACTGACGAAATTTACTTCAGCTGAATTACGTTATAATACGAAAAATTGCTAATTAACCTGTTTCATTTAAGTGTGATCATTTTGCAAGTAGAGTATTATAACACTGCTATACAGGGTGGCACATTTAGATCGGTCAGTATGGGAAAGTCTGAAATTATAAGACATACGAACGAAGATCTCTTCTTAGGAACTATGTCATCGATTTTAGTAACATGAAAAATGGCAGCGGACAGTAGACAGGTAGGCTTTGCAGGGCATAGCGGAATGTCATCTCTCTCACATTTGGAGCAGCGGAACTATCTTGAGCTAACAGAATATCACGGAAATAATAACACCACTATCAGCTCTGTAGTGGAGTTTATTACGCTTGTGACACGTTTGGAGTCGCGAGCGCCACTAGGCTTCAGTTTCTCCTCGCCATTATTGCTTTCCATTGTCGTGGTATTAAAAAAAACCGGCCAAGTGCGAGTCGGACTCACCCACCGAGGGTTCCGTACAGAAATACAAATATATAGTTTTCGAATTATTTGCCAAATTAATTTTGATCCCCTTGAGAGTGTCGAGATATACGTTTTTTGCAATTATTTATATAATTTTTACCTTATCTTTGAAGTTTGATTTTTTCACAGCTTCCAGGGACTGTAGACTTGAGTAGGTATATGGTTTTAATTTCAACTCGATAGGCATGTGTTCTCGAGATAAAGGGTCTAGACAGACAGACAGTTTAACCTCGACGATTGATTCGTACTTTAAATAAAGACTATATTTATTATATGTATAGTTTTCAGATTTTCCCCTGTACTTGTAGTATAGGACGATATTACTTGCCAAATTTCATAGTGATAGGTAGGTCAACAAGAAGTACCCTATTTTGATTCCCTTGAGAGTGTCGAAAATATACGTTTTTTGCGGCTTAAACGGCGTATCTTTTTTTTACATTAAGTTTGAAGTTTGATTATTTTTACAGGCACAAAGGGACTGTAGATTTGAGTATACTGGTGTGGTTTTAATTTCAATTTGATACCTCCACGCATTCCCGAGATAAAGGGTCTTGACAGATAGACAGACAGACAGACGGACAACAAAGTGATCCTATAAGGGTTCCGTTTTTTTCCTTTTAAGGTACGGAACCCAAAAAAACAGATTTTACCGATATGTATACTATATTGTATATTTACTCCTAACTGAAATTACGTGTAAAGAATCGTCAATTTCACGAAATCCCAAGCGTTTAGGTTCATTTCGTCCCTATTCCCATTTTGACAACATCCCAGCTCGCCCAAAAGCCCAAAAAAAATTGGAGCGTGGACGAGTTCAGATAGTGAAGAGTTGGGAAAGTGAACGAGTTGACACATTGACGAGTTGGGAACGTGGACGAGTTTAGATAGTGAAGAGTTGGGAAAGTGAACGAGTTGACACATTGACGAGTTGGGAACGTGGACGAGTTGAGATAGTGACGAGTTGGGAAAGCGGGTAAGATGCGACAGTGGACAAAATTACATTTTGGGCGAACTGGGATGTTGTCAAAATGGGACAAAATGAACCTAAACGATCCCAAGCAACACCTTGCTTACTTATATAACTTATACCTATGTAATGAACACATGTTTGTGTTTTGTTCATGGCGTAAGTAAGAGGATATCTCGTTATGGAACGGAGTATACGCAGAAGGGCGACGAGCGAACGCGAAATAGATTGAAGTCGATCAAATGTATGAACTGCCGCTCGTTGCTCCGCGACCTTATCTGTAAAAGTCCACTAACCTGGTGAACGCAGAAGCTATTTATCCAGAATTCAGGGAGGAGTTGTTGGCTTTCATGTTCATGTCAACTACAACAGTATCATTGTACCTATTGAGTTAGATCAAAGATCACACACGTCACATTTATTACACACACGTAAGAAATAATGCACTCGCTTTACACAGTGGTGAAAATAAATAATACACTGCCACATATATACATGAAAAAAGAATGAGATACTCTCAGTTCGCGAATTAACTTAATTAATTTTATTTCCGTACATTAATTGGTATATTCGATACGTATTGACAGAAGTTTCTTACACTAATGTGACATTTTGTGCTCTATAGATAGAGATAGTAGAGCCTTCTTTCAATGCTTATTCTTTAAAAAAAAGGTTCATACCAAATATTTCTATTAAATCAAAGGCCTATGAAGACTGCGTTTTTTAAGCGCACCGTCGACGTGCGTTTGTGTCGTGCAGTGATTTGAGTCAAATGTGCGTCGACCGTGCGTTTAGAAAACGCAGTCTGCATAGGCCTTTACCATGGTAGCCACAATCGACATTTCTACAAGTTCCTATTTGGCATGAAAATTAAATTATGACCTCCATAAAACTATAACCAGGACGGATTTCTTTGAAACTGCTTTTCTACAATGAAATACAGTTTTGGTTACACATGATTCAGCGGTGCCTTACATGGGTAAGCTTTTAACTATTTGTTTAAGGAATATTAATTATTAAAACATGATATACAAGGTTAGTACCTATTTCTCGCAATGCGGATTTGCGCCCTACCGCCCACCGCTGAGTGGGCGGCGTCCACGGCCGTCGGACATGCGTACACTTGATATTGTGAACCTTATTTGTATAGCTTTATAGTTCAAAGCCTCTATAATAGCTAGGGCCTAGTTCATTACTGCACACCTTCAGTGCGAATACCAATTCGCTAGTGAGATATTATATAGACATAAACATGCCGTCCCGTCACCCACTTGGCAGAGATTTGACTTTGTTTTGCGCTGGTTCTGCTCTGATCTTTTGATGACATTGGTTAAGGCGAGTAGATATGCAAACTGTTGGTTTTAAAGCGATAAACCACTTCCATGAGTCACCAAAAACACATTTGAATTTGCACTAGAATACCTACCGTACATGGCGGGCATAAGTTGACAACTGTTGAAGAAGCTTTTTAGTCACGACATATTAGTCAGCGTAGTTTATCGCTGACACTGGCCACAAAGCAACTCTGTAACTCGGACGTTGAATTTACTCTGTCACTATCTGTCCTATGTGTCAATAACAAAATAAATATACCAAATATTATTTACGCTTTTATCAACCAAATAAAAGGTTATGGGCAATACAGGTCAAATTAGTGATAAATAAAAATAGCTGGTACCTCGTACCGAATTGAGTTATTAAACCAAAATAACTAAGATAAAAAAATAAACAAGATTTACTATATCCAATAGTATTTATCTTAGTCGAATGAAAAAAATACGTGAGGTTATGTTTAGCCAAGAACCTCACCAAATATCACCAAGGGGGAGGGGGGTCAAAAAGTAGCCGAAAAAACCTCGCGTGATTTGTGCACAAGCCCAAAAAAGTATTGGCTCAGATGTAACGAAAAATAATCCTACTTATATACTAGCCATGCCTAGTTTGGGACTAGATAAATTGGTGTGAATTATCCCACGATATTTATTTATTTATTTATTTACTAAGCGTAAAATGTCGAGCCCAGCACGGCTATCACAGGACGGCCCGCGAGCTGTGTCGCGGCGAGATAGACTATCCGTCTCTTTCTAATTAGAACGCTTAGAAAGAGACGGGTGGTTTATGTCACCGCGACACAGCTCGCGGACCGTCCTGTGATAGCCGAGCATAGTGCTATAATTCACTGGACCTTGTTCGCCGCCTCGCGACGTCTTCAAACAAATATCCATTAAAACCAGTCTCCAATTAACGTGATATGTCTAAATGGTTTTGTATGTAATTGCCTTCCGCATTCCGGGCTAGGTCATTAAAAAATGATTTTAAGAACTATTTTCACGATTTGACTTGCTTTTGTTCTATCGTCTTTCATGGCTGTGTAAGCCAATGCGCTAGCCTGGCACGAGTAATTTTTATATGACATAGTTTTAATTCCTTCTTAATTTGATAGGTATTCCTTATGAGAATAAGAATAAATTTATTTAAAAACCTACAGGCCTAATACAAGTACACAAAAATATCCGGCAGTCCCCGAACTAGACTGAGCCTGTATGTCGGGGCCTAATAGTAGTACGCTATACAAATGAAGTGTAATTGACGGCAATTGAGTTCAGACTATACTGAAATTTGAATACTTTATATGTAAAACTATCCGCGCGCGCGTGTGTGTGTGTGTGTGTGTGGCAAAGAATGTTACAAACTCGAATCACAACACGAGTGCATGGTTATGCTGCTAATCTGATTACCAGCATAACCATGCGCACGTGTTGCAGCCTTCAAAACATATAATTACCTGACTCTCAAAAGGTTTGTTTCTCGATAGAGGACGTCAGTGGAAAATCGGAAAGGTTTCCTTAGCATGACCTTGATCACAGCACGCTGGGACCGCTTTGCCAGGAGCAGATGACTTTTGGCGGCGATAGATAGGCAAGATTATAAATTTCACGTGTCCGCAGGGTCGATTTTTTTTAAATGGTCTTAACTCAAGCAACTGTACTTGCTTCTATTCTTAGGATACCATAATTAATTAGCTATCTATGAGTTTGCGAAATCAAGAACTCAATTCCCGGATGTGTTTCGGAGTCTTTAAAAATCGTGAACGCTGATCTTCTTCTTAGTGAGTCTCCTTAAAAAAATATTGTATGCAATTGGGTACTTTCCTGAGTAAAAATATATAATTCTATTTAGTCCGTCAGTTAGATTATCAAAAAATATTGGACACGTATTTTTTTCTTTGTCAATTAAACAAAAAATGATGAAGATATAGCCTGTTAAAGTTCCGCGTGACGTCAAATTATGCTAAATAGTGTACCATAACGGGACGTGACGCGGAACTTTAACGGGCTATATCTTCATTATTTTATGTTTAATTGACAAACTAAAATTAATTATAATTGATAATCTAACTGACGGACTACATAGTTTTTTTTAGGAAAGTAGCCAAGTTATTGAGAGCTTAATTGTAGAGCACGTACGAGCGACGAGCGACTAACAAACAACTTTACTTCCTTACAAATAGTCGGTATTTTTATTTCTAAAACACTCAATTTATGAAACTGTTGGTTGGTCCTGGTGATGATCATCGCTGCGAAATCAAGTAGGTGTTTTATTGTAAACCCATCTGTTGTATAGGAGAGTATTTCAATATTCTGTGTGCAGATTAGCTTTCTAAGATCAATTACAAGGTCCTTTAGATAAATTTGTCGAGTAGGTATTTTTTTCTTAGATACCCCAAGGAAAACGAGGGGTTTTAAAATTAGTTTAACATGTGTGTGTCCGTCTGTGGCAACTGGCACCGTAGCTCCCAAACGAATGAACCTATTGTTTGTCAGGCAGGGTGTTCAAATTTTTTTATGCAAGTTTGGATGTTTAGATGTTCAGATGTTTGTTACTCAATCACGCTTAAACGACTCAACAGATTTGGATGAAATTTTGCACGAAGATGGTTTATAGCCTGGATAAAAATATAGTATAATTTTTATCCCGGGTCACCGCATACGAAGTCGCAGGCCGAAGCTAGTTGTAAAATAAACAAATTATTCATAAAATTAAATTCATTTTATTAACAAGCAAGTCTTGTCTTTGGAAATAGTTCTTAGCTATGTTTGTAGTGTCGATGGTGTTTTAATATTGTAATTAAAGTAGTTATCGTAGAAAAAACAAATAATTCATGAAATTTAATTCATTGTTAATAAGCAACCGGGGCAATATATACGAGCTAATGAGCGCTCTCAACGGTGAACCCATCCGGAGCCGTGCTGTACTTAGTCACATGAGTCTTCCCATCGTCTCCAATGAACGAATACTCTCCCTCGGTGATGAGTTCGGCCTTGCCACTCGGGTCCATGCGGCCCCTCTCGTTCACCACGGTGCCCTCGGCGGTGACGTAGCGGAGCGCGTACTGGCCGAACTCGTCGTGGATCTCCTCGTGCAGGAGAGCGGGGAGGGCTCGAAGGGCGGAGATCTCGGTTAGGCTGCTGGGCGCGGCGGCGGCGGCGGCGAGCAGGCAGGCTACTACGAACTGAAGATGGTGTTGGTTAGAATAGTTTAAATGTATAAATATATCGCTGTCTCGGATACGCGAAATAGGTATATGTACATTATTTGTATTACCACGGTGGCAAACAATTATACGGCCTGCCTGATCGTAAGTAGACACCGTAGCCTATGAACGCTTGCGACTCTAGAATAATTATATTGATTGAGTTAGGTTGTGCATCCACCAGAGATGTGCTAAGCTATGTTTCCATCGCTTCCTTGATATCTAGGATTTAAATGCCAAATCATCTGGTGCATGCCCTTATTTTCTAACTAAAGGCTACAATAACATAAGTCAAGAGGTAGAATGGTGTTCGTTTGTGAAAATTCTCTGTTGAGTTGATTCACCATTGTAAAGCAAATAAGGCTAAAATGAATTTAAAGCATAAAGAGCACCCGTATAAGTAGTGTCGTTTAAAGCCATCTTTGATAAAACACCCGACTCTTTCCACCTCGTATGTAGGTGCGGCTGCACGGCTGGGATGAATGTTTACAAAAAAGTATAACTACTCTCAAATTATGAACACTTTTTAAATTAATACCTAGTTTAAATAAAATATTTCAAATAATAGGCAACTTACCAGTTTCATTTTGAAGAATGAGATATGAAGGTATTCAATTGAAGCTACCTCAAGTGACTGATGTCTGGCTTAGCAAATCATTGCCTTTTATATCATCCAAATTTGATATTTGATCCAAAATCTCAACAGAAATAGTTAATGAACCACTATTAACTTAATGCGAAATTAACTCCTATTTAATTTGTTTCCCGAAGAGTTCGAGGTTTTCTCGCGCAACGTATCAGCATTTCAATTAGAAATGGGCATAATTTACTTAAAAACAAAGTTTAAACCGACTTCAATTCAGTACTTCGCCAAGCCACATAGGTCGTAGGTACATAAAAATAAGTATATATCCTGCCAAAACCAACTAGCAATGCTATTTTGTTATTAGATCAGTGCCTTTAACAAGTAGCTGATCTCATTGCGCTCGGCATTCTTGTCACAATAATTATGCGAGTGGATATCACCATTGTAAATTAGCGGCCATGCGTGTTGCGTGGCATATTAATCGTGTTTATGGTTTTACCAGTGCTAAAAAACAAAGAATTGAAGCAAACCTACACGGAAGCTTTATTTTTTAATGCTATTGTTAAACAGCGGGGCGCCTGATTGCCAATCAATGATTAAAACATAAGGAATCCGAAAAAGACACAATGAGTGATGATGACTTACCCATTGTGTCCAAATAGGCAGCAACATAAATGCATTCACGACGCAAAAAAATGTATTGTAACGCCATGCTGTGTCTCTAGGTTATCGATAGTACGGTCAGTAAAAAATGCAAAATTCACATTTGATAAGGTCATGTTGAATAGAATTATTTTCTTTCCGGGCAAGAATTGTCATCGTCTATTTGTGGCGTAGGTAATCACACACGTCTTAAATATTTAGGTACTTATGCAAGTTCAAAAAAATATATGTAAATTCTACGTGTACTTGTTAATATAACCTAGGCCTTTCTGGACCATTTTTATCGCAATTGTATCATGTTATAACGTGTTGGACAGTATTTTAATAGGATTCCTACATTTTTTCACCAGACCTAAGTTAAGCCATGGATGGTTCACATACCTACAAATTGACTATATCTATAATAATGAGCGACTTGTTAGGAAATAGGTATATTATGTAGCTTATCTGAATCCAATTGGAAAATGAATCTAACGACATAACCATTATATGTAAAATCTTGTGTAAAATAGTTAGGTAAGATTTAAAGCCTTGATTGAAGCCAAGAGGTTAGTCACATGACAGGTTGTAAAGCCATGTCCACACGTGGGCGTACGTCCGGCCCCAATTTGAGCGGCGTTCACATTCACCCGGTACCTATCAGCGTCAGCCCTAATACGTTTCCTTTTACGGGCATCGGCGCGGCGGCACCATAAACACTCTGGTTAAGACCTAGCTTACACGGATTACAAGTTGTTTTTATAAGTCAATAGTTAGTAATGTAATGTGTGGATGTGGATCGCTTCAATTAATAAGTAGGTAGATTGAATATTACTTTACTGGAAAGTATTTAAGTAGGTATACTTACGTCACAGCAAGTTACAAGGCTTGAACCGTGACAGTCAAAAATTGATCGAGAATCCCATCCAAATTGAAACGGCATTGAGCGACCAACTTTGGGATCAAAACCATTCATAATCAGGTTCGACCCGATTTCTCATCCTACTAATATTATAAATGCAAAAGTTTGGATGTTTGTTACTTAATCACGCTTAAACGACTTAACTGATTTTGATGAAATTTTGCACGACGATAGTTTATAGTCTGTATTAACGATAGGGTAGTTTTTATCCCCAGTCCACGATGACAAAGTTGCGGGCGGAAGCTAGTGATCTATGTATCCCAAAGAAAATAAGTCACTAGATCCCTTATTTTCATCGAAAACTCCTCAGGGACTCTCCATAATGTTACATCCTATCATCATCCTCCCAGCGTTTTCCCGGTTGTACTTACCCCTAATGGCGCAGGCACTATAAGGAGACCTCACGTGTATTTTTCTATCGATGGTAAATATATCCTCACATTCATAACTAAGATAGAAAAATAAACATGATTTACTATATCCAATACTATTTATCTTACAATTAGGTCAAATGAAAAAAAATACGTGAGGTTATGTTCAGCAAAGAAGCTCACCAAATATTACCAAGGGGGAGGGGGGTCAAAAAGTAGCCGAAAAAACCTCGTGTGATTTGTACACAAGCCCAAAAAAAGTATTGGCTCAGATATAACGAAAAATAATCCTACTTACTAAGCGCAAAATGTCGAGTCCAACACGGCTATCACAGGACGGCCCGCGAGCTGTGTCGCGGTGAGATACTGATAGACTATCCGTCTCTCTCTAATTAGAACGCTTAGAAAGAGACGAATAGTATGTCACAGCGACACAGCTCGCGGCCCGTCCTGTGATAGCCGTGCATAGTGCTATAATTCACTGGACCTTGTTCGCCGCCTCGCGACGTCTTCAAACAAATATTCATTATAACCCGTCTCCAATTAACGTGATATGTCTAAATGGATTTGCATTAATTGCCTTCCGCATTCCGGGCTAGGTCATTAAAAAATTGATTTTAAGAAGTATTTGACGATTGGACTTACGTTTGTTCTATCATCATCATGATACCTACTATACAAGCAGTGTCAAGAAGAGATATAAAGTCTTTCATGGCTGTGTAAGGCAATGCGCTAGCCTGGCACGAGTAAGTTTTCTATCACATAGTTTTTATTCCTTCTTAATTGTTAAATATACCTCCGTTCTGTAATTTGTATTTGAAGTTTATAATGAAAATAAATATATGTCACTCGCTCAAAAGTCGTTTCAGGTCATGGGCCTGCCGCGGGATTAAAAACTAAGAAAATAAATAGAAAATACCAGTTGCAGTGGATTATTAGTGATTCGGTGCAACATAAAAACTAAAAACAAGCAAGTTTCATAAGAAACATAAAAATAAGATACGTGAAATGACAGATTCGCATAATATCGAGATTCTAAGTGACACTGACTCATTCCAAATATGGAAATTTCAAATTGATATTTTATTCGCTGCCAAAGGTCTATCACAAATTATCAGTGGAAGGAAATTATAAGAAAACTCCGGAAAATGAATAAAAATTCAAGATGCGCAAGCTAACACTACATTATCAAAACAATTCATCACAAATATATAACGCAACTTTTCGACTGCGAAACATCAAAAGAAATGTATGAGAAAATATGTAATATCTTCGAAGGCTCAGAAGAAAGGAAAAAGATGACCCTTCTACAGGAGTTTTACAACATCAATATCAGGAAAGAAATAGGCATGGAAGAAAATTTGGCTAATATCGAAAATTTGACATTTCGTTTAAAACAATCTTGAAGATGCAATGGTGGAATCAAAAATCTTAACCAGTCTTGATGAAACTTACCATAACCTCGTGACTGCGTGGGAGTCGACCCCGACACAAGAAAGAAATTTGAAAAATTTGAAAATTCGGCTCATCAAGGAAGAAGAAAGGCAATCAGGAGGTTCCTCTAACCAGGTAGCATTGATGGCTCATGCCTCTTCAAAACAAAAACCAGGTATTGAATGTTTTATTTGCTAAAAACCAGGGCATTTTGCCAAAGATTGTAGGAGTCATTGTAGAATCTGTAAAAAGACGAATCATAGAGAAAAGAACTGTTTCTTTAAAAAGAAAGACCATGTGGCACTTGCGGCCAATAAAAAAGAAACTGATGATAAAAATTTAGAGAGTTTCGTAGTAGACTCTGGATGTACTGTTCATCTGATAAAAGACAAACACTTATTGTCTAATGTAAAGGCAAATAATACTAAGATAGGCACAGCTCAAAGAGACTGCAACCTTGAAGCCGTCTGTCAAGGCGATTTCATTAGTGACACTTGTAGCATTAAAAACGTTCTGTGTGTTCCCGACCTCTCCCGTAATTTGCTTTCAGTTTCAGAAATAACTAAACATGGCGCTCAAGTCATATTTAATGGTGATGAGGTTGAGATCAAAAGCAATGGACAGACAATAAAAGGAACTCAGGAATCCACAGGTCTGTTTACACTCGAGCTACCTAAGAAATTTACTGAAGAAGCTCTTCTCAGTAAGAAGAATGAAGACAACTCGGCTATTTCATGGCATAAAAAATGGGTCATCCTGGTCAAGGTACACTGCTAAATCTTATTAAAGCAGCTGATGGCATAAAAATGAAGAACACAACGGAAGAAGAAGATAAAATATTGGCTAGTTGTGAGGTGTGCATTAAATCCAAGCAAACGAGATTTCCGTTTAACACTCAAAGAAAACGAGCAAAGAGACCTCTCGAAATACTCCATACAGACGTATGTGGGCCATTGGAAGTGGAAACTTGGGATAAAAACGATTCTTTCTGACAGTTATCGATGACTTCAGTAACTAAACAAAAGTTTATCCCTTAAGAAACAAAAGTGAAGTTTCTCATCACATAAAACATTACATAGAACAAACTGAAAGAGAAAAGAAGGAAAAAGTGTCTTCAATAAGACGAGAACGGAGTTCAACGGAGGAGAATATTCCTCTAAAGAATTCCAGGATTAGTGTAAAGAGAAAGGTATAAAATTGGATTATACTGTACCATACTCAGCACAGTTAAATGGAAAAGCAGAAAGATTTAATCGCTCGCTGACAGAAAAAGTACAATGTCTCCTTTTTAATGCGAACGTTGCAAAAGAAATGTGGGGAGAAGCCCTGTATTGCGGAGTATATCTACTAAACTGATTGCCAAGTGAATCTATCAACAATCTAACTCCTTTCGAACTATGGAATAAATAGAAATAAAACCTTGCTAACATCAAAAAATTTGGTACAGAAGCGTATGCAAAGGTTCAAAACACCCATAAAAAAGTTAGATTCTAGGTCTCGTAAATATACAATGATTGGTTATACTAACAATGGATATCGGCTGTCGGATGAAACAAGAAGGAAGCAAATCGTGGCGCGCGATGTAATATTCAGTGGTAATGTCTCAAAGAACGATTATAAAAACTTTGGTGATTCTATTGAAATAAACATCTTTGCAGATGAAAATGTGGAACAAGAGAACTTGGAGGCACAGATTACTGAAAACCAACAAGGAGTTATTGAGACCCAAGCAGACGAAGAGATGAACGAAAACCAAAATATTGAAACAATAGATTCCGAACCAGAAAGTAACTATGAGAGCATTTTAACTGATTCTGAAGACAATCAGAATATAGAAGTCCAACCAGACGTACCAGAAGTAACAACAAGAAGTGTAAGAAGTATAAATAAACCTGTAAAATATGATGATTATGTCCTACTGACTTTCAATAAAGTCATGAAAGCCCCTGATAAAGATAAATGGAAGAAAGCAATTGAAGATGAACTAAAATCCTTGAAAGACAATGGAGTCTGGAAATCAGTTGATAAGAAAAAGCTGCTAACAAAAATATATACTGTCCAATAGATGGGTATTCAGAGTAAAGGAAAATGGAACGTATAAAGCAAGATTGGTCGTACGAGGCAATGAACAAAGGGAGACAGATTTTGACGAAATATTCAGTCCTGTTGCATCGCAGTCTGCCATAAGATCACTGTTTGCCATCGTAGCTTCTAAGAATTACAATTTTATGACGTTTGATGTCATAACAGCGTTCCTCAATGGCGTTCTTAAAGAAGGAGGAGGTATTTATGAAAATACCCCTTGGTGTTACTCAAGAAAGCGGCAAAATTTGTCAGCTTGTAAATTCATTGTATGGCCTTAGACAATCTCCAAAGAGATGGAACGAAAAATTCCTTAAAACTATGTCAGAAGTTGGTTTTACTCAAGCGAAGAACGAACCCTGCATTTTGAAGAACAAAGACTCGACAATTATTATTGGGATATACGTTGATGACGGAATAATAATAGGCCCCGATAAAGAAGAAATAAAACAGAGTCTGAAGAAAATCAATTCGAAATTTGAGATTAAGATATATGAAAGACCAACGTCTTTTTTGGGAATGGAAATAACCCAAAATAGTATGGCTATATGTCTGACGCAAACAGCATATGCAAAACAAATTCTCAAAAAATATAACATGGAAGATTGCAAACATGTGGCTACACCTTGTAGACAAGATGAAGACTCTATTGACAAGTTAGAAAAACAGGATCAGAAGTTTCCTTATCGAGAAGCTGTCGGTAGTCTTCTCTATGTATCCACTAAAACGCGTCCAGATTTGGCTTATGCAGTCGGAATGGCCAGTAAATATGGAAAACCCTGATCGTAAAGATATAATTGCCGTAAACAGAGCATTAAGATACCTGGCAGGCACCTTAGGAGAACCCTCTCCTATGCTATAAAAACAACAAGGAACTAGAATTATCCGTCTTCTGCGATTCTGACTATGCCGGCGACGTTAAAACAAGACGCAGCACTACGGGCTACATTATCATGTTAGGTGGTGGACCAGTGGCATGGTGTTCTCGTAGACAGCCGATCGTGGCCATGTCTTCGACGGAAGCTGAATTTATTGCAGCAGCAGAGTGCTGTAAGGATTCCATGTTCCTCAAATCCATGCTAATTGATCTCAACCTCAATATCCCTGCCACTTAAAATTGAGAATCAGAGCGCTATAATATTCAGTACATAAAAACTGGTATATTTAACAAACGCTCGAAGCAAATTGACGTGCGCTATCATTACATCCATGAGGTGTATGCTAATAATGGTTTTAAAATAGAATATTGTTCTTCTGAAAATCAAACCTCTGCGGTCTTATCCAAAGCTCTAGATAAAATTAAATTTTTGAGACATAAAAGTAGACTTTTGGTGGGGTAGAAGCCTTTCATTGCTCTGGTTAAGGGAACCAAATAATATGCTGTGTTATATCTCTGTTTAACAGTTTGTTATTATTGTTAATAACTGTGTAATTTGATTTGGAATGACGTTTCTTATCTTTAGACCATGAATCAACAACCACAGAATGCAAACTTTGACACTGTCCTGTCAATAAAAACAAAGATTATATAGCGTGACTAGACTTGAAAAGTGTTAAAGGTTACATATTTTGTAGTTGTTTTATATGTACTTTTATATTATTTCATTTATAAACATAAAATTAGGAGAGGGTGTTAAATATAAGACCTCCGTACTGTAATTTGTATTTGAAGTTTATAATGAAAATAAATATATGTCACTCGCTCAAAAGTCGTTTCATTAATTTGATAGGTATTCCTTATGAGAATAATAATAAATTTATTTAAAAACCTACAGGTCTAATACAAGTACACAAAAATATCCGGAGTCCCCGAACTAGACTGAGCCTGTATCTCGGGGCCTATACAAATGAAGTGTAGGTAATTGACGGCAATTGAGTTCAGACTATACTCAAATTTTAATAATGTCTAAAACTATGCGTGTGTGCATGTGTGTGAGTATGCATGTGCATGGGCGCGTGTGTGTGTGTGTGTATGTGTGTGTGTTTGTGGCAAAGAATGTTACAAACTCAAGTCATCAAAGCCCTCCGCCTTCGGCGTCTGGCTTCTAATAGACTCTCGTTCGTAAATCATATCTTACCGTACTTGTGGCATAATGTACTATGGAAGGCTACAACACCAGTGCATGGTTATGCTGCTATTTAATCTGATTATCAGAATAACCATGAGCTCGTGTTGCAGCCTTCAAAACATATAATTACCTGACTCTCAAAAGGTTTGTTTCTCGATAGAGGATGTCAGTGGAAAATCGGAAAGGTTTCCTTAGCATGACCTTGATCACAGCACGCTGGGACCGCTTTGCCAGGAGCAGATGACGTTTTGCGGCGATAGATAGGTAAGATTATAAATTTCACGTGTCCGCAGGGTCGATTTTTTTAAATGGTCTTAACTCAAGCAACTGTACTTGCTTGTATTCTTAGGATACCATAATTAATTAGCTATCTATGAGTTTGCGAAAACAAGAACTCAATTCACAGATGTGTTTCGGAGTCTTTAAAAATCGTGAACACTGATCTTCTTCTTAGTGAGTCTCCTTAAAAAAAAATTGTATGCAATTGGGTACTTTCCTGGGTAAAAATATATAATTCTATTTAGTCCGTCAGTTAGATTATCAAAAAATATTGGACACTTTTTTTTTTTGTCAATTAAACAAAAAATTATGAATATATTGCCCGTTAAAGTTTCGCGTGAAACACACACAACTAAAAAGTGTACCATAATGGGACGTGACGCGGAACTTTAACGGGCTATATCTTCATTATTTTATGTTTAATTGACAAACTAGAATTAATATATTAATAAATTAATTAAATATTTTTTTTTCTTAATTATAATTGATAATCTAACTGACGGACTAAATAGTTTTTTTTAGGAAAGTAGCCAATTAGTTATTACGAGCCTAATTGTAGAGCTTGTACGAGCGACGAGCGACTAACAAACAACCTTACTTCCTTACAAATAGTCGGTATTTCATTTCTAAAACACTCAATTTATGAAACTGTTGGTTGGTCCTGGTGATGATCATCGCTGCGAAATCAAGTAGGTAGGTGTTTTATTGTAAACCCATCAGTTGTATAGGAGAGTATTTCAATATTCTGTGTGCAGATTAGTTCTCTAAAATCAATTACAAGGTCCTTTAGACAAATTTGTCGGGTAGTATTCAGGTATATTCAACCCCCAAGCAAAACGAGGGGTGTTAAAATTAGTTTAACATGTGTGTCTGTCTGTGGCAACTGGCACAGTAGCTCCCAAACGAATGAACCTATTGTTTATCAGGCAAGATAGTTCTTCCCTATTATGTTGTAAGTGTCGGGGGTGCTCAATTTTTTTTATGAAAGTTTGGATGTTTGGATGTTCAATGTTTGTTACTCAATCACGCTTAAACGACTCAACAGATTTGGATGAAATTTTGCACGACGATAGTTTATAGCCTGGATAAAAATATAGTATAATTTTTATCCCGGGTCACCGCAGACGAAGTAGCAGGCCGAAGCTAGTTGTAAAAAAAAACAAATGATTCATAAAATTCAATTAATTTTATTAATAAGCAAGTCTTGACTTTGGAAATAGTTCTTAGCTATGTTTGTAGTGTCGATGGTGTTTTAATATTGTAATTAAAGTAGTTATCGTAGAAAAAACAAATAATTCATGAAATTTAATTCATTGTTAATAAGCAACCGGGGCAATATATACGAGCTAATGAGCGCTCTCAACGGTGAACCCATCCGGAGCCGTGCTGTACTTAGTCACATGAGTCTTCCCATCGTCTCCAATGAACGAATACTCTCCCTCGGTGATGAGTTCGGCCTTGCCACTCGGGTCCATGCGGCCCCTCTCGTTCACCACGGTGCCCTCGGCGGTGACGTAGCGGAGCGCGTACTGGCCGAACTCGTCGTGGATCTCCTCGTGCAGGAGAGCGGGGAGGGCTCGAAGGGCGGAGATCTCGGTTAGGCTGCTGGGCGCGGCGGCGGCGGCGGCAAGCAGGCAGGCTACTACGAACTGAAGATGGTGTTGGTTAGAATAGTTTAAATGTATAAATATATCGCTGTCTCGGATACGCGAAATAGGTATATGTACATTATTTGTATTACCACGGTGGCAAACAATTATACGGCCTGCCTGATCGTAAGTAGACACCGTAGCCTATGAACGCTTGCGACTCTAGAATAATTATATTGATTGAGTTAGGTTGTGCATCCACCAGAGATGTGCTAAGCTATGTTTCCATCGCTTCCTTGATATCTAGGATTTAAATGCCAAATCATCTGGTGCATGCCCTTATTTTCTAACTAAAGGCTACAATAACATAAGTCAAGAGGTAGAATGGTGTTCGTTTGTGAAAATTCTCTGTTGAGTTGATTCACCATTGTAAAGCAAATAAGGCTAAAATGAATTTAAAGCATAAAGAGCACCCGTATAAGTAGTGTCGTTTAAAGCCATCTTTGATAAAACACCCGACTCTTTCCACCTCGTATGTAGGTGCGGCTGCACGGCTGGGATGAATGTATACAAAAAAGTATAACTACTCTCAAATTATGAACACTTTTTAAATTAATACCTAGTTTAAATAAAATATTTCAAATAATAGGCAACTTACCAGTTTCATTTTGAAGAATGAGATATGAAGGTATTCAATTGAAGCTACCTCAAGTGACTGATGTCTGGCTTAGCAAATCATTGCCTTTTATATCATCCAAATTTGATATTTGATCCAAAATCTCAACAGAAATAGTTAATGAACCACTATTAACTTAATGCGAAATTAACTCCTATTTAATTTGTTTCCCGAAGAGTTCGAGGTTTTCTCGCGCAACGTATCAGCATTTCAATTAGAAATGGGCATAATTTACTTAAAAACAAAGTTTAAACCGACTTCAATTCAGTACTTCGCCAAGCCACATAGGTCGTAGGTACATAAAAATAAGTATATATCCTGCCAAAACCAACTAGCAATGCTATTTTGTTATTAGATCAGTGCCTTTAACAAGTAGCTGATCTCATTGCGCTCGGCATTCTTGTCACAATAATTATGCGAGTGGATATCACCATTGTAAATTAGCGGCCATGCGTGTTGCGTGGCATATTAATCGTGTTTATGGTTTTACCAGTGCTAAAAAACAAAGAATTGAAGCAAACCTACACGGAAGCTTTATTTTTTAATGCTATTGTTAAACAGCCGGGCGCCTGATTGCCAATCAATGATTAAAACATGAGGAATCCGAAAAAGACACAATGAGTGATGATGACTTACCCATTGTGTCCAAATAGGCAGCAACATAAATGCATTCACGACGCAAAAAAATGTATTGTAACGCCATGCTGTGTCTCTAGGTTATCTATAGTTCGGTCAGTAAAAAATGCAAAATTCACATTTGATAAGGTCATGTTGAATAGAATTATTTTCTTTCCGGGCAAGAATTGTCATCGTCTATTTGTGGCGTAGGTAATCACACACGTCTTAAATCTTTAGGTACTTATGCAAGTTCATAAAAATATATGTAAATTCTACGTGTACTTGTTTATATAACCTAGGCCTTTCTGGACCATTTTTATCGCAATTGTATCATGTTATAACGGACAGTATTTTAATAGGATTCCTACATTTTTTCACCAGACCTAAGTTAAGCCATGGATGGTTCACATACCTACAAATCGACTATATCTATAATAATGTGCGACTTGTTAGGAGATAGGTATATTATGTAGCTTATCTGAATCCAATTGGAAAATGAATCTAACGACATTACCATTATATGTAAAATCTTGTGTAAAATAGTTAGGTAAGATTTAAAGCCTTGATTGAAGCCAAGAGGTTAGTCACATGACAGGTTGTAAAGCCATGTCCACACGTGGGCGTACGTCCGGCCCCAATTTGAGCGGCGTTCACATGCACCCGGTACCTATCAGCGTCAGCCCTAATACGTTTCCTTTTACGGGCATCGGCGCGGCGGCACCATAAACACTCTGGTTAAGACCTAGCTTACACGGATTACAAGTTGTTTTTATACGTTAATAGTTAGTACTGTAATGTGTGGATGTGGATCGCTTCAATTAATAAGTAGGTAGATTGAATATTACTTTAGTGGAAAGTATTTAAGTAGGTATACTTACGTCACAGCAAGTTACAAGGCTTGAACCGTGACAGTCAAAAATTGATCGAGAATCCCATCCAAATTGAAACGGCATTGAGCGACCAACTTTGGGATCAAAACCATTCATAATCAGGTTCGACCCGACTTCTCATCCTACTAATATTATAAATACGAAAGTTTGGATGTTTGTTACTTAATCACGCTTAAACGACTCAACTGATTTTGATGAAATTTTGCACGACGATAGTTTATAGTCTGTATTAACGATAGGGTAGTTTTTATCCCGAGTCCACGCAGACGAAGCGGCGGCGGAAGCTAGTGATCTATATATCCCAAAGAAAATAAGTCACTAGATCCCTTATTTTCATCGAAAACTCCTCAGGAACTCTCCATAATGCTACATCCTATCATCATCCTCCCAGCGTTTTCCCGGTTGTACTTACCCTAATGGCGCAGGCACTTTAAGGAGACCTCACGTGTATTTTTCTATCGATGGTAAATATATCATCACATTCATATATAACTAAGATAGAAAAATAAACAAGATTTACTATATCCAATCCTATTTATCTTACAATTAGGTCAAATGAAAAAAAATACGTGAGTCTATGTACAGCAAAGAACCTCACCAAATATCACCAAGGGGGAGGGGGGTCAAAAAGTAGCCGAAAAAACCTCGCGTAACGAAAAATAATCCTACTTACTAAGTGCAAAATGTCGAGCCCAGCACGGCTATCACAGGACGGCCCGTGAGCTGTGTCGCGGCGAGATAGACTATCCGTCTCTTTCTAATTAGAACGCTTAGAAAGAGACGGGTGGTTTATGTCACCGCGACACAGCTCGCGGACCGTCCTGTGATAGCCGAGCATAGTGATAATTCACTGGACCTTGTTCGCCGCCTCGCGACGTCTTCAAACAATTATCCATTAAAACCCGTCTCCAATTAACGTGATATGTCTAAATGGATTTGCATGTAATTGCCTTCCGCATTCCAGGAGCCGTAGCATGGTTGGCCTTATCACGCGACAAGTGACAAGATAAGAGCGTCGTCTCGTTCTATCGAACGGTGTCAGCCAGTGACGCACGCTCTATCCTATCACCTATCGCGTGACAAGACAAGGCCAACCATGCTACGGCTCCAGGCTAGGTAATTAAAAAATAGATTTTAAGAAGTATTTGACGATTTGACTTGCGTTTGTTCTATCATCATCATGATGATAGAACAAACACAGTGATACTATACAAGCAGTGTCAACAAGGGATACATCGTCTTTCATGGCTGTGTAAGCCAATGCGCTAGCCTGGCACGAGTAATTTTTCTATGACATAGTTTCATGTCATAGAAAAAGACAGTATGACATAATTCCTTCTTAATTAGATAGATTCCTTATGAGAATAAGAATAAATTTATTTAAAAACCTACAGGCCTAATACAAGTACACAAAAATATCCGGAGTCCCCAATCTAGTCTGAGCCTGTATCTCGGGGCCTATTTAGTAGTACGCTATACAAATGAAGTGTAATTGACGGCAATTGAGTTCAGACTATACTCAAATTTGAATACTTTATATCTAAAACAATGCGTGTGTGCATGTGTGTGAGTATGCGTGTGCATGGGCGCGCGCGTGTGTGTGTGTGTGTGTGTGTGTGTGTGTGTCGCAAAGAATGTTACCGTACTTGTGGCATAATGTACCTACTATGGAAGGCTACAACACCAGTGCATGGTTATACTGCTAATCTGATTACCAGCATAACCATGCGCTCGTATTGCAGCCTTCAAAACATATAATTACCTGACTCTCAAAAGGTTTGTTTCTCGATAGAGGACGTCAGTGGAAAATCGGAAAGGTTTGATTAGCATGACCTTGATCACAGCACGCTGGGACCGCTTTGCCAGGAGCAGATGACTTTTGGCGGCGATAGATAGGTAAGATTATAAATTTCATGTCCGCAGGGTCGATTTTTTTTAAATGGTCTTAACTGAAGCAACTGTACTTGCTTCTATTCTTAGGATACCTTAATTAATTAGCTATCTATGAGTTGGCGAAATCAAGAACTCAATTCCCGGATGTGTTTCGAAGTCTTTAAAAATCGTGAACGCTGATCTTCTTCTTAGTGAGTCTCCTTAAAAAAATATTGTATGCAATTGGGTACTTTCGTGGGTAAAAATATATAATTCTATTTAGTCCGTCAGTTAGATTATCAAAAAATATTGGACATGTATTTTTTGTTTGTCAATTAAACAAATGATGAAGATATAGCCCGTTAAAGTTCCGCGTGACGTCATATTATGCTAAAAAGTGTTACCATGTTTAATTGACAAACTAAAATTAATTATAATTGATAATCTAACTGACGGACTAAATAGTTTTTTTTAAGGAACTGTTGGTTGGTCCTGGTGATGATCATCGCTGCGAAATCAAGTAGGTGATTTTAGTGTTCCGATACCTCAAAAGGAAAAAACGGAACCCTTATAGGATCACTCGGTTGTCTGTCTGTCCGTCTGTCACAGCCGATTTGCTCCAAAACTACTGGACCGATTGAGTTGAAATTCGGTACACATATGTAAATTGGTGACCTAAAGATGGACGCGTAGAGTAAATTAATGAATTCTGAACAAGGAGGCCACTTTTGGGGGGTAAAGTGGAAAATTTAAAAAAAGTTTCGCAAACTGTATTGTGTGACATATCAAATGAAAGGGGTTGTTGTAAGCATGTCAGATATTTTTTTTTTTATAATTTTATCACAAACAGATTTGAAGAAATTTAGGAAAAATACGGACCATTCCCTCCCCCTTATCTCCGAAACTACTAGGATTAAAAGTCTGAAAAAAATATGGAAAATATAGTTCCTTGCCTAAAGATTACAGGAAAACCTATAAGAAGTTTGAGTATTCAAAAATACTTAAGTATTTCATATTTATGAAATTTAGATTATGTACGGAACCCTCACCACGCGAGTTGAACTCGCACTTGTCCGGTGTTTGGATGTTTGGATGTTCAGATGTTTGTTATTCAATCACGCTTAAACGACTCAACAGATTTGGATGAAATTTTGCACAACGATAGTTTATAGCCTGGATTAAAATATAGTATAATTTTTATCCCGGGTCACCGCAGACGAAGTCGCAGGCCGAAGCTGGTTGTAAAATAAACAAATTATTCATAAAATTCACTTCATTTTATTAATAAGCAAGTCTTGTCTTTGGAAATAGTTCTTAGCTATGTTTGTAGTGTCGATGGTGTTTTAAAATTGTAATTAAAGTAGTTATCGTAGAATAAACAAATAATTCATGAAATTTAATTCATTGTTAATAAGCAACCGGGGCAATATATACGAGCTAATGAGCGCTCTCAACGGTGAACCCATCCGGAGCCGTGCTGTACTTAGTCACATGAGTCTTCCCATCGTCTCCAATGAACGAATACTCTCCCTCGGTGATGAGTTCGGCCTTGCCACTCGGGTCCATGCGGCCCCTCTCGTTCACCACGGTGCCCTCGGCGGTGACGTAGCGGAGCGCGTACTGGCCGAACTCGTCGTGGATCTCCTCGTGCAGGAGAGCGGGGAGGGCTCGAAGGGCGGAGATCTCGGTTAGGCTGCTGGGCGCGGCGGCGGCGGCGGCGAGCAGGCAGGCTACTACGAACTGAAGATGGTGTTGGTTAGAATAGTTTAAATGTATAAATATATCGCTGTCTCGGATACGCGAAATAGGTATATGTACATTATTTGTATTACCACGGTGGCAAACAATTATACGGCCTGCCTGATCGTAAGTAGACACCGTAGCCTATGAACGCTTGCGACTCTAGAATAATTATATTGATTGAGTTAGGTTGTGCATCCACCAGAGATGTGCTAAGCTATGTTTCCATCGCTTCCTTGATATCTAGGATTTAAATGCCAAATCATCTGGTGCATGCCCTTATTTTCTAACTAAAGGCTACAATAACATAAGTCAAGAGGTAGAATGGTGTTCGTTTGTGAAAATTCTCTGTTGAGTTGATTCACCATTGTAAAGCAAATAAGGCTAAAATGAATTTAAAGCATAAAGAGCACCCGTATAAGTAGTGTCGTTTAAAGCCATCTTTGATAAAACACCCGACTCTTTCCACCTCGTATGTAGGTGCGGCTGCACGGCTGGGATGAATGTATACAAAAAAGTATAACTACTCTCAAATTATGAACACTTTTTAAATTAATACCTAGTTTAAATAAAATATTTCAAATAATAGGCAACTTACCAGTTTCATTTTGAAGAATGAGATATGAAGGTATTCAATTGAAGCTACCTCAAGTGACTGATGTCTGGCTTAGCAAATCATTGCCTTTTATATCATCCAAATTTGATATTTGATCCAAAATCTCAACAGAAATAGTTAATGAACCACTATTAACTTAATGCGAAATTAACTCCTATTTAATTTGTTTCCCGAAGAGTTCGAGGTTTTCTCGCGCAACGTATCAGCATTTCAATTAGAAATGGGCATAATTTACTTAAAAACAAAGTTTAAACCGACTTCAATTCAGTACTTCGCCAAGCCACATAGGTCGTAGGTACATAAAAATAAGTATATATCCTGCCAAAACCAACTAGCAATGCTATTTTGTTATTAGATCAGTGCCTTTAACAAGTAGCTGATCTCATTGCGCTCGTCATTCTTGTCACAATAATTATGCGAGTGGATATCACCATTGTAAATTAGCGGCCATGCGTGTTGCGTGGCATATTAATCGTGTTTATGGTTTTACCAGTGCTAAAAAACAAAGAATTGAAGCAAACCTACACGGAAGCTTTATTTTTTAATGCTATTGTTAAACAGCCGGGTGCCTGATTGCCAATCAATGATTAAAACATGAGGAATCCGAAAAAGACACAATGAGTGATGATGACTTACCCATTGTGTCCAAATAGGCAGCATTCACGACGCAAAAAAATGTATTGTAACGCCATGCTGTGTCTCTAGGTTATCGATAGTACGGTCAGTAAAAACTGCAAAATTCACATTTGATAAGGTCATGTTGAATAGAATTATTTTCTTTCCGGGCAAGAATTGTCACCGTCTATTTGTGGCGTAGGTAATCACACACGTCTTAAATATTTAGGTACTTATGCAAGTTCAAAAAAATATATGTAAATTCTACGTGTACTTGTTTATATAACCTAGGCCTTTCTGGACCATTTTTATCGCAATTGTATCATGTTATAACGGACAGTATTTTAATAGGATTCCTACATTTTTTCACCAGACCTAAGTTAAGCCATGGATGGTTCACATACCTACAAATCGACTATATCTATAATAATGTGCGACTTGTTAGGAGATAGGTATATTATGTAGCTTATCTGAATCCAATTGGAAAATGAATCTAACGACATTACCATTATATGTAAAATCTTGTGTAAAATAGTTAGGTAAGATTTAAAGCCTTGATTGAAGCCAAGAGGTTAGTCACATGACAGGTTGTAAAGCCATGTCCACACGTGGGCGTACGTCCGGCCCCAATTTGAGCGGCGTTCACATGCACCCGGTACCTATCAGCGTCAGCCCTAATACGTTTCCTTTTACGGGCATCGGCGCGGCGGCACCATAAACACTCTGGTTAAGACCTAGCTTACACGGATTACAAGTTGTTTTTATACGTTAATAGTTAGTACTGTAATGTGTGGATGTGGATCGCTTTAATTAATAAGTAGGTAGATTGAATATTACTTTAGTGGAAAGTATTTAAGTAGGTATATTTACGTCACAGCAAGTTACAAGGCTTGAACCGTGACAGTCAAAAATTGATCGAGAATCCCATCCAAATTGAAACGGCATTGAGCGACCAACTTTGGGATCAAAACCATTCATAATCAGGTTCGACCCGATTTCTCATCCTACTAATATTATAAATACGAAAGTTTGGATGTTTGTTACTTAATCACGCTTAAACGACTCAACTGATTTTGATGAAATTTTGCACGACGATAGTTTATAGTCTGTATTAACGATAGGGTAGTTTTTATCCCGAGTCCACGCAGACGAAGCGGCGGCGGAAGCTAGTGATCTATATATCCCAAAGAAAATAAGTTAATATTCATCGAAAACTCCTCAGGAACTCTCCATAATGCTACATCCTATCATCATCCTCCCAGCGTTTTCCCGGTTGTACTTACCCTAATGGCGCAGGCAATATAAGGAGACCTCACGTGTATTTTTCTATCGATGGTAAATATATCATCACATTCATAACTAAGATAGAAAAATAAACAAGATTTACTATATCCAATCCTATTTATCTTACAATTAGGTCAAATGAAAAAAAATACGTGAGTCTATGTTCAGCAAAGAACCTCACCAAATATCACCAAGGGGGAGGGGGGTCAAAAAGTAGCCGAAAAAACCTCGCGTAACGAAAAATAATTCTACTTACTAAGTGCAAAATGTCGAGTCCAGCACGGCTATCACAGGACGGCCCGTGAGCTGTGTCGCGGCGAGATAGACTATCCGTCTCTTTCTAATTAGAACGCTTAGAAAGAGACGGGTGGTTTATGTCACCGCGACACAGCTCGCGGACCGTCCTGTGATAGCCGAGCATAGTGCTATAATTCACTGGACCTTGTTCGCCGCCTCGCGACGTCTTCAAACAAATATCCATTAAAACCCGTCTCCAATTAACGTGATATGTCTAAATGGATTTGCATGTAATTGCCTTCCGCATTCCAGGAGCCGTAGCATGGTTGGCCTTATCACGCGACAAGTGACAAGATAAG
Source organism: Epinotia nisella (assembly GCA_932294315.1). Classification (NCBI taxonomy): domain Eukaryota; kingdom Metazoa; phylum Arthropoda; class Insecta; order Lepidoptera; family Tortricidae; genus Epinotia; species Epinotia nisella. Next base: position 18,378,766 of record OW028681.1, read on the forward strand.
AGCGTCGTCTCGTTCTATCGAACGGTGTCAGCCAGTGACGCACGCTCTATCCTATCACCTATCGCGTGACAAGACAAGGCCAACCATGCTACGGCTCCAGGCTAGGTAATTAAAAAATTGATTTTAAGAAGTATTTGACGATTTGACTTGCGTTTGTTCTATCATCATCATGATGATAGAACAAACGCAGTGATACTATACAAGCAGTGTCAACAAGGGATACATCGTCTTTCATGGCTGTGTAAGCCAATGCGCTAGCCTGGCACGAGTAATTTTTCTATGACATAGTTTCATGTCATAGAAAAAGACAGTATGACATAATTCCTTCTTAATTAGATAGATTCCTTATGAGAATAAGAATAAATTTATTTAAAAACCTACAGGCCTAATACAAGTACACAAAAATATCCGGAGTCCCCAATCTAGTCTGAGCCTGTATCTCGGGGCCTATTTAGTAGTACGCTATACAAATGAAGTGTAATTGACGGCAATTGAGTTCAGACTATACTCAAATTTGAATACTTTATATCTAAAACAATGCGTGTGTGCATGTGTGTGAGTATGCGTGTGCATGGGCGCGCGCGTGTGTGTGTGTGTGTGTGTGTGTGTGTGTGTCGCAAAGAATGTTACAAACTCGAGTCATCAAAGCCCTCCGCCTTCGGCGTCGGGCTTCTAATAGACTCTCGTTCGTAAATCATATCTTACCGTACTTGTGGCATAATGTACCTACTATGGAAGGCTACAACACCAGTGCATGGTTATACTGCTAATCTGATTACCAGCATAACCATGCGCTCGTATTGCAGCCTTCAAAACATATAATTACCTGACTCTCAAAAGGTTTGTTTCTCGATAGAGGACGTCAGTGGAAAATCGGAAAGGTTTGATTAGCATGACCTTGATCACAGCACGCTGGGACCGCTTTGCCAGGAGCAGATGACTTTTGGCGGCGATAGATAGGTAAGATTATAAATTTCATGTCCGCAGGGTCGATTTTTTTTAAATGGTCTTAACTGAAGCAACTGTACTTGCTTCTATTCTTAGGATACCTTAATTAATTAGCTATCTATGAGTTGGCGAAATCAAGAACTCAATTCCCGGATGTGTTTCGAAGTCTTTAAAAATCGTGAACGCTGATCTTCTTCTTAGTGAGTCTCCTTAAAAAAATATTGTATGCAATTGGGTACTTTCGTGGGTAAAAATATATAATTCATTTAGTCCGTCAGTTAGATTATCAAAAAATATTGGACATGTATTTTTTGTTTGTCAATTAAACAAATGATGAAGATATAGCCCGTTAAAGTTCCGCGTGACGTCATATTATGCTAAAAAGTGTTACCATGTTTAATTGACAAACTAAAATTAATTATAATTGATAATCTAACTGACGGACTAAATAGTTTTTTTTAAGGAACTGTTGGTTGGTCCTGGTGATGATCATCGCTGCGAAATCAAGTAGGTGATTTTAGGGTTCCGATACCTCAAAAGGAAAAAACGGAACCCTTATAGGATCACTCGGTTGTCTGTCTGTCCGTCTGTCACAGCCGATTTGCTCCAAAACTACTGGACCGATTGAGTTGAAATTTGGTACACATATGTAAATTGGTGACCTAAAGATGGACGCGTAGAGTAAATTAATGAATTCTGAACAAGGAGGCCACTTTTGGGGGGTAAAGTGGAAAATTTAAAAAAAGTTTCGCAAACTGTATTGTGTGACATATCAAATGAAAGGGGTTGTTGTAAGCATGTCAGATATTTTTTTTTTTATAATTTTATCACAAACAGATTTGAAGAAATTTAGGAAAAATACGGACCATTCCCTCCCCCTTATCTCCGAAACTACTAGGATTAAAAGTCTGAAAAAAATATGGAAAATATATTTCCTTGCCTAAAGATTACAGGAAAACCTATAAGAAGTTTGAGTATTCAAAAATACTTACGTATTTCATATTTATGAAATTTAGATTATGTACGGAACCCTCACCACGCGAGTTGAACTCGCACTTGTCCGGTGTTTGGATGTTTGGATGTTCAGATGTTTGTTATTCAATCACGCTTAAACGACTCAACAGATTTGGATGAAATTTTGCACAACGATAGTTTATAGCCTGGATTAAAATATAGTATAATTTTTATCCCGGGTCACCGCAGACGAAGTCGCAGGCCGAAGCTGGTTGTAAAATAAACAAATTATTCATAAAATTCACTTCATTTTATTAATAAGCAAGTCTTGTCTTTGGAAATAGTTCTTAGCTATGTTTGTAGTGTCGATGGTGTTTTAAAATTGTAATTAAAGTAGTTGTCGTAGAATAAACAAATAATTCATGAAATTTAATTAATTGTTAATAAGCAACCGGGGCAATATATACGAGCTAATGAGCGCTCTCAACGGTGAACCCATCCGGAGCCGTGCTGTACTTAGTCACATGAGTCTTCCCATCGTCTCCAATGAACGAATACTCTCCCTCGGTGATGAGTTCGGCCTTGCCGCTCGGGTCCACGCGGCCCCTCTCGTTCACCACGGTGCCCTCGGCGGTGACGTAGCGGAGCGCGTACTGGCCGAACTCGTCGTGGATCTCCTCGTGCAGGAGAGCGGGGAGGGCTCGAAGGGCGGAGGTCTCGGTTAGGCTGCTGGGCGCGGCGGCGGCGGCGGCAAGCAGGCAGGCTACTACGAACTGAAGACGGTGTTGGTTAGAATAGTTTAAATGTATGGGTCGCTGTCTCGGATACGCCAAATAGGTATATGTACATTATTTGTACTACCACGGTGGTGGATGCCCTAATTTTCTCTGTTGAGTTGATTCACCATAGTATAAGGAAATAATGGTAAGGTGGATTTAGGCGGCTGAAATGAATTTGAAGTATAAAGAGCACCCATAACTTAAAGCCGTTAACGTTTAAAGCCATTTTTGATAAAACACCCGACTCTTTCCACCTCGTATGTAGGTGCGGCTGCACGGCTGGGATGGATGTATACAAAAGTAAAAGTATAGCTAGCCTCAAATATTAATCATTTTTTTTTAAATTTAATACCTAGTTTCAATAAAATATTTGAAATAAAAGGCAACTTATAAATTAAATAAAAAAAAATTACCAGTTTCATTTTGAAGAATGAGATATGAAGGTATTCAATTGAAGCTACCTCAAGTGACTGATGTCTGGCTTAGCAAATCATTGCCTTTTATATCATCAAAATCTGAAACTTGATCCAAAATTACAAAACAAATAGTTAATGAAGCACTATTAACGTAATGCAAAATTAACACCCATCGTTAATACACAGTAATTATACAGTACAACAGTAAAGTGTAATTTGCTTACAGAAGAGTTCGCGGTTTTCTCAAGCAACGTATCAGCATTGCAATCAGAGATGGGCATAAATTACTTTTCATCTCTCATACTCTGAAAGTAGGTCATTCTTTATCTGACTGAACAGCGGGTTGAAAGTGAGGCATGTCGCCCCTAGGGTTGAAAAGTAATTTAAAAAAAACAATGACCAATGGCAGAAACCTAAACAGCCACACTTCGTTAAACTGAATTGTTTTTTTGTTGTTCTTTGGTAGTTATTACGGTATTAAAGTTATTAAATTCATTTAGAAAAGTAATAAATACATTTAATGCATTATTTATATAATGCATTCAATTTATTTAAGCGCAGCGCGGCGCAAAAATGGTCCATACACAAACACTATTTAAAGTTGGTCTACAATTGTTGAGCAACGGCAAAACCTGTACAGGCGCATTTCAATATGTGATCTTGGACTAGGTACCTACTTATAATTTTTTAGTAATATTTTTTGACGTTGTATTTCCTGTGTGTTGTTTATATTCCTATTATTCGAAATGGAAAGTAGAGTGTTTAACTCCACGGAACAGAAAAAACATGTTTTTATTGTTCTGTGGTTTAACTCGGATGAAAGCCACCCATTTCAGTCGAGATATTTTGGCGCTCGAACGAAGTGAGCCGAACGAACCCTCGGTTAACAATCTACTATTAAAAACAAAGTTTAAACCGACAATTCAGTATTTCGCCAACCCACATAGTTACATTAAAAAAACATATTTTCTTACCAATTTACCACATGAACTGCTTTCCGAGAGCAAATGCATTGATTATTAAGTACAGAAAAAAATCCAAGTGGCTATAAATATAAATTAAAATGAAATACTTACCTAGTGATTTATTTCAGATTTGCATCGATATGTTTACACAATTAAATAGTTATAAGTTCACTAAAATATAATTAATAAAAAAGTCGGTTCACGTACGATTATTTTACGTGATAACGTAATATAAATAAGTACTAAGTAGTAGTAGTAGTAGTAGTAAAAATAATAAGAAAACATTACAAACAAACTTTCAAACATACAAAGTTTGGACCCCCGCGTCACCCCCTTAGAGGATTAATTTTGAAAAATCCTTTGTTAGTGCACCCCCATAAAGTCCTATTCCTTATACTCGTAAGGACAGTCATCACGTCAATAAAAACTTAGGATAGTTTTTATCCGACTGCGACAATTAATTAATTTTCCAAATAAAAAGAAACCTCTTAAAATGTTTCATTTATTTTTCTAATAAATATCGCCGCCCCATCTGTAAGCTGTCAGTAACGTCAAAATGGCGGAATTGCTTTGTCTTTTACCTATTAATAATTTAGATCTGGGGGCCGATTTTTGACTTTCGAGCGCTCGAAAATCAAACAAAAGTAAATACTATTGTAGTGTTTAAATTGCAGGCACTTACTTTCTACCGATAGAATTGAATACGAGTGGTCAATACCATTCGTTTTTCATTTTTCTATCGCTGTTTCAAAATAGCTTTTTACAATTTTTGACCGTTTTCGAGTGAAAGACTCGAGCGCTCGAAAGTCAAAAATCGGTCCCCTGGTCTACGTTTGACTTTCACGAAACGCTGTTACGGCAAAAAAAAAACAATTCTGATATGAGAACTTATATGCGCCAAATTCGTATTCAGGCGTAATTTCAATAAATGTATCAACAAATTCGAACAATATAAGAAACACGAATTTGTTTTAAGGGTTCCGTACCCAACGGGTAAAAACGGGACCCTATTACTAAGACTTCGCTGTCCGTCCGTCCGTCCGTCTGTCTGTCACCAGGCTGTATCTCAAGAACCGTGATAGCTAGAGAGTTGAAATTTTAACAGACTATGTATTTCTGTTGCCGCTATAACAACAAATACTAAAAAACCGGCCAAGTGCGAGTCGAACTGGGGCTCCCATACAACAGACATGATTTTTTTGCCGTTTTTATAGACAACGGAACCCTTCGTGCGCGAGTCCAACTCGCACTTGGCCGGTTTTTTTTTAATGGCATGGCGCTCTTGGCGCATTCAGCCAATGTACGATGAACGGGATAAAGAAAATACGGATAGATCGAAAATATGGAAAAGAGTAGTATAATATATATGAAAGATAGATATTATTTAAAGACAAAACATTATATAAGGTATTAAATATTCCTATACATGGATGAGTCATATAAATGACTCATCCATGTATATACAGGAGTGAAGGAATAGATACAGGAAAAGGAACTGTACGGATTGAAAGCAAAGTGTATAATATTTTTTATGGGAACATATGCGACGTAAAGGTACCTATGGCGGTTTCGGAGATATTGAATGTTTCGTAAAAGTGGATAAAAAGACGATTTTTTATCGATGCTTCGAAAACTATAAGATGTAACAAAGTCAAAGTGATTTATTCTTACTCTTCTTCTGTGTCAAAGTGATTTATTCTTCAATTTAGGCATATTACATGCAGAATGTCGATGACGCAGTTTTATTTTTAGTATATGTAAATTACAAGTTCATTAATTTGGTCCTACGGTTTAGTAGAAAAGGTAGGTATGGTTACGGCCGTGTGATAAGAAAAATGCAAAATAATACTGAAAAAAGCCTAGGTACAATCTATTATTGTGAGGTGGGCCACAGAAACACCAAGTTGGCGGCGGAGTCTAACTATGTTTGTAAAAACCCGCCAAGTGCGTGTCGGACCACGCAAAACGAAGGGTTCCGTGCCTATTAAAAAGGTCGTATCGTCACAGAAATTTTACGGCACTTACGTCCTTTTCTTTGAGGAAGGCAGTTTTTCAGCAATATCTCGAAAACCTCTGAACCGATCTTGTTCAAAACAATTTTCGGTAAATGAAATTAATAAGTTCTATGTCCATGAATTTTTCCATATTTTTAAAATACACCGTTCAAAAATTAGAGGGGGGGGGACAGAATTTTAGTGACTTTCGGGGCGATTATCTCCGACCCTATTCACTTAATCAAAAAAAATGCAAAGAAACCTTATATTTATTTTGAAAGGCCTATCGATTGATGTGCCACACGGGGGGCCACAATGAAAAAAAAAAATTGACTTTTAGTTTTATGTATGGAGTGCACCCCTAAAAAATTTTTTTTTGTCATTTTAATTACAAAACTATGTAGCGGCTAACAAAATACACCTATCCTCAAAGTTTTATTTAAATACACCTTATAGTTTTCGAGTAAAATGCCTGTGACATACGGACAGACGGACAGACGGACAGACGGACAGACGGACAGACGGACAGACGGACAGACGGACAGACGGACAGACGGACAGACGGACATGACGAAACTATAAGGGTTCCGTTTTTGCCATTTTGCCATTATGATTTGGTGAGGAGCGCAGTGCAGTGTGGTTTAGGTAAGCCCCATCCTACCTGTCTGCAAACATTGCTAGGGTGCTGTTGGTACTGGCCCTCACCCCCCTAAGTAGCGAGGCGGCTCGCTTGCGCATGATGGCAGAGAGGCTATCGAAACGTGCCTCCGCGAACATTGTTGACACGCTACAGGTAACGAGGCAGTCCAGTCATCACGTCCTTGAGGTCAGAGGAAATAATGTGACCATGGTATTTAAATTGGGCAACTCCGAAAGGCCGACCAACAGTCACAGGGAGATGTTGGGTTCGTTGACCACATGTCTCTCATGAACAACGTAGTAAATATCGAGAGTGTGTTGATTAGCGTGGCGTACCTTATACTCAGAGTATCCAAGAGGTACTCGTTGAGGGTCTACACATGTATAATTCCAAAACCTACTTAAGCGTTGTCACGAGACGGACGTCAACACGAAACTGGGCAAGAGAGATGGTGAACAGCTGTGAGTGGTGCAATTAGTAGTAGGGAGTCGGGCCACAGGGGCCAACTATATTGGCTGGCTTCTGGAAGAAGGAGTTACTCTATACGATGCATTCTTTCTTCAAGAAACGTGAGCTCAAAAAATGGTCATGGAATAGTTCCAACGGTGCAAACCGTCAAACAAGAGCGCTTCTGACTGATTAAGTCCACACTCCGACCAGCATCAACCCAAATCCACAACCCCGAGAGCTTTCAGCTGGCAGACTTCCAGCCTGGAACTCCAAACGTTTTGATTGCCTAGACGGTGACCTGGAATAGGCTTGTGTCCTAATTTTTTTTTACGATGCCATTCGAACCAGTTTTTGGTGTGGAACAAATGTTTGTATGGGAGTAAGTACAATTAAAGAACATAAATATCCAAAAAAAATAATTAAAGACGGACCTCGCTGGCGGTAGCCGAAAACGTTCCATACTGATTAACATTGAATCATGACATCACAGGGTAATATTTGTACTAGTCGTTATATGGAAAATCAAGTAAATTGCTGTTTCGGTTGCGAAATACTGCGTTTAGGACCATAGTTGTCGTACAATATTGTTTGTATAAAAGCGTAAGGATTCTATTGGTAGCTTTAAATTTACTTTTGGACAATAAAAAAAATGCATATTTTTTGTAAACTTTCAAGGGCCATATCTTTTTATAATTTTAATTATATTTCGTAATTTATACTTAATTGCATTTATTTGAAGGTTTACTATCAATTTAGCAACACTGCGCTATCAATTTTAACATGAGGACACAACCCAATTATGGACAAATCCGACACGTTTGAGGAAGCTGTCCGTGTCTCGGAGTCTAAGTTCTTTAGACCCTATGGCCCAACTGAACTAAAATGCATTTTTATTTTTATTTCACTATTCGCATACCAGTTAGCCAGTCTGTCATCAAGTCATCACATCAATCATCATTCACCTGCCTACCTACCTCTTTTCTTCAACAATTTCAAGTGTCTGCTGACACGATCATCAAAAAAAAACATTCGACTCTGCTGAGTCGAATGTTTTTTTTAAATGATCTTAACTTAACTCAAGGAATGTACCTGCTTGCTTTTTTAAATGTTTGATTTATCATTAGGATAATTATCATTTATTAATTAGCAGGCCTCGGATTATTTTTCGCATGGTAAGATGAAAGAAAACTATGGAGTCGATATTAAAACTAAACTTTAACTCATATTCATACTCATACTTACTAATTTTCTTAGTCCCGTAATACTTTTGTCCCTTATGCAGGTTGACAGATCGAAAATATTAATCGAAAATTAATCTTACTTAATGTAATTAAAATGTATTTATGTAGTATGTTTGGGAAGTGCCTTGCTAAAGGGTTACATTTACCCTGTAACTATATCAAATTAGTTAAAAAGTTGTCATTATTTACTCGTTTTACAATTGTAATTTTGAAATGGACAATACACGTGCCATACCTTGTCAAGATTTTGAGGCACTCGTTCCTGTATCTACAAGCTCTATGGTATTGGAAACTAGGAACACATTACGAAAGTAATGTTCTTTTTATTTAAAATATAATTTATTTCTATTCTAATGATTTATTTTATTTATAATTTAATTTCGTTCGTAATTAAATGAATGAGTATGAGTGAATATAAATAACAATTTAATTTTAATATCGACTCCATAGTTTTCTTTCATCTTACCGTGCGAAAAATAATCCGAGGCCTGTTAATTAGGTATGAATTTGCTAAACCAAGAATTAAATTCCCGGGTGTGTTTCGGAGTCTTTAAAAATCGTGCATACTGATCTTCTTCCTAGTGACTCTCCTTAAACAATTGAGAACTTAATTGTAGAGCACTTGCGTACATGCAATTCCGTCAATTGGGTAGTTTCCATTTCCGCATGTTAAAACTGATAACGCAGTGTTGCTAAATGGATAGTAAACCATCAAATAAATGTAATTAAGTATAAATTACGAAATATAATTCAAATCATAAAAAGATAAACCTTCAAAGTTTAGAAAAATATGCATTTTTTTATTGTCCGAAAGTAAATTTAAAGCTACCTACCAATAGAATCCTTACGCTTTTATAGAAGCAAAATTGTAATACAACCTATGGTCTACAAATGTAGTATTTTTCGACCGAAACTGCAATTTAGGTACTTGATTTTCCATACAACAATTAGTACAAATATCACACTGTGACGTCATGATTCAAGGTCAATCAGTATGAAACGTTTTCGGCTGCCGCCAGCGAGGTCCGTTTTAGCTAATTTTTTTGGGTCTTTATGTTCTTTAATTATTGTAGTTGCTTCCATACAAACATTTGTTCCTCTCCAAAAACTGGTTCGAATGGCATCGTCAAAAAAATTAAGAAACAAGCCTATTGTGTTCAACGACAACGAGTGACCTATCAAACAACCTTTGGGTGCTGTTTTTTAGGGTTCCGTAGCCAAAATGGCAAAAACAGAACCCTTATAGTTTCGTCATGTCCGTCTGTCCGTCTGTCCGTCTGTCCGTCTGTCCGTATGTCACAGGCATTTTATTCGAAAACTATAGGGTGTATTTGAATAAAATTTTGAGGATAGGTGTATTTTGTTAGCCGCTACATAGTTTTGTAATTAAAATGACAAAAAAAATTTTTTTTAGGGGTGCACTCCATACATAAAACTAAAAGTCAAAAAAAAAAATTTCATTGTGACCCCCCGTGTGGCACATCAATCGATAGGCCTTTCAAAATAAATATAAGGTTTCTTAGCATTTTTTTTGATTAAGTGAATAGGGTCGGAGATAATCGCCCCGAAAGTCACTAAAATTCTGTCCCCCCCCTCTAATTTTTGAACGGTGTATTTTAAAAATATGGAAAAATTCATGGACATAGGGCTTATTAATTTCATTCACCGAAAATTGTTTTGAACAAGATCGGTTCAGAGGTTTTCGAGATATTGCTGAAAAACTGCCTTCCTCAAAGAAAAGGACGTAAGTGCCGTAAAATTTCTGTGACGATACTACCTTTTTAATAGGCACGGAACCCTTCGTTTTGCGTGGTCCGACACGCACTTGGCCGGTTTTTTAATGGATAGACGAGTCTTGTCTGTGGAAATAGTTATCTTAGCTATGTATGTTTGTAGTGTCGATGGTGTTTTAAAAATGTAATTAAAGTAGTTATCGTAGAAAAAACAAACCATTCATAAAATTCAATTAATTTTATTAATAAGCAACCGGGGCTACGAGCAGATGAGCGCCCTCAGCGTGAAACCCATCCGGAGCGGTGCCGTACTTGGTCACATACGTCTTCCCATCGTCACCAATGAACGAATACACTCCCTCCGTGATGAGGTCGGCCTTGCCGCTCGGGTCCAAGCGGCCCCTCTCGCACACCACGGTGCCCTCGGCGGTGACGTAGTGGAGCGAGTACTGGCCCAACTCGTCGTGGACCTCCTCGTGCAGGAGAGCGGGGAGGGCTCGAAGGGCGGAGGTCTCGGTTAGGCTGCTGGGCGCGGCGGCGGCGGCGGCGAGCAGACAGGCTACTACGAACTGAAGATGGTGTTGGTTAGAATAGTTTAAACACGTGCTCGTGAGAAGAAGATTGTAAGGGTTACAGTGACCTCGGATACGACAATTAGGTCTTTGTACTACCACGGTGGCAAACAATTATACGACCTGTCTGATCGTGAGCAGATACCGTGGCCTATGGACGCTTGCGACTCCAGAAGAATTATATTGATTGAGTTAGGTTGTGCATCCACCAGATATGTGCTACGCTATGTTTCCATCGCTAGCTTGACAGCTAGTTGTTAAATGCCAAATCATCTGGTGGATGCCCTTATTTTCTAACTATAGGCTACAATATAATTAGTCAAGATGTAGAATAGCGTTCATTTGTGAAGATTCTCTGTTGAGTTGATTCACCATAGTATAAGCAAATAAGGGTGGATTTAGGGGGCTGAAATGAATTTGAAGTATAAAGAGCACCCGTATAGTGACGTTTAAAGCCATCCGACTTTCCACCTCGTATGTAGGTGCGGCTGCACGGCTGGGATGAATGTATACAAAAAAGTTAAACTATAGCTACCTAGCGCTTTTTAAATTAATACCTACCTAGTTTAAATAAAATATTTCAAATAAAAGGCAACTTACCAGTTTCATTTTGAAGAATGTGATATTAGGGTATTCAATTGAAGCTACCTCAAGTGACTGATGTCTGGCTTAGCAAATCATTGCCTTTTATATCATTAAAATTTCATATTTGATGCAAAATCTCAACACAAATAGAACACACACACTGAACCACTATTAACGTAATGCGAAATTAACTCACTTCGTTACAATAATTACAAGTGCAATTTACTTACCACGACAGCTCTGCCTAATATTTCCATATGGCGTTGAACCTTTGGAACCCTCAATATACCTACATTAAATTTAGAAACTTACGCATAAGAAAATTACAGGTTTGATACAACTATCGGATATTATTCAACGAGAGTAGGTGTATCTACGAGTACAAGGGCGACATGAATGCATCCAAATCATACGGTTACTAGAAAGAAATTTGAAATAAAAAAGTAATGACTACCTTGACTACATTTAGATAGCCTAGTTAATAATGGTAGTATTTTATCCCACCAAAAACATAAATGGTAAAAAGGAGAGCCAAGTTCAATACAAAAATTATGCTTGTTTGTGGGGTCCAAATATATATTTATAGGAACAAAATAACATTATGAACAAGTATTAAACTCTATTTCTTTGCTTTATTGGATACCTATAACAATTGCTGTTATTTAAAAATGTGAGAATTGTGAGATCTTAAAGTAGGTTAGATTTGACTTGTCCAGTTTTTATCAGAATTAATATATATATATATATATATATATATATATATATATATATATATATATATATATGTTAAATAACTTTTTAACTTTTAGGTCATCTGGAAATAGGTTAGGTTTAGGTACTATATGTCGGTCAATACTAAAATTTACGACTTTTTGACCTTCATATCTTTATAACCGTTTGAGCTAACTTCATGAAATTTAGGCTTCTAGATGTCCTTATGGATATAATTAAACACACGTAGTTTTATGTGTTTACGTTAAAGAGGTTTTGAGTTATAGAAGGGTCAAAAGTGGCACCAAGTGGTTCGTGTAATATTACACTCGGCGCTGGTTAGCCAGTTCCTTTGCTTGAACTTGGGGACTACTTCTAAAGCGGGTGCAGCGGCGGAAAACGCCGAAAATCTGAAATGTAATAAATATAGAGGCCTCGGCAGTGAGTACGACTTTGTACGCTTTGGCGTCGAGACCCTCGGTCCGTGGGGTCCCAGTGCGCATAAGTTATTTGCAGAAATCGCGAAACGTCTGGTCGATGTAACTGGTGACCGAAGAGCTGGCGGCTTTCTCGCGCAACGCATCAGCATTGCAATTCTTTTTTAGATTTAACTTAGTTTTAATTTATCTTAGTTAATGTTAATTATAATCTTGTATTCACGATTATTATTTTTTATTCACTTAACACAGAAGTATTAAATTAAAAACAAAATTAACATATGATTTTTGAAGAATAAAAAAAATTACGCTAGATAGAGGTTTCGTTATACTTTTCCGGTAATATTCACGTCAATATTAATCATATATATTATTTTCAAAATTTTCGCTTGGTTAATTTCGGAGATAATGGGGGTGGAATGGTATTTTTCTCAACATTTTTCTTTATAAATCAAAATTTTACCATTGGAGAAAAAAAAGAAAAACTGTTTTAGAATGTAACGAAACCTCTATCTAGCGTAATTTTTTTTATTCTTCAAAAATCATTATAATTAACATTAACTAAGATAAATTAAAACTAAGTTAAATCTAAAAAAGAATTGCAATGCTGATGCGTTGCGCGAGAAAGCCGCCAGCTCTTCGGTCACCAGTTACATCGACCAGACGTTTCGCGATTTCTGCAAATAACTTATGCGCACTGGGACCCCACGGACCGAGGGTCTCGACGCCAAAGCGTACAAAGTCGTACTCTCTGCCGAGGCCTCTATATTTATTACATTTCAGATTTTCGGCGTTTTCCGCCGCTGCACCCGCTTTAGAAGTAGTCCGTTAGAGGTGAGACGGTGCCAGTGTGTCTACACATGTAGCGTCCCACACAAGCATCCGTCCCAACCTCCATGGAACCAGAGACACACCATCAGGTCTTTTGCCATCATCTCTGTCACAGATGCCAGGCGGCTCAAGTAGAGCAGGCACATTGATGCTGGCAAGAGACCGGCGGATTATGTCATTAAGTGTCGCATGTCTTGAAAAGCGGCCTGCACTTTTTTGACAACAAAGTCCGTGGTGACCCAGTCGGTCCACGTTCGTGCCAAAAGGGCATATGTGTGGAGTGCATACCGTGACCCCAAGCCGCAGACCAGTCGCCTGACGAAGGGAGGTCGGATCCAGGAAGGTACCGGTATTTGCAGAGGGATGGGCATGTAGCCAGTGACAGGGTTCTACGGTGGTACGTGAATACATTTCCCTTACTGTACATACCGAGTTCCTTGGGCGCGCAAGTTAGTAACAAAATGCACCAATAAATGGCGCTGTAGATACTCATGCCTTAACTACACTATGCGTTGTTAAGATTTTTTTTAAGTGTTTAAGACGGGTGTGTTGTATGATATTTCATACGGAACCCTCGGTGCGCGAGTCAGACTCGCACTTGACCGGTTTTTTTTTTAATGATCCTAACTCAAGAATGTACTTGCTTTCTTAAACTTTTGATGTATTAATTAGGATAATTATTATTTATTTATTAGGTAGGTATGAATTTGCTAAACCAAGATTTAAATTCCCGGATGTGTTTCGGAGTCTTTAAAAATCGTAAACACTGATCTTCTTCCTAGTGAGTCTCCTTAAAAAATCTCGTATGCAATTATTGAGAACTTAATTGTAGAGCACTTACGTACAATCGTACATGCAATTCCGTCAATTGTGTTCAACGAGTGACTATCAAACAACCTTACAATTAATCGGTATTTTCTGGTAGATGATGCGAAATCAATTGGGCGTTTTATTATGATTTATCGGGTAGGTATTTTCAACCCCGACACAAACGACGGGTGTCTAAATAAGTTAAACATGTGTGTTTGTCTGTGACATCGTAGCTCCCAAACGGATGAACCTATTTGGTTGCGGTTTTTTAATCGATAGACGAGTCTTGTCTGTGGAAATAGTTCTTAGCTATGTTTATAGTGTCGATGGTGTTTTACAATTGTAATTAAAGTAGCTGTCGTAGAACAAACAAACCATTCATAAAATTCTATTCATTTTATTAAGCAACCGGGGCTACGAGCAGATGAGCGCCCTCAGCGTGAAACCCATCCGGAGCGGTGCCGTACTTGGTCACATACGTCTTCCCATCGTCACCAATGAACAAATACTCTCCCTCCGTGATGAGTTCGGCCTTGCCGCTCGGGTCCAGGCGGCCCCTCTCGTTCACCACGGTGCCCTCGGCGGTGACGTAGTGGAGCACGTACTGGCCCAACTCGTCGTGGAACTCATCGTGCACGAGCGCGGGGAGGGCTCGCCGGCGGGCGGCGATCTCGTCTGGGCTGCTGGGCGCGGCGGCGGCGGCGGCGAGCAGGCAGGCTACTATGAACTGAAGATGGTGTTGGTTAGAATATTTTTCTCAAAAATGGCCCGCAAAGTGTACATAAGTCGCTACATATTGGAAGGTAAAGTGTATAGTTTCAGGTCAGATAAAAAAAAAAAAAAAACATTGCAGGCCGCCTGGAATGTTACATATAAATTCCTTTATTTGTCGAGTACCAAACTTTTTAAAAAGTCGAAACGGGCATATAAAAGACGGCACAGGTCGTATTCAGCCAATTCAACTCGTATTTTTCTGTTGCAAACGCGACGTTTTTCTATGTGTCTCAAATAGTTTGCGTTTTTCGGTGGAAAAATACACTTGCGATTCGGTTTAAAAAGAAAAACGGCGGGAAATCAGTTGTGCAACGATATTTAAAGTTTATTATTCCCCCATTTTTGAGAAAAGCACTATATTAGCCTCAGCCGGAACGGCAATTGCAGGCTTCGTATTATAATTAAACGGACTCGCAAGCTCGTCCGTTTAAACAAATACTCAGCCTGCAATTGCCTCCTTCCTGGTCACGGCAATAATGTACTATTAAACACGTGCTCGTGACAGAAAATTGTAAGGGTTACAGCTACCTCGGATACGACAAATAGGCATTTGTACTTTTTTGTACCACGACGGCGGCAAGTTATACGGCCTGCCTGATCTTAAGCAGACACTGTATGTATGTATGTATGTATGTATGTATGTATGTATGTATGTATGTATGTATGTATGTATGTATGTATGTATGTATGTATGTATGTATGTATGTATTTATGTATGTATCTGTTTATGTATGTGTGTACCATGTCTTATTATTTGGCACGCCCCGCAGCCTAAGCCGTTTGACGGATTTCGATATATGAGGTGTCGTTGGATTCCTCTTAATAGTGGGAGTGACATAGGCTATAATAATTGCAAAAAAGCAGTTGGGTTTTTTGAAAAATATTTAATTCCACTTGTTAAATTAATACCTAGTTTAAATAAAATATTTCAAATAAAAGGCAACTTACCAGTTTCATTTTGAAGAATATGAAGGTATTCAATTGAAGCTACCTCAAGTGACTGATGTCTGGCTTAGCAAATCATTGCCTTTTATACCTATCATCCAAATTTGATATTTGATCCAAAATCTCAACACAAATAGTTAATGAACCACTATTAACGTAATACGAAATTAAATCCCATCGTTACAATAATTACTGATTTCATATTGCGTCGTGGACCGGTATAATAGTACATTGTTTAACGAGGGCCGTAAGTGGAATATTGCTAACGAGAGTGTATCAGAAGCCCGACGCCGAAGGCGGAGGGCTTTTGATGACTCGAGTTTGCAATATTCTTACGCCCGTGTTATACACAATGTTTTTCATCACATTTGCGAGGAAATAAATAACAACAAAAGACAGAAAAATGTATGTTTCATACAGCAGCACCAATCAAAAATTGACAACTTCACTTCCAGATCAGTGCTAGTAGAGCGCGCAGTTCAATATTTCAACCAATCACAGAGCAGTATTCTTGCGGGGCGGGGCTTCGTGACCAACTAGATTTTTTTATTCAACCAATCACACAGCAACCAGATTTGCTTAAGCCAATCAGAGGGTTCTATTATTTAAAAAAAAAACCATAACGCCCATGGGCGTAATATAGCCCATTACAGCTCAGTACGCTTGCGTATAATAATAACACCATTTTCGAGCAAGTGTGATGAAAATATTTTTTCATCACACTTGCACGTCAATGGCGTTATTACTTGCGAGCGTACAGAGCAGTTTATAGCCGTTTTACCTCGCACGGGCTGTTAAGTTTAGTTTTAAAATATAGAACCCTCTGATTGGCTTAAGCAAATCTGGTTGCTCTGTGATTGGTTGAAAAAAAATCTAGTTGGCCAAGCCGCCCCGCCCCGCAAGAATACTGGTCTGTGATTGGTTGAAATATTGAAGCTGCGCGCTCCACTAGCACTGATCTGCAAGTGAAGTTATCAATTTTTGATTGGTGCGGCTGTATGAAACTTAAATTTTTCTGTCTTTTGTAGTTTTTATTATTTCCTCGCAAATGTGATGAAAACCATTGTGTAACACGGGCGTAAGAATATTGCAAACTCGAGTCATCAAAAGCCCTCTGCCTTCGGCGTCGGGCTTCCGATAGACTCTCGTTAGCAACATTCCACTTACGCCCCTCGTTAAACAATGTACTATACTTTTAAGCATATTGTCTTTTATATCTCATGATTAGATTGTTTTGTTAACATAGGTAAATATCATATATTAATGAACCTACAGGTCTTTATGCTTTATTCTGTTGGTATGTGTACCCCATATAATTATTTATTTATGTGACTGTTTGTGTTCTAAATAAACTTAAAAAAAAAACATTGCAACCTTGCTACGCCCGCAGAAGAACATTAGTGCACAAAGTAACCTGCCTCAATTATAAAGCCCGCTCCACACTATGGGCCATCATGGCCCTCATACAGGACGCAACTATGCGTTAAAGGGGGTAAGACATATTTACGTCTCGTTCTACCGCATATCCGCGTCCTGTATGATGGGCCATGATGGCCGATAGTGTGACTAGTTTCCGCCCGCGACTTCGTCTGCGTGGACCCGGGATAAAAACTATCCTATACTTTAATCCAGGCTATAAACTACCTTTAAAAATACATCCAAATCGGTTGAGCTGTTTTAGCGTGATTGTGCACATGAAAAAAAATAGTCTCATATATTCACATCACATAAAGCGTAGTAAGTATTTCCGCGTAGGACTTTAGCTGCCAGCCCACATCTGGCATCACTGACAGCATTGTTATTCCAAGAGACGACAAGGCCACAATAGGTATTCATGGCCCGTAATCAATTTACATGGGCATTTCCTTAAACAAAATTAGCGCCTTTGTCTAATGCAGACGTAATGGGTGACATCAATCGTATGACAATAATATGAAATCCCGTTAATGAGTTTATTTATTTATTTGTATGGAAAGTCAAAAGTCAGATACCAAATCATAAATTAATCTCCAGAGCATTAATCCACTTAAGGGCTTCGTCGTCATTCAAAATCAGGTCTTCTGGGGCTCCTCCGGTATACCGAGTTGACGGGCACTCTTGGATGATGTGTTGAATGTTGTGGTCCACGGCACCGCACCCACAGGCAGGAGTCCAACCAGCCACAACGAAAACGGTATAGGGCGCAGCGACCAATGAGTATGGTTGGGGTAAAGTAAACCCGCCCCACATTACTCCAGAACTGGCCAGTGGCCGCATTGCCGCGCTGAATTGCTGTAGCTATCTATAACTTACACACACACACACACACACACACACACACACACACACACACACACACACACACACATACTGTACTTAGATTTATAATACAATAAAAATCCTGACACAAGCAAAATTACTTGCTTACTAGGAGGCTCCAACCTTGGCTATTTGTACAAATCCTTTTATAACCTGAATAAACTTTTTTCATTTTCATTTTTCAACTAAGTTTTGCACCAGGAATTTGCATCAAGAACTCTCTCCTGCACATTTAAGTAACGCACTAAACAAGAACTAAGTACAAATACCCTTTAGACATACTCGTATAGTACGCATAGTGTAACAGACCATTTTCTTACACGTCTGTTTTCCATGATACTGTGTGTTATTGCTACACCGGCCTTCGGGGTTCGGTTAACATCTATTGTTTAGAAGATTACTGATTCCGTCTCTAATTCGTGGCAGAGCCATTGTTTCTCACAACCCGCCCGATTTTACGGGCAACGCGAGCGGGCTGACATCTGGCACGCTATTCTGTAACGCCGCGATTCGTAGTAACCAAGCGCAGGTAGAGGTCTAGTTTCGTTAAGAGAGCCTACACACCTAACTAAACTAGCCCTCTACCTACGCTTACTTACTACGAATCGCGACGTCAAGATGTATTTGTGCGTGAACTGTGAGGTGAGCTTAAAACAAGTCACAGAATAGCGGGATAGTTGTTACTAACGCTCCCACGCCTGATCTAACATAATCAAGCGGTATAGCCTTGGCTGTGTAATTGTGGTGCAACGGGAACATTTGCTGCATATGCACTAGTCTTATTAATTTTGTACAGTTCCTTAGCGGTCTAGGGCTAAATTCGACCTGTTTTGTGCCTTGGACAAATTACGATAAGCCTGGGGCATTACTTTATTCGAACAATGACGTTACCTTGTAATGATGTAGCTGTGATATCCACTGGATAGATTAACTGAGTTACGAATGTTACGATTCCAGCGTCGCAATGTCAGATGGGAAGAATATTTGCATTTCTTGCATATTTCTGTGACACGAAGGTCTTTCCATGTCCTTTCATAGTATACACTCCGAGGATTTCGCATTTATATTTTTAGGGCTCCGTACCTCAAAAGGAAAAACCCTTATAGGATCACTTTGTTCTTGTCCGTCTGTCTGTCTGTCAAGACCCTTTATCTCGGGAACGCGTGGAGGTATCAAGTTGAAATTAAAACCATATACTCAAGTCTACAGTCCCTTGCAGGTGTGAAAAAATCAAACTTCTAAGTTAACGTTAAAAAAAAAGATACTGACTAATTGATGCCGCAAAAAACGTATATTTCGACACTCTAGGGAATCAAAATGTATAGGCACTTCTCGTTGATGAAATTTGGCAAGTAATATTATCTTATATTACAAGTACAGGGAAAAATCTGAAAACTATACATTTATAATTTTGTACGGGTATATGCAGCAAAAAACGTATATTTCGATATTCTCAAGTGAATCAAAATTTATACGCACGTAGGTTCCTTATAAGGTCTCTAGGGGTGCAACCAAGAAAGGATTTTTCAAAACTCACCCTCTAAGGGGGTGAAATGGGGATCCAAAGTTTGTATGGGGAAACAAGATTAGATCGACTATTTTATTCGAAACTTCACAGGAGTATTCCTAACGATAAATGCAATGAGTAAATGTTATGCAATTTTTCATCAATGTTTTATTATGACGTTATCACGTATAATTATCGTCCGTAAACCGACTTTAGAGACAACCATTTTTAGTTGTTTTTATATCTATATCATTTTCAATGTATTCAAGTTATATCTATTAAATATGTCGTCGTCCAGTATCCACAACACAAGCCTTATTGAGCTTACTATGGAACTCGATTTGTGTAAAATTGTTCCCTAACATTATTTTTCTGTTTGCCCTAGTTATGCGCCTGTGGAGCGCTGGCTGCGCTGGACGGCTACAGTCCCCAGCAGGATCCAGACCAGTTCCACATACAGACAGATGAAGATGACGAGCGGTACTTCCTCTACCAGACGCACAACGGGCAGTACCGCAAGGAGAGGAGGCTTAAGGACGGCTCTGTTGTTGGTGAGCATACGTTTCCATTTACAAAGAGAAGTTAGAACAGTCGGAGTAGTCGGGAACTACGTCTTCCTTTGCGGGTAAGATTGGGTAAGAACTCGACCCTAATGCGCCCGAACCTGAACTAAGAGTTCCTTCCTTGTTTCCCATGACTTAGACAGAATTCTGACTGACTTAGACTTCATGACTTAGAGAGAACTGACAAATTTCCCATGGAAACCGCATTTCAAGGGAAGTAAATTACGAATAGGTTTCCTTTAGAAAAGCCAACGAAGGCATGTGCTTGAACATTATTTAAATTCCTAAATTATATCAGTAGGCTCATCGGCCTCACACATCGGGCTCTTAACAGAGTTGGCTTTACGCTTGGTCATAATGTGAAACACGCTCTTGAAAACGACACTCCTAATAGCAGCTTGCGAGTATCAACTACTTGTCTAATAGTATCAAATAAGTTATTTTTTCCAATACAAGTAAAAGCATGCAATCCGGCGAAGCCTACCTCATTATCAAAGAACGACTTTAAAAAATTAACTAGTCGGGATGCAATAGTACCTATATGTTAGTAAAGCTAGTTGCCTTCCAAATGTATTTCTAAAATATAACACTAAAAAACAGACAAAGAGACCACACAGCGTGGGTAGCCACATGATTGCTCGTTTTGAGACATTTACTTACCACGCCCACAACGGACGCAATTATTTCTTATGGACTTGCTACTTATTTGGATCACATACGTATTTAAAATGGTTGTTTTTGTCCAGGCACGACTGGATGGGTCGGCGCAGATGGCTACCTACGATTGCAGGACTACATAGCCGACAACGAAGGCTACAGAATATATAAGTCGAAGACTGTTTTTGTTGGACAGAACCGACCGATTGGGGTATGATATTTTTATATGATATGATTGACTTATTTCATCTTTATTGCGCCCAAAAAATTCTGATCGTACAAAAGGCTGACTTATTGTCTGTCCTTCTCTTCCAGTCAGCTTTCGTGCAAAGCAGATAAATTGATCAATATCGTTTTTTTTTTTCGATTAATGTAATGCCAAGTGCCTACGCCTAATCTTGGGATTACTTGCCAAAGCGAACTCCGAGCTCCTCTAGGCTACAACCGGGAAAAGCGCTAGGAGGATGATGATGATACGACTGCCTCTTAATCTTAACCCCTCGTATACGGATGTCAAAATTGTGCAATCAAATTATGACTTTGATATGTAAAACAATGGGTTCAAATGCTTTGCACGGATCCTTATCCAACACAGACGAAGGGTTAAAAATAACCGCAAAAAACTTTTTTTTAATTACCTAATTACTTGATGTTGTCATTTCAGGAGTCACTGAAAATAGCAAAAACAGCGCCAGCAGACTCCGGTTTCGGCGTCACCCCTGCGCCAGCTCACCGGCCAGTGGTAGTGAACCGCGGCACACCGCGATTCAGCACCACCACCCGAGCACCAGTGCCATCATCCACCTTTGCACCACCCTTTCCCTCGGAAATAGCAGTTACAGCGCGCCACCCCTCATCAACGCCTCAAGTACACGTGTCACCGAACTCCATCGATACCTCTACTCCTCGTTATGACTTCAGACCAACCGTTCCTCCAGTAACTGCAAGCGAAGCCTCGCCTTCTCCAAACTCATATGACTCCAACACTATTGAAGATGGCTACTACGCTAGCGACAGCACACCGTATCGAAGAGTTGACATATACAATCCCAACTCCTACAGACACGCGGATGCTTGGCTCCAGCGACAGAGAGCAGAAGCACAGATCGGCGATGGCTACACACCTCAATTCCAGAGCTACGATGGCGTAGCTTTCAGGAGAAATGGTTTCCGGTACTACCTACCGAAACAGTACCATGAAGAGGAAACAGGTGGTTCCGATGAACGAACGGGTAGCTTCGGCTATGTAGATCCGTTCGGTATACGCAGAGTGATATACTACAACACCTCACCAGGACAAGGGTTCCAAGTTCGTAAAAACAATAGGTACGTCGGCCATGATGCGACGCCTTACGACCCTAGGCCATTAAAATAATCAGTGTGATTGAAAAACTTTGTAAGTGAAAAATAGTTACCTAATTAAATTATTAACTATGAATCAGTATTGTTGTTCACATGTGACTAATAGGAGACAAAACGATTTTCGAACGACGCGAACACTTAGCCATTAATCTTAAATATAAGTTTAAGTAATTAAAAATGGAAAAAAAATGATGCTCATAAATTAAGTTATTTATAACTTATTGGAAGGTTAACATTAAAAGCGCTGTATGTTTATGTATATTTTAAAATAATGAGTTTTACTAATTGTTTTTTTTTGCGAATATGACGATTATTATCGATTATTACAGTAGCAATATGTCAGTTACTTATTATTAACTGCACACATTTATACTTTGTTTTAAATATTTCGATATTGTCAATGATGATATTCAATGTAAGTAGTACAGTGATTAAATATTTAGATCTAGTTTGTGCCATCAGAACGTTTGTAATGTTTGCATGGAAACTCGCATCATAGTTAGGTTAGCAGCGATCCCAAAGTATTCAATTATCCGTTTAGAAAGGTAGACGAGCGAACTAGTATTAATTTTATATTACTACTAGTATTTCGCGGTTTCATCCGCGTGAACTCTCATATCAACTTCCATCCCCGATTGTATCCCTTTGATGAACAATTTTTAGGATACAAAGTATTTTATGTTTAAAACCAGGTTATAAACTATCTTTATGTTAAATTTTATATATATCCGTTTAGCACTTTTTGCGTGATTGAGTTACAACATCCAAACCGTCACATTTATATTATTAGTACCCAGGACGACGATTACCTTCTTGGGTAAAATATAAGAAAATAATAAAAAATACCGTTGAACATCGAATTTAACAATAAACAACAAATAAGGAAATCGAGCTATTCTTAATATTTACCCACGCTTTAATGAACAGAAGGTCAACAAACTCAGGTAGTGATTTTGTCTCTAAAAGGACGAGTGTAGGTAGGTAGATAATATATTCGGACTAAAAAGTTGTAATGCAGATAAAAAAAAACTGCTGTTTACCTACTACACTGCTTAAAAAGAAGTGCCTAAATTGTCTTTTGAAGTTTAATTTCTATGAAACACGAGAGTGTGTAGTGTCAGATAGTTAGTAGTTACAGAAGCAATTCAGTACTAACTTATTAATAAACATAAACGAGTACAATGTAAAAAGCAGAATGAGGGCTTTTTCAGGCCAGTTTGATTCAGATTCAGATTGCTTATTGGTAAATTCAAAGTACATTTACAAGTCATAAAATATCAATTTAACATACAATTATATTTTCGGTAGTCAAACATTCGTACAGGGATCATGTAGAAATTCATTTATGTTGTAGCATGCCATATTCATAAGCAAGTAATTCAGTTTTTTTTAAACACTATCGATTGTCGTGTTTTTAATGTCAATCGGTTGAAAAGTAACTATCGAACGACTCATCAAAAATTAAAATACATGTTTTACAAGTGGTCGATATAACGCCTCTCTGCAATGGCGTTATTACTTGCGAGCGTACAGAGCAGTTATAGCCGTTTTACCTCCCACGGGCTGTTAAGTTTAGTTTTAAAATATAGAAGCCTCTGATTGGCTTAAGCAAATCTGGTTGCTCTGTGATTGGTTGAAAAATAAATCTAGTTGGCCAAGCCGCCCCGCCCCGCAAGAATACTGCTCTGTGATTGGTTGAAATATTGAAGCTGCGCGCTCCACTAGCACTGATCGGGAAGTGAACTTGTCAATTTTTGATTGGTGCGGCTGTATGAAACTTAGATTTTCCTGTCTTTTGTAGTTATTTATTTCCTCGCAAATGTGATGAAAAACATTTGTGTATAACACGGGCAATAAGAATATTGCACTTACGCCCCTCGTTAAACAATGTACTATTGTATTACTTAAGTCGCAATAATTCAAAGCAAAATACTTTCGTCATTAATTCTACTACTACCATTAACATTGGCTGCAGATGCTTTTCAGTGACTTAGTCGTAAGTTGGGTGCATGTTTTGCAGTCGAGGCCAATAATTCGTCATTACCGTATTCGTCATGACAATGTCAATGCCAATGGCGACTTGTTGCCACGACTTCCACGGGAATTAATTTATATTGACTAGTGTTCGTGTGCTATTACTATGAATTATATATAAAGAGAAAAAGTATAGTCAACATTACTATCTAATAACTATTATTAATATTAAATTAATTTAGGAAAAAAGACGAAAATTTACTATCCCCCCCCCCTTATCTCCGAAACTACTAGGGTTAAAATTCTGGAAAAAATATGGAAAATAGTTCCTTGCTTAAAGATTACAGGAAAACCTATAAGAAGTTTGAGATTTCGAAGTAACGGGAAAATTCTAAATTTTTTTGTCTTATATACGGAACCCTCACCACGCGAGTTGAACTCGCACTTGTCCGGTTTTTTTGAATATCATATCTTCACAACTCTCCGAGATATGAGGGGATCGCACTTTTTCATGAAATCGGAGCCTATACTGGAGCAAACGGAAAGACTTTTCCAATTAATTTTCATTTTCTATTAATTATTAAACGACTATCAAATTGTCATGATCAAGTTGTCTGTACTCTAAAATATGTAAATAAGCCTAACCAATTAAATAGCAATGTATTCGACACTAATTGTTTTGTTATATGGAAATATATTATATGTATACTTAATGATAATTACACGAGATTTGTTTCATTTTGTCAATTCCACGCATGTCACAAATCGTTGCTATAAGTTGTATAAACTAGTACCTATCAATTTCTATGTTTTTTTTATTTTTTCAAATGCGAATCCAGGAGCCTTAGCATGGTTGGCCTTGTCACGCGATAGGTGATAGGATAGAGCGTGCGTCACTGGCTGACACCGTTCGATAGAACGAGACGACGCTCTTATCTTGTCACTTGTCGCGTGATAAGGCCAACCATGCTGCGGCCCCTGTAAGGTAAACGTCCGTGTCCTCGACACTTTATGACAAAATGACGTGGCTTAAATTCGAATGTTAAAAATTCTCTTAGGTAGTTCGAATTGAAGGTCTAGTCTATTATATCTACTGCGGAGATTACCTCACTGACTTTATAAAATCAGTGTAGATCATTATGTTAAGGATAACATTTGAAAAAGTAAACAGTAATTCGGGGTTGTAAGTCCCTTCAGGCAGTCAGACTTTCTAATAGAGTAAAATACGTGTCACACTATTTTTTCATGTTATAAATCGAAACTGGCTTCTGTAATAGGTTTCCCCACTTGCCTACAGTAATTAAAAATAGTACCTATTCATCATTAGCATGCAGCGATGCAATGTGAAATATTTTTTGAGTTATGCGACATTTTAGGCCACTTTGCACTATTTATAAACAATATCGAGCTGTGATCTGGAACAGTCTGCAACCGCTCAAAAGTACAGTATCTTTAGAGATACATAACATTTTAAAATATTAGACACTTAGTTCTGAGGTGTTATTTGTCGTTACCGGGTTACATAATTTATATCTTTTCACTTTTATTTCCAGACTGCCAGCAAAATGCTGCGTTTAACAATCTGTCTGTTGGTGGCCAAAACGGCGTTCGCATCAAATGCTTACCCGAATGCATTTCTAAAACCGCTGAAATTAGTTTACTAGCCCTTTAACATACAGGACAAGACCGAAGTTACAAATCTCTCTAATTAAAAACTTTGAACCCCCTTTTAACCCACTTAGGCGTAGAAGCTCCCAAAACGCTAAAAGTACGTTTTTTTGTATTCTAATAGGTTATTACTCTACAAACTTTTAAGTTTCTAGCTCAAAAAAAAAAGTTCTCTCGTACATATTTTGCACCCTTATTTAAATGGAATGGGGTGGAATTTCCAATAAATCCTTCCTATACCTTGCCTACGTTTTAAAAGGAAATTCTGGTCGCAGCAAGTCGAAATGGCTAAATGACTACATCTTATTAAATGACTAGCTCGAGAAAAGACCACATCCCTACATCATAATTAAGCAAATCAGCATGATTATACTTGAAAATAAAGGCATTGTCTTTTGATTAGGCCACTCAGTTCAAGGCATGTTAATAGTTTCATAGAGCAAATAGTTAAGTACTCGAGAAATAAAAATAAATATAAATAATGTGTTAAGCTGCAAATTTTATTTCACTATATAGACTTCACATGAAGAGTTTGTGTAAGTTTAGGTGCCTCGACGATCACAGCACCAGGGTAGCCCGTGTAGTAAGCCGGGTACATGAGCTTAGCAGGGTTAGAGGTAGGACGGAACCAGTCACCTATGAAAGATGGAAGACTGAAGTTCGGAAGGGAGATAGGCAGGGAAGAGAACCAGTTTGAGATAAAACTAGGAGGCGTGGGTACTTCCAGCTTAACTACTACGGGCTCAATAGGCTTTGGGGCCTGAGGAATCGACGGTTCAGGGGCTGCTGGTGGTTCTGGTGGCTCTGCCTCGGCCTCAGCGTTCTCCTCCTTAGGTGCCGGTTCAAAGTTAATTTCCAGGACCCTTTGAGGGAGAATTGGGGCTGCGTAGGTGATGTACGGAGATACCAGGACTTGGGCCTCCCCTGGAAGCAATGGTGCTTCCAGGATGGCTGGAGCGGCCAGCACGGTTCCGAAGAGGCAGAGAGATAGGAAAAACATCTGGAAAGAAATTAAATTGGCATAATTTAGAAACTGAGTAATAAACCAAAGAAAATAGTAGATTGTATGACAAGGGGCTAAAATAAGCCATATTACCACGAGATGGATATTTTTCCGAGCGAAGCGAGGGAAAATATTTCGAGGGGTAATATGGCTTTTAGACCCGAGTTATACACTCTACTTTTCACTTCAACTACGAGAAAATAGTAAAACAAAGATCCACAATGAATATCAAATGTCACTGCGAAGAGATTGTTCAATTTAGCGTTTGGTTTGGACGCGCTATTAACGCTCAGAGGCGTTTTCTTTTTTAATGATTTGGAATTAGGGACTAAAAAACACCTGATTGGTCGATTTTAATATGTAGCTGTATTCTGGTTGGTTGATAGCAAAGATAAATGTTTTTTGAAAGAGTTGTGATTGGTGGATTTAATATGGTGAAGTGTTTTGATTGGTCAAATTAAATGTGTTAAAAATCATAAATATGTATACATATTTTCCCTGGGGGCTAAATGTACTACTTTAGCCCCGCTTATTAAGCCTAATATGACACACTTTTCGAGCATGAGAAGTGAAAAAATGTTTATGTTTTATGTTGTTCTTACCTTGACTTTGTTACAGATGAAACTGCAATGAATGTCTCGAGAAAAATACCGCTTTTATAAAATACGCAAAGCATAATTATTAAACCGATTGAAAATTAATAAAATCTAATAGGATTTTAGTTAGTTGACGTTGTGGTTAAGTCATAACAGTTCCTTATAACTAACCCATTAGGATTGATGATACTCGAATAGCTGCATCTATTAGTTGCTATTAGACATTTATCACAAAGTATAGGAACCGGTATTTGTTTGGTAATCGTTGACCCCGAGTTGTGACAGTACAGGCTTATTTTAGCGTTTGCGGTAAAAAGGTTAGACACTTAAGTAATGTGCAGGATATCATACATATCCATTTGCCACTCATTAGATAACATCTTAGCAATAGATTACCTGGGTCGTTCTTCTTTTTTACCGACAATGAACCGAGGTTTTTCTGTTTTTTTGGTTTTTGAACTATCGAAAATTGTGGTTTTGAAGTGCGATTTAAAAAAATGCATAGGTTTCTTCATTAGAACTAATTAAAGTTTCCTTTCTGGCCAATATAAATATTTATTTACGGTTGGTTTCTAAAAAAAAACATGTGACAAAGTGGACTCTTTCAGTGGGGACCACATTTTGGTTTACCACTCTGTCACGGCATTCTACGAAAAAAAAAACATTAAAAAAAATGCTAGTTAGAGAAAGTGAAATATTAAATATCACTAATTAATAAAATAATATGGACGTTCATTCGAACATTATAAAACCGTAAAAATCATTACTCAAATGAGATGCCGTAATAAGACGAAGGACAGGCTATTGTCGGTCGAAAAGAAGAACGACCCACCTACCAAGTCACAGTAGGTAGATAATGTGGATACATGTACATTTCTTACAGAACATATTTTTAAATTCGAATATACCTATTTAAAGAAACCCATTATAAAAAAGCTCCACGGCCGATTTCGGCTAAGGCGACTGCTCTCAACTCTGTAATTGTGCTTGCATGTGGCTAACATAGCCAATCTTGTTGGTGAAGGTGCGAGAACATTGCGGGCATGCGAGCACACCATTGACCTAAGACGACGCAGGTTGTTGTTGAGCTTTTATCTCATCGCGCTTAGTATCATGTTCAATGCGCCTTTGAGATTCAAAGTTCTCCACTTTGGTGTTTATCACAGACCTTCATTCTGTCCGCACGGCGGTCGCTCTCATTGCGAGGGCCCTCCTCAAGCTCTGAGTAAAAGATGCACTTAGCTAGTCGCTGGTCCTTCATTCGCGAATGGTGACCACACCACCGAAGCTGACAGCGCATGAGGTAAGCCCGGTAAGTCTCAAGTCCATCAACATTTACCCTGCGCAGAACTTCGGTATTCTTAACACGTTCTTGGTTGGATTATTGAATGTGTAATGCAAACATTCAAAGTCAAAGTCAAAGTCAAAGTGATTTATTCTTCAATTTAGGCATATTACATGCACCTATGAATGTCGATAAACTACCACCGGTTCGGAAAGTAAACCTCTGCCTCGAGAAGAACCGGCGTAAAAAACTCGGCGAGGTGTCATTTTTTCAAAACAGTATACAATATATCATTTTAGTATCAGAGTATTATAAAATTTTAAAATTACATTGCTACAGTAGAAAGCCTATTTATTTTACGACAGGTTTCTAGTGCAGGATTTTATCGCTGCCAAATACCCCTATCCATGATGTAGTCGTTTATCTTATAATATGCTTTTGAAATAAGTGTCCGTTTTACGACAGATTTGAATTTAGAGTCAGTAAGTTCGGTAATGTGTTTTGGAATTTTATTGTAGAATTTTATACAATTTCCCAAGAACGACTTTTTCGCTTTTACTAGCCTGTAAAAAGTTGTTTTGAGCTTCCCTGCGCTTCTGGTAACCTTGGGCCTATCAGTGTTTGTTGGGTAGTTGTATAAATTCTTCCTAACATACATCTAATTTACATTAATCTAGCACATTGAGGTATCTAACCTTAGTTGTTTTCAACATTAAAGGTAGCCTTCTTAGTATATTCTTTAGAGCTGCTTACTATGTGACACAAAGACTACAATATACATACAGATGCCAGACGTGATAGCTTCCTAGGTGCTGGCTAGTATAAAACGTTTAATAACATTGACGTAAAAGAAAGTAAATAGCCTCACAATGCCGCACAAAATGTTAAGAAATGAGCCCCAAAATGACAACTCTAGCTATTTTCAGTAGTTGCTAATAGCGTTTACTTATTATCTGCATTAAGATATATTTGTACAAAAAAAGAGAACTTTTAAGCGCCATATTAGCAAGTAAGAATCAAACAGATGAAAAACTTCTTACTTTATTGACATTTTATCATAATGTGACTTGACTGCCTGCTCACGTCAAAACTAAATAGCGAATGAATGGAGTCGCATTACGAGTATATAATTATTATACATAATAATATGGTATTTATTTAAACAGAACGATTAGGTTTATTTCTTTTTACAAGCTGGGAATACCTAAACACTTATCATTTCCAAATTATTTATAAATATAGGTACACAAAACATTGTTCGGCGGCCATTACGTAACAGTGCAGCTAAGCTAACAAAGTCCTTAAAAAGTTCTACGCACGACTAGTGAAAAGGGAATGAGAACTAGGTATGTTGACTATTTCAGCGTGGTGTATTGTGTATTTGACGTATCTACTAGTTCTGTTGCGACAAATAATTATGATTTACAATCAGAAAATCAATTAGCTAAACATTTACTTTACATGAATTATATAAACTTGAAAAATAAACACTCGACAAAGTCGCCACGTCACGACTCTTCGTCACTCCTATCTCGTGCTATAACTGCGGCCTACTTTGCACGTCGCTAAGAATTTCTTGGGAATCTTAAATTGAAAACCATAATTTACGTAACTATACTATGACTCCATAAAAAAATATTAATACTGACTCCTTCGGTTTTTCTTCCGTGATAAGCTGTCATTTGTACCGACGAAATTAATAATTCAAGTGATTCATAACCATGAAATAAAAATGAGTTTACATTAAATTATTTACGTCATAAATAGAACTTAGTTAAATACATATATATATATCATCCTTTTTTTCATTTTTTGGGGTTCCGGTACCTCAAAAGGAAAAAACGGAACCCTTATAGGATCACTCGGTTGTCTGTCTGTCCGTCTGTCACAGCCGATTTGCTCCGACCGATTGAGTTGAAATTTGGTACACATATGTAAATTGGTGATCCAAAGATGGACGCGTAAAGTAAATTAATGAATTCTGAACAAGGGGGCCACTTTTGGGGGGTAAACTAGAAAACTAAAAAAAAGTTTCGCAAACTGTATTGTGTGACATATGACATATCATATGAAAGGGGTTGTTTTAAGCATCTCAGATATATCTTTTTTTATAATTTTAGCAAAAATAGATTTGAAGTAATTTAGGAAATAAGACGAAAATTTACCATTCCCCCCCCCCCCCCCCCCCCCTTATCTCCGAAACTACTAGGCTTTAAATTCTGAAAAAATATGGAAAATAGTTCCTTACCTAAAGATCACAGGAAAACCTATAAGAAGTTTGAGTATTCAAGGTAACGGGAAAATTCTCAATATTGTTGTGTATTTTGTATGGAGCGCCTAATGCTTAGAGAATAGGAATATTACGGAACCCTCACCACGCGAGTTGAACTCGCACTTGTCCGGTTTTTTTCTATTGCTATTTAAAATTTTCTATTAACGCATTTTTCCACAGAACGTTTTTATTGGCTTTAACAGTGACATTTGTGACAACAAGATGCTTTGGCTCGTTACACTCCAGTTTATCTTCTGTTCGTTGTAGCTCTGGAATGCCCTTCACTTCCGGTACAAGTTTATGAGGATGATACGTCTGCTGTGCGTATATTTCTTTAGCATTTGGGTCAGTAATTATGGACTCCGTTCTCATAGGTGTAAGAGCTGAGTATGCCATGGAGATATACGGAGACACCAAAGTAAGGGATTTCATCGGTGCTAGTGCTTTCTGGTTGGCTGAAACTGCCATCACTGTTCCAATAAACCCCAGAGCTAAGAGAAATATCTGAAATTAAATTAAATTGAGGCAATATTTCAACTGATAAATTACCAAAATAATGATGATATAAATTTAAAAAATACCTTACCTGCTTGAATGTAGTTGAATATGCAATTAATATTTCTTGAATATTGAGTCTTGTAGCGCAGCCATCAAGCACACATCATCACAGACGTGTAGCCACACCCTTATATACAATGTCTTAAGCCGGGGTCCGCTGCGCCGTGTTTGCGCCGTGTTTTTGTGTTTTTCCTACTAACACCTAACATGTTATCCGTCAGTTTCGGCATACAAATAGGGTATTGTTTTGATTGGCAAAACATGTTAGGTGTTAGAAAAACACAAAAACACGGCGCAGCGGACCCGGATTAATTTATATACAGTATCCAGAATAATTTGTCAGCATTTTACTTGGTATTCGTAATACCTACCTAAGTCAGTGCCAAGTTTGAACGTTTCGCGTAATTTTATTTGTAGGAAGGGGCAGAGTTTAGCAAGTTGCAGGCGATTGTAAGTAGTTGATACAATGCAATAAGTAGGTACATCTAAGAGAACTTAGTTAATTCGGAACTAAGAATTAAATTGGGACAGGTTCATGAACAAAACATAAAATGTAACGATACAAGTTTATTTACTGAACCAGCTTAGCCCACATTGTTCAAAACCATTAATTAACGATTCCAATGACGCAATAAAATAATTCTAAACGATCACGTTTGGGAACTCAAGCGGACGACTGTTCAACTTTGTATCAGCGCCGGGCTGTTATTCGCTACGCGCAAACCTCACCCCATGCGTCACCTAACGAAACTAGACCTCTACCTACGCTTAGCTACTACGCACCGCAGTGTCAAGATATATTTGTGGGTGAGCGTTGAGGTGTATTTAAAACAAGTTACAGAATAGGGGGGCTGTATTTGGTAAATGTGAATGGCAGTCTACATCAAAGATAATGCTTAATAAACGCGTTTGCACCTTATATTATTCCTTTGTAATAAGCCTAAAAATATAGGTAGGTATATGTATATCTTTGTCGTCTCGTAACTTCTTTAGGAACTATTTTAATACACATTCACAAATGGACCGAATACAATTATACATATACACTTTATAGCTTTCGAGTAAAATACCTGTGACACACGGACAGACGGAGAGACGGACAGACGGATAGACGGACATGACGAAACTACAAGGCTTCCGTTTTTGCCATTTAGGCTACGGAACCCTAAAAATATGTCATAACGCTGTCCATCAGGAACTCATTCGCATTGATGCAAAGGTTACAAGAGTGATAGTTCGACGTAATCAAGTAGAAATTAGGATTCTAGCTTATTTTACTTCAAATAATTAGGTACCAGAGATCCGCATACAGCTTCTTACGAACTTCAGTGGAACAATAGGCATGTGTTAGGGTAATCAGAAATAATAAGAGGTATATAAATGCGTACCTACAGTTATCTGCAATAGTAACTGACTACAGTAGGTGCTCAAAAGTATCTGACACGCACTATTTTTTTAATTTTATGTAAACAAAAATACAAAGTGTGTACTGTGTACTATAGTTTAGGTAAGTACCTAACCTAATGGTTCGCCGAACTGCGAAGCATAGGTAGATGGTTCTACCAAAATAGTTGTGTCAGATATTTCTGAGTACCTTGTACAAACCTACTGACTATTGCAGGTGTCTGTACTTAAGACGTTCACACATTTGCGTGGGGGTTAAAAATACCGGTGAACATCATACATAAAATACACACATGAACATAGACTCCTCCTTTTTGAAGTTGATTAAAAAGTTAAAAGTAATGGCATTCTCCCAATTTTACCCTATTCAGGTACATGTAGATTACTATGTCAACAAAACCTTTGGACCCATCTTATGCTTTATAAAATTTTATGTATCAATCAAATGCGGAACCCTGTTTACTTGCAGCAATAATATTCTAGTGTCAAAATACTTGTTAAGTACACTAGCAATCAGAGTGGCATAACTTACATTTCAGATACTTAACGATACCCATTAACGCACTATGCGGCAACAGCTGATGAGTAATTTGCACACAGGTTTGACGTTACCGCCCACATTTCCCAAGAAACTAGAATAACTAAGTATATTAAGTATAAATTGGGGCATTTTTTTAAATCGACACTTAGTTTTCACTCTCCTTTCATCGGTCTACTATAATCATGGTAAGTATGGTTATTTTAAAGTATTTTTAAATTACCCCAAATACGCAAATCGAAACTTAAATAAAAAGGTTTATGTAACCCAACTATCATAAGTACCTACTTGTGTGGTATTGGATATACACATGTCTTAATGTGCGTTATCTCTGAGAGACTGAGAATTAATGTGTAGGTAATAAACGGGATGAGCGAACATTCTCGCATAAGTATTAGGTAATCAATCCTCTTGTGTGATATAAAACATGATTTATTCATGGGGGGTTTTCATGATCTTCGATGTGGAAAATGTGCGCAGTGATCTATTTACGAGTATGGCTGTAATGTTATTATTATTTTGTTTCAGGGTTTAAAAACAGTAGCAATACTGTTCGTTTTTGGAGCGACCATAGCTTTGGGTCAATTCATGCCGAGACTAAGACCCACGCCATATGACATATCCGTAATGTCATATCTCCGATCAAACGGCTGCCACTCTGCTCCAGAACTAGCGCCTGTCATCTGCCAATTGATGGAACCACACATGGGACTTTTCAAGCCACAACTGATCGCACCTTCCACTTACATCCCGCCTCTGGTCGTCGAAAACTGCGACCAGCCCCAACCGGAAATCGTATTTCCACCGAAGAAGACCATAGTGATTCCAGAAGCGCCTATACTGCCGCCAATCACGATTCCAAAATTCCCAATATCTGTCTTCGAGCCCTTGCCACTAGCACCAGCGGAGCCCAACGAGCCTGCTCCCATTACCGTAACTTCAGAAGCTGCTGACGTAACGGTGACCGGTTATAATACAGCGTCTGTATTACCACCGCTAGAAATGGCCAATTTTCAGGATATGGTGGAGATACATGGAGCTGATATGTCTGAGGCCTTTATCAACGATCAATCTCATCCTCCGGCACCAGCGCTTGTAATTCCAGAGTTCCCTGCAGTACCGTCAATCGCGCCGTATCCAGAAAGTGAGTCTTTTCCCGTACCAATTCCGGAGTTTATCCAACCCCACGCACCTATTCCGCCTGCCCCTGAGCTACCCCCAGCGCGTCTGTCTGAAATACATGTCCACATTAAAACCCCACCCCGACCGATAGCGCCACCTATGATCATGGAGCAGGGGGTACAGACAATTGTAATGCCAGGATTCCCAGCGATACCCATGATCGCGCCGTGTCCCGAAGATGAGCCGATCCCTGTACCTATCCCGGAATTCATCCAACCACTAGCACCCATACCGGCTGCCCCTGTACTACCGCCAGCACGCCTGCCCGAAATGCCTATCTACATTGAAATCCCACCGCAACCGATGCAATCGATTATCACTGAACGTGTTGAAGAACCTTGCATTACACGAGAGATTGTACATCATCCTAAACCCATGCTCATTCCTCAACCACCGAGGATACCACAGCCGACGCCGATTTTTGTTGCCCATAAACAAGCTATCATTTCTGACCCCTGCGAGCCAGCTATACAACCAGTAAGGAAAATGGCTGGACACCCTTATTTCTTCAGAGCCATGCCTTCTTTTATCCCGGCGCCAGTGAAGGGGCCAGTCTTATATCCTGATCGCAGAATCTTGCCATACATGCGTCGTATTTTAAAAACTCCCAGTTTGGTTTAGTTATTATTTTGAATAAATTCAAAGGCCTATTTCATGCTTGTTTAATTTGCTTACCAATATGTACATCCGTCGCCAAACATGCCATACATGCGTCGTAATTAAAAAACTCCCAGTTTGGATTAGTTTATCTATATAACGTCTCCTGAGAGGGTTAAAAGGGGGTTCGAAGTTTGCATAGAGAGCAAGACATTTTATAGTAAGAGAACTTCGGTTTTAGACTGTTTGTTTAAAGACTAGATTTCAGTCCTTTTTAAATTCACCCCTTATGGGGGTTAAGACGGAATTCAAAGTTCGTATGCAGAGCAAGAAATATTTAAAGTAAAAAACCGGCCAAGTGCGATTCGGACTCGCGCACGAAGGGTTCCGTTAGTTCCGTAGGTACCATTATCTATGAAAACGGCAAAAAAATCATGTCTGATGTATGGGAGCCCCAGTCCGACTCGCACTTGGCCGGTTTTTTAGTATTTTTTGTTATAGCGGCAACAGAAATACATATTCTGTGAAAATTTCAACTCTCTAGCTAGCACGGTTCTTGAGATACAGCCTGGTGACAGACAGACGGACGGACAGCGAAGTCTTAATAATAGGGACCCGTTTTTACCCGTTGTGTACTAAACTAAATTCCGCAGTGTCCACTGATTTTTTTCATATTTTTAAAATGCACCGTTCTAAAATTATAGGGGGGAGACAGAATTTTAATGACTTTCGGGGCAATTATTTCCGACTATTCACTTAATCAAAAAAATAGATGAGAAACCTTATATTTATTTTGAAAAGCCTATCGATTGATGTGCCACGTGGGCTTACAATCAAAAATTTTTTTTGACTTTCAGTTTTATGTATAAAAAAAATTTTTTTAGTCATTTTAATTACAAAACTGTAGCGGCTAACAAAATACACCTATCCTCAAAATTTAATTCAAATACACCCTATAGTTTTCGAGTAAAATTCCTGTGACATACGGACAGACGGACATGACGAAACTATAAGGGTTCCGTTTTTGCCATTTTGGCTACGGGACCCTAAAAACGGACATTTCAATTTAGTTTTAGCAATTTAAATTAACGAACTCATCGCATTCTTACCTTTTACCTACGCTTAAACCCAGAACAGATTTATATGATGATGAATTTGGCGTAAAGATAATTTGAGAATCTTGGAAGGATATAGGACAGTTTTTATCTTGGAAATCATCCCTTAAGATGGTAGAAGTTTGTTTGGGACAGCGATAATTAAGCTTGTGCCGAAAATAATTTAATAACAATCACTTTTCTAAGACGATTACATGTTCTACGCGGACACAGTCGCGGGCAAGAGCTAGTTTTGAATAAATTCAAAGGCCTATTTCATATTTGTTTAATTTGCTTACCAATATGTATTATCTAGTCTATGGACCTTATAAGTTCTGCTACATTCAATGTCATGTACGGGGTGACAGATCATCTCAGTGCTATTTTACATTATGACTGTAATGTAAATGTTTTGGATCACTTGCAGTAGGTAATCTGCAATAAAAACAACAACCTTCATAGTATATGCCAAATTCATTAATAATGAAAAACATAAGAAAGCTACCGAAATCCGAATCAGAGCACCCCACTTCTACGTGGTCTTGTCAGTCCTACCCCTCTAGAGTTAGAGTGTATATAAAATCCGGCGGAGCCAAGAGCTCGCGATGGAGGTCCTGAGTTGAGTGGGCGTATGAGACCGAAGCAAAGCGAGGGGGGGAGGTGACGAGCGAAGCGAGCCAGAGACCTCCCGAGCGAAGCGTAGGTCGAGTGCGCCAGTGAAGCGAAGGGCTGACGAAGGGATTTTCTGGCGGGAGCCCGGGCGGAGGGCGGGGGAGTGGTATTCAGAAACGTAGGGCTGTCATGACTAAGATGAGTAAAATGAGGAAGGGCCCTGGCCTGCCACGTCTTTTCCAAACTCGTATTTGCACGTGCACTCGTAATTTCATCAAGTTCCTGATTAGAGGGTAACATCACGCGTGGGCGACAAAATAATAACACGTCACGATAACCGATGATTGGTTTTAACTAACAGTATTGATTTGACAACAAAATAGCACTTGATCACTTCGATGTAAATGGATTAGTTGAAATAAAACGATGGAATTAAACTCCATAATCTATTTGATTGGTTACAGAAAAAACACTTGGGATCGT
The DNA here is from genome assembly GCA_932294315.1 of Epinotia nisella. Classification (NCBI taxonomy): domain Eukaryota; kingdom Metazoa; phylum Arthropoda; class Insecta; order Lepidoptera; family Tortricidae; genus Epinotia; species Epinotia nisella. The sequence continues at coordinate 18,416,204 of OW028681.1, forward strand.
AAAGATATGCTCGGATTGATTGAGGAGCGGGCGCACGCCGGCGCAACCGCGCGCGGGGCCCTGTGATTGGTCGATCGCTATTCAAACTGTCCATTGTTGGACAGTTTGAAGTCATAGATGTCCTGTACGTGCGACGTCCAACTAACCCCAGCTTTGAAGCCTGAATTCTGACCATCTTTTGCCACATTTCCGAGCAGTGGCGTGACTGTTATGGGAAACATAATTATGAATTCAAGTTCTGTTATGGGAAACCAAGTTATGAGTTCTTACTAATGAAATTGTGAACAATTTATATGAAAACTGTCTTTTATGAGTTGCGGTGGAAGTTATAGAAAATTATATATTGATTTATATTAATACAAATCGTTAGTATAATAAAAAATAGGACAAAGATTTTTATGTGAGCCAATATGGACCCGGTGTGGAGCGCTTCCTTGTGGGTTGAATGACTTATATTTCTATAATAAGGTTTTTTTATAAAAAAAAAACTAGGAATAGGTATATTTGTACTGCGGCACAGGAAATTTTATTGCAAAATTGCATTATAACTTGTAACGCAGACTATGAAATAAAAAGTCTAAGGCCTAGAAACCTCGAAAATAACAACACCTGGTTTACTTGCGTAATAAGATCGGTACATAATCTTAGGATTAGTATAATAAGAAGGGAAGAAATTCAAGTTATTTATTAATGGGGGAAGATTGATAGTTAGCAAAGCAGGTAAAGAAGGCAAGGATGGTAACGAAGATGAGGAAGGTAATAAGGATGACAGAGAAGGCAAGGATGGCAAGAAATATGATAAGAAAGGTAGAGACGGTAAGGAAGGAAACCAATCGAAAATACCGCGATTTCTTAAAAATACAACAAAATGCTTTGGCTCGTCACACTCCAGTTTATCTTTTGTTCTTTGTAGCGCTGGAATGCCCTTCACTTCCAGTACAAGGAGTTTTTGAGGATGATACGGCTGCTGTGCGTATATTTCTTTAGAATTTGGGTCAGTAATTATGGACTCCGTTCTCATAGGTGTATGAGCTGAGTATGCCATTGAGATATACGGAGACACCAAAGTAAGGGATTTCATCGGTGCTAGTGCTTTCTGGTTGGCTGGAGCCGCCATCACTGTTCCAATAAACCCCAGAGCTAAAAGGAACATCTGAAATTAAATTGAATTGAGGCAAGATTTAAACTGACAAATTACCAAGATAATGATAATAGAAGTTTAGAAAATAACTTACCTTGCATGTAGATGGATATGCAATGAATATTTCTAGAAAAGTGAGCCTTAACTTATATACAGTATCCAGAATAATTTGTCAACATTTTACTTGGTATTCTTAATACCTACCTAATCAGTGCTAATTGCTTCTAATAGACGTCTCTTCATTACCTACTGCTCAAATATGAATGCATATTTGGACCAATGCATCTTCTACTATCTCATACTAATTTCATGTAACAGAAGGTTTAATGAGATGCATTCGCATCACCTTTATGCCGATAATAGTTTGCCTGTGATCAGTTAGACACGGCAACTTTTGCAGCGTTTTACATATGTTGTGCTAGTTTTCCATACTAGGAATGTAAAATACTGTGATAATACGTGCACTAAATTTAAAAAAGCGGACACGTATTTTTCCAAAAAAATCTAACTTAATTTATGCGCCGTTTTCGGCAGATTTGAATTATTTTCAAAATAAGGGTAAATAGTGGAGTTAGCTTTTTTTGAAAATATTTGACTTATTATTTTCTAAAGATAATATTCCTTTGTCAATGACAAAGTACCTATTCGTTTAATCGAAGAGACAATTATATTTAAAAATAAGCAAGAATTCATATCTATATTTATTCTGCAAGAGCTTACAAATACAACTAATAAAATAACAATGATCATTAAGTGACATGAATACATAGCAACAATAAAAACTTAATAGACACATACCGGCACTATTAAACTGAAGCAAAGTTAAGCGCGTGTTAATTGCACTTACGGATAATTATTTAATTACTTACACCACACTAGGACACGATAGCAACCTAAAAGGCGCCCAGGTCGCCGCTGACAACTTCGATGGAGACCAGTTCCAAAGACATGAAGATAATGGATCATCATTCTCCTAGCGCTATTCCTGGTTGTGCCCTAAAAGAGCCTGGAGTCCGATTTGGCACGTAATCCCAAGATTTGGCGTAGACACTAGTTTTACGAAAGCGACTGCCATCTGACCTTCCAATCCTGAAGCCGTAGCATGGTTGGCCTTAACACGCGACAAGTGACAAGATAAGTGCGTCGTCTCGTTCTATCGAACGGGTTAGGCTCGTAAAACACACTTTCCCGAAATGTGCACTTTCTGCAAAGGTGCACTTTCCGCAAAACGTACACTCCCAAAATATACACTTTCCCAATTTGGAAACTTTCTCGAAATGTGCATTTTTTCAAACAGTGCACTTTTCCAAAACACACGCTATCCCAAAATGTACACTTTCCCATTTAGGGCACTTTCTCAAAAGATACACATTTATTATTTAAAGATACGCATTTAGTCGGTAAAGCGGGATCTTCGGCGCTGCAGATTTGTCGTATGCGTGTGTGAGTGTGACCTAGGCGAGGCACTCACACATATGCTAGGTGTTAACATCTCTACCCTTAAAGTGTACTTTCCGGGAAAATATACCTTCTGCGAAAGTGCACATTCTGGGAAAGTGCACCTATTGACAAAGTGTACATATCGGGAAGTGCACTTTTAGAGACAGTGTACTTTACGGAAAAATGATCATTCTAAAAAAATGCATTTTTAGAGAAAGTGCACATTTTGGGAAAGTGTGTTTTACGAGCCTAACCCTATCGAACGGTGTCAGCCAGTGACGCACGCTCTATCCTATCACCTATCGCGTGACAAGACCAACCATGCTACGGGGCCAGAGGGAAAACTAGACCTTATTGGGATTACACCGGTTTCCTCACGATGTTTTCCTTCACCGAAAAGCCACTGTTAAATATAAAATTGTAGTACGAGCCTGGGTTCGAATTCGAACCCACGACCCACAGTGATCCGCGTAGAACCATTTCATTTCATTCGTTTTCATTTCATACAAGCCTCTAATGAGGGGAGTAATTAGGGCAAGTACCTATATAAGACATAGCGAATTTTCACAGTAATTATTTGCATAATTGCGCTCTGATTATCAACTTGCTGTGCGTGCATACAAAATTGTGTATATATTTTTGGTGATGGAAGTGTAACATTAAGCTTAGAGCATACATAACTGGATTAGCCTGTCAGTAACTTACCCCTCTGTAAAAAACTTTGCACAATATGCAAATAATCATGCAAAGACAATTTCACGATCGATCACAAAATCGCATCGCAAGAGAACACTGATCATAAAATTGCCCGCATGTTGCAGTAAGCACTTGATACTATAAACGTTCTACCACTTCAAGCTTTTAATATATAATTGAGTTCGTAAATAAGATCGGCTACGTGAGCCACACCAGAGCACATGTACGACATCAGCGCCAGAGTTGAAGCAGTCGCCGTGGCCGAAACCGGTCAGGAGAGCATATATATATAATTGAGTTTCAATATCCTATTATTTAAGATGCTCATGGGCGTAGCGAGGTACGGGCAGGAGGGGGCAGCTTTTTAGGGTTCCGTAGCCAAAATGGCAAAAACGGAACCCTTATAGTTTCGTCATGTCCGTCTGTCCGTCTGTCCGTATGTCACAGGCATTTTACTCAAAAACTATAAGGTGTATTTGAATAAAATTTTGAGGATAAGTGTATTTTGTTAGCCGCTACATAGTTTTGTAATTAAAATGACAAAAATAATTTTTTTTTAGGGGTGCACTCCATACATAAAACTAAAAGTCAAAAAAAAATATTTCATTGTGACCCCCCGTGTGGTACATCAATCGATAGGCCTTTCAAAATAAATATAAGGATTCTTAGCATTTTTTGGATTAAGTGAATAGAGTCGGAGATAATCGCCCCGAAAGTCACTAAAATTCTGTCCCCCCCCCCTCTAATTTTTGAACGGTGTATTTTAAAAATATGGAAAAATGCATAGACATAGGGCTTATTCATTTCATTCACCGAAAATTGTTTAAAACAAGATCGGTTCAGAGGTTTTCGAGATATTGCTGAAAAACTGCCTTCCTCAAAGAAAAGGACGTAAGTGCCGTAAAATTTCTGTGACGATACGACCTTTTTGATAGGCACGGAACCCTTGGTTTTGCGTGGTCCGACACGCACTTGGCCGGTTTTTTTCAATTAAACCCATTTTAATTTTAAAAAAAAATACAACTAAGGGTATAACAACCGATATAAATGTTAAAATAATTCTGTCCAGTCATCTTGTTCTACGCAAATCACTAGTAGTTAAATATGAATGAAATTGTTTCATAGAAACAAGTTCCTGCACTTATTACTTCCGTGTCAATCGTAACGCATACAAAGTACCACAAGAATGATATTCACAAATTGCACAATACTCCTAAGTTCGCAGATATATTTAGATAGCCAACACATAGTAGATCCGCGTACGAAATTAAGTCTTAATTGCTTTTAAGCCCTCTAATAATGATACGCATTAGTTTATAATTACTCAAGGCGATTATATCTTCATCCAATTATTGACTTCATTATGGTTCCGTGCTTGAAAAATGATGAGCAAATCCTCTTTTAAGGGTATGTTAGAAGAAGCATTTACCAGATCATAACTAGTAGTTTACGAGTACTAAGCAACTTCTTAGATATGTTTATTAGATATGAGTAGCACATATCTGACTGATTACTTGCATCACACCGCCTTTGTAACATTCTTTTATCCAATGATGTAATATAAAAAAGAGGTAGATAGGTTATAAGCGCTCCGAAAGTGGCACACTAAAACTGTGTCATTTCACACAACTTGCCTCAGTTTCGAGTCGTCAATGGAAACGTTAGCTGTCAGATTTATATCTACTAAACCTATGCCCGAATCATTCATATGACATAAACTTTATTTGCCATAATTTTTCTTGACAGAATATTCATTTGCCAAACTACATTTCTGCGAGCCGTTCGAATGATGCGAATGTTCGGTTCTGGCGCTTCGCCGGCCGCTACCGCGGCACGCCCGCTTCGCTCGCTCGGCTCGCGCGCTGTAGGGTCGCAGATCTACCTAACACTCCTCTGTCCTGCCTTAGAGTTGAGTTGGTCCGAAGGCGGTTTATTCAGATTCGTATCGGCATTTATAATCCTATTCTTACCTATATCCAACTATAGATTTAAAAAGTATTTGTGTGTTGCCATTTTTCACCTTAGGTATTACATGGAAATAAGGGGAAAAAATGGATGACATCTTTTGTAGGCGATCATGACACAAAAGTAATTGTTAAGGAATGGATTATAAAGTTTCTGGCAAATTATATTATGGCATATGATATTATGGATAATAACAATTCTGTCTTATGTATATTATGGTAAATGTTAGTCGTGGCCCATGAAATTATCGTAAACAAAATTATGGCCTGTGAATATGTGGGAAAATTAAATTCGGGCAAACGCAGGAAATACCTTGGCACGTTCTCCAGAGGGGTAATCACGTAAGGTGCAAAAATAACACTGGCGGCATGTCCACGCTGGATAGCCAAGGAAAGCCTTTGCACCAGAAACGATTCAGAGCGGGGGTCCTTTTTGCCTGAGTTGTTTATCTAAATATATAAAAGACTAGCTTTTGCCCGCGACTTCGTCCGCGTAGAATTCGTTTGACTACACATATTGTTGTTATTTTACCCCCTCTAGAGATTATTTTCTTTTTCACGCTATTTATAATTAAAACTAAAAAAAAATACTTTGCTTACCTAGTATATTGTCAGACAATAAAGTACCAAAGCGAAAAGCTTACAAAAATACTGAAACTAAAAAAAATAAGTGGGCCGCTTCGCTGCTGCTACTTATTCCAATATACTTCTATAAACTATATTGTATGATTTATTTCGTTCTGCTAAAACATGTAGATTTTTAGATTTAGACACACGTGAGCAAGCTACATAAAACTGCACGTGGGAAAAACATGGCGTGCCTAAATGTAATCCCGCTACTTTTAAGGTAGCGATTTGTTCATAATGAACAAATCGCTACCTTAAAAGTAGCGGAATAAGTAGCAGCAGCGAAGCGGCCCACTTATTTTTTTTAGTTTCAGTATTTTTGTAAGATTGTACTTGCAGTAATCGACATTTTTGGGATTTTCACTTTTTTGCAGAAATGACATCCCAAGAGCCTAATCTATACAAAAAAAAATTAATTTCAGTTTTTTTAAAACTAGAAACATGTTTTTTTTTAACCAGAAACGCAGTACTTGCACAAAAATATTACTTTTGCTAACAAGATCTGCAGCATTCAGCATGTGCTAGAAGTTTGTGCAGTACTTACTACGTTTACTGCAGATTCATTAGGAATATACTTTTTTTGCAACGAATACTAACTAAAGCCAAACGCAGTATTCAACATTACTGCATTTGAGTATAGCGAGAATAATAAAGAGCTCCTCTTGCGATGCTAAAACTAAACGCAGTATTCTACAGTGCTGCGTTTACGAGTAGCGAGAGTAACAAAAAGCTTCGCATGCGTCGAAGCCGCACGGTACAGTGCCGCGATTTGTGCTAGCAAATCAGAGCGTCGACGTCATTCGCGGATGAGACAAAGTGAATTTTATAGACTGATTATAATTACTAATTAAAATTAAGTCCTTCTTGGTTGTGATTAATAAGTCTAATATAGAGTTTTTGGGTTCGATATTATAATTAAGAATTGTAGACCAATAGATTTAGGAAGTTGGCTACATTAACTTAGGTATTTTTAAGTTCAGTTATTTCGATATTTAAAACATTTTTCTAATACTTACCTAAAATCTCTTTTATTTCATCTCTTCGTCACTTAAAATATTTGCCAGAAGAAGCCTTAACAACACTTTTAACTAGTACTAAGCATAAAAATAGGGTATGATTGCGAACTAGAAACGCAGTATTGAACACGTGCTAGGTGATTTTGCAGTAATGAACACAAATACTGCATTTATCTTTAGTAATACTGTAATGCCCACAAGCCCAGATAGTTGATGAAAATGCAGTACTGCGCATTTTATCCAAATAAGGCAGTAAAGTAAAGGAAAAAATATGTCAATAGAAAGCTTGATTTTTTTAAGTATAATTCAGTACACTTCAAAAGTTACACCACATAGATTTGTTGTATAGATATCACAAAATATGTTTACCGCGTTTATCTCGAAACCGCCATTTTGCAAGTACTGCATTTGCGATTACCAGGGCAGCATTGTCATTGAAAACGCTACTTTTAAAGGGAACTGTAGTCGTTTAAAGTTAAATGGCAAGTTATTAGGTATAATTGGAATACGGGGTATGAGTATAATATCTTCTCCTTTCGCTTCACCAGTTAAGATTGTGCCCTTTACTATGTATTTTCCCAATTTAGTGACCCGTAATCTTGTTCCATTGCACAATTTTGGTGCATCTAAGTTGCGCATTAACATTACGGGTACGCCTACTTTTAATTCGAGTTTGTGGGAAGGTACCCCGGATAGCTCCAGAGAGTTTAAGAACTCAACCGGGTAACTGGTGCTGTCGTCGGATGTCATTACTTTATCTATGGAGTTGTAAACTGTTATTTCGGTTGATATATTTTCCAAATTTTTTTATTTTATTTTTGATACTGTCTCATTTTTTGGTGCCAGTATGGTTCTTTCACACAACCAATTTTCATCCAGAATATTTTGTTGCAGATTCGGAAAAACTTGAGCAATAAGATCGTCTTCCGAATCCACAACATGACAAAGTTGGTTGGTGAATAGAATCATACCTTCATCATCAATTTTAAATCGACCGTCGCCTATATCAAGCAATTTTTGAGCATACGCACTCGACTCTACATCATCAAACAGCTGGACTCGCATGTTTGTCGTGAGATGGAACTTTTTCACCTTGGTCCACACGCGTGATGCTTTCAGACAGTAGCTGACTTATACAAATATGTCGCCTTCTAGTAAACAGTACAGTTTTATTTTAAAAACAATGATATTGTAATTATAAAAATCATTAAAATATAATGTAACCTTCAGAAACTACTTGCCTATAATACGTAGTCTAATAGCGATGAACACTTCGCAACAATCACCAAAGTTAAGCAACGTCGAGTGAGGTCAATATTTGGATGGGTGACCGTTTTTTTATACAAATTCTCAAACGCCTTTTGACCCCCTTAGGGAATGAATTTTCAAAAACGCAGAAATTAGTTTTCTAATATTTTGATATAAAATCAATCTACGAAGTTTCAAGTTTCTATTTCAAAAAAAAAATTAAGTCCCATACAATCTTTGGTTCCTTATTCCACCCTCTGAAGTAATTATATCTAAAAAACGGCACGCTATGTTCCACTCTGAGGTATAAACAACAATATTGGAAAGTTTCAATAAAATCGGTTCGCATATTTTTGTTAAATCTGTCCTCAAACGCCACTACACCACATTAGCGAAGAATCCATGTTTCAACTGATTACCAAAAGATGGCGCTGGTGATGTTTTATAAATCGGTATTTCTCAAACTCTGTCTACGATACCTAAACTCCATCAAACTCTTTTTTATACGTTCTCATATGGTTTGGCAGAGTTTAAACGCATAGAAAAATCGGAAGAATTACCTACTACGGCTAGAATATGCCTGGAAATGTGTGAAGCTCTGCATCGCACTATTGAAGTTTTTAACGTTAGTTGTATAAATACAATTTCCGTCGATGTTACTTTATTATGTATCTTTGACCACATGGATTTCCATAAGGACACTGTTTCACATTTATAATATTAGTGTGAAGAAACTGACTGATTGACTGACTGACATATCAACGCACAGCCCAAACCGCTGGTTCTAGAGATTACAAGTTTGGCACGTAGGTTACTTATAAGGTCTCTAGGGGTGCACTAAGAAATAATTTTTCAATATTCACTCCCTAGGGGGTGAAATGGGGGTCCAAAGTTTGTATGGGGAAACAAGATCAGTAAGACTATTTCATTCGAAACTTCACAGGAGCATTCCTAACGATAAATGAGTAAACACGTGTTTCAGGTTTTTTGAGGAGGATTCAACCCCTAAAAGGGAGAAATGTTGCAACAGACTATGTCTGAAAATCAACATGGGTATTGTTTCTATGGTTTAACGAGTCGCTAATTACGAAAACAACAACGATTAAAAATCCAACATGGCGGACGTGAAATACTATCTCCTCTGGTTGGTACTACTCCTTCAGTCGGGAGTCACCCCCTCTCCCCCCTCCCCCCACTCACCACGACCCAACTTACCCCCCTGACACACCCCCACCCTGGATGCGGGTGGCGCAGGACCGGTCAATTTGGCACTCTCTGGGGGAAGCCTATGTCCAGCAGTGGACGTCTTTCGGCTGACATGATGATGATGATGATGATGTAGCTGTATTCTGGTTGGTTGATAGCAAAGAGAAATGTTTTTTGAAAGCGTTGTGATTGGTGGATTTAAATGATTTGGAATTAGGGACTAAAAAACACGTGATGTTTGATTGGACGATTTTAATATGTAGCTGTATTCTGGTTGGTTGATAGCAAAGATACATGTTTTTTGAAAGAGTTGTGATTGGTGGATTTAATATGGTGAAGTGTTTTGATTGGTCAAATTAAATGTGTTAAAAATCATAAATATGTATACATATTTTCCGTAGGGGCTAAATGTACTACTTTAGCCCCGCTTATTGAGCCTAATATGACACACTTTTCGAGAATGAGAAGTGAAAAACAATTTATGAACTGCTAATTAAGAGTCCGGAAAGGTATTCGCGGAACATTATAGCATCGATAATCTATTTAAGTAAAGGTAAAAAAACAACCACTATGACCCAAACGTGAAAATTACAAAGTCTAAGACTACAATCCAGAGATTTCATGCTTTGCAGCTGATATTTACTATAACGCCACTCAAAACGATAGGTGAAGAGACCTTCTTTTTAATTAAATTCTTTAATAAATGTTATTTCATATCGAAAACCTAAATTATAACAGTGGCTACTTTTTTTCGTAAACAAGCCTTATGTATTGTCCATGAATTTTTAATTATAACGGAACCCTTCTATTAAACATGATTCTTAATTGTTAAGTAGCAGCTTCAATCAATACGTATTTGTTTACTTACTAATTAAGAGACAGGTTCATAATCATCCCAATTTTAACCGAGTCGTCGACTAAGAGTGTTACTATAAATTGATGCATTTTTTTAATCCATCATCACTTCCTCGCTAATTGTCGGATAACAAACTTCAGTGATCATGGTGAGTACATTTGAATATAAAAAACCGGACAAGTGCTAGTTCAACTCGCGTGGTGAGGGTTCCGTAAAATATTGAGAATTTTCCCGTTACTTTGAATACTCAAACTTCTTATAGGGTTTCCTGTAATCTTTAGGCAAGGAACAATTTTCCATATTTTTTTCAGAATTTTAAGCTCAGTAGTTTCGGACATAAAAGGGGGGAATGGTCAATTTTCGTCTTTTTTCCTAAATTACTTCAAATCTATTTTTGCTAAAATTATAAAAAAAAAAACTGAGATGCTTACCTCTTTAAGGGGATCCCATACGCCAATGACCTTCGATTTGAATCCCTTAGTTTTTTAATGTTTTTTGTGGCCTATCATATTAACAACAACAGCTTTAAGCAATATAGTATCCCATATTTACTTCAAACATCACTGTCTTCGAGATATTTGGCATCAAAGTTGAACAATTTTAGACCAAAAAACAGGTTTTCTGGCCATAACTTTTGTGTTAATTAGTTTAAAATCAAAACCCTAGACACGTTTATAGAGACATCAGAGACAAACCCAAATATGTAGATTTCGTATATGATAGATCTTTCACAGCAATCTAGATGCGAAAAAGGTGTTTTTTTAGACAAATGTTTAAAAAATCATAAAAAAATAACTGTTGATTTCTTTCAAAATATGGTATACAAAAATGGAGATTAAAGATTGAAGAATCAAAAGCCGTTTTCCTTATAATTCTATTTGTAGTGCAAAAGTAGGAGATGCGATTCAAAACTAGTCAAAAATCGATGAAAACGGCGGGTAGGGCCTTAATCTGATATGTCACACAATACAGTTTGCTAACTTTTTTTAACTATCCAGTTTACCCCCCAAAAGTGTTCAGAATTCATTGATTTACTTTACGCGTCCATCTTTGGGTTACCAATTTACATACATTTACCAAATTTGAACTCAATCGGTCTAGTAGTTATGGAGCAAATCGGCTGTGACAGACGGACAGACAGACGCACGAGTGATCCTATAAGGGTTCCGTTTTTTTTCCTTTTGAGGTACGGAACCCTAAAAACTACTGCTATAAATGATACCATATCATTTTATTTTAATTTTTAGATTTTATTCCCATACATAAATCCGATTTGCGGTTTCTAAGTTTTCAATGTCTCACCACTGTCGATTTCTTTTTTCAGATCGCGAAGGCGGCTATATTGTTCCTATTTGGAACAACTTTAATATCGGGGCAATTATGGCCACAAATGGCACCATATGGAGCATTCAAAGCGCCTTCGAAATCAACTGGCTGCCCTTCTGGTCCAGAAATGGCCCCACTAATCTGCAAGTTAAGCGTGGGACAAATCAAGCCACAGCTTATTGCACCCACGACATACATCGCACCATTGGTAGTTGAAAAATGTGACAGTCCGCAATTGCAAATGGATATTGAAATGTCAGCACCAGTTGAAAATGCTAAACCACAAGTAATTCCCCAACCACCCGAGCTTCCGCCTATGACAACCCCGAAGTTCCCGGTGCCTGTCATCACTGAGGCACCTACGGCACCTATTCCCGAGCCTTGTATATCCGCGGACATTCCAGTAATACCCGACGTGAATATACCTGCAGATCCGGAGATACCACCGTTCGAAATACACGAATTACCTGAGATAGCAGCGGCACTCGCTCCTCTGCCAGCTGCTCCGGAATTACCAGCGTTCACAATGCCAGAGCTGCCGCACCATGAGCAAGATGAGCCAATTACAGCGCCGATACCAGCGCATATTGAGCCACTCGCTCCCCTGCCAGCTGCTCCGGAATTACCAGCGTTTACAATGCCAGAGATGCGCAACCAAATGGTAGAATTACCCAATTGGTATACTGAAGAGAAAGCGCCAATTCTACGGCCGATCCCAGCGCATTTTGAGCCACTTGCTCCCGTGCCAGCTGCTCCGGAATTACCAGCGTTTACAATGCCAGAGATGCCCAAGTTTTCCACCCCGATTGAAAATCCTTCAAAGCCGGTAATTATTGCTGAACCTGAGCCTAGGTATACTGAAGAGAAAGTGCCAATTCCATCGCCGATTCCAGCGAATATTGAGCCACTCGCTCCCCTCTCAGCTGTTCCGGAATTACCAGCGTTCACAATGCCAGAGATTCCCAACCAAATGGTAGAATTGCTGAAGACACCTTGTCTTATAGATGAGTCAATTCCTTTTGTGCCAATCCCGGCTTATCGTCAACCTGAACCCGAATACAACATGGTAGACTATCAACCAATGACGGTGCCGCAGCCTCCAGAATTACCAGCTTCTGTGATGCCAGAATTACCTGTCTATGTAGCAGAACAAGAATTGCCCATGCCCGCAGTGCCATCTCACGAGGACTTGCCAGCCCCTATTGTAGCAATTCCTAAGTACATTGAACCATTGGCACCTATACCACCTGCACCTGAGTTACCTTCAGAAGACCTGCCCGAGTTTGCCATCCGGATGGAAATTTCTTCAAAGCCGGTAATTATTGCTGAAGCGGAGCCTAGGTATACTGAAGAGAAAGCGCCAATTCCAGCGCCGATCCCAGCGCATTTTGAGCCACTCGCTCCCCGGCCAGCTGCTCCGGAATTACCAGCGTTCACAATGCCAGCCCATAATGTAGCAATTCCAAAGTACATTGAACCTTTGGTACCTATACCAGCTGCCCCTGAGTTACCTCCAGCAAACCTGCCCAAGTTTTCCACCCCGATTGAAAATCCTTCAAAGCCGGTAATTATTGCTGAACCTGAGCCTAGGTATACTGAAGAGAAAGCGCCAACTCCATCGCCGATTCCAGCGAATATTGAGCCACTCGCTCCCCTCTCAGCTGTTCCGGAATTACCAGCGTTCACAATGCCAGAGATTCCCAACCAAATGGTAGAATTGCTGAAGACACCTTGTCTTATAGATGAGTCAATTCCTTTTGTGCCAATCCCGGCTTATCGTCAACCTGAACCCGAATACAACATGGTAGACTATCAATCAATGACGGTGCCGCAGCCTCCAGAATTACCAGCTTTTGAGATGCCAGAATTACCTGTCTATGTAGCAGAACAAGAATTGCCCATGCCCGCAGCGCCATCTCACGAGGACTTCCCAGCCCCTATTGTAGCAATTCCTAAGTACATTGAATCATTGGCACCTATACCAACTGCCCCTGAGTTACCTCCAGCAAACCTGCCCAAGTTTACCATCCAGATGGAAAATCCTTCAAAGCCGGTAATTTTTGCTGAACCTGAGCCTAGGTATACTGAAGAGAAAGCGCCAATTCCATCGCCGATCTCAGCGCATATTGAGCCTCTCGCTCCCCTGCCAGCTGCTCCGGAATTACCAGCGTTCACAATGCCAGAGATGCCCAACCAAATGGAAGAATTGCTGAAGACACCTTGTCTTATAGATGAGTCAATTCCTTTTGTGCCAATCCCGGCTTATCGTCATCCTGAACCCAAATACAACATGGTAGACTATCAACCGATGACGGTGCCGCAGCCTCCAGAATTACCAGCTTTTGAGATGCCAGAATTACCTGTCTATGTAGCAGAACAAGAATTGCCCATGCCCGCAGCACCATCTCACGAGGACTTCCCAGCCCCTATTGTAGCAATTCCTAAGTACATTGAACCATTGGCACCTATACCAACTGCCCCTGAGTTACCTCCAGCAAACCTGCCCAAGTTTACCACCCCGATTGAAATTCCTTCAAACCCGGTAAGTATTGCTGACCCTGAGCCTAGCTATACTGAAGAGAAAGCGCCAATTCCAGCGCCGATCCCAGCGCATTTTGAGCCACTCGCTCCCCGGCCAGCTGCTCCGGAATTACCAGCGTTCACAATGCCAGCCCATAATGTAGCAATTCCAAAGTACATTGAACCTTTGGTACCTATACCAGCTGCCCCTGAGTTACCTCCAGCAAACCTGCCCAAGTTTTCCACCCCGATTGAAAATCCTTCAAAGCCGGTAATTATTGCTGAACCTGAGCCTAGGTATACTGAAGAGAAAGTGCCAATTCCATCGCCGATTCCAGCGAATATTGAGCCACTCGCTCCCCTCTCAGCTGTTCCGGAATTACCAGCGTTCACAATGCCAGAGATTCCCAACCAAATGGTAGAATTGCTGAAGACACCTTGTCTTATAGATGAGTCAATTCCTTTTGTGCCAATCCCGGCTTATCGTCAACCTGAACCCGAATACAACATGGTAGACTATCAACCAATGACGGTGCCGCAGCCTCCAGAATTACCAGCTTCTGTGATGCCAGAATTACCTGTCTATGTAGCAGAACAAGAATTGCCCATGCCCGCAGTGCCATCTCACGAGGACTTGCCAGCCCCTATTGTAGCAATTCCTAAGTACATTGAACCATTGGCACCTATACCACCTGCACCTGAGTTACCTTCAGAAGACCTGCCCGAGTTTGCCATCCGGATGGAAATTTCTTCAAAGCCGGTAATTATTGCTGAACCTGAGCCTAGGTATACTGAAGAGAAAGCGCCAATTTCATCGCCGATTCCAGCGCATATTGAGCCTCTCGCTCCCCTGCCAGCTGCTCCGGAATTACCAGCGTTTACAATGCCAGCCCCTAATGTAGCAATGCCAAAGTACATTGAATCATTGGCACCTATACCAGCTGCCCCTGAGTTACCTCCAGCAAACCTGCCCAAGTTTACCATCCAGATGGAAATTCCTTCAAAGCCAGTAATTATTGCTGAACCTGAGCTTAGGTATACTGAAGAGAAAGCGCCAATACAATCGCCGATCCCAGCGCATATTAAGCCACTCGCACCCCTGTCAGCTGCTCCGGAATTACCAGCGTTCACAATGCCAGAGATGCCCAACCAAATGGAAGAATTGCTGAAGACACCTTGTCTTATAGATGAGTCAATTCCTTTTGTGCCAATCCCGGCTTATCGTCAACCTGAACCCGAATACAACATGGTACACTATCAACCAATGACGGTGCCGCAGCCTCCAGAATTACCAGCTTCTGTGATGCCAGAATTACCTGTCTATGTAGCAGAACAAGAATTGCCCATGCCCACAGCGCCATCTCACGAGGACTTCCCAGCCCCTATTGTAGCAATTCCAAAGGACATTGAACCATTGGCACCTATACCACCTGCACCTGAGTTACCTTCAGAAGACCTGCCCGAGTTTGCCATCCGGATGGAAATTTCTTCAAAGCCGGTAATTATTGCTGAACCTGAGCCTAGGTATACTGAAGAGAAAGCGCCAATTTCATCGCCGATTCCAGCGCATATTGGGCCACTCGCTCCCCTGCCAGCTGCTCCGGAATTACCAGTGTTTACAAAGCCAGAGATGCCCAACCAAATGGAAGAATTGCTGAAGACACCTTGTCTTATAGATGAGTCAATTCCTTTTGTGCCAATCCCGGCTTATCGTCAACCTGAACCCAAATACTATCAACCGACGACGGTGCCGCAGCCTCCAAAATTACCAGCTTTTGAGATGCCAGAATTACCTGTCTATGTAGCAGAACAAGAATTGCCCATGCCCGCAGCGCCATCTCACGAGGACTTCCCAGCCCCTATTGTAGCAATTCCAAAGGACATTGAACCATTGGCACCTATACCACCTGCACCTGAGTTACCTTCAGAAGACCTGCCCGAGTTTGCCATCCGGATGGAAATTTCTTCAAAGCCGGTAATTATTGCTGAACCTGAGCCTAGGTATACTGAAGAGAAAGCGCCAATTTCATCGCCGATTCCAGCGCATATTGGGCCACTCGCTCCCCTGCCAGCTGCTCCGGAATTACCAGTGTTTACAAAGCCAGAGATGCCCAACCAAATGGAAGAATTGCTGAAGACACCTTGTCTTATAGATGAGTCAATTCCTTTTGTGCCAATCCCGGCTTATCGTCAACCTGAACCCAAATACAACATGGTAGACTATCAACCGACGACGGTGCCGCAGCCTCCAAAATTACCAGCTTTTGAGATGCCAGAATTACCTGTCTATGTAGCAGAACAAGAATTGCCCATGCCCGCAGCGCCATCTCACGAGGACTTCCCAGCCCCTATTGTAGCAATTCCAAAGTACTTTGAACCATTGGCACCTATACCAGCTGCCCCCGAGTTACCTCCAGCAAACCTGCCCAAGTTTACCATACAGATGGAAATTCCTTCAAAGCCGGTAATTATTGCTGAACCTGAGCCTAGGTATACTGAAGAGAAAGCGGCGCTTGAGCCAATCAGCATTCTACAGCCACCGAAACTGCCGGAGATCAATATGCCGGAACTTCCTGACAAGGTGGTAATTGAGGAGTCCATTCCATGTGAACCATCCTTTGTGATGCCGAACCCTTTCTACCAAAAACTCTTCCCGTCTCTTATAACGTATAACGAAAAAGCCAAAAAAACACAAAATGTTTTGCTGCCGCCAATGGATGGCGCCGCCTACCCTACACCATGTGTGTACAATTCAGTAATGAAACATGTTGTGCCAAACATGGTATCCAACAAATTTAGATCTAAGGACAAAATTTAAATCCAACCTGCGCCATTTGTACCTTGTTCATAGATATTTCTAGTTTTGTTGGAAGGATGGATAATAGGAAAATAAATTAATCGCATAGTGGTCCGTAAAAATGTTAAAACAGACTTATTGTTTCCAAATAAACTTTATTACGAACTCCTGACTTTCAGATCCATTGTTATCGGCAGGTTTGGTCTATTGATAAGTAATGTGTTGATTCCAAGTTCTTTTCCTGCCCAAACAATATGAAATTCACGTATCATCTGTAAAAGAGTAAAAAGACATTTAACCTCTCAACTGTGGGGGTGACACATATTAGCACCTACTACAGATATTCCAAACTGTGGCCGCCATCATTATATATGTATCTGTGGAAGCATATATATTGGCAGCTTTTTGTATGTAAATTCCTATTTTGGCCAAGCTAAACATCATTATTATTTGTTAAATTTCCAATGAAAATACATCAGGCTTACTGAGAATACTAGAAAATATGGTTTCTGTACTAACCAAATAAATGGGTACTAATAGCAATCTACCTACTATTGTATTTATATTTCATAGATTAAACCAAAAGAAGTTAATGTTTTTGTTTTTTTTTATCATTCCTTACCTTAGTGAATAAATACAAACAAAAAAAACACATCCCGCTTATAAACTTTTTTGGCAACATGTTTAAAAAATTCTTGAGAAATAGCCATACCTACTTGTACTTATTACTTTTGTTATCTAAAGTGGGTAAGTGTCAAGTAGAACTTAACTTGGGTTTGGTGGTTGAATTTGCCCCTGTTCTATCATTAGCATAATTCAATAGGTTAGAATAAGATAGAATGAGGCGTTACTTAGATAATGTGTTTTTGAGACACCGCGTAGTTGCCACATTCTGGCACTCCCACAGATACGTGTAAAATTGAAATCTGCCATATTGTGGTAGCTCCATAGATAGTACTCCTCGCGTAAATGTTAGTTTGACGTGTTCCACATACGAGAGGATATATGAGAACATGTAAGAATTCAATTAATTCTTTAATGATGAAAGAATGTTACTAAGTATAAAATAAAATAGTAATTAAATGCAACTCTTATCGTAATTACTTTAAAGTATTTAAACCATTAAAAAAACAAGTGTTACCCGAATCATTAAAACAAATTAAGAATGTAGAATGTTTTATAATTAAAATGATTTATCTTCTCATCCAGTTAGACCTGATATATTTCTAAATTAATCACAAAAAACTGGCTAACAGATAGTATATAAAATTACAATAAAAAATTAAAAAAACAATATTCTGTGCTCGGCCTATATACTCTGAAGGTACTCGTATCGAATCGCGAAAGATGCATCACCAAAGACAACACTGTAGTAGGTATACTAAAAAACGGCATTATCACGCTGCGTTGTCGTGAAATTTATAAGTAAAAAAACCGGTCAAGTGCGAGTCTGACTCGCGTACCGAGGGTACCCGTACGCAAACCTTCCTATGAGGTTATCTGTGAGGAGAAATGACTGTTTTTTTTTTACATCTTCTTGTGACCAGCTTACGGACTTTCCACCATTATACGGTCAGCTGACGATTTTTTTCGTCATGATGTTGGATTAACTATCATTTAATGATAAAATCAGTCGGGGGTCTGGCCAACCCACCGACAGAGCCGCAGCTGACGTCCACGGGGCATCATGATACAACATTCTGAAGCTTCTTATCGCACAAGGTCACGAAAATCTGTTACTAGATCGCGGGCTATATTTAAAATAAAAAGGTAACGTATTCATTTTTGTCATTTACCATACACGTGTGTTAGCGTTCTTTAAAATAATTCCAAGTTTCAAATCGATAGTAAAGTAGTTCCTAAGATATTTAACGTAGGGACAGACGGACAGAGTCGCATCGGGTTACTTTTTTTACCTTTTTGATACGGAGCCCTGAAAATGGCAAGGAAACTTAAGGCTGAAGCCAGTAATGTTCTAATATCTCAGTTATTTTTAGAACGATCCGAAGGTAAAGGTGATAAATACACAAGAGTGGATCTTCTGCTTTTCGTTATTGCCAAAAGTTTAACAAATTTTTACGTTTGCTTTCAGCAGCGAAGTGAGCATTTTCTGACTAATAAAATTCAAGGCGCAAAAAAATCAAGCCAAACTTACCCTAATCAAAGTAATGCACATATTCTGCTCAGCCAATCGTCTAGCGATGCACGACCTCGGTCCGAAGCCGAACGGCAGGCTGAGGAACGGATGCAGATTCTCATAATGCGGGGAATCGCGAGCCCAGCGGTCCGGGCTGAATTTGAGAGGATCCCTCACATTCTGCGGGAGACGGCACGCCACCATGTTCTGTGTTACTATTACTGTCTGAAATATGTGTTTTAGTTTAGGTCAGGGTCAACTTGGCGATGTCGACCCCCGATTAGGGATCTCATCAGTTCGCCTACTTATTTAGTCTATCTTTTAAAACTGGTAATTATAATCAGATAAATATGCAAATAAAGGTAGGTCAGGCTGCCAAGACGCTTAAAAAGACCAAAAACCTTTTATGTTCATGTGTCCGTGTGAATTCGTCTCTTCGTGGAAAATTTAAGAACCAAATACAACAAACATGCAATTTACATAAGATCTTAGTTTATCAACATTAGGTATACTGACTTAAACATTTGACAAAATGTATTACTTACATCCTTAGGGATGTGATACCCTTTCAAAACGATATCTTTTTGAAGTAATCTACCAACGCCTATGGACACTGGATTTAGTCTCAAGCTTTCTTTAATACATGTCCTTGCATAATGAGCCTTTGACAATGCCTCAGCATTCAGAGGACTATCTTTATAGGGCAGGATTGTTGCGGCCTCTTGGAAAAGTTTCTCTTGACATTCCGGGTTTGTAGCAATATGATACAGTGCAAAACTCGTTGAATACGCAGTCTGTATACAAGAGATTCAATTATAAAGCAAACAACCACATCTAAATATATGTTACATTGTTGTAGAGGCTAGAAAGTAGGCAATACATGGACGAGTGGGTTCGAGGTCCGAGCCGCAGGTGAGAACCTCGAAGGAGACGAGTCCATCTATTGCACTTTCGGCCGAGACATTACATAGTGTTGTTCACGCCTACTGCGAGGAAATTGCAAATAATTATAAATATAAATCAACATTAAGTACCTAATAAAAGATCCTAATACTAAACAAAAGTGCGCGGCTCGCTCGCCGGCGCGGCGGGGGGAGAGCTGTGATTGTTCGAATCGCTACTAAACTTCAACTGGACTACAAAAACAGTTGCACAGTTTGAATTCATAGATAGTCTCTGTTCGTGCGACGTCCAACTAACCCCAGCTTTGAAGCCTGAACTCTGACCATCTTTTGCCAAATTTTCGAGCAGTGGCGTAAAATATAAAAAATATTACATTGTTGTAGAGGCTGAAACGTAGGCAATAGATGGATGAGTTGAGAGGTACAAGCCGCAGGTGTGGGGTTATAGTGCTTCCTCACAAAGCGATTTTTACGCCGTTTTAAGGCATTATGACCGCGTACCGGAAACACCTGGTGAGCACGGTGGTTACTGCCTACAATGGCGTGAGCAACGTGGTTGTTACTGCCTACAATTAGCGGTGTCTCCTGACACAAGCAAAATTACTTGCTTACTAGGAGGCTCCAACCTTGGCTATTTGTAAAAATCCTTTGATAACCTGAATAAACTTTTTTCATTTTCAGAATAACCCGTACAATCCACCACTCACGAGCTGATTTGATGATGGAAACAGAAGGTGGCTGGCGATATATACCTAGCTATACAAGATGAATCCATCGTGTTTAGTGTCATTGGTGTCATTGGAATCCTCTCACAGAATAGTTGATGAATGTACAAAAGAAAGTTCAGTCGGCATTAACATATAGTGCCAAAAGTGAACATTTTGTCAGGACTTTATTTTTTTTCAAACATACCGTGTCTATAGCTGCCATTAGGATATCGACAATCATCCCCAATATGTCCTTTAAAGTTACGTTTTCCTGTTCCATGAAAGATGCCAAAAGTGAGTGGTCTGAAGGATCCTTAGCCCATTTGAAGAAATAGGTTTTTCTCCGAAGTAATTCTCTTGCTACCCTGCACAAAACACATTTTCTGTTAGCCAAAGTTGCACAGTTGTACAATTTATATTGTTAATTATGGTTACAAAATGGAATATAATCACTTTAAGTAAAATATTGAGTTGATCCCTTGACGAGTTTCATGATTCCCGCGTTAAAGCCGAAGGCAGTCGTGATCGTCCTACTGCTGTGGAAGCCAGTTTTCCTCGTATGGTGAGAAACTGTTGATACGCCAGTCGAACGCTACCATAAGATTAAATAAATTTTCTTACGTTTCCAAATACTCCTGAGATCGTGCTTCTTTCCTGTATCTACAGCGGCGTTCTAAATAAAGTCCAAAGAAAGCCCTTGTCGAGTTTCATGATCCCCGCATTAGAGCCAAAGGCAGCCGCGATGGTCTTACTGCTGCGGGAACCACTTTCTTCCTCGTCTGGTGAGAAACTGTTGAAACGCCAGTTGAACGCTACCTTAATTAAGATTAGATAAATTATCTTACGTTTCCAAATACTCCTGAGATCGTGCTAGTTTCCTGTACAGCGCCGTTCTAAATAAAGTCCAAAGAAAGCCCTTGTCGAGTTTCATGATCCCCGCGTTAGAGCCGAAGGCAGCCGCAATGGTCTTACTGCTGTGGGAACCACTGTCTTCCTCGTCTGGTGAGAAACTGTTGAAACGCCAGTCCGACGAACGCTACCTTAATTAAGATTAGATAAATTATCTTACGTTTCCAAATACTCCTGAGATCGTGCTAGTTTTCTGTACAGTGGTGTTCTAAATAAAGTCCAAAGAAAGCCCTTGTCGAGTTTCATGATCCCCGCGTTAGAGCCGAAGGCAGCCGCGATCGTCCTACTGCTGCGGGAGCCACTATCTTCCTCGTCTGGTGTGAAACTGTTAAAACGCCAGTCGAATGCTACCTTGCCAATAACTGAAAAATAATGGTAGGTAGGTATAGTCAAATTTGTTTTAAATTAGCTGACCCGGGGGGAACTTCGTAGCTACTATAAGTTTGGAGCTGGTGTCGATGACGATCGGTTCCAGCGAGGTCCATTCTTAGAGTGAACGGGTTGTAGGTCGAAAATATTATTACCTTCTAAATTCAGTCTGTTCAGATATATCAAGAAGTCATCATTACACGTCACTTTGGTAGTTTTCACGTATTGTACAAATTCCTTCACTATGTCATCTGTATCCTCAATATGGCCCTTGACGCTTTGAGGACTGGTGAAGTTCTTTTGAAATGCGCTCCTAAGCCTCCACCAGTCTGGACCATTTCTAAAATCAACCAAAACGTTATTTGAAAATTGATTTGAATTTTGTTTGCCTAATTAATTCAAAATTGATTATTAGGTAGGTATGTATGTAAGCAGAAAGTATATACGAGACGATAATTAACAATAACCAAATGAAGTTAAAATAGAGCAGAGATATTTAATTACTTCTCGACCGAGCGAGTGTAGCGAACAAAGTCCGCAAAAGTCCGTGAAAGAATGTCCTGATGTCACGCTGTCCCGCTGGTCCTCTACGGGTCGCATTTCTCAACCGAGTCTCGTGAAATTTTGTAAGCAGGTTCGTAATACCCTCCGAGTTAAGTAGGTAAACGGTCGGGGGGTGTCGTGGTGACATGCTCGCGATCCCATGGCGCTCCCATTAACGGCAGAGACGGAAACGCCGGAGTGGTTTTAGTGGGTAGACGCCCTCCCCCTTCTCTTTCAATAGAGTTGGCTGGAGGGTGAGAGTCCCACATACCCCCCTATATAGCTTCCCCAGGCTGAGGGGGGATGCGTAAGTGCATTTCCACTCCGTCAAAAAAAAAAAAAAAAGTAGATAAACGGTAGAAAACAAAGCACTGAGATTTTGTAGCATAGTGTAGGTACCTATACCTACACTTCTCGATGAGGGCACTACACAATCGCTATAAAATTAGAATAACTACAAATCCTTAAAAAATAAGTTTTGTGCGTGGTGCTTTGTTGTGAATATCAAATAATTGTCGGCTTTTGGAGTCTATAGCGTAGCAAAGTGAAGTGGCTACTCCATGCGTAGTGCACAACTGAAGCAAATGCATTACCTACATGTTCACACTGCAGATTTTCTAACATAAAAACCACACATCGCCTAACATAAGGCGGCCTTTACACCTGTAAGTGACTTACGTAAGCTCAGTGCAAATATTGCTTACAGCGACTTTCGTGAGCAGTATTTGTACTGAACTTACGTAAGAACTTACAACTAAAATAAAAAAAGAACATTACGTGGAGAGCAGCCCTCCAGTTTTATAAACGTCCGGTTTACTGAGTCTATAGTGCAACATCGCGACGTGGCTCCTCCGTGCCGGGTGCCGGTCATCCTGCCGGAACACGGCCTCGATGTCGTCCGGGTCGAACACGTGGACCAGCCGGACGCCCGGCGACTCCCGGACGAGGTCACCGTATCGCCGCCAGTTGAACCATGCGTTCTTGTCGAGGGCGTTCGCGCTGTAATCGCCTAGCCGTTTTCAGAAAAAAAAATTGGGTGTTTTGATAGTTAGGTAGACTATAGTTAATACTAGCAGTAGAAAAGTTATTCAAATCATAATGTGAGAAGCCGCAGCTTCTCGAACACGCCAGCAGCTTGATGCATATTTAAATAATTTAGGTCATCATCATCATATCAGCGAAAAGACTTCAACTGCTGGACATAGGCCTCCCCCAAAGAGTGCCACAATGACCGGTCCTGCGCCACCTTCACCTCATCCAGCGGACTCTCGCGACCTTTACCAGGTCATCAGTCCAACTTGTGGGGAGCCTACCCACACCGCGCCCTCCGGTACGTGGTCGCCACTCGAGAGCCTTTCCGCCCCAACGGCCATCGGTTCTACGTGCATGTGCCCCGCCCACTGCCACATAAGTTTACCGATTCGGAGGGCTAATATTTAGGTATAGGTAACTAACTGGCTCTGTCTATGAAGCTGACGGTCCTGGGTTCTAATCCCGATATGGGCAAATATTTATGTGATGTCCATAAATGCCATGAATATTTGTTTCTGAGTCTTGGATGTTTCCTATGTGTTTTGTATGTATATCTACTAAATATGTATATCGTCGTTTAGTGGATACCAGTGGTTAGTGGGTACTAAGTACCTACTTACGTTGTACGTTGGTACGTTTAGTATTCGGTTATACCTTTAAAGTAACTATAGGCACTCGTATGACATAGGAACAACACAGTACCTAAGCAACCTACTCGATATCGACCTTCATTGAAAACTAAAATAACATATTCAAAGAAATGCATACACTGCAAGTTCGCAACACCACTTTGAGTAAAAACAACATTGCTAACTTGGTTTAGGTACTTAAACATAAAAATAACCGCCTTAAAATTACGTTTATATCTGAACATACTTACCCAGTAAAGGCAGATACTTGTACAATGTTCCGACAACAGGATAGCTCTTGGGCCCTGGAATATCTTCGTAAGGTTTTGTTTTTATAACTTGATCTTGCACAACCCGCGGTGCGACCGTTGAACTCAAATTTGCACAAACAGGACCTATTTTAAATCTTCTCGGGATCATTGACGATATCTTGTACATTTTAACGTTATTATTTGTATCAAATAGTTTTCTATGCGTAAAACCTCAAGCAGTAAACACGAGACTCCGTCTGATACTGAGGGTCACATTACCAAGTCATGCCGTACGAAATAAGATGCGCATCGCAAATAAAGAACAAAAAAACCGCCCAAGAGCGTGTCGAGCCACGCTCAGTGTAGGGTTCCGTAGTTTTTCGTCCGTCACAGTAAGTGTCCCCACTTAAGCGTTAATAAAAATGGGCTATTTGTTACATTCATTGTGATTTTGTAGAAATTACAGGTACAATAAAAACACCTGCTTATACAGTTAAATTACAAACTTAGCTCAGAAATTATTTTGTAATTTTTTAAAAAACAATTCATCCTATCAAGTTTAAATTAATTTTACTAGAAAGTTTTTATAAAGTTCTACTTTTGAGATTTTTTTCATATTTTTAAAACTTATGGTTCAAAAGTTAGAGGGGGGGACACATTTTTTTTACTTCTGGAGCGATTATCTCCGAAAATATTAACATTATCAAAAAAATATTGTAGAAAACCCCTATTCATTTTTAAATACCTATCCAACAATATATCACACGTTAAGGTTGAAATGAAAAAAAACACTCCCCACGTTACGTATAGGGGAGGTACCCTAATAATAAATAAAAACACTTTTAATTTACCACTTTGTCGGCGTGATTGATATACATATTAGTACTAAATTTCAGCTTTCTAGTGCTAACGGTTACTGAGATTATCCGCGGACGGACAGACAGACAAAGCGAAACTATAAGGGTTCCTAGTCGACTACGGAACCCTAAAAACTGGCCCCTACTTGATTAAATATACGAGGATGAAATGTAGCAGTTGTGATTTAAGTGCGACTTTAAATTCAATCTGAGTGTCGTGGGGTTTTTTTTTAACGATAGGTACAGTCGCCATCACGTCGCGGCGAAAGCGCTCACGAATATCTGTGGGCCTACCGCGAAACGATATTCGTTTTCGTTCGTGTATCTCCCTCTTTGTCGCTCGAACTAGCAAGTGCGACAGAGACGGAGATACACGAACGAAAACGAAAATCGTTTCGCGGTAGGCCCTCTGAACACGTCTAATGCCTCGACAATAGAGACGTGTTCAGATATTTGTGAGCGCTTTCGCCGCTCCGATATATCTGATGGCGACTGTACCTACCTACCTGCCGAACAATAAGACATACATACATACCTACATACATAGATACATACGCGCAAAAAACATAACCTTCCTTTCGTTCGGCAGTCGGATAACAAGAATGTCCATTTAGGCCACCAACCGTGAATAAAAATTCCTCAAAACGAAACGAGCAAATAACGTTGAAAAATAAAGCATGTTATGCAGATTCACAAATGGTACAATACAAGTATTTTACTGCGATGAGATAGGAATTATTATCAATTTACCGATGCCCTATTGTACTAAGTCAAAACTGGGAACCCCGCTGGACGTCGCTATCAGTGGCTAGGTACCGCGAAACGTAAACGAACTTCGTTCGTGTATCTCCGTCTCTGTCGCACTTGATAGTTCGAGCGACAGATAGGGAGATACACGCATGAAGTTCGTTTTCGTTTCACGGTAGCCCCTTAAAAATTATTATTTGCCAAGTGAACGAGACTTAACGAGATGGGTCACTCACATGACCATCACGTGACCATGACGTCACCGGTATAATACGACTAAGATATAAACGACATTTAGTCTACTGATACTTCTCAATTTAGTTAATTTACCATCGTCCCTTCCCTTTCGGGAGACGCTAGGACGACATCTATTCTATTATGATTCTATTATATCCTCTCCTCTATCTACGGTCTGTGGCACGTCTGTGGTGACTACCTACACTGACACTACTGACAGTGACATTGACATCAGTTCTGTCAAAAACAGCTGAAGCTGATTGTGATTACTAATTAGACACTACCCCGAAGCTAATAGTTAAATGCTTTGGTTTTTCCGAATATTTTAAATGAAAATTGGAGACTTTCTCTATTAAACCACACAATGGAGCCTTCGTGTGTCATAAAGTTGTTTTAGAACTCTAATTTACGTTATATAACGCACGTGTTATTAGAAAATACCTCGTGCACATAACATAACCTATTCACATGTAATAAATATTGGTGCAATATCAAATTTGTGGTCAACAAATCACTTGAGCTACGAATCAAATATGATGAACTTTACACAATCGTTGTATAATTGTGTGATGCCAAAAATACTGAAAAAACAGGTCAAATTTGTCAGTTTCAGAAAACATTTTGGAAGTGCTATCCTTGGAATCGAGACTTCTTGCGACGACACGGGCTGCGCAATTATAAGTCATCATGGAACATTATTATCAGAAAGTTTGCATTCACAGAATCTTATGCATCTTCGGAACGGAGGAATCATACCTGATGTAGCTCAAGATTTGCATAAAAAGTATATAGAACCTACTGTGAACGAAACTTTGCAAAAGGCGAAACTTTCAATGGAAGACATATCAGCTATAGCAGTAACTTTAAGACCTGGGTTAGCACTAAGTCTTGTAGTTGGAATGAAATATGCAAAACACTTAGCCCGACTTCATAAGAAACCGATAATTCCTATACATCACATGGAGGCGCATGCTTTGGCAGCAAGAATGCACCACAGTATAAATTTCCCATTTCTAGTTCTATTAGTCTCTGGTGGACATTGTTTACTAGCCGTTGCTCAAGACGTAAACCATTTTCAGTTACTAGGACAAAGTATTGATATAGCACCAGGTGAAGTGTTTGATAAGGTTGCCAGAAGAATGAAGTTACGAAATATACCAGAGTATTCTAGAATATGTGGAGGCCAAGCAATAGAATTGGCTGCATCAAAAGCCACCAATCCTCATATGTTTAAACTGCCACTTTCACTTGCTGAGTACAGAGACTGCAATTTTAGTTTCAATGGACTTAAAACGTCTGTGATCTCTCAGCTGGTGAAGAAAGAAAAAGAACATAACATTGTGGCTGATAAATTGATCCCAGAAGCCAATGACTTATGTGCTGCATTATTAATGGCCATTTCAAGGCACCTAGTCCATAGAACACAGAGAGCCATGGACTTTTGTGAACAAAACAACCTTATACCAAAAAATAATAGACTACTTGTTGTGTCTGGTGGAGTGGCTTGTAACAATTACATTTTCAATGCATTAACTTATTTATGTGCAGAATTTGATTACAACATTTATAGGCCATTACCAAAACTGTGTACAGATAATGGTGTAATGATAGCGTGGAATGGTTTAGAGAAATGGAGGAAAGGTTTAGATATTACTATAGATATAAGTAAATTAGATATACAGGCAGCTAGTCCTTTAGGAGAAAGTTTAATTGATAAGGTAGTTAATGCCAAAATACCGACGAAACTTTTGAAAATAAAAGTTTGATACTATACTTACATTCTTTTCATAAATATCTTCCAGAAATAATATAATCATTGTTGATAATAATAATAAAGGGTAAATCGCCACCGCCAGTAGCTGGCTCCCCTTCAATAGCTGGCCCTCTCATACTAAAAATGAACTCTGGTCACCTACAAACAGAATTCAATTTAGTATGACGTGGCCACCAGTAATTGAAACCTTATACTAAAATGAATTCTGTTATAGGTGAATAGAGTTAATTTTTTAGTATGAGGTGGCCATCAGCTACTAACTATTTAACCTAATAGTAACTACAAATTACGGTTGCGAATAGATAGTGTAAACTGAGCTGAGCTATTACCACGAAATTCGAAGTTCGGGTATCTCCATCTCTATCGCACTTACCTAACTCGAATGACAGGGATGCAGATATACGAATTTCGAAGTTCGTGGTAGCGCCGCTGAGACCCTACCGCGAAACGAAAACGAAATTCGTTCGTGTATCTCCCTTGTTGTCGCAATTGCTTATTCGGGCGGCAGAAAGGGAGACCCGCGAACGAATTATATTTATGAACCGATATTACATGGAATGATGGAATGGAACCGATTCAAGAAATGGCGCGCAGCGGCGGATGAAGTTACCATAGAGTAAAAACTAGCCTAAATAATCAACTATGGAAAATATTATTTAAGAGCATCTAACCTTAAAAACGTGCATTAATTTTTGAGTGGAGTTTGATATTATTTTAAATTCATCTTAGTTAATGTTAATCATAATCTTGTATTTACTTTCAATAAAAAATAAATTAACGATAAATTACACATTTTTTTACACTATTAACTTGTAATTCATTCATTCGTTCACTCACTGTTCCAAATCGTTGGTATAACAAAGTACTTTGTGTCGTTGGTCAAGCAGAGCAGTCACACGGTTTATTTGACGTATGAGTATGACAGAATTGACAGAGGGCGAGTGAATGCATTGAAGCGCATTGTACTGAAATAATAGACTATTGCATTAAAAATAACATTACAAACCTTTGCACTTGCCAAATTATGTCTATGAGCGTAACCTTAACAGCGCATTAGTCTAGAGTTGCATCAGTTTTCGATTATTCTTTAATCTCACTTAAAATGGAGATCCTGGAAAGATTTTATCGCAACATTCGAGGGCAGCTCTGCAACCTGCCGGCTGCTATGCCCAAAGCCGTCGATTTTGTCAATAAATCTGTGCAAAAAGTGAAAATACCACCATTCACAAGGGACAATGTGCTGTACTATTACTTACCACTGCAAGGTCTGGCCAGTTACACAACGCTTTCAATATCTGTTATGAACCCTCATTTAATGGTCAGGTAAGAGCGATATGTTAGTACATTATACCAAAGTTTTAAAATCTTCACACTAATTGTCAACTGGCTCACTTCATCATTCTTTCCAGGTTATTTCCCAGACGAGATGTGACTGACCTCTTATTCTTATCAGCGGGAGGAGGAGCTGGGTTATGGCTCTGGGCCCGCCCGCATATGGCGGCGGCAGTACCCGCTAGAAGGTTCTCCTGGGCATTCCTTGGAGGCTGCCTGTGGCCGCTCGGCTCAATATTCCTGTGGGCTATACTAAGAAGCTCTGTCGGCCAGAGGCCAGTTATTGGTACTGTTCTTGGGGTGACCACAGGGGCTATGCTCACTAATATTGCACTGGATTACTTCCACTATGTGGAGCTAATGTTCTGTGGGGAAGTGCATCTTCCAGAAGAAGTGTACAGCCCTAACAGTGATGATGAGAAATATGACATTGATATCTAAATATGGACTGTGAAGTCATCAGTGTCACTGTATGAATGATGTAAATATTTTTGTTGGGCTGAACAGTTAAATCAGTTATCAATATTATTAAAACAGAAACATAACTCCTTTGTTTTAACAGTAATTAATGGTTTTCAATGCTGATTTGTCTCATTCAGCTCTTAGTATGGGTGTGTGCTCTATAATAGGTTAAGTTTTTGCCAATAAGGAGAATATTTTTGGCAGCATAGAGTCAAGGATAATAAATATTATGAGTACATTCAACTTGTCCTAAATATTGCATCCAAATCATGTTGATATATTGATTGGAATCTGTTTTGTATTTACGCCTAACAAAACCTAATTTTACGCCAATATGTCGCCTGCAACTACGTTTGTCTCGCGTATAATATACGTCAGACAAGAACGGCAACAACATTTGGGTGAAGGGTGGCCGTAGTGTTACACACATACTTACTTACTTTACTTTTTTAGTTCAGCATATTTCTGCCTTTTATTTTACCAACTTGACAACTGTGAAAATGACAATTTGGTGTACATTGCTTGCTCAACATTGAATTGTCAGAGTGGTTGAAATTAGGATCCTGGTGGCAAATACTAAAGTGATTCCAAGTCAATATGTAGTGATTCTAAATAGAATTGTATCAATTTAGACCACCTTGGCCGGGAGTCCGCTGGATGCAGGTGGCATAGCACCGGTCAATTTGGCACTCTTTGGGGGAGGCCTATGTCCAGCAGTGGACATCTTTCGGCTGATATGATATGATGAGACCACCTTGTCTTCAGCGGTAAGTTAGTAACAGCAGGGTTTTTTTTCAAAATCTTAAAAGATGGAGGAAGTTCCTAGTTGTCATCACTGGGAACAAGTGGTAATAATTTTATCAATCCATTCAGCCCTTCACTAGTAGTTGTTATTAGAGCCTTATTTTCTAAATATGATTGAGGTCTTAATTTGGAGACATGAATGTACTTATGTCATTGTTTCCGTTCATAAATTTAATTAATGATATTTTAAATTGCCTTTTGAGTCATAAATAAATTTCTAGTCTTACTCCACTTGTGTAACTTGTGTTTTCAATGTATTTATAATCCGCGGCACGTGAGTAGATCCAAGATGGGTGCCATTCGCTAGTACGCATGCTCAGATAGCATGTGCGGGGCCCTGCGCTGCCCCATTGCTATTTTTTTTTATTATGGAGATTTTTCTTGTTATTACTGTAAGCTCTAAATCACTTAGGTATTCTATGTATTGGTAACGGAAGACCTGAATTTATTTTTTGTAGCTGGTATACAAAGTGACATTTACATGTACCTACCATATAATAGCACAATATTTTAAGATTTTTGTCTAAGTATGCTTCAAATAAATTGTTACATTGCAAATATTCTAATTACTTTCATTTATTATTTACCTGTGTCATGGTGTTAGAAAATAATAAGTGCTAACATGTTTTCAGTACTATCAATCAGACTAAGTCAGTTTTACGGCCCAAATCGTCACGTAAAACATGAACATAAAACCTATCATGCTAGCTCGCCAGAGATCTAGATATATCGCTGTTGGCACCGTATTGCATTTTGCAAATAAGTTTGCAAAATGCAATACGTTTCCTGTAAAAAAAATAACCGGTCAAGTGCGAGTCTGACTCGCGCACCGAGGGTTCCGTAGGAAATATCATACAACACACCCATCTTGCCCCACCCATTAATTTTGGAAAAATCATAACTACGCATAGTGTACCTAGTTAAGTCATGAGTACCTACAGCGCCATTTATCGGTGCATTTTGTTACTATTAACTTGCGCGACCAAGGAACTCGGTACGTACGTTGGTTTTTCAGCGATAATTCTTTATCAAGTGAATTAATTTCGATAATTCTTTTTTTATTCGCTAGAAGGTACTTTCAGAACACTCATACGAATTTGAAGGAAAAAAATTCAACACAGTAGTAATAAATTACAAACAAAATTAACATATGATTTTTGAAGAATAAAAAAAAATTACGCTAGATAGAGATCTCGTTATACTTTTCCGGTAATATTTACGTTAATATTAATCATATATATTATTTTCAAATTTTTCGCTTGGTTACCTTCGGAGATAATGGGGGGGAATGGTATTTTTTTCAACATTTATCTTTATAAATCAAAATTTTACCATTGTAGAAAAAAAAAAGAAAAACTGTTTTAGAATGTACAATTCAAGCCCTTTTATATGATACCCCTTGGCCTACTAACTAGACTTTGAATTTTTGCCCCCCCCTCTTATCCGCCCTTTTTTATACAAATTAAAAGTATATATTAAATATTTTCATTTTCCATACACGTGGATTAGCTTTGTTTACAACTATTCCAAATTTCAAATTGATAGCATTAGTAGTTCCTGAGATATTTGACTTTGTGACAGACAGACAGACGGAGTCGCACCATAATAAGGGTTCCGTTTTTACCTTTTTGGTCCGGAACCCTAAAAAGCTGGTAGTCGACCCGGCACGTGAAAAGGCAGTGTTGGCATGTGCTTGCACTTTTGTACCTTATTCCATTGTAATAAGGTGAAAAATGTATGAATATCTTTGACGTCGACTGTACAATAAAAATGAAAGCTAGCTCAAAATTTGTAGACTGGACATCTATCATCAGGTAAATAAACTCAAGTCTTATATGAGCGTTTTAAAAAAAAATGCCACTAAAATTAATTGTAATGTTTGTATGAGTTTTATGTTATTTCCACTCAGAATCACGAGCTCTTTCAATCCTATTAGGACAAAAAATGTCCCAGATTTTTTTTCTATTGTGTATGGCGGTTAAGTTCAAAAATGTATGGAAAATTTGGGACACTTTTTTTTCCTATAAGAAGAAGGAAGAGGTCGTGATTCTGAGTAGAAATAACATTAGTTGCAGAAAA
Source organism: Epinotia nisella (assembly GCA_932294315.1). Classification (NCBI taxonomy): domain Eukaryota; kingdom Metazoa; phylum Arthropoda; class Insecta; order Lepidoptera; family Tortricidae; genus Epinotia; species Epinotia nisella. The sequence goes on from OW028681.1 coordinate 18,448,812, forward strand.
TGTCGCATAAAACGCTCACATTATTTTGACACAGTACTAGCGGACCCGGCAGACGTCCTGCCCAGGAAAGCAGAGCCACATTATACCAATAATTTCCTCTATTACGGCATTTTTTTAGGGGAGCATAAGTAATTATATTATATGGTTATTACAATAATAAATTCTCTCTCCAAAAGGGAATCGATGGAGTTGCGTCGTCCTGGTGAAAAGCCGCCTAGGAAGGCCAAGGTAACACAATCCACCAAACAGATAATGGCTACGGTATTCTGGGATTGTCACGGAATACTACTGATTGACATAAAGGAAAGGAATACCACGGTAAATGGTAGCTACTTCGCCACCCTTATTGAGCAATTACGAGAGGCGATCAAGCAGAAGCGTCGTGGAAAACTTAGCAGAGGTGTTCGGCTTCTCCACGACAATGCACCCGTTCACACTGCTTCAATTGCCAGGGCTGCTGTTGCAATGCGTGAAGTGGTAACAGACAGACAGACACACACTTTCGCATTTATAATATTAGTATGGATATTTTAACCAACTGTATACTAGGTGTTCTGCTGGGGCAGCTTGGACCACTCCACGTTGAGAATGAAAGTGGTCGTAACCGTTGCCGTTGAGGGTCTGGATTGCATTAGCGTTAATAAAACAATCCTAGATTTAATACAATATATTTTGTGAATAATGAAAATAATGTAATACAGTTATTAGTTCGCGGGCGGCTTGGACCACTCCACGTTGAGGATCAAGTGGTCGTAACCGTGGCCGTTGAGGGTCTGGATGGCTTTAGCGGCGTCCGCGCGGAACTTGAAATGGACGTAGGCGAAGCCCTTGCAGTGTCCGGTACTCTGCAAAAAATTGATAAGTGTTAAAGAAGAACTGATCGGATAAGGAACCAGATAACAAACAAGGTGCAGGGCATAGTCACAAAAATTAGGAGACTTAAATGGAAGTGGCCAGGCCACACTAATAGAGACAAGGACAAGTGGAGTAAAAAGGTAACCCAGTGGTACCCAAGTGGCTGTAAAAGAAAGAGAGGCAGGCAGCTCAAAAGATGGGACGACGACATTAGGCCTGCTAGGAGCAGGGTTGCCAGAGAAATACACGAATGGAGGAGGCCTTTGGTCCTGTCACGGTCGCCACGTAGTGCGTGAAGCGTCGGGGTTCACTGGAGTACTTCAAGAAGACACTCAACAGTAATTGAACGTAGTTTATGTGTACTCAACTCCCTCCATTACAATGTGTTACTCTTATACATTATTAATTTACATGCTCTGGGAGGAAAATCCTTATCTGGTCAACACTAACATACTTGGGCTGCACCTACATGTAGATTAGCATGTTTGCCTATCACATCGCATCTCGTGTCACGGCCGTGGAGCACAATTGGAAATCGGAACCAACCTTTTCCTTAGCGAGATACAGCTTCTGCACCGGGCCGAAGCCCTTGACCAAGTCCTCCAAATCGGCCTCCACGGCGAAGTTGCTCAAGTTGGAGATACGTATGGCCGCCACGTCGTCCCGCCGCGCGTCCGGCATGCCGCGGCCCGCCGCGCCGCGCCCGGCGCCGCCCTCGCGCAGGTACGGCGCCACGTACTTGTTGGTCGTCGAGGACTTCATATCTGAGGGGTAATATTACGATTATGTAGAGATGTGTTAAAGGGGAGTTTCAAAAAATGGCATGTTAAGGTTAACTATTTTAGTTAATAGTTAGTTATGTTAACAAGTCACGTCTAACCTCGGTTATTGTTACTGGTATCAAAAGGTACAGTAAACAGGTTTTAATTAGGGGTAACAAAATGACAGCTTCTTGCAATGTCAAATGATGGGATATAATATCCAGATGTGTTAGAATTGTCAAAATTATACCGAACATTCTCCTCGTGTGTAATGTCACCTCTAAAACTGATATTGGCAAATCCACCTTGCTAAAATAGCAAGGAGTAAAAGCCATAAAAAAAAAAAAGATGTGTTAGGAGTGTTTTAAACTTTTCCCACGTTTTCTATGTATATAAATATGTTTATTGTTGTCTAGTACCTGTAGTACTACAGGCTTTGCTTTGTTAGGGCTAGGTTGATTTTGTAAGATTGTTGCCCAACATGTATTCACCCTAATGACCCTATATGGAGAAATACGCACCTGAAGCTTTGGCGACATCTCCAACCTTACTCTGCCCCAGCTGAGTGTTCTTGAACGGGCAGCTGAGGGTCCAGTGCTCGCCTTGGCAAGTACGGCACTTGAAGATCACACTGCTGCTTTGTGGCTGGAAAATACATTTATAGTTAATTTGATATGAACCGCTATAAGCCAAAGTCAAAGTCAAAGTGATTTATTCTTCAATTTAGGCATATTACATGCACCTATGAATGTCGATAAACTACCACCGATTCGGAAAGTAAACCTCTGCCTCGAGAAGAACTGGCGTAAAAAACTCGGTGAGGTGTCATTTTTTCAAAACAGTACACAATATATCATATCAGTATCAGAGTATTATAAAATTTTAAAATTACATTGCTACAGTAGAAAGCCTATTTATTTTACGACAGGTTTCTAGTGCAGGATTTTATCGTTGCCAAATATCCCTATCCATGATGTAGTCGTTTATCTTATAATATGCTTTTGAAATAAGTGTCCGTTTTACGACAGATTCACCACGTAAAAAGAGCTCCGGCGGCCATAAACTTATGGCGCCCCGAGATTTTTATACGTTCGTCGACTTCTACTCAGGAATCGAATGAAAATTGGCGGAGGCGTTACATGAAATGAATCCTACTAATATTATAAACGTGAAAGTTTGGATGTATGGATTTATATGAAACTTTCCAGTTATGTATATTAGAATAGGCTATAATTTATGTCAATATTCATCCCTTTTAGGGACATAAAAGGGGATGAAACTTTGTATGGAGACAATAATAAATGCCTTAGCCAAGGCACACGCACTGAAGCACATACTCACTGAGCGTTCAACCTATCCGAAGCTGCCTTGCGCGGCAGATATTCGCCTGTGTGTTGATCTTTTGACTGCGTACGAATACAAGCTCTGTTACTAGATTTTTTTACTGACATGTTGTTACTTTAAAATTGAGATATTTAATCAGACCAGTACTTTTTTTGCTAAAAGCATTGTGCGAAATGTGGTTTGTCTAATTTGTTCTTGAATTTGCATTGACATTCAATTTACCTTCAGGCCATCAAGTTGTCCATCATCAGGCCGTTGACTCTCCTCCTTGCTCGTTATGAACTGCATTGTCACATCTTCCGCAACATTGGTGGTGGCTGGGTTTGGTCCCGGCTTGTCACTTGCGGAGTCACCAAATTTGCTCCAAGTCTTGCGTTTAGCGATGCTCTATAAACAAAGTAAGTTATATTAATTTTTGTTACAGTAGTTTCCTTTTTACCTGACTGCCGAAGGAAAGGAGGGTTATGTTTTTCGAGCATATGTATGTATGTGTGTATGTCTTATTCTTTGGCACGCCCTACAGCCTAAACCATTTGATGGATTTCGACATATGAGGTGTCGTTGGATTTCTCTTAATTGTGGGAGTGACATAGGCTATAATATTTGTAAAAAAGCATTTGAGATTTTTGAAAATCCTTTTGATTTCACTTGTTACGCCATATAAAGACCAGCATATTTGTTGAAGCTGAACCACACATAAATGCGTACCCTGAAGCAGCCTCCAGGTTGCGGCACGCACGGATCACAATATTTGCGCAAGAGCAGCCTGTAGCGAGCCACCCAATTGTCTCTTTTGACTGCCTCGGTGTGCATGGCTAGCGTAATTTGCAGGTGCGGACAGTAGGTACAACACGATGAGCAAGTCTACTGAGCTGCCCAAATTCGAATGCACGTTTAGGCATACAAAGCTCTATGAGATCAGTCCGTTCAATTGGCTGTATCCTGATTTTACTATATTTCTTAATTAGTTGTTTTCCTGGTAAGTATTTGCCCTTATGCTGTTATTTTAATTTGTAAAAAAACAAGGTAATCGAGTTTTCTTGCTTGTATCCTGTTGTATAAGTTAGAAGACTACAGTAGTTTATTAGTTTAGTTTTTATGGTTACATTAATGAATAAGCACACCCCTTGAATTTTGACAGGTGGTTTATACAGAGATTTAGGTTCACATCTTTCCTTTCCTGTGAACATAGCCAAACTTAAGGACAATAATGTCTCTAATAAGTTGGTTTCCTCTTTAAATCATTAATCACAAAATATCCTCTAGCCGCCCAGCACGAAAAAATGAACACTGAAATTTCCGTTGCATTTAAATGGAATAAATTTGAATTTTCAGCAACTGACTATGCCTTTTAATAGGCCTCTGGGTGGCTATAGGTTATGTACAAAATCAGTTAACTATTGACCACAGAAAAGACTGGTTTTTTTCACTGATTCTATATTACTACTAATTTTATAAAATAAATAGTAATGTGATCTACCTTGGACACCACACGCTTCTCAATTTTGTATGACCGGACAATCTTCACTTTCTTGTTGTCATTATCATATTTGTATTCCGTGACTATCTTCAGTCCATTTTCCACAACTTCTGATGGTGGTGGCAGTGCCCCCTGGTCTATCTCCACCTCATCGGCCCATGACGACTGAATCTCATCCCTCATCTAAAATAATATAGCATATTAAAGTCAAAGTCAAAGTGATTTATTCTTCAATTTAGGCATATTACATGCACCTATGAATGTCGATAAACTACCACCGGTTCGGAAAGTAAACCTCTGCCTCGAGAAGAACCGGCGTAAAAAACTCGGCGAGGTGTCATTTTTTCAAAACAGTATACAATATATCATTTTAGTATCAGAGTATTATAAAATTTTAAAATTACATTGCTACAGTAGAAAGCCTATTTATTTTACGACAGATTTCTAGTGCAGGATTTTATCGCTGCCAAATATCCCTATCCATGATGTAGTCGTTTATCTTATAATATGCTTTTGAAATAAGTGTCCGTTTTACGACAGATTTGAATTTAGAGTCAGTAAGTTCGGTAATGTGATTGAAATTATGAAAACTTATGTCCTGAAAAAGATTTACATATCAACAGTAAAACAAAAGATATAGTGTTAAATAAAGCCTCGTTCTTGCAGTTCGATCTATGTGTGTGAGAGTAACCTTCAGTTAAGCACAGGAAAGTAGTATTGCACTAAATGTAAGCTGACATTACAACCAGGTTATAGATTTTAATTGCTTCATCAGTGTGGCTTGTGGCTTGCAATCATAGCAATAATATAAAAACAGCATTATATCTACAGGTAGCCTAAGCACACATCGCTAATACATAAATCATCCAACAAGATTACCGGACAACTTGTTTTACATGTACGACTTATTCAACAGCAGCTAAGGTACAACTTTTAAGTAATCAGGAAAAATGCGTTTTATACACTTACAATTAGTTTGGTAGTTGCTTTGACCTATGTAACAAAAAATCAGGTCTTATTTTTGAGTTTTAGGGTTAGATTCCACACACAACACATCAGCAAAAAGGGAGCATGAAGGCAACGAATGGAAACGATTTTCATAATGATTTGACTGAATGGAATTTGAAATTGACATTTGGATTGAACGAATGAGTGACCCTAATAATGTTGCCATAACGATCTAAACCATTTCAGTCATGTTTTTAATCGCTTGCTTTCAATTAGTTTTGCAATATTGTTGACGTCAATAATTCATAATATTTATATGTATAGACATATTTAGTCTATGTCGTAAGCTTCTTCGAGGAGGATGTTGTGAATTTGTGCTTTAGATGAATTAATAAATCCCAGCATATTTTAAGAGGAGCTTTGCCTTCTATTACGGTAAATATGTTATCTTATTAATAACAACCAATTTGCAGTGCTATTTTTCAAGATCTCAGTGTTTTGTTGCACGTTTGCACAATCGATATACTAATGACATTTGGAATGAACCAAGTTATCAGTAAAGTGTCTTGTTCAGTTTGCAGGTAAGTTTGCGTCTTATAATTAAATTAAAAAGGCTCAAGAATCAGGTTAGGCTTGTACGTAGACGTCTTGTAAAGGGAATAGGCTACATACGACAGCATATCGAGAGGTCACGACAATTTTCGCAGCGCAAATCCATGACGAATGAACTTTACATGTTATTTCTAAAAACCTGTTTTGTAGGAGACATAGATTGCATAGAAATTGTGATGGTAATTTGAGTGTCGCTAGCGACTTTTGGCGTCGAAAGTGTATCGCAGCATTAGGTTTTCTTTGATAGTAGGTAAATATTATTAACATGTGTCACCTATTTAAATGCTAATTTCAGAGTTAATGACACAGATGGCTGACAAATATTTTAGTATTGTTTATCTTGCAGGTTTAGCAACAGAGGGAAAAATGCTCCGTTTCCTCAGCCGGAGAGGTCGCTCATCGAGCCAGAACAGAAACAAACAAGGTCAGAAAACACCTACAAACAAAAACTTAATACAGTGTAAAGTAATACTGCTAGATGATACTGATTTGTCCATTAACTTGTCCAAGAAAGCGAGTGCTATGGATCTTTATGAACAAGTGTTTTATTCACTTGATTTGATTGAAAAAGACTACTTTGGTTTGCAATTCACTGACACAAATAATGTAAAACACTGGCTGGATCCAACCAAAACTATAAAGAAGCAAGTCAAAATTGGTCCTCCCTACACCTTAAGACTTAAGGTAAAGTTCTATTCGTCCGAGCCAAACAATTTAAGAGAGGAACTTACTAGGTATCAGTTCTTTTTACAACTGAAGAAGGATATCCTGGAGAGTAAACTAGAATGCCCTCACATAACGGCTGTCGAACTGGCGGCCCTGGCTCTGCAATCCGAGCTTGGGGACTTTGATGAGACTATGCACACACCTGCCACAGTCTCCGAGTTCAGGTTTGTGCCTAACCAAACTGAGGAGATGGAAATAGAAATATTGGAAGAGTTCAAAAAATGTAAAGGCCTGACTCCAGCACTAGCTGAAGTCAATTATCTCAACAAAGCTAAATGGTTAGAAATGTATGGTGTCGACATGCATATTGTCCTGGGTAAAGATGGGTGCGAGTATCACCTTGGATTAACACCCACGGGAATTCTTGTCTTTGAAGGTCCACAAAAAATTGGTCTGTTTTTCTGGCCTAAAATAAGTAAACTTGATTTCAAGAAGAAGAAACTAACATTAGTTGTGGTCGAGGATGATGACCAAGGTCGAGAACAAGAGCACACTTTCGTGTTCCGTCTTCATAATGAGAAAGCTTGTAAGCACTTATGGAAATGTGCTGTTGAGCACCACACTTTCTTCCGCTTACGAGCACCAGTTAAAGGCCCATCGGCCCGACAGAACTTCTTCAGAATGGGATCACGATTCCAGTACTCTGGCAAAACAGAGTATCAGACGACGCAGCAGAACCGCGCTCGTCGCACTGTCCAGTTTGAGAGGAGGCCTAGTCAAAGGTTCGCCAGAAGGCAAAGTCATGTTCTTAGGGAAAGAGAAAAACAAACCACAAAAACAGAAGCATCAGTATCTAATGAAGGGACAGATGAATTACCCAGCACATCCACTGAACCAACCAGCTTGCTCCCTGACTCTAATATGGATACTCTCTCTAGGAAGAATAGTGCTAAGTCACAGAAGTCTTCTATTATTGATGCAGACTTAAAGATGGCAGAAGTTGGAGAACCATCTACAAAGAATCTCATGGATGAAGAGCCACCGAAGGAAGTCTTCGTATCAAAAGAAGATTCTATAAGCAACAAAGTTTTATTCAAAATGGACAAATCTGTGACAGAGGATAAGAAGAATAATCTCACCCAGTTGGTTATTAATAAACCGACATGCAATTGCTCCCCTGCCTCACCTGTATCAGACTCTAATCCTCTAAATGATCTATTGATGAGTCTCGTTAAAGAAAAGTTGAATAATGATGATTCTAAAAATGAAGCGAAGAGAGACCTATTGGACTCAGCCGGAGACAAAGAATTTAATAACCAAGCAAAATGTTATTTGTCATCTACCAAGGCCTTGCCACCGGGGCAGCTGAAATGCAACAACATTTTGAAGGCTCGTGAGAATGAAGTAAAAATCATAAACGAAACAACAAATATTAACCTGTCAGTGCAGCCATCACCGTCCCCCAAGATATTGAATGAACCACTAGTTCCACAGTCTCCCAACCAGAATAACTCGCAGTATGTTTCGATTGTTGTTGTGGAGCCTCCCCAGTCTCAGGCTAAGGTAGCATCACCTAAACCGGCGCCAAGGAAGGAAGATGTCACTCCGAAGTCTCAGCCAATATCCTCCTTGTCCCCATGGCTCGTATCATCCGAACCTAGCTCCCCATCAGGAATAGGTGAGAAGGAAATTACTATTATTCATCGTAAGTCCGTGATTACTACACAGCTATAGTAACATTTTAAATAATTATATGAAGTGGTAATATATAATTAATTCTGAAATCTGTTGATATCAGTATTAAGTTGACATAGTATTTGTTATTAAGGAAAGTATTACTGTCGTGCCTTAAGAATGTTACGAGTAAATACCTACCTAATTCGGATATACTTATGTGACACATTCCCCTATTATGTATAAATAAATATATACATCAAAATAAGAATAGGAATGTACCAATTTGGTATATTGTAATCATTTCGCTTTCTAAGTTTCGGAGGAAACCTAAAGCGAGACTGAAATTAAATATTGCGTCGGATTAACTAATTCGAATAGCAAGGCCTTATCCGAAATTCAACATAAAAACAAATTAAGACTGACAAAGTTTTTATCAATTATGTCAAAGTAACATTCCGTAGCTACTTAATATTGTGATATAAATGAAATTTTACCGTCCTGTTGATGCATGTACTTATGAATATACATTTTGTATTATTAATAATAACAATAGCATTTAGTACAAGTGACTGTCAGTATTAAAATATATAGCTGTCGATTTTGTATAATCAGGCCTAGTAGCATGATACGTTTTACGTGACGTTTCAGTACATTTAGGCCTTCAAACGTAATCATAAAACCTATCGTGCTAGCCGGGCAGGGGTGCCATAACTTCACGCCTTGCGCTTAAAGTGGCCCAACCATCACAATATGAATAATTTAAATGAATTTAAAATGAATCGTAATACCTATTTAATTTTAAACATACATAGAGCATGATATGTTATTAATAATTGACGAAATAAAATAACTGATTAAATAGGAGTTTATAAATGTAATGAACTTTTTAAGTAATTGAAAGTAAAAATGGTGGTTAAGAACTTTCAGGCCTCTCACAGGCTGGCGCGGCCTGGCCGCGGTGGTCAATAGTAAACTTGTCATTAGCTGTCACCATTGACTGCCACCGCAGGCCGCGCCAGTGTGATTCAGGCCTAAGTCCACCAGCATTGTCATAATTAAAAAAAAAAACGCCCTTCAACATGTGTACGCCTACGCCCACATAGGCAATGCACAGCGTGTATATTGCCTATGTAGCATAATAGTAGGTACATTACTGCAGAGGCTGGAAAAATAGGGATTGCCGGCCAAGTAGATATGGACGGACGAGCGTAGCGAGGCCGGACAGGGATACGAGGCTGGCAATCTCTTTTCACGCCAAGGATGTATAAGTTAGTGCTTTTCTCAAACATGCAATGAAATAAAAAACTATAAGTTTTTTTAACGACTGAACGCGACGATGTTGGGTCACGAATGGATACTGAAACAAAAGAAGGTCGCTTTGCATGCCTACAATTTTGCATGAGATTCCATTACAAATCTCTCGTCTCGCCGCGCCCGAAACGTGATACTTCGAAGCCTATTATAAATAGCACAATGTCAATATTTCATTGCATGTTTGAGAATATGTACTTTACGTATGTGCGTACATATTATGCAAAATTGGCCTAGCCAGCCAGCTCAAAATAGGGCAAATCTCGAAGGGGCAATGACGATCTCTGTCAATTATGTATGAGCATTCATGACTGGAAGTATATACTTAATTTAGCTTCAATATAACTTTTGTTATTTTGTTTTTCTTGAAATACTGCCGTCCTAATAATATCACAGTAATCTAAAAAAAAAATTGGATTCAGTTAATACTTAATAGTATAAAACTAAGACAATAAAATACGCATTATTATATAATATATATAGCTGTGGTCACCAATCTGATGTATTTTGGTTGAGATTCAATTTGTTATTTGCCATATGTAATGTTATGTCCATAATCAGATATACATTATGGACGGCAGAATACGGGTGCTGTGTTTTATTTGTGAAATATATATGTCGATAATTATGTTTATTACAAATTAATATTGCCAATTATGCATTGGTTTTTTAGTATCAAGGTGCTTGGGAACAATTATTGACTAATTTATATAAGTTAAGCAATTTTAAATACCTAATTAAGACTAAAAATAAATCGAATATTTTAAGAATGTAATCTGATACATTTGCCTCTGTAGATATGAAATGTATTATTTTAGTGTTGACTTAATGAATTATTTCAGTACTTATTCTCTATTTTAATAAATTCAATAAATTTTTCTTATTAATTGTTATATAGGTTAATTACATATGTATTCGTTTTACATGCTGGACATAAATATATTATGCTTCTGTCTATTCAAATTGCAGTTTTACTTTGTTACCAACTAAAATTCCATTCCGCTACCACACAAATATAACTCCTACGGATTATTTCACGTGACGTAATATGTGAACGGATAAGGATGGACAAATGAAAGAAGAAATAGGTAGGGTGTTGTTTTTCGAATGGGCGATCGTCACAAATCACAATTTCGGCAGGTTATTTGCGCAGTTTTTGTAGGATTCCAATTTAGGTCGCGTGCCAGATGCGACTGGAGAACGCGAGCGCGTCGTGTCAGATGCGCGTTTCTTGGACGCATCGTCGCATCCTATGCTCTGTGAGCTAATTAGATTCCAAAAAAACTACCCTTTGTGTTGCTATTAAAATGAGGAGGGTTGATACAGGTGAATTTTCATTTTTCTAAATGATAGACGTAGCTGGTTTTCATCATTTAGAAAAATGAAAATTAACCGGTGTCAACCCTCCTCATTTTAATGGCAACACAAAGGGTAGTTTTATTGGAATCTAATTAGCTCACAGAGTATAATTTGGGATGCGCACCAGGTGCGGAGAGGTTAAATAGCTCCCTTTCCATTACCTAAACGTAGTGGTTATATTCTCTTTGCATTACACTATTGTTAATGATGACAAGAGGTTGTCATTTGTGCGCAGTCGGTCAACATAGCAAAAAGTCCACTCTTTTTTAAATCGGTCAACTTCACGATCGGTTAACTTCGCTATCTGTCAACTTCGCTATCAGTCGACTTCGCTTAATACGATCTCCACTTCTGTTGTAAAAGATAGGTAGGTTAGGTTCGTCAGGTATCTTCAGATGTCCGAAGGACAAACCGACCAGAAATAGGAGCCCCACGCAGCTATTTCTGGCTCCTATTTCTGGTCTGTTTGCCCTTCGGGCATCTGAAGATACCTAACGAACCTAACCTACCTAAGTGGAACATTTGCGAAGTGGACCATTTGCGAAGTGGACTGTTTGCGAAGTGGACCATTTACGAAGTGGACTATATGTGAATCCCCTACAGGTCATTTGAGTGGACTTTTTGCTATGTTGACCGATTGCGCACAAATGACTTGATATTTTGCCGACTGACAGCAAAATGCCATAATCGAACTCATAAAGAAAAACTGTTAGCAGCCAATATAAATCTACATGACATTAGGTATACAACCTTAACAACTTTGTTATAAATACAAATTAGGTAAAAATACATTATGGTTGGTGAATGACATTGTCAGTATTGTCACTAATAAGTTTGTAAACGGCAACGTGTATTGAGCACAAACATTTCCGCAAAATGAATAAATCCCGCGACCTATCCGTGTCAACTTCGACTACAGGGCTAGAGAACGTGTTCTCTTATAAGCGCTATTTCATCAATAACTTAGATTCATACCATGGAGAAAATATATTGCAGTGCATGGCTAAGATTTTGGAGCGGAATCAGGAGCAACCGCCTTCGGGCCAGCAGTCACCGGTTATGTTAGCGGAGGACGCGGAACCAGCTCCGCCGCCGCCACCTGAGCAGCCTCATGAAATTATTGGTAAGTCAGTCTTAACGAATCGGCCACCGACTTCAAGCGGCACTGCGCGGCAGCGGCAACGGCGTGCTGCACGGCTATCACAAGACGGCGCGCGAGCTCTCTCGATTTTTCTCGCACTATCCGTCTCTCTCTTATTAGAACACTTAGAAAGAGAGGTATAGTGCGAGAAAAATCGAGAGAGCTCGCGCGCCGTCTTGTGATAGCCGTGCTGGAGCCGTAGCATGGTTGGCCTTGTCACGCGATAGGTGATAGGATAGAGCGTGCGTCACTGGCTGACACCGTTCGATAGAACGAGACGATGCTCTTATGATCACATGTCGCGTGATAAGGCCAACCATGCTACGGCTCCTGGGCTGTTATTCGCTACGCGCTCATGCGACCTCTGTGAACCTTTTTTCTTGCAGTATTTTGTTTGTAGTTGATTGTAGTGAAAAGCATTTTGTTTGAAGTTGAACGAAAAAAAAATGGGGGGGGGGGGGGGGACTGAAAAAATACCCAGCCCCCCCACTTAAAAAAAAGTTTATTTTGGCGATTGAGTCTTGTTGAGAATCGTTTGTAGTTGTTTTCATACTTTGACCATTGCAGTTTCCTTTATATGATGGCCTTTAGAACGGGCTCTCTTCGGCTTAGTAGAAAACTTCGAAGTTATCCGTCTATTTCTATAGAGATGGATAGTGCGAGAGAGTTTACGCGCCGTCTTGTGCTAACCGTGCAGTCTCGCCACAACATTAATTGGGCTCGTGTGGAGAACCCGTTCTAAAGGCCATTATCAAGCAAGCTAAAGACACAGCTATACCTAAGATGGAAAGAAACAGCAAACATTCAATTCATTCTCTTCAAAGGCGTTTGTTGTGACAAATTTACAGATGGCCTACCGCGAAACGATATTCGTTTTCGTTCGTGTATCTCCCTCTTTGTCACTCGAACTAGCAAGTGCGACAGAGACGGAGATACACGAACGAAAACGAATATCGTTTCGCGGTAGGCCCTCAGGTTGTATATAACGCTTAATGGCGCGAATTGTGTTTTCAGCTTCTCCGCTACTGACACGATTGCTGACTAGATTATAGAAAAATAAATGGTCCTGTGTATATTTTCAGCCTATCTCTTCCGCTTATCTCTTATATAAAAAATGGTCATGATTGTGTTCTCGGCTGGTCCACTACTAACACGATTCGTAGCAACCGTGGCTAGATTATTAAAAAAAAAAAGTGTATATTTTCAGCTTGTTTGCTACTGACAAGAATCCTGGCAGGATTATATGAAAAAAAGGTCATGATTCTTGTGTTTTCGGTTTCTCCACGACTCCGGCTAGATTATTAAAAAAATGTTAGTGTATATTTTCTGTTTCTCCGTTACTGGCACGATTCGTGTTTTATAATACTGGCAACAATGTCACCGTAAATAGATTCGTAGCGGTGATTCCCCGTTTTCTTCGACGTAAAGCTCAGGAATCAACCGAGATTGTGTTCTTAGAGATACGGAATAGAGTTCAATATCGTTTAAAGTATAATTTTAGGAATCTCCGCAGATCGGTACCTATAGCCGTGCGGCGGGGGGAGGCGGGGACTTACCCCAGGGAAAGTCCCAGAGAGTTTACCTAAGAAATGCAGTTCGCATGCTTTATGCATTCCTCGATTATCTTCCGTGGCGTACTTACGGTGCTCTTGGTTTGAGTCGCTTAGTGGGAAAACAATTAATTTGGCTAACTTTGTTTTGGATTCGTTTGTTTCGCTTTTGAACTGGGTTTTGGTTTTGTCGTTTGTTTGTCAAAAAAAGATCGTTGTTGGTTATGTTTTCGGATTCTGCTCTCGTTTATGAATTGGTTTATAAATGTGGTTTAGGTGTCTATCCTTGGAAAAAAAAGATTTTGGCTAATGTCCTTTTTCTCTGATTTTGCTATGTTTAACTTATTTTCGCAGGGTCAAGTCATTTAACGTTGTTGTGAAATTTAAAAAAGAATCTGCTCGAATGACTAGAATAATGCTTTTTAACAAAAGTTGAAATACTATTAATACTTTTGTTTTTTGCATTGAATCAAATGGAATTGTGTCGAATCGAAAGTAAATTCATCGTCGAATCGTATTGGTACCGAACTAGCAGATAATCTAGTCGTAGTAGGTATAGGTACGTATATACGTAATATATACGAACATTTTATTAATGTGAATCGGTGTTTCGCTTAGGAAAATTATAATTTTGGCATATCTACTTATAAATATGCGTTTTGTTAAAACGATTTAATTTTGACAGCGAATCATTGAGAATTGAAATAAATTATATTAAATAGATAAATAAATAAAAAACCTTTAATTTCTCGCAAGTACATGCATACCAAAATCAATTGTAATGGAAATATAGTTTTGGATCTAATTTAGGTGAGAATAAATTATAATAATCATTAAATAATTTATTGTTGAAGTTCATATAGTACCTACTGAAATCATGCCTCGTACGCCGACGTATCAGCCAGATGTAATTTACGAAGCTCTGAAATCTTTCAAATTTGTCGATGAAAAAGGAGAATTGTTGCCATGGAGTGATAATACTGCGTTGGAGGGTAAAATGTCAAAAGACTACATATATCTCTATCTATCAAAAAATAGAAACGGCGTTTTTAACCGTATTAACAATATAACTAGCAATCCACCGGATACTCCGATAAATGACGAGTACAATGTCTCTGAGGTGTTTGTTCGCAGTCGGTCAACATAGCAAAAAGTTCACTCTTTTTCAATCGGTCAACTTCGCGATCGGTCAACTTCGCTATCAGTCGACTTCGCTTAATACGATCTCCACTTCTGTTGTAAAAGCAGAATGGCGCAGCGGGGTTCCGTCGACACTGCCGGATGACGAAACAAATGCATGGTCTCCTGGTGTATTCTGTATGTCTGTGTCCCATTTCTGGTCTGTTTGCCGTTCGGGCATCTGAAGATACTTAACGAACCTAACCTATCTAAGTGGACCATTTGCGAAGTGGAATATTAGCAAAGTGGACTATATGCGAATCCCCCTACACGTCATTTGAGAGGACTTTTTGCTATGTTGACCGACTGCGAACAAATGTTGAATCTCGTTCATAATCGTTTGTAGTTGAATTGAATCTTGTTCAGAATCACTTGTGGTTAGATGTGGAAACACGGAAAAAAAATGGCGGGGTCCCGAAAAAAACATCATTTCCCACTTCAAAAAAACTTTATTTTGGCGATTGACCCATCACAAGAACTATTCAAGCAAACCGGTATTCTTACCTTACCGTGTTTATACATTTTTGAAGTTGTAAAATATGTAAGGCGTAATTTAAAACAGTTTCCGACTCGTAGTACCTAACACACGAGGTGTGAATTGCAAAAGGTCCGGTGAACTTTATCCACCAAGGTCGCGACTTGCAAAATCTGGAAAGTGTATGCACACGGTCCTACCTAAAGTATATAACAAGATCCCGATGGAGATAAAAAAAGCTCTAGCGATAGATTATTCAACAAAAAACTTAAAATGAAATTGGCATTAAATGCCAATTTACCTGTAGTAAATTGGATCAATACCAAAACGTAACTGGTACGCTGAATCACCCTCACAAATTTCAAACGTAAACTTAATACTAAAATACATGAGTTAAGTATACCTATAAGCAATGGACATGTAAAATTTTATGTTTGATTAATAAATATTTGAATTGAATTAAATTGAATTGAATTATGTTCAGAATCGTTGTTGTTGTACTTGATTGTAGTGAAAAGCATTTCGTTTGTAGTTACATGGTAAAAAAATGGCGGGGTCCCGTAAAATGACCTCGGCCCCCCACTTTTAAAAATTCGTTTGGCAATTGTATCTTGTTCAGAATCGTTTGTAGTCGAATTGAATCTTGTTCAGAATCACTTGTGGTTGATTGTAGTGGAAAGCATTTCGTTGTAGTTACACGGAAAAGAAATGGCGGGGTCCCAAAAAATCCTCAGCCACCCACTTTAAAAAAACTTTATTTTAGCGATTGAATCTTGTTCAGAATCGTTTGTACTTAGTTGATTGTAGTGAAAAACATTTCGTTTGTAGTTAGGTACATGGTAAAAAAATGGCAGGGTCCCGAAAAATTACCTCGGCCTCCCACTTTTAAAAATTACTTTGGCAATTGAAGGTGCTCTTCCCACTTGCCCGTAACTCTTCTGATTATTGCAAAATAATGATTGGTGGAATAAATGATAGCCGATACAAATTTATAAGTTAGCCCCTCGTAATACAATTTGTCCGGGATTTCCTCTAAGGCAAACTGCTTTCGGCAATCAGGATATCCGCTTCGGGTACACAATGCCTCGTTTCCGGCATCCTCTATGTCCAAAACGAGATGACGTCCTGCGGACATCGTTTTTACAATGTCCTCACTTTTGCATCGAAAGCACGTGGTACTGCTGCGTAATGTGGCGGTCGCTTTCACTGCTCCTTGCAAACCGGCCATTCCACTCTGATTAATGTGTATGGGATTTATATATAGAGCAAGGGAACACACTTGATTACCTCAAAGCCACAGTTTAAGGCATTTTGTGACTTTCTCGAGGGACGGTACGCCGTTTAGAATATAGTTTTGTAGCAAATGTGCAATATTAATTGTGCAATCGACTGTATAATTTTTTATTGACTGAGTAGCAATGAGGATTGAACGTCGCAATTCATATAATTTGGCTGTCACGCCCGTTTTTAACAGCGTCTGCAGATTAGAAATTGACCGACAGAGGGGTTAAGTTTGGCCGAAAGATATTCGGCGTACGAATGATAATCGTGACACGCAGCGCGAATGCACTGCATGGTTGCATCGAATGCACAAGTGTTACAGATGTTGATTACCTTATTGGCAAACTTCATAGGTTTTAAAATGTTGGCTTTTATTTTCTTCTTTAGTCTTGTCATTGATTTCTACTGTTTTATTCAGGCCTCTCCAGTTTTCCTGTTCATTTAAGCAGAGCGCTTTGCCCTCCGCAGAGCTGTTTTTTGACCGGTTTGAGTCGAAAACCATACATGTCCGTCAACTCTTCAGTGACACAAGTGTTGTCGAAAGAAGAAATATTATTTTCTTCCTTTTCAGGTGCGTTAAGAGGTTGCTGGTGCCCTCCAGGGATCTAAGATGGGTGACTAAAAATTTACCAACCCTTAAACATTTGCCTTTATTGAAAACAAGAGTTTTTAACTCTCAAAAATACTCTTCGCTCCTGGCCGAAGTGGCAACGGCAACCAAGTCCTGCACAGTGCATTTTGGCCCTCGTGTTAGTACAGCCGTCCACAAAACAAAATGTTTAGATAATTTTAACAAGCGAGATCCGAAATCGGGCCGTGGTAGGGATTTAATCTTCCCTGTCTGAGATTTTCAGCTCGGAGGCTGTCAGTGTCGATCTTTTTAATAATTGAATCAATTACACCGTTCGACCGCAGACTAGGCTCGCTGTTGAATAATTGCGGCAAATATGTTTCTTTAGCATTATTCGAGCAGTCGCCAGTGTCTTGGCAAAAATTGACATGCTTCAATCGATTGATAAGTCTGGTACTGGCAGCAAAACATTGGCTTTTTTATCATCGACATCCTCGTGCGTGGCGCGAGCCACGGTCATGATGTCCGGATACGTTTTAATGACGTCTTCTACATCAGTGAGCGTACTCAAAAGACCAACACACCGTACGAAAAAATCTTTTTTAGGGATTCATTTTGGAGACACTTTCAACGCGTGACAAATTTTATTAAATGTGCAATGCTTATACGAATAATGCACTGCGGATATTTCACGATCATCGTGGGTGAGCCCTCTTCGACTAGGATACATTCTTCGATGTATGTTTCGAGGTCCTTATTATTGAAAGCTAGAGAAACCGCATTCAGCAATGCCAACGAGTAGTCCGTCACAACTTGTCTGGGAAACGTACCACCAGAACGTAGCCATGCACTCTTGCATCCAATACGTCAAAGTATTCGTGTCGTGTTTCTCGGAAATTATTTGAAACAACGGCAGAATTCTTTTACGATATCCACAGACAGCCTGATATAGGAAAACGACTATTTTCGAATCTTCTAGATTCTGAATTTGCTTTACCAGATTGCCTGTTTGTAGTTGATTGTAGTGAAAAGAATTTCGTTTGTAGTTACATGGTAAAAAAATGGCAGGGTCCTAAAAATTACCTCGGCCTCCCACTTTTAAAAATTACTTTGGCAATTGAATGTGCTCTTCCCACTTGCCCGTAACTCTTCAAATTATTGCAAAATAATGATTCGTGGAATAAATGATAGCCGATACAAATTTATAAGTTAGCCCCTCGTAAAACAATTTGTCCGGGATTTCCTCTAAGGCAAACTGCTTTCGGCAATCAGGATATCCGCTTCGGGTACACAATGCCTCGTTTCCGGCATCCTCTATGTCCAAAACGAGATGACGTCCTGCGGACATCGTTTTTACAATGTCCTCACTTTTGCATCGAAAGCACGTGGTACTGCTGCGTAATGTGGCGGTCGCTTTCACTGCTCCTTGCAAACCGGCCATTCCACTCTGATTAATGTGTATGGGGTTTATATAGAGCAAGGGAACACACTTGATTACCTCAAAGCCACAGTTCAGGCATTTTGGGACCTTCTTGAGGGACCGTACGCCGTTTAAAATATAGTTTTGTAGCAAATGTGCAATCGACTGTATAATTTTTTATTGACTGAGTAGCAATGAGGATTGAACGTCGCAATTCATATAATTTGGCTGTCACGCCCGTTTTTAACAGCGTCTGCAGATTAGAAATTGACCGACAGAGGGGTTAAGTTTGGCCGAAAGATATTCGGCGTACGAATGATAATCGTGACACGCAGCGCGAATGCACTGCATGGTTGCATCGAATGCACAAGTGTTACAGATGTTGATTACCTTATTGGCAAACTTCATAGG
This sequence comes from Epinotia nisella, assembly GCA_932294315.1. Classification (NCBI taxonomy): domain Eukaryota; kingdom Metazoa; phylum Arthropoda; class Insecta; order Lepidoptera; family Tortricidae; genus Epinotia; species Epinotia nisella. Next base: position 18,467,853 of record OW028681.1, read on the forward strand.
TTTTAAAATGTTGGCACTAGCGAGCAATGGCAAATTTGTTGTAAATTTCGGGCGTTTATGCATGATTTCAATGTCAGGACATGCTGTCAGATATATTCCTCTTTTATTTTCTTCTTTAGTCTTGTCATTGATTTCTACTGTTTTATTCAGGCCTCTCCAGTTTTCCTGTTCATTTAAACAGAGCGCTTTGCCCTCCGCAGAGCTGTTTTTTGACTGGTTTGAGTCGAAAACCATACATGTCCGTCAACTCCTCAGTGACACAAGTGTTGTCGAAAGAAGAAATATTATTTTCTTCCTTTTCAGGTGCGTTAAGAGGTTGCTGGTACCCTGCAGGGATCTAAGATGGGTGACTAAAAATTTACCAACCCTTAAACTTTTGCCTTTATTGAAAACAAGAGTTTTTAAGTCTCTAAAATACTCTTCGCTCCTGGCCGAAGTGGCAACGGCAACCAAGTCCTGCACAGTGCATTTTGGACCTCGTGTTAGTACAGCCGTCCACAAAACAAAATGTTTAGATAATTTTAACAAGCGAGATCCGAAATTGGGGCTGTGGTAGGGATTTAATCTTCCCTGTCTGAGATTCTCAGCTCGGAGGCTGTCAGTGTCGATCTTTTTAATAATTGAATCAATTACACCGTTCGACCACAGACTAGGCTCGCTGTTGAATAATTGCGGCAAATATGTTTCTTTAGCATTATTCGAGCAGTCGCCAGTGTCTTGGCAAAAATTGACATGCTTCAATCGATTGATAAGTCTGGTACTGGCAGCAAAACATTGGCTTTTTTTACCATCGACATCCTCGTGCGTGGCGCGAGCCACGGTCATGATGTCCGTATACGTTTTAATGACGTCTTCTACATCAGTGAGCGTACTCAAAAGACCAACACACCGTACGAAAAAATCTTTTTTAGGGATTCGTTTTGGAGACACTTCCAACGCGTGACTAATTTTATTAAATGTACAATGCCTATACGAATAATGCACTGCGGATATTTTACGATCATCGTGGGTGAGCCCTCTTCGACTAGGATACATTCTTCGATGTATGTTTCGAGGTCCTTATTATTGAAAGCTAGAGAATCCGCATTCAGCAATGCCAACAAGTAGTCCGTCACAACTTGTCTGGGATACGTACCACCAGAACGTAGCCACTCTCGCATCCAATACGTCAAAGTATTCGTGTCGTGTTTCTCGGAAATCATTTGAAACAACGGCAGAATTCTTTTACGATATCCACAGACAGCCTGAAGGAAAACGACTCTTTTCGAATCTTCTGGATTCTGAATTTGCTTTACCAGATTGCCTGTTGCGTCGATACTGACGCTGCCCACATCGTCTCCTTTCAAAAACTTTTTCCACAAAAACAACTGAGTTTTCGTCCAGTACACACATAAAATTTATCAAGTCCGATTTCGTGTATGGACCCACTGAACTCCTGTCCATACTTTAAGTTCCAGAGAGATGCAAGAGCTGAACGAACTTTAAATAGCCCTAATTCTTTGTCACGTACCTACTTCTTGTTTAGCTTTACGGGCTACTTCTTCGGTAGGAAGACTGGCGGGGACAACATCGCCGAAATTCATTAGTTTGCGAGCCTCCTCGCGGCGCCAAGCATATGTGAATTTGCCCTGTAGTTCTTTTCCAATGCGCAAACGATTTCCACCTCGAACCTGACGCTTTTTATTGTGCGCTATCCCGTGCGAATCAAAAGTTAAGACATGTACTGTTAATTGATCGTCATCGGCTGGGGCGCTGGGACAATAAATGTGAATTTTTGGCCCGCATTCCGAACAACTTCCTTCGTTGGATAAATATATCTCGCCAGGATTTAGATTCATTTTGGCGTGTTTGAACGAAAAAAGGCAAGGCAGTTTCATATGACTCCATATTATGTCATACATAAATTACATCTGCCCACCCTTCAGCGAGTACATTATAGGAGCGATCCGTATAATGTACGATTTGACACTTGAGACAGTCCCATTCGGCCTTGGCCTCACCCCGCGCGTCACACCTAACGAAACTAGACCTCTACCTGCGCTTAGTTACTACGAATCGCGGCGTCAAGATATATTTGTGGGTTAGCGTTTGAGGTGAGCTTAAAACAAGTTACAGATAGGTTGATCTCTTCCGAGTCAGTACGAAGTCGTGGCCGAAGCTTTATGGTGGTTTTAGGTACCTACCGTCAAATAAGCTACCTATGTCTTTTTTAAACCACGACGGACGCAACAGGCGTACGTTCTGCCTGATGGTAAAAAACATATATACTTAGAACGCTTTCAACGTCGAGTAATCGAACGATGAAGGCATTAAAACCAGACAAGAGCCTTTTATTAGAGTCATGTCTTTTTTATGACATGGGAGGCAAACAAACCTACGGCTCGTCAGATAGCGGACACTTCAGAGGAGACAGATGCGCGTTGATTTGACAATTCGCTGTGTCGACGGTACTATTACTTATTCTGTGCTAACGCAATCATGCTAGCTTGGCAGGTCGAACACAATTACATACCTAGTTAGGTACTTGTTTACCTCTGCGGGGCTTCACGATAATATCGCAGTGGTCTTCTGTAAAGGTCCTCTACTCCACACAATGGGCCATCATGGTGCAGGACGGGGATGGTGTTATCCGTTGGAGTGTGATAGAAGTACGTCTTTCTCCCTCTAATGCGTAGTTACGTCCTGCATGGTGGGCCATGATGGCCGTATGTGAAGAGGAGCCTAAAAGGTTATGTTCTATTTAGCTAGCCTTCAATAGGGCAGAATAATCACGCAGCCGTGATTCAAGTCTTGTAGGACCAATGTACCTAATCGTAAGTACCATTACCATTAGATACTACTTCATAATCATTTCCATTCTCTTTCGAGGTACCGTTTCTGATCCGAAGATAAAGTCCATAGACAACGTGGCTAGAATCATTCCGAAACCCCAGGTGTTGCCCGAAATGCTGACTTGTGGAACTGTGATTCTGGACATCAGCTATGACCGGGAAGAACTGAGACTCGCCATGGATTATTTAAAGCGTAAGACTACTAAAAATGTTCAATTTAACTAAACTTTATCCACATGTATGTAGGTCTTTAATATAAGAGATAGGTAAACTTTGTAACTTTATATAGGCAGAGAATTGGCAGTAGGTATCTACTCGCAACGCTGGCTCAGTGCCGGATCTTCATACACATTTGAACTTCTCCGCAGGTATTATGTTTCCTCACAATGTTTTCCTTCACGGAAAAGCTAAATGGTGAATATCAAATGATATTTACCTACAACCTAATTATTAAGTTCCGAAAAACCCGTACTAAAAATATTTATTTGTTAAACATAAGTATTATGTAGGTAGCATTGATAGACACTCACGCACTTTTTCCTATTGGTGGATTTTTTCCTCACACACCGCTCGCACAGCTATAGCAGATACCTATCCTAATAAGACTGCATACAAATAGGTGGCATCCCATATTTCCTAATTTCCTACGGACCATGTATGGTTTGCAGTGCTAAAAGACCTATTGGACAAGCAAACCGGCTCCGCCTCCGCCCCTGCGTCGGAGCCCGATGATGACGCCGGCGCGGGCGACTTTAAGAAACGATACCTGATCCTCATCTCAACCGTGATGACTTGGGCTGCCACTAAACCACTGGATCCGGTAATCATCATTCATCATTTCTAGCCCGTAATGCCGCACTGCTGGGCAAAGGCTCCCTCTTTCTTCCACGCATCTATATCGACAGGTAAAGTCCTCCCAAAAATCTCGAGCTCATCCCGCTATCTCCGTTTGGATATCCGTCCTAATAAGTCTAGGAGCTGAGCGTCTCCAAGGGTACCTACATCACTGGCGTGGCGTATTCTGAATACCTTTCATTCTAACTGTAGCAAGTTGGTGTGACAAATTGCATCGTCTGTAGTGTAGTGTGCTTTAGGCACCTTTATTACCTAATACCTTCATACAATTACCTATTGTACATGATTAGGTTCGACGGCAAGCTACGCACACCAACAAATGTGCAGCCAGGAGGACAATTAACTATCGCAAGTGAAAAGTCTTGACTGTATCGTTAAGTAAGTGATGTGTATGTTTCGGTTCCGCCATGTGATACTGGCCTCTAACGTCTTGCTAGACTAGATCACGTGTTTCCGAAAGCCTTCTGTCATCGATTTTCTGTTACTTCCACCTAGGAGAATGCAGAAATGCCATTCATCGAATCAGATTTTCGCAAACGGAAACCGCACCTAAACTACAAAATGCACTACGACGCCGAAAACGAAGTCATAGGCATCGCAAGAAAACATCGAACACTAATCGGGTAAGTAAGTTCAAAGTTGTTAAGGCTCCTCTATCTAACCAAACATCATAGCCGCGGGAGGAGATGAAAGTACGTCTTTCTTCCTGTATCGCATAGTTGCGTCCTGCATTATTTACAAGTCTACCAACGTTGCTTGAAAATCGTTTGACTTTTAGACCTAGCAATGGCCACAATAACTTGCTAATAGTTGGAAATGAGACGGCAATACCTACATACCTTTCGTTCGTGGCTTTCGTTCTATCATCCAACCGCGATGAGTTGGTGAATGGTCACTATAGTGAAAATGCCCTTACATCCAATATTTGACAGCTGTCATCCCAGTACAATTTATGTCATCATTGATAATAAACCAGTGGCTCTGTGAGCTGTAGAACTTCCTGTCTTTTCTCGGACAAAAAATGTATATTAAAAAAGTAACATTAAAAAACATTAAAACTTGACAAATTCTGAAATAGGTTTACATAAAGGCTTTCCAGTAAAATCATAATACATACCTACAGAATCTTCAAGATTTGGTATGCCATTGACAGATTGCCTGGATCCTTAACCAGGCAAAGCCTGTCCCTTAGGAAAACAGATTACAGCCAGGTTACCAAAGTTTACCAAATTTGACGCGAATTATCCAGATTATGTTATAGAAGTATTAAATTACAACCAACTAGCAAATTAAAATATTACTTAGTGTCTATACAAATTAGGATGGAAGTAAGTGCTCATTGTAATTAAACCTACCTAGTAACCTACTCGCAAAATTTCACGAGGATCGGTTGAGAAATACGACCTGTAGAGGAGAACAGACAGACATCTGGACTGGACAGATATTGGACACCGGACATACGAACGATTTTCGGCCCAAGCTGAAGCATAGAACTTCGTTCACTTCGCTCCCTCGTTCGATAAGTATAGCAAGTTGTGACTAATTGCTAGGTGTGTAATGACCTTTAGATAAGACTTAATGCGTTGTTTTTTTTTGCGTTTTTCTTCAAAAAACAGTGAAGATTCCGGATTGCCTTTATAGGTAGGTACAGTTAAGGGAAATGTATTCACGTACCACCGTAGAACCAATTGACAGGCCACCGTCACTCAAACTCGAGTGGTATGTCTTCTTATTGCGATATGGTTCTACGGTGGTACGTGAATACATTTCCCTTACTGTACAGATGTAGTGCATAATTGTTTTCCATCGTATTTTCTCGAAAAGATCGTATTTATCATGCTACCTACTTCAGTCGACCTCAGTACTTTTTGTACCGAAACTGATAGAAATAGCAAGACACGTTCGTACCTTTCCGTGAAAATACCATGGAAAATACCTAATTATGCACTACATCTGTATTTAGAAGCAGTAATGTTGAGGTTTATTTAATTTAGCTCAACGAAACATCCGTCGAAACCAATCCAATCAAAAGTTTTTAGGTCAATCGAGAATTAACACCAACGTGCAACTCACTTCACTAAATTGATCATTACCTTATGTATATGCGGGAAAAATATTCTAAATCAGTTAACTCCTGTCACAACTTAAGTAGACAAGTGATTAACAAATCGATGAGGCAATACCTGGACAAAAAAGCCTCAAGCGCCTCTCGTCTACATAGGCGTGTGCCTTTTGACTGTAACGTGGTAAAGTCGCCTATTGTTCTCTTGTGCGACAACGGCCGTGACTCACTTACCTCTTATCTAACAAATATGCATTACGTGGGGTAAACTATGGTTTAACTGCTGAGTTCAAACATAAACAGTATGAGTCTAAATAGTTATTTACGATACAAGTGCAGAATATAGGAAATTCCCCTGTGGCCACGTGGTCCGACTGCTTTGTCCGACTGGTCGGACGACGTGGATTTTTTTTTCCAGTTGTTTCGACTATCGAACTACATGAAATCGCAATTCCGCTTCGTCCGATTGGTCGGTCTACCAGGTCTTTTGTATTCCTGTTAGACCGATTAATCGGAGTGCATGGACTCGCATTTCCGCTTTGTCCGAGTGATCGGTCTACCTAGTCTTTTGTATTTCTGTTAGATCGATTAATCGGACTAGAAACTCTCACCATATTGTCAAAATAATTACGACAATTAAGGACATAATTATTTTTATTGAATAAAACATAACAAACTTTTAAAATAAATTTTCCCTTTCAGTACTAAACAATTAAAGTCAACTCAACATTTAAAGAGCGGCAATGAAGTCATCACTCATCACTTTCCAACCATTGACGCTCCATATAACGTACAATTCAAAGTTCATACTCGTACTAGCCTACCATACTTTGCAGGGTCAGATCTATCATGTCGAATACACTTTTCATGATATTTATGATGTCATTAAATTTATGTGTTCATTATTAAAATTTTGCATGTTGTCTTCTGCTTCAGAAACTTCATCCCAATATGGAAAGGCTCGCTCTTTAAATGTTGAAAGGGAAAATTTATTTTAAAAGTTTGTTATGTTTTATTCAATAAAAATAAATATGTCCTTAATTGTTGTAATTATTTTGACAATATGGTGAGAGTTTCTAGTCCGATTAATCGATCTAACAGAAATACAAAAGACCAGGTAGACCGATCACTCGGACGAAGCGGAAATGCGAGTCCATGCACTCCGATTAATCGGTCTAACAGGAATACAAAAGACCTGGTAGACCGACCAATCGGACGAAGCGGAATTGCGATTTCATGTAGTTCGATAGTCGAAACAACTGGAAAAAAAAATCCACGTCGTCCGACCAGTCGGACAAAGCAGTCGGACCACGTGGCCACCGGGGAAATTCGCAAGGAGTGGTGATAAATTAAAACACGACCGAAGGGAGTGTTTTAAATCGACACGAGTTGGGAATAACCTATTCGCACGTGTATCGTACAACGTTTTACAGTACATATGGCTCTTTAAAGTTTCAACATATGCACGGAAAGTGCTCATTTCCGCACTAGTGCGGGAGAGTAACACCATGTGTAGTTGTGTACTGTAAATTTATTTTAAAGACATAGGTATGGTATCGGTTTTACCGTAGGTACCACCTGCCCTAACCTACTAGTTATTCTGTTGGTATTCATATTTATATAATTTATTGCATAACATGTGTTTACATTGGTGTCAGAATACAATTTGTTTCAACATGTACTCTTTTGGGCGTAGCAACCTACTACAACTATGTAACTATAATTACTATACCTAGATATTTTTCTAGCACGAACGACTTATTGTAAGTGATTGACAAAATAAAAACATCGACAGTCCTGTTATCGATAAGTACAACTTCAACGTCATAGATGTAAATAAATACAGATTACAGCAACCTTTTTGGCCACTGTACCTGTCGCTATATGCGACCTCACAGTACCATCAGTCTGCCATATGATTAAATAAATAAATAAATACAAATAAATATAAAAAAATAGATAATAATAACAAAACTATCAATTTATTAATATTTTACATACTTCAGAAAACAATTTGCAATACTTTCGTAACTTTCTTTCTTCGTGTCACTGAATTAATTATCACCTACTTTACTTTATAACACACACACACACCGAAATTGTCTTTAAAATCGTCGCAGAATGTCACAACATGTAGTTTTTCCCAAACCCATTTTTGGTCCCAAAAAAAAATCTGTGTCTCTGTATATGGTTACAGTGTAGGTGCACGCGGCGTCTAGGTAGGTAGCCAATATATGTCTGTGGTTGTATGTCCGTATTGTCGTTGAAGTAGTATGTACTTATCGATAACAGGATTGTCGATATTTTTATTGTGGCAAGCACTAAACAAATGTTGTTCCTGCTAGAAAAATATCTAGGTATAATAATTACATTATAGATATGATGTGAGCATGTTAAACGTTTAAAATGAATTAGATTCATTATTATTCTTAAGCGCATTTTGAGTTCAATCCATTATTCTTATACATTTCAATTCATTTGTTACGAGGATGGATCTTAATTTCCGTACATAAAACTATGAAATACGGCAATTTGAGTGTGGCGATCCATTTCCGAAAATCGATTTTTTTCTGCAAGCAATCTTTCCATTCGCAAATTTTCCAATTTTTAATTTTCTGCTCGGTATTTTCCCCAGATGTTGTTTTTTTTGAGTAGATATTTTACCTTTCGCTAAACTACCCAATCTAATATTTTCCTGATGGTTTTTTTCCCTGATATTGAATATTTCGGAAGCTATTTTTCATGTCTCATATTTAACTAATCTTAAGTTTTCTCTGTAGCGTTACTTTCCATTCATTATTTGCAGATAAATAAGTAAATAAATGTCTCTTATTTGCACGAAATTGTCGTGGGTCGTGTACACTTATTTTACCTTGTAGGACGGAGCCACCATATTTAATCGAAAGGAAAGCGAATGTCTCCGTTTCAGGTTTTCGGATTTCCGGCTGTTCTCCTGTACAATCAGCATCATAAACATGTATACACTTGTGGTGGTTTTAGGACCTTATCTCTAAGCGGACCTTATGGTCCTAAAACCACCACAAGTGTATACATGTTTATGATGCTGACTAGGACCTTTTTACCCGACTGCCGAACCTGTTTCTCTAAAATTGTTAATGAGAAAGCAAACAAAAAAGATAGCATAGAAATCAGATTGGTAAAATTACTTGCATAAATTACGCAACTAGAAATAAATGATATTGGAAATATTACTATTTGCAAAAACGATATTCAGAAATTCACCCTCTGGGGGAAAAAACGAACAGAAAATTGAAAAGTGGGTAATTTTGCAAATAGAAATTTACCTCGCGGTAAAAATGCCGAACAGAAAATTAAAAATCGGAAAATTTGCGAATGGAAAGATTGCTTGCAGAAAAATTCGATTTTCGGAAATGGATCGCCACACTAAAAAAAACGAACTCTGATTTTTAGACAGATTTGACCGGGTTCGATTCCCGGGCCGTACCTACACGACAATTAAGGGATGCTTTTAATGTTCCTCCTTTGTTATCAACATATCATGTTTTAACTTAAAACATGATATGTTGATAACAAAGGAGGAACATTAAAACCACCCTCTTTTTGTGTCGAGGGTTAAAACTTTTAACCCTCGACACAAAAAGAGGGGTGTTATAATTTTGACGTGTCTGTGTCTGTCTGTGGCATCGTAGCTCCTAAACGAATGGACCGATTATGATGCGGGTTTTTCGTCCGAAAACTGCCAGCATAACTTGACTCTCGACTCTACTCGCGCGCGAGATAAACTGTCCGTCACTTTTTGATTAATGCTGTCAAAAAGTGACAGATAGTATATCACGCGCGCGGGTAGAGTAGAGAGTCAAGTTATGCTAGCAGGGCTGACGTGATCGAGATAGTTCTAAGTTCTACGTTCAAACATTTCTAGAAACACATTTTTTTAATACCACGTCCTTGACAAACAAACATACGGTTACTATAGCCTACGGATGCTTGCAACTTAAAACAATGTTCACATGTTCGATAAAAGTAGGTACCATTACCGATATTTAATTTAGTCTATTAAAAAATTACAAATGATAAAATTTTAATCATGCTGAGCCCGCTGCAGGCCAAGGTTGCAATTTTATCACTTATCGCCAGCGAACGAAAAAAAACCATAGAAGCCAAACTGGCTCTGAAAAGTGGCTCCATAAAAAGGATGCACATTGCCATTATGCGGACGTATGCGGACGTGGGGGGCGGGGTGTCAAAAGGATGCCAACCTGCCGTTTAGTTCGTGCGTATACCGGGTTTTGGGCACATGTTTGGGTAGATATTTGTAAGAAGATTGCCTTCTATGGTTTTTTCGTTCGCTGCGGATAACCCATCCGTCACTCTCGCATATGATACTCGTCAGAACGAACCATGTTAGTTCCCTAGATAGCCCCGCCCTAAAGCCGAACTGAGCATCGTGAATATTAAGGTGCTCTTCCAGAAGTGAGTCCAGCATACTGTCGAGTATCTTTGCAGCAGTCGTCGCAAGTGAGATGGGCCGGTAATTGGCCTTGTCCGAGAGGTCACCTGCCCTGTTCTTTACAATGGGAACCACAATTGTCTTCATTAACGCAGGGGACTCGCACGGGCGTTGTCGACCTTACATGCGCATTACTCAATATGCTCCTAAATGCTAATGCTCGTACAATAATGACGTCACAGCGCTATAGTGGTGTGCGCGGGACTGCCGTACGGCGGGCGCGAAGACGTGCTCTACTACTGGTTCCAGAAGGCGTGGGAGTGCGAGCCGCTGATGCCTGTGCTCGGCCGCGGCGCAAATGCAGTGCCGCTTATCAACGTGCTTGATTTAGCACAGTAAGTACCTTTTTTACTTCTATTAGTACTTTTTAACCGACTTCAAAAAAAGTGGACGTTCTCAATTCGGTTTTTTATGTTTGTTAACCTCAGAACGGACATTTATGAACCTATTCGTACAATTCTTTTTTTATTTGAAAGTATATGCTTTCAGGTTGGTCGCATTGTTATCAAAACTTCAGTTAGATGATGGGAACCATGAGGACTTGAGGGAACTCCTCAAATATAGAAGGCACGCATGTAGTAATTTCGGTATTTTCTACTATTGTAACTAGTGTATTTACACCCGAAATCACAAATTTGGTGATGAAGACCACAGATGACTTATGGAACTCATACTTAAAACTGTAAAAGTACGTTACTGATTCTGATATGATTCCGTTGAAATAGCAACTAATGAAGTCCTAAATGTCAAGTGTGCCAAATCGCCAGAACTCCTCAAATATTAACGGCCCACATACAGTGATATGGTTTTCGTCTGTAATAATCAACGTATTTAGTCTCGGAAAGCAGTCCATGTGGTAAAGTGGAAAGGAAATGTGGAAATGTTAATCTGGCTTGGCGGAGTATTAAATTGAAGTCGGTTAAAACTTTGTTTTTAAAGTAAATAATTTTTTCACGATTTTTTGCCGAGGATGTGTTTTGTTGAGAGGGACCCGCGATCGTCTCTTGCTATTGAACACAACGAATCATCATCAACAAGAAGGCAACAGGCTTGTACGTGATTCTTTTGGAATCACAAGAATCGGCGGCAAGCGGACCGGGATCACAATGCGTGCTCGTTGCTGCCCCTCTATTAAATATAGTGAAATCGATTTATTTAAATAAATTCTCAGTCTATAATCTTAATTCTCAGAGAAATATCCGACGGTTTTACGGCTCTAGATTAAGTATTATGAGACATTTGTCATTTCAGAATTGTCTACAACTTGGTAACGGATTTCCCAAAGAAATTATATATTTTGGCAGTTGAACAAACTGTGACGAAGCAAAGAGAGGTTACTTTTTCATCCTAATACTTACTTAGTTATTCAACGAAATAGTCTCGTCTCCCTGAGAAAGAGTAATTTAATGTAGTAAGTTAAGTACTAATAGGTACCTATACTTACTATCATCCACAAAATGTTGGAACAACATCCCTCTGCCTATTCGTAATTGTACAACTGTAAGTACTTTTAAGCTATGCTTTAAAAATATTTATTTACCCTACAACTCTCCCAGCCCGTGTCGTTAAGTACCTACTCCATTTTTTTTTAATTAGTGGAATGTAGGTAGCTGTAGCGTCACGTTAGTCTCTCAAATCGTCATAATTTATCCTGTATTATCCAATATCTTGTACATAGTACGAGAATTTAATATGCATGCAGTTTGCCACGTACAAAGCACTTAACCCTTAAATCTTTTCATATGAGTTACTAGTTATTATTTTATCAATAAATATTATGTAGTAGGTACCACGTCTGCTACTTTTTGCTGTTCGGAATCTATCTTACAGCCCAGCCCTGCAGCAGCATTTATGCTGAGTGGTCTCCACTTGCGGCCACTATAACAGCACCAACAGTCCTCTTTTTATCTGTTTTTTTTTAGTTTAAGTCGGTAATAGTTAAGTTTCTTTTATATATTACTAGCTGCCCGCCCCGGCTTCGCTCGGGTGGTGCAAGGTGTAATTATTATTTAATTTACTTAGAGACCTACTATGTCTTAGAGCCAGTTTTGTTTATTTAGGTAATAGGTACCTTAATACTTTTTATGCAATAAGTTTTTTCTCGGCGGGTCTAATTTTCGTAGGAGAAAAACTTTATTAAAGTTACGCTTTGCTTTAAAACCAATTTATGCGGCGAAATTCCAGAGGGAGTCAACGAATTTAAAATTTATGTTGGGTACTGAAAGATTTCATTAGCATCTACATAATACGGTGTCCACGGAAAGATGTTCCTCACTTAGACTTTGAAACTTGTGTACCTAGTAAAAATCGTTCACTTTTTTCACCTCTTCGTTGCTTGGACGCTATGTCAGTGACATCTGATATGACGTTGTTTACCAAAGATTGTAAATTTTATTTATTAGTAATCATCTTCAACATCATCATCATATCAACCGAAAGACGGCCCTTGCTGCAAAGGGTGAGCCACAATGACCGGTCCTGCGCCATCCGCTTCCAGCGGACTCCAGCAACTTTTACCAGGTCATCAGTCCAACTTGTGGGGTCTACCCACGGTGCGTCTTCCGGTACATAGTCACCACTCGAGAACTTTCCGCCCCGAAAGCCATCGGTCCTATAGGTAAAAATAATTTTTAAAGCCCTTCTTGTATGCAGTGGTAACGTATTCGAATAGACATTACATATTTAAACTGTCTAACACAAACATAACTAATACCTACGTGCAATGTGCCTCACCCACTACCACTTATGTTTAGCGATTCGGAGAGCAATATCGGTGGTACCATGGTTCTGCTGCAGATGCGATCACGCGGTGAAACTCCCAGCATAGCCTTCTCCATTGCCCTTTGGGTGACTTTGAGCCTTCTTATGAGGCGAATGGTATGCGACCCCAGTTCAATGCCATAAGTCATTACACACACACGCAACATATACTGATCAAAGATTTTCGTCTTGCGGAACATTCCGACAGCAGCTTACCAAATGTTGCCCAGCCGAGGGAGATTTGACGATTGACCTCTTTTTCGAAGTTCCGAACTGGATTGTTTGTCCTGGGTATACGTAATCGTTTACAACTTCAAGCGTAAAGTGAAGGTAGTACACCATCATATGACATGATCTTCGCCTTATCCAAGTGCATCTTTAGACCAACTTGTTCGGAGGGTTTACTGAGGTCATCGAGCATCGTAGGTACCTACTCTTTTTAGTAAGATTCGACAAAAGTGCTCTGATGTTTTTAATCTTGACTCGAATGTTTAGTTTTGTAAAATGCGGCCAAAGATTGGATCGTTTTAAAATTGCGTTGACTTAGCTTATATGTCCCACTTTACGTGTCCCGGTTGCACTGCTCTACGAAGGCAGATGAAGTAGTGGAGTATGTGTGCGTGAAGACCGGATTCATCCTGAAGGTGGAGTCTCACCATAACGCGAATTTTAATTCCTTTGTGGTGAGAGTTCCAACAGATCATCAATCGACCTTCACTAAGGATGAATTTTGGCCGAAGGGAGACAAGTTCCGGCGTTTTCGCGGTCGGTGACCTGACACCATTCTTTCGTGCGTTCTTTTAGGCTTCGACAGCTGTTTTCTGCAACATACGTAGACGCTTCGTCCCGTACGTAACAATTTGCCGGGACTACCCGGATATGTTGCACGTGTGCTGGTGGAATCATCCGTATAATTTCAAAGGAATTTTGAACAACGCACCAGCTGTTTGGCCGTTCTCCGCCAGCGCAATTTTTCTATTGGATCTTACCTTTGAACACAGCCATTTAAGTTAAAAATGTGTCCCCATGCCTCCTAAGCATGGCAATGGCAATACTTAACTGTCCATTCCTATTCCGGAACAATTATACTCGTAGTTTAACTAACTATCCGTACCTGCTGACCCCCTTTTTCATCAAACCCTATTAACTAAAATGTGTTTTGGTCCTTTCTCACAAACATCTATGTTTAAGTGAAAAATAAACATAATCGGTATTTTAGCTAAAATAGGTTTGATGATTTTTTTATCAATGATGCCATAAGTTTATCTCTTTCTTATTTTAGCATTATAATACCAAAGAAAAGCGTATAATGTCTTAAACTTCTCTGCTACCGAGACTATAAAAGTAAAAAGGTAAAAAAAATATGGATCGTAAACGTACATAATAGGTGTATTTCAAAAAAGCAAAAAGTTGCCTCGTCTACCGAGACTCGAAGACAGGACTTTCACGAACAATATAATAGCGTCGTATCCGCTACCGTATACTTTGACAATGGTGACGAAATTAGTATTCTATAACAGCGTGTGACGTTGTCATTTGTCTACATAAGAAGCCATTTGTCACTTCAAAAATCATCTAAATCATTTGAATTAGTAGAAATAAATAGCTGTAGTGAACTATTTACAAAAGAAACATATTTAAATTATATACTAAAACCACCACGGTTAAATTTTCTACGCATTGGTGCAAACGGCATAGTAAAAATCGGTCCAGTCGTTTTCGAGTTTATTAATAAATAACATACATTGGCTGGCGACTTTGTTTTATAATATGTATAGATTGTGTTTTCTTATTAAGAACGAAATTGTGATGTGGTGTTATTTTGGCTTGCAATAAATACATTTATATTCTATATTCTATTATATTTATTTTCTCTCAATCTCTCCAATATTAGCCTCTCGATTAACTAGAGCTTTGACGCGCGCCATATTCATTGTGTTCTCCTATAAGTACTTAATTAAGTAGGTACCTTTGGTTCCCCTTTTCGAACGAGCGAGCGAAGCGAACGAAGTTCTGTGCTTCAGTTTGGGCCAGAATTCGTTTTTCCGGACGTCCCGCTGTTCCGCTGTCCGGGTGTTCTCCTCTATAGGTCGCATTTCTCAACCGATGCTCGTGAAATTTTGTGAGGAGGTTCGTTAATTATATATATCTTTTTTTGTCGATTCACTTTCAAGTTTTTTTTTTAAAGTGTTGGCTCAAGAGTTGTAGGTACAGCTCACAGAGCCACTAGTTAGTGTTCCGTACCAAAAAGTAGTCATAACATACTAATTATTAGATGGAGATGGTACTTAATTGACTGTGTGATTTTTTTCTCAGATAGTGAAACCCCTAGGACGCTGCGCGGGGACAGGAATGTTTAAATGCATACCGCAGGAGGATGCATTCTTGATACCAGAAATCGACGTAAGGTTTATTTTTATTTTTTAATCTCCAACTAAAAAGAGAAGTGTTATACAGTGTATCTGTCTGTGGTATTGTACCTCCCAAACGGATGAACGGGTTGAGTGCTGTTTTTTTTTTTAATCGAAAGTCTTGTCTGTCGAGATGGTTCATGAAGATACGTACTTAACATCATGGGGGATCCCTGAAGGAACCACGAACCCAATCCTCTCCAACACCTCTGGAGAATCCACTTTATGATGGACAACAGATAATAGATAATGAACTAAAAGGAGTAATTTCCTTCCCAGTCCTAGTGTATCTAGTCCGATCATACCCGAAACAAAGATAGTCATTCAAGAATGGGTAGTATCCATAGGCTTTTTATATAGCCAACGAGCAAACTTGCGTTGCATTTTGCAACGATATCAGCCGAATGAAGTCTACTGCTGGACATAGGCCTCCCCTAGAGAGTGCCAAATTGACCGGTCCTGCGCCACCCGCATCCAGCGGACTCCCGCGACCTTTACCAGGTCATCAGTCCACCTTGTGGGGGGCCTACCCACGCTTCCGGGTCCGGCTTCCGGTACGTGGTCGCCACTCGAGAACCTTTCCGCCCCAACGGCCATTAGGGAATATTTGCCTTCGCAGGGATCCCAGATAAGAGCACCGTACTCCAACTTGCTACGTATATAAATACGCGCAATAGAGAACCTTTGCCACCCTAATATGAAATTCTTTGACATCCTAATGACTAATTAAACCCAAGACTTTGCTAGCCTGCTTGCATATACTAGTGAGCTAGTGACGTGCTTATGGAAGTCTAATCTATCATCCAATAATAAACCTAGGTCATGGATATTGCTCACTCTTTCCTCTACTGTCAACACAACGTACCCTCAAATCACTAAAGAGTCAGCAACGTGCTTGGTAGTCTCTGGAGTCGCGAGCTTCCAAAAGTTGTGGTCTGCTTACCATCAGGCGCCCAAGTGCTGGTTTGCCACCGCCCAAAATAAACGCAATAGTTTTAGAGGTTTTATTAATTTCACAGCAAAGGATTTTCGACCTTATGACCCTGAATCTGAACATGGAGCCAACGTTTATCGTGGAAACTATGGCACTCCAATGGACTACTGAGCTTACGTTTGGCGAATATGCCCCAGTTCTCATGAAGGAGTTCAAGAAACAACGTGGATTGAAACCCTTTAAAGTGAGATCAGGCTTCATCATCATTGTTAATTTGTCTAGGTACTAATACCTAGCATCTAAATGCACAGCCCATAATTATGCAACGGGAGCAGAATCAATGACGCCGGTGCACAAGGACACCTGTTCTCTGATATTACTTTTAATGATATCAGATTGAATTCACCGAATTATTTAGTTTTAAGGTGAGGTAGGCCCTGATAGAATTGAGGAACTTTTGATTTCGTTTTCTTTCAAGCGTATTTTATATAAAGAAGAAACAGCTACCTAGATCTAGCAACCTTTCTTAGTTTAAAAAGTTCAGAAGCATTATGTAGCTGTCCCAGTAAAAGCAATGAAACTTTTCAGATCGTCGTATACGGTCCCCCCATAGTGGGAAAGACGGCTTTGTCGAAGCAAATTTGTGACAACTACGGCCTTGTTTACATATCGCCAGAAACTGCCGCCGAAGATGTCAGGGAGGATTTGGTAAACATCTGTATTTAACTCTTTGCATGCCAAACGGCCAAACGACTATATTATAGGTGTTATGGCTAGGTACGCTGTCAAAGTCACGTTCATAATGAGAAAAGTTGGCGTGTAGGTATGTGTCAGTTTCCTTACGTGAGGCATGGGATAGGTAATTAGAAGCACAATTAATGCACAAGCACACGACCTAGGTATAGTCTTACTTATATTTATTCCACCTCAGGTTTCCTACGATGTTTTCCTTCACCGAAAAGCTAATGTTACATAATCATATGTCAATTTGGACATAAGGTTTTTGAAAGGAATTTAAAATTTGTTGCTTTAGTGGGTGGAGTTTAAATTTATTTTTTTAAGTAAACAAGGAAGAAGATTTTCTTATTGGTGGTGAGATATTATTCCAGCAACGTGTGGCAGCGTAACGAAAGTTGCCACGGAAACTAGCTGACTTGCAATGTGGACAGGTGAGGCGGGGGGCTTGTCTAATATGCATACGGGAAAATATAAATTTGTCGAAGAGGTAGGAGGGTTGCTTACTACTAATAATTCCAAATAATAAAGAAGAGAAGTGTCCTTCGGGCTTCCATTTTAAGCAGTCTGCTGTTGTTTAAATATAGCGTGACATGAGCTCGGTGTGGAATCTGAAAACAAAATCTAACACAGGAGGCGTTCTGAATCCTTTGTATCAGCAGTTTTGTATAGTACGTGATAACAGACAGTCTCCAATAACTGTGTCCGCGTAGATATAATACTTAAGTGAGTCACATAGTTTAATACGAATGTCAGTGTTTAGGTAATCACCAGGGAGCGTACATTTCATGCCGGTTTCGTCATAATGACGTATTCTATAAACACACAGGATGTTTCAAAAAACGTAGTGACACGACTTAGTAACCGTAAACGTATTTAGTAACTTTTATTTTATTTTATTTTTAATTACTTATAGGCAAGTCCATGTTAAAATCAAACTGTGTTTCTTTATGTTCCTCATGTTCTTTGTGTTTTATTGTTTGCAAATGTAATTTGATGTTGCTTTCTTTTGGTGGCAAACTTTGTTGACAGCAGGAACAATAAATTTGTTTATTATCTATAACTAAACATGGATTTATTTGGCACAATAATTTTATAGCCTCCATGGCGACTTTGGCCACTAGCAAAGCATGAAGTTTGCTGATCTTATTCAATTTAACTGAAATGTTGTTTCCGCACGTCTCCTATTTGTGACAAAGAGTAAACTTTGATGTCACAATGTCAGATAATGTTCTTTCAATGTCCGTCTCAAGTGTCAATATATTAGATCTACTTAAACGGAAGAGGTTGATTAGATAACAGTGATTAATCATTGATTAATCACATTTTCCATTATTAGGTACGGATAAATAAACGTTCGTTATGCCGTTGCTCTTTTCAAACTTTTTCCATCCTGTATGTAGCTTGACGTCATACGTCTGTCATCGGCATGAAATGTACTTGTACGCTCCCTGGTAATCACGAATTCTATATAAGAGAAAACAATTTCGAACTATTTCAGAAACATGATTTTCAAATTGCAGTCTACTGTCCATTAGTACCTAAAGTACCCCTAGATTTCTGGCTTCTGATACTCGAGCAATGCTTTATCTAGGTGACTGACCTGAGGATTGTGTTGTGGGATATCGTGTTGGCTATTTTTATTGTGATATAGGCCCGACGTGTGGCTCACTGGGACGAGGGCGAGATATCCGCCCTGCCTGAATTGTCGCCCGAAGAGGAAGTGCCCGCAGACGACGAAGAAGACGACGCTGAGGATGAAGAGTTTCGGGAGACCACGCGACAGGCTCTCGCGGTACTGCAGTCTGGGATCCCAATCAGCGACGAAGAGGTTATGGGGTGCGGAAGGGTTTCAATTTTCAAAGTACATAGTATAGTTTCATTCTTCAGTTTCGGCAAAATCCGAAACGTTTGATCGTCGTGTCATCATATAGTCCCTGGGCGACCGAGCTCTGCTTGGGTGAAAATAGAGTAAATACGGAGAAGACGAATTTTTCCAGACAAGAGACCTATCTAGATGGATTTCTCGCCCCCGTAAACCCGTAGATTCCAAATTTCATCGAAATCGTTAGAACCGTTTCCGAGAACGTGATTGCAAATATGTGTATATATATATATATATATATATATATATATATATGTATGTACAAATTTTGCTCGTTTAATAGTATAGGATAAAGTCAAGGCCGCCCTGCCTCCAGTGTGGAAGTGGCGATAAACGTGAAAGGCCTGCCGTTCTCGTACCTGTGTTATGTTTTCCTGTTTGCCGTTGAACTAGTTTTGTGTATTTTAGGTATATGCGGAAAAGGCTGCTTTGCAGAGAAGCACTCAACAGAGGCTGGGTGCTCGATGGATTTCCGAATACGATACCACAATGTGTTGCTTGTAAGCATATACAATTTATTCAATAGCTTTCCCCTTGTAGTTAGTTTTGACGTCAGGTCAGAATAAGTTAGAATAAGGTAGGGCACAGAGGAATATCATCTCGCTCATATTAGGAACAGCCTAACAGAACTGGGGAAATACCTCCACCTTACAGACCATCGCAGTCAAAATACCACCACCGCTCTGTTAAAATTTAGCTTGTTCCTGATGGCGCATCCGGAGAGTGAAAGACCTGCGTTTATCTCTAGCTGTAACACTACGAATTCTCAATTCAACAAAGGTCGGCAACGCGCTTGTGATTCTTCTAGACTCGCAAGCGTTCATAGGCTGTGGTGTTCGTTAACGAGCAGGCAGGCCGTGTGCTTGTTTACCACCGTCGTAGTACTAAAATAAACCATAGTGAATCATTTAAACCATAACGACAATTGTTACCCCAGTGTTTGACAGAGGAGAAGAACAAGATTCTGATGTCGAGGAAGAAAATGAGGAAGACGAGTTTGAAGAAGACGCTGAATTATACAGCAACGTGTTGAAAAAAATACTACCTGGTAGGTTAAAGGACAAATACCCTTGCTTAAGTAATATTACAGAAGTTGCCACAAAAGGGAATCAAATAGATTTTCAGAGAAGATGCACGCTTGAGAGTTGTGACTCATTTGGTTACCGCCTTTGCAGATATCGTTGTGAGCTTAGACGCATCAGACGACTTCATATGCGACAAAGCAATGAAACTACCCGAGGGTGATACCCGACTCAATGAAGAAGTAGTTCTGAATCGCCTCTTCGAATTCAGAGCCAACGATGCTCGTGACGTCACGCCGCTGAATTTCTTCGACGAGTTGGACATACATCCTCTTATAGTGGTTGTGAAGGAGCATTCGGATTATGCGATGAAGGGACCTTATGCTGCTGTCACGTTGCGTATGGGAAGGCCGTGCCGATATTCCAAGTTACTCGGTAAGGAAAGTCTTAGTCCCTAGAGCACAAGCCTGGCTTTGCAATAACATAGGATGGTGACAGCCATAAAGGTCTGCAAAATCTTTGAGAAGAGTGTGTCTTAGATTGTCAATTGTCGATACGGGCCGTATAAGAAAAGTCTTTGTTTTGGACTTAATCTGTCGATTAGTTAACTCTTGTCGGTGTGGCTCATGAAAACTGCAGTTCTGTCTATCTGATCCAATGTAAATCCTCATTTTTCATCTGTCCACAATGAAAAATATACGAATAAATGGTTAGGTATCTTATGCATTTATATGTCCAGTCGATTACAAAAAGATGTATCCATATTTTCATCTTTTAACGACACAGTACCTAATATGACAAAATGGATACATCCTTTTGTAGCTGACCGTACTTAATTGCATGTGTCATATCGACGGTGGAAATTTCAAATGTCGTAAGGGACAAGCAGGCTTTTGTCCCTTACGACATTTGAAATTTCCACCGTCGATATTATTAGTGTATCACAGCAATGATCGAGGCTGCTGAAAAGAAGCAAAAAGAGGAAAAGGCCCAGCAACGTCACGATCAAGCTAAGGCGGAAAAAGAACTCGAGGAGAAGATGCGACGAGACCGTGAAGATAAAATGGAATACTGGGTAACGTCAATACCGTATACTTAACCCTTTGGACCTTAACCTGTTGCGTTGTCTCGTGCCCACGGCGCCAGGAATGATTACGATTAAGTATAGTGTTATTTATGGCGTAATGTTTAATTTATTTTTTATCGTTAAAAATCGCGATCGGGTGTTGCGAGGTTTTCTAGTTTGCTATTTAAATCTAAACGGTCTTTTCAGAACATTAAGGAGTTTTGCTAAGTATTAGATGCGTTCAGAATTTTACTATCTAAAAGAGTCAAAACATGATTTTCGAAAAACTGGAGTGAAGAGGTTTGCGGCCTTAGCCGACGATATGGACCCTGACCATCCATTGGATTTTCAGTCTGAACTATACGCCGTGATGCGAGAGGAGGAGGAGCAGGCACTGGCGGCGGCTGGCGAGCCGATGCGTCATTATCTGGTGCACCACATCTTCCCGACCCTCACCCCTGCGCTCTTGGAGGTCGCAAAACTGCGGCCTGACGACCCTATCGACTTTCTGGTAAATACTCTCCATCTATTAACGTATGAGAGACAGAATCATAGTGAAATTCAACACTGTACGCCGTAAACTGTAGCTGAACTTAATGATTTTTATATTTTGTGTGGTTTTGGTTTGGGGAAGTACCTGATTTTATAGAAGGCCGCGGCCAGAATAAGAATAGGTATGTAGTGTTAAGCTCCTGGTGAGCTCGCTCGTGCAGTGAGGGACATCTGGGGGCACGGTGGTGCCCCCGCCAAGACGAGCCAAGCGAAGCGCAAGGGCAGGCACTACCTACCTTTTCTCGAAGAGCATCGTCATTTTTTTGAATACATTTGTATGTAGCTGTCAACACGACGAATGCTCAAATTAATAAAGGTTCGCAACGCGCTTATAATTTATCTGGAGTCGTAAGCATCTGTGGGAACACAGTTGTAAATGTATTCTCACAACGATGCACATTCCTTCCCCCCCGGCGCGGGACGAAGTGGGCTGTGAGCCCACCTAGCGTCCTTAGTCCTTGTAAAACTTCAGCAGAGAACACACCTAATACATTTATATAATAGTGGAGTCAGAATTTTATTTGAATCAGGGTCACCACGTAGGATACCTCAAAGTTAAAGACAGTTGCGATAAAATCCGCACAGTGGTGACCCCGACGTGATTGTGAAGAAAGTTTACAAGACTCAGCGTTGAGAGAATGACCAACGGTTTACTCCACGGTGCACCTGGCGCATCCGGCGGCGCACCCGGCGGCGCACAAGGGCAGGCACCAGGTGGACTTCAAGGTCAACCTTCACCACAAGGGAGAATTCCCGGAAATTCGGCGGCGCCCCAAGACATCCAGCAAACCATGCAGCAAGAAGTGGACGCGAAGACAGATATTATGGCAATATCGCTGGCATCAAGGTTACCCGAATTCTGGGTTGACCAGCCGCGAGTGTGGTTTATTAGGATCGAGGCCATCCTGGCACCACAGAGATTAGGGGACGACGCCAGATTTGACCTCGTGGTTGCGAAGCTGCCGAAAGAAGTTATAGTGCAGTTCACGGATTTCCTTTCCCGACCGCCGGCTACAGGTAAATTTGCCGCACTCAAGGCCAAACTCCTGGCCTTGTACGAAGACACGAGAATTCGACAAGTAGAGAAGTTAATAGGTGACATGGAATTAGGAGAAATGAAACCGAGCCAATTATTAAATCGCATGAAAGACCTCGCTCGCGAAAACTTCCCAGACGAGACTCTACGGATCCTATGGCAAGGTCGTTTACCAGCCGACGTTCGGGCAGTCCTGGCCGTCGCAGAGACAAGTGACCTCGACCGACTGGCAAGCATCGCGGATAATGTCGTCGAAGCAACGCGTCGTAATTACGTGTCCGAGGTCAGACAGCCAGCATGCTCCTACAGTACACCACAGACCGATGGTCCCGCCCCAACCACTTCCAAGGATACTGCCGTTATATTGGCAGAGATAGCGAAGCTCAGCGTCCGTTTGGCGAATGTGGAACGTTCAGGAGGTCGACAAGCAAATCGGGGACGTCAAGGACAACGCTACGGGAGGTCGACATCGCGTACGAGAAATACGTCCCGGAATCGCTCGAAAAGCCGTGCCAAGGACAACCCCAATTGGCTTTGTTTTTACCACTACCGGTACGCTGAGAAAGCCAAGAAATGCTACCAACCGTGTGCGTGGGAATCATCGGTTTCGGAAAACTAGGCGCGGTGGTGCATTCTACGGCGGAGGTCTGCACCACATCACTTAGTCGTCGTTTGTGTGTTACGGACAAAGTAAGTGGTCTGAGGTTTCTAGTGGACACTGGCGCTGACGTGTCGATTTTGCCTCCCAAAAACAGATTTTACAATCGCGAGTGTACGAAATATAAACTTTACGCCGCGAACGGAAGTGAAATAAAGACTTATGGAACGAAGACTTTGGTGTTGGATCTTAATTTGCGTAGACAATATAGATGGGAATTCGTAGTGGCGGAGGTGAAGCAGCCTATTTTAGGAGCCGATTTCCTGGCCCATCACAAGCTGCTCGTTAATTTAAGTGCACGTAGGTTGGTAGACCAGACGACCGACCTCAAGGTCGCAGCGGAAATCGTGAGTACGACCGACTTACGTCACATTAGCGGAAAAGATAATATAGTTGCAGATACTCTCTCACGTGTAGAAGTTATAGAATGTCCTACTATAATAGATTTCACAGATTTAGCCAGTGCTCAACGTAAAGATGAATATGCATTACGAATGTCGCATTCGGATCATATAAACAACACGAGTAAAGTGCAACTCAAGTTAATAACGGTACCGACTTGCAATAAGGCTATTCTATGCGAAACATCGACACGCGAGGCTCGACCTTATTTACCTCCGGAATTTCGTCGAAAAGTATTCGATAGTATACATTCGTTGAGCCATCCCGGCATACGAACTACTAGGAAAATGGTTAGTAAACATTACTTTTGGCCCGACATGAATAAGGACGTAGGCAACTGGGCACGGTCGTGTATTCCATGCCAAAAGGCGAAGGTAAACCGTCATACAGTGTCCGATCTAGGTACATTTCCGGACGCAGCTGCCTTCCAGCACATACATACCGATATAGTCGGACCCTTACCAACAACTTCTAATGGATATAGGTATCTGCTAACCATCATAGACAGGTACACCCGATGGCCGGAAGCATTTCCGATAACTGAAATAACCGCAGAAATCATAGCTAAGACTATTTACGAAGGATGGATTGTACGCTACGGTTGTCCGTTAAGGCTAACTAGCGACCAAGGGCGTCAGTTTGAAAGTCGACTGTTTGTGGAGCTTATGAAGTTGTTGGGGGTGGATAAAATTAGGACCACACCCTACCATCCAATTTCTAATGGAGTTTTAGAGAGATTTCATCGAGGGCTCAAGGCTGCCCTTATGGCAAAACTCGGCGATGGTACCTCTTGGGTAGATCTATTGCCCAGCGTAATGCTCGGATTACGCACCGCGGGTAGAAGCGATAGTGGCATAAGCGCAGCGGAAATGACTTTCGGTCGCACACTTCGACTCCCAGGAGCGTTTTACGAAACGCCGCGAGAAAGAGATCCTGTCGATCCTTACAGCGTAGTAGAGAAAATTAGGGATAATATTACTAGCCTTAAGCCCGTGCCGAAAAGAGAGTACAGGAATAGACCCATTTTCATACATGAGGAGTTATTAAGTTGTACACATGTTTTTGTTCGGGACGATACTGTCCGTAGATCTTTAAAACCACCTTACGATGGACCTTACAGGGTCATCGAAAGAGGTGCTAAGGTGTTTTTAATTCAACTCCCAGGTAGGCAATCGCACATCTCAATCGATAGATTAAAACCAGCGTTTTTACTTAATGCAGACGCGGACAACAATGATACGCCTGCGCGTAATAGAGTAGGAAACAAGAGTACGTCCCAGGATGCGGGGGATCATATATCGCCATCCGCGATACCATCGCCTGCACCTCCTCCGGTAACTCGGACCACGCGCAGCGGAAGGGTTGTTAAGAGACCAGTTAGGTTCATCATCGATGAATAAACATTACATTTGTTGTACACAGTCTCATAGCACAACAGTAGCGCAACTTGTACGGTTAGTATACTTCCCCAGGGAAGACAGTTATGTCACCGCGCAGAAGGTTGGTAATACAGGTCTATCATTAAGCATAAATACTTGTCAAGGTCGTCAATAATATAATGTATGTTTGTAATATTACTGTGTCTTAAGGAAAACTTAGGCAATCTTTAGAGAAAAGAACTAAGTTGTCCTTACTGAATTATATTAAGGACCGTGGTAGTCCAGTGTTAGTATTAAATTACCTTCGTGTTTCAGTTCAACGAGTTGAAAATATGTTAGCAACATGCCACTGTGTTGCATTACTGCTGTTGTATCATACGGTGCGGCCGAACCGAGATGCAATGTCAGTAATTGTAACAATCTGGCCGTGGATAAGAAATAATTACGAATAGCGATATAGCTTAGGTTGCAACCTAGTAAGTTTGTAGTACTTTAGACTTAACCTACATTTTAATGATGAGATTTTAGTGTAATATTATTTTGTAACATTGCCGGATGAGCAAATTTTGTAATATATAGTACAGCGGTAGCGACAGTACGTAACCAGTTACTCTCGGAGATCAGCGAAAACACCACGAGTATATACATTTTTTTTTTATATTGCATCATTTTAATTGTCAAAATTTGTATCGTGTGCACGATGGGATCGGGACCAAGTAAAGACGATATGTCCCAAAACAGTAATATCGCCATCGCCCAGGTGCAGTCACTCTCCGGGCAAGTTGAATCCAAGCTTAATTACGTCGGAATAGGACTACTAGTAATCGGAGTGGTCCTATTGATCACATTTTTGTACATCTTGCGCGCCAAATGCAGGCGCCATATGAATAGCTGGTTACGCAAACAAGTCGAATCGCTGCCGCCACCTACTGCCATCCGAGTCAACAATGTGCAGCCACAGCAAATGCAGGCTGCACCGTCAGTGTATTAGTGTGTAACTAGATTAAGTGATATTTGTAAGGTAAAGGTCCCAAAAAGAGAGACCAATGTATTGTTATTAATTTTATTTTTATATTTTTTTTTTTTTTTTTTTTTTTTTTTTTTT
The DNA here is from genome assembly GCA_932294315.1 of Epinotia nisella. Taxonomy (NCBI): domain Eukaryota; kingdom Metazoa; phylum Arthropoda; class Insecta; order Lepidoptera; family Tortricidae; genus Epinotia; species Epinotia nisella. The sequence goes on from OW028681.1 coordinate 18,494,038, forward strand.
TTTTTTTTTTTTTTTTTTTTTTTTTTTCACTATTATATAAGAATTTTATTTGAATCAGGGTCACCACGTAGGATACCTCAAAGTTAAAGACAGTTGCGATAAAATCCGCACACATCCATAGGTGACTGTCTGCTTACCATCAGGCAGACAGTATGTTTGTTTGTTAAGTAGCATACAAAAATAGTCGATCTTTACCCATCGTATTGTTTATGACGATCTCCCTGAGGAAACAGACCCTCGTTTGAGACTGAATGCAATCCTGTAAGCTGTAACTGTACTTAAAGGCAGTCTTTATAATTTACTAGTCTTTAGTGTCTTTACTATTCATTTCATCATCATTATCATATCAGCCGAAAGACGTCCACTGCTGGACATAGGGCTTCTCCACAGAGTATGCCACAATGACCGGTCGTCCTGCGCCACCCGCGTCCAGCGGACTCCCGTGACCTTTACCAGGTCATCAATATCTAGTATTTTATATAGTAGACATTCCTCTATACATCTTATTTCGATGTGTTCTTCTAGGCCGAACACCTATTCAAGATGAATCCCTCCGGTAAAATGCTAGAGCCAGGCTACAACCTTCAAGCAGAAAAGATTCTGGGCAAAATCAAGATTCTAGACGACGCCTTGGCTGACCTTGAAGTCAATATCGAGCCTCTGGCACCTCCAGAAGTGGATTTGCCTTTACCCGCCTCGCCTGTGGGTGCTAAGCCGATGAGTAACCTGTGAATCCTGTGATAGACCGTTTAGACAATGTGACATCGTTTCATTCGTTTTACTGTGTTGGTTTTGTTATAACTCATGAATAAACTCATTGTGGTGTAATAGACTAATAGTATTGGATTTAAGGAGAAAAATCTAGTTCACTAGGTCACCTGCTTAGTCGTCACCGGGATGTAATGAAAATGGCGGGTACCTACCCTGATTTTCCATGCTTGAGATATAGACTTAAGTAAATGGTTTTTGTGGTGATGATCAGTAGTTCCGAAGATTGCCCAAACCCTTCAACTACATACAAACTTACCAAGCTACAACCTCACAGATATTTCGCTTTTCAGTAACTAGGTAGGTACAGTAAGGGAAATGTATTTTACGCCTTATTGTCATAGTAAGAAGAGCGAAAAAGGTACGTGAATACATTTCCCTCACTACATAGACATGTGCGCCGGTTAAAATGTTGTCGGCGGCGACGCGCCGGCCTTACAGTGATCGCTGCCTTAGGTAATAGAGATGTGCACACTTTGAGGGTTCTGCTGGCATAAAATGTGCAGACTGATGAAATGTGGAGGAGACGCATAAGTGTAACTCGTCAGAATGTGTATAAAAAGATTATAAGATCATCAAATGTAGGAATCGTAAGGCTCGCGTCACCCTTTTCAGGGTTTATTTCCGCGTGCCCATGTCTAAGTACTTACACCTATCGTAGTAGATGTACAGAAGAGTAAATCATATTACTACGTGTGTGCCTGATTTGATTAGATATGCACTGGTGTCATGCTTGAAATATCGTTAAACATTCATATATTAATTGTATTACATCGACAACTTACCTATTATCACGATTAGAACATAATTTGTCACGCAACGACGATCGATAAAATAGATCGTATCTGGTCCTACCCCATTCTGTTCAGTACCTTTGTATGTCATTCAGAATGTGGACTATTTTGTGGCGTAATACTGGATTTTGTGAAAAATGTAAACAATGAAGGTATATCCGAACGTGTACCAACGGAATGGATACAAAAATGAGAAGGAGAAAAAAGATGGTGGTATTTCCCTGTTTGCGACAAGTCTGCGTCATCAGACGACGGAGTTTTTCAACAATTCCTCTCTTCATGGTGTCCGGTATATTGCTGAGAAAGATCGGCCATTCTGTGAAAAGTAAGTAAACACCTGTAATGTTTCTGTCACACCTTGCTACAAAGTGGCAATTACCGCCCGCTATTACGCTTGCGGAAAGTCCCAATTCTTGACCAAGGGGAAACGTAAAATTGTGTACGGCGAACGGTAATAAAGAAAGACGTAGATCACATATTTATCCCCCTTACGTTCTATCTATCGGCGATCTGAGTAATTCATTCGCCTGAATAAGCTTTTTCGTTTTGCTTAGTCAGGATGCAAATCGATTGGGAATAATCGCATTTCATAGGTTTATTCGTAATAATTTAGTTCCTACAAAGCTGCCCAAAGAAACTTCTGCGAATAATCCAGCAATTGTGACTACAACTACATTAATATCGTATTTAAGATCCCCACAGCATTGGCATCTGAAACTGTGCATTATTGAAGTCAAAGTCATCTGTAACAGGTTTATGTGGTTCAGCTTTACTGCAGTAGGAGCGGTCACCACTTGTATCATCATCGTCAGTTTGTGGGAGAAATTCCAAACGAACCCAACGATAACAGGTACTTACTGCCTTAAGTTTTACTTATGAACTTTTTTTTTGTTTAGAACACAAACAGTCACATAAACATATACCGATTTTTGTACGTTCAAGGACTGTTGAGCCATTTAGGTGTCAACTAATTAAATTTTTTTAGTAGCTAAGCTATGAAGTGTCCAGTATAAAGTGAGCTCTAAATGGCTCAACAATTAAAGTGCGTGACTGTACGTGTTTCAGTGGAATAATCCGCTACTTTATTATTGAAACGGCGGGCCTCAGATGGTTTTATCGTTTGTCATTTAAATTATCTATCTAAATTAAGTATCTCTGTCAAATTTCGATAACTCCGTCATACCGGGGGGGGGGGGGTCAAGGTCAAGACGAGATATCATTTTGTGCTCTTATCAACCAACCATCTTAGGCCCCCAGAAAACATGAAAATAATGTCCCGCATGGTCGCATTTTTTTACGTTGTTTGATCTTTGTTTCAACAATAGGCATAGGCAAATATATACTATAGACAATATCGCATTCTGCCAAATTATCAGTAACCTAATTACAAGTTTAAAATGATTATGTTATTCAGGTTTGGACACAGACTTTCACAATTGGGAAGTGCCCTTCCCGGCGGTTACCATTTGCGATCTAAATCCAGTTGATGAAGAATTACTGCAACAGTACATTAACAGGTTCTGTAATTGTCTTATGGTCACTAATTAGTTGTAATTAAACTCCAAATTACCTCCTCCTGCATGGTCTCAAAAAAAGTGCGGTTTGATCATAAGTATTAACACTATAAGTTCATTATAAGAAATCATACCAATTTGCGCGTGTTCACGTAAGTACATACTGATATTGGTTATGATGATGGCTTTCTTCACTTTCTTAGACCGCGTTTACGCACAAGCGTAATGTTGCCCTGTGGTGTATCACGCCTCCGCGGCCGCCGCTATAGTTGCTAGATTATCACATCACATTAACTGTAGGTATTTAATTTGTAGCACCTGGGGAGAGATACCGCCGTCGCACGCATCAGATATGTTGCGATGGCTAGCGACGCTCAGCTACCAGACCATTTTGGAGCGAGCTAAGGACTTTGCTACAGACCCTGAACTGATTGGCCGGGGCTCGGAAGCGATGTCGGCCCCCGCTGCGGACCCTAAGAAGGCTGTGTACAGTGTAAGTAACGCTTTTACGTCATTCCTGTCCATAAAGTCGCAAGTACCGCTCGCTACACGTGCGGGAAATCCCATTTCCTGATTAGAGAGGACGATAAATTGTGTACTCACCACGGGTGAGAGTAAAGAAAGATCGCATATTTTTCTATACCTGCGCGGCTGCGATCTGAGACATTCTATGTTGTACCGCCCTAGGTAGGTTATGTTTTTTTATGTGTTATTGTAAGACTGGTTTATGTTTTATGTGGGTGCCGCAAGATGGGGAACATAGACGGGTAGACCTCCACTTACGTGTTCTCGAATACATCAATTTACAATGAAAATCATTCTTGTTTTATTCAGATTGTTCGACATTCCGATTCCTTGTTCTACGAATGCGAGTGGAAGGGAGATTCAGAGGAATGCTACGATCTGCTGGCGCCAGTTTTCACTGAGATGGGATTTTGTTACGCTTTCAATTCGCGTCACGCCGAAACTTCATGGCCATGGTGAGACCATTTGCATTGACTGAGTTTTACAAATTTTGTAGATTATAAATGTCCCGCTTTCAACTTTCGGTGAAAAAAACAACTGAAAGTGCAAGAATGCTCGTTTCATTTAATTTGCAGGCAATCGCAAAATGACTCGGAGCCTTTCGCAGAAGCATTCATCCATGAGACAGATGCAAAATGGTCATTCCTTTTCAACTCCTACCGCAATGATACTATCATCGATGTAAGCTAATTCATGTATTTTTCTCTCTTGTTTTAAGGAATAAGATCTCAGTTTGATGGTTTTGGTTCATATTAAATTCCTAAGTGATAAAAGCAAATTGCCTGGTAATTTGGATCGTGAGCCAATATTTTTCTCCAACAGTTTCGATCACTTTGCCATTTCTCCAGGATTTTCGAATTTAGAACAGAATTCTAAATAATGACCTGTGTTTGTAGATTTACATACACGCAACAGAGGAAATGGCTGGCTTAGAGCAAAGCGCCCAGCACTCCTGGGACCGTCGTGTAGAAAAAGTTTCATTCTCTGTAAAGCACACGTACACTACAGAAGACGCTCGCCAGCTGTCCATCCGTCAGCGGCGCTGCGTGTTTGCCAATGAACAGACACTGGAGACCTCGTCCATGTATACTTATTCAGCGTGTATGAGACAATGCCGAATGCGAAGAAGCCGGTCGTTCTGCAAATGTGTGCCTCATTTCTATCCTGACATACGTAAGTTTTCTATTTGAATGTGCATGTGCTGTACCATTATACTCGGTAAATATCAGAGGCAAGGCATAGCGTCAAACATATCTGCGATCAGGATGATCGCCTTTGTGTATAAAAATAAACGCGACTATGCTACCAGTGCTGACACTGCATTGCATCACGGTTCTTTAAAACCAATATGCTTTAATATTACGTACTGTTGTTACCTTAACTAGTTATGTATTTCGTTTAACAACTTGCAGAAGGATACAGGCACTGTACAGTGTTAGAGTTGGAATGTATTGCGACCCACGCCGCCGCGATCACGGATGTGTCTCGGTGCTCCTGTGAGCTGGGCTGCTCGCATACGGTGTATGAGGTGGAAAAACTGACTGAGGTCGAGTAAGTTGCCAAGGAATTGAACTATATAGGTATAACCTTTTTTCAGACCGGCAGTTGGCATTGCATGGGCCATGTTTTCAATGTTTTAATATTTTTCATACCAAGTCAGTGGCAAACAATCCGGCCCACCTGATGGTAAGCCGCTACTGCAGGCTACCGCTACTCCAGCTCCAGGGGTGAAACATGCTCATCGCCGAATTATTAAAAATCAAAATCAATGAAAACATTGCATTTCTTTCAGTACAAGCAAAGGACCAGTTTCGACAACGTCACTGGAAACAGAATTCGTGTCTTGGCCCATGGTTCGGTACAAACGCGAGGTGCTTTTCGGCTGGGTGGATTTGTTGGGTACGTATTAGGGCTTTGCGCGTTTAGGGCGTATTGTTGGTCACCATGGCCGAAAACGGTCGGACAGATCACCATCATCATCATCATCATTAGAGCTTCCAAGTACCGGACCTTTCGCGAAGCCGGTATTAATACCGGAACTGAGGGGCTACCGCGAAACGAAAACGAACTTCGTTCGTGTATATCCCACTCGGTCGCGCGAAGTAGCAAGTGTGACAGAGACGGAGAAACACGAACGAAGTTCGTTTTCGTTTCGCGGTAGGCCCTCCGTCTTCATCAATCGTGGGATCCCGAAATCCCGGGAAAAAGAAAAAAAATCATTTTAAAACAACTATATTACGAGAACAATATTCCTTTGCTATTCCGCTAAAAAACGTGCAGGTCGATCACCGGAGATCAAATGCAACTATTTGCGTATAAACATGCAAATAATTACAGCAAACCACCACCAATAATGAAAAAACCTCGACACGTGTTTCGCCTCTCTACGAGGCATCATCAGGAGATGCTGGCAGGAGATGTTGCTTGCGCCACGTCCACTGGCTCAGTGGACGTGGCGCAAGCAACATCCTTTGTTTAGTAATTTTAGTATCGCTAAGCGGTTTTGCTTTTCATGTTTTGTAGAATTGTCACTACTTTTAAATATTTACTACTACTATCAACAAACATCAGCCCCCTGCTGGGTGCCATCCGATGCACCAAGTTTTTCACCTTGTCCAGTATCATTCGGCGGGATCGCGAGCCTATTCCTCGGTTTCTCACTTTTATCGTGGGTAGAACTGATCTACTTCTTCAGCCTGGTGCGCGGCTGTGCGTGACAGGGACATGCTGAAGCGGGAGCAGGTGGAGCGCCTCACGCGCATCGGTCCCAAATTGGGCGCCACTTAGCGGCTTACTAAAAGTTTTAGTATGGTTTAGCGGTTTCACGGGCGACTTATCTTTTTTTTAGATTTGTCACTAATGTTACGCGTCAATTCAAATGGTACTTAAATATAAATAAACATCGGGCCCCACGTTGGGCGCCACCTATCGCCCACATCTCATTAACTTTTCTACCTTGTTTACATAGTATCATTCGGCGGCATCGCGGGCCTCTTTCTCGGTTTCTCACTGCTGTCTGGGGTGGAGTTGATCTACTTCTTCACGCTGCGCGCCTGGTGCGCGGCTGTGCGTGACAGCGACATGCTGAAGCGGGAGCGGGTGGAGCGACTCGCGCGACCTAAGCCGCCGTATGACCTGAGCTTGGTGCCATGGTAAGTATTTTATTCTCCTAATAGGTCACACTTGTACACACACATTAATAACCGAGTTCATTTGGACCATTAGGTGATCTGGACGGTTACATAAGTGCACATATAATTTAACTCTTTTACCGTCAAATTTTGAAAAATGTGGCCATTTACCTCTAGCAATTACTTGAATTGAAAATAGTGACAAGAAATCGGATTTTGAAACTTCAAAAGTGTTTGAGTTTCGACGGCAAAAAGGTAAGTAAATAACCGCGGCCTCCTTCACGACAATAGGAAAACGCATCACTAAAGTTCGAGCAAGAGCTCTTTTGGCACGTTTGACGGCTAGGCCATGATTTAGAGCGGAGTCAGCGGTGCGGGCAAGAGCCGCGCTCCTATCTCTCGCTCCCACGTATTGCACAGCGCTGCCGCTGCCAAAGCCGAAGTCGTGGCCGAAGGCCGAACTCCCTAAGCCCTAATTAGTGCAGGCTCCAATGAGATGTTCGTTTGCAAAAATTGCGGACCGCGAAATGCTTTGTGAGTTGTCTACCTGAGACCCTCGACTTTATAAAAAGCCATGTTGCCGCGCGCGCGCACGGTCCTTTGTCATTCACCCCCCCTTAACGCAGCTCTGGTCTCGCAACGCGTATATCCTTGTGTAGATGTGTAAACAAACATTTGTAACAAAATCAAACTGTAACTTGCAAGTTACAGTTTTGTTGGCAACCAGTCCTCGCCCTTGATAGTACAGCACAGCTATAGAAAAAGAAGAGTTTTCTATAGCTGTGCTGTACTATGAAGGGCGAGGACTGGTTGCCAACAAAACTGGTTGGCAACATCTGTTGATTGGATGTCTGGGATCTATACAATATAAATCAGAAGTAGGAATGCGGTCCACAATCTTTGCAAACGGAACTTCACTGAGAGCCCAGTCTAGATAGCAGTCCCAGGCGCCATGAGCATGACAGCTTCAGGCGTTGGCGATCGTCATTTGATTTGTCTTTGTTCCAGGTGGAAGCAACCGCCGGGCCCTCGCAGCGCTCGCCCAATACTGGTGAAAAGCAAAGAATCGCCCCCACAGTATTCTCCACCGCCTGGCTACACTACTTACTTACCTTAGAAATAGTAGAATTGTCTTACATGTCTTTGCTTGGAATACAAAGTTATTAAATACATCGTGTTTTAAAATGGGTATATTTTTATTGTGTTTTTTTAACATTGGTACTTACATATAGTAATACTGGACAAGTGTTCGAGAAGGTACGGAAATTAAAATTCTTAATATCTTAGGATTCTAAGGTGTCTATAACAAACTGCAGTAATATACATGCATCAGCTTTTAGCTGCTAGTTTATCAAAAATAATAATAATAAACTACCGTTCCTTAAGTTTCAGATTTCAGGTTGTAGTCGAAAACAGACTGGGAGCCAAATACCTATATATATAAAAATACCTATTCCTCGTTTTAATAGTATGTATATCTATCCTGTAGATTAAATATTAATACAATACATATAGGTACAACAACATTATAATATAATAGTGCGTGCTTTTCCAAATATATTTTCTACTTAGTAGAATTTCCGTTATCTGATTCAATAATCAATAACGTTAGCTGTAATTTGTGATAGTTCGGAAACTTTTAGTAATAAACTACCTTTTAGAATTAATTACGCAATCAGCAGTATAATTATATAAATATCGACACAAATTAAAAATATTACTAGATTTCCTTGATAATCAATCGATCGTCTTTTTACCCAGTTACGCGACAGCAACAGCAAAGATCCGGGTTGTTTTTGAGTTTATTTTGAATTCGACTGGGTCAATCTGACATTTACATTTTGCATTCATGATTTCAATAATATTATGTTACTTCCGCTCGCTCGGATACTTTACGAACTCTACGTGCGTGGAAAAGACCGCGCGAAATCGGATTGCAAAATGCGACGCATAGACCGAGTCATGTTATTATCAGCTGACTAACTAGCATGTAACTCGACGCTAGCATATGGCTATTGGGTCGTGATTGTGACTTGCGCCATATGGCGATCCTATCAGTTCAGTGGTAGGTATTTTGTATGTCAACAGCGTTAATATTCATGGTCTTTACAGAACTGTGTACAGTTGTATTGTCATACAAAACAAAATGTAACTAAGGCATTTCTTTCTAGTATTTTGCACTCTTAGATACGTAGATAGATCCAAAGGTGGCCTGGACGAAATCGCTTCTAAACTATAACCGACAGTCGTAACGTCTATCTTAAATGTCTGTGCTCTATCTATTTGTTCTGGTGTTTATTAAAGATTATTAATAAATTAGGGCAAGGGTGGATTGCAAAAATTTTTACATAAGTAGTTAAGAGCATTACCTAATCTAAATCTACGCTTTAACTTTTTTCCATTGTGTTACGGCAATTACCCTTACGTTTTATATGAGTAACTTTCGTTATAGAATGGGAAAAATTAAAGCACAGATTAGATTAAGGTCCTTAAATAAGTAAGAACACAAGGTGCGACCATAGGGTAAACCTACCTATTGTCGGCAGGTAATACAAATAGTTTATTTGCTGAATACAGTTTATAGATGGTGTACAATAAGTTACAATAAGTAAGGTACCAAGCAAGAAGTGTTTTTTTCCTACACATACTGGCATAAATATGTAAATTTCCAATGTTAGCTGACGAATACAAAAATTTTACTACGCATCACATATCCGAATGTAAAATGACAAACCTGTAAACAACGTGGTCGTTGTACTGAATAAAACAATGCAAATGCAAATACTGAATAAATACGATTTTCTACGGCAGATACGATAAGTCAGGAATGTGCTTGACACCTTTGGCGGTACCACATAAATTATAAGTTAACTTTATTACACCATCTGGGAAGGGAAACGTTCATAGTTCGTTGACTGAGGCCGCCTCGTCGTTGACTAATCTTAAGCGGCGGCGGAGGCGAGAAACGCTGTACCTAGTCGTAAACGTGGCTTTAGTGTCAATTCGACCAAACATTGTGACCAACACCAAACTTTGTGTTGCAAAAGAAATGTATAAGGATCTTAGTCCATATACGCCAAACAGATAGTTGCAGACCACATTTTCCTAAACTCAACATAATGACCTTGTGACCTCTTTCTACATACTAGAGCTATGTAAGTTTTTAAGAAAGCATAACCAATTCTTCCCGGCCCCACAGAAACCATCCACCTCAAACCTACGTCCTAGAGATAGGATTCCAATTCCAGCATCTAAATTAAAAATGCACGCCTCTAGTCGCCATGTACTGTGTATAAAGGTGTACAATAAACTTCCGAAGACTATTAGGGATGAAAAGAACAATAATTTATTCAAAGACAAATTACCAAATATTTAATTAAATAACAGTTTTTACTCACTGCAAGATTTTTTTGAAAGTTAATAATTAATACTCTAGTATAGTTTAGTCACCATAGCTCAGTTAAAAATTATTTGTTATAACTTTATATAATATATTTTTGCATGCTCATTATTTTGTATATAAGAATTTAATTAAGAAATAGCCTTATGCTGTTGTAAATTATCTAAATTTTAGTTTTAGTTATATTGTAGTGCCCTGTAGGGTTTCATAGCTGAACATATATAATGTAGGTACCATCCTGTATTTACCTATGAAAGCAATAAAGATACTGATTACTGATTACTTAAACAGGTAGATATTAGCCGTAGATTAGAAGTTCTTATTCCAGTTTGGCCGATATACCTACGGATCTTAGAGGCGACAGTTTGATTCGTAGAATATTATTGCATCACCGAGCTGATCCGTCGACAAAGACGGAAAGTTGCTATAGCAACTCCAAAATTATGGTAAATGTTACTTTTCAGATCTCCTTGAATTCGTCTCTCTCCATGAACTTATTAAATTAAATTTACATGTGCTTGTGTCAAACAAACTGCGTCGTGGACCGGTATATTTTTCTTTTAAGCTTGTCTTTTATGTCTCATGATTAGGTTGTTTTGTTAACATAATTATCATATATTAATGAACATCCAGGTCTTTATGATTTACGTCTGTTTGTACTCTATGTGTACCCCATATATATTTGTTTATGTGACTGTGCGTGTTCTATAAAAACTATACCAGATAAACCATGTTTGAACCCTGAAGTTATCAGTTTAATTTAAATTTTCCTTATAGATGTGAAAAGCAGTATGTGCCATTCAGCAGCAAAATTATTTCCATCTTAGGCGTAAATACTCTATTCTCACGTTACGCTCAAGATTTTTCATTAGAATTTCTCGCTAGTTTCGGGATTCTACTGCTTCGATTTGGCTTCACTGTGGATTCAATTTACCGCCCTCGCCATTATAATATCATTTTGCTCCATTGTGGTACCGCTTATAGCAAAACAACGAAAAAGTGGGGCTTTGGTTGAGCGACTATTAACTCCCAGTCCATTCATTATGAACATTATCGTACGCCGAACTATCAGGTTTCGCTACACGGGCCTCTAGGTCAGGGGCATCTAGGCAAGGGTCAAGAATTATTTACATAGAATTCGCAATTTCGATGGCCGCGATCAGCGCAGGCGATATTGAACTTTAACAGTGAATCGTATGGTTTGATTTCGTAAATCGTACGTAGCAGTAGTGCAAGTGTCATGGTTACTTATATGAGACGGTATCTGCTCACGTCTACACATTTATACGGTATTTTAACTGATGGTAAACTGCAATAGATATATCGAAGGAATGCCTGGAATAGCTACTGGGGACGGTCCCTAACTGAAAAAGATATTATATTAGGTATATTTATATTTTTTTTATGTGACAGACATAGATACCCTACATCAAGTCCAAGTACGCCTTGAAAACGTGCCTAAAATTAGGTGATGGTAATAGGCTGGTTTACCCTATTGTGAACTAGTCTTATGCTTAGGCACGAATGATCCACACTAAGCATTTGAGCTTATAGTTTTAAATCTGAAAGTCATCTTTTGATACCTAAGCAAAATTTTGACATCGGCATATGACGGGTTAGGTACCTTATAAGATAGCGAGATGTGGGCGCCTTGCGGACTGCAAGTATCATCATCATATCAGCCGAAAGACGTCCACTGCTGGACATAGGCCTCCCCCAAAGAGTGCCACAATGACCGGTCCTGCGCCACCCGCATCCAGCGGGTACTGCAGGTATGACCGTGCAAAAAAGTACAGTCGGCAATAAAAGCTTGCCGTAGGGGGCGTCAGAGGTCTGGATCTAAATCCAACTAAAACAAAGCTGGTGCTATTCACCAATAAAAGAAAAAAGGAGAATATAAAACCTATAAAGATACAGAACAAAGAACTGGAAATAGTAAAGGAGGTGAAGTATCTAGGAGTGACACTGGATAGCACTCTCAGATACAAAACCCACATCAAGGAGCAATCGGCGAAAGCCATTAGAACACTATACCAATGTAAAAGGGCAGTGGGAAGAAGATGGGGACTGAGACCCGAAATGATCAATTGGATCTATAAGGCAATCATTCTACCCAGGGTGATATACGGCGCCGTGGTCTGGTGGCACAGGGCCCGTATAAAAGAATATCAAAAAGAACTGAATAAGGTGCAGAGACTAGCATGTCTGATGGTGACGGGGGCAATGAGAACGACCCCGACGCATGCCATGGAAATATTGCTAGGTATGAAGACAATGCGAATTGAAGTGGAGAAAAGAGCCATGGAACAGTGGTACAGGATGAAAGCATGTAAAGAATGGAGAGGAAGCTGCGTGGATAAAAGACACGCGCTGATACAGGAGGAGGTGCTATCGAAGCTTCAGATGCTGATAGCCAACAACGATCTCATAAAGAGGCAGGAGATATTCGACAAAAAGTATAGAGTACATATAGGAGAAAGAGACAACTGGAAAGTAGACACTGAACACCCAATGACGGTCTGCTTCACAGATGGATCAAGAAAAACCTCAACAAAGCTAGCAGGAGCGGGTATAGTTATACCCAAGCTGCATGAAAGAGTATCTATCCCACTGGGGAGGTATGCAAGCGTATTTCAAGCAGAAGTGTGCGCGATAATGAGGTGCGCACAGATGATAAAGGAGACAACGCAGCAGACTGGAAGGGTAGTGATCTATACGGACAGTCAGGCAGCGCTGAAGGCACTAGGAAAGGCAACGGTAACATCCGCCTTAGTGAGAGAATGTAAGGAAGAGCTCAACAAGATAGGAGTATACCCAGGTGTCACAGTGGCATGGGTGCCAGGACATCAGGGGATAGCGGGTAACGAGAGCGCGGATGAGCTGGCAAGAGAGGGGGCGGGACGGGAGTTTATAGGCCCAGAACCGGTCCTTCCGTTCTCAGCTCAGGTCACAAAGGGGGTCATAGAAAGACTAAAAGAACAAGATGTGGAGAGAGAATGGAGAGAAGAAACTGGGTGCAGACAGACAAAGATGATGATAGGAGGTATGGATCACAGAAGAACCAGGTATCTGCTGAAACTGGGTAAGAGCAATTTGAGGTTGCTGACTGGTATCGTAACTGGTCACAATACTCTAAATAGACACTTGAAGGTAATAGGTATCAGTAGCGATGCTTCCTGCCCACACTGTGGGGAGGAAGAAACTAGTAAGCATGTATTAGCGGAATGTATTATGTACGCGGCACCGCGGTTTAATACATTCGGTAAAGATGTGTTAGAGGAGAGGGAATTGAGGGATGTCGACCTTAAAGATGTCCTTCTGTTCTGCAGGAAAACGAGAAGAATGGAAGAATTTGATGTGGGAACGCAGCCGGGACAGTAACCTTAGCGCCAACCTGAGGGAAATGGGCTGAATGAACGTGACAAGCGATCGACAGCCCGCCTGTTTCCGGCCAGGCGTCCCTTCACAACATCAACATCAACAGGGGGCGTCAATTAATTACGAAAGGCGTTTTTTAGAAATTTTCTGATCCCCCTTTGCCCCTGGTGAGATGTCGTGAGATTTGGCTCCCCGCCTAACCTCCAATCTCACGTGAGATTACGCGTAAACAAACGACGGGCTACTGCGCAACTTTTCCGCGTTCGCAAAATCTCGTAGATATTATTGTGTATGATTTGGCCATATTTTTGTGAAGTCACTCTAGTTAAGAAAGTGTTACTCTATTTCTTGCGGAAAAAACCTGATATTTGCCGAAACCCCCCTCCTCTTCTCAAAGTAAGATTAGATGACATTCGGCTCGACCCTAGAACGTCTCACGTAATTAATGGACGCCCCCAAATGTCATTATTGACAGAAACTTAATCAAATTGATCATGCCAATAATTAGAATAGTGCCAGGAAAAGGCATCCTTACCCTATATCGAGGATCTATTCCATTGTTTTAATATGTCTATAGGGTAATAAAGTTAGTAACGCAATAATTAGATCGCTTGTGCTATTCGAACAGTTTCACTTTATTCCTATTTAAGTATCACACAAATAACTGAACTAAAACGTCTAAAAAGCGTTTCACTTCGGGGCACCATTGAAATAACACATTTTAAATTAAATGTAATGTTACGTAAATTGCAACCCTCAAATTCACACAGTTCTGAGATACCTACATTAAAGACAATCTGTGTTACACATCGCAATAGGTTGTATAAGTTTATAGCAAATAATCTAATTTGGGCAGCTAGCATGATAGCTTTTATGGTCATGTTTTAAGTGACGTTTTGGTTCATTAAGGCCGTAAAAGGTGATCATAAAATCGATCGTGCTAGCCCGGCAGGTCATGTATGAGCATTCACTCTTCCCCAAGATTGCCTAAAGAAGAACTAAGTAACTAATCAGTTATTTTGCTATTGACACGTTCGTCTTGTCAGACCTTAGACCTGTCTGTTCATTGACAAAGGCGAACCTCAATCCTAGTAGAACCGAAACTGATAGATTGAGCATTTACATGTAACAGAACATCGAGCATAAGCCGTTTTTAAATTTGTCGAGCTAATTAACGAACAGAGCCAAGCATCGCTACGAACATTTTAACGATCATTTAAGCGAAGTCTTACACATTCTTCACGAAGAATTCAGTCTTGACGGTCGCGTAACAAAATTACTCGGCTCGGAAAAATGCTCGAAGCAAATTTTACCGACATTTCGTTAGAATGCTCGTTAGAACGCTCACTAGACTGCTCGATAAAACGCTTGCTGGAATGCTCGCTAGAACGCTCACTAGACTGCTCGCTAGACCGCTTGCTTGAATGCTCTCTAGGACGCTCACTAGGCTGCTATAACGCTCCTGTTTATTTTGAGAGCTTTTACCTGTAAAGTAACATTCGCTAGAGGGCAAATATTTAGCGTTTTTAAGGCGTTTTTTTCGTCAATGTCGTCGACAGCAAATACTATTAAAGGGACGAATATCAAAGTCCACTTCTGATGAAGACGTAAACCAATACCAGTACTGAGTCTCTTTTATTAAAGTTTCCGCGGTATGCTTTACCTCTGCTGAAATAATCTTGAGCTAACAATGACGTTAGAACCGAGCTCAAATGCCAGGAGATTCGCCCTAGAACGCTCATTACATGTGAATGCTCAAGTCTACATTATGTCTAACGAATGCAAGCAAAAAGCGAATATATGCTTAATACGTAAGGTAGTTTTTTGTTTGCGTCTTTTGACAGAATCCAATCTTAAGTTTCGTTCCTACTACTTTGACAATTAAATTTATTCACAATGATAAGCAGCAGGCCGCGTGCTTTTGAATGAACATCAGCAGCCAGTTTCAAAAAGGTACGAGTTACAATAGGCTTGTGACCTAAGATTTACGATGCCATTCGAACCAGTTTTTGGAGGAACAAATGTTTGTATGGGAGCAACTAAAATTAAAGATCATAAATATCCAAAAAATTTAGTCAGACGGACCTCGCTGGCGGCAGCCGAAACGCTTCACACTGATTGACATAAAAGTATGACGTCACACTTTGCTATCTGAACTAATCGTCGTATGGAAAATCAAGTAAATTGCTGTTTCGGTCACGAAATACTGCGTTTAGGTCCATAGTTGTCATACAATTTTGATTCCCAATATAAACTTGTTGCTTTGTGAAACTGGCCACAGGTCATACATTATTTTTGGAACATTACATTTAGATTTAAAAAGTTAAATCTTACATTACCCGTTTCACTGAGCGAAAAATGCAAAGCCTTTAACACTTTTCCAGGCCGGCAGTTGGAAAATGACAATCGGATGTGAGTCTTATTCATTGAAATTAAGATATTATTTTTGACAAGCAGTATGTGGTCGATATAACGCCTGCTGGAAAAGGGTTAAACAAGATTAGAAAATCTCGGTTAAATTACTACTTCTATATAAATTCAGCCTCTACTTACAATAAAATTAAACTAAATTATTTCATTTTCATTTAAATAGGATTTTGCTTAAAATCGTAAGTACTTTAAAATTAAATTAAATATTGCCAAAAACAGCTAATATTCAAATAGTAACGAGGTAACTATAACGTTTATTGAATATGAATGATTTTTTTTACATAAAGTATTACGAGTGTTGCTTAACCTTTTCACCAGCACCCACTACATGGGATGACATTGAGAATTATACTATACACCCAATTCCCAGCACAGACCGAGGAAGCGTCACTGTAAAATGTACGCTATTTCAAAATGAAATAAGGTACAAATTCGACTTGATAGTGCGTGGAGTGGTATGGTATAGAGTGGGTCTGCTGGACCTAAGTGTATTTAAATATTGGGACGTGAGGGCGAAAAAGTTATCCAATCTATCGGAAAACCAGCTGTGTCGATAAGACCAAACAAGAATTTAGTTTACACAATACTTCACAGGAATTATGATATTTTACTACTAAGATATTTATTAGTTCTCTAGGTGAACTCAATTTAATTAGTTTAATTAAACATCGAGTCAACAAATAATAAATTCGGTTCCTTGACTCGAATTTGAATTGGTATTCTCCTCTGTCGGTATCATTCGGCCGCGATAGGTTTGGGATCGTAACGGTTTTCAAATAATTAAGTACGTCAAAGTGTGTATGAAATGACAGCTAACATATTTTTAAACCTACCTCGGTCGAATAATAAGGAATACAGTTTCGAAAACCTACTAGATCGAAATTGTTTCATACAGTTTCGAAAACCTACTAGATCGAAATTGTTTCATTGTTTTCGATCTTTGTCCAAGAATAGCATCCAAGATAAGTGCAATTTTCACAGATCAGACACATTTCTTATTCCAGTTTAGTCAATCGGGGCTTAGGCAGCTGTCTAAATAGAATTAACTATTAATTTCATTTGGCTAAAACTAAATATAAAATAAACATTATATAAATGTTAACGTCTGTTAGACGGCACAATAATTTACGATTGCTAATAAGCCAAGTGAAATAATATACAAGTATATTAAGTAAACTACTGCTAGTGTTATAATTGTGGATTAGTCCAGTGATATTATTTCATTCGATTTTGTACTTTAAAATAATAATCATAGCGTATCTATTTGAAAAACATTTCATATAGTATCATGTCATGACAGCAATTACAACTCAAGAACTGTTAATGTTTCGCTCAATATGATAACGGTCAGCTTAGTTGGAATAAGTACTCTACTTAAATACCGTTAAGGTAGAAATTCAAATGATATACTATCACCGGACTACCACATAAGTAACTGCATATCTCAACAGAGAAATTAAGTTAATTTTACTATAACAATATAACAAAACGCCGCGGCCAGGTACGGTGACAGGTTGTAACTACTTCTAAAACAAAATAGTATAACTCTGTCGAATCACGGAGCTTCCGAACCGGCGGCGTGCACCACGGGAAAAAGGACCTTAAACTGTATGCTTAAAGATGAATTTGCATCGACACGTTTTAACTTATTTCTTAATTGTGCTTACCAGGGTGACTGAAGTTCATTGCATGCGATTATAGTCTATATTTTTTGAATCCTATTTTTTAATTTGGTAAACACAGACGTGGATTGCATTCATGATTGTTATTAAAGTAATATAAAATGTATGCTTTCCTAGTTAAGGTCCATTTTCCAAGACGGATATATTTGATCAAGTGCGCGAATTCTGCGTAAGAAAACTTGCATAAATCGAAAATACGTTGAGTTAAAAATAAATAGTATATTGTGCCACGAGGTTGGTAAGCTCTTAGCCCTTCAAAATAAATATAAGGTTTCTCAGCAATTTATTTGACTAAGCGAATAGAGTCGGAGATAATCGCCCTTAAAGTCACTAAAATTGTCTAATTTTTGAACGGTGTATTTAAAAAATATGAAAAAAATCATGGACAAAGAATTTATTAAATTCTTTCACCGAAAATTATTTAAAAACAAGATCGGTTCAGGGGTTTTCAAGATATTGCTGAAAAACTGCTTTCCTTAAAGAAAAGGGCGTAAGTGCCGTAAGATTTCTGTGTCGATTTTTTTCTTTTTAAACTAGCTACTCGCGAACATCGACGAAATACGTGTCCTTCTTTTAAATACGTAAGGCGATCTTCTATTCAATTCTTACGCAAAAAACGCACACTCAACCAAATATACTCTTCAATTACATGACTGTTTGACTACTATTTTATAAGTTAAACGATATAGTTTAATTATGGAACCAAACCAAGTAAAATCGAGTATGTACCTCTACGTACCTATAGTACCGTATAGGTACCTATTGAAGAAAATTTCTATAATAATAATAACTACTTGGTTCGGCTTTCACAGCGTAGTTACAGTTCACTATCAACAAGACGATATGCAAGCCATCCTTTTCTAACCTTAAAAGTTGGTAAAGGACGGCAAGCGTTAGCGTCGTCTCAGCGAGAATGTGTGGTTGAGATTATTTGAGTTTGATATAGAAAACTCCCGTGAGAATCAGATATTTTGAAAGATAATGAAAACGGGTCATTCACGTATTTAATGTCGAATATCGCTCGACATGTTTCGAACCGATTCGCGGTTCTTAGTCATGAGTCTTAGTCATTAGTCATGCTCATGACGCGTTGCCGGCGCGTTTTTCATGCGCGTGTATTCAGTGCAAAATTCCAACAACAAGTCGAGCGATATTCAACATTAAATACGTGAGTGACCCGTTTACATTATATTTTATTATTTGATTTGGCCGAATTGCATCAAAGTGGTTCATTCAAAAAGCAACTCTACCGTCCAAGGTAGAAGATTCTAATTCCAATGAAAGTTTTATATAAAAGCGGCCACATTAAATAATCTCAACCGTCAACAAGTGTTTTTGGTAGATGCAATAAACTATGACGTCACTCGCGGCCACCCGCGATGTATGGGTCAGCAGTTGAATGTATACATTGAAATAAGGTTCATAATTCCGTAGCAGACGGAACTAAAGCCAATTCTATGTAAAATGGCCTTGAAATATAATACAAGAGAATCTATAGACCCTAATCTAAGACTAGCCGAGCTGTATCGCTGTCTTTTTCTACTAGTATTAGAATAAAAGAGAACGGGGTTCTGTGGAAAAAGATGTCTATACGTATGCAGTGTTAGGGTGGTCGTACACTGTGCGAATAGATGGAGTAAGTATGAACAAAATCTACGTTTATTTGGATACTTTCGCAACTTACCTGTTTCGTGTACGCGCCTTAGCAACATTGAAAAGAGACAGAGATACTGCGCTAGTTGTCTAGCAACTAGCGTGATAGAGACAGCCGCGATACGTGTGTGTTTTGAAAGGAGACTACATGCATTCTGCAATATTGATAAGGAACTACGATACTGATACGCATATAGCGCGACAGAGACACCAGCTACATCTGTGTGAGTGTGGTGAGCGAGTACAGGGCTCGTTGAAAAGAGACCTCGATACTGATAATCGTCTAGAGCGACAGAGACACCCGGAGCTGCATGTGTTTGAGTGTAGCGGCGTAGAGCACTGGGTAACGTTGAAAAGAGACTGCGATACGGATACGGCCCAAGTGCGACAAAGACGCCCGGAGGGGTATGTGTCCGCGCGCTTACAACGCTCGCTAGCGTTGAAAAGGGACCTCGATACTGATACACATCTAGAGCGACAGAGACACCCGGAGCTGCATGTGTGTGAGTGTAGCGGCGTAGAGCACTGTGTAACGTTGAAAAGAGACTGCGATACGGATACAGTCCCAGTGCGACAAAGACGCCCGGAGGGGTATGTGTCCGTGCGCTTACAACGCTTGCTAACGTTGAAAAGGGACCTCGATACGGAGACAGGCCAAGTGCGACAGAGAGCAGCACATGGCGTCAGCACACGTGCGCGCGCAGCGGCGCGGCGTCGGCGGCGCCGGGCTCCTTGTCGCAGCGGCGCCGGAGCACGCGGAACATGTCTTGAAACTTGTCCATGTCGGAGAGCGTTGCCTGGAACAAGTGAAACAATAATGTGCCTGTCAAAAATATGCTGTGTTGCGTTCCGTGGGTCACTTACGGTGCTGTCTGAAAACCAGCGCTGTAGGTGTCTGTCTGACACCTCGGCACAATGCTGAGACAGCGACCGATTCACTGCCGCGAAGACACACACAATGTGTCAATTGTATTGTATGTCTACTCCCTTTATATCTGTGTGTCTTTTGTGTAGTGAATAAATGTCTTCTTTCTTTCTTTCTTTAAAAATTTCATTTTTGGTACAAGCTTTTATTGCCCACTGTACTTTTCTGTATACCGTCATCAACTACTGGTTGAGACGATTCTAACGAGCCAAAACTCAACGGGGTTACATCTGAGCGTTTTTCAAAAAAAGTGTACATGAACTTTTTTTTGCAGATTCGTATTTTTTGGGTTTTTCTTACTCAGAATCGTTGACACTATCGATCGTCATACAAGAAAAAAAGTGTCCAAAATATTCCATTCCAGATCGTCACGTTTTTGTATGCAGTCTTTTTATTTATTTATATGGTCGTAACGTAAGAAAAAACTTACAATAGTAAAATCTGGGACACTTTTTTTCTTGTATGAGGATCGATAGTATCAACGATTCTGAGTAAGAAAAACCCAAAAAAATCGAAATCTGAAAAAAAGTACATGTGTAGTTTTTTTTGAAAAACGCTCATCTGTTAAAGCATGAATTCCCATGGCCACCTTCTGTCACCATCATCAGATCAGCTCGATGGTACCATAATATTGAATTGTCACCCAAACTATACTAATAGCCAAAATTTCAGCTCAATCGGTTGAGGTTATCTGCTTCAAAGTGAACTTGCAGGATTTCACCGTAACAAACATACATACATCGCGAGTTATACATACAGTGGGGCAGTTTCACGTGATAATGTGGACACGCTGGACAAAAGTACCAACAATTTTTTCAGGTACTGGTTAGGTACATAGCTTTATGTTTTTGATAGGAACCAAGTCCTCCGTTAGATATCTTTAATTTTATGGCGGCCATTTTGAATTATAGGTATATTATTGGATGTTGAATATCTATTTAAGTATGTATTTATCTATATAAGTATGTTTATCCGTTATCTAGTACTCATAGTACAGGCTTTGCCTAGTTTGGGACTAGATCAATTGGTGTGAATTGTCCCACGATATTTATTTATTATTAATATCTCGAATTCTAAATCACTTAGAATCACAAACTTGGTGTCTAAATATACTTATGGGGGTCAGAGAATTAAACTAGATATATTTAGGGTCGAGTTTCCAAAGGAAAGTGCCTCCGCTGTCTTTCAGTCTGTCTGCATGTCTCACACAAATCGAACTAGCCTCATAGTACGCTTAATAAGGCTTGTTATAAGTGGGTGTGAGATTACTGCTTGTGTAAAACCACTGACCTGCGGCTGACAATTGCCGAAGGTAACCTCACCGGCTATAAACGAGTTTATCTACAATAGTATGAAAACCCGCTAAATAGCGTTCAGAAACTGGCAGTAATGACCAGCATTATATCAATAAGATTTATAAAAATAATTAACTTGTCTCTGGCCGTAGGTAATTGTGTACGTATTTTCATTAAGATATCGATATTGATAATGTAATGACTTTCAAAATTCGAAGCGTGGCCCAGAGGTCAGAGCATATCATGACCAACTAGATTTTGTTATGAACATCTAGTTGGTCACGATTTGAAATCTAGTCGGCCATGGCGGTTATTGTAATGGTTCCCGAACACATAATTGAGGATTTATGATATGTGTGTAGATAAAGTAGTGTATGCAACTGTACATAATTAGGGCACAAAACACTCGTGCGATCCTATTATGAAACTACACTCGTGATTTAAGGCCTCTCATTATGTACAGACTTATCTGACTGATGACTTGGTAAAGGTCGCGGGAGTCCGCTGGATGCGGGTGGCGCAGGACCGGTCAATTTGGAACTCTCTGGGGGAGGCCTATGTCCAGCAGTGGACGTGTTTCGGCTGATAATATGATGATAATTATGTACAGTCACATAAACTACTAATTCCTTTTCATCACACTTGCTCGTCAATGGCGTTATTACTTGCGAGCGTATAGAGCAGTTATAGCCGTTTTACCTCCCACGAGCTGTTAAGTATAGTTTTAAAATATAGAACCCTCTGATTGGCTTAAGCAAATCTGGTTGCTGTGGGATTGTTGAATAAAAAAATCTAGTTGGTCAAGTCGCCCCGTTCCGCAAGAATACTGCTCTGTGATTGGTTGAAATATTGAGCTGCGCGCTCCACTAGCACTGATCTGGAAGTGAAGTTGTCAATTTTTGATTGGTGCGGCTGTATGAAACTTAGATTTTATTCTTTTGTAGTTATTTATTTCCTCGCAAATGTTATGAAAAACATTGTGTATAACACGGGCGTAAGAATATTGCAAACTCGAGTCATCAAAAGCCCTCCGCCTTCGGCGTCGGGCTTCTGATAGACTCTCGTTAGCAATATTCCACTTACGCCCCTCGTTAAACAATGTACTATAAGTTCCTTACCTCAATGGCGATGGCCAGTATGAGATGCAGCGCGGGCACGAGCAGCAGGTACACGCGGAAGATGTTCTGGTCCTGCGCGCCGCGCTCGAACACCATCACCTCCATGTAGTCCGCCAGCTCCTGCCACGGACAGAACAGCAGCAGGACCACGAATACCACCTGTGTCAATAGAGACAGCACCATGGAATCTGGAAGAGAGTTCAATATATCTATTACTTAGTTTTCATCACACTTGTATCGTTGTTACTTAGTATATAGAAGTACTCGTAGATAATACATATACTTTTCCACACCTCTCATTCAGAAAAGTAAGTTTTGGTCCCCGACGAGGGGGAGCAAAATGCCACTTTTCTGTTCAAGCTACTTTTTTAATTTATTCATTGGCATGTAGCATTTACGCAATGTGCCAATTGAACACAGATCTTAAGAAAATAATCGATTGTAATTTCATCGTAATCGATTAAAAACGAACATATTTCAAGTTTTAACTTTAGCAACGTTATAGATACATTTACATATTAAAACTTGAAATTTTTTCGTAATATTTGAAAAAATTGTCACAATAAACTATACGTTTTACTGAAATCAAAACTATGATGTTATTGTATATAAATTATATAATAATAAATATTGATATTCGTTAAATTTTCCTCATAATCGGTGTGAAAAGTTATATGTGTCACTCAGGAGCAAAATTATTTTCGTCTTGGGCGTTAACACTTGAATCCCTCACTACGCTCAGGATCCTACGTTAGAATCCCTCGCTACGCTCAGGATTCTATTGTAGGATCCCTCGCTACATTCAGGATTCAATACACCACCCTCGCCGTAAATATACTATTTTGCTCCCTTGTGACACAAATAACTATTTATTGCACACCTCACACAAGCAAAGCAGTTACAGAGATAGAGGTAGACAACAGACAGCGACTTTGCCATGGAGGCTATAAAATTATTGTGCCAAATAAATCCATGTTTAGTTATAGATAATAAACAAATTTATTGTTCCTGGTGTCAACAAAGTTTGCCACC
The DNA here is from genome assembly GCA_932294315.1 of Epinotia nisella. Classification (NCBI taxonomy): domain Eukaryota; kingdom Metazoa; phylum Arthropoda; class Insecta; order Lepidoptera; family Tortricidae; genus Epinotia; species Epinotia nisella. Next base: position 18,517,683 of record OW028681.1, read on the forward strand.
AAAAGAAAGCAACATGAAATTACATTTGCAAACAATAAAACACGAAGAACATGAGGGACATAAAGAAACACAGTTTGATTTTAACATGGACTTGACCAATTTCATGGTGTTCCCTTCGTTTAAATTTAATGGCATAGTGTGTTTTAATTCGAAACGATGGTGTGTTGCTTTTTTCCAACTTGTTGACTACGGAAAAGACGAAACTGAGTGATAGTACTTAATAATATAATATTACCCAATAAAGTATTTTGTTTCCAACCCATTAAATACTTATTTTTTTGTTTCAGAAACTATTATATTACTTATAATCAAACATTGATAGACACGTTGTTGTGGCCTATAAGTAACTAAAAATAAAATAAAATAAAAGTTACTAAATACGTTTACGGTTACTAAGTCGTGTCACTACATTTTTTGAAACATCCTGCGTGTTTATATGAATACGTCATTATGACGAAACCGGCATGAAATGTACGCTCCCTGCTCATGGCAAAATATATAGACATACACAACGACAACAACAAGCGAGTCCGACTCGCACTTGGCCGGTTTTAAAGTACGTTAGTTTGTTAGTGTGGGACAAATCTGGAACTGAATTTTGAAGCAGTTAACGTCAACCGATTGACTTGAAATGATGGGTGTAGTTTGGATGACAATTTAATATTATGGTACCATCGAGCTGATCTGGCGATGAAGACAAAAGATGGCAATGTCACCAACGTGGGTTACGTTTGGGCTCGTTACAATCAGTAGTTGAGTAGTTGATGACGGTATACAGAAAAGTACAGTTGGCAATAAAAGCTTGTACCAAAAATGTTTTTTTTTACAAAATTTTAAAAATAAATAAAAAATAAATAAATATTTGGGGACAATCTTACACAAATCAACCTAGTCCCAAACTAAGCAAAGCTTGTACTATGGGTACTAGACGACGATATACATACTCATATACATAAATGACCCCCCACAAGGTGGCTCCCGCGACCTGGTAAAGGTCGCGGGAGTCCGCTGGATGCGGGTGGCGCAGGACCGGTCAATTCGGCACTCTCTGGGGGAGGCCTATGTCCAGCAGTGGACGTCTTTCGGCTGATATGATGATGATGATAAATGAATATTTAAATACATAGAAAACATCCATGACTCAGGAACAAACATTCGTGCTCATCACACAAATAAATGCCCTTACCGGGATTCGAACCCGGGACCTCCGGCTTCGTAGGCAGGGTCACTACCAACTAGGCTACAGAGGTCGTCTTTTTCTATCAATCAAAATATCTATCAAAATATCGTCTCAATTACTCACAATTGGCACAGAAGGGTTGTCTGAAAGGCCAGCCCTTGGCGTAGACACACGCCATCACTAGATACTGGAACGAGGATACGATGAAGATCACTGTGTTCTCCCAGCATAGCACCACTTCTAGTTCCGAATTGCCTTCCACTTGGTGAAACCTGAGGACGTATGTGGGTTAATTTGTGTGTTGTCGATTTATATTTATCGCCAGAATTGTAGCCGCCCATCATAAAAGAAAAAATGACGATGAAATTTGTAACGAACGTAATAGAATAGCAAATACAGTAGAGTGTATTATGTCAAATAAGCGAACGAAAAAAAAATGGTTGTCTGTAAAGTCGGTTTACAGACGATAATTTTACGTGATAACTCATCTACAGGTCTCTCAAACGATTCTCGTGAAATTTTGTGAGCGGGTACAATAATTATATATATTTTTTTGTAACTCGCTTTTTTTTTTATTTAACTTACCAGTCCTGTGCACGGAGTAGATACAAAGCAGCTAGTTGCAGTAGTAGGACAAGCGCCACCTGCAAAAACAAACGTCAATTTATTTTAGGTTTCTTGAGAGCGTAAGTGGATTGGAAGCAATCGGTTACCTAAACCATTCCTTTTAGGAAATAGAGTGATAATCACCTTCTATGGGAATCTGAATCGTTTTGTCTGTGTAAATAAGGGTGATAGTCGCCTGCATAGTGTAACCGTGCCTACCCAACACGATGCCGTGGGGAGTGGAATAAAATGAATTAGATCCTTTCTGCATAGAGTCGCTTGTGCTACTACATAATTGAAAAATCTATAGCGCCTCGATACGAGTGTCAGGAACCTGAACCTTATGATATGGTATATAAGGGCGAGCGCGGCGCCAGCACGGGCCCGGGCGCCGCGCGGCCCAGGGACAGCGCCAGCAGCGTCGTCAGCACCAGGTCGATGTACAGGAACTTGAACCTTATGGTATAGTATATAAGGGCGGTAGTGACCTGCGCGACGAGCGGCAGGATGCTCTGCAGCGCGACGAGCGAGACGGGCGGCGAGCGCGGCGCCAGCACGGGCCCGGGCGCCGCGCGGCCCAGGGACAGCGCCAGCAGCGTCGTCAGCACCAGGTCGATGTACAGGAACTTGAACCTTATGGTATAGTATATAAGGGCGGTAGTGACCTGCGCGACGAGCGGCAGGATGCTCTGCAGCGCGACGAGCGAGACGGGCGGCGAGCGCGGCGCCAGCACGGGCCCGGGCGCCGCGCGGCCCAGGGACAGCGCCAGCAGCGTCGTCAGCACCAGGTCGATGTACAGGAACTTGAACCTTATGGTATAGTATATAAGGGCGGTAGTGACCTGCGCGACGAGCGGCAGGATGCTCTGCAGCGCGACGAGCGAGACGGGCGGCGAGCGCGGCGCCAGCACGGGCCCGGGCGCCGCGCGGCCCAGGGACAGCGCCAGCAGCGTCGTCAGCACCAGGTCGATGTACAGGAACTTGAACCTTATGGTATAGTATATAAGGGCGGTAGTGACCTGCGCGACGAGCGGCAGGATGCTCTGCAGCGCGACGAGCGAGACGGGCGGCGAGCGCGGCGCCAGCACGGGCCCGGGCGCCGCGCGGCCCAGGGACAGCGCCAGCAGCGTCGTCAGCACCAGGTCGATGTACAGGAACTTGAACCTTATGGTATAGTATATAAGGGCGGTAGTGACCTGCGCGACGAGCGGCAGGATGCTCTGCAGCGCGACGAGCGAGACGGGCGGCGAGCGCGGCGCCAGCACGGGCCCGGGCGCCGCGCGGCCCAGGGACAGCGCCAGCAGCGTCGTCAGCACCAGGTCGATGTACAGGAACTTGAACCTTATGGTATAGTATATAAGGGCGGTAGTGACCTGCGCGACGAGCGGCAGGATGCTCTGCAGCGCGACGAGCGAGACGGGCGGCGAGCGCGGCGCCAGCACGGGCCCGGGCGCCGCGCGGCCCAGGGACAGCGCCAGCAGCGTCGTCAGCACCAGGTCGATGTACAGGAACTTGAACCTTATGGTATAGTATATAAGGGCGGTAGTGACCTGCGCGACGAGCGGCAGGATGCTCTGCAGCGCGACGAGCGAGACGGGCGGCGAGCGCGGCGCCAGCACGGGCCCGGGCGCCGCGCGGCCCAGGGACAGCGCCAGCAGCGTCGTCAGCACCAGGTCGATGTACAGGAACTTGAACCTTATGGTATAGTATATAAGGGCGGTAGTGACCTGCGCGACGAGCGGCAGGATGCTCTGCAGCGCGACGAGCGAGACGGGCGGCGAGCGCGGCGCCAGCACGGGCCCGGGCGCCGCGCGGCCCAGGGACAGCGCCAGCAGCGTCGTCAGCACCAGGTCGATGTACAGGAACTTGAACCTTATGGTATAGTATATAAGGGCGGTAGTGACCTGCGCGACGAGCGGCAGGATGCTCTGCAGCGCGACGAGCGAGACGGGCGGCGAGCGCGGCGCCAGCACGGGCCCGGGCGCCGCGCGGCCCAGGGACAGCGCCAGCAGCGTCGTCAGCACCAGGTCGATGTACAGGAACTTGAACCTTATGGTATAGTATATAAGGGCGGTAGTGACCTGCGCGACGAGCGGCAGGATGCTCTGCAGCGCGACGAGCGAGACGGGCGGCGAGCGCGGCGCCAGCACGGGCCCGGGCGCCGCGCGGCCCAGGGACAGCGCCAGCAGCGTCGTCAGCACCAGGTCGATGTACAGGAACTTGAACCTTATGGTATAGTATATAAGGGCGGTAGTGACCTGCGCGACGAGCGGCAGGATGCTCTGCAGCGCGACGAGCGAGACGGGCGGCGAGCGCGGCGCCAGCACGGGCCCGGGCGCCGCGCGGCCCAGGGACAGCGCCAGCAGCGTCGTCAGCACCAGGTCGATGTACAGGAACTTGAACCTTATGGTATAGTATATAAGGGCGGTAGTGACCTGCGCGACGAGCGGCAGGATGCTCTGCAGCGCGACGAGCGAGACGGGCGGCGAGCGCGGCGCCAGCACGGGCCCGGGCGCCGCGCGGCCCAGGGACAGCGCCAGCAGCGTCGTCAGCACCAGGTCGATGTACAGGAACTTGAACCTTATGGTATAGTATATAAGGGCGGTAGTGACCTGCGCGACGAGCGGCAGGATGCTCTGCAGCGCGACGAGCGAGACGGGCGGCGAGCGCGGCGCCAGCACGGGCCCGGGCGCCGCGCGGCCCAGGGACAGCGCCAGCAGCGTCGTCAGCACCAGGTCGATGTACAGGAACTTGAACCTTATGGTATAGTATATAAGGGCGGTAGTGACCTGCGCGACGAGCGGCAGGATGCTCTGCAGCGCGACGAGCGAGACGGGCGGCGAGCGCGGCGCCAGCACGGGCCCGGGCGCCGCGCGGCCCAGGGACAGGTCGATGTACAGGAACTTGAACCTTATGGTATAGTATATAAGGGCGGTAGTGACCTGCGCGACGAGCGGCAGGATGCTCTGCAGCGCGACGAGCGAGACGGGCGGCGAGCGCGGCGCCAGCACGGGCCCGGGCGCCGCGCGGCCCAGGGACAGCGCCAGCAGCGTCGTCAGCACCAGGTCGATGTACAGGAACTTGAACCTTATGGTATAGTATATAAGGGCGGTAGTGACCTGCGCGACGAGCGGCAGGATGCTCTGCAGCGCGACGAGCGAGACGGGCGGCGAGCGCGGCGCCAGCACGGGCCCGGGCGCCGCGCGGCCCAGGGACAGCGCCAGCAGCGTCGTCAGCACCAGGTCGATGTACAGGAACTTGAACCTTATGGTATAGTATATAAGGGCGGTAGTGACCTGCGCGACGAGCGGCAGGATGCTCTGCAGCGCGACGAGCGAGACGGGCGGCGAGCGCGGCGCCAGCACGGGCCCGGGCGCCGCGCGGCCCAGGGACAGCGCCAGCAGCGTCGTCAGCACCAGGTCGATGTACAGGAACTTGAACCTTATGGTATAGTATATAAGGGCGGTAGTGACCTGCGCGACGAGCGGCAGGATGCTCTGCAGCGCGACGAGCGAGACGGGCGGCGAGCGCGGCGCCAGCACGGGCCCGGGCGCCGCGCGGCCCAGGGACAGCGCCAGCAGCGTCGTCAGCACCAGGTCGATGTACAGGAACTTGAACCTTATGGTATAGTATATAAGGGCGGTAGTGACCTGCGCGACGAGCGGCAGGATGCTCTGCAGCGCGACGAGCGAGACGGGCGGCGAGCGCGGCGCCAGCACGGGCCCGGGCGCCGCGCGGCCCAGGGACAGCGCCAGCAGCGTCGTCAGCACCAGGTCGATGTACAGGAACTTGAACCTTATGGTATAGTATATAAGGGCGGTAGTGACCTGCGCGACGAGCGGCAGGATGCTCTGCAGCGCGACGAGCGAGACGGGCGGCGAGCGCGGCGCCAGCACGGGCCCGGGCGCCGCGCGGCCCAGGGACAGCGCCAGCAGCGTCGTCAGCACCAGGTCGATGTACAGGAACTTGAACCTTATGGTATAGTATATAAGGGCGGTAGTGACCTGCGCGACGAGCGGCAGGATGCTCTGCAGCGCGACGAGCGAGACGGGCGGCGAGCGCGGCGCCAGCACGGGCCCGGGCGCCGCGCGGCCCAGGGACAGCGCCAGCAGCGTCGTCAGCACCAGGTCGATGTACAGGAACTTGAACCTTATGGTATAGTATATAAGGGCGGTAGTGACCTGCGCGACGAGCGGCAGGATGCTCTGCAGCGCGACGAGCGAGACGGGCGGCGAGCGCGGCGCCAGCACGGGCCCGGGCGCCGCGCGGCCCAGGGACAGCGCCAGCAGCGTCGTCAGCACCAGGTCGATGTACAGGAACTTGAACCTTATGGTATAGTATATAAGGGCGGTAGTGACCTGCGCGACGAGCGGCAGGATGCTCTGCAGCGCGACGAGCGAGACGGGCGGCGAGCGCGGCGCCAGCACGGGCCCGGGCGCCGCGCGGCCCAGGGACAGCGCCAGCAGCGTCGTCAGCACCAGGTCGATGTACAGGAACTTGAACCTTATGGTATAGTATATAAGGGCGGTAGTGACCTGCGCGACGAGCGGCAGGATGCTCTGCAGCGCGACGAGCGAGACGGGCGGCGAGCGCGGCGCCAGCACGGGCCCGGGCGCCGCGCGGCCCAGGGACAGCGCCAGCAGCGTCGTCAGCACCAGGTCGATGTACAGGAACTTGAACCTTATGGTATAGTATATAAGGGCGGTAGTGACCTGCGCGACGAGCGGCAGGATGCTCTGCAGCGCGACGAGCGAGACGGGCGGCGAGCGCGGCGCCAGCACGGGCCCGGGCGCCGCGCGGCCCAGGGACAGCGCCAGCAGCGTCGTCAGCACCAGGTCGATGTACAGGAACTTGAACCTTATGGTATAGTATATAAGGGCGGTAGTGACCTGCGCGACGAGCGGCAGGATGCTCTGCAGCGCGACGAGCGAGACGGGCGGCGAGCGCGGCGCCAGCACGGGCCCGGGCGCCGCGCGGCCCAGGGACAGCGCCAGCAGCGTCGTCAGCACCAGGTCGATGTACAGGAACTTGAACCTTATGGTATAGTATATAAGGGCGGTAGTGACCTGCGCGACGAGCGGCAGGATGCTCTGCAGCGCGACGAGCGAGACGGGCGGCGAGCGCGGCGCCAGCACGGGCCCGGGCGCCGCGCGGCCCAGGGACAGCGCCAGCAGCGTCGTCAGCACCAGGTCGATGTACAGGAACTTGAACCTTATGGTATAGTATATAAGGGCGGTAGTGACCTGCGCGACGAGCGGCAGGATGCTCTGCAGCGCGACGAGCGAGACGGGCGGCGAGCGCGGCGCCAGCACGGGCCCGGGCGCCGCGCGGCCCAGGGACAGCGCCAGCAGCGTCGTCAGCACCAGGTCGATGTACAGGAACTTGAACCTTATGGTTTAGTATATAAGGGCGGTAGTGACCTGCGCGACGAGCGGCAGGATGCTCTGCAGCGCGACGAGCGAGACGGGCGGCGAGCGCGGCGCCAGCACGGGCCCGGGCGCCGCGCGGCCCAGGGACAGCGCCAGCAGCGTCGTCAGCACCAGGTCGATGTACAGGAACTTGAACCTTATGGTATAGTATATAAGGGCGGTAGTGACCTGCGCGACGAGCGGCAGGATGCTCTGCAGCGCGACGAGCGAGACGGGCGGCGAGCGCGGCGCCAGCACGGGCCCGGGCGCCGCGCGGCCCAGGGACAGCGCCAGCAGCGTCGTCAGCACCAGGTCGATGTACAGGAACTTGAACCTTATGGTATAGTATATAAGGGCGGTAGTGACCTGCGCGACGAGCGGCAGGATGCTCTGCAGCGCGACGAGCGAGACGGGCGGCGAGCGCGGCGCCAGCACGGGCCCGGGCGCCGCGCGGCCCAGGGACAGCGCCAGCAGCGTCGTCAGCACCAGGTCGATGTACAGGAACTGGTAGTTGCCGAGGATTGAGAAGTACTGAAAAATAGTTATTCGTGTCTCAAGGGAGCAAAGTGATGTATTTACGGCGAGGGCGGTACATTGAATCCTGAGTGTAACGAAGGATTCAAGCGTTAACGCCCATGACGAAAATAATTTTGCTCCTGAGTGACACATACAATTTTTCACACCGACTATGAGGAAAATATAACAGTCATCGATAGTTTTGATATCAGAAAACGTATAATTTATTGTGACATATTTTTTTTAATATTACGTCAAATTCAAAAATGTTCATGTAACGTTGTTAAAGTTAAAACTTGAAATTGGTTTTGAATCGATTACGATGACATTACAATCGATTATTTTATTAAGATCTGTGTTCAATTGGCACATCGCGTAAATGCTACATGCCAATGAATAAATTAAAAAAGTAGATTGAACAGTAAAGTAGCATTTTGATCCCTGTCGTCGTGGAGCAAAACTTACTTTTCCGAATGAAAGTTGTGAAGGTTTTTTTGTAATACTACACACCGCCGCCGGTAATCAGGGCTTGTCTCAGACGCGCTCGTACATTAAGGGTGAGTTCCAAATCTCTCCGCGATATGTGGCCGGTATGTGGAAGATATACAATCACGACTGTATTGCGGTATTTTTGCAATTGCATCGTTACTAAATCGCCGCAAAATTCCTTAAGCACACGCTAGTGTTATTAGACATCTTCCAAACTAAAAGGGAAACTGAACGCAATTAATTGTTCATCTCTCCTGTTCTAAAAGTTGATTTTCATAAAAAATAGCGTTTTCTACCTTAGGGTGGAAAGTATTTTTTTTATTGTTACGATTAGCCACGGATTCAAAGATAATTGTGTTACGTCATATTATTAAAATAAAAGCTTTACATATATCTAAACTCAGTTAAACGACGGATTAAATATTACAATCTATACGTTAATATTCATCCCTTTTACAGTTGATTTTTTTTCTTCGTAATTACAGAAAATCAACATTCAAAGTAATTCCTGTACGGCTGCCCACCATGACACTTTCTTTTTTTTTCACTTTCGGCATGGCCATCTAGATTCGTTGCGTCGCGGCCTACTCGATTAACTACAATCTAGTAGGCCGTGTCAAGTGGCCAGTACGAAAAGGTTAGAGGTTGGATTTAGGTGTAATTTTTTTATTCAGGTATATCTATTAATTGATTTATTTTCTACATTTATTTATATAATTATACAAACGCAAAAAATCAAATTAAAACGATTAGATACGTTTTTTAAACGTTTCTAAAGTTGGCAGTATGTGTATTTTAACTGATTACTCTTAATATACCTGTTTTATAAAATGTACGTGTAGTAGTTTACTTTCCTCACAGTCAAAACGAAAAGTACAGTGTTTAACTCGGGTGAAATTACCCATTTCACCCTCGAACTATTGGCGCTCGGGTGAAATGGGTCACCCTCGGTTAACAATATATTCATCTCTGTTGTGTTTTGTACGACACAGAATCTTATAAATGCAACTATTTCTTGTTGTTATTCTGTCCCGCTAGCCAGGATAGATATATGACAAGAGTTTCTAAGAAAAAATGTTATAATGTCGATTTCTATCACGCTTAGAAAAAGGCCCGAAAAACACATGAATTTTAACCTATATCACTGCGGTTTTAAAAAGTGACCCTGTAGACGTAGCCATGATAATTCATAACAGAAAAAGTGGATTCACCCAAATGCAACACGTTAAAAATACTTACGTTATAGAGTATGAGTATGGAGAAGAACTGTATGAGAGAGTAGAGAGCCATGTATTTGAAGATGGCGAAGCTGGTGCTGAGAGCGCACCGGCCTTCGAGGGCCAGCAGCTTCACGCAGCGGATGTTCTGCTCTTGCGAGGTGAATGGAGCCGCCACTGAAACAAACGATTTACAATAGGGGTGTGTCCTAAGATTTTTTTACGATGTCATGCGAACCAGTTTTTGAAGAGTCTTCTGATCGGGCCGGAAGCGCCCTATACTATGACCACATGTGTATGGTACCCGAGGCATCAGCTTCAGACAGCGAGATGCCGACGTGCGCGGCCTTGAGCGCGCCGCAGTCGTTGGCCCCGTCCCCGCACATGCCGACGACGCGCTCCTCGCCTTGTAGCGCCGTTATCAGCTGCGTCTTCTGATCGGGCCGGAAGCGCCCTATACTATGACCACGTGTGTATGGTACCTGAGGCATCAGCTTCAGACAGCGAGATGCCGACGTGCGCGGCCTTGAGCGCGCCGCAGTCGTTGGCCCCGTCCCCGCACATGCCGACGACGCGCTCCTCGCCTTGTAGCGCCGTTATCAGCTGCGTCTTCTGATCGGGCCGGAAGCGCCCTATACTATGACCACGTGTGTATGGTACCTGAGGCATCAGCTTCAGACAGCGAGATGCCGACGTGCGCGGCCTTGAGCGCGCCGCAGTCGTTGGCCCCGTCCCCGCACATGCCGACGACGCGCTCCTCGCCTTGTAGCGCCGTTATCAGCTGCGTCTTCTGATCGGGCCGGAAGCGCCCTATACTATGACCACGTGTGTATGGTACCTGAGGCATCAGCTTCAGACAGCGAGATGCCGACGTGCGCGGCCTTGAGCGCGCCGCAGTCGTTGGCCCCGTCCCCGCACATGCCGACGACGCGCTCCTCGCCTTGTAGCGCCGTTATCAGCTGCGTCTTCTGATCGGGCCGGAAGCGCCCTATACTATGACCACGTGTGTATGGTACCTGAGGCATCAGCTTCAGACAGCGAGATGCCGACGTGCGCGGCCTTGAGCGCGCCGCAGTCGTTGGCCCCGTCCCCGCACATGCCGACGACGCGCTCCTCGCCTTGTAGCGCCGTTATCAGCTGCGTCTTCTGATCGGGCCGGAAGCGCCCTATACTATGACCACGTGTGTATGGTACCCGAGGCATCAGCTTCAGACAGCGAGATGCCGACGTGCGCGGCCTTGAGCGCGCCGCAGTCGTTGGCCCCGTCCCCGCACATTCCGACGACGCGCTCCTCGCCTTGTAGCGCCGTTATCAGCTGCGTCTTCTGATCGGGCCGGAAGCGCCCTATACTATGACCACGTGTGTATGGTACCCGAGGCATCAGCTTCAGACAGCGAGATGCCGACGTGCGCGGCCTTGAGCGCGCCGCAGTCGTTGGCCCCGTCCCCGCACATTCCGACGACGCGCTCCTCGCCTTGTAGCGCCGTTATCAGCTGCGTCTTCTGATCGGGCCGGAAGCGCCCTATACTATGACCACGTGTGTATGGTACCCGAGGCATCAGCTTCAGACAGCGAGATGCCGACGTGCGCGGCCTTGAGCGCGCCGCAGTCGTTGGCCCCGTCCCCGCACATTCCGACGACGCGCTCCTCGCCTTGTAGCGCCGTTATCAGCTGCGTCTTCTGATCGGGCCCAAAGCGCCCGAAGACGATGCCTAAATAGAAAAACACATTTAAATATAGAAGCTCGATGACAATAACGCTGGGCTGACAGATTTGTTTATGTATAGTATATTAAAAGAAGATTTGTCACACATAACTTCGACGATCATTCAGATTTGACAGAATATTCTAAATTAAAATTAATTTTGTACGCCTAGTATGAACACAAAAGCTCGGTGAATGTACTTAGAAAAAAAACTTACGCATTTACATGAATAGTTCAAAATAGTGCACGAGCAAAAAACAGAAAAAACTGTATAAAAGTGTAAAGTTTATAAGTTTGTTTTCCGAAAATTGGACCGAGATCTTAGCACTATACATACATAATGTGCATAACATAAATATATAATGTTATTTTTTTTAGATAGTAATGTAAAGTTATGGCACTTAAAAAAAATGCAAAACCTTCAGGAAAATACTATGTATTTACGGCATTCAGGCAATATTTTTTTTCTACTTGGTAATTGGACACACACATTATGGTATAAAAAAACTTACCCCTGTTAAGTACGGTCGTCATCATTTCCGGGTAATAAGTCCGGATGACGGACCAGGTCTTGCCCTCCATTGCTAGCACGTAGATATCGCTCGCGAGTTTAGGCGGGCCGCCTTCACCGACCACCTGGTAATTATATTGATAAGTTAAACTTGATACGGTATCTGACAACTTTAAAAAAAAACGAAAAAAAAACTTTTGTAACATAAATTTCAATTATATGGACACTATGGACATATCCTACTGAGTCCCAGATTCCTAGGGCAAGCGCGTTGTTTATGTATAAAAAATATGTAATATGTACACTTAGCGTCAAATACTCTAGCAGTCAAAGTGGCCAAATAGTTCGGTACACCATGCTACATATATGGTGTACCGAACTATTTGACTACTTTGATTGTTTCATTCGTTTCGTTTCATTTACGAAGGCCCGATGCCACTTGAGACGGTCATTAGCGATAAAAATAGGATTAAAGAATAACAAAGAACACCTTGCAAGACCCTTTTGCCGCGTGGTGTTTTTTTTTATGCAGCTTGCACCAACACGTGCCACTTTGAAGTACTTAGGAAAGAAAACAATTAGACAACAAAAGACAAACGTTATGAGCTTCATTGTTAAGTTTCAAATGGCATCGGGCCTTCGTAAATGAAACGGAATACAACCGATTGGATCATTTGCGTCTACATTGGAGTAAGTGTTAGAAAATGTCCTACGGTACTTAAAGGTCAATATGCACACATAAAAACATGCAACATCGAGTGCTCACCTAGCGTTTGTTAATAACAGCGCCATCTATATTTCCAGACTGGAAGCACTTGATGGCTTATCTAGGTAAAATCATACTAATCCTATCATAGCAACCTAATTAAGTAAGTAGTTTAGGATTTAGTCAACAGAGGGCGTCATAATTAAAACCACCTTGTGATTAGGAATTATATCATTTCACTGGACGAATGCACATGACAGGATATACACGCTGTGTGATTATCTGCAACCTGACCACCGCACCCTGAAGCCGTGCACATTCCTTCAGCGGGTCCCTGGCACTGACAGTGTCAACAGATTACTCACCTCCATGCACAGAGGTGGCCGTGCATCGTCAGTCTGTTGATGCCCCACGGTGATGAGCACCAGTTTTTGGTGCGGCTGCACCATGAAGCACCCTCGGGCCACGGACATCGCTGTCATTATGTTGTCACCTGGAACAACAATTTTTAAATTACACCTGGGCCCTACCACAATAGTTCATTGTTGTAGAGGCTAGAAAGTAAGCAATAGATGGACGAGTTAGTTCGAGGGCCGACGCGTAGCGGAGGCCCTCGAAAGTACGAGTCCAGCTATTGCACTTTCAGCCGAGGCTAAACACAGTGCTTTTCACGCCTACTGCGAGGAAATTGCAACTAATTATAATTTAAAGTAAAAATGAAGTACATATCTAATTAAAGATCATAATATTCATAATACTAAACAGGCTCACTTGCCTCGCGCCCGGCGCGGCGGAGGAGGAGCGGGCGCACGCCGGCGCAACCGCGCGCGGGGCCCTGTGATTGGTCGATCGCTGTTCAAACTGTCCAACAATGTTATTGTTGGACAGTTTGACGTCATAGATGGCCAGTTCGTGCGACGTCCAACTAACCCCAGCTTTGAAGCCTGAATTCTGACCATCTTTTGCCACATTTCCGAGCAGTGGCGTGAAATAGTACATTGTTGTAGAGGCTAGGAAGTAAGACGGCAACATCACAGAACCGAACTGTTACCAGGAAAGTGTGTTATTTAACGTGTGTACTTTAAATTACATATTTAAAGTTCTGTTCTATCCTTGAATTTTGTACGATACGACATTTGTAGAAGCTACCTATTAATCTTAATCATATCAGCCGAAAGACGTGCAGTGCTGGACATATGCCTCCCCCAAAGAGTGCCAAAGTAGCCGGTCCTGCGCCACCCGCATCCAGCGGACTCCCGCGACCTTTCCCAGTTCATCAGTCCACCTAAATGAATCTTACCTGTAACCATAATCTGCTTGATATTCGCCTCGTGCAACTCCTTAATAACCTGCGTGGTCTCCGGCTTGAGGCTGTTCTGCATGACGAGGAAGCCCAGGAAGGTCATGTCGCACTCGATGCCCTCCCGCTTCACGCGCTGCGCGTCCACCCACTTCATCTTGCGGTCCAGCTTCTTGTGCGCGAGCCCGATCACGCGGAACCCGTTGGAGGTGTACTCGTTCAGCACGGAGCTGAAGTTCTCCGGGAGGCTGTCGCAACAGCACATGCCGGCCACCTGTGACGATCATTCCATTTAGCCAAGTAATAGTAGCTTTCATCAATCATCACACTTGCTCGTAAAGGGCATACAGAGCTACAATAGCCTTTATTACGCCCATAGGTTTTTTTACTTAAATTGTTTTTTTTTTTATTCGAGAAAAAAATAAATCACATTTTATAGTTAATTGTGTGTAAGATTGCCCTTTAGTACAGAAAGATAACTATGGTCTAAAGTAGACACATTAATGTCTGCCAATACTAAGGACTTTTTTTAGTTATTTTCTTCATTTTTATGTTTTTTAGGGTTCCAGTACCTCAAAAGAAAAAAACGGAACCCTTACAGGATCACTCGTGCGTCTGTCTGTCCGTCTGTCACAGCCGATTTGCTCCGAAACTACTGGACCGATTGAGTTGAAATTTGGTACACACATGTAAATTGGTGACCCAAAGATGGACGCGTAAAGTAAATGAATGAATTCTGAACAAGGGGGCCACTTTTGGGGGGTAAACTAGAAAAAAAAAAAAAAAGTTTCGTAAACTGTATTGTGTGACATATCAAATGAAAGGGGTTGTTGTAAGCATCTCAGATATATTTTTAACTACTAGGACTCAAATTCTGAAAAAAATATGGAAAATAGTTCCTTGCCTAAAGATTACAGGAAAATCTATAAGAAGTTTGAGTATTCAAAAACACTTATGAAATTTAGATTACATACGGAACCACGCGAGTTGAACTCGCACTTGTGCGGTTTTTTTTAAAGTAATTTTCTTCATTTTTATTTGTCTTTTTGTAGTTAGTAATCGTAACATTCGAGTGCATTTGGACCATAGTTATGTGGTTTCAACTATAGTTGGGAGGTTTTTAGATTTACCTTTTCCGGAGCACCCTTAACGAAGTACACCATCGAAGGCTGGCCCAGCACTCGGGCGATAACACCCATCGACTGCTGGGACGACGAGAAGTGGAACCTCCGCAGCAGACCGACCTGAAACAAGTTAAATCTAAAGATTTTTCGAAAAAACAACTGCTTTTTTACAAAATAAATATTATAACCAGAGCCCGGATTTTTCAAGGCAAAACAAAACACTATCGTAATCTAGCCAGTGGTAGAAACGTGATTTTATCGATATCGATAATTGTGTAGTAGAAGAAAAAAGGCACCAACTAAAATAAATATTTAATAAAAAATTACGTATATAAAACACGTCGGTTTCAAAGCGTTATAAGAAATAAATAATATCTATACGCAATTTATGTTTTATACGTAATGAAATGACATTTAAAGTCTTATGGAGTAATAAGTGTACATTATTGACTGCATTGTCTATTATTTTTAATGAGGTGGTATAGTCATTACCGCGACTTTTTAGTTGGCTCATATACCTTATGGCGTTTTTGGAAGAAAAATACACTTCTAGTTTTTTATTAAAAGTATAAAAAGGTTGTTTTGCACACTGTAAATTGTCAATAATGTAAAAATATATCGGCATGTTATTTTTATACCTATGTACCTAATAATACTCGATATCGATAACATAATGTGTCTATCACTGGCTAGATTAGATGTTTTGTTTTGCCGTGAAAAATCCGGGCTCTGATTATAACCTATGTCACTTTACCTCATAGGGCATCTCCATAGTGAGTGGATCAGTGTCCTGAAGCTCGTTTGCTGCGGCTTTCGGCTTGACGATGGCCGGAGTCAAGTTGTAGCCAAGAAAGTGGTCTACCGCTTTTCGACTCTATTATTAATGTGTTAAGGTTCAAAAGTGGTCACCACTTTCTTACTGTACCTCATAGGGCATCTCCGTGGTGAGTGGATCATAGTTGTCCAAGTCCTGAAGCTCGTTTGCTGCGGATTTCGGCTTCACGATGGCCGGTGTCAGGTTATCGTAGCGCGTGTTCTCTGGACCCGGCTCTTCAAGCACCTGTCGATATAGTTGTCTGGTTAAATGGGGGATACAGAACTACTGATAGATAGATGGTGAATAAGTTTATGTCAGAAATTTCATTTTTGGTACAAGCTTTTATTGCCAACTGTACTTTTCTGTGTCATGTACATGCACCTATGAATGTCGATAAACTACCACCGGTTCGGAAAGTAAACCTCTGCCTCGAGAAGAACCGGCGTAAAAAACTCGGCGAGGTGTAATTTTTTCAAAACAGTATACAATATATCATTTTAGTATCAGAGTATTATAAAATTTTAAAATTACATTGCTACAGTAGAAAGCCTATTTCTTTCACGACAGATTTCTAGTGCAGGATTTTATCGCTGCCAAATATCCCTATCCATGATGTAGTCGTTTATCTTATAATATGCTTTTGAAATAAGTGTCCGTTTTACGACAGATTTGAATTTAGAGCCAGTAAGTTCGGTAATGTGTTTTGGAATTATAATGAATTTGGAATGTGTATACAGAAAAGTACTCAAAGTACTCAACGAGTTGATGACGGTATCGTCATCAACTCGTTGAGACGATTCTGACGAGCCCGAACTCAACGGGGTTACATCTGTTAAGTCCTGAATTCCCATGGCCACCTTCTGTCTCCATCATGGCGGCCAATGACAGGAAAATCGTATAGTATAGTCAGCTAGGCAAAGGCAGCACAAGGAAAGATAGAGAGAGCCCAAATAGATTTGACCACGACTTTATACGGGACCTTCTGCGAAAGGGACGTAATTTATGTGAAGGGACATCTTGAGAACGGGATATTTTGTAGAAAGGCCGTTTTAGGAATGGGACATTTACGAAAGGGACAAAGGGATATTCTGCGTATGGGACAATATGCGCCCAAACCTGTGAGGGGCCTTATACCAATCACAGACGTCACAGTCCCCCCACCCATACATCCTCAGAGACTTTTTAGGGTTCCGTTGTCAAAATGGCAAAAACGGAACCCTTATAGTTTCGTCATGTCCGTCTGTCCGTATGTCACAGGCATTTTACTCGAAAACTATAAGATGTATTTGAATAAAATTTTGAGGATAGGTGTATTTTGTTAGCGGCTAAATAGTTTTGTAATTAAAATTACTAAAAAAATTTTTTTTAGGGGTGCACTCCATACATGATACTAAATTTTTTTTTCCCCCTCTAATTTTTGAACGGTGTATTTTAAAAATATGAAAAAATTAATGGACACAGGACTTATTAAGTTCATTCACCGAAAATTGTTTTGAACAAGATCGGATGAGTTTTCCGAGATATTGCTGAAAAACTGCCTTCCTCAAAGAAAAGGACGTAAGTGCCGTAAGATTTCTATGACGATACGACTTTTTTAATAGGCACGGAACCCTTCGTTTTGCGTGGTCTGACACGCACTTGGCCGGTTTTTTTCCTTATTACAGACTAGACTGCGTATTGCAAAGAACGCAGACGTATCCGCGGGATAATATGAAAAATGTCCATACGAAGAGTCAGTTCTATACACCGGTGAAATAGTTTTTGAGGCACATTGACAGGCAGCGGAATGATAACCAATGGATGCGTTTGAGTTCCCAGCGCTAGAACACAGTGAGGATACTTACCCATTGTGTGAACTCGAACATCTTGAGGTCGAGGGGGTCCCCCTTCAGTTGGCCCTGAATAAAATGAAAGAAGTTTATGTTAAAAAAGACATTTTTGGTACGGTCAACCAATTTGAATCCTAGGCCACTCTAGAACCCTATCTAAATGACACCCTGCTATGTATTTATTACTTTTAACGAGCGGGTATAGAAAAAAACCGAACAAGTGCGAGTTCAACTCGCGTGGTGAGAGTTTCGTAAAATATTGAGAATTTTCCCGTTACTTTGAATACTCACACTTATTATAGGTTTTCCTGTAATCTTTGAGCAAGGAACTATTTTCCATATTTTTTTCAGAATTGTAAGCCTAGT
Organism: Epinotia nisella; assembly: GCA_932294315.1. Classification (NCBI taxonomy): domain Eukaryota; kingdom Metazoa; phylum Arthropoda; class Insecta; order Lepidoptera; family Tortricidae; genus Epinotia; species Epinotia nisella. The sequence continues at coordinate 18,535,457 of OW028681.1, forward strand.
AGTTTTGGATTCGACTTTTTTCCTAAATTACTTCAAATCTGTTTTAGTTAAAAGTATAAAAAAAAATATCTGAGATGTGACAATAGATTGCGAAACTTTTTTTTTAAATTTCCAGTTTACCTCCTAAAAGTGGCCCCCTTGATCAGAATTCATTAATTTACTTTACGCGTCCATCTTTGGGTCACCAATTTACATATGTTTACCAAATTTCAACTGAATCGGTCCAGTAGTCTCAGAGCAAATCGGCTGTGACAGACGGACAGACAGACGCACGCGCACGAGTGATCCTATAAGGGTTCCGTTTTTTCCTTTTGAGGTACGGAACCCTAATAACGGGCTTTACAGTTTTTGGTCTTTGTGCGGGAGAGCAGCGCCCTAGCCAGGGGCCTAAAACGACACCGATTCTCGCTCTAAGCCAGCCCAGTATGGTACAGTCGAGTGCAAAAATATGTATGGGATCACGGTGTATACCTGGATGCTGGTGAGCGAGTGGCAGGAGGCGAGCGCCTGTATGAGCGGGCTGCGCGGAGGAAGCGCCGCCACGTCGACTACCGTGCGCCCGAACCCAGTGCCAGATTGGCAGGGGATCACGGTGTATACCTGGATGCTGGTGAGCGAGTGGCAGGAGGCGAGCGCCTGTATGAGCGGGCTGCGCGGAGGAAGCGCCGCCACGTCGACTACCGTGCGCCCGAACCCAGTGCCAGATTGGCAGGGGATCACGGTGTATACCTGGATGCTGGTGAGCGAGTGGCAGGAGGCGAGCGCCTGTATGAGCGGGCTGCGCGGAGGAAGCGCCGCCACGTCGACTACCGTGCGCCCGAACCCAGTGCCAGATTGGCAGGGGATCACGGTGTATACCTGGATGCTGGTGAGCGAGTGGCAGGAGGCGAGCACCTGTATGAGCGGGCTGCGCGGAGGAAGCGCCGCCACGTCGACTACCGTGCGCCCGAACCCAGTGCCAGATTGGCAGGGGATCACGGTGTATACCTGGATGCTGGTGAGCGAGTGGCAGGAGGCGAGCGCCTGTATGAGCGGGCTGCGCGGAGGAAGCGCCGCCACGTCGACTACCGTGCGCCCGAACCCAGTGCCAGATTGGCAGGGGATCACGGTGTATACCTGGATGCTGGTGAGCGAGTGGCAGGAGGCGAGCGCCTGTATGAGCGGGCTGCGCGGAGGAAGCGCCGCCACGTCGACTACCGTGCGCCCGAACCCAGTGCCAGATTGACAGGGGATCACGGTGTATACCTGGATGCTGGTGAGCGAGTGGCAGGAGGCGAGCGCCTGTATGAGCGGGCTGCGCGGAGGAAGCGCCGCCACGTCGACTACCGTGCGCCCGAACCCAGTGCCAGATTGACAGGGGATCACGGTGTATACCTGGATGCTGGTGAGCGAGTGGCAGGAGGCGAGCGCCTGTATGAGCGGGCTGCGCGGAGGAAGCGCCGCCACGTCGACTACCGTGCGCCCGAACCCAGTGCCAGATTGGCAGGGGATCACGGTGTATACCTGGATGCTGGTGAGCGAGTGGCAGGAGGCGAGCGCCTGTATGAGCGGGCTGCGCGGAGGAAGCGCCGCCACGTCGACTACCGTGCGCCCGAACCCAGTGCCAGATTGGCAGGGGATCACGGTGTATACCTGGATGCTGGTGAGCGAGTGGCAGGAGGCGAGCGCCTGTATGAGCGGGCTGCGCGGAGGAAGCGCCGCCACGTCGACTACCGTGCGCCCGAACCCAGTGCCAGATTGGCAGGGGATCACGGTGTATACCTGGATGCTGGTGAGCGAGTGGCAGGAGGCGAGCGCCTGTATGAGCGGGCTGCGCGGAGGAAGCGCCGCCACGTCGACTACCGTGCGCCCGAACCCAGTGCCAGATTGACAGGGGATCACGGTGTATACCTGGATGCTGGTGAGCGAGTGGCAGGAGGCGAGCGCCTGTATGAGCGGGCTGCGCGGAGGAAGCGCCGCCACGTCGACTACCGTGCGCCCGAACCCAGTGCCAGATTGGCAGGGGATCACGGTGTATACCTGGATGCTGGTGAGCGAGTGGCAGGAGGCGAGCGCCTGTATGAGCGGGCTGCGCGGAGGAAGCGCCGCCACGTCGACTACCGTGCGCCCGAACCCAGTGCCAGATTGACAGGGGATCACGGTGTATACCTGGATGCTGGTGAGCGAGTGGCAGGAGGCGAGCGCCTGTATGAGCGGGCTGCGCGGAGGAAGCGCCGCCACGTCGACTACCGTGCGCCCGAACCCAGTGCCAGATTGACAGGGGATCACGGTGTATACCTGGATGCTGGTGAGCGAGTGGCAGGAGGCGAGCGCCTGTATGAGCGGGCTGCGCGGAGGAAGCGCCGCCACGTCGACTACCGTGCGCCCGAACCCAGTGCCAGATTGACAGGGGATCACGGTGTATACCTGGATGCTGGTGAGCGAGTGGCAGGAGGCGAGCGCCTGTATGAGCGGGCTGCGCGGAGGAAGCGCCGCCACGTCGACTACCGTGCGCCCGAACCCAGTGCCAGATTGGCAGGGGATCACGGTGTATACCTGGATGCTGGTGAGCGAGTGGCAGGAGGCGAGCGCCTGTATGAGCGGGCTGCGCGGAGGAAGCGCCGCCACGTCGACTACCGTGCGCCCGAACCCAGTGCCAGATTGACAGGGGATCACGGTGTATAGGTCTAGTCCGTCTTCGGTAAGAGTTCCAGTCTGAAACAAGACATTTATTTGCTCAAGATAGGGTTTAGTCATATGTCAAATATTTTCTATTGTCAGAAATTTTAATTGCTTCAGATACAGTCAGAGGGTTCTTACAAAAATTGTACGCACAGTGTATCTACCCTGCGAGCAGGTGTGCAAATCATTATATTAATATTTAATGTCACAACTATTATTTAAGTACAATCACATTACTAAAAATGAAATGTCAAATGTTATGAATAATAATAAAAATAAATTAAAAATCACAATAAATATAATTAATCTAGAATGAAATTACTATTTTAATTACAATTACTATAGAATGAAAAGCGCGTTTATGACCATTTATTAATGCTATGATATTTATGTAATTGGGTCAATCAACTATTTCTATTGTTATTCTGTCCCGTTAGGCAGGAGTAGAGGTGTGCGCCGATGGCAAAATCATCGGCGGCGGCGTCCGGTGGGATTTTGATCGGCGGCGGCGGCGTGATCGGCGTGAAATCGGCGTGGTACTTTTTTTTCGGTTTATGGTTAAATAACTATAAAGCGTAAATTCTCATGGTGAAATAAATCAGTTTTAAGATTTTCAGAAATTTAATTGCACCAAAAAAATTAAAAAGATGTATCAATTAGGAATTTTGATTTTTCTTCTTCTTTGTCGGTTCCTCAAGGATTAGGGTCGTGACTACCAAGAGCGCAATTCTTCAAAAATACTCTTCATACCCTTCTACTTTGGGCTAGTTGTTACGCCTTGGATATTGACGCCCGTGGCATCGCCGAATACATCAATCTATCATATGGGTGCTCCGTCTCTACTCCTCTTTACTTCAGCGCAGCCAACTATTATCATCTCCTCCAAGCTGGACTGGTCTTGGCCGGCTACGTGGCCAAATAATGTCATCATTCTCTGGAAGCTTTGTAGCTCTTTGAGTATCGACACATAAGTGCGCCGTTGTATACATGAGATGACCAACATTCTACGCCAACACCAATTTCAAATGTATCTTTTTTTGCTCTCAAGCCTGGCTTCTAAGTCCATGTTTCAGAGGCATGAAGAAAAATGGAGAAGATAAGGGTGCGCATAAATCTGACTTTGGTGTTGCTGTAGATTTTCCTGGTCCTCCGTTTACTCTCCGCTTTACTGCTGTTTAAGCAATTTTCGATCTTCTGATAACCACTTCATACAGTCTCCGTCGTTGAAGATCTGTGAGCCTAAGTAGACAAAGTTTTCTACTAAGTCCAGGTAATGTAGTTCCTGTGCCCTCTGCATCAACCCAGCTCTGTCTATGAACATTAGCTTAATTTTTTCCTGGTTAAGTGGAAGCCGTATTGTGCACTGATCAATTCGACTTTCTTTATAAGTGTAGCTAGCTAGTTCAGTCTCTTAGGCAACTATGTATTGCAAATTGTTATTCACTAATTCGGATGCCGCCCTGCCAGCTCTCAAGCACTGCGCAGTCCGCGCATCATGTGTTCGCCGACCAAGACGAATAGTTGCCGCCATTTCCGGGACAGTATGCAACCCTGCCTCGATTGGTCTTAATGGGTTTGGACTCCAAGTTTTCCAGCCGGACACGACATTTGCCGTCCAAGTATAGATTTTCCACCAAAAAGGACTGATGTTCAGGTATAATACCCATTGCTCCAAGCACTTCAAACATTTTTCGCTAATCTATGCAGTCAAACGTTTTGGCGTAATCGATGAAGCAAAATGCCATGTGATTAACTGCCTGATATTTAAGATCTGCTCCCTTGTGCCTCTACCTTTAACAAAGCCCGTTTGCTCTATTGCGATTTGTCCGCTTCTGTAGTACTCCAGACGTTTGTTTAGAATAATATACAATAGAATACCAGCAAGGGATAGAAGTGAGATTAGTTTGATAGTTGTCACATTTACGGGTAGAGCATTTCTTATGTAGTTAGACAACCATGGAATCTGCCCTTTGTGGTATACCTAGACCCGACCAGGGAACAGATTCTTCATGGAATGAGTTAAACAACTTTTAGTTACTGGAATATGATATGCCCCAGTTGATTATAGATTGTTAGCTGAAATAAGATCACGTGCTCAAGAATTAGAGGAACAAATGCAAATTTACTTATTGGGTGAGGTCGCAAACCTTTTAACTCTATCTGATCCAATTTTACAGGAGGCACAAAAAAACCTATTTAATTTACATCACAATAAAATTAATGAAATAAGTAAAGATTTGCAGCAGCAGTACTTATAAATATCATTACAAGATGTCCATTTGTTTTTTATTTTAGATTTGTGATAAATTAATTGTTCTTATTTTCTATTTTTTTCATGACGTTGACGTCCCAAAGCACATGTTGTATTGTATAACTGTGCCAAAGCATGATTTGAAGAATGGAATTAAGAGGTTTGTGACTTAAGCCTACGATATCTGCCATGGCGTGTATGTTCGCAAGAATGTTATAATCATGCGTGTATACTCGTACATATATTATACCTACTGCAGAATTGGCGATTTTTACTTTATTTCGAAGGGAATTAAGCAAACTCTTTAATGTAGAAAATTACAGAGTTGACAAGTGCCGTAGAGACTCCTTATTCGGCATTGGAATTAGTTACTTGAATAAATTGCATAGAATAATTATCACTTTTCCGAAAAAAACGCAATTACGCCACGCCGATTTCACGCCGGTCAAATCTATCGGCGGCGGCGGCGTGGAAAAATCGTCGGCGGCGGCGGCGCGGCGGCGCGGCGCACACGTCTAGGCAGGAGACAAAATTACAGTTATTCTTAGAAAAAATGTTACATTACGGACTTCTAACGTCCCTAGAAGACGGTCCTTACAAAAAGAGGTTGGTGATTTAAAACGCATAAATCGTAGTTTTAAAAAGTGACTCAGGAGAAGTAACCATGGCAACTAGTGACAAAAAATAGTTGATCTACCGAATATGAATATTGTTAAAGTTATATAGAGACCTATGTCCATCAGTGGATACATAGTCTGATGATACCTTATCGAAGCACATGACTTGCAGTTTCCCGCAGATGATGATCCTTGGCGGCGACACGCAGAATATCCTGTTCCGGCGCAGCCGCTGCTGACTGTACACGATGCCGGCGGTCATGGCGGCGGGCAACGCCGGCGGCACCACTATGGTTATGATGTCTAGTGTACGGAGCACTATGGTTTCGGCGTGGCTCTGTCGACAAATACGATATAAAAATAAAAATTAAAAATGCTTGTCTGTAAAGTCGGTTTACGGACGATAATATTTTACGTGACAAGTACCCTAAACCGACGAGCATGTATGAGAAATGTTATGAAGGTGAGTGAAGCGGAAGTGGTTTGTCAGGATCGTAGCAAATGGAGATCCGTGATCTCTGCCTACCCCTCTGGGAAAGAGGCGTGATTATATGTATGTATGTAATTTTACGTGATAACGTCAAGAAAACATTGATGAAAAATTGCATAACACGTATTTACAGATGTAGTTTTTAGTTAGTAGAATTTTCCATCGTATTTTCACAGAGACGCACGAAACGTGTCTTGCTATTTCAGTCGGTCACAGTACAAAAAGTACTGAGGTTGACTGAAGTCGCATGACAAATGCGAACGTTTCCGAGAAAATACGATGGAAAACAATTATGCACTACATCTGTACTCATTTATCGTTAGGAATACTCCTGTGAAGTTTCGAATAAAACAGTCGATCTAATCTTGTTTCTCCATGCAAACTTAGAGGTTGAATTTTGATAAATCCTTTTTAATTTTTCGTCATTCCGGATCATGACCCCAAATTCACCCAGTAGACTGCACAAAGTAATAAGATATACATACTTACACCTCTTTGCAAATACAGCCAGATGGAGTATCCCATGCCTATAGCGGCGATGCAGAACATGAAGATGACGAATTTGACAGCGTCCTTGTAGAACTGGAAGTCGAACTTCTTCGGGAACAGGATGCTCTTGATCAGCTCGCCTTTGGCGGTGTAGAAACCGGTGCGGACTACTTTGGCTAGCACCTGAGAATAATTGGGTAGTTCCTCATGTTAAAATTGATAACTTAGTGTTGCTAAGTGGATAGTAAACTATCAAATAATTACAAAATATAATTAAGATCATAAAAATATATGGACCTTGAAATTTTAGAAAAGATATGAATTGTTTTATTGTCCAAAAGTAAATCTAAAGCTACTAATAGAATCCTCACGCTTTTATAGAAACACAATTGTATGACAACTATGGACCTAACGCAGTATTTCGCGACCGAAACAGCAATTTACTTGATTTTCCATACAACGGTTAGAAATATCACACTGTGACGTCATGATTCAATGTCAATTAGTATGAAACATTTCGGCTGCCGCCAGCGGGGTCCGTCTTTAACAAAATTTTTTGGGTATATTATGTTCTTTAATTGTAGTTGCTCCCATACAAACATTTGTTCTTCTCCAAAAACTGGTTCGAAAGGCATCGTAAAAAAAGTTAGGACACAAGCCTATTACAATAAATTATCATTAATAAAACATAATGTTTAAAATAAAACCCGACAAGTGCGAGTTCAACTCGCGTGGTGAGGGTTCCGTAAAGTTGCTATGCTCTAAGCTTCAGGCGCTCCATACAAAATACACAAAAATATTGAGAATTTACCCGTTAGTTCGAATACTCAAACTTCTTATAGGTTTTCCTGTAATCTTTAGGCAAGGAACTATTTTCCATTTTTTTTTTCAGAATTTTAAGCCTAGTAGTTTCGGAGATAAGGGAAGGGGGGGAGGGGAATGGTCAATTTTCGTATTTTTTCCTAAATTACTTCAAATCTGTTTTTGCTAAAATTATAAAAAAATATGTATCTGAGATGCTTACAACAACCTCTTTCATTTGATATGTCACACCCCAACTAGCACACTAGCGTTAAAATAACCCTTATATAATTCTTATATCGGTTCCAGCCAGGTGTTAAGAATGCCTGTAAAAAAGGTGTAACACCCTTATAACCACGAAAGAGGCCCACGTATTACAGGTAAAGGTGTTAGAAAGCCTGTAGAGCAGAGTTATCTGACACCTATAGTGTTGACCAACGCTCTACAAACACCGTAGTAACGGTGAAGGTGTTAGCTGAGAGTCTTATCTCACACTCTTGCGCTCACCCAGTTTCAAGTGAGCATCTTACTCTTTTCTTTACTATAAAATTATGAGACAAATATTATAGTCTACCGACAAAATGGCGAAGATAGTTAGTAGGTATTAATATTTGACAGCTATGGAGTCGTACTAATTGAAAGTGAATTGTGATATTAAGTGAAAACAATCTTCCCTTGTGATTTTACGGTAAATGTATGTATACCATGTTTCCCATCTCAATTTTAACGCGCCCAGGATTTATTAAAGATTTTCAATAAAACATATGAAGAATAAAATAGACATCTAAAGTTTTTATCATTTTCTATTCTTGTTTCTTGACCTGTGGCATGTTAAATTAAGTGACATGTATAGAATGAAAAGAGTTACATAAATAATGAAGTATTTTGATGTCAAATATTGAATAACCTAATCAATTTGTAGGTTAAAGCTCACCAAAACAATGGCGAACTTACATTAAACCTTTAGGTGTCAGTTAACTCAACTATAACGCTTATTGAGTTACAGCACCTGTAGTCAACACTATTGTGCAGGCTTTGCCTTCATACCGGTGTTATAATACACTCAAATAACACCTTAAGCGTTAGAAAAAATACTTACAAGTGAGTTAACTCTGTTATAAAGTCTCTGCCTGCACCTTATAGTAGATATAACACCTTAAGCTTTATAAGACACAGCGGCAACAACTAAAAAGCAATAAGAGTTAACGAGCGTCAGCAAGCACCCTTATAATAATACCCTTAGCTGACACCAAAATGTTAGTTGGGATTGGGACAATACAGTTTGCGAAACTTTTATTTTTATTTTCCAGTTTATCCCCCAAAAGTGGAGTTCAGAATTGATAATTTACTTTTCGCGTCCATCCTTGGGTCACCAATATACCTAGATATTTTTCTAGCAGGAACAACATTGGTTTAGTGCTTGCCACAATAAAAATATCGACAATCCTGTTATCGATAAGTACATACTACTTCAACGACAATACGTACATACAACCACAGACATATATTGGCTACCTACCTAGACGCCGCGTGCACCTACACTGTAACCATATTTGTTTTGGGGGCAAAAATGGGATTGGGAAAAACTACATGTTGTGATATTCTGCGTCGATTTGAAAGACAATTTCGGTGTGTGTGTGTGTGGGTGTTATGGAGTGACTTCGGGGATAATTAATTCAGTGACACAAAGAAAGAAAGTTACGAAAGTATTGCAAATTGTTTTCTGAAGTATTTAAAATATAAATAAATTGATAGTTTTGTTATTATTATCAATTTTTTTACGTTGAAGTGTTACTTATCGATAACAGGACTGTCGATGTTTTTATTTTGTCAATCACTTACAATAAGTCGTTCGTGCTAGAAAAATATCTAGGTATAGTCACCAATTTACATATATTTACCAAATTTCAACTGAATCGGTCTAGTAGTTTCGGAGCAAATCGGCTGTGACAGACGGACAGACAGACGCACGAGTGATCCTAAAAGAGATACGGAATCCTAAAAAGTGATTCAGAAGTTCATTAGTAATACTTCTAATATCGACGTTAAATTGACATTTACATGGTTCATTTCCACTAAGTAGACATGAAAGTATTACACGCAAGATTGAACTTCACTCCAATACGAATTCGTTGTTATCAAAGTAAAAAGAAGTATAGCCCGTAACTTCGCTTCCAATTTCAACTTTAAATCAACATCATCAAAGTCCAAATGAGAACGTACCTGATTGTTGCCATAGAATCGTGTTTGGATGACGTGAGTTCCAGCGAAGAGTGTATGCCTTTTGTGACCTTCTGTGGAGTAAATCTCTGTGGATATGCAGGGAGGGCCTTTCATCACTGGTACACTTTCACCTGAAACAATATTGCTTAGATTACTGTACATCCGTTAACCTGCGGTCCCGCTGTTCAGAAACTAAAAACGTAGAGCATTTAGACAGAAGAAATTTACCGTTTTCCGAGAGGGATGAGGTAACACACATAAATAAATTACGCACACATGTAAAACTCCTTCCCATTACTACGCCCATAACAATCAGGCATGCATACTCAACTCTTCATTTGAGCAATTAATAGTCGACCTTACTGCCATCGACATAAAGTTCGTTATCTAATGGCCGCCCACAAATGTTGCCAAGAATGATATTCACCACGCACTCTTCGAGCGCCGTCCGCGACAGGGGCGAGCTGGTCGAGCCGGCCATTTTTGAAGATAAGCAGACGCACATTTGAGCCACTGGTGGCCGCCACAAGCTGCGAACGAGTTCTTTCATACATTTTGTTTAGCATCGGCGCATACCGGACGTTTCGTGACCGCCACTTAGTGGCTGAATGTGCGATGGCTCTACCTGTGAGCATGCTCTCGTTCACGATGCAGGTCCCCGTGAGCAGCACGGCGTCGCAGGGCATGACGCAGCCGTCGGGCGGCAGGATCAGCACGTCGCCGGGCACGAGCCGCACCGCGCTCACCACGCACTCCTCGCGGCTCGTGCGCGACGGACGGAGCACGGACACGGTGAAGGAGCTGGTGGAGCCGGCCATCTTGTGTAGTACCTGTGAGCATGCTCTCGTTCACGATGCAGGTCCCCGTGAGCAGCACGGCGTCGCAGGGCATGACGCAGCCGTCGGGCGGCAGGATCAGCACGTCGCCGGGCACGAGCCGCGCCGCGCTCACCACGCACTCCTCGCGGCTCGTGCGCGACGGACGGAGCACGGACACGGTGAAGGAGCTGGTGGAGCCGGCCATCTTGTGTAGTACCTGTGAGCATGCTCTCGTTCACGATGCAGGTCCCCGTGAGCAGCACGGCGTCGCAGGGCATGACGCAGCCGTCGGGCGGCAGGATCAGCACGTCGCCGGGCACGAGCCGCGCCGCGCTCACCACGCACTCCTCGCGGCTCGTGCGCGACGGACGGAGCACGGACACGGTGAAGGAGCTGGTGGAGCCGGCCATCTTGTGTAGTACCTGTGAGCATGCTCTCGTTCACGATGCAGGTCCCCGTGAGCAGCACGGCGTCGCAGGGCATGACGCAGCCGTCGGGCGGCAGGATCAGCACGTCGCCGGGCACGAGCCGCGCCGCGCTCACCACGCACTCCTCGCGGCTCGTGCGCGACGGACGGAGCACGGACACGGTGAAGGAGCTGGTGGAGCCGGCCATCTTGTGTAGTACCTGTGAGCATGCTCTCGTTCACGATGCAGGTCCCCGTGAGCAGCACGGCGTCGCAGGGCATGACGCAGCCGTCGGGCGGCAGGATCAGCACGTCGCCGGGCACGAGCCGCGCCGCGCTCACCACGCACTCCTCGCGGCTCGTGCGCGACGGACGGAGCACGGACACGGTGAAGGAGCTGGTGGAGCCGGCCATCTTGTGTAGTACCTGTGAGCATGCTCTCGTTCACGATGCAGGTCCCCGTGAGCAGCACGGCGTCGCAGGGCATGACGCAGCCGTCGGGCGGCAGGATCAGCACGTCACCGGGCACGAGCCGCGCCGCGCTCACCACGCACTCCTCGCGGCTCGTGCGCGACGGACGGAGCACGGACACGGTGAAGGAGCTGGTGGAGCCGGCCATCTTGTGTAGTACCTGTGAGCATGCTCTCGTTCACGATGCAGGTCCCCGTGAGCAGCACGGCGTCGCAGGGCATGACGCAGCCGTCGGGCGGCAGGATCAGCACGTCGCCGGGCACGAGCCGCGCCGCGCTCACCACGCACTCCTCGCGGCTCGTGCGCGACGGACGGAGCACGGACACGGTGAAGGAGCTGGTGGAGCCGGCCATCTTGTGTAGTACCTGTGAGCATGCTCTCGTTCACGATGCAGGTCCCCGTGAGCAGCACGGCGTCGCAGGGCATGACGCAGCCGTCGGGCGGCAGGATCAGCACGTCGCCGGGCACGAGCCGCGCCGCGCTCACCACGCACTCCTCGCGGCTCGTGCGCGACGGACGGAGCACGGACACGGTGAAGGAGCTGGTGGAGCCGGCCATCTTGTGTAGTACCTGTGAGCATGCTCTCGTTCACGATGCAGGTCCCCGTGAGCAGCACGGCGTCGCAGGGCATGACGCAGCCGTCGGGCGGCAGGATCAGCACGTCGCCGGGCACGAGCCGCGCCGCGCTCACCACGCACTCCTCGCGGCTCGTGCGCGACGGACGGAGCACGGACACGGTGAAGGAGCTGGTGGAGCCGGCCATCTTGTGTAGTACCTGTGAGCATGCTCTCGTTCACGATGCAGGTCCCCGTGAGCAGCACGGCGTCGCAGGGCATGACGCAGCCGTCGGGCGGCAGGATCAGCACGTCGCCGGGCACGAGCCGCGCCGCGCTCACCACGCACTCCTCGCGGCTCGTGCGCGACGGACGGAGCACGGACACGGTGAAGGAGCTGGTGGAGCCGGCCATCTTGTGTAGTACCTGTGAGCATGCTCTCGTTCACGATGCAGGTCCCCGTGAGCAGCACGGCGTCGCAGGGCATGACGCAGCCGTCGGGCGGCAGGATCAGCACGTCGCCGGGCACGAGCCGCGCCGCGCTCACCACGCACTCCTCGCGGCTCGTGCGCGACGGACGGAGCACGGACACGGTGAAGGAGCTGGTGGAGCCGGCCATCTTGTGTAGTACCTGTGAGCATGCTCTCGTTCACGATGCAGGTCCCCGTGAGCAGCACGGCGTCGCAGGGCATGACGCAGCCGTCGGGCGGCAGGATCAGCACGTCGCCGGGCACGAGCCGCGCCGCGCTCACCACGCACTCCTCGCGGCTCGTGCGCGACGGACGGAGCACGGACACGGTGAAGGAGCTGGTGGAGCCGGCCATCTTGTGTAGTACCTGTGAGCATGCTCTCGTTCACGATGCAGGTCCCCGTGAGCAGCACGGCGTCGCAGGGCATGACGCAGCCGTCGGGCGGCAGGATCAGCACGTCGCCGGGCACGAGCCGCGCCGCGCTCACCACGCACTCCTCGCGGCTCGTGCGCGACGGACGGAGCACGGACACGGTGAAGGAGCTGGTGGAGCCGGCCATCTTGTGTAGTACCTGTGAGCATGCTCTCGTTCACGATGCAGGTCCCCGTGAGCAGCACGGCGTCGCAGGGCATGACGCAGCCGTCGGGCGGCAGGATCAGCACGTCACCGGGCACGAGCCGCGCCGCGCTCACCACGCACTCCTCGCGGCTCGTGCGCGACGGACGGAGCACGGACACGGTGAAGGAGCTGGTGGAGCCGGCCATCTTGTGTAGTACCTGTGAGCATGCTCTCGTTCACGATGCAGGTCCCCGTGAGCAGCACGGCGTCGCAGGGCATGACGCAGCCGTCGGGCGGCAGGATCAGCACGTCGCCGGGCACGAGCCGCGCCGCGCTCACCACGCACTCCTCGCGGCTCGTGCGCGACGGACGGAGCACGGACACGGTGAAGGAGCTGGTGGAGCCGGCCATCTTGTGTAGTACCTGTGAGCATGCTCTCGTTCACGATGCAGGTCCCCGTGAGCAGCACGGCGTCGCAGGGCATGACGCAGCCGTCGGGCGGCAGGATCAGCACGTCGCCGGGCACGAGCCGCACCGCGCTCACCACGCACTCCTCGCGGCTCGTGCGCGACGGACGGAGCACGGACACGGTGAAGGAGCTGGTGGAGCCGGCCATCTTGTGTAGTACCTGTGAGCATGCTCTCGTTCACGATGCAGGTCCCCGTGAGCAGCACGGCGTCGCAGGGCATGACGCAGCCGTCGGGCGGCAGGATCAGCACGTCGCCGGGCACGAGCCGCGCCGCGCTCACCACGCACTCCTCGCGGCTCGTGCGCGACGGACGGAGCACGGACACGGTGAAGGAGCTGGTGGAGCCGGCCATCTTGTGTAGTACCTGTGAGCATGCTCTCGTTCACGATGCAGGTCCCCGTGAGCAGCACGGCGTCGCAGGGCATGACGCAGCCGTCGGGCGGCAGGATCAGCACGTCACCGGGCACGAGCCGCGCCGCGCTCACCACGCACTCCTCGCGGCTCGTGCGCGACGGACGGAGCACGGACACGGTGAAGGAGCTGGTGGAGCCGGCCATCTTGTGTAGTACCTGTGAGCATGCTCTCGTTCACGATGCAGGTCCCCGTGAGCAGCACGGCGTCGCAGGGCATGACGCAGCCGTCGGGCGGCAGGATCAGCACGTCGCCGGGCACGAGCCGCGCCGCGCTCACCACGCACTCCTCGCGGCTCGTGCGCGACGGACGGAGCACGGACACGGTGAAGGAGCTGGTGGAGCCGGCCATCTTGTGTAGTACCTGTGAGCATGCTCTCGTTCACGATGCAGGTCCCCGTGAGCAGCACGGCGTCGCAGGGCATGACGCAGCCGTCGGGCGGCAGGATCAGCACGTCGCCGGGCACGAGCCGCACCGCGCTCACCACGCACTCCTCGCGGCTCGTGCGCGACGGACGGAGCACGGACACGGTGAAGGAGCTGGTGGAGCCGGCCATCTTGTGTAGTACCTGTGAGCATGCTCTCGTTCACGATGCAGGTCCCCGTGAGCAGCACGGCGTCGCAGGGCATGACGCAGCCGTCGGGCGGCAGGATCAGCACGTCGCCGGGCACGAGCCGCGCCGCGCTCACCACGCACTCCTCGCGGCTCGTGCGCGACGGACGGAGCACGGACACGGTGAAGGAGCTGGTGGAGCCGGCCATCTTGTGTAGTACCTGTGAGCATGCTCTCGTTCACGATGCAGGTCCCCGTGAGCAGCACGGCGTCGCAGGGCATGACGCAGCCGTCGGGCGGCAGGATCAGCACGTCGCCGGGCACGAGCCGCGCCGCGCTCACCACGCACTCCTCGCGGCTCGTGCGCGACGGACGGAGCACGGACACGGTGAAGGAGCTGGTGGAGCCGGCCATCTTGTGTAGTACCTGTGAGCATGCTCTCGTTCACGATGCAGGTCCCCGTGAGCAGCACGGCGTCGCAGGGCATGACGCAGCCGTCGGGCGGCAGGATCAGCACGTCACCGGGCACGAGCCGCGCCGCGCTCACCACGCACTCCTCGCGGCTCGTGCGCGACGGACGGAGCACGGACACGGTGAAGGAGCTGGTGGAGCCGGCCATCTTGTGTAGTACCTGTGAGCATGCTCTCGTTCACGATGCAGGTCCCCGTGAGCAGCACGGCGTCGCAGGGCATGACGCAGCCGTCGGGCGGCAGGATCAGCACGTCGCCGGGCACGAGCCGCGCCGCGCTCACCACGCACTCCTCGCGGCTCGTGCGCGACGGACGGAGCACGGACACGGTGAAGGAGCTGGTGGAGCCGGCCATCTTGTGTAGTACCTGTGAGCATGCTCTCGTTCACGATGCAGGTCCCCGTGAGCAGCACGGCGTCGCAGGGCATGACGCAGCCGTCGGGCGGCAGGATCAGCACGTCGCCGGGCACGAGCCGCACCGCGCTCACCACGCACTCCTCGCGGCTCGTGCGCGACGGACGGAGCACGGACACGGTGAAGGAGCTGGTGGAGCCGGCCATCTTGTGTAGTACCTGTGAGCATGCTCTCGTTCACGATGCAGGTCCCCGTGAGCAGCACGGCGTCGCAGGGCATGACGCAGCCGTCGGGCGGCAGGATCAGCACGTCGCCGGGCACGAGCCGCGCCGCGCTCACCACGCACTCCTCGCGGCTCGTGCGCGACGGACGGAGCACGGACACGGTGAAGGAGCTGGTGGAGCCGGCCATCTTGTGTAGTACCTGTGAGCATGCTCTCGTTCACGATGCAGGTCCCCGTGAGCAGCACGGCGTCGCAGGGCATGACGCAGCCGTCGGGCGGCAGGATCAGCACGTCGCCGGGCACGAGCCGCGCCGCGCTCACCACGCACTCCTCGCGGCTCGTGCGCGACGGACGGAGCACGGACACGGTGAAGGAGCTGGTGGAGCCGGCCATCTTGTGTAGTACCTGTGAGCATGCTCTCGTTCACGATGCAGGTCCCCGTGAGCAGCACGGCGTCGCAGGGCATGACGCAGCCGTCGGGCGGCAGGATCAGCACGTCACCGGGCACGAGCCGCGCCGCGCTCACCACGCACTCCTCGCGGCTCGTGCGCGACGGACGGAGCACGGACACGGTGAAGGAGCTGGTGGAGCCGGCCATCTTGTGTAGTACCTGTGAGCATGCTCTCGTTCACGATGCAGGTCCCCGTGAGCAGCACGGCGTCGCAGGGCATGACGCAGCCGTCGGGCGGCAGGATCAGCACGTCGCCGGGCACGAGCCGCGCCGCGCTCACCACGCACTCCTCGCGGCTCGTGCGCGACGGACGGAGCACGGACACGGTGAAGGAGCTGGTGGAGCCGGCCATCTTGTGTAGTACCTGTGAGCATGCTCTCGTTCACGATGCAGGTCCCCGTGAGCAGCACGGCGTCGCAGGGCATGACGCAGCCGTCGGGCGGCAGGATCAGCACGTCGCCGGGCACGAGCCGCGCCGCGCTCACCACGCACTCCTCGCGGCTCGTGCGCGACGGACGGAGCACGGACACGGTGAAGGAGCTGGTGGAGCCGGCCATCTTGTGTAGTACCTGTGAGCATGCTCTCGTTCACGATGCAGGTCCCCGTGAGCAGCACGGCGTCGCAGGGCATGACGCAGCCGTCGGGCGGCAGGATCAGCACGTCGCCGGGCACGAGCCGCGCCGCGCTCACCACGCACTCCTCGCGGCTCGTGCGCGACGGACGGAGCACGGACACGGTGAAGGAGCTGGTGGAGCCGGCCATCTTGTGTAGTACCTGTGAGCATGCTCTCGTTCACGATGCAGGTCCCCGTGAGCAGCACGGCGTCGCAGGGCATGACGCAGCCGTCGGGCGGCAGGATCAGCACGTCGCCGGGCACGAGCCGCGCCGCGCTCACCACGCACTCCTCGCGGCTCGTGCGCGACGGACGGAGCACGGACACGGTGAAGGAGCTGGTGGAGCCGGCCATCTTGTGGAGATTAATGCTCATCTGGGGACAAGAGACGATCGTTAGGTTGGAACTTCTTAGTCGTACAGAGTGGTTGTGGTCATGTTCATAGTGTACTCGGTGGGTCTTGGCAATGGCCGCAGCTTTTGCTATGACGCGCCACTTCAGACGGTTTGTGGCATTAGTTTTGAAAACAACTGATAGATTGAACAGTGTTATATAATAATTGATTAAACAAAACTATTCCTTGACAGATTTTTTTACGATTGAACATATATAATAAGTATTTACCTGTTTAGTTTGATATAAAGCCAGCATGCACGAGCCCGTGGAGAGTATCAGAACGCAAGCCGCATACTGATAATACTCATCGAGCGACCACAGAATGATCGAGAATATTTGAAATAAATAAAACGGGTTGAAAACTTCGTTCACGAACAGTGTCCAATAGCTTTTTACTTCGACTTCAACGGAGTTTGTCCCATACAGTTTGATTCTGAAAAAAAAGGAAAAATTTAACAACTATGACTATGGGAACAGGGTTCACAATGACCACAATTCTTCATATACAAACCTAAGTCACTAACTCACAACATTACCAGTAATATTCCGCGTCCAATGTACATGGATTATTGGGCTGTACATTATTTGGCCACATTGTATTGGCTCCCTACCATTATTAGATAGGGTAGATTTTTTAATTCATACTAATTTAATGTGGAAACTAGCACAATCTAATTTTATCATTCAATACAGAGATCAAGAACAAAGAAACAATCAAGGTAAATTTATCTTGATACTTGATTTCTGTATCAAATGTTATTTTTTTGTTATCTTGATTGATGTTTTTATCAGGAATAGATATTTTGAAGATGCACAATAATGACACAATGATTAAATTTCCGTTTAAATTATATGTAACCTACTTATTGTAAGTGTTAGTGTCGAATTAAATCCATACTTCACGACTATATATTATCCCAGAGTTCCCAGACTCCAAATATTCGCGTCCATTAGTCCAATAAATGCCCTTACCGGGATTCTAACGCGGGGATGCCGTTGCTGATGCGTTGCGCGAGAAAGCCGCCAGCTCTTCAGTCACCAGTTACATCAACCAGATGTTTCGCGATTTCTGCAAATAACTTATGCGCACTGGGACCCCATAGACCACCAAAGGGTACAAAGTTTCATATTTTCGGCGTTTTCCGCCGCTGCACTCGCTTTAGAAGTAGTCCGTTGGAGGTGAGACGGTGCCAGTGTGTCTACACAGGTAGCGTCCCACACAAGCATCCGCCCCAACCTCCACGGAACCAGAGACACACCGTCAGGTCTTTTGCCATCATCTCTGACAACGCCAGGAGGCTCAAGAAGAGCAGGCACACTGATGGTGGCAAGAGATTCAAATTACTAATACTTACAACTCATTCTGTTGCCTCTTATTGATCCCCGACATATTGTCCATCAGCAGATTAATAGTCAGCTTTTCATTAAGGGTCTGGACATTCACGAAGACGCCCTGGTCGTGCAGCCACACGAACCGCGTGTGCTGGTAGATGAAGTACCGCAGTTTGTTGTTGTGGTTCGCGATGTTGAGATCGATTTCTATCACTTTCTCCATGTTGAATGAGCCTTCGGCGTCCGTCACTGAGAATATTGTAATTGTGATGTATTGACATCACAAATATATATGCGAAGGTAGCTGCCGTGGTGAAGCAACCCGACAGCTCTCGGCAGTTGCTACCCAGCTGTCGGCGAGCGAGGTCACGTCTGCGCGCCTGAGCTAGCTAGTATCACTCAATGGTTGCCTTATTTATACCTGTATACCCTGAGAGACCCCAAAAGTGAAACATCAAAGTAATAGTAGGTTTAGAGTCCAGTGGTTCCTAGCCTTTTCAATATCATTACCCCGGTGACCTATTAGGAACACTGACTTTAGCCCTAGTTAAAATAAATACCCTTTTCTATTGATTCATTTTAGATATCAACTCTGCAATGTTACCCCAAAGAACAGGTAGCTGTTTCACCCCCCACTGGCGTAATTACCCCACAGGTTATTATTATTGTTATAGGTATCCAATAAAGCAAAGAAATAGAGTTTAATATTTGTTCATAATGTTATTTTGTTCCTATAAATACATATTTGGATTTTGCATAACTCATTTAGATCTCCATTCTTTTTGCAGCGAAGCCCACAGCCAAGCATAATTTTTGTATTGAACTTGGCTCTCCTTTTTAACATTTATGTTTTTGGTGGGATATCATTACTTTTTGTAAAGAAAACTAGGCAGATATTAATGTTATTTCTTGCGTTTCCGTGTTGCTCGGGAGCGCTTTTATGTAGATTTACTTCTGTTCTGTGTATAATTATGTGGTGCCGCGCCGCGCGCCGCCGACGACACACCGTTGGCCGGTTGTTTAGCGCGTATTACAAGTTTTTTGTATGGGGACACCACTTATTTTTTGACTAAACTTTATTTTATTATTTCTGTTATGTAGCAAATATAATAATACATATATTGGGATCGTTGCAACGCTACAATTATAAAAAATAAATTGTATGGTGACCCCCCTATTTTTTTTTTAATTCTTAGATTTTTTCCTACGCTTACACACAATTACCGAGCTGGATTCCAAATTTCATCCTTCTAGGTCATCTGGAAGTAGGTTAGGTTTAGGTACTATATGTCAGTCAATACTAAAATTTACGACTTTTTGACCTTCATATCTTTATAACCGTTTGAGCTAGCTTCATGAAATTTGGGCTTCTAGGTGACCTTATGGATATAATTAAACACACGTAGTTTTATGTGTTTACGTTAAAGAGGTTTTGAGTTATAGAAGGGTCAAAAGTGGCACCAAGTGGTTCGTGTAATGATACACTTGGCGCTGGCTAGCCAGTTCCTTTGCTTGAACTTGGCTTGACACGCTGTCGCGTGTCTAGATTGGATGAGTAATACTTAAAAGGAGGTTACAGCTTTGGCTTTTAGCTCAATAACTTTTAGAAGTAAATCATTTGTAATAATTTTCATGAGCAGATTACGTATCCGAGGACGTACTAACTTACATTTCACAAATACCTCTTTATTTTATTAGAATTCCCAAAAAGTTAATAGTGGCAGAAAAATGCATATACATAGATTGATGTATGTAAAACTACAATCTTACCACAAATCTCTTCAGCCATTTTCAAACTGCATCTTAAGTACTTGAATCTGTTGAGCGAGGGATAATAACCCAACGCAAAATACGGTAATCCACATAGCGCTATACATATAGCGTGGAATATAAACGCGCGCAGTTTACAGTACTTGTAGCCGTATATCTTAAATATTTCTTCGTCCACGACGTTCTCCAGTATTTGCCATTGGGCTTCACCGATGACTTCGTAATCATCTGGAACATGAAGGAATCCGGTTGTGATCGTCACCGGGGATAGCTGTTGGATGCGGTGGACTTGGTGTTTGCAATCATTTGAAACCTATGGGCGCGTCCAAACGTCTGAGCACGGCGGACGGTATGAGCGGTACTACGAGGCCACAAGAGCGAGAGACGTAGATGAAACAAATATCATTTAAAACCTATAGCCGCATCTATTATCGCAGCGGTTGCCTTGAGCGATACGAGGATATTGCCTTGATCACACTTGCCGAGTATAGTCGCCGAGGCAGTGCTCTCGGCCGAGCAAAGTGGCGAGCGAGTAAATAAAACAAGCTCCGAGTGACTCGCTCGCCACTTTGCTCGGCCGAGAGCACTGTCTCGGCCACTAAACTCGGCATGTGATCAAGGCATATAAGATAGTTCAAATTTGTCTTCATGTATATAAAAAAAGAGTTAGGGGAGGCCTTTGCCTACAAAAGGCATACAGATAGAAATTAGATATACTATGTTAATAACAAAATGCAATGTAATGTACTTAAGTCTGAAATAAAGGCTATTTTATTATTATTTATTTTATAATAATCAAAATCAGTATGAATTAAGGAAATTTCTGATCATAACTTAGACCTCTTACTGCCTCAGTCATTTTTGCTCATTTGAAGAAAAGCTTCAACTTTATAGCCTTTATAGACGATTTAAAGTGAAGATAACGTTGTGAAAAGCGTATTGCACATCATATCCTATATATATATATTTTTTATTGTGATTTAAATATTTTCATTATTTTTAATTTAAAATTTGATTAATTGATGTCAAATTACATTTAATCTACTAAGTATTATTATAATGACCGAGTGATCCAATCACTGACAACTATTTTCACACTTCTACCTAGACTGAATATATCATGGGAAACAATGCTTGTAATTTAAGATCTTATGTTACCATATGTTCATTGTGAATAAACGATTTCATTCATTCACTGTACTCGGCAAGTATATGATTCAAATATACGCAATAAGTCATACAACACTCTGAGCATCCAATTTAATAATGCCTTCAGGGTGCTGTTGCGACTGCCACGCTTCTGCAGTGCATCATCCATGGACCTATGATACTTAGGACAGCTATATGTGATGCCACAATTAGGGACAGAAAGGCTTCTATGCAGCTAAATTAAGAACTGGTCTTAAAATGGCTGATGGCTTACCATAGTAGTGAATACAGTTTCAATAGTTTGTAGTAAATGTAAAAAAAGTTACAAGCAGCAAAGGGTGCCATCCCAAAAGAGGATCAAATCGGTGAGATAAATCATCAGTTATTTTTATAAATAGCTGATTAAATATAAACAATATTAATAACATAAGCAAATGTATCACAACTGATAATTCAACCTAGAATAGATGATGCATTTTACATCTAAGCACATTTCAAAGAATACTGAGACAGACATATATATGTCATTCTAACCCCTAGATGTAAACAGGGTGTGCATTAAATATATTTAAAAAAAACTATGTATCATAAGAAAAGTATACAGCCTAGTGTTGCAAATACACTCTATAAATATTATTTAAATGAACACAGACCTCATTCAGAAATTCTTCATCTTAACCTTCAATTGACTCAAGCACAAGACATCCTCTTATTGAATGTTATAGAAAGAGCATTCAGTTATCTCGACAAGCACTTAAAGTAATAGGAATGACCCAACTAATTAAAGAAAACAATGACAAGGTTATATGAAATTCTTGGAATTAAAGAACCTACTTCAGAATAGCAATTTAGATAAATCCAGAAAAGCTAAGCATGCATAAAGTGAGTCAAGACCTTAGATTAGAATTCTCAGGTTCATGAGGAGCATCTAATGTGATTTCACATCACTGTACGTGGAAAAGTAACGCAGGTCTCTTTCATTATCTTAAGCAGCGACATAATTATTACTGCGTACGTTAACTACGCAAATATTTAGACACACTGGGTGCTGGGCTCAAGATGCAATAAAATTCCTTTGCCTGAAGTGAGTCATACAGTAAAGGTTGGATATGCATGGTGAAATATCAGACTTACCATTAGCGACAGCGGCACTGTTCGTGTTCGGCATTCCCGCAAAAACTGATTATTTGCACGGCATAAATAAATTAAGGCATAGTACTAAGATGTTCTTTAATAATTTATTGTTAACCGGTGCTACCTCATTTCAAAATATTAAATGGATAATGGAATTTCAGGATACGAAATCCCACTACTCACATCACACCTTATGAATGAATGAATTCATAGGCAAGGACAAACGTCAAATATATTTTTTTAATTTTCGAGTTACGTCAAAGCTGTTTAAGCAATGTAAAAAGACGGAACTATTTCGTTTTTACGTGGTGTACTTTGCAATCAACAAAATAATAAAACAATGTTTTCAAAATTCGTATATGCAAATTGAACTCTCAGGACACATATAAAATTGAATAAATGATTTACATGTTCATATATTTCTTGATTTTAATATATTCAATGGTGACGATAGCGAGTGACAGCAATTCTCAAAAGATGGCGCCAGCATAGATTATTTCCGGATATTATTATCTCTGCCTGAAACATGCCAGTGGCGGGTGTTATTGATTTGTTTTGGATGGCGCGAAGCAATTGATGCAAAACAATAATACTTATCGTGATTACTGTTTTACAAAACATAAGTGATAACATTAATAAATATGTCGAAAAGAGGATTAGCTAGCGGTAGAACCGAATATTTGGAAGTCGGTGAATTTAACTATTCGTGGCCTGGTGGAAATGGAACACTTCATGATTATGGATCCGTAAATTACACAATGCCTTCAGGTATGATTTTTATAAAATGCACACGAATACGATTGTTTTTAAATATTAATAAAAGTCTAATGGTAAATATTACGATTTCAAAGGACCATGGTATTGGCCTTGGTGCCCGTTGTGGAGGATTTCCCAACACCCGCTTTTTCAGGTTCGTAGCAATTTTATTCCAAGAATCAATGTCTCACGTGTTTTGTTATTTGATCACCACCAATTTTTTGTTTTAGCTCTCCAATATGCTATTCGTAGCATCATACTGCGCTCCGAGTACGAAAAAAGGACAGCTTTGGATGCACACTATCCTCATTTTCGGTAATAATATTACTATGAAATCATTTTAATCTTTAGTAGGTGGATACCTACATATTATAACTACATTACTGTCGCATAATAACTTAGATAATTTAACTAGTAATCTAGGTACCTACGGTCGGTCGGCGTCACAACACCTTTGTACCGTTTCGCATTAAACGTCATGTTAAACTGCCATATGAAGTTGTCAAACGAGTGAAAACGACAAGGTACATACTTAGGTGTTCAGCAATTTATGATGCCGACTGTACCTACCACATAGACCGCTTCACCCGGTTATGTTGGGGAAATATAATTTTCACCGATTCCCCATGCAATTTGTTCGAGGAATCGGTGCAAATTATATCTTCACATACCAAGTCTCGGTCAATATGCTGTACCTACCTAGTTACCTACCCTATACATTAGAATTGAAAAAACATCGTAACATGTTTATTTATTGTAACGTTTGTACCCGAAAAGATGTAGGTACACATCAGTTTCTTAGCCATCATCAATCATAATTGTTTGTTACGTCAAAAATCCGCTTTTTCGGTGAATGGCAGATTCTGGAAATCGCAGATTATTTAAACGGCAGATTTTGGCAATGGCGGATTATTAAAACGGCAGATGGTGCTCAGTCTGCTACAACGGTAAATAGGTCGGAATTGGTGTTAAAACTTAAAAGTCACTAACTAAGTAGGTACTTACGAGGACCAAGTAGGTATGTAAAGTACCTACGTACTCACGTTCATCGTCAGCTCTCTAAAGCTGCGTACGAATTTGAGCGGTGAATGGGACTTTTAGGACAAAAGTAAGTGCCACTTGTAAGTTCGTACTAAATAAATAAATAACATTTGCAGTTTTCTCAATGATGCCCTAACACGAATCTGCCAAAATAAGAATTTGCCATAACCAGAATCTACTCATAACCGAACAAAGGCAAAACTCAATGGTAGGTACAATGCAAATTGTAGGTCTGGATATTAGGTACATAGTATTAACTAACAAACGTATTCCAGCCTTCTTGCTGTACTCTATCTGGGCTTGGCACGTGATCTGTTCCCCTGATGCGTTCTCCTGGAACTTCGGCTTCGTATTCCTGAATCTGGCGCAGGTCGTCTACCTAGTGTACGAGATGCGGCCTGTCAAGTTTGATCCGGAGCTGGAGGAAGTATATCACACGCTGTTTGAGCCTTTTAAGGTATGCAATACAACAAAAACCACAACCCTGCACGTGTCCCCTGGGTGGTGCTAAAGAGTGACAAACTTTAAAACTTTTGGCCTTAGGGCCTTTGATATATTGTACAAAAGAGGTAGTTAACAGTTGGTAGTTAAGTGAAATAAGTAAACGCAAATCTTCTCGATCGACTCGATTATCTTCTCTATCAATCTTATCTCTGGCAAAAACAGATTTTTCTCAAACATGTAATGAAAATATTGACGTTATGTTCTTTATAATACAGACTTTATAGACGAGAGATTCGTAATGGAAATTAACTTTTTTCGTAGGTATCGAGACTGCAGTTCAAACGCATGGTATCACCCGACTTCGCCCACGTCATGTCGCTCCATGCAGGCGAGGCCTACGCCATGCAGAACCTTACGAAAACCGACAGGCTTGGCCTATTACTCGCTGGCAAGGTAGGCTCATCGTCATAATTATCTGAGAGTGCGTAACATTTGTCGCAATTTTCTTATTTAAGCTTTTTGACAAAACGTTCAACTATTTGGATGGCGTTCATTTTTTGGTTCCACTACCATACGTAAATCAGCGTATGGCAAAACATGGGGACTGAACCCAATGGTACTGAAGTGGATCTACACCATGATGGTGAGACCCATAATACTGTACGGTAGCCTGGTATGGTGGCCAAGGACTTAAATGAGCACATGCAGAGATGCCCTGATGAAGGTGCAGAGAACGGCATGCATGGCTATAACAGGGGCGTTTCGTACTACGCCTACAGCGGCGCTAGAAGTCCTACTGGACCTACCGCCACTTCACATGGTGATTAAGTCGGAGGTGCGCAAATCGCTCTACAGATTAAGAACTCTTGGACTGTGGAGTGATAGCAAGCCGAAGACTAAGCACACAAACATGGAGACTGACAGTTTCCTAGACAGAATAACAAACATGGGATGCGACAAAATGCTCCCCAAGTAACTATGTATTCCACAGGAACTTCACCACAAAAGTTCCATCCAGGGCTGAATGGGCCGGAAGTCTAGAACCACCAAGGTCTGGTATCGAAGACAACATATGGTACACGGACGGATTAAAAATGGGATCCGGTACGGGAGCAGGCATTTATGCAAATGACTATAGTATTAGTGTAAGCATGGGTAGTTTGGCAACCGTCTTCCAGGCGGAGACATATGCCATAATTGCCTGTGTACAGGAGAATATAGACAGGCAAACCAGAGGGGAGACTATCTATATACTCAGTGATAGTCAAGCGGCCCTTAAAGCGCTCACGGTGCCGAGAGTGGAGTCTAGACTAGTTTATAATGGCGTCCAAGCACTGAACAAGCTTGGAAAGCACAATAAGGTGCTACTTGTTTGGATACCAGGGCACGAGGGTTTCATCGGCAACGAAAGAGCAGATGAGCTTGCAAGAAGAGGGTCTACAAATCACTTTGTAGGTCCAGAACCGTTATATCGGCCTTAAAAACCTACGCTAAAACCCCAAACACCAGCACGAGTGGAGGAATGAGGCGGGTTTAAGGCACTCAAAGCTCTTCATAGAAGGAGTGGACTCGGGCTGGACCAAAAAACTCTGGAAATCTAGCAGGAAGCAACTCAGGATTATATCTGGGGTGTTCACAGGTCACTTCGGCGTCAAGGATCTCTTGGCCAAGATGGGACTATCGGACAGTACAGACTGTAGAATGTGTGGCGAGGAGGATGAGACTATGGAACACTTACTGTGAGAATGTCATGCCCTTGCCAGACAAAGAATGAATCACTTTGGTAACGGTTACCCGCAACCAAAGGAATTTAAGGTACTCCCACTAAGCTGCATCATCCGCTTTGTGGAAATGATGGAGCGAGCTTGGGAGTAGTTATAAAGGGGAGGGCAAATGCACAAAAGATCCCACTTGGTCGAAGTGTATCCGAAAGGGCCCTCAACTAGATAGGATAAGATAAGATACGTAAATTTAACTCTGCGATGACCTACCTTGAGTAAATACACTACGAAACGCGAAACTGCTATAAAGATTATCAATCGTATCAAAACGTTCAAAATATCAAACATCCATAAATGTACACATTGTAACATTATGAGATAAAGCTACACATACTTATATTGTCAGCAAGCGCCAGTACATTTCTCCGTAAATGCCTCAACCCTCCGCTATTCCAACTTCCTACCCGCTAACGGGAGTTCCTTATGACGTCACACATTATGTTAGCACTTGCTGCGCATGCCGGGCTAAATTAAGTTTCAACCGTGTTTCAACCCACACACAAGCTCACGCCTGCATTCCTAAAGAAGGGCATGCAAGGCACGTGAAATACAAAAATTCAGTTACAGTTCCAGCAATTGTAGATTTAAATATTGTAATGATAGGTTCGCAGTACCTCAAGACGAGAGTCTTTGAACAGTGTTGCCAGTGATGACATATGGCACTGAAACGTGTTCCCACTATGGGCCTCATAACAAGGCTCAAGAATCACCCAAAAGGCAATGGAGAAGGCTTTGCTAGGAGTTTCTCTGCAGAGGCTGTCTGCAGCAGAACCAAGGTAATCGATAGAGCCCTCTGAATTGCTACACTTAAGTGGCAGTGGGCACATTCACGTAGAGCCGATGGCCGTTGAAGCGGAAAGGTTTTCGAGTGGCGACGTACCGGAAGGCGCAGCGTGGAACCCTCACAAGGTGGACTAATGAATTGGTAAATGTCACGGGAGTCCGCTGGATGCGGGTGGCGTAGGGCCGGTTATTGTAGCACTCTTTGGGGGAGGCCTATGTCCAGTAGTGGACGTAGTTGTGCCGTTTCAAAATGCGTGAAAAGAAATTCCCCTAACTAACTGAACAGAGAAAGGTTAGCACTTATACGTAGGTAGATGTCATATACAGGTCCTGTTGATCTTTCACATCTCAAAAGGTTACGTGAGAATGTTTATTAGTAAAAATCAGGTTTCATGAAAGAATTAAATACCATTTTACTGTTTGATTTTTTTTAAATGCCTAAAGACAATAGCGGTCTACCTATTGTCAATCACTTGTAACAATCGCGTACTTTCGTCACTGATCAATACGTCTACGGCTAAGGAAGCCACGATAGATATGAATCTCCGTCCGCAAATTATGCAAATGGAAAAGTTTCCATTCCGCAAAGGCTGTAGGGAGAAATTTAAAACAATTCCTGTCGACACGTGCCAATGTTTGCATTGAATACATTGCGATAGCCGCTTACGACACGGGCGTGCCGCGAGGCCCGATCTTCCTTTATGTCACTTTGATACTTTTTAATAACATTTTGCATATCGATTTCGTGATATGTCACATATTTCTAAGCTTATATTGTACGAGTACCTGCCAAGTAGGTTCTTAAAATTATGTTTGATGCCAAGCCACTGCTTGAAGTCATACATAACATTTAGCGGCCCACCATACAACCTTATATCACCACCTTATATTTTATGTCGAAATCTGTCATACGGTTTAGGCTGCAGGGCGTGCCAAAGAATAAGACGTACAGTACGTACACACATACATACGCTCGAAGAACATAACCTTCCTCTCCTTCGGCAGACGGGTAAAAAATACAATGAAATAAACTATAATGGAAAATTCAGTAGAGTTTTAAATCTAATGAATCAAAGCAAATGCAACTTTCTCGGTTCTAATTTAGAATGGTATTAAATTAACTCTATTGAATAGCACGAAAGGAAGAGGACGCCTTTTAATAAGTCTTTGGGCGGCTAGAGAATTACATAATTTTCAAGGTGAGGATATTAATTTATACTTCCACTACCATCGCATCTCATGGATGACCTGCCCAATTTAGGTATTTTATAGAAAATCAGTTTCCGTCGAAAATTTCATTTTTGGTCCAAGCTTTTATTATTAACTGTACTTTTCTGTATGAGTATACCGTCATCACTCTCTGAGATCATTCTAACGAGCCCAAACCGAACGGGGTTACGTTGGTTAAGTAGGACTGAATTCCAATGGCCACCTTCTGTCTCCATCATCAGATCAGCTCGATGGTACCATAATATTTAACTGTCATCCAAACTATCGGTACTTAAACCCAAATTTCAGATCAATCGGTTGCGATTCAAAATTCAGTTCCAAGACAAATCTCGGAACTGAATTTTGAATCTCTCGCTAACAATCCGACAAACAAACAAACGGGTCAAGTTATATAAGAGCTTGTAAAAATAAGTCCACTTCGTGGCACGGATGTCACGAGAGAACAAAAACATTTTCTAAATAAATAAACATAAAAAACTGCGACCACATTTGTTCTGAGAAAACAATTAAACTATATCTGAAACTCTCAACAAAGATAAACAGAAGAGAGCGATTGAGTAGGCAACTTTCAGAGCAAACCTTAAGTGCTACCAGATTTATTTAACGTTAGTTTGACTTGGAAGTTTGAGCACCAAGTAATTTCTACAGACGTACGAGTGGAGACTTGTTAAATGGCTATGGTTTGAACTACTTAACAAGTTTCTTTTCACAATACATTGTGAACATATTTTATTGATAGGTGTGTTCGAAATGAGTTGCTCAAGAGTCCCCCGATTCAAGTCGACTCTCCCTAAAAACGTTGTTTGGTTCTCAATTTAACATTTTGGCGACTCTTACCTAAATGTTACGGGAAGTCGGGGGTAGTGATTTAAAGTCAATTTTAAAATAAAATGGGAGTTTATTGAATTATCTGTTAGGCATAGGTGTAGATGAAAAATATCATGAAAGTAGTAAGTACCCTAGTGGGTAGTGACCCACTAAGGGTAACCGGTTGTCAAATTAATTCGGTGTTAATTACTACTGCTTTAACTCCTCAGCGCGGCTAGTAGTGCCAGCACTATTCGCGCGACTCATGAGAAGGCGCGACAGACAGAGCCACACTTCTATATGTCTCTCGCGTGAACATTAAAAACTAACCGAATTATTATTTAAATAGGCAGTATTTGCGTCACTGACTTACTCATATTTTCTAGATATTTTTGAAATATTCAACACTGGATTGTGTCTATAGCGCTAAAAAGATACAAAGGCATGCCTATTGTGTGTCTTATGTGCACACTAAAAACTAGTCGTACTCACCACCTACTGTTTATTAAAATACTGCCTTCGTCAATGTTTTCATATTTTCCTGTTAATTTTTTTTATATTTACACTAATATCTGGAGCGCAAGAATAAAAATAATATAAATATAATAATCATAGCTAATGTGTAGATATAGATACAAACATAATTATAAAGAGTGTATATTCGCCAACAAACTGTTGTGCAGTTTGGCGAGGACTTAGATTAAGTTATTCATAATTTTGTTGTGTATGAAAAAAAAAAGATGTATAGGATGGACTAACTCCATCATTAATAATCACTAATTTTCGTAGGTCAACGTCATGAGTGGACATCAGTTCCTACACCCAATTCTTCCCTGCGAGTTCCTGGACTCGCCCGAGTTCGAATCCAGTCGAGCTACTATTGATGAGAAATTCAAGGTGAGTTGACAATTACCAGCTACTTATTGATCACTTACTTACACGCTAGATATATTTATTGGTGAAATGATGTTTCTTTAAGTTCCTAATGCTTTTTAGGGTTCCGGTACCTCAAAAGGAAAAAAACGGAACCCTTATAGGATCACTCGGTTGTCTGTCTGTCCGTCTGTCACTGCCGATTTGCTCCGAAACTACTGGACCGATTGAGTTCAAATTTGGTACACATATGTGAAAAAATGAAAAAAAAAAAAATGAAAAAAAGTTTATTCAATTAAACAACCCTTGCTTTACATTATGTAAATTGGTAACCCAAAGATAGACGCGTAAAGTTAATTAATGAATTCTGAACAAGGGGGCTACTTTTGGGGGTAAACTGGAAAATTAAAAAAAAAGTTTCGCAAACTGTAGTGTGTGACATATCAAATGAAAGGGATTGTTGTAAGCATCTCAATTTTTTAAAAAATAATTTTAGCAAAAACAGATTTAAATTAATTTCGGTAAAAATACGAAAATTGACCACCCCCCCCCCCCCCCCTATCTCTGAAACTACTAGGATTAAAGTTCTGAAAAAAATATGTAAAATAGTTAAGAAGATAAGAAGTTTGAGTATTCAAAAACACTTATGAAATTTAGATTATATACGGAACTCTCACCACGCGAGTTGAACTCGCACTTGTCCGGTTTTTTTTAAGTAACGCAATTTCAGTTTTAAAAGTCTATTATAGAAAGAAGAGAAAGAAAGAAATTATGTGTCAGATTTGCTATTTAAACAAAAGTTTAAACTAAACTTACCATGCGATATATATGTTTGTATGTAGAAATGAATGTGAGTGATATGATAATAATATTATTATAACTGTACCTACTTTATACGACCATTTTACTTCGGTATAACAAAGATTATTATTGTGTATGGCTAGAAAACAATCATAAATCATAATGTTAGATAAAACTTTTGTAATGGAATGTTATGACAACGATAACGGCCCGCGGATGATTATGAATAAATTAATAATAAATTAATAAATATTTGGGGACAATCTTACACAAATCAACCTAGTCCCAAACTAAGCAAAGCTTGTACAATGGGTACTAGACTACGATATAGATACCTACGTTATATAAATAAATACTTTATGTGAGTAGTTGGCGTTTTGTACTTTAATCTTAAACAACATGTATGATGTTTTACACTGTTATTTAATACAATAAAGTGCTTACAATACACCTAAAAAATACCACCGATATGAATGCATGCTTATTGCTAACCAAATTAGAACCTTGTCTGTTGGTCTTTATTAGAGACTATAAAATTTTAAAAAATCTCCAATACACGTTCCACCAAAAATAAAGTTTACCTTATGCTGTTAAAACTATAAAGAAGCATCGCGTAACTCACGTAGCACTAGGCTGTATAAAATATAAATTTTCATCACTTTAGCTGCTGCTGCTGGTTCCGACCGTGAAGCATACAAAATTCAGATAGTATATTGCTCCTCCGTCGGGTAAGTAACGGTCTTGCCGATGACGTTTTATACTTGAGATGTTACTACCGGCAGCTGGCTCTCGCCAACCCACTTAGGCATTATTAATAAGTTCAGGTAGGTAACTAGGAAATTTTTGCGGGTGTCTTAGGAGAATCTAATACGAAAATAGAATATGCAGCAATCTTTAATACGGTTAATTTATAGGTTATACGACTTTGCAATGGCAGGGTAAGATGCAGCATTTTTTTTTTGTCCTGTCATGTCAAAACCTGACTTGACCTGAAAAGTATAGTGCTTTTCAGATTTCTTGGGTTCAGTTCGGTTACATAATATTATGTCATTTAACCGTCATCCCAATCAATTTACTTGGCGGGGCGGTATCGGTATACGGTGTTTTGTACTTTGACGTGAGCTTAGTGATTTCGCACAGATTTCCTCACTCGTCGGTATACTATCAGTATATGATGCGCAGAAGCGGTGCAGTGTATTCGTACCGCGCCCGTACGGAAGCACTAATTTAAATGAATTTAATTCTTTTTCATCACACTTGCTCGTCAATGGCGTTATTACTTGCGAGCGCACAGAGCAGTTATAGCCGTTTTACCTCCCACGGGTTGTTAAGTTTTAAAATATAGAACCATCTTATTGGCTTAAGCAAATCTGGTTGCTCTGTGATTGGTTGAAAAAAAAACTAGTTGGCCAAGCCGCCCCGCCCCGCAAGAATACTGCTCTGTGATTGGTTGAAATATTGAAACTGTGCGCTCCACTAGCACTGATCTGGAAGTGAAGTTGTCAATTTTTGATTGGTGCGGCTGTATGAAACTTAGATTTTTCTGTCTTTTGTATTTATTGATTTCCTCGCAAATGTGATGAAAATCATTGTGTACATAACACGGACGTAAGAATATTGCAAAACTCGACTGCACTTACGCCCCTCGTTAAACAATGTACTATTTATCGTTTAGGATCTTTAGATCTTTACGTAGGTGCTGCGCGCTTACATTTTTTACGAGTGCTTTCGGTTCTGTGCAGTGTAATACTACTGCACAATAATAATATTTTTCACGCCACTGCTCGGAAATGTGGCAAAAGATGGTCAGAATTCAGGCGTCAAAGCTGGGGTTAGTTGGACGTCGCACGAACAGGCCATCTATGACTTCGATCGACCAATCTTCGAGCGATCGACCAATCACAGGGCCCCGCGCGCTCGCGCCGGCGTGCGCTGCCTGTGCAGCTCCTCCCTCCGCCGGCGCGAGGCAAGCGAGCCTGTTTAATATTATGATCTTTCATTTTGATTTAAAAATAAAATTATTTGCAATTTCCTTGCAGTAGGCGTGAAAAGCACTATGTTAAGCCTCGGCCGAAAGTGCAATAGCTGGACTCGTACTTTCGAGGGCCTCCGCTACGCGTCGGCCCTCGAACTAACTCGTCCATCTATTGCTTACTTTCTAGCCTCTACAACAATGTACTATACCTACTGACATTATTCCGACAAGTAGAAAAAATCTGTCCGACATCAGAAAGCAGTCGGTTAAGTACAAAATACCGCAAAAAAATCAAGTGTTCTTAGGGTAGATATAAATTGCATAATCGTGAACTTACTCGTATTTTTACAGTCGAGTTTGGTTTCTGCGGTTGAGACTAAAGTTCACTATGCACACTCGTCTTACGTGTCTAAATGTTGTGTTGAGGGTAAGTTCAAGGTTCACAGTGAAGGTTAATTAATCGCGCCTCTGATTGCTATGCTGAACTGTAATAAGAAATGCTATCGCTCAATTTGAAGAAACGATTGCCAAGTGCTATCAAATTGCGTCCGTGCACGGCGCATGAAGTGTCAGCCATCAAATGCTTTCTGAAAGCCGACGTAAATGTGAGACGGGTTCGACCTCATCGCATCAAATCGAAAACGTGGCAAATATATATTATAGGTACTAAACTAGGAGCGTCACACGAAGAATAAATCCATACAAACATTCCATGTAAAAAATAGGCCTAGTCTTGAAACTCTTCCACCGTAAAAAGTTGTGAGATATTACGTAAAGCCAAGTCAGGCATTCTTATTAGTCTTTATTTGAATGATATTTTTTTTTACTTTTTACGGTGGAAGAGTTTTGAGACTTGGCCTGTTTTTTATGGGATCTTACTTCTTTTTCTTTGTAGGTTAATGTGTCATCAGTACATAGCAATTTATGAATGCAGCTGGAAATCATATTTTTGCAAAGACTTTGTGTGGAGATGTTATTTTATCAATCTCAAATGTTATTTGTATAGTTTTCTAGTGCATTGTACACCTAATACTAAATGCATGCAAAATTTCAAGTTTGTAGGTTTGCTAGAAGTACCTTAGAATTTTGATGATCGGTGAGTCAGTGAGTGAGTGAGTCAGTGACAAAATTGAGGAAATTTGACATGCAGTAATTCTTATACGTTCTTCTGTACTTGGTTCGAATTTAATGTAGTTTGGAAATACATCTAGCTATGTAATGCCCTCTTGGTCACTGAAAATTTAGGCTTCTAGTTTTTTCCACAACGAAGTAGATGGTCCGAATGGCTTCGAGAAAAGGATGGTACGGCCGTGCCTTTTATTGCTCAATTTGGCGCCAGATAGCGTTACAATAAACATAATAAATAAAAACCACGACAAAATTATAACACAGAAAAATACTTGTGCCCCCTTGATATCGATTCATCAATTTGGGAGCTACGGTGGCAAGGGCCACCCTTTTGTTTGCGTCCGGGACTGAAATGCAATTACATTGAGAACCTCCTACTTAATAGTTTAATGAGAAAATTATACAATTTTCATAACTTTCTCGCCCCAATCCATTTTGCCATCATTTCTAATGACACCAATTTAACGATGACAGCAATCATCACCTTGTTAACTAAGGCAATGAGGCCAACTATCACGCTTCAACACGCTGATGGGTTCATTATTCAGGGGGGTTTGCAGCGTTCAGGAAAGCTGTGACCTATATTAACGAAGAAGGGGTTTGTGGCGTGAGCAAAGGTTTGCCGGTGGGAACGTTTGTTCTATTGTTTACCGATGTTGTCTGATCGACGATTTTAAGATGTAAGAACATTTTGGTGGAGGCATACAATGAACAACTAAAAAAGCCCATGCCAAAAAACTCAACTTACTCTCCTTGAATGGATCCGAATGTGCTTAGTTGTTGATAGGTGTTTAGTTTTGGCACAATATGGTAGAAAGAATTAGCGCTTTGTAGGTACGCTGCCTCGTTTAACCCAAAAAACAAATATTAAAACTTTTTCCGAAAAACAAAACGCGTCGAGTGGTGACTGCGGCGACCACGCCAGCCAGCTTGCGGAAATTAGTGAACGCCTCGCCAACAATGTCCATTAGAATCGTAATAAGCGGGTTTTTTTCGACAAAAATGAATGAGACGGACAGATGGACAACGAAATGATCCTACAAGTGTAAATTTTTAAATTTGAGGTTCGGAACCCTAACAATTCATAAATCAATTGCAAATATACAGGAAGGAACATTTCCTTGGACTAAGCTGAAAGGACAGTGTTTTATAAGTGACGTACAACCGATCTATTATAATTGTTAAGCTAAATTTAAAAGAAAAAAAAACATAAAAATCGAAATATTTTAATCTTAGTGACAACCCTAATTCTATACTTAGTTATTATTTACATTTGAAATTGATACATGTCACAAGTCATACCATCACATACAGTGAACTAATTATTCTTAAACCTTATTGACATAAGGTCTGTCAACGGTCAGTTCATAATGTTGCTGTTTGTAATTTACTTGATCTTGCTGACGTCATTGAATCTACTTGATAGGGTTGAAACATACAGTTTTTTTCACCAAAGTTTAACAAGTTGTATCTCGGTAACTGTTAGAAATATTAATATGGTTACTAGGTGAGAAGTAAAGTACTAAACCTATATCCCATTTGCTTAAAAGTCCATCGATCTGTTCCACCCAGTTTTTTTTCTTTTATTTTATATATTTATTCAAACAAATTACACAGTAATATCATAGTCATTAGGCACAAACCATATTTACATACCTAGTTTAATCAAACCATCGTTACGTTCGAAGTCAACCGCAAAATTAATCACCGCACGTTCTTGGTAAAAACAAACCTAACGACCCGTGAAATAAAGCGAGCTGTGCAAATAAAAATTCTGATAACAACATTCTCTGTCAAAAACCATTATCTTTTCAGACTTCCTATCGATAAAAAAAATATTTATTGGGATCAGGCCCGGGTCTGAGTGGCTGTATATTGTAAATGAGAAGGAGGCCTATTCCACTAAACGTTTTTTCCACTAAAAGCGACTGAATATGAATCAGTTTTGTATTTAATTATTAGATGTGCCAACACTGCAAGCAAAGCGTCCATAATCGAGGACTTCGCAAGCGTTCTTTCACTTATACCTAATTACTTTAAGGTAGATACCTCACTTATTTCTTCTATACCTACTTATTTATTACGTTTATGATAGTGAATTTTGAATTGAATTAATAAAAAAAACATTACGATACCTTGTTATTTTTTGACACATAATATTGATTGGAATCTATATTCCAATATATAATTATAATACCTAGTATGAATTGCACTTGTTCTAACACATACAGCTTGACGTGCTTAAAAGTGCGGGCGCGCAAAAAATATGAGGCAAATCAAATTGTATACGTTTAGCAGAATAGGCCCCTAGGTTCGTTGTCGGGCGTGTTTTAGGCGTCCATTTCTCATTTCACGACCGGTTTGCTTGGCCGTAAGTCACTTCGCTCTTTGACATTACCTACCCCTTTCCGCTGACCTAATTGCTGTCTGATACGGTCGAATAACGACCAAGGTGGCTATAAAACTGGCAAATTGGGTTAAATATCGACAATGTACTTGTTACGTGAAATAAAGCCAGTTTGTAATGTTCGAAACTAATACTTTGGGTTGGGTAGAGAGAGATTGACATGTTGAATGTGTTGAGAAGTTATCACATCAAAATATGCCGTGAGTTTTACTCAGGAGAGCTATTGGGTCGTTCTTCTTTTTTACCGACAATGAATCGAGGTTTTTCTGTTTTATTGGTTTTTGAACTATCGAAAATTGTGGTTTTGAAGTGCGATTTAAAAAAAAATGCATAGGTATCTTCATTAGAACTAATTAAAGTTTACTTTCTGGCCAATATAAATATTTATTTACGGTTGGTTTCTAAAAAAAACATGTGACAAAGTGGACTATTTCAGTGGGGACAACATTTTGGTTTACCACTCTGTCACGGCATTCTACGAAAAAAACAAACATTTAAAAAAATGCTAGTTAGAGAAAGTGAAATATTATATATCACTAATTAATAAAATAATATGGACGTTCATTCGAACATTATAAAACCATAAACATCATTACTCAAATGAGATGCCGTAATAAGACGAAGGACAGGCTATTGTCGGTCGAAAAGAAGAACGACCCTATTTCGTTCGACATGTGACATAGAATAATTTGTAGCCTGTTCTGATATTACCTACGTGATTAATTGTATAATATAATAATATTAAATGCTAGTATTAATGAATGTTACTTGCCATTTAGCTTTACTATTTCAACAGTGTATGCAGATTGTGATGTTTAATTATAATTTTTTTGGTTCTTAAGGATACAATTTCTATACCCATTCAGGGTCCATGAGATACCTTCTTATATTGTAAAACAACTTATATATTACCATGGTGCAATAAATGAATGAATAAATAAATAAATAGAATATCATATCAATGTGTTGCACACGTGCTAAGTAGTAGGTAGGTACGCGCGCAAGCAACCGAATTAACTTCCAGTGGTTTGAATAACCAAGTAGGCACACAATGATTGGCATAATGCTATATACCACCAACGCAAAAACATAGAGTGAGCAAGGTATTTTCGTCATTAAGTTCGTACGAAGCGTTGAATGCAAGATTTAACTCGTATTTTGAAACGTGTCTTTATTCCTGTAGGTATCCATCGTGGCCGCATCGTCCTGCCGCTACGTATACTGGCAACGCAGCTCACTGGAATACCTATTCGTGAAGGAGACGTATCTAGCTTGCGTCATCACGACCCTCATAGCCCGAGACATAACCACTAAACTCTACGCGATGAATAACAAAATCGTGACGGAAAGGGGCTCACATTTAGACATCAGATTGCCGAGCATTTCTCACGCTTTAGCGAGGAGCCCGAGACGTTTGCGGGCCGCGAAACCGCCGCCACCGACAACAGTCCAACCTGTGCCGCCGGAAAAGCGACCGAGTAAGTCATTTAGTAACTTTGCGCCACCGTAAATCATAACTTTTGAATATGCAGTAACAGGCTTTCGGCGCAGTTTCGGAGCGGGTTGGTATTTTTGTTTCATGTTCCAGTTTGATTGCATAATTGCAGTCGCGTTAATTGTTTTAATGTGGTACGCTCACGAGGCCGGCCATTCTCAAAATTTGTGTCTGCGGTTGTGTCTAATTATCACGACCTGCATTTGATATAAAGTTGAAGCAATTAGACCGCAGACATAAATCTAGAGAATCCGAGCCGTCCGAGGCGAAAGGAATTAAAAATACATAATCTTTAACATTGGCAAAATTTTTGATCTTTCAATCCCTCAACAATGCAGTTTTGCCATATAATTCGCTCTAGCAACCGTAATTTTGCGGTACCAGATATGATTTCACTTGATGCACAGAACATTGCAAACCCCCTTTATAGTATGTATGCTAATAGTAAAAGTACCTTATGTTACAAATCTCCGTAAACTCTAATATAATCATTCTGCTTTCGCAAAATTGACCTACTACATACAGTAAGGGAAATGTATTCACGTACCTTTTTATGCCTTATCTTCATAGCAACAAGAGCTAAAAAGGTACGTGAATACATTTCCCTTACTGTACCTATTACTATTCATACTCCACGTGCTCAAGTCTACATGGTCGCGTGTTGTTTTGCGACCACTGCTGCGTTTACATGCCTTACCTCTCCCCAGCGTGCTGGATCCGCAACGACCGCCCCGACCGCAACGACACCCGTCGCGACGGCTCCGAATACTCCGGCGACGAAGAACTGATGCCCCTGGCAGAGCACGAGGCGCCCGCCGCCTCGTCCGACGACCTGTCCGTCGCGGAGAGCTGTCCCGACACCTCGTCTAAATACCACAGCTGCGAGGCTGTTGAGACTGATGATGAATTGAGGCATTGAAGTCTTGCAGGGTTGATCACAACGCTTCACCTCATCTTACCTCTCCCTAGCTTGCTGGATCCGCAGCGACTTCCATCGCGACGGCTCCCAATACTCCGGCGATGAAGAACTGGTGCCCCAGGCCAAGCGCGAGGCTGCCGCAACACCTCGTATAAATACCACAACTATGAGGCTGTTGAGACTGATGATGAATTGAGACATCGAAATATTTCCAGGGTTGTTTAAAATGCTACATTTTACCGCACTTCGCGGGCGCTTCTTCATTCGCCTTGTTGAAGCAGTCGTGAATGCCCAGCACAGCACCTATAACTTCCGATTAAACGTTGTTATTACGAAATTTCGGCATCAAGATATACTAGGGGTGTAGTGAGAAAAAGAGAAAAAAACTTGTGAATAAGTAGCTTAGCTCCTGTACAGTCAAGAGCAAAAGTAAGTTATCACTTTTGTACCTTATTCCATTGCGATAAGGTGAAAAAATGATAACCTACTTTTGCTGTTGACTATACCTAGACTTCACGCTTCGCTTCGTGACCTAAAACGAAACACTAATAGTCTTTGCTACTATTGTTTGTGCCTGTTTTTCATTTCCTTTTAGCTGAGCGTAATTACTGAGTGAAGTCTAGCTGATTTGAGGACTGGTAGGTAACTGAGTTTAATATTGATTCACTTAGCCATAAAATCAGCGAACGAAAAAACCATACAAGGCGATCTCCTTACAAACTACCCAAACACGTGCCCAAAACCCGGTATGCGCATGAGTGCGCACGTTCCAACTAAACGGCTGCTTGGCATCCTTTTGACACCCCGCCCCCACGTCCGCATACGTCCGCATAATCGCAATGTGCATCTTTCTTGTGGGGCCACTTTTCGGCGCTAGTTAGACTTCTATGGTTTTTTCGTTCGCTGCATAACATACATTTATAAGTTTATTTGTGTTTCTGTAAACTTTCCTTTGAAATATACGCCTTGCAGGAAACGTAGCGTTAACTATGGCGCTTTGCCAAAACTTGACGCACTGAATTCATGGTGTCGTCATCAAATGCCGAATCCAAGCGTAATTTTAACTCGGTCGGACATATTTTAATTAGAATTCTTGCGAAATGTAAAGATAATAAAAGATTGGGATAATTATGAGAGTAGATCAGCTTGAATATATACCCCTACTTAAGTTTCTCATTAAAATCTCTAAGCTATACCTACCTACCTAAGAAAAAATAAAAGATTCATATAACGATATCGCTTTGTTTGCTTTATCCATATTATCTGTCCTTAATATTGTAAATGCGAAAGTAACTCTATATATCTGTCTTTCCTTTTCACGCTTAAAGTCGTCCTACGGCGTCGGGCGTCTAATAGGCTTTCGTTGGATAATCGTCTCTTACCGTACTTGTGGCACAATGTACTATATTATAGTGTAGTTGACGAGTAAGTATACGCAGGCATAGTCGCGGGTAAGTTGTACATTTTATCATGTATGATTGAACAGAAGGAAACTGTCGGAGAATGAAAAGTTTATATTTCTACACGAATGAACTTATGCACTGAGAACACAAAAGCACTTGAATTATGTATCTACCCTAAAATAGAGCGATTGAGTTAGCTCATAAGAATGTATAAGAAGAACTTATCAAAATAATTGCTAAATAGGTAAATATTGTACGCTGATTTAGGTTGTCGGGAGATATTTTCTTGAGTAGACACACGTATGGACTTTGAATATAACCAAATTTTACTTTTATTTGGCCATCAATGTCAATTAGCACAAATACTAGTGTACAAACCTACTTTATCTCACATAAAGAGTTTTCACTAAGGGTATTATTAGTAGCGATCCTCTTTGCGAAAACACTGGTGAGCATGATTGATAGAGCAGTCAACGGTAAATTTATATTAGGTACCCACTCGTAATACGCTGGAAAGACAGCGCTGGCGCTGTCCCAATGTAAAGTCTATCGCTCATTTCCGAGAAGATTAATAACATGTGTCCTCAGTGATGAGACAATATCAATCATCATTAAAGAAGCCTTCATCTAAGTTTTGAAGTTACTCACTTTGATTACGACACGATGTAGCCATGTAATTATAAACTTTTTGCACGCAAGTTAGTCACCATACTCGCACAAATATAGTGAATTGTGACATTGGCTCTGACTATTCACGTCACTTATAAATTTAGCTTAATAACATGATTGAGTAAAGCCGATTATGAAAATTAACTCGATGATTTATGTTACCCGAACCGGCGCGGCGCACTCCAAATTGTAGTATGCACAACATATTTGCTCGAAGACGGATGCGTGTGATGTTTGGAACATAATAAATAACACAATGCAAAAATAGTAACCAAAGTAGTCCGGTAATTTTGAATTTACCTAGATCCAGAAATACCACTGTCAGTGTATTTTATCATAAATCAACTCTAATCCCCGGGTTATATCCCTGTCGGGGCGGGGCGTCTAACCTCCGCACAGACAGACAAATATGACTAAGACTGGCCGACAACTTGACAGACCACTTTGAAATGACAGACTTTTAAAATTGGACAAAAGGAACGGAAAAACAGACGACGGACAGTTAGTTCTCAACCGACAGCGACACAGAACAGACCTCAAGAAGATTGACGTGTACAGACCGTACAATCCCGAAAATACGAGCTGAATCTTCGGTGTTCCAATAAATAGTCGGCTATTGTAAGGTACTATTATGTTGTCATCGTAATAAAGTGGTTGTAGGTACGTCCATTCCATTATGAATGGACTAGTCGTAAAGGGTGATAAAATTGCTGTCTTTATTAGCCTTGCGCAACCTCGTATTTTATTTATCTGTAACAATAAAATATATATCTTAGTTCGTATCGCATAGAGATTTCTTTCCAAGATCACGTCAAGAAAGATACAAGGTTACGAAGTAACTGGTCGTATTTATGGGCGAAAATTACCTTTCACACCTCTCATTCAGAAAAGTAAGTTTTGGTCCCCGACGAGAGGGAGCAAAATGCCACTTTTCTGTTCAAGCTACTTTTTTAATTTATTCATTGGCATGTAGCATTTACGCAATGTGCCAATTGAACACAGATCTTAAGAAAATAATCGATTGTAATTTCATCGTAATCGATTAAAAACGAACATATTTCAAGTTTTAACTTTAGCAACGTTATAGGTACATTTACATATTAAAACTTGAGCTAAAATAACATTTAAAAACATGAAAAAACACTCAATGGCAGCGTGACTCGCGTTACTTTTGCCGTGGAATGCCCAGGTGCTATCGACAAAAGTGACTCCTGACCCACAATGGAGCATTGTAGAATCTCGACAGTTTGACTCAATGGACGGCATTAATTTTACAAGGTTCCATAGTGGGTCAAGATCCACATTCTTCAATAAAACTTAAATAAAAGTTATTTAATTATTTTTAGAGCATTTTATTTCAATTTTCCTCATAATCTGTGTGAAAAGTTACATGTGTCACTCAGGAGCAAAATTATTTTCGTCTTGGGCGTTAACACTTGAATCCTTCACTACGCTCAGGATCCTACGTTAGAATCCCTCGCTACGCTCAGGATTCTATTGTAGGATCCCTCGCTACATTCAGGATTCAATACACCGCCCTCGCCATAAATATACTATTTTGCTCCCTTGTGACACAAATAACTATTTCAGCCCTTGTGCATTCAATACCGGAGTAATCAATCAGTCCTGTCCGATTCACTTATAACTAGTACCTATAGCCGGAGTTAAAATATGATTGGTTATCGGTATGAAGCATTTGTTCTGTAGTATTTAGGTCAAGTAGGTATGTAATGGTATACATCTACATAAGGTAAGGTAAGTAGCGTGTTACCCTATAATTATATTCTAAAGCCATATTTGACAATCAGAATACCGGAAAATACGCGACTTTCTT
Source organism: Epinotia nisella (assembly GCA_932294315.1). Classification (NCBI taxonomy): domain Eukaryota; kingdom Metazoa; phylum Arthropoda; class Insecta; order Lepidoptera; family Tortricidae; genus Epinotia; species Epinotia nisella. The sequence continues at coordinate 18,577,935 of OW028681.1, forward strand.
AACAATAAATTAAATAATCATAATTAAGGTCAAGGCAAACGTGCCAATATTTGACACCCTTCCAATAATAGCCCCTGTTGTAATGCGATACATTTTGTTTTGAAAGTGTCAAGTAGTGGGCCAGTGTCGAGCACCTGGACATTTATTTTAGCTATTTCAACAATGGACGTTTGAAAATAACGACAGAAAGTTACGCAAGCAACATTTTTTTTGATAAAAGTTCGCCACGTGTGTCTGCCGTTTGCATCGCGGAGTCCTACATCGAGACGTTTGGTGTTCATCGATGCTGAGTCCTAATCATTAGACTACGACCTCCAATCTTGCCAGTAACCATCACTTGCAATCTCGTGTGTGTTTTTGTGTCTTGGAACTATCACTATGGAAATAGGTACCTAACAAAACTAAATTACTTAACACCCTCTGTCTAATCCAGTACATTTCAAATTAAACACGAAACTGAAGTCGTTTGGCGCTGCCTCGTGGCCGCCGTGCCAGCCGGCCCCGCCAAGCTACCAGATGCAAGTCTCGCAGCCAAATGAACCTCTAACTAAACTAGACCACAGTAGATGTAAGTATAGCTTCTAGCAGTAAAACAAATCCGTACAACAGTCCCATAAGATCCAGGATTATGGTTTGATCCCACTGAGTTTAGATTTTGGCACGATTTTGGTAAGGAGTCACATGCTTGAGGCCCCTAGCTAGTTAGAAGAACATTAAATGTGGTGGTAACATTTTGCAAAAAATGGCACGCGCCAACCACACAATAGGTATTGTTGGACATGAATGACATTGTTTTGAAAAAATGACACCTCGCCGAGTTTTTTACGCCGGTTCTTCACGAGGCAGAGGTTTTCTTTCCGAACCGGTGGTAGTTTATCGACATTCATAGGTGCATGTAATATGCCTAAATTGAAGAATAAATCACTTTGACTTTGTTTTGAAGATAAGTAGATCAGCTCAGTTGAAATCATTTCAATCAACATACACCAGTCCGCGTGCCGCGCACTGATTATGAATGGAGCGCAGGTGTAGAACGGCCATAAGACTTTAGTAGGGACAATGCTTTAGCAAATATATTCACTGTGACTAGACTGTTGGCGACGCTCTTTGGCTTCTGACGTGGATTGTACCGATTTGTAATTAACTGTATCGGTTTGCAGCTGCACTTGATGGGTTGCATTTGGCATGACCTGTGTTTTATTACTACGTTGTAGGCTCCATATGGTTGAACGAATTGAGGCCATTATTTATACAAAAAGTTGTATGCATCGATTTTTTGCTCAGAATTTCGTAATTCGAAAACCCTATTCAGCCTTTCCTTTTCAGCCCTATTCAAAGTTTCATACATGCTTGTATACATACACCCCGAAAATACCATACAAATATTCTTTTCACTTCTCATGCTCGACAAGTGTGTCATATTAGGCTTAATAAGCGGGGCTAAAGTAGTACATTTAGCCCGTAGGGAAAATAAATATAATATAATATTTATGATTTTTAACACATTTAATTTGACCAATCAAAACACTTCACCATATTAAATCCACCAATCACAACTCTTTCAAAAAACATTTATCTTTGCTATCAACCAACCAGAATACAGCTACCTACATATTAAAATCGACCAATCAAATATCAGGTGTTTTTTAGTCCCTAATTCCAAATCATTTAAATCCACCAATCACAACTCTTTCAAAAACATTTCTCTTTGCTATCAACCAACCAGAATACAGCTACATATTTATTAAAATCGACCAATCAAACATCAGGTGTTTTTTAGTCCCTAATTCCAAATCATTAAAAAAGAAAACGCCTCTGGCCGTTAATAGCGCATCCAAACGCTAAATTGAACAATCTCTTCGCAGTGAAATTTGTTATTGATTGTGGATGGATAATCTTTGTTTTAGGGCATTTCTCCGAGCGTTTCGAACGCTGTGATTTCGGTGGTCGCATTATTGACAATGTCCTTAGGTTTTTGTGGTCTATTTAGAAAACAATGATAGCACTCCCCGCGCCTTCTCCACAAAAGCTCAAAAAATCGTCTTCTATTAAAATCGTCTTCAATAATACGACCACCGAAATCACAGCGTTCGAAACGCTCGGAGAAATGCCCTTTACTATTTTCTCGCAGTCGAAGTGAAATGTAGAGTATATAACTCGGGTCTAAAAGCCATATTACCCCTCGAAATATTAAAATATCCATCTCGTGGTAATATGGCTTATTTTAGCCCCTTGTCATACAAGTCTACTATTATTGCTCACCAGTACATAATATAAAAAACAGAGGTACGTTAAACATAAACAGTGGTAGACAACAGGCGGTATTATCGCTAAAAAGCGATCTCTTCCAGAGAACATTTGGGTGTTGGAGACGATACACTTACACAAATATATATATATACTAGCTTCTGCCCGCGACTTCGTACGCGTATAAATTATGGATGACATGATATTCTTATGTTTCACCATACGATACCTACTACACTGATAAATTAGATTATTACGATTTCATTTCTATAAATTATGCGTGTAACAGTTCAAATCCTCATAAACGTTGTCGTCAATAATATTTAGTTATATTGATTTACTTAATCTTTATTGCAAACGAAGTACCTAAGTACTTATAGTAGAAGAAAAATTACCAAAACCGGAATTTAAATATAAAATTTCATAATTGAAAGAAATGGACCGAGGGCGAGACCCCAAAGATACTCTATATCTCCGGGTGTCTTGTCAAACTACCCCTGAGAGCCAAAGTCCTGAAGGTAAACGGGGAGGCAAGCGAGGCCGAAGGCTGAGCTTTTCGTAGGAATGAAAGGCCCAACGTACCCTTATAGATAGCGCTCCATATAAGAGCCAGAGCATCGAAGGCCCGAGGGCGAGACTCCATGGATACTTACTATCCACAGGTGTCTTGCAAGCGAAACATGAGCCTTAAGTCCCAAAGTTGAGGGGTGAGGCAAGCGAGCCCGAAGGCCGAGTTTTTCGTATGAATGAAAGGCCCAACCAAACCAACCCTTCAGAGAGCGCTCTCTATGCGAGCCCGAGGGCCGGAGGCCCGAGGGCGAGCCTTCACGAACACTAACTAAACCCAGGTGTCTTGCAAGCGAAACCGGAGACCAAAGTCCCGAGCGAGAGAAGTCAGAAGAAGAGCGGCGAGGCAAGCGAGACCAAAGGCCGAGCTTTTCGTTGGAATGATAGGCCCAAAGAACCGTTTTAGAGAGCGCTTCCTATGCGAGCCCGAGGACTGACGCACACTATCTCCAAGTGTCTTGAAAGCGAAATCTGAGTTCCAAAGTCCCGAAGGTGAGTGGCGAGGCAAGCGAGCCCGAAGGCCGAGCTTTTCGTATGAATGAAAGGCCCAATACATCGCTTCTATGCGAGCCCGAGGGCCGAAGGCCCGAGAGCTAGCTCATGCGGACGCTCACTATACCCGAGTATTCATAATAATATTTCTGAATGTCACAAACGCTGAAGTTTTATACATAAAAAATGGTACCTACTTAATTCTCCGCGGAATGCCGTTGTGTCCAAATTTTATACCCACGTCTCTTCACCACCACCCACGTCCACGTTGGTGAACTATGCTAATTCGACGTAAGTATTAAACTCAACCTATCATACATCTTTAGATGACCTCTGAATTCATACCAATTATATAGGAAGACGAAGATCAAGGTTGCTGGATTTCAATATTAACAGCGACGTTGACAGCGACTGAGTTTCCAAAATAATTAGGTTTCTAATGTCTAACAGCTACTATCGGTTGAGATATCAAACATTTTTGGTTATTATAGATAGTCTTTAGCCATCTAGCACTCTTTTTCATCCCGTGGTTTTTCACGTTTTATCTATATTTTTTTATAATGTTTGAATGGAGTTCTTTATACTTTCCAGTCAAGTGTATGTTTATCAATTTTCAAGTCTAAAGCTCATGGATTTCAGGAGTTCCCATACAAAGTTTTGCCCCATTTTTTACCCCCTTTGAACTAATTTTTATCATTTTTACAGCCTATGACCTGTCCAGGGATTTTCTCGACCGATTAAGTAAAAGTTGCATCAAAATCCTTTTTTTTGAAAAATATACATTTTCAAAAATTAAAACTACAAAAAGTGCATGCTGCTGGGTTTGAACTCGGGGACGCCGACTCCGTAAGCTATGGGTCAAGCCACTGGACTAACTATCAGTTGTAAGAACACGATGAATTTTCGAATATATTGACGACATGTTACCATGGTAATGATACTGTTATAACCCCGCTCTTGCAACATTATATAGTTTCTAGTCGCCTCAGAACCTATTTTCATCCCATATTTTTCACGTTTTATCTATACATTGCTAAAAGTTTGAATGGGGTCGTTTTTACTTTCCAGTCAAGTTTATGGTTACCAATTTTTAAGTCTGTAGCTCGTACATTCAAGGAGTTCCCATACACAGTTCAACCTCATTTTCTACCCCCTTTGAACCCTAATCTTTAAGATTTTTATAGCTTAAAACCTATCCGGGGATTCTCTCGACAGATTAGTAAAGTTTGCATCAAAATCCGTTCAGCCGTTTTCACGTGATACTCTGACAAATAAACAGACAAACAGATAAACAGATAAACAGATAAACAGACAAAAATTCTAAAAACTGTTGGAACGTGTTCTGTTATCAATTCTAAGTATCCCCAGCCAATTTTTTTTCGTTTATCTTCCATGTACAGACTTTCGACCCTCTTCAGCTTTATTATATGTATAGATAGATAGATAGATACTACCTACAAACAATACTACCTACAAACAATAACTATTTAAATATCAAAGAAACAGTATCATTTACAGTCGAAAACAAACAACAAACGCAAAGTAGGAATTAAAACTTACGGAAGAGAAAAATAGGAGGTACTCCTTTAGTCTAGTTTTAAAAATGGAAAGAGACTTAGCACGTTTAATTTCAAGAGGCAAAGAATTCCACAATCGAAAAACTCGGAAAGTAAATGAATTGTTGTAAAATTTAGATTTTGATGGGGGAACACTGAGGAGCAACTTCTGAGCCGAAGCCGGGTTAAAAATAATTCCATAAAGGAGGGCGAGAATGTGAGAGTTACGTCTGGATCGGATAGGAAGCGTGGTCATATTTGCGTAACCCAAATATGAACCTGATACATAAGGTTTGAATTAGCTCACTATCGGTGAATTGATTAAAAAAAACCGGCCAAGTGCGTGTCGGACTACGCAATACGAAGGGTTCCGTGCCTATTAAAAAGGTCGTACCGTCACAGAAATTTTACGGCACTTACGTCCTTTTCCTTGAGGAAGGCAGTTTTTCAGCAATATCTCGAAAACCTCTGAACCGATCTTGTTCAAAACAATTTTCGGTGAATGAAATTAATAAGCCCTATGTCCATGAATTTTTCCATATTTTTAAAATACACCGTTCAAAAATTAGAGGGGGGGGGACAGAATTTTAGTGACTTTCGGGGCGATTATCTCCGACCCTATTCACTTAATCAAAAAAAAATTCTAGGAAACCTTATATTTATTTTGAAAGGCCTATCGATTGATGTGCCACACGGGGGGTCACAATGAAAAAAAAGTTTTTGACTTTTAGTTTTATGTATGGAGTGCACCCCTAAAAATTTTTTTTTTGATATTTTAATTACAAAACTATGTAGCGGCTAACAAAATACACCTATCCTCAAAATTTTATTCAAATACACCTTATAGTTTTTGAGTAAAATGCCTGTGACATACGGACAGACGGACAGACGGACAGACGGACAGACGGACAGACGGACAGACGGACAGACGGACATGACGAAACTATAAGGGTTCCGTTTTTGCCATTTTGGCTACGGAACCCTAAAAAGGAGTTGAATCTGGAGTTGGAAGAGATGAAAAATAATCAAGGGTATTGGACATAGCAGGACCGCTAAAGATTGTAGAAGGGGCAAAATGATGATTCAGAAGATCAATATCGACGTCTTTGGAACAAGAATTTTGTTGAGATTTTCCAGCTCCAAGTGACTTATGCTTGTTTGCCACCGTCGTAGTTAAAAAAAAATACAAAATATTTTTAAGCTGCAATAAAGCCGTCTTTTCTATACGAGTAGGTAACGAGCTACGTAGGGCTTACCTTAGTTACTAGGATAATTAATACAGATTGTTGGCTATATATGAACAGCAATTACTGCTTAAGCCCATGTAGATTGATACATCACGCTCTGTTTAGGAGAACACGCATGGATTGCAAGATAATTGAATATGTACTTAGATATCACTCATTCGAGGCCAAGCAACCATACGTACATCTATGCAGAGGGCGTATGTTTATATAAGTTTTTCTATGCAGGAGGGGGTCACGATTCTCTGCAGCGGACTGTACTACGCCGTAGCACGTAGCAGCATTTTCCCGCTTTGTATCGGAAATGGCTCGTCGACGCATGACTTATATGCGAGTCATTGGCCCTGAATGGTTTAAGAAGAACGATAGCGTTGACAAATGTTTTTCGAACTAACTTTTTAACGAACTTTGCACCGAGAACGGCTAGGAGGCGGTTTATTTGATTAATTATTTTAGGTAGGTACATATTAGGTTAACTTGATATTTTAAAATTAAATTATTGTTTCTGTTATTACTTTAGCTAATTATAATGTATTACAAAATATTTTTACATTATTATTGTTTTATTTAGTCATACAAATCCTGGTATGGGGAAACAGAACGATCTTAAATAGGGCTGCTTTGCCACCAGACGTGGTGCCGAACCTGTCCTCCCGCCTCTGTCGAGTCCAAGGAGCGACCACTCTCGTCTAACCGCCTCCGTGCAGAGTGCCAACTAAGGTCCAGATCCATCGAATCCAGAACCCCACCGCCAACACTCCGTCGCCGCAGGGCTTTTATCTCAGAGTCCAGTAACTTTGCAAGGGTCATCTGCGCGTGATGGGATTATAGTGGATGAATAGTTGCGCTGCTGCAAACCCACTCCCTCGTTTCCTGTCACCTGGTATCAGTGGATCGAATGATCCATACGCCTGATGGTGGCAAGGAATGCAGTAACTGATAACAGGAGATTTTATTTAAATCTGTCACAGTAACTCTGTAGTCGACTTTTACGACACCCAAGGAGGTCATAGGTTGGCGTTGGCGCTATTCTGAACCGGCAAACATAAAATAGTAGTGAATAATACTTTGTTTTAGCATTATTCGTTTTGCATTAAGTATTTTTTTTAATGCAATAGAGTATTATGATTGACTATGTAACTAGCAAAAAAAAGCCCCAACTTACAACCCTTCATAATGGTACTTGCACATAACCTGAGCTTTGCTTACTTAAATAATAATAATGTCTAAAATCGACTGGTCAAAGAAAGTATAAATAATACCTATTGGAAAAATGGATGGTAAAATACAGGTTATTCCTTGAACTCTGCTGCCAATAAAAATGAATGGTCAGTGGTCACTGCCAAGCGCGCCCTCCAATGATAAATATCACGACATGGGTATCCTGGCCCCGTAGCATGGTTGGCCTTGTCACGCGATAGGTGATAGGATAGAGCGTGCGTCACTGGCTGACACCGTTCGATAGAACGAGACGACGCACTTATCTTGTCACTTGTCGCGTGATAAGGCCAACCATGCTACGGCTCCTGCTCCTTCCCTGTTTTTATAATACGTCATACAAAATGGTTAAACCGGTCATGCTGACCGGTAAAATGTATAAGCAAAATCCATAAATACATGATACAAATCAATATGATATAAACGTTGTACATATTCATCCTAAATCTTATTTCTCAGGATCGTTTTTCAGTCTTGACTTTTAATTATGTGATATTGAATTTAAAAATATGTATCAAATTGTAATTTAGTTCAGTAAATTTACAAAGGCAAAAGTAAGGGCTAAAGATAGGCCTCTCATAATTAATATCATATCAGCCAGAAGACTGTAACTGCCGGACAAAGGACCGGTCTTGCTCTTTGCATCCCACGCCTTCCCGCGATCTCGATCCGATCATCGGTATTCGTGGAATCCTCTCATAGGTTTGTAACAGAAGCAAATTCCTAATTAGTTATGTTATAAATATCATCAATTGTCACCCATGTACAGGCGTACACAGCCGAGGAACACCATGTGCTACCCCGTAGCAACATTCATCCGCTTTGTAGAGGAAATCGCTCGTAGAGGTATGACTCATATGTGAGCCATAGACCTTGAATGGGTTAAGTGAGAATTCTCACAATAGAAAAGGTCTCATTGTTATCTCCTCTTCATGTCAAAATTAGGAAATTCACAAGCCGTCGTCGTTAGAAAAGGTCCGCACTCCCTACGACTACTGCATGTAATGTACAGTCAGTATCAAAAGTAACTACGCAATCGAAGACGTCAAAAGCCCTTATTCCCTTTTAATAAAGACTTTTGACGTCTTCGTTTGCGTAGCTACTTTTGATGCTGACTGTAGAACATATAAAAACCTATCTATTCATTTCATTCATTTATTAATTGTAAAGTCATGTACATTTTATAATTAAGGTGTTATATACAATTTGGTAAGTCAGTCCATGACGTCCTGAGAGGACATACAACATTATACTACCTTATAAAATAGAATTCATTAATTATCATGCGAATAACAAATATACAAAGCCTTCTAAATTAGTATTACATTGGAATATGTTACAATTATTATTAATATTATTATAATGAATTTTATGTCACTTACATTTTCTACATGTTGTTTATATTTAAAATTAAATGAAGTCTGTATATAACTTAACTCTAGTACTTAGCATTTAGCACTACATCACGGAATTCAGGTCGAAAGCGGGTAAGCAAACTCGTTAAAGGTGCAAACGGGCTTATCCCTCCCTCTAAAGCAATCGATTTTGCACCTAACCTAGATCAAAAGTTTGCCAATCATGATAGTAAGAATAGGTACGTGTGTTTAGCCAATTTACCTCTTTCCGGGGTGGGAATGCTTTGCGGCCGTCTTTGAGTAGATAAGTGTTAGTACTTTCTATAGTAATCTATTTATGTATCCACCTACGTACCTATTTAGCAGTTTATATTATTTTGGAGTCATCGAACTACAGTGTTTGTAAACATAAGAGAAATTCTAAAAAACCATGGCTGATAGTTTAGGATCACTGTTTAAATGTGGTTCGTCACTCTCGCATTCGAATCGTATTTCAGTGTACCTGCCTGGCGCGCGTGAAAGCTAGCGCGCGAAACACATTCAATTAAATACGTATGGTCTCAGATGGAAAAGTGGTAAACCAAATCGATACCCTGACTGGCTACCTAATGTATTTGTACTACAATGCATTGTTTCTTCTGACCGATCTCAAAATAAATTGTTAAGATAGTTTTAAACTTGTTGTATCTACTTACTAGCAATAAAAACCAAGATCAGTACAGTCAGCATCATAAACACGTATACATACATTGTAGGTGGTTTTTGGACCTTATTGCTTAGAGATAAGGTCGAAAAGTGTATACATTTTTATGATGCTGACAGTACTTACGGTCGACGTCAAAGAAATGTTTATACGCCTGCGCTTTATTTCGAAGGCGAAAACTATATAAAGGTTGTACCAAAGACAGGGTGTCAACCGATCAAGGGCATATTTGGTAGCGCATTGCGATTCCAACAAATGTTTTGTGTATGTTTTTTGATACGGTGACGGCTTGGACGTTTTTGTTGTCATACACAAGCAATGTAAACAAAAATAAATGCATTAATGAAAACATAAACAAAAATTTAAATGGAAACAACACCTGACCTTGATGGGTTCACACCCCATTTTCGTTACACCCGTATAATCGTACAAATCTTTGACGTCGACTGTACCGTACCTACTTTGGTAAAATAAGTCGCGTTATAAGGTGCGTGCTAGGTGCCATTTCATTTTAAAATGTTTATCACAATTAATTACCGGATATCACCACATCTAAGAATCTCTTTATAAAATACGTCGTAAAATGGCCGCCATCCGCCCCACTCTATCATTATTGTAAGTAGATGCCTGACCTTAAAACACAATGAACAACTTGGACTGAGATATGATCGGACCACTCCGCACTGGCCAAGGGTCAACGATGTCTTTCACTTGGACAACGTTGAAACTCCATGGAACTAATTGTGACTGAATTTTTAATCTATTATTTTCGTTATTATTCTTTATGTTTAATAAATTTCTCTAAAAAAATTAACTGACGATTGACTAGGCCTACTTGAATAAAGATCATTTTGAGTTTGATTTGAGTTTGAGTTGGTTTACATTGATTCAGATCTGGAAAGAGCCAGAAGCTCATTGGAGACTTAAATTTAACTAAGGCTAAAATGCAAAGACTGGAACACCGTAGGAAAGTTGCCTTCTTATCGGTGTTCTACAGGATACATTTCGGAGAGAGTTGATTACACGTGCCGAGTATAATGGCCGAGACAGTGCTCTCGGCCGAGCAAAGTGGCGAGCGAGTCACTCGGACCTTATTTTATTTACTCGCTCGTCATTTTGCTCGGCCGAGAGCACTGTCTCGGCCATTATACTCGGCACATGTAATCAAGGCATTAGAATATCGGCAGCAGCGGTGCGCGCTCCGATATTTCGCGTCTACGTATGGAGTACCACAAGGTTGTGGGCGAGCTCTTAGGTACCTTGTAGTTGTACAGCTTGAAGCGTTCTAATTCGTAAACCTTATCCGAAAATTCATACCCTGACGATAAGTAGTTCACACGACGCGACAACCGCTGTACAACAACTTCCGTCAGCAGCTGAACGAATGTAAATTACCAGCCTTACGTGCGATGCCTTCTTATCCAACACTTGAGCATTACGTGCGATTTACCATTCGGGCGTTATCTGATGGCCTGGACCTAACAAAGAGCTTTAAATAACGCCGTAGCGAGATCGATATGGCTACCAGCTTTAACTTGTGTTTACTTCCTGGTACTACGAAAATAATCTTGAGCAATTTAATGCGATAGTTTAAAAATAAACAAAAACGGCATGAATTTGAGCGCCGCGGTTACAACTGTTTAGTGTAGTATAGTATAGAGGTGTGTGCATACTCAATGCGTGTGTTTGATGCCGCTGAACATATTTTAGAAACCGCATTCGAATAGGTTCCGTTTTGAAGCTGCGATTCCACAGACAGCAAAAAGTTAATTACATATAATATACACGAATGGTTTAAAATAAATTCCGTACGTCATATTTGCTAATTCAACCCAGCGTTGACGTGGCTGCCTACCAAATTGTTTATAATTCATACATGATGTGCTCTGCAAAATTAATGTGCAGTGTTTGCAAATTAATAGCTAACATTTAGCGGAAATTGGTTCAACAATCTATTATTTAATTTTGGTGTAAAAGTGTAATATCAATTGCTAAAAATTATATTGTCTTTTAGAATTTAGAAGAGTAGTTACATCTTAGATCTGAAAGTGCTTAGGGGCAAGTCTCCGAGACAGGCTCATTTGCCTGACTTCCATGGCTTTTTTTTATTGACATTAATTGGATAGTTCATCGATAAATTGACAAAAAACCTTCAAATATATGAACCATAAAAGTCAGGGGACACGGAAATCAGCTAAAAGCTTAATCAGTTGGGGATAACTGGTTAAAAATAATATTAAATTAATTCAATTGAAAGATTTGACCTAAAAAAGCGTATGTACCTATCATTCAAATGGCAAGGTAAAAAGGGCTTGTAGAAATAATAACACTCATACATTCTTCTGACAAAACATAACTTCTATGCACATTTTTCTGACTTCAATGCTTGTTTTCTGACTTTCATGCATATTTTCTGACTTCCATGCCATACAATCTATGGAAGTCAGATACAAGGTAATTAGAAAATATAAAATATTCAAGTATAACTGTGAAACTTATATACTAACTTGCCCAAATAAGTTTTAGGGCTATGATAAATAAGCTATTTGAATAAACTGGATTTATTTTGATACAGATATGGCCATGCAATTCCGAAAATATTTTGACAAGATTCAGAAATCAGCCTGGACCAAATCGAAATATTGGCGGATTTACTCATGTAGCTCCAAAAATCAAAGGTGAATGCGATTTGTGTTATGTCGTTAAAGTTAGAGCGAGGTTTTAACCCTTAGATGCATACCTATGGTATCAAAATTGATACCATGTCTTTTCTACGTTCTAAAATCTGTATTATTTTTTAAACACGCTACCTTTGGCGGAATTATATTCTGTTTCTCGAATACTTACAAAAAATAAGGCGGCAATCTTGGAAAATCTGGAAAATTTTGTGATATTTTTAACTCTTATTAATATATCCTTATAATAAAAGACGTATTTCTGCTGCTGTAGGTAGTAGGGTGCGCCATCGTTCCTTGTACGATCTATAGTTACATTTTAAAGTGATTTTAGCGTTAATGCAATCTACGTAAGTGGTCTCTGACACGTTCCAATATTAAACGTCGTATAAATTAGAAAAAAATCTGCCTGCATTAAACATGAATGCCTCGGTTTTACTATTATACGTTAGCAATAATAAAAGTTAAGGTTTTGTCTGCGGAGATTGGAGACGCAGAGGCTACGGAGCAAGGTCCCGCGGCCTGAGTATTCACAACACATCCCTACCTCATTTGTGCAAACGAACTAGTATAAGTCTGGCTACTGAACAAGAAGTTAGGAGGAAAGTAGGGGTCATGTTTTACTAGGGACGGGTAGGGACGCGCACACTGCCCAATGCAGGATGGCCGGTGAATAGACAGACTGGCGAGCCGCCAGCCGCTAATCGTCACGCAGTTTATACATTCAATCGCCACACAACTCTAGCTTTGCAATCCATGAATAGTGAATATGATATAAATCGTGATACTTTAATATCCGGTTTCGTAGTATGATTTTCGTGCGAAAATATGTTCATAATCGTGGTCTGATGCCGATAAAAGTCATGGCCGTATTTATGCTATGCAATAGAAAAAAACTGGGTGTGACAGTTTATCATTACAAAACATTGAGAAACGAGACAGGATAGTATGGAATATATATTGATATTTGAATGGTGATGTATTTTAGATCCAGTGGGTCGATCACGTAACTTTTCTTACGAACGTCTGTAAGATTTAAACGTTTATATGGAAAAATGACAGTTAGATTGAGATTTAACTGTCACGCGCGTTCGGAACCTTACGTGATTACCCCCCTGGTTGTCTTTAAGTCCTTGTAAACATGTCTAAAATCGACAAAGTAGGCACATGCTTAATCTAGTTTTTGACGTTATATGTAAGTATTACTTCTTGGCTAAAAATGACAGTATTCTTAAGTAAGTAAATATTTAGTAAGTAAATATTTATTTGTGATACACAGGTTACATAATAGATGACAATACAATAAAAAATACAGTACGCTGTGACCTACAAGCCTTACAAGAACTAAAGAAACAACTACTTTCAATTTATTTTCATTTGCATTCAATTTACTTAATCATTCCTAAAATACATATTTGTAGAAAAACATTCTGTAATTATATTTATATTTTTATAACATGTTTTACATATTTACGAAACTTCTATCTAAAAAAACTCATCAATGGTGTAATATGCTCTCTCTATAAGTTTTAATTTTAATTTGTTTTTAAACATTGACATATTTAATTTCTTTAGGCTTTCTGGTAAGAAACTATATATTTTGGAAGCTTCTTAAAACGTACATAATTTGGTAAGTTGGTAACCTAGTGACCAAAAAGTATCCTTCAATTGATTTCGATGAAGTTCATTGCACTTAAATTGATTCGGATTGTGAACATAAGGATACGGAAGTCAATATCACTCAAATAGTTGTCATGCTATGAAATTCACAACGGTGTAGCTCTCTTATTTTTTATACTTCTATGGCAATGTATTGCTCTTATATTATGTATGTCTGTAAATTCATAATCTGTTATTTCCTCGTCAGTTAAAAGTACTGTCTTACTGATTTTTTCCTTCTAAATAGCGAGGTGAGAGCTTGTTAAACTATTTACCGTCCATTTAGCCGCGGAGTGCATTAAATTTCAGGAATGCTTGCAGTTTGGAATGTTGACAGGCGAAATATTAATGGCTATTTTCAAGACAGTCTACGAGTTATAATGTTCACTGTGGAAAAATTTAAATAATTTTGTATGTTCAATACATACAATAATTGGATTTTATTTTTAGCCAAATTCAAAACAAACCTCGCAATAATATCATATTTATACTCGACTGCCTCAGAAGAAGGGCTTATGTTTTTCGAGCGTACCTACGTCCTTTTATGTATGCGGGTAAGAATAATTCTACAACACGACAACGAACAATCAAACAGCTTGATGGGTAACATGTAAGGTGTCGTTAGATTCTCCTTAGGCATGGTTTTTTGAAATAATTTACTTGTTATGTACGAGATAGACAACAAAAAAAAAAGCTCTGAGTCATGCGAGGTCCAATAGTTCTTTCTATCTATTCACATTGCAATGTTTCACTAAATAGCAATAGAAACGTTTTGAACCAGCCAAGACGCAAAATTACTGTATAACTCAAAAGTTAATTTGTCTGGGAGCTCTCAAGCCATGATTTATGTAGGAAGCCTCCACGAAATAATTCTGGAGCCGTGCCGAACCCGTCGATATCGCTGGTCACCTACATAAATTGGCCTCGACTTGCAACGTAACTGGCCACTTACTTTTTTCAGGCTTTTTTGTCAATTACACCTTTTTTACACGATTGGCGCGAGAGAGAGTTAGAGCAGAGCACGTTAGAGCATACATAACTGGAGTAGCCTTTCAGTAACTTACCCCTCTATAGAAAAGCTTGCACAATGTGCAAAAAATCATACAAAGACAATTTCACAATAGATTAATGGTCATTCACAAAATCGCTTCGCAAGAGAACACTGATCATAAAAATGCCCGCAAGTTGCTATAAATACTTGATAATATAAACGTTCAACCACTTCAAGCTTTCAATATGCAATTGAGAATATCCTATTAAGATGCTCCCCCGCCCCCGCAAAATTCGGCAGACATTTTTGTACGCAAATACGACATAAGGCTACTCCAGTTATGTATGCTCTAAGCAGAGCACCCATTGGGGTGAGATTGTTAGCCTATTTTTTGTGCGGAATATTAGATATTCTATGCAAAATGTTTACTTCATTTCCTGCTCTGATTAAGGCGTATATCACGCTGGGGTCTGGCAAAATGTCTGAATTTGAAGATATAAGATTCTAAAAATTTACCAATAAATTAAATATAAATGTTCACCCTCAGTATTTAATGATTGAAATCCTGCATACATACATTTCTGGATCAATAAGTAAGCAATCAGTCAGCAGTTAAAGTAACGCGGGCGAGTTCTTCAAAATGATGTAAACAAACTCTTACAATGAAGTCGTGTGTATACTTCTGCGTCTGACTGTACCCATTTACGTAATGTACTACAAATCGTCACCATCATCTGTTCGATTTGAGATGAAGAAATGTGACGTCACTGGCATGGCATTAGGATATCCCTCTTTCATGATTGTTTTTCACAATCAGAATTGTCATTCTGATTGTGAAAAACAATCATGAAAGAGGGATATCCTAATGCCATGCCAGTGACGTCACATTTCTTCATCTCAAATCGAACAGACATATCCTAGAAATGGATTTATAGCTCTGGTAGTCTTGGAATAGGCCGTCTATGATCAAAATGACTCACATATGAGTCATGCCTCTACGAACAATTGCGAGCTACACAGCGGAAAAATGCTGCTACGCGCTACGACGTAGCACACGTAGCGTAGCTTGGCTTCGAATGGGTTTTAACAAATGCGTACTTAATAGTGCGGTAATATTCCCGAGTTGCATTAGGAATTCTCAGCTCGGGAAAATGACATACAAATCGGGAACTTTCAGGTTTATTCCCTGGAACGGGACATCTCTACGCGGGGCTCTGAGGTTCAACTTCTCCAAAAACAAATGACTCGCAGAGGTAAGTTAACGCATTCAAGGCCAGTCACTCAACATATGAGGCATGCCTCTACGTGCGATTTCCGCTTCAGAGCGGAAAAACGCTGCTACGCGCTACGGCGTAGCAAACGTAGCGATGCGTGGCCTCGAATGGGTGGAAACTAAGTTCACGGATGGTTTCACGGTCGATACGCATTTGACAGGTGGGTATAGAAATACCGTACAATAATTTTATTGATAATATCTAAGTAAGTAGTAGCGAGATGGGAGTAAGGGTTGGCGGGGCGCGGGGGGCGCGCGTGCGTGCGGAGACGACGAGATTAGGGTTGCCAGGTGCGTTTAGGGTTTTCGGAGGTTGCTGGGAATTTTTAATCCGTTTTGCGATTGCGAATGAATTGGACCAATGGTATATCGTAAGTACGGTTTCTTATAGTAACGGTTGTTGTAATAAGTTTAAGTAATGAATGATGTGTAGTGTTCAAATAGTGTCCGTTAAATTATTCTGTAAGTTAGAATGTTAGGTTTCGTAACTTACTAATTGTTATAAATTACAGATACGCCTTGTAAAAAAGAGGATATACATTGAGAAGAACGCCCGAAATAAATAAAAGTATAAATCTTTTTTTCAATTTTACTGATATCGGGATAAATAATGCATTTATCCATCAAAGTGCTTCAATCTTATTTTACTTCATCATATTATCAGCCGAAGACGTCCATTGCTGGACATAAGCCTCTCCCGAAGAGTGCCAAAGTGACTGGTCCTGCGCCACCCGCATCAAGCGGACTCCCGCAACTTTTACCAGGTCATCAGTCACTTTGTGGGGGATCTACCCTCGCTGCGTCTTTCGGAACGTGGTCGCCACTCAAGTACCTTTCCGCCCCGACGGCCATCGGCTCTACGTGCAGTGTGCCCCGCCCACTGCCAATTAAGTTTAGCTATTCGGGGGGCTATATCGGTTACCTCGGTTCTGATGCGGTCACGCAGAGAAACTCCGAACATAACCCTCTCCATTGCTCTTTGGGTGACGTTGAGCCTTCTTATGAGGCCCATAGTAAGCGACCACGTTTCGGTGCCATACGTCATCACTGGCAACACACACTGGTCAACTCATTTTAGTTAAAAGGGCCTCAATATTCGTTTGAACTTGTCCGTAACTTTGACATTAGAGTTTCCAAGAAGGAGACAAAGCCTATGTATTTAAGTTTTTATTTCATGAATAAGTAAGTCAAAATTGATAAAGACTTAAATAGTTGAATTTGCATTTTCCAGCCCGTAAACGAAATATAACTTCCATTGTACTTTACCGGTAAAATAAAACGTTAACACTGTCAGTGCCAGGAACCCGCTAGGTGGGCGTACGAGTTCCCCAGATAAAGTGTTAACAGTTCCTGTAAAAAATATTCACCGCCTTTTCCTCCCCATTGGCAACCCTATCGCATCGGGCGCGGCGGCCGTGGAAGCGGGCAGTCAGTACGGCTCCGCTCACGCCGCCCGCGCCATGCCTGCCCGCGGCCCGCATCCCTTATGATGCACCATGCGTGTCCACAAGTGGGCGGGCACAGCTGCTCGGTCGATCGTAGCAGATCTCGTGAAACTGCGAGCTACAACCGCTACGGTATGTCACGTAAAACTTAACACGTAGTGCGTTTCCACAGCGGCACTCTCGGTTTCCCGCTTCAAATAGGGCCTGCCTAGCGGGCCCCGTGCACCTGAAGTGTAAACACGTATGTGTCGTGATCAGTGGCGATACATCTCGTAGCCCCATGAAGCAAAAACAAATGAAACAGCGCTACGCCGCGTGTGCGAGAGCTACGGTATGTAGCAACTCTAATAACTTAACACATTGACATTCAACGATTTCGTAGCACTACCGTCGTTGCCGATAATATGCGAAAAACTATATCAGCAGAGCGTTCATCTAGCGTATTTCTAAGACTGAAAATGTCACATATATGTCATGATTAGAGCACTAAGAAACCCTAGCGAGCTGAATACCTGCGACGTACCTAAAAACTACAGTTGCTTGGTTTGGTTTGGGACAAAAATCGCGCTGCCGAACACTGAGCGACTTCACTTGGATAAGAAGTTTCCAGTAGCGTTATTTTATCAGTAACGAAATCGTTAATAGATCTGTAAGCACACGGTTGCAGTTCGATTTTAGGAAGTCTTGTTTCCAGTGCTGATGCAGTAACAATGTTTTTACTAAAATGGACAATATGGACATACAATCCCACTTGATGGTAAGTTCACACGCATACTTGCTTTAAACTGTGCCATAGTAACCCTTACTTCAATCGTAAAGGCCGCAAAGATAAAATAAATCTTGTGAGATAGTAAATTTTTCCAACTTAAGTTAAATTTAACCGCACTTGAATTAGTACTTGTTCTGAGTTTGTGTGTCGAAATGATGTATGCATGGCCAAATAGACGCTTAAAGCTCCTCAATTAGATCAAAATAACCTTTTGTTTCTAAAAGCCTTCGCCATGTTATGGAATGTTACTATGACAATTCGAAAAGCGACTCTGGCACGTGCAAAAAATATAGTATTACGAACCTATCAGAGTTGTACGTACCGCATTCTGATTTCAATGTGTCACGCACTAGCTTCGCGACTGCTCTAACAAGCGGAACGGAGTAGCGCCGCGCCAAAATTAGTCCATGAATGTCAAAACGGTAGCATTTAAGCCTGGATCACACTGGCGCGGCCTGCGGTGGCGCTCAATAGTAAAAAATTTACAGCTAAACCTTAAAGATAGTTGGCGCGACCCATTGTATATCTGAACGAAGACGTAACGAACTCAACTCGAACTCTAAGCGCGAGGAATTAAAGGCTCGATCACCTGCGGTCATCCACTTTTGTCGGAGGGGTGCTGCCCTGTAGGGAATGTGGTCGCACATTCTCTGCAAATACACGCTACGTCAGTCACCTGAGAGCTCACGAACGACGCTCCAGTTAGCCAGGCAGTTTTCTTTTTTTATTTTCCAGTCGCCGTGGTCGTAATCGGCCAGGATGATGATGATAATATTTAAACGGATGGATAGCCATTGCAACGAGTCATTTGTTAACCTCCGACGCAAAGAGAGGGCTGTTATTGACGTGTCTGTGTCTGTCTGTGGCATCGTAGCTCCTAAACGAATGGACTGATTTGAATGCGGTTTTTTTATACAAAAGCTGACGTGATCGAGATGGTTCAACAAAACCGGTTAAGCCGTTTTTGAAATATTGAATTTTTAAATGAAAAAAATTAGGGTTTTTCAACCCATCCAAGTTGTAGTTATTGTTGAAACCAATGGCACGCCTGTGAATGTGAAAACAACACACACAACCACCAAGTGACAGCTACGTGGCACGCCTGTGAATGTAGTCAAAATATTACATCAATCCATTCGGATGCATCCATCTGTCGCACAGACAAATGACGCGGCGCTTAGGTAAATTCTTTGCGTTCCAGATTTGAGAGAGCAAAAAGCATTGACATAAAATTTGCATGTTAAACGTAAGTCTCTGATTGACAAAAGAGAATGTGGATGTTAGATTTGTTACGTCGAACATCGAACTACATCGACGTTGAATGTGAGCAGGTCAATAAAAATCCAAAATGGCAAGGGCAAACTCGTGCCGGCACGCAATAGGGACAGGGTTAAGTCAGGTCTTTATAAATCTCGGGTTCTTGGGTCGTGTTTCATGCACGTGTTTACCCTTTCCATTAACCTCAATGTAATAGTATAGCCGAAACTGCTGAAAGTCCTATGAGTGGATTGCAAAAAAATTGTACATAGTTAAGAGCCTTAATCTAATTTAAGATTTAACTTTTTACAGTTTCGTGACGGCAATTACCCATGTAAAACATATGGGTAATTGCCGTCACGAAACTGTAAAAAATTAAATCATAGATTAGATTAAAGCTCTTAACTATGTAATTTTTTTTTGCAATCCACTCCTATTCGTTCTTAGGGATATTAATTTGACTTGCCCTGTCAAACCTAACTTAAATTGTGTTTAAATCACATCTATATGTCAGTTTTGCGACTTAATGTATGTGTCCGACATTGAACGTCAGTTTTATGACGGGCATTAACTACCGTTAACTAATTAATTGTTCGATTAATATCTCCTCCTAAGTTATGGACTGAACTTTAACAGTACAAAATGAGAAAGAATGGGGCGCTTTTTTCGTTTATTGAACAATCAATAAGCTTAATTATATGTTTACTAAATAAAAGCGGCCTTGGAAGTTGTATGATTTACAATCTTTTATTCAACATACACTGTTCTTATTTAAGTAGGTATGTAAATTACATTATCCTTCAAAATTTGCAATCCATTTTGCGACCACTTGCCGCTATCCGATTGAGCTAAATATAAAATGGCATACATGCGAATTCGGTGAAATGCAATATTCTGGCAGCATCGAGCTGATCTGATGATGGAGACAGAAGGTGGCCATGGCAAATACTAAACTAGACAAGATAAACTCGCCATGTTTGGGCACATTGTATCGTTTTTAAAGAGTAGTTGGTTGCTGTGCAAAAAAAGTTCTATGTTTGGTAAGAAGTTTTATTCTTAAAATTGATTGTGGAATCCTTGTGCGATAAGGTCTCATAAAAAAGTGGATGACCTACTAAATCACTGGGAAACTATGTACTTAGCTTATTGTTATCGCGATGATTTATTCTTCTTCTTATTTTCATATGTACTAAAGCGGAATACTAGTAAGAGGTAACGACTATGTACAAAACATATAGAAAACGATCTTGCCTCTCCAAAACTCAGTCTAGCGTAACCCTTAAGTGGCTTCACATACGCATACGTTCAAATAATGAGTCACCATTGACTGGAGTGGCTCGTGCAAACTGGGCCTCCATTTTGTAAGTAGGTAACAATTTCATTCCAATACTTTCTGATTCTGATTACCTATCACAGTTGGCTATGCAACTTGAGTAAGACGAAGTAACTAAGACGATAAATAAACAAAATAAATAATTAATAAACATTAGGGGACAGTTTTACAAAAATAGAATTAGCCCCATAGTAAGCGCAGCAAGGGTTAATTTGTGGGTATCCGGTATTTTTAATAAAAAAATATTTAAATCATGCTCATCACACAGATATTTGACCATACCGAGATTTGAACCCAGGATCGTATGTTACCGGTTTTTAGCAGCGATATGAACGCGCGTTTAAGAAAACGTGACTGTGGCGCGATACTGGCCATAGATTACCTCTCAAAATCAACTGTATCGACACGATACTAATCGAATTTAAACTTTCGTGAGAAATATTGAAATGATGTATCGATACTGTATTGCGTGTGTAGCACTGCAAAAGGTGATCATGTGTACTAGCAATGTACAAGTTGCAGAACATTCTCAAAATAATAGGGTAGTTCTCAGAAATTTCCGAAAACTTACATGAGAATTTAAAAATAAGTTTCCTTTAGAAAGTTTCTGCTGGGAATTTTTCATGGATGTATCATTAATTACATGTATAATCTATTATTCTTTTAGCAGACAAATTAAACAGCTGCTAATGTATGTATCCAGAGAGTTTTTGACATGTTTTCAGTGTTTATAAAAATTAAGTTCTGAGAACTTTCCTTATTAGAATTTTCACAACTTTGGAAACTTCTCTGCGCTGCATTGCTATGTGTAACCCGCTCTTAGATTCGTAAGCAGGGCCACTAGGCTAAAGTTATCAATAACGATTCACATACGATTTCGGCACAACATTAACGTATTCCTGATTTCAGCCTCTAGAGCGGCTCGTGTTTGATGTAAGACGATCGCGACCCTCGGTTCCCGCCAACCCGACGCCATCGACCGATTGCCAAGCCCCCCACAGCCAAACGATCGAGTCAGCATACCGTTATATTATAATATTACTAGCATTTCTAGATGCTATTCGAAATTTATACACGTGCCGTCTAGAACGATTCGGCTCGTGACCAAACTGCAGTGTTTAGGAACAAATTTAACATATGTGCACTGGTTTTGTTTTGTTATTCATTATGATCGGACGTCAGACGTTTCTATAGTTTTCATATAAAATATTCTAGTTATTTCGTATAAATAAATAGATATTTGTACCCAAATCGACTAAGCCTCCTAGTAAGCGCAAGAAGTATGGAATTCATTTCAAAATGTTATTTACGTTATGATTTGAAGAATGTTATTAAAATCTATCGACGGTAATCAAGTTGAGATTTAACTGATATAACTCTATCATTTAGGGCTATTTGGAATGCCATACAAACATGTTGAATCGATAATACCTTTTTATTATAACGATATTATTATATGGGCTGGCACGTCAACTTGCATTTTGAGCCGCTTCTGCAGTCCCTATTTTCTCTTTCTTTGGACCTAAATATGTAAATACATTTTCTACTAACAAAGAGAATGGTAAAATTAATGTATTTTCTGTGTTTTATAATCACCAGTTCATTACTAAAATCAGTTATCAATTAAAACAAGGCGTAGGAGCATAATGCAACCGTGGTGCAACCGTTAGTCAAGGTATGGTACAAAATGATTTGCGTCCCCTATTTTTCCGCCGAATATAAACCATATTTGGCGAAGAAATATGGGACTACGGGGTCTTGTTTTTTTTATGGGCCGCGTGCCAGCCCGCATTTCCTCTTAAGCACGCTATAGTAAAAATGCCGTCAACAACATTTCATCATCATCATCATATCAGCCGAAAGACGTCCACTGCTGGACATAGGCCTCCCCCAAAGAGTGCCACAATGACTGGTCCTGCGCCACCCGCATCCAGCGGACTCCAGCGACCTTTACCAGGTCATCAGTCCACCTTGTGGGGGGGGGGGGCTTACACACGCTGCGCCTTCCGGATCGGCAACAATCTTAAGATAATCTGATTTTGCAACATCTAAACTCGTTGCGGGGCAATTATTATATTCATATAAAGACAAATTGCCCTTCTCAAGTCCTTAATAGATACGATTTTATGAAACTGAAAATATAGTCTTATCCAAAACAGATCTTCACATTCCTTGGACCGTGTGTGAATAAATTTCGGTTTACGCTCGCTGGACCAGCGGCAATTTCAATTCAATAAGAAGCGGTATCATATTTCGTTGCTTATTATAGATGCTGCAAAGCATGAAATATAGTGTCATTTTATGTAACAAATGTTTGGACGTGTATTTTATGAGATAAAGTTTAGTAAGCTTGTTTAAAGGAAATATACACACAAAGCGAGCTGAGATGTAGAATAAATAATCTAAAATATGATTTTTAGAGCAAGGAAATATTATGTATATGAAAAAAGCGCCCAAGTGCGTGTCGGGCTAAACGCAGTGTAGGTTTCCGTCTGCCTTTGTTTAGTCGGCACGCGCGTGCGAACAAAGCAGTGTGGCTGCGTCGGCGTACTTTTTTCGTTTTGTACGAAAATTGGCCTTTCTAAGTACATTTTTTTAAGTTGGTCGATTATTACCTACTGCGTAAAGAGTTATGCCTTCATAGCTGTGATATTTTTTCCTTTTAAAGTCATTATATGTACTACTGCCACGATTCTTTTACACTCCCAGTAGCCATTTAGCCGGCAGGGTGGGGGGACATATGACTCGAACAAAAATTAGCACTTTAAAGCCCAATATCACGGAAATGGATTACTGAGAGAAAGTATGGTTATTAAAAAGCCACATTATTTTTTAACAAGTTATCCAAGGATACCTACTGCACGCACGTCGCACACCATGAGTTTAACGATGAAAAATTTTTGCATCCCAACTTTACGGGCAGAGGAGGACACATAAAACACACATGCACGCACTCACACGCACGCACCCACGCATACGCACACGCGCGCACACGCATACGCACACGCACGAACACACACACACACACACACACACACACACACACACACACACACACACACACACTGCGCGCGCAAAATAATGCATTTTTAGCGTGAGAATCAGTTCGTGTTGTTTCCCAATCTGGTCAGAATAGCGTTTCAAAGAACGCGACATTTTCCAATTCACCACATTCACGTTTCATTACTCGTGAATTAGGTAATTGTAAATATGGAAAAGGAAGAAAATAAAGAAAACAACCCCAGATACGAAGTCACAATTTATTGATATAGATTAGTGTTTCGATGCCTATCTGACCAAATGATTAAATATAGGAAAGTTTGTCTTATTTTACTGAGAGAGCCAAGAACTTTTAACTCCAATTAATTAAAACAACGTTACTTGCATTTCTTACCAAAGTTAAATAGCCAATAAAACATTGTTGCCGGAAATGTAACACTGAAACTTGGTGACAACTGACAAGGGCCCTAACTTTATTAGCGGCTTGTGAAGGCTTACAACACTTTGGAAAGGTCCCATATTAATTGAGAATAATCGTCAGTTAGAACCTTTGTTAATTGAGGAGCTAAACCGCGGGGTTCGAAACATACGGACCCCCGTATTTGAACTGCGTTCTTGGCATAGTTCACATCACTGTTGGATAAAGTAGATTATTTCGTTTTCCGGTTGGTAAGATTTTATGTGACTCTTGACGTTTTGTTATTAGAAAACGGTTCTTTGATTAATAGTGAGTTGTACCTAATTGTATTTACCTACTAAGAAATATTTAGTTTACATTTTGATTGTGTTTAATGGTTGGACATTTGTGTAAAAATAAATAATATTAGCTATGCAGTAAACAAATTGACAACACGGCTATGTAAAGTTTTGGTAGTTATCATGTAAGTATCAATGGACAAAATGATACGCTTGAAAAAGATCCTCTCTAACAAAACCGATGTAGTAGTATTAGTAAACATTTTACTTCTTCACTGCACAAAAAAACAGGTACAACAGAAGATACAATAAAAAAATAAATTTGTGCAAAGGCGAACTTAAGGGATCTCTTCCAGCTAACCGATGTTTGACAGCTAGAAGTTTCAAATCATGGCATCTCGCTCGTAGGCGCATGTCGCATTGCTATGTGCTCGCTTGCGTGCTCTTTCGTTCTTAGCGCGATCGCGATATCAACACCCCGGAGGTGCGATAGAACCGAATTTAGCCGCAGCGGCAGCGGTGAGAGGAACAGGCCTGACAAAATTACAGCCCAGTTCAGTATGTCGCCGATAGTTTCACAAGATCGATGTCGCAATCCATTAGAGTTGATTACATTACTCGAACGAAACCCATTAAAATGTAACAGCGGTCGTAAAATAAAATATCTAGTATGTATTGGCGTCCAATAGCAACCCTCCATTCGAAAGTCGGTCAATCTACGTAAATGTTGTCACCTAGGCTAGTACTCCAGGCAAAATACGGTTTCGAAAAACATTAATTTATAATAGCGGTTTTTTTGTTTATTTCATTCTAAAACGTTATTCTAAGATGCTTTATTCAAGAATCCAACAAACTTTCCACCCGGAAGTAATTATATAGATTTAAATTAAACATTTATTGCCTTTTTTATTTTATTTATATTGAATATTTTAAAGCAAATGTAAATGAACCTAAATGAAGATAAAAAAAATATATTAATATTTATCCGGACTTTTTAGGAGCTAATTAAATAATGTGTTTTTTGATGTCTGATTTTTTGTTGGATATTGCCTCTAGGTAACTGTTTAATTGATAATATATCCGTTACATTAAAAAAAATAGCTATTACAAATTATTTCCAAATTTGACATTTTTTCCATACACGTTGTCAGTTCATTGCCTGGACTATAGTGTTCACAATGCTTCGACAGTTCGCAGGGTAACCAGTATAGATTAAACATGTTGCTACACCCTAGTAGGGTCCATGTTCGTACTGGTTAGATTTTAAGAACACCTTTGTAAATACCATGGTTGCAACGAATAAATATGAATGTGAATATGAATATGAATATGACGAATGGAGTAGCACCGCGCGGAAATCGGTCCATGGATGTCAAAACTATAGTACTTAAAGACAGTTTGGCGCGCCCCGATGGATGTCCAAACGGATGAAAATTATCACGACGCGACCACGCGCCATCCGAATGAAACCGTTATGCATGTAAATATCTAACGTTTATTTTTATTTTATTCGTATGGCATTTTACAGCCGTGTACAATATTCGGTGTACAACTGTGGTGCTGTGAGGTTGTAAGATATTCGCAACAGGTACAACAGCCAATGGTTTGTAGTATTCAACGTTGGAACAATATCACGTCCGTCCATTTGGCGCAGAGACAAATGATGTGCGAGTTAATGTCAAAACAACAGTCATTACACACGACCACGATTAAGTGACAGTCAAAATATTGTTTCCATCCATTTGGATGCATCCATTTGTTCCAGAAACAAAAGGCGCGGCCCGGTGCTTGGCACATTCACTGCGAGGAACCCGCCTAGGCGTTCTGTTCGTAGGCGCTTTCGCCCAATTAGCGGGAAAACCACGCTATCGGCTACGAACGTAGTACTAACTAGTGTTTAAGATTATATGTAGTTCACATAGCATACCTAATATAGTTTTAACGTAGGTACTTAACACTAGTTAAAATGAGCGCGGTCTCGCCAACAAACTGTCATCGCAGTTTGGCGAGTAACATAACATTGTTAATTGTTTTTTACTTTTGATAAATAAAAAATAAATAAAAAACAATTTTTTTGGTAGTGATTGTGTTTAGTGAATGGTTAACTATAGTTATCAATGCTCGGCTCAAGATATACTAGGAGCGAGTCGTGAAGTGAGCCGAGACAGTTCGAGAATCGATTGGGTAGGTGCTACGCCGTAGCTCAGGGCCAACTCCGTAGCTCCGTAGCATTTGCGTTAAGTAGTTCTACGTTACTAGCACTTTAATTGATTGTTTTTAGTTTGTTTTCTCTGTGAAAGTGGAAATTTAAATAGGAAAGCGTGTGATAATGCACAAGGGGAAAATAATGGCGCCATATTGGTCTGTTCATATCAAACCTTGTTCTAAAATTGAATGAAATCGTAGCTTTATATCATGTAGAGAGCTAAAAAAATATTGTCCGAGTAGAAGTCGTTTATTATCGTATCTCCATACAAGTGTTAATTTAAGAATAAATAAATAAACTTTTGCTTCCCATTTCATAATTTTCGGGATGAAAACTAACATTTGTTCTTCCTCGGGATTCAAACTATCTACACTCCAAATTTTATCTCAATTGGATCAGCGGCTTAAGCGTAAAAGGTATCAACAGACAGACAGACAGACAGAGTTACTTTCGCATTTATCATATTAAAGTATGGATTTCCATGTTACTCGTAAGTAACGATTTAGCTGAACAACATCGGAGAAAGCGACAAAAACTAGCGGTATATTCTAATTTCAAGCTATACAAAAACCAATAAACTTAAAAAATCGCACTAGATTCCATACAAGGACGCTAAGCTATAGTGAAAATGCACTTACATCCAATATTTGACAGCTAGCATCACAACACAATACAATTTATGTCATCATATGTCATCATTGACGTTTATTGTACCAGGATGACCGCTGTCGAATATCGGCTGTAAAAATATATCATTATAACCTTTTTCTGGCTGTACATTAGATTTAACGCTTACCTAAAAATAATTTACAAGGATAGCATTGTTTAAAATTTGTTATTATAAATAATTCGTTATAAGGTGTGTTGCGCAAAATTATCGCATTGGGTCTAGCCTGTAGTGATAATTGTATGTATGGAAATAAATAAATAAATTTAGCCAAGTTATGTAAACATGTTTCTGGCCCCAAACCGTTCGCTCAATTTCAATAAAATTGGCACGACGTAACGAAGTCGTTAATAAGGTACAGTGGCATACCTCGTTAACCGGCTTAAAATAAATCTAGTGCAATAAGTTCAGTGTTATTAGAATAAGTCATTTAGTGAGTAGGTAGGTATAACACAACGATGATTAAATGTTAGAAAGGAGCGCACATTCGCCGTCAAACTGCCCTCAGTTTGACGAAACAGAAAATGTAAACTTACCGTTAAATTGTTTTATGAAATAAAAATAAAATAAAAAAAACAGGTCAGGGTGGCTTAAAACGATCGTCACTGTAACGTTTAAACCTACGTTATCCCAGGCACTACAATTTTTATTCAATACGACACGACAGTTGCAAACAAGCGTTTGGCCCTCCTGATCCGAAGCAGTTAGCGTAGCCTAGGGACGCTCACTTAAGGGGGCTCGCATACGCGTAGCCGACCCTAATCCTACTAATATCATAAATGCAAATGTTTGGATGTACGGCTCAACCGATTTGGAACAAATTGTGCACGAAGATAATTTATAGCCTGGATTAAAATATAGAATAGTTTTTATCCCGATTCAACGCAGACGAAGTCGCGCGCGAAAGCTAGTACTTAAATAATCTAAACATCCTAGTGCTTGACGCTGTTCCACTCAATCTTATTGAAAAACAAAGGATTGAACGACGGGCTATCAATTATTGGAATTAAAGTGTCGCTCATTGGCACGTGTACCTTACATTCAAAACATACAAGTCTCGGAAAGAAATCGGGCTAATTGTACAAATAAATGCCCCTACTGAGATTGGCACGTGTACCTTACATTCAAAACATACAAGTCTCGGAAAGAAATCGGGCTAATTGTACAAATAAATGCCCCTACTGAGATTCAAACTATCAGCATAGTAGGTTAAACTGATCATCAAAATATGCCTGGGATCAACGCGCAACCGACTATGTGATCGTTAAAAATAAAATATGAATTTGTTTTCAATACAATGTTTCGAAAAGACTCCTTCAGGTCGTCAAAACATGCGCATAATGAACCGTGGCGGTTGGAAGTAATGCAATTTGATGCAAATGCGATTTGGCGATAACACGGTCCGCCACGCCACGTGGTCCCGAGGTGAGAAGTAAGGTATGGACATGGTATACGAGTGTTGTATGTTGTTGTATTGTTGTACAAAACTGCACTGAGGTCTTGTATATTGGAGGGTAAGAAAAACAACGGTTGCTAAACAACGACGAGCGCAATTTCTCACTGAACTAATAGCTTTCCTCAAAACAACCAAAAATACTAAAAACACCTTATAAATCTACGGCAAACAAACGTTCGCGCGTTGTAGAAATCGACCCACACGTAACAACGACACCTATCGGCCAATTAGGTAAATCATCCTATATGGAGCGCGTTATACAAATATGGAAATGGTTTAAGGCGTAATTATATAAATTATAACTATTATAACACATACGTGGCCTGTTAAACGTATTATAATAACAATACAGTTTCACTTACGATTAATTTGTTCTTATTACAAAATGTCGTTGAAATCGGTGCATGTCTCAGTGCCATTTTCAGCACACACATTATACATGAAATATAATCCGACGACAACGAACTATTGAAGTGCCCTACCTAGTATATAGGTTGGACGCGTCAATAGTTCTTCCTACCTACCCAATGGATGAATACTTTAAAGTTAACTCCTTTTTTGGCACTTTATCTCACTTTTTAGGGTTCCGTACCCAAAGGGTAAAACCCTATTATTAAGACTCCGCTGTCCGTCCGTCCGTCTGTCTGTCTGTCTATCCGTCTGTCACCAGGTTGTACAGTCAGCATCAAAAGTAACTACACAATTGAAGATGTCAAAAGCTCTTATTCCCTTTTAATAGAGACTTTTGACGTCTTCGTGATACGTGATATGAACCGTGATAGTTAGACAGTTAAAATTTTCGCAGATGATGTATTTCTGTTGCCGCTATAACAACAAATACTAAAACCAGAATAAAATAAATATTTAAGGAGGCGCCCATACAACAAAAGCTATTTCTTTGCCGTTTTTATAGATAGCCGGCCCTGCGTGCGCGAGTCCGACTCGCACTTGGCCGGTTTATTTTATTTTATTTGCCTATAAAAGGGTTAACAATTTAATCTTTATCTTCTGTAATTAGATTCAGGACTCTTCGCCAACTTGACTATAAAATTTCGCTGTTCAATTCTGCGTTGATAAGAAACGACAGCCGCGTGCCCACTTTTGTTTGTCGACTCAGCAATATACAGCAAAGTATGTCTGCTGTCAATTGGGAATGGATGAAAATTTTAGAAATGCCTGATTATTTTTTTGGTGATAGGAATAACCTTCCTTAGCACCAGAAAAAAGTTTCAGATTTTACAGCCGCTTCAATTTTTTTTTGAAAAATATAAACAGTTTCCTCACTTACGTTTTGGGTCAGTTACGGCACCTTCCTCGATCGGTCTCATATTATAAAAAAAATGTATTAAATATGTGTGGTAAACTGACACTGGCAATGATATTGACACTAGCAGCAGCTATATTGGTCATTACCAGTGTCAGTTTACCACATATAATTAAAATAGTTTTTAGTAATATGAGACAGATCAAGGAAAACGTCTATTTACCGTTCTTGACCCAAATCGTGAATGAGGAAACTGTTTATATTTTTCAAAAATAATTGTCGCAGCTGAAAAATCTGAAACTTTTTTCTGGTGCTAAGGAAGGTTATTCCTATCACCAAAAAAATAATCAGGCATTTCTAAAGTTTTCATCCATTCCCCATTGTCGAATTGGCGAAATAAAGGGTTCATTTCAAGCGCTCATTCCAAGTCCGAAATGCTGCTGCACGATGTACTCATTCCACACCGCCATTACTCGCCACTCGTTGGCGCCACGATGACTTAACGTGGGCGGAAGCGGTGAGGATTACCCGCCTCCGCGCCACTGCAACCCAAAACGGCATATCAACACGAGCCTCACATACATTTCCTTTCCTTTCCTCCTTAAGGCCAGCGTATGCATACAGGCTATTTATTGTTCCTCATTTAAATTATAAGCCCATTCCGTTGTTCCGCTGAGCGCCGGCGCCGTAAAGTTTTCCGCTGCATGGCAGCGATTTTACGAGTATGACAGCCCGGTTTTGCGATATTGGTGCCAAGTGACGAGATCGTCTTAGAATCCGATCCCTCTTATAGCCGGTTTATACGAAGTAGAACATGGCTTTTAGCAAGATCTTTATGAATGTATTTTCTTAGCGCAAAATAGAAAGTAAATGATCAACAACCTTTATTTATTTGTTTTGAAGATGAAGACACACGACATTGTATTCTCAGCAAGAGAATAAGTTTTTGTCAAAAAAATCATTTTTGGTAGAAGATTGTTGCTGACTGTACTTTTCTGTATACCGTCATCAACTACTCATTGAGACGTTTCTAACGAGCCCAAACTCAACGGGTTTACGTCGGTAAAGTACTGAATTCCCATGGCCACCTTCTGTCTCCATCATCGGATCAGCTCGATGGTACCTTAATATTGAATAGTCATCAAAACTATACTAAAAACCCTAAATTTCAGCTCAATCGGATAACGACAAGTGACTGAAAAATGGATTGCGAATTTTGATGGACAACTTATTACATACCTACTTACAATACGAACTGGTCAAGTTAATAAAAATAATAGTATTTAATAGTGGAATTTGGAAAGGATTAAATGGAGTAATTCAAGTGACAAGATACGAGCGTCGTCTCGTTCTATCGAACGGTGTCAGCCAGTGACGCACGCTCTATCCTATCACCTATCGCGTGACAAGGCCTACCATGCTACGGCTCCTGACCAGCGCAGCTCCGGCGTCACTAACGCAGCGACAGTGACGCGGCGATAGTGACGCGGCGATAGAGCGATAGTACTATACAGTACGGAAATGTATGAGGGAACGTTCGAGCGCAGCGACAGCTGACGCTGCGCTCGAACGGTTCCTCATACATTTCCGTACTGTTTAGTACTATCGCTCTATCGCCGCGTCACTGTCGCTGCGTTAGTGACACTGGAGCCGCGCTGGTCTGAAGTCCACCTTTACACGGCGCATCCTCGGGAACTCTGGCAAACGTTTCTTTCTCGTTTGCGTTTGGTCCATCATTGAAATCTAGCTCGTATTACTCGTGGATGCTCGAAATTGATATTGCACTCACAAATGGGCAATGGACGAAAATATCAGAAGTGCCTGATTATTTTTTTGGTGATAGGAATAACCTTCCTTAGCACCAGAAAAAAGTTTCAGATTTTTCAGCTGGGTCAATTATTTTGAAAGATATAAACAGTTTCCTCAATTACGTTTTGGGTCAAGGACGGTAGACACTTTCCTTGATACGTCTCATATTACAAAAAAATATCTTAAATATCTGTTGTAATTTGACACTGGTAATGACAAATATAGCTGCTGCAGCTGTCAATATCATTGGCAGTGTCAGTTTACGATAGATATTTAAGATATTTTTTTGTAATATGAGACGGATCGAGGAAAGTGCCGTCCTTGACCCAAAACGTAAGTGCGGAAATTGTTTATATTTTTCAAAAATAATTGACGCAGCTGAAAAATCTGAAACTTTTATCTGGTGCTAAGTAAGGTTATTTCTATCACCAAAAGAATAATCAGGCACTTTTGAAATTTTCATCTATTCCCAATTGCACTACTTTCCATAAACTAAATCAGCGTGCGGCCACTTTTGTAAGTTTCCAGCCTCTGATAAGCGCTTTGCGCCCACCCCTCCCGGTCTAAACAACCCGCCTAGAGTGACTTGGGGGTATATTACATACTCGCGTAAATTCAAAACTCTATTTCTCTCTCTCTCTCTCTCTCTGTCTGTCTCTCTCGCTCTCTCTCTCTCTCTGTTTATCTATATCCCTCTGTCAATCGCACCTTCCTAATCATAGAAGAGTGGAGCGCGCAGCCATACCAGTGACTGAATAAGCTCGCGCTTCGTCGGTCGAAATAACTGCTGCGATCAGGAGCCGTAGCATGGTTGGCCTTGTCACGCGATAGGTGATAGGATAGAGCGTGCGTCACTGGCTGACACCGTTCGATAGAACGAGACGACGCTCTTATCTTGTCACTTGTCTCGCGTGATAAGGCCAACCATGCTACGGCTCCATGACTTGGGGGTATCTGTCTAAATATTTGAACTCAAACGAAGTATGTTCCTACAAACACGCATAATTTTATTCTCAAAGGAATGATCAAATCACAGCATACTTGTCAAACATTTTCATCCTAGTAGCGTATTTTAAGAAGCTCCGAATTGGTCAATACACTTAATGGCAAAAAAGGAAAGATACGTTTTTAAATTCTATGATTTGGAATGGGGCAATCTGAACGGCACGATTTAGCGGCAATCCAATATAATAAGTATTCAATGTCCGATTGAAGTCTGAATGAACCGAACCAGTAACCTTGAACAAGCTTTGAACCCTTGAGGGCGTTGACATTTAACATTTAACGTCCGAATATGTGGTGGTAGGCATTGGTACACATTTGCGCTTTCGTAACAGGTGGATTGCAAAAAATTTTTACATAGTTAAGGACCTTAATCTAATCTACGCTTTAACATTTTTCCATTGCGTAACGAAAATTACCTATATAAAACGTATGGGTAAATAGAGCGTCGTGCTACTTAGTACGACGCTCTATTTACCGTACTACGTAGAGCGTTATTAATTAATCAATCAATTAAGTGAGGTGTTTGTGTATGGTTGGTATTTGCTCCACAGCACAGCATAACAACGGCGACCTATTTCTCAGGCGGCGCACGCCTCCTTCGATATTACTTTTCTTAGCGGAAAACTTTGGGATCTTCAATAAAGTCCTCATGCATGCACGTATATGAAACACGAACAAGAATAACGGACATTATTAATTTATGAAGTCTTCGTGGCTTTCTTTGCTTGTCTTCGTAAAGGCGGTTATCAACTCGACTTTTGCAGTGTGTTGGTATATTACTTACACGATATTGCAGATGTTTCTGAATAACTTCTTTTTCATCACACTTGCTCGTCAATGGCGTTATTACTTGCGAGCGTGCAGAGCAGTTATAGCCGTTTTACCTCCCATGGGCTGTTAAGTTTAGTTTTAAAATAATAGAACCCTCTGATTGGCTTAAGCAAATCTGGTTGCTGTGTGATTGGTTGAATAAAAAAATCTAGTTGGTCACGACGCCCCGCCCCGCAAGAATACTGCTCTGTGATTGGTTGAAATATTGAACTGCGCGCTCTACTAGCACTGATCTGGAAGTGAAGTTGTCAATTTTTGATTGGTACTGCTGTACGAAACTTACATTTTTCTGTCTTTTGTTGTTATTTATTTCCTCGCAAATGTGATGAAAAACATTGTGTACAACACGGGCGTAAGAATATTGCAAACTCGAGTCATCAAAAGCCCTCCGCCTTCGGCGTCGGGCTTCTGATAGACTCTCGTTAGCAATATTCCACTTACGCCCCTCGTTAAACAATGTACTATTTATTTTTCCTTCGATAACACTAACTTCGATGCCCGTTTTCTCGTATGTATTTTATCTTAAAATTAGTGATGTCACGGAGCTTCGCCTCCGCATCCGTTAAGACGGAACTTCCGTTTTGTTTTACACCTTCGGATCCGCCCCCGCCTTCGCTATTTTTTATTTCACACCTCCGCGTCCGCCTCCACCTCCGTTATTTTTTACCGAAGTTATGCTGGAGCTGAAGGTATTGCATTTGCCGCGGCAGCGCGGTGCACGCCTACAAGTTTTGACTTGTCCAGTTAAACTTGCCCTTCAATACATCAACTTTCCACTTCACTTGGTACTCGGCTCCGCCTCCGGTAAGTCTCCGGATCCGGCTTCGGATACGGCTCTGGATCCGGCTTCGGATACGGCTCCAACTTCGCCCCCAGCTCTGGATCCGACTCCGTTAAATAAGAAAATTTAAACTCCGGATTCGGTTCCGGCTCCGGTAAAGCCGCCTCCGTAACATCCCTACTTAAAATGGGTTGTAGTACAAATATTTGAAATGAAGTGCGGCAGCTATCACATCAGTTGGGCAACAAAACCAGTTTGTTGTAAGCAAACGTTTGCGGAAGACACGGCCTAATAATCCTTTAAGACGACTACAGACCACGCAATCCGTAGGACAACTCTCCCATCAACAAAAGGCATATATGTTACTAGGATACTCATGTGGATATAAGTCCTTCTGATAAGGACTGTAAGTTCAAATTCCAATGCAATTAACAGATCGGCTGCAAGATTAGCACGGTCTAATGTTAATGCACGATATTGCTGATCTTCTCTGTCATTTACGTCTGGTTTTGCCGAGATAGAACATAGATTTTAGACGACAAGATCGGGTGGAAGATTAGCTATCCCGTTAAGGCACGATATACTCTGCTAATTATTCCGAACCCTTGTTAAGGATGACTCACGCTTTACTAGGTACTGAGCCACGCATCTGATAATTTGTGAGATAGTTTACCTCATACAATGTCCTCACTAAAGGCTTAAGACAGGAATTGTAGGTTACTTAGAAAAAATATTAGGGGACAATGAAATCTTAGACAATTCTAACTACCCCATGCATATTAAGCTTAATAAGGCTTGTGCTATGCGTAGTAGACGACGATATATTTTATCATCATCATCATCATCATATCAGCCGAAAGATGACCACTGCTGGACATAGGCCTCCCCCAAAGAGTGCCAAAGTGACTCTCGCGACCTTTACCAGGTCATCAGTCCACCTTCTGGGGAGCCTACCTACGCCGCGTCTTCCGGTACGTGGTCGCCACTCGAGAACCTTTCCGCCCCGACGGCCATCAGTTCTACGTGCAATATGCCCCGCCCACTGCCACTTAAGTTTAGCGATTCGGAGGGCTATATCGGTTACCTTGGTTCTGCTGCGGATTTGGATTTCTGAGGCGATCACGCAGAGAAACCCCCAACATAGACCTCTCCATTGCCCTTTGGGTGACTTCAAGCCTTCTTAAGAGGCCCATAGTAAGCGACCACGTGATGACGATATATGTAATAGATATGAATACTTAAATAGGTACATAGAAAACATCCAAGACTCAGAAACAAATGTGCGCTTACAGGGATTCGAACCCAAAACCTTCAGCTTTGTATGCAGCGTCACTACCCACTAGGCTAACCGGTCGTCATACTTAGTAGTTTTTTAATTTTTTGTAAATTAAGGGCGAGTTGCACCGACTTACGACTACAGCCCGATCAACATTAAATATGGCGCTGGCAGCTGTCATTCCATAGACACTTGTCAAACTTTTCATCCATACATTCTGATTCGAATACCGCTTACAATTACAGACGGTTTGGCGCAACCTATGGTCTTGATGGAACTATATTGACTATATACCTTACGACGTTTGGAGGCCGCAGTATCGTATTGCCGCTATAAAACGGGAGAAGCGGTACCTATTATGTTTATCGTACATCTTTGACTCAAAGCAATTTTAAAGTTATAAACTTTTAATGATATTGCAGTTATGGTCAATATACGTGGAATCATTAAGCTGTAAAATGAATAGTAGTCATAATAACGTGCATTACCTACATATGATGTTGCAAAGTAAATCCATGGTTTTCTTCATATGGTTTGCTTAAATAATTATGTAGGAATATAGGTAGGAATACATATTCAATCTAATACCAATACAGTCTTAACTACCTATGATGTTGCAAAGTAAATCCATGGTTTTCTTCATATGGTTTGCTTAAATAATTATGTAGGAATATAGGTAGGAATACATATTCAATCTAATACCAATACAGTCTTAACTACCCAGACGTGTCAGTTTTTAGGTTAGAATATTGTACACTAAATCAAAAAATAAAATCCATGAAGTAATAAAAAATATTATTATAAAATTTGTGGTTAGATTAAGTACTTGTATTTTAGGTCGTTTCCTTTAGGTTCGTGTATATAGATTGTCTCATATGCGAGGAAGCAAAGCACATAAAAAAAATATCTTCGCACGTGGCTGCATGTGTGCGTTGCGCTTGTAACCATGCAGATTTGATGTGATAGGCAGTGGCAGTGACATGGCAGTCGTCGTCACACGCACGCACCCACCCAGTAGTCCAGGCAATGAACTGACAACTTGTATGGAAAAAATGACAAATTTGGAAATAATTTATAATAGCAGTTTTGTTTATTGTAACGGACATATTATCAATTAAATAGTTACCTAGAGGCAAAATTTTACAAAAAATGAGACATCAAAAAAAAAATAATTTAATTAGCTCCTGAAAAGTCGGAATAAATATTAATAAATGTTTTATTCTTTATTTTGGTTCATTTACATTTGCTTTAAAATATTAAATATAAATGAAACAAAAAAGACAGTGCATGCTTAATTTAAATCTATATAACTACTTCCGGATGGAAAGTTTGTTGGATTCTTGAATAAAGCATCTTAGAATAACGTTTTAAAATAACATAAACAAAAAAAAATGCTATTATAAATTAATGTTTTTCGAAACCGTACTTTGCCTGGAGTACAGCAGCGGCAGTTACTAATGCACGCGCACTTAAAACCGCGCGTAACATAAGTTGAACCATCTTTACTTGTTTATATTTTATCCACTTAAGCCTAATTCTGTCGTTTACTCTGTAAACATAATATTCCATCAGTGTCTCGGTTAGATTTTTTTAGAATAGTTGTACCACTCCAAGAAACAGCACGGGCGACGTCTGTTAACACTTTTCCCGACGGAATTGAACAGAAGTTAACACCGCATTAAAAAGATAGGTATTTAAAGCGTGGTAAATGGGTTTTAGTGAAGTTAATTCCGATCTAAAGTAGCAAATAAAAAAGACCCAAAAAAACATTCAGTCTTAAATCATTTGTTAAATCGAAGACCATTTAGTTCAACCATATGCTGACGATAGGAAATCTTTTTTTATAATATTGACGTCCTAGAAATCGATCGAAATGAAGAAGATAGAAATGGATCGAACAACCTAGAAATAAGAAGAATGTGCTTTTATAGTACCACTATGAAATCTCCCATTCCAGCGTTTTATTAAAATATATCCATGTATCTTGTAGCGCTAAATAAAAACTTCTCCATTCCTTCTTTCCTTAAATCCCTGCTGGCAAAGATAGAACTTCCTGAGTCGTTAACAATTTGCTTCCCTGTTGCGGCTTTACGTCTAGGAACTTTGCCAAGTTCCCATAATAATATGGAAAATCTAGATATAATCTACTTCATGAATTTAATTTACCTACATTAAGATTTTACGATAAACATTAAGCATAGTGGTACAATTTATCATAGGTCACGCACTAGAATAATTTTCTTGTTTCAAGCTGCAATGAGAGCTTGGCCGATATTCAAATCGAGATATTACATAGACAGAAAGCGACCATGTCCCACCTTACATGTTTCGATTTTTCAACCTATACCTATATTACTAACAAAATATGGATCAAGTTGTCCGAATAAAATATTTTGAATTTGAATTATATGCCAGATACGAGGAATTTGAATTCGGATTAACAACTTAATCTGAGGTTAAACTTCAAGAAGGGCAAATCTAAGAATATAACCCTTATTCGTGTTTGGAAGAACCTAAACACTGCAAACTGATATCAACTACTGTGAAACGAAGCAACAGATACCTTATTTAGGAGGAGGATGTATCGCGACTGGAATGCTTTACAAGCTTTTATTTAACGTAACCTGTTCGTTTGTCAGTTTGTTAGTGAGGGTCTTGCAAATTAAATTTGACCCACTTCCCGGTGACCGATTCAGCTGAAATTTTGATGACAATTCAATATTATGGTACCCTACAGCTGATCTGATGATGGAGACAGAAGATGGCCACGGGAATTCAGTACTTAACCGACGTTACCCCGTTGACTTTGGGCTCGTTAGAATCGTTCCAATGACTTGTTGATGACGATATACAGAAAAGTATAGGCAATAAGAGCTTATACCAAAAATGAATTTTTTGACAGAAACTTATTACAATATAGAAATGGGGGTGTCTGTGCGCAACGCCGTCCTAGCCTCTTCGGAACTGCGAGTCAGGCCTAAATGTAGTTCATCTTTTTATTGTCCCAATCGGATTTCAATAAGTTTCGCGCGCTTGTTCTGACATGTTAGTTTGGCGTGCGTGGAATTGCGGCGCGATTTTGATCAGAAGACTACGAACAAAAACCTTCCATGAGGAAAATTTTAATCCCTCATTTGAAGGCAACAATGACTCTTTTTCTGAATAGCAGGTGTAAAAATTGTATTATCTTCTTCGTTTTAAGTCCCTCTAGTTTGTCTTGATCTTGAGCCTAAAAAGAAAAATACTTTATTTTTGTACAGAACTGACTAGAGTGATACATTCAACCTAACTTAATTGTTCCAGATACGGGGAGCTCTAGCTCTTAAGTGAAGTGGGCCGCACGGTGTGGTGATGGAGTTGGTAATACTGAAGGCTCGAGCCCAACTGAATCGTCTCGTGTCGGAGAAGCGGCGGCGAGGCGGGGGCGAGGGCGAGGGCGCGCGGGCGCGGAGGCGCAACATGGCGTCGGCGCCGCGCGAGCCCGCGCCCTGGCTCGACGCCGCGTTGGGCTACAACGCCTCCCTCTACAACGCCTCGTTGGCCTACAACGCCTCGCGCTTCAACCTCACTTACGACACTGACTACGACCAGCTCAACGGGAACGCTACAGACGAACACGACAGTCACTGGTTCTGCGCGAAGTGGACCAACGCGCAGCAGGACTTGTTTCAGGTACAGTTAGCTACATCCCCTTAACGGCTCGGCAATGATTTTGGGTGGCGGTGGCAGTGGGAGCCACATTCTGATGTGACCGTGGCCTCTGAGTCCCACATATGGGACTAAATACTGTCGAAGACGTGGTCGAGCCATATCACCTTCAGTGCCAAGGATTTTATAGTGCTACGCAAGCGATGCCGTAGTTTCGAGCAGACCGGACCCATCTAGCGAGTTCATATATGGCATTGACATTTTTGATATCTAAACATCAGGCATAGCATTATTTAGCTGATTAGGTTATCCTCTATATGCTGATTCAACCAGTTAGTGATCTCTTGTAACAGTCCTTTATTTAACACCGTAGCCGCTCGCACCAGTGTCGTAAATTATGGCTTGCTACCGGACCACATGGCAGTGGGAGTGTAAAATTACAAACAGGCAATGGGCCTCTCAGGAAATTCCGAATGCTTTAGGCAGTGAAAAATCGGTCTTTCTCTGGGTACATGGTTCTTTTGTGCATACATAAGTGAACCCATCTTTTTATCCGCATCGACCCATCTCTTTTCAAGTCAACTGAAGCTTAGCCTTCGTATAAAATATATACATACCCTGTCCATTGGTTGTGATAATGAGTTGAAAAACAAGAATGTTGGGTTGCCAAATAAATTCACTTTTAATAACCAACAAAACGTTATTACTAGAGCTAAGTTAAATATCAAATAACATTGCAAACGTTTAGTGGTTTCATCCTACTAATATAATATTATAATTGCGAAAGTTTGGATGTTTGTTACTCAATCACGCTTAAGCGGCTGAACTGATTTGGATTAAATTTTGCACAAAGATTCTAAGTTTTGTTGGATTTTTTCTTTTGATTTAATTGATAATATATCCGTTACATTAAAAAATCTGCTATTATAAATTATTTCCAAATTTGACATTTTTTCCATACAAGTTGTCAGTTCATTGCCTGAACTATATTATCGCTTTTCCCGACGGAATTGCAACGATAAAGTTAACACAGCCTTTGAAATGTATTTTAAGTGATAGGTTTTTAGGGTCCCGTAGCCAAAATAGCAAAAATTTTTTCACCCGAGCAGTGCTCGGTTGCTCAGGAACTTTTATCA
Source organism: Epinotia nisella (assembly GCA_932294315.1). Lineage (NCBI taxonomy): Eukaryota > Metazoa > Arthropoda > Insecta > Lepidoptera > Tortricidae > Epinotia > Epinotia nisella. Next base: position 18,618,494 of record OW028681.1, read on the forward strand.
AATTAGTCTCAGTTTGGGAAGAATTATTAGCCTCAATAGTAGTAGGCACGGAACACTTCGTTGTGCGTGGTCCGACACGGAATTGGCAGCTTTCTTAAAAGTCAATTCTGACCTAACTTTTTTAATGCCGTTAATGCCGTCCCACTTATTCAATCTGTCTTTAGTTCACTCATGCTAGAAAAACTTTTCAATAATTTAGACATCCCAGAGATAAAACTAAGATACCAAATTATCTTTAGCTATCTACTGTTTGTATTCAATGCGTGTATTGGACTTCAAATGACGGTTAGCTTTTTCTGCAGTAGGTATGGCAAAACTAAAAAGATTAAATTTGTTAGTTCTTTTAGCTAATGCTAGATTTTTATAAATATTCATATTTTGAGTCAACACTCAACTTCGACTGCATAATAGGTGCGCGATTTAGCTAGGCAACTCATTTGCGATTTATCAATTGATATATTATCTAACACAATACTTACTGGTATAAGTACATAATAATTATCTAATAATAGAAATGGTTTGTCTAATACCGGATCTGGCAAGCAGTGGATAGATAGCTAACGGTGATTCAAGGCAGCTATCTCTAATCTTATATCGCAAATACATATGTAGGACACGTCCGTAGTTCGCCCATCTATTGTTCGTTCCGGTCGATTTATGCAGCTTGCAGAACACACCTGCACTGGCCATCTGGGTTTAGCCATTGTCCGGTGAAACAGTTTTTGCTCTTGTTTTGTTTTTGTTTGGAAACTAGGCATAGAATTGTATTTATATGTGTACGTTTAATGGGCCGTTCTCAATTTTGCGCAGGATGTTACAGCCGTGGATGTCAATACACAGTGTATGCAATACTAATGTAATTATGAATGTTATGAATATATGTATAAAAGAAGTAATTAATAAACGATTTTTTCTAAATAAAGAGTTAATTTCTAAATAGAGCATAAAATTACAAATTAAGGCGGTGTAATGGTAGTGACGTTCACGGCTATGGCACTGTGCACAAAAATTTGAATGGCTTTACGTTTGAGTAGGTAATGTAATCGGTATCAATAAACCAAAAATGTTGTTTTTAGGTTATTGAGCATTGAAGTAAGTACCTAATCATAAATAACAGCCGGTTCTTCTCGAGGCAGAGGTTTACTTTCCATTTTACGTCGTAATGACGTCATATTAAAGTTATTTCTGACGTAATGACGTCCTAAAAGCGAAGTACCTGCGACGTCGCAAATGACGTCGTGATGTCGCGACTTCTGACGTCATTTCCTGACGTCGCACAGACGTTATCTCAAGACGACATGTTACCGACGTCACTAGGACGTATCCTCAAGTCGTCAGGAAGCTGATTGTTCTCACGTAGCCAAGACGTCATTAAGACGGCCAAATTTGGACGTCTTGATTTGACGTCGTCAGGACGTGCCATTAAAACGTCACGATGCTCATAATTTGAGACGTAGCCAAGACGTCATTAGGACTACCAAATTTGTACGTCTTGATTTGACGTCGTCAGGACGTGCCATTAAAACGTCACGATGCTCATAATTTGAGACGTAGCCAAGACGTCAAACACTAACGTCTCCGAGACGGCCAAATTTCGACGTCGCGAAGACGTATTGTTATGTCGTCGGCAGTACGTGCCATCGAGACGTCACTTACACGTTACATACTTACGTCTTGAGACTGTCGTCGTCAAGACGTCACGAGGTATAGTAGTTTTGACGTAGCCAAGACGTCATTAGGACTGCCAAATTTGGACGTCTTGATTTGACGTCGTCAGGACGTGCCATTAAAACGTCACGATGCTCATAATTTGAGACGTAGCCAAGACGTCATTAGGACTACCAAATTTGTACGTCTTGATTTGACGTCGTCAGGACGTGCCATTAAAACGTCACGATGCTCATAATTTGAGACGTAGCCAAGACGTCAAACACTAACGTCTCCGAGACGGCCAAATTTCGACGTCGCGAAGACGTATTGTTATGTCGTCGGCAGTACGTGCCATCGAGACGTCACTTACACGTTACATACTTACGTCTTGAGACTGTCGTCGTCAAGACGTCACGAGGTATAGTAGTTTTGACGTAGCCAAGACGTCATATACTGTAACGTCTTGAGACGGTCAAATATGGACGTAGCTCAGACGTCTTGGCAGGTCTGCTTGTGACGTCCTGAGAACGTCTAATACCGACGTCGCGCTTATTACAACCAAAATAGAGCAGCTACACCAGCTCGAAATCAGAGCGAACACCTTTTTGAGCGCGTGAAAGGGATACGCACCGGAGTTTCGGTTCGCGTTCACTCCGCTTCCGCGCTGGTATGTGCTGTGCCAAACGGAGAACGATCGATATATTAGACAAGTTACTCAAAAAGTCACAAATAATGACGGTTCAATCAAACATATCAAAATTTAGTACAAAAGTTATATTGATAAAATAGAGTGTCACAAGCATCGTTATTCAATAATCATAATGATCACATAATGGGAATGTTTCAAATTACAATACGACAATTACGACCTAGTCATATAGAATCAAACAGTGATTTAAATAGGTAAAAGTACAAAAGTTACATTCATAAAGTTACAAACATCGTTCTTCAATAATCATAATGGGAATGTTTCAAATTATACTCGTAATACTACAATTACGACCTTTCTAAGCATCAATCAGTGATTGATCAAAGTTTAATACAAAAGAGGGGCAACTACATAAGTCGTTTAAACAGTCAATAGCAAGTATATATGCTTCATAAATCTTAAGGCATGGCACGTGCTTCTAAAGGCATAATGTAAACGACGACGGATCATTGAGCGTGGTCGATAAGAAGCATGCAGCGAAAAGCACGCGCCAATTAAGGTTAAACAGTACCTACGTGGCTCCCTCATCGGTTTTTAATTAATTGCAACAAAGCTACAGAAGATATAAGTATGGTAACTTTTTAACGACAACCATGCAAATACATTGTTTTAGGAGTTTTCACTTTCTCTAAAAAGTTTTTGCGGTACTTATTTACGTATGTCGTTTTTTGTTACTGACTACTGACTACTTTTTTTAGAAATGACATACATAACTACCACACAATCTTTTCATAGAAAGTAAAAACTCCTAAAACACCGTATTAATGTATAGTCGTTTAAAATTACCATAGTCATATCTTCTGTAGCTTTGTTGCAATTAATTAAAAACCGATGAGGGAGCCACGTGAGGGTACTGTTTATCCTTAACTCCCAAAACGATCGTACGACTAATGTAAACGGATTAAGCATGCGGCCTGGAAAGCATGCGGTCTAGAAAACACGCGGGCCAGAACGACCGTCATCGTCATGCACGTACTTTTGCAAACGACCAATGTAAATGCACCTTTATATTCATTAAGTTGAGTACGACAAACATGTTTTAAATCAAAATACTACAATTACGACCTTCATAAGAATCTCAGTAATACAGATAGGTAAAAATTTAGTACAAAAGTTATATACATAAAGTTGTGCTACAGACATCCTCCAGTAATATATGACTAGTGGTCATACACACTGGCGTTTATCTGACGTAGCTATTTTGACGTTACGTATACATTTGACGTTCCTCTCCCCCGCAAAAATCGGCAGACTTTTTATGTATAGAAAATGACACATGGCCGCTCCTGTTAGTTGAATGCTCTAAGGCTGAATGGGTCAACTAGGGCAGCAAAAGAAATGTTGTCAGTTGCCTAGGCTCTGCATAGTCTCTGGTATAAATTTCTGACATGTGTCAATACCATTTTTTTTAGGAAGTAAATTGTTATTATTCCTATGCAGCAGCAAAATACCGGTGAAAATATTCGACACTTTAAAATTTTTTTTTTAATGAAAAGTAACATAATGTGCTAAATGAATAGATGTTTTTTATTATCGTTTTATCTATATAGTATATTCCGAATTGGGGCTTTCCGCTTTTGCCTGGTCATCCATTCTTATTACTAATTTTAGGTGTCTACTTTATATTTACTAATCAATAGTATGAAGCAATGGAAAACATACACGGATACTTTTATCATCTTCAGTGGGCACTGACAAACATTTTGCTGTAATACACTGCACTGATATTACTTCGAAATCGCTTGACAGTTTGGAAGCAACACAGATATTGGTCAATTTAGAGTCATATGGATACACATAAAGTGAATCATATTGAAGAAAGCGTTTGCCATAAACAAAGAGGGACTCTCTGTCATTTAGAACACATTTTAAGATGTTATGTACTTCAAACACATTGTCGTTTAAATAACAATATGAGTCTCTTTTACGGTATGCATGCACGTAAATAGAAAAACCTTTAGAAACAAGTTTTCTAAATCGTTCAAAATTACCAGCAGGTACTGGTCCTGAGCTGTGTGACATAAGTGCCGCGTTTTGACTTGAAGAGATCAGTGATTTTTGGGTTTGTATTTCTTTCAAACGTTTGACAATTTGTGCCAAAGGTTTATTTGGTGACCTGACAAGTTGCTTAATGTGTTGCAAATAATTTTCAAATGGAAAGGCGGAAAATGTATCTAGTGCGCCAAATAATTCAACATCATCGGTAATGTGGCTCATCATATGAACATTATATATCAAAAATTTGGCCCCGTAAACAGTTTTGGAGTGATTTATGAACATTCTTAATAGCTCCTTTGCCAAGGGTGTGCCTAGTTTGTGTATAAGTTCGTTTGAGCAAAGAATTGTAACAGCAGCGTGAAATAGAAGGAAATTTTCATAAAGTGCAGTCGGCAGTAAGGTTTTTAGGACCATTGGGCCCAAGTACAATAAAAACATTCTGAATTCAGTTGCTTTGTAACGAGCCAGATCATCAAGTCCACGCGGACGTCTATTAAATTCTATTGGAATGTCTTGAGCACATTTTTCTAGTTTCTGAGAGATCGCTGTGACGGAACTGCTTCGCAAACGTACTTTCAAGTCCCCACCAACCCAAACGTTCAAAAGTTTTTTCATGATCCCAAGGCATACAGCATGCATGTAATCGATCGGAAATGTTTTTACTAAATTTAACGGCAGTTTTACAAGTGGAGTTGTGCCTTTATGGTAATCTTCGTCAGACTGATTACGGAACGTTTCATCTGTTCTCAGACTGGCAGAGGTGATGCTAGGGTAAATAACTCGACCTTGGCAGTATTCCCCAGGTTGTACACATTTGTCACATGCTGAATACCCACTGTGATATTTCGTACATTTTATATATGCTTTTGCGGGTGAGTCACAAATAAAATGCAGTACTTCTACCGTGAAATGCTTTCCTTCAAAATCAAAGCCGTCTTCAAGTAAGATATTCAGTTCAGTTATAAACGGGCCCAGATATTTTGACAAAGGGGTAGGTTTTCCTTTTCCACTAAACAGAGATATTACGAATGGTTTGAAACCAACGCAATTTTTTATTAGTCCTAATATTGGCCACAATTGGATGGTGCTACTTTTAAACAGGGGAAGACCGTCTATGTTGAAAGATAGTTTTATTTCAGAATCTTCAATTAGATTAGAATTTAATTGGAGTTTCAATTGATTTAGAAGGCCAAAGTGCACAAAGTCACCATTCTCGAAAGGAATTGTATTTACTTCTTCTACAGAAGTGCCAAGGAATGTCCTACTATCTTTTGGTAAGTTGGGACATAAAGGTAAGAGAATTTTTAATAATCCATTCAGGGCCTTATGAGAGATTCTGTTATCTACTGTGGCCCAATCTCTTAATAAAGAAGGGAAAGAATCTAAATATGATTCTGAAGGTTGGCTTTCATTGTCATTAAAACTGTCACGCACTGTTTCACTTGTGTGTCCAACATTTGAGGAATGTATGAAGACAGAATTTTTTTCATTATTTTGACTGAGTGATGGGGATGTTGAAAGTTGAATTTCATCGTCGCTAAAGCTAAAACTGTCACGCACTGTATCACTTGTGTGTCCAACATTTGAGGAATGTATGAAGACAGAATTTTTTTCATTATTTTGACTGAGTGATGGGGATGTTGAAAGTTGAATTTCATCGTCGCTAAAGCTAAAACTGTCACGCACTGTTTCACTTGTGTGTCCAACATTTGAGGAATGTATGAAGACAGAATTTTTTTCATTATTTTGACTGAGTGATGGGGATGTTGAAAGTTGAATTTCATCGTCGCTAAAGCTAAAACTGTCACGCACTGTATCACTTGTGTGTCCAACATTTGAGGAATGTATGAGTAAAGGAGAATTTTCATTATTCTGACATGTGAGCGAAGTGGACGCCGGAAGTTGAATTTCACCATCGCTAAAGCTATGACTAGGCACTTGAGTAAAACTAGCAGGCACATTAGAATTCACATTACATGTGAATGAAGATTCTAAAATTGAGTCACTTCTACTTTTTTGTATGATCTGGTTTTTTTCATCTCTGATCCGTCTTTGATATTGTCGCAGACCTATGTCTATTTTCTTAGGTCTAGGTATTTTTGGCATTTTTTGGCTTATATTTCCTACAAAATCACAAATTAAAATAATATTTTTAGGTACCGAATTAAAGAGAGATCCTTAACATCTAGCTAGAAGATAAAATCCAAATATGGTCAATAAAGCGCCTTAGTCCTGTTGTTCTGTTTGAGATGCGTTTCGGGAAAGTCTCTTCTTTTCTCGTTCCGGGGCGTGCTTCAGCCAATTTTTAATAGTGTCTTCTATTTCTCTGTCGGTGACTTTAGCAGTAGTTGCCTTGACCGCTTCTAAAATTTAATATAATATATAAGTTACTAAAAATAATATTTAAGTTCGGCGTTCTGAATAACAGAAGTCTCTTATTTCATAATCTCAAGAGATTTTTGCTATGAGATATTCCGCTCCTTGATTATTACACATTATCTGTATGAATTAGAACTGGCTAGCTTTATTACTGTCTGAGATACTGAGCTTTTTAACAGTTCACTGTATGAGCGCCATCTATAGGATAATTTTTAAAAATATTTTTTAGTATTTTCCGTAGTAGAGGATACCATCACGCATATTTCGTCCATACATGTCTCCTAGCTCTTCAAACGGCTGAGGAGATCCTTTGTGACGGACGGACAACGAAGTCTCAGTAATAGGGTCCCGTTTACACCTACGGTACGGAACCCTAAAACAGATTGAACACCGACCAGCTGATTGGACAATGTATGAAAACCTAAATTATAAAACCTACAGTATAAAACCATAAAACCAGAGTGCGGGCTAGCTCTAACAGCATTCTGAGCATGATAGCGGACAGGATAGATGGCCTGTACTTGAACAACTGCTGCATGATACATGCACGCAGGAATAGGTAATAATAATAAAATAATAATAATAATATAATGTAATGTACTAACACTAGTTTAATAAGTATTATAATTGTCACTAACAACATGATCCAAAGTTGGTCTTAATAAAAATATATTGAATTGAATAAAGAGATAAAAGAACAACTTACCAATAACGCAGTGGCGAAGTCTTGATTCTGAAAACGGTTTCTTGTCAGATCGTTTTCCGTAGTAGTTGTACTGTCTTGCCAAGTTGTCGGCCAGTGTGAACTTCATCAGTCTTGTTACTTTATCTTTGACCTCGCGGCCTCCTAAGCTTTTTAGGTATGACACCTGTAATTTGGAGTTGACATATTTTGTAACAAGGAGACACAAATTTCTTTGGCAAAGTTGTTCCATAACAGTAGCTGAGTGGCCTCTTAAAGTATTATTTCACCTTTCCTTTACATCTTGTATAATCTATCTATAATAGGGCAGGTGAGATTAATTTAGAGTAAAGCAATTGAAATATTATACAAATACAAATACTCTTTATTGAACTCCTCAAAAGAAAAACAGTACAGAAAATGTATAAAACTAATCTGGAGGTAAACAACCTTTGGGTAGCAGAAACTCATTAAATAAACTATGTAGGTAGGTGTTGCAAATTAACAGAAAAGAAGAGTTTTTGCGAAAGAGTCACAAAACATAATTAATAACCATAATAATAATAATTAAAATCTGCCAGAGATAAAAAGTGAAACAGTTTTATTAGGCAGGCGTCCGATGTTTCACCAATAGCCCAGTCACTAGTCCACCATTTTCACCCAATAACCCGTTTTATCCACCAACCAGTAATAGTCCCTATACACCCCAGCGGGTGCTGTCTCTGTGCGCGTCCCGTGACACGGGCAGGGACAGCATCCGCTCGGTGTACTCCTTGCATTCCATTAAATTGTCAAAAGGGCCTCTACGTGTTGGCTCAGTTGGTACTTTGTAAGTACCTAGCCCCACGCACGCCTCCCAAAGGTCCGGGACATCATGTCCCGTGAGCGGGAAAGACATACATAATTAAAATTAAGTATATAAACAAAATAAGTAAATATACATATGTATATTATATACATACATACATATACAGTGCCAGCAATAAAGTAGAGAAGATACAAGTGTCACAGACGAGACAATAAGTGTAATTCAAGGAGCTTATACCTATCTGCCTACTAATAATACTACAACTAATATCTACCAATGTTATTCCTAAATACCTATTACTACACTAACTACTGCTATTTTCACTAATATTACTACATTCTACTTTCCTGCCTCCTATGCTACGCCTCAGGAAATCGTGCATCTAGACTACTGAGGAAGGCAAGTTGAGGCCTCCTTACCAATTGCTTTCGCTTAGAATCTTCAGCTAAGAGTGTTTCAGTTGTTATCATTTCTTCTTCATTTTGAATTGGAAATTTGAAGTCTTCATGTAATGGTTCATAATATGTGTGTGCTGAATTGGTTAGCAGAGCTATGATTTTTTGATTTTGAACTTTTATTTCGCTTAAAAGCGATATGATTGTGTCTGTAAGTAATAATTTCAAATAATTAAGTAATATTCGTTAGTGAGTGGATTGCAAAAAAAATGTACATAGTTAAGAGCTTTAATCTAATCTATGATTTAATTTTTTACAGTTTCATAACGGCAATTACCCATATATTTTATATGGGTAATTGCCGTCACGAAACTGTAAAAAGTTAAATCGTAAATTAGATTAAGGCTCTTAACTATGTACAATTTTTTTGCAATCCACTCTAGTGCCTAAGTCAACCTAATCAAAAAGGTGGGTTCACAAAATGCACACGATATTGGGGTTGTCAGGCAACTGGGATCACTTCAAACTAAGTCCGCACTTAGTCCTTTTATTGTACATGAGCCATACTAGTCACGGGTGACGGATACATCTAGGCTCACGATGTTTTCCTTCACCGTACGCGTATTGGTTAAAAAATAATTGAAAAACTCATTGGTATGATTCGAACCCGAGATCTTATTTGCGATCTCGTGACCTTGAATGTATGAAAATGCTGCCTGCTGCCCGCTACGAACTTGTACCTTAAGGGGTGCCCCAGAGTCAATTAGCGGTACTATCATCAAAAATTAATATCTCGTGATCTTTAGTGATATTTAGTAGTAGTACAACTCTTTATTGTACAAAATAATGATAACAATTTAACAAAAAGATATATGTTTTACAAAGACGAACTAATGAAAAGTAATACATGATAGTAAATTACCTACCTTGAAATCCTTGAACACGCGATTGCTTTGCTGGCACGTCGCTGCTGAGATTCGGCGGTTGTTCATATCGGCACCGAGGACTACCTAGGCGTGCAACCGGAGTTAGCCGCTCCTCGCCGTCTTCTGCTAAATCTGACAACATAAAAATATAAACAATGCACAACTTTTCCAGTACCTAGCTATTAAAAAAAAATAGATGAATCCAATCAACACGTCATTTCTGAAAATCGTCCTAGCTGTTTACTGTAGCAGGGAACATAGGAATGGACATCACACACATACAAACATGACGATGAAAATCAAACCGACGCAGATGGGTAAAAATATACAAACATGAGTATCTTACCTTGCAGTACACTGTTTGTCAAGACGGGAAGCTCGTCGACTACGTTCAGTATTGAGAGGGTTTCTGTTGGCATAAAAACATAAAGTTAATTATGTATTATATTTTCATTTACTTACTTTCTGTAATAAGGTTCATTTACTTACTTTCTGGTGTTGAAGGGGATTCTTGTCCAACTTTTGGCTGAGCTTGATGGGTATCTGCACAAAACAACATATTATTTTTGACATTACTTTGGAATTTCATACTTACCTACCTACAATTACATGTAAAGAAAACCGGCCAAGTGCGTGTCGGACCTCGCAAAATGAAGCCTATTAAAAAGGTCGTATCGTCACAGAAATCTTACGGCACTTACGTCCTTTTCTATAGGGAAGGCAGTTTTTCAGCAAAAAAAACAAACTTCTATAAAACAGTGTAAGCAGTTAGGTACAGCTAGCTATATTGACCAAAATAAGTTTTTGTTAACTTTTTTTGCTGACTGTACTTTTTGTTGACTGTACTTGTACTGTCAGAAAGTACCCAAAACCACAAAACAAATGAGCCAAAACTCAACCGTCTCAACACTTTTAATAATTTGGTATATTCCGGTATCTCCATCCCGGCTCTATCATCACATCAGCTTGATGGTACCTACCATAATATTACATTGTCACCGAGTTTAATTAAGTATGAAAAATTTGAGTGCAATCTAACACCAGGAAGTGGGTAAAATTTAATGCATTGCAAGATTTGTCCCACACTAACAAACAGGTCAAGTTAATTAAAAACTTGTAATAAATAGGTACTTTCCGTATTCTTTGTATATCATTATTTGCAAGGGAACCATGGGACAAAAATACATTATAAAATTCAAACAGAGCTCTAATGAACTTGCTGAAAGTTCTTTGAATATGAGAATGCGGCAAATATGTTAATGAACTAAAAATAACAACAGATAATGTCTGTTATTGAAGTAAATCCTGACACTTTGCACAACAATGAAGTTGCTAAACTGAATATTGGCAATATAAACCTTAGGAAAAAATGCTATGCTTACTATTCCGACACATGCAACAAGTACAGCATTTTTTCCCATTGTTCACATTTTCAATATTCAGAAACTTCATACTTCATGACGGCCATTGACTATAAAGCTCACCTGCATTGCTAGTAGCTTGAAATTTTTTCTTCAACTGTGGTGGTCTTATGTGATTGTCTTCGTCTTCATCGCTGCTAGAAAAATGCCTTTTGGCCCTTTTACGTTTGTGACTGGGCTCCGCTTCTGACTCAGTCTGTAAGTCCGATGACTCCTCAGCCAGTTTTAATTTCTTTTTTGCTTTCTCTATATCATCTTTACATGCAAATTAAAAAAAAAATACACACAATATGCAAAATAATAAATGAACACAACATGCATCCCTCAGTGAATTAAATCAAGGTTATTAGTAAAGGATGAAGTTGCATTAATAGGAACACCTGAAATTGTATGGAGAACCAATTTGACTAGTAAGCCACTTTGAACCTTTTGACAATGAATGTTGTAATGTGATGACATGCCAGCATGCCTGCTAAAAGTAATTAATTAATTTATTGTGCAATTTATAGTGAAAAGGTTAAAAAGCCTACTAATCAAATTAGTTGACTGTATAGTCAGCATCATAAACATGTACACGTCCTATGACATTATTACTTAGACATAAGGTCGAAAAGTGTATACATGTTTATGATGCTGACTGTACGCTGCTGTGTTGTCAACAGTCATTATAAAATCTGTGTCTTTAAGTGTCATACATATATATATATGTCATCATCATCATCATCATCATATCAGCCGAAAGACGTCCACTGCTGGACATAGGCCTCCCCCAAAGAGTGCAAAAAGTGACCGGTCCTGCGCCACCCGCATCCAGCGGACTCCCGAGACCAGGTCATCAGTCCACCTTGTGGGGGGGCCTACCCATATATATATATATACATATGTATATATATTATATATATTATATTGTAATTTTGGCCTTCCCTCAGTAAATCTAAACATAATTAAATTTTAATATTTGCATGCAAATACAAATTTGCCCCCGGAGGTTAGCACACCATAGCACAGAATAGATAATAGTACAAAACCATAGCAGCAACTCACATTTTGTCCAAGCAGTTTCTAAAATTATCCATCTTAGGTACCTAGTAGTCAATGCAAGAGACAATATATTTTAAATGCTGCCAGCCTGTGACAAATGCAAGTCAATGCATGATATGGTTAACTTCATGGTTAGTAACTTCACAGTAAATTATCATTTACTTGGACACCAGAGATGTAAGTACAGAGACTATGCAAGGTAAAATTATCCCAAAAATGCTCGACACCCGTCTAATAGTTTCGTTAGGTACCCATTAGGCAAACACGAGAGCTAAGTAAAAAAAAATATATATATATACGTACCAGTCTCACAAAAAACTCTTTGGACGCTATATAGCTTCCATTTCTCGTTTGGTGTCTGAGTCTGAGGATCAGTCAAAATCCTTTGAAAGGCTTTGGTGCCTTTGACTGGTGGCCAAAAAACCTCACACTTTCGTGGCGTGAACCATTGGTTGTTTACTATCGACACGGTTCCGCCGTCTTCTTCCCCGAATTGTATCACTGAGTACATCATCATCAGTTAGTTATATTATATTATTATAATCAAACTAAGGCAAGAAAGCACACTCACGCAAGCGACACTCTGACCGGGCAAAAGAAAAAGGAGGGAACTGGAGACATAATCAAATCAAAATGTCACAATTTCGTTCCGTTCCAACTTTTGATGTTTTAAAAATCACATTTTTAAGCTTGTCTTGATGTTATTCATTATAAACCTGTAATAAATTACTTTATAGTAACTTTGGAGTTACCTATAAAGACGAAAATGTTTTTTTAAGTACTTAATAAATATTTCACAACACAAGATTGACAAATTGATATCAAGAAACGAAACGCATTATTTTTGAAGACGGATACTTAATAACGACTATGAAACGGTTCAAAATTTCTATGCATAAGTACGTACCGGCTATACAAAACCTTGTTATAATGTATTAGTAATTTGTCCTTAGTATTCGTTATGATGGTAGACTTCACTCATGGAATTATGTCGGTCAGATGCATTCCTATATCGTTCTTTACCTCATCCTTCGGGACCAGATACGTCATGCAACAGACGTCAACCGGAGACTGTAAAATGACGTCGCTAGGAGGTACCATTTTTGACCTATACAGTAAGTACAGTACAGTAGGTACTAGTAGTACGTAAGTATGACGTACAATAATGCGTCCACTTTGGGATGAATTTGGTACGTCTTGATACTGACCCAAAATTGAAGTCATACATCCACTTTGGGACGAACTTGCTACGTCCAGTCCAGATACTGACCTTAAATAGACGTCAATAAAACGTCCACTTTGGGATAAATTTGGTACGTCCAGATACCGACTCTAAATAGACATCAATAAAACATCCTCTTGACGGCGTATATTATCCGGCGTATAGTACGTCCAGTTAATTGCCATGCGATAGAAACAGTGGTAGTTGGTTGTAAAAGGTAGAAATTATTTCATACAAGTTGTCAATTATTATACTAAATCTAAGCTTAACTTATTAATAAGATTTAAGTTCATATTAAATTAAATAGTATTTGGTAACTTAAATATTTTTTAAACCTGTCATTACCATGGACTTATTATTACTAATAGGACTGAATACTCGCAGCCTAAAAGCGAGCTGAGCAGGATGTCTAATACAGCACGGCTATCACAAGACAGCGCGCGGGCTCTCTCGATTTTTCTCGCACTATGCCTCTCTTTCTAAGTGTTCTAATAAGAGAGAGACGGATAGTGCGACAATAATCGAGAGAGCTCGCGCGCCGTCTTGTGATAGCCGTGCTGAGGCACTGTGTCCCTTTCTGATAGGGTGACCACAATTTTTTTGTTACGTGGGACAATATTTATATTAAAGCCGCAAAACATTGGGTAACTTTCCTCAATAAATATTTTTTTACATAATAGATGGTACAATGATAGTAGGATAATATTATTATGTAAAGTTAATTTCAATAAGATACGCAACTTTCTAATCTCAAAAGTAGGAAATTTTTCCCTTAGCGCACAAATTAGTATTATTAGTATAGTTTCCTAGTAATTTGAATTTAAAAAAAAATCATTTATTTCAGACATTTTGAGTCCATAACAGTGTTAGTATTACAAATTAACTTAAATAACTATATTAGTACCTAAACTTAAGTGTTGGGTGGCCCAGTGCCTGATTAGGGCACTGTCCCATCTCCCCGCTACAACGGCCAGGAGACTGTGGCGGCTGGCGCGCACCCTAAACATCATTACTAAATATCCTAGACAGTTCTATCCTTTCAGCCAGGGATCGGAACCGGTTTTTTCAAAAATTCCCGTAGTAGTCTAATATTTTGAATGATTTTAGGCTCTTGTAGGACTCTATGGTGTATTTAGGTAACATATTCGTATTATTTAGACTGCCCGATCAAAAATTATATTATAACATATTTTTACACCTAGAACCAACACAAGGCACCCTCGTCTTTTTAATGTGCCCCTCAGTGCGCACACACCACATACACGCATAATAATAGTAATATTATGAAAAATGTAGTTATAAGAAGCATTTCCGTTAATGTTTTTCTATACTTTAGGGAGATCTGTTATTGGCTAAATAGTTGTATCTAAATTATAAGAATATCATTATATGTTAAAGCTGTTGGTTTTCTAAATAAAATAAAAATAAAATAACCAAAGAACGAAATAATACCGGTTAAATTTGTATAGAGAAAATACCGGTATCCGATCCCTGCTTTTAGAAAATAAAATATTTATATTTCAGGTTATTATAAAGTTTTTTAGTTTTTGTGCGTATAACTTTTTAAGCATAATTCTACTAAACAATTGTTATCGCACGTCAGCAAAATCCTGCCCACTCGCAGGAGTTGCATTCGGAATTTTATGTCAAACTTCATGTCGTAGGTATAGTACGGTCGTTTAATTCGCTGATGGCATGTCTAAACCGCGTGGTCACCCTGTATTGTTACAAATCTAACACTCCCTATGACACATTCAAATGGTTGCCAGTGTAGTAAATAATAATATTCCCACCTAGGTAAGTAGTTTTAAGTAATGACAGGTTAAAAAAGATGTAAGTTACAAAATACTGTCTAATCAAATATGAACTTAATTCATATTTAGAAGTTAAGCTTAGATTTAGTATAATAATTTACTAATTGTCTGAATAATAAGTCCATGGTCATTACGAAAAAACCCATGCTTAAAGACAACCCAGGACAGGTGGTCCTGGCGCCTAAGTACGAGGAGAGCCGACCCCAAATGAAGGGATAAGGCAAGGAAGAAGAAGACTAAAGCAAGTTTTTTTACGAAACTTAATGATCATTTTTTTCCGCCGCATCCGGTTCAATGTAATAATGAGGAACCACACGAGGTACAGTTAGTGAAGGCGTTAGCTTATTAAAGAATATTCCATCATGCAAAATCTCTTTCCTTGAGAAAATTAGGCAGTAAGATTGGCCTCCGACAAAAATTGCACAAAACAATTTTGTTTAGCCATGTTTCATAATTATAAAAATAAATGATATTAACATGTACAGGTTCTTTTATTTTTGTCATAATTTCATGAAACTACTAATCAATCGCGATCGCGAATTAATCGACCGTACTATACCTACGACATGAAGTTTGACCAGGGATCGGAACCGGTTTTTTCAAAAGTCCCCGAAGTAGTCTAATATTTTGAATTATTTTAGGCTCTTAATGTACGACTCTATCATGTATTTAGGTAACATTTTCGTATTATTAGACAGCCTGATCAAAAATGATATTATAAACCAAAGAACGAAATTGAACGAAATAAAACCGGTATTCTTGTATGGTGAAAATACCGGTATCCGATCCCTGAGTTTGACATAAAATTCCGAATGCAACTCCGGCGAGTGAGCAGGATTTTACTGACGTGCGATAATAATTGTTTGGTAGAATTATGTTTACCTAAAAAGTTATACGTACAAAAACTTTATAATAACTTGAATTATTTTTTATAAATGGAATAACATACCTTTTTTTACACGCCTAGGCACTTGTAGCAATATTAAAAGGCGAATACTGCAATTGTATGAAGATAAGTTTTCATTAAATTTGACCAACTTCTGCTGTTCAGATTTTTTCTTTCCATACAATGAAATAATCCTTACATGAAACAGAGTCGACCCGCGTCAAAAAAAAAATTGACCAACTTTATCATTTTTTAAGAACAACTCACGCTTGACCAAAAATTTTAATGAGCCAAATTTGTTTACATAAAAAAACACCTAATGTCTCCTTGGACACTTTTCCTGTATCTCCTTTAGATTCGGATTTCCCCATACTGTCCCATTTAAAAAAAAACACTCTGTATATATGTCATTTTATTTTTATGTTTTTGTATTTCATTCTTTTATTATTTATAACAATTATATATATTTGTCACCTAACATATATATTTGCCCATAAGTAAAACCAAACCACGGTCAAAGTATAATAAATTTTAAAATAGGTACACAGTTTACACACAACATTACTCACACTTAAAATACATTTTTACTACGTTCCGACATAATAATACTATGATTAAAGCTATATGAAAGGGTCTAACTGAAAACCAGCGTTGCGGTGTAGGTATACCTATACCTACTCACTGCAACATTATGCGTCTAGCCCCTTTTTAGCATCACACATTGTTATGCCTCGTATGTACGGTACTGTATAGGTTTTAAGTCTAATCTTAAGTCTACTTTGTACACTATATGTTTAACATGTTATGTTAAATAAAGATTTTCTATGTCTATCTATGTCTAAATATACATATTTAGTCAATATAATTCAAATTACTAGGAAACTATACTAATAATACAAATTCGTGCGCTAAGGGTAATATTTCATACTTGTGAGGTTAGAAAGTTACGTATCTTATTGAAATGAACTTTATATATAATATATCCTACTATCATTGTGCCATCTATAATGCAAAAAAAAAATCTTTAAGAAAGTTACCCAATATAGTTGTCCCACGTAACAAAAACATTGTGGTCACCCTATTAGAAAGGGACACAGTGCCTCTGTATTAGACATCCTGCTCCGCTCGCTTTTAGGCTGCGAGTACTCAGTCCTGTTAGTAATAATAAGTCCTGACTGACTGTTGCTATAATAGGACGGACCCAATATAGCTGTCGAACTGCATGGTTGGAGAGTAGCCTGGGGAAAATCCAGGGGAACTCTCCGGCACGACCACGCGAGGGGGTAATAATAAGCCCATGATGACGCTTTTCCATAGACATATTAGATACAACTAGACCTTAATCGTTGTAAGCGAAAATAAGTATGATCAACTAATTCAATCGAAATAAGGTTGACTTTTGTTCAGCATAAGCGGATAGTGCTGGAGCCCACATACAGGAAATTTGTCACCGAGCCTACCGATTGGCTCCCATTTACAGTATTTTTCACGTGATGACTTCTGTGACACTTCAAAATTTTCCGAACTATGCATACTATGTTTTGTTTGTGGTGGTTAAAGCTGACGCCGTGGTGACGCACAGCAGTTGGCAAAAGTGAGACGTCAGCCAGGCAACGTCTGTGAGACGTGAGGTGGACGTCGAACTTTGGGCGTCGATTGGGTGACTAAAAATTGACGTCGTGGAGACGTACAGCAGCTGCTCTAAGACAGACGTCAGGCACTTCAAGTCAGTGTGACGTAAAAGCGACGAGAATAATTAGACGTCACTTGGATAACTTTAGAATGACGTCGCAAAGACATACTGCGGTTGCCATAAAAATGACGTGACTTTGTCAGAGTCCTGGGACGTGATACGGACGTTGAATCTCGGACGTCAATTTGTGGTGGTTAAAGCTGACGCCGTGGTGACGCACAGCAGTTGGCAAAAGTGTGACGTCAGCCAGGCAACGTCTGTGAGACGTGAGGTGGATGTCGAACTTTGGGCGTCGATTGGGTGACTAAAAATTGACGTCGTGGAGACGTACAGCAGCTGCTCTAAGACAGACGTCAGGCACTTCAAGTCAGTGTGACGTAAAAGCGACGAGAATAATTAGACGTCACTTGGATAACTTTAGAATGACGTCGCAAAGACATACTGCGGTTGCCATAAAAATGACGTGACTTTGTCAGAGTCCTGGGACGTGATACGGACGTTGAATCTCGGACGTCAATTTGTGGTGGTTAAAGCTGACGCCGTGGTGACGCACAGCAGTTGGCAAAAGTGTGACGTCAGCCAGGCAACGTCTGTGAGACGTGAGGTGGATGTCGAACTTTGGGCGTCGATTGGGTGACTAAAAATTGACGTCGTGGAGACGTACAGCAGCTGCTCTAAGACAGACGTCAGAAACTTCAAGTCAGTGTGACGTAAAAGCGACGTGAATATATGGACGTCACTTGGATAACTTTAGAATGACGTCGCAAAGACATACTGCGGTTGCCATAAAAATGACGTGACTTAGTTAGAGTCTTGGGACGTGATACGGACGTCGAACCTCGGACGTCAATTTGGAGACCTAAAACTGACACCATGGAGACGTACTGCAGTTGGCAAAAGTGAGACGTCAGCCAGGCAACGTCTGTGAGACGTGAGGTGGACGTCGAACTTTGGGCGTCGATTGGGTGACTAAAAATTGACGTCGTGGAGCCGTATAGCAGCTGCTCTAAGACAGACGTCAGGCACTTCAAGTCAGTGTGACGTAAAAGCGACGAGAATATATTGGCATCACTTGGATAACTTTAGAATGACGTCGCAAAGACATACTGCGGTTGCCATTATAAAGACGTGACTTAGTTAGAGTCCTGGGACGTGATACGGACGTTGAACCTCGGACGTCAATTTTATATGCCCTTCTATTATATGCTGTATAGGTGTAGGTAATAAGATAAGATAATTTATTGATAAAGCATTGTACACCAGTATGTACTATAGACTAGGAGCTTCCTATTAGAGGCAAATAACAAGTGCCTGAGCTAGGATAGGAATAGGCAAAATCATTACATTAACTTATTTACAGAATAAAACAATAAAGGTGCATTGTTGCCAATTTATCAAACCAACCGTTGTATGAGAAAATAAGTAGGTATATTGCTGTTTCAGCAGTGAATTTATTTTTACATAAGTATTTGATTGGTACCTTTAATTTAACTATTGAACAAAAAAGAAAAAAAAACATTCGTTTAAAATTTTTATGTTACATCTAATATGATTTTGGTAAAATTTTACTATTTATTATGATATTTTGATGGTTTAGAATCCATAGAGAAATGCCAACTAATACATTTTAACATGTGTGAAATACCCAATTGTTCACTCAGGACACAAAAGTGCACGGACATATTTCAACCGTAATACTATAGCAATACGGTCGACATCTGTCCATGCAATTTTGTGCCCGACTGTACACTTGGTACTTATTTCAATAATAAATGTTGTACTTATTGAAGCTTTATTCGTTTCTTTCCTAAAACCAATTCACCCAGACAATTACACCCCAAAAACACGTCCTTTAGTCGTACAAAGACGGTGCTTAGTCGTTTACAAAGACGAATAATAAACTAGTATTCTATAATTTGGCGATTTGTTACGTTTAAAGACCGTCACTGATTTGGCTATTATCAAACCGCGATTAAGTATAAATTGACGTCAATAAAACGTCCAGTTTGGGATGAATTTGGTACGTCCAGATACTGACCCTAAATAGACGTCAGTAAAACGTACACTTTGTGGCGAATATGGTACGTCCAGATACTGACCCTAAATAGGCGTCAGTAAAACGTCCACTTTATGGCGTATATGGTACGTCCAGATACTGACCCTAAATAGGCGTCAGTAAAACGTCCACTTTATGGCGAATATGGTACGGCCAGATACTGACCCTAAATAGGCGTCAGTAAAACGTCCACTTTGTGGCGAATATGGTACGTCCAGATACTGACCCTAAATTGACGTCAGTAAAACGTCCTCTTGGTGGTGTATGTGGTACGTCCAGATACTGACCCTAAAAATACGTCAGTAAAACGTCCACTTGGTGGCTCATGTGGTACGTCCAGATACTGACCCTATATTGACGTCAATAAAACGTCCACTTTGGTATACATTTGGTACGTACAGATACTGACCCTAAATTGACGTCAGTAAAATGTCCTCTTGGCGGCGTATATGGTACGTCCAGATACTGACTCTAAATTGACATCAATAAAACGTCCGCTTGTGGCGAATATGGTACGTCCAGATACTGACCCTAAATTGACGTCAGTAAAACGTCCTCTTGGCGGTGTATATGGTACGTCCAGATACTGACCCTAAATTGACGTCAATAAAACGTCTTTTTTGTGGCGAATATGGTACGTCCATATACTGACCCTAAATTGACGTCAGTAAAATGTCCTCTTGGCGGCGTATATGGTACGTCCAGATACTGACTCTAAATTGACGTCAATAAAACGTCCGCTTGTGGCGAATATGGTACGTCCAGATACTGACTCTAAATTGACGTCAATAAAACGTCCGCTTGTGGCGAATATGGTACGTCCAGATACTGACCCTAAATTGACGTCAGTAAAACGTCCTCTTGGCGGTGTATATGGTACGTCCAGATACTGACTCTAAATTGACGTCAATAAAACGTCCGCTTGTGACGAATATGGTACGTCCAGATACTGACCCTAAATTGACGTCAATAAAACGTCTTTTTTGTGGCGAATATGGTACGTCCATATACTGACCCTAAATAGACGTCAGTACAACGTACTCTTGGCGGCGTATATGGTACGTCCAGATACTGACCTTTAATTGACGTAATTACGACGTCCTGTTTAACGCCTGACCCTAAACTGACGTCACTTTAACGTCTGCTCTCGACGAATAATAACCGACCTTATTATGACCTATGAGTGACGTCCCTTATGCGTCGCTGACGTCAGTTTGCTACCTGGGGTATTCAATGCGTGTATTGGACTTCAAATGACGGTTAGCTTTTTCTGCAGTAGGTATGGCAAAACTAAAAAGATTAAATTTGTTAGTTCTTTTAGCTAATGCTAGATTTTTATAAATATTCATATTTTGAGTCAACACTCAACTTCGACTGCATAATAGGTGCGCGATTTAGCTAGGCAACTCATTTGCGATTTATCAATTGATATATTATCTAACACAATACTTACTGGTATAAGTACATAATAATTATCTAATAATAGAAATGGTTTGTCTAATACCGGATCTGGCAAGCAGTGGATAGATAGCTAACGGTGATTCAAGGCAGCTATCTCTAATCTTATATCGCAAATACATATGTAGGACACGTCCGTAGTTCGCCCATCTATTGTTCGTTCCGGTCGATTTATGCAGCTTGCAGAACACACCTGCACTGGCCATCTGGGTTTAGCCATTGTCCGGTGAAACAGTTTTTGCTCTTGTTTTGTTTTTGTTTGGAAACTAGGCATAGAATTGTATTTATATGTGTACGTTTAATGGGCCGTTCTCAATTTTGCGCAGGATGTTACAGCCGTGGATGTCAATACACAGTGTATGCAATACTAATGTAATTATGAATGTTATGAATATATGTATAAAAGAAGTAATTAATAAACGATTTTTTCTAAATAAAGAGTTAATTTCTAAATAGAGCATAAAATTACAAATTAAGGCGGTGTAATGGTAGTGACGTTCACGGCTATGGCACTGTGCACAAAAATTTGAATGGCTTTACGTTTGAGTAGGTAATGTAATCGGTATCAATAAACCAAAAATGTTGTTTTTAGGTTATTGAGCATTGAAGTAAGTACCTAATCATAAATAACAGCCGGTTCTTCTCGAGGCAGAGGTTTACTTTCCGAACCGGTGGTAGTTTATCGACATTCATAGGTGCATGTAATATGCCTAAATTGAAGAATAAATCACTTTGACTTTGACTTTGACTTTTTTAACAGTAGGTAGTGGAAAACAACGTCAACCACTGCGCATATGTCAAATGTAAAAAATCTGATACCAAGGTATGCTATTACTGTAGTATTAATCGAGTATACGCCGCACGAAGTCTTTGGGAAAAACTAGTTGACTATAATTGTGCAGGTTTCCAAGGTCTAAATATAAAAATATGCTAAATTAATCCCTCAAGACGATTATCGAGTATACACGCACGAAGTCGCGGACAAACACTAGTTTACTATTTTTGTGCAGGTTTCCAGGAAGGTCTAACGATAACAATTTGTCAATAGGCAGCAAACCTCTGCTTCGCAATCGCGTTCCTCGCGCCCAAGAGCTTCAAGCAGAGCATCCTCGTGCTGCGCGCGCTTGCGTGCGCGGGCGCAGTGCTCATGGGCATGTGGGCCGGTGCCGAAGTCTGCGCGCCCGACGTGCTGGCGTGGAACCTCGCGCTCGTGCTTGTAAACTCCGTGCACACAATCTTTCTTATCATAAGGTACGTATATACCCAAAGTAGGTAACATCAAACAATGATACAAATGGTCTAAAACAGAGCCCTGAGACACTCCGAACTTGTAACTACTTAAGTTAGATTCTTTAGATTGTAATAAAACGACATATTTTGGTATTACATGCTTATTACTACACTATTTATTTTATTATTACCACAATAAATACGATATAGTTTGCAGGGGAATTTCCATGATCCGCGCAATACAATGCTTTAGAAAGGTCAGGTGTGTTGTACCGGACATACTTTCCTAGCCTGGAGAATGTGCTAGACAATTTCGTGCATTTTATTATCTTGATTATTATTAACACGAATGTAACCGCCTGTGAAATTTATTTATTTATTTATTATGAAAAGAAACATGTGTCATTACTGTATATACTTACGCCTGTAATCCTAAAAGGGGTAAGCAGAGCACATGAAATTTAATTGCCAGTTTCACTTCTAACATTTTTAGGTTTAAAGTTGGATAAAATTTGATATTGCAGTGATAGTTTGCTAACCAACGCCATTTGAGTGTCGAAATAACTTATTAACGACCGATTCTCATCCCACAGGTTTCTTCCCCCAGCGCTTTCGCTGGAGCTAACCGAGCTGTACCTGAAGCTGTTCAAGCCACTGCGGGTGAATAAGAAGCATTTCCAGGAGCTGACGCGGGAGGCGCGCGTGGTGCGGCTGGATCCGGGCGAGTCGTACGCTGTAGAGGACGTCACGCCAGCTGATGAGCGGCTGTCTATACTCCTGAAAGGAAAGTAAGTTGTAAATTTAACTGCTAGTGAATAAGAAGCACTTCCAGGAGCTGACGCGAAAGGTGAGGGTGGTGCCCCTCGGCCCGGGCGAGGCGCACGCTGTGGAGGACGTGACGGCGGCTGATGACAGGCTATCTATACTTCTGAAGGGAAAGTAAGCTGTGTTGTTCTTCGTAAATACTGACCTTGCAGGCCCTTTCTGCCCCGTACGCTTGGAGAAACCCGTAATTTGGCGAGGGGAAGGCGTAAAATGTTGTGCAGAAAAGTCTTAAATTGAGTATCTATTGCCTTTTCAGCTCGGGCGATAAATAATTGTGATCTGAGATTTTTATTTTATTTCCTTTGTTTAGGTATTGGTTACAGTTGTTATATTACTTTACTAAGCGCCGCGCCGGTTAGCTTCTCAATAATAGCGATCTGGACCTCTCCAACCACAAAACTTAATATGTAATAAAAAAAAACTAAGCACCTATTTAACCTTTTTTTATAATATTTTCCTGTGGCAGTTTGTCCCTCAATTAAGTAAGAAAAATTATTGCAAATTTGTACGAAACCTATCCGAGCCGCACTTGAAAGATTTTTATTTTGCCATACCATGGATACTCAACTTCTATCGTAATCTAATACGTAGGTTCTGAATAAGACAGCTTTAACTTTGCGCTTTCATCATATTACGTCCTGCATAAACGTGGCATCCGAAACTTGCCCGCTTTTAGCCGTCATACGAGCCTCGTGCCGTCATATTTCCGAAAAGGTGTTACTCACAGCTCCGGCAAGGCACTTTAAACTAGGGGTGCATTTTAAACATACACTTCCCATTCAAATTTTATTTTAATATTTTTAAGCGCTCAATTGCACGCACCGAGCTAGCATGTATTACGAATGGAGCATTGAGGTGAACTTGGAATGCCAAATGAATGTGTTAAATCGACCCCTTGGGTGCTTAAAACGTAAAAATAGCACTCCCATTAGTGCGGTATTTCTGCGAGTTTATATTTGTAGTTATATTTCCTTACTAGGTTGCTTCGCCGCAAACACGCCACAAAGGATGACTTCTGAGATATTACCCACCACATTGTAACAGTACCTAGTCTTATACTATTTTTATGCCATTAATACATAAATATTACGGGACAATCTAACACAAATCAAACTAGCCCATAAGTAAAACTCAATACTGCTAGTGCTATGGATACTAGACAATCATAAATATTGAATGAATAGGAATAAAAATTTAAATTCTTAGTTTGCTTGCAATACCTACTCAAAACAAAATATTCATACAAACAAATAATTACCGTTACTGGTTTTTAAACCAGAACCATCAGCTACGCAGGCAAAATCACTACCTACCTGTAGCTAAGGATTTCGTCGCCGATAGTTAGGTACATCATCATCATCATATCAGCCGAAAAACGTCCACTGCTGGACATAGGCCTCCCCCTAAGAGTGTCACAATGACCGGTCCTGCGCTACCCGCATCCAGCGGACTCCCGCGACCTTTACAAAGTCATCAGTCCACCTTGTGGGTACATCCCTATGTATCACCTCAATCCTCTTCTTGAGTCACCGATGGACCGGCAACTTTACTTCAACACCGAAGCACAACAGTACAAAGTTAGCTAAGTATTATACAATGGAATGTGTGAAATTAATTGAAATGTAAACATTTGTTTGATGTTTCCATTACATGTTGTACAAGTTAACACTGTAATAATATTAGCTATGTGTTAGCTTCCGCACGTAATTAATTAGTACGTGTATACTCCTTTTACACCCTTTTAAAGCATGTGTAATACTGTCTAGACTAGGGCTTGGCCTCGCTAATAAAATAGCTAACACATTTCATATTAGAAAGTTCAATTCCCTTAAAAGCCTTTAGAGAGCCAATACACGACGTTGGAATATCCACTCGCCCCCTTTGTGTTTAATATTTTACAAGAGATCGTTGTTCTATTAATATAGATATATTTTTTTTTTCAGAATGCGGGTCAGCTGTGATGGAACGCACTTGCACTTCATACAGCCGTATCAGTTCATAGACTCGCCGGAGTGGGAGGCGAACCGGGAGCAATCCGACGATGTCTTCCAGGTATGTGTTCTTAAATCTGGATTCATACACTAAATTTCAATACCGGTGTAGAATCAAAATGTATTATTACTTCAAAAGAAAGAAGGCAAAAAAATATGCTTGATGACGAAAATCCCATTCAAATATCTCAAAAAATTACGAAGCTACCACAGTTTAAATATTGCTTGTTAGAGGGTGACCGTGACGTCACGACCATCGAGCGTCATAGTAAATGACAATCGTTTCATATGAAAGTGCGTTTTCCGAAAAAGGGACAGAATATAGCCTCTCTTAAAACTTTGGACACTTATAAATTTGTGATTATTTAACCACTTGCGTTGGTTTTTTTCACCATTTGACTACATTTAAATTTAATACTTTTTCCAGAAAATACAACATTATTAATTATTTTATTTATTGTCTACACCCCTATTCCCAATTGGATCGTTTGTACTTAATATTCAGTTTGGCAAAAAGCCGTTTTTCTCGGAAACCATAAAATATTCAGGATTATTTAATTATTATTAACCTATCCTTTAGGGTAGAGTACTACGCGATAAGTATTAAAAAAAATATGATTCTTATGGCCCTATTCATAAACGCTCAATACAACACATTTTAGCTAAAACGGGTTAAAAATCACCTGTTTTTATCTGTCACTTATTTTCGTAAAAAATGGAAGTTTTATGAATAAGGGGGTTACTCTTTTACACAAAATCATACAGAATGGATTTGATGAAACTATTCAGTAGTATCACGGTTTATAACACGTGTGCTCTCAGTCTCAGCCCTCAGCTGCGAGCCCAAGTTAATATATTTACGTCACACCCTGGCCATAAAGTAGCAATTACCGTCCTGGCCCGGGGAGACGAAATTAAAATGGTGTACTCACCACGGGCGGTTATAAAAAATCTCAGATCCATCGGCTCGGGTCAGGTATTTGAATACCGCGATCTGAGAAATTCTTTGTTTCACCACCCTGGGTGAGTAGATAATGTACTAAACTAATTCACTTAGGTGTAGCAAGTTGGGTATGATGGTGTGTTTACTGTAAAAAGGTCAAATATACCTTGAAATGTCAGGACATAATGATTGGCTAATTAGTATGTTTTTTTAGTGCGCTTCCGTTCATTCACCGCCAAAATACTCATACTAAGTAGGGTTTTTTTAACCAAAGAAACATAAATATCTGAAATTGCTTTTCCATATCCAATCTACATAACTCCTTTTAGATTAGGACATAAACTAGCAGTTAATAGTATATTCTTTCGTTAGTTATAACACCAATTAATACAGAGAACTGTCTCTCACGTTATTATACTTAGAACACAAACCAACTCATTAGATACCTAACATCTCTTTGGACAAATCTAATTTCTTTGGAACTCGTTGCCAAAGAAATTAGCAACAAAGAAATTAGAAAAGGGCACAAAACATTTTTTATATCTGTAATTATTTATCATATAATTCCATATTTCAAACACTTTAAAAAAGTTAAAAAATTACGGCTCATTTTTAACATTAATTTGATTACCGAAGTAGGTATTTTCAATTTTCATCATGTTTCTCCTCTAGAAATACTGAAATCTTTTAAATTGATAAAAATAAAGAGCACGCACAGCAAAGGACAGAATTTTAGTGACTTTCGGGGCGATTATCTCCGACCCTATTCACTTAATCAAAAAAAATGCTAAGAAACCTTATATTTATTTTGAAAGGCCTATCGATATATGTGCCACACGGGGGGTCACAATGAAAAAAAAAATTTTGACTTTTAGTTTTATGTATGGAGTGCACCCCTAAAAACATTTTTTTTTGTCATATTAATTACAAAACTATGTAGCGGCTAACAACATACACCTATCCTCAAAATTTTATTTAAATACACCTTATAGTTTTCGAGTAAAATGCCTGTGACATACGGACAGACGGACAGACGGACAGACGGACAGACGGACATGACGAAACTATAAGGGTTCCGTTTTTGCCATTTTGGCTACGGAACCCTAAAAAGGGCCGTTAGAGCAAGTCTTCAAGGAAACAGATATTCTAACACTGCCGTCGCTATACGTATTTAAAATAATAATGTATGTTAGGAAGAATTTATACAACTTCCCAACGAATATATTAATAAAGGAATATATTTTGTTCGATTTGTGTAAGAATGTCCCATAATATTTATTTATTTATTTAATACTGATAGGCCCAAGGTTACCAGGAGCACAGGGAAGCTCAAAACAACTTTTTACAGACTAGTAAAAGCGAAAAAGTCGTTCTTGGGAAATTGTATAAAATTCTAGATTAAATTTCCTAAGCACATTACCGAACTTACTGACTCTAAATTAAAATCTGTCGTAAAACTATAAGTGTACGAAATAAGTGTATTTCAAAAGCATATTATAAGATAAACGATTACATCATGGATAGGGATATTTGGCAGTGATAAAGTCCTGCACTAGATATCTTTTGCAGAATAAATAGGCTTTCTACTGTAGCAATGTAATTGTATAATACTCTGATACTGAAATGAAATACGTCCATCTGAAGATGGTAACTAAAAGGTGCAGGGACACTAGGTAGGAATCGTTCAAATAGTAAGAAATCAGAAAGGCTGATCAAGTTGGCCAAAGAAATTAGATGTTTGTTTGGTTGGACTAAATTCATTTTATGATAACTTTTGATTAGAAGGTTCAAAAAATAAATACGGATTTAACCAGCACATACTTCGACATTTATAAAAACTGGAAAAACTATTTTATTTAACTATGATAACAAAGTGCAAATAAAAGCAAAGCTACATGGCAAATAATTAAGCAAAATACAACAAAAATAAACAACATAAAGGAAACGGTGGAACTTATTAAGGTGGACAATACTATTATAAATGATCCTATGGACATCGGTAAAACATTTAATAATTTCTTTATAAATTCAAGTAATGACCAAATTAATAATCAAAACCATAAAATGATCACCCAACCAAATTTGAATAGTATTTTTATGTCCCCAGTGACAATACCAGAGGTAATAAGCATAATAAAAATGATAAAGAATAAAAAAAGTACTGGACATGATCAGATACCCATGAAGTTGATTAAAGCAAGCGTTGATTACATAGCGGAACCCTTGGCTCACATAATAAACTTAACACTGGAAAGTGGAATCTTTCCTGATGACTTAAAAAAGGCATTAATAAAGCCCTTATATAAAAAAGGTTCCAAACATGACATTGCCAATTATAGGCCCATTGCATTATTGCCGAATTTTTCCAAAATATTTGAAAAAGTGATTCTAAACCGAATACTATCATTCTTTAAAAAATATAATGTATTAAATAAAAATCAGCTTGGATTCCAAAAACAGAAAAATACAACATTGGCCATATTTAATTTTTTGCATAAATTATGGCCAAATATAAAAAATAAAAAATCATCTATTGGGCTTTTTGTGGACTTGTCCAAGGCGTTTGATTGTGTATCTCACAAGATTCTGTTAAGTCAACTCGAACATGTTGGCATTCGAGGACCAGCATTAAAACTAGTTCAAAATTATCTTACAAATAGAAATCAAGCCATAATATTGGACGCCGATAAATCAACAAAAACAATCAGGAAGGTTCAGTCAAGTTATGAACACATTTCGCGGGGGGTGCCACAGGGTAGTGTCCTAGGACCTTTATTGTTTTTAGTATATATAAACGAGTTTCCCCTGGTGACTGACCACTTATGTGTTATGTTCGCAGACGATGCTACTATATTTATAACTGACAACAAATTAGGTGGGACTAACATTTGTAATGAATTATACAGTACATTAAGAATAGTAACTAATTGGTTAGCATCTTTGCATTTAAGAGTTAATTTAGATAAGACGAAAATTATACAATTTATTAATAGTAAACAGGCTACACAAGATTTAAACATAAACATTGATAGTAAAAAAATTGAGCAAGTAAATTCTACAATTTTTTTAGGGGTAACCATCGACAACAAACTAAACTGGAAGTTACACATCGAAAAAATAAATAAAAAACTTGCCAGCAGTTGCTACGCGATATCTATATTGATCAAAATAACTTCAATAGAAGTTGCCAAACAGGCATATTATGGAAATGTTTATCCTCAACTAATGTATGGTGTAATATTCTGGGGTAACTCAGTGAACGTTCAGTCCACATTTATTCTCCAAAAAAGGTGTTTGAGATTGATATTTAATGTTAAATCTAGAGAATCTCTTAGACCTGTCTTTAAACGCCACAGAATGTTAACCCTCATATGTATATATATATTAGAAATTTGTTTATTTGTCAGAGAACACAAGGAGATATTCTTTAAAAAAAGTGATTCTAAGAAAAATCTAAGATCTCAATATCAATATGACGTATGCACAGTTATGCCTACCAGCTATATACTCAAGAAGAGCACGTTTGCCACTGGAAGTAGAATATATAATAAATTGCCGGGAATTATTAAGTCATTAGAGGGGCCTAAATTCAAGAGAAAACTGAAGGACTGGTTAATTTGCAAATGTTTTTATGACTTGAATGAATATTTTTGTGATGTAAATTCTATATTTTAAATGTATTCTTAATATTGTACGTCCGAAATGGGCAGACTGTTGAGACTTATTATTTTATAACATGTTATGTACACAGTTTTGACAATAAATTATATCTTATCTTATCTTATCTTATCATAAATGTTGTTTCTTAGGATGACCTCCTCCCAAAATATTTTCGAAGTTAACATGGGTGGATACCCTTATACGTACTAACCCTATGTTTTCATGCAAAGTATTTCCTACACCAAGTTCGTAAATTTATATTAAAAGGCACATCTTATGACAAATGGTGAGCGTACTTGGTAAAGTTCCAAATCTCGGAATACCTTTTACGTAATTTGTTATGATTTGAAATTCGTTGCTTTGGTATTTTTAGACCTGAAATACCTTTCTAATGTGACTGGGGAATATGGTTGGCGAGGGTTGTAGGTTAATCTGGTGCGCTTTGGGGATATTGGAATTACCTAAGCACTCACGCCGTTAATCACAAAACTTAGCAAGCCTCTTCTTATTAAAATGCGCTTTGCCTCTTTTTCACAAAGATTAATGCTAAGTGACAGATAGGACAAATGAATATCATCGGCGTTAACGGCGAGTCAGATTTAAAACCCGAAACTATAGGTAAAATACAGGGTGGACCATAACTCTTTTTACATTTCAAACTAAAATAAAATGAAAACTAATTATATCAGATGAAAACCGTTTATTAATTATGAAAACACATGAATAGGGATTTTTTTTTTTTTAAATTACGTCATCCATATGTGATCCTTCATTATTTTGGCATTGCCGTAACCTGGAGCGAAAATTTTCAGTGACGGCCTGACAAGTGTTCCGAGAAATGTGGACCAAAAGTTCGTTAACTTTTGAATCGGTAGCTGCGTCGGGGAGCGGTGGCGGGGTAAGGCGGGGTACACACTAATCCTGAAGAAGAAACTCTGAAGGATTCGAATCATGTTCCTTAGGGAACTACTTCACACTACTTAGGTAGTGACAATGAATGAACGAATGCGTAACCTAGTAATTACCTAGTACTTATACTTCTAAGCTCTAAGCATATACATAGTTTAAATTGGGTAGTTTCCTCATGTTAAAATTGATAACGTAGTGTTGCTAAGCGGATAGTAAACCATCAAATATTTGTAATAAAGTATAAATTACAAAATATAATTAAGATCATAAAATGGACCTTGAAAGTTTAGAAAAAATAAGGATTTTTTTAGTGTCCAAAAGTAAATTTAAAGCTATCAGTAGAATCCTTAAGCTTTTATAGAAACAAAATTATGGACCTAAACGCAGTATTTCGCGACCGAAACAGCAATTTACTTGATTTTCCATACAAAGATTAGTACAAATATCACACTGTGACGTCATGATTCAATGTCAATTAGTGTGAAACGTTTCGGCTGCTGCCAGCGAGATCCGTCAACTTAATTTTTGGGTATTTATATTTATTTAAATGTAGTTACTCCCATACAAAAATTTGTTCCTTCCCAAAAACAGGTTCGAAAGGCATCGTAAAAAAATTAGGACATAAGCCTATTCAAGTTCAGGATGACGTTATTACAGACATCACTAACCAGTCAATCAATATACCTACGATTTCAACAGGTAAATAATCCTGTATACAATTATTAATCCTCTTACCTTGTTTATTAATTAAGTTAATGTAAATTACATTCCATTTTAATGTGGAGGTTTTCGATTCAACCCGTGGGTCAGGCCGCGTGTCATTAAAATAGATCCCCAAGGAAGATAGTGGGTAGGGTCAGGAACGCTTAGCTATTAGGATGACTTTAAAAGGTAGTTGATAGTAAATTAGTTTAGTAAAATAATTGTAAATATTACTAGTAGTAGTTAGTTGTTGGTAGTATGATACTAATGGAAGTATAGATTAGATTAGATTAGATTAGATTATTTATTTCATGATAAAAAATACATTACAAATTTATATACATGTCAAAAAAATAAGATTCTTTATCACGATCGTCAAAATTAATTAAAAATAAATATACAATAATATGACGATGTCAATAAATGTGTACACTACACAATAATTTGGAAATAGTAAAATAAAACAAAACCACAAAGCAAAGCAAATATATCAACCATTAGGTATCGTCAATAATATTAATTCAAGTTTAAATAATTATAATAATAGTTTAACATGTCAAATCGAGATTCATATACTCTTGAACTGAGTATAATGTATTTTCCAATAAAAGGCTTTTCAGGCGGCGTCTAAATGCTTCGTCAGATGGTTCCAGTCTAAGATCAGCGGGCAGTCGCTCGTAGTAGGTAGGCCCAATGACACGCGGGTTTTTTTCTGCAAGTGCCATGCGACACGGAACTGTTCTCAAACGCCCAGTGCTGCGGAGTGTTTTGCCAATCGCATTTACGGTATCGAAAATAGAAAGATTGTTCCTTACAAACATTATAATTTTGAATATGTAGAGTGAGTAGTGTGTCATAATACCGTGCATTGGGAAGTAGCCTCTACATGTAGTCCTCGATTTTGCCCCAATCATCGCACATATATTTAGTTTTCTTGACTTTTAGTTTAAATAAAACTATACCTTACAGTTAGTGATTAGTGATTACTATTTCATTGAGTAAGTACATAATATAAATGACTTTACAGTGCACTTGCTCCGAAAGTGCGCCTTTATATGGGTCAACATAAACACGGGAAACCTTCTAAAGACTGTACGCGAAAAAATCTGGGCATACCTGATCTAGTATACTTTTCTCCCAACTGCTTGTTAAGAATGATCACTTTTTAATATAATACTATAAAATAAAAATAAAAGCCTAGTGGGTAGTAACACTGTCTACGAAGCTGAAGGTCCTGCGTTCGAATCCCGGTAAGGGCAAATATTTGTGTGATGAGTATGAATATTTGTTTCCGAGTCTTGGATATTTTCTATGTATATCGTTATATATATCGTCGTCTAGTACCTATTAACTCAAGCCTTATTGAGCTTACTATAGGCCTAGTTCGATTTGTGTAAGAATGTCCCCTAATATTTTTTTATTTATTATATCAA
The DNA here is from genome assembly GCA_932294315.1 of Epinotia nisella. Classification (NCBI taxonomy): domain Eukaryota; kingdom Metazoa; phylum Arthropoda; class Insecta; order Lepidoptera; family Tortricidae; genus Epinotia; species Epinotia nisella. The sequence goes on from OW028681.1 coordinate 18,651,325, forward strand.
AATGTAAATGAGTTTTGCGTTATACATTCCAACATACTTATTATTTTTTGTACAGCAAATTTGTCTTACAAATAGTATTTTTAATTTGTGGTTACAAAATGTGTGCAGGACGACGTGGCTCAATCTTAGCATAAGTTTTCATTTATTAATTTACAATTCCTTTAGTAAGTAAGTCTGTAATTCCTTTAGTAAGTAAGTTTTTCTTTAATTAGTGTAAATAAAGCTTGGTGTTGTTTATTTAATAAATACTGATAGGATTCCTATTGGGCAAAAGGGATCCTATTAGACCCGCGCGTGCGATGTCGCCCATTGATGGACTCACGGGCGACTGCGGGGGGGAAAGCGAGTGTATGCGCCCCGACAGGGGGGGGACCAGATACGCATACGCTCGCTTAAGTACCTAAAACCCCGCACCCAAGAAGGGAACACATCGCACGCGCGGGATCATATGTGAAAATAAATAAAAGGTGAATAAAGTAAGAATAGTATTAAAATAAGTAATAAATTTATATCAAATAAAGTTTAGGGTGGGGCAGACTGGACAAGGTGGGGATAGGGTCAAAAGTAGGGATAGGGATAAGGGCAGGATTGGGGGTACGGCCCGACGGTATAAAAATGGCGACCGACCCCCGCTCAGCATTCAGTTTTCTTCAGAACTCGACTCAACCACTTCTCCAGCCTGCTCCGCCCACCCATAGTCAAGCAGCAACAGTGTTTCCCTGATTTCGACCTCCCCGTAGCAAACCCAGTCATAGGTGTACGTCCCGTACAAAATGGAATATTTTTAACTTTTACTCCGTGACGTCACTAACGACGCATCTCTTCTCGCAAAAATACCTAAGTACACTTTTGTATATATATGCATTTAAATTACACATACATTTCTAACTTAAAATATTTACGTTACATGAATGCATTACTTGGCATTGCTCAGACTACTCAGAGGAAATGTTTTGTCTACGATGAAAGGAGAAGTACCTTTATTGCCACTTAGTGTAAACATTATTCTTGAATTGAATATGAATAATTAAAAACTGTTTCAAATTTATTCAAAACCGGTATCGATATTAATCTTAAAGTATTCCGAATCTACTGAAAGAATCAATGAAGTAGGGCGAAGTTTCTTCTAGTAAACATTTAAATAGAAAGCTATACTAGAACTAGACTGTTAGACTCCGCTCTTTTCCTGTGAGAGTCGTAAAAGACGATCAGGTAAAGTGAATTAGATCCTATAGCTATAGATCATAAAACATTTTTAACATAAACTTTTAAATAATTCGTTAATGGATGCCCAATTGAATGCTGCTTATTTCACTTTTAAAATAGTCCCTGGGTGACCGAGCTCTGCTCGGGTGAAAATTTCAAATTTCATCGAAATCGTTAGAGCCGTTTCCGAGAACGTGATTGCAAATATGATGATTGCTCGTTTAGTAGTTTAGGATACATACATAAACTCACTCCTTTTTTATTTCCTAATGGACTAGGCAGAGCACATGAAACTAATTTTCAGTGCCGCTTCTAGCAATTGTTGTTTTGAAGATGGTGAAATGTTATATTGCAGTGACAGATTGCTTAGCCGTTTGTCCACAATACACTTCAACATCATTCCCAATGTCAATTCTTACGACATCCACGGGTATATTCTAACATAATAATGGCGTTGCTAGGGAGTGAGAGAATTTTCATTGCAGCCACGCATCAATAACATGACCTTTTGGCTTCCTAAAAAGTGACCTATGACAATTATTTTTAATTTTTTAATTAAAAGGTAATTCCTAATTCAGTTTTATTCAGAAAAAAAAGAACGTTTGTTTTAGATTAATGGTTAATAGTCTTTGGCATCAATAACGGAATTAGAAAAATTGGTTCCTGATCACGAATTAAAAATCACCGTGTTTCTTTTCCACCCCGGGTTCACGTTTCTCTCCAGCTGACTGTATAGACGTACGATAACGATGAGCCATTAAACCATAGGTTATGGAAAAGTCGGCCGGAGGTAAGGCTAATAGATAATTTTGTTCATCCAGGTCTCAGTGGTGGCGGAAGAGGTGTGCACGTGCGTGTGCTGGCCGCGCATGCGTCTGGAGCGCGTGCTGCGACACCGGCCGGCGCTTAAAGTCGTGCTCGACTGCCTTATAGGTCAGTGCACACTATAAACTGAACAATTATCTAGAATAGGGCTACCATACGTCCCGGTACACCTGGACATGTTCAGGTTTGAAGTATAAACTCCAACTTACGACAAATATAGTACTTTATTTCCTTGCTGCACTTATTACACGTCTCACAGTTACTTATACATATATTTAGGACATATTTCTATAAAGTCACAACCATATTAATTCATTTAACTTATTATTCGGTACCTCATGGCCTTGCTAACGCTCGTTCAAGAATACCCGCTTCTGTCCAGACATCGGCTTTTTGATCATTCCTCCTCACCTAAAAGTGAGGGATATCAAACTACCAAATCCGAGCAGGTTTCCAATACTATTGACTACCCTAATTTGCAATAAATTGTATGAAATTACCCTCTTTTTAGAGTTCCGGTACCTCAAAAGGAAAAAACGGAACCCTTATAGGATCACTCGGTTGTCTGTCTGTCCGTCTGTCACAGCCGATTTGCTCTGAAACTACTAGACCGATTGAGTTGAAATTTGGTACACATATGTAAATTGGTGACCCAAAGATGAACGCGTAAAGTAAATTAATGAATTCTGAAAAAGGGGGCCACTTTTGGGGGGTAAACTGGAAAATTAAAAAAAAAAAAGTTTCGTAAACTGTATTGTGTGACATATCAAATGAAAGGGGTTGTTGTAAGCATCTCAGATATTTATTTTTTCTAATTTTAGCATAAATAGATTTGAAGTAATTTAGGAAATAAGACGAAAATTGACCATCCCCCCCCTTATCTCCGAAACTACTAGGCTTAAAATTCTGAAAAAAATATGGAAAATAGTTCCTTGCCTTAAAATTACAGGAAAACCTATAAGAAGTTTGAGTATTCAAAGAAACGGGAAAATTCTCTATATTTTTGTGTATTTTGTATGGAGCGCCTTGTGCTTAGAGAATAGGAATTTTACGGAACCCTCACCACGCGAGTTGAACTCGCACTTGTCCGGCTTTTTTACAAAATCATCACAGAAGGGTGTATAAGAATTAAGTTTCCCTTTTGGTAATACCTACCCGCCCCCGCCTATTGCATAGCACAACGTATTAACGTTTATGATCTACCTACTTATTTAGAGTTTTAACGTGCGACGTTTATTCGAGCAGCTACCCTTACACGGCCATCCTGCTATATAATTAGTCCTCGAGTGTGTAGAACTCGATAGAACAGAGCCATGTATTGTTGATGTCCATAGGCATCTTGGAGGTGCAAAGTTAGCTCCCGCCACGCCTCTGGCTTTGCTTAGTCTAACGGCTTGCAGCAACCATGTATTGATAATGGCTCAAGTCTCACTTCGTCATATTATGGTTCACTTCACACCGCCACAGTGATCTAGATGTTCTTGGTGACGTAGGTGTGCTGTATTATGTGACCAATCCAACTAATATTATAAATGCGAAAGTTTGGATGTTTGTTACTCAATTACGCTTAAACGACTCAATCGATTTGGCTGAAATTTAGCAAGAAGATAGTTTATAGCCGGGATTTAATATAGAACAGTTTTTATCCCGGGTCCACGCAGATGAAATCGCGGGCGGAAGATAGATTTAAATAAAAAAATGCATACACTTGTTTGTCATCATTGTGGTATAGAAACTACAGGTTTCTGCTTAGTCAGCTCTTGAGACTTTGCGACGTGGTCACCATACTTATTACGAGCAGTTAAAGCTAAGTGCTATCAAATATTCCAAGCTTCAAGTTCGTTAAAACTTCGCTCGTTTCGTCAGCGTTTGTGTAACCTGGTCTTACGGAGGCACAGAATAGATAATGGGTAGTAACGGAGGCTAAAGTGGTAAGAAACTATGCATGAGTAGATACATATACGTATATGGATATACAGATATAAAATCACGGCCATACGAAAATTATGTTCATATTCATATTCATATTCATATTCATATATTTATTGCGATCATGTTCATTACATTGGTATGTTAGTAATCTTGTGGTTAGTAGGTACATGATACCCCGTTAGGGCATTGCAATTTTCTTACTAGCTAGGCAAGGGTGTAGCATATTGATTTCAAGAAGGGAAGAAATCTTACAACCTTCTTGGAATTAAATCGCCAACCTAAACAAAATTATTAATTACATTATATTATATTATTATCATCTGACCAATCAACTTACATGCAATAGTGGAATTTATGTAGGTACAATGATTAATTCTATGACAAGAACTATAAACTAAAAATTTCCTCATAAGTATATCTTAAGTCAAGTTTTAAGATTTCTGTTAACAGCTTATTCAATGCGATGTCAGGAATTAATAACTAAAAATATGAAAGTAATGTCAAAACCTTAATTATACAACACAATTTTAGTATAAAAATAGAAATAGAAAATTTATGTCTATCCGCTTTTTACTGTAATGTCGGGAATTATTGCTAGGTAACTACATAATTATGTCACTTAAAATTATTCAAATTTTTCATTCATGTATTCATTAACATTATAGTAGCATTTGGAAACTAGGAGGCATTTAACTTTTTTTATAAATTTTTCATACGATTCTTCATTTTTTATTACACTAGGTAGTTTGTTATATACTTTTATGGCCATAACGTAAGTGCTGTTAGAATAGATTATTAATAGATGTTCTGCATTTGTTGTATATATTGAAGTGTGCAATAAAGAATATTATGCTGTATTTTTGCTTCAGTAAGGTTCCAGGTTAGTCCATTTATACTGATGATTCTGGGGAAGATAACAGTATTTTTGAGTTATATTAAAACAAACCTACGTCATCTAGTCGAGCTCGGATTGTTTTCAGTAACTAATAAAAAATTATTGCGTTCATGATACTTTGCCTTCTCATTTTGTAGAACAAATATTCAGGCTTTGGAGCAAAAGCATACTGTATAGTTTAGATATAATCAAACCAAAACACGAGTTCAATTATCTTTATTGAAATTTATTTTAGGAAAATTAAAAGAAACGGGCGTGATCGAACAATTTGTTCAGGTGATTGCATGCCCATGACGATGCATTTCCTTTACTCGATAATGGAACCACAATAGTAGCCAATCAAATAGATTAAATCTAAATAAGTGTGCGTTGACGGGGTTTAGATGCTTACAATTCAGGGGTAAATTGGGCTACTTTGTTATTTGCGTTGAATTGAAGTCTACTCAAATTTTGATATCTTAGGTTAATCCCTTATCACCTTAAGTTTTTCTATTTGTGAGACGTAGGACCCTGTAGATTTTTTTTTTTAATTTCCTTAAGCTCATCACGATTTTTGGTGTGGTTTTCTTTAACTTGGACGTAAATAATAGGTTCAGAACGAGATTGAATTGTAACTAAGCTTGCAATAATAATCCGATTTTGTTGTCTGGTTTGGACTTCATGTTTACTAAACATGCCACGCATAAAGCAGGGAATCAAGTAGGAAACCAGATGTTCCATTTTGATTAAGAGTTGCTATCGATTTATACGAATCGCACGCGTTTCTGCGTTATAGGTCAACTGCTGGTAAATAAAATGTTTGTATTCATCGCTATGTCACATTATCTATATACCTAGGTTACGAATATAATTTCGGGTAATTTACTAATAAATAAATAATAATAATAATAAATTTGTTCTTTATTCAGGTATTAACCCATTAGGTACATTACAATAAAATAAATTCACACTACAGAAAAGGTGTCGTTGACACCTTACTCGTTAGGTAGCATGTCGTGCACACTACCGTAACAATACTGTTATATTTTACCCTTTATTATGTACATAAAAGAAACACATGTATTTAAAATATTATCGTAGAATTTCACTTAGATTCTACAGAGTGAATGATCGTACTGAGGAAAAACCCTAGCGAAAAAAACGTTGTCAAAATTCGTACTTTTTGACCTTAAGCCTATCAACCAGGGAATGCAAACCGGTTGTAACCGACGAAACCGGTTATAACCGATTATTTCGACAACATTTTATAACCGAGGTTCGGAATTTAGTAAAACTGTTTCCGGTAATTTTCGGTTATAGTACCTAATTTTGCTTACTTAAATTATCAAAATAAAAAAAAGTTTCTTACATTCTTTTTGTGATTTTGACAAATAAGTTTTAGTGGTGAATTATTACATAGTTACTTAAAAAAGACGAAAACAGTGCCGCTCATGTTTGTCAGTTTTGTTTAGTGGTTCACTAAAATTCTGGTACTCAATTCTCAGCCACGTTTAAACATGACAACTTTTAACGTTCCAGGCAAAGACATAACCCTTAAGCTGTACTCAGTGAGTGAGGGTCTGACCACGGGCGGCGCTGAGCGCGAGGCCAGCGAGGCGCACCTGACGCGTTCGGCCAGCGTGGACGCCGTGCACGAGGGTACGCGCGGGCGCCTGCGCAGCCTGGCGTGGCGTGCGCGCTCCACCACGCTCAAGGGTGAGCTTATCATAATCATGTCTTTCCCGCTCCTGGGACAGTGGTGTCCCGGAACTTTGGGAGGCGTGCGTGGAGTCAAAGTATTGTTATACCCAACATGTAAAGGCCCTTTAGACAACTTAATAAAATTAAAGGGTTACATCGGGCGGATGCTTTCCCCGTCCGTGCCATTAGACGCACACGAAGACAGCACCTGCTAGGGTGTATAGGGTTTATTGTCAATATTGCTAGTTGTGGTACTTATATCTACAACAAATTACCAATAGAAATTTATCACTCGATGGCTCCCAACGATGTCCACTACAACCTATTTTTCCTGCAACCGTCATCAGAATGAAGTGATACTTTGTTCGTTGCTAGTCTTCTAGCTGGCGTGTGAGTGACTCGTCGTGATTCATTCCTGATTAATACTAAAATCGTAATTTTGTTGCCACTACAGCAGGCTCTTCATACTGGCAGCCGATGGTGGCACGCCAGTTTCTCCGCCAGTCACCGTTCGGTCGCGGCGTGCCCCGGCTGCTCACGCAGGCGTCCTCGGCGAGCTTGCAGCCGCCGCGCCCGCGCAGTCCGCCGCGCCGCGCGCCCTCCTTCCGCCGCGGCAGGGAAGTCAAGTTCGCGGAGTCTACGCAGGAGACGGTATGACGCGGGCAGCGGCCCCAGCAGGTATAATGCCCGGTCCATTTTATCCCAGTCCAGTAATCAGGTCCAATCCGATCAATTGCCATCATTCACATTATTCCAGTCATTGATTCCGATATCATAATGGCTGGTTTACATTGATCCAGTTGGCATGGCACTGGATCAATGTAAACATGTTTCAATCCAGTCCAGCGTTCAATATCCAGCGCTGGATCCGGATAGAGCACGTTCTATTTTTTCAATCCAGTAACTGCCCCCCGCACGTCGCGCACCCCCGCGTCAGTGACACTGGATTCATGTAAACGTGATGCGCCAGTCGCTGGCACGTTATCGTATGTTGACCACGTGCGTTTGTGTGCGCTCCTCAAAGCTAATTTGTATTCCTTGGTATCTTCTGTCCTGAGTTGATTCATAAGTAAAACAGACCCTCCAGAACTCTCTCTGTCAGTAATCCATTTTCTCACCCAAATTCGATTGTCCTTTAACAGTTCTTCCTCAAACATGTCAGCCAACTCATCGCGTACACACGCGATACACTCATTTTGGTTGTAATGTGTTGTCACCTCCGTAATCCAAGTATGACTAGTGGACCAATGTAAACGGCCTGATCCAGTAGCCCATTCCAGTCCAGCGCTGGAATCCAGTGGCGCTGGATCCAATCATTGGATCAATGTAAACCAGCCATAACATTCCAGTCCAGTGATCAAAACCAGCATTGGAATGCAACTGGAATAATGTGAACCGGCTCTGGAATATATCCATAACAGTGAACAATCCAGTTCAGCACTGGATTGGCTGTCTACACTATTCCAGTGGCGCTGGAATACGTGAGCTGGAATGAGAAAGTAGACCGATAATCCAGTCATGTGCCGTATGTGAAGTATTAGATATGTTAGATCCTTGGCAATGTTCGTGTTTGGTAAGCATTCTTGTGATTTTAAAATATTTTATTTATTACTATACCTAGATATTTTTCTAGCAGGAACAACATTAATTTGTTTAGTGCTTGCCACAATAAAAATATCGACAATCCTGTTATCGATAAGTACATACTACTTCAACGACAATACGTACATACAACCACAGACATTTATTGGCTATCTACCTAGACGCCGCGTGCACCTACACTGTAACCATATACAGACACACAGATTTTTTTTGGGACCAACAATGGGTTTGGGAAAAACTACATGTTGTGACATTCTGCGTCGATTTGAAAGACAATTTCGGCGTTTGTGTGTGTGTGTTATGGAGTGACTTCGGGGATAATTAATTCAGTGACATGAAGAAAGAAAGTTACGAAAGTATTGCAAATTGTTTTCTGAAGTATGTAAAATATAAATAAATTGATAGTTTTTTTTATTATTATCAATTTTTTAACGCACCCTATTACCCTATATATATTTGTATTTATTTACCTCTATGACGTTGAAGTGGTACTTATCGATAACAGGACTGTCGATGTTTTTATTTTATCAATCACTTACAATAAGTCGTTCGTGCTAGAAAAATATCTAGGTATATTTATTACATACCAAAACCTTCTGATTCTGAGATCCACAGCGCAGGTTTTGTCCATCCACATAAGAAGTATCCGCCACAGATTTCGTCAATAAACATCGATACAACATTATCATCCGGCACACCCATCGTTAAATAAAAAGTATACAAATAGACAGACTAATTGATGAATAGAGGTAGGTACGCGTAATCATTCGTTATTTTTAATATTCCAGGAGCTGGAGCCGCTGGTCGAGACACACTCGTCCCCCCTCACGCCCGCGCGGTACCCCTGACCGAGGAACGAGCGAACGATTTGCACCACGGACTTTTAAATGCCATCATGGTGGAATTGTGAGACATTCTAAGTTATAGTACCTACCTACTACAGGCGCAGATCTGAATTTATTTGATCAGTTCCATAGTTTTTGCTCTTCCAATACGATTGTTTAGGTAAAGGCAAAGTTACATTATTTAGTCCGCCTAATGCGGCCGTCGCATTCGTTGCAAACTAATTCGGCTGACTAACGTCGTGTTTAAATATCTGTTCATTTAGTAGGCGATCGTAACTATCGTAAAACGATTGTAGCCGACTGGTGTCGCCTTTACACTATTGCGGTATCTGCATAAGTTTACTCAATCGCATGTGGTGACAGACTTCGCGTTCACATCGTGCATCGCTTCCTTCGCCTAGTACGGTGATTGTAGATTAGATGTTGAGAACGATTGCTGTCGACTAAAGCTGTGGTCTGCATAAATTTACTGAGTCGCATGCGCCGAACTAATTAATGTAACTATGTCTTATAAATCATCGTTCTAGCATAAGATAAACAAGGTTAATTTTAAATGAGCCATTACGTTTAAAAATTGATAGAGATCCCTTTATATTTTTAAAACGGAAAGCTGTTCTCTAGTTATTTGTTTAATGCAGCGATCCCTGCCTTGAGATGTTACAGTTTATTGACACTGTTTATACATATTTATTCCACATATATTCCATTATTAAAAAGAGCTTCCTGTTGCAACAAACGACTGTAAAGTACCTACTAAGAGTAACGCTTCGTTCGCTCGAGGCCCCGTGTGAGTTTGGACCGATTTTCATTTACTTGACGATTATTCTTTCGTCAGAACAGGATAAAAACCGGTAATCGGTTTAATCCAATTCTGATGAAAAAAGGACAAAAAAATGAAAATCGGCCTGTTCAGAGATATCTAGTGATACCCTTGCGTTTTTTAGAAGAGTGCGTCGGTGTGTGTTAGACTAGGCTAATAGTAAGCGTGTACTTAAGTTACGTTGCCACTCAAACAGCACACAGAACAAAACGTAAACAGAGCAACATAACACCCTATAGTATAACTACGTAAATTAATATAATTTACTAGAGATTGAATTCTAAAAGTATTAATAAAATGATTGTTTACTAGTAATTAAGACGTTAAATCGTGATAAAATTATAAAGTTAATACAAGGATTTATATTCGAAATAGGTTAATGATAATAATTATATGTATTTGATGTGTTTGTTTAGCAAAGAGTTATATTTTTGTCCCCAGTTACAAATATTTAAGGATTCTCGAAGAAATTTAATTTATCTATATAAACAATTGGCTACTTCTTACGACTGAACGAAAATACTTCACTATTCCTTTCCGAAGATAAAAAAGACTCTTAGTATATGTTTCACCTGTCACATTTTCCGGCTTATTTTCATTGAAACATATTGTGCTAGGAGAGTTTACAACGAATAAGATGAAGAGTAAATGGTACCTGTCCTACTGTTGATTAATGGGGTCATTTGTGATTAATAACATGAAACAATCCGATAAAGGCTGAATCGCAACTTTAAATTATAAGTACCTAAATGGTTTGAAACCACATATTATTTTTACAATGCACTTGCTTTGAAAGTGTGCCTTTATATGGGTGAACTAAGCACAGGAAGTACTCTATGCCCGCACGGCGGTGCGGGTTGTGGCGGGGCCGTGCGGAAATGGAATTCGGGCGAAAATTCCCGCACACGTGCGAGAATGAACATTTCCCAAACTCGTCGGGAATTACCTGCTTTCCGCACTTATATCACAAATAACTATTATGAACCAATCCAATAGCTTGAAGAGTGGATATTCCCATTATTTTCTTATAATTATTGGTTAGTTATAAAATCTTATATTTTTGGCCACCTGTCATGAAAACGATATTTATCAAATTATTGATCACAGGTGCTCTTATCGATCAATCGTGTAGAAACAGAACATGGCTATGTTCCTTACCCGATTTTCTATTGAATTAGTGTCTTGCCGACTACTTAGGATACAAACTAACTTAAATAATGACCGCAGCTCTGCTTAAATTTAGGGTATAAAATATTGATAAAGTTCTTTTAAAACCTATTTTGTGCACGTTCGGAAATATTTCTCACGGTCCAAATATTTTCAATCGAACTCTAAATGGTAAGCTCTGAGCTTTATTATAGGTATTCATTTTGTGAACTGGCGGCGATAGAGAGTAACGCTGTATTTATACCAACGAACAGTTTTTATAGATTCATAATATAAACAATTGAAGCACGAATGTGCGAACGTTACAAGCAATAACGACTTCATCTTAGCACTTTGGGTACGAAATATCTTGTGTAATTTTCCAAATCAATGATGACGTGACTTTGTCTAAGACTAGCATAACTAACATTTATAAATAAATCTTTGTCATGCTTTACCCAACGGGGGCTAGCACGATAGAGACAGATAGCAAGTTGAGTTAGACCACCTGCCTACCATAAAGCATTCGTTCCTTACAATCAAGTACGTGAGAGAGAGACGACTTTATGTCGGACATAAACGCGATCATGCTTATTAGGGTGATGATGTGAGAAGTATAGATGGTCACATATCTTTACAAACGGAGGGACAATTGGTTTTTCTTTACGCTCTCGTGCGCCTCTTACCAGCCTTCACGCCTAACGAAACTAGACCTCTACCTACGCTTACTTCTACGAATCGCAGCGTCAGGATATATTTGTGGGTGAGCGTTGAGGTGAGCTTAAAAGTTACAGAATAGCGGGGAAGGGGTCGTGAGTACTCGTGTAGTGCACTCGTAAAAGTCATAATTATTTACTTTCAACTTTTAGGCACTTACGGAAAAGACATAATATCAGTCACAATTAAGATAATAGTAGGGCACACTACACAATTCTGTCCAAGAGTAATTTGTTCGAAAGCATTATTTTTTCCGAATTTCAAAATTCCGAAAACCATGTTCCGCAGAAGGAAGTCTTGAATTTTCAGGATACCTAACCTGACCTCAAAGTCAACCAAAGGACTATGCTGGGAGTTTCTCTGCGTGATCGCATCAAAAACGAGGCTATCCGCAGCAGAACCAAGGTAACCGATATAGCCCTCCCTCCGAATCGCTAAACTTAAGTGGCAGTGAGTGGACATTGCACGTAGAACCTATGGCCGTTGGGGCGGATAGGTTCTCGAGTGGCGACCACGTACCGGTAGGCTCCCCAAAAGGTGGACTGATGACGGTAAAGGTGGATGGTAAAGGTCGCGGGAATCCGCTGGATGCGGGTGGCGCAGGATCGGTCATTGTGGCAATCTTTGGAGGAGGTCTTTCGATGTTTTTCGGCTGATATGATGACGATGATGAACCTAACCTATTTATATATTACTTAAATCACCCATGTCCAATTTTTGTTTAGCGGAACGTGGCATCGGTAGATTTCCATTCTTACTTAGTTGTCAGATCACAAGCATAAATGGTAATCAAATGATATAGTTCGTACGCGTCGGTGTTTAGTTGATGTTGTCGCTTTACTGTGTCGTATCAGACTAGATGAGTGAGTAGTATTTGTATAAACGTATCTGAGATACCCAGTCGGACGAACTCCGTCACCTCTAAATGACAAAAATAGCCAATTAAATGATTTGTTTTAAAATTGACTAAACAAAACAAATGAAAGTACTTTCCAGTTTAGATATATTTCAATTCTATTCGGCTAGTTGTTAACAACAACGATGCTGACTGTTCCAAAAACACGCTGTAATCCACTTTGCAGTCCTGATCGGATGAAAATAAGCCTGATTGGGCATGATCTCATGAGAATACATATCGTTATATGTCTTGTCTCTTAAATGTTTCTCTAAGGATGTAGTTAAAAGGCGTTGCAAGTAAACGTCAATGTCTGTTGCAAGCAAAGTACCTAGATACAAGTAAAATACTATAGATTTTGACGTGATAAAAAGGAAAAATTACATGTTATCGCCACAATCATCACGCTTAATAACTATATAACTTAATAAGCTATGGACAATTATAATTTCGGTTAGCACCAGTAACCTACATGAAAACAATAATATAGTCGAGTATTTTTTTGCGGTAAAAGAGGGTGTAATTTTGTATGATTCTCAATTATCGTCTTTTGCAAATACAAAAATGTTGGCCTTGCTCTTATGGTGTAATAACGTAACATTGTAAAAGGCTAGTGAATTTTTGATAAATTAATAACAACTAGACTTGAAATTATAAATATATAAGGTGTAACACATTTAACAACTTACGCACTATTCATACTAAAAAGCTTGTTAACGTTTTTGCGTTCAGCTTGTCTTGGAATTCATCATCAATTTAGCATTTAATGTCAGTTACTGTTAACAAATATAGAATACAAATCACTGTACTCATGGCATCTTGTAACTTACAAGGAATTGAGAAAGAATAGTTCCATAAATACTTCCAGAATATGAATTGAATATGACTGTAACTGTTATGTTATGTATGGAATTTAGAATGTACAAACTTCGTAAAAATTGGCAACTCATCTAAGTTGAAATGACGTACCTGCTTAAGTACCTACTAGAGGAATGGTTGACGCCGAAAATACGTTTACACTATTCGCTTTATTGCAATGGAATAAGGTGCAAAAGTGTAAACGTATTTTTGGCGTCGACTGTAGGTACATCGATTGTTAAGATTAATTTTGAACTAAAAAGTAATGAATGTGTCCGCCCGTGGCGCTCGTATTTGAATCCATAAGCAAAATTATAAATAGGGATGTCATTACAACTTAGACAAGCTCTTACAGAGATTGCAATGACAAAGAGAAACCAGATTCACACATACTTAATCATAATTTATCGTACAGTTTGGAGACATTGATTATCGTTACCGTAGGTAAGTCTGTCTTCAGTCATGTTAGCGCACCCCTAACAATACAAGGACGCAACTCGGAAAATTGTAACCTTTTTTCAGGCTGGCAGTTGAAAAGTGACAATCGAATGTCAGTCTTACTTATCTAAGTATAATATACATATTTGACAGGCGGTATGTGGTCGAGATTACCTCTGCCTAAGTTTGTGCAACTGGACATACACAGAGTTCAGTTTCATATTTTTTGTTAGAAGTTTGTATCCTGGAACGAAATCGAAACTCCCATAGAGTTGGATAACTTTGGTTCTCAAGCAGAACTGCTACCGCGAACGCTTTAAATCGACGGTTTGTATTTATCCATCTCTATCATAATATATATCAAGTATGATAGAAACGGAGACATTTGAACAAATGTCGCGAAAGCAGCATAGGACAGTCACCTGCAATGATGAGGCACTTGAAAATATCTGACCGAAAATGTATTATAGAGCTTATAAATGTATTAGCCTATCGGCGTTAGTGTTTGTGAGTGGGGCATAGAGCGTCCATATAAATGGCATTTGCTTCATATGGACGCTCCACGCCCCGCTCGTAGCGAAGCGTGCACTCAGGGCCCTATTTCACCATCTTGACAATTGTCACCTGACAGTGACAATTCCACGTACATTGCTGGGTCAATAAGCTGTCCAGCAACCAGCTTAACCTGTCGACGCAGACATGTAAGTCGAATTATCAGGCGACTATTGTCGATTTGGTAAAATAGTGGCCAGGTCGTACCTACACTTAGAGCTTGACCACGACTTTGAGCGGCGGCGGAAGCCATACGTGTGAGCAAGTTACACCGTTGCTCGAAGTCGTCACCGGGCCCGGGCTTAGAGTGTGTCCGATATTTTTGAACCCCTCTGATAGATCACATAGCATACATTGCAGTTGAGTTATACAAATTTGCAAAGTTCGTCATTGTATTGTTAAGCGTGTTAGTTGTAAAGGCCCTATCTTGGGTCATGTCAATTGTATGTCGTAGCACTTTGTTCATTGTGTAGTCTTCCAATGTTTAAATCGTTGTGGCTAGCTAATTAAACTGAACTTATTTACCTCTTCAAACTCTGTTCCATTTGATTTAAAATGTAACAAAATTATGAAGCGCTATACAGAGTGTTTTTTTTAAATGGGACAGTATGGGGAAATCCGAATCTAAAGGAGATAGAGGAAAAGTGTCCAAGGAGACATTAGGTGTTTTTTTTATGTAAACAAATTTGGCTCATTAAAATTTTTGGTCAAGCGTGAGTTGTTCTTAAAAAATGATAAAGTTGGTCATTTTTTTTTTTGACGCGTGTCGACTCTGTTTCATGTACCTAAGGATTATTTCATTGTATGGAAAGAAAAAAATCTGAACAGCAGAAGTTGGTCAAATTTAATGAAAACTAATCTTCATACAGTTGGTTTATTACTTGAGTAAATGTTCGATGTGGCCGCCGTCTTGTCTTATGCAGGTACGAGCACGCTTCAAGACACTTCTAGTTGCATTTAACAGAGACTTATGGTGAATTGTGTTTAAAGTGTTGAAAACAGCATCTTTTAATTCTTGTACGGAGTTGTATCGGGATTCATAAATTCGACCCTTAAGGTAACCCCATAAGAAAAAATCTAATGGCGTTAAGTCGGGTAAAAATGTTCTTCTCTTGAATCATCTGGAGCTCTTATGGATTATCGAAATTTAAAAATGGAATAATTTTAAATATTTTTTTACACGCCTAGGCACTTGTAGTATTATTAAAAGGCGAATACTGCAATTGTATGAAGATTAGTTTTCATTAAATTTGACCTACTTTTGCTGTTCAGATTTTTTTCTTTCCATACAATGAAATAATCCTTACATGAAACAGAGTCGACCCGCGTCAAAAAAAAAAATGACCAACTTTATCATTTTTTAAGAACAACTCACGCTTGACCAAAAATTTTAATGAGCCAAATTTGTTTACATAAAAAAACACCTAATGTCTCCTTGGACACTTTTCCTCTATCTCCTTTAGATTCGGATTTCCCCATACTGTCCCATTTAAAAAAAACACTCTGTATACTAAAAGTTACGGTGGCTAAGAGGAATTTATTATAATAGTACCTAATCACTGTTTCCCAACGCGTTGTGAATTTCGAAGATAGCCATTCCACGATCGAAACATAATAATAAAATGTATGAAACATAGCAATACGTTGTATCTAAGCAATTAAAATGACACTGGCACCCACGGGCGGTACCTTAAAAAATGTTCATCTCTATCTCTATCACAGTTGTAAATTCGAGCGATACAGATGGAGATATAAGAACATCGATGTTTGTGACATTATTGTACCACCCCAGAGGGAATCACCATTCTAATGTAACATGCTATTAACATTTAGCGTACAAAATCGGGAGCAAATTATTTCCATGCTTAATAATATTCGTTTTAATTACTAACAGGTAAGTTAATAAGCTATCTGACCCTCTAGCACGGTATCGTGAATTGTTGAATTACTTGTTGACTTGAACAATATGCATGGGAACTGTTGCAGTTAAAATGCCCTAACATTTATATCAACCCTAAGATTATTGCAGCAAAAATGTTTGAAGCAAAAAGAGTATGCAATAAAGTACGAGTACGCGCGTAATGAGACTAATTATAAGTAATGTTAAGTCCACGATAAACGATACCATTTTAGGGGGAAATGTTGTACAAATATCGAACTCTAATGTCTGCTTAATGAGAGATTCTGATGTTATTCAAGACGAATATAATAAATATATTAAGTACTTTAAGACGCCCGAGCACTTTAAAAAAACTTCGTAAAAATAACTATTTACAGCTGTCTCAAAAATAAAGTCAAAGTCGTGATCAGTGTTTTGGAACACCCGTAAATACTATAATGTATTATTTAAAGTGCAGTAAAATTTAGTTTAAATGATTTCAAAACCTCCATTACCTATACTACCTATAGTATACGTAAACCAAACTACCTAGCAATTGAGGCGATAATATTGTGCTGTCTCTCACAGTCGTTTGATTTTACAAAGCATGTCTCGCATTTTTATGACACCCGTTTGCTTTGAGGCTAGTATAGTATTTTTTATAATAAGTGCCAGTAATGTATTAGAGTAAAAAAAAACCGGTCGATTTGAAAGGAAATTCAATACAAAGGTGCATGTACCTCGAATTTAAACTTCGGGCGAAATGTTTCGTTACACTTCGAGACTTCTTAATTAGTGTTTTACTGATTCTAAGACGGGTTCGATACATGTCGCCAGGTTTTTTTTTTAATCGCATGTTAAAATAATAATATAGAGGTGTAAAAAATCTATTCCGGGTGTTCCTAATCAAATAGGTCGACAGCTGGTCGTAAGCGCCTTCTCAGTTAAGTGCCGGCCTATAATCAATTCAAGTTTATTTATTTTTGGGACATCATGTATATAGATGTTAGCTTACGATACTGAAGCAGTTGCGATGTGATAAATACCGATTATATTCATATATTTATGTGTAATGGCGCCAGTCAATGTAGGTACAGTAGGGTTTGATTTGTATGTAGTAGCGTCCGACGAAAAGTGTTTCTGTTCTATGAAAAAGCAATGTTAGTCTTAAATAATGGGCTGGGGAGGGCGACTAAGGCTCTCTAGCATGTTAGACTTTAAAATTGTAAAGATACCTACTGAACAGTTATCATAATAAGAACATTAACTTGCACGTCGTGTGATGGATCGCGGTTCTGTGATACTTTGCGAGATTAAACAGTAATATAAACCCTGTCATGACGAGTGTCGTTAAAAACCCAGACACACCAAAGTTTTACACTGTCGCTAAGATTGCCACTGGTAAATTCATCAGTAGATGTGCCAACCACGTTATGATAAGGTTATACACTTTTAAATCTCCCGGTGTCCCATACCCTCGAGCCATCAACACATTCTGCGAGTTGTATTATGCTCTTGCAATTGAGCGATCTCCAAGGAAGATCTCAATTACTTTCTTTGACAGACTGATGCGACACGACATTTACTTACTTCTTTGAGGGGTCAACACATGGTCTCCGTGGCCCTCTATTCCGCCTTCCTTCTATTTTCGCTTTTTTATAGTTTTAATCTTTCGTCAGCGTTTGGTTAGGACCCTTAACACAGTTAGTACAAGACGGCGCGCAAGCTCTCTCGAGCTCTCTCGCACTATCCGTCTCTTTCTTATTAGAAAACTTAGAAAGAGACGGATAGTGCGAGAGAGCTCGCGCACCGTATTGTGCTAACCGTGCAGAGCTGTTCGGAGTTGCGAGTTGCGTTGCGAGGTAGTGAGCGATAAAAAATCCACCAATAGATTGCTAGGGGCGCTTGCACATCGCTTCCTACTGGTGCATTTTTCCTCGCTCACCGCCTGGCGGAAACTCACCCTGAAGTAAAAACTAGTGTGCTAGAAGGTCTAGCTGAACCCACAGCATTAAGCCGTAGCCGACACCTAGTGGAGCGCCTCTGTGATACACGTTAGCTATTTAGTGAACTAGGAATCGTGGAAACTGTGTTAAGTTCGGCCGTCTCGCAGTCATTACTATGTTGCCCCGCGTCACATCATGCGACATTACAGTTATTTATTAGATATATTATTGTATTTATTCACTTTATTAACATGTTTATTACGTCTTTAATAAAAGATTGCTTATACATTGGATTTTCATTCTTAACCATAATTAATCTTCTTTTGTCCCCAAAATACCACCTGTTTATATTTTCTCGCTTTTTCAGATTTCCAATAAAACGGACTATCATGTATACCGGAATTTCCCCTTCATAATCTTTGTTTTTGTTATATTAGCATTCAATTAAAAATGCATGAGCTACGTGGTATTAATAAAATAAACGTTTTTTGGGAATACCTACGTTACTTTGCAACGAGCGAGATTTATTGTCCCAAAAAAGTACGGTATCTTATATGTATGTAGGATTTGTCAGAGCCTAGTACAAGTATTAAGTACTGATTTATTAAATCACGTTACTTA
This sequence comes from Epinotia nisella, assembly GCA_932294315.1. NCBI lineage: Eukaryota > Metazoa > Arthropoda > Insecta > Lepidoptera > Tortricidae > Epinotia > Epinotia nisella. The sequence goes on from OW028681.1 coordinate 18,670,182, forward strand.
AACCATTAGTAACTGAATACTCTGAATATATTGTTTATAGAAAAGAAATGTATTAATGGCGTAATGTATTCAAGTCTTGACCTTGGGGGTCTTCGAACGGGTGACGTCTGCCACGCGGTTAAGCAATAAACAAGACTATCTTTGCGTATTCCAAATTACACCTTATTTGGGGCTGAACAAAGTCTAATTTAGAAGTAAAGATATTGACATAAAATTATGTCACATCGCTTGCAACAATGCCGAAGTGGGGTACTGATAGCACGCGATAAAGTTAGTATGAACAGCGTTGGCTCAACCGCGCGTACGTCATGCTCGCTCGCTTATAAACAAACATTGAACACCATGTCGATCCTAAGAACCTGTGTTGAGAGCATAAGAAATGTGAACAAGTGCCGCTTGTCATGTGTGTTGGTACAAAATGTGAGTATGTTTAATTATTATGTTGCTTCATAACATAACAAGTGTGTTGCCGATGCAACGTGGAATTAGAATGGTTTGTTATTTCTCCAGAAAGTTACATCATTTGTTGTTCAAGCATTTAATTCAAATTTAAGTATGATAATAATCTGCTTTGTAATGTTTAATTTGTATGTCATCATTGTTACGAATTTATTCAAATTATGTAGGTATGTAAGTTAAATAAATATGTAGGTACTTAGGTACGTTTTTCAACACGTAACAAAATGTATAAAAGATCTGACCAAATAAAATAAAAAACCGGCCAAGTGCGTGTCGGACCACGCAAAACGAAGGGTTCCGTGCCTATTAAAAAGGTCGTATCGTCACAGAAATTTTACGGCACTTACGTCCTTTTCTTTGAGGAAGACAGTTTTTCAGCAATATCTCGAAAACCTCTGAACGGATCTTGTTCAAAACAATTTTCGGTGAATGAAATTAATAAGCCCTATGTCCATGAATTTTTCCATATTTTTTAAATACACCGTTCAAAAATTAGAGGGGGGGGGGGACAGAATTTTAGTGACTTTCGGGGCCGACTCTATTCACTTAATCAAAAAAAATGCTAAGAAACCTTATATTTTTTTTTTTTTCATTTTAATTACAAAACTATGTAGCGGCTAACAAAATACACCTATCCTCAAAATTTTATTCAAATACACCTTATAGTTTTCGAGTAAAATGCCTGTGACATACGGACAGACGGACAGACGGACATGACGAAACTATAAGGGTTCCGTTTTTGCCATTTTGGCTACGGAACCCTAAAAAACCGGCCAAGTGCTAGTCGGACTCGCGCACGAAGGGTTCCGTAGCATTATCTATAAAACGAACAAAAAAATCACGTTTGTTGTATGGGAGCTCACTTAAATATTTATCTTATTCTGTTTTTTAGTATTTGTTGTTATAGCGGCAACAGAAATACACCATCTGTGAAAATTTCTACTGACTAACTATCACGGTTCATGAGATACAGCCTGGTGACAGATGGACAGACAGACAGACAGACGGACGGACAGCGGAGTCTTACTAATAGGGTCCCGTTATTACCCTTTGGGTACGGAACCCTAAAACAATGTTTCTCGTATTGGAATGATAATTAAATTTCAATTTCTATTTTTGTTATAATCGTTTGATTTAAAATGTTACCATGAGTTGGCACCCTTTGGAACCATAGAAACTGGAAATCCAAGCCGCCGTTTGCATTGCTCCAGATTAAATAACATAATTATTTATAAAAAAAAACACATGCAGTCAAGATATCTCACAATCGGCCTACCTAATTACAAGAATTTCCTTGGATGTTGGTTAATGATCAACCAAAAATAATCCATAGCAACATATTGTATTCATAGCATATATTATGATTTTTTAAATCCCGAGATTCCCGAGACATAATTATATTAACTTAGGTAAATGATAGCAAAATGAGATGATAAGAAGAAGTTGTTCCAAATTTTATCAAACTTCGTAAATAATGGGCGTAGTGTAATCAAAGTGTGATAAGACAATCCCTATAGTCATGTTGAGATTGTTTTATAGATGACTAAGGAAAGTATAATTATTCTCATATATGTGGTTTAAGACAAAAACTGATTATTATTAAACGTAATTACCACTTTTTCAATAAGGATGTAATCAGGATATAGAATGTATTCACTAGAAACGGAAAAACCTTTCGTCTATATATATATTAGAGATTTAGATCATGATCATTTTTCTAAAACGTATAACGTATTTCTAAAACCGATGCAGTCTAGGACAACCAACTAAATCTAGTCTACATTTAAAAAGTATACACTACACTTTACACACCTCAATCATAAAAATATATTCAGAAGTTGTGATGATTCGCATAAACCGGTCTTTGCTACCACACAGGTGAGTAAAAATCATCAAGTTTTTTGGCATAAACGACTACGGCATCCACGAGATGAGAGAAGGATAGAGCAGAGCTTACAGGGTATTTTATAAGGCTTGTAACCTTTTAACGCAAACTTAAAAGGAAATGAAGAATGGTACATATAGTTCTCAGGAAGATTAGATTTGTGTGGCAGTGACAAAAAAAGTCGTCATTATAAGCGCAAGCACACCACAGCGGCAGTTATCTTATATTAACTAGTCTAGTTGAGGGCCCTTTCGGATACACTTCGACTCAGTGGGATCTTTTGTGCATTTGCCCTCCCCTTTATAGCTACTCCCAAGCTCGCTCCATCATTTCCACAAAACGGATGATGCAGCAGTGGGAGCACCTAGAATTCCTTTGGTTGCGGGTAGCCGTTACCAAAGTGATTGTCTTTGTCTGCGTCACAGCGGCAGTTACAAGAGCACGCAAACATACAGCCGCGCGCAAGGAAGTTTTAAACTCTCTGCAAGTTTTTAGGAGAAATTTGTCTAGCACATTATACGGAATTAATTCACTATTTGTCATCAGGATAGGTTGCGGCCGAGACACAAGTCAAGCAGATTACAAGATACCCTAATAGGACCTCTTTCGAGGCCTTTCCACGCGACCAGTATACTTGACAAGGTTGTGGCATTCAAGCTTTCGGACATCGGCGAGGGAATACGAGAAGTAGTTATTAAAGAATGGTACGTATGAAACGAGCGTGCAATACTACCAATTTTATTCATATAAATATTGGGAATCGCCATTGAAATCGATACATCAGCAATTTTTATAACAAATAGTATGCTGAAAAATGGGTTTTACAATGGTGAACATTTTAAAAGCACATAAAGTCCCTAAGGACTTGGTTTAAACGCCAGCGGGCGTCGGGCGGCAATTCGTACATTTGATTGGAGTTCAATCCATAAATACCATTGAATGTCCGTTCGTCATCTCGCAGCCCGCTGACGTTCAGACCGCTGCTTTAGACCGTAGAAAGCGTCGAACCTAGAGTATAACAGAATACAGCAAATTAGAAGACCACGTCTGTTTCAAGTAAACCCCGGTCCACAACAAGTATCACCAGTCAAAATCCAAGTAGAATGGAAGAAAAGATATCTACAAGTTTGTTTTCTGAAAGCTTTTTATACCTACTTATGAGGAAATAAAAATTTCAGAGGTTTCTTTAACAAGTTCCCTTAAAATGTCTAGCGATAAAATTATATACAAATGATACTTGCATTACCTACAACGTACAATCATGAGCTTTAATGTGGGACCCATTTCCTTCAAATGTTGTTAGAACATACGCAATGCAAAAGGTCGAAAACTTCAGTGTCAAGATAAGAGAATTAAAAGTCTTATTGAATGGGCCCTTGAATTGATAACCGGTTTTCTAATTACGAACATGTGTTATTGTGTGTCAGTGTCAGACAAGAAAATTGATTGAAAACTGTCATTTTCACGAAAATTATTTGCAAATAACAAATATGGCCAGAGAGAAGACATGGTGACAAACACGGGTGACAATTAGTCGGAAAAAATCGGAAATGATCGTTTGACTCGTTCCACCCGGTGGACGTCACTGAGCGGTTGCCCCTGGTCACGTTTAAACGTAAGTTGTCAGCATGGCAAACTTTGACACTCCTTTAAAATATTAGCTGTAAATGTCTTCAGTTTGCTATACGATATTCCACCTTAGGTGGGTCCCAAATTAAAGCTCGTGACTGTACAATTACCTACCTTATAAAGAGGTGCATTTCCAGGTTCGTCCAAGTCGGTGACAAAGTCCAGCAGTTCGACAACATCTGTGAAGTGCAGAGCGACAAGGCAGCCGTAACGATCACGAGCCGGTACGACGGCACCGTCTCCAAGCTGTACTGCGACGTTGACCAGACGACGCTGGTGGGGCAGCCACTTGTTGATATCGAAGTTGAAGATGATGTCGAAGGTAACTAACTTGTTATTATCTTTCTTCTTCCTCGTCAAAACCTCATGACTCATTAGACGAGGTCCGCTTAGGTTGGTTTGTAGTCTAAGCTTGGTCAAAGTCGCCGGTGAAATCCAGCAGTTCGACAACATCTGCGAATGCAATGAATAAACAATTTTCCCCTCACTGCCTCGGAAAGCCGTCTTTTATCCTTTGAAACCAGTGAGCGAAATCGCATTTTATCCGCTAATGGGGAAAGTAATTTGCCCTGCGTGTTTCAGTAGCTTTTGACAGATAACAAAACGTAAAACGCTCATTATTTTCACAGTTGATGTATCTATGTTGCCGCTATAATAACAAATACTAAAAAACAGAATAAAATAAATATTTAAGGGGGCTCTCATCTGCTTGTTGGCTTCATCAGGCGCTAATTCTCAAAATGTATGGGAAAACTAAAATCCGACTCGCACTTGACCAAAATTCTACTTGGTATTACTTAACGTTATTATTACTGTTAAAAAAAATGAAATAAATATATGATAATATATTATTATTCAAATTAAATAAAGTTGTTTTGCATGAAGCACTTTCCTCGCTACAGTGAGCTGAAAAGTTTTGTGTTACACACGGGTGCAAATATATTTTTCTTCTCGTGTGTTGAAACACTCGCTACACTCAGGATTCTATTTTAGAACCAATCGCTTCGCTCGTGGTTCAACTATAGAATCCTTTCGCTTGCTCGTGTTTCAATTCCACACTCGCGGGTAAAATACAACTTTGCACCCTTGTATAACAAATAACTATTGTCCTTTTGTTCTGGTAGCAACGTCATGAAGGCCATGCCCACTTTAAGTAGCACTAAAGGGTCTATATTCTGGAGAAAGTATGTGTCTCTGGAGTATTATATTTGTCTAGTCGTATGCCAGAAAGCTCGGCCAAGTATAGGGCAAGAAAAACAAGAAAAGCGTTGGTTTGAATATAAATCCTTCTCATCTAAGCTTACTTTTTTGTTAATATTACGGATTCTGCATTACAGGTGCTGCGCCTGAGACACCTGAGGCAGTAAAGAAAGATGCTGCAACCCCAGTAGCAAGTGACAGTCAAAGGATAAAAGTTCTAACTACCCCGTCTGTACACTGAAAAAAATGGTTTGTTGGATTTACCAAATTAGCTAAGGTTGGCTGAATTACATGGAAACTATGATAAATATAACAAAGCTTCGCTATTGAACTTACAAAACTAAAAAGGTTGAAGTCGCTACCAGAGTTCTGGTGTAAATCAACAACGAGTATTGTACATTTTACCAAATAAATGTCAACAATTTGGTTTGGTTGATTTAATCATAAAAATATGATAAATATAACAAGGCCTCGTGGTTGAACTTACAAAACTAAAAAGGTTGAGGTCAAAATATAGTCCCTACCAGAGTTCATGGTGTAAATTAACAAAGAATATTGTACATTTTACCAAACAAATCTCTACAATTTGGTTTAGTTGATTTTATAATAAAAAATGATAAATATAACAAGACCTCGCAGTTAAACTTACAAAACCAAAAAAGGTTGAGGTCAAAATATAGTTCCTACCAGAGTTCATGGTATTAATTAACAAAGAATATTGTACATTTTACCAAACAAATGTCAACAATTTGGTTTCGTTGATTTAATCATAAAAATATGATAAATATAACAAGGCTTCGCGGTTGAACTTATAAAACTAAAAAGGTTGAGGTCAAAATATAGTCCCTACCAGAGTTCATGTTACACCATGAACTCTGGTAGGGACTATATTTTGACCTCAACCTTTTTAGTTTTATAAGAATATTGTAAATTTGACCAAACAAATCTCTACACATTGGTTTGGTTGATTTTATAATAAAAATTTGATAAATATAACAAGACCTCGATGTTAAACTTACAAAACTAAAAAAGGTTGAGTTTAAAATATAGTCCCCACCAGAGTACATGGTATTAATAAACAGAGAATATTGTACATTTTACCAAATAAAACTCTACAATTTGGTTTGGTTGATTTTATAATAAAAATTTGATAAATATAACAAGACCTCGATGTTAAACTTACAAAACTAAAAAAGGTTGAGGTTAAAATATAGTCCCTACCAAAGTTCATGAGGTATAAATTAACAAAGAATATTGTAAATTTTACCAAACAAATCTCTACACATTGGTTTGGTTGATTTTATAATAAAAATTTGATAAATATAACAAGACCTCGATGTTAAACTTACAAAACTAAAAAAGGTTGAGTTTAAAATATAGTCCCCACCAGAGTACATGGTATTAATAAACAGAGAATATTGTTCATTTTACCAAATAAAACTCTACAATTTGGTTTGGTTGATTTTAGAATAAAAATTTGATAAATATAACAAGACCTCGATGTTAAACTTACAAAAATAAAAAAGGTTGAGGTTAAAATATAGTCCCCCACCAGAGTTCATGGTATTAATTAACAGATAATATTGTACATTTTACCAAACAAATCTCTACAATTTGGTTTGGTTGATTTTATAGTAAAATATGATAAATATAACAAGACTTCGCGGTTGAACTTACAAAACTAAAAAAAGGTTGAGGTCAATAATAGTCCCTACCAGAGTTCATGGTGTTAATTAACAAAGAATATTGTACATTTAACCAAACACATCTCTACAATTTGGATTGGTGGATTTTATCTAAAAAAAAATATAAATATAACAAGACCTTGCGGTTGAACTCGCAAAACTAAAAAGTTTGAGGTCAAAATATAGTCCCTACCAAAGTTCATGGTATAAATTAACAAAGGATATTGTACATTTTTTACCAAACAAATGTCAACAATTTGGTTTGGTTGATTTTATCATAAAAATATGATAAATATAACAAGGCCCTGCGGTCTACTTACAAAACTAAAAAGGTTGAGGTCAAAATATTAAGTTTGGTTGATTTTATTATAGAAAAATGATAAATATGTATAACAATACCTCGCGGTTAAACTTAAGAAACTAAAAAGGTTGAGGTCTAAATATAGTCCCTACCAGAGTTCATAGTGTCAATTAACAAAACAAATGTACATTTTACCAAACAAATCTCTATAATTTGGTTTGGTGGATTTTATCATAAAAATATGATATATATAACAAGACCTCGCGGTTGAACTCGCAAAACTAAAAAGGTTGAGGTCAGAATGTAATCCCTACCAAAGTTCATGGTATAAATTAACAAAGAATGTTGTACATTTTATCATTAAAATATGATAAATATAACAAGGCCCTGCAGTCTACCTACAAAACTAAAAAGGTTGAGGTCAAAATACTAAGTTTGGTTGATTTTATTATAAAAATATGATAAATATGTATAGAAATACCTCCCGGTTAAACTTACGAAACTAAAAAGGTTGAGGTCAAAAATAGTCTGACAGAGTTCATGGTGTAAATAAAAAAAAACGTAAATTTTACCAAACAAATCTCTAAAATTTGGTTTGGTGGATTTTATCATAAAAATATGATTATATATTACAAGAACTCGCGGTTGAACTCGCAAAACTAAAAAGGTAAAGGTCAAAATATACTCCCTACCAAGTTTCGAATGAAATAGTCTAACTAATCTTGTTTCCCCATACAAACTTTGAACCCCCATTTCACCCCCTTAGGGTTTGAATTTTGAAAAATCCTTTCTTAGTGCACCCCTAAACTTCATAAGAAACCTACGTGCCAAATTTGGAATCTCTAGAACCAGCGGTTTGGGCTGTGCGTTGATAGATCAGTCAGTCAGTTCCTTCTTTGATATATTTAGATAGACCCTGTTACTAAGACTTCACTGTCCGTCCGTCCGTCTGTTTGTCTGTCACCAAGCTGTATCTCAAGAACTGTGATAGCTAGAGAGTTGAAATTTTCACAGATTATGTATTTTTGTTGCCGCTATAACAACAAATACTAAAAAACAGGCCAAATGCGAGTCGGACTGGGGCTCCCATACAACAGACATGATTTTCTTGCCGTTTTTATAGATAATGGTACGGAACCCTTCGTGCGCGAGTCGGACTCGCACTTGGCCAGTTTTTTTTTAATCCACGCTCGGATTAGTGTTAAGAGGCCCCTCGGAACCTCAGATATCGATTTTGAACGAAATCTGACCGTATTTGAAGGATTTAAAGGGCTAAAAGCCTTTAGCCCCCAAGCCCATCTCTATTCAAGAGCCTAGACTCACAGAGCTTGTAACCTTATTAAAAGACTATATATTTAAAGACTAAAAGGCTACCAGACCTATACCTAGTTAAAATTACTAAAGAGTATTGTAGGTAGGTACATTACATTTTACGAAACCAAATCAATAAAATATTTGATCTTTGCATGTTAGGTAGGAATGCAGCATGTATGTACTCTTATCTAAATAAGTGTACTTATTACAGTTTACCGGATTCCCGATGCCTTAGACCCTTGAAATTTGGCATTGAGGTTGGTTTTATACCTAGCATAAGTAGGTGCCTACGTGAGTGTGAGTGCATCATGATTCTAGACTATGCCAAATTCCATCTTTAATGCTGTCTTTTAGTGCATAGGTAATGAAATACAGGGTGTCCCAGAACTACCAGGTCACAGTGACACTGGAGGTAGGTCAGCTCAAGACCTAACCTAACCAGCCTGTTTTTTTTTTTATTTAAAAAAATTACAATTTGAACTGTTTATTTTTTTTCGAAAACCAATTTACATATTCTGCGACTTATCGCCTTAGCGTTATCTTATTATTTTATGATTGGGCGAATGTTTTGACGCACCGTCCCCCCGGACGGGATGTATGGGACTCCCGGACAGAAGTAATAACTCAAAAACCGTTTAACTTTTACTGGGGTATGTAGCATAGAATTAGTTAACATACTTAAAAAAATATACGTGACGTTACCCTAAACTATAACTTCAAATTAGAAAAGTTGAAAAACCCCCTTCATTTTCATTTCAAAGCAGGGATCGAAACCGGTTTTTTCAAAAATCCTCGAAGTAGTCTAATATTTTGAATTATTTTAGGCTCTTAATGTAGGACTCTATCGTGTATTTAGGTAACATATTCGTATTAGACTGCCTGATCAAAAATGAGACCATAACCAAAGAACGAAAATAATACCAGTTAAATTTTTATGGAGAAAATATTGGTATCCGATCCCTGTTTCAATATCTCAAAATCAGCTGAATCGATTTTGTTAAAACGTAGCTAAGAACAATCTCGATCACGTCAGCTTTTGGAAAAAAAAAACCACATTCAAATCGGTATATTCGTTTAGGAGCTACGATTCCACAGACAGACACACAGACACGTCAAACTTATAACAACCCTCTTTATGTTTGTCATAAAGCCTGGTAAATCGCTGAGTTAAAGGCACAACCGACTGTTTCGTCCAAAAGTCACTGTTAATTTTAGCGTGATATAGTTGAATTTTTTTGAACTGAGCCGATCTACTTATCTTCAAAACAATAGCATTCAAGTTAAACAATACGATTGTGTGGTTGGCGTGTGCCAAACTTAGCAAAAAAGAGGTTACCGCCACATAAAATGGTCATTGCATAATGAACTATATCGTCTTATTGAATAGATTCAAAAATGACTAAAAGATTTAAAAAAAAACCCCGCTCACAGCGAGCCAGGTATAGTATAAACAAGAAATTTTCCTTCATTGTTTCTTGGCACGCGTCGACCACACAATCGTATTAACTTGAATGCTATTGTTTTGAAGATAAGTAGATCGGCTCAGTTCAAAAAATTTCAACTATACCTATTTGGTTTTGCCTTTGACCCGGCGAAAATATTAAGAACTCATATTCTATTAGGGCCTAATAGAATATGAGTTGTCAGTATACAAAAACGAATTTATACTTTAATTAGCCTTAAACTTTAATTAGCTTTTAAATCGTCACCAAAGTATTCGTAACGAAAACGTGGAATTGAGGCTTCATAAAAGATAGAACTATAAAAAATTAAAATCCCTTTCCTTACCCTTATATCATTATTAAAAAAAAAAATACGGAATACATTCCGTACATTACGAAATGATGTATGATGATGATCTTATGTACTTTATGTTGTTATTTTATAATAGTTTAGATGCACGATTTTTTCATGGTAAATTATAAATAAGGGTAACGTTTTTTGTCATTCAGCTACGGAACCCCAAAAAGACCTCGCGCAAAGACAGCTGCGTACATAGTTCCATCCTACTCAATTTATAAATATACGAGTGAGATGTGACTATACCCGTCCCGCACTGCCCTGTGGAGGTGCGCTCACTCCCCACCCCGCTCCCGGCTACTGGCGCTTGCGGCGCGGCGGCTGGTGACTCACGTTGCGCGACTTGCAGGTTCATGTTCATTCCGTTCAGCCAGTTCATAATTAGCAGTCGCGTTGTTTTGTTTGCGTATTAATTTAATTTTGTTGTTCCGTCATTTCATTTCGGCTGTTGCGTGGCTAGGTGGATTTAGTGTGTGATGTGAAACTAACTATGGATAGTGATCTCAAAGATGACTTAAGTGTGGGGGTCACCGAATATTTGAAGAAATGGGGATTATCTGAATCTACCATAACAAATTTTGAAGGTAAGCATTTGATCGATATTACATTAGGTACAGTCACCGGCATCAATATTGTAATGGGTTAAAGGCCGCAAAAATATTTAAACGGCTCTAGGAATAGAGTTGTATCAGATATTTTTGCGGCCTTTGTTACATCATTATTGTTAATAATAATAATACTTCAATGATTATAGTTTAATATGAATAGGAGCATATCTCATGCCTAGATATCGACCTAGAAATATTGATTAGGTACCTACCTAATTACGTTGTTCAATTTACAAAACGAATTACAGTAAAATTTACCAGATCGGTTTGGTTGACCTTAAAAATGGACTAATTAATTGAAAAGAAAAACTGAACACTCTCATTTTGATCTTTACGAAAGCCACCTTTTTACGCACCTACTTATTATTAACAAGCCGCGTGCGCGAGCTGGCAAACGTACGAACGAACGCCGTTGTGCGCGACGGCTCAAATACCCAGATAAAAAAGGTCGTTGCGTAATTGTCTTTTGTCTGTATGTAACTAACTGAACCTTAAATAATGAGTCTTGTTTTTTAGAAAATCAGATTTCGTTTAAATTGCTCGACTGCATTCAAGAAACTGAATTGAAGGAGCTGATTCCCAGTTTAAAGGAAAGAATATTATTCAAGCGGGGGTTGAACAAACTCCAAAGCATTATTCATGTAAGTATTCCTGCCTGTTTAACTGTCAGTCTGTCTGTCTGTCGTCTGTCTGTGTGTATGTTTGTTACCTCTTAAATTGCTAAACCGATTAAGATGAAATTTGGTATAGAGATATTTTAAGTCCCAGAGAAGGACATAGGATAGTTTTTTATCGTGGAGGGAGAGAAGCCCTCGCCCGCTGCCTGTGACAAAGCACGGGCGACCTTTCTTTGGCATGCGAAGGTGGGAGGGCTGCTCTTCCCTCAGCGCCGGAGATAAGGCGGAGTCTGCGCCCTCCCAACTTTGCGACCCTTTGAAAGCTCCGTCGGAATGCCTATCAGTCACTGCGTTGTAATCTTCACCTTTCATTGATCATTCCCCCTATATCCAAAACGGATGGTCACAGAGAAAAGTTTTATTGCCATTTTATGCTTATTTTTAACCGACTTCAAAAAAAGGTTTTATTTTTAATGTGTGTTACCTCAGAACTCCGTCATTTATGAATCGATTTGTACAATTATTTTTGTAATTGAAAGTATATGCTTCCAGGTTAGTCCCATTGTCTTCAAAACTCCAGTTGGATGATGAGAACCATGAGGAATTGGGGGAACTAAGTTTTTAGTAACAATAGTGACTCCCCGTAGCTCCAGCGCTGCGGGAATAGCAGCCCTTCCGCCCTTGCGTGACGAAGCACGCAAGCACGGCGGCCGAGGGCTGCAGTTCCACCGCGCCTCCGTTATCTTTTATAAACACTAGGGGTAGGGCAGACAAAACCACGTGGATGGTGGGGTGCTCCGATCTGGTTTTGGGTCATTTTTGAATTCCAAATTCCTACTTTGAGGTCAAATATCTCGGCCATTTTTGATTTTAGAGAAAAGTTTTTCCTACAAAACATGCTTATTTTAGCGTATTCTTCACGATAACATCAAGAATATAGGTGTCATAATAACTTCACTGATGTTTTTTTTTTCTAAGTGTGCACCCCTTTGCTTTAGATCAACCAAGTTATGTACTTACAATAGTTACAATAAATGAGTTCTACGCGGACGAAGTCGCGGGGTGGGCAAAAGCTTGTCCTTTATATAAAATTGATTGTTACAGGCGATAGAATCTGCTGAAACTGTCAGCATTGATAGCGATTTTTCTGCGCCTAGTCCTTCGGCCAGCACAAGCAGTAATGAGTTGCTGACCACGAAAGAGAAATCTCCTGTAAGTTCTTTTACCTTCATTTTATGTCTATTTAAGCTTAGTAGGGTAAATCGCCAGTAACTGGCCACCTCATACTAAAAATTTACTCTATTCAAGTATAATAGAATTCATTTTAGTAGGATTACGTTTTAACTACTGCTACCCTTCAATAACTGGCCACGTTGTACTAAAATTCTATTACTGGTGAATAGAGTTCATTTTTTGTATGAGGTGACCGAGGCAATTAACCATGTACATTTTTGCACTTCTTGATAAGTGCTATCGAATGCAGTACGTGCCTACTTGTTACTCGTTGAGGTTATTTAAATCATGATTTTTTTGCTCACTGTACAAAATGCTCCAGGTTGCGCCCAGACCAGAGCAGCAACATGACTTAAAAAAAAATGCTTTTCGGCCATATGAAAATTCAGGCAAACGATACATTTGGAGAAACAAAATTCAAAGTTGTGATAGCTTCCCATTTAAAATATTGTATAAATAAACATAGTGTTTGATCATTACATCAAACACTTTATAGTGTAATACTTAATTATAAGTCAACGAATATGCATCATAGATAACTAAATCAATTTTTATTTTTCAGATGTAAGAGTCTTCTGTTACTGCGCGGCGGCGTGAGAATACAGTGCAAAGATACAGATGGCAAATAAAAAACGATTAAGCCAAGCATACAGAAATCAATGAATAGTTTCATTCTCCATGCAAAGGTATAATTTAATTTTTAACACTATTGTGAGATGGCGACTTTTCATACAAACGGCCATCCACCCCCCCCCCCCACCCCCTAAACGTCCAATTGCGACCAATGTTTGATATACTGTCAGTCGGACCAAAATATAGGTTTGTACGTTTTGTTTTTTAAATATATATTATAATTATCAATAAACAGATTAGGGCCGAAATTTGTTTTGAATGAAAACACTTTAACGCGAATATATTTAAATTATTGATGATATTGGAAAAAGCGGAACGAACAAACCTAGCTTTCGTGTTCACTGACAATGTGTCAGAAATTGGAGGGTGGAAATCGTTATCGTCGTTGCGTCACGATCCTCATAAATATGAATTCCTTGTATTTAAAGTGGTAGATCAAATTATACTGCGTAATGAATATCCAATTTTATATGTATGTAATCTTTTTTTCGTAGGGTAAGAGAAACAGTGGTCCAATTTCAGGTTCCATTCATATAAGAGGCATCTCTATCGCGCAATTAAATCAAATGCACATGTGCTAATGTGCATGTCTACGACATACCAGTTGAACCCGAAAATCGGCCTCATATATGATGAAATTACTTTCTTTCGTGTTGTGTTCCTCTTACCCCACCTGACCTTACACCTCTTGTTTGAGATCTTAGCACAAACTGATGTTAAGAGTGAATTACGTTCCGAACCCCTTTAAATAAATATAATTACGATAAGGAATTATAAAAAATACGTTTAAAAGTAAGCAATTCATTTTAATTTCCAGAACCAAAGCGAAGTCCTCACCCAGCTGGACTATCGGCTAAAAGCTTAAATGGCTAAGGGTCTACGGTGCCAACCCATCATTATTGCTGTTTGACCGACCATCGATGCCCTAAAGTACTTTTATGTTGCGTATTACGACATCCTTTATAAAATTGACTCGTTCCTGAAAGCGCTGGACGTATGCTTTAAAACTTTTCACTACCTGGATGCAGAATATATATTTCTGCAAAAATATTTTTATAATACTGCCGTGTCAATCCTATCTTATGTATCTTGAGATACATGAGTTACGCGTAACAGGTCTAAATCTGTTTATTTTCCATGCCTTTATCGACCTAAATACTCAGTTTTTTAATTTAACTTACCAATTCCTTATACGAGCCTGTCACGTAACTCATGTAAATCTGTTTTTACAATAGTGAACCATGGCTAAATACTGTACAAAAAAAACTTCAAACGGCGTTTTCTCAAAACTATGCTTTTTGAGATACATGAGATAGGCTTGACACGGCAGAATATTGACACAAAATCAGAAAAAAAGCTTTCGGGAGTCGAATCTTTTATCTCCGACTTGGAATAAGTAATTTGTTGTGTGCTGCTCTGCGGCGGCGCCACCATAATGAAAATCAATTAATTATATGGTGAAATAATGTATGTTGAATGTACACCATGTACGTATGATGTTTATTGCTGTACGTGTACCAGGGAACGAAATAATGGGCATTTATTGTGGCGCCGCTGTGGAGCATACTCTGTAGCGGTGCCACTCAAAACTCATGGATAGAAATGATATTAGTTATTATTTTCTTATGGAAATTGATGTACAAATCCTGTTTATTGTGTACGTATTGAAAATAATCATTATTATTTAGTTAGTTAATATAGGTACTTCAATTATTTCCGAGTTTGCCCTGAACGATAGGAGCTGTTATGTAAGAGTGGCGCGCGGGTGAGCGAGAGGGAGATATAAATCCTTCCTACGCTCCCGCGCACCGCTCCCATTTTCAATAATAATTATGTTTGCGTTTAAAATCAGTAAGTAATAATTAATATTTTCAATACGTACACAATATACAGCATTCGTACATCAATTTCCATAAGAAAATAATAGCTATATCATTTCTATCTGAGTTTTCAGTGGCGCCGCTACAGAGCATGCTCGCGCCACATTTAATGCCCATTATTTCGTTTCCCGGTACACGTACAGCAATAAACATCATACGTACATGGAGTGCGTTCAACGTACATTATTTCACCATATAATTATTTGATTTTAATCATGGTGGCGCCACCGCAGAGCAACACACAATTTGTTTTATAGATTTTATCAAAATGTTTGTTTGTTTCAAATGCCTCGCTTCAGTTGAAGATTACAAAGATTTTTGTGAACATTTAAAAGACCATCATAACTTAAGTTCAAACGCAACATATCGCTGTAAACAATATCAATGTAATCGCGAATATCAAAATGTAAGGTCTTTTAGACGCCACTTAATTTCTCAACATTTGAACACACAAACAATTTTAAATCCAAATCTCCCTATAAATGATTGCGCTTTAAGTGAAAATGTACATGATACGAGTAATTTGTTTAGATCGGCTACGCTAAATTAACATAGGGCGGCCTTTACACCTGTAAGTTACTTACGTAAGTTCAGTACAAATGTTGCTTACAGCGACTTTCGTGAGCAGTAATTGTACTGAACTTACGTAAGAACTTACAAGTGTAAAGGTCGCCTAAAGGTATAAATCAATTTTATATAAAATCTCGGTAGTTTGGTTTTTTCTGTTAAGAGTCCTCGGCAAGCTCGGCCGAATTTCACCTTCTCATACAAACGGAGTTTCGTTCTCATTTTAAAACTACGTGTTGGGTTGTAACGAAACTTTGCATAAACAATGATATGAGATATATGATGAGGTCTATAATGAGTTTATATGGCTCCAGTTTATACAAAAAAAAACGAAATACAGCAATAACAAGTTTTGTATGAAAACTTAAGTTCGCTGTATTGTTTTTACTATGGTATCTGAAGCTACATAAACTAATTACAGACCTGACCCTTACTTAACTTATTCTAAGTACAAAGTTTCAGAACAAACTAGCTAGTTGTTTTAAAATGAGAGCGTAACTACGTCTGTATGGAGAACCAAGCTTGCCGTGGACTCTTAAATAATATTGACGGAGGGATTAACTTTCTTTCGCTTCACTAGTGGGTAGACGGTCAACGTAGCAAAAAGGTCCTGGGATATTTTGAGATGTCACCGTTTAGTATGCGGTAAAGAATTAGGTACAGCATTTATTTAATTTAAGCCTAGTCGGAAAATTTTATCATGACTTGTAACTCAGCCTATAAGAATCATACCTACTACATATACCGTGAACAGGGTATCTATCTCGTAAATTTAAAGTTAATATATGTACCTACACTTACTTAGGTTTAATTATTTCCGAATTTTGATTTTACTTATGTCTAGGCCCTCATCCTACGTCTGTGCCGATCGATGCGATATCACTACCAAATGTCCATTTCAGTTGTCAACGCTAACCAATAGGAAGTGTGCGTTTCTATGCGCTCCCATTAGATGGCGTGGGGTTGACAGATGAAGTGGACTTATGGTGGAGATATCACGGTTATAACGTTTATATGTGAAATGCGGGCCGCAACCTGGCAGCCTTTTAATATAAGAAAGGTTTTGTACCCTACTGAAATAATTTTAAAATAAGTTATTAAAAATAAATTTTATTACATGTACCAAAATTAACTTTATTTTTCTTTAAACCACCATTTTTATAAAGCCCTTATAAGGTTACTGGTAATTTGACGTATTGCTTTTAACAGTGTTATCTTTAAAAAAAAAGACAATTTATAAATATTCACTCGAGAAACTGCTGATTTTCAGATAGCCTGCATGACCTTTTAATTTCAAATGAGCTTTACTACATCTCCCTAAAAGGAATACGTTGGTTACCAATAAGCCTATATATTTTTGAAGTGTTGGTCAAAAGGTCTTAAAACATTTTCTTTTTTCAGATCCTGTAAGCTTTTTTCTTCTACCATATTTTTAGGGTGTGGCTACGAAAAATCTTCAAAATACATACGTAGTTTGAAAATCTAAACTGCAATATGATTTTGCTCTCATACTATGTCAGCAATATTGCAGATTAGCTACCAAGTATCTAATTTTCAACGATACCACACCCTATTAATATTCTGGAAATCAAAAATGTGTTTGGTAGTATATACTTAAAAAGTTGTGTACGTTTTACTAGTGTTAGTTTGATAAATTAATCAAACTAACACCAGTAAACTGTACACTACTTACTTGGTATGTTTTACTAAACTAAGACCGGTACAATTTGCAGAACAAGCACTGATAAAATATTGGTAGGTATTACTAGTAAACGTTTGGTAAAAACTACAGTACAAATCTGTTAGATATTACCAAACTAATTTTAGGAAAAAATACGAAACACATGATAGATAATACTTAATTATATTTGATAAAATCTGCGATCCACTTATGGTAGATAATACAATATTATCTTTGATAAAAATTACGATCCTACGTGATTGATTATACTAGGTTAACTTTGATGAGAACTACGTTACATATCTGGTAGATATATCAAACACCTTTGGTAGTAACTAAAATTAAAATCTGGTAATGATTACCAAACTAAAGCTGACAAAATACACAGGTCGTGATTAGTAAATACTACTTAACTTTGTTTGTTAGAGTTCACCAAATAAATTACATTATAATTACAAGTTTAGTTCAGTTTTTTCTATCAAACTGATTTAATACATTGTACCATATAATAAGTGCTATATCTACCATATTTTTGTTGTAGATTTTACCAAATATCTTTTGCATTTTCTACTGACTTACTTCGGTAATTTGTACCAAAAACAGTAAAAGTAGAACATGCCAAAGGTATTTGGTAAAAAAGACAAGTATGTTTGGTAAAATATAAAATATCTGTTTGGCAGATTACACCAAACTACATTGTAAAAAATTATACTTAACTACTTTGATAAAAAGGTTACTAAAGTACTTTGGTTAATAATTTACAAAAGTTCTTGGTGAGAAACGTTACTAAAGTACTTTGGTAAAAAAAATACTAAAGTACTTTGATGAGAAATTTTACTTAAGTACTTTGGTAAACAATTATACTAAAGTACTTGGGTAAGAAATGTTACTAAAGTACTTTGGTAAAAAAAATACTAAAGTACTTTGATGAGAAATGTTACTTAAGTACTTTGGTAAACAATTATACTAAAGTACTTTGGTAAGAAATGTTACTAAAGTACTTTGATAAAAAATTATACTAAAGTACTTTGGTGAGAAATGTTACTATATTACTTAGGTAAAAAACGATACTATTTACTACAAAAAATAGGTATAATATACCAAATAAATTTGGTACAACACCAACTTATTTCGTTTGGTAAAATCAACCAAAATTCGTGATAGGACCGAAATCAACCGCTAACTTTGGTAACATTTACGCGGAATCTGATAAATCCAACCTAACATTTTTTTCAGTGTAAGAAGAATAGCTTCCCAGTTCAACGTGAGTCCATACTTTGGTCTAACCTTCTAGAATAGTCCGTGAGTTGGTGGAATGTTCTTCGAGTAACATTTCTTTTGGGTCCGTGAGCATTTAGAATCGGACTCGGGTTTTTTGTTTTTCTCTCGCTATGCCAAAATAAACAATTTCACTCGAAGCCAAATACTGTACTAAGAGATCACTGGCTGTATGTTGTACAATGAAACAAAATAACGATTTTTTTTTCCGCAAGATATTTTCAAACTATCGAATTGAGTTTTTTTCGTAAACCTAGGGCACCTATAGAGCACATCTAGTAAACTAGACATCTCATGTTTTCAGGTAAACTTGAGCACAGTAAAAGCAACAGGCCGCAACGGAAGAGTTCTTAAAGAGGATATGTTAACCCACCTGGGCATTAGTGCCGAAAAATCCAATGAGTTGCCAGATGCCACGTACGTGCAAGCTGTACAAATACCGGCACAGGCCGTCGTCAAAACCGAGCCAGTGTTGGAGGACAGAACGGTGCCGATTACCGGCTTTATGAAGGCCATGGTTAAGTCTATGTCGGAATCCATGGTAAGCATTTTATACCTAATTTACAACCTGTAGGTACCTACGGCTAATTATGCATGAATGAATGAAGTTTATTTCAAAGGAATACATCCAAAATACAAAGATCTTACATTAAAATAAATCTTATAAAATATAAACCATTGACCCTTGTGCGTGTGCGCGTGGGTGTGACATATCATGCGATTATTTAAATAGCTCACGAAGACATAAATTGTTATTTGCGGTTTTAGGGGCTTAAAACTCACGCGAATTGTGCCGACAAATGATGATGTACGAAATGAAAAAGGTTGTTGCTATATCTGTAAACTGGTTCTTCTTAAATTTAAGAGTTATCCTCTTGTCGGTGGAGTATTTTCCATTTCTCTCTGTCGCACGCCAGCCCTTTGATTTGCTGATACGACACGACACCAGTTTTCTCCTTTATTTGATCTATATAACTGCGCCGTGGTCTTCCCCTGCCTCTCCTATGAAACTGGTTATGAGTTTAAATTATTCTCTATTTCTATTCTATTACAGAAAATCCCTCATCTAGTACTAAGTGACGAATACGACGTCACAAAGCTATTCGAAGCCCGAAAGACCACTAAACGGACAGCAGAGCAGCAAGGAGTAAAGCTGTCATACATGCCTTTCATTATGAAGGCGGCTTCGTTGAGTTTGACCGAGTACCCCGTGCTGAACAGCAGTCCTGACGGTGCATGCGAGAAGCTCACGTACAAGTCAAGCCACAATATTGGACTGGGAATGGACACGCCTAACGGGCTTGTTGTGCCTGTTATTAAGGTATTATACGATAAAGAATTATATTAATTATGAAGAGGTAAAGTTTGTGAGTCTCTGAATTAATTATCCAATTTTTTTAAACTGACCAGTATATAAAATGGAACTTTGGGTTGGGATAAGCTGTTTTGTTTGCGTTTATTGTATAACACGGCCGAAGCCGCGCAAAAGGCATGAAGTGTAAGGCCATGGTCTCCTATAAATCACGCCGTACGCTGCGTCACAACGCTTACTATGGAGATGTACTGTTGTGGTCGTCGGCCACAACAGTACATCTCGATAGTAAGCGTTGTGACGCAGCGTACGGCGTGATTTATAGGAGACCATGGCCTAATAGGTGATACTTGTGCACACGGGCTACGGAAAGTGGATATAGTCTACAAATTGTTGTTTCGCCACTAACTTACTTCTGGCAACGCGAGTTACCAACTTCACACACCCCCAAATTGATTGTGACAACTGTAATTGCCAAGCGGCTTTGAATTTTTATTTACATACGTCGTTATCGCGGGTACAATTACCAATCATATAAAGAGCAAATAAAACGGATTGTCTATTTGGTAGAATCGGACGTATTCTGCCTACAGCTTCTAAGCATCTAAGAAGCTCTTTACATGTGGAGAGTTTTCTCTAGAAATACAGCTGCATAGGGGTATGGGTTAAACAGTTGTCATCTGTTTAGTTAACAAGTTTATACATAGGAAATAAGTATATTTAATTATCTTTTAACGTTTTTTTTTACAATATTAACAATATATACGTACTTGTGTGAAGATAATTGTTATCGTCTGCTAATTAAACGCTTACCTACTTAGAAGAAAGTCTATTTAAAAAATAAGAAAACAACGTGTGTAATTTTTACTAACGTGTATTTTAGACATATATTATTTGGTTTTCGTAATAGATTACAAAGATTTTTTTCTAAATTTTCTACAGTCAATTTGCGGCGTCTAGCAGTAAATATCCATTTTAATTGACTAAATGATCTTTCAACATCAACTGTTGTTGTAGGTTGGGTATTAGAAATACCTAATGTGTACATTTTAAACTCGTAGGAGTAGGCATATATGTAGATGTTCCTCAAAATGAGTTTCGCGTCTGTTATTGCTTGTTTTTCATAATCTTTCTGTACTGTCAAATCGTTTTTGCACCCGCGATAACGACGTATGTTTATTTACTAGCATATTTACTTTGGCTGCTACTATACTTGCCCTCAAACAAAGTGTCGACTGAGGCCATAAAGAAAGATAATGAAAGACAATGCAAAAGAGATAACGTGAGCCTGTGGTTTTATGGCCTACAATTTTTAAAATCAGAAATCAAATGGGCGCTTCAACAAGTAATTAATAATTAAGGATATTCCGATTATATCACCAAAAAATCCGAATTCACTTCCAACTTTTTGCAAGTATGTTACCACTATTATCTTGAAACAAGATTAAATGGCTAATGATTATATTATTTTACAGAATGTGCAGAATAAAAGTATATTGGAAATAGCTCGCGAGCTGAATGTTCTACAGGAAAAAGGCATGAAAGGTCAACTCGGATTGAACGATCTCAGCGGAGGAACATTCACACTATCAAACGTTGGCGTTGTAAGTTTTTAAAACTTTTTCACATTACGGTACCTACGGAGGCTTTTAACTCAAGGGCTGGCACATACTGTTTTGCTAGCCCTTTTAGGGTGAATATCTACCAGAGATACGCGAAGCTGCGGTATTATACATTTAACACCTGTGAAGCATGCAAGGTGGCAAACATACTGTACATGGGATCTCACTTGTTTTTGTTTGTTAATATGTTAACAATATCTACATAACTACAAATGATTATGTTAGTCTATTGTGAATAAGGGAAGGGATGAGCAAGTCTCAAGTGAATCTCCGAAAATATATTCAATATCCAAGTTTTTTTTTTTCTGTTTCAGGTTGGTGGCACATATGCTAGTCCTATTATATTCTCGCCCCAGGTATCAATAGGCGCGCTTGGAAAAATACAGGTATCTAAGTTAATTCTTTTTTCATCACACTTGCTCGTAAATGGTGTTATTCCATGTCTGTATACAGAAGGACAATTGCCTAAATTGTTCCCGCGGAAGTTGTGGCGAGTTTGTATTCCTTAGGGAGTAATGAGCTTATGTGTGATCTGATTGGCTTATCGATGGCTGTGTGACTCAAACTCGTATATGAAATTTTGCCAAAAATGAGATAATCATACAAAACTATGTAAAATTTTACTATTTACGTTATGGTAAAAGCATACAGAATGAAACACATTTTTTACGAATAAATTTATTCAAAACCCAAACACGTATTTGGTATTGAAATATATGTTTATGACACAACCTCGTAAATAATTATACGCTGTGAATACGCTATTATGTAGTAGAATGGTTTCGGGAAGATATAGAAATAATCAATGGCCAGCCACTTAAGGAATACATTACAACTATTCGTATGACGTAAAATGATGTGTTTAAACACTTTACATATAGTCCTATTTCCCCAATATACCTTTGACGTAGAACCACGAATCTAGCTAAATGTTATAATATGCAGAAGAGAGCGTTTTTCAAAAAAAGTGTACATGAACTTTTTTTTTCAGAATTAAATTTTTTTGGGTTTATCTTACTCATAATCGTCGATACTATCGATCATTAAACAAGAAAAAAATTGTCCCAGATGTTATTATGCAAGTTTTTTCTTCCAGTGCGTCACGACCATATAATACTGCATACAAAAATGTGACGATCTGGAATGGAATATTTTGGACACTTTTTTTCTTGTATGAGGATCGATAATGTCAACGATTCTGAGTAAGAAAAACCCAAAAAAAACCGAATTAAAACAAAGTGCATGTACCTACACTTTTTTTTTTAAACGCTCAATAGCATTTAATTTTTATCACCGCAGTATTAGTTTGAAGAGAAGACCAGTTTTGTTTTGTTCATCATTATCATTATTACATTAGCTATATTAAAAATAAATAAACCTTACAAATTAATGTTTTATTTACCAAACGCTGAAGATGATGGCGAACGATAGGGACGGATGGCGGTTGCTCCACCGGCAAAAGTGAAGCTCTTAAATTAAAAAAAAAGGTATTAAATTTAAGCGGTCAGTAGTTGTTTATTTCAACAAAATAAGTAAATCCACCTCTTGGCAGAAACACGTATAACATCTTATAGTGCCATACCAGTATAACACAAACTCGTATAGACACATTTTCGTCTTACATTAAAATCATATTTATTAATTGACTATTATAGATTTTGATTATTTTACAATGACGAATTAGCTGTCTAAATATCAATAAACATTAAACATGTTCAGTACAATGATCACGAATAAAATCGTTTTTACGTGTTTCCCTAAAGTGGTCATTTCTCATATACGAGTTTGAGTCACACAGCCATCGTTATGCAAATCTAGTTGCTCTGTGATTGGTTGAAAAAAAAAATCTAGTTGGCCAAGCGCCACAAGAATACTGCTCTGTGATTGGTTGAAATATTGAAGCTGCGCGCTCCACTAGCACTGATCTGGAAGTGAAGTTGTCAATTTCGTAAATTGATTGGTGTGGTTGTATGAAACTTAGATTTTTCTGTCTTTTGTAGTTATTTATTTCCTCGCAAATGTGATAAAAACTTACACCCCTAGTTCAACAATATACTATTAATTTCCATACCATCCAATACGATATGAGATTCCTTGACTTGTCAGCGATGGGGGGTGACCTTGTAACTTCCTCTGATGTGTTCTTTACGCAATTTATCGAATCTCGTTACACCGGTCGCCCATCTCAGCATCTTCATCCCATTGACATTAAGTTTTTGTTCATGCGCTTGTTTGATCGCCCAGCATTTGGCACCGTGCACCATAGCAGGTCTCACAGGTGTTTTGTTGACCTTGCCTTTGGTCATTATCGGCATACGGCGGTCGCAGAACACAACCGTGAGCGCCCTCTGAGCGTGAGACCCGTCGCTTATTAATACCATCATAAATTCATATCGCTTGCACGCGCGAGAGCCCAACAAAGCTATACTTTTTAGCCAAGACGTAGAATTTGCAGAGCGAGGCTGGTAGAGTTAAGCTGTGTGGAGTAGGAAGCTTGGCTGCTACTTACGATCTGATATGTTTTTAACGCTGAAAACTACGAGTATATGAGCTAGGGAGTCTTGGTAATCACTTTACATGTAATGTTTTCAGTGGGATAAATATTCCAATATACAATACAATAGATAACGATCAAATTGTGCAGACTCTACAAGTACAATCCCCTGCGTCTTGCGGTATTAATACGTAACAACTTTAACTTAAGGAACAAGGCAAAATGTTCAGTGGAACCAGTATACAGTAAGGGAAATGTATTCACGTACCACCGTAGAACCATGTCGCAATTGACAGGCCGTCGTCACTCAAACTCGAGCGATTTGTTACCTTATTGCGATAGGGTTCTACTGTGGTAAGTGAAACATTTCCCTTACTGTACCTATAATATTATTAACACTTCTATAACTTCTAGGTATTGCCTCGCTTCGACGCGGACGGCAACGTAGTTAAGGCGCACATCCTCACGGTCAGCTGGGCGGCCGACCACCGCGTGGTAGATGGCGCCACTGTAGCAAGATTCTCCAACCGTATGAAGCAGTACCTCGAGAACCCTTATTCGCTCCTCTTAGACTTATAACACTGTAGTATGTGTTTTTTATGAGATCCAGAAGCATTTAATTTAATGTGTTAGCGCAAATAGGACTTTGCTGCTGCTGTGTTTTTATGGTTCCGTAATCAAAATGGCAAAATCCTTATAGTTTCGTCATGTCCGTCTGTCCGTATGTCACGTCACAGGCATTATACTCGAAAACTATAAGGTTATTTTAATAAAATGTTGAGGATGGTGTGTTTTGTTAGCTGCTACATAGTTCTGTAATGAAATGACTAAAAAAATATTTTTTAGGAGTGTAGGCAAGTAAAAAAAAAATACATTTTAGTCCATTTCTG
Organism: Epinotia nisella; assembly: GCA_932294315.1. Taxonomy (NCBI): domain Eukaryota; kingdom Metazoa; phylum Arthropoda; class Insecta; order Lepidoptera; family Tortricidae; genus Epinotia; species Epinotia nisella. Next base: position 18,695,270 of record OW028681.1, read on the forward strand.
GCACATCAATCAATGGGCCTTTCAATATAAATATAAGGTTTCTCAGCATTTTTTTTGATTAAGTGAATAGAGTCGGAGATATTCGCCCCTAAAGTCATAAAATTTGTGTCCCCCCCCTCTAATTTTTGAACAGTGTATTTAAAAAATATGAAAAAAATCATGATATAGGGACATATAGGGCTTATTAAATTATTTCACCGAAAATTATTTTGATCAAGATCGGATCAAAGGTTTTCGAGATATTTCTGAAAAACTACCTTCCCTATAGAAAAAAAAAACCGGCCAAGTGCGTGTCGGACCACGCAAAACGAAGGGTTCCGTGCCTATTAAAAAGGTCGTATCGTCACAGAAATTTTACGGCACTTACGTCCTTTTCTTTGAGGAAGGCAGTTTTTCAGCAATATCTCGAAAACCTCTGAACCGATCTTGTTCAAAACAATTTTCGGTTAATGAAATTAATAAGCCCTATGTCCATGAATTTTTCCATATTTTTAAAATACACCGTTCAAAAATTAGAGGGGGGGGGGACAGAATTTTAGTGACTTTCGGGGCGATTATCTCCGACTCTATTCACTTAATCAAAAAAAATGCTACAAAACCTTGTATTTATTTTGAAAGGCCTATCGATTGATGTGCCACACGGGGGGTCACAATGATTTTTTTTTTGACATTTAGTTTTATGTATGGAGTGCACCCCTAAAATTTTTTTTTTTGTCATTTGAATTACAAAACTATGTAGCGGCTAACAAAATACACCTATCCTCAAAATTTTATTTAAATACACCTTATAGTTTTTAAGTAAAATGCCTGTGACATACGGACAGACGGACAGACGGACATGACGAAACTATAAGGGCTCCGTTTTTGCCATTTTGGCTACGGAACCCTAAAAAGACGTCATTAAGTGCCGTAAGATTTCTGTGACGATACGACCTTTTTAATAGGCACGGAAACCTTCATTGTGAGTGCTTCACGCACTTGGCCGGTTTTTATTCTCTACTAAGGACTACAACCAAATACATTCAAATGACTTACCCTAGTTTTACCTACTGTCTTGTTTTTACGTAACAGAAATAAGGACTTCTTCTAAGTTGAAATGTCAATCAGTAATAGTAGAATTGACAGGTAAGTGTTTAAAAAAATCTTACATTTTAAACCTTCTATCATATTTATCCACTGTTTACCTACCACCGATTTCGACTAAAAGTCGTGTTGGGCCTTGAGCGGTTTTTCATAATTTTGAGTAATTACTTTTAATATGTTGACGATAATGTCTGAAGAAATGATTGTAAATTATTATATTTATATTTTTTATTTCAATACCACTGCCGGAGAGACATAGGAAACAAGTTTTGTACGTTGTTTGGTTTTATTAAAAAGTTGTTATTGTAAAATTTTATTTAACATATCAATACCATCCTCCTCCCCATGTACATCCGCCATCAGATATATTGGAGCGGCCAAAGCGCTCACAAATATCTGAACACGTCTCTAATGCCTCGACAATAGACACTTGTTCAGATATTTGTGAGCACTTTGGCCGCTCCGATATATCTGATATCTGCGACTGTACATAATGAAATACATATTTAAAATTACTTACAACGTGTAAGTAATTAGAATGACCACAAGCGCTCACTGAGGGCTTCGGAGAGGACTTAAGTGACATACTCGTACTTGTATATTAACCAGTTATCCATCATACAGTCTTGGAGATACACATTTTAAGTGTCAAAACGACAATATTTAGTCGAGAAATATACCTATACAAGGTAAAATATTTTTTCTCTAGTTTTAAGCAAGTTGTAATGTTGTTGTGCTGTATGTTTCAAATAAATTCATTCATTCATTCAAAGTCGGGAGGAATCCTAATAATTTTACAATCGTATTCACGAGGCCATATATAAGGAGTATATTTATTAGAAGAGGCAAGATAACAATTTACTTAAAAAAAAAGCGTGTTAACAAAGTTTTAACCGACTTCAATTCAGTATTCCACCAAGCCACATACATGACCATTTCCACATTTCCTTTCCATTTTACTAAATGAACTGATTTCTGAGATCAAATGCGTGGATTATTAGAGAAAAACTCCAAGTCGCTATGTGGCCGATTGTATTTGAGTTTCGTAGGGGCAGCCTGACAGCGGGCCAGTTTTCGAAAATATGAAAACTATGCGCACAGTATTTAAATCTAAGTTTAAATAGTGTTAAAATTGATAAAACTTGCCAAGTCCCAGAATATTATGTAGCGAGCAAATAAAAATTAATAAGAATGCCTGACTTCCTACGAAATAACTCACAACTTTTTACGGTGAAAGTGTTTCGAGAATTGTCCTATTTTTACATGTTTTTTTTTTAAATGGGATCTCACTTATTATATTATACGTTATTGTGTTATCAATACATCCTAATTTATGAATTCAGCTGGAAAAAGTATTTTCGTTTAGACTTTGTAAGGAAATTTTATTTTACCAACCGCAAATAATGATTGTATAGTTTTCTAGTGCATTGTAAACCTAACACTAACCGCATGCAATTACATAGTATAGTGCACTGTACCAACCTTGCTAATACTATTTGCAGGGACTACGAAAGTAACTTTGTAATCGCATGTCAAACGCAAAATCACACGTCATCAAAAGTCTCCCGAATTCAAAAATACTTAAGATCAGTGTTCTTCTTGTTACACAGAAACGGATATTTGAAACGAGAAGAGCATTTTATAAGGTCTGCCTGTAAGTGACTTACCAATACTATAACAAAACACAGATAATTCGAAAAAAAAAGATATTATTTAGACACAACTGGCCTACCTTTCAGGAACGGACGAGTCAATCTCCCATTTTAAGTCCATTGCTTCTATTGCCGACGCAAGACCTGGAATCTTGTGACCTTGAAATATGCGATGGTCCACTCTGGGATGCAGTGAGGAGTGTACTCTCGATGAAACCTAGCGAACACCTCCGTGAAGATGAGAGCATCGGCGCTGTTGATCGGAGCCCATTTCAGCGCAAGGAAAGCCATATCCACGTCACAGTATTTTTTATCTGTAAACAACAATAATACTTATATGTATAATAGGAAATTTAATGTATTATCATAGTGTTGCATCTAGCTGTAAAAACAAAGATAAGTGGGTTAACAACTTGATAAGATTATATTTTCGCTTGCGTGGTTGCTGGGGCCGAACCACTGGGTTCCAACGAGACGAACAACAGATTTTTCTTAGGGATCGTCCTAATACAACGCGACTACGCGATTATCGCAAATTCGCGCGAATTCAACTCGCACCGTACTCAGAATCCAACTCGCAACTTCGCACTCGCACGTGTCCTAATTGTTCGTGCGATTGTCAATTCTAGGACACCTATTCGAGTCCAATATGTTTGATCGCGCGTTCGCGCCAGTAAAATTCACGCGAACTTGCGATAATCGCGTAGGTTCGTTGTATTAGGACGATCCCTAAGAAAAGGTAATTTGTTCATTAAAGTATCTACTTTTACATTGGTTAACTGATGTACTAAAATCGTCTTGTGAATTCCTAGGAGAACTTACAGGAGTGGATCCAGAAGGAGCCTAAGGGGTCTCAACCCGTATTGTTTAATGTGAATCAGGGATGATACCTGCTATCCTGATGAAGTAGACTTTCCTTGGCGAGCTGATCTGTATGTCCTCAGGCTTGAGCGCCAACAGCGAGCGCTGGCGGTCGTTCCAGTTGCGTTCCAACTCCCGCATCAAGCTGGAGCGCGCGGGCTTTGTCAGCAGCCCGTTGAGCTCCGAGTATTGGCCTTCGCTGATCACATTCGTTACGCGGGATATAGCCTGAAATAAACTGTCAGTCAAACAGGCTCTTGTCATTTGTAGTGCAGTCTGCCGCAGTAGTAAAAGTAGCTCTCAAAAATCTACACACGGACTCTAAAGGGAATAAGAACGTGTGTAGATCATTTTGAGTATGATGTTCTACTTAGCTTCTTCTGCTGCTGACTGTATACATAGGTACAGTAAAGGAAATGTATTCACGTATTACCACCGTAGAATCCTGTCGCAATTGACAGGCCGCCGTCACTCAAACTTGAGTGATATATCACCATATTGCGATAAGGTTCTACGGTGATACGTGAATACATTTCCCTTACTACACATCATTATCTATGCGGGATTCATTATCTTCAGCCTTAGCCACTCTACTATCATCCACTGTTGTGTGAAAGGACTTTTTTAAATTAAAGCAGGGAATGTGAAAAACAGGGAGTTCGTGACGTTAAGCATTAAACTACATTGTGCAATCGACTTCAAGGAAATTTTTGCACTATTTGTAACCTAAAATAATATACCTCATTATTCATTTAGATAATTTTATAAAATGTTTTGAGAATTAGAAATTGTTGAAACTGAACTCGAATTTAATAACATTTCACTATTCTATTGATTTGAATATTATGTGAAAATAATTCTTTGTTTGCTTGTAGACTTTTAGTCGGTATACTTTTTTTATTTTATAACATGCATTTTTTTCTTATTCACGTTTTTTATTGAGAATATTTACCAGTATGATCTAAGCTTTATGACAAATTATGTTACGTTTTATGGTAACGTCACGTATATTTTTTATGGTTGTTCTATGTCACATTGGTCAAAATTCGCGACCTTACCCAATAAGTATTTATATAAACTACCGTAAAATGGGGCTAATTAAGATCTGCGAGGCTATTTGGAAAAAAAAAATTATAAGTTTTGAGTCCATATATTTATTGTCATGGCAATGGTAGAAACGTAGATCTTCGTCTGGAAACCGTAAGTCTAAAGAGAAGTTGGTTAGTGGTCGCAGTGTCGCCGAGGACTTAGCACGAGTGCTTAAAAAAATCTTGATTGTGTCGCTGGAAAATCAGTGCAATTAAACACCGTCCTACTTCTATTCAAATGTTGGCTGGCTGTGGGGTAAGCTTTTTTTTAGTATACATACCTAAAAGTACATATTCTCGGGAGTTTTTTAAGCTATATCACATAATTTTAGCCGTTTATTTTGAATTAGATTTTAACGGTTTTTTTAAATGAGGCTATTTGAGACGGCTTTTGGGGTTATTTGGTTACTAGTACCAAATATCCCCCTTACTGTAAAGGTAGGTTGACCATCTTTTTTTTCAACAGGATAATGGTGCGAATTTTAACCCTACACTACACGTCATATACTCAAGAAGCATTGGCTAATGCTATGGCTGACGTGGCAGCTGGCCATGTCTTTGGCAGAAGCTGGCGAGAAACATAATTTACCCAAGAGTCGCTATCGCGGAAATGTAGGGGGTTTAATAATGCACAAGATAAAGCAGGAGACCCAACTCTATTCACGCCTGCTGAGGAGAAAGCCTTCATTCAGTACGTGAAGGTAGTTACTAGGTGATTGGGGCTTTCCGTTTGATACTTTGGACTTAAGAATTTTTGCCTTAGAAGTTGACTTAGAAGTTATAATTTTTTAAATATATAATATGTAGTTGATTTACTGTTGTCATGGACGTTTATTTTATGTTTATATTAAAGACCACATTTTGGGTTAATATAAATGTAACTACGCTTCATTAAATGTGTGTTACAGGTAAAAAAAGATTTTAATAAAACTTGACTTTGTTAGTACAACTTTGTGATTTTTTTTGTCCCGATTTTTTTGTTGAAAATATGGTTACACCGCTTTTAATACCTTCGGCGGTCGTTCCTAAAGCGTCCCAAATAGCACTTGTTATGTTTTAAATAACACAAGCTTCAAAATTCAACCAAAACCAGTTCGAAACCCGTCGATTCCCAAAAAGCCACAAACACGAGGTTATTTGGAACACCTCTTTAAAAAAATAATACTCATCCTGTGTTAACAATTAAGACACGTGCAGTGCATAGAATGATGGAGCATTATGCGTTTTATATATTAAAAATATTATACGTTTGATAAACACATAAAACATGGATTTATTGATGTTTTAGTCAAAAAATTGTGCCAAATAGCTCCATTTTACGGTAATGTAATCGTTAAAATCAGAATGTATGGAAAGTTTGACAAGGTTCTATGGAATGACAGCTGCCGGCGCCATATTTAACGTTGATCGGTCTGTAATCGTAAATTGGTGCAACACGCCCTAATAACTAATAAATATCAACCAAATAAAATAATTGTAATAAACACATCAACATCATGCTTAACACTTGTACGCGCGATGATACCACCTGGAGCCGTAGCATGGTTGGCCTTGTCACGCGATAAGTGATAGGATAGAGCGTGCGTCACTGGCTGGCACCGTTCGATAGAACGAGACGAGGCTCTTATCTTGTCACTTGTCGCGTGATAAGGCCAACCATGCTACGGCTCCTGATTGGTTCGCGCGGCGATAAGTAACGCTCTAGACGCGCCCGCGCAGCTGCATACCTAGTAAGTCCTTCCGACTTAATTGGAAGCCAGTTTATTAAATCAATGAGGTAATACAAAAAAGAGTTAGATTTATAAGCGCTCCAAAAGTGGCACACAAAAACGCGCGTCGTCAATGGAAACGTGTAGATAAACGTGTCTCAGCTGTCAGATTTGGTGCGCGAAACTAAAACCATAACGTCTTGTGTGATGCGATTGTGCACTAATTATAGCAAAAAAGCCAATAAAAGCCAAGGGATAACGTATCATTCGTAAGTAATCTACTTTTATATATAATATTATTCAATAATTACGTGCATAAAAGATGTTACCAGATTATGTTGTGATTATGTGTGAGTGCGATAGAGAAACAATATCTTTGCCGATCAAAGAATATTATAAACAGAGGGGTCTTGACAGCGGGTTTGGACAGCAGCCCGTGAAATAGAGTTGTCCACATACATGTACATGCGTAAATACATACATACACTCGAAAAACATAACCTTCCATCTGGGTAAAAAACGTCATCAGACAAATTAAACTTTGGCAAATGACTCATTCGGAGGAACAGGTTGTGATGGATTCCCATTTCCCACGGTTGTGATAACTTAGGTAGCTACCTACTTATATATAGACCAGCGCTGGCTGTCAAGCTAGTAACTTGCTGGGCTGGGTCCATTTCGTGACATAACCTGTGTTTTTAGGGTTCCTTAGCCAAAATGGCAAAAACGGAACCCTTATAGTTTCGTCATGTCCGTCTGTCCGTCTGTCCGTATATCCGTCTGTCCGTATGTCACAGGCATTTTACTCGAAAACTATAAGGTGTATTTGAATAAAATTTTGAGGATAGCTGTATTTTGTTAGCCGCTACATAGTTTTGTAATTAAAATGACAAAAAAAAAATTTTTAGGGGTGCACTCCATACATAAAACTAAAAGTCAAAAAAAAATCATTGTGACCCCCCGTGTGGCACATCAATCGATAGGCCTTTCAAAATAAATATAAGGTTTCTTAGCATTTTTTTTGATTAAGTGAATAGAGTCGGAGATAATCGCCCCGAAAGTCACTAAAATTCTGTCCCCCCCATCTAATTTTTGAACGGTGTATTTTAAAAATATGGAAAAATGAATGGACATGGCTTATTAATTTCTCATAATTTCATTCACCGAAAATTGTTTTGAACAAGATCGGTTCAGAGGTTTTCGAGATATTGCTGAAAAACTGCCTTCCTCAAAGAAAAGGACGTAAGTGCCGTAAAATTTCTGTGACGATACGACCTTTTTAATAGATACGGAACCCTTCGTTTTGCGTGGTCCGACACGCACTTGGCCGGTTTTTATTTATTTATTTCTTCTTTTATTTTCTGTATTGTCACGAATAAATCTTTGAATTTGAATTTTGAATTTAAATATTTCACATTTAATATGTACATCCTGTATTTATTAAGAACCTTATTACAATGCACATAAAGTGCACGGATGGGCAGTTAACTGTGTTGTCGATAGTACTACCTACTATTGCACATTTATAGTGTAAACATATATTCCTGATTAGATGCATATATTTTAAGTAAGTCCCAAAACTAGTATATTCAAATATATTTTCATTATAAAAATACTGATCTGATAACATTTTTGCTTGTGGGTTAATATTTTCCTAACTTTCCGGCAGTATACATATTTAGTCATTTCAATAATATAAGCTTTTAAAATAACATATTTATAAGCTTCTAAAATGACATATAAGAGCCGTGTACAAAAAACTAGCCTGATATTTATTTACCTATTTCCAAATACTCTTTGTCCATCCTCAGCCATGGCCAACTAGATGTCAAGTGAGAGCAAGACGGTATGCTAATTTCTGGGAGCGAAACAGAGACAAGTATAATATTTTTCTGCATCGTCGTACGTTATGACTACGACACATTTACTTGTCTCTATGTATGCGTAAGCTTGACTATTTTTAAACACGTAATTTCGTATAGACAACATTAATAGTCTACCTCTTTTTAGGGTTCCGTACTTCAAAAGGAAACAAAAAACGGAACCCTTATAGGATCACTCGTGCGTCTGTCTGTCCGTCTGTCACAGCCGATTTGCTCCGAAACTACTGGACCGATTGAGTTGAAATTTGGTAAACATATGTAAATTGGTGACCCAAAGATGGACGTGTAAAGTAAATTAATGAATTCTGAACAAGGGCGCCACTTTTCGCGGGTAAACTGGAAAATTAAAAAAAAAAGTTTCGCAAACTGTATTGTGTGACATATCAAATGAAAGGGGTTGTTGTATTATAAGCATCTCAGTTTTTTTTTATAATATTAGCAAAAACAGATTTGAAGTAATTTAGGAAAAAAGACGAAAATTGACCATTCCCCCTTATCTCCAAAACTACTAGGCTTAAAATTCTGAAAAAAATATGGAAAATAGTTCCTTGTCTAAAGATAAACAAACGGTACGTTCAAAGTAACGGGACAATTCTCAAATTTGGGTCCGATTAAAAAAAATACTTATGAAATTTAGATTATATACGGAACCCTACGCGAGTTGAACTCGCACTTGTCCGGTTTTTTATTCTTGTTATGCTGACGTTCAGAGTTTCTTTTACACCAATCGCCACATCCTCGCTACAATACATATTTTTGATTTCGTCTGAACACTCGGCTGTAGGTAAACTTTACATCTCTTAAACAGAGCCTTGGTCGAACACGAGTTCCATTGTAATTAAAATTACGGTATGTATAACAAATAAACAACGTACATTATCAGAATATATAGTGATATCACGTACGTCAATAGCGAGCTACAATACCATCGGCAACAGTTAACTGACCATTTATGAACCTTAATGCAACGACATACGGTCTAGGTGGTCAAGACAGAGTGTCGCTGTTTGTACATTTACAATCGTGCAAACTATTTTTAAACAGAGAGATCTGCATCAGCGGTTGTATTCATTAATTATGTTACAAATATTGTGTTAGAAAAATTACCTTTAGACGGGTACGTATTTGAAGATCGAAAATGTATATATCGTCGTTAAATAAAAACGAACTTACGAGTACAAAAACATGTCTATACCTATCATCTCCGCGCGGTCGCGCGGATTCGTGAGTCCGGTCTAGGCGGATTACCTACATCGTGATATTCGTGATACAAAATTTCAATCCGCTCGAACGGGTGACCGCGCGGAGCCACGGGGCCGCTCCGCTCCGTGTGTTCCTCGCCTAATAGAACAGAAAGTTACCGTTACCTGTTTTGTGCCAAATTTGAAATCATTCTCTTTAAACGACGGATCCCAGATAGTCCGGAGCACCCGAAAGTATATTTTCGTCATCAACCACGTGAACGGGTTCTGTAGCAATATTAGTTTAGGCACTCTTTTCTTCTTGGGATTTTTATCTGGTTTCCTCTTGAAAAATAATGTTTTTGGGAAGCCGTTGACCAAGTCAAATTTTGCAAGTTTTGATAAATGTGGTAGTTTTGAGTCAACATTTCGGGATTTAATGGGTTCAAGGGAATGAAATTGTATTAGGTCTTCATTGTAGTTTGAAGGAAAGTAATTCTTCTGCGGTAAGCTGAAGGGGACTCGCCACGCGGAGGAGTGGCGGGGGAAGGGGCTGCGACGGTGCACAGCGGTTGGCAATTTCAATGTATTAAGTACAATACATTTTCCTAGTTTTAGTCCCCGGTCCATCTGAAAATAACAATGCTTGTATACTTTGTGTGTTTGTATTAATGGACTGGCGTGGGGTGATAGCAAAGAGCGCCAGGATTTATTAAGAATAGGTACCCTGTATTAATAAGTATAAATAATTTCCGTTCGGGTTTAATCCCAAGGAATCCCAACAACGCTTCCGGTCTGCGCCCCCGTGCCAGCTTCGATTTACTCGCGACGTCATTAGAATAGTTATTTACGATACAAGTGCAGAAAATAGGAAATTCCCAACGAGTGGCGATAAATTAAAACACGACCGAAGGGAGTTCGCACGTGTATCGTACAACGTTTTACAGTACGTAGGTACATATGGCTCTTTAAAGTTTCAACATATGCACGGAAAGTGCTCATTTCCGCACTCGTGCGGCAAAGTAACACCATGCGTACTGTAATAGTTATTTACGATACAAGTGCAGAAAATAGGAAATTCCCAACGAGTGGCGATAAATTAAAACACGAAAGAAGCGAGTGTTTTAAATCGACACGAGTTGCGAATTACCTATTCGCACGTGTATCGTACGTTTTACAGTACATATGGCTCTTTAAAGTTTCAACATATGCACGGAAAGTGCTCATTTCCGCACTAGTGCGGAAAAGTAACACCATGTGTACTGTAAATAACATTGCGTCTGCGCTCCGTTGCCGCGTAAAATGACGTACCTACTCGTATAACCAAAAGTCTAAAACTACGCCATCTCGTATGCGTGATGCTTTGTCCACAATGTAGCTATGAGTACCATGCACAATGTAGCCATGTGGGTATGTGTACCTTCGTAGTTTTAATGATCTTTATACTAGCTTTTGCCAGTGACTTCGCGTGAAACTACTTCTACTATCTCCAGACCAAATTTCAGCTTAATTGTTTAAGTGGTGTAAGTATGAGAAGGTAATAGACAGCAGTGGCGGCGCGTGAAAATTTTGGATGGGTAACCCGGAACAATAAAAGTTATGAAAGAGTTTAGAGCAGGTATATAATTTAGGATAACCGGCGGGAATTGGCTTGTATGTGCGCTTCACCACTGATAGACAAACAGACAGTTACTTTTGTACGGATTGTGTGTTCCTTGGGCAAAAGGACATCTGCATTTGGCACTCATGCCGTTATAATAAAATAAATAAATAAATTGATTTTTATTTCAAGCGACTATGACTCATACATTAAACACTATATAATTAATTAATACATTGGTTATCATGTTCTAGTACAAATGCGATTATTCTCTGCGAGAGACGTACCTATCATCTATTGATATACGTATCTATACTGTCTATACTACATATAACTGTGTAATCTCCGGAACTACTCAAACGATTTCAAATATTCCTTCACCAGTATAAAGTGAATTATTCTTCAATTTAGGCATATTACATGCACCTATGAATGTCGATAAACTACCACCGGTTCGGAAAGTAAACCTCTGCCTCGAGAAGAACCGGCGTAAAAAACTCGGCGAGGTGTCATTTTTTCAAAACAGTATACAATATATCATATCAGTATCAGAGTATTATAAAATTTTAAAATTACATTGCTACAGTAGAAAGCCTATTTATTTTACGACAGAAAGAATGGACATAGGCTATATTTTAATTCCGCGGCTTCGCTTGAGATCTGCACGGCTATCACAAGACGGCGCGCGAGCTCTCTCGATTTTTCTCGCACTATACCTCTCTTTCTAGGTTTTCTAATAAGAGAGAGACAGATAGTGCGAGAAAAATCGAGAGAGCTCGCGCGACGTCTTGTGATAGCCGTGCTGTGGTAATACGCGAGTGGAGCCTCGCGGGTATCTACCTAGTCGTTTTAAAATTAAACGTTACATAAAAACAAATAAATACAAACCACACAACATTTCCCCTGAACCGTGTTGGATTTAGTAGATTTTTAACATTTTTGTTTAGAAATAATTACAAATAATTTAGTGTGCCCTTAAAATAATAGTTATTCACTTATCTCCATTTCCAAAATGTCATTTTCTGTCACCGCACGACACGATGTATGTCAATAATATTTTGATTTAAAAATGTTGTCATCGAATAGTTTGTGTTAGGGATGTTGACTTATAGTCAAACCAGAAACTTTTTATGATTCACATTACATGGACTTATTATTACTAACAGTTAGTAATAATAAGTCCATGCATTATTATGAAACGTCAATTGAAAATGTAAAGGTGCTGAACATTATCTTGTAATAAGCATATTAGCGAAAGTTACATTGCAGCTTTTGTGCATTTGCCCTTGCCAGACAAAGAATGAATCTCTTTGGTAACGGCTACCCGCAACCAAAGGAATTCAGGGTGCTCCCACTGAGCTGCATCATCCGCTTTGTGGAAATGATGGAGCGAGCTTGGGAGTAGCTATAAAGGGGAGGGCAAATGCACAAAAGATCCCACTGGGTCGAAGTGTATCCGAAAGGGCCCTCAACTAGATAAGATAAGATAAGATACATTACAGCTAAAAAGCTCACAAAATAAACAGGAGCGTTTTAGCTAGCATTCTGACGCATGCAAACGCATCCCTAAATTAAATACATAATCTGTGAAAATTTCAACTCTCTAGCTATCACGGTTCTTGAGATACAGCCTGGTGACAGACAGACGGACAGACGGACGGACAGCGAAGTCTTAGTAATAGGGTCCCGTTTTTACCCGTTGGGTACGGAACCCTAAAAATGGCTTCGTTTAACCCACATTATTTTTGAACAGGGCATTCAACGATACCCATGGGTGTGCCCATAGGTTTACCGAGAAAAAAAAACCTACTATATGTGTAGGGGAGACACAACAAAAATAGTAGATTGTATGAAAAGGGACTAAAATAAGCCATATTACCACGAGATGGCTATTTTCCCGAGCGAAGTGGGGGAAAATGGTTCGAGGGGTAATATGGCTGTTAGGTTAGACCAGATTTATACACTCTACTTTTCACTTCGACTGCGAGAAAATGTTATTCTACCGTTTTGTTGGCGTGATTGATTAATATACCCATGCGGCCCATGCCGAATTACAGAGGTAGAGGTTCTAGAGGTAGTAAGAGAGAGGTCACTGAGCTAGGCCGCAGACGGAAATGGCGAAACGATAAGGGTTCCTTGGTGACTACAGAACCCCAAAAAGGGAAAACTTTGTGTGTATGTAGCGTCGTAACTATGTATGTAGTAAGTAAGGAGACTGATTTATTTTTTCACTGGTATAGAATGGACTTTTGATATGGGCTATGTTTAAACCGCGGCTCCACCTGCGTAATTCATGAAACACGCGGGTAGCTAATAAGTCATTAAACGTACCCACTTTGCTTACACATTTAATAACAAACACACAGCCATTTGTATACACGTTGAAGGAAAATCATGGGTTAAACTAATAATAGCAAGGAAACAATACCCTGACTCACATAGCGTGCGTTTGAACCAGTATAACATTAACAACAGTTCCGCATCAGATCACTAACTAAAGCACGCAGGAACTGTGAAGTACGTTTTAAAAAGTGTTGTTATTGTCTAAATATTGATATTTGTATAGTGTAAGTATATAACTATACTTCATTCAATGTTATCTACATTAGAATTTTAAGAGGGCGTTACATTGCACACTAGCGCCACTGGTAAATTATTGTGATTATTTAAATTTAACGATAGATATTTAAAAAAGGAGGCCACTACACCCTGTATTTTGTACTTAAGTATCTTGTGAATACTTCAAACTAGTTTTTATGTTGCTGGATTTTTGCAACTTAGGGCCAGAGCCCTAAGTTGGTGACTATTAGAAAATGCCTCGAGACATTAAGTAAGCCCGTCTTTTGTACTCAATTGGTTAGTGAACTAATGTTTAAATAAATAAAAAGAATAAAAAACCGGACCAGCGCGAGTCGGACTCGCCCACCGAGAATCCCGTACAAAATGACAAATGTACAGTTTTATGATTTTTCCCTATACTTGTAGTATAAGACGATATTACTTGCCAGACTTCATAGTTCTATGTCAACAGAAAGTATAGGTACCCTATAAATTTTTATTCCCTTTGACAGTGTCGAAATATACGTTTTTTGCGGCATAAACGGCCGTAGATATGAACCAAGCAAACTAACAACCTTCAAACTTCCAAATTAACGTAAACAAAACTTTTTTTTTACGTTAACTTGGAAGTTAAATTTTTCACAGCTTCAAGGGACTATAGATTTGAGTATATGGTTTTAATTTCTCTCCGCGTTCCCGATAAAGGGTCTTGACATACAGACAGACAGACAGGCAGACAAACGGACAACAATGTGATCATATAAGGGTTCCGTTTTTCCTTTTGAGGTATACGGAACCCTAAAAACGCCTACACCACACCTACTCGAACTAATTGAAAGTGTATAGACTCGAAACCAATTAAGCATATTAATGCCTGCTTTTGAAATTATCATATATTGGTTGCATAAAAAATACTATTCATTAAACGCAAGTAGGTAAATAATTATTTCCTTATCATTGATAATCACGGATACGCTTAAGAATCGTATTTTTTACTAGTCAGATTATGATCAAGTAATCACGCTCGAGGGGTATCATATCATATCTTCAAGTTGGTATAAAATAAAAATCATATCAGGAAGATTGCCAGTTGTGCAGAAGTTTGATTTGATAAAACTGGTAAGTTCTTTCTGCATTAACTTTTTAAGTTACTAAATGGAAACTATCATTATTTATCCGAAAAGGTCCAGAATTTTTCAACTGTCAACTTTTCAACTACTTTCTGCAACATTAGCATGTGTACTACTGGTGCAATTTCAGGCAACTATGGGAACACCATAGTCGCCTCTAGGTGCCCTGAAAACAAGCATTATAATTTTCATGACATTATGCTGATTACTGTGATTAGCATCCAATTGGGTGATATTAAAACACAGTGAATAAATATTGCATGTAAATATTTGTCGCTGGCATATATATAGCAGTGTTGGGCGTAATTAATTACTTTTTGTAATTTAATTACAAATTACACAATTATTAATTCAATTACGTTAATTAAATTGAATGTAATTAAAATTTCATGTAATTGAAATTACTTTGTAATTTGTAATTGTAATTACATTAATTTGTAAATTAAATTACTAAATTACTTTAAGTCAACTTTTTTTATAAACAATGAGAAGCATGCGTGTTTACTTGGTCTGATTGCAATGATGTAATAATCAAAACAATAAATGTGTGTACCTATATTTATATTTATTTGAATTGACTGAAATTTGGCACGCAGATAGTATATTTCCAGAATATAAAGTACAAAAATATTCTATAAAACAAAAGTAATTTGTAACTTAATAAGTAATTAATTGCAAAATGTAATTAATAATTCAATTAATAATTACATTTTGTAATTTTAATTGAAACTTATAATTACAATTTCATTTTCCCTGTAATTATAATTTGTAATTGCAATTACTTTTTATAATTGTAATTATTAATTAGTAATTCAATTAAGTTTTGCCCAACACTGATATGTAGTATGTATCGGCCGTTTTACATTACAACTAGCTGTAACAAAACAGCGCTATTTTGTAATACGGCGATGATGATCAGGCGGATTTAATATCGCTGAATGAAAATCCGCTGGATTGTCAAAGGAAATTAGGTACGATGACAAGCAAAACAAGAAGGAGTGTTAAGCAGAACTGCGACCCTACAGCGCGCGAGCCGATCGAGCGAAGCTAGAGTGCAGTGGTAGCAGCCGGCGAAGCGCCAGAACCGAACATGTTTTAGGGTCGCATTTCTGCCTAACACTCCTCCTCGCTTCCCTCGTTGTCATGCCTGACGGAGCCCTTAGACAATCCCGCTAATCGTCGACCCGCCGCAATACAAAACGGCCCTGTTTTGTAAAACAGTTTCCTGTAATGCAATATACGGCGGATTGCCGCTAAATTGAAGAACAGGTAGCTGTTATGTAATACGGCGAATTGCCGCTATATTGTAGAACGTATCGTAATAACAATTATTGTCAACCCACCGTATTACAAAACAGCGCTGTTTTTTTTAAACAGCTAGCTTTATTGTAATTTACGAAACAGCGCTGTTTTGTAAAACTGCTAGCTGCTACGTAAAACGGCGGATTATAATTTTCCACTGCGGCATATAAACAAACAAACGTTTCTCTTTCTTAAGGTGTTACCAAACTTGTCGTCAGTACATAATCAAAGCCTCAATAAAGTAACTCTCTCTCATTTCTCTTGGCAGCACCATGTGGGCGCTATTGTTCGGCATAGCTGCGCTTGCGTCGCTCGGCGCAGCATGCAGCCCCAGCGTCACAACTGTCAGCGGAAAGTTTGCGCCAGCTACCGTCTGCTCCGGCCAGCTGATCTTCTCGGATGACTTCGAAGAGTTTGATCTGGAGAAGTGGCAGCATGAGAACACGCTCTCTGGTGGTGGTGTAAGTACTTTTGCTTGTATTTATAGAAGTATTTGATGAAAACAATCTTCCTCAAAGAGGAAGTTCTTAGGTAGTTAACACACGATATCGAGCAGTAGAAATTGCACGACATAACGGCATTGTGTCTCATAATTCGGCCACGTCTCCAGGAGTATCTCCTGCTAACTAGCTACTAATCCTACTAATATTATAAATGCGAAATTTTGGATGTTTAGATATTTGGATGGTTAGATGTTTGTTACTCAATCACGCTTAAACGGTTAAACCGATTTGGATGAAATTTTGCACGAAGATAATTTATAACTAGTAGTGTTTATTTTATTTTATAAAGGATACTTTTCATCCCGGGTCCACGCAGACGAAGTCACCGGCGGAAGCTAGTACAATATATAGAAAACTCGT
Source organism: Epinotia nisella (assembly GCA_932294315.1). Classification (NCBI taxonomy): domain Eukaryota; kingdom Metazoa; phylum Arthropoda; class Insecta; order Lepidoptera; family Tortricidae; genus Epinotia; species Epinotia nisella. The sequence continues at coordinate 18,712,181 of OW028681.1, forward strand.
GATTTATTTTATTTTAGAGTAGTATAGTCAGTAGTTCTACTTCTACATTCTGATCACAGACCTCCTCTTATGAACTAAAAGCCTTTAGTAGTACAGTTCAGCTAGTATAGTCTATCCACAAATATTTTGGATTGAATTTACTTGTTGTTTATTCCAGAACTGGGAATTCCAGTACTACAGCAACAACCGCACAAACTCATTCGCGCACAGTGGCCGCCTGTTCCTCAGGCCTTCACTAACGGCCGACCAGTTTGGCCAGGCTTTTCTGACCAGCGCCACGTTGAACGTTGAAGGTGGCGCCCCTGCAGACAGGTATATCATTAATTAAAGGATCCAGGAAAGAACACGTCTAGTCACTTTTTTTTCAAAATGAGATTTTAATGTCACGTAATAATAATCAATGTTACAAATCGATTCTGAGCCGCAGTTCAGGTCCAGATCGCGCAAGACTTTTGGCGGTTGGAGCCAGAGAGGCCGGTCACTGGCTACATGCCCATCCCTCTCCAAATACCGGTACCTTCCTGGATCCGACCTCCCTTCGTCTGGCGACTGGTCTGCGGCTTGGGGTCACGGTATGCACTCCACACATGTGCCCTTGTGGCACGGACGTGGACCGACTGGGTCACCACGGACTTTGTTGTCAAAAAAGTGCAGGCCGCTTTTCAAGACATGCGACACTTAATGACATAATCCGCCGGTCTCTTGCCAGCATCAATGTGCCTGCTCTTCTTGAGCCGCCTGGCATTGTCAGAGATGATGGCAAAAGACCTGATGGTGTGTCTCTGGTTCCATGGAGGTTGGGATGGATGCTTGTGTGGGACGCTACATGTGTAGACACACTGGCACCGTCTCACCTCCAACGGACTACTTCTAAAGCGGGTGCAGCGGCGGAAAACGCCGAAAATCTGAAATGTAATAAATATAGAGGCCTCGGCAGAGAGTACGACTTTGTACCTTTTGGCGTCGAGACCCTCGGTCCGTGGGGTCCCAGTGCGCATAAGTTATTTGCAGAAATCGCGAAACGTCTGGTCGATGTAACTGGTGACCGAAGAGCTGGCGGCTTTCTTGCGCAACGCATCAGCATTGCAATTCAGCGAGGAAATGCCGCCAGCATCCTCGGTACAATGCCTCGAGGGCCTTTTTTAGATTTAACTTAGTTTTAATTTATCTTAGTTAATGTTCATTATAATCTTGTATTCACTTTTAATAAATACTTTCTGTTCATAACGAGCTCAACATTTTGACATTAAAATCTCATTTTGAAAAAACAAGTGACTAGACATGTTCTTTCCGTGGACCCTTCAATTAAGTTCGCTCCGTCCTCCTCATCTTAGTTTTATCTCGGTTGAATCCTAAGCAAGCACTGATGATGGCTAGTTTTTGCGGAAGTGATAATCTAATCATCTGACCTCCCAAACTAAATGGTGAATCTTGACCGTTAAAAGTGTTATAGACATCTACCGGAATCAAAACGGCATGTCGATGTTTTCAATGTATAGTCAAAGTCCCTTCTTTTCGCGAAAGTTATTGTTATTAGACGTTTGTTGTTTTGTATAATCTATAATCCCTTAATAGGAATAGGCAACAACTATCGTTAAATCAAATCGAATAGGTAGGGGTCAAGATCGTTCGATAACCATATCAGTTATCAGTTACATGTCTGTTTTTTTTTAGATTCTTATCTGGTTGGTGGTTTTCGTTTACGAATCATGTAGTTGAAAGCAAGATACGGGTTACTATGGAATCGAAATAGTAGGTATTTTATATAATCATTACACAATAAGAGCTCTTAAAGTCGAGTACCGTGGTACGAGAATTAAAGAGCTAATAATTATAGGATCCGGAGACAGATACTACTCCCGGTACTTGAGTGCCCTTATTAGTCTGTTGCTCATTCTTATTGTAAATGACTTTTACAAGAGCCTTCATCTTCATATCAGCCCAAAGACGTCCACTGCTGGACATAGGCCTCCCCCAAAGAGTGCCACAATGACCGGTCCTGCGCCACCCGCATCCAGCGGACTCCAGGTTGTGTCTTCCACCTTCCTTCAGTCCTTCTTCCTTCCTTCCATCAGTCCACCTTGTGGGGGGTCTACCCACGCTGCGCCTTCCGGTACATGGTCGCCACTCAAGAACCTTTCCGCCCCAACGGCCATCGGTTCTACGTGTAATGTGCCCCGCCCACTGCCACTTAAGTTTAGCGATTCGGAGGGCTATATCGGTTACCTTGGTTCTGCTGCGGATAGCCTCATTTCTGATGCGATCACGCAGAGATGCGTCACGTACAAGAGCCTATTTACAGAAAAAACATTTGATTTTGATGTTTAATGGAAACGTGTTCTTACTTCCCAGGTGCACTAACCCACAATGGTGGGGCTGCGAGCGCACCGGCACGCCGACCAACATCCTGAACCCGATCAAGAGCGCGCGCGTCCGCACCGTCGAGTCCTTCAGCTTCCGCTACGGCCGTCTCGAGGTCAGCGCCAAGATGCCTGCTGGGGACTGGCTATGGCCTGGTAATTACGATCTACTAAAATATATGTTGAATTTCACTTCGATAATTATTACAATTTACCTGCACACATCAACAACACAGCTTAAAAGTGCCTTGTGAACCCTGTCAGATTGCAATGCTAGGGAAAGCAGGACTTAAAATGTGCCATCGAAGTACTCTTTGAGCGTGTAAGGCTTATTTAGGTCCTACTGCAAGCTACAGCCCGTGGACGGACAGGAAAGAATTGGCAACTGAACTTTAGCTTATTGCTCCTCATTCAAAAAGAAAGATTACGTAACTTTTCTAACAGGCGTTACGACATATGAACTCCCATAATTTTCCTTAAAAAATTACAGTTGATATGACCTAACACCAGTTTGAAAAGTAATACACAATCGACTACATCATGGATAGGGATATTTGGCAGCGATAAAATCCTGCACTAAAAACCTGTCGTAAAATAAATAGGCTTTCTACTGTAGCAATGTAATTTTAAAATTTGCTGAGAAAAGATACTGCTATGATATATTGTATACTGTTTTGAAAAAATGACACCTCGCCGAGTTTATTACGCCGGTTCTTCTCGAGGCAGAGGTTTACTTTCCGAACCGGTGGTAGTTTATCGACATTCATAGGTGCATGTAATATGCCTAAATTGAAGAATAAATCACTTTGACTTTGACTTTGACTTTGACTTTGACTTTGACTTTGACTTTGACTTTGACTTTGACTTTGAAACGTCCGGTTAATTTTACTGGTGGCCGAAGAGCTGATCAGATGGCGGCTTTCTCGCGCAATGCCGATGGTCATTATAATTCATTAAGGAAATGTAGCCAGAATCCTCGGTAGAATCTATCGACGGCCTTTTTTAGATTTAGTACTTAGTTTTAATTGAATTTAGTTAGTGTAGATTATCATCTTATATACCTACGCCTTAGAAAATAAATATATAACCAACACAATTAAGTACCCTAAACAGAAACCGATTTCATTTTCGACCATCTGTCCCATAGCTATCTGGCTGATGCCTGCCCACAACGTATATGGCACCTGGCCTTCATCCGGCGAGATCGACCTGACGGAATCTCGGGGCAACCGCAACATGCTTCTTAACGGAGTCCACATCGGAACTCAAGAGGCTGGCTCCACGCTGCACTATGGACCCTACCCTGAACTTAACGGATGGGAGCGCGCCCACTGGATCAGGAGGAACAGCAATGGTTACGACTCCAACTTCCATCGCTACCAGCTGGAGTGGACACAAGGTAATGATCAACAGGCTTGGAAGCCATTACACGTCGTTATGTTTTAACAACTAACCCCTACCCTACCTACCTTCAAGGTAGGATCCACTTGTCCTACCTTGTACTGTACCTACAGTCACCAGCACTAATATTTGCCACAACAAAGCGCGCTTACGTATCTGACATGGCCCTATTTCTAGGGCCGTTGGTACGTGTCACATAATTATTTTTGTCCGCTTTAACTGAAAATTACTGTACGTTACATGTGCCCATTTACTTATCCTACACTACACCAATCACCTCACTTGCTTCTGTTTGGTGAAACTGTTCATCACTGGAAACTGCTTAAGTCTTAATTATTTGTTTAGTTAACTACTAAGGTATACTTATGTATTTCTATTTCATAAAATTAGAACCTTCTATGAAAATATCTAGCCGTAATGAACAGAAAAGTTTAGCAAAAGAAACGCAAGACGATTTACAGGAACCGGTTTCTTTACAGAGAGACTTATTTACAGGAGCCGTAGCATGGTTGGCCTTATCACGCGACAAGTGACAAGATAGCAGCGTCGTCTCGTTCTATCGAACGGTGTCAGCCAGTGACGCACGCTCTATCCTATCACCTATCGCGTGACAAGGCCAACCATGCTACGGCTCCAGAAATCATTATTTAATTTTCGAGATACAGGGTTGTGGGTTTTTAATACAGTTTCCAGCTGTGAAAGGAGCTCTCTGCCGAGACTTTTGCCCGACGGACTGACTACAAAATGGGTTTCTGTATAAAAATGCTTATTTCCAGACTTCATAAAGTTCAGCATTGACGATGTGGAGCTGGGCCGCATCGCCCCCGGCGCGGGAGGTTTCTGGGAACATGGCGGCTTCGGCAACGGACGCAACATCCTCAACCCGTGGCGATACGGAACCAAGATGGCGCCTTTCGACCAGAAGGTAATTTTTCTATTTTGGACAAGTATTTGATTGAGAGTAATTGAATTAATTCGACAAGTTAGGCTAACTTTGACATGAAACAAGAATCTTATTGATATGGTATGATTAGTCATGTTATAGGGCTTCCGTTTAATTAATGTGATGGGACCGAGGCGCAAGGACCTCAAAGTGTATCACCCACAGACACCCGCTACCGTTCCACACTTTCTCAGTTAAGCGGTCGATCTATAAATAAGCAATCAATCAAACATACTATTGTTCTAGTTCTACATCATCATGAACGTCGCTGTAGGCGGCACCAACGGATTCTTTCCTGACGGCGTGACCAATCCAAGCCCCAAGCCCTGGTCGAACGGCTCTCCTACCGTGAGTACCTTACCTACATTAACTATAATGAATACAGCTTATATGATACCTACTAGGTTTTGCCCCCGACAGAAAATATGCTATTAGTATACTTATAGGGGCAGCTTCAATTACCGCACTTCTATAAAAAACTTCCACCGATGATTTACGCGGCAATTTACTGTCCCAATGTTCTTCATGCCAAATTCCATTTAAATAGGTTTAGCGGTTTAAGAGTGAAAAGATAACAGACCGACAAACTGATATTAATATATAATTAATATTATAACAAAATGAATTGAACATTCATTTGGATTTGTCTCAATTGGGTTGTGCCCTTTTTTTTTCGATGCCATTCGAACCAGTTTCTGGAGAGGAACAAATGTTTCTATGGGAGCAACTACAATTAAAAAAACATAAATACCCAAAAAATTGAGTTAAAAACGGACCTCGCTGGCGGCAGCCAAAAACGTTTCATACTGATTAACATTGCATCGTGACGTCACAGTGTAATATTTGTACTAATCGTTGTATTGAAAATCAAGTAAATTGCTGTTTCGGTCGTGAAATACAGCGTTTAGTACCATAGTTGTCATACAATTTTGTTTCTATAAAAGCGTAAGGATTCTATTGGTAGCTTTAAATTTACTTTTAGACAGTAAAAAAATGCATATTTTTTTCTAAACTTTCAAGGTCCATATCTTTTTATAATTTTAATCATATTTCTTAATTTATACTTAATTACATTTATTTGATGATATACTATCAATTTAGCAATACTGCGTTATCAATTTTAACATGTGGAAACTACCCAATTGTAGTTTAGATTTTCAAAACATTTTTTATTTGAGGATGGTCAGTCCGCCATCCTCAAACAAAAGGGCGGTGTAAGACAGGTCATTGTGAAGATTGGGGGAGCACTTCTTCATTTTTCTGGACGTATTTCTTCAATGATTTTTTTATTGTATTTTAGGCTGCGACAGACTTCTGGAACGGGCAAAACGCGTGGCTGCCGACCTGGAACCTGAACGTGAACGATGGCCAGGACGCCTCTATGCAGGTCGACTACGTCCGCGTCTGGGCTCTCTAAGAACCAACACTTATTAATGAACTAAATTCAAAGAGTGAGATGATACGCTCTAGTGAGATTAATTGTGTTTGAGATTAATTGAGTTGCGAACTCGTATCCAGACCGCAATATTAATTAAAAAATGAATTTCAATACAAATAGTTTTTTAACTCACTACCTTTATTCGCTAACAATAAAACCCTTCCTCCGAATATGCAGTGTGTTACAATACTGTAAAAAATATAATTATACCCTATACAATATTCGTAGGCTTACATTAATTTGATTTTATAACTGACCTCTTCCAAATCGTAAGGAATAGAATAGAATAGAATAGAAATAAATTTGTTTGGTGTGACAAAGAAATTACACAAGTGTAGTTACATCTGAAATGCACCAAAATGGATGCCACTCAGCATATGCCTGGAGCAATATATGCTAAAGGCGCTGGTTTTCAGGGCAAGTTTCAAGTTTCAAGTTTCTTTATTTGGCCAAGTAACAAAATAACGTTACATCTAGCAAGTCATCCCTAAGGGTCTTGAGCGTCCCGTGTAATCTTAACGTTGTAGGTAATTACTATAAAAAACCGTCCAAGTGCGTGTCGGACCAAGCGCAGAGCAGGGTTCCGTAGTTGCCTGCCTGTCTTTGACTTTTGTTACATCAACACGCGCGCGCCAACTAACGTTGCGGTTGCGTTGCGTAACCCGAATATGTACGAAAGTTAGTTATTAAGATGATGGACTGTTACTCGTTAACTAGTTATGCCTACTTATCCATGATAGTTTTCCAACTAAATTCATTGTATTATTTACTACTGGCATGATTTTTTTCATATACCCAGTAAGTAACCATTTAGCCGGCAGAGGGCCGGACACAAGACTCTAATAAAAATTAGGGCTTTGAAGCCCAATATCACGCAAATGCATCCCTGAATTAAACATACATTGCCGACTGTACTTTTCTGTATACCGTCATCAACTCCTCATTGAGACGATTCTAACGAGCCCCATCTCGATGAGGTTGTGTCGTTTCATTGCGAAGTTCCTATGGCCACCTTGCAGCTCCATCATCAGATCAGCACCATGTCATCATAATATTGCATTGTCACGCATTTTACACATGTATGCAAAATTTCAGCTCAATCGGAAACCGGGAAGTGGATCAAATTTAATTTGCAAGATTTAATTACACAGACAACGGTCGGGTGAAAGTAAATAAAAGCTTGTAAAAATGGTTTTAAATGATCTTATATTTAAACAAGCTCTCCGAAGAAATACAAATACATTCATAATTTAAGTGGAAGGGATCCAAAAAAATCCGCGTGTTTGATTTATATAGGTACTCATGCCAAATTACAGCTTTCTAGTAGCTCACTCGCTCACTGAGGTAAACTACGAGTATAAGGGTTCCTTGCTGACTACGGAACCCTAAAAATGGGGACATTGTAAAAAGATACTGGTACAGTGAAATAGCCATTTTCACATGCCAGGAGAAATTTAATCTTATTACAATATTATAAAAACTCACTTTATCTTTATGGTTTTTCAACAAGGCTTGATGGGTCAAGTGCTCATCGAGTTTATAACCAATACAAACATTTTTTATAGGTGTACCCTACCCCTACCTAACTCAGCAGATAATGTGGTGTTTGTTCTTGAATATTCTGATATAACAGGGGTCAGGTTTATTCGGAATTAGTGAACAAATTTGGTATGGAAGGGTTAATGGTATTTTGGAGAAGAGCGAAATATTGTGAAGTAATGTTCTGGTACATACCAACTTTGATACTTAAATGAGTCTAAAACAAGAACAAAAAATAGGCGCATTTCCTGTAGAAAATACTGTTTTGGTAGGTACTTAAAAATTATGCCCGGATTTTACAAGTCATTGTTTGGGTCCAGCAACAAAAATAATAGGTATTAAACCATAAGTGTACCTTAAAACAGAAAATAGGCACTAACGCATAAAAAATAATGTTTTATGCCAAATATTCATTTAAAACTTTGTCATGCTAATCATACTTAAGTAACCTACAAAATGGCGACCTATATTTTAGCGTTATTTTAAGAAATTGCTCACCCTTTCTCACGAAATTTATGAATGACGTCATAACTCTATATCACTTTAACACGTCCTACGTCTAGATGTCTCCTCACATTAACTTTGTTCATACATCGCTAGGCACATTAAGCACTGAATAACAAGGAGCTACCTGTAGTATAAAAGCCCTGAAATGAAATCTCTTGCCACATTACAAAACAACCCTTTCAATCGACATCAACCATGAAGATTCAGGTGGCAGTTGCCTTGGCTATCGTAACTGCTCTGGCAGCGCATGAATCCCCTCAAGTTTACTGTGGAAGACGCCTTGCAATGACCCTCGCAGGGCTCTGCTACGAGAGTAATGCCAACCAAGCAGCTAAACGGTCAGAGTATTCTGAATCTTACGATTACGAGTCAGAGTACATTTCACCTTGGCTGGCAGCTACAAATGCTCAAAGATTAGCCGGAGGGAGAAGCAAAAGGACAGAAGGGATTGCTTCGGAGTGCTGTGATAAGCCGTGCACTGTGGACGAGATGACGGCCTACTGCTAGAACAGATTGTGACAAAGCAGAGGGTTGAAAAATGTCTTCATAGAAAACATGCATGACGTGAGATAAAATAAGTTTCTGACAACTATGTAATTTTTGGTACAGCATCATCATCATCATCATATCAGCCGAAAGACGTCCACTGCTGGACATAGGCCTCCCCCAAAGAGTGCCACAATGACCGGTCCTGCGCCACCCGCATCCACTCTAGCGACCTTTACCAGGTCATCAGTCCACCTTGTGGGGGGCCTACCCACGCTGCGCCTTCCGGTACGTGGTTGCCACTCGAGAACCTTTCCGCCCAAACGGCCATCGGTTCTATGTGCCCACAGCCACTTAAGTTTAGCGATTCGGAGGGCTATATCGGTTACCTTGGTTCGGCTGCGGATAGCCTCATATCTGATACGATCACGCAGAGATACTCCCAGCATAGCCCCCTCCGTTGCCCATTTTTGGCACAGTCAAGTGTAAAATTATGGATACATACAACTTAGTCATAAAATATCGCTCATATGTCAGCGGATTAAGATTTCGGTACTTATTGCTGATTGTACTTTTAATGCACGGTCATCAGACTTACCTACTCGTTGAAAGGGTCCCAATGCATGTTAACTTGTAGACAGCAAACACTGACCGTAGCTGATTTGGATTTATATGAACTCTCTTAAATTAATTCGTGGCTGTGTGTACTCTTGGAAATGTGAAAATAAATCATATTTTTAAATTGTCTTATTTTTACTCTGGGTCAGAAACCGAGGAAATGATTTTTGAGCGTAAAATAGTGGTGCATTTTATTTATTTTAATTTCACAGCGACTTAATTTGAAGAATTGGTAATGAAAGTGTTTTTTTTTATATAAATTTATAACTTTATTTGCTTTTAACCCTTTGAACGCCGACGGACGCTTAAAGTCGTGGGACGATTTGTTGTGCTCACAGCACCAAAAATATCTTTGGATTTTGGCGTGAGAGCATTTCCTTGGTGGTCAAAGGGTTTAAGTGATTTTATACATCAGTGTTTTATAGATACAACATAATAATAGTTATTTGTGCAACAAGAGGGCAAAGTGTTTTTTTGCTGCGAGTGCTGATTTTGAGTCCCAAGGAAGCGAAGGATTCTAAAATTTAATCACGAGCGTAGCGATTGATTCGAAGTTACAATCTTGAGCGTAGCGAGGGACGCAAAAGCACGAGACGCAAATACTTTGCTCTCGAGTAACATACACAACTTTTCACCTCAGCACTGAGAACATATTCACAATAAAAATATTATATGCATAGACTTTTACGTACTCATACCTACCTATTCGTCTCGTGATTATTCAGGAAGAAAACTTGATTTAGCGTTCTTTACTGATTTTTTAACTTCTTAGCGCGGGTAGTAGGTGAGCGTTTTTCAACAAAACTATACATGAACCTTTTTTTTTCAGATTTCGATTTTTTTGGTTTTTGTTACTCAGAATCGTTGATACTATCGATCCTCATAAAGGAAAAAAAGTGTCCCAGGTTTTACTATGTCAGTTTTTTCTTCCAGTGCGTCACGACTGCATATAAAAGTGTGACGATCTGGAATGGAATATTTTGGACACTTTTTTTCTTGTATGAGGATCGATAGTATCAACGATTCTGAGTAAACAAAATCGAAAAATATCGAATTCTGAAAAAAAAATGTTTATGTACACTTTTTTTGAAAAACGCTCAGGTACTGAAAGCACGCGAGAGCGCGGAGCGAGACAAGGCGCGACATACCAAAGCACATTTTAGTAATCTATGCGAGTCTCGCGTGACACTAACACAACACTACATTTTTACCGTATTATTGTTAAAATACTTCGCCCATATTCTCACATGTCACTCATATTTTTGAAATATTTTTAAAATATTTAACACTAATGTCTGGTTGCGCGCTTACGCGTGTCTCACGTGCACACAACAAACTAGCCGTATTGTTATTGCTAAAAATACTGCCTTCACTGCTTTCACTGTATTTCCCAATTAGATAGATAATTCATTTATCCTTCTTAGTTGTTTTTATATTTAAAACTAATATCAATAGCGCAAGAATGAGGAATACATACATACATATAATCACGCCTCTTTCCCAGAGGGGTAGGCAGAGATCACGGATCTCCATTTGCTACGATCCTGACAAACCACTTTCGCTTCACTCACCTTCATAACATTTCTCATACATGCTCGTCGGTTTAGGGTACTTTTGACCTGGCCTTTTTGTAACATTTCTCCAATTTGATCAGAGAAAGTTCGCCTAGGTCTTCCCCTTCCAACTTGCCCTTCCACTCCTTTTATATACACTCTCTTCGTTAATCTTCTCTCATCCATTCTCTCTACATGCCCAAACCACCTTAACATACCCTTCTCAATTTTCGTGACTATATCTCCATCCATTCCACACTTATCTCTTATCACACTGTTTCTGACTCTATCACTCAATTTCACTCCACACATACTTCTCAACGCTCTCATTTCTACTGCATTCACTCGACTTTGATGTCTTTTCTGCCACACCCAACTTTCACTACCATACATAAGTGTGGGCACCAACACTCCTCTATGCACTCTAAAACTATTCTTGGATGTCTCATGTTTTTTTCTTAAATTTTTAACATTGCTTTGTATCATTTTTATTTTATTTAAATTTATTACTATGTTAATTTCGTAATCGTGTTACTTTTGCTTCGCACTGTCTTGGGGGTCTACTTTGAAATTCGAATGTCGAACTATGAATCGACCTATTCCTGTCATATTCTTTTTTCGTATTAAAATAAAAGGGACAGAGCTCATATAGTTCAAGTATTCTGAATTTGTAATAAAACCCCACGCTAAGAAATATCAGTGCTCGATATCAAAATTAAAAAGCCACTTTGACTCACGGAGTGAGCAAAATCGGATTTTGCTCACTGTTTTCACGCTGCAAAATATACTTGTTCGCGTGCTGAGGTGAAAAATACATTAATTTACGATTGACTAGATGCAGTTTAGGTACATTCTTAAATATAATTTTGCAAATATTATTAATCTATTACGTATATTTTTGCAAACTAGCGTTATCATATTCTTAAATGTAATCCATTTATATTCTAAAATGTGTTTGCTTATTTTATGAGTCCCTCAAAATAAGTCTACTCACATAACGTTTTTACTTACTAGATTTAATTTAATATAATTAATTTTAAGCAACAAGCGGTCAAAAATATTATTTATGCATTGTTAGCTTTCTGTACTTTTTGATTGATTTGATCGAAGCCATCCAAACTAAACTTGATGGTATGCAGTTATTCTTTAGAAAAAACAACATTTAGGTGAAACTAAACTTTGAGAACATGTCATAGTGACAGGGATTTTGTTTCTCACATTTTTAGGGTTCAGTAGCCAAAATAGCAATACCGGAACCCTTATAGTTTCGTCATGTCCGTATGTCCGTAAGTCACAGGCATTTTACTCGAAAACTATAATGTGTATTTAAATCAAATTTTGAGCATAGGTGTATTTTGTTAGCCGCTACATAGTTCAGTAAAGAAATATCTACCAAAAAAAAAATTAGGGGTGCACTCCATACTTGTAATTGAAAGTCAAAAAAAATCATTGTAAGTTCACGTGTGGCAATCAATCGATAGGCCTTTCAAAATAAATATAAAGTTTCTCAGCTATTTTTTTGATTGAGTGAATATAGTCGAAGATAATCGTCCTGAAAGTCACAAAAATTGTGTCCCCCCTAAATTTTTAATTTTTTTTATCTCGGTATTTAAAAAAAATAAAAAATCATGGTGAAAGTGCTTATTAAATTCTTTCACCGAAAATTATTTCGAACAAGATCGGTTCAAAGGTTTCCGAGATATTGCTGAAAAACTGCCTTCCCTAGAGAAAAGGAAGTAAAAGGATTTCTGTGATGATTTTTAAGAGGCACGGAACCCTTCTTTGTGCGTAGTCCGACACACACTGGGCCGGTTTTTAGGGTTCCATAGGTTTTTTTTACATTGCATTTGATTAATATAAAAAAATGCATTTGATTAATATTGCAAGTAGGTAAAACCCGAGGAGATCCTACTTACATTAAAACCCCCTTATACGCCAATGCAAAAGTAATCTACCTATATTCGTTGGATGGAATTGTAAATATGTTGCTTGGCTGTCAAAATATAGGACTGAGTTACGATATATAAAAGTCCGAACCTTTAGGGTCCAGTCCTAAGTAAATATAAGTGAACTTCATGAAAGAAAAAGAACTATTTTAATTTAAGCTCGGTTAGGCAAGTCACTCGCAAGAAAAACATTAATTTACATTTCTACACTCGTTTATAAACTAGATATTCTTAATACCTACGTAAATTAAAAAATACTGTTCAGTTGTATTCGTTCGTTTAAATATTACATACAATAAACCGTAATAATTAAAGTTATAATACAGTGCTGATGATTGAGTAATAAATACGAAAGCAATTGGTCGTTTTCAGTATACCAATGTCGTTACTTTATGAAAAAATACCATTAAGGTCTCTTGATTATCAGATATATTTACATTAGGGTAGGTAGGTGATACATATTTTAAGCTAAATGAATTACAAAGCTGTTAAATTAAGTACATAGCTATTTATGTACTTACACTTTCCGATATTTATGACTAGAGTTTACATATCGTTCTTCTATTACATTTATACGTAAACTACTAATTTACCTTATACAAATGTCGCTAAAGTTATGTACCTATAATTTACACTAGATAGGTCGTGTGTCTGGGATATTCTGCAAGATGATATAATGTTGTCATGATTATTACACACATTAACTCATTCAAGACCCAACAATCACGTTATGACAAGTTTACATAATCTCTCAAAATGTTAAACCCACGACCCATTTGAAATTGTCCAAGTTATAGGTATGATAATAAATATGATCTTTAGATCCGCTTATAATTTGTTGTAGATCTATTTTATCGTAAGTCACATGCACACATTCACTACTCTGTCACAAAACACCAAATGAGATTCCGCATATCCACATTTTGCAAACGTTTCAGCCGGGTAGCCGCGTAACTTTCCGAACGCACGTTAGGACAAATGTATATCACGTTTGAACATAAAAAAATGACAGATGATATGTCCTAACACTCTCTCGAAAGGTTAAGTCATTACGCTGCAAGAGCTCTTAGACTGCCAATGCAAACCAGAGGCTGCCAAGTCAATGAGGGTTTTTAGAATTCATCTTATCACTAGTTGCACGGCTAGCACAAGACGGCGCGCGAGATAAACTACTCGTCTCTTTCTAAGTGTTATGATTAGAGAGAGACGGATATTCTACCCTGTCTTGAGCTAGAGGCGAGAGGTTACTGTGAGACTTCGAACCACCAATCAAAAGATGAAACTTGCACATAGCTAGAGCCTAGCAAACGTTCATGGTAGGTATAGTACGTCCAAAAATGTAAGAGAAAAAAAACGCAAACAAAAAGCTACCTCATTGCCAGACCACAAAGTCGTTTTCCGCTTGCGTTCGTTTGACATAATTTACTCTTACAGTTTCAGATAGAGTATACCTGCCCAATATATTGAATTACGCGGCAACACTAAACTAAGACCTCTCATCACAGTACTTACCAGCTGCACGACCAGCAGAAGTTAAGCTACGCGAAAAAGGGTACGTCAAGAGTCAAGTAAATTATAAAAAAACCGGCCAAGTGCGTGTCGGACCACGCAAAACGGAGGGTTCCGTGACTATTAAAAAGGTCGTAGCGTCACAGAAATTTTACGGCACTTACGTCCTTTTCTTTGAGGAAGGCAGTTTTTCAGCAATATCTCGAAAACCTCTGAACCGATCTTGTTCAAAACAATTTTCGATGAATGAAATTAATAAGCCCTATGTCCTTGAATTTTTCCACATTTTTAAAATACACCGTTCAAAAATTAGAGGGGGGGGGGACAGAATTTTAGTGACTTTCGGGGCGATTATCTCCGACCCTATTCACTTAGTCAAAAAAAATGCCAAGAAACCTTATATTTATTTTGAAAGGCCTATCGATTGATGTGCCACACGGGGGGTCACAATGAAAAAAAAAATTGACTTTTAGTTTTATGTATGGAGTGCACCCGTAAATTTTTTTTTTTGTCATATTAACTTAAAACTATGTAGCGGCTAACAAAATACACCTATCCTCAAAATTTTATTCAAATACACCTTATAGTTTTCGAGTAAAATGCCTGTGACATACGGACAGACGGACAGACGGACATGACGAAACTATAAGGGTTCCGTTTTTGCCATTTTGGCTACGGAACCCTAAAAACCGGGCAAGTGCGAGTCGGAGTTCCGTACGAAATTACAAATATAGAGTTTTCAGGTTTTACCCTGTACCTCTTATATAAGATGATACTACTTGTCAAATTTCATAGTTCTTGGCCAACGGAACGTACCCTATTAATTTTGATTCCCTCGAGAGTGTCGAAATATACTCTCGATGGAATCAATAATAATATTTTATGCTCGTCGACTTTAATGTTTGAATTAAGACTTCGTACACTAAACTAAAACCACAGTTTTTTTTCTATGGAGCTCCCAACTCAACTATAATAATTATAAGAAAAAAGAAAAGAAAAGAAGACATTTATTCACTACACAAAAGACACACAGAGACAAAGGAGTAGACATACATGACAATTGACACATATTGTGTGTCTTCGCGGCAGTGAAACGGTCGCTGTCTCAGCATTGTGCCGAGGTGTCAGACAGACACCTGCAGCGCTGGTTTTCAGACAGCACCGCAAGTGGCCCACGGAACGCAACGCAACACAGCATTAGATAAAAAGTAAGTAGACACATAATAAATAAATAATTATTGCAAAATATTGAAAATATATATATAGAACAGTAGCACGACGGGATGAAAAACACAAAGCATAAAACGCGACACGGTTGGGATGTTAAAAGTGCTGGATGGGTTAGGGTTGGGATTTTTGGAGCGTCAACAAATAGCCTTTAAGCTGGCGCTTAAAGGTATACCTGCTAGACGCTCCTTGGATAGGCTTGGCTTGGATTATAAGACAACGCTTTAGACAACTAAAATATATTCGACCAATCACTGAGCTCATAAATGGCGCCATTGGGTTTAGTGAGGTCAAATTTCCAAATGAAATCAATGGCATAGAGAAACTCGCTCTTATAGGAAAACTTGCTTCCAGCAGTCTCATGTTTTGAACTTTCACGATTCTCACACATTTTTGTTACAAAACGGGACTTAATCGCGTCTAATTAACTTATTTATTTACCTCTCTGAGGTTTCCCGACGTGACAGATGTGCAGTAATTATACGCGATTAAGTCCCGTTTTGTAACAATAATGAGCAGACTCGTGCTTTTGACGGAACGCGACATTGAATAGACAGAGACACTGGCAGTCTTCATAATTTGCTACTTAGTCCACGGTACGCGTTTACCATTTTAGTCACGCCTGCTGTTTCAAAAATACTTTATGTGACTGTACTTAGTGAGAGGCCTTAAATCACGAGTGTGGTTTTATGAAACGACCTTCAGCGAGTTTCATAATAGGATCACACGAGTGTTCACATACCACACATATCATAAATCCTCAATGATGTGTTCGCGAACCATTAGAATAACCGCCATTGCACCACCATGGCCGACTAGTTTTTAAATCATGCCCAACTAAATTCGAACAGAACAGTACCGAAGGCTCTGACTTCTGGGCCGCGCTTCGAAATTTCAAAGTCACTACCATTACTTTATCAATATCGATATCTTAATGAAAATACTAAAATAATCTACGGTCAGACACAAGGTAATTATTTTTATACATTTTATTGATATAATGCTGGTTTCTGAACGCATTTTAGCGGGTTTATAAAGTGTGTAGATAAAGATTTCTAAAAACCCTCACTGCAGAAGTCCCCATTAAACCTTGTCTACGCGACTTCAAAGGTGACAAACGTTCTTCGCTTTACAGGAACTGAGGGGTTTTCTCTTTCCAACCGTTGTCCTTCAAGGAGGTGGCGCGGGCAACCTTCCCGTACTGAATGTTGGGCGCGCAAGGTTTTTGATGGTTGCTGCTTCTGAACGTGACTGTAGTGCGAGTGCGTACGCTAGACGTGTTGGATTTTTGCCTTAAGCCCTGCATCTGGAAACACATCGTTTAAATTAAAGACTTATGGACTAGCTCATAAAAGAATGCTTCAAAATGACCCAAGTTGCATTTATAAAGTCATCTGCAGACGCTCTAAAATATGATTTATCTATCTAGTTTTAAAGACAATTCAAGTATCTACACTGTTCCGTGCCCATTCCGAGGCCGAAACATACATTATGTTCGTCTCCGTCACATATTTCGCGTATTAAATGGTTACCTACATTCTGTTTCCTATTTAATTTTGACTGGTATCAGTCTGAACGAGCACGGGACAGTAGGTATACTGTGAGCTAAAAGATACGTTATGCGGAAAAAGTATACAACCTGGAAATAACCTCAAAATACACATGAACATCCTCAAGAATGCATTATCGAAGGCGGCATTGGACTAAATAATTAAGTTCTATCTCGCAAAACCTGCAGACATGTTCACTAGAACTCTTGTCTGTAAGTTTGGCAGGTATAAGTAAAAGGGACTAAGTCTTGCTATTGTAGCGCATAAAAGGGCCGATAGTTTCGCTAGAAAATCGCTATCTACAAAATTAACAGAAATAGTTATAAAATTAATGCAACAGAAAAGTCGGCAAAATAGCATGTTTTGTGTAATGCGGAACTATGTAAAGATGATTAGCGATGTTTTCCAAGGTGTCGTAAGTTCAACTCGGTTTGAACTGGAGCGGAAAAGATATGGGTTTAGAGTGCGAGTCATGTTTGTTTGTGGTGCACACGAATGTAAGGTAACTCCAAAACCGATTTAGATACGTTTTTTTAGAATTGCTTTCAAGTAAAACGGTCAAGTTATTCCGACTTCTTCGCTTAAAAATAAAGGAAATAGATACAGGTATTGTGAACGACGCTTTCCGTATGCAAATCACACGCTGTGTGAAAATTTAATGTCTAGCCCTAAGTGGCTAAAGAATGTTTGAGGAAATAAAAACTCCCTTAGTTACAGCATCCCTTAAAATATAATATTGAATACAATAGGTAAAATCTCTATGAATGACACTGTAATAATAAGCTCCAATGTAAGTAGCACGAGTAGCAAAGTAAAGTAAAGTATTTATTTATTCTAAACTGTGTACAAAGGTGTTAAATAAATTTACAGAACCAACAGTCGCCCATTTCGAGCATACAATATTCACCTTAACACTAAATTATAACAAGTTCTTTCTATCCCATTTCATAAAATACTCATTTAAATTGTAAACAACATGTTCTATGAGCCAGGTTCAAAAAATCTATATAATTATTGAACCAGCTCACAAAATTTAACGAGAATTGTGACCTGTAGAGGAGAACAGCCGGACAGTCAGACATCCTCGTATCATATCGTCATCATCGGACATAAGAAATAATTTTTGTCCAAGCAGGAACTTCGCTCGCTGGTTGAACTAGTCCAAACTGGGAGACCACTAGTTGTAGAGTGGGTGTGTGTGTAATAAGTGTAAAACAAAAAAGCCACGTAGTTAACTTACATGGAAATGAGTACTAGAGTGTATGTTACCGGGGTCGTGGCACAGCAGCTTGCGGAGGGAGCGCTTGAAGTTGTAGAGTGTGTGTGTGTAAGGGTAAAACAAAAAAGCCACGTTGTTAACTTACATGGAAATGAGTATACTAGAGTGTATGTTACCGGGGTCGTGGCACAGCAGCTTGCGGAGGGAGCGCCTGAAGTTGTAGTGTGTGCCGTATGTAAATGTAAAACAAAAAAGCCACGTTGTTAACTTACATGGAAATGAGTACTAGAATGTATGTTACCGGGGTCGTGGCACAGCAGCTTGCGGAGGGGGCGCCTGAATTTGTAGAGTGTGTGTGTGTAAATGTACAACAAAAATGCCACGTTGTTAACTTACATAGAAATGAGTCCTAGAGTGTATGTTACCGGGGTCGTGGCACAGCAGCTTGCGGAGGGAGCGCCTGCAGTTGTAGAGTGTGTATGCGTGTAAGGATAAAACAAAAAAGCCACGTTGTTAACTTACATGGAAATGAGTACTAGAGTGTTTGTTACAGGGGTCGTGGCACAGCAACTTTCGGAGGGAGCGCCTGAAGTTGTAGAGTGTGTGTGTGTGGTGTGTGTAAGGGTAAAACAAAAAAGCCACTTTGTTAACTTACATGGAAATGAGTACTAGAGTGTATGTTACCTGGGTCGTGGCACAGCAGCTTGCGGAGGGAGCGCCTGAATTTGTAGAGTGTGTGTGTGTAAATGTACAACAAAAAAACCACGTTGTTAACTTACATAGAAATGAGTCCTAGAGTGTATGTTACCGGGGTTGTGGCACAGCAGCTTGCGGAGGGAGCGCCTGCAGTTGTAGAGTGTGTGTGTGTGTGTAAGGGTAAAACAAAAAGCCACGTTGTTAACTTACATGGACATGAGTACTAGAGTGTATGTTACAGGGGTCGTGGCACAGCAACTTGCGGAGGGAGCGCCTGAAGTTGTAGAGTGTGTGTGTGTTGTGTGTGTAAGGGTAAAACAAAAAAGCCACGTCGTTAACTTACATGGAAATGAGTACTAGAGTGTATGTTACCGGGGTCGTGGCACAGCAGCTTGCGGAAGGAGCGCCTGAAGTTGTAGAGTGTGTGTGTGTAAGGGTAAAACAAAAAAGCCACGTTGTTAACTTACATGGAAATGAGTACTAGAGTGTATGTTACCGGGGTCGTGGCACAGCAGCTTGCGGAGGGAACGCCTGAAGTTGCGCGTCATCAGGCAATACACTATCGGGTTGATGGCAGAATTCGCGTGCCCTGAGGAACAAGCCAGTCGTGAGAACAGAAATAGCTGAGGATATACCGGTAAGCATAATTTACAGTTAATCTAGTGGAATTTATAAATTACTATAATAATCCTACTACTTGTATTTTAAATACAAAAGTTTTAATGGGGAGATGTTTGGATGTTTAGATGTTTGTTACTCAATCACGCTTAAACGGCTCAACCGATTAGGATGAAATTTTGCACGAAGATAGTTTATAGCCTGGATTAAAATATGCACACCAGCCACTAGTGTGTAAATGGACGACAAGCCTCTCGAAGCTTCACTCACTCAACAGTAACATGAACATCAGTGTGCATCAGGCCTGTACAGGTACTTTCGAGGATTTTTTCCATTTGTAGTTGTGACCTCTGTAGTCAGCCTCACACACACACACATACGTGTGTCTGTATACTTCAACGTGTACGTGTGTCCCTGTAAATATACAAATACTACTACAAATGCAAAAACGTCTCGAAAGTAATTTACCTGTACACTGTAAAGTCAGCATCATAAACATGTATACACTTTTCGACCTTATGTCTTAGTAATAAGGTCATAGAATGTATACATGTTTATGACGCTGACTGTACCAGGGTGGAAAGGATAGAAAGCGTAGAAGTACTACTCACCAAGCAGCAAAGTATACGGCATGAGCAAAGCGACGGAGTCCACTTGAACGGCGTTCACGTCTATAAGTAGTAGCAGGATGTTGTAGGGTAGCCAGCAGAGTGCGAACAGAATGGCCAGCAGCAGCAGGATCCAGGCGACACGCTTCCGCTCTCGCACTAGTCGGAGTCGCTGGAAATATAAATAAATAAATATTAAGTAGGGGACAATCTTACACAAATCGAAGTAGACATAGTAAGCTAAATAAGGAACCGGTTCTTTCTTTCTCAGCTCTGGTCACAAAGGGGGTCATAGAAAGGCTAAAAGAACAAGATGTGGAGAGAGAATGGAGACAAGAATCTGGGTGCGGACAGACAAAGAGGAGGTATGGATCACGGAAGAACCAGGTATCTGCTGAAACTGGGTAAGAGCAATTTGGGGTTGCTGACTGGTATCGTAACTGGTCACAATACTCTAAATAGACACTTGAAAGTAATAGGTATTGGTAAAAACGCTTCCTGCCCACACTGTGGGGAGGAAGAAACTAGAAAGCATGTATTATGTACGCGGCACCGCGGTTTAATACATTCGATAAAGGTGTGTTAGAGAAGAGGGAATTGAAGGATGTGGGCCTTAAAGATGTCCTTCTGTTCTACAGGAAAACGAGAAGAATGGAAGAATTTGATGTGGGAACGCTGCTGGGGCAGTAACCTTAAGCGCCAACCTGATGGAAAGGGGCTGAATGAACGTGACAAGTGATCGACAGCCCGCCTGTTTCCGGACAGGCGTTCCTTCACAACATGAACTACTACCTAGACGACGATACATTTAATAGATATAAATACTTAAATACAAAGAGAACATCCATGACTCAGAAACAAATATTCATGCTCATCACGCAAATATTTGCCCTTGCCTGGATTCGAACCCAGGACCTTCAGCTTTGTAGGCAGCCTCACTACTCACTAGGCTAACCGGTCCTCAATATACGTAATATTTATTACTAGGAAAGAATGAACGCGAGTGGAGCCGAAAAATCAATTCCCAGTTGGACTCCGCAACAAAAAAAGGCTCAGAATCTCTCCCCAGAGAGGAGGAAAGGTTGCGTAGAGAGGATGATTTAAGCCAAATTTAGATTGTTACCCTATTTGGGTCAAATAAAAAAAAAACTTTGCGAAGTAAAATCGGGTTCATATTTCTATTTTTATTGCATACATGTGTTTACAACGACAGCTCTTATTTCAGTATACATACATAGCAATTAACTAGGTACATTTAAAATTTTCAAACATAATCCAAATCATCTTGAAAAGCAAAACTTAATTCCATGAATTGTATGAAAAAAGTAACTGTATTTAAATTTAAATAAGTAGGTATATATATTTATTGATATTTATGCATAAAATATTCATTATTTTTTTATTATTTTTTGATTAATACGAGAAGAAAATACATGATAATAGGACAATACCCATCTAGGAAAAACCTTGGAGAGGTGTGTGTGCCGATGGGGAAATTAAATATTACAAGCTCATTATATATTGTCAAATTATTTAATTTACAAATTGGGTAAGTAGGTACAACAAATAAAAATTCAAAAGATAATAGTTTCAATTTAATATCCTAATGTTATAACAAGCTGTTTATAGGTATATGCATAGGTCGATAACCAGCACGATTGTTTAAGTCAGCTGACAATGAAAATGATCATCGCCTTAATAAAAATATACATGAAAACGTTGCGGAATCACTCACTCGGCCCGAAAAATATTTCTAAGGAAATTGACCCGAAACGTTCACCCTCAAGAGCGCCGCGAGACCGTGACGCAGTAAAATAATGAACGCTCTTGAGAAAACGCTCTAAAAGTACCTACTTTTATTGTGAAAACGGCTTGTTCACAAAAAAAAGTAGCCAATGAAAACTAAGTCTCCACTGTCACCCAGTAGGTCTAGGTAGTTCAAACCGCAATTAGATAGCCAACTGAGTATTCTTTAGTGTAAGAATCTAAAATCCATCCATTTTTCATTCAAAGTTGTGAAATCCTACATAATGCCAGTTAAGGCTTAAAGCTAAAATGATTGCATAGAAATGTGTCTACTTCTGGCATGCTTTAAAACAATTTATGATCTGCATTCGGTAATCAAGAGTCTGGAAAGATATCCGCAGACCATCGATAATCTATTTGAGTAAAGGAAAAAAAAGAACCCCTGACCCAAACGTGAAAAAAATCTAAGACTACAATCCAGAGATTTCGAAAGTTAGTCCAAAAAACCGGCCAAGTGCGTGTCGGACCACGCAAAACGAAGGGTTCCGTGCCTATTAAAAAGGTCGTATCGTCACAGAAATTTTACGGCACTTACGTCCTTTTCTTTGAGGAAGGCAGTTTTTCAGCAATATCTCGAAAACCTCTTAACCGATCTTGTTCAAAACAATTTTCGGTGATAGTATTTAATAAGTCCTATGTCCATGAATTTTCCCATATTTTTAAAATACACCGTTCAAAAATTAGAGGGGGGGGGACAGAATTTTAGTGACTTTCGGGGCGATTATCTCCGACCCTATTCACTTAATCAAAAAAAATGCTAAGAAACCTTATATTTATTTTGAAAGGCCTATCGATTGATGTGACACACGGGGGGTCACAATGGAAAAAAAAAATTTGACTTTTAGTTTTATGTATGGAGTGCACCCCTAAAAAAATGTTTTTTTGTCATTTTAATTACAAAACTATGTAGCGGCTAACAAAATACACCTATCCTCAAAATTTTATTCAAATACACCTTATAGTTTTCGAGTAAAATGCCTGTGACATACGGACAGACGGACAGACGGACAGACGGACAGACGGACAGACGGACAGACGGACATGACGAAACTATAAGGGTTCCGTTTTTGCCATTTTGGCTACGGAACCCTAAAAATGGTTAGCAGCTGATATAAATCCATAACGCCACTCAAAACGATAGGTGAACAGACCGTCTTTTTAATAAAATTCAAAATTCTTTAAAAAAATGTCATTTCATATTGAAGAACTGAATTATACAACAGTGGCTACTTTGTTTCGTGAACAAGCCTTATTCATGGGAATAAGTCGAGATGAAAACTGGAGGAACTTTGAACTTAGATCAGATTACATAAAGTTCAAATTTCTTCCATTTTATGTCTCGAGTAAATATGCTCAGGTAGGTATGTAAATTTCCTCATGTTGGTTTGTAATCCGTCGTTTTCATAAAATGGATTAATTGCATAACAACTTGTAACAATGTTATTACACGCGGAAACTTATTTTTAACTCCTTTCATAACAAGTGAATTTCAAAAAACCCTGCTACATTTTTTAAGTATAATGCCATATCTTTCAGACGATTATGAGGAATCCAACGACACCTCATATGTCATAATCCATTAAGCCGTTTGGATTGTAACCCGTGAAATTGAATTTTCTTGTCCACATACATACATTATCTACATAGCCTCCGTCTGAGGCAGTCAGGTTAAAAGAGATTTCTACTTATATTATAAGTTGTAAATTGTTATGCCGTGGATCGACCCCAGCTTATTGTAATTTGGAATACAAGTTCCGCTTGTATTTGGCTAGTTCTTTCAAATAAGCAATTTGGGTAGGCTCAACTCATAGCAACTTTGTTATTTAGAGTTTCCGAATAATTTAAAACTTTGAATAAAGAACTAATTGACTATTGTTCGGGCATTCAAATTCAGCGAGGTCAGAAATTATTTTTGTAACAAAATTGTCCCTTATTTTGGGGCCATTTTACAAAACGCAATTTCTCTACCGCAATATTTAATTCGTAAAATAACAACATTAATAAAAATAGTTGTACTTATTCAATCGCAGTAACAATAATTGCAGCTATGATAAAACCCAAAAAAAAGTTACTTATCTCTCTATTTTCAATAGAATTTTCATTATATTCATAAATCTGCGGGGCAGCGGCAACAGCTTCCTAGTGGCTATAGGAGATAGGCTGGAATACCCATTTTGCCACCAGTGGATATCATTACATGTCCCCAAGTACCAGGATTATAAATAAAATTAATGTGTTTAGGTTTAGGATAAACTAACATCTAAATATATAAAAGAAGAAACTGACTGACTGACTGACCGATCTATCAACGCACAGCCCAAACCGCGGGTTCTATAGGGATTCCAAATTTGACACGTACATAGGTTCCTTATAATTTGCCCCGTCCACAGTTGACTTGACTGACTGACTCTTTATTCTCAGTCGTATCGTAACCAACTTTTAGGACTAAGATAAACACGTGTCAGGATTGTGACGTCACCAGGGACCAGCCGTTAGTTTAGTCGACGAGGGAAAGTTTCTTTTCACGATAAACACAGAGTTGCGGGGAAAACCACCCGTGTCACATTACTTGATAGAATGTGACGGATGCTCTGACTTGTTTTTACGTGATACTCTAAATGAAGCTAAAAATGCAGAGCAGAGGAAATAGCGGGCAAGGCCTAGCCTTGAGACGCACGTAGGCTATCAAAAAAATGGTATGGAATTTACCACTAGCTTTTCGGTGAAGGAAAACATTGTGAGGACACCGTCCTGTATACATCTGCGAAAAAATGAAAAGGTGTTAATGTGTGCGACATAGTATAGGCTGATAATAATAATTATATAAGTGCTATGATAGGCATAACGTATTGTTAGGTACTCACGGGTAAACTAAGGCTCAAATACGCATATTTTACTTTTTCCGCTAACTTAGCTGGCATTTAAACTCATATATGTATATCTTCTGCGCTAAAATTTATAAATAACTCGCATTATTTTGATTTTACTGTGGCTTTAGAACAAAACAAAACCAAATTGTACACGAGTTTTTTCTTACATTAACTATTTAAACGGTGCGCTCCAAATTTGCACGTTGCGAAAAATTTTGAAATGTAAAACTACATTTTAAAATTATTTATATGGATTGTATTTTTATAAGCCAGTCTAATTATTAATATTTAATATGTATTTAAGAAATAATAAGTATTTTTAATTTAATTTTAACAAAATGATACTAATGAATTATTATTAGCATAACACGCAGGATATGTAACCTCTCAATTCGTATAGAAAAAAGTTGGATGTCGCGATAGAGCGGTCACGTTCGAAATTCAAAAACACTTTCCACGCTAGCGGATAAAATTGACTTTTGGACGCAGATTTTGAGCGATAAAGTAAGTCTTTCCGAGCTGGTGAGGTCAGTGAAATAGTAGATTGTATGACAAGGGTCCAAAATAAGCCATATTTCCACGAGATGGTTATTGTTAAAATTGTTCGAGTGGTAATGGCTTTTAGACCAGAATTATACACTCTACTTTTCACTTCGAATGCGAGAAAATTGTAAAAATAAAGATTAATCCACAATTAATAATAAATTCCTAGGTGAAAATAGTGTTCAATTTGGCGGCATGTTTTTTTTAATAAACTGCTTTGACACAGATACGAAATATTGACACCACGAATAAACGCCATTGATCGTCTATAGGCCCCTCCAAACGGCCGAGCGCGGCGAATAGCATACGAGCCATAAGATAAAGCGAGATAGACAGCAGTCTAACCCGCTCAATCTCATACCATGCCATGTGTGCAGTCAACCACGCTTAAACGTTTGGACGCGGCTATAGAAGGTCATACATAGGTGTTTTTCTATGATTGTGAATTAGGGAATAAAAATGCCTGATGTTTGAAATGAATTCTGTTTCCTGATTGGTCGATTTTAATATGAGCTGTTTTCTGGTTTGTTGATGTTATAGCAAATACAAATGTTTTTTAAAGGGTTGTGATTGGTGGATTTAATACGGCGAGGTGCCTTGATTGGTCAAATTAAAATGTTTTGTAAATCACAAATCATCATCATCATTATCAGCCTGTATAATCGCCCACTGCTGAGCATAAGCCTCTCTTCGAGTACGCCACTTATCCCGGTCCCGTGCTAGTCTCATCCAGAAATTACCCGTGATCTTTTTTACACACATATGTAAAAAATAATCACAAATATGTATATATATTTTTCCTAGGGGCTAAAAATATCTACTACTTTAACCTCCTTGCTAAGCCTAATATGACACACTTTTCGAGCATGAGAAGTGAAAAAATAATAACAGTTCATTCTACATTTATTCTTGCAGATCTTACTTTAGCGGAATATGCATCCAACTCACAAATTAATTATGCAAGTGATCTGCACTGTAGGTAACAAGAATGGAATGCATAATTTTATTCGCTTTGCTAGCGAACAGTTATTTCTGCAACAAAATTGCTAAATACTTTTCGCTGTTATTATCTTAGTTTAGCTTCGGTGGATACAGTAAAATCTTTAGTTAAATCTTTTTGTATAGAAGATGGTCGATTTGTAGGTACCTACAGTTTTTCATCTTAATCAATTGCATAAGTCGAAACACTTGTTTATTTATTTAGTTAATACCTTAAACTCTAGCCAGCCCCATACAAGGAAAATTGGCCATATTCAATCAACTGTAGGTATCAAATCAAAAATACTTTTAAACTCGTCGACTTTACTAAACTAAAACCACATACTTTTTTTGTATGGAGTTCCCAACTCAACTATAATGATTATAAGACAACGTTTTAGACAACTAAAATAAATTCGACCAATCACGTGGCATCTTTACTGAACTATAATGAATTTGACCTATAGGACGTCGCGTTGATTCTAATACAAAAGACATCGACGACGCGGCGCACCTCTGACTTGCATTTCGTTTCAGCAAGGCTTAGATATTTTTCATTAGATACCAAGTCTATTTAATTATTTCTGTTGACTCGTATAAAAAGTATTGTATACAATAGTTACACAATTAGCTCTTAAATTCTCATACCTTACTTAGGCCACTCGGCAAGCCTCGTGGCCTAAACACGGTACTCGAGTTTAAGAGCCCTTATTGTGTAACGATTATATAAAATAATATTATTTCAGTAACAAAACAGTAATAAATAAGTTACAGGCTGTGACTCCCTAGTAAGTATGAAATACCTGTTTCGGAAAGTCGCAAAATAACGCAGAGCCTCATAATTATGCGAAAAAAAATTGTATCTTGAATCACGAAACCCTATTTTAATCATGGCTCGAACAGCTTAGGATTTTATATCCCAGCATACTATACCGGGCTATGGATTGTGTATCCTAGAACTCGCAATGATTATCCTCTCCTCAATCCGATACTACCTATTGAACTGGCATCTCAAATCTCAAAGGACATGCAGTTGCAACGTGAACGCCTTTCAAAGCGACGCAGAGTAAATTCCGGAACGATTTCCGAATATTCAGTTTCAATTAAATCGTATTGGTACGAGTAGTAGCCGAGGCAAAATACGGTTTCGAAAAACATTAATTTATAATAGCGTTTTTTTTGTTTATTTCATTCTAAAACATTATTCTAAGATGCTTTATTCAAGAATCCAACAAACTTTCCACCCGGAAGTAATTATATAGATTTAAATTAAACATTCATTGTCTTTTTTATTTTATTTATATTGAATATTTTGAAAGCAAATGTAAATGAACCTAAATAAAGATAAAAAAATATTAATATTTATCCGGACTTTTTAGGAGCTAATTAAATATTGATTTTTAGGGTTCCGTAGCCAAAATGGCAAAAACGGAACCCTTATAGTTTCGTCATGTCCGTCTGTCCGTCTCTCCGTCTGTCCGTCTGTCCGTCTGTCCGTCTGTCCGTCTGTCCGTATGTCACAGGCATTTTACTCGAAAACTATAAGGTGTATTTGAATAAAATTTTGAGGATAGATGTATTTTGTTAGCCGCTACATAGTTTTGTAATTAAAATGACAAAAAAAAATTTTAGGGGTGCACTCCATACATAAAACTAAAAGTCAAAAAAATTTTTTTCATTGTGACCCCCCGTGTGGCACATCAATCGATAGGCCTTTCAAAATAAATATAAGGTTTGTTAGCACTTTTTTTGATTAAGTGAACAGGGTCGGAGATAATCGCCCCGAGAGTCACTAAAATTCTGTCCCCCTCCCTCTAATTTTTGAACGGTGTATTTTAAAAATATGGAAAAATACATGGACATAGGGCTCATTAATTTCATTCACCGAAAATTGTTTTGAACAAGATCGGTTCAGAGGTTTTCGAGATATTGCTGAAAAACTGCCTTACTCAAAGAAAAGGATGTAAGTGCCGTAAAATTTCTGTGACGATACGACCTTTTTAATAGGCACGGAACCCTTCGTTTTGCGTGGTCCGACACGCACTTGGTTTTTTTTGATGTCTGATTGTCTGTTGGATTTTGCCTCTAGGTAACAATTTAATTGATAATATATCCGTTACATTAAAAAAAATAGCTATTATAAATTATTTCCAAATATGTCATTTTTTCCATACAAGTTGTCAGTTCATTGCCTGGACTATAGGTCAACCCGCAATCCCGCGACGCAATGCAGGGATGATCCGATTGGATTTTAAAAAACTCTAATAAGATTGTATACAATTAGTACAATCCCGCTTCTCCTAGCTTTATATCCGATGATGGCATGCACATTCACCACACATTTATCGAAATTCGCTACTATCGTTATAAGATGGGAATTGATTGTATCGATTGTTGCACTCTTTCTTACCCCAATACAAATTACATGCAAATGGGAAAGAGTGTAAGTAATTAAATTAGTCCCTTATATTTTGCATTCTTTCTCTTTGCCTGCCCACGGGCCAACTTGCGGCATTTGAAAAAAAAAAAATTGTTAAAACGAATATTTCTTTCGGAATAAGATACGTCTAAATTCAACGAAAAAAATTAACGTTTAAATGAATAATAAAATATTGAAGAACAATCGTAAAGTACACAGTACACGGCTTTATATAGAGTAACACATCGGCGGAGCATTTATTTTTATACTCTAGAACCTGAATGATCGCGTACGGTAGTGTTTTAAAGAAATTCCCTCACTCGCCCAGTTGTAGAATATGGGTTCTTCGTATAAAATAAGCTAGTTGTATTCAATTAACTTAAGATATTATTATTATGAAATGGGCAAAGTTATGCTATAATAATATGTATGTGCTTAATTTTGATAGTAAATGATTATATATTATCTTAGAGATACAACATAAACATTGTACCTATCTACACGACTAAACTCCATTTATGAAATTCTATAAACTAGGCTTCATTTTAGAATAAGCATTTAACGTCTAGGAATTGGAATTGTATGAGCATGCTCGCGCTCGTTTTTACTTCCAGTATCGCATGTGTGAGGAACCAAATGCACTAAGAATCGAATTAGATTTTAATTAAACATTTGTTATTAAATTAAACTTTAATCTCAGAATGAATATTAAAGCTCCAGGAATTGATTTACACCAAAGACAAGGTATCATAATCAATTTATATGCTAATTTCCAATCAAGGGTTATTTAACCAATGAAGCAGTTGATAGGAACGTAGACACCTACGCATGTCAGTAAAGCGACTGATCAAATATGTATCTACCACAGCATTTAATTGGCAACGTAAGACGGAAACATTTACAAAGTGGTAGTCTAACTCTACGAAGGAAATAATGGTTGAATTGTGACTTTCAATTTATTCCATAATAGCTGTGCGCGCGGCTCCGCTCGTGTATCACAAAGAACCCACATGGACATGGAGCCACAGTATAAAATATAACCTTTGTTAATGCCGAAGTTCCATTTTATAAATACGCGATAGCGCGATTGCTACCATCAAGTTTTAACACCCGTTTTATCACCTTAAGTTGATTGTCCAACAACGAGAGATGAAACGATACAAAAAAACAAACGACTATTTCACCGATGCGTTTTCTAACATTTTCTCGTCGATCCTCGCCAGTAACAAGTGAAATCAAGAGATTTTTCATAACACCCAACTGCCTTTTTCAAATGTCACTCACACGATCATGAGGAATCCAACGACATCTCATATGCCAAAATCTTTGATAGATTGTTGACCGTTTGGAAAGCCCGTGAAATAGAATTTTTTTGTCCACATACATCCGCTCGAAAAACATAACTCTCCTTCTGAGGCAGTCGGTTAAGAAAGCTCCTCCAGAGTGGGATTTTTATGTGTTGGAATACACAGCAGATTTAACATTTTAAGTCAGACAAAATGACAAACTGTCATATAAATAACAGGTATTCGACCATCTGTGTAGACGATAACTCGTTTTGTCTGAGCGAAATATATTTGTAAATCGTTCTCTCGATTGCATAATAAAGCTCTCTAAGCTGTCTAGCGTGCCTTAACCATGCCTAAACTTTATAAAATACTGTCTAATGTTTCGTGATTTGAAAATGGAAAACATCACAAACGAAACTTGCAAACTAGCAGCGCAGACCGGCAATCCGGGCAAATTCTTTGGAATACCATTTACTATGCGTATTCTGGGCTGTAATACGGAACGCACTAATGCGCCTCACCTTACCAGTCACGCCTAACGAAACTATAGACCTCTGATCCCGCTTAACTTACCTCAAATCGCGGCGTCAAGACATATTCATGGGTGAACGCTGAGATGAAGTTAAAACAAGCTATGGAATAGCGGAGCGACGTTCAGATGTATACTGGTACACTCAGGGGTGTTAAAGATGATTTTGATAGTAGATTGTATGATAAGGGGCTAAAATAAGCCATATCACTACGAGATGGATATTTTCCCGAGCGAAGCGAGGGAAAATATTTCGAGGGGTAATATGGCTTTTAGACCCGAGTTATACACTCTACTTTTCACTTCGACTGTATCCTCCTGGGGTTCAAAGTGATAATACTAGGACAAAATCAGTTTGCAGTGAAAGCCCAAGTATTTAAACAGAGACTTGGAGCAATGACCCACTGTGATAGTACTAGAACAAAATATTTACTGACACCTCGTATTTTTATATTACGCGCCATGTCATCTGTACCTTGTCGGTTAGTCTGTGGATATATTTGGCATTGTGGCAGCACTGCGTAAAGTGAGCGGGGAGGGGTATCTTCGGTCTTCTGTCACAAGACGTCGCAGCAATGACACGTGAAACGAGAAGAGGTTAGTTTAACTTATTAATGTCTTTGAAATCTTTATCTGAAACTTACGGTATTTTGCATTGATTTTGAGAAAAACTAATAACGCATGTGTAAATACTGTTATTTTGTCGTAATTTCGTCCTTTTCGACTTGTATTTTTGACAATAATTTATTTGTACTAGTACTAGTATGCCGGGCTGGTAGGTATACCAAAGGTTCATTTTTTTTCATGATTTGGCATCCTGCTTATTCAAATGAGTTTTTGTATTCGTGTGATAAAGAAACAAAGAATGGGATATTTATTTTTGTACAGTATAATTTGTCATAGTTTTAGGCAGTTGGGCTTAAACGTTTTCTTTTTTTTTACAGCCTTGAAAGATAGTCAAGTACTTGACCTTCTTTAACAGTCCAATTTCGAAGATGATGAGGATGATCCCTTCGGAGGAGATGATATGGAAGATGAGTATTTGTATGCAAAATAAGGTTTATAATGTTAACTAAAATGAAAATAACCATTGAGTTTTGTTGATTTCTTTGTAGGACATATTATGTGTAGAAATTTACATTTTCTATGTGATTTTTGAGTTCCCATAGTAGTAAAAATAGGCCAATAATGGTAATTATTTGAATTGTTATTATGTTTTTTTAGTTTTAATTCCCATTCGTTAAAGGGTTTTTGAGTTTATTTTTAGAAAAAGGCCAATAATGAAACTTTATTGGAACAATTATGATTGTTTTGTTGATTTTGATGCCAATTTTTTAACTTTATGAGTGATATTTGAGCTTTCTGTGAGAATGAAAACTTATTATTGTAACTTTGATAAAGCTGAAAGCTATTTTTGTTGATCTTTGCTAGTATTAAGTGTTTAAATACTAACTTTTTATAAGATTTTGAAGACTGTTCGATTTTATGTATAACATATGTGACAGCCCAATGTGCTAAATAAAGAACAAAAAATATCGGTGTTTTTTCTTTTTGTCTGACAAGCCTAAATCAATATTATAACACCCCTAAAATATGACAGCTGTAGATGTTGCGGTTAACTTGTTACATAAAATTTTTGGTCTGGGCGTTCAGTACTTTATTAATTAGTTCTAATATTATGACATTGGGTCTTCATCGGAAGTACCCTCTTCGAAACTGGGTCTTAGGAGGGTATGCAAGAAAATAGTGAAACAAAGATTATCCATCCACAATCAATAACAAATTTCACTGCGAAGAGATTGTTCAATTTAGCGTTTCGACGCGCTATTAACGGTCAGAGGCGTTTTCTTTTTTAATGATTTGGAATTAGTGACTAAAAAACACCTGATGTTTGATTGGTCGATTTTTATATGTAGCTGTATTCTGGTTGGTTGATAGCAAAGATAAATGTTTTTTGAAAGAGTTGTGATTGGTGGATTTAATATGGTGAAGTGTTTTGATTCGTCAAATTAAATGTGTAAAAATCATAAATATGTATACATATTTTCCGTAGGGGCTAAATACTTTAGCCCCGCTTATTAAGCCTAATATGACACACTTTTCGAGCATGAGAGATGAAACATCTATTATGTATATTTAACTGCTTAATTGTTGATATTCCGCTTCCCAGGCGATTTTGACGGGTGTCAATATATGAAAAATTCGGTGACCGTTTACCGACACGGCACAGGCGTGGATATTTGTACTGTAAATCAAACTTTGTAGGTGTTGTTACTAGCAGCAGGCCAGCTGGCGTCAGCGGCTAAAATTTCACGTGTCGCATTATGCTGCCATGCCTCATTTACATATCCAGGGAAACAATCTAAACGCTTATTAAAATTGTTAACTTTCGTCCCTGTTTAGATGCTTTTTGAGTAAGCGGAAGCAACCAAGTCATTATAAGTTATAACTCATTTACGGCGGTAAAACAAAAAAATGTCTCAGATACCGGGTATTTGATCATGATTAATATGCTGGCCGAGTCATTATTTATTACCACTCATAGTGAGTACCTACCAACTTTTATGTGTTCAGGAAGAAGGGGCCTTCCGCATGTGCTCTGCCTACTCTTTTAAGGAATATAGACGTGATATCTATACATATAATAAAGCTGAAGAGGGTCGAAAGTCTGTACATGGAAGATAAACGAAAAAAAATTGGCTGGGGATACTTAGAATTGATAACAGAACACGTTCCAACAGTTTTTAGAATTTTTGTCTGTTTATCTGTTTATCTGTTTGTCTGTTTGTCTGTTTATTTGTCAGAGTATCACGTGAAAACGGCTGAACGGATTTCGATGCAAACTTTACTAATCTGTCGAGAGAATCCCCGGATAGGTTTTAAGCTATAAAAATCTTAAAGATTAGGGTTCAAAGGGGGTAGAAAATGAGGTTGAACTTTGTATGGGAACTCCTTGAATGTACGAGCTACAGACTTAAAAATTGGTAACCATAAACTTGACTGGAAAGTAAAAACGACCCCATTCAAACTTTTTGCAATGTATAGATAAAACGTGAAAAATATGGGATGAAAATAGGTTCTGAGGCGACTAGAAACTATATAATGTTGCAAGAGCGGGGTTATAACAGTATCATTACCATGGTAACATGTCGTCAATATATTCGAAAATTCATCGTGTTCTTACAACTGATAGTTAGTCCAGTGGCTTGACCCATAGCTTACGGAGTCGGCGTCCCCGAGTTCAAACCCAGCAGCATGCACTTTTTGTAGTTTTAATTTTTGAAAATGTATATTTTTCAAAAAAAAGGATTTTGATGCAACTTTTACTTAATCGGTCGAGAAAATCCCTGGCCAGGTCATAGGCTGTAAAAATGATAAAAATTAGTTCAAAGGGGGTAAAAAATGGGGCAAAACTTTGTATGGGAACTCCTCAAATCCATGAGCTTTAGACTTGAAAATTGATAAACATACACTTGACTGGAAAGTATAAAGAACTCCATTCAAACATTATAAAAAAATATAGATAAAACGTGAAAAACCACGGGATGAAAATGAGTGCTAGATGGCTAAAGACTATCTATAATAACCAAAAATGTTTGATATCTCAACCGATAGTAGCTGTTAGACATTAGAAACCTAATTATTTTGGAAACTCAGTCGCTGTCAACATCGCTGTTAATATTGAAATCCAGCAACCTTGATCTTCGTCTTCCTATATAATTGGTATGAATTCAGAGGTCATCTAAAGATGTATGATAGGTTGAGTTTAATACTTACGTCGAATTAGCATAGTTCACCAACGTCAAGAGACGTGGGTATAAAATTTGGACACAACGGCATTCCGCGGAGAATTAAGTAGGTACCATTTTTAGGGTTCCGTAGCCAAAATGGCAAAAACGGAACCCTTATAGTTTCGTCATGTCCGTCTGTCCGTCTGTCCGTCTGTCCGTCTGTCCGTCTGTCCGTATGTCACAGGCATTTTACTCGTAAACTATAAGGTGTATTTGAATAAAATTTTGAGGATAGGTGTATTTTGTTAGCCGCTACAAAGTTTTGTAATTAAAATTACTAAAAAAAATTTTTTTAGGGGTGTACCCCATACATAAAACTAAAAGTCAAAAAAATTTTTTTCATCGTGAGCCCACATGTGGCACATGAATCGATAGGCCTTTCAAAATAAATATAAGGTTTCTCGGCAATTTTTTTGATTAAGTGAATACAGTCAGAGATAATCGCCCCGTAAGTCACTAAAATTCTGTCCCCCCCCCTCTAATTTTTGAACGGTGTATTTTAAAAATATGAAAAAATTCATGGACACAGCGCTTATTAAGTTCATTTGCCGAAAATTGTTTTGAACAAGATCGGATGAAAGGTTTCCGAGATATTGCTGAAAAACTGCCTTCCTCAAAGAAAAGGACGTAAGTGCCGTAAGATTTCTATAACGATACGACCTTTTTAATAGGCACGGAACCCTTCGTTTTGCGTGGTCCGACACGCACTTGGCCGGTTTTTATGTATAAAACTTCAGCGTTTGTGACATTCAGAAATATTATTATGAATACTCGGGTATAGTGAGTGTCCGCATGAGCTAGCTCTCGGGCCTATCATTCCAACGAAAAGCTCGGCCTTTGGTCTCGCTTGCCTCGCCGCTCTTCTTCTGACTTCTCTCGCTCGGGACTTTGGTCTCCGGTTTCGCTTGCAAGACACCTGGGTTTAGTTAGTGTTCGTGAAGGCTCGCCCTCGGGCCTCCGGCCCTCGGGCTCGCATAGAGAGCGCTCTCTGGAGGGTTGGTTTGGTTGGGCCTTTCATTCATACGAAAAGCTCGGCCTTCGGGCTCGCTTGCCTCACCCCTCAACTTTGGGACTTAAGGCTCATGTTTCGCTTGCAAGACACCTGTGGATAGTAAGTATCCATGGAGTCTCGCCCTCGGGCCTTCGATGCTCTGGCTCGCATATGGAGCGCTATCTATAAGGGTACGTTGGGCCTTTCATTCCTACGAAAAGCTCAGCCTTCGGCCTCGCTTGCCTCCCCGTTTACCTTCAGGACTTTGGCTCTCAGGGGTAGTTTGACAAGACACCCGGAGATATAGAGTATCTTTGGGGTCTCGCCCTCGGTCCATTTCTTTCAATTATGAAATTTTATATTTAAATTCCGGTTTTGGTAATTTTTCTTCTACTTACGTACTTCGTTTGCAATAAAGATTAAGTAAATCAATATAACTAAATATTATTGACGACAACGTTTATGAGGATTTAAACTGTTACACGCATAATTTATAGAAATGAAATCGTAATAATCTAATTTATCAGTGTAGTAGGTATCGTATGGTGAAACATAAGAATATCATGTCATCCATAATTTATACGCGTACGAAGTCGCGGGCAGAAGCTAGTACTATATATAGCACATAAATTATTTTTGAAAATAATACCTAAAACTTAGAAAAGTTGGAAAACCCTCGATTTTTTAGGGTTCCGTAGCCAAAATGGCAAAAACGGAACCCTTATAGTTTCGTCATGTCCGTCTGTCCGTCTGTCCGTCTGTCCGTCTGTCCGTCTGTCCGTATGTCACAGGCATTTTACTCGTAAACTATAAGGTGTATTTGAATAAAATTTTGAGGATAGGTGTATTTTGTTAGCCGCTACAAAGTTTTGTAATTAAAATTACTAAAAAAAATTTTTTTAGGGGTGTACCCCATACATAAAACTAAAAGTCAAAAAAATTTTTTTCATCGTGAGCCCACATGTGGCACATGAATCGATAGGCCTTTCAAAATAAATATAAGGTTTCTCGGCAATTTTTTTGATTAAGTGAATACAGTCAGAGATAATCGCCCCGTAAGTCACTAAAATTCTGTCCCCCCCCCTCTAATTTTTGAACGGTGTATTTTAAAAATATGAAAAAATTCATGGACACAGCGCTTATTAAGTTCATTTGCCGAAAATTGTTTTGAACAAGATCGGATGAAAGGTTTCCGAGATATTGCTGAAAAACTGCCTTCCTCAAAGAAAAGGACGTAAGTGCCGTAAGATTTCTATAACGATACGACCTTTTTAATAGGCACGGAACCCTTCGTTTTGCGTGGTCCGACACGCACTTGGCCGGTTTTTTTATTTCAAAGTTCAATATCTCAAACACGGCCGATTTTGATAAAACGTAGCTAAGAATCATCTCGATCACGTCAGCTTTTGGACAAAAAAAAACCGCATTCAAATCGGTCCATTCGTTTAGAAGCTACGATGCCACAGACAGACACACAGCTACACAGACACGTCAAACTTATAACACCCCTCTTTTTGCGTCAGAGGTTAAAAATATACTGTCACAGAGTTAATAATATTACTTGCATACGAAATGTCCTCTGTCCACAAAAACCTGTTTAAAACGCTCGCAAGCTTGTTTAAAAAAATAGCCATACAACATATATATGAGTAACATTCATTTCGTAGTGGAACGAATTAAATTTCACTAATGAAAATTCTTAACTACGTGTAATTTTTTTTTGGAAAACGCTCTTTACTGCTCTCACGACACAGCTTGTGATCTTGTGCTAACCGTACAGGCGTATCGATATCCCGGAGATATGCAACATCGAAGTAGCAAGAGGATGTACCTTTGCAACAGTAAGAAAGTCCCTGGTAAAGACGCTCAACGCTTCAGTGCGTGGTATTAGGGTTACCAAACTTGTCAAAACTGACTTAGTACGCAAAATTTAAAATATCCTCAATAATTCGGCGCGATAATAAGCGACGATAAGCTCCGTCCAATAAAACCAAAACTCAAATGAAACTTAACCGTCATTAGCGGCCGGCGACCCAATAATTTGTTGACCCGATCAGCCTATTGCAAACTCTTGTAACTTCGATTAAATTATTTACTCGACCATTATTACAGTATATTATATTTATAAGTAATTACTTCATAAACAATATAACGGCTTTATTTAAACCTTCACGATTACAATACATACTTTGTCTAAACGGGACTTAATTGCGTGTACAGTACTTATACATACATATACACACAGATACTTATGTTAAATGTATAAAAATAATGTATTCCAATGGTTAGCTGGTAGAGAATGCCATCTGGCATTAAGCTCACCATTTGTACATATATTTTTTGTATTTTGTGCAATAAAGTTTAAATAAATAAATAAATAAATAAAAACACATTTGCGAGGAAACCAATACATTTTTAACTAAATTGTTACTAATCGTAATAAAAAATACAAAATATCAGTCGTAATTGTTGAATTTGACGTGAGGCGCTTAGAGCAAAGACCCTTTTGCATACAGCCACGATTTAAAATCACAGTCAAAAATATTTTTCACCTCAGCAGTTCGAACAAGCATATTTTTCTGCGTGAAAACAGTGAGCAAAATCCGATTTTGCTCACTCCGTGAGTCAAAGTAGCTTTTTAATTTTCATGTCGAGCACTGACATTTCATAGTGGGGTCTATTACAAATTCAGAATACCTACTTGAACTTGATGATGTCTGTCCCTTTCATTTCATTACGAAAAAGGAATAGGTTGAAAGGGACAGGAATAGGTCGATTCAAACTTCCACATTCGAATTTCAAAGGTGACCCCCAAAACAGCGCGAAGCAAGTACCACGTTCGAAAACACACCTTATATGTTTAAATTACCAAAAATAGATAAGAAGGAATGTTTTAAATTGAAGAAAAAAAAAACATGAAACATCTCAGAATAAAGTCCGTTTTGCTTAAATAGGTAAACATGAATTTTCATACGCTGACCAATTAATGATTCTAGTTTTATTAATCTTAATTTTTAAGAACGTATGTATACTCGATTAATTTCAAATAGGTCTGCTTTTATACTACATTCAAAGTAACCCCGGTTTACGGTAGTCTAATATTTTGAATTATTTTAGGCTCTTAATGTAGGACTCTATCGTGTATTTAGGTAACATATTCGTATTATTAGACTGCTCGATCAAAAATGATATCATAACCAAAGAACGAAATAATACCGGTTTAATTTGTATGGAGAAAATACCGGTATCCGATCCCTGGTACCTAGTGCACAAAGTTGTCAAAAAATGGCGCTGGTATCGAGATAGAACGCGCTAACGGAATGTCTACGTAGAATCCTTAGTTTACCGTTGTGTAAATTCTACTTGGTTGGCTGCTTTCAAACCCTTGAACACCTTCCAATATGAACCTTGCTCAGCGGAACCATCCGGAGCGCAGTACGGTGTCTCGGCCTAAACGCCTACTGTGACACAGCTCTATCCATAAGTCGAGTTACTGTAAGAGTTCGAAAACGCTTTTATCTTGTTAGAAACATGGGTCGTTCTTCTATTCGACCGACAAGCCTGTCCTTCGTCTTACTACGGCATCTCATTTGAGTAATGATTTTACGGTTTTATAATGTTCGAAAATGAACGTCCATATTATTTTATTAATTAGTATTATTTAATATTTTAGTTTCTCTAACTAGCATTTTTTTTAAACGTATTTTTATCGTAGAAGTCCATGACAGAGTGGTAAACCAAAATGTAGTCCCCACTGAAAGAGTCCACTTTGTCATATATTTTTTTTCAAAACCAACCGTAAACAAATATGTATATTGGCCGGAAAGGAAACTTTAATTAGTGTTAATGAAGAAACCAATGCATTTTTTTTAAATCGCACTTCAATATCACAATTTTCGATAATTCAAAAACCAAAAAAAAAGGAAAACCTCGGATCATTGTCGGTAAAAAAGAAGAACGACCCACCTACGTTGTTTCCTTACAAAGAGGTAACCACCCTTACAAATCATGTAATTTTTTTACATTTTGAATAAACTATATAGGAACTAAAAATATATTGCAATATAACTGACATAAAGCACAGTTATTTCGATTATTTGTATCATAATAAATATACGCCCCTACATTTACTTGCCGCTTTTGTCATGATTAATAAAACATTTTGTTTCATCACATTCATATTCATAATCGTTATTCTCATAAATCTTTTTAGGGTTTCGTACTTCAAAGGGAAAAAACGGAACCCTTATAGGATCACTCGTGCGTCTGTCTGTTCGTCTGTCACAGCCGATTTGCTCCAATACTACTGAACCGATTGAGTTGAAATTTGGTACACATATGTAAATAAAATTGGTGACCCAAAGATGGACGCGTAAAGTAAATGAATGAATTCTGAACAAGGGGGCCACTTTTGGGGGGTAGACTGGAAAATTAAAAAAAAAAGTTTCGCAAACTGTATTGTGTGATGAAAGGGGTTGTTGTAAGCATCTCAGATATATTTTTTTTTTATAATTTTAGCAAAAACAGATTTGAAGTAATTTAGGAAAAAAGACGAAAATTGACCATTCCCCCCCCCCCTTATCTCCGAAACTACAAGGCTTTAAATTCTGAAAAAAATATGGAAAATAGTTCCTTGCCTAAAGATTACAGGAAAACCTATAAGAAGTTTGAGTATTTAGCAGATATTAGTATGATGAATACGAATGTTTGTTCTCGAGTCTTGGATGTTTAATATCTATTTAAGTATGTATTTATCTATATAAGTATGTTTATCCGTTGTCTAGTACCCATAGTACAGGCTTTGCCTAGTTTGGGACTAGAACAATTGGTGTAAATTGTCCCACGATTTTTTTTTTTTTTTACGGGAAAATTTTCAATATTTTACGGAGCCCTCACCACGCGAGTTGAACTCGCACTTGCCCGGTTTTTTATCCTAGAAATTTATGACTTGACGGGCTGGCAACGAGTATTTACGAGAGTGATAAAAGTATATATTAATTTTGGAAAAGCAAGTCCGTTTCATCAAACGTTCACGATGACATATATTATGATCTGAGTAAATTATACTGTCCGTCCGAGCCGCAAGTAGCATATTATTTTAGTTTTGTTTTATACGTCGTTACTTATCACAACCTCGTAAGCACTGATTATAAAAATTAATAACAAATTAAAATTCATAGATATCATTATCATCATCATCATATCAGCCGAAAGACGTCCACTGCGCTGCTGCTGGACATATGCCTCCCCCAAAGAGTGCCACAATGACCGGTCCTGCGCCACCCGCATCGCGGACTCCCCCGACCTTCACCAGGTCATCAGTCCACCTTGGCTACTCACGCTGCCTTCCGGTACGTGGTCGCCACTCGAGCACCTTTCCGTCCCAACGGCCATCGGTTCTACGGCAATGTGGCCCGCCCACTGCCACTTAAGTTTAGTGATTCGGAAGGCTATATCGGTTACCTTGGTTCTGCTGCGGATAGCCTCATTTCTGATGAAATCACGCAGAGACACGCAGATATATTAAAATTAACAAACTTTATTTCACGTAAAACGAGCGTCGGGCAACGCATAGTGCTAAAGCCGAACTTAAAAAATTAAAGGTCCTAACTCTAATGCAGTGTCAGGAGTAATTTCAACCCTGTCATGCTTTGAACAAGACTTAAAGTGCAACTGGATAGAACCACTTCACGAAATGGCAAAGTGTAGCGCGAGTACACTCATAGGCGAGCTGAATGGGTCTCAGAGGGCAGACTTCAACCGCATATATAGCTACAGCGTAGTTAAGATAGGAGAGTAGTATAGTATATCATATTATCTACCTTTAGTTCATTGTTCATATTATCCACAACCTTTGTACATCATCATCATCATCATATCAGTCGAAAGACGTCCACTGCTGGACATAGGCCTCCCCCAGAGAGTTCCAAATTGACCGGTCCTGCGCCACCCGCATCCAGCGGTCTCCCGCGACCTTTACCAGGTCATCAGTCCACCTTGTGGGGGGGGGGGCCTACCCACGCCGCGCCTTCCGGTACGTGGTCGCCACTTTTGTACAGGCAGCAACAAATAACAACCTAAATGATCGAATATATCGTAACACATCCTTCCTTACCCAAATAGTAATAAAGATATCTGTTTTTAAACATACCCTTGACTAATTAAGTGTGATAGGTATATAAATTGGACACAATTGAAAATTAATTTCATCTACATTTAAGTTTATCAAATTTTGAATAAATCTAACGGGATCTGGTAAAAATAACCTTGATTACAAAAGTCACCCTCATCATCAATTGATGACGATCAAAATAAGATTGAGGATGATTAGCTTGTATTAATTGACTCATTTTCTATAGAAATTGAAAAATAACATGTAGATAATTTGAAGTTAGGCGTCAAAATTAAGGTTTTTTGAAGCGATATTTGTTTCTGTGTTACATTTTGTATTGCGTGTAACACAAATTTCGTGTTTTGGATAACACAAAAGTATCACTAAAGTACCAAACACAAAACAAAACGTAATACAAAAGCAGAGTTATGTTCAAAAAATTAGGTAGTTTAAAAACCTGAAATATAAATGTATAAAAATGTATCGTATCTGAAACTTGCAACTTTAACTTGGAAGATATTTAATACCTCCGCAGACAAATGAAAGTTACTTCTCTTCATTAACTGTGGTAACGGTTCTTTTGACCCGTTTTACAGAAGTTGTATTAATTAATGTTTGCATTTTGCGCTAAGTTTCTAATTAGTCAGAAAAGAGCTCTGGCCCTTTGTATATTATTTTTAACATTAACTCATATTAATCAGTTGAGGCAATAAAGTGTTGT
The DNA here is from genome assembly GCA_932294315.1 of Epinotia nisella. Lineage (NCBI taxonomy): Eukaryota > Metazoa > Arthropoda > Insecta > Lepidoptera > Tortricidae > Epinotia > Epinotia nisella. The sequence continues at coordinate 18,754,448 of OW028681.1, forward strand.
AGTTAAAGTCTATAAGTCTGATGGTATTAAGTCCGCCAATAGTACTTTTATTTGTATATTTGTGCAATAAAGTTTAAATAAATAAAAATAAAAAACGAAGAAACGCAGACGATTTTGTCCGTTAAAGTCTATTATAATGGAATGAGGTATTAGGGTGTACTGTACAGGGTGTCCCATTTTAATGTGTTGTGTGTACGGTAAGGGAAATGTATTAACGTACCACCACCGTAGAACCCTATCGCAATAAGGTGACATACCACTCGAGTTTGAGTGACGGCGGCCTGTCAAGTGCGACAGGGTTCTACGGTGGTACGTGAATACATTTCCCTTACTGTACAATGCGTTACATGATCGACCAGCAGAAGTGAAAAATCGTATCTACCGGCCCCAATCTACGGTATGACATCTCACAGTGGGTGAAAATTTATAAGTTGCTTCAGAATCATAATTGGTATCAAAGATTATATGGAATCAGTAACACTGTGGCGTGAATTAACTTGGCTGTTAAATGAATGAATGATGATTTATTAACAACATTACAACGCTTGCTGTTGTATGTTTATGGCTTTTTAGGGTTCCGTAGCCAAAATGGCAAAAACGGAACCCTTATAGTTTCGTCATGTCCGTCTGTCCGTCTGTCCGTCTGTCCGTATGTCCGTATGTCACAGGCATTTTACTCGAAAACTATAAGGTGTATTTGAATAAGATTTTGAGGATAGGTGTATTTTGTTAGCCGCTACATAGTTTTGTAATTAAAGTTACAAAAAAAAAATTTAGGGGTGCACTCCATACATAAAACTAAAAGACAAAAAAAAATTTTTCATTGTGACCCCCCGTGTGGGCACATCAATCGATAGGCCTTTCAAAATAAATATAAGGTTTCTTAGCATTTTTTATTAAGTGAATAGAGTCGGAGATAATCGCCCCGAAAGTCACTAAAATTCTGTCCCCCCCCCCCTCTCATTTTTGAACGGTGTATTTTAAACATATGAAAAAATTCATGGACATAGGGCTTATTAATTTCATTCACCGAAAATTATTTTGAACAAGATCGGTTCAGAAGTTTTCGAGATATTGCTGAAAAACTGCCTTCCTCAAAGAAAAGGACGTAAGTGCCGTAAAATTTCTGTGACGATACGACCTTTTTAATAGGCACGGAACCCTTCATTTTGCGTGGTCCGACACGCACTTGGCCGGTTTTTTATTTATATGGTCGTGACGTACTGGAAGAAATAACTTACATAGTAAAATCTGGGACAATTTGTTTCTTGTATGAGGATCGATTGTATCAACGATTCTGAGTAAATAAAAACGCAAAAAAAAACGAATTCTGAAAAAAAAAAATATATACACTTTTTTTGAAAAACGCCCGAGTAAGACATGTATTAATTGCGAGGTTCAACTTCAAATCCCGGTGTAGTACTTAATCGTGCATAGAAAGTACCTTTAAGTTTGGCAAACAACTATCACTTCCTTCTACATGTATATATCCAAAAATCTAATTTTAAAATCCATCCAGGGCATCGCTTTACCTCCTGGATCCCCGGATCCTTTATAAATAACGAAATGAGCGCTCACTTTAAGTCGTGACACTACGCAAAGAAACTTATCCGAAAAAACCGAGTGTACTTTATAAAGTACATTTAATATTTACCTCTAAAAAATGTGGCCATTGTGGCGAAAAACGGTAACAATAATTTTAGAAGGTTCAGGACGCAAGGGCAAAGTACTTTATAAAGGGCTCTCGGTTTTTACGACATCTTAAAAAAAATTGTCAGGATCCAGGAGGTTAACCACAATTTTTTTTAAATACTACTGAAACAAAGGTTGGAGTGTTTTCTGCTTCAGACAACAAATTAACAGCATATTTAGGTTGTTGATTGCTCTCCGGACGCCTATTATGGCTGAAAGCGGAATAACGAATGGATAAAGTTCACCCACGTAACGGTTCCTACGCAAAATATTTTGTGAATGGAAAATTTATGTATTTTAGGTCAAAAAGTCCCTCTCGACGTTTAGGTATTTTTTCAAAATTATAATTAATAGATATGGGTTTATTGGTAAGCAGCGGTCGAATTGACAACATTTCATTTTTTCATAGCGGCTCAAACTAAAAACCATTCAGAGATTTGGGCTTGCGGAGTAAATATAAAAAATAATGGATTTTTATATTTGCTAGTTCTTGAGAAAACTGAAAATTACTTTGAAGAAGCCATTTCAAGGCTGAATGTGGATATTACTAGCTGCATTTATGCATCTTGTAAGAAAAAAAATGTTGTGACATTGACAGTTATTTGACTCCTTGGATATTGTCATTGTCAATGTCAAATATAACTGTCACAGACAGCATGCTATTTACTTTTTAATTCAATAAATTGACTACAGTACTAAATCTTATTCATCCTTTAAATGTACTTATGCCCTTTTCGAACGTGGTAGTTTAAAACACCCACATTAAGGGGGTTTAACTTAAAATAAAATGAAAAGAAAAAATACGTGTCTCCTAACTTTTCAAATAATATTAAATGCCTAAACAAAATTAAGGATTCAGCAAAATTTAATGTTGTTAATTGCCATAAATAAGTAATTAATATAGAGACCTTTGCAGTGAAACTAGCTATAGCAGGCTCATTTCTCCAGGACCGTCCGCTTCGTAATAACAATAATATAACAGTAGAAAAATCGTGCTTTAATTTTCACGATTTCCAGGAAAACTATTTTGAAAAGCAAAACCATCAGCGTTGTTATATTTGAAAAACAGATAATCATAGAAATAAGTAAAACTTGAAGAATGTCTCCCATTGATATTCTCGATAATTGAAGAAACGTAGACCAATTAAGAATTTGTTCATTAAAAATCTAATGTAATGTATTGTATAGGCTAAACCGGTCGTATACTAAAGGCCTCCACACACCGAACGCGGTTGCGTCGCGGGCCCTCTGCGGGCGCTAAGTTACAACTCTGGCAGTGCGGCCGCGGGTCGGGCGCGGCGCGGGTCAGGCGTGGGCCCGCGTTGCTACCGCGCTGGTCACACGTTGCTTTCGACTAGGCTTTAGACTAGGTCAACAAGAAGTGCTCTATAGGGTTCTAATTCCCTTGAGAAAGTAAGCTGCAATGTGTCCAGCGTGCTTAGAGCATACGAGTACATAACTAGAGTAGTCTTATGTCGTATTTGCGTACAAAAATGTCTGCCGAATTTTGCGGGGGTGGGGGTGAGCATCTTAATAGGATATTGAAACTCATTTGTATATTGAAACCTTGAAGTGGTTGAACGTTTATAATATCAAGTGCTTACAGCAACATGCGGGCATTTTTATGATCAGTGTTCTCTTGCGAGGCGATTAATCGATTGTGAAACTGTCTTATGATTTTTTGCACATTGTGCAAGGTTTCCTACGGAGGGGTAAGTTACTGAAAGGATACTCCAGTTATGTATGCTCTAATCCGCGGTAGTAACGCGGGCCCGAGTTACTACAGGCCGCCCGCCTGCGGTGTGAATATACCGCTTCTCTTCTTCTTCTTATAAGTTGACACTAAACTAACACTGTAGGAATGACACTAAAGATGTCAAATCATTTAGCGTGAGCTTTGCAACCCTTTGAAATATTCGTTGAATATAAATAAAGAGGACGCCCCGCTGCACGCTGGCGTAGTTAATTTCGCGCTAAAACGCGGTGTGTGGCTGCAGGCCTATTTTTATTCGTCGCATTCAATCGCAATCATGATTTAATCTGTTTCCACACGTGCCGAGGTAACGTGTGCAACTGGCAACCTAAACGGAGTTTATACCTGGGAGTTAAATGAGAAACGAGTACTTAATTAACGTGTATTGCTAATAGAGGAGATAACTTAGGGGCAAACAAGGGTTAGACATTCCCGAGGCGCGAAAGATGCTGACACTACCGTAACCTGTCCCAATTTAACACAACAAGACTGCAAGTGAAATATATCTGTCTCTGTCAAACTTATTCAAATTTGTATACGATCATCTCGTTCGGTAGTGGTATTTTTTGCCTGTCTGGTTAGTCTGGATGACATGCGATTGTGATGTGAAACACATAGGCTCAATCGAGACTCCTGTTTTGTGAACTTTGGCATACCTATGTCACTAATCCTACTATCAAATTCGCTCTCCAAATTACACACAAAAGCGCTTTGCACGTAGGCAAATTATTGTGTGTGGCCAACTTCCTCACCAATTAGGATAATAATGTGAAACGACTGTCAAAATCGGATCGTTAGTGGAGACTGGGGATAGTTGACCAACTTTCGGTATAAACGTTTGTATTTTTATTGCTTTTGAGTATATTTTTCTAAAAAGCACTTCAACTGATCGTTATACGATAAGGCTTTGAAAAAAAAAACAAATAGCTCGCTACGAATTATAATACGTACCGGAAGGCGCGGCTCGGCCCCACAAGGTGGACTGATGACCTGGTAAAGGTCGCGGGAGTCCGCTGGATGCGGGTGGCGCAGGACCGGTCAATTTGGAACTCTCTGGGGGAGGCCTATGTCCAGCAGTGGACGTCTTTCGGCTGATATGATGATGATGATGACGATGAATTATAATACAGTGTACAAGCTCGATCTTAAAGAAACCGGAAAACGAGTCAACCCACCCCACGCCTGGAGTAGGTTGACTTGTCACTTGGAGTAGGTTGACCTATGAAGGAATGAGTGCAAAGTCAACGAAGAAATAGGTTAAAAAATACTAAAAATAATGGCAAATTGTCGATCCTCCGACAGCTTAATTCAACATTATTAAACATCAAATTAGACATTGAAACATAATAACACATTTTTGGGTATACTTCCGCATTGTTCTTAAAATAAGAACTTTTGGGTAAAAAGATACATTTTGTATATAGCATGTTCAGAATAGCATGGTATGGGTTCACTATAAGTCAACCAACCCCTTATAAACTTAGTCTACCAGCCCAAAACCACACTTGCAATTTTTAGACACGTGCCATAATCTTAAAATTGCAATAAAATCAAAAGGAATGGCACAACATAGAAAGAACATGAATCAAACATTTGTTTGAATCACTTTGACAATTAATAATAACGAATAAATAGGCGTTATTACAAATAATATTACGATAAAAATTATTACTTTCTAGTATTGTTTTTCAATATTACGCTGCTTCTCGCAAACGACGTGCGTTGGCGACACAGCACTCTCGGGCTGTTATTCGCTACGTGCAAATGCGGCTCACCCCGCCGGTCACCCGTTACTAAACTAGACCTCTATCTACGCTTAGTTACTACGCATCGCGGTGTCAAGATATATTTGTGGGTGAGCGTTGAGGTGAGCTTAAACAAGTTACAGAATAGGGGCCGGTGACCAAGTGGCGTGAGTGGGGGGTTGGGGGGACACGACAACGATTTCTCGCACCTAATTGGTCGACGCAAGGCTTTCACGTAGCTCGAGTTTTTGACAGTTACTCTACCTTTCCTTATAGCCCACTAGCTTCCATCCGCGACTACCGTCTGCGTGAACCCGAAATAAAAATTATCCTATATTTTAATCCAGGCTATAAACTATCTTCGTGCAGAATTTCATCCAAATCGATTGAGCCGTTTAAGCGTGATTGAATAACAACCATCCAAACATGCAAACATCTAAACATTCAAACTTTCGCATTTATACTGTTAGAAGGATTAGTAGGATAGGATCATCCCCGGTCTCCCCTAATTTGTGAAGTACGTAATTACCATTTGCTCTGTCATTTTCCAGGAATATGAGTCGGTTATTAGATACTATTGGTTATTTATATACCTAGAGATTTTTCTAGCAGGAACGACTTATTGTAAGTGATTGACAAAATAAAAACATCGACAGTCCTGTTATCGATAAGTACCACTTCAACGTCATAGAGGTAATACAAAGACAAATATATATAGGATGCGTTAGAAAATAGATAACAATAACAAAACTCTCATTTTATTTATATTTTACATACTTCAGAAAAAGGTTTGCAATACTTTCGTAACTTTCTTTCTTCGTGTCACTGAATTAAGTATTCCATAAGTCACTCCATAACACACACACACACCGAAATTGTCTTTCAAATCGACGCAGAATGTCAAAACATGTTATTTTCCCCAAACCCATTTTCGGTCCCAAAACAAATCTGTGTCTCTGTATATGGTTAATAGTGTAGGTGCACGCGACGTCAAGGCAGGTAGCCAATATAAGTATGTGGTGTGTACTTATCGATAACAGGATTGTCGATATTTTTCTTGTGGCAAGCACTAAGCAAATGTTGTTCCTGCTAGAAAAATATCTAGGTATAGTTATTTATTTTAGGTGACAAACAATATTCAGCTACTGTCTCTATTTTTACCCAGCTAATACTTAATAGCCCATTCCCGGCCCGTGACGACATGCATGCGTCCCTACGTCGTAGTCGCTTTCCGCTACATACGAGGAAAATCACGGGATCAGCTACGAGCGTAGCGCGTAGTGATTCTGGGCACTGAATGTGATAGAAGAACAAGAGCTTAAGCTGTGAAATATTTATTTCATCTGTGTATAGAATGAACTCTCTAGATAGAAATAGGCTTTAATTAGCTTTTTCAAATACTCAGCCGGAGCCGCTCTGGAAGCCAGCACTTATAACTTATTATTAGGCAGTCCATCAGTGATAAATTTATCCTTAAATCCGTATGCATAAATCACGCATACGTATAGGTACAATTTAAAATACATGTTCCGCGCCGGAGCGGTCGCACTCTCATTCTTGAGATAATTGTTGAGTTACTCGTAGCTTCATAATTTTCATGAATTAAATATATAAAAATTTAAGAAATGGGACTACATCCAAAAAAACCGGACAAGTGCGAGATCAACTCGCATGGTGAGGGTTCCGTATATAATCTAAATGGCATAAGTGTTTTTGAATACTCAAACTTCTTATAGGTTTTCCTGTAATCTTTAGGCAAGGGACTATTTTCCATATTTTTTTTTTGAATTTTAATCCTTGTAGTTTCGGAGATAAGGGGGGGGATGGTCAATTTTCGTCTTATTTCCTAAATTACTTCAAATCTGTTTTTGCTAAAATTATAAAAAAAATATCTGACATGCTTACAAGTCTTACAACAACCCCTTTCATTTGATATGTCACACAATACAGTTTGCGAAACTTTTTTTTTAATTTTCCAGTTTACTCCCCAAAAGTGCCCCCCTTGTTCAGAATTCATTAATTTACTTTACGCGTCCTTCTTTCGGTCACCAATTTACATATTATGTGTACCAAATTTCAACTCAATCGGTCCAGTAGTTTCGGAGCAAATCGGCTGTGACAGACGGACAGACAGACAACCGAGTGATCCTATAAGGGTTCCGTTTTTTCCTTTTGAGGTATCGGAACCCTAAAAATTATAAAGAAGCTTTCCGACACGGTGTGTAACATAAACTTTGTTTACGCAAAACAATGTACATTTTATGCAAATGGTGCAAACAACTTGTTTACACGTATAACAATTTAATTTTCTCTTGCATTTCCCTGGGGACCCGATAACATACTCGGATATATTTTAAATTCTAGGAGTGCTTCTCATGCTCAAGTTCAATCAATGCGACAATTTTACGAGAAAGTATTGAGTTACAGATTGAAACGTGATTTTTCTGTACTAATATCACAGAATACTTAAGTTTAAGATAATAATGTATTAGTACTGAGACTACTGAGGTAATTAACCCAAAGCGCAATGGAGAGGGCTAATGTTAGGAGTTTCTCTGCGTGATCGCATCAAAAATGAGGCTATCCGCAGCAGAACCAAGGTAACCGATATAGCCCTCCGAATTGCTAAACTTAAGTGGCAGTGGGCGGGGCACATTGCACGTAGAACCGATGGCTGTTGGGGCGGAAAGGTTCTCGAGTGGTGACCACGTACCGGAAGGCGCGGCTTGGGTATGCCCCCCACAAGGTGGACTGATGACCTGGTAAAGGTCGCAGGAGTCCGCTGGATGCGGGTGGCGCAGGACCGGTCAATTTGGCACTCTCTAGGGGAGTCCTATGTCCAGCAGTGGACGTCTTTTGGCTGATATGATGATGATGATGATGACTGAGGTATAGAGTAAAACCAATCATCAACAGAATGCGACTTCAATTGTAGTGTTTATATAATAACGGGTAGTTTTAAAAGTAGCTAAGTACCGTCAGTCTGTAACCAACCAGTACACGCGATTCATCTACTCCTGTGTTTTATTAGGAAGCTATCCCAAAACCCTTCAGTGGCGACGAGAAAGTGACTTACGTGTGTAGCAGGAGCTGAAATATTCGAAAATATAGTAAATTGAAGCACAAGTGAGAAGATGGCGAATAATCTGGTGTTAGGTAACAGCCTCGTGTTCGACCACCGCACGCAGGAGTGGGCCATATTCCGAAGTCGGTTTGGTCAGTTTTGTTTGGCAAATAACTTCACAGAAGAGACCGACAAATCAGGAACCAAACGACGAGCGATTCTACTTTCTGCACTGGTGGAGGATACCTATCGCATCACAAGAGACCTAGTGTTTCCATCTCAATTAGAGAACCTCAGTTTTAATGACCTCGTCTCAAAATTAGAGCAACATTTTGAGTCTAAAAGATGTACTTTTGCTGAGAGATACTTGTTCTACAAGGCGGAGCAGCGTCCCGGTGAAGAGCTAAGTGACTGGGCAGCGCGCGTGCGCAGCCTGGCAAAACATTGTGCATTCACTGCGGAGCTCGAATCAGCGTTAAGGGATCGTTTCGTGCTGGGTCTAGAAAACGCTAAGGAAAAAGAGAAACTTTTTGCCGAAGATCCAGCATCGTTAACTTTTAACAAGGCCCTGCAGTTGGCTCAAGGTGTCCGTTGTGCGCGGCTGGCGCTGCATAGCAACACAAGGGATGCAGCGGGTACCAGTGTCGCCGCGTCCGCAGATATGTTCGCGTTGCGTCCCGCTACGTCCGACGCTAATAAGAAGTCTAAGTGCAGTGTTTGTGGCTATCATAATCATTCTAGAGCCCAGTGTAAATTTACCCAATATTCGTGTAAAAAGTGCGGAAAAACAGGCCACCTGGGCCGAGTGTGTAAATCGAAAGTTAAAACCACAAATTTCTTAGCGGAGGATACTGACGATTTATACGAAGGTATTTATAATTTTTTTTCTATTCGGTCGCTTAATGGGAAACCGATGCAGCAATCTGTTTTAATAGATAACAAGCCGATTTTATGCGAGGTCGATAGCGGCAGCGCGGTGTCCGTTCTACCCGCCAGTGTCTACGAAAAGTCGTTCAAGGCAAATCATGCTCTGTGCCAGTGTAACGTAAGGCTCAATTGTTACGATGGTAGTAAAATCACCCCGGTAGGTTATGTTGCGTTGCCCGTCACATATGAAAACCGTGTTTTGATAATTAAAATGTTTGTGATTACTACTATATCGGAGTCTCAGTTACCGTTGCTTGGGCGCGATTTTATAAGCAAATTTAACTTACATTTATGTAACTATAGTTGTCATAGTATTGAGGAGGGACACGAGATGCTAAAAAAGTTGCGCGGCAAGTATTCGGAGGTATTTTCAGATGAACTTGGGACTTTCAAGCCGTATCAAGTACATTTGAAGGTCAAAAATGATGCAGTGTTTCAGTTTTGCAAACCTCGTACTGTTCCGCTAGCATTAAGACCTAAAGTTGAAACAGAATTGCAAAGATTGCAAGACTTAGGTATTTTAGAAAAAATTGAGCATTCGGATATTGCTACGCCTATTGTCCCCGTTTTGCGTTCTGACGGAAATATTCGGATTTGTGGTGATTATTCAGTTACCTTAAACAAAGTATTATTCATTGACAACTATCCGTTACCACGAATCGAAGATTTGTTTTCAAAACTGCATGGCGGGGTGGAATTTTCGAAATTAGACCTTACGAGAGCTTATAATCAGTTAGTGTTAGACGAACCGTCGCGGAATCTAACTTGTATAAATACCCATAAAGGTCTATTTCGCTATACGCGTTTAGTCTTTGGGCTGTCAAATTCTCCTTGCGTGTTCCAGCAATGCATGGATAAACTGCTTGCAGGTATTGAGGGCACATGTATATTTTTGGATGACTTATTAATCACAGCGCCAACTAGGGAGGCACATCTAGATAGGTTAGAGCAAGTTTTATGTAGGTTAAAGGATGCCGGTTTGCGCGTAAAACAAGAAAAGTGCGAATTTTTTAAAGATTCCGTTGAATATTTAGGTTTTATCATTGACAAAAACGGCTTGCACAAGTCTAAGAAGAGAGTAGATTCTATTTTAGGCTGTCATCAACCTAAAAATGTCACGGAATTAAAATCTTTCTTGGGCATGTTAAACTATTATAGGAAATTTATCCCTGATGCTGCCAGTATACTGAGCCCATTACATTTGTTATTAAAAACCGGCCAAGTGCGTGTCGGACCACGCAAAACGAAGGGTTCCGTGCCTATTAAAAAGGTCGTATTGTCACAGAAATTTTACGGCACTTACGTCCTTTTCTTTGAGGAAGGCAGTTTTTCAGCAATATCTCGAAAACCTCTGAACCGATCTTGTTCAAAACAATTTTCGGTGAATGAAATTATTAAGCCCTATCTCCATGAATTTTTCCATATTTTTAAAATACACCGTTCAAAAATTAGAGGGGGGGGGACAGAATTTTAGTGACTTTCGGGGCGATTATCTCCGACTCTATTCACTTAATCAAAAAAACTGCTAAGAAACCTTATATTTATTTTGAAAGGCCTATCGATTGATGTGCCACACGGGGGGTCACAATGAAAAAAATTTTTTTGACATTTTGTTTTATGTATGGAGTGCACCCCTAAAAAAATTTTTTTTTGTTATTTTAATTACAAAACTATGTAGCGGCTAACAAAATACACCTATCCTCAAAATTTTATTCAAATACACTTTATAGTTTTCGAGTAAAATGCCTGTGACATACGGACAGACGGACAGACGGACAGACGGACAGACGGACAGACGGACAGACGGACATGACGAAACTATAAGGGTTCCGTTTTTGCCATTTTGGCTACGGAACCCTAAAAATAAAAAAAGAATCCAAATGGCAATGGAATGATGAGCATAACAGGGCATTTGAAGCTATTAAAAGAGAACTTGCGTCGGAGAAGGTACTGGCTCATTACAACCCCGAGCTCCCGACAATAGTGACCGTGGATGCTGGACCCGAGGGTCTGGGAGCCGTGCTAGCTCAGACTCAGTCCGATGGCACCGAGCGTGCGGTAGCCTACGCATCTCGTTCGTTGTCAACGAGTGAGCGAAATTATGCTCAAATTCAGAAAGAGGCTGCTGCCATTATTTTTGGAATAAAAAAATTCCATCATTACCTGTACGGTAGATCTCAGCCTTTCATTTTAAGAACAGACCATAAACCATTGTTATCCATATTCGGTAGTAAGAAAGGTGTACCTGAATTCGCAGCTAACCGTTTACAACGCTATGCTTTATTTTTATCTGCGTACAATTTTAAAATTGAGTACATTAAGAGTGCTGATAACGTAGCTGATTTCTTATCGCGGGCAATTGACAGTTCGCAGGCGCTCTCTAAACGGGATAATTTAGTGGAGGATGAAGCTTTGTTTATTAATTTTATGTATCAAGACCTCCATCCCATTAACGTGGAAAATATACGTCAGGAAACCCTTAGGGATCCAGTTTTAAGCAAAGTAGCAAAATACATTTTGCATGGGTGGCCGAGAAAAGTAGATTCCGAACTTAAACCGTATTTTTATTGCCGGTTGCAATTAGCATTAGAAAAAGGTTGCTTGATGAGGGGCCATAAAATCATAATACCCGTTATCTTCCGTGAGCGTCTATTGAATGAATTACATAATTCCCACTTCGGAGTAGTAAAGACTAAAAGCAATGCTCGTAAATATATGTGGTGGCCGAATATTGATCAACAAATTGAGGAAAAGATCGGGTCGTGTAGTATTTGCTCGTCGATCCGCTGTGCACCGGCGCGCGCGCCGCTGACGGTGTGGCCGCGGCCACGCGGGCGCTGGCAGCGCGTACACCTCGATATGGCCGAGCTGGCGGGCCACCGCGTGCTTGTAGCGGTCGACGCGCACACCAAGTGGGTGGAGTGTTACTTTATGTCGAGTGCAGACACTGCGAGTGTCATAGCAAAACTATGCGAGATGTTCGCTAGATTCGGTGTTGTTAGAACGTTAGTGACCGATAACGCAACAAATTTTACTTCAACGACTTTTCAACACTTTTGTAAAAGTAATAACATCAAACACGTAACAATTGCGCCTTATCATCCCGCGTCTAATGGTCTCGCGGAAAATAGTGTCAAGCTAGTTAAGAAAGGGTTGAAAACAATTTTAGCGCAAAATCTATCAAAACATGATTAATATAATGTTTGTCATGTAGATAAAATATTCATGTAGATTTAAACTACATGCGTAATTTAATCTAAATCCGTTTAGCCGTTTTTTGTGTGAATGAGTACCAAACATTTACATATTGTGCTTTTTACTTGTTAGCGCATTTTAATTGTAGGTAGAGTAAATTTTGCACATTCTGCAATTTGCGCCATATATCCGTCTTTATTGCAAGTTATAAAAAAGACAAAAAAACGATAAGGCTTAAATCAATGTCGCCAGATCAAAGCACTTTTTTATATACTACTAAATCTCAAGGGGATGCAATATAAGTAATGGCTCCTTTATGCGTCGTAAACCGTAATGGACCACGTTTGGTTTACGACAGGAACATGCATGCGTAACAGGGCTGTGTGTGATTCGGAACGCGCTAACATCTCACCTCACCCATCACGCCTAACGAAACAAGACCTCCACCTACGCTTAGTTACTACGAGTCGCGGCGTCAAGATATATTTGTGGGTGAACGGCGAGGTAAGCTTAAAACAAGTTACAGAATTGCGGGGTATACCAGACGACCGGTTAGCCTAGTGGGTAGTGACGCTGTCTACGAAGCTGAAGGTTCTGGGTTCGAATCCCGGTAAGGGCAAATATTTATGTGATGAGCATGAATATTTGTTTCTGAGTCTTGGATGTTTTCTATGTATTTAAGTATTTATATCTATTATATATATCATCGTCTAGTACCTATAACACAGGCCTTATTGAGCTTACTATAGGGCTAGTTCGATTTGTGTAAGAATGTCCCCTAATATATATATATATATATATATATATACCCTATCCTAGGATTCTTAGCCCTTGATGCGTAGGCGATATTTTGGCAACAACACGCGTGCTGTGTGTGCGTTCATGAAGACACGGTAGTCATTTAATCGCTGAATTTGGTACCTAAGGACTGATTCGAATTTAATTTACCAAATTCAATATTATTTTTCTGGGTTTTATTATTCAACCCATTTTGTAAACCTTTAAAATTTGTCATTAAAATATTGTGACACAAAATATTTTCTGTACTGGTTCCCTAAAAAACGGTGGAATTAATCAAATCCAACAAATCGTTGCCAAATGGCTGTCAATACCACGCTAAAGAATTAAAAATTCATCGTAAATCCCTTTCGAATCAGTCCTTATATAATCTAATAGCTCTGTGAGAGGAAGATCTCGCGAATGCGTTTTAAAACATAAAAAAATCTCAAACCTGAATCGACAAAAACGTCCATATAATTATCAAACCTGCTCACAAAATTTCACGGGAATCGGTTACCTGTAGAGCTGTACGAATTTTGGACCAAGATGAAACGGAAAACTTGGTTCGCTTCGCTCGCTCAATCAAACAATGGCTTGTAGAAATAGACCACCAATTTTTTACATCTTCGATTCTGTTGAATATTCAGCATCCTTAATATGAACCCTAAAATATTGTAGGTACTAAAAATTCCACTGAGTTACGGAAATCTTGTACGTTTTATCACTCAATGAAATAAAATTATGTCAGGAAATTGTGCAAATATTGAACAGAATCACGAGCTCTCTCAACGTTTCAACCTACCCAAGGTAAAACCGTGTGGCGTTGAGTCAGAATATAGTGGTGCCTTTCTTCCTGTGAGTGTCATAAAAGTCGACCACGGGATCAAGTTGATGTGTGTTCCGGGCGATAAGCTAACAACCAGTCATGCTACACTTTCTTCGACTTTAAATCCACAATAGAGATGTAGACACTTTAATAAAATAATCAATAATGTTACATTTTCTGGAAAAAGGAATAAAAATGTAAAGCGAAGAGGTTAAATAATTACAAGTTATAAGTGTCCAAAGTTTTAGAGGTTGGAACGTCCCTTTTCCGCAAAACGCACATTCATTACGAAACGATTGTCATTTACTATGACGCTCGGGGATCGTGACGTCGAGTTCTACAAGTCTACGAGCGTTTTTTCTCTCTAACAAGCAATATTAAAACGGTTGTAGCTTCGTAATTTTTTGAGATATTTGAATGGGATTTTCGTTATCAGGCATATTTTTTTGCCTTTTTTCTTTTGAAGTTATAATAAATTTAGAGTCTACACCCCCATTGCTGGCAGTGCCGATAAAAATTAAATTGCGTGCGGCACTGCCTACCCCTTCTAGGAAAATAGGCTTGTATGTACGTATTTGATGGCTAAAATATAAAATTCAAGTATGACTAACCTGTTGGCTGTTCGCACTGCCCTCCGTCTGGTCGAAGGGAGGCATGACCGAGCACAGGCGCCGGCCCATGAGGGCGTACGACACCACTACGATGCACCCTGAAACAAGTGACACAACATTATGTTTAAAGTGACATAACATTATGTTTAAAGTGACATTGGTTCATGGTCTTCTCTCCCTCTCACTGAGCATAAGCCTGAGCGAGACGGAAGTGCGTGTTCGGAAGCGCGGTATTTTAATTTTAATTTTTTGTGCGTTTAAATTAATAAAAAAAGTAATAACTAAGTTCCCTCAAACATGATATTGCCGATTTTTAGAACCAATTTTAATATGTTTAGCTTTTGTGCATAATTGGGTTGTCTCCTCATGTTAAAATTGATAACGCAGTGTTGCTAAATTGATAATAAACCTTCAAATAAATGCAATTAAGTATAAATTACGAAATATAATTAAAATCATAAAAAGATATGGCCCTTGAAAGTTTACAAAAAATATGCATTTTTTTTATTGTCCAAAAGTAAATTTAAAGCTACCAATAGAATCCTTACGCTTTTATAGAAACAACATTGTATGACAACTATGGTCCTAAACGCAGTATTTCGCAACCGAAACAGCAATTTACTTGATTTTCCATATAACGACTAAGTAGTACAAATATTACCCTGTGACGTCATAATTCAATGTTAATCAGTATGGAACGTTTTCGGCTACCGCCAGCGAGGTCCGTCTTTAACTCAATTTTTTGGGTATTTATGTTCTTTAATTGTACTTACTCCCATACAAACATTTGTTCCACACCAAAAACTGGTTCGAATGGCATCGTAAAAAAAAATTAGGACACAAGCCTATTTGTTACGAATGTTTTAAGTGTATTTTAGACCTATGTTCGTGATTATTTTCTATCGAGCGAAAGTCGATAACTCAGGATTCGAATAGCTATAGTCCCACGAGTAAGGCCTCAAGA
The DNA here is from genome assembly GCA_932294315.1 of Epinotia nisella. Classification (NCBI taxonomy): domain Eukaryota; kingdom Metazoa; phylum Arthropoda; class Insecta; order Lepidoptera; family Tortricidae; genus Epinotia; species Epinotia nisella. The sequence continues at coordinate 18,770,005 of OW028681.1, forward strand.
TTGCTAATTAAATTTAGGGCAGCCGCATTATGATTTATTTATGATGCAAACGGGCGCTACGACTTTTTAGGGTTCCGTAGCCAAAATGGCAAAAACGGAACCCTTATAGTTTCGTCATATCCATCTGTCCGTATGTCACAGGTATTTTACTCGAAAACTATAAGGTGTATTTGAATAAGATTTTGAAGTTTGTAATTAAAATGACTGAAAAAAAATTTTTAGGGGTGCTCTCCATACATAAAACTGAAAGTCAATTTTTTTTTAATTGTAAGCCTACGTGTGGGGCACATCAATCGATAGGCCTTTCAAAATAAATATAAGGTTTCTCAGCATTTTTTTTGATTAAGAGAATAGAGTCTGAGATAATCGCTCCGAAAGACACTAAAATTAGGATTGTTCATTTTTTTTCTTAAGTGCTATTTCGAAAACCATTTCGAGATATGAGGTATTCAAACAGTTTCCGACATTTACTTCATCAAAATAATGGATGATTAAAGATATTTCAGCATATATACGTGTGACCTTTGTTTGACCTTCTGTGGACCTCCCTCGTGGCTGAATCAGAAAAGACTTTGGTCATTAAAAAATAAACACTTATCGAACCTGTGGTATTTTCCGTCACTGTCAAGCTTCTGTCAAGTCTATAAATACTTTAAATATCGTTATTTGTGATTAATTTAATGGAAGACATGGAAAATTACATGAAATGTTATTAACCAACGTGTAAAAACGACTCCAAAAATAGCTCGAAAACGATAGTTCGCATCCGGGAAGACTTGCGTGAAAGGTGGTGTCGTGAAGCCAACGTGGAGTATTATCAGTGTTATACACAATACTGCTGCGAGCATCACTTCGAAGTAAGTATAAAAAAACCACATGCATTCAATATTCAATTCATTCAGTTTTAAAAATATAAATTTTATAAATACAAAAAGGATATCTACTAGACTCATTAGACTAAAAGCTAGCTTTACGGGCAGGTTCAGTAACAGAGTATTACACGCCTGTGTTATGTATGTGCGCGATTTTGATTGATGGGACAAATCAATGGGACCACGAGGGAGACTTGTTTCTTGTAGTCCCATTAAGTTCTATTGAAATGCACTTAAACATCCTGTATATGTATGTGCGCTCCCACTTTTCTTCCAACACTAGGTAGGATATGTTCGTTAGGTATATGATATCCTGGTATTTCAACACTTTTTTGCTCTGTTTGCCCTTCGGGCATCTAAGAATGCCTAACGAACCTAACCTACCTATCTTTACAACATATATGTGCAATTTATATTATATACAGGAAGTGAAATGTTATAAATGGGACCACGAGAAACAAGCCTCTCTCATGGTCCCATTGATTTGTCCCGTCAATGGGGCCCCATTGATGGAACGAGAAAACGGTGTGTATGTGCCCTCAAAAGGGGTAAGCAGAGCATGTGACAGTATTTACACACATATTTAAGATTTCCCTAATATATTTTTTTCTTAGCTTATTTACATAACTTTTCATATTTAATTGTTCATATTGCAGCCTGAACAAGATGTGACAAACAGCAACTTTAAATCTGTGAAAAAAACAACCGACATTTAAACCTACAGCGAAGCTAAGAAATGTTGGAGCTACTTTACAGGAAGAGAATATCTAATGTTGAAAATAAAACATGTTATTTAATTCAGAGCACTTTTTATTAATTTTGTAAATATACGATAAGATGAGCTTTTATTTCCTTATTACAGAGTTTTTGACCATATTATATGCACTATTTTAAAAATAAAGTTTTATATTGTTTGTTTTTATTATTTTTCACTAATATTTCACTTTCCTATTCACTATTCTTAAAATATTCTTCTTCTTCCGCATAAGGACCGCCTAAAGCTGAACTAAACTGACGCCGCACCGCGACGCGAGTCGAGAAAGCTCTACCCCCCTTTTTCTAATTTGTACGGTGCGAGTGAGATAGGGGACGCTTAGTCGCGCGCGAAGCGACTGAGCAGCAAGTTGTGCTAGAAGTACAGGTTTCCCTGTCTTTAGCTTTTCTCCCCCAATAGCATCCCGCTGTCTTTTTGATATCATCACTCCATCTTGAGAGTGGTCTTCCTTTTCTTCATGTGCTGTCCATGGGGTACCATTCTGTTGCTGTCTTTGACCACCTTTCGTCTTTAACTCTTAGTGTATGCCCTGCCCATTTCCATTTGAGTCGCAGCGCTTGTTTGACTACATCTGTGGCATTGATTATTTTTCTGATTGACTTGTTTTTTACTCTATCTCTAAGTTTCAATCCCAGATAGCTTCTCTCCATTCCTCTCTGACATACCTTCAGTTTGTACAGCGTTTTTTTGGTTAGGGGCCAGGTTTGGCATGCATAAGTGAGACATGGGAGTAGGCAGGTGTTCATGGGTTTAGTTTTCAATTTAGTAGGCATTTTACTATTGAAAATTTCCTTCAGGGACCAATACTTACTCCATGTGAGTTTTATTCATCTATCAACTTCTTTTTCAGTGCTTGATTTAAAGGAAATTAAGTGACCTAAATAAATGTAGTCTTCAACATATTCTACCGGTGAAGAATCTAGCATGATCTGTATAGGCTGTTTGTCATTACTTTTGTTTTGTCTTCGTTTACATGTAATCCCACTTTTTTGCTTTGAGTTGCTACTTAGTGACTATATATATATAGGTTTCCCAAAACGGTTCCGCATGCTTAATGATGTTATTTATGTAACATGCATCAAAAGTTTCCCACACTAAGATAACATTCCTTGTTACTTCAAAACATGGGTCAACAACACAAAACAGAGGCTTTTTCTTAGCACATGCAAGCATGCGGCATTGTATTTGGGTTTTAAATTTATTGCAGAAATTTCAGAATGAGAAATGAACACGTTTAGAATGACAATGATGACATTGACAGATGTCTACAAACCATCGATTGACATTTAAAACCATTTTCTTTTATATTGGGCGTGTGCTATACATAGATTCAGCCACTACATGTAATTTACGAGAAGTCGTATCTCATATTTTCAAAAAATTATAAAAAATAAACGAAGCGACGAATTGCTAAAATGTTGAAATTAGTTTCTTGAATGACTCTATATTTTCGAAAAATAAAATAAAAATGGGGGGTTAAAAAAAATTAACAATCCTAATTCTGCCCACCCCCCCCCCCCTAATTTTTGAACGGTGTATTTTTAAAACTTAGACATAAAGCTTATTAAATTCTTTCACCAAAAATTATTTTGAACAAGATCGGTTCAAAGGTTTTCGAGATATTGCGGGAAAACTGCCTTCCTTAAAGAAAAGGACGTAAGTGCCGTAAGATTCCTGTGATGATACGACCTTTTTTAGTCACGGAAGCCTTCGTTTTGCATGGTCCGATACGCACTTGGCCGGTTTTTTTTAAATCCGTTTGCTGAACCTACGTCGCCTTAAAATCATGTCAGATTCCAGCACTCTTATAATGGCTTAGTTAAATATTTTCCGCTTTGAAATTGTATAATTTTGTTATGACAGTAAAGTTTGCTGTCAATTTTAAAAAGCTTTTTGATTAAGAACATTTCTGCAAAAATGGTAAATTAAGGAAAAGTATTTGTAGAATTCAAAGTTATAAAACACGATTTACGGCAGATCTTAATACAAAGTATTCTTGTAAAACTTGAAAAATACGAAAAAATTGGTCTGTGAAAGTAATGGGCGTAATAAGGAATTTTTTTCATTTGCTTTTTCTAAATCTATTTTGGCGCATAACCCACGCAGAGGATTCAATTACTTACTTGCATTTACAATGAACGAAATTTTAAAATAGATAGATACAGTTATTACCGATAAATCTTCAAAATATTAACACACAAAAAGTAATCTAAAGAAAGATTAAAACTTTTTCGACTTAACCTGCTAAGTCGACTTGCATCCGTTTTGCCTTCTGTGGTTTAAAATGAAAATCATTATAGTACAAACTCTTTAAGTATGAGGTAAATTGATAATTTTTTGGGGAATATCTAATGATGGATTTAAATAAAGAGTTTTCATTTACCTGGTACGGCGTACACAAGAACGAAGCTGAATGCGCCATACAGCTCTTTTCGTATTGAGTCCGGCCATTTCTCCGTACAGAACTCGATGCTGCGCTCCATCCACATCTGCGAACAATATACCCGAAAGAATAGTACGATATAACGATTATTCTTTAAATACTTAGGATCACCCAACTACCTTTACGGTTATGACATCAAAATTGCCTGTTTCTGTAAAATGTAAGATGAAGACACACAACTCTGGGTTACCTACATCTACATATATAAACATACTGTAAAGAAAAATTATTTTCAACCAATATAAGTAATTAGAACCTAATTAGTAAAACGAGAGTGCAATTTGTTTCAGCAAAACATTCAATCATTGACAATTCATTCGTATATATTTGTCAGACGGGAAGAGTCCTACATAGATAATTAACATTTAGTAATTGTTTCGTCAGAAGCAGGTTTAGGCAGGCGGCAGCCGGCAATGAAAGTTAAATGAAACCTCATTTGTATGGTAACTTCAGCAAGGATATGGACTCGCTAAAATATACTCATGAATATTTGACTGTTTTGTATTTCAGGGGCTTTTAACAAGTATTTAATGAACATATGGATCTATTTGTTCTCTCTGTAGATATTTTGTTCTTTTACTAACTTACATATGTCGCCCAGATTCGGAAAACATAATATTAAGTACAGTCAAATTCTGTATTTAGTTAAATAATTTTGATTTCTTACTACGACATTTCTCAAATTTTATGGAAGAATAAATCGGCGTTCCCGAAAATTCTATGTTATAGCATTAAATGAATACTTACGTTCTGAATCGAAAATGTCGGAACGAAAATTGCGACGCAATCTGAATTATGCGCATTCCATCGAGAGCTCGAGCTCTTTTGTCATAGTTTAATATTTAATGAAACATGGTTTTTCACTTAAATCAGAATCACATTCAAAACACTGCCACTGTTTTCTACCCAATGATTGCACGCAACGCTGCGCTAACCATGATTGTTAAATAAAAGTAGTCCTCGAAAACTAAATGCTTCGAGAAAAGGATGGTACGGCCGTGCCGCTTTTTTTTGCTCGACTTGGCGGGGGCACTGCCGTGCCCCCAGATATAATAATATTGTGTATAAAATCTCATACCGATTACGATTCTAACTCCAAAAGTTCGAGTAAGTATTGAATACTATTTCAGTACCATAGGCCAAAGACTAGGTTTATGGTTGGCGGAGTGAAAGTGAGGATGGCAATATTATAGCTATGGTCATAAATGCAAGCCTAACTTCTTTTTCATCCTTCGATATTCACATTACTAACCAATTAATGTTTCACTTTCGCAATCATAGGAACCACTTCGCTCTCCACCGCGGTCACCGCTAGCAGTGGGGCGAAGATGGCCAGGGATATCAGCCATAGATACGCCAGGAGACGGCATGCGACTGTTCTCGACGGCATCCATGGCTGCCGGAGTGATTGAGATGGTGGCAATAGCCATAGCCATGATTGCAAGCCTAATTTCTTTTCCACATCCTACGATACTAACATTACGATCCATTTTTCGTCCTCGCAATCATAGGAATCACTTCCCTCTCCACTGTGGCCACTGCTAGAAGCGGAGCGAAGATGGCCAGGGATATATCAACCATAGGCACGCCAGGAGACTGCATGTGATTGTTCTCGACGGCATTGATGGCTGCCGGAGTGATTGAGATGGTGGCATTAGCCTAATTTCTTTTCCATCTTACAATACTAACGTTACTAACCGATCCATTTTTCGTCCTCGCAATCATAGGAACCACTTCCCTCTCCACCGCGGCTACTGCTAGAAGCGGGGCGAAGATGGCCAGGGATATCAGCCATAGACACGCCAGCAGACTGCATGCACCTCTTCTTGACGGCATCCATGGCTGCCGGAGTGATTGGGTGATGGCCAGATACCGGTCCACGGACATTGCCGTGATTGTGAAAACTGATGACGCTACTGCTACACCTGTGAAAAAAAATTGTAATTTTAGTATAGCGATTGTTAGACAAAACCACGTTAGGTACTAACATAAATAAGTTAGTAAGGTTATACTCGAACATATATTTTGTTTTTGTGAGAAGCAAACACACGATTGTTTTTGATTTTCAGTATTCACTTTAGCCAACTCATTCATAATATTTATTTATTTATTTATTTAAGGATTGCCAACGGAGTTCACAATGTTACATTTTATGCAAAAAACAAGCACTAATATAAAGTCTAATTGTAACCCTAATAATAGGCAACCACAGCATGCGTTACAATTTTAGCATTGATGCACTAAATAATTATCTAAGCTTAAAAATAAACTGAATCACATCAGGCGGACTATGATTCAAGGTTCAACAACAAATCTCTGATTTTGCATTTGAAGCTATTATGGGAGTCACAAAAAATATCAATATTTTCCTGTTCTGTAACGAGATCATTGTAAGCACGCGATAGGCGAGGTACAGGCGAGTGCTTACCAAAGTTGGTCTTACAAAAAGGAACGTGGAATAAGGCACGAGGCATGCGAGGTATTCTGGTCGGGACGCTTAAAGACAATTTATCAACAATTTGAGGCGAATCAATTAGATTGTTCATGATTTTATACAAGAAAGATATACTATTAAGCAACGTTCTTCTATTGCTTAATTTTTCCAATTTAAAATGTTTAATTTTGTCTATATAGATACGATTTTACATGGCTCGGTGGTTTATATCGGTACGACAAATGCTTTAGCATTTTTTTTGGGTCCTCTCTATTCTGTTAATGTGGACTTTATACACGGGTGACCAAGCGGCACAACAGTACTCTAATTGACTTCTAACATAACTATTATATAGCATTAGTGAGGTAGAAATATTTTTGAATTCCTTTCCATTTCTAATAACGAAACCTAACGATTTATTAGCTGATGAATTGATGATATTATATTATCAATATGGGTTGTAAATTTTAGTTTTGTATCAATAACTACTCCCAAATCACGAATGTGAGTGACTTCGTTCAGTGTCGCACCTGCAATGTTGTAAACACTTCTTGTTATGTTTCTCTTCATTGTGAATTTAACCCAGGCCGAATGGAAGATATTTAAGCCAGCTGGCCATTACTTTTTATTTTAGAAACATTTTTTTTTTAATTTATTTATTCAGAAAAAAGATATGTTACGATTTCCATTTGTTTGAAATTGGTTGCACTAAATATAGGCAAAATAGGGTTAGGTACCAGTAGAAATAGAATAAAGCGATAGGGAAGGTTAGAACTGTCAGTCAGCACTAGATATACGGTAGAATTTTAACTACGTATAACGGCTTGGCCACGACTTTGAGTGACGGTAGAAGCGGCAGCCGTGCACGTGTGACCAAGAGATCGGAGCGCGGCCTCTCGCTCTCACGTATGGTACGGTCAAGGACTTTAATTGTTGAGCCATGTAGGTGTCAACTAATTTTGGTTTTCTATGAAGCTATAAAGTGTCCAGTATAAAGTGAGCTCTAAATGAGTCAACAATTAAAGTCTGCAGTTAAGTCACTGTAGACTGTACTGCACCGCACGCAACAGCTCGAAGTAAATACTGTCAAAGTCGCAAGCAAAAAACGACTATATGGTCTGAGTGGAGTATGTAGTGGCTCTGTGAGGTGTAGAACTTGGCGTAGGCACTAGTTTTACGAAAGCGACTGCTATATGACCTTAACTAGGCCTTATTCGGATTAGACCGATTTCCTCACTTAGGTATGTATTATAATATTGTATTGTTTACAGAAAAAACTACTACTTTTTGTTCCTAACTTTGACCCTTCTTCTATTGACTGTAAAAATAGATGTAATATAATTATATACTATATAAAAATAATAAACGTGAAAGTAACTCTATCTGTCTACCTGTCTATTTGGTATGTAGATAGATTGAGACCCTTGGATGGACATGGGATAGTTCTTATCTCGGAAATCACAGTTTTTTTTAGCTATTTAGCACTTTTGGTGAAAAAGGGAGTGGAGGTTTTTACGCGAGTGTGATAATTGATGCTGCGCCTGTGGGAACTCGTAGTTGAATGAGAGAGCGAAGCGAGCGAAGTTCTCTGCTTCAGCTTGGGCCAACATTCTTTAGTATGTCCGGCTGTCTAGCTGTTGTCCTCTATAGGTCGCATTTCTCAACCGATTCTCGTGAAATTGTGTGAGCAACTTCGATAATTATCGAACCAGCGAGCGAAGCGAACGAATCGTTTGTCCGTTCGTCTGTCCGTCTTGCAGGCTGTATCTCATGAACCGTGATAGTCACACAGTTGAATTTTTCACAGATGATGTATTTCTGTTGCCGCTATAACAACAAATAGTAAAAAACCGGCCAAGTGCGAGTCGGACTCGCGCACGAAGGGTTCCGTACCATTATCTATAAAAACGGCAAAAAAATCATGTCTGTTGTATGGGAGCCCCAGTCCGAATCGCACTTGGCCAGTTTTTTAGTATTTGTTTTCATAGCGGCAACAGAAATACATCATCTGTGAAAATTTCAACTCTCTAGCTATCACGGTTCTTGAGATACAGCCTAATTGACAGACAGACGGACGGACGGACGGACGGACAGCGAAGTCTTAGTAATAGGATCCCGTTTTTACCCGTTGGGTACGGAACCCTAAAAACAGAATAAAATAAATATTTAAGGGGGCTCCCATAGAACATGATTTTTTTCCTTGTTTTTATAGATAATCACACGGAACCCTTCGTTCGCGAGTTCGACTCGCACTTGGCCGGTTTTTTTGTCAATTCAGTTTTTGGAAATATTACAAAAAAAAATATTGATAAAAACACAGACTAAACTTGCAAGTTCTACAGTATTATTAATATTAGCCAGTAGTATTAATCCCTGAGGGCGATTAACGAGTAAACGCTGACGAAATCGCGAGCAAAAGCTAGTAAACTCATAAACTCTACTCTAGTTTCCACTAGCTTGCCTCCTAATAAGACTCAGCTTAGAAACTCACCGACAGCGAACTACTAGTAACTATGTGATTTCGTAATGGCAGTGCAGTGTTCTCCTAGATAACTCGACCGGTGGGATAGGATTTGAAGCTCCAATGCAATTTAAATTCCCCTAACAAGATTCACTGAATATACATCTGTAGGTATCGACCATTCGACAACCATTAAGATTTACGTAACACTAAATCGTGGTGTGCCTAATTACTAGCCACATTATACGATGTATGTATGCCTAGACTGATTTAGAAATCAGATAAAAAAATATAACGATAGAAAATCGTTCGTCAAATTATGCTACTAAAACCTAAACGCTAGGACTTTTAAATAGATTAAACGAAAGATTAAACCTTAATGATACGAATCAAACATTTCTTAGAATTCTAGAGAGTAAAAACCATATTTGAGAAATAATGAAAGGGGCTCGGGTCGCAGCATTAAATTAATTATACATAATTCCTCTTACTTCCACCTAACGACGTTTGTGTTTGCCTCGGAAAGCCATTGTTACATTAATACTTCGACTTATTGACTAAAGGAAATTAATTTAGAGTACTAACCAGATAACCGTTTGCTTCAAACTGAAACTCAAAAATCGTTTTGTAGATGGGCTTCAGGGTGCTATTACAAATGTAAATACGGTAAATTGATACGCCAGAATATCGTTGTTCAAAACTCTTAAATGAGCTAGTGAATAAATCTGAAAAAACTATGTTTTTAAATTGACATTTCATTAATAATCTGAATGAGGTTGTTTCCAACTTCAAATGTGCGCTTTTAACAGAAGCCATCTCGAAAAAATACTTTTATTGACTGCTCTAGTAATATGTTTTTTTAGGGTTCCTCAAAAAAATCTCAAAAGGAAAAAAAAACGGAACCCTTACTCGTGCGTCTGTCTGTCCGTCTGTCACAGCCGATTTGCTCCAAAACTACTGGACCGAATGAGTTGAAATTTGGTAAAAATATGTAAATTGGTGACCCAAAGATGGACGCGTAAAGTAACTTAATTAATTCCGAACAAGGGGGCCACTTTTGGGGGTAAACTGGAAAATCAAAAAAAAAGTTTCGCAAACTGTATTAGGGTCGTTCTTCTTTTCGACCGACAATAGCCTGTCCTTCGAATTCGAATGAACGTCCATATTATTTTATTAATTAGTGATATCTAATATTTCACTTTCTCTAACTAACATTTTTTTTAATGTTTTTTTTTTCTCGTAGAATGCCGTGACAGAGTGGTAAACCAAAATGTTGTCCCCACTGAAAGAGTCCACTTTGTCACATGTTTTTTTTTAGACACCAACCGTAAATAAATATTTATATTGGCCAGAAAGGAAACTTTAATTAGTTCTAATGAATAAACCTATGCATTTTTTTTTAAATCGCACTTCAAAACCACAATTTTCGATAGTTCAAAAACCAAAAAAACAGAAAAACCTCGGTTCATTGTCGGTAAAAAAGAAGAACGACCCATTATGTGTTTTTTTTTATAATTTTAGCAAAAACAGATTTGAAGTAATTTAGGAAAAAAGACGAAAATTGACTATCCCACCCCCCCCCTCCTTAACCCCGAAACTACTAGGTTTAAAATTCTGAAAAAAATATGGAAAATAGTTCCTTGCTTAAAGATTACAGGAAAACTTATGAGAAGTTTGAGTATTCAAAGTAACGGGAAAATTCTCAACATTTTTGTGTATTTTGTATGGAGCGCCTGATGTTTAGAGCATAGAAATTTTACGGAACCCTCACCACGCGAGTTGAAGTCGCACTTGTTCCGTTTTTTTGTTTTGCATACCACTAGGAGGCTGAATGCACTATGGCTCTTATTACTTAAGTATTACCTGCATTCTAGTCGATAAATATATTTCACTTCAAGTGATATTTTCACGATTTTTATCGATATTCCGATCATCAGTTTTGACAATAGGCATGTATTTATATTCAAACGCAAGTTTGTTCATGAGCAGGCAAAAGGCACATCATATCGAGTTAAAAGTCACGAGCGAGCTCAGTTTGAGTCCATAACATTATCAATAGGTTTTTTCTCAATTTTAATTAGAGAACATATTCAATTTGGTGCCTTAAAAGGGACTGGTCCCTCCCAATATCCCAGTGAACGTATACATACATCCAGGTTTTTACTATTTTCATGCAAAAGGAATATTAAATTTTTATGGCGCTCAGAAACGACGACGAATGAAATTGAAACGGCCCAAAAACCTATGTAAATATTTATATTTACCCGCTCCATCCCTGTTTTATATAAAGCGCATTGATTTCAACGGGATTATAAATATATATACAGATGTGACTGTCCAGTACGGTTGGTAAAAATGTTGAAATGGGATGAGTAGTTAAAAAAAAACATACAAACACACAAACTTTCAGCTTAGAGCACTTTCCCCGCTTCCGATTTTTATAGGTTGTTTTCAACTTTAAATTTACTAAGACGACCGGTTAGCCTAGTGGATAGTGCGCTGCCTACGAAGCTGAAGGTCCTAGGTTCGAATCCCGGTGAGGGCAAATATTTGTATGATGAGCATAAATATTTGTTTCTGAGTCTTGGAAGTTTTCCATATATTTGAGTATTTATATCTATTATATATATCGTCGCCTAGTACCTATAACACAAGCCTTATTGAGCTTACTATAGTTCGATTTGTGTAAGAATGTCCCCATTAGGGGACATTCTTACACAAATATTAATATTAAATAAATAATATAAAAAATATTAATTTGTTTATTTATTTATTTATTACTGCTTCTAAACTATACGTAATGTTCTGACAGTTCTGTCGGTAAATAGTCATAATATTTTTCTAAAAATCTAAAATTTCATTGTTCATTTTTAGGGTTCCGTACCAAAAAGGTAAAAAAGCAACCACCCTTATGCCGACTCTGTCCGTCTGCCTGTCACAAAGTTAAATATCTCAGGAACTACTTATATGCTATCAATTTAAAATTTGGAACAATTGTATAGAAGGCTAACACATGTGTATGAAAATGATTTTTTTATCATTTTTATTTTCTGTGAAAATGATGAATGGGGGGGGGTTAAAAATTCAAAGTCTATTTAATAGATCATGTACCATTTTTATTTTATTTCTAGTGTGGTTAATTTTTGATTTATGAAGGAAAATGTTTAAGAAAATACCGTCCCCCCTTATCTCCGAAGTTTACCAAGCAATACTTTTGAAATTATTACATTATAATTAAGAGATAAGATTAACATAAATAATACAAGAAAAATGAAACGATACCTCTATCTAGCGTATTTTTTATTTATTTATCAAAAAACATGTCTGAACGTAATTGAAATTTAATTACTTTTGTATGTAATTTTATGTCTTTAGGTAAATTTCTATGAGATTATTGTTAAAGTCCCTTCCTTTGAATAAAAAAAATACTATAGAAATCGGTACACGTGATACAAAAATATCGCTGAAAAACAAACATACTAAGGTTGAAAGTTATTAGTAAAAAAATACAGATGCACTGTACAAAGGTAACTTCTACTATGATTAAGATTGTTCAAGAAAAAATGGGGGCGTGACGTGTAAGGTGTAAGGACGTTTTTACGAAACCCTCTTTGCGCGAGTCAGACTCGCACTTGGCCGGTTTTTAAATAATGAATAACAAGTTTCCCTGCGCGGGCGAAGAGCACAGTATATCGAGCTTAAATTTGCGATAAAATATCTTGAGGGTCACATTTATCGACTTTGATGAGTGATTTAAGTGCGACTAAAATAATGAAACACCGTTGAAACTATTGTTTAATCTAAAATATATTTTATCATTTAGGCTAAAATGCCAAGGGCTTATACTTATGTTGTGCGCGAGTATATTACCTACGGCGTTAAACATTAGTCTGTCACGTATAAAGCATTTACAAAGCTACTTTACTCTCGTTATGTTAAGGATAATCCTGACCTGATATTTCAGGTTTACCTCGTACATTATATAAGTAAGCGGATTCTTAGTGTTTATATGCGCGGACGAGATTACGTCAAGTTAGACTGTTTGTTGAAAGACTAAAAATATTGTTTCAGCGTTTTTTGAAATTCATCCCCTAAGGGGGTTAAAAGGGGGTTCTAACTTTGTATGAAGATCAAGATTTTTTTAAGTAAGAGATTTGTAACTTCAGTTATAGACTGTTAAAGAGACTAGAAAACTAATTTCATTGTTTTTTGAAATTCGTCCCCTATGTCAAATTAAACTGCTAAGTTTCTTTTTTTATAAATTTCTTGTCAGTTTTGACTAACTATACCATTTTTATTATTTTGACTAATCAAAATAATTTACTCTCTAACACCTAACGGGATGGGATGGGGATGCAAAGTTCTGCGTCTTTTAGCATAAGATAATTTTGCTGTCAAAACCTATACAGATAGCCCGTAGTGACGTGAGTAAAAGTAATGAACGGATTTAGGCAATCCAAATTCAAAAATCAAATTAGGTGTTACGTCTGTTGGTAATTAATAAAAATATTTATATTTGTAAAAAGGAGCATTGCAATTTAGATATAGCAATTTAAACTAACCGCTTAAACTCTGAACGGATTTGAGTAGATGAAATTTGGCATGAAGATAATTTGAGAGCCTTGGAAAGGACAAAGGATAGTTTTTATCTCGGAAATCATCTCTTAAGAGGATAGAAGTTGGGGGAAGCTGCCGCCTAGAATAATTTAATTGCAATCATTTCTTTAAGACGATAACACGTTCTACGTGGACTAAGGCACGGGCAAAAGCTAGTATTATATAACAAATATGAAGAAATACACATTACTCGTAAGTAAGAATTTCCTCGCATTTGGTATAATTTACATACACGCGTTTTATTTAAACTTTTAGAATTCAAAATAAATTGTTCGCAATTATTTGTAAAACTTATATATAACCGTGTTATAATCAATTGTTTATTAACATTTAATGTATACATTATTATTCATTGTCAGAAAACAGAATAAGTGAATCATATTAAGTAATATGCACTAAAATAACAAAAAATTAAAAACTCAATATACATACTTAATGTCAAATGAATGAAATGAAATTAATAATATAATATTAAATATTAAAATAGGAATTATAAAAAGAACACCGCTTCTAGGAGGTCGGATTGCGGCATGGACCCCATAACGCTGGCAGCATTACCTCTTTGAATTGCTATGGAAATTCGTTGGAAGAGGTAAGCGCCAGCTCTGGGGTCTCCAGTTGTTTGGACCAGCCGCGAAGACAAGGCCTTCATAGAGGATGTCATATCGGACGACCAGGGCCCCAATGTAAATATGAATCAGAAATCTGATGGCTGAAAATGATTAGAAGAAACCTACGTCCTCAAAAATTAACATACATTTCCGTATTCTTCAAATGAATGAGATATCCCGAAAATTATAAATGGAACCAATTCATCCAAGCGTTAAGGCTCTCGATTTGTGAGTGCTTCGTCAATTATTTTATAACAACGATCCTTCTGGCACAAGGCCATTGTAAGTATAATATCTTCCGTACCAAGTCAGGTAGATTAATACCGAGATTATTAGCAACAACCTTTCAACTGGTTTCTTACTCGTATTTGACACAATCAATAAACAGAAATGTAGTCGTTATTAATTAATTGGAAAATAAACGTTTTTGCTACCAAACGAGAAATACAAATACGAGTTTCAGAAAATAATCGGTGCATTTGTTAATAAATCCACGGAATCGCGATGAGTGTTGTGAATATCCCTGATTCAGAGAATTCGGTACATATTAGATCAAAGACCAACTTGATATTCTTTTAAGTGTTGACTCGCCTTTGTAATTATTTTTTGCGACGAATTTTCTTTAATAAAATTGGAAGAATACGAATTTGATCGAATTGGAATTAGGTAGGTAGGTACATACTTGTGCAATGATTTACATAGGTATTAATGTAACTAAAGAATCAGTGTGTGTATCTTAAGATTTTTTTATTAATTGCTTGACTTGGGCTTGGGCCCTTGAGGGTCTCGGGCACTCCAGTGCTTCCTGATTTAATTTAAATACAATAAGTCATATGCACCCTCAATCTATATATAATGTGATAGATATATGTTAGGCGATTTACACAAGGATTCTACGTAATTTACTTACCAGGTGTCTTCTTGCTAACCCAAATCGAATCTAAAGGTTACCTCTGTATGTTATTAACATTCTAAATTGAAATGCTAATGTGATTAATTATACAGTATGAACATGAACCCAGCGATCAAGTTACTTTATCCTATGTAAACCTAATGTTCGTCGTATCGTACAGGTACTATTATTGACGGCCGGCTTAACGTTTAGCTGAAGGTGTGAAGGTCCTGGGTTAAAACTCCGGTAAGGGCCAATTTTTTATTATTATTGCATAAATAAAATAAGTACAAACGTCGGACTTAATGCCACAAGGCATTCTCTACCAGTCAGAATATTTGCGTGATGAGCATGAAAATTCGTCTCTGCGTTTTGGGTGTTTTTTGTGTATTAGGTATTTATATCTATTAAATATATCATCGTCTGGTACCTACCCATAACACAAGCCTTATTGAGCTTACTATGGGGCTAGTCCGATTTGTAAGATTGTCCCCTAATATTTATTTATTATTATTTATATGCTGTGCCCTCGCTATGTTTGGGTTTGTAGTCTAATTATTGGTATTTTACCTTGTAAGAAGTTGACGGTCTTGCACATGACCTCTCCGAAGTACCAGAGTAGCGTCACAGACTTGGCGATCTGCACTGGCATGCAGAAAAGCGTCACCAGTAGGTCTGCCACAGACAGGTTCACCAGGAAGATATTCGTCACGCTGTGGACAAGGTAAATTAATTAATCATTTTATTACAAGTCGTTTCTCAAAAGTGGTATTAGGCAGAGCGCATGAAATTTAGTTAAAACAGCGCTCCTAGCAATCGCATGTCCAAAAATAACAAAAAAAGGAGAAAGCTTGATATTGCTATGATAGGTATCCCACCAAAAATATAAATGTAAAAAAGGAGAGCCAAGTTCAATACAAAAATTATGCTTGGCTGTGGGCTTCGCCGCAAAAAGAATGGAGATCTAAATGAGTGCCAAGTTATGCAAAATCCAAATATGTATTTATAGGAACAAAATAACATTATGACCAATTATTAAACCTACAACAAATGCTGTTATTTAAAAATGTGAGATCTTAAGTAGGTTAGATTTGACTTGACCAGTTTTCATTACATCAGTCATTTTATAAAGTTATTCAACATATATATTTTAATTCTGATAAAAACTGGCCCATTCAAATCTAACCTACTTTAAGATCTCACATTTTTAAGTAACAGCAATTGTTATGTGTATTGTGTGTTGTGTGTGTTGTATAGGTGTCCAATAAAGCAAAGAAATAGAGTTTAATACTTGTTCATAATGTTATTTTGTTCCTATAAATACATATTTGGATTTTGCATAACTTGGCACTCATTTAGATCTCCATTCTTTTTGCGGCGAAGCCCACAGCCAAGCATAATTTTTGTATTGAACTTGGCTCTCCTTTTTTACATTTATGTTTTTGGTGGGATATCATTACTTTTTGTAAAGAAAACTAGGCATGTATTGAGATTTCTTGCGTTTCCGTGTTGCTCGGGAGCGCTTTTATGTAGATTTACTTCTGTTCTGTGTATAATTTATGTGGTGCCGCGCGCCGCCGACGACACACCGTTGGCCGAATGTTTTGCGCGTATTACAAGTTTTTTTGTATGGGGACACCACTAATTTTTTGACTTAACTTTATTTTTATATTTCTGTTATATAGCAAATATAATAATACATATATTGGGATAGTTTCAAATATCTGCTTGTAACGGTTCCAACGCTACAATTAAAAAAAAATTGTATGGAGACCCCCTATTATTTAACTTTTTTTTATTATTAGATTTTTTCCTACACTTACATACAATTACCGAGCTGGATTCCAAATTTCATCTTTCTAGGTCATCTGAAAGTAGGTTAGGTTTAGGTACTATTTGTCAGTCAATACTAAAATTTACGATTTTTTGACCTTCATATCTTTATAACCGTTTGAGCTAGCTTCATGAAATTTGGGCTTCTAGATGTCCTTATGGATATAATTAAACACACGTAATTTTATGTGTTTACGTTAAAGAGGTTTTGAGTTATAGAAGGGTCAAAAGTGGCACCAAGTGGTTCGTGTAATATTACACTCGGCGCTGGCTAGATATTGGAAGCTCATCACCGATAATGTGGTCAAAGCGCTTTTTTAGAAATGGGTATTTTTAAAATGCTAATTGTAGATATGGCTTTGACTGTCAAACACAAATCGCAGACACAATAATTATTGGCTGGCTTTTTGCTCGTATATACCTATATCCATAAATGTGTGTAGATATGTTGACCCCTGTTTTATTTACATGTGTATGTATGACAAACATGTGCAGAGATATTTGTAGGTGCGTGTCTGCCGCCCTACATATACAGTTGTCTCCCATGTATCTACTGATAAATGTAAAAAGGGACATGCAGCAGCTCGGACCTATCTGACCTACAAAAAAATGCCGAATACAAGAGTTTCGTAGTACCCTATTTTCTCTTCCAATTTTGGACCAATTTTAGTTTTTCTTTCATATACACGGTGCCCGTGAGCATTGCGAGAGATTTTAATCACGAATTCCTGAGGCTATAAGGAATAATAAATGTTATATGAAGCTAGGTCGAATTATGATTTTTATTTTTTTTCTTATTTTCATACACAATATGTAACGCTCCCCCCCTTCTTTTCCTGATTACCCCTTTAATCCCCCTTAATTCTATACAATAAAACACTCCCGACTTTAACTACTTTCAACTTCCCAAAACTACCCCAAAAGTAATCTAAATCACTCGTATGTTTATTGGATACAAATTGACATTTCTGAATCTATTTTTATGGCCTTGAAGAAAGATTGTGATCGTCTAGTATGTGGTTAGGATCCCTAGAAGCGAGTAGCAACCCTGATTCTTTTGCAAATATGAGGATTTACTGGATGATAACCTAGTTACTTAAGTTAAGTGAATGTTTAAAGAAAGCTAAGAGGATTTGCCTAAACTTATTATAATAATGTAAAATCTAAGACTAAGAGTAAAAATATAAATAATTAATTAATTTATTGGTATAAAATCCCCGACCCTGGATAATGTGCTTATATTATGTACAATATCCATTTGTCCATTCACCTCTGAAAGAATGTGATACTATTCTTATCATTTTATAATTTAATGGTGCATTATGTTATAAGTGCATTTTATTGCTAATTGTTGGTAAAAGGATTAGATATAAAGAATAACTCTAATTGATCGATGAATTTTATATTCTTACAAGATCTTTTTGTGAAGAGTTTCCTGGTGTATTTTGGAATATCAGGAACGCCACTGGTATAACCACATTCCATCGTTGGTCGGGATGGGGTAAGGACGCCTATTGTTCATTAGCTGATGGGAAATGGACTATTATTTAGTCATCTTTTGATTATTATGGACCTTTTATCAATGGTCTTCTTTTCTCTACAATTAAGGATTGAAGTCTCTTGAGCTTATTCTCAACAACTGGATTTAGTCTCTCTCCACCTAAGAAGCTCTCTTAATAAAGAGTTAACAAGCAATATCTCTATTTCCCGAGATCAAAAACCAAGCATACTGATAAATGAATTAGTCTACTTTCCAAGTATCGCAGAACTAACTCCCAACTTTGTGTTTCACTCGGTTGGTATACCAGATACCTAGCTATTAAATATCAAGGAACTATACTATTATTCTTAAATAGTAATAAATACCCGGTGGGAAACTTTATCCTTTTGCAAAGATAACAGCTCTACAACATTAACAAATTAAATTATACTTCTTTAAATATAAACAACCCACCTGGCTAATAAACATGCCTACGAACCAAAGTTCGCCTATGCACTTTAATGCCTTTAAATTTAAATATTATAGTTCATTTCATTACA
Organism: Epinotia nisella; assembly: GCA_932294315.1. Classification (NCBI taxonomy): domain Eukaryota; kingdom Metazoa; phylum Arthropoda; class Insecta; order Lepidoptera; family Tortricidae; genus Epinotia; species Epinotia nisella. Next base: position 18,788,983 of record OW028681.1, read on the forward strand.
TTAATTATCTAGAGGATATTACTAATTAAATATAACCCAAAGATGTCAGCTTTATTAGACTGAGAATCCTTTCCCTTCAATTACTGTCTCTTTATTATTATCATTATTATTTAACTTTTTATTGAACTCTAGTCAATTACTGACTAGTATTTCATTTGTAGGTTTAAATATAATTACTCTTAATTCTTAGGCAATTAAATGAGCTGGTGTTTGAAAACTTCTAGTTCTCTCCTGCTCAAAGAGACTCCCCATCACTACAAAGCATTCGACAAAGTATATAATTATATATTTAATACCTAAACAGTAGTCTTTCATAAACTACATAGAAAAGAAAGGACTGAAAAGAAATTAACACTATACTATCTCAATCATTACTCATTATTCCAGCATTTTATAAATTTATCTTTTAGCTCTGTTATTCTCTACAATATAGTTTCCTATGAGAATCTAACATGTTTAATAATTTAATGTAAATGAATGAATGTTCAAGGGTAAGTATGCTAATTCAATAAATTTCTAAGAGTTGTAAAGGACTTATAATGATTTTAAGTCAGTTTATTGGGCTTAAGAATGTAGAGAGTTATGGTTCCTGTAAAACTTAAGTTATTACATAGAAATTTCAGTATATAGTCATTCGCGAAATTGCATAAATTACCTAGAAAAGTAAAATCCTTTAATGACTCACAAATATATACCTTAACGAAGGTAACGAATTCATAAAGAAACGCACAATTTTAGTACAATGCAAATTAAAAGTCATTCCTGAAAAGCAACATAACAAAATCTTCTTCTAGTACCTAAAAGGGACACACACTCACACAAAACTAAAATAAAACATATCTAAAAACGCTCAATTACCTAGATCGAATATCACACAAGACACAAACAATTTGTAGCTCAAATTCCTAGGGAAGTAACATATTTGAATAAAAACAACAGAAACTAATTTGCCTGAATTATGCAATCAACCTTCTGTCATCTTATTTCATAATAATAAACAATTAACAGAACATTATCGGACTTCAGGTTCTACATTATTAATGACTTTCCTTTAATATCTAAGTTAATTTCTTTAACATTCATCCGATAATGTAGATTATAAAATCTCTCACCAGGGCAGCTACCGCCTTCCCCGTTCAATTCAAAATCTGTGTCAATCTGACTTAAATTAGTATACTAAACTGCCCTAGTTATACGCTGACGCGTATACTCCTGTGTCAATCTGACTTAATATCACTTTCTAATCAAATAATCACTGCTGAAATGCACTCCAAACTTTGTTGTCAGCGTTAGCTTGTAGACGATTCCCCTCTTTTTCTACGTTAAATTCAAAGATGAAACATGATTTGCCGGCAAATCACATTCCCATCAACTAGAGGTTCAGGTCTATCTACCGGTGTGAAGTGTTTATACATCGGAAAAGGATTAGTAAAAATAATTAATAGCCAATCTATTCTCTACAACTTCTATTATTAATTTTTATCAAGATAATTATAAATGATAACTATAATTCTGATCCAGACAATTAATTAAAAGCTCTATTTCCTGAGAATTGAGATTCGAACTCAAATTCTACAATAATATTCATCATATCAACTATAATTTGACCTTTCTGATGGACTTTCCATACTAATAAAATATATTTTAATCAACTAAAGTTACTAAAGGATAAAACAAGGTTGGATAATACTATAAAATCAACCTCGTGAAACTCTAATTTATTCAACTGTTAGCATAACTGAACTATTATAGATCTTGAACTTACTTCAAAGTTGTTTAGAAAACTACTGCGCTTCCAAACTCCACTCCTTAGCGGCTATAGTCCAGTCTACCTACGCTCCACAGCTCCCTGAAGGCCGCTCTCCTACTCCAACTCCAGAAGACCCGCCAGGGCCTCCGAACAAAGCTCTCCAGAGCCCCGACAGAAGCTCCAGACTTGTTCGCTTTAACACTTCCACAATTCACTGCGTCCCAAGGACCTTTACACCGCAAACACTAATTATTTTAGCCGTAATAACTTCCACTGAGACTATCTTTAATTTAGCACAGCCCCGACTGGCAGCAATTCGACCTATTCCTCTCAACTCCGAAATAAAAACTAACTCACATTATCACTATAATTAAACCGTATAATCACGCATTAAAACGTTACAATACCCGACAATCACGCACTGAAACTCTATTTAATACAGGTAGGTATGAACGCCCAGACCGACAGCGATTCGACCTATTTACTTTGAAACTCCGAAATCAACTAACTCACAAAACCTCTTCCCCATCCCTTATATAGCCTCGGCAATTTTCCCGCCTTTCTATCCCAAAATAAAAGATAAAAAAAGTAAGCAAAATTAGTACGATTAGTATCTTTAGTTCGGTGTTTGACCCCTTCCTCTTCCCGCCAATAATTCCACAGATCCTACCTTCCACTATGAAACGTCAAAACCAATCTCGTTACATTTTCCCTCTCTTTCATTTTAAACAAATCAAACAGAAATAGCAGATATTGATGAATTAGCGGGAAGTTTCATGGTAAAGGCATATTTTCAATTAAATGTTTTTAACTATTTCATAATGATTTTGCTTTAATATAGACTAAATAGTTTATATTTTTGATATATGAATGTGTATTAATGATCTGCATAAGGTATTTTTGTTATTCCTTTTGTATTTCTTATATAATTTCCTAACCTTAAATAAAACAAATTTCATGTTTGTCAGAAAATCCGTTTAATTCATTTCTTTAATAGTACACTTTTTAAGTACTGGATAATTTCTATGAACTAACCTTCTCTTAATTAACTTATTGTTTAACTTAATAACCAAATGTGTGGTATAATTTTGTCATTAGATTTTGAACTCTATAGCTCAGACTATAAGATTGATTTTTACCAGTTTTTTTTTTTCAAATGTTTCTCAGTGAATTTATTTGTCAAGTAAATGCTATTATCTGGCAATGATATCTCTAATCTCTAATTTACATAGCTTAACATTATATATATTCATATATAGAATATGTGCGAAACCAGCCAGGTGGATTCGTCACAGCTTTACCCCCTACAAATGAAGAAGGGAGAAGGTTTACCTGAACCCTTAGCCATTTGTACCCACATTATATATAAATATATACATTTTTTTTTATTGATATTTGACCCCCCCTTTTGTGTTTATGTGGTGAATAACATGACCCTTACCGAAAGGAAGCTACTCTATCCAACGAAAATTCCAAATATAAGAAACTCAATGTCATGAAACAAATTCTCCTTCAGCCAGCTAAGTCACACCTCATCTTGAAATGTCTGGTTGTGAGTCAAACAATACCCTAGTGGTATCAAACCTTGTCCATTCTCGTAGAATCTAGGCACTTGACCTTTTGATTCCGCCACCAACATTGCCCTGATGTAAAGACTAGACAAAATTTCCTTCATCGAAATGTGAAAGCCTTTCATTCTTTGATAACCTTGGACAAATATATCCCATGAATCGATTGTCATCTGTAAATTCTACATTGAACAAAACAACTTCCTCTTTTCGTGGCTTAATGTTCTGTATTCAATTAGAGCAAATCAAATCCGTACCTCCTTTTTACCTTGAATTGTTGAAACAAATATATTTCAACCGGTTTAATATTATTATCACATTCCTCAAACTCCGGCGCTGAAATTCGACATTAGTTTATGTAAACCACTGTAAAACCAGCTCCGTTAAACTTCATCACCAATGATCAGTCAATTCATCTATATCATCTATAGTCAAGAAATAACACATCTCGCCCGTAAAATATAATAAATTTATAAATATATAATATAACGAGGTCTTTGATGATTAAGACTTACTAAGACAGATACAGACTACTTGTATTTCAAATCATTTAGCGTACTACAAGAAATTCTGCATTTCTAACAGTCAACCCAATGATAATCTACTATGATAAATCACAGCTACATTCGTGAGAAAACCCTTTTCAAAGTTCTGGTTCACGAGTGTCGTACCAAAGACTCGTGTCAAAGGCTAATAAAGTAAAGTTCATAGGATGTTACAAAAAAAACAAACTTCTTGATTTTTTTTTCCAATAACAAATGTTTCAACAATTCTCAGATGATACCTCATTATCGAAATTGTCATTAAATGGCAACTCAATAACTACTTCCTTATAATACATTATATGTTTTTCCTATCTCTACCTATGTCTAGGAATAAACGGAAAAAAAAGTAATCAAAAATTTTGATTTAATATTATATGTATTTTTGATAATTTTGAATAGTTATGAAACTCAATGAATAGTTCCCTTTTTTTTTTTTCGTACTCAAATACAACAGAAAACTTCTATGAAACATGTAAGTATATCCAGATTATCTTACCAATTACCTTTTTCAAAACCATATTACCATTCAGACTTGATTTACTCCACTTAAACACAGGGTGTGTGCGACGCTTAGTTTGATAGCTTCTTGTATAGTATTTATGTGTCAAAGAAATGCACCTTAAATAGGTATTCTAAATTTTAACCTAGCTCCAATTTTTCTTTGTCCACAACTTTGTAATTTCCCCTTTTTTTTTCAAATTGCAAATATCAATAACTTTTTGATCATATTTTGGATTTTGTGTTATTAAACTAAACTTATTCATACAAAATCATTCTTCATCTCTTACAACCTCCTTTTATTTATCTCTTTTCTGCTTATCTTTCACACTTCCCTCATTAAATTTCATTCGACAACCTTTCACAGCCTCCTTATTTTGGCCTAGCATCGTCTAGTTCAAATACCCAAAATCGTTTTAATATGATCTTTAAGGGTCATTACCCCCAATCTACTATAACATATCTCCACTTTTCAACTCCAATGTCTCACAAAAAGACATTAGTTTCTAAAAGTAAAGTCATAACTCAAATTGAATTATATTTTCCATAGAATACATTTGATCATACACTATTAATACTGTAAAATCAACGAAAAGTACACTATCGCAACTACGCTGTGTGTTCGCTTTGTTAAATCAATTACACTTAATCTTTTTACACCAAGTATTTATTACGCCTCCCGCAACACTAAATGCTAATTACACACAAAAATATTTTCATTAAAAGTCAAATTACTTTTAATTTATTTTATTACGCCAATGCTGATTTATCTAACGCCAAAAATTTTAATTTTTTTAATACGCCAACTGCCTCTATGCAAACCGTTATGTACATCTTACGCTTCCAGTACTATTATTTTGTACCAACCTTAAATAAAGCTCGAAAGGAGATAATATTATTATTTAATATTATCAAAATAATTAATTAAGAATTAACAATCTTTCCTACATAGTTAAAGGATTTTCGTTTTCATTTCTTCTTCCTATGTAATTCAGCTGTAAAACAATTGAAATCAAAAGATCCTTCGAAAATTCCCAATCGCTTCCCTAGAAAAACCATAACCCATGTTACCCCCCACGCCGACGAAGAGGAATCCCACAACCATACGCCTAAATCCGCCATCCGGTCCAGGCCGCAAGCCGCGCCAAAAACACAATACACACACATACACCTATACGCCCAAAGAAACATAACCCGTCTTCGGCAGCCTGCTAAAAAAGGTAAAACAACTCGTTATAATAACACCTTTCAAGACATACTAACCCATCCCGGCCCGTGACGACACATATGCGGCCCTTCACCGTAGACGCTTTCCGCTACATACGAAGAAAACCACTGGATCGGCTACGAGCGTAGCGCGTAGCCTTTCTGGACACCCGTAACACAGCAACAGCACTCACACCATAACAAGTATTTGGCTGGGCACTCGCGCAATGTTCGTAACACGAATAAATGATGACCGTAATCATAATCACTTCACTCAACCGGCGGTGAATTCTCCTCCCGCTCACAGTCTCGCACTCTTAGCTTTCGTTACTCAATACACTTAATGCTTACATAGCTTAGATCTAGTTTTTTTCTCATTTTAGCTACTAGAACTCGGTATATTATACCCTTATTTAAAACTAGATAATTTTCCTTTTTCCGTATTTGTTTACCAACAAACATTCGCTTCGCTTTCAAAATCCCACTGACGTTTCTCATGCTGATGACGTACGTGTCGATGCGTTCCAAATAATATTGTTCGTTCGAAATCCTAAGGACGCAGCTACACGTTTTCCTTACACGAATACCTATCTTTTGCTTGAAAATATCATCTGTTCTTGTAATCCTATAAATTGAAATTAGATCACTCTTCCTTGTTCTTTTTCCCTTTCTTGTAGTTCTTAAGTATGATTTCTTGATTCAATATTTGCTAAAAAGTGAGCAAAAATTCTTCATCTGTATTTTTCTTTTTACCGTGAACATGTTGTACCTTGAAGTCTGCAGCAGCGCGACGAAATCCCGAAATAAACCATCCCTGTCAGTGCGTTATGATTACGTAACTAAACTCGTTTCTGCAAACATTTCCAGTTCGAAATCCGTTCATCTCTTTCACTCTTATGGGATATGCACTGGGTGCGATAGCGAAAGAAGTGTTGAGCTCCAATTACATGCTTAAAACCCGACGTTTTATTTCCTGTTTCTAAAATGTCTAATTTCACTTCTTATCGAGTTTCAATCCTACAACTTAACTTTTAGACATTTGCACTCTCTTCTTTCCGTCATAATAAAATAAAATTATTTTCATACAACCAGTTGTCTATTTGTTTCACATTTAACTTGATATTTGTTGCCGCCCAAGTCGATTTCCGTGTTGTTCATGTTACTCGATATTCCAATTTTCCATTTCGTTCTCGTTCACACTATTTTTTTCTCAAGGATTCCAATCCATTTTTCATAATCGCTTCTAAATTTCCGTCGTTGACACATGGCGTGTGAAACAATCGTTACTAAAGTTCCATGCTTCTCAACCACACCGTAGTCTGTGTTCTGAACCAATGACAGGTGATGACCAATGACAGGTATGGACCTTCGGATTGGTCGAAGCGCGATATTGTATTCAAAGTTGTTTAGAAAACTACTGTAACGAAGGAAAGAAAAATATGTTCCCAATTTTCATATAATATTTTTTTATCACAACAATATTTTGATCTCCAATTTTTCTTTTATAGTTTTTTTTTTTTTAAAGTAGCCCGTTCTCTTTTTTTTTTTAACAGGTTATTTTCAATAAAGTTGTTGTTTGTTTATTTTTTTAATATGATTAATGATTTGATTGTGTCAAATTAGTTAATTCCCTGTACGCCTTGGTTGTTATTTCACCGTGAAATTGGCAACATTGAAGTCATGTCAAGTTGGCGTTGGCGTGACTTCACTAACTTAAAGATGTTGACCACGGCCTGCAATCTTTGAATAAAAAATCCGGACGTTAGTGTCTATGGTATCGTGGTCACGTGGTTTTGACAAACGGAATTGACTAAAATTTTACCTCGCTCCCCTCAACCCTCACCAACTGCCATCGAGCTATACGAGCTGTTACTCTTACCGCTTGTTTTTGAATTTGAGTGTTTTAACCAATATACCTATGTTTAGACATAAAAAATAGAATCGCTGATGAATATGAAACAGTCCTGTCAAATTGACAATCATTACATTCCACTTATTTTCTTTAAATTTCAAATGCTAACGTCATTCTATTCAAAGACTACAATATATTCTATTGTCAATATTGTCATCGTGTTTTCTGCATGTTTTAGTGAAAATTATAGTAATAATATATCCGGATATCTGAAACTCGTGGCGACCGTGGCGTTGGATTGAGCAGAGAACTCCTCCGCTCGTGCGCGCGTGTATATAGGTATGTATTATTTTTGAGACGGAGACTGTTTTGAGCTAGGGAGTTTGTGAGCCGTACAATAGTACTCACAATGGTCGGTAAAACCAGACGCTGTGAAGTGTGTGGCATCCAAGAAAACCTCAGGGGAGGATTCTTTGACAGATTTCCCAAAGATGATATCCGGTACGACCCGGCGTTTACTATAAGTTTGGACGTCGTTGGAACCGACCGTCATCGACGCTAGGTCCAAACTTATAAGCAAACGGGTTGTAAGTCATAAAAATAACCTAGCTACAGGTACACATTTACCGGTAGTTTTTTCTTAGTGGACGTTTTTAAGGTTCCATAGTCAACAAAGAACCCTTATAGTTTCGCCATGTTCATCTGTCCGTCAGTCCGTCTGCGGCTTAGCTCATTGACACTTACTAAGTACTAGAAAGCTGTAATTCGGCAAAGCTTTATAAATCAATCACGCCAACAAAATGGTAGAATAAAATATATTAAAAAAAAAACTTTTAGGGAACCTCCCCTACACGTAAAGTAGGGGTGTAATTTTGCTCTCGTTAAACTCATGGAATGAAGTATCGTTGGATTGCTTAACAGGGCCACCACCACATCCACTAGGCCAAATTGCTCGTCAAATGATGATTGAAACCGCTGAACTTTTAAAACATGATTCATGTAGGTACTATTTTTTTTTAATCTCTCAATGTCTTTCAGTTACGCCTACGCCTGCTTCAAACTTGATTGTTCCTGTGGAGTCTCAACCTGTGCCTTCAACATCAGTGCCTAAAAATATAAATGTGAATAAGAATTTTAAAGTACTTTGTGCTATTTCTTAATTTCGCGTGTATGTTTGTATGAATGTATGTTTAATATGAGAGGGATAATAATGACTCGTGTTGATTTTTAAATAAAATGTAGCTTTGTATATGGATACAGCCGAATGTACTGCTGCATAAATCAAAACCGTGCTGGCGAGGGAAGAGTTCTTTGTGACGCGCAAAAGACGGAACGGTATCGAAAGCAGCCGTCATCTGAATGATCGTGATACGTAGTATCTCTTATTAGTCTGTGATGTTGACATCCGATCAATATGGAAACATGATTATGTTCCATGTATCTAATACTGTTTTGAAGTAACAGTTGCATATCCGTCCTACATTTATAAGTAATATTTGACAATCCATACGATCTGTTTCTGAATCCCATCACTAAATATCTATAATTGTCATAATTTCACTTGCCTATTTTGTATGTGTCTTCCAAGTGAGCAATGCTGACGTTAAGACGCGTTGAAAGGAGCGAAACTATATCACGAGTTTGTGTAAATGAACAGAATACTTGAAAGGACCCGTAAGTAATTGAATTATGTTGTATGTAGTGTTAACATCCCTTTCTTCTCACTACTAATCTTTACATTCAAATGTTTGTTATATACTTTAGGACGTTCATACTTCACTTATTCTATGCTAGTACTACAAGAAATGTGATCCCTTGACTTCTGACAAACGTAAAGATGAATTTAAACTTATAACCTAACGCTACTGACCCTATAAAACAACCTCTTCTCTGTTACCCTTTGAAACTTATCTATGTATCGTATTTTCAATTACAGATGTTAATCTATAGCAAGGCTGTTATTAATTCCTCATGGCCTGACATCACAACTTGGAAACTTAAGTGACTTCTGTGTCAAAAATGCATTTGTGATGACCAAACATTGAACCTTCAATACATCACATGAACATTCTACCCAGACCCCTTGCATCACCTGCTTTGGATAAACAGTAAGTTACCTAACATTAATAGTTTTATGTGACAAGAAATTATGTAGGAAATGAAACTGCAGACGGTAAATTTATACCAGAGACAAGTTATGAGCAAAAGTTATATGCGGTTATAAGCAAAAGTGTCAGAATAGAAATTAAATGAAAGTGACTACTCCCATATGTACATGATACATACAAACTTACATACAATCCATTTCACTCTCAAACCCCAAAATGGCAACCACAGAACCAACCTGCTTTAGACTATTACTCTGTTGACGGACTTTTAGTTTGTTTAAAACAAAATATATAAAATATGACCTAGAATTCAACCTTTTAAAATATTTTCACACTCATAATTATTCAAAGACTTGCCAATGAACTTTATCCCTGTACTAATTGTATGATATTCAAATTCAAAATACCCAGATCTGTCAACCCAATCCATATTTAATCAATAATTACAGTATTAACACAAGCATAAGGGTTAGTATTAATAAAATAAACAGTTAAAAGTGACGTATTAGAGTGATGACAGGCGTATGCAACTATGTATGCCACCACACCAACAACGAATCCTAGAGTTGGCTAGTGCGCTCTAGTTGTTCTTTGAGCCACCGCCTTATTCTTATCCCATTTTTACAAATGAACTATTGTTTGATTTCAGGTCTTCCTGCTCACAACTATAATAACGGAAATCTCTGCGATCTACATAATACCTTTATTGCTATTTGTCAAGATCATGTCATCTTTATTCCCCAAGATACCACAATCATTCTGACTCTACTAGGGTCTGTATTAAACGGTAAGTTTTAATTAATTATCTATACAATAACCTAATGCAACTATAGCCTATTCGACAAGCTCCCTACTTGTATTCTGTAACTGAGAAAAAGATAAATTTAGCTATATGATATAAATCAAGGTACAAATGTGAACTAAGGTTTGAATCACCTGACTACCTATGAGAATATCACTCCATTAGTCATGAAATATTGAGTAAGGTGGCAAATAAGCATATCTTCCCACCATTGACTAACATGTATTGCATACTATTATCCTCAGTCTTTTATAAAACCACTGCTGTCCCCACATAAATATGATGATTCATCCTTTATACCCTTAATCTATACCCAAATATCCCTATTGCACTCCTCACACCAACAAAGCAGTCACAGAAAAAAACCACACAACAACATGCAGGCAGAGACTGACAACAGGCGGTCCTACCGCTGAAGAGTGATCTCCTCCAGAAAACCCCCGAGCATCGGGGATAGTGACAACACTAGAATATGCAGAAAGTGGCGCTGAAATTATTATAAATCTACCCAAGTACTAATATTTTCCTTTGCAACTAAATAACTAGTATATTTTTCTCTTTTCAGAAACCTATCAGTACTGCACTGCCTACACATCCAAACTAGACGCCCAATTCTCTGTCTAATACCCTATAGACCCCAACTACAGTGTAATGATGGACTCTATACACCCAGGATCAAAGGTATATACCCTCATCATCATATCAGCCGAAAAACGTCCACTGCTTGACATATATCCTGCTTGCAGAAATTACTTTCTGTAACTCAAATTCTACACAACTGGACTGATTTTGATGATTGGTTAGCCCAGTGAGTAGTGACGCCGTCCACAAAGTCAAAGATCCCAGGTTCGAACCCCGGCAAAGTCACATACTTGCGCGATGAACACAAATACTCGCCCCCAAGTCCTAGTCGACCCTCTTGCATTCAAGTACTCATATCCACCATAAATAATGACGTTCAGCATCCACATCTCAAGTCTCATTGAGCCCACCATATATCCAATTCGACTTACAAAGAGACTTTGTTAATGTTAAAATGGTATTCCTGCAAATCTCTCTCTATAGAATAGAACCAATGATAATAAAATTACTATAACTTTCTTTTCTGGGAATAAGCACAGATGATTATGAAAATGATTATTATAGCTTTTTCTTTCTCATGGAAAACCATCCTTTTCTTACAATTTTGATGATGATTTCTTTTATTTTTACTTTCTAAACGCCTTCAATATGAATATTAGAATAACAAAAGTAAGGCATAACTCTAGTATCTTAAGTTCCCCTGATATTTTATTTCCTGCTATATTACAGCTATAGGTAGTTTTAATGGGTTTTATTTTTCTTTATGTTTCCAGAAGAATCCTTGCTACATTGGAATGGTACCCTCATGACACCCAAATACTCAGAATTCTCATGTGAAACTTCAAACAACATAACATTTAAAGTGATGGTTTCATGATCTGTTTAAGAAAATCCATATCAAGAAGTCTACACAGCGCCCAACTACAAAATTACTCTGATGAAGATTATATCTTTAGTTTTTAACTACCTGAATGGATTTGGTTTTTCTTGAGCTTCTGTAATTTATTCATTTAACTTTATTTCCTTACTTATTTTTATATTGGCTTTGTTTTTAATTTTAAATGCTTGTGTGATGTTATCTTCCTACTTTGTGTGAAATAAACTTTGAGTATGTAATGGCCCAACTTAATAAAATATTCAGAACTTTAACAAGTGTGAACTATGACTAGATTATGGTTTTAATAAAATAAGATTCTAAAACCTGCTATCAAGTAGGTATGCTGTCTAGTGTTGTTATGTTAAGGAGCTTCCTTTTTCCTATCCTAATCTACTCTCGCCTTGGCTGTGTGTGAGCTTGCTCTGTGTTATCCTACTATAAACCAACCCTTATTATTTGGACTCGAACCAAATCTTTGATTAAGAAACATAAAAATGCCCCCTTTACCCCCAAGCTTCTATAATCTTTACCTGGAGTTTGGTATTTTTTTTTTTTTTTTTGCTGCCAGCTTATTTATAACTATTCTAGCCTTATATTGACTATAACTCTTGTCTTGCATACTTCATTCTGACAATATTACATAAAACTCTTCTGCTAGGTCTAGTAAGATCCGACCAGCTCTGAATTATCTCATTTCAGGACTGAATAATTGAAAATTGGTTTTTTGCTGCTATTAGGTTTCCAACTTTTCCCATAGATGTCACTATAATTAAAGTTGTACTAAACTCAAATTATAAACTAAATCCTTCTGTAGATACAAACTACCATAGTCATTATCTCTTAAGTGTACTCGGCAAGCTCGGCTGAATTTCACCTTTCCATACAAACATAGCCGCTCCTACTACAAAGTTACATACCAGTCCACTATGGCACTCACGACTGATCCCCAGGCCCGCAACCAGTTATTACAGCTCTAGTCTACAAACCAACCAAAATACAACAAAATCAAGCTTCGTATGGTAAACTTGATTTCACTAAATCAACCACAGACTCCAACCTATCCCAAGTACACAGTCCCAGAGCAAGCCAGCTAGCCACCCCAAAATGAAAGCATAATCACGCCTCCATGAAGATCCGAGCCTACTGCGGACTCCTAAATTCTTAGTCCTTGTAAATTACAAGTTGTAATAAATCATCAATCCTTGATATCAACTATCTAATCTATAGCCCCCCTAGCATGGTTTTCTAATCTTGTCCTATGCACTAATGAAATTTGACATAAATTTAAATGTCATAATTTTTCTCTCAACTATTTAACATAAAATATCGCCATGCCCCTTTACATTACACATACATCGCCACACATTACATTTTTAAATTATAGTCATCCATTAGCATAAAGAAAAAATAGAACAAAGGATCCCACTCTCATCTATAAGAGTGACAAGAGGCTAATACAAACATCACCATTAGCGAGAGCGAGACAACGTTAAGTCTCCTATCCAACTGTGTTCACACTCTTTCTCTGTCTGTCATCAGTTCATTCTGCCTCACTCATCAAGCTGTTAAAAATTGACGTCACAATAATTTCACAATCAAACCATAGATGACATCTGTGATTCAGTCACACAACGAGAAACAAACTCCGCTCGCGTATTCCTGTCCCCGTCACACTCGCTAGTTCGAGAGAAAGAGACACGAACTAAGTCCATCCCCGTCCCGCAGAACCCCGTCTAAAGTTTAAATCGTAAACAAACCCTGATACTTTTCAACACTACAAAACCATTGTCCCTCTCGGCCTCCCAACCTTCAAATACCCTATCCTACAATTAATAGACAAATCTAAACAGTTGTAAATTATGTATTTCATCATGCATGCTAGTCTGACGGAATTGCTTAAGCGTGTCACATTTGTAGTGATTGTTGGCCACTATTTTCTTTGTAAAGATACATACTTCGCTCTAATTCTGCAATGAATCAAATTATACCTCAGTTTGGCAATTATTCTAACATAAACTCCAATAGTAAACTGAATAGATAACTATTCCACTTAAAATGGTAACAGTGAATATTAAGGTTAGTTTCCACGTGTACCTATGCGTTTGTGATAATAATGAGTGATAAACAATGAAGCTAAGTGAAGAAGTGAATTTATTTGTGATTCTGTGCATATAATTGGATTATTTGCTGTATTTATATATTAAGGTAAGTGAACACTTCCGCTCCTAAGTCATTCAGCAATATCTCCCAAATGTCATGTTTTTTTTTTTCAGATAAAAGGCACAAGCATACATAAAGAACCCAGAAGAACCAGTTTAAGGATGATTAGGCACTAGAGAACTCTTAGTACTAACGTCTATTGATATATATTTTTTAAATATTCCTAATGTATATATAACCTAAAATTGATACCTTATTAACCCTATTTTATTGCACTAATTATAACCCACATAGTCTAATAATAAACGCTATTTCCTACTAATGTCAACTAATTGAATGAGCTCCAGCAAATGCTACCAATTTGCCCCATAACACAAACAACAAATTGTGACAAAAAGTCACTTTTTCAGAAAAATCATAATTGATTCCAACAAACATACATACGTACATACATACATACATACATCGATCCTGGTCACGGCACCAAATTGTAACGCTCCCCCCCTTCTTTTCCTGATTACCCCTTTAATCCCCCTTAATTCTATACAATAAAACACTCCCGACTTTAACTACTTTCAACTTCCCAAAACTACCCCAAAAGTAATCTAAATCACTCGTATGTTTATTGGATACAAATTGACATTTCTGAATCTATTTTTATGGCCTTGAAGAAAGATTGTGATCGTCTAGTATGTGGTTAGGATCCCTAGAAGCGAGTAGCAACCCTGATTCTTTTGCAAATATGAGGATTTACTGGATGATAACCTAGTTACTTAAGTTAAGTGAATGTTTAAAGAAAGCTAAGAGGATTTGCCTAAACTTATTATAATAATGTAAAATCTAAGACTAAGAGTAAAAATATAAATAATTAATTAATTTATTGGTATAAAATCCCCGACCCTGGATAATGTGCTTATATTATGTACAATATCCATTTGTCCATTCACCTCTGAAAGAATGTGATACTATTCTTATCATTTTATAATTTAATGGTGCATTATGTTATAAGTGCATTTTATTGCTAATTGTTGGTAAAAGGATTAGATATAAAGAATAACTCTAATTGATCGATGAATTTTATATTCTTACAAGATCTTTTTGTGAAGAGTTTCCTGGTGTATTTTGGAATATCAGGAACGCCACTGGTATAACCACATTCCATCGTTGGTCGGGATGGGGTAAGGACGCCTATTGTTCATTAGCTGATGGGAAATGGACTATTATTTAGTCATCTTTTGATTATTATGGACCTTTTATCAATGGTCTTCTTTTCTCTACAATTAAGGATTGAAGTCTCTTGAGCTTATTCTCAACAACTGGATTTAGTCTCTCTCCACCTAAGAAGCTCTCTTAATAAAGAGTTAACAAGCAATATCTCTATTTCCCGAGATCAAAAACCAAGCATACTGATAAATGAATTAGTCTACTTTCCAAGTATCGCAGAACTAACTCCCAACTTTGTGTTTCACTCGGTTGGTATACCAGATACCTAGCTATTAAATATCAAGGAACTATACTATTATTCTTAAATAGTAATAAATACCCGGTGGGAAACTTTATCCTTTTGCAAAGATAACAGCTCTACAACATTAACAAATTAAATTATACTTCTTTAAATATAAACAACCCACCTGGCTAATAAACATGCCTACGAACCAAAGTTCGCCTATGCACTTTAATGCCTTTAAATTTAAATATTATAGTTCATTTCATTACATTAATTATCTAGAGGATATTACTAATTAAATATAACCCAAAGATGTCAGCTTTATTAGACTGAGAATCCTTTCCCTTCAATTACTGTCTCTTTATTATTATCATTATTATTTAACTTTTTATTGAACTCTAGTCAATTACTGACTAGTATTTCATTTGTAGGTTTAAATATAATTACTCTTAATTCTTAGGCAATTAAATGAGCTGGTGTTTGAAAACTTCTAGTTCTCTCCTGCTCAAAGAGACTCCCCATCACTACAAAGCATTCGACAAAGTATATAATTATATATTTAATACCTAAACAGTAGTCTTTCATAAACTACATAGAAAAGAAAGGACTGAAAAGAAATTAACACTATACTATCTCAATCATTACTCATTATTCCAGCATTTTATAAATTTATCTTTTAGCTCTGTTATTCTCTACAATATAGTTTCCTATGAGAATCTAACATGTTTAATAATTTAATGTAAATGAATGAATGTTCAAGGGTAAGTATGCTAATTCAATAAATTTCTAAGAGTTGTAAAGGACTTATAATGATTTTAAGTCAGTTTATTGGGCTTAAGAATGTAGAGAGTTATGGTTCCTGTAAAACTTAAGTTATTACATAGAAATTTCAGTATATAGTCATTCGCGAAATTGCATAAATTACCTAGAAAAGTAAAATCCTTTAATGACTCACAAATATATACCTTAACGAAGGTAACGAATTCATAAAGAAACGCACAATTTTAGTACAATGCAAATTAAAAGTCATTCCTGAAAAGCAACATAACAAAATCTTCTTCTAGTACCTAAAAGGGACACACACTCACACAAAACTAAAATAAAACATATCTAAAAACGCTCAATTACCTAGATCGAATATCACACAAGACACAAACAATTTGTAGCTCAAATTCCTAGGGAAGTAACATATTTGAATAAAAACAACAGAAACTAATTTGCCTGAATTATGCAATCAACCTTCTGTCATCTTATTTCATAATAATAAACAATTAACAGAACATTATCGGACTTCAGGTTCTACATTATTAATGACTTTCCTTTAATATCTAAGTTAATTTCTTTAACATTCATCCGATAATGTAGATTATAAAATCTCTCACCAGGGCAGCTACCGCCTTCCCCGTTCAATTCAAAATCTGTGTCAATCTGACTTAAATTAGTATACTAAACTGCCCTAGTTATACGCTGACGCGTATACTCCTGTGTCAATCTGACTTAATATCACTTTCTAATCAAATAATCACTGCTGAAATGCACTCCAAACTTTGTTGTCAGCGTTAGCTTGTAGACGATTCCCCTCTTTTTCTACGTTAAATTCAAAGATGAAACATGATTTGCCGGCAAATCACATTCCCATCAACTAGAGGTTCAGGTCTATCTACCGGTGTGAAGTGTTTATACATCGGAAAAGGATTAGTAAAAATAATTAATAGCCAATCTATTCTCTACAACTTCTATTATTAATTTTTATCAAGATAATTATAAATGATAACTATAATTCTGATCCAGACAATTAATTAAAAGCTCTATTTCCTGAGAATTGAGATTCGAACTCAAATTCTACAATAATATTCATCATATCAACTATAATTTGACCTTTCTGATGGACTTTCCATACTAATAAAATATATTTTAATCAACTAAAGTTACTAAAGGATAAAACAAGGTTGGATAATACTATAAAATCAACCTCGTGAAACTCTAATTTATTCAACTGTTAGCATAACTGAACTATTATAGATCTTGAACTTACTTCAAAGTTGTTTAGAAAACTACTGCGCTTCCAAACTCCACTCCTTAGCGGCTATAGTCCAGTCTACCTACGCTCCACAGCTCCCTGAAGGCCGCTCTCCTACTCCAACTCCAGAAGACCCGCCAGGGCCTCCGAACAAAGCTCTCCAGAGCCCCGACAGAAGCTCCAGACTTGTTCGCTTTAACACTTCCACAATTCACTGCGTCCCAAGGACCTTTACACCGCAAACACTAATTATTTTAGCCGTAATAACTTCCACTGAGACTATCTTTAATTTAGCACAGCCCCGACTGGCAGCAATTCGACCTATTCCTCTCAACTCCGAAATAAAAACTAACTCACATTATCACTATAATTAAACCGTATAATCACGCATTAAAACGTTACAATACCCGACAATCACGCACTGAAACTCTATTTAATACAGGTAGGTATGAACGCCCAGACCGACAGCGATTCGACCTATTTACTTTGAAACTCCGAAATCAACTAACTCACAAAACCTCTTCCCCATCCCTTATATAGCCTCGGCAATTTTCCCGCCTTTCTATCCCAAAATAAAAGATAAAAAAAGTAAGCAAAATTAGTACGATTAGTATCTTTAGTTCGGTGTTTGACCCCTTCCTCTTCCCGCCAATAATTCCACAGATCCTACCTTCCACTATGAAACGTCAAAACCAATCTCGTTACATTTTCCCTCTCTTTCATTTTAAACAAATCAAACAGAAATAGCAGATATTGATGAATTAGCGGGAAGTTTCATGGTAAAGGCATATTTTCAATTAAATGTTTTTAACTATTTCATAATGATTTTGCTTTAATATAGACTAAATAGTTTATATTTTTGATATATGAATGTGTATTAATGATCTGCATAAGGTATTTTTGTTATTCCTTTTGTATTTCTTATATAATTTCCTAACCTTAAATAAAACAAATTTCATGTTTGTCAGAAAATCCGTTTAATTCATTTCTTTAATAGTACACTTTTTAAGTACTGGATAATTTCTATGAACTAACCTTCTCTTAATTAACTTATTGTTTAACTTAATAACCAAATGTGTGGTATAATTTTGTCATTAGATTTTGAACTCTATAGCTCAGACTATAAGATTGATTTTTACCAGTTTTTTTTTTTCAAATGTTTCTCAGTGAATTTATTTGTCAAGTAAATGCTATTATCTGGCAATGATATCTCTAATCTCTAATTTACATAGCTTAACATTATATATATTCATATATAGAATATGTGCGAAACCAGCCAGGTGGATTCGTCACAAATAATTGCTAGTCTTTAGGACGAGCTGTCAAAGTAGATGGTTAAGTCTCGCAACGTCGCAATCATAAAGGTGTTTCATACTGGAGATTTCATTACAACATTTTTACACAAAAATGGAAATATCTCTAAAACCGAACCGAATTTACTCGACGTTAATTAACATTTTTAACTTAAAATATAGTCAGGAATATCCTGTTAAAATCTCTCGCAATGCTCACGGGCACCGTGTATAATATAAAAGTAGCTTTCGCTATGTATCTATGTTTTCTGTTTTTCTATTGTATAATTAGTTTACTGAGCGCCTATTTATGGCGCCTTAAAGGTGGCGATTCTTGTAGTGTTGAAAGGCCTTTAATTATTAAAATAAACAAATCATTTGGTAAAACGTAACATAGGGACATGTCAGAGGTAAGTATACATTGTATGATTTCAAAATATTTGCTCTTGTGTAATTATCCAGGGCGAAAAAGGGGGATTACGTTTGTATAGAAAAATGGCCGCCATCCCTTGCCCGCTCTTACGATATTCACAGGAAGAAAGGGTACTTGTTGCTATTCCGACCCGACAATTGCGGACTTTTTAAGCGTATCTATTAATTCCTCAAATTAAATTTAACAGTCAAGCCTACAAGTTAACACATTCAGTGCCCACAATCGCTGCGCTCGTAGCCGATTCCGTGGTTTTCCTCGTATGTAGCGGAAAGCGATGGCGTAGGGATGCATATTGGGCCGGGTATGGGTTAACCATGCAGCGCCATACCGCAACGCGTTTTTGAAGTACGTAAAAAGTATTGGTTCATACGCACCCGCATTTGAGCTTGTAAATGTGTGTGGTATGAATTTGAAATGCAATTTTTAACTGAAAATGGAGGCCCATCCGCATTTGGCGGGGTGGTCTGCCTGCAGTTCTGCATTCCTACCGCCCTGCTTACTACCGCCGCTTGCAGTATACCGCAAGTAAGGCAATCTGGGCGACATTAGTAAGCCCAATGTGAGTAGGGCGTTTGAGTCAACATCGACTAGCCGGCAGCCGGCAAGACCACACCCAGACCTGACCGGTTTTTAAACCAAAACGTAGCCTAGAACCCGTAGCCTATAATATGGGTTCTACATGATGAAGACTATTGTTAAAATTTGTCCAGGAATTGAGAGGATTCTAAGCATTCAATTACACAATTTAGGTATTTGAGGTCGCGCAGTCTGGTAAAATATATAATGCACAACCTACATTTCAATGAACTCATATATTCGAATCGATAAAGTATACTCCAACCCATACACTCTAAGTGACTTCTGATGTACCTAGCGTAAAATTGTGTTGTTTGTCATCAAAAGCTTGCTCACTTAGCAAACGTGGGTGGAGCTGCCTACTTGGAAACTTTCAAAACTACTTCCTAATAGGTTCATTCAAATTGTCTTGAATGATGAATTTCAAGGAATTCTCGAAATGGACGTTTGTACTTCAACAAGAATTACTTATCAGTCAAATACGAATATCAAGAACTTGTTTGTAGACAACTTGTTTCTTTTGTTGTCCCGAATATATCAGCATACTTGATGAACAAACTTAAGGGTTTCGTACTAAAAATACATTCGCAAAAACAATGTTTTCGGTACCTAAATACGATCCATTACACGAGACCGCAGCTGTGACAAGAATAAATATAAAACATAATACGCTTAAATCTAATGCTTTGCCACGCAATTTTTCTCTTAAATAGGGAACAAAAAACGGTATCCTGATCCCTTGGGAAAAAAATCAGAGAATTAATTAAATGAGCTTTGATACTAAGTGTAGTAGGTATAAATCGTGAAAATCTTTTGATGAGGGTGAAATTAAATTTTATGTCAATATCACGATACTTTGACATGGTGTTAAAGTTTTTCTTCTTTAAACTGCATCTGAAATTTTAATGATCTTTTTATCCAGGGTTTCGATAAAAATGTCTTTTGTAGTGTCAGTCATTAATTTATTTATTTAAAACTAAAGTTCAAATGCTTAGCACTGATTCGTGTTTAAACATACGATGGGTTAGTAAATTAACAACTTAAAACATTTTCCCATCAAAGTTCAATATCTCAAAACCGGCTGAACCGATTTGGTTGAAACGCAGCAAAGAACTATCTCGATCACGTCAGCTTTCGGACAAAAATAAATCAGTCCTTTCGTTTAGGAGCTATGATGCCACAGACAGATACACAGACACACAGATACACATACACATAGACCCACAGACACGTCAAACTTATAATTTATAACACCCCTCTTTTTGCGACGGGGGTTAAAAATATTACAGTATCGTATTTCGTTTTAATTTGTAATGTCACCTTATGTGCAAGTATGAATTAATCATTGTAGGGACACACCTACTTTTTGCTACGATTCTAGATGATAAATTACAATGCATTACAAATATTCATTATGCTCACCGAAAATAGTGCGCAAATATAAACAAAATTCAATTAAACGTAGACAATGGTAGGAAGACAACAAGGAGGTCTTATGGCTTACAGAACAATCTTCTAGACAACCTTTGGGTAGTGTACATAATATCACTAGAGCAGTAGAAATAGACATAATAGGGTCGTTCTTCTTTTCGACCGACAATAGCCTGTCCTTCGTCTTATTACGGCATCTCATTTGAGTAATTAATTACATTTTGTGTCAGGTATTTAAAAAATAAAATGGCTTTCAAACTGTCATCGGGACTTATATGTTCTAGCAAATTAATTAGGTACCTACTTACTGGTCGATTTGTACAACAGAATACGAAAAACAAGAAAAAGGGCGAAATTTGATCTCTGTTGCTCATGTATTCAAAGTGCGATTGAGGAAGTGATAAAAAAATAAGGCTTGTGTTATATGTACTAGACGACTATAGGGGGTGGGCCCTGTAACAGGAGCAAATATTTAAAAAGAGGCTGCCTCAGAGCATCTGTAGTAACCCGTTTTGTCCATTTCTTTTCAAAAATTTTTAACTTGAAGAAAAATTGGTCTAAAGTTATGACCTCCGAGTAATCTTGGCACCACGAGATCATAGCACAGTAGTCAATGCAGATTTTGAGGTAATATCATGTAGTAGAGTGAGTCATAATAGTTTTTGCATTTTGGTTTCAAAAATTTTTTTGTTACTTTTTCAATTTAAAAAAAAATGTGTGTTTGTAAATTAAAAAGTTACTTATATCACTCCAGAAGAGTAAAAAAGCACACGTAAACTTAAGCTGAAGAAAAAAAAAATCAAAAATAATATTTTTTTATTTCATTAAAACCACTTACAAACAATTGCTCAAAAGCTTAATAATCTACCGTTTAATTTATTGCTCCTATTACGGGCCACACCCTGTATATATAATACATATATGCGCACACATGCGCATACCGGGTTTTGGGCACATGTTTGGGTAGAAATTTGTAGGGAGTTTGCCTTCTATGGTTTTTTCGTTCGCTGATATTCGGTGTTTGCAATACCGTAGATCAATTTTCATCCAAAGCAATATCGATGTCAAAACCTTTCCTGATCAAATTAGTAATAATGAACGAAAAACATATCCAAAATAACACATTCGTTTAAGTCGCCATCCTTTCGGGTTTTGGAGAGGACTCATTGAGCTTCTAATTAAAGGCTCTTTCAATCCTTTCATCATAGTCCTTTTTGGTGGCAAAAGGAAAAAAGTAAATCGTTTTAATAATCAGCGCACCTTCATTTTCACGGTTGTCACATATAAGTATAGATATTACATTTCCTGTTGCTGAATGAAGAGCTATACCTACAAAAATCGATATGCGAAGATATCACTTTCACTTTTCACTTTTGTCGACCGGTTAGCCTAATAAATAGTGACGCTGCCTACGAGCTGAAGGTCCTGGGTTCGAAAGCCCCAGTAAGGGCAAATATTTGTGTGATGAGCACGAATATTTATGTCTGAGTCTTGGATGTTTTCTATGTATTTAAGTATACGAGTACATAATTATAGTGTATAGCCTGGATTAACATGTAGACTACTTTTGTCCCGGCAATCATCCCCTAAGGGAGCAAAATGGGGGACGACCGTTTGTATGGAGCTAGGATATAAACGAGTTCCACGCGAACGAAGTCGCGGGCAAAAGCTAGTAATAGATATAAATACTTAAATACATAGAAAACATCCAAGACTCAGACATAAATATTCGTGCTCATCACTCAAATATTTGCCCTTACTGGGGCTTTCGAACCCAGGACCTTCAGCTCGTAGGCAGCGTCACTATTTATTAGGCTAACCGGTCGACAAAAGTGAAAAGTGAAAGTGATATCTTCGCATATCGATTTTTGTAGGTATAGCTCTTCATTCAGCAACAGGAAATGTAATATCTATACTTATATGTGACAACCGTGAAAATGAAGGTGCGCTGATTATTAAAACGATTTACTTTTTTCCTTTTGCCACCAAAAAGGACTATGATGAAAGGATTGAAAGAGCCTTTAATTAGAAGCTCAATGAGTCCTCTCCAAAACCCGAAAGGATGGCGACTTAAACGAATGTGTTATTTTGGATATGTTTTTCGTTCATTATTACTAATTTGATCAGGAAAGGTTTTGACATCGATATTGCTTTGGATGAAAATTGATCTACGGTATTGCATACACCGAATATCAGCGAACGAAAAAACCATAGAAGGCAAACTCCCTACAAATTTCTACCCAAACATGTGCCCAAAACCCGGTATGCGCATGTGTGCGCATGTTCTAACTTAACGGCTGCTTGGCATCCTTTTGACACCCCGCCCCCACGTCTGCATACGTCCGCATAATGGGAATGTGCATCCTTTTTGTGGGGCCAATTTTCGGTGCTAGACTTCTATGGTTTTTTCGTTCGCATGGCTAATATAAACGATATTGTTAAGCCGCGTTTATGGACAAGCGGCCCGTGGCGGCGCTGGCTTGCGTCGGTAATCGCCCTAATTCAAACATATCGTCAACCGTAGGTCCAATTAAGGTAAGGGACAATGTGATTTTTCAGGAGAGTCCGCTTTTATCCAAAGTATTCAGCGATAAGACCGCCTGTTATCTACCTCTACCTACATGTTATTGTATTGTTTCTCTATGTAACTGCTTTGTTTGTGTGAGGTGTGCAATAAAGAGTATTTGTATTGTATTGTATTGTATTGAACTATTATATATGGGTGCCCGACATTTTATATAATTTCACTTAATCTAATTTGGTTTGGTATAATATTGTTTCAGATAATTTTCAAATGATCTAATGTAACAAGTGATATAATGATTTAAGGCTATAATAACATTCAGTATAATATGCATTTACTATATTTATTACTTGGTATAAATCCGCTGCCTTGGGTGGTATAGTCGATGGATTGGTTTTACAGAAAATGACAATAAAATAAGCGTGTTTTATTCTACTCTAAGGCAGGTGGGTGTAGGTACGAGGGCGAGCGAAGCGAGGAGGAGTGTTAGGAAGATCTGCGACCCTACAGCGTGCGACCTGAGTGAGTGTAGCGAGTGTGCCCGGCCGGCAAAGCGCCAGAACCGACTTTATAAGAAAAATGAATTATGTCATTTTGCCTGTTATATCAATCGATAACTAGATTAAAGCAAAATATGGCAAAGAACCGTTATACCGAACGTTACATTATATTGAATAACTTTATGCCAATTTACTGTATATCAAGTGTAAGTTAGTTTTTCTGACATTATATGAAACATTAAGGACCCATTATATATACTCGTATCTACTTACTAAATGCGCTTCTGCTTCACTTTTAAATTTATAAGTGATTTTTAAGCGAGCCCTTCATTCACGAGCTCATTATCAATGCAATTCAGAATGGATATCAATGCGATTATAACCCCTATCGCATTAAGTTTTTCTCTGAAATTATTCTGGGTTATTTAAAATCACAGGATGCACGAATTTTGAATCTGTAGTTCGTTTAATCTAAAGGATTATCATTTAATTTCAGAATCCATAGGTTAATTAGTATACATAAATGGTTAATTCAGTTGACACTTGTCCAATAAAACTCTCATCTGAACGTAATTGCATACACTGTTTAATGAGCAGAAAGCAAATAAATTAACAATGCAAATGTGTTGTCTGCCCTCATTTACCTGAACCATAGAGAGGTCAAGGACAGCCAGTCGAAGGGGTTAGTTCTACACACAATAATCTGCAGGGGGGTCGTTCTTCTTTTTTACCGACAATGAACCGAGGTTTTCCTTTTTTTTGGTTTTTAAACTATCTAAAAATTTGATTTTGAAGTGCGATTTAAAAAAAATGCATTGGTTTCTTCATTAACACTAATTAAAGTTTCCTTTCCGGCCAATATACATATTTGTTTACGGTTGGTTTTTAAAAAAAATATGTGACAAAGTGGACTCTTTCAGTGGGGACTACATTTTGGTTTACCACTCTGTCATGGACTTCTACGATAAAAATACGTTTAAAAAAAATGCTAGTTAGAGAAACTAAAATATTAAATAATACTAATTAATAAAATAATATGGACGTTCATTTTCGAACATTATAAAACCGTAAAATCATTACTCAAATGAGATGCCGTAGACGAAGGACAGGCTATTGTCGGTCGAAAAGAAGAACGACCCAGGGACATACAAT
The DNA here is from genome assembly GCA_932294315.1 of Epinotia nisella. Classification (NCBI taxonomy): domain Eukaryota; kingdom Metazoa; phylum Arthropoda; class Insecta; order Lepidoptera; family Tortricidae; genus Epinotia; species Epinotia nisella. The sequence goes on from OW028681.1 coordinate 18,814,306, forward strand.
AATCAGCTTAGAATTCGTGTAACACACAAAATGAGAAAAGTTTGTACGAGTCAAGGTCTTGACTTATATTATTGATTTGTTGTGGACCTTTTCTATGACGATTCGGCTAGAAATTGATACAATAGGCTTGTGGCCTCATGTTAAAATTGATAACGTAGATTGATAGTTGATAGTTGCTAAATGGATAGTAAACCATCAAATAATTGCAATAAAGTATAAATTAGAATATATAATTAAAATCATAAAAAGATACGGACCTTGAATGTTTAAAAAATATAATTTGTTTATTAATATAATTTTTAAACTTTCCATAGATATTAATTATGGATTTTTTTAAATAGTTCAGAGTAAATTTAAAGCTACCAGGAAAATCCTTACGCTTTTATAGAAACAAAATTTTATGACAACTATGGACATAAACGCAGTATTTCGCGGCTGAACCAGCAATTTACTTGATTTTCCATACAACGATTAGTTCAAATAGCAAAGTGTGACGTCATACTTTTGGGTCAATCAGTATGAAGCGTTTCGGCTACCGCCAGCGAGGTCCGCCTTTAACTTAATTTTATGGGTATTTATATTCGTTAATTAGGATTGTTCATTTTTTTTCTTAAGTGCTATTTCGAAAACCATTTCGAGATATGAGGTATTCAAACAGTTTTCGACATTTACTTCATCAAAATAATGGATGATTAAAGATATTTCAGCATATATACGTGTGACCTTTGTTTGACCTTCTGTGGATCTCCCTCGTGGCTGAATCAGAAAAGACTTTGGTCATTAAAAAATAAACACTTATCGAACCTGTGGTATTTTCCGTCACTGTCAAGCTTCTGTCAAGCCACTATAAATAAACTGACTTTAAATATCGTTATTTGTGATTAATTTAATGGAAGACATGGAAAATTACATGAAATGTTATTAACCAACGTGTAAAAACGACTCCAAAAATAGCTCGAAAACGATAGTTCGCATCCGGGAAGACTTGCGTGAAAGGTGGTGTCGTGAAGCCAACGTGGAGTATTATCAGTGTTATACACAATACTGCTGCGAGGATCACTTCGAAGTAAGTATAAAAAAACCACATGCATTCAATATTCAATTCATTCAGTTTAAAAAATATAAATTTCATAAATACAGAAAGGATATCTACTAGACTCATTAGACTAAAAGCTAGCTTTACGGGCAGGTTCAGTTACAGAGTATTACACGCCTGTGTTATGTATGTGCGCGGTTTTCTCGTGGTCCCATTGATTTGTCCCATCAATGGGACCTCGAGGGAGACTTGTTTCTTGTAGTCCCATTAAGGGCCCCATTGATGGAACGAGAAAACGGTGTGTATGTGCCCTCAAAAGGGGTAAGCAGAGCATGTATTTACACACATATTTAAGATTTCCCTAATATATTTCTTTCTTAGCTTATTTACATAACTTTTCATATTTAATTGTTTATATTGCAGCCTGAACAAGATGTGACAAACAGCAACTTTAAATCTGTGAAAAAAACAACCGACATTTAAACCTACAGCGAAGCTAAGAAATGTTGGAGCTACTTTACAGGAAGAGAATATCTAATGTTGAAAATAAAACATGTTATTTAATTCAGAGCACTTTTTATTAATTTTGTAAATATATAAGATAAGATGAGCTTTTATTTTCTTATTACAGCGTTTTTGACCATATTTTATGCACTATTTTAAAAATAAAGTTTTATATTGTTTGTTTTTATTATTTTTCACTAATATTTCACTTTCCTATTCACTATTCTTAAAATATTCTTCTTCTTCCGCATAAGGACCGCCTAAAGCGGTGAAAGCCTCCTCCAAAGCTTTCCAGGTTTCCCTGTCTGTAGCTTTTCTTCCCCAATAGCATCCCGCTGTCTTTTTGATATCATCACTCCATCTTGAGAGTGGTCTTCCTTTTCTTCATGTGCTGTCCATGGGGTACCATTCTGTTGCTGTCTTTGACCACCTTTCGTCTTTAACTCTTAGTGTATGCCCTGCCCATTTCCATTTGAGTCACAGCGCTTGTATGACTACATCTGTGGCATTGGTTATTTTTCTGATTGACTTGTTTTTTACTCTATCTCTAAGTTTCAATCCCAGATAGCTTCTCTCCATTCCTCTCTGACATACCTTCAGTTTGTAGAGTGTTTTTTTGGTTAGGGGCCAGGTTTGGCATGCATAAGTGAGACATGGGAGTAGGCAGGTGTTCATGGGTTTAGTTTTCAATTTAGTAGGCATTTTACTTATGAAAATTTCCTTCAGGGACCAATACTTACTCCATGTGAGTTTTATTCATCTATCAACTTCTTTTTCAGTGCTTGATTTAAAGGAAATTAAGTGACCTAAATAAATGTAGTCTTCAACATATTCTACCGGTGAAGAATCTAGCATGATCTGTATAGGCTGTTTGTCATTACTTTTGTTTTGTCTTCGTTTACATGTAATCCCACTTTTTTGCTTTGAGTTGCTAGTGACTATATATATAGGTTTCCCAAAACTGTTCCGCATGCTTAATGATGTTATTTATGTAACATGCATCAAAAGTTTCCCATACTAAGATAACATTCCTTGTTACTTCGAAACATGGGTCAGCAACACAAAACAGAGGCTTTTTCTTAGCACATGCAAGCATGTGGCATTGTATTTAGGTTTTAAATTTATTGCAGAAATTTCCGAATGAGAAATGAACACGTTTAGAATGACAATGATGACATTGACAGATGTCTACAAACCATCGATTGACATTTAAAACTTTTTTTTTTATATTGGGCGTGTGCTATACATAGATTCAGCCACTACATGTAATTTACGAGAAGTCGTATCTCATATTTTCAAAAAATTATAAAAAATAAACGAAGCGACAAATTGCTAAAATGTTGAAATTAGTTTCTTAAATTACTCTATATTTTCGAAAAATAAAATAAAAATGGGGGGTTAAAAAAAATGAACAATCCTAATTGTAGTTGCTCCCATACAAACATTTGTTCCTCTCCGAAATCTGAGTCGAATGGCATCGTAAAAAAATCTTAGATCTTATTGCACACCTCAAAACAAGAATCAAATACAGGATATAAAAACGTAAAAGTAGAGGTTAACATCAGGCGGTCTTATCGCTAAGGAGCGATCTCTTCCTAACCTTAGGATAGCGGGGAAATTGAAACAAATAATTTATGTTATATTTTCCTCATAGTAGGTGAGTGGATTGCAAAAAAATTGTACATAGTTAAGAGCTTTAATCTAATCTATGCTTTAAAGCATAGATTAGATTAAAGCTCAGGTGTGAAAAATTGTATGTCACTCAGGAGCAAAATTATTTTCGTCATGGGCGTTAACGCTTAAATCCTTCGTTACGCTCAGGATTCAATGTAGCGCCCTCGGCGTAAATACATCATGTTTCTTTATTGCTTTCCTCTTCAGTGACCTTTTCCGCTCATTATTGTCTGAAAATTGTGGGTTTTTATCAAATCTATGATATTAAGCCTATTACAGTTAATAAGCTTATGAGTTTAGTTACGACTAAAGTCTCTTTAATATGAAACAATGTCTCAATCAATCAATTTTGAAATAAAGGTTAACGCAATTTTTGGTAGGTTACTTAGCAAAATTTACGAAACTGCTCCAAAAATGCCTTTCAATTCTTAACATTTTTTATTCCAAGCGAATATTACTTTCTTCACAAATATCAATCAATTTTAAGGTCAACGTTGAAAATAAGTGTTAATTTCAGCTGATTGATCGAATTCTATGAGTGAAAATTGCGTCGGGCCAATTGGACCGAAAACCTTAAAAGTAAATCTTGAAACGTTCGATTGAGGAATATGTACATTGTTAGCCTTGATTATAGAGTATTTAATGGCTGACGACGTTTTATCATTCACAAAAACGTTAAAAATATATTTAACTTTTGAAGTATTAACAATTCTAGCACGACCTAGGACATCGAGCCATTTAATAAACGACCAAGGTCGGGTTCAGAGAAAGGCTCGTTGCCCTTTCAGCAGTTTTGACGTGATTTTAGAGAAGCCCCACCTGACTGGGGGACACAATCTAAGGTCACAAACTTGTCCATGCTATATTATTCACAACTGGTTAATATTGCCCTCATTAATCTGATTTTACAATTACTTCCAATCCTACCGCATCTTCCTTTGAGAAACCATAATTTTCTTTGTTGCTCCAAGACACCGGAGTCACGCTGTAACTTTTATCCCCAATAACAATACAAACACTTAAAGAATGGTGCAAACGATACACACATCTCATGTAACAATACGAGGATCAAATTATGGTGTCTAATATTTGCTGTTTTCCTGCTATTACAAAGCGTTGGTTCGTGAAACAGCCTTATTCATCGATTTAGAGATATATTTATATTCTTGCGCCAAATTCCAGAGTAGGCAAAAAGATTATCCATATTATATGTCGACAGAAGGACTAGAGTCAAGCAATAACTTGGAAAGTGGCGCTCCGAAACACGCGCCATTTCCTAGGGACAAAGGATTACTTTGTGACCTTTACCTACAACTTTACACACATACAAATATATAGTAGGTATATGAAATGAAGGTAGACGTTGCCTAGATTTTGAATAGGTTTTCCTTGTATTAGGATTTAACATAGTATTTTACAATATAATTTGATGCTAATGTAATTTGATTACTTTTCATATACTTGTCAAATCCCAAAAATCAATTATCTTACTCCTCTTTCTTTATTCTTGCACCACCTGTTCCTAATTTTTGTTCGTCATTTCCTGCTACCCAAATTTAATATTGTTATGCGTTTGTATGTTTTTGTGCAATGATAGTATATTGTTATTGTATAACGAGGGGTGTAAGTGGATACCTATTGCGAACAAGAGTCTATCACTTGTCTAAGTAAATCCAACACCTTATGTGCATTGTAATAAAGTTCAATGTAAATACAGGATGGTCTGTTAACTGTGTTGGCGATGGTACCAGCCGTCCCGGTTAGATTAGTATTCATATTGTTTTAGTTGTACATTTTTTATTTATTTCTATTGTTATCTATTACATAAAGGCCCTCGAGGCATTGTACCGAGGATGCTGGCGGCATTTCCTCGCTGAATTGCAATGCTGATGCGTTGCGCGAGAAAGCCGCCAGCTCTTCGGTCACCAGTTACATCGACCAGACGTTTCGCGATTTCTGCAAATAACTTATGCGCACTGGGACCCCACGGACCGAGGGTCTCGACGCCAAAGGGTACAAAATCGTACTCTCTGCCGAGGCCTCTATATTTATTACATTTCAGATTTTCGGCGTTTTCCGCCGCTGCACCCGCTTTAGAAGTAGTCCGTTGGAGGTGAGACGGTGCCAGTGTGTCTACACTCATGCCGCCAGCATCCTCGGTACAATGCCTCGAGGGCCTTTTTTAGATTTAACTTAGTTTTAATTTATCTTAGTTAATGTTAATTATAATCTTGTATTTTTATTTCAATAAATTTTACATAAACATTTACAAAGTAACAAACTCACAAACTTCACCTCATTTATCTATTATCATAGATAGACATTAATAGTACAGAAAAATATTGATGAATATTATTATGGACGAAACGTACCTTATTTTAATCGAAATTGGTTGTTACATTAATTAATATTCTGCTTCACAAATTATCAATCTATACTTAATTATAAGACTGGACTCTTTGCTCAGATTTGTAGAAACAAGATACCTATGAAAATTATTACCCGACTGCTAAAAGAGGAGGGTAATGTTTTTCGAGTGTATGTAAGTATGTATGTATGTATGTATGTCTGTTTCTTTGTGGCCTCCTGTAGCCTAAACAGCTTGATGGATTTTGATGTATGAGGTGTCGTTGGATTCCTCTTAATCGTGGGAGTGGCATAGGCTATAATATTTGTCAAAAAGCAGTCGGGTTTTTCGAAAATTCTTTTTTTAGCCTCGTAATATAATAGAATAATAAATGTCACTAACAAACAAGTACTTAACTTAACTTTCCATCTTTAGTAAATCATACTTAACTTAACGATATCTGAGATATATTTTAACTTGTCAAGCAACTTGAAAGTTTTAATAAGCGAGTGAAAACTCAGGTCTGGTAAAAGCTGTAGCTTGTCACAAGTTGTATATATCATTTAAATTATAATGCTTACAATAAAGTTTTATGCGTCAACACATTTTCGTTTGGACAAAAACCATTGCTACGTTTAAATATTTGTTTACTTCAAAAACAGTTGAATGCGAAGAGTCAACGAACGATTTCAGGCAAAAAATGAATTCATAAAACTTCTAAGTAGGTACTAGTTGTTTTGTTGATTATTCATGCGTGGTAAGCAGATAAATTAATTTTACCTTTGTGGAGGCTAGAGGCTTCACAAAAGGCTAATTTAACTGTAAAAACCTAGTAACTCTAGTGAAAAAAATCTAAATTATACTTTATTTCAATGCATTTTTAACCGCCGACGAATACGAGGACAAGGAGTGTGTTATAGGTTTAAATAAATAAATAAGTAAAATAAAATACGTTTAATTCAGACCATTCGATCCATATTGGGTTAGTTACAAAAGTACTTACATATTATGTTAGTCGATATCTTAACTAAAGAAACCAAAACAATAGGTGGCTGCATTAGAAGGATATCCGAGACCTATCGAGGATTCTACTCTACTATTTGTCCCTTCCAATCGTAACCCCCACCCAATATTTCGTGAGCGGACAATCGAGGCGCTCTGCCAACACTCTCAGCAGGCTGTTGCCGCTACCACGCACCTGTCTGTGTATATTAAGGTATATATTGTATCTTGTGTCTCTTTGTGGCACTGTAGCTTCCTAACGGATGAACTAATTTGAATGCGGTTTTTCTTAAACGAAAGCCTTATGTGTTGAGATGGTTCTTAGCTAACTAATAAGTATTATTTTTGTTGTGACAGCAGTGTTCTACTATTTTAAGCAACTTCAAAAAAGGAGCTGGTTCTATTGTTCACTGTATGTATATATATATTTTAACTGATTTTCACAATCCTTTTTTTATTCGAAATAGTATACCTACATCTGAGGTGGTTCCATTGTCACCAAGTCAGGATCTGATGATGAGATCCCAGGGAAATTGAGGACAAACCTCAAATTTTATAGGCACTCGTGTAGTGATTTCGGTATTTTCTATTATAACTCGTGTATTTGCCCTCATAAATCGCCATTTTTGTGAAGTGGCACTAATGATGAAGACCACAGATGACTTATGGAACTCCTCAAGGATGTAAAGTACCTACGTCAAAGATTCTGACATGATTCCGTTGAAGTAGGAACTAATGAAATCTCAATTCTGAGATCCTTGAGAAATCGACGGAACTCCTCAAATATTACCAGCCTACATATTATTATAGCGACTTGGATTTTTTCTGTACCTAATACGCAACGGATTTGCCATCGGAAAGCAGTTCATGTGGTAAAATTCAAAGGAAATGTGGAAATTTTCATGTATCTTTGTGGTTGGCGAAAAACTGAATTGAAGTCGGTTTAAACTTTGTTTTTAAAGTAAATTATAGTTTATATATGTTATCTAACATGAAATAGTACTTGACTGACAGCCAACTCAGGAACAGTTTCTGAAACGTGTAAAACGCTCTTTAAAGTATGAAGTTAGTAGGTAAATAGGAATGTGTGAGGTCACGATTTCCAATGGCCAAACCGAGTAATTTTTTTTGACTTTTAATTGTATTAAAAATATTAAACATAAAATTAGAGCGATGTCTTGCGAGTGGTTTTGTGAGGTCTATTCTAATAATTTATGGAACTACTTTGATGTGTGCCTATAGGGCTGTAATAAAGTGATTTTGAAATTTAGGAATGTTAACTTTTGACAAATACCGTATTGAGTGTTGCTGAGACCTCAAGAGTAAATAAGGTAAAAGTTAAGAAGACGAACTAAGAGGATTATCTGTAGTTCTCTGGGTTGTCGTGATTTCCCGAGGGACAATACATGAAGTCCGCCAACACGATATTTGCTATGTCTGCCTACTTTCTACACCTTAAAGCTGAGCATTCGCGACAGCTTTAACGAGCAGAATGGAACGCCGCGCCAAAATCGGTCCATGAATGTCAAAACTGTAGCGTTTAAAGACAGTTGGCGTGGCCCGTTGGATATCCAAATGGATGGAAAGCGCGACGCACCAATGCGCCTTCCGAATGGAACGTACGTGAATGGCAAAATTCACAGAGACGAATGGCGCACCAGTCAAAACAACGCACACTTTCGTCCATTAATTTGGATAGGTACATTCATTTATCACAGAGACAAATGGCGCACCGGTGGATGTCGAAACAACACACACGACCACGACCAAGTGAGCTACGTGGCCGCCAGTGAATGTAGTCAAGTTATTACGTCTATCCATTTAATTTTGCCGCTGAGACAAAATGCGCGGCGCTTCGCTTTGGTGGATACCCAGTTTTACGCATATTTACGTACATTTAAGTGCGAAAAGTGACGCAGACCACCTACTAGATGGAGCACACAAATCACTCCAACCTTGGAACCACATCTGCACGAGGCGATACATAAAGCGGATGATAGGAGCCTATGGAGAAGTCTCGTCAATAAGAATAGGACATGATGTCACGACTCAGCATTGAGGGAACGACTGACAACTTACTGACATCGCTGATAATGCGGAAGTGGCTTTAGTTTTGGAACAAAATCTTTTACAGGAAAAACCACAAAAAAACACTTAACCACTAAATACCGTCAAAATCCACAGCGCAGGTTTTTTCGTCAGTACACAACAGCTACGACACACCATCCGACACGCATCGTCAACTAAAACTAATAATACATAACCTACATCTAACACTATCGTTTTGCGCGATACGTACAAACGTCCCAAAAATATTCGCCGCATTGCCACGTTGGATAGCCAATGAGATACCTACGTTGAACCAGGCATACACCAGATGGATCTTGGTTTTGGAACTGGCAGTACTACAACAGAAACTACTTTCCGACCTAGATATGGCGGATCCCGTTGTGTACAAAAAGTTGCATGTCATTCCAGCATGCCGTTTGAAGAAGAAAATCAAACTACTTTTTAATGGAGAGTCGATTTGAGTCGATGGCTGGAAACTCAAACACGGTTAGCAATAGAAATCAATATTTTCTAAAAATTCTCAAAAACGTTCATCAATTTTATCTAAAGTACCTACCGTTAAAATTCGTTTGTCTCTATCTGTCACAATCACTTTTATGTTTGTGAGAAAAGGAAAAAACACATTTTAGTTAACAGAGGTTTGTCAAGTTTTATGAATAAGGGGATAAATGTGTGTTACGGTTACATTAAGTATGCTCAATAAAAAATACCAAATATAAATCACAAATACCGTAAATCCGCCCAGCCAATCGTCTTAACAAAGTTTCCTCTGAAGTATCAAAAACAAACTTCAAGAGAAAGATGTTCAATTTCTTTAGATTTACTTCAAATTGCATAAGCTCTTGAGCTTGTCTTGATTTAGGCCTAGTTTAGCCGTGGAACTGTTTAGTCCATTTGATTGTTTACTAGGGATAACAATGTGTGGGTGTGTAGGTTTAGGACGCTCTCAAATAAGTGTCACTTGTTAATTGGATGACGAGTTTACGTCAAAGATTTCGTAGGAGCGGCAACTCTCTGAATGTGTTGTCTTATTTGTAGGTTTATAGCCCGGTCAGCCAAATTCTTTATGTAAGTAATTCGTTTTGTAAATGCTATATATATGTATTTATATATAGCATTATATATATATATATATATATATATATATATATATATATATATATATTATTTTCACAAAATGTAAAATTTTGGCAATGTTATTTTGAAGTTTTCTATAGATAATTCTTTTCGAACGCGCGTTTGCACATAATGAGGGCATAAAACATGATAAATATATCAACTGTCATCTTTTGAAGGTAACAATAACGGCCGATATAATATCATAAGGACATAAATTGAAAAATTATGAGATTTTTTCAAAGACTTGGAGAGCCATAGACATTTTCAACCCCCTTTCAATCCTTTTAGGAGATTGAAACATTTTTCTTTTGTTTAAACCAAGAATCTCTCTGTGAAGTTCCAATAATCTCACTGCAAAATCTCGTTGTGACGCAAGCAACCCTTTCTTAACCCTTTAGGCGTAGAGTTTTGACAAACCCCTTCCTTTTCAAAATAACGTACACTGAATATTTTAACTCCCTAACTTCAGTTTCTACTCGGCCTTGTTGAGTCTGTCAGTCAGAAATGAATTTATATATGTATTTAGATGACACACTCAGTATGATTATATTTCAAAGTAACTAATTTAAATTCCCTGAAATATCCTCGAAACTTCGTCTTTTCTTTGTCTACAAAGTTTTCTTACTCGTAAGTAAAACTGGAGTGTAGTCTCAGATGTGTGTCTGTGCGGCTGTTATTATGACATCTGCTATTGTACCTGTATCAACTTTTAATATACTTTTCATCTCTCATACTCTGTAAGTAGGTCATTGTTTATCTGAATAGCGGGTTGAAAGTGAGGCATGTCGCCCCTAGGGCTGAAAAGTAATTTAAAAAAAACAATGACCAATGGCAGAAACCTAAACAGCCACAGTTCGTTAAACTGAATTGTTTTTTTTATATTTATTGTTAGTTATTACGGTAACGTTATCTAAAAAGTTGAAATTTAAGTCAATTAATAGTACATTGTTTAACGAGGGGCGTAAGTGGTGGTCTTACGCCCGTGTTATACACAATGTTTTTCATCACATTTGCGAGGACATAAATAACTACAAAAGACAGAAAAATCTAATTTTCATACAGCCGCACCAATCAAAAATTGACAACTTCACTTCCAGATCAGTGCTAGTGGAGCGCGCACCTTCAACTAATCACAGAGCAGTATTCTTGCGGGGCGGAGCCGGCTTGACCAACTAGATTTTTTTTCAACCAATCACAGAGCAACCAGATTTGCTTAAGCCAATCAGAGAGTTCTATATTTTAAAACTAAACTTAACAGCCCGTGTGAGGTAAAACGGCTATAACTGCACTGTACGCTCGCAAGTAATAACGCCATTGACGAGCAAGTGTGATGAAAAGATATTAAATCCATTTAGAAAAGTAATAAATACATAATTGTAACAAATGTATTTTTTTTTGTAATAATTTTGTTTTGATGTTGTATTTCCTGTGTGTTGTTTATATTCCTATTAAATATTCGAAATGAAAAGTAGAGTGTTTAACTCGGATGAAAGCCACCCATTTCAGTTTCGAACTAATTGGCCAAAAATATCTCGATTGGAATGGGCGGCTTTCAACCCTTGGTTAACAATCTACTATTTTGATTTCCACAATTCAATTAACAGATTAAGAGGAGTAGTAATGTAAAATGTCGGTTTTTGAGCTTACAATTGAAAAGATCTGTAAAATAACGTATTCTTCAACATTTCATTAAACTACTAAACGTTTGAATTTACTTATACAAAGCAGTGCTTATAATAAATACTCCGTCAAAATAATTCTTGAACAGATGCCATTTTCTGCGACAAAGCTACTTACCTATGTGTCTTCTTTGTATTACGTTCTTTACAACTGGGCGTTGATAACTCAAAATACCCATTTTTCGGATAGTGACAGTTTGGTTTTTTAAGGAGCGACGTGTTTTTACTTGCTTACGTTCACCAATATGTATATATAATAATATGCATCCCGCGGTTTCGGTTGCGTTCTATGTAATACGCGAGTGCCTCCCTATGTAACCGTGTACCGATTGACATTAAAAGCTCGACAAGCAATACTGTTTAAAAAAAACTGAATGACATGCTTATTGTATGCTACAACATAAACGAATTTCTACAACATGATCCATGTGGTACTGTGGTAGTTTGACAACTGTAAATGAAACCGTAATGATGTAAATCTATGAATATTTATGACTTGTAAATGTATTTAATTTTACAAATAATCAATCTGAATCATACTTATATATTTTTTCAATAAGGTTTTGTATTCAGTGCCTTTTTCGGAAGCATAAATATTCAAAACCACAGAACTTAGGTATAACATATTACATATTATTCGGCCTTACTAGGAATTACAAAAAATGATACCTCGCCGAGTTTTTAGCCGGTTCTTCTCGAGGCAGAGGTTTTCCGAACTGGTGGTAGTTTATCGACATTCATAGGTGCAACATGCACCTAAATTGAAGAATAAATCACTCTGACTTTTGACTTTATTATCGGTACTGACGAAAAGGTTTTGTAGATAGGTACTCCTATCTACAAAACCTTATCGTCAGTACCGATCATTTTTTCAAAACAGTATACAATATATCATTTCAGTATCAGAGTAGGTATTATAAAATTACATTGCTACAGTAGAAAGCCTATTTATTTTGCTATACCTATTTATTTATTTTACAAAGAAAAACTTTTCTACAAGAGAAATAATGTCCCTCACACGCCAAACTTTACGAGTTACGAGTAAGTAAGTGTATTCTTATCATATGCGAATTCCTGTACATTATTATGTACATACAAATAAGCGTACATTGAAAGCGGAGATTCAATATTCCAAACATATAAATGGCAGAAGTTTGAGAAAATTCGTCGCGAAACGTGGTAATAACCGAATTGGGGGCTCTGTTATATTGTATGGCGCCATCCCGGCATGCTCGACAAAGTCTACTTTGTACAAATTGTATAATTAGGTAAGATTCTTCCCTAATATTTATGTGTTTATATATTTCACCTGGATTGTTTTTCGCCAGCGGCTATCTGTGTATGTATTGTATGCACGTTGCAATTTCTCAAATCTCACTATTCGTAGGACATTCTAGCGTAGAGTTGAAATGGATATTATAGTAAGTTCCGAGACACAACGGCATTAGGTAGGTACCTAGATGATTTGTGATGTGCACGGTGTCAGTACCACTTTAAAACTTATCGACATAATAATATAGTATCTATACTAATATTATAAAGAGGTAATATCTATTGGGTTTGCAAGTTTGTACATAGTGTCTTTATTTCAAATATTTCCGATTTCAAAAATGATTTCATCTGTTTTACATAAAGATGTGTTAGAGGAGAGGAAATTGAAGGATTTCTTAAAGATGTCCTTCTGTCCTGCAGGAAAACGAGAAGAATGGATGAATGTGATGTGGGAACGCTGCCGGGGCAGTAACCTTAGCGCCAACCTGAGGGAAAGGGGCTGAATGAACGTGACAAGCCATCGACAGCCCGCCTGTTTCCGGCCAGGTGTCCCTTCACAATATCAACAGACCCAAATTTCGTGCCTCAACCACATGATCCACTTTAACGCCGCCAATAATGATATGTGGGTGCTTGTCGATAATAGTATTTGTCTGATGTACTCAAATGATGAAATCAATGGATTTAACTTGGGAATGCGAGCCTGGACCGGTTTTCATTCGCAGCTTTTATTGTATTTTTTTTGTCATTTGATATTTGCGTTTTAAATCAGTGATACCTAGGTATATTAATATTACATTGTATTTGTTTCATTTGATATTTGTAATTCCTATTAATTTAATTGTTTGGAGTCATTATTATTTTAATTGTGTAACTAGATTTAAAATTGTTAATGTGTTTTTTTTTTGTATTTAAACGCACTGTATATTGTTATATGATTAAAAGACTATGACTATGTCTCTCAAAATTGTCTTTTAAAATCAAGACATCCGGCTTATATCAAAAATCGTGGATGGAATAAACTCAAACTCAAACATTAATCGTGACAAACACACACCGACAATAAAAGAAAAAAAAACACATTAGGCTTTGTCACGAAGTACTGCAAACTCAATTTGCCAGTAAACATTCTAATTCATATGAATGAATGAATGATAATTTATTCGCTGAATATGGTCACATATTTGAATCGGTTCTGTTATTAAGTTGAAATGGGATTCATAGTTGCAAAATAAAACCCCATGGTTTTATTTATTAATTTTGCATAAAACTAACAATCCTTTGTGGAATAATAAATAAGCAGAATTGTTTTGAGTTAAAATATCACGTCGAACGCAGAACTAAAACTTTTACACGGTCCAAGTTGGCAACAGATTGGCGAATTTTAAAGTTTGAGCGTTTTATCATAACATAAATGCCACGCTGCGCCATGTTTTTCGGGGTAAGGGATGTCTATAAGGGTTCCCGTTTTTTTCCTTTTGAGGTTCGGAACCCTAAATTAAAAGATTTTCAAAAAACCTAACTGCTTTTTTGCAAATATTATAGCCTATGTCACTCCACTTACTGGATAGACTGCTGTCTATCTCGCTTTATCTTATGCCCCGTATGCTGTCCGCCGCGCTCGGCCGTTTGGACGCGGCTATTGACGGTCAGGGGCATTAGTTCGTAGGGTCAATATTTTGTATCTGAGTCAAAGCTGTTTGTTAAAAAAAAACATGCCGCCAAATTTAGCAATCTTTTCGCTGTGGAATTTGTTATTGATTGTGGATGGATAATCTTTGTTTTTACTATTTTCTCGCAGTCGAAGTAGAGTGTAACACCATCTCGTGGTAATATGTCTTATTTTAGCCCCTTGTCATACAATCTACTATTATGGCAAATGAAATTATGAATATCGAAGGTATCCGCATAAAAATCGTCATCATAATGTCAGCTCTCCCTAAAAGTGACACAAAACAAAATATGTAATAATGCCCAAAACAATTTCGGTAAATATGATATCCTAACGTACCTAATAAATTTAGATTTAGATTAGTTTATTTCACAACATACAATTGCACTTAAAAATTACACATAGTCAATTTTAATAAAGCAGTTTTCCTATTTATTTTCTCACTCCTTCGTGATTGGGCGCTACGGCACCTCGCAGGTGGGTGAGAGCGGCCTAAGAGTGTTGAGAAACAGGCCCGGCTACATAGAATATCCTGTAACTTAAGACACTCACCTTATCTTATGATTTAAATTATTATAAACGGCTAAGTATTTTTAACCCCCGACGCAAAAATAGGGGTGTTATAAGTTTGACGTGTCTATGTGTCTGTGTATCTGTATGTCTGTGCGTCTGTCTGTGGCATCGTAGCTCCGAAGTGAGTGGACCGATTTTAATGCGGTTTTTTGTACGAAAGCTGACATGATCGAGATGGTTCTTTTCAACAAAATCGGTTCAGCCGTTTTTGAGATATTGAACTTTGAAATTAAAATGTCGGGGGTTTTTCAACTTTGCTAAATTGTAGTTATTAAAAATGTAAATAGTTTTCATAGTTTACAATAAACTGCTTGTGACCGGTTTTCTAACGGTCGATGCTCTTTGCAATATTAATATTTGGACATGTATCTAATTTATTTGCTCGTACATTTCGCACCCATAATACTATATCACATTTGCTTATTCAAATGCTCTCTGAAACATCCCAACTGGCTTCAGCAAGTTGATGTTTTATCGTTGCTAATGTAAAGTCAACCTTTATCATATGAGCATAGTACATGATAGTACTTATATACATTAAGTTTGTTTTTTATTTTCAATTACAAAATAAAATAATCTCTGTATCGAAACTTTTATACGCTTTTCTATATTAATATTCGTTCATTTTCTCTGCAGATATTTAAGTACTAGTTTTAAAATTCGTCATTCGATATTAACCTATATCTCCGTCCATCCCATTTTGTCACAGGATCTCCAATTTTTGATGAAGCGACCAGTCCAGTTTTTACTGAGTTACTTTTTGAAATAAACCCCCATATTATGGCACTTTTTAGTGTTCCGTAGCCAAAAAGGCAAAAACGGAACCTTTATAGTTTCGTCATGTCCGTCTGTCTATCTGTCCGTATGTCACAGCATTTTACTCAAAAACTATAAGGTGTATTTGAATACAATTTTGAGGATAGGTGTATTTTGTTGGCCGCTACATACACGTAGTTCTGTAATAAAATGACAAAAAAATATTTTTCCATACATGTAACGGCAAGGCAAAACAAAAATATCATTGTAAGTCCACGTGTGTTCTCTTTCTAACCGAAAACGGTTAATGTAATAATTTTATGTCAATATAATTATTTGAGACACTCAAAACCGTTTAAACCAATAAATTATCTTATCTTATCTTATCGAATTGTGTTTCACACTCGAGTTTCTGGCCTCTCTCCTTTCGGATTCATAAGTAAAATGAAAATCAAGTAGCGTATTCGTGTCGAATAGTCTCCCTGTTTTCTAAAAAGGTAGAGGACCTTCCCAAGAGTCTAATATAAGCGGTGTGACACTTCTCTACAGAAACCAATATATAGCTTTATCCTAAAATAACTGGGGATATTACATAAAATTCCCTACAAAACTGGACGGAAACATCAAAGAAAGGTCCGTAGAAAGTTTTCCATTCGATTTTATTCGTAATCCGTGAACCTTTTCAGTTAAATAGGGCCCCTATGACTTTTTTTTAAATGTTGAATATTGAATGGAGACCATCGAAAATATACATTTCACGGTAAGTTTAGTTCAATAGGGTTGAATATAACCGAAATGTAACAAAGCCGGATTAGTTTAGACCACTTGGGCCTAGTTGGCGGGTAACCTTGCCTGCGAAGGCGGGGGGGTTAAGGGTTCAAATCCTAGTAAGGACATTTATATTGTGTAATTTTATGTTTCGTAATTCAATGTGGGATGTACACCACAATTGAACTCTACCATTGACATATAAAGAGTATTTGTATTTTATTGAATGAATCAAAACACAAAAAAAACGAACTCGGTGTCTTTGGATTACCGGTCCACTGCGTGTACCTAACAGGGATCGGATACCGGTTTTTACTCCATACAAATTAAACCGGTATTATTTCGTTCTTCGGTTATAATCATTTTTGATCGGGCAGTCTAATGATACGAATATGTTACCTAAATACACGATAGAGTCCTACAGTAAGAGCCTAAAATAATTCAAAATATTAGATTACTACGGGGGATTTTTGAAAAAACCAGTTCCGATCCCTGGTACCTAATACTTCTCTGCAGTTTTATTGCCGCTGAGTTTTATTTGTCTATTAATATTAACAAACCTCGATTAATTCTTGTCGAATTAGTTTTTGGAAATTAAAAAAACCCTCGCGATTTCTACACCTCACAGAGCTACTACTATTACATATAGGTACATTGCATTTGAACATATCCTCATGAAATTTGCGCAATTTACGGTAAAGATGACTCTTATAATTTTTCAATTAATTTTGAAGACGACCGTCATACATTCGGAATCCTAAATCCTGTATGATTCGACCCTTAAGGGAATACAGGAATAATAGTAGATTGTATGACAAGGGGCTAAAATAAGCCATATTACTCCAAATCATTTAAATCCACCAATCACTATTCTTTCAAAAAACATTTCTCTTTGCTATCAACCAACCAGAATACAGCTACATATTAAAATCGACCAATCAAACATGAGGTGTTTTATAGTCCCTAATTCCAAATCATTAAAAAAGAAAACGCCTCATGCTAAATTGAACAATCTCTTCGCAGTGAAATTTGTTATTGATTGTGGATGGATAATCTTTGTTTTACTATTTTCTCGCAGTCGAAGTGAAAAGAAGAGTGTATAACTCGGCTCTAAAAGCCATATTACCCCTCGAATTATTCATCTCGTGGTAATATGGCTTATTTTAGCCCCTTGTCATACAATCTACTATTTGAACTATAATATAATCAATTCCCTCTTTCTCTATACTTCATTAGCCTTTACTGATTCAACGCTGCGTAACTAGTCCTTAGTATTTTAAACTAAATATACTCAAAAGTCCAGCTTTCATTTGAGTAGGTAACTACCATATCATGATCATATCAGCCGAAAGTCGTCCATTGCTGGACATCGGTTTCCCCCAAAGAGTGTCAAAGTGACTGCGCCACCCGCATCGAGTGGACTCCCGCAATCTTTCTCAAGTCATCTATCCACACTGCGCCTGGGCTGGGGTACGTGGTTATAAAGCATGCGGTTGTTTTATTCGGCAATAGGCTTGTAGACTCAAAATGTATTATTACCTATTATTCGGAAAGAAAGCAAAAAAAATATGCCTAGTGACGAAAATCCTATTCAGATATCTATAAAAAATACGTAGCTACAACCGTTTTAATATTGCTTGTTAGAAAGAGAAAACGCTCGGGATCGTGACGTCACGATCCCAGTCGGTATACTGTCAGTATTATTTTGCAAAGTTATTATCATAATAATGATAATAACTTTGTGATTATTTAATCCCCTGCTTAACTTTTTTCTCCATTTGACAATATTTTTAATCAGTTTTCGAGAAAATTCATAATTTTTGGTTATTTCATTAGGTGTGTACACCCTTATGACACTACACCCCATCTGAAATGCATGTATACCTACATAATCGTAAAGTTTCATTTTTCACAAATTCATTCATTCACAAAACTATACTTCAAAATCACCTAACTATGGTCCAAATGAACTTGATGTTACACGATGTGTATGATTATTATTGTGCATGAACTTTAAAATAGGCAATTTAACTACAAAACAGCCAATAATTAAAAAGTCCTTAATTTCGGCAGACTATACGTAATCTACTTTAGTCATAGTCTAGTCTTTGGTCATAGTTGTTGTTCTGGACTATAGTTGGAAGGTTTTACGGTACTAAGTTTTAGGTGAAATAAGATTAACAGAACCCCGGCCGGGCAAGTCAAGCACATTGATAACGATGAAGCACATTTATATAAACCAGGCGAGGTCCGTCGCATAAAGGGATCCATCTACTAATGAGTTACTTGCTTTATAGTTAATTAATAGTATACCTTGGAATAACACGATACCCAATAGACGAGGAAATACTCAATTACTTTACCTAGTTTACTTTGTAAGTTTACATAAGGAAGAAAACTGCTGACGCGGCGATAAGTAGAGTGCAAAATGTAATGTAATGTATTAACAATAGTATTATCAAAGTCGATTGGGTCTGGACCCTTTGCACGCCAAATAATATTAAGCTCAGTATCACCAGACTCGTCACGGTAATAGCGAAATGGTCCAATAAAAATCTCACCATTATTTTTTGCGGCTATCGAGTTAACATGAAGTTGTGGCAAACAAACCATTACCCGCTTGAATTAAGAAGATTGTTTATGGTAAGCCGCCAGTCATTTCAAAATGTAGGCTATATTTATTTATTTATTTATTTAAACTTTATTGCACAAAATACAAAAAATATATGTACAAATGGCGAGCTTAATGCCAGATGGCATTCTCTACCAGCTAACCATTGGGCTAAACAGAAACTTATAACAGGTGCAAAGAAAAAAGTATGATAATTTCTGTTACGAATATACTTGAGGAGAGAGGAAAAAAATACAAATGTATTATTATTATTTGATATTTGTGGGCCTTTAATGTGCCGCTTCGACCAGTGAATGATCTATTGTGGCAGCCCTTTCTTGTTTATAGTTCACCATTAAGACCCGTTGCCTCCAAGAAATTCCAGATTCTTTGGGCGGTGATATGTTGTACCTCTTCTGGGTGCATGATGTGCCGCCCTAGGTAGGTACTTCTTTTTTGCATGAGTGGTCCGCAGGAGCAGAGAATGTGCATTGCTGTCTCCTCTGTCTCCTGGCAGAACCTGCAAGTTGCGTCTTGTTTCATACCCATTTGAAACAGGTGTTTGTTCAATTTGCAATGTCCTGTCAGGATTCTCGTCACTGCACAGGTTTTGTGCCTTTTGAGTTGTAATAGCTCAAATGTATTATACACTACATATAGACATACATAAATAAAAATATATAAGATACATACAAAAAGATATACTACTACATATTCAATATATACTACCATTATGTGGATGGATTTTAGTCGAATTCTTGTTTAAGCAGATGCTTACGCAGCATCCGCTTGAAAGCAAACTTGCTTGGGGCTTGTCTGATGTTGAGAGGGAGTGAATTCCAGAGACGGCTTGCCTGTACGGCGAAGGAGTGAGTCATAAAACTAGTGCGGTGCGCAGGTATGGATATTTTGAGGACACGGGAGGTACGCAGCTCACAGCCTGGGCGAGGGGTATCGAAAATAAATTTACTTTTGAGGTATCCTGGAGCAGAAGGCTCAGACAAGATTGAAAAAAGGGTGCAAAGTAATCTGAGGGATCTACGACGGCGAATGGAGAGCCAGTTAAGTTGACGACGGTAGAAGGAAACGTGTGTAGTAAAAAAACTTCTCTATTTAGTTACATAGGAGCCTTTCCGTCCCTTACCGTGGCACGCTACACGTTAGGATTGAATACAAAAAAAAACCAGATTTTATTGTTTCATACGCTTAAGATTATCAAACATAATGATGCTGGTAAATTTATGATTGAATACGTAAGTTTAAGCGTGATGTGAGTACGTCCCATTTATTTTGTAGAATAAAAATAAAATAAGTTACGAACACCGGAAGGTCTCGACATGAAAAAGGTTAAAAATACTGTCTTAGTATTATTACAGGAATGCTTACTGTATGTCCTGAAATAGGTACTTGAATGTTCTCAAAGCATTTGTGCCCTTGGTCACCGCGACTCTCAGCATTTTCCGTTGTCAAATACAAATGCCATTAGTCTGAAATGTGATTGAAGAAGAACAATGTAATTTAAGTGCCCTCAAGGCTATTGTTATATCCTTCCTTTTTTAGGATGAAACATTGCGGAAGCACCTTAGTATAAGGATTGGTATAATTCATTTCATTGGGTCCTGTGTAACATAATAATTTTTAGCTTGTAATATTTTTGTTACTTTCTTGACGCGAAACTCTAACATACCTAGTTGGCATTTAACAAAATACCTAATTCTATATCAAGGGTGCTGGTAAAATAAGATTCATTAACTAGTAAATTTGTGCACAGAGTTGGTCTCTGACGTCATCTCAAAAGTCCAAACTCGGGGTTTGCCAGCGAGCCATGGAGCGCAGCATACTAGGTATCAAATTAGTGCATCGCATCCGGAACACCACGCTGCGCTCCAAAACTTAAATAATCGATGTAGCTCGGAAGTCAGCCAAGTTGAAGTGGGACTGGGCTGGTCATGTCTGCCGTATGCCGATCGAACTGTGGGCCAAGATTGCCACTGAATGGCAGCCCGACAGCTCGAGACGGAGCTAGACTCCTTTTTAAAGGAATGACCAGAGACTGTTCAGGATCGGGAGCACGGAAAAAGTGGGGGGAGGCCTTTGCCCAGCAGTGGGACACTACGGGCTCACAATAATAATAATAATAATATATCTAATCTTCTTCGTAACACAATAGTTTTTACTTGTTTCATTACCTTTTTCTCTCTACTTCTTGGTAGTAAATCTTTATTCATAAATAATACGATTGTGTAAAAACATCAATAATTGAACTTAATATAGAAAAAAAATGGTAACCTATCGAAGTTTCGAAAAACACTTGTCCGATTTTCACTTGTCCGAAAACGGTTCACCGAATTCTTATAATGTTATAATCCACATACTTTGTGTAACATACTTTTGAAATGTCGCTGGTTTGTTTTCCCGCATTATCGCTTTCCCGAAACTCAATAACCAGAAGAACTATTGCCAACTTTATTACAACCGATTTGTTAACCACCTTTGCATAACTTCAATGCTACGTAAGATCTAAATCTCATTTTCTCTAATATCATTTTACCGTCACGATTTTAAAAAACATACAGATATGCTAAAAACCCTACAGAAGTGCATTTTTAAATGGCGATGCAAAATGAACTTGCTAAAAAGTGGGTTAGGTTAGAACTTTGATCCCTCACAAATCTCATAATAACGAACTGTAAAAATCTCATAATAGCAACTAGAGTGCTGCATGAGTTCTTAAAAAGGCCAAAAGGGGGTGGGGGTGGGGGGAGCCCCCTCAAGGCCCAATCGTAACAATTGTATTTTTGATAGATTAGGTTATGGTTATCTTGTGTCCCTTAGAGCGTGACGTCAACACGCTTTCGTTTAGGTTAGGTCTAGGTTAGGTTAACATAATTGCAGTGCGTTTTTAAATGATGCTACATGCTACAATTTCGATCTTTTCATATAGCGGGATACTTATATTTCGGACTTAATACTTTTCGGCACCAAAAACTAGTTGACAAATGATACTTCGGAATTTTAATAAGTGTCTATTCGAATCATAAGCGAAATGAAATTGCAACGAACTGAGAATTGGGAAAATAATAATATGGGAAATGTAATTTCGGGCAAACAAAATTTCGGCCAACTAAAAACAGGGAAACGTTTTCGGGATTTTAATAATCGAAAGAACAATTTTCGAGCTTATGATAGGTAACCAAAAATATATATATATTATTTTCAAAGTCATCAATTAAAAAATGTTAAGTTATGATTATGAGCGGGATTTAAACCTGCAACCTTTGCATTCCGGGCATTGGTCTTGCCAACCCAACTTGCCAACCATCTGATCAACAATATTACTAATATTATGTGACGCGGCCGTACTATGTAGTTGAAATTCGTACTAAATGTTTATGGATAAATAAATACAGTCGTGGAACAGCTAATGTCAAGCATCTTGAAAATATAAACAAATGCTAGGAGACAATCTTATACAAGTCGAACTAGCCCGATAAATAGTACACTCATATAGTATAGTAAATAGAAAATAAACTTTCAAAGAAGTGTACAAGCTACTAATAACCATTTGAATGTGGGTAAGCACTTATATAAAGAATCTGTGCAATTTAAACACGTCTTTCTTTAGGGTAAGTTTATAATGCAAATATTTGGTTAAACTGTAGTAAGGATATCGAGTAAAGTTTTAATTAGTTTCCACTTGGCGATAAACGAGAAAAGTGTCTGGGTATAATTAATTAAAACACAGGCGAGAAAAGGCCGCGTATAAGTATTTTATTTACCCAAAAACAACAAGACGAAGTCTCTGGGAGTAGATAATACCTCCTGTGGAAATTTCGATCATCATACAACGATCCACGAAATATCTAAATTTCTGTTTTAGGTGTCAGCAAACATACCTCGTCAGCGTCAGGGACCAATTTTTGCCGAAATGTGTGAAACAAGAAGGCTTTTTAACATCAAATTTTAAATGATTGATTATATATAGGCAAGAGCAAATAAAATGTGACTTACTTGCCTCAAAACAAGCAGCCAAGGACTTAAGCCTTCTGGAAGAACACAAATAAGCAGAACGTTCCAGTGAGTGTGTGAGGTGGGGGGATGAATGATGCTAAGAGCATTGCCAACAATTTCGAAAGCCTGTTCGCTGTAACTCATTTTATGAATAAGACCGCGACTCACGAGGTGCGTGAGTACCGTAAAGTTCACGGCGAAAGATGAATGAAAAAAGAATCTACGAGTCATGATGATTTCAGTATCGAGCATCTTAAGTATGCTGGAATTCACCTGCCGCGAACTCTGGCAATGTTTTTCACTTTGTGTCTGAGGCACGGTTTCTTATGCCTGCAAGTCCTGCAACACACTGGCGCGGCCTGCGGTAGCGTAAATTTGTCAGTAGCTGACTGACAAGTTTACTATTGTGATTGTCGTGAGAGGCCTTACCCGAAGAGCTTACTAAGCATACCATTTGTTAACTAAATAAAACACGCTAGAAACTTTGAGATGTACCTATATTGACATGCACCAATAATTAAAATAATGCAAATTAAACAGGCTATGGCCGTGGCTGGACAAGAACGAGAAGGGAAAAAGATGTTGCCAGACTAGATTTTGGCATAACCTAACCTACCCCTCTTTTCCTTCGGCAGTCGGGTAAAAATAAAACTTTCTGTTCATGAACATGGCCGCCCAACATAATATGCCTACTTAAATAAAATAAAATAAAAAATAAACAAAAACTTGTAAATAACAACAACAACAACATGAACATTGAACTTTTTGCCATTTCGGGCGGTTTTGAAGCTGTGTCAGGGTAGTCACTTGACCACAGTTTCCAAAAATCTTGTCTACATTTTTTAATAATTTTCCAAATTTTTAATAGATCAATAAAAATTCCCTATCATAATTATTTTTATTTATTTTAAAAATAAATACTTATCACAGACGTTGTTATAATTAGGTATAAAATAAGGGTGTAAGAACAAACGAGGATAAAGTTACCATTAATTAAATTGTAAAGCGATCCTCCACCGCACAACAAAGACCTTTAACGAAAGTAAGTGATTTGCTTTCACTTCCGCTAATTATTGTACAGTATACATACTCTCTGGCAGCCAATTATTGGCTTATTGATACTTATGTCAAGTGTTTATAACTCTGAAAGCCTTCCTTATTAGTTATGGAACGAGCGAGCCAAGCGAACAAAATTCTCCGTTTCAGCTTGGGCCAAAATTAATTTGTATGTCCGCATGTCCGGATGTCCGGTCGATTTCCTCTACAGAAGCCGTAGCATGGTTGGCCTTATCACGCGGCAAGTGACAAGATAGAAGCGTCGTCTCGTTCTATCGAACGGTGTCAGCCAGTGACGCACGCTCTATCCTATCACCTATCGCGTGACAAGGCCAACCATGCTACGGGGCCTGGTCGCATTTCTCACAATAGGCTTGTAACCTAAGATTTTTTTACGATGCCATTCGAACCAGTTTTTGGTACTAATACCATAAATACTCAAAAAATTGAGTTAAAGACGAACCTCGCTGGCGGCAGCCGAAACGCTTCATAATGATTGACTTAAAAGTAGCACGTCACACTTTGCGATCTGAACTAATCATTGTAGGGAAAATCAAGTAAATGGCTGTTTAGGACGACTAATACCTCAATAGGTAAACGCAATCGTTTAGGTCCATAGTTGTTATACAATTTTGTTTCTATAAAAGCGTAAGGATTCTATTGGTAGCTTTAAATTTACTCTTGGACAAAGAAAAAGCGCCCAAGTGCGTGTCGGGCCACGCGCAGGGTAGGGTTCCGTAGTTGCCCGTCTGTCACAGAATGCGGACTTAAAAGGGGCTTTTGGGGTTTTTATTATAGCTTACCCTCGTAAATAATCGTAAATATTAGATACTACATAAACCAATCGAACCGCAGATCGCTAACTTTTAGCATCAACAGGTTATTTACGTAAAATAATTACGAAAATCTCCGAACAGCATCAAGCCGCACATCACAACTAGCCGCGCGCGCAAGAAGCACCGTGCCGTAAGTCCGCCTTAGTTTTAGCATTGCCACGGGTGGGGGGGGGGCATTTCGCAGGGGGTCTTTTGCGCGCTCGCCGCGGGCAAGAAGCACCGTGCCGTGAAAAAGCAACTCTACTGTCCACGGTAAAAGGTTCAAATTCCAATGACAATGTATATGCACCCGAAATTAAGTGCATTTCTTACCAGTTAACTAGTTATATCTACTGAACTGTGATAGTTTTCCTTTTAAATTCATTATATGTACTACTGCTACGAATTTTTCACGTCCCCAGTAGTAGCCATTTAGCCGGGGTTGGGATACATGACTCGAACAAAAATTAGGGCTTTAAATCCCATTATCTCGCAAACGCATAACTAAGTTGAAAGTTTGTTTTAGTAAACCCATAATATTTTTGAACAAGCTATCCAAGGATACCCCACACTATAGGTTTAGCGAGAAAAAAAATACATCACCAATTTACATGTAGGGGAGGTACCATAACAAAAATTTTTTTTCAGGATTTTATTCTACTGTTTTGTCAGCGTGATTGGTTTATATACCCACGCCGAATAGCAGTTTTCTAGTTGTAAGGGTTACTGAGCTAAGCCGAAGACGGAAAGACAGACAGACAGACAGACAGACGGACGGACATGGCGAAACTATAAGGGTTCCTTGTTGACTACGGAACCCTAAAGATGAATATTTTTTCTAAACTTTCAAGGTCCATATCGTTTTATGATTTTCATTATATTTTGTAATGTATACTTTATTACAATAATTTGATGGTTTATTTATCCATTTACCAACACTACGTTATCAATTTTAACATGAGGTCACAAGCCTATTCTCGTGAAATTCTTTGAGCAGGTCCAATAATTATATAATACTAGCTTTTGCCCGCGGCTTCGCCCGCGTACTAAGAGTAATGTTAACCGTCTACAAAAAAGGTGCATCTCAGTTTCAGTCTCTTATATATTTAGATCGACTCTACATAGACTCTGCATATCGAACATAGACTCTACATATCAAATCTACATATCGACTTTACATATCGACTATAAATATCGAATCTACATATCAACTCTACATATCGACTACATATCGACTCTACATATTTATATAGATGTCCACTGTGTACTTAGATAGGTGTCGACTCTACATATCGAATCTACATATCGACTCTACATATCGACTTTACATATCGACTATAAATATCGAATCTACATATAAACTCTACATATCGACTACATATCAACTCTACATATTGACTCTACCTATCGACTCTACATATCGACTCTACATATCTACTCTACATATCGACTATATATATCGGCTCTACATATCGACTACATATCTGGACCCCCATATAAAATTTCACCCCCTCTTTTAAGGGGTTGGGTGCAGATTTCCAAAAAAAAAATGATGCACGATTTTTTGTTAGTCACAAATAGTCCGCATACCAATTTTTAGCTTTCTACCTTGAAAATTTCGGAATGCTCCATACAAACTTCCACCCCCCATTTTGTGGAAGTAGGAGGTTACAAAGAGACAAAAAGTAGCCTATGTCACTCTCCATCCCTTCAACTATCTCCACTTAAAAAATCACGTCAATTCGACGCCCCGTTTTGCCGTGAAAGACGGACAAACAAACAAACAAACAAACAAACAAACACACAAACACATACACTTTCCCATTTATAATATTAGTATGGATTTTTATTGATTCAGTTTTTCGATATTTATAAAATAAAATAAATATAAACAGACAGGCTTGCGAGTTCTACAGCTCACAGAGCCACTAGTGTATAACTTTTATAAACGTATAATTAAACAACATTATTCCCTTTAGAACATCAGCATTACCATAGCATAATATACCTATATGTCTTCATAAACGAATATAGCTGACTTCAAAAAAATCCGTACAAGTGCGAGTTCAACTCGCGTGGTGAGAGTTCCGTAAAATTCCTATTCTCTAAGCATTAGGCGCTCCATACAAAATACACAAAAATATTGAGAATTTTCCCGTTACTTTGAATACTCAAACAGGTTAGGTTAGGTTTTCCTGTAATCTTTAGGCAAGGAACTATTTTCCATATTTTTTCAGAATTTTAATCCTATTAGTTTCGGAGGTAAGGGGGAATGGTCAATTTTCGTCTTATTTCCTAAATTACTTCAAATCTATTTTGCTTTGTCATTTGATATGTCACACAATACAGTTTGCGAAACTTTTTTTTTTTAATTTTCCAGTTTACCCCCCAAAAGTGGCCCCCTTATTCAGAATTCATTAAATTACTTTACGCGTCCATCTTTGGGTCATCAATTTACATATGTGTACTAAATTTCAACTCAATCGGTCCAGTAGTTTCGGAACAAATCGGCTGTGACAGGCGGACAGACAGATAAGCGAGTGATCCTATAAGGGTTCCGTTTTTTTCCTTTTGAGGTACCGGAACCCTAAAAAAGGACGAGGTTCTTAATTCGGTTGTATTTTTTTTTGTATGTTAACTCCGAAATCCGTCATTTATGAACCGATTCGTACAATTCTTTTTTTATTTGAAAGTATATGCTTCCAGGTTGGTCACATTGTTATCAAAACTTCAGTTGGATGATGGGAACCATGAGGAATTGAGGAAACTCCTCAAATATAGAAGGCACGCATGTAGTAATTTCGGTATTTTCTGTTATAACTAGTGTATTTACACCCGGAAATCACAAATTTGGTGAAGTGGAACTGTTGATGAAGACATTGAAGACCAAAGATGGCTTATGGAACTTGTACTTAAAACTGTTAAAGTACGTTACTGATTCTAATATGATTTCGTTGAAATAGCAACTAATGAAGTCCTAAATGTCAAGTGTGCCAAATCGACGGAACTCCTCAAATATTATCGGCCCACTTACAGTGATATGCTTTTCGTCTGTAAAAATCGACGAATTTACTCTCGGAAAGCAGTCAATGTGGTAAAGTGGAAAGGAAATGTGGAAATGTGAATTTGACTTTGCGGAGTACTCAATTGATGTCGGTTAAAACTTTGTTTTTAAAGTAAATTATTTGACCACAAGATTCATTAATACGATTGACGATATATATCCCTGAAAGGGTAAATCGCAACCCATTTAGCGGCAGGGCGGAATCGGTAAGTATGCGGTTTTTCGTGCCTTACCTAGCGTTGAATGATATCGCCTAGATTACCTCATTCGTTAGTATACTGTCCGTATTATGCATTTAAAAACTTTGTTACACCGATAGTTACGGATAGGTCTGAAGTCTGAACGGGGCCTTGCTCTTGTCTCTTATTATTATTGACAAACAACGAGGGATAGATGACATCAAAGTTACCCTTGACACTCTAGGATTCAATTAACTGAGCCAACAAAGGGTATGTGACGAAATTAACATGTCAAATTGAGTACCAGATGTTGCGTGGATGATGAATTAGAATTCGCTCTCAAATGTTTCAGAAAATGTTGCGTATTCTTTGATAATAGTAGCTATGACACAGAATAATTCATAGTACCTACTAACGTGCAGAAGGTCCTTTATCTACCAAAACCGAGGTTTAACAGCTAGAACACACCGAATCATGCTGTCCCGCTGTACCGCATAGCACGTGCTTCGTCGTTTAGTTAGGGTAGTCTTGTTTGTGGTCACTGTCCGGTGGTGTCAACCGCGTTCGCGTGAATTAATAAGAAGATTTATTTACAAAAATGTACTAAAGTGATTTTTGGAGTATATAGATAACATAATCGTGCGTACATTTTGCTTAAAGAAGCATGCAAATTTTACTTATAGACTACATAATATTATCTAAAACATTATTTTAGATAATATCATTTTAAAATACAATATGTTTTCATTATGTCAAAGAACACTACATATTTCATTAGTAAATTACCTAATACTATTAAGATTACAAATGCAAAACTATCTTAATTAGGTACTTATTTATATGATGTATCCAAAAAATTCTGAACATTAAAAAAACAATTTTCGAAACAAAATTTACGTAGTCTGTGCATAAATTCAGGCATGTCAGAGTTTCTCATTTCTATAGGTAAGTTGTTAAATATATTAGTCGTCATGTATAAAATACTTTTCTGGTAAAAAGCTGTCTTTGAGTATAGAGGATAACATAAGTCAGCACCATGTCGACAGTGATATTTCGTAACTGATGCCTTCTGTCGCGAAGCCACTTCTGAATACTCTCGTGGCCGCGAATGAGTACCTATAGCACTCTAGCTTAGGTGAATGTATTAGCACATATGCATCTATAAACATACTCTAACAACTTGCGGAATCCTTTATATATCTGACATATGGGCTGCCGCCTCGTGCGTACCAGCTCCATATGAGGTGTGGGGACCTTTGTCCCCGAGAATGTCCTCCAACCTCCCCTTATAGACATCCCTAACCACACAACTGATACTGTTCCAATCCACACGCTACTGATCCAGTTATAATCACCCGGGTGCACCCCTGATTGATACTGATATGGACTGAGGCTGAGACTACCGAACCTGAGACGCTGTTGTTACACTTGTTACTAATCCTCTAACACTAAAGAACTCCACACTAAGAACCGTGTTATCGCATGTCCGTGATCTGTAGGAAAACCTTATTCATATACATGATAAACCGTCACGCCTCTCAAAGAGAATAAGACATGTAGCCGCACATAAATACATCACATCATAAACAGTCATCGTCCGACCTGTGTAAATGATACCAAATCGTAACAATATCATAGGATGCATCGAAAGTGATTATGGAAAGAGCTCACCCAGGTTTTCCTCCAAATTTAACACTACAAATCTGCACGTAACTGTTCGTTCACAATCTAGCTGTCAGGAACTCAAACTCCTCGCCTACCCGTCCATTATAAACATGATTTCTTGTAGGTGTTGCTACATGAAATAAATCGGCTGTTTGAGACATCATTATTAACATCGTCATAAATGTAAGTATACTATCGTGAATCATGACTATTCACGACACCTTCTTTCTGAACAAACTTCTTGATCAATATTGCTCTTGACAATTAATATTACATTTTTTTTTTTTTTTAATGGCATCGCGCTCTTGGCGCATTCAGCCAAAATATTACATTTAGTCTACGGAAAAGAAGTCGGTCGACAAGAATCGATTTGGTGCGCACTCTTGCAGTAGAAAAACTTTCTGATATTAGTACAATATTATACGTAGGCTTGTGACTTGTAGTGGAAAATCAAGTAAATTGCTGTTTCGGTCGCGAAATACGCGTTTATGTTAGTTAGCATAGTTGTCACACAATTATGTTTTTATAAAAGCGTAAGGATTCTATTTATTTACTAACAAGAATGATCCGAGTTGGTCTTTGAATAAATAAATAATAATAATAATAGCTTTAAATTTACTCTTGGACAGTAACAAAATGCATATTTTTTCTAAACTTTCAAGGCCCATGCATATCATTTTATGATTTTAATTATATTTTTTAATTTATACTTTATTACAATACTTTGATAGTTTACTATCCATTTGGCAACACTACGTTATCAATTTTAACATGAGGCCACTACCCCACTACCCAATTACGCCAAAGTATAAGCGGTAACGCAGGTTAGACAATACGTGCCCATTGAACGCCAGAAGAGCTGCAGTTTGTTGAGATGAGATTTGAGAGAGCTGTCGCAGATCAAATACGAAATTTATTTAATTTGTCTATTACTCGTAGCATCTCAGTGTGCTCTTTCCAGTTTGTATGGCAATCAAGAATGACACCTAAGTAAGTAGCGAATAGATGACACACGTTCTTAATTGTATAACTATCACAGCTGATTTTTATGTTTTTTGGTTGTCCTTGCTACCACCGGTGGTGTGTGAGCGCCGAGTTAAGCCGAAGTGGCAAGAGAAATATAGCCCTGGCCTGGCTATGATTCCAATCCAATCAGTTCCCTTGATACTGAGGATCGTGACCGCTATGTCATTGTTGGGGAATGCAGATAGCACGCCATTGTATTCTAGGCGCTGCAGCGCCTGGTCTTTTGCGGAGTTTAGAGAGTTTAGTTTGTGCCCCATTAACTGCAGCAAATGTAGTTATAAAAGGGTGCATCTAAGAATACTTTTTGAGTTGTCTCATCATTATATCGGTCACATTCAGGCCATTTAGCTAAATTGAACAGTACGTTATATTAAGACATGTGCAGACGTGTTAGGAATATATCACGCATACGCATTAGTCTTACATTTACTAGCCCTTGGTATCAGAGAATTATTGCAATGTAAATAGGGATGAACGCCATGATTGTTCTCACAAATTGAAACAAATGAAGGTTACTTTCCTGGCACCTTCAATTTTATATGTAATTCCAGAATGGACCTCTCGCACGCAAAGCGTTATACTTCGCAGTCTACGTAACATACCGTGTATATTTCATTGGATGTTTGAGAAAAAAATCTAAAAAGTCAAGCTGATTAAGTCCTACAGGAGGTAAAGATGGGTTGCCGGGATAAATCGTTGTTGCGCAGGTAAAGGCTTTGTGGATTGCAAGATTAAACTCCGATAATGTTTACAAAAAATCTTATTGGAAAGCTGATATTGTACCTAATTTTTTTTATAGATAAATTTTAGCAAAGTTATATCATAAGGATCAAATCCGAGTAGCTCAATTAGGAAACTTAAAAAGAGTATTCAGTACTTTTTTGCTGTCAACTAGGGTAGACACCCGTACTGCAGAAGTGCAAATAATTGAACTCAATATGGCGGACAATAGTGTTGTTTTAAATTTCATCGACTTGGGAGAGTACGGTGTGGGAGTGTTACTTTTAGTGTATTTAGTGTATTTTACCTTTTTTGGTTTGTGTTAAATATACTATAAACTAATGTTCTTAAACTTAAACTTGTGAAATCCGCGAGTAGTAACTTAAAAATCTTTAATTTCTTAGTGACTTGCTCGATATCAGAAATAATAGTGAATATTATTACTCCAAGTGGTTATTTATTGATTAAACACATTTTACTTATTGTGTGTGTGAAATTTCAAGTGTGTAGCTGTAATACTTCAAGAGCTTCAAATAAGTGAAATTATGCCTAACCGCTGACTCTCACCAAAACATGTCCGTATTGAGCGATGACGGGGGGAGCGATCAAGGCCCCGTAGGTAAAGGGTCGAAGTTTATGTTGTTCATCTTTTCCTTACCCTTGTCCTATGTACTCCTCACTCACTTCCTTCCTCTTCATATTATCGATCACATAGTCCATCCATCTTTTCCTTGGCTTACCTCCTCTCTTTCATCCCTTCACATTCATACCTAAATACTCTTTTGGTCATATGATTGTTATCCCTCCGCATTACGTGCCTACACCAAGCAAGGCGATGGGGTTTCAATGTATCGATTATGGGTGCTACTTTCAGGCTTCCTCTAATATACTCATTTGTTAACCTCGTCACACCACAGATCCATCTCAACATTCTCATCTCCGCAACATGCAATCTCTTTTCATCCGTCACCTTTAATCCCAACATTCAGATCCATGCATGGCAACAGTTCTCATAATGATCTTGATTTTTCCCTTCAGGCGAAGAGGTAATCTACCATCGCGTATTGTTCCGGAGACCTGTTGCCATTTCATCCACCCAGCGCTCATGCGGTTTTTCACATCCTGGTCGATATTACCATCACACTTTACAAGTGAACCAAAAGGTTGAAATCGGTTAAAATTATGACCTACAGTTTTGTTTCGTGGTTATTGTAACTATCAATTATTTTGGTATTTTCAGAATAGAACATTTACCGCTTCTTGAATTGGTATTAACGCCTAAGCAAAGTTGATCATATTGGATACTTTTCTTGATACGAGGCATGAAGAAGCATATTAAATCTCTAGTGCAATCAGTTACTTGTAGGTTTTAGGTGCATTGGCTACTATTTTAAATGAGAAAATAAGCTACGTGATTCAAATATGGGCAAGTTTTCATCAATCTCAATGAAATGGATATAATTCAGGAGGCGACTGAAGTAAATTCAGATTATTTAAATTTTCACTTAAGTATTCAAGGACTTATCTGTAAAATCCTACATTAAAACTTGAAAAGTATTTTAAATAAAAAAAAAACCTTGGTCTATTTTTCGAAGAAGCAAAAGAAGATTTCCGATTCCCACTTGCTTCTCTTGCCCCATTCAGTTTCAAAACCTTCTTCATGTTCATGTTCAATGATCATCCGTTTTGTTACTTGACCTTAATTACAACCTCTTCGATTCATGAATATATTCTATTCCCAAGTTTCCTGTTGACTTTTCTTTTATCATAAGAAATTCATGACGTTTTTCTACCAGCACTTTCATGTCTTAAAGTTTATTTTTATTGAAACAAATACCAAACATAACTTTTCAATTTAGCGATTGGACTGAAAAGGGGTGACTCAACTTTGCGGGCGGCTGTATGTATGTGTGCACTTGTAACTGCCGCTGTGTGCGTGCGCCTGTAACGATATTTGCTACACACATTAAACCTGTGTAGGTTACAAACGCATTCACACATACCTCCGCGCGCAAAGATGACTTGAACTATCCATAGTAAGGTATTCTATCCCAAGATATGCAAACCAGACTGAGTGCAGGTTCAGATCTTCTTACGAGTAGGTAGTTTTTTTTTTACTGTGTTCGATCGTTGGTTCCGGTAGCGTGGTTCGGGAAAACTAAGGATCTATACGTCAGCCGAAACGTTCAAAGCGAATGAGTTTGAAATTAAATTACGATAAGGAAAATCCGAGCCGTACCTGTCACTGCTGACTGGAATTTTTCGGGCCAACCGCCTCGTGTCGAGGATTGCTGGTTTTACGCCTTTCCTGTGCACTACATATTTGATGTTCCTACCATTTATTATCTGTTTGCGGTGATGTTTTATTGCGATTTCATTTGATTGATTTGATTTCATAATCTTTGACAATATTATATATAATTGAGATTATTCTGGTGGGCGATGGGGCCGTCACATCCCTACGCCGTTAGATAGATTATTATTATAAAACTGAAATGGCAGCCTCGAGGGCATTTGCCAGACTCAGTAAGCGTATAAATTAACTACGAAATAACGATGTAAACCTTTTATAAAAACAAATAAACATTTTTTTCTATAATTGAGAAAATCCCTATCTTTACGTATATTTAAATATTGGCACGCCATAGATGGGTGCGGTTCGATATGAATAAGTTTGAATATAAATTAAACTATGAAAGACATAGGTGAAGTTGAGCGAAGGTGGGTGAAAGAGAGGGAATTAACAGGTACAGCAAGAATCTTCTTCAATTTTACAGTATCGCGCCAAAAACAGGCAAACTGTTATTAAAATGTCACTATTTACTAAAATACCACGTTGAGTAAAATACGAGTCTGCCGCAAGTGTTTTTAGTTACATATTCTAATTTACAAGGTGACAATTAAATTGCACGTTGTTAAAGTATTTTTCTCGTATGCTATAACTCAAAGCGTGTACGTATAATTACGTAGAAAAGTAAGACCGTAACACCAGATGGCTTATCAAGTTACTTGTCCGGAGAAGGCTGGTATTGGCAAAGTTTGCTAACAAGTTGCTTCTGGCTAAACAATACAAGTATGAGCTACGATTACACATATTTATAACGAATCTGTGGGTCAAGTTATAATAGGACGTGTAGTTACGGTGAGGTGAAATGAGACTTGTGATCAAATAGAGTCTGTCAAGCGAGTCGTGACCACAACATTTTTATCAAATTCTTTATATGGCAATAATTTTACCTATAAAATAAACTGTCAATTATAGTATAAGTACCTATTACGCCGCCATACATTTCGTGTTACCAGCATGCTTTTAGGGTTCCGTACCTCGAAAGGAAAGAACGGAACCATTATAGGATCACTTTGTTGTCCGTCCGCTCGTCCGTCCGTCTGTCAAGACCCTTTTTCTCAGGAACGCGGAGGTTGATACCTAAAATTTATATCAAATACTCAAGTCTACTGTCCTTTGCAGCTGTGAAAAAATCAAAACTTCTAAGCCAACGCAATCAAAAGATACAGCCGTTTATGCCGCAAATTTCCGCAAATTTTCGAAACTCGCAAGGGAAACAAAACCTACAGGGTACTTCCCGTGAAGTCAGAATCTTAAAATTTGGTACGAAGCAACGTCTTATAGCACAAATAAAGGAAAAATGGTGAAAACCGTAAATTTTTACTTACATCATATAATAAAAATATTTTTAATAATTTTAAAGTTACTACACCTTTCCTCATGAACGCGTAGAGGTATTAAATTGAAATTCATGTCAAATACTCAGGTTTATAATACCTTTAAGCTGTAACAAAATCAAACTTCTATGTCAACGCAATCAAAAGAAACGGAACCCTCGATGCGCGAGTCTGACTCGCACTTGGCCGGTTTTTAATTTGCGCCCTTTTCCAGGGACACGACTCACTTGACAGATTCTAGCCTGGGCTGTTATTTGAAACGCGCTAATGCGCCTTATCTCACCCGTCACGCCTAACGAAACTAGACCTCAGATTACGCTTAATTATTACGAATCGCGGCGTCAAGATATATGTATTTTGGGAGAACAGGGAGATGAGATTAAAAACAAGTTACAGAATAGCGGTGCTGGACAGCAAGCCGCGCTCTAAGAAACTCAGGTTCTGTCTTTTTGCCATTACAAGCAAAAGAGGCGAACGGACGGGGCGATCTAAACGAGATTATAACTTTTAGGTTACACGTAGTCATTTTTGATCTACGCTGAATCTTATTAGGGACCGTGCTCTGCTTCTAAATTGGCCTAATATTTTTGAAAAGATTATTTAAGGGAAGGGAACTACAGAAGAGAGATTACTTAGCATTTGTCTTGAATTTTTTGGACCAATACCACTGTTTACAATTTTTAATAATTTGAAAAGGGTGCGCAATATGTTTTGTGCAGGTAGGTACCGGATAATGGAGGAAAGAAGAATAATAAATCAATTTCGTGACGCGGCCATCTTGTTTCGTCATCTGTAACTTATAAATGTTTAACTTAGTAAATATTTGAATAAAAAGAGTGTAAGTGTGGAGGGGAGGGGGACAAATTAACATATGTAAATTACATAAAATCCAACAAATTGCAGAAGACCAAGTAACCAACAAACAAGTTTAAAGAATGTTAAGAAAGTAGATCCTGCTAGAGAGGGTGTCAGGATTGTAGCCAGTGGGATATGCATGATGACTCATGTTAAAATTGATAACATAGTGTTGCTAAATGTATAGTAAACCATCAAATTATTGTAATAAAGTATAAATAAAAAAATATAATTAATATCATAAAAATATATGAAACGTGAAAGTTTAGAAAAAAATAGCATTTTTTTTATTGTCCAAGGGTAAATTTAAAGCTACCAATAGAATCCTTACGCTTTTATAGAAACAAAATTGTATGACAACTATGGACCTAAACGCAGTATTTCGCGACCTAAACAGCAATTTACTTGATTTCCCCTACAATGATTAGTACAAATACCAAAGTGTGACGTCATACTTTTGAGTCAATCAGTATGAAGCGTTTCGGGTGCGGCCAGCGAGGCCCGTCTTTAACTCAACTTTTTGGGTATTTATGTTCTTTTAGTGTAGTTGCTCCCATACAAACATTTGTTCCTCTTCAAAAACTGGTGCGCATGGCATCGGGAAAAAAATTTAGTCATCATGCCTATTCCGCTGCCTACCCCTGGGGTGATTGTACTCGTAATTTAAGAGTTAGCACTTATTTAATATTTATTATATGGGAGACCTGCAATTGGCCTTACATGTGTTATTGAACATATGAATGAATGAATGAATGAATGAAAGCATTTATTTCGAGTTACACAAGATTCATACAGTAAAAGTTTAAATTTACACAATTCAGCACCTATATCAAAATTAATATTAATACAGATAGGCACTGTTGGAGATATGCATTTCACAACAGTGCCTTATATACGGAGAATCAAATCTGCCTGCTATTATTAATGGGGAATGGATGAAAATTTTAGAAATGCCTGATTTTTTTTTTTTGATAGGAATAACCTTCCTTAGCACCAGAAAAAAGTTTCAAATTTTTCAGCTGCGTCAATTTTTAGGGTTCCGTAGCCAAAATGGCAAAAACGGAACCCTTATAGTTTCGTCATGTCCGTCTGTCCGTCTGTCCGTCTGTCCGTCTGTCCGTCTGTCCGTCCGTCCGTCTGTCCGTATGTCACAGGCATTTTACTCGAAAACTATAAGGTGTATTTGAATGAAATTTTGAGGATAGGTGTATTTTGTTGGCCGCTACAAAGTTTTGTAATTAAAATTACTAAAAAAAAATTTTTTAGGGGTGT
This sequence comes from Epinotia nisella, assembly GCA_932294315.1. NCBI lineage: Eukaryota > Metazoa > Arthropoda > Insecta > Lepidoptera > Tortricidae > Epinotia > Epinotia nisella. The sequence continues at coordinate 18,851,736 of OW028681.1, forward strand.
ACTCCATACATAAAACTAAAAGTCAAAATTTTTTTTTTCATCGTGAGCCCACGTGTGGCACATAAATCGATAGGCCTTTCAAAATAAATATAAGGTTTCTCGGGATTTTTTTTGATTAAGTGAATACAGTCAGAGATAATCGCCCCGAAAGTCACTAAAATTCTGTCCCCCCCCCTCTAATTTTTGAACGGTGTATTTAAAAAATATGAAAAAATTCATGGACACAGCGCTTATTAAGTTCATTCACCGAAAATTGTTTTGAATCGGATGAAAGGTTTCCGAGATATTGCTGAAAAACTGCCTTCCTCAAAGAAAAGGACGTAAGTGCCGTAGGATTTCTATGACGATACGACCTTTTTAATAGGCACGGAACCCTTCGTTTTGCGTGGTCCGACACGCACTTGGCCGGTTTTTTTTTTTAAATATAAACAGCTTCCTCACATACGTTTTGGGTCAGTTACGGCACCTTCCTCGATCGGTCTCATATTACAAAAAAAAAATATGTGTGGTAAACTGATACTGGCAATGATTTGATACTTGCAGCAGCTATATTGATCATTACCAGTGTCAGTTTACCACAGATATTTAAGATAGTTTTTTGTAATATGAGACAGATCAGGGAAAGTGTCTATTTACCGTTCTTGACCCAAAAAGTTAATGAGGAAACTGTTTATATTTTTCAAAAATAATTGTCGCAGCTGAAAAATCTGAAACTTTTTTCTGGTGCTAAGGAAGGTTATTCCTATCACCAAAAAAATAATCAGGCATTTCTAAAATTTTCATCCATTCCTCATTAGTAATATGGCCTAGATAACTTAGCAAAAGAATAAATAAATAATAAATGAATGCATATTAGGGGGAATCTTTAAACAAATGGAACTAGCCCCACAGTAAGCTTAATAAGGCTTGTGTTATGGGAACTAGACGACAATATATTTAATAGAAATAAATAGGTCTTAAATACATAGAAAACATCCAAGACTCAGAAACAAAATATTTATGCTCATCACACAAATATTTGCCCTTACCGGGATTCGAACCCAGAACCGTCAGCTTCGTAGGCAGCGTCACTAGGTCACTACGCACTAAGCTAAACCGGTCGTCACAATAATAATATCTTATTTTAATTAAATGAATATCTTCCTTCAGTACAACGGGTTAATTGTTCTTAACCCATTGTAAGCTCGCAAGCATTAATTAAATAATTAATGGTTGTTCAAGGACTTCGTAATTGGTTTTGTTTATTCCGAAGTGTCAAAGTGTAATTGAATTGGTTCTCGGAATAAATAATTCTTGAGAGCAATATTTTCTTGTTGACTTTATTTGTTCCTTGTTCCGTTGTTCGACATAAATTGTTATTGATCATGAATTTATTCGATTAAAGTGATTCTGCCCCCCTCGAGTTTAGGCTTGTAATTTTTATGGATTGTGGCTCTACTCTTCATTAGTAATTAATGTGCAAAATTTGAGCACCATAAACTTGTGACGAGCACCCTAAATGTAAGTGACCAGTATTTATTTTTTAGTATGTCATGCACGTTTCTCTAAAGAGGTTGCAATCATTCCGTTTTATATTGCATTGGTTATTACTGTAATGTCATGTAAACGTATTTGTCAAAAAATTAATAAATATTATAGCGATTCTAGGACATGTATGTATTTTATATAATTTTAAAAAACAATACACTGGTGTGTGTATTACTGGTGAAAAAAATGGAGCGGTCTCTAACGTGGAAGTAAATAAAAAATCTAAAAAGTCAGAATTTTTAAAATTGTTTTTCTATGACATAATGAAAATATAATTTATGTGTTTATGTGTTGCGGGTGTCCGTCGCTCTCCGATTGGGCTGCGATGTATGTCAACCACACGTATGCATCCGCGGTTCCATGGTGGGAGTGGGTGGACGGTCATCATGTATTCAGTTGCCGGTGATGTGCCGGGAGGCATCCGCGTCGCCACGCCTTGAACGACGTGGTCTAGAGGGCGCTCAGGTCAGCGGGTGTTGAGCTCCGGGTCTTAGTCGCACGGACGGCAAGCGGCCTGATGGCCTCACGTTGGTGCCGTGGGAGAGAGGACGGTGCTTGGTCTGGGACGCTACTTGCGTCAGCACCTTCGCCGCCTCTCATATCTGTCGCACTGTACGCGCGGCCGGAGCGGCGGCCGAGTCTCAGGCGGCGGTGAAGCGCCAAAAGTATGCTCCTTTGGGCTCGGGGTATATTTTCGTCCCTTTTGCGGTGGAAACGGCGGGCTGCTGGGGTGCTGACGCGAAACAATTTGTGCGTGACATAGGCCGTCGGCTTAGGCATAAGGGAGAGGACCACCGCTCCGAATGGTTTCTGGTGCAGAGACTATCCATAGCCATCCAGCGGGGTAATGCCGTAAGCGTTATGGGCACTTCTGCACCGGAAGCGAGGGTTTGACTAGTTGACGTGTTGTCAGTTTATAATGAAAATGTATTTATTGGAATGTTGACATGTAATTTTTATTATCAAATTTACGGATTTAATTATTTATGTCGTATATCTTTAGTAAATGTACAATATTTGCTACTTGATGCTTTTTTTTAATTCAGTCATTTTTAATTTACTCTGGCTGGAGCTTAAAAAGAAAAAATATTTACTTTTTAAGGGCCAGTGGAGTAAATTAAAAGCCACTAATAAAAACTTTATGATTTAGTAAAATAAAAAGTAGGTAATAACTATGTTCTTATGAAAAATGACTATGTATAGGGCCTCTCTTGTGTGTTGAGTCCATCAATATTTATGTTGCCCTACTAATTGCGTAAGTGCTAGAAGATTGATGACTACTCCAAGAGTAATGGGGCCGGTCCAAGTGACTGTCTATCTAACTTACGTTATTTTTACCTAGCTTAGACATTATATTCCAAGATGGAGACGTCAGTAAAAATATTTTCACTTATGAGGAATGAATGAGGCGAAAAGCTTAATTCTTTTCTCGGTCCAAACTCGGAAAATAACTTTTTCACATCTGCTATTCAGAAAAGAGTCATTGTTGCCCTCAAATAAAGGATCAAAGTTGTACTTTTCTGTCCTGCTTTTGCTATTCAGAAATAAGACATGTTGCCCTCAAATGAAGGATTCCAATTTTCTTCATAGAAGGTGTGAAAAGCAGTATGTGCCACTCGGTAGCAATAGTTATTTGTGTCACAAGGGAGCAAAATAGTATATTTACGGCGAGGGCGGTGTATTGAATCCTGAATGTAGCGAGGGATCCTACAATAGAATCCTGAGCGTAGCGAGGGATTCTAACGTAGGATCCTGAGCGTAGTGAGGGATTCAAGTGTTAACGCCCAAGACGAAAATAATTTTGCTCCTGAGTGACACATGTAACTTTTCACACCGATTATGAGGAAAATTTAACGAATATCAATATTCATTATTATATAATTTATATACAATAAAATCATAGTTTTGATTTCAGTAAAAGGTATAGTTTATTGTGACAATTTTTTCAAATATTACGAAAAATTCTCAAGTTTTAATATGTAAATGTACCTATAACGTTGCTAAAGTTAAAACTTGAAATATGTTCGTTTTTAATCGATTACGATTAAATTACAATCGATTATTTTCTTAAGATCTGTGTTCAATTGGTTCAATGAATAAATTAAAAAAGTAGCTTGAACAGAAAAGTGGCATTTTGCTCCCTCTCGTCGGGGAAAAAAAATTACTTTTCTGAATGAGAGGTGTGAAAAATTATTTCCATCTTAGCCGTAAACACTTAAATTCCTTGATACGCTCAACATTCTAATAACAGGGGGTAAGATACCTGGGTGGGAATTCCAAAATGGTAACGGTCAGATAGAAGTTGTCTTCTTAAATGTAGCGACGGGTCAACACAATCAACTTGAATAAATAAAAAACAATAACAAATAAATATTAGGGGACATTCTTACACAAATCGAACTAGGCCTATAGTAAGCTCAATAAGGCTTGTGTTACAGGTAGGTACTAGACGACGATATATATAATATTGAGAAAATTCCCGTTACTTTGAATACTCAAACTTCTTATAGGTTTTCCTGTAACCTTTATTTGAAGCCTTGTAGTTTCGGAGATAAGGGGGGATTGGTCAATTTTCGTCTTTTTTCCTAAATTACTTCAAATCTGTTTTTGCTTAAATTATTTAAAAAAAATATCTGACATGCTTACGAGTACAACAACCCCTTCCATTTGATATGTCACACAATACAGTTTACGAAACTTTTATTTTTATTTTCCAGTTTACCCCCCAAAAGTGGCCCCCTTGTTCAGAATTCATTAATTTACTTTTTGTGTCCATCTTTGGGTCACTAATTTACATATGTTTACCAAATTTCAACTCAATCGGTTCAGTAGTTTCGGAGCAAATTGGCTGTGACAGACGGACAGACAGACGCACGAGTGATCCTATAAGGGTTCCGTTTTTTTCCTTTGGAGGTACGTTACGGAACCCTAAAAATAAAAGATTCCGACAAATTAAAAACCTCCTCCTTTTTTGAAGTCGGTTAAAAAGGGGTCACTACGGACTCCACACTGTCAACATTGGCGAATAGGCGGCAGTCGAGTGTTCATTTTATGTCAGCATCATCTGACATTCGGGTAATAAAATTGCCAGTTGTATGTTACAGCGCTATGATGTAAGACATTACGTTTTATTGGGCATTCTATTTGACGGGTTTACTACCTCGTAAAATATAATGTGAATGTGTTTGTTCAAAATTTCTGTTAACAGTGTGTGGGCTTGATAATTTGTCTTAAGGAATGCAGAGGCTCACCATCTGGATTAATGTCTGTCACAATATAGTCATCATCATCATCATAGCAGCCGGAAGACGTTCACTGCTGGACATAGGCCTCCCCCAAAGAGTGCCAAAGTGACTGGTCCAAAGTCACCCAAAGGGGCAATGGAGAGGGCTATGCTGGGAGTTTCTCTGCGTATCAGAAATATCAGAAATGAGGCTATCCGCAGCAGAACTAAGGTAACCTATATAGCCCTCCAAATCGTTAAACTTAAATGGCAGTGGGCGGGACATTTCACGTAGAACCGATGGCCGTTGGGGCGGAAAGGTTCTCGAGTGGCGACCACGTACAGTCGACTACAAAGAGATCGATACTGCCAAAGTTACAAAAATATGTATACACGACCTTAATGTTAAGGCAATAGAGTCGTGCATACATATTTTTGTAACTTTGGCCGTATATTTCTCTTTGTCGTCGACTGTACCGGAAGTCGCGGCGTGGGTAGCCCCCCCCCTCCACTAGGTGGACTGATGACCTGGTAAAGGTCGCGGCAGTCCGCTGGATGCGGGTGGCACAATAGAGTGTAAAACGGATAAAAATCTATTGCGCCTTTACAGTGAGTGACTTTGGAAACGACCAGTGACCTCGGGACCTCAAAAATTAAATATCGATCCGATTTACTTATCAGTGCTTGCTCACGTCACGTAAATTAATACAGGGTTGGCCACGCACTTGTGATTGTTCTGATGTCGCAAGCTTCCATTGGCTATGTATGTACCTATGTAAACACTTTATTGTACACAATAAGATGTTAAAGAATATACATGTCACACAATTGATAAAAGTATAAAGGCGAATTTATCCCTATAATCTATAAAAGGGATCTGTTCTTTTATTTTTCTCTTCGATAAAAGGGATTTATCCCTATAATCTATAAAGTGATATATTGGGTTAATAGGGCAGTAAAAATCGAAATTAAAATCGCTAAGCATGATAATAGTTCTGGTTTTTTGGTATCTTGTATATGGACCAGTTAGGGTTGCACAAATTTGCACCTTCGAGAAAATTGGGCTAGCACGCGAAAAACTACGAAACTTTGGGTATTTTTTTTTCTTATTGGTATAAATATCATAAACTTTCATTCATTCATTTATTTATTCATAACAAGCATATTTTGTACAATATTTGCACATATCTTAAAAATAATATCTTATTTCTACTGTGCATTTCTGGCAAACAAAATGAACATTATTTTTGAGGTACGAGTATATTACATTTGCAACAATTTGAGCCAAACCACAAATCTGTAAACCCTATAGGGATTAAGCGTTGGTCCTTCAATAATGGTTAATTTTTCCCAAAAATTTTCAGTTTTAAGTTTCGGTTCATCCGGTTTAAAATATTGGGATAATCGCTCGTCATATGAGAAATGTTATCAGAAATACAGTTTTAGTACTTTTCATTTGCTTTCGTTAAAGCCTAGAAATAATTCTATGAGACTGTTAGTTCAATCACAATCTCGAAAAAAGAAAAGAAGGTAAAAATTAATTATTGAATGGTGAAACAAAAAGCCCTTTAAATACTTATGTATTTGTCTGTATAGGAAAAGGTGTACAATATTTTTTAATTTGCGTCTCAGTTAGTAGAACAGTATTAGTAGTAGGTGTACCAGTAAGCTGCAAAAAACTTGACCTGCATAGAAGTTTGTATCGTTTATCTGCAACAGGTATATTTGGAAGTAATTAATGTTTAATAATCACAATCGCTCAACGTTTATTTTTTTGTTGAGGTTCATATTCATGGTTTTCTCAGGTTCTCCACTATCTTCTTCAGGTTTGGTACGTTCTTCATCGGGTTTTTCACGTTCTTCAGATTCGTGTTCTACTTCAGTTTGATGGAGAAAAACCGGAGTGTGAGTGCGAAGTGCGAGTTGAACTCGTGTGGTGAGGGTTCCGTATATAATCTAAATTTCATAAGTATTTTTGAATACTCAAACTTCTTATAGGTTTTCCTGTAATCTTTAGGCAAGGAACTATTTTCCATATTTTTTTTAGAATTTGAATCCTGATAGTTTCGGAGATAAGGGGGGGATGGTCAATTTTCGTCTTTTTTCCTAAATTACTTCAAATCATTTTTTGCTAAAATTATAAAAAAACTGACATGCTTACAACAACCCCTTTCATTTGATATGTCACACAATACAATTTGCGAAACTTTTTATTTTTATTTTTCAGTTTACCCCCCAAAAGTGGCCCCCTTGTTCAAAATTCATTAATTTACTTTACGCGTCCATGTTTGGGTCACCAATTTACATATGTGTACCAAATTTTAACTCAATCGGTCCTGTAGTTTTGGAGCAAATCGGCTGTGACAGACGGACAGACAGACAACCCAGTGATCCTATAAGGCTATAAGGGTTCCGTTTTTTCCTTTTGAGGTATCGGAACCCTAAAAATGAAATTTTTGACGGAAACTTATTAAATGTAGTAATACTGTGAATATTAGAGTCTGATAGAGATGGGATTTATGCGTGTATTGGCTCTTAGGAAATATGGCGATGTATAAAAATGTCCACTTATAAAGACAAAATATAAAGATGTTGCGACAATAGACTTAAAGAAAATATGGCGACGTATAAAAATGTCAACTAATGTCCACATGTAAATTAAACGAAATATAAAGATGTTACTACAATAGACTAAAAGAAAATATGGCGATGTTTAAAAATGTCCGTTTGAATAATTTCGTCTCTGTTTATTTTTAACAGAGTATAAAAATGTCCACATTTATGTTAGATGGAATATAAAAATATCGAAGTATAAAAATTACTACTCGAATAAAAAAAAGACGACTAGTTACGAGTACAGTCAGTACATACATCGCGCTCGTTCCCTAAAAATAAGAATTGCAAAATACTAGATTGCCGACATACCTGCTCATCAAAATATCAGATTCCCGGAATACCAGATTTTCTTTATACTATGTTCGTTTTTATATCAGTTTTGTAAAGTACCATGTTCTCAATACACCATGTTCCCTATAAAACCATATACCCAAAATATCAAATTTCGAAATCATAATAATCTTAAAACACTGAAACATTTGACAAACCAGATTCGCAAAACACAATATTCTCGTAACAACTTGATCTCACCTTTTAAGCGTTATCATGTAATACATGATTTTGCAAACAACAGATTTCCGGTAAATCTGATTTTCGAAATACCAGATTTCAGAACACCAGATCTCCAAAATATCAAATATCAAACTAGTATGCATCCACGCAAACCCAATTTAACTAAGTAAATGTAAAAAAAATCGCCTTCTACAATACGTTCTGTTCTGTTTTTTTTTCTTAACTTACCTACTTTCTTTTATTGAAAAACTGGTTTAATAAAGTAAACTAAGTTGTAAAATGCTTACAATAAAATTTTGATGTTTATAATTGGTTTAATTGTCTATCTGTACTTATTATAGACATTTTTATAAATCGTCGTTTTTTTTATAAGACATTTACATACTATGATTGTAGACATTTTTATACTATGATAATAGTCATTTTTATATTTCAACTTGATAATACTTAAACGTTCTGAAGTATGGACTTTCTACTACTCAGACAAATTTATAATTAACAGTTAGACATTTTTATACATCGCCATATTTCCTAAGAGCCAATACACGAATAAATCAGAGATGGAGGCCGTCCGAAATTGCTGGTATTTATTTTTGTACATTTTCACCGAACGCAAATTTAATTATCAGTCTCTTCTGCCGTCCGTAAGAAATCCGATTATGGCGACCCGTGACTGCGGCGCTATGAGCATTTTTTGCAATATTTTCAGACATTTACAAAAAAATACCCATATTTAAAAGTGAATAATGTACTAAGTACCTATGTGTTTCGAGTGTAGTGTTATTTAGTACAAGACGTATTTTAGTTAATCAAATCTATCTGAAGACAGCTAGGTCAAAATTATCTTTCACACTTACTAACTACATTAACATTGTTTTGAGGATATTATAGTTGAGTTGGTTACTAGGTTGATTCGAGAAAATTGTGTCCAATTATTTATTTTATACTATTCAAACAAAAACCTATCCAATTCCAAACAACAAACTTTCAGTAGGTAACTCAAAAAATTCCATTAAGTTTGACAACTTTGTATTGGGATTGAGTCTAAAACTATGTAATTGTTTTGTAGGAAAAAAAACATCCTTCAATTATTCTTAGCAACAAAGATCGGGTGAATAAAACGTTGATTAGAGCTGCTAAGAAATAGTTTTTCTCTTTGGTCTAAAAGTCAAAAACTATGCATTTCTGGCAAAAAAAATGCATTACATTTTTAAAGTTTATTTAATTTGCAACAATTTGAGCTAAGCCATAAGTATATTAACCTTATAGGGACCAAGCAATGGTCCTTCGAAGAAGATGGTAATTTTTTTTTTATATATTCGTAACAGCTACCATACTACAAAATACTAATATTTGAATTTAGGATCAAATATTACTCTTTTAGTTACAAAATAAAAGAAGACAAGTAGTTGCAGTGTGTGGCAAAGACTCAAAACGTCTATCACTGTTTTTTTCTATAAAACACCATCAAACTTGAGTTTTAATGATCGTGTGGAGGAAAAATTTGAAATGAAATACAAAATTGTGAAATATCTCTAAATGCACCATTTTGCACGATAATAATTATGTGTTTTATTTGTTGATAAGACTTAATTTGTACTTACTATATTTTTGCATGAGAAATAAAAAAACAAAACTTTTCTGCTTTTGCAGAAAACCGCACGCAAATCCGTGTTTGTTATTTCACAAACCGCCGCCCCCGTTCGCGGCGTGGGGTTAAAAATAGCCAGGATTTTTAATAATTTAAAACTTTTAAGACGAAATTCCTACATTCTCGAATGCGAGTAAAATAGTACTTTACTCATTTAAAAGGCCTTAAAACAAGGATTGTGTCATATGTGTGAATGTATTTGATTAAATCTGCGTAATATCTATACGGATACTTGTTTAGTGGCTTCGTGAGCTGTAGAACTCGCGTACATGTTTTTTTTTTAAAGAATATACGGAAACCTTCTGCAAGTCCGCTTCGCACTCAGCTGACTTTTATTTACCTGTAAAGATAAAAGAAAAACTTCAGAAAAGTCTCTCTTGTACCTACAATGTTTTGTTGGGACCTGTTCGAATATAATAGAATAGAAATACTACGCTAATTTGGCAAGTAGCTGCAAAATATGCTTTATTTTGTTAAAATTTTAAAATGGTATGACATTAGACACATGGTAGAACATGATAGTTGAAGAAAAACTTGTGTTTTTTTTAGAGGAGTGTGAGAGGCATATTATTTATTGTGTAATACGGCTTAGGAAATACAAAATTCAATTCCTATCCAGTAAGGAAAAAATAATAATTTTGAAACATGGCTTGGATTTTCTTTCATCCGTGTCACACCCGGCTGCGGCTTGACGTTGACTTTGGAACACCCTGTATAGCCATTTATTATTCAGATATTCGAGACTGTATAAATCTCTGTACAATTGGATTTCCAAGATACTATATCTAACACGTTATCACTACTATTGTCATGTCATAAGTATATTACGATCTGGCTGCAGAATATATTAGAGCCTCATTTACTCCCCTTGTGGTCTCCTGTGATGGCATTGTCGGAATGGAATATAAATCCTTTATAAAGAAAACATCTCTAAAGGTGATTTTCCACCGGCGTGGATTGACGAGACGAGGCGTGGCGTGAATTGAAATCGCGCTGACCCTTTTCCACTAAAAATATTTCAATTCACGTCGCGCCGCGCCTCGTCAATCCACGCCGGTGGAAAATCACCTACGGCAGTCTCGAAGAATTAACAACTAAACACCTGTAGCGAGATGTTTGTTTCTGTTGCAGAGTTAATTTAATATCTATTTCAGAAACAATACGGTTTATTTTTATACAAACAAATATTTCAATTCACGTCGCGCAAATTCTCGTCAATCCGTACTATTTCCACCGAAGATGCGCCGCGCCGGGAGTGAATTGTAAATTTGCCATACAAATTTCAATTCACGCCGCGCCGCGCCTCGTCAATCCACGCCGGTGGAAAATCACCTTAAAGCTATGAGAAAAATGGTCCAAACCATACTCACAAATAATAAGCTGGATCAAAGTCAAAATACAAATATCAATCATCAGAGCGGTCTCTATGAGAATTAGAGGAACGAGAAGAAGAATACCTAGAAAGATTTGGATGCGAAGTCGGCTGCGGAATACCCATCATAGAACATTCAATTCCCCTTATGATACTATTTTATATATATTGTATTATTTAACGTAATAAATTTATTTGAATAATTCCATATTAGCATATTACATTAATACGTCTTATCCTATACTATGAAACAAGTAACATTTGTAGGTATATTATATTTGTAATAACATATATTTTATGGAAGAGCGGCATCATCAGGCCTGTCACGGGCATCTGTAGGTATACTTACTAGGATTTCCCAACATTTGTGAATTGTTACTGATTTTGTTTAACGAAAATAAACTATTTTTCATTTCAAATCACGGTCTTGAAAACGGCTCTTAAGATATTGATGAGATTTGTAGGGCTTTAAGGTGCGAAAAATCGATCTACGGAGGTCTTATATCTGAGAGAATTCGCTTTCTCCGTATAATCTCTATTTTTACCCGCGTGGAGCACGGTCGCCCACAGGTACTTCTCTAATTGTATAACTTGTAAAAGAGCCTTTGAGGCCCACTTAATACGAGAAAACATTTGGCTTTGATTTTGATCTGGGCCTGCCAGATAATTGGGGCTTTTTAAGCGGTTTAGTGGCGTGGATTACGGGATCAGGTACCTACATTAGTTTACCGGGCTTCCCGGAACCCGGAAGGCGTCAACAAATTGGTGTGTTGTTTGTATGGTTCCCTTGCATATTTATAACAAAATGTATTAAAACACAAGGCGACTTACACTACGGTTGGTATTCATTATGTTTACCGACAATATTGGTCTCAGGGGTCGTCCTAAAACAACGCGACTACGCGATTATCGCAAGTTCGCGCAAATACTACTCGCGCGAACGTGCGATCAAACATATTGGGCTCGAATAGGCGTCCTAACTGATCGCGCGATTGTCAATTAGGACACCTATTCGAGTCCAATATTTTTGATCGCGCGTTCGTGTAATAGTCCAGGCAATGAACTGACAACTTGTATGGAAAAAATGACATATTTGGAAATAATTTATAATAGCAAATTTTTTTAATGTAACGGATATATTATCAATTAAATTGTTACCTAGAGGCAAAATCCAACAAAAAATCGGACATCAAAAAAATCAATATTTAATTAGCTCCTAAAAAGTCCGGATAAATATTAATATTTTTTTATCTTTATTTAGGTTCATTTACATTTGCTTATAATATTAAATATAAATAAAATAAAAAAGACAATGAATGTTTAATTTAAATCTATATAATTACTTCCGGATGGAAAGTTTGTTGGATTCTTGAATAAAGCATCTTAGAATAATGTTTTAGAATGAAATAAACAAAAAAAACGCTATTATAAATTAATGTTTTTCGAAACCGTATTTTGCCTCGGCTATAGGTAGAATTCGCGCAAACTTGCGATAATCGCGTTGTCGCGTTATAATTAGAACGATCTTTCAGGCGGAACAGTTTACGCTTGTTTACATTATAGTTTTGTTGAATTTTAAGGTTCCGTACGAATTCCTAAAATTTTGTCTTATTATTAGGACAAGTGGTCAAGCTTTATAGACGTATAAGTTTGTATGTAATGGGTAATCTTCGGTACCCCTTAACCGATTTCAAAAATTCTTTCACCTGCGTGAAGACCAGGAGCCGTAGCATGGTTGGCCTTGTCACGCGATAGGTGATAGGATAGAGCGTGCGTCACTGGCTGACACCGTTCGATAGAACGAGACGATGCTCTTATCTTGTCACTTGTCGCGTGATAAGGCCAACCATGCTACGGCTCCTGCTTTCATTTTATCGCGTGAAGTTGCCTGCGTGCTATGCAATACGCGGGAGAAGTAGTGCAGGCAGCTATTAGTACGTAGTACCTACAATAAAATTATAGGCGTTGTACTATTCGAGGCCAAGCAACGCTACGTGTGCTATCTGATCGGCAGCATTTTTCCGCTTTGTAGCGGAAATCGCTCGTAAAAGGTTGACTCATATGTGGATAATTGGGCCTTGAATGGCTTAACGCCGTAATTCCAAGAGCTTACTCTAATACGGGCTTAGAAATAAGTACCTTAAGATGCAAGTAGGATTAACGCTGATAAGAAATAGGATATCCAACTCCATCCACCTTTTGTACCCGCATCCTACACGATATAAATAATGGTCCTGAGAGCTTTACCACGCACCTTCGTCGTTTATTGCTTGTGTCGAAAACGATAAGGAAATAAAGCGGGTGATATTGTTTGCCACGAATGTAATGATGCCTGATCAAAGTATACTCTATAACAATTTATGCTATAATTCAAAAAAGTTTTAACCGACTTCAATACTTCGCCGTATGTGAAAACTTCCCTAGATTTTTCCAGGATACCATCATAAGCATGGGAACTACCTGGGAAGGATACCCTTTCTAATAAAAAAAGAATTCTCCAAATCGGCCCAGGCGTCTTCGAGTAATCGGGAAGCATACAAAAAAAATGATTCCGACGAATTGAGAACATCCTCCTTTTTTAAGTCGGTTAAAATGAGCCGAAGAATAATTAGCATGCTACTAATTTCACACCCTCAAGCCTCAACTTAAAAACCGGCCAAGTGCGTGTCGGACCACGCAAAACGAAGGGTTCCGTGCCTATTGAAAAGGTCCAATCGTCACAGAAATCTTACGGCACTTACGTCCTATTCTTTAAGGAAGGCAGTTTTTCAGTAATATCTTGAAAACCTTTGAACCGATCTTGTTCAAAATAATTTTCGGTGAAAGAATTTAATAAGAGATCCATGATTTTTTTCATATTTTTAAAATACACCGTTAAAAAATTAGAGGGGGGGGGACAGAATTTCAATGACCTTCGGGGCGATTATCAAAAAAGTTGCTGAGAAACCTTATATTTATCTTGAAAGGCCTATCGATTGATGTGCCACACGCGGGTTTTCAATGTTTATTTTTTGAGTTTCAGTTTTACGTATGGAGTGCACACCTAAAATATTTTTTTTTGTCGTTTTAATTACAAAACTGTGTCGCGGCTAACAAAATACACCTATCCTCAAAATTTTATTCAAATACACCTTATAGTTTTTGAGTAAAATGCCTGTGACATACGGACAGACAGACAAACGGATATGACGAAACTATAAGGGTTACGTTTTTGCCATTTTGGCTACGGAACCCTAAAAATGTACTTGGTAAAGCAGACTGACGGACGGCCAACTACGGAACTCTACACAGCGCGTAGCCTATCAATCTTAGCCGGGTTTTTTGTTTCAAAAAGTTTACTATCTTCTTTCGATTGTAAAGCGCTTGCTAAGACTTGCCCTTACTAATATCTAATAAAAATAATTATAAAGGTATCGATATCTAAGCATTTGTAATTAATTGTTATTATTGCTTTGAGCTCAATGTGCCATTGCGGTAATCAACTAGTTACTATCGTAATATTAATATATAACTTGGAGAGTTAAGTTAAGATGTCTCATAATAATTAATATTAATCAAGTATTTAACGTTTTCAAACTTGTATAACTCCAATTATATGTTCGCAGTAAATACGAGTATAGCGAGAATCTCAAAGTCAAAGTCAAAGTTCTTCAATTTAGGCATATTACATGCACCTATGAATGTCGATAAACTACCACCGGTTCGGAAAGTAAACCTCTGCCTCGAGAAGAACCGGCGTAAAAAACTCGGCGAACTCAGACCCCAACTCGACATTGATCTCAGTAATAAATACGTACTTATATAAATAGACAGGTATTTGTTATTTTGCACGTGCCGACAAAAATATTTGTCGGTTTTCTCTTTTTAGGGTTCCGTACGTCTGAATGAGAAAACCACATCAATTTACGTACACCCGGCCCCGCTAAACTCTGTGCCCCAATTTCGTTCGTAACGTGTAACCTAAATAAATGAATTTAGTTTTATGGCCGATTTGATGACTGGTTTAGTCTAGTGTGTAGTGACCCTGTCTACGAAGCTGATGGTTCTGGGTTCGAATCCTGTTAAGGGCAATTATTTCTGTGATGGGCATTTTTTTTTCTGAGTTTGGTATTGTCTATAGTGTGATGATTTTAGGTAGGTATTTATAACCGCTAAACATATCGTCGTCTAATACCCTTAACACAAGCTTTATTGTGCTTATTATAGGGCTAGTTGAATTTGTATAAGATGGTCCACTAATATTTTTTCATCACACTTGCTCGTCAATGACGTTATTACTTGCGAGCGTACAGAGCAGTTATAGCCGTTTTACCTCCCACGGGCTGTTAAGGTTAGTTTTAAAATATAGAACCCTCTAAGCAAATCTGGTTGCTCTGTAATTGGTTGAAAAAAAAATCTAGTTGGCCAAACCGCCCCGCCCCGTAAGAATACTGCTCTGTGATTGGTTGAAATATTGAAGCTGCGCACTCCACTAGCACTCATCTGGAAGTGAAGTTGTCAATTTTTGATTGGTGCGGCTGTATGAAACTTAGATTTTTCTGTCTTTTGTAGTTATTTATTTCCTCGCAAATGTGATGTAAAACATTGTGTATAACACGGGCGTAAGAATATTGCAAACTCGAGTCATCAAAAGCCCTCCGCTTTCGGCGTCGGGCTTCTGATAGACTCTCGTTAGCAATATTCCACTTACGCCCCTCGTTAAACAATGTACTAATTTATATATAATTTATTTATGGGTGTTTTCTATAAAACGATTATGTTTTACTTGTTTCATATAATTGGGAAGTAATAGTTCAACACAACGATGAATTGATGACTCGCCCTGTATTTGTTAGATAAAAAACTGAATAGGGCCTCTATTCCCTGAGCAATATTTGACGGCAAAGGGCCATATAAGTTTCCACTTTCATGTTTCCTAAAATCAAAGTGACAAGAATAGTAAAATCGGGATACTAAGAGATATGTCAAAGTGTGCAGATATATGTATCAACTAGCTTCCGCCCGCGACTTCGTCTGCGTGGACCCGGGATAAAAACTATCCTATACTTTAATCCAGGCTATAAACTATTTTCGTTGCAAATTTCATCCAAATCGGTTGAGCCGTTTAAGCGTGATTGAGTAATAAACAACATCCAAACATTTAAACATTAAAACATCCAAACTTTCGCATGTATATTATTAGTAGGATTAGTAGAATTTCATTTAATCCTCTCATAAATATGTACCGAATATGCCGACATAAGAGCTATGGAAATATTTATGAGATACTCGTATTATTTTTGTACTTGACTATACCTCACCTGCCTACCTATAGCCAGGCTCACGAGGTACCTAATCTTGAATGAAAAAGAAATCGTCTTGAGTTAAGATCATTCTCTCGAGCCAATAGAAATCTTCCTAATGAGATTCTTGAACCTATTTACCTTAAATCAAGTGTTTTTTTTTGCAATAAGTACCTCGCGGCTTTAGTTCTCGGTGTTCGCCTTTTAGTGTCTATCTTCATCAAATTTCCTAAAAACCTCCGGCGGCTTGTCAAATATGGATTACGCAAATCCATACTTCTCGAAAACTGAAGGCTGCTCAATAGATTCCGACTTCAAAAGTAAAGTGAAACCAAATTATAATTCACAAATGAATCTCGGCTCAATATCTCCCTGAATATTCAAATTTCGCGTTTTCATTAATTGTATTTGGTTCAAATCGATTCTCTCGTATTTTAATATATTCTCCGATAATTGTTAGTAATAAAAAGCAAATATCTTTATTTTATAAGAGGACTTAATGCTTAGATTGACATGAAGTGTAAAAAAAAACATCAGCGTGGAGATTTCGTATAAACGAACTACATTGCTTGAACTTTGCAACTAACACTCTTCTTATAACCATCTTAACTTTATCTTATCTCGGTATCTTTGTCTTATTACTATTACCATGAGATTAACAAAGTTCCCTTTTGTAATACTTTATTTAATTCGCATATATGATTAAATCCAATTATATGACGAATAATGGAATAATGCAAAAGTAAAAGTATACCTCGCGCGGATTTCGTGATTGAAAAAATAAAACAATATTAATCATCATAATTAACAGGTAACTTGTTTAAAAGTTTCAACTCGATACAACTAATGGAAGTAGTTGAACATCGACTAGCAACATAGGTACACACATTCCTAGTCACAGTTGAAGTGTGATAATGACAATAAAAAAACCGGTCAAGTGCGAGTCTGACTCGCGCACCGAGGGTTCCGTGTAAAATTTCACACAACATACCAGTCTTGTCCCGCCCATTAATTTTGGAAAAATCTTAACAACGCATAGTGTAAGTAGTTAAGTCATGACTACCTACCGATAAATGGCGCTGTAGGTAACCTACAACTCCTACAAGCGCCATTTATCGGTGCATTTTGTTACTAACTTGCGCGACCAAGGAACTCGTTATGTATGTTGGTTTTTCAGCGATAATGCTTTATCAAGTGAATTATTTTCGATAATTCTTTTTTTATTTACAAGAAGGCACGTTCAGAATACTTTCATACGAATTTGAAGGAAAAAATTAAACACAAAAGTATTCAATTAACAAATGATTTTAGAAGAATAAAAAAATACGCTAGATAGAGGTCTCGTTAAATACTTTTCCGATAATATTAATCAAATATATTACCTATTTTCAAATTTTTCGCTTGGTTAACTTCGGAGATACCAATTCGGATTTCGGAGATACAAATGGTTTTTTTTCAGCGTTTTTCTTTATAAATCAGAATTTTACCACTTTAGAAAAAAAAACTGTTTTAGAATATGCAATTCAAGCCCTTTCATATGATACCCATTTGGTCTACTTTGAATTTTTTCCCCCCCTCTTATCAGTCCTTTTGTATAAAAAGTAAAAATATATATTTAAATTTTTCATTTTCCATACACGTAGATTAGCTTTATTTACAACTGTTCTAAATTTCAAATTGATAGCATTAGTAGTTCCTGAAATATTTGACTTTGTGACAGACAGACAGACGGACGGACTCGCACCATAAGGGTTCCGTTTTTACCTTTTTGGGCAGATATTTGTATGATGAATACGAATGTTTGTTTCACACATTCTACTGGACTGTAAGCAGGTAGAAGTATACAGGAAAAAGCACCTAGGGTCTCCGGACACAATACGGAACGCAGTCAGTAATACCAAGGCACTCTTAAACTTTTTAGAGGAGCTGGGGTGGTTAGAGTAGCGCCACCCTGCCGTTTCACGCAAAATAGGCACATTTGGATGTCGACTTGCGGAAAATGCAAAGTAAAACTAACTAACTAACTAACGAATGTTTGTTCTCGAGTCTTGGATGTTTAATATCTATTTAAGTATCTATGTATCTATATAAGTATGTTTATCCGTTGTCTAGTACCCATAGTACAGGCTTTGCCTAGTTTGGGACTAAATCAATTGGTGTGAACGATATTTATTTATTGAATTGAAAATACGATAATGCCACTATTACGCAGCGAAAGAATCGAAGAAAAATTAAACAATTACCCTTGCTAGGGTTTCATTTTACACAAAACCCATTTTGCAATAGCAATTAAAGTACGTGGATCTTACTAATGAATGCAATAAATTCGTTGAATTCGGGCTTGAGAACCCTTTCTTCGTTTAATGACAATGAAACCAATTTACTGCCCAGTTTGAAATGTAATAAATGTAGCAACAGTATTAATTATTATTAAAATACTATTTATTCATAGGGTAAGAAACTTGCCTGCCTATTTAAAAACAAAGTGAATAAAAAAGTTAAGCAGAAAACTAGTTGTTATCTAAGAACCAAATACTGATTGTGACTCTCCCGATTAGCACCGATCACAAAATTCGTCATTGCCATATAAAGATCCTTGATATTATTTGAATTGGCCGAATTGCATTAAAGTAAAGATCAAAGACAGATTCATATTCCAATGACAGTTTTATAAAAAGTCGGCCACGTTAAATAATCTCAACTTTATTTTCATGTTTTATGTGTTTCTTTCACTACGAATAAGACCAAGTTAGCCGAACATTTTACTTAAAATTGTATTTAAGAATATGAATATAAACTTTTTTAATTCTCAATAACCTAGCCTAACCTCTTCCTTTAAGGCCTGCTATTCCGAATTCAAAGTTCCGAACAAGAAACCTTATTTATGCAGCCTCGACGCCTAATACGATAAAGGCTAGGCTTTACTTGATGCTTAATACCATAACTTCGGTCATCAATATTTAATTAATATGGCTGCCTGCTGCGTTTACTATAACAATATACCACTTTAAACGTTCACCCTTAACGATGGTGAGTAATTAATAAAGCCACTTTCCACTTTAAACAAGTTGAAAACTAAATGTTATAAAATTATACCTACTTGAATTGATATTGAGTTCAAGTACGACGGAAAACTCCTTTTTGCGATTACCTAGAAATGTTACTCCCGATTCTTTAAAACATGCGATTTATTACGATTGTTTTGATTCTGATTATTGACCTGGTAAATTTGACAAGGATATCTGGGGCATCGGCTGGGACTGGCACAACAACACTAAGGCGCTCGGCCAATAACGACTGGCCTCTGACCAGTATCGTCGGTTTAGACTTCTAAATTGTGACTTTTAGCTTCGGGAAATGGACTCCTGAAGTCTTGTTTATTTTTTTGCCTTGTGCAAAATTTAAACTTAATTAATTAAGTTAAGTGTGTAAACACTGAACGGAATTCAGTTACTGAATCGTGAATTACTCAAGAGCAATTATAAAACGATACACTTTGTGCAGAATTTCTGCTGTGAATTCAGTGACTGATTCCGACAGTGTGATGCCGGCCTGACCCCAGAGGAGCCTGCATGTGAT
This sequence comes from Epinotia nisella, assembly GCA_932294315.1. Lineage (NCBI taxonomy): Eukaryota > Metazoa > Arthropoda > Insecta > Lepidoptera > Tortricidae > Epinotia > Epinotia nisella. The sequence continues at coordinate 18,871,499 of OW028681.1, forward strand.
GTGGTATGTCGTTGATAATCGCAACAAACATTAATTTGCGTTGTGCTTTAAAGCCAAAGGACGACAGTTTGAAGTTACCTAATTAGATTTTTTAGTTTCGTAAGATTGTAATGTTTTACAATATAATCAGTCGGTATATTCTATTACAACTTTATCCGTATTTTTGGGCCTGCCTGTGTAAAGGCTTTGACATTGATTTTTATAAAATTATTTTAGTTAATATTTGATTAATGAACCAAATATATAATACCAAAATTAATTGAATCAGTTAATGTGTACAGTAAATATGGCAGTCATAACAGCGCGACCCGTCATTTAATATTATTATGGAAGTTATAACTAGATCTGAATGAAATAAATAAATCAGACTATCACTGCTGGGCACAGGCCTCCACTCATGGATGAGAGGGAACGGGAAGTCCCCACGCTGGCCCAGTGTGGGTTGGGGACTTCACATACACCTTTGAATTTCGCGGATGTACGAGTATGCGGTTTCCTCACGATGTTTTTGCTTCACCGAAATGCTACAGCGGTAAATATCATATGATATGCAGCTGTCAAACGGCAGTCGTGGGTTCGTATTCCGGCTCGTAGTACGAGCCTCGTACCAACGAACTTTTCGGGACTACACAACGGATCTATATTATTATTGTCTCCATAAACCTTTTAAATTATTCATTACATTGCCCGTTAAAATCGTTGTCATAAACAATTACCGCAAATATATCCATTAATATGGTAATTTATGCGCCTCAATTCAGGGTCTGATCGGGTTACGATAGCCCGGAACAGTTAATATTGCCCCGATATGAGTCCCTGGACCGCTACTCAATAAACATCATTGTCCACATAATAATACATTCATAGCTTATTAGTAAAGCCTTGTACAGCTAGGTTAGTAACATTAAAATTGGGTCACACTTTTTTGTGCCAAACCAAAGCTTTATGATAGGGCGCAATCACAGCTTTCTACTAAAAGAAAAAATAAACAAAAACTAATTATTTATTCTAGAAAAACAAAATAATTAAACGAGAAAGAGTACCGTATTCAGGATGTTGAAGATCCTTGATCCATGATCGTGTTGAAGATACCTGAGGATATACCGTGAACCGAATACGAAGTTCGTTCGTGTATCTCACTCTCTGTCGCTCGAATATGCAAGTGTGACGAGAAGGAGCAAGAACGTACTTCGTTTTCGCTTCGCAATATGCCCTCTGACTCGAGCCAGCAGTGACGTGATCTTTGTTTAATAATGCCTAAGTCTTTGTCAATGGACGAACGACACGTGCGGTAGCGCGAGACGCGGGCTGTCAGGCGGTTATGGAAATACCTACTCACCGACTGTTCATAAACACGTATAGAATAGAATAGAATAGAAAAACTTTATTAAGCAACGCTATTTGTCTGTATTTGGACGAATTCCGTCCCGGGGCCGCACCACCATGCGTGTCGCTGTTCTATAAACGCGGCTTGACTTGAATTGTCCGTTGTTATCACTCAACACAAATGAATCAAGTTTAAAACTAGAGCCCTTACTGACACATGTCCATGAAACCTATTTATCTCCACACATACTAAAACCCACTAAAATTCGTTCAGAAACTGGGAGTAATGACCAGCATTATATCAATTAGGCCGCAGGTAATTAATTTCGTACGTATTTTCATTAAGATATCGATATTGATAAAGTAATGACTTTCAAATTTCGAAGCGTGGCCCAGAGGTCAGAGCAAATCATGACCAACTAGATTTTGTTATGGTCATCTAGTTAGTCACGATTTGAAATCTAGTCGGCCATGGCGGTGCAATGGCGCTTATTCCTATGGTTCCGAACAATCATTGAGGATTTATTATATGTGTGTAGATAAAGTAGTGTGACTCGTGTGATCCTATTATGATCGTGATTTAAGGCCTCTCATTATGTACAGTCACATAAACTACTACTTATTAACTTAAAATGAGTTATAATTTATTTTCTCTTCCGTTACTTTGACATCTGAGGGGTAATCACGTAACTTTTCGAACGTACGTTAGGACAGCTCAACTGTCATTTTATCCATACATAAAAGTGACATTTAGATCTACCTGACGCGCGTACAATGCTTTACGTGATTTGTTAGTTAAATTTCGCAAACGTCTTATTTAGTTGCAGCGAGTTTTAGAGTCGCATTTTTAGCGGAAGTTTTTGACCGACCTGCTGTGCTCCGATGTTTGTGTTTATAAGAGAAAAGTGAAAAACAATACTACTGTAAGAAGTTGAAACTTTGTTGCAACGATGTCAAATATTTTAGATCCGCCAATGTACCAAACAGAGCCTCTTAAGTTTTCATCCAAGTGTTCCGGACTGTACATGATAAAATCTGGGCACACCTGATCTAGTATATTTTCCTATCAACTGCTTATTAAGAAACAGCACTTTTTTTAATAATCCAAGCATTTTCTAAAAAACTCGTTCCAGATAAGCTTAGAGGGGAAATCGGAATTTTATCTAGTGATTTATCACTTTTTCCCAAATCTCCTTTATTGAATTTTGCCAGGAATGTTTACCGGGTCATGCTTACAAAACATTAATCTAAGGGTGGCTAAGGATCGGTATGCGGTATTTTGTACTTTAATGTCGGGTTACTGATGTCGCCCAGATTTCCTTACTTGTCGGTATATTATCAACATCTGCACTACTCGACGAGAGCTGAACAGATCTTCTAGTACTTGCGTTTGAAGGCCAAGTTCACCCTGAGGTTGGAGTCCCGCTACAAAGTGAGTTTCAATTCATTTGTGGTGAGAGTTCCAACGGACAAGCTGTCGACCTTCATGAAAGAGGAGATCTAGCCGAAGGCCAGTTATTTGACACCCAGAACATGCTCCGCGCGTCGCTGTCTCTTAACGTATTTATACTGTAAGGTATTTGTATGACGACCGGTTAGCCTAGAGGGTAGTAACGCTGCCTACGAAGCTGAAGGTCCTGGGTTCGAATCCCGGTAAGGGCAAATATTTGTGTGATGAGCATGAACATTTGTTCCTGAGTCTTGGATATTGTCTATGTATTAAAGTTTTTGTATCTATTAAATATATCGTCGTCTGATACCCATAACACAAGCCTTATTGAGTTTACTATGGGACTAGGTCGATTTGTGTAAGATTGTCCTCTAATATTTATTTCTTTATTATTATTGTTTATTTGTAAATATAGGCCTTGTTGCATGAAGTAAAAAAAAAACATTTGCGCAATAGATTATATTGCGTACCTATTCTTACCGACCGCTGCCGTGCATACCGCGCCAATCAGGGGGTATAGTCCAGGCAATGAACTGACAACTTGTATGGAAAAAATGACACATTTGGAAATAATTTATAATAGCTTATTTTTCAATGTAACGGATATATTATCAATTAAATTGTTACCTAGACGCAAAATCCACCAAAAAATCAGACATCAAAAAAAATCAATATTCAATTAGCTCCTAAAAAGTCCGGATAAATATTAATATTTTTTTTATCTTTATTTTGGTTCATTTACATTTGCTTTACAATATTCAATATAAATAAAATAAAAAAGACAATGAATGTTTAATTTATATCTATATAATTACTTCCGGGTGGAAAGTTTGGTGGATTCTTGAATAAAGCATCTCAGAATAATGTTTTAAAATGAAATAAACAAAAAAAAACGCTATTATAAATTAATGTTTTTCGAAACCGTATTTTGCCTCGGCTAGTAATCACGTAGGTAACGTTCCGAACGCACGTTAGGTAGATCCAACATCTGCCTTTTTTTTTTTTTGTTTAGTGGGAAAAATGCGTTACGCATACCACCCAGGTGCAGGGGGTGACCCGAGTGGTTATGTGGGACTCCCGTATGGGCTAATGAGACCCACGGTGTACCCACCGAACTGTGACGAGGTTACGGGAACGGCCCGAGGGCCCTCCACGAGAGGCACGCCAGATGTTTCGGCGCGCCTGCCTCCTCGATCTCCACTCGCTCAGTAGCGGACCCCCCTGAGTCCTCTACGAGGAGATCATGAGTGCGGGAAATTCCAGCACCCGGTGGCGGATCAGGTCTGTGGTTCCGCCACCGACCACGCCTCGGCCGCAGAGGATAGGGAAAGCGGCGCACCGTAATACCGGCATTAACAGTTGGATCTACCTAACCCAACTAGTTCGTTGGCAACTATCATTTTTCCAAATAAAAATTGTCCTTTAGATCTACCTGAGTGTATGGCCTGAGTGGACGCTCCGCTGTGAGCGGGGCGTGCGGCGTCCATATAAATTGCATTTGTTTTATATGGACGCTGCACGCCCCGCTCACAGCGGAGCGTCGACTCAGGCCTTACACTGACGCGCGTACAATGTGTTACGGATCGACAAGGAGGAAGTAGTAAAGAAACTGTTCTGAGAGACTTAAGGTTGACACTTACCTACAGTTTACCGATACCGCAACGACAAATACGGAAGTGCCAAGAGCATAAAACCGGTAACATTTTCAATTCGAATTTAAGTGTCTTGTCCTTAGTAAATTTACCGATTTGCCCAAGGTGAAACGAAAAACTTGATTCGCTTCGCTTGCTCGTTCAATAAAGCTGAGCATTCACCTAAGCACGGAGCCGCGCCGTTTGTCTCTGCGACAAGCAAAAACATCCAAATGGATAACATTTTGACTTGTAGCTGTCATTTGGTCGTGATTGTGTGTTGTTTCAACATTTACTGGCGCGCCATTTGAATCTGTGACAACTGGATGCTTCCAAATGGATGAAAGTGATATTGTTGTAACGTAGAATATTGATATTAGCGATGGTTTACCCTCCGTTTGATTATCCAACTGGCCACCTACTATCTTTAAATATCACGCAATAGCGATACAAGCGCAAACACAGACTTTAAATTTACCATTTTATGAGGTACTTAGCCAGTTGGCCTTGAGTGTAATTACACGTATGTATGAAAAAAATACGGAAAATCGTTATACTCCGTTTTGTGATGCGTGCAAACAGACTTTCTACGACTTGATATTGCCTATCAACAGAGATACGGAAAACACGCCGTATACGCGAAGCTTTAGAAATGTTCGAACACGTAATATAATATCTTCCATCGTAATGGTTTGTAGGAATGAGTACCTACCTCACTTGTTTGAAACTTATGATATAGAATATCATAACAAAGAGCTATTGAATATTCAACGCAAACATTCCATTCAAAAAGAGGGAACGAATAAAAACGAAACCGGCCAAGTGCGAGTTCAACTCGCTTGGTGAGGGTTCCGTATATAATACACAAAAATATTGAGAATTTTCCGTTACTTTGAATACTCAAACTTCTTATAGGTTTTCCTGTAATCTTTAGGCAAGGAACTATTGTCCATATTTTTTTCAGAATTTTAATCCCAGTAGTTTCGGAGATAAGGGGGGGAATGGCCAATTTTCGTCTTTTTTCCTAAATTACTTTAAATCTGTTATTGCTAAAAATATCTGAGATGCTTACAACAACTTTCATTTGATATGTCACACAATACAGTTTGCGAAACTTTATTTTCCAGTTTACCCCACAAAAGTGCCCTGCTTGTTCAGAATTAATTAATTTACTTTACGCGTCCATCTTTGGGTCACCAATTTACATTATGTTTACCAAATTTAAAATCAATCGGTCCAGTAGTTTTGGAGCAAATCGGCTGTAACAGACGGACAGACAGACGCACGAGTGATCCTATAAGGGTTCCGTTTTTTTCCTTTTGAGGTACCGGAACCCTAAAAATTGTAACAAAAAGCGAATTCAATATGGATCAGAGCTGAGATCAAAGCGTTGGGTAAATAGGAAGATTTTGAATAAAATCACGATTTCATCGACATCTCTTTTGAACGTATATAAATGGTATCTAGAGGTTAATCATATTTCTCGCATTTGTTTGATATATTCAGGTTGGGGAGCGTATGCGGGGGAAGAGTCCCTCGTTCCGGATTCCTGGTGCAAAGGTTTTCCATTACGATTCTTTATTTTATTTATTACGGCCATCGCATTTACTATCTCACCTGATAGTGACGATTAAATAAAAAAAAATAAAAAATTTGAACTGTTTTTATCAAGTAATTTACACATACAGCGATAGGCTTAATCTTATTATTTTAAGATTATCAGTTGCCTATCGATTTTTTAATTACATTCAGTACATTATTATTTTAGTACATACATAATGAGGATTACCTTAAATTATTTATGAACATTTTCTTGTATATTTTTACTATATGTTTATCAGATTTATTGGATATCAGGTCATATGGAAGTCTACTTAAAGCGCGTGGCAATGCATTTGTCCAAACTCTTTTGCCATATTCATTGTTAGTGGATGGAGTTACGAATGGTGAGGAGTATGTTAGCTTTCGCATTTTTTTTCGTCTATGTTTAACAGTTAATTCAGGGATTTTTCCTTTATATTGGGTCACCACGGCTAGGTCAGCTTTGTCATTAACTGGCAAATACCCTGATGTATTTAAATAGACTTTCATAATTATTTTTGTACATATATCTTATTTTATTTGATGAGATTTGATGATGATGAGGTCGAGAGTGTTGCATGCATACTTAGGTAGTGCCTATTCACTCTCGTCTTGAAAGGATCCAAGTTATAAGCAGCTGGGAAAGGGTTTGCCGGAAGTGAGTTCCAATCTTTAGCTGTCCTCACAAGTAAACTGGAAGCTAAGCGCTTCGTGCCAGTCAGTGTAAAAATTCAAGTGGCAATTACAACAACACTACCTATTTATTTTGCGTACTACATTTCAGTCATTGTCATTACGAACTTTGTAAAAAATAGTTGTCGCATAATGTGTTTTACTCCATTGAAGATACGTAGATAAATAAAATAATACTTGGGTCTTAAGATTATCATATGTATGTAAATTACATAAAAAGTAGGCATGTCGGTAAAGATTTTTTATAACTTCCCGTTGACGCGAACACACATTTAAATATGAAAGCAAATCGTATGGAAATGTATGCACATGTGTTATACTGAAGTCAACGTTGAATGCATGAGTGGACGTACAAACTACCTGCCAAAATGATTACACGTTCTATGATTTTCATCTGTTCTGTAGATATTGGACATGTACAGTAAGGGAAATGTATTCACTCACCACCGTAGAACCCTATCGCAATAAGGTGACATATCACTCGAGATTGAGTGACGGCGGCCTGTCAATTGCGACAGGGTTCTACGGTGGTACGTGAATAGATTTACCTTACTGTACATTATTTATTTTACTGCGGTGGCAAACAAGCATACGGTCTGCCTGATGGTAAGCAGACACCGTAACCAAAGGAATTCAGAGTGCTCGCACTGAGCTGCATCATCCGCTTTGTGGAAATGATGGAGCGAGCTTGGGAGTAGCTATAAAGGGGAGGGCAAATGCACAAAAGATCCCACTGGGTCGAAGGGTATCCGAAAGGGCCCTCAACTAGATAAGATAAGATAAGATAAGACGCCGTAACCTATGGACGCTTGTGCGATTCCAGAAGAATCACAGGCGCGTTACCGACCCTTTATTGATTTGTGGATTCGTTAGTTAGCGACGAACGCGGGTCCCATCCTTAGGGAGCTCTGACATTATGTAATCCGGTAAGGATCGGCCAAACGCCCGTCATTTTCGAAACATAACCCTGTTCCGGTACAGCAGAGACTTCCTTAAGTATATAGTTAATAAAAAATATTATTAGGCATTTTATAAATTTCATCATCATCATCATCATATCAACCGAAAGACGTCCACTGCTGGACATAGGCCTCCCCCAAAGAGTGCCACAATGACCGGTCCTGCGCCACCCGCATCCAGCGGACTCCAGCGACCTCCCAACTAGCACACTAGCGTTAAAATAACCCTTATATCATTCTTATATCGGTTCCAGCCAAGTGTTAAGGTGTTAAGAATGCCTGTAAAAAAGGTCTTATAGCGTGCTCTAACACCCTTATAACTACGAAAGAGGCCCACGAATTACAGGTTAAGGTGTTAGCTGAGTCTTATAAGAGTCTAGCTCTTACGCAGTATAAAGTGAGCATCTTACTCTTTTCTTTACCCATAAAATTATGAGACAAATATAGTCTTCCGACAAAATGGCGCAGATAGTTAGTATAGGTATTAATATTTGACAGCTATGGTGTCGTATTAATTGAAAGTGAATTAAATTGGAAGTGTGTGTGACATGAAGTGAAAACAGTCTGCCCTTGTGATTTTACGGTAAGTGTATACCATGTTTCCCATCTCAATTTTAACGCGCCCAGGATTTATTAAAGATATCTAATAAAACTTATGAACATTAAAATATACATCTAAAGTTTTTATCATTTTCTATTCTTGTTTCTTGGCCAGTGGCATGATAAATTAAGTGGCATCCATATAATGGCAAGAGTAACATAAATAATGAAGAATCTTGATGTCAAATATTGAATAACCTAATCAATTTGTAGGTTAGAGTCCACCAAAACAATGGCGAATTACCTTAAAGCTTTAGGCGTTAGTTAACTCAACTATAACGCTTATTGACTTACAACACTCTTACAAGAGACTTAATTCTGTTATAAAGTCTCTGCCTGTAGCTAAGACTCTTGTAAGTGTTTAAGTGTTAAAAACAGGTTAAAGCTTTAACATCTTAAGTGTAATTGCTTTGAGTAACACTCTTATAATGCTTTAGGACTTAATTATTTTTCTTAACTCCTTTATAAGAGTATTAGTTATAACTGAGAACATTATAACTCACTTATAAAGGTTAAGGTTATAATAATACCCTTAGCTATTACCCAAATGTTAGTTGGGCTTTACCAGGTCATCAGTCCACCTTGTGGGGGGGCTACCCACGCTGCGCCTTCCGGTACGTGGTCGCCACTCGAGAACCTTTCCGCCCCAACGGCCATCGGTTCTACGTGCAATGTGCCCCGCCCACTGCTACTTAAGTTTAGCGATTCGGAGGGCTATATCGGTTACCTTGGTTCGGATAGCCTCGTTTCTGATGCGATCACGCAGAGATACTCCCAGCATAGCCCTCTCCATTGCCCTTTGGGTGACTTTGAGCATTCTTATGAGGCCCACGAGTTTATTACGCCGGTTCTTCTCGAGGCAGAGGTTTACTTTCCGAACCGGTGGTAGTTTATCGACATTCATAGGTGCATGTAATATGCCTAAATTGAAGAATAAATCACTTTGACTTTGACTTTGACTTTGACTTTGATAGTAAGCGACCACGTTTCCGTGCCATACGTCATCACTGCCTTTATAAATTTATTATACTATAATTTATATGTATTGAACGACAATTTTATTAATGACTAGCTTCCGCCTGCGACTTTGTCTGCATGGGTCCGGGATAAAAACTATCCTATATTTTAATCCAGGCTATAAAGTATCTTCGTGCAAGACTTCATCCAAATCAGTTCAGACGTTTAAGCGTGATTGAGTAACAAACATCTAAACATCCAAACATTCAAACTTTTGCATTTATAATATTAAGTTAGGATCGACATTCCAATAAAAATGTATGTATTTATCTGATTTTGTATAATAATTGTGTCCTGTGTGTTTGTGAATAAATGTATTTTCTTTCTTTCTTTCTTTCTTTCTGATGTGACGATGTTTGGTATAAGAGTATAGGTACCTATAATGTATTGATAAATGGGAAACTACACTTACTAATAGATACTTTGTGTAAAAGTGTTAATAAATAAATAAAATAAACTATAATATTGTAACGTATAAGGAATCTCGGCTGTTGGAAAATGACGGGCGTTTGTCCGATCTTTGGTAATCCCGCATTTAAATAATACAATTTTAAAAATCCATACAATTATAAAACACAATTACAAAACCCGCGACCGCTTTAGCCTAGTTGGTAGTGACCCTGCCTACGAAGCAAGAGGCCCTGGGTTCGAATCCCGGTAAGGGCATTTATTTGTGTGATGAGCACGAATATTTGTTCCTGAGTCATGGATGTTTTCTATGTATTTAAGTATGTATTTATCTATATAAGTATGTTTATCGTCGTCTAGTACCCATAGTACAAGCTTTGCTTACTTTGGGACTACGTCGATTTGTGTAAGATTGTCCGCAAATACTTATTTTAATATTTATTTATTTATTTAAAAATCTATAAATTACAAATTCAATATAATGTCAAATTAAATTAATAAGGTTATCGGATGGAAAGCAAAAAAATTGTACATAAAAAAAAGAAAAAAAAAGAAAAGAAGACATTTATTCACTACACAAAAGACACACAGATATAAAGGGAGTAGACATACAATACAATTGACACATTGTGTGTGATGTTGTGTGTACATGGTTAAGAGCCTTTCTTATGTAATCTACGATTTAATTTTATTCAGTTTCGTAACGACAATTGATTAAAATGTAATTGTCGTTACGAAACTGAATAAAGTTAAATCGTAGATTAGACACAGAATAAGTAATACTACGTACAGAAGGTTCTCTGTTAACTAATTCCCTGTTTAGGTACGCCAAACGTGCCTAAATGTTGCCATTTCTTTCTATCGCATGCAACGCACTCTTTCGCCTTAGAGCTAGGGTCACCGCCAGCTCGACCTATTAAATTAAAGGTACGTTAGTATAATAGTGTATTTTACTAAATATTACGATTATTCTTTATTTACTATACATTTATTAAAAGTGAATACAAGATTATAATTAACATTAACTAAGATAAATTAAAACTAAGTAAAATCTAAAAAAAGGCCCTCGAGGCATTGTACCGAGGATGCTGGCGGCATTTCCTCGCTGAATTGCAATGCTGATGCGTTGCGCGAGAAAGCCGCCAGCTCTTCGGTCACCAGTTACATCGACCAGACGTTTCACGATTTCTGCAAATAACTTATGCGCACTGGGACCCCACGGACCGAGGGTCTCGACGCCAAAGGGTACAAAGTCGTACTCTCTGCCGAGGCCTCTATATTTATTACATTTCAGATTTTCGGCGTTTTCCGCCGCTGCACCCGATTTAGAAGTAGTCCGTTGGAGGTATTTTATTTACTTAGATAAAGACACACAACTCTGGGTTAGGTACCTACATACATAAACATAAAATAAAAAAAAAATAAAAAAATATTTTACAAGTGAATATAAATAGACGACGCGGCATATTTATTTTACGAGGCGAATGACGATGCAATGCAAAGCGCGAACGCGTGCGTCCCGTAACAGCGCATGGCAACCACTGATAGACCGCCTAGAGGAGGCCGGCCGGCATGCTTTTGTGCAGCGCGACGAAATCAAAGAGTGAACCGCCCCTGGATTAGATAAGAAAGGCTCTTAACTATGTACAATTTTTTTTGCTTTCCATCCTATCTTCGAATAACAACTTATTACAATTCCAGTTAATCAAGTTTTGAGCTAATCTTCAGCTAAACAAAGTTACCTACTGGCGTGTTTTGTCTGTCGCATAGCGATAAATAAAGGTCGGTATTCGCCCTTGATCTCTGACACTAATGGCATTGACAATCGTGTGATATAACAGTCATATTTTTGAAGGCCTAGGCTCTGAATCTGAAACCAACCAACCAAAATAATCTGACAATAGTAGATTGTATGACAAGGGGCTAAAATCAGCCATATTACCACGAGATGGATATTTTCCCGAGTGAAGCGAGGGAAAATATTTCGAGGGGTAATATGGCTTTTAGACCCGAGTTATACACTCTACTTTTCACTTCGACTGCGAGAAAATAGTAAAACAAATATCCATCCACAATCAATAACAAATTTCACTGCGAAGAGATTACTCAATTTAGCGTTTGGACGCGCTATTAACGGTCAGAAGCGTTTTCTTTTTTAATGATTTGGAATTAAGGACTAAAAAACACCTGATGTTTGATTGGTCGATTTTAATATGTAGCTGTATTCTGGTTGGTTGATAGCAAAGAGAAATGTTTTTTGAAAGAGTTGTGATTGGTGGATTTAAATGATTTGGAATTAGGGACTAAAAACACCTGATGTTTGATTGGTCGATTTTAAAATGTAGCTGTATTCTGGTTGGTTGATAGCAAAGATAAATGTTTTTTGAAAAGTTGTGATTGGTGGATTTAATATGGTGAAGTGTTTTGATTGGTCAAATTAAATGTGTTAAAAATCATAAATATGTATACATATTTTCCCTAGGGGCTAAATGTACTACTTTAGCCCCGCTTATTAAGCCTAATATGCCACACTTTTCGAGGATGAGAAGTGAAAAAATATTTCTTAACCTTTAGTAGGTAAGTCACTAACAATTTCATTGTTTGGATGTATTTACAGCAATAAATACTACCTTATCCTACTATAGTACATTGTTGTAGATGCTAGAAAGAAAGCAATAGATGGACGAGTTAGTTCGAGGGCCGACGCGTAGCACATCAGGCAGCGAACGCCGGCGCGACCGCGCGCGGTGCCCTGTGATTGGTCGATCGCTGTTCAAACTGTCCAACAATAACATTGTTGGACAGTTTGAAGTCATAGATGGCCTGTTCGTGCAACGTCCAACTAACCCCAGCTTTGAAGCCTGAATTCTGACCATCTTTCAATGAACTCATTTTTTATTTGCCAAGTTTAGGGTTAAAACAAATCACAAATAGCACGGCCAGTAGGCTTAACATTAAGGGCAAGGTCTAGTGTGTCCCATTAAGCTGACAATCTGCCAGCCGTCTGGTCTGGGTTTGACGTTTTTGATTAAATTGCTCGTGTACAGGGTGTCCCCCATACGGGTATGCGAGATGAAGGGGAATAAATAACGTTTAATATTGATGCGACATTATTTTAGTACGGTAACGTATTATTACATATGAATATGTAGAGAAAAAATGCTTGCCTCATCAAGATGCCAATCAGAAAATGAAGCATATCTAATTCCTCTTAACCAATTGAAGGCCAATGACTCGCATATTAGTCATGCCCCTACGACCGATTTTCGCTACAAAGCGGAAAAATACTGCTACGCTCTACGGTGTACCACACACCCACTAGTTGCTTGGCCTCGTATGGTTGTAACATTGTATCACTAAAGAACATCTTCATTTTTTTTTATTTTACACCTTTAAATGATGTCTGTCAGGGATCGGATACCGGTATTTTCTCCATACAAATTAAACCGGTATTATTTCGTTCTTTGGTTATGATATCACGTTTGATCGGGCAGTCTAATAATACCATTATGTTACCTAAATACACTTTAGAGTCCTACATTAAGAGCCTAAAATAAGACAAAATATTAGACTACTTCGGGGATTTTTGAAAAAACCGGTTCCGATCCCTAGTCTGTCTTTCTTTTTCTTGGTGCAATTAACGGATTATTATTGGTCTTCTACATATGTTAACTGTATATTTATGGCTGTTGTTATCCTGAATACTAATAAATTACTTATTACAGCAAAAAAAAAACCCTATCGTCAATATCAAAGGTTTCTCTTCATGTCGCATAGCCGAAGGACACCCTGTATACACACTCTTCCAGCGGTTCCAATTTCTACCCAAATAAAAGAGTTATTATTTGACATGAATTCCAAAGTTTAGAAATAACATTCAACGTAGAAATGAATGTACCTACAATTTTTTTTCATAAAGGAATAACAATTTTGTAACCTAAAAATAGGTTTCGTCAAATGTAAATTGTATTTAATCATTTACGAAGAAGTTTATTTCTGATTTTCATTCGAGGAGCCAAGCAATTGTCTATGCTACTCTGATATTCTAAATAACATGATTATAGTACATGTACAAAGTAGATATTACAGTCTTGTACTGTACAAACAAATATAATACCTATTCACTGAGGTTTGCAAATAATGTATATTGTTTTACTGACTGTTAAGAAAATAGGCATCTTATTTTACATGAGTCAAAACATGGATATATATTACTAACATCAGTCAAAACATTGATATATTATTTACATCAGTCATAACTATACCTAGATGTTTTTCTAGCAGGAACAACATTTGTTTAGTGCTTGCCACAATAAAAATATCGACAATCCTGTTATCGATAAGTACATGCTACTTCAACGACAAGACGTACATACAATCACAGACTTATATCGGCTACCTACCTAGACGACGCGGGAACCTACACTGTAAGACTGTAACCATATACAGAGATAGAATTGTTTTGGGACCAAAAATGGGTTTGGGAAAACTACATGTTTTATGACATTCTGCGTAGATTTGGAAGACAATTTCGATGTGAGTGTGTGTTATGGAGTGAGTTATGGGATCATCATCATCATCATATCAGCCCAAAGACGTCCACTGCTGAACATAGGCCTCCCCCAAAGAGTGCCACAATGACCGGTCCTGCGCCACCCGCATCCAGCGGACTCCAGCGACCTTTACCAGGTCATCAGTCCACCTTGTGGGGGGCCTACCCACGCTGCGCACAGTTATGGGATAATTAAGTGATATGAAGAAAGAAAGTTACGAAAGTATTGCAATTTTTTTTCTGAAGTATGTAAAATATAAATAAATTGATAGTTTTCTATTTTCTAACGCACCCTATTACTCTACCTCTATGACGTTGAAGTGATACTTATCGATAACAGGACTGTCGATGTTTTTATTTTGTCAGTCACTTACAGTAAGTCATTCGTGCTAGAAAAATATCTAGGTATAGTCATAACATTTTAAGTCCTCATTCATAAGTGTTCTTTTATACGAAGAGGGTTCAAGTTTAACTCCTGGGGCTTGACCTTCATTTATCAAACTGAATCACAACCTTCCCAAATGTGTATATAATTGATAATCAATTGTTTTTTATGTAGTAACTATTATTACACGGGGTCTCAGGAGGTTAAGTTAAATGACAGAAATTTTACTAAATTGGTTTAACATTATGAATGTTTCACGGTATTAGCTTTTTGTTGTATCAGTGAACATTTAATTATTCATATTTTATCTTAAGTTAGGCTTTTTTACAATATTCTTATAAAAGTAAAATATTAAAATGTACATACAAAACGTAACCTAGGGTGCCGCTAGGGGTAATCAGCTGGTCGATCACGTAACGCATTGTACGCGCGTCAGGTAGATCTAAGCGTCAATTTTTATATGGAAAAAATGACAGTTGGATCTACCTAACGCGAGTTCAAACTTCAAAACGTTACGTGATTAGCCCTCAGATCACGTAACGTTTCGAAACGTGCGTTAGGACAGTTTAACTGTCATTTTAAGGGTTCCGTAGTCAACAAGGAACTTATCCCCCCCCCCCTTCCGGCTAAATGGCTACTACTGGGAATGTGAAAAAATTCGTGGCAGTAGTATATAATGTTTATACTACTGCCACGTAATATAATTTAAATATTTAGGAAGTGTTATTACTAGTGACTCCAGATGCACCAAAGACATTATACAACGAATTGCAATTGCTAAAACAGTTTTCAACAACAAAAAACACCTACTTAAGACACATAGTATATCTAAGAAAACCAAGAAATGTTTAATCAAAGCATATATCTGGAGTATTGCATTGTACGGGAGTGAGACGTGGACGCTGACGCAAAAGGACAGAGAAAGACTTGAAGCCTTCGAAATGTGGTGCTGGCGGAGGATGGAAAGAATAAGCTGGACAGAAAAGAAGACAAACGAAGAGGTTTTGACGATGGTAGGAGAGAGCCGATGCTTGTTAAAAACAATAAAGAAAAGAAGAAAGGGAAGATGGCGCTAGCGTCACGTAAACATCGAGTCCGCACAGTTTTAATCATTAAAAATAGTTAAACTGATTTTTTAAGTATAAAAATAACATCTCCAATCTTCTATTACTCCATCTCACAACAGCCAGTGTTATCTTTAAAATCCGTGTGAATATAATAAGTGTTTAAAACCAAAATTGACTACAGTGAAATTGTAAGTGAAATGCAATATTAATGCATCTTAACAATACTTGTGCCAAAAGGAAAAACAGTGTAACCGTACTATACCAATAATTTATATTACAAACGGGTTAAATAAAGTAATAACTTGTAAAAAGCGAAAAAATAAAAATAAATCAGTTATTATATTTGAATAATCGCCGCGAGTGTTTGTAAACAAATAGTGTCAACCAATCGGAACGTTCCGCGGTGTCAACAGTGAACTGCTTTATCGACCGAGAAATTAGACTAACAACACCATTTAACGAAGAATCTCCCTAGACAACGAAGGCGCCATCTATGACCAATCTTCCAAACTACTTAGCGCTCCCGTAAGGATACAGGTTGAAGGGTCAATACTGAAAATGGCCATGTCACGTAATAACCCAGATGTTGACCAACAGATGGCGGCGCAAGTATGCGCTAATTGCCAACAGCCACTACCGAAACGTGATCGTCTTACCTGCGCTGTTTGTACACAAACCTACGACCTTCTCTGCGCCAACAAGTATGATAAACTTTTTGATTTAATGTCAAAAGAAAGTAAAGACAAATGGACATGCCTGCAGTGTCGAAACGACGCATCTAAAACAACAAACACCACGAGCACGCCGGCTAGAGCCCCAATTGATAGTCATGCCATAATGAATGATTTGCTGCTAATTTCAGACATTGACTCCGACGACTCTAACGTAACAATACGGAGAAAAGGCCATACATTACACAGCTCTAATGACAGTATCTTCCTGGACTCTCAACAAGACCCAGATGAAAATTTTAACTTGAATAAGAATAATGAAGTACTATCTGAAATAATACTGACCGAACTGAGAAGTTTCCGCTCACAAATTACATTCCAGCTAGAACAACAAGAGCAACGCTTCAACAACCTGGCTGATAAAATGGAAACCAATATGCGTGATTTGTTTCAAAAGTACGCCACGCTTAAAACGGACTTGGACAACGTTAAAGTAATCGTTGACAAAACCAACATTCAAACAGGCAGCATCCTAAAAACAACAAATTCCCATTCACAGCGTATTGAAGAAGCTAACGCAAAAATCTCAGCTCTTGAAAAAGAAGTTGCAGCGTTAAAAGATCAAACTCGTTCGTTAGAAGATAGCCTAAACCATACCCATTCAAAAGTCCATACCCATTCAAAAGTCCAACCGCACGAGACTGAAAAAGGTATGTCAAACGATATGAACAACTATAAAAATAGCTCGAATCCTTTGCTGACTATTTCAACTTACACTAATCTTGCTGAACATGCAAAACGGCTGGTCCTCTATGGCCTTAACGAATACGAACGAGAATCGGAACCCGTGCTGTTTGAACAAGTCCTGAGAATTTTCTATGACATTTATAATATAGATCTAACAGGACAAATCGAGGAGATTTGGCGCATAGGCCGTAGAGGTTCACGGCGCCCTATTGTTATAGAACTCTTAAGTAAAAGAATAACCAAACACATTATAGAAAACGCCATGTACTTCAAAAACACAGGCTTATTTGTTGCACAGTTCTTAGACCGTGATAGCCTGCGCAACCGAAACTTACTTAGAGATAAACTACGAGAAGCGAGACAGAGCGGACAAAACGCTGTATTACGCAATAACAAACTGTTTGTAAACGGAAAAGAAATTCCTGTGCTACAAGCCCACCCCGAAACTGAAAATAGGAACCAGATTACATTATCGACAACTTCAACAAGCATAAACAATCAACCACGACCAGGAAGCATTGCTGGAGATACACCACAACAGTCGACATCGACACCGCACTTGCCATCACCGACGCCGCAAGTCAAAACTTTTCGTCCCTAAATCACAGAAATCCGGGATATTGTTCCAGAATATGTGTAGTATTAAAAATAAAATTCACCAGATTGAGTCTCTTATAGATGATAAGACATTTATTGACGCCTTGTGTATTTCTGAAACTTGGATATCGACGTCTCAACTTGATCTACTCAAATTAGAAGGCTATAATTTAGCAAGCTGTTACTGCAGGTCGAGTCACGAAGGAGGTGGAGTTTGTATATTTCTGAAGGATACAATTGAATACGTAGAGTTAGTAGATATTAATAAGTTATCAGTAGAATGTATATTTGAAACTTGCGCAATTGAAATACGCAAACGAAATTTAATATTAATTACTGTATACTGGCCTAACAATGCCCGAAGACCCGACTTATTCTTTGAACAACTAGATAAACTCCTTCAACTTGTAAACATAAAATACAGTAAAAAAAACGTAATCATTGGCGGAGATCTAAATGTTGACGTTCTTAAGAAAACAACCCTGTCTCAGAACTTGCTAAATCTTTTTAGAAACTGTAACTTTCACCAGCACGTAAAGGAACCCACAAGAGTATCAACAAATACAAAAACGTGTTTAGATATATTATTTACAAACTTTGATGTAACTGATCTGGGTATTGATATCGTGGAGCTTGGCTTCTCAGACCACAGAGGAGTCCTTGTTACTGCACAAAGTATATCTGAAAAGTCGAAAGCTCAGCGAAGTGAATACACCTATCTCAATCGTTATTATACTGAAAAAAACATTCTAATATTCAAATCTGAATTGCAAAAAGTTGACTTTACATCCATAATCATCCCACAAAATATGATAAATGAAAACTTCGATAGATTTCACACCGAAATAAAAAAATTGCTTGATCGATGCATTCCACTAAAACGATTTAAACCTAAACCTGGTCCGAAAAGACAATGGTTAAGTCGAGGAATAAAAGTCTCGTGTAAACATAAACGCCAGCTAAAAATATTTATTGGTCAAACTGACGACCCACTTTTAAAAAAACACTTAAAAACATATGATAAAATTCTAAAACGAACAGTATATATTTCAAAAAAAATACACAACATCAATAAAATAAATAAATCTAAAAACAAAATAAAGACAGTCTGGCAAATAGTCGGTGAACAAACAAATAAAACGAAGGTAAAAAGAAGAGAAAATATGAGTTTAAAAATCAACGGTAGCCTAACTGATAACCCACAAGAAGTGACCACTACCTTCAATAACTTTTTTGCTTCCGTAGGCTTAAACATAACAAATACTAAACCGAGCGGCCACCCCGTTATTGATCCCACCACCAATACATTCTTCTTATCACCGGTCCACCCATCTGAGACCCATAAATGCATACTACAGTTAAAAAATAAAACTAGTTATGGAATGGATGAGATACCCCCTACGCTTGTAAAATCATGTGCCAATGAGCTTACAATACCTCTCACAAACCTAATCAACCAGTCCTTTTCGTCCGGAATATTCCCGGAGTGCTTAAAAATTTCCATAATTAAACCAATTCCAAAAAAAGGAGACCTTTCAGACCCCGAAAACTACCGCCCTATAGCTTTACTCAGTACTTTTTCAAAGATATTCGAAATGATTATGGCGAAACGGCTTACTTCTTTCTGTAATAAATTTAATGTTTTTGATGAAAGACAATATGGGTTTAGAAAGCAAAGGTCTACAACACTAACAGTTTATACATTTATCCAAGACGCTTTAACATTAATAGACAACAAGAAACACGCGTTTGGGTTGCTACTAGATATGAGCAAAGCATACGATCGAGTCCAACATGATATCCTATTAAATAAGCTTTACGGAATAGGTGTCCGCGGTATGGCGCATGACTGGTTTAAATCGTATCTCAACAACCGCCAACAAATAGTTGAAATAGATTTTTTCAATGACAATACCAAAACATTATCCAAAGTCCGTTCACCTTTAGTAAATACAACATGCTCTATTCCACAAGGAAGTGTACTAGGATGCATTCTCTTTATTTTATATATTAACGACTTACCAAAATTACTAAATTCTATTAATATTAAAACACTACTTTATGCAGATGACATTTCTATAATTTTTCCCGGCGCGAGCACAAATGAAGTCACGAATACCCTAGATACCATATTTAATACAATATTACCCTGGCTTCAAGATCACAATCTAAACATAAACCTGCAAAAAACGAATTTAATTCAGTTTAGACCGCATCAGAGATCAGCTTTAGAAATTAAATATTCCTACCGAAATGATAAATTAGAACCTACCAGCACCTGTCCACTTCTCGGCTTAAACATTGACGAACACATAAACTGGAAAGTCCACGTCGATAAAATTTCAACCAAGCTGTCTAGGTTTGCTTACGCCCTTAGACAAATATTAATAAATACTAACTTAAAGACCGCTGTCTGTGCATATCATGCTTTTGCCCAGTCATGGCTCCAATATGGAATAGTGTTGTGGGGCAGTAGTGTGAATGCTAAAGATTTATTTTTACTTCAGAAAAGATGTATTAGAGTACTCACTAATATTAGAAATGAAGAGAGCTGCAGACCATACTTTTCTAAACTAAAGATACTTACCCTAACATCTCTGTATATATTAGAATCATGCAAATTTATACGAAAACATCATCATCTATACCCCAAACCCGAACACGTAAACCCACATACACATAACCTACGTCAGCGCAATAAAATAGTTCAAGCAGTTCCCGCCAAACTAACAATGTTTAACAAAGGCCCTTATGCTATGTCTATAAAAATTTATAACAATATTCCACAATATATTCGAAATGAAGCAAAATATAATATCTTTGTAAATAAACTTAAGGCTTATCTTGTAACGGAATGCCCATATTCTCTACAAGAGTTCATGGGTCATTAGTTATTAGTCATATTATGTGTCGATGTAAGTATTAAAATAGATATCTTTTTTATAAAAAATATGTTGTTACCTAATGTGCAGAATTTATATATTTTATTTTATTTTTTATCCTTAGGTTTAGTTTAAACATGTTGCTACACCCTAGTAGGGTCCATGCTTGTACTGGTTAGATTTTAAGAACACCTTTGTAAATACCATGGTTGCAACGAATAAATATGAATATGAATATGAATATGAAGAGGCAAAATGATCGGACATCTAATACGGCACGACAGCTTCTTTTTAAACATCTTGGAGGGCAAGATCGAAGGAAGGAGAGGTAGAGGAAGGCCCAAACATACTTACACCAGCCAAATAAAAGAGAAAGGGAAGAGGCTGACAGAGGACAAAAATCAGTGGCGGTTACTCCACCGTCAAGAGCCTAGCTCTTAAATTGATGATGATGAGTATATAATGAATTTAAAAGAAAAACTATCACGGCTACGAAGGCATAACTAGTTACCGAGTAATATTCGACCAACTTAATGTGTACTTGGAAACGCCAACTTTTGTACAAATTCGGCCGACGTGACCGCACCATTTAGTTGGCGCGCGCGTGTCGATGTAACAAAGACATACAGGCAACTACGGAACCCTACATTGCGGGTGGCCCGACACACACTTGGCCGGTTTTTTCCATATAAAATTTCACATTGAGATCTACCTAACGTACAGCCATATAGCGAGAATCTCTTAAGGTATTGGTCGAGACTTCGCTATTAAACCATTCGACAACTATCGGGACAATGATCGTCGAATGAACATCCAACATATTTTTATGATTAAATATTTTTAATTATAATTATTATGGCATTGATCTCGGGTGCCTACTAAACAGCCAACCTTGGCAGTGACCAATTCCCACTTGACCGCGTTCACGGTATCTCGGTACACATATAATGTTAGCTCAGGCAAGATGTTATACGGTCCACTGTTTGCTAACACACGCGTATTCAAACACTGCACAGGCTATGTATCATTACTATCTTATACTCCAAACGTTCACCATATACCTAAGGTATATTTTATATAAGTACTTTTAACGAAACATGTTGTTCTTTAGGACTTTTGTGTACAATGTCAGAGCCGTGGATGTCTATCATCATGTTTGTAATTCTAAGCTTAATTTAGAGTTTTATACTTTATATAGAAAAATTGCATTCATCACTACATAAGTGCTTTACTATTGCATATACAGTCAACACGAGCATCAAGCATTTTGAAGCTGCTCGTCTCTTCGACCTTGATGAGAGACGTCAGGCACGAAAACCGCGTCCAAAGCCCAACTACAATAATGGTTGGTTCGATTTTCTGTCGCTCCGGCGAAAATTGATTCACCAGTGTGCTGCTGTCTGTGCACACCATTTAGACATTCCAATTTACATTATGCTGCCGTAACTATCGTTACCGTATCGGCCTCACCACACAAGGCAAGGACTAGAGATTTTTGAGAAACACCCTGACTGTAATCAATATTGGCTATTCTGGTGGCATCGTCTTATTGAAACCATGAATTTCGATTGAAGAAATAGACACATTAAACATGCAAACTTAAATAATTATTGTGACCTACTAACACTTAGATTCATAAGCACGCCATTGTAATACTTACACTAGGTACCTATAGAGGTTCTTTGCCTGAAATAAATAATTGAAAATAATTTAAAAGAACACCCATTTCCGTCTATCATAAGAAAAATAATAAAGTAGAAACCTACCACCGGAGACGTATTTACTTGTGATCGTTCACACAAATGCGTAATATAATATTTGAATCACGCTCTTGAATTGCCTACAAAAATGGGCACGTTAGCACTAAATGCCTATAGTCTAGGACCAAAATCACGTTAGCAGCGATATAAGAATATATGTATTCTTCAAAGCCATTTCCCAATGGCTCCAACGCCTTTAATTATCTGGAACAGAACGGACTTTTTTTGTCTGTTGACGTTTATGACCCATAATTTCGTTAGATGTCGTTTTCTGGCCCAAATAATAGGACCTTGTTAAAATTGAACGAATCAAGAGGTCATCCATGACATGTAGCCCGCAATCTGCACGGATATGGTATAATTTTAGTGAATAGAGGTTTAGACTCAAACTGAAGAGTTCCGGATTCGCCGGATTCCTGTTTCGCCGGATAATTTTTTCGTCGGATTCTTGTTTCGTCGGAATCTTGTTTAATGTCTAAACAGGTTAGGCCAGTTATCATAATATATTTATTCATTCAATAATATTTTTATTGATAATACCAGTCTATTATTTATTTAAAAGATGAGTAAAGCAACAATATTTACATAAATAGTTTTCTGTAATTGGAAAATTCCGACGATTCAAGAATCCGACGAAACAAGAATCAGGCGAAACAGGAATCCGGTGAATCCGGAACTAATCCTCAAACTTTATTATTACTCCAAAAGAAAGGAGGCAAAAAATTATGCCTAGTGACGAAAATCCCATTCAGATATCTCAAAAAAGCGGCCAAGTGCGTGTCGGGCCACGCGCAGGGTAGGGTTCCGTAGTTGCCCGTCTGTCACAGAATGCGGACTTAAAAAGGGGCTTTTGGGGTTTTTATTAAAGCTTACCCTCGAAAATAATCGTAAATATGAGATACTACATAAACTAATCGAACCGCAGATCGCAAACTTTTAGCAGCAACAGGTTATTTACAGAAAATAATTACGGAAATCTCCGAACAGCATCAAGCCGCACGCGCGCAAGAAGCATCGTGCCGTAAGTCCGCCTAAGTTTTAGCATTGCCACGGGTGGGGGGGCATGTCGCAGGGCAGGTCTTTTGCGCGCTCGCCAAGGGCAAGAAGCACCGTGCCGTGAAAAAGCTACTCTACCGTCCACGGTAAAAGGTTCTAATTCCAATGACAATGTATATGCACCCGAAATTCTGTAATAGTTTTCCTTTTAAATTCATTATATGTACTACTGCCATGAATGTACTTATATGTATATATAGTACCATGTACCTACTCTGTCGGTGTCCCGTATAAAATAAATAAATAAAAAAAATTGTTCACGTCCCCAGTAGTAGCCATTAAGCCGGCAGGGGGGGGGGGAACATAACTCGAACAAAAATTAGGGCTATAACTGTGTGATTATTTAATCCCTTGCCTTACATTTTTATCCATTTGACAATATTTTTAATCCTAATTTTTTTAAATTAATGATTATTGGTTATTTTATTTGGTGTCTAGCACCCCTATACTGTGCACTATTTAATTTAATTTTTCATTTTTAATGCCGAAAAGTTTTCGATGCAAGGATAAAGCAAAGATAAAAAGCAGTAGGTAGGTACATAACGCAGTGGATTGCTTCCTCGCGGGTTGAGCGAGCTATATGTAGCACATATATGTACATGTTTACTTTGGCATAGCATTCACGGTGGTTTACCCAATCCAATAGTGTCCTCACATGTCGAACGCAGGTCCTTTCAGACCGAGAGTGCACTTTGAAAATTGTTTTCACTAATAGATAGCAGTTCGATACCGAGTTTTAGTATCGATCGTCTATCTATTAGCAAACGTAGTAGTGTAGCTATATACTAGCTGCCTTTATTTACTAGGTTCGCATTTTTTGACGTGATAACGTCTTATAAATCGACTTGCTTTTGCCCGCGGCTTCGCCCGCGTACTAAAAGTAATTTTAATCGTCTACAAAAAAGGATCATCTCAGTTTGACCCGTATGTTCCATTGAATTGCAATTTGGCACAAATACTTTCAAGTATTTTCATATCCGCTGAGTCCGCTGGATGCGGGTGGCGCAGGACCGGTCAATTTGGAACTCTCTGGGGGAGGCCTATGTCCAGCAGTGGACGTCTTTCGGCTGATATGATGATGATGATGATGATTTTCATATCCACAATGTTAAATTTCAAAATCGATGCCATTTTCGTAATTAGCGTCCCAAAAAACCATAAAAACGACACCCATATTGATATTTAGACATTTAAAGCCCATCGCACCCCAACAGGGGAGATACTTCACGTCCGCCACGTTGGATTTTAAAATCGTTTTCTCAATCAGCGACCAGCGACCCGATAAACCATAGAAACAATACCCATGTTGATTTTTAGACATTGTCACCACATTTCCCCCTTTTAGGGGTTGAGTTCTCAAAAAACATGAAACACGTGTTTACTCATTAATTGTTAGATATACTGCTATGAAGTTTCGAAAAAAATTATCTAACTCCGTCCCAACGTCCAACGTCCCAGAAACCATAAAAACGACACCCATATTGATATTTAGACATTTCAACCCCATCGCACCCCAACAGGGGAGATGGTATTTCACGTCCGTTGTTGTTTTCGTAATCAGCGACCAGCGACCCGATAAACCATAGAAACAATACCCATGTTGATTTTCAGACATTGTCACCACATTTCCCCTTTTTAGGGGTTGAATTCTCAAAAAACCTGAAATACGTATTTACTCATTTATCAATTGCTAGGAATACTCCTGTGATGTTTCGAATGAAATAGTCTTACTTATTTTGTTTCCCCATACAAATTTCGGACGCCCATTTCACCCGCTTAGGGGGTGAATTTTGAAAAATCCTTTCTTAATGGACCCCTAGAGAGAGATTAATTGGCCGTTCCTTCAGTTGATGTTTATAGTATGCGAGTTAAATTTTCACTGATCTAAATTAACTTCATAAGGTCGCAACGTAAACGGGAAAATGTAGGTACAGTAGTGAGACTGTACAGTCTGTTCCCGAAAATTATCGTTTGTTACCTATGAGAAATATTGCGGTCCCCATTTGAATATCTCTGGAAATAGCACATAACTAGTCCCTCCCGACCGCGGTCGGACGAGCGGATGATCACTGTCATTGTCGTAATTAACTACCCCGCGGGACTTGTGATTGACAAGATTGTCGAGACGAGGGTAAATAAACTGGTACATTTCACAGATCTTCAATTAGATACATCAAAATGAAGTATCTAATTGAAGATCATAATACTAAACAGGCTCGCTTGCCTCGCGCCCAGCGCGGAGGAGGAGGAGCGGGCGCACGCCGGCGCGACCGCGCGCGGTGCCCTGTGATTGGTCGATCGCTGTTCAAACTGTCCAACAATAACATTGTTGGACAGTTTGAAGTCATAGATGGCCTGTTCGTGCGACGTCAACTAACCACCCCAGCTTTGAAGCCTGAATTCTGACCATCTTTTGCCACATTTCCGAGCAGTGGCGTGAAAAAGTTATTTTCACGCCACTGCTCGGAAATGTGGCGAACGATGGTCTGAGGCTTCGAAACTATGATTACCTGTAAGTTGCACGAACAGGCCTCCTATATAAATAAATAAATAAATATCGTGGGACAATTCACACCAATTGATCTAGTCCCAAACTAGGCAAAGCCTGTACTATGGGTACTAGACATCGGATAAACATACATATATAGATAAATACATACTTAAATAGATATTAAACATCCAAGACTCGAGAACAAACATTCGTATTCATCATACAAATATCTGCCCCGACCGGGGATCGAACCCGGGAGCTCAAGCTTCATAGTCAGGTTCTCTAACCACTAGGCTATTCGGTCGTCAATATGAATTTGAACAGGCCAACAATGTTTTAGAAGTGTGTCTCTACAACAACGTTCTTACTATTCTATGCCTTTTATGAATATGGATTTAGTGAGTTATTTAATCTTTATGAACATTTTTTTACTTTCATAACATTGCACCGCGGAGAAGTTTCCAAAGTTGAGAAAATTCTACAATGCTACCATAAACATATCAAAAACTCTCTGGAACCATACATTATCAGCTGTTTAAATTGCCTGCTTAAAGAATAATAGATTATACATGTAATTAATGATACATCCATGAAAAATTCTCAGCAGAAACTTTCTAAAGGAAACTTATTTTTAAATTCTCGTTTAAGTTTCCGGAAATTTCTGAGAACTTTCCTGATATTTTGAGAATGTTCTGCAACTTGTACATTGCTATGCACGGTAGAACTGATGAGTTAAACTATGTAAATTATACTTGAGTTGAGATTATTTGAGTTGGCCGGATTGCATCAACGTAAACCATTCAAAAAGCAACTCTACTGTCCAAGGATCCAATCATTTATTCAACAAAATGGTTAGCTAACTAAGTATATTACTAAGCTTACCTAGCACATTCGCGTTAATGTCGAATAATCGTCGCATTCGTCCTTTCCTAGTAAGTATTATATATAAATACGAACGGGACGAAGGCTTCTTGTCTGACATAAACACGATAATGCTAGGCAGTAAATGTTGTAAAATGCCTAGAAAGAACAATTTCATATAAATATACTCGATGTGATTTACATACTTCTTTATGTTACATGGTGATCAAAATAGTCAATGAACGAAACATGATAATAATATAACAGTGACACAGCAGTTCAAAATTTTAAACCATGTTAACAGGTACCTACGCCATGTAAAATAGTTTACTAACAATTAATCACTAGGTACGCTTCTAGCGCCATGATGTGACAAAGCGCGCTAATTTCGAAACAGCCAATCGCAGCGCCGTTACCGACCTCCCCGCAACCCGCACCTACCACCAACTGTGGTGACCTTTGAATCGAACTAAATCACTTATAGGCTCTATCTATTGGTTATCTGTGATACCAGCCCTTCTTTGTCTGTTTGCTGCTGAACCTAAAGGAGGACGAAATAATGCACCAATAAGATGCGATGCGCTTGCGCCTAGCAACCTCGCACAGGTCTGATGGATTAGATATCTCGTGTCAAGTCATGACCGAGCTTAACCACCCAATATTTTAAGGATTGGAAGAAATCACTGGCTCGGAAAATAAACGGAACGTCATCGCGTAACCTATTTGCAGACAAGGGGCAGAGTGTTTAGGAGCGATTGTGTCTACCCACGTAAAAGGAATGTGAGGGGAAAAGGTACTTATTGTCTTGCCACTTAAGTCGCATTCTGGAATGTTTATACTGGAGTAACTTTAAAAACGGCCTAAACGACGAAGCGCCAAGTATCTCTTCGGTTTAAATGTACGTATTATTGTTAACCATAGAAAATATCGTGTCAATAAAAATATGTTTTTCTCCAATATGCTCGGAAATGTGCGCCTTACTGTAGTCATAGTCATAGTCATTTATTCATTGAACAATATACATTGTGTTTGAATTATTAGCGTAAGACACAGTTACAATTTATGATTCCATGCATACACCATATGGCAAAAATAGTACGTGAAGTTCCTCGTTACTGACAAGCGCAAATTTAAAAAGTTAAAAGTCATTATTGTACAATTTTAGCGGCCAGGAAAATGTATGAAATTCCTGTACTGTATACTTTTTTACCTTTTAATCATATGTTTTGACCAAGACAAATCACCACAAACAGCCAAATGCTCGTAAGTTTAAAGGCCTAGAAATTTGTCATAACAACTTGCTATAGTTAGGTTAGAAGTTTTATATTTTTTAATTGTCAAATTTCGTGGGTTTTTCAACTTTTCTAAGTTGTAGTTATTTAGAATAGCTATAGTGGAACAGATATAGTAGACGAGGATTATTGGACCGTACATTATAGGGATCCCATATGCGTTCTGGGCACGCCCTTACATACGAATAGGTTTATTTTACACAGCTACAGCGGTAGATCATAATGTTTGCGGAACCCAACCTAATATGTTTGAGGGCTGTTAACGGGAGAGGCACTTATGTTTCGGTAAAGGGATTGGTGTTCTCTATCCTATTTAGAGCACAATAATGGAATCCTTTTCACTAAAAACGACGCAATTTGTAGTATATCCAATTTAATTTCCGACATTTATAATCATTAGGCGTATTTCACGTTAGTGTCGGGCAAAATGACCGATTTTGAGGGCCTGCGGCTTTAAAAGTAGCTTCAAGCCCTTTTCCAGCCAAGGCCGAGGAAGCCACTTTATGGCCATTCTCGTTTTGTGCACATTGCATTGTCGATGCAATTAGACAACGCTAATGTAATGGTGTATTTATTTAGTATCTGCAATATTTCTAGATAAAGCTCAAAATGATACACATAGTAGTAATTCACGGCTGTGATAGTGTGCCCAAATTGAGAATTGCCATTTAAAGCCAAGATTGAACTTCGTTCAGACTAGGGCATGCAATCCCGGTATTTATTACTACTACAATACCGGGATCCCGGTATTGTAGTAGTAATAAATCCCGGGATTGCATGTCTTAGTCTGAATTAGGGCACGCAATCCCGGGATTTATTACTACTACAATACCGGGATCAATACCGGGATCCCGGTATTGTAGTAGTAATAAATACCGGGATTGCATGTCCTAGTCTGAATTAGGACACGCAATCCCGGGATTTATTACTACTACTATACCGGGATCCCGATATTGATCCCGGTATTGTAGTAGTAATAAATCCCGGGATTGCGTGCCCTAATTCAGACTAAGACATGCAATCCCGGGATTTATTACTACTACAATAGCAGGATCAATACCGGGATCCCGGTAGTGTAGTAGTAATAAATACCGGGATTGCATGCCCTAATTCAGACTCCTTTACTCCAGAAGTTTGAGGAAAGGTGTATTTTGTTAGCCGCTACATAGTTTTGTAATTAAAATGACAAAAAAAAATTTTTTTTAGGGGTGCACTCCATACATAAAACTAAAAGTCAAAATATTTTTTTTCATTGTGACCCCCCGTGTGGCACATCAATCGATAGGCCTTTCAAAATAAATATAAGGTTTCTTAGCATTTTTTTTGATTAAGTGAATAGAGCCGGAGATAATCGCCCCGAAAGTCACTAAAATTCTGTCCCCCCCCCCTCTAATTTTTGAACGGTGTATTTTAAAAATATGGAAAAATTCATGGACATAGGGCTTATTAATTTCATTCACCGAAAATTGTTTTGAACAAGATCGGTTCAGAGGTTTTCGAGATATTGCTGAAAAACTGTCTTCCTCAAAGATAAGGACGTAAGTGCCGTAAAATTTCTGTGACGATACGACCTTTTTTAATAGGCACGGAACCCTTCGTTTTGCGTGGTCCGACACGCACTTGGCCGGTTTTTTAATTGTATAGTTGCTCCCATGCAAACTTTTGTTCCTCTCCAAAAACTGGTACGAATGGCATCGTAAAAAAATTTAGGACACAAGCCTATTGTCAGACTATATTGAATTGACTAGAGCCTACATTGTCTTGTTAGGTTTCACCATTTAATATAATATTTTTATATTTACCGTTCCTTTCTAATAACAACAATAGCTGGCCGGAAATAAGACCTAAAAAGCAAGTACATCGTACAGTTTAATTGCGAGACGTTAGTCTAAACATTAATGGTATCAATCTAATGTTACAGCGGCTCTAAACGTCAAAATGCTCTCAACAAAGACTGTTTACCCAGTGACTTTAATGATTAGAAGGAAGCTTCTTTCGATTAATTTATTTTTTATCTTTGTTGCACGAAACAAAAACATAGCGATTTATGACCAAAGAAATCATAAAGTCAAATCGTGACATAAAAAGTCGAATCAATGAGATAGTCGTAAATATATAATACGAAATGTTTCAGACACAAATAAAACTGTCTGTCTGTCAAGACTATTTATCTCGGGAATGCGTGGAGGTATCGAGTTGAAATTAAAACTATATACTCGAGTCTCCAGGCCCTCGAAGCTGTGAAAAATCAAACTTCTAAGTTATTTATGCCGCAAAAAATGTAATAAATACCGGGATTGCATGTCCTAGTCTGAATTAGGACACGCAATCCCGGGATTTATTACTACTACTATACCGGGATCCCGATATTGATCCCGGTATTGTAGTAGTAATAAATCCCGGGATTGCGTGCCCTAATTCAGACTAAGACATGCAATCCCGGGATTTATTACTACTACAATAGCAGGATCAATACCGGGATCCCGGTAGTGTAGTAGTAATAAATACCGGGATTGCATGCCCTAATTCAGACTCCTTTACTCCAGAAGTTCAGTTAGCAATTCGGACGAACATGTCAACCTTAAGTTTTGTATTAATGATAAACAGATTAAGACCATTTTATGACTAATATTCTGAGCCGTAGGTATTAATTTTTAAGCACGCCGGAAAGATGATGTTTTACAAAATACAACGTAATATAAACAGTTGATGAAGCAGTTACCGAACGAAATGCTCAAAATAATCTCAACAATATAATAGATTTTTATATTATCTGCCAGTTTCTAGCGTGACAAGAGGACATGACCCTCTTGTCACACGTGACTGCCGCATACCCCGGTTTGGCGGGGGCACCTAAAGCAATCTACTAGTAATTAATCAAATATCGACTCTAGTCTTATCGATATCGACATGAAACATTTTTCACTATTTGTATTTAAATGTAATGTAATAATGTATTTGGTATTATGTAAACACAACTATTTAAACATTTTTTTAGTCTTGCCAAGACAACTTGTTTTTTTTGTTTTTTTTTTGCTTGAATTGGCTTTATTTGGCATATATTTGTGTTGGATCACGAGATCACGGGAAAGATCCCGAGACATTAAAAACAATAGGTATGCAGAAAATTATTTAACATTATAAGTAGCGACATTTAGAGTGTTTGCCCAAATATTCGTTCGCGTCTCTTTGATACGGTAAACATTTTTAAATGACATAATGTACCACACGTAAGTTCGTAGGTACTCATTTTTATCGACATCGACTCATCGTTTTAATTATGTCCTCGCACTATTAAAACGACATAGACAGTCCAATTTTGCACCCGTCAAACTGGCGTATGCAATTGGGTAGTTTCCACATGTTAAAATTGATAACGCAGTGTTGCTAAATGGATAGTAAACCATCAAATAAATGTAATTAAGTATAAATTACGAAATATAATTAAAATCATAAAAATATATGGACCATGAAAGTTTAGAAAAAACATGCATTTTTTTATTGTCCAAAAGTAAATTTAAAGCTACCAATAGAATCCTTACGCTTTTATAGAAAAAACATTGTATGACAACTATGGTCCTAAACGCAATATTTCACGACCGAAACAGCAATGTATCTGATTTTCAATAAAACGATTACTACAAATATTACACTGTGACGTCACGACTCAGTGTTACTCAGTATGAAACGTTTTCGGCTGCCGCCAGCGAGGTCCGTCTTTAACCCAATTTTTTGGGTAGGTATTTATGTTTTTAGGGTTCCGTAGCCAAAATGGCAAAAACGGAACCCTTATAGTTTCGTCATGTCCGTCTGTCCGTCTGTCCGTCTGTCCGTCTGTCCGTATGTCACAGGCATTTTACTCGAAAACTATAAGGTGTATTTGAATAAAATTTTGAGGAAAGGTGTATTTTGTTAGCCGCTACATAGTTTTGTAATTAAAATGACAAAAAAAAATTTTTTTTAGGGGTGCACTCCATACATAAAACTAAAAGTCAAAATATTTTTTTTCATTGTGACCCCCCGTGTGGCACATCAATCGATAGGCCTTTCAAAATAAATATAAGGTTTCTTAGCATTTTTTTTGATTAAGTGAATAGAGCCGGAGATAATCGCCCCGAAAGTCACTAAAATTCTGTCCCCCCCCCCTCTAATTTTTGAACGGTGTATTTTAAAAATATGGAAAAATTCATGGACATAGGGCTTATTAATTTCATTCACCGAAAATTGTTTTGAACAAGATCGGTTCAGAGGTTTTCGAGATATTGCTGAAAAACTGTCTTCCTCAAAGATAAGGACGTAAGTGCCGTAAAATTTCTGTGACGATACGACCTTTTTTAATAGGCACGGAACCCTTCGTTTTGCGTGGTCCGACACGCACTTGGCCGGTTTTTTAATTGTATAGTTGCTCCCATGCAAACTTTTGTTCCTCTCCAAAAACTGGTACGAATGGCATCGTAAAAAAATTTAGGACACAAGCCTATTGTCAGACTATATTGAATTGACTAGAGCCTACATTGTCTTGTTAGGTTTCACCATTTAATATAATATTTTTATATTTACCGTTCCTTTCTAATAACAACAATAGCTGGCCGGAAATAAGACCTAAAAAGCAAGTACATCGTACAGTTTAATTGCGAGACGTTAGTCTAAACATTAATGGTATCAATCTAATGTTACAGCGGCTCTAAACGTCAAAATGCTCTCAACAAAGACTGTTTACCCAGTGACTTTAATGATTAGAAGGAAGCTTCTTTCGATTAATTTATTTTTTATCTTTGTTGCACGAAACAAAAACATAGCGATTTATGACCAAAGAAATCATAAAGTCAAATCGTGACATAAAAAGTCGAATCAATGAGATAGTCGTAAATATATAATACGAAATGTTTCAGACACAAATAAAACTGTCTGTCTGTCAAGACTATTTATCTCGGGAATGCGTGGAGGTATCGAGTTGAAATTAAAACTATATACTCGAGTCTCCAGGCCCTCGAAGCTGTGAAAAATCAAACTTCTAAGTTATTTATGCCGCAAAAAATGAATATTTCGATACTCCCAAGGGAATCAAAATTTATAAGGTACTTTCCGCTGACATAGAACTATAAAATTTGGCAAGTAATATTGTCTTATACTTCAGCTTTGTAATTTTCATTGGTAATTTTGTACGGAACCCTCGGTGGGCCAGTCCAACTCGCACTTGTCCGGTTTTTTTTCTCTTGACATTAATACTAATTATAATATACATTGCTTTCTATTCTAATTGACTTGTAACTACTTTGTGTTAAATTTAATTATAACATGCATGTGTGTAATGTTTAATGTGTGAGTGTTTCGGTTCAGTACTGTATACTTAACATGCACGTGCTTTTATGAATAAATAACATAAAATAAAAATTCGCCGTACATTGCCGTTTTACAAGTAAGGATAGAAAGCTGGATTGCATCATTACGTATCGACCTAGCATGTACGTCGAATTGATGATGTCCGTCGCTATATCATCTTCTATAGGTTTGGAGACCTCGTGACCTGATATACAGGGTTCATGTTCATGTTCATGGAATATAAAACGTATGTTCTGTTCATGACAATTTATACCGATGATAAAAATATAACAAGTAAAGATGTCCAAAGTAAACAACAGTTGCTAAGAAACAAAAGTATTAAAGAAGTAAGTTGACACAATGCAACCTTCTTCTTAACATTGTATTATTAAGTATTCTATTTAAGATAACTTTTCTCAATGTACGTATACTTATAAACGATACTTCATCGAATTTTAACTTTCGTGAGACACGTTTGAAATCGGTTGAACTCACATGCGAACTCTTCGTATTTATACATTTTTTTCATTTTTTATTTATCATTTTCAGGTGACGATTTTGAAGTTGGTTAAATAGGGGCCCCTGAGACCGATCTCTTTAGTTGGACATATTTCATTAAATATTAAAGTACCTACAAATTTTGACACGCCAATAAATGTCAATTGGAACAACAATGGGCCATTGCGAAATATTTTCCATATAAAGGAAATTGCACAATGAAAAAGGTTAAACAAAATGGTGATGAGCGGAGAAAGGAATGTATGAATGCCATGCATTCACGCGGTTACAATCTTCTTTTTCACGCCACTGATCGGAAATGTGGTCAGAATTCAGGCTTCAAAGCTGGGGTTAGTTGGAAGTCGCACGAACAGGCCATCTATGACTTCAAACTGTCCAACAATGTTATTGTTGGACAGTTTGAACAGCGATCGACCAATCACAGGGCCCCGCGCGCGTGCACTACCTGTGCCTGTGCTCCTCCTCCTCCGCGCCGGGGCGCGAGTCAAGCGAGCCTGTTTAATATTATGATCTTTAATTTTGATTTAAAATTATAATTATTTGCAATTTCCTTGCAGTAGGCGTGAAAAGCACTAACTCGTCCATCTATTGCTTAGTTTCTAACCTCTACAACAATGTACTATTTCACGCCACTGCTCGGAAATGTGGCTAAAGATGGTCAGAATTCAGGCTTCAAAGCTGGGGTTAGTTGGACGTCGCATGAACAGGCCATCTACGACGTCAAACTGTCCAACAATAACATTGTTGGACAGTTTGAACAGCGATCGACCAATCACAGGGCCCCGCGCGCGGTCGCGCCGGTGTTCGCCCGCTCCCGCCGGGGCGCGAGGAGGAGCGGGCCTGCTTAGTATTATGATCTTTAATTAGATACTTAATGTTGACTTAAAATTATAATTATTTGCAATTTCCTCGCAGTAGGCGTGAAAAGCACTGTGTTAAGCCTCGGCCGAAAGTGCAATAGCTGGACTCGTACTTTCGAGGGCCTCCGCTACGCGTCGGCCCTCGAACTAACTCGTCCATCTATTGCTTACTTTCTAGCCTCTTCAACAATGTACTATTGTTACAATTTTATTATTTTCCGAGCTTTCGACGAAACTCATTCTACTCCAATGTGATACGAGTACAAATTAGCTGTAGGTACTTTATATTTCTAGAGCGTACAATATATAGTTACTCAGATCTCGATGAATTGAAGTGAATTGAGGCATAAAGAAAATTTAAGCAAGTTACATATTATAACTACCGTAAAAGCACACAACTATAGTCGACTACCCCCACTATGGTCCAAAAGTAAACTCATTCGTTTCTATCAATACCGATTTTGTATTTGTGATTTTATAGGTTTTTATTTAAATTTGTGTTATTATATTGCCTGTCTTCAAGTTCACCCATGAAAACAGTCCCACCTGAGCAAGTAATATGAGAATTAATTTGGATCATAGTTGGGTGACCTGGACTATAGTTGTGTGGTTTTACGGTACATCATAGTTCTAAATCATCAAATCTACACTTGTTAGTCAGAGTAACATAATTCTACGTGAATATGTAATGGCATATGATACTTCATTGTAAAATTAAGAAATTTTTGGTACAAATGACGTCTAAGGTCCCAAAACGTAAGTGAGGAAACTGTTTATATTTTTCAAAAATAATTAGACGTAGCTGAAAAATCTGAAACTTTTTTCTGGTGCTAAGGAAGGTTATTCCTATTACCAAACAAATAATCAGGCACTTCTGATATTTTCATCCATTCCATTCCACTCAAAAGTTGAATTTAGAGGTAATGACGGGTGACGCTGAAATGATATTGTTGATTATTCATTCACTGCGTGATACTGAAATTGCACGAATTGAATCGATACGGTCCCTGGATAGCGAATGAAAAAAAGGTTCTTACCTCCTCATATACTGGAACTTGATGACTATGAAGATGAGCAGGGTGTTAGCGGACAAGGAGGCCGTGAGCACGGCCACGTACAGGGCGATGATCACGATGTCCGGACGGTAGAACACGTCCAGATCCATGGGTGGCACCCACACTTCACTCTCGTTCACTCTCATTGCCAAGGATGCGTTGAAAGTCCTTAGAGGCATTCTTAACCCTTAATAGAACACTGGTTCACAGACACAAATCACGGTAGTTCATGACCTATTTAGTTTTTAGTTCATATTGGTGGATTCCAATTTGTATCACTCATTTTTCAGATTCACCAACGTCATTTGCACCGTTCTGTTAATTAATAGTGAAAGGTTGGCAATCGTAGCTAACACGATCGCTTTTATGTCGTACAGTCGACGCCAAAAATACGTTTACACTTTCGCACCTTATTCCATTGCAATAAGGCGAATAGTGTAAACGTATTTTTGGCGTCGACCGTACAGTCAGCATTAAAAGTAGCTACGCAATCGAAGACGTCAAAAGCTCTTATTCCCTTTTAATAAAGACTTTTCACGTCTTCGTTTGCTTAGCTGCTTAGCTACTTTTGATGCTGACTGTAAATAAAGTATACGTCCCCTACTAGCAAGTATGTAAGTCTGAGAGGGACGAATGCTTTATGTTCGAAATAAAAGTGATCATACTGGCTACTACGTAATAAAAATGCGTGAAAATATGTTATTTAGTTTTCGGCCGTTTGTTTATTCACTAGGCGAGCAACGTAAACTTTTATCTTTTACGACAGTACGTGAGGAAAGCCGCAGACACATCAGGAATTATAAAATTACGGTAATCAGTGTTCTTTTACAACTGATTTTACTTTTGCAAAACTACTGATCATTAATATGTGAATAAAGTTGAACAAACTAATGCACCAGTTGTGTTTTTATAGCATTCGGTATGTTTGTATTTGTTTGTTAGTTTTGGCATCGCCCAACGCCATTTTGAATTTCTGTAGTAATGCGTGCTTCTTGAAGGATGCTGCATGTATTTTAATTACAGTAGCTGTAGAATCATCATTGAGCCTCATATATTATAATCCGGAAATGCGTTCATTTTTAACCGACTTCAAAAAAAAGGAGGCGAGGTTCTCAATTCGGTTGTTTTTTTTTATTGTTTGTTGCCTCAGAACTCCGTCATTTATGAACCGATTCATAATTATTTTGTTTGAAAGTATATGCTTCCAGGTTGGTCCCATTGTTATCAAAAATTCAGCTGGATGATGGGAACCATGAGGAATTGAGGGAAATCCTCAAATATAGAAGGCATGCATGTAGTAATTTCGGTATTTTCTATTATAACTAATGTATTTACAACCGGAAATCGCAAATTTGGAACTGATGATGAAGACCACAGATGACTGATGGATCTCGTACTTAAAACTGTAAAAGTACTTTACTGATTCTGATAATATGATTCCGTTGAAATAGCAACTAATGAAGTCCTAAATGTCAAGTGTGCCAAATCGACGGAACTCCTCATATATTATTGGCCTTTCCTCTGTAATAAATAATCAACGTATTTACTCTCGGAAAGCAGTCCATGTGGTAAAGAGGAAAGGAAATGTGGAAATGTTCATTTGACTTGGCGGAGTACTAAATTGAAGCCGGTTAAAACTTTGTTTTTAGAGTAAATGATGTTTCCTAGTTTTGAAATAAAACGCCTTATTATCATCATCCTCCTAGCGTTTTTTCCCGGCTGTGCCCTAAAGGAGCCGGGGGCCGCTTTAGTACAGTCGAGGAAATTGAATGTTTATCACTTTTGGACCTTAATACCATTACATAGAGTCCAAAAGTGATAAACATTCAATTTCCTCGACCGTACATTTGCCTATGTGATCAGTTGTTTTTAGGGTTCCGTAGACAAGATGGCAAAAACGGAACCCTTACGGTTTTGTCATGTCCCTCTGTCCGTAATACGGACAGAGGGACATGACAAGTAAAATGATTCATACGGCCCGTATGAATCATTTTACTTGAAAACTATAAGGTGTATTTGAATAAAATTTTGAGGTTATGTGTATTTTGTTACCCGCTACATAGTTTTGTAATGAAATGACTAAAACAATATTTAGTGGTGTACTCCATACATAAAACTGCAAGTCAAAACCATTTTTTTCATTGTATGCCCACGTAAATTGTAATAAAAAAAATTAAAAAAACGTGTAAATCGATAGGCGTTTCAAAATAAATGTTAAATGTCTCAGCAATTGTTTCAATTAAGTGGATAGAGTCTGAGATAATCGCCCCGAAAGTCACTAAAATTGTGTCGTCGTCTCCCCCCCCTCCAGGGGAAGCTAATTTTTAAACGGTGTATTTTAAAAATATGAAAAAATTATAAAATCTTTCACCAAAAATTATTTTGAGCAAGATCGGTTCAAAGGTTTTCGAGATATTGCTGAAAAACTGCCGTCCCTATAGAAAAGGACGTAAGTGCCGTAAAATTTCTGTGACGATACGACCTTTTTAATAGGCACTTCGTTTAGCGTGGTACGACACGCACTTGACCGGTTTTTCTAATTTGTTTCTCAGGAGTAGTCACAGGCAAACACGCGTAATGGACAGAAACGGTGTCATAACGACACGGAACACGCCCCGAAGCAATCAGCGGGACGTAAAGCCAAACTGCGTCATTCGCTCAAACGGGCTAGTTGTTCAAAGATACTAATCAACTAGGGAAACTAGGACGCTTGTAGTTTACTTAGCATTTGAATTGACCGCATTTATCTCAGTTATTGAACGAACGAGCAAAGCGAACGATGTTCTCCTTTTAAGCTTGGGCCAAATTTCTTTCGTATGTCCGGGTATCCGGTCCTGCCCCGCTGTCCGGCTGTCTGGCTGTCCGAATGTTTCCCTCTACAGGTCTCAACCGATTCGCGTGAAACTCTGTGAGCAGGTTCAATACTTATATAGTTTTTTTTTTGACGATTCCGTTTTTGAATTCTTTTCAAAAAAAATGGTTGTCTGTGAAGTCGGTTTACGAACGATAATTTTACGTAATAACGTCATAAGAAAATAATGATGAAAAATTGCATAACACGTATTTACTCATTTATCGATAGGATTAGTCCTGTGAAGTTTCGAGTAAAATAGTCGATATAATATAGTTTCTACAAACTTTGGACCCCCATTTCACCCCCTAAGAGGGTGAATTTCGTAAAATCCTTTCTTAGTGCACCCCTAGACCTCATAAGGAACCTCTACGTGCCAAATTTGGAATCTCTAGAAGGAACCAGTGGTTTGGGCTGTGCGCTGTTATGCCAGTCAACGGACCGTGACAAATGGAGTCACACTTTTTCGTGCGTGCGGCCGGCGTGCATCGATTTATCACGTCAAAAAAAAAATTTTTTTTTTTACTTACGTGCGAGTTCTACATCTTTTAGAGCTACTAGTTTGTATTTTTATCTACCTTCCTATGGAAAAAAACGCTGCATAGAATCGAATAAAGGCATTCTCTAATACAAATGTGTTTCTTTAACGCTGTTTATAATAATGCACATAGGGAAGGCTGTGTATGTGCGCCCGCTCTACGGTAGACAAGAGTAGGTCACGTCTTCGTAGACTGGACGATCTATATTAAATACTACGTAGGGGCCCTGCCAGCTGCAGAACTCGCGAGCCTGTCTTTTTTTCAATAGTTATTTGTGTCTCAAGGGAGTAAAATTATTTATTTACGGCGAGAGCGGTATATTGAATCCAGAGTGAAGTATATTGAATTTTACGATAGACTCCTGAGCGTAGCGATATTCAAGCGTTAACGCCCGTGACGAAAATAATTTTGCTCCTGAGTGACAAATACAATTTTTCACACTGACTATAAGGAAAATATAACGTCATCGATAGTTTTGATTTCAGTAAAACGTACATAATTTATTGCGACATTTTTTTTTAATATTACGAAAAATTCATACATTTTCATATGACGTTGTTAAAGTTACAACTTGAAATATGTTCGTTTATAATCGATTACGGTGAAATTACAATCGATTATTTTCTTAAGATCTGTGTTCAATTGGCACATTGCGTAAATGCTACATGCCAATGAATAAATTTAAAAAAGTAGCTTTAACAAAAAGTAGAATTCTGATCCCTCTCGTCGTGGAGCAAGACTTACTTTTCCGAATGAGAGGCGTGAAAAATATATTTTTTATTTTATTTCGAAAAACTAAATTGACAAAAAAACTCTATTGTTATTAAACCTGCTCACAATATTTCACGAGATTCGGTTGAGAAATGCGACCCGTAGAGGAGAACAGCCGAACATAATGTGATATGGTTTCAGAGTGCCGATTACTCCCACACCCCAGCTGGAATTTAGCATATCCAAACAGAATGCATCTGGTGCCGTTTGTTGGGCTGCAGTGCTAATATTGGCACTTGCCGGTATTGCCATCTCAAACAATTGCAATTGGTTTTGATAACAGTTTTATTATTTGGTTCCAGTATCAGGGATCGGAACCGGTTTTTTTTCAAAAATCCCCGAAGTAATCTAATATTTTGAATTATTTTAGGCTCTTAATCTATCGTGTGTTTAGGTAACGTATTCGTATTATTAGTCTGCCCGATCAAAAAATCATATCATAACCAAAGAAGGAAATAATACCGGTTTAATTTGTATGGAGAAAATACCGGTATCCGATCCCTGTCCAGTATTAGCAATGTTCGGGGGATCGTCTTAATATACATAATTTTATCTATAGGTATCTATACCTACTAATTAGTACTGATTACCGTTTTATAAAGTAAAATTAATTAAATAATGAACCTGAGTGAAACTGAGTCAAACCACACAAAAACTTTCACCGCTGACGTCCACCGCTGGACATAGGCGTCCCCCAAAGAGTGCCGAAGTGACCGATCCTGCGCCACCCGCATCCAGCGGACTCCCGTGACCCCTACCAGGTCATCAGTCCACCTTGTGGGGACCTACTACGCCGCGCCTTCCGGTACGTGGTCAACAACAAAAACTTTACGTCAACATAAATACAATTATCAATAGCTGTTTCGTTGCACTCGACTATATACGATGCAATAAAGTGTTTTATTTTAATGTGTCTCCTCTTCAAGTGTAAAGTGATTAAATTAGTAGATCTATGCTTTATCTTAGGCGGGGTCATTCACCCTTCAAACCTAGACTTTTTAGTCTCCATTATTTGGCGTTCTTTTAAATAAATTTTAATATGCATGCAGCACGTTTTTAGTAATATAGAGACAAATCATAACAGTTATTTACTATTGGCACCAACTATAAGTACAATTTTTTTTTTAACCTTTTTTAACACATCTGTTTTTATTTCCCTCTTATTTATACCTACTTCGCCGGGTACCTACTAACTGGGATTATATATTTTGCGGATTAAATAGTTTGGACTTTGTTTTAATGAATATTCACGAGATAATGCTTCAATGTTGCGCGTACGAGTATCTCGTGATTATAATGAATGACTGTGTAACAGCTCATTTGCGATACGTTCAATATTTTCTAATATCGCGATCCTGGAGGTTGAACAAAATATCGAGCGTGTGGGAATCGCCATTATGACTGCTGGAGTCTAAGAACGCGCCTTATTTGGCATAAAATATAATTTTATACTCCACTAAAATGCGTAAAAA
This sequence comes from Epinotia nisella, assembly GCA_932294315.1. Taxonomy (NCBI): domain Eukaryota; kingdom Metazoa; phylum Arthropoda; class Insecta; order Lepidoptera; family Tortricidae; genus Epinotia; species Epinotia nisella. The sequence continues at coordinate 18,912,914 of OW028681.1, forward strand.
GGTCGTTGCAGTTCCCAATAAACTTAAGTGTTATTTGTTTTCATATTGAGACGACTTTTACGGAATGTTTTTTTGAACGCTGCTACGCGCTAGGGTGTAGGTACGTAGCGATGCGTGGCCTCGAATGGATTAAACCTAAAATTGATCTAGTTAAAAGAAAAATATTCTCTTCAACGGACTTTCAACAGCAACATGTGTATGTGACATGTGGGTAGGATACCTAAATTTTGGTAGAACTCGGCAGATCCTCATTTCTAGTGCCAGGATAAAGTTATAACCAAAGTTTTATTAATGCACATATTTTGCCTCCAAAATATGCTATTTTTCCTGTACAGTCGAGTTCTCCAATATCTAAGACCACCTTTCAAAAATATCTACACATGTGTCTTATGTCAGTAATAATAAAGCCTGTGTACAGATATTTTTGAAAGGTTGTCTGTATAGATATTGGAGAACTCGACTGTACTATAATGACAGTTTTATATGCGTGGTCCCTTCCGCATTAGAGAGCTTACTGATATTGCCAAGATTACCTTAATAGGCTAGATTCCTTAGATTTTTTACGATACCATTCGAACCAGTTTTTGGAGAGAAACAAATGTTTGTATGGGAGCAACTACAATTAAAGAACATAAACAGGTACCCACATATTAGAGGCAAAGAGGAACCTCGCTGGCCGCTGCCAAAATGGTTCATACTAATTGACATAGAAGTATGACGTCACAGTTTTCTATTTGTATTAATCGTTGTATGAATAATCAAGTAAATTGCTGTTTTGTTATCAAATACTGCGTTTAGGTGCATAGTAAGTTGCTGTCGTAAATTTTTGTTTTTATTAAAGCTTTAGGTTTACTCTTGGATGATTATTGATTAAACAAATGCACATATTTTTTCTAAACTTTCTAAATCCATATCTTTTAAAAATATATATATATTGTAATTTATACTTTATTGCAATAATTTGATGGTTTACGATCCATATACCTACGCTACTACGTTATAGATTTTAAAATGAGGAAACTACCCAACTCTGGGCGACATTAAAAACTACTTTTGAAAATGAGATTAAATATAATACAAGCAAAATTGATTGATCGAAGGTACGAGACCGTTTGTGTGCAAGATTCCGACTTGGCTGGTTTTCTAGATGCTTACTTTTATAAGGTAATTTAGTTTTTATCCCCAAGGGGCTTGATTGTTAGCCCGGACCGAAATCGAATACAAATGGAAGTTTTCTTTGTGTTTGGCTCTTTTTATCAATATTTCATTGTGTTTTCAACACTCCGTTCTTTAATAAAAAATTAAAAAAAATATGGTTTAAATTTTTATATGGGAATATAAAAATATAATAAAATAATATTATATTATATTATATTATTTTTTATTTATATTTTTTACCAATAAATGATGTCTATGTCTATGTCTATGACAGTTGAGTTGTCTCATTAGAAATGTTACGAAGGTAACCCTAAAATTGACAAAAAAAAATTAAAACTGAAACTTTTTAATTTCACGGAGTTATTAAAAACTATTCCCATTGGACGTAAAATAGTGATTTTGAACCTGACGCTCGGGCTGATGCAATATTCTACTTTTTCGTAGGTACAGTCAGCAGCAGAAGTAGCTAAGCGGGCCGGGTGTTCAAAATGACCTGCACACGACTTTATTCTTAAGAAATTAAGAGCGTGTGCAGGTTATTTGGAACACCCGGCTCGCTTAGCTACTTCTGCTGCTGACTGAACATTGCTAAATCTAAGTTTTCCATATCCATCAACTTTCTGTGACTTTTAAAATACACTTCAAATACAGATTGCCGAAGACATCGCCATTTTGGTCCAACTAGTCAAATTCTCTGCCCTTAGTGTAAGCCTCGATATTTAAATTTAGTTTTTTTTTTCAGACTAGATGCCCGCGGCTCCCTCGCGTATCACAGAGAACCCAGGGCTGTTATTCGCTACGCGCTCATGCGCCTCACCCCACGCGTCACGCCTAACGAAACTAGACCTCTACCTACGCTTAGTTACTACGTATCGCGCCGTCAAGATATATTTGTGGGTGAGCGTTGAGGTGAGCTTAAAACAAGTTACAGAATAGGGGGGCAGGTGAACCTTCGGATGTATAGTTGTCCATCCCAAAGGTCTATTCCAGTAGTTTTCAATGTATGCGTCGCAGATATTTGTATTTTTAATGTTTAAACTGATGTAAGGTTTGATATCTGTAAAATATAATATAAATTAAGAACAGCGGAGTGTGCCGATCGTGAAACAATTTTCCATCATGTCTACTGTCTATCATATACACTGGTGAAAGAGTTTTTGAAATCGGATGAGTAGTTCCGGAGATAATCCCCTACACACGAACTTACACGTCTTTATAACATTAGTATGAGACGGAATGCAATAAATAGAATATTTAAATATTCCTAAGGTGAAGCACGTCTGCATTATTAAGCGCATGAAAACATGATCCGCCTAAACGGTAAACCTCGCCAGAAAGCCGCACAGCATAAAGGCAGAAGTGGCAAACCATGTCTCACTCGAGCCATTTAGATATTAAAGAGTCATATTTTATCCGTCTCCTGAAACTTTGAATGGATTACGTACGTTTGGCTTAAGACAAATATTTTTTCTTTCATTTTTAGAAACATTTTGTGACTGAAATATATTCGCTAATCGGCTATGGCATAATCCATTAACCAAAGAATATGATTTATTAATTTTAGGATACAATTCCAATATAAATTTGCATAAATATATGTTTGCATAAGTGGCGTTGTTGTAGTTGTATCAAATTAATTAAAATATATATAGGAGTACTTGAAAATCTATACCTACATGTAATAGATTTTTAATAAAACATTTCCTTTTTGCCGAAAAGATACCCGTTACTGAGAGTACATCGAGTTTTTTCCCTTTCTCTAGCTTCAACCCGCTCGCTCCAGTGATTTCGCAACGAGCCCAATATTTTTACTACCGTACGCTTTAGTAAATATACCATTTTAATTGCCCAAAGCCAGCTTTGAACTGACTCACATCAAAGCGCGAATGTGTTTTATAATATTTGTATAATCATTAATATTACGAGTATATTAGGTTAGGAAATATTTTCGTAACAAATTATTTAATTAAGCAAATTTACACGGTGCCGAGCAATTTGGATATAAATTGGAGGCATATTGCCGTAATCGGATTTAGGGTATAAATATATTGTTGAATTAGGAGCAATTACGGCAAATACCTACCATTTCATATTTATTTATGGAAAACGAGGAAGGTAAAGCAAGTTCTACAATTATATTTGATACTATTTTTGTTAAATAATATGTCACAATGGAATCAAATTACAAAATTTAATCCAGTGATTAAAATAAATATCCGGCAGATCTGTGGAAGAATAAGACTAACCGGAGGTCAATCTGTCTCGTACTTCGCATACCAATATGATATCAATGACTATGTAAACTCGTTTGACACGTTAGATGCGATATATCGAGTCAGAGTGACCTCCTGTAACTGAAAGTATTTGCGCTAAACTTGAATACCAAGCGACCATCTCACACGTGGCCGATTGATGACCTTCTGGGTAATCGCGTAACTTTTTGCGCGCTAGGACATCAACCGTCATTTTTTGAAGATGATGTAGGTAATATAAAAAAGGTATATATTTTGTCTATACGAAATTCCATGTTTAAAAATGGCCACTAACTCGAAACTGAGGCAAGTTGTGCCAATTGATTCAATTTTAGTGTGCCATTTTTCGAGCGTGTATAACCTATCTACCTATTTTTTATATTACCTCAATAATGATTTAATGATAGACACATAATTACATAAATTATATCTATTTCATAAAATTACATTTTAATTGAAAATTTTGTCGTTAAGGCTTCACTGTAGTAGCTCTTTTGGATATCGGCAGGCCTCTTACCGTTTTGGCTAAACTTGGCTTTTGTGCACCTCGGAGGTGCAATTCACCCGAACGCGGTTGTATCACGATAACACGCAAACGTGACGACACATGCGCTTTTGTCTTGTTAATTCATAGTCACAAAACGAAAACGCATGTGCTGTGTGGTTGAGTAGGATGCCATGATTTGGGTTCTTTAGCTGTCAAACATCGGTTTTCAAAGTCAAAAGTCAAAGTGATTTATTCTTCAATTTAGGCATATTCCATGCACCTATGAATGTCGATAAACTACCACCGGTTCGGAAAGAAAACCTCTGCCTCGAGAAGAACCGGCGTAAAAAACTCGGCGAGGTGTAATTTTTTTCAAAACAGTATACAATATATTATTTCAGTATCAGAGTAGTATAAAATTTTAAAATTACATTGCTACAGTAGAAAGCCTATTTATTTTGCGATAGATTTCTTGTGCAGGATTTTATCGCTGCCAAATATTTTGTTTGTCAGATAACCTGTACATACCTAAGTACTATATTGTTTGTGATATTAGTCACAAAAATCGAAACTTTATACCTTAGTAGAGGCGTAGAATTTGGTGACGCTACTTACAATGAAATATGCCCTTTTGCCAAGGAAAAACCACGCACCTACGTCACTTTTTTTGACTGGCATTTGATGCTTCGGCAAAGAAAGTTTATGGCAAGTAGAGGGCTTTAATTTGACTCCTTCCAGACGGCTAGCAGCCTTAACATTATAAACATGTTGTGCATAAATAATTGTCACATAGAGTCTTCACTTTGTAGTTTGTGCGATCGCAGTATTAATGAAAAGACTTTTCCGGACGTCCCATTCGTGATCGCTCTCTTGCACTTGCTAATAAAGGTCTATGAATTTTAGTAATATTATTTTTTCTGTAGTCATCGTTATCAGCCTATATAGAGAAATAGATTTTAAGTATTACCACTCGAATCATTTCATCCTTTGCGCTCTCCTCATCAAACAAACGTCAAAAACAGATGGCTCCGGCGGTTATTGAATACTGGATGCAAGTATCTTAAAGGTAATTTCCGTTTTTTACATTTTATTAAATGGTTTTCAGAATGTTTGATATGTCGTTGCAAAGAAACCCTTTATTGCGCCTACTTTTTTATGTTCTTTAGAACGCTACACCAAATCAGTTTACCTGCTCTGACGTCAAAGCCGCGTTTCTCCCAAGGTGGCCCCATAAGGCTCCCAGCCCAGCTAGCACGATACGTTTTATCGTTATGTTTTACGTGACGTCTCAGTACATTTTCACCGTAAAACGTGACGATAAAACCTAGTGCTAGGGCCTCAGGAAGGTTATCCCTCAGCATATATGTTGCTGACCACGCTGCAGGCCAAACAAGGAAAAACAACTAAATAACAAATGTAGTTTCCAGAGTTTTCCCTGTCCTTGTAGTATAAATTTACATGCCAAATTTATAGTTCTCGGGCAACGGAAAGTACCTCATCAATCTTGATTCCTTTGAGAGTGTCGAAATATACGTTTTTTGCGACATAGCCGTCCGTATCTTTTTTTTTACGTTAACTCAGAAGTTTGATTTTTTCACAGCTTCAAGGAACTGTAGACCTGAGTATGGTTTTAATTTCAACTCGATACCTCTACGCGATCCCGAGATAAGGGGTCTTGACAGACAGACAGACGGACAACAAAGTGATCCTATAAGGGTTCCGTTTTTTCCTTTTGAGGTACGGCACCCTAAAAAGAGTAAAAGCCCCACATGACGGAAATAAACGATCGTGATAGTGATAGCTTAAGTAGTCAGCGAGGCCAGCATAACTAACGCCCACGAATCGACGCTAGACGAGAAATTTTACACACCTCTTTCAAATTTGTACAGTGCGAGGGAGAAAGGAGTGTCTGCGCGCGACGCGACTTGGGAGCAATTTACGCCAGATTACCTGAGAAGGTTGCCAATGTCCTAACCATTTTGCGTCTAAACGCGCGGGGCCAGGTATCTGCAAACTGGTCTAATTTACTGGCATTCAGCCAATACATCGCCCACGCGATCTGTATCAAGAATCTAGATGTAGGTACATGTTAAGTCTTTGTTATTCCCATTCGTAGCATTTTGAGAGTTTTACAAAAATGTTTTAATCCGTAGTACATTAAAGTAAGGAGATTGCTTGAAATATGAGTGCGGTATTACGTAAACATTACTTATAATCTTCAATATAATAATGACAATATCGGTGTTGTTCAGATTCCAACAAATTTTTTGTCGTTTTATTTTACACCAAGAATAGGGTAGTTTCCTAATTTTATTTCACACCTTTTCTTAGAGAGGATCAAAAGACAAAACTTAAATTCAAAGTCAGACATTGCAATTGAAAAACTTACCTAACTATCTAGACAGAAGATATAAAAGAGAAAAAAAAAATCGTAGGTATCCGTCACAAAGAAAACTCCAGTAAGGTACTGGAATTTGGACCCAGGATCGCTAGCCTCATTAATTAAGGGCCTCACAGAATAACAGTTTGCTAGCGCTGACAAGTCTGATCAGGTGGCCTGCCGGCAATATTCCTGTGACCGTCTTTAAAATTGCCGGTCTCCACCTGAGAGGTGATCACGTTACTTTTCGCACGCACGTTAGGACAACTCAATTGTCATTTTCCCATACAAAAAGTGACATTTATCTCTACCTGACGCGCGTACAATGCGTTACGTGCACGACACGCTATCAGTATTACGGGCGACCATCATCAGGCGACCTGTCGGCAGATCTGATGTTAGCAGCGGGCCTGTTTCTCTCACCGCTTCGACTAAACTCGGTTCTCGCGCACCTGTGAAATGTTGGTATTGGTATACCCGATCGCGCTAATAGGGACGCAAAAACACGTACTATACGGCTTTGTACGGAAGTAATACCTATCTTTTTACTATTATTGCTTGCACTTCGAAGAAATTTTCAGTTCTAAACTTGACTAAAAACGGATAGGTTTTTATCATCCGGCGAACTGTTAATCTGTGGGATCCTTTACTACTGACTAGACTAAAGAGGTGGACTGATGACCTGGTAAAGGTCGCTGGAGTCCGCTGGATGCGGGTGGCGCAGGACTGGTCATTGTGACACTCTTTGGGGGAGGCCTATGTCCAGCAGTGGACGTCTTTGGGCTGATATGATGATGATGATACTAAAGAGCCGTCAAACTTCACTGACAAGTACTTACTGCGTGTGTAGAATTATAAATCTAGTAGAATTGTTCAATTAGGAAAACATACGAATATCCTTTAAAAATAATTAACGTAATTGAAAATGGACGCGCTAATCTAATTTAAAACAAAATAAAATCAGGTGGGGTGTCTGAGGTTTTCAGTGTAATAAAATATATCCTATACTAGCTGACCCGGTGAACTTCGTATCACTTACCCCTTAATATAAACCATATTAATTTAAACCATATGTATTTCAGAGCCGGTAGCTTTATAAAGGCATCATCAGATAGGTATCGGCTCCATAGTGGGCAGAAAGAGTGGGCAAAACACGCACACATGTCCAGCTTAATGTTCATAATTATTTTGCATGAGACATTATATTAGATTATGTACTTATGTTAACAAATATGGTACCAGTCTATTTTTTTTGTCTGTATCGATTACGCCACATTACTAAACGTAATAGTAGAATAGTAACCTGGCAACACTGACTGTCAGTGTCACTCACCGAACTTTCCAAGAAAATATAATTGATATTTCAAAACTATTTTTCAGAAGTTATAATTAACTTTTAACAATGAATTGTCCCTTTTGTAAAAAGTGGATAGAACGGCAAAACAACAGAAGTACCTGTCCTAGTTGTACAAAAAATTGTTAAGATGCGACGAATGTTTCACGATAACCGCTGATACCTTCAAGTTTTGTATAAGGTGCGGTCACAATTTGAGCCGAATAATACGAATTATAAGGCCAAAAAATCGAGTGAAACAACAACTGTTATTAAAACCGAAGTTCGTCCCAACAATGCCATCATCATCATTTGTGTCATCATTTGAAGGAATAACATTTTCAGAACTTAATTTATCTGCCGAAGAACTAAAGGATTTCGATGAGATTGAAGAAAGTCAGGAGCATAATATACCAGACTTGTCCGTGTCACCGAGGCCTTCCGCCACGCCGTCAAGTCCTGGCGAGCCAAGTCAAGACATCATTAGCAAGCCGGGTTCGCCTTTGCTGTTAGATTAATTGATATGTTGCCGATTCAAGTGTCAATCGCGAAAATTTTAGAAAATATGGTTCGTACCGTAAATATTGATTAATATAGTCTTTAATAACAAAATATTTGAATTGTATCAAATTGAATTTTATTTCAGACATATAACTTAGTAACAATATATATTCCCAAATGCACGACACATATACACATTAATTAATTTATGTCTGCTCCTCATACAAATTTCATAGTACCGGGGCGTTTTGACATCTGGCCCCGTAGCATGGTTGACCTTGTCACGCGATAGGTGATAGGATAGAGCGTGCGTCACTGGCTTACACCGTTCGATAGAACGAGACGACGCTCTTATTTTGTCACTTGTCGCGTGATAAGGCCAACCATGCTACGGCTCCTGATAAAGAGTTGCTGATTAGATTTTTAGTGAAGTACCCAATTCAGATGGTATAAAGCTAACTTTACTGTTTCAAAGTGTATTTCTGAACGCACCCAACACAACAACCAAGTATCATTATAGTGTCATTTTTAGGGTTCCGTAGCCAAAATGGCAAAAACGAAACCCTTATAGTTTCGTCATGTCCGTCTGTCCGTCTGTCCGTCTGTCCGTATGTCACAGGCATTTTACTCGAAAACTATAAGGAGTATTTGAATAAAATTTTGAGGATAGGTGTATTTTGTTAGCCGCTACATAGTTTTGTAATTAAAATGACAAACAAAATTTTTTTTAGGGGTGCACTCCATACATAAAACTAAAAGTCAATTTTTTTTTTTCATTGTGACCCCCCGTGTGGCACATCAATCGATAGGCCTTTCAAAATAAATATAAGGTTTCTTAGCATTTTTTTTGATTAAGTGAATAGGGTCGGAGATAATCGCCCCGAAAGTCACTAAAATTCTGTCCCCCCCCCTCTAATTTTTGAACGGTGTATTTTAAAAATATGAAAAAATTCATGGACATAGGGCTTATTAATTTCATTCACCGAAAATTGTTTTGAACAAGATCGGTTCAGAGGTTTTCTAGATATTGCTGAAAAACTACCTTACTCAAAGAAAAGGACGTAAGTGCCGTAAAATTTCTGTGACGATACGACCTTTTTAATAGGCACGGAACCCTTCGTTTTGTGTGGTCCGACACGCACTTGGCCGGTTTTTTACATGTTTTAAACCTAAATACGCGATAAACCGACTATTATGGATATATGTTGTCGATTCTAAACCCTTATTTAATCTAGATCTACAATCTACATGTAATTATTCCTAAAATACCGAACCGACGGGGCGAACATCAAATGTTTGACAGGTAAGAACAGTTTGTATTGGAAAATAAAATTGTTGTTTTTAGTATTTTCCTCGCAATTTTTCCATATTTTCTCATCGTTTAAACCTTCCCTGGACTTCCACGATTATTTCAAGACTAAAATTAGCCAAAGTTAACTCTAGCTATCACGGTTCTTGAGATACAGTCTGGTGACAGACAGACGGACGGACGGACGGACGGACAGCGAAGTCTTAGTAATAGGGTCCCGTTTTTACCCTTTGGGTACGGAACCCTAAAAAAGCAAAAAGTTGCCTCGTCTACCGGGATTCAAAGACGGGACTTACACGAAGAATATATTAGCTTCGTATCCGATGGGCTACCGCAGTCTTTGACAATGGTGACGAAATTAGTATTCTTTAACAGCGCATGACGTTTTCATACCCTTCGGTTGTCTTGACGCTCTATCCACTTATTGCAGTAAGGGCAATGCATGTTAAACTTATTCTTTGTATTTATTATTTAATATCACCCGTATTTTTTTCCAATAAGCTGCTACAATGAGATTGACAACAGTGAGATGTCACACGCTAAAATGATGACTAAGTGGCCAGTGTAAATATCTGTCGTTCCACGAATATAATGTCAAAGATTTGTTTTAATAATTTTTAAACTACGATTAAAGCAGGCGTAAAACGGAACTGCCAAAGCATTATTTTTTTTTGTTCCACGCATCCACTATTTAAATTGAAAGATTTTATTTAAAATGCTTATTTACGATTAAAACTAAACGCGGAATTATACATGAAACCGAAAACTCAGCAGTGTCTCTTGTCAAGTTGTCATTCAATAGTGATTTTGACAGCCGTATCTTAGGGAATAAGGGCTAATTTATTAACAATTTGTAAGAAACTATCGCCTTAACGACTTTAGTGCTGGAATAATATAAAGTTCCTATTTTGCTCGCAAAAAAGCGTAAGATGTATGAAATCCTGCGGCGCTTCCGCCTTTCTTTAGCGAAAGCAGAGACCATTTTTCCAAAAACGCGTAAGATGTTTGAAATCCTGCGGCGCTTACTGTGTTTTCGAGTTGATAAAGTTTGTATGGGAGAACAATATCATCGTTTTTTAGTATATTACTCGTATTTTTTCATACTTTCTCACCGCTTAAACCTTCCCTGAGCTACTACAAATATTTCAAGACTAAAATTAGCCAAATCGGTTCAGCCGTTCTCGAGTTTTAGCGAGACTAACGAACAGCAATTCATTTTTATTTATATAGATAGGTACTTCTTGCATTTCATGAAGGCGAGTGGATTTGACGAAAATAGACTTTAACGTCGTAATAATAAGAACGCGCTTACTCGCCTTTATGAAATTTAACAACTATACTTAGTTCCAGGTAAAATGAGGCTTGTAAAAAAGGAAGCCCCGGTAATCTTCTCGATTTTCCTTCACATTAAGGCTAGCAATAATTAAAGAGACAAAGGCTAAAATCATAATTTTTATTATTTGTCATTAAAAAGCTTAAAACGTGTTCAATTTCAGCAATAAACGTTCAAATGCTAATAGATCTTTATTGCCCGTAAACGATGAGGGCTTCTGCGAAAGATTATTTTTAGAGCTTTTCAGATTTAAAGCTCGAAACTTATGAAAAAGCTTTTTTTAATTTAATGTCATCGGAGTTTCGTTTCGTTGAAGCCCGTATTATTTAATGTAAATAGTTCTCGGAATCAAAGTATAATAAGATCTAAGATCCATTCTTAACTACGTACAGTCCAGTTCTCCAATATCTATACAGACAACCTTTCAAAAATATCTGTACACAGGCTTTATTATTACTGACATAAGACGCATGTGTAAATATTTTTGAAAGGTTGTCTGTATAGATATTGGAGAACTCGACTGTACCTTTAGCTTTGGTCAGGAGCCACCGAACACAATTCAACTTGTACAGTCAGCAATAACCTACACACGCTCTTAATTTGTTAAGAATAAAGTCGTGTGCAGGTAATTTTGAACACCCGGCCCGGTTAGCTACTTCTGCTGCTGACTGTACTCGTATTGTTGACAGTTTTGATGTAACTACCATAAGGTCACTTTAGCGAAGCGATGTCTAAGCTTACTGCTTGCGTTATGTCATAGTCCAAGGTATTAATTTAAAATCGAACTACAACGACTACATATATCTAATGTTAATGTTTGGGCGACTTTATACGCGGGCGCTGCGCCGCTGAACGCCCCGCTAGTCCGTAAGCGCAACCTAAGGCCTTCCTCATTTATTAGGTGTTACGGATTCGGTGCGGTATCAGTAAGTCAGTACTGATTATTTACTGCGCGCATGCGCGGAAGCCATGCTAGAAGCGCTTCCACGCATCTAAATACTTCAGGTTTCACTGTGACAGTGACATTTCTTGGTAGATTTGATAGAATTTAATTATGGTTCCGAGATAGCTATCAACACAACGAATCCTCAAATCAATTAAGTAGGCTACGGTATATGTTGTCATCAGGCAGACCGTATGGTTGTTTGCCACCGTAGGAGTCTTAAAAAAATTAAACTGACACGTAAAGAAATCTAGGCGACATCTGCAGATCGATCACGTAACGCATTGTACGTACGTTGGGTAGATCTAAATGTCTCGGTGGGCGAATCGGACTCGCCCACCGAGGGTTCCGTACAAAATTACAAATGTATCGATTTTAGTTTTTTTCCCTGCACTTGTAGTGAAGATATTACTTGCCAAATTTCATAGTTCTAGGTCAACGGAAAGTACCCTATAAATTTTGATTACCTTGAGAGTTTCGAAATATACGTCTTTTTGCGCCATAATGGCCGTATCTTTTTTTTACGTTAATTTAGATCTTTGATTTTTTTACAGCTTCGAGGGATTTGAGTATATGGTGTTAATTTCAACTCGATACCTCTTCGCGTTCCTGAGATAAAGGGTCTTGACAGACAGACAGGCAGACAGGCAGACAGACGGACAACAAAGTGATCCTATAAGGGTTCCATGTTTTCCTTTTAAAGTACGGTACCCTAAAAATTACAGTTAAATTGTCCTAACGCGCGTTCGAAACATTACGTGATTACCCCGCTCAAAGCTCTCGATAAAGTAGAAAATTCAAAAATTAAAAAAACCCACAGACTACGCCACACCAAATAAGAAAGCGGCCTAAGACTGGAAGAATAAATACGCTAAATCTCACAACAACACAGCTAATGTTTCGTTATTAGTACACGCAAAGTCTTAAGCGTGTGAGGAAATTACACGATGTAATCTTTAGGACGCGAATAAATTAAATGGGTAAGTGTCAGATGACGGGCTCAGAGCAAAAGGACTGGAATAAGTAATGAATAAATTCAATCTTTGAGGGCGACATTTAATAATCTCTCGTACCGCAAGATGAAAGGATATTAGCGTTATCTAGCGAAGAGATTCCTCTAAATGGGAAGTTTGTCGTAAGACATTTACAACTACAAGTTTATACGGTGTTTTCATTCAATATACGTAAACTTCAATAATTAAGGTTTTCAATAATATAAGGATTTTGACAATTGGCTGGACCGCTGGACCTAACACGCTACGAACTGGATCAAGGTTTTATTTCCATCTTTCCAGTTAGGATTTACGAGTTTTCTATGACCTGACGTGTCAGTCGTTTAAGGTCTACATCCTTAGAGCATACATGTATGCTTAAGTATGCTCTAAGCCTACATCACACTGGTGCGGCCTGCGGTGGCGGTCCATAGCAAATTTGACAGCTAATGACAAGTTTACTATTGTCCGTCGCGGCCAGGCTTATGGTTCTGATAAACGTGAGCATTCACATGTAACAGAACATCGAGCATTCGACGTTTTTAAATTTGTCATACTGAACAACGAACAGAGCTAAGCATAGAGCCAAACACCGTTACGAACATTTCCACGATAATTCTAACAAACGCTCAAGTTAACGGCGGTGAGAGGGACGGGCGGCGGAATAACAACAAAATTGCTCGGCTCGCTAAAAAGCTCGAAGCAAATTTACTGTCGTTTCGCTAGAATGCCCCTGTTTATTTTGTTAGTTTTTACCTATTAGTTATTGCACGATTCGCTAGAATGTTCATTACAAGTGAATGTGTGCCGCTAGATAGACCCGTTCTAGAGATGCTTGGTGCATATGACAGTTTTTATCTCTGACAATTGTATAACCTTAAAACCTAAAAAAGTTCTGATATGAAAACTGTCACACGCACCAACTTCGATGAAAATAGAGTGTCAGTTCCATTCGCATCACTAGGGTAAATGCACAGAATAATGAATAGTACAGAATATCTACCTTTGTGATGATACTGATGATGTTAGCTGTCAACTTTTAGCCATAAACAATACGAGAGCACGGTGAAAGGGTTATCAACAGATTCAATCAACATAATTATAATAAAACTAGCTTGTGCCCCGGCTTCCTTCGTTCGCGTTGACTTCCTTTGGTTGAACTTTTACTGGGATAAAAAGTATACTATATGTTAATCCAGACTATAGGCACTCTATTTGTATACTAAAATTCATCTTAATCTGTTCAGCCGTTTTTGCGTGATTTAGTAACGTAATACGTCCAAACATTCAATCTGTAACATTTATAATATTAGTAGGATTTTCGTTCTTACGTTGTATTAAAAATGCTAAAAAAGAACCCATCTTAATCTCGAAACAATAAAAGGACAGGATAATACTACTAGGCGGTGTGCGATATTCGGTGGCAATAATTGGGAATGGATAAAAATTTCAGTGTCTGTTTTTTTTTTAATATATGAATAATCTTCCTTAGCACCTGAAAAAAGTTGCAGATTTTTCAGCTGCGTCAATTATTTTAGTAATAGTTTCCAATTAAAGCCGCAGTAATACCATGTCCATACATAAAATGTTGATATAAAGGCTCGTCGTAATATACCCCAAACAGAATCTATTGCCCTGCCATCCTAACTTCGTCCGCCTAAATCTAAGAGCTGGCGGCTTTCTCGCGCAACGCATCGGCATTGCAGTTCAGCGAGAAAATGCCTCCAGCATGACCGTTAGCGGTACAATGCCTCGAGGGCTTTTTAGGGTTCCGTAGCCAAAATGGCAAAAACGGAACCCTTATAGTTTCGTCATGTCCGTCTGTCCGTCTGTCCGTCTGTCCGTCTGTCCGTCTGTCCGTCTGTCCGTCTGTCCGTATGTCACAGGCATTTTACTCGAAAACTATAAGGTGTATTTGAATAAAATTTTGAGGATAGGTGTATTTTGTTAGCCGCTACATACTTTTGTAATTAAAATGACAAAAAAAAATTTTTTTAGGGGTGCACTCCATACATAAACCTAAAAGTCAATTTTTTTTTTTTCATTGTGACCCCCCGTGTTGGATATCAATCGATAGGCCTTTCAAAATAAATATAAGGTTTCTTTGCATTTTTTTTGATTAAGTGAATAGGGTCGGAGATAATCGCCCCGAAAGTCACTAAAATTCTGTCCCCCCCCTCTAATTTTTGAACGGTGTATTTTAAAAATATGGAAAAATTCATGGACATAGGGCTTATTAATTTCATTCACCGAAAATTGTTTTGAACAAGATCGGTTCAGAGGTTTTCGAGATATTGCTGAAAAACTGCCTTCCTCAAAGAAAAGGACGTAAGTGCCGTAAAATTTCTGTGACGATACGACCTTTTTAATAGGCACGGAACCCTTCGTTTTGCGTGGTCCGACACGCACTTGGCCGGTTTTTAGATTTAATTTAGTTGTGATTTGTGGCATACTTACCAGGTACTACTTACAGTCAACCAATTTGATTTCTGGGCCACTTCGTACAGTCAAGTCAGTCAATGTTTACACCACAAAGTCTCAAAAATACGTACACAGACTTTATTTCTGCAACAATAAGGTTGTAGTACATATTTATGAAACTTTGAGTGAATACATATTGGTGCCCTTGACTGTACCTTGTCACCTTAGAACATACATAACTGGAGTAGCCTTTCAGTAACTTACCCCTCTGTAGAAAACCTTGCACAATATGCAAAAAATCATACAAAGACAATTTCAGAATCGATTAATGGTCATTCACAAAATCGCCTCGCAAGAGAACACTGATCATGAAAATGGCCGCATGTTGCTGTAAGCACTTGATATTACAAACGTTCAAGCTTTCAATAGACAATTGAGTTTTAAATTTCAATATCCTATGAAGATGTTCCTCCCCGCCCCCGCAAAATTCGGCAGACATTTTCGTACGCAAATACAACATATAAGGCTACTCCAGTTATGTATGCTCTAAGCTTGTCACAGTGACAATGATATGAGAACTCTAGGGGCTTTCATATAGATTTTCACTGTGACAAGGTACGAAGCAACCGTACATACCTAATTACTTAATCATCATACACACAGTTGTACAGTTGTTCCCTATATTCTATCTAAGGAAGAAACTACCCCTGACTATCTTGAAATTATTGTTATCTTGATAATGTAAATAGTAAAGTATTCATTAGTTGGCATATAACCTAAAGCAATTTTATATCAATTTGAAAAATGAAATCTAATCTGCTGCTATTCCAGCAAACCTCAATACAAACAATAGACACACAGAACTGTGGCTGTACCAATATTGAACGTCGTCCAGTATTGCAATCAAGGATGAGTATACAACTATATTTGATCTATAGTCAAAAGTACAGATGGCATCCAATATACCGTAACATACATTCATGTACAACGGAAGAAGATATTTAGCATTTTCAAATAACAAACATACAGTTTGAGAAAAAAACATTGATGAAAAATTGCATAACACGTATTTACTCATTTATCGTTAGGAATACCTCCTGTGAAGTTTCGAATAAAATAGTCGAATCTAATCTTGTTTCTACATACAAACTTTGGACTCCCATTTCACCCCCTTAGAGGGTGAATTTTGAAAAATCCTTTCTTAGTGCACCCCTTGACCTTATAAGAAACCTACGTGCCAAATTTGGAATCTCTAGAACCAGCGGTTTGGGCTGTGCGTTGATATGCCAGTCAACGGAGAGGGACAATGAGTCACACTTTTTTGTGCGTGCAGCCGGCGTTCATTTATAAGACGTTATCACGTCAAAAACAAGTAGGTACTTACTTATACCTATAGGTTTTTTTAAACCCATGCGTTTGTAATTGACAATGTCACTATCATTAGTATCATTGTCACTTTAACGTTCCAATACCTACTATGAACAGTAAGGGTGGGTGGCACCAGTCTGTCGTAAGCAGTGTTTATTACAACATAATTTGTCAAGTTTTATGGCATAACAGCTGCCGACGCCATATTTAACCTTTTCAACGCTATGTCAAAGAGGAAAGTTGTCAACCACACGCCAAATCGACAAGACATTTAGTGCGGAGTTAAACCTTATGCCAATGCAAGAAGGTTGTCATCGCGCTGGGCTTCTTGACGCATATATCAGTCGTTGGCGATGAACCTGCGGTGCGGATATATGCGTCGTTGGCGTCGAAAAGATTAACGTTGGGCGATCTGTAATCGTAAGTGATATAGCTCTACTTCTAAACTTCCTTCAAATATTGGAAAAAGCTATTAAATTTAAAAAAATGTCTTAATTAAAAGTTGAGTTTTTTGGCTTAAATTGACCAATGATTTATGTTTTATAGAAACAAGCTAGGCGTGAATTATATACTTAGCCGATAATTTTTTGCACTTCCCTAAAAAGGATTAGGTCGCGTTCGCTCTTATCGTACACATTGTTCCAATATTTGACCACGCTCGCGACGCGACGTCTATTGAGATCACCTGAGATTCGGCTCGGAGATTACATTGGCAAAATGAGTTTTCTAAGATCAGCGAGGTCATTGGAACCTATTCCCAGGTGAGTGTATTTTATATAATAATAATTATGTCTATTCGGAGTCTATGCGCTATCATTAAGCTGTCAATCAAATCAGTATTTTTTTTGCTGCTCATGCATACCGCCTCGCTTTCGTGAAATACACTAATGCGAAAATATACCGACAGGTAGGACTACAAATGTCTGAAATAAATGATTTTTATTTTTATTTTAGGAGATCTGGACAACACCACTGAGCTCTCTGTAGAGTATGTTCATTTTAATATTCGTATAAGCGTTAAGAGATGGTTGAGCAAAAAGATAAATCAGTTTAATTTTACGTTTTTGACCACTCCATTGCAGTCTATCTGATGTGTTCGATAAGACATTGACTGTACCTAGTATGTTACGTCACGGGGTTAAAGTGCGGGCGGAGTACGATAGAGTATTCGAAACTTTCGTCATTAGCACGTATTTAGTGCATGACGCGACACGTATTTCAAATTTGCGACGGTCCGCAGTCAATAATACATCATACTCCTATATTTATTCGTAGCTAGAGGTCACTTTCATCGGTCAATTGCGTGAAATATGATACGATTGTGTTGCGCGAAGCTCTGACACGTTTGCCGTTTGGCTCGGTGCGTGGAAATGTACAGATGAAGTAAGAAAAAAAATGTTTCACTGTCAAAGTCTTTGTAACATTACCTTCCATAACGTGAAAGTTTGTGAGGGTGTTTGAATCAGAATAGGTTTTCAACTATTTTCGCATAATTTACCAAACGAAGGTCCTAATTTTCCAGTAACATAGCTTATATGTGCGTAAGAATAACATGTACAGTCAATGCAATCACAAATTTCGTCGACTTAGTAACTTGACCTATAGCTTAATTGGAAAAGCAAACTGTCCCGGTAAAGTAATAAAGATTATAGGCGGGTTCAAGTTCCACTGGATTGCGAAATTTTTTCATTGTGTTTATCTTAGTTTCAATCATCATCATCATCATCATATCAGCCGAAAGACGTCCACTGCTGGACATAGGCCTCCCCCAGAGAGTGCCAAATTGACCGGTCCTGCGCCACCCGCAGTTTAGTTTCAATAATAACATGTAAGTCACGATTAATACACGTAAAAAGTCGCGGGCAGATGCTAATAGTAATTAATAACTGCGTTACACAACAATCACCAGTTTTTTTTTCCTTTTTCGTTGTAATTAATTTCCGCGTAACTTGTTACTAGAAATTTCCTAAAGACTTGTTCCTCGAGCTATCTAACTAAAGTCGAAAAAGCGTATAATTCACGAGTTGCTTTACGTATAAGAGCTGATTTAAGGCGTCTTGGCTATAACTCTAGCCCGGACAGGTTGCAGCTCTAGCCATCTGAAAGGGTACTAAAACATAAATTAGATTCGTTAAATGCGACGTGATTAGAGTTGTTTTCACATAAAATTAGTATGTATTATAAAGACCGATGCAGCTTACAGTGAACACATTGAATTGAAATCATTTTGATATTTATTGCATGCACTCGTAATTAACACGAGTAACCTGTCCTTCAAAATTTGCAAAACATTTTTAACCCCCCCGACGCAAAAAGAGGGCTGTAATAAGTTTGACGTGTCTGTCTGTAGCATCGTAGCTTCTAAATAAGTGGACCGATTTTAATGCGGTATTTTGTCCGAAAGCTGACGGAATCGAGATGGTTCTTACTATGTTTCAACCAAATCGGTTTAACCGTTTTTGAGATATTAAACTTTGAAATAAAAAATTGTTATACAGCCAATTGCTATTAGTAGGTAGAGTCGAGATTGTCTAACCTGGAAATCCCGAGTCAGGACCTTGTAGAACGGCCGCCATCTTGGAAAATGTACTCCATTCATTAGGCTTTCTACTGTAGCAATGTAACTTAAAAATTTTATAATACTCTGATACTGATATGATTGTATACTGTTTTGAAAAAATGACACCTCGCCGAGTTTATTACGCCGGTTCTTCTCGAGGCAGAGGTTTACTTTCCGAACCGGTGGTAGTTTATCGACATTCATAGGTGCATGTAATATGCCTAAATTGAAGAATAAATCACTTTGACTTTGACTTTGACTTTGAATTCAAGTTTTGTTCGAAAACTACGTACCTAGTCTATGAAAACATGGTCTAAACTAAAGCAACATTAAAGCTGAGTAAATTCTGCACAAGCCTGCTGTAATACCTAACCTTGACGAGAAAACGTGTCTTCATGGACAAAAATGCATCCACATGTGAGATTTTCCCTCAATGTCCTTCCAGGGAAGATCCTCCGAATTTGAAGCTCTTCACTTCACTTTCACTTCATCTTACACAATAGAATATGAACTACATTAATATTAACATTTTACCCGACTACAGCTAAACCCAAAATAATGGTAATGGATTAAATTGTTCGTTAAATAGTTATTTGCTACCACCTCCAGGTCAAGCTGCTTAATTAATTCCAACAAATGAGATGGTGTTAGATTTGTCGTAAAAAAACCGGCCAAGTGCGTGTCGGACCACGCAAAACGAAGGGTTCCGTGCCTATTAAAAAGGTCGTATCGTCACAGAAATTTTACGGCACTTACGTCCTTTTCTTTGAGGAAGGCAGTTTTACAGCAATATCTCGAAAACCTCTGAACCGATCTTGTTCAAAACAATTTTCGGTGAATGAAATTAATAAGCCCTATGTCCATGAATTTTTCCATATTTTTAAAATACACCGTTCAAAAATTAGAGGGGGGGGGACAGAATTTTAGTGACTTTCGGGGCGATTATCTCCGGCTCTATTCACTTAATCAAAAAAAATGCTAAGAAACCTTATATTTATTTTGAAAGACCTATCGATTGATGGGTCACAATGAAAAAAAAAATTGACTTTTAGTTTTATGTATGGAGTGCACCCCTAAAAAAAATTTTTTTTGTCATTTTAATTACAAAACTATGTAGCGGCTAACAAAATACACCTTTCCTCATAATTTTATTCAAATACACCTTATAGTTTTCGAGTAAAATTCCTGTGACATACGGACAGACGGACAGACGGACAGACGGACAGACGGACATGACGAAACTATAAGGGTTCCGTTTTTGCCATTTTGGCTACGGAACCCTAAAAACAATATGGCGGGCGAGAGTGGACACCAAATCTGAAATCACAACTTTGATTCTAGCACTTAAATTATCTGGCGGATTTCAATAAACATGACAATAGTAGATGGGTCAGTAACACGCCAGTGCTATACACTATGAATTTAATATTATTGATGCGGGGCGTATTACCTACTGGAACTTTATAATGTAATGGTAAAAACAGATTTTAGGGCAAAAATGGGGTCAAAATGCAAGTATCAGTTGTCAAGATCACTAACCACACTCACCGAAACCTCTGTTTACAATTTACATGAATTATTTGAACTTTAGGGACCATAGGGGTTAACCGCTATCTTGAAATTTAATTTTTATTAAATTTGCATTTTCCTTGAAATCTATTGACTTTATGGGGATGCAATACTTATATAACAAAATGAAACCTTATTTAACTTTACACCAAAAAGTACTGCA
The DNA here is from genome assembly GCA_932294315.1 of Epinotia nisella. Taxonomy (NCBI): domain Eukaryota; kingdom Metazoa; phylum Arthropoda; class Insecta; order Lepidoptera; family Tortricidae; genus Epinotia; species Epinotia nisella. The sequence continues at coordinate 18,933,683 of OW028681.1, forward strand.
AATTTTACATCCCTAACAACCGATTGTTCGACCCGATCTGATGGGGACAAAGGGTGGCCACAATAACAACAACAACAGCACCAACAAGAACAGCAACTCCTTAACTACACAAGATAAACCCGTTGTGTTTTTGGAATCCTCTCATCGAGTAGTTGACGACTGTGCAAAAAAAGTAGTCAGTTTTTTTTTCATCAGAAACTTATTCACTTTACCCGATCAGTCACGTCATCGTTGGGTAAAGAAGATGGGACGGTGAGATTGATAAATCGGTCCACATTGTCCGGGGAAACAAACCCTGAGTGGAATTGAATGTTATTGATAGGTTTTCAACGCCCCCGGAACCAACTTTATAAGACTATACGCGATAAAATCTGGGCATACCTGATGTACTTAGTATATTTTTCCCCCAACTGCTTATTAAGAAACGGCACTTTTTTTTAATAATCCATAGATATAATACTATAACATAAAAATACAATCATATCAAAATGGATGATTGTATTTTTATTTTGTAGTGTTTTATCTGATGAATTATTTAAACGACTGTTGTTTCTTAATAAGCAGTTGGTAGAAAAATATACTAGATCAGGTATGCCCAGAGATAATGCATTGTACGCGCATCAGATAGATCTAAATGACAATTATGTATAGGAAAATGATGCTCGTACGACGTTACGTATATACCCCCTTCTATAAAATAATTTTGAAACGCTTTCTTCGATATTACCTGCGAAAAGTTGATAAGTAAACCCATTCGATATTTTTTTCTCAAAGTAAATGTTATTTTGTACAGAAAGATGAAGTTACTCCAAGCCAATGAATAATACACGTGTAATCTCCCAATCATCTCGGAGCCATTGACGGAAATCGAAAATAAACATTGTTCAATTGCCACTCCAGAGATATTACTCAGCAAATATTGTGTCTTCTCATATCTATTCGTATCTACTGTATGAGCTTTGAGCACTTACGGTGAGTTCCCAAAAAAATGTTAACAATATTGAACCTTACCAACAGACATGATATAAATTTATACACCTGACTATAGCTGTACTTTTTAGGGTTCCGTACCTCAAAAGGAAAAAATGGAACCCTTATAGGATAATTTTGTTGTCTGTCTGTCAAGTCAAGACCCTTTATCCCGGGAACGAAAAAGTCTCGCGTTGAAATTAAAACCATATACTCAGGTCTACAGTCCCTTGAAGCTGTGAAAAAGTCAAACTTCTAAGTTAACGTAAAAAAAAGGTACGTCCGTTTGAAATTACTATGAAATTTGGCAAGTTATGATGTCCTATACTGCAAGAACAGGGAACAATCTGAAAACTATACCACGGTGGGTGAGTCCGACACGCATTTGTCCGGTTTTTTTTTATATCACAACTGTAGCTAACATCATGCATACTGCCTCCCTGGTAATAGGTAGACACCGTAGCCTACTAATAACAGACCTTTTATTGAATTCGTCTTGCTCATAGCAAGAGACAAATCCTCCAAGGCATAACAAGGCGGTAACGTCGCTAAAAGCGAATTTGAAAAGTTGTGGCTCTCACAGCCTGATTTCTGATCTGATTATTAGTTTCGTTACGGCAGTTCGGTCATTCTCCAGATTTGAGTCTGCGGTTGTGTCTAATTAACGCGACGTTTTACGAGAATGACCGAGTTAGCAATCCACGCCATGATCCGTGACGGCAACTCTAATGGGCCAAATATATTTATCGGCGGATATACCCGTTTGATAGAAAAAAATAGCCAAAAATGTTACTTGTGTTTGACAAGGTCGACTATATCTTTTATTTGCTTATTTGCTATCCCCAGTCGTGGAATAGTATATTTGCTTTACAAGTTAAGGCATTTTTAGAGATAGAAATTAGTTAATTACATTAAATTCATTTAATTTTAACCGTTAGTACGTAGTATTAAGTACCCAGTTAATAGAGTGATGCATCTGCGAGTGGAGACATAAATCTAAAATGCGTTTCCAAAATTATAAGCAATTCCACGTTAGCTCAGTTCCCGATGATGTAAGTTTTAGGAAACCGTATACGACATTAACTTTTACTGTACCCATTATTTACTAATCATATTAGTAATAACGATGTTATAGACTTAATCGCATAAAATTTAAAATTATTTTCACTACTGGGATTATGTTATTTCATTAACAGTCCCGCATTTATTATTAAATACCATATTTACGCAAAAAAATGCTAAAAAATGGAACCCTTATAGGATAATTTTGTTGTCTGTCTGTCAAGACCCTTTATCCCGGGAACGAAAAAGTCTCGCGTTGAAATTAAAACCATATACTCAGGTCTACAGTCCCTTGAAGCTGTGAAAAAGTCAAACTTCTATGTCAACGTAAAAAAAAGGTACGTCCGTTTGAAATTACTATGAAATTTGGCAAGTTATGATGTCTTATACTGCAAGTACAGGGAACAATCTGAAAACTATACCAAGACCCACGGTGGGTGAGTCCGACACGCATTTGTCCGGTTTTTTTTTATATCACAACTGTAGCTAACATGCATACTGCCTCCCTGGTAATAGGTAGACACCGTAGCCTACTAATAACAGACCTTTTATTGAATTCGTCTTGCTCATAGCAAGAGACAAATCCTCCAAGCCATAACAAGGCGGTAGCGTCGCTAAAAGCGAATTTGAAAAGTTGTGGCTCTCACAGCCTGATTTCTGATCTGATTATTAGTTTCGTTACGGCAGTTCGGTCATTCTCCAGATTTGAGTCTGCGGTTGTGTCTAATTAACGCGACGTTTTACGAACATTTTATATGGAGACGCGTGAATTAGACGCAGTCACAAATCTGGAGAATGACCGAGTTAGCAATCCACGCCATGATCCGTGACGGCAACTCTAATGGGCCAAATATATTTATCGGCGGATATACCCGTTTGATAGAAAATAAATAGCCAAAAATGTTGTGTGTACTTGTGTTTGACAAGGTTGACTATATATTTTATTTGCTTATTTGCTATTCCCCAGTCGTGAAATAGTATCTTTGCTTTACAAGTTAAGGCATTTTTAGAGATGGAAATTAGTTAATAATATAAATTAGAGTCTTGGATGTTTAATATCTATTTAAGTATATATTTATCTATATAAGTATGTTTATCCGTTGTCTAGTACCCATAGTACAGGCTTTGCCTAGTTTGGGACTAGATCAATTGGTGTGAATTGTCCCACGATATTTATTTATTTTATTTATTTAAATTCATTTATTTTTAACCGTAGTACGTGTAGTATTAAGTACCCAGTTAATAGAGTGATGCATCTGCGAGTGGAGACATAAATCTAAAATGCGTTTCCAAAATTATAAGCAATTCCACGTTAGCTCAGTTCCCGATGATGTAAGTTTTAGGAAACCGTATACGACATTAACTTTTACTATACCCATTATTTACTAATCATATTAGTAATAACGATGTTATAGACTTAATCGCATAAAATTTAAAATTATTTTCACTACTGGGATTATGTTATTTCTTTAACAGTCCCGAATTTATTATTAAATGCCGTATTTACGCAAAAAAATGCTTATTATCATACCGTACAGTTACTTATCAATTAAACGTTTAATTACAATTTTGGTAAATTTAAAACTGTTCACAACAATCACTCGCAAATAAACAACACCAGAGACACTCCCGCGTTATTTTCGCTCGGAAAACGCAAACACGGCCAACGCAAACTTTTTTGCGTGAAAGCGCGACCGAGTCTGTGAACGGCTGAAGGATCACTGAGTGTGAGCCGCGACCGGTTTACTTGGTTTACGACGAAATTCAGCCGTCATTCGGACTATGTGAAGATTTTCGTTAGTATTAGACTTTTCTCTGATGACAACATTTCAAAATACTAGTTTTTTCCCGCGACTTTGTACGCATAAATTATAGTTTACACGATATTCTTATGTTCAACCATGCTTCTCAAAAATTAGAAAATAATGATTTAATTTCCATATATTAGGAGCGTAACAGTTCAAATTCTCTTTGAATCTAAATAAAGACCCTCATAAGTTTGTCGCCATATTGCATTAGATTTATTTATTTTAAAATTTGTGATGAGGCCTAAATCTAAAATCATTTAGGTTTATTTTTCCTGAACGTAACGAAGTAGTATTCCGTTTTTGATTCTCACTTGTTTTTAAGAAATGCGTGAAAATGGTATAAATCTTGTGCGACTTTATATTATTGCGCCTGTAAAATTAAAAGAGTGCAAAGATGCAAGATAATATTTTGAATGAAAAATACAATTAAGGGAGAATTAAAAAACACGTGTAAGCACGGGTACCATAAAATTTCGTTAGCAAATGTTAAGTACTGCATCCGAAATGGACAGAGATCATCGAACCACTGTGCCCCGGACAAACATCATGTGATCGGCACATCAGCGAACGTGTATTCAAACAAACACCGGAATTTCGCACTGGAAAACAAAACGAAAAATATCGTAAACCACAGGGCGCTTCTTCATTGAATCGATAATATATATTAAAAATAAAATAAAAATAATTAAATAAATATAGTGGGACAATTCACACCAATTGATCTAGTCCCAAACTAGGCAAAGCCTGTACTATGGGTACTAGACAACGGATAAACATACTTATATAGATAAATACATACTTAAATAGATATTAAACATCCAAGACTCATCATCCGACCGGGGATCGAACCCGGGACCTCAAGCTTCATAGTCAGGTTCTCTAACCACTAGGCTATTCAGTCATCAAATAATATTATTTAACTTAATCAATTTTGGGTATTCATTTTAAATTAGGAAACTGAATATAACTCAGCTAACAACTTAATGTACAAAAGACTCATTAATTTTAAGGCGATACGAAGTACGCCGGGTCAGCTAGTTCTATATACCTATGAACGACATTTTGAAAACGGAGAAGTTGCTCAATGTGCAAAAAATCATACAAAGACAATTTCACAATCGATTAATGATCATTCACAAAATCGCCTCGCAAGAGAACACTGATCATAAAAATGCCCACATGTTGCTGTAAGCACTTGATATTATAAACGTTCAACCACTTCAAGCTTTCAAAATACAATTGAGTTTCAATATCCTATAAATACGTTTCCTTCGCCCCCGTAAAATTCAGCAGACATTTTTGTACGCAAATACGACATAAGGCTACTCCAGTTATGTATGCTCTAAGCTGGATCTCCCCCTTTACAACCGACTCGATACCATCGTGCAGGATTGTTACATTGAATTGTCAATTTTTTGACAATTGTCATTAAAGTTTATTTTTGACTTGGTAAATCACGATTTCTCGGTTGCAAAGGTAAGGGTTAACCTACAAATAAAGTAGTGGTGTTATTATTGCTGTGTTCTTCTGTGGGGTGGAGGTGGAGGTAATTCCCCAGTTGGGCTACTCCATGTATGATAGATGATTATATTCCAAAGAAATTTGAGTCGATATATTTCTAAGTTCATTGGTAACGTAAGTACAGTCAAGTGTAAAAATATGTGCACATACACCTTACTCAAACATATTTCCCATCGCTCTTCTGTCAACGGATTAAGGTTTCGTTGCATATTTATGAGAGGGTTAAATCGATACATATTTTTGCTCTTGACTGTACTTTTTTGCATCTGTTTGTACACTTTTTCAGTGTCCCCCATTTACTTGGCATTCGGTTCACCTTTAGCTTATATAAGATCTTTTAGGCAATCATGATTGGAGCCAAACGCAATCACAGAAGAATCACGGTCGCGCGAGCATGAATACGAAGTAGATTTGAAACGCCGACTTTCCTCAGTACAACTTTTTAGGGTTCTGTTGTAGAAATGGATGCAAGGACAAACAAACAGACATACACAGGCGTTTTTCTGTCTCTCACTCGTGTAGATATTTTTGGTTTCATTGGTGGTGGTATTGGTCGTGGAAGATTTAGAGAAAATCAATTTGAGCGGCTAGAGGTTGAATGAAACCACATTTTGAAAGAAACGTTTTGGAAAAAATATTATTAATTGAGTGTGATCCGGCATTTCTTCTCGACAGCGGTCTTCCGTTTTGAAGCGCTGGTAGACTTAAACTGGTTTTCCCATCACGGCCTACTTACAGATTCTTCATCATTTTCAGCCCGTATGGCCCACTGCTGAGTATATGCCTCTGAGTACTACTCAATGAGTACGCCGCCCGTTCCTATCCCGTGCTAGTGATCCGCGATCTTCCTAAATAGCATCGACCTATCGAGCAGGTGGACGGTCGACGCAAACTTAGAGATTGATCCTCATTGATTTCATTTAAAAAGTGACTATATAAATGCGGCACAAACATGGTAGCAAGTAACAAAAGCGTTGATTAGCTCTTTGTTAACAAGCCTTAAACCGGAGTCTGGAACTGCCGATTAGATAAAGCGGGTTAGGAAAGATCGGAAGTAAGCTCACAGCTTATCGTTCTCCTGGTCGAACGGCCAATTAACGACTTAATGGCGACGTCTTCTGAAAGCCAGCGATCTAATGAATTGTGTTTGCGAACACTTCATTGTTTTATTTTAGGTCAATAAAAACCATAGGTATCTAGTTTTTGCATCATTTTTAACACATTTGCTGCCGAAAATCGCTAAGCGCTACGCTCGTAGCCGATTCCGTGGTATTCCTCCTATGTAGCGGAAAGCGCCTACGGCGTAGGCACCCGATATCGGGTTCCCGGCACTGAATGTGTTAAGGTCATGTTATAAAGATATGTATTGCATACAAAAATACCTAAACTTCTGAAAATACAGGTCATCCTCCAAGCATTTTTTCCCGGTTTAAGGGGCCCGGGGTCCACTTTGGCACCTAATACCAGGATTTGGCGAAGGCAATAGTTTTACGAAAGTGACTGCCATCTGACCTTCCAACCCAGAGGCAAAAGTAGACGCTGGTGGGAGTAGACTGGTTTCCGCACTTCACTTCTAGAAATACTGATATTTATTAAATGTTGATGTTTAAATGTAGCTAACTAACCAGGCTACGTTTTCATTCCCGTCACGCGACGCTCGTAGCGAAAAACGCTTGTAACGCCTTAACCCATTCACTGCCAAGAATCGCTACGCGCTACGCTCGTAGCCGATCCAGTGATTTTTCACGTAAATATGTAGCGGAAAGCGCCTACGGCGTAGGCACCCGCTAGGCGGGTTCCTGGTAGTAAAAGTGTTCAGCATCTTTGTCGTGTCATGAGTGGCGCTAAATGGGTTAAAGAAAAGGCACAAAGTTCGAGCTGAGCATTCAATCTTATTATGATGTTTGCTGTCTTCGGATGTGTGCGTGAATAGGTACTGTGAAAATAATGGATGGGGTAGCAGGCTTTTTTCGAGTCTACCTTGCACATTTTTATAAACTTTTGTTTAATGCTGTGTACCCATATACCTCCGTTGACAACTTACTGAGACGTCAGTCATCTGAGACATATCAAATATCGTGTATAAATATTGTAAAGTAATCTTTGAAATACGTGTAGATAGTAAGCGCGAGAGTTTGTAGTGTTATGTTGTTTGCGAAGTTCCAATTGGCGCTGCAGACTGAACAATGTGTTTGACCTCCGATAACACAGGGTTATAAATATCGGGATCAAGTCATACGAGCAACATCACAGCCACTAGTATAACCGTGAGCTACACAGCTCACAGTCGAAAAATAGTATTTGTTAAACAAGTCAAAAAAAGAAGAAAAAAGAAAGCAGAATAAATTAAAAGACAGAAAAAATAGAAAAGGAAAAAACTTAAAATAAAAAAAGGAAAAAGAAAAGAAAGGAAAAATTAAAAAACCGAACATGTGCGAGTTCAACTCGCGTGGTGAAGGTTCCGTAAAATTCCTATTCTCTGAGCATTAGGTGCTCCATACAAAATACACAAAAATATTGAGAATTTTCCCGTTACTTTGAATACTCAAACTTTTTATAGGTTTTCCTGTAATATTTAGGCAAGGAACTGTTATCCGTATTTTTTTCAGAATTTTAAGCCTAGTACTTTCTGAGATAAGGGGGGGCAATGGTCAATTTTCGTCTTATTTCCTAAATTACTTCAATCTGATTTTGTTAAAATTATAAAAAAAAAACTGAGATGCTTACAACAACCCCTTTCATTTGATATGTCACACAATACAGTTTGCGTAACTTTTTTTTTCCAGTTTACCCCCCAAAAGTTGCCCCTTTGTTCAGAATTCATTAATTTACTTTACGCGTCCATCTTTGGGTCACCAATTTACATACGTGTACCTTCAACGTGTCGGTCTAGTAGTTTCGGAGCAAATCGGCTGTGACAGATGGACAGACAGACAACCGAGTGATCCTATAAGGGTTCCGTTTTTTCCTTTTGAGGTACCGGTACCCTAAAAAAGAAAAAATAATAAAACTAAGAAAAAAAGAAACAGAAAAATATGTCCACACCACCTGAATTTAATCACATGGGCGAAAATTGTCCTGTCTGGACTGGCCTTTTAAAAAAGTAACTAATAACACGTTCGGATTTCAAATATTCTATGCACTCTTGTGGATAAAATGCAGTTTAGCTATCTGTTTTTAAAGAATAAAAAGCTAAATAAGGCTTGTGTTGTTAAATACATAGAAAACATCCAAGACTCAGAAACAAATATTCATGCTAGTCACACAAATATTTGCCCTCACCGGGATTCGAACACGGGACCTTCAGCTTCGTAGGCAGCGTCACTACCCACAAGGCTAACTGGCCGTCAAAATTGTATTTATATGTACCGTAAATCGGGGTAGCTTCAATCTGTTGGGGTGACATTAATAATGCAGTTTTTTCTCCAATTACCGTTTTTCTCGCAGCAACTTTTAGTAGTTATCGTCGCAGTTCTTTAACGACCCGACTGAATCCAGGGGGGTAAACACGTAATGAAGTAAAGTTCCCTGTGCAGCCTGACTGGATAGTCCGCCTGAGAAGCGACTAATCCTGGCAAGGTCGCCATGAAGTACGGTTCGATATGGTGTGAAATAATATACACGAAAGTCGAGAAATGAATGAATACTTTGTTATGAAATACATGGGTTTATAAAGGACTTTCATCAGTGGCTGTGTGCGTGCACTGTGACGCGGGTTGCAGCTGTGTCAATAAAAAGGATCATTAACTTATACATTATAGATAAAATGAATTAAGGTCATTGTGTGTACTCGTGCGTAAAGACCACACACACCGCATAACTTTTCGAACGAGCGTTACGACAAATTAACTGTCATTTCCGTATACATATAGTGAGATTTAGATATATCTGACGCACGTACAATGCGTTACGTAATCGACTAGCAGGAATTAGAAGAGGAGAATGCTACGTTTACAATACATTTAAATGTTCAAAGTAGCCCCATTTCTTTATAAACCTACCCAATGCAATAACAAGAGTAAACATAGCAGAGATCTTTGTAAGATGAAACTAATTCAAGAAAAGATATAGTGCTGCGAACTGTACAAACATCCAGTCCTTATAGTATCAAGTATGATTAGCTGTTTTAGTGTGATGAGAGCGGACTTTCATGGAGAACAAAGTAATACCCGACCAAATGGTGAACGTCACAATGTTTGGGAGGATAATACAAGAGCTGGTCTTCGCGTTGTGGCAGATTGTTTGTACTTTCATTTTACGATGCTTCGATAAGAGTATAGGATTATTACGGCTTCGACGCTTGACAGATTTGCTATGTAAACCTCTTCAAATATCATCCCCATTACCCACTCTAGAGGTATAACAAATATAAGGGAACAATCTTACACAAATCGAACTAGCTCTATAGTAAGCTCAATAAGGCTTGTGTTATGGGTACTAGACGACGACATATTTAATAGACACAAATACTTTTTTTTAAATACGTAGAAAAAATCCAAGACTCAGAAACAAATATTCATGCTCATCACACAAATATTGGTGGACTGATGACCTGGTAAAGGTCACGGCAGTCCGCTGGATGCGGGTGGCGCAGCACCGGTCAATTTGACACTCTTTAGGGGAGGCCTATGTCCAGCAGTGGATGTCTTTCGGCTGATACGATGATGATGATGATGACACAAATAATTGCCCTTACCGGGATTCGAACCCAGGAATATTACCCACTAAGCTAACTTGTCGTCAAACATATTAGTGTAGTCAAGGTATATAACGTGTAAATGAAATATCACAATAATTTGAGTACCTACTCGGTTAGTTGCTTTCGCTATTTTATAACTGGGTTTTTCTAAATTATTTTTCTATTATATCCAATATGTAAGTCGAAATGCATAACTACACCCCATACAAGCAACTCTTGACATAATTACGCCTAGCGTGTAGATGACAGGCACTAATAACGTGTGTAAATTTACAAATTGAGTAAAATTATTACCGCTGAAATTGGCAAATTGAAAAGTAGTCATGAGTTTCGGCCATGCTAATATCGAGAAAAATTGCTCTTAATAATAAGTACCGATTTACGCACGCGTATCAGATCATTCCATTGAGAGCTACGGTGCCACAAATTGCCACAGAAATGCATATCACAGACTAATAAGAGATACTACGTATATGCGTATGTTAAAATCATAAGCGACAAGAGGTTTGCCTCGTGGGTTACAAAAACCGGACAAGTGCGAGTTCAACTCGCGTGGTGAGGGTTCCGTGTATAATCTAAATTTCGTAAGTGTTTTTGAATACTCAAACTTCTTATAGGTTTTCCTGTAATCTTGCAAGGAACTATTTTCCATATTTTTTTTCTAGAATTTCCTAGTAGTTTTGGAGATGGGGGGGAATGGTCAATTTTCGTTTTTTTTCTTCAATTTGTTACGACGGCGGGGTCTATGACAGTTTCGTTGTCAAAGTGATAAACGCGCCGTCAAGGTATTTCAAAATTCACCGTTTTGTCATAAGACATCAGTAGCCTAGGGGTACAGATGGCGGCTTCAGAGTCGATGTACCCGGGTTCGAGTCCAGCGACCAACATGCACTTTTTGTATGTTTTAAATTCTTAGTACATTTTCTAGACGCAAAGTAGCATGGAATAGTCTAGAAAATGTAAGCGAATAGAACATTCGATGCTTACTGTAATTTATAGAAAAATGTATGGGCTGGAATGTTCGAGAAACGTGGACGCAGAATGTTTATCTAGAAAAGCCTATGCTACTCAAAACAAATGAGTAACGAAATGAAGATCGAAATTACAGTCTAGAATCTTCGGTAAGGGGTATATAAAGAGACCAAGTTCGCGGTACAAGGCAGTATTCGGTAGTGTTCGGAGAGGAGTACTCGGAGTGAAGTCTCGAGTGAGAGGTATTCGGAAGGGACTTCTCGAGTGATGTACTAGTGTGGATCAGTCTTCGGAGTGGAGTTCTCAGAGTGGGATACTGAGTGAGCAGTATCAGAGTGAGAACTGGAAGAAGAAGTACAGTGGCATCAAGTTTAGTGGTGAACAGTAAAGTGATTTAGTGCAAAGTAACAGTAAAGTGTTAGCTGTGTCGGTACTAGCAGGCGCGGACTCAGTGAACTAGAGTGTGTTAGTTGAGTCAGTGTTAGTACGTGAGGACTCAGTGGACTTTGCCCCGTAAGTCAGGTAATAAATCTATTGTCGTGTTATAAAGTGTATTTTCTCTATCCTGCACCCCCCCACGCTCGTAACATTTGGTGTCAGAAGTGGGATAGAGAAATATGCCACCTATAACGGAACGCGACGATACAGAAGAAGTCATGACGCGTGGCCAGGCAGCCGCGTCGACTTCCAGTCAACTAGCTACTAAAGGATCTAGCACTGCATCGAGGCAAGCTGACTTTGCGGCGATGTTAGCATCTATGAAACTGATGTTAGAACAGCAAGCGGAACTGAGCCGCCACCACATCCAGGAACAGCTAGCGGAACAGAGCCGCCGCAACCAAGAACAGCAAGCGGAACAGAGCCGCCGCAACCAGGAACAGCAAGCGGAACAGAACCGTCACATACAGGAACAGCTAGCGGAACAGAGCCGCCGCAACCAAGAACAGCAAGCGGAACAGAGCCGCCGCAACCAGGAACAGCTTGTGGAACAGAGCCGCCGCTTTCTAGAACGGCAGGCAGAACGGCTATCTGAGTTACTAATTGAGGGTATTACTGAAGTCATGGATCGACAGCGTAGTTGGTTTCAAGAAAGAGAACAAACACTTGATTCTCGCAAGGCAGAAATGGGTGACGTTGTAGGAAAGATGGACAAAGTTGTTGAACAGGTGGACGACGTGGAAGAACAGGTAGACGGTGCTATAGGGCAGATTGATGAAATTGATCAGGTGGACGAAGTTGTGGAACCGACGGGCGACGGTGAAGAAATGGTTGACGTTGTTGTTGAACAGTTGCACGGCGCTGCTGGTAAGGTGGACGATGTTGAGGAAAACATTGACGTGGCTGTTGTAAAGGTGGACGAAGTCGCAAGGGAAACTTCAGAGACCAGGGGTGTAATCAATGTACCAACCATCTCAACGTCTGTGGAAAAGTCCATAGTAACGCAGTTCGACCGTCGTTCATTTTGGACTGCCTATAGAATGCAGTTCAGGAAAATCACAGATGACAACGGACGGGGCAACCAACAAGCAACAACTCCCTTGATTAATGGATACTCGGATCTGGCTTTGATGCTCCCAGAAACTGTCGTTCACAGGAAAAGTTATGACCAATTATTGAAGGCATTGAAGACACGATACAGAGACAGGCGTAAAGGAACATTGATCTGGCTTCATCATCCAGTACGACGTAAACGCAAGCCTCCCCGGGAGAGACCATGTACGGTGCTAAAGAATCCGCCGTACTACGACAAGTTGGCAAGGTATCACGGTTTAAATGATGCTCGGGACGAGCATGACTTAGCGGAGGGCAATGTTACGACGGCGGGGTCTATGACAGTTTCGTTGTCAAAGTGATAAACGCGCCGTCAAGGTATTTCAAAATTCACCGTTTTGTCATAAGACATCAGTAGCCTAGGGGTACAGATGGCGGCTTCAGAGTCGATGTACCCGGGTTCGAGTCCAGCGACCAACATGCACTTTTTGTATGTTTTAAATTCTTAGTACATTTTCTAGACGCAAAGTAGCATGGAATAGTCTAGAAAATGTAAGCGAATAGAACATTCGATGCTTACTGTAATTTATAGAAAAATGTATGGGCTGGAATGTTCGAGAAACGTGGACGCAGAATGTTTATCTAGAAAAGCCTATGCTACTCAAAACAAATGAGTAACGAAATGAAGATCGAAATTACAGTCTAGAATCTTCGGTAAGGGGTATATAAAGAGACCAAGTTCGCGGTACAAGGCAGTATTCGGTAGTGTTCGGAGAGGAGTACTCGGAGTGAAGTCTCGAGTGAGAGGTATTCGGAAGGGACTTCTCGAGTGATGTACTAGTGTGGATCAGTCTTCGGAGTGGAGTTCTCAGAGTGGGATACTGAGTGAGCAGTATCAGAGTGAGAACTGGAAGAAGAAGTACAGTGGCATCAAGTTTAGTGGTGAACAGTAAAGTGATTTAGTGCAAAGTAACAGTAAAGTGTTAGCTGTGTCGGTACTAGCAGGCGCGGACTCAGTGAACTAGAGTGTGTTAGTTGAGTCAGTGTTAGTACGTGAGGACTCAGTGGACTTTGCCCCGTAAGTCAGGTAATAAATCTATTGTCGTGTTATAAAGTGTATTTTCTCTATCCTGCACCCCCCCACGCTCGTAACAAATTACATTATAAAAAAATTATAAAAAAATATATCTGCAATGCTTACAACAACCCCTTTCATTTAATATGTCACACAATACAGTTTGCCAAACTTTTTTTTCCAGTTTACCCCCAAAAGTGGCCCCCTTCTTCAGAATTAATTAATTTACTTTACGCGTCCATCTTTGGGTTACCAATTTACATATGTGTACCAAATTTCAACTCAATCGGTCCAGTGGTTTCGGAGCAAATCGGCTGTGACAGACGGACCGACAGACAACCGAGTGATCCTATAAGGGTTTCGTTTTTTCCTTTTGAGGTATCGGAACCCTAAAAATCACAAATAAGTGTGCGTCTGATTTGTAAATTATATTATGAGAAAATCGTATGGTTACAGGTTTTTTTTTAGTACCACGATTTGTATTTCATTGTATGCACCAGTTATATCGTGTTCATTGAACTGCGTTGATTCCTATCATTGTAGATTAGCTTCATTTAAGCGTTGGTTGGTAGACAGCCTCGGACACGGATACTAGCAACTTAAAATAGCTGTATAATGGCTTTAATCACGATGCACAAACACTTAAAGCTTCCGCGAGCACGCGAGCTTTTGTTAAAACTATCAAGTTTTCTGGGAAGACATTAGGCAGGTTGGTTGTTTGCCACCGTCGTGGCAAACAAGCATACAACCTGTAATTAATCTCATTTAAATATCCGTACATTTACATTTCCGCCCATATAGGATATCCATTAAAAAAATGTGTAAAGGAAAACATGGTAAGCAAACCGGTCTAATCCCAACAAGCCCTAGTTTTTCCTCTAGATCAGTCACTTTTGTAAAACTAGTGCCTTAGCCAAATCTTGGGATTTGGTGCCAAAGCAGAGCCCGGGATCCTATAAGGTACCACCGGAAAAATACTAGGAGGATGATCTGGGGACACGGTAGCCCGACCCGTCGCTAATTAATATTTATCTCGCGCGAGAGTCAATGCGGCGACCGGGATGTGCCCAACAAATCTAAACTTTTTAGCCAAGATTTAGAATTTGTAATACGTGGCTGGTAAAGCTAAGCCGTGTGGAGTAGGAAGCTTTGCGCTACTTGCGATCTTTTTAACGCTCAAAGTTATATGAGCTAGGAAGTATTGGCCATCCCTTTACATGTGATGTTTTTAGTTTGATCGAATATTCATAAAATAATTTGTCACTGATGTGAGGTCATAGACCAGACAGCCAAGCAAAGTTACACAAAGGAACTAAATCATTTACAACAACAATTAATTGTCGATATCAAGCCAATGCTCCACGACGAACAAAGGAAATAAATAGGTACCTACCTATTTAGTATTTTAGGTATTAGCTTCCGCCCGCGACCCCGTCTGCGTGGACCCGGGATAAAAACTCTTATATTTTAATCCATGCGAAAATTTGGATGTACCTAATTTTGCACGAAGATAGTTTATACTTCGTGCAAAATTACATCCAAATTGTTTGAGCCGTTTAAGTGTGATTGAGTAACTAACATCCAAACATCTACTCGTAAACATCTAGACATCCAAACATACAAACCTTCGCAATATTAGTAGGATTTAACGATACCTACATCCAAATTGTTTGAGCCGTTTAAGTGTGATTGAGTAACTAACATCCAAACATCTACTCGTAAACATCTAGACATCCAAACATCTAAACCTTCGCAATATTAGTAGGATTTAACGATACCTACATCCAAATTGTTTGAGCCGTTTAAGTGTGATTGAGTAACTAACATCCAAACATCTACTCGTAAACATCTAGACATCCAAACATCCAAACCTTCGCAATATTAGTAGGATTTAACGATACCCCTCTGTGATGAATCCAAGGTAAATAAATCCTTATTCAGCATTTACCGGTGACTCGCCTCAAGCTTACCAATAAAAGCTGATCTTCCACGAGGCATAGACGGTACAACTTGCAGCTTGTGGTAAATTTCACTCTTGCGTAGCTCCGTGCAGACTATTTAAGGTGAATGTAAAGGGCCCTGCATAGCGGACTGCAAAGTGCAAATGTCATGGGCTATTAGTCACGCCTAACGAAACAAGAACTCTGATTACGCTTAGTTATAACGAATCGTGGCGTCAAGATATATTAGTGGGCGAACGGTAAAAAACAAGTTACAAAATAGAGGGGCTGCAACCTATAAAATAGAGCGAAACATTAATCATTGCAAGCACAGATCACAAAATACTATAGAAAGGCGATGTGGGCCTGGCATTACTTTGAGCGTGCACTCGAAGCTTTCACGCCAACGTCACCTGATCGCCGTGCAGTCGTCCACAAAGTTGTAGGCGACGCGGAGGGGATGAGGTGGCGACACTGGTCCCGATAGAAACCGCGCTCGATACCCCTTCTATAGTATTTAGTGTTCTGTGATTCCAAGTATTCCAACGTCATTCATATCCCTATCTGGTTTTATCTTGTAGCTAGCAGTCTACCACGCAACCTATACTCTATTGTGGATTGCGGATGACGCTCGCTATTGTCGGGCAAGTTGACAACCCTAGCGATTCGTAAGACCACGTGCAAACATTGACTTTGTTATACAGTGGAGCTTCTGCACGTAAGGTCAAATTTTACTGGTGAGAAGTTTTGAACCGAGTCGAGACACTTGTGAATCGCATAACGGCCCAATTACATCCAGCTTTGATGACGTCCCTGCGGTATCCCTTCGTTAGACTGTCGTTATGATTTCGACAGTCGATTTGGTTAATTAAGGAACAAAAAGCTTTTTGATGCTCTTTTTGCTTTTTTGCTGACATTCTTTTCTTCAAAATACAAGCTATCGAAAATCAAACCAAGCCTGTTCCTTTGGCCAGTTCGGGCTAAACTCGGCTCTCACACACCTGCGAGATACACCCATCGCGCAAGGAAACAAGCATAAAAAGTTTAAAAAACTGTACCAAACCCAACTACGGAAAATAAACTGAAAAAAACAGTGTTTTTTTTCCTTTAAAAGGTAGCCTATACTACCCGGAGCACAATTTCGAATCGATTGACCCCTCATTTATCAAAATTGTCACACGTAAATACCAAACATACACTGCTAAACCCATATCCCTTCCTTTCGACTTAGGCGTAGTCGGGCACAAAAACGACTGATTCCGTATAAAGAATGACTAAAACCAAACGTCGGTGACAAATTTTTTTTAAACCGATAATTTTATTGTATTAGAGTGTCAAAAATCAGTAATAAATTACCGCATTTACTGCAGGTTCACACTCTTTGATGGTCGAAATCGGCCAGGATGATGATGATGATGACACTCTTTGATGACGCCAAGATGGTTAAGTCACTTTGTGAAGACTACGACCAGCTTGTTGACGAATTTTACGAGTATGATCTAAATAATATACAAAACGAATGTCTCCTCCGCTTAATATTTAAATTCGTATCATGTACCTACTTATTACACAAAATTTACATACACTGTGCTTGTGTCATACTCATACACTGACACTGCGTCGTGGACCGATATAAATATTTTTCATATCTCATCCACTGAGAGTGGGTCGTTGTTGTTCTAAAAAGTGCGCAGAAAGTGATACGTTTCTGTTCTGCTCTAGCGCAGAAAAGTAGTGTATTCCAATTAGTCTTCGCCTAATAAGCATTATGCGGGAACTAATTCTAATAAATATAAATACTTACCCCGCCACTGATAAAAGGAAATAAATTTATTCTTACTAGTTTATAGAATGTATTTTTGTAAACATAAAATAAGTTTATGTTGTAAACTCATTACTTTTATTTTAGCTAAAATATTCACTAGGCTCTATGAACTGGTGACAAATGGAATACACCCACAAATCTTTTTTTAACTAAAAGTTGTGCATGTGAGCTAAGGCAGATACAGCCACTCTTTAACTAATACTAATAATAAATACAAAACATATTGTAAAATTTTCTATCTGTTTTTTTTTACTTTCCTCGTATTCGATATGAAAAGTAGAGTGTTTAACTCGGGTGAAAGTCACCCATTTGACTCGAACCATTGGCGCTCTCACTTCGTTCGAGCACCAAAATATCTCGTCAGAAATGGGTGCCTTTCAGCCCTTGGTTAACAATCTACTATTTCTTATAAGCTTTTTGTTTTTTATGTCTCATGATTAGGTTGTTTTGTTAACATAATTATCATGTATTAATGAACCTCCAGGTATTTATGCTTTATGTTTGTTTTTGTTGGTACTCTATGTGTACCCCATATATTTTTGTTTATGTGACTGTTTGTGTTCTAAATAAATATATGAAAAATAGATGCATAAGTTATTACCATTGCTGAGTACAGTACCCCGAATAATTACATACCATATTGAAAGGTTCATTGTTTAAAAACCTCGTATGTTTGTTGTTAACAAAAAGCCTTGAAGCCTAAAGCCTATTGTGTCATTTAATTCGATCGTCCTCGGCGGGGGCTCATCCCAGTACATATATTTGTCATTTTCTAATTGGATTTGGATCGTATTGCCGTGTTCTCGCTCGCTTGGCTCTCGTGTAACCCTTGAGTAAGAGCGTGACACACAGATGTAACCTTTAGGTTGGAATTAAATTTGAATTTGATTTTTAGTTGCAAATGGAACGGGCTGCGGTTTTCAGTACCCTTTGTATTAAACCAACGCTTTGTTTGGTCTCGCTATTTACCATTCTGGAATCAATGCCGTTAATTTAATAATGGATGTTCGAGGTTGATGTACATATGTAATGTGTGTTTGGAAAGTACTTGGGAGTTCTGTGAAACCACCGTATAACTAGGTTTTCGTGACTTCACAATGTTCGACACATATTTCGTTTTCATTTTAATATTCTGAAAGTTGTTAGAGCACGACAGATAATATTTATTTTCGAGTGCTTTGTACATGATTATAATAGAGGTTCTTTACTGTGTAAAAGGATTAGGATGAAACTTATTTAGGACTGAAATATGACAAAAAATCATTATTCGACAATTGTCTATTAGACCTGCGGCTGAACAAAACTGGGTTTCGATAGCATTAAAGTTTTTTCTTTTTTGATATGTCGTTGGAGGCATGTTAAATAATACTTATGTAAAAATGTAGAAATTTTTAGGTTTAGATTTCGGCTATATTGAAATATTTAAGTTTTTTGCCAAAAACTATGCAAATATAGAATTAGAGTCACAAAAAACTGTAACATATCCAATAACATTTTAATTTCTTTACTATATTCTGTTTTTAGAAGTCTGGAACATCTGCGTTCTGGTGAACGAAAAAATGCTTATAATTCCGAAAATAAAGAATTAGAGTCGCTGATATTGCAAAATTATGATATTATCGATCCACTTCATATACTTGAAAAAAGTTGGAGGTGTAGACAATCGGCTTGTCTAGATATTGATTTCTGGCTAAGCAGTATAACCAATATTGAATTAGAGTTTGTAGAGTTAATAATAAGCAGGTCATGATAATGATCTCTGTTACCAAACAAAAGTTTATAAATATAAAATCACGGCGACACTAAATACTGATACGTAAGCATTCCGGGCCTATATTAATACATTTCAAACTCGCTGTATGCGCGCGCCGCGCTGCGCACTGTGCCACCAGACCCCTATTCCGTAACTGGTTTTAAGTTCACCTCAACGCTCACCAACAAATATATCTTGACACTGCGGTGCATAGTAGCTAAGCGTAGGTAGAGGTCCAGTTTCGTTAGGTGACGCTGTTTTAAGTTCACCTCAACGCTAACCCACAAATATATCTTGACACTGCGGTGCGTAGTAACTAAGCGTAGGTAGAGGTCTAGTTTCGTTAGGTGACGCATGGGGTGAGGCGCATGAGCGCGTAGCGAATAACGGCAGCGATCAGTGGGGGCGGGGTAGTGGCGTGCCCTTGACTCCACGTCAACCTGCGTCCAGATTCCATAAAAAAATCCGCAAAGCGTGTTTTAAACTAATATCAACCGAAAATAGTTAAACTTACCCTTATTTATTACTATAGGGATTGCCCACGGTTTCGTTCGCGTAGAACTCGTTATCGTGTTATAGAAATAATTGATATGAAAATTATCATATAAATGACCATTCTCTGCAGAAATACCTACTAACAAATGACATACAATGTATTTTTTTTGCGAAGTGGCTAGTAACAGTAAGCTATGGAATAGATGGGTAGTAAACCGCAATTTACCTACCACATGAAATTGTTTTTGTATATTCAGGATGTAGGGTCGGTTCGCCGGTTATCGACCACCTAATTTAGTGTGCCAGTTTGCGACCACTCAGGTAAATTGGTGAACCGAGAGGATATTTTCTAGTTTTTTCAGTAGATTCCTGCCTAATAACTACATTAACTACTTAGAGCCTGTTCAAATCTATATACCTATATAAAAGAAGATTGTGACTAATTCATACACGCACAGCCGAAACTACTCGGACTAGAAACATGAAATTTACACCCAAACTACCTTTTATAAAGTTTTTTTGGAACAACGGATAAGAAGGGATTTTAATAAATTCCACCCCTAAAGGGGGTTAAAAAGGGGTGCAACGTTTGTATGAGGGACACTTTTTTTTGAGCTAGAGACTTAAAGTTTTGTAGAAAGATAACTTATTAAAATACAAAAAAGTACTTTCAGCGTTTTGGAAAATTCTATCCCCAAAAGGGGTCATAAAGGGGTGCAAGATTTGTATAGGAGAAACATTTTTTTAAGCTATAGACTTAAAATTTTGTAGAAAGATTACTTATTAGAATACTAATAAAGTGCTTTCAGCGTTTAGGAAAATTCTACCCTAAAAGAAAAGTTCCCCCATACAAACGTTGCGCCCCTTTTTAACCCCCTTAGTTAAAAAGGGGCGCAACGTTTGTATGGGGGAACTTTTCTTTTTTGAGCTATATACTTAAAATGTTATAGAAAGATTACTTATTAAAATAAAAATAAAGCACTTTCAGCGTTTTGGAAAATTCTGCCTCTAAGGGGTTAAAAAGGGGTGCAAAGTTTGTATGGAGGAAACTTTTTGTTTTGAGCCAGACTTAAAACTTTGTAAAAAGATTACATATTAGAATACAAATAAAGTCCTTTCAGTGTTTTGGAAAATTCCGCCCTTAAGGGGTTAAAAAAGGGGTGCAAAATTTGTATGGAGGAAACTTCGTTTTGAGCCAGAGACTTAAAACTTTGTTGAAAAATTACTAATTCGAATGCAAATAGTCCTTTCAGCGTTTTGGAAAATTCCGCCCCTAAGGGGTTAAAAAGGGGTGCAAAGTTTGTATGGAGGAAACTTTGTGTTTAGAGCCAGAGACTTAAAACTTTGTAAAAAGATTACTTATTAGAATACAAATAAAGTCCTTTCAGTGTTTTGAAAAAATTCCGCCCTTAAAGGGTTAAAAAAGGGGTGCAAAATTTGTATGGAGGAAACTTAGTTTTGAGCCAGAGACTTAAAACTTTGTAGAAAGATTACTAATTAGAATGCAAATAGTTCTTTCAGCGTTTTGGAAAATTCCGCCTCTAAGGGGTTAAAAAGGGGTGCAAAGTTTGTATGGAGGAAACTTTATGTTTAGAGCCAGAGACTTAAAACTTTGTAAAAAGATTACTTATTAGAATACAAATAGTCCTTTCAGTGTTTTGGAAAATTCTTCCCCTAAGGGGTTAAAAAGGGGTGCAAAGTTTGTATGGAGGAAACTTTTTGTTTTGAGCCAGAGACTTAAAACTTTGTAAAAAGATTACTTATTAGAATATAAATAAAGTCAGCAGTGTTTTGGAAAATTCCGCCCCTAAGAGGTTAAAAAGGGGTGCAAAGTTTGTATGGAGGAAACGTTTTGTTTTGAGCCAGAGACTTTAAGCTTTGTAGAAAGATTACTTATTAGAATACAAATAAAGTCCTATTAGCGTTTTAGAAAATTCCACTCCTAAGGGGGTTAAATAGGGGGGTAAGCTTTGTATGGGCAACGATTTGTTTGAGCTACAGACTTAAAAGTTAATAGAATGATTACTTATTAAAATAAAAAAGTGGATTCAGCGTTTAGAAAAATTCAACCCCTAAGGGGTTAAAAAGGGGTGCAAAGTTTGTATGGAGTAAACTTTTTGTTAAAACTTTGTAGAAAGATTACTTATTAGAATACAAATAAAGTCCTATTAGCGTTTAAAAAAATTACACTCCTATGGAGGTTAAAAAGGGCAGTAAGCTTTGTATGGGCAACACTTTGTTTGAGCTAGAGACTTAAAAGTTAGTAGAATGATTACTTATTAAAATAAAAAAGTACTTTCAGCGTTTAGAAAAATTCAACCCCTAAGGGGGTTAAAAGAAGGTTCAAAGTTTATATGGAGAGCAAGAAATTTTTAAAGTAAAATTTCGGTCTTATCATGTAGTTATGTTAAGACTTCAAAACTAATTTCAGAGTTTTTTTTCAAATTCGTCCCTAAGTGTTAAAAGGGGTTTAAAGTTTGTGTAGAGAGCAACACATTTATAAAGTATGAGATTTGTAACTTTGGTTTTAGACTGTTTGTTTAGAAACTAGAAAAGGAATTTCATTGTTTTTTATATTGATGCAGGCCTGAAATGGAAAGAGGAGCTGGATGCCGTTGAGCATTCCATTTCTTCAGCCTGTTATGCTCTGAGAAGCCTGAGGGAGGAACTCACTAGACAACAACTTAAAGTCATATACTATGCGTTAGTAGAATCTAAGCTTAGGTACAATATCAGGCTCTGGGGAAATAGCTTTAAGTATAACCTTAACAAAGCTTTGGTTGTTCAAAAAAGAGCCATCCGCACTATTGTACGCATTCCTCAATGGATATCTTGTAGAGAACACTTCCTGGAATTGGGCATTCTAACAGTTCCTTGCTTGTATATACTCGTGCTGCTTACTATTTTGTCAAAAATATCTTAAAATATGAATCTATCGAAGAACAAGATTTGCGCCTACAAACACGAACAAAAAACATTACACAAAGTTTTTTCCCGAAGCTCAAAGTGGCGCAGCATAGCACAAAACATCAGGCTGTAATTTTTTTTAACAAACTGCCCCCTGACTTAAAAAATATCACAATTTATAAGGTATTTCATAGACAATTAAAAGCATTTTTATTGAGAGGGTGCTTCTACAGTATTGACGAGATTTTTGTGCGTGATATCTAGTTATAAGAATTAAAGACATGACATGTATTAAGTTAAATAAAATGTACAAATTATAATTAGTTAAGCAATCTTTTTATGTAAAATATTTAAGTAATTTTAATTTTAATTTAGATATTTCAAACACAATATTTGTATTGTTACTGAATAACTAATAAAAAATATATATATAATATGGGGTAAAAAAAAGGGTGCAAAGTTTGAATAGGGAGCAATCATTTTTCTAAGACGATAAAAACGTCTACGCGGACGAAGTCGCGGGCAACAGCTAGTGTTTACCATATCTTTAACTAGCTTTTGCCCGCGGCTTCGCCCGCGTACTAAGCGAAATTTTTAACCGTCTACAAAAAAGGAGGTTCTCATGTTGACCCGTATGTTCCGATTGAATTGCAATGTAGCACAAATATTTTCAATAATTTTCATGTCCACAATATTTAATTTCAAAATCGATGCCATTTTCAAACTCAAATTTCGTAATGAACGTTCAAAAAAACAATAAAAACGACACCCATATTGATATTTAGATATTTCAACCCCATCGCACCCCAACAGGGGAGATGGTATTTCACGTCCGCCATGTTGGATTTTAAAATCGTTGTTATTTTCGCAATCAGTGACCCGATAAACCATAGAAACAATACCCATATTGATTTTCAGACTGTCACCAAATGTTCCCCTTTTAGGGGTTGAATTTTTTCATCGTAAGCCCACGTGTAGCAATTTAATCGATAGGTCTTTTCAAAATAAATATAAGGTTTCTCAATGTTTTTGATTAAATGAATAGAGGTGGAGATAAATCGCCCCAAAAGTCACTAAAATTGTGGCCCCCCAGGGATCGGAACCGGTTTTCTCAAAAGTCCCCGAAGTAGTCTAATATTTTTGGAATTATTTTAGGCTCTTAATGTAGGACTCTTTAGGTAACATTTTCGTATTTTTAGACAGCCTGATCAAAAATGATATTATAAACCAAAGAACGAAATTGAACGAAATAAAACCGGTATTTTTGTATGGTGAAAATACCAGTATCCGATCCCTGTGCCCCCTCCTCTAATTTTTGAACGGTGTTTTTAAAAAATATAAAAAAAAACATAAACCTATAGGGCTATTAGGGCTTATTAAATTTTTTCACCATAAATTATTTTGAACAAGATCGATTCATAGGTTTTCGAGATATTGCTGAAAAACTGCCTTCCCTATAGAAAAGCACGTAAGTGCCGTAAGATTTCTGTGACGATACGACCTTTTTAATAGGCAAGGATCCCTTCGTTTTGCGTAATCCGACACGCACTTGGCCGGTTTCTATAGATAACTAGCTTCTGCCTGCGACTTCGTACGCGTTTAAATTATGGATTTCATGATTATGATTCGTCCTAAAAGGGACGACATAAATTATACCCTATTAAATAATATCAATTAGAATTTTGGTCAAGTGCGAGTCGGATTTTAGTTTTCCCATACATTTTGTGACCCAACTCCTGATGAAGGCAACGAGCAAAAATATTTCGTCTCCATACAAAGTTTCATCCCCTTTTTCGTCCCTAAAAGGGATAACATTTGACATAATCTAATATATAAGGAACATATCTGGAAAGTTTCATGTACACTCATCGGTATATTTTGATATTACGTGGAACGTACATCCATTCATACATCCAAACTTTTACGTTTATAATATTAGTAGGATGGTACGGAGTCCGACTCGCACTTGGCCGGTTTTTTACTGTTACTAAGTTACTACAAATAGTCAGTCCATATATCAAATTTTTTTTACTCATTTTGAAGTCAATAACTTATCAAATTCACATAATAATAACCGCATGTAATTTACCGTGCACGTAAACAAACAAATGATATGATTTGAAATACAAACGCAGCGCTTGCGCGGCGGAGCGGGGGGCGGGACGAGGTATCACTCTAGGGGCTCGCTCTAGGTTCCCGCGCGCCGCCGGTACGTGGTACCGCGGCGTGGTTATTTATTTCGCGCCTATTTTAATAGATTATACTATTACAAGGCAAGCTATACACAGAAATTTCTTACTTTCCATTATATGGCTGCATATATTATTTTATAGTATTAGACTAATCTTTACAGACTCTAATTCAATATTAGACCTTACAGAACAAAAAACGCATATAAAAATTCTTATTAATGAAATCTTATCTCTAATTCCTCCAAATTTTTGGCTTTGTCTATTAACTTAAGGATTTAAAGATATTGTTGTGAATTTTTGAAACTTTAATTCAATATCGACAAAATAATAACCGAATTCTGGTTTGACCCAGTCGCTCGTTATTTTTTTTTCTAAAAACTTAACAGCATAAAGCATCATGCATATTATAAACGATGAAGCTTAAACTTTGCACTCTAATTCAATATTCACAAATCACCAATAAAAAAACATAAATACCTAATTTATACCTAACTCTCGTTCTAACTTTTCGTCATATTTTACAAATATGCTTAAAAATATGTCCCATACCATATAAGCATAACTTTTCCGACTTTAGAATTATCGAAACTTGTAGGGCAAAATTCCGGTCCGGCTACAGGGCTATATCTCATAATCATGTACAAAGCACTCGAAAATAAATGTTATCTGTCGTGCTCTAACAACTTCCTGGTGTTGTCATACCTACATGTCTGGCGCGCCCTGCGGTGGCGGTCCATAGTAAACTTTACAATAACTGTCAAATTTACTATTGACCGCCACCGCAGGTCACAGACCGGGCACTCAGCAATAAATGGTAAAAACTTGTGACGAATTAGCGTCGCAAGAATGTAGGTAGATTGAAGCCGGGCGACATTAAATAACACTCTGATCGATGATGTCCGAAATAAATGATTAATTAAATTAATTAACAATTAAATTAAACATTTATTTATTAAAGGTGAAAAGTATACTAGACTTGGTCGCGGATTTATTACGAGCTGGCAATTAGTACTAAAAAAAGACTTTGTAATTGTGGTCATTTTCCTGCACCGTCTAAAGGCATGCATATCTTGAAATTTTTGAAGTAATCTTCGAAGTTCCGGGATTCGGGTCTGCAACGCAGGTTTACAGGATACGCGCAGGGCATGCGCGAGAAGGTTGGTGAACTCCTAATTGAACCCCAGACTTGTCCTCGATTCGGGGAAATACTGGAACTTAACTTACACAGATGATCTAGACACGCGGCAGCGTGTCAAGCCAAGTTCAAGCAAAGGAACTGGCTAGCCAGCGCCGAGTGTAGGTAATATTACACGAACCACTTGGTGCCACTTTTGACCCTTTTATAACTCAAAACCTCTTTAACGTAACCACATAAAACTACTTATCAGAATAAATATATATATAAAATGACTGATGTAATGAAAACTGGTCAAGTCAAATCTAACCTACTTTAAGATCTCACAAATTTAAATAACAGCAATTGTTATAGGTATCCAATAAAGCAAAGAAATAGAGTTTAATACTTGTTCATAATGTTATTTTATTCCTATAAATACATATTTGGATTTTGCATAACTTGGCCCTCATTTAGATCTCCATTCTTTTTGCGGCGAAGCCCTCAGCCAAGGATAATTCTTGTATTGAACTTGGCTCTCCTTTTTAGGGTTCCGTAGCCAAAATGGCAAAAACGGAACCCTTATAGTTTCGTCATGTCCGTCTGTCCGTCTGTCCGTATGTAACAGGCATTTTACTCGAAAACTATAAGGTGTATTTGAATAAAATTTTGAGGATAGGTGTATTTTGTAAGCCGCTACAAAGTTTTGTAATTAAAATTACTAAAAAAAATTTTTTTAGGGGTGTACTCCATACATAAAACTAAAAGTCAATTTTTTTTCATCGTTTGCCCACGTGTGGCACATGAATCGATAGGCCTTTCAAAATAAATATAAGGTTTCTCGGGATTTTTTTTGATTAAGTGAATACAGTCAGAGATAATCGCCCCGAAAGTCACTAAAATTCTGTCCCCCCCCCTCTAATTTTTGAACGGTGTATTTTAAAAATATGAAAAAATTCATGGACACAGCGCTTATTAAGTTCATTCACCGAAAATTGTTTTGAACAAGATCGGATGAAAGGTTTCCGAGATATTGCTGAAAAACTGCCTTCCTCAAAGAAAAGGACGTAAGTGCCGTAAGATTTCTATGACCATACGACCTTTTTAATAGGCACGGAACCCTTCGTTTTGCGTGGTCCGACACGCACTTGGCCGGTTTTTTTTTTACATTTATGTTTTTGGTGGGTAGGTATTTATAGTTCACTCCAAAACTGAGTATCTGTCACACCATATTATTACGAAATATATAGGAATCAATTTCATGTTTATAAAGTGGTTGACTTGTCGCGGTCCTCTAAAATCTGAAGTGGCGTGTGTGTCTCCTTCGCTGGTCGCGGCCGCGTCGGCCGAGTCGGTGACGTCGCTCATTGTATTCGTAACTAGTTTTATCTAATAGTAAATGTGAGCAGTCGATTGTCTGTATGTAAATTAATTTTATTTATTGTAACAAATAATAATAAATAAATAAATATTAGGGGACATTCTTACACAAATCGAACTAGGCCTATAGTAAGCTCAATAAGACTTGTGTTATAGGTACTAAACGACAATTATATATAAAAGATATAAATACTTCATCATCATCATCATCATATCAGCCGAAAGACGTCCACTGCTGGACATAGGCCCTATCCCATAGG
The DNA here is from genome assembly GCA_932294315.1 of Epinotia nisella. Taxonomy (NCBI): domain Eukaryota; kingdom Metazoa; phylum Arthropoda; class Insecta; order Lepidoptera; family Tortricidae; genus Epinotia; species Epinotia nisella. The sequence continues at coordinate 18,961,146 of OW028681.1, forward strand.
ACATATCCCCCAAAAAGTGCCACGATGACTGGTCCTGCGCCACCCGCATCCAGCGGACTCCAGCGACCTTTACCAGGTCATCAGTCCACCTTGTGGGGGGCCTACCCACGCTGCGCCTTCCGGTACGTGGTCGCCACTCGAAAATCTTTGCGCCCCAACGGCCATCGGTTCTACGTGAAATGTGATTACCCAATACAAAGCTATAATCTCACAGACCGATTCACCAAATAAAAAATTATTTCACTTAGGTAATCGATATAAATAAATGGAGACATAAACAGAACGGCGCAGTTGTTATAGCAACAAATCCGATTAAATTATTAAGTGACAATCACTAAAACCACAGAGAATGTAACTAATTATAAATACACAAATCTTATAAAAAAAAAATTATATAAATTAAGTGAATTGAACATCCGATAGTCCAACTGAATATCAAATCTTACAGAGTAGTACATTAAGGTTTAAATTTAAAAAATACTTACAAAAATTCATGCTGTAGGACGTGAAAATTAAAATACCAATTACGAGCCCAGCGCACCGAATCTAATTATCAATTATAAAGTTCCACGTTTTTGATAAATTGGTTTATAATGTTTTCGCTTGAATCCCGTTTTAATTTAGTCGCAAATTTGTACCTCGCTCATATAGAATATGTATAGGTACATTTTCGTATACATAGGGTGAGTCGCCAGTATTTGGCCAACCTTCAAACAGAATTTAATTTAGTATAACCTGGCCAGTTATTGAAGGGCAGTACCTAATTCCCCCTCGAGGGTGCCCGCCTTGCCGGGGCGGGGGGCTTAGTAACCGTGGACTGCAACCCACGGCGACTAAGAGACACCCAGGGCCGGCCTGTGTAAGCCTGCTGGCTGGCCCGAGGAGGGCGCTCCTAGCGGGCTTGTGCACTGCCCGCTTAGGATGCGTTGAGCAGGGACCGCAGAAGAAGAGGAGTGCCTCCTTATCTTCTGCGGCCGAGGCGGGATCGCAGGGGGAGAGGCGTGTTGGTATAACGGTGCGCCACTCTCCCTACACCCTGCGAACTCGGCGGGGCCGTTCCGCGGAAGCGGCATTGGTGGGGCCGCAGAGGAAGAGGAATGCCGGTATTACGGTGCGCCGCTTTCCCTATCCTCTGCGGCCGAGGCGTGGTCGGTGGCGGAACCACAGACCTGATCCGCCACCGGGTGCTGGAACTTCCCACACCCATGATCTCCTCGTAGCGGACTCAGGGGGGTCCGCTACTGAACGGGTGGAGATCGAGGAGGCAGGCGCGCCAAAACATCTGGCGTGCCTCTCGTGGAGGGCCTTCGGGCGTCGGCGAGGGAGCCGCTTGTGGGTGGCTGCCACCGGCGGGGTCGCGGATGTGAGCGCAAGCGTTCCCGTGACCTCGCCACATGGCGGCGAGGCAGCAAGTGGGGGGATTTTTAGTGGGTATGCCGTGAGTCTCATCAGCTTATACGGGAGTCCCACATAACCACTCGGGTCACCCCCTGCACCCGGGTGGTATGCGTAACGCATTTTCCCCCTAAAAAAAAAAAAAAAGGGCAGTACCTAATTGAAACCTTATACTAAAATGAATTCTATTATCGGTTATCGGTGGCCAACAGATGGGACGGTAGCCTACTGAGGCACTGGTCCTCCCTACATTAAAGTTTAAGTCCTAACCTAGTTATATAAGTCCTGTAGTACTAACAACCTATGGATCATAGTTGTCCGAAATAAATTCATTTTATTTTATTTTATTTTTTATTATTTTATCGGTGAATAGAGTTCATTAGGGTTCCGTACCCAAAGGGTAAACACGGGACCCTATTACATTACTAAGACTCCGCTGGCCGTCCGTATGTCTGTCTGTCCGTCTGTCACGAGGCTGTATCTCATGAACCGTGATAGTTAGACAGTTGAAATTTTCACAGATTTCTGTTGCCGCTATAACAACACATACTAAAAAAACAGAATAAAATAAATATTTAAGGGGGCTCCCATAAAACAAACATGATTTTTTGCTCATTTTTATAGATAATGGTACGGAACCCTTCGTGCGCGAGTCTGACTCGCACTTGGCTGGTTTTATTTTTAGTATGAGGTTTTGTATTCTAATAAGTAATCTTTTTTACACACTTTTAAGCTAGAGCTCAAATACATTTTCCCTCAAACAAACTTTGCATCCCTATATTTAATCTCTTTCATCCCCTACAGGGGTTAAAAGGGGGTTCAAAGTTTGTATGGAGAGCAATATTTTTTTTAAATTAAGAGATTATAACTTCGGATTTAGACTGCATGTTAAAAAACTAGAAAAATGATTTCAGTGATTTTTGATATTTATCCCTTAAATAGGGGTTCAAAGTTTGTATGAAGAGCAAGAAATTTTTAAAGTAAGACTTTTGTAACTTCGGTTTTAGACTGTTTGTTTGAAGACTAGAAAACTAAATTCCGCGTTTTTGAAATTGATTTATATAAAAAGTTTATTTATTACTCACCGGTTAACACCGTTAAATGGGGGCTGGGGATGGAGACGGAAAGTTCTACGTCTTTTGGTATAAAATAATTTTGCTTTCAAAACTATACAGAACGAGGGTAAAACTACTGAACGGAGACATAAAAAATATTATTTTGGTTAAATACATTTTTAAAAAAAGATACCATTGAAGTAGAAACGTGTGTTGATGATACTTAAAATATTTATAGATATAGGTATGTAAAAACGGATATTTCAATTAAGATTTAGCAATTTAAACCTTCTACGTTTATATCCGGAACGGAATTAGATGAAATTTGGTACAGAGATCATTTGAGACCCTTGAAAGGATATAGGATAGTTTTTATCTTGGAAATCATCCCTTAACCTTTTGAACGCTTTCATATTTGAATGAAGTGATCATTCACACGCCAAGCACTGTAACTTGATGTATCGTTAAAAACCAATAAAACCAAATAAAAACAATTCATAACAGATTTTATTCATGATCAAAGTACACCTTCACTCCGACCTTTTTAGTGGTTGTTGGCGTGGTGGGCACGACAGCACTCGACCACTTTAGTGGCTCTCGGCGCTCAAAAGGTAAGATGGTAGAAGTTTGTTGGGGACAGCGATAATTAAGCTTGCACCTAAAATAATTTTATAGCAATCATTTTTCTAAGATCATAGCAAGTTCTACGCGGACGAAGTCGCGGGCAACAGCTAGTACATGTATAGGCACATTTTTCGCCGTATGACAACGGAATAAGGTGCAAATTTGTGAAGATTTCTTTGTCTGTACCTATCTGAATGCGCTTCGTCGCACGGTAATCTTTGTGATCTATTATCCAACCAAAAACATAAATGTAAATAATGTGCGTGTCGGGCCACGCGCAGGGTAGGGTTCCGTAGTTGCCCGTCTGTCACAGAATGCGGACTTAAAAGGGGCTTTTGGGGTTTTTATTATAGCTTACCCTCGTTTGGCAAGAAGCACCGTGCCGTGAAAAAGCTACTCTACCGTCCACGGTAAAAGGTTCAAATTCCAATGACAATGTATATGCACCTGATATTAAGTGCATTTCTTGCCAGTTAACTAGTTATGTCTACTACTCGTTAACTAGTTATGTCTACTTAGCTGTGATAGTTTTCCTTTTAAATTCATTATATGTGCTACTGCCACGAATTTTTTCACGTCCCCAGTAGTAGCCATTTAGCCGGCGGGGGGGGGGGGGGGGGGGGGGGGGGGAAATGACTCGAACAAAAATTAGAGCTTTAAATCCCATTATCTCGCAAACGCATAACTAAGTTGGAAATAGTTTCAGTAAACCCCACCACTATATCACCAATTTACATGTAGGGGAAGTACCCTAAAAAAATTTTTTTTTTCAGGAGTATATTCTACTGTTTTGTCGGCGTGATTGGTTTATATACCCACGCCGAATTGCAGTTTTCTAGTTGTAAGGGTTACTGAGCTAAGCCGAAGACGGACAGACAGACAGACAGACAGACAGACGGACGGACATGGCGAAACTATAAGGGTTCCTTGTTGACTACGGAACCCTAAAAAGGAGAGCCAAGTTCAATACAAAAATTATGCTTAGCTGTGGGCTTCGCCGCAAAAAGAATGGAGATCTAAATGAGTAATAGATAAGTTTTTGTATCCCATTACTTAATAATAATAAATAAATAAAAAATAAAAAAAAGAGTGCCAAGTTATGCAAAATCCAAATATGTATTTAAAGGGAACAAAATAACTATTAAACTCTATTTCTTTGCTTTATTGGATACCTATAACAATTGCTGTTATTTAAAAATGTGAGATCTTAAAGTAGGTTAGATTTGACTTGACCAGTTGTTTTGTTCCTATAAATACATATTTGGATTTTGCATAACTTGGCACTCATTTAGATCTCCATTCTTTTTGCGGCGAAGCCCACAGCCAAGCATAATTTTTGTATTGAACTTGGCTCTCCTTTTTTACATTTATGTTTTTGGTGGGATATCATTACTTTTTGTAAAGAAAACTAGGCAGGTATTGGGATTTAATGTTTTTTCTTGCGTTTCCGTGTTGCTCGGGAGCGCTTTTATGTAGATTTACTTCTGTTCTGTGTATAATTATGTGGTGCCGCGCGCCGAAGACGACACACCGTTGGCCGGTTGTTTAGCGCGTATTACAAGTTTTTTGTATGGGGACACCACTTTATTTTTATATTTCTGTTATATAGCAAATATAAGAATACATATATTGGGATAGTTTCAAATATCTGCTTGTAACGGTTCCAAAGCTACAATAAAAAAAATTGTATGGGGACCCCCCCTATTTTTTAACTTTTTTTTATTTTAGATTTTTTCCTACGCTTACACACAATTACCGAGCTGGATTCCAAATTTCATCCTTCTAGGTCATCTGGAAGTAGGTTAGGTTTAGGTACTATATGTCAGTCAGTACTAAAATTTACGACTTTTTGACCTTCGTATCTTTATAACCGTTTGAGCTAGCTTCATGAAATTTGGGCTTCTAGATGTCCTTATGGATATAATTAAACACACGTAGTTTTATGTGTTTACGTTAAAGAGGTTTTGAGTTATAGAAGGGTCAAAAGTGCCACCAAGTGGTTCGTCTAATATTACACTCGGCGCTGGCTAGCCAATTCCCTTGCTTGAACTTGGCTTGACACGCTGCCGCGTGTCTAGATATTTCCGTGAAATCTACGCAACACGAGATTATACCTACGCAAAACAATGTAAAGTGTACCTGTGCCGAATAATTCTGTTAAAGGGTAAACCACCGAAGTACTTAATATATAGTTTTTTGTTAAATATAAATTCTAATCTTAATTTATTTTGAAATCTGTAACGAGTATCGTCATTTAGTTGAAAGGGCATATAACGTTCGTAGCATTAATTCCAAAATCAAAATTCTGACGTATGTACATAATTCCTAAGACATACTTTGAAAATCAAGTTTACCTACTTACTTAAATTTATTCATGTAAAATTCCTAGTCTATTTTTGTTCTACGTTCAGTTGTAGCTTCGAAATTAATAATGTACCTACGCAATGTGTACCCACGTAACATAAGTGATAGAGTAAAACGAATTTTTAAATTAACACCTTAATCGCCTCCGTCTGCTCGAGTACTCTTCAGGTACCGAGAGTTTTAAAAAAATTCTAGAAGTTTTCCAATACTTTCATAGGAAACTTACGTCCTATTGTTTAGGAAAGGTAGTTTTTCAGCGATAGTTCAAAAAACTATGTTGTTCGAAACTATATTCTTTGAAAGTTTTTAATAAGCACTATGTGCAGATTTTATTTTTTATTTTAACTACGGTTCGAAAGTTAGAGGGGTTGTGTATTCCAATTTTCATTGACATGTTACACTTTATAGTTTTTGTGCAAAATAGCTGTGACGTACTGGGCAAGCAGTGGACGTACTTAAAGGTTACGTTTTTGCCATTTTCACTACGGAACCCTAATTAAAATACGCCATGCAATACTGTTTTTTTTATTTATTGAAGCTATTTTTTACGGTTCCTTTAAGTCGGGTTACAGTTTTTCGAACTGTTTATGCTTATTTCCTTTAGAAGAACGGAACCCAAAAATCACCATTGGACCAAGCTACCAAAATAAACACCATCAGCTGGGCTTTCGTATCACAAATAAATACCCTTTTATCAGAGCACGTTCTCATTAGAAACCAATATCTTATATCGTCGGCATCGTGACTTACGACTTCGTTTCGTATTTACTTTTCTTTAGAAGTCACGTCGTAGAACGTTAAACCGCTACGCGCCTACTGCTACGGGCTACGTGCTACGATTGAGGTTCTACAAAAAATACCGTCTAGATATTCTAGATTAATAGTACATTGTGTCACAAGTACGGTAAGATATGATTTACGAACGAGAGTCTATTAGAAGTCCGACGCCGAAGGCGGAGGGCTTTGATGACTCGAGTTTCTAACAATCTTACCGTACGTGTCGCATACAATGTTTTTCATCACATTTGCGAGGAAACCAATACATTTTTTATACCACCAATACATTTTATATAACCAATATATTTTTATATGGACCTACGGTCTGAAATAAATCATTTGAATTTGAATTTACTAAGCTAGACCGGCTCAGGTAGGCCACGTGACTATACGAGTAGAAAGTCATCATTGTCTGCAATCTCGATCAATAATTTAGGTATTGCCTAATATATAAAAATGTACGAGCACAAATCAAGGACCACAAAGTTCCCAGAATTATGTTACTTACATTTCTTAGATTCTCTTAGATACAAGTTGTTTTTCAGGGATCGGTGCAAATAATATTTCGTCAACCATATCTATTAATTAATTTCATTAGCAGATATTAATCAAAACAATATTTGTTGTAGCAGATACGTCTAATCATGACGCATGAATCGCATGTTTCACCGGCTGGGGGTATATTTCACTAGACTTACTACACTTGAGTCAGTTTTACATTGTTCTTGACGCGCAATCGACACACAGCCAGATTAAATTGCGTGACTTGGTTTGACGCTTCGGGAAATATCGCACGACGAGATTCATAATTTTACGTGTCGCAAAATATGGCGTGCGATGAAATGGCAATTTTATTATTGTGCCACTTCACCCGACGTCACTGGCGACATTTGTACACATACTCGTATATGGTGAGGAATATGTTCAACGTCGACTAGGGAGTACAATAAAATACAAGTATGGACAGATAAAGAATCAGTTACTTAATACAGACCTAGCTAACTATACACGTTAGTTTACGTAATAGCAGTTAACTATTGTGTTACTGTTAAGCAATTGGTCGGTTACCATATTGCACATTTGTTCCCTGGCTGCATACAAAACGGATTACAATTCAATAAATTTAGTGGAATAGATCCCCAGCTTGTTAGGCCCCTATTTGTCCACTAATTGACAATATTTCTTTGCTAATATCGTGAAATAAATGAACCAAATGATGATTAGTTAAACCTCTCTACTTATAACATACTAGGTGCCCGCGCAGTTCCACTCGCGTAGCTCTGCATGCATAGGTAGGTATGCAGTTTAATATATCAATACGGAAGGTCTATTCTATAAACACATTGCACTCCGAACCGATGGCCGTTGGGGCGGAAAGGTTCTCGAGTGGCGACCACGTACCGGAAGGCGCGGCGTGGGTAGGCCCCCCACAAGGTGAACTGGTGATCTGGTAAAGGTCGCGGGAGTCCGCTGGATGCGGGTGGCACAGGACCGGTCACTTTGGCACTCTTTGGGGGAGGCCAATTTCCAGCAGTGGACGTCTTTCAGCTGATATGATGATGATGATGATCGGATGAGTAGTACCGGTGCCTAATTACTTAAATCTTAAATCCTACTTAAACCTAATTCGTCCGGCTAAATCTAATCGTTTTTATAGGTATTACTATGTGCTCTATTGGTTTCTAACTTTTATTTTAAATACAGCTTTTTATTTAAATGAATAATGACAGAAATTAAAAAAAATATATTGTGCGAGTAAAGTTTAGCATGGAACCTATTCATTATCTTCGGGTCGTAATTAGATTCTTCCTGTTATACTAATTATATTATAATATAACACCTAGGTTTTGATAAAATAACCTACCTACCTATTTGCATCGAATGGGAACTGGAAAAAACTCATATCCACGTCTTTGTGCGTGGATAAGCAACCACACAGTGCACAATATTTACATTATTTACCCATCGCGATATCGCGAACGTGCACTCGGCAGAGCGGTGAGCGTCGCACTGGGTTGCCCGGCATCGCGCCCGGGAAATGACGCCCATCGGTGAGGTAGCCGACTTCGGTGGGAGGCGGTTCGTGGCCGTTCTGTATGTAATACTATTATAGTATTGTGTGGTATAGATAAACTTTTCAGATTGCTAAAGGGATTTTATTGTATTTGTGCATTTTCACACAAGGGTGAAAATTTGAAAATTTGCAATCTTGCATTTTCAAGGGTTCTTTTTAGGGTTCAAAAGGAAAAAAAACGGAACCCTTATAGGATCAGTCGTGCGTCTGTCCGTCCGTCTGTCACAGCCGATTTGCTCCGAAACTACTGGACCGATTGAGTTGAAATTTGGTAAACATAATTATGATGGACGCGTAAAGTAAATTAATGACAAGGGGGCCACTTATGGAAGGTAAACTAGAAAATTAAAAAAAAAAAGTTTTGCAAATGTATTGTGCGACATATCAAATGTAAGGGCATGTTGTAAGCATTTCTGATACATTTTTTTTTATAATTTTTAAAAAACAGATTTGAAGTAATTTAGGAAAAAAGACGAAAATTTATTTATTTATTTATTTATTTATTTATTTATTGCATACAATTAACACTAACAGTCAAGCCTTACGTGCTAATCTGCGTTGTATTTTTTAATAGCTAACATGCATTATATAATATGAGGTACAGTGAAATTATTATTATATAATAAGTACATTCAATTTAAAATTACATTATAATTTAAAAGCTATTACACAAAGAGATCTAGGGAGTAAAATAATTGATTAAATGTCATTGAAATATAAATGAATCGAGGAATTACAATTATTGTTTAATATTATAATTATTGTTTAATGTCATAATAATACAATTTCGGATAAAGTCAAGACATTATGATAAGAGTAGAATATAAACAAACAATTTATCAAGAATACGTCGGTCAAACTTAGGCAATGTCAATTAATTAATTATTTTAGCATTATAAATTTAAGTACTATTGCGCATATTAGGTAATGGAGCTAGTGGTAACGATGGTTTCAATGTAGCGATTTGATTCAGTTAGGAATTTAGTTTCTGTCGTTAAAAAAATGTCTAGTTTGTGGTCGCTGATCAGGATCTTGTTAAGTAACGTCAGTGCCTGATGAAGAGGGGACGTAGCAAGCAGGCGTGTCCGGCCTGAAGGTACATCAAAGAGACCATGGCTACGGGGCCGTAGTTGTTTCGCGGAGAGACGGGGGACCCGCAGTGTCATTTGTTGTAATAATGGTGGATTTGTTATTTGTCCCCGAATTAATTGAAAAAAATATTTTATTAAGTACATATTTCTACGCGACTCTAAGGATGTATAGTCTACCATACCTAAAACGAATAGCGTGGGATAAAGAAGGGGATAAAAGCCATATAACTTCTTATAGAGGAACCTTATGAAGGATTTTTGGACTTTTTCTATTAGAATCGTGTAGTGTTTTTCGTGGGGACTCCAAACAACTGCGTTTGTTTCGAGTTTACTTCGAACGAAAGCGTTAAAAAGTACTGTCATAGCATGCTTATTATTAAATAGTTTCGCTTGGCGTATGACGAATCCCAGGCATCTACGGGCTTCGTTACAGGTTCTTGTAATGTGCTGATTAAATGTGAGCTGAGTATCAAACCACGTTCCTAAATCCTTAACTTCTTTGACGCGTTTTAATGGCTTGCCCTCTATGACGTAAGGATGGGTTATAGGGAGCCGAGCTCGCGTATATGTAATAACCGAGCATTTTTCTTCGTTAAGGGACAAGCTGTTATCATGCGCCCAATCGCAGACTCTGTCTATGTCAAGTTGCAGCAAGGAAAAGTCTTGATTGCTGTTAATTGGCATAGCTAATTTAAGGTCATCCGCGAATAAGAGGCACGACGAATGTCTTAGTGCTGTCGGTAGGTCGTTAACGAGAATCAGAAACAGGAGGGGCCCGAGACTACTTCCCTGTCCGATTCCCGACGTTACCAAAAATGGAGCAGATCGCGCGCCTTCATATTGAACATATTGGTGTCGTTCCGAGAGGTAACTAGCTAAGAACTCAAGTAGATAGGTACCAAAACCTGCAGCAGATAGCTTCTTGAGCAGCACATCGCTATCAACCTTATCGAAAGCCTTCTGAAAGTCAAAGTAAGCAATGTCTATTTGTCTACGTTGGTCAAGATTATTTGATATGATGGAAACGATATTAAGTAGATTTGATGTGGTTGAGCGCTTCGGCAAAAATCCATGTTGCTCGTCACAGAACCACCCATTCAACTGCTTATACACTTTGGCGTATATTATTGTTTCGAAAACTTTCCCAAAGATAGACAGCACGGCGATAGGCCTATAGTTGCGGACTTCGGATTTAGATCCTGATTTATGTATTGGCAGAACTTTAGTTGTTTTCCAAATCTTAGGATATGCTCTATTTTTTAATGCTAGGCTAAATATACATTTCAGTGGTTGGATAAGTGCTTCGCGACAGTCCTTAATTATGAATTGTGGTATGCCATCGGGACCTTGTGTATGCTTGGGTCGCAGGCGGTTTATGGCCGTCCGGATGTCTCCTTCACTAATATCATCTATAGTGATGTGTCGAGCACTGGACATTGGTAATTCAGTTGTAGCAGCCTCTGAAGCCGCCAATGCGTCGAGTTTGGGGACATTCTGCAAGAATACGCTTTTGAAGAAGTCGGCAAAGGAGTCCGCAACCTCTTGTGCTGACATGTTGCCGAAAGTAGCTGGCTGGTTACATTTACGTTGTCGCTTTATGTATGACCAAAACGAGGAAGGATCCCTCACGATATTTATTTGTAAATTATTAATGTATGAACGCTTATCTGTTTCTGTATTAGTATTAGTGAAAAAAGCGTAATATAATTGGTTCCCGGTTTGCTTATATAACTTATGGTAAGCGTTTTTTAATTTATTTAAATGAATAAGGTCGCGAGAAAACCACTCGGGGTACTGCTGGTTGGGCTTATTTTTTATGGGATGCTTAAAGGGGATGCATTCGTTAAAATGCTCGTCCAGAATACTGTAAAAACATTGAGTGCAATCGTTTACATCTCGCATGTCCCGCAGTAGGGTCCAGTCCGAGTTAGCAATTTTGTCATACAGAAGAGGATAATTTGCTTTACGGTAGTTTCTTTCTTGGGCCCGGGTATCGTCTGTGTCGCGATCTGTAAAACGATTACTAAATAGGGTGGGAATTGACATTTCAATATTAAGAGGATTATGGTGTTGCTCAGTTGAGACCAGACCAGCGACAGCCTCAGTGACCGTTGCTTGAGTGGTTTTATTTGCTAGCACTAAGTCCAATAACCGGTTATGACTATTAAAAATGCTGTTATGTTGTATTAAGTTACAGTGACAAATAAAACTTTCAAATGTTTTTCTTATGCTGACTGAGGCGGAATACAAGTTAAAATCATGCTGACATATAGTTGGTTTCATGTATACGCGGCGCTAAGTACAAGACGCATAGTATAAATCGGCAGTGTCCCTTAGTGACGAGTGCGCAGATGATCTCGTCTTCGGGTCGAGATCGAAAATTGACCACCCCCCCCCCCCCCCCCACCCTATTTCCGAAACTACTATAGCTTTAAAATTCTAAAAAAAGATTACAGGAAAACCAATAAGAAGTTTGAGTATTCCAAGTAACAGGAAAACGGAACGATATACGGAACCCCCACCACGCGAGACTCCTCACTCGAACTCGCACTGTCCGGTTTTTTTCATTTTGAGGTACGGAACCCTAAAAACAATGAAGGCTTAGGTTATTGTTATCGTATTTTGATTCTTTACCCGAACGAGTGGTTAAGAATGACACTATAGTTTAGAAAGCCCAGGCTTAGCTTTTAAACGATAATCCCTTTTGTGAAGGGTTTTGTTTTAATATTAACGTCTACTCAATTTTGCATTTAGTATCACGGTTATTTACGTTTACGAAAGTTTACAAAGATTTAGTAAGTATTTGTTGAAATTGTAATATAAGTCAACCTTTTATAAAATATTTTTGGATTCCAAATTTCAATATTGCGCCTCGCGTCTCAATTAGGTTAAAATCAAATTGCAGGTTTTGTAAAAACCACCTCATTTGAAAAATATTTTTTTTACATAGCATTTATTGTGTAATAAAAATAAACAATAAAATTGTACATGAGACAGGTACTAAAGGGTCAGACATATATTTTTCAGTATTTTTGGTCGCATAGGTTTGAAGCCAACCGTCCTCAGAATTCACGATTTTTTTTTAGGATCGCTCTATACACCGAAGCGGTACAAAATGTACCTTATTTCATAAATAATGACAGTTTTATTAAAATACAACGTTATCGAATTCCTCAATACTCGATACCGTGATATTTTACGACATCCCATCAAATAAATACCTACGTGTTATGAAAAGGCAATTTCGCTGCCGAAATGTGATCGTTCACCAAGTTATTGGCCCAAATGGGGTCACGCTGGATTGATCAAAGTAAGTAACACGGTTCAAAGTATCTATATACTTTGACTAATATTTCCCGCGACTTTTTCCGCATAGTCGCTAATCAAACTCCCATACAAACTTCCACATCACATCACATCAAAATTAATTCATTTCTCTTTCAGGAACATACATTATTTTCATGCCTAATTTTATCAAGACTGGATTAAGCGTGAAATTCTTACAGAAAGGCAATTACTTTCAGTTGATCTTAAACGTTTTCATTTCTTGTCACATCTTCAACGTAAGTACGTCACGTCATAGTGTGACCTAGACCGCTGCTCGTTAATGTACGGCCCAATAATCGGCGTCCACTGTATCTGTGTCTTTTAACTCTGAGTTTAAAAAAGACAGATATAGTGGACGCCGATTCTAAGTTTAGGTTATTTTCACCTGTTCTTGTAATTCTACATATGCAATCAATGTAAGTCAAAAAAAATTGCTACGTAGAACGTGAACAAACTGAGCGCCACCTGCCAGCAGCAGCGCCCGAAATTGTAGTCAAGCGATAACGCGCTGGTGGTCATAATACACGAGATGACTCACAAATGGCGAGCACATCAATTCTAACAACTCTAGAGCCTCAAGGTCACTTGCCCACACCTTGGCCTTAAGCGTGAAAAGGTAACAGATAGACAGAGTTACTTTTGCATGTATAATATTAACTATGGAAGAATATATTGTATAGCATCATGCTGAAGCCAAGCAAATAGGTGGGTAATATAGGAATGTGCTACAGCAATGATTTCCGTTTAATATCAGTTTCAATACGTTACCGGGCAAATTTGCAATTACGGGAACACCATAGGTGGTGAGTTTCAATGGAGGAAATTAAAAACAAAACCGAGCAAGTCCGATTGATTTTCGTACATATTAAAACGTGTGATCCTTATATTTATTACGATGCGCCACGCGCTATCTGAAAAGAGTGGTTAGTGAGCGTCAAAGTTCAACATTAGAACAATATTACATTATGTTTATGTACATTATGTTTTATCAATAAATTATTATTATTATTAATACTACGCCCATCCATTTGGGTCCAGAAACTAATGTGGCACCTGTGAATCTTGAAACATTACACTCCCACGACCAAGTGACATTGACGCCCGTGAATGTAGTCAAAATATTACGTCCATCCATTTAGATGCATCCGTTTGTAGCAAAGACAAATTGCACGCTAGTGGTTCTTGGAAAATTACACGACCACAACCAAGTGACATTGACGCCCGTGAATGGAGTCAAAATATTGCGTCCATCCATTTGGATGCATCCTTTTGTAGCAAAGACAAATGGTACTCCAGTAATTCTAGATACATTAGACGACACGACCAAGTGACAGTTTTCGTTTCGACCGCCGACGTAACGGAATTCTGAATTATTTTGAAGTTAGTTTCTTTTATATTAACTCATCATTAATATCATCATCATATCATCTGAAAGACGTCCACTGCTCCCCCAAAGAGTGCCACAATGACCGGTCCTGCGCCACCCGCATCCAGCGGACTCCCGCGACCTTTACCAGGTCATCAGTCCACCTTGTGGGGGGCCTACCCACGCTGCACCTTCCGGTACGTGGTCGCCACTCGAGAACCTTTCCGCCCCAATGGCCATCGGTTCTACGTGCAATGTGCCCCGCCCACTGCCACTTAAGTTTAGCGATTCGGAGGGCTATATCGATTATCTTGGTTCTGCTACGGATAGCCTCATTTCTGATGCGATCACGCAGAGATACTCCCAGCATAGCCTCTCCATTGCCCTTTAGGTGACTTTGAGCCTTCTTATGAGGCCCATATTAAGTAAACAGAAGCATTGAGTTTTTCTGAAATTTTGTGGATACTTTCGGTTTACTCAGGGCTGACATCAGCTGCTGAAATGTAGTTTCTTAGAGCTCCCTCTAGGGATCCACCGTCTCGACTAAATGGGACTTAAGGTGAGTCCAAATGAGTTCACCATATAAGTGCTAAGCTGTGTTTTCATACGTGGTGTCACTTGTGTGCACAGCTTAATCTAGTAATCTATAGTGAATACTCACCCGTAACACATTCAGAGCCCAGAATCGTTACGCGCTACGCTCGTAGCCGATCCCGTGGTTTTCCTCGTATGTAGCGGAAAGCGACTACGGCGTAGGGACGCATATGTGTCGTCACGGGCCGCGAATGGGTTAAGAGGATGCCTTGATTCGAATCGATTCGCGAAAACCACGCCCTGTTGTGAAAGACATGCTTAAGGCCTTTCACAGACTGGCGCGGCCTGGCCGCGACGGTCAATAGTAAACTTGTCATTAGCTGTCAAATTTACTATGGACCGCCACCGCAGGCCGCGCCAGTGCTTTGCATTGCAGGCCTTATGCCTTCTGCTTGTCTTGTCCAGATACTAAATGGCATTAGGCTTTTTTTTTTGTCTTTGTCTTGTAATACTGTATGTTGTTGTGTCACGAATAAATGTTTGAAACATGACATACTTTCTTAGAAAAATTTTACAACATATACTTCTAAATGCACAAAATTCGTCATTTGGCGGATTTGGATCTATAAAAATCACAGTTTTAATGTGACGTAATAGACGAAATCGTGGCAACCAGCGGCTGAGAAAAGTTGATTGACTCATTTGCAGCTGGCTCTAAGCTTTCGGAGGTCGGTTTAAAAACATAATTCACAAAGTACATACATAATTGTACGAGGGAAACGACGCAACTTTTGAAGAGGAAAGTTTAAGAATCACTGTTGTTGTGAAGTTTCTGCAAACATTCCATAATTTATTCAGTCTAAACACGAGGTTTTCTTATTTAGGGGTATAAGGACACACGCTCTTTGTTTATTGACCGACCGAGCGAAGCGAACGAAGTTCTCCGTTTCAGTTTGGGCAAAAAATATTTCGTATGTACGGAAAGCTGGCTGTCTGGTTGTCCAGCTGGCCGGCTGTTGGGCTGTTCGCCTCTAAGGGTGAGATCCACTAGAGCTGTGCGAGGTAGCGAGGCGGTGAGCGAGGAAAATATCCGGAAAACGCGCCCAGGGGACCGATTTTTAACTTTCGAGCGCTCGAAAACACTTTTAACATCCCAACCGTGTCGCGTTTTATGCTTTGTGTTTTTCATCCCATTCTGTAATAGTATGCTGTGTTGCGTTCCGTGGGTCACGTACGGTGCTGTCTGAAAACCAGAGCTGTAGGTGTCTGTCTGACACCTCAGCACAATGCTGAGCCAGCGACTGTTTCACTGCCGCGAAGACACACCCAATATGTGTCAATTGTATTGTATGTCTACTCCCTTTATCTCTGTGTGTCTTTTGTGTAGAGAATAAATATCTTCTTTCTTTATAAATAAATAAAAACAAATACGATTGCAGGCACTTAATAAAAAAATAATAAATAAATAAAAGTAAATACTATTACTGTCAAAATTGCAGGCACTTACTTTCTACCGACAAAATTAAATACGTGGTCAATACCATTCGTTTAAAAAAATTATATATCGCTATTTCAAAACAGCATTTCATCATTTTTGACAGTTTTTGAGTGAAAGAGTTGAGCGCTCGAAGGAAAAAATCGGTCCCCAGCACGGTTATCACAAGACGGCGCACGAGATAAACTATCCGTTTCTTTCTAATTAGAACACAGCTCACGCGCCGTCTTGTGAGAGCCGTGCAGCAATCCTATTGGTGGATTTTTTCTCACCGCCTCGTAACCCGCACAACTCTAATGAGTACTCACCCTTAGACTCGCAAGGCTAAATCCGATCGTCGTGTGTGCCCTGATCTTATTAAAAACCTTCAAGGCAATGTTATTAATTCTTGTTACATGATTTCAAGAATCCCTAATGCGCTTATTGGAAATGGGAAAATCGCGTTATTATCTTGAGCTAAATTTGTCGAAGCTGGGGTCGACTTTACGATACGTATAGCAAATTAATTTCAGTATATGTTTATTGAATGAGCGAGCGATGTTCTGCGTATCAGCTGGGGCCAAAATTCTTTCGTATGCCCGGTAGTCCCGCTGATCAAGTGTCCAGCTGTCCGGCTGTCTGGCTGTTCCCCTCTACAGGTTGTATTTCTCAATCGATTCACGTGAAATTTAGTGAGGAAGTTTGATAATTATAGAATATTTTTGCCGATTCCGTTTTAATTTATTTTTCCAAAACTATTTGTTTTTAATGGGGTTGCGAGTTCTAATGCTTACAGAACCACAACTTATGTTTATTTATTTATTTATGTATTTATTTGTTAACATGTTTCGCGTTTTTTTGAAGCAAAACTGGAAAATTAAAAGGTGTATTACCAACTTAACAATTGTCATGTTATCTTGCTATCATGTTGCCTACAGTTCTATTGGTTCGCTATATTTATTTATGTTTGATTATTTCTCATGCACAATGATTTAGATAAGTACCTACCATAGTAGTTTTTTGCTTCGACTTCTGATTATATTTGTGTATTTTCTCTCCGCTAGGTACCCAAATGCTATCTGGAAGATTGGTCTTTTACAGTAAGACTGTTGTTTGCCTCTGCTTACATTCGCCGTGTTCTGTACTGTTTTTTATAATTTTATTGAAGTGTAGCACACGGAGTAGGAACTTGAACTCTATCGTATTGTATAATCTATGGTTTTAAATTACCTAGATGTTGTTTTCAGCGTTTATCCGCTTAGTACTAACGTTGAAGGAAATATAAATGGATTATTGTTTACTTTCCTTATATGATTAATTACCTGTGTGTTGTCCTCCCTACTGAATAACTACTTCATATTTATATTAACAGTTAAGTGGTGAACTTTGAAGCGTGAACGAAGTTATACTACAATGATTTTAAATAATTTAATGGTGCTAAGTTTGTTTTCGATACTCTCCTTCGTTTATTTGACAAAGGCTTCAAGTAAGTTTAAAATAATACGGGTTTTTTTATGAAAGATGATAATTTACACTAACTTAATTAAATTAAAACTAAGTTAAATCTAAAAAGGCCCTCGGGGCATTGTACCGAGAATGCTGGCGGCATTTCCACGCTGAATTGCAATGCTAATGCGTTTCTATTATATTTGTTTATTTTCTCTTCGCTATGTACCCAAAAGTTTTATGGATGAGATCGATCGTTGGCAATAATACAGTTTAATGTTCGCCTCTGCTTTTATTCGATGTGTTCTTATTGTTTTTGTATTTTTTATTAAACTCATATATTAACTTCAGTTGTGTGCGATTTTTACAGCTCCTGCTACTAAAGAGTCACGGACACTTAAACTCAGCGTCAATGTACAGTCACACAACAAATCATACCTCCTAAACGAGGGAACAGTCAGTTTTAGCGATGGCGAGAAAACCACAATGACCTGCAATTTGAAATGCAATGGATCTAAGTGCTATGCAGGACACAAGTACTCCTTGCATTTATACGTACATAAAAATCAAGATACAAATAAAATAGGTAGGTCTATTTGAGTGAGGTAGGGCTACACCGTGAATCGATGTTTCGATATTAATTAAAGGCGAGATTTGCACAGGCCGATTTGTGGTATAGTCTGGCCAGCGAGCCGAGTCATAAGCATTTATTTTCAAATTCATTATATAGCAAACATTTTACCTATGAAGTAAGCTGTCAGTTATAAGTAGGTACCTACTACGTCGCTTTGCATTTCGTGTTAAGTCTCTCACAGCCCTGGCCGCGGCGGTCAATAGTAAACTTATCATTAGCTGTTAACTATTGTGTTGTAAATAATTTACTATTAACCGCCACCGCAGGCCGCGCCAGTGTAATTCAGACCTTACAAGCATGCGTTTTTTTGGAGATTTGCCTCATTTTTTGTGACACGACGCGTCAGACGCTAAGTTTACGATTCGATTTACTATCAAGCAATTTTTTTTGTAACCTACGACGTTACATTTTCCAGGAGATCACCTTGAGAAACCGCGCGCGATCAATGGGATTCTTATTTCAAACTGATCCTGAAACACACTGGCGCGGCCTGCGGTTATTGACGAATTTACTATTGACCGCCACCGCAGGCCACTCCAGTCTGTGAGAGGCTGTACTCCTAGTAGCACTGATAAAGTGCGAAAAGTTTTTCCCTGCCTTTCTGACACTTACATAACTTTTAAATTCACCAATGGAAAAAGATTTACATATATCTGTATAGGTACATTTAACATCCTATTTTCCAGTTAACTTTACAGCCGAGACTACAGCAAGTATATCAAGGACATTCACGCTTCATAAGAACGATACCGAGGTAGTTTGCAAGGCAAATTATCATGGACCAGAGACTGTGCACCTACCCACGCCTGCCATAGTAAGACTTCGGTACAAAAACGCGGCTCCCGGGCGAGAAGGTAGACTCCGTAAGTCGTTACATTATGTGTTCATCACGCAAATAAATGTATTTTCTTTCTTTCTTTCAATGAAACGCAAACCGGCTAGTACCCGGATATGCTAGCTAGATAGGCACTTAACGCTTTTCTTTTGTTCAAGGGCCGTGATTCGAAAACCGTTGATAGCGCTCGAATGCGATTACAATTTCCATTTTGCATGAGTATTTCCAAGTCCAATTTGGCTATAGTTTTTGAAGTAGAGCTGGAGAAAGCACTCTTTGAAAATGCTCAACTTTACCCCTATTTGACACTACAAAGAATTATCGTAAAAAGAACTCAAAATGTGTTTACTGCTACAAAATTGTTGTGTTTATATTTGACATACTGTCATAGCAAAACGATAAGTCAACTTTGTCAACCGCGGCACCAAGCAGTTAAGGTCGTACACTTTTAGGCTAAGGTTGTAATAATTTTATGTCAATATGAACTCCCTGTTACCTCATAAATTTGAATTTGCAAAATTGGAATAAGAAATTCTGGAATGCGGATCCTCAGGGGTATATAAGCCGTACGACGGATAGACCCGTGATCAGATAAGTGATGCCACAAAACCATAACGTATTCGATATTTATGTTCACAGTGAAACCTTCACCGCCTCAGATATCTCCGGGATATTTCAAAGACACCGGCGAAGCCTTTGCATTGTTCACATGTACTGCGCAAAGAGAAAGATTAGCGTTCCTATCCTGGCAACAAATGAAAGGTACCACTTGTTTCTTGTCTGAACTAGTAAGTGTATGAGGTCTTGAGGGAGTATGCAAGGCCCGGTGGCAAATATATCATGTCTTGCCACTAAAACCGTGTTATTCTAAAACTACCACAGAATGTTCAATGCTCTATTAGGGCCTGATTCACGGTGGTGCGGGCTGCGCAGCGCCGCAGGCCGCGCCAGTCTGTTAGAGGCTTAAAAGTACGGTGGTATGGATGGAGCTACTTTGATTCGGGGGTGACTTTGATTAAATAGGTTTTTCTCCGAAATCATTGTTTTTACTTGCGGGTGAACTGTGTGAAATCTTCTTAAATACAAATGGTTCTGCTTTTATACTACATTTTAAATTATCAAAGTAGCCCCATTTTTTTCTACAGTAACCCCGGTTTACACCTTCATAGTGCGCCACTCTGTACCTTGTCACCTTTGAACCGAATGGATAACTTTACTTTGCAGTCTGTACTTCAGTTAAATAATTATCTTTATGTTTAATCATAATGATGCTGCAGGCCGTGTGTCAGCGAACACTGCAGTTTTCCTTATACATAGGTATAAGGAAAACTCACAACTTGTATGGAAAAAATGACAAATTTGGAAATAATTTATAATAGCTAATTTTTTTAATGAATGGATATATTATCAATTAAATAGCAAAATCCAACAAAAAATCAGACATCAAAAAAATATTATTTAGTTAGCTCCTAAAAAGTCCTGATAAATATTTTTTTTTTTTATATTTATGTAGGTTCATTAACATTTGCTTTAAAATATTCAATATAAATAAAATAAAAAAGACACTGAATGTTTAATTTAAATCTATAATTATAATTACTTCCGGGTGGAAAGTTTGTTGGATTCTTGAATAAAGCATCTTAGAATAACGTTTTAGAATGAAATAAACAAAAAAAACGCTATTATAAATTAATGTTTTTCGAAACCGTATTTTGCCTGGAGTACTAGGTAACATTGACATAAGGCAATGTTTAGGTGACACGGGCGCCTGTACATTCCTAAGGCTGCGTAGTCGCTCAAACATAATTATCTTATTATGCGACGAGAGGATTTTTTTAGGATTTTTTTATTTATAAGCGTGAGATTTTCCACACACACTTGACAACACAGGATTCGCGGTGCCGCACGCGTCACTTGAACAAGCCTAGATATATATTATCAAATTAAAAATATAACAGGCCCACACAGTTGGCTGCATCCGTGCACTTTATATGCTTTGTAATAAGATTCAATTTACATACAGGATGGTCAGTTAACTGTGTTGGCGTTTGTACGTATCCAGAGGGGTAATCACATAACGTTTTGAACGCGCGTTAGGTAGATCCAACTGTCATTTTTCCATGTAACAATTGACGTTTATACTCCAGGCAAAATACGGTTTCGAAAAACATTAATTTATAATAGCGTTTTTTTGTTTATTTTATTCTAAAACGTTATTCTAAGATGCTTTATTCAAGAATCCAACAAACTTCCCACCGAAGTAATTATATAGATTTAAATTAAACATTCATTGTCTTTTTTATTTTATTTATATTGAATAATATATATTTTAAATAAATGAACCTAAATAAAGATAAAAAAAATATTAATATTTATCCGGACTTTTTAGGAGCAAATTCTTTTTTTTTTGATGTCTGATTTTTTATTGGATTTTGCCTCTAGGTAACTATTTAATTGATAATTATATCCGTTACATTAAAAAATTAGCTATTATAAATTATTTCCAAATTTGACATTTTTTCCATACAAGTTGTCAGTTCATTGCCTGGACTATTATTAGATCTACCTGACGCGCGTACAGTGCGTTACGTGATCGACCAACTGAGATACGCATCTTGACGCTGTCGCATGACAGGTGAAGCGTGCGCTTAGGTGAAGTTATAGCTGTAAGGAGCAGTCCCAAAAATCAAATTTATTCTAGGAATATCACTGCTATCTTTACTTACACACCCTAAGCGACGCCAAAAGTATATTAGGCGACTTCCTTAGTCGTACACGTCGTCCATAAACGCCTAATTTTGTTTTCCAGGGTCCGATCGCATAATCTTAAAGACAGTTATGCCGCACAACCACAGCGATGACGTCATCCACGACACCCTGAACAAAACGCTCACGGAGACCGATCGAGACACGAAACTGTTTTGCGCTGCGCGATATATTGTTGAAGGTCATAGTTTGTCAAACAGATCGATAAGCAAGATGATTGTCCTTACGTTTAATAGAACCATTGAGTCAGTCCCTCAAGAGCGCGTGCTAAGTAAGTGTTGGTAATAGCTTTTTGGTATAGGCACTACTTAAGTTAATACGGTATAGCGCGTTTTTTTCATACCACGATTTTGGTAAAACCTGAACACTCACAAGGCTGCCAAAGCTTGGGAAAAAAAGTTTTTTTTTGCTTTATCTTTGAGTACCTATCTATTCTATAGGGTAGGGACCGGGGGCTGTAACTTTTTTTTTTTGCTTTATCTTTGAGTACCTATCTATTCTATAAGGGCGGGACCGGGAGCTGTAATGTTTTTTTTTGCTTTATCTTTGAGTACCTATCTATTCTATAGGGTCGGGACAGGGAGTTGTTATTGACCGACTTAAAAAAGTTAGGTGCTATGTTTCACTGTAGGTACATGCAAGTTTTTTTAATGTACGTTCACCGATTTCTTTGTCAATTATGGACCTATTTTCAAAATTATTTTTTAGTTCGGAATAGTATAGGTTAAGAGTATCTACCGAACCCTAAAGAAACTTGAAATCGAACTAAAACTACAATTCAGGGTTACTTTCAGGTTTCACAGAATGGATGGCAATAATCGGGGCGATTATTGTTGCTGCTTTAATAGTTGTGACTATTTTAATTGCAGTGATTTTGAAGAACAAGAGAAAAGGTATATTTTGTTGCATAATCATATACTGTTAAAATTTAAAAAAAAAAACAAAAATCTTTATTTCGTAAGACACACTTTGTCTATAATCTAAGGCGATGGAGCCACCCGGAAGGCAAAAAAAAAAGCTTGTGTTCGATGGCGCCGCTCTCCCTATAGGTTACAGTCGAGTTCTCCAATATCTATACAGGCAACCTTTCAAAAATATCTATACATGTGTCTTATGTCAGTAATAATAAAGCCTGTGTACAGATATTTTTGAAAGGTTGTCTGTATAGATATTGGAGAACTCGACTGTACATAATTTACTGTTACACTTAGATAATTAATATTAAAAAAAAAAAATATGGGGACAATCTTACACAAATCGAATAGTCCCAAACTAAGCAAAGCTTGTAGTATGGGTACTAGACGACGATTTACATACGTATATAGATAAATAAATACTTAAATACATAGAAAACATCCATGACTCAGGAACAAATATTCGTGCTCATGACACAAACAAATGCCCTGACCGGGATTCGAACCCAGGACCTCCGGCTTCGTAGGCAGGGTCACTACCAACTAGGCTACAGAGGTCGTCTATAATATACGTAATACGTAATATTAAACGAGCGATATTAATATTTTGTACCTATATACGTATATATCGATATATATCGTTCTCGAAAACGGTGTCGATGAAATTTGGAGTACTTATAGGGGTTTATGTGGGCGAAAAATCGATCTGGTCTCATGTCCGGGAAAACTCGTTTTCTCCGTATTTTCTCTGTTTTCACCAGAGCAGAGATCGGTCGCTCAGGGACTATTTATAATTTAAGTTAAAGCTTTACCAGATATTTGCATATTTAAGCAGACGATAAAAATATTATAATAATAATATGACGGTGGTATGACGATAGTAATATTTGTGTGATGAGCATGAATGGGTTCGGTACCAAAGGCCTAAGTTGCATTTAGTCTTGGCATTCAAAACATCTTAGTAGTACACTGACCAAGTGTACAAAATGACTTTTTTGTATAATACCACGGTTACAAAATTGTCTTAGTTTCAGAAAGACTTACGTAGCAAAACGTCTAGGTCGTGAAAATAACCAATAAGCAGAATGACTCAATTGTGTAACGTCTTGATTGTATTAAGGACTATGTTATCAAATGATCTTGTTTGATTAACGTCTTAGCTATAAAATGAGCCAGTGGTAGAAATGTCATGATTGCTAAACGACTTCATTGTATGAAAAATGACTAGGTACCTAACCGTAAGGAGGTGATAATAAAATAAAGTATTGTCATTAGACAATCTGGACAAACTGCTACTAAGACATTTTTTATATTTTACGATATAACTACGTAGTCTTTATGCTATCAAGACATTCTATAATATTGGCCGCGAAGATTATCCAGACCATTTACCTATTAAGACATTACGACTTTAAGTCGTTTTACAGCCGAGTCATTCCGTTTACTAAGGCTTATAGCAATGAGGGCGTTTTACAGACCAAGACATTTTGCTACCCAGACAATTTACAACCTAAGATGTTTTGAATGCCAAGACTAAATGCAACTTAGGCCTTTGGTACCGAACCCGCATGAATATTTGTTTGTTTCTGAGTCTTGGATGTATTCTATGTATTTAAAGTAAGTATTTATATCTATTATTTATACCGTCGTCTAGAACCTATAACACAAGCCTTATTGAGCTTACTATAGTTCGATCTGTGTAAGAATGTCCCCTAATATTTATTTATTTATTATATCTTAGACGAAAAGTCTGTGAGCTTGTAGGTTTGTTTGTGGTTACTTGCCGTTGAAGCCAAAGGCAAGCTCGATAAGTATGTGATCCGAGTCTTTCTTTTTGCCCGTGGTCAGTACCTACAAAAATTTACATCGCTATCTGGACCGTCCTTCCACTTGGCTCCCATGCCTATAATCCTATAGGACTCCAGCATTCACTGCCTAATGGGATCTCAGGATAATACTTTTCCCCTTGGCTCCCAAACAGCAGCTGTTATCCTTGGATCCCAAACACCAGCTGTTTGGAAGCCAAGAGGAAAAGTATTATTCTGAGATCCCATCCCATCCCTCTCTTGAATCCTCGTAGGATTCAAGTTGCTACAGTATGTTTGGAAACTGTTAGTAAACTTGAATCCCATGAATATAGGAACCAAAAGGAAATAAAATCATATCCCAGTCCCATGGGATCATAGGCATGGGAGTCAAGTGGAAGGGGGGCATCTGACACGTTGGAGTTTTCGCACGCGTAGCGACATGTCTACAACAACAATCTATTAACACGAATATTAACCCTACGTAATAAAATTATTTTCAGTAAAAGAATATAAAAGGGACGAAGAGATAAGAAATCGACCAGCATTGATGCCGCCGACAGAGAACGTTTATAAACGTAAGTTTATAATCATTAGTTTTATAAACTACATAAAACTTACAACGTTATATTTGTCTAAAAGCAGATAACTCGGAGCATTTTTAGTTTGTTTTTTATTCTCACAAAAAGTTTTACTGGTGGTATGACATATCATTAACTGGTACAGTTTAAAATTAAATTACATTTTGTCAAAAGGATGCCAAGCAGCCGTTTAGTTCGAACATGCGCACTCATGCGCATACCGGGTTTTGGGCACGAGTTCGGGTAGAAATTTGTAAGGAGATCGTCTTCTATGGTTTTTTCATCCGCTGGTTACGCTATTATTTTACTAAGTAGATAATCAATTGGTGCTTATCCTGTGGCATATAATATACAAAAATTTCGGGTCACTCTAAATTAAATAACTGCAATAAATTAGGGTGTTTATTATAATAATAAATGTTTACAAATGTTAAATTAGAAATAAAACTAAATTAAAATAACTAAAACTAAACATTTAAAAAAAGACTATCTAAATTTGGACCCCTAGGTAGCGTACCCATCACGCAGGCAGCATTCCCGCGCTGGATTGCAATAGCAATCTTTTGCGCAAGAAAGCTGCCTGCGCGAGGGTCACCCGTTGCCTCCCTCAACCGTTTGGCGAGTGACTTGTGGAGCTCCCGCGCACTCCTACCCCACGGTCCCAGTGTCTCGACACCAAATGCAGTAAACTCGTTTTTTTAATATTTTAACTGTTAATTTTGCAGTTTAGATGTAAAATTAAATAAAGATGAGGATTAAAAAAGCTGTACAACCTTGCACTATTTTAGGAAATACGATGGTATTTTATCGACCCGATTATCGATCGAATTTCGCATATTTCCTGAATCATCGGTTCACACACTTAAATACATTATTATTTTGATATAGATTCCATCGTCCTCGGCCGCTTTACGTTACCGTTCTGGATACCTACTCGTCAAGACATTGACAAACTCTTCTTTCAGAATAGCTGGACTCTTACCCTTACCCTTACCCTTTTCTTACCCTAAATATAATCAATTTCAGTAAAAGAATATGGAAGAGACGAAGAGATCAGAAATCGACCAGCAGTGATGCCGCCGATAGAAAACGTTTATGATCGTAAGTATTCATCAACCAGGAGGCTATGTTTATATTTAACTTTTTATATTATTATACTGTAAAGACCTAACTTAAGACGAAAATTAATTAATCGAGTTAGTAATCATAATACCTACATCGTTTTACAGAAGTGTACGGCCACGGCGCGGGGCTCAAGAGACCGAGGGCCCGAGGGTAAGACCGATAGAGAAACGGCATTAGCAAAATTATCTTTCAAGTAAGAAAATTTAGGAGTATATTTGAAGACCGTTGCTGGTTATTTTATGTTAATAAAGATTATTCATGTAATATTACATGTTTTATTAAACTCCAAACGGAAAAAAATTGTAAGTACCTATACTTAATTTGTTCCAGTTTCGAAGAAGAAAAGTAATTAACGTGGGACATTACAACTTATTTTTACAAGCTTTTTATTAATTTGACTATGTTCGTAAGTAAAACAACCTATGTAATAAGCTAATAC
Organism: Epinotia nisella; assembly: GCA_932294315.1. Taxonomy (NCBI): domain Eukaryota; kingdom Metazoa; phylum Arthropoda; class Insecta; order Lepidoptera; family Tortricidae; genus Epinotia; species Epinotia nisella. The sequence goes on from OW028681.1 coordinate 18,987,772, forward strand.
GTAAGTTGACCGTCAAAATTTGCAAACCATTTTTGTCGCTTGCCGTTATCCTATAGAGCCGAAATTTTGGGTTTAAGTATAGTTTGGATGACAATTCAATATTATGGTACCATCGAGTAAAGCTGATGATAGAGACAGAATGTGGCTATGGGAATTCAGTACTTAAGCAACGTACGAAACTTATTTAGCTCTAAAAGCCGCAAACGAGTCCTTTCCATATTTTCCCATGTTGTTAATCTTTTCGACGCCAACGACGCATATATCCGCACCGCAGGTTCAACGCCAACGACTGATTTATATCCGTCAAGGAGCCCAGTGCGATAGCAATCTTCTTGCATTGACATAAGGTTTAACTCCGCACTAAATGTCTTGTTGATTTGTTTGGCGTGTGGTTGACAACTTTTCTCTTTGACAGAGCGTTGAAAAGGTTAAATCAAACGCTTTTTGAGCGTTTTTCAAAAAAGTGTACATGTACTTTTTTTCAGATTTCGTTTTTTTTGGTTTTTCTTACTCAGAATCGTTGATACTATCGATCCTCATACAAGAAAAAAAGCGTCCAAAATATTCCATTCCAGATCGTCACATTTTTGTATGCAGTCTTTTTTTATTTATATGGTTGTGTCGTGACGCACTGGAAAATAAAACTTACATAGTAAAATCTGGGACACTTTTTTTTTGTATAAGGATCGATAGTATCAGCGATTCTGAGTAAGATAAACCCAAAAAAATCGAAATCTGAAAAAAAAGTTCATGTAAAGTTTTTTTGAAAAACGCTCTTTTACCATGTCATCGGCTACGTCCGTAGTGCTAATACGTAATTTAAATTATCTGTTTATTCCACGTTTTGTGAATTTACCCATAGTAACTAACCCATTCGAGGCCACGCACCGCTACGTGTGCTACGCCGTAGCGCGTAGCAGTGTTTTTCCGCTCCGTAACAGAAATCGCACGTAGAGGCATAACTCATATGCTGAATCACTGGCCTCGAATGGGTTAATTTAAAATACCTACCTAATAATACCGCATTAGCTATTTGATGAGTTTCAGATGTTGTTCGCAAATTTCCCGGTGTTTAGACCCAAAAGTTTAACGAGGATTACCGCATCCACTTATTAACCAAGGGTTCAGGAACTAATAAAGAGAACTGTTCAATTAATATTTCGCAGCTCTACCTACTTAAACAAATGAACGCTCACAAATTGCAAATTAAATAAGGGTGACCTCTGCTTATGATATCATACAAAATACGAAATACACCAACGTGATATAATTGTGTGACATACCATGGGATCGCTGTTTTGTGTTCTGGCCCCTATTTCGCCACCACGAAATTATCAGCTGACAATTCTCAAAAAACATAACTAAAGTAGAGTCCACTATTAGGTGAACTAAACTGACAGATGTAGATGTTTCCAGGAGCCGTAGCATGGTTGGCCTTATCACGCGACAAGTGACAAGATAACAGCGTCGTCTCGTTCTATCGAGCGGTGTCAGCCAGTGACGCACGCTCTATCCTATCACCTATCGCGTGACAAGGCCAACCATGCTACGGGGCCTGAAGTAGTAAAAAAAATAGTCACGGTATACGTCGATAAAAATATATCGATAAGTGTAACTTGAGCTGTAGAACGCGCGAGTCTGTTTTTAGGGTTCCGTACCCAACGGGTAAAAACGGGACCCTATTACTAAGACTTCGCTGTCCGTCCGTCTTTCCGTCCGTCCGTCTGTCTGTCACCAGGCTATATCTCAAGAACGTTATAGCTAGAGAGTTGAAATTTTCACAGATTATGTATTTCTGTTGCCGCTATAACAACAAATAAACCGGCCAAGTGCGAGTCGGACTGCTGGGGCTCCCATACAACAGACATGATTTTTTTGCCGTTTTTATAGATAATGGTACGAAACCCTTCGTGCGCGAGTCCGACTCGCACTTGGCCGGTTTCTTTTATTTGAAGTCTGAATCGACAACAAATCTCACAATGAGAAATGTGACCTGTAAAGGAGGGCAGCTGGAAAGTCGGAGATAAAAAAGAATGTTGGTCCAAGCTGAAGCAGAGAACTTCGTTCGCTTCGCTCGCTCGTTCAATGAAAACGTTTCAAATGGTCAGTCACGTTTTTGAATCGCTCGACACGATTTTCGACCTAAAACGTGAGTGGTTTTCATTAAATTTTAATATATCTGATTCTCGCGGGAGTTTTCTATGTAAATACTGTTATTTATTCTGCGATACTTATGGCCGACCCTCACATAATTCTGATCCGGCTTTGCAGTCAGCAGTTTCGAAACAAGAAGTTTATTTCGGGTTTAAGAACTTTATTTTAACTTAATTAACCGGTTTAAATTCGTCAGGCGGCGGCCGGGGTACACAAACACGCATTATCCGAATTCTATCGTTCTAACCCGGATATTCGGAAAAACCTTTATTTAACTTCCCCAAAAACCTTAAAAAAAGGTTTTTGTAAAATAAACGGTTGGATAAATTTACCGGTATCTCTGGTTTCGTGGCCGCTCTGTAGCTCTGTACAGAGTTTCCATAAAATTCCCGGAGGTAATAATCAAACAGCAATGCAGAGATATCATTATTGTTGGTGATAATTATACCTAGATATTTTTCTAGCAGGAACAACATTTGTTTAGTGCTTGCCACAATAAAAATATCGACAATCCTGTTATCGATAAGTACATGCTACTTCAACGACAAGACGTAGACGTACATACAATCACAGACTTATATCGGCTACCTACCTAGACGACGCGTGCACCTACCTACACTGTAAGACTGTAACCATATACAGAGATAGAATTGTTTTGGGACCAAAAATGGGTTTGAGAAAACTACATGTTATGACATTCTGCGTAGATTTGGAAGACAATTTCGATGTGTGTTTGTGTGTGTGTGTTATGGGATAATTAATTAAGTGACATGAAGAAAGAAAGTTACGAAAGCATTGCAAATTGTTTTCTGAAGTATGTAAAATATAAATAAATTGTTAGTTTTCTATTTTCTAACGCACCCTATTACTCTATATATATCACGTTGAAGTGATACTTATCGAGAACAGGACTGTCGATGTTTTTATTTTGTCAGTCACTTACAGTACCTAAGTCATTCGTGCTAGAATAATATCTAGGTATAGTGATAATTGTGGCTCTGGGAATAATAGGCTTGTGACCTTCGATTTTTTTTATGATGCCATTCGAACCAGTTTTTGGAGAGGAACAAATGTTTGTAAGGGAGCAACTACAATTAAAAAACATAAATACTCAAAAAATTGAGCTAAAAACGTGAAACGCTTCATACTGATTGACTCAAAAGTATGACGTCACACGTTGCTATTTGAACTAATCATTGTAGGGAAAATCAAGTAGGTAAATCGCTGTTTCGGTCGCGAAATACTGCGTTTAGGTCTATAGTTGTTGTAAAATTTTGTTTCTATAAAAGCGTAAGGATTCTGTTGGTAGCTTTAATTACCTACTCTTAGACAATTAAAAAATGCATATTTTTTCTAAACTTTCAAGGTCCATATCTTTTTATGATTTTCATTATATTTTGTACTTTATACTTTATTACAATAATTTGATGGTTTACTATCCATTTACCAACACTACGTTATAAATTTTAACATGAGGTCACAAGCCCATTTATGATTATTTAGTACAGTCGACGCCAAAAATACGATTACACTTTTGCACCTTATTCCGTTTTAAAATTTGTGCGCCCGTTAACGAGCTATAAAACTTTTGAATTTGTATTTATCTCATGTAAAGTGAATTGTAAATTCTTATGAGAATAAATGATCTTAAACCAAAAAATAAGTAGCCCTTGCAGAACCACCTTAGTTTTCAAGAATTTCAATACATGGAAAAAATCCACACGATGTGTACTAAAGAAGGAAATACTTATAAATTGCATTTACTTAGTTATTTTTTGTGTGAGGGGTCAGTTTTTATCATAAGACTCAATATTTAACCATAAATATTAAGAATCCAATTTGTTCAGCGGAACAATGAAGTCATTGAAAATGGACGTAAAGACATTTTTATCAAACTCAATACATATTACAAACGGTCTAAACAAACGTAGAAAATAAATGAGTGATGTGGAAATATAAAAATACCGCAAGTTTCTTTAAAAATATATTTTATTCACATTCATTCACATAATTTATTCAATAACAAGTCGTATAAATACCTCTAAGATACACAAAAATTACAAAAATACATGACACACTCGACCCCACAAACACTCATCAATAAAAATTACAGGGTCAAGAAGGAAAAATTAAAAAACATTAATTACAGGGTAACCAGATACCAGCAAATTATAAAGCCTGGCACCCTTTGGACGCCAAGAAAACCTAAAAGCGTTGCGTGTTGTCGTGCTCACCGCCAGGGGACCCATTTTTGACTATCGAGCGCTCGACTCTATCACTCGAAATCTGTCACGAATTATGAAACGCTATTTTGAAATAGCGATAGAATATTGGAAAACGAGTGATATTGACCACTCGTATTCAATTCTATTGATAGAAAATAAGTGTACGTTTATTTAATTTTCGAGCGCTCGAAAGTCGAAAATCGGTCCTCAGTGGCGGCCATTCTTTGATTTCGTCGCGCCACTACAAGTACATGCCGACCTACCGGCCAGCCGGTATGTTAGCACCACAGAACACTAAATACTATAGAAAGGCGATGTGGGCGTGGCACGCGCGCCAACTACTTTGAGCATGCGCTCAAAGCGTTTTCGCGCGACACTGCTCCCGATAGAAACCGCGCTTGATACCCCTTCTATAGTATTTAGAGTTGTGGTTAGCAGCGCGTTGCATGCGATAGAAAGGGATGGCCACGTTAAGGCTCCCTTGGAATACCTAAACAGGGGATTTATTAACACAGACCCTTCTGTACTATTATTATATCTGCAGAATTGTCAATTTTAATTTTTAATTGCTAACGTTTATATATTATGTACCAGTGTGTAACCGCCATACGATAAATAAATAAATATTATTTATTCTGTGCCACGGCACCAAGAACAACTCCAGGTGTTATGGTGTGCGCTGTCAAAGTCTGCATTTTTTTATTATACTAGTCTCTGATGCTTACCCACCGGTGAGAGGCAATTAAATAATTGCCATTGATAGCTTTTTTTACTCGAGACGGTATCTTATTTTCTCGTCCCATTCGTTTTTCGTTCTATTCTTATTTCGTCTCATTCTGTTTCTGACACTCATTCTTTATTCGTCTTTATCGCTATTCGCAACTATCTTCTTTGGTCAGAATCTGTAATTTATCTTTTTCTTAATAAGTCTTATTCGTATTTCGCTATGGACTTCCTTGGACTCATTATTTGTTTGTCTCTCTCATTTTTTGCCTCATTTACTTATTTTCCCATTTTTAGGGTTCCGTAGCCAAAATGGCAAAAACGGAACCCTTATAGTTTCGTCATGTCCGTCTGTCCGTCTGTCCGTCTGTCCGTCTGTCCGTCTGTCCGTATGTCACAGGCATTTTTCTCGAAAACTATAAGGTGTATTTGAATAAAATTTTGAGGATAGGTGTATTTTGTTAGCCGCTACATAGTTTTGTAATTAAAATTACTAAAATAATTTTTTTTAGGGGTGCACTCCATACATAAAACTGAAATTCGAAAAAATAAATTTCATCGTAAGCCCATGTGTGGCACATCAATCGATAGGCCTTTCAAAATAAATATAAGGTTTCTCAGCAATTTTTTTGATTAAGTCAATAGAGTCGGAGATAATCGTCCCGAAAGTCACTAAAATTCTGTCCCCCCCCCTCTAATTTTTGAACCGTGCATTGTAAAAATATGAAAAAAATCATGGACGTAGGGCTTATTAAATTCTTTCACCGAAAATTGTTTTGAACAAGATCGGTTCAGAGGTTTTCGAGATATTGCTGAAAAACTGGCTTCCTCAAAGAAAAGGACGTAAGTGCCGTAAAATTTCTGTGACGATACGACCTTTTTAATAGGCACGGAACCCTTCGTTTTGCGTGGTCCGACACGCACTTGGCCGGTTTTTTAAATACTTATGGCGCCGGTCGCCTTCGTAATTAGTTTCTTTCGTTTTTGGTTGCATTCTAAATATGTGCCATTCGTTTTTCGTCTCATTCGCTATTTGTGGTTATATTTTTTCGGCACACTTCAACTGTCATCATTATTAGATCATTTATTGAAAAAAAGCTATGCCCGAAGATTGCTGAATCTCGTTTTCACGTGCACGGAAGATATAAGCGTGTCTCATACACGGGGGCGTGGTTCAATCGAGTCGAGGAATCCACTTAAGTTAGTAACGTTACTAACGACAAAAACCATCGGGACGAGTAGCGAATGTGCTCAAAAGAGTGACCAACAACGAAAGTGACGTAAGATAGACTGCGAATGATACTAAAAAAGAGGGAGACAAATTAAAGAATGAGTCTAAGAAAGACCGTGGCGAAATACGAATAAGAGTTAAGTATTAAGAGAGAGACTAATTACAGATGTTGAGTAAAGAAGATAGTGACTAATAGTGAACAAGACGAATAAAGAATGAATGTCAGAAACAGAATGAGACGAAATAAGAATTTAACGAAAAACGAGGGATATAATTTCGCCAGTAAATTAAGTAGGTACGTACCAACGTAATTTTTTCAATTACGTTATGTATGTGAAGTAAGAGTTATTCTTACTTCATTTAAGTAGCAAAGCTTCAGTTCAGACAAATCAAATCAAAACTTTCCGAAGTTGTGCCTACACATAATTTGAACGTTTCTAGACTCGTTCGGAAAGTGTGGTTAATAAGTAGGTACATGTCAAAGATGGAGCAAATATTCGAATTTCTAATATAATTTTGTGATGGATAATGTGATTGTTTTTATTAATCCCCGGAGATCTCCGGCCTTCATACTGCCCCCCCCCCCCCTGTCATATGTCCAGCAGTGGACGTCGCTCTGCTGTGACGGCTGAGGTGACAAACGTCTCACCTCATCCGTCGCGCCTAACGAAACTAGACCTCTACCTACACTAAGTTACTATGAATCGCGGCGTCAAGGTATATTTGTGGGTGAGCGTTGATGTGAACTTAAAACAAGTTACAGCGAAGTTATTGAATAGCACGGCAGAAGTCTAGCTCCGTTAGAGGAGGTGAGGCGCATGAGCGCGTCAAGAAAAACCGCCCTTAATTGTGACAGCGTTCATTCATTGAACATCGTTAACTTTATGTACTTATGCCATTCTTTATTGTAGGTGACACGAAAGTGACACGGACAATCGAACTTTATTCCGTAAAAGAGTGAATAAACCTTAGTTGAAAACATAACACCTATAGTCGTTCTTAGCGCCGCGCGCCGCGCGGGCACGGCAACACGCAACACATTCAAATGTTCTTGGTGGAGCCTTGTTTACTTTAAAATGACCTTACCTATCACAATCGTTTACGCGATTTTTCATACCTTTTTTTAGATCCTTGTGGGGCGGGCGCTTGCTATTTTATTAAACTGAATAAGTACAGCCAAAGAAAATTCATTGATTCGCGTCACAAAACAGCTCCCGCCAGTTTACATTATGCTCGCTAATCGCCTTACCACGTTGCCACCCGCGCGAATAATGTAATCTCGGGTTTAAATCTTGTCAGATACAATTTTAATAACACAATACACAGAGTTTTTTTGGCATGAGGTACCGACACCGCCGGCACAGAATAATATAATACTAAGGTATAATACGGCGACGTGATAGTTCGGAATCGCATTTCGTCACAATTGTTACTATTATGTGTCACCTATTTGACAATTTGATACAAAATAATATAAAAGTAATAAAAATGAGCACGATTATACATATTAATAAACTATATTGTTATTATATAAAGTGGGCTTCCGTCTTCTCGGATTTTTTGTTTGTTTAGTTTGTTTTAAATGTAAATAATACATCATTGTGTATGAATAGTTAATTCGGTAACTACCTACTGCTGATTTGGCCAATCATCCTAAAAGTGTTCGTAAAAGTTCAAGAAATCGATTAAAAATAAATGAACTCAAGTACAGTTGTTGCTGTTTGCTTTTTAATTCCAAGGCAAATAATTCTTGAATATTAACGTCCGCTCCGTTAGAGCTAAAGTATGATAAGTATGACTCTTTATACAAGTGAAATCAAAAGATTTTCCGAAAAACCAACTGCTTTTTTACAAAAAATATTAGAGCAGCTTTGTGATTTGTCTACCTGAAACCCTCGACTCAATAAAAAGCCATGTTGCCGCGCGCGCGCACGGTCCCTGTCATTCAGTTTTTTTCATCAAAATAAAAGTTTTCTATAGCTTTACTATGAAGGGGGAAGGGTACCAGAAAACTGGTTCGCAACATCTGTTGATTGGATATCTGGGATCTATACAATACATATGAGAAGTCAGAATGCGGTCCGCAATTTTTGCAAACGGAACTTCACTGAGAGCCCGGTCTATATAGCCCACAATTAAGAGGACCACCAAGAGCCACCTCATATGTCAAAATCCATCAAGTCGTTTGGACTGCAGCCCGTGAAATAGAATTTACTTGTCCACATACATACATACCTACATACATACGCTCAAAGCATAACCCTCCTTCTGAGGCAGTCTGGTAAAAACTTAAGCCTCATTTGACAATTTTTACTGTCTTTATAAAGCTACCGGTTTGTTCGTTGTACCTGTTCCTAAATAACTCGCCTGTTTACACCTAACAACTTGGTTATAAGGTAGAACAAGCAACGCAGTGGCACGGAAGAAACTGCAAACGTAGATAACTTGTATATCATTTCTTCCCCAATAAATCATTCAACAAATCCTGATTACTCAGACTGGAATCACCAAATACATTCGTCCTCGATTCCACTCTAGAGTTCCTTCGTCCAGAAACCGACCGCTTTCTAGCCACCGGCATTCCTTCAGAAGAAAAAACTTGGTCTGATATCATATTGAAGTTATTGTTCAGCTCTGACAAAGCCTCTGTAGGTATTTCACCTTTCACATTCACTAATTCGTTGATTTTATCAACCGCTTGCAAGTGTTGGACGATCGTATCATTGTTAAAATTCGACTGGCTAAATTCTTTCATATGCTTGTCTATAATTTTGTTGCTTTTTTCTATATCATGAATGATGTCTTTACAATATGTCTCCATAGGTTTACCTGACAATTTACGTTCAACCTTAGTTTTATCTATGTTAACTCTGGTTGCTGGCACGGGGTTAGAAACCTCTAAAGTTTTAAATTCTTCATTGACGATGGTCGTAGTGTTATCTTTAATGGTAACATCTTCATAAAATGAAACGTTAGAATGCCTCCTTCCCCTCGACTTAGGTCTTTCCATCTCATCTGCTTCGCTAAGTTGTTCCTCAATTGATTCATCCGTAGACCTTCTCCGTATAGCACTAGATTTCCTAGATAAAGGCTCATCGGTTTTAATTTTGTTAATTAAATCAGCTTTCATAGCGTCCAACTTTTTTTGTACTTCGTCGGGCGAAGCGTTTTTGAAGTCAAGTTCTTCGTCGAAAATGGCCAGGTCGGCCATTCCGTCTTGGACGGTTTTGGCCATTTCTATGATATCGTCGGATCCCTTGGAGCTCTTCCTGGTGTTGTTTGAGGAGGAGCGGGTGCTGTTGGTGCTGAAGCGGCTGCGGGCCGCGTACCGCGAGCGGGGCTCGGCGGACGAGCTGGTTTCCTCGTCATGAGACAAGGCACTGCTGAGACTCCGGGAGTTCTCGCACAGTTTCGCGATCAAATTATTCTGGTCCCCCTGCAATCAACATCAAAATAGCATGAACGCAGATTTATGAAGGTCGATGGAACCATATCAACAGATATGATTTTCGATTTTAAAAAACCCCCACTCATATCGGTTCATCCGTTTTGAAGCTATAATGCCACAGGCACACAGATGAAATAATGTTTCCATAGATTAAAATATCCAAGCAAACAGCAACATTAGCAATCTATTAAAGGGACCCTTCAATTCATGTTGCGTAGCGGTCCACCCTGTATACCCAATGACTATACTCACACTGCCTCTGTCATCGTCGCGGCTGTCCTGTCTGCGCGTGAGTTTTCGCGACAGCTGCGTCGGCGCTTTCACCGGCGATTTCACCGGCCTGATCTGCCGCGCCGTGTAGATCATCTTCTCTTTCAACTGGACAATTGAGAAAGGCATAAAGGATTGTAAGTCTTACCCAGGTGTTTATAATGACAGGGCATAGCATAATGTCATCTCGCTAGTATTTGGAGCATCCGAACGTTGGAGACTATCTATACATCTCTGTATTATAAGAGTCAATTTACATCTCCCGATACATGTGTTCCCAGTTATTAGTATGTTGCTCATCACTACTGTTGTCATGTCACAAATGCAATGCCGTATAAGTTTTTTATTACTTATTTTTATTACTTCATTGAGAAACAAACGGTTATATATAAAAAAATACACACTGTTATTTAGTTTGACACTAGAACTACAGTTTCCTTAACCTTTTGACAGCGAGGGTGCAAAACAAAACGGTGTCCAACGAAGCCAGAACAAAAACAATAGCCAGACAAAATATGAATAAAATGAACTTCTTCTGACAAATATTGTCATGTCAAAATGACAATATTTATCAATATTATCATGTGGCCGTCCGTGGATTCAGTGGCACGAGTTTTCGTCCACGTCCACAGCCGTCTTTAGCTTTCAAAAGGTTAATTATCACACTATTACTTAAATACCTAATATTTTACTACAAATAACTATTTACATTACATATTTTTCTCATCGTATGACTAGTAAATTAGAACTGAAAGACTCCAACCGTCAAGAGCTAACGCGAGTCTTCTCAGTAGGCACTCCATAACGCTAGTTTTAGCTTATCGGTTTGAATCTTCGAGGTTCGGCCGAGTTTTAAATCACAACACTACTTACTTGAGCCCTTGGCCTACTTACAGTATACACACTTTATTTAGTTTTTTATTTATTTTATTGACCGCTCCATTGCCGTCGAGATTATATTACGTACCTCAATAATAGTAGACAATTTGTCGGCGTTGTTGATCGCCAGATCGAGGTCGTGTCGCGTGTCCTTATGCTTGTTGATCTCTGCCTGCAGCTGGTGTTTGAAGTTCTTAGCCTCGAGCGCAAGCTTCCGCTGCAGAATGCTTATCGTCTCGTTCTGTTGATGGACCTTCAGCTGGAGGTCTGACAGCTGGGATTGCAGCTTTTCGCGTTCGAGCAGGTTCCTGTGATCAGGTTTGGTAATATTAAAAAAACTTTTAGTCGTTTTCTAGATTATTCGTATTAGTTCCTTTGGAAGCAACTAATTTAATAATAATAAATCAGCCTATATACGTCCCACTGCTGGGCACATGCCTCCTCTCATGTATGAGAGGGAACGGGTAGTCGTCACGCCGGCCCAGTGTGAGTTGGAAACTTCACATACACCTTCAAATTTCTTCGCAGATGTATGCAGGTTTCCTCACGATGTTTTCCTTCACCGAAAAGCTAACGGTAAATGGGCAAATATTCAGCGTTTTTAAGGGTTTTTTTTTTAGTCATTGTCGTCGACAGCAAATACTATTAAGAGAGACGAATATCAAAGTCTACTTCTGATGAAGACGTAAGCCAATACCAGTACTGAGTCTCTTTTGATTAAAGTTTCTGCGGTATGTTTTACCTCTGCTGAAATAATCTTGATCCGACAATGACGTTAGAACCGAGCGGGTCAAACGCTCGGAGATTCGCCCAAATATCAAATGATATTCCGTACATAAGTTCCGAAAAACTCATGGGTTCGAGCCAAGATCCCAACGACGCATGCTTGAACCACTGGGTTACCGTAGCTTGGAAGCAACTACTACGAATAAATCATCTTTGCAATTCATAGGCTAATTTGCAATAACTCCTATAACTCCTTCAAAAGCACTGCTATTACTGCCCAAAGGAACTACTGCGAATAATCCGTACTTCTAAATGCCAGTGGCAAGTTTTACGAAGTTACAATATTACATGTCTAAACAGGCAAAGACAGGTCCAATGGTAAGTCGCTATTGGTCAAACAAGCGTCTCAGTGTTTCCAATTTAGGGCAGGTTAAAGCAAGTTACGGTTACAGCCCGATCAACGTTAAATATGGCGCCGGCAGCTGTCTTTCGATAGAGACTTGTCAAACTTTCCATACATTCAGATTTTAACGAACACCGCCTACGATTATAGACGATTTGGTGCAACTTACCCTTAGACTCGTAAAATTGTAACGTGTAGCCATTGAACCGGGCCATAGGAATGTTCTTTTACAATTTTAGTGCCGTAGAAGACATGAATAGGTACATTTTTTGCCATGCTACAGGAGAAAAGAATAAGGCAAAAATGTGTAAAAGTTTGAAGTCCCCGTATACATCGATGGCGATGCTCCAACCAAGTGGCGGATCCAGGATTTTGATTTGGGGGACTTAAATTCGTTTGGGTGAAGCGTTTGGGTGAAGTGAGCCCTCTGAGGGATTTCTTAAGGATTCAAATGCGTTTGAGGTGGCTTGAGCCCCGTGGCGCCTGGACCCGTTAGTGCTCACCAACCTGTCCACTTAATTCCAGCAGGTGCAGCTGCTGCTGCATGACGCACTCCTTCAGCTTCATGAGTGCCTCCTTGCACTGCTGCTGGTTACTTGGTCTATTGGAGCCGCTAGTGCTCACTGACCTGTCCTTGCTCAGGTCCAACAGGTGCAGGTGTTCGTCCCACAGCTGCTGGAGCCATCACGCCCCCTCAGCTTCATGAGTGCCTCCTTCCACTGCTGCCGGTACTCTGTCTGCTAGACCCACTAGTGCTCACCGACCTGTCCTTGCTCAGTTCCAACAGGTAGGTTCTCGTCCCGCAGCTGCTGGAGCCATCACGCCCCCTCAGCTTCATGATCGCCTCCTTGCACTGCTGCTGGTATTTGGTCTACTGGACCCGCTAGTGCTCACCGACCTGTCCTTGCTCAGTTCCAGCAGGTGCAGGTGCTCGTCCCGCAGCTGCTGCAGCTGCATGTCTCGCTCCTTCAGCTTCATGAGCGCCTCCTTGCACTGCTGCTTCAGTTGCTTGTACTTCGTCTGCTGGATCCTCATTTCTTCCGAGTGCGAGTTGAGCACTTGTGGTAGCTCCGCGTTTGAGTTCTCGTATCTGTTGGTTTAGAGGGAATTGGGTAATTTAAAAGGATATATTCGGCAGCTCAGAACGGCTACCGCGAAAAAAAACGAAGTTATTCGTGTATCGCGTGAATCGTGTCGCGAATCGGAAAAACGGCGAACTAACTTCTTTTTCGTTTCGATGTATCCGCTCAGACGCATGCATGTCATATAAGAGCAGTTAAATACGGCAAATTTTGGCAGTGATACAAACGCGTTACAATTGCGATACAGTATCGATGCAGGTGAAACGCACATTTGTATCGCTACAAAAAATAAGCCGTTTTTGTTTGTTACCACTCTAAGCTGTTATGAGGATGAAAAATTTAATAAATATTCAGTTTAGCATTATCCATTATCAATCATATTGGATGAACAGTTAACGAGACACAATTTGAAGAGACAGAGTCAGATAGATACATATAATTACCTCTGCAATGCGATTTCTTGTTTCTTCTGCATAGCCCGCAGCACCCGATTTTCATTACTCAACTCCTGTGGAATATTTACAAAAACTACATAATGGGTAATTCGAAATGTTTTGTAAAAAATAAAGGGAGCCCTTTTCTTTTATTTAAATCGAACTTCGTGTCACAATTTAAAATTTATTTAAAGTATTTTTTTATTCTACTGATTGAGTTAGTTTAAATATTACTGAACATTGTGCCACTTATTGTCTAGCTGCTCGAGAACGATTGCGGACTACAATGCTAGAGGCTATATGGATAGCACACAGACAACCTGCAAGTGCTACTGGGCATCGGCCAACTGGTTAAAGCAGGAATTACATTACGAAATCAGTGTCATGCATGTTGACATCAGTTTCACGAAAGTAGTTTCGATATGTGCGAAAGTAATTTCGTAACATAATTAGTGTCGTGAAAACAACAGTATCGCAGTGGCCATGGCGCCATCAGCATCAGCTATTTCAACATGCATGACACTAATTTCGAAATGTAATTTTGGCTTTACACTATGAAACTAGTTGCATGACACTAATTTTACCTAAAAATGGCGCAGGAAACGAAATTGATTTGCTTTCATGAAATTATTGCATGCATTACGAAACTGTTAAATTACACGTGAAACTGTCGGTAAAACTAATGTCACGAAATTAATTTCACGCCACTAATTTCGTAGGTAATGTAATTCCCGCTTGCAGCCGCCTGACTCGGTGTCTCTTGGCTGACAGCACTCGGTGTGAGATGACGCGGTCTGGCTTCACAGAACACAGAACAAGAGTCTGTCAAGCGAGTCGTGTCCCAGGAAGCCCATAACGCATAATGTGTAAAAAAAAAACTACATTTCGCGAATTGTTCAATGCAAAACGCATAATCCGCAAAATGTTACAAAAGCTAAATGCTCGATCGCCAAACGTACAAAACGTAAAATGTACACAAAGCAAAATAGATAATTATAATTTGTGACCTATTATTACGAATGTTAGATTCCAACGGACACTTATAAGCACCAAAAACTATAATTTATCAGTACATCTTGCGTATTGTTATTTTTCCATAATGAACAATTTGCGTGTTGATCATTCTAACTTTGCACATTTTGCCACTACCGGGTGGAGTACATTTTACATTTTGTACAATCATCATATGTACATTTTATTGTTTGTACTATCTGAGTATCATGATGTGGATTTTGCGTATGTGCAATTTGACTGTTTGTACATTATGCGTGCAGTTAGCATTTTGCATATTGTACAGTCGAGTTCTCCAATATCTATACAGACAACCTTTCAAAAATATCTGTACACAGGTTTTAATATTACTGACATAAGGCACATGTGTAGATATTTTTGAAAGGTTGTCTGTATAGATATTGGAGAACTCGACTGTACATTATCAGCGTAAACCGTTATAGGTACTTACGTATATTATAACTGATAGTTTATGTCATATAGGTAAAAATGTTGCCTTATAACGAATTTGATACGAATGCTCACGACTCGCTGGATAGACTCTATTCGACGCGTCGCCCGCCAGTGGTTCATATGATTCTGCTTCGTCAATACGTCTGTCTTGCACTCACATAGGTACTTGCGAGAATGGGACGAATATACGTTCGACATCGAGCTAGCTAGGCAGGTTAATGCAAAATCTGCCACAAACGCAAACCTACCTAGAAATGTGCAGCTTCTTATCACGATGCGCCTTGGTTTCTTCCGAATGTGACCAGTTGGTACATAATCGCTAGCTAGCAAATTCAGGCGCTTAGGACGTTACCTGCAAGTGGTACTGGGCATCGGCCAACTGGTTCTGCAGCTGCTTGACTTTATGTGTCTTGGCTGACAGCACTCGCTGCGAAACGAAGCGGTCTGGCTTCATAGAGCTATTCGACATGTCGGCAGCCAGTGGGTTCATACGTTTCCGCTTCGTCAGGAGGTTCAGGCGAGAGCTGCTGCTGTAGACTGTCGCTGCAGACTCTTTTCTGGAAAAGAGGTTTGAACCATTACAAGGATCAAAGCCATCGAAGGACACAGAAATTGAGACATGATCGCTAGCAGAATAGACCTCAAATCGAACCCGGCAGATGGGTGGGTGGGCTACCAGTGCTTGCGTGACATCGGAGAGGTGTGTGAGGAAAAAATCCTCCCATAGGAAGAGATGCGTGAGCAAAGCTATCGTTTGTTGTTCTCTGAAATTATTTCAGTGATTATTGTTTATTGATACTATTGTACATTTATACTTGAATAGCAGTGTAATGGGAGTAGGTAAGTAGGTATGTGTTCTGTATTGATTTGGAAAATTTATGAAATAAGCAGCGTCTATAGGCGGGGAGACAGGAATAAGCGGAGCTTCCTTCGTATCGTCAAGGGCGTAGCCAGGATTCTGTTAAGGGGGGGCAGGCGGAGAAAAAACAAAATTACAACAGATTGAACTATCTGTTAACATCCAGGATGGACAGAGTTGGCGGAAAATCCTATACTTTTCCGTTCCGAACCCTGCAGTTAAAATAGAAAGTGACGGGAAAGGTTCACGAACTTCAGTTTACGAATAGGTTGACGAGGCCGTCCACTGACCTCACGCGTAAGTTTTGTCACATACCTACTAAAACATAAGGATGAAACAGTCGATAAAATATTCTCTTCACCTGCTTACTTCCATTAGGATTTATGCGGCACAAGAGCCATTCAAATTAGAACCTTAACATGATATGGGTAAAATGGATTCTCCACAAAAGAAGGTAAGTAATTACAGTTATCAGGCAATTTCACGGATCAACTCAGGCCTTTATCGTGAATGGCGGTTGAATATGAATACGCATAGAGGGACAAATGATGAGCTGAAACTATTTCTAATAGTTATAGTAGTTCATACATACCTAAACCTACGTAATTCAAATTTCTAACATTCCACGAAGTAAGTTTACAATAAGGCTATGGTTTAGTAAGTGAATATATGAGCACAAAGGGAATAACAAGTGAAATCAAAAGATTTTTCGAAAAACTCAACTGTTTTTTTTTACAAATATTACCTACTAGCTTCCGCCCGCGATCAAAACCATTCTATATTTTAATCCAACTATCTTCGTGCAAAATTTCATCAAAATCGGTTGAACCGTTTGAGCATGCGTGATTGAGTAACAAACATCCAAACACCTAAACATCCAAACTTTCGCATTTAGGTATAATATTATATAGCTTCTGCTCGCGACTTCTTCCGCGTCGAATTCCTAAAAGGGATGACATAAATTATAAGTAAGTAAGTAAGTAAGTTCTTTATTTGCATTAAATGTGGTTAACAATAGGTCTTATGATAATTAATAAGTATCACACATTTAACCGTATTATAGCATGCAAAATATACGAGTATTTTAAACGATCTAAATACATTTCAAGCAACCTTTTAATTAGTCTATTATCTTATCTTATCTTCTTCTAGTTGAGGGCCCTTTCGGATACACTTCGACCCATTGGGATCTTTTGTGCATTTGCCCTCCCCTTTATAGCTACTCCCAAGCTCGCTCCATCATTTCCACAAAGCGGATGATGCAGCTCAGTGGGAGCACCCTGAATTCCTTTGGTTGCGGGTAGCCGTTACCAAAGTGATTCATTATTTGTCTGGCAAGGGCATAGCCTATTAAATAAATCAGTTAGAATTTTGGTCAAGTGCGAGTCGGATTTTAGTTTTCCCATATATTTTGAGACCCAACGCCTGATGAAGGCAACAAGCAATACAAAGCCCCATACAAAGTTTGACATAAATTATAGCCTATGTCCTATTCTGATATATAAGGTACATAACTGGTAAGTCTCATATAAATTCGTCCAGTAGTTTATGTATGAGATTAAGTGGAACGTACAGTAAGGGTATTAACGTACCACCGTAGAACCCTATCGCAATAAGGTGACATACCACTCGAGTTTGAGTGACGGCGGCCTGTCAATTGCGACAGGGTTCTACGGTGGTACGTGAATACATTTCCCTTACCGTCACCACATACGCACTCTGGATCGTTTCCACCTCAAATGCCTGCGATCCATCATGAAGATCAGATGGTCCGACAGAGTGCGAAACACCGAAGTCCTGCGACGAGCCCATGTTGGTGGCATTGAGGCTTATCTAATGCGTCGGCAGCTTCGGTGGTGCGGTCACGTGTCTCGTATGGCGGAGGTGAGAGTGGCAAAGCGCATCTTCTACTCTGAAATGGAGGAAGGCAAGCGGAAGCAAGGCGGACAACTCCTCCGGTACAAGGATGTCCAAAAGCGACATATGAAGAGATGCGACATTGAGCCCTCTCAATGGGAGTGTTTGGCAGCACAGCGGTCAGAATGGCGCAGGATGGTGAACATCCAAGTTCGCGAGTTCGAGGATCAGCGCAAAGTTGACCTTGACTATAAACGCGACCAGTTAAAGGCCCGCCAACCTGCTGCCATAGCATACAATTACGAGAACGGCGTACTTACGTGCCCGCAATGTGCACGGAATTTTGCCGCAAAGATAGGCTACATAAGCCATCTTCGAGCGCACGAGCGCCAAAACGCTAAATAGGAGTCGGAGTGGTCGCCATGGCCGAAAACGGTCGGACAGATCATCATCATCCCTTACTGTACATCCATCCATACATCCAAACTTTCACGTTTATAATATTAGTAGAATAGGATAGGATAGTAGGACAGCCTTTGTATCTCCTACGATTAAGAGAAATCCAACGACACCTCATAATATATGTCGAAATCCGTCAAACGATTTAGGCTGCAGGGCGTGCCAAAGAATAAGACATACACACTTACATACATACATACGCTCGAAAAACATAACCCTCCTTCGGCAGTCAGGTAAAAAGAGGCGTGAAAACTTTTGGCATGTGCCCATTGTGAATAATGGCAAGTGGGGTTCTCTGTTCGTAACTAATTTACGCTACAAATTTAAAAAAAAACCTGACAAGTGCGAGTCAGACTCGCGCACCGAGGGTTCCGTACAAACTTTCGCACAACATACTTGTCTTTCCCCGCCCATTTATTCTGGAAAAATCTTACAACACATAGCGGTAGTTGCTCTCAGAATAATATAATAGGAATAAGAAGAAAACAAAATCATATAAAGGTAATTAAAATACAAACTTAGTCCAGAAATTATATTTCATGATTTTGGGAAAAATAACCTACTACGTAGAAATACCCTTGTATTTTTCCTGTCATATTTATAATAATGTTAATCTTATGTAATAATTTCAAAATTTTCGCTTAGTAAAGTTCGGAGATAACGGGTAGGGAATGGTATTTTTTTCAAAATTTTCCTTGATAAATCAAAATGTATTCACGGTAAAAAAAAAATGTTTACTAAAGCTCTTTCATTTGATACACCACTTGACCTAATTACTACTTTGAAATTTTGCCCCCCCATATCCTCCATTTTTCATAGAAAATATAAATATATGTTTAAATTTTTAATTTTTCTATGCACCGATAGGCTCGTTTACAACTATTCCAAATTTCAAATTAATAGCATAGGTAGTTCCTATATTTAACGTTGTGACAGACAGACGGACAAAACCGCACATGGATTCCTTTTTTACCTTCTTGGTACGGAACCCTAAAAACATTGTATCTGCTATCGCGTAGCGTGGCGCTACGAAAAAATGGCAATCAATTAGAGTAGGTAGCAGTGGCATGGTGTCTGAAATCTACGCTCACCAACTCGGCTTGCCTACATGAGGTCCTGTTCGATAGTCGATTGATATTACAACACAAGTACATAGTTACCTAACATAAGCCATAAGCTTCGATACAGATCATCATCATCGTCATCATATCAGCCGAAAGACGTCCACTGCTGGACATAGGCCTCCCCCAGAGAGTTCCAAATTGACCGGTCCTGCGCCACCCGCATCCAGCGGACTCCCGCGACCTTTACCAGGTCATCAGTCCACCTTGTGGGGGTACGTGGTCACCACTCGTGAACCTTTCCGCCCCAACGGCCATCGGTTCTACGTGCAATGTGCCCCGCCCACTGCCACTTAAGTTTAGCAATTCGGAGGGCTATATCGGTTACCTTGGTTCTGCTACGGATAGTCTCATTTCTGATGCGATCACGCAGAGAAACTCCTAACTCGGATTCGACGATTGACCTCTTTCTCGAAGTTGGACCTACCTAACTGGACAGTCTGTCCTAGGTATACATAATCGTCTACAACTTCGAGTGTAAAGTGTCCGATTGTAATGGGAGTGGTACTACATGGGCATTTGACATGACCTTCGTCTTATCCATGTTCATTCCTAGACCAACTCGCTCGGAAGCTTTACTGAGGTCATCGAGCATCGTACTTAAGTCCTCCATGGTCTCAGCCAAGACTACTATGTCGATACAGATAAGTGCCCCTTATTAGTATTCCGAGTGGTCTTCGAAGCCGCTGCGTCGGCAACTTATTAACTCGATCTCACTCAAATTAATCGCTTTTAAGTGCCTACTTATGAGAAAATTGTCGGGCCGTCATTTAACAAGGGCACTCTGCTTCAATAAGTTCTAAAAATGCGTAACTTTTAGGAGTTCTATGGCTTGGCCACGACTTAGAGCGGCTCCAATTTCTCGCTCCCACGTATGCTCTTGCTGCCGCAATCCGTTAGGGTGTTATACAGCCTGAGTGAGTAGCTCAAAGTGGACCGTGCGATGGGGGTGCGAAGCTATATAATATTAATATTATTTTTAACATGATCACCACACCCCTTCGTGCGCTGTACAGGTGCATCCTGACGGGCAACCACGAAGGTCCGCCGCGTGATGCCAGACCGTCTGGCCAGTTGCAGACTGCACGGCGTCCGTGAAAACCAAGGTCACACCATGGTGGATCCTGCCAGCTCCGCTCAACGCCGACCGGCCGCCGCACTCGAGCGTCAGGGGGGTGGCGGACGGCCAAAAGCATGTTTTCGCATCGGCGAGTATTGCCAATTTAGAAAGTTTTTTATGTCAATATTTGAAAATAAATAAATAAATATTTGTTGTGTGAGCAACTACTTTTTGTACAAAGCTAAGCACTCTACTTACTGACTTCCTAACATTACACAGGCGTCCTAGTTGTTGTGACAAATTACATCATCTGCCCAGCTATCATGGTAGGATTCGTGGTACATTTGGGCCGAACAACTTAACCATAAAACCTATCCTGCTAGATGCCGTGGTGTCCGATTTGTTACATATAATTTGAGATCCGCGGGAATGGACATATAAAACTTTACTTTTTATCCCGGATGGGTGCTTAGGTACAGTCAGCATCATAAACATGTATACACTTTTCAACCTTATGTCTAGGTAATAAGGTCATAGAATGTATACATGTTTATGATGCTGACTGTACAATACAATACAATACAAATACTCTTTATTAATTGCACACCTCACACAAAAAAAGCAGTTACAGAGAGAAACAATACAATAACATGTAGGTAGAGGTAGACAACAGGCGGTCTTATCGCTGAAGAGCGATCTCTTCCAGACAACCTTTGGGTATCGGAGAAAGAGATAAAACTAGATTATGCAGTAGGTGGTGCAGCGAGGTAGCGGGGAGTTGCAGGGTTAAAAAGGATATTATACAGAAGCGAAGGTAATGCGGAGTGGAAGTTTCTAGACTACAGATATTCACTATTAAAAAAAGTGAGAACCCGAA
This sequence comes from Epinotia nisella, assembly GCA_932294315.1. NCBI lineage: Eukaryota > Metazoa > Arthropoda > Insecta > Lepidoptera > Tortricidae > Epinotia > Epinotia nisella. Next base: position 19,009,044 of record OW028681.1, read on the forward strand.
TGCAGACCCCGGTTCATCTTGGGCCAACCTCGGTTCATCTTGGGCCAACCTCGGCGAGTCTGATGTGGTACGCTGACCTGCGTTAGAGGGAGCACAATGTATCTGTACGTATCTCATTCTACCGTATGAAATGTGACAACATCCCTTGCTGAGCTTGGCCCAAAATGCATAGTGTTTTGATACGTGTGATGGTGTTGTGCGTTGTGCATCTATTTTACTTATCTTAATCATCCAAGCGCACCCATGCGGTTTGACAACAAGATTAGTTGCGCTACTGACCTCTTTACAACTTCAAAAGCACCAACCTTTGAAATTCCGGTATCAAACTTAAACTGGACATCGCTTTCACAAGCCCATTTTTAACACATTGTATAAAAACTGCTCAAAATGAGCTTGTTTTGAAAAAACACTATAATTATTAGCCGTGTTGTGTACCCGTTGCCACGGTAACCGATAACTGTCAGAATCAATATTATTCGAAACATTGTAATCGAACAGCCTTGGATGGATTTGGCAGGATAGGTTGCGGTCGTTGCGGCACTATTGTATCATTTTAGTAATAAGAATAAAGTAGGTCATCAGTAGGTACAGTCGAGTTCTCCAATATCTATACAGACAACCTTTCAAAAATATCTACACATGTGTCTTATGTCAGTAATAATAAAGCCTGTGTACAGATATTTTTGAAAGGTTGTCTGTATAGATATTGGAGAACTCGACTGTACAATCAGCCCAATGGAGCTAATTACAGAGTTGCAATTTCGTCCGAAATTATTCTGGATATTCTGCCGTCCTAATGCGAGTTGTGGTCGCTCATAATGGTGGCCAATAAGCGTACGGCCGTCTTGGTTAGCAAATACTATAGTAGACAACTCCACGGGTGTCACATGAGGATTACCAAAACTTTATCAATACCTATGTGTATGTGATTATAATGATGGGTAATCACAATAGATATTAATTATTAAGTTTTGCGATGAGCGATAGGTATGTGAAGTGAAACCAAAATGTTATGAAATGTTTGGTGTGTTGAGTGTTGAACATCAATACCTATAATAAATAATAATAATAAATAAATATTAAGGGACAATCTTACACAAATTGACCCAGTCCCATAGTTAACTCAATAAGGCTTGTGTTATGGTCACTAGAAGACGATATATTTAATAGATTAATAATTTAATTTAGTTAATGTTAATCATCATCTTGTATTTACTTTAGATAATAAACTATTTTGTAAAATTTAATAGATATAAATTCATAGAAAACATCCAACACTCAGATACAAATATTCATGCCAATTCATTCTCATCACAAAAGATTTGCTCTTACCGGGATTAGAACCCAGGACTTTCAACTTCATAGGCAGCGTCACTACCCACTAACCGGTCGTCTATTTAAATAAGTATAATCGAAAAAAAGACCGTCGCCAATGCATTTGTATTTTACACTTTTTTGGAACAAACGGAAATAATCAGTCATAAGACGAAATTTCCGACATGTTTCCGACCATTCTGAAATAGTTCCAAGCGCAGTTGAGTGTTGCAATACTAAAATAATTTCAATTTCATATCTCTATCTCGCTCTATCTTATAGCTTCCTACCGCCCATGCCGTCCACCGCGCTGGAGAGCGTGGCGTGGGGTTGCGGATAATAATGAATGACGAATGCGACTGAACTAGGTGATACTGGTATTAATAAGCTTGTAACACTGCCTCTTGTCAACGTCCGTAGTTGTCAATTAGGTAGGTATTGTCAGTGTCACTGTCACTGCCACTGTCAGTTAGTAATCATGGCGGCCGCGCTGCTGTCAAATACGAAATTCCCTAATATTATTAAAAACCATGTTAGATTTAGGAACTCATTACCTAGTAGTAAACTAGTAATTTTAAATAAACCACAGTTTAATTTAATATGTAAACAATATGCAGTAACAAGCCATTTTAGGGTGAGTACATCTAATTATTCTAAGCAATGATTCCATGATCGTTTTGCATGTGAATTTGTTGAATAATTTGTATGTTTTTAACATTTTATGCATTTGTACATGTATTTTGATATTTCAGCATCACAGCACACAACCACCGAGCAATGCAGGAGGCACCGATTCCGCTAAAAACGTATTGGCAGTCGTGCTGGCAAATAAACCCAAAGCTGGAAAAATACCAGTTGGTAAGTGGTTTACTGTGAAATATCAACATAACTATGACTTTCTGGTAAATTATAAATCCAATAAGATGTCACAGTTAATAGTTTAATCGTGTTTTGACACTTATATAACCTAATAAACTTGACCTTGGTGATCAATACCGCCAAATTTCCTGATAGTATTATATATCATACAAATCTAAAGATTGCTCCGAAATTCAATTCAAATTTTTTAAATGTTTATGTTTTTCGGTGCGCCTAGTACTGTGTACACAACAATCTTTTACGTAAAATTGTAGTTGATTAGAAATGTTTGATATGCTAATCAATATTTTAACTATGTCTGTCTCCTTTTGTGTGTATCTTCATAGATAAACAAAATATTGGTAATAGTAGTCTACTCTAGACATTCTAGAATACAGAATAATACTGGTTTTTGACCCTGTAAATATCAAACCTTAGTTAATAAATACATGTTTTAGGTAGTATCATGTTACATTCATTTGAAATATTTATTTCATTGCTTTAGATCCTATAGCACATAGCTTGCTTATGTATTTCATCCTCTTATGTTTAGTATTAAATTGTCCTGTAATGTTGAATCAATATTTTTTGTAATCAGAAATCTATTTGATCCTCTTTTATTTTAAGATTTCATAAAATACTCCCATGACATTCTTTTTATTAACATTGCTTAGACCAAGTTACTAAAATAAATATATTGAAAGCACTTGAGCAACCATCAGTTATTACCAGATTCACTTGCATGTTAATATAATTACAAAAGCCATAATTATACAATAGAACCTCGGTAACATCAAGGGACACGCAAAAATGTTCGTGTTAATGAGGTTGAGGTTAAGATAATTTTGACTTATAGAGGTTTTTATAGAGAAACATTTGATTAAAGAGGTTCCGAAACTCCAAAATTATCTCAACTTAGAGAGATGTAAGACTTTAAATTTCGTGTTACAGTACTTTTTCTTGTAATTCCATTATAGACGAATATAATATATCTGAACCAGCCAACCCCCATAACCATCTTGCAGAGGGTAAAAATATGAGCAAATATTTTTTTCGATATGAGTACCTAACAAATTTCTTAAAAACAAAGATAAATATTGAATACTCTCAAAAGTATGTAATAAAAAATGTATTTTCCAATAAATTTTGTTCGAGAATCTCATACAAGTTTTATTCATTTTCATTGCTCTGGATTGCAGGTACCCATCATACTTTTTCAGTTGAAGAAGCTGCTATAGCTACCTCATTTTCACTAATAGTTATAGAGGTTATTTAATCAAGAACTAAGGAGATGTAGAGGTGTTAAAACAATAAATTAATTATTTAGAGACACAGAGGTCAATATTTTTTTGAGTTGAAGAACTGAAATACTTTGTAGGAACTTTGTGTACTTGAAGGGAACGGAATGGCATTTTATTTTGTGTTTTAGAGAATTTCGTCTTATTGAGGTTCGTGTTATGGAGGTTCCACTGTATATGGCATTTGATTACATGTTTAACCTTGGGCCGCCTAATGTGCAACAGAATGTACATTCCTTTCCAACCTGTCACAAAATAAATAGTCCCTTTTCTTTTGCTTCATTAAATTTTAAAACAAGCAAAGTTCCACTCTATTTTCTTTAGTTTCATTGAAATTTCAAGACCAAAAATGTTGTATAGTGGGTTGCACAAGGCTTAAGATATCTGTTACATGATGACAAACAGATATATATCATAATGTAGCTAATTTTTTTCCAAAAAAATTCATATTAATACGGAAACTGACCAAAGCATTTTCTTTTTCAGTTGAAGTGAGTTAACTCTAGACTCAATGACATTGATATTAGCTTTCTGCAAAACTATGATCAATGATTTAATTCTCATCTTTTTTGTTACTGTCAATCAACTTTTGCTTGTTGTTTTGTGTCAATGTATGAGTTACAATGTGGTCTCTTAACATTCTTAAAAGTTGTCAATGTTTATTAAAATAATGGAAAAGATTTAACCTTGGACACAACCAACAAGAAAAAGCTTAGCCTTACTAATACTTGGTTGAATGCAGCTCTTTTATCCACACCCAAATCCTTAGCTATCCCTGTGTTTGTTCCTTAACCCGTTCTGACCTGTGTTAACCTGAATCCTTAAACCTTTAGTTTTGCTATATGCATTGTGTGCTTCATTTAGTTTCCAATAGATTTTCTGTCTTTTCTATATTAAGTTCTTATAAATATGATTTATTCAATTACATCACAAAGATATAGAAATTATTAAAGCTGTTCTGCTACAATTTAAGCAAAATTGGTGGTTATTTTAATAAATGGAAATATGATTCTCAAATGGTAATATTTTCTGTAATGCAATTAGAATAGACATGCTATAGCCCCATATGACCAAAAAATACTAAATTAAAATACTTAAAAACTGAAAATTCGAAATAAAAATTGTCTAAATCAGTATAGTTGTCAGTGTGTAGTATATTTTTGTCACAAATCAATTATTAAATCTGTATCTGAATCTATAGGACTTACGTAGATAGAGCAAATAAATTATTTATAAATGGCAGCACCTTACGTAACTTCTAAGATTACAATATAAAAATTAAAAACAGTACTTTTGACACACCAATTTTCCCCACCAACCTTTCCAAACTCCTCTATTTTCCCCCCTAGGTATCCAAAAGAGAGACTGCTTTCACCCAGGTGCGTCTGTTTTGTCCCGAGAAGATATTAACCTGGGGGACGCGAAGCCGGTGTCGGGAGCTGACATGATGAGGGGAATGCTGGCTTATATATGGCCCAAGGTGAGTTAACCAACAAGGTAACCAACAATACGCTATTGTACGATTTTTTTTTAATTGTATTTTTAAATGTTCGTATAAATAGATTCGATAGTCAATTAGTATTTATATTTAAGCGGGTTTAAGGCACTCAAAGCTCTTCATAGAAGGAGTGGACTCGGGCTGGACCAAAAAACTCTGGAAATTCAGCCGGAAGCAACTCAGGATTATATCTGGGGTGTTCACAGGTCACTTCGGCGTCAAGGATCTCTTGGCCAAGATGGGACTATCGAACAGTACAGACTGTAGAATGTGTGGCGAGGAGGATGAGACTATGGAACACTTACTGTGTGAATGTCATGCCCTTGCCAGACAAAGAATGAATCTCTTTGTAACGGCTACCCGCAACCAAAGGAATTCAGGGTGCTCCCACTGAGCTGCATCATCCGCTTTGTGGAAATGATGGAGCGAGCTTGGGAATAGCTATAAAGGGGAGGGCAAATGCACAAAAGTTCCCACTGGGTCGAAGTGTATCCGAAAGGGCCCTCAAGTAGATAAGATAAGATTTATATTTCCTCAAAATAATATCGCTTTATTTATTAATATTATGCGCGCCAAAACGGCAGCTGCCACTATCGTGACGTCATAACTGCAACAGCACAATCTGAGAAGAAATTCAAAGAGGTATGTGAAGTCCCCAATCCGCACTGGGCCAGTGTGGGGACTACTGCCCGTTCATTCTCGTTCATGAGAGGAGGCTTGTGCCCAACAGTGGGACGTATATAGGCTGATGATGATGATGAATGCATAGGCATCTCCCGCTAAAGTTTTTAAAACCATTTCTGTATACTTTCTACAAGTTCTAACATAAGACATGTCCGCAAAAAAGTAGCCACTGTCGTATAATTCAGGTTTTCAATATAAAAATTACATTTTTTAAAGAATTTAATTAAGGTTGAAGGGGGAAGGTCTCATCAGCATCACCTATCGTTTTGAGTGGCGTTATGGATATTTATAAATTAAGTATAAGAAAGAAAATAAAGAAATTAAGAATAATAGTAATATGTGACATGTAATATTAAAAACATTGTGAATAAATTAGTATGTCAGCTGCTATCCATTTTTGGGCTTACTTTCTAAATCCGTGGATTGTAGTCTTAGATTTTGTAATTTTCATGTTTGGGTCATACAGGTTCTTTTTTTTCCTTTACTCAAATAGATTATCGATGCTATAATGTTCCGCAAATATCTTTACAGTACACATGGTGTTACGAAATGCGCACTTTCCGTGCATATGTTGAAACTTTAAAGAGCCATATGTACTGTAAAACGTTGTACGATACACGTGCGAATAGGTAATTCGCAACTCGTGTCGATTTAAAACACTCGTTGAGAATTTCCTATTTTCTGCACTTGTATCAAATAACTATTCCAGACTCTTAATTACCGTATGCAGGTCATACATTGTTTTAAATCATACCAGAAGTAGACACATTTCTTTGCAATTATTTTAGCTTTAAGCCTTAACTGGCATTATGTAGGATTTCACAACTTTTAAGGAAAAAATAATGGATTTTAGATTCTTACACATACATAAACAATACAACTTAGAAAAGTTGAAAAACCCCCGATTTTTTCATTTCAAAGTTCAATATCTCAAAAACGGCTGAACCGATTTAGTTGAAACGTAGCTAAGAACCATCCCGATCACGTCAGCTTTCGGACAAAAAAAACGCATCAAAATCGGTCCATTCGTTTAGGAGCTACGATGCCACAGACTCGTCTAACTTATAACACCCGTCTTTTTGCGTCGGGGGTTAAAAAGAATACTCAGTTGGCTATCCAATTGCGGTGTGAACTAGACCTACTGGGTGACAGCGGAGACTTCGTTTTCGATGGCTACTTTCTTTCGTGAACAAGCCTTACCCCTTTTATTTCAGGATGACAAGGAGATACGCAACAGGGTGGTACTGTCCCTGTCCCTCCTGTTCGGGGCGAAGATAATGAATGTCTCCGTACCTTTCCTATTCAAATACGCCGTGGACGAGGTGAACGCCGCTTCGGCGGCCCACGGTGAAGCACTATTGGGCATGGCGACGGTGCCGCAGGCGTTGGGTACATCTGCCTTCAGCTTGCTTGTTGGATGTGAGTATGTTTCAACCTTCATGGAGTACCTGACTAGAGTCGGTTGTAGCTTGGTTTTTAGGGTACCTCAAAAGGAAAAAAACGGAACCCTTATAATCATCACTTTGATGTCCGTCTGTCTGTCTGTCAAGACCCTTCAGCTCGGTAACGCGTAGAGGTATTGAGTTGAAATTAAAACCGTATACTCAGATCTACAGTCCCTTGAAGCTGTGAAAAAATCAAACTACTATAACGTAGAAAAAAGATACGGCCGTTTATGCCGCAAAAAAGATATAATATGTAGGACGAGCCCAATAAAGCGATCGAAATACGTGGCGGGAGAAAATCTTGCGGAAACCTCCGTTATGACCACGGCTTTAACACCAGAATACTCTAAGAGTTTGCACTGAGATTGGTTGAGGCGGTTTCAACCGGATCTGGGGTTTGGACAGTGAATCTCAAACTCATAAGTTGTTTATATACCAGACGGCATAGCTCGCGCAACAGCCGCGGGCTTCAACGAGCTCCGTAACGCCGTGTTCGCGCGCGTGGCGCAACACTCCATCCGCAAACTGGCGTGCAACGTGTTCACACACATACACAACCTGGACCTGAGCTTCCACCTGGGCAGGCAGACTGGCGCGCTGTCTAAGGTAACAACACTGAACAAAGTAGACCGTGTCTCGTTGCAGTATGGTTCAAACTGTGGCGCAACACTCCATCCGCAAACTGGCGTGCAACGTGTTCACACACATACACAACCTGGACCTGAGCTTCCATCTGGGCAGGCAGACTGGCGCGCTGTCTAAGGTAACAACACTGGCCAATAGTAGACCGTATCTCGTTGCAGTAAGGTTCAAACTGTGGCGCAACACTCCATCCGCAAACTGGCGTGCAACGTGTTCACACACATACACAACCTGGACCTGAGCTTCCACCTGGGCCGGCAGACTGGCGCGCTGTCTAAGATAACAACACTGGCCAATAGTAGACCGTATCTCGTTGCAGTAAGGTTCAAACTGTGGCGCAACACTCCATCCGCAAACTGGCGTGCAACGTGTTCACACACATACACAACCTGGACCTGAGCTTCCACCTGGGCCGGCAGACTGGCGCGCTGTCTAAGATAACAACACTGGCCAATAGTAGACCGTATCTCGTTGCAGTAAGGTTCAAACTGTGGCGCAACACTCAATCCACAAACTGGCGTGCAACGTGTTTACACACATACAGGGAGGAAAGGCTTCTATGCAGCTAAATTAAGAACTGGTCTTAAAATGGCTGATGGCTTACCGTAAACAACCTACTTAATTTGGGCGGTTAGTGGTATAGTGGTATTTTAGCAACAACTTCATACTAAATCAGTTGTGGCAACCAAAAAAAGTGGAAGTATGACAAGGACAACGAATGATATTTCGCTTTCTGTCAGACTTATAGAGATTTGTATACTACCATCTCGCTCGGACGTGGTATTATTATTACCATAGCTTGTCCTGAGTATCATAGGTCCATGGGTCGAACCTTAATACATTATACATTAATTGACAACATTTCATTTTTTCATAGCCGCTCAAACTAAAAACCATTCAGAGGTTTGGGCTTGCTGAGTAAATATAAAAAATAATGGATTTTTATATTCGCTAGTTCTTGAGAAAACTGGAAATTGGTTTAAAGAAGCTATTTAAAGGCTGAATGCGGATATTCCATAGCTGTGCTTATGCATCTCGTAAGAAAAAAAAAGTTGTGACATTGACAGTTATTTGACTCCTTCTATCTTGTCATTGTCAATGTCAAATGTCACTGTCACAGACACAGCATGCTATTTACTTTTTAATTCAATAAATTTACCACAGTACTAATCTTATTCATCCTTTAAATGTACTTATGCCCTTTTCGAACGTGGTAGTTGAAAACACCCAAACTAAGGGGGTTTAACTTAAAATAAAATGAAAAGAAAAAGTACGAGTCTCCTAACTTTTCAAGTACTATTAAATGCCTAAACAAAATAAGTAGTCAGAAAAATGAAATGTTGTTAATTATACAGAAAGGAAAATATCATTCGTTGTCCTTGTTATAGTTCCACTTTTTTATTTTACAACTGATATCCTGGTTCTTCTGGAGCAATTCTCGTTTCAGATACAGTCGAGGTCGGAGTATCAACAAGCAAGACCAAATGCCTAATTTGGTCTTGCTTGGTGTATTATTCTAAATTCTAAATTGACATGTTTTTATTTTTATTGATTATATTTTAAAGAACTTATTTTAATGGTGTAAACATATGGATGCAAATCTGAAATAAATGACTATTGAATTTAATTTAATTTTATGCAATGTCTGATAAACGCCTTATCTGGAAACGAGCGTATTCAAGTGTCGTCTGCAGCTTTAGAACCTTCAGTTATTACACGTATGTGTTGGACCTTTATTGATAGAATGTTTGTTGGCAGACGATCGACCGCGGCTCGCGGGCCATCAACTTCGTACTCTCGGCCATGGTGTTTAACGTGGTACCGACCATATTCGAGCTCACTCTGGTCTCCTCCATTCTTGGACTCAAGGGCGGACTGGCGTTCACCGGTAAGTATAATTTTCATCACACTTGCTCGTAAAGGGCTTCATAACGCGCAGGCATACAGAGCTACAATAACCTTTATTACGCATAGGCGTAAGAGTGACAGATACAATTTAAGAAAAAAAACCTTTCTTGGTTTTTTTCTTAAATTGTATCTGTCACTCTTACGTCAGTTATAAAGCAAGCAGGTTTTAACTCAAACACAATGTTTGAAAAAGTATTTATAAATAACTTTAAACGTAAAAACATGAATAAAATATGATTAACAGAATTATTGAAAGGTTAAAAAAATTAAAAGTAGGAATTTAGTGTCCATGTAAAATATTTTTAACTATGATTTTGAATCATGGCTGTATGCCGAAGGGTCTTTGCTCTAAGCGCCTCACGTCAAATTCAACAAAATGGAAGCCTGACATAGTTTTTATTGTGATTTGTAACAATTTCGTTAAGAATGTATTGGTTTCCTTGCAAATGTGATGAAAAACATTATATGCGACACGTACGGTAAGAAAGTTACTAACTCAAGACTTTATCTGTGCTATAAGACGTTGCTTCGCACCAAATTTCAAAACTTTGAGTTCACGGGAAGTACCCTGTAGGTTTTGATTCCCTTGCGAGTTGCGGAAATTTGCGGCATAAACGGCTGTATATTTTGATTGCGTTGGCTTAGAAGTTTGATTTTTTCATAGCTCCAAGGGACAGTAGACCTGAGTATTTGATACAAATTATAGCTTGATACCTCCGCGCGTTCCTGAGAAAAAGGGTCTTGACAGACGGACAGACGGACAACAAAGTGCTATAAGGGTTCCGTTTTTTCCTTTCGAGGTACGGAACCCTAAAAAGTGTCTGAAGTTTTCGTTATAGTTTTTTTTTTAAACCCCGGCGGTAAGCTTCGTACGGCTTGCCTGATAATAAGCAACCACCCACCCTAACGACGCATATGACTCCGAAAGAAATGTGCGTCTAAAACGCTCAATAATCGCTAGTATACTGTATTTGTATCGCAGGGCTCGCGTTCGGATGCGTCGGCGTATACGCTGCGTTCACGCTCGCGATCACACAATGGCGCACCAAGTTCAGAGTACACATGAACCGAGCGGAGAACGAGGCCGGGAACAAGGCCATCGACTCGCTCATCAACTACGAGACCGTCAAGGTAAGAGAGGCCGAGAGGCCCAGCAGCGATCACACACAGCGCTAGGTTCAGAGTACACATGAACCGAGCGTATAACGAGGCCGGGAGCAAGGTCGTCGACTCGCTCATCAACTATGAGACCACCGTCAAGGTACGCGAAGCCGGGAGGCCGGGGACTTTTGTTTATGTAATAACGGCTAAGATATCGAGGCCATAAGGCTAAAACCTCCGGGTCCCAGGTTCCTACAGAAGGTTCAATGGAATGAAAGTCAAATTTTAAAGGAAGAGAGTTTCATTTGTTACGTTTGGCTTTAGAACAAGCGACAATTCTGAACTGCTATTGGAACCGCATGGTCTAGGTTCCATTGTATTTTTTGGCGGTCTCAGGAGTTGAAAACTATCATGATGCATCAATTTATACCTCAATCAATCAATCATCAATTTATAATTTATTTATTTTTATTAACTTGCAATGTATGTAATTGTTTGTTCAGGTGGAATCTTGCAACTCAATTTTGAAGCAGATATATTTAACCGATTGAGCTGAAATTGTGGTTTTAAGTATAGTTTGAATGACAATTAAATATTATGGTACCATCGAGCTGACCTGATGATGGAGACAGGACTTGCGACTTCAACTCGCGTGGTGAAGGTTCCGTAAAATATTGAGAATTTTCCCGTTACTTTGAATACTCAAACTTCTTATAGGTTTTCCTGTAATCTTTAGACAAGGAACTATTTTCCATATTTTTTCAGAATTTTAAGCCTATTAGTTTCGGAGATAATGGGGGGAATGGTCAATTTTCGTATTTTTTCCTAAATTACTTCAAATCTAATAAATATTGTCACATGGAGGGTAGCTTATCCCTGTAGCACAGGTTTAAACCTATTACAGGTGTCAGCGTCACACTATGATTACTTGTCTAGCTTAACAGAATAAATAGTAAATGTATAGTAATATAAATTTGTACAAGATTTTTGTGGAATAAAATTATTATGATTATGATTATGATATATATCTGAGATGCTTACAACAACCCCTTTCATTTGATGTGTCACAATACAGTTTGCGAAACTTTTATCAATTTTCCAGTTTACCCCCCAAAAGTGGCCCCCTTGTTCAGAATTCATTCATTTACTTTACGCGTCCGTCTTTGGGTCACCAATTTACATATGTTTACCAAATTTCAACTCAATCGGTCCAGTAGTTTCGGAGCAAATCGGCTGTGACAGACGGATAGACAGACGCACGAGTGATCCTATAAGGGTTCCGTATGAATTTTTTGACAGAAACTTACATATGTTACAGTACTTCAACAACGAAAAATACGAACTAGAGAAATACGACACGAGCCTCCGGAACTACGAGGCGGCCTCGCTCAAGACTGCCTCCAGCCTCGCCGTGCTCAACTTCGGCCAGCACGCCATCTTCAGCGGCGGCCTTAGCATCATCATGATCATGGCTGCCAATGAGATCATTAAAGGTACATTACACGGTTAACGGTGACGTAGGTCCATGGTCTTCTCTGCCTCTCACTGAGCATTAAGTGAGCGAGATGGAAGTGCGTGTTCGGAAGCGAGGTATCATGTTTTTTTTATTTTTTTGTGCGTTTAAAATAAATAAAAAAGTAATAGTTAAATTACGAGAACAATATTCCTTTGCTATTCCGCTAAAAAACGTGCAGGTCGATCAGCGGAAGTTCCCTCAAACATAAAATTGCCGATTTTAGAACTAATTCTAATATGTTTAGCTTTTGTGCATAATTTGTTACTAATGTTTTAAGTGTATTTAATTGAGGGCTAATTAAATTTAGGACAGCCGTATTATGATCCAAACAAGCGTTACTTTTTAAAAATTCGTTTTCTGAACCTACGTCGCCTTAACGGTGTACAAACCAAAAAATATATAATATTAATAAATTAATAAATACTTATTCGTTTGGGCCCATGTCTACAGATTCCCATTTCTACAGATTCTCATGTCTACAGATTCCGAATTCTACAGATTCTCATGTCTACAGGTTCTCAATTCTACATATTCTCATGTCTACAGATTCCCAATTCTACAGATTCTCATATCTACAGATTCCCAATTCTACGGATTCTCATGTCTACAGATTCCCAATTCTACAGATTCTCATGTCTACAGATTCCCAATTCTACAGATTCTCATGTCTACAGATACGATAACCAACCAGTAATAATTAATCTAGAGGAATACGTTTTATCTCTTCGGAAAAAGGTACAAGCTCCGATTTTCATAAATTTTCTAATTCCAATCACATGATCACACTTGTATGTGTCTATATTTTGCAATAATTAGACTAGAATTGGGAGTCTGTAGAATCAGAAATATGTAGAACTGGAAATCTGTAGAACTGGAAATCTGTAGAACTGGAAATCTGTAGAACTGGGAATCCGTAGAATTGGGAATCTGTAGAATTGAGAATCTGTAAAATTGGGAATCTGTAGAATTGGGAATCTGTAGAATTGGGAATCCGTAGAATTGGGAATCTGTAGAATTAGAAATCTATAGAATTGGAAATATCTAATAGAAATCTGTAGAATTGGGAACAAACCTAATTATTAGGGGACAATCTTACACAAATCGACCTAGCCCCATAGTAAACTCAATAAGCCTTGTGTCATGGGTACTAGAAGACGATATATTTAATAAATATAAATACTTAAATACATAGAAAACATTCAACACTCAGAAACAAATAATATTCATGCTTATCACATAAATATTTGTCCTTACCGGAATTCGAACCTAGGACCTTTAGCTTCGTAGGCAGCGTCACTACCCACTAGGCTTGACCACGAAAACTCGCGCTGCGGCGCCGCACCGCAGCCAGACCCTCATCGTATGTGAATTGAATGATTTAGGAGTTGTAAATATATGTTCATGATATAGTTTGGTTTATAAATATAGTATATATAGCAGTATTAATTTAGTACAAATAAAGGTAAACCCGTCACAAACTTCGTGAACCACCACAGGTATTCATTAAATACAAGGTACATTGATACATTGTTGGAAAACGGCATCTGGTCTTGCGGCGTTTTGGCAAGCACACCGTCATCAATGGCGGCTTACAGCATTTCAAAATTCCCTGTCATATCTTACGATTCAATCCGTACTAATATTATAAATGTGAAAGTGTGTCTGTCGGTCTGTTTGTCTGTTACCTCTTCACGCTTAAACCGCTGAACTGATTTAGATGAAATTTGGTATAGTTTACGATAGAGTTAGTTTGAGACCCGGGGAAGGATATAGGATAGTTTTATCCCGGAATTCAGCCCCTAAGGCTAAGGGGGTGAAAGTTCGTATGGAGCTACGATATAAACGAGTTCCACAAATAAATAAATAAGATTCACATTCCCCAGGTAACATGGCGGTGGGAGACCTGGTGATAGTGAACGGGCTGCTCTTCCAGCTGTCAAGCCGCTCGGCTTCCGTAATATAGTATAGTCAAACGCTCAATCGGTTTTGGACCTAACGGCCCCGTGATAAGACTGACATTCCCCAGGCAACATGACGGTGGGCGACCTGGTGATGGTGAACGGGCTGCTCTTCCAGCGGTCAATCCGCTCCGCTTCCGTAATATTGTATAGTCAAACGCTCAATCGGTTTTGGACCTAACGGCCCCGTGATAAGACTGACATTCCCCAGGCAACATGACGGTGGGCGACCTGGTGATGGTGAACGGGCTGCTCTTCCAGCGGTCAATCCGCTCCGCTTCCGTAATATTGTATAGTCAAACGCTCAATCGGTTTTGGACCTAACGGCCCCGTGATAAGACTGACATTCCCCAGGCAACATGACGGTGGGCGACCTGGTGATGGTGAACGGGCTGCTCTTCCAGCTGTCAATCCGCTCGGCTTCCGTAATATAGTATAGTCAAACGCTCAATCGGTTTTGTACCTAACGGCCCGGTGATAAGACTGACATTCCCCAGGCAATATGACGGTGGGAGACCTGGTGATGGTCAACGGCCTGCTGTTCCAGCTGTCGATCCCGCTGGGCTTCCTCGGCTCGGTGTACCGTGAGGTGCGACAGGCGCTGATAGACATGCAGACAATGTTTACCCTCATGTCCGTGGAGTCCAAAATTAAGGTAACACTAAATGTCTATCAAGATTTTTTTTAGTACAAGGCTTTAATGCCGACTGTATAGGCGTTGGCAGGAGAGTTGAGGTACGCACAGCCACATATAGTATTCATCAACATCAGGCGATGTACGTCACACTGCTGGGCACAGGCCTCCTCTCATGGATGAGAGAGAATGGGCAGTACTCCCCAAGCTGGCCCAGTGCGGGTTGTTAACTTCACGTACACCTTTGAACTTCTTCGCAGATGTATGCAGTTTTCCTTCCGATAAAATATTAATTACAAAAACCTAGTATTTTCGAAAAATAGTTACAAGAAACAGAAGGAAAATAAAATACCATCTTTTCTCGAATCCATTCTGGTTTTTTGGAATTCTCCAGGTCCATAAAGCTTAAATCCTGAATTTTCTTCTGCATTACATAACTACGCAATTAGGCATACACCCAATTTACATTCAATTTGAACCTATACCTTTACTTCACTTTTACACCATTGCTTCATTGATTTCTAGGAGAAAGTCACAGCGACACCCCTCAGAGTGGACCAGAAGTCGGCCACCATTGAGTTTAGGGACGTCAGCTTCAAATACATTAATGGGAAGCCGATCTTCAACAACCTGAGCTTCACCATTCCGGCCGGCAAGAAAATCGGGATCGTCGGTGGATCAGGAAGTGGGTCAGTAAATTCAGTAATAAGCTTTTATTGCCAACTGTACTTTTCTGTATACCGCCATAAGCCATAAAGTACTCATTGAGACGATTCTAACGAGCCCAAACTCAACGGGGTGACAACTGTTAAGTAATGAATTCCCATGCCCACCTTCTGTCTCCATCATCAGATCCGCTCGATGGTACCATAATATTGAATCGTCATCCAAACTATGCTTCAAACCAAAATTTCAGCACAATCGATCTGCTTCAAAATTGAGTTGCAAGATTCCACTCAAACAAACAGTTACATACATTGCAAGTTAACGCATTCACTGCCGGCAACGCACATGTGCGTTTGCCTTCATACAAATGTGTTCCTAGCGGGCGTGGCTGGCAGCGAATGCGTTAAATAAAAGCTTGTAAAAAATTAATAAGATAGCTCCATTTCCAGACAACAATTTCGATTAAAAATAAAACCTCACTCAAATCTATTTCCGTTTGGCAGCTATGATGCCACAGTAAAAATTAATGTAATCCTCCCGAAAGTCCCTTCTATATACTCTTCTGGAGATTTTCCTCTGCATACAAACCAGAGATGGGCAATATGTAATCGATTAACGATTAGGAATAACCTACTTAATCGCGATAACGATTAAAAATAACAATTAATTAATCTTAATCGTACGAGTTCCGATTAATTTAATCCAGATTCGTAGATTAATATCCAGCGATTAAATGGCTAATCGATTAATTTTCTCTTGATTAATATTAGGAACAAATAAGATATATATATATATATATATATATATATATATATATATATATATATATATATATATATACCTGTGTTCCATGACTCATCTAAGCCGTAAACCCTTACCTAGGAGACCCTAGAGTACTGCACTATAAAAACCACCTTGTATTACTGGAACAGAACAGCACAATAGAATGATCTTTCAAGTGTGCACATGACAAGACATATTGCATTTTTGTAACGTGCACAAATGAGCGTGTTCCAACTTTGAATCGAGAATTATTCGTGAAATTAAATCGATTACAATGCCGATTTAATCGTTAATCAAATACCCTGTCGATTAATTTAATCTCGATTAATCTTGTGATGATTAATTCTTTAATCAATTAATTTATTGATTAAAAAATTAATCGATGTACTTTATCTCTTTGTGTGTGGCAGCAAGTCGACGATGGTGCGACTGTTGTTCCGGTTCTTCGAGCCGCAGTCCGGCGAGATTCTCATCGCTGGACAGAACATTCGCGACGTGGACCTGCAGAGCTTGAGGAAAGCCGTCGCCATCGTGCCACAGGTATATACATACACGGTTACTATTAATGTGGGTGTAGAATCATGTGGAAATTGATTACATAGTAAACCATCAAATTATAGCCTATAGCCGCCCGGATGCTTTTTAAAAGGCCTTGTCAGTTGCTGAAAATTCAAATATATTCCATTTATATGTAACTCAAATTTTAGTGTTCATTTTTGTTTGCTGGGCGGCTAGAGGATATTAATAAAGAATGAATAAATAAAAATTGAGAAAGATACAGAAAATATATGCAATTTTTTAGTGTCCGAGAGTAAATTTAAAGCTACCACTAGAATCGTTACAGATGTAGTGCATAATTGTTTTCCATCGTATTTTCTCGGAAACGTTCGTATTTGTCATGCTACTTCAGTCAACCTCAGTAGTTTTTGTACAGTCGAATTCTCCAATATCTATACAGCCAAGCTTTCAAAAATATCTATACATGTGTCTTATGTCAGTAATAATAAAGCCTGTGTACAGATATTTTTGAAAGGTTGTCTGTATAGATTTTGGAGAACTCGACTGTACTGTGACCGACTGAAATAGCAAGACACGTTCGTACGTTTCCGTGGAAATACGATGGAAAATAATTATGCACTACATCTGTACGCTTTTATAGAAACAAAATTGTATGACAACTATGGACCTAAACGCAGTATTTCGCGTCCCGAAGACCTTTTTAGCGTTCCGTACCCAACGGGTAAAAACGGGACCCTATTACTTAGACTTCGCTGTCCGTCCGTCCGTCCGTCTGTCTGTCACCAGACTGTATCTCAAGAACCGTGATAGCTAGAGAGTTGAGATTTTCACAGATTATGTATTTCTGTTGCCGCTATAACAACAAATACTAAAAAACCGGCCAAGTGCGAGTCGGACTGGGGCTCCCGTACAACAGACATGGTTTTCTTGCCGTTTTTATACATAATGGTACGGAACCCTTCGTGCGCGAGTCCGACTCGCACTTGACCGGTTTTTTTAATTATTTTTTGACATGTACAAGTGCCCTTGTGGCCTATTTGCAGAATAAATGATTGATTTTGATTTGACAGGACTGCGTGTTGTTCCATGACACGATACTGCACAACCTGCACTACGGGGACCTCTCGCGGCCCGCGGAGGAAGTGTACAAGGCGAGCCGGATGGCCGAGCTACACGACGCCGTCAAAACGTGGCCGAAGGTACCGTTCAACTGGGTAGTTTCCACATGTTAAAATTGATAACGCAGTGTTGCTAAGTGGATAGTAAACCATCAAATAAATGTAATTAAGTATAAATTACGGAATATAATTAAAATCATAAACAGATATGGACCTTGAAAGTTTACAAAAAATATGCATTTTTTTATTGTCCAAAAGGAAATTTAAATTTAGATAATAGAATCCTTACGCTTTTATAGAAACAAAATTGTATGACAACTATGGTCCTAAACGCAGTATTTCGCGATCGAAACAGCAATTTACTTGATTTTCCATACAACGATTAGTACAAATATCACACTGTGACGTCACGATTCAATGTTAATCGGTATGAAACGTTTTCGGCTACCGCCAGCGAGGTCCGTCTTTAACTAAATATGTTCTTTAATTGTAGTTGCTCCCATACAAACATTTGTTCCTCTCCAAAAACTGGTTCGAATGGCATCGTAAAAAAAAATTAGGACACAAGCGTACTGCAGGTTTATTGCCAACTAGCTAACTAACTTCGTACGCGTATAAATTATGGATTATGCTTACGATTCGTCCTAAAAGGAATGACATAAATTACAGTAGTATCAATTAGAATTTTAGTCAAGTGCGAGTCGGATTTTAGCTTTTTATTATTATCCATACATTTTTAAACCCAGCGCCTGATGAAGGCAACGAGCAAAAATATTTGTGTCTCCATACAAGGTTTTATCCCCTCTTTCGTCCCTAAAAGGGATGACATTTGACATAAATTATAGCCTATGTCCTATTCTGATATATAAGGTACATAACTGAAAAGTTTCATATAAATTCGTCCAGTAGTTTTTGAGATTAAGTGGAACGTACATCCATCCATCCATACATCCAAACTTTCAAGTTTATAATATTAGTAGGATAGGATTCGCATATGGTACGGTTCCAGAGGATTCTTCGGAATAGAACATTTATTCGTGACACACATATGTGGGTACGGTCAAGGACTTTAATTGTTGAGCCATTTAGGTGTCAACTAATTTTGGTTTTCTATGAAGCTATGAAGTGTCCAGTATAAAGTGAGCTCTAAATGGCTCAACAATTAAAGTCCGTGACTGTATACTACTGGTCACGGTTTTGCGAAAAATGACGAACAACCATCGAAATTATTTAGTGCGCCATCTGTTAGCAGCTCTGACAGGAATCCGAATCGTTCCACTGTAACTGTGTAGATTTTTTTAAAAATCCTTTTTACCTAGAGGCGGAGCTACGGTCACAGCTAGTATAGACAATATATCCTTGTAACAGGGCTACGCGACTCAAGTGGGCGAGCGCGGGTTGAAACTTTCCGGGGGCGAGAAGCAACGCGTCGCCATCGCGCGCGCGATACTGAAGGATTCGCCCATCATTGTGTTCGACGAGGCCACGTCGAGTCTCGACTCTCTTACTGAGCATGTAAGTTTTTACAAGTTTTTTATTAAGGCGCCGTAGGTTCAGCGAATACTGCGTCTGTTTATAATAATAAAAAAATAAGAATAGTAATCTTGAGGCTTTTCTGCAGGGAGATCAGTGATTCGAAACATGACTAAGCAATTTTCGCTCGATAGAAAAAAATCACGAACATAGGTCTAAAACATATTAAAATTGACTTAAAACATTCGTAACAAATTATGCATAAAAACTAAACATATTAAAATTGTTTATGAAAATCGGCAATATCATGTTTGAGGGAACTTAGTGATTACTTTTTTTATTTATTTAAACGTACAAAAAATTAAAATTAATCAAACATGATATCCGCGCTTCGGAACACGCACTTCCATCTCGCTCACGCTTATGCTCAGTGAGAGGGAGAGAAGACCATGAACCTACGGCGCCTTAACTTACAATGTATGCAACTCAGCGAACGAAAAAAGTGCCGAAAAGTAGCCCCCACAAAAAGGATGCACATTGCTATTATGCGGACGTATGCGGACGTGGGGGCGGGTTGTCAAAAGGATGCCAAGCAGCCGTAAGAACATGCGCGTACCGGCTTTTGGGCACGTGTTTGGGTAGACATTTGTAGGGAGTTCGCCTTCTACGATTTTTTCGTTCACAGCTCTGCTAGCATAACTTGACTCACTCTATTCGCGCGCGAGATAGACTTTCCGTCACTTTCTGATTAATGCTGTCAAAAAGTGACAGATAGTCTATCACGCGCGCGAGTAGAGTAGAGAGTCAAGTTATGCTAGCAGGGCTGGGCTGATGTAACATGATATGTTCAACATATTGAGCTGAAATTTTAGGTAAAGGTATAGTTTAAATAACAATTCAATATTATGGTACCATCGAGCTGATATGACAATGGAGACAGAAAGTGGCCATGGGAACTCAGTGCTTAACCGACGTAACCCCGTCGAGTTAGGGCTCGTTAGAAACGTCTCAATGAGCAGTTGATGACGGTATATAGAAAAGTACAGTCAAAAAAGTCAAAGTAAGTGATTTATTCTTCAATTTAGGCATATTACATGCACCTATGAATGTCGATAAACTACCACCGGTTCGGAAAGAAAACCTCTGCCTCGAGAAGAACCGGCGTAAAAAACTCGGCGAGGTGTCATTTTTTCAAAACAGTATACAATATATCATTTCAGTATCAGAGTATTATAAAATTTTCAAATTACATTGCTACAGTAGAAAGCCTATTTATTTTGCGATAGATTTCTAGTGCAGGATTATATCGCTGCCAAATATAATTATCCATGATGTAATCGTTTATCTTATAATATGCTTTTGAAATAAGTGTCCGTTTTACGACAGATTTGAATTTAGAGTCAGTAAGTTCGGTAATGTGTTTTGGAATTTTATTGTAGAATTTTATACAATTTCCCGAGAACGACTTTTTCGCTTTTACTAGCCTGTATTGACTACTTCTGAGCAGATGCTTCTATAGTGTAAAACAATATTTGGACCATGTTTGACATAATTGTATTATAGTACATTGTTTAACGAGGGGCGTAAGTGGAATATTGCTAACGAGAGTCTATCGAGTTTGCAATATTCTTACGCCCGTGTTATACACAATGTTTTTCATCACATTTGCGAGGAAATAAATAACTACAAAAGACAGAAAAATCTAAGTTTCATACAGCCGCACAATCAAAAAGTGACAACTTCACTTCCAGATCTGTGCTAGTGGAGTTCAATATTTCAACCAATCACAGAGCAGTATTCTTGCGGGGCGGGGCCGGCTTGACCAACTAGATTTTTTTTTCAACCAATCACAGAGCAACCAGATTTGCTTAAGCCAATCAGAGGGTTCTATTATTTTAAAACTAAACTTAACTGCCCGTGGGAGGTAAAACGGCTATAACTGCTCTGTACGCTCGCAAGTAATAACGCCATTGACGAGCAAGTGTGATGAAAAATGCTTTATTAATTTAATATTTGTTATTTTTGATTTATTTTTATTATATTACTATTGACATTGTTTCTAAAATTTTGTAATTATTTTTGATTTTAATATCGCTTCTCTTTAATGTTTTCACGCCTTTGAACTTTTGAACTTTGTAAAAAGTTGTTTCGAGTCGGCAATAAAAGCTTGTGTCAAAAATGAAATTTTGGACGGACACTTTTGTTAATACCGTATTCGCGTCCGCCAGGCGATCCTGCAAGCGCTGAAAGCAGCCACGGTGGGCCGCACCTCCATCTGCATCGCGCACCGCCTGTCCACCGTCGCCGACGCCGACGAGATCCTGGTGCTGGAGAATGGGATCATCAGCGACCGCGGGCACCACGACCACCTGGTGGCCAAGGGCGGCTCCTTGTACGCTCGCTTGTGGGACAAACAGAACAGGTACGGCCCTACTGGATCCAGGGATCCGAACCGGTTTTTTCAAAAATCGCCGATGTAGTCTTAATATTTTGAATTATTTTAGGCTCTTAATGTAGGGCTCTGTCGTGTATTTAGGTAACGTATTCGTATTATTAGACTGTCCGATCAAAAATTATATCATAACCAAAGAACGAAATAATACCGGTTTAATTTGTATGGAGAAAATACCGGTATCCGATCCCTGACTGGATCATCATCACATCAGCCGAAAGACGTCCACTGCTGGACATAGGCCTCCCCTATAGAGTGACACAATGACCGGTCCCGCGCCACCCGCATCCAGCGGACTCCCGCGACCTTTACCAGGTCATCGGTCCACCTTGTGGGGGCCTACCCACGCCGCGCCTTCCGGTACGTGGTCGCCACTCGAGAACCTTTCCGCCCCAACGGCCATCGGTTCTACGTGCAATCCGCCCACTGCCACTTAAGTTTAACGATTCGGAGGGCTGTATGGGTTACTTTGGTTCTGCTGCAGATAGCCTCATTTCTGATGCGATCACGCAGAGATATTCCCAGCACAGCTCTCTCCATTGCCCTTTGGGTGACTTTGAGCCTTCCTATGAGGCCCATAGTAAGCGACCACGTTTCAGTGCCATATGTCATCACTGGGGCAACACGCACTGGTCAAAGCACAGAACACAAAATACTATAGAAGCGCGGTTTCTATCGGGAGCGGTGTCGCCTCATCCCCTCCACGTCGCCTATAACTTTATGAGCGACTGCACGGCGATCAGGTGACGTTGGCACGAAAGCTTTGAGCGCATGCTAAAAGTAGTGGCGCGCGTGCCACGCCCACATCGCCTTTCTATAGTATTTAGTGTTCTGTGGGTCAAAGACTCTCGTCTTGTGACGCTGCGGAAACGCTATACTGGATGAAATGTATTAACCCTTACTAAGGTAGAGGCGATATAACGACCACATACGTTTAAACTTATTGCTGTCGCATTCCAACTATAGCAAGTTGTAGTGATAAATTGCTTGGCTGGGTTCTTTCGATTTTAAAGTGCTCATCTCATTGGATTTTCCACAGTGTAAACATAGTGCCGAAAAATTATAATGTAATATATGACACTGACACCTCTAAGCCCTTATTAAAGTCGCAAAAATAAGATTTTATCTTGGTTTTTTTTTTCAGGGACGTCAAATGACCCGCGTACCCGTGGACGTGTTAAGACAAATAACAGACAATACAGCGTTTGCGCTTACCAAAAGTTAAATATGTACACTCATTAATATACACAGACGTAGGACTTGGAAAGAATCGTACTTTTATAAGCCGCGCCAATAGGGTATCTTCATCTATCAAAATTAAATGATCTAAGTATTTTTATATAGTTTTTACCATAAGAAATACAAATATAACACTATTTTGTTATAAAAACATGAAATTTATTTTTATTTTAAAAATTAAAATCATAATTTTATTATCTGTATTTTACGTAACCGAAAACGCCGACCGCCATTTTGTCTTCTGTGAGGTACGTCAGAATCAGAATAGCATATCCAAAAACAAATTTTCGTTGTAAACAACATTTAACGTTTATTATGTTTCTGCACATAGTATCTTAGTAGTCTGTGGTTTGGTGTTGCAGTTATGACGTCACGATAACGGCGGCTGCTTCTTTGGCGCGAATATATAACGTTCATAAACTATTATTTCTTTGCATGAAGCGATATTATTTGAGGAAATAAAAATACCAGTTGACTATCGAATATATACGAACATTTGAAAATGTATTCAAAAAAAATTAGAATAGCCTATTCTTAAATAGCAACACTTCTCGCGCCATTTCGCTACCTAGTGGTAACTATGATATGAACGAGATAACACGAGAAATGTTGGCATTTTAGAATTTATTTACTAGCGCGGCTTATACGAAGGAAACAGGTGATCATTCGTAAACTTTTATAATATTATGAAGTTTATAAATTGTCATTCAATGCGAATTCGGTTGTAAGAAATAAGGAGCCATTGCACGTGTACATAACTCGAGAATTGCTCGCAGTTGGTGGTATTTATTTTAATATTTCCAAACACCAGCGACCGTAAGCCGAAGGTCTAGTTATCTAGTTAGTGAAATTTGAATCAAATTGTTAAGTGAATATGGTTGAATTTCTGTGTTCTTAAATTGAATGAAACAAAAGAAATGATACTTTATTCGTTCATAATTTAATTTCCATTTCGTCGGGTGACAAGCAAAAGTCACTAAATGCAGAAAAATAATTTAAGAAATAGCAACTGTGTTGTAGTAGTAATAAGGTTGAGTTTTCCTCTACCTCTTACGTGTAATTAGTGACTTTTGCTTGTCACCTGACGATTTAAAGAGTGCACGAGATTAAATAATTTGATTTGCACAAAATGCGATATCACTAAGGGCCGGTTGTTTCAAAACCGTCGGCAAACGTAAATTGTGTCGAGGCTGTGACCGTAATCTGGGCTCTATACAGAGTGTTTTTTTTAAATGGGACAGTATGGGGAAATCCGAATCTAAAGGAGATAGAGGAAAAGTGTCCAACGAGACATTAGGTGTTTTTTTATGTAAACAAATTTGGCTCATTAAAATTTTTGGTCAAGCGTGAGTTGTTCATAAAAAATGATAAAGTTGGTCAATTTTTTTTTTGACGCGGGTCGACTCTGTTTCATGTAAGGATTATTTCATTGTATGGAAAGAAAAATATCTGAACAGCAGAAGTTGGTCAAATTTAATGAAAACTAATCTTCATACAATTGCAGTATTCGCCTTTTAATATTGCTACAAGTGCCTAGGCGTGTAAAAAAATATTTAAAATTATTCCATTTTTAAATTTCGATAATCCATAAGAGCTCCCGATGATTCAAGAGAAGAACATTTTTTTTAATCTTCGTAAACATCATGGCACGCGATAGTCTTGAAATTATAAAAAAAAGAATTCAAATTTGGAACGAGTGGCCCCCACGATCGCCCGACTTAACGCCATTAGATTTTTTCTTATGGGGTTACCTTAAGGGTCGAATTTATGAATCCCGATACAACTCCGTACAAGAATTAAAAGATGCTGTTTACAACACTTTAAACACAATTCACCATAAGTCTCTGTTAAATGCAACTAGAAGTGTCTTGAAGCGTGCTCGTACCTGCATAAGACAAGACGGCGGCCACATCGAACATTTACTCAAGTAATAAACCAACTGTATGAAGATTAGTTTTCATTAAATTTGACCAACTTCTGCTGTTCAGATTTTTTTCTTTCCATACAATGAAATAATCCATACATGAAACAGAGTCGACCCGCGTCAAAAAAAAAATTGACCAACTTTATCATTTTTTATGAACAACTCACGCTTGACCAAAATTTTTAATGAGCCAAATTTGTTTACATAAAAAAACACCTAATGTCTCCTTGGACACTTTTCCTCTATCTCCTTTAGATTCGGATTTCCCCATACTGTCCCATTTAAAAAAAACACTCTGTATAACAAACCTTCAACTACAATTTACAAAAGTCATATCATAAGTTTGTTATTTTTACTATGGAATGGACACTATAAGTATGGTAGGATATTTTATTTTACAGAATTGTACACTTTTAAGTTTTAATAATACTATGACCGAGGCCTAGTTTTCCCTCTTGGTTGGAAGGTCAGATAGCAGTCGCTTTCGTAAAACTAGTGCCTATGCCAAATCTTGGGATTAGGTGTCAAAGCGGCTAGCTCTTATATTAGGGCACAACCGGGAATAACGCTAGGAGGATGATGATAAGCCTTTCCGTCCCTTAAAGCACGCGTATAGCTCTTCCGTAGATATCTAGACAATAAGATCTAGAATCTAGATCAATAACGGCTGGCCGTTTCACCTGTGTTGCCTGTTGAGACTTGTAAAATTATGAATGAAAATGAAAAAAATACAGCAACTATTATTACAGGTGCAATAACCCCTTAAATAATTGACTTAACCTATTCTAATACTTGCACTAGACACACAGACATACTTTAACCAATTCGGACATGGAACCCTAAAATAGATCACTTTGGTCAGCAACTAGATTTAGTGTGAGTACGGCGCGACTGAGAGACGCTTTACGAAGCGAGTTGGTTCTGCCATAGATACCGGTGACTGGAGATCAGGAAAACGTTAACGGGAAACGTTATAAAAATAGCGATATAACGATATAAATCCGTTTTTTGCTGAATTTTGTATAGAAATTTTAAACATATCGTTATAATATAACGTTTTAAAGGCCTGCAGGAGATCTCTCTTACAACTTGGAGCTTCGTGAAACGTAACCGGCGGCGCCATATTTAACGTTTACCGGCCTGTAAGTGTGGTTTACGCAACCGGCCCTTTATGATTATGAACTAGACATTTTATGATATCATGAATCCTATTTCATTAACGTGACTCTCAATGAGAAACTAGAAAGCTACTTTGAACTAAATGCCATTCATAATGCGATTTTATTCAGTTTTGGGGTCGTGAAAATGGTGTTCACGTGATTTTGAAATATATCTCCTTGACGTAAGGTCCAAATTAACGAAAATCACGTATTTACAACTATTTTGCGATCCTAATAAGCAACTAATTTTGTTAAAAGGACTACATGGACCTATTTCACGAAGTCTCCGTTGGCAATACTGAGACGCTCGAGCAATGGTGGCCATGGACCTAAGATACTCGGGACAGGCTATACGTGATGCCACAATGAGGGACGGAAAGGCTTCTATGCAGCTAAATTAAGAACTGGTCTTAAAATGGCTGATCGCTTACCGTAAACAACCTACTTAATTTGGGTGGTTAGTGATTTATTGGCGATAACTTCATACTAAATCAGTTGTGGCAAACAGAAAAAAGTGGAACTATGACAAGGACAACGAATGATATTTTCTTTTCTGTCACACTTATCGAGATTTGTAGGCTACCATCTCGCTCGGACGTGGTATTATTATTACCATAGCTTATCCCGAGTATCTTAGGTCCATGAATGGCGGCCCATACACGGTGATTAAATACTGATGGTCCACCATAGCTGTCTCTATCTATAACATGAAATGAGATAGAGACAGCTATGGTGGATCACAGTATTTAATCACCGTGTATGGGCCGCCAATAACGACGATTCGACAAGTATTGCCCGTTTAGACTTATAAAATTGTAACTTTGTGTAATGGGCCTGAGAAGGGTTGGGTGCAGTATTATTATGAGATGGAATCATTATAAAGGCATCAAATACGTGTGTAAATAGGGAGAAAGACATACATCCATCGCGCATTCCAACGCATAACTGATATAATGCAATTATGCATTGGAATGCGATGGAAGCACAGAACACTAAATACTATAGAAAGGCGATGTGGGCGTGGCACGCGCGCCACTACTTTGAGCGTGCGCTTAAAGCTTTTGCGCCAACGTCACCCTTTCGCGCCGCGCAGTCGCTCACAAAGTTGCAGGCGACGTGGAGGGGATGAGGTGGCGACACCGGTCCCGATGGAAACCGCGCTTGATACCCTTTAATAGTATTTAGTGTTCTGTGGATGGAAGTATATTTTTCTCCCACTAACGCATTTTTGCGGCCTGTATGCTGGACCATGATGGCCCATTGTGTAGAAGAGCCATAATATTTATTTTCACCCGACTTTATCAATGGTTATTTTTATATCTTGGTTAATTTTGGATAACGCCGAAATGTGTGTCATTGTAATTAAGAAGTTAAGTGCCTGGTGCACAAATAATGTGAAATGGGTTATAAATCAGAATTACCACAAAAATCCCATAATTTTAGCAGTCAAGGACATTGAAATGTGGTCCACTTTCGATCTTATTACGATATAAAATAAGGCCCAATAATGTAGTCGACCATTCAGGCGTAAAACTAAGTACATTGCATGTTGTTACTTTACAGAATGGGATGTTTCTTTAATTTAATATTACAGAAATGTCCTTTCAGACACTTTTGTATCAATTATTATTTCAAAAATGTGTCAGAAATTAAACTTTTCCATGAAAAAATGTGGTTAATTGTTACTAGATATAATTGTTGTATCATCAAATTTAGACCGTAAAAAACATCGTTGAATATTTGTACAGTTGATTAAGTATATTATTTTGTTTACACACTGTGTTTTATTGAACATGCCTGAATACCGTTGGCATCACACTATCCTATCGTATCCCGATGCGCGAGGAGCACGTTTTAATAGAGTGAAGTAGGCAAAAGCCGGACGGCGCCGGGCAAATACAACGACAGCCGAGCGCAGCTGTCCACGTCCACTAGAAAGAGACAGGTAGTTTAACTCCCGCGCGGCCTCTTGCTGGTTGTGCTTGTACAGTCAGCATCATGTATACATTCTTTGATCTTATTACTTAGCTAAGCTAGAAAAAAATATGTTAGTTACAAGGACTTTTTAGGGTTCCGTAGCCAAAATGGCAAAAACGGAACCCTTATAGTTTCGTCATGTCCTTCTGTCCGTCTGTCCGTCTGTCCGTCTGTCCGTATGTCACAGGCATTTTACTCGAAAACTATAAGGTGTATTTGAATAAAATTTTGAGGATAGGTGTATTTTGATGGCCGCTACATAGTTTTGTAATTAAAATGACAAAAAAAAATTTTTTTAGGGGTGCACTCCATACATAAAACTAAAAGTCAAAAAAAAAATTTTCATTGTGACCCTCCGTGTGGCACATCAATCGATAGGCCTTTCAAAATAAATATAAGGTTTCTTAGCATTTTTTTTGATTAAGTGAATAGAGTCGGAGATAATCGCCCCGAAAGTCACTAAAATTCTGTCCCCCCCCCTCTAATTTTTGAACGGTGTATTTTAAAAATATGGAAAAATTCATGGACATAGGGCTTATTAATTTCATTCACCGAAAATTGTTTTGAACAAGATCGGTTCAGAGGTTTTCGAGATATTGCTGAAAAACTGCCTTCCTCAAAGAAAAGGACGTAAGTGCCGTAAAATTTCTAGGCACGGAACCCTTCGTTTTGCGTGGTCCGACACGCACTTGGCCGGTTTTTTTCAAAACAAAATAATACAATTGATTGTAGAAGTCAGATTTTTATTTCATTTATGTTTAAGATTGATATATGTGGGGTTCTACCCTTAATCAATATTTATAATTGTAAAACTAATAACTACCTATGAATCTAAACAACAGAAACTAAATTATTATATTTGTCATTACTTCTTTTTCATATATTTCAAATACTTTTTAGAATTAAAATTGTCCTCAACATCTTCAGTAATTTTAACCTTCTTCCGTGGTTTTCTTTTATCAATCCTCATTTTCCTTTCATCTTCCGACAGCTGTGACAAATCTAGTGGTAGCTGAAATGATTACAGTTTATGCGTCAAATATACTTCATCTAACTCATTAAAGCTACAGCCCATAGCCACAAAAATTGTAGAGCACAGTGAATTTGAAATTAGCATCAGTAAACCTTAAATTATAATTATTACAATACAACAGTGGCTCCGGTATAATATAACCCTTGACATGAAATGAGGAGTGTCTTTTCAAAAGGGCTTATTTTTATTTTTGTATCACTTTAAAAGTAAATCTAATTGATTGAACCGTAAAGTTTACTTTAGAAGTTCCCTTACGAAAAAAAATAAGTCCTTTTGAAAAGACACTCCTCAAATACGAGCTGATCTATCTACCGTTTAGTAGTATCATTATGTTATTTGTAAACTTATCTATTTGTGGTTATCCAAGCCTTAAGGTACTGTTTCATTTTAAAGACTACCAAGTCTCTCTTGTATACAAAAGTCGGTGTCATATTATTAACCATACCTTTATAATTTTCCTTGGCTCATGGTATCTTATGTTAAACGAAGACCCATCGGGCAGAACCACCATCGTAGGATACATTCTCGTGTATACTTCCCTGTGTATTTTCGTAATTTCGGGTGTATTGTTACTTAAAGATCTATGGACTGTATAGTTGGACAATTGCGTCCGCGCATTTAATAACCAACGCCAATTCATGTTTAATCTTTTACTAAAATTATTAGGTTTTAATTTCAAGATTCTCGTTCATAAAATTAAGGTTAACCTGCTAACAGTGATAATGTCATTGTCAAAATTGACATTTGACACTGTCTGTTGACAGCGGTCAGGGGTACGTTCCGAAAAAAACTCCCTTTTTATAGATAGAAAACTCTTTTTATGGTGGCACCACACTTGGCGGTATTTGCCTAAATATTCGTGTTGCATCTTTTACCTTCCTACGGCAAATAAAAGAGAGGCAACAATGCGACGCGAACACGCAACCCTAACTCTTAAGTGTGTTGCCAGAGTATCACACTTCAGCTTCAAAATTAAAATCAAAAACCAATGCTTCGCAGCATGATCTAAAGCTGAAGCCAGATGTTCGAGCGCGGTGAACGGCCGAGGAAATTTGGGTCATTCCTATCTTCCAACCTATCCAACCCATGTTGCATATTGAACCTGGGTTGGATAGGTTGGAAGATGGGAACTACCCGAAAATTTTGTATGGAGTGATCTTGGTTTGGCTGGTAAAGATGGGTAGGGTGGTTATTCACACGGGCCGACATCACGCGGCGGATGCCGGGTGATTACGAGTTGAGTTCACGCTACGTAAAATACGCTATTGTGTATTAATTAGAACTCATCAACTTTAAAATATTTGGCAAAGATTTATGCTTTTTGTAGTTACTTTACTTCACAAATACTTTTGTTTTCCAATGGCAGGTATTACACAGTGAATATTCGGTGCGGATACGTCGTTGCTTCAATAATGCATGAGATACGTATTGTAATATATGAGGTATGATAAAAGTCATTGTGTGACAGCCTCCATTCGTTTTGGATCAGACTCGTCTACGGGTATTTTATTGGTCCCATCTTGGTCCCCCAGTTCCCCCACTCCGCCTACCCCACGCGCACGGACTGGCGGCTAGACTGTAAACCCACGCCTACTTTTTTCATTTGTTTCAATTTATTGTTTGTTTGTTGCATTCGTCTACCCGACCGATTTCGGGAAAAATATATGGATAAAACGTTCTGTAATTCGTAGAACTGTCGAAATTTTAACCACCGGTAAAAAAGGGGGCTGTCATAATTAATATATTTAAAGTAAGGTAATAAGTATCAAGTGAATATAAATAAGTTTCTATCAAAAATTTCAATATGATACCGGCAAGTGGCTGAAAATCCAGTTGCAAGATTTGACCCGCAACTATACAATAAAAGCCTGTAAAAATGGGTTGCGCGCAAAGTGAAATTTCGCCTCAAAATGAAACTCCGAAAAAAAGTTGCACTGATGTTCTTTGGCTGGTGATTTACATTGTATTTTGGGTGCTCATGGTAAGTAACGCTTCGTAAAACTACAAAGAATGATGTGACTATATATATTTTTAGTTCTACTCTCAATTTCCCGGCTTTTTTTAGCTCGTGATCGCAGGGATTTCGTTCGTTTATGGAAATCCGATGAGAATATTCAATGGGTTTGATTCGTTCGGGAACACATGCGGAGTCAAGTCCAACCAGAAGCTCATACAGAACTTCCATTTATCGGGGGTTAGCACTGTTGACAAGCCGTACCTCTTTTTCATGGACATCAAGGAACTGAGAAGATCCATCAAAGTTTGTGTGAAGCAATGCCCTAATAAAGATATGCAATCCTTAGCTGATTTACAGAAATTTTATACTGAGACAGGCTCGAATTTGTGTACCTATGACACAAAGATAAATGAGGCAGTGAGCACCACCAGCCTGTTCTCCATGACAGGTCCATGCCCGGTATTGCCTGTGCATGAATCATTCCCGCTCCTGAATAGATGCGTCCCGAAGTCCTTGAAAGAGTTCTCAAGCAAAGTATCAACAGATCTCAAAAACTTATTAAACAGCTGGGGCACTTTAGAAGAAATGCTGACGGATTTGTATTCATCATGGAAAGAGATGACAATATGTGTTCTTGTTGCATTCAGTAAGTAACATGTTTTTTTATTTATTTCCACAATTTGCGTACATTATTAAATAATAACTTATTGAAAAACCTTATTGTTAATGTTAACAATATGCTAGCGTATTATTACAAAGTACATACATTATTACATGCATCTGAACTAGGATAGTCATGTGTCTCAGACAAAAATAATAAGTACGAACTAATATTGAAATATAATGGGACTGAATCACAAATAATCATATTTATTCGGCTAAATGTTTCGGGCATATTGCAAAGCTTATCACAACAACAAGGTAAATTATTATAATTAAACGTGATTAAGTCCATTAGGACTAATTATAGTTCAAAGTTATCCGCAGCAGAACCAAGGTAACCGATATAGCCCTCCGAATTGCTAAACTTAAGTGGCAGTGGGCGGGGCACATTGCACGTAGAACCGATGGCCGTTGGGGCGGAAAGGTTCTCGAGTGGCGACCACATACCGGAAGGCGCGGCGTGGGTAGGCCCCCCACAAGGTGGACTGATGACCTGGTAAAGGTCGCGGGAGTCCGCTGGATGCGGGTGGCGCAGGACCGGTCAATTTGGAACTCTCTGGGGGAGGCCTATGTCCAGCAGTGGACGTCTTTTGGCTGATATGATGATGATGATAGTTCAAATAAATACTTAGATTCCAAAGGAACCTTGCAGTGACGACCTTGTTTATGTATTCAGTAACTGATAGCATAAAATAGACTAGCGCAATTATAAGTATGTAGGTACATACATATCACACAGAAACATATGTTTTGTGCACTTCTGCGAGGTTGTAAACTATGCACCTTTAAACACTTTTTACACAGACTTCCTAACTACACTAATTGTATTTTAACGACCCATTCTGATAGGTTTAAGTAGTTCATTTATCTTTATCTGCTATGAATCATTAAGCTGGTTGCAATTTAGAAAGTATGCCGCATAATCCCAAGTATTAGTGTAGACACTAATCTTAATCTATTTGTTGGATGTATAATTGTATATTCTTCAATTCTAAAATGCTGACCTGTCTGCTAACCGACTTTAACACAACACAAGAGTAATGAAAATAAATACATTTTGTGTTGAATCAAACATTTTTGTGTAACAGTCAGTTTCTAAAGTGACAAAATAAAAGTGAACTAAATTCGAGTAAAATCTGTCGTAAAACACTACTACACAACCTAAGTGAAGACAGGTTTTTGCTTAGTCCATGATTAGTCCGCATATCCCTATGCATATTTTTGATGTTGACTGCGCTTTCAAGATCGATTTAGATATCAATAGTATACACGTCACTGGTGTTAATGAACGTAATTTTTTTACGTACATTCGTATAGCGACTAGAAGCAAATTAAACAGTGTGTAGGCGCTTAGGTCCTAACGATAGTGATCTAATTGTAAACCCTGACTCACCTCAAATTACTGTATGACACGTAATGGCCATGACATCATATATCCTTGCCTTGTGGATGTTTTATAAGACCATTAATCTATTCATAGGCATTGTATTCCTATTTCACTCTAATTAATTAGATTTTACTTAAATATGTAAAGCAAAAGGGAGAGTAAAAAATTCTTTATATGGTTTAGATTATTTAATATGGCCGAGTTTTTATAAAACTGTCATCGGAATTGGAATCTTCTACCTTGGATGTTAGAGTTGCTTTTTGAATGAACTACTTTGATGCAATTCGGTCAACTCAAATAATCTGAAGTATACTAGTGAAATAATTTTAGGAATTGGATGGGTATTTCCGGAGTTTCCCCCTTAACACACACCCTCACAAATACACTCACAAACTTTACCTCTTAATTACATTAGCATACGTAGATATTCACAAAAGATCCCACTGGGTTGAAGTGCATCAGAAAAGGCCTTCACTAAGAGGGGCTACCGCGAAACGAAAACGAACTTCGTGTATCTCTATCTCTCTCCTCTCTCAATCGCACTTGTTAGTTGAGCGACAGAGAGGGAGATACACGAATGAAGTTCTTTTTCGTTTCGCGGTATTCCCTCTGATAAGACACATAGATATGATGATTAATTGATTATAAAGCACGCGCGGCGAATAGAAATAATTTCGTACATTGACGCATCATTACTTGTCTCTTTCACTCGCGCGCAATTATATTGGCGTCGCGCTCACACAGTGACATTGAACGCCGGCATCGGGGATTGTAAAAACAATGCAATATCGGTCTAAAGGTCATCACAGAAAATCTCACTTCCTGGCCAAGGCAAGACGTAAAACTTTAGACAAACCACGGGCGGCCATTAGTGAAGCCCCAGATCGCATATTTATATCACAAACACCTGCAATCTGGGGCATTCACGAATTCACCGCCCTAGGTATGTAATGTACTCTATTCGCCGCGCGTGCTTTAGTAATAGCGGGCGTTCATAGATTGAACTCGATAAAATGTATGCACTGCCGCTCGTCGCCCCGCTGGTGTCCAGACCGCGGCCTTACACAGATAGCATAAAAAATATTCCCGACCTTACACAAAACAATAGAATTATTCTTCAGTATTTCCTGTTTATTACTTTTCAAACTCGTAACTTGTGAAGTGAAGGTTAAATGATTCATTGTTGGAAGTTAATTGCCATTTATTTAATAATAAGTTGTTGTCAAAATTTTCATTTTTGGTACAAGCTTTTATTGCAGACTGTACTTTTCTGTATACCGTCATCAACTCATTGAGATGATTCTAACGAGCCCAACCAAACTCAACTGGGTTACGTCGGTTAAGTACTGAATTCCCATGGCCACCTTCTGTCTCCATCATCAGATCTGCTCGATGGTACCATAATATTGAATTATCATCCAAATTATACTTAAACCCAAAATTTCAGCTCAATCGGATAACGGCAAGTGACTGAAAAATTGTGTTTCTTTCTAATTAAAACACTTGAAATGAGACGGGTAGTTTCGCGCGCGGTCTAGTGGTGCAGGACTAGCAAAGAGGCAGAACGCGAAACGAGTAATTGCGAAATAAAGAAACATTGTGTGTGTGTCGCGCCTTTTCTCGATTCTCGCGCTGGCTGGCCGGTCTTCTGCTACCCGCACAGCACGGTTCGCACAAGACAGCGCGCCAGACAGCGTCAAATAGCGACATAGTGAATACGCAGGGTGCCCTTTGTTTCCCATAATTTTGTTGTTCCGAATTTCGATGGTCAGAAGTTGATATCCATAAAATTTATAGACATACATATCAGTAGTCATAATTTTTGTTAAGTATAACGCTTAATAGTTCTAATATCAATGACCTATAATATTACATCCTATAATCTCAAAAGTCATAAAATTGATGACTATAATGTTTAAAGGTCTATAGATAATTATTCAGAAATGTTGTAAGGCATTTATTTCAATGTACTAATGGTTGTTATTCATATCGTATTAATGCCTAAAGTTAATTATGTCTAAGAAACCAAATCTATAACATCCATAGGTATATAGATAATTACTCAGAAACATTTCTAGACATAATAAAACTACTATCAAACCTATCAAAATGTAGAACCTATCAAAATAAGCATAAAGCGTCAAATAAACTTTTCTCTGAGATCAACCAATGCCAAGATAGTGGTGTATAAAGTTCAAGTTTTTCAAAGAACAACAAGAACAGGGACTTAGTGGCAAAACCGACTCGGATCGCGGATAGGTTAGAAGACGGAAGCGGGAGCTGTGCTCCCGCTTTCGTCTTCGAGGTTATTTTTTTTATAAAAGAGCGGAAACACTTGTTTGCAAAAAATATTATAATTTTGCAACACAAACATTGTAGTTTTTATCCTACGCACTATATGTCATTGCAATATATTTGGATTAGTATTTAAAAAAAATTATACTGACTCGTACAACCACTTAGATAGGTTGGTTAGTTCAAGAACAACAATTTATTTAGAACAAGAATTGTATACCTTCTTATAATTATTACGAGTGTTTTTATTGACTGTAATATTATGAAGTCTGACACCACCCTCACATTAAATGTTATGACTAACTAACCACGTGACTACCCATCATTATGACCTGCGAAAAAAGACTTTACAACAATTATAATAAGCAAGTTTATTGCCTTCAATAATATGAAATGGCATACCATCTGCACATTGAATGTTATGGCTAAACAATTTTATGACTAACAATAATGATGACTTGCAAAAATCGGAACTCCAATTTATATTGTATAATTTTATGACTTTCGACAATATGACTTATAACAATTATGTTGGGTAACGGTATGGACTGAAAAAATCGGAACTTAAATTTTATGGGAACCAATAGAGACCCGAATACGCAACTAGTTAAGTCTTCCCAGTCACTTTCACCCGTCTCGTCAGACTGCACTAAAATTAGATTTTTTTTTAACAGCTGATAATTGACAGCCGTCATCCCGGTACAATAAACGACAATGATGACATAAATTGTACTGCGATGACAGCTGTACATTATTCACTATAAGTAGATGCATAATATTTGTCACCCTACGTATCCCACTTCTGATATATTCCTTTCAACTTCCAGTATGTTCCTTGATCATGGTGTCTATACTGCACTTGCTAGCCACCGTAGTCTCCTGGATTTTCATGATAGTTGTCTCGATTGTGAGCGTTGGCGGCACTGGACTTCTCTGGTACACTTATTACGAGTTGAAACACGGAAACCAAAACATCACAGACAAACTATATTTATCAGTAAGTAATGCAATTAGTTTTACGGTGTTAGCTTTTCGGTGAAGGGAAATATCGTGAGGAAACCTGCATACCATCTGAGGAGAAATTCAAAGAGGTATGTGAAGTCCCCAGGCCGCACTGGGCCAGCGTGGGGACTACTGCCCGTTCCCTCTCATTCATGAGAGGAGGCCTGTGCCCAGCAGTGGGCCGTATATAGGCTGATGCTGATGATGAATGCAATATAAAAAATTCATTGGAGAATAGCATTTGTTAATTTTGGCCAGCTGTCGTGCGAGGTGATTTGAGGCCAGCAAAATGTAATTGTTATTCTGTTTCAGGAAAATCTTAAAAACGAAACCGCATTCCTCTGGTACTCCATTATTGCTACTATAATTACAGTAAGTAATACGATGTCAATGTATAAGTATAGTGTGGATTCTTATTGAAGACCGGATCTTATCTTAGGTGGATGGCAAAAAATTGTACATAGTTAAGGGCCTTAATGTAATCTATGCTTTAACTTTTTTCCATTGTGTAACGAAAGTTACCCATACAAAATGTATGGGTAATTGCAGATACAGGGTCGCGAGTTCTACAGCTCACAGAGCTTCTAGTAAAGTACAATCACACTTAACATTAAAAGACAATCGTATTGTTTACTTGGCACAAAGAGAAGTGAATTCGGTCTAAAATAAGAATCTGAACTGCAACCAAATAATAGTATATTGTTTAACGAGGGGCGTAAATGGAATATTGCGAACAAGAGTTTATCAGAAGCCCGACGCCGATGGCGGAGGGCTTTTGATGACTCGAGTTTGCAATATTCTTATGCCTGTGTTAAACACAATGTTTTTCATCACATTTGCGAGGAAATAAATAACTATAAAATACAGAAAAATCTAAGTTTCATACAGCACCAATCAAAAATTGACGAAATTGACAACTTCACTTCCAGATCAGTGCTAGTGGAGCGCGCAGCTTCAATTTTGTCAACCAATCACAGAGCAGTATTCTTGCGGCGCTTGGCCAACTAGTTTTTTTTTTTCACACAGTTCAATCACACGCTCATTACTCCCTAGGGGAATACAAACTCGCCATAACTCCCGTGGGAACAATTTAGACCATTGTCCGTCTGTATACAGGCATGGAATAACACCATTTACAAGCAAGTGTGATGAAAAGATTTTTAATTTTTTCATGTTACTTAAGAAGATAACAAGTATGATATAAACTTTTTTCCCTGCAGTTAGTTCTTCTACTGCTGGTGTTCGTGATGCGGTCCCGCGTGTCGTTCCTGGCGCAGCTGTTCCGCGAGACGGCGCACTGCCTCGGCTCCATCCCGGCGCTGTTCCTGCAGCCCATCATCACCTTCTTCTTCCTGGTGCTGTTCTTCGCTTTCTGGTCCATTGTGGTGGTGAGTATTTACTTTTTTCTCCAAAATGGCCCGCAAAGTGTACATTAGTCGCTACGTATTGGAAGGTAAAGTGTATAGTTTCAGGTCAGATCAAAATTAAAAAACAAAAACATTGCAGGCCGCCTGGAATGTTACATATAAATTCCTTTATTTGTCGAGTACCAAACTTTTTAAAAAGTTGAAACCGGCATATAAAAGACGGCACAGGTCGTATTCAGCCAATTCAACTCGTATTTTTCTGTTGCAAACGCGACGTTTTTCTATGTGTCTCAAATAGTTTGCGTTTTTCGGTGGAAAAATACACTTGCGATTCGGTTTAAAAAGAAAAACGGTGGGAAATCATTAATATTTTCACGTTGTGCAACGTTATTTAAAGTTTATTATTCCCCCATTTTTGAGAAAAGCACTATATTAGCCTTAGACGGAATGGCAATTGCAGGCTTCGTATTATAATTAAACGGACTCGCAAGCTCGTCCGTTTAAACAAATACTGAGCCTCCAATTGCCTCCTTCCCGGCCACGGCAATAATGTACTATTAAAACACATACGGTCCGGGGGTTGTATTAGTTTTAAAAACCCGCTCACGAATCGATCCTTTCGAAGTCGCTACGCGCGTACCCGGGGATTTTTTTTAAAAACGCCATGCGACGAAGAATATACAACTCTTCTTATTAGGTATCTACTGTTTGTTCAAACTAATCTAACCTTGGTGCATCACAATATATAGGAAGCATGTTTTTGTTTCCAAAAGTAGTACGGTCACGGACTTTAATTCTTGAGCCATTTAGGTGTCAACTAATTTTGGTTTTCTATGAAGCTATGAGTGTCCAGTATAAAGTGAGCTCTAAATGGCTCAACGATTAAAGTCCGTGACTGTACAAGCAATATACTTATATTAAATTACCCGCCAATCTGATAGAACAGTTTGTTGGCCAGCAATGTTTTTCAATAATACTTACATTCAAAAATCATCCCTGTTTAACAATATAAAAATGTGTTTCAATACATTCAATACACAATATTGCAAAAGTCGTGATGTAAATGACCCATCCTAATGGCTCGGAGACTAAATATTAACTAACACTTAATCCTAACTTATTTCGAACTTCAGTATACAGGGTGGAAAGTTGAGATGGGGCCTTGGCAGCTACTAGATCCCTAGATGTAAAGGTCTCCTAAGAGCATTTTCGCGTAGCAGCAAGGGATCTAGTACCCTTAGTGCCCCATCTCAACTTTCCACCCTGTATATCAACTAGATAAACAAACTCAGTCACGGTAAAATCAACCCTACCCTCACTAACATAGACACAATTTCGATCCACAGGCCTGCCTTGCCACGGCGACGTACCCCGGTATCCCGTTCAAATACAACTTCTTCATCAACGGCACGCTGCCCGGCGCGCCGGTAAACAACGCGTCCGTCCCTACACAATGTAAGTGCAAATTAGTTGTTATTTCCAGACACTAAACCCGAACTCTCGTCGTCCCTTGCCGACAGCCAGGAAAACGCAGAAAATTACTTAAATATACTTGCTTCATGAGATCCCACGTCATCTCTAATTGGCAGTCTTTTACGCAGAAAATATATTGTGTGTAAGGCTCATCATTTCATCTAATTTGTTCGCAGTTTTGTAAAAAGTGACCACTTTGATTTAGTCGTTTTCTACAAAAAATATTAGGGAGTACAGTTTTTGAACATTGTTAATGTATACGTGGATTACAGAGATTACAAATTTGATGTTTTGAGCCAATGTCGGCTCTTCCCGACATCCAAAAACATTACATATTTAATTTACACTTATCGCACTTTCCAATTGCTCGGATTTTGCTGACAAGACGGTATTGTTGCCCTAATGACAGGATAACCAAGAGTTTTTAATTTATGTTGATGGTTGCAACCGACGGCGGTTGGGGCGCTGGCGGGGCGGTTCTCGAGTGACCAACACGTAAGTGGCGAGTCGGGCAATAAAAGTAACAACTAAACCTTTTTGTGCGTAATAGATTTACGACCCTCGCCACTTGGTTTTGCGGATACTTATAGAAAGCGTGGGCAGACCCCCACAACGTGGGCTGATGACCTGGTGGTCAGGCTCTTTTGGCTGATATGATGACGTTGATGTTGTAGTGAAAAGGCTGAGGCGACGTCAGGCTCTTTTGGCTGATATGGTGATGTTGATGTTGCAGTGAAAAGGCTGAGGCGACGTCAGGCTCTTTTGGCTGATATGATGACGTTGATGTTGCAGTGAAAATGCTGAAGCGTGGTCAGGCTCTTGTGGATGATATGATGATCATGATGATGTTGATGTTGCAGCGAAGGAGCAGCCCATCGAGTTCAGTCCGGTGTGGGTGCAGAGCATGTGGTGGATGTGCCTGATCAGCCTCGTGTGGGGCAGCGAGTTCATCCTCGGCTGCCAGCAGATTACCATCGCTGGCGCCGTCTCGCACTGGTACTTCCGGTAAGTTACCGTCTTTACAGTACTAATGTTACCAAACATTACCTTCATAACATTATAAATAAATACCGGGGGACAATTCACACCAATTAATCTAGTCCCAAACTAGACAAAGCCTTATGTCACTCTCCTCGACTGTAAAATGCTAATTTATCGAAAAAATAAATAAAATAGTTGACTAGACTTTGACCCAGTGGTTAATTCAGTAGTCATGTGGAATATTAGAAATATCGCAAGCTGGAAACACAAAATGCATAGGAGCGTGATAAGTATGTATAAGTGACCGTTTATTTGATAGGTAAAAATTTTGCCATAAAAAAATATATACTTGTGACACCGCTCGCTGGTCAGACAAAAAAATTGACTTATCATCCGTGTTAATAGAAGCAGTGTACTTGGCCTCTCCTCTTGGCCTGTCTTGACCGTAGCGGGCGGTAATTGCCGCTTCATGACCAGATGGGATTTAATAGTATATTTTCATCACACTTGCTCGTAAAAGGCTTCCTAATGCGCAGGCATACAGAGCTGCAATAGCGTTTATTACCCTTTTTCTTAAATTATATTTGTCACTCTTATGTCAGTAATAATATAAAGCAAGGAGATTTTAACTCAAACACGATGTTTGAAAACATATTTATAAATAAATTTAAACGTAAAAACGCGAATAAAATATGATTAACGGAATGATTTAAAGATTTAAAAACTTAAATGTAGCAATTTAGTGTCCGTGTAAAATATTTTTAATTGTGATTTTAAATCGTGGCTGTATGCAGAAGGGTCTTTGCTCTAAGCGCCTCACCACAGATTATATAATAGTTCTAACGAACAGATACTCGACTCTGAATAAAAAAGCGCATACCTACTGCTTTCCATGCCTACTAAATTTAACAATGGAGCGACCTTGAACGCGCCGGTCGTTGCCCGCCAATAGACGCTAGGGTTGACACCGCTTAGAAATGAAGTTATAATTAATATTTTTTGAAATATTTTTATAATGATGTGTAACCAACTATAATTGCTTCACCTTGATGTAATGTTGCACGAATATTTTTCCTTCCCTAAATGTTCAGCGCGTGAGCGCGTACGAATTTGAGCAAAATAGGTGATCCGTGCGTGCCTCAACCCGAGGCTGCTCTAATTCGTACTTAGATACTTACATATCAATTTTATTGTTAATGTTGAGATTTATTGCATGACAATTATATTTTGTCAGTCTGGTAGGTGATATGTACGCGTATGAAGAGTTACGCAATTGCCCTGCTGTATGTATCTAAGTAACAGACGTCGTAACGTTCTAATAAAAATACAATTTTTTTAAGAACCTACTTTATATTTTAAATTCTAATTTTTTTGTATAAATTATAAAGCATCTGGTGTGACCTATATGTGATTGTGACATCTATCTTTACAATGCAAAATGAATGAAGTCATGAATGTACTGATATTAACATTATTAACAATTGTTATTAAACCTAAATAAAAAAAAAATCTCCGTTCAGCTGTCACAACAAATCCTCAAATCAATAAAGGGTCGGCAACGCGCTTGTTATTCTTCTGGAATCGCAATCGTCCAAAGGCTACGGTGTCTGCTTATACCATCAGGTAGACCGTATGCATGTTTGCCACCGTCGTAGTATTAAAAAAAACATTGTGTCGGCTAGGACGTTTTATTATTCGTGCAGAACCACACATTCCACGCACTTCACTGATTAGATTAATTTAATTGTTATCGTTTTTCAATTTTCATTTTTCAAATGACTTGTATGTATTTTCGAAGATTCTGCCAGTATCTGAACTTCATAGCCTACATACA
Source organism: Epinotia nisella (assembly GCA_932294315.1). Taxonomy (NCBI): domain Eukaryota; kingdom Metazoa; phylum Arthropoda; class Insecta; order Lepidoptera; family Tortricidae; genus Epinotia; species Epinotia nisella. Next base: position 19,051,203 of record OW028681.1, read on the forward strand.
GGCATATCAACGCAGCATGTTAAATAAAATGTAATGTCAAGTATCTCTCACCCTGTCTAAGGTTACGACAGTCTGAATGTAGGTACATTCGAGTTCTCCAATATCTATACAGACAACCTTTCAAAAATATCTGTACACAGGCTTTATTATTACTGACATAAGACACATGTATAGATATTTTTGAAAGGTTGTCTGTATAGATATTGGAGAACTCGACTGTACCTATTAATTTACTAGCTACCACATAGGTATAACAAAACGAAACTTGTTGTGTAGGTAACTTCATTTTTTAAGTAAGTAGGTGTATCCCGACGACAGTACGAAATAAAGTTTAATAGGTAGGTAGGTACCTTCCTATCTTCGTTATTTATAACGTAAGTATATAAATAACGACATATTGTATAATTGCTGCTAGACAGGGATAAATATAAACATGAAATCAATACAAACAACGGAGTGGCGGAGTACCTAAACTTGTCGGAGGCTCGGGGTAGGTATACAAAATAACCGAAACTCAAGCAGGCCTAAATGTATCACGTAAGTATTTGAAATAGGTATTAGGTGTTCCGTAAAAAACATTACGAACTCATTTTTAAAGAATTGGTGAATAACTTTTCTTGTGCGCGTAGCAGCGTCCGGCCGTGAGCGCGTGCGCCGACCCACTGGCGGATGTACCGGTTGCGGCGCGCAAAGTTTAGGTATAATTCTGAGTTCCCACGGCGCAGTTAGGTAGCACTGGCCTCACGTCAATTTCAACAAAATGGACGACTGACATTTGGTAGTTTATATTATGATTAGTAACAATTTACTTAAAAATGTATTGGTTTCCTCGCAAATGTGATGAAAAACATTGCGATTTGTATGCGACACGTACGGTAAGATTATTGCAAACTCGAGTCAGCAAAGCCCTCCGCTTTCGGCGTCGGGCTTCTAATAGACTCTCGTTCGTAATTCACATCTTGCCGTACTTGCAACACAATGTACTATTTTGTTCCAGTGGCGAGCACGCTCACTCTCCCGTCCTGTACTCCATTGGCAAGCTCATCAAGTACCACCTGGGCTCTGTGGCCAAGGGGTCCTTCCTCATCACACTCTTCAAGATCCCACGGCTCATACTCACTTATCTGCACGCCAAGTAAGTCTATTGAGTTACTCATTCTAAATCTGTATACTGGGTGGAACAGATCGATGGACTTTTAAGCAAATGGGATATAGATCAGGTTTAGTACTTTACTTCTCACCTAGGAACCATATTAATATTTCTAACAGTTACAACTTGTTAAACTTTGGTGAAAAAAACTGTATGTTTCAACCCTATCCAGTAGATTCAATGACGTCAGCAAGATCAAGTAAATTACAAACAGCAACATTATGAACTGACCGTTGACAGACCTTATGTCATTGCAATAAGGTACTTTCGAACATTGGATGTGAAATTTTCTTGTGACTTGTGACATGTGTCAATTTCAAATAATTATGTATAGTTAATACTCCCCCCTACCCCCCCTATACCCTAATGGGTTGTCACTAAAATTAAAATATTTCGATTTTGATGGTTTTTTTTTCTTTTAAATCGAGCTTAACAATTATAATAGATCGTTTGTACGTCACTTATATAACACTGTCCTTTCAGCTTAGTCCAAGGAAATGTTCCTCCCTGTATAAGTGAATTTATTATTTTTATTTACATGCTTTTAGCTCGTTCTGGTGTCTCTTCTATTCTTTCCATAGCCTTCTTATTCAATCGGCAGTAATTAAAAATATGTGGCTTGTTATGAAAGTAACGATTACTTACATCACGGATACGGATATTTGGCAGTGATAAAATCCTGCCCTATCGCAAAATAAATAGGCTTTCTACTGTAGCAATGTAATTTATAATAATCTGATACTGAAAATGATATATTGTGTACTGTTTTGAAAAAATGATACCTAGCCGAATTTTTTGCGCCGGTTCTTCTCGAGGTTTTCTTTCCGAACCGGTGGTAGTTTATCGACATTCATAGGTGCATGTAATATGCCTAAATTGAAGAATAAATCACTTTGAATTTGACTTTTGAGCATCTAAGATATGGTTCGCGTAAAGATATGGTTCGGAGTATTTACAGCAATCTACTATGCTGTTAATAAATATTAAAAATAGCAGAGGTCCTAGATGCGAGCCTTGAGGTACACCAGATGTAGCGAAAAATGATCCAGATTGTTCTCCATTAATTGAAAAAAAGAGTTTTCGATTCGTAAGATATGAATTAAACCAAGCGAGTATGTTGTATTGTATGATGTATTGTCTGTTGGTGATCCTTAATAAATAAATAAATAAATAAATAAATCTAATAAATTTGTTATTATGTGGCATTTTCTGTCTGCAAAATCCGTCAATGACTTAAAGTGCGATGAAATATTTTAATTTGTTCTTTTTCTAGGATGTCGGCAAGAGCAGACAAAGGCTCGGAGTGCGCTAAATGCGGTCTCAAGTGTGGCATCTGCTGCTTCTACTGCCTGGAGAAGTTCATGCGGTACCTCAACCACAACGCTTACACCATCATCACCATAGAACGGTGCAATTTCTGCAAAGCCGCTGCTAAGGTAAATACCATAAGCACTATATCAAATCACATTTACATTGTTTTATTGACGTTTGTTCAACTGGATATCACGAAACCGTTGTGTACCAATTTACCGTTCATCATCATATCAGCCGAAAGACGTCCACTGCTGGACATAGGCCTCCCCCAAAGAGTGCCACAATGACGGGTCGTGCTCCTCCCGCATCAAACTTCTAAGCCAACGCAATCAAAAGATACAGCCGTTTATGCCGCAAATTTTCGAAACTCGCAAGGGAATCAAAACCTACAGGTGAACTCAGAATCTTGAAATTTGGTACGAAGCAACGTCTTATAGCACAGATAAAGGAAAAATTGCGAAAACCGTAAATTTTTAGTTCATCATATAATAAAAATCCTACTAATATTATAAATGCGAAGGTTGAAAAATGAAATTGGATGTTTAGATGTTTGTTACTCAATGACGCAAAAATGGCTGAACGGATTAAGATGAATTTTAGTGTTACATATAGTATATAGCCTGGATTAACATATAGAATACTTTTTATCCCGGAAATCATCCCCTAAGGGGAAGAAATGGGGGGGTGAAAGTTTGTATGGAGCTATGATATAAACTAGTTCCACGCGGACGAAGTCGCGGGCAGAAACTAGTATTTTTAATAATTTACTACCCCTTTCCTCATGAACGCGTAGAGGTATTTTTTACTTATATACCTACAGGTTTGTACGGAACCCTCGGTGCGCGAGTCCGACTCGCACTTGGCCGGTTTTTTAGGCATGGATATGGAGCACTTAGAATGAAGAAAATGTTGATATATTATTACACGTTTATTAGTTATTTTACTCCTGTCAATGTGTCTATATCGCTTGGTAATAACAAAGTAAGCAGAATAACAATGTATGCCCAATTACTGCATATTTGTAGTAAAAACGTTAAGAGTGAACTAAGTGGTCGTGGGCCCCTAGCAATCATGTCACGGGGTCTATGCACCCCACTTTCAGAAACACTGATGTAACTTAAATCATAATCTTGTATTTACTTTCAATAAAAAAAAACTAGTAGACAGTAACATGTAGATGTGAGCAGCGAACAAAAAAACCATAGAAGGCGAACTCTCTACAAATTTCTGCCCAAACACGTACCCAATACCGATGAGCATGCGAACTAAACGGCTGCTTGGCATCCTTTTGACACTCCGCCCCCACGTCCGCATACGTCCGCATAATGGCAATGTGTATCCTTTTTGGCACGCCCTACAGCTTAAACCGTTTGACGGATTTAGGTGTCGTTGGATTTCTCTTAACCCTTTTCCAGGCAGAGGCGTTACATTGACCACATACTGCTTGTCAAACATAATAACTTAATGTCAATGAATAAGACTGACATCCGATTGTCATCTTCCAACCTGGAAAAGGGTTAATCGTGGGAGTGACATAGGCTATATAATTGTAATAAAATAACACTGATAGGCCCAAGGTTACCAGAAGCGCAGGGAAGCTCAAAACAACTTTTTACAGGCTAGTAAAAGCGAAAAAGTCGTTCTTGGGAAATTGTATAAAATTCTACAATAAAATTCCAAAACACATTACCGAACTTACTGACTCTAAATTCAAATCTGTCGTAAAACGGACACTCATTTCAAAAGCATATTATAAGATAAACGACTACATCATGGATAGGGATATTTGGCAGCGATAAAATCCTGCACTAGAAATCTGTCGTAAAATAAATAGACTTTCTACTGTAGCTGTATGTAATTTTAAAATTTTATAATACTTTGATACTGAAATGATATATTGTATACTGTTTTGAAAAAATGACACCTCGCCGAGTTTTTTACGCCGGTTCTTCTCGAGGCAGAGGTTTACTTTCCGAACCGGTGGTAGTTTATCGATATTCATAGGTGCATGTAATATGCCTAAATTGAAGAATAAATCACTTTGACTTTGCAGTTGAGTTTTTCGAAAATTCTTTTGTTGTGGGGCCACTTTTCGGCGCTAGTTAAGACTTCTATGGTATTTTCGTTCGTTGGACGCGAGACATGTAATATTATCTCGCGTCCAGATGATGGCTGATGATGAAATATTTGTTGGCAGGCCTTCAGTACAATAGTAAACAACGCTCTCCAAGTAGCGACCATCAACAGCGTCGGGGATTTCATCCTGTTCCTGGGGAAGTGTATCGTGACCGCGGTCACGGGCATCATAGGCCTGCTGCTCGTCAAGCGCAACACGGACCTACACTTCTACGCCGTGCCCACACTGATTATCTGCGTGTATTCCTTCTTCATCGCGCACTGCATACTCTCCCTGTATGAGGTTAGTTTTCTGGGCAGTCAGCAAGAGCCGGTTTGTTCCCAATTCTACAGATTTCTATTACAGATTTCCAATTCTACAGATTTCCAATTCTACAGATTCCCAATTCTACAGGGTCCCAATTCTACGGATTCTCAATTCTACAGATTCCCAATTCTACAGATTTCTAATTCTACAGACTCCCAATTCTACGGATTCCCAATTCTACAGATTTCCAGTTCTACAGATATCCAGTTCTACATATTTCTGATTCTACAGACTCCCAATTCTATTCTAACTATCGCAAAATATATACACATACAAGTGTGATCATGTGATTAGAATTAGAATATTTATAAAAATTGGAATTTGTACCTTTTTTCCGAAGAGATAAAACCTATTTCTCTAGATTAATAATTACTGGTTGGTTATAGTATCTGTAGACATGAGAATCTGTAGAATTGGGAATCTGTAGACATGAGAATCTGTAGAATTGGGAATATGTAGACATGAGAATCTGTAGAATTGAGAATCTGTAGACATGAGAATCTGTAGAATTGGGAATCTGTAGACATGAGAATCTGTAGACATGGGCCCAAAGGCAAGACGACAATGTTTCAGATCACAGAATGGTCCCCATGCTCAGGTAACAAGCTTATAGACTGCTTTATATGACAAATACGTGGCAGCGATCACGGAAATAATTGAACTGGTCAAACGGAACGGTGACCTTGACTTCTACGCTGTTCCAACTGATTATCGCGCATTGCATAGGTACTCTCCCTGTATGTGGTTAATGATAACATTTCTTTGAGTTTTCTGGGCTGTCAGCAAGAGCCGACAATGTTTCAGATCACAGAATGGTCCCCGTGCTCAGGTAACAAGCTTATAGACTGTTTTATACGACAAATACGTCGTGGCAGCGATCACGGAAATAATTGGGTAGTTTCCTGATAACTTAGTGTTGCTAAGTGGATAGAAACCCATCAAATTATTGTAATAAAGTATAAACTACAAAATATAATTAAGATCATAAAAAGATATGGACTTTGAAAGTTTAGAAAAATATGCATTTTTTATGGTCCATACCACAATTCCATATAAACATTCAAGTCTACAAGCAGTAACATTCAACCGTTGTAACACCCCGTGAGATAACATGAATACATCAGTAGTCTGAGTTTACAGTGAGTCGAGTATACGCTAGCGAGCATCGAGGAAAGTACAGGATTTGTATGAAAACTTTCACACTCACAGAACTAAAAATCTAATTGCTACCACGATTTTTCAATATTCAGCCTTATATCACAAGCATTTATCGTTTTAATTTAAATGCTAGCGTTTGTCGCTTACGACATTACAGAATACGCGCTACGCGTACGTTGAAAAATTCCCCAACGCCAAACGGTTTAAAGACTATAGGGATCTATACCTATGGTTGTAGATGGTGGTCGACACCCTGTTTCTGTGCGTGTGCGAGGACCGGAACATAAACGGCGGCGAGGGCCGCTGGAAGAGCTCGCGCCTCGCCGAGCTGGGCGGCCACAAGCCCGCCGCCGGCGCAGACGAGACCGACTCGGAGCTGCGGGACCTCTCCGCCAAGTACTAGAGGTCAGTCCTACATAACGGTACGTTGTTCATCCAGGGGCGTAAGTGGAACATTGCGAACAAGAGTCTATCAGAAGCCAGACGCCGAAGGCGGAGGGCTTTTGATGATTCGAGTTTGTAATATTCTTACGCCCGTGTTATACACAATGTTTTTCATCACGTTTGCGAGGAAATAAATAACTACAAAAGACAGAAAAATCTAAGTTTTATACAACCGCACCCATCAAAAATTGACGAAATTGACAACTTCACTTCCAGATCAGTGCTAGTGGAGCGTAACTGTAAGAGTAAATTCTGTCAAACGAACGCAAGCGAAAAATGACTGTGATCTGACTATGAAGTAGCTTTTTGTTTGCGTTTTTTTTGACAGGATTTACTTACAGTTGATGACTCGAGTTTGCAATAATTTGACGCCCTTGTTATACACAATGTTCTTCATCACGTTTGCGAGGAAATAAATAACTACAAAATACAGAAAAATCTAAGTTTCATACAACCGCACCAGTCAAAAATTGACGAAATTGAAAACTTCACTTCCAGATCAGTGCTAGTGGAGCGTAACTGTAAGAGTACATTCTGTCAAACGAACGCAAGCGAAAAACGACTTTGTGATCTGACTATGAGGTAGCTTTTTGTTTGCGTTTTTTTGACAGGATTTACTTACAGTTGATGACTCGAGTTTGCAATATTTTTACGCCCTTGTTATACACAATGTTCTTCATCACGTTTGCGAGGAAATAAATAACTACAAAATACAGAAAAATCTAAGTTTCATACAACCGCACCCATCAAAAATTGACGAAATTGACAACTTCACTTCCAGATCAGTGCTAGTGGAGTGTAACTGTAAGAGTAAATTCTGTCAAACGAACGCAAGCGAAAAACGACTTTGTGATCTGACTATGAGGTAGCTTTTTGTTTGCGTTTTTTTGACAGGATTTACTCTTATAGTTGATGACTCGAGTTTGCAATATTTTGACGCCCTTGTTATACACAATGTTCTTCATCACGTTTGCGAGGAAATAAATAACTACAAAATACAGAAAAATCTAAGTTTTATACAACCGCACCCATCAAAAATTTACGAAATTGACAACTTCACTTCCAGATCAGTGCTAGTGGAGCGTAACTGTAAGAGTAAATTCTGTCAAACGAACGCAAGCGAAAAATGACTTTGTGATCTGACTATGAAGTAGCTTTTTGTTTGCGTTTTTTTGACAGGATTTACTTACAGTTGATGACTCGAGTTTGCAATATTTTGACGCCCTTGTTATACACAATGTTCTTCATCACGTTTGCGAGGAAATAAATAACTACAAAATACAAAAAAATCTAAGTTTCATACAACCGCACCAATCAAAAATTTACGAAATTGACAACTTCACTTCCAGATCAGTGCTAGTGGAGCGTAACTGTAAGAGTACATTCTGTCAAACGAACGCAAGCGAAAAACGACTTTGTGATCTGACTATGAGGTAGCTTTTTGTTTGCGTTTTTTTGACAGGATTTACTCTTATAGTTGATGACTCGAGTTTGCAATATTTTGACGCCCTTGTTATACACAATGTTCTTCATCACGTTTGCGAGGAAATAAATAACTACAAAATACAAAAAAATCTAAGTTTCATACAACCGCACCAATCAAAAATTTACGAAATTGACAACTTCACTTCCAGATCAGTGCTAGTGGAGCGTAACTGTAAGAGTACATTCTGTCAAACGAACGCAAGCGAAAAACGACTTTGTGATCTGACTATGAGGTAGCTTTTTGTTTGCGTTTTTTTTGACAGGATTTACTCTTACAGTTTCGGACGTACTATTGACACTAGAACATGCCACTGACTTGAACTTAAGTTCGTCACTGTTGCAATCCACCTGCCACCGACGTCATACGAAGTCTAAAAACAATAGATTTAAAACTTACGTAGCGTTTTTTTCTGTGGCGGCGAATGGGTAAAGCAGTGTGTACACAAAATTCTTGAACCTTTTTTGTGCGGATTTATTATAAAGAGGTCTTTTCATTTCAGGTCCAGAAAGTCGGGTGCATTTGTATAATTATAAGATTCCTAGTATTAAGCATGACATTGCTACCGGCTTAACGCAATGTTTTCATTTGTTTACAAATGTCTATTTAATTTTTTTGATACCTTTATTTTTAAATTTAGTTCATAGGTACAGTCGAGTTCTCCAATATATACAGACAACCTTTAAAAAAATATCTACACATGCGTCTTATGTCTTATGTTAGTAACAAGACTGTATATAGATATTTTTGAAAGGTTGTCCGTATAGATATTGGAGAACTCGACTGTACTTATAGTTTACATAATCTAAGCAATTGTATACTAAAATTTATTTTCATATGAAATGAAATGTGTTTATTTGCGATCTGAGTATAATTGATTATTCGTGATCTGAGTATTTTAATCCTATCGAGAGCTCATTATTAAATCATATTCATTAAATCTTGTTCATATTGGCGTTATCTTGTGATTTTAACAATCACAGTAATATTGTATTTTAATCAAATGACGTTTTTAATGGGTGCGTGCACAAAATATAATATTAAAGTACTAGTTCATATGCACCCTATGTTTATGAGACTTTAAAATCATTACATTTTGAGATTACCTTTTTATAATATTAAGTTTTGATGGTATCTATTATACAAGTTGCTAGTATTTTACAGCTTTTATATGCGATTTTTGATAGATGTGAATTTTATTTCATACTATGACTATGTATTTGCAGTTCGCTTGGAAAGTACATAATTGTTTATATAAATATGTGTGAAGCATAAGCATACGTATTAGAATAAGTCGAAATACTTCTATGTCCATAATTTTTTCGTTAGGCATCTTTTATGCCTGTGCTTTAAAATTGTTCACTTCCATAAGATAAGTTATTTTTAAGCAAAACGAATTATTTGTTTCCTCAGTAAAGTTCTCTCCAAATATATTTTTATAGGTACATCTAATTAATACTCTTAGTTTTTTTTTTTACGTAGTCCTTAAGCATACATCAATATATTTTCAGATATGTGTGTTAAAAATAATGCAAGAAACATAGTGACAATATTTTCCTACAACAATTAGTAACATGGAATATGTTATGGCATTAATCATTAGTTCGTGGCTATGACTGAATGCAATTTTTGGTTTTATACCGCTGGATAAAATGTATTTGCTCGGAAGTCTACACTCCTATGTTGTGAATGAGAAGTAAAATTATGATGTTAGACCTCAATTGACAACATTTTAACATGATTGCTACATTTTTCATTTATTCAGAAATGGTTTAAATGTAAGTATGTCTAGCTCAAATAATGCATCAAAAATACTGAAAGGTTATGTAGTCAAAAGAAAATAAATTTCAAATTGCTTTTACTCACTTTGCTGTGTAAAAATCTTGTCACTGAATCAAGATGTGTGCCATTCCTTACAACTGCGTACAATAATTACTTGATGCCATGCAGAGCTCCACGCCACGCCACGTACCGGAAGGCGCGGCGTGGGTAGGCCACAAGGTAAAGGTCGCGGGAGTCCGCTGGATGCGGGTGGCCCAGGACCGGTCAATTTGGCACTCATTGGGGGAGGTCTATGTCCAGCAGTGGACGTCTTTCGGCTGACATGATGATGCGAGCTCAAATTAATCGTAAAATGATTTTCTGACTGACAACCGTCCATGTTTACGTGTCTGTTATTAATGTAAAGACATCATAATTGCGATCTCAACTATTTAATTTGAATAGTTTAGTGTAACATTTGGACATTTTGTTGTATATTAAGAATCTCTATAACCTTGTTGTGAACTAGCAATATCTTCCAGCTCCAGCTGTACCTGTTTATTGTAATGCTTCTCACATCGAAATAAAAATTACATTTGTGTGGACTTTTTTTATATTTGACAAAACCTGTTTTCTTGGAATACAAATTTAGACATAAAACTTTATTTTTTATTTGGTTTCTTCTTTTTGAATTGTTTCCTTTTCTTTATTTGATCAGATATGAGCTTGCTTTTAGCTTTCAGTTGTTTGCGTCTGATGGCCATGTCAGGTTTGCTTTTAGACTTCTTGATGGCCGGTCTACTCTGGGCTTCATCTTCACTGTCTTCTTCGTCTTTTATTTCCTCTGTAAAATGAGATATTAATTAACAGAAAGCAGAAGGTAGGCTTATAATAGAAGTCAAAGATTTAATCCTGCTGTCATAGTTTCACTCACAGAACACTAAATACAATAGAAGGGGTATCAAGCGCGGTTTCTATCGCAACCGGTGTCGTCACCTCACGTCCACGTCGCCTACAACTTTGTGAGCGACTGCACGGCGACCAGCCCTGCTAGCATAACTTGACTCTCTACTCTCCTTGCGGGCGTGATAGACTATCTGTCACTTTTTGACAGCATTAATCAGAAAGTGATGGACAGTCTATCTCGCGCGCGAGTAGAGTTGAGAGTCAAGTTATGCTAGCAGTATGTGTGACGTTGGCGCCACTACTCTGAGTGCATGCTCAAAGTAGTTGCGCGCGTGCCACGCCCACATCGCCTTTCTATAGTATTTAGTGTTCTGTGGTTTCACTAGATTTTAATAGGAAGGTCATCCCAACTGTGACAATGTCATATTTTAAAATAATTATGGCTGGGATGTTTTTTTCTTATCATTCTGTATTATTTCTGTAAGTATTCTTATGTTAGAGTTATTCGAGACTTTAGACCACTTACACAAGCTAAAAACATTATAATTAATGACTATTCAACTCACCTTTGACCACCACCTCCTCAGCCTTTTCCATTGCATCTCCCTTGAAGAAGTCGGCATCCTCTATATCTGGATATCCCGTCTCCGGCTTCGTAGCCTCATACACCACTTTCTTCTCTATCCTTCTCTCGTATTTGTCGCCCGCTTTCTTTGAGAATGCTTGCCTCAGCTTGGCAGGGCTCACATACTTGGGATTTTCCCAAATTGTCACACCTCCAAATGAACCAGAGAATATTTTCACCTGAAACAAAGTAGTTATTAATCATTGATTTTTTTAGTGTCCCTCAGTGACCGAAAATCGTTTTATGTAAAGTGAAAAATGACCAAGTAATTTTTTTTTCATGTTTCAACAAGTGAAACATTTTTCTGGTGCATATATTCCTGAAATAATCACTTACCGGGTTTAACACAAATCTAGGCCCAATTTCAGCTAAAGCACCATCTTCAGACAAAATCTGGTAATTCCTGAACCAAATCCTGTTGTCAAGCACCATGAAGGTATACACATGGTCAAAGAATGGTTGACTTTTCGGATGGTGGTTAGGCACACCAAATATCTGGATAAGTAGTTCCTTCAGCAAGGCATAGTGAGGGTCCTTTGTGAATTGAGGATCAAAGGAGAGAAGAGGCCTGGAGCCCCTTAGACAGTTTCCTGTCATTTTGAGCTCACCCATTGTGTAAACTGTAAAAGAAAACAACCTTAACATATCAGGATAAAGATAAATAATCTAGTGGTACCAGCATTAACATCTGCCATTAACCTTTCGTATGCGCAACCGTGCCCCCTCTTCAAACGCCTAGTGTGGGAAATTTCAATGATTCTCGAACAAATCCCATTGGTGCAGATCTGCTCCCTAGCAGTTAGCGTTAGTTAATTTTACTGGGCATTTTCCGCAAGTCGACATCCAATGTGCCTATTTTGCGTGAAACGGCAGGGTGCCTACTCTAACCACCCCAGCTCCTCTATAAAGTTTATGAGTGCCTTGGTATTGCTGACTGCGTCCTGTAGTGTGTCGGAGTCCCTAGGTTCTTTTTCCTGTATATATATACTTCTACCTGCTTACAGTCCAGTAGAATATGTTTAGTTGTTTCTTCTGCCTCCATGCACGCTCTGCACATATGGGGCTGTCAGTGATACCTAAGTTGTAGAGGTGTCTGTCCAAGTGGTGCAGTTAGCGTACATGGAGCAGATCTGCTACTAAGCATACGAAAGGTTAAGGTTAAGGTTGTGCCAAAATATTAGACATCCTAATGGCCCTAGAAATAGAATTGTGTCAAATGAGCGCTTTTTGTAGTAGATACAAATGCTGGTGACTGTACATAATATTGCTCTGGAAGATGTACTATTTTGATGTGAACATTTTGTTTAAGTTTTCATCACAATGAGTATTCATAAAAGGTTTGCATTGGGTAATGGGCATGCCATTCCTGTAGAATAGTATGGTGTTACATAAAAATATTTTGTAACACCATAAGACAAAATAAGAGACTTACTTTTACTGAATAGTACCTACTGTAGTCTGTAGACTACTTTTATAACTGACATATATCATGATAGGTGACTGTGTACTCACTGTTTTCCACCAGAAACTTAACACTAGGCCCATTTGGGATGTTAGCCATCCACATGTACAGATCCCTCATCTTCCTTCCCTCAAACAGAATGCATTTATTGCAGTTCTTCATCTCGCTGATCTCGTTCACCACATACAAGTTCTTGCTCCTTTCCATTTTGGACTCAGTCTTGTGGTGGGGCATCAACTTCTTTATGTCCTCCATGAGGTACCGGTGTCTGTGGTTTATTCCACGAGCCGCGAACACCAATACCCTCTGCCTGTTGATCCATTTCACCTAACAACCAGAACATATTTCGTTAGATTTTTATTGTAACTTCAATGTTGTACAAAATAAAAAGCCGAATTCATACCTGTTTAGGAGTAGGATCATCTGACATCCGCACTGGAGGTAACACCACGGTTTCCACAACCATTTTTGTTGGTTGAGGTTTTATTACCTTCTTTTTAGCACTTTTGGCCTTTACTTTAACCATGTTTTTCAATTACTTAGTTATTTTTTTATATAAAATGCAATATTCCTAAGTTCTGCAGGTTAGAAGCACGCAAAACATAAAAACAGATCACTTACTCACACGTGTGAAATTGAATTAAACTGTCAGTGTCGTCATCTGTCAAAACTCCATCGTATCTCCAAGCTGTTTAAGTCACTTTTAAACACATTAGAATCTCATGGAACTTAAATTTCTTATGCCGCGTTTGCATGCACGAGTTCAAAGCGACATTCGACGAGCACGGGCACGAGCGTGTAAGTGCATGCCACGACTGTCGGTTTTTGACAAAGATCAAAGGGTGAATGTGCTCGTGCTTGTGTATCTGTTCACACGCTCACTTGCTTTAGTAAACATGTCGACAAACTATCAAAAATGGTCAAAGAAAGAAATTTTGCTCTTTCTGAGAGTTAGGGGGAACCAACAATATGAGACCCCCAGAATAAACATAACAAAGAAAAAAAAATCTTCCATGTTTGCATGACAAGCATGGCCGCGAGCGGCGAGCGTGTGAAAAGCTTGGCCCGCAAAAGTGCACGGGCTGCTTGCCGGGTTGCATGCCAAGCTGCTTGCCAGCTGCACGGCGTGCGTGTAAGCGTACCCTTATAATTCGATTTTTGTAACAGCCGACATTTGACAGCTGTCATCCCGGTACAATAAACGTCTATGATGACATAAATTGTACTGGGATGACAGCTGTCAAATATTTAACACTTATAAAATATAAATATTATTTTAAATAAAAATGATTTTGTTGATATTTGATTCGATTTATTCGATATGCCTGCCAAATATCAGGACGAACGATACAGTATCTAGGAATTTTTCTTTGAACTGTAAAAAACTTACAAATATAGACGTGCGTAGGTACCTATTATTTTATCAATGAAACGTAAATAGATAAAGTTGTTTGAAAATACTTTAACTTTGCTTTATCTCAGCGATAGATTGGTACTCAAGTAATGATCGAAGACAGTCGCAAAGATGTTCAAGTATTTGATAGTGCTCGTAAAAACTATTGGGAGTAGCAAGCCAAATCTAATTTTAACACAAACTCGCTCTTCATCACAAGCCCTGCCCCAGCTGTCGGCGGTAAGTGTACAAATACAAACAATAATAACGAAAGTAAAGTTAATTTCAGCTTTATCGCCTTAGTAAAACTTGTTTTGACCAAGTCTTAAAGCTATTATAGGTAGGTTGACCAAAACAAAGTACTTATAGATGTTTAAAATTACTAATTAACATTTTTATCTTGATTACAGACAAAATACAATGTCAAAAGGAAAGAATTCGGTGTCCTGCAACCAGACGATGTTAATTATTTTAAATCTATTTTGAGTGAACAACAAGTACTCACTGAAGAGAGTGATGTTTTACCATTCAATATAGACTGGATTAAAAATTGCAGAGGTAACAAATTTATTATAAGGGACTTTTACTAAGTACCCCTGTGCTCAATGATGTAATAAAATTGTGTCACAATTTGCCTCAGTTTCGAGTCATCAATGGAAACATTCGCTGTCAGATTTGGTGGCTATTTTTAAACACGGAATTTCATATAGACAACATAGACTCTTTTTATATTACATCATTGCATATGCTAATCACACTTGCTGTATACATTATCATCGTCCCAGTTCTTTCCTGGTTGTATCCTATAGGAGCCCTAAGTCCACTATGGCAACTAATCCCAAGATTTGGCATAGATACAGATCTAGAACCACATGAAACATATAAAAAGCCTCACACACCTTCCTCTTTATAATATTGAGTAATATATGTATATGTAGTACTTAGTTGATGTTTTTTTTATATTCAATGAAGGAGAGAGGTGAACAACATTCTTTGCTTCAGCTTGTGCCAAAATTCTTTCATTATGTCCATTTGTCATTAGTTTGTTTTGTGTGTCATTTGAGCGTTTTCAAAAAAACTGTACATGAACTTTTTATGTCAGATTTAGTTTTTTTGGGTTTTTCTTACTTAGAATTGTTAATACTATCGATACTAATATAAGAAAAAAAGTCCCAGATTTTATTATGTAAGTTTTTTCTTCCATTGCGTCACGACCATATAAATAAAACAAAACTGCATACAAAAATGTGACGATCTGGAATGGAATATTTGGGACACTTTTTTTCTTGTATGAGAATCGATAGTATCAACGATTCTGAGTAAGAAAAACCCAAAAAAATCGAAATCTGAAAAAAAAAGTACATGTACCCTTTTTTTAAAACATGCCCAATTTGGCTGTTCTCCTCTACAGGTCGAATTTCTCAACCGATTTCTCGTGAAATTTTCAAGGTTCAATAATTATATAGATTTATTTGTCAATATGGAATGTCAAAATTAAAAAAAAATAGAAAAAAGACCTCTACAGCTCACACTCACAGAGCCACTAGTTAAAAAACGTAACCAAAATGTTTATTGTTCAGGTCAATCCAAGGTGGTATTGAAGCCAAAATCAACACAGCAGGTATCACAGATACTGGCTTATTGCAATGATCGGAGGCTGGCGGTGTGTCCGCAGGGAGGCAACACGGGGCTTGTTGGAGGCTCAGTGCCTGTGTTCGATGAGATAGTAGTCAGTCTCAGCTTAATGAACAAGATCATTAGCTTGGATAAGACATCAGGTACAAAAATATTTTGTATTTTTGGTAATTAAAAAGTTAGGCAAGTCCTTTTAATTCCGATTTTGTAATTCTTTTTATAATTTTAAATCTTTACATGTTAGAAAGAGAATTTATTTTGGTATTTATTTATAGAATACCTACCTACTAAATTTAGATTGAAAGTTTTATACAACGATCAATTACTTTTTCAATCGTTTGGCTGTTAAATTCGGTACTAAATTAGTTTTCTTATTAATTTTTAAAGAATGAATTTCCTACATAGGTTAAAGTTTTACTAAAAACGAAATGTTTTTTTCTTGCAGGTGCCCTAGTTTGTGAGGCAGGATGCATACTGGAAAACTTAGACAATTATGTGCGGGAACGCAATCTCATTGTGCCCCTTGACCTGGGGGCAAAGGGCTCCTGCCACATTGGGGGCAATGTGAGCACGAACGCCGGCGGCCTGCGGCTTCTCCGCTATGGGAACCTGCACGGCTCCCTGCTGGGAATTGAAGCGGTGAGTATGAGTAGTAGTAATTTTAACTTGTGGGGCACAATCAAGTAGATGAATACGTACTATAAAACTTAGACAACTATGTGCGGGAGCGCGATCTTATTGTGCCCATTGGCCTGGGGGCAAAGGGCTCCTGCCACATCGGGGGCAATGTGAGCACGAGCGCCGGCGGCCTGCGGCTTCTCCGTTATGGGAACCTGCACGGCTCCCTGCTGGGAATTGAAGTGGTAAGAACTAGAGGCGCTAGTGGCGCGTCGGGGCTTCGAATTGTCAAATGCCATAGTTTGTGAGTGGATTTTGCGGGTTTTTTCATAATTCATGTTGTGAATATTTTGCATAGCTGAGATTAATTATGGCAAATAGTTACGGGTCAATGAATCTCAGTACTTTAAAAGCGAATATAAGAAATCCTCGTGAAAAATAAATCGGAGGTAATAATACTAAGTATTATTATTTTAAATTATTGATTTACTCTTTTAAGCATGATTTAAATGCAAATTTTGTTGTACGCCAGTAGTAAAAAACTTTAATAGCTAATTTCTGGACCCGACACGCCAGTGGCGCCAACTGGTGAGCGCAAAAACGGTAGCCCTCATTTTGTTTGCATACCTATGTGTGCGTGAGCGTAACTTATTTGCATGGTTAAAAATCGGCTTCACTAGTTTGTTAGTTACTCGTATTAAACTTATTAATGCTCAGTCTTATCTTTTTCACTTGGTCTGGTCTGAGGTGTTAATGTTTGTTTTGTTATTGTGTTCTCATTTATATTGGTCCTGCAGGTGAAAGCCGACGGCACTGTAGTGGATTGCCTGCGCACCCTCAAGAAGGACAACACGGGCTACCACCTGAAGCATCTGTTCGTGGGCTCGGAGGGCACGCTGGGACTGGTCACCAAAGTCTCACTGCACTGTCCCGTGCTGCCCAAAGCACAGACCCTCGCCTTCTTTGGTATAGTACATTGTTGTAAAGGCTAGAAAGTAGGCAATAGATGGACGAGTGGGTTCGAGGTCCGAGATGCAGGTGAGGACCTCGAAGGAGACGAGTCCATCTATTGCACTTTTGGCCGAGACATTACATAGTGCTTTTCACGCCTACTGCGAAGAAATTGCAAAAAAATATTAAAATGAAGTACCTAATAAAAGATCATAATTAATACCAAACAGCTCGCGCGGCGAGGAGGGGCGGGGTGTCGCGGCGCGGGGGGAGGGCTGTTATTGTTCGAATCGCTGCTACAACTGGACTACAAAACATTTTTGGACAGTTTGAATTCATAGATGGCCTGTTCGTGCGACGTCCAACTAGATATTCAGGTTTTGAAGCCTGAAGCCACATTTCCGAGCAGTGGCGTGAAAAATATATTTTTAAACTAGCTTATAAATAAATAAATATTACGGGGCATTCTTACACAAACCAAACTAGCCCTATAGTTGGCTCAATAAGGCTTGTGTTATAGGTACTAGTCGACGATATATATATAATAGATATAAATACATAGAAAACATCCAAGACTCAGAAACAAATATTCATGCTCATCACTCAAATATTTGCCCTTACCGGGATTCGAACCCAGGACCTTCAGCTTCGTAGGCAGCGTCACTACCCACTAGGCTAACCGGTCCCTTATGCCCGCGACTTCTCCGCGTATACTTGTTAATCGCCTTAGTAGCACGGCAACCTTTAAGCAGCCAAGGGCCACATAGGAGCTAATGAATATGACGCTGGCCGCACTTGTTGCACGAGTGAGCGAAGCGAACGAAGTTCTCCGTTTCAGATTGGGCAAAAAATATTTCCTATATCTGGCGTCTGTCTGTTCTCCACTGCAGTTCGCATTTTTTAACCGTTTCTCATGAAATTTTGTAAACAGCATTGAACATAATTATAGTACGCACAAAACAGCCAGGCAGGCTCGCGGCCGCCTGTTCCCGACCCCTGCCTAAAGGGATGAATACTATACTATCTCACCCCCATAAATTTTTACTCCTCCTTTCATCACTTTAAGGGATGATTTTCGGTATAAAAACTACCCTAATATGTTCGAAACTGGTTTCTAAATAAGAATAACATTTCTTCTTTCGAAATTGGTTGCGACAATAATCATTCTTATTCCGAAACTTTGATATCTAGAATATTATTAATATTAATAGAGGGATTTGATTTGATTTGGTTTGACGGTTTCGAAAGACGAAATAATATTCTTCTATCGAAACGGGTCGTATTGAGATAAGAATTATTATTCTTTTATCGAAACCAATTTCGAAAGAAGAAATGTTATTCTTATTTAGAAACCAGCGGCGCTACCACGAAAATCGAAGCTCGAAGTTCGTATACATGCATCCCTGTCACTCGAGTATAGTAAGTGCGATAGAGATGGAGATACCCGAACTTTGAATTTCGAAGTTCGTGGTTATAGCTCAGTTTCGAACCTTGGTTTCGTAAGCGGCCGAAGGGATATGTTCTACCCAGGGTCTTAAACTAGATCCACACCAAATCTATTCATATAAATCGGTTCAGCGGTTTAAACGTGAAAAGGTAACAGACATACAGACAGGGTTACTTTCACATTTATAATATTACACACAAGGGCGTAACGGTTTCGAACACGCTTGTACGTGTATTCGGAGAGCGACCAGCTTCTGTCCACTTTAAGATCAAAATGACTCCCACCTGAAGGTCTGTTGGTGCAAAGGTTTAGACGGGGCTGGTATCAAGGCCTCTTCTGTAATCGTGTGAAAGTTTGGATGTTTAGATATTTGTTTTCTTCTTATCTTATCTAGTTAATACACTTCGACCCAGTGGGATCTTTTGTGCATTTGCCCTCCCCTTTATATCTACTCCCAAGCTCGCCACAAAACGGATGATGCAGCTCAGCGGGAGCATCTTGAATTCCTTTGGTTGCGGATAGCCGTTACCAAAGTGATTCATTCTTTGTCTGGCAAGGGCATGACATTCACACAGTAAGTGTTCCATAGTCTCATCCTCCTCGCCACACATTGTACTGTCCGATAGTTCCCATCTTGGCCAAAAGATCCTTGACCCCGAAGTGACCTGTAAACACCCCAGTTATAGTTCTGAGTTGCTTCCTGCTGGATTTCTAGAGCTTTTTGGTCCAGCCCGAGTACACTCCTTCTATGAAGAGCTTTGAGTGCCTTAAATGGTAGTAATAGATGTTTGTTACTCAATCACGCTTAAACGGCTCAACCGATTTGGATGAAATTTTGCACGAAGATATAGCCTGGTTTAAAATATAGGATCGTTTTTATCCCGGGTCCACGCAGACGAAGTCGCGGGCGGAAGCTAGTTCTTTCATAAACCGTGTGCCCACAAATAATCTACAAGGCTTTCAATTAAAAAAATACCGCACTTACATCACACCGGTTCATCCATTTGAGAGATACGATGCCACAGACACACACACGTACACAGATACATAATGTTGAACTTCAAACTTTTTGCGTCGGGAGTTAAAAATAAACAATAATCGAGCCGATTCATTTATAAATAATATATTCTTTGACCAGTAAATGTAATTAAGAAACAGAACAGAAGCACTAATACGTTTCGCTACTGATGTTTAGTAGCTCCTTTGCCTTTTGGCTTTCGCTTTGGGAACCTGTTATTGGGCTTCACCTGTTTTTTGAAGGAGGAATGATTCTCATCCGCCCAGGCCACGAACTCCTTAGACAGCTTCACAGCAGTCCGTAGCAACAGCTGGCAGTCGATATCCCCTTTATGTACATCTTCTGGCTTATGTTTCGTCACCCGTTCGTATACATCTGAAAGTGTGTAGCTAAGTCCAGGTTTATTCTCTTCGCTTCCCCACGGGTATCCTTTGGACCGCTCTACTCTGTCAGCGTTGGCTTGCCTCAGTTCATCTAAGTGTTTTTCAGTATCTTCTGCATTTCTTGCTGAGGATAAACTGACTCCGGCAAGTAATGTTGTAACTTTGTCTACTGGCGATGACGCTTCAGTAGATCGGCTAGTCTTTATATCGTAGAAACCGTAATACGTGTCGACGCACATAATGTCTTTTGAAAACGTTTTCTCGATCCGATATAAATGTTGTTTCAATATGGCAAAGTCGAATTTGAATCCATTGTGAGCGACGAAATACACAGGATCGGTTAAATTGTTGAGGAAGTCGTTGATCAGGTCGAAACACTCGTCAAAGGTTTTTTCGAACTTCAGTTCATCTTTTGTAAACCCACCTCTTATTAACGCTTGCTCAGTCCCGGGGTTAAAGCACAGCGTTAGTTTAAGCTGGACCCGTGGGACCGGTGGGACCTTTTTTTTAGTCCAGAATCTACTATTATTAATAGTTTTACCGACATACCATTTGCCGGCTTTCAAGAGAAGCTCTCGTCTGACCGCTGTCATGCTCAGCTCCGTTATCAATTTCACCTCTTCGTTTTTTTCTTTGGGATCATCGGTCGTCCCTAAGTCCATGAACACATACGTAGCTTCCGATGACATGATTCACACTGAGGCGGTGTAGGTAGGTACTATTTGAGGCAGTCTGCGCGCCATAGGGCTTTAACCCTGCCTCGATTATGGAGTTATAAATCTCACATCAATTTGATACTAGTTGATGAATCTCATTTTACTATGGCTATGCGCCTACGCCAAAGGGAGCGCACGCACCAACACGATGCGCACTTGTTTTCAATACGACAAAACTGCGTTGCAAAATCGGCCTTGCAACTAACAATCAACGCTCAATGTCAAACATGTTGTCAAGCCAAATTGAGTCTACGCTCATAGGAATTAGGATCGCATGAATTTTATAGTGACATAAGGCTCTTTAGTATTTTTACATACTAATTATTATATTTTAATAATAACAAGTATCTATTATTTGCAAATGAATTCACCGAACGATGCGTACGTTTTAGTGGTGATTTTGCATATTGGCCTTTATGTTTGAAGATTTAAGGTACAATATTGAGACGTTCTTTTTACTAATCGGGACCTAATCGCGTACCTATAATTAACTTAAATAGGTAATTACCTCTACGAGGTTTTCCCTACGTTTCAGATGTGTCACAAGAACATTATGTACACACAATAAGTTGATTATATGTACACGATAGGCTTGTGACCTCATGTTCAAATTGATAACGTAGTGTTGGTATTTACACAGATAACGCGCGGTCGCGGTGATAGTAAATCATCAAATTATTGTAATAAACTATAAATTACAAAATATAATGTAAATCATAAAAAGATATGGACCTTGAAAATTTGGAAAAAATATGCATTTTTTTATTGTCCAAAAATAAATTTAACCAATTGAATCCTTACGTTTTTATAGAAACAAATTTGTATGACAACTATGGACCTAAACGCAGTATTTCGCGACCGAAACAGCAATATAATTGATTTTCCGTGCAATATTTAGTTCAATTAGCAAAGTGTGACGTCATACGTTTGTGTCAATCAGAATGAAGCGATTCGGCTGCCGCCAGCGAGGTCCGTCTTTAACTCAATTTTTAGTGTATTTATGTTCTTTAGTTGTAGTTGCTCCCATACAAACATTTGTTCCTCTCCAAAAACTGGTTCCAACGGCATCGTAAAAAAATCTTAGGTCACAAGCCTATTAGGTAAGTCCCGTTTTAACGCCTTTGAGATGTGGTGCTTGAGAAAACTGTTGAAGGATTCCGTGAATAGCCATGAGAACTATAATAACTCCATCTTACACACTCGGATATCTGCCAGGAAAGGACTTGCTTCTTTGGACATCATGCATTCATCTAGGCTAGAGAAACAAACGGTTGTGTGTGTTGTGTACACTACAAGTGCGTTTTATGGACAAGGAAAGCTAAAAGCGTCGAAACTGTTACAAGCCAATATAGAATTTAGATTGCTGTTTTCACGGCTTGGGAGTGAATTTACACTTCAAATTCTGACCACAATTTAATCCAAAAGTTTGCCTGTCAGTTATACTCAAGAAGTATACTAGAAAACATAAACGAACTAAGATACCACATGTTCCAAAGTCGACAAGGCCAAATAAACTCAGCTCAACTTGAAAAAAAATTGCTTACGTCAACATTCAAAAGGAGCTAATTATCAAGTAGCTATTTGGTAGAGATGTTTGGATAACTTTCCCGAAATACCAAATCCTGAGGATCATGGATGGATGCTAGATGAAGACGGTACCTACGACTGCACCTGCACCTGAAGGTGTGGAAATTGCTATTGTTCAAAGTCGTGTTAAATTCCATCGTGTTCTTGTATGGTTAACAAAATTTAAAGAACACAATGTAGAACTTTAGTTAAAAAAACATTAATGAAATCGGACGAATAGTTCTCGAGTTATAGTTGATTTTTAAAACTCGACATCCGCTAGCTTGGATTGGCCGCCGCCAATCTCGATCCAATTTGAGATGGCAATCATTTATTATTATTATTACTGTCCAAGAATATCTTAATGACATAAATTCTTAGTATTAGCAACTTATGCCGATACACATGACACCCTTATACATTTGCATGTCCTTGTGACCAAACATGTAGTTCTATTGTATTTCTTTTAAACCACCTATTTGTACCATGTTTAAGCGAATAAATAACTGATTACTGATTTCTACTATCCTAATCACAATACCTAATAATAATTATTTACTTTAATTATAATTGTTTAATGTAAATTTCAAACTGGCCTAAATTGTGTGTCTTTCCCGCTCACGGGACATGATGTCCCGGACCTTTGGGAGGCGTGCGTGGGGTACCTACAAAGTACCAACTGGGTCAACACGTAGAGGCCCTTTTGACAATTTAATGGAATGCAAGGAGTACACCGAGCGGATGCTGTCCCTGCCCGTGTCATGGGACGCGCACAGAGACAGCACCCGCTGGGGTGTAAAGGGACTAGTACTGCTTGATGGAATCTAATTATTCTTATTTCTATTAACTTATGTGACCTATGATGAACTTTGTGATTACTTATATTAAGCTAAGTTTTAATAACAATACATGTGAATAAAAATGAATTGAAAATTGAATTGAATACAATGATAACAGGCGTGAAGGACTTCGACAGCGTGCTACACCTGTTCCGCAGCGCCAAAGACTGCTTGGGCGAGATCCTCTCCGCCTTCGAGATGGCTGACAATGACTCCATCAAGTACACAGCCAAGAACCTCAATTTGCCGTAAGTCGTGTGACATGACACACTGCCTAGGACATTGCCCATGGACCTAAAAAAAGCTTTGAGTATCGATAAAGAAATGGTTGTCTGTAAAGTCGGTTTACGGACGATAATTTTACGTGATAACGTCATAAGAAAACATTGATGAAAAATTGCATAACACGTATTTACTCATTTATCGTTAGGAATACTCCTGTGAAGTTTCGAATAAAATAGTCGATCTAATCTTGTTTCCACATACAAACTTTGGACCCCCATTTCACCCCCCTAGAGGGTGAATTTTGAAAAATTCTTTCTTAATGCACCCCTAGACCTTAAAAAGAACCTGCGTGCCAAATTTGGAATCTCTAGAACCAGCGGTTTGGGCTGTGCGTTGATATGTCAGTCAACGGAACGGGACAATGAGTCACACTTTTTCGTGCGTGCAGCCCGCGTTCATCGATTTATAAGACGTTATCACGTCAAAAAAGCTCGAGGTGTGCGGTGTCCTTTTTGAAAATGATTTATTGGGTGAAAATTATTTATTGGGTAACACTAGGTCTATGTAACAGATAAACAGGTTGGTATCTCTTTTTAAGTACCGGAGTACCTGTGTCAAGAGACACCGCTCTTCACATTTTTTGGGTGGTTATATCTTCCTAATACAGATTATATTATTTATTAATTTACGAAGGCGGACTCCACTCCTTGTCTTGCGTATTTATATGAAAATTATTACTTAAGAGGACGGGTAGGGCAAGCCTTCTCCATACAAATTTTGTGCAGGTTTTTCTTCGTTTGTGTTTGGGCTATAAATATAATTTTTAGGTCAGTATACTTATTTTTCTGTTAGCTATTCACTGATGTTATTATTTTTTATTTTTATACTTTTTTATATTTTTTTAATTTTCATTATTTTTATATCTAACAAAATTTTAACATCATGTGCTGCGTAAATTCAATATGAACAAGCAAAAAAAAACGAATATTCTGTAGTGCCAAAAGCGACGAAAAAAAACTTGCACAACGTTTGTATGGAGAATGCCTTGCCCTACCCGTCGCCTTAAAGGATACATTTGAATGCGTGTTGAATAATAATTGTAGCCGAATTACTTTCGTGAATCATGTTTAACGTTATCCTCGTACCGCCCACCATACAAAATGTTTGTTCGTGAAATTTGAATCAAACCATTTAGGAAATAGAGCTGAATTTAGCTTGTTTTAAAATTTTATGAAACAAAAGAAAACCGACTTTATATATTTTGTGTAAGGTTTAATTTCCATTGATATGGAATGTACGCATTACACAAGCTGCGGTGGTATAAAAATAGACCGTGACATGACCACGACCACTCTGTTAAGAGTGCGGGAGTATTCAATGTATAATAAGACCCCGGGGCGAACGAATTTTCCCAGACATGACTCCCAGCTAGATCGATTTCTCGCCCCCGTAAACCCCTATATTCCAAATTTCATCGCAATCGTTAGAGCCGTTTCCGGGAACGTGATTGCAAATATCTACACTCGCGAGCAAAAAAATCGACTCAACATTTTTTTGGATTTCAATGTGCAATATCTCTAAAACTAATATAGTTATTCGTAGCATAGTAGCATTTTCTGAAAGCTGAAAGTGTAAGCTTTCAGAAAATATTAAATTCAAGGCATATTTTTTCAGGTTCTGAAAAAAAACGTGATTTTTCGCAAGGTGGGGGAAAACTGGTTAATTTCATAACCACAACATTGAAAGAAAACAAATTTTATGGAGGAAAAACCGTTTATTTTTCATGTTAATACCGCGTATAGCCACCATAGGCGTTTCTTACACACTCGATACGGTTCCTCATGGACCTTATCTGCTTTCTGATGGTGTCCTGCGGGCAAACGTCCCATTCCTCGACCAGAGCAGCTTGAAGGGCCAAAATCGTCTCCGGGGCTGGATCCCGCGCTCGAACCTTCCTCTTCAGGTAATCCCACATGTGCTCGATGGGATTCAAGTCCGGACTCAGCGGTGGCCAGGTAAGGGTGGGGATGCCGACCGCCGCCAGGTACGCTTGGTCACTCCAGCGGTGTGACAAGGGGCTTTATCTTGCATCAAATGAAACCCCTCGTCCAAAAAACCTGCGTATGGGACAACATGGTCCTGCAGGATGTCAGTGATGTACCTATCCGCGGTCAATCCACCTCCTCGGCCGCCACCAGGGATGAAAACCAGCTCAGTCCTCGCCTCCATTGAAATGCCCGCCCACATCATGACGGAGCCGCCGCCGTAGGCGACTGTTTCTGAGAAGCAGCATTGTGCAAACCACTCTTCAGGTCTTCGGTACACCCGTCCTCTTCTGTCGCTGCCATCGAGACAGACTCTGCACTCATCAGTGAAGAGTACCCGGCTCCATTGCTCGTAGCTCCAATTTTCGTAGCGTGCTACGAAAACCTTGCGTAGGTCCCGATGTCTCTGCGTCAATTTGGGCCCCGTAGCTGGCCTTCTTGGGGTGAGGTTTGCTTGCTTAAGTCTTCGGCAAACTGTCTAAGAGCTCACGGGTTCCTCACGGGTCCGCATCAGCTGCTGCTGGACGTCAACGCCGGTCAGGTGGCGATTCCGAAGACTGGTCGTCACGATGAAATGGTCCTCTCTCTCGGATGTGCATCTTCGACGGCCGGATCCCGGTCTCCGAGTAAGGGTTCCGGTCTCAGCAAATCGACGATAAACCCTGGACAGCAGACTGACTTAAATTCAGCTGTTCGGCAACTGAACGCTGAGAAAGTCCTTGATTCAGCAAGGCGACGACTTGGGCGGCTTCATTTTCGGTGGTGTCCATTTTTTTCAGGTGGTTTCAGTGGTCCAATTGCGAGAGATGTGCACGGATCAACTTGTGATAAGCGACTGATAAGAAAAACAGGTTTACAACTGTTTTTATGCATCCTGAAGGCGCCCAACTCGTGGGTAGTTCAAGGCGGTTAAATTTCAATTCCCGTTCAAACAAGCATATCCTGAAAGTTATGCGTTTGATTTTCATGATTGTTGCGTTTTTTTAAAGCTGAATAAATTTACAACAACGTGGTATACTCATTTTTCCTGTAACATTTCTCAGTTGCGCAAAAATTTGCCCTAAACCAAAAAATGTGGCGTGAGTCGATTTTTTTGCTCGCGAGTGTATATATTTGCAATCACTTTTTTTTCTTGTATGAGGATCGATAGTGTCAACGATTCTGAGTAAGAAAAACCCAAAAAAATCGAATTCTGAAAAAAGTTCATATACACTTTTTTTTGAAAAACGCTCATATATTTATACACATATATATATATATTGCTCGTTAAATAGTATAGAATTAGAGATCTAGCCGACTAATCGCCGCTGATGTAGCCGACTAGTCGGCCACTACAGATGTGGCCGGATAGTCGGCTTTCCCAAATAGTCGACGAGTAGTCGGAAAATCTCTAATTATTCTATATGATGGAAATAAAAAGCTCCTATTTTTATATTTATTTCTTTATTATTATTTTTGTTTTTCTTATAATATTTCACATGCATCGTGACCTGAGTATTAGCAGAATATTAGTGCTCACGCGAGCAAAGCAAAACTGAGCTAGCACTTTTTTGGAATTGGGTTGAGTCCCCATGTTAAAATTGATAGCGCAGTGTTGCTAAATTGATAGTAAACCTTCAAATAAATGCAATTAAGTATAAATTACGAAATATAATTAAAATCATAACAAGATATGGCCCTTGAAAGTTTACAAAAAATATGCATTTTTTTTATTGTCCAAAAGTAAATTTAAAGCTACCAATAGAATCCTTACGCTTTTTTAGAAACAATATTGTATGACAACTATGGTCCTAAACGCAGTATTTCGCAACCGAAACAGCAATTTACTTGATTTTCCATATAACGACTAGTACAAATATTACCCTGTGACGTCATGATTCAATGTTAATCAGTATGGAACGTTTTCGGCTACCGCCAGCGAGGTCCGTCTTTAACTCAATTTTTTGGGTATTTATGTTCTTTAATTGTACTTACTCCCATACAAACATTTGTTCCACACCAAACACTGGTTCGAATGGCATCGTAAAAAAAAATTAGGACACAAGCCTATTGTTCCAACACATTATGTCTATTTAATCTGTTTCGTAACACAATTGCTTTTACTTGTTTGTTTGTTTTCTCTCTATTTCTTTTTTTGGTGTACTTTTTTAAATTTGTTTGTTGGATGTTGCAAAATGCCAAATAAATGATTTATCTATCTATATGATGATTATTGTTTACTGAATTAAATATAAGTATTTTTTTTTATTTTTCAGTAAGTCACAAAGTGCCGAATATTCGGTACCTCTTGCCGACTATTGGCCACTATTCGCCGACTATAAATGTGGCCGGATAGTCGGCGACTAGTCGGTACATCTCTAATAATAATCGTCGCTTTAAAACAACAGAAACCCGATTGGGGACTTCCCTTTCTACGTGCTAGTGGAGACCCACGGCAGCGACGAGGCTCACGACGCGGAGAAGCTGACCCGCTTCCTGGAGCGGGAGGCGGGCAGCGGACTCATCTTGGACGGCACCGTCACCTCCGAACCCGCCAAGATGCAGGTAACACGCAAATAATGCACCAGCGATAAGACTAAACGGTATGCCACTCCGAATAGTGGATCAATTTATAGTAGTCTATGTCTACGTGTAACGAGCTTCAATGAGTACTCTCAGTGCTCGCTGAAGTACTCTCTTTATTTATTTATTGCCAGCCAAAATAACACCACAACATAATAAGAAAATACAACATACAAAAGAATCTTAACTATTACACTTAAACTAGAATAACAGAAAAAAAAAGAAGACTGGTGGGGTGCTGCTATAGTGGCCGCAAGTGGACACCACTCAGCATAATGCTATGACATTTAGTAATGCCACAGCGCTGGTCTTCCATGGAGCCCAGGGCTGCAGGATAGATTTCAAGCAGCAAAAAGTGGCAGCCGTGGTACTACACATATTTTGTTAAAAAAAATAATAATAACAATAACTAGGTACATATGAGGAGATATTAAGGGAGGTGCTCTTCGAGCTACCTCGATTCTGCAGAGCGTCGGGGATGTTGACGGGGGCTAGAGTAGACTGTTCCTGCACCGCGATGCGCAGGCGGCGTGCATCGCATGCGCAGAGTGCGTGACAGTGCCAACAGCATCCTGAGCATGCTCGCGAATAGGCTGGACTGCCCGTACTTAAATCACAGCTGTCAGCTTCACGTACGGAGTAGGACTATAGCACTATAGACCCATACCATGGGTGGTTCACACTTTGATTTCGTCGCTCCGCACAAAAACATGCCGGCCGACCGCCTTTAGGCGGTCTATCAGTGGTTGCCGCGCGCTGTTACGGGACGCTCGCGTTTGCGCTTTGGATTGCATCGTCATTCGCCTCGTAAAATAAATATGCTGCGACGTCTATTTATATTGGTTAAAAAGATTTTTCTTTACATTATGTTTATGTATGTAGGTAACCCATAGTTCGTCGTCTTTCATTTAGCAGAAACTGTCATTTTTAATGTCATAACCTAAATGCAAATTACACAGCTTTTGTGTAGTTGGGTGATCCTAAGTAAATAAAGAATAAATAATCGTAATATCGTTAGTAAAATACACTATTATTCTAACGTACCTATAATTTAATAGGTCGAGCTGGCGGTAACCCTAGCTCTAAGGCTCCGCCTCCGAAAGAGCGCGTTGCATGCGATAGAAAGAAATGGCCACATTTTGGCACGTTTGGCGTACATAAACGGGGAATTTGTTAACAGAGAACCTTCTGTATGTAGTACTATTACTCATTCTGTGCCCATACTTAGTTAAGAAAATCTTGTCATCATCATCATATCAGGTATCATACGAAAAGATCACGCCTCAGCATAATACCGATTAAAGAGTACAACGCTTTAATGTTGTCTTTGAACTGCCATTCATAATTAACAAGCAGAAGAAAGCGATAATTTACCGAGGTGTGCAGATATCCTACAGTCACCAACATAATTATCAACCATAACGTCCTAACACTCATAACGACCATTAAAACTGATTCGCGTCAGATATTTATATGCGCTATGTTATGGTGTATATTAATCTCGGGATCAGGTGCCAAAGTAACCCCGGGCTCCTTTAGCAAAACGCTAGCTAACAGAGGAGAAAAAACGCTAGAAAAACGATGATGTTATGGTATATTAATATTACTGCCGGTCTCTGTTCGCTTTATTCGGCCAAAAGATAGCTAGGCGCGTTATCAAATTCAGTGTTGCGATGTTAACTTTTGGCAGAATTTCGTTCCACGTTAGGCTACGCACTGCGGATTTCTGCCGTGCGTTTTTTTTCCGCAAAATCTGTGAAGTATGGAACCTCCTTGAAGTGCACGCACTGCGGAAAATTATCCGTATACGGATAACATCTGTGGTTTGCTGCAGATTGGTTGCGGTGCGGTGCCGCACGAATTTTTTGCACCCTATGGACTATTATGAAACCCCGCGCACTGCGGAATAAAATTCGTGCGGACGCCGACCGGCAGCCATCCAGTGATGGGATTAGAATGGCAAAACGAGCGGATATGTCACCGCTGTGCGCGTACTGGACAGTCACGTTTTTTTTCCTTTGCGATTTTAAAAACGCACCGCAAACGCAGTGCGCTCGTAGCCTTAGGGTGACCCTGGATCACTTAAACAAAGCGAAGCTAGATTCACTTATTACCTACTGTCATTTGTTTTATTTATATTTATTTACACATAGCATAAATAACATTTATAAAAACAATTAACTTATCTCTGGCCGTAGGTTATTTTGAACGTATTTTCATTAAGATATCGATAATTATTTTTGACCCTTCGATACTGTCATGGAAATCTAGTTGGTCATGATTTGAAATCTAGTCGGCCATGGCGGTGCAATTGCAGTTATTCTAATGGTTCCCGAACACATCATTGAGAATTTAGCATATGTATAAAGTAGTGTACCTATGCAACTGTACATAATTAGGCCTTAAAACACTCGTGTTTTAAGGTCTCTCATTATGTATCAGTTCCATAAACTACTATAAACAACATTACCGCTAAATTCTATTAAAAGTGGCCGCCGTTTTGAACATTTTAGTCACAAGACCGATTTCTTTTCAGACGATCTGGAACCTTCGAGAGAGTATCGCGGGCGCCGGCCTTCGAGACGGCTACGTGTATAAATACGACGTGTCCATCCCCCTGGCGAATTACTACGAACTCGTGCCCAAGCTACGCGAGCGGATGCGAGACGTGGCTACTAGGGTCTATGGGTACGGACACATCGGTACGTACCTATACGATCCATACTAATACTATAAACAAGTTAATTCAAAAGAATTTTCGAAAAACCCGACTGCTTTTGGACAAATATTACAGCCTATGTCACTCCCACGATTAAGAGGACTCCAACGACACCTCATACATCAAAAGCCATCAAGCCGTTTAGGCTACAGGAGGCCACAAAGAAACACATACATACATACATCTTAGATACACTCGAAAAACATTACCCTTCCTTTGGCAGTCGGGTAAAAATGCCCGCATGTTGCTGTAAGCACTTGATATTATAAACGTTCAATCACTTCAAGCTTTCAATATACAATTGAGTTTCAATATCCTATTAAGATGCTCCCCCCCGCCCCCGCAAAATTCGGCAGACGTTTTTGTACGCAAATACGACGAATTTCGACGACCGGCTTGGCAGTCGGGTAATAAAGTAAATAAATCATAGAAAACATCCAAAACTCAGAAACACATATTCATGCTCATCACACATACTTGATATTTTTAGGGTTCCGTACCCAACGGGTAAAAACGGGACCCTATTACTAAGACTTCGCTGTCCGCCCGTCCGTCTGTCTGTCACCAGGCTGTATCTCAAGAACCGTGATAGCTAGAGAGTTGAAATTTTCACAGACTATGTATTTCTGTTGCCGCTATAACAACAAATACTAAAAAACCGGCCAAGTACGAGTCGGACTGGGGCTCCCATACAACAGACATGATTTTTTTGTCGTTTTTATATAATGGTTTTATATAAATTTAATTTTAATGTTTTTGTATACTTTTTAAACACAATGTATGTTGTTACTGAAATAAATGAAATGAAATGAAATATTCCAGGCGACGGCAATATCCACATAAACGTGACGGTACCAGAATACAGCAAGCAGGCGACTAGTCTGCTCGAGCCATACATCTTCGAGGAGGTCGCCAAACTGAAGGTGAGACACACAAACATGGCTACAGATTATCAATGTGTGCGTTCGTTCCACTCGACACCACCGGAACGAAACCACCGGTTCATCATTCCAAAATCATTGTAAGCCCACGAGTATCAATCAATCGATACTTTCAAAATAAATGTAAGGTTTCTCAGCAATTTTTTTGATTAAATGAAAAGTCGGAGATAATCACCCCGAAAGTCACAAAAATTGTGTCCCCCCCTATAATTTCTTAACGGAATTTAAAAATATAAAAAAAACAATAAATTCTTTCACCGAAACTTATCTTGAACTGTCAGCGGCAAAAATACGTTTACACTTTTGCACCTTATTCCATTGCAATAAGGCGAATAGTGTAAACGTATTTTTGGCGTCGACCGCACAAGATCGGTTCAAAGGTTTTCGAGATATTGCTGAAAAAGTGCCTTCCTTTAAAGAAAAGGACGTAAGAGCCGTAACATTTCTGTGACGATACGACCTTTTTAATAGACACGGAACTTCGTTTTGCGTGGTTCGACACACATTTGGCTGGTTTTTATTTATATTGTTAAAATGAACTGAACTTTGACGATCCTGATTAGGTGATACGAAATATTTTTTATTACTGATCAATCTGATCATTGTATTTATAATTTTGAATATTGTTATTTTGAGACGATCGTGATGTAAAATCTTATAATTTTGACCAAGGCAACTTTGTACTGTAATTTATGTCTTGAAATAAATGGACGTAGTTTAGAGAAAAGGATCCAACCCACAAGACATCACCATTGAAATGTATGACTTTTGTTATAGCCGAAAGTTCCAAATTCAAAATTTACATCGTGTGGGTTGGATCCTTTTCCCTAAACTACGTCCAAATGAATCTAATCTAATCACATTCCAGGGTTCCATCAGCGCGGAGCACGGCGTGGGGTTCCGCAAGCCGCAGTTCGTGCACTACAGCAAGGGCGCGGCGGCGCTGGCGCTCATGCGGGACCTCAAGCGCCTCATGGACCCCAACGGGATCCTCAACCCGTACAAGGTCTTGCCGGACCCTTGAGCTATTATTGATAAGATAAGATAAGATAAGATATAATTTATTGTCAAAACTGTGTACATAACATGTTATAAAATAATAAGTCTCAACAGTCTGCCCATTTCGGACGTACAATATTAATAATACATTTAAAATATAGAATTTACATCACAAAAATATTCATTCAAGTCATAAAAACATTTGCAAATTAACCAGTCCTTCAGTTTTCTCTTGAATTTAGGCCCCTCTAATGACTTAATAATTCCCGGCAATTTATTATATATTCTACTTCCAGTGGCAAACGTGCTCTTCTTGAGTATATAGCTGGTAGGCATAACTGTGCATACGTCATATTGATATTGAGATCTTAGATTTTTCTTAGAATCACTTTTTTTTAAGAATATCTCCTTGTGTTCTCTGACAAATAAACAAATTTCTAATATATATATATATATACATGTGAGGGTTAACATTCTGTGGCGTTTAAAGACAGGTCTAAGAGATTCTCTAGATTTAACATTAAATTGAAATTGAAATTCATTTATAAAGTGATTGTCTATATGTATAAATTGTTATGGTGTTATAAGATTAA
Source organism: Epinotia nisella (assembly GCA_932294315.1). Lineage (NCBI taxonomy): Eukaryota > Metazoa > Arthropoda > Insecta > Lepidoptera > Tortricidae > Epinotia > Epinotia nisella. The sequence goes on from OW028681.1 coordinate 19,084,599, forward strand.
ATAATTATATTTGTTACTCATAGTTCAATATATAAAGTTATACTCATAGTTCAGTATATAAATTATATTTAATTAAGTAGTTATTAACGGTAAGGTAACACGGTGTTAAATTTAGTGCTAACCACCAATTATTTGTTAATCTGTTTCTACTGGTGGGAACCTATAATTGGCTTTCTGTCACCTACATATGTAACTAATGTACAATTGTTAACTGTTGGTTCTCCGAATAATAAATAAATAAATAAATAATACAAGCGTTTATTTATTTTCATCACACTTGCTCGTCAATAGCGTTATTACTTGCGAGCGTACAGAGCAGTTATATCCGTTTTACCTCCCACGGGCTGTTAAGTTTAGTTTTAAAATATAGAACCCTCTGATTGGCTTAAGCAAATCTGGTTGCTCTGTGATTGGTTGAAAAAAAAATCTACTTGGTCAAGCCGCCCCGCCCCGCAAGAATACTGCTCTGTGATTGGTTGAAATATTGAAGCTTGGCGCTCCACTAGCACTGATCTGGAAGTGAAGTTGTCAATTTTTGATTGGTGCGGCTGTATGAAACTTAGATTTTTCTGTCTTTTGTAGTTATTTATTTCCTCGCAAATAACACGGGCGTAAGAATATTGCAAACTCGAGTCATCAAAAGCCCTCCGCCTTCGGCGTCGGGCTTCTGATAGACTCTCGTTAGCAATATTCCACTTACGCCCCTCGTTAAACAATGTACTATTTCACCTTTTCCGGTCTTTGGGTTTGTATAACTCTGGACTTTTTATAAATGTGATAACAATACTAGATTGTATGTTCCTGTGGTTTTCGCACGCACACTCGTAGTGGGATCATATTTTTAACCGACTTCAAAAAAAGGAGGAAGTTCTCAATTCAGTTGTATTTTTATTGTTTGTTACCTCAGAACTCCGTCATTTATGAACCGATTCGTACAATTCTTTATTTATTTGAAATAATATGCTACCAGGATGGTCCCATTCTTATCAAAACTTCAGTTGGATGATGGCAGCCATGATGAATTGAGGGAACTCCTCAAATATAGAAGGCACGCATGTAGGAATTTCGGTATTTTCTATCTAGTGTATTTACGCCCGGAAATCACAACTTTGGTAAGCTGGAACTGATGATGAAGACGGAGAGACTACTAAGACTTTATGGAACTCATACTTAAAACTATAAAAGTATCTTAATGATTCTGTTATGATTCCGTTGAAATAGCAACTAACGAAGTCCTAAATGTCAAGTGTGCCAAATCGACGGAACTCCTCAAATATTATCGGCCCACATACAGTGACTGCTTTTTTTGTGTGAGGTGTGCAATAAAGAGTATTTGTATTGTATTGTATTGTGACATGGTTTTCGTCGGTAATCATCAACGTATTTACTCTCGAAAAGCAGTCCATGTGGTAAAGTGAAAAGAAAATATGGAAATTCATTTAGCTTGGCGGAGTACTAAATTGAAGTCGGTTAAAACTTTGTTTTTAAAGTAAATAATATAGTTATTTTATTCATAATATTTCGTATGTATACCCTAGGACAGACTGTCCAGTTAGGTAGGTCCAACTTCGAGAAAGAGGTCAATCGTCGAATCCGACTCGGCTGGGCAGCATTCGGGAAGCTCCGGCATATCTTTTCGTCCAATATTCCGCAGTGTCTCAAGACGAGAGTCTTTGATCAGTGTGTGTTGCCAGTGATGGATGACATATGGCACTGAAACGTGGTCGCTTACTATGGGCCTCATAGGAAGGCTCAAACTCACCCAAAGGGCAATGGAGAGGGCTATGCTGGGAGTATCTCTGCGTGATCGTATCAGAAATGAGGCTATCCGCAGCAGAACCAAGGTAACCGATATAGCCCTCCGAATCGCTAAACTTAAGTGGCAGTGGGCGGGGCACATTGCACGTAGAACCGATGGCCGTTGGGGCGGAAAGGTTCTCGAGTGGCGACTACGTACCGGAAGGCGCGGCGTGGGTAGGCCCCCCACAAGGGGGACTGATGACCTGGTAAAGGTCGCGGGAGTCCGCTGGATGCGGGTGGCGCAGGACCGGTCACTTTGGCAGTCTTTAGGGGAGGCCTATGTCCAGCAGTGAACGTCTTTCAGCTGATATGATGATAATGATTTCATATTATATGTCGATCATTTCTTTATTGTTTGGATCCGCAGCGTAGGTGGACATGAGCTCGGAGCAACACGTTTTGAAAATGTTCCCTTTAATTTGTTATTAATGATTTTAGCCTACTTATTCCTATTTTAGTATACTTATTTCTACACTAGGTCGATGAGTCGTAATGGTCGTATCGATATGAGTGCAGTGGGATACAAATAGTGTATTTTTCAAGAATACATTGGCACACGAAACATGTCCTTCCAGGCAACTAAGCAGATAGGATACAATAACGAGTTTGCAAAGAAAAAAAAATTGCATTGAAAGAAGTGTAAGAAACTGGTTATATTATAATACCTATTGTGTAACAAACTATTATCAAGTTTTGGTGTAGGTGTAGGCAACCTTTAGTTAGGGGTGACTTCCGCCTTGTAAATCGATTATTATGCTCTAGATTAAAAAAATAATCGATTTATTTCAAAATCAGAATCGATTATTAAATCGATTTTTATAAAAATAATAATCGATTATTTTTTACATCACATCCGTCTTAAAGGCCCTACCCGCCGTTTTCATCGATTTTTGACTAGTTTTGAATCGTATCTTCTACTTTTGCACTACAAATAGAATTATAAGGAAAACGGCTATCGATTCTTCAATCTTTAATCTCCATTTTTGTCTACCATATTTTGAAAGAAATCAACAGTTATTTTTTTATGATTTTTTAAACATTTGTCTAAAAAAACACCTTTTTTGCATCTAGATTGCTGTGAAAGATCTCTCATATACGAAATCTACATATTTGGGTTTGTTTCTGATGTCTCTATAAACGTGTCTAGGGTTTTGATTTTAAACTAATTAACACAAAAGTTATCGCCAGAAAACCTGTTTTTTGGTCTAAAATTGTTCAACTTTGATGCCAAATATCTCGAAGACAGTGATGTTTAAAGTAAATATGGGCTACTATATTGCTTAAAGCTGTTGTTGTTAATATGATAAGCCACAAAAAACCTTAAAAAACTAAGGGATTCAGATCGAAGGTCATTGGCGTATGGGATCCCCTTAAAAGACTAAATAGCGGCCAATACATGGTGAAGTATTATCACGCGATCCACGCGCTGTCTCCATCTCATTGGATGTTATAGATAGAGACAGCTGGAATAATATCACAATATTAAAAACGATTAAAAAATAAAATATTTATTTCAAGTTAAGTCGATTATTGAATCGATTTATAAGAAAATTATAATGCAATTTTCAATAGATTTTTTAATAATCGTATATATTTCCAAATCCCCGCCCTTAGTGGTGGGGCTGCATGCGCACGGTGTAGTTGTGCACGTGCTTCATGACGATGTCGAACTTGACGCGCAGCGCGCCGCGCGGCGCGCGCGCAGCCGGCAGCACGCGCATGCGCAGCAGCGCGCGCGCCACCACCGTCTTCATCGCCAGCATCGCGTACTGCGAACCTGGACATGATAGGCTTGTGTCCTAAACCTTTTTACGATGCCTTTCGAACCAGTTTTTGGAGATGTACGAATATCTGTATGGGGGCAACTACAATTAAAGAACATAAATACCCAACAAAATTCCTCCCTCCTCGCTGGCAGCAGCCGAAACTTTTCACATTAAATCATGACGTCACCGTGCGATATTTGTACCAATCGTTGTATGGAAAATCAAGTAAATTGCTGTTTCGGTCGCGAAATACTGCGTTTAGGTACATAGTTGTCATACAATTTTGATTCTATAAAAGCGTAAGGATTCTATTGGTAGCTTTAAATTTACTTTTGGACAATTGGCACTCTTTGGGGGAGGCCTATGTCCAGCAGTGGACGTCTTTCGGCTGATATGACGATGATGATATGCAGCTAGCCAACACATCGAATCCTCAAATCAATAAAGGATCGGCAGCGCGCTTGCTTCTGGTGTCGCAAGCGTCCATAGGCGACGGTGTCTGCTTACCATCGGGCAGGCCTTTGCCACCGTTGCGGTACCTACAAAAAAGAATAGTGGATACCGAGACAGTTCCTGGTGGAGTAGCCGAAGGGCATGAACTGCGCGGGATGGAGCGCCGGGCGCCCCAGGAACCGCTCGGGGCGGAACAGTTCCGCGTCGGCGCCCCAGCGCGCGGCGCTGCGGTGCGTCGCCCACGCGTGCAGCAGCACCGCCACGCCCGCGGGCAGCACGCGCCCGCACGCTGTCGCAGAAAACAAACCTGCATGGTCACAAGGTCTTCATATACAGGGTGTGGCCCGTAATAGGAACAATAAATTAAACGGTAGATTATTAAGTTTGTGAGCAATGGTTTCTAAGTGGTTTTGATTGAAAAAAAAAACATTCTTTTTGTTTTTTTTCCGCAACTTAAGTTTTAGTGTACTTTTTTACTCTTCTGGAGTTTTACTTAAGTAACCTTTTTATATTATAAACAAAAAAAAAATTGAAAAAATTGAAAAAATCACATAAATATCTTTTGAAAACAAAAATGCAAAAACTATTATGACTCACTACATGATGTTACCTCAAAATCTGCATTGACTACTGTGCTATGATCTCGTGGTGCCAAGATACATTACTCGGAGGTCATAACTTTACTTTTTTTCTCCGAATTAAATTTTTTTTAAAAGAAATGGGGTTACTACAGATGCTTCTTTTAATTTATTGCTCCTATATTACGGGCCACACCCCGTATAACTACAACTTCGAAAAGTTGAAAAACCCCCGATTTTTTAATTACAAAATTCAATATCTCAAAAACGGCTGAACCGATTTTGATGAAACATGGCTAAGAACGCTCGGGTTAAAATTATCTATGACACAAAAAAACCGCATCCAAATCGGTCCATCCGTTTGGGAGCTACGATACCACAGACAGATACACAGACACGTTAAACTTATAACACCCCTCTCTTTTCTGTTTGTTGATACATCTGGTGACTGTCAGCTGTGAAGTCTAATCCTAATCCTAAGGAGATTAAGTACAGCTGATGATAACTTGGTAACGAAGAGAAAAGTTTTCCGGAAGATCTTGGGACCTGTCGAGGAAGACGACGAAACATGGAGGATCTGAAAAAATCGAGATTAAGGAGTTGGCGGACCAGCCAAACATCATTAGCGAAACGAAATCCCACAGACTTCGCTGGTTTGGTCATCTAGGTACTGCGAATGGGCGAGGATCGGGTTGTCAAGAGAGCGTTCTTGGGCCAACCGCTGTCGCCAACAAATCGGTGCAGCCTACCCATCGGTTGGGGGATAGCATGTGATGTAGATTCACGTCGTCTTCAATCTGAAACTGGCAGGTGGTGGCGCAGAATTCCCGTTTCGAAGGCTAAAACCCTTTTCGAATCACCTAGCCAGAATAGTCATTAATCGATTAACTTAGGCGAACCCTACACGTAAGATCCATATTGTGATCCGTCAATATAAACTGTCGGATTACGATATTTATTGACGTGTAGGGTAGTGTATGTATTGACGGATCATAATATGTATCGCATTTCTGGACCTGGATTGTATTATTTATCTTGCGTGTCGCGTCAATACGCAGCGATACGGCAGCGATGGAGGACGTCGAGTTGTGTATACTTTTCTCTGTTTTGTAGCCAATTCTTCACCCATCGCTTTCTTTTTACTCATTTGTTTAATGAAAGGGCTACAATTATTTCCAAACAAGGTCTAATTTTTCTCTGTCTAGAGTTCATCACGTCTGCCTCGTACAAAGAACGCTTCAGTACTGACGCGATCCGTATTGATGGTGTAGACGCTATGAACCGGCCCAAGATACATAAGTAAATACCATGATAATTATCACAATATTTATTGACGTGTAGGGTTCGCCTTACGTAGTTCCACGTCCTCCCGCACCTCCCGCACGGTGATGGGCACGGGCGGGTAGAGGCGCAGGGTCTCCTTGAGCACCGCCTCCAAATACGTCAGTCGCGCGAGATCCTCGGCCGTGAGCGGCCGCTCGCCGTCACCCAGCACTTCGCGCAGCCTGGGAACAAACGCAATGCACAATTTACTATATTTAATTTTTTAACCCCCGACGCAAAGAGGGGGGTGTTATAAGTTTAACGTGTTAGTGTAGCTCCCAAACGGATGGACCGATTTGAATGCGATTTTTTTTGTGTCATAGATAATTTTAACCCGAGTGTTCTTAGCTACGTTTCAACAAAATCGGTTCAGCCGTTTTTGAGATATTGAACTTTGAAATGAAAATGTCGGGAGTTTTTCAACTATTCTAAGTTGTAGTTATTCAAGTACAGTCAGCATCAGAAGTAGCTAAACAAAATAACACGCTCAAAATGACCTACACAGATCCTTATTCCCTTGACATTATAGAGTCCAAGAGAGCAACTGCTGCTGCTGACTGTACCTAGGCTGTTTTATGATTTATCAAAATAGAGAATGAAATTTTAAGGTATCAGCGAGATTGGTTGAACTGTTTCACCAGAAACTGGGACCGTGTGAGTGGTATCGAACTGTGTAGGTACAGAATCTGTATGTAACCGACTGAAACAGAGGCACGAACGTGTCTCTGTTTCAGTCGGTCACAGTACAAAAAGCACTGAGGTTGACTGAAGTAGCATGACAAATACGAACGTTTCCGAGAAAATACGATGGAAAACAAACTATATCTGTACTGGCAATTTTATCGCTGGTTCACTAAACCTATCCTAGCTGAGAAGATTTCAGCAAGAAACCCAACTGGGCCAGACCTGAGTCCAGTGGCAGATTCAGTATTTTGGTTTGGGGGGTTTTGTCCCCACTGAGGTTAGATTGTGGCACGATTGCACCCTAGCCAAGCATAGCGGATCCTTGGCTAGTAGTGGAGACAGTTATGAAGTTTACCCAAAAAAAGAACTGATATCAGCAATAAATTCGACGTCTTCGGTTTAAAGAAATAACGAAAATGATACCAAACTTGCCCTAGTATAGCCACCAGGAGCCGTAGCATGGTTGGCCTTGTCACGCGATAGCTGATAGAATAGAGCGTGCGTCACTGGCTGACACCGTTCGATAGAACGGGACGACGCTCTTATCTTGTCACGTGTCTCGTGATAAGGCCAACCATGCTACGGCTCCAGGACGAGAATAGATTTTTTTTAAAGATGACTTTGTGGCCTCCCCTACTAGCCGCACATTTCTTATTGCCTCCCGGACTAATGCTTAGAGTTACTCAAGGTACATATGTGATGAAGCTCATTGCTTAATTTAAAAAAAATGTGTTATGTAAGCGATGCATAACTTCCTCCACTACAGGGTGCCAGAGTCGGACTGAAACATGAATAAATGTGTCGTGGAGTAGGTACTCTTGAATGAGCCTGTCCTGCACGGCGGGGTGCCTGGCCAGCAGCACGAGCGCGAACCCGGCGCCCACGGCCGTGGTGTCGGAGCCCGCCATCACCAGCACCGCCACCTCCTCGCGCAGCTCGCGGTCCGAGTACCCGCCGCCTGACAGCATCAGCTCGAGGAAACTCCTCGGGCCCTCTGGCTCTGCAACGCGATACGGTGCCAGTCAAATGAGCAACTTTTTATGAAACGTCAAAAACGCTCATTTGCCGCATTTTTAACCGACATCAAAAAGAGAAGGTTCTCAGTTTGACCCGTAAGTTTGTCAGCGATTATCTCGCGTTTTAGCTGAACCGATTTTGATGCGGTTTTCAGAAAAGTATTCGTCACATTGTGGAGAAGGATTTGGTATACATTTATGGCGGTTTCCTTTTTTTTAATAAATTATCGTTACACGATTTGCTGGCCAGACTCGAGGATATTAAAATTTTACAGTTTTAACCCCAGTTTTATAATGATCCGTTTAACCTTATGTCGGTAATAAGTATCTCATGTCAAAAAACGTACCTACCTATTGAGTTACTAAAATCTGTTCTGATATTTTGTCTAACGTATCTTGATAAAGTCCGGCCTTAAACTGCCACACTGAGGTGCTGTTGACCAGCAACAAATGAAATAATATTGGATCGTGTTATTTAATTAGTCTCGTTCATTTAAGAACTAAAAATAAAAAATAGGTACGATAACTTGCCTTTATATTCCGAAGATGCCAATTCCTTTCGCTTCATCCTTATTATCTGCAATTAAAATAAATATATATTCACTAAAATGTGTACTGTAGCGGGCGGCGAGAAGACGAAAGAAAGAAGGAAGAAAGAGTTCAAGTGGAAATAAACAAAATTGAAACGCAAGGGTGCCTTTGGGCAATGCAATGCTGATGAGTTTATGCCGAGTAGGTATCACTGATGATCTCAGTTGATGCGGCCTGTGGCCCGTTTAATGAAGCTACAATTTACAATTTTACATGTTTTTACTAGCAACATAGAAGCGCTTGGCCAATAACATGCGGCCATTTGACGACGTCGGTGTATCCTATCACCTCGTCGATGAAGCGGTGTATCTGTCGGCGGTGGCGCACGAGGCGGCGGTGCGCGGGCAGCGCGCGGAACACTGTGTCGGGGTACAGCCAGGGCGCGCACATGCGGCGCGAGATGTACGGACAGTCACCTCGTCGATGAAGCGGTGTATCTGTCGGCGGTGGCGCACGAGGCGGCGGTGCGCGGGCAGCGCGCGGAACACTGTGTCGGGGTACAGCCAGGGCGCGCACATGCGGCGCGAGATGTACGGACAGTCACCTCGTCGATGAAGCGGTGTATCTGTCGGCGGTGGCGCACGAGGCGGCGGTGCGCGGGCAGCGCGCGGAACACTGTGTCGGGGTACAGCCAGGGCGCGCACATGCGGCGCGAGATGTACGGACAGTCACCTCGTCGATGAAGCGGTGTATCTGTCGGCGGTGGCGCACGAGGCGGCGGTGCGCGGGCAGCGCGCGGAACACTGTGTCGGGGTACAGCCAGGGCGCGCACATGCGGCGCGAGATGTACGGACAGTCACCTCGTCGATGAAGCGGTGTATCTGTCGGCGGTGGCGCAGGAGGCGGCGGTGCGCGGGCAGCGCGCGGAACACTGTGTCGGGGTACAGCCAGGGCGCGCACATGCGGCGCGAGATGTACGGACAGTCACCTCGTCGATGAAGCGGTGTATCTGTCGGCGGTGGCGCACGAGGCGGCGGTGCGCGGGCAGCGCGCGGAACACTGTGTCGGGGTACAGCCAGGGCGCGCCCATGCGGCGCGAGATGTACGGACAGTCACCTCGTCGATGAAGCGGTGTATCTGTCGGCGGTGGCGCACGAGGCGGCGGTGCGCGGGCAGCGCGCGGAACACTGTGTCGGGGTACAGCCAGGGCGCGCACATGCGGCGCGAGATGTACGGACAGTCACCTCGTCGATGAAGCGGTGTATCTGTCGGCGGTGGCGCACGAGGCGGCGGTGCGCGGGCAGCGCGCGGAACACTGTGTCGGGGTACAGCCAGGGCGCGCACATGCGGCGCGAGATGTACGGACAGTCACCTCGTCGATGAAGCGGTGTATCTGTCGGCGGTGGCGCACGAGGCGGCGGTGCGCGGGCAGCGCGCGGAACACTGTGTCGGGGTACAGCCAGGGCGCGCACGTGTGGCGCGAGATGTACGGACAGTCACCTCGTCGATGAAGCGGTGTATCTGTCGGCGGTGGCGCACGAGGCGGCGGTGCGCGGGCAGCGCGCGGAACACTGTGTCGGGGTACAGCCAGGGCGCGCACATGCGGCGCGAGATGTACGGACAGTCACCTCGTCGATGAAGCGGTGTATCTGTCGGCGGTGGCGCACGAGGCGGCGGTGCGCGGGCAGCGCGCGGAACACTGTGTCGGGGTACAGCCAGGGCGCGCACATGCGGCGCGAGATGTACGGACAGTCACCTCGTCGATGAAGCGGTGTATCTGTCGGCGGTGGCGCACGAGGCGGCGGTGCGCGGGCAGCGCGCGGAACACTGTGTCGGGGTACAGCCAGGGCGCGCACATGCGGCGCGAGATGATGCGCTGCGCGCTGGCGAACGCGCGCAGAAATGGATGCGGCGCCCCGCCCTGCGACTGCAGCGCCACTCCAAGCGTCGTCTCTGGAAGTCAGACAGTCTTAAACCGAATCAGGCAAAACATATTCAGAAAAGGGTCGATCATTGTTGTCCTAAAATGAGTTGATCTTTTCTTCACTGAAATACCCTGCATAATTTGCCGCTCGTTGTCAAAGTTATTTCCATCTTGAGCGTAGACACTTGACTCCCTCGTTCCACTCCAGATGGTAGAATCTTTCGCTTCACTCAGTATATTCAATACCTACACCGCCAGAGACACAATGGACTAATTATGGATTAATCAGAATAAGGCAGCGTACCGCAAACAGCGTCGAAGGTGTACGCCGACAGCGTGTCCCAGAGCGAGAAGTCCCCGTGTGGAGCGCGCGCGGCGAGCTGCGCGGCGGCGGCGGCGGCGTGCCGCGAGAACACTGGCACGAACGCCGCCACGCGCCGCGCGCCGAACACCGGCGCGAGAAGCTTGCGCCGCGGACGCCAGATCTCCACTAACCAAAAAAAGACCGCTCAATTATCTATAAGTTCATATTTATATTTACCATGATCCTGATAGCTCTTTTTCTGGGCGACAAATGCTGTCTGGACGTTATATTTTTTTATAAATATTGCCCCAGAATTTGATGCTGTAGCGTATCTTGGATTCCACCAAAGCGTAGTAAACCATTTTTAACTACGCGTCGATTTGGATCGTTACCATCTCCCAACCTATGCAACCTGGGTTGGATAGGTTGGAAGATGGCAATGACCTGTCAATTTAACTAAATATAAATTATATCATTTTAAATTGGATTGCTTTTACCTACTTGCATTTGTTTTGTTTCGTTTGAATTTAAAACAAAAAAACTGTTCTTTATTTCCTCTAATAGGTAAGTACTTGACTCAAATTTGATTGTAAATTTTTCTTGTAGGGTGGCTAGAAGGCTGCTAAGTCCTGCATTGAGTACCTACTTGAAGCAATGCGTAGGTGAAATAAGAACAGAGTACAAGCTAAGAAAGTAAACAAAAGTTTGTAAAAACAATAAAAATACCCTAAGCCTGACCTGACCATGAAAACGGATGTTGCTCTTCGTGTTGTTCTGCGTAAATATTTAAATAAACTCGTGTGCAATGTCATCGCCAACCCCGCGACCTGTTGGAATTGCTGCAAACGATTTTCAAATAACATTTTGTCGTAACATAGGTCACTGCTTGTAATACAATGTGAACACAGTAGGTATCTCGTTTAATGAATTAAGCATGCTTTAGTTTTGTATTGCTTAACGTATTTTACCAAATTGTTAGGTATGATTCTAAGGTCATTTATCGGACAACACGCATCCAAACTTAAGTTGTCACTTCTAGCATGTTTCCTAGTTAGTGAGCGAGCTACATGCGTGTTTAAAATGTAGCAAACTAAAGCAAGCAAGCAGAATTTAAGGATAACGAAAAAGAACCACCGATGACCAAATTAAGTAAGGGATACCTATTCGACGTCAAAGTTGTTATGTTGTTTATTGCCTGATGGAATAAAGGGCAAAAGTGTAAACATCCTTGTAATGGTGTGGTCTAGTACTTATATAAGTTATTGTGTTTATGTGTGTGTATATTATAAGGCTTGTCCACGAAAAAAAGTAGCCACTGTCGTATAGTTCTGGTTTTCAATATGAAATGACTTTTTTTTAAAGAATTTACTCGAAATTAAAAAAGGTCTTTTTGAGTGGCGTTATGTACAGTCGAGTTCTCCAATATCTATACAGACAACCTTTCAAAAATATCTATACACAGTCTTTATTGTTATTACTGACATAAGGTGCATGTGTAGATATTTTTGAAAGGTTGGCTGTATAGATATTGGAGAACTCGACTGTACCTATGTTTATATCAGCTGCTATCCATTTTTGCTAACTCTCGAAATCTCTGGATTGTAGTCTTAGATTTTGTAATTTTCACGTTTGGGTTTCTTTTTTTTCCTATACTCAAATATACTATCGATACTATAAATGTTCCGCGAATATCTTGCCAGACTCTTAATTACCGTATGCAGGTCATAAATTGTTTTAAATTATGCCAAAAGTAGACACATTTCTATGCAATCATTTTTGCTTTAAGCCTCAACTGGCATTATGTAGGATATCGCAACTATTAAAGTTTTTTTTTTTGGATTTTAGATTCTTACACATAAAAAAGAATACCTACTCAGTTGACTATCTAATTAACGGTTTGAACTACCTGGACCTACTGGGTGACAGTGGAGACTTAGTTTTCGATAGCAACTTTTTTTCGTTAACAATTCTTATAAAGCTATGTTACTGTGTTGTGTCGAATAAATGTGTCTGAATAATTCTTTACACTACCCGTACCTGGTGCGAAAATGCTACCGTTCCCGATGAGAGAGCGCGTGAACCGCATGGTCGCGTCATCTTTGTCTACGCAGCGACGCGCCACCACGGCCGCCGCCGCTGCGTCGGCCACCACTGCACATACAATTGAACAGGTTATTTAGCTTATGGCTAAGTATCATCGCTAAATATACTTCTCCCTGTGTCCCCAATAGACACGACTCTTTTGTCATCTTGCTGATCCGGAGAATCATTAGATCATCATCCTCCTATCTTTTCCCGTTGTTGCCCTTAGAGACCAAAGTAAGGTTCCTGCATCATCGCTAAGTATACTTCTCCCTGTGTCCCCAATAGACGACTCTTTTGTCATCTTGCTGATCCGGAGAATCATTAGATCATCATTCTCCTATCTTTTCCCGTTGTTACCCTTAGAGACCAAAGTAAGGTTCCTGCATCATCGCTAAGTATACTTCTCCCTGTGTCCCCAATAGACACGACTCTTTTGTCATATTGCTGATCCGGAGAATCATTAGATCAACCTCCTATCTTTTTCCCGGTGTTACCCTAGAGGCCAAACTGGACCGTCCGGCACCTAATTCCAAGATTTTACGTAGGCACTAGTCTTACGAAAGCGACTGCCATCCGACCTTCCAACCCGTAAGAAAAAGACGTTGTCGGGATTAGACTGGTTTCCTCACGATGTTTTCCTTCAGCGAAAAGCTATTTTAAATATGGAATGATATTTCGTAAATAAGTTTCTTTTCCTATTGACCTCCAGATTGTTAGTCGCGTGCCTTACTGCGCGGGTTACAGTTACAGTGGCTAACGAGGCTGTTGTATCATATTGCATATTGCTGTGTCCTCAATGAACACGACTCCTGCTGATCAGGAGAATAGTTAGATATATTCATCCGTCACAACACAAACCTAACGTGGTCGAGATAGTTCGAAAGATAAGCACGGTGAAGTAATGTGCCAGTCTCATATGCTGGAGTGCCGCGATGATCGATGCGACAAATCTGTTTTACTTGACGGTTGTGAGAAGGATTGCCAGGATTGGACAGAGCGGTTTGAGGAATGCCGAAGCAGTAGATAACAGTTGGCGAATTGTATGGCGCTGGACATAAGTAGGACATGCCATTGTAGTTTCAAAACGAGATTCGGGCATGTAACACAACACCTTACTCAGCACACTATCGAATAAACGCGAGTCCTCCAGTTTCCAAGCGCAACGCTGAAACATTGAACTCACCAACGTAGAGCCGGTTAAGCATCCACGCGGTGGACATCCCGCCCTGCCGCAGCGCCACGCGCCCTATGGCCTGGAATGTCTTCATCCGATCTGGAACACAAACACACTGTTTAGCATTGCTCCCCCCACTAGACCCATGGGACATGACGTCGTCATGCTGACGAGCTTAAGTTCACTTGGTAAACTATTGCAGAGTAGACCGGTCACAAATAAGTACCTATCACGTAATGTTGTACTTAGGTCTAAGATCATAGATAGCCTATTTGTAAATGCAGTGGCGTGGAATAGAAACCGACAAAGACATATTTCAAAAGTAGGTATAAAGCCGCTGCTGGGAGCACTTATTGAAAGAAAGAAAGAAACTAAAACCGAGCCTCAGCTGAGTGAAACCGCCAAACCAAAATCCTGGATTAATAGTTTACCTTCATCACTGCCTGTGAGTATGTAGGCGTGCCCCACGACGGGGTAGCACGGCAGGCCCGAGGGTATCTCCTCGTGCACGCGGTAGATCGCGCGCCGCTGCCAGCGGTAGTACCATGCCGCCAGCGCCGCCAGCACCGCCACTAGCTGCCACAGCATCCTGCAGCCGACACAACTCCAGAAACAAGCACGAAGGCTAGCTAGAGACAGCTCAGAAGCGCGGTAGTGAGTTTCCAGAAGTAGAAATAGAGCTTTCTATTGTTGAGAGTATCTAATCACATACTGAACTACACTTTCGAGAAACAAAAGTAGGTAATTTCGTTTCGAGTAATTGAGCTTCACGACCACAAGAATGGTGTCATGATGTATGTATGTTAGTGACTTGTTTTGATTTATGCATGCATTACACGAATCTGAATGGATGAATATTCATGGCTGCAGTGACCTTTAACACGAGACGAACAACGTGCGTCGCACCATATCGATCTCAGCCTCTAGGGCATTCCGAACCTGGGGGTAGGTAACTACCGTAAAACAGGTTTTATTTGGGTGCAACATTGTTGGTAGGTATCTAAAAAGTAGAATGGATGAATGGATTGAGGGTGTTAGCGGTTATTTCAACTGGGGGTAGAGTAGGTTCCCCTTATAGCTTACGGGTAGATAATATTGAAAAAGGGTATAGGAAGCACTGCTCTAGGTCTACACTGAATGCATGAAAATTGTATCTAAGCAGCATGGACCGACCGTATGCGATGAAGTGAAATCGTATTCGGAGCAGAGATAATAGATCTGTAAGAATTTTACTTAAAAGTCTTAACACCGCATGTATTAATTTAACAGCAGATTCTCAGAGATGCGAGGGCGAGTTTGGATTGATGATCTCAAGCCCAAGAATAAGCTCGATTCCTCCTCATCGCGTATTAATAGCGGTAGGAGTGAGGAGTCCTTCGTTGTTTGAACGAGCTGCAATGATGGTAATAAGATCTAAAGTCCACTTTCTTGAGGATAATTGCCGGAGTAGCGTAGGTGTTGAGTGGACTCACACTTGGCGGATTTCTTTATATTGTAGGCAATTATAATAATGTATCTTTTCGTAAATTATCAAAATGAATAAAACATATTAGAACAATAAACACGGTAAGTGTACCTACTTTGGATTTTTGATCATACCCAAACAATTAAAAACTCTTTTGTTTGAGTCCAAATGACTACTTAACCCTAATGGGTTAAATACAATACGCCCTATGTACTCGCACGGGTACAGCTAATCGAACGATAACTTCCGTTAAATCTTCGAAAATGTAGCGCTTTAACGATTAATGAAGTTAACTTTTTAAGTAACGGATTAGCGGTTAACGAAGTTAACTATTCGATTAACGTTGCCCAGCTGTGTTGATAAGTATGATAATGTAGGTCATCAGACCAAAAACCTCAATAAAAGTTGAACATTATTTTTGAGTAGGAACCTAACATGTTTTCTTTTTTGTAATTATAATAAACAGGAGGTTCCTCTCTCTCTCTGTCTCCCTGACCACCGGTAGTTTAGGTACACTAGGTTAGGTTTTTATAATGATTTTATGTTTTGTATGTATAGTTTTATATTTTAATGACTTTTTATATAATTGGGTTGTGTCCTCATGTTAAAATTGATAGCGCAGTGTTGCTAAATTGATAGTAAACCTTGAAATAAATGCAATGAAGTATAAATTACGAAATATAATTAAAATCATAAAAAGATATGGCCCTTGAAAGTTTACAAAAAATATGCATTTTTTTTATTGTCCAAAAGTAAATTTAAAGCTACCAATAGAATCCTTACGCTTTTATAGAAACAATATTGTATGACAACTATGGTCCTAAACGCAGTATTTCGCAACCGAAACAGCAATTTACTTGATTTTCCATATAACGACTAGTACAAATATTACCCTGTGACGTCATGATTCAATGTTAATTAATCAGTATGGAACGTTTTCGGCTACCGCCAGCGAGGTCCGTCTTTAACTCAATTTTTTGGGTATTTATGTTCTTTAATTGTACTTACTCCCATACAAACATTTGTTCCACACCAAAAACTGGTTCAAATGGCATCGTAAAAAAAATTAGGACACAAGCCTATTATTGTAAAAACCTAACACTAAGAGTAATAGTAATAACTTCTTCTATGAGTGTTAAGATTTTTCCAGGGTTAATGAGGTTCTTTTTTCGATTTCTTCAACAAGTTGTAAAAATACTAGCTCATAATTGCGTGGACTAATGAAGATATTAACATGGTTATGTTGTACATTTAAAATTAAACCCTATAAAGGAAATTAAAAATGCCTTAACTCCAATAGTCCATGGAATTATTTATAAAAAAATATATGGTACTATGTAAATAGGCAATTACCTATTTACATAGATATATTAAATAAGTATTTACCTAATTACATAGACAGATAAATAGGTAATTACCTATCAATTGCAGATAGTGGGAATAACGCGATCTTCCCGCGCTCCGCTAGTGCAGTGAGAGAACAATCACACCAGTGTGCGCGCGTTCGCTACCGTTACAAGCAGTCTACTTTCTTCTGGTAAGCCTTATTATAAACCTATGCATGTGTCGCGCATGATAGGCTGGTGACTCATGATAAAATTGATAACGTAGTGTTACTAATGTAAACCATCAAATAATTGAAATAAAGTATAAATTACAATATTTAATTAAAATCCAAAAAAGATATAGACCTTGAAATTGAAAAAAATATATGAATTTATTTTATTGTCTCAATTTAAAGCTACCAACAGAATCCGTATGCCTTTATAGAAACAAAATTGTATAACAAATATGGACCTAATACTGTGTTTCTCGACCGAAACAGCAATTTACTTGATTTTCCATACGACGATTAGTTCAAATAGCAAAGTCATACTTTTGAGTCAATCAGTACCGTTTCGGCTACCGCCAGCGAGCCGTCTTTGAATCAGTTTTTTGGGTAGGTATTTATGTTCGTTAATATAGTTGCTCCTATACAATCATTTGTTCCTCTCCAAAAACTGGTTCGAATGGCATCGTCAAAAAAGCTTAAGTTACAAGCCTATTGTTTCCTATTATTCCATGTACGAATGATCATCATTCTCCTAGCGTTGCTCCGGGGTCCGGGGTTGGCACCGAATCCCAACAATAGGCATCTGAGGCACTATAGTTTCACGACAGCGACTAGGTACAGTCACGGACTTTAATTGTTGAGCCAATTAGAGCTCACTTTATACTGGACACTTCATAGCTTAACCACTAAAATATCAAAATTAGTTGGCACCTAAATGGCTCAACCATTAAAGTCCTTGACCGTACCCCATCTTACCTTCCAACCCAGAGCAAAAACTAGACCTTGTTTGAGATTAGGCTGGTTTCCTCACCATGTTTTCCTTCACCGAAAAGCTACTGTTAAATATCCAAGTGATAGTTCATGCATTTATAAGTTTTTTTGTTGATCTCTGGGGATCACGGGGACGGGAAGTTATACCTAACGGGTTGGGCATAGGTAGGACAGAGGCGTATTAAATGTCGAGAGCGCCCTAGGCAACTCCAATGAGTTGCCTAGGGCGCCAATGTGCCCCTCTAGCGGCCATAGATTAAAAATTACCTACTTCTACTCGTCGTGCGCCCCTTTGAAACCCCGCGCCCCTAGGCACGTGCCTAGTTTGCCTAAATGGATAATCCGCCTCTGGTAGACGATTCAAAAAAAAATATTCGCTTTACAACGCAAGTATAAATAAACAGAGATATCCGGCGGACCCCAAAATAGGCGGAGCCTGTATCTTGGACTAGTTTGGGGTCCACCGGATATATATCTCTGTTTATTTATACCTAGTTGCGTGTTAAAGCGAATAAATATTTTATTTTTATTTTTTATGAGCAGTCAAACTTGAATATTTAAAAAAAAATGTGTTAAGGTTAACGATCCCACTGTAGAATTCGTTAACTCATTAGACTGAGCTAAAGAATTATGTACCTACTTAGTACCTAACCTAACTCATAACATAACATAAATAAAAATGCAAGCTCCGATCTACCCTGTAGGTCACGTCGACGATAACCCACGCTCTCCAAGAATCATACGTTGTAGTGTAGGTACCTACGAAACATTATAAATATTATGATAGGTATTCTAAAACCTAGTCCTAATACTTCAAAATGATAATACCTACTTACTTAATAACGATTCATATTGTTAAAATACTTCCTTTTGACTGGCATGCACCTCAGCAACATTCTGCAAAACTCGTCTATAAAATCTCATGAGGTAATTTAGAAATAAGGTAAATACCGACTTCATGTACTTATGTATGTATGTATGGTATGTAGCTATTGTATATTTCCTTCACCTTCCGCAGTCACCACATGAACTGCTTTCAGAGAATGACTATTGATAACTTATCTACTCCGAGGTCGTGGCCCGTGAACTTATGGGAAAAGCAATATTATCTTATCATTTAAACCTAATATATCTACACTTACTTGCTGTTTGTATTACTAATAGGGTACTAGGAAATTTACTCGCTTTATCGCTGTTTTATCAGACAATATAATTATACTAGATGGGTACCCCTAATACCCTAACCCATCCAGCACTTTTTAACATCCCAACCGTGTCGCGTTTTATGCTTTGTGTTTTTTCATCCCAATGTGCTGTTGTATATCCTACAAAATTACATTATTTATTATCTATACTTTTGTATCTATACTTAGTATGTCGTGTTGCGTTCCGTGGGTCACGTACGGTGCTGTCTGAAAACCAGCGGTGTTGGTGTCTGTCTGACACCTAGGCATAATGCTGAGACAGCGACCGATTCACTGCCGCGAAGACACACACAATATGTGACAATTGTATTGTAATTTGTATGTTTACTCCCTTTGTCTCTGTGTGTCTTTTGTGTAGTGAATAAATGTCTTCTTTCTTTCTTTCTTTATTTATAGTCAGATTCATTTCGTTATTTTTCAGAGAGCATCATGAGTGCGCGCGTGTTTAGCGTGGTGTGTGTCGCGTGCGCGCTGGTGGCGCGCGCCGCCGCTGCGCCCGCCGCCGACATCGCCGACGTGTCCACACTCCTCTACACGGCGGACCACGAAGTCACAAGACTCGGCGTCATATTCGGAGTAGATCATAAGCTAGACGACAAAATCGTGTTCTTTATAGAATCAGACACCGACGAACGAGGAGATATAATCGACTATGGCCTCTACGCTTTGAACAACAGCACCAAAACAAAACTGTTGGACAACGCCAGGGACATAGCCGTAGTCAACTTGGCCGCTGCATATTTCGCCGCCAAAGACGGGATATACTTGTACAATAAAGAGAAGAATATTGCGCAAAAGTATGGCTCGGTGAGTGAGGAAGTGATCTCCGTGGCCGTCGAAAACGGTACCGGCGTGTTGTATTATCTAAACAAGCAACACCAACTGTATAAACTGACCGAGGACGGAAATAAGTCGAGCGCCGTCGACGCAGTGAAGAACGCGGAGGAAATCGTTGTAGACTACACAGGACACCTGTACTACTACACGGCGGATAAAAAGTTTTACGTGTACGACGGACAGGCGGTGAGGAAGGTGGAGGATATCCCGGATAGGATGAAGAAGGTATGGTTCGTGAAGACGCCTATGTTGATGGGCGACTACGGTTTGGTGAACGGGGATGACCAGTTGTACGGTATTCGGGCGGCGAACGCGAGTGCGCGCGCGCTGGGCCGGCCGGGCGCGGCCGTGAGCGCCGCCTCGGCCGACACCGCGCTCGTCGTCTACTTCGCCAAGGACAGGAAGATCTACGAGTTTAACATCCTGGAAAGGATCGTCGAAGGCCTGCTAGAAGGCCTCTCCAAGGCGCTTAAGACATATGCACAGGAGCTGCGTGATGCGTTCAACTCCGTCAATGCATGATAACGCATCTTGTTAATGTTAACCCATGTGAGCAATGCCAATTCTACATGTCGTAGCCACTAAGGCAGATTGTCCTCTGATGTGGAAAGTCAGCCAGTGGACCAAATCCACACTATCGATTATATACTAACGTAATTTTACAATTAATATAAATAAAATAAAATGCCTCTACGAGCAATTTCCGGTACAAAACGTTGCTTGGCCTCGAATGGGTTACGCAATCCCGATTCCGTATTTGAGTTAAAACTACACTTCCGTCTCTGATTCCGTCATTCAAAGTCCGCTTCATCACACCGTCCACTAACGATGTCTAATCATACTGTGATGGAAATACAATAGGCATGATGACTAAGATTTTTTCACGATGCCATTCGAACCAGTTTTTGGAGAGGAACAAATGTGTGTATGGGAGCAACTACAATTAAAGAACATAAATACCCAAAAAAATGTGACAAAGATTGACCTCGCTGGCGGCAGCCGAAATGCTTATACTGATTGACTCAAAAGTATGACGTCACACTTTACTTTTTGAACTAATAATTGTAGAGATAATCAAGTAAATTGCTGTTTCAGTCGCGAAATACTGCGTTTAGGTCCATAGTTGTCATACAATGTTGTTTCTATAAAAGCGTGAGGATTCTATTGGTAGCTTTAAATTTACACTTGGACAATAAAAAAAAATTCAATTTTTTTCTAAACTTTCAAGGTTCATATCTTTTTATGATATTAATTATATTTTTTAATTTATACTTTATTACAATGATTTGATGGTTTACTATCCTTTTAGCAACACTATATTATCAATTTTAACATGAGTCATCATGCCTACTGTAGTTTATAAACACATATTTATATAAGGTAGTAACTACTCTCGTTCGATCAACATTATACAAATACTCATAGTGAGTAGGTACCTAAAGTAAGGAAGGAATCTAAAGAAACAAGTCATATTAATGTAAACGTTATTTTATTTCATCCCTGTCTTACATAGTTCTAAAAAGTTGAGACATTTACTTATATTAAGGAGACAAGATCGTTGCTATTACGTTCACGTAGGTACCAATCTTAGATACATTTTACATTCATTTAGCCGGAGCCGGCGACAATGCATGCGGCGCCGCGTCCACGAAAATTGAATATCAAAGTTCGTATATCTCCGTCACTGTCAAAGACGATAGAGACGGTGATATTTGAACTTAGAATTTTCATGTGCGTACTTATAGCTCTGTGTGCATGGTTGTGGCCTGCGCCGGACGGTACCCGGCTTAGATACATAACTGGAGTAGCGTTTCAGTAATTTACCCCTCTGTAGAAAACCTTGCACAAAGTGCAAAAAATCATACAAAGACAATTTCGCAATCGATTAATGGTCATTCACAAAATCGCCTCGCAAGAGAACACTGATCATAAAAATGCCCGCATGTTGCTGTAAGCACTTGATATTATAAACGTTCAACCACTTCAAGCTTTCAATATACAATTGAGTTTCAATATCCTACCAAGATGCTGCCCCCGACCCGCAAAATTCGGCAGACGTTTTTGTACGCAAATACGACATAAGGCTACCTCCAGTTATGTATGTTCTAAGGTACCCGGTTATTATTCAACCACGTTGAGTTTGGGAATGGAATATCTGTCAGTTACGACCTCTGCATCACCTCCAACCCCAGTCTAATAGCGGTTGGATAAGACCAGAGGGGAGCCAAGCACGCATTGAAGCGGAGGTAACAAATCGTTGTCACTTGATATGGTGAGGAATAACCTTTTATGTACTTCGTAAAAAAAAATTGTGAGCTTATGCCTCGATAAGCTATCGTTTGTGAAAATGTAAAACGAGTGTCGAAAAAAATCTTATACATCACGAAGTAAAAGGTTAACGCACCTCGACTCTATTCTGAACGGAAATATATAACTGACCATTCGTATAACTTATTGCAAAGGAATAAGGTCCACTAGTGATCACTGTAGCTTGTTGTTTGTACAGTCGACTCCAAAAAATATAGAGTTTTGAGTGTTATTTCGCAGCAATACGCTCTCCGCTCTGATGTCATAAGCTCTTTGTTCCTAGGCTATTCAAAATTATCTTAAACGGCTGATCGATAACTATCTTATCTATATTAAACTTCATTGTAAACGAATAACACTGTATATAACAAAGACATGCAATGTTCAATAAATGTATACCTATAATGTACAGCTGGAGTTTAGCAGGTAGAAGAGCGGACTATAACTACATATCCTACTACAAAAATATACTTCATATATATAATATCGTATTAAAGCGATCAAGTCTTATCAGTAGCCACAAATGCGTGGCCGACGGACAAG
The DNA here is from genome assembly GCA_932294315.1 of Epinotia nisella. Lineage (NCBI taxonomy): Eukaryota > Metazoa > Arthropoda > Insecta > Lepidoptera > Tortricidae > Epinotia > Epinotia nisella. The sequence goes on from OW028681.1 coordinate 19,106,917, forward strand.
TTGCCAGCATACCTACCGCGGGCAGACAAACATACGGCCTACCTGATCATAAGCAAACTCCGTGATTCTAAAGACCCTTGCCACTCTAGAAGTCACAAACGCGTTGCCGACCCTTCATTCGCTTGAGGACTCGTGTTGACAGTTGGAAAGCAAGCAGGTTCCTCTAACTAAACACAGCGCATTATCGGTAGCTCCTCACTACAGGAACATAACACCACGTACCCGCAGGGCAAGTAGCCGCATTGCAAATACCTATCTATAGTTGAAATTTTTTGAACTGAGCTGGCACACGCCAACCACACAATCGTATTGTTTAACTTGAATGCTATTGTTTTGAAGATAAGTGGATCGACTCAGTTCAAAAAAATTCAACTATACACACAGCGCTTCGATTCATAAATTCTTAAACCAAGGTAAAATGTATTATGGACTGGGTGAGTCATCCGCCGTGCTTCTCAGGAGCTGTCGGCGCTTCTGCTAGGGCCCCTCCCTGGTTCAGGGTGAGCATCGAAGTTGCGTTGCGGTGAGCGAGGAAAAAAACCACCAATGATTTGTTAGATGGTTGGATTGCAAAAAAAAATTACATAGTTAAGAGCCTTTCTAATCTACGCTTCAATTTTTCTCCATTGTGTAACGTCAATTACCCATACATACATTTCTGGGCAGTTTGCCCTTCTCTCTTCTTTTTTCTTCTTCTTCTTGTTTATCTGAAGCTGCCTAACGATCCCAATCTACCCAGTGTTTCGCGATTGTCGGGTTTTTTACAGGGAAGAAAAATTGAGACGTAATAAAATACGTTACGGGAGCAACACGACTGTGAAAGTTAGCTGCAGTGGAAAAAAGCGACTAGATTATCGCGTTCGGGGAAAAATGCGAAAAGAAAATTTGCTACAAAGAAAACATGCGTGTGGGAAAGCGATCTAACAAATCCCTCGCACACCCTGGTGGAATCTTAACCTAGAGGGCACAGCAGGCGCGCCGAGAAGCCCCGAGAAGAGCGGCAGATGACCTTTCTAGGCTCCTCTTTAACTTTTTTACATGTTTGCGCAAAGATACTTTCAAATATCGACTTTACTTTAAATCGTACAGTCGAGGTGAAATACATGCTTCTGGTGAAACTGGCTGGATGCATACGTGGGACCTCAACTGTACTAAATAAAGTACCAATACATTACAACGTGAATTTTACCGCTGGCTCTAACATGATGACATACATAGGCTTGGCTATAACCGAGCTTCATACGGATAAAAAACGATTCTGAGCAAATTTAAGGCAAAAAATACAATAATACTGGGAGCTACTGCACAATAAACATTCAATATAAAGCACCATATCTTATACTATAGCATTTAAACATACCTTAATCTATAATAAGTAATAAATAGACAATTTCTTAAAAACATCGTTCTCTAAATAAAAAAAGCACATCTTGGCACATTTCTTATCGTAATCGTGAGCAGAAAATATATGCTATATATTAGGGGTTGATTTTGTTTAAAGCTGTAACGTCTGCTAACAAAACTAAATTTCAAATTAAAGGGATTAAAAAAATGCTCCGAGCAGGATTTGAATCTGCATTCAGGCACACGAGGCATGTCGCCTCCCCAAGGCGTTGTACGAGGGAACTGGTTCAAAGCTTTGTCAACCGAGCATATTGTTCCGATAGCTCAGTTGGCTAAAGCGACCGCGTAAGCCTGAATGTCACCGGTCGAATCCTTTTTCACATTTTTTCCCCTTTCATTTGAAATGTATAAACATCGTCGAAGCATTGCAACTTGTAACTGTTATCTTGTCTAAAAGTGTCTCCACAGGATCCAGTTAATGTATTATTCTCTCTCTCTCTTTATGCATGTGTTAGAGAAATACAGAAATATAGTGGACGCGGATTACCAGGCCGTACATTAACCGGACCCTGTCCGCAAACATACTGCAGGACAGTTTATTTTCATATTGGCAAGGAATTATACTTACCTACAACTTATATCTAATGTAAAAAAGGATAGCTGGTAAGTGGTAATCCAAGTAATTTAACTCTAATATGTAGTATGTACAGTAAGGGAAATGTATTCACGTACTACCGTAGAACCCTGTCGCAATTGACAGGCCGCCGTCACTCAAACTCGAGCGATATGTCACCTAATAAGGTGACAATAGCGATAGGGTTCTACGGTGGTACGTGAATACATTTCCCTTACTGTACGTCATTAAAATTCAATTAACTATATAATTATATACTCACCGGCGAAAAATTTGTCCCAAATTAGAAAAAGTTTACTATGCAGAAAAACATTATTTAATTTATTCAATTTATAGTTTGAATTCAAGAAAAGTTTTCGGCGCAAATTTTCTGCCGGTGAGTGTATATGTCCTTAAAATACTGTACGAATAGATTTCATAAAGTTCACAGTCCAATCACACAAGGATCACATTCTTTTAACATTTGCTATCTAAGTGAGTATACAACGTGTCGGTATTATCTAATGAAACTACCTAATCCTAAATGATCTGGTAAATAGTTTGCACATATACAGAGCGCAACAAGACGACAGGCAAATATTGTAACACGTTAAAGTACGGGAAATTAATGATACATCAGATTTTTTTGCATTTTCTGCATCACTGCACTAAAACATCCGGCTGGTAGGACCATATGTACAGTTAGCTGTAGATAAAAGTGACCTCAGTACAGAAGTTCTATACAAGAGAGTCATGGGGGTGTGACTGTACCTCAGACTTAGAGAGACTGATGTATTGTTATCAGGACTCTTATTAGTTATTACGACCGGTTAGCTATGAATATTTGTTTCTGAGTCTTGGAAGTTTTCTATGTATTTAAGTATTTATATCTATCGGCGTCTAGTACCTATAACACAAGTCTTATTGAGTTTACTATAGGCCTAGTTTGATTTGTGTAAGAATGTCCCCTAATATTTATTTATTACTTTTTACTTTTGTCTTGTTCTCAAACATAGAAACATACTTTAACAGGTTCAAATAATTGCTAAATAAGTAAAAACTAAAAAATATAAACATGTTCACCATAAAGATTTATGACGGAGATCTGTCGCTTGTATATAATGATGTGGATACACTGAAAAAGAGGTGTACAGAGAAATATGGTTTCGCCACAAAATCTATATATGGGCATATGTATCGGTAGCGAGGCGTCCATAGAATTTTAAGTCGATTCGAGCACCATTTAACATCGTTTAAACTAAAAGTAATCCCTATTACGACCGCCTAGTGATACGTATTTTTTGCCTACATGATCCTTCTTTATTTATCTACAAATTGAATAGGCATGATGACAAAAATTTTTTCCCGATGCCATTCGAACCAGTTTTTGGTGCATGCGTTTTTTGTAATTAACGAACCTAAATACCCAAAAAATTGTAACAAAGATTGACCTGGCTGGCGGCATCCCAAACGTTTCATACTAATTGATTGAAAAATATGACGTCACGCATGTCACAATGCTATGGGTAGGTACGTTACTATCCGTTGTACGGAAAATCAAGTAAATTGCTGTTTCGGTCGCTAAATACTGCGTTTAGGTCCATAGTTGTCATACAATTTTGTTTCTATAAAAGCGTAAGGATTCTATTGGTAGCTTTAAATTTACACTTGGACCATAACATTTTTTTTCCAAAGTTTCAAGGTTATCTTTTTTATGAAATTAATTATATTTTTTTAATTTAGGCTGTATTACAATAACACTATGTTATCAATTAGAACATGAGTCATCATGCCTATTCGTGACAGCCGAGAGTACTAGGGTCGCAGAGCTCACCCGGGGGCGGTCAGTCGGGCGGCGGGCGCGGCAGGCGGCTGGCCAGCGAGTACGTCTCCGGCTGGAAGGTGGGCGGGCACTGCAGGTGCGGGTAGTGGTGCGTGCGCCACGCCCACTCGCCGCGCTCCCCAGCCGGCGGCGGCGCGCTGCTGCCCGGCTCCTGCGCACCGACAGGACACGCATGAGTGACAAGCACTGAACACTAAATACTATAGAAAGGCGATGTGGACGTGGCACGCGCGCGTCTACATGTAAGCTTTCGCGCCAACGTCACCTGATCGCCGTGCAGTCGTCTACAAAGCTGTAGGCGACGTGGAGGGGATGAGGTGGCGACAACGCTCCCGATACAAACCGCGCTTTATTCCCCTTCTAATAGTATTTAGTGTTCTGTGGTGACAAGGACGTAAGCATAGACAATACCACAAGTGGGACCGAGATACAATGTCAAATCTCCTGCCCTTCAGCGCGTATAGGCTTTTTTTGTTTATCACTACCTTCCATTTCCACTTTTTTTCTGTTTGCCACAACTGATTTTGTATGAAGTTATGGCCAATAAATCACTACCCACCCAAATTAAGTAGGTTGTTTATGGTAAGCGATCGGCCATTTTAAGACCAGTTCTTAATTTAGCTGCATAGAAGCCTTTCCGTCCCTCATTGTGGCATCACGTATAGCCTGTCCCGACCCTTAGGTCCATGCAGCAGCTATATTTACCAGTGTCAGTTTACCAAAGATATTGAAGATATTTTTTTGTAACATGAGACGGATCAAGGAAAGTGACTATTCAACTCAACTCAACTCAAACTCAAAATGATCTTTATTCAAGTAGGCCTAGTAACAAGCACTTTCAAATCGTCAGTTAATTTTTTAGAGTAATTTTTAAACATAAAGAATAAAATATATATGATAAAAAATTGTATAAAAAATACTAGTAGAACATTTCTAGAAAAACAATCTAATGTCAAAAAACAAAATATTACGAAAATAATAGATTAAAAATTCAGTCAAAATTAGTTCCATGGAGTTTTATCATTCATGTTTTATTGACCGTAAAACGTAAGTGAGGAAATTGTATATATTTTTCAAAAATAATTTACGCAGCTGAACAATTTTAAACTATTTTCTGGTGCTAAGGAAGGTTATTCCTATCACCAAAAAAATAATCAGGCACTTCTGATATTTTCATCCCTTCCCCATTATACTGTTTCCGACAGATTAGTAACTAATGACCCATCCTTACCTGTCGGTGCGTCTCGCGGCTGGCACTGCGCCCAAACATGAGCCGCAGGCGAGACACGCCCGCGCCCGCGCCCGTTCCCGCTCCCGCTACAGCGCCCGCTCCCGCGCCCGCTCCGCTACCCGCGCCCGCACAAGACCCGCTGTAAGACATATCGCCTGTTGTTTTTATTTCTTTCATAACATCAGATGGCAGTCGCTTTCGTAATAACTGCAACTTAGAAAACTTGAAAAACCGCTGACATTTTCAGCTCAAAGTTAAATATCTCAAAAATGGCTGCACCCATTTTGTTGAAACGTAGCTAAGAACCATCACGATCAGTGGCTTTCGGACAAAAAGAACCGCATTAAAATCGGTCCATTCGTTTCGGAGCTACGATGTCACAGACATACACACAGACAGACACATAGACACGTCAAACTTATAACACCTCTCTTTTTGCGTCGGGGATTAAAAACTAGTACGATGTTGTCAATAGGGATGTAGACACTAAATAAAATAATTAATAATATTGTATTATCTCGTAAAGGGATTAAAAATGTTTGTCAAATGGAGAAAAAATACAACCGCATAGAGAATCTCCTTTTTTTTGAAGTCGGTTAAAAAGTAACACAAGACAATAAATAATCACAAAGTTATAGGTGTCCAAAGAGGGTATACTCTGTCCCCTTTTCGCAAAACGCACCTTCATATGAAACGATTGTAATTTATGTATGACGCTCGAGGATCGTGACGTCACGATCCCCGAGCGTTTTCTCTCTCTCTCTCTCTCTCTCTCTCTCTCTCTCTCTCTCTCTCTCTCTCTCTCTCTCTAACAAGCAACATTAAAACGGTTGTAGCTTTATAATTTTTTTAGATATTTGAATGGGATTTTCGTCATTATAGTCTGGACGTTCAGATATTAAAAAAAATGTAAACAAAAAACACCACGTGACTTGGTCTTTCAGCCAATAAGATAATACCATAGATACAAAAAGTTGCTATGATTGGTTGAATGATCAAGTCACGTGGGTTTTTTTGTTTACATTTTTTTAAATACCTAAACGTCCAGACTATAGGCATATTTTTTTTGCTTCTTTCCTTTTGGAGTAATAGTAAATTCGAGTGTACAGCTATTCATTCCGGAGAATTGTACAAGGTACAAGGGGTACGCAAAATGCATGATAGTCGCCTACCTCTCCAAGGCGGCGGCGGCCGGCAGCGGCGCCAGCGGGGCCACGCGACGCGCGCCCGAGTGGACCTGCAACACACGTATTAAGGTCACGTTACAGCATGGACCTAAGAAACTCGGGACAAGCTATGGTAATAATAATACCACGTCCGAGCGAAATGGCAGCATACAAATCTGCGTCGCATAGTGAATGTGCCGCCCATTCATTTGAATGGGGTAGCTTTAGAAAGGGTTGTGCAATTTAAATATCTGGGTCACATAGTTACCGCTGATCTCGGGGACAACGCTGACATCGAGAGGGAACGAAGGGCGCTGTGTGTAAGAGCGAACATGATCGCCCGCAGGTTCGCAAGGTGCTCCAGGGATGTGAAAATAACACTATTAAGAGCTTATTGTACATCCCTGTACACATGCGGTCTGTGGGCGAGTTATACGCTGAAAGCGTACAGCGCCCTTCGGGTCCAATTCAATAACGCCTTTAGAGCGGTGTTGGGGCTGCCTCGCTACTGCAGCGCGTCGGGCATGTTCGCGGAGGCGCGCGTGGCGTGCTTCCACGCGAGCATGCGCGCGCGCAGTGCTGCGCTCGTGCGGAGAGTGCGTGCCAGCCAAAACGCCGTTCTATCCATGATAGCCGACAAATTAGATTGCCCATACATCCGGCATTGTTGTGACAGACATGTCCCAGCAAGATTAATCGGCAGTAGCTAAACATAATTATATAAAAAAAAAATATTTTATTTATTTTAATTTAATTTAATTTTTATTTTTTATTTTTTGACATTATATTGAGTTTTTAATTTTAATTTTATTTTTGATAATATGGATTTTAATGTATTATGAGTTTAAGTTACTCGAAATAAATGATTTGAATTTGAATTTGAATTTGAAAATCTCGATAAGTGTGACAGAAAAGGAAATATCATTCGTTGTCCTTGTCATAGTTCCACTTTTTTTCTGTTTGCCACAACTGATTTAGTATGAAGTTATGGCCAATAAATCACTACCCACCCAAATTAAGTAGGTTGTTTATGGTAAGCGATCGGCCATTTTGAGACCAGTTCTTAATTTAGCTGCATGCCTTTCCGTCCCTCATTGAGGCATCGCGTATAGCCTGTATTTCTTAGGTCCATGCGTTACAGGCATTGCACGAGATTCATACGAGTTTGTACAGATGTGCAGGTTGCGGAAAGTTTCATAAAGTATGAGAAACTTCTCGGAAATTTCAGGAAACTTTCCCAAGAATGTAGGAATTTTTTCAGGCAATTTGTTTTTTTTTTTATTCTTGACACATTCACTGTCAAGAATCGCTACGCGCTAAGCTCGTAGCCGATCCCGTGGTTTTCCCGCTCAGTAGCGGAATGCGCCTTCTTCGTAGGCGCCCGCTAGGCGGGTTCCTGGCAGTGAAAGTATTAAAGGAAATAGATATTGAGAAATTATCAAGTTTTTCCGACGGGAAATTTTTGAATAGTCACTCGTCACTGCAACCGACAGATACAGTCAGCATCAAAAGTAGCTACGCAAACGAAGACGTCAAAAGTCTTTATTAAAAGGGAATAAGAGCTTTTGACGTCTTCGATTATGTAGTTACTTATGACGCTGACTATACCAGGAGCGCAGCAAGGCAGCGGAGCACGCACCTTGTGGTTCGCGCGCAGCGAGTCGCGCCAGCGATCGTTTTGTCATTTGGCAGTGTGGCTATTTCTGGGCGGTATGCCTATCGGGCAACTGAAGCTACTTGACTAACCTAACCTACTAAGTCTTTATGTATGCATTCCGTAGCATGGCAATTTGATCTCAATTCACAATTAGGCGACTTCACATTGATAGATTATAAAGTAACGAAAAATAATGCGTTAAATTGTGAACGGTTTTGTCAGTTCACAATTTTTCGACAGTAAATATCGCGAGTAAGACTAGTACATTGTTTAACGAGGGGCATAAGTGGAATATTGCCAACGAGAGTCTATCAGAAGCCAGGCGCCGAAGGCGGAGGGCTTTTGATGACTCGGAGTTTGCAATATTCTTACGCCCGTGTTATACACAATGTTTTTCATCACATTTGCGAGGAAATAAATAACTACAAAAGACAGAAAAATCTAAGTTTCATACAGCCGCATCAATCAAAAATTGACATCTTTACTTCCAGATAAGTGCTAGTGGAGCGCGCAGCTTCAATATTTCAACCAATCACAGAGCAGTATTCTTGCGGGGCGGGGCGGCTTGGCCAACTATATTTTTTTTTCAACCAATCACAGAGCAATCAGAGGGTTCTATATTTTAAAACTAAACTTAACAGCCCGTGGGAGGTAAAACGACTATAACTGCTCTGTACGCTCGCAAGTAAACGCCATTGACGAGCAAGTGTGATGAAAATAAACTGACAGTGTTCACGATCTAACGGTGACATGTACACAGACAGTACCAGGGGCGCAGCAACACGACAGAGCTAGCACGCACCTTGTCGTTCCTGCGCAGCGAGTCGCGCCAGCGGTCGGGCTCCGTGTATACACAGACAGTACCAGGGGCGCAGCAACACGACAGAGCTAGCACGCACCTTGTCGTTCCTGCGCAGCGAGTCGCGCCAGCGGTCGGGCGCGGGCGGCCCGTCCTCGGCCGGCGGCGACGGCCGGCGCATGCGCTCGCCGCCCGCCGGCTTGTCCTCTGTGTACACTATCTTCTCGTATCTGTAAACAGTATTGGCAGGTTTAAAAATAGAAATGGAGCCCAAACGGGGATTTTGGAAATTTACTCGAGCGCGGCAGATATTATGGATTCACTTATAGTATGTATGTATGGCTCACCCGTCCTTCCCCTTAACGGAGATGGGCTTGAGGTCCTTGCGGTCGGGGCGCGGCTCTTGTCGCGGCGCGCGCGGCAGCGAGCGCGCCTGCACGTGCGCGGGCGAGGGGGTGGGGGGACTCTCCGCTCTAAAGACAAACACATCACACGTTTAAAAATCCGACAGAACCTGCGCTCGTCTCAATACAGTGTGCGTGATTGTTTCAGTATATGTGCTATTTAATAAGAATGACAGTTGCCTGGATGTGAAGCGTATAGGTAACATACGTTCCCGTCTGAAAACGGTAGAATTTTCTGTTCGAAGAAATGCTCCGAATTCAATTCTCGTTTTCAAATCTCTAAGCAAATTAGGCTTAGGGGAGTCGATTCCGAGTTCCGACCCCACAGTTTACCTACAAAACCCGTTTACCTTTGAAGCTCAGTCCCATAACGGGATCAATTACCTCCTAACTCAGTGACTCAATTACCTGCTAGGCTCTGGCTCAGGCAGCGCGCCGTACAGTACATCAGGAACGACGCGATCGAGCCGGCGCCGCAGCGAGTCCCGCGAGTCCCGGGAGTCCCGCGATTCTCGCTCCACCCCTAGTAGGACTCGATTCGTGTACAACTCCCGGCGGTCTTCCTCCTGTAGACATTTATTATAATCATTATTTTTTGTGTGGTGGTCGGCGGCCGCGCCACCAGGTCGCTGCGCTCGAAGTCGAGCAGGTTGGGGTTCGACGCGTGCATGCAGTTGTGCGGCTTGTATACCTGTTTCTTGAGCATGAACTCCTCGAGCGTGACGAAGCCCGCGAGCGAGACGGGCGCGCGGCGCGCGACGGCCGCGAGCCGCGCGGGCGGCCGCGCCACCAGGTCGCTGTGCTCGAAGTCGAGCAGGTTGGGGTTCGACGCGTGCATGCAGTTGTGCGGCTTGTATACCTGTTTCTTGAGCATGAACTCCTCGAGCGTGACGAAGCCCGCGAGCGAGACGGGCGCGCGGCGCGCGACGGCCGCGAGCCGCGCGGGCGGCCGCGCCACCAGGTCGCTGTGCTCGAAGTCGAGCAGGTTGGGGTTCGACGCGTGCATGTAGTTGTGCGGCTTGTATACCTGTTTCTTGAGCATGAACTCCTCGAGCGTGACGAAGCCCGCGAGCGAGACGGGCGCGCGGCGCGCGACGGCCGCGAGCCGCGCGGGCGGCCGCGCCACCAGGTCGCTGTGCTCGAAGTCGAGCAGGTTGGGGTTCGACGCGTGCATGTAGTTGTGCGGCTTGTATACCTGTTTCTTGAGCATGAACTCCTCGAGCGTGACGAAGCCCGCGAGCGAGACGGGCGCGCGGCGCGCGACGGCCGCGAGCCGCGCGGGCGGCCGCGCCACCAGGTCGCTGTGCTCGAAGTCGAGCAGGTTGGGGTTCGACGCGTGCATGTAGTTGTGCGGCTTGTATACCTGTTTCTTGAGCATGAACTCCTCGAGCGTGACGAAGCCCGCGAGCGAGACGGGCGCGCGGCGCGCGACGGCCGCGAGCCGCGCGGGCGGCCGCGCCACCAGGTCGCTGCGCTCGAAGTCGAGCAGGTTGGGGTTCGACGCGTGCATGCAGTTGTGCGGCTTGTATACCTGTTTCTTGAGCATGAACTCCTCGAGCGTGACGAAGCCCGCGAGCGAGAAGGGCGCGCGGCGCGCGACGGCCGCGAGCCGCGCGGGCGGCCGCGCCACCAGGTCGCTGTGCTCGAAGTCGAGCAGGTTGGGGTTCGACGCGTGCATGCAGTTGTGCGGCTTGTATACCTGTTTCTTGAGCATGAACTCCTCGAGCGTGACGAAGCCCGCGAGCGAGACGGGCGCGCGGCGCGCGACGGCCGCGAGCCGCGCGGGCGGCCGCGCCACCAGGTCGCTGTGCTCGAAGTCGAGCAGGTTGGGGTTCGACGCGTGCATGTAGTTGTGCGGCTTGTATACCTGTTTCTTGAGCATGAACTCCTCGAGCGTGACGAAGCCCGCGAGCGAGACGGGCGCGCGGCGCGCGACGGCCGCGAGCCGCGCGGGCGGCCGCGCCACCAGGTCGCTGCGCTCGAAGTCGAGCAGGTTGGGGTTCGACGCGTGCATGCAGTTGTGCGGCTTGTATACCTGTTTCTTGAGCATGAACTCCTCGAGCGTGACGAAGCCCGCGAGCGAGACGGGCGCGCGGCGCGCGACGGCCGCGAGCCGCGCGGGCGGCCGCGCCACCAGGTCGCTGTGCTCGAAGTCGAGCAGGTTGGGGTTCGACGCGTGCATGCAGTTGTGCGGCTTGTATACCTGTTTCTTGAGCATGAACTCCTCGAGCGTGACGAAGCCCGCGAGCGAGACGGGCGCGCGGCGCGCGACGGGCGCGCGGCGCGCGACGGCCGCGAGCCGCGCGGGCGGCCGCGCCACCAGGTCGCTGTGCTCGAAGTCGAGCAGGTTGGGGTTCGACGCGTGCATGTAGTTGTGCGGCTTGTATACCTGTTTCTTGAGCATGAACTCCTCGAGCGTGACGAAGCCCGCGAGCGAGACGGGCGCGCGGCGCGCGACGGCCGCGAGCCGCGCGGGCGGCCGCGCCACCAGGTCGCTGCGCTCGAAGTCGAGCAGGTTGGGGTTCGACGCGTGCATGCAGTTGTGCGGCTTGTATACCTGTTTCTTGAGCATGAACTCCTCGAGCGTGACGAAGCCCGCGAGCGAGACGGGCGCGCGGCGCGCGACGGCCGCGAGCCGCGCGGGCGGCCGCGCCACCAGGTCGCTGTGCTCGAAGTCGAGCAGGTTGGGGTTCGACGCGTGCATGCAGTTGTGCGGCTTGTATACCTGTTTCTTGAGCATGAACTCCTCGAGCGTGACGAAGCCCGCGAGCGAGACGGGCGCGCGGTGCGCGACGGCCGCGAGCCGCGCGGGCGGCCGCGCCGCCAGGTCGCTGTGCTCGAAGTCGAGCAGGTTGGGGTTCGACGCGTGCATGTAGTTGTGCGGCTTGTATACCTGTTTCTTGAGCATGAACTCCTCGAGCGTGACGAAGCCCGCGAGCGAGACGGGCGCGCGGCGCGCGACGGCCGCGAGCCGCGCGGGCGGCCGCGCCACCAGGTCGCTGTGCTCGAAGTCGAGCAGGTTGGGGTTCGACGCGTGCATGTAGTTGTGCGGCTTGTATACCTGTTTCTTGAGCATGAACTCCTCGAGCGTGACGAAGCCCGCGAGCGAGACGGGCGCGCGGCGCGCGACGGCCGCGAGCCGCGCGGGCGGCCGCGCCACCAGGTCGCTGTGCTCGAAGTCGAGCAGGTTGGGGTTCGACGCGTGCATGTAGTTGTGCGGCTTGTATACCTGTTTCTTGAGCATGAACTCCTCGAGCGTGACGAAGCCCGCGAGCGAGACGGGCGCGCGGCGCGCGACGGCCGCGAGCCGCGCGGGCGGCCGCGCCACCAGGTCGCTGTGCTCGAAGTCGAGCAGGTTGGGGTTCGACGCGTGCATGTAGTTGTGCGGCTTGTATACCTGTTTCTTGAGCATGAACTCCTCGAGCGTGACGAAGCCCGCGAGCGAGACGGGCGCGCGGCGCGCGACGGCCGCGAGCCGCGCGGGCGGCCGCGCCACCAGGTCGCTGTGCTCGAAGTCGAGCAGGTTGGGGTTCGACGCGTGCATGTAGTTGTGCGGCTTGTATACCTGTTTCTTGAGCATGAACTCCTCGAGCGTGACGAAGCCCGCGAGCGAGACGGGCGCGCGGCGCGCGACGGCCGCGAGCCGCGCGGGCGGCCGCGCCACCAGGTCGCTGTGCTCGAAGTCGAGCAGGTTGGGGTTCGACGCGTGCATGTAGTTGTGCGGCTTGTATACCTGTTTCTTGAGCATGAACTCCTCGAGCGTGACGAAGCCCGCGAGCGAGATGGGCGCGCGGCGCGCGACGGCCGCGAGCCGCGCGGGCGGCCGCGCCACCAGGTCGCTGTGCTCGAAGTCGAGCAGGTTGGGGTTCGACGCGTGCATGTAGTTGTGCGGCTTGTATACCTGTTTCTTGAGCATGAACTCCTCGAGCGTGACGAAGCCCGCGAGCGAGACGGGCGCGCGGCGCGCGACGGCCGCGAGCCGCGCGGGCGGCCGCGCCACCAGGTCGCTGTGCTCGAAGTCGAGCAGGTTGGGGTTCGACGCGTGCATGTAGTTGTGCGGCTTGTATACCTGTTTCTTGAGCATGAACTCCTCGAGCGTGACGAAGCCCGCGAGCGAGACGGGCGCGCGGCGCGCGACGGCCGCGAGCCGCGCGGGCGGCCGCGCCACCAGGTCGCTGTGCTCGAAGTCGAGCAGGTTGGGGTTCGACGCGTGCATGTAGTTGTGCGGCTTGTATACCTGTTTCTTGAGCATGAACTCCTCGAGCGTGACGAAGCCCGCGAGCGAGATGGGCGCGCGGCGCGCGACGGCCGCGAGCCGCGCGGGCGGCCGCGCCACCAGGTCGCTGTGCTCGAAGTCGAGCAGGTTGGGGTTCGACGCGTGCATGTAGTTGTGCGGCTTGTATACCTGTTTCTTGAGCATGAACTCCTCGAGCGTGACGAAGCCCGCGAGCGAGACGGGCGCGCGGCGCGCGACGGCCGCGAGCCGCGCGGGCGGCCGCGCCACCAGGTCGCTGTGCTCGAAGTCGAGCAGGTTGGGGTTCGACGCGTGCATGTAGTTGTGCGGCTTGTATACCTGTTTCTTGAGCATGAACTCCTCGAGCGTGACGAAGCCCGCGAGCGAGACGGGCGCGCGGCGCGCGACGGCCGCGAGCCGCGCGGGCGGCCGCGCCACCAGGTCGCTGTGCTCGAAGTCGAGCAGGTTGGGGTTCGACGCGTGCATGTAGTTGTGCGGCTTGTATACCTGTTTCTTGAGCATGAACTCCTCGAGCGTGACGAAGCCCGCGAGCGAGACGGGCGCGCGGCGCGCGACGGCCGCGAGCCGCGCGGGCGGCCGCGCCACCAGGTCGCTGTGCTCGAAGTCGAGCAGGTTGGGGTTCGACGCGTGCATGTAGTTGTGCGGCTTGTATACCTGTTTCTTGAGCATGAACTCCTCGAGCGTGACGAAGCCCGCGAGCGAGACGGGCGCGCGGCGCGCGACGGCCGCGAGCCGCGCGGGCGGCCGCGCCACCAGGTCGCTGTGCTCGAAGTCGAGCAGGTTGGGGTTCGACGCGTGCATGTAGTTGTGCGGCTTGTATACCTGTTTCTTGAGCATGAACTCCTCGAGCGTGACGAAGCCCGCGAGCGAGACGGGCGCGCGGCGCGCGACGGCCGCGAGCCGCGCGGGCGGCCGCGCCACCAGGTCGCTGTGCTCGAAGTCGAGCAGGTTGGGGTTCGACGCGTGCATGTAGTTGTGCGGCTTGCGCGGCTGCAGGAGCGGAGCGGGCGCGGGGGCGGGCGCGGGCGCGGGCGCGGGCTCGGCTTGTGACACGCGCCGGTAGCTGCGGTAGTGCTCCGTCGGCACTGGGACGGCTGACGTCTTGCTCTGCCAACAGAACTAGTCGCTGTATTCGAAGGGTCCGGTTAACCTCAACGCCGTAGCGCGTAGTAGCGTTTCTCCGCTCTGCAGCGGAAGAGACTCATATGCCAGTCATTGGCCTTCAATGGGTTAATCTACGGCCCAATAATCCGCGTTCACGCGTCCGTCTTTCCCTTTTTTTGCATTAAAAAAAATACAGAATTATAGTGGACGCGGATTAATGGGCCGTACTTTAGCTCGAAGCACCGTAAGGCCTGAATCACACTGGCGCGGCCTGCGGTGGCAGTCAATAGTAAATTTGACAGCTAATGACAAGTTTACTACCGACCGTCTGAGGGAGGCTTAAGGAATTTCTTCGGTCTCCGCCAAAGCACCTGGACCTCCCAATCTGGCAATCGCATCCTATCGATTTCGTTCCACTTGCCCTCATCTCATTAACATGAACCCATGACGCAGCATGTCTTTCTTCCATACTTCTAGTCACTCAACTTCCTTCCTGTTCATGTCGTCTCTCACAACCCATCAACGTTTCTCTTGGGCTACCTCGTCTCTTACATCCGTCCACATCCATATTCTAATACGAATTACATACCGTACGTTAGAATAGTACATTACTGCAGACTACAGTTTGAGAGAACTAATTTTCCGGGGTTTCGAGGATGTATTTCCGACTACGAACAACTAACAACGGCGTAATGATGAAAGGAATTTCCAAAGGCGACGTTTATAAATGACACGTAGTCTCACCTTGGCTTTAGCGTCGTCCTTGTGTTTGTGGCGCGAGAAAAACCGCAGATACTTGCGGTCGAGGCTGGCCGCGCCCACCGTCTCCGTGGACTCGCTCCTGCAATGCCAACAGCAAACACTAACCCCCTTTTTTCAACTTAAAATGTCTCTGCTAAATAAAATGTGCATTGTCACTTTCTTACGAACAGAAAATGTCAAAGTGACAGATAAAGAGAAGCGAATTTTAACGGCATTTTAGCTAAAATAAACTTGATGAGCGTTTATGAATACGGCGACGTATCTCCTACAAACAGGGTGGTAGCCAAGCGTCGTCAAGTGAGTTAACCTCCATACATTTCTATATGATTTGTTTGGATACGGTAGCCGGCAACGACGCCATGGCGTCCCAGTGAGGCACGGCACTAAAAGCGGTCTAGCTAGAGACGGTGACTTTAACCTTTTGACAGCGAGGGTGCAAAACAAAACAGTGCCCAACTGAGGCCAGAACAAAAACAATAGCCAGACAAAATATGAATAAAATGAAACTTCTGATAAATATTGTCATGTCAAAATTAATGTACGTATTATGAACTATTAAAAAAATAGGTCAAGTTACTTGTAAAGCTTTTTATTACATAAAATTAACGAAAGAGCGCAAAGCGCACGCGCGGCTGTGGCCGTCCGTGGCTTCAGTGACACGAGTTTTCGTCCGCGTCCACAGCCGTCTTTAGCTCTTAAAAGGTTAAGCAGCGGTACAAACGCGCGTTTCACAAACGAGCGACTGTTGCGCGCGATTATGGTAGGACGGATTGATGAGGAGCGTTCATCGTGGCTTAGTGGCAGAAACTATGACAGGGCAGCATGGACGGACGCGATTTGTAGGGATTCTCCCCAGACGTGGGCGTGAGGCTCAGTTCGGAGTGGGTAGAACCGGACTTCATGGTTTCCCAAGTACTCACCGGGAACGGATGCTTCAGGCAGCGCCTACACAGGCTAGGGCTGTGCGAGTCTTCAGAGTGCCCTTGCGGAGAGGACAACTAGAGACGGGATTACGCCCTCTGGGAATGCAAGGTTATGCGCGGACGAGAGATCGGAGATGCTGGATACATTGAAGATAACGTTTCGCCCAGTATACCACGAGGAACTTGTTTCGCGCGAGCAGAACTTCAAGGCGTTGCGCAAGTTTGCGCACTTATGGCACTGAGAAAACTGTCTTCTCTATTTAAATTTTTTTTTTAACCTTTGTTGTCTGACACGTACCTCTTGGCCTGTTTTTATATTATAGTTGGTTATAGAATAACTGGATTTCTTATTTTTTTTAATTTATTGTTTACCTCTGCATGCGGTGCGTGAGTTTCTTGAGCGAGCCGAACTTGGACTTGTCCTTCTCTTTCTCCTTGCCGTCCCGCTCGCGCAGCGGCCGCTCGGTCTCGATGTCCGAGTCCGTCGAGTAGTCCGTCTCCGAGTACTGCTTCGGCAGGTCCGCGGACAGCTGCAACGAACGTCTTTGATAACTCTGGTTCCCTGGTACTCGCGACTACGTCAAACCCCTATTTTCATCAACTTGACTTGACAATTCTGGTAGCGACTATTGTTATTTGACAATCAATACAATACAACACAAATACTCTTCAACAACACAACATCATCATACATGGACCTATGATACTTAGGACAACCTATAATAATAATACCACGTCCGAGCGAGATGATAGCATACAAATCTCGATAAGTGTGACAGAAAAGGAAATATCATTCGTTGTCCTTGTCATAGTTCTACTTGTTTTTATTTGCCACAACTGATTTAGTATGAAAATGTGGCAAAAAACCCACTACCCGCCCAATTTAAGTAGGTTGTTTATGGTAAGCCATCAGCCATTTTAAGACCAGTTCTTAATTTAGCTGCATATTCCGTCCCTCATTGTGGCATGACGTATAGCTTGTCCTGAGTATCAGGTCCATGTCATCATATCAGCCGAAAGAGGTCCACTGCTGGACATAGGCTTCCCCTAAAGAGCGCCAAACTGACTACTGCGGTTTGTCACGCCACTTTCATCAAAAATTTCACGTTCGATACTTGACATGCATTTATGGAAAGCTGTCTCACATCTTGTTTTCAAAATCAAAATGTATTTTGAGTTGGAGGTAATGTAGGTTTACTTGCATAAATCATGATTGATGACGTACCGGAAGGCGCGGCGTGGGTAGACCCCCCACAAGGTGGACTGATGACCTGGTAAAGGTCGCGGGAGTCCGCTGGCGCAGTACCGGTAATTTTGGCACTCTTTAGGGGAGGCCTATGTCCAGCAGTGGACGTCTTTCGGCTGATATGATGATGATGAAATCGTGATTTAGTGGAACAGGCCTGACCCTGCAGGAGTACTCACGGGCGCGGCCTGCTGGTGAGTGGCGCGAGTGATGAGGTCGAGCCAGGCGCGCGCGGCGTCCGCGGACTCGCACGCGAAGTAGAAGGCGGTCCCGGTGTGGTAGACCTTGAAGGCGTGCGGGCGGGACTTGACCTCGCCGGCGGCCGCCGCCGTGAAGCCCGCCAGCTGGATCATGCAGTCCGCGCGAGCGCCCTGTAACGTCCCATGCTTTAGCTACGCTGCTTCTGCGACCCTGGTATTTATTGCGAACGATTCTACGCGGAATTCAAGTCTGATGCTACATTCGGATCTTTACTGATATATTCGGGTATATACTTACTGTATGTGCGATTGCAGCTTCGTAAGTTTGTATGTGGGGTGTAATATCCGAATCGGTTTATCCGATTTCCAAAATTCTTTTACCTGTGTTTAGAATGCACTTTCTGGGTGGATATTGGCCATGTTTAATACCGCGGGTTTTCCTTCGTGCTATGTAATACACGGGCGAATCTGCGAGAGTAGTTAGTCAAATTATAACGGGTCGAGTCGTATTTCCGTGATAGGCTAGGTTTCCTACTGACGCCACACCGCACCGCTCTACAGTTCTGTGCGCCTGGTACTCACATCGGCGCTGCGGTACGCGTATAGCGTGGTGTCCGCTAGGAGCAAGTACCGCCTCGCCCAGCGCGCCTGCTGCTGCCCTCTCGCTCGCACGCGCTGCCACACCGGGCCGCCCGCGCCGCCCGCGAGCGCGCGCGCCGCCACGCCGCGCCTCTCTGCAAGGTATGGGTGCCTGGTAGTCGGGGGTACGAGAGATACGGGAGAATGCGAGAAATAGTTTGAAAGACAGTCATGTCGGTAATTAATAGCTTTTTTATTTGTTTTACACAATTTTTTATAAATAGTTGCACATAGAGCCACTATTTAAAACCTGGAAGGTTTAGGCAGCTGAGAGCTCGCAATATCACTATATACACTATTGTCCAAGAGAAAATTTAAAGCTATCAAAACCCTTACGCTTTTATAGAAACAAAAATTGTAAGACAACTATGGACCTAAACGAAGTAATTTACTTGATTTTCCATACAACGATTAGTACAAATGGCGGATTGTGACGTCATACTTATAGGTCAATAAGAATGAAGCGTTTTGGACTGCCGCCGGGGAGGTCAATCTTTGTCTCAAGTTTTTGTGTATTTATTTATTTATGGTCTTTAACTGTAGTTGCTCTCATACAAACATTTGTTCCTCTCCAAAAACGGGCTCGAATAGCATCGTAATTTTTTTTAAGCCTACACCCCTATTGATCCCACCCATCTTGTAATCGTTGTGCTTGGTGCACTGTCGCTGTTTTAAATCTGCGAGAAATTTGAGCAGAACACAACATCTAAACGCAAACTTACTCGCAATGATGGAGTTCTTCTTCTTCAAACTCTTTGACTTGTAGGAGGGGAACATGCCGCGCATGCCCGGCGTGGCGGCCGGCGAGCCCAGCGGCGGCTCGGGCCGCGGCCCGGGCAGCCCCGGGGACAGGCCCGGGGTGGACAGTCCCGCGGACATTCCCGGGGACAGGCCCGGGGCCGGCGCGGCGCGGTCCTCGCTCGGCGGCACGCGCGCGTCGTGCCGCGTCAGGTGCCGCAGGGGCACGGATATCTGTGAGGTTAACATGGTCTAAATAAAATATTTATTTTACAAAGGTTTTACAACAGACTTATATAATATCGGCCGGGGCGGCGATGCGGGCTCGGCCTCCTGCCGCACGGGCCGCAGCGCGGGGTACACGCGCGGCTCGGCGGGCGGCAGCGGCGGCTCGCGCGGCGACACGCGCGTCCTACCTGCGAGGGGTCGAGCCGCAGCGGCCGGGGCGGCGACGCGGGCTCGGCCTCCTGCCGCACGGGCCGCAGCGCGGGGTACACGCGCGGCTCGGCGGGCGGCAGCGGCGGCTCGCGCGGCGACACGCGCGTCCTACCTGCGAGGGGTCGAGCCGCAGCGGCCGGGGCGGCGACGCGGGCTCGGCCTCCTGCCGCACGGGCCGCAGCGCGGGGTACACGCGCGGCTCGGCGGGCGGCAGCGGCGGCTCGCGCGGCGACACGCGCGTCCTACCTGCGAGGGGTCGAGCCGCAGCGGCCGGGGCGGCGACGCGGGCTCGGCCTCCTGCCGCACGGGCCGCAGCGCGGGGTACACGCGCGGCTCGGCGGGCGGCAGCGGCGGCTCGCGCGGCGACACGCGCGTCCTACCTGCGAGGGGTCGAGCCGCAGCGGCCGGGGCGGCGACGCGGGCTCGGCCTCCTGCCGCACGGGCCGCAGCGCGGGGTACACGCGCGGCTCGGCGGGCGGCAGCGGCGGCTCGCGCGGCGACACGCGCGTCCTACCTGCGAGGGGTCGAGCCGCAGCGGCCGGGGCGGCGACGCGGGCTCGGCCTCCTGCCGCACGGGCCGCAGCGCGGGGTACACGCGCGGCTCGGCGGGCGGCAGCGGCGGCTCGCGCGGCGACACGCGCGTCCTACCTGCGAGGGGTCGAGCCGCAGCGGCCGGGGCGGCGACGCGGGCTCGGCCTCCTGCCGCACGGGCCGCAGCGCGGGGTACACGCGCGGCTCGGCGGGCGGCAGCGGCGGCTCGCGCGGCGACACGCGCGTCCTACCTGCGAGGGGTCGAGCCGCAGCGGCCGGGGCGGCGACGCGGGCTCGGCCTCCTGCCGCACGGGCCGCAGCGCGGGGTACACGCGCGGCTCGGCGGGCGGCAGCGGCGGCTCGCGCGGCGACACGCGCGTCCTACCTGCGAGGGGTCGAGCCGCAGCGGCCGGGGCGGCGACGCGGGCTCGGCCTCCTGCCGCACGGGCCGCAGCGCGGGGTACACGCGCGGCTCGGCGGGCGGCAGCGGCGGCTCGCGCGGCGACACGCGCGTCCTACCTGCGAGGGGTCGAGCCGCAGCGGCCGGGGCGGCGACGCGGGCTCGGCCTCCTGCCGCACGGGCCGCAGCGCGGGGTACACGCGCGGCTCGGCGGGCGGCAGCGGCGGCTCGCGCGGCGACACGCGCGTCCTACCTGCGAGGGGTCGAGCCGCAGCGGCCGGGGCGGCGACGCGGGCTCGGCCTCCTGCCGCACGGGCCGCAGCGCGGGGTACACGCGCGGCTCGGCGGGCGGCAGCGGCGGCTCGCGCGGCGACACGCGCGTCCTACCTGCGAGGGGTCGAGCCGCAGCGGCCGGGGCGGCGACGCGGGCTCGGCCTCCTGCCGCACGGGCCGCAGCGCGGGGTACACGCGCGGCTCGGCGGGCGGCAGCGGCGGCTCGCGCGGCGACACGCGCGTCCTACCTGCGAGGGGTCGAGCCGCAGCGGCCGGGGCGGCGACGCGGGCTCGGCCTCCTGCCGCACGGGCCGCAGCGCGGGGTACACGCGCGGCTCGGCGGGCGGCAGCGGCGGCTCGCGCGGCGACACGCGCGTCCTACCTGCGAGGGGTCGAGCCGCAGCGGCCGGGGCGGCGACGCGGGCTCGGCCTCCTGCCGCACGGGCCGCAGCGCGGGGTACACGCGCGGCTCGGCGGGCGGCAGCGGCGGCTCGCGCGGCGACACGCGCAGCGCGCCGGGCGTCGCGCGGGGCGTGGCCAGCGGCGACACGCGCGGGCGCGGCGGCGGCGACGGCGCGCGCGGGGAGCGCGTCAGCTCGGACTGGATGCTGCGCACGTGCTCGCTAACTGACAGCTTGCGGCCCTCCTGCGAACACATCCGATCTAGTAGATACAGGCGACTCGGCCTCATTAGTAGCTGAACACCTAAGTACCTTGTCGTTTTTACTTGTTTGACAATTTCATATGGCAGTTTAACATGACGTTTAATGCGACACGGTATAAAGGTGTTAAGTCCCTTGTGAAGCCGACGAGTTGATGAGTTGTCAGGTTGATGTAGGACAGATGAGTGACGAATGCAAAAAAAGGGACAAGAGCGAGTCTGACTCGCCCACCGAGGGTTCCATACAAATTTACAAATGTCCGCCTCCCCAAACGCAAACTCATTCCCCTCGTCCGTCAACCGTCGGTTCTCCTGTTGGAGAATGGCTTCTTCTATCAGCAAGTTAGACTTCTTGAAGTCGAGTATCTGATCGGTCTTCTCCGGTGTGACAAAAGCTAATCAACCAAACAATTATTCACCTGTCGAGGACTCTTAGCCGACGTCCGCCGCACCCGGTTCACCTCCACCGCGGTGTTGCAAGCTTCAACAGTCTGCGGCCCCGGCTCGGCCTCCCCAAACGCAAACTCGTTCCGCTCGTCCGTCAACCGACGGTTCTTCTGCTGGAGAATGGCCTCCTCTATCTGCGAGCTGGACTTCTTGAAGTCTAGTATCTGGTCGGCCTTCTCCGCTGAGTGCACGAATACGGTCGGCGAGTCGGCGGGCGTGGTCGGCGACTCGGGGATCACCTGCAAGCATCACGGTTTATTGCTAAACGCGAAGTAGCTGGTGACATTTCCCATACAAACAGGGTGGTAGCCAAGCGTCGCCAAGTGAGTTAACCTCCATACATTTCTCCATACATTTCTATATGATTTGTTTGGATAGGGTAGCTGGCGACGCCGCCATGGCGTCCCAGTGAAACACGGCAGCTTGCCGCGCCCGCGGCCCGTCTCCTGCTCGCGGCTGCGCGCCTGGTGGTGAGCTGTCACTACACTGCCATACCTGCTGCACTAGCGGGCCCGGGTCGAGCGCCCCGTCGAAGTCGTACGCGGGCGTGGAGTGGCTCTTGTCCAGCTTGCCGCGCCCGCGGCCCGTCTCCTGCTCGCGGCTGCGCGCCTGGTGGTTCGACGGTCCGCTTGCCACTGTGAGCGGGCGCGGCGATAGCTCCAAACCGGTACTGCATGATACCGCCTGAGAACATTCCAACCGACTCTGTTCATACACGACATATGACAAACAATAGGCAGTTTTCCTAAGCGGATTGCCATAGATCTACATTAGAATCCCTCGTTACGGTTCTCTCGCTATACTCAGGATTCACTATACCGCTGTAGCTGTAAATATAAAAGTTTGCTCTCTTGAGGCACAATCTACTATTGCTACACAGTTATCTGCTGAATCACAAAATGAACACAGTTTGATAAATACGCGGTTGAGGTGGGCATTGGGCCTATCGAAAGTAGTCAAAGCAGGCACCTTGTCCCGGCGGTAGAGCAGGTCCTCGGGCTCGGGGTGCGCGCGCCAGCGGGCCTGCTGCAGCTCGTGCCAGAACTGGTCCAGGCCGCGCCGCCCGCGCCGCGCCGGGCTGCCGCCGCTTACCGAGTGCCGCCGCGCCGCCAGCGCGCGCGGCGGCGGCGGGTACATCCTGTGCACAGACACGCTTCACTGACACCATGTCGTTGGCGAGAACAAATAGTAGTGAACTGGAATAACATTGCAACCGGCAGATACACGTGTCTCGGCGCGATAACAGATGCGGTGGACGGACCAAGTGAATAACACTCTCAATGGCCCCCCTACACAAGTGCACGAAGAAGGTAGCCAAGTCACCACCGACATAACGACCATGATTACTCTGACAAGAGAATGACGATGTAGTAGAAAAAGAAGCCTCGATATATAGCCTTTTCGATATTGTTAGTTAATTGTATCGTCTTTAAAAATGTTTTACAAACAACCGTCAAAGCCTTAGTCCTACTTCCAAAAGACCAAAAAATGGTCCCTTCAAATTAAAAAAGTGTGTTAACGCGGTCATGGTCTTTGGTCGGGAACTTATGTTTTTTTTGCCTTGACCTCATACCCGACCAATTATCAAAACATTTCCTCTCCACCTTTTGCATGGCAACATCCCACATGGACACATCAATGTGCAATTGTGCATGATCAAGTAAATGTGGCTACCATCGCGACGCAAAGTACCAGGAGCGCAAATGTAGCAGGAAAGCTGCAGGCTCTCACAGGCTGCTTCTGGGGGCTCCAGGCGTATCCTGATCTAAGTCACACGTCGCGACGCAAAGTACCAGGAGCGCATGTGTAGAAAGAAGGTTACCTGGTGCGGTCGAGCGGCAGCGTGGGCGAGGCGGGCGGCGAGAGCGGCTCGGAGTCCGAGGAGGAGTCGCCGGGGACCGAGGGCACGGGCGCGGGCGGCCGTAGGCTCTCGCGCGCCGCTTCGAGGGGCTCCAGGCGTTTCCTAATCAAACCGAATGACCGTATTAAAAAATAGTACATGCAGAGGCCGGGAAAATAGGGATTGCCGACTAAGTAAGTAGATAATAGATATGGATAGGTTAGGGATACGAGGACAGACACGTGGCTGACAGATGTACCAGGAGCGCATGTCAGCGAGACGTACCTGTCCCTTGGCAGCGCGGGCACCGGGCGCGCGCCGCGCCTGCGCAGCCGCAGCTGCAGCTCGGCGCCGCGCGCCGCGCACGCCTGCTCCACCGCCGCGCCGCTCCACCCGACCACGCATTGTCCGCCCACCTGGTATGAACAAGGAGAGATGTTTTTCAGATGTCTTAATAGTCGTGGCTTAGCGCTACGAGTCAGTTGGCAGTGAATTTGTGTCGCGTAGTGACCTGCACGATCTCGTCGCCCTCGTGCACGGCGCCCGAGGCGTGCGCCGGCGAGCCGAAGCGGATGCCGGCCAGCTGCAGGTGCCCGCAGAATGATGGCGCCACGGAGAACCCGAGCGGCTTGCCGCCCTGACGCAGCGTCACCGCGTCTAGAGATGCCGGCTGCAGTATTAGCGGGTCCGACACGTCCTGACAAACAATACATAAATAGTTAATCAACATCATCATATCAGCCGAAAGGCTTCCGCTTCTGGACGTAGGCCTCCTCGTCGAGATGTTATTGCATTCCCTAGTGGTACCTGTATGATGTGGTCAGCGACGGCGGCGGCGGCCTTGGCGGCGGAGGCCACGGCCCGCGCCGGCTGCTCGGCGAAGCGGTCCCGCTGCGCGCACGTGGCCGCCTCCAGGCACAGCGCGAGCAAGTCCGCCGCGCGCTCGCGCAGCGCGCCGCCGGCCAGCGGCCAGCGCGCCAGCCAGCACACCAGCGCCTGAACAAGTTCCTGACTGTACAGTCTATCCTACACCAGCCCGTGTACAGAAACAGGGGGGTTGCAGACATTCGCTACCGTCGAAATTCCGCATCGATTTTGACATCCGCATCAGCAAAAATCGACGCGGAGTTTTTGCGGACGCGGATGTAGTGCCAGTCGCGACAAGAAATTTTCGCCATTAACCAAAATCAATGAAACAAATGTAAATCGTACCGTACTTATTTTCTGAAAAAAAAATTTAAAAAAATGGACATTTTATTTCTGTAATCTGCCGAGTGCCGATACGCCGCATTCGCTCAGAGGGTCGATCACGTAATGCATTGTACGCTATTCAGGTAGGTCTAAATGTCACTTTTAGGGTTCCGTACCTCAAAAGGAAAAAAACGGAACCCTTATAGGATCACTCGGCTGTGTCTGTCTGCTCCGAAACTACTGGACCGATTGAGTTGAAATTTGGTATGCATATGTAAATTGGTGACCCAAAGATGGACGCGTAAAGTAAATTAATGAATTCTGAACAAGGGGGTCACTTTTGGGGGGTAAACTAAAAATAAAAATAAAAAGTTTCACAAACTGTATTGTGTGATATCAAATGAAAGGGGTTGTTGTAAGCATCTCAGATGTATTTTTAGGGTTCCGTAGCCAAAATGGCAAAAACGGAACCCTTATAGTTTCGTCATGTCCGTCTGTCCGTCTGTCCGTCTGTCCGTCTGTCCGTCTGTCCGTCTGTCCGTATGTCACAGGCATTTTAATCGAAAACTATAAGGTGTATTTGAATAAAATTTTGAGGATAGGTGTATTTTGTTAGCCGCTACATAGTTTTGTTATTAAAATGCCAAAAAAAAAATTTTTTAGGGGTGCACTCCATACCTAAAACTAAAAGTCAAAAATTTTTTTTTCATTGTGACCCCCCGTGTGGCACATCAATCGATAGGCCTTTCAAAATAAATATAAGGTTTCTTAGCATTTTTTTTGATTAAGTGAATAGGGTCGGAGATAATCGCCCCGAAAGTCACTAAAATTCTGTCCCCCCCCCTCTAATTTTTGAACGGTGTATTTTAAAAATATGGAAAAATTCATGGACATAGGGCTTATTAATTTCATTCACCGAAAATTGTTTTGAACAAGATCGGTTCAGAGGTTTTCGAGATATTGCTGAAAAACTGCCTTCCTCAAAGAAAAGGACGTAAGTGCCGAAAACTTTCTGTGACGATACGACCTTTTTAATAGGCACGGAACCCTTCGTTTTGCGTGGTCCGACACGCACTTGGCCGGTTTTTTTCATATAATTTTAGCAAAAACAGATTTGAAGTAATTTAGAAAAAAAAACGAATTTTGACCATCCCCCCCCCCCCCCTCTTAACTTCGAAACTACTAGGCTTAAAATTCTGAAAAAAATATGGAACATAGTTCCTTGCCTAAAGATTACAGGAAAACCTATAAGAAGTTTGAGTATTCAAAGTAACGGGAAAATTGTCAATATTTTACGGAACCCTCACCACGCGAGTTGAACTCGCACTTGTCCGGTTTTTTTTGTTTCTTGATGCTGACAAGACTCTGTAAAAAAGTAAATGCGGGAAAAACGTCGTACATCGCGACACCACGCACCTTGACGGCCTGCACGGCGCGCGCCACGTCGCCGAGGGCCTGCGTCTCCAGCCGCTCGCAGGCGCCGGCGGCCAGCGCGCGCGCCAGCCCGCCCGCCGCCACCGACACGCGCAGCGCCAGCTGCTGCACGCACTCGCGCGACACTTCATATTGCTGCACACAGACAAACACGCGGTAACAATCAAAAGCTGCGTACGAATTTGAGCGGCTCAGCCTGAGGCATGCTCGCCCCGCGCGGCAAGCTGCTCGCGCGCCAAATAGTTCCACATAAACATGCGCGGGTGAGGCAGCGTGCTCGCGCGAGCCGACATTCAAAATGGCGTCGACACGATAACTGCTGATTGATTTAGGAACCAACAACACCTTTTGCTTTTCATGTATTTGTATCAATAATTGTTCCAAATTTACTAACAAACTATTACACACGCACGGCTCAGTCGCTTGCTCAAATTCGTACGCGCCTAGCGCACAAATAAGTTCGATTTTGTCGCTCTGTCCGCGGTATGCTCAGATACACGTCCAAGTTACGCGAGGCACGCACACTGAGGCGCCTTTGAGCACGATCAAAAGACCGCCTCTGGGCGGCTCGCCGCGCGCTGCTCGCGCACAGCGCGTGAGCGCGTACGAATTTGAGCAAAATAGGCGAGCCGTGAGTGCCTCAACCCGAGGCTGCTCTAATTCGTATGCACCTTTAGAGTGGTTTCAGACTAGCGTTTTATTACGCGCGTATAAGCTCGTTTTTGGAAGCGCGTGTAGGCGCGTATAAGCGCTCCACACCGTATCATAATGTTTAAGTACTAACACTAGATGTAAAAAACCGGCCAAGTGCGTGTCGGACCACGCAAAACGAAGGGTTCCGTGCCTATTAAAAAGGTCGTATCGTCACAGAAATTTTACGGCACTTACGTCCTTTTCTTTGAGGAAGGCAGTTTTTCAGCAATATCTCGAAAACCTCTGAACCGATCTTGTTCAAAACAATTTTCGGTGAATTAAATTAATAAGCCCTATGTCCATGAATTTTTCCATATTTTTAAAATACACCGTTCAAAAATTAGAGGGGGGGGGACAGAATTTTAGTGACTTTCGGGGCGATTATCTCCGACCCTATTCACTTAATCAAAAAAAAAATGCTAAGAAACCTTATATTTATTTTGAAAGGCCTATCGATTGATGTGCCACACGGGGGGTCACCCCTAAACAATTTTTTTTTTGTCATTTTAATTACAAAACTATGTAGCGGCTAACAAAATACACCTATCCTCAAAATTTTATTCAAATACACCTTATAGTTTTCGAGTAAAATGCCTGTGACATACGGACAGACGGACAGACGGACAGACGGACATGACGAAACTATAAGGGTTCCGTTTTTGCCATTTTGGCTACGGAACCCTAAAAATGTTTACCAACACCGTTATGTAATTTCGTTTTATGGGTATTATTCTAAATTGACATGTTATTATTTTTATTGATTATATTTTAAAGAACTTATTCTAATTGTGTAAACATATGGATGCAAATTTGAAGTAAATGACTATTTAATTTAATTTTGCCACTGTACGAGCGAGCGTTGACGCGCTTATAAGCGTGTATAAGCGCGAGCCGCGAGAGACGCCTCCCCGCGCCCCGAGCGAACACGCCGGAATAAAAAAAAATTAAAATTCATTTATTTCAAGCTACACATTATGGGCTCATATTACACAGTTAAGAATTATATTAAGACACAAATCATTTAATAATTAACATAAACATTATCCTACACCAGTCCTTACATGCCTGTTGCAACAGTGCATGATATAATGACAGTCTAGTCTGCCCGCTATCATCGCTAGGACGGTGTTGGTGCTGGCTCGCAAGCGCTGGAGCAGGGACGCGGCCCGCAGCCGCATAGTGCTGTGGAAACATGCCGTGTGCGTGGCCGCAAACATGCCCGAGGCGCTACAGTAACGAGGCAGCCCCATCACAGCGAATAAGCCCGTGCGTGAAGTGCGAAATGTAGCGCGCGTGTAAGCGCGTATGCCGAAACGACCCTATACGCGCAGAAGAAAAACGCTACTCTGAAACCACCCTTAAGGCTGGTTTCCACTTTGATTAGTGCGAGTGCAGGTTATTAGTGTAGGTGATTAGTGACTAGGTGTAGACAGCGACTGATTAGTGCAAGTGATTAGTTGGCTGTGTAGTAACGTGAATAGAAGCGTGTTCAATTTTTTTGCGAGTGGACTGCGAGTAGCCACGTCCCGCGCGCCCTCCCTTCCCCCTCACTCGCAGCGTGCCTGCCACTAAACACTCGCAGTGAATTGGACACTACTCGCACTACACACCTGCACTCGCACTAATCACCTGCACTTGCAGTGAATTTTACACTACTCGCACTACACACCTGCACTCGCACTAATCAAAGTGTAAACCAGCCTTTAGTCATGAAAGAATGTATAAATAAATTATAAATATTAGATCTTACCGAAATCGAACTACCCTCACAGTAAGCTCAATAAGCATTGTGTTATATTTCATTGAGATAAATACTTAGAAAAGACAGACTCAGAAACAAATATTCTTACAATATTTGCCCTTGCCGTGATATCAAACCAAGACTGTCCACTTTGTAAGCAGTCACTACCCACTAAACTAAGCCGGTCGTCTAAATATGTATAGCAAATATCTTCTAGAAAGTTTGATTACTAAACTTAAACTAGAGTACTTTATAAGGTCCCAAATTAGAAACGTCATCGTCACTGGCAAATAAACAAATATTCATTCTAAAGCTTTTCTGAATTGCCAAATCTCGAAATTGTTTTTATTAGTCAAAGCATGATTTGCAATTTCCATTGATACCGACACAGTGGAGTGAAAACCTTGAAGTGCCAAACATCTACATAAAAAATAAACTCATGACATTAGTCACCATATCAATGTACGAGCATTACTCATCCCCGTTGAAGTGAAGATAATGTAACAATAGCACATTACATAAAGTTAGCCCTAATTAGTCATACTTCCGGAATACCTTGATTATCGTATGCTAAACTTTCATTCAATATTCCGTCTAGAACTAAAAGACATTATCCCCCTCTCACTATTCCCTTTGCCCCGCGTAATTACAGGCAGAACAGTTTTCTAATTTGTGGCTGTAAAAAAGTTAATGGGCTAACGAAAGACTTTGATATTGACATATTTAACAGTAATATTCTTGCTCTGAGGCGTAAACTGACGAGGAGTTTCTTGAGTGAGCGTAGCCTTAAGTTAATAGCTTTAAGTTCATCGTACTGTGTTTCTACTCTTATGACGTTGGTATATATAGTTAAGTTAAATTAATAAATAAGTTCCCACATTTTGTAACCCCTAGTTAGGAAATCTCAGTAATGCAAAAATAGTGATCTCACAAATGTTTACTTACTCTGATGCTATCGGTGGGAACTACCCTCACTACAACACATTTTGTGTCTCTAGTTTGTTTACATTTGACTCGGTGACCACACTACAGTCGTTATTATTTTTCAAAAAAATTAAAATACTTTTTGTTTTTTTTTTCATAAATGAAATCTATAAATGATGCCTAATGCCTGGAAAAAAATTGGATACTCATAAAAAAACAACCTGTATTTACTGTGGTAATTGGATCTTAGACTCACGAAGTTCCGCAGATGCTCAACCGCCTCAAGCAGCAGCTCTTGATGCCCGATGACGCGCATCCCGAGGTACTCCAGGTCATCGCAGCGCAGCATCAACAGTTTCGCGCCGGTCAGCCCGCGCGCGCGCAGCGCCGGCGCGTACTCGCACACCGGCGCGCCCAGACCTGCCATACAATACAGACCAAAGAGATTCAGTCAAAACTCACAACCATGCTACTGAGGACACAGACACTAACTACGCAGTATAGTGGAAATAATAACAGGACATAACACCCACCCCTTGACCAGAAGGCTGGCTTCTATCTTGCTCAACGCATTGGCAATGCTGCTAGTATTTTGGGCACTTTACCACTGGGCACCGAGCTGGATAATATTATTTGTAAAACAAAAATAACCATTACCGGATTTTCAAACTTCTGAAAACCTGTTATGAAATTTAGTCCAAATAGTTGGTTAAAACTAACTAACTAGTCAGACCTGCCACACACAACTACTGAACATGCTGCTGTAAACATCTGTTTTAACATTGATCAATATATATTCTTACTCAGTTGCTTCTCAATATATTTTGAAAATGTTATTTATCTTAAGCAATATCTACATTTATTCAAACTAAATAGTGACTGTCACTTCCTTGATACATGAAATAAGGATAAACTTCGTTGTCTGCAAAAAGTGTGTTTGCCTTTTATGGGCAATTGTGTGCGTTTTTATAACATAATTCCCAAAAATGTAAAAGGTTTGTCAATAAATAAGTTTATGTTATTTATAAAAAGCCATTTAGTTCGCAAGGACAGTCGTGTTTCAGCACCCTCAGCCGAGTGCTCAGTAGCTGTGAACTCATCAGAAAAAGAAAGTAACTGTCACAATGGGCACAAAGCTTTTAATATATTCACTACACTAAGTGCTAACTCACCACTTGTATGTATTTACAGTGCGTCAAAATCATACCACTAAGAACTCACTATCTCTTATCATATAATGGTAAAAAATGGAACACTGGCCCTGTGTAGGGACTGGGGAGTTACAAGACACAATTGCATAATTAAGAGGTTACACTCGCATTGCAAACTAGAAAACAATACAAGTCTTGAATGGTTATTACGTGAAAGGATCACGCTTCTAATCTACATACACTCCTCTTCACCTTCACTAAAAACACGACACTTTAGAAGGACACTAATGTTGCTAGCCAGCATAGTGCCAAACAAAAGCTCCTAATAGACTAGCCAGTAGCCCTGAACCACAGTAGCCGGTAAGTTATCGCGACCCCAAGCGTCGGAGGCGCCCCTCTGAGTCATGCCCGCGCCCCATCCACATTCACGCACTCACCTTTCAACCATTCTGCGACTTGGTCTGGCGACCATTCAGCAACGTTCAGACTGGTCATCGTGAGGATCTTGGAGCATTTTCTAATTTCTCGTGAAACACGGATGTTTATTGTGGAAAATTAATGGGAAGTAATGAATGTCAAGTTTTGACAGCTGTGCGATGTCAGTTTTGTTGGCTGTCACGCTACGGCGCGTGCGGTCCGAATTGCAAATTGTAAATCATACGCATACACTTTCCATGCATATTAAATAGTTTTTTTTTGGATGAAAATAGTTCTTCTGTAATCTGTAATCTCGAAAAGAAATAAATATTTTGAATTGTGAGGCAAGTAAGTCTTGTAAGAACGCCGTCTTTAAGTTTTAGTTTCGAATCTAGAAAGGGCTCTAGTACAGCTAATTGATTTCGTCTAGTTCTAAGAGATGGCGCTAGGAAGGCAAAATAAGAAGACTGAAATATTTAACCGACTAAAAAAATCAAGGAACTTAATTGTTACGTGACGGAGAGTTTTCGAGTACACAGCTAACTGACTGTCCATTCATAAAGCCTCTCAGAAATGGGTGCGGCCTACGGTGGCGGCCAATAGTAAAATTGAGAATTATTGTCAAATAGTACTAATTGTAGGCCGCGCCCGTGTGTTTCAGGCCACAGGTTTCAGGCTTAAAACCTTACGCGACGGTAAAGCGTCTTCCAACTAGAGACTGTCAAGCGAGTCGTGTCCCTAGAAAAAGGCGTCAAATTTGAAAAAAACGCACGCTGGTAATACGAAATGTATGGCGGCGTAAGGCCTAAACTACACTGGCGTGGCCTGCGGGGGCGGTCAATAGTAAATTTGACAGCTAATGACAAGTTTACTATTGACCGCCACGGCCAGGCCGCGCTAGTCTGTAGGTAAGAGTCTGTGGAATTTCTTTAAAAACTATCTCATATTTAGGTAATAATTTTAATTATCTTTCACAGTTTCGAAGGCGCGTTGTTAAAAAAACAATCTCTTTTACAAAACTACAGGAAGTTATTTAATTCCCACTTAACTTCACTAGCTTATTACATAAAATACTTAAATTCCCTTGCATATGTTTACGTGTTTTGTTTTTATTAAAAGAAAACAGAATTCAGAGGGTCTACCGCGAAACGATATTCGTTTTCGTTCGTGTATCTCCGTCTCTGTCGCACTTGCTAGTTCGAGCGACAAAGAGGGAGATACACGAACGAAAACGAATATCGTTTCGCGGTAGGCTCTCAGATGTCAAGATGTCAATCAAAAGAACGAAATCAAATGAATGAATGAATGAAACTCTCATTAAAGTAGACGCAATCACGACACACGGTGTGGACTTTGTACGGTAATTGGGTTACTTAAGTGTAAACATTTTCATGTTTACACTTTTAGTCGTCGCGACGGAACTGCGACCAAATTGTGACCAAAATTTTTACCTGTGTCGGCACAAACTGCAACTGTTACCAAATGTTACCGAATATAGAAAGAAGAAAGAAAGATACATTTATTCACAAACATACAGGACACACATATTAAACAATAAAATAAACAAGAGAAACATATAAAACATGAAACAAAGTGTGTCTCTGCGGCAGTGAACCGGACACTGGCTCAGCATTATGCTGAGGTGTCAGACACCTACAGCGCTGATTTTCAGCCAGTACCTATATGGTTGTATCTTAGGCGTAGGTATATACCCCTGGTTGTACCTGCATCGAATCACAAGGTCGGTAAGGATGATTTTATAAACCAGGGTCTATTAGAAGCTCGACGGCGAAGGCGGAGAGCTTTAGGTATGACTCGAGACTTTGACTATATCATTAAATTACAGGAAAAATATAACTCTATCTAGATACTTATTTTTTAATACTGTAAAAATCTATCTACTTTGAATTGACTACAAACTACAATGTCGGGTAGTATAATTTAATTACGACCGCTGACCTTTATAATAAACGCTACGACCCGTAGGTAGATGCGGCCACGCACAACATCAACATCAAAGAGATTCAAAGATCGATTTTATCGTCGATAAACGCGCCCGCGCCGTCCGTTGTTTTACGACTGTTAGAGGCTCGTTAAAGGCTCATTTTATCGACGCAGCCTCTTTATCGTCTCACCTCACCTGCCTCACCTCACCTCGTTATCAGTTACCACATTCTAGATGCGACGGGCTCTGTCACTGGCAGTTCAAGGCGTGTTGTCAAAAGAATTCCACCGGCCCTGTCGTTACCGCTTATCTGATGGATCTTTTGTATATTTATTGGGGCATCAAGCTGAGAAGCCCGGTAGCCGGTAAATTCAACGATTTAATACCTCTCATAAAGCGGCCGGTGGCTACCAATAATTTTCTCTTATTGTCTCGATAAATTAGCTTAATTAGGGTGTAAAAAACGCGGCGAGCGTGGAATCTAGTGTGCGCGGTGGGTGGCGCGCCCGGTCCGGTCCGGTCCGGCCCGGCGACGGATGGTCTAATTAGTAGTGACCCTGCGATTAATAACGCTGTACCTGATAACACACCGCTATAAATTAGGCCGCAAAAAATCTAATAAGCCCCCTTATCACGCACCCACTGTTTTCAAGCCAATTAACGACTATATTTTAATTACTACGCCTTAATGTGATGATAACACACGAGCTTATAGCTTTCTACTAAACTAACACCGTCATAAATTTTATAGTGTTAACGACAGATTAACCCCCGGTTTTAAATTTAAACCTTAAGTCGGTCAGGTATGTCAAAAAATGTACCAACTGAGTTATTGGGTCTGACATTTTGGTGTACGAGTAACGCATCTTTATAAACCAGACCTAAAGTTAGGTACATAATAAGTGTAAAGGGTAGCATTGACTAGGTAGTTTAGAAGCATAATGTTGTATTTTTTTAACCATATTTAGGGTTCCGTACCCAAAGGGTAAAAACGGGACTGTCTGTCCGTCTGTCACCAGGCTGTATCTCATAAACCGTGATAGTTGGACAGTTGAAATTTTCACAGATGATGTATTTCTGTTGCCGCTATAACAACAAATACAAAAAACAGAATAAAATAAACATTTAATGGGGCTCCCATACAACGAACGTGATTTTTTTGCTCGTTTTTATAGATAATGGTACGGAACCCTTCGTGCGCGAGTCCGACTCGCATTTGGCCGGTGTTTAATACACTTGGTAGATATATCTTGAACAAACAGCACAGTACCGACTGGTAATAGCAGCCACGGTTGGTGGACTACTGCCCCCCTATTCTTTAAGCTCACCTTAACGCTCACCCACAATTAGATCTTGACGCCGCGATTCGTAGTAACTAAGCGTAGGTAGAGGCCTAGTTTCGTTAGGCGTGACGCGTGGGGTGAGGCGCATGAGCGCGTAGCGAATAACAGACCAGTTCAGAAACCGATGCGTTGAGTGAACCCTAAGGGTGAGTTTAAAGTATAAACCAGAGCAGTGCGAGGTGAGGGAGCGGTGTGCGAGAAAAAAATCCACCAATTGCCTTGCTAGCGCTATGGAGCGATTTTTTTCTCCCTTACCGCTCCGCTACCTCGCACAGCGCCGATGCATACTCACCCTTATAATTAGGCCTCACTCGGCGAATCTACGGCCAGTACCACCACCTGAGCGAATAAGGCGAATCGTCAGATACAGAAACGAAAATGCTTGGCCTAGTTTAGTAAAAAAAAAAATTGAAATTTGCTAATTATTTATAACTGACCTTGATATTACTTATAATATACATAAACTATGATTATATTTTACCTAACGTATTAATTTTTATTGTAACCATTGACGATGCATATACACGTTGAATGCTGAATGAATTCTCCATTGTACTAGTTAGGCTTTAATTTTAAAAACAAATGTATCTATTGAAAAGTTTGTAAGATCTTTGCAATGACCTACCGGGGTATCAGTGCCTCTTACTTTGCAACCAACAACTATGTAATCTAATGTATCTGATTATGCATGAAATAATAGTACATTATTTAACGAGGGGCGTAAGTGGAATACTGCTAACGAGAGTCTATCAGAAGCCCGACGCCGAAGGCGGAGGGCTTTTTATAACTCGAGTTTGCAATATTCTTACGCCCGTGTTATACACAATGTTTTTCATCACATTTGCGAGGAAATAAATAACTACAAAAGACAGAAAAATCTAAGTTTCATACAATCGCACAATCAAAAATTGACAACTTCACTTCCAGATCAGTGCTAGTGGAGCGCGCAGCTTCAATATTTCAACCAATCACAGAGCAGTATTCTTGCGGGCGCGGCTTGGCCAACTAGATTTTTTTTCAACCAATCACAGAGCAACTAGATTTGCTTAAGCCAATCAGAGGGTTCTATATTTTAAAACTAAACTTAACAGCCCGTGGGAGGTAAAACGGCTAATAACTGCTCTGTACGCTCGCAAGTAATAACGCCATTGACGAGCAAGTGTGATGAAAATGAATATGAATATGAAAATCCATGCAATTTTAAGTATATTTTATAGAACCTGAATATGTCTATTGTAGTAGCTGATGACGATGCAAAAGTGGTTCAATGAATCCTACTTGAATAAATTAATTACATACTTATTTCCATTTTTCTGTCTGAACTGAAGATTTCTGAATTGACTAATGACGACACATGCGCCGCGTTGGCTCCTTTTTGTCGCGAACTATAGTACTACATCCGCATCCGCAAAAACTCCGCATCTATTTTTGCGGATGCGGAGGCGGATGAAGATGTTGAAAACGATGCGGAACATCCGCGGTTACGGATGCGGATGCGAATGTCTGCAACATCGCTGATCCGCAACAACGAATTGTCACCTACAGTGCCGTCGCTATGGTAATGACTCAATGTCAATGTCTACTGCGCCGACGCATCCGCCTCACCTGCCGCCATATGCGGCTGAATATTCGGAATTTCTAAGGAATGCGCCTATATATTTCTGTCATGCAGGAATTTTGGAGTTCCGGTCACGGGGAGAGATATTAATTTGAGTTTTCAAATGTGTGTCGAGTTAATGAGACTAGGACTGAGGGGTAGATACCTACCCCTTAGTCGCGTACGTTTTCGTAAGAGCGTTAAAACAAACCTAAAGTCATTTCCCCTACAAAAAAAGACATTTCAGATCTACCTAACGTAACGTACGAAGCGTTACATAATTGACCTGCTGGATAGGTACAGGAACCGATTCTGAATATCAATGCAAATGATGGAAACATCAGAATAATCAATTCATTTTCTTTAACAGCGATAGCTTTTGCATATTTTAATACCGTATAACTACCAACAAGTTAACCTAAGAATCAAGGTACCTATCTACCTACCTGCCTAATTAGATTTTTTTTTGCGCGTAAAAATAAACGAATGCTGCTTCATGTCACGTGCATGCCTCTTTGACTGGATTTTTGTGTCCGAGAATTTATGTTAGTTTGACTGTTTGTCGTCAGTATGTGTTGTACAGTCAGCAGCAGAAGTAGCTAAGCGGGCCGGGTGTTCAAAATGACCTGCACACGACTTTATTCTTAAGAAATTAAGAGCGTGTGTAGGTCATTTTGAACACCCGGCCCGCTTAGCTACTTCTGCTGCTGACTGTATCTTAATAGTTAACTGAAATATGTAGTAAGTATACTGTACTGTAGGTACAGTCGACTACAAAGAGAAAGATACAACCAAAGTTACAAAAATATGTATACACGACTTTATTGCCTTAATATTAAGGTCGTGTATACATATATTTGTAACTTTAGCTGTACCGATCTCTTTGTAGTCGACTGTACCTACCCACCAGATTTATGTTTCCGTCAATCAGTCCAAACGTTCCTGCAAGTTGCGGAAAGTTTCCAAAAACATGAGAAACTTCTCGGAAATTTCAGAAAAGTTTCACAAGAATTTATAAAAAGATTCCATCAGAGGAAATTCCCCGTGGGATTTTTGTCGAGATTTTGGACACTTTCCGTCGGCACATCAGTACCTATATACCTAGGCGGTCGGCACATCAGTACCTATATAGGCGGTCGGCACATCAGTACCTATATAGGCGGTCGGCACATCAGTACCTACCTATATAGGCGGTCGGCACATCAGTACCTATATAGGCGGTCGGCACATCAGTACCTATATAGGCGGTCGGCACATCAGTACCTATATAGGCGGTCGGCACATCAGTACCTATATAGGTCGGCGCGGTGTAGACAACCGGGACTCACACGTGGCCAGACAGCAGTCGCACACGCCTTCGAGGCGGGAAATACGTTTCATTTTACAGGGTTAAGTAGGGTGGGTTGCGTCGCACCACTTGCACCAAACCGTCTCTAAGGTAAGCGGTAGTTAAAATCTGATTGTATGGAAAGTTTGACAAGTTTCTATGGAATTACAGCCTGCCATATTTAACGTTCGTTGATTGGTGCAACCCGCTCTTAGTGGCCACCATTGATCTCCCGTCGGGGTGTTGCGCCGCGCCGGTGTTGCTTGCAAAGGGCTGGAGCCGGGGCGTTAGGACTAAGTAGCCCCTTGTTTCATTCTTAGTCCATAGGTACCTACTAATGAAAGATTTTTTGAAATCAGATGTGTAGTTCAGGGATTAGCTCCTACATAGAAACTTGCAAAGCTGCATCTGACGGACTTTTCCTCTTTATTGAACGAGAGAGCGAAGCGAACGAGCTTGGGCAAAAATTATTATTTTACACCTCTCATTCAGAAAAGTAAGTTTTGGTCCCCGACGAGAGGGAGCAAAATGCCACTTTTCTGTTCAAGCTACTTTTTTAATTTATTCATTGGCATGTACCTAGCACATTACGCAATGTGCCAATGTAACACAGATCTTAATAAAATAATGGATTGTAATTTCATCGCCATCGATTAAAAACGAACATATCAAGTTTTAACTTTAACAACGTTATATGAAAATTTATATGTTTTTGTAATATTAAAAAAAATTGTCACTTAAAATTTTCATTATTTTTAGAGCATTTTATTTCAATTTTCCTCATAATCGGTGTGAAAAGTTACATGTGTCACTCAGGAGCAAAATTATTTTCGTCTTGGGCGTTAACACTTGAATCCCTCACTACGCTCAGGATCCTACGTTAGAATCCCTCGCTACGCTCAGGATTCTATTGTAGGATCCTTCGCTACATTCAGGATTCAATACACCGCCCTCGCCGTAAATATACTATTTTGCTCCCTTGTGACACAAATAACTATGTATGTCCGGCGTCTGGCCGGCCAATATTCTCCTCTACAGGTCGCATTTCTCAACAGATTCTCGTGAAACTTTGTGAGCAGGTTCGATAGTTATGGAGATTTTTTGGCGATTCAGTTTTTTTTTAATAACTTAAAAAAAAAAAAACGCAGAGTTTAATGGTATTACTTGCTAAAGCCATTAATGGCTTATTTAAGTAGTAGGTAAGTAGTAATAGTCAATTTATTTAAAAACATTATGTTAAATAGTTACCAGGGGTCCCCAGACTAGGCTACGCCTGTATCGTGGAGAACCAGTTAATTTTAAACATCAGAAATGAGTTACCTTAAATATATAATTTACAGCTAGAGTTACGACTAACTATTTACTAGGTAAGTATGTAGTTTACATTCAAATTATTTTTTTATTAAACGAGACTTAATCACATATGTAACTTATTGATTTTAACCTCTGTGTGGTTTAGTAAAAATAATATGTGTGGATAGTGACAGTTTCCATAAACATTATGTACTTGCATTCCGTTTACTGTATCACTGGTGAACAATAACAAAACTATCATTAGGTTACATACAACTTACAACTTACCTAAATACTAGTTATATCAGTAATTTCAGTATAGAGTTTAGATAACATGTACAGTCGCCATCAGATATATCGGAGCGGCAAAAGTGCTCACAAATATCTGAACACGTCTCTAATGCCTCGACAATAGAGACGTTTTCAGATACCTATTTGTGTTCACCTATGTGAAAATGCTCTTAAATCCAATATTTGACACCTGTCATCCCAGTACAATTTATGTCATCATTGACGTTTATTGTACCGGGATGTCAAATATCGGCTGTTAAAAAATCTAATTATAAGCAATGTTTCAGTGCCAACAGTGCCGGTTCATACGAGTGTTGTCAAGGGCAGGCGCGCGCGCCGGGCGTGCCGGCGACTTCAAGCGCCCCGCCCCCCGCCCCGCGTGCCATCAGGGCTGAACAGCATGGACCTATGATACTACTCAGAATAAGCTACGGTAATAATAATACCACGTCCGAGATGGTAGCATACAAATTTATTTATTTATTTTAAGATATGTATAGGTACATGCCCTTACAGAACTATTCCAATTCGACATGACTCTTAAAATTAACATATACAACAAAGTTATTACAAATAACAATCAGGTACAATTATTGTTACCAATTACAGTTTCACGGTTGTAGGCCTCGCATCCATCATCTCACATAATCTCAGGCATTCTTTTCTCACAGACGCCCATCGCCACGCAAACAGGTCGCACTCTGGTGCTGATGCCAAGAGATCTCGATAAGTGTGACAGGAAGAGAAATATCATTCGTTGTCCTTGTCATAGTTCCACTTTTCAGGGTTCCGATACCTCAAAAGGAAAAAACGGAACCCTTCTAGGATCACTCGGTTGTCTGTCTGTCCGTCTGTCACAGCCGATTTGCTCCGAAACCACTGGACCGATTGAGTCGAAATTTGGTACACATACTTATGTAAATTGGTGACCCAAAGATGGACGCGTAAAGTAAATTAATGAATTTTGAACAAGGGGGCCACTTTTAGGGCGTAAACTCGAAAATTAAAAAAAATTGTTTCGTAAACTGTATTGTGTGACATATCAAATGAAAGGGGTTGTTGTAAGCATGTCAGATATTTTTTTTAAATAATTTTAGCAAAAACAGATTTGAAGTAATTTAGGAAAAAAGACGAATATTGACCATTCCCCCCCTTATCTCCGAAACTACTAGGATTAAAAATCTGAAAAAAATGGAAAATAGTTCCTTGCCTAAAGATTACAGGAAAACCTATAAGAAGTTTGAGTATTCAAAAACTCTTATGAAATTTAGATTATATATGGCACCCTCACCACGCGAGTTGAACTCGCACTCACACTTGTACGGTTTTTTTATTTGCCACAACTGATTTAGTATGAAGTTGTGGCATAAACCACTACCCGCCTAATCTAAGTAGGTTGTTTATGGTAAGCCATCAGCCATTTTAAGACCAGTTCTTAATTTAGCTGCATAGAAACCTTTCCGACTCTCTTTGTGGCATCACGTATTGCTTGTCCTGAGTGTCATAGGTCCATGGGGGCTGAACATCCACATATTCCACATTCAGCTTCGGGTTTGCGAATGAACAGACTAAAGTCACAGAGTAAATAAGGTAAGTACATACTTACGATAGTTACGATTTTTTTAAGTTACTATTATCGTGGAAAATAAACATGGCCTGCTTGATAGTCATTCATTCCAGTTTCATTTATTTATTCACTAACAATATGAACTGTGTTTGAATTACTCACATACAAAGAAACTTAACCTAGCATTTGAAAAATATAGTTCATATAAATTGTTAAATCAAACAAGAATAATTGCCATTTAAAACATTATAAAAATTCAAATTAACTAGGTACCTACTTAATCTAAATTTCCAAGCCAATTGACGGTGTCAGCTTATCGACAGGCAGGCCATACCGTCGCCTATGGACGCTTGTGGCACCAAAATAATCTCCTTGATTGATTTGAGGATTCGTTCGTGTATCTCCCTGTCTGCCGCTCGAACTAGCAAATGCGACAGAGACGGAGATATACGAACGAAAACGAATATCGTTTCGCGGTAGGCCCTCTGCTCTCGTGAATCGACCTGTAGGTAGTAGTCCAGGCAATGAACTGACAACTTGTATGGAAAAAATGACATAGGTATATGGAAATAATTTATAATAGCTAATTTTTTTAATGTAACGGATATATTATCAATTAAATAGTTCCCTAGAGGCAAAATCCAACAAAACATCTGACATGAAAAAAATCAATATTTAATTAGCTCCTAAAAAGTCCGGATAAATATTAATATTTTTTTTATCTTTATTTAGGTTCATTTACATATGCTTTAAAATATTCAATATAAATAAAATAAAAAAGACAATGAATGTTTAATTTAAATCTATATAATTACTTCCGGGTGGAAAGTTTGTTGGATTCTTGAATAAAGCATCTTAGAATAATGTTTTAGAATGAAATAAACAAAAAAAACGCTATTATAAATTAATGTTTTTCGAAACCGTATTTTGCCTGGAGTATAGTGTCATTTTATGCATATTTTTGTTGTTTTATTTTCTTGAACCCCCCCTGAAATTTCTTGAACCCCCATTAAAACCTGGCTACGCCCATGGGTCCCACGTTCACCACAGCGCATGCTCGGGAGATCTTCCTCACCACCATGGAACACAACACCAAATACCCACAAAGCAAGTAGTGGAATCGGCCTGCTAGAAGTGCTAGAGTACCTATAAATAGATATCCATCGGCAATTCGTTAAAATAATATGTAGAAAAAAGAAACGCTTAGATATCCCCCACCTTTTCTTAACATGCAGTCTTGTTTGTGCCTCTGTGACAGGATAGGTGGGTATTGATGACCTACAGATAGGAGCTGGTAAAGTTTGGTTTTCAGAGACATCTTCCTGCACCTGTTAGGTATCTAGTAACAAAAGTTACTTATGAAGTAGGGAGTATATGTAGAGCAGCATAATATGAACCTACCTTTCAGCCAAAGAAAAAAAACTCTCTTTTATTCTTCATACTTTGCAATTTGGTCTTCATATCACCAATTCAGCCGGAAGAATTAATGAAAGCTGCATAATTGTGGTTTATCTAAGTACTTAGGTTGCTGACGAGAATAAACTTTAACAACTTTGCTTTGTAACTTGTATCTATATAAGCAATCCTTAGCTTGATGCCGAGCGTGGGCGATTCAGATTAGTAAAAGATTATCTTACATCATTCGATTATATTTAGATTTACCAGATTAGCAAACTGTCATGGTTATATATATCAAAGACGTCCACTGCTGGACATAGGCCTCCCCCAACCAGAGTGCCACAATGACCGGTACTGCGCCACCGCATCCAGCGGACTCCAGCGACCTTTACCAGGCCATCAGTCCACCTTGTGGGGGGCCTACCCACGCTACCATGGTTATATAATGTGCCTCATTTTATATGAGAATTAGCAGTATAGGAATCTAGGCATTGAAGTTTGAACGGATACGAAGCAGGTGGCAGCCCTGCGAATGTCCTTCAATTCGCCGACAAAGGGCCGAGGACAATACGAGAGGAAGCGTTTAATTGAAAAAGGGCAGATTGATGCTTCTTGCTGCAAGCCGGCCCGAATGGACCGGAATGCTGCCGAATGGCCCAGAGCAAAAACACCCGCTGGACTGAGTGCTCTATGGGCTAATGCGCAATTTGAGTGGCCGATGTGGCCATAGAGGTCAAAAACTCTATTTGAGACGCACCATGGTCAAGCGATCTATAATGTCTAATTGTCTATTATTTTTTGCATTTTTGAAATTACGAGCGCTTTTGAGCTTTTGTCGCACCTAAGTGAAAGCTATTAAGTTAACAGGTTAATTTAATCTGTTCGATATTTTACCTTAATCATACAACAATCTTAAAGCGCATACCTAGTATAAAAACATAATGCAAACCAAAACCTGTACCTACTAAATATCTTGGAACTTCTTAATTCCCATCGGCTCCAATGCTTACCAAAGTTTCATATGTGGCTCTGGTTGTAATAAAGACAGTCGAATCCTCTTAATTACCAACTTGTATGAACTCTCAACCTCTTAACCCCGCGTTAGCGAATTCACAAAGTTCCACTCATTTAACCGTCAACAATACCAAGTTGGAAGTTGCAGACAATG
Organism: Epinotia nisella; assembly: GCA_932294315.1. NCBI lineage: Eukaryota > Metazoa > Arthropoda > Insecta > Lepidoptera > Tortricidae > Epinotia > Epinotia nisella. The sequence goes on from OW028681.1 coordinate 19,149,911, forward strand.
AGTGAAACGGATCGCTCGCCTGTCTAATACCACCTCCCGCGTATCTAAAAGACGTATCTCACCTTGGACGTATGCAGATACGACTGTTTGGATTAGGGGGTAAAATAGAGACGGCAAATTAGTCGGTAACTAGAGAAACCGCGGGAATTGCGCGGATCATGAGATTTATAAGAACAACTGTGTCGCATGCAGATGATTGTATCGGTGGAGCTACTGTTTTTCCACTGGCCTGCGAGTTTGTCATTCCTGGCATTGTTGGATGATTTACGCTAACAGTGCGATGTTTAACACACTAATTGTGAGTTATGCCAGAATGTGAGGAAGGAGGTTGGGTAGCTGTAACAACAATTAAAGCTCTTGGGAACTACCGGTGGTTTCCACGAGTTCGTGTTCATTATAATTTGGAATTAATTGTTCCGTTTTTCCACTTTCTGCAAATTGTTTCGCTTCGTTTTAATTATGTTTAGGTTAGGACCATGTACATGATATCAGATAGAGTGACACTTTAATGATGTAGACAATTGACACTTTAATTATTTGTTTTGTTTCATGACAGCCATCATTGGAACCAGGCATATTAACAGTGAGATGACGTCCGTTAAGACCATGTATTTAGCGTTCTCGGAGGTGGCCGCGAGATCCTGTGAAAAATTGATAACATTTCGTCCTAATGTTCTGTGCAATTGGTATGTCATTACAATGCGTAGATATTTTGGTAGGTTGCTTGTCACCTTCGTCCCGCTGCGGCTGACACACGTCCCGGCGACAAGCCGTTGCCGTAATTTTACATGTACGTATATGCCAGTTCAATGGCCATAAAAACGACCAGACAAATGTCCAAGCAAATTAACATTCGAGTATGGCATTTTAATTCACCGATGACATCCATGTAAGTGCCGTAGCAGATAAATTACTCGGTACTGTTGCGTTAGAATACCATTTACATGAATGATTAGTCGTTAATGCCTGAGCTCGGGTAATTAGCAATGGTCATGGTAAATTATTGTAATGGGCTGATCTGCATGTGGTTTAGTAGATGACGGACGATTTAGTGAGCCGTTTAGGGTGGATAACCACCAGAGCTGTCTGTTCGAGGTAGTGGAGTAGCAAGGACGCGTAGCGAAGCTGTAAAACAGTGTAACAGCAACCACCAGAGATGTGCGAGGAAAATGAGCGGAGCGAGAATGTGTAGCGAAGCTGTGAAATGTGTGCAAATGGGCGGTGTGAGGATTGTGCGGCTGTGAAATGTGTAGGTAGGTATAAATGAGCGCTGCCTACACACATCCCTCGCTAGCGTTCCTCGCACACATTTTGTAGTTAGGTGCGTACGTATTCCTCACAATAATTTCCCGCTCGAAACATCCTCGCAAACATTTCACTTAGTCAAAGTCAAAGTCAAAGTGATTTATTCTTCAATTTAGGCATATTACATGCACCTATATGAATGTCGATAAACTACCACCGGTTCGGAAAGTAAACCTCTGCCTCGAGAAGAACCGGCGTAAAAAACTCGGCAAGGTGTCATTTTTTCAAAACAGTATACAATATATCATTTCAGTATCAGAGTATTATAAAATTTTAAAATGACATTGCTACAGTAGAAAGCCTATTTATTTTACGACAGATTTCTAGTGCAGGATTTTATCGCTGCCAAATATCCCTATCCATGATGTAGTCGTTTATCTTAAAATATGCTTTTGAAATAAGTGTCCGTTTTACGACAGATTTGAATTTAGAGTCAGTAAGTTCGGTAATGTGTTTTGGAATTTTATTGTAGAATTTTATACAATTTCCCAAGAACGACTTTTTCGCTTTTACTAGCCTGTAAAAAGTTGTTTTGAGCTTCCCTGCGCTTCTGGTAACCTTGGGCCTATCAGTGTTTGTTGGGTAGTTGTATAAATTCTTCCTAATATACATTATTATTTCAAATACGTATAGCGACGGCAGTGTTAGAATACTTGTTTTGTATAGGTAACTATATGTGAAAAACTTCACTCCGCTCAACCAAGTCCACCAGCAGTCCTGTGCGAAGCGAGGATAGGGAAATGGTGCATTCCTGTTGTTTTTTTTTCTCGCTCACCGCCTCGCTCCATCACACAACTGGTGGATATTTAACCGTATCGAAGAGTGACCTAAAGCGGGGAATGTGGCCGTTTGGCAGACGCGCGCGCGGCTCGCACGGCGCGCTTGACGTGAATGTCGTTTGGCTATTTCTGGCGAAGGATTCCGTGACCTGTGGCGCTTAGAAGCCTTGTTATAATGGAAGTTCTATTTATTTTACATAATTGTCTGTAATTTCATATCCTATCTGAACCTATATGTATCAGAAATAACCTCAAAGTAGCCATTAAATTCACCTTTGCACCTGTAGGTATATATCCTGTTCTGTCTGTAGGTATCTTTTACTTTTGTCGTGTGTACTGTAAAGGTGGTATACAGTCTAGTGTCAGCTTAAACTGGCACGTTAAGAGTATTCGAATTTAGAATGATTGCCGTTCTGTCACAGACGGGAACAAATGACTTTGTTTCATTAATGAAATAACGGTCGTCAGGACAGGACGATGTTCATTTAATCCTAATAGATCTAATCTAAACTTATAATAAATCTCTGAGTTAAAAAAAGAATCAGCCAGTATAATTTCAGACATTGTTTTGTCACGAATGATCTCAGCTTCCCATGAATGGAAGAACATGAAACATTTTTTATATGTAGATTATTATTCTGGCTTTCGCTTATAGTTTTTATCCGACATCGACAATGAATAAATTTTCGAAACATTTGACCTCATTGAAATTGAAATTTATTTTTCTTGAGGGAATGCGCCGTCATGGCTGTCAGTCAGCTGTCAGTGACGTCAAAATGGCGGAAGTGCTTTTTTACTAATTGCGATCGGGTCTACGATAGACCTTCACGAAACGCATACCAAATGATAAAGAAAAGAATCGATTCTTATATGGAAACTTATATTCGCAAATTTTGTACTAAGGCGTATAATTTCAATAAATGTATCAAAAAATTCGAACCAATCATAGGTACAGGGTTAGCAACTCAACAACTTTTGTTCTACGACTTTTCAAAATTAATATTTTTCAATGAACTAACGTGATTAATGCGAAAGTAATTCTGTCTGTTGTCTGTTAGGTAGGTACCCTTTCACGCTTAAACCGCTGAACCGATTGCGATGAAATTTGGTATAGAGATACATTGAACTCCGGGGAAGGAAAAAGGATAGTTTTATCCCAAAATTCATCACCTATGGGGTTGAAAGGAGAGGCGAAAAATTGTATGGAGCTACGATATAAACGAGTTCCGCGCGGACAAAGTCGCGGGCAAAAGCTTGTATTGTAATAAGCTTGAACAAGAAACCATTTTAATTAAGTACCGCATCCCCACCCTAGGCCTATCTACAATGAAATATTTAATTACATACATACACAAATACGGCCACAATATTTGGTCATCGGTCATAAAAAGATTTCCAAAATTTTAATGGTTATATAAAAAAACGCAGCCTATCTAGGAAGTTCATTATAAGAAAAGGGCTCACATTTAAGGCGGCAGTTGTACCTACAGTCAAGTGTAAAAATATGGGGGCATATAAATATGTCCCATAGCTCTTATGTCAGCGGATTAAGGTATCGGTACGTATATAAATAGGTACGTACCGATACCTTAATTACGTCTCTCATAAGAGAGGATTAAATCGGTACATATTTTTGCACATGACTGTACATGGTGAGCAATCCAAATGGGTTTACGAGGGGAAAACAAAACTATAAGAGAGGGAAATGTGTGCACAGGTTCTATGTCACATGGTTACCATAATTGTGTGCACAAATACGCATTTGTAAGAAAGAGCGCATGAACCAAGACGTTCACATATTGATTTCAATATTTAAACGATGACAGTTCCATGTACTTTTTTACTCATGTGTGTATGTGTACAGATAAATCAAGTACCTATCTTAAAATTATTTCAGGAGTCGAGCCCCTGTTCGGCATCTGCAAATTTTCCATTTCATAATCTCGCGAGCAAAGTTAACTTAAGTTTAGCAGAGCAAGTCGGTAATGAACGGTGCATGATCCTCACATTATATCCCCGACGTGCGCCCCGTCACTCGTAGGTACCTATACTATCGCCCAAGGGTACGGGTTCACACTTTCTGTTCAAAATCGTCACATGTTCATGGCGAACGCTCGAAAATGATCCTAGAGGTGTGAACCCGTACCCTTGGGCGATAGTACCTCGTGCCTGACACTTTCATTACACACCCCCGTCACCCCGTCACCCCGTCACCCCCCGTCATGGTCACCCCGTTCGCCCCCTTCACTGACGCGCTGACTTGCAGGTATGGAGTACGAGATACTTAATGAAAATATTCTGTAAGTAATCATGTTATTTGATTGTTTAATTCAGTTACGCCGTGGCTATACGAAGAGTCGACGGAAAGAACATGCCTATTTGATTTTAATGTCACGTAAATTCATGACGAGCTCAACATTTGAAAATTAAAATGTTATAAAAATTATTGTGACTGGACATGTTATTTAAGAGTTTTGTCCAATTCAAATACATATTTGTTATATGTACATATATTTCACTCTACCAAAATTAGTTTGTTATTAATTAGATATGTGTTAGGTTCCTGGGTACCGTGCCCTTACTGGATTGATCATGGACCCAACGGAAGACCAGCGCTGGCTGCAAAGCCAGCATCATGCTGAGTTGGACCCATTTCGTGACACGGCACAGATGCATCTTTTGTCTTGTCTTTGTTTTTGTATCACGAAGAAATGTTTGATTCCGATAAAGTTATTTTTGCAGCTGACTGTTCTAATTTTAACAAGTGAAGCCGTGACAATTATTAGGTAACAACATTTTGCGAGTCCAGGGACCCGTGAAAGCGCCACTGTATACATTCAGTCTAATAACTTCAAATAAAAAGTCCGCGGAATGCTTTATAACAACTGTCACTTCGCAAAAACAATAACATTGGCGACATCAGAATTGGCAATGTCACCCCGATCACCCGTGACATGCGATCCAAGTGTCCGCAGCTGACCGTCGCGGCGGCGCCGACTGGACGCATGCGCAACGAGCAGCGCATACGCAACGGTTCAAACCGCCTGATGCGAACCAGTGTAAGTCTGAACGTTCATCGAGCTTTTGTTCTCCTAACCATAAATAAAGTATATTATATTTTCTCTATGTCCTAACGTTGTCCCGGCGATACCCTTAAAGAACCTGGGGTCTGTTTTGCCATCTAATCCTAGGATTTGGCGTAGGCGTGTTACAAAAGCGACTGCCGTCTGATCTTCCAACTCAGAGGCAAACCTTGGCTTTGTTGGAATTAGACCGGTTACCTCACGATGTTTTCCTTCAAAGGCTACTGTTAAATATCAAATGATATTCTGTACAGTCATCATCATCATCATATCAGCCGAAAGACGTCCACTGCTGGACATAGGCCTCCCCCAGAGAGTTCCAAATAAGGTGACATATCACTCGAGTTTGAGTGACGGCGGCCTATCAATTGCGACAGGGTTCTACGGTGGTACGTGAATACATTTCCCTTACTGTACATATGTTTTTAACCCAGTGCCACAGATTATGTACCTAGTTATGTATTTCTTAGTACATAGTGGTATGAGCCGGGTTCGAACGCATATTGAAAGTGTCTTACTATTGTTACGAATGTCAGCATTAAATTATAATGGTGAGCGATGAGGTGAGGCGACAGGTTGCGAATAGCGTAGCGATGGACACCCCAGCCTGGCTCGGGGGCAGGTGCCCGCGCCGCATAAATATCGGCGCGCGGACAATGGGCGCTGAAACAATGCGGTTCCGGTTCCGGGGACCTTCTGCTCAGGACTCCCCAATGTGCCAAACTGAGTTTAATATCATAAATAGTATGACTCTTTAATAAGAAACCGTTGCTCCGTTTTGTCGTCAACTCCGGTGTAGAATTCGATAGGTTGCCCCTTGGAACACCCTTCAGATAGAAATCAGCACACGCGATGGTCTCCTGCAGCGACCGCGACACGCCCACCATAAACGGGCTGGGGGGTAATCACGTAACGTTCCGAACGCGCGTGGGGTAGATCCAACTGTAATTTTTCAATATAAAAATTGACATTTAGATCTACCCGACGCGCGTACAATGCATTACGTGATCGACCAACTGAAGTACACGTAGAGCCGTATTTTATTATTATTATGTACTCGTATCTCCGATTTAAATTAACGGGGCGAACCCCGGTCATTTGGAAGGTGTGCGTGGGGATATAGATCCAATACGTAGAGGCCGTTTAGAGACGAAGTGTAATGTCATGAGTACACCTGTACGTCTAGCACAACTTGCTGCTCAGTCGTTTCGCGCGCGAATAAGCGTCCCCTATCTCACTCGCACCGTACAAATTAGAAAAAGGGGGGTAGACTTCTCTTCTTTCTCGACACGCGTCGCGGTGCGGCGTCAGTTGCGCTAGCCCCGCTGCTAGAACCCATTTACGGGTATTATTATTATTATTAATCATTTATTTCGGACATCAACGATCCACAGTGTTAGTTACAATTCTCTTAGTTTCTATGTTAGTTATACTATCCGCAAAAGCAAAGTGGCGCGTCAAGTCGTAAAATATTAGAATCATGCTAATATTACGCACAAAAAGGTTTCATTGTTACTTTTATTGCCCGACTCGCCACTTAGTTTTGCGGATAGTAGATATAATCTTTATTTTGGACATTCGTATAATGGCACGTGAGTTGAGACCGAGTGCTGATAAAAGGGACTATCAAGCCTCTCCCCTATCTCGGCAAGAAAACTGTTGGAGCTCTCTCTCCTATACCCTAGCAAAGCGGGCAAAAATATCTGCACGGCTATCAATAGGAATCTAAGCGTTCTAATTTCTAATTAGAAAGAGAGTGATAGTCTACTATCTAGCCGCGAGACTGCTCGCGGGCTGTCCTGTGATAGCTGACAGGCCCTTAACGGTCCTGGAAATAGAGTCGTGTCAGATAATTATGCACATTTTGTTGTGGTTCATATGAATGGTGAATGTTACCTACAAAATAAATCAGGTTGTAACAAGGTATAATCTATACTATAGGGTGTCCCAAAAAGAACGCAAGATTATAATGTATGGAACACCCTTTATAAACAATGTAAGGTAGATTGAATGACACATATTTTATTTATTTAAACTTTATTGCACAAATATACAAATAAAATTAGAATTGGCGGACTTAATGCCATCAGGCATTCTCTACCAGTCAACCATTGGGCTAAACAGAAACTTTAGTGGTAATATGGTATATAAACTTACTTATACATACTTAAATATATATAATTTTATGTGTCACACATATGTTACACATACCTACTTACGAAATTTAAAAGCTGGTAATATTGGGCAGGGCGGTGCGGAAGGGCTTGCGCGTACGCAGACCAGGCGGCGCCGCAGCTGCATTCCCGCAAAAACTGGACACTAGGTGACCGAATGACATGTCAACATAATACAAAGCTTCATATCAACTAGGTATACAAGGTAACGAAATAAATATGCTATATAAGTAATTTAAGTATATATAAAAAATAACACAATAATAACAGGGGTGTAATAGTACACAGTTAGTAAACAGATATTATTTATTGAAAGTAAATACAAGATTATGAATATTATGATTAACATTAACTAAGATAAATAACTTCCTAAAGCATTTATTGGTAATAGAATAGTTTATAAATTAAGGCAGAATAAAAAACTGATATATTGAAACTACTCAAATAGCCCACCCCGCGTCATTCCCGGTGCAAAGGTGCCCATTACGCTCGCCGCATTGCCGCGTTGGATTGCAATGGACAACCTTTGCAATAAGAATGACCCGGAGCGGGGGTCGAGGCCTTTTTCCCGCAGGCGGCGCCCCACTTCCCTAAGGAAAGATTTTCCTTCGGAGCACCAGCATCCCGAAGTCTCTACGGCAAGAGGGACATATAAGTAGTGTGAGAGCACTGCGTACTTGTCCCTCTTACGTGTAGCCCCCCACTCAGCGGCAGCTCCTGCATTATTGGGGTGTAATTGTTTCTAAAGAGTTTTGTATTTTTTTGGCATACGTTTTGGAAGTCTCCCGTACCCCGAACGTGGGCGGTATTATAGTACCAGTGAAAACGTTTGCCGCAATGCGGGCCAGTTTAGCATGCGTTTTGGAAATCTCCCGCACCCCGCATCCGGGCTCATTGACCAATGAAAATGCGCGTATATATAATGCATTTGGCCTACCCTGTCACTTAACCTAGCCTGATCAGATAGAATAATTTAATAGCTAGTCATGTATCAATGTATAGATACTTACAGTCACGGACTTTAATCGTTGAGCCATTTAGAGCTCACCTTTTACTGGATATTCACAGCTTAACTATTGAAAACCAAAATTAGTTGACACCTAAATGGCTCAACGATTAAAGTCCGTCACTGTACCATGAACAGTCAGCAGCAGAAGTAGCTAAGCGGGCCGGGTGTTCAAAATGCACACGATTTTATTCTTAAGAGATTAAGAGCGTGTGTAGGTTATTTTGAACGCCCGGCCCGCTTAGCTACTTCTGCTGCTGACTGTACCTGCAGCTACAGGACCCACTTCATATAAAGCAAGTGTTTTGTGATCTCACCATCTAGGTACACCAACGTTAACGGGCCACATCCTATCAAACAGTCAGTTAAATCAGTCAGTAGAAATTTTGCAGCACACGCACGCTGCCGCGCAGTCTGCCGCGAGCGCATTTCCATACAATGCACGGCAGATGGTCGCCAACTGACCCTCACTAACCCATAAATCCATATATATATATATATCTATATGTGCGGCCTAAAGTTACACAAAAATGTCAGTAGGTTTTCAGTGCCCGTCGCAAAGCCTTCCTTAAAGTTCTGCTTCAGAGAAACGAAACTTCGATTGATTATATTGATGCCTGCCTACAATGATGACAACCTACTGTACTATCTGCCCGCGTGGCTTCGCCCACGTAATGCAAAGAATGTAGGCAAACCCAAAGACTATGTCCATCCATGCAATAAAACGCAAGTGAAATAATGTTTGGAATCGAATGAGTAGTAGGTAGGCATTTTGAACGGTGTATTTATAGTTATTTACGATACAAGTGCAGAAAATAGGAAATTCGCAACGAGTGGCGATAAATTAAAACACGACCGAAGGGAGTGTTTTAAATCGACACGAGTTGCGAATTACCTATTCGCACGTGTATCGTACAACGTTTTACAGTACATATGGCTCCTTAAAGTTTCAACATATGCACGGAAAGTGCTCATTTCCGCACTCGTGCGGAAAAGTAACACCAAGTGTACTGTAAAAATAGTTATTAAATTCTTTCACGGGAAAATTATTTTGGACAAGATCGGTTCAATGGCTTTTGCGATATTGCTGAAAAACTGCCTTCGCTATCCAAAAGAACGTAAGATTTCTGTGTCGATACGACCTTTTTAATAGGCATGGAACCCTTTGTTTTGCGTGGTCCGACACGCACTTGGCCGGTTTTTTGCACCACTGCGCTGCGCCTATACGAATATTTCGGCGTTTAGATTTAGGCATTTCTCCTCTTCTTCTTCTTCAGCATAATTGCGTCCACGCTGGAAATATGCCTCTCCCATGGACTTCCAAACTGATCTGGATGCAGCTGCCTCGGTCCAGGTCGGCCCTGCTGCCTTTTTAATATCGTCCAACCATCTGGCTGGCGGTCTCCGCACCCTACGGTTTCCTTCCCGAGGACTCCAAGGCACCACTCGCTGGCTCCATCGGTCATGTTTCGGCCGAAACGTTTTTTGTCAAATGATCATTTGTCAAACAATAGAGACATAACAAACACCATTACTTAATAAGGTATATATAACATTGACATTAGAGTAAATTAATGTATTCAAAAGTATCTAAAAGAAGTGTAGGTATAGGTATAGTCGAGGAGTGAAAAAATATTCGCCTCTTTTCGACTTTACTTTAATGATTTTAAGGTCCAAAAGTGACGAGCCTTTTTATTCCGCGACTGTACAAAAAGCTACAAAAATTCACATTGTTTAGTCTGAACACAAAACTATAATTTGTAACCCATCACCAACAGTCCAACACATCTGAAATATGTTAAACTACACAGCGAAAGTATTTGATACGCGCTAGGAATTCTGTATACAAGACGTCTTGTTACGCAAGTACCTAGTATAGTAGAGTGATGTGAGTTGATGTAACCAGGCTGCGAGTGTGATGCCAAATTCCGCGCATTCCAACAACGCATCGTTTAATCCATATTTAATTATTATATGTCATCAACGAAATAAACTTAAAAACATACAACTACCTACTCATACGAAAATTGTGAAGAATGTCATCAAACATGACATCTTCAGAATTCTTAAATACATTAATCGAGTTATGTAAGTACCTAACTAAGATCTTTTTAACCTTTATCGTTCCGATGAAATGGCTAAGAAAACAGCAAGCGTAGTGCCACTAGGCAAGCCTTACCTATGATTATTTCTAGCAAAAGGCAATCTTGTGACCTAAGAATTTTTACGATGCCAATCAAACCAGTTTTTGGAGAGGAACAAATGTTTGTATTGGAGCAACTACAAGTAAAGAACATAAATACCCAAAAATTTGTGGAAAATCAAGTCAATTTCTGCATATTATTACATACAATTTACCATCATCATCATCTTGGTTTTATTATTGCAAATTTTTGCTGTACATATTGTTTCTAAACTTTCAAGGTCCTTAACTTTTATGATTTTAATTACATCTCGTAATTTATACTTTATTCCAATAATATAATGGTTTACTATCCATTTAGCAACACTACGTTATCAATTTTAACATGAGGTAACAAGCCTAGGCGTCCCGGGCCGCCGCCGCCGCCGATCAATTACTCGCCCCGCCCCCAGCTCGGTCACGTAACTCCCGTCGCAGACTATCTACATTCCCTAACAGAATCCTGATGAACCAGCAGTCTCCAAGCTGTTTTTTATTGTCCTATGTACGCTGTGACGCATAATAGGCAGGTAGGGCTCACTCAATTTGCGCAGTCAGCTGCAGCCTCAATTTTTCACAGTTATCGAACAATTTCCGAACGACGCTAAGTGAGAGTTCGAAGCCTTTATGAATATTAAGTTGTTTTGTTGGTTTTTGCGTCGGGTTTCCGCGGGGTGAGTTAATATTTATAAGAGCGCAGTTAGTCGCGGAACTGGTATTGAACGCAGTGCGAGTTGTGGTCGTGACATGACTTGCGGCACTGTTAAGTAATTCTATGGAGTTTGGTGACCTTTTTATTAATTTAGGTTAGCACTTTGATTTTTAGGTAGGTACTACGACTATTCAATTAAGAATATCAACCATCCAACGAAATTTCCATGCTTATTCAACTCGGTAATTATGTATAACTCACAATGTTCACCTTCCTACCTAGTGGAGTCGATCTTTGGCCTTGTGGTGGCGGCCCTTGCGCTATGTTAAATTTAGGTGCTTTGATTATGGCACAGAGTAAAACCACGTCTGTGATTATCATAGAGCGAGTTGCACCAACTTACGATCACATGTCCATTCACGTTAAATATGCCGCGGGCAGCTGTCACCCCATAGAAACTTGTCAATGTTTCCGTTTGTTGTAACCCACCCTTAGTGACGGTAAGCTGCGATATAGGATTCGTTACGTTTCTGTCAGTTGGAGACTATGTCCCTTACCTTACCTTAGGTACCTTAGTTTTTAACGGACTTCAAAAAAAGCAGGACTTGCTAACTGTACCTAAACACCTAAAAGACCTTACTTTGAGTCAATTCTAAATAAAATTGTATGAATTGCTATGTGAACTAAATCCTGCGTTTGCCCATTATAGATAAGTTTTTTTTGTTGTGTGATTGGAGGTACATGCTTAGGTACATTACATAATATGTTATGTAACATTGTGTTTCACTAGTCTCGTTTTTTTTTTGAGTGATCTACTGAGAATCGGGCCACTAGCGGCACTTTTGCTCTGCGCTGAGTGTGCGTAGATTGACCAGGAGGCCAAAACAGCAAGTATGCGGTAGCGGCGTGGACTTGACAATATATAGTAAGCAAACATGTTTTTAATGAGATCTCAAACGAGGATTTAAATAACCGGCCGGTTAGCAGAGGCACTCTAGAGCCACCATAACCAGTCATTAGCTCGCCTTTTTAGTAAAGCGGTTACGCACGGTGAATTTTCGCAGCGATACAAACGCTCGTCTCAGGACTCAGGACTCACTTGGCCTCAGTTCAGCCCAAAAGGACAGAGCTATAACTATAACCACGAGCTTAGAAATTCGAAATTCGGGTATCTCCATCTCTATCGCATTACTTGAATGACATTGATGCATGTATACGAACCTCGAGTTTCGATTTTCGTGGTAGCGCCGCAGGTTGAAAGTTTGCCCCGACATAGACAAAAGTGACTGGTCCAGGTGCTATAAAAGAATGCCTTAATCACCTGTCAAAATCACCTGTAGGTACTACCTATCGCGTTTGTATATATAGCGCTGAAAAAGTCGCTGTGTCTATTAACCGTAACCGATCTACTATTTAATACTGTTAACATTTAGCAGAACCAAGCGATCAGGATAAACGAGTATGTGAAACCAGATGTCAACTTGATCAGAACTAAATCAATCCACTTGGATTTGCTAAACGTATTAGCTGGTTCCGAGTAGTGGGTGCGGCTAACGACGCGTAAGGCGAGCTTTAGAAGCTCCAGCGGAAATCTTTACTTAGGTAGGTAGGTACCTAAAGGTACTTCAAAGCCTTATTAAGAATAAAGGTACCTACGACATGTAATGAATCCGAAAAAAGTCCGCCTGTATTACCAAAAGGTGGAAATCCTCGATTTATTAAGAGATCTGAAGTTCACTACGCCAAAATAAGGTTTTATGATACCTAACAATAATAACTAAACGCAGACGAAGTTGCAGGTATATTAGATTTCCGTATAGTTATCTAATTATAGTACCTAAACTCTCGTAGTTTAGGTACATACTTAATTAGATACCTACATACGTATACTTAACTGTGTGTCGAAGAGTTGCTCAGAAGTTTTGAATCTGATCACATTCCGAACATTTGTATACATGGGTAACATGGGTACGTATAGGTAATAGGTATACTGCTTATATGTATAGGTACGTACATTTAAAAATAATTATCTTATGAGATTTAGGTGCCAAAGCGGACCACGAGCTCCTTTAGAATACTACCGAGAAAAACGCTAGGACGATTAAGATGATGAATGATTAGGTACAGTCACCGACTTTAATAGTTGAGCCATTTCGAGCTCACCTTTTGCTGGATATTCATAGCTTAACTATTAAAAACCAAAATTAGTTGACACCTAAATGGCTCAACGATTAAAGTCCGTGACTGTACCATCTAGAATCTGAATAATCACTTGTTTAATTCGTCAAGCCACTGAGCGTGCCAAAAAACGACATATCTACGTTAAATCATACACACTTTAAGAACAATACCTACTCCTTGCGGCAGTCAGATAAAATAATAGGTAACTATTACTCCTTCGTTATATCATCTAGACAACGGAGTTAGCTTACAACAAAGTCAACTTCATTCATGTTCGAAGCATTATTGCCTATTTAGAGCCAAGAATGCGGTCCTATTGCCATTCCCTCGTGACCGCCACACGTCAAACTACGTCTATACGAAACCAATATAGTGATATGGCTACAATATTGCTGGCAACACCCGTCTTCTTTTTGCACTGGGTTGTTATCGGAAGGCGCTCATGCGTCTCACGTAACTAAACTAGAGCTCTGAATACGCTTAGTTACTACGAATCGCGGCGTCAAAATAAATTTGCGGGCAATGGGTGAGGTGAGCTTAAAACAAGTTACAGCATAGTTATTCTGAGAACGTGTCAGAGAGAGATGTAGTGTCACAAGTAGGTACCTAGGTACAGCTGTGACAAGGAAGGCTCAGCGTCGCGACTTCTTCCGCCGCGTTTTTGCCTGATTGACTTGCATGCGCACTGGATATTGCCTTGCCGGGCGCGCATCTGTCATCATTACACGGCGCAGGCGCGAGCTGGCGAGCCACCGAACTTAATAGCGAGCAACGGAACAGATTTATCGATCCCTCTGAACAGTAAAAACTTAGTCAAACCATGAGTCTTGTGCTGTGAACGACGTCAACTTGATATAGGAAAAATATACTAACTTCTGATGTTAATCTCAAATACCTATAGGAATATTGGGCCCTATGTCACCATCTTGACAATTGTCACCTGTCAATGACAATTTCTCGTACATTACTGGATCAATAAATAACGATGAACCACCTTAACCTGTCGACGCAGCCGACAATTCGACAATTGTCGATTTGGTGAAATAGGGGCCAGGTGGTTAATTCCAGACGTGTAAACATGAGTAGAAATAGGGTTTTTATAAGTGAGCAAATGGGTACCGTGCCAACGCCAAATTTGATTTCATCTTGCTCGATCGCTGATGAAGATCATGAAAACACATAACATATCCTGGGTAAATAGATAATGTATATCTGCATTATGAGTTGGCGATAGACGCTTCTACACTAGTTGTTCTCAAGACATTACAGAGTCAGTTCGTATCGTATAAGGCACGCGAGCCCGCTCTAACCTCGCGCGGAAAAAACGCCGACCGAAGAATGTTTCTGCATTCGCGGGGATATGATACGAATTCTGCCCATTGCTATACTGCAATGAAGCGTCTATAATCAATCGATTGAGATCGCAGGCATTTTGTGAATCTCAATGCTTTGGAACATTAGATTATTCTGGACACGGCTATTCATAATTCATATAACGCGAAAACGCGATTAACTCGCGGCGGCTGATCGTCACTACCTCAAATACCTTCTTTTGTTTACGTGGAGAAATGCATAACTCCCGCGTTACGCCTGGCTGCGTAACCATCAGTACGGGTATGACGGACTCCCGGGAATGATGAATGGGGTGATTACCCGGAGTACCTTCTAAAACCTCATAGTGTTCCAACTTGCCACCATGGTGCCGGGTTATACAGGCACGCCGAAGCACTCTTCCGTGACTCTACCCCATTGCAACCAGTATTCTGTTCGTCGTGAGAAATTCTATAGATTATACGAAGTACCTACACTCTCAGTGGAACGATATTCCAAGGCAAGCTGCATGTCGTAGCCATATCAATTCGTCATCATCGTTGCGTTTATTGTAATTTGTAAAATTGTTGCCAATATATAGCTTATATCATCGCATCAAGCGATCATTCTGAATGAACAAAAGCTTTTCTCAGGTAACAAGACCAACGAGATCGATGCGGTAAGCGGTAACTAGCAAACAGTCAAGAAAATTCAGTCGTGGACTCTGTATCTTGTCACGCTAACAATAAGGCACATGGTCCATGTTCACATATTTAGCTATTTGTACGTCCATTTTGACCAAATCCCAGCCATCGCAATGTTTATCAAAGGGCTGAAGCTACCTTGTACATATCCAAAACTGTCTCGTCCCAACAACAGCGGCCCGGGCGTGGCGCGTCACCATAACTCAGGCCGAAGTGGACTGAATCAATCAGTCGGACGCTTCATGATATATACGGCGCATGATGCTACCAGTGATTGATCCAGCGATACTCACACGATCGACGCAGGCGCAGCGCTTCCGGCTACTACGCATTGCGCTCCAATACGCCTTACGCATTTGAAAATACGACTCATATTTCATTAACGCGTCTGTTTTTACAGATACGAGATATACTTTAATTAAACGTACATAAATTACGGCACGCCGGTAAATCACTCGACGCGAGACGCGGAGGGGACGGCGGACAAAAGAAGAAAAGGAATGCTAAAGTAAGATTAGAACATGCGCGCAGGCAAGAGCATCGATAGACACCTACTTCATAACGCGTCATTTTGTCGTTTTGACATTGGAATTCTTTGGCTTTTTCTATGGACATCATGTCATTAATGAAATTGCGCAGTAGAAAAACAGTGGGTGTTCATAAATAAAACATGATTAGTCCACTTCATTTCAATATGAAGTGAAGTATTGAGCGACAACAAGACTAAATTAATTGGTCTCATAAAATGGCTGGGATGCCTGTCAAATTTGACGCGATCAGTCATTTCCAATGCGGCGTGAGGCGATCTTTCAGCGGTGACAGCCCTGGCTATAATTACCGCTGAATGGCGCGGCGCGGGGCGGGCGGGGGACTTCAAACGCGCGTCGCTGGCATTCTAGCGCGCTGCCGTCTGCGCGGGCGCACTCGCACCGGCCTAGGGCTGCCCCAGCACAAATCTTAGCAACTAATCCTATTGGAATCTAATACTAATAATCTGAGACGGTTGCCCTAAAGTTTTAAGTGGCTACAAATATTAGAGCATAAGCTATCGACGAAAGACTGTGCTCAGGGTTTCTTCTAAAATTGGTAATTTACTCCACACTTCCTGAACATAAATTGCCTGTGTAACCTGAATACCCCCCGGACACCTATGGCAGATGAAAATCATAATCATAACCATAAACTAACCCAACAACATAACGGCAGCCGACGCGACGACCTGGAAGCAGCACCGTCATGTCTTATTTATCTATTTTAATTTTATTGCACCAATAAAAAAACTTAAAGCGGACAAAAAAACACATAAAAGGCGGACTTAATGCTATAAAGCATTCTCTACCAGTCAAACTTCAAAGCAGAGAAATTGCGGGCGTTCGTGTCTTCGACTTTCATTCGTGTTACAAGGGGAATCAAAAATGTTACGTAAAAAAAATTACACAAAATTTATAGCAAAATATAAATTGCTTGATTTCTAAATACGGGCTTACTGCCTCAAGGCAGACTTAGGGTCATAATTCAATGTTGGCGGTTTAAACATTAACCCCATTGCACATTTAAATTCGTAACTTGCTAAGGCAATATGGGACTGGTACTTGTTTGAGATCAATGTTAATTCGATGCTGCACTTGCGATGATGGCATTTAAAAACTTGCAGAGACGTCAATGTCTTGGATGTGGTTCTACACAATTTGTGTTGGTGTGTAAGGGTAGGGTATCCGCCAGGGCTGTGCGAGATTGCGGAGCACCATTAGGGAAGATATGTGTGAGCGACGTTAGCGATTAGATTTAGTCCTCACACATCGCTCCTCTACCCCGCACCGCTCTGCACGGTTATCAACATATCAGTGTTATCACAAGAACGCGTGCTGTGTCGCGGCGAGATAGAATATTCGCCTCTTTCTAAGTGTTCTAATTAGAAAGAGACGGATAGTCGATCTCGCCGTGACACAGCTTGCGCGCCGCAAAATTGATTTACCTCACTCGGAGTTTCGGATGTATAGAGTCTGTCAAGCGAGTCGTGTTCCTGGAAAATGGCGGCAAATAAAAAAAAACTCATGCTGCACATAAGTGCAGCATTTATAAAACTGATAGTTTATTTCGTAGGTAAAATTGTTGCCATTATAAAGAATTTGATAAAAATGCTGTGGTCACGGACCGCTTGACACAGACTCTATCAACATCGTTGGGCGCGAACAAGAAGGCATAATGAGCAAATTTACGCGGTTAATTCCTATAAGAAAAGCATCCATGTATATGTAAGTACCTACCCCTTGTAGTGGCTGTTTGTTACCCAAAAAAAAAAAGTATGGTTAAGTCGGTAGATTCATGTAGAATCGAGGTTCCTTCTTAACACGTTCACTGCGAAACAATCTCACAGCGCTACGCTCGTTCGTAGCCGATAAAGATGCGTACAGTACAGACGGGTGAAACCGTAACATATATGCAATGTATCGTGCAATAAATGAATTCGCCTACAAAGTATCGATTACAATACACGTAGGTACATAAATAGCTTATAATCTACAAAATATGTAGATTATAAGCAATTTATGTTATGTAATTGCTGGCAATAAATGTATTTACTTTCCATTACAAACACTTAATTGAGGAATTATTCGTCATCCTCCCAGCGTTTTTCACGTTTGCATCCTAATGGAACCCGCAAGGGTGCATGCTAATCTGAAGAATCACTTCTTCTTCTCTTATTTAAGACCTACTTAATAAGCTCTTGTCACTTAAAGGGCAATGGAGTGGGCTATGTTGGGAGTTTCTCTGCGTGATCGCAACAGAAATGAGGCTATCCGCAGCAGAACCAAGGTAACAGATATAGCCCTCCGAATCGCTAAACTTATGTGGCAGTGGGCAAATTGTATTACGTAGAATCGATGGCCGTTGGGGCGGAAAGGTTCTCGAGTGGCGACCACGTACCGGAAGGCGCGGCGTGGGTAGACCCCCCACAAGGTGGACTGATGACCTGGTAAAGGTCGCGGCAGTCCGCTAAATGCGGGTGGCGCAGGACCGGTCACTTATGTCCAGCAGTGGACGTCTTTCGGCTGATATGATGATGATGATAATGATGAAGCTCTTGTCGGTGTAGGCCCTCGATCTACTCTTATCCCACGCAACCTCTTTGACATCTCAATACGACCTAACATCAACTAACACATGAAACATATTCGTATATTTTTTTAAGGATTTACGTGAATAACAATATTACGAAGTCGATAAATGAGAAGTCACTATGGCAGCTCAAAAATGCCGCCATGATTCCGGACTCTGATCATCAGATCATCACAGTGCCAACCCTACCTCGCGAATCATGTGGTGTCATTGTAATCTACTTGTCATTTAATTTAATGCTTCCACTCAGCTAAGCGAGTGTTTTATTTTCTATGCCAAGATTGCTGTTGGAATTTTCCCAGAGCTAAATGACTTCAATTTAAATACATGAATGTAATTTAGAAGAAGGAAACAAATGTTTTGTTCTCAACCGAGGAACGTCGACGTCTGTCGAATGGCTGAGCTGGTAATTTCGACCACGGTGATATGTCTTCCTTATGGCTTTAGCGATACGTTAAGTACCCTACCGAACCATTTGGCTATTGTGAACCATTTCTAATTTCGTATCAGATCCGTATAAATATAAGAACATTTACTTACATTACATACACATTTACATTTGACGACCGAATAGCCTAGGGGTTCGATTCCCAGTCGGGGCAGATATTTGTATGATGAATACGAATGTTTGTTCTCGAGTCTTGGATGTTTAATATCTATTTAAGTATGTATTTATCTATATAAGTATGTTTATCCGTTGTCTAGTACCCACAGCCCACAGTACAGGCTTTGCCTAGTTTGGGACTAGATCAATCGGTGTTAATTGTCCCACGATATTTATTTATTTACTAAGATGGGTAGAGCCCAGGTACCGACTTACAAAATATGTATGTTATACGATTTACTGTGACTCTAAGCTTACTGCCCTAATTACCATGGTAATTAGGGCATGAAGCAGCTAAAGGTAGTCTTTTGAAACGGAAGTGAACGTCGATATTATATCCAAGCGAGCGCACTGAAAGACGGTTAATTATGTATGGATATCCTTGACTAAGCCCTATTCCAAAATATTCTAAAATGGCATTAAGACATTTCTCAGATATTTGTTTGTAGGTTGTAGGTAGGTACATACCATCCATACATAATAACCTATTTCAATATCATGTATTCAGTCAACTCTAAGTATCCTTATCCTACTAATATGATAAATGCGAAAGTTACCTGTACTCTACCTAGATTTTAATTTATTGCAACATATTTTAAAATTGTGACCCCTTTGCTTTGTAAATCTTGCTAAATTGATTATCATTTTCATCCCACCCTGGGAAAATATCAAGTCCCCGATTACACAAAGACGGAAAATAATTAAAACTAACATTAGTGCGTGTATGTGTAATTACATTGCATTACCGATGCGGCGACATGCGCGGGCGACGCGACGCACAGAGATTTATGGTTATGGACATCATGGCCGCCGGCCTCGTCTCTGCGCTCCTTATACGGACACTATTTATTTTATACGCGGATTAACAGCCGAGCTACTGAATAAACGTCAGCGCTTATAATGTATCTGTTGGTACCTACTTATCTGGAGTACCTATAATACGAGGAAGTTGAGTGACTAGTGACTACTGATGTCACAATATCGGCTGAATATTGAACAGAAGAATTACGCTACCTATACTCTACTACATATTGTGCAACTACAGTTAGGTACCACAGTAAGTATGGTATGGACCATAGATATCATTGGGGTACAAAAAACGGCAGTAAAATATGCTGCGGAATAAAATATATCTTCCCCAATGCAAATCCAAACTCCGTTATTCTACTATATACTATTTATAAAATTAATATTTTCAGAGATTGGAAGAAAATCATTAGATATAATGTACTAAAAAATATGTAAGGAAAAAAAGGATCCATAAAATTAAATAGGTATTGTATCAATAACCGAATCAGTTCACCCCCACTTCCGCCGCGTGGTCTTGTTGTCTGTCCTAATCCTAATACCTAGAGTGTTTTTGCGAACCCGGAGGCGCGGAGAGAGGGCATATCTCTCTCTTCCTCCAGCGCCAAAGCAGTCACTAAAGCAAAAGCTATCTTTGGATCTTAATATTTCTAATAATTCCCATTTTTGATAAACTTCACTTTCTCGGATTCTCTACAGACCTAGGAATAAACGCGTTCGTTTGATACTCATCAAGTAACCATTTAAAACTTTTAACTGTTCTATATTTCAAATTTATAATTAATTTATATAGATCAAATAAAGGAGAAAGCTGGTGTCGTGTCGTATCAGCAAATCAAAGGGCTGGCGTGCGACAGAGAGAAATGGAAAATACTCCACCGACAAGATGATACCTCTAAAATTTAAGAAGAAGATTTCAAATATTCGAACAAATGGTTTTTATACTTATACATTCAGAATGTTATATACAATTCATTTTAGAAACTTGATATATACTAAATAAGTTTTATCTAGAAAATTATTTCATTGAATTTATAGTTATATATTATGAGTTTACAGCTTTTAATTTAAAAGGGAACAAGGTAGACCTGTTATTTTCGCCGTCCCCCTGTCTACCTATAGGACAAAATAAAACGTATAATTTCTGAAAAAGTTTATAATAACCACTGTCTAACATAGTCGCACTAACACGCCGATAATGAAACAAAACATTTTGTAAACATTGAAGTAAAATGACCTTTCGGTTTATTCTTGGGGCGATTTTATCCTCACATAGACGATAACTTAGAGAAGGAAGCGGCGACAGGGAACTACCAAACTTTTCAAACGAGTCACCGCATTGTTTTATTTTTAGCGGCGACTACGGCTCTAAATTATTCCTTGTTTGGGACTCCTTTTTAGCTTTATTAATGGGCTCTCCTTGTTTTATTGTGCTCGACTGTGCTGTGGCGGAGGGAACTTGTTCTTACACTGTCTAATTGTGTCTCGTGTTTTTGTTTAGAACGCAGCACCATCGTCACTCATAAATATTAGGAAGTTAAGTGTATACATAATTAACTTTTCGGTTCGTTTGTTTCATAGAGTTTATTAATTGCACGGAAATCATCCACAACTATCTGCAATGTAGGTTTACCATAAGTATACAAATAAATGACCTGCGGGTCGATTGCGTATAAGGCTTTGCGTCCGTCAGGTCTAAATTCCATTGTTTGTATGGAAAAATGACAGTTGAGTGTTAACGTACGTTCGAAAAGTTACGTAATCACCCCTCTGGACGTGGTAGTACTCTATCAGTATTAGTAGGTGTAGCTGGTAACTGGTATATAGGTATCTGTGTTAACAGCGGATGTATCGATTGTGCGAGTAGCAAAGGCTGAGATGCTATCGAATTAAAGAATTTGATAAAAAAAAATACTGAATTTAAAATTGGCATGGTCCCGTAGCACCTCTATATCAAACCCCTTTATCGTTGAAATGTAGAAATTCCGAGAACTCTTCGGTTCTAGAACCGTTTGGTTGTCAGCAGGGCTGTTATTCTTACACGCTCATGCGCCTCACCCCACCCGTCACTTCTAATGTGACACTATATCTAATACGCTTATTTTAGTTACTACGAATCGCGGCGTCAAGATATATTTGTAGGTGAGCGTTGAGGTGTGCTTAAAACAAGTTACAGAATAGCGGGACATGAGTAGGTAGCTAGACGAGGCGCGACAGATTTACAGCGCCCGCGCGGCTTCCGCGAACCATGATGAACATTGAACACTAACTTACGGCTTGAGGATTAGGCTTCGGAGAAACAACATCTCCACACATAAAGGATACTAAACAGGGTCGTGGAACCAAAAGATGAACGTTTAAGCCACTATCCCAATTTTCCATTTTTTTTTTCGACGAATTGTAACCTGGTTTGTACACATTTAATTTTTTTATACAATTTGGTATATTGTGGAGACTGGATACAACCATTTTAAACCCTCGACAATACAGTATTTTATTAAAAATGGTTTTATGCTGAAGTATGCAATTTTCCCCAGAAGGTGAACGTTTTGACACCAACAGTTGAACGAACAAAAACGTATCACCGCACAGCCTCTCCTTACCTTTGCACAGTGTGGGATTTTTCCTCAATTTTGCGAAACACTACTTAACTGTTTAATTTGTGTAGTTTATCAAATGATAGCGAACATTGAAACTCCCGCGGTTCTATGTCTCATAGTTTTAGAGATTTTCGATAAATCGAGAAACAGCCATAGAAATCCATAGAAATATGAAAACTATAATTACTCACATTTCATGCCTCTTTTTAAAATCATCCTTATAAGTTAATATAAAGGTAGTTTTGATATACCAATATGATTCACTAAAAGTTTGAATTGATGACTCTTAGAGGAGATATCATCAATTTTCAAAAAAATTTAAAATATTTTTTTCTCGATAATCTTACATCGGTCGCATTTTATTTTACATTTTTTTAATAGTTGATAAGAAGCATTATCACTACAAAAAAAAGTAAATGCAAATATGGCAGGATTCGCGAGATATGAATTTTTAAATATTCAAGTTAGGGTTGTCACACACTAGGTAGGTTAACTTTATTTTCAGTTGGGGTGAGGTGTCACTTCTTGTTGCAAAATTGTAGTTTGCTTAAACATAGAAACATTCGAGGGCCCGTATAACAACAAATAGCATTACCACTAGCAGAACGGTTGTGTCAGTATACTCTGTTGAATCTCTGATGAAGGGTATCATGTGGCATTGGGAAGGGGTCCGCCCTCGTCAAGCGCTTGCTTAAACCCAATTCAATTCAATTCAAATTCTTTATTTCGGATAAGTATCCAATGCTATAACATGATATCTGGAGGAGCGGGGGTGAGGCGTCATGGACCCGTTAAAGACCCATGGCGCTGCTTGGCCTCAACAGGAGCTGACGTTCTGCTGGGGGATGTCCTTTCGGGCCTCGACCAGGGGACTTAATGCTAGAGGGGTAAGAGGGCGCCAAACGTCTTGTTGGTCAGCGAATGGCAAATGAGGAACATGATGAAGGCAAATAAATTTCGTGTATTTTGTGCATCTGTGGCTGAAAAGTATGCAATTGAATGAAATAATTTATTCGTGACAAAGCTTAATCATGCAATTACAACTTAAAATAGTATGTAGAATCATATGGCTGGTTTAATATACAACTTATGCATACTACTGTCCGAAATAAAGAATTGAATTGAATTGAATATGATTAGATTAGATTCATTTATTGCGTATTGAAAATGACATTATATTTTACAAATTTTCTTTGTATATAAATAAAATGAATTCACAGAAAGCTCGTCAGGTACATTTAATAAATTTGTTACAAATAATTTCTAACAATAATAATTAACAAAGACAGACAGAAATAGTTAGCAATTTAAAACAATATTGATCTTAGGTACCTAATAATGTCAGTCACTATGCACAAAATACTAATACACGGTTGGCAAATCATTGAGATTAGTTCTCTGCCAATAGGAATGTTGTCCGAGCAAGCCGGAGAATCCCGCAACAAATTTTGGCGGTATGATCGTGAGCATCACACTCGAAAAATAGACCAAAATACTACAATTTTGGACCTTTTTCGGCGTGTTTTCGAATCTTCGTACCCTTTCATTTCACATTTGTCTTTAAAAGACCGCCATAGTAAACAAAAACGATCACCTATACCGCCTAAAGTTATATCACTTATAAAGTCCACCGAGCCACATACTGCATTAATGCCCGAAAATAACGAAGACGACAATTTGTCACTCGTTTTAGACAAACGACTTTATTATTCTGATGACGATTAAACTTCCAATTATCCAATAAATTATTGAAGAATTCATGCCAAGTAAGAAAAACAGAACCCTCGCCTCTGAACTCTGATATTATTTTCGTTTGTATGTGATAACCCTATTTCCATAGAAATAGAACTAAAACTTAGAAACGCTATAAATCCCAAATCCCATAAGATAAAATCGTCAAAATTTTAGGCATGGTAGGTACACTCATCATACGTCTTTTAGAGCTAAAATAAAATGCGACCGTTAATAAACTTTGAAAAAATATTAATAATTAAAAAAATATATTTATATTGAATATCATCGGGTTTATTAACTTTACAGTCTTGTATTTTTTTTACGTTACTGAATATTGTTTCCTGAAATTGGAGACGAAAAATTGGGGCATTATTGACATTAATTACGAAAATAAAAATACAAACATGTTTTGATGACGTCATGGATCTGATGTTTAGAAATTATTAACTAGAAAATTAAACGGGATATGTGGCTGGGAGTTTCACTATGGGCTTTAAAAAAGTATTAAGCAGCGATTAAAATCATAAAAAGGTAGTGAACAAAATTGAGGAAAAATCCCACACTGTGCTTTGGTCTAGTAATAATAATATGGCCTACTTTTCTAGTAGAAAATGTTTTTTTAAGGGACACGCGTTTTTTATTTCTCCCTAAATTGTAATTTTCATTCAGAAATATCAAATTAAAAGTAGCGAATTCCAGTGGGTCGATCACGTAACTTTTCTTACGAACGTCTGTAAGATTTAAACGTCAATTTTATATGGAAAAATGACAGTTAGATTGAGATTTAACTGTCAGACGCGCGTTCGGAACGTTACGTGACTACCCCCCTGAAGGCGTAAGTAAATTATGACGTCAATTTACGCCTCCGTATGGCAGCTTGCACATCTTTCATGTGACAGTCGTAGTATTGACGTCACACACTGTTTAAAACACGTTTATACAATTTCGCAATTTTCTTAAAAACGAGTGCGAAAAAAATCTGAAAACTACATTATTACGATTTTAGATTTAGGCATCATTACATATTTTGAAACGTTGTCAATTATAAGAGATTGTTTTTTTACATATTAATACCTACTTAAAACAATTTGTCGTTAATGTAAGTATCATTGGAATGAAATAAAATAAAATGTTGGGTTTTGTATAGGATGTATTATTCAAACGGGGAAGTGAGGGTAAATGTGTGATAAGGAAATTTGCTCTAAGGAGTCACGAGATCGATTTTAGAAAAATAAAAACTGCATTCAACGATTTTCAAAAAAGTCTCATAAACGGCCGGGAATCGTCGTGTCTGTCTAAAAATTAGAGTTCGTTAATAAACGAGGGGTCTAATATTTTTTAGCCAAGATGTAGAATTTGTAGAGCGTGGCTGGTAGGGTTAATTGTAGTTGCTCCCATACAAACATTTGTTCCTCTCCAAGAACTGGTTCGAATGGCATCGTGAAATTTTTTTTGTCATCATGCCTATTGTTTTATTTAAGTTTTACGACAGAACGTTCAACTTTTGGGTGGCGTTCATCTTTTGGTTCCACCACCCTAAGCTAAGTTACCCAGGTAATAGAGTTCTGTTAATAGTGTTCATATATATATTTACAACTTGTGGCTCTGTGTAAACAGTAGGAATCGAGGGCTGAGTTTTTGTCAAAGATTTTTTTTTCAAAACCTCATTTGACAAAAAACGATGTCCAAATCATCGAATCTGCTTACAAATTTTTACAAGAATCGGTAGAGGAGAACAGCTTGGACATACGAAAGAATTTTTACCCAAGCTGTGAAGCAGTAGAGAACTTCGTTCGCTTCGCTCCCTCGTTCAAAAAGTAAACAAAACTCGCCGCATGACACGTTGTCTATTGGGTTCAATTAAAGTCACACACTATATAAACGAACTGACGTCGCTGAAGACGTTTCGCAATCAATCTGCAGCCCTGCTGGTCAGCTAGTGTCGCCCGGTTCTGGGAAGCTGCGCGCGCCGGTCTTGTAATGGCCGCCGTTCCCACGACGTTTATTCGCGGCCTCTTTGACATTCCACCACCTATTTTTATTTCATCCCAAAACCAATATAGATTTATAGAACTACTTTTGATTCCTCAGGAAAACGGTCGCATAATGCGGAGGTCAACATCAAAAGGCACTAACGTAGAAAACCGCAGCTGGGGAAAAAATAACAATGATGCATTCGGCGTCATATGTCCATCCGTCTCGCCATGTCTCGGACAAAACATATTCGTGAATAAGTATGCTATATACGAGTACCCTATCTATACTATTAATCGAGCAATATATGTATAGTATATTAATCACGTTGTGGAAACGGCTCTGGCGACTTCAATTAAATTCGGAATACATATATCGGTTTACGGGGGCGAAAAATTGATCTAGCGGGTCTCATGTCGGGGAAAATTCGTTTTCCCGTTATGTTTATGTATATCACAAAGTTAGAAACACGCTCCTGCGTTTGTTTTTCCAAATCGGGCAAGGGTCGGGTGTTTATACCAGGGATCGTATAGGTAGGTACTGTCAGCATCAAAAGTAACTACGCAATCGAAGGCGGCAAAAGCTCTTATTACGTTTTCATAAAGACTTTTGACGTCTTCGTTTGCGTAGTTACTTTCGATGCTGACTGTACCATCAGTATTAATTTCATTAGTAACTATACAGGTATTCAACTCACCAATATTTAAGCGTACTTACTTACCAGCAAAATACAATTTAGTAATAGGTAGGTAATTAAACCTACCGGAAAAATATCGCATACTGACGAGAATATTTCACTGTCTGTGAATAACGGTATAGAGGTCTCTGGGTTCTACTCTGACTTCTGCATTTCTATATCATTTAAAACCGAAATATAATCCTCCATTTTAAATTTATCTCGAACGTTGAAACCTCATTTTCATCCAACAATGTCCAAGAATCTTCTCTGAACAGCCGGCAAAAACCGACCGATCGAATCGAAAGGCAATTATAGAGACATCCGATATGAATCAATGCAGCCACGCGGGCAAAAACGCCATATTTCATACCTCTCTCCGTTGGCGTCGTATGTGTAGTTATGTGTATCGTATCATAGCATAGCGCAGTTATGGGATATTCGCCAAGTCATCTTCGGTAGCGATCTTGACGGACCTATACTGTATAGGTCCGTCATATAGGAAACTTCCTAAATTAAACTTATTTTTAAATTCTCATGAAAGTTTCCGGAAATTTCTAAGAACTTTCCCGCTATTTTGAGAATATTCTGCAACTTGTACATTGCTAAGATACCCTTATTTTTGTAGAATGACTTCATGAGAATTTAAAAATAAGTTTCATTTAGGAAGTTTCTGATGGGAATTTTAATGCATGTATATACTACCTACATTTATAACCTAATATTCTTTAGGTGGGCAAATAAAATAGCTGATAATGTTTGTATACAGTGAGGTTTTGACATGTTTTCAGTGTTTATAAAATTTAAGTTCTAAGAACTTTCCTTATAAGAATTTTTGCAACTATGGAAACTTCTCCGCGGTGCATTGCTAGGGTATCAGATCTACATACAAATAAAGTAAGGAAGGCATAGATTCGATATGATTCACAGAAGGGGATACCGTTAGTACTATATCGCTTTGGTTTAATGTCGCTGCCACCAACTGACCTATCGAAAACAATTGCTCGATCAATGAATATTTCAAACCATTCCCACTTACTACGCTTTTGGCCCCCCGTATATCGATATCTACTTCGATGAGTAGGTTTTTTTACTCACAGCCAAACATTTTTAATTTAGTATGTATGATTGTCGCTTCTTAATACAAAAATTAATTGTACCTAATACCTAAGATGCATGATGGGCGCGATGGCCGCCTGAACCGGGTCCTATCGGAGATACGCGGAGCCGCGGGCACGTGATAACTTGAGGTCGCAAACATCTGCATGCCGCTTGCAATGCTATACGGCTGGAACCAAAATGCGCCTTAAGGCTTGGGCTGATGATACCTTCAGAGCTAGAAGTGGTGTTATTTATGGCTGCAGTAGGTATTTTATAAGTTGGAGGAATTTCCCCAGTTGGGCAGACAAATAATTTCTTTCGTTCCAGTTAATTGCCGGTAATAATAATTGTAAATTACAAGATATTGATTTTAATACTTAGTATGTGATGTGACTATGTACACTTTTGACAAAGTACTCTAAACCGACGAGCATGTATGAGAAATGTTATGAAGATGAGTGAAGCAAAACTGGTTTGTCAAGATCGTAGCAAATGGAGATCCGTTATCTGCCTACTCCTCTGGGAAAGAGGCGTGATTATATAATACACTTTTGACATAACTTACGATCTTGAAAACTTTTGCACAAGTAGGTATCTATGTGCCAGTCCAGTAGGTAAAGGTACATCAAACCGGCTTCAGATTTTCCTAAACGAGCCAAAGTATGGAACGGCAAGATGCACGACTTAAAATCCACCATCAACAAGAGATTACACAACAATAGCCTCACGGATCGCAAGCTCCGCGCAATATTCCGGCGGTGCGCGACATTAACTCGTTTGTGCTTCAATTTGCGATCTAAGGATCATAATGGAGCACCCGACAACAATAAGGGCGATTGTCGGAGGATGGGAGAGGAGGGATATCATCAAAGCAAATATGCGGAGGGTGCTGTCATCGCGGAAAAACTAATAAAAGCCGAGGCGCCCCCGCCGACCGGCACATATTGAGCCTGTTAAGTCAGTTATGCGTATGTGATGTGTCGTCGGTTTGTGCTTGAATACTTAGTGCTCAACATTCGATAAGAGAGGTCAAGTTAGATTCGGTGTAGCCTCTTGGCAGTGCGGAGGACAGCCTAAATAATCAACTTCATTCCCATTAAGTAAATCTATTTAAGAAATTGATTCTTAGCCAGTTTGAGACACTACATACAGACGGACAAAAAAGGCTCGAACCGAACCCGAAAGGACATTTGATCCATTTTTTGCAAGATATTACAATGAAGTTTAGTTAGGTAGATCGGAACAAGGAGAGACAAATTAGGACTTATGTTAATAATATTAGGATTTCTTTCAGCAAGTTGGAACGTATCTACTTACTAGTGTAGGGTTCCTATGTGGATATACCTACTAAGCTACCTTCTGGTTTTTTTTATATACCTATTAAGTCTCATGTTCATCCTGATAAAAACCTAGAAGGCAAGCTACCAGAACACCGCAGTTTTGCACCGTCGGAGCCGACTTTGCGAAAAACTGCCGCAAGAAGCGCAAATCAGAATGTGTGATTAGTATTGTAATGAGGTAATTTGTAGCGTATCACCCGGTGTAATGAGCCGGGTTTTTGAGTGCAATTCAGTGAGCACTGAGCTGGTGTATAATGATTGTATGCGGGCCTTATCGTACCTCGCGACAGCGGCCAGAGTTACGGCACTTTACGGCCTGAAACGGAGCTGTAAATCACTCCAACGCGGACTGCATTTTCAAGAGGTTAGCTGTAAAAGTTAACTGTGCCTAGGTACAGAACTAATAAATCAGGCTTATCTTTACACAGGTCGAAATAAAACTCGCTTACGAATGTACAGCGCTGTAAAATGCGAAATAGCGTCCGACTTTTAACGATCAACTACAACAATTATCGAGTAAGTAAGTAGGTACAGATAAATATTGCATAGGTGCATTTTGAGCCTACATGGTTGTAAATAGTAAAAACTTCGTGCCATGTTTTAAGTTATCAATAACCACATGTACTAGTAGGTACCTACCAATAATATTAAACAAGTTTGATTTAGGGCTAGAACAATAAAATTGGCAATAGATGGGTTAATAGCCTTGTGTCCTAAGAGTTTTTTACGATGCCATTCGAATCAGTTTTTGGAGAGGAACAAATGTTTGTATGGGAGCAAAGAACATAGGTACCTAAAGACGGACTCGCTGGGCGCAGCCAAAATGATTTATACTAATTGACATTGTATGACGTCACAGTTTACTATTTGTACTAATCTTTGTGTGGAAAATCAAGTAAATTGCTGTTTCGGTCGCAAAATACTAAATACTGCGTATACATAGTACAATTTAGTTTATATAAAAGCGTAAAGATTCTATTGGTAGCTTTAAGAGTTTCAAGACATGGCCTATTTATTACATGGAATGTTTTTTATGGGATTATACTGTCTTTAATAAGTATTGATGTAGGTACAGAGGTTCGTTTTCGTTCGGGAAGAGCGTCCGTTATCCAAACTCTGACCTCTTTCAAATTACTAAAGCAGACTAACAAACATCTAACACGACTAACGCTTTATGTAATACAGTTTGCTTACCAATTACACGGATATAGACAAAAACACTTGGAGATAACCCTTTATTTGCACAAGAAGGAGTTTCCGAGCGTTTAAAATAAAACGAGGGGTTAGCAAATGGAGTTGCTCTATGAGCATTCCGTGCGCAAATTAAAAATCAAATAATGCCCGAGAGGGTTGGCTTTTTGCGATGTAATATAGCAGCTGCGTGCTGCCCATCTCCCACTCAAGTACCTACGATGCGCTTGTCCTAACAGAACCGGACGGAATGATCAGTGAGAAGTTGTTTTGGGTTACTGATGAAATCCATAATTTCATTTGCCATAAATGTACATAACGTTAGCCCTAAGTAGTTTTTCTCAGAAACTGTAAACTTTTCATTATTGATATCTCTGATGTAGGCTCTATTTAATTTTTTCATTTATTTTGACCTAAACATTTCAGGTTCATTAATTCATTATACATTTATAAAGTTTAATTTAAATTGTCCTGAAAATGTTAAGTAGTAAACGTCCGAGTGCTCGACGCTGTACTAGTATATGACATGGGCACTCTATGTCAAAGCAATATGGGTTAAATTCGAACTAAGAGGATTTTGCTTCATTCGAATTTAAATCATGTCACTTTGACATAGAGTGCCCATGCTATATACTAGTACAGCGTCGAGCACTCGGACGTTTACCTTACTACAGTTTTTGATAAAACCACTTTTATGGCAAATGACAATTATGGCAAAACTAGCTGTCTGTAAAAAATATACACGTATGGGTCCTAAAAAACAATAAAGCTGACCTACAAACCGCGTAACTGGACCTCTCTGCCGTCGGTGTTGTGTGTTGCGTATATTTACATTGGTTGTGGCAAATGTAGCATCAGGAGCCGTAGCATGGTTGGCCTTATCACGCGACAAGTGACAAGATAAGAGCGTCGTGGGTATTTATTTCAGTTGGCGTAAATTGGGCGGTTTGGTAAAAAAAAGAAAAAAATATCGTTTTTAATAGCAAATTAAATCTTAACTAAAAGTTTATTATATAAGAATTATAAAAAAAATTGAGGCCCTCTCCTAGGGGACCAATTACTGAAGATATGGGCGCCCAAATGTTTAAACGTCACGGTAATGACATTTTGCATGCTTGGTAATGACTATTGGACATGGTAATGACAAATGTTTCTATTTCCATTTCGTTTGATCAGTTTTTGCAGCATCTGAAGAGTACTGTGTTGTGATGTATACAGATTATTTCTAAAATAAAGATTATTACTATTAAAAAGATGAATAAAATACCATAATTATGATTTATAATCATTTATTAATTCCACAAAATTATATGGTAATGTGTTGGTTACTGTAAGTGTGTTGGCAAAAGAAATTTTAAAAAATCAGTACTCATAAAAACTATAACAACTAGCTGGACTGCACGGGCCTATAGTACTTATTACACAGGTACATTATCTTCATAATAGTTGACTGACGCGCCTAAGCAATTATTTATTTTGTTGTTTCATATCTAACAAACTCTTTTTGTAGCGAGATTAATTTTTGGCCATTTCATACCGACATTTACGAGCATCAGAAAACTTGCCTTTTGCTGACCTTTTAGGGGAGGGACAATGAGATGGACTACAAGACGGGCCAGGAAGTTCATATTATGGGTTGCGTTTAGATGATGTTGAAAGCCTTTTAGGAAAATGATCACGAGATGGCCCGGGAGGTTCATCTAGAGGATTAATTGCTTATGTTGATGAACGCCGTTAAGGAGAATGATCGTGAGAGGGCACAAGTTATCCCTCTATAATCCCGAGGTCGTCTTCAGGTTCAGATGCAGCGTATCTTTTTGCATCAGTTTTTTTTATCCGTAATGTTCTTGGTCTTAAATTCTGTTGATTGATCTTCGATTTTTTTCTTTGCAATCTCTGGAGTCTTGGTGTTAACTTATTTATTATTAGCAGTTTTTTGCCTCTTTTCTTTGAGCATACCGTGCTTTTTCTTTTTCTGGGTATTCTTTATACAGCTTAGGGTTAGATTCAATTCTTTCAAGCCGTTTTTTACAGCTATGCATTTTAATAGCATCATCTCTACTTTATAAACTGAAACAAGCAATACAATGTTTTTTTTTTATAGTTGTATGATTAGTATACGAGAAATACACCAAAATTCACGGAAACTATGCACAGATATAAAAAGCAAACATATTAATATTCGGACTCTCATAAATATGTACATGTAATATTTTATATGTACGAATATTTCTATCCACGGTAGTGACAGTGACTCCGCGGTAGGGACTAACTGCAGATGGTCCTTGCCATGGAGTCACTTTCATTGCCGTGGATTGAAAAATCCACGGTAATCCATGGTAATGACTACCATGGTAATGACAAAATCCAGAAATGTCCAGTTGGGTATGCGATATATTAAATGTTCCAGGATGATCTACCGATTAAGACACATTAAATCAGCTAGGTTATAAGATAAAATGGGATTAATACAAACAGTGAGTGTACTTACCGAGGAATAAGACCCACGAGAATGACAACTTATTTTGACAAAAGCCACGGTACGACACTGTGAAAACCAAAATAAATACCAATTTTTACGTGAGCGACGTGCGTTCACTCTGCCATCCGTATAACGATTGGAGGCGTGCGGGGACAGCGGCGGGGTTTATGCGAAACTATTTAGTGAGGAGCTGCACGTCGCATCATATAGTGACACGGTGATGACGAATTAAGTAGGAACCAAAATGTATGATAACGCTGTTAAGTTTTATAGAATACTATTTAATTTGTGCTATCAATAATGTATGTCATGACTATCAAACTTTTGAGGTAAATAGCAATTTCAGTCGTAGACATGCATTTAATAGGTCTTTTTACAGAAGTATTACCGAAAATTGGAAAGTAGACACCCCTTGGTAATGACAATTTGGCCCTTTTGACGAAAATAACTTTCTTATACTTTTATATAAAATAAATTTTAATGAAGCACCAGTTAGGGATTATTCTGTATAACAAGTTATCTTATGACACGGTAAGGATCCTACTTCATTAAGAGGGTGATTTTATCGCGGACATCCAATTTGCACCAAATGAAATAATTACCCTCGTCTCGTTCTATCGAACGGTGTCAGCCAGTGACGCACGCTCTATCCTATCACCTATCGCGTGACAAGGCCAACCATGCTACGGCTCCTGATATGATGTATCCTCTGCGCTACGGTCTCTTAGTTAATAAGTATATTTTAAAAAACCTGAATGTAATTAGCAATTAGAACACCCACCAAAGGTTTAACCATTAAATCGCGGTCACCGTCGAGGTGGCAGATGCAGGCCGAATGTATTATAGAATTTATTGCAAGGGAAAAAAAACACAAATATGGTTTCGTAGAATCAGCCCACATTTTTTTTAGATATTAGCGGAAGAATGTATGAGTAGGTACCTACGTTGCTTTCACTCAACAATACGCGCAAATTGGTCCATGCTGAAGGAATTGAGGATACTCGCGTCGTGTAATAACGCGTAAACAAAACAAAATAACCCACTCTAATATGAGAAGTTCCGATTTCAAGAACATACTTGGTTGGACCCGGAGGTCAAAGGGAGCACTCACTTACCTTTCCTCAATTCCGTTTCAACAAAGCGGACGAGCACCAGCTCTAAACCCATCCAAAAAGGACTTAAAACATATATGAAACTCGTACGCCTACTGCTTTCTTCTTTTGGGCTAGATAGAGAGTAATGAAAGCCCCGACGACCCTTGGCTAATGAAAAGTTTAATATCCACGCACGTGTCCTCGATGCACAATTTATTGGGAGTAATTTCGCATGTCATAAAACCGAATTAATATCGGACCCTAGCAGGTCGAATGCGAATTACTCGGATGTATTAATCTTTTTAGGGCACTTGTCGAGTGGGTCGTGCCCCGCGCGCGGGTCTAGCTAGACGCACGTGCGGGGCGCGAGCGTGAAGCGAGCACGATCACATTTGACTGCACCATTTGCTGATGTAGTTTGGTTCGGACATTAGACATATTCTGCAAGTGGCACGAATTGATTCACCGCGGAAGATCAGCTGTGTCAATGCAGCGTTAACAATAACTACACTCCGCAGCATAAATGTAGGTTTACAATTTTACATACACTACTGACGTACATTTATGTCTTAACATCGTTTTTATTGTCATACCAATAGAGTCTGTATTGGCATATTTCCAGCGCATCTGTAGAGTCAAAGCAGGCAAGAAAATTCGGGTTATCGAATTTCCCTAGCAAAAAATTCTAGCATGAAAGTAGGTAACAACAATGGGTCGTTCTTCTTTTCGACCGACAATAGCCTGTCCTTCGTCTTACTACGGCGTCTCATTTGAGTAATGATTTTACGGTTTTATAATGTTCGAAAATGAAAGTCCATATTATTTTATTAATTAGTATTAATTTAATATTTTAGTTTCTCTATCTAGCATTTATTTTTTACGTTTTTTTTTCGTAGAATGCCGTGACAGAGTGGTAAAATAAAATGTTGTCCCCACTGAAAGAGTCCACTTTGTCACATGTTTTTTTTTAGAAACCAACCGTAAATAAATATTTATATTGGCCAGAAAGGAAACTTTAATTAGTTCTAATGAAGAAACCCATGCATTTTTTTAAAAATCGCACTTCAAAACCACAATTTTCGATAGTTCAAAAACCAAAAAAACAGAAAAACCTCGGTTCATTGTCGGTAAAAAAGAAGAACGACCCCAATACCTTCTACAAGTTAATAAATTTATTATTTAAGTCTAATAAGACCTATATTTTAATAAGCGTAATATTTATTAACTGAAATGAAAAGCGACAGCCCTCTCCGCCGAGTCGAACATAATAAATCATCAAACAAGTGCACGCAGTAATTGAATTTGCGGATTATTGTAATATTCTATTCATAGAGTTGACCCCAGACAGACAACGTTGCCCCTGCGTCGCTCAGCCGGTGGAGAATTAGCGTGTCAATGGTGTTATTAGTTTGAGAGTGTCGGTAGGGTGAGCTGGTGTGTCGGAGCTTGGGGCGCTTGTCGACAAACACTTTGAGTGTTTTGTTTCAAGATACTTGATCTGAATCTCGCCGGAATGAGGATTGCCAGCGAGCTTCTGAAAGGATACCTACACCGCGCACCGTCTATACCTAATACTACCTATTATGGAAAAGAGCTCACTGAATTTTCTTTAGCTCACGAGTCTAAGAAAAGTAAAAATCGAATACCGTAGATTAATTTAGATTTTTGGAAAATATGTACAATATGAAATGAATAATAACATATAAAATTGCAAAAACAAAATACAATTCATCGATTTTGTTCAAAATAAAAACAAAGTTTTCTTCTCCCTCTCGTGTCGATGGTTTCCTATTTCCTTGGTTTAGATTGTGCGGGACCAGAAATTGGCAATGGCTAAAGCCCTATCTGTCGCGTCACGGAGGTCTTGTCCAGAGCATGTGTACGGGCACGCCGGACAAGACACAAAGTTTTAACCAATATCAAATCAGTAAAATATGCCTATAAAATTTGAAGAGTTCCCTCTCCAGGATCCCATATATCACTAGATCCTGACCTGATGAACACCTGGGAAGAATAACCTTCCAAACAAAAAATATTTTTTCCAAATCGGTCCAGGTATCCTCCTGTCGATTTGCGCGCGGTTTATTTCGTACGAGCCATTTTTGTATCTGAACTGATTTAACTTAACTGTAGTGTCTGGAATGTGAGAGATATTACTGATTTAGTTTATAATCGGGAGAATTGAAAACCTCCTCCTTTCTTGAATTGGGATAAAACTGGATAAATCAAATCAAATCAAATCAAATCATTTATTGCACTCATGTTAGTATACAGTTCTTCAATTAGAGATTACAGTTCAACATGAACCCTGTAAGGGCACAGCTCGGCAAACAGGGTACAGGGGCAATTAATTATTTTAGGCAAATCATTTATAAAAATTAAAAAAAGTATACATCCCAGGACACTTCCTTGGGGAATTGATTGTTCTACTTTTGATAGTTGTGATCGGACATAGTGTATTTCTCCGGTAATATAGTTGGAGTGTTCTATTTCAACGCATTGTACACGATTTGAAAGGTATGAAGAGAACCAATCGTAAGTATTGCCCCGTACACCTATAGAGTTTAATTTTTCCAGTAATATACTGTATGGTACTCGGTCGTAGGCTTTACTCATATCTAGTAGGCAAGCTATGGCGTATTTTTTTTCATTAATAATATTCAGAACTTCGCGGACAAACGTATACACTACCAGTGTTGTAGTTCTTTTTTCTCTGAAGCCGTATTGGTAGTCACTGAAAATTTTATATTTTTTATTTTTTTATATTTTTCGCAGAAGGAATATAGGCGTTTTGACATGGCAGTTTCGAATATTTTAGAAAATGTAGACAAAAGCGCTATTGGCCTATAATTGTTGCAATCTTTTTTGTTGCCTTTTTTATGTATAGGTTTAATTACCGATATTTTTAATGCGTCCGGAACGGTACCTTCCGCGAACGATTGGTTTATGAAGTAGGCTAAAGGGCCTGCTAATTCATCTGCACATTGTCTGATTAAATGGGGGGGCATTTCGTCGTAACCATAACTATGCTTGTTTTTTAAGTTTTTTATAATATTTTTAACTTCGTGTTCTGATACTGGTCGTAGGTATAATGAGTTCTCTATCGATGGGTGGGCTGCTGGTCGCCTAGGTGCTGGGATCGTTTGGTTCCCGACTGTCGAAAAATATTTGTTAAATGTGTTTGCAATTATTGTTGGATCCTCCGTGGTTTTATTTTCTACATTTAGCTTTATGTTATTTCTGTTTTTTATGCTTATTTTGTTTGTTTCTCGATTTACTATATGCCACATAGATTTTACAATATTATCTGAGTTTTTGATATGTTTTATATTTTGAAGTCGTTTTGAGGCCAGTACAGTTCTTTTCAATGTTTTTTCGTATTGTTTGTAATGCATGTCTAAAATGGGGTTTTTATTTTGAGATAAAAAACTTGTGTATTGCTCTGCAGATTACGGCTATTGTGACGTGTACTAATATCCTTAAGTAGCGCTTTGTCATTCATGGTATGCCTGTACAATTTATTTAGGTATGGGTACATACTAAAGTAGGCACGGGTATATTGAGCCTCCCGCACACTGGGATCCAGCGAGCGTCGTGGAATGCAGCTCCCCGCCTGAGAACGCTACCACTCTAATAAACATTGCGATCCGAATTAATGCTACACAACTATCCCAAAACTTTATACAGAGGCCCTGGCCAACATGTTTTTTTCGAAACAAAACACAAAAATTATACATCTTGATAAACATTAAGTCCCCATTAGAAATAAAATCAATTTCTAACATAGATTCACGACCACCAAATTGTAATTAATAGCGCGGTGAAGAGGTTTCAACGCGCGGCGGAGGGACGATAAATTACTGTTGGTCTGTTGGTACAGAGGAGCAAGGATTGTTGGGCAGTGGCGCCCCGCCGCGGCTGGGAACCATCGCGATAAAAACGCAGATCCGTATCCTCGGCCGCGACATCAATCACCGCTCACCAGCGCCCGACACCCCATCGTTTGTCAAGTGCAAGAGAAATGATTCCATCATGCATCGACAGCCGGGGATGACGCGGCACCGCCGGCCCCGCGCGCCGGACGCATAATTCGCGGCCGGACACCGACACGACTTCGAACTTTAAAAATTAGGAAGGTCAATTAATCACGGCGCGGCGTGTAGCCGCCGTAATGGGCTTTTAATTGGATCGGATAAAGCGCTGTCCGAACCACGTTTAATTAAATTAGTACGGGTACACGGCGCATCATCGATTGGAAATTTATTCCCTCGTTTGGGCCGCTTCCGCGCCGTGTACGATTGGCAAATGAGTGGCACGTGAATCAGGGCCGCGGAGCGCGCGGGGCATAAATCAGCGGCCGCATAATGAAGCGGGAAACAATCGCAGCGCGACAATGCCCAATTGAATCGGCTTTGATGCCTCACTCGCGTTTTTGTTGCAATTTGTTCAATTGTCCACCTGTCCGCTCCGTCGACCGCTTCATCCCCAGCCCGGCAGCAGCCCGCGGCCGGTTCTCACGGATTCCGAATTCTAAAAATCCGCGCAGCTCTCGGTCGCTCGCGGTGTGAGATGTGGAAAGATAAGGTCGATAAATTTAATTAAACGTTTCGCAGTGTCTCACGGGCCGGGGGCGGCGCGGGCGGAGGGCAGGCAAATTTGTTGGCCTCGGCGTCGGTCGCTTGTCGCTTGTATTAATTAAGTGCGGCGGCGGCTCAAAGAGCGACGTCGCGAGTCGCTGCAGGAAAAAACGTCCCCGGGGAGCGGTCACCGCGCGGTCACCGCCGGCGCGCTTTGCGAAAAACTGGTAGCCCTTTAGCTCGACCGCTGAATTCATTACTGACCCTTTCTTCTCCTAAACAAGTGTCTATTAAAAAGATGAAGCCGACCGTCGGTAAGAATTCCAGTTCAAGGGGCCCTATATTAGTATTTACTGAAACGGAGTTGAAGACGCGAGTCACGGTGCGGATCATTATTATGTTTCGCTCAAAGTTAATTTGTAACTTCTCACATGAAGTTGTCTGGGTGCCCCATTACCGTACGACGGCTTCAGGGAAATTAGAAAGACTTTGCTGGTGAAGTTACGTCGTACAACTAGGGCTTGCAACTTGTTTATTCGAATATACCTATCGAATATTCGGCTCATTTTGAATTATAGTTGGACAAGTGGTATTCGAATACCTATTCGAATACATGTTAAAAGATCATGATTGAAGACATGAAGTGTAAAGACAGTTAGCACGTAAGTCACGTTAATTAGACAGTTAGACTCAACTCTGCCGCTCTGAATCAGTCAGCGCGCTGAATTTAGCATAGTTTGGAGCGATTCAGACACTGAAT
Source organism: Epinotia nisella (assembly GCA_932294315.1). Classification (NCBI taxonomy): domain Eukaryota; kingdom Metazoa; phylum Arthropoda; class Insecta; order Lepidoptera; family Tortricidae; genus Epinotia; species Epinotia nisella. Next base: position 19,189,348 of record OW028681.1, read on the forward strand.
TCATCATTCTTTGTCGCGCGCGATGGAGTGCGCACGCTCACAGCTCAGTAGAATGACGACCAAGGAAAAGAATCTAATTATTCTAAATATTCTTGAACTATATAAAAGGAAAACCCTTAAGGTATGTACGAAGCAGTTAATGTTAATAAATAACTAATTGTTGTATTATTTTTAATATGCCTTCGCCAGCGTGATGCAAAGAACGCAGGCATATACCCGCGACATAAAACAACGACGTAACTTCACCAGGCAAGTCTTTCTAATTTCCCTGAAGCCGTCATAATACGCTAATGCATGGGGCACCCATACAACTTCATGTGAGAAAGTTACAAATTAACTTTGACAGTTGAGATTGAAACATATAGGTACATATGCCCATCCAAAAATACCATTCTATAGACAGATCAAAGATACTTTTTTAATCGGATAAGTGATTTCGGAACCCCATACCTTCATACAAAGCCATCTATCTATCTTGAGTGGCTCACCGACCCAAAGTGGGTCTTGGCCTCCGACACGAGTTGTCGCCATTTGACCCGATCTTGCGCCGTCTCCCTCCAGTTCATGGCCCCAAGGTCGCGCAGGTCGACGACGTCGCTCCAGCGATACATACAAAGCTACAATCTCTTTTTTCTTAATCAGAATTGTTGATACTATTGATCCTCATACAAGAAAAAAGTGTCCCAAATATTCCATTCCAGATCGTCACATTTTTGTATGCAGTCTTTTTTTATTTACATGCATGGTCGTGACGCACCCGAAGAAAAAATTACATAGTAAAATCTGGGACATTTTTTTCTTGTATAAAGATCGATAGTATCAACGATTCTGTGACCACGCAAAAAAAAGAATTTTGAAAAAAAAGTTCTAGTACACTTTTTTTGAAAAACGCCCAAATATGTATCGGGGTTAATTTGCTTCCGAACAATAAGCTTTTTATTAGTTATTGAAATAAGTAGTCATCGATGCCACCAAAGCCTGGCGATCCCATTCCTTTATATTTTGCCGGTGACATTACGAACGTGCATTGCACTTGAATTTTTCTTCCATACTGAGTTAGCACACCAATTAGATCAAGTTAAAGACAAGGCACTAAATCCCTTACATCGTTGTCTAAATTTAGTGCACTGTATGCAGTGAGGTCTAAAGTCTGCTTTTATAAGAAAATAAACATAAATACAATTTCGTTTTCTTTAAAAAAAATCGAATGATTCGAATAACTCCGAAAAATAATTCGAATATTTGAAAAAATCGAATATTTGCAAGCCCTACGTAAGTACAACACGTTGAGAGGTTAAATCTAGACACGCGGCAGCTATAACAATTGCTGGTATTTAAAAATGTGAGATCTTAAAGTGGGTTAGATTTGACTTGGCCAGTTTTTTTTTCAGAATTAAAAAAATATATATATATATGTTGAATAACCTTATAAAATGACTGATGTAATGAAAACTGGTCAAGTCAAATCTAACCTACTTTAAGTTCTCACATTTTTAAATAACAGCAATTGTTATAGGTATCCAATAAAGCAAAGAAATAGAGTTTAATACTTGTTCATAATGTTATTTTGTTCCTATAAATACATATTTGGATTTTGCATAACTTGGCACTCATTTAGATCTCCATTCTTTTTGCGGCGAAGCCCACAGCCAAGCATAATTTTTGTATTGAACTTGGCTCTCCTTTTTTACATTTATGTTTCTGGTGGGATACAATTTAAACTGACGATTGGTCGCGAGTCGCGAGCACCTGAATATAGCTTCCGGTGCTTAGGGGGTTCGTAATTATGAGATTTTTTTTCAGGCTCTCAGCACGCGTCGGCCAGCTACATACGTACATGGTAACAAATATATTTTAATGCGAGTCGTGACGTATCGAGCGCTGCGGAATGCGCGACGGGAGCCCGAGGGCTGCCGAGGCAAAGTGACCCTTGTGTGAATGACACAGGGTCGAAGAGCCTGCAGGGATTGGTGATATGTGATATGTTCATCGCGGGCGGGGTCGGCAGATGGCGCGCTCCCATATCACGCATATCTGAATAGATAGCCCTCTAATATCCTGACGTCCAGAATGAAAACGTTCTAAAAGTCTATAGAGTTGCTTGACGCTTCCTTCGTCTCCGCTGCGACCGCCGTTCTTGGTGACGGTTTTTGCCGTTCCACGAACCGACCGGTTTAATTTAATCGTTTCTAATATACATATAATTTGTTTCGATGCCGTGTCGATAACAATTGTGTCGTTTACATATTATTTGGGAATTATTTTGATTGAAATTCCTCGGCCGCTACCTGAATACGACAGAGGCTCGTGAAGATAAGGGGCGAAATTCGACGCGTTTTATAATGACGGCGTGTGATATCGCCGATTATATGACAACCGGATTGATTGTTATGACAATATTTACTATACGTCACTTCATATATGCTATAAAAATAGCAAAATTGGTCCGAATGTTACTTTTCCAAAATTAGCGTTTGCAAAATGTCCGTCATGTTAAGAGCTGTCATTAAAACAGGTCGAATTCAGCTCTGAGCGGCAGGTGCTCTTTGACTACCTTTGAGACAAGTATGGTATGTATGCAGTTAGAGTGCAATATAAAGATGTCTGTGCGATGGATAGAGAGGTGGTAAACTCATCCAGAGATAGCTTTAGGTACCTCGTTACCTACATTAAATAGCCACCAATGAGCATAGTTATGTTGTGTCCCTGTTTTTAGGGTTCCGTACCTCAAAAGGAAAAAAACGGAACCCTTATAGGATCACTCGTGCGTCTGTCTGTCCGTTTGTCACAGCCGATTTGCTCCGAAACTACTGGACCGATTGAGTTGAAATTTGGTATACATATGTAAATTGGTGACCCAAAGATTAACGCGTAAAGTAAATTAATAATTTTAGCAAAAACAGATTTGAAGTAATTTAGGAATAAAGACGAATTTTGACCAACCCCCCTCTTCTCACCGAAATTGCTAGGCTTAAAATTCTGAAAAAAATGAAAATAGTCCATTGCCTAAAGATTACAGAAAAAGTTTGAGTATTCAAAGTAACGGGAAAATTCTCTATTTATTTTACGGAACCCTCACCACGCGGGTTTTTGGTATTAGGCCAGCAGTAAAGAATCGGCATTGACTCGAACATGGACTCGTCAGGACAAGGCTATACGTGTTGCCATAATGACGGGCGCGAAGGCTCCTAATATGCAGCTAAATGAAGAACGTTGGTCTTTAAATGGCTGATGACTTTCCATAAATCACCTACTTAATTTGGGCGGGTATCTAATGGTTTATTTGCCACCACCCGTAGATAGAGGATATAATAGATGTCATTCTAGCACTAGCGTAGATATACCTACCCGAAAGGGACGATGGTGAATTAACCTTATTAAATTAAGAAGTGTCAGAAGACTAAGACTAGACGTCTACTGTCGTTTATAATTTAGTCGTGTTATATCGGTGACGTCATGGTCACGTGATGGTCACGTCAGTTTCAGTACAATATTTCGACAGGTGGTGACAAACAAAAAAAGCGCATGAGTAAGGACAGGAGACTTGACATTGTATCTCGTTCCCACTTGTGGTATTGTCTATGTTTACATTACATCCTTGTCACTCATGTGTGTATGTGTGTGTGAGTCCCTCTATTCTATTCTTCTTCTATGCCACCACCTCATACTACATCAGTCGTATCTACAAGAACAAACAAACGATATTTCCCTTTCTGTCACACTTATCGAGATTTGTATGGTACCATCTCGCTCAGACGTGGTATTATTATTACCATAGCTTGTCCGTAGTATTATAGGTCCATGGACTCAAATGACAGTTGACACTGACAACTGTCAGCTTACTGATATCGTACCGCCCCCGCACCGACAACTTTTTTTTTATTCGTCCATTCGGACAGGCTCCCCGCACCGACAAATCAAGAAGTCGCCTAAGGTTAGGATCTTTATTAAGTTTTTCTTTTAAAATAACCACGGAGTTAGTTTAAAAAAAAAACCTCACATATCATCTGCATCATCACTTCATGGAACGTGATAAATCAAATTAAAATATTACCCAATTTATTACACGTTATCTGAAAACTAATAACTCATACAAATACCGAATAGATCGCGTTTAATTAAGAAGCTAGTATACTGAAAGGCGGGCCTGTATGTATGTAGAAAGTCATAAATTATAGCTCGTAATAATATTTAAGTTGAACTGTTTAACTTGACATTATATTTACGGCGCCGTGGCAGAGTAAAAACAAGTAGTTTCTCTTCACGTAAAACTTTACCCATGACTTTAAAAATACTCAAGCATATTGTAGCAGGAAGACGGAAAGTTGGCGAAGGTCAGAGAAGAGAGTGGAGATTACTCCACTACAAGCAATGATGTGATATATATATAAAATAAAAAAGAGATACCTAGATATGTTGTCTATACGAAATTCCGTGTTTAAAAATGGCCACCAAATCTGACAGCTAACGTTTTCATTTAAGACTCGAAACTGACTCAATGTTAGTGTGCCATTTTTGCTCGCGTTCTTGTATAGGGTTACAGTTCAAAATGTATCACGTGACTTCCGGAATAACTTTTTGTAGAGAAGCCTAATCTGATTTCAAATAATTGTTTGTTACATGTTTTAATCTTTTTTTATTTTCCATTAGTTGTTAAACACAAAATGTTATTTAGTTTATGGCGGACATGAAAACAATGCTGAAATGACCGCCATTTTCAATGTATCTCGAGTCAAATGAGCTACGTCAGTCAATGTTGCCATATATACCGATTTATCTGTACTTATATACAGATTTTAGTGAATTAATTAAGATACCTATATATTTTACGGGTACAAGGGTTCCATAGCCAACGATGAAGTATCCACTTAAACTTAATTAACGGTTGTATCTCCGACACAACCCGCTTCTTTTTATATTACATCATTGACCCCAACAGCCTACATAGAGGGTGCATTGCAAATTTAATCAAAGGCAATGCCTCGACTAGGATACTTAAATTGTATTATGTATACATCTCGACTACATGTACCAGGTACCTTTTGTTATTATGAACGTGTTACTACCGTAAATATACGTACACAGCTAGTACAATACATATGTGCTGGCATTATTTATGCAGGTACCTACTCCCACAGGAATAGCAGGGACCAACGGTAGTCCCGCGCTGAATCAGAATTGGTGGATTGCCGATGCGACTCAGGAAAAATCTCTAAAGCTCCCTGAAGTATTGGAGGTACACTACTTATTTCCATTAACTCTGTTTCAGTTGACGTCATATTCAGAGCGTCTGTGATGGATGCGACGCGGACGAGGGCAGCGATACGTCACGCGCCCGACACGACGCCGGCGCGGGGCGGGCACTCGGCGGGTGCGCTTGCGTCTCCAAATAGACTCGGAAGTAAATTACGCGCTATCGCAGCCAAGCACTGATTTATCGCTCAGTTAAGACACTTATTCGGTTCTCAAATGCATCTTAACAATGTGTTTGTCAGTCATAAACGTCATTTTTTTTGCTACATATATTATCCTTCAGCGTAGTTTTTTTTTAAATGGATAGGTACTTCTTTGCTCGCGTTCTTGTATAGGGGTACAGTTCAAAATGTATCACGTGACTTCCGGAATAACTTTTTGTAGAGAAGCCTAATCTGATTTCAAATAATTGTTTGTTACATGTTTTAATCCTTCTTTATTTGTCATTAGTTGTTAACAACTAATGACAAATAAAGAAGGATAAGGAATAAGGAAGGAAGGAGTGATTAATCACAAAATGTTATTTAGTTTATGTAGCGGACATGAAAATAATGCTGAAATGACCGCCATTTTCAATGTAGCGCAAATGAGCTACGTCAGTCAATGTTGCCATATACACCGATTTATCTGTAGGTACTTATACAGATTTTAGTGAATTAATTCAGATATACAACCCGCTTCTTTTAATTCTGTGTACTTTGTGCGACTCTTTGTAGTCCAATGGACGTATTTATTTAGCGAAGAATTTATGAATTAATAACTAAATTATTTGCCCATGTATATGACATAGATAATATTATACAATGTTAGAAATATTGACAACTTTGACATCACGACTGTGTGCAGCGTGAGTCATCTTGATCCATAATTTATTCCCGGCCTGTGTTGCCTGTTGTCTGCGTGTGTAATAAAAATGTTGCGATGAGTTAACGCGGTAGGACATTCCATTTAGATCAGCTTTGTCAAGAAACCCGGTATAATCTCTGCCTGATGACAACCCGATGATTCGCCTTCCAACACAAATGTTGAATCTCTACCCGGTGTGAAATGCTTTAAGAAATAGCTTAATAGAAATTACTTATAAGGGGTAAAGATTTTTTTCGTGCGCTAGGGCTAGGTTGGGCCACGGGGCGCCGGGGACGCTGCCGACGTAAATAATGACGTTTGATAATTGATTAATCGAGCTGCCGCTTGCGCCCGCGCATCCCGCGCGCCACAGTTAAACAAGTAGATTATCTTCATACAAAGGTTCACTGCGCAGATGGTATTACGAATTGTGTGTCGTAGTCGGTATTCGGAAGGAACGACCACGCGTAGATTTTCCGCTTTACAGTCAGTGGATACAAATGTAATCTTTGTTTATCCAGACGTAAAATACCGTTAACCTCTAATCAATTCTACCTTCTTTTTATTGATTTCTCTCTGGCGGCAATAATCAAGTTTCGGTAGCCCGCAGCCCTGCAGTGCAATGAAAATCGCATACGAGTTGTTGCACCATGTAAAGGCACTTCAAACTCAAAGGAAGATACGACTTTGCCGTAAAATAAGAATACGTAATATACCTAACCACATTCATAAGAAGGCTATACTATGTACCTAATAAATACCAAACGGTGGTTCCCTAAGTCAAATCAGAGATAACCTCCGCAAGATTGACTACTTTCGTTAACTCTGTCCCTCCGCGCCGCGCCGCGCCGGCTGCTGATGCTATCGCGACATTCCGCGCCCCTCATGAGCCTATCCATTATCATTTGGGCAGCAGACCGCCCGCCGGCGCCACGCCACCCTGCCCATTGCCCGTCTCCACCGTTGCCTGTGGTTCCTCTAGAGAAGGAACTAGGTCTACAGAACCAACTACATGGTCCAAGAGCAGTGCACTTAGGACATGATTACTGTATTAGTGGCAAGACAGATGCTCTCGGATGAGTGCTCGTTTAGCGTGCAGGTTTCTACTTACCACACAGTGCTGGCATGGGGGCTTGGTTTGGAGCTAGCACTAGAAAGTCGACACAACGACTCTATTCGGAATATTTATTTTATTAATTTATTAGAAACAAACAGTCTTATGTGGTTACATTTGGTAAGGTAAAAGGTAGCAAATTGTGGACTTACAATTATTATTCAATTGTTTACTTTATTTGAATTAGAATCAGGTAGACATTAATTTAAGACATTAACTTAAATTACTGCTATTATCGTAAGCACGGCAGTATAATATCTCTTTACTACACCAAGTACTTATAGTCTCGTCGCTATCTTCCAAATCTAAGTTAGTGTTCCTGAAGACTTTTGATTGAAGATTTTAACGAGACTGTAGTCTTAAAAACAGCTACAGACTTTTTTGTGTAACCTTTTTAGGGCTTAAATATTTTTAAGGATATAGTCTTTCTTAAGACCTAAGCTTAATTTAAACTCTTACTTACTTACTCCGTTGGCTCAGCGACCCAAAATGACTCTTGGCCTCCGACACGAGAGTGCGCCGTTTTTCTCGGTTCTGCGCTAACTCGTGCCAGTGCAGATTTGGAGCTCGACCGGATTCGCCTGGACTATGTCGCCCCAGCGGTACCTTGGACGTCCGACAGGACGTCGACCTTCCGGACGCCCTCGGTATGCTCTCTGGACTTTGCGATCTTCCTCCATTCTCTCCAAGTAAAGCCAATGGAGTCTGTGAGCTTGGATCTCTCCTATGATGTTAGGTTCAGCCACCATATTCTATTTCCAGGTTCTTTAGGACTCCAGCTTCCGTCCGGTCGTTGCTTTGGGCCGAGAGTCTTACGAAGATTTATTCTTTAGGCGACTAGTAACGTTATTTAAGTGTCAGTGTCCATCATGCTTCGCATCCGTATTATGGTCGTAAAATACGAATTTTGGCGAATTTATTTAAAAATTTGGACACTAACACTTTGTAAAGGGAGGCACACCGTCTCTTCTGCATCCGGATGTTAATTTCTTCGCTGCGGGTGTTGGTATTTGTAAATGTAAGACCAGAAGGTAATGTATAGGTATATATACCTCTAAATACATATACTTACGTGACAAAACTTACTTTTAAATAGGCACTGCTCCCAGTCGGTTACAGCACGCAAAGGCGCCGCGACGATGCTATCGCCGAGCCTTAAGACAAGATATTTATTGGGAAACAAAACGGTTTGACGTTGCATCGGTTAACTATAAATTGAAGCCGTCATCGCCGACATCAAACGCGGAGGCTAGAGAGGGGGGCGATCGCGTCGACTCCAATAGTACTTGATTTAGATGATATCGGCGACCCGAGATCGACCCTCTGAGGTACTGCGACCGCGCAGTCTTGGCACTAGAGCCAAATGAATCCACTATGGCATTTTCTATCAGAACGTCAAAAGAACGTTGAAAATATAGCGTCACTTTTAGTGGTTATTATGCTCGCAAATGATTTTGCCATATATCTCGGTGACACGGCAAAATTGGCTAAGTTCATTACAAAAAATAATTAGTCCGTCAATTAGATTATCAAAAAATTATGGACATATTTTTTTGTTTGTCAATTAAACAAAAAAATATGAAGATATAACCCGTTAAAGTTCCGCGTGACGTCACATTATGGTACACTTTTTAGCATAATGTGACGTCGCGTGCAACTTTAACGGGCTATATCTTCATCATTTTATGTTGAATTAACAAACAAAAAAAGGGGCTCCAGTATTTTTTGATAATCTAATTGACGGACCAAATAATTTAACTCAGGAAAGTACCCAATCGACCATTAGGCAAGTAGACACGTCTCAATACCCCAATTATACTTAAAAACCCCAATTATACTTATTTACAGTTATAAAATGTTATATAAAGCACCTATGTAAATTTAATCTAACTTACTGACAAGATAAAGTGCGATAGTAAAGTTGTGTCAGGTATTTTTGCGAGACTCGTTCCGTTATATATCCTATTACTGCAGGTGACTGTACCGGTGTTCCAAGTATCAAGAACTCCTGTCCGGATTTATTGTACGATATCGACAGATACATGCTGCGGAAGGCTCGACCCGACCGACCGCCGACCAAAAAACAACCCTTTATTGATTTACTAGTTAATGGCGACAATTCCGTGAACACACCGCCACCGCTACCTAAACGCGCACAAAAAATGTACAATGAATTGTACAACATGCTTGTCATATGATTGATAATAGTAGAATTCGACCGCGATAAGAAATAATTTATGATAACGTTGAAGTATTTATGCTGACCTAGATAGTGCCTAATCACTCTGGATTACATTCACGTAAGTATCTACTTGGGAACTCTGGGACATCATTTGTTTAGGCTAAAATTACTTACTTGAAATTCACAGTAATAACTAGCGCCGTTCTTATTATTACTTAGGTACCTATACCTACTTGTTTTCAGGAAGCCACTGATAAAATAAAAGTGACCAAATTTGAGTGATTAATAATAATCGCTGCACCACCTACTGCATAATCTAGTTTTATCTCTTTCTCCGATACCCAAAGGTTGTCTGGAAGAGATCGCTCTTCAGCGATAAGACCGCCTGTTGTCTACCTCTACCTACATGTTATTGTATTGTTTCTCTCTGTAACTGCTTTTTTTGTGTGAGGTGTGCAATAAAGAGTATTTGTATTGTATTGTATTGTATTGTATTGAGTAGTTAGTGTAAATGTCAAGGTTTACCTGAATAGCACGTATGAAAAATGTTATCTGCCGAGTGCTGACCTCTCTGGGAAACAGATGGGATTATTTGTTTATTTCCACCCTTACAATATTCTTACAAGTAGGTACTAAGCCTAAGACAATAGTGTAACAGAACTATCAATCTTTTCTTACTATATTACTACGTAAATACTAATATACCTTGTGCCGTATGGGATGCAACTGCAGCCTTGTTGGATGATATCTAGTATGTCGTTAAAGTACTATTCGGTGGTAAGATGGGCTTTAATTTTAACGTCCGCGGCTACTGCAAGTGTACGATCCCACGCAGATACCATCACAACAACTACGGTACCTAGAAGTGCTACCTATATCTAATTACACCGATCCCATCGGTAATGAAGTAGCCACCGATCTTTGTGGTTTAGGAGCGCAGATAACCATCGAATCATCACACACAAGCGGCTATATTGAATCTTAATACAACGGGATAAGGTTGACAGATCAGTTGTGTGACACCGGTCCTTTGAGTTGCCGGGAGCGTGTAAGCTCACCTTTTATCTTATCGGCAACATTAAACTGCTCTAAACGCGTCAACAGTTTGTCACAGTATAAAAAAGGAGTAGTATCTCTAAGAGCGGTTACACAAGGCGACATTTTCATCATCATCATCATATCAACCGAAAGACGTCCACTGCTGGACATAGGCCTCCCCTAAAGAGTGCCAAATTGACCGGTCCCGCGCCACCCGCATCCAGCGGTCTCCCGCGAGTAAGACTAAATATGACAGTTTGGCGGCAAATAATCAATCAATCAATCAATATATTTTTATTAAGACCAACTTTGGATCATGTTGTTAGTCCATGTAATAGTTTGGAACATGTAATAATGTCCACATCAATGAAACTTTATTTAAAACTTTATCTTGGCACTAGAAATGAGGATCTGCCGAGTCCTACTAAAATTTAGGGGTCCTACCCACATGTCACATTTGCTGTTGAAGGTCGGTTGAAGAAAATATTTTCTTTTAACTCGACCAATTTTGAGTCTAAACAACAAAATAGGTTTCTCAGAATTAGTGAGAGCCATCAGTATAACCGTATACATCACATCCACATCTTGAGAAACTATTCAACAAAAACCTTCCATATCTCGCAAATTATTGATCCTATAAGTATGGGTATCGTCTCATTCGATTCAGCGCAAAAATATAAAATTATACTTTAGTCACCTATTTTGCAAAAAGTGCTTTTGTGGTCCTATCCTTCGATGGAGGTAGGAACCCTAAATTTTGGTAGGACTCAGCATATCCTCATTTCTTAGTGCCAGGATAAAGTTATACAGTGCGTTACTGGCAAGCGGGCCTTTTTTAAGTGGGGTAAATTGATGTAGTTCTTTAAGATAACCATCACCTTAATTCATTGAATTAACTAAAATTCCGTCTTCATAAATATTCTAACAAAATTTAAATTGTCAGTAATGTACAGTAAAGTAAATTGATGAGTATGTGTAAATGACAGCTCTTCATAATTTGTTTATTACGACTTTACGATGACACACCTATTAGATACATTCGGATTTTGGAAATTTAGTTGCGCAGTTAATTTACATAATTATGATTTGCTAATACACGCAAACAATTACTAATGTAACATATTATTATAAGTTTTAATAAATGCCCGCGTGCCGGTAAAACACTGTACACATTGCATGTTCATTAATGTAGCACATTTTGCATCCAAAAGATGCAATTTTTCCTGTACTATACAGACACTTAGGTACACATTTGAAACTTATAAAACCGGGGATTCAAAGGCATCTTCAGCGCAAATGATGATTACAGCGAACGTTACAATACAATTAGATAGGTACTAGGTACTAAATAAATAAACAACTACTAGATAGATAGGTATACTAGGGAATAAATGACTGATTACTGATTATTACTGATTAGGTACGGCAAATAAAAATCTCTCACTACCTACTGGTTTGACTCTGTGTCGACCCGCGCGGGGCAACGTGGGCGGCGCGTTGCACCTCGTAAAAACACCGGCCGACACCGCCACTGTTTCACCCATTACCCTTATCTCCAATAAGGACCCGCTGCTAATTAGGGCTCTCAATGAGGCGGCCGAGACTTGTGGACGCTTAATGCGCGATTAGAAGGAAGCCGGCCGTAAAGTAACCGCTTTGCGGCCCGGCCTACAAGGCTCCCGTTGTCGGGGGTCATGAATTGATTGCATCTCATTTCACTGGTGACTCACTCGGAATACAGATCACCGAAAGCCAGTTTGATCTGGTTGGCAAAACACAGAATATTATTCTTAAAATTGGTGCTTGCAAAAGTATTTTTGTACACGATATTCAAATTATTAGGTGGATTTTCAACATAAGGATTCATCTAGTTCTATAAAGTCGCGTGCAATGAATTCCTCATTATGTTGATAAGTAGTAGACCTACTACTTACTATACCTGTATAACTGTTCCTTTCGTCATCATCATCATCATATCAGCTGAAAGACGTCCACTGCTGGACATAGGCCTCCCCCAAAGAGTGCCACAATGACCGGTCCTGCGCCACCCGCATCCAGGTCATCAGTCCACCTTGTGGGGGGCCTACCCACGCTGCGCCTTCCGGTACGTGGTCGCCACTCGAGAACCATTCCGCCCCAATGGCCATCGGTTCTACGTGCAATGTGCCCCGCCCACTGCCACTTAGGTTTAGCGATTCCTTTGCTGTTAAATTAGATATAGAAAAGACGCAGACATATACCAAAACTCTCACAGTATCATACGAGGCATTATTAACAATGTGTGATGCTGAATAAGGGCTGGACTCAGAATAATATTGTAGTGAGAATCTACACTGCTGCTGGTTTTTATTAAGTTTTGCTATTTGGTGGTACTTGGTAATATCAACACAAAACGTTTACATAGACTTCCAACGAATCAACGTTTCAACGTTGAATCAACGTTTTGTGCAGAGCAATTCGCGAGGAAGAGCTGCAGTTCTAAAGGTATATGGACGAATTCTATAGATTGTTATATTGAAAATCTATTCAGTCGTCCGTCAGTCTGAGGACTCCAAAGGCGTTATTCGTTAAGCCCGGGAATATGCAGACTGCTGCTGCAATACAGTGGCCGCGCCGTGGTTCGGACGTTGACCGAGCCTTTGCTGGTGGCCCGCTATCCACCATGCGATCTTAGTATTAAAACCCCATAAATGTACCGTGTGGCCCGGGGCTCCTTAGCTAAAATGTGTTTGCGGCCCTCGTAGAAAAAAGATTGTGTATGGCTGATTTAGGTACCTACATGATTAGATATCCTGAAAAAAAAACACTCATTTGACGTCCATGATTATCTGATTATACATGCACGCCTTACATTACAACGATTTCATTGAAAACAATCTTAAAATCGTAAATCTCTATATAAAAAGAAATTCTTCGACTAGAAGAAAATCTTTGTATCAACAATCTTAACCAAAGTCTTCTTTCGAATCTTTCGATTGTGTTCCTTATTTCAGATTCGAGGGGCGGTATTAAACAAAGAAAAAATATATTTTCGAATCCAATTTTTCCGAACATCATTCCTTGTTTCATTATACTATTATCTAAAGGTTGAACATAGAAGTATTCAATGTTCAACATAGATGCTGCATTGAAGTTAGCTTGTTTTTTTTTATTTGAGTAAACAAAAATAGTAATAGTGAGAATTTAAAAAGTAATTTGTGCTATCAGTAATCCAACATACTTTAGAGTCAATTTTCTGCCCATGCAAATAAGCATGTCGCTCACTAAGCGCTCGTCCAGCGCTACCATGCACGGAAACTAAGTTCGTGTATCTGCGTCTCTATCACTCTGTATTCGAGTTGATAGAGACGCATTCAGCGCAAAATGTATGAAAATATTGCGATAGAGACGGAGATATCCGAACTTCAGATTTCGATTTTCGTGAATCTCGGACGTGGTTCCATCAGGCGACCAGTCGTCGGCGGGCGCATGGTAATGGCAACGCCCGTATTGTCCGCAAGATGGCCGCCGCCGGACGCGGTAATTGCCTTCGTGGAAGCGGCAGATTGCGCAAAAACCACCCGCGGCAATTAGACGCACCCCTCCTCCCACTAACTTGACTAACCGCACAGCCACATAGCCCTGCCTCATCTTAGTTAAGTCTGTTACATGCGGGTATGAGTACCTATTGTATTAGAATTAATTAGTAAGCGGGTTTTGAAATCATTGACAGTTCCTGGTATAGGTGGAACCAGGTCGCGACAATGTTGCGGCGTCGCCAAGCATGGTACTATTGCAAGCGACGAAGAATGTGGGAAAGACCATAAAAACGAAGTCCTTAGATTTGATCTCTTTTAAATCACATCTATACAGTAACGAGTCCTTGTACAGTCAGGGAAGTTGAGAAATAACCACTATTTTTTTTTCCAATGCCAATAATCCATGTCCATGATTCAATTGTCTTGATTGAACCTATCGTCTGATTTAGACTTATTTTGTCGACACTGGAGTATCTAAAGAGAATTAAAGGAGTAAACAATGCACCCCAAGAAATGAGAAATATGCGTAATTCAGCGGCATGTTTACCGATTTCTAACTGCCGATGTCGGTTCGCTAATGGGCATACGCCGTGCAAATTGATGGTTAACTAATTATATACAATCTGAATGCCAGCCGACCACGCATGAAGCACCGAAGAATTCGATCCGCGCAGTCTGTGACGGGTTGCGCGTGTGAAGTTCCCGACAATATGGAAACTGCATTCCTCTTGTCTCTTCCACTTTGTTTTGAAGATGAAAAGCATCTTTTGTATCCGTGGCTTGAGCATACCGATCTGCAGCACTACTTACCGGATGGGACGCGTTAATGTGCAGGTGACACTATAAGCGATTATGGCGTTAGGTTAAGGTTAGGTATTATAGGCGCATAGTCGGCTAAAGTGTCGCGTCGCCGAATTTGTCGCCGTTAATACATAAACGCGGCCTCATAACTATGAGTGCTACAACACACTGAAGGGTCAAAGAGCGTTTTTCATCCTTCTTGGGAATCTTGGGATCATCATATCAGCTGAAAGACGTCCACTGCTGGACATAGGCCTCCGCCAAAGAGTGCCACAATGACCCGACCTGCGCCACCCGCATCCAGCGGACCCCCGCGACCTTTACCAGGTCATCAGTCCACGTGGGGTCAATCTTGGCAAAGCTACGTTGAAAATTGGTGACATATAAAAGTAATGCCTACTTAACATCATGAAAGGTAAATAAATAGGTAATATCCTAGTGATATGAATATTTATCCACTTTTGTACTACTAACATATTTCCTCTTATTATGGTCATTCGAGGTCGAACGCCGCGCTGCCTTCCTATTCAAAAACCAGGCTCCCTCTCCGAGAGCTCGCTTGTATAATTTGGCCTCTCGATTCAAAATTATGTCCAGATCTTCATCATCAATAGGACACTTCCGCATTCCAATTTGATATCAACGAATTTCGTGCAATCGGCCTGACATTCAGCGCGCCTGTATTTGGGCGGCTAGCACAAGGACAAGACCGCCTGGCAAACTTCTAATTACACTTAGAAAAGACCTTGTTGTCTGGAAGAAATAGCTCTTTAGCGATAAGACCGCCTTTTGTTCTACCTATGCCTCTTCCTGTATCTCTGTGTATTCTTTCGTATCTGCTTATCTGTGTGAAGTGTGCAATAAGTATTTGTATTGTACCTAATATTTGCTCATTTGTAGATGGGTAGTTCAGCAATATCTTGTGCGCGTAGGCGGGCTTGCATAAGCCGCTCAAACACTGGGCAACAGCACAGTAAACAGCTTCGTTAATACTCCGCGGAGAGACATAACTACAAGCAATTATCTATCTTTTTGTGGAACGGCGGAACAATTAGGTGGCCATTTGAAAGGCGGGAATGCGCCCCAGGTTTTGACAATCTCGAGAGCAGGCCGCGGAATGCGAGGCCCAGGTTGCGTAGAGCAATTACGAGTGGAGGTCGGTCGGTGCTTAGTGCAAGTCGCAGACGTCATACAAACAATAGCAGATCTATTTTTGTTGTTTCCAACGTTTTGTGAGCTCGCTGCTACGTAGGCCGAGATAACGTGTCAGAAAGAGCACGAATGATTGAAATCCGAATGGTATGTGATAGAGATTAATCAAATCGAGGCCCTATCAGCAACGAGCGCGTGCGGGAGTTAGTACCAACTCCCAACCGACTAGCAGGTAAGTACAGTCAGAATATGAAGTGATCTACCACTTTTGAACCTTATACTCGTAGGTATTCTACCAATAATAGAGTCGCAAAGTTGGCTTACCTACTGTAATAAAGTTGTAATAGGTCAACACAATGGGCGCATTCTACCAAAAAGAAGAACAGTATTCTGTAAATCCAAGGTGTAGGTATATTTATATTATGTAGCCTTCGGGGGTCTTACTTGGGTGCACGCAGCTAACAAAATCAAAATATTTATTCTGCAAGGGCAATTTTACAAGTTAAAATATTATCTATAGATTCAAAATTATACACATAAGAAACTTGACTGGCAGTAGACAATTATATCTATATCAGTGTTTTAACCCCCAACGCAAAGAGAGGGGTGTTATAAGTTTAACGTGTCTGTGTATCTGGTGTATCTTTGTATCTGTCTTTGCTTTTTTTTGTGTCATAGATTATTTAAACCCGAGTGTTCCTTGCCATGTATCATCAAAATCGGTTCAGCCGTTTTTGAGATATTGAACTTTGAAATGATAAAATCGGGGTTTTTCAACTTTTCTAAATTTTTAACCTGTGGGATGCGGTCGCGAAATATTTTCTTAGTGTATCAGGAAGTTGCGCCATGAATATTTGAAAAACCATGACCTGGGTATGATTCGTCTCATCATGATGGTCTAATTGCGTATGATTGTATGACTATTCGCCAAACAAATCACGCTCGTGTCTGTCTATATTATATAGGTACTGGATCGTTGGAACTGGTTTGTGTGTTATGTTACCCAGATACGATGGCTATCTTCGCGCGCGACGCGACGTCCCAAAGCTCAATATGACACATACGTTTCGTATCCACATTTCTATGCGTTGCCCCGTTCGTTTGTGTTTTTACGCGCGGCGACCGCACAAATTATAATGAAATAAATTTAGAATGCGAAATTGATGTGTAGGATTGCCCCAGGCGCTGTATGGGAGTCACGTCGCAAGGCGCGGCCGTTCGTAGAACGCGGCGCGCGCCCACTATTCGCAGAAACGGCGAAAAACCTCGGCTTCGTGGAAAATTATGTACCAAAGCCAACCCTTGCCGGTTCTGAGCGCCTGCTACAGTTTAATCCTGTAGCGATTTGTTCACTGCGATTTCTAGTTCACTTAATTAACGGCGAAAGGAGCATGTAGTTTGGCGTCGTGTTTTTAGGGTTCCGTAGTCAACAAGGAACCATTATAGTTTCGCCATGTCCGTCCATCCGTCTGTCCGTCTGCGGCTTAGCCGACAAAATGATAAAATTGTGAAAAACATTTTTTTTAAGGTAGGTACCTCCCCTGCACGTAAAGTGGGGTGTAAAATTTTGTGGCAGTAGTACATTTAATGAATTTAAAAGAAAAACTATCACGGCTAAGTACACATTACTAGTTACCGAGTACCTAATGACCAACTTAAAAACGTACTTGGAAAGGCCAACTTTCATTCAAATTCGGCCGACGCAACCCCACCATTTAGGTACTTGGCGCGTGCGTGTCGCTGTTAGCAAAAACAGACACGCAACTACGGACCCCTACACTGCGCGTGGCCCGACACGCACTTGGCTAGTTTGATTTCTATTTAGTTAACTAGTTACGCGTCCAAGTGCAAAACAACATTGTTTTACTGATTCCGTTCTCAGATAAGTTAAGCATGCTATCAGTCATCCATTAGGTACTGAAACATTTGATTCCCACGATTCATTTTATATTTAAGTACTAATTGGTGAAAAGTTCAATGAAATGGAGCTTTGTGTAGCGTGGCAGTACTTTATCACGAAAAACTTTTTCACGAAAACTTTTTCACGAACGACTTTATCACGAAAAACTTTATCACGAATAAACTTCAACCAAGCTTTAATTGTTTTAATGCACTCTTTATTAGTGAAATAAATATTCTTTCATTTAATTTTTTTTTCATTTTCAAGTGCTTGTATTGAAAGCCGAGCTAGCAAAGGATTGTAAGATTGAACCATGAGCGAATATAGGTTCATTTTTAATAAAGGTTTGTATTCCAAATTCCAAAATTGCACGACCGCTTTTTTTTTAAAGAAAACAACATTTTAATATTATTTATTTGTATTGTTTCTTTATAAGTCAGTCTTATTATTAGTATTTCTTAATTAAGAAAGAATAAGTATTATTAATTTAATATTATCATAATAATAATAACGATTTATTAGGGTAACACCATTTATAAGTATCTGAACGCAGGACAATGACATCTCATTCCATAGATTCGTAATTCAAAATCACTTTCCACGCTAGCGGATATAATTACCTAAGCGATAAAGTACCTAAGTCTTTCCGAGCTGATGGTGAGGTGAAAACTAGTTTGATTAGCATACAGGATGAGAAGGTAATGATTTTGTTTACAACTTAAATGCTGTTGAAGGCGACGAAGATTTTATGGCCAGAGGGTGATCTCGTAACTTTTCAAACGCACGTTAAAACAACTCAACTGTCATTTTCCCATACAAAGAGTGACATTTGTATCCACCTGACGCGAGTACAATACGTTTCGTGATCGTGATGATATTAAAAAAGACAACAAAAAGTATGTAAATATGTATGTGCTGGCAAAATCGATTGCATGTGCACTATGCGGGCCGCGTGTCGCGTGCTTATGCAGATGGGCTAGAACCTGCCTGACAATCTTAACTCTACAGTGGTGCAGTACTAGAAACATATATGATATATTAAGTACCTGCTTGCAGGATAGTCAGTGACAAACATCAATAACGACAAGTGTTATTTGATCTGTGACCACAATAACTGGTATTGGTACACGAGCACTGAGCAAATACGACTTTCGAGCACACCAAAGCTCCCGTAGATACCTAATCATTCACCCAGTCCTGGCGAGTATTCAGGAATAAAGAGCGGAGGTTCCTGATCCTGTCGCAGGACCTTAGGTGCTTCTTCTATATCTTTATCCCCACACTGGTTTTGTGAAAGACATCTTGACAGCATTTTATTGAAGAGCTATAGATATAATCAATTTAGACGTAAGTTCAGGGAAACTAATTGGTAAGTATGTCTCTGTTTTATAGTTAATGTCTGTCTGTCAAGGTAATTTCTAAAGCTCGAGCGGATAAGCTACCGAACACAGTCTGCTGCATGAATATCTGATACACCCCTATATTTATTAAACGAGCGAGCGAAGCGAACGAAGTTCTCCGCCGCGTTTCATTTTGGGCAAAAATTACTTATTTCGTACCTATGTCGCCGTCTGTCCGTCTGTTCTCCTCACTGCAGGTCGCATTTCTCAACCGATTCTCGTGAAATTTTGTGGGCAGTATGAATGATGATTAGTAATGAATGAATATTTTTGTCGATTCGGTTTTCGAAAAAAAAGAAAAACAGCCAGGCACGCGAGTTTTTCAGCTCACAGAGCGGTAGAGCGTTGCTGATAATTCGTGGAAACGGTTTTAATTTTCTTAGATAACAGCAGAGTGCAGCAGGAGCAGCTTAGTTAGCACTTAGCAGCAGAACCAAGGTAACCGACACAGCCCTCTGAATCGCTAAACTTAAGTGGCAGTAGTGGGCGGGGGAACCGTAGAACCGACGGCCGTTGGGACGGAAAGGTTCTCGAGTGGCGACCACTTGGGGGTTAATCACGTAACGTTCCCCACGCGCGTCGGGTAGATCCAACTGTCATTTTTCCATATAAAATTGACATGACGCGCGTACAATGCGTTACGTGACCACCTGGTAAAGGTCGCGGGAGTCTGCTGGATGCGGGTGGCGCAGGACCGGTCACTTCGGCACTCTTTGGGGGAGGCTTTTATCCAGCAGTGGACCATCTTTCGGCTGATATGATGATGATGATGAGATAAAATGAACAAGAATAATTGTAGTCTGTAGCTGACGGTACAAAACGGCTAGTGCGGGATGCAAAGCACCCGCGCCCGGCATTCTGTACTATCTACCAAGCACCCGGCTATTAGAAAGTGGGCCTCGTGTTATGCTAAACGTGCAATTTGCTATCAGTGGGTAACCAATATGTCTCTCGTCTGAAGCTTTAATTGAAGGGTACACGGAAAGAACATGTGTAGTTACTTTTTTTTTACAAACTC
This sequence comes from Epinotia nisella, assembly GCA_932294315.1. Classification (NCBI taxonomy): domain Eukaryota; kingdom Metazoa; phylum Arthropoda; class Insecta; order Lepidoptera; family Tortricidae; genus Epinotia; species Epinotia nisella. The sequence goes on from OW028681.1 coordinate 19,209,570, forward strand.
TCAACATTTAGAGCTCGGTATAAACTATTAAGTGACATTAAACTCCCATTTTAAAAAACGTGTCTAGACATTCTTCCCGTATATCGCAAATTGAAGGGTCAATTTGCGATATTCTGCGAAGGGAGTTGCGACTTGCGGGCCCATGATATGATACTATAGCATAGGTATAAAATATACCTACTGGGAGGTGTCCTCTTGTTAAAATGTACAACATAGTATCGCTAATGGATAAAAAATTCGCATCACGATGAACAAACGACTTACAAAATGTATCTACTTAATAAAAATATAGGTATTTCAATAAGTATGGAGCGTTTTCAGCATTGTCTGACTTTGACCTGTGCTTTGACTCTAATATTGGTGCTCTAATTGTAGTTAGCCCAACCCGTGTTCCAACACAAACATTTAATTATCTCTTAAAACTAGTTCGAATGTCATCATGAAAAAAAAAACAGGCCTAATATTAGCACAGCGAAATCGCCGTATTTCTGACCTACAAAAAGGTGGTTGCTTTAAAATGATTTGTTTTAGGTTCCTTTTCATCTCTCCAATCGGGCACACTGTTCGATTCGCGAGCGATGATTTTCAGTTTCAGGTAGTGAGACCTATCGTCAAAATGACCAAACAAAGTTACTATAGCTATCGAAAGCATTGAACTTACTACTTACTATTAATTAGGCTTGCGTTGCGCTCGATGCACCTTAAACAATACGTTCGATGATCCGAGTGGCTGGCGCGGGTAATTAGCGCAAAAAGCGCGTGTCGTTAGCGAACGTGTGAACAGGGAACAATTAGCGCACCAGCTCTACAGATAGTATAGGCAACTAGCCTCAAACGCGCCGCTTCGCGGAACCCCGGCCGAGCGGGGAAACAATCATGTTAGTGAATCACGTAATGTTATTTAGCCAATTATTTTACAGTAAGTGGTCCTAAAATAAGATCTTACACATAGAGGGAATAGAAGCTGTTCGGGAACATTCATTTCTAGGCCAAATCCTACCTAGTCAAATAGTTACATCAAAAATCCCGGTTAACACATTCACTGCCCGCGTGGCAGATCCCGTGGTCCTCCCGCCAAGTAGCGGAAAGCGGCTTCGGTGTAAGCGCCCGCTACTAGGCGGGTTCTTGGCAGTGAAAGTGTTAAGTTCGATTCCCAAAGGTATATTCGAAACTTTTTCTACAGATGTTCAAATGTCTGCATAGGCAGGAGGTGCGGTGCACCCGGGCCGGGCGCACGGGGCGCCATTCGCGTCGCGGCTAGCACGCGCTGGGAGGGGTGGAGGGGGGTGCTGTTGGGTATAGGGCGCTAGGGTAATAATTGCGCACCCACAACAAAAGTCAGTCCTTGCCTGCGACTCTGACAAAGGCCCAGGATAGTAATTGGCAGCAAATTTTTGTTGCAACCGATGTAGAAATACTCTAGAAATATGTTCCTGTTCCTACTTTTACATTTACACCTCAGTATGTAGGTAACCTCTAAAGCTAGCAGAGGGCTGTTGATTCACGTAAGAATTCTCCGTCATTTATTTGACATACTGCTGACTAGAGCAGTTTATTGCGTGTCAGCAGTGTATTACCGCAGTCGGCTCCTTTGAGGGTTTCTCAGGAAGACAGGTGAAGCCGAACACTGGCTTGGGTGGAAGTTCACATCGGCCATAAATCCGCACAATTGTAATCACACGCAATTAAAAGTGTATTCGTTAATCGGCTTCATTAGCGGTAATTGCGGGCGGCGGGGCGGGGTTGTTAGGATTAACCGCTGAATCGTTCGGCGGGATCTGAGGGAGTGAGGCTAGTTTAATAAAAACATACTGAATGCACTATAGTTATAGAGACGTTTATGTCTTTCAGGGTATGTCTTTGTTTATAATGGAGTAGGTTGGTACCTACTCACTGGTGTGGCGGAGAGCCCATACAAGCCGATTCCCACCGGCTTGCCTAAATAAAATGTCTTTTTAGGCAAGCCTATAGTTATATACTCTAAACTTTTTTAAGGTTCCGATACCTCAAAAGGAAAAAAAACGGAACCCTTATAGGATCACTCGGTTGTCTGTCTGTCCGTCTGTCACAGCCGATTTGCTCCGAAACTACTGGACCGATTGAATTGAAATTTGGTAGGTACACATATGTAAATTGGTGACCCAAAGACGGACGCGTAAAGTCAATTAATGAATTCTGAACAAGGGGCCACTACAGAAACCGGAAAACCGTAAACTGGAAAATTATAAAAAAAAGTTTCGCATACTGTATTGTGTGACATATCAAATGAAAGGGGTTGTTGTAAGCATGTCAGATATTTTTTTTAATAATTTTAGCAAAAACAGATTTGAACTAATTTAGGAAAAAAGACGAAAATTGCCCATCCCCCCTTATCTCCGAAACTACTAGGATTAAAATTCTGAGAAAAATATGGAAAATAGTTCCTTGCCTAAAGATTACAGGAAAACCTATAAAAAGTTTGAGCATTCAAAAACACTTATGAAATTTAGATTATATACGGAAGTTGAACTCGCACTTGTACGGTTTTTTGTTCCGGGTTGCCCATCAATTTTTTTTATATAATATAATCACGGACTTTAATTGTAGAGCCATTTAGAGCGCACTTTATACTGGACACTTCATAGCTTTACTATTAAAAAAACAGACACCCCTTTTTTTTATTATTATTTTAACATGAAAATATAAAATATGTCACAATATGTGAACCGTAAATACATACTTTCGCCAAACTGCGGAGTAGTTCCTTCCCCGTACCTTACCCACTTCTGTGCTTATGTAACTGCGAACATTTAACAGTTGCATTTTTCGCATTAGATTGATATCTTTTGTTTCTCTTATACCAAGACAGACACACATTGGTTATCCTGGCGTCTCTGCTCTTAAAAGCCTCTCAGCGCAAAAACGATTCAAATTTAGATTTCTATTTATATATTAAGTAGTTGGGTTTACAATATGTTTACGTATTCAACATCCAGTGTTTTTTAATGGTTAACTTACACTATTGAGAAAAGAATTCCAGCAATCACTCCTTAAGTGGCATCAATTGAAGCGGTCCCCGACGCGTCGTAAACGACACGTCTATATTTAAAGACGTTCTTCAGCCGACAGCTCCGAATTTGTCTATTCCCCAAATGGCCATTGTTCCCGCGCCTATTAACGGTGTAAACCGAAAATGGGAGTATTGAGGGTATTTATACCGCGGGCGGGCCGAGCGATACTGGCGCGAGATTTATGACGCGCGGTGCGGGGCGCGAGTGCCGCAGTAATCCACTCGGTTTTGTTATGATAGAGATATTCTATAGGGTCGGCAACCCGCATGTGACACCCCTGGAGTTGCAAGCGTCCATAGGCTTCGGTGATCGCTTGCCATCAGGCGGGCCGTAAGCTTGTTTGCCACCGACGTGTTGGTGGTATTCAAAATGGTTTCATATATTCTTAGGTGTATAGTGATTTTTTTTAATTTTGCCATTCAAAATGTATTTTATTTTATTATGCATGGTTAAGTAAATTGTATTTAGGTATCTGAAACAACAAACGAACACAGTAAATAAAAAAATTATAAACTAACTTAAACTATGTGAACCTAAACTATATGTACCTACCTACATATTTCCCCCAAATCGCTGCCACCATTCAAAAATGATATTAAGATCTGCCCAATGTCCGTACGTACAATTTCTTGCAGTCTATGGCTAGTTTCACTCTAATAATAGGTTTGACGGATCGCCGGTGACATCACCGAAATGTCCTGAATATATCGAAACGTGGCCATTCCTACCCATTAGATTTGCATTTAGTTCGCTTTGCGTCGTGCGTTGGAGCACGGGTGCAATTAACAATTATAGACAAAAAAAACCGGCCAAGTGCGTGTCGGACCACGCAAAACGAAGGGTTCCGTGCCTATTAAAAAGGTCGTATCGTCACAGAAATTTTACGGCACTTACGTCCTTTTCTTTGAGGAAGGCAGTTTTTCAGCAATATCTCGAAAACCTCTGAACCGATCTTGTTCAAAACAATTTTCGGTGAATGAAATTAATAAGCCCTATGTCCATGAATTTTTCCATATTTTTTAAAATACACCGTTCAAAAATTAGAGGGGGGGGGGACAGAATTTTAGTGACTTTCGGGGCGATTATCTCCGACCCTATTCACTTAATCAAAAAAAAATGCTAAGAAACCTTATATTTATTTTGAAAGGCCTATCGATTGATGTGCCACACGGGGGGTCACAATGAATTTTTTTTTTTGACTTTTAGTTTTATGTATGGAGTGCACCCCTAAATAAATTTTTTTTGTCATTTTTATTACAAAACTATGTAGCGGCTAACAAAATACACCTGTCCTCAAAATTTTATTCAAATACACCTTATAGTTTTCGAGTAAAATGCCTGTGACATACGGACAGACGGACAGACGGACAGACGGACAGACGGACAGACGGACATGACGAAACTATAAGGGTTCCGTTTTTGCCATTTTGGCTACGGAACCCTAAAAAACAAAAAGTGAGTAAAATCCTCTATGATTGTTTAGACTAGTGTCTATCTTTTTTTTGGAGAGTTCATGTTTTACCTGGTTATAATGTTACTTTCTTAAAAAAATGGTGTTTTTGTATTTTTTCCAAAGTAGGTATATGAGTGTCTTATTGTTCTAATGTCAAATTTCTTTCTTTTACACTGTAGACAATAATTTTCTGTAATTATTATATTACCCTAACGATTTAAACATTTATTCCATGTTAGGCCTCGTCAGCTTGCGTTGGTTTTTACAATGACACAATTAACTGCAGTCGTTTACAATTGTGGAAGCCGTTGGTGTCCGTTAAAATAAATATCATTAATCCAACGAGCGAGCGAAGCGAACGAAGTTCTAGCAGTTTCGGCCGAAAATCGTTCGTATGTCACACACTGTCCCGCTGTTGTCCTCTACAACCGATTCTCATTTTGTGAGCAGGTTCATTAATTATATTGATTTTTTTGTCAATTCACTTTTTCGTAATACAATAATTAAAAAAAAAACAAAATGTCAGGCTCACCATTTCACAGAGTCACTATTTTATTTCATGTAACGATTAATAATATTCTATGCTTCAGTTTGGGCCGAAAATCGTTCGTATGTCACACACTGTCCCGCTGTTGTCCTCTACAACCGATTCTCATTTTGTGAGCAGGTTCATTAATTATATTGATTTTTTTGTCAATTCACTTTTTCGAAATTCAGTAATTAAAAAAAAACTAAATGTTAAGCTTACCATTTCACAGAGCCACTATTTTATTTCATGTAACCATTAATAATATTGTCAATTGCACCATCAATTCCACCAATGCGATACAAAAACGCGTAAGTAAACGCAGTCAACTTCTGTAAAACAACATGTTTTGATAGAAACATCAAACTTCAAACCTCAAAGAGGTAAACAAAACACGCGCAGTTATTCGCGTCGGGGCGACCTTGTCCCATGTGTCTTGCGTTGCGTTGCTCGCGCTGCGCGTGCGCCGCGCATAGGGCTGGGCTACCAGTAAAATCTAAATAAAATGACAGTTGCCGGCGATGGCGCCGGCCCAAGTCTACCGTCCAAGGTAGAAAATTCGGCCACATTAATAATCTCAAACATACATCAACGCTAAATATGGATTTAGCGTTGATGTATGTTTGAGATTATTAATGTGGCCGAATTTTCTACCTTGGACGGTAGACTTTTTTTTGATGGACTATAGATGCAATTCGGCTAGCTTAGTGGGTAGTGACGCTGCCTACCAAGCTGACGGTACTGGGTTCGAATCCCGGTAAGGGCAAATATTTGTTGATGACCATGAATATTTATTTCTGAGTCTTGGATGCTGTCTATGTATTTAAGTATTTATATTTATCTATTATATATATCTTCGTCCAGTACACAAGCCTTATTGAGCTTACTATAGGCCTAGTTCGATTTGTGTAAGAATGTCCCCTAATATTTATTTATTTATTATTAAGCCTACTCAAATAATGTCAAGTATTATTAAAATTATCTACTCGTTGGTGTTCACGTTTAGATAATTATCATCCCGCTCACTGAGTGCGTTCCCAATCCTAATTTGATCTCTCGCAATTGAGTCTCCGGATCTGCGATGCAATACATACCTTGGTATGTATTTTACGTAATATATGCAAACTAAATTTAATCCTGTGACGACTGGCAATTTTTTTTACAATTTTTTTACTTTTTTAATTTTTTTAATTTGTCCCACACAATCAGTTTCCATTTGTTTAAATTTTGTTTTAAGACAAAGTTCCATTCCAAATTAACATGACTTATGAAATGCAATGTATGGCATGAAGTGTTGTGCTTCTGGAGGCTGAATCAGGGTCGCCAGAGCTCCCGACTCCTGAGGATACGATACGGGGTTTTGGTCACACTGATAAGTCACTGAACGTTGATACGATATGGGGTTTGGTCTTGCCAATTACACTTAATTCGACGTTGTAAAAGTGAGCGACCAAGGATGCATACACATCCGAAAAATCGAGTTACCTCAACGTGATAAAATAGGTACTTAAATTAACTTATTATAGTTATTATACACGACTAGCTGCCCGCGCGGCTTCGCCCTCGTAGTGCAAAGAATGCAGGCAAATCTGCTGAATAAAATATGTGACTGTGTCTAGTAAAAGGGACCACTTTGAGGATTTAAGTTTCCGATTTATATGCGCGCACGAAAGTTACGTAGAATGGGTTTTTAATACTAATCGGTTATTAATACCTTAAATATCATAAATCTTTGATGATAGTAGATTAACTTGGTACCAATCATTCCATAACTTTCTAGTAGAAGTGTATGATTCACTAGTATAAACTTTAATATTTTTTTCAATTCGTACATTCTGCCTACTGCATGTTTAAAAATTTTGAAAAAAAAAATGTTTGCACCTAGGAGTTATTCAGTGAGAAAATGATTATTTTTTCACTGAATAGCAAATTTTACCTAGTTTTAGGAGAAATTAATAACTCCATACCGCTTAAGTGGTCCCTTTTCCCAGACACACATATAGCCATCCCATAAGTCCATTCTACACGCAGCTGAAATAATTGTTGAAATCGGATTTATGGGATTCCGGAGATTACCCTTTACATTTTACATATAAACTTACAAAGCTACAATCTCAGACTTTTCCTCTTTATAATATTAGTATAGATTAAGTCCCGTTTAGTAGAAATAATCGTTCAGCATGTGAACCCTAGCCTAGCCGCGTCTCGTTCGCGATGATTCACGTTCGCCCGTCTGCCTCTGCATCCTCGAATTAGCGCCCCATAAACCAACCAGCCTCCAACGCCTGTATCACTCCTAATGGACGCCATTAATAATCACAGTCGCTTTGTACTATCTTTGGACAATACAATTTAATACTGATTCTAACTTTGACAGTCCTACAAAGACTACTTTATAGTTTACGTTTGACACTGTTACGATGTAATAATATTACTAATAATCCTTAGTGTTGTGTTCCAAATAAATACTAAATACATGGCTGTTCAATTCAACCTTCATACGTACCTACCTACATTATAAATTATAAACTCTAAGCAGGAATGCCTTTGTTTTATGCACAATTTATCTTACGTTAAATATCTACTGCTGCATCCTTGGACTATAGAGAGTGTGATATTTTGTAAGATCTTGAACGTGTGATATTTAACATTTATGGGAACCTTGATGTTAAAATGAAGACAGTAGGAGAAGCTAGGGGAAGTCGAAAATTGACAAGCACAATTCGCATTATAATTATAAACACACACAGTCTACCACACTCAGTAGGTAGTGTCTTTTCCAAGTCGATCAATTAGGGTGATCGATTTTTAACCAATCTTTGACTAATGTATAAATCCACTACATTGCCAGACATAGTGGTGATGGCGTGCTATAATAGGAATGAATACCTTGTTTGCCGTCCTTTAGGCATTAGAAACAATAATATTATCATTATATCTCAATAATTATGAAAGAGTTTACTTAGGAAATTAACAATTACCTACTCATATTTAGGATAAGTAAATCGTTCCGTCACTTCCATCCGATTCATATTTTAATACTTATTATTCAGTGAGACATTGTTGCGGCAGATGCGCGCACGTGCGCGTGCGTCGATTGTTCCCACGATTTATGGCCGCTATTTGCGGACAACACAGACACCTATAGCCACCGCTTTATGGAGCATTCATCAGGGGGAGACGCTCAGGTTTCAGGAGCTTTCCGACGATATCCCGATTAGAAACATTTAAAACAGCTGTTAGTTTCGGGCTTGTAATTGGACACTCAATCCGTGCAATGATCCGATGAATTAGGTACCTGGCGATAAGTAAGTTGCTTCTGTTCTGCCACGCCTGTTTCTCTTGCCACTTCGTCTAGACTCGGCTCTCACCTTCCGGGGTGTTAATTCACCCGAATGCTGATACCACCGGTCACACACAGTGACACAATCTATTTTTCTTTTTAATTTCTTAACCATATTGTAACATGACCATTACATGGTATGGCAGTAAATGTAATAATAAATAATAATATATCATAAAAAGTATCTCAATTTGAACATTTATTACAATGTACACATTTTCAAACATTTCGTCATCTAAACTGGAACAAATTATATGCGATTAAGTCCCATTTATTAGAATAATGTTAGATTAGTATTAGTTAGGTTCACGAGTATTGTTATGTAACAGGTACAGTACCTACTAATGCTACATACAGCGAGTGGAGTTAGTATCTGCGCCGCTGAAGGTAGGTAAATAGCGGGTATTATTAGCGCGTCGTGAATGGCCGGTGATTTATCGCGTTAGTGACTGTAGTCGTTTTGCCATTATTTCGTGTGGACTCAAATCCGAATCGCTTTGTTGTCCATTCCAGATGTCCACACAAAGCACCTTGGGCACTTGAGGTTAATATGCGCTTATTTGCAGAGGCGTCTCTAGCCCAATGTAGCGCCCGGGTGCAATCTTACCCTAGCGCCCTCTAGCACCAACAAATAATTAGAACTGAAATCCAGAGAAAATAATGAAATGTAAATGTCAAGATTTTGAAGTATTTTTTTCCATCATGACAGATATATAAGCTAATACTTTGTGGAGGTTTTTAATATATTTTGCTTAAAATAAAGTGTAGAGATTAGGAAAAGAATAGAAGTTTTTGTCTCAACTGGTTGCCATGTAAGAGTAAAAAAATCCTTAGAGATAATTTAAATTGTTTTATTTTTCAAAGATTTCAAAGATTTCAAAATATTTATTTCGGACAACGTGATCCATAGTGTGTTAGTAATTACAGTATAATTTAAGACTAGGGTTAGTTAATATTTATGAAATAAAATAAAACAATTTAAAATCAATAATAAAAAAATAAAAAAAACAAGTTAAAAACGGCGCGTTGGAGCGGAGACAGGCGCGTGCAGCTGCGCATGCCGCCACACCAGCGGCGAGTCCCAGCGCTGGGCTAGCGTGCATAAGATGCCGTTTGAGCTGCCGCGGCTGCGTTTGAGGAGCGAGGTATTTCGTTTTCTCATGATAGCGTAAAAGCAGTCTGTCTGAGCATCGGCGAACATAGCCGAAGCACTACAGTACCGCGGGAGCCCAAACAGCATCCTGAATGCATCATTATACTGGACGCGCAGAGCGCTATACGCCCGCTTGGTAAAGCTAGTCCACAGACCGCACGTGTAGAAGGTTTGACAAAAGGCTTTAAATAGAGTTAATTTTACTTCTTTACTAGCACGTGCGAATCTGCGGGCCAACATGTTACAGCGGACGCACAGCGCCCGGCGCTCCCGCTCGATGTCCACATCATCAGTCATCGTTTCAGTGACCCAGTGACCTAGGTACTTAAACTTATCAGCTCTGTTCAAAGGAGTCCCACAAAGAGTAACAGTTTGCATCTTATATGATTTGTTACCCGCTTTAAATTGCAAGAGCTCACTTTTAGATGCATTATACCTAAGTCCATGGGTCTCAGCGTATCGTTCACAAATTTTTATCATTTTTATGAGTCCTCCCATCGAGGGGCACAGCAGCACCATGTCATCAGCATAACTTAGATTATTAACACATACATCTTCTATATGGCATCCGACATGTGCGCTGCTGAGCTCCTCGATCAGGCCATTAATATAAATATTAAATAACTTTGGTGAGCTCAATCCCCCCTGTCTGACTCCACATTGCATGACGTATGCATCCGAGAATGCACCCGCCCATCTTACACAGTTTCTTTGGCTGCCGTACCAATATTTGAACAAGGACGTTACGTCGTGAGGCACGGATGAGTCATGCAGTTTTCGCCACAACAAGTCATATGACACCATGTCGAAGGCCTTCGACAAGTCCAAAAAACAGGCAAATACCGGCGTTTCCCGGGACGTGTAGTATTGGACAGTTTGTTTAAGACATAGGATTGCGCTTTCTGTGGATAAACCCGGTCTAAAACCGAATTGAGCGTCATGTAGTTTTATGTTTTTTCCTAAAATATCATCAAGCAAACTATCCAAAACCTTTGCTACTATAGTAGCAAGCGATATTGGCCTATAGTTGGACAAGTCTGAGGCATCCCCGGTTTTATTTTTTACTATAGGTACCACTGTGGTATGCATAAGTTCGTCCGGCAGATAACTATGACTTAAACATAAATTATAAAACATAGATAAGACCCTAGGAAGATGCACTCCTGCGTACTTGAGATGCTCAATGCTGAGCCCATCATGCCCGGGAGATTTCCCTCTCTGCATTTTATTTATTTTAAATGCGACTTGCTTTGCCGAAAATCTTACAGAGGGGGGCCCGCCACCTTCATCCCCAGCACTGAGCAACCCAGTCGATGGGAGTGGGGATTCGACCTTAAAATGCCGTTGAAAAGCATTTGCGATGGCAATGGGTTCATGATTGCCAGCCACACTCACCGGGAGACTCGATTTGAGATTCAGCTTAGAAGTATTTTTCCAAAATTTGGCAAAGTTCTTTTCAGAATGATTCTTAGCAATAATGTCCATTTTTATATCTTGTTCATGATTCTGACAATATTTCAACTTGGCTTTAAATATATTTTTTGACTCTAACATTTTATTATAAACAAACCCGCTGACCGGTTTACCGTATGTTGACCACCACTGAAACCAAAAACGAGCCTCACGGTGAGCAGCGCTGACATGAAGGTTCCAACCCACTACCGGCCTGCGCGGCCCACGTTTACTGTCTTTGTGCGATAGTTCAGCTGCCTTTGTAAGAACAGAAATTATATTACGGTACATATCAACCAAAAGCTGTTTATGATGACTATCTGAACACATTTTATCTGCGCAGTCTCTAAATTAAAATTTTTGTACGGTTCGTTCGGTATCGCGGGAAACTGTCGTATCTATATTAACTTTTCTACTTGATATCCCGCGAGGGAGAATCCAAATAACCGATCACTGGTCATAATCATTACTGAGGATACAAGTAGTTTTTCCAATGAAGGAGAACGGTACTCGAATAATGCCACTGACATCGCTTGACAGTTTCTTACAGATTTTACAATGTACTTTCTTATTGCATTCCCGTATTCCATATACCTAACATTCGAGAAATCGTGAGATAATGCGATTTCAAGGATAACCATTTTGAAACGTATAAACATTATTATTGTTATGTTTGAAAAGCACTTAATGATCGAAATAAGGAAGTAAAACTTCTTAGAAGAATATTGTGTCCGTTAAAATTCTTATGTTATTTGGAATGAGGTATACACAGGTTACAAAAATGGGGTGTGAGAGCCGGCCAGATTCGGTAGCGTATTGTAATTTCAAATATGTTTCTTTTATTTTTTCCATTACAGTCTTTGTTTTTTTTTGTTGACATTGCTTGTGTATGACAACATTTCCCCGCGAGAGTGAAGGGTGGGAGGGTTTATAAGAATAAAAAAATGCATTGGCAAAGCATGGCAATCCTGGCAAGTAGCCTGGTAAAGGTCGCGGGAGTCCGCTGGACCGTTCACTTTGGCACTCTTGGTGATGATTATGTACAGTAAGGGAAATGTATTCACGTACCACCGTAGAACCCTGTCGCAATTGACAGGCCGCCGTCACTCAAACTCGAGTGGTATGTTACCTTATTGCGATAGGGTTCTGTGAGTTCTGTTCTGTGTATTAACGTACCCCCGTAGAATCTACGGGGGTACGTTAATACATTTACAGTACACATGGTGTTACTTTCCCGCACTAGTGCGGAAATGAGCACTTTCCGTGCATATGTTGAAACTTTAAAGAGCCATATGTACTGTAAAACGTTGTACGATACACGTGCGAATAGGTAATTCGCAACTCGTGTCGATTTAAAACACTCCCTTCGGTCGTGTTTTAATTTATCGCCACACGTTGCGAATTTCCTATTTTCTGCACTCACTTGTATCGTAAATAACTATTCCCTTACTGTACCTACCTAGTAATGAACACTTGCGGAAGGCTGTGTGAAAACGAATAAGTACGTTTTTATGCTCAGAATATTCATGAGGTAACCAAACGAGAAGGGTAGGTTAGGTAGTAGGTACTAGTTTTTACAAAGCATTACCTTTTTCATTCATATCAGTTGGAGCGACGAAATGGATGCCCGTAGATTTCACCGTGGCACGTAGAGCTAGCCCATAATGAAATACGTATAAGTATTATTTTCTTAACATTGCTAATGATTACCGACAATGAGATGTCCGCCGATAAGTTGCCAGCGGCATGCTTCAGCGAATGCACTAAAGTTTCGCCTCATTCCTCCAAGTTAACGACTCCCTTGGGCCGTATTTCACGAGGCTTGCCTCGCAAAGAATTCCCCAGCGCCCATTTAGGGCATTAAAAATTACTTATGGCCAATTAAATTTTATGATTTTGTGTCGTATGGATGGATACTTTTAAAGCGAAGTAGGTATAATTAGTTATATTATCATACGGTGCGCCGCGCTATCAGCCCGCTGTAGCTTGGAAAACCCACATAGCAGGTAGGTACTTACTGCAGCCGTAAACCAGAGTAGAGTTTAAAAAACACCGTAAACTTAAATAGGTAGTACTACTTAGATAAGCGTAAACTCTTGAAAAGGTTTTTAAAAGCTATTTTTCTTTTGTAAAACACTAGATCTGATTAGGAGAACGATCTGCTAGCAAAGCAACTACTGACAATGCCCTGTAAAAGTATCATGCATACGAAACTCATTTTGCAAAAATAAAATTTTCGCAAAGGTGGCAATGTCACTGGTGAATAATGTGCTAACGTTGAAGTACCGTTGTAATATGGCGGCCGTGTTTTAATACTTAGGTATATATGATGTCACGCGTGACGCGTAACACGCGTTGTCATTCTACAAACCGAATAATTGCAAGGTAATTTCCCAACTCTTCGAATGAGCGTTAAGGTATAGGTATTGGCAAAACGTGTGGTATTGTGTTAATGTTGTGTAGGTACACTTGTAAAACTGTAGGTACCATGGAAAAGAGCCCTTGACGCATAGTTACAAAATGCAGAATAAATATTAGAATTTATTGTTATTACAGAATTAATATAATGTAAACGCATACACATACGCTCACCATAACAATGTTAACTTAAGTACTTTAATTCTCATGTAAGTGAATTGTAATATTCTTTTATGAGAAATAAAATTTCTTTAAACCGAATTTATGAAAATGAACTTTACCTTCAGAAATTACAGTTGTAGTAGGTACAGTCGCGGAATGAAAAGATTAGCCACTTTTCGACCTTAACGCTTTCAAATAAGGTCGAAAAGTGGCTAACCTTTTCATTCCGCGACTATACCTAAGAAAAGTTAGGTACAAGTCGATCCTGCTGTTGGCCGCCATGCCGTCATACGTAGCTGTTATTTTTACGAAAGTTTTCAGAACAATATATAATGAAAGCGTAGACATTTTTGGACGAGCGAGCGAAGTGAATTCTTTCGTAGATATGTCCGGCTGTTCTACTGTAAAGGACACTTTTCTCAACCGATTCTCGTAAAATTTTGTGAGCAGGTTCAATAATTATAAGGACTTTTTTTTGTGTATCAGTTTTTTTTATGCAGACTGGTACCGTAGGTATTGTAGATACCTAGACGGGCGTTTAAAAAAAAAAGGGTACAATGTATTTTTTTTAAGATTAGGATTTTTTTGGGATATTCTTACTCAGAATCGTTGATACTATCGATCCTCATACAAGAAAAAATGTGTCCCAAATCTTCTGTTCCAGATCGTCTCATTTTTGTATGCAATTTTTTTTTATTTATATGGTCGTGACGCACTGGAAGAAAAAACTTACATAGTAAAATCTGGGACACTTTTTTTCTTGTATGAGGATCGATAGTATCAACGATTCTAAGTAAGAAAAACCAAAAAAAAACCCAAATCTGACAAAAAAATCATGTACAGTTTTTTTTTTAAACGCTCAGCCATGTCTGTACCTACCTATATGTCGCGCGTCACAACTGCCGCGCCGGCGCAGCGAACGTACCTATTTGCATAACTATGTTATACATGCCAATTATAATTAATTGAGTTTACATACAAATGTCAATTAATTAGGTACCTAATGGGCATGTCTACCTTGCAAGTTTTTACTCGATTTTCTATGTTAGAATAACATCAACATCGTCATAAATTTAATAACGAGGAGAAAAATACCTATAGGTACAGTCTATTTATTGTAATTTTAGATATCGCTGCTATCAATAAAAAATTTAAACAATGCCATGACTTGCAGACAGACAGTTCTACTCCTTGTACCATATAACTAACTGTGTTGTAAACGTAAAATATGACAAAGAGCGCCATGGAAATTTGCTTGTTCGCTCGCAGAAAGATGAGAAAATATTTATTTAACGGGCAACTATAATACCAATAGGATCCTTCCTGCATTAACTACCTACATAAGGCCAGCTGGTCGATTACGTAATGACGCGCGTCAGGTAGATCCAAATGTCAAATGTCAATTTTTGTATGGGAAAATGACAGTTGAGTTGTCCTAACGCTCGTTCGAAACGTTACGTGCTTACCCCTCCGGTCTTTAAAAGATGCGTTAGACCAAAATATCACATAAATTTTAGTAGCTCAGTATTTTTTTTGACAACTGACTGACATATGGTACCTACCGTCTAACGGATCTTTATAAAATCGGGGGTTTTAATAAGATCTTCTAACTGCGTGACAGATGTAACATAATGTCGTGTTGAAGCCGTGCCGCGACCCCTGGCCCGCTAAGCCGCCTGCGCCGCGTTGACGGCGTAACCCCGCGCTGAGCCGGCTTAGCCCCGCGTGCGCCCGCGCACCCCAGAGGGATTAGCGGGTCACCAGGGCTGGCGCTCGCTGAAGAATACTGGGAGATGGTTGACTATCAGACGAGTACACTTTACCAGGAGCCGTAGCATGGTTGGCCTTATCACGCAACAAGTGACAAGATAAGAGCGTCGTCTCGTTCTATCGAACGGTGTCAGCCAGTGACGCACGCTCTATCCTATCACCTATCGCGTGACAAGGCCAACCATGCTACGGCTCCAGAACTCTTAATTGTACTGAACGCGAATCATACGCAAAATTACATTAGGTAGTTACTTTTACCCTCGGCAGTTGCGCCATCAGTGGCTAGGTGGAAATCATTCGTAAAGAAACTGCAATAGCCTCATTTTGCAACTCGCCTCCGCCATAGGCAATATTTAACCTGAAAAAGTTCAATGGGACATAAATTCACTCTCCATTTCACCCCATCATCCATTACAACCATCACTCATTAATCGTGGATTCAGTCGCCCGGCGTACCTATCCTTCGCGGGGACTGATTTCTGATAATGACAAAGAGATTTTTTTTTTTAATTGGCTAGGTGAAATGAAACTTATTTTTAAGAAACATGTACCAGCTAATTAACCAGAAATAAGTTCACGAACTGCCTACTCCATACACCTTTAACATAGGTTTACTTAGGTACAGTCAGCATCAGAAGTAGCTAAGCAAAATAACACGCTCAAAATGACCTGCACAGATCCTTATTCCCTTGACATTAGAGTCGGTGTGTAGATCGTTTTGAGCACTAGGACCGCTTAGCAACTTCTGCTCCTGACTGTACTATGTGATCCTACTATCCTACTAATATTATAAATGCGAAAGTTTGGATGTTTAGATGTTAGGATGTTTGTATGTTTAGATGTTTGTATGTTTGTTACTCAATCACGCAGAAACAGCTGAACGGATTAAGATGAATTTTGGTATACATAAAGTGTATAGCCTGGATTAATATATAGAATACTTTTTATCCCGGGAATCATCCCCTAGGGGGGGACGAAAATAATATAGATGAACGAAAATAATAATATAAACGAGTTCCACGCGGACGAAGTCGCGGGCAGAAGCTAGTCTAATATATATGACAACTAACTTCTTCAGGGAGCAAAAACATTCAGCAATTTGTTTGTGTGTCTAGGATAGAACTTCTTGCATTAGGGTCGTTTTCATAAATCAACGTTTTCAAAGATGTTTTCAGCACTTTAAATTTGTGCGATATAGAATTACGTTTTGGACAACCCTGACGGCGTGACCAGGTGATTACGCAGACGCAGGCGACGACGCGCAGTTGACAAAACAAACATCCCGAAGAGCTGCTAACTCCTCTCTAAACAACCCCCTCCCCCTCTCCACCACGCTAAGCCACTTAACTCCAGCTACCAGCCAGATTAATTGCTACACAAATACGGAATCTATTCCTGGTGAACACCGGCTAATACTGTCTCCAATTGCTTTTAAAGAATTTGGTTTTATAAGCCCGAACCGACGTTAGAATAAATGTTCGGATTTCAGTTTTAAAATGTTTATCTGCGCTTGCACGCGAGGGACACAATCCAGTATCATGAAGACTTGTCTCCCGTTTCTAAATATAATATTTATTTTGCTAGTATTCTCAATGTGGTTTTGAAAATCTGGCTCTAGGTAGGTATCTAGTAGCAATACCTGAAGACTTTGAGTATTGATTCAATATAAAACCACTTCTTTTCTCATGAAAATATGTATAACAGTTAAAACTGTATTTGTTGCGTATTAAACTTGGATTAAGCTTTATTGTAGTAATCGATCAATCAAGAATAACCTAAGTATGGAATCATTATAATAATTATGTGAGTAAAGAAAATAATGGACAAACAAAGTAACTACGTGGACAGGACCAACTGTAAACGAAGTAGGGGAAGACCAAAAGAAAGGTGGACAGACGAATTAGATATAGAGCCGCTGGAAAGGATTGGCTAACAAACAAAGGCAAAACACAGAGCCACATGGAAGGACATGGAGGAGGCCTTTACTCGTAGAGAGGTCCTTAATAATAAAATTAAAATAAATAGTTTAAATGTTTGCATACGTATAAATAATTAAATATGTTGTAATATCAAATAATAATCCATGCATGGAATTAAATATAATATAATTGTGAATTATTTTTATTAAGGAATAAATGAGGTTATAATAATAATTATTATTATTATTATCTCTTTATTTATATTTTATCTTAAGTTAGGTTTTTACAATATTAATATAAAAAGTAAAATATAAAACTATACATACAAAATATAAAATCATTATAAAAACCTAACCTAGGGTACCGCCGGCAGCGAGGCGGGGCCTAAACCACCGGTGGTCAGGGCGACAGAGAGAGGAACCTCCTGACTATCCGCGCCGTGTCCAGAAGTACCGCCTTCTGTATCTGACCCTTGACCCAGCCATCTAGCGAGAGTCTCTTAAAGTGGCGGTCGAGACTCTTCGCTATTGAACCGTTCGCCGAAACGACTATCGGAACGATGATCGTCGAATCAACATCCCACATGGCGGTTACCTCGTGAGCCAGGTCTAGGTACTTGCTGGTTTTGTCCTTCTCGGCCTTCACGAGGTTCTCGTCATAGGGGATGGTGATGTCGACGAGCACTGCCTGGCTTATTATTATTATTATTATGTAATTATAGACAAAGACGTTGGGAGTTGCACCAAACCGTCTGTAATCGTAAGCGGTGTCCGACAAAATCTGAATGTATGGAAAGTTTGACAAATGTCTATGGCATGACAGCTACCGGCGCCATATTTAACGTTGATCGGGCTGTAATTGTAGGCAATGTTATAAACGAATTCCCAGCACACTTTTTACGACATTGCCCGGTAGATTTTTACCCTTAGGGTTGTCACCTTGCTGTAATAATAACTTTGATAAAAAACTTCCATCGGTTGCCACAATAATAAAAAGTTCAGTTTTACTTGACATGTATCTGAGTTACCATAATGAAATATTAAGTAGCAACTGTTACTTTTTAGGGTTCCGTACCTCAAAAGGAAAAAAACTGAATCCTTATAGGATCAATTTGTTGCCCGTCTGTCTGTCTGTCTGTCTGTCTGTTTGTCAAGACCCTTTATCTCGGGAACGCGTATAGGGTATCGAGTTGAAATGAGTGAGACTTATAATATTTAAACAGTATAGTTATTCTAGTATTTAAGATTAAACATTTCTATATCCTATTAATATACTATCCTACTAATCCTACTAAAGTTTGGATGTTTAGATGTTTGTTACTCAATCACGCAAAAACGGCTAAACGGATTAAGATTAATTTTGGTATACACATAGTGTATAGCCTTAATTAACATATAGAATACTTTTTATCCCGGGAATCATCCCCTAAGGGGGCGAAATGGGGGGCGAAAGTTTGTATAGAGCTACGATATAAACGAGTTCCACGCGGACGAGGTCGCGGGCAGAAGCTAGTATTTAATAAATAATACGCAACTCGGGACCGATGGTTTTTTTTTCGTTTTGGGTAAAAGTGCGGGATCAAAAGTACGCACGCGCAATCTTACCCCCATTGCGTATCTATACCCAAGTTCAAATTTTTCTTTTTCACAGTTGTTAGATATTTCTTATTATTGGAGAAAACAGCAAAATTTGTTGTTGTTGTTGATTAATTAATTATATATTAAATCTGAATTTAAAGTACCTACCATACCACACACCTAATACATACCTAATCATAAATTTTACGTTATTCCTTTCTTTTATGATCCTATGTTACCTAATTTTATGCTCTAATTTTTTGTCAATTCTTTCGATTGGCATCATAAAAATACGGGATTATTTTTTTTTCACATTTAAGGCGGTTCGATTCCCAGATGAAGCAAGTAATTTTTAGAAAATCATTGTTTATTACTAAGGTCGCGGGAGTCCGCTGGATGCGGGTGGCGCAGGACCGGTCAATTTGGAACTCTCTGGGGGAGGCCTATGTCCAGCAGTGGACGTCTTTCGGCTGATATGATGATGATGATGATGATTACTAACTTTTAAAAATAACATAAAGTCTTCTTTCTGCAAAATATCTTATTTACGATGTTTAAGGTCGGTACTTTCCCTTCGTATCGCATAGTCTTAGGACGCCCCCGCCCGTATATTGTAAATTTGTAACAAAAAGATAACCTCAAAATAACGTAATTAATTTCAAATATCTACGTATTCGCTATATAATTCAAAAATATACTTTGTGTAGTGGAAGTGTACCTAGTTTATTGTCCTCAAAATACACTAGGTTTGGATGTGAGACAAATAGTTTTATAAATATTGGTACAAACGTATACGTACTATGGATGCGCGGCAAGATCCTTTCAGCTCAATCGGTTGATGATGATATCGATGACAACTGCTTTAAAATAAAGGCGACGTAGGTTCAGAAAACGGATTTTTTAAAAGTCGTAGCGCTTGTTACAATCATAATACGGCTGCCCTAAATTTAATTAACAATCTTGATGCCTTTCTTTGAGAGACTATACCTAGCTAATCTAGTCCTGAGTTTTTGACTTTCGCTCGATCGATATAGGTCTAAAATACACTTAAAACATCCGTAAAAAATTATCCACAAAAGCTAAACATATTAAAACTGGTTCTAAAAATCGGCAATATCACGTTTGAGGGAACTTAGCTATTACTTTTTTATTTATTTAAACGCACAAAAAAATAACATTAAAAAACATGATATCCGCGCTTCCGAACACGCACTTCCATCTCGCTCACGCTTATGCTCAGTGAGAGGGAGAGAAGACCATGATACCATGAACCTACGTCACCTTAATTTGCAAAACTTGACCCGAACGAACGAACGAGGCAAGTTGTATAGGTAGGTACCTACCTACAACATCCTCCTAGTGTTATTCCCGGTTGTGCCCTAAAGGAGCCTGGGCCCGCTTTGGCACCTAATCCCAAGATTTGGCGGAGGCACTAGTTTTACGAAAGCGACTGCCATCTGACCTTCCAACCCAGAGGGAATACTAGAGCTTATTGGGATCAGACCGGTTTCCTCACGATGTTTTCGCTCTCCAAAAAGCCACTATTAAATATCAAATGATATTTCGTAGGTACCAGTGGCGAAGCGCCCATTAAAGGTGATTCCCACCGGATTGCCTAAAATTTCTTGTTATACATTACCAAACTCGTAAATCGTCAAGAAACAGCCCTGTTTTTTGCTCCGGGTTGTCTAGTGAAAATTCTTGTCATGTCTAGCAAAGCGCCGCCGCTGGCAGGTCCAAAGTTGGCCAAGTTTGCAAGTTGTAAAGTTTGTAAAAAGAGTGGCTTTTTGTACAATCGACTACTAACTTTTTTTACTTTATTGCGTTGTACTTTAATATGTAATACACTTTTAATGAAGCATCGATCGCGAAGCGGCTCACGCAAGACAACATCTCACGTAGATATCTGTTACATACATGCCTAACTTTTTACGGTAGCTAGTTATACTTTTTACGTTATCTTCTTCTATGTTATATCTCCCAGAACTGCTCGCTTCGCACGGATTAAATTAATAACGACGATGCCATTAGTGGAACAATGGACTCTTTATCTCCGTAATCGTCTATGAACAGATCGAACAATACCGGTGTATATTATACTAGCAGCGCGGAGGCGGGGGGCGGAGTTATATGTACAGGCATGCAGCCTTCTGCAGCCTGCACTCTAAACTGCAGCCTTTGGAGCGAGTAGATGCGCTCGGCTCTGCGCCGACGGCCGAGATTGCAGTGAGCCGGGAGACCCCGCCCCCTCACTGCCAGCTACACTACACCACCGCTTTCGTTGCTGAAACAAAAAATATACTCCTAATATCTTTGTGTATAATTGTTAATGGAAAATTTAGTTCCCTCTTGATTCTTTCAATTACACCGGCAGAATCTGAAGAATGGTGATAATAAAACGGGCCCTCACGGTAAATCAAATTGTCACAAGCAATTTGGCTCGGCTCCCTCGCCCCGCACTTCATTTTGCGAATAAATTCATCACGCGGGTGGCTGGGGGAGGCTGTAGGCACATAAGGGGTGTGTGTGTGGGGACATAAGTTATTCTGATATAAATTACAAGTAGGGAAATGGAAGCTTCCACGGGCTTCGAAGATGTCATACATACGTGATATATACGTCGACATAACTTGTGGCAAAATGCGAGTATGAGTTGGTGGTGGTTAAATTTAATTGTGAACATGTTTACGAACGTTTGTGTGTACGAATAATAATTCCTATACTCAAATTGATGAATATGTTGATGCATTATCTCACCCAAAGGTTGTTTGGAAGAGATCGCTCCTTATAGAGATACGACCGCCTGTTGTTTACCTCTACTTAAAGCTTTATGTTCTCTACTGTGTATTTTTTTACATACATACATATAATCAGGCCGTTTCCCAGAGGGGTAGGCAGAGATCACGGATATCCATTTGCTACGATCCTGACAAACCATTTTCGCTTCAATCACCTTCATAACATTTCTCATACATGCTCGTCGGTTTAGGGTACTTTTGACCTGGCCTTTTTGTGAGATTTCTCCGATTTGATCGGAGAAAGTTCGCCTAGGTCTTCCCCTTCCAACTTGCCCTTCCACTCTTTTATATACACTCTCTTCATTAATCTTTTTTCATCCGTCCTCTCTACATGCCCAAACCACCTTAACATACCCTTCTCAATTTTCGTGACTATATCTCCATCCATTCCACACTAACACTTATCACACTGTTTCCGACTCATCATGTAATTTTTTGAAGTGTGTTTATCTATTTATTTAAACTTTATTGCACAAAAGAAAAACTTATCGTACAAAAGGCGGACTTAATGCCATATGACATTCTTTACCAGTCAAACCTTAAGGCAAAGCGGGAAAGATTGTGGGCAGTGCAAATAACAAATTATAAAATATAATAAGACAGTACCCCCATACAACATATTTACACAAATACATATACATAAATAAAATATTTACATACACAGTACACACACAAATAAATATAAACTTAAATATATACGATACAACATACATACTTACAAGCGAATTTTTCAATTCCAAGTGGATCACCAAGTCTATCACTCTGACTGAAGGGTAATAAACAGTTCTATTGAATTTGCGCTGGTCTAATCGAGTCAAAATCAAGCTTGGAAAGTTGCCGAAAGCTACCGATGAAAATGGCTTGACACTTTGTCGGGTTAACAAATAGGCCGAACCTCGCAGAAGTCTCAGACCACACACTGATTCAGGGGGGTAGTCACGTAATGTTTCGAACGCGCGTTAGGACAGCCCAACTGTCATTTTTCCATATAAAAAAACCGGACAAGTGCGAGTTCAACTCGCGCGGTGAGGGTTCTGTATATAATCTAAATTTCATAAAAACATTGAGAATTTTCCCGTTACTTTGACTACTCAAACTTCTTATAAGGTTTTCCTGTAATCTTTAGGCAAGGAACTATTTTCCATATTTTTTTTCAGAATTTTAAGCGTAGTAGTTTCGGAGATAAGAGGGGGGAATGGTCAAATTTCGTCTTTTACCTTTTTTTATTTATTTATTTATTCAGAACAAAGTATGGTACGATTACATTTGTTTAAATTTCACCAAACATTACGTTTATCGGCGAATAGTTTACCTAAATTACTTCATACCTGTTTTTCCTAAAATTATTAAAAAACAAGTGCGTGTCGGACCACGCAAAACGAAGGGTTCCGTGCCTAATAAAAAGGTCGTATCGTCACAGAAATTTTACGGCACTTACGTCCTTTTCTTTGAGGAAGGCAGTTTTTCAGCAATATCTCGAAAACCTCTGAACCGATCTTGCTCAAAACAATTTTCGGTGAATGAAATTAATAAGCCCTATGTCCATGAATTTTTCCATATTTTTAAAATACACCGTTCAAAAATTAGAGGGGGGGGACAGAATTTTAGTGACTTTCGGGGCGATTATCTCTGACCCTATTCACTTAATCAAAAAAAATGCCAAGAAACCTTATATTTATTTTGAAAGACCTATCGATTGATGTGCCACACGGGGGGTCACAATGAAAAAAAAAATTTTGACTTTTAGTTTTATGTATGGAGTGCACCCCTAAAAAAATTTTTTTTGTCATTTTAATTACAAAACTATGTAGCGGCTAACAAAATACACCTATCCTCAAAATTTTATTCAAATACACCTTATAGTTTTCGAGTAAAATGCCTGTGACATACGGACAGACGGACAGACGGACATGACGAAACTATAAGGGTTCCGTTTTTGCCATTTTGGCTACGGAACCCTAAAAACCGAGATGCTTATAACAACCTATTTCATTTGATATGTCATACAATAAGTTTGCGAACCTTTTTTTTTTAATTTTCCAGTTTACCCCAAAAGTGGCCCCCTTGTTCAGAATTCATTAATTTAATTTCAAGATTAAGGGTTCCGTTTTTACCTTTTGAGGTACGGAACCCTAAAAATTGACATTTAGATCTACCTGACTCGCGTACAATGCGTTAAGTGATTGACCTACTGGCCACACACTGGCGCGGCCTGCGGTGGCGGTCAATAGTGAATTTGACAGCTAATGACAAGTTTACTATTGAAAATTGACAGTTGGATCTACCTAACGCGCGTTCAAAACGTTTCGTAATCACCCCTTTGGCCGCGCCAGTCTGTGAGAGGCCTAACGCGTCCGTTTCATTGTGTATCCCCCCTATCTATACCCCATACCTCCTCAAGAATGAAGTGCTACGCGCGGGCGCTGACCGCTACGAGGTGCTACGCGGTGCCTCATTTGCGTGCCGAGCCTCCAAGGCTGGAATAAATAAATAATCATCATCATCATCATCATATCAGCCGAAAGACGTCCACGGCTGGACATAGGCCTACCCCAAAGAGTGCCACAATGAGTGTGAATAAATAATAATAATAATAAATAAAAGGGGACAATCTTACACAAATCGAACTACCTACTTCCTACTTAGTCCTATAGCAAGCTCAACAAGGCTTGTGTTATAAATACTAGTCGACGATATATACATGTAATACTCTAATAACTCTGTAAGTACTATACTGTAATAACTCAGAAACAAATATGCATGCTCGTCACACTAATATTTGCCCTTGCCGGGATTCGAATCCAGGACCTACCCACTAGGCTAACCGGTCGTCAAATAAGGTAGGTATAGATAGAGGTATGTTACGTGACCCCGTCATGTCCCTTTGTCTCTGTCATTTTCATTCTGAAAGAGACATGAAAGTGACATTACGCCCTTATATACTCCATCTGGCATAATATAGGTACCTACTTATCTATTAGTAGGTACTAGACTTTCATTTGTATTAGGTATATGTCTCATTTATTCTGCTTTCGCACCTGAGTAATATGATCGTGCGCTTTGATTACATACAGAGGTAGTTTCATCAACGGTGTATTTAATTTATTATCTTTTTCACGTATAGTCAGCATCATAAAAATGTGTACACTTTTCGACCTTAGGTCTAAGTAATAAGGTCATACAATGTATACATGTTTATGATACTGACTGTACATAGGTATAAGCATGTAGTTCACTTTAAATTACGGTTGTATTTTCTGGTCCGACAAGGATAAACTGCAACGTATCCAAGGAAATTTTCGCTCGATAAGGATCGGTTCGAAAACGATCCAAAACTTAGCACAAATAAATAAACGGGACGTAAGCAAAATAAAGGTAATTTTAGATTCGGGTGCGATTGTGTCGCGGGGCTGCGCCGGCGCAGCGCGACAAAGCGACGAGTTAATCGCGCTATCATCGCGCGATCTGCAAACGCAGGGCTGCCCACTGCTCCACATAATCATAAATACTCTATGATATAATCCATGGCAACTGTAGGTATAATAAATATAAAAATAAAATCAGTTTATTGCAGACAATAGTCCATAGTAAAAGTCAAGGGCACCAATATGTATTCACACAAAGTTTCAAAATATGTATACTAAAACTTTATTGTTGCAGAAATAAGGTCTGTGTACATATTTTTGAGACTTTGTGATGTATACATATTGGTGCCCTTGCCTGTTGACAAGAAAAAAAAATACCTAATAAAAATTAAAAATAAAACTTGGTGATATTACAATATTTAGTAAGCTATGCCTTCTATTTTCTGTTCCCATCGCGATGGACGGAAGACCAGTGCCGCATAGGGCTGCATAAGTTTTCCGAAATGGTCTTCAAAATACGGTTGCCGGAGTTCCTCGCAAAGTCGCCATCAGATACATCGGAGCGGCCTTAACAATAAACTTTGGCCGCTCAGATAGGTATATCTGATGGCGACTGCGGGTACTAAAACAAAATCCCAATGACAATTTTTTTACTACCCCATATTATTTAGTGGAGGGCAGCGGACGTTTTTCGGCTGATGATGATGATTTTTTTTTAACTAGTTTGCTGAACAATAAAATGTTTTAGTATTATGATTACAAAACTTAACAACCAGCGTTTCTATCTCAAACCACCATACGCTCCAAAGAATCTGGTGATTTGAGAAATAGAATTAGGCATTCTATTTAGCTAGGATTTATGCATTTCATTTTGAAACTAAGTTATTTTGAGATTTAGAAGTATTAGAATATCAGGCAAAATGAAATTAGGTACGTTGTGAAACGAAACCGAAACAAAACAATTTGCCTAATTTGAAAAATACTCATCCTCTCTCTCTTTCATCTGAGTGTTTTCCCGGTTACAGCCTCCCCCTTCTAGCGGGCCCTTGCGGAGGCGGCATAGCAAGACATTTGAAAAACACACATCCTGGCACTTGATAGAATATGAAAAAAATGCTTGTGCGCACGACACGACGCGCTGGAGTCGTTGGCCAGGCTATGGTGGCAGCCCTGGCGGTGACACTGATATACGATCTCGCGGTGTCGCTTATCGATGCGCGCGCGCCGCGCCGCCTAGTTAATTGTGTGCAGCCTCCACTCTACATATTCTCTTGTCGGACTATAAAGCTGACCATGCTATTCAATCTATGAAAATTACTGTAAGTAGACTCTGGCTTGGCTCTGAATTATTGCATAAACTATCCTTATAGTCCTATACTATAAACGAAACACATTAATAATCGTCTCAATTCGTCTCTTTGTTCTAACTTGATCTCATTTTCGGAAAGTTTAGTTTTCATCAGATTTTCTCTTCTTTTCCCCAGGTATTTATTTAGATAACATAAAAAAAGCTCAGCTAAATCCATCATAGGTTTTCTGAGGAACTATTGATTGCCACGATTAAGGAGGAAAAGGGGGGAGGCCTTTGCCCAGCGGTGGGACTGCTATAAAAAGCCTATGAAAACAATAGGTAGGTATACATGTACAAATTCCAGTGCCACTGTCGGTTGATATATTCGACGCTTTTTTATGTCAATGCGGATGACTATATAATTATACAGGGTGGGCCCTGTAACAGTAACAGGACCAAAAAATGAAACGGTGGATTATTAAGCTTGTGACCAATTATTTCCAAGTGGTTTTCATTGTTTTTTTTGTCTTTCTTCAAAATAAGTTTACGTATATAGGTATACTCTTTAAGATATAAGTAACTTTTTTTATTTTAAAAACACTAAAAAATTATTAAAAAATCACTAAAATATATATTGAAAACTGAAATGCAAAAACTATTATGACTCACTACATGATGTTACCTCAAAATCTGCATCGCATGAGTTGGAGGTCCTAACTTTAGATCAAAATTTCTCCGAATAAAGAAAAATAAAAAAAATTGGACACAAGGGGTTATTGCAGATGCTCTAAGGAAGCCTCCTTTTAAATATTTGCTCCTGTTACAGGGCCCACCCCGTATATGCAACCCACTCATTAATCATTATGCAATTTCGCGTTGGTAATTTTTTTGTCCTAGGAAATCAGATGTCCTTGATGTGGCCGCCAACCCTGCATGCTGCACACGTGGGCACCGCGAAGTCATTAGATATTTCGCTAATGAGCCCTGGGTCGTTAGACGAAGGTTATTAGCGACACCGATTATGTCGGCAGGTGTCATGGCGTTGGGAAAAGGAAATTACCACCGCGCTCGCGTAAAATTATATATCAGGCGTGATTGCATGAAAAAACTGCAGTTATAAAATTGGCCGATGGGTCTCAGAGTCCACTTTTCATTTGGGTTTGGCTCTCGGCTAATATACCTCAACATGGAATAATTATACTCACCTAGTTATTTTTGCACTGTATTGATATCTATCTACTATACCGAACTTTACCTTGTCTTACCAATCTAGGTACAAGGTATCTATTTTAAAGTTCCTCGAAGTTTACAGGGCCTACTACCAGACTTCCTTGTCTAACCAATAACCAGTCACATGTACAGTGAGCATCATAAACATGTATACATGACGACCGAATAGCCTAGTGGTTAGAGAACCTGATGACTATGAAGCTTGAGGTCCCGGGTTCGATTCCCTGTCGGGGCAGATATTTGTATGATGAATACGAATGTTTGTTCTCGAGTCTTGGATGTTTAATGTCTATTTAAGTATGTATTTATCTATATAAGTATGTTTATCCGTTCTCTAGTACCCACACTGAAAGAAATAAACAGTGAATCCCAATGAAATATCAGTAAACTTAACTGATAAAACAGTAAACTTAACTGTTTTTTCAGTTAAGTTTACTGATATTTCATTGGGATTCACTGTTTATTTCTTTCAGTGCATAGTACAGGCTTTGCTTAGTTTGGGACTAGATCAATTGGTGTGAATTGTCCCACGATATTTATTTATTATTATTATTTATTTACATTCTAGCACTTTATTGTTCAGACATAAGGTGGAAAAATGTATACATGTTTATGATGCTGACAGTACGCGACAACTTTACCTTGTCTTAACCAATCTACAAGGGGTCTATTCTAAGTTCCCCGATGTTTACAGGGCCTACAACCGGACTTCCTTGTCCAACCAATAACCAGCCACATGTACGCGACGGTAAATCACGTCCCGTCACATTATCCCATTAAACCAGGTCGTTAGTCGCAGCGGTTTGATGTCACCGCTGTTTGACAGCCGACAGGCACTCATTAAGCAGTCGCGCGATTAGCGCGGCGCGACTGAAACGCGACGCGCGCAAAAACGCAGGATGTGGGACTGGGGGTGTAAACAAACCGTTACAGCCAGCGAGCCGCGCCGGCGCCGCCCCCTAGACGGGACACTCCAACTATTATTATAATTGATATTATGTTTTAAAATATTTATTATAATTAAGACCGGTTAGCCTAGTGGCTAGTGACGCTGCCTACGAAGCTGAAGGTCCACGGGTTCAAATCCCGGTAAGGGCAAATATTTGTGTGATGAGCATGAACACTTGTTCCCGAGTCTTGGATATTTTCTATGTATTTTAAGTATTTGTATCTATTAAATATATCGTCGTCAATTAGTACCCATAACACAAGCCTTATTGAGCTTACTATGGGATTAAGTTGATTTGTGGAAGATTGTCCTCTAATACTTATTTGTTTAATTACAGGTTCAGACTTCAGAGCGATGTGAAAAGCGACGCGAAAAATCATAGAACTTATTTTTTTATACAACTGCCGACTCAAAACTTTCTATTAACAGGAGCCGTAGCATGGTTGGCCTTATCACGCGACAAGTGACAAAATAAGAGCGTCGTCTCGTTCTATCGAACGGTGTCAGCCAGTGACGCACGCTCTATCCTATCGCGTGACAAGGCCAACCATGCTACGGGGCCTGATGAGATTTTCTACAATCTACACGAATATTATAGTTATGTATAATGTATAATGTACTTTTTTTTAAATTGTACCTAGGTAGGTTAAGCTTTATAAAATTGTAAGTACTTATGCCCGAAAAGGGTAAAAACTGTAGGAACCCATAACATGCATTTGTATACCTTTGTACCAACACGGTTTTATACATTAAATGTTTCTATTATATTCTAGTCAAATGCTAGCTCGATGTCCTGTGTCCTTCACCCGCCCACGGATCAAACTTGCGTACTTGCGTAGATACTATATAGATATCAAGAACTTTTCTGTAGGTAAAATAGTAATCTTAATATCACAACTTCAACTACGACTACGTCGACTAATGTAAAACCCAAACTTGGTTACAGGTACATCATCATGACACTCGAGCGAAGGTACCTATAGGTACTGCACTGCAGCTGAAGCGGCCCTCCTCAAGAGAGGTACCTATTAGATTGATTCATCACAATTTACTAAACCATGGCAGTGTAATCACGCGATCACTCGTTTCGTTAGGAGGACTAATGACTGTTATTTATAAAACATTGACTAATCTTACTGGCTCCGAGTCAGAGTCAATCTAGCGGAACGTCGCAGTCACTTACACTTACAGATTGCAAATAAATGTATATAATTTATCAAATACGTGTGTCTCTGAACCCTCGCGGAAGCGGCGACCTTTCTCTCCTCGGGCTAAAACAGTTGTCGCCCATTGGTCATATATTCCGGGTAAAAATCCCAAATAAACCTGGTGTCGCGGGTGCGCGGGCGTTCCCACGGCGCGCGCATTCCGCGCCCGGCATTCATCCTGCGCACATTGTGTGCGGACATTCCTGTGGGGGCATTCTGCGACCAACCTTACATACGTACAGTCATGAACTTTAATTTGGGACACACGTCTTAAGATGAAGGTTTTTAGCCAGTGATGGTACTGAGACGTGGTCCCTCACAATGGGCCTTGAGCGAAGTAAGCTCAAAGTTTCCCTATTAGACCGAATGAGGATATAGTTGAAGAACCAGAGGGGCTACCGCGAAATAAAAATGCAATGAACCTCGTTCGTGTATATCTCCCACCTGCCGCACTTGGTAGTTCGAGTGACAGAGATGGAGATACACGAAGTTCGTTTTCGTTTCGCGGTAGTCCCTCAGGGTCATCGACATAGTAGTGGCAGTGGGCTATGCAAATTGCTCGTAGAACCGATGGCCATTGGGGCAGAAAGGTACTTGAGTGGCGACCACGTCCGAAGATGTAGGTGGACCGACGATCTGGTCTGGATCACGGAGAGCCGTTGGATGAAGGCGGTGCAAGTCCTGATTGTGGAGATAGTTGGGGGGAGGGGGGGAGGGGGGGGGGGGGGGGCAAATGTTAGAGAGTACCTAATGTCTCAAGGTGATAACAGTTCCGTAACGATCAGAGAAGCAAAGTAAGAAGGAAGTCCTATACAACGTGTGCCAAAAGTCAACGTCAAGCCGAAAACGGGGTCATAAGAAAAGCTAAGCTTCTCACCGTCTGCTGCCATTATTACGTAAAAATAATCTCCATCTATTAACATACATACTTATACTGTGCTTATACTTAATTAATGAAACAGATTGTTTGCCAAATACCTACAGCCTATTTTATCGCGTTCTATGTCATAACATATGTTACTTACTGTTAATTAGGTACTGGTACTGCAGAAACAAATCAATGTATCCTGAGGGTGGGTTTTACTCGATATGTTTGTGCAAATTATAATCTGCTTCGGCGGACTCGCTCCGCATACCTCTCGATCATCGTTATTTATCAGAATTTCTGTGTACCAATTTATCTCCATAATGATTACTTATGTAATCGGTAGAATTCATAGTTATGTGTGCCTAACATGTCCATTATGATGAACTTTTTTACAAAAAAATTAAAACGAAAGCTTGAACCAAAATGTTAAAGGTAGTATAAAAACAAGATCGAGAATCAATTTCAGAACCGACAACGATATGGAGCCTTGAAGTCACTAAAAGGACACTCACCTTTGCCAGGAGCTGCCGGGACGCTCCTTGGTCAGGTGTAGGACCCTGAGACCTGGCTCGAACTGAACAGACTCACCTGATCCCAAGGTTACCTGGCACCAGAGTCTACTCGGCTGATGAGGTGTCCTTCGCTTCCTTCAAGGCACTTGTCGCGTTACCTAACGCTAAATTATTGCTCCCGATAACTAGCGCGATTATACGCGCGGAGCTCAAAAAAATGTTCTGAACGTACTTCAAAACGACACTCAGCCTTTTTCGAGAACTAACATGCCTACCCGTAGTAAATTGGTTCAACACCAAAACGTAACTGGCCCGCCGACTCAGCCTCGCCTCCCAAATCTCTAACGTAACCTTAATGTAACTAGACTACCTACACCTTAACCTCTGTGAACCAAAAAAACTCACAAGCCTGTTTTGTTAAAAAAAAAAACAATTTTTGTTTGTTAAGTTGGTGGCGAAGAATAAGAAAAATCACCATAAGTCAACACAAAAAAAAATACTATGAACTTGTATAGGGGCAGGGTGATTTCGGGGTTATGATTCGTAATGACCAAAAGCGAAAAAGATGGTCACACTGAACAACTTTTCCCAAGGGACCGACCACGAAATCGCAAAAAAAATCAGCTGTTCCATACATTAACTCTCAATTAACTCACAGTTAACTCTTAATTCGCCCTTATTTTTTTGCGATTTCGTGGTTGGTCCCATGAGAAAAGTTGTTCAGTGTGACCATCTTTTTCGCTTTTGGTCATTACGAATGATGACCTCGAAATCACCCTGCACCTATACAAGTTCATAGTATTTTTTTTTTTGTTGACTTATGGTGATTTTTCTTATTTTCGCTTTAGGTCATTCTTGCTCCACGACCCCGGAATCACCCTGTATATAACCTTCGTCCTGGTTCGTATCTAACTCCTTAGGGATTGCAAATTGGAATGCAAGTTTGACTTAGTAATATAACTATGCGTGTAGGTGACGTTAGCGATGGTTCGCCTCTTGTCATAGAATTGTATGTTCCGAGTTTAACGCGACCACCGCCGCTATATACCTACCTACTGCGCGACAAATCGCCGCTACCATCTGCTTAGTATTCCCCAAGCACTCCAGGGGAGGCTGGGGACAGTCAGACCGATATTTACGATCGCTAAGCAGTCAGCATAGATTACTGAACAACTGTGTCAGCGCGGGATCTTAATGAACGTGGGACACGAAAAACAGTACCTACCTACGTATTTTTCACATTACTCCTTCATCGTCAACTTTCTCTTGCAATCTTAATTCATTAAATAGAGGTGAACATTAAACATTGTGGCGTTTATCTAACATGTACATATCTTTAAACATACTAATTTTACAGATAGATATTACACTTAAATGTTAATTTGCCTTAGCAGCAGGAATTTCTCTGGCTCTTGTGATCGTTCTGTATGTTTTATTAATAGCTAGTTTATGTTTACGGTTGACAAATTGTGAGTGGCAAAGTGACGTGACGGCCGATCGAGATATAGTCCGCGTCATTAACGCGCCATTAGCGTAAATTAAGCGTGGATTTGATTGAAATGTGTTTTGCGTATAGTCACTCCAGCGCATGCATAACTAACGAATCAGAACTCAGAACGAGCGCCGGCGACTTATTGCAATAAAATCAAAATGGAATGAAATCCGTCAATCCGCGTGTAGGTTTAGGTGACTAGTTCGGTCGGTGACACTTCAGGTGACTATCGAAACGCTATATTTAAGACGGGTATTAGGTATGTCTCGAATTGCAATGGTCCCAAGTATTCACAAATCTTATCATTTTCGGTGCCAGAGAGGAAGTTCCACCTATAGTTTCACGTCAGGATTCTGTAGAAGCAGGTACCGAAGGTATGTAAATTAAAATGCTCATGTCAGTATCACCTCCCACTTTCCACTGAACCTCGGTACAGATTGCAGATATTGGTTATAGATGGAAGCTGCTTCACTCGATCGATTAATTTCAAGATATACCTAACCTTGGCTAGACTGCCGAGGTGTAGGTGCCAACTATCACATTTTACAGCAAGAGCAACAGCCTCTTGGTGATCTTGGTATGTTAAAAGAAAGCGAGTTTTTGTTATTCACCCGTAAATAACAGCATAAATGTCGAATCCAAAACCATCAGAATGAACAACTCAAGCTTGTGTTTACGAATACCAGCGCTAATGGCTCGCCGCAGCATTGTCGTCGGGGCCAAAACAATACGAGACATCGGCGCCTGTTATTCGAAACGCCTCATCTCTCCCGTCACGCCTAACGAAACTATAGACCTCTGATTACGCTTAGTTATCTAACACAACGGCGAACTGTGTTTCTTGTCATATTTGTTTGTCGTGAATTCGTGATATGTCATGATTCTCATGAATGCAGTAGGCATTGTTCATGCAAATATAATTTGAAGCCTTACTTGCTCACGATTAGCTGCAAGGATGTTTATTATTTGCAAAATTTTGTAAAAATGTCACTTTAAACAGATCAAAATAATTTTCTCGACTGACACTGACACATGTTCGTAATTAGAAAACCGTAGTGATAGCTTTTTGCAAAGAGGTTATCATTTCAAGGGTCGATTCGATAAGACATTTAAATGTCTGGACATTTCAACACTATCGAACTGAAGTTTCGACCTTATTGCATTATGAATGTTCTAACAACATTTAATGGAAATGGGTCCCAAATTAAAGCTCGTGACTGTACCTATTCTACTCGTAGGTAGGTACAGTCAGCATCAAAAGTAACTACGCAATCGAAGACGTGAAAAGTTCTTATTGCCTTTTAATAAAGACTTTTGACGTCTTCGTTTATGTAGCTACTTTTGATGCTGACTGTACTAGGCTGGTGGTCAGTCAAGGATTTCTGTCACCCGCACAGATTTCTTTTCTGTGGCCACGCTCACAGATTTCCGTGCTCCTTTATTGATTGCCGTATTAAGCAGCAACAGTTAAAAGCTTTCCCCATCTCCGATTGTTTAGTTTAGTCGCGTGATTAACGCCGCAGACAATGCGACTGATTTAGCTATCGAATTTAAGTGTCGTCCAATAATAGCGGCATCCGTGTGTGTGCGTGGCTGTTGCCGACGCGAGATGTTCTGTATTTTGCGGCCCGAGCGAGCTACATTGTAAAGTATTACATTATAATAAGT
The DNA here is from genome assembly GCA_932294315.1 of Epinotia nisella. NCBI lineage: Eukaryota > Metazoa > Arthropoda > Insecta > Lepidoptera > Tortricidae > Epinotia > Epinotia nisella. The sequence goes on from OW028681.1 coordinate 19,243,774, forward strand.
ACAAGTAAATTACTTTCGAGACGTTTTTGCATTTGTAGTTGTGACCTCTGTAGCACAGAATAGATAATCCTCACACACACACATACGTGTGTCTGTGTGCGTCAACGTGTACGTGTGTCCCTGTAAATATACAAATACCTACTACTACAAATGCAAAAACGTCTCGAAAGTATACCTGTACCTATATGTTGGTAATCAATCATTAATCATCATCTTCATCTTAATGGCACGAAAATCCTCGATTCGCTACCACCCTGTGCCCAGCTGGATTATGATTAAATCATGATCATGAAGCAGGTATGATTCATAAACTATTGCTATACAAACACATAACACTGCCCCATAGTTGACACCTCAGATAATACAAAGGACTCCTTTTTTAAATGTTTTGGGGCTTTTTTTTTAAGTTTACACCTTCAATTTTGATTCAATAGCAGTTAGTAGATATTTATAAACGCTTTGTCGTGAGCCTGAGCAAAAATTATCGCAGGTAAATGTATTTGCCACTTTTTTTAACTTTCCAAGTAAACACTTGAACTACATTTAATTACATGTAATTGCAGTTATTTATACTTGTACTGTACTCACTTATCACTATTCACCGATGTACTTATTCATATTTATAAATATTAAAGTGATTCGTCGCTAGAGATGGATAATCTCAAACATGTAGGTATTAGGTAGGTATAGATAGTATAAGCTGCCGCTAAAGATGGCCCAAGTAGCACAAAGATATATATTATAGGTACATCAAATTAGATAAAAAGACAATTTGAAACACATCAACAAGGAAAATTGTCCAACCAGAATAATGTTGAAAATAGAATTATGTCCTATAGTAAAATTGATAAATATGATATAGGTCTCAAAATATATGTCCATTTGTATTCACGTAAACTCAGATATATGACCAATTGTAAATATGGCTGAAAATATGTACATCGTATAATCGTCCAAATGTAAATGTGTCCATTTGTATTTACGAACACTCAAAAATATGACCAATTGTAAATGTGTAAGTACATCGTACCTATAATCGTTCAAATGTAATAATAATCGTTAATAATCCTATAATCGTTCATATCAGACTATAATCACTTTGTGCGTATTTAATTTAGCTCATAATTTGTAATGGACAAAATTCCATTCGGGCTTAATTAATTTACAACGAAAAGAAATTTGGTTATAAATATTTTTCAGCACAATTACATTTTGACTAAATTCACTTTGAATAACTACTTACTATTAACTTTTGATCCAACTTCAGAATGGTCATTTCAAGTGGATGAATTTCCATTTGTGCCGAATGACATTAAATCGGTTATATCGTTACCTATAGTACGGTCAAGGACTTTAATTGTTGAGCCATTTAGGTGTCAACTAATTTTGATTTTTTAGTAGTTAAGCTATCGTCCAGTAGATATAAAGTGAGCTCTAAATGGCTCAACAATTAAAGTCCGTGACTGTACTTAAATATTTATGTTTTTGTTGTTTAAAAGGTCATCAATAATTAACAACAATTATCCGGCTACACATTCACACACACACACACATTACACAGTCATCAATCAATGTCTAATAAGTTTTATGTTGTAAAAAAAGGTCTATCAAGTAAGTAAGTACCTACCTATTAAAATATGAGTTCTGTTGAACTCTGCAAATTGTAAAAAACTGTGATGTTATAATAAGCGAGGTATATGTACTCGTAATAAACTTAAATAAGCCCCTTTTGAATGTGTAGGTACAGTTTATAAAACGCATATAATACATTATGATATAGACATTTAGGTATTTATTTTAATTATGTGATGACTGATGAAGTGATGCCAATTAAACTATATATACCTATATAGGTACCTACCTATAGCTACTTATATGGACAGAATTAATCAAACTTCTTATTAGCGAAGCAACAAATGTAATGAGGTTAATTAAATAGTTAAAAAAAAGTCAAAGTCAACGTGATTTATTCTTCAATTTAGGCATATTACTGACCTATGAATGTCGATAAACTACCACCGGTTCGGAAAGAAAACCTCTGCCTCGAAAACAACCGGCGTAAAAAACTCGGCGAGTTGTCATTTTTTCAAAACAGTATACAATATATCATTTTAGTATCAGTGTATTATAAAATTTTAAAATTACATTGCTACAGTAGAAAGCCTATTTATTTTGCGATAGATTTATAGTGCAGGATTTTATTAAGATATATTAAAACCTAATAATTTGCCGTTAAGAGTCCGCACTCCGCAGTAAGCTCGGTTCTCCATACAAACGTAGTTACGCTCTCATTTTAAAACGACTAGCTAATTTGCTCTGAAACTTTGTACTTAGAATAAGTTAAGGTATATCCAGGCCTGTAATTATTTTTGTAGCTTCAGATACCATAGTAAAAAAAATACAGCGAATTTAAGTTATTCATACAAAACTAAAACTTGTTTTTGCTGTATTTCGTTTGTTTTATAAACTGGAGCCATATAAACTAATTACAGACCTAGATATGACTATCATGGTTCATGATATATACAGCATGGTGTCTAAACTATCACGGTTCATGATATATACTGGTGACAGACGGACAGACAGACGAGACGGACGGACAGCGAAGTCTTAGTAACAGGGTCCCGTTTTTACCCTTTGGGTACGGAATCCTAAAAATGAGCAATGATCTGCCTAATGTTAAGAAGACATCGTAGCCTCGGGAGCTCCGGCGACGTTACACTTAGGTTTGTGTAGGTACTTACTACTATTACTTACTTAAGTAGATTTGGGTTAATGTTTCAATTTAGGTACAACTCCATTGCTTAAAAGTTTTAAATTCGCAGGCAGACCTTCTTGTAATAATTCTGAGTTTACTTCTCGGTGGAGCTAAATTATAATTACGAGTATTTGAACCCTTTACTAATCGGTTTAAGTATCTACATAATGAACTGTAAAACGAATTTCGAGAGCATACTCGACCCAATGAAGTGGCAACACCGCCCGCTGTGGCGGGAGGAGCTACATGGGTAAAGCCAGGCATACACTAGAACAGTGTTTTAATAATAATAATAAAGACCATTGATTTCGGGCATCTAGGCCTGTTGGGAACATAGGGCAAAGTCAGCGATACGCGGCTCGATGCATGCCCATACAGTTCCACGCCGCAACGCAACTCGCTACCGACACTCGTCTGTGTACCTACATGTACTACGGTCGACGCCAAAAATACGTTTTCACCTCACTAGCTCGGAAAGACCTTTTTTATTCTTTAAAAACAGATAGCAAAACTGCATTTTATCCACATGTGTGCAAAGAATATTTGAAATCCGAACGTGTTATTAGTTACTTTTGTTGTCCGTCTTTCACGGCAAAACGGGGCGACGAATTGACGTGATTTTTTAAGTGGAGATAGTTGAAGTGATGAAGAGTGACATAGGCTACTTTTTATCTCTTTCTAACCCCCCACTTCCCTAAAATGGCGGGTGGAAGTTTGTATGGAGCATTCCGCAATTTTCAAGGTAGAAAGCTAAATATTGGTATGTGGACTATTTATGACTAACAAAAAAAACCCCTTAAAAGAGGGGGTGAAGTTTTATATGGGGTCCAGATAGGTAGAGTCAATATGTAGAATCGATATGTAGAGTCCATATGTAGAGTCCATATGTAGAGTCGATATGTAGAGTCGATATGTACAGTCTATGTAGAGTCGATATGTAGAGTCTATGTAGAGTCGATATGTACAGTCTATGTAGAGTCGATATGTAGAGTCCATTTGTAGAGTCAATATGTAGAGTCGATATGTAGAGTCAATATGTAGAGTCGATATGTAGAGTCGATATGTAGAGTCGATATGTAGAGTCTATGTAGAGTCGATATGTAGAGTCGATGTGTAGAGTCGATATGTAGAGTCCATTTGTAGAGTCGATATGTAGAGTCGATATGTAGAGTCAATATGTAGAGTCGATATGTATAGTCGATATGTAGAGTCTATGTAATATTTACTAGTTAAAATAAAGGCTGATTATACATATTTCAGTTGTTTTTCTTATGTAGTACTTTCCTCAGTTTAGTGAGGTGAAAAGATTTGTGTTACACACGGGTGCAAGTTATTTTCACGTCTCGTGTGTTGCAACACTCGCTTTGCTCAGGATTCTATTTTTGAACCACTCGCTACGCTCAGGATTCTATTTTCGAACCACTCGCTTCGCTCGTGGTTCAACCATAGAATCCATTCGCTAGCTCGTGGTTCAACCCTAGAATCCATTCGCTGGCTCGTGTTTCAATTCCACACTCGCGGTTAAAATATAACTTTGCACCCTTGTATAACAAATAACTATTACACTATTCGCCTTATTGCAATGGAATAAGGTGCAAAAGTGTAAACGTATTTTTGGCGTCTACTGTACTTTTTTTTCATATTTTGATTTTTTTTGGGTTTTTCTTACTCAGAATCGTTGATACTATCGATCCTCATACAAGAAAAGTGCCCCAAATACTCCATTCCAGATCGTCACGCTTTTGTATGCAGTCTTTTTTTACTGTCAAAAAACCGGTGGTAGTTTATCGACATTCATAGGCATGTAATATGCCTAAATTGAAGAATAAATCACTTTGACTTTGACTTTGACTTTGATTTATAAATGGTAGTGTAATGGAAGAAAAAACTTACTTACCTAGTAAAATCTGGGACACTTTTTTCTTGTATGAGGATCGATAGTACCTACCAACGATTCTGCGTAATAAAAACCCAAAAAAATCGAAATCGGAAAAAAGAAGTTCATGTAAGCACAGTTTTTTTTTAATAGCTCCTGTGTGCTGTATCGAATATACTTAACCTGGAGTTCAGACATATATTTAACCTTGAGTTCCGATAAGGGTAGATTATGCTCACTACCATAAGTAGGTAACATCACGTGCCCATAGTTACAAATCACACAGGCCCATAGTTACAAATCACACAGGCCCATAGTTACAAATACCTTAAAGACTAACATACATACAATACAATCAACAAAAAAAAACAAGGTAGGTATATCATTATTTAGGCGACGAGACAGCGTGGCTCCTATGTTTTGAACCTGGAGGTCGCTACGTAACTTGTACATAACCTCTTAAAGAGAATGAAAATGAAAAAAAAAACATGTTAATAATGGCGAGTAGTCGCGAAATATTATGTCATCGCGCCCTGAGGCGCGCGCAAAGGTTGACAAAAACTGCACTAGGAAACCAAAACCTTTGTCCCGCGATCGCGACCCGTGTTGCCAATTGCCATTGCCAACGACGTTAGGTGACATCGCGCGACTTCGCTTGACATGGCTGGCACAATAAACACGATATTTCATTAGGCTGCTTACTTCGCCTGTCCATAGACATGGCCATCTTTGACGACCACCTTAGCCTCCTGGTAACGAAACTAGTGGTCTGGGACTGGGTTCGGAATCATATTTTCTATGTATCGTTCCCTAGTAAGGGTTATCCCCACTCCCCACCTGTTACCACCAACTTGTTACCAGTGGTAACAGCAATTTTTTCCCAATTTTTTACCAGTGGGAACTAATGGAATAGTAAATCCGTCTCATATTACAAAAAATATTTTAAATATCTGACCCTGGCAATGACAAATATAGCTGCTGCACAGCTGTCAATATTATTGCCAGTGTCAGTTTACCATGGATATTTAAGATATTTTTTTTGTACTATGAGACTGATGACCTGGTAGGTAAAGGTCGCGGGTGTCCGCTGGATGCGGGTGGCGCAGGCGCTTTGGGGGAGGCCTATGTCTAGCAGTGGACGTCTTTCGGCTGATATGATGATGATGATGATGATGAGACAAATCAAGGCAAGTGTCTTATTCGCCGTCCTATAAACCCAAAACGTAAGTGAGGAAACTGTTTATATTTTTCAAAAATAATTGACGTAGCTGAAAAATCTGATACTTTTTTCTGGTGCTAAGGAAGGTTATTCCTTAGGCATTTCTAAAATTTTCATCCATTTCCAATTGCTTGCGAAATTGTGAGATATCGTGTACATAACATCGCTGGCGACACGGGTCGTGGGATATTGGTCCCCTAGTGAATCCCGGCTTAACTCTTCCGGGCTCAGGTCGGACTCATTACCGTGCATTAACGGACGTCGGGTGGAGCCTCTTCATTACCGCACCCTCCACGAACCACCTAAACTGGATTAACAAAAATTAAATGAACGTAAGAAAAAGAAACACCATAAGTGCCTAAATATCTATAAACTAAGTAATATTCATGAGTATAATAAGTAGCTAATTGCGCAGCTTCGTCCGTGTATTGAAAGGAACGCAGGCAAACTTGCGGGAAAAAACACAGCTTATGTCCACCTGAAAAGTCCATCCTGTAGGTACTATAATTTTTGAAATCGGATGAATGTAGGTAGTTCCGTTGGTCGATCACGGATCACTACATGTCAATTTTTATATAGAAAAATGACAGTTGGATCTACCTAACGCGCGTTCGGAACGTTACGTGATTCCCCCCCCTCTCACAGACTTTTCCTTTTTATGATATCAGGATAGATGACAATGAAGTCCGATTTCACCAAACGGGAAAGAGGACTACATTTTAGATTACATTGGAGATCAAAAAGGTTCCACTAATCTTGCTTAGTTTATAGTATGAGATCCAGCGCAGCGAGACATACTCTCATTTGTTATTTCAATAGAGCAAATTTCTAAACGGACACATAAATCTGAGGAAATATACACCTACCTACTTAACTGTTTTTAGGGCTAAATATAATTTTGGTCCATATTTAGGAACCTACTTAAATTTAATAAAATAATGAAAAGTGGTGATCGCTAGCTCTTGGAATTATAAGTGAACGATGAACTAAATTAGGTTTCTTTGTAATGTAGGAGACAAAGATCTCTCAGTGACCGAAGTCCAATGAGAGTTGTTTGGATGTTATATTTATGCAACTGATTTAAGAAACTTCGATAGCGCGATGTAGAACACGTCAGATTTGACAGCTGACAGGAGTGATACCACAGTAACTTTCATTTTGGAATATGTTATGTTGCAATAAGTGTTGCCAAAAAAGAAACCACACTATGTCGATTCTAGGTTATGTGTATTTTTACCCAACTGTCGAAGGAAAGGAGAGTTATGTTTTTCGAGCGTATGTATCTATTTGTATTGTATATATGTATCTATGTATGTATGTGTGTATGTCTTATTCTTTGGCACGCCCTTCAGCCTTAATCGTTTGACGGATTTCGACTTATATGAGGTGTCGTTGGATTCCTCTTAATTGTGGGAGTGACATAGGCTATAAATTATAATATTAGTAAAAAGGCAGTTGGGGTTTTCGAAAATTCTTTTGTGCATAAAATACGCAACTAATTTGTATTATCTTGGAACATAATAAAGTAGTTATTATTAAAGCAACGGATTTTCATGACGTGTACTTTTTACCCGACTGCGCGACGCAAAGGAGGGTAATGTGTTTATCAGCCTATATATGTATGTATGTATGTATGTTTGTTCCTATGTGGCACTCCAGAGACCAAACGCGTGAACCGATTTTGATAATTCTTACGTCAATCGAACCGTCTTACTCTTGCGTGTGTCACTAAAGACATGACATCAATCAAAATTCAATATGACGACAACCAGACGCCAAAATTGAAAAAAAAAAAAAAGTAAACGAAATATGTCGAGTGGGGTATCACTGAATAGATATTTAAAAATCAGTTATAGGTTTCTTTTACAGTTTTTCATTTAGAGTGACCATTTAAAATCTATAACGTTATAAAGTTATAGTAATTCTGTTCAGTATTAATACTGCACTGCGCGACGCAAATGAGGCCAATGTGACTATGTGACTAATGACTATCCTAAAATATAAATAATTAATACTAACTAAAAAGTGTTAAATAAGAAAAAAAATATTTAGAAAATAAAAAAAACCCGACTGTAAAAAAGCTATTTTTTTTAATAAAAAAAAACTGAAAAGAAAAAGACAAGTTCAGGAGTCGAGAACATTGAATCAGTTTCAAGATTAACATTTCGTATATCAATTTGGACCTTGGAGTTTAAAAATAATGTCCAAATCGCTTGTAACGGATCCGGAACGAGGCATACGAATCGTTATGACACAGATAAAACAAACTATACATTCTTATACGAAACAGCAACTTCAACAGTCGGGGACCCATTATTGTCGTCAACATTAGTGCCGCAGCCTAGACTTTTAATGGTTCCCGACTGTTAAAGTTGCTGTTTCGTATAAGAATGTATAGTTTGTTTTATCTGTGTCATAACGATTTGTATGCCTCGTTCCGGATCCGTCACAAGCGATTTGGACATTATTTTTAAACTCCAAGGTCCAAATTGATATACGAAATGTTAATCATGAAACTGATTCAATGTTCTCGACTACTGAACTTGTCTTTTTCTTTTCAGTTTTTTTTTATTAAAAAAAATAGCTTTTTTGCAGTCGGGTTTTTTTTATTTTCTAGTTTGAATCTCTAAATCTTCACTTTGTATTTCAACTCACTATTTCATTTCAATCTTATTCCAATCGTATGTAAAAGTGCCTATATCGGCGACAAGCCTACACGCCAGGGACTCAAGAGAGCGCAATACAAAGTCAAGTATATATGTACCATTTAACTAAAATGTATTTAGCGAGACTGCACCTCTACTCTTCTACTGCCAATTTCTGCCTTAACACTAACATCCAGAAAATATCTGGAAAATGACTTGTCTTCATAATAGGAAGACAAAATTAGGAAAATGAGACAAAGGAAGAGTTTTCAAAATGTATATTTTAAATAATGCGTCTACGTACATGGACGGGTGGGTCCGGTGCCCGCCCGCCAACCCTCGCCAACACTGCTGAACCTGCAGCCTAATTGCGAAACAATACGTATCAGGTTGTTTTGTTAGAAATTGAACATTTTATAAGTCATTGAAGCGATAAGCATCGATATCGATTCGTAATTAGGCTGCTGACTTATAGGGTAGGTTAGCACATTTTTAGCCGAATTCTCTACAATATGTATATTCGCAAGGCATTTTCCTGAGAGATACAGACATGTACCTACTAGACAATACAGTGTGCTTTTAAATACTTAGCTTAAGCCAAGCTATTTCCCGAACTCTAGCACTTTTTAACATTGCGTTGACTGAAGACGTTTTCAGTATGGTTGTAATGATTTTCTCTTATTATTAAGCCCTTTCAAGTATGCCACCATTAGGTACTCGGAACACGACCTGAGAGTCGCAACTGCCAGAGCTGTCCACACCACTGCCAATGGGCATCTCTTATCTGAGGAACCACGACACGAAGAAGAAAATTACTTAGATAGAACCTGCCTTGATTGGTATTTGCGGTATATCACTCATGTGCAGTTTATTAATAAGGGAAGCGCTGTTGTCAGCGCGCAGTGTTGGCGGAACCGATTGTAATATTTTAACAAAACATTTTCTATTACACTTTTACATTTAGCTCACTAATGCACTTGTCAGTGCCAAGCACTCAATTCTTTGTTTATCTATTCAATTTTAATCGGGTAAGTTATTGGAAATTCATCCTGGAATTATAAGGCTGTGAATATTCTGAATATTATTTGTGGGATTTCCTTAGTCAAGGATAAACTTCCAATAAATCCCTGCGTCGGGAAGTTTCATGTTGATGAAATCTAAGAACTCAATACATTTTCTTGATGCTCTAATTAATAGCAATATCTTAACCTTTTCACAAAAATATTTGGACGATAAATGTTTGGCAAATCAACTCATAGACTTACACTTTTTTGTTCCGTTATTAATTAAAAAGTAAGTAGATATTAGAACCAGAAACTCAACGAATCAATGTCAATGAAAGCTATCGTTAACATTTTATTTCGTTAAAATTTTGAAAGTATTAGGTATCCTAAAACAACGATATTTTGTACAAAATAATGTAGATCTACAAGTTAATTCGCCTGATTACAGATGCAGATTAAGCACAGTGTTCACATGTTACTAGCCAACGAATACATTGGTTGAACATATCACTGCTGGAGCTGGTACTGACTGGTATACAGATACAGTAATATTATTGCACGTCTATGTACAGCCTGTAGGTAAACGCGGGCTGCCAGCGCTACGCTCGACAACTACCTAGTTAATATTATATTAATACGCAGGCACATGTTGCCAGACTTGCAAGGGCGTCCTCGAAGACAACAGAATGTAGTTCCTTGAAACTAAAACGGACGGCAACTGATCGCTTTTAACTAACTTCAGAGTAATTAAATGTCATGTAACAATTCATGTGCCGACGTGTTTGTTGGCGATCCCACGGCGCGGCTCCCGCGGCGCCCACAGATCCGACATCACTCATCCTCTGATCGCATTATCCGACCACTGATACGGCGAGATAGCATCTAACATGCGATACCGGGGCAGCATGACTCGCTCGGACTAATGATACCCCGTGGAAGCCTCGCCGTGAGACAACGCCGTATCTGACTTCTAATCGGAGGAACTGCTCAATTCACCGTTACTTGATTGTTTAACTGAGTGCAGGAGCTCCGACGAACCCCCATTTTCGCGCCGCCGGCGACCCGCGCGCGCAGCCATTCCACGCGCTTCACCTATCACATATCCTCTATCCTAAACTACTTAGCCTAGTACATCTACGATCTATAGTATGTACACATCATAGTTCTAGCTATCGCTAAATAAGTACATTATCTATAATATTTATAAGGGTAATTCTGAACGACATATTTACAGTCTAGTCAATCTACAGCGTCCGCCTGGGACCGTGACTTGAGTGGAGCATCGGAGTGGTGCCGTCGGCCAGTGAACAATCGTATCAAGGTGAAATCAGTAAACCGTCACATCGGCCGCTGAAACTGACGCGGCGAGGGCGTTCGGTAAATTTGCAAAGATTTATTGCACCGCGCGCTACACTTTTAGAAAAGATAATCATCACGCGAGGAAACATAAGTTAAGACGGGGATAAAAACACTGCAAGCGTTGTTATAATGTGCCCATAAATCACGCGCGTCTAATTCAAACGCAAATGCAGAGTCAGTGGCACAAATTCTAAACGCGATGTTTTAAAAAACGGATATTTTTCACAAAGCGGGCGACAGAAATGTATAATATGATCGTAGCGCGTTCCGATATTGTTTAATATTTATAAGTTAGGGTCGCAGGACAAAAACCCTCATTATCTGGCAATTTACGAGCGCAGTGCGGTCCCACCTGCGCCGTGACATCCATACTCGTCACTTGGCACCACTCCTGGGCCCAAGATGGTCGCATGTATCGTATGATGAAGGCGGCATAAAGCATCTTTGACACCACTTGATATAAAGAGCATTCTGTGTCCACTCATGAGCATTCCAGGCCTACCTACTGTCATTTAGGCGAACGATGCTGCTATTCCTTCACTTTATTGTCCAATTGTGCGTGCCACTCGCACTGACACGAGGCGCCGGAAGGTACTTCCCTTCAAAATCTCGCGAAATACCTCCTGCAATAGTTATTCCGCCGGCACCTCCGCAGAGCGGCTCAAAAATGAACATTACAATATCCTGTCACTTCATATGTAACACAATTTTGAGTAGGTATACAATATACATACTTGGAAATCCGCACCAACGTTCTATTCGCAATGCTTCAAATTTCACTATCACACTAGAAACACAGTCAATGTTCAGAGTTGTCTTCATGGGAACGTAGTACGGGTTCTGGAGCCACAAACTATCACTCCGTTGTACACGATCGCTTGCGGTTTTAACTCGCTGCGGGGCGTGGGGTGGCTAGCGTACTCGTTCGTATGCTAGTGGTTGTCGGGACGCGAGCCTGCTGGGCCGGCAGTGGCCGCCTCTCAGAACCAGTACAGGTCTTTGGACGTGTCCTGCACCTGCGCTTCCAGACCTGCAACAAACACATAGACGTGACTATTTATGAGATGTTTTTAGTTACCTTTCACTTAACTTGTAGTTCCTATTTTTAATTACTTAGTTTTTTTATCATCATTCTCATTTTGAATAATTTTATAACGTGGGTATATAGGTAGGTATATTTGTACGGATATGTTTTATTCGCAAAGGTAATAACGATCACTTATTACGACTACATTATCCATGCATTTGATGCGTTATGCAATTTTCTTATTAGGTCAGCATGTTTTTATAATAATATTTAAATTATAATAATTGATGGATTGATCATACATTACCTTTGTAGGTCACCGTAATTTAATATGTATTGTGCTAATGCTAATTAGTCATAAATTATTAACTATTCTATGCTGTTTCATTTGACGTTTAGTGTTTCGCTGTATTGTATTGCCGCTGCAATGCAACTTCTCGCAGGCCAAAAACTGCTGAGTTAGTATAATTTTTTCCTTCATACAGTTATATTTTATTTCTCTTTTGTGTCTTTTTAAGTTTGTATGTGAGTTAAATAGTAGTTTTTTTTTCTTTTCAATTATATTTTGTGTTTAAATAGGTATATGTTATTGTTAGATTTATTTTCATGTATGCACCGCTGTCGTTGTGGCCTATCGTGCCTTCACCGAATGGACCCTGCGGAAGACCAGCGCTGGCTGTCAAGCTAGCAACTTGCTGAGCTGGGTCCATTTCGTGACATAACCTGTGTTATTTTAATTTATTTCTTCTTTTATTTTATTATTAAAATTCTTAACAGATAAAGCTTTTTATTCAGTTAATGGAGTACTTAAACTGTAATTAGTAAAATATAATTTATAATGAAGACTATATATAAGTATGTAATGCCTGCTGCTTGCAAATTTGTATGCCTAATGGCCAAACATAGTGATACACATATTACCATTGTACCTACCATCTTTGTTACCTATGTTCTACAAATAAACTTTATTATACTTTATTTTCTGTATTGTCACGAATAAATGGTTGAGAGTTTGATCGAATTGATTGCTTGCTATTATTAGGTACCTAGAACTTATTGATATCATAAAATATATCTAAAGTAGTTAAGGTACCTGCTGTAATAGATCTAATGAATGTCAGAAAGACCTCAAAAGACTAGTTCTGGTCACAGTATGTGATTGGCATAGGTACCTAATTTATTATCCGCCGCATTTAGTGGCTTGATTTTCAGTAACCAAAAACACTCTTCAAATTTAAATGTTTAGAAATTATAAATATATTTCCACAATAGGTAGGTAAGTAGGTAACTACATGGCCATCCTACTAATCTTACTAATATTATAAATGCGAAAGTTTGGATGTTACTCAATCACGTAAAAACGGCTGAATGGATTAAGATGAATTTTGGTATGCATGCATACCTATAGTGTATAGCCTGGATTAACATATAGAATACTTTTTTCCCGGGACTCATCCACTAAGGGGGTGAAATGGGGGGCGAAAGTTTGTATAGAGCTACGATATAAACGAGTTCCACGCGGACGAAGTCGCGGGCAGAAGCTAGTCAGTCAATAAATAAACTAATAAGCCAATTTACGCACCTAAACAATGGGTCAAGCTGCCTCGGGGTAAGCCAGTCCTGTCAAACTGGTCTAATTTGACAGACATTCAGATGTACTTTATGAGTAATGAATTGCAAAGATACAAATAGCAAAGATACAATTGAAAAAAATGATAACATTGCATTAATTAAGTATAGATTTTAATTTTAACGTTTATGGAGCCCTGGTTGTCTTAAATAAACGATATTTATTTTAATTATTTTATTTATTAAACCCGGTCGGTCCCTGTACTACTTAGATATTATGGTCGTAAATAGGTAGGTACGCATAAACAATAGAACAAACAGTAGCAACTCCAGTAGAAGATACCTACACATGCCACACTTCGGACAGTTTTATGACGTCTTTTTGCTATCTTTTCTTTTAATATTTATCAATTTTAGCAACGAAGAGAAGTTGTAAAATCCCGCGGTAAGTGTCATTTTAGCTGGAACAAACCTACACTAATTCGGCCGAATATGAACATTCCAAAATATGCCGAATGTGCCGAATAGGTACCAAATAATTAGGTAATATTCGGAGCATCTCTAATATTTAATAATAGTTTCTTCATCTGAAATAGAATTGATGAAGTGCGAAGCAATCACTCTCCTCGTTTTGCAGCGATTAGAGTGATGTGACTCTCAAAGATGGTATCATGACATTCTCGACATGATTTATATCTTCATGTCCGAGATAGATCAGTAACAATAATTTTAGTAGATGCTTGGTGAGATTTATTAGAGCGGGGGCCGGCGGGCAGGGCTGATTGTTATAAATGATGTCGCGGGCGATAGCATCGCCGTATCGTGCCGCGCCGTGTCGTGCCGTATCGGGCACGACTAAACCGTCACTGTCATTTTATTAAGGTAACATTTAGCGTAAATTATGCCGCCGGAACCATTTCGCAGTCTGCTTCGGAACAAGTTCGTTATCCGTGTCCATTTTTCATCAAGTTGCACAGTGCATAGAATAATCCTGTCCGTAATGAATACTTAATTAGAACCCTTCGCAAGTTCGCAGAGATGAATGACAGCCAATATCAATAAAACCTAGTCTAGGCTGGGGGCGGACGAAACCGCGCGGCTTTATGATGGTTAATTGCGACGCGCGGGCACGCGGCGGCGATAATTGACAGGAGCTTGTGATTTAGTGGCGGGGCGGGGCGGATCGATGGCCGAGGGCAGTGGTCAGTGCGCGCTGATTGGTCGACGGAGGCCGCGCCCCGCCCCCGCGCCATCGCGCCACCGTGCACCGCCGCCGGCCTCTGCGCGCCTGGTCCCGGCGAGTCGTTCGCATGCCGGACAATCATGCTGGACCATTCAATGAGTAAAACAATCGGTTCAACCTTTTTTAAAGAGGTTATTTGATTAGCATGAATTTAATAGCTACCTACGTTACACGTGGCGCAAATAACTAATTAACAATAAAATGACAATTGAATAAGGTACCTATCCATCTCCGGGAATTAAAAACGCATAGGTCTGCACTTTTTTACTATAGTGAACATGCCCTTTCATCTTATATTTGACAGCTGTCACCACAGTACATTTTATGTCATCATTGACGTTTATTGTACCGTGCTATCGACTGTTAAAAAAATATAATTATAAGTCAGCTCGGAGGTTAGGTACCTTAGTTATAAATAGATAATCTAGAAAAATAATCTAGAAAAAGTTAAGGTCGAGTCAAGAGTCAGACACCACCAGTACCTACCCACACAGCCACTTCACTTCATAATTACAAACAAAAAAAAATAGCCTTGATCATTAAATAATATCTAGGTAGGCACCTACTACCTACTTTGAGACTCTCAATGGCCCGTTGGCATTACCTAAATGAAAAGAAAACCAAATTATCGTTCAAACGCGTCGTTTTCTCTACATTTTTCAGATAAAAAAGAGCGATAATTATTGTTTCTGTAAACATTATATTAGGGCTGTCGCGATCAAAGATGGCGGGTGACAGTCGGTAATAAATAACACGATATTCAAATTAAACAATTTGCTGCGTTTGACGCATCGTGGGTCGAGGAGATTTACGGTGCAGCTTGGCAACGAAGCACTCTTTGAGTCTCTAAAGAAACGGTCAAAAGGTTTCTAGCAAAGTATTTAACAATTATAACAATATTGACTTCAAACAATCTTAATTTATAGTCATGAGCCACGTATAAATTTATAAATACATAACAAAAAAATAACAAAAAACGGGTACCGTTTCGAACTCTTATAAATAAAATGTAAGCTTGCACCAAATCTACACAATTACTTGTATTTGGGAGTTTGGGAGCGAATTGCATTATGTAGCGGCCCGCAAAAGTCCACTCCAGACGAAGGAAACGGTGCATTTACATTTATTATCAACCTTTGAAAAAAATACAGATGTAGTTCATTCAATTACTGGTTAGTATAAAATAGTATAAATAACTAGAAAATCGTAGATTTAAAATTACTTAATAAAAATATAACTTTCTCAATGAATCTCGATATTTGATTATAAATTATAACAAAGAACGTATTACAGTTATCTAGTTAATGTCATGTCGACTGACTTAGAAATTATCTACGACTTGATTTAGACAACCGTTAACCGTTAGTATCGGGATTACTAGGTAAGGACAAGAACAGGAGTTACTGCAAAACTTGTACCAACATTACTTAATTATGAAAAACCGCTCACTTGATATCGGATTAAACAATACAATTACCTACAAGTGATAACCACTGACTTGTAATTGTAATTAGGCATTGGATTTAATAATACTGAACCGTCGATTCACATTCTTCATCACATTTTAAAAGAATCCTAATGTCGACTGAAGTAAATGTTAGGTACCTAATTCCTTCTTTACAATTTTGTTAGCTCTCAAAATCTTCATCTTCTTCTTATATTTATCTAATCGAACCACAATAGCTCAGGCTCCCCAAAGCACAATCAATATTTTAAAAATGTTTACCTAGTGACTGATCGATGTGATAAATAGGTAAAATTTAGGCGTAAGTAGGAAAATTTTCCTACTTACGCCTAAATATTACCAATAAAAAAAATTAAAATAAGATATAATTATATCTTATTTTTAATCTATATTACATACCTACGTTATTATTTTTATATTCTATGATTTAGGAATATTATAGAGTTCAATAAATCGGACGGAATTGGAGAAAGATCATCGTTCTGACTCAAAACGGAATCTCTTGATAGAAAACATCTGCTTTTGAATTTGAACTAAAAATTAAGATAGCTTTAGATATTTATAGATACATTTTAGGACCACGCTCTCACTATCACGAACACATACATCGATTGCTCCTACTCTTGCTCCTACATTGTAGGTATTAGGTACAATACAATGTGTCTGTTTCTAAAATGTCCCTCCAGTATGTTTTTCGGGTCGGCCCCGACTCATGTTCCCCGCGAGGCATGTGGCGTCGCACAATGGGCCCGCGCGGTATTTGTCAATAAAGCCCTGCCACCCCCGCCCCCCTCCGGAATGCGGCCCGCGCCGCCCTTTGATGTGACCCCCCCTCCAACCCTTCCCGTGTCCAGCGCGAGAAACATTCCATTACGATGCCGTTTGCGAGCCCTCGCCGCTGATATTCGCAATCTGATTCCAGACCATATTCAGTCCGGATAAGCTCTAAATTGCCATAGATGCGGACTTGATGGGAATTTGAGACAAGTCCTCTGTAGTCACGTCTGACGCGAGTCGGTGTAACAGCGACGGTACGACTGTAGTAATTGACAACATTTCAAAATATGTAATCAGCCTAAATCTAAAACCATTTCGGTAATTATGTTACTAGAACGTAATAATGTAGTTTTAGGGCCATCCACAGCGGCGCACGGTGGGCCTCCCTCGCCACGCACGACTACGTTTGTGCACCAATCACGGTCGAGAATTGGCGTCGTTTCGTGGGTCCGTGGGCCCGCGTGTGCCGTTGTGGATGGTCGCCCTTATTCAATTTTTTTCGCACTCGTCTTTAAGAAAATGTGGAAATTGTATACACGTGTTTTAACCCGTGTGTGACGTCAATACTACGACTGTCATAAGAAAGGCTGTAAGCTGCCATACAGAGCCGTAATATATTCTGCAATTCGCTACTTTTTATTTGATATTTCATATAAAAAAATTACCATTTAGGGAGAAATAAAAAACACGTGTCCCTTAAAAAAACATTTTCTAGTTAACTAAATCATAAAATGGCCCACTTGAAACAATGAAATGTTGTCAATTGCTGGCGACCATCAGCCCGGTCACATCCAGCATCCACAAGTCGACGACTAAAGCGGTCGAGATCGATTTAAAACGGCGAGGCGGGTGTCGGTCACGGAACCGGTGAATTAGATTACTTTGTATCGTAGGAGATATTTTAATTATCGACTTTACTCTACATAATTAGGTAGTCAGAATGTCAACAACTTACTAGTTTGAGTTAATCGTTACCTAGAAGCAGGCATAAGGTAACTATAACTACTACTAGGTACCTACCACTACCTATAAGCTATACCTACTTTGAGTAGCAATAAAATACCAGTAGTATTACTTCTACTATTTTTACATATTTATTTATGTATTTATATAGGTGTAGGTATGTCATGTTTTTTATACTATATAGAATACGTTTAACTACCGATGTGCCCTTGAGAATATACTCATTCAGGAATACCGCCACCGGCAGTAGATATTGCCTGTGTAGCTGGCAACGTAGACGGTACTAAATGAAACACTAGATTTTAATCGCAAAATACTCTAGGTATTGAAAAGTATATGCCTTTGCGTTCGCGTACAACTAAGTACCTATCTAGGGGCACGGTAGTGCCTCCACCAAGACGAGCCAAGCGAATCGCAAGGGCTGCACTCTACGTGGGTCGTTCTTCTTTTTTACCGACAATGATCCGAGGTTTTTCTGTTTTTTTGGTTTTTGAACTATCGAAAATTGTGGTTTTGAAGTGCGATTTAAAAAAAAATGCATAGGTTTCTTCATTAGAACTAATTAAATTTTCCTTTCTGGCCAATATAAATATTTATTTACGGTTGGTTTCTATAAAAAACATGTGACAAAGTGGACTCTTTCAGTGGGGACAACATTTTGGTTTACCACTCTGTCACGGCATTCTACGAAAAAAAAAACATTAAAAAAAAATGCTGGTTAGAGAAAGTGAAATATTAAACATCACTAATTAATAAAATAATATGGACGTTCATTCGAACATTATAAAACCGTAAACATCATTACTCAAATGAGATGCCGTAATAAGACGAGGGACAGGCTATTGTCGGTCGAAAAGAAGAACGACCCACCTACCTTTTCTCGAAGTAGTTTGTCGCTTTTTTGAAAGTGGTGTTTTGAACCCTCTTAACTTGGGTTTGCATTACACCAGATAATCAAAATTATTAATTATTTAGCATAATAAGAATGCCTGACTTGACTCTACGAAATATCTCACAACTTTTTAGGGTGGAAGAGTTTCGAGACTTGGCCTATTTTTTACATGGAATATTTATTTATAGGATCTCACTTCTTTTTGTAGGTTATTGTGTCAATACATAAATAACACGATATTCAAATTAAACAATTTGCTGCGTTTGACGCATCGTGGGTCGAGGAGATTTACGGTGCATGCAGCTTGGCAACGAAGCACTCTTTGAGTCTCTAAAGAAACGGTCAAAAGGTTTCTAGCAAAGTATTTAACTATTATAACAATATTGACTTCAAACAATCTTAATTTATAGTCATGAGCCACCTATAATTATATAAATACATAACAAAAAAATAACAAAAAACCGGCCAAGTGCGTGTCGGACCACGCGAAACGAAGGGTTCCGTGCCTATTAAAAAGGTCGTATCGCCACAGAAATTTTACGGCACTTACGTCCTTTTCTTTGAGGAAGGCAGTTTTTCAGCAATATCTCGAAAACCTCTGAACCGATCTTGTTCAAAACAATTTTTGGTGAATGAAATTAATAAGCCCTATGTTCATGAATTTTTCCATATTTTTAAAATATACCGTTCAAAAATTAGAGGGGGGGGACAGAATTTTAGTGACTTTCGGGGCGATTATCTCCG
The DNA here is from genome assembly GCA_932294315.1 of Epinotia nisella. Classification (NCBI taxonomy): domain Eukaryota; kingdom Metazoa; phylum Arthropoda; class Insecta; order Lepidoptera; family Tortricidae; genus Epinotia; species Epinotia nisella. The sequence continues at coordinate 19,263,315 of OW028681.1, forward strand.
ACCCAGTTCACTTAATCAAAAAAAATGCTAAGAAACCTTATATTTATTTTGAAAGGCCTATCCATTGATGTGCCACACGGGGGGTCACAATGAAAAAAAAAATTTTGACTTTTAGTTTTATGTATGGAGTGCACCCCTAAAAATTTTTTTTTTTTGTCATTTTAATTACAAAAATATGTAGCGGCTAACAAAATACACCTATCCTCAAAATTTCATTCAAATACACGTTATAGTTTTCGAGTAAAATGCCTGTGACATACGGACAGACGGACAGACGGACAGACGGACAGACGGACAGACGGACAGACGGACATGACGAAACTATAAGGGTTCCGTTTTTGCCATTTTGGCTACGGAACCCTAAAAACGGGTACCGTTTCGAACTCTTATAAAGAAAATGTAAGCTTGCACCAAATCTACACAATTACTTGTATTTGGGAGCGGATTACATTATGTAGCGGCTCGCAAAAGTCCACTCCAGACGAAGGAAACGGTGCATTTATATTTATTATCAACCTTATATATAGTATTGCACTGCCCCTAACTTGTACATAATTACTATTTGCAAGAACTACAAAAGTAACTTTGTAATCGCATGTATTTGTATAGGATTACAAACTTACTTATGCAGTTTTTATATCTCTGAAACGCGACTGAAATTGCAATATTTTTAGGTTTTTTATGAATTGATAAGCTAAAAACTAATTGTTTAGAATTTGGAGCTTATGAGTCTGCTAGAAATACCTTAGAATTATGTTGATCATCAGTGAGTAGGTTTAGGTGTGTCAGTGACAAAACTAAGGAACTTTGACGGGCAATAGTTCTTAAAATAAAAGTTCAAATGTAATGTTATTGAAAATATATCTAAGCCATATAATGCCCTATATATGATACTGAAAATTCGGGGTTCTAGCTTTAGCCAGCACACAATTACAAGATGTTAAAAATGGCCTGAATGGCTTCAAGAAAGGAGCCGTGCCTCTTTGTTTTGCCCGACTTGGCGGAGGCACTGCCGTGCCCCTAGATATCAGATCGCAAGTAGCGCCAAGCTTCCTACTCCACACTGCTTAACGGGGAGTCCGTTTCTACACAGGGAAGTAGTGATTAAGGATAGAGCTACTCTAAATCTATTCTTCGTGGTCCCAATGCAGCACTAGATTAGCTCATTGCTGATATGGCACCGTTTAAGCGGTTTTAGGTATTGGAATCCCACTGTTGAACGCCCGGTAGAGGCGATTATTGAAGTCAAGGCTGTAAGTATGCCTATGAATTAACTCTACCAGCCACGCTCTACAAATTCTATGGGCTAAAAAGAACATTGCCCAGACATACCAAAATATTAACACATTTCATGAATTGTTGACGACCGGTTAGCCTAGTGGGTAGTGATAGTGACGCTGCCTACGAAGCTGAAGATCCTGGGTTCGAATCCCGGTATGGGCAAATATTTGTGTGGTGAGTAGAGGTGTGCGCCGATGGCAAAATCATCGGCGGCGGCGTCCGGTGGGATTTTGATCGGCGGCGGCGGCGTGATCGGCGTGAAATCGGCGTGGTACTTTTTTTTCGGTTTATGGTTAAATAACTATAAAGCGTAAATTCTCATGATGAAATAAATCAGTTTTAAGATTTTCAGAAATTTAATTGCACCAAAAAAATTAAAAAGATGTATCAATTAGGAATTTTGATTTTTCTTCTTCTTTGTCGGTTCCTCAAGGATTAGGGTCGTGACTACCAAGAGCGCAATTCTTCAAAAATACTCTTCAAACCCTTCTACTTTGGGCTAGTTGTTACGCCTTGGATATTAACGCCCGTGGCATCGCCGAATACATCAATCTATCATATGGGTGCTCCGTCTCTACTCCTCTTTACTTCAGCGCAGCCAACTATTATCATCTCCTCCAAGCTGGACTGGTCTTGGCCGGCCACGTGGCCAAATAATGTCATCATTCTCTGGAAGCTTTGTAGCTCTTTGAGTATCGACACATAAGTGCGCCGTTGTATACATGAGATGACCAACATTCTACGCCAACACCAATTTCAAATGTATCTTTTTTTGCTCTCAAGCCTGGCTTCTAAGTCCATGTTTCAGAGGCATGAAGAAAAATGGAGAAGATAAGGGTGCGCATAAATCTGACTTTGGTGTTGCTGTAGATTTTCCTGGTCCTCCGTTTACTCTCCGCTTTACTGCTGTTTAAGCAATTTTCGATCTTCTGATGACCACTTCATACAGTCTCCGTCGTTGAAGATCTGTGAGACAAAGTTTTCTACTAAGTCCAGGTAATGTAGTTCCTGTGCCCTCTGCATCAACACAGCTCTGTCTATGAACATTAGCTTAATTTTTTCCTGGTTAAGTGGAAGCCGTATTGTGCACTGATCAATTCGACTTTCTTTATAAGTGTAGCTAGCTAGTTCAGTCTCTTAGGCAACTATGTATTGCAAATTGTTATTCACTAATTCGGATGCCGCCCTGCCAGCTCTCAAGCACTGCGCAGTCCGCGCATCATGTGTTCGCCGACCAAGACGAATAGTTGCCGCCATTTCCGGGACAGTATGCAACCCTGCCTCGATTGGTCTTAATGGGTTTGGACTCCAAGTCTTCCAGCCGGACACGACATTTGCCGTCCAAGTATAGATTTTCCACCAAAAAGGACTGATGTTCAGGCCCATTGCTCCAAGCACTTCAAACATTTTTCGCTAATCTATGCATTCAAACGTTTTGGCGTAATCGATGAAGCAAAATGCCATGTGATTAACTGCCTGATATTTAAGATCTGCTCCCTTGTGCCTCTACCTTTAACAAAGCCCGTTTGCTCTATTGCGATTTGTCCGCTTCTGCAGTACTCCAGACGTTTGTTTAGAATAATATACAATAGAACTTTACCAGCAAGGGATAGAAGTGAGATTAGTTTGATAGTTGTCACATTTACGGGTAGAGCATTTCTTATGTAGTTAGACAACCATGGAATCTGCCCTTTGTGGTATACCCAGACCCGACCAGAGGTATTAGGGAACAGATTCTTCATGGAATGAGTTAAACAACTTTTAGTTACTGGAATATGATATGCCCCAGTTGATTATGATTATAGATTGTTAGCTGAAATAAGATCACGTGCTCAAGAGTTAGAGGAACGAATGCAAATTTACTTATTGGGTGAGGTCGCAAACCTTTTACTTAACTCTATCTGATCCAATTTTACAGGAGGCACAAAAAACCTATTTAATTTACATCACAATAAAATTAATGAAATAAGTAAAGATTTGCAGCAGCAGTACTTATAAATATCATTACAAGATGTCCATTTGTTTTTTATTTTAGATTTTTAATACATTAATTGTTCTTATTTTCTATTTTTTTCATGACGTTGACGTCCCAAAGCACATGTTGTATTGTATAACTGTGCCAAAGCATGATTTGAAGAATGGAATTAAGAGGTTTGTGACTTAAGCCTACGATATCTGCCATGGCGTGTATGTTCGCAAGAATGTTATAATCATGCTGCGTGTATACTCGTACATATATTATACCTACTGCAGAATTGGCGATTTTTATTTTATTTCGAAGGGAATTAAGCAAACTCTTTAATGTAGAAAATTACAGAGTTGACAAGTGCCGTAGAGACTCCTTATTCGGCATTGGAATTAGTTACTTGAATAAATTGCATAGAATAATTATCACTTTTCCGAAAAAAACGCAATTACGCCACGCCGATTTCACGCCGGTCAAATCTATCGGCGGCGGCGGCGTGGAAAAATCGTCGGCGGCGGCGGCGCGGCGGCGCGGCGCACACGTCTAGTGGTGAGCATGAATACCTATTTGTTTCTGAGTCTTGGATGTTTTCTGTGTTGAAGTATTTATACCTATTAAATATATCATAAGCTACGGTTGCTCAGTGGTTCAGGTGCGGCTGTCAAACGGCAGTCCTGGGTTCGAATCCCAGCAATGAGTTTTTCGGAACTTATGTACGAAATATCATTTGATATTTACCGTTTAGCTTTTCGGTGAAGGAAAATCAAAGTCAAAGTCAAAGTGATTTATTCTTCAATTTAGGCATATTACATGCACCTATGAATGTCGATAAACTACCACCGGTTCGGAAAGTAAACCTCTGCCTCGAGAAGAACCGGCGTAATAAACTCGGCGAGGAATATCGCGAGGAAACCTGCGAAGAATTTCAAAGAGGTATGTGAAGTCCCCAATCCGCATTGGGCCAGCGTGGGGACTGCTGCCCGTTCCCTCTCATTCATGAGAGGAGGCCTGTGCCCAACAGTGGGACGTATATAGGCGGATGAGGAAATATATCATCATCTAGTACTCATAACACAAGCTCAAAGAGAGCTTACTATTACTATAGTAAAGATTTTCCCCTAATATTTATTTATGTATTTATAAATATTGCTGCGGCTGCGACAGGTCACTGTCAGTGTCAATATTGCTTACTATATTTTGCCGCCGACAACCTATGATTTAGTAGTAGATATAAGCCCATTTACGATCATAAAGATTTATAAAACAGCAGTGTAAGTTGTAGCCAAGACAAACTTGCACGGTGTGCGAGGGGGTGAGGCCAGGGGCGCGCACATAACTCAGCCAGCGCAACACCGAGCGTTATCAATCAAGTGGATGGTGCGATTAGACGGAGGGACGGAGGGACGGAGGGACGGAGGGACGGAGGGACGGAGGGATCCTTCCCAGGGGGAATTTAATTTGGCAGGAGGGGCGGGGGGCGGGGGCGCAAATTAATTTTAATCGGCGTCATTAGACCGCCCTTTCAACTCGCCGCCGCAATTACTTCGGCGGATCTAAAAATGGCGCAACACACGCGAGCTTTTTGCAGAGACTGCAGTGTTGTGCCACCAATATTCTTGTGCCCGGGATAACCATCGGCAACACAAAGGAACCGAACACATGATGTGATATTATCTTCAGTTTTCTACATGTTTGCTGAACAACGTTAATTTCTGGCCTTGTCATTTCCTATTATAGTCCAGGCAATGAACTGACAACTTGTATGGAAAAAATGACAAATTTGGAAATAATTTATAATAGCTAATTTTTTTAATGTAACGGATATATTATCAATTAAATAGTTACCTAGAGGCAAAATCCAACAAAATATCAGACATCAAAAAAAATTATTTAATTACTTAGCTCCTAAAAAGTCCGGATGAATATTAATATTTTTTATCTTTATTTAGGTTAATTTACATTTGCTTTAAAATATTCAATATAAATAAAATAAAAAAGACAACGAATGTTTAATTTAAATCTATATAATTACTTCCGAGTAAAAAGATTGTTGGGTTGGGTTCTTGAATAAAGCATCTTGGAATAACGTTTTAGACTGAAATAAACGAAAAAAACGCTATTATAAATTAACGTTTTTCGAAACCGTATTTTGTCTGGAGTAGTAGAAATTAGGATCAATCGCAGCTCAATTATTCATTAACTCATTCACCGCCATGCTACGCACGTAACGCTACGCCGTAGTCCGTAGCAGGTTAATGTGCATGTCACAGTGTGGGATTTTTCCTCAATTTTGCGAAACACTACTTAACTGTTTAATTTGTGTAGTTTATCAAATGATAGCGAACATTGAAACTCCCGCGGTTCTATGTCTCATAGTTTTAGAGATTTTCGATAAATCGAGAAACAGCCATAGAAATCCATAGAAATATGAAAACTATAATTACTCATATTTCATGACTCTTTTTAAAGTCATCCTTATAAGTTAATATAAAGGTAGTTTTGATATACCAATATGATTTACTAAAAGTTTGAATTGATGACTCTTAGAGGAGATATCATCAATTTTCTAAAAATTTGAAAATATTTTTTTCTCGATAATCTTACATCGGTCGCATTTTATTTTACATTTTTTTAATAGTTGATAAGAAGCATTATCACTACGAAAAAAAAGGAAATGCAAATATGGCAGGATTCGCGAGATATGAATTTTTTAATATTCAAGTTAGGGTTGTCACACACTTTATTTTAACTTTAGGTTAACTTTATTTTCAGTTGGGGTGTGGTGTCACTTCTTGTTGCAAAATTGTAGTATGCTTAAACATAGAAACATTCGAGGACCCGTACAACAACAAAAAGCATTACCACTAGCAGAACGGTCGTGTCAGTATACTCTGTTGAATCTCTGATGAAGGGTATCATGTGGCATTGGGAAGGGTTCCGCCCTCGTTAAGCGTTTGCTTAAACCCAATTCAATTCAATTCAAATCCCTTATTTCGGATAAGTATCCAATGCTATTACATGATATCTGGAGGAGCGGGGGTGAGGCGTCATAGAGCCGTTAAAGACCCATGGCGCTGCTTGGCCTGAACAGGAGCTGACGTTCTGATGGGGGATGTCCTTTCGGGCCTCGACCAGGGGACTTAATGCTAGAGGGGTAAGAGGGCGCCAAACGTCTTGTTGGTCAGCGAGTGGCAAATGAGGAACATGATGAAGGCAAATAAATTTCGTGTATTTTGTGCATCTGTGGCTGAAAAGTATGAAATGAAATGAAATAATTTATTCGTGACAAAGCTTAATCATGCAATTACAACTTAAAATAGTATGTAGAATCATATGGCTGGTTTAATATACAACTTATGGATACTACTGTCCGAAATAAAGAATTGAATTGAATTGAATATGATTAGATTAGATTCATTTATTGCGTATTGAAAATCGACATTATATTTTACAAATTTTCTTTGTATACAAATAAAATGAATTCACAGAAAGCTCGTCGAGTACATTTAATAAATTTGTTACAAATAATTTCTAACAATAATAATTAACAAAGACAGACAGAAATAGTTAGCAATTTAAAACAATATTGATCTTAGGTACCTAATAATGTCAGTCACTATGCACAAAATACTAATACACGGTTGGCAAATCATTGAGATTAGTTCTCTGCCAATAGGAATGTTGTCCGAGCAAGCCGGTGAATCCCGCAACCAATTTTGGCGGTATGATCGTGAGCATCACACTCGAAAAATAGACCAAAATACTAAAATTTTGAACCTTTTTTGGCGTGCTCTCGAATCTTCGTACCCTTCCATTTCACATTTGTCTTTAAAAGACCGCCATAGTAAACAAAAACGATTACCTATACCGCCTAAAGTTATATCACTTATAAAGTCTACTGAGCCACATACTGCATATGCCCGAAAATAACGAAGACGACAATTTGTCACTCGTTTTAGACAAACGAATTCCAATTATTCCAATTATCCAATAAATTATTGAAGAATTCATGCCAGTCAAGTAAGAAAAACAGAACCCTCGCCGCTGAACTCTGATATTATTTTCGTTTGTATGTGATAACCCTATTTCCATAGAAATGGACCTAAAACTTAGAAACGCTATAAATCCCAAATCCCATAAGATAAAATCGTCAAAATTTAAGGCATGGTAGATACACTTATCATACGTCTTTTAGAGCTAAAATAAAATGCGACCGTTAATAAATATTAATAATTAAAAAAATATATTTATATTGAATATCATCGGGTTTATTAACTTTACAGTCTTGTATTTTTTTTACGTTACTGAATATTGTTTCCTGAAATTGGAGACGAAAAATTGGGGCATTATTGACATTAATTACGAAAATAAAAATACAAACATGTTTTGATGACGTCATAGTTCTGATCTTTAGAAATTATTAACTAGAAAATTAAACGAGATATGTGGCTGGGAGTTTCACTATGGGCTTTAAAAAAGTATAAAGCAGCGATTAAAATCATAAAAAGGTAGTGAACAAAATTGAAGAAAAATCCCACACTGTGATGTGTAGCGAAAAGCGCCCGTAGCACACCGACTCATGTCGTGATAGGTGCTGAATGGGTTAAAAAAGTTATTAGAGTTAAAGGTCTGCTAGACGGTCGCCAACACGCCCCTCCAACCGAGCGACCTTGGTCGGCCCCGACCGTTGTAGTATGAAATTTTGTTGGAAACAACTGTCTACACGGTCGGTGCGGACCAAGGTCGCTCGGTCGGAGGGGCGTGTTGGCGACCGTCTAGCACGGGCTTTAAGAAAAAGCAGTGGCGTTTGCGTAAGAATGCCTAAGCTACCTATTACAAACTTTTTTCGAAGCTCGAACTAAACAATATTGCCGGTAACATTGACGGCATTCCCAGCTCGGCAATATTCCAAGGGACCGCCGCATCACACGCGTCAATATATCGTCACAATAAAGCAGCCGCGGAATTTCTTTGATAATTAAAACAGGCTCGTTGTCTGTCCTGAGAATCTGGCCGATATTTATGGTGCTCTCTACACTGGCGTTCAACAAAAATGCTTAGATCAGAATTCTGAAGATATATTTGGATGTTGTCAGAAATAATGCGCGCAATGGGTACCTAACATTGAAATCATATTGCAGTGCGAAGTGACAAAAATAAAATAAAGACCCAACTTACTTTTTTTTATCGAGGAATTTTTTGGCAATCATGTAGTCAAGAATCATATATCTGAAAATCAGGCCTTATTGTTTCATAATCTAGTCAGAACGGCGTATCAAAAAACGCGATAATTTCCAATTCACCCCCTTAAGCTATAGAGGATGTCGGCTACATATAACCAATGGCGTAATGCGACACTCACCAGGTACCGAGGGGTAGGAGTAGGGCGAGCACGCAGCATGCGCGGCGTGCGCGGCGTGCGGCGCATGGTGCGGCGCATGCTCCAGCCCGTGTTGCCACTCCACGGGCTTGTACTGCGCGTGCAGCGGGGAGCGGCCCAGCAGCAGCGGCGGGTACCCGGCCGCCGCCATGTTGTGCGCCTGCGCGGCCTGCGCCGCCGCCGCCGCGTGGTACTCCGCCGCGTGCCGGTGCGCCGCGTGCCCGTACCTGCGGACCAACACCGGGTCAGCTTTTGATATTAGGTGCTCTTTTTATACCAAGCCGGCATGCGTGTTGCCGAACCCTCGGATTCTAAACAACATTTCACACGTGCGCCCGAACCTAAAGTTTTGTTCATGAATCAGCGTTCGGAGTTGTACATAAATACTCCTCGACATATGTTTACCTACAACCCAGGAAGATCACACAACACCAGTTCAAATCGAACCACAAGTCGCTTTTTGTTCGTCGCTTCCGATCCCAATAATATTACAATTTGCTTGGCGCGATTCATTGTGCAGAGCTTACGAAATTAATAGAAATTACCGGGATTGACCCCAGTGGCGAGACTGACAAGGCTTTCATAGAACAATATTCCCACTGGCTTCCGGACTTAAAAACAATAGGCCCTATTCCTACAGATCTTGATGACACTAAACATCGGGCAAGAAATCAAGTGAAGCCATCTTGTTTGGAAAAGGCGACAATGGGATCACAGAGGCTGTATGCCTTCTAAGGCGCGTCGAGCACGCAGCCGCAGTGACCCCGAGAGGTGGCAAACAATAGAACTAAGCCCACAATCGGGCACGATGTGAAGAAAGCTCTCAAATGTGTTATTATTCCCAGCTTCTAGAGCCCTTTTTATTTTTACGGTGCACTCTTTAATTTAGATTAGGTAGGGGTCGCTCAATCTATAATATTTGTAGAAGCGATTTTAGCATTTTTTTCTTGTTTTCCCAAACCCCACAACTGAGACACTTCTTGGTTCCATCCAGCTGCATCTCAGACACGAGGAATGTTAATGTCATGCACCTCTACGGAGTACGGAATATAGATCGTAATTGAGATCACTCAACTCTCTTTGGTGGAACATAAGTTTATATCAATTCAAATTTTATGTCGTTTCCCTGTAACTAAATAGGAATAAGATTCCGTAAAAGCGGTACGATATATATCAACGTAATCTGATACCTGCTCGCGGTAAAACGGTAGACCAGTTCTCCAGTCGGAGGCGAAACGACATACATCTAGGTTCTAGGTCGTTGTATAAACTATAGAATAGACGTATTAGAACGTAGCGCTATTAGTCTGACTAAACTCATATATGGAACTGCATAGATTAAAACAGGCTCGTTGTCTGTCCTGAGAATCTGGCCGATATTTATGGTGCTCTCTACACTGGCGTTCAACAAAAATGCTTAGATCATATATAGATTCTGATTGACCAAGAAAAACAAAAATATCTGACAGATGTTTGAGCAGTTGGAGCGTGTTAGATTGTTCAAGCGCTTTGTAATAGCATACATTTTTGTAAGTGATTGTACCAGAAGTGTCTTCTTCTCAGTCGAACACTCTTGTCAGAGTGGTCGTAGGAATATGCATGGTGTACTCGGTGGGTCTCCATTGCTGTTGTGCCTCTTGCCAATGCAGCTTTTGCTATGAGGCGCCACTTCAGGCGGTTTGTGGCAATGCGGGAGCAATGGATTATGCTGGTTTTCGTGGCCTTTTTTATGATAGAATACATACTGACATGTACCAGGGACACATACCCGGCGTAGTGCTCTGGTACCAGTGGTCGTAGTCGTAGAGATACGCTGCAGGACGCCCCCGCCGCTGCCGCGTAGAAGAGGGACGCGGGCAGGGCCACTCTGCAAGACAGGCATGTACCAAGGACACATACCCAGAGTAAGTGCTGGTGCCAGGGGTCGTAATCGTAGAGGTCGACGCCGCAGGAGTCAGGACACTCCCGCCGCCGCCGCCGCGTTGAAGAGGGACGCGAGCAGGACCACTCTGCAAGACAGACATGTACCAGGGACACATACCCAGAGTAGTGCTGGTGCCAGGGGTCGTAGTCGTAGAGGTCGACGCCGCAGGACGCGCCCGCCGCCGCCGCGTTGAAGAAGGACGCGGGCAGGTTGCGCGACACCATCGGCACGGTTTCTGCGCAACATAAAAAAATTACAGCCGACTGACTGGAATGATCTGACAAATTTTCGTGGCGAAATCAATGACAGGTAAATACGAGTAGGTAAGTTTCTCTCAAGGATGCATTGCAGATGATTCTTTCTACCTTTCAACAGAATGAATTCTCAAATCAATATAGAAGTCAAAGTCAAAGTGATTTATTCTTCAATTTAGGCATATTACATGCACCTATGAATGTCGATAAACTACCACCGGTTCGGAAAGTAAACCTCTGCCTCGAGAAGAACCGGCGTAAAAAACTCGGCGAGGTGTCATTTTTTCAAAACAGTATACAATATATCATTTCAGTATCAGAGTATTATAAAATTTTAAAATTACATTGCTACAGTAGTAAGCCTATTTATTTTACGACAGATTTCTAGTGCAGGATTTTATCGCTGCCAAATATCCCTATCTAAGTAATGGCACAGCATCCTCTGGAACTGTAAGCGCTCATAGGCTCCGGTGTCCGCTTACGATCAGACAGTTCACATGCGTGTCTGGTACCGTGTCGTGATGTACCTAATCCTACTAATCCTACTAATATTATAAATGTGAAAGTTTGGGTGTTTAGATGTTTGGACGTTTAGATGTTTGTTACTCAATCACGCTTAAACGGCTCAATCGATTTGGGTGAAATTTTGCACGAAGATAGTTTATAGCCTGGATTAAAATATACCTATAGTTCTTATCCCGGGTCCACGCAGACGAAGTCGCGGGCGGAAGCTAGTAAATAATATAAAATATGAAGTTTGTTAGGTTAAGATTAGACAAAAAACGATGGTATCGCGTTTTTAAAAGCTTTTATTTACTTTATCTTGCACTGCTCGTAGCGTAAGTTTTCCTTCAAAATTAGCAAACTATTTTTCAGCCACTTGCCACAACCCTATTTAGCGTAGCCGGTTTCGATAAGTAAGTAAGTAGTTTGTCCTTGAATACACGTATAGCCGGTATAGGCACCTACAAGGTAGGTGTGTAGGGAGGAGGGTCTAGATGTGGTTTACATCCAAATGAACAGCATCCCTGAGCCGGAGCCACTTCATTTAATGCAGCCCGAACCGGCTCCTAAATACTTATTGCTCACGCAAATCTGCCTATTTGGAATTTCTCTTCAACCAAAAGTTGTATCGTATATTCTTAGAATAATGGCAATATCTGTCAATCAAATAGTATAAGGCTAATCTAATCAACGCGCGGCAAGTTAATGAGACCTTCGGCTTCAGTGAAGGTTTTAATACTTAGTTAACTTGCTGTACTTTTAAGAGTATTTACTTAATTGTTATTTGTATACCTGTATTTTACTTATGGCAGCCCAAGTTTTAAAATGTCTTAAATAATATTAATTACCTATTTATCTCTTTACACAATAATCCTAAAACAAGAGTACAGATGTGATATAAATGTTAAATTAGAACTAAAACTACTTAGCTAAAATTAAATTAAAATAACCAAAACTAAACATGAAAAAAAGAATATCTAAATTTGGACCCCTATCTCTTTTATTTTTTAACCCTTTGACAGCTAAAGACGGCCACAGCCGCGCGTGCGCTTTGCGCATTTTCGTTAATTTTATTGACCCATTTATATCCATTATGGACCCATTTTTTTAATAGTAATTACGTACATTCATTTTGACATGACAATATTTATAAATATAAATCAGAAGTTTCATTTTATTCGTTGTTTTGTTTTGCACCCTCGCTGTCAAAAGGTTGATGTGCCAGAATGAGTTCGCGGAACACATTGATATCAAAATGCGAAACGCGAGTCGAACGTTTATCGTCAGGAGACGACGAGCAGGTTTATAAGCAAGTAGGTGATTTCGGAGTACCTTAAGAAGTGTCGTGGCCTGTAGTATATTCTTATAATAGAATGAGGACAAGATCCGTCGACTCGCATCATCGCAGTAGCAGGTCACTTGAAGTTTAAATGCAAGTCACGAATGTCCGGTAATGCCAATATACCGTTAATGAAAGCGCAATCACACTGCCATCGTTTATTCCGACTCTTTTTGTCGAAGTATCCAGTTCCCGACGCGGCCAGTCTAGATACGGTAAAAAGATACAATCGATGGAATCGCCGATTCCGAATAACTCGTAGACGCGGTTCGTGGAAGCGCCGTGGGAGCGCGCTGCTGCCATAGGTACCTAACATTAGGCACTTTGGTAGTCAATTCTTGACAATGCATCACGGGTTTGAAAACTACTCGAATACCTACTTATGAAAACTACAATGTACAGTGAATGGGGAATGTATGAAAATTTTAGAAATGCCTGATTAGTTTTTGGTGATAGGAATAACCTTCCTTAGCACCAGACAAAAGTTTCAGATTTTTAAGCTGATTCAATTATTTTAGAAAAATATAAACAGTTTCCTCACTTACGTTTTGGGTCAAGGATGGCCAATAGACACTTTACTTGATCCGTCTCATATTAGAAAAAAAATATCTTAAATATCGTAAATTGACACTGGTAGATAATGACAAATATAGCTGATGCAACTGTCAATATCATTGCCAGTGTCAGTTTACCACAGATATTTATAATATTTTTTTTGTAATATGAGACCGATCGAGGATAGTGCCGTCCCTGGCCCAAAACGTAGGCGAGGAAACTGTTTATATTTTTCAAAAATAATTGACGCAGCTGAAAAATCTGAAACTTTTTTCTGGTGCTAAGTATAAGGTTATTCCTATCACCAAATAAATTATCAGGCATTTCTAAAATTTTCATCCATTCCCAATTGGAATAGCTTTAGGGCATTTGACTTGTAATGAATAACAGGTACCTATCTACATAATTGCCTTTCGCTTGCAAGCTAGTAGACCCGTACTCTTATGTAATGGGTGTAAGAGCTCCTTCATTACTCCTAATCCTAACCTAACAAGTCATAATAACTGAGGAACTGTCACGATTAAATCAATAATATCCGCTGTAATTATAAAAATGATGTTTCACCAATTTAGACCTTTGAACCTTTATGTAATATGACATGGTAATGAGAGTAATGACTCCTTTACAAAGTTATTACCTTATTCGCCCTATTGTTGCGCCAGACCAGAGGGGGAGCGGCGATACCTGCCCAACAAAACAAACGGAAAACAGCCCCAGCCCCTCGCAGCTCCGCCAACTCGCTCATTCGTGGAATCTCACAATTATTTAAATGAAAATACCGATCTCTAAATCGAGTCGGGCCTTACTCTCAATTTAGCCATTACGATGCATTCCTCATTACAAATTAAAATGCGGAGCCTGCCCGTCTGCGGCGGCGGACAAAGGATGAAATTAAAGTTAGATTCAGTTTAATAACACGCCGGTTTGGCTGAACAAAGGGTCGCGAAAAACGTCGGTGGAGTCAAAGCGCGCGTTTGTTTTTGCACGGCGGCCATCTTGAGGTGATTTGGGGATCTAATCGCGTCCGGCGCGGACCGAGCCGTGTGGCGGTCGCGGCTCGCTGTCCGCCGACATTATGTCCGCCCTACATGATTGTAACGATTAGGTATTTTATAATCACCTGGCACTGACGCCGCCCCGTGTACAATTCAGATGCCTTTCATTACAATTTGAACATAACATTATCTAAACAGCAATATCACACAAGTAACAGACCATTAGTCGGAATCTTTTTTGGCGTTATGCGCTCGTATAAATATAAATACAGTGATCGTATTTGAGGTCATAACAAATATGATAACAATTATGCACTTTATTCAAATATAACGATTCGCACAAAACAAGTCGAATATCTCAAAAAAACTTGCTACTGAGCAAATCAAATGTGGAACGCGAATTCAGAATTCAAATTCGAGGTGCATAAAGGTGACCAAAAATGCGCGCATTTAATGATACACTCCCAAGTAGGTATAGAGTAGTAGTAGTTCCAAAAGACCATTAACCTTTTGACAGCGAGGGTGCAAAACAAAACAATGAATAAAATGAAACTTCTGATATATATTTATAAATATTGTCATGTCAAAATTAATGTAGGTACCTACGTATCATGAACTATAAAAAAAATTGGTCAAGTTACTTGTAAAGCTTTTTATTACATAAAATTAACGAAAATGCGCAAAGCGCGCGCGCGGCTGTGGCCGTCATTAGCTTTCAAAGGGTTAAAAAGACTTCCGAGGTCGAAGGTATAGGTACCTACCTATCTTATGCGAATCACCATATTCTGATCAAATAACGCAAACTGCACCATCGGGTCGATCATGTAACGCATTGTACGCGCGTCAGGTAGATCTAAATGTCACTTTTTACATGGAAAAATGACGGTTGGATCTACCAAACGCGCGTACAAAACGTTACATGATTACCCCTCAGAACGCGAAACGCCAAGCTGAGTAATCACACTTTATGTTAATGCGAAAAAAGTTTGCCAATTGTCTATTGCATTGCTGTCAGTATCATCTGAGGTATCAATAAGGTATCGTAGTATTCGGAATGCCTATGGCGGTGACAAGTGAAGTTAGTAATATCGGCGAGGTGCGGCGTTCAGCACTCACCCGGAACGGAGCGCAATGAAGCGCGGGTAGTTCGTAATTAAACTGGGTTTTAATTAAGGGCTGATTTACCCGCCCTCTCGGTCGCTCGCAGCTGGACGCAAAACCGAGATGGTACTCCAAGTTAGTCGGTAAACTAGTTAGGTATAGATAGACTAACTGAGTCGCCTTTATTCGTGATGTTATTGATGTTACTTAAGTTAATGCATGTGTTGTGTTGTTGTCCGCAGCAGAACCAAGGTAACCGATATAGCCCTCCGAATCGCTAAACTTAAGTGGCAGTGGGCGGGGCACGTTGCACGTAGAACCGATGGCCGTTGGGGCGGAAAGGTTCTCGAGTGGCGACCACGTACCGGAAGGCGCGGCGTCGGTAGGCCCCCCACAAGGTGGACTGATGACCTGGTAAAGATCGCGGGAGTACGCTGGATGCGGGTGGCGCAGGACCGGTCACTTTGGCACTCTTTGGGGGAGGCCTGTGTCCAGCAGTGGACGTCTTTCGGCTGATATGATGATGATGAAGTTAATGCACTTTTTAGGGCTGTGTGTGTTTGTCTCCAATATGCCATCCATCAAATAGGTATAACAATTCCATTTCTTTAACGACCCCTCGATTCTATAACGACCAATAGGTAGGACGACGTACGAGAGATAAGATGCTTCTGCACGTTCTATGGAGGAGCTGAGCCAGCAGTGAGACTCACCTTGATTTTTTTTTTTCCTGTTTAGCCTGCTGAGAGCCAGAAACAGATAGTGTGTGGGATAACCTCAAACCACGCACTCACCGACCTCCACGGTGCACACGTGCACTGGCAGGCTAGCTGGTGTGGCCACCAACTGGAGTAGCCATATGTCGTATTTGCGTACAAAAAAGACTGCCGAATTTTGCGGGGGCGGGGGGGAGCATTTTAATAGGATATTGAAACTCAATTATATATTAAAAGCGTGAAGTGGTTGAAAGTTTATAATATCAAGTTACAGCAACTTGCGGGCATTTTTATGATATGACCAGTGTTCTCTTGCGAGGCGATTTTGTGATCGATTGTGAAATTGTCTTTGTATGATTTTTTGCACATTGTGCACGGTTTTTTACAGAGGGGTAAGGCTACTCCAGTTATGTATGCTCTAAGGGCCACCACTGCCAGCGCGCGTCATTTATTTTTTTACTATAGGTATATTGATTTTTCTCTCATCTCGTGAGAAACAGTTTGCGCCCTTTTTGTTCTTATTGAGTGTAAATAGTTACGCGATATTCAGTTTAAATAATATTGTGCTATAAATATACTAACGTGTGTGTGTTTTTCAACGTCGTCGGCCCGCTTAGGGCTTGCAATCCGGATATTCGTTTTATATCCGAATATGTGCAATAAAGCTTAAATAAATACAATATTTTTTTTCAAGAAAATTCACTGATTTTTGAGTGTAAAATCATTTTAAATTCCAGCTTATTCGATTATATAAGAGTAACTAAACTTCGCTCTATCACAGTTAGGTACCTAGAAATGTAATGTGTACGAACTTACAATCTTAGGTTATTAGGAAACAGTCACTATTTTAGAATCAAAAGGATTTTTGGATGATGGGATCTTTCCTAATTTAAACAAGTAGGATATCGTATTTAGGTATTCAGAGAAGTAATAAAGAATTTCATCCCACGACTTCCACATCAGGATGAAGAAAAGTTTATTGAAAAATAAGACAATTGAAGTTCATTTGAAGGTGTAAGAGATTCCATAATTAAGTAACAAACAAAAAACGTTTAATAGTTATTTGTTATACAAGGGTGCAAAGTTATATTTTAACCGCGAGTGTGGAATTGAAACACGAGCCAGCGAATGGATTCTAGGGTTGAACCACGAGCTAGCGAATGGATTCTATGGTTGAACCACGAGCGAAGCGAGTGGTTCGAAAATAGAATCCTGAGCGTAGCGAGTGGTTCAAAAATTGAATCCTGAGCAAAGCGAGTGTTGCAACACACGAGACGTCAAAATAACTTGCACCCGTGTGTAACACAAATCTTTTCACCTCACTAAACTGAGGAAAGTACTACATAAGAAAAACAACTGAAATATGTATAATCAGCCTTTATTTTAACTAGTAAATATTACATAGACTCTACATATCGACTCTACATATCGACTCTACATATCGACTATACATATCGACTCTACATATTGACTCTACATATCGACTCTACATATCGACTCTACAAATGGACTCTACATATCGACTCTACATATCGACTCTACACATCGACTCAACATATCGACTCTACATAGACTCTACATATCGACTCTACATAGACTCTACATATCGACTCTACATATCGACTACATATCGACTCTACATATTGACTCTACATATCGACTCTACATATTGACTCTACAAATGGACTCTACATATCGACTCTACATATTGACTCTACATATCGACTCTACATATCGACTCTACATAGACTCTACATATCGACTCTACATAGACTCTACATATGGACTCAATATATCGATTCTACATATTGACTCTACCTATCTGGACCCCCATATAAAACATCACCCCCTCTTTTAAGGGGTTAGGTGCAGTCTTCCAAAAAAAATGATGCACGATTTTTTTTGTTAGTCATAAATAGTCCACATACCAATTTTTAGCTTTCTACCTTGAAAATTGCTGAATGCTCCATACAAACTTCCAGCCCCAATTTTAGGGAAGTGGGGGGTTAGAAAGAGATAAAAAGTAGCCTATGTCACTCTTCATCCCTTCAAATATCTCCACTTAAAAATCACGTCAATTCGTCGCTCCGTTTTGCCGTGAAAGACGGACAACAAAAGTAACTAATAACACGTTCGGATTTCAAATATTCTTTGCACACATGTGGATAAAATGCAGTTTTGCTATCTGTTTTTAAAGAATAAAAAAGGTCTTTCCGAGCTAGTGAGGTGAAAAATACTTTTAAAACACGTACCAGAAGACAATGCCTTATTCTAAGTGAAACCATTGCCTGGGATCTAAGTCAATTTGTCATTATCAAATTGTGAATTCTTGGATGTGACATGTGACACTGTTAATTACACAGAGATTAAGAAACAAAAACCAGAAACCTGAAGTATGATGCCTTTAGTTTGCTTTAATTTAACCTCTGTTTTATTAACCTTAATATGGTAAATGGAAATATGTATACCTACTTATATTCGTAATGATTATGGCACATGTATAAAAGGAAGTTTTTCACTTATAAAGTCGCTGTTTGGCTAATAATCCAGGATATTAAACACGCGTGAGTTATAGCATTACGACACTATGTTTATCCCGATTAAGATGTACCTCGCAACAAGGCGTATGTGCACACGGTGCATTTTTAAAATAGCCGAATATTAATGAGTTTGTGTGTGATCTGACTGGTTAAGCAAATCTCGTTGGTCGAGGGCCACAAGAATTCTGCTCTGTGATTGGTTGAAAAAAAATCTAGGTGGTCACGAGCCGCAATAGTACTACTGTACTGCTCTGTGATTGGTTGAATGAAATATTGAAGCTGCGCGCTCCACTCGCACTGATCTGGAAGTGACGTTGTCAATTTCGTCAATTTTTGATTGGTGCGGTTGTATGAAACATAGATTTTTCTGTCTTTTGTAGTTATTTATTTCCTCGCAAATGTGATGAAAAACGTCGTATGAAACGCGTGAGCTTTGATAATTACCTACATCCTCGGCTCTATCACGCTCACCTGCGGCTCACGTGACAATTCCGCCTCGGATGTAATGATCAACATAGCTCACTTGTATCACAATGTACATAAATAAATCAGTAATTATATTAAAGCAGCTCTCATAATTATATTTTAGGATACCTATCAATATTGACTATGTATTTGCTTTGGTTAGGTACCAAATTCATCTATATTTGACGCATGGCGCATTACTCGCTTTTTATTGTATATTTTCATCATTGAATTCACTTTTGATGAAACAAAAGAGGTACCTATCTGGTATTCGAAAATTATTCCTTCATACGGATTTCAAGATTTTTAATATTCGAAACATTCGGAAAACAAAAACGTACGGATATAGCAAGCCCTCCGCTGCCTACACTCCCTGTGTGGCCTCAAGGACAGACTTACCTTTGGGCTTGTCGGAGGCGAGTGCTCTCGTGAAGTGCTCGTCCACGACGGCTGCGACGTCGCCCGAGTAGTGCGTGAATACGACACAGTTCGCGCTGACGTACTGCGCGCGCGCACGCCCGTTCGCGGCGCACTCGCCCTCCGACTCTGAGGATCCGCCGCCTGCACACAACAGAACATAGTCACGAGCGTGGACAATCAAAACTGGTACATTTTGTTCTAAATGATACAACGATCGTTGCAACTTTGCAAGGAATGGTACAGGCCACTCACCCAAGAAAACAATCCTGAGGGATAATTGCGTAACTTTTAGAACAAGCGTTAGCCACTCACTTGCTTGTGGCAACCACAGTTGCCAATTTCGCGGACAACTGTGGTTGACAAGTGAAGTATTAGCTGCTTTGATAAAAAGAAATAGAAGCAATTTAGGCTACCTAAATTCGAAATCAAGTGCTGAGCGGTTAGGACAACTCGACTATCATTTTCCATCCAATAAAATGACATTTAAGTAGATCTACCTAACGCACGTAAGAAACGTTACGCAATATATTAGCTGGTAATGCTATAAGCGGACAATGCTTAAAATTTTCCTCAACATTGTTGGAACTTCCGAAATGACCCGGGATCCGCCAGAGAAGTAGTCGATCCAGCAATGTACGTCGCATTGTCACTGTCATCAGGTGACGATTGTCCATTTGTGAAATAGGGACCAGGGCCGCCGATGATGAAGGATCTACCTACGTAAAAAGGAGCCCATAAGTGATAAGGTATATACCATCAGCGCTGGCGCGGCCGTGCGCTGACAGCTCCTCCTCCTTGGCGCGCAGGCGCGGGTGGTGCGCGTGCGGCGGCGAGCCGGGTGACTGCGCGCCGGAGGACGCAGACCCGGAGCTGACGCCGGCGGCGGCGTGCCCGTAGCCTTCGTTGCCCGTCTGCACGTTAAACTGCAACAACCGGAATACGTCAAAACAGCCAAACTCGCGGGATATCCAAATAGTCCATGCTATACCATTTTTGAAATCGGATAGGCGGTTCCTGTGATACAAAGCTATAAACTCACAAAGTTCTAATCTCACAGAGTTTTCCTCTCTATAATTATAACTTCATATATCCATTAATGTGTCTCATTTCATCAAATTAATATCTATGTACGAAGTTACGAACTCCCATGCCTCTTTAGTTTGATTAGTTCCGGATTCGGCGGATTCCTTATACGCCGGATTCTTGGTTCGACAGATTCTTGATTCGTCGGAATTTTTCAATTACAGAAAACTATGTAAATGTTGCGTGGCTACTCATCTATTAAATAAATGATAGACTAGTAGTATCAAAAATATAATAATATTGAATTAATTAATATATTATGACATTAACCTGTTTAGAAATTAAACAAGATTCCGATGAAAAGAAGCGGGATGTGTCGGAGATACAAGATACAACCGTTAATTATGTTTAAGTGGATACTTCTTTGTTGGCTATGGAACCCTTGTACCCGTAAAACATATCTGAATTAATTCACTAAAATCTGTATAAGTACAGATAAATCTGTATATATGGCAACATTGACTGACGTAGCTCATTTGTTTCAGCATTATTTTCATGTCCGCCACATAAACTAAATAATATTTTGTGATTAACAACTAATGGCAAATAAAGAATAATTAAAACATGTAACAAACAATTATTTGAAATCAGATTAGGCTTCTCTACAAAAAGTTATTCCGGAAGTCACGTGATACATTTTGAACTGTACCCCTATACAAGAACGCGAGCAAACCAACTTCAAAAAAGAATCCGGCGAAACAGGAATTCGGCGAATCCGGAACTAATCAGTTTGTCTATGAGGATACCATTTCTCCGACTGCAGATTTTATTTCGTACAGATTAATCTTCAAGCATTTTTATACCGCCGTCTATTTTCATCCGCTCAGAGGCTTAATGTCGGGATCCGAAAGTACCGTACTATAATAAGATTAGATCGACATGTTATAGTTAGTGTAATCGTGCTCTCCTCACTTCATTTAGATACGAATAAGAAATAAACAGTGTAATAAACTTTCTTTTAATGAATTAGCCTTTATTCGTGTACTTATTTGTGTTAGGTATTTAATAGTACATTGTTTAACGAGGGGCGTAAGTGGAATATTGCCAACGAGAGTCTATCAGAAGCCCGACGCCAAAGGCGGAGGGCTTTTGATGACTCGAGTTTGCAATATTCTTACGCCCGTGTTATACACAATGTTTTTCATCACATTTGCGAGGAAATAAATAACAACAAAAGACAGAAAAATGTAAGTTTCATACAGCAGCACCAATCAAAAATTGACAACTTCACTTCCAGATCAGTGCTAGTAGAGCGCGCAGTTCAATATTTCAACCAATCACAGAGCAGTATTCTGGCGGGGCGGGGCGTCGTGACCAACTAGATTTTTTTATTCAACCAATCACACAGCAACCAGATTTGCTTAAGCCAATCAGAGGATTCTATTATTTTAAAACTAAACTTAACAGCCCGTGGGAGGTAAAACGGCTATAACTGCTCTGCACGCTCGCAAGTAATAACGCCATTGACGAGCAAGTGTGATGAAAAAGTTATTATTGTGTAATTTAACGTAACTCTGACCGAAGCAAATGGGAGAGGTGTGACATTGTCAAGGTCACTGCTCGGATAACTCACCTTTAAACCTTGTTGCAACGGGTTAAGGTCTTATATCACTAAAGTGTCAGTATCAGTAGGTACCAGCCTCGAGCCCGCGTCGCACATTCCATGCGCGCCGCGCACGCATCCTAGTTATCTGGTGAACTGGTAGAGACATCTCGTGGGCATCGTTAAAATGTTAAACACTTAGTTACTCGATCGATTTTCAATTAAAGTAGTGGTGAACTACACCGCGAAAAAAATAGTCATCCCTGCCCTGCTAGCACAACTTGACTCTACTGTCTACTCGCGCGCGAGGTATACTTTCCGTCACTTTCTGATTAATGCTGTCAAAAAGTGACAGATAGTCTATCACGCGCGCGAGTAGAGTAGAGAGTCAAGTTATGCTAGCAGGGCTGGGCGACGTCAAGTCGGCTTTTCATAGATCTACACTTTCTACCAAGACCTAGCTGCTGCGGTAGAGCCAGAGATTTGTTCCTACCTAATTGGATAGAATCACATAGGCACTGTCACGGCCTGCATAGCGTTTTAGCTTATCGCTCTCAGCAGTGGGCAATTATTGACGACCGAATAGCCTAGGTTAGAGAACCTGACTATGAAGCTTGAGGTCCCGGGTTCGATCCCCGGTCGGGCCAGATATTTGTATGATGAATGCGAATGTTGTATTCAAGAATGTATTTATTTATCTATACGGGGTGTTTCCTGTAACAGGAGCAATAAATTAAACGGAGGCTTCCTTACTGCATTTGTAGTAACCCCTTTTGTCCATTTCTTTTCAAATGTTTTTTAACTAGGAGAAAAATGTATCTAAAGTTATGACCTCCGAGTAATGTATCTTGGAACCACGAGATCATAGCACAGCAGTCAATGCAGATTTTGAGGTAACATCATGTAGCGAGTCATAATAGTTTTTGCATTTTTGTTTTCAAAAGATATTTTTGTGATTTTTTCAATTTTTTTTTATTTTTTTTTGTGTTTTTAAAATAATAAAATACTTATATCACTCCAGAAGAGTAAAAAAGTACACCAAATGTTTAGTTAAAGAAAAAAAAATCCGAAAAAAATATTTTTTTTTTCAATTAAAACCACTTAGAAACAATTGATCACAAGCTTAATAATCTACCATTTAATTTATTGCTCCTGTTACAGGAAACACCCCGTATAAGTATGTTTATCCGTTGTCTAATACCCATAGCACAGGCTTTGCCTAGTTTGGGACTCTAGATCAATTGGTGTGAGTTGTCCCACTATATTTATTTTATTTTTTATTTTGCTGAAAATTATGATGATTGACTCTGGGAGAAGCCTAATATGCCGAAGACAACCAGGCAATGTCTGAGCAAAACGGCAATCAATAGTGATATAATACAATTTGAGCGTTCATCAGTGAATGAGTGCGGCATAACGCACGGCGCATGTGTCACTGCATTCCGCGCCCAAAAAACTCGCCCCGCCGCCGGCGCGCGCGCCGCCGCATACTTGTATATGTAACTAGCATAATATAAACGTGCTACCGACTACCGACATACAACCGGAGCTCCCATTTTGTGACGACTTTAACTTAAATCTTATCGGGAATTCCGTTTTTGTTCGTCAACTCACAGCCATCCTATTTCAATGAGTTTCGCGCGCTTGAGCGAGAGCAGCGAAGCGAGCGAGCTAAACCCATTGGAATGAAATCAAAATAAAATTGGAACATGCAATGACATTTCGTCATTACGTGCGTTATTAACAGGCTTCAAAAGGACTTTCATACAAAATTGAAGGCCTAGGCCGGGAAGTATTTTTTTTTAATTTTAATGTTAACATGTCGTCTGTGTTCATGAACAGGCTAAACAGCTGAATTTTGCCTTCGGTTACCGCGATATTAAATTCGTTTTTTAAATGGTGTATTTTTTTATTTCATTGCATATGTTTGAGAAAAGCATTATACATGCCTGACCGTGAAAAGGGCTTGCCGGCCTCGTATCCGGCCTCGCTACGGTCGGCTGTCTACCTACTCACCCGGCAAGCCCTTCTTTCCCGGCGTCTGCACTAATGTACTATTGCACCGATTCCTTGAACGAATTGTATGTACCTATTACACATACAATTCGTTCACACAACAACATACTGACCCGGTCATACTGAAAGTGCGGCGCGTGGTGGAAGGAGCGCGCGGCCCCGCGCCCGTAGAGGTAGGGGTAGTAGGCGCCGTACATCACCTCGGGCACGCTCACCGCCATGCCGCGCGCCCCATGCCGCGCCGCACACGCAGCGCGCGCGCGGCGCGTCGACTACCGCACGCTGTAACAACAACATACCTACACTTAACAGGCTGGCAACAGCCAACGACCTTGAACCACGGTAAATATATGGCTGCAAGCAGCAAAACAACCCGTACAAACGTCCGATACGAGGCCCTCACACGTCTGTTGTTTGTACGGATTGTTACGCGGACGGCAGGCGGTGTGCGGATTGTGATTGATACGCGTGTCTACGCGTCCCAACAATGAACTTCAGGAGCCGTAGCATGGTTGGCCTTATCACGCGACAAGTGACAAGATAGGGGCGTCGTCTCGTTCTATCGAACGGTGTCAGCCAGTGACGCACGCTCTATCCTATCACCTATCGCGTGACAAGGCCAACCATGCTACGGGGCCAGAGCCACTGTGTGTACAAGCGTCAGTAGGTACACAAGGGCTTTAGTCACTGTGTACTGTTAGAGCAACTTTGTACTTGGGGGTACTAGCTACTGTGTACATACTACCGGTACGGTACACAGTGGCTCGATTCCCGTTTCTTAAAAAATATAACATATATCTTTTTTTGTGAAAGTAAAAGCAAATCTGTTTACTACATCTGAGAGTTCAATAATAAACTGTGCTTTGTGTTGGCAACAAATATTTCAAGCGTTTATATTTTCAACTACGGTGCACAGACTTGGTCTCTGACGTCATCTCAAAACTCCAAACTCGGGGTTTGCCAGCAAGCCATGGAGCGGAGCATACTAGGTATCAAATTAGTGGATCGCATCCGGAACACCACGCTGCGGCTGCGCTCTAAAACTCAAATAGTCGATGTAGCTCGGAAGTCAGCCAAGTTGAAGTGGGAAGGGCTGGTCATGTCTGCCGCATGCCGAGTGAACTGTGGGCCAAGATCGCCACTGAATGGCAGCCCGACGGCTCGAGACGAAGACGTGGCAGACCTCGTCGGCGATGGATAGACGAGCTAGACTCCTTTTCAAAAGAATGGACAGAGTATGTACTCTGTTGTTACATACAACCCCTATATCTCGGCAACCCCTTGACCGATTTGACACATGATCGAACTTAATAAATATTTTTGTCTCATTAATTTGCCTACCAAATTCCACGATATACCTATAGCTACCTGTCCGAGTTATCGTCGAACAAGCATTTATACATACACACAAACGCCGGATTGTTCCAGTAGGTAACTCTGAGAACCTCGCTTCGCTCGCTCGTTTAATTAAAATGACACAATTAACCTGAGTTTAGTGTGGTCTAGTGAAGCGCCCGGCTCGGAGCCGGCGCGGCTGCGCGGGAGCGGACGGAATGCGCGCGCGCGGGTTTTTCTGCCAACAAACGAGTTCGCGCTTGGAGCCGGGGCATAATGATCACGGTTATTGCGCGAACATAAGACAAAGCTGGATTGCGACTAAGGTCAGACGGCAGTCGCTTCCGCAATAATACCTATACTTAAATTAAAAAAAAACCCATAGCCTGTGTTATTTATAACTAGCTTCTGCCCGCGACTTCGTACGCGTATAAATTATGGATGACATGATATTCTTATGTTTCACCATACGATACCTACTACACTGATAAATTAGATTATTACGATTTCATTTCTATAAAGTATGCGTGTAACAGTTCAAATCCTCATAAACTTTGTCGTCAATAATATTTAGTTATATTGATTTACTTAATCTTTATTGCAAACGAAGTACCTAAGTAGAAGAAAAATTACCAAAACCGGAATTTAAATACCTATAAAATTTCATAATTGAAACAAATGGACCGAGGGCGAGACCCCAAAGATACTCTATATCTCCGGGTGTCTTGTCAAACTACCCCTGAGAGCCAAAGTCCTGAAGATAAACGGGGAGGCAAGCGAGGCCGAAGGCTGAGCTTTTCGTAGGAATGAAAGGCCCAACGTACCCTTATAGATAGCGCTCCATATGCGAGCCAGAGCATCGAAGGCCCGAGGGCGAGACTCCATGGATACTTAGGTACTATCCACAGGTGTCTTGCAAGCGAAACATGAGCATTAAGTCCCAAAGTTGAGGGGTGAGGTAAGCGAGCCCGAAGGCCGAGCTTTTCGTATGAATGAAAGGCCCAACCAAACCAACCCTTCAGAGAGCGCTCTCTATGCGAGCCCGAGGGCCGAAGGCCCGAGGGCGAGCCTTCACGAACACTAACTAAACCCAGGTGTCTTGCAAGCGAAACCGGAGACCAAAGTCCCGAGCGAGAGAAGTCAGAAGAAGAGCGGCGAGGCAAGCGAGACCAAAGGCCGAGCTTTTCGTTGGAATGATAGGCCCAAAGAACCGTTTTAGAGAGCGCTTCCTATGCGAGCCCGAGGACTGACGCACACTATCTCCAAGTGTCTTGAAAGCGAAATCTGAGTTCCAAAGTCCCGAAGGTAAGTGGCGAGGCAAGCGAGCCCGAAGGCCGAGCTTTTCGTATGAATGAAAGGCCCAATACATCGCTTCTATGCGAGCCCGAGGGCCGAAGGCCCGAGAGCTAGCTCATGCGGACGCTCACTATACCCGAGTGTTCATAATAATATTTCTGAATGTCACAAACGCTGAAGTTTTATACATAAAAAATGGTACCTACTTAATTCTCCCCGGAATGCCGTTGTGTCCAAATTTTATACCCACGTCTCTTGACGTTGGTGAACTATGCTAATTCGACGTAAGTATTAAACTCAACCTATCATACATCTTTAGATGACCTCTGAATTCATACCAATTATATAGGAAGACGAAGATCAAGGTTGCTGGATTTCAATATTAACAGCGACGTTGTGAGCGACTGAGTTTCCAAAATAATTAGGTTTCTAATGTCTAACAGCTACTATCGGTTGAAATATCAAACATTTTTGGTTATTATAGATAGTCTTTAGCCATCTAGCACTCATTTTCATCCCGTGGTTTTTCACGTTTTATCGCTATTTTTTTATAATGTTTGAATGGAGTTCTTTTTACTTTCCAGTCAAGTGTATGTTTATCAATTTTCAAGTCTAAAGCTCATGGATTTGAGGAGTTCCCATACAAAGTTTTGCCCAATGTTTATCCCCCTTTGAACTAATTTTTATCATTTTTACAGCCTATGACCTGGCCAGGGATTTTCTCGACTGATTAAGTAAAAGTTGAATCAAAATCCTCTATTCACTAAGCTTCTTTGCGTTTTTTGAAAAATATACCTTTTCAAAAACGCAGACACAAAAAAATTAAAACTACAAAAAGTGCATGCTGCTGGGTTTGAACTCGGGGACGCCGACTCCGTAAGCTATGGGTCAAGCCACTGGACTAACTATCAGTTGTAAGAACACGATGCATTTTCGAATATATTGACGACATGTTACCATGGTAATGATACTGTTATAACCCCGCTCTTGCAACATTATGTAGTTTCTAGTCGCCTCAGAACCTATTTTTTTCATCCCATATTTTTCACGTTTTATCTATACATTGCTAAAAGTTTGAATGGGGTCGTTTTTACTTTCCAGTCAAGTTTATGGTTACCAATTTTCAAGTCTGTAGCTCGTACATTCAAGGAGTTCCCATACAAAGTTCAACCCCATTTTCTACCCCCTTTGAACCCTAATCTTTAAGATTTTTATAGCTTAAAACCTATCCGGGGATTCTCTCGACAGATTAGTAAAGTTTGCATCAAAATCCGTTCAGCCGTTTTCACGTGATACTCTGACAAATAAACAGACAAACAGATAAACAGATAAACAGATAAACAGATAAACAGACAAAAATTCTAAAAACTGTTGGAACGTGTTCTGTTATCAATTCTAAGTATCCCCAGCCAATTTTTTTTCGTTTATCTTCCATGTACAGACTTTCGACCCTCTTCAGCTTTATTATATGTATATAGATAGATGTATAGATATAGATAACGATTCTAATGATTCCTCTCACAACGAAATCGGGGACGTTTAGCAGGTAGTTGTAGTGGAAAACAAACTCACATACAATCATCAAAAGTGTGCAATGTTATCTTGTTATTTTTATTTGCAGTTGTATAAAGACTATAGTCCGTTTTTTTTTGGATTAAAAATACGGTAAACAAAGAGCAGTCGTCGTCAACCTTTGGGACAAATATTAGATGTTACGAAGTCCTTAACAGTCCTTGTTCTTAACATATTACTTATTTTGTATTTTTCCTATGTAATATATAATTGGGTTCCGTTTTTGCCATTTTGGCTACGGAACCCTAATAAAAAGTGCATATTTCCACATCAATTTATTATGCAAATAAAACTATGTAAGTACTATGAAATAAAACATGTTTTTATTTTGATAGCCTTAATGAGCCTACTTATCACAGAGCTATGCTTTTAAGTACGATATATGGTGATTACCTACGCCGTGGGTGCTGGCGGCGGCCGCGTCGAAAAATTAATATCGATATACTATGTAATTTAATACAAGAGCGAGCAACAAGAAGTAAGTTGAGGTGCTTCGTCAAAGAGAAAAAAATGATTGCACACATGCCACTTATTTACCAATTCGTCACCTGAAGATGTCATGAAACTCTCCAGCTCTCCAATGGGGAATAGATGAAAATTTTAGAAATGCCTGATTATTTTTTTGGTGATAGAAATAACAATACAATACAATACAAATACTCTTTATTGCACACCTCACACAAAAAAAAGCAGTAACCTTTCTTAGCACCAGATAAAAGTTTCAGATTTTTGAGCTGCGACAATTATTTTTGAAAAATATAAACAGTTTCCTCATTTACGTTTTGGGTCAAGAACGGTAAATAGACACTTTCCTTGATCTGTCTGATATTACAAAAAAACTATCTTAAATATCTGTGGTAAACTGACACTGGTAATGACCAATATAGCTGCTGCAAGTGTCAATATCATTGCCAGTGTCAGTTTACCACACATATTTAATATATTTTTTTGTAATATGAGTCCGATCGAGGAAGGTGCCGTAACTGACCCAAAAAGTAAGTGAGGAAACTGTTTATATTTTTCAAAAAAAATTGACGCAGCTGAAAAATCTGAAACTTTTTTCTGGTGCTAAGGAAGGTTATTCCTATCACCAAAAAAATAATCAGGCATTTCTAAAATTTTCATCCATTCCCAATTCATCCTTGCTGCAAAGTTCACACACCAACTTGTAAATGTTGACCCCCATACGTTTCTCATTTGTTGTTAATAGACTCTGTTTCTGTCTCTTAGCTTTTGGTGAAGGCAAAACGTTCGGGGGAGAACGAGTCGGTCTTTTTTGCAGGTCACTTGGGCGTTGGGCGGTGCAAGTTGCAAAAGTGTAAACGTATTTTTGGCTTCGACTGTACATGCAGTACCTAGTATTTAATATACATGAATAGAAAACATCCAAGAGTCCGAAACAAATATACCCACAAGGTCATCACAAAAATATTTGGCCTTGTAAGTACCCGGCATGCGAACAGGCATTCGGATTAGGGTTGCCAACCATACTATACCTATTATATTATATAGTAGGTATTGTACTATATTTTGACTCTTTGTACTTTGTGCTATGTATGTATTGAATAAATTTATTACGTTAAATATATATAAAATATTATCATAGGGGGAATTTAATGTTCTATGATGGGTATTCCGCAGCCGTCTTCGCATCCAAATCTTTCTATTCTTCTTCTCGTTCCTCTAATTCTCATAGAGACCGCTCTGATGATTGATATTTGCACTTTGTGCTTGTTTTGTCTTTGTATTTTGACTGTTGAAGAAACATGTAGTACGCTAAAATATGTAGGTACTATATTTTGGCGGACCTTACGAAGTGCTTCCAATTGCGGAGGTCTTTAAACATTACAGTGACATTATTATTACAATGGAATAACAAAAGTGTACACATACATGTATATCTGACGTCGACCGTGCCTATGCGTTTTGAACCTTATATCTGCGCGATAAGACTCAAAATTATATACTTTACTCGGGTGTTCGTGTCGCAGTGGCATAAACTGAATATCTTGATAAGCACACGCCCTGCTTCATGAATGCCAGCTAGCAACTAGCGTTTCATTTTTACGTTTTGTATGTACATTTTGTAGATTTTTGTGAAGTATGGTGAACCAACTCTATGATTTGGTTACCATGGATACTTTTCACTGTTAGAAAATTTATATGTCAATTACGGATATATACAAATTGTCTTACGTATTTTTACTATAAATAAAACAACACTAACATTAAATATAAACTGCTTTATTCTTGTCACATTATGGTGATCGTCAAGATCCACAAAAACACAAGTTCATATCTTTGAACTTTACATGGTAGCAGAGCTTTCGATGTTACAAGAATACCAAATGTAAGTACCCGTACAAAATGTCCAGTGCTAAAATAGACGCACTTACGAAAGACAACTACGATACATGGGTGATACAAGCAGAAGCCGTCCTAGTGAGACAAAAACTTTGGAAATACGTTGAGACACCCTTGTCCTTGAACGCAACTGCCGACGATGTCGATAAGGACAGATTAGCTAAATCTGAGCTCATCCTTATTATCGCTCCATCTGAGCTTAAACAAATTAAAAACTGCGGCACTACCAAAGATGTTTGGGACAAATTGAAAAATACTTATGCCAGTAAGGGACCTGCACGAAAGGCATCTCTACTAAAACAACTGATCCTAACGAAACTAGAAGGACACGACGTACGCAGTCACCTGAACAAGTTTATGGATACAGTGGACAAACTGGCCGACATGGACATTATCATCAACGACGACTTGTTAACAATCATGATGTTATACAGTCTCTCTCCTGATTATGAGAACTTCAGAGTTGCTATTGAATCGCGCGACAATCTTCCGAAGCCAGAAGAGCTTAAAACCAAAATATTTGAAGAATTTGAAGCACGTCATAACCAAAACATGACCAATATCGACGAACCTGAATCCTCCTATGAAGAAGAAGCATTATACGCGTCCTGCCGAATTTGCAAACGAAGAGGTAACATCTTCAAACGCAAGAATCACAAAGTATGTACAAACTGCTGGAAGAAAAACAATGAGAGATCTAAGAAACAAAACACTGACTCTCATCGGAACAATTATGCTACACAGTGCCTTCTTACACGCAACAAGAAGCCTGAGAACAATATTTGGATCCTGGACAGCGGCTGCACATCACACATGACCTATCGACGAGACTTATTTAAAAATATCGAGAAAACATCCAGAAAACTTAACTTTGCAACTGAAGATTGCACTGCAGAGATTGAAGGAAAAGGTACAGTGTCTTTCATTTCAAAAAATGGAGACGGTGAAGCCCTCACTCACCTGAAGGACACACTGTACGTACCTAGTCTATGCACGAACCTACTGTCAGTAAGCAAGATGACAGATGCCGGCTGTTCTGTCCTCTTTACAAAGAACAAAGCGACAGTCAGCAACCCAAAAGCTGGAATAACTCTCACTGCTCACAAACAAGAAGATGGTCTCTACCACATCAAACCAAGCAAGCATGAGTGCAACAACCTGGCCAATGATAAAGATGACATAGCTCCGACATCCTCAAAGAAAACGGACTCGGCAAACATGAACATCTATGACTGGCACAGAAAACTTGGGCACATGAACGCCAATGATTTAAAACATGCACTTCAAAACCAAACTCTACTCGGTTTGAACTTCGATGCATCAGAAACATTACAGGAATGTGAAACCTGCATTCTAGCTAAAATGCACCGAGTACCAGCTCCCCGTGAGAAAACAATACAACGTACATCTGAACTCATAGAAATCGTTCACACCGATGTCTGTGGACCTATCCGAACGCCCACATTAAGCGGAAATAAATACTTCGTCACCTTTATTGATGACTACAGTCGCTACAGTCGAGTGTACATGCTGAAAAACAAGAGCGAAGTCTTAGAGAAATTCAAAGAGTTCAAACAGATGGCAGAAACTCACACAGGGAAGAAAATAAAAGCCTTACAATCGGACAATGGCACCGAATATGTCAACAAAGAATTCGACGCTTACCTGAAACGCTGCGGGATACAACGAAGGCTTAGTGCGCCTTACACCTCGCACCAAAACGGATTAGCTGAAAGAAAAAATCGCACTCTGATCGAGAAAGCAAGAGCCTTACTCATCGATGCGAACGCACCTTTAAAATGCTGGGGCGAAGCTGTCATGACTGCAAACTACCTATCTAACAGGAGTCTGAACAGTGCCATTCAGAACAAGACGCCATTTGAAGCCTGGGTTGGCAGAAAGCCGTGTATTAATCACCTGTATATCTTTGGCTCCAAAACGTTTGTTCTTATCAAGGGCACTAGTGGTCACAAATTCGCACCAAAAGCAATTCCTGGCATGTTTATTGGATACTCTGAAACCTTAAAAGCGTTCAAAATCCTACTACCTTCCAAAAATAAAGTGGTTACATCAAAAGATATCCGCGTGATGAAATCAATGTTTTACGACGATACACACAAACATAATATCACCGATCTCTTCAACGATGAACCTCCAAAACCTTTGAAAACGTCAAAACCTGAACGAAAACAAGTAACAATACACTTTGACGATATTGAAGATGGAGACGGCCCACCACTTGACAGCATTAGCGAAACTGACATTGAAAATCTCGACACCTCGTTGCAACAAAATTTGGTCAACAGCACTGAAGATGTTGAACTAGAGGAACAACTGGAACATGTAAACAACGAAAGTGACTACGAGTCCCACTACGAGTCCCTTTCCAGTTCCAACCATGTCGATGATGACGAACCTGTCAATATTGATGCTGAGGAAACCGTAACAAGATCTTTGAGAGACAGGTCAACAATCTCAGCTCCTAAGCGATATGACGAGTTTATAATGGCAGCTGCTGAAGAGATTGAAAACCTGCACAAACCCAAAGAACCTGACACTTACAAAGAAGCGATGGAATCTCCTGATAAACACAAGTGGCAGGAAGCTATGAAAAACGAGATGACGTCATTAAAGGACAATCACACCTGGGACCTAGTCGATCTACCTAACGGACGCAAAGCCCTACCAAGCAAATGGGTGTACAAAATAAAAATGAACCCTGATGGTTCCGTCGAAAGGTACAAGGCCAGAATGGTCATTAAAGGTTATTCCCAGATACCAGGAGTGGACTATGACAGGACGTTCAGTCCAGTGGTTCGACTGAGCACTGTGCGGTCGCTACTAGCAGTGGCTGTTCGCGAAAACCTAAAACTGACTCAGTTCGACGTAACCACCGCCTTCCTTAACGGCGAAGTAAAGGAAGAAATCTATATGAAACAGCCCGAAGGCTATCGAGATGGAACGAAGCGGGTCTGTAAGTTAAAACGCAGTCTGTATGGCTTAAAGCAGGCACCACGCTGCTGGAACACATGCATCGCAGAGTTCCTGTTAAAATCAGGATTTAAACAGAGTGACGCAGATCCGTGTTTATTTGTCCGAACGAAAGACCAATCAAAAGTCATTGTAGCTCTCTACGTAGACGATGGGCTTGTAGCGCACAACTCGACAAAAGCAGTCGAAGAGTTTTTGAATGAACTTAGAGGAAGATTCAAAATTACTACCAAACCTGCGTCGTACTTCCTTGGAATGGAAATAAACGTGCGAAAGGATAGCACCATATCCTTGTGCCAAAAGGCATACACAAAGAAAGTCCTAGAGAAATATGGCATGTCCAAGTGCAAGCCAGCACCGTCACCAATCATTAAAGAAAATGAAACGGTAGTAGATGAAGGAATCAAGACAAACTTCCCTTACAGACAAGCTGTTGGTGCTTTAGCTTACCTATCAGTAGGTACGAGACCTGACATCTCATACGCTGTTGGAGTCGCATCCAGAAACCTTGCAGCACCTACTAAGGAGGACGTCATGCTTGTCAAGCGCGTCTTCCGCTATTTAAAAGGGACGTTAGATAAGGGCCTGACATTCTCGAAAAACACGCCGTCACACTTGGTCTGCTACAGCGACGCAGATCATGGAGGAGACCAGACAACTGGAAGATCAACATCCGGTATAGTGTGCCTATTCTCTGGTGGCGCTATAAGCTGGAGAAGCCAGATACAACCTACAGTGTCGATATCTTCAACTGAAGCGGAGATAATAGCAGCGAGTGAATCTGCTCAGGAAATTTTATGGCTGAATCGATTATTCAATGATCTAACCAAAATAGAGAAACCTGTCTTGAACTTAGACAACAAGTCAGCCGTTTATCTCGCACACAACCCAAAGTACGAATATCACAAGCGTACAAAACATATTAAACTGAAACACTTCTTCGTTCGGGAATGTGTTGCCAATGGAGATTTTGATGTCAATCAAGTTGCGTCCGAGATTCAATTAGCTGACATGCTTACAAAGCCTCTGTTCGGGCCCAGACTAACAGATTTAAGTTTCAGAATGGGACTGAAGAATTTATCTTTAAATTCTTAAAACTTCCGAGGATGTGAAGTATGGTGAACCAACTCTATGATTTGGTTACCATGGATACTTTTCACTGTTAGAAAATTTATATGTCAATTACGGATATATACAAATTGTCTTACGTATTTTTACTATAAATAAAACAACACTAACATTAAATATAAACTGCTTTATTCTTGTCACATTATGGTGATCGTCAAGATCCACAAAAACACAAGTTCATATCTTTGAACTTTACAATTTTGCGTTTGCTTTTACCCACGACGCAACGGAACGGAGAAGATATATGCGTTTGCCGGTAGATAGTAAAATTTCGTCACAGGAAAAAAATAATAATAATAAATCCTTATATATTTGCATGTCCTTGTGACCAAACATGTAGTTCTATTGTATTTCTTTTAAACTACCTATTTGTACCATTTTTAAGGGAATAAATGATTGTTTACGGTGGACCGGGGTTACTTTGATTCGGGGGGTGACTTTGATCAAATAGGTTTTTCTCCGAAATCATTGTTTTTACTTGTGAGTGAACTGTGGCAGTGGATATTTTAGTATTATATCTTGATGTATACTCGATTAAATCTTCTTAATTTCAAATAGGTCTGCTTTTATACTACATTCAAAATTATCAAAGTAGCCCCATTTTTTCCTAAAGTAACCCCGGTTTACGTACTGATTACTGATAAATATTAGGGAACATTCTTACACAAATCGAACTACTCGTAGGCCTGGAGCCGTAGCATGGTTGGCCTTATCACGCGACAAGTGACAAGATAGCAGCGTCGTCTCGTTCTATCGAACGGTGTCAGCCAGTGACGCACGCTCTATCCTATCACCTATCGCGTGACAAGGCCAACCATGCTACGGCTCCTGTAGTACCTAAGCTCAATAAGGCTTCTGTTATAGGTAGGTACTAGACGACGATATATATTCTACTAATATTATACATGCGAAAGTTTGGATGTTTAGATGTTTGTTATTCAATCACGAAAAACGGCTAAGCTTAAGATGAATTTTGGGTATACGAATACATAATTATAGTGTATAGCCTGGATTAACATATAGAATACTTTTATCCCGAGAATCATCCCCTAAGGGAGCAAAATGGGGGACGACCGTTTGTATGGAGCTAGGATATAAACGAGTTCCACGCGAACGAAGTCGCGGGCAGAAGCTAGTAATAGATATAAATACTTAAATACATAGAAACCATCCAAGACTCAGAAACAAATATTCATGCTCATCACACAAATATTTGCCCTTACCGGGATTCGAACCCAGGACCTTCAGCTTCGTAGGCAGCGTCACTACCCACTAGGCTAACCGGTCGTCTAGTAAAATGTACCTACTTTTATGAGTCACTTACCCGCAAAATATACGGGGGTAACAAAAATGGTGTGTCCGCTCATTCCCTACAAAATGAGTAGGTACGGTATCTACACGCTACACGTACATAATGAAATTTCAGATTATGTTATAGATTCCTGGAAAAAGTCAAATCGATACATCTATTGGAAGTGGTAATTTATTTTTACTCTAGTAAAAGTTTAGTAAAACACCGTATTAGATAATTGAACCCTTTATGGTAATAAGGATCAACGTTTACATGTGTTTGTTACCCTTTCATATTTACTAGATAACTAGCACAAAACAGATATGTACAGAAATCAATCTACATACAAGTGCACTCGAGCAACGCACACATAGACACTGCCCACGGACACGATATCTCGAACCGGTTGGGACCAGTGCGAGCGCGAGTGCTATCCGCTTGAGACGCGTCTCTGTGAACTTTTTTGTGCAATAATGGAACAACAAAAAAAAGTTATTATAACTGTTCAGTGGACGGTTGTTTAAATTCAACATTAAACGGTGAATTGTCGTGTTTTAAGCTACTAATGGATTCATGAGAATGCGAATTTATTACACTTTAAAATATAATAACCGTGCATTTCGCCAATGTCGAAATTGTCGCAAGATATTTTCTGTGACAAGTTTGTAATATAACAATGACATTCAAATTAAAATACTTCAGTTAGTTTTAATTTGTATTTCCATTCTTCCCGTTTCATTCTCAACAATAAATCAAACAACTAGATACGAGTGCCACCACGATAGTTTTTTGTGCATAAGCCAAAGTTGACAACCCTAGAGCGACCGCCGAGCGTAGGTATGAAAAGTGAAGTAGGTAGTAGGTACATACATGTGATTGACTTCTGTACCTATCTGTTTTGTGTTACTAGCTTTTTAACAGATTTACGGACAAGAAACAAGACACGATAGGAATAACAATGAACAAACTGCTACAGATTGATAGCGTACTGTAAAATTTTAGTGCAAAAAGCCAATCGGTTCACGCTTTACTGTTTAGTCTCCACGTAAAAGACTGTGTTTTTGCTCCAAATCGGTCATGTCTCGGACGTGTAGCCCATTACAAATCATTAAGCGTCTGCTAGACGGTCGCCAAGAAGCCCCTCCGACCGAGCGACCTTGGTCGGCACCGACCGTTGCAGTTTGAAATTTAGCTGCAAACAACTGTCTACACAGTCGGTGCCGACCAAGGTCACTCGGTCGGAGGGGCTTGTTGGCGACCGTCTAAAGGTGCGTACGAATTAGAGCAGCCTC
The DNA here is from genome assembly GCA_932294315.1 of Epinotia nisella. Classification (NCBI taxonomy): domain Eukaryota; kingdom Metazoa; phylum Arthropoda; class Insecta; order Lepidoptera; family Tortricidae; genus Epinotia; species Epinotia nisella. Next base: position 19,300,666 of record OW028681.1, read on the forward strand.
GGGTTGAGGCATGCACGGCTCGCCTATTTTGCTCAAATTCGTACGCGCTCACGCGCTGTGCGCGAGCAGCTCGCGAGCAGCGCGCGGTCTTTTGACCGTGCTCATTGGCGCCTCAGTGTGCGTGCCTCGCGTAACTTGGACGTGTCTGAGCGTGCCGCGGACAGAGCGACAAGATCGAACATGTTTGTGCGCAAAACGCGTACGAATTTGAGCAAGTGGCTGAGCCGTGCGTGTGTAATAGTTTGTTAGTTTTGGAACACTTATTGATACAAATACATAAATAGCAAAAGGTGTTGTGGTTCCCGAAATCAATCAGCTGTCTAGCCATTTTGAATGTCGGCTCGCGCGAGCACGCTGCCTCACCCGCGCATGTTTATGTGGAACTATTTGGCGCGCGAGCAGCTCGCCGCGCGGGGCGAGCATGCCCCAGGCTGAGCCGCTCATATTCGTACGCAGCTTAACAGACCCTTTATAGAATTACAAAGTCAAAATCGTCGAGCATGTACGAACGTGGGGTCTAAGCAAAAGGTGTTAGTATGAAGGGTCAACGACTAATTCGTATTTATTTATGGGTCGCGGTCAGAGTCTTAGTCTACTGCGGCAATATTCAATTTGTACTTACTTGCAACCTTTATGTTTTTCGAGAAGCAATTACGATAGGAATTGATTATGATAGGTATCTTACTTTGACAATAGTAAGTAGGTACAGTCACGGACTTTAATCGTTGAGCCATTTAGGTGTCAACTAATTTTGGTTTTTAATAGTTAAGCTATGAATATCCAGTAAAAGGTGAGCTCTAAATGGCTCAACGATTAAAGTCCGTGGCTGTACCTACAGCCTTAGTCAAAAGTATTGAGCACCCATGCGTTTTTCATACAAAAGTCAAACTTTAAAAGGTGCAAAATTGTGTAACTATCGGAAATAATCGTCATATTTATTGACGTTAAGGGAAAATCCGAACAATATATACAATTAAGCCTTTATTGTAAAACCCGACTTTTTGTAGCTTCAGTCTTCACACGCAAAAAGCAATTTAAATATTAGTTATATTAATGATTTGCACATGTTCAAACACTTATTATATTTTACGTTTTCGTGTATTTATGAAATTGAAAAATAATACTTTATCCATAAGTTACAAAACGTGGGGTGCTCAATACTTTTGGCCAAAGCTGTATATGTATACTATCAGCCTACATGTGGTACCTTCCTTACTACAAAAAAACCGGCCAAGTGCGTGTCGGACCACGCAAAACGAAGGGTTCCGTGCCTATTAAAAAGGTCGTATCGTCACAGAAATTTTACGGCACTTACGTCCTTTTCTTTGAGGAAGGCAGTTTTTCAGCAATATCTCGAAAACCTCTGAACCGATCTTGTTCAAAACAATTTTTGGTGAATGAAATTAATAAGCCCTATGTACATGAAATTTTCCATATTTTTAAAATACACCGTTCAAAAATTAGAGGGGGGGGACAGAATTTTAGTGACTTTCGGGGCGATTATCTCCGACCCTATTCACTTAGTCAAAAAAAATGCTAAGAAACCTTATATTTATTTTGAAAGGCCTATCGATTGATGTGCCACACGGGGGGTCACAAGGAAAAAAAAAATGACTTTTAGTTTTATGTATGGAGTGCACCCCTAAAAATTTTTTTTTTTGTCATTTTAATTACAAAGCTATGTAGCGGCTAACAAAATACACCTATCCTCAAAATTTTATTCAAATACACCTTATAGTTTTCGAGTAAAATGCCTGTGACATACGGACAGACGGACAGACGGACAGACGGACAGACGGACATGACGAAACTATAAGGGTTCCGTTTTTGCCATTTTGGCTACGGAACCCTAAAAAGCGACAGTGTACTTGCTTTTAGCTTGGTTGATAATTGAACGGGCGAGCGAAGCGAACGAAGTTTAGTCATCATAGTTGACGTTCATTCGTATGTCCGGCTGTCCGGCTGTTCCCCTCTACATGTCGCATTTCTGAACCGATCCTCGCAAAATGTGAGCAGGAGCAGGTTCAATAATATTTTATCGATTCAGTTTATCGAAAAAAAATGTTTGCTTGCGAATTCTACAGCTCATTTCACGGACCTACTGCTAGGTATATATAGTGGTTACTAATTAGCAGTCGTCGGAATTCTCGTAGCATTTTTGAGCTGTCATAGGAAATTCTCGTTTGTCGACATATTTTATCGATACATTATAGAGCACAACACAACTTATCAAAGAAGATTAAAAGTAGAGGTAAACAACAGGCGGTCTTATCGCTAAAGAGCGGTCTCTTTTAGATAACTTTTGAATGGCTGAAAATGTTAAATAGAGATTTGCATTTCTTTCGAAAAATGTTTAACAGCCATAAGAAATCCACAAATTCTTTATAAGATATAATAAAATATTATTATTTTAAATACTATTTATAATTTCCAAAGGTTATCTCGAAGAGATCGCTCATTCGCGATAAGACTGCATGTTGTTTGCTTCTACTCGTAATCATAATTGTTTACATATTGTATTCTGTATTTAAATAAATGAATATCGTGGGACAATTCACACAAATTGATCTAGTCCCAAACTAAGCAAAGCCTGTACTATGGGTACTAGACAACGGATAAACATACTTATGTAGATAAATAAATACTTAAATAGATATTAAACATCCATGACTCGAGAATAAACATTCGTATTCATCATACAAATATCTGCCCCGACCGAGGATCAAACCCGGGACCTTAAGCTTCATAGTCAGGTTCTCTAACCACTAGGCTATTCGGTCGTCATTTATCGATATACATATGTATAATCGGAAGTCGATAAACGAGAAGTCCCTATGACAGCTCAAAAATGCTACGAGAATTCCGATGACTGCTAATTAGGTACATCCCTGTGTACCATGCGGTCATGTCTATGCTAATATAATAAAGAGTTACCATATGGACGCTTAGGTAGGCTACGTCTTCAGATGAATCACAAGCGCTGGAGCTAGAGGCAAATTATTCAATAGGGATGTAGACTAAATTTATTAACCCCCGACGCAAACAGAGGGGTGTTATAAGTTTAACGTGTTTGTGTATCTCTCTGTGGTATCGTAGCTCCCAAACGGATGGATCGATTTGAATGCGGTTTTTTTGTGTCATAGATAATTTTAACCCGAGTGTTCTTAGCCATGTTTCATCAAAATCGGTTCAGCCGTTTTTGAGATATTGAACTTTGAAATGAAAAAATCGGGGGTTTTTCAACTTTTCTAAGTTGTAGACTATTATATAATCTGTGGTTGTAGTTGGGTGAATCAACTTTTTCTCGTTGTTATTCTGTACCGGTAAGCCAAGAGACGAGAGTGACAGAGTTTCTTAGAAAAAAATACTATAAATTGGGCTCCTATCTTGGTATACTAAACTAACTAACTACTTTGCTAGCGTCTTTGGTTTGGACATTAATTCGTTATGACTTTATTTTAATGTTATATAAGTTGACATTTCATATTTTATATTCAATATGCACAATATTTACATTAAATATGCAAAAAAATAACAAACAAACAATAAAATAAACTAACAAAGATTATGTGCGCGGTCACTCGACTCGCGTTATAGGGTAAACATACCAGTTTTCGGCCGTTTATCCGACTTGCTGACTTATGCCTTAAATTTCATGGTAATGCTGTGCACCTACAGTGTTATTTTTTTTATTATAGCATCCTATGATAGTCTAGTTTATTAAAATGACATGTATGTGGACAAATACCTTGTTGATAATTTATAAAAAAATATTATTTCCAAAACTAGCAAAAACACCGGTTATCGGCCGTCTGGTTCAGATTTCGGCCTCCTGAGCACCCTTTATCGGCCGCCTAATTTACGGCAGAAAAATGGCTCGTATCATTGAGGACTTAGGGTTGATTATTATTTGAAAGAAAAACAATTGATTATTTCACTAAAAGCGGTTTATTTGCTTTATAAATCAATCTGATTAGCTTTAATATTAACATGCTACACATGATTAGAAGTAAAAACAGATTGGTGGCTGTAAACAGGTTTGACTTTTACTAGTTATCGGCCCTATTATATCCTACGGCCGGAAACAGTTCTCATAATTACCAGTTGTCGGCCGTCATTTTTACCTATGGCCGAAAAAAGGTTAAATTATAACTATTTTTCGGCCGCTAAAAAGTAGATGTTTCAAATGTGCGTATCTTTAAAAATGTATGGTTTACTGACGGCCGGAATCTAGTTACAAATTCACTAAGATCATGCTATTTACAAGTATAATGCTCTCTATGCTAATGGTACTAAGGTTTTCACAATATAAACTAAAATAATGCACTCATATAAAACTAGTTTTCGGCCCCGCGGCCGTAAACTAAATTTTGATGTAAATCGTCTACGTGTTCACCGGCCACCAAAAATATCGTAAAATATATGAGTTTGATTAGGTTTAGCAATTTAATATTCAAATTTTACATTTTTTATACACACGAACCAAAAGTAAACACCAAATAACCAACAAAAACATTATAACATTCACCTTTGAAAGTCAGTCCACTTGTTTTTTTTTTTGCAAATTTTCGCACGCGTCCGCACAGCAGATTTTCAAATGGCGGCTGAGGCTTTGATTCGCCGTCGACAAGGTCAAACTTGCTACTTACGAATCGTGAAGCTCGCTCGTTTCAAAATGGCGCGAAATTTGAACGCATGGACGTTTTATACCGCTATTATTCAAAAAAATGTGCAAAGCGGCCGAAAACACGTAGTGGCCGGCAAACCGGTATGTTTACCCTATATCTTATCTCATGTTTTTATTAGTATTTATCTACCTATTATTACAATTGATAACCACATTTTATTATGAGTAGTTTTTATTTTGCTAGTTTGCATGTATATTTCCTAGCATATTTCCCCTTTGTAAAATATTCTTTTAATTTGTGAATGTTTTTTTTATTTCCAGTAAAATTACAAGTTCCAGTAGGTATTTTTAGAAGCAGATAACCTCAACCGATTGAGTTGAAATTTTGGGAAAAGCATAGTTTGGATGGCAATTCAATATTATGGTACCGTCGCGCTGATCTGATGATGGAGACAGAACGTGGCCATGAGAATTCAGTACATAACCCCTTTGGTACCGTTTGGTAACTAAAAGTTCGTAACCTACTTCGAAACGGGAAAAAAATCCCATTCGGTAACTGGCTTCAAAACGGGACTTTTCTATTACCGATTCGTAACCGCGGTTACGAACCAGCTTCAAAAGAGGAAAAAAAAACCCGTATTGTAACTGGTTACAATACAGGAATTTTAAATTACCGATTCGTAACCGCAGTTACAAACCAGCTTTGAAACGGGAAAAAAATCCCATTCGGTAACTGGCTTCAAAACGGGACTTTTATATTACCGATTCGTAACCGCGGTTACGAACCAGCTTCGAAAGAGGAAAAAAAACCCGTATTGTAACTGGTTACAATACAGGAATTTTAAATTACCGATTCGTAACCTACAGAATTTATTGGTAAAATAAGCATTTTACAAGTCACAATTTCATTACAATATACACCCAATATTTTTAGGTTTTTACAAAATGGTAATCAGAAATTCTGTGTTCGTAGCCAGTTACAAAACTTGGCTACCAAACGGAACTACGCAGACCCATTACGTAACTGGCTATGAACAGAGAATTTCGGATTCCCATTTTGTAGCCAGTTACAAAACTTGGCTACCAAACGGTACTACGCAGGCCCATCCGGTAGCCAGCTACAAAATGGGAATCAGAAATTCTCTGTTCGTAGCCAGTTACAAAAGTTGGTTACCAAAAGGAACTACGCAGACCCATTACGTAACTGGCTATGAACAGGGAATTTCGGATTCCCATTTTGTAGCCAGTTACAAAACTTGGCTACCAAACGGTACTACGCAGGCCCATCCGGTAGCCAGCTACAAAATGGGAATCCAAAAATCCCTGTTCGTAGCCAGTTAGGTACGTAACTTGGCTACCAAACGGTACCAAAGGACATAACCGACGTAACCCCGTTGAGTTTGGGCTTGTTAGAATCGTCTCAATGAGTATTTGATGATGGTATACAGAAAAGTACAGTCGGCAGTAAAAGCTTTTACCAAAAATGAATTTTTTGACAGAAACCTATTACCTACACTTGACTTGATAGTTGTGTTTCAGTACCATGTTTGCTTCCATGTACAAGTAACCCTGTCGCAATTGACAGGCCGCCGTCACTCAAACTCGAGTGATATGTCACCTTATTGCAATAGGGTTCTACGGTGGTACGTGAATACATTTTGTGATGGCGTATGTACAAAATTTAAAACATATCTTTCACGTCGACGGTTCTTGTAGAACGTTAAGATAGAATCGCGAATTCCTAATCTAACTGGCGAATGCTGCCGCCGGGCGGTGGCTAACATCACTAACATTAATTAACCACGTCAATTAAAATTAAACTGTTTGGTAAAAATGTTGGGTAGGTAGGTATAAGTATTCTTTTAAAATAGCTATGTCATCATCATCGTCATATCAGCCCAAAGACGTGCTGGACATAGGCCTCCCCCAAAGAGTGACATAGGCCTCCCACAGTGACCGGTCCTGCGCCACCCGCATCCAGCGGACTCCAGCGACCTTTACCAGGTCATCAGTAGCTATGTAGATAGCTACTAACAAGTCGATTATTTACAAAAGTTTACGTGGTTTTAAGGTCACACCGTTCACGGTCAAACTTTTTTTAGACTTAGTTCAGTTATGTCTACCTTTATTAAGTAGGTATAATTAAAATAATAAAAAACCGGCCAAGTGCGTTTAAGGGCCGTTTTTCAGCAATATCTCGAATACCTTTGAACCGATCTTGTTGAAAATAATTTTCGGTGAAATAATTTACTAAGCCCTCTATGTACATACATACATACATAATCACGCCTCTTACCCAGAGGGGTAGGCAGAGATCACGGATCTCCATTTGCCTTCATAATCCTGACAAACCACTTTCGCTTCACTCACCTTCATAACATTTCTCATACATGCTCGTCGGTTTAGGGTACTTTTGACCTGGCCTTTTTGTAACATTTCTCCAATTTGATCAGAGAAAGTTCGCCTAGGTCTTCCACTTCCAACTTGCCCTTCCACTCCTTTTATATACACTCTCTTCGTTAATCTTCTCTCATCCATCCTCTCTACATGCCCAAACCACCTTAACATACCCTTCTCAATTTTCGTGACCATATCTCCATCCATTCCACACTTATCTCTTATCACACTGCCCTCTATGTCCATGATTTTTTTCATATTTTTTAAATGCAACGTTCAAAAATTAGAGGGACAGAATTTTAGTGACTTTCGGGGCAATTATCTTCGACTCTATTCACTTAATCAAAAAAATTGCTGAGAAACCTTATATTTATTTTGAAAAGCCTATCGGCTGATGTGCCAATCGTGGGTTTACAATGAATTATTCACCTCGGTTCACTCGGTTGATAGTAGGTAGGTAAGATCGTGTTTGGTTGGGCTACTTCGGATGTCGCGCCCTCGCCGCCAATCGCCCCGATAATTTACGTAGATCTAAACACGGCCTAGGAGTGTTTATTTATCTACAGGTGTGAGCGTTTTCTTACTCGTCTGACAGTCCGCTTCCGCGTTTCGCGCCACCGGTTAGTCAAAAAGTCAAAGTGATTATTCTTCAATTTAGGCATATTACATGCACCTATGAATGTCGATAAACTAACCACCGGTTCGGAAAGAAAACCCCTGCCCCGAGAATTTCAGTTTAAACGATTTAAATAATGTGATGTACCTACTTATCTTTTTCAACCGATTGAGTCAAAATAGGTATATTGAAGTCGCCGCAAACAACTATCTGATTAATACATCAACCCAGCCTGAGGAACTCTGGACCTCCAGGAACACACAACTAACTGTCGACTAAGTACCTACCTAATACCTACGTATCGAGTAGGTACTGTAGAGAGCTATGACCATGAGGTAGGTACCTATTATTCGACGTGTAGGTAGGTATATGGCGAAACTGTCAGCTCCGGTCCCTATAACGCGGTTTAATACCTACTACCTTTACACCTACCTACTAGGTAGGTAGTTAAGAAAACCGATTACCGAGCTCGGCATAGAATAGGACCTCCATTTAGGTTTAAGTATGTAGGTATGTAAACACAGCGTAACTTACCTATAGGTAGGTATTAGTCTATTAAGAAAGCCGATTAACCGAGCTCGGCATAGAAGGACCTCCATTTAGGTTTAGGTAAGGTAAGTTACGCTGTGTTTATCTACTGTTTAGTTTTAAACTCGTTAGGCGTGATCGCAAGACAGTCGGCATGCCACTTAGCTATCACTGTTTAGATGTTCCTTAGTGTTAGTGATAAAGACACAAAGCTTACATTTTGACGGGAGGTCTACGTTTATATACCTACCTAGGTATATTGCAATGGACACGTACCTACCCGACGGGATAAGAACCTATACCAACCTAACCTCAACCTTGTCTATCCAATTTAAGGATTTTCCAATTGGAAAAACCCATTACGCACTACTATTCCTAGTTTGCTCCTACAGGTTACATACCTATAATAATATCCAAATGCACTGATATCCCTTCAATGACACTTTATCATCGGTATCAAGTTTAGCACTTCGTTCTAATAGTAGCAACACTGTATTCCAACACACTGTGAACTGCTGCACTAGTTTGAGGGCACAGCGAGCGCAACACCAGGGACACAGCACAGCACAGCACACACGAACACAGTCGGCCGCTGCGGCGCGGCGCGCGACACTGCCGCGCCCGCGCGCGCGCCGCCGGCTGCCGGCCACGCCCCCGCGCGCCATTGGCTGCGCGTGCACACCCCGCTCCCCTCGCGAGCGCCGCCCCCAGCCTTACCGCGACCTCGCACGTGGCGGCGCGCGGGGCGCGGGCGCGGGGGGCGGAGCTTCGTATGATTGGTGCAGCTGTAATCCAGATATTCTACGTACCTAGAAAATTCTGATTACATTGCAGGCGCAATAAATATTTTATAATATTGCATAGATTCTCGAGGGTGCAATGTAGATCAATAGTCTATTTTAGTCCTAGATAGGTACATGTGTTAGGTAGGCACCTGTTTTATAGGTTAGTTTTGCTACAGCCGAGCCGGCGAACGGAATTCTATCAACAGAATGTTTCTCATATTTCAGGGGCAAGTAACGAGGTTCATTTACAGTAGTCCTGGGGAATTTGGCCCCGTATTATATTAGGTATGGATAATTTTTATTATGGAGCACGAAAAAAACAAAAACCGGCCAAGTGCGTGTCGGGCCACAAGCAGTTAGGTACCTATAGGGTTCCGTATAGTTGCCTGATGTCTTCTTTGTTACATCGAGATATTTATTGGTCGACTATTAGGTTAGGTAGGTACTCGGTACAGATGTAGGTAGTGCATAATTGTTTTCCATCGTATTTTCTCGGAAACGTTCGTATTTGTCATGCTACTTCAGTCAACCTCAAGTAGGTACTTTTCGTACTATGACCGATTGAAATAGCAAGACACGTTCGTGCGTTTCGTTGCACTACATCTGTAACTATTTAGGGGAGAGGGGGGCATAGTAGGGTACTTAACTATTAACGCATCCCTAAAAGCTAAAATATTGGGATTAAACTACACATTTTAACTCCATATCATATCTTAACTCATTGCAAATTACTAGGGATTTTTCTTGATTACGTTAATAAATCTACGAGATGTGAAAACATAAATGAAAAATGGCATTTGACCCACTTTGTCCCGTATATGGGGGCAAAGTGGGGTCCTCTATGGGGCATTGTGGGGTAGTTATAATAATAAATGAAAAACAGCTCCCTATCGTAGGTAATAGTTTTTACTATCGGCCATATTAGCACTGTTCTCTAAAAAATAAAGGAACTAAAACACTTTAGCATAACTTATAAAGTGCGAACAGTAATAATCTTCTCTTTCTTTATCTGCGTTACTTTATGTAAAATTGCTGCTTTCCTGTACCCCATTTCTCCCAACACAACACTGTGTACGGCTTCTTTCATTCCTTCCATAGACCATGAAATGATGTTCACTTCTCCTTTTATATGTGTGAACTGTATTGGCTAAAAAAACAAAAAAATATAATTATATTTTTGAAGTCTACTAAAAAGGGGCAAAGTGGCACCCCACTATGCCCCCTTTGTCATGCCCCGCTATGCCCGAATGCCCCTCGGCACTTTCAAAATTAAACACAAACTAACGCCATCTTACCTTTAATTTTAAACGTCCTGGATTTTTGATTAAGAAATCCGGAAGGGAACTGCTATATAACGAACTAATTACACACCACAGTACATAATTACGTCTTAGAAAGAATTTATGTTGAATTTCACTCATTATTTTAACACAAATACTGGTTTTGATACTTTTGTTTATGTCACACAAACAGCTACCAATACAATCAAAGCGAGCCATTTGACAGTTTGCACGGCATTTGGTTCGAGCTGCATGAGGCAGCGCCGCTTTGCCCCGCTACCCCACAATGCCCCCCTCTCCCCTATGCCTTCATAAGCGAGATAGTATCTTTGTGCTGGTACATAAAATTGTATGTATAGTAAGTTTATATTATATATGCATTATATAAGTAGGTATGTATATTCATGAAATTATTGATTTGTGTATCCATTCGAGTCTCAGTATTTAGGATCCTGCACCACTAAAGTTTCTGTTTAGCCCAATAGTTGACTGGTAGAGAATGCCTGATGGCATTAAGTCCGCCAATTGTACTTTTATTTGTATATTTGTGCAATAAAGTTTAAATAAATAAATAAATAGTTTTCCTTTTAAATTAATATATGTAAATAGGTACTAAGGTAGGTACAATAAGGGAAATGTATTCGCGTAGGTACCTACCACCGTAGAACCCTGTCGCAATTGACAGGCCGCCGTCACTCAAACTCGAGTGATATGTCACCTTATTACGATAGGGTTCTACGGTGGTACGTGAATACATTTCCCTTACTGTACCTACAGCCATGTTTTTTTTTTACATTCCCAATAGTAGCCATTTAGGCGGCGGGAGGGGGGACACTTGACTCGAACAAAAATTAGGGATCTAAAGCCCAATATCACGCAAACGGATCACTGAGTTGATAAATGGTTTTTAAAAACCCATACCTACCTAAGTACGTTAATAACTCTTACCTATTAACAAAACAATGTTCCTTAAATATAGGGCTTCAATAATACTTAAGTAGGTAGGTAGTTGTATCTAATAAACGCTAATAATCATACGAAATATTCCGACATAAAATGTGCTAAAAAAAAAGCGAGTTGTGTCGGAATAGTGATGGGTCGTTACCAGTAACTTATACTCAAAGTGGGAATATTCCCGGTAATGCTACCAATAACAGCGATAAAATCCTGCATTAGAAATCTGTCGTAAATTAAATAGGCTTTCTACTGTAGCAATGTAATTTTAAAATTTTATAATAGGTAGGGGAGAAGTGGCATGAAAGAGCCAGGTTTTGAAAGAGCCACTTGCATTATTTCGGTAGTTTTAGAACAGATTTGGTTGGCAATAGTATTTTTAGGTGGCAACACTGATTTCCCGTCCCCCACAAACATTTGACAGTTCGCCGAAACCAACCGCCATCGGTACAACGAGTCGAAGTTTTAGGCACTCAAAACTAAGTTTTTTGTTTCATTTTAGTTGTTTTTTGGTATTTTTTTGCTAACAATTATAGGCAAATGGGTTATAGACTCGGTTGGTGCATATATTTGGCTTTGCAGCTGCATAAAAACTTATCTGCAAAAGGTCTGATATTGTTGTTATTTTGAAGGTTATATATTTTTTTGGAACAAGTCGTGAAAGAGCCGGGTCAGTGGGCATTGAAAAAGCCGGCTCTTTCATAACTGGCTCCTTCATAACCTTGAAATTATTTTTTGTAAATAATATAAAATAATACTATATACGTATATTTTTTCATAATATTATTAAATTATTTGCTTCAGATATTTCATTCTGGCGAAAGCTGAAGTAAAAAAAAAAGGTTGTTCCAAGCAAAAAAAACTCCAAAACAAACACAAACAGTGATGATTGCACATGCACAGTTTGTAGAAAGTCATATGGAAACAGTGATCAAGATTGGTTTCAATGCAAAATTTGTTTTGGTTGGGCTCATGAGTCTTGTGGCATTAAGGGGCAATTTTTTTTTGTAAGAAATGTTTTTAAGCTTAAAAAACATATTTAGGCTCAAAGATAGCAATATTATTTTTGAAGTTCTTGGAGATTTAATGATGTTGGTTTTGATAGAAGATTTTATTTTTATTTAGAGGCTGTTATTAATTAAAAAAACGCCTATATGTTAAGTTCTGTAGAACGTACATGTACCTACCTCTGACTGATTAATATGTTAAGATTAAGAAAGCGTTAAAAACGAGTACTTAAAATGACTAATATAATTGTTTTTTTTTGTTAAGAAATGATAGCAATTACTTAAAAAAAATTGTTAGATTTGTATTTAAGTTTTATTTTTTATGTCGCAGTTATTTTTTTTTATAATTTTCATAATTACGCGTTGTTATACTTACCGGCTCTTTCAAAACTTATGGCAGCTCTTCCAATACCGAGCTGTGATGAAAGAGCCGAATGACACATTTTTTTGAAATGCATATTTCGTTGATTTTTATATATTATTTAAGATTTTTTTTGTACGAAATTACGTACTCAAATAAATAAAGAATAACTTTTAAAATAAAAAAGTACATCTTTTTCATAACAAGTAGTATTTTTTCCTCTGTAAAGAAAGCTGGCTCTTTCATGCCACTTCTCCCCTACTCTGATACTAAAATGATATATTGTATACCTACTGTTTTGAAAAAATGACACCTCGCCGAGTTTTTTACGCCGGTTCTTCTCGAGGCAGAGGTTTACTTTCCAAACCGGAGGTACCTAGTTTATCGACATTCATAGGTGCATGTAATATGCCTAAATTGAAGAATAAATCACTTTGACTTTGACTTTGACCCCCGATCGGTAACATAGAGAAACATTGAAATAATGTTAGAATTGTATACCTTTTTTTCGTCTTAAATACTTAAATACATAATAATGCTATTATTTACAGTCATAAAACATTCAAGGAAACTCCGAGAGAGTAAATTCCCAATGTTACCGGTAATATTCCCAATATTACCAGGTATTTTCCCAAAGTTACTGGAAACATTACTATGTAATAATTAAAAAAAAATGCTTAACTGTGTAAAATATAACAATCCACATTTGGTATACCTAATAAAAGCTACCTATCCTACTAATATTATAAATGCGAAAGTTTGGATGTTTGTTACTCAATCATGCTTAAACGGCTGAACCGATTTGAATGAAATTTTGCACCAAGAGAGTTTATAGCCCGAATTAAAATATAGGATAGTTTTTAACCTGGGTCTACGCAGACAACCGATAATTAAGTTTAAGTGGATCTACTTAGATAAGCATATTCAATGAATTGTTAAATTCAAAGTGTTTTGATTATTTAAAGGAATCTGCTATGGTGTGTGGCGTAAATATATATTTGAATTAATTCACTAAAATCTGTACAGATAAATCGGTATATATGGCAACATTGACTGACGTAGCTCATTTGACTCGCGATACATTGAAAATGGCGGTCATTTCAGCATTTTTTTATGTCCGCCACATAAACTAAATAACATTTTGTGATTAACAACTAATGGCAAATAAAGAAGGATTAAAACATGTAACAAACAATTAGTTGAAATCAGATTATGCTTCTCTACAAAAAGTTATTCCGGAAGTCACGTGATACATTTTGAACTGTAGATAGATACCCCTCTCCATACAAGAACGCGAGCAAAGAAGTATCCACTTCAAAAACAAAATGACGATAACCATCATGGTCGTGCATGTAGCTTCATTGCTAGGTATACCTAGCAATGAAGCTACATGCACGACCATGTCAGTTATCGTCATTTTACCTACCTATAGGTATAGGTATATTTACCTACTGGCGGGAACGCGGAAAGCCGACCTTCAATAGCGTCGAAAGCTAACTTCACTACAATGATAAAAAATAAGTATGAAAATATAGCATCACAGTTACCAAATAAATTCGCGATAAACTGTTTGTGGCATGGCAACTGTGTCTGTGGTTGCCAAGCGAAGTACTGACTGCTTTATGCGGAAAAAAAGAAAAGTTTTAAGACTTTAGTTGAGCAACTCGTTTAGCTAATATATTTACTATGTTATCTTATGACTTACCTTACCTATCTAAGCTATGGACACAACAAAATGCTTCCTTCCTTTCAACAATGTAAAATTAAATCACTATCAAACAACTCCTACATCGCCATCTATCGTGGCGAATAGAAATCACTTGACATGATCATGAACTAAGGGAGAGAATTAAACTTACAACCGCGTGGTGGCGCTAGTGCAGTGGTTAAGCGGGGTCGCCAGTCCAAGTCCATACAATAAAATCAAAAGATTTTTCGAAAAATCCAACTGCTTTTTGCAAACATGTCACTACATGTCCTATGTCACTCCCACGATTAAGAGAAATTCAACAACAACTCATATGTCGAGATTCGTCAAACGGTTTAGGCTGCAGGGCGTGCCAAAGAATAAGATATACACACATACAGATATACGCTCGAAAAACATAACCCTCCTCTACTTCGGCAGTCGGGTAAAAAGGGCATATTCGAGGTTCGACTACTCGCGACTGTTTTCTTCCCTCAAAATTCAACCTATTTAAATCATTTTTCTTATTATATACTTTTTCTAATACATAGTACAGTGAAGGGCACCAATATGTTTTCACTCAAAGTTTCATAAATATGTATACTACAACCTTATATGTTGCAGAATTAAGGTCTGTGTACATATTTTTGAGACTTTGTGGTGTATAGGTATGGTTAACATTTTTTAAAAAGTAGGAATCCACTTCAAATCTTATCTGCCTATGAATGGATTTGTTCTCTATTGTTAAAGCCGACCGCTAATCACCCGTGCAAAATTAAATGCATAAATAACAAATGAGTTCATACGAATAACAACTTTATCGTAAATTAATAAGGTTCAAATTTCATCAGCACGCACTCGACATAAAACCTTTTGGAAAATAACAGCCGTGATCGCCAGGAGCCGTAGCATGGATGGCCTTATCACGCGGCAAGTGACAAGATAGGAGCGTCGTCTCGTTCTATCGAACGGTGTCAGCCAGTGACGCACGCTCTATCCTATCACCTATCGCGTGACAAGGCCAACCATGCTACGGGGCCAGGTGTTCGGCTCTTCCGTTCCAAAAGGTTTTATTTCGAGTGCGTGCTGATGAAATTTGAACCTTATTAATTTACTATAAAGTTGTTATTCGTATGAAATCATTTGTTATTTATGCATTTCATTTTGCACGGGTGATTAGCGGTCGGCTTTAACAATAGAGAACAGAACCATTCATCGGCAGATAAGACTTGAAGTGGATTCCTACTTTTTAAAAAATGTTCACTATACATATCAATGCCCTTGACTGTACACTGTACAATCGAGTACCAATCGAGTACCAACATATGTATTGACTAGCTTCCGCCCGCGACTTCGTCTGCGTGATAAAAACTATCCTATATTTTAATTCACGCTATAAACTATCTTCGTGCAAAATTTCATCCAGATCTGTTGAGCCGTTTAAGCGGTATTGAGTAACAAACTTGGTCGCTTACTATGGGCCTCATAAGAAGGCTCAAAGTCACCCAAAGGCCAAAGGGCAATGGAGAGGGCTATGTTAGGAGTTTATCTGCGTGATCGCATCAGAAATGAGGCTATCCGCAGCAGAACCAAGGTAACCGAAATAGCCCTCCGAATTGCTAAACTTAAGCGGCAGTGGGCGGAGCACATTGCACGTAGAACCGATGGCCGCCGTTGGGGCGGAAAGGTTCTCGAGTGGCGACCACGTACCGGAAGGCGCGGCGTGGGTAGGCCCCCCACAAGGTGGACTGATGACTTGGTAAAGGTCGCGGGAGTCCGCTGGATGCGGGTGGCGCAGGACCGGTCATTGTGGCACTCTTTGGGAGGCCTATGTCCAGCAGTGGACGTCTTTCGGCTGATATGATAATGATGATGATGAATCCCCTCATAAACATGTAACGAAACCTTAATCCGCTGACATAAGAGCGATGGGACATATTTATGAGCAAGTTGTATGCACCCATATTTTTACACTTGACTCGGTCAAGGGCACCAATATACACCACAAAATCTCAATAATATGTGCTTAGACCTTATTTCTGCAACAATAATGTTGTAGTATATGTATTTGTGAAACTTTGAGTGAATACTTTTGGCGCCCTTGAATGTACAGTCAGCATCATAAACATGTATACATTCTATGACCTTATTACCTAGACATAAGGTTGAAAAGTGTATACATGTTTATGATGCTGACTGTACATATACCTAATGAGGAGTGTGTTTGTCAGGTGTAAACATAGCTGTGATTCTGTGAAGCCAGCCGTGCTTCTCAGGTTTTTCCGTTTTTTTTTATGTCATACTTTTATTTGTATTTTGGGAGGAAGCAAAAGGTATAGCATGCCTATCACACAGAAAAAACAGTTTATGTATATATTTTGCTCTCACCTTTATTATGTAGTAGCCATTATACTATATTATCAAACCGCGATTAGAATAGTCTTGGAGGTGACAGTTTTGCCATATAAAAACCGTTCAAGTGCGAGTTAACTCGGGTGGTGAGGGTTCCGTATATAATCTAAATTTCATAAGTGTTTTTGAATACTTAAACTTCTTATAGGTTTTCCTGTAATCTTTAGGCAAGGAACTATTTTCCATATTTTTTCAGAATTTTAGCCTAGTGGTTTCGGAGAAAAGGGGGGGAATGGTAAATTTTCGTCTTATTTCCTAAATTACTTCAATCTGTTTTTGCTAAAATTATAAAAAAAAAATCTGAGATGCTTTAACCACTTTCATGTGATATGTCACACAATACAGTTTGCGAAACTTTTTTTTTTGATTTTCCAGTTTACCCCCCAAAAGTGGCCCCCTTGTTCAGAATTCATTAATTTACTTTACGCGTCCATCTTTGGGTCACCAATTTACATGTGTGTGCCAAATTTCAACTCAATCGGTCCAGTAGTTTCGGAGCAAATCGGCTGTGACAGACGGACAGACAGACAACCGAGTGATCCTATAAGGGTTCCGTTTTATTTCAAGACTAAACTCATAGCGGTTGAGTAATAGAATAGCATCATACAATAACTTATTTCCTACACTGATATTTACTAGAGTACAGTTTCATTGAATACTATTACTACACACATTGAATAATAATATTGAATAATTAATATACATATTATAGTGCTAAAATAGTGTAAATCATATATGATTTTTTCTTTTAGAATATATTATATATTCCAATTTGCTATCCATTGCATGGAAAAATGGAAATAAAATAGTCAATAAACTTTGTTGCTAAAATAAAACCTTGAAAATAACTGAGCAGAAAATAGGGTACTAAAGCACTGCCGGCATGTATATTCCTCAAATTGGGCACTTTCTGAAATATTTGAAGGAATTTCCTAATCACATACATGTTTTGCTTGCTGACAATGCATATTTGGTCACAAGTTAACATTCATACAAGCTGCAATCATTTTATCAATGAGGAAGTCTTTCACTTTTTCTGGTGCGAACTAGTTTGTGCTTCCGTTCCTCAAGGATTGAATGATCTATATGCCCCACAGGCAAACATGTCCTAAAATATAAAAGATACAAAGTTATAAAATGTAGTGTTCTTGAATGGATAAAATGTAGGTTCACATTTGGAAATATATTCTTCTAATATAGCATTCATATCAATCACATCCTGCATCCGCATAGTCACATTTCTCTGCTCAATAAAAGCATACTGCCACACCTCTTCAAGTTTCCTTAAAGAAATCAGGACGGCTTTTGATTTCCTTAACGAGTCCGCGCGCAATTAACGGCGCTGAGAAGCGGTCGAGCGTCAGCGACGCCGCCACCCACACGGGCCGCTGTAAAGCCAGCGCCAGCCGCCGCGCCAGCCCCGCCGCACCGTCGCCAGCTTGCTCGTCGCTCAGCGACGTTGCCAGCGCGCCGCGTTCAGAAACAGGCAGACCCAGCGCCAAATCTCCGAGCTGCTCTCTCGGCCCCAGCCACAGCAGCATCGACCCCTTCATCCGCAGCGCGGCGACGCGGCACACCAGCTCGCCGCTCCACACCTCGAATTCGTGCACGGCCCAGGTGCTCCGCCGGTATACCACCCGCCGCTTCGTCGTCGTCACCAGGGGACCCGTCTCAGGCACCATTGCTGATACGTGCACTGATAGTAGGGATATTAGATTACGTCTGCCTTGAATCCAACGTTCGTTTACAAAATTTATTCATTAATTATCGAAATGACAAACAAAATCTGCAAATATAGGTTCACTGAGGTTCACATTTGGAACACATTGACAGATGTGACAATCAGCTGACAGATGTCAAACAGAAATGTCAAGTTTGCATTGCAACAAGGTTTTGTAATTATGCGTGTGATGCCATGACAATTTACAATCGGATTAAATCTGTGAATTGTAAAAATACGATCTTTACATTATTTCAGAATATTTACGGATTCGAAATGAAGAAGTATAATATTCGGAATACTTTTATTTCACCGCTATTTAGAATGACCAATAGCATAACGACACAAAACTAAACGAGATAACTACCATTGGCAAATTGAATGGCGTGGTATCTTGTGATTGGTTGTTACTGAGATTACTGGTTTCTAACCCAATAAGAAATCAAAGCGTTACTGTGCATGCTAATCACAGAGGATCGGAGACATTTGTTACCTCCTTTCTTTATTTCTGCTGCCTGTCAGTTTCAAACGGATCTCGAAGACATAAAGAAGGCGTCTCGGCTATTTCGTGAACCGGCGCAATATAATTTTAATATTAGAAGATAGTTATTGAATAAGCTAATTTCGCCCGCGAGGGAGTGTTAACAATGAAGTACTTTATGTTATTGAGTTTCGGCCTTTTGCTCCTCTCAGGTAAATATCCTCCCCGTTTTGTCTACGTAGCACGAAACGGGAAACTTGATCGAAGTTGTTCTATGGTTTATTATTCATGCTTAATCTTGCGTAAAGGAATGTGTAATGATTTGATAACTTCAAGTTACAATGCGTTATTCATTGGTTCGGTCAAGGGGCTACGTTCGCCGGGCGGCGTGAGATCTGAGGTGGTGGGACCTAGAACTTTCTGCCGGCGCCGTTGCTCACTCGTATTTTTGTCACAACGCTATAATTCCTAAGTGTTCATACCTCGATTAACTGCTTCACTGTGTAGATACGGACCCCCAATTTGTCACAATGCTGCTTTTTTCGTGGCATACGAATGTTTTTAGTCATCTCTATATCTGTTTTAATGTAGATTCCAATGAGATTTCGCTTGCAAGGTGTTACTGACGTTTGGTGTACGCTTTTCAGGATGGAGCGCCGCGCAGGAGGGAGTAGGCACGGTGGAGGAGATGACGGTGGACGCGGACCTTGGCATGTCGCGCGAGGGCTCCAGGACTGGTCAGTATTTCATTTTTTTTTTTACCGTCCCATGACTAAAACCTCGCTAATCTTTTGAGACAGCATATTGTCCAGCAGAAGAGGTCTTTCGGCTGTTATGATGATAATGATAATGGGTTGAATGAAACAGTTTCAATTATATCATTGGGGCACAGATATAATTTTTTAAATTAAAAATATGTGGCAAAGGCAATGAGCCAATCATTACATGAAACAAAATGTTCACCAAAATAAGACAAACATTTACTAGAATTGAATACTTCATTTTAGTTGAAAATACTGTTTTGCTATAACCTTACCTGACTACAGTTTCTTAAAATCATTATTCAAGCTTTTTAATTTTATCTGTTGATTTTTACACATTTTTATCTATATTTTTTATCACAGGTTGACCTCTAAGGTTAACAACATAACTATAAACATTTATCTAATAATTATATGAAACAAGTTATTAAAAAAACTAACTTTGAATGTAATTGTTATAGAATTTAGGTAACTGATGTGTAATTTATTTTATTTATTCCTTTCTAAATTCATTGTAATTTAAGCCATCACTATAGTCATAACATGACACAAAACCATGATTATTGAACTGTTAATCTGTTTTACCTTATCTACTTTGGTCTTGCCTCGGAACTGATAATGCTTAACAATCATTAATGTTTGCTTGATTAACATTTAGTAAGTGGGGAATTAAGGACACACTATTATCTATAAGGAAATTAAAAATAGATTAAGCATTGAGAACATAATCTTTATTTTCGTCATGTTTTATGTCATATATTACATTAATTAAGTAAAAATTATTGTTGTGTGATAGTGGTCGCGTCGTTGGTTAATTGGTCACACTGTATGGATGGGGGTACATAAAAATTGTTGGAGTACTCTCCAACAATTTTAAGAGCTTATACCCGATTTAATGAATTTTATTGGGAAAGGGTTAGCCTTTCGAGCTTAGTGCTAACCCTTTAGAGGTAATATTGTAACGTCTAACGTGAATTTTCAAATTTTGCTCCTATTGTCATTAGCAGAAGGATAAAAATTGCATGAGCGTTGAAAGGGAAACCTTTTTAAGCACTTGAGAAGCTATCTGATATTTGTTGATGGAACTGCTTACCCGTATTTAAAGCACATTAATAGCTAAATGAATGGGTTTTGAGGAGCATCGGCTTTGGTAAGCAAAGCCTCACGAAAAACCCTTTCGAAAACCCTCGAAGGGGATGCCGGGCGGGTCCCTGTTTGCGGATGAGTATGAGTGGTCGCATCCAAGCCTTAAGCTGCGGAAGTGTCTCGCGCTAGCTACTGGTGGCCGCGTTTAATGGCAGCCACTAATGGCTGCTCCACTAGCTCGCGCGCGCGCTGCTTGAGCCACGCCGAGTCGCGCACGCCGTGCTGCAGGCGCCGGTCGCCGCGCGGCGCCGCCCAGATGCGGCACGCGTGCGCTTCCCACCACCCATACCTGCGCACGAGATGTATCAATCAATCAATCAATAAGCCTTTATTTCACTAAGAGACTGTTTCCTATCGTGGCTCGTTTTCTTGTTACAGTAGCATGTTTAGATAATATCTCTTAGTGATATGTGCCTGTCGGCATAGGCCTCCTCCATCTCCTTCCATTGGTTTCTGTCTAAGGCCACCCTGGTCCAGCGTGGTCCTAGTGTTCTCTTTATGTCGTCTTCCCATCTTGTTTTTTGTTGACCTCTCTTGCGCTTGCAATCAGCTGGGTGCCAGTGGGTCGCTTGTTTGCTCCATTTTTCCCCTTGATCGCGTAGCATGTGGCCTGTCCACCTCCACTTCAGCTGGTCAATTCGTGTGAGTATGTCGGTGACTTTTGTCCTTGATCTTATTTCTTGATTCCGGAATCTGTCCTTAAGCTTCACTCCCAGCATACTCCTTTCCATAGCTCGTTGGCATTTTGCGAGTCTATCCCTGTGTTCTGCTGTGAGTGACCAGGTCTCACACCCATATGTCATGCATGGGAGAATGCAAATGTTGAATGTTTTTCTTTTAATACATATACCTAAGTCCTTGCTTTTCATTATTTCCTTTAGTGACCAGTACTTTCCCCATCCCAGAGCTATTCTTTTATTTATTTCTTTGGTCATTTGGTCTGTGGGGGAAATAATTTGACCCAAGTACACATATTCTTCGACATAGTCCAAATTTGTGCCATCTACTTTTATGTTTACTTTAGTTGCATTAGTTAGCATTTTCGTCTTCTTAGCATTCATTGTTAATCCGGCTTGTCTGCACTCTTCACTCAAGGTCTGGGCCATGTATTCCAGTTTTTGTGGATCTTCCTCCATAAGGACTAGATCATCTGCGAATCTTAGATTGTTCAGCCGTCTGCCATTTATGTTGAGTCCAAGTTCTTCCCATTCCAGCCTTCTAAAGGCTGATTCGAGTACAGCCGAGAAGAGTTTGGGTGATAGGGGGTCTCCTTGCCTGACGCCCCTAGCAATGGGGAATGGTTTGCCCATAGATTCCAGTTTTACACAGCTCCTGCTTTTTTCGTATATGTTCTTAATTATGCGGATGTAAGTATCGCTGATTCCTTGCTCCTTCAGGCTTATCCATATGTAGTTGTGGTTTAGACTGTCAAATGCCTTCGAAAAGTCAATAAATACCATGTACAGTGTCTTTTGATATTCGTTGTACTTTTGCAGTATTTGTTTGACGGTGTGGATGTGGTCAATAGTGCTGAAGTTTTTCCTAAATCCCGCCTGCTCAATTGGCTGATTCTCATCTAGCGTTGTTGAAATTCTGTTAAGTATAACTTTGGCGAACACTTTGTATATGTTTGACATCAGGCTGATAGGTCTGTAGTTTCCTATATCGTCTCTTGCACCTTTTTTGAAGATAAGTATGATGTGAGAATCTCCCCACTGTTCTGGAGTATTTCCTGTAAGCAGTATGTCGTTAAATATCCTTGTAAGAATTGGACTTAGCTCCTCAATGGATCCTCTCATAAGTTCATTTGGTATCATGTCGGGGCCTGGTGCTTTTTCTAATTTTTGTGAGTTTATAGCCTTTATTACTTCTGACACTAGAATGTGGGGTGTGTCCTCTTCGGTGCTCAACTGGCATGATGGATTGTGCTGGTACTTTCCAAGGTGATCTAGATCGCAATTTGCCTGTGTATAGAGAGTTTGGTAAAAGGTTGTCGCTATGTTTTGGATCTCCCTGCGCTTTGAAGAAACTTTTTGTTTGTTATTTAATTTGGGGATCCACTCCTTGCCGTGTTCTCTTAGCTCTTTCAGTGCCTTTTTGCTGCCTCCTGTTTTTTCTATATGTGATTTTAGTGTTTGCATTCTTCTCTCTTTTCTGTCTTTCCTGAGACTTTCTCTAATGTTATTGCTAATACTTGTTATTTTACTTTTATTCTCCTTACCTTTTCCTGTAGTTATTAATATTTTTCTTTTATCCATTAGCTCTAGTGTTTTTTTGCTGTAATTAGTCTTCTTACATGGTTTCACACCTTTTGTAATTTCCTTTAAAGTTGATTCTAAATTGTTGTATTTTTCTAGTGTCCCCATCTCAGAGTTAGCAATTTCTTCCAAGGATGCTGTCGTGCGCTTTCCGAGTTGGCTATACTGTTGTTCGGTTGGTAGATTGTCGTTAGGCCGTATGTTTGTCCTGGATATTTTTGGTGGGTTGATGTTTAAGCAGCTGCGCACCATACGGTGATCGGTGTTGAAGTTTAGGCTTTGTATTATATGTGTGTCACTGAAGGCTTTAACTTTATTTGTTATAGTATAGTCAATTTCATTCGTGAATCTACCATCTGGAGATATCCAAGTCCATTTGGTTTTGGGTTTTTTTCTGAAGACTGAGTTTAGTAGCGTTAGGTTGTTTTCGAGTAAGAACCCAATCAGATATTGTCCATTTGTGCTGCGTTGTCCGTACCCGAATTTACCCATTATGAGTTCTTCGCCTGTGTTTCTAGTGCCAACTTGAGCATTGAAATCACCCATGATGACTAAGTTATTGTCAGAATACTTGTTTGCAATTTCTGAAAGGTTATTGTAGAACGTCTCTGTTTTACTCATCTCCGCCTGTTCAGTTGGTGCATAAATTTGTATTAATGTCCAGTATTTCTTGAAGTTGGGGATTTTGACATGTAGCACTGCTATTCTGTCGCTTATTCCTTCGAATTCCATTATTTTGTTTTTGTGTTCTATTTTTACAATGAATCCTACTCCCCGGTGACCTGCCTTTTCTTCCTTGTGAAACAGTATGTAATCTTGGTGTTCTTCTATTTTTTCTCCTTCTCTTCGTATCTCGCTCAATCCTATGATATCCCATTTTATGCTTGACAGTGCCATTTCTAGCTCTTGCAGAGATTCCGTGGTTCGGAGAGTTCTTGTGTTGAGGGTACATAGGTATAGGTTGTTGAATCTTTTGATAGTCTTGGGTTGGTTTTGTATTTTGCTTTGTCGAGGGTGTTGGTTCCACTGTTTTGCTGAAGGGTCTCTTCTTTGCATAGTTTTAGTTTTTGTTGGGTGGTTGTAGTTGGATTCTGAGGGTATTGTACAATCCGTATTATTTGATGGAGGGTTTTGGTCTATTTCCCCACGGTGACCAGCCGGCTTGGGGAATGGTGTGGTAGTTGTTGCAGTTGTTGTAGTAGAATTGTTCCGGTGATACTGGTTATTTGGTTGCTATAAGTTTTTATCGCTTGAAGAGTTGTTGGTTGACCTCCCTTGAGAGAATGCAATTGTCTTTGTAATTTTTTTTTGCGGGTTATCTGCGGAGCCTATGTTTGTGTTTGGTGTGCTGTTGGGTGATATGGTTGGGGATCGCTTCCTTTTTTCATTTGCTTTTGGGTTACTTGGGTTGTCGCGGATGATTAACCTGTCATAACGCAGGTATGCAATTTTACCTTTGCTTATCTCTTCTTTCAACTGCACTTTGAGCTCCCTCCTCTTATCCAAGACTTCCTTCGGGTAGTCGTCAGATGCATAAATACTCGATGGAAAATTCTTGTTGTTTCTGAGCACTGCCATTTTCCTCCATTCTAATGTGACACTGATTAAGATGGGTCGGTTTCTATCATCATCAGATTTTCTTCCCAGTCTCTGCACACTGCTTACTTCCCATTTGTCCCAACTTTCGATTTTGGCACTCTCACTTAGTTGGTTTAAGGTGGTTAGCACTAGTTCCATAAGCTCAGAGCTGTTTTCCTCCTTTTCCGCAATTCCATGGAGAATAAAATTGTGTTTCTTTGTTAGTCTTTCCAGATTGCTTACTCTATTTCTAAGTACATTGACTTCTTGGTTTAGTTTTGCGTTCTCTTCGATAATTGGTTTTAACTTTTCGTCTACTTTCTCTAATACGATTGTTGTGATATTATTTGTTAAAACATCTGTTTGTAATTTTAATTTCTCGTCCAGTTTTGACAGCAAAAGTGTCATCTCGGGTGACAGCTCGGTACTCATTTTTGTGGTGAAACGAAACGCAACTTTGTACTGGGTTTCCGAACGTGTCTTCGATTATGTTCGGGTTGGTAGTTTTGAAAGTCGTATGCGGCTGTTTCTGTGACAGATAACCTCAAAACTGTTGTGATTTATCGTCGGCTATTTCACTGAAGATATAAAGTTTTTTGGTGTTTTCTTTTGTTGTTCCAGGTCGCACACGAGTATACAACTTGTTGAAATGCACTTTTTCACCGAGTTTATGTGTTTTATCACTGATTTCTTTTTATTTCACTGGAGCGTTTGACAATCGTTCTACTTGGTATGCACCGGAACCGGAAAAAGACGAGATGTATAGTTAACTTAAAATTATTGTCCGTCTCGTTAAAAATATTGGACTATGAATCTTTCATAGGTCGCTTTTTGAATGGATTCATCATAAATAAATAATAAATAAATATCGTGGGACAATTCACACCAATTGATCTAGTCCCAAACTAGGCAAATGGGTACTAGTCAACGGATAAACATACTTATATAGGTAAATACATACTTAAATAGATATTAAACATCCAAGACTCGAGAACAAACATTCGTATTCATCATACAAATATCTGCCCCGACCGGGGATCGAATCCGGGACCTTAAGCTTCATAGTCAGGTTCTCTAACCACTAGGCTATTCGGTCGTCATCATCAGCATATCAGCCAGCCGAAAGACGTCCACTGCTGGACATAGGCCTCCCCCAAAGAGTGCCACAATGACCGGTCCTGCGCCACCCGCATCCAGCAGACTCCAGCGAGCTTTACCAGGTCATCAGTCCACCTTGTGGGACCAACCCCCTACCCGCTTGAATGGATTATGTTGATGCAACTCGGCCAACTACAATAATTTTATGTATAAAGACCGGTTCCACAATGGGCAGTAAATGTATGGCCTTGGGCATGGCAAGAACGCTAAAATAGGTCGCGCACCTTATCTAGATGAGGGCCCTTTCGGATACTCTCCGACCAAGTGGGATCTTTTGTGCATTGGCCCTCTCCTTTATACCTACTCCCAAGCTCGCTCAATCATTTCCATAAAACGGATGATGCAGCTCAGCGGGAGCACCTTGAATTCCTTTGGTTGCGGGTAGCCGTTATCAAAGTGATTCATTCTTTGTTAGGGAAGGGCATGCACCGCGCACCTACAAAGACAGCGGTCAGGGCGCAAGTTGTATCGACTTGTACCTATGTATTGTCCTTGCCATCATTACTCATAGACATCTGAATGTCTGTCTATTTAGACTAGCTTGACAGGACTGGAAGGAAGGGCCAGACAGTCAACGGCGTTATTATGATCGTGAAATCATAAAGAAGCCGAGCGTCACTCGAAATTTCTCTGAGACACAAACCGATAGAGATCGAATTGCAAATTATGCGATCCGCAGCTGAAACAAGTTGATCAAAGGTGTCTTTAGAATTACCAGACACTAGTGTCTATAGTTATGAAGTCTGCATAGACTTATCCGTGACTACTGTCTCACTCACTCATGCGAAGACTGCACGGGCCGGGCGTGCTTCTCCCTCGGGCCCAGCTGGAACATGTCCTGCACCTTGTGCAGTGCGCGCGCTTCGGCCGCTGCGTCCGTTTCTTCGCGCCCGGTACCACGCCAGAACTTGTCCGTCACAACTGCCGCTGAAATATATAGTCATTCGTGCATGCAATGGAATTTATACCATTCTAAGTGGAACTGCATTTGTTTTGTTTAATAAGATTTTAAAACAAAACAAAATCTACTCTATGTGGATTCTTTCATTACCAATTTTCCTAGTATGATGGGCGTCGAGTTTAAAGTGGACTAAGGGGTCGCAGCAACATCAAGCTGCCTTCCTGAATATGCAATATGAAGACGAATAAACTATCAGGGTCAAATCGGATGGGGCCGGTCGCATGCGTCTGTGATTTTCTTTTGCAAAGCAAGCCTGATTTTGATTGCCGACGTTATCTCAGAACAGTTGTAATCGATGTGAGTTTTATTTAATGTAAATTTAATTAATTTTAGTGCTATAGGCATACACTTCTTGATTAAATGCAAGTTTGGCGGAGTCGTCAAGCTGTAAAAGAGCCGTGACTCTGATTGTGGGATGTCGGCAATAATGGGATTTTTCTCCATAATGAATGACTGTAAGGAATGCAGGTGAGATATTGACTGTCTTGCTAATAATGCCATTAAGTTGCCATAGTAAAGTATACAAATTTGTGCGTGAATACAAACAGTCATCTTCTTTGATGCATAATGTCAAAACGTGGTTTTACCACTTTACCCGTGCGATAGTGCAGTTTCTTGTCCCAAATCTTGATGCTGCTTAGGTACCTATGTTCAATGCACTTGAACAGTAGGAAAAGTTAACTAAAGGAGACTGTGGCCATCGAATGTCATACTAAATCAAAGCGTTTTCTGGACCCTAGTACCTTGCCTTTGATACCGAAACCAAGAACAAGGACATGACCCGTATAGTATTTCCAAACACTCACTGTCACTGCGCGCGAGTCAGTAAAGAGTGGGAACGAGACTCTGTTGCACTTATCTGCCATGATTGGCGCAACAGATGTGCGTTCTCTTATTATATTGCTTCGCGCGCAATACTATAGTCAGTCACAGTCTTACGGAGCGTCGCTCGACTCTTGCGATGACATTACCAGTTACCTCCTGATTTGTAAAGCCTTGCTCTACGAACCTTACAGTCCGTTGATAAAGAGACCAGAACAAGCCGATGTCCCCTAGTCAAGCAAACCCAACAGCATCTTACGAAGCGTCAGCGGCCGCACGGCAGACTGGTACGAGTGTCCGTGCACGCGCTGCGCCGCAAACCGCAGCTTGAAAGAGTGCGGGTGCTGCACCGGCGCGCTGGAGACCGGCGGCGGCGCCCGGGGCTTCGCGGGGCTCGCGCGGGAACTCTGCTCCGGCGATGACATGAATTACTTGTAATGTTAGGGCAGAAAATAATTGGCTCGCTCAGCGGGGCTAGCACAACTGACGCCGCGCCGCGACACGAGTCGAGAAACATCTACCCTTAATGTGCGGCAGAGTGGTCACGTTTAGTTGCGGCCCTAGTGGCTGTATTCCACATAGCCATAGCCACTCCAGCAGCTTGAGGCTCGGACGCAACCACGACGGAACGCTCAGTGTGCGCCGATACTTTACAAAATGTATGGAAGAACTCATCCGCTAGTGGCTTAATGTGCGGCCCTTATACAAAAAAGTTATTTAACTGTAAACCCACAAACAATAGCGCACGGAGAGGTAGTGCTACTGAACTAGTTAAGGTCATTGTTGATGTTGGGTCGATTGAAGTCGCTAAGGCTACGTGCACGCATGCGCACAAACGAATAGGTAAACATAAAAACCAATTTTTTGATTTTTTTATTGGATATTAGACATTTGGATGATATCTGTGTGATAAGTATATGTTAAGAAACTGACATATTCATTCAGTCTAACCGTTCCATATTCGTAGATCATTAACAAATAGATGTTGATCAAGATGGATCTTCTTGTATTTGGACATTTTAAGTCAAAATGCTACTTTTCTGCTCAAGCTACTTTTTTAATTTATTCATTGGCATGTTACATTTACGTAATGTGTCAATTCAACACAGATCTTAATACAATAATCGATTGTAATTTCATTTTAATCGATTAAAAACGAACATATATTTCAAGTTTTAACTTTAACAACGTTATATGAAAATGTAGTATATTTTTAGTGTTTTTTTTTATTTTCCGAAAATTAAAAAAAAACACTAAAAATATACGTTTTACTGAAATCATCGATTACTGTTATATTTTCCTCATAGTCAGTGTGAAAAACTGTATGTGTCACTCAGAAGCAAAATTATTTTCGGAATGGGCTTCACGCTTGAATCCTTCGTTACGCTCAGGATTCAATGTACCGCCCTCGCCTTAAATGCACCATTTTGCTCCCTTGAGACACATAACTATTTACTACCACTACTTCACAGATCCTTTTCTTCTCTAGATTACTTTTCTCAAAAATGCAATGCGATATTCACGTTATCCTACTAATCCTACTAATATTATAAATGCGAAAGTTTAGATGTTTGGATGTTTAGATGTTTGGATGTTTGTTACTCAATCACGCTTAAACGGCTCGACCAATTTGGATGAAATTTTGCACGAAGATAGTTTATAGTCTGGATTAAAATATTGGATAGTTTTTATCCAGGCTCCACGCAGATGAAGTCGCGGGCGGAAGCTAGTGTTCCATAATAAGTATCGGCTGCAATATTTATTATAACTATTATAAGTATCACGTTTCGGGTGCGGCGAGACGATAAGTCCATAATGAAAGTACATACAAGATTGAAGGACACAAAACAATCTTGACGGTTTGTTATTTCATTGCATGTTAGAGAAAAGTACTATACATACTTGCGCGTGAAAAGGGATTGCCAGTTTATAGTATGTACTAGGCTCCGCCGTCTATATCTACTTGGCCGGTAATCCCTATTTTCCCGGCCTCATCAGTAATGCAATATTACTGTTCACAGACGCGGAGGCGGCGGCCCGCGAGTCGGAGGCCATTAACCCTGACGGGCTGAACTCAGCACAGCTGGCCGAGTTGAGGGCCAAAGCGTCCAACCACACGTTCCAGACTGAGGTCAACCGCATGATGAAGCTCATCATCAACTCGCTTTACAGGAACAAGGAGGTAAATACAGATTTTACTGCGCATAAGTTATCCTTTCGGGCGCCTTTCTTCACGTACTATAAAGTGATCCTGACACGCCAACTTTGTTCAAACCATGCAATAATATTACGATTGCTGTTCGCAGCTGTTGTACCGACAGAATTAAGAGTCATTGTTGATCTCAAATGAAGGATAAAGTTGTACTTATCTTCCCTGATATTCCCTGTTTAATTTCAAGTGTCCCCCATGTCAAGCAGTATATAAATTATTTCCGTCCTGGGCATAAACACAAAAATCTCGTTCAAGATTCAATGTACCACCCTCGCTTTATTTGTCTCAATAAAAATGTTCGGCAAAGTTGACTTTATTGGTAATAAATCAGGACTTGGAAGTGGTTTATACATTAAAAAATTAAAAACCTTGACGGCTCGATTTTGCTCGACAGCAATGTTGCATACAAATCCCTTATTTGTCGAGGTACAAACTTTTTAAAGAGTTAAACGGCCATATAAAAAAAGGCATAGGTCCTAAACAGCCAAAACGGAAGATTTGTAGCAACAACTTATCGCGACTTTTTAGTTGTCTCAAATAACTTATGGCGTTATAGGATGAAAAATAAACTTCTAGTTTTTATTTAAAATAGTAAATGGTTGATTTCAATAAAACTTACCTGTACTTATTTTGTTTTCTTGCACCATTTTTGAGAAAAGCACTATGTTTGTCTCAGCCGGAATGGCAATTGCTGGCTTCGTATTAAATTAAACCGACTCCTAAGGTCGTCCGTTTAAAATTAATACTCAGCCAGCAATTGCCTACTTCCCTTGCTTCGACAATAATGTACTATATTTTGCTCCATTGAAACACGATTTATTCCGTTTCAGATTTTCCTCCGAGAGTTGATCTCGAACGCGTCTGACGCGCTCGACAAGATCCGCCTGCTATCTCTCACGGATCGCAAGGTCCTCGACGCGACGAACGACCTCGGTATCCGCATCAAGGCGGACCCGGAGCGCCGGTTACTGCACATTATCGACACAGGCCTGGGCATGACCAAGAACGATCTGGTCAACAATCTGGGCACCATCGCCAAGTCAGGCACGGCCGACTTTCTCTCCAAGATGCAGGACGCTGAGAAGGTAAGTAATTAACCTTTGGTATGCCGTGAGCGTGGATCCACGGAATCCCGGTTTACTGCGGGAACGTAGAACGAACGTCGATCCACGTTCAAACAAAATTGGTCTTTAAAAGATTTATTATGTCATAGGTCGCACCGTATACTCGTGTTATACGAAATCTGAAGGGCAAATTGGGAGAAAACGGCAGAGCGTTAGATTTCCTTCGGCTAAAAGGAGCATGCTTACGGTGTTTGCGTTTAATCTTCTGCTATCTCCCGCGCACCATTCTGTAGTAAACTTGTATTTTGTAGTTGCTAAACTGATTTCACGATGTGCTCTAGTGGTCTCGCTTGTGCTGGATTCCAAGACGGCGGCCTGATGCAAGACGAAAAGAAAATAAATCTAGATGGCCTAAGTCAACGCCCGCCAATAAGCTTTCCTCAAAAATTTCGCGTGCTTTCAGAGCGGCGGAAACGAGATGAACGACATGATCGGCCAGTTCGGCGTGGGCTTCTACTCCTCGTTCCTGGTGGCCGACCGGGTCACCGTGGTGTCCAAGCACAACGACGACGCCCAGCACGTGTGGGAGAGCGACGCTAACTCCTTCAGCGTAGCGCCCGACCCGAGGGGAGACACGCTCAAGCGCGGCACACACATCACGTATGTATCTACTTTGTGGCCGGCCGGGTCACCGTGGTGTCCAAGCACAACACATCTGACACATTCTTTGTTTTACCGCCCCCGAGTAATATGCTATTATATCTTTCAGCCTTCACCTGAAGGAAGAGGCCGCAGACTACCTGCAGCCGGACACCATCCGCGCTCTTGTGAAGAAGTACTCGCAGTTCATCAACTTCCCCATCCACCTGTGGGCCTCGCGTACCGAGACCGTCGAGGAAGAAGAGGCCGACGAGCCCACTCCCAGCACTGACGACGAGGACGCTCAGGTACGTGAAGAAGTACTCGCAGTTCATCAACTTCCCCATCCACCTGTGGGCCTCGCGTACCGAGACCGTCGAGGAAGAAGAGGCCGACGAGCCCACTCCCAGCACTGACGACGAGGACGCTCAGGTACGTGAAGAAGTACTCGCAGTTCATCAACTTCCCCATCCACCTGTGGGCCTCGCGTACCGAGACCGTCGAGGAAGAAGAGGCCGACGAGCCCACTCCCAGCACTGACGACGAGGACGCTCAGGTACGTGAAGAAGTACTAGCAGTTCATCAACTTCCCCATCCACCTGTGGGCCTCGCGTACCGAGACCGTCGAGGAAGAAGAGGCCGACGAGCCCACTCCCAGCACTGACGACGAGGACGCTCAGGTACGTGAAGAAGTACTCGCAGTTCATCAACTTCTCCATCCACCTGTGGGCTTCGCGCACCAAGACCTTCGAAGAATAAGAGGCCGGCGAGCCCACTCCCAGCACTGACGACGAGGACGCTCAGGTACGTGAAGAAGTACTCGCAGTTCATCAACTTCTCCATCCACCTGTGGGCCTCGCGCACCGACACCGTCGAGGAAGAAGAGGCCGACGAGCCGGTCCCAGCAATGACGACGAGGACGCTCATCGCGACACAACGTCAAATCGATCGTCAAATAGGAATGAGACACAATGTCAAGTCTCCTGTCCGTATAGGCCTTTTTTTGTTTGTCACCACCTGTCAAAATATTGTACTGAAACTAACGTCACCGATATAACACAATTAAATTATAAACGACACGTCAAGAATGTAGTCTTCTGATACTTCTCAATTTAGTGAGGTTAATTTACCATTGTCCCTTTCGGGCATACGCTAGGACGCTATCTATTAAATCCTCGATCTACGTTTTAATACGAATCGGTGGTCTTCACATTGGTCCAGGTGGAAGACGCGACAGAAGACAAACCAGAGAAAAAGAAGACTGAACGCACCGTCTGGGACTGGGAGCTCATGAACGACAACAAGCCGATCTGGACGCGCAAGCCCGCCGAGGTGTCCGACGACGAGTACATCACCTTCTACAAGTCGCTCACCAAGGACACCAGCCCGCCGCTCGCCAAGTAAGTGGGCCAAATCAGCTAAGTTAGTTAGTTTTACTGGGCATTTTCCGCAAGTCGACATCCAACGTGCCTATTTTGCCTGAAACGGCAGGGTGGCGCTACTCTAACCACCCCAGCTCCTCTAAAAACTTTAAGAGTGCCTTGGTATTACTGACTGCGTTCCATAGTGTGTCTGGAGACCCTAGGTGCTTTTTCCTGTATACTTCTACCTGCTTACAGTCCAGTAGAATGTATTTAGTCGTTTCTTCTGCCTCCATGCACGCTTTGCACATGGGGCTGTCTGTGATACCTAAATTATAGAGGTGGCTGTTCAAGGTGTTGTGTCCGGTTATCATTCCTACTATCTTGCGTAGTTGGTTTCTGTGTGTCTTCAGTAGTGCGGTTGTGAGTTTGTGTTTGGGCCAATCAGCTATTTGTTGACAGCCAGGCAATAAAGAAAAGTCAGTTGTCAACAAAATCATTCGCCTTTGAAAAAAGAAAAACTTTATTTTTTTATTGTTTTTCCTGTCTATGAAGTTGGGTCTAGATTCACCGTATTACGTACACTTTATGGAGACATAGTGTATACGGAACATCATTGTAACTCCCTTGATTGTCCACAGGGCTCACTTCGTGGCCGAAGGCGAGGTGTCGTTCCGAGCACTCCTGTTCGTGCCTCGCGCGCAGCCCGCGGACTCGTTCAACCGCTACGGCTCCAAGACCGACCACATCAAGCTGTTCGTGCGCCGCGTGTTCATCACCGACGAGTTCAACGACCTCATGCCGTCCTACCTCGCCTTCATACAGGTGAGACACAGACTAGTCTATATACCAGTCACAAAGGCGAGGTGTCGTTCCGAGCACTCCTGTTCGTGCCTCGCGCGCAGCCCGCGGACTCGTTCAACCGCTACGGCTCCAAGACCGACCACATCAAGCTGTTCGTGCGCCGCGTGTTCATCACCGACGAGTTCAACGACCTCATGCCGTCCTACCTCGCCTTCATACAGGTGAGACACAGACTAGTCTATATACCAGTCACAAAGGCGAGGTGTCGTTCCGAGCACTCCTGTTCGTGCCTCGCGCGCAGCCCGCGGACTCGTTCAACCGCTACGGCTCCAAGACCGACCACATCAAGCTGTTCGTGCGCCGCGTGTTCATCACCGACGAGTTCAACGACCTCATGCCGTCCTACCTCGCCTTCATACAGGTGAGACACAGACTAGTCTATATACCAGTCACAAAGGCGAGGTAACGTTCCGAGCACTCCTGTTCGTGCCTCGCGCGCAGCCCGCGGACTCGTTCAACCGCTACGGCTTCAAGTGCTTCGTTGGGTAGTTTTTTTTATTATAAAAATGTATGCATTGACTAAAAAAAGTATTTGCTGAGCATTTTACGGAACGTATCACCGTTTTTAAGAGCTTATAATAATGGTATCATAAATGTACTGTGATGCCATTGTTAAAATATTTATGTTTTTCAAATGTTCTCTCGTCGACATATAATTGAAAGTAATAGATATCTTTCGCAAAATAAATAGGCTTTCTACTGTAACAATGTGTACTGTTTTAAAAAAATGATACCTCGCCGAGTTTTTTACGCCGGTTCTTCAAGAGGCAGAGGTTTTCTTTCCGAACCAGTGGTAGTTTATCGACATTCATAGGTGCATGTAATATGCTTAAATTGAAGAATAAATCGGTTCGAGTGTTGACGAGTGTTTCGTGACGCCAGGGCCTGGTGGACTCGGACGACCTGCCGCTGAACGTGTCCCGCGAGACGCTGCAGCAGCACAAGCTGATCAAGGTCATCAAGAAGAAGCTGGTGCGCAAGGCCCTGGACATGCTCAAGAAGATCTCCGACGAGGAATACGAGATGTTCTGGAAGGAGTACTCTACCAAGTGAGTAGTCACCGCTTTTCAACTTGCTGTCGCGAAATAGCGCCAATAGCGAACTCACAATTTTGGTTTGGAGAGGGCAAGCTAAGGTTGCCTGGTTGGCTATGAACAGCCTAAACAGCTGAATTATATTTTTTGAATGGTATATTTTTTTATTTCATTGCATATGTTTGAGAAAAGCACTATACATGCCTGGCCGTAAAAAAGGGCTTGCCGGCTTCGTATCACTGTCTATATCTACTCACCCGGCAACCCCCTCTTTCCCGGCGTTTGCAGTAATGTGCTATTCCAGTTGCAGGAAGCAACTCAGGATTATATCTGGGGTGTTCACAGGTCACTTCGGCGTCAAGGATCTCTTGGCCAAGATGGGACTATCGAACAGTACAGACTGTAGAATGTGTGGCGAGGAGGATGAGACTATGGAACACTTACTGTGTGAATGTCATGCCCTCGCCAGACAAAGAATGAATCTCTTTGGTAACGGCTACCCGCAACCAAAGGAATTCAGGGTGCTCCCACTGAGCTGCATCATCCGCTTTGCACATCCGCGCACAAAAGATCCCACTGGGTCGAAGTGTATCCCAAAGGGCCCTCAACTAGATAAGATGTGCTATTCCTCTTTCTAGCATCAAGCTGGGAGTGATGGAGGACCCCTCGAACCGCGCGCGCCTCGCCAAGCTGCTGCGCTTCCACTCGTCCAGCTCCGAGTCCATGACGTTCCTGGCGGACTACGTGGCGCGCATGAAGCCCGGCCAGAACCACATCTACTACATCGCCGGCGCCAGCCGCGCCGAGGTAACTGTTGTGCACACTAGCACAGCTGATAGATACCGTGCCCGTACACACCTCCGATGCGACGCACTCACACAGACACGCGCCAATACAGTAAACTTAAGTGCAAGTCGGGTTAGGCGGTAGTACACCCCGCGTGCCACCCGTGCGCCTCATGGAACTGCTTTTAAAAGGAGCGCAAATAAAGAAGTCAAAAGGATGCCAAGCAGCCGTTTAGTTGGAACATGCGCACACATGTTTTGGGCACGAGTTTGGGTAGAAATTTGTAGGGGCTTGCGGTCGTGTATGCCGGTCCCGCATTGGCTTACACAGCCATGGAAGACGTTGTCTCCCATCTTTACTCAGCTTGTATAGCCTGTAATAGAGTTAAAGGCCGTTGATGAACATGTACCGAATGCAATAACCGGTGATATTTCATAACCGGTTATGATTTCGGGTATGGTGGAAAAATAACCGAAAACCGGTTATAACCGGTTACGGTTATTTTATGTTCAAAACGAGGAAAGTAATCGGCTAAAGACGAGAAAATTACTACCATACCAGAATCCCGGCTCGTACCAATGAGTTTATCGGAACTTATGTACGAAATATATACCGTTAGTTTTTCGGTGAAGGAAAACATCGTGAGGAAACCGGTCTAATGCTTTCACGCAAAATAGGCACGTTCGATGTCGATTTGCGGAAAATGTCAAGCAAAACAAACTAACTACTACTAGACCATTCTGTCAAAAGGTGGCAAACCATATACACGCTCTCATATGTAAATGAAAGCACAAGCAACGCGTGGTTCGAGTTTCACAACTAACAGCTGTTTTCGCCCTTTTTAAGCAATTATCCAATAATTCACCATTAAAACTGTACTTATTTGTCAAAATCACAGAAATAATGTAAGAAACTCAATGTATTTTGATAATTTAATTAGGAAAAGTATAACCGAAAATAAACGTAACCGGTTATTCGAAATTCCGTTAACCGGTTATGAAATTTTTGGTTGAAACCGGTTTGCATTCCGTACTCGCATGGTAACGTTCGTGTCCAGGTGGAGAGGTCTCCGTTCGCGGAGCGGCTGGTGCGCTCGGGGCACGAGGTGCTGTACCTCACGGAGGCGGTGGACGAGTACTGCCTCGGCGCGCTGCCCGAGTACGACGGCCACAAGTTCCAGAACGTCGCCAAGGAGATCTTCGACCTCAACGAGAGTGAGCACTTGTACTCTACTGGCTATTGCCCGCGACTTCTCCGCGCGGAACTCGTATCTCCCTTCAAGCTTCCACCCCCCCCCCATTTCAGTACCTTGAGGAATGATTTTCGAGATAAAAACTATCCTGTGTCGGTCCCCGGGACTTAAACTATCAACATACTAAATTTGGTGATACGGAAAATAATCATTCTAAAAAAATGCACCTTTACTGAAAGTGCACATTTCGGGAAAATGTGTTTTACTAACCTAACCCAATAAAATATATATACTATTATATGTATAGTGTATTTACATGAAGTGCAAAAACAGGGTGAATTTAAACCCAATTCCATAAAGGTGAAAAATAATAAAAAAAAGTTTTTTTTTTGGATACAAATCAAAAAAAAAACTATTAAAAGCTAAAAAAATATTTTTCAAAGGTTAATGATTCGGAGCGGTGGATTTTTCTCTGACTTTTTTTTTGTTGCCTGTCCGTAACCCTCACAAACATTGGTACGGTTGTGAAAAAAATTTTTTTTTGGCTGTATCCAAAAAATATTTTTTTTCACCTCTATGGAATTGGGTTTAGATTCACCTACTTCATTCATATGTGCACTCTATGGAGACTCGCACTGTATAGAAATGATTATTTGAATGACAAAAGGGCACATTAATTGCGGCTCCATAGCAGTGGTTTTCAGTAATAAATGTTCTCTGTTTGCAGGTGAGCAGCAGAAGGAGCGCTGGGAATCCTACAAAGAGCAGTTCCAGCCTTTGACCAAGTGGCTCGACCAGCAGCTCAACCAGTTCATCACCCGCTCCGCCGTCTCCAAGCGCCTCGACAAGAGTCCCGCGGCGCTCGTGGCCACCGTGTTCGGGTGGACCGGCAATATGGAGAGGCTGGCGCTCTCTAACGCGCATCAGAAGGTGAGATATATGGCTGTTTGAGTTAATAGGTTGACCATTTGGCCTTGCCAGCAATGGCGCTTCATCATATCAGCCGAAACTCTTCCACTGCCGGACAAAAGCCTGTAAAGAGCGCCACGCTGACCGGTTCTACGCTACCCCCAATGCATCCAGCGGACTCCTGCGACATTAACCAGGTCATCGGTCCAACATTTGGGATGTCTACCCACGCTGCGCCTTCCGCAAGTGGTCGCCACTCGAGAACCGCATCGCCCCAACGGTCATTGGAAAGGGTGGTATTCCACCTGTCCGAGATCATTGGCCAATGTGCAATTCGATAATTTGATCAAACATATGAGGGACAACTACCACAGCGAAGAAATTTGATCAAAGATTGGACAAGTGGAATACATTGCATTGTACTGGTCTTAGCGGCTAAAATAAATAAAATTGCAGTTTTAAAAAGTGGCCAAAAAGACGTAACGAAAGCAGCGAGTGAGTGACGGAAAAAGAGTCATTCACTCTTTTGCACCCTTAAACTGGTTATTCATATTATTCTTATATACTTCCTGTCGAGTGGAGGAATATTACTAGCCTAACCATTTTTAAAAATAATTTGCGAGCATTGTTGTTGCGAGAGTGCTTCTACTCAATGGACGAATTCACAAAATATTTGGTTGACATTAAAATTTAATAAGTTATTTAAATTAATTTAAATTGTATTGTATTGTAATTTCTTTTATTTTTTTGACTTATTAATCAAATTATGTATTATAAATAAGAGTGTTTATGCTTATGTATTAGATTTAGATATTCAGACACAATTGTAAATATTGTTATTGAATTATTAAAAAATATATAAAATAAATAAATCATCCCCTCCACGTCGCCTGCAACTGTGTGAGCGACTGCACGGCGATCAGGTGACGTCAGCGCGAAAGCTTTGAGCGCATGCTCGTATCGCCTTTTCATAGTATTTAGTGTTCTGTGGTTCTGACATTAATTTTGTTTCCAGTCTGACGACGCCCAGCGCAAGCACCACCTGTCGCAGAAGAAGATGATGGAGATCAACCCTCGCCACCCGCTCGTGCAAGAGCTGCTCCGTCGCGTGAACGACGCGCCCGACGACGCCGCCACCAAGCTGGCCGCCATGTCTCTTTACCGCACTGCTGCGCTAAGGTAAAACATTTTTTTTAATCTATTCGCCGCCTCAGAAAAAAAATCAAGTGGACACCCTACGCCACGCAAGTCTTTTGTTGTTGGACTTCGTATGAAGTCGGTGGCAGGTGGGTGGCACTAATAGCTGGCTGCAAGGGGATAATATAAGGCCCCCAGAGTGGTTATCCCTAACCATATTTTGCTCTGGGTGGTCCATAAGGCTCCCAGAGAGGTTATCCGTAACCATTTTATAGAACCTGAATATGTCTATATGTAGCTGATGACGATGCAAAAGTGGTTCAATGAATCCTACTTGAATAAATAGAATAGAATAGAATTATTTTATTTGCCAGAATACTTATAAATATAGTACAGGGTGTTGAGGTACAGCAGTACAGTATTCAGTCTGTGAACGACATGCAAAAGTTATACATACAGGACTAAAATAATTATGTGATGCGTACAATACCACTATGATTAGATATATTTTTTTTAATCAATTGCTTAGTAATGTCAATGTATTAATTTCAACAACACAAAAAAGAAAAACAATTACTAAAACCTACCTAAAGTACCCGAAGTTAAGTCTAAAAATTCTTTAATGCTATAAAAACAATTTTCCATTAGCCAATTAGTGATTTCTTTTACAAATTTTTTATAATCCATTCGTCTTATATCCGCTGGAAGGTTGTTATACACTACAATGCACATATTATACGCGTTCTTGCTATAGATCGCAGCGCGGCAAGGAGGCTGGTACAGTAGATCCTTATATTGAGATCTCTGCTTACCTACAAATACATCGGCCCTGCTTCTAAAAAGTTCAGGATGTTTTTTGACAAACAAGCATGCTTTTTTTATGTACATACAGGGTAGCGGTAGAATATTCAGCTTTTTAAAGAATGGCTTGCAGCTGTCTGTCACTGAAATGTAAGCTATTGCACGAATGCACTTTTTCTGTCTAATAAACGCCCTAATTACATCGACTGAATTTCCCCAGAGCAAGAGCCCATAGTTTAACAATGATGATGCATAACCATGATACGCTGTGCTGGCAGCTTCGGCGGAAACAGTCATTCTAAGTTTTCTTATTGCAAATACAAAACTGTCTAACTTGGAGCAAACAAAGTCAACGTGTAATTTCCAATTTAGATGTTGGTCGATACGTAAACCTAAGAATGTTGTATCATAACAATTAGTTAAGTCAGTATTATTAAAATTAACACGTACTGGTCTAGTCTGAGCATTATATGATTGAAACTGAATAAAAAGAGTTTTACTTAGGTTAATATTAAGGTTATTGCTACTTGTCCATTGGTTTATATCAACTAATGCTGTATTTATGCATTCTTCGTATGAAGACAAATCATTGCCTTTTACCATCACAGTCGTATCATCTGCAAATAAAATGAAATGAATTCTTTCTCTTTTTCTTTCTCATATTTTGCTCTGGGTGGTCCATAAGGCTCCCAGAGAGGTTATCCCTAACCATATTTCCCTCTGGGTGGGCCGATAAGGCACCCAGAAAGGTTATTCTCAACCATATTTACCTCTGGCTGTGAGGCCCCCAGAGAGGTTATCCCTATATATACAGGGTGATTCTGGAGACGTAAAAGGAATCAGTTTTTCCAACTAAATAATTTATCGCTATTTCAATGCAATGATATTTATTTATTAAGCACACAAAACAGATAACATTCACTAAAACATTGACAAAATAAATCCGAGGTTCTGGTTAAGAATGCCAACATGTATGCAATGATTATAAGTAACAACAAGCGAAAACTAAATAAATAAATATCATGGGACAATTCACACCAATTGATCTAGTCCCAAACTAGGAAAAGCCTGTACTTTGGGTACTAGATAACGGATAAACATACTTATATAGATAAATACATACTTAAATAGATATTAAACATCCAAGACTCGAGAACAAACATTCATATTCATCATACAAATATCTGCCCCGACCGGGAATCGAACCCGGGACCTCAAGCTTCATAGTCAGGTTCTCTAACCACTAGACTATCCGATCGTCAACAACAACTGCTATTTCGAGTCGTTCAATACGTCGCGATGACATCAGCTTATGGATATCCGATCTCGCTAACCGAAATACACATCCATAGGTCGGGCTTCATGCTGCAAGAGGGCCAAGCGGTAGAGTTCGCGGAGAGCGTCGAGCGCATGCTCGCGCAGTCGCTCGGCGTGCCCGCCGACGCCGTCGCCGAGGACGACGAGCTGCTCGACGCGCACGCCGACGCCGACGCCGACGCCGAGGAGGACGTGCCCGCCGAGGACCACGACGAGCTGTAGTTTCACGAAGATGCTAGTTACAATCTTCATCATCATATCAGCCGAAAGACGTCCACTGCTGGACATAGCCCTCCCCTAAAGAGTGCAATAGTACATTGTTTAACGAGGGGCGTAAGTGGAATATTGCTAACGAGAGTCTATCAGAAGCCCGACGCCTAAGGCGGAAAGCTTTTGATGACTCGAGTTTGCAATATTCTTACGCCCGTGTTATACACAATGTTTTTCATCACATTTGCGAGGAAATAAATAACTACAAAAGACAGAAAAATCTAAGTTTCATACAGCCGCACCAATAAAAATTGACAACTTCACTTCCAGATCAGTGCTAGTGGAGTTCAATATTTCAACCAATCACAGAGCAGTATTCTTGCGGGGCGGGGCTGGCTTGACCAACTAGATTTTTTTTTCAACCAATCACAGAGCAACCAGATTTGCTTAAGCCAATCAGAGGGTTCTATTATTTTAAAACTAAACTTAACTGCCCGTGGGAGGTAAAACGGCTATAACTGCTCTGTACGCTCACAAGTAATAACGCCATTGACGAGCAAGTGTGATGAAAAATAATTTGTGTTTATTGCAAATACAACTTGCTAAAACCTCCTTTGCAAGGTATACATTCCGTGGCTGCAATAAGGGTGTAGACGCTAAATAAAATAGTGAGTAATGTTGTATTTTCACGAAAAAGAATTAAAAATGTAGTCAAATGGAGAAAAAATCAACGCAAGAGGTTAAATAATCACAAGATTATTGGTGTGGTTTGGAGGGGTATATTCTGTCCTTTTTCCCCAAAACGCACCTTCATATAAAACGATTGTCATTTACTATGACGCTCGATGATCGTGACGTCACGATCCGCGAGCGTATTATCCTCTAACAAGCAACATTAAAAATATTTGAATGGGATTTTCGTCATTAGTCATTAGGCATATTTTTTTGCCTTTCCTTTAAAGTAATAATAAATTGTGAGTCTACACCGGTATTGATCCCTGCGACAGTCATACCAATTTATGGGGCCTGTTTAACCCGACGTATGCTTAGACACGGATCCGTGCAAAGCATTTGAACCCATTGTTTTACGTATCAAAGTCATAATTTGATTGCACAATTTTGACATCCGCATACGAGGGGTTAAGGGTTAAGTGGCAATTACATTAACCCGTTCGAGGCCACGCATTGATACAGTGCTACACCATAGCGCGTTGCATAGTTTATCGCCTGGCTGATATGTGAGTGGTTACCTTCCAATGGTTTATCCGCAACGCAACAGGGTAAGGACGACGGTAATTGACATTTTAATTATACTATTACCGAACCAGTGAGCTTCATCTTAGGCTCTGTCGTCACTTACCATCAGCCCTGCTAGCATAACTTGACTCTCGACTATACTCGCGCGCGAGATAGACTGTCCGTCACTTTCTGATTAATGCTGTCAAAAAGTGACAGATAGTCTATCACGCGCGCGAGTAGAGTAGAGAGTCAAGTTATGCTAGCAGGGCTGGTGAGACTAGGGACAATTTTTATTTAAAAAAAACTATTAAGACGACTGGCAATTTGACCAGTGTTGCTTTAGATTTGTGAAATTGTAACTTAATAGCTTAGTGAAACAGGCCGCAGGTTATACCGCCAATAAAAAAAATCGAGGAAGCAGTTGTTTGTAGTCTCTGCTGCCAGTGATGTACTTGAAATTATTTGATGACTGAGTTGTAGAGTTATTTTAACCAAACGGGACTGTATTGGAATAAGGGCTCACGGCCCAGTTTTATAAGGATGCGTTAGACCTTTTATCGGAAAATAATGTCAAAAAATGTAGTTCCTAACCTAATATAAGGGCCTAACGTAATGTGTAACTAAGTAGGCCTTATTCCGATAAACGTCAAGAACCGGCCAAGTGCGAGTCGGACTCGCGCACGAAGGGTTCCGTACTATTATCTATAAAAACGGCAAAAAAATCATGTCTGTTGTATGGGAGCCCCAGTCCGACTCGCACTTGGCCGGTTTTTTAGTATTTGTTGTTAAAGCAGCAACAGAAATACATAATCTGTGAACATTTCAACTCTCTAGCTATCACGGTTCTTGAGATACAGCCCGGTGACAGACAGACGGAGGGACGGAACGACAGCGAAGTCGTAGTAATAGGGTCCCGTTTTTACCCGTTGGGTACGGAACCCTAAAAATGTACCTATGGACTAATCTTGGTATTTCATTCTCTCTCTAAAAAGGCGACGCTTTGTGCCCCGTTTGGTTAAAATAATATGATGCGTGAAAATCTATAATATAGCAATTTGTTGTAATAGTGATTTTGTGATCTATAAAATTCTTTGGTATGTGTTGATCACAATTAACTATAGAAAAAAAACAACTATACCTTTAATGCTAAGTGACCATTTGTAACTCTTTATTTCAATGAAATAAGGTCTAATTCGTCGCTTATATTCCATTCCATATACCATAATTTTATTCTTAGCCGTTACTGGCGTTATCTTATAACGTATTTTTATATCTCAAAACGACCTAAGTTCCAATAGCTGTAAAAATAAAATGTTTTTTAACTATGTTATAACGTTAAATTATGGTATATGAATATAAAGCCGCGTACACACCGGCGAAACG
This sequence comes from Epinotia nisella, assembly GCA_932294315.1. Taxonomy (NCBI): domain Eukaryota; kingdom Metazoa; phylum Arthropoda; class Insecta; order Lepidoptera; family Tortricidae; genus Epinotia; species Epinotia nisella. The sequence goes on from OW028681.1 coordinate 19,344,353, forward strand.
AACAGCTACCTATCTCGAACCGCCACAAATGCTTCCCGTTCGTTGGCAGTGTGTACGCGGTATGATAAAAATTCGCCGCGCCGTCTCTGTACCGTACGTGAAGTAGAATTATATAAAAAAAAACTTATTATGGTACACTTCAGTATTGTACCTATTGCGCATTTATTAGTAAACAGTACTGCAGTAGTAACATCGTTCCGCCCTTCTCTAGTTGTAAACGCAGCGTATAATGGACGTATTACACTTCCTAAAATCATTCTCACTATAGCATATTGCTGAGTTTTTTTTTTACCAATAAATTAGGAATGTGTGGAGATGGAACTGAGTTTTTCATAGTAGTTTACGTTAAAATCACTATTCTCAGGCAAATACGATGTTCAAAAAATCTGAGATTATGTCCCTCGCCTTCGGCATGCGCAATCTCAGGTTTTTATCATCTTTGGAGGCGACAGGCGACGTCGCGGCGAAGCTACTAGCGATAAGTTGTGTGTGACGAGATGCCCGTGTAACGCGAGCGAGCGCGAACATTAGTGCGAACACGTTCGCGCTCGCTCGCCAGTGTGGAGCGCGTTTTGATAATGGGTGACAGCGTGAGCTGTAAATAAATTATATTTATTAGATATCTGGTTTTATTTGTTAGAAGCTACACAAACCTATATGCACCTGTCCCACCGCCTCCGAGTAAGTGACTATGCATACGTTTTACTTTTAGTCAACTTCCCCTGATAGGTGAATTAAGTTGACTGAAAGTGAACCTTAACGTGCCCTCGAATCAAGCCTCAGGTGCATTAGGTTTACGTTCAGTCAACTGTATTCCCCTGTTAGGTTAATGCCCTTGAATTCAATTAACAGGGGAATAAAGTTGACTAAAAGTCAACCTAATGCACCTTTAGTTGGATTCGAGGCCACAATTTTCACTTTTAGACAAGTTAATTCACCTAACAGGGGAATAAAGTTCTAACCTAGCTCTAAAATAGAGCACACATCAGGGAAAAAAGTATACCTAATGGACCGCCGGCTGGGTTCGAGGGCAGAAAGTCCACTCTTAGACAAGATAACCGAATTTACCTATCAGGGGAATCAAGTTGTCAAAAAAACCGGCCAAGTGCGTGTCGGACCATGCAAAACGAAGGTGCCTTAAAAAAAAGGTCGTATCGTTACAGAAATCTTACGGCACTTAGGAAGGCAGTTTTTCAGCAATATCTCGAAAACCTTTGAACCGATCTTGTTCAAAATAATTTTCGGTGAAAGAATTTAATAAGCCATGGACATAGTCCATGATTTTTTTCATATTTTTATAATACACCGTTCAAAAATTAGAGGGATGGGGGACATAATTTTTTAGTAACTTTCGGGGCGATTATCTCTGACTCTATTCACTTAACGAGAGAGAAAACTGAGAAACCTTATATTTATTTTGAAAGGCCTATCAATTGATGACACGTGGGCTTCCAATGAAAAAAATAATAATTTGACTTTCAGTTTTATGTACGGAGTGCACCCCTAAAAATGTTTTTACTTATTTTAATTACAAAACTATGTAGCGGCTAACAAAATACACCTATCCACAAAATTTTATTCAAATACACCTAATAGTTTTCGAGTAAAATGCCTGTGACTGACATGACGAAACTATAAGGGTTCCGTTTTTGCCATTTTTGCTACGGAACCCTAAAAAGTATACTTAATATTAATACACCAGTGGTTGTACCGAGTGCATAAGGTGTACCGTCCGTCCGTTTACTTAATTCAGTGCATTAAGTATACTCTCAGTGAACTTAATTCACTTCAGGGGCATTAAGTTGACTTAAAACGTCTTGGAAATTTGACAGGTGAATTAATTCTACTTTTAGTGAACTCCAGGATAGACACCAGGCATTAGGCAATGTTGCAGCATTTGGTGGTATACATATCATGACTATACCTAGATATTTTTCTAGCACGAACGACTTATTGTAAGTGATTGACAAAATAAAAACATCGACAGTCCTGTTATCGATAAGTACAACTTCAACGTCATAGATGTAAATAAATACATATATGCAGCAACTTTTTTGGCCACTGTACCTGTCGCTATATGCGACCTCACAGTACCATCAGTCTGCCATATGATAAAATAAATAAATAAATACAAATATATATAGGGTAATAGGGTGCTTTAAAAAATAGATAATAATAACAAAACTATCAATTTATTAATATTTTACATACTTCAGAAAACAATTTGCAATACTTTCGTAACTTTCTTTCTTCGTGTCACTGAATTAATTATCACCTACTTTACTTTATAACACACACACACACACACACCAAAATTGTCTTTAAAATCGACGCAGAATGTCACATGTAGTTTTTCCCAAACACATTTTTCTTCCCAAAAAAAATCTGTGTCTCTGTATATGGTTACAGTGTAAGTGCACGCGGCGTCTAGTTAGGTAGCCAATATATGTCTGTGGTTGTATGTACGTATTGTCGTTGAAGTAGTATGTACTTATCGATAACAGGATTGTCGATATTTTTATTGTGGCAAGCACTAAACAAATGTTGTTCCTGCTAGAAAAATATCTAGGTATAATTTATGACAGAAGGGTGTCAACAATAAAACAAATGGAATAAACAAAATATATTATTTTATTCAACAAAATATATTCTGCTATTATGCAGGTACAGACAGTTTACTTCCCAGTAACATTACCGTGAACAAGCAACGGTCATTCTGCAGATTTGTGACTGCGTCTAATATTGGCGCGACTCCATATAAAATGTTCGTAAAGCGTCGCGTTAATTAGACACGACCGCAGTCACAAAATTGGAGAATGACCGTAAACCAGCATTACGGAACTGCGGTACGAAAATAAAAATACATGATACAGTTGTTGCATGTCACGAATGCGAGTGAGCGTGTCCCTATTATAATGACGTTAAAGTCTACTTTCGTCTAATCCACAATCCACTCGCTTTCGTGAAATGCAAGTATAGCTACTCAATTCAATACGCATTTTAATACTATTGGGTCTCCTTATATTAAAAGTATAAAATTTCGTATAAAACAGCGCCACATACATTTATAGTTGAAATTATTTGAAATGAACTAAGACAAAACAAACTAAATCATCTTGCTTTGAGCAATTGAGCTACTAGATATTTGAATGGATTATGCTGTTACGCCACTCGAGAACCTTTCCGCCCCAACGGCCATCGGTTCTACGTGCAATGTGCCCCGCCGACTGCGGTTCTCGATTTCGGCGATTTGATTTTGGTTTGAGGGTTTCGAAAGAAGAAAAAATATTCTTCTATCGAAACGAGTTACGGGATAGTTATATTCTTTTATTAAAATTTAAGTAAACATTATTGAAACGAAACTGAGTCCTGTAACACACGGTTTCCTAGCGCAGGACTCAGGGTCCTGATACATTTCTGTAATGCTTCTTGTCAAATAAACTTTTTACTTTATTTTTATCGAAACCAATTTCGAAAGAAGAAATTATTTAGAAACCAGTTTCGAACCTTGGTTTCGTACGCGGTCGAAGGGAAAAAAAATCACCTTCACGCATAGACATAAAAACACTTTCGGTGCCAGAAACCCGCTAGGCGGGCACCCTGCTCGTACCCGCTTTCCTCTACAAACGGTTTTTTGCATGTTAACGGATCTAAGAGTGTAGTTAGATTGTTAACAGTGACTGTGTCATGATGGGTTTAAATAAATATTTTGTAAGTAAAATAAAGTATATAAGTAAATCATAAAGTAATAATATATAAGATTCATTCATCCCAAACATAATCAAATAAATTAAAATCAATACTAGATTTAAATATAACACTTCGTGTTACAATTACAAAAGATCTTAAGAGCAATGATGTTGACTATGATTCATGAACATTTTAAAAGCTTCTAGCTAACATATTGTTAATCTTTTCGACGCCAACGACGCATATATCCGCACCGCAGGTTCAACGCCAACGGCTGATATACGCGTCAAGGAGTCTAGCGCGATAAAAACCTTCTTGCATTGACATAAAGGTTTAATTCTGCACTAAATGTCTTATTGATTTGGCGTGTGGTTAACAACTTTTCACTTTGACAGAGCGTTGAATTAATCATGATTGCACACATTAGTCAACTTATGTTATGAAGTGTTTAGGGGTTTGAGAGTTAGCTTGGATATTCCTAATATTATATTTCTGTCACCGACCTTATTTGGAAATGTATTCTAGGCAAGGACACATTGAAATCAAATTAGCTTGTCTCAAACCTAATCCCCAGTGGTAACTGTTGCGTTTATCACGCTTAGCATAACATAACACATTTCATTAGAGCCATGTTTAAAATTTTACCAACGAAAATGTTGAGCAGTATGAGATAAGCTCTGCAAAGCGGAAATGTAAACCACTCACTTCCGTTTAAAGCCAGCAATTCACTTGGCCGTATTTGCGCAAATTTAACTCTGCTTCTCTTAAGCTGCGTACGAATTTGAGCGGCTCAGCCTGAGGCATGCTCGCGCGCCAAATAGTTCCACATAAACATGCCCGGGTGAGGCAGCGTGTCGCGGCAAGCCGACATTCAAAATGGCGTCGACACGATTGATTTCGGGATGCACAACACCTTTTGCTTTTCATGTATTTGTATCAATAATTGTTCCAAATTTACTAACAAACTATCACACACGCACGGCTCAGCCACTTGCTCAAATTCGCACGCGTTTTGCGCACAAACATGTTCGATCTTGTCGCTCTGTCCGCGGCACGCTCAGATACACGTCCAAGTTACGCGAGGCACGCACACTGAGGCGCCTTTGAGCACAGTCAAAAGACCGCCACTTGGCGGCTCGCCGCGCGCTGCTCGCGCACAGCGCGTGAGCGCGTACGAATTTGAGCAAAATAGGCGAGCCGTGCGTGCCTCAACCCTAGGCTGCTCTAATTCGTACGCACCTTTATAAATAAATAATAATTTCTGTATATATTATAACACAATTACTTTGACAAATATGGCAAAGTGAGTTGTCCGTTTAGTTACTTAATTAGCGTCGCGACACAGCGAAAACACTTAAAACGAAATTCAACTAAAACAATTTGTTGCTAATAGTTCATCCTATCATACAGGCAGTAGTGGGCGACCCTCCGGGCGAGCGTTTAGCTTCGCGCGGTTATACTGTAGCACTGCTATCGCCGCTAACGCCATCCCAGCGATGTTGAGCGGCGGGGCTGGATTCCGCAACAGTATCAGCGACGCGGCAACGACTAGCACGCGCTTACCGCAGGACAACACCGCGTATGTCAGCGGCGTAACGCGCGCTAAGACGCTAAACGCGGCTGCCGCTTGCAGCCAGGCTAGCACACCGTCTAGCAGCAGTAATCCCGCTGAGCGCGGTGAGAGCGGCTCCGATACTAGCACCGCGCCGTCGCTCCACGCCCAAACGGGGAAGAACATCGCTGCTGCTAGCGCGCTGAGCGCTGCTAGCACTCTAAGCGGCGACCAGCCCGCGCGCGCTAGCAACCTCTTGGAGTATAGATGCTGTAGCGACAGCAGCGCTGCAGCGGCTAGGGCGGAGAACAGGCCGGCTGCATGAAAGTGCATTTCCGTAGCGGAAGCCAGCCCTACGCCGGCGGCTATTAAAACTAGCGCGGTGGAGACGCCGCGCGGTTGCCGCTCGCCGAACAGCAGCCACGCGAGCCCCGCTGTCCACAGTGGAGTCGTAGCCTTCACTGTAAAATGAGATGGCTTGTTGTTAACTTTTTGCTTCAATGTGCCATTGTCTGTGTACGGCGCGTGCCATATTTTACCAAATAATGTTACCGTTAATTGAATAATTAACTCTATCCTTTTACTAAAAATATAAATAATAGTAAATGCCAGGTATAAATCAGAGAAAAGTTTACTTCATTATTTGTTAATTTATTTTGGATCTTTTGTTGGGATTTTAATGTGTTAGATAATTATTCAATGAACATATGTATAGTATAGTCAACAGCAAAAGTAGGTTATCATTTTTTCACCTTATCGCAATGGAATAAGGTACAAAAGTGATAACTTACTTTTGCTCTTGACTGTACCTACTTGGTGGACTCATCAATTAAGTCAATACAAAATCGGCTGTATTAATTAATTGAATTTTATTTATCATTCTAATTGATACAGGTATATTTAAAGATAGAGAAAATATGAATTTTGCAGTGACAGGCTGTTAGCCTATTGGCCACATCACACTCCAACCCTATAGCAAATATGTAATCCATACTAATATTATAAATCCAAAAGTGTGTCTGTCTGACTGTTACCTCTTCTTACTGTTACCGCTATACTGATTTAGATAAAATTTGGTGTAGATAGAGATAATTTGAGTTTCGGGGAAGGAAATAGGATAGTTTTTATCCCGGAAATTATCCCCTAAGGGGGTAAATGTTTGTATGGAGCTACAATATAAACAAGTTCCATGCGGATTGAGTCACGGGCATTATATTAATTGCTTACGTTGTCCTAAAGCAGTAAACATATATTACTTATTTTATCCAATACACTGATCTTCTAAACAATCCGAAAACATAGCATTTCAAGGAAAAAATGCCTTCAGCTATCCATTTAAGTCAAGCATGTTTGCCAACTGCATATTTTGCATGGTGTTCAGGGCACTTGATGAGCTTCTGTTAGATAATATGTGCTATAAATGATATGTTGGCTCAGTCAATAAAACCTGGCGTTAACTAGTTTGAATGTCTGATGTCACAGTAACCTTTTTTAAACTCATGATAATCAAATTGTCTACTGCCAAATAGAAACATTGTTTAAAGTACTCATTTAAGAGGCTTCCCCATTGACTCACTACCTGCAATCCTGTTAAGGCAGCCAGGCTAACAAGTTGCTCCTACTCGGGAAACCCAGATACTTATATATACTTAACATCTATTATATTCTCATCATTTGACTTATATTATTGCTTAAAATTTAATAAAAAATGGCTAGACGCAGAAACCCACCTGTGTGCGCGTAGGACACGGGCACCTTCCATATAGAGACTTGCGAGCACAGCGTCGTAAGGAACTTGGCGAGCGCCAGCGGCAGCAGCGCTCGCAACAGCGGCCGCACGGGTGGCGCGCGCTCGCGCAGCACTATCGGGGCAGAACAGAGCGCCGTGCACACCAACTGCGCCATGGCTACCGTCAGCGGCCGCGGGAACTCAGTCAAAAGCAGCTTCCCCACGACATTGCCCAGCGCCGAGCAAGTAAACCACGCGCCACAGAGCGCGGCCACCGCCAGTGATGCGCGCGTGTCCGCGCCGCAGCGCCAGCGGAGCCAGCGCGCGCCCGGCAGCAGCATCACCGAACCAAATTCCTCATTTCACTATAATTTTCGGGTTCTAGTGTTGCGACACCCGTTTCGACTTTCGCTTGCTAACACGGTGCCAAGAAGTTTTCTAGCTGAAATGTGTCACTTTTCTGTCATTGTGACGTTTGAAAGTTCGAGATAGTGTTTTTAACGCTTTTGTGCACTTGAATGAAACTGTAGTAAATAAGAATACACCCAAAATGTATGTAAACATTTTGGGTGTTTACTTGTGTTTTGAACTAATTTAAATGGTTAATTTTTATTACAGCTTTCTCATTAGCTACTAATTTTAGTATTTATAATTTTAATTATTAATGCTTGATGAACTCGAACATGTCAACATAACGTTTTGTTATCATGTGATCGAATCTGTGGTCATTTTAGTTAGACAGACAGCCAAAAAAAGCAAGAGAAAGTTTGTTACTTCACTTCATTTAAGTATTATTAATGAATTCATTATTTACTGACACATTCAACAAAGATTTTTGTACAGATTTCATCACGTTTCATTACTTGCAGTATTGTATCGTAACAGAGTTTGGAAGATAGATAAGGAACTTGTGGAGTGAAGTGTTGTGTGGGAGTGTTTATTACGGCAAGACGGTGCGTCGGAGATTCCTGTTCTCTGGTTGGATGGTGCTCGAGAGCGACAGGTGAGTTGTGACGGTCGGGCACTGCCGTAGGTCATCCCGCCCACGGCTTCGGGCTACAAGCCTCGTTACATGTTGCTGCTTTGCTCTCACACCGTTTATACATGTTTATGCTGGTGTTTTGGACTGGTGCATGAGAAGCCTCGTTGGTTGGGGTTTTTTGATGAAAGCATTATGCTACGATCAGGTGGAGAACTGGCGCTGCGCGCCGCAGGCCGCGTTGACCAACGATGACATCATCATGTCTGTTCTATTTATTAAGCAATTTGCTGGGCACTTGCTAAAACTGGGATACCACACAAGCAAGCTGATAGGGTGCTAATTTCTGTCAGAAACTCATATTTATCACCTTGTAGGTACTATGAAGTCACTTTCTAGTTTTTTCAACAGGAAGGCCTTTGACAAGAACCAGGCCAATGAAAAGCTTAAAAATTGCATAACTTATGAAGACACTAGAAAACTGTATGGTAAAAATAATATGATACAAAAGAGAACATACATGTTATGCTTCCAATATTTCATCAACATTCCACCCACAATGTTATTACAAACATGATTTTATTTCCACAGGATAGATGCATCATATCATCAGCCAATAATCCTACAAATATTATAATAAACAATAAACCAATGAATATCATGATATTTATGTTTCCATACAGAAAGTAACTATGTACATGTTTTAACTGGGATTAAGTTTGTTCTGCAATAAACTAGATGTTTTAGATATAAATACTGTGGGGCCACAATTACTATATACATAACTTTCGGCAGCCAACTCCTTGCTGCAAAACAACATGGTACTTTACCAATATGGCTCACACTTACTAAATATTTGAATAGCTGCCCAATCAGCTTACTCTGAAGCAGTTCCTGAGGGGATGCTGAAAAATGTTAAGATGAAAAGCAGTATTTAATAACAAACACCTATTTAAAACATGAAACAATGGAACAGACAGACAGGCTTATAAAAACTCCGAGTTTAGTGGGCCTCCTGATAAAATCCTCTTTTTCTTTTTGCATTTGCATCTCTTCTCCAGTTTGGAGAAAGCAAAGAGCTCTTGAGCCCTACTTTTTGCATATTAAAATCATACTGACAAATAACTCTATGGTATGGTATTTGAAGTAAATGATGATTTGCTAATTATTGATATGAAGCATTAATTGATAATCTTATCTGTGGTAATCACTTGATCTAAATTCCTGGCTTACATGACCTGGCTGGCAAATCAAAAGGCTGGCGTACGACAAAGAGAAATGGAAAATACTCCACAGACAAGAGGATAACTCTTACATTTATAAGAAGAAAGAAAGAAAGAAAGAAAATACATTCATTTAACGTCACAAATTACACAATTAAACAAACAAACAAGTAAAAGAAAAAACTAAATAAGAGGATGTTAAACCATCAGCATAAATATGATGATCATACTTAGGGTTTGCAATCCGGATCCAACTTGTATGTAAATATCCGGATCTGGATCCGCGGATCCGGATATTTCCATACAAGTCGGATCTGGATTGCAAACCCTAATCATACTTATGATGATAATACTTTTATTTGAAAATGAAAACTCATCAAGCATATTGTAGGACACAAATGAGGAAGATGGAAAAGTATACAAATATGTCAGAGGAATAAAAACCCAATTATAAAGTCAATTATTTGCTTGTTTTTAAATTGTAGGTAAGTAAGTTAAGTACTTATACACAGTTTTTAAAAGAATGTAAAATGTTAATTTGTAGACAAAAAAATAAAATAATCCATTGTATTGTTATATTGAGCAGTGACACACCCCATGCTTTGCATATCATGTAAATTTTTTTTACAAGTTCTGTCATAGTCAATGTAGAAGGTAATAAGGTATGTTTACGCTTTTGCACCTTATTCCTTAGTGAAACGTTAAAAATATTTAGGTAATATATCTTTGATTTTGACTAACTGTACTTTACAAAAACCATCCCCGAAAATAAAAATATTTGTTATTGCAAAGCATATCAAAATCGGTACTGTATTTTCTAAGTAATGAACTGGCAAACAGGCAGACTGGTCTAATTTTTAATTAGCATTTGTGTTGTGTTTCTTTAGTATTAGACAAACTATAAAATCCCATTTAAAATTCACTACGAATAGACGCTTCTTTCGTAAGAATTTTCAATATTGCGAATATGGCAGTCGATAAATCGAACGTGGATAAGTCAAAAGACCATTAAAAATTTAACTCTATACGTATAATAAGTAGTTTCCAAATCCAAAGTGAGTTACGAACACACGTGTGTTCGTAGCGCGCTTGACGGGTTAACAAAGTTTACACTATAATAAATCTATCCGTCCTTCAGTTCAGCTTCAGACCATATCGTACAGTCAGCATTAAATAAATTGTAGCAAGTAGTGACCAATTGTATTTCTTAACATATCTTTACTCCTATGGTAATAAAGGCGTGCTCCGATACATTTGGTTACTTTCGCCGCTGTTAAATATTTGATGTTGACTGTATTAGGGCTTAGTATCTTTCCAACCGCGTCAGACATGAGTCCGACTCGCTCTTGACCTGTTTCTAAACGGCCGGCTACGTAAGCACTGCACGGCTAATACAGGACGGCCAGCCCGTCTCTTTCTAAGCATTCTAATTAGAAAGAGGCGGATAGTCTATCTCGCCGCGACACAGCTCGCGGGCCGTCCTGCACGGCTATCACAAGACGGCGCGCGAACTCTCTCGATTTTTAGGGTTCCGTTCCTCAAAAGGATAAAAATGCGTGATTTGCTCCGAAACTACTGGACCGATTGATTTGAAATTTGGTACACATATGTAAATTGGTGACCCAAAGATGGACGCGTAAAGTAAATTAACGAATTCTGAACAATGTGGTCAATTTTGGGGGGTAAATTGGAAAATTAAAACAAAAAGTTTCGCAAAGTGTATTGTGTGACATATCAAATGAAAGGGGTTGTTGTAAGCATCTCAGATATATATTTTTTATAATTTTAGCAAAAACAGATTTGAAGTAATTTAGGAAAAAAGACTAAAATTGACCATTCCCCCCCTTATCTCCGAAACTACGAGACTTAAAATTTTGAAAAAAATATAGAAAATAGTTCCTTCCCTAAAGATTACAGGAAAACCTATAAGAAGTTTGAGTATTCAAAGTAGCGGAAAAATTCTCAATATTTTACGGAACCCTCACCACGCGAGTTACTCTTACTTGTCCTTAGTTAGTTAGTTAACTCGCACTTGTCCGGGTTTTTCTCGCACTATCCGTCTCTCTCTTATTAGAAAACAGAAAGAGAGGTATAGTGCGAGAAAAATCGAGAGAGCTCGCGCGCCGTCTTGTGATAGCCGTGCTGTGATAGCCGCGCTGCAATTATTCGGCCTACGACCGTGACGGCACGAACTGACCCGCCCTTGAACGATGCCCGCTTACCGCGCTTCCTTCCTCTGCCCTGCTAGCATAGCTTGAATCGACTACTCGCGCGCGAGATGGACTGCCCGTCACTTTCTGATTAATGCTGTCAAAAAGTGACAGATAGTCTATCACGCGCGCGAGTAGAGTAGAGAGTCAAGTTATGCTAGCAGGGCTGATTTGACAAATTAACGGTGAAACTACATTTGTTATCACTGCAATGATTTTGTTTGTTGAGAATGTTTACAGTTAAGAGTGTAGCCTAGCGGTAAGATACGTACTTAAATTCGAACCCAGGACATCCAGATTGGGTTCGAATTGAGGCTGGGTTTATCAAAAAAATTTATATCCGAATAGGCTTTCCTCATGTTAAAATTGATAAAGTAGTGTTGCTAAATTGATAATGGATAATATGGATGGATGATGGCTTTTCTCAAACTTACAATGAAATAAAAACAAAAACTAAGTCTTCTTTAAACCAATATCGTGTACAATAGTAGATTTCACTTTATATATATACATAAATATATATTATACTTTTTATATAATTATAATATATGAGTCTTGTCTGAGCAATCATAATGATATTAATTTATAAGTGGAAACTGTTTTGGCTTTTGTATTGTCTAAATTTAAGTATTCATGTGTGCTATTTCTAGCTGTTTGTTTCCCATGTTAAAAAAAAAAAGTCGATTTTTGATGGTCGAATGCCATGTGCGCCCAAAGTTAAAACGGCCGTTTTTCTTTCGAGTTCATAGATTGACGAATCCAGCAACATAAAAACTAGTTACAAAATGTTTATTTAATCAAATGTAATAGAATAGTTTAGAAATTAAGGCAGAATAAAAAAACTGATATATAAAAACTACTCAAATAGCCCACCCCGCGTCATTCCCGGTGCAAAGGTGCCCATTACGCTCGCCGCGTAATGTAAAAACTAGTTGTATTCACAAGGTACTTAAATACAAAATACAGTGGGTAGTGGTCTCCCTTTTTAAATATCTATCGTTAAATTTAAATAATCACAATTGGGTACTTTCTTGGGTTCAAAAAAATATAATTCTATTTAGTCCGTCAGTTAGATTATCAAAAAATATTGGACACGTATTTTTTTGTTTGTCAATTAAACCAAAAAATTATGAAGATATAGCTTGTTAAAGTTCCGCGTGATGTTACTCCGGATGTTCCGTGTGAACTTTAACGGGTTATATCTTCATAATTTTTTGTTTAATTGACAAACAAAAAAATACGTGTCCAATATTTTTTGATAATCTGACGGACTAAATATATTTTTTTAGGAAAGTAGCCAATTATTTACCAGTGGCGCTAGTCTAAGTATGCACTGTAACGCCCTCTTAACCTTGCCAATATTCTTACGCTTTTACATTTTTCTAACCTTGCTATTGTTAGCCACAATGTCCGACCCGATTTATTATCGATGATAAATCGGACTTCGTGGCGATTCTTTGCGCACGCCATGTCACTATTTTAGCTAATATTCTCACCCTTTAAAATGGTTACTCTGCACTGTACTGCAGTCTGCAGTGTACGGCCATGGCCTGCGTGCACGCTCCGCTACGAGCGGGGCGTAGAGCGTCCATAAAAATTGCATTTGTTTTAAATGGACCGCTCACAGGGATCAGTCCGACGCAACCCGACCCGGGTCGGGCCTAGCTGAGTTTCTTGCTGGATTCTTCTCAGCTAGGTTAGGTTTAGCGAACCAGCAATCCCAGTAGTTCATCACCACTCACACATCAGATTCGGTTGAAACCGTTCAACCAATCTCACTGGAGCGCAAACTCTTAGAGTATTCCAGTGTTATACACCCCCGCGTGGTCGTGCCGGAGAGTTCCCCCTGGATTTTCCCCAGGCTACTCTCCAACCATGCAGTTCGACAGCTATATTGGGTCCGTCCTATTATAGCAACAGTCAGGTTCAAAAAAAAAAACCGGCCAAGTGCGTGTCGGACCACGCAAAACGAAGGGTTCCGTGCCTATTAAAAAGGTCGTATCGTCACAAAAATTTTACGGCACTTACGTCCTTTTCTTTGAGGAAGGCGGTTTTTCAGCAATATCTCGAAAACCTCTGAACCGATCTTGTTCAAAACAATTTTCGGTGAATGAAATTAATGAGTCCTATGTCCATGAATTTTTCCATATTATTAAAATACACCGTTCAAAAATTAGAGGGGGGGGGGGGACAGAATTTTAGTGACTTTCGGGGCGATTATCTCCGACCCTGTTCACTTAATCAAAAAAAGTGCTAAGAAACCTTATATTTATTTTGAAAGGCCTATCGATTGATGTGCCACACGGGGGGTCACAATGAAAAAAAAAAATTGACTTTTAGTTTTATGTATGGAGTGCACCCCTAAAAAATTTTTTTTTTGTCATTTTAATTACAAAACTATGTAGCGGCTAACAAAATACACCTATCATCAAAATTTTATTCAAATACACCTTATAGTTTTCGAGTAAAATGCCTGTGACATACGGACAGACGGACAGACGGACAGACGGACAGACGGACAGACGGACATGACGAAACTATAAGGGTTCCGTTTTTGCCATTTTGGCTACGGAACCCTAAAAAGGACCGCTCAAAGCGGCACGGGCACTCAGACCTACAGTAAGAATAAAGTGCTGACAAAGCGGTCTTCGAGGCATTTCTTTGCTACATCGACAAATAGGTCAATGATTTTCGTCTAAGGCCGGACACAGTCGGAATCAGTCACTGAATTCAGTATCAGATCTGGACCACTGAAGAGCAGAAAAAAGGTCCCTTTGGCAGAAATTCTGCAAAAAGTGCACCGTTTTATTTGCTCTTGAGTGATTTAGATTATGAATCAGTGATTGAATTTCATTCAGTGTGAGGTCGGCCTAACTGAGGGTCTTCCAACGACGTAAGACTAAAAAGTCTGCTAGGTCGCCAACAAGCCCCTCCAACCGAGCGACCTTGGTCGGCACCGACCGCTGTAGTATGAAATTTTGATGCAAACAACTGTCTACACGGTCGGTGCCGACCAAGGTCGCTCGGTCGGAGGGGCTTGTTGGCGACCGTTTAGCAGCCCCTTTAGTAATAGTGGAGCACGTATGAATTATTTTCTCCAAGCGTTCTGTTGTATTATTAACTAGCGTCCGCCCGCGACTTCGTCTGCGTGGACCCGGGATAAAAACTATCCTAAAAGGGATGACATAAATTATAGCCTATTAAATAATATCAATTAGAATTTTGGTTAAGCGCGAGTCGGATTTTAGTTCTCCCATACATTTTGAGACCCAGCGCCTGATGAAGGCAACGAGCAATTTGGTCTCCATACAAAGTTTCATCCTCTTTTCCCCTAAAGGGGATGACATGTGACTTAAATTACAGCCTATGTCCTATTCTGATATATAAGGTACATAACTAGAAAGTTTCATATAAATTCGTCCAGTAGTTTTGAGATTAAGTGGAACGTACATCCATCCAACCAAACCTTCACGTTTATAATATTAGAAGGATTATTATACCTAGAAGTAATGGGAATTACTTACTAGGTCTTGAAAATACAATCAAAACCACGTGTCGATTTTCATACATAATCTTATCATTATCATAGTTATCATTTAAAATGATACTACTATCTTAGTTTCACAATTTAGTCGTAGTAGTGACTTTATTGATCTGTTATTGATTCGATTACTGCTGATGTATTGTAAAGTATTTCCTTCCAGTCAATGACTGTTGTGGGCACATTGCAAGTAGAACCGATGGCCGTTGGGGTGGAAAGGTTTTTGAGTGGCGACCACGTACCGGAAGGCGCAGCGTGGGTAGGCCCCCCACAAGGTGGACTGATGACCTGGTAAAGGTCGCTGGAGTCCGCTGGATGCGGGTGGCGACGGACCGTTCATTGTGGCACTCTTTGGGGGAGGCCTATGTCCAGCAGTGGACGTCTTTGGGCTGATATGATGATGATGATGATGAATGACTGTTGTACTGTCCGTTGCCAAGTGAAGTTGAACGTTATCGTTAACTTTCGTTAACGTAATAACGCGATCGGGTTAGTTCTGAGTAGTTTTAGCTAGGTTTTTAAATATTTCGAATACTAACCCAGTACATTTTATATCAATAAACAAACGCTTTAATTAGGTAATTACTAGGAGATTCCCCTAACTAACTTAAATGGCTACAAGACTCGCTATACGGTTCGAAACCGTCAGAAGTAATGAATGATAGACTTAAGTTGTTTAAATAAATACAAAAAAAAAAAAAAAAAAGTTTTAGCCAGTTCCCTGTGGTAGCCCTCTTATCAAATCGATTTTTCTATCCTTTACCTCCTGCGATTGCTCTATCTTTTCGTATGTATATAAATGCGACTGGCTTCAACAAATAACGATTTAAACTCTAGAAGTAAACAATGAATGTAGGTACCTGCAGGTCGATTACGTAACGCACGTACGTCAGGAAGATCTTAATGTCACTTTTTATATGGAAAAATGACAGTTAAATTGTTCTAACCCGCGTTCGATACGTTACATGATTACCCCTCTGGTACATACATACCTATCTACTACTGGCGCGGGATTTAACAAATTCGAAGCTAAGTTTGGCTTATTTTATCTTCAGGAGCAGTATAAAGTGCTTATTGTCTTAACGCTATTAAAAGAGAAAAGAGGGATTATATGCATTTACATTAAAACACTGATATTTCGAAAACTATCGCTTACCGTCTACACCTTAACGTCAGCCACAATGCCATCAACTACAGACCATTATGGCGTCCAAATGTTGGCCACGCCTGTTTTAATGCCTCGTTATGGCACCCAACGATTAATTGTACTTAACTGGCGTCCTAAAATTGTCAAGGCGTGTTTGCGGACGCTAATCTGTCCAGTGTCCACATTCCACACCTTCATTTTTAAAAAGTTGTGTCTATTTTCCGTTTTTTACTTCAGCCTACTCAAACAATTCATTATTGAACGAGGTATATCTATCGAAATTTTTCCAAAAAAACTATACCCGAAGAGAGTTGCTTCTCATACACGGAAGTCATAAGATTGTCTCTTTCACAAGGGCGTGGTTTATGCGAAACGAGGAATTCCCGTAAGATCTTTTTAGACCTCAATTTGCAATCCGTTCTACGCACACGCCACGCGGACTGATATATACTCCATTTCATTTACGAAGGCCCGATGCCATTTCGGTCATTAGCGATATCAATAGGATTAGAGATTAACAAAGAATACCTGGCAAGGCTCTTTTGCAGCATGGTGTTTTTTTTTGTATGCATGCAGCTTGCACCAACACGTGCCAATTTGAAGTGCTTAGGTAATAAAACAATTAGACAACAAAAGACAAATATAATAAGCTTCATTGTAAAGTTTCAAGTGGCATCGGGCCTTCGTAAATGAAATGGAGTATCTGTGCGAATAGGTCACATTGGACGTTTGTACGGATTATTTTACTGTTTTAAGCTATTTATCTACTGTGTACCTTTATTTTCAGATGACGCGGGCGCGCGGAGCATGTGCATATGCTCTCAGATCCTGAAGAACGTGTGGAGTTCCTACCAAACGGAGAAGGTTTGTGCTACTTACGATAGATGGTTGTTAATTACAATCCAAATGTATTGGGAGATATACAATATACGTATATCTCTTTACCATAATCAGGTTAAAATGACGATAGCTATTGTACGTCATCTAGACATTAATTTAGGTCGTCAACGAGATTTGTACCGTTTTACCGCTCAATGTGAAGACATACTCGTATCCAAACCATCGCAGACTAAAAAAAAAAGTAAAAGGCACGGCCGTTTTAACTTTGGACGCATAGATTGACGAATCCAGAAACATAAAAACTAGTTTGATGTATTCATAAGGTACTTAAATACAAAATACAGTGGGCAGTGGCCTCCTTTTTTAATAATCTATCGTTAAATTTAAAGTTCGTTAAAATTATATAGAAATTTGCATACAAGTTCTATATAATTAACGAACTTGCTCATAAAAGGGCCTAGCAGGCTAAGCTAACAAGAGGGCCCCTACGAGGGATTTGGTTATACTTTTAGGTAGAGTAGTGGCAGGACCTAAGAACACTGTATGCCTAATATCGGGTGCATCCCACGAGATATAACAACAATATATATAATTTCATTTTAATAACGTTCACAAGATATAATGAACGTTACCTATAACAACAAAACCAATACTTTTATAAGGAATAACGGTCAATTGACATAATATTCATTTTATATAACGTTTTTTTATATAACACTCAAATTGACTAATTTCAGTTTGTGTAACACTGTATGACTTTTCTAAAGAGGAAAAAAATTAACTAAAAAAAGTTCTGTTAGCGCGCAAGTCTTATCGTGGCAAAACCGACTCGGATGGCGGATAGGTTAGAAAACGGTGGCGGGAGCTCGTGCGTCTTCGTGGTTATTTTTTTTTATAAAAGAGCGGAATGAAACTTTTTTAGAGAAATATTTTCAAGTCATATATGTTTTAATCCTTAGGTGTTATGAATATTATACGCTATAATCGATATATCAATTGATATTATATCTAAATAACGTTATACTTTATGAAAATATATATTTTGAAATTATACCTTTCGTTCATTATATGAAGTGAACGTTATACTAAACAAGCTTAATACAAAGTGAGCGTATATATTATGACTGTTATATGATAAGTTCTTATATCTCGTATTACTTACCCCCTAATATCAGCCTTCGATCTTACTCTCGACTGCTACTCTTACGAAGTTACTCTCCTCCATCATGGAATAATTTGACGTTGGCAGGGTGCGGGTGCGCGGAATGGTGAGATGGCGCGGCGGCGCGTCACGCGCAAGTGGGAGGTGTTCGCCGGCCGCAACCGCTTCTGGTGCGACGGGCGGCTGATGACCGCGCCCCAGCCCGGGGTGTTCCTGCTGACCCTGGCCCTGGTCGCGGCCACGTCGGCGCTGCACCTCGCCTTCGATGGCCCTTACCTGGGTGAGTGGAGATCAAGGAAACGACAAAGTTCTGGGAACAGCTCCTAGCGCGACGGTTTCTGAAGGTCTCATCTTATCTAGATGAGGGCCCTTTCGGATACACTTCGACCCAGTGGGATCTTTTGTGCATTTGCCCTCTCCTCTATACCAACTCCCAAGCTCGCTCCATCATTTCCATAAATCGGATGATGCAGCTCAGCGGGAGCACCTTGAATTCCTTTGGTTGCGGATAGCCGTTACCAAAGTGATTCATTCTTTGTCTGGCAAGGGCATGACATTCAAAGGAAACGACAAAGTTCTGGGAACAGCTCCTAGCGCGACGGTTTCTGAAGGTCTCATCTTATCTAGATGAGGGCCCTTTCGGATACACTTCGAGCCAGTGGGATCTTTTGTGCATTTGCCCTCTCGTCTATACCAACTCCCAAGCTCGCTCCATCATTTCCATAAAACGGATGATGCAGCTCAGCGGGAGCACCTTGAATTCCTTTGGTTGCGGATAGCCGTTACCAAAGTGATTCATTCTTTGTCTGGCAAGGGCATGACATTCAAAGGAAACGACAAAGTTCTGGGAACAGCTCCTAGCGCGACGGTTTCTGAAGGTCTCATCTTATCTAGATGAGGGCCCTTTCGGATACACTTCGAGCCAGTGGGATCTTTTGTGCATTTGCCCTCTCCTCTATACCAACTCCCAAGCTCGCTCCATCATTTCCATAAAACGGATGATGCAGCTCAGCGGGAGCACCTTGAATTCCTTTGGTTGCGGATAGCCGTTACCAAAGTGATTCATTCTTTGTCTGGCAAGGGCATGACATTCACACAGTAAGTGTTCCATAGTCTCATCCTCCTCGCCACACATTTCTGAAGGTCACTTGATCACTTCAGCTCGACGGTACTTATCTGGGTAAGTTTCCCGAAACCTTGGAGAAAAGGGGAACGACCAAGTTCTGGGAACAGCTCCTAGCGCGACGGTTTCTGAAAGTCACTTGATCACTTCAGCTCGACAATCCTTATCTTTTTTTGTTGACGGAGTGGAAATGCACTTACGCATCCCCCCGAGCTATATAGGGGGGTATGTGGGACTCTCACCCTCCAGAGACAAAAGAAGAAGAGAGAAGGGAGAGAGAGTCTACTCACTAACACCCCTTCGGCGTTTCCGTCTCTGCCGTTAATGGGGGCGCCATGGGATCGCGAGCATGTCACCACGACGCCCCCTACCTGGGTAAGTTGCCGTGGGCGCGCCAGGCTGGGGTGTTCCTGCTAACCCTAGCGCTCGTCGATGAGCCTTACTTGGATAGGCTCCCAAGAGGATATTTTGTGTAAATTCTCTCCTATAGCTTCTGTTCAAAAGAATGTTTCTAGTTACACGACATAAACCTCAAGATGAAGAGTGAAGCCCATTGGCCGGAGCTTAATTCGTTCGGTTCTGAGCTTTCGTTTCTATGTGGCGAAAAATTCTCACAGTGGGACGAGTTCTAAATAAGGACGAAGTGAAGCTATAGTATATTGTTTAACGCGGGGCGTAAGTGGATTATTGCTAACAAAAGTCTATCAGAAGCTGGACGCCGTAGGCGGAGGGCTTTTGATGACTCGAGTTTGCAATATTCTTACGCCAGTGTTATACACAATGCTTTTCATCACATTTGCGAGGAAATAAATAACTACAAAAGACAGAACAATCTAAGTTTCATACGACCTAACCCATCAAAAATTGATGAAACTGACAACTTCACTTCCAGATCAGTGCGTGTAGTGCTTGGCCAACTAGATAATTTTTCAACCAATCATAGGGCGACTAGATTTGCTTAAGCTTATCAGATCACACACAAGCTCATTACTCCTTAGGGAATACAAACTCGCCATAACTCCCGTGGGAACAATTTAGGCCGTTGTCCTTCTGTATACAGGCATGGAATAGCACCATTTACGAGCAAGTGTGATGAAAAAGTTTTTCTGACCAGCCGTTGTGTGTTTCAGCGCGGCGCGTGTCCCCGGCGCTGCCGGCGGCGGGCGCCGCGCTGGCCGCGCTGACGCTGTGCGCGCTGCTGCGCACGGCGCTCACGGACCCGGGCATCCTGCCGCGCGCCGCGCCCGCCGAGGCCGCGCTCGACGCGCCCACCGCCACCGCGGCGCGCCCGCCGCCCCGCGCCAGGTCAGCTATACTTACCTTACAGAAGAACGCAGCTATAATGACGCCACTGCTTACTGTGTAGGTATGTGGTGTTGTGTTCCTGGTGGAATAAGATCGCCAAAGCCTTAGCTTGTGTTGTGTCGAGAGTGAGAGACCCGCTTTCGTCTCTAGCACGACTAATAAATAAAGGGTCAAAGTCAAAGTGATTTATTCTTCAATTTAGGCATATTACATGCACCTGTGAATGTCGATAAACTACCACCGGTTCGGAAAGAAAACCTCTGCCTCGAGAAGAACCGACGTAAAAAACTCGGCGAGGTGTCATTTTTTCAAAACAGTATACAATATATCATATCAGTATCAGAGTATTATAAAATTTTAAAATTACATTGCTACTTGTAGCGCAGCTATTTCTAGTGCAGGATTTTATCGCTGCCAAATATCCCTATCCATGATGTAGTCATTTATCTTATAATATGCTTTTGAAATAAGTGTCCGTTTTACGACAGATTTTAATTTAGATTCAGTAAGTTCGCTAATGTGTTTTGGAATTTTATTGTAGAATTGTATACAATTTCCCAAGAACGACTTTTTCGCTTTTACTAGCCTGTAAAAAGTTGTTTTGAGCTTCGCTTGTGATTGTTTCTGGAATCGCAAGCATCCATATAGTCCGATGTTTGCTTACCATAAAAATCATTCCTCAGCTGATCTTACATTCCTGCCCCACAGGGAGGTACTGGTTCGCGGTCGCGTGGTGAAACTGAAATACTGTTTCACTTGCAAGCTGTTTCGACCGCCGCGCGCCTCCCACTGCTCTCTCTGTGACAATTGTGTAGAAAGATTTGACCACCACTGCCCATGGGTGAGTGCACTCAATTCTAAAGTGATTTATCTATTATACTAATATTACGAAGAAAAGTTTTTAGGTACGGGGTGATTACAGGAATTAATTTTATTTATTTATTTATTAGAAACAAACAGTCTCATGTGGTTACATTTGGTAAAGTAAAAGGTAGCAAATTGTGGACTTACATTTTCCTTAATTATAGTATATAAACCTTAACATTTAAATCAATTTATTTATACATATATAAACACATATATATATATATACATACACACACATACATACACATACATATACATGTACATACACAATCTGAGTTATCGATAAGCATCGTTAATCTTCTGTTTTTTTTACCAATACACAGGATGGAGCTTGGTTTATATTTTATCCCGCGGCTTCGCTAGCATTCTGTATAATACGCGAACCGAGCCGCGCGGGCATCTGGTAACCTTATAGGTTACTGTGAAAAATTTCATTTTTGGTACAAGCTTTTATCGCCGACTGTATTTTTCTGTATACCATCATCATCTACTCATTGAGACGATTCTAACGAGCCCAAACTCAACGGGGTTACGTCGGTTAAATAATGAATTCCCATGGTCACCTTCTGTCTCCATCATCAGATCAGCTGTAACAGTCATCGAAACTATACTACTAACTAACCACTCAAAATAGGCATTAAGGCGGATATTTTTGGTCCGATAACCATTCAGCCACTACAAAAAAAAATCTGTTTAGCCTGTTCATGAACACAGACGCAATGTTTACATTAAAATAATAATAAAAACTTCCCGGCCTAGGCCTTTAATTTTGTATGACATTCCTTTAGAGTTCTCTCGAGTTGTTCCGCCCGAAACGTGATACTTTGAAGCCTGTTATAACGCACATGACGACATTTCATTGCATGTTTGAGAAAACGATCTATAATGCTCATACAAATCCTCACTGGCATAATAATCCTCGAGCTGAGAGTGTGGAACCAGCATTAGTCTCTACCTGTCAACACAAACCACAAAACAAAGGGTCGACAGCGTACGGTCAATCAATTTGATTTCTGGGCCACTTCGTACGTTGTTACAGTGAAAATCTGTATGAAAGCCCGTAAAGATCTCCTATCATTGTCACTGTGACAAGGTACGAAGTGGCCCAGAAATCAAATTGGTTGACTCTTCTGCTTACCATCACGCAGGCCGTATGCTTGTTTTATAAAAAAGAACTTGCCTGCGATTTCGTCTTCGTGGAATTCCTTTATACCGTACCTCCATACAAACGACCGCCCCCCATTTCACCCTCTTAGGGGATCATTTCCGGGGTGAAAACTATCCTATGCCCATCCCAGGGCCTCAAACTATCTCTTAAAGAAAACAAATGGTAACAGACTGACAGAGTTACTTTCGCTATGTTTCATACAAGTTCCTGATTCTAGGTGGGCAACTGCGTGGGCCGGCGGAACTATCGCGCGTTCTACACGTTCGTAGTGTCGCTGTCGTTCCTCGCCGTGTTCGTGTTCGCCTGCGCCGTCGCGCACGTCGCGCTCGAGGCGCGCTCGCTCGGGCTCGCCGCCGCTCTGCGCAAGGTAACTACTAACTACACTGTGTGAGGTAACAACAGACTACACTACGCAACGTTCTACACGTTCGTAGTGTCGCTGTCGTTCCTCGCCGTGTTCGTGTTCGCCTGCGCCGTCGCGCACGTCGCGCTCGAGGCGCGCTCGCTCGGGCTCGCCGCCGCTCTGCGCAAGGTAACTACTAACTACACTGTGTGAGGTAACAACAGACTACACTACGCAACGTTCTACACGTTCGTAGTGTCGCTGTCGTTCCTCGCCGTGTTCGTGTTCGCCTGCGCCGTCGCGCACGTCGCGCTCGAGGCGCGCTCGCTCGGGCTCGCCGCCGCTCTGCGCAAGGTAACTACTAACTACACTGTGTGAGGTAACAACAGACTACACTACGCAACGTTCTACACGTTCGTAGTGTCGCTGTCGTTCCTCGCCGTGTTCGTGTTCGCCTGCGCCGTCGCGCACGTCGCGCTCGAGGCGCGCTCGCTCGGGCTCGCCGCCGCTCTGCGCAAGGTAACTACTAACTACACTGTGTGAGGTAACAACAGACTACACTACGCAACGTTCTACACGTTCGTAGTGTCGCTGTCGTTCCTCGCCGTGTTCGTGTTCGCCTGCGCCGTCGCGCACGTCGCGCTCGAGGCGCGCTCGCTCGGGCTCGCCGCCGCTCTGCGCAAGGTAACTACTAACTACACTGTGTGAGGTAACAACAGACTACACTACGCAACGTTCTACACGTTCGTAGTGTCGCTGTCGTTCCTCGCCGTGTTCGTGTTCGCCTGCGCCGTCGCGCACGTCGCGCTCGAGGCGCGCTCGCTCGGGCTCGCCGCCGCTCTGCGCAAGGTAACTACTAACTACACAGTGTGAGGTAACAACAGACTACACTACGCAACGTTCTACACGTTCGTAGTGTCGCTGTCGTTCCTCGCCGTGTTCGTGTTCGCCTGCGCCGTCGCGCACGTCGCGCTCGAGGCGCGCTCGCTCGGGCTCGCCGCCGCTCTGCGCAAGGTAACTACTAACTACACAGTGTGAGGTAACAACAGACTACACTACGCAACGTTCTACACGTTCGTAGTGTCGCTGTCGTTCCTCGCCGTGTTCGTGTTCGCCTGCGCCGTCGCGCACGTCGCGCTCGAGGCGCGCTCGCTCGGGCTCGCCGCCGCTCTGCGCAAGGTAACTACTAACTACACAGTGTGAGGTAACAACAGACTACACTACGCAACGTTCTACACGTTCGTAGTGTCGCTGTCGTTCCTCGCCGTGTTCGTGTTCGCCTGCGCCGTCGCGCACGTCGCGCTCGAGGCGCGCTCGCTCGGGCTCGCCGCCGCTCTGCGCAAGGTGACTACTAACTACACTGTGTGAGGTAACAACAGACTACACTACGCAACGTTTTACACGTTCGTAGTGTCGCTGTCGTTCCTCGCCGTGTTCGTGTTCGCCTGCGCCGTCGCGCACGTCGCGCTCGAGGCGCGCTCGCTCGGGCTCGCCGCCGCTCTGCGCAAGGTAACTACTAACTACACTGTGTGAGGTAACAACAGACTACACTACGCAACGTTCTACACGTTCGTAGTGTCGCTGTCGTTCCTCGCCGTGTTCGTGTTCGCCTGCGCCGTCGCGCACGTCGCGCTCGAGGCGCGCTCGCTCGGGCTCGCCGCCGCTCTGCGCAAGGTAACTACTAACTACACTGTGTGAGGTAACAACAGACTACACTACGCAACGTTCTACACGTTCGTAGTGTCGCTGTCGTTCCTCGCCGTGTTCGTGTTCGCCTGCGCCGTCGCGCACGTCGCGCTCGAGGCGCGCTCGCTCGGGCTCGCCGCCGCTCTGCGCAAGGTAACTACTAACTACACTGTGTGAGGTAACAACAGACTACACTACGCAACGTTCTACACGTTCGTAGTGTCGCTGTCGTTCCTCGCCGTGTTCGTGTTCGCCTGCGCCGTCGCGCACGTCGCGCTCGAGGCGCGCTCGCTCGGGCTCGCCGCCGCTCTGCGCAAGGTAACTACTAACTACACTGTGTGAGGTAACAACAGACTACACTACGCAACGTTCTACACGTTCGTAGTGTCGCTGTCGTTCCTCGCCGTGTTCGTGTTCGCCTGCGCCGTCGCGCACGTCGCGCTCGAGGCGCGCTCGCTCGGGCTCGCCGCCGCTCTGCGCAAGGTAACTACTAACTACACTGTGTGAGGTAACAACAGACTACACTACGCAACGTTCTACACGTTCGTAGTGTCGCTGTCGTTCCTCGCCGTGTTCGTGTTCGCCTGCGCCGTCGCGCACGTCGCGCTCGAGGCGCGCTCGCTCGGGCTCGCCGCCGCTCTGCGCAAGGTAACTACTAACTACACTGTGTGAGGTAACAACAGACTACACTACGCAACGTTCTACACATTCGTAGTGTCGCTGTCGTTCCTCGCCGTGTTCGTGTTCGCCTGCGCCGTCGCGAACGTCGCGCTCGAGGCGCGCTCGCTCGGGCTCGCCGCCGCTCTGCGCAAGGTAACTACTAACTACACAGTGTGAGGTAACAACAGACTACACTACGCAACGTTCTACACGTTCGTAGTGTCGCTGTCGTTCCTCGCCGTGTTCGTGTTCGCCTGCGCCGTCGCGCACGTCGCGCTCGAGGCGCGCTCGCTCGGGCTCGCCGCCGCTCTGCGCAAGGTGACTACTAACTACACTGTGTGAGGTAACAACAGACTACACTCCGCAACGTTTTACACGTTCGTAGTGTCGCTGTCGTTCCTCGCCGTGTTCGTGTTCGCCTGCGCCGTCGCGCACGTCGCGCTCGAGGCGCGCTCGCTCGGGCTCGCCGCCGCTCTGCGCAAGGTAACTACTAACTACACTGTGTGAGGTAACAACAGACTACACTACGCAACGTTCTACACGTTCGTAGTGTCGCTGTCGTTCCTCGCCGTGTTCGTGTTCGCCTGCGCCGTCGCGCACGTCGCGCTCGAGGCGCGCTCGCTCGGGCTCGCCGCCGCTCTGCGCAAGGTAACTACTAACTACACTGTGTGAGGTAACAACAGACTACACTACGCAACGTTCTACACGTTCGTAGTGTCGCTGTCGTTCCTCGCCGTGTTCGTGTTCGCCTGCGCCGTCGCGCACGTCGCGCTCGAGGCGCGCTCGCTCGGGCTCGCCGCCGCTCTGCGCAAGGTAACTACTAACTACACAGTGTGAGGTAACAACAGACTACACTACGCAACGTTCTACACGTTCGTAGTGTCGCTGTCGTTCCTCGCCGTGTTCGTGTTCGCCTGCGCCGTCGCGCACGTCGCGCTCGAGGCGCGCTCGCTCGGGCTCGCCGCCGCTCTGCGCAAGGTAACTACTAACTACACAGTGTGAGGTAACAACAGACTACACTACGCAACGTTCTACACGTTCGTAGTGTCGCTGTCGTTCCTCGCCGTGTTCGTGTTCGCCTGCGCCGTCGCGCACGTCGCGCTCGAGGCGCGCTCGCTCGGGCTCGCCGCCGCTCTGCGCAAGGTGACTACTAACTACACTGTGTGAGGTAACAACAGACTACACTACGCAACGTTCTACACGTTCGTAGTGTCGCTGTCGTTCCTCGCCGTGTTCGTGTTCGCCTGCGCCGTCGCGCACGTCGCGCTCGAGGCGCGCTCGCTCGGGCTCGCCGCCGCTCTGCGCAAGGTAACTACTAACTACACTGTGTGAGGTAACAACAGACTACACTACGCAACGTTCTACACGTTCGTAGTGTCGCTGTCGTTCCTCGCCGTGTTCGTGTTCGCATGCGCCGTCGCGCTCTAGGCGCGCTCGCTCGGGCTCACGGTCACAACTTGCTACAGTTAGACTGTTTAGTTGGTGGGACAAATTGCACCCGTTTGCTTAGTTTTCACATATTTTCGAAATAGAATTCAAAACGAGCTAAAATGCGTTCAGATTTCCAACCCGTTTAATCTTTCATAGTTTTAATTATATAAAATGGTGATCGATTCTAAAAAAAAGTTGGGCGGGAACTTAATAGGTTATTGTATTGACATACTCGCTGTTTTAAAATTATTGAAAACATGATTTGATTTCCTCGCATTTTTAGAGAACAGCACTATATATGCCTCGGCAGCATTGACGTATAATAAAGTAAATAGACGCACAATGTCGAACAAAAGTGTGTGTGTGTGTGTGTGTTTGTGTGTATGTATGTTTCTGATGAGAATAGATTATGCTAAACAGTGCGTAGACCAACAATGTGTTATAAGTTATAAGGCAGTTCATGAATGGCAAGAGTAGAACGGACGGGTCATACGACTATGTGCGTACCTACAGTTGGGATACAGGAATAGATGCTGGTTTGATAATAATATTAGTGTTTCGTACTGCGCCCAACCGTAGGCAAAATAGAACTAGGATACTATCGGGGTTAAACTAGTAACTGTATTATTTATAGGTATTACATAAGTTTGTTTGATAGTGCTATGGGCTGCTTTTGAGCTCGTTAGTAGGAATGTGCTGATAGTAGGAATGGTGCTAATAGGATATTTTAGTCAGTAAGTGATTAAAGTAGGGAGCGCTGTAAGTATGTTAGTAATATAGTGGGTTAGTGTAAATAGTTGAGGTTGCAGGTAGCCTGTTCTTTAGTATCTAGTTGTCAAGATATTATTCGGAGAAGAGTTTCAGTATCCTCATAATTTAGTTTTTTTAGAAAGGTGGTAACTGCTCGTTTGCAATTGTTATTGGTATATTGCTGTAGTTCGACTTGTTTAGATATGCGGTTATATAAATATGGCCCTAGGAATAGGGGGAAACATTGCGCAAACTTGGTTTTGCAGGTTGGTATACTGTAGACTATGTCTCTCCTTCTTTGATGGGGTCGCACATCAGAACTATATTTATGTTGTCTACAGATAACTGACTTTATGAATAATTGCCTGACAGATAGTACATCGAAATCTTTGTAAGCACTAGATGTAGGGTAACATATGTTTTTGAAGGTGGTAACCTTAATAATCGCTCGCTGCGCACGTTCAATTTGAATTAGGTGGGACTTCTTTGCTCCTCCCCAAGCTTCAATACCATATGTGATAATTGATTGACAGAGGGCAAAATAAACGCTTTTTATCAATTGAGGATCACCTATGTGTCTAATGTTCTTAAAAATAAAGATTAGTTTTGTGATGCGAGAAGAGAGGGAATGTATATGGTGGATCCAGTTAAGGTTTTGATCAATATATATTCCGAGATATTTGACAATGTTGGTTGCTTCCAGCAAATAGCAATTACAGGGCGAAAGTGATGGGTTACTGCATGAGTGAGCCTTTATGCTGAAGTTGCTATGTGGTTGAGTAGTGTTTCTAATACTGAAGGTAACATATTTGGTTCAGTGGCGGTACTGCCATACAAGCCCAAAAGCCGGGCTTGCCTTACAAAACTAATTATCGATCAAAAATCAAAGGTCAAAGCACGAACTATTTAAATTCGCGCTCTCATCTCATTCCATTTTTCAAATTTATTTCATCGTTGCATTGTGGTAAAAAATTCGACCGCACCGGCTGGCAGCACTATCGTTGCGACGACGAGCCGAACTCGCTTGAGAGACGGATAGTCATCTCACTCGCACGCGTTGGCTTGCAAGCGGGCTTCTATTCTAGCTATCTACATCTCTTTCTTACCCATCAAGACTGCCTAATAATGAGATATAACTATTCGTAGGTTCATATAGCAAATAGTACGAGATTTTAAGCCCTGCATGCGTATGAAGTTGTATACAAGTCTAGTAAAATGCGAAATTCGCACGTGCGCGTATTGACGGCCGACTTCACTTCATTGCTATTAGTTCACTATTTATTAGTTACTTACTTGTTGAAGTTTTTGAATTGTTTTGTTTGAGTGGTCATTAAGTATTTGGTTTGCTGTGTTGAGGTTTAATCAGATTGACAATGGAGGAAGTAGTGCCTTGTGATTGTGATTATTTATAGTGTGTACAAATTTTGCTTGGCGAGCGAAAGGTAAACACTTTAAACTTTGCTCAGAAGAAACATCTAATTTGTTCGCCAAAACCTACGCCTTGAAAGACCGTAATGTTTTCGAAATAATTGATTTTATTAATAATAGTTAATAGTCTGTTAAAATTCGCACGCACACCTTGTTGTCGTAGCTATTCCGGCTGCAAGTACTTCAGCGGAACGTGCTTTTTCGTCTCTTAAGCTTATCTATACATATCTGTAAAATACACAGGGTCAAGAGTGTCTCTTCGAGTTATCAATAATAGCTATCGAAAAATAGTTGTTGGTAGAATTAAAACATTCACCAACATTTTACTCTGACGTAATTAACTCATTCCTTAAAAAAGATAGACAATTTGAACTAGCATATAAATAATTATATTGTATATATATGTCATTTTATAGGTAGGTATTTGAACTATTGTTTCTCTCCCTAGGCAAGCAAAGTTGAACCTTCATTTAATTCGCTCAAACAAATCAACCAAACGGCTTTATTCAAGGCCACCGAAGGTAGGTATGAAATCTAGGAGTAGCATGAGCATGCCTTCAGTAGGCTTTGGTGAACTCTTCCACGATAGCAAGTGCATATGCAACTGAAAATTGATCAGTTATGTGGCAACAAGATGGATTTATCCACAATAACCGTAAAAACTACAAAAACATATGTCTCGGCTTGCCCTATTCTGAAACCTTAGGCACGCCACTGATTTGGTTTTATTAAGATTTAGTGTGAGTATATCAGAGTTTAACCACTCCATAACCCTTGCTAGGCCTGATTCAGTAGAATATTTGACCTCGTCCCAAGAGGCACCGTGGAAGACCAAGACAGTGTCGTCGGCAAAAGTGACAATGTTAGAATTATGAAGCTGAAGGCGACAGAGGCCATCTATATAAATTAGAAAGAGAGTGGGGCCTAGTACACTGCCTTGTGGCACTCCAAAGGTCAAAGGCTCATCGTTGCTCATGTACTCCCCTATTTTAACGAGTTGCGTTCTTTCACTGAGGTAACTGCTAAATAGCCGCAGAGGCGTTCCCCGAATACCCAGGCGTTCCATTTTGTTAAGTAGAATCGGAATGGAGACTGTGTCGAACGCTTTGGCTAGGTCTAGGAATACCCCTAGACATTTAGTGTTGGAGTCAAGTTTGCGTGTTATATTACCGATAACATGATTGATCGCATCTGCGGTAGAAATGTTTCTTCGAAAGCCGTATTGGTTAGGTGCTATGTGATTAAAAGAATCCAGGTAGCAGACTAGTTGTTTGTTTATGACCTTTTCTACAATTTTTCCTAAAGTAGGTAGCAGGGAGATGGGTCGATAGTTGCTGATGTCGTGCTTGTTACCTGATTTGTGTATAGGAATAATAATAGATTTTTTGAGGGCTTTCGGAAATACTCCATTAGTAAGAATTAGATTACATATGTGTGCAATAGGAGTGGAGACAATATCAACACATTGTTTCAAAAATGAAGATGAGATCCCATCCCATCCCGTAGATGTGCTGTTTTTTAGAGAAATTATGAGGTTTTTTATCTCGGTATGGTCAACAGTTAGTAGGACAATGGAATTGGCAGGGATAGTGGTGTAGGATTGAGGTATGTTACTGTTCGTGCGCGCCACGAGTTTATGGGCTAGGCTTTGTCCAATGTTGCTGAAATAAGTATTTATATGGTTTACAGAGTCTAGGGGATTGAGTTTAATTGAAGTAAGATCATGAGTGGAAGTTCTCTGTTTATTAATATGGCATATGTCTTTAATTATTTCCCATGTTTTTTTTAGGTTGTTTTTATTTTTATTTATAAGATCTCGCTCATATTTACTTTTAAGTTTGTTTAAAATTTGGTTGCAGGTGTTTCTGTATCTTTTGTATGAGATATGTAAAATTTGGTTATGAGGATCTTTTTTTAGTTTTAGATGGAGTCGGTCTCTGAACTTAATGCATCGGAGAAGGCCAGGAGTAATCCAGGGCTTACGTGTTCTTTTTCTGTTGGATATCTGACAAGGGATAGTATACTTGTTGATAATAGAAGACACAGTCGAAATGAATATATCCGTGGCTGTGCTAGCGTTACAGCAGCTCAAAACAGAATTCCAGTCAACACGACCCATCTCTTCCATTGCAGCATGGTATAAGAGTTTAGTTTTGATCTCACCAGTATGTTTAGACGAGATATTGACGTATGAGAGAGATGCGAGTACACAGGAGTGGTCGGTGACCGTTGTTTCACATACTATAGTAATTGAGTTGAGTCGAGTTTTAATAAGGCAGTGATCTAGGCAATTGTTGAGGCGCGTTGGTAAGTAATGACTGGGTATGAGACCATACATAGCCGCAACGTTCAAATAGTTTGAACATCTGTTGTCATCACTATGTGGTTTAATATCAATATTGATGTCACCGAGTGTAATTATATTGGGAAAATGTTTTATACTCTGCAATAGGGTATTCAGGCTTGACTCAAAACGATCTAGGTTTCTAAAACTAGGTGGTCTATAGATGCCTAGAATAGCAAAATCACTGCCAATCTTGACTGAAAGACAGTTTGCATCATCGAGGTGAGGTTCAGCTACCTGTGCATTAAGAAAGTTTCTAATGTAGATAACTACACCGCTGTTTTGATTGAGACACTTTTGAGTTGCATAGCAATCATAGTTAGGCATTGTAGGTAAGTTAGAATCCATAGTTAACCAGCATTCCGTTAATATTATCATGTCAAAGTCCATGTTAAATCTATTAAGAAGCACTAGAAAATCATTATAGTTACGGTTTAAGCTTCTGATATTCTGAGTTATAGCCGTAAGATGGCGCCGTTTGACATGCTCATGAAGTAGGGGTAGGCAATGAGCGGGGTCCGTCAATAAATGTGACACACCAATGACAACACTTTCTTCAATATCTTGTGCGACAGTGTCAATAGACATATTTAGGATAACTAGGTCACGTGACCAGCGGCCAGCCCGGCCGCTGCGGAGGTGCAGAACTATGATGCACCCAATAAATTATTTTTAGATCCGATATTGAGAAAGTATTGTCACGTCCAGACCAGCTCACCACACTCCCCTCCCGCCAGCAAATCCACCAGTCTTCGGATCGAGCTATCGAGTTGAAAATAGTAGTTACACGTATGGGTCTCAGCACTGTTTTGCAATAAGTAAATTGTGGCGTGTATGTGTGATAATAAGAGTTAAAAGTATATATATTAAAAATCATGCAATAATTATGAACGATATAATTAAAACTTACAATAATACTGTACGGGAGCACAATCGCATTTAACAAAAGTGGTAAAATTAAAGGGCACACTTTGAACAATAACAATAAAGTGTCACTCATAATATAGCGTCACTGGGGTTGATTAGGTAGTTGATTGGCATTTTTTATTTCTATGCTCGGCTGTCCTTCTTCCTTACGCACGTACAGTCGTCCTGCGGAGGTCCAAGAGCCCAGATATTCGCCTCTTTTTACCGCAGCCCTCGCAAGGAATTGTAGTTTTTTGCACTTAGCCGTAAGGCGCTCGCCGATGTAGATTACATGTTTGGTTTGCAGGCCGACGTGGGAAGTGTTAAAATTATCCGTTGGATTTTCTTTATTAAACTTCCGGATAGCTTGCAACAAGGAGATTTTGTGGGTGACAGCTGTAAACTCAGCTACGATAGGTTTGGGTGTCCCCGGTTTCCCGAAAGCCCGGTACACTGATCGCAGCGCGAACGGGTTAAAGTCCACATTTAGTGCCTCATGAATTGTTTTGATAATGCCAGTAGCCTGGTCGTTTGTTTCAGTTGGAATGTTTCGTATTTCAATACTAGTTTCAAGTAATTTACGTTGCAAGTTTTCCACCTGGTCGCTGACGCTGGTAATAACTGAGGCTGAGGCGGCTTCTTTGTCCTCAAGAACCTCGACTCTGCTCTGTAGCTGCGAATGTTGCTCCGATATAGTAGTAAGCATAGTTTGAATGCCATCATTCTGTCGCTTAAGACTCAGTATGTTATCTTCAATTTTAGAGAAATTAATGTTTTGCTCAGTTTTCATTTCTTGGAACATGGTAACAAGCGATTCCATTTGGTTACAAAGATGGTCATCGGGGTATTTCCTTTTTCGAAAAGTGATACACTGATTCATTGTATCGTCAGCATTCATATTGAGCTCAGGATTGGAAGAACTTTCTTTAAACATATTCGGCGGTGTACGAATCATGTTATTCGGCATTACAATTGAATGTGGTTTATAAAAACAACTTGGATAATATTGCACTGGAGTAGGTATCTGTGAACATGAACTCGTGGCCGTAGCAGACAGGGGCGGTGTCTGGGTGTTGACGTCACGTAGCTTAGCTCGTAGCACTGATCGTTGCACTGTCGTAGCCGATAACACGGTCGCGGTAAATTAAGAAAAACCGCACAATTGCACTCGTCTCACTTGCTCTTTGCTAATTAAGCCGGACTGGAAGCGATGGCACACCTTGACTCGTCTTATTTGGAGCAATGGGATTTTTTACATTTATTATTTTATTAGGAATTGATACGTGGGTTCTGGGACGCGTGTGATTGCTACGGCGCCCACGAGGAGAAGGGAAGTTTATTGAGATTTTATTATAATGTGACTTGATTGCTCACGTCAAAACTAAATAGCGAATGAATCGAGTCGCATTATAAAATTATTTTAATAATATTGTATATACAATACAGTCATTTGTAAATAATTGACGAACTATGTTTGGAAGTATTTTACATGTCACACTTTAATAAAAAAAAAACTATAATATTTTATTTATTTAAACAGGAAGACGAAAAACACAAATAAATCATGATTATTTATTTTTACAAGCAGGCAATACCTAAACAATTAACACGTTCATTTTGTTTTATAAATACATATACACAAAACATTGTTCGGTGGGCATTACGTATTATCAGTGCAGCTGTCAAACTCCTTAAAAATTCTATGCACGACCAGTGAAAAGGGAATAAGAACTAGGTATGTAGATCATTTTACCGTGGTATATTTGACGTATCTAATGGGACTAATTAGATACGTCAAAACTTTGCGACATATAATAATGACTTCTGAATATCAATTTATCTTTAGTTAAACATTTATTTTCACAAGATTTATATAAACTTGAAAAATAAACACACGACGAAGTCGTCACCACTCTTCGTCGTTGATGTCTCCTATCTCGTGCTATAAGCCTATAACTGCGGCCTACCTTTGCACATCGCTAAGGATTTCTTGGGAATCTTAAATTGAAAACCACAAATAACGTAACTGTACTACTCCATAAAAAAATCTAATAAGTAGGTACTGACTCCTTAGGTTTTTGTTCCGTGATAATCTGTCATTTGTACTAACGAAATTATTTATTCAAAACCATGAAATGCCAATGAGTTTACATGAAATTCTTTACGCTATCAATAATAATAATAATAATAATAATAATTTATTGAAAAAAACCTTATTGCTAATATTAACAATGTGCTTGCGTATTAATACATAGTACATACATTATTACATGCGTCTGAACTAGGATGATCCTGTGTCTCAGACAAAGATAATAATTACAAACTAATTAGTGCATTTTGTGCACAAGTAAGGTATATCATACTATCGTACATTTAGAAACAATTGTTTTGTAGAACATAGTAACTTATATCTATGATTAAAATTTAAAACATTTAAGTATATTTATATCAACAAATCGCCTGTTTAAAATAACGTTAGGTAAGTATGCATAACTACTACAGTGTCAGCATCTGCAATTGCGTTAGGCTAGGTCAAGCAAGTAGGACAAATAATTGCTTGAGTTGCGTGTTTAGTAGGACGACGTTAAAATATGACGAGTTAGTAACTAAAATAAGTGAAATAAATCTATACATATAAAATAAGTCAAAGATATTTATGATGGCACTCTTAACTGCCTTCATAATCTATAGAGTTAAGATACCTTTTTTCGGCTAGCTTTCTAGCTGGGCATTCGACATAGCCAGTCTCGTGGTCACATGGCTTTTTGAAGTGCATACATGTTGCACATTTTGGTGAGTCGGCTTTCTTTGTGCATTCCTTTATTGAGTGACCTACAACGCCGCAATGCCCACAGATGTTGACCTCCATCCTGCACGATTTCGCTGCATGACCGTACTGCTGACATTTGAAGCACCTCGTCACTAGGGTAAAGTCCCTGACGGGACACGACGACCAGTTTACAAAAACTCTATCGTTTGAGATTAAGGCCTTACGAATGAGAGCAGGGACTTCGATTATATAGTTGCAGGTCTCAGAGTTTTTTTTTCCCGATTTATGGCTTAACTTCGTCGAGGACAGAAATTTTTCCAGAGACGTATCACGCATTTTATCGGCCAGGTTTTGATGGTAAATGCACTTGAACACTTCCGCTTCCTCCATGGTAGCAGGCACACCAATGACTACGATTCTGGGCTTCCTTTTTTGCGGCTCGTCCACCGTGAGTCCAGACGTTGTTAACTGCGTCGACTGTTTCAGTTTCAGGACGTCATCTTTGGAGTCTGTGCTTATGACTACTCCGCCGTTCTTAATCTTGCGCAATCCTCTTACATGTAGCTTCATTTCCTCAGGGCTGATTAACTTTTGAACAAGTGATTTAGTCTCCTCGCTCGTTTTTTGCTTGTCGGTAGGATATATTGCTACCGAGCTAATGTTAGAGGGCTGAACGTATCTAGTATTTTTTTTAAGCAAGTCGGCGAAGGTAACTGGTTCCGGGGAAGGCTTCGAGGACTCCTGTATACACTGTTTTAGTTCCTCGATACGCAGGGAAAGATCTTGTTTCTCCTGAAGGAAGTTGAACGAATGGTAGTTCTGGATGGCTTTCTGTTTCAGTGACTGGTATTCGACAGCTAATTGAGATGTACAATGACTCACTTTACGGCATAAGGTACTCACTCTGTTTTTTTGGTCCGAGTTTAATTTCCCTTCAGTAGAAATAGTGCACACTTCATTCAAATGCTGCTCGATCGACTTCATCCAGCCCTGGAGTTCTGCTGTAGATACCATCTTTGGAGGAGCTTCTTCCTGAATTGAGGGCGCGGGCGCGGGTAAGGGCTGCGGAGTGGGCGTGGACGGAGGGCTGCGGTACGTTAGCCCGCTCCGATTGCTAAAAGGGCTGTTTTCGTGTGACATCTTCTTTAGGTTTTAAAATAATTGGCACCACTTAACATTATTAGAATTCACTAGTCAATCGAAATTAA
Organism: Epinotia nisella; assembly: GCA_932294315.1. Lineage (NCBI taxonomy): Eukaryota > Metazoa > Arthropoda > Insecta > Lepidoptera > Tortricidae > Epinotia > Epinotia nisella. Next base: position 19,380,415 of record OW028681.1, read on the forward strand.
TGCTGACGCCTAATGAACCGAGCTAGGTCACAATTTTGCAGATGAATATTTATTTTTTGTTGAGAGACACGTCCGACCTGACTGACGACCAACATCAACCCTGGATGGAATAATCAATAGAACTTAATTAAAGAAATATATCCAATCCTTTTTTATTTTTTTTCTATTGCTATATTTGCTATTAACGATTTTTCTCACAGATCATTTTTGTCATTTTTGACAACCGTCAAGTCTCACGGTCGAAACCAGACTAAACGCAAAAGAGCCGCAAGTGTCGATCGCGCGGTTCTTTTGGACGGCCACTTTTTTCGGCTGATTGTGTATCTAGTTACTTATACTAAATCAATGCTCGGCAGGAATGGCAATTCGTGGATTCGTATCTATTTAATATTGTACTATATGTTTGTATGTTTCAGGAGCCGGCGTCGGCGCTGGCGGCCGGCGTGTGCTTCCTGTCGGTGTGGTCGGTGCTGGGGCTCGCGGGCTTCCACACCTACCTCGCCTCCACCGACCAGACCACTAACGAGGACGTGAGTACACTTGCAACATCACCTCGATCATACGATAACTGAGTGGCGCGAGAAGCGAGAAGACGAAGGGAAGAGACCCATACATTGTTGTAAAGGCTAGAAAGTAGGCCGAGCCGCAGGTGAGGACCTCGAAGGGGACGAGTCCATCTATTGCACTTTTGGCCGAGACATTACATAGTTCTTTTCACGCCTACTGCGAGGAAATTGTAACTAATTATAAATATAAATCAAAATTAAGTACCTAAGAAAAGAACGTAATACTAAACAAAAGAGCGCGGTCCGCTGGCCGGCGCGGCGGGGAGGGGCGGGGCGGCGCCTTAGGTCTGTGCAATCACAAAATCATTGTGTGTTCGAATAGCTGCTTCAACTGGACTACAAAAACATTATTGGACAGTTTGAATTTATAGATGGCCTTGATCGTTTCCAACTAACCCAGCTTTGAAGCCTGAATTCTGACCATCTTTTGCCACATTTCCGAGCAGTGGTGTAAAAAATATTTATTTTTTAACCCGTTATTCAGAAAATAGTTCAAAACTCCGTTATTGTTGAGGTTGAAGACTTTTTTGTGTGAGGGATGTGACTTATACTTTTCTTCCCTGACATTCCCTGTTTTATTTTAATTTTCTTCATCGAAGGTGTGTAAAGAAGCATGTGATACTCGGTAGCAAATTATTTTCGCCTTGGGCGTAAACACTTGAATACGTTATGCTCAAGACTCTACATTAGAAGGCTACGCTCGGGATTCTATTGTAAAAGTCTCTCGTCAAAGTCAATACCTCGCATTAAATAAATATATCTTTTTTTTTGTTACCTAGAGACACAATCTACGTGTCACAAATAAATGTTTGATTCTGATTCAAATGAGAACATGTATGACTCTTAACGAAACAAATTATTTTGGAATATCTTTCCATCACACTCAGTTAATGTATGGGTAGCTCAGAGGGAGAGCGCTGTACCGGCAATACAGAGGGCACAAGATAGAGTCTTGTCCTTGTCTTCAGTCGACGATAGTTTATTTTTCCATGATATTTGTTCTCTGCAGGTATGTATGATTGTGTCCGCAGATCAAGGGTTCGTTTTCGAGTCGGCGCGGCAGCGGAAACCCGAACCCGTACTCGCGCGGCAACGCCTGCGCCAACTGCTGGCACGTGCTGTGCGGCCCGCTCGCGCCCAGCCTTATAGACCGGTCAGTACGTCAGGTCAGATACTGGCAACCCGAACCCGTACTCGCGCGGCAACGCCTGCGCCAACTGCTGGCACGTGCTGTGCGGCCCGCTCGCGCCCAGCCTTATAGACCGGTCAGTACGTCAGGTCAGATACTGGCAACCCGAACCCGTACTCGCGCGGCAACGCCTGCGCCAACTGCTGGCACGTGCTGTGCGGCCCGCTCGCGCCCAGCCTTATAGACCGGTCAGTACGTCAGGTCAGATACTGGCAACCCGAACCCGTACTCGCGCGGCAACGCCTGCGCCAACTGCTGGCACGTGCTGTGCGGCCCGCTCGCGCCCAGCCTTATAGACCGGTCAGTACGTCAGGTCAGATACTGGCAACCCGAACCCGTACTCGCGCGGCAACGCCTGCGCCAACTGCTGGCACGTGCTGTGCGGCCCGCTCGCGCCCAGCCTTATAGACCGGTCAGTACGTCAGGTCAGATACTGGCAACCCGAACCCGTACTCGCGCGGCAACGCCTGCGCCAACTGCTGGCACGTGCTGTGCGGCCCGCTCGCGCCCAGCCTTATAGACCGGTCAGTACGTCAGGTCAGATACTGGCAACCCGAACCCGTACTCGCGCGGCAACGCCTGCGCCAACTGCTGGCACGTGCTGTGCGGCCCGCTCGCGCCCAGCCTTATAGACCGGTCAGTACGTCAGGTCAGATACTGGCAACCCGAACCCGTACTCGCGCGGCAACGCCTGCGCCAACTGCTGGCACGTGCTGTGCGGCCCGCTCGCGCCCAGCCTTATAGACCGGTCAGTACGTCAGGTCAGATACTGGCAACCCGAACCCGTACTCGCGCGGCAACGCCTGCGCCAACTGCTGGCACGTGCTGTGCGGCCCGCTCGCGCCCAGCCTTATAGACCGGTCAGTACGTCAGGTCAGATACTGGCAACCCGAACCCGTACTCGCGCGGCAACGCCTGCGCCAACTGCTGGCACGTGCTGTGCGGCCCGCTCGCGCCCAGCCTTATAGACCGGTCAGTACGTCAGGTCAGATACTGGCAACTCGAACCCGTACTCGCGCGGCAACGCCTGCGCCAACTGCTGGCACGTGCTGTGCGGCCCGCTCGCGCCCAGCCTTATAGACCGGTCAGTACGTCAGGTCAGATACTGGCAACCCGAACCCGTACTCGCGCGGCAACGCCTGCGCCAACTGCTGGCACGTGCTGTGCGGCCCGCTCGCGCCCAGCCTTATAGACCGGTCAGTACGTCAGGTCAGATACTGGCAACCCGAACCCGTACTCGCGCGGCAACGCCTGCGCCAACTGCTGGCACGTGCTGTGCGGCCCGCTCGCGCCCAGCCTTATAGACCGGTCAGTACGTCAGGTCAGATACTGGCAACCCGAACCCGTACTCGCGCGGCAACGCCTGCGCCAACTGCTGGCACGTGCTGTGCGGCCCGCTCGCGCCCAGCCTTATAGACCGGTCAGTACGTCAGGTCAGATACTGGCAACCCGAACCCGTACTCGCGCGGCAACGCCTGCGCCAACTGCTGGCACGTGCTGTGCGGCCCGCTCGCGCCCAGCCTTATAGACCGGTCAGTACGTCAGGTCAGATACTGGCAACCCGAACCCGTACTCGCGCGGCAACGCCTGCGCCAACTGCTGGCACGTGCTGTGCGGCCCGCTCGCGCCCAGCCTTATAGACCGGTCAGTACGTCAGGTCAGATACTGGCAACCCGAACCCGTACTCGCGCGGCAACGCCTGCGCCAACTGCTGGCGCGTGCTGTGCGGCCCGCTCGCGCCCAGCCTTATACACCGGTCAGTACGTCAGGTCAGATACTGGCAACCCGAACCCGTACTCGCGCGGCAACGCCTGCGCCAACTGCTGGCACGTGCTGTGCGGCCCGCTCGCGCCCAGCCTTATACACCGGTCAGTACGTCAGGTCAGATACTGGCAACCCGAACCCGTACTCGCGCGGCAACGCATGCGCCAACTGCTGGCACGTGCTGTGCGGCCCGCTCGCGCCCAGCCTTATAGACCGGTCAGTACGTCAGGTCAGATACTGGCAACCCGAACCCGTACTCGCGCGGCAACGCCTGCGCCAACTGCTGGCACTTACGTCCTTTTCTATAGGGAAGGCAGTTTTTCAGCAATATCTCGAAAACTTCTGAACCAATTTTGTTCTAAATAATTGTCGATGAGGGATTTTAATAAGTACTTTGACCGTGATTTTTTCCCATTTTTTTTAATACACCGTTTGAAAATTAGTTGTGGGGGATACAGTTTTAGATTGGTGGTTTGTAAGTCTCCAAGTTGGTATGGTACGTATGAAACTAAAAGTAAATACTTTAAAAAAAATGCAATCGAAGAACTACTTGGCACAGTCGTATTTTGCTTCCCATTTCGTCAGCTTCCTAGCTCGCTTCGTACGCTTGCATTGAATACGAGATAGAACTCTAGACGAAGTGGGAATGCGGACGAATTGGGAATGTTGACGAGTTGACAATGCGAGTGAAGTGAACCTAAAGGCGTGTTTGTTTGTTTGTTTGTTGCGCAGGCGCGGCATCCTGAGCCCTGACAGTAGCGACGAGCTGCCGCCGGCCTTCGCGGCCGCCCTGCAGGCCGCCGCGCCGCCGCCGGAGCCCCCGGTCACGCTGCAGCCCCACGCCGAACACAACGGTACTCATATATTCTCTCTGGTTAAAGGGCGGGTTGCACCAACTTACGATTACAGACCGATCAACGTTAAATATGGTCCATGCCATAGAAACATCTCAGACTTTCCGTACATTAAGACTCGTACGAATACAGACGGTTTGGTGCAACCATAGAACACTAAATACGATGTGGGCGTGGCACGCGCGCCACTAGTTTATATTTCAATGTGTCTCACTGCTGTGTGTTGTGCGCAGGCGCGGGCAGCTACAGCAACCTGTTCCCGGGCACGCACGCTTACCTGAACCACAGCCTCGACCTCGACCCCACGCCTCTGCACGGTAACTATGCCAATTTCATAACGATACTGGTTTTAATGTCTGATCACCCAAAGAGTAATGGCTATGCTGAGAGTTTCCCTGCGTCATCGCATCAGAATTGAGGCTATCCAGCAGAACCACAGCCTCGACCTCGACCCCACGCCTCTGCACGGTAACTATGCCAATTTCATAACGATACTGGTTTTAAAGTCAGCCTTATTCAACAGTTACCTACTGTTGACCTTCTCCCCTTGGTGATATTTGGTGAATTTAACGCTTTTACGTATTGAAATCCCATTGGTTTCGACAGAGGTGTGCATCGGCGGTCCGACGGTCGGCGCCCACACTCCGACCATCGCCAGCACGGCGAGCGCCCTGAGCGCCGCGCGGCTGCGGCTACTAGCCGACACCACCATGATCGATGCCGCGCTCGACCTGGACGATGCCGAGCCGCCGCCGCACCTGCCACAGGTCAGTTAACACTGTTGGTCTACAGAGGTGTGCATCGGCGGTCCGACGGTCGGCGCCCACACTCCGACCATCGCCAGCACGGCGAGCGCCCTGAGCGCCGCGCGGCTGCGGCTACTAGCCGACACCACCATGCTATGAACTGGTGGGAAACGGTGCAAGGTGGGTACAAGTGGACTTTGGGTCGGTGAGCCATTGAAATTAGTTAGTTAACGGTTGCAGCGGTCCGACGGTCGCCCACACTCCGGTGACTGGCATGGCGAGTGCCTTGAGCACAGCGAGTGATCCTCGTTTAGTACTCGTAACAGAGGGCTTATTGCGGTTACAATGGGGCTAGATTGATTTGTGTATAATTGTCCCCAGATATATATTTATTACTATTAACTATTTATAAGCTACGGTACCGGCTTCAAGTACGCAGCTGTCAAACGGCGGCCGTGGGTTCGAAACCAATGAGTTTTTCGGAACTTATGTACGGAATATTTGACATTTGCCAGTAGCTTTTTTGTGAAGAAAACATTGTGAAAAAACCTGCATACATCTTCGAAGAAATTGAAAAGGTGTCGGTATGTCCCCAACCCGCACTGGGCCAGCTTGGGGACTACTTCCCATTCCCTCTCATCTGTGGGACGTATGTATAGGCTGATGTTGTTGTTGTTTATTGTATATGATTATTAGCTTTTTATTAACTTGCAATGTAATTATGTTTGTTCGAGTGGAATCTTGCAAATCAATTTTGAAGCAGATATCTTCAACCGATTGAGCTAAAATTTTGGTAAAAGGTATAGATTGGATGACAACTCAATATTATGGTACCATCGAGCTGATCTGATGATGGAGACAGAAGATGGTCATGGGAATTCAGTACTTAACCGACGTAACCCCGTTGAGTTTGGGCTCGTTAGAATCGTCTCAATAAGTTGTTGATGACGGTACACAGAAAAGTACATTATGGTACCATCGAGCTGATCTGGTGATGGAGACAGAAGATGGCCATGGGAATTCAGTACTTAACCGACGTAACCCCGTTGAGTTTGGGCTCGTTAGAATCGTCTCAATAAGTAGTTGATGACGGTACACAGAAAAGTACAGTCGGCAATAAAAGCTTGTACCAAAAATGAAATTTTTGACAGAAACTTATTTATTTTATAATGTTTTCTCTGGTTGTTGCAGACGGAGCCGCCGCGCATCGCCACTGCGCAGCTCTGACCCCTGCGTATTAATTTAATACGATATTTGTACAAATATATTATTTTCGTTGTAAGAATTTTTGGACTCGTATTATGAGGAATAAATGATTATCTGATTCGTATTTCCCGTTTCCTTTCTATTGTGAACTTTTAACCTGGGTTATAAGTATAATTTCTACCCAAACACGTGCCCAAAACCCGGTATGCGCATGCGTGCGCATGTTCGAACTAAATGGCTGCTTGGCATCTTTTTGACGCCCCGCCCCCACGTCCGCATAATGGCAACTTTTCTTCGCTAGTTAGACTTCTATGGTTTTTTTCGTTCGCAGACTGTCAGTGATATTTTAGTGCCGATTTCTTGCGTCGATTCGCCTCGCCGGTGAAAAAGCTACATTAGCATAGGTATATAATTAATCGAACGAGCGAGCGACGCAAACGAAGTCCTCCGTTTCAGCTTGGGTAAAAATTCTTTCGTATGTCCGGATGTCCGGATCTCCGGCTGTTCTCGTCTACGGCTTGCATTTCTCAACCGATTCTATAATCAATCAATCAATATTTGCGGACAATCTTACACAAATCGACCTAGTCCCAAACTAAGCAAAGCTTGTACTATGGGTACTAGACGACGATAAACATACTTATATAGATAAATACATACTTAAATACATAGAAAACATCCATGACTAGGGAACAAATATTCGTGTTCATCACACAAATAAATGCCCGTACCGGGATTCGAACCCAGGACCTCATGCTTCGTAGGCAGGGTCACTACCAACTAGGCTAAAGCGGTCGTCAAATTTTGTGAGCAGGTTCGTTTTTGGGCTGTATGGACTCCGATATGAGAATGGACCTTAGGGGTAGGGGTAATGAGTCCCTCATTAGCATTAGTTTATTGATATTATACTCAATAGTTTATTGCACTTAATGACATAAAGGTGTTCCTACATTACAATGTGGAATGACGTAAACATTATGGACCCTGAGAGGGCGCTGCAATTATGGGAACGGAGCTATCTTATTTGTTTGTTAATCAAAGCCTAATTTTACAACGGTCACATTTAGTATCTAATCTAAGTACTCAACGTTAATCTACTATCAGTGATAGGATGGAGTTCCTATCGCCGACCACTATCTGTACCCGACGTGACGATAACACGTCGTACCTATCGCTTTGTGTTCAAAACAAATATCGTAATATAAGTGTTCAAGCGAGTGACCAACTGGATTGCGTAAAGTTTCGTAAGTAAGTAACATTAGGTAGAACTAAATGTCGTTTTTGGTGTTCCGAACCGAAATCGGTCCAACGGAACACTCGACGATCACGGGTCTGTTTGTCTGTCTCAGCCTGTTTTTAACGACCGTTTGACATGGGAAGCTGAAATTTGGTAGAAATAGATAAAGGAATTGATGTATTGATGGGATAAGTAAACCCCAAGTGAAACCTCTTTGAAAAAACCGACTGGCAGACACCGAATGATCGCCTTTCTAAGCGCTTCGTTAGACCAATTTTGATACAGACCACTAAAAATTAGAGCTTAATCGAATCGCGTGTCGTGCCTCATATAGGTTCTTAATTGTAACAAATATCTTAACATTTAAAAAGCTAGTGTTAGTGTAAATAAATAGCACATTCCAAGCCCCATTCTACCCCCTTGTGGTAGTTTTCTGAACGGCTTTCGCCTAAACTTTATAAAGTCGAAAAATAAGCTTCATATAGTATATAGTAGCAGCAAAAGTAGATAAATAAATAAATAAATAAATATTAGGGGACATTCTTACACAAATCGAACTAGGCCTATAGTAAGCTCAATAAGGCTTGTGTTATAGGTACTAAACGACGATATATATAATAGATATAAATAGTTAAATACATAGAAAACATCCAAGACTCAGAAACAAATATTCATGCTCATCACACAAATATTTGCCCTTACCGGGATTCGAACCCAGGACCTTCAGCTTCGTAGGCAGCGTCACCTACCCACTAGGCTAACCGGTCGCAAACCCAAACATACCGTAACACGTTTTATTACTGTAGAAGTAAGGATGTGGTATACTATCCATTTATATGATGCTGACTGTACATTCTTTGACACCGACCGTACTTACCTAGAGTACTTACTAGTACATAATCATTCCTTTATTTGTCTAAAAGCAGGTGATGTTAAAACAGGTGTTACATGAGTGGATTGCAAAAAAATTGTACAAAGTTAAGAGTCTTAATCTAATATATGATTCAATCCACTCACATGCATTGCCTAACTTACAGTACTCCACTTTTTGCCATATACGCTAAGTCTGAATTAAAATTTCCATAGAAATATGATATTTAATTATTTGTGTTGCCAGATTATTCGGTGCAGAGTTAGCGTGAACGCACTCTACCACGTTGCAACCAAGGGCCCAAACGCAGATTTCGCAAATAACTTTTTTTCCTCAAACTGCGGCATTCAAAATTTCCTGCGTCATTCTAGAGTTAGCGTCAGTGGAGAGTGCACGCTTCGAGCAAGATGGACGAGAGTCAGGCGGACTTCTCAATCACCAATCCTTTCAAAAAGAAGCCGGAAAGGTAAATCATTAATGTACCTACTATAAAGTGTCGTTCCCATTATTTCCATAAGCGGAAATACTGTCTCCAGCTAGATCGTTACTGTTGCCGGCAGTATACTAATAGATTATATGTATTTTGATTTTATTTTCTAGATTTTAATCACAACATACTTCGCGAAGTTTTTTCTCAGTTTCATTTGTAGATTCCGACCTCTTGTCCTTGAATAGGGTCTGGCCGCAGATATGTGGCCAGACCCTTACTCCGCTCTCATTCGTGAGAGGCGACCTGTACCCAGAGGGCCTACCGCGAAACGAAATTCGTTTTCGTTCGTGTATCTCCGTCTCTGTCGCACTTGCTAGTTTGAGCGACAGAGACACAAACGAATTTCGTTTCGCGGTAGGCCCTCAGCAGTGGGACGTATTCGAAGATAAGAAACCGAAGACAAAGCCATTGTTTCATGTAAAATACCACGTAGAAACCAAAATGAACAAAACTACTAATTAATTAACCTAATGACCCTTAATTGGTCTGTTTGTGTCGCGTCGCCGAAGGCACGCTGCCTACCTGCTCCGCTATTATTATAATTATAATTATTAAAAATTATTACATTAATGTCGCCTATTGTACCTTTTATGAAAGCTTGTAAGCAACTATTAATACCTACAGATAATTTATGTAATTTTTACGCGAAGTGTCGTAACTTTTTTAGGGTTCCGTAGCCAAAATGGCAAAAACGGAACCCTTATAGTTTCGTCATGTCTGTCTGTCCGTCTGTCCGTCTGTCCGTATGTCACAGGCATTTTACTCGAAAACTTTAAGGTGTATTTGAATAAAATTTTGAGCATAGGTGTATTTTGTTAGCCGCTACATAGTTTTGTAAATAAAAAGACAAAAAAAAAATTTTTAGGGGTGCACTCCATACATAAAACTAAAAGTCAAAAAAATTTTTTCATTGTGACCCCCCGTGTGGCACATCAATCGATAGGCCTTTCAAAATAAATATAAGGTTTCTTAGCATTTTTTTTGATTAAGTGAATAGGGTTGGAGATAATCGCCCCGAAAGTCACTAAAATTCTGCCCCCCCCTTCTAATTTTTGAACGGTGTATTTTAAAAATATGGAAAATTCATAGAGCTTATTAATTTCATTCACCAAAAATTGTTTTGAACAAGATCGGTTCAGAGGTTTTCGAGATATTGCTGAAAAACTGCCTTCCTCAAAGAAAAGGACGTAAGTGCCGTAAAATTTCTGTGACGATACGACCTTTTTAATAGGCACGGAACCCTTCGTTTTGCGTGGTCCGACACGCACTTGGCCGGTTTTTTAAGTAATGCCTCGAAGTGTTACAAAATTTGGAACAAAATTTAAAAACTTGTGACTCTAATAGTAGATTGTATGACAAGGGGTTAAAATAAGCCATATTACCACGAGATGGATTTTTTCCCGAGCGAGCGAGGGAAACTATTTCGATGGGTAATATGGCTTTTAGACCCGAGTTACACACTCTACTTTTCACTTCGACTGCGAGAAAATAGTAAAACAAAGATTATCCATCCACAATCAATAACAAATTTCACTGCGAAGAGATTGTTCAATTTAGCGTTTGGCCGCGCTATTAACGGTCAGAGGCGTTTTCTTTTTAAATGATTTGGAATTAGGGACTAAAAAACACCTGATGTTTGATTGGTCGATTTTAATATGTAGCTGTATTCTGGTTGGTTGATAGCAAAGAGAAATGTTTTTTGAAAGAGTTGTGATTGGTGGATTTAATATGGTGAAGTGTTTTGATTGGTCAAATTAAATGTGTTAAAAATCATAAATATGTATACATATTTTCCCTAGGGGCTAAATGTACTACTTTAGCCCCGCTTATTAAGCCTAATATGACACACTTTTCGAGCATGAGAAGTGAAAATGCTTTTTCAAGGAATACGTCGAATTTCCCGTCACCCATCATAAATAATTTCCATATTGCAGTTTAAAAGAGTCAGGGAAGGAGACAGAGATGTTAGAGCATGGCAGGGAGCTACCGCCGCCTCCGTTGCCCGTCGCGCCCCTCAATTACGACCCTGACGACTGGTACTACGACATGACGGGCGACAAGATCATGCTCATCTTCAACCACTACAAGTACAAGAGAACACGTTACTTCAGGTAAACTCTCATCATTAAAAAAACATCACCTGGATATAAGGCCTCCCACAAAGACTGCCAAAGTGATCGGTCCTGCGCCACCCGCATCCAGCGGACTCCCGCGACCTTTACCAAGACATCATTCCACTTTGTGGGGGGGGGGGGGGGGGGTCTACCCATGCTGCGTCTTCCGGTTCGTGGTCATCGAGAACCTTTCCGCCCCAGCGGCCATCGGTTCTGCGTGCAATGTGCCTCGCCCACTGCCACTTAAGTTTAGCGATCGGTTACCTTAGCTGCGGTTAGCCTCATTTATGGATCAGGTCTCTAAATTCTAACCTCTAAATTCGGATTTCGGAATAATCAGATTGTAAACGTGTTTTGCTAATTTATCTCACTTTCAGCTTGTTCAGAGCAGAACAAGATATAGAGTTATATGAGTAAATATGAGTAAAAAGTTTTTTCACATCTCATGCTCGAAAAGTGTGTCATATTAGGCTTAATAAGCGGGGCTAAAGTAGTACATTTAGCCCCTAGGGAAAATATGTATACATATTTATGATTTTTAACACATATAATTTGACCAATCAAAACACTTCACCATATGAAATCCACCAATCACAAATCTTTCAAAAAACATTTATCTTTGCTATCAACCAACCAGAATACCTACAGCTACATATTAAAATCGACCAATCAAACATCAGGTGTTTTTTAGTCCCTAATTCCAAATAATTTAAATCCACCAATCACAACTCTTTCAAAAAACATTTCTCTTTGCTGTCAACCAACCAGAATACAGCTACATATTAAAATCGACCAATCAAACATCAGGTGTTTTTTAGTCCCTAATTCCAAATCATTAAAAAAGAAAACGCCTCACGCTAAATTGAACAATCTCTTCGCAGTGAAATTTGTTATTGATTGTGGATGAATAATCTTTGTTTTACTATTTTCTCGCAGTCGAAGTGAAAAGTAGAGTGTATAACTCGGGTCTAAAAGCCATATTACCCCTCGAATTATTTTCCCTCGCTTCGCTCGGGAAAATATCCATCTCGTGGTAATATGGCTTATTTTAGCCCCTTGTCATACAATCTACTATTAATGTCATAGCTGCATGTAGGTAACACCTACCTAAGTACGCAATTTAGAATAATATTTTAGTTTTCTTGTGTATGGTAAAAGATGTGAGTTGATTTTAAATAGTTTGGTGAAAATTGTTCTAATCCTACTATCCTACTAACCCTACTAATATTATAAATGCGAAAGTTTGGATGTTTAGATGTTTGGATGTTTGTTACTCAATCACGCTTAAATGGCTGAACCGAGTTCGATGAAATTTTGCACGTAGATAGTTTATCACCTGTATTCAAATATGGGATAGTTTTTATCCCGGGTCTACGCAGATGAAGTCGCGGGCGGAAGCTAGTATGAAATAAATAATTTAAGCAGTTGAGTTGATTTCTAAGCTAAATAGGTACCGAAGAAGGCCAAAACATTAGGTACCTATTTAGAACACAGCTAACGACTGCTGCTGTGCTGTTTTTTTATAATTTTCGATCGTTTAATTAATGAAATTATAGTAAAAGTGTGCCTCAACAAGCCTTTCGCCTTACAACGTGAAATTTGAGTTGGTGAAAGGGATGTTCATTTAACTTGCACTGTCAGACTGTGTTAAACTTAATTTAAATTGTATTTTAAATCATATCAAAAATGTCAGTTTTGTGACTTCATGTGGGTATGTGTCTGACCATAATCGTCAGAATAATTAACTTATTTATTTACCTCTTTAAGGTTTCCCGTCTGTTCGGATGTGTCACAGACACAATATCCTTGGTCGCGGAGCGATAAACTAATTCTACCTAATTATACGCGATTAAGTCCCGTTTATTAAAACATATGTGTGAGATGCGTGAAAGTTTAAATCAGAATAATAATCGTCAGTTTTGGCAGTGTATCTTTAAATGCACAACAGTTTTGGTCGCCTTTTTGCATTTTTTTATAACGATTTTAGGGGCTCTATAATTATTGTAGTAGCGGAACCGAGGCTCAGGATTTTTTGACGTGATAACGTCTTATAAATCGATGAACGCCGGCTGCACGTACGAAAAAGTGTGACTCATTGTCCCGTTCCGAACGCCGGCTGCGCGCACGAAATATCAACGCACAGCCCAAACCGCTGGTTCTAGAGATTCCAAATTCGGCACGTAGGTTCCTTATGAGGTCTAGGGGTGCACTAAGAAAGGATTTTTCAACATTCACCCTGAAAAGGGGTGAAATGGGGGTCCAAAATCTGTATGGGGAAACATGATTTTATTCGAAACTTCATAGGAGTATTCCTATAACGATAAATGAGTAAATATGGTGTTTCAGGTTTTTTGAGAATTCAACCCCTAAAAGGGGGAAATGTGGTGACAAAGTCTGAAAATCAACATGGGTAGTGTTAAATGTTTTCTTATGGCATTATCACGTAAAATTATCGTCCGGAAACCGACTTTACAGACAACTATTTTTTTGACAATTTAGGGTTACATAGTTTGTGGTTCAACGAATATCTCCGAAAATAAGAATGAATTTGTTCGTGATGAACTAGGCGTTGTGAGTAAGTACTTCTTCTTTGTCATTGCAGAAACGAGCAACCGAAGGCGCGCGATGGAACGGCTCGCGACGTGCGTGCCCTCACCGACACCTTCTCCAGACTAGGCTTCAAGATCACCACGCACCAAGACAAGATGCACGACCAGATTCTCTCGATACTTAGCGAATGTGAGCTCTTCCCACGTTAATTCTTAAAACCAAAAGTTGCCTTTAGACCTGTCTAAATTTAGCTCGCTAACTGGGGGACTTGAGTTAAACTATTTCGCTGTAAAGAGTGAGATGGTGTGGTTCCCTTCCCCCAGATATCGTACTAATATACAGGTCTAAATAGCTTAACAAAGATGTGTTAAAGTTGGAACGGTTCTCGAGGGCGTGGGTAGGCCCCCCACAAGGTGGACTGATGACCTGGCAAAGGTCGCGGGAGTCCGCCGGATGCGGGTGGTGCAATCACTATGGCACTTGGGTGGAGGCCTTTGTCTAGCAGTAGACTTCTTTCGGCTGATATGATGATGATGTGTAAGAAACTATGAAAATGATAACAAATGGTAAATTAAAAACTATAATAAATACCATCGAGATTAATAAATAATGAATTGTATGACGAGTGTACCTACAGTCGAGTTCTCCAATTTCTATAGAGATAACCTTTCAAAAATATCTACACACGCGTCTTATGTCAGGAACAATAAAGTCTGTGTACCTACTGTATTTTTGAAGGATTGTCTGTATACAATTACAATTAAATACAATTACACCTTCATAATTGTATTACTCGTAGTAAACTCTCCTTCCACATGCGCTGCGTCCGAAACATCCTGGGTATTCATTAGAAGGATAGAGTAACAAACGAACAAGTACAGGAAATTGCACAGCTGCCCAGTCTCTTTGCGCTGTTGAAGCAGAGAAGGCTACGATGGCTTGGACATGTGCATCGTATGCAGCCATCGCGTTTGCCGCGTCGTGTAATGCTTGGCGTTATAGCGGACGCCAAAAGAAACATTGGTCGGCCGGTGTTGCGTTGCAAAGACTGTGCCAAGCGGGATCCAGGCCCGTAACTGGGAGGAGCTTGCCGGTGACAGGAACAAATGGCGTAAATTGACGTTGGAAGGTCGTACAACTCATGACGAAGCCTGGTTTAGGATTCTCGAGAATAAGCGAGCCAAGAGGCACCAGCATAACACCTGTTCCCCGCGAGCAAAGTTTACTTGCATGACTTGCGGTCGTGCGTGCCGCTCCCGTATAGGCTTATATAGCCAATACGTTGTCTCTCCCCTTAACACTGTTTTTATAGTCTGTAATAGACTGAAAGGCCTCTGAGAGTAAACTCTGACATGTAAAAGAGCTCTTGAGGCCTATTTACAGGATACCTAAATTTTTGAATTTTTAAAATTGTTCCAGTGTGTGCGCAGGAGCATAAGAACACGTCGTGTGTGTGTGTGTGCGTGCTCACACACGGCGAGAGCGGCGGCGAGCTGTTCGCCGCGGACCGCCCGTACGAGCTGCGCGACCTGCTGAGCATACTGCAGTACTCCGCGCCTAGACTGGTAGGTACAGTCAGCTGCAGAGAAACGAACACTCCTTCAAACATATAACTAACTTGATACTTAGGTAAGCACATCTTCCCTCGAGAACACAGCTCTTGCGACTCCACTCTGGACGGCCAGGTAAGAAATTTAAAGACGGGGGTCTGTCTCAACCACCCGACGCGATACCCCCCCCCCCAGGAGCGCTCGGGTACGGTCGATAGTCGCTACTCCTCAACGGGCCCCCACAGGCTGCCTTGCGTTGACTGTTGGAAAACCACTGGGCGATGGGGTCGTCACATCCCTATGCCAATATTGTGTTTTATAATAATTAGGGTTCTCTTTAAATATACAATTTGTTTTTTACCGTCTTAGAGCCGAAGCCCACTCAATGTATCCAAAACGTACTAATCATTCGCAAAAAATATAAAATGTATTAGTTAAGTTTTAAGTAATAAAAGGTAATTAAGTTTGAAACATCCCGTATCGCGCGCGATGCGAAGTTATTAACCCGGTTAGTGTTCGTACCTACCTACAAAGATGGCAGCTAGTGTTTATTCGGCTGGATAATTAAAATTATGATTAATTTAAAAATAAAAACCGGTCAAGTGCGAGTCTGACTCGCGCACCGAGGGTTCCGTACGAAATATTATACAACACACCCGTCTTGCCCCACCCTTTAATTTTGGAAAAATCTTAACAACGCATAGTGTAGTTAAGTCATGAGTACCTACAGCGGCATTTATCGGTGCATTTTGTTACTAACTTGCGCGACCAAGGAACTCGGTATATACAGTAAGAGAAATGTATTCATGTACCATCGTAGAACCCTGTCGCAATCGACAGGCCGCCGTCACTCAAACTCGAGTGGTATGTCACCTTATTGCGATAGGGTTCTACGGTGGTACGTTAATACATTTCCCTGTATGTTGGTTTTTCATCGATAATTCTTTATCAAGTGAATTAATTTCGATATTTTTTTTATTATTTGCTAGAGGTACTTTCAGAACACTTTCATACGAATTTGAAGGAAAAAAATTACATACAGAAGTATTAAATTACAAACAAAATTAACATATGATTTTTGAAGATTAAAAAAAAATTACGCTAGATATAGGTCTCGTTATACTTTTCCGGTAATATTCACGTTAATATTAATCATATATATTATTTTTAAATTTTTCGCTTGGTTAACTTCGGAGATAAGGGGGGGGAATGGTATTTTTTTCAACATTTTTCTTTATAAATGAAAATTTTACCATTGTAGAAAAAAAAGAAAAACTGTTTTAGAATCTAAAATGCAAGCCCTTTCATATGATACCCCACTTGGCATACTAACTAGATTTTGAATTTTTGCCCCCCCCCTTATCCGCCCTTTTTTATACAAATTAAAAGTATTTATTAAAAATTTACATTTTCCATACACGAGGATTAGCTTTGTTTACAACTATTCCAAATTTCAAATCGATAGCATTAGTAGTTTCTGAGATATTTGACTTTGTGACAGACAGACAGACGGACGGAGTCGCACCATAAGGGTTCCGTTTTTACCTTTTTGGTCCGGAACCCTAATTAGTTACCTTAGATTTCATTACATAGTTACATACAGGTCGACCTAATAAAAGCGTGTTAAAAAAACCTCTAAGTTATTTATAACGAATACATTAAAGGGGCTTCGTCTCTACCACGGTTAAAAAACACCGTGTATATGTAATTCTGTACAATAGGCTATTGTACATTTTTTTATATATTTCAAAATGTTCGTATAGATTTGTTAGTCAACTGGTATTTTTATTTCCTCAAAATAATATCGCTCTATGCAAATAATAATGGTTGAAATTTGAACGTTATAAATTCGCGCCAAAAAGGCAGCCGCCATTACAGTGACGTCATAACTGCGACACCAAATCACAGACTACTAAGAAGATACTATGTGCAGAAACATATAAACGTCAAATGTTTTACAGCGAAAATATGTTTTTGCATTTGCTATTGTGACGTCACTCACAGAAGACAAAATAGCGGTCGACATTTTCGGTCACGTAAACTACATAAATTAAAAATAAATATTATGTTTTTATGACAAATTCGTGTTATATTCGTATTTCTTATGGTAAAAAGTATATAAAAAATATAATTTGATAATTTAATTTTGATAAAAGAAAATACCCCATTGAATTTGATGTTACAGGTTGGCAAGCCGAAACTAGTGATTGTGCAGGCGTGTCGAGGCGGGCTAGTAGACGCGGGGCAGTCAGTGCAGTTCGACGGGCCGGGTGACGCCGCGCGTCTACCCTCGCACGTCGACACCTTCGTGCTCACCTCCTCAGTCGAAGGTGGGTCATTGTTTGTTTCAAAAGTATTCATTTCCGTATCATCATCATCATCATATCAGCCCAAAGACGTCCACTGCTGAACATAGGCCTCCCCCAAAGAGTACCACAATGACTGGTCCTGCGCCACCCGCATCCAGCGGACTCCAGCGACCTTTACCAGGTCATCAGTCCACCTTGTGGGGGGCCTACGCACGCTGCGCCTTCCGGTACGTGGTCGCCACTCAAGAACCTTTCCACCCCAACGGCCATTGGTTCTACGTGCAATGTGCCCCGCCCACTGCCACTTAAGTTTAGCGATTCGGAGGGCTATATCGGTCACCTTGGTTCTGCTGCGGATAGCCTCATTTCTGATGCGATCACGCAGAGATACTCCCAGCATAGCCCTCTCCATTGCCCTTTTCCGTATCGCGCGCTTCCTTTTCTGTAACAGACACAATATTCATCATGCACAATTCTTCTTCTGCTAAGTCGGGCACTGTTGGCAGAGTGGTCGTGGCTGTGCAGGTGTAGTGTCATTATCGAGTATTTTCCTGGAAATATATCTACTCGTAGTAGGTACTTCTATTTTTGCCGGTTAGAGGCATTTCGTAAAAATAATTTATAATAATAATAACTTCTGATCAAGAGTAAGCAGGTAATCTTTGCAGACCTTTTACTTTTCTTAGTGCTGAAATTCTCCTCCTTGTAACAAATAATTTCAGTTCGATTGCAAACTCAGTCTATTTAATTATTTATTGCACACATAATAATGCAAATACTGCCTCGGTACTTTTTTTCTGCATGCGTGTAACCGAATACAGTCCCCGCGAGGGATACATGTGGCTGAAACGATGGTTACTGTACAGCAATGATTTCAAATGGAACAAGTGATTCTGTATTTGAATCATGAACTATCTGGATAATACAATTTCTTCTTATTAGACTAATTCCGGTTCCAGATCACGTGTCATGGCGGGACAACAACGGCTCGTGGCTGATCCAGGAGCTGTGCCGGGTGGTGAGTGCCACGAGCCGTCACCTCGATCTGGTGCAGATGGCTGCATTAGTCACGTCGCTCGTTGCGCGCGAGTAAGTACGCTGTAGACACAGTAGGTAAATATTTTAGCTAACGCGGTCGCTCAGTTAGAGGCTCTTAAGACCTTCAGTAATTCGTTTAGATAGCTCAGTTGGTAACAGTGATTGGCCGCGTATGCCAGTAGGTCGCAGGTTGAAATCCTGTTCAGAGCAACGTTTGTTATTTTTTCCGTTTAATTTAACATTGAAGATTAATGCAACAGTTACACCAACACATAGTAGCAACAGTTGGCGATCGTAGTATTTCCAACGGTAGTGCAGTAAAATACAATGGACGGTCATTTTGGCACTCTTTGGGGGAGCCTTATGTATAGCAGCGGTCATCTTTCAGCTGCTGATATGTAATGATGTTGCAAACATGGACTTATTATTACTACGTATAAGCTGGCTATAGGCCCAAGGTGGACTGATGACCTGGTAAAGGTCGCGGGAGTCCGCTGGATGCGGGTGGCGCAGGACCGGTCAATTTGGCACTTTTTAGGGAGGCCTATGTCCAGCAGTGGACGTCTTTCGGCTGATATGATGATGATGATGATAGGCTACCTAAAACATTTTTCTTGACGTCTTCGATCAGACCGCCATCTTGGAATTAGTGTCCGTTAGAGCCTAGGCAAAATGAGGCCGAACCACATCAATTTTATGCGCAAACTTAAGCTACTCTAGCTCTATACATATAACTCAATGGTTGCAGGCGCCAGTCCAACACGCCGCGCAAACTGGCCACGCACCGAATGAAGCAGACGCCAGAGATGCGCTCCACGCTCACCCGGCTCCTTCGCTTCACGCCCCGCGACAAGCTCACGGACACGTAGCGTAACACGCCCTGCGAAGCACTAGCTGGGCTCAAGTCCCCCCGCAAAAGCATCTGAAGAACCAGGGTCCTAAGGTGCTCAAGATTATCTGAATCCTAACTACAGTCTAATCTCAAAGGGGTCAAGCCCCCCACCCCCGGAAACTAAAATCCTGGATCTGCCACTGCTGTCAAGGTTCTTGTTCTATCTGAAATTCTACCCTGTTTAAAATCATCGTATTTAGTTTTTTCTTTTGCCTGTTTTGTTTGTTTAATTGTGTAATTTGTGACGTTTAATAAATGTACTTTCTTTCTTTCTTCCTCTTTCTAAATTTATATTTTTTGCGCGCACTTGGCCTGTTAGCTTGGAAGCGATACGCGACGAATATAAATTTGATTTCAATACAGTACGTTAGATCCCTTGGTTACGTTACAGAATTGAGAACTGATCTCTAATGACTTATCGCATGTGTTATTTTGTAATAAATAAATGTTTAATACCTTATCATTAAAAAACTTAACGTTGCTGCGTTGAACGCATTTCGGACGGCTCTGGGATCTCCTACGGAACGCACCAGTGCCGCCCTAGCGTCATATGCCTCTGTGGTTCCTACCTTTTTTTTCGATTGCAGCCTGCAACTGCAACCGTGTACCACCCCGAGGACCCCTTTTAGTCGCCTTGTACGACAGGCAGGGGATACCGTAGCCGTATACTAATGCCCGGGCTACCTTACAGTTTTAGACGAAACTATAAGGGGTCCGTTTTTGCCATTTTGGCTACGGAACCCTAAAAACACTATCATACTGGCCGTATTCATTTTTGGCTAAAATGCCGTTGAAACTCGTTTGACATTTGTGTTCGTAAGAAAGGTACAAAACTTGTTTCATTTAACAGAAAACATTGACTTACTAATACTACGTACATATATTATAGACTCTGGCGTACTTACCTAGAATATTTTTTCTTAGAGGCTTTCATCAGCCGTCACATTGGAATTCAGTACCTACTATTTAGCGACCACATGCCAGCCGACGACTATACAACTTTAATCCCATGATATTAGTTTACCATGCACAAACTTATACTAGGGGATGTCCGCTCTATACTATACTATAACTCAACTCAAGCATTTTAAGATTTATGAATAAGGGGGTAAGTATTGGGGAGCGAGGCACTGGGCACGCCTCCGCTTCAGGCATGTAACACCGGGGGTGGGTTGCGACAGCGACACATCGGACCGTACTGATTTGCATCCCTATTCAAATGAGAGCCATTCTGCCGACGGGACACGACGGGCGCTTGTACCACTTGCGGTTTTAGGTGCCCGATGAGTTACCAATATTATACTATAAGTAGGTATCTATATTTTAAATAAATAAGCAGTTATTAGAAATGAGGCTATCCGCAGCGGAACCAAGGTCACCGATATAGCCCTCTGAATCGCTAAACTTAAGTGGCAGTGGGCGGGGCACATTGCACGTAGAACCGATGGCCGTTGGGGCGGAAAGGTGCTCGAGTGGCGACCACGTACTCCGGCGCGGCGTGTGGGTAGGCCAAGGTGGACTGATGACCTGGTAAACGTCGCGGGAGTCCGCTGTATGCGGGTGGCGCAGGACCGGTCAATTTGGCACTCTTTGGGGGAGGCTTATGTTCAGCAGCGTCTTTCGGCTGATATAATGATGACGACGAAGCAGTTATCTTTATTTATCATGTTTCATTTACCTTGACGTCATTGAGCTCGTTAAGCTAAATTAAAAGTGCTGTTAAAATGATGTGTGGAAATCGTGCAATTCTACTAGCTGCAAGCGCTGGGCGGCTTCGCCTGCGTAATGTACAGAGCGCAGGCAAACATAGCATAGTCGTCAAACGCGGGCCCGCGTTGCTACCGCTCGTTCAAGGAGTAACTTTTGTACAGTACCCATTCGTTTATTTGCCAATAAAAATAATATTGTGTAACGGTTTCTATGAGTTTTACAATATGAGGGTTTACGGGGGCGAAAAACCTGTCTAG
This sequence comes from Epinotia nisella, assembly GCA_932294315.1. Lineage (NCBI taxonomy): Eukaryota > Metazoa > Arthropoda > Insecta > Lepidoptera > Tortricidae > Epinotia > Epinotia nisella. The sequence continues at coordinate 19,401,758 of OW028681.1, forward strand.
CGAGATTTCATTCCTAGGAAAATGTGGACCCACGCCAGACAAAGCTCGGTCTTCTAGTCACCTACCATATCTTTCACTTCGATCCAATAGGTACGCCTAGCTAGATAGACCCCGAGCCATGATTTAGTTCAAATTAAAGCGGTACAATGCATTGTCTAAGCCATACCCGGCGGCTCCTTTGTGTATCGAACTATGCGTTATCTATCAGCAAGATCAGTGATCAGGGGCTTACTTCCAGGACGCCGAACTAACGTATTGAAATTTGATTGGAATCATATTGGCACAGAATATCATCCTGTATATTCTGTGCCAATATTGAACACGAAGCTGAAGGTCCCGGGTTCGAATCGCGGTAAGGGCAAATATTTGTGTGATGAGCAATAAAAACTATCTTCATTCCACATTCAAATCCGTTGATAGATTCGAGCACAAAAAACCGGACAAGTGCGAGTTTAACTCGCGTGGTGAAGGTTCCGTAAAATATTGAGAATTTTCCCGTTACTTTGCATACTCAAACTTCTTATAGGTTTTCCTGTAATCTTTAGGCAAGGAACTGCTTACAACAACCCCTTTCATTTTTTGATATATCACACAATACAGTTTGTGAAACTTTTTTATTTTATTTTCCTGTTTACCCCCCAAAAGTGGCCTCCTTGTTCAGAATTTATTCATTTACTTTACGCGTCCATTTTTGGATCACCAATTTACATATCTATACCAAATTTCAACTCAATCGGTCCAGTAGTTTCGGAGCGAATCCGCTGTGACAGATGGACAGAGACGCACGAGTGATCCTATAAAGGGTTTATTTTTTTTCCTTTTGAGGTACGAAACCCTAAAAACAGGCCAAGTGCGTGTCGGACCACACACAACTAAAGGTTCCGTGCCTATTAAAAAGGTCGTATCGTTACTGAAACGTTATGGCACTCACATCTTTTTCTTTAAGGAAGGCAGTTTTTTAGAAATATCTCGAAAACCGTTGAACCGATCTTGTTCAAAACAATTTTCGCTGAAAGAATTTAATAAGCCCTATGTCCATGACTTTTTTTCATATTTTTAAAATACACGGTTCAAAAGTTAGAGGGGGGAGAAGGGGGGGGGGGGGGACACAATTTTAATGACTTTCACTTAATCAAAAAATTGCTGAGAAACCTTATATTTGAAAGGCCTATTGATTGATGTGCCACACGTGGGCTTGCAATGAAAAAAAAATGACTTTCAGTTTTATGTATAGAGTGCACACCTAAAAAAATTTTTTTTAGTCATTTTAATTACAAAACTATGTAGCGGCTAACAAAATTCACCTCATCATATCAGCCGAAAGACGTCCACTGCTGGACATAGGCCTCCCCCAGAGAGTTCCAAATTGACCGGTCCTGCGCCACCCGCATCCAGCGGACTCCCGCGACCTTTACCAGGTCATCAGTCCACCTTGTGGGGGGCCTACCCACGCCGCGCCTTCCGGTACGTGGTCTCCAATTCTCAAAATATTATTCAAATACACCTTATAGTTTTCGAATAAAATGCCTGTGACATACGGACGGACAGACAGACAGACAGATAGACAGACATGACGAATTTATGGGTTCCATTTTTTGCCTTTTGGCTACGGGACCCTAAAAAGGTAACTAACAGGAATTACGGACTCAAAAAAAAATGTTGCTTGTTTTAAAGACAGTAAAATATAAAATTCAGTGAGATCAAACTTAAAAAGTAGTTACGCGAAGAGAATAGAATAAAACTTAAAGTATAATTTAATTAGGTATTCAGTTTTTACAGTTCCAGCACGGACGAGCGCTTTACGATCTCCTTACCAAATTATCCAAAATACGTTTCATTATCTCTGAAATGTTTTCAACTTCGTTATAAAGTGGTGGCGAAGCGAATCAAGTTCTCTGCTTCAGCTTTGGCCAAAATTTTTGCGTACGCCCGGATGTCCGGCTGTTCTCCTCTACAGCCCTGCTAGCATAACTTGAGTCTCGACTCTACTCGCGCGCGAGATAGACTGTCCATCACTTTCTGATTAATGCTGTCAAAAAGTGACATATAGTCTGTCACGCGCGCGAGTAGAGTAGAGAGTCAAGTTATGCTAGCAGGGCAGGTCGTGTAATTATGTGAGATTAGATTATATAGATTTTTGGTCGATTAAGTTTCAGATTTTACAAATTAGTTGCGATTGACCAAATAAAATGATAATAAGGTAAACGTCCTGTTACGGCCAAGCTGCCGATAGATTATAAGACTCCATTGTTGAGTACATGCATTTATTGCGATTAAGTTTACAGTAATTAAATTAAATATCTCATTGACAATCAAATCATTTTCAAGAACCATTTTCTTGTGACAGTTTTAAATTGAAAAGTAAAAGGAATGTTAGGAACTCTCGCCGGCCAGCGAGCACGTCATCGCCGCGATGTAAAGAGGCGTTAACACGTCCCAATGTCCGATACCTTAGTCCCTTAAGAGTCACTTAATTGATGATTTCTATTGTAATAAATTAACACTCAGTGTCATGTATTGGGGCATTAATATGAAATTATTCTGTATGTATATGGGCAATGTCGTCCGAATGACCAGTACCTACTTGCTTTGCTACTTTGCTTTAACACAACACCACGTAGGTACCCACGTGGTGTTGTGTTCCTGGACTTCCTGGTGATGAGTAAGGACGCTGAGTCGAGTGGTCGCCGAGGATGCGCATTGTTGAATGTGTCTGGACCTGGATTTATCTCTAGCTATCAACACAGTGAATCCGCTGCGTCACAATGCTTACTATGTAATACAGTACATAGTAAGCATTGTGACGCAGCGTACGGCGTGATTTATAGGAGACCATAGCCTAAAGGATAGTCAGTGCAGCGCGCTTACGCGTTGGCCACGACTTTGGTCATAAGCGACCTGCGGCAGCGTTTTATCTGTTCACTGCGCGGTCGAGACGCGCAACGCACTGTGGTTAGTTGGGATCACGCGCAATGAATTAGAAAAACCGCTGCCGCAGGTCGCTTAAGACCAAAGTCGTGGCCAAGGCGTTATGATCTTCTGGCCCCGTAGCATGGTTGGCCTTGTCACGCGATAGGTGATAGGATAGAGCGTGCGTCACTGGCTGACACCGTTCGATAGAACGAGACGACGCTCCTATCTTGTCACTTGTCGCGTGATAAGGCCAACCATGCTACGGCTCCTGGTGTCACAAGCGTCCATAGGCGACAGTGTCTGCTTACCATCAGGCAGGACGTTTGCTTGTATGCCAAGCACGGTCGTAGTAAAAAAAAATAGATTTACGAAAATTGTATCGTGATGTTTAATGAAATTGAGTGTACAATAGTGCTTCCTCGGGTACAGAACGATATATTATATATAAAGCGTCCGTCGTCTAGATTGGCTGACAATTGACTACATAGATAACTTTAGATCACCAAGGTGAGATATCTAAGTTCGTTTTGCATGTCAATTTTGTTTCAATGAGTTTTGCGCGTCTGACGTCAGCTCGGCGCACGCGGCTACATTGAAATCAAAATGGAAACGCAAAACGTGGATCTCAATTAGCCCCTGATGTGAGCAGAGCACATCACCAATTCACCACATAATAACAAAAAGCAGGTTGATCTCGTTTGAGCCCTCGTAGCATTGAAATAATGTCTAAAATTGACAAAATTAGAGTCCAATACTGATTCAAATGTTCCTGATTCGCGCTCTCTTGCGCTCACGCATGAGCGTTTGAGAATTTTAGAAAACGTTTGTAGCCTACATTTTAATGTTTTTTTGTATTCCTTACTACATACAAACAGAAGAGTGCTATATTATGAAAAATTAAACGAAAAAATGCGAAGCTGGGTCGCTAGTAAACTAATAAATATAAAGTCGCATTTTGCAGTGCTACGGATACAAATTTATTCATATTTAATTAAGTAGGTGAGCGCTGCTTTCAGCCCGTATAACGAGTGTCCTCAGGCGACTACCACGGGATCTCATTTGACTCTCGCTTTCAGCGACATATCTCGAATCAGTAGATTGTGTATCAAGAGAGCAAAATGATGTATTTACGGCGAGGGCGGTATATTGAATTTTGATTGAAGCGAAAGATTCTACAATAGAATCCTGAGCATAGCGAGGGAGGATGAGGAAAATTGAAAATCCCTCATTTGAGGGCAACAATGACTCTTTACTGAACAGCAGGTGTAAAAATAGCTATTCCGATTCTACTTCTCTTAGCGTTATCCCGGTTGCATCTCTAACCAGCCGAGCGGCGCTACCGCTGAATCGATTTTTGGAGTTCGCGTATATAGAACTCTGTCGCTTGATCATAAGTGCGATAAAGATGGAGATAACTATTTCGAATTTCGACTTTCGAGGTTATAACTTTGATCTCGACCCGTCGTTCGTTATTATAATTTGATCCGAAAATGGGTGTATTCATAACCAGCAGAGCTCGAACTCTTGGTGCCGATAACGTAAAAATGACGTCCATTTGCACACAGGATGCTAAAATAAGTTTTGTGAAACTTATTACCGTAAGATAAGATTATTTAATTTTATGTTTTAGTTTATACATCGTCTTTGTAACTATAATAAAAGCAGATGTGTTATAATCATAATATATATTAATATTGTCAAATGTGTTGTTTTGCAAATGTCATTGCGTTACATAATAAAAATAATTAAATTGTAACATTATTCTTATACCAATTGGTATAGCCACTTTTTATACATCACTAAATATTATTGTGAAAATACAACAACTGAACAATTACCACGTCAATTTATTGTTCTTCTGAATAACAATGTCAAAGACGTTAATATGCTGCTCATTTCAAGTAGCGATATCGCTTAATTAATGAGGTTTATAAGTGGTAACTGTTTACGAAAAAAATATTTTAAATCACCTGCATCGAATGAATTAAAATATTTTTTTCGTAAACAGTTACCACTTATAAACCTCATTAATTAAGCGATATCGCTACTTGAAATGAGCAGCACATTAACGTCTTTGACATTGTTATTCAGATGAACAATAAATTGACGTGGTATTTGGTGAAATAGGGGCCTGGTAATAAGATATCTGGATTGATCGTTACTGAGTGTTACTTAAATGGAAGTAGACCACAGGAAAAAAGCCGCAAAATGTTCGGCAATAGAAATCGTTTAATCTACGAAGTTGGAACTGAGCTGCAGGCTACCAACGGGGTCACAGGCGGTGGATAGTGACACGGCCACTAGACATGGTAGAGTGTCCTAGGACAGCCATCATATAGGCGTCCAGTCCGCAGCCTTACCCAAGCCTTGGACAACAGCGGCGTTAGTACTGGCAGAAGGTGGAACATGCAGAATCTGGATGGGCTTCTGAAGGGGTAGCAGTGGTGGGCTGGAGGGAAGCCACCCATTTTACTGTGGTGCGGAAGGCAACTGGGGAAACCACACGGTACTAATATCCTATATGTTTGGATGTTTGTTACTCAATCACGCTTAAACGGCTCTACCGATTTGGATGAAAGTTTGCACGAAGATAGTTTATAGCCTGGATTAATATATAGGATAGTTTTAATCCCGGGTCCACGCAGACGAAGTCGCGGGCGGAAGCTAGTCCCGAATAAAGGTAACCCCTTATGAAGAATTAATTAAAATATGATGATGAATGAATGAATGAATGTCGTTTATTCACCAGAAACATATGGTACATACAGATATTACAATCAATTAGCGTCCCTAAATATGTTTCGCCAAAACAGGCATGTGAAAATTTTATGTCATAAGTTAAATTAAGAATTGTAATATAAAAATTAATGAATCCAATTAAAGCATACGTCTTTGTTTGTTCAAAATTAAAATTAAAATATATCAATCTGATTAAATTTCAAAATCAGCATTACAAAATAAGTTAAAATAAAATTTGGTAAAAAATTAATAAACATTGTAAATACAGTTCTCAATATAAATTAAAACATGTCAATCAAATAAAAAAATAAAATGGTAAATAACATAATTACATTAAAAGAAAATAATACAAATGGATTAAAATTGGATAAAGTCAAGATACTTTGGAGGAATAACAATACAAATCAAATTCACATATTAAAAAATTAGACTTAAACTTAAAAAATTGAAATAATGGTATCAAATTAAAAACAAAAAACTTGCGAGAACATGCAAAAAACCTGTCCATCAAAATTTATGTTCAAAAAATTCCTTGATACTATAAAAACCGTGTTCGCACGATAACTTATATAATTTAGTTTTAAATTCTGGGTCAGATAAAGATTTTATAGTTGTCAGCAATTTATTGTAAGTAAATTGATGAATCTACGAAGCACAGGCGGTTGGAGTATAACGGTGATCGCGAGTAGGACTCTGTGGACCTTCAGCGTGTTCCGAAGTCGAGACTGATTTTCTGTTCAACGACATCTTAAAGCGAGTTTCATTGGTAGCCCGTCATCACAGTATATACGTAGATAGCTTCAAAGCCAGTAGCACAACATTCATTAAACTTGCCACCAAATGCAAATATCGTAAACCGAAGAAGTTATTAGTGCGGGTACCGTAGGGATTTTTGTGATATTGAAAAACTTTGAATAAATTTTAGTGTATTGATTGACTTAATGGATAATTTGTCGTTTTTTAATAATTTGTATTTAGGGTTCCGTGTCAAAAAGGTAAAAAAGAAATCCTTATGGCTCGAATCTGTCCGTCTGCCTGTCTGTCTGTCTGTTTAATATTTTGTCGATATTCAAAAAAATAAGTGTTATTTGATTAAAGAGAATAGTTAGATTACTTAATGGATAATTTGTCGTTTTTTTATAATTTGTCTTTAGGGTTCCGTGTCAAAAAGGTAAAAAAGAAATCCTTATGGCTCGAATCTGTGCGTCGGTCTGTCTGCTTGTTTAATATTTTGATATACTAAAAAATAAGTGTTATTTGATTAAAGACACTCAGATAGTCTGTGTGCTCACTCTCTCCTCGCGGCAGTCTCTGGATGTGACAGGGATAGCGAGATTGATGAATGAATTGAAGAGAGTGCTCGAGATGAAGCAAAACAGGTAACTTGTAGATTTAAGTTAGTTTTTAGATAGCAGTTTTAGTATGGAATCAATGTAACGCTTTAGTGAAAACTGTAATGTTGCATACTTAATCCTACTGATATTATAAACGCGAAAGTTCAAAAAAACATCCAAACATCCATGTTTGGATGTTTAGATGTTTAGATATTTGAATGTTTAAATGTTTGTTACTCAATCACGCTTAAACACGGCTCAACCGATTTGGATGAAATTTTGCGCGAAGATAGTTTATAGCCTGGATTTAAATCCTACTAATATTATAGAATAGAATAGAATATTTTATTTGGAGAAAATGAGTGTACAGAAAAGGTCTTATCACTTATTTTGGCGTCTCCATTTTTAAGTCTGAGGCACAGACATAAATCGTATGCGCTTGATGCTGGTAACGTATCTTACCAGCATCAAGCGCATGTCGCGCTGAGCTATTTTCTCATCATATTTTTAATTACTTGTTAGTTTCCAATAAATTTATATTTGGAGAAAACTGCATTGTCATTGGCCGCCTGGACAATATTGGCTGGATATACATGCGAAAGTTTAGATGTTTAGTTGTTTGGATGTTTGTTAAGTACTCAATCCCGCTTAAAAGGCTCAACCGGTTTGGATTAAATTTTGCACGAAGATAGTTTATAGCCTGGATTAAAATATAAAATAGTTTTTATTCCGGGTCCACGCAGATGAAGTCGCGGGCAGAAGCTAGTGAGTCAATAAATAAATAAATAAATGTGTGTTGTCGGGGTGGAATAGCACCCCCTTTCTTCCCATGGCGTGGGTGTCATAAGAGCCGATTTTGGGATTAGGGTTGAAGTGTGGTGTGGGCGATGGGATAGCAACCTATCACTGCAACATTTATATATTAATAATGTCTTTCAACGCCCAACTTGGTTCTCTAGTCTCGTCGCATTCAGATAAAGCTAGTTACAAAGATGGCATCATCATCATCATATCAGCCGAAAGACGTCCACTGCTGGACATAGGCCTCCCCCAGAGAGTTCCAAATTGACCGGTCCTGCGCCACCCGCATCCAGCGGACTCCCGCGACCTTTACCAGGTCATCAGTCCACCTTGATGACAAAGATGGCATAAAACATTTGAATTCTCCAGCTGACTTACTGCTTTCAACTCCATATACCGTGACGTCATGAGACTTTTTGAGAGATCACCGCAGAAATAAAAACAGAATCTCGCGTCTTTTAACTAAACTAATTTGACTACACGTGCCGACGCCGCGCCCCGAGGCAAGGCCGCGCCGAAAAGGGATGAAACTTATTCCGCTTTAATTGTACCTCTACGGTTACATGCAAGTACTTTGTTTTTAGGAAGTATATCTGACTTGGACAAAAGGAGTTGAAATAAAATTAACATTAGTTGAGCGCACTTAACCGGCGATTACACTGCGTCGTTCGCCTAATGCAGTTGCTGAACTTGTTTCAAACTATATATTTCGGCCAACGACTGTTGTAGATAAGCGATTGCGCCGTCGGTCGCCGAATGCGGCCAACTACCGTCGTCTCTACACTGTTGCGGTCGCCGTGCGTAGGTACTTAATGTAATTGCCACTGGTTTCACGCGTGAGAACGAGAGCGACTGATAAATGTAAATTTGTTTTCAGTGCAGTGTGTTTAGTCGGATAGACTCACAGGTAAAGGTGAAATTGAAAACATATTCATGTTAGGAAGTTGCGATACTTCGGGGATTGTAAGAATAAGTTTGTTTGTTTTCGTTAGACCTAAAAAACCGGACAAGTGCGAGTTCAACTCGCGTGGTGAGTGTTCCGTATATAATACACAAAAATATTGAGAATTTTCCCGTTTTTTTGAATACTCAAACTTCTTATAGGTTTTCCTGTACCTTTAGGCAACGAAATATTTTCCATATTTTTTTCAGAATTTTAAGCCTAGTAGTTTCAGAGATAAGGGGGGGGGGGATGGTCAATTTTCGTCTTTTTTCCTAAATTACTTCAAGTTTGTTTTTGCTAAAATTATAAAAAAAAAACTAATATTTTCAAGTTTACCCCTAAAAGTGGCCCTCTTATTCAGAATTCATTAATTTACTTTATAATAGAATTCATTAATTTAATTTACATAAATACATAAATATGTAGCTGATGACGATGTAAAAGTGGTTCAATGAATCCTACTTGAATAAATGACTTCTTTCTCTTTCTTTCTTTCTTTCTTTCTATTTTGATATGACAGACTATTTTTAGACAAAGGAACTGAAAAACAGCCGACGGACATGACAGTAAAGCTACGGTAGCCTAGTGGTTCAGGCCGGCTGTTAAGCGGCGGTCGTGGATTCGAATCCCGGCTCGTACCAATGAGTTTTTCGGAAGCTATGTACGGAATGTTTACCGTTAGCTTTTCGGTGAAGGAAAACATCGTGAGGAAACCGGTCTAATCCCAATAAGGTCTAGTTTTCCCTCTTGGGTTGGAAGGTCAGATGGCAGTCGCTTTCGTAAAATTAGTTCCTACGCCAAATCTTGGGATTAGGTGTCAAAGCAGACCCCGGGGTATCATAGGGCACAACCGGGAATAACGCTAGGAGGATGATGGATATGTCAGTTAAGCGTCTGCTAGATGGTCTCCAACACGCCCCTCCGACCGAGCGACCTTGGTCGGCACCGACCGTGTAGACAGTTGTTTGCAGCAAAATTTCATACTACAGCGGTCGGTGCCGACCAAGGTCGCTCGGTCGGAGGGGCTTGTTGGCGACCGTCTAGCAGACGCTGTAGTACTCAACCGATAGCGAGACGATACAGAAGTCAAGACGAAGACTATACAAGACAGACCGTAAACTATGATGTCCCAGATAAACGAAGAAATGTAGACTTTAACCGTTAAAATTCTGATGTTATGCGAGGGATTATTAAAAGCGTGAGCGTGTGGGGTTATATTAAAAAAAAACCTTTCAACAAAACTTTTTGCTAAACATTGTAGACTTTGAATTAATCGTTCCGCTTAAAAAGATAGATAAATCAAACAAACGCCCGACACACGCGAGTCAACGGTGCAATAATAAATCTATGGCGTCATCTTATCGCAGACGTTGATTGATCTCCCTCTAATCCGCGTTTCATTCATTTGTTACCAGTTAAAACGGCTCGTGTGAGCTTATTTTGCAAACTTCGCCGCCTTAGGGCGGGACTCATGACGCACCTACCTACTGTACTAGTGACGCGAAGTGAAGTTTTAATAAAGCACTAGTTTTGTATTTGTTATTATAGTCTGTTCCACTTAAGAGGGCGTTACAGTGCTCACTAGAGCCGCTGGTAAATAATAGTGATTATTCAAATTTAACGATAGATATAAAAAAAGGGGCCACTGCACACTGTATTTTGTATTTAAGTCTTAGAGCATACATAACTGGAGTAGCCTTTCAATAACTTACCCCTCTGTAGAAAACCTTGCACAATGTGCAAAAAATCATACAAAGACAATTTCACAATCGATTAATGGTCATTCACAAAATCGCCCCGCAAGAGAACACTGATCATAAAAATGCCCGCATGTTGCTGTAAGCACTTGATATTATAAACGTTCAACCACTTCAAGCTTTCAATATACAATTGAGTTTCAATATCCTAAGATGCTCCCCCCAGCCCCCGCATTTGAGAAATTAGTTTGGGACGTGAAACTTTGGGAAAACTATTTTTCTCAAATTATTCTAGTTTATACAAGTTTATTCTAGGAAAGGGGGAATTTCGCGCAAATGGAAAGCCAATTTATGAAAGTTTATTACATAAGTTTCTTAAAATATCGCGCTGTTAGCCTGCGAATGTCAAATAACGTTTTGTATGGAAATCGAACCACCTTAAACATCTATCGTTAAATTTAAAAGAAATACAATTATTTACCAGTGCCGTTAGTGAACACTGTAGCGCCCACTTAAAATGACGAAAATGCACTTAACGTGGGATTTTACAACTTCGCTTTGTTGCTAAATATGAAAGGAGAAGGTAACAAAGATGCGTCCATAAAACTGACCGAAGTGTGGCACGTGTACTGGAGTAGTTATTTGTTTGATGCTTGGGCTATGCTAGGAGCTTCTCTGCGTGATTGCAGCAGAAATGAGGCTATCCGCAGCAACTAAGGTAACCGATGTATACATCTGAATCGCTAAACTTAAGTGGCAGTGGGCGGGGCACATTGCAAGCAGAACCGATGGGCGGAAAGGTTCTCGAATGGCGAGCACGTAGCGAAAGACGCAGCGTGGGTAGACCCTCCACATGGTGGACTGATGACCTGGTAAAGGTCGCGGGAGTCCTCAGGATGCGCGTGGCACAGGACCGATCACTTTGGCACTTTTTGGGGGAGGCCTATGTCCAACAGTGAACGTCTTTCCGCTGATATGATGATGATTATGACTTGTTAGAAGTAAATTTAAGAAAAAATATCAGAGCGCGTTCTTACCCTCTTAGCAAACACAAGGAGCTCACATAATTTATATATTCGTACATAATTAATTTCCGAGTCGTGACGTCACGTCACATCGGCGCGTGATTAATGATAATGAGAGCCTTTTTGATTACGCTGCTGGTATTAACATGTTGTTTCCAACATAACATGTGTGGTGGGTAAGCTTTTCGCGTCCGAAAATATGTTCAAAGAAACGAATGTATTACTTCAAAGAACATTAATTGTATAAACTGGGAGAGTAATAGTTTAGCGCTGCTATTTGCTGAATACAAATAAAGCTAATTGAACGAGTGAGCGAAGCGAAAGAAGTTCTCCGTTTCAGATTGGGCCAACCTTCTTTTGTATTTCCGGCTGTTCTCGTGCGAATATCGGAGCTTTTGAACCGCCTTATTTCTTTGGATACGTTTTCGTCGAAGTGTCTCTACATTTTGATGACATTTCCGCTTGTTTAGTGAAGGACTGACTTCTATCATCTTACCAGAAATACCATAAAACGTATACAAACACAAAAAACGTGTCCAAAGAAATTAGGCGGTTAAAACGCTCCGATATTCACCGTTTCCTCTGCAGGCTGCATTTCTCAACCGATTTTCGTGAAATTTTCTGAGCAGGTCCAATAATTATGTAGTTTTTTTGTCAATTCAGTTTTTCAAAATATTAAAAAAAAGACATGCCTGCGAGTTCTACCGCTCACAGAGCCACTAAGTACTAGAATACAATTAAGTATAATTAGGTAACTTCTACTTTATGATAAAACCAGTTGACAATCGTCAAACTAAAATGTAACAAAAAGTGAGTAAGAGCGATCAGGGCGTGTCAAAACGCGTTAAATAATCGAGTTAAGAGTAGCGAGCGCGCCTAACATCATAAATCTGAAGAGATATTGCAAAATGGCGGCTATCGCGAGATATGACGTTGAGGAATAGCCGAGAACATCATTTGGTTAGGGGCCATTTGTTTACCAAGGGCCAAAGAATACAATAGGGCGATAAAATGGATATTAGGTATTTCTTCTTCTTCGTCGCATCCATCGCGGCCGTGACAACACGAGGTCGTTGCTTTGCGCACTAATGCTCAAAATATAAATCAATCTGATTTCAGGTATCACGTATCACGTAACACATTGTACGCGCGTCAGGTAGATCTAAATGTCACTTTTTATATGGAAAAATGACACTTAAATTGTCCCAACGCGCGTTCGAAACGTTACGTGATCACCCCAGGTCGATCACGTAAAGCATAGTACGCGCGTCAGGTAGATCTAAATGTCACTTTTTATATGGAAAATGACAGTTAAATTGTCCCAACGTGCGTTCGAAACGTTACGTGATCACCCCAGGTCGATCACGTAACGCATAGTACGCGCGTCAGGTAGATCTAAATGTCACTTTTTATATGGAAAATGACAGTTAAATTGTCCCAACGTGCGTTCGAAACGTTACGTGATCACCCCAGGTCGATCACGCATTGTACGCGCGTCAGGTCGCGCTAAATGTCACTTTTTATATGGAAAAACGACAGTTAAATTGTCCTAATCCGCGTTCGAAACGTTACGTGATTACCCCTCACAGCACAGCAGTCCTGTTGGTCGATCACGTAACGCATTGTACGCGCGTCAGGTAGATCTAAATGACAATTTTTATATGGAAAAATGACAGTTGGATCTACCTAACGCGCGTTCGGAACGTTACGTGATTACCCCCCTGAGCTGCCAGAGAGATCACGACTATGATACAAAGTCGTCACAATGGACACAAATTGTCTAAATGACAATGATATGTGTGTGTGTTTGTTTTGACATCAGTGGAGATGGTTTCGGAACTGTCAGTGGCCGTCGTGTTCGTTTATTTTTGACTTTAAGGTTATATTTCAACTTATCCACCAGTGGCCCGTTACCCGAAGCCACAAGTTACAATTTTACAAGTGTAAACCGGCAACACTGATCAAGTGGCCAAATGTTATTGGTCGAGCGCCTCAGTGTTGCCAGTTTACTTGTAAAATTGTAACTTGTAGCTTTGCACGCAGCGAGCCTTCAACGCCCTCCGAGTACAATACAATAATGCCTTCAGGGTGTTGTTGGGGCTCCCACGCTACTGCAGCGCTTCAGCAATGTTTGCGCACGCGCGCACGGAGGGGTTCAGCGCGGTGATTCGTTTCGTCACCGAGCGCAGGGTGCGGGGGAGCCACAACTCCATCCTGAGGGTCATCAGTGAGAGGACGGACTGCCCCATTCTCAGACACTGGGTACGAACGCATGCGCACGTACCGGGAGTTCCTGAGGGTGGCAGATACCTAAAATTAAATTGTACCTATTTCATAAATTGAATTGTATTTTCACACTAAATTATAATACATATAATACCTTAGGTACTAACATAGCTTAAGTGTTATGTACTTAATTAACTAAAAATCATATGTATTTTGTCCGAAATAAACAAATGTTATTTTTATTTTATTTGCGAAACGGGGTCCAGTTAAACTTAGTTGGTTGTGAACTTGTAACCTGTAAGCTGATGGTCCTGGGTTCCAATCCCGGTAAAGGCAAACATTTGTGTGACGAGCATAAGTGCCTATTTGTTTTGTAGTCATGGATGTTTTCTATGTATTTATTTGTCCATATAAGTATGTATATCGTTGTGTAGTACCCACAACACAAACTTTATTGAGCTTACTGAGGGGCTAGATCGATTTGTTTTAAATTATTGTCCATATATTTATACTAGCTTCTGCCCGCGACTTCGTCCCCATGGAACTCGTTTATCTCGTAGCTGCATACAAACTTTCGGTCTCCATTTCGCCCCCTTAGGGGATGATTATCGGGATAAAAAGTATTCTATATGTTAATCCAGACTATACACTATACTTATGTATACCAAAATTCATCTTAATCCGTTAAGCCGTTTTTGCGCGATTGAGTAACATTAAGTGTTTATCCAAACATCCAAACATCTAAACATCCAAACTTTCGCATTTATAATATTAGTAGGATAACTGTCATCGAAGCTGACAGAAGATGCCTACGTTTCATTAGCCTGTAGATGAAATTCTGTGGGTTTATATGGCCAACCATATCCTCCCCAATTTCACAGAAAACATACGAAATACTCGTATTGGAATGATTCGTCCCCTAAAGAGCCATTTTATTATTCGGCGCGCGGCAGCACTCGGACACGTATGCACTGTAAAAAACAAAATGGCCGCTCCAAACTTCCCGCATCGAGTGGTAATATTCGCGCAATTAAAAATGCTGCAGTTTCGTAATCACTGCATTTTGGGCTTTGTTTTAGTTTATTGATGCCGTTTATTTCTTTTGCTTTGGATTTTTTCCATAAACGTTTTTAGCGCTTATTTATAGATATTATGCATTTTGAAAGTATCAATCGGGCCAGGTAGCCTCATAATAAAAATTTACTTACTTAGTCGGGCTAATTTTGATAAATTGGAATTTCTCAGTATAGATCTGTCATCATTAAAATCACAAAAATGTTATTAAGACCGAATTTTATGTTGGATATGCGGTTGACCATATAATAACAGTAATGTGCGAATTATTACCTATGTAGTTGTCAGACAACAATTATTAAACTATTGTTTAAAAAAATAGCCAAATAAAGTTAACTAGTAGGTAAGTCTCCACGTCCAGTCGGCCGACCAAGGTATCGCTGGATAGACGAAGTCCAGAAAGACCTCAAACCAGCCAGCTCTGATGTACCAGTTTCCAACTGCCGATCATGATTGGCGACAAGCTACCCAGGACAGAGCACAGTGACGTGTCTTAGTGTCGGACGCCAAGATCCACCTCGGGTCGCTGTGTCAGCGTAGTAAGTAAGTAGGTATGTCTGCCTTATATACCTTACCGTTATAAGTATAAAATTGAATAAAATGCCCTTTAATACCGCGTTCTGACAAACTATTTTAATTCATTTTGCGTACACTTCGTCTTCATATACTTTAATAATAATATAGATCTTATGCTAATTGAGCTGAATTCAACGGTAATTTTCTTGGAAACTATTCCTTTCCTCGAGATTCACTTTGACGGCCTCGCTGGAAGGAACGCCGTTAAAATTATTAAAAGTCCTTAAAATTCTTTCCTTTATGCATGAAGAAGACTAAGGCAAACAGCGGAGTCACCCAAATAAACTTTTCTTGTGGTTACCTCGCGGACGGAGAATAATAATTGATGAATATCAATTGATGTATTCATTCAATTATTATTTAAATATGATAAGATTTTGTTAAGCATACTCATTAAGAAAAGTTCAAAGTATTTCAAACAGTTATATTGTGATTTCTATGTTTTATAACCACAAATCAGAAGAGATATTATTTTTGAGGAGTTTGATGATTAACTCTCAAGCAAGTTGTTTGCTAGCGTACTTAGTGTTACTGTTCCCAATTTTCGTTCGTATATATATTTGTATGTATTTTATTTGTGTATTTTTTTTTATGCGTAGAGATATTTTAATTTATTTCAAACAATTTTTTATAAAACTGTACATTTAATTATGAAAATTATTACTAAATAATAACTAAATCTTAAACTTAGAAAAAATAAAAAAATAACTAATTAAATAAAAGACCTGTGCCTCTTGGCAGGGTGCCCATTACGCAGGCAGCATTCCCTTAGCTTTGTGTATTTGTATTTATATATATATATATACATTTTGTTATTTATTATGTATACCCACTGTGTGTTTATATCTGAAGTTGCACCACCCACATTTGTCTGCTTTGCCCAAATGTTGACTAGTAGATAATGCTTACGGCATTAAATAAATAAATAAATAAAAATCATTTATTTCAGACCTTAGTCCATAGTTTTTGTTAGTACATTTGAAATCTTACGAGCTAGGTTAGTTACACAAGGAAATTAATTCCGCTTCTTTTACGGTAAGTTGTTCTTTTGTGCAATAAAGATTAAATAAATAAACTCTTATCCCACTTCCGAGTTTGGCGTGGCGGAATCAGTATGCAGTACTTTACTGAGAGATTATTGATGTCGCCCAGATTTCCATACTTATTGGTACCGTACTGGTAGCAATACATTTATGAAAGTATCATATTACGCGGACACGGCGCGGTACCGCCCCGCTATCACTGTACCATGATAATTCTTAACAACGTGTTTTTTTTAAAAAAAGCTCAATTAATTTTTATTAACTAGCTTCCGCCCGCGACTTGGTCTGCGTGGACCCGGGATAAAAACTATCCTATATTTTAATCCAACTATAAACTATTTTAGTGCAAAATTTCATCGAAATCGGTTTAGCCGATTAATTGTGATTGAGTAACAAACATCGTTTGATCTAAATATCCAAACTTTCGAAGTAGGATTAGCACGACAGAGTGGAGTTTGTTTTGTTTTGAAATAGAATGAAACGAAATAAATACAACTCAGATCCAATTTGCCTATATATAAATAAAGTTAGTTAAGTTTTAATTAATTAAAAATTTATCATCTTGTACATACTTTAAAAAATAATTCATTTTTAATAAGATTTTTTAAGTTCCGTTGAAGAGGATCTTTTAATAGGCGTTTGGGGAGCTATGTAGATGATTCCGTGATAGCAATTTCCACACGCAAGTATCAAGGAGTGACGACCGGTTAGCCTAGTGGGTAATGACGCTGCCTACGAAAATCCCGGTAAGGGCAAATATTTGTGTGATGATCATGAATATTTGTTTCTGAGTCTTGATGTTTTCTATGTATTTAAGTATTTATTAAAAGTGAATACAAGATTATAATTAACATTAACTAAGATAAATTAAAACTAAGTTAAATCTAAAAAAGGCCCTCGAGGCATTGTACCGAGGATGCTGGCGGCATTTCCTCGCTGAATTGCAATGCTGATGCGTTGCGCGAGAAAGCCACCAGCTCTTCGGTCACCAGTTACATCGACCAGACGTTTCGCGATTTCTGCAAATAACTTATGCGCACTGGGACCCCACGGACCGAGGGTCTCGACGCAAAGGGTACAAAGTCGTACTCTCTGCCGAGGCCTCTATTTAAGTATTTATATCTATTAAATATATCGTCGTCTACTGCTCATAACACAAGCCTTATTGAGCTTACATGGGGCTAGTATAATTTGTGTAAGATTGTCCCCTAATATTTATTTAATTTAACGCCTCTCCCAGTCTTTGTTAACCTCGCAGCCCTCAGTACTTAGCACTTTGAAGATTAGTTTCAGTCGTCAGTAATAGCTGACTCCGCATCTCCGCTCGTCCGGGATGCAAATGACCCGCGAATCAATTCAAGGGCCCCCAATCGCTTTCAGGCTCAAGTGGGCTTGGGGCCCTGCGCGTAAGGAGCCCTACGGGACCCTTTGGACTTGGCTTTCAGGTGGACACTTTTAAAAGGTAGCAGTAATTACGGACTGCCTTTCAATTATTGGCAGACTTCTGTGGTGGTGGGGAAATGTACAGTAGTTTAATTGAGGAAGAATAGGTAATTTTATTTTCATCACACTTGCTCGTCAATGACGTTATTACTTGCGAGCATATAGAGCAGTTATAGCTGTTTTACCTCCCACGGGCTGTTAAGTTTAGTTTTTAAATATAAAAAAATCTGGTTGCTCTGTGATTGGTTGAAAAAAAAAACTAGTTGGCCAAGCCGCCCTGCCCCGCAAGAATACTGCTCTGTGATTGGTTGAAATATTGAAGCTGTGCGCTCCACTAGCACTGATAGTTGTGAAGTGAATATGTCCATTTTTGATTGGTGCGGCTGCATAAAACTTAGATTTTTCTGTCTTCTGTAGTTATTTATTTCCTAGCAAATGTGATGAAAAACATTTACGCCTCTCGTTAAACAATATACTATAACCTACCTATTTAAATCACATCAAGACAATATATTTATTTTCAACAATTAAATACGCCCAGGTACATACAAAATTCCACCTACATAATACTTGTATTATAAGTAAATCTTAAAATATACTCGTACTCAACGAAAATTTGCGCTTATGTGTACTTCTTTGTAAAGTGTACCTAATCATTTTGTTTGCTCTTGTGTGTTATATTAAACTTCGAAATATCCAGCTTCTTGTAAAAGGTTCAATATTTTATGTGCAAATAAGGACTAAAAAAAAAAACCATCCAACAACATAGGGTATTCAATTAGAACAATCGTATAGTAACTATAGGTAAAAAATGCGGCCCGTCTAAATAAAACCAAAGCAAACTAGTAATTGGAATATCTCTACTTTAAACATCACTGAGCATTTTAGCAAGCCGTATCGTTAGCCAAATATTATGAATTCAAATCAACGAGCCACCCAAAAATGACCCGAAAACAGTATGTAAGGGACGGCGTTGCTTAAAATTCAGCGGCCGCTCGGGTTACGTTAAAATTCAACCGTTAACGTTCCTAATTTATACAACTCAATTTTGTACGCGAGAAAGCTATGGGTCACTGGAATAATATTGTGTCATTAGTGTAATTATTGCCAACACCAGCTAATTTGCGAGGCGATTACAAGGAGAATTGAACAACATTTTGAGGGAAAGTGTAAAGTTTATGGCGTTGTTAGGGTTCCGTAGCCAAAATGGCAAAAACGGAACCCTTATAGTTTCGTCATGTCCGTCTGTCCGTCTGTCCGTCTGTCCGTCTGTCCGTCTGTCCGTCTGTCCGTATGTCACAGGCATTTTACTCGAAAACTATAAGGTGTATTTGAATAAAATTTTGAGGATAGGTGTATTTTGTAAGCCGCTACAAAGTTTTGTAATTAAAATTACTAAAAAAAAATTTTTTAGGGGTGTACTCCATACATAAAACTAAAAGTCAAAAAATTTTTTTTCATCGTGAGCCCACGTGTGGCACATGAATCGATAGGCCTTTCAAAATAAATATAAGGTTTCTCGGGAATTTTTTTGATTAAGTGAATACAGTCAGAGATAATCGCCCCGAAAGTCACTAAAATTCTGTCCCCCCCCTCTAATTTCTGAGCGGTGTATTTTAAAAATATGAAAAAATTCATGGACACAGCGCTTATTAAGTTCATTCACCGAAAATTGTTTTGAACAAGATCGGATGAAAGGTTTCCGAGATATTGCTGAAAAACTGCCTTCCTCAAAGAAAAGGACGTAAGTGCCGTAAGATTTCTATGACGATACGACCTTTTTAATAGGCACGGAACCCTTCGTTTTGCGTGGTCCGACACGCACTTGGCCGGTTTTTTTTGGATTAAAATGCTTTTCTGAAAGTGTAGGTAATGTTATTGTTTTAGTTTGGAGCGCTGATATTATTGAACAAAGTAGTTTTTTTTTACGCTTGCAGCATTACTTTCGATATAATCAAACAAATCATTGTTAAGTTTCAAAATGTAAGTTATTTTTAGCTCATCTTTGAGAGTAATAATTACTGTATCATATATTAATGAACGTCCAGGTCTTTATGCTTTATGTTTGTTGGTACTCTATGAGTAGTACCCCATATATATTTTAATATGTGATTGTTTGTGTTCTAAATAAACTAAAAAAAAAATTGATATTTCAATCGTTCGATGTTTTGATTTTCGATATTTTGTATTTCGATGCTTTCGTTGTCAATATATCAATTTTCTATATTCAAGGTTATATATATTCATTAGGTACAATCAAATCACGGAAGTAATTACGTTATCGCGGTGATCTTAAGAAAGGGCAAGCATGTTATTATACCCACCCGTGATATGTAGGAGCATCCCACACACTTGTAAACAATTCCGATTAGTACGGTAAACCGTACTACAGCTTGATTCCGACCCAATAGTTGACACTTTTAATCTTCAATGGGGAATGGATGAAAATTTTAGAAATGCCTGATTATTTTTTTGGTGATAGGAATAACCTTCCTTAGCACCAGAAAAAAGTTTCGGATTTTTCAGCTGCGACAATTATTTTTGAAAAATATAAACAGTTTCCTCATTTACGTTTTGGGTCAATAACGGTAAATAGACACTTTCCTTGATCTGTCTCATATTACAAAAAACTATATTAAATATCTGTGGTAAACTGACACTGGTAATGACCAATATAGCTGCTGCAAGTGTCAATATCATTGCCAGTGTCAGTTTACCACACATATTTAATATATTTTTTTGTAATATGAGACCGATCGAGGAAGGTGCCGTAACTGACCCAAAACGTAAGTGAGGAAACTGTTTATATTTTTCAAAAAAAATTGACGCAGCTGAAAAATCTGAAACTTTTTTCTGGTGCTAAGGAAGGTTATTCCTATCACCAAAAAAATAATCAGGCATT
Source organism: Epinotia nisella (assembly GCA_932294315.1). NCBI lineage: Eukaryota > Metazoa > Arthropoda > Insecta > Lepidoptera > Tortricidae > Epinotia > Epinotia nisella. Next base: position 19,422,474 of record OW028681.1, read on the forward strand.
TCAAAAATTTTCATCCATTCCCAATTCATAACAATAGTGGTGAAAAATTGTACGTATCAAGGCTTTTCAATTTTATCTGTTTATTTTTCGTAAAATATCTTTTTATATTTGTTTTCACCATATGAATTGATGTAGGTAGTAGTACTTAGTTGTAGAGGCTAGAAAGTAGGCAATGGCTGGACGAGTGGGTTCGAGGTCCGAGCCGCAGGTGAGGACCTCGAAGGAGACGAGTCCATCTATTGCACTTTTGGCCGAGACATTACATAACTAGTGTTGTTCATGCCTACTGCGAGGAAATTGCAAATAATTATAAACATAAATCAAAATTAAGTATCTAATTAAAGATCATAATACTAAACAAAAGAGCGCCGCCCTGCGCGTCAGCGCGTCGGGGGGACCGCGATCCTGTGATTGGTCGAATCGCTGTTCCAACAGTTTGGATTCATAGTTCGTCTGTTTGTGCGACGTTCAATCCAACTAATCCCAGCTTTGATTGAAGCCTCATTTCACATCTTTTGCCACATTGAAAAGTATATTATGTTTTACAACGACAAACCAGCTCTTATTAGTTTTTTTATGTTTATCCCAATGGTTGACTGGTAAATTAGGCGATCAAGTCCACCGTTTGTATTATTCTTGTTTTGTGCGAATAAGTGTAAATAAATAATAAATCAATTATGACTACATTTTCTAAAAAAGTTCTTTTGACATGCCAGAGTTTCATACTCTTTGTTCCGGTGATTTTAATGACAGATAGCACATATATAAAGGTGGCAGATTTATTATTTTCCTATATAAATATTTACCTCTAATTTCATTGTAACTGAATGAGATGAAACGACACCTTTTACAGATTTTAACACTGCTTACGATTACAGACGGCTTTGTGCAACCCACTCTTCACAGGTTTCTTGTAGACATTACCAAAGTTGGACTTCTATAAAGCCTAATTTAGACACTTAATCCGCGTAACTGCGTCTACTCATATAATTTAGACACTTAATCCGCGTAACTGCGTCTACTCATATGATTTAGACACTTAATTCGCGTAACTGCGTCTGCTCATATAATTTAGACACTTAATCCGCGTAACTGCGTCTACTCATATAATTTAGACACTTAATCCGCATAACTGTGTGTACTCATATAATTATTACTCATCTCTGTATGAACCGTAATATTAGTATTATTATATTAATACAGATAATTATCTACGTCAACTAAGTTCAAACAGCCTAAACATCTCATGCATGATAACACGGGTTATCAACCCAGTAATGTCTAATTAATAGTTAGTACGAGTACTCCTCGAGATGAGGTCGGGCAAGCGCTTAGTGTTGTTTAGTCTGATAGCGATGAATTTCATGGAGCAGCCAACTCCAGAGGTGACCATTGACCAGGGGACCCTGAGCGGCAGGATCAGTGACGATGGACGGGTATTTGAGTACCTGGGGATCCCTTATGCGACGACGAATGAGAGTGCGAGGTTTCGGGCAAGTAATTACATTTGTTTATATACGTTTGCGCGGCGTGGTTAGGCCCCCCACAAGGTGGACTGATGACATGGTAAAGGTCGCGAGAGTCCGCTGGATGCGGATGGCGCGGATCCGGTCACTTTGTCATTCTTTGGGGGAGGCCTATGTCCAGCAGTTGATGTCTTTCGGCTGATATGATTATGATGATATACGTTTGTAAAATTCAAGCTTTTGGTGGATCTATTGCCATTTGTGTATTTTTGAGCATTTATTTGTCAGCCTGATGCGATACGATATACTTTCTCCGTGATTTGGTCCATGTGTCTTCCTTGGCCACCCTATTTGTTCTTAATCAGCTTGCCTTTTACTTTCCCTTCTACAATGGTTTTAATTATTCGTACGTTAGTTTTACGTCACCTTATTCTATTGTTATTAGGCATAAAATTATATCTTTAATTTGGAATTACCAGCACATTTTGTACCTGGTTTGCAACGTGCCCGCAACCATCGACGAGGTACTAATTTAGCCAAGTTTTTCTGAGGTCAGATGTAGTTATAGTTTACATTTGAATCAATGGGAACTTGAGACCCTAACTTGGCAGTATAATATAAATAAAAATCTTAAAACTGTGACAATAAATTGGTTTTTATAGTAATGGATAAGACTCTTCAGTACACACATTATATAAACGAAATTGCACAAAACTCTTCAGTACGTGTTGCAATAGGTACTGTCAAAATCACACATTTCGAGTATTGCGTAATTTATTTAGTTAAAGTTATATTTGACGTACCAACAAGGTACACAACTCAAAATTTACTAAGACAGAACAAAAAAAGAACCAAGACTTGCCTGTATCTGAATAACATTCAAAACTAGCGAACAATTTCAGTTCTATCCTATCCTACTAAAATATAAATGTGAAAGTGTGGATGTTTGGATGTTTAGATGTTTGGATGTTTGTTACTCAATGACACTTAAACGGTTCAACCGATTTGGATGAAATTTGCACAAAGATAGTTTATAATAAATAATAACTAGATTGTAATGATTTACAATCTAGTTCATGCTACGGCATGGTTGGCCTTATCACGCGACAAGTGACAAGATAACAGCGTCGTCTCGTTCTATCGAACGGTGTCAGCCAGTGACGCACGCTCTATCCTATCACCTATCGCGTGACAAGGCCAACCATGCTACGGGGCCTGACAAAAGTACACTAAAAATGATGATAAAAAGTGATTAAAATAGGTGCAAAAATAAAGACAATCTCTACGCTTCCATGTGTCTGAATAGACATCCACACAACAGTTACAACGCATCTGAATTCTGTTCACAATAGAATATTTCCCATTCGGGACGATAAAATTCAAGCACCCAAGCTTTTTAGTTTGTATATGAGTGCCTGAGCGTGTGCTTAACTTATTTGGCATGGTTCAAAACCGGCTTCATTAGGTTGTTTGTAATGCTCGGTCTATCTCTTTTCTTTGTCTGAGATCAAGTACTATTTATATGTTGCTACTGAGTACTGAAAGCCCCTGTTGTTAGTTATACGCCTAAATATTGTAACGGTATAAACTTTCCAGGCTCCGCTCCCCCCACCAAAATGGCAAGGTGTCTTCCAAGCTATCGACGACTCCACAGCCTGTCCACAGGACAACTTCGTCATCATCAGAGGCACAGAAGACTGTCTCAAAGTCAACATTTACGTTCCAGCGTTCGCCAGAAAACCCTTGCCAGTCATGGTCTTTATTCACGGAGGAGCATTCTTTCTCGGTGACGGAGGAAAAATCTTCCTTGGATCGAAGTTCATAGTCCAACACGACGTCATACTGGTGACCTTTAACTATAGGATTGGGGTATTAGGGTTTTTATGCTTGGGTATCGAAGAAGCCCCGGGCAATGCAGGTTTGAAAGATCAGCTGGCAGCTTTGCGGTGGGTGAAGAGGAATATAAAGGCGTTTGGAGGGGACAGTGAAAAGATAACAGGATTCGGCGTTAGCGCTGGAGCATCGTCGCTATCGCTACTGATTGCAAGCGGTAAACTTGAAAGTCTCGTTCAAAGAGCTATCATTCAAAGTGGCTCTGCTCTCGCCCATTGGACAATCTCTAGAAAACCCGTGTGGGTCGCTAATTTCGTCCTGAGATCTCTAGGCTACGATACCGAAGACCCGCATGAGTTATACAATATTTTGAATAGAATGTCTTATAAACAACTAGCTGCACTACCTCACGATAAGCCAGTGGAGCCATTTCTTGATACACAGCTCATACATTTACCATGTATTGAGAAGTTCTTCCCTGGAACTGAATCTATTATAAAGGACTATCCTTACAACCTGCTTAAGAAGAATCCTACAAATATATCAATCATACATGGAACTACTAGTCGAGAAGGTTTATTTTTTGTGGCTTATGATACAGTTGAGACAATACAATATAGAAACGGAAAATATTTGGTAGCAAGTGATTTGGAATTCAAATCTGAAGAAGAAGTACTAGCAGTGACTAAACAAATAAAAGATTTTTACTTTCAAGAAGAAACTATTAGCAAGAAAACAGCGATGAATCTGTCGGAGTTATACAAGCACCTGCACTTTGAAGTACCTAGTTTGATTGAGTCAGAGATATTAGCTGAGATAAGTAATGCTAAGCTATACAATTACTATTTCAATTACTCTGGAAACAGAAATTACCTAAAATTGGGTCTAGGTTATTACGACATAGATGGTGCGTGTCATGCAGATGAACTATTATACATTTTTGATGCTGCTTTTTTTTCCTTATTCAAAATTAACAAGAACGATGAGCTTATGATCGAAAGAATGACTACAATGTGGACAAATTTTGCCAAGTACGGGTGAGTTATTAAATCATTGCTTTCTAATTCATTAAGAATAGTGTCACTTTGATCCATCCTTATAAATAAGAGGGTAATTACATTATTGAATCCAAGACAAACGTTATTTCCTTGTGCCAAAGTGTTAAAGACTAAATATATTATGTTTAACGCAATTAATTAGCTCCAGTATGTATAATTAAATACTGTATTAACAACAATAAAAAATGATTTTGATTTTGCGTGTGTTTGTGTAACTGAAAGTGAACATTATATCACATTTCTTTAATTATTTTACCGAATGGGAACGCTACAGTATACTATAAGCTGAAAATCAATAAAAACTGTAAAATAACGAAATGTTGTCGAACATTATTTATATTATACGCTTTACACTAATATATTAAAGAAGAAATACTTGTGAGAATGTTGTTTTGTAAGTTTGTATGCAGGTGGTAATCTCCGGTAAGCACTTACCCGATTAAAAAAATATTTCATCTGTCTGTAGAATGCATTTTCTGGATAGGGATAGGCAATATTTAATTCCGCGGAGTTGCGTGCGTTCTTGGCAATACACGGGCGAAGCCGCACGGGCAGCTAGTGAGTATATAAAATTAGACATTGCAGAAAATATTCATTTTGCTTTTACTGGCATAATTAGGTACCTCGACCTAACAGTCGATTCGTAACTACAAATTGGTTATTATGCGTTGGGGACATTATCCGAGCAAATTTTACACACGTGGACTTAATCATAAATTGAGCTAAACTTGTAGGTGCAATCGATGTCAAAGTGACACCACCACCAAATGTAAATGTACCTAACTTAATTAAGTATTTATTGATAAAAGAACAAGGATAATAAAAACATAACCTACAAAGACAAAAAAATACTATAAATTAAAACTTAAAGATAAAAAATTTGGCCCAAATCGCTGTCAGAGGGTAGTGTGCCCAGTTACCTAAAGTTAGAATCAATTTTGACTTGCAAAAGTGCCAGCTGAAGGCCTATTTGAATCAATAAATAATAAAAAAGTGCAAATGTGTAAACATTGTGTGGAAAACAAAAAAGTTAAGAGCCTTAATCTAACCTACGATTTAACTTTTTTTAGTTATGGAACTGAAAAAAGTTAAACCATAGACTTTTTGTACAAATAATTAATAAATGTGACAGTAGGGATTTAGATGTTTGGGTAGAATCTTGCAACCAACGCAAATATATAAACAGAGGTTAAATATAGGTAGGATACTTTTTATCCTGGAAGTTATATCCCAAATTCTAACCCAAATGTCATCTGCATTTGGGTTAGAATTTGGTATGGTTGTGATTTGAAAGTTTAGGCCAACGAGTAGCGGACATAACCTAGTACTAATATGAATTTGAAATGTTACAAAGAGAACAACATTTATATGTCCCGCCCACGGTAGTAGATTCAAATTCCAATAACAGTTTTATAAAAAGTCAGCCATATTAACTGATCTCATCCATAATTATCTGTTTGCAGAGATCCGACGCCCGCGACGACGGAGAAATTGCCAGTGAGATGGCTGCCGAGCAACACAGAAAAACTAAGATTTCTATACATAGACAACAATTTAAAAATGGCGGATATGCCCAGCCCAGAAGCATATGAAATGTGGAAAAATATATATTTACAATATCGTAAGACTAGATTATAATTAATATATAGACCACATTAAAAAAAATTAAGGTCGTGTCGTAGGCTGTCAAAGAATAAGCTCAAGAGATACATAGATATGGTTTCACAACGGCTTGGTAGTGATAAACCTACGAAGCTGGAGTTCCAGGGTTCGAATCCTGGTAAGGGCATTTATTATCGTCGTCTAGTACCCATAGTAGCTACAAGCTTTTCTTAGTTTGGGACTAGGATTCGTGTAAGATTGTCCTCAAATATTTATTTATTCATTTTAAGATCCTAGCTAAGTACCTATTGATGAGATTAATAATTAAAATTTAAATATTTAAAATAGGTAGTGTATATTGTAAACGTAGTTGAAAATAAACACATAAATGTTTTTCTTTTTTAAGTGTTGTATTTACCTTTTTGTATATTTTCTGTGTCGCGCGGCCATGAGGAGTGGACTTCTGGGCTGTTATTCGGAACGCGCTAATGCTCCTCACCTAACCCGTCACGCCTAAAGAAAGTCGACCTCTACCTACGCTTAGTTACTGCGAATCTCGGCATCCAGATATATTTGTGAATGACCGGTGAGTAAACAAAGTTACAGAATAGCGGGGCTGTAGGTAGACGGTTGTATTTTGTTTTTTCGCTTCTTTAAATGACGCTTACTCAATCCAATAACAAAACTAAATAGGTACTTATTTAACTGAGAGACACTATTTACCTTTAAGTTTAACAAACATTGATATATTAATTAAAAAAAATTGTTTATTACAAAACCCATTGACAGAGACAGCTCTGACAGACACTGCATAATTGAAAATACAAAAAGTATAATCTTCATACAGATCTTACGTAGGTTGTCAAATAAAAAACCGGTTACAAATGATTACGTTTCTCGAATAATCTATTGCACAGTCACGGACTTTAATTGTTGAGCCATTTAGAGCTCACTTTATACTGGACAGTTCATATAGCTTACCTATTAAAAACCAAAATTTGTTGGCACCTAAATGGCTCAACAATTAATAAAGTCCTTGACCGTACTTGTTGTCTCATGCATGAGTTAAGAACGGACTTTGAACACATAAAACAATATGCAATGTCACCTTATCATAGTAAACATCGGTAGTTTATAATCTGTCGGGGAAGATTATAAACAGACCTAAATCGATAGTTTACAATATCACTACTAGCCTACTTCCACATTTGGCTGTGAGAAGTCAGTGCAGTATCGGCTAGTAGTCAGCAGTCACTAAAAAAAAACTGTTATTGTAAGTACTAACTAACAATAACAGATTCTGAACTGATTTTTTACCGCGCGCCTTCATTTCAATGAGTGCTTTCTGATTGGCGCGGGATGCCCGGACACTGGGCAGTGCGAATGCAGTACTGTACTGCATGTAGCTTCGCCTTGCTGCCGGCGGTGGACAAATAAAGAGAGTAAAAGATGCCATTACAAAAATAAATAATTTAATCACTATCGTTCCTACTTACACCGTCTTCTTTCGATAAGTTGTGAACACTCTTCTCCACATTTCATAAGCTTTTGGGTTCGGCACGGAACCCATCTTAGTCTCTTTCCCTATATGGAGCACGTTTAATCCCTCTCTAGTGCTTGGAGACCAGCGTGGCAGATCCGATGCAGAATCTGGCGATGGCACTCTGAAAATAATTAATCTTTGTTTGAACTGGCAAGGGGAGAAGTCAATGTAATGTTGGATCAGGACCTCAATACAGTAGCAGAAAAACAAACCTAATTGGCGATTAATTCTCCGAAAAAAGCTAGGCTTTTAAATTTGTAATGATGATAAACTGACAAGTGGAAACAGATGTACTTGAATTCTCCAATCTGTAGTAAGCCAGAGTGAGGTCACGATAGCTCATAACTTTTCATTCAGATGCGAGCAGGACTAGCCTACGGGGCGTATGATGGTTGCTATTTACATTACAAGTGATAGAAAGACAACCATCATACTCGAGCAACTTATGCCGATGGTAATTAAGACTACCACGCAGGTAGTTTGAAAACGCACGAGAAGTAATTGATACGCGGCACGTTAAATACATAAAGATATACTGCATTTAAGTTAAAACGAAACTAAAAGGGATAAAGATTCATCCAATATTTTTTTCATAACCTGTGGCTAAGTTGAATGCGTTCATTTCATACGTACCCATATTTAGCGAAATTTGTCCACAATTTAGTCATAGTGTTAATCATTTTCCTATCATTCTCATTCCAAATCTCTACAAAATTGGGCCAAAAGTCTGGTTTGAACAAATAGAACAAGTCATCGGCGTGGCAGGCGCCCTCAGAGTGCCGATGTCCTGAAATGGCCTTCAGCATATTTCTGCTGCCCGCGTAGTCAAAGTAATAATTATAGATCCGTTTGTCCGTGTTTTTGATCACAGCTTCGCTCTCTATTAACGATGGCATTTCAAAGTACAAATGAGTATATAGATCGGACATGTTCAATATATTTGACATTTCAATAATGTCCTCGCCGAAATATAATTCCTTTACTTCTTTCGCCGCTGCTTCAGCTTCTTGTTCATTCTTAAATTCTAAATCGGATGCAAATAAATAAAGCTCGTTCCTTTCTTTCAAAGACGCAGGAGTATCATCGCCTATTAAAAATAGACCTTCTCGACTGTTAGACCCAAACATGACAGAAATGTTCAATGTTTTCTTTTGCAAAATATTATAGGGCAGATCTGTTAAAATGGGTTCTATGCCAGCGAAAGGTTTTTCAACGCACGGCAAATGCAGTAGTTGTGTGTCGAAGAACTTTTGCATAGGCTTCCTTGGTCTTGTCCTAAGGAAATCCTCTACGGGAAGATCCTTGAATATATTGTATAATTCGTATGGGTCTTCAGTATCATAGCCTAGCTGTTTTGCAATAAGGCTGTAAACCCACACCGGGTTTCTGTTAATAGCCCAGTTAGTTATAGACGATCCACTCTGTATGATGGCTCTCTTGAACAGGCCATCTGCTGCGTCACTAGCTACTAGTATGGACAGCGACGCAGCGCCAGCGCTTTCTCCAAAAGCGGTCACATTTTCAGGATCACCACCGAATGCCGCGATATTCTTCTTCACCCATCTCAAAGCTGCGACTTGGTCCTTCAGACCAGCGTTTCCTGGCGCTTCTTCGATGTTTAAACACATGAAGCCTAAAGCTCCTAATCTGTAGTTGAATGTGACTATGATGACATCATGTTTGACTAAATAATCAGGACCGTAAACGAACTTGCCACCGCTGCCAAGAGCAAAGGCTCCGCCGTGAATGAAGATCATCACGGGCAGAGGGCCCGACGCCATTGCTGGCACATAGACGTTAATCGTCAGGCAGTCCTCTCTCCCCACTCTCCCTGTCATGGAGTTCTGTGGGCACATGTATATGTGATCTGTTGCTTTGAATGTGCCTTCCCATGATGGTGGTGGCCCGGGTGCCTGAAATACATTAATGCAAATGTCGATACAAACATAATATCATCATATACTTATGACGGTTAAGGACGATACGAAGTCAGTTTCAAATGTACAATGATTTAAAATAACTCAATTTAGGAAGGAACTGGAAGTTAAGAAACTTTTTTCTTACAATCCCTATTGCACCAGAACGACCGGGAGAAATGATAATATTTTATTTATTATTTATTTAAACTTTATTGCTCAAACATACAAATACAAGTACAATTAGAGGACTTAATGCCATCAGGCATTCTCTACCAGTCAACAATTGGGCTAAACAGAAACTTTAGTAGTGCAGGATCCTAAATACTGAGACTCGAATGGACACACAATTCAATTAATTACATGAATATACATACTTATATAATGCATACAATATTAACTTACTTATACATACTTAAATACATACAATTATATGTACCCGTACAAAGATATCAAGAGGATCATCAATCTTAAATACTATCGTGAAATTATTTTGGATGGAGTTGAAAGTTTGTTAACAAAAGGTTTTGTATACAAATGTAAAATTTTCATTTTTATCAAACCGTTCTTCAGGAACGATTGACTTTTCAATAATTCTGAATATCACAGTACTGGAAGCCGTTAGGCTACGTTTGTTTTTTGTAGCATTTTCGGTACACCATGGTTGTGTTAACGGAGTTGATAATGACTATATCAATCAAAATTGTTATTAAGGATAATATGAACGTTATTAACGCTAATTAATCATTAACATTGGAATTATTTGTACCAATACCCTTAACAATATAACGCTGTACCGAAAATGCTACAAAATTTACGATGTTTGAACAATGCCGACTAATTCATCGAAACAGTGATTTTTGGAAGAACGATGCAAAATCACAGGCACTTTTAAGATTTTTAAAAGTGCCTGTCGATTTTGTAACGTTGAATGAATTTAATTATTTGTCACGCGCTCTACTTAGTACCTAACTACCGAATTTCGTACGTACTTTGAACCTAGTGCGGGCACTGGTCGTCGCGTACGGGATCCCCACGTATTCAAAATACGATCCGTCGTCACTGACTTTCCCGCTCAAGCTCCCCTGCGCGATCTTCACCTCTGGGGCCGGTTGCTCCACCAAATTCGCAGCGAACAACGAAAACAACACGAGATTCTTCGCGCACCTCATTTTCACTACTCACATGTTTGATAAAACTATACCCTTATCTATTCACCATATCGATAAGACAGGCTGACATTGTGTCAATGAAATTGAATTGAGTTAAGTGAATACCTACTGTTTTGTTTACCAGTAAGATAATCTTACAGACGACCGTTAAGCCGGCGGGCGGCCTTTAACTGACTAAAACATGGTAACAACTGAGTGACGCAACTTACCTATTATCTACTCCGTAAACGTAGTGTAGGTACGTAAAGCCGCATCACATGTTGGGGCAGATGATATATTACAATTACATCCGCGATATTTGACAGCAACTTTAACTTCTATATTTGGCTGGTCAGAATCTATATGGGGTATTTTGTGCTTTACACTTACTGCTTCTGTTCCCAGTATTATATTATTACGGGGCGCTACGCATGCGGTACTGGGTTGCGCGCAACCCGCGCTAATCAGGAAGCATCTTATTGAAATGTGGGCTCACAGTACAGAGTCCGTACTGTCTCAGAGACAGCTAACTGATACCACAGAAACGGAAGAGACGTTAGTTTCTTTCATCCTTTAAGACTGAGACATGAAGGTTAAGAGCCGCTTGTGTCAAACATGTGTTTCAATCGTGTTACTTCGATAGTACAGCGCGTAAAGAAAAGGATAGCGTTATTAACAAGAAATTCGTGTATACAAGCATATCTGTTCCTTATATTATACACGTCATTACTATAATATACTTGAGATAAAGTAGTCCATTCAAAAAGCAACTATAACGTCCAAGGCAGAAGATTCCAATAACAGTTTTATAAAAAAAGACGGCATAAATAATTTCAACCAATATACCCGCTTTACTGTAGAAGATAACGTGTTGTGTCATTTATTTATTAGCATTGACTCGGTTGAAGGCCGCGCGCTGGTTTACCGGTCGACGACTGGGTCATTACCAAAGTCCGGAATTTTCGTGGCGGTTTTAAACTATTAATCCATACTATCCATAATATTATAAATGCGAAAGTGTGTCGGGCTGGCTGTTACCTCTTCACGCGTAAACCTCTGAACCGATTTAAATGAAATTTGGCATAGATATAGTTTGGGTCCCGGGGTTAGATATGGGATAGTTTTTATCCCTAAAGGGATGAAATGGGGGGCGGAAATTTGTATGGACCTACGATATAAACGAGTTCCACGCGGATGGAGTCACGGGCAGAAGCTGGTACTTTGTATTTGTAGTTTGAAGTAACTACAATATTTATTGAGGAAACATTTTACATAAAGATCAAAACTTGTTATTTGAATTGTCATAGTAACCTCTAATGCATTCACTTTGAAGTAGTGAGTCAGCAGCTAGTGACGAATTACTAAAATCTACGGCTAAGTTTTTGCTTTGGGTCACTTCTGCGGTATCAGTAAGAAATCAGTAGGTAAATATTCTTTACTGCGCCTACATTTATTTAAATGAGTGCTTTCCGATTGGCGTGGGAATCGTGGGATGCACCGAAGACAGGTAAGTATCATATCAGACATAGGCCTCCCCCAACAATGACCAACCGTATCCAGCGGACTCCTGCGACCTTTACCAGGTCATCAGTCTACCTTGTGGGGACCATCATCCAACCCATGCTGAGCATAGTTTATTAATCTAGAGAAATCCTAAAACTAAAATAAATAAACCACTAACTACTAACAACGTTCCAGAGGAAACAATCGCAACATTGACGGCAGCAAGGAAACAATAAAACTAAAGAGCCTTCAGCTCGCATTATCGTCGCAACTGTCAGAAGTGAGCCGCAATCGCCGGAGTAGTTCATTCCGATAGCCCGTAATTTGACGTGGGACGTCTTGGGCGGCCCTAATTGGTTGTTTTACTGATTGTGAGTCCGCCCGATCGGGATGTTTAATCGACTATTTATTGCCAGCCTGTTTCACGATGCTCCATATAAAAAAAAAACACGTGTACTGGCAACACTGGTAAAATGGCTAACCGTTATTGAGGAAGCGCCTCAGTATTGCCAGTTTATGCTCGTAAAATTGTAACTTAGAGTGAAGTCGGCCACAGGTCTACTCCGTGGGTTTCATGTAAGTTCATAAATACACTTGGGGTTTTACAATGTTAAGCCATGGAATTAAAATGATGGGTGCTAACGCAGATTCAACATCTGATTACAATTTTTTGTTTCAAATGTCTCTCTGTGTTTAATTTGTGAATATTCCTGGAAATAAAATAACAGTCAATATTTGACTGCTCACACATTACTAAGTTTTACTAATTTGTTTAAGTTGCATAATTAACATTGATATCTATTATAATATATATTATTATATATATATATATTAGAATAAACCTAAAGTAATTATTTCTAATTAAATATCCCTACTAAAACGACTTCTTTACCACAGACATGACCGGATACGATTCCCGTCCGCGGTCGTGTAATTTGTAAAATATTTAATGTATTTTTTATATTCTCAAATAGACGTTCCAAGTTCAAAATTCTGTATTTTTTAAAAGCTCGTTTAGATCTATTGTTTCTTTATTCCGGGTTCGAATCCCGGTAAGGGCAAATATTTGTGTGATGAGCATGGATATTTGTTTCTGAGTCTTGGATGTTTTCTGTGTATTTACATAAGTATCTAATAATTGTGGTCTAGTACCTATCACAATAGTCTTATTGAGCTTACTATAGGCCTAGTTCGATTTGTGTAAGAATGTCCCCTAATATTTATTTATTTATTATTAAATACTCTCATTTACAAAACCTTTTAAAAACAATGTTTTAGTAAAGGATTGCTGCTAGCGCAGCGCAGGTGGGATTCGTTATAAATTGACAATACTTTTGAAAAACTTGTTAAACTCCAGAACAACATTGTAACGAAGTAGCGGACACATTCTAGTTTCTTATGAATAAATACTTGTTCACATCGTGCCAAGACAACGGTCTTAAATTTTATAAAATATGATAAAATGCGCTCTTGGGTGCGAATGTCAGGCCAGGTCCAAGTTAACAGTGAAATATTTTTAAATATTTTTTTAGCCAACCAGCTGTGACATCCTGGATAGGTATATTATTATATATTATACAATGCACTTGCTCTGAAAGTGCGCCTTGTTCAACATAAACACGGGAACTCGTCTATGCCCGCGCGGCGGAGCGGGGCGGCGCGGGGCCGTGCGGGAATGGATTTCAGGCCTATATTCCCACACACGTGCGAGAATTTTCATGACAGTTAAAAATTCACCTTTTTATATATTTTTATTTTCTTGCATGATGCATTGTAAAATGTTGTATGATACACGTGCGGATAAGTAATAACTATACCTAGATATTTTTCTAGCACGAACGACTTATTGTAAGTGATTGACAAAATGGTCCTGTTATCGATAAGTACCACTTCAACGTCAGAGGTAAATAAATACAAATATGCAGCAACCTTTTTGGCCACTGTACCTGTCGCTATATGCGACCTCACAGTACCATCAGTCGTTCTTCCATATGATTAAATAAATAAATAAATACAAATATATATATAGGGTAATAAAGTGCGTTAAAAATAGATAATAATAACAAAACTATCAAATTTATTTATATTTTATATACTTCACAAAACAATTTGCAATACTTTCGTAACTTTCTTTCTTCGTGTCACTGAATTAATTATCACCTACTTTACTCCATAACACACACACACACACACACACACACACACACACACCGAATTAAAATCGACGCAGAATGTCACATGTAGTTTTTCCCAAACCCATTTTTGGTCCCAAAAAAAATCTGTGTCTCTGTATATGGTTACAGTGTAGGTGCACGCGGCGTCTAGGTAGATAGCCAATATATGTCTGTGGTTGTATATACGTATTGTCGTTGAAGTAGTATGTACTTATCGATAACAGGATTGTCGATATTTTTATTGTGGCAAGCACTAAACAAATGTTGTTCCTGCTAGAAAAATATCTAGGTATAGTAATAACCAACTCGTGTCGATCAATAATAATTTTGCTTATGTTTTTCTTTCTTTGTTAGAATCTCGCCATCCGCTTGTGTCTCCGGCAGTTCTCTTTAGTTGCATCTTAGCCCGCAGCAGTGTTGGCTATGAATATTGTAGCACCTTGGATTGTCGACAGCGGGTCTTGCCCTCGCTTCTTATGTACGTTACAGCGTTTTAATACATTGGGGATCAAATACTGGTTCAATTACATTTGAACGAGCGGAGAGTCCAAACTGGAGTACAGTCAGCAGGAGAAGTTGCTACGCGTTCCAGATGTCAAAATGGTAACACACGTCTTTATTTTATGGCAATAAGAGTCTTGCCTAGATGTCGCGTAGCTACTTTTGCTGCCAATTTCACATTTTTTGATTATTGTAGCACCTTGTGTAAATATGTTGGATTGTTCCGTCTGCTAAAGACGCCTCAAATAAAAAGGTTATAAGTATGAACGAGTGAAAATTTATAAAGGGGGGGGGGGGGGGGGGGGGGTTGAACATCAAAACCCCTTCCCTGGCTGGGCCCGTGGTGTCAATAGGGTCGGCAGTGCGCTAGTTATTTTTCTGCTATATGGTGTAAAGGTCTCAAGAGTCAAAATATTAAAAAAGTAATCCTTAGACATAGTGATCTTATTCAGATTTTATCATCATATCAGCCAAAAGACGTCCACTACTGGACATAGGCCTCCCCCAAAGAGTGCCAGAATGACCGGTATACCCACGCTGCGCCTTCCGGTACGTGTTCGCCACTCGAGAACCTTTCCGCCCCAATGGCCATCGGTTCTACGTTCAATGTGCCCCGCCCACTACCACTTATGTATAGCGATTCGGAGGGCTATATCGGTCACCTTGGTTCTGCTGCGGATAGCTTCATTTCTGATGCGATCACGCAGAGATACTCCCAGCATAGCCCTCTCCATTGCCCTTTGGGTGACTTTGAGCCTTCTTATGAGGCCCATAGTAAGCGACCACGTTTCCATGCCACACGTCATCACTGGCAACACATACTGGTCAAAGATTGTCGTCTTGAGACACTGCGCACAATTATTCAACAGGCAGCAATTAAAAATACCCGCGTAACTCCGGGAATTTTAATAAGTTCACCCTAAATAATAAAACGGTCGTTACCTTATCTCTCGCCATGTTTTCATTAGGCCCCGGTGTGCGCGTTTGTTTTATAAGTGCCTAACCCTTCGTCCGCCTGTGGTTCTTGCGGGACAAGTACTTAGGTTAATTTTACGCGGCATTTTTAAAGCAGACTCACGTAATCTGTGTTGCTGTTTGGAATTTTTAAGGATATTCTGTTTGGCTATAAGTTTTTTAAGCCAAATAAAATCAGATTGCTTTTTTAGGCTGTGTACCTCCCGATTTGTTGTTTATTTGATGGATATTATTTCCTTTCTGCGGACTGTGTTATGTAATGGCTGAAAACATGCATTATTTTCATGATCAAAATATAGGTACAATTCTCATGAAAACGTGTGCGAGGTAATTGAATATCAATAAGTTTCATCGACTCGGAAATATATATTAACGCTCTATGGGTTCGTAGGTAAACTGAACCGGAATAATGAAAGCTAATATTGACATGTGGGATATGAACCCGGCACGTGAATTGTTAATTCTTGAAAGTGTACGTAGATAATAACGAATAACATTGCGTGTTAAGGAGGGTAAGTAGGGGATAGCAAACAAGGTAGAACAAAAGTGAATAGTAACACACCAAGGGCGATAAAACAAGGCATGTCGCATGTGTTTGATGCCAAATCAACCGCCCGTAATGAGTACAATATTTTATATATATTCTAATGGTATTATTAAAATCGATGGCCATTGGGGCGGGAAGGTTCTCGAGTGGCGACCACGTACCGGAAGGCGCAGCGTGGGTAGGCCCCCCACAAGGTGGACTGATGACTTGGTAAAGGTCGCTGGAGTCCGCTGGATGCGGGTGGCGCAGGACCGGTCATTGTGGCACTCTTTGGGGGAGGCCTATGTCCAGCAGTGGACGTCTTTCGGCTGATATGATGATGATGATGATGATTATTAAAATCTCGAATTAAAAACATAAAGTATCCTGTACAAAAGTAATTGTAAATTATCACATTAAATACCCGTGAATACCGGGTTCTCTCCGGCATTTTATCGTAGGCCGGCTCGGCTTGCCGCGTCTCCGGGTTAAGTAAGACGAAATTTACGATTCCCCCTAAGAACCCACTTTAAGGTAAAAAGATAACCACGGGACGACTTAAACGTTATTTACAACGCGAACTTCGGATTCCCTATTCACAAACTGCGCTTTAAAATTTATATTTTACATTATTTATTATATTCTGTTGTTCCCAGTTTATGTGGTTGCTTGTTTTTAAATTTTATGAGGCTCGAAACTGCGGAAGTTTGGGGATTAGGAGCTCGGAGGGCAAATACCCGTTTATTGCAATGGTGCTTTGTTAAAGTAGACTCACAACCATTTGGAATGTTTTGAAACTGTTACCGTAGGCCCGCAGCAAAAGTCAAGTTCCCAGGCCCCGTAGCATGGTTGGCCTTGTCACGCGATAGGTGATAGGATAGAGCGTGCGTCACTGGCTGACACCGTTCGATAGAACGAGACGACGCTCTTATCTTATCACTTGTCGCGTGATAAGGCCAACTAAGGGTCACTGTGTAACTTTTAGAACAAGCATTAGGACAACTCAACAGTCATTTTCCCTTATAAAAAAATTGATCTCACGTGGTCTTTCCGACGAGTTGCACGATGAAAACACATTGAAATCAAATTTAAATGCGAAACGAAGGTAACAGTGACCCTCTGGTATTAAGTAGAATATTTTCCCGAGGATATGTTCACTCAGCCAATACGTATGGAGATGCCACACCCAAAGTCATCCTGCGTGAAATAATCCGCCCGGAGTAGACAGTTTTATTTGCTATCATCAGCACTGGCCGTCCTATTGAATCCACATCCAAATGTTTTCCAGTTTGCTTTTTGTTCTAAAAAACAGGAATAACTGATCAAGGATAAAGGGTGATATGAAAGTGGATAAAACCAATGTATGGCAGGGGCAGGATTGTATCGATGAAAAGTGGGTCCAATGTCCAATGAGTGATGAAAGTATCGCGTCAGCTTTTTGTATTTACCTTTGCTGACTAAAAATCTCTGATCGCTGTTTACCGCTCCAGAATAGGCGTAATTTCTAATTAGAAAGAGACGGACAGTCTATCTCGCCGCGACACAGCTCGCAGGCCGTCCTGTGACAGCCGTGCTGGTCGATATGGTAACATTTCACGAAACGAGTATGTAGGCTTGGTAGATCTAAGAGCGATACAGTATCGATACAGATAATTTCATTTAGTGACGATGACAGCTGCAAAAAGTCGCCGTGTGTTAACCGCTCTAAAAAGCTTTTTGAGGGTTCCGTAGCCAAAATGGCAAAAACGGAACCCTCATAGTTTTGTCATGTCCGTCTGTCCGTACGTCACAGGCATTTTACTCGAAAACTATAAGGTTTATTTGAATAAAATTTTGAGAATAGGTGTATTTTGTTAACCGCTGCATAGTTCTGTAATGAAATGACAAAAAAAATTGTTTAGGGGTGCACTCTATACACCTGCAAGTCAAAAAAAATATCAAGGTAAATCCACGTGTGGCCCTCAATCGATTGGCCTTTCAAAATAAATATAAGGTTTCTCTGCATTTTTTTTGATTAAGTAGGTTTCGGAGATAATGGCCCCGAAAAGTCACAAAAACGTGTCGCGTCCTCTAACTTTTGAACGGTGTATTTAAAATATATGAAAAAAATCAAGGACAATAGGGGTTTAAAGGTTTTCGAGATACTGCTGAACTTACCTATAGAAAAGGACGTAAGTGCCGTAAGATTTCTGTGACGATACAACCTTTTTAATAGGCTCGGAACCCTTTGTTGTGCGTGGTCCGACACGCACTTGACATAGTGAAATGCGGAATGTATGTCTCAAATTGACCCCAGGCCAAGCGCAATCGGACACACGAAATGAACTAAGAAGAAAAGAAAAGAAAAGAAGACATTTATTCACTACACAAAAGACACACAGAGACAAAGGAGTAGACATACAATACAATTGACACATATTGTGTGTCTTCGCGGCAGTGAAACGGTCGCGGCAGTGAAACTACAGCAACCTCTTTCATTACTTAGGTTTATTTATACAACATTGCCTTAGCAAGTTGAAAATGATGCAATCATTTACACATACGATCGCGACAAGAAAAGCAAACAACACTTAACAATAATGTTGGTCCAAAAAAGGAAAACATTATATTAAACTTTAAATGACATAAGTTTCAACAAATATAGCTGGAACTTAAATTAAAATCTCTGCACCAGGTGCGGCCTGATTGAGCCGATTTATAAAACCCACTATAAGAGCATTTCTCATTAGGAAATTATTGTCAGAGTGTAAATCTGTGTAATTAAGGCAGGCACTGTCAGAGCCGGGGCTTAGGGCAATTTTGTATCGCCCTAAACAACCCCCGCCGCCGCAAATTTAAATTATTGGAACGAATTATGCCGCTTCGGAAGTTGTATGTGGCGCCATTTTGGGAAAATTTAATAGTCGTAATAATTGCCGGCACTATTTCACCGTTTATGGAAATGAGGGATACGTACGAGAACGTTGGTTAAAAGAGCTAACGTGAGATATGAGGTAGATTTGCGAGCGAACGGTGGCCATTACTAAATGACTAGAATTTGCTGGGATATCAACTGTCTGGAATTTCATTTCTCAATTAGTCCCGTACTTGCTAATGGCTCTTGTAGCACGTATGCCGTGCTAAGTGTGCTTCTAATGGATTTGTCTGCTGTATTAATTCTAATACCAATCGAGAAGTCGCCTATATTATGAAATTAAACAAGTTTGATGTGAGAAGGTGGCTTAACCATAAATTTATACAATTATATGTAAATATCGTGGAGTATAAGACTGAAATTGACCGGTCATTGTGACACTCTTTGGGGGAGGGCTATGTCCAGCACTGGACGTCTTTCGGCTCATATGATGATGATGATGATAATAAGACCGGAAGTATGACTCGACGTGCCTACGTTTACAACCCTGATAAGCCTCACTTGCGTTTCTCTCTTTCTCGCGCGCTCAGAATGTGTCAGAACGAGAACGCACATCAAATTGAACATTGATATCAAACCCATACGCAGAGCGATAGACAAGTATAGCTACAATGTGGACAGGCCCAAGCGGTAAAAGAAGGATTCGCAGACCCAACGCAAGATGGTCAGACGACCTTCATAAAATAGCTTCATAAAAGACTCGGCAAAAAACAGAGACGGATGGCTAGACCTGGAGGAGGCCTTTACCCTAGAGGGGTCCAAACCAAATAAAACTATTATATCAAAGTTAATGTGATTTATTTTTCAATTTAGGCATATTAAATGCACCTATGAATGTTGATAAACTACCAACGGTTCGGAAAGACAACCTCTGCCTCGAGAAGAACCGGCGTAAAAAACTCGGCGAGGTATCATTTTTTCAAAACAGTATACAATATGTATATCATTTCAGTATCAGAGTATTATAAAATTACAATGCTACAGTAGAAAGCCGTTTTATTTTGCGAAAGATTGCAGTGCAGGATTTTGTCACTGCCAAACATCCCCCCATCGTTTATCTTATAATTATGCTTTTGAAATAAGTGCCTAGTTTACGACAGATTTGAATTTGGAGCCAGTAAGTTCGGTAATGTGTTTTGGAATTTTATTGTAGAATTTTATACAATTTCCCAAGAACGACTTTTTCGCTTTTACTAGTCTGTAAAAAGTTGTTTTGAGCTTTCCTGTGCTCCTGGTAACCTTGGGCCTATCAGATAGTTTTATTATGTTTTATTATTGTATTTCTTCGGTTTAGGAATAAATGGGCTTTTTATTATTTATTTATTATCAAACCAATACGTCGAGTCAGATAGACTCTGATCTTGATTAAAACGTAAATCGAATTGCGTACAAATCGGGCCATCTTTCAGGCGACTCGGAAATAGAAATATATCATATTTGCGAGCACCTGTTGGAAAAAATGGCGCTAATGAATGGCCCGGATCCGTGTGACGGATGCAAGAGAAATGTCGGAGATTTCATACAGATTTCATCTCGGGAAATTGGTTTGGATCTCTTAAGCCAGGTTGGATAGAGAATTATGGGTGCTTTAGATTTAAATTTGGGCACCGGAGCGTTAAGGGAGAGTGTCGTCTAAAGTGTAGGAAACTTCGGAGGAAAAACGAAAACCTAAGTACGTGTTTGTTAAATCACATATTATTAAATAGAAAACTCATGTGAGTTGAAGGAATAATGCAATATAATGAAACGGGTTACTCACTTTATTAAGGTCGTAAATCTTTTGACATGTTTCTAAGTGAGTGCCCCGTTTTATAGTATTTAAATTTTAGTTGTCATACTAATGATTTTTTATTTAACTATAGATGAAACATCATAGATGAAAAGTCATCAAATATGACAATTTCATTCAACAACAAAATATTAAAACTTGTACCTTGTACGTATGTAACTGTTTACACTTTACACAACATATTTCTCAAAAAAATTGGTTGACATTTATTCAAATTGGTTTTGTCATATTTATAGGACTTTTAGAAAGTTCTTCAGTTTTCTTTTCAGGCTCTTCAAATGATTGGATGTTTCAAAGTGCATAAAATATACACTAAATACACTATATTTTACCAATAAAATGCAATTACACTCTCCGCAACGCCGGCGGAAAACTGCCGTTAAAAATAAAGTAAGGCCGAAAAAATGAATAGAGTTTCTTGGTGTTATAAAACCAGCTTACTACAGCTAAAGAAGGCATGAATTTCTGATATAGTGACAAATGCAAAGCGCGCGGTATGGCCCCAGCCTTACGTAACGTTATTATCCGCTCGTTATCTCCGACCTTACAATGTCGCAGAGCATGTCAGCGTGGCGTGTTGGGAACGCCCCGCCCACCTAGTTACTGTGATGAGTATATGAGTCAACCTCTTTGAGGACATTTCCAGTGTTGCAATAATATGGTTGAATATCTAAACATGTGTTTTTCTGCTACGGCGTCATCCTCTATCGCCCAGCTCAGGATTGATTAGTTACTAGGATTAGTTATTATTTTATGTTACACTAGGTACTAAGTACCTACTCGGTTACAGTGGTGGCGCGTGAAAATTTTCGATGGGCAACCCGGAACAAAAAAGTTATGAAAGAGTTTAGAGTATAAACTATAAGCTTGCTTAAGAAGACTTTTTAGGCAAATCGGTGGGAATCGGCTTGTAATGGGCGCTCCGCCACTGCTGGTATTAGTCATAATAATATATATCCTTTAAAATTGATTATTATACATTTTGTCCACTTGATCCAAAACGTAAGTGAGGAAACTGTTTATATTTTTCAAAAATAATTGACGCAGCTGAAAAATATTCAACTTTTTTCTGGTGCTGAGGAAGGTTATTCCTATCACCAAAAAAATAATCAGGCACTTCTAAAATTTTCATCCATTCCCAATTACAACAAGTTATGATGCAAGCGGGTAAAAGGTCAAAGAGCCCCGCTGCTTCGCTCTTTGTGCCCGCTAGGATACATTTACGGCTGCAGCAATTACGCCTGTTTAAAATTGTTTAAAATTTAATCTAACCTGATGTCCGTAAACTCGTAACAGCTCCGGAAAAAACTGTTTGTTCGTAATTGTTTTAAAATGTTCGTAGATTAATGTAGTTTCCACTGGAACTAAGAGTGGGGCTTTGAGAAATTAATTACTTAGTAATTAAGCTTTATATGTTAGAATGTTTCGCAGCAATGACGTATTAAAGTGACCTTGAGATACATGTTTATTGTAACCTTAGTTGCAGATTATAAGGGATGTATAAATGGTGCACATAACACTTTAATGCATTATCTACCTGTCAACCATAAGGTCCAACAGAAACTACATTCGTGAGTATGTTTGTTTGTATGATTATTCATAGGAACAGAGATTATATAGGAAATAACGTTTTCATCACACTTGCTCGTCAATGGCGTTATTACTTGCGAGCGTACAGAGCAGTTATAGCCGTTTTACCTCCCACGGGCTGTTAAGTTTAGTTTTAAAATATAGAACCCTCTGATTGGCTTAAGCAAATCTGGTTGCTCTGTGATTGGTTGAAAAAATAATCTAGTTGGTCAAGCCGGCCCCGCCCCGCAAGAATACTGCTCTGTGATTGGTTGAAGCTGCGCGCTCCACTAGCACTGATCTGGAAGTGAAGTTGTCAATTTTTGATTGGTGCGGCTGTATGAAACTTAGATTTTTCTGTCTTTTGTAGTTATTTATTTCCTCGCAAATGTGATGAAAAACATTGTGTATAACACGGGCGTAAGAAAATTACGCCCCTCGTTAAACAATGTACTAAAAATAACTTGGAAGTGCATTTCCTTCGTAGCAAAAAAGTACATACAGGATGAGAAATGGTAGGATGGTGAGGAATTAGAATGGAATTATAATAATTATATACTCGAGCGTCAGAGATGGAGATTTGTACGAACTTCGATATTATACAATAGCCGGTGCGCTGTCCAGTTGGTCGATCACGTAACGTTCCGAACGCGCGTCGGGTAGCTCCAACTGTCATTGTCAACGCATTGTGGACGGCCATAAACATAGAATTAGCAAGAAAGCCTCGTGAGAGAGTCGACTTCTCCAGAACGGTTTGAAAGAACACTGACGTTTAAACTTAATGGACGTAGAAGTGATAGCGATTATAGTGCTGCTGCTATTTTTGCCCGACTACATTAGAGCCGAAAGGAAGGGACATATTATGATTTTAGCAGTCTATTTACGTGTGTTTATCGACATTCATAGGTGCATGTAATATGGCTAAATTGAAGAATAAATCACTTTGACTTTGACTTTATGAGGCGCACGGGTGGCATGCGGACTGATGTACCGCCGACTTGCACCAAAGTTTAAATTTCTATGAATTTGTTTTACTGGTTGTAGCCATATATCTACTGTGTCCAAGGTCCAAACATTATTTCAGCCGAAACTAAAACACCAATAGTATAGTCCCAATGCCAAGTGGCGTAAAAATTACGAAGTCAGGGTTAATTCCCTCGCGCCTCATTGCGTATTCATGGTGCCTTAACAGATGCAAATACATTAGGCACCGAGGGTCCTTTGCGGGCCGAGTCGGAGACGTTAATCGTTTTAATTCTTCAACTATGAATATTTGTTAGTTGCGTCCTAATGGTTTCCTTGAGGTTCAGTTGGGATGTTTAAGGGTTGGTTTATGGCGGAATTAATACCTCGTGGCCACGAACGGTAAACCAATGGGAGTGAGAATACAAAATATGCCGCGTTCTCATCTCTTGCTCACGGTGTTCTATAGTAT
Source organism: Epinotia nisella (assembly GCA_932294315.1). Classification (NCBI taxonomy): domain Eukaryota; kingdom Metazoa; phylum Arthropoda; class Insecta; order Lepidoptera; family Tortricidae; genus Epinotia; species Epinotia nisella. Next base: position 19,446,429 of record OW028681.1, read on the forward strand.
ATTTCCTAAAGTGTCACCCAATTTATTCCATAACATGACAAATCGTCTATGACTTTGTAACTCAGTGGAATTTATAGTAGGGTACCTTCACAATTTTAGGGTGGCCTTTTCCAACGCTTTCCCACTATTAACCAATGTTGACTTGAAAAAATCGGCCTAAAAGCGTTTAAGAAGCAGGACAAAATGTATAAAGGCGATTTGTAATCTGAACCTCATCATATCAGCCGAAAGAGATCCATTGCTGGACATTGGCCTCCCCCAAAGAGTACCACGATGACCGGTCCTGTGCCACCCGCATCCAGCGGACTCCAGCGACCTTTACCAGGTCATCAGTCCACCTCGTAGGGGGCCTACCCACGCTGCACCTACAACACTTTTAACTCTCACGATTTGTAGTTACACATATTTAGAAAAGTCAGGTGCAGCGTGGGTAGACCACCACAACGTGGACTCATGACCTGATAAAGGTTGTGGGAGTCCGCTGAATTCGGGTGGCTCAGGATCGGTCACTGTGGGACTCTTTGTCCAGCAGTGGACGGCTGATGATGATGATTATTTAGGCATTTTATGACGCTTCGACACGGGTTTCACCAGCCGTAGTCCGAGATGACGAGATGGTGTGGGAGATAGCTAAATATCGCGTTAAAGCGTTGTAAAGTAATCATAGGTATATGTAAAAAGGCGTTAGCTAACGTGTCAGAACCATCAGAAGACAGTTTACCTTCTGTAGGAAAATGACGCAGATTGAATCACCACGTCATTTAATTTAAGTTATACGTACGTAGATTTTAACTGAATTCTTACTATCCGTATTTCAAACTGCTCATTAAGGTCCAAACGGACCTTTATTTCAAGCGATGTATCATGGAAATAATAACAGAAGTACCGTCGGCCGCTTAATTAGGAACATGTTTCAAATTATAACGAGCGCGAATCATAAAAGCGTGCCTGCGACGAGGCGGACTGTACATGAAAGGAGACGAATAAAACTTACATTCTGTATACAATTTATTTCAGGAAAAGCCAGCGTAGTCACTCTGGTAACAAAATTCAACATTATTTTACGAAAAACATGACGTTTCACTTCGATTTTTATATGCGTTATTTTGCAATGATACCTCTGAAGGGATATGTTGTCCATACGAAATTCTGTGTGTTTAAAATGGCCACCAAATCTGACAGCTAACGTTTCCATTGACGACTCGAAACTGAGGCAAGTTGTGCCAATTGACTCAATTTTAGTGTGCTATTTTTCGAGCGCGTATAACCTATCTGCCTCTTTTTTATATTACACCATTGCCTTTGAATGTACCGGCGAAGTTGTAGTAACTTTACAAAGCCTTCAATGCAGTGCAATGCAACTATACCTACTTTGGTAAATCAATCTGCGCCGGTAAGACGATAAGAAAGTTAAGATCCTTCTTGCTACGGAGCTGAAACTTTTTTATGCTCAGTAAAATAGAGACTTCAACAAACCAAATTTCATAAAAAACTATAGTTTACATTTGAATATTTTGCTCTCTGAAAAGATTTTTCGAAATTTTCCCCGTACTTTATCCCGGGCAACTAAGCACTGCAATAAGCTAACACAACTCATTGTTAGAGGAAAAATATTATGTGCCACATACTACTTGACTATTAAGTGTATTAAGCTTTTAACACATATATAATTCAAGTGGGTACGCCAGGGTTTAAGACAAAATCTCTTTTATTAGCGTGCTTCTAATTCGGACCTTATACGTTGACTGTTGTGTTCTAGTTTTGGTCGTCAGTGCGCGTGAGTTGTGTCGTTCTGCAGGTTAGAGTCTGGGAGCTAGAGTGTCGGTACTGGCGCGAAGTTAGGTCGTCGCATCTATTATTGAGGGAATTACCTCGCAGAGTTCCTGTAGAAGGGTCGGTCTGTTTCGCTACGGTTTTAACGTCTTTGCTTTGCGTAAGCTCTGCACCATGCATGCAAAGGCAGGTTTAGTCGCTTCAGATTATAGTACTAGTTATGGTGACGCAGAACTATTGAAAATATATTGTATAATAAATAAATAAATAAATATTATGGGACATTCTTACACAAATCGAACTCCTATAGTAAGCTCAATAAGACTTGTGTAATAGGTACTAAATAGAAGACAATATATATAATAGATATAAATACTTAAATACATAGAAAATATCCAAGACTCACAATCATGCTCATCACACAAATATTTGCCCTTACCAGGATTCGAACCCAGGACCTTCAGCTTCGTAGGCAGCGTCACTACCCACTAGGCTAACTGGTCGTCATAAAATCAAGTATGTTTTAATCTTGGAATAAAGTCGTTTCTTGATTGGTCGAATCGTAACACTAATTTTTTGCGCGATTGCAACTTATATTTAGAAATGTGTCCATGTGTGTTTTATCAGTATCAAGAAAAGTTGGTAGCTAGGGATTAGCTGCGGTTTTAACACTCGACTTAGTAATTCCTTACCAAAAGCTGGAGTTCCCAGATCCTTCTTTGCTCAGCCGCGGCTCCCCCCACTCTAAAACATTCACAACTCTCGTAAAACAGCTCGAACGTAAAATCCTAAAAGCGACCGCAATGAATTATTCCTTACATATTTGATGTTTACACAAGGCAGGTACGGCTTGACAAACGGCTCAGGTGTGCCCGAGACTTCCAATCACAAAATGCAAATTACAAACATTCTCTCACTCCCCAACTCTCATTGCTATACACATTTGAGCAAATTCATTACAAAACGCCACAGAACCACGAGTATCCAAATCGGATGTTTCGATGCTGGTGATTTCTCTTTCAAATTACTTAGGCTCGTTTCCACTCTGTGCTAACGAAAGTTGGTCTCCGTTCTGAATGCGAAGTTGTCAAACAAATCAGGGGCGGATGACGAAACAAATTCAACAATTCCTATTTTCGCTTAGCAATTGTTTGGTGGTTGTTTTTGCGGCTGATTGACGAGCCACAAGTTCGGATTGGCCTGTCTTCAACTTGCTCTTGTTTTATACATTTCCTTTCATTCCGATTTGTACTTACATCTCCATTTGACTTTTCATCTTTCGTTTTGTTCTTGGCTTTGTTAAAGTTATAATTTTTGTTTCATCTCATAAAATAACATCTATCGTGAATTTAACGTGGATAAGACACATTTAATACGTGTTTGTATTATTTTGTGCAAATTATGCTGAATTAAATTCTGCTTAAGCTTTACATTACGATGCAAAACTGTATTTGAGCTCGCAAATATAGAGGATATGATATTTTTGGTTGTTTACGTATTTGGACTTCATAAAATTATGTATTCGGCTTTTCCTGCCGTAAAATTTAAAAGTGTGTAAGTAGGTAAGACTACATGAAGGCTTGTGTTGTTGACATGAAGATTTTTACTGTTTAAATTATCAGTTAATCCGTCCAGTTGAATGAATCAATGATGTCGAGTCTCTCTGCGACCCAGGCCCAAACAATGATGTAAACCGGAAGTGCGAGTTCAACGCACGTGGTAAGATTTCCGTAAAATTCCTATTCTCTAAGCATTAGGCGTTCCATACAAAATACACAAACATATTGTGAATTTTCCCGTTACTTTGAATACTCAACCTTCTTATAGATTTTCCTGTAATTTTTAGGCAAGGAACTATTTTCCATATTTTTTTCAGAATTTTAAGGCTAGTAGTTTCGGAGATAAGGGGGGGGGGGGGGGATGGTCAATTTTCATCTTATTTCCTAAATTACTTCAAATCTATTTTTGCTAAAATTATAAAAAAATATATCTGAGATGCGATATCAAATGAAATGCGTTGTAAAACAACCCATTTCATTTGATATGTCACACAATACAGTTTGCGATACTTTTTTTTTTAATTTTCCAGTTTACCCCCCAAAAGTGGCCCCCGTGTTCAGAATTCATTAAATTACTTTACGCGTCCATCTTTGGGTCACCGATTTATATATGTGTACTAAATTTCAACTCAATCGGTCTAGTAGTTTCGGAGCAAATCGGCTGTCACAGACGGACAGACAGACGCACGAGTGATCGTATAAGGGTTGCGTTTTTTTTCCTTTTGAGGTACGGAACCCTAAAAGAGGTAGATATGTTGCCTATATGAAATTCCGTGTTTGAAGCCACCAAATCTGACAGCTAACGTTTCCATTGACGACTCGAAACTGAGGCAAGTTGTGTGAAATGACACAGTTTTAGTGTGCCACTTTCGGAGCGCTTATAACCTATCTACCTCTTTTTATATTACATCATTGGGCCCAAAGGTCACACATCATAAACTGACCGTGTAGTGACATGTTTTAACAATAACACAACGTAAGTACTTACCGTTTCCTCTAGGAGCATTCAAGCAGGGTTGAATGGGTTACGGGAATGGAATTAGCCGATGGCTGTTATTGTCGCTGTTCGTTGTAAGACGGAGCTGTCCTCGACAGTGCAGCGGCCACCCGCAACCACATACCGGGCGCCTTGGGCGCGCCACAACTCATAAGAGGTTTGTCCTATCTAACTTCAAAATATCGTTTTCATCTCTCATATTCTGAAAGTAGGTCATTGTTTATCTGAACAGCGGGTTGAAAGTGAGGCATGTCGCCCCTAGGGCTGAAAAGTAATATTATTCGAAATTAAAAGTAGAGTGTTTAACTCGGAAGAAAACCATCCATTTCAGTCTCGAACTATATATTGGCGCTCTCACTTCGTTCGAGCGCCAAAATATCTCGACTGAAATGAGTGGCTTTCAACCCTTGGTTAACAATCTACTATTGCAGTGAGTTATGTAATGCAATTGTAAGTGAGACAAAATGGATAAAAAAAACCGGCCAAGTGCGAGTCGGACTCGCGCACGAAGGGTTCCGTACCATTATCTATAAAAACGGCAAAAAAATCATGTCATGGGAGCCCCAGTCCGACTCGCACTTGTCCGGTTTTTTAGTATTTGTTGTTATAGCGGCAACAGAAATACATAATCTGTGAAAATTTCAACTCTCTAGCTATCACGGTTCTCGAGATACAGCCAGCGGACGGACAGCGAAGTCTTAGTAATAGGGGGACCCCGTTTTTACCCGTTGGGTACGGAACCCTAAAAATGAAATCATCGTTTTGGATTCGAACCAGTGACTTTTCCCTCTAAACCAACTGAACTATTGAAGCTGTTTTATGAACAACTGACCGGCAAGAGGCCTTAGTTGGAAAGTAAAAACATAGAAACGAAGAAAACCGACTTGTAACACGAAGTCTAGGTATATTTTTAAAAATCGCAGTAAAATATATAAAATAAGAAATGTCACAGCCAAAACGTAAGCGAGGAAACTGTTTATATTTTTCAAAAATAATTGACGCAGCTGAAAAATCTGAAACTTTATTCTGGTGCTAAGGAAGGTTCCTATCACCAAAATTTTATCAGGCATTTCTAAAATTTCCATCCATTCCCAATTAAGTTATATTTGATTTCTGATATTCTGTAGGACTTTGTGTGTACGTCCGATCCGTGACACAAAAAACGGCTATTATAAATGATTTCCCAAATTGAATTTTTCCATAATAGTGAACATAAAATGACTGGACTAAATTGTAAGTAAGACCCACCCCTGGACTAGTATTGTATTGTGTTGTTGTTGTATTTAATTGTAATTAATGTGTTCTGCTTTTAACTTGGGCCATCCCCATGCAGCCTTTTGCGCTCCCCTCAAGCTGAAAAACAACGATACGGCTCTTTTGTTGGTACTCCCCTTGTCTCAAACAAGATACTTATCAGGCATTTACCTCACCGTAGTCAGCCGGTTTTTAAATAAGCTATCAAGTTAACATTTTATCGGGAGATCTTGCTGTTTATGCGGACATTTTCCTGCTAAATTAGATTATTTCTTTTTTGCCTTTAAGGTTTGAATGAAGTTAACGCCTGTATTTTGTGATCTTTATGAAAAAAATATTAAGTTTAAGAATAAGCAAGATAATTTTTGGCTATATTATGAAAGTCGTTTCAAAGCAGTGCGTAAAAAGTCCTTTTTTTCACTATCAAAAGTTGTCCACATTTAATTTTAGCTGACAACTCAAGTTTTACCAAAAAGATTTTCATATTTTATATATATTTAGATGAAGAGCAAAGAAAGAGTAAATATCTTGGAAATCTTCTACACAATTTAACTGTCTTGACTCATTCAGCCCTTATTTCACTCTACGACTACGTCTCATTCGCCATTCTAAAACAATTCAAACCACATTCGATCGTTTTTCATTCATCATATAACAGCCAGCGCTATACAATCAAAAATAATTAATCCCACACACTGTATATTTAAAAGAGTGCTTCCTAACTAGCTTGGAATGCGCGGAATCGGGGCGGTCCGAATGCAGTACTGCATTTGGATGGAATAGGTTTTTCTCCGAAATCATTGTTTTTACTTGTAGGTGAACTGTGGCAGTGAATAAATTATTATTCTATCTTGCTGTATACTCAATTAAATCTTCCTAATTTCAAATAATTCTGCTTTTACACTAACATTCTAAATGATCAAAGTAGCCCCATTTTTTCCTAAACTAACCTCAATCCACGTACTGCAATCGCAACGCCCCGCTTTCGCGCATGATATTACCTACTTCTACCTAATGTAATACTGACAGTATACCGCCAAGTTAGGAAATCTGTGCGACATCAGTAAGCTTATGTCGAAGTACAAAATAACGCACACAGATCCCGCACCGCCCCATCAACAAGTGGATTTAAAAGATTTTTCAAAAACCCAACTGCTTTTGTGCAAATATTATAACCTATGTCACTCCCACGATTAAGAGGAATCCAACGACACCTCATACATCAAAATCCATCAAGCTGTGTAGGCTACAGGAGGCCACAAAGAAACAGACATACATACATACATACATACTTACATTTACATACACTCGAAAAACATTACGCTCCTCCTTTGGCAGTCAGGTAAAAAGGTGCCTAAGCGGCATTTAACGCTTAATAAAGTTTTTAAACTCCATTTTAGCTGTTTAATTACCGTAGTAATGTGACATAACAGCCGCTCAGGGCCCTCAAGCCAAGAGTCCTCCGCTCGAGGACTCTTGGCGGGATCGATGCCTCTTAATTGCTATTGATTTACAGCTTAGCCTAGCATGGGACTATTATTTAATAGTGTATATATGCGTAAGAAAACATTGTTGATGGAAATGAAAGCTCAAATTTTTCGGTTTTGATAGAACTTTAGACACGGATTTACGAGTAGGTTGTCGTTACCGGAAAAACGTAATTTATTAATATCGCTATAAACTTAAGAGTTTTGAGAAAATTAGAGCACAGCGGAATGTCATGTCACTCAGAATTCAAGAAAGAAGGGATTTTTTAGAGCGTCACCTTACAGAAGACAGCTGTCATAAAAACACCTCTGGCTATGTCTATATACTTACGTGTTGTGTTCTGGGTAAAAAATAAAAAGTGTGTGGCCTGACATAGAAGTTTTTGTGGCACGAATAAAATTGTCCTAGGGACTTCCCAACGATATTTAATTTACCGATAAATTGTACTTTCTTATAACAGTTATGACTATGAGATAAGTATATAATTTTATTTTGTTTAAATTTTACGAAAACTGGGTAGGTATTATATCAGAGTACCTATACTATTATGCCACACAATGTCATACAATTTACCTAAGTCAAAGTCAAAGTCAAAGTGATTTATTCTTCAATTTAGGCATATTACATGCACCTATGAATGTCGATAAACTACCACCGGTTCGGAAAGTAAACCTCTGCCTCGAGAAGAACCTGGCCTTTGTTGCAAGGCACTCCTGGGTGTCAATTTACTTCGTATGGAAATCGGTTGAATAGCATTAAAAGGAGTTTGTAAGAAGCACGTTAATAATAAAACTTTAGTTGAATATTAACCCTAAAAAGCACGTCTACGAATTACTTAAATTACATATAACATGGATGGGCATTTTAGATTATTTTAATTTTATCCGGTGAACTTAATAATTATCTACTATGAAATGTCACTTCGAAATAAGTATTTCAAATAGTTATCGATAAATTTAATATCGGAAGGAAGTCCCTAGTTAATTGACGTCTTTGCCACAAAAACTTCTATGTCTGGTTATGGCATTTTTCATTAATATATGAAAAAATGACAGTTGAGTTGTTGGAGCATCTGTCACTCCTATTTTGCACGAGTTGAATTGTACGTTTTCAAATAGTATGAGATACGAATATAGACAGCAGTGCTGGAGCGCTCATATAAGCCGATTCCCACCGGCTTGCCTAAAATGTATATCGCCTATATATTCGTATCCCCCACCAAAATAACGTATTTGCCCCAACGTTGAAATTTAAAAACCAAAAGCAAGTGTTCGAATATTAAAGCGACAAGTTCCCCCGCAGCAATAAAAACAAACAAATTGCACGTAAAATAATACGGCGAGGCTCCGAGGAATTTATTCTGATGCTCCTTTAAATCCTTATTTATATGATAAGGCCATAATTCTAGGTAGGCTCGGCGCTTCTGAATAAATCGAGCGTGCAACGCGAGCTTGCTTACAAAAGTGTTTATTGTCTGAAGGGTTTGGGGTGCCGTTCGACGTTGGCACTAGGTTTTGTGATCTTAGGCCCTGCAAATCTCAGCAAGAATGCGGGCCAGTACTTTATTATACTATACTAGGTGCAATATATATTTTCATCACACTTGCTCGTAAAGGGCTTCATAACGCGCAGGCATACCTACAGAGCTGCAATAGCCTTTATTACGGTTTTTTCTTAAATTGTATCTATAAATTTATTTAAACGTAAAAACACGAATAAAATATAATTAGCATAATGATTTAAAGATTTAAAAACTTAAATGTAGCAATTTAGTGTCCGTGTAAAATATTTCAATTGTGATTTGAAATCATGGCTGTATGCCGAATACCTCTAATTTTTGAACGGTGTATTATATTTATATTACATTATTGATTATTCACATGAGTTTTATCTTTCAGTTTCCTTGAAGCGTTGTTTCACGCTTGATGGTTTAGGAAAATCTGAATAATATACCTACTTAGAACGTGGATATAAGAGTTATCATTGTGTTTACCGGAATCCTGAGAAAATATTAAACCTACATTTTGTTTAGGTTGAACTGGGATGATTGTCCTGTTTTATGACAATGACTAAAACGTCACAACGTTTTAGTCATTGTCATCGACACATTGAATGTTTCACACAGTGTTTCTCCAAAATAAAATGAACTTTAACAAATTCCACTGTCAAGTGATGATAACGGCCAGTAATAGTAGTTTATGCAACTGATACATAATGAGAGGCCTTCAAATACGAGTGTGGTTTTATAAAACGAGCGTGAGCGAGTTTCATAATAGGATCACACGTGTGTTTTAAGGCCTAATTATGTACAGTTGCATACACTACTTTATCTACACACTTATCATAAATCCTCATCCTACTGTACGCTAGCTGCTTAGCGTGCGGAAAGTTGGTTTTCGCGAACTCATGTCAATGAAAAATACATAAGATAGAACTGTATTAAACTGTATGTAAACTGTATTTTTTTTCAACTGTATTACAATGATGTTACAGAACTAATAATATAAAAGTTTCGAATTCCTTACTTGTTGTTTTTCTTATTTTTTCGCAACTGTATTAAAAAACGTCGTGCGGAAATGTCATTTTTCACTCGTCCCGAGTCTTGCTATCTCAGTACTCGTGACGTAATGACATACTTTCCGCACTAACATCGAAATGTACTATTATAAATCTTATTGAATGCTGGTCATTACTGCCAGTTTCCGATCGCATTTTAGCGGGTTTATGCTGTGTGTAGATAAAAACACGTTTCGTTCATTACGGAGAGGCACCTGTTGCAGGAGACCTTTCAGATGATGGGTTGATGATTTAAGGCTGTATTGTATAAAGTAGCTGGTGGCACCTGGACCAGAAAAGCAGGAGCCAGGGACACGTGGAGACACTTGGAGGAGGCCTTTTCATTGAACCACTTTTGCATCGTCATCAGCTACATATAGACATATTCAGGTTCTATAAAATATACTTAAAATTGTATGGCGTTTACAATACATATCTTTTAATATAAGAGCCTATCTAGTACATGGAGAATTAATTCAGCATTCAACGTGTATATGCATCGTCAATGGTTACACTAAAAATGAATACATTAAGTAAAATATAATTATAGTTTATATATAGTATAAGTAATGTCAAGGCCAGTTGTAAACCTTTAGCAAATGTTCATATTTTATTGAAAAAGGAAAGTAACTAGTTAAATAATGTAAAAACTGTATGTAAAAGGCTATTATTTTTACCTGTTGCAGCTCACGTTGGTTTAGAGAAAAACACATGTAGCAAAAAATATTCAGTTACCCGGTGACCTTAGCTGATTGATTGTCCTCTCTTGCAATTCGGATATTTAATAAAATAGCTTTCATAATGAACAAGACAGCAATTAACTAGGTGAAGTCCAAGTTTAAGTTGGTATTCTAGTAACATCCGGTTTATTAGCATATTTTACCTACTTACATTATTGCCACAATTATTTTCTACCTGCCTTCAAGTAGGATACATATCTAGATATTTTATAATTTAAAATATAAATGAAAATAACAGTCATAATGTGATTGGTGAAGAAAAATATGCAGATGTCTCTAATTTACTTCGACGTTCGCGAGAAAGGGGAGTTTTATTCAACTTTTTCCCTACGCACTCCTTTAAATGCGACAAAAAATAACAAATGAGCGCAATCCTTTTCATTATTATACTCACAAAAGGGGTTGAAAAAAAGTTTTTGGAACCCGGCACCGGTCACATCTGGTGCTAATGTATCCAACTTTTCATAAAGCCATAGTAGCCGAATAAATTGGCGCCGTTGAATCACAATTTCATGTTCGCACATGATGTGCCGGCCGTCAGAGGAAACCTTTTTATTTTCTGCCAGAAAGTCGTTTTTGTCAATTTTACGGCGCGGAAATTGCATGAGTTGTTATTTTATTTCCTGCAGTAGTAATGGGAGAGCATTTTCTTACTCTTTTTGTATTACTATGTAGTAACAATGCAATGTTTCAAGGTAAAATGAATTTATTTATTTATTTATTGCCAGCCAAAATAACACCACAACATAATAAGAAAATACAATATACAAAAGAACCTTAACTATTACACTTAAACTAGAATAACAGAAAAAACTGGTGGGGTGCTGCTATAATGGCCGCAAGTGGACACCACTCAGCATAATGCTCTGACATTTAGTAATGCCACAGCGCTGGTCTTCCATGGAGCCCAGGGCTGCATGCATGAATTCGCAGTGATTTTAGTAGGGAATCAAGCAGTCGTACTTTTTTTAAGAACCTATTGAGTGTCCCACTGCTGGGCAAAGGCCTCTCCCCGTGATCTCCATGCGTCCCTGCTAGGTGCTTCTTCCAACCAATTGTTGAGGAATAGATCCAGGTCGTCCCGCCATCTCCGTCTAGGTCGGCCCCGTCTGCGGCGCCCGTCATGTGGCATCCATTTCGTAGCTATAGCCCACCTGTCTATGTTTAAATGCTTCCAAATGCTACTGCATGGTATATATGGTGCTGCATGGTGGTGGTTGGCACGTATGTACCAGTATATTCATTGATAGTCACTAGTTCTATTAAAAACATTTCACAATTACGTGGCTGTTTGGTGAAAGTCGTTGAGTGTGTCTTACATATTACAGTTTTGTTTCACTTAAAATGCACTTAACGTGGGATATCATAACTTCATTTGTTGCTTAATATGACAGGAAAAGATAACAAAGATACGTCATGTAACTAACAGAAGTGTGGCACGTGTACTGGAGTAGCTATTTACTGTTCTAATGTTTATTTATTTATTTTATTTATTTATTTATTAAAAACATGTTAACACGACATTACAGTAAAACCAATGCGTCATGGAACGAAACTAAACAAGATAAAACACATATAAGAAAGAATACTATTTAGGCGACGAAACGGCGTGGCCCCGTTGAATCGTCATCTCAGGTGTAGGATTCGGCAGATTGCCCCGGAACTGTCGAAACACGACACCCTTCGGCCAGAAGTCAGCACATGCGATGGTCTCCTGCAGCAGCCGCGGTACGCGCACCACAAACGAGCTGAAGTGCACATAGTGGCGCGAACGCAGCTGGAACACCCTCAGCGAGAAGCCGGTCTTCTGATGAACGTACTCCGCCACATCATCAGCCGTGGCGGTGTAATGCAGGCGCGATACATATAGCGCCTTGCTCGGTGTGGCAACCCGCAGACCGGAACCAACCGGTTCTGCAGTACCACACTGACTCTTGCGCGGCTTGCGCTTCCTCGACACCGTTGTAAATCCCTCCTTATCCACATCGGTGCGCGGGGGCTTCTCCTTTGGAGGAACCCGAATTTCACGCGCTCTTGAGGGCGCGTCTCTCCAGTCGGCTGCGACAGGCCGACCGGCTACGGCATCAGCATAGCGATGACGTGATTTAGAGGATGGGGCGAGAGGAGGCCCGGCGCGGAGGGGGCACGCGGGCCGTGGATCGGCATGTGCAGTGTCAGCAACATGCAAACTGACCGAGTCGACACTTGACGCCCGGTCATTACGCTTGAAATTTGACCCCGCTGGTGACCGAGTTTCCAGGGCACTATTACGCAAACTGGTGATTTCTTTGCGCAACACGGCAATAGTAGCCTGCGAATCGTCAAACTTTTTCAAAATTTCAGCCATGCCTGCCTTAAGAGCCACGATTTCCTTCAGCAGGCCACTCAGGTCAACATGTTCTGGAATGCAGGACGGCGATCTGGAGACCTCCGTCGCCACGAACTCAGGCAAGTCGCTCTCACGCTCCCTCAGAACATCAACGATGTCCTTAAGGGATTTTTCTCCGGTTTCGTCTCCTCTCCGGTAAGGTATGAATGTGCCGGCGATCCCGAGGGACTGGAACAGCACCTTCTTCTTTCTTCTTTATGCGTACTTAATACATAGTTTTACAACCCTATTCGAAGTTAACAATTAAGCAATAGATGTCCGTAATGGTTGGTTTTCAGTGCTGCTCGTCATTTTAAGGGAAACAAACTATACCTACTCGTATAGTTTTTTGGGCATAAAAACTTACTCTCACTAACAAGTGGTAATCTCGGTAAAACCTGAAATTGAATTCATATATTATTATCTTCTGGTTTACAAATTATAATAGGATTTTATCACTTTAATCATCTAACGATGTGGTCAAGCGAGTACAGGTACTGAGAAAAATATAAATTTCCTCTGAAAATAGGTATACCTTAGCGATATAATCCTATTCAATAGTTCTATTTATTGAAATCGATAGTTCCAAGTTGTAATCACATGAGAATTCCAGTGTACTCACTCCATCTTATCATATCGGGATAAAATTTTATCTTTATCTAACTTATCAGTCTGATTCACTCCAAAAACTTATAAGATCACACTTGGAATGAGAACAGCGAGTCTTAATACAGATACCAACCTGGCAACAACAAATCAATTCGTATTTAATTCAAGTTACATCTGATAATCGAAGCGTCGTTCACACATTTGTAAACAAAAACTAGCTGTCTAGTAACTCAATAAATACGTAAGCAAATAACTCTTCTTTCAAGATGGCGTCGAAGACAATGCTAGCGTGTTTTGTTTTAGTGGCGATTGCGGTGGCGGTGGCGGACGACTTGCAAGTAGGGACCAGTGTGAACGGTCAGCTCGCTTATGCGGAAACGGTCGAGCTGTCGTCGATACCACTCAAGACTAGGACGAAGAACGTGTTCTATAATGATGAGAGCAACAGGACCATCAAGGTATGTGACTATTATTATTATTCTGGTAGTGGTATTACTGCGACCATTGCTGATCGCCACTTACTACAATTCTTGGTAGTCCTGCGAACTCGAAGAATTGCAGGATTTTATTGAACTCAAGAAACTTGATCTCCTCCGGGCACATGAAGTGTTTGCCCAGAATGGAGTTACGGCTGCGCATAAGACAAGGGCAATCGGTTAGGATGTGTGTAGGCGTCTCCTCTGCTTCAAGGCAGAGTATTCACTGCCATGTGTCACACAGCCCCAACACTTGCATGTGCTTGTTTAGGCAACAATGCCCTGTAAGCACCCTTACCAGCATGCGTAGACGATTCCTGCTTAGCGCCAATAAATGGTAATTACTTACGGTAATTACCATTTATATGTATCAGTTTTCATCTACGTACAATTTATTAACTTTAAACCGTAAAACTGTACTGAGATGACAGCTGTCATAGGGATCGCGATTCCAAACCACATTATGTCTACTTTACCAACTCCATGCACTTCATTTAGCAAAATATGATAGCAGTCAGTGATAGCTCTTTTTAGGGTTCCATACCTCAAAAGGAAAAAAACGGAACCCTTATAGGATTACTCGTGCGTCTGTCTATCCGTCTGTCACAGCCGATTTGCTCCGAAACTACTGGACCGATTGAGTTGAAATTTGGTACACATATGTAAATTGGTGACCCAAAGATGGACGCGTAAAGTAAATTAATGAATTCTGAACAAGGGGGCAACTTTTGGGGGTCAAACTGGAAAAAAAAAGTTTTGCAAACTGTATCGTGTGACACATCAAATGAAAGGGCTTGTTTGGCTTACGGTTATTTTTTTTATAATTTTAGCAAAAACAGATTTGAAGTTATTTAGGAAAAATGACGAAAATTGACCAATCCCCCCCTTATCTCCGAAACTACTAGGCTTAAAATTGTGAAAAAAATTATGGAGAATAGTTTCTTGCCTAAAGATTACAGGAAAAACCTATAAGAAGTTTGAGTATTCAAAGTAACGGGAGATTGATCAATATTTTACGGAACCCTCACCACGCGAGTTGAACTCGCACTTGTCCGGTTTTTTATAAAAAATGCGTGCCCTGACATGAGCTGACATTAAAACCTGCTGAATATAATCATGAGTATTTTTTACTTTTTTTTTAAATTTATTTATTTGACATCATACAATTTTCAGAAGAGAAATACACTGACCCTAGGCACAGCCTGTCCTGTAGGTAGCCATCTCGAAAGTGACTTTACATAGTAGGTGCGAAAAGTTAACAAGATGAGCAGATTAAAGCACTACTTTAAACATAAAACATAATTAAACATGATATATTAAGATTTAAAGAGGTCGTTTATGGTGTTTGTAGAAATATTTTTTTAGTTTTCCTCTATCTCTCATTCTCATTACAAATCTAATTTGTAACATTTTATAAGCTGGAGGAATCCATATCTCTTTTTACATGGTATTAATCAAACAAAGATAAAAACACTCCCTGCTATAATAGGAATGTGTAATGTGAACATAGGAATGCGGATGAGTCTGGATATCGCACGATATGGCACATACAGTATGAGTACACACATCTTGACACACACACACACACACACACACACACACACACACACACACACACACACACACACACACACACACACACACACACACATACACACACACATATACACACACACACACACACACACACACGCACGCACGCACGCACGCACGCATCTTCTGGGTGAGTGTAATCCGTCATATGGACCTCATAAGAAGGCTCAAAGTCACCCAAAGGGAGGCGGGAGTCCGCTGGATTGGGGTGGCGCAGGACCGGCGCTCTTTGGGGGAGGCCTATGTCCAGCAGTGGACGTCTTTCGCCTGATATGATGATGATGATGATGATGAGACGAAGGACACGCAATCCGATTTAAATAAAAAAAACCTGTACAAATCACCGCATTTATCGCAACTTTGTGTTCCAGGGTATCTCAGCGCTAGACAAGGATAAGAAGGGTGCGCAAGCGACGATCACCTCGGGCGGCGTTGGCTTCTCGTATGCAAACCTTCGGCTCAAGAGCGAGAGGGGGGAAGGGCTCAACTTCCAAGTGCAGTTCTTTGTCTAACAAACGTCCTTAGATTCTGAGTGGTAATTGCGAAACTTTCCGAACAAATGTTAGGAAAACTCAACCATTTAAAAATTACATTTGGATCTATCTAACTAATGTATGTACGAAACGTTACGCAACCGACCAGCGTTGTATATTGAAATTGAAGTAGTCTGAGATCCATTCAATAATCCTAAGAATTGGCGTCTAACTTACTTTAAATACTGATATTCTAAATTCAAATTGTGTATGTTTTTTATTTCTTATTGACACTTAGTGCAGAACCAAATGTGAAAGCGGTTAGGATAAATTGAAATCTGGGGAAGGACAAATTATAGTTTTCCCTTCTCATACTCGAAAAGTGTGTCATTTAGCCCGTAGGGAAAATATGTGTACATATTTATGATGTTTAAAACATTTTAATTTGACCAATCACAACTCTTTCAAAACAATTTTATTTGCTGTCAACTACAGACGACAACAACAGAATACAGCATACTAAAATCGACTATTCAGGAAAAATAATTAATTTCAAACATTAGGTGTACTTTATTTCCTCATTGGGAGTTTTTATCCCTTTTAAATACATAACTAAATTCATTTACAAAGACTCAAACCTCATTCGTAAAGCTTAACAAAACTCTCTTAACTACTAAAATATATTTTGTTACTTTCTAAACACACCTGTTAAAGTGCCACATAAGGCCTGCATCACATTGGCGCGGCCTGCGGTGGCGGTCAATAGTAAATTTGACAGCTAATGACAAGTTTACTATTGACCGCCGCGGCCAGGCAGCGCCAGTTTGTGAGAGGCTTAAAGCCCGCATCACACTGGCGCGGCCTGGCCGCGGCGGTCAATAGTAAACTTCTCATTAGCTGTCAAATTTACTATTGACCGCCACCGCAGGCCGCGACAGTCTGTGAGAGGCGTAGACAAACTCATTTTAATGATAATTTAATTAGAATTGGTTAAATATGTATGCAAGACTAAAATAACTGGCTCGGTATAACAGAAAGGAATATAGGTCGTCTCGCACAGACAGACCTACGCTCGCTGGCACACATTCGTTGTGCGAGGCGAGGATTCCTCATTCTGACGGGGACACTTGAACCTAAGAGGCACTCGCAGAGGCACGGGCGTTTATCTGACTAAACTTATTGGATTTAACAGTTATTTGTTATACAAGGGTACAAAGTTGTATTTTAACCGCGAGTGTGGAATTGAAACACGAGCTAGCGAATGGATTCTAGGGTTGAACTACGAGATAGCGAACGGATTCTATGGTTCGAAAATAGACTCCTGAGCGAAGCGACTGGTTCAAAAATAGAATCCTGAGCGAAGCGAGTCTTTAGTTTTTAGTTTGAACAAATATTTGAAGTCTGTTATAATATAATGTTGTTAATGTTACAATGTAAAGTGTTAGTTACTTAATATTAAATATTACAATTTGTTGTAAATGTTACTGAACATAATTAATAACCACCATAAATAGTATATTTTTATGGTAAAGATGTATTTGCATGCTGTTAATAACAGCTGAAAAAGGTGGAACAATTGTATATTTACTCTAAGGCATGTAAACTTACCCTTTTTCTGCAAATAAATTATTACTTACTTACTTCGGCTCGGTCTGGTGCAGTACCTAAGCCGTCAGCTTTAGTCACTCAATTCTAACAGATTCTTTACTACACACCTATATAATAATATAAATGAGTGGTTCCCGATTGCACGGAATGCACGGAAGCGGGGCGGTACGAATTAGGGATTTCAAATGTATTACTGTAAAGTACAAAATACCGCATACCGATTCCGCGCCAATGCGTAACTGACCGAGAACAAAACAATGGGTCAAAAGATAAACAAAGGTTTTCAATTAAGTTTACGTGGTTGGCTCATCAAGTATTGATCACGTGCAATGAATGTTCCACGGGTACCGTGCTATGCAAATTTAGGGTACGTGGGCGTGCGTGGCGCCGGACGGTGGCAAGCCATGCGTGCCCCGGACCGGGAGCCGGCGCCCGAGAAATCACATCAACTGCTAACTGAGAAATCTTCTTCTAAAGATACATAGACAAAGAGAGTACGCACCACATGAAATTCAAATTCATTGTCACTTAGATGTGACATTGACATTGCTAGAGCAATTATATGTTTTTCACGCCACTGCTCGGAAATGTGGCAAAAGATGGTCAGAATTCAGGCTTCAAAGCTGGGGTAGTTGAACGTCGCACAAAAAGACCATCTATGAATTCAAACTGTCCAGCAATGTTTTTGTAGTCTAGTCGGAACAGCGATTCAACCAATCACAGGGCCCAGCTCTTCTCCACCGCGCTTTAATTAGGTACTTAATTTTGATTTAAAATTATAATTATTTGCAACTTCCTCGCAGTAGGCTCGAAAAGCACTGTGTTAAGCCTCGGCTGAAAGCGCAATAGTGGGACACGTATACGCGTCGGCCCTCAAACTAACTCGTCCATCTATTGCTTATTTTCTAGCCTCTACAACAATGTACTATACAATTGCATGTTGAGCTGTGGGGTTATAGAAAATAATGAAAAATCAATATAAGTTTTGTAATTTGTTCCTCCTGGAGATGCGCACAAACAATCAGTGCCATCACCGTGTGCTCAGAGAGTATCCTATCCATCTTGATGTCACGTACACCGTTTGGCATTTAGTGGACATATGAAAAAAGCCTGTTTCAGGCGAAGTCAGGTGATATTTATGCGGGCCCTCCTTATGAATGTCGTATTTATATGATAGCTACGTTATAATAACAAAACTACGACCCATTATAATTTGTGCAAGTTTTACTGTAAGAGATCAAACATTAAACAGGCATGTCAAAGCAAGTGACCGCGCCGCTGTGCAGGACCTGTTATTATGTATTCTATGGTAGCATAGTGCATCAGAGGCATTTTATTTTCACTCAAGCTTGTGTTCTAATGTTCTTAATAGTGGATGTATAAGCTTTCTAATCAGCCAGCTCCCGGTCACAGCAGCATGTTGACTCTGGCCCGTTGAATATGCAGTCAGGGCGTGCGCTTAACTCTTGTAAGCCTTTGTCGGTCCCGATATTGGATCGCGGCGTTATCGATACACAGTCCCCAAACAACTTGTTTTATACCAGGATTTATTGCCGTTTACCTTTACTAACAAACACGCCCGCTTTGGCATTGGACCTAATATCATCGCGCCACTGGTTGGCAAACAGAGGATTCAAATTGACTTCCTGTGCAACGTTTTTATTTTTCTGTGGTCATTGGATCACGATAGCCTCCAAGTTATCTGTTCGTAGTTTAAAATAGTAATTTTAAGGTATCGCGAACAATCTATAAGAAAATTAATAAATAGGTTTTCTACTGCAGCAATGTCAATTGAAATTAATATTATATTGTATACTGTTTTGAAAATCCCGCTGAGTTTTTTACGCTGGTTCTTCTCGAGGCAGCGGTTTTCTTTCCTCCAGTAGTTTATCGGCATTCATAGATGCATGTAATATGATAATAAAATCTAATAAAACTAAAAGAAAACTGCTTATATCCACCAGGAACTCTAAATATGAACTACTTAAATCCTACCGTAAGCGATATTAACAGATAGGTATTCAAAACTGCACTGGTAATAGTCAAGAACTGTTTTATTCGGAACACTATCGCGAAGGCGAAATGCAAATCTAAGGCTATATGGAACATGGTTAACGAAAACACTGGTAATACTAGCAAACGATTGCAAAATTATAAAATCACTCTAAAAAATAATAATAATCTGATAGAAAATAGCACACAAGGTGCAAATGAACTCAACGATTATTTTAGCAAAATTGGTAAAAGCATCAACATGAACTTACTCAGACATGAAAATAACACTAACGTAAACTACATTTATGGACCCGATAATTGAACTCGAAATTATTAAAATCGTTAAAAACCTAAAAAATAAAAAAAAAAGCAATGGGATTCGATGATATAACACGCAGGTTAACACGGCAGGCTTTAAAACAATATTGAGGAAACGTGTTGCCTCTGTGATGAGCAGAGTGCGAGCCAGTACCAACTGCCTTCTGAATGTTGTGCTGGGCAGGTTTGACTGCCCTGTGGTGAGGCACTGGAATTCAAAAGCCTCCTTTTAATTTTACTTACTACAATTTTAATTCCCGGTGTGATCCAGGTAGACGTTTTAACTGACTTAATAATAATTGTATTGGTGGGGAAGCAGAGGTAATAATACAATTTAAATGATCTGTGAAACATAGGTATTAAAAGCATCGTTGGGATTGTTTGTATAGAACATCTTATGTCATATATAATTATGTAGTGGACATAAAGAACAACACATGTCATATTCGATGACTACATCACCGGCATATCACAAAATATATAAGGATGATGTATGACACACATACATTTGTACGATGTATAAATAAATCCTACTAATATTATAAACGTGAAAGTTTGGATGAATGGATGGATCTACTTTCCACTTAATCTCAAAAACTACTGGACGAATTTATAAGAAACTTTCCAGTTATGTACCTTATATATCAGAATAGGACATAGGCTATAATTTATGTTAAATTTCATCCCTTTTAGGGACGAAAAACGGGATGAAAATTTGTATGGAAACCAAATGATTTTGCTCGTTGACTTCGTCAGGCGCTGGGTCTCAATATGTATGGGAAAACTAAAACCCGACTCGCACTTGACCAAAATTGATATTATTTAATAGGCTATAATTTATGTCACTCCTTTTAGGATAGTTTTTATCCCGGGTCCACGCAGACGAAGTCGCCGGCGGACGCTAGTAATAAATAAATATTAGAGGACAATCCAACACAAATCGACCTTGGCCCATAGTAAGTTTAATAAAGCTTGTGTTATGGGTTAGTACACATAACACGAGCCTCCTAGTCGTCTAGTGACGACGATATATTTAATATGAGCATGAACAAATGTTCATGCTCATCACACAAATATTTGCCTTTACTGGGATTCGAACCCAGGACCTTCAGTTTCGTAGGCAGCGTCACTAACTCACTAGGCTAACCGGTCATCAAACGATTTGATCTCATTAAACGAATATCTCACTTACCATTATAAGTTCATGTTAAAATAATAGCTTGTTAAAATACTCTATATTTATGTTTTAATTTGTAACTGTAAGAGAGGCAGGGCACTGAGTAGAATATCCTATCACTCATTTTTGGACCAGCCATCTGGGGAAGTACCTACCTTACAAAAAACCGCAGCATTACAGAAAACGTAAAGTAAATATTATGTAGGTACTCTTGTTGTCTTTTTAACCTTAGTTCGGATTAGTAATAGCATAATAAAAAGAACATTAAAAGTCCGCGAAATCCTGAGCCTGCAGCTTATATTTAAGCCAACTAAAACTGGAAACTTCCACAAACGATCCAACGAAAAAAGCAACGAAATCTGAGGATGTTCTCAACCGAATAGCAAAAGGAGAACAATTGCAAAAAATATTATTTCACGGTAGGGAGGCAAAGTGAAGCGCACACTACACATTTGCGCGCCCCTCTCCAGTCAATTGTCCTTACATTTTACATTTCTGCATCATATTCCGGCTTTCGCAATGAAAAGTAAAAACATTGCAGATGCCGACCGTCGCCAATCCAATACCAAGCTTAATACAAACTCGTACAGCTCAAAATTCCATGAGCCGGTAATTTCGTAAATTCTGATGCAAGGAAAGACGAGAGTGGCTGAATTGAGGTGGAAGCTAAAGTGCGGAATAAAAGTGACGAGCAAGACTTGAAAGAAATAAACTAAAAGTGAACATTCGTGGGGAATTGCCCGGTCGTTTTTATTACTATTTGCCTTGATGCCGTATCGATTACGGTATTGCATTTGCATTTTAGATGTAAAGGAACTTTAGGGAGGTACTTGGAAGAATAGTATGAAAAGGTAAACAAAACGCGTATAATAAGTAGACGAGTGCGGTGCGTCGGAGTGCGGTGCCGGGTGGTCCGTTTGAAGGCGTTACATGTTTTGGGAATTTCGACATTTGAGCCGCTTGAATTGCGAACAGGATTTAAATTGTATAAAAATTTTATTAGGTTGAGATATAAAAATAAAGTCAAATTGCACCCATTTTTACCTGACTACGGCAAAGTAAAAAGACAGGCTATGATTTTGGCAATCTATGATTTTATTTACGAGTATTCCACCGTAGCGTTTAAGTAATTGTAAACTACACAGTCTGTTTATTATTTTTGGTGTAAGTTGGCGCATTTGAGTCTTGGCTTTTCCTTATATTTTGTACACAGCCACAACCGTAGTTCACTACCGGATGTAATGACTCTCTCGTGTAGTTTATAGGTTCACACGATAATGTTAGGTATGGAAAAAGTGACATGAGCAACGAAACATGAGCGTTTTCACGAAATATAACAAATAGTACATTTCTTACCTAGGGTTAGGGCTAATGTCTCAGATCGCAGGTATTTGACGCCCAAGCCGAAGGCAGGGGCGACAAATATACGATCTGAGACTTTCTTTATTACCGCCCGTGGTGACTGCAACATTTTACCCCTGTCCATGAAGTGGCATTTTCCGCATGCGTAGCGCATTGCTACTTTATGGCCGGGTATGATGTAAAAAATTTTTTTTACGTGGCCGTGCACTTAAATGAGAGGATAAATCAATTATGCAAGAGAAAATAATTTCAATATGAAGTAGATTCGAATCGTTTAAATTACAACATCGATGAAAGTTGAAAATAATTGGGAGCGACATTTGCTAAAGGACTGATATTTTTCGGTCGCATTCCATATTTTCGGTAATCACTGATCGCTCAGAGCAATAATTTTGATGAAATATTTTCAGTTGGTTAAGGGAAGATTACTTCAGTTTAATCGATACGCCGTGTACACGATGACACGTGAACCTAATTGATACGTTTATCACTTAATCAATCAATACAAATTGTGAAACAAGGTCCACTTCAAACTCTTTCAACCAAGGACCTTCGTGATAAATTCAACGACTGATTGAACCGGTTTTAACGCGTTTTCAGTATTGTATAAGATAATAGATTGGTGGCCACTTATAGACAAAAGAAGCGTCGACGTTTTGCATCACATTTTGTGTCGTGTCGTGGCGAGTATTTGTCTTTTTGAGTTAGATAGAGAGAGACGAGTAGTCTATCTTGCCGCGAGACAGGTCGCGTGCCGTCATGTGATAACCGTGTAGCTCGATGGCTCGCCGACTCCTGGTAAAACTATCACAGGATCGGGATGATTGGCATATGCTCAGCAATGGGAGATTACAGGCTCAGAATAAAATTGATGATTTATGCTAGCGCAGCGTATTTTCGGAAGTTCTGACGATTTTACTAAACACCAGGAACGTGCCTACAGAGGAAACAGTGGTGCTATCATGACTGGCTGCTTAATTTTGTAGGTTTTCTTTACTTTAGAATATAGTTATAACATCGTGACTTTGCCTTAACATGTCGCGGCCGCAATCCGCATTACGGCGCATATGCCGTTAATTCTGTTGCCAACAAATCGCTGCAGGATGGTACTATAATATTGCAAATTTAATTATTCATTATCTCTTTGCACTACTCTCTTTATTTATCGACTTGTTTATATGCAGAAAATCTTACCTTATTATTTATGCTACAGTTATGCTTATAGGTATGTACCAATAACAGCGAACAGGCCAATCTGGGAACATTTCCTATTCTGATTAGATTTTTCGTGTTCGCTTTCCCGCGTGTTTGACTAACGAGTCAGAAGCCACGAGAAACACATTGAAATCTCTGAAAATAAGCAGTAATGAGCTCGCAGTAGCAGCTTATGGCTTATAACCACTTTAATCCGTTGTTTAGTTTAGTTTTTATAGACTAGTACCAATAACGTTGTTTTGATCTCTAAAGTACGTGTATGTTTAATCATATTTATGTATACGTGTCATTTAATGTGTTTCCTTTATCAGTTTTGCCGCAGAGAGGAGCACTGCAGCGTTCTCTTGTAAGGGCATTCACGGAAGATCAGCGTCAAGGCCCACACGGTACTTTGTCATTAAGCTGAGTGAAGTTTCTCTGACGCTTTGTTAGATTAGGAAACATTTCGCGATAGTTTTAAGCAAACATGTTTATTTTCCATGTCTTAGTCTAAGTAGCGTCATGAAGAAATATTTTTTCTTTCTTTCTTTCTTTCGAATCAAATTGAGATGCGAAACGTACCATTCAGATTGGCCACAAGCCCCCAAAGGACAGCCAATTCATTGTTAACTACCTTGTACTGCCGTCCATAAGCTCAATTCCTGATCTATTCACACACACATCTTGATTCTCTTAGGATCATATTGGCTGGCGCGCTCTCGCTTGCGTTAACGTATAACAAAATGTGTTAGAGTGCGACAACTAATAATCAATTGAATTTGAATACAATTCTGATTAAATTGCTTGTCACTGAATGCAGGCCCTTGTCACCGCATATGTCTCACGACATTCAAATGGCTATTAATCAGCTTGTGGTCTATTACATGCTATAGCCTATAAATAGATATGTACGTAAGCTGCTATGGGTGGTGATGGGTAGGTTACTCCCACTCAAATAAATAACGTCTTTATGCGGTTGCTATAAGGTAGTTGCTACGTATTTATTAGTCGTTATAGCATATCAATGCTACAATTGAATATGAAAATGCAGGCACTTTACATATGCCAGACTCTACACTTCATGACACTGACTCCCAAGATTCTTCATCAAACACTACGGCAGTCAGCATGGTCAGTATGGTGTCATCAGCATTAAGAGCCGATGTGCCCACGTTGTAGTCTGAGATTCGTCAAATCATTGAAATAAATAAGAAACAACGTGGACCTAAAACGCTTCCCTGGGGGACAGTTATATGCGATTCATTTATGAAGGCTCCTTTTTTCACTTTTTGTGTTCGCTCCTGTAAGTATTTGTCTTGTATTAAATAAATAATTATAGTTTAGTTTGAAATAAAATGTACATTAATTTAAGTTTGTAATGCTTTGGCGTAAACTGTAATTGCAAATTGTACTTTGGTGAGTAAATAAATAAATAAATACAAACTTACAAAGCTACAATCTCATAGATTTTTCCACTTTTTAATAATAGTATAGATTATAGGGTTATATGATAGTTGGGGCGGAAAGGTTCTCGAGTGGTGAGCACGTACCGGAAGGCGCAGCGTGGGTAGGCCCCCACAAGGTGGACTGATGGCCTGGTAAAGGTCGCTGGAGTCCGCGGATGCGGGTGGAGCAGGACCGGTCATTGTGGCACTCTTAGGGGGAGGCCTATGTCCAGCAGTGGACGTCTTTCCGCTATGATGATGATGATAGATTAGTTTGTTTACAGTGCATTATACATAGAAATGTCTAATAAACTCTACTTTACGCTTCTTGCATCGGCGGACGCCACGCCTGTCCACAAGCAACGCCTTACGTGGGAGAGCGCCACATTGAAATGCGAGAGCGATTAAAAGTGACGAACTAACCCAAGAACCCATCAACATGCCCCAAAACTAGCATTATGAACTCGCATTAATAGAGCCGTATCAATGGCGCGAACTTGATTTACCGCCCAAATGGTTACATTAATCCGGTGCAAACTAATCACGGAGCTTAATTACCTCGTTACGGGGTACAGTCGGCGCGGTACAGTCGCTCAAACTTTAGGGGAACACGTCGCTTGGTTAAGTTTTGGAGATCACGAATGGTCGTTCGACATTTAAAATAACACGTCCCCGGGATTTCAAAGATAAATAAATAAATATTAGGGGACATTCTTACACAAATCGAACTAGGCCTATAGCAAGCATTATATACATATAGATACAAATATTCATGCTCATCACCATACCTCGAACAAATCATGCGGATGACGTAAAAATGACGTACCTAATTTTGCACACAGGATGATGTCTGTATTGCAACATCCGTATGACATATTGCACGAAGTAACAGATTAACCGCGTATAATTTCAAGAAATCTATACAGAATTATCTGAATGATAGGATGATGTACTTAGTGAATAAAATAAATGTTGCGAGATTTGTTTACGTAAGTACGATAATTATACACGTTTTTATCACGTATTTCCAAAAACTGAAAATTACAACAATATTCTTGTAAACGCGACATTCTTTTGCGTCTTTTGAAAAAATTGTAAAGAAAAATCTAAATAATTACGAAGTCACTTTATTGTTCAACTGAATGACAATGTCAGTCAAAGATGTTATGTACCTACTCTGCTCATGTCAAGTGGCGATATCGTTTTATTAAACAGGTTGATAATTGATAAGTAGTAATTGTTTATGAAAATACTTTTTGAAATCATCCTATGAGTGGTTTGACGTCATCCGCATGATTTGTTCGAGGTATGCTCATCACACAAATATTTGCCCTTACCGAGATTCGAACCCAGGACCTTCAGCTTCGTAGGCAGCGCCACTACCTACTAGGCTAACCGGTCATCAAGATAAGATAAGATCCTATTTATTGCTGACATATAGGTCACATACTTTTTTTAAGTAAGACGTTGAAATAATACAGAATTTTTGGTATGAATATAAACATTGAATATATGTCCAATTTTACATTAAAAAAAAACCATTGGTCATCCATTAATTCAAACTGTACAAGTTTTTCATAAGTAACCATGCTTCCAGCTTACTTTTTAAATACTGAAGAGAAGTTTCATCTATAATGATGTCCGAGATGCGGTTGTATATTGCACGGCCCGTGACGTATACCGACCTGGGCCGTTATTCGCTACGCGCTCATGCGTCTCACCCCACGCGTCACGCCTAATGAAACTAGACCTCTACCTACGCTTAGTTACTACGAATTGCGGCGTCAAGATATATTTGTGGCTGCGCGTTGAGGTGAGCTTAAAACAAGTTACAGAATAGGGGGGCTAACCAGCCGGTCTCGGTCTGCCGTGTCAATCCTATCTCATGTATCTTGAGATACATGAGTTACGCGTAACAGGTCTAAATCTGTTTATTTTCCATGCCTTTATCGACCTACATACTCAGTTTTTTTTAATTTAACTTACCAATTCCTTATACGAACCTGTCACGTAACTCATATAACTCTGTTTTTCCATAGTAAATCATGGCTAAATACTGTACAAAAAAAACTTCAAACAGCGTTTTCTCAAAACTATGCTTTTTGAGATACATGAGATAGGCTTGACACGGCAGCGGTGCGTATTGCTTGAGAGCCTGTACGGCGTAACTTGTTACGTAATCTCATAGGGATAATTGCAACTCTACTTACGTGTTTTTAGGCCGGTATTCCCTGCCCAATATTTGTCAGAATGTTTAAATTTGTTTTTTTTTCTGTCTTCTAATTTAGAAATACAGAGACATAAATATGGGGGCATATCTGTTTGGAAAATATGGTGCACAGAATACCGTCCCACTTTTTGATATGCGAGCTATTCAAGTAAACCAAGTGGGGATATCAGTAGTATATCACTAATTTGTAACACGTTTTGTAAAAATAACACAAAAGTAGTGATATCTTACAGAAGTTGCTTTCTGCCCATTAGAGAAGTCAAA
The DNA here is from genome assembly GCA_932294315.1 of Epinotia nisella. NCBI lineage: Eukaryota > Metazoa > Arthropoda > Insecta > Lepidoptera > Tortricidae > Epinotia > Epinotia nisella. The sequence goes on from OW028681.1 coordinate 19,473,908, forward strand.
TACTGATCTAGTTTTATGAATAATGTATTCGTATATTGTGAGATGAGCGTTTTTCGAAAAAAGTGTACGTGAACTTTTTTTTTCATATTTCGATTTTTTTGGGTTTTGCTTACTCAGAATCGTTGATACTATCCATCCTCATACAAGAAAAAAAGTGTCCCAAATTTTACTATGTAAGTTTTTTCTTCCAGTGCGTCACGACCATATAAATAAAAAAAGACTGCATACAAGAATGTGATGATCTGGAATGGAATATCTGGGACATTTTTTTTATTGTATGAGGATCGATAGTATCAACGATTCTGAGTAAGAAAAACCCAAAACAAACGAAATTTGAAAAAAAAAGTACATGTACACTTTTTTTTAAAACGGCAAGATAAGTTCGTGTTCATTTGGCTACACCGCTTACAATAACCGGCGTGCTTAAGTATTGCAAGGTCGCTCGACTCTCCATACAAACTTAGTTTGGTTCTCATTTTAAAACGACATGCTTATATATCATGCAACTTTGTATACACAATGGAATCCGCCATATATAGGTCCGAACTAGTTTCAGTAGTTAAAAAAAAAAAAAAAATGAGCGAGTATAACGTTTTTCATACAAAGTGTCTAATCGCTTCATTTTTTTCCATTATAATTTATAACAACAGAAACTCGGGTCCAAAACACTACACTGCGCTCCAAAACACGCCTAGCTGATGTGGTTGCAAAAACTGCCAGGCTCCAAGGTGGGACTGGGCCGGCCACGTCTGTCGCATTCGTCCAGACAGGTGGGCTAATGTAGCTACGAAATGGGGGCCACATGACGGGCGCCGCAGACCTCAGAAGAAGCACCTAGCAGAGACGCATGGAGATCACTTAGGGAAGGGAGAGGCCTTTGCCTAGCAGTGGGACACTCAATAGACTCAATTTTTTTTTTATGGAGAGTCGACTTCAGGCAATCGTGCTGGGGATAAGTTGTGGTCAACCAAAGACAACTTGTTGAGTTACTTGCTTTTACTCTTATTTATTTACTAGAAATAAGCATAAGCTCGCGGTGTCCACAACTCGGCTCCAATAAAATTAATAATCATTCATGGGTAATTGTGTAAGGTTTTATAACAAACTTCCAGGAAACGTAACTAAGTTATCTATTAATAAATTCAAGAACTATGTGAAGCGTCAACTTATTATAACACACAAGACTACATGAATGATAAAACTCCATGGTGATTGATCCAAACTAATTGTGACTTTTTTTTTAAAATTATTTTTATTTTTATAAAACAACTTAACGGTAAGGATACATTAATTTTTTTGTTTCGCCAAACTGAGGACAGTTTGTCGGGTTGTTTTAATCTAATATTTTCGTTATATTTTCTTTTTTGACATTAGATTGTTTTTCTAGAAACATTCTACTAGTATTTTTTTGTACAATTTTTATTTCATATATTTTTTATTCTTTATGTTTAATAAATTACTCTAAAAAATTAACTGACGATTTGAAAGTGCTTGTTATTAGGCCTACTTGAATAAAGATCATTTTGAGTTTGAGTTTGATTATAATGTACCAACTTATTATAATCAACATTATTTAAATGTAATACGCTACAGCCAAGCGGAGATCCCGTTTTCAATAGTTATAGTTTGAGACGCCTTTCAGTTGCCAGCTTAAGAGTTCTCCTCCATCGATAGTTTAAGTTTAAATTCCAGCTTAATAAGCCAGAACTCAATTCAGGAACGCGTTTTTGACGTATGCAAATTAGATCTCAAAACGTCGCGATTCGTGCGCTCCTGCTTCTGTATGTGGATGATCAAAAGTGTGTAAATGCAACGCAATGATATTGAGGTGGGATTGGTATCCAATTTTTTTTTTAGTTTTAAAATGGAGGCCCAATGCCGGCATGAGTTTTGGCTTGATATCGCCTGGTTAGGAACCAGATAACCTGTAAGTGTTTTACTTAGGTATCAGCTTAATTCGCCATGGGTGAAATAACTGTTAGTTATATCTTTCTTTTGGGTGATAATACAAGCATGAGAAAGAGATGAGTGATTGATCTGGACTACTTGGCTAGTGAAGTTAGGAACTTCAACACAACCTAAAAATATTTCTTACTATCAAGTGAAGTGAAGTGTTAAGAAAAGTTAAAGCTTGAATCACACTGGCGCGGCCTGCGGTGGCGGTCAACAGTAAACTTTACAGTAAATGTAAAATTTACTACTGACCACTACCGCAGGCCGCCCTAGTCTGTGAGAGGCCTTAAGCCGCAGTGTGATTGAGGCTTAGCGATGCATGTATAGTTTTCAGATTTTTCCCTGTACTTGTAGTATGACGTCAGATAATGCTAAAAAGTGTACCATAATGTGACGTCACGCGGAATTTGAACGGTCTATATCGTCACCATTTTTTGTTTGATTGACAGCATAAACATTATGAGTCTAATATTTTTTGTTAATCTAACTGAAGGACTAAATATTTTTTTTAGGAAAGTAGCCAATTGTCCTTCGAAATTTACTCCTCTGGAGGTACAAACAGTTCCCACAGATTTTAATTCGCTTTTTGAGGTTAGTAAAATCTCATCAGCCGACGTTAAGATATAATAGCAACTAAACAACATTCATTGTATATTGACCTACTTCGCTAGAAGTTATAGTTTCTATTGTATAAACCACGTTAGTTCCCAGTAGTTACAGTTGAAATTTACAACGCTATCTCCGTTGGATTTTTCCGCAATTCTTGTATTGTTCTTCCGTTCGTGGAATAACAGAGCAGCTTCAAACGAAATTTATACTGTAAAGAAGTAATCCTGCCGCCGTTGAGATACTCTGCTATATTTTGTTATAAAATGTGCTGCGAGAGCGAACTTCTTTTATTGTTAGTCGAAATACCAGAATCGGCTCGGAAAGTTGCTTAGCTTCGAAGACTTATTGTTAAAATGCATGCTTGCTTTTACGCTTCGTTCTTATTTCTTTACTTCCAGGGGTGTGTTTAGGTTTTAAATAGTAAGTATATTGTGACTCAAGGGAGCAAAATTGTATTCTTACGGCGCCGGCGAGGGCAGTTCATTGAATTCTGAGTAAAGCGAAAGATTCTACATTAGAATCTTGAGCGTAACCATAGAGAAAATATGTAATTTACTGCATATTATGTAAATAAATTACTTAAGTATATCAGTTATACATTTGATATTGGTTGAAGAATCTTACTCCACCGTGATACAGTTTATAACTAGTACGGTAAGTAAAGGACTTCATTCTGTACCAATAATGTAAACTACAACACACAACTAGACTACCACCTACAATTTTGTTGTACAAATAACGTCTGTTGTAACGAAATAAAGTTTATTATTGTTATTATAAGTATGGAGTATGGATTTACAAGTTTAACTCGATATTTACTTACCTTTTGATGAATACGAATGTTTGTTCTCGAGTCTTGGATGTTTAATATCTATTTAAGTATGTATTTATCTATAAAAGTATGATTATCCGTTGTCTAGTACCCATAGTACAGGCTTTGCCTAGTTTGGGACTAGATCAATTGGTGTGAGTTGTCCCACTATATTTATTTAGTTTGTTTCTGAAGTTTCTGTGGTTGCATCGGACGTGGTCTCGGATGACTGGCGAATTATCATAATGTCGTTGGATATGGAAAGGAATGAATCGTTGGCAATGTCAATAAATATAGTGAACAGAATAATGTTAGGAAAATAATCATCGCAATAAAAATGTACAGCGCAAGAGTTAAGTGAATTTGTTATAATAATAAAGGGTTAGTTTACTTAACGTATTAGTGGGAAACATGATATTTATAATTTATTTATTTATATGATGTATGTACTATAATGGTGTAATGATTAGGTGTGTATGGATTGTAAAATGTAAATGTACAAATTTTATTGTCTAGGTAAATGAAGCGTCAAAGGTTTTATTAATCCTTTGATGAATATTAAAATATAATTTTAGCTCAGCCGACACGTTCAGATGTCAAAGTTGTTTCAGAGATAAATATGATTGGCAAAACAAGTTTAAATTAAGCCTAGTAAAAACCGGCCACGCAGTGTAGTGGGGTTCTGTAGTTGCCTGTCTATCTTTGCTACATCGACAAGCGCGCGCCAACTTAATGGTGCGGTTGCGTTGGTCGAATTTGTACGAAAATTGCATTTCCAAGTACACATTAAATTGGCTACTTTCCTAAAAAATTATATTTAGTACGTCAGTTAGATTATCAAAAAATATTAGACACGTATTTTTTTGTTGGTCAATTAAACAAAAAATGATGAAGATATAGCCCGTTAAAGTTCCACGTGACGTCACATTATGGTACACTTTATGATAATCTAACTGACGAACTAAATCGAATTATATTTTTTTTACCCAGGAAAGTACCCAATTGGTCGATTATTACTCGGTAACTAGTTATGCATTCTTAGCCGTGATAGTTTTCCTTTTAAATTCAGCATATATTATGTACAGCCACGATTTTTTTTACATTACCAATAGTAGCCATTTAGCCGGCAGTGGGGGCACTTGACTCGAACAAAAATTAAGGCTTTAAAGCCCAATATTACGCAAAGGGATCACTGAGTAGAAAAATGGTTTCTAAAACCCATAATATTTATGAACAAGCTATCTAACGATACCCCACAGCATGGTTTTCAAGAGGAAAATAATTACATCCCCACTTTAGGTGTAGATGAGGAGGTACCCAATTTTATTCTACCGTTTTGTCGGCGTGATTGATTTATATACCCATAAGCTGCAGACGGAAAAACGGACATGGCGAAACTATAAGGGTTCCTTGTTGACTACGGAACCCTAAAATTATGTTATCAACTTATTTTAACTATTATGATTTTTCTACATTAGTCGCTGGGTTATCTTGCTGGTCCTTAAGAAACTTAGAGGCTAAACACGTGTGGAGGTCTTTTTAATTACTGGTGGTAGTTCGTATTGTATTTACTTGCATGTTTGCGCGTGCGGAGGGAGGGTGGGAACATTGACAGCATGCAAAAATAGGCAAGTAAGTACATCTCATATAACTATTAGACTCTCAGCGCTTTTTAGCGCCATAGCAAAGGAGAAACTTAGTAGACATGAGTCTTAGCAGAGAGTTTTAAAATTGTGGGGATGTGATTAACGTCGCCTGCTTATCAATACTGCCTTAATGGTGTTTAGAATAAGTGTTAATTTAATATGATAGTCCCAAAATATATCTTTGTTACTTATATAACCATAGTGTTACTTTCTGTGTCCTAACCTAATACAGCTTCCTAAACGTCCGGCATTTATCAAGATAAATGCTACAGCAATATCATTCGGCTCGGCCGGTCTATTAATTTTAGAGCATTTTGCTCTCGGCAGGACGTTCAGCGTGTAATGCCGACTGGCGATACGACGCGTTTTCCGATATTGATGAGTTGAGCCAAACGCCGGACCACCGCGCTATGAATCACTGGCATTACCTGCACCCTCCACCAACAACTCACCTGCAACCGCAAAACACGGATACTCACATCCATTGCTTGCCAAAAATAGCAGCTGCATGACTGTAGCCTGCATAAGCAGAAGTGTACTTGATGCGCGGGGATTTGGTTGGAAACTGTCGATGCGATAACACTATTGGGTCAGAGCAACGAGCGGAAACCGAATGCACAAGTGATATACGTTGTAGATATAGTTCTGTTTAAGTTTAATGTATCCTTGTTGACAAAGAGATTTTGCTGGTTTCAAGCAAATGGTATATAGACCTTTATCGCTCTTAACGAACTTTGTTCAACAAAGTTGTAGCCTGCTTAGTCAATATTATATGCATCGAATAGAACAATACATTAGTACCAGAGTTCTAACAGTCGGTTTAGCAGCTAAACATTAACAAAACTAAGTTTACGATGATGCAGCCAGCAATAGCTGCCTGTAATTCTATCGAAGCGCCAACTGCATAATGCATGCCTGCACTTACACTGTGCTCCTCTCACGGTGGAGTTTGAGCATCACTCAACCGTGTCGATATATAGCGATGTTATAACTCAGCGCGTTATCCAACGCTCGCTTTTAAATCCACACCGTGCTTTGTAGCGTAGAAAAGCGCACGATGGATGTCGTGTTAGTTGAAATGTTCGGTTATTTGAAGTTGTCTGGGTTGGGGTTGGAGAAGCGCTCGTTTCTAAAGCAATAACTCGAGTGTACTGACGAACGCGTTTCGAGTGTCGGCCTCTTAACTAAGATGGAGATCGTTTTGAATGCTCCTTTGTAGTCCGAGCGTTACGCGTTCAGTTTGTTCCTCGAGGCGTGGCGTCTCCCGGCGAGACGTGAAATAGGACTCCTAGAAACTTCAATAGTTGACAGCCGATGGCTAGCTTAAGAACGATTGTATACACATGTTTTTTTGTCGTAAAATTCTGACCATTCGGGCGTATGATTTGCCATTTTATCACTTATCGCTGAGGATATGACAATCGTCGCTCTTGCACTCGCATAATTGTCACGTGACTGGTGTCTTTGCTTGCTTGGCAATCTTTGCTGAAATGACGGCTTCAGTTAATATTTTATGATATCCTGTATTTTATATTATATTAATTAAAAGTCTGCGAGATTGTAAGTTTAATTTTCTAAGAAGGGGGGCTAATCTCCAGAACCGCTTTTCCGATTACAACAATTCTTTCACCAGTCTATAGAATATGCCTTCGGAATGGACAAAGGCTGTATTTTATTCCGCGGTTGCGCTTGCGTCCTGTGAAATATGCTGTATAATAAATCTACTCACCATGAGTAACAGGAGATAGTGGCAGAAGTTGTTGCTTGCGCCACTTCCACTGAGCAAATGCCATTGTAACAACAATTGGGTAGGTACTTTCCTGTGTAAAAATATAATAAATCTATTTAGTCCGTGAGTTAGATTATCAAAAAATATTGGACATGTATTTTTTGTTTGTTAATTAAACAAACAATGATGAAGATATAGCTGACGTGCGAAAATTAAACGGGCTATATCTTCGTCATTTTTTGTTTAATTGACAAACAAAAAAATAGGTCACCAATATTTTTAAATAATCTAACTCACGGACTTCAGTCCTACACTATTCATAGTTCTTTTTAGGAAAGTAGCCAATTGTTGCGAGAACATTGGCTGCATGCAAAATTACATAACATTGTCACAAATATATCTTGAATAGACCTGCATATTCTTTAGCGGAATAGTAAAGGAATAGGCTCTAGAAACTTATCATTGAACTCGCAAAATAACGTCTGATTTTATAAATATTGCAATAGTCTACTAAAATAAACCAACGGATGCTTACAAAGACAACGATATCTCTATCCGTATACATTACGATTCCACCGTGGAATGTTAATCTAATAAAAATATCACAGTACTAAGCAAACATATACCCAACCCGCGCCTAAACACACAGATTTACCGGAATCGAGCGTGATTACGACTGATTCTAAATTATCGTTGTTATATTAGGTTTCTGAGCATAATGCTTTGATAAATACAGGATTTGGTTCGTTTTGTGTTGGCTGCTCTTTTGATACACAATGGAATTGCCAGCAATTAAAAGTATTAAAACATTATTTTAGAGACGCACCAATGTTCTTAATTCATAAAAGTTTTCACGGATTATAACAAGCTTTATATTAACTTGACCTGTTCGTATATAAGTATGTAAGTTGTCCATCATTTGCAATCCATTTTTCAGTCACTTGCCGTTATCCAAATTTGGAATACTTATGTATGTTTGGTGACGATGCAATATATTATGGTACCACCGAGCTTAGCTGATGATGGAGACAAGGTGACCACAGCAACTCCTAAACTAAATAAGATAAACCCGTCGTGCTTGGGCTCATTGGAACCGTCTCAACGAGTTGATGACTGTGGAAAAAAGGACAAACGGCAATAAAAGCTTGTACCAAAAAATGAAATTTTTGACAGAAAATTACTTTTATTAAATGGTTAATTATAATAATTATTGTTTATTTATATATTTACATCATGCAGTTATCAAAGACTATAGCGATCTAAGGATCAATGTCCGGAAATTGAGACAGTATTATTTATTAAAGAGACCTTATTATAGCATCGATGAATATTTCGCTCACGCATTAGATTAGAATTATAATTATTTTACCTATCGATGGATTCTTGTTATACTTTATGTTGTGTTCATTATTTAAGACTTAATTTTTTTCACGTTTTTATTATTTATTTGTTTTAAGTATTTCATTTTTGATTTTATATATTTTTCTTTGACATTACTTCACTGCTCTTCTAAATGTGTGTGTTTAAAAAAATGTATTGGAGTTAATGACATAGTAAAATGATGATAATATTAACATATGTGCGCATTATGTTTTAACTATAAATACTTTACAATTTAATTATATATTTGCATGTATACCTGTATACATATGCCAATAAAGAATTTGAGCAATGCGTTTTGAATAAAAATATACTAAAGAAACACTATAATATGCGCGTATTTGTCCCCCAGCAGATAACCGGCTAATTGACCCCCAGCAGATAACCGGCTATCTGACCCCCAGCAGATAAGCGGCTAACTGACCCCCAGCAGATAACCGGCTATCTGACCCCCAGCAGATAACCAGCCCAATTCCTAGTTTACCATAACAGCTTCAATCCTAATGTTGCATTAACCATAATGCATTTTATCTCAAACAGTAAACTTTTCAGTATTGTTATTTATCGTAGTAATTATAAAAGGCCTGAAAATAATGCTGCTACTGTTTCAGGCAAACAAAAATATCACAAAAAATAAGACAGACACAAGAATAAGTGTAGATATAATAAACTTCTTATCTCCTAAATAATCAGATGGGGGAACTTTCTTAAATTAAAAAGGCACTTAATTAATTAATGACTACATCGACGATTCATTCGTCACCTTTGTCAAAATAATTCGGCTTATTGGATCAACTTAGTCCGATTTGTGAACATGCAACAGACGCACCAACATGGAAACAGTACCGCAATTCAAAATTTACCTATGTTTTTTTACACATTCAAACAATAATGAATAGGGTAGCTTCTATATGTTAAAATTGATAACGTAGTGTTTCTAAATAGATAGTAAACCATCAAATTATTGTATTAAAATATAACCTTGAAAGTTACTGCTTTGTCTATGTGAGGTGTGCAATAAAGAGTATTTGTATTGTTATGACAAAATATGCATTTTTATTATTGTCCGAGAGTAAGGTTTAAGTTACCAATAGAATCCTTACCATTTTATAGAAACCAAATTGTATAACAATTATGGACCTACGCAGTATCTCGCGACTGCCTGATTGTAAGCTGAAACCGTTGCATATGGATCCAAAGGATACACAAGCGCTGCCAATTTTTTATTTGAGGCTTACCATTCTCAGGGCGGTAATCACACTGCAACGGTTTGTAACGTTGTATGTTGCGTTGTACAGTCAGGGACATTCCCGGTCGACCTTTTAACAAAATTTTACCTTCCTTTTACGCGTCGATCGGACAAACAAATATCGCCCTAAAGGAGGTCGACCGGGAATGTCCCTGACTGTACCTCAATTTGTATATAAATTCCGCACGGTCCGTCACTGCACCCCATAGGTTATAGGTTATAGGTGGACGCGGGCTGGGTTTCCGCAACTCGACGTAATAAATGCGCCTATTTTGCGTATGGGTTGGCACTACTATTATTCGTGCCAACCCAGTTCCACCAGGAAGCCTAGCAGACCCTTTATGTTGCCGACGGCCTCCGGCAGTGACCCCGGTGTTCCGAGGTGCTTTGCCCGGTAATCTGCCACCCCAGGGCACGTCAGGATGACGTGGGCGGCTGTCTCGTCCTCTTCCATGCAGGCTCTGCAGAGAGGACTGTCTGTAACACCTAGGGTGAAAAGATGTTTGTTTAATAGTGCATGACCAGTTATGGCTCCCGTCAGAAAGCGGAGTGCCGGCCTCTTTAGCTTCTTTAGCTTCCTCGACAATCCGGGGTTGATTGTCGGAAGGGCCTTGCCGGACGGAGTTGGGGTCACTGCACCCCAACTCCGTCCGGCAAATTTTGTACGCGGCTCCGCTGACCGCTTTTAGTGCACTGCCTCTCTAAACCAAGTCGAAAAAAGCCACGGTCAGGTGGAAAGTGCTTTAGTCTGGTCTGCACTAAGGTGCAGATCAGACTAAAGCAAGGCATTCCTGATGCCAACATTTATAACCTACATTATCTCGTTTTCTTTATTAACCAATTCAAATTCAATGACTCTCGGGAGTCCGCTGGATGCGGGTGACGCAGGACCGGTCAATTTGGCACTCCCCCAAAGAGTGCGACCACGTACCAGAAGGCGCAGCGTGGGTAGGTGGTGGACTGATGATTTAAAAAGGTCGCAGGAGTCCGCTGAATGCGGGTGACGCAGGACCGGTCAATTTGGCACTCTTTGGGGGAGGACTATGTCCATCAATGGACATCTTTCGGCTGATATGATGATGTCTATACGAGCAATTTCCGCTACAAAGCATACGTAGCGTTGCGTGGCCTCAAATGGATTAAATTGAATACTGAGACAGATAGGCAAGAGTTCGTGCAGCACATGACTCACTTTGGGTCGCTGAGCCAATGGAATAAGTAGCAGAGCTGAGATTCACCTACACTACTGCATTACACCTAGCCACTGTGTAAATTGTCTGACTTATTCAATTGGAAAATCGACCCACTTACCGCGTCTCCGAGTGTCTCCGGTCCGGAACCGTTGTATATGACGTACTTGTTCACTTGTAGCTATTACACCGAGTTTGGCAACTGGTCGAACGAGCGGGCGAAGCGAACGAAGTTCTCCGTTTCAGCTTGGGCAAATATTCTTTCGTATATCCGTTTCCTACTTTCTTTGTGTGAGTACATGTTTATGTGCGTACTTTGTTTGTGTGAGGTGTGCAATAAAGAGTATTTGTATTGTATTTGTTGCACTTTTGATGTACCGACAACCGACCGATTACTCACGATTACAGGCGATGATGGGCACTCACAAACAATTGCAGCCAAATGACAGTAGTCCTATAACTAATGGATTTTTGTGTGTTTATCAGTTTATTATCTTGTGTTGCTTTTTGCTTTCTTGCCTCTATTAATTCCATGTTTTTTTTAATTAAATCAATATGTTTCTTATTGCAAGTTTTTTTAAGATCTGTTGCTGTAATTATTACATGTCAACGTTTTACAGATTAAAGGATTTCTGAATTAGCTACAAGTGGAAACGGTTTTGGCTGATGTTTTTAAATGGATGTTCGTTTTTTAGGGTTCCGTACCTCAAAAGGAAAAACGGAACCCGTATAGGATCACTTGTCCGTCTGTCTGTCTGTCTGTCAATACCCTTTATCTCGGAAACACGTCTCTTGAAGCTGTGAAAACATCAAACTGGTAAGTTAACGTAAAAATAAGATATGGCCGTTTATGTCGCAAAATACGTATATTTCGTTACTCTCTAGGGAATCAAAATTTATAGGGTACTTTCCGTTGACCTAGAACTATGAAATTTGGCAAATAATATCGTCTTATGGTACAAGTACAGGGAAAAATCTGAAAACTATACATTCGGAATTTTGTACGGAACCCTCGGTGGGCGAATCCGCCTCGCACTTGTCCGGTTTCTTTATTATTGTAGAAAGAAAGAAAATTAATACATACGTAAAGAGAAAACAAGTTGTATATTTTCCAATAAAGATTAACATTAAAAAATATAGCATTTGACACAATATCGCGCGTGCCTGTAGGCCATTAGGCCTCATTGTGTATTTTAGCCATTGATTTATACTGGAAGTGGTCGCTTATGGTAACTTTTTCAAGGTAGTAGTATATTGCGTTTTGGAATGATCCCCAATTCTGCACATGCAGTGCTGAATGCAACACAAAGGGTGGATCCGCCGTGTAAACTGGTAATAATGAATTTTCCATCGCGCGCCTACTATCCTACTGTTTGGAATCAGTAACGGGTATATAGCAATACGGGAGGTCAGTTTTTGTTCTCACTACCGAGCTTAAAATACGGTTACAGTACGGAATCGCAATGACGTTAGTTAGTTAGTTAGTTTTACTGGGCATTTTCCGCAAGTCGACATCCAGTGTGCCTATTTTGCGTGAAACGGCAGGGTGGCGCTACTCTCTAACCACCCCAGCTCCTCCAAAAAAGTTTAAGAGTGCCTTGGTATTACTGACTGCGTTCCGTAGTGTGTCCGGAGACCCTAGGTGCTTTTTCCTGTATACTTCTACCTGCTTACAATCCAGTAGAATATGTTTAGTCGTTTCTCCTGCCTCCATGCACGCTCTGCACATGGGGCTGTCTGTGATACCTAAATTATAGAGGTGTCTGTTCAAGGTGTTGTGTCCGGTTATCATCCCTACTATCTTGCGTAGTTGGTTTCTGTGTGTCTTCATTAGTGCGGTTGTGAGTTTGTGGTCGCGCTTCGACAGAATCTCTTTGGTCTGTCTGCATGTGTCTATCTCCTCCCAGTATCTTTGGTGTAGGTCTTTAGTGTATTGGTCTAGTTTGTTATTATATGTAGCTTTGTGGCAGGGGTAAGATTGGCTCCGGTCCGTATGCCGTTGTTTCTGAGCAATGACGTATGACGTTATTGATATGGAACTTCATACTACGTAGGCGGTATCCGTACCGTCACCGTTTTTTGAGCACCGGTGTAGTCGAACCTTAACTCTGTACGTAGCTAAAAGCGCTCGTAGTTATCTGACGCAGGGATCGGAACCGGTTTTTTCAAAAGTCCCCGAAGTAGTCTAATTTAATTTTGAATTATTTTAGGCTCTTAATGTAGGACTCTATCATGTATTTAGGTAACATTTTCGTATTATAAGACAGCCTGATCAAAAATGATATTATAAACCAAAGAACGAAAGTGAACGAAATAAAACCGGTATTTTTGTATGGTGAAAATACCGGTATTCAATCCTTGATCTGACGCATGGGTGTCGTGATTGGCACTGAATGGATTAAGACGTGATTGAAATTTGAAGGGCATGAATCAAAATGAGCCCAATTTCTCAATAAACCAGGCTTTTAGTGACGTTTTAATTCTTCTTCGTAATAAAAAAGTTCCTACACGAAGTCCTATGACTAACAAAACCGTTATGACCTTTCTGCCCCAACCGGCCGTCGGTTCTACGTGCATTGTGAATGAATGAATGACAATTTATTCGCTGAATGTGGTCATATTAGTTGGTATTCTACTTCCTACTAATATTATAAACTACATGAGAAAGTTTGGATGTTTAGATCTCGAATGCATATATGTTTGTTACTCAATCACTCTTAAACAGCTTAACCAATTTGGATGAAATTTTGCACGAAGATATAGGCTGGATTAAACTTTAGAATAGTTTTTATCCCGGGTCCACGCAGATGAAGTCGCGGGCGGAAGCTAGTATAAAATAATGCTTAGTAGGTATCTAACATATTCAACCGGAAACCGGTGTACGAATTTTATACAATATTAACAGGTAGGCACCAGTTAGTACCTAAGCTTAACCGTCATGTAGTGTGGTAGTGTATGCAAACATGTTGAATAAATATATTTTATTACTTTTATTATATAGGTGTTTGGTATTTAATATCTATTATTATATAAAATTATTAGAATTTAAAAAGTGTGCGCCCACTGCCTCTTAAGTTTAGCGATTCGGAGGGCTATATATGTTACCTTGATTCTGCTGCGAAAAACTCTCAACATAGAATTCTCCATTGCCTTTTGGTCGATAATGCGCGACGAAAAAAATCGACGTCCAAAAAAGGCGACGCGCTGTTTGCTGACCGTACTGGCTTCCGATTGATATTGCAAGATCCTGATCAGTAATTTACAAAAAATCGCCACATACCCCGTGCTGCCATTGTCCAACCTCGGCAGCTGATGTGAAATCGCTGAGCGTCGAGTTGAATTTTGATTACGCTACGAACTGCTACGCCGTAGTCGTGCTACGAGCGGCGTAGCGGCCTACGTGTCTGCGAAATTACGCCTCGTGGTGATCGTTTCACACTGTGCGTGGGTTTATTACATTTGGGAAATTTCGTTATCAAATAAATAAAAAATACTTGTACGAAATCAGGGGAATCACTGTCTGTAAGATTACAATTAAATTGGATTCTTGATAATAGCAATTATGATTTTCGCGCGAAGATGCGCGCTGTGTTGAATTGATGGTAAGGGACAAATTTTGTCGATCGCCTACATTCACCGCCAGGAATCGCTACGCGCTAGGCTCGTAGTCGATCCCGTGGGTTTCCCGCTAAGTAGCGGAATGCCGCTGCGGCGTAGGCGCCCGCTAGGCACCCGTTCCTTTCCTGGCATCGTATCCGAGTCCTTAGCAGTTTGATGTTGATATGTAGCAAAAAGTGTTAATATTAAAGCAAACTTCATGGAACTGTAGCTATCATTCAAAAGTACCTCTAAAGATTACGTACTCTAATTATACGAACGCACGCCAGTTTCTATTATCATCCACATATTCTTACAAACTCAACTCGTATCCCATCCATTGGTGCTATGCAACAGCAACCTTATTGCTTCTCAGATAAAGAGCAAAATCGATAACCGAAACCGATGACTCATTTGTGGTTGCATGCATGATTCCATAATCGGTATGGAGGTTGTATGCATGAAATACCTATACATAGTATAAGAATTTGTGTCTTAGTATTTTTGTACTTAGTATTTAATAAGTGGAACAAGTATTTTAAGTAACCAAGTTACTTTATCTGTGCAAACCAGTAATTATTTTCCTGATTAGAAATTAAAAAATAATATTAATTTCATGCTAATCTATATATATAAAACTCTTGCGTTTGCCTGACCTGATTTTTCGATATTCAACCCTTAAGGGGGTGAAATAGGGGTAGAACCATTGTATGGAAATCGTTAATTTCGAAAGTTGTAGACTTGAAACTTTGTTTGAAGGTTCCTTAGTAAAACAAAAACATCCCCTAAGGGGTTAAAAAGAGTTGAAAGTTAGTATAGGAAACTTGTCGTTTTTAAACTTAGACGATTAAAACTTCGGTCACAAGCTCCTAATGTACAGTCAAAAACATTGATGAGGGCATTTTTTCTAATTCATCACTTGAAGAGGTAAGATGGGGGTTGAAAGTTCACATAAGTAATATGTGATTTTTCATGATAAACTGTGTCTAGAAACATGAAAGGACAGCAGGTTTCTTTATAATATGTAGATCATACACGATTTTTTTTAAACTTGTCCCCTAAAGGGGTGACATAGGAGTTGCACCGAGCAGACGTTCATTTAAAGACTTAGAAATTTGAAAGTTCGTATATGACGACGAAGGGTTGTTCATAGGCGAAGTAAGTAGTAGTCGGCCGTTGACGCGCCAATTCCACAATTAATTAGCAAAAATTACACTTACTACGCGGGCGAAGCCGCGCGGAAAGCTAGTCACGTAACTATTGAAACTATTCCTTGCGAATGTTTTTGATATTTAGGTACCTACTTTACATTCTGGACAAAAAAAATACGGTCGAGTATTTAACAATGTGACAGGGGAGAAGTATTCATTCGTAACTCCAACAACCAGAGACGCATTGAAACATTTTCTATCGAGTAACACAACTGATCAGGACTGCCGCCCTTGGGGCGTCCAACTGGCGTGAGGTGGTGCAGAATAGGGAAGAGTGGCGTTCTCTTGTGTCAGAGGCCAAGATCCACTTTTGGTCATCGAGCCAGCGTAGTATGTAAGTGACACAACTGATTGCTCTCTCCTCTCCTCTATTATCCTAATTAAAATATCCCACCTACGTTAATATTTATATCCTGCTAAACTCTAAGGAAGAGCGGTGTCTCTTGACACAGGCGTCTTGATTGCTTGAAAAGTGGCACCAGCCTAATATTGTAAAGTGTTTTTTAGTTACTGCATAAATCATTTATCATACTTAGTTGAAATCCAAAAAGTAACAGGGAAAAAATACTCATCCGCAACGTCATCAGGCAGATTCAATCTACCTCAGTGGTCAGTAATCCGGGCGGACGAAGCTCAATGAATACCACACCGGACATCTTCGTGAGGATTAATTCGGCCAGACGAAGTCCAACTTCAATCATTGAATACATTTAGCCGTTGGTCCCGTTGCCCGGTGGACAGAGCCACGGTGTATGGAAATCGTACGTTTCTATACAGCGTGACGCTGGACGCTGGGGAGACTGGCGCCTTACGGCTTGCATTAATGACGATTACGGCCGTTGCACGCGTGGGAATTGGCGCACTCGCTTATCGCTCGGTTGGATTGCCCTAGTATAGGTAATTCGCAATTTCACACTTCAATTCAACCAACCAAGTCGGCATAAAGGGATGTTTTTACCAGTAGGTATTTGATGGAAAATTGATATAATAGACGACCGCTTTGGCCTAGTTGCTAGTGACTCTGCCTACAAATCCGGATGTCCTGGGTTCGAATCTCGGTACGGGCATTTATTTGTGTGATGAGCTATATAAATAAATTAGCCAATAGTTTTTGAGATTGGAACGTACATCCATCCAGCCATACATCCAAACTTTCATGTTTATAATATCAGTAGAAGTAGGATAGTAGGATTTTTAAAGCTATATAGTAAAAAAAAAAATTTTTAGTCATTTTATTATTAAAACTATGTAGCGGCTAACAAAATACATCCTCAATTTTATTCAAATACACCTTATTGTTTTCGAGAAAAATGCCTGTTACATACGGACAGACGGACATACGGACATGACGAGACTATACGGGTTCCGTTTTTGCCATTTTGGCTACGGAACCCTAAAAATAGTGATACGTTTAAATGCACTAAATTGTCACAAATAATACAATTAAGTTGGGACCTTCAAGCTTAATTCATAGCAATAAAGGTGACAAGCAAGGCGTTAATAATTATTTTTGAGGTGTCAAACACTGGCACCTTAGTCCAGGCAATGAACTGACAACTTGTATGGAAAAAATGTCAAATTTGGGAATAATTTTTAATAGCAGATAATTTTATTGTAACGGATATATTATCAATTAACTAGTTACTTAGAGGCAAAATCCAACAAAAATCAGACATCAAAAAAAAAATTAGCTCCCGAAAAGTCAGAATAAATATTAATAAATGTTTTAATCTTTATTTTGGTTCATTTACATTTCCTTTAAAATACTAAATATAAAGCAAACAAAAAAAACAATGAATGCTTAATTTAAATCTATATAACTACTTCCGGATGGAAAGTTTGTTGGATTCTTGAATAAAGCATCTTAGAATAACGTTTTAAAATAAAATAAACAAAAAAAACGCTATTATAAATTAATGTTTTTCGAAACCGTATTTTGCCTGGAGTACCTTAGCTTCAATCAATAAGAAACTCGAGCATGACGAGGTAACTCGAAATGAAAACTCATTTCATATATTTCATAGTTAATTGAAAAAATAAAAGAATTCCTTTACTTACGACGCAACATCCAGTTCTGTCTTCCATCCCACAGTTTAGTCTACAAATGCTTTTCCATCCAGTTAATCCAAAAAGTCCTAAAACATTACGTAAACACGCAGTTTTATCTTTCAAGCTTTATAATAAAGCCGCTTTTCCTATAACACTGACTTAAGATTACTTCCTTTTGATCCCGTATTCCAAGACAGTATGGAATTTTCGCGCCGTTCCAAAATGTATTTTAGATCGGTGCGGTAGAGAGGTATATCGCTTGGTAGTTTGTTAGAAAACCTCTTCTTATTCCGGATAGGAGTTGCCGTACTAAGTGCATCGGGATCGCCCTACGTGCATCCGTTGGCAATGTCAGTTGGAAATTTCTCGTTACGGTATAATCCACCTTAGAGAGCGTTTTGAGTCCGCACAAGTAACGTTTGCGGTACTCATGATGTCGATGTATTTGAAATGTACGTCAAAAGAGATTAGAAAATGTATTAACTGAAAATTCAACTCATCTTTGCGCGCGGCTGTAGGTATTCGTGCGTGCGCTTGTAACTTAGAGTATAGATATCTACAGAGGAGCTAGACGTGTGCCACAATAACGGACGGAAAGGCATGCAGCTAAATTAAGAACTAGTCTTAAAATTGCTGACGGTTTACCATAAACAACCTACTTAATTTGGGCGGGTTACGAGTATGTTATATTTGCCGCAACCTCATACTAACATTAATAACTCAGTTGAGGCAAAAAAAAATGCAACTATGACAAAGACAGCGAATGAAATTTCTCGAGCGAATGAAAATGAAATCTCTTATTGAAATTTGTATTATTATTACCGTAGCGTGTCCTGAGAAATCATAGGTCCATGGCTTGTAACTGCCGCTGTGTGGGTGCGTGCGCCTGTAACGACGACTGCCGTGTCGGCCACACAAATCTAACTTGCATAGTTACAAGTGCACGCACACATACAAGAGCCGAGCGCAAAGATTAGTTGAACTACCTTTAAGACTGAGGGATGCAATTTATGTTTTTAAATGTTAAATCTATGTATGAAAGAGATTGTTTTACTTTTGACTTACATTTTACGCGTGTTGGAAGGTCAGATGGCAGTGCTTCCGCAAAAACAAGTGATTGATTTCTGGACTATAAGCGGAATAGTGTTTAGATTAGAAAAAATCCGGTATATCTACTTATAATCACGATTTATCAGACCACGTTTGATGGAGCGAACTTGGGAGTGGATATAAAGGAAGGGGCAAATGTACAAAAGATCCCACTGGGTCGAAGTGTATCCAAAAGGAGGCCCTAGATAAGATAAGATAAGATGTGTGACCATGTTCACTAAAGAAGTAACGAAATTAATAAAAAAGAAGGTCGTATCAAAATTAAACTAATCTTGTAAAGCTCTGCTTGAAATGTAATTGAGAAAGTTGGGGATTGCATGCATTTTACGAAAATCTACTCAAAAGAGCATTACACGTATGGTAATTCTACTTAATATACAAGGACCGAGTAGTTTGTCTCTTATCTTCAGTGCAGTTCCCAAGGGCGCACTCTATGCTTAGAGCATACATAACTGGAAAAGCCTTATGTCGTATTTGCGTACAAAAAAGTCTGCCCAATTTAGCGGGGGCGGGGGGAGCATCTTAATAGGATATTGAAACAAAATTATATATTTAAGCTTGAAGTGGTTGAACGTTTACAAAATCAAGTGCTTACAGCAACATGCGGGGATTTTTATGATCAGTGTTCTCTTGCGAGGCGATTTTGTGATGTGATGTGAAATTGTCTTTGTATGTTTTTTTGCCAATTGTGCAAGGTTTTTTACAGAGGGGTAAGTTATTGAAAACTACTAAAGTTATGTATGCTCTAAGACTCTATGACATCTAAGCTACATAGGTACATATACAATACATATTAAGTACAAGCAAAAAGGCACACGTATAGAGTGACCGTTTGACGATTTCATCCTCACTTGTGACGGACCAACGAAATATTTGATTTTCGTTATTGGGTCGTTCTTCTTTTTTACCGACAATGATCCGAGGTTTTTCTGTTTTTTTGGTTTTTGAACTATCGAAAATTGTGGTTTTGAAGTGCGATTTTTAAAAAAATGCATAGGTTTCTTCATTAGAACTAATTAAAGTTTCCTTTCTGGCCAATATAAATATTTATTTACGGTTGGTTTCTAAAAAAAAACATGTGACAAAGTGGACTCTTTTAGTGGGGACAACATTTTGGTTTACCACTCTGTCACGGCATTCTACGAAAAAAAAAAACATTTAAAAAAATGCTAGTTAGAGAAAGTGAAATATTAAACATCACTAATTAATAAAATAATATGGACGTTCATTCGAACATTATAAAACCGTAAACATCATTACTCAAATGAGATGCCGTAATAAGACGAGGGACAGGCTATTGTCGGTCGAAAAGAAGAACGACCCTATTACGTTTTTAACTTTGTCATGAATAAATGCATAGTTTTTAAAAATAGATAATTTGGTAGTAGACACGGCTGTTTTTTTCTGTTCCGAACTGAATTTTGGTGGATGGAATAAATTAAAATCGATGGAACTCTGCAGCTGATGAAATATATGCTCGCGTAATTTTTTTTTCAAGAGCCACTAATTCTCTAGGAAATCAGACTTGTAGACGCTGCGCCCACCGACCTCCGCAGTGCACGCGCGCTGGCAGGCTGGCTGGCGCGGCCGCCGCGCGCTTTTGTTTTTTCTATTAAAATTTCTCTCTTATCGTGTCGTGTGAAGTGTTGTTGTTGATTTTAATAATTATTTGCGCCCTTTATGTTCTTGTTAAGTTTCTATAGTTACTCGTGTATACTATGTTTTCTTCGTGTTTGTAAATAATATTGTACTATAAATAAACTGTAAATATCCAAACGAGTGTGTGTTTTTCACCGTCGGCGGAGCGCTGCCTACAACACTCATCGATCATTTTTCCTTTAATGTTAAGTACGTATATTGTGTTACTAAGAAAAGTCAAAGCTTGTAACTACATCGAACTTTGTAGCTAAACAGCGTCGATGCAGCGCCGGGGGCAATCCGACTAGCAACTAGGATTTAGTTTGACATTCCTCGAGGCTGACTGAACTGAACTTGGCACTGACCAGCGACCAACAAATACAGAGTGGCTGGCGATTTATTGTATCTAAAGGTAAATAAGAAAAACCGGTCAAGTGCGAGTCTGACTCGCGCACTGAGGGTTCCGTACAAAATTTCACACAAAATCTTAACAACGCATAGTATAGTTAAGTCATGAGTACCTACAGCGCCATTTATCGGTGCATACTAACTTGCGTGACCTAGGAACTTGGTATGTCAAGTATGTTGGTTTTTCAGCGATAATTCTTTAGCAAGTGAATTAGCGATTCGACTTAAGTGCCAGTGGGCCCCGCCGATGGCTGTTGGGGCGGAAAGGTTCTCGAGTGGTGACCACGTACTGGAAGGCGCGGCGTGGGTAGGCCCCCACAAGGTGGACTGATGACCTGGTAAAGGTCGCGGGATTCCGCTGGATGCGTTTGGCGCAGGACCGGTCAATTTGGCACTCTTTAGGAGAGGCCTATGTCCAGCAGTGGACGTGTTTCGGCTGATATGATGATAATGATGATGAAGTGAATTAATTTCAATAATCCTTTTTTATTTGCTAGAAGGTACTTTCAGAATAATTTCATACGAATTTAAAGGAAAAAAATTAAACACAGAAGTATTAAATGACAAAAATAATTAACAAATGATTTTTGAAGATAGGCTGCATCAAAAAATCAAGATGAAGTAAAACAACTGGTGGTAAGCACTATACACTGCAACACAAAACCTAAGTGAAGTACTAATAACTAATATACTAGAAAAACACGACGTAGTTCGAATAAGGCACGCTCATTTAAAGAAACACGCAGGTTACGCCTCACAGTTTGGATGTTACTATTAAATATATCCAGCTCATTCGTCATATTATTTAGGCTTTCACCAGCATGCATCAATAAACTACTTTGTCTATAGTTACTCGAATTGAAATGAGAAAAGTCAAAGTATGGTCTCTGGGTTACGTCAGGCAAAACAAAGAAAGGCACGGCCGTGCATCCTCGTCTCGAATTCTCTTTTGAAAGAGGTACCCAGGCTATCGATTTACACCAGCGCAGAACTCAATTAAATATTATTACAACGAATAGAAGCAACACTTCCATTATTAGTACCTACTATTATTGTTATGGCAGCACGCGCCGACATTGTTCCAGCGTGTTTACTTGCTCCTGAATAACTTATTCGAGCTGCGTAATTTTACACCCATTACTCTACGTATACTAATATAAATGCGAAAGTCACTAGGTCTGTATGTCTGTTACATTTTCACGCTTAACACATAGCCTAGCGGGTGCTTACGCCGTAGGCACTTTCCGCTATGAAACGGGAAAACACGGGACCGGAACGACTCTTGGCAAATAGATTTAAAGCCAGGTGTTCCTTACAGGAGCACGAAGAAGATTGAAACGCTGGATCTTTGATTTTTTTTATAATTTCCCTTTTTTTTACAGAGGTTGTATTGTATGTCGTTTGTGTTTTGGAATGTAAAGTGTCAAGTACGGCGTGGCTGTGACGTATGTGTGTGAGAGTGTCTGTGATTGGTTAACTACAAGCATGTCGTGATATGTGAGTGTTGTGATTGGTGAAAGGAATACAAGCCAAAATGAGCGTTAATGTAAAGGTTATTTTTGCGTACTTAAGGCTAAATATTAAAACTAGTAAACGTAGCGGCGCGAACACCAGGGAACGACATAGGATTATTTTTATCCAGGAATTCATCCTCTCGGGAGGTGAACTCGGGGGGGAGGGGGATGTTTGTATTGTTAGAGTAAGCACTGGTTTAATGAATCAAGGTATATTTTCATATTAAGAATCACAAGAGCAGATAAGCTATCGGCTCGATGACTTTCTCAGTTTCTCAGTTCGTTCAGGTGGCAGAATTCATCTGACGGGACCCCGAAGGCGCGTTCGGAAACACTGGAGGCAGGATATAAACGAGTTCCACGCGGCCGAAGTCTCGGGCAAAAGCTAGTAATATTATGAATCCGAAAGTAACTCGTGTCTGTCTATATGTTACCTCATCACGCTTAAACCGCTGAACCTCTTCGAAACTTGTGATTCTCCAGTGGCTACCATCACACATTGGACTTGCAGGTAATGATATAGCTGATAATATGGCCAAAGAAGCATCTTCTGATGGAGTACCTCTTACCATTCTTCCATATTTCTCGGAGTATGTCCATATGTTAAAGAGCAACTGTTATCTCTCGTGGAAGGAGTTCTTTGATGAAAGATCCTTAGAAAAGGGAGTGTGGTACAAAACCATTCAGCCGGAACCATGGAAATCACCATGGTTTGACGAAGGGGACTTATGTCGAACACATCTTGTAACTGCATTCAGGCTTCGTTCCGGACACATTCCGCTCAATAAGTTTGCATTTTTAATGAAGAAAGTCCAATCACCAGAATGCTCAGAATGTGGTAAATTAGAGGATGCATATCATATTATGGTGGAATGTGTGCGTAACGAAGATAAGAGAGTTGAACTTTTATCTCAAGGTATCGACCTTAAGCAGCTGGATGTCTGTAACAGGGTGTTGGCTTTCCCTCATTCGAGGGAAGCCAAGGCTCTGTATAGCCTGGTTCTGGTGGGCATACGCAGACGGAAATGACTGCCGGCTGCTAGGGTGCAAGTTAAGAATTTTATTTGTATTAGTTAGTAAGTGGCACTATAGAGTGACATTGTCATTATGACAAAACTCTTTAAATAAAGATTAAAAAAAAAAAAACCGCTGAACCTCTTGAGATGAAGTTTAGTATGGAGATAGTTTTAATTTAATGACAAATGATACTTGCTATCCCGGAATTCATCTTCCAAGGGGGTGAAATGGGGGGCATGGAGAGCGGACGTTTGTATTGGAATACGATAAAAACGAGTTCTACGCGGACGAAGTCGCGCGCACAAGGTAATAGTTAGTCTGTAACATGTGCGCACCCCATATGAGTTTTACATGCCCAATTACCTGTAAATTTAACGGCTGGTCGGTATAAATTGGGCTGGTTTGGTTAATTACGGAGCGTTTAATATTCTAGTTTTACGCGCCTTTGGTGATGTTGAAAGGACAAAGGAATAATTTTATTATAGATTGTTCCACTAACGAATAAGCGCCTCTCTTTCTACGGCATATTTCCGCGTGCGATGACCTTGACGCCTGTGTTCCAATATGACTATGATTTTAAGAGGAACACAAGTCCAAATAAATAAGTTTCTGTCAAAAACTTCATTTTTGGTACAAGCTTTTATTGCCGACTGTACCTTCTGTATACCATCATCAACTACTTATTGAGACAATTCTAAGGAGCCCAAACACAGGTTAAATACTGAATTCCCATGGCCACCTTCTGTCTCCATCATCAGATCAACTCAATGGTACCATAATATGAAACTTGACCCAAAATTTCAGCTCAACCGGATAGCGGCAAGTGACTGAAAAATGGATTGCAAATTTTGACGGACAACTTATAATACTTACTTAGTTACATACGAACAGGTCAATTTAAAGCTTGTAAAAAAATCAAAGCTCTCGACTGTATCCTTCTTCAAAACTTAATGTAAGTATTAGCATATTTCTTAAACGGAATAATGCAAAGCTTGTCTGTGTAATTTGGTTTTATTGAATTTTTTACACTGTAGACGTTAGTGCAATTCGTTTTTTTAAGCTGTAACAGAGCTACACAGAAAAGCTTTTTCTCGTTCTGTATATGAATGGTTTATATTGGTAGAAATGGAAAGGAAGAAACAGTTGACACCATGCAGTAGCTCAAATTTGTATGGACGGACAACCATAAAGGAATGCGAGATATCGAGCAGATTGTCCTCAGATTAAATTATGAATAAATAATGATTAAAATCATAAACATAACATTTCTTTTGCAAATAGGACACATGGGCACTAAATCATAATATATATATATATATATATGTACAGCGTGTATTTTTAATATTACCTCAAATTGTAACCAGAGGTAGGTGTTAGGGCTGTGAACCGATATTGCAAGACAATTTTAATTTAATCTTTACTACCGAAGTGTAATTAATTTTTGAAAAATTATCGAGCAGCAATGTATTGCGTACACACATTTGACTCATGGAAGAAGCGGGTCACTTGTGACAGTTGTGACGTTGCGTCAGTAAGACAAAGTAGTGATCCATTGTGTGCTGAATTATTTTATATGGACAAAAAAAGTTGGTAGTTAAGAGAAATTTCTTGCAATATCGGTTCATAGCTCTAACACCTACCTCTGGTTACAATTTGAGGTAATATTAAACATACAGGCTGTATATATATATATATACTAGCTTCTGCCCGCGACTTCGTACGCGTATAAATTATGGATGACATGATATTCTTATGTTTCACCATACGATACCTACTACACTGATAAATTAGATTATTACGATTTCATTTCTATAAATTATGCGTGTAACAGTTCAAATCCTCATAAACGTTGTCGTCAATAATATTTAGTTATATTGAGTTACTTAATCTTTATTGCAAACGAAGTACGTAAGTAGAAGAAAAATTACCAAAACCGGAATTTAAATATAAAATTTCATAATTGAAAGAAATGGACCGAGGGCGAGACCCCAAAGATACTCTATATCTCCGGGTGTCTTGTCAAACTACCCCTGAGAGCCAAAGTCCTGAAGGTAAACGGGGAGGCAAGCGAGGCCGAAGGCTGAGCTTTTCGTAGGAATGAAAGGCCCAACGTACCCTTATAGATAGCGCTCCATATGCGAGCCAGAGCATCGAAGGCCCGAGGGCGAGACTCCATGGATACTTACTATCCACAGGTGTCTTGCAAGCGAAACATGAGCCTTAAGTCCCAAAGTTGAGGGGTGAGGCAAGCGAGCCCGAAGGCCGAGCTTTTCGTATGAATGAAAGGCCCAACCAAACCAACCCTTCAGAGAGCGCTCTCTATGCGAGCCCGAGGGCCGGAGGCCCGAGGGCGAGCCTTCACGAACACTAACTAAACCCAGGTGTCTTGCAAGCGAAACCGGAGACCAAAGTCCCGAGCGAGAGAAGTCAGAAGAAGAGCGGCGAGGCAAGCGAGACCAAAGGCCGAGCTTTTCGTTGGAATGATAGGCCCAAAGAACCGTTTTAGAGAGCGCTTCCTATGCGAGCCCGAGGACTGACGCACACTATCTCCAAGTGTCTTGAAAGCGAAATCTGAGTTCCAAAGTCCCGAAGGTGAGTGGCGAGGCAAGCGAGCCCGAAGGCCGAGCTTTTCGTATGAATGAAAGGCCCAATACATCGCTTCTATGCGAGCCCGAGGGCCGAAGGCCCGAGAGCTAGCTCATGCGGACGCTCACTATACCCGAGTATTAATAATAATAATAATATTTCTGAATGTCACAAACGCTGAAGTTTTATACATAAAAAATGGTACCTACTTAATTCTCCGCGGAATGCCGTTGTGTCCAAATTTTATACCCACGTCTCTTGACGTTGGTGAACTATGCTAATTCGACGTAAGTATTAAACTCAACCTATCATACATCTTTAGATGACCTCTGAATTCATACCAATTATATAGGAAGACGAAGATCAAGGTTGCTGGATTTCAATATTAACAGCGACGTTGACAGCGACTGAGTTTCCAAAATAATTAGGTTTCTAATGTCTAACAGCTACTATCGGTTGAGATATCAAACATTTTTGGTTATTATAGATAGTCTTTAGCCATCTAGCACTCATTTTCATCCCGTGGTTTTTCACGTTTTATCTATATTTTTTTATAATGTTTGAATGGAGTTCTTTATACTTTCCGGTCAAGTGTATGTTTATCAATTTTCAAGTCTAAAGCTCATGGATTTGAGGAGTTCCCATACAAAGTTTTGCCCCATTTTTTACCCCCTTTGAACTAATTTTTATCATTTTTACAGCCTATGACCTGGCCAGGGATTTTCTCGACCGATTAAGTAAAAGTTGCATCAAAATCCTTTTTTTTTTTAAATATACATTTTCAAAAATTAAAACTACAAAAAGTGCATGCTGCTGGGTTTGAACTCGGGGACGCCGACTCCGTAAGCTATGGGTCAAGCCACTGGACTAACTATCAGTTGTAAGAACACGATGAATTTTCGAATATATTGACGACATGTTACCATGGTAATGATACTGTTATAACCCCGCTCTTGCAACATTATATAGTTTCTAGTCGCCTCAGAACCTATTTTCATCCCATATTTTTCACGTTTTATCTATACATTGCTAAATGTTTGAATGGGGTCGTTTTTACTTTCCAGTCAAGTTTATGGTTACCAATTTTTAAGTCTGTAGCTCGTACATTCAAGGAGTTCCCATACAAAGTTCAACCTCATTTTCTACCCCCTTTGAACCCTAATCTTTAAGATTTTTATAGCTTAAAACCTATCCGGGGATTCTCTCGACAGATTAGTAAAGTTTGCATCAAAATCCGTTCAGCCGTTTTCACGTGATACTCTGACAAATAAACAGACAAACAGATGAACAGATAAACAGATAAACAGATAAACAGATAAACAGACAAAAATTCTAAAAACTGTTGGAACGTGTTCTGTTATCAATTCTAAGTATCCCCAGCCAATTTTTTTTCGTTTATCTTCCATGTACAGACTTTCGACCCTCTTCAGCTTTATTATATGTATAGAAGATTATATATTAACTTTCAGTCATACATCAAACAAAATAAAACTAAGTAATAACATTGTTCAAGCAAAACAGACCTATTTCCAATATTCATTCAATTTTCACAACTGCCAACATATCGACCTTAAGTTCAGATCAATTTGTTCTAACATTCAAACTATCATTCATTCTTTATCTAGCGATGGCTAGCCTTCTGGTTGCATTACTTGGACGCGACGGACGTGTCATAGTGTGGAGTCAATTTTTGAGGTCAAAGATTACTGCTTGAGCATCACGTGGCGTGTGTAATAAATAATCATCAAGTACTAGTATAATTATTCACTGAGACAGTTCCGAAGTCTCCATGTGCGCGTAGTGTTAAGAAAATGTTGAATCAGAATTATACGTGGTTCATAGTGATATTTCGGCATTTCATTCAACTTCAACCTATGACCTACGCAGCATCAGTTCAACTCATCGTGGAACGAGAAGGGACGCGGCGTCTGGAGTGTACTTGTTTATAAATATCAGTTGGGTCAGGTGAAGCGGACTTGCCACCACTGGTATTGTGAACATTTTTGGTGGACCCATGAGGGGAGAGAACATAGCACGATAAAATATATCAATCAAAGAGGGAACTAATTATCAAGATAAAATAGGTTATCATCAGCATCATAACAACGCGCGGCGCGAGGTCACTTGAAGGTGAACGAGGTACGTGATTACCGGTGTGACGTTAAGCATCGTCGTGATTTATATATCCAAAACATTTAAATTCAGTGCGCGTCAGAGGCATTTTGCGTAGTTGTTTATAGTGAAAGTGGTAATTAGTACGGTAAAACTGCAACATCATACTTCGGGCGAACTTAAGGGCTAAGTTTGCATTTCGTACGGCGGCCATTATCCAGAGTTCGGGTGAGCGAGTTGCGACGTGTTACGAACATTCATTCACCGGACATCCAATTAATTTTACGGTTGGTCTAAGTGAGAATAATAAGTTCATTCAATTAGTCAGTCACTTTAATTATATTCAAGTAAATTTCATATAGCAACATTCGTAAACTTCATTATTCATTCGTTCTTTGTTGACAGTTATCAGACTTCTGTCATTGTCAGTTATTTATTGGATTAAGATATCGATTCACGTTAATTTATCATCGAAAACCTGTTAAAATATAGTATTGGCATAGCTCAATGCGGCATTGAAGCGACAAAGTGTAATTTATTTGTTGTGAATTGACCGCTCATGGTCAAAACAATAATACTAGTTGAGTATTCTGTTTTTGTGTAGTCAATAAGTGTTTACTTTACGATTGTGGCGATTGTAATTAGTATTTCAACACGATACCATTTATTGCGTAGTCAGTCATGGCTCCGATATCAGTAAAGGCGGCCAAAATACAATTCAGGTCAAAATATAGAATATTAACCGATTACGCTGGCACAGTTAGCGAACGCTATGGTACCATCGCGGCGACAGTGGCAAGCCGTCATTTTGAGGGTGTTTACCCACAGTTCGTGGAAAGCTACGAGGTTCTGTTAGGCGCGGGACCTACTGAAATAACCGAGGCGGAATTGGAGCAGGTAGATAAGGAATTCAGTGAGGTGAACCGGCTGCGCGTCCAGCTCAGCCAGTGGACTGAGGCTGTTGGTGAGGCACCAGCGGACGAGGCTAAACCTACTCAGGCATCGATGGCGCGCCTGCCGGCTATTGAGTTACCACGATTCTCAGGTGAGTTGGTAGACTGGTTACCTTTTTATGATCTGTTCCTATCATTAGTACATAACAGGGATATCTCTGAGGCAGAGAAGCATTATTATCTGCGAGCATCATTGGATGGTGATGCGCTCTCAGTAATACGACAGTTACCTATGGATGGTACAAATTATTCTGTAGCTATGTCGCTGCTTCTGCATAGGTTTCAAAACAATCGGAGGCTGCTAGACACCTACATTGGCCGCATTATAGGCCTGCCAAGCGTATCAGGCTGCAACGCGGCGTTGCAACACACATTCCTGGACCCGTTGCGGGAATCAATTCAGGCATTAGAGAAGCTTAAACAGCCGGTCAACGAATGGTCATACTTGCTAGTTTTTATTGTATTACAGAAATTGCCGGTCAGTATTAAGACGGCCTTTGAGGAGCGCTATGGGAAGGACCCTGAGCATCTGCCAACCATCAAGCAGCTGGTGGAGCTTCTCGAGGACCAGTGCCGAGTTCAGCGCGTGGTCGCCTCTCCAGAGGCTGAGAGAAGGACGCCAGGGCGACGCCGCTCCCCACCTCACCAGGGGCGGGCGGGTCAAGCGACGTTGCGACCGCCACAGCCAGTAAGGGTGCTGGCCGCTGAGCCCGGACCCTCAAATCAGGTGACATCTTTTTATAATCATTGCTCATACTGTGGCAATCAAACCCACAGTCTATACAAGTGTTCAGAGTTTCTGCGGATGACTCGATCAGATCGGAGGTCATGGGCTCGCAAATCCGGGCACTGCTTCAAGTGTCTGCGTAAACATTATGCAAGAGACTGCACACAGCGTAATTGGTGCAACCAGTGTGGCACGGATGCCCATAATTCGCTGTTGTGTAATGCAGAGACTACTGGTCACACGTCAAGGACACCTGAGGCAGCTGTTCAACGTGCGGACGCTGCGCAGCGCGCGTCAGCAAGGGCGGCATCACCCGGCCGTCTGAACCCGTCGCCGCGACCGGCCAGACAGGTTTGGGCTACTCAGACAGCTCACACTTCGAGAACAGGGATAGTAGGCGAGCAGGTGGAAGGTTCAGCCGCAGCGGCACCTCAACCTCCGCGCCCTACACCACTGGCTCAGGTCATCCAGTCAGGCCACATAATTCGCCCACGTATAGGGGACCGTGCGCGATTGGCCCAGGAGACCTTCAATTCACTGCGGTTCGGCTCGAGGACGAGCCCGGAGCCACATTTGTGAGATAATGGAACTGGTGGTGTATCAATGGGTCAGATGCCAATCACCATCTGCCCCACAGCTGTCATTATGGTCAGGTCAGGCCAAGGGCAATATGTCAAGGTCAGGGCGCTCGCTGACACTGGAGCGGCCGTGACAGTTGTACAACAATCATTAGTCAATCAATTACAGTTACACCACCAGTATAATAGCAGTCAAATTTATGGTATCGGAAACCACCGGGTGGACATTCCAGGCACCATTGTCAAGTTAGTCATCAAACCCATAGGCAAACTCGTACCTATAATAAGTACAATGGCGGTAGTAATATATTCGTTAACTGGGAATATTCCCTCGTGTCATACCAATTTGAAGGCGCGACTCAACGCCTCAAACTTTCAGTTAGCTGACCCTAACTTCGATCAGCCTCACGATGTGGACATCATTCTGGGTACTGATGTACTTGATTATGTATTTGATGGTACAAGGATACCTACTCATATTCCAGGTCTATCAGCCTATGGGTCCTGTTTTGGACATCTCATCATGGGAGCGGTCTCCAATCAACAATCATCACTTCACTCAAACGGCACGTCTGTAGAGGACTACGGGCTTCATGCAACCCGGCTGGAGGACGTCCTGGAGCGGTTCTGGAGGACCGAGGAGCCCCCAGCGGAGCCAGCAGAGCACCCTGAGCATTTGGAATGTGAG
This sequence comes from Epinotia nisella, assembly GCA_932294315.1. Taxonomy (NCBI): domain Eukaryota; kingdom Metazoa; phylum Arthropoda; class Insecta; order Lepidoptera; family Tortricidae; genus Epinotia; species Epinotia nisella. Next base: position 19,504,663 of record OW028681.1, read on the forward strand.
AGGTTGTATGCAACTACTGTACAAAAAAAGATGAAACTTGCTGTCCTAATTGAAGAATATCACAATGTTGCAAAACTCAAAGTTAAGAAAAGATGTAGTAGATTAAGAAAACTATCATCCCAAAGTCAATTTTGTCTACCTAAATATAATAACATATATGGTGCTCGAAAACACTCACACTTACTGCCTAAAATATTAAATGAATTACCTGAACATGTACAAAACTTATATGTAAAAGGCTGTAAAATAAGAAAAACTCTAAAGAGGCACTTTTTAAAATGTCAAAATTTAAACTATATTCTGTAAATTGTAAAATAAGTTGTATAACTACCTTAAATTAGCTAATATTACAGATCAGTAGTCAAGAACTCCCCATCGGCAAACAAACCTACTAAAGGTTTTGCCAAGATGGGCATTGTAATGAATTGTAATATGTATTTTCTTTTTGTATTAATCAATAAATTAAAAAAAAAAAAAAAAAAAAAAAAACTACTCAACGTATGCCTGATGGCAAATATATGGTTCGATTACCGTTCTTATCGAACAGGCCCGCACTGGGTGAATCAACTGCCATTGCTATGCAACGACTGCGGTCATTAGAGTCGAAAATGGCTAAAAATCCTGACTTCGCTGCGAAATATAAGGAATTCATGCGGGAATATGAATCTTTGGGTCACATGTCACTGTCAACCTTCAACTTTGACACTGAGCATTACGTCATTAGTCATCATGGAATATTCAAAAAGGGGGGAGATAAATTACGTACTGTATTTGACGGAAGTGGGAGAACTACGACGGGCGTATCTCTCAATCAATGCCTACATGCAGGCAAACCTCTTCAGAACGACATAACTAAGATATTGCTCAATTTCAGACGACATCAAATTGTATTTACGAGCGACGTCCGAATGATGTTCAGGCAGACCTGGATTCATCCCGACGATCGAAGGTATCAGCTCATCCTGTGGAGGGAGGACCCGTCACAGGAAGTCAAGGTATATGAACTCAATACAATCAGTTATGGCCTCCGAAGCTCCCCACATGGAGCAGTAAGAACGCTGCTGCAGCTGGCGAGTGACTGGGAGGTGGCGCACCCAGGCTCACAGGCAACGCACGTCGTGCGGCGTGACGTGTTTGTTGACGATGTCCTCACGGGAGCGGACTCCATTCACGAAGCTCAGCGGCTCAAGGCTGAACTCATCGAGCTCACGGATAGTGCTGGCTATGAGCTGCGCAAATGGTCATCGAATTGTCCAGAAATACTACAGGATCTGCCTCACGATCACTGTGAGCAACCTCATCAGTTTGATTCAGATGACAAGAGCTTTATAAAGGTATTAGGAATACAATGGGACCCTGTATCGGATACCATGTCCTACCAAGTCAATGTACCCCTGGGGCAGCCCATTTCGAAGCGAAGTGTACTAAGCACTATAGCTAGATTATACGATCCATGTGGGTACTGTGCGCCCATTATTTTCAGATTTAAAATATTACTTCAATCACTGTTCGTGGACGGACTACAGTGGGACGAACCACTTACTCAAGGGCAGACAGCACAGTGGACAGACCTCACTCAAGATTTAAACAACTTATCAAATTTACAGATACCACGATGTGCTGCACTTCCTGGGGCTGTGTCATACTCGCTTCACGGATTTGGAGATGCATCCGAGCTTGGATACTCCGCGTGCGTGTACCTCAGAACGGAAGACGCAGCTGGAAACGTACTGGTACACTTAGTATTAGCGAAGTCACGCGTAGCGCCAAAGCGAGTCACTCAAACAATACCAAAACTGGAATTGAGCGCGGCGCACTTAGTATACAAGCTACTCAACCATGTGGCTGAATCATATGAAGATTCTATTGAGCTGGACAGCATCAATGCATGGTCGGATAGCACCATCGTGTTGTCGTGGCTGAACACGAAACCTCACCTACTGCAAACGTTTGAGGCAAACAGAGTGCAAGAAATTCAACGATCTAAACGTCAGATGACGTGGCGTCATATAAGGTCAGAATTAAACCCAGCGGATGTGGCATCGCGAGGGCTGTCGGCAAAGGATTTGCTGAAGTATCAATTGTGGTGGTCACCAAACTGGCTACTCACGGGCGAGAGTCAATGGCCGAGTTTACCAGTCACTGTACCTATTGGATTGCCAGGCTTCAAGAAGCTCGTTCATACCTTGACGGTTACCGAGTCATGGGAAGACACGCTGCTGACCCGGGTCAGCTCGTTCAGCAAGTTAATCAACATTACCTCATATGTACTCAGATTCTGTAAGAATATTAGGCTACCGAGAGATCAACGTAATCTTCAGCCTGTACTCACTCTGGATGAAAACAGAGAGGCTGTCAAACATTGGGTACACAAGGTTCAATTAGATACCTATAAGGAAGAAATCGTACTCATAAAGAAAGGAAAGCGAGTATGTAAGTCACTTCAAAAACTCAGCGTTTTTATTGATGACAATCATTTCATTCGCGTCGGAGGCCGGCTGCGTAAATCTGCGTTGTCTTACGGAGCTAAACACCCGTATCTCATACCTAAAGATCATCGTTGGGGTCAACTACTGATCGAACATTATCATAAGGTGTACTGTCATGCACCAACCACGGCCCTCATTAGCATACTGCGGCGACAATTTTGGATACCGTCAATCAAGCGTCAGGTATCTCGGGTCATCAACAAATGTATCTCATGTTTCAGATTCAACGCTCCTGGTCAGAGCCCATATATGGCGGACCTCCCTGCAGATCGCGTTACAGCTGCACGCCCGTTTTCAGGGGTGGCTGTCGATTTTGCCGGGCCATACTTAGTCAAAGCTAGTTTGCTCAGGAATGCCAAATCAGTTAAAGCTTATCTGTGTGTGTTTGTATGTTTAGGAACCAAAGCACTGCACCTCGAGCTCGTGTCGTCACTGAGTAGCGAGGCGTTCATAGCAGCGTTCTCACGGTTTGTAAGTCGACGAGGGCTGCCTTCACTTGTCAGATCGGATCGAGGTACCAACTTTACAAGTACTAGTTCATATCTCAAGGAGGTAAATCAGTTTTTGCTGGATAATGCGGTCATCATCCAGGAAGAACTTAAGTGTCAGCACGTCCGGTGGGAATTCAACCCGCCAGGGGCACCTCACATGTCAGGTCTGGTCGAGGCAGCTGTCAAAAGCACTAAGAATCTGCTCAAGCGAGAAATCCAGGATCACATACTGACATTTGAGGAACTCACGACCGTGTTGTGCAAGGTGGAGGCCATCCTCAACTCGCGGCCGCTGGTTCCCCTGTCGGACGATCCGTGTGATTTCGACGTGCTTACACCTTCTCATTTTGTCATTGGTCAGCCGTTAATCGCCCTACCAGAACCTCACTGGAAGGACATTCAAATGTCGCGCTTATCGCGGTTTCAATTAATTCAGAAAATAACTCAGTCAATTTGGTCTAGATGGCATTTAGAGTATCTTCATACATTGCAATTGCGTAACAAATGGTATCGTCACGTCAATAATTTGCAACTAAATGATTTAGTATTTATCATGGATGAGAATTCACCGCCGTTAACTTGGCGTAGAGGACGTGTAATTGAATTACATAAGGGTTCTGATGATATTGTACGGTCAGTTAAATTAAGAACTCAAAATGGGGTCCTCGTCCGCCCTGTGGTCAAATTGTGTAAACTGCCAGTAGAATGTGAGGCTACACAGTAATCCACTACTGTGATATCTATTCAAATTATATTTCAATGTCATAATATAAATTCATATAATAGTGTTGCACTGTACCATAGTAATTAAGGTCATTTTTAATTATCAATGTTGTATCTAGAGCTTTTAACTATTTGTTAAATGTGTAATTATTTGTGAGTCTACATATAGTTATGTTTCATTTCTATTATTACTCCTAGCTCTAGCTTTGTAGCAATAAGGCTCATGTGATCGCTCCACTTTTCCCTGGCGGCCGGAGGAATGTTCAAGCAAAACAGACCTATTTCCAATATTCATTCAATTTTCACAACTGCCAACATATCGACCTTAAGTTCAGATCAATTTGTTCTAACATTCAAACTATCATTCATTCTTTATCTAGCGATGGCTAGCCTTCTGGTTGCATTACTTGGACGCGACGGACGTGTCATAGTGTGGAGTCAATTTTTGAGGTCAAAGATTACTGCTTGAGCATCACGTGGCGTGTGTAATAAATAATCATCAAGTACTAGTATAATTATTCACTGAGACAGTTCCGAAGTCTCCATGTGCGCGTAGTGTTAAGAAAATGTTGAATCAGAATTATACGTGGTTCATAGTGATATTTCGGCATTTCATTCAACTTCAACCTATGACCTACGCAGCATCAGTTCAACTCATCGTGGAACGAGAAGGGACGCGGCGTCTGGAGTGTACTTGTTTATAAATATCAGTTGGGTCAGGTGAAGCGGACTTGCCACCACTGGTATTGTGAACAAACATTATCAAAGTTGTAAACAAAACAAAGACTAAGACAAAAAAAACCGGCGTGTCGGACCACGCAAAACGAAGGGTTCCGTGCCTATTAAAAAGGTCGTATCGTCACAGAAATTTTACGGCACTTACGTCCTTTTCTTTGATGAAGGCAGTTTTTCAGCAATATCTCGAAAACCTCTGAACCGATCTTGTTCAAAACAATTTTCGGTGAATGAAATTAATAAGCCCTATGTCCATGAATTTTTCCATATTTTTAAAATACACCGTTCAAAAATTAGAGGGGGGGGGACAGAATTTTAGTGACTTTCGGGGCGATTATCTCTGACCCTATTCACTTAATCAAAAAAAATGCTAAGAAACCTTATATTTATTTTGAAAGGCCTATCGATTGATGTGCCACAACGGGGGTCACAATGAAAAAAAAAAATTTGACTTAGTTTTATGTATGGAGTGCACCCCTAAAAAAATTTATTTTTGTCATTTTAATTACAAAACTATGTAGCGGCTAACAAAATACACCTATCCTCAAATTTTTATTCAAATAGACCTTATAGTTTTCGAGTAAAATGCCTGTGACATACGGACAGACGGACAGACGGACAGACGGACAGACGGACAGACGGACAGACGGACAGACGGACATGACGGACATGACGAAACTATAAGGGTTCCGTTTTTGCCATTTTGGCTACGGAACCCTAAAAATTAGACTAGAATAAAAACTGTCCTATATTTTAATCCAGGCTTTAAACTATGTGTGCTAAATTTCATCCATATCGGTTAAGCCGTTTAAGCGTGATTGAGTAACAAACATGCGAACATCTAAATATCTAAACATTTGCATTTATAATGTTAGTAGGATATACGTAGGATATAATGCCTCTAAGTGTCAAACTAGAATAAAATAATAAAATACACTTTCCAATCCTGATAAATGTAAGGTCTCCAAGCGTCACAATTAAATATAAATAAATAAATAATAATAAATAAACATTAGGGGACATTGTTACACAAATCGAACTAGGCTGAATAAGGCTTGTTAAAGGTACATTCACGGACTTTAATCGTTAAGCCATTTAGAGCTCACCTTTTACCGGATATAAACGGCTCAACGATTAAAGTCCGTGACTGTACTAGATGACGATATATATAATAGATATAAATACTTAAATACATAGAAAACATCCAGGAATCAGAAACATTCATCCATTCATGATCATCACACAAATATTTGCTCTTACCGGGAATTCGAACCCAGGACCTTCAGCTTCATAGGCAGCGTTACTACCCATTAGGCTAACCGGTCGTCAAATACAGTCGTATCACATCCGCCGCTATGAAGTAATAAGCATACTTAACTCATACGGCAAGTAGGTACTTTCCGTTGCATAGTTCCTACATCTGTAAGCCGTAAAACTCCCCAAGGCATCATAGGAGCCAGGTCGCCGACCTCTCGGGATATAGGTCACCTACCGTTGCTTCTTTAGATATGTTTAATAGAATCGAGGGTACCATCCTGAAAAGTTTGCGGTTTCTATGTAACATACTCCTGCTGGTCGATCACGTAACGCGTTGTACGCGCGTCAGGTAGATCTAAACGTCAATTTTTATATGGAAAAATGACAGTTAGATCTACTCAAACGCCCGTTCAACACGTTACGTGATTGCCCCTCAGGAAAAATACGGTATTGAAATACATTAATTTATAATAGCGTTTTATTTGTTTATTTCATTTTAAAACGTTATTCTCAGATGCTTTATAAGAACCCTACAAACTTTTCACGCGGAAGTAATTATATAGATTTAAATGAGCATTCATTGTCTTCTTATGTGCTTTATCTTGAATATTACAGAGCAAAGTGAATTAACCAAAATAAAGATTAAAACATTAATTAATATTTTATCCGACTTTTCCGTTGCTAATTTAGTTATCTTTTTTATGTGTGACAACAGTGTATCAGAGTATACTTTAGTACCTAAGTCATGGAAGAGACTCCAGTCATTAGGAACTTTTTTGTTTTTTGTTTTTTAATGGGGGGAAAAATCCGTTATGGATACCTCGACGCCACGGGGATAGCGCGGAGGTTATGTCGGACTCGCACCGACTAAAAACCCCCCGATGGTCCTCCTCGACGCAATTCTGACCGCTCTGGGATCTCCAGTCATTAGGACCTAGATTCAACATGACCCAACTCTATTGTGTGCTATAAAGTAATTCTCATATTAAGGCACTGGTCCCACCGCGAGCGAGTAAGCTATGAGCTATCGGCTATTTTCTAGCTCAAGAAACGAACAAAAGATACAATACAATACAATACAAATACTCTTTATTGCACACCTCACACAAACAAAGCAGTTACATAGAGAAACAATACAATAACATGTAGGTAGAGGTAGACAACAGGCGGTCTTATCGCTGAAGAGCGATCTCTTCCAGACAACCTTTGGGTATCGGAGAAAGAGATAAAACTAGATTATGCAGTAGGTGGTGCAGAGATTATTATCAATCAAAAATCAAGAAATTATAAAAATAAACGTACATAAATACCTCTATATATAAACATACACACACAATCATACATATATACAAATAACACAAACACAAATATAATGATACATAAACAGTCAGCCAAAAATACAATCAGGGTTAGGGGAGAGACAAATAATGTTCTTTAAGAAGGGATTTGAGGTTGCCGATAGATAATCGCTTTCGTGTAAATAAAAGAGAGAGTTATATATTTATAGTGTATAGCTGGCTGTTCACACCGCCGGCGATGAACTATAAATTTATTTACACTTGATCTATTATCTTTTGTTCGTTTTTTGGGCGAGTAATCGCCGATAGCTTATAGTCTGTAGCCGGCGGTGGGACCAGTGCCTTAGTTATTGACTGGATCTCGCTCTATGATTATAAATTTAGTTTAAGATATCTTTGCATTGCAATTTTATAGATAAAAACGTTATTCTTATGAATAAATAGATATCATTACAATTGGTTATTTTCCTTACCATCTAAAGCTTCCCCTGGTTGTAGTTTACATTTCTCACCATTATTTTGTGTTTTTATTTGTTTATAAATGTACTGTGAAATGGTGTTTTAAAGGTGCAAGTAGCCGGAAACAGCACCTAGTTTCAGCATGAGGACAAAAAATCAAGGTATATTACGGTTTAAACGTTTTGAATCCAGCACCAAGAAGAAGGAACGAACGATTATTATAATTGGTTTCTGAACCCTTAAAATGCATACTAATTACTTCGTAAAAGATTCAAACTCCTTAATATAAGGCGAATGAAAACGCTTTAGTCTCAGAAACAGGGAACTCAATTCGGTGCATCTGTTTCACATATCAGCCACATACTAATCTTTGTCGCACTCACTCCCACACACGCCGAGCTAACGTGCCAGATAGAGCGCGCGAAACAGATTGTAGTTTGTTTGAAATGTGACTGAAAAGAACAAAATATAACCCCAGCAGAGCGACAGATGGTCAGCAAAAACTTACTCGCAGCTTACGTTTGTTGAGACGTTTTTGCTGGAGTTACCAAACATGTCCCGGGATGTTTCTGTTTGTTTTTGTGATTCAGAAGCACATGCTGTCTGAGTATTTACACTTATCGCAGTATTTATGCGATTTCTGAGGCTCCCTTTAGGCAAAAGCATTGCAAATGTGAACAATTTGAATGGACGTTTTATATGTAATTGTTATTATTTTTGCTCTTTACTTACTACTACTTATGTGTGTTGTATGTACTCACGTTAGCATAGGTGTATATTTGAAACAGAAGCATGACTCAGATGTTAGTCATAGGCCTTGAATGGGTTAAAATGCAGTTCGTTTTTAGGGTTCCGTACCTCAAAAGGAAAAAAAAAACGGAACCCTTATACGATCACTCGCGCGTCTGTCTGTCCGTCAGTCACAGCCGATTTGCTCCGGAACTGCTGGACCGATTGAGTTGAAATTTGGTAAACATATGTAAATTGGTGACCCAAAGATGGACGCGTAAAGTAAATTAATGAATTATGAACAAGGGGGCCACTTTTGGGGAGTAAACTGGAAAATTTTAAAAAAAGTTTCGCAAACAGTATTGTGCGACATATCAAATGAAAGGGGTTATTGTAAGCATCATAGATATTTTTTTATAATTTTAGCAAAAACAGATTTGTAGTAATTTAGGAAAAAAGACGAAAATTGACCATCCCCCCCTTATCTCCGAAACTACTAGGCTTAAAATTCTGAAAAAAATATGGAAAATAGTTAATTGCCTAAAGACTACAGGAAAACCTATAAGAAGTTTGAGTATTCAAAGTAACGGGAAAATTCTCAATATTTTACGGAACCCTCACCGCGCAAGTTTTTCTTTCTTACTTGTGGTAAGCCTCACGATTGCATTGTACAATCTTTTTAGCTGCAGATAAACGTAACACACTCGGTTGCCCTCAAAACGAACAAATCTTTCTAGAAACGTAACCCCTTGTATGAAACTATATCTATGCAACCGGTTTAGTTTTCTTTGCTTTGTTCAAAATAAATCAAATTGATTATCTGTTAGCTGCCCGCGTGACTCCACTCACTTACAAATAATGCTGCACCGCCACGAGAAGAAATATAGTCTTCATCCATCCCAAATGTCCAATTTATATACCGGTGAAAGACTTTAATGCAAATGTAAAAAAATATGGTATATCTGTTTGAAAATTATAATTAATAATGAGATTTTTCCGCCAACGATTTTAATTAACTGAGAAATTCATCGATACTAAAAACAAACTGATTACATTATTTACCCAGTCCTCTTTAATTCTTTGTAAAAATAAAATAAACCGTTAAACAAGCATGATAAAACTCCGCGAGCACACAATAATGTCAAGTGTCCATTCATTATTTAACCCCATTATATATAAAACAGGACACGACTTCGAGCGGAAAAGTTTCGAAACGTTCGTTTGACCCGGCCGGATGAAATATTAAATGGAGTGTTTTTTTTCCAATTGGCCAATGCTGCCAACCTGCCAGCTGAGGCGGCTGTAAAACCAAGACGTGACTCGCTGGAGACAGGCGAAGCCTTAAAAAATCAAGTTGGACACGTTAAGTTGGCAATATATTGCCAGAGGAGAAATTTACGTGTGTGCGATTTGAACGAGATTGTGGGGATTTTATGGTTGGTAGTATATGGAAGTATTTTTTCACATCTCATGCTCGAAAAGTGTGTCATATTAGGCTTAATAAGCGGGGCTAAAGTAGTACATTTAGCCCCTAGGGAAAATATGTATACATATTTGTGATTTTTAACACATTTAATTTGTCCAATCAAAACACTTCACCATATTAAATCCACCAATCACAATTCTTTCAAAAACATTTATCTTTGCTATCAACCAACCAGAATACCTACAGCTACATATTAAAATCGACCAATCAAACATCAGGTGTTTTTTAGTCCCTAATTCCAAATCATTTAAATCCACCAATCACAACTCTTTCAAAAAACATTTATCTTTGCTATCAACCAACCAGAATACAGCTACATATTCAAATCGACCAATCAAACATCAGGTGTTTTTTAGTCCCTAATTCCAAATCATTAAAAAAGAAAACGCCTCACGCTAAATTGAACAATCTCCTCGCAGTGAAATTTGTTATTGATTGTGGATGGATAATCTTTGTTTAACTATTTTCTCGCAGTTGAAGTGAAAAGTAGAGTGTATAACTCGGGTCTAAAAGCCATATTACCCCTCGAATTATTTTCCCTCGCTTCGCTCGGGAAAATATCCATCTCGTGGTAATATGGCTTATTTTAGCCCCTTGTCATACAATCTACTATTATTGTTTGTTTATCATCATCATCATATCAGCCGAAAGACGTCCACTGCTGGACATAGGCCTCCCCCAGAGAGTTTATAAAAGTTTGTAATATAACATGTATGGAAATCGAATCTAGTTTACACAATCACAAGATCATGGGTATTATGTTCACATTCTATAATTCATCATTTCTATAATCTAAGCTCTCCGAGTGTCATTTGTGTCATTACAATTGACACCTTGTTATTTCTAGTCTTCGCTAAAAGCTATGCCTAATACCTCAGCTAGCTATTTCAATATTTATATCCTCTGTCAAGCGGGCTTAGAGCTACTTCAGTTCATCTTAGCATTAAGACTGCCGTCTGCGGCCCCAGGGACGTGGGTTCGAGACGTATTTAGTTCACAGGTATGATTGTTCAACCGTGCACTAATATTGTTAGCCATGAGAACTGTTTTGATATGATACTTTTTGAATTTCATGGTAGATGTCACTGTGCTGGCTCAGTACATTCCTGAATCGCGCTATCGTGATTTTTCTCGATGGAGTGAACTCTGGTTAGATATTGTCAAGTTTATTTAAGTTGACCGAATTGCATCAAAGTAGTCGATTCAAAAAGCAACTCTAGTATCCAACGTAAAATATTCAAATTCCAATGACAGTTTTATAAAAGACATTTTTACACACATAATCACACTAAATATCTCAACTATACCTGCGTGCTGATGGATACAAAGTGCTCATACTGTGGGATATCTTGAACACTGTTTAATCATTTTGTGCTATTTGGAGTTAAGTACCGTAGAGTAAAAAGGGAAAAAAAAACCGGACAAGTGCGAGTTCAACTCGCGTGTTTCGTAAAATTCCTATTGTCTAAGCATTAGGCGCTCCATACAAAATACACAAAAATATTGAGAATTTTCCCGTTACTTTGAATACTCAAACTTCTTATAGGTTTTCCTGTAATCTTTAGGCAAGGAACTATTTTCCATATTTTTTTCATTTAATTTTCCAGTTTACCCACCAAAAGTGGCTCCCTTGTTCAGAATTCGTTAATTTGCTTTACGCAACCATCTTTGGGTCACCACTTTACATATGTGTACCAAATTTCAACTCAATCGGTTCTGTGGTTTCGGAGCAAATCGGCTGTGACAGACGGACAGACAGACAACCGAGTGATCCTATAAGGGTTCCGTTTTTTCCTTTTGAGGAAAATTAATATCCAATTATTCTGATACTTCATGAAAATGTCAAAATAGTCAAGTGACTGAGTAATATATCATCACCTTGGGAATGGGATGCATTACAATACAATTTAACTACGATTTTTTTGCCATGAAAAGGCAGGTGAAGCGGTAATCCTAAATAACCGCGTGCGGTTGTTTTTTGGCACGATTCAGCTTTCACGCGCAGCGACGTGTGGTCGGCCGTGGACAGGACAATTTACAATCGGACAAATTAAATATTTGACCAAGGAATGGAGTTTTATAAAACCATTTTTTCATGATATTTGCGTAAAGGTTATTCCAGTGAACAAGTAAGGCATCACATCTTTTCATCTCTTTCGTAACTCAATTCACGTTTCAATATGTTTTACGCGCTTGTACTGACACGGTAGCGGTAACGTGCCCGCGAAAGAGATGGTGATAAGGATCGAAAGCAGCCAATAAATAAGTTTCCGTCAAAAATTAAAGTTGATATAGCCCCAAGGCAAATTAAGCTGTGCGTCGGTGTCGCCGCCTTAACGAATTATTGTCCTACTAGCTTGTGCCCGCGGCTTCGCCCGCGTACTAAAAGTAATGTTAATCGTTTACCTACAAAAAGTTGCATCTCAGTTTGAGCTGTATGTTCCAATTGAATTGCAATTTGGCACAAATACTTTCAAGAATTTTCATGTTCACAATGTTAAATTTCAAAATCGATGCCATTTTCGTAATTAACTTCCCAAAAAACCAACAGGGGAGATGGTATTTCACGTCCGCCACGTTGGATTAATCGTTGTTGTTTTCGTAATCAGTGACCAGCAAACAAACTTTGGACCCCCATTTCATCCGCTTAGGGGGTGAATTTTTAAAAATCATTTCTTAGTGCACCCGAACTTATAAGGAACCCATGTGCCTAATTTGGAATCTCTAGATCCAACGGTTTGGGCTGTGCGGTGATATGTCAGTCAGTCAGTTTCTTCTTTTATATAATTATCGACTCTACATATCAACTCTACATATTGACTCTACATACCGATTCTACATACCGACTCTACATATCGACTCTACATATCAACTCTACATATCGACTCTACATATCGACTCAACATCGACTCTACAAATGGACTACATATCGACTCTACATATCGACTCTTCATATCGACTCTACATATCGACTCTACATATCGACTCTACATATCGACTCTACATATCGACTCTACATATCGACTCTACATATCGACTCTACGTACTGACACTGCATAGTTAGGGGCTGGGGGAAAATTAACAAAAAAAGGCAGGTATTTTTCGTTAGTAACAGTCTGTGTACCGATTTTTAGCTTCCTACCTTGAAAACTGCGAAAAGTCCCATATAAAATTTCACCCCCTCTTGTAAGGGGTTGGGTACAGATTTCTAAAAAAAAAATGATGCACGATTTTTTTGTTAGTCACAAATATTCCGCATACTAATTTTTAGCTTTCTACCTTGAAAATTGCGGAATGCTCCATACAAACTTCCACCCCCCATTTTAGGGAAGTGGGGGGTTAGAATGAGACAAAAAGTAGCCTATGTCACTCTCCATCCCTTCAACTATCTCCACTTAAAAAATCACGTCAATTCGTCGCCACGTTTTGCCGTGAAAGACGGACAAACAAACAAACAAACAAACAAACAAACAAACACATACACTTTCCCATTTATAATATTAGTATGGATATGGATTTAAGATTTATATGTATGTTGGTGTGTAAGTTAAATATTAAGTTCGACATATTAGAGCTGCAAACACATTAAAATCGAATTAGAATGTAAAAATTGAGGAGAAACGACGCCGTGACCTTTTCGTGCAAATGTTTGATGAAGATTTGTCTGTATTATTGTTTCATTTAGTCAATGATAGCTCAAACTCCCCCAAAATTTATTAACTAGTCATGAATAATAATGCCCATAAAGTGTCCATCAGCATCATATCAGCAGAAATATTGCTAAGAGTGCCACAATGACCGGCCGTGCGCCACCCGCATCCAGCGGACTCCCGCAACTTTTACCAGGTCATCAGTCCACCTTGTGGGGGGTCTACCCACGTTGCGCCTAACGGTAAGTGGTCGCCACTCAAGAACCTAAATAACTTTCCGCTCCAACGGCCATAGGTTATACGAGCAATGTGTTCCGCCCACTATATCGATTTTCGACCTTAGTTCTGCTGCGGATATCCTCGTTTCTGATGTGATCACGCAGAGAACAAAGAGCGAATAAAGTGTTAACTACTTAAGCACCTTACTATGCCTATTTTAATGCTTTCCAGCCAGATTTATCCCAAAGTAATAATCGAAGTAATGCCCTTCGCGCAGACGCGGAAGACTCCAGTCTCAATAATAATAATAAATAACTAACATACAAAGTTGGTCCAGTCAACACAAGCTGAAGTGTTGCACCGTCGAACTTTGTAAAGTTGCCGGCGCGATAAAACTTGTACAAAGGACAACTTGCGCTTCGGAGCGATTAAAAACGGCGTATTTCATGAAAGGGTGACCATACAAATACTATTACATGCATATTCACATGCAACTAACTGTCATCGATCCAATTCCATATGCGAACTGTCCAATTCTGGTATTCGAAGAGTGATTCTAGGTGACAAATGTAAGGTTGGCATGTCATAAGTACTATAAGTAGATAAAAGGGCTTTTACGTAACTTTTTTGAAAAAACCAACTGTCATTACGCATATAAACCAGTGGATCTGTGAGCTGAAGAAATCATGAGCTTGAATTGTTTAAAAATAAAATAAAAAACTGATATCCGAATCGACCTAAAATCTACATTATTGAACCTGCTCACCAATCTTCTAAGAAATGCGACCTGCAGGTCGATCTCGTAACGCATTGTACGTACGTTGATCTAAATGTCAATTTTTATATGAAAAAAATAACAGATAAAAAAATGTCCTGACGCGCATCCAAAACGTGACGTGATTACCTCTCTGTAGAGTAGAACAGCCGGACATTTGGCCATCTAGACAGCCAGACATACGAAACAATTTTGGCACAAGCTGAAACGGAGAAATACATTCGCTTCGCTCACTCCTTCAAAAATGTGGTCTTATGATTTACTTCATGATGTCTTAAAATATTGACACATTTCGCCCATACCCACTGAAACGTGTTTGTCTCAATCTTTTTCTCTTCGCTATCACATTGTATAAATACTATAAACACAACTTTCTGTAGCCAGAGGCAGACAAAGCAGGCTCCGCAGCCTACAGGTCCTACAGGTCCATTTGACACTCCGTATCGATATGATATCAAATTTATTTTCTCTTTTTCGCTTCCACGAGCGCCAACGCAAATGTACCAGAGCGAGAGCATAATATAGAATTAAAACTTTATATAAAATTAATACGTTTTATCTGATACACCTGGTGGTAATTATTCTGCTTATTAACAGGGTCTCACGCAGCCGTCCACTGCAGATGCCGCTTAATCTAAATCCACTCGCATCGGTTAAATATATTTGTTTACGATTTGTTAGATTTTTATAAACGCTGTCGCTTTGCGGCTCGTTTGGACAGATTTAAAATAAAAAAATGGTTGTCTGTAAAGTCGGTTTACGGACGATACTTTTACGTAATAACGTCATAAGAAAACATTCATGAAAAATTGCACTCATTTATCGTTAGGAATACTCCTGTGAAGTTTCGAATAAAATAGTCGATCAATGTTGTTGTTGCCCATACAAACTTTGAACCCCCATTTCACCTCCTTAGAGGATGAATTTTGAAAAATCCTTTCTTATAAGGAACCTACGTGCCAAATTTGGAATCTCTAGAATCAGCGGCAGCGGTTTGAACCAATCTTGTTAAAAATAATTTGAACCAATCTTGTTAAAATAATTTTATTTTTATTTTTTAAATACACCGTTCTAAAATGAGAGGGGATTGGACACAATTTTTATGACTTTCGGGGAAATTATCTCCGACTCTATTCACTTAATAAAAAAAAATTGCTAAGAAACCTTATATTTATTTTAAAAGGCCTATCGATTGATGTGCCACACGTGGACTTGATGATATTTTTTTTTGACTTGCACATGTATGGAGTGCACCCCTAAAAATATTTTTTTTAGCCATTTCATTACAGAACTATGTAGCGGCTAACAAAATACACCTATCCTTAAAATTTTATTTACCACTCCATCCTAAACTGCATACGGACAGACGAGCAGACGGACATAACAAAACTGTAAGGGTTCCGTTTTTGCCATTTTGGCTACGGAACCCTAAAAAGGTAAAGATTTTATACTGTCACTAGCTGCTTTTTTCACCCGCGTATTCCAAAGAACGCGGGCAAACCTGTGGTATAAAGTATAGCCCATACCAACCAGAAAATCTATTCTACACGCAGGTGAAAGAATTCTTGAAATCGGATAATCGTTACCGGGGCTACCCAAAACATACAAACTTACAAAACAACAATATCACAGGCTTTTCCTATTTATAATATTAGTTTAGCTAAAAATATCTTTGGAACTCCGCAGCGGCAGCAGCCCTAAGTGGCAAAAACGACGATCGGCCGGTACTCGGCCGCCATTGTATTTTTTCAGCCGATTAAAAATATTGAATGAAAATATTGGAACCAGTCCGCCGAATGAAATTCCGAAATGGGATGAAGCATTTTATTTAACTGGCCGTCTTTGTTCTTGATGCATTCTATTTTGGGGCAAAAACTTTTTTATACGGATATAGACCTATATTTTTGTATTGTAGAGTGCTGAGATGCGACCTTTATTGCTATACTAGCTCCCGGCACGGCTCCATAGCACAAAATACCTCAAACAAGGACCATTCTGTACTATAGAGGAGTGATTACGTAACTTTTCGAATGCATGTTGGACAACTTAACTCTCATTTTCCCATACAAGAAGTGACATTTAGATCTATCTGACGTAAGTAGATCTAAATGTCAATTTGTATATGAAAAAATGATCAAAGTATATTTTTTCAGAGGAATTATGTCTTACCTTGACCTCAGTTCACTTCAAACTAAAAAATAAATATTTCTTACCTATGACCAACTTTTTGTCGACCAAGTGATGTCAGTGCAATAGATTGCTATCTACACCAGTGCACCCGCACAGTGCAGTGGACAGTGTAACCGTGTGTAAAAAATCCCAAGTATTTTTGACTTGCCCCGCGCTGCCTAGAGTACCCAGTGTGTCCAGGGGGTGATCACTAAACTTTTCGAACTCAACTGTCATTTTCCCATTCTAAAAATGACATTTAGGTCCACCGACAAAGCATTACGCAATCGTCCAGCAGAGGCGTAATTACGTTACTTTCAAATGAGCGTCAGGGCAAATCAACTGTCTCGTACAAAAATTACATTTGGATCTATAAACTACATGATGACGTATGTACAATTCGTTAAAATGCATTCAATCTCAAGTTACAAGACATTTTGACCTAATTACGCTTAACTTAGTAACTTACCAAAATACCAGCGCGGTCCAAAAGTTTCTGGCAAGAGAAATATGGCGGTTTAAAAATAAAATCGGCCAAGTGCGATTCGGACTCGCGCACAGAGGGTTCCATTTCTTTTGATTGCGTTGACATAGAAGTTTGATTTTGTTACAGCTTAAAGGTATTATAGACCTGAGTATTTGATATGCATTTCAATTTAAAGGGGTAGTAAGTTAACTTTAAAATTATTAAAAATATTTTTATTATCAATCAATCAATCATTTTATTTCGTAGTTGTATGATGTAACTAAAAATTACAGTTTTCGCAATTTTTCCTTTATCTGTGCTATAAGACGTTGCTTCGTACCAAGTTTCAAGATTCTGAGTTCACGGGAAGTACCCTGTAGGTTTTGATTCCCTTGCGAGTTTCGAAAATTTGCGAAAATTTGCGGCATAAACTGCTGTATCTTTTGATTGCGTTGGCTTAGAAGTTTGATTTTTTCACAGCTCCAAAGGACAGTAGACTTGAGTATTTGATATAAATTTCAGCTTGATACCTCCACGCGTTCCTGAGAAAAAGGGTCTTGACAGACGGACGGACGAACGGACGGACGGACAACAAAGTGATCCTATAAGGGTTCCGTTTTTTCCTTTTATGGACAATAATTGTTCTCTTTGGCTAAATAGTGGGCAGTTGATTTTTGCCCACTATTTAGCCAAAGAGAACAATGTTCCAGCAACTCGCATTAAAGTCGCCACGAACAGTAAGTTGGCGGAATTAACTGAAATTGCTAAATTAACTAAAGCGCAAGTTTGCTTTAATGGCTAGTTGGTGTCCCGTGGGTGGTCTGTTGTTCGACAATATCACTAAGGATTTGGTCATAGTTGTCGAAAATGACTTGACGGGGGGGATATGCAAGCGGTATTTTGCACTCTGACGTGAGCTTACTTAATGTCGCACAGATTTCCTCACTTGTCAGGATACTATATTACAGCATTTGCGCAGTGGTAATTTGGCATTCGCGGAAGCGGGGCGGTGTGTTTGCAGTACTGCAAACCGTACCGCCCTGGCCCCGTAGCATAGTTGGCCTTGTCACGCGATAGGTGATAGGATAGAGCGTGCGTCACTGGCTGACACCGTTCGATAGAACGAGACGACGCTCCTAACTTGTCACTTGTCGCGTGATAAGGCCAACCATACTACGTACGGCTCCTGCTTTCGCGCATCTCGCGTCAGTTAGGTAGCAATCATTTTAATGTAGGCAGGCAGTAAAGTTTAGGTACTGACTCGAGTGACAGTTGACACTGAAATATTCCTGATAGTGATAGTACCGACGAATCAGGAAGTGCGGTACGAATGCGGTACTACATGCGTACCGCGCCGCTTCCGCGCAATATAATGTTACTGCGCAAATGTAATACTGTCAGCGTTCGGACAAGTAAGGAAATCTGGACGTGGTAAGTAAGCTTCCGGTAAATAATACCAGTATACCAATACCACTCCACCAGCTGCGGAAGTGGCCTTAGATGAACCAGTACAAGCAATGATGTCATATAAAAAAAACCGGCCAAGTGCGTGTCGGACCACGCAAAACAAAGGGTTCCGTGCCTTTTAAAAAGGTCGTATCGTCACAGAAATTTTACGACACTTACGTCCTTTTCTTTGAGGAAGGCAGTTTTTCAGCAATATCTCGAAGACCTCTGAACCGATCTTGTTCAAAACAATTTTCGGTGAATGAAATTAATAAGCCCTATGTCCATGAATTTATCCATATTTTTAAAATACACCGTTTAAAAATTAGAGGGGGGGGACAGAATTTTAGTGACTTTCGGGGCGATTATCTCCGCCCTATTCACTTAATCAAAAAAATTCTAACTAACCTTATATTTATTTTGAAAGGCCTATCGATTGATGTGCCACACAGGGGGTCACGATGTTTTTTTTTTTTTGACTTTTAGTTTTATGTATGGAGTGCACCCCTAAAAAATTTTTTTTAGTAATTCTAATTACAAAACTATATAGCGGCTAACAAAATACACCTATCCTCAAAATTTTATTCAAATACACCTTATAGTTTTCGAGTAAAATGCCTGTGACATACGGACAGACGGACAGACGGACAGACGGACATGACGAAACTATAAGGGTTCCGTTTTTGCCATTTTGGCTACGGAACCCTAAAAAGAGGTAGATTGGTTATAAGCGCTCCAAAAATGGCACACTAAAATTGAGTCAATTTTACCAACTTGCCTCAGTTTCGAGTCGTCAATGGAAACGTTAGCTGTCAGATTTGGTGGCCATTTTCAAACACGGAATTTCGTATGGACAACATATAAGTACAAGAAGTCTGACCTGAGATTACGCATAGTTATTTTGACTCTCAGGGTCAATATTTGAGTGGTGAAGTTAGCTGAGACTCGAGATATGTTGTGAATAGCATGCGTGTTGCATTTAAGCATTGTGAGCTTTGTGTGTTGTAAAACGAGATCCCGCGTCTGTTTACAATCACCATTGATAGTAATGCTGCCATAACAAAGGTGACAAAATATCTGACATCTCCTAACTGTCCTAAATAGAAATAGAGTATATTGTTCTTCTAACGAAGAAGGATAGACCTTGTAAAGAAGTATACTTTTTTACTCATTTATACTAATATTGTAAAGAGGAAAATTCTCTCTGTCGCACCAATTATGGCAGGTTAAGTGCAACAGAGAGCGTAATATTACCCCTATATCTTATTGCCTCGCTAATACAAACTATACGTGTTGATTTTCATACATTCATTACAAGTATTGATTCTCGTAAGCCTTAGAATTGTCTTACTTTTATGCAATTTTAATTATACTTTAAAAACTATGATATATACGCTAGGGTGTTGCTTAAAAACCGAAAGTTTTAAATTTCAGTGAGACACCCTATTGTTTTGTTCTAATACGTAAAAAAATAACATCTGTTTTTTATTTTTATTTTTGGATAAGATTTAGACGTCGCTACCGAATTTTGAAATTCTTTAATGTTTGCATTTCGCCATAGTAAGGTTTTTTTTTTATATATTTAACATTTTACTTTTTTAATGAGCTACATTTAATGATAGGAAATGAATAATCTGGAAAACATAAAAAAAAATCACTAAATTTCAGTCAGTAATTCAAAAATGAATTTTATTGTGCTAAATATGCTAAAAACGAACTTTGGCGATGATTTTAAGACTTTATATTTGATTTCAAATAAGCGTCGAACATTTCGTGAACTAAAATCGTATTTTCTCGATTGTTTATTCCTTCTTTATCAAATGTAGCTCAATAAACTAGAAAAATGTTAAAATATAAAAAAAAAACTTACTATGGAGAAACGCAACCTTAAGGAGTTTCAAAATTCGGTAGCGACCCCTAAATCTTATCCAAAAATAAAAATAAAAAACAGACGTATTTTTTTCACGTATTAGACCAATATAATAGGGTGGCTCACTTAAATTTCAAATTTTCGGTTTTTAAGCAACACCCTAATATACGCAGTACAAATAGTACATTGTTTAACGAGGGGCGTAAGTGGAATATTGCTAACCAGATTCTATCAGAAGCCCGACGCCGAAGGCGGAGAGCTTTTGATGACTGGAGTTTGCAATATTCTTACGCCCGTGTTATACACAATGTTTTTCATTACATTTGCGAGGAAATAAATAACTACAAAAGACAGAAAAATCGAAGTTTCATACAGCCACACCAATCAAAAATTGACAACTTCACTTCCAGATCAGTGCTAGTGGAGCGCGCAGCTTCAATATTTCAACCAATCACAGAGCAGTATTCTTGCGGGGCGGGGCGGCTTGGCCAATTAGTTTTTTTTTCAACCAATTACAGAGCAACCAGATTCTATATTTCAAAACTAAACTTAACAGCCCGTGGGAGGTAAAACGGCTATAACTGCTCTGTACGCTCGCAAGTAATAACGCGATTGACAAGCAAGTGTGATGAAAAAATATTTGCTTCATTTTAGTCCTTTTACTGTCTCTTTTGAGTTCCGAGTTCCGACTACTGTGAAATGTGATTGCAATGCAATCTATCGCTTTTCGTCGAACGAACGATTGCCAAAATCCTCAACTGGAACAAAGGACCAAACCGAATTCCTGGCTTTCCATCTGACTAAACGTACTGCATTGAAATCAAATTTGCATTTGCTGCGGACACTGGCTTGTAAAGACTTGTTTATGGAAAAATGACGAGTGCGGTGGCGCAAGCCACGTGCTGTTAGGTAACCATGGAATCGCTCACGTCTGTAAATGATCACTCCTAAGCAAACTGGGTTTGAGCGGCATGTTCCAAGCCCTACAAGATTTCTTCAGGATGAGTGTCCTCACCGCTGCGTCGTTCCGCGCACTGTAGCCCGCTCTGCCAGCCTCACCGCGCGATAATTCTAAATAAGACTATAGACAGTTTAAACTCATCATCATCCTCATTATCAGCCTGTATACATCCCACTGCTGGGCTTAGGCCTCCTCTCATGGGTGAAACTAAACTCAATTATTATTCGGATTTTGAATAGTTCATCAAACGTTTGGCCAAACAGCCCCTCAATTCTAGCAAGCTTGCGTAGAATCCCAAAGATCTGTTTGCTTTGCGATTACCAACATTTGCGAGATTAGTGTCCATTATGTGTCACGCTGGAAATATGGCTAGTGGTCGGAAAATTGCTGTTTGTTTTTCTTGTACACAACGGGGTTTGCTGAATATGATTTTACTGAAATGTGACGGATGCAAGCGGCTTCGCTTTGTGGCCAACCAGAGAATTGCAGTGCAGGTGCGGGATATGAGTAGGTATAACACAAAACTAAAGAAGACCGGCAAATAAGTTTCAACAGTTATTAATAACATTACTAATAAAATAAAATAAAGTTTCTTAAGTATTTTACAATATACCTGTGTTAAGAGACACCACTCTTCCACATGGTGTAGCTTACTTATTAATAGTTAAAACATGACATAAAGAAAAAAACAATAAGTATATGAGAAAAAACAAAAAATATATGTGTTGTGTGTGCGTGTGTGAGTATATGTATACGTACCATGTAGTTAATAATACTTAATAAGTGTATTATTGTTTCTATTTCACTAAAGCTGGCACACAATTACACCTTATTACAATAAATTATTTTTGCCCAATGCCCATCCCGCCCTACTCCGATCACGCCGTCAATCGAATCGGCGCGAAAGTAGTGAGGCGTCACGGGAGGGAGTCAAGTTCAGAAACAATTAATGTTTAATTAGACAAATATCCAGTTAAATGTGTTTGTGTGTATTGTGTCTATACAGTTAGTTTTTATGTGTTTTGTCACGAATAAATGTTTTTTCTTTTCTTTCTTTTCTTTTCTTTAAACGGACAAACCGGCAATAATCAAATATGATTTATATAATTATTTATTACTTTATATTTAACTCCTTACAGGTATTTACATAGAGTATTTAACACATACTACTCAAATTATAACCATGAAGTCTTCGTCTCGAGAGTTTCAAATAATATGTAGATGTTTGATTGATGTTTGAAATGTGTGGTAAAGGGGAGACCACTCCACAGATAATATACTTAGGTATAACTAATTTTGGTAATATGGTTTTGTACTGCCAACAGTCCGTTTATTTTAACGTTGCTAGACAGAAATATTGATTTGACAGCAATATTTTAGTTTGTGAGAATTGTGAGTATAACTGTACTTGAACCGGAACATCGCACAATTTGTCATGTGCACCACAATTGACAACAAAGTAAGTTTACACCTTTTCATTGCCGTCGACTAAGTCTTTTTTGTAAGCAGTTTTTCTCTAAAAACACTCCCGCCAACCCAATAGGCACGCCAAACGAAGGAGCTATAGAAATAGAAACATCCAACCTCTCAATAAAATAAATTACATTAAAAAGCATAAAACCGCTCTCGACAAGGAAAAAGGGAAAATATACTGAAGTGAACTCCAAACCCTTCCGACACCGTGACGCGCCAAATTCATGAAAACGCCGCCGCCAACCCGAATCCCAACCTAATCCCAACGCAACAAAAACTAAAATCCTTTGCGCAATCATACGCAAACAATTCACACGTTTGTGGAGAACAAAAAAGGTTACATTTGATTCGAATATGGCACTTAAGTTTAGTGCTGTAAGAACTATTTTCGGTTGCGATAGGTAAGTACCGTCGGGATCGCAAAGTTCTTGCTCCGCTCACTTTTGTTGCGTTAATAGTGGATAAATATTATTCGGAACTAGTTTGGGGCAGTTGATTTTAGTTCAGAACTGTGGATTTTGATTAAAAGTCACTGACAAAAGTGAGTTTATTTGAATGGATAGTCTTTACTTAGTTGAACTATCATAGTTCATTCGGGTTCGCACCAAACCCGGGATGCTTATGCAATGATTGTAATGTGAATACGTAATTAATATAGTACTTATGTTTGAGATACGAATGTTGGGTATATTATTTAGCAGTAGATTAACGCGGGTAAAACAGATTAACATGTATAAGGAATTTATTAGACTGTTCACATATGAGGTGTTCTAGACCGACAGACAATACAAAAAGTAAACAAACCAACCATGGAACGGTTGCTAGCTAGAATACAAATTTGACACACTTCTATCTATGCCAGTATGTAAGCCACTGCCTGTAAGTAGGTTTCAATAAAGTGAACAGATATCACATTAAATATATCCAATAACGAATACGAACAATCTTCTTTTATACAAAGGGAGAGGTCTATGAGCGATGCAAATACGAGTAACTAATCGGTATATAAAGTTTTGATTATTGTTGTAATAAAGCCGGTGTTAAGATACTTTTGAGTCTGGTAGTGGTTTTTACAGTAGACGATCATAAAAGTTTGTTTCACTTACCTATAATTGGGTTGGGGACTTATATTATTACTCCAAACGAAAGAAGGCAAACAAGTGGCTAGTGACGAAATACCTATTCAAATATCTCAAAAACTTACGAAGTTATAACCGTTTTTAATATTGCTTGATAGAGAGAGAAAACGCTTGAGACCCGTGACGTCACGAGTCTCAAGCATCATAGTAAATGACAATCGTTTCATGTGAAGGTGCGTTTCACGGAAAAGGGACAGAGTAGGTATACCCCTCTTAAAACTTTGGACCGCGCTTTGGACACTTATAACTTATATATTACTAGCTCCTACCCGCGACTTCGCCCGCGTGAAACTCGTTTATATCATAGCTCCATACAAACTTGCGCCCCCTATTTCGCCCCCTTAGGGGATGATTCCCGGAATAAAAAGTATTATTTATGTTAATCCAGGCTATACACTATATGTATAGCAAAATTCATCTTAATCCGTTCAGCCGTTTTTTCCAGATCGAGTAACAAACATCCAAACATCTAAACATACAAACTTTCACATTTATAATATTAGTAGGATGACTAAAATACATATTTACACAATTATATAGGTAATATAATGTGGCTTTGAAAAATATGAAGAGCTAACGCAGACATTAAAATATAATTCACCTTTTTATAAAAACTTTACCTAAATATAGAAGCACTCGTACATATGTACATGAATATATATAGAAAAGTACAAGGTGTGATGAGCGTCGCTGAATAGTCAGAGGTGTCCTTTGCTTATCGCGGTGAGTTGCTAACGACGTCTATACACGTCAAGGCTTGTAAAGGTACCAGTTAAATACATAGTAGAAATAAATTACGTTTAAAAAAAAAAATAGTTCTGTACCTCAAAAGGGAAAATACGGAACCCTAATAGGATCACTTTGTTGTCTGTCTGTCTGTGTGTCTGTCAGGACCCTTTATCTCGAGAACGCGTAAAGGTATCGAGTTGAAATTAAAACTATATACTCAGGTCTACAGTCCCTTGAAACTGTGAAAAAATCTAACTTCTAAGTTAACGTAAAAAAAAGGTATGGACGTTTATGCTGAAAAAAATGTATATTTCGACACTCTCGAGTGAATCAAAATTTATAGGATACTTTCCGTTGACCTATAACTATGAAAAATCTGTAACCTTTACATTTGTAATTTTGTACGGAACACTCGCTGGGAGAGTCCGACTTTTATTATAAAGATGTCAGAACTAATTTTAGTAATTCAGTACGTACTTTTTTTAAAGGCATTAAGGTCTAATGGATTTTTAATTCTTTATAAAACCGTGGGTGTTATATTTCTTAAGAAATACGGGGTTTACGTGACTGATATACGTGTCGCGGCGAATCTTGATTTCTATGACAGCTGTCATCTCCGTACAATTTATAACCTAAAACCGTAAAATTGTACTGAGATGACAGCTAGGGATCAAGATTCATCGCGATACCTACGTATAGTGAAAGCAACGTCTTGTAATAAAAAGTCAAAAACGCTCTGTTTATGAAGTTTATTGGGAAATACAGACATTGAAAATCAGAGCCCATTGCATGTCTGTGCAAAAAAGTACAGTTGGCAATATATACTTAGCTCATAACTGATTTTTTAACAGAAACTTGGTAAGAAAACTTGCCACTAATGCAAGTTTGTTTCTAATATTAAATCCACCTTCCAAGCAAATCCATAACATACTAGCTTGCATGTTCGGCCGCCTCGGCGATGTATTGAAGCTCAATGAAGCAAGTTTATCAGTTGCCCTTTAGCCAGTCAATAGCTAATGTACATCACAACATTTGCTTAGCGGTCTATGTTATATTAAAGCCTCTTATTTGGTTCACTAATGTAAATATAAGGCACATTGCACGTAGAACATTGCCATTGAGGCGGAAAGGTTCTCGAGTGGCGACCACGTACCGGAAGGCGCAGCGTGGGTAGGCAAGACAAGGTGGACTGATGACCTGGTAAAGGTCGCTGGAGTTCGCTGGATGCGGGTGGCGCAGGACCGGTCAATTCGGAACTCTTTGGGGGAGGCCTATGTCCAGCAGTGGACGTCTTTCGGCTGATATGATGATGATGATGATGAATGTATAACCATAAAAATATTAGCAAATTATCGTTTGACAAAAAAACGCTTCATCAAATAATTATTAGGCAAACGTGTTATTGCGCAAAAGTTTCATTTTACAAACGTTTACTTGACAAACACTCAATTAGCAATAAGTACATAACGTCAAATGTATTCAAAAATAAAGTTTTTTTGGCAAATGTATCGTTTCGCTTAACATACTAATCCAAAAAATATTGCAATGGCATACGATTTATATCCAAATTGAGTAGTACGTAGGATAAAAATGTTTGTAGAAAAGTGAGTAGTAAAAAAAAAATTGTCAAATCAAAATTTTGCTAATCGTTGGTTGTTAAGTGTAAAGCGAAATGTTTTTTGGTGAAACGACAGGACACCCTCTTATTTAGTCCTATGATGCTTATGTATAGGTAATATACTTATATTTTATTAATGTTAGGCCTCTTGGTTTCGATTTAGTAAGTTAAGCTCCTCATTCAGTGGTGTATACTTGTGTATATTGAGAATGCTAAAATGATAAAGGATTGGATTTAAATGGATTTTGGAAACGACAAAAATAATGCTGGAACTAATATGATTACAAAAAATAATTTAATAAGCTTCATGAGCGTTTTTGTTTGTTTTTAAATAATACCATTAGACGACTGACTCGTCTGAGTCTATGTATTCGCGACAACCTCTATTTTTTTATTGAATCTGTAGTCAAACAACTCTTAATATCGCTATGGCTGTCTGTCTATTTGTCCGTAGCTTAGTTTAATTGGTTTGAGCTTACTATAGGGCTAGTTCGATTTGAGTGAAGATGTCCCCTAATATTTATTTATTTAATTACTCTATGACGATTAGAATTGGTGGTGGCGCAAGACCGGTCATTGTGGCACATGTCCAACAGTGGGCGTCTTTCGGCTGATATGATGGTGATTAGAATTCATTTGGTAGAGATATACGTATCAATACTTACGTTTACTTTAATTGTTGGTCTTAGTAGCTGATTGGTAATATGCCTACGTGATGACTTTGATGGTCTATTATTACAAGTCAAAAATCGCACCAGAAATGCCGAAAACCACCTCAAACATAGCACGATCCTTACCGCTGAACTGAGCTCACAATTGTGAATTATATTGCCCTTTGATACATTTGCAATTCGTAACTAAGTTTCAGAATCACTCCCCAATGTGCTGATCATAAATTCAACGTGCCCCACTTCACTGACCCAGATGTAATCATTACGCATAGGTGCTTATTAGTATGTATTATGAGCAGTATGGTAGGTGGAAATGGCTATGATAATATTAAGTTGTATTTATAAGCGTTATATTAATTTTACCTTATATTAACACAGGGCATGGGCCGCCACTTATGGATGAGCAGCAGTGGGACGTATATAATATAGGCTGATGAAGATGATGATCATATATTAACACATTCACTGCCTGAATCACTATGCTCGTAGCTGATCCCGTGATTTTCCCCGTATTTAGAGGAAAGCGACTACGGCGTAGGCGCCCGCTAAGCGGGTTCTTGGGCGTGGAAGTATTAACACATTCACTGTCAACGATTTGGGTTGGAAGGTTGGGCAGTCGCTTCCGTAAAACTAATGCCTACGCCAAATCTTGGGATTAGGTGTCAAAGTGGACTCCGGGCTCCTTCGTGATAGAACCAGGAAAAATACTAGGAGAAGATTATAGTCCCCCGCCGCTAAGAAACAATACTGACACATGTCTCTAGGGATGTGACTCGTTCGAATATTATGTCGATAAAAAGTTGTGTCAAGCGTGAGTTGGATGCAGTTCGCTCAGAAATAACTTCATTGAACTATTGTGTATTGATTTACAAATGTGTAGTTATTTTATTAATTGAAAAACTACCTGCTATCAAACTTAGAGTCATGATTGCAGCTTTGAAAATAGCCAAATAATAAATAATTAATGTGTACCTAATAACATAAGAAAAGAATATATTATAAACAAACACGTATATCATATAACCAAACACAGGAACAAATGTTCATGCTCATCACACAAATATTTGCCCTTACCGGGATTCGAAGCTAGGGCCTTCAGCTTCGTAGGCAGCGGCAGTACCCACTAGGCTAACCGGTGATGAGCATGAATAAGAGTTGACGACCGCTTTAGCCTAGTTGATAGCGACCCTGCCTTCGAAGCAAGAGGTCCTGGGTTCGAATCCCGGTAAGGGCATTTATTTGTGTGATGAGCACGAATATTTGTTCCTGAGTCATGGATGTTTTCTATGTATTTAAGTATTTATTTATCTATATAAGTATGTTTTTCGACGTCTAGTACCCATAGTACAAGCTTTGCTTAGTTTGGGACTAGGTCGATTTGTGTCAGATTGTCCGCAAAATATTTATTTATTTATTTGTTTGAGTCTTGGATGTTTTCTATATATTTAAGTATTTATATCTATTAAATATATTGGCGTCTAGTACCCATACAAGCATTATTTGAGCTCATTATGGGGCTGAGTAGTTCGATTTGTGTAAGATTATTTCCTAATATTTATATTTAAATAATTCTAACGTGCATGTTTATTAAAACTAAACGAATTTTGCAATGAATTTGCAATATCGAGGAGGAATAATATTTAATTAAAGTATATTAAATTGAAAATCAATCTAATAACGTCAATGGCCGTCAGTTTCAGACCGCACGGCTAGTGACCGCTAAAATGACGCACTTGGGTGACTCTACAGTAGTTTGATGAATTGAAATAATTTTTTTTGACGATCGGTTTAGCCTGGGAACCTTGCCTATGAAACTGACGGTTCTGGGTCCGAATCCCGGTAAGGGCAAATGTGTGATGTGCATGAATATTTGTTTCTGAGTTATTTAATATTAGCTTCCGCCCCCGACTTTGTCTGCGTGGACCCGGGATAAAAACTATTTTTTATTTGAATACAGGCTATAAACTATCTTCGTGTATATTTCATCCAGATCGGTTCAGCTGTTTAAGCGTCCAAACATCCAAACTTTCGCATTTATAAGATTAGTAGGACCTATTATTACATCGTCATCTATTAGGTCTCATATTAACACTCAATAAGCTATTGAGCTAAATATTGGGGCTAGTTTGATCTGTGAAAGATCCCCTAATGTAGGTATTCATATTTTGTAATAGCTTACTGAGCCTACCTAATGAAGTTAATATATTATTATTAAATGTGAAAGTTTTGATGTTCAGCTGTTTGATACTTTGGAATATGACACAGATAATAGGTATATATCATCATCATCATCATATCAGCCGATAGACGTCCACTGGCTGGACTGACTGGCTGGCTGGTCGCCTCCAAAGAGTGCCACAATGACCGGTCCTGCGCCACCCGCATCCAGCGGACTCCAGCGACCTTTACCAGGGTCATCAGTCCACCTTGTGGGGGGGCCTACCCACTCGAGAACCTTTCCGCCCCAATGGCCATTACCTACCTTATGGTAGTGTATATATATATATATATATATACACACACTGAATTTATGTTTAAATTTCCCTAAGCGCTTATTACTCCTGTGGAAGCGCAAGCGTGTCAAAAGGCTATGTGGGGTGCATAGAGACAGGTTATGCGACAAGTAACCGTGTTGCACCCCGGTCACGGGGCGAATGCGGATGCCGACCCAGTTCCTACGTCGCTGTAATGTAATGAGCTTCTTTACCGCAGCGATTCAGTCTCAAACGATTTATGTATTATCTTTTATTGTGCAGTGGCATTTTATTATTCGCTTTTGTAAGTTTATTTCTGGGTTGCGACGTGTTTTGAATCGATCTCGGAATGAAATAATCTATTTAATATTAGAATATAATAATATGGATGAGATTGAGTGGTATGTTTATGAAGAGGTGAAACCGCTCTTATGATTTTAAGGTTTTCACTAATATAATGTACTAGTGAACCTAAACAGATAAAAATAAAATGAAATTAAAGTTTAATTCAATCTAATCCATTTGCTTACTACACACCTTGTAGGTACTATGTATTGAGACGAAAATGTCTTTGAAAAAATCGCTTTCCATTATGCCTTAATTTTATTGTCGATTGAAAGCAAATCTCGAATCAAAAAAATATTACTTTCTATTTATATTATAATATTTCTTATGATGAAAACGATTTTTCTGTGTAGGCTGTATCATTAGCCCGTTGAAATAAATTATCATTTTTGGAACGTGGGTGGAAGATGGAGGATTATATAAAGTTCTAACAGCCTTCTTCAGCTGATTTGGAACAGCCCTGCTTGCGCGGTATGGAGACACTGGAACGCCCTACATATGGGCTCAAGAGGTTCAGTGTATAAATTTATGTAACTAACATAGTTTATAAGTATTTTATTTTTTATTGCCACTAACATGATATGGACATAGTCTGAAATAAATAATTTGAATTGAATGAATATAAATAGGAGACGGTAAGTAAATGTTTGTTATATATACGAGTACAAGTTGTAGTCACCGTTTGGCGGCGTTGTAAAACGTCGGTTTAAAATTGTCTATTGAACTAGGTATGACGTGTCTTCCCCCTCGAGGGTGCCCGCCTTGTCGGGGCGGGGGGGCTTAGTAACCGTGGACTGCAACCCACGGCGAAGCTAAGAGGCACCCAGGGCCGGCCTGTGTGGGGCCTGCTGGCTGGCCCGAGGAGAGCGCTCCTAGCGGGCTGTGCATTGCCCGCTTAGGATGCGTTGGGCAGGGACCGCAGCAGAAAAGGAGTACCTCCTTATCTTCTGCGGCCGAGGCGGGATCGCAGGGGGAGAGGCGTGTTGGTATAACGGTGCGCCACTCTCCCTACCCCCTGCGAACTTGGCGGGGCCGTTCCGCGGAAGCGGCATTGGTGGGGCCGCAGAGGAAGAGGAATGCCGGTATTACGGTGCGCCGCTTTCCCTATCCTCTGCGGCCGAGGCGTGGTCGGTGGCGGAACCACAGACCTGATCCGCCACCGGGTGCTGGAATTTCCCGCACCCATGATCTCCTCGTAGCGGAATCAGGGGGGTCCGCTACTGAACGTGTGGAGATGGAGGAGGCAGGCGCGCCAAAACATCTGGCGTGCCTCTCGTGGAGGGCCTTCGGGCGTCCGCGAGGGAGCCGCTTGTGGGTGGCTGCCGCCGGCGGGGTCGCGGATGTGTGCGCAAGCGTTCCCGTGACCTCGCCACATGGCGGCGAGGCGGCAAGTGGAGGGGTTTTTAGTGGGTATACCGTGAGTTTCATCAGCTTATACGGGAGTCCCACATAACCACTCGGGTCACCCCCTGCACCCGGGTGGTATGCGTAACGCATTTTCCCCCCCTAAACAAAAAAAAAAAAAGGTATGACGTGTCTTGTAGTCGATGGGCTGGCAACCCATTTTATCCATCTTTAAAACTTTGACTGAAAAAACAGGCGCTGCAAATTTAATTGTATGTGGGTCTACGTACGAGTTTTGGGAAAACCAGGCTTCAGTTTATGTATTACGTACATTTAATTTATTTCGGGAGCTGCCACGTTTTATTATAGGTATATCTATGCGGAAGAATTGGTAAACAAAAATTTGAATATCAGCTTTATGTGTTAATCTTATTCGACGATTCGTCCAGCAATCCTACTAATATTATAAACGTGAAAGTTTAGATGTATGGATGCTCGTTCTAATTAATCTCCAAAACTACTGGACGAATTTATATGAAACTTTCCAGTTATGTGCAGTCAGCAGCAAAAGTAGCTAAGCGGGCCGGGTGTTCAAAATGACCTGCACACGACTTTATTCTTAAGAAATTAAGAGCGTGTGTAGGTTATTTTGAACACCCGGCCCGCTTAGCTACTTTTGCTGCTGACTGTATCTTATATATCAGAATAGGGCATAGGCTATAATTTATGTCAAATTTCATCCCTTTTAGGGACGAAAAAAGGGATGAAACTTTGTATGGGGACCTACTGTTTTTGCTCGTTGCCTTCATCAAGCGCTGGGTCTCAAAATGTATGGGAAAACTAAAATCGGACTCGCACTTGACCAAAATTCTAATTGATATTATTTAATAGGCTATAATTTATGTCATCCTTTTAGGACGAATCATAATCATTAAGAGAAAACCTAATATATATAAATAACTTTTTATTTATTTCTGGATTTTAATTTTGTTCACTTGATGGCGCTAGGTGTAGCCTACTTGCCAAAAATCGTGAAAAATATTATTAGTACGAGTTCCACGCGGAAAAAATGGTGGGCAGAAGCTAGTATATAAAACATATAGTTACGTAGTTGTCCGTGAGAGTAAAGGATGTGCATATCTGTCTTAGCTGTTTCCAGAAAAACTTCAATGATTCGTCACTTTGTTTCATGTTTTATATGTTTCTCTTGTTCATTTTATTGTTTAATATGTGGGTCCTGTGTGTTTGTGAATAAATGTATCTTTCTTTCTTTCTTTTTCTGTTTTTTTATATATTTTCTAATTCTATAGTATAAAAATATGTTAAAACAATGAAAATCGAGTTTGTAATAAACACAGCGTCATTTTAGTTCCCATTTCTAAATCGTAGGTAGGCAATTAACGTCAAATCAGTAATATTGGGTCGGTAAAGTTGCTTAGTTATTCAAGTATTCATCCGCTTGGCCTGTTACATTAACCCCCGTTACATTCAACCCCCCCTGATCGAATTATCGTAATGTTTGTTACGTGGACTTATTCACATTTGTGATTGCGGCAAATTACTTTTAGTTTCCGATTTATTCGTTAATCAATATATTTGTGGTATTTTCGATTAGGGAAATGAAATTTCGTGGTTGTATTTGATAATAGAGTTTGTCAAAGTGATGTTTTATGTGATTTTATTTAGGTAGGTATAGGTATATTGTTTTTGCGTATTGCTTTTTCCATTAGTTGTATATGTATATTTTATTTTATTAACTGATTAGTAGTCTATCAGTAAACTGACACATAATTACGAATGTGAATCACCCAATCACTCAATCAATTATTGTGTCACTGAAGTCAGTTTAAGACACATGTCGCGTTCGAATTACTATGAATGTGTTATGTGATCTCACTGGTGTAGTGCCAATGTATCGTGTCAGAACGGGCTTGAGTTGATGTTTTTAGGGTTCCGATACCTCATAAGGAAAAAGCGGAACCCTTATAGGATCACTCGGTTGTCTGTCTGTCCGTCTGTCACAGTCGATTTGCTCCGAAACTACTGGACCGATTGAGTTGAAATTTGGTACACGTATATGTAAATTGGTGACCCGAAGATGGACGCGTAAAGTAAAATTCTGAACAAGGGGGCCACTTTTGGGGGGTGAACTGGAAAATTAAAAAAAAAAAGTTTCGCAAACGATATTGTGTGATATATCACATGAAATGGGTTGTTGTAAGCATCTCAGATATATATTTTTTATAATTTTAGCAAAAATAAATTTGAAGTATTTTAGGAAATAAGACGAAAATTGACCATCCCTCCCCGGATCTCCAAAGCTACTACGCTTAAAATTCTGAAAAAAATATGGAAAACAGTTCCTTGCCTAAAGATTACAGGAAAATCTATAAGAAGTTTGAGTATTTAAAGTAACGGGAAAATTCTCAATATTTTTGTGTATTTTGTAGGGAGCGCCTAATGCTTAGAGAATAGGAATTTTACGGAACCCTCACCACGCGAGTTGAAGTTGTCCGGTTTTTTTATAACTATAACTGCCTTGATGAGAAGCAGAAACCTCTATTGATTTGAGTATTCGTTGTGTTTATAGCTAGAGTTGAACGCGGGTCCCTCGTTCACAACACAACACATCCTCTGGAGACCTGGTGACTCTACTCACCACTAACAACACATAGCTTTAGAGTAGGTAGGCCAGTTGTCCACTCGTTTTTTTTTAGAATTTTGATAAAATCGTGTTTTTCTACTTAGAATCGAAAGCACTTTCGAATGTTATAGGAGAAAAAAGTGTCTCAAGAAGTTTTATTCCATTCCGTTACCGTTTCCATACTACGTTTGTATGGTGGTAACGGAACGGAAAACTGAAAATTTATGTCACATTTTGGACACTTTTTTCTCCTATTAGGTTCGAAAGTGCTTTCTGAGTAAAAAAACCCGATTTTATCAAAATTAAAAAAAGTAGAGTGTACAACTTTCCGGAAAATGGCCCAGGTAGTGGCGTTATTATGGCTGCGAAGTCTTCTGTAAGTGTTTGCTCGAACTTTCAATTTCATGGGTAATTAAGTGGGGTGACTTTGTAGTAGGTAGTAATGTTTTTTATAAAAATTAAAATATTTTTTTATAGATACAGTTGATTAGTGATAAACTACACTACCAGTCAAAAGTTTAAGTTCACTCTTTGTTTTAGGTACAAATGAGTACTTTTGGACAATAATTTTTTGCAGTTCGGAAGCCGAAATTTGTTTCCAACTGATCCGTTATTGTTTCCAGAGATTTGTTTAATTAGTCAGACACAATTCACGTACATTTCTAAACAACGCATTCCCTAAAATCTTATAGGAATGACGGCAAAGGCTGGGCCATATATGGGCTGGCCACTTAAAACGTAGGTACAATGATCAGATACAATGTTGGTTTTTAGGGAATCAGTTGTTTAGAAATCTACGTAAATTGTGTCTGACTAATCAAACACATCTCCGTAAACAATAACGAATCAGTTGGAAACAATTTCCGACATCTGAACTGCAAAACATTATCGCACAAAAGTACAAATTTGTACCAAAAACAAAGGGTAAACTTAAACTTTTGACCGGTACTGTATAACTACCTGATTTTATACCTTTAGAGTAAAAATATCCTAGCTGTCAAGCACGCAAGGTGTTAAATGTATGAAACACATGTTCGCACATCTCTTGTGGATATTAACTATCCCTATAACTGTCGTGGACGTTGAAAACTATTCCTCGGGCTTTACAGTTATAATGTTATTATTATTAATTTATTTAAATTTTGATTATTATAATAGTACATATATAATAGTACAAACACCAGTTAGCTGTAACCATTCAACGTCGACGTAACTTTAATTTGGGACCCATTTCATTTAAATGTTTTTAGAACATTCACAATGCAATAAGGTCGAAAACTTCAATTCAATAATAATTGTGAAGTGTCAAGATTCAAGATAAAACAATTAAATGTCTTATCGAATAGGCCCTTGAATTGATAACCTCTTTGCCAAACGCTAACATTACGGTTTTCTAATTACGAACATAGTGTCAAGAAAATTGATTGAAAACTAACATGTTTACGAAATATTATTTGTCATTAAAATATGGCCGGTGAGAAGACAGCGTCAAAAAGACGAGTAACAAATTAGTAGTAAAGAATCGGAAGTAATCGTTATTTCGTTCCGCGCGGTTGACGTCACGTCACTGAGTAGACACGTATAAACGTAAGTTGTCTAAGGCAAACTTTATGACACTTCTCCTTCAAAATATTAGCTCTAAATGTATTCAGTGTGCTATACGATATTCCACCTTAGGTGGCTCCCAAATTCAAGTTCGTGACTGTACAAGATTAATATACACAACACTTGCCGATTCACCTCTGACCAGTGTAAGTGTGACCTACGCATTGTAGTTTTATATTGCTAGTGGAAGCGAGCTGTAGAACACGAGTGTATTTTTTCAAAAAGTTTTTTTTTCCAAAAAAAAAACCGAACCGAACCGAAACCGTACAGAACTTATTTAAGCGTGTGAGTAAGAGAACATTTTGAGGGTTACATGACATACAGGAACATAGACCATACGTCAACCTAAGACTGCGTCCTGAGCCCGGGGATTGGAATACGGTTACGATATCTCCTGCCAGTCGTACAAGGCGTCTAAAACGGGTCCTCAGGGTGGTACAGTCATGGACCTTAATTGTTGAGCCATTTAGAGCTCACTTTATACTGGACACTTCATAGCTTCATAGAAAACCAAAATTAGTTGACACCTAAATGGCTCACCTAAAGTCCTTGACCGTAGATGGTTATTAAGATAAAAATAGTATACAATAAATTACAACAAAAAAAAATTAACTACTAAAATTACTAAAACTAACTTAACCTATGGGGCCTACACTATATTTACATATATCCCCTAAATCGATGCCACTTGCTGGTAGGGTGCCCATAAGGCTGGCTGCATTTCCTCACTGAATGGCAATGCCAATGCGTTGAGCGAGGAACGAGCCAGCCCTATGGTCACCAGTGGCGCGTGTGAGCATTTTTGAGATTGTATTGAACAATTTTAGGGCCTCCGGTCCCCATGGACCCAAAGTCTCTACGGCAAACGCCGCAAATACGTAACTGTCACCTAAAGATGCGTATTTGCGGCGCTTTGCAGCTTCAGCAGCAGCGGCCGCACTGCCCGCCTTCAACGACGTCGTGCCGAGGTGGGATGTAGCGTCCCAGATTAATGGCCGATGGTGATTAGATGGTTATAGTTGGGGGCTGCAATCGTAAAAAAGGGTAGGACCCACAGAGGGATGACGCAAGGGCGGCACACTGGTGCGTTCCATTGGAGAACTCAGAGTCGCCCGAAATGCGTCGAGGAGGTCAGGACTATTATAGAAGAGTTTTAGTGGGTGGGAGTCCGACATAACTTCTGCGCCTTTCCTTCCATTAAAAAAACAATGGCCAACCTAAGACTGGTTTTTCTCGGTGTTGCTGTCACCATGTGCTGTGAATATCACGAGACAAGTTCCGGCTGTAACAGACAGTTTGCGGTCCGAGTTCGCGAGCTCAGCTCTAACTAAATCTAAAATACTTGGCTATTTTTGGCCAAACCGCCGAAACTACGACTGTTGCTGTTTGTTTAGGAGTCCAATTCTAGATGTTAGAACGTTAGTTTATTGTGATCACTGTACATTGGTATTGTAAAGGATTAAAGATTTAACTTGCGAGATATACTTTTGCGGGATATATTTACCTTCAGTCAGGAATGGGAACAAGAAAAAACCGGACAAGTGCGAGTTCAGCTCGCGTGGTGATGGTTCCGTCAAATATTGAGAATTTTCCCGATACTTTGAATACTCAAACTTCTTATAGGTTTATAGGCAAGGAACTATTTTGCTTACAATAACCCTTTTCATTTGATATGTCACACAATACGGTTTGCAAAACAAAACTTTTTTGTTTAATTTTCCTGTTTACCCCCCAAAAGTGGCCCCCTTGTTCAGAATTCATTAATTTACTTTACGCATCCATCTTTGGGTCACCAAATTTCAACTCAATCAGTCCGGTATTTTCGGAGCAAATCGGCTGTGACAGACGGACACACAGACGCACGTGTGATCCTATA
Source organism: Epinotia nisella (assembly GCA_932294315.1). Lineage (NCBI taxonomy): Eukaryota > Metazoa > Arthropoda > Insecta > Lepidoptera > Tortricidae > Epinotia > Epinotia nisella. The sequence goes on from OW028681.1 coordinate 19,541,804, forward strand.
AGGGTTCCATTTTTTACCTTTTGAGGTACGGAACCCTAAAAACGTCAGAAAGCCAGGACAGAGCGTATTTATTGATACAAATACTATTGGCTTTGTGACCTGTACAACTCGTGAGCAAGTTTTTTTTTTCTTTTTCTAAAAACTGAATTGACAAAAAAAAAAAATTGAACCTGCTCACTAATTTCACGAGAATCAGTAGACCTGTACAAACCTGTAGAGGAGAACAGACGGACATACAAAATATTTTTCGCCAAGTTCAAGCTGAAACGGAGAACTTCGTTAGCTTCGCGCTCTCATTCAAAACTGTACTGCAATCCTATCCTACTAATCCTACTAATATTATAAATGCGAAAGTTTGGATGTTTGTTACCTACTCAATCACGCAAAAATGGCTGAACGGATTAAAATGAACTTTGTATAATATGATCTCTGAGTAGCGAGTTCCTCCCACGACTCACATGATATGCTGGTGGCAGACAAGTGGCGCTTTAGGACATCCTTGTAACGCAGATACTGCCCACCAGCTCTGCGTTTACCAATAGCTAACTCAGAGTAGAATATAGCTTTAGGTAGTCTCGATGGTGCCATACGCACAAGATGTCCACACCACCGCAATTGGCCTTTTATAAGCAGACATTCCATACCCGCCATGTTTGTCCGACGTAAAACCTCCGAGTTTGGAACACGATTAAAATTGAACAAAAGTTATTCAAAATGCAATGATGATTGTTAAAAGAAATTAAATAGTCACGATGCATGGAATTTGGCTACACGTTATCTTTTATACGTCCCTCGGGAGGTCAACGCGACCCGTGCGACTCCTACCAATATAAACCTCCCATTTTCAGTGTGGTGTTAAAGATTATTCTGAATATTTTCAAGACTGTTGGATTCACATAATGTAGTCTGTAGTCTATTTAAATAAGTACCAGGAAGGTTACGAGGTCGCCATAAAACTGACGGTCAATGCCAAATGCAACACAACGGACAGACGACGTGAATTAAATATAACTTGGGAGTCCTCAGCACGGTCGACTCAAGTCTACTCTCCATACAAACGTAGTTTAGTTCTCATTTTAAAACGGTAAACTGAAACAACATGGAACTTTTTATACACATTAGGATCCGTCATATCTAGGGCGAAAACTAGTTTTTGTTGCTATAAATTGTAAAAGAAATATAATAAAAATAAAATTAAGTTATTAGTATGAAAAACTTTCTATTCGCTCTATTTGTATTCTCTTTTAATTTCTGCCCGCAAACTATCAGACTGCGGGCTTGGAAGATGTCAAGAATGCTTTTAAAATTGCTTGCTTGGGTAAATTCCAGACAACCCAAAATCACAAAGGAGCTGAGACGATATTTATTGCGATTTAACCTACAAATCGATTCTGAGCCGCAGTTTTAGAAACATTCTACTAGTATTTTTTATACAATTTTTATATCATATATATTTTATTCTTTATGTTTAAAAATTACTCTAAAAAATTAACTAACGATTTGAAAGTGCTTGTTACTAGGCCTACTTGAATAAAGATCATTTTGAGTTTGAGTTTGAGTTCAGGTCCAGATTAAGCAAGACTTTTGAAGCAAAATAGTTTTATGTAGCAGCACGCATACCTAGTGACTTCCTGGCACTGAAACAGTTCAAATTAAAATGCTGTAATATCCGTATTAAAAATGACGAGCGCCCAAAATGTGTCCAAAGTCAGCGCCTCGGATGCTAATGCAGCTGCATCCAAGTCAACGGCCGCGCATGCGCGTCTTACGGCGTCTAAACGCGATCAAAATTCGATCTTAACATGTAACGAACTAGATCGGTCGGCGCTGAGGGCGGTACGGATCGCTCAGTCGGTTACCGCGCGTGGAGGCAGCCACGCGTTTGTGCGCGACGGAAAGTTTCAAACTTTACGCGTAATGGTTATGTAATTGTGACGTGAATTGAGGATTGTGATTGTTTTTTGGTGAGTTTTTTTAAATTGAGAAAATGTAGTTTGTAATGGGATTGATGTAAGTTTTGTATAGTTTAAGGTGGTTAGAAATAATAATTTTAATACAGTGTTTGTATTAGTAGTCACAATAGTCTGTTTCACTAAAAAAATACATGCTTTTTTTTAACAGAAATATAATAATCTAGGGTCTGAGTGCGTTGGCTTTTACAAAATTACAGTGACACGCATGTATTTTTTTTGAGTTGACAAACAAAGACATAATGAAAAAAAAACGAAACAGGTGCGAGTCGGACTCGCCGACCGAGGCTTCCGTACAAAATTACAAATGTATAGTTTTCACATTTTTCCCTGTACTTTTGTATAAGACGATATTACTTGCCAAATTTCATAGTTCTAAGTCAATGGAAAGTACTCTTTAAATTTTGATTCCCTTGAGAGTGTCGAAATATACGTTTTTTGCGGAGTAAACGGCCGTATCTTTTTTACGTTAACTAAGAAGTTCGATTTTTTCACATCTTCAGGGGATTGTAGATATGGTAAATGGTTTCAACTCGATACCTGCACGCGTTCCTGAGATAAAGGGTCTTGACAGACAGATAGACAGACAACAGAGTGATCCTATAAGGGTTCCGTTTTTTTCTTTTGGGGTACGGAACCCTAAAAAAAGAATTGATCATAAGTCCAATGTTGAATCTTTGACATAAATAAACTAAGTATACATTTAGTTTTTTTCTACTAGTGATTAGTATACCTACGGAAGATTTTTTTTTAGGTTTGACAAAAACAAAAAGATTTTGCCTGAATTTCGTTTTTAAGTTGTTGGTAGGTTTTTTCAAAAGTCCAACTAAAGATTATTCCATAGAAAAAAACATATATTTCTGTAACATTAGTTTTTTATGAGTCCGAGTTTAAATATATAATATTTACTATGAAATTTATTTAACGTAGATTACCTACGTTAAATAAATTTCATAATCATGTTTATCATGACGTAACATGTTTATCAAATAAATTTCATAAACATGTTACGTCACAAAATGATGATATCCTAATTTAAATCATGTAATAGCAATAATCTATTTACTTCAATTTATGTTGAATATACATTAAAATTAACTAACTACCTATTTACAAATTCTAATGAACATATTTGTTAAATATTTATTTTTATACTCTTTAATAGGAAGGTACCTATTTAAAGCTAAATATTCAATTTATTGTGTTATTTTCATTAACTTATTTAGCTCCAATCGCGACACATGTGCACTACGTATCTACTAATAATAAGTAAGTCCATACGTAGTACTGGAGAAATGTGCTATCATACCTGAATCTTTGAAAATTTCCGCTACAGAGCGGAAAAACGCTGCTACGCGCTACGCCGTAGCGCACGTAGCAATGCGTGGCCTCGAATGGGTTAAAACACGTCCTCTAAGGGCTAAGCAGACTGCGTTTTTTTCACGCGCCGTCGACGCGCGGTCCTCTACTACCATCTGCTACTGTAAACATCCTAGGCATATTGTTGCCAGTTTCACCGCTAATCACGACTCACGTGCATCAGGCGGCTAAGGGCGCTTTTCACTACATATTAGGGCAACGTCGTTACGAGCGCCGCTAAGCACTTTCAGGCGACCAAAACGTCCGTAATCGTATGCGGTGTTCGTTAAAATCTGCATGTATCGAAAGTTTGACAAGTTTCTATGGAATAGGCTTGTGACCTGAGATTTTTTTACGACGCCATTCGAACCAGTTTATGGACAGGAACAAATGGGAGTAAAAATTAAAAAAACATAAATACCCAAAAATTTGAGTCAAAGACGGACCTCGCTAGCGGCAGCCGAAACGCTTCATACTGATTGACATACAATTATGACGTCACACTTTGCTATTTGAACTAATCGTTGTATGGAAAATCAAGTAAATTGCTGTTTTGGTCGCAAAATTTTGCGTTTACTTGTTTTTTTTTTTATTCATTTACAACACAAACAGTCACTTAAACAAATTTATATGGGGTACACATAGAGTACCAAAAATATATATATAGAGCATAAAGACCTGGAGGTTCATACAATTACAATCTGTACAATCTGTGTCTGTGTGTGTCTGTGTGTGCGTGCGTGCGTGCGTGCGTGTGTGTGTGTGTGTGTGTGTGTGTGTGTGTGTGTGTGTGTGTGTGTGTGTGTGTGTGTGTCTGTGTGTGTAGTTGTCTTACAATTTTGTTTCTATAAAAGCGTAGGAATTCTATTGGTAGCTTTAAATTTACTCTTGGACAATAAAAATATGCATATTTTTTCTAAACTTTCAAGATATCCAAATCTTTTTATGATTTTAATTATATTATATCGTCACAGGTTTGCTTTTTTTGTGTCTTTGTCTTGTAATAATGTATGTTGTGTGTTTGTTTGATTTTAATTTATACTTTATTACAATGGTTTACTATCCATTTCGCAGCACTAAATACGTTGTCAATTTTAACATGAGGTCACAAGCCTAAGATTACAGTCGCCGGCGCCGTATTTAACGTTGATCGATCTGCAATAAGTTGTTGCAACCCGCCCTCAGTGCCGGAAACCCGCTAGGTGGGCGCACTGCTCCTAGCTTTCCTCTACATACAGAGTCCCCCATGCTATCGGGTAGTGTTATGAAATCTTCGCGATGCGTTAGCAGTGAATTAGTCAATGTACGAAACAATCGAAGACACTTAAGACCATCGTAGCAAGTCTACGGCGGCGTAACCCTTGCTACGACCACTGCGCTGACGTCTGCTACGAAAGGAGTGCACTGCGAGCCTAGCAATAATATATTAGCGCGACGTGACGCGAGACGAGCAAAATCAACCCGCCTTTTAAATTTAGGTACACTACGAGTGAGATAGGAGTCGCTAATTAGTGCGCGACGCGACTTTGCAGTAAGTTGTGCAAGGTTGTTTGAAGAAGTTCTTTCAGCTACGCTTGAATATTTTTACATTTCACACTGCCATACCACAGGTTCGCTAAATATCTAACTAAATATCTAACGTCAATAAAATATGGTACGTGCATATCAATAAAATCTAAAAATGTTAGGTTTATCGCGATATTTAATTTACCTTTATTACCGACGTCTCCGGGTTTTACCGGCCATTATCACAAAATTTTGTATATTAAAATACAAAACACATTAGTGTTAAAATCACCAAAACGTAATATTATCCATCAAGTCGGCACTTCTAACTAATAAAGAAATAGATAAAAAAAAGAAAAAGCCGGTATCGTGTCAAGAAATCAAAAGACTGGCGTAAGAGAGAAAGAGAAATGGATAATACTCCACCGTCGAGAGGATAACTTTCTCTTGAAATTAGAAATTTTAACACCTCTTAGTTAAAAAGTATTAATTTATAAGTTTGAAGCCTAACTCAGAAGGATTTTTATGTCTCAAATTTGCAACTTTGACACTCTCACATGATCACATTTCATAAATAATAATTTACGAATAATTTTACAACAAGAAATATGCTATAAAAATGACAAATATTAGTCCGTTATTTAGTCTAATTTTGACGTGAGCATAAAAGCGTAAACTTTTAGGCATATTCATGAGTCACGATTAAATTATATGTATAAGTATTTTACGTCACCATAGGCCGTAAATGGATTTTCCTGTCCGCTACGCGAGGAGAAAATCTCACTTCCTGGCAAAGGCAAGAGGTAAAACTTTAGACAAACCACGGGCGATAATTCGTAAAGCCCCAGATCGCATAAATACACAAACACCTGCGATCTGGGGCATTCACAAATTCACCCCCCTAGGTATGTAATGTACTATCACACATTTCACTTAATTATCACATTTGAATCTTTCAGTATTGAATTATTTCCATTAAACATTTTATTTTTGTATTTTTATCAGGTATTTGTAGATAAACACACATTGCTGGCCCCGTAGCATGGTTGGCCTTGTCACGCGATAGGTGATAGGATAGAGCGTGCGTCACTGGCTGACACCGTTCGAGAGAACGAGACGATGCTCTTATCTTGTCACTTGTCGCGTGATAAGGCCAACCATGCTACGGCTCCAGGACAATTTTCCATGTCAACGTTTTTCAAATTGACATTATTCAGATTCGATAAATAATTTCGAGTTGTCAATTTTTCATATCTGCTGAATGACAGTCAATAGTCCTAATGTAAGTTCGATAAGTTACTCATTACCGCTCAGATTTCGATATAGAAATTGTCTTCGCCGAGTCGATAGCATTTGGCGGGCGTCGATCCATATCATGCCTTTTGTCTACGCAGTTACTAGTTTTACACAGGACATAGTAGGTCGATTACCGACTAACGTTTCGCATCATGTTTTACACGCTTTAAGCAGTGCGTTATCAACTAGTGGGCTTTTTTAAAGTAAGGTAAATTAACGTAGTTCTTTAACTTAACCACGACCCTAATTCAATTAGTTAATTAACTAAAATTGTGACATAATAAATTTTCTAACAAAATTTAAATGACAAGTAGGTAAGTGTAAATGACGTCTCTGCGTGCTTTGTTTATTACGACGTCGTGAAGACAGATTTCTGTTTAGTTTGGATTTTGGAAATTAAATTGTGCAGTAAATTAACATAATCATCCAAACAATTGCTAACGGAACATAATTATTATCAGTTTTAATAAATACTCGCGTGCCGGTGACACACGGTATATACTTCACACAAGTCACTAGAGCGCGCGGCAGGTCACCTATGACCGACCAAGTCAAAACTCCACGAATGTACCAGAAGAGCAACAGTACCTACCTACGGAGGAATGGCGACTGATTGTGAAGCATGCCACCACTTCTGACGTAACAATCACGACCACTCTGCTAATAGCGTCACCACGAAGATGTTGAGTTAAAGAAAGAGTTAAAGATAAATCGTGGCTAAAGCACTGGGTGCAGCTGCATGCCCCAATGTGTAGAACCTTAAATTAATATACATAATACTAACCCTAGAATTAAGCAGTATGTTACTAACACGGTATGGACTTTGTCCGAAATAAACATAAATTGAATTGAATTGAAATATATATTTCCCGATTTGATATCAATGATTATCATTATACCTAGATATTTTTCTAGCACGAACGACTTATTGTAAGTGATTGACAAAATAAAAACTTCGACAGTCCTGTTATCGATAAGTACCACTTCAACGTCATAGAGGTAAATAAATACAAATATATATAGGGTAATAGGGTGCGTTAAAAAAATTATAATAATAACAAAACTATCAATTTATTTATATTTTACATACTTCAGAAAACAATTTGCAATATTTTCGTAACTTTCTTTCTTCGTGTCACTGAATTAATTATCATTTATTTACTTTATAACACACACACACACACCGAAATTGTCTTTAAAATCGACGCAGAATGTCACAACATGTAGTTTTTCCCAAACCCATTTTTGGTCCCAAAAAAAAACTGTGTCTCTGTATATGGTTACAGTGTAGGTGCACGCGGCGTCTAGGTAGATAGCCAATATATGTCTGTGGTTGTATGTACGTATTGTCGTTGAAGTAGTATGTACTTATCGATAACAGGATTGTCGATATTTTTATTGTGGCAAGCACTAAACAAATGTTGTTCCTGCTAGAAAAATATCTAGGTATAATTATTATTCACGCTAGTTTCGACACGTTAGCTCGGTGCGCGTCAAAACGAGACAGGCACACATTTTTTTTTTCATATCGGGACAACGTAGCCTATGGACGCTTGTCTCCTGACGTGTCAGGCGCGTTGCCGACCCTTCATTGAGTTGCGGATACGTTGTGACGACACCATCAAGAACACAACACCACCATGCAAATCAAGTAGTGAATTATTACGAGTATGGCTGCAGTCTTTTGTAAATTATATGTGACATGCATTCAGATTATCATCAGAAAATAACCTGAAATTCGTTCCTGATGATCCGTGCATAGCGATTTCAATGGGAATTATAATTCCCAGAAATCAAGCTATAGTTCATGACGGTACTGTTCAAATATACAAAAAAAAATTGGATGTAAAACTGTAATAAATGAACATTAAATCAAAACTCTTTTACACGTCTTTTACTCATTTCTGATACAAACACGCAGAGAAACTCCCAACATAGCCCTCTCCATTGCTCTTTGGGTGACTGAGCCTTCTTATGAGGCCCATAATCAGCGACCACGTTTCAATAAAAATATACCGACAAGTAATAAAATCTGGGCGACATCAGTTAGCTACACAGGGTGATTTAGGGGTCGTGGAGCAAGAATGACCTAAAACTGAATGACAATGTCAGTCAAACATGTTATGTACCTACTCTGCTCATGTCAAGTGGCGATATCGTTTTATTAAACAGGTTGATAATTGATAAGTAGTAATTGTTTATGAAAATACTTTTTGAAAACATCCTATGAGTGGTTTGACGTCATCCGCATGATTTGTTCGAGGTATGCCAATAGCGAATAAGATGGTCACACTGGACAACTTTTTCCATGGGACCAACCACGAAATCGCAAAATAATAAGAGCCAATTAAAAGTTAACTATGAGACTGTGAGTTAATTGAGAGTAATGTATGGAACACCTTTTTTTTTACGATTTCGTGGTCGGTCCCATGGGAAAAGTTGTCCAGTGTGACCATCTTATTCGCTATTGGCATACCTCGAACAAATCATGCGGATGACGTCAAACCACTCATAGGATGTTTTCAAAAAGTATTTTCATAAACAATTACTACTTATCAATTATCAACCTGTTTAATAAAACGATATCGCCACTTGACATGAGCAGAGTAGGTACATAACATGTTTGACTGACATTGTCATTCAGTTGAACAATAAAGTGACTTTTATTATCAATTATCGTACTTACGTAAACAAATCTCGCAACATTTATTTTATTCACTAAGTACATCATCCTATCATTCAGATAATTCTGTATAGATTTCTTGAAATTATACGCGGTTAATCTGTTACTTCGTGCAATATGTCATACGGATGTTGCAATACAGATATCATCCTGTGTGCAAAATTAGGTACGTCATTTTTACGTCATCCGCATGATTTGTTCGAGGTATGGTTATTGGTAATTCTTGCTCCACGACCCCTAAATCACCCTGTATAACAAAATACCGTATACTGATTCCGCCCCGCGAAACGCGGAAGCGGCCTAGCGCTTAAATAAACTCCCAGATCCACCACTAACAATGGCAAATGAACATTTCAGTTCCAGACAGCACAATGCGCTCCATCCCTTTGTCTCGCTTACACAACGCGTTTATAATTTCAGTTTGAAACTAATTCACTAAGTTTCATTCACTATTAATCCCCACCGTCAACAAATAAGACGGCTATTGTGCCAGCCCTGTGCCGTGTGCTTGACATGCATGGCGCTCGTTTTGCTATTTGAAATGGAACTTAACGGCTCTAGGAATTGGATTGAAATTGCAGTGGAGCTGAGCTTGGGTTTTGCATGTGTCAGTTGTTTGTTCGAATGACAATTATTGTAACTAGGTATGTTTTGTTCTGAATAAGGAATTTAAGATAGTGGCTGATAACTTTATACAGACTGGGGCGTGTCTTGAGTATTATTGCATTTTTTTATTGTCCAAGAGTAACTTCAAAGCTACAAATCGACAATCCTTACCCTTTTATAGAAACAAAATAATACGACAACTATGAACCTAAACACAGTATTTCGCGACCAAAACAGCAATTTACTTGATTTTCCATACAACGATTAGTACATATAACAAACTGTGACGTCATATTTCTGTGTAACTTAGTATGAAGCGTTTCGGCTGCCACCAGTGAGGTCCGTCTTTGACTCATTTTTTTGGGTATTTATGTTCTTTGACTTTTGCTCTCATATAATATTTGTTCCTCCCCAAAACTGGTTCGAATTCCATCGTAAAAAATTTAAGGCCACAAGCCTATTGCGTCCACTGTTGGATATAAATATCTTGCATGCATTTCCAAAATCATCAGAGGGATGGTCACGTAACTTTTTCAACGTACGTACGTCTTTTTGCCATACCAATAGTGACATTTAGATCTACATGACGCACGTAATAGTACATTGTTTAACGAGGAGCGTAAGTGGAATATTGCGAACAAAAGTCTATAAGAAGCCCGACGCCGAAGGTTTGAAGGTTGAGTTTGTAATATTCTTACGCCCGTGTTATACACAATGTTGTTCGTCACATTTGCGAGGAAATAAATAACTACAAAAGACAGAAAAATCTATGTTTCATACAACTGCACTAATCAAACATTGACGAAAATGGCAACTTCACTTCCAGATCGGTGCGACTGGAGTGCGCAGATTTAATATTTCATCCAGTCACAGAGCAGTACAGTAGTATTCTTGCGGCGCGTGGCCAACTAGATTTTTTTCAACCAATCACAGAGCAGAATAGCTTGTGGCGCACGGCCAACTCATCATCATCATCATCATATCAGCCGAAAGACGTCCACTGCTGGACATAGGCCTCCCCCAGAGAGTTTCAAATTGACCGGTCCTTTTTTTTTTTTTTTTTTTGACGATGTGAAAATGCTTTATGCATACCCCCGACCTGACCTGACTGATGACCTGGTAAAGGTCGCGGGAGTCCGCTGGATGCGGGTGGCGCAGGACCGGTCAATTTGGAACTCTCTGGGGGAGGCCTATGTCCAGCAGTGGACGTCTTTCGGCTGATATGATGATGATGATGATGATACCCCCGACCAATGATGTAATATAAAAAAGAGGTAGATAGGTTATACGCGCTCGAAAAATGGCACACTAAAATTGAGTCAATTGGCACAGTTTGCCTCAGTTTCGAGACGTCAATGGAAACGTTAGCTGTCAGATTTGGTGGCCATTTTTAAACACGGAATTTCGTATAGACAACATATCTACCTCTTTTTTATATTACATCATTGCCCCCGACCCAAATTGACCGGTCCTGCGCCACCCGCATCCAGCGGACTCGCGCGACCTTTACCAGGTCATCAGTCCACCTAGATTTGCTTAAACCAATCATTACACACAAACTCATCATCACGCCCTTAGGCGTAATAAAGGCTATTATAGCTCTGTATGAGTAACTGTTATGAAGCCCTTTACGAGCAAGTGTGATGAAAAATACGTTGTGTAATCGATCAGCTGGATGCAGGCCCTGGTCCAGGTTGGTCCTGCTGCGTCATTGATATCGTTTGACCATCTGACTGGCAATCAACATCATGGCTTTTACCATTTATTATTAGCATCTTAGTAGCTTTAATATATATTTTTTAAATCCTGCCGACATCTTGAATACTAAATGATAAATGTAAAGCGAGGCGAAACGAGCTGTCCCGCCAATTATAAGAGTTAATTAGGCATTTCCCGATTATGACCGCGGGAGGAATAAATTAGCGCTGTTTTGCGGTAACGAATCAAAGGTTTGTTTCCATTTAGAACTGTTTGAATTCGTTTTGGGAACGTGATACGAATGTTAATAAAACCGGGGTGGTTTTAGGCGTTATCAGGCTTGAAGAAATTTTGTATTTTTTTTAATTCGGTTTTGTTAGGGTTCCGTAGCCAAAATGGCAAAAACGGAACCCTTATAGTTTCGTCATGTCCGCCTGTCCGTCTGTCCGTCTGTCTGTCTGTCAATCTGTCCGTCTGTCCGTCTATCCGTATGTCACGAGCATTATACTCGAAAACTATAAAGTGTATTTGAATAAAATTTTGAGTATAGGTGTATTTTGTTAGCCGCTACATAGTTTTGTTTTTTTGTGATGTTATAATGTATTTTACATTAGAAAAGTCCGGTTACAGCTATCATCTCAGTACAGTGTATGTCATCTTTAACTTGTTTTTAACGGCATCGCGCTTTTGGCACATTCAGCCTAAAAACAAAGAAACGGGATTACAGGAAAATACGGATTGATCGGAAATTTGAAAAAAACAAGAGAAAGATCAGGAAAGGGTATACTAGCCATCATCATCATCAGCATATCAGCCGAAAGACGTCCACTGCTAGACGTAGGCCTCCCCTAAAGAGTGCCAAATTGACCGGTCCTGCGCCACCCGCATCCAGCGGACTCCCGCGACCCTGCAGCGTGGGTAGGCCCCCCACAAGGTGGACTGATGACCTGTGATAATACTAGTAATATATATTAAAGTTTGCTATAATTTAAGATAAAAATGAATATAATGCTTTAAATATTTATTTATTTACTTGTTAATATAATTTATCAACGTCACAGCTTACGCCATGGCGTTGGTAAACTTAAAGTAACTTAGTGAGTACATACATATCGTACAATTAATAAAGATAAATGATAAAGGTAATAGTAATATTTAAAAATAGTTTTCAAAGAACTGTAAAAGAGTCGGGCGAAGTTTGCTCCATTTACAGGCAAACGGGTCGCAATTCGGTGCGTAAGAAATAAATTGATTTAGTAGCGCCCGGGCATGGACAACCGGTGAGTGCTCGTGTGCCGCCGTGCGAGTCGAGAATATATACAAGGGTGAGTCATTAATATACAGGATATCATCTTTAATGTTTGATGACAGGAAACTATATTGAGATTAGCTGTCAGCTGTGTCACCAGCCTCTTTCAATATGAAATATGGATTATGAGTATCATAGTAAACTTACATATTGCAACATTCGATGATGATAATGATTTACATTCCAAATTGATGAGAAGAATTAAAAAAAAAAAGTACCTAGTGTTTTCTGAAAATAAATGTCATCTCTTTAACTTTTTGACATGATATCGCAGCAGCCCCGCAGTTATTATTAAAAAGTGAGAAACATTTGGTTACGCGTGAGTGTAAAATATTGAGTTTATTGTCAACACATTTCGAATTTAATTGTGTTTACGCAAAGCGGAGCCGTTTAATTTCCGAACGCATTCATCGACGTCACACCAAGCTGTCAAATGAAATACCACATCATCGTTCGACTGAATATATATAACTGCGGTCACTTTTGCGTGTCATACAAAGAATTGTATTTTAATTAAATTTATATTAAAACAAGCAATAAATTATCATTTAATGTCCTATATTGGACAAATTGTTTTTTTTTATATAATTGACACGTTTCCGAAACACATAATATTTGAATTTGAATTTTAGCGGTGCCCAGACCACCTGTCATTATCTCAGTTACCTTTGAGTTATTACTTTTGTGAGCTAAGGTACCTTAAATGTACGTAGTATTAAAAAAACTATAGCAAAATAGTATTTTATACAATCGTTACACAATGAGGCCTCTTAAAGTCGAGTACCGTGTTTAGGCCACGAGGTTTGCTGAGTGGCCTAAGTAAGGTACGAGAATGTAAGAGCTAATTGTGTAACTATTATATACAATACTTTTTCGCCTTTATATGGGATAACATTAAATAAATAAATAAATAAATATAGTGGGACAAATTCACACCAATTGATCTAGTCCCAAACTAGGCAAAGCCTGTACTATGGTTACTAGACAACGACGGATAAATATACTTATATAGATAAATACATACTTAAATAGATATTAAACATCCAAGACTCGAGAACAAACATTCGTATTCATCATACAAATATCTGCCCCGACCGGGGATCGAACCCGGGACCTCAAGCTTCGGCTAGGCTATTCGGTCGTCTCATTCAACACGAGAAGTCCTCTATGCTCGCATCGCATGGCGGTGCAAGCGGTGCGCGGGGCCGTGCAGGAATGTATTTCGGGCCAATATTCCCACACACGAGCGAGAATGAGATTTCATGACAGTTAAAATTTCACCTTTTATTTACATATTTTTATTTCCTTGCGTGATGCATTGTAAAATGTTGTATGATACACGTAGGTAATTACCTACTTTGCGCACTTGTATCATAAATAACTATTTTATACTTATACTGTTGCTAAGACGTTTCGTACCCTAGATTGTCCTATCCAAAACGATATTTACTCTCCTCGTTGATGTTATAATACGAGCTGTCACTTGAATAGGCGGGGCTGAGGGCACTCTCTTATTATTACTCGTGTCCTGTCGCTCCGCTTGCCAGTTCAGTCTGGGATGGTACGTTATAATAAGTTTAGTCTATTCGGGAGCTGAATAAAGTTATCGAAATATTGAAATGTGTAATTTTCGTTAGCAACGTTAACGTTGATTATAATACTGTTGAATTAGCTTGTCTTCATCCGTCATTAACATTGTTAATGCTTGTGAAGGTATAAAGAAAATAGCCGGCTCAAAATGGATTGAAGAATCCCAATCGAGAAAGTTATCTTTGAAGGAGGTCTTTACATGAAACCATGAGTCTGATGAAGGTTTTCCTGTTGGTGAAAATAGTGACTAAATAAATTAGGTATTTATACAAACTCTTCATTACAATTTTTGTAAGTTAGGTAGACTTTGCAAATTAAAAGACTGTTTTATTTTTATGCTTGTGAGAAAGCGATAAACATATTTTAGTTTTATAAACAATAGATTTCAAAATTACAGCAAGTTCAATATAAAAACAATTTTTAAAAGCAATTGTTTTTGAATAAACAAGATATTTGACTGTGACTGTGCTGTCACAGCTGAGTTGCTCCGAAACTACTGGACCGATTGAGTTGAAATTTGGTACACATATGTAAATTGGTGACCCAAAGATGGACGCGTAAAGTAAATTAATGAATTCTGAACAAGGGGGCCACTTTTGGGGGGTAAACTGGCAAATTAAAAAAAATATCGTAAACTGTATTGTGTGACATATCAAATGAAAGGGGTTGTTGTAAGCATGTCAGATACATTTTTTTATAATTTTAGCAAACACAGATTTGAAGTAATTTAGGAAAAAAGACGAAAATTTACCATTCCCCCCCTTATCTTCGAAACTACTAGGATTAAAATTCTGAAAAAAAATATAGAAAAAAGTTCCTTGCCTAAAGATTACAGGAAAACCTATAGGAAGTTTGAGTATTCAAAAACACTTTTGAAATTTAGATCATATACGGAACCCTCACCATGCGAGTTGAACTCGCACTTGTCCGGTTTTTTTAAGTTACAGTTTCGATAAACAAAGTGCATAACTGTGACATTGCAACATATTAAAACAAAATAACTCCAACAACATTCAGTCTACAAGGCCAATCAAGATAAACCCGTAACCCAAACAGTTGTCTTAATTTAGCTCCGTATCAGTTAACAGACCGAACGGAACTTACTGGAAAGTTATAAATAAAGTGAAATTATCAACGCTTGTAACAATACCGAGTGTTCGCGCCTCTACAATGAAATAAACTACCCTTTGCGAGGGTCGGCCCTTCGTTTCAATCGAGTCGGGCCCTGGGGAGCGCCAGAAAGGCACCAATTGTACTGTGCAGTTAGCGCGGCGCAAGTCACAGGCGCTGGGATTCAGACATGATCAAATCATCATATCGTTGCAAATGTGTAAGTGCGTATTGTGTCTACATTTTGTTTTTATATATTTTTGTTACAAATTAATGTTTTTTTCTTTCTTTCTTTATTATATTATCAAATGCTTGCGCGCGGGACAATACAATGTGACACCTATATTCGCTCTGTGTCGCCCAAATCATTTAGGTAAGTGCAACATTGGAGGTTTACAGGCCCGAAAAATCCATCTAGCTAGGGCTCATATCTGGGAAAAATCGTTTTCTCTCTGAAAAACACGATAAATACCGGGCTAAGCTCGGTCGCCAGGGTATTACTTAGATGATACTAGTGGAACGGGCAAGCGAAGCGAACGGATTTCTATGCTTCAGCTTAGGCCGAAAATCGTTCGTATGTCCAGTGTCTGGTATCTGTCACGCTGTCCGCCTATCACGCTGTCTGGCTGTTCTTCGCTACAGGTCGTATTTCTCAACCGATTCTCTTGAAATTTTCGGTTCGTTAATTATATAGAATTCTTTTGTAGAGTCACTTCTTTATTTCATTTTTGAAAAAAAAAACAGTCTCTCCAGTTCTACAGCTCCCAGATCCACTTATATGAAAAAAGTACGTTTTTAAGTATGTGAACAATGGATATCTTGTTATAGTCTATTCAACAATAAAAAAATATTAATTTAAAAGGCTGTATTTGTACAGGGTATAATTATAGGCATCCACATTTTAACCCACAGTTATTTGTCTGCTGTGTCTATAAATTTTCATGTCACTTAATGATGTTATTGAAAATTCTACATTTAGGTATTAATAAACTCAGTCATACAAAAGAGTTTCTCGAGGCCTACTAGTAGAGTATATATTTGATGTGTAAAAACTTTAAAGAATAAGAAAAACCTTACTGGTCCATTTCACACACAGCTTGTTGACCCAACAATGTACGTGGAATTGTCATTGTCAGGTGACAATTGTCAAGATGGTGAAATAGGGTCCTGATCTGAAGAAATGTATAGGTAGATTACATCAACTAGACAAGCTAAACTATCGCTTATGATTAGCGTGGCACCCCGCCACTGCTCATGGCATGGAGCGACGCGGGCGTGATTTGCGAAGGTTTTTCCCGCGCCGCGTGATTTCGACACGCATTGTACAGCCTCCATTCAGGAACTGTTTCACGCAGACGTGACATGAATCCCGCGGAAATTGTTTACTATGGTTTACTTAGAAACGAAATGTACAGTCGATTTCGAAAATATGCTCATGGCCAAAGTGGTCTAAAATTTGTGAAGTGTGGTTTGCTGAGGGCATAAGGTTGCTTAATTTTTTTTTTTAATTTGCATAAACATAAATATCTCGGGCTGGATCCATAAAGAATAACCCACCACCTCAGAACTGCAAATCCAGATGATGGTTTTTATATAATGTCGGACTTGTTAAATAATTTCAATCACACCATCAAGTCGTTCTGCTTTTTCTGAGAATTTTATTCCCAGTAGTAATCACCAAATAAGTTCTTATCTTGGCCTCTTAGGTAAAAAAATGGCTTTAGCAATATAGCACGCTTATAAATAAATCTAGAAAATAACTTTTTTATGAACTTTTTAGTGTAGTTTTTGAACGAGCAAGCGGAGAGAACGAAGTTCTATGCAGCTTCGTTTATAGGTCCGGTGTCTGTCCGGCTGTTTTCCTCTACAGGTCGCAATTTTAAACCAATTCTCGTGAATTTTTGTGAGCAGATTAGTTATTTATATAGTTTTTTTGTTTATCATTTTTTTAAAGAGCGCACCCTTGTTTAACAGCTCACAGAGTCACAAGTAATATAATAAGGAAAAACTCACCTAATCAAGAACGGGTGTAAATTACCCTTCATTTTACATTCCTTGCAAGCTTTCTAATACCAATTATAAATAAAAAATATGCCAGGGTTTACATTTTAGATAGGAACGTAGGTGTATTCGACAGGTTCACTTCTGACCCTCTGAATTATACGAGTGCAAACATATCAAACTACTAAACACTAATGTGATCCCAGCAGAATAAACAATAATCTATTTAATTCAGTACAACATTAGTTAGGAAATCACAAAGTTTATGCAACGCAGAATAACAACAGAACACACAAATACACACAATCACATGACATGAGTCATAGTTCACCCCGTGCTAGCGTATTTTACTTTGTTTTTAAAGATCCTAAAGTCGTACCATAACCAGCTGATAGTGTAACGATACTTAAAATTACGGGTTTATTACATGAAATACGGATATAACATAACTTAAGAAAACGATGCAGTTATTTTATAACCCTGTCACTTTAGCGAAATGGCTGTGCTACTGAATAAGTTTATCACATAACTTAAGGTGATACAGTACTCGATCGTACCTAGACATTTAGGTATGTAAGGCATAAATAACTTTAAACTGGTTACCAGTATTCAAGCTTTGACAATGCAAAACAGTCCTTAATCTTTGCAATATAAAGTTTTAAATTGAAGAAGTGGTCTGTCAAAATTTTCGACGCGAAGTTCCGAGTAGTTTAAATTAAGCAAGGGAATTAGTTATTAGTATGAAAAATGAACAAAAGCCCGCGCTCTCGCCCGTGGATTTTACAGCGCAAGTTGGTAACTTCTTGCGGTTACAAATGGAATAAATAAACGTTTAATTTTAGTCTTCGTTAGCCGTGGGCATATTATTAGCATTTTATGACATTCTCGCCTGAAAAGAAAAGTAAAAAAATATAGCGTTAGACCCGTGTAAGGAGGTATTAACTTGCTCTGTACGCTCGCAAGTAATAATGCCATTGACGAGCAAGTGTGATCAAAAATAATTATGTGGTCAATAAAGCGCCAACAGTAAAATTGCACGAAATTAAATTACACGAAAGTTTAATCGGGACGAGGCTTAAGCAAGTATTTTAATAGTCCTCGCCAATTACCACTTATGACTTGCACTAAAACTGAACGAAATTTACACTTGAGTGAAGACAAGGTCTAATTAAGCTGTGCACTTGAATCTCGACTCTAAACTGCAGGTAACAAGCCACGTTTTAGTTCACCCGCGAATTGTTGGAGGAAATTCTGATTTATAGTTTGCGAACTATCTTCTTCGTTTGTTTTAAGCCAATTGTAACTTTGGATTTTATGATATTACAGTTATGAGCCTTTATTTCAGGAGTTGTACAATTGCCAAGCTAATTTGAGATCTATGCTATAGGTATAAAGTCCTGTTTCGACTGTATTTTGTGTAACGTTCATAATTTGCGATGATTTTTTTTTGAAAAACATTGCAAACGTTCATTGGATTTTTTTGTCGGCAATTTAGCACGTTACAGAAAGTTTCGAACGAAACGAAACTTTAGTACACGAAGCCTAGTATCAACAAATCCACCATTCATACCAAACCATAAGGTTTGGTGTCGGTTTACCATCAAACACACCGTAATGCATTAGCAGCCGTAAAGCATTTTGTTTGAAATACGAACACGGAGCCTAATTTTCATCCGGCAAAATATAAAAAGGTAAATCTCTTCCCTGTCTAGGAGTATAATCATCCATACAAAACCCATTATTTCTCGCTGCGTTAAACTTTTTGAAATACTGATAATGCCATACTAAATCACGACAATTAAAGAAAAACATAATAATCAAAATCAAAATATTTATTTTGCAAATAGGCTGATGCTAGCTCTTTTACATGTCATGTTTTAACTTAACTACAGGTATTTTACATATAAATGCTTCTTTATCATCTTAAGTTTCTTTACAGTATAATATGATTTCTGTATAAGATTAACGCTGGACTTTTATTCATTGACAATTTTAGTATATCAGAAGGTAACTTATTGTAAAAACGTACACAGCCGAAACTGTCTTTTAAATCGACGCAGAATGTCACAAGTTGTGACATTCTGTGACTCACAACATTTAGTTTTTCCCAAACCCATTTTTGGTCCCAAAACAAATCTGTGTCTCTGTATATGGTTACAGTGTAGGTGCACGCGGCGTCTAGGTAGTTAGCCAATATATATGTCTGTGGTTGTATGTACGTATATTTTCTTTGAAGTAGTATGTACTTATCGATAACAGGATTGTCGATATTTTTATTGTGGCAAGCACTAAACAAATGTTGTTCCTGCTAGAAAAATATCTAGGTATAATCATGAACATCACTATTTAATTTATACATGTCAAGATTTTTACGAATATACATTATATTTTATAAGATATATTGTGAGGCAACGGTGAGAATATTGATGTCTTTAAACCTATCTTTCAGAGAAACACGTGACCCTAAATTATAAATATGACATATTATAGCACGTTTTGTAAAATAAAAATTGAATTTATGTCAGCAGCTTTGCCCCACCCGCGAACCGCGCGGTGTTCATGATAACATTTTTTTCCGCTCTTTAATATTTAATAGCTTCCGCCCGCGACTTCGTGTGTATGGACCCGGGATAAAAACTATCCTATATTTTAATCCAGGCTATAAACTTCGTGCAAAATTTCATCCAGATCGGTTGAGCCGTTTTAGCCTGATTGAGTAACAAACATCTAAACATCCGAACATCCAAGCTTTCGCATTTATAATAATATATATACACGGTGATTTTTAATTCGTGATCAGGAGTAAATTTTTCTAATTCTGTAATTGATGCCAAACACGATTAACTCGAGGTTACCTAAAACAAACGTTCTTTTTTTTCTGAATAAAACTGATAAAGGAATTACTTTATAATTCAAAACCACTGTCACCCTAACGGTAGTTTAAATCTATGAAACTAAAACCTCCTTAAAAATTGTTTCATAAACCAACCTAAAAACCCTAGTGTCCAATAATTAATTTAAGAGTAATAAACTGTTGATTTTGACATGCATATGACAAGTAGATGTTAGAGTTTATTGACATATGCCTATCCAATTTCCCGACATGCGAATTGTTGACGTATGTATCACTTAACTTCAAGAAATGTAGGGTGACTAAAGATTCAGTGGACATTAGTGTTAACATTATCATTACATTTAATTAACTAATCAGTGATTTTATTGCATGAGACCTCAACCATTGAAATCTGTTCTAGCTGTTTATTAATATTTTTCGACTCCTGATCACGGATTAAAAATCATCGTGTATATAGTAACAAGTGTATGTTCAGAAGAAAATTTAATTAAAAAGTTTTAATCCGTAAGTAAATTCATTTATTTGCTATACAGCTATACATTTGCTAAAAGTAGTTGAAACATCAAATTAACTAAATGTGTTATAATTGCTTGAAAAATCGCACTGAGTGTAAAAGATAGTGTGAAAGTGAATACCACCTTTGAAAAAAGTCGTAGGAAGAATGCTTTCAGCTAAATCAAAGTACAAAGTAGTATCACCGAGTTATTAGGTATGTCACAATATGTTTTTTGTAATGTTTTTGTATTATTTTCTCAAACGTTTGAGAAAAGCACTAAGTATATTTACTTTGGCGGAAACCAGGATTGCCCGACTTGTACCTACCTCCACAGGCAAGGCAACCCCTTTCAATATTCGCCTCGGCAATAATGTACTATTTCACTTTAATTAAACCCACACCGTAGTGGGGTATTGTTGGATAGCTTGTTTAAAAATAAGATGGGTCTTTAATGATGATGCGGTCCTTACCGATTTCGGCCACAGTGACTGTGTGTTCTGGATTTTGAATAGCACATTATTGTCTAGCTTCAGATTCTGGCTACATTAAACTCGCACGTCTACAGTTTAAAGCGTGCCCAAATGAGTCTGTGATAGCTAAACAAATACTAATAAATAAGTATATAGTCCAGTTTCACAGGTGAAATTACCAAACACAGTGTCTAAATGTATCCCTCCTCGCGTGGTAACAGAGTTTCGGCAAAGAGGTGCGGTAGAGAGATATTAATTTAAGCAAAGCAATCTTCGGTAAAATCTTCAAAAACTAGCGTGTGCAGATCGACCCCGCTAGCGCGGAGCGTCAACTCAGTGACTTGTTTGTCATGGAGAAGCAGAAGACGCTCACAGGAAACTGCAATTGCTTAAAATTGCTTGACATCAGCGGAATAAGGAATGGATGAAAATTGTAGAAACAATAAGTGCGGCCTGAATAAAATATCCGAGAGTGTACGCCTTAAAATCCACATTATACACGAATCGTTTTGGTTTTTTCTCTTTCATACGTTGTCACATAAACGATTTTTGCAGAAATTTAACTAGTAGCTTGCGACGCAACACTTGAGGGTCAATATAATCATTCATTTCACTATGCAAGAAGGAACGCGTGAACTAAAATGATTCACATTATCATATTAATTTATCAAATATCAAAACATTTTTATAGAGGTGTTCAGGATTTTTTCCCGAGACACAGCAATTATTATACCAAAATTCAGCAGCCGGCTGAAATAAAAACTTTGAATCAATAAGCAACAATTGTCTCCCTTGTTGTGGTAAAGATAAAAAATCCTCAAACACGTTTGAAAAGTACACCTGAACCACCCGAGGCCAAACTGACGAAACCGCAAAGCTTAAAAAAACTTCCCATTTAAAACAGAAGTCGAATGAGAATCTAATAAAACGATTGCAAGGAGAGGAGACCGCGGCAAAATTAAATATCGCCGAGACAATTCACAAGAATGAGTCCCCTTTCCTGGAAAAAATCCACCGCCATTTTAATTTAACTCGGCATTGAATTGAACAATTATTTTTATTTGCCTTGTTCTACAGACGGTTTTTGTGAATGAAGTTATTGCCGGGAACATTTTTACTCTTTCCTTATTTTGATAGTTGAATGGCGTCGGGTTTTTTTAACCAGTGTTGATTGCAGCGAATGAACGCAACTTATGCTTTTGAGGTTTACTTTTCGGAGTGTTGCGGTTTGACAAAACAAAAGAGAAACGGAGAGTCTCGGTTATTAATACTAACATGCACACAATGTTTTGTAAATAAATATGTACATAGGTGCATACATTTCTACTGCGAATGTGAATGTTTGTCGTGAATTACATTGAAGTAATTTTTAGAGCCTTATGATAATTAATTTCCTGTCAATTATATTTATACCGAATAATTACAAAATTGGTGTGATTGGTGAGTGGTGATTAAATTGTTTAATTTTTAATAATGGCTGCGATCAATTGCTAGCCCATTAAATTAATTGTAAAAGGTAACAACAATCTCCGGACTCCGATTTCGAAGTCTCGCTTAACTTCGGCAAGGTACACCTAACTCCCCCAAAACTTAGCTAAACTGAGGAGCGGACGCCTATTTACGTAAAAACTTTTATTAAAATCCAACACACAGAATGGGCGTCGTAATCCGCCATTATTTCGCCTTTTAACAATTACGCGGGGCTACAAATAAAGACGTTTCGAGAGCAATATTTAAGTGGAAGGAAGCCGTATAAAAAATGATCATCACCTCATTCCGTCTCGCGGGCTTTCAGCTAAAATAAAATAAAAAACCGGCCAAGTGCGTGTCGGACCACGCAGAACGTAGGGTTCCGTGCCTATTAAAAAGGTCGTATCGTCATTGAAATCTTACGGCACTTACGTCCTTTTCTTTGAGGAAGGCAGTTTTTCAGCAATATCTCGAAAACCTTTGAACCGATCTTCTTCAAAACAATTTTCGCTGAAAGAATTTAATAAGTCCTACGTCCATGATTTTTTTCATATTTTTACAATGCACGGTTCAAAAATTAGAGGGGGGGGGACAGAATTTTAGTGACTTTCGGGACGATTATCTCCGACTCTATTCACTTAATCAAAAAAATTGCTGAGAAACCTTATATTTATTTTGAAAGGCCTATCGATTGATGTGCCACACGGGGGGTCACAATGAAAAAAAAATTTTTGACTTTTAGTTTTATGTATGGAGAGCACCCCTAAAACAATTTTTTTTTGTCATTTTAATCACAAAACTATGTAGCGGCTAACAAAATACACCTATCCTCAAAATTTTATTCAAATACACCTTATAGTTTTCGAGTAAAATGCCTGTGACATACGGACAGACGGACAGACGGACAGACGGACAGACGGACAGACGGACATGACGAAACTATAAGGGTTCCGTTTTTGCCATTTTGGCTACGGAACCCTAAAAACTTGAGACGCGAGTAATTTTTTCACAAGGTTTGCTCATAGCGCAATAAAAACCCTCCCCGACGGAGCTATATTTCATATTATGTCTCCCGGAACCTGTCCGTGCCAGTCGGAAAGTTTAAATACCAGATGAAAATAATGTGAATTACGTGGACCGAGTAACATGACTGTCTACTGTTTTCCTTGAAAAAAGAGTTACAACGCTTTGTCTTTCGGTCGTGTTTGATTAAGTTCCTTATTCTCGGGAAACAAATTACTCTGAGACGCACAAGGCGCAATTATTCTTGGTTTTCTTACAGCATTTTGTCTTCGTAAGGGAGGTATTTTGAGTCGAATAATGCCGTACAGGAAAAAACGAGCAAATTAGAAACGATATCATTGTGGATTGTGACGCATCACGGTTCAAATGTATAGTATTATGCTAATACGACCGTAGTAATAGCTTTTGTATTTTAAATATATTTTGCAATGATGTAATATATAAAAGAGGTAGATAGGTTACACGCGCTCGAAAAATGGCACACTAAAATTGAGTCAATTAACACAACTTGCCTCAGTTTCGAGTCGTCAATGGAAACGTTAGCTGTCAGATTTGGTGGCCATTTTTAACACCGAATTTCGTATAAACAACATATCTACCTCTTTTTAGGGTTCCGTACATCAAAAGGAAAAAAAACGGAACCCTTATAGGATCACTCGTGCGTCTGTCTGTCCGTCTGTCACATCCGATTTGCTCCGAAACTACTGGGCCGATTGAGTTGAAATTTGGTATACATGCATATGTAAATTGGTCACCCAAAGATGACCGCGTAAAGTAAATTAATGAATTCTAAACAAGGGGGCCACTTTTGGGGGTAAACGAAAAAAATAAAAATAAAAGTTTCGCAAACTGTATTGTGTAACATATCAAATGAAAATTGTAAGCATCTAAGTTTTTTTTTTATAATGTTAGCAAAAACAGATTTGAAGTAATTTAGAAAAACCGGCCAAGTGCGTGTCGGACCACGCAAAACGAAGGGTTCCGTGCCTATTAAAAAGGTCGTATCGTCACAGAAATTTTACGGCACTTACGTCCTTTTCTTTGAGCAAGGCAGTTTTTCAGCAATATCTCGAAAACCTCTGAACCGATTTTGTTCAAAACAATTTTCGGTGAATGAAATTAATAAGCCCTATGTCCATGAATTTTTTCATATTTTTAACATACACCGTTCAAAAATTAGAGGGGGGGGGACAGAATTTTAGTGACTTTCGGGGCGATTATCTCCGACTCTATTCACTTAATCAAAAAAAATGCTAAGAAACCTTATATTTATTTTAAAAGGCCTATCGATTGATGTGCCACACGGGGGGTCACAATGAATTTTTTTATTTGACTTTTAGTTTTATGTATGGAGTGCACCCCTAAAATTTTTTTTTTGTCATTTTAATTACAAAACTATGTAGCGGCTAACAAAATACACCTATCCTCAAAATTTTATTCAAATACACCTTATAGTTTTCGAGTAAAATGCCTGTGACATACGGACAGACGGACAGACGGACATGACGAAACTATAAGGGTTCCGTTTTTGCCATTTTGGCTACGGAACCCTAAAAAAGACGAATTTTGACCATTCCCCCCTTATCTCCGAAGCTGGGCTTAAAATTCTGAAAAAAATATGGAAAATAGTTCATTGCCTAAATACTCGTATTACAGGAAAACCTATAAAAAGTTTGAGTATTCAAATTACGTAACGGGAAAATTCTCAATATTTTACGGAACCCTCACCACTCGAGTTGAACTCGCACTTGTCCGGTTTTTTATATTACATTATTGTTTAGTAAATTCAATTGATTTAGTGAAATCAAATATGTAGGTAAATGTCAAATTCAGTTAAGTGGCTAAAAGGTAATTTTAGTTATCATGTAGCCGGTTCCTAAAAGTGTAAAGGAGCGTAACTTTAGCTCTATAAGTACGAGTCTACAAAGTGAGAAGATATATTATTATTTTATGTCTTTCTGACAGTGACTTAAGATTGTATTTCACCTGTGCCTATAGAAAAAGCTTCTTACTGAACTTGTACCTAGTTACTGTCAACTTCAAAAATATAAGTAATTTAGAGTGTAACTGTTCTTATTTAGGTAAGTAATTTAACTCTAATGTAAAACTTTAAGAATTAGTACATTTTTTCCAACAAAAAAAACACCTATGGATTTCTCTTTTATATCTTTACTAGCTTCCGCCCGCGACTTCGTATGCGTAGACCCGGGATAAAAACTATCCTATATTTTAATCCAGGCTATAAACTATCTTCTTGCAAAATTTCATCTCAATCGGTTGAGCTGTTTAAAAAAGCGTGATTGAGTAATTCGCTTTCGCATTTATAATATTAGTAGAATTAGTAGGATAGGATTAGTATGATTAGAAGGTAGTAGGCTACCTTCTTGTATAAGTAAGTACGCCTATCTAGAGTAGGTAGTAGGTACCTATATTAATTCTTGAAATCCTTCAGGGCTGGCTGTTATAAGAATCTTGCCGGAAATACCTCGAAGAGGGTTTAATAAAATGGGTTTGAAAAGTCACGCTCGTTATTACCTCCAGTCTAACATTTTTCTTTTAATCACAGCGTTCCAACCAACCTTATCTTTAATGCTTTTTGTATTGCATAATCATTTATCATAGGGTAAAATTGGTCTTATACTATATAATTATACGCAATGTGGAAGTATTAGTTTGTTTAAGTTATATATAATGACGAAAATGCACTTTACGTGGGATTTTACAACTTCTTTTGTTGCTAAATATGGAAGGAAAAGATAACAAAGAGACATAACGTTTTCGAATCAGTTGATTGTAGTGTGATACGTGCACTGGAGCCGTAGCATAGTTGGCCTTATCACGCGACAAGTGACAAGATAAGATTGTCGTCTCGTTCTATCGAACGGTGTCAGCCAGTGACGCACGCTCTATCCTATCACCTATCGCGTGACAAGGCCAACCATGCTACGGGGCCAGGAGCCGTAGCATGGTTGGCCTTATCACGTGACAAGTGACAAGTTAAAAGCGTCGTCTCGTTCTATCGAACGGTGTCAGCCAGTGACGCACGCTCTATCCTATCACCTATCGCGTGACAAGGCCAACCATGCTACGGCTCCTGGAGTAGCTACTGTTTGTTTTATTGTTTCCAATCCTACTTGAAGATGACAATTAAACAAAAGTTGTCGGTAATGGTTGGATGTCGCCAATGGTTGGACGTCGGTAATGGTTGGATGTCGCTAATGGTTGAATGTCGGTAATGGTTGGGTGTCGGTTAGTAATAAACCTTAAGTGTCAAACCTTAGCTCGTAGTTTGACATTTAAGTAGTATTTTTACCGTACCAATTTAATTGACCAAATGTCTAAATATTATTGATTTATTTATTATTTTATTATGCGATTTTTTGTTATTGAATTTATTTTACATGTAATTTTATTAATATTACGAATAAACGAATATGAATATGAATAATAAAGTTCGTAGACGAGTGGTAGACAAGTTGCGGTCGAGTTGTGAATTGGCGAGTACTGTGGCTACTATTGTTGCTCCGAATAGTAATTTGCTGTTCTGTATTCCTTACATTTTTTTTGAGATAAAAGTGTCCTGTGTATAATCCAAGTTATAAACTATTGCTATGCTAAACTTTAACTAAATCCATTCAGTAATCTTTGCGCTATTGCCCGATGACGCAAAGACGAACATCTAAATACCCTAACTTTTACATTTATAATACACATCATCATCATCATCATCATCATGTCAGCCGAAAGACGTCCACTGCTGGACATAATTATAATATAGTACATTATTTTGCTGACAGATCGATCAAAGCAGTGCCCGTCGACGTCACTATCCCCCATGACGAGAAACTTACATACAATTAGCACTCACACTAATTACACTATCATTAATATTATAGCGCTTTTATAGTTACTGTGTCACTACAGTTAAATTTTTTGACTATATTATTGAGTTATTATTACGTCATCAAGAGCATTTTATACTTGATGTAGTATTGTGTACAAAAGATAAAACCATATTCAGATTAATTCAGAAAAAAATCAGCTTACATTACCGGCAAAGGAAATCAGGGCACATCACTTGGTGTAAACTTTGTCCAGTCGTCTGCCTAATTGGTCACGATTGTACATTTCAAAGTTACTTTGTTAAGTGAGTGAAGTGGCAAGAGGAATAAACTAGGTATGCGAAAATTGCATGATAGATAAAATCTGGATCAATATCACTTACCCCCATATTCATTAAACTTAAAATGCGTCTTACTATATGTAACGTATATAACTACTATGTACTATGAACTATGGATTAAGATTTGAAATAAATGTTTTATTTTTTATTTTTTTATAGTAATTTATTATTTACCAACAGGTTTCTGTATGTAATGTATGCATGGAAGCAATATTTATATATTCCGCTAATTATATGCCGCCGCACAGGTCGCCTGTCAAGCAGACAGTAGTTGGTGTTGCCAGCATAACTAGCGCGTTTATTAGATCGCTACACTATGATAACTAAACTTAACTTAAAATGTATGTCATGTTATTGTATTGTTTCTCTATGTAACTGCTTTGTTTGTGTGAGGTGTGCAATAAAGAGTATTTGTATTGTATTGTATTGTATGTCAAAGAGACGAATAAAGACAAACGAATTTTAACGGCATTTTAGCTAAAATTTGGTGAAAATTTATGAAGTTGGCCATTAATGTTTGGTCTCTAATCTTAAAATCTCTTTGCGAGTGTGTATCGATTGAAACATAGCTTTTACAACATATAAATGTCAATCGTCGAATCTGACTCGGCTGGGCAGCATTCGGGAAGCGGCACATCTTTTCGTCCAATATTCCGCAGTGTCTCAAGACGAGAGTCTTTGCCAGTGATGACGTCCGCTGGATGCGAGTGGCGCAGGACCGGTCATTGTGGCACTCTTTGGGGGAGCCCTATGTCCAGCAGTGGACATTTTTCGGCTGATATAATGATGATAATGATTTAAATGAACTACTTTGCATTAGATATGTATGTTTATACATATTATGTTGCGTCATATGTTCGTATTTATAAAGTCGTACTTACTAATAATTACTACATGTAAAAACAGGTACGTACGTATGTTTAAAAGCGGGCACTCGAAAAGAACGTAGGTCTTTTATCTCTAAAACATATTAAGACTACTGCCGTTGAAAAAGTTAAATATATCTACCACAAAAATACTCCTCGAGATTATCAGAAAAATGAATTGGCTGAGAAGCTACTTAAGACCACGAAGTCCGAAAAGGCAGTGGAACGCCGCGGGCAGCGGGGTTCCGCAACGACGAAACAAAAAAGACGAAAATTGATAGAAATTGTTTGACGTTAAGACCTTTCCCTTCTGAGCAGCAGCCCTCGGCCAAAGATGAATTACAACCAGACGATGTCGGCCCCCGGCGAGCCACTCGCTCTCGCCATTCAATAGACAATTCTATTACCGCCGTCGACAGTGCAATTTCGCTTACAAAAATTGCCATTCAACTTTTTTAAACTCACAAAATGTTTGAGCTAACATTTTTATCAGACCGTTGGACCAATATTTGTGCTGGTATTATAGATTCGGCGGTGTGATGCCGTTTGACCGCGGGCTGGAGTGACAATATTTATGGATAATTCCACCATTGTCCCTCTGACGGGCTTGTTATTGGAGGAATATTTATTGTTTAACCTTTTTTATCGGGAAACCATTCGTTGGAAATATGTCTTTTGTTTATATTAGTCAGTTATGCGTTGATCCGATTAATGTTTGACCGATTCAAAACCACAAAATGACTGTTTCGATATACAATTTAAATACGAAATATTTATCGTAACCTTGTCGATTTAGTTTTCACGTTTTTCATTTTCATTTTCATTTACATTAAAATAATGATATTGTAAAATGTAACGTTTTCAATATTACTAAGCAGAGCCTCTTTAAACTTTACTCTACGCCAAACTCGAGGAGCAAATTTTACTCATCATTGCCAAAAAGTTATATGTAATAGAAACCTTTCAAATTCCAACACTCAGCAGATATTAATTTGACATCCACAATCGCATCCACATTTAAAGGGACTTTGGAATTTCACAAAAATGGTACTCGTAGTATTCGACGGCGGAATTTTTAGTCAATTTCTCTTGTGACGCAATTGAATTTGATCTGGGGATAAATCAGGTTTCCGCTCACGGCGCGGCGCGGGCGCAAGACACAAGCAAAATATCAAGAAATAATAAAAATAAATACAACGAGCAAAGGCGATCCGGAAGGATGTTAGGCCGTAAAATATGCAGTCGCTGAGTTTACGCAAATAAACCTTTAAATCGTTACGCATAAGATGCGTCATAGCGTATGTGCGGCGCCAAGATGCAAAGTGGTCGGGACCCCTACACATGCCTTCATTATTCTTGATTCGTTGATGATAGACAAGCTTAAGAAAGACTACTACTACGTCTACCGTACTAGGTTATGTAATCGTGTACACTTTTAGTAGTTTTAAAGTTGAAGTTCGGAACTGGAATGGTTTCACAATTAGGTTATAGTTCGGCCCAGTGCATTTCATGCATATCTTGCCATAACAAAATATTCAAAACATAAGGCATTATCTTGCAGAATAGACTGTCCACTCATGAGGCGATGTAGCAAGCTGCATGACCCTGCATGAGCCCATAATAAATAAATATTCATGAATAAACAATTAATAACTAATTGAATAATAATGAATGTTTGTATTTACTAACACTAGAATTAAGTTCTTCTGTACGCTACTAACAAATATGGACAAGTATCCGAATTAAAAGATTATGATTATATTGATGATTATGATAAGGTAAACGTCGTAGTACTCGAAGAGGGTTTTTTTTCATTCGAATTTAAGCCACTTTGACATAAAGTGCCTCAGCCATACACAAGTGCAACATTAAGTACTAGGACGTTTACCTTAATTTGTTTGACATAGGTCATTTATGTGGCTAGACAGTGCTATATTTATTTGTCGCAATAT
This sequence comes from Epinotia nisella, assembly GCA_932294315.1. Taxonomy (NCBI): domain Eukaryota; kingdom Metazoa; phylum Arthropoda; class Insecta; order Lepidoptera; family Tortricidae; genus Epinotia; species Epinotia nisella. The sequence continues at coordinate 19,572,246 of OW028681.1, forward strand.
TCAAGGGATAGATTACGTCATCGCTCGTAGTTTGCGCCAGCCCAGCCTTTGTCGTGCGACCCGGCGCTCGTTTGCGGCTACTTACAGCGTCTTTGTGTCGCATGTGACTGCATTGAATCCCACCACTACCTACTGACTAGTAGGCAGTGCTTCTGATCAACCTGTATTGAACTATTCTGTACAGTTGAAAGGTTATTATAAATTCCAAATAATTTGTTATTCCGATCACAAATCAAGCTTCGTGAATATTCGGATATCGGCAGGTGATTGATTAATACCGTCCTGACCCAAATCGCGTGATTAATGAAATGCAGGCGATAACATCTGCCGTAAACTGTTTGTTTATTTAGCTGTTCGAATGACGCTTCTGACAGTTTCAATGAGGAGATTGACAATTTGAATTGTATTCTAATAAATGAACGGGTATATACTTAATAACGTTTAATTGTATTTGTTTAGATCGACGAAATGTCGTCGCTACACGAGATTATTTAAGACTTTCACTGCCAGGAACCCGTCTACCGGGTACCTTCGCCGTAGTTGCTTTCCGCTACTTTGCGAGAAAACCACGGAATCGTCTATGAGCGTAGCGAACAGGCAGTGAATGTGTTAAGGTTGTGTCCGTTTTTAATTTGTTGTAACTTCTGGTACCAGCAGGTCGACCACGTAACGCAGTGTACGCGCGTCATGTAGATCTTAATGTCACTTTTTGTATGAGAAAATGACAGTTGAGGTGTCCTAGCGTGCGTTCAAAAAATTACGTGATCACCCCTCAGCTGCTTCAAACTCATCATACCCTCGGCTTTTTTTATTGCAAATAAGTATGGTGTTGTGAGAGCAGTGAACTAGTCTAGCCATCGGCTAGGAAACTGGCTAAGTCAGCCATCATTTCCAACTGCTATGAAAACTCTCCAGCCACTTATCAACTATAATTACTACTGTAGCTCTTTGTCAAATTATGGCGACTTGCGGTATTTTGTACTTTGTCGTGATCTTTCTGATGTCACACACATTAATTATATGTATATATTAAAATGAAGCATTCAATGTCTTTTTTGTATGACTTATCTTGGATATTATAGAGCAAAATGTAAATGAACCAACTTAAATATAAAAAAATTATGAATATTTTCCTGACTTTTGAGGAGTTAGTTAACTTGTTTTTCGTCTGATATTTTGTTTGATTTTGTCTCTAGATAGTAACGTGTATCCGTTACAGAAAAAAATCATCAATTAGGTACATATTATTTACAAAATTGTCATTTTTAGGGTTCCGTAGCCAAAATGGCAAAAACGGAACCCTTATAGTTTCGTCATGTCCGTCTGTCCGTCTGTCCGTCTGTCCGTCTGTCCGTCTGTCCGTCTGTCCGTCTGTCCGTCTGTCCGTATGTCACAGGCATTTTACTCGAAAACCATAAGGTGTATTTGAATAAAATTTTGAGGATAGGTGTATTTTGTTAGCCGCTACATAGTTTTGTAATTAAAATGACAAAAAAAAAAATTTTTAGGGGTGCACTCCATACATCAAACTAAAAGTCAAAATTTTTTTTTTCGTTGTGACCCCCCGTGTGGCACATCAATCGATAGGCCTTTCAAAATAAATATAAGGTTTCTTAGCATTTTTTTTGATTGAGTGAATAGGGTCGGAGATAATCGCCCCGAAAGTCACTAAAATTCTGTCCCCCCCCCCTCTAATTTTTGAACGGTGTATTTTAAAAATATGGCAAAATTCATGGACATAGGGCTTATTAATTTCATTCACCGAAAATTGTTTTGAACAAGATCGGTTCAGAGGTTTTCGAGATATTGCTGAAAAACTGCCTTCCTCAAAGAAAAGGACGTAAGTGCCGTAAAATTTCTGTGACGATACGACCTTTTTAATAGGCACGGAACCCTTCGTTTTGCGTGGTCCGACACGCACTTGGCCGGTTTTTTCCATTTAAGTTGTCAGTACAACGACTGGACTATCATTGAAATTTAAGCGCGTAGTAAATAATCGGTACTCGAATGATAGTTAACACTGACAGTTTACTGATATCGCACCGCCTCTTTATCGACAAATTAGAAAATCGCCTATATGGTAAGTTATTTGCGGAAGTCGCGAAATGTTAGGTTGATGTAACTGGTGACCGAAGAGCTGGCGGCTTTCTCGCGCAACATATCAGCATTGCAATTCAGCGAGATAATGCCGCCAGCATCCTTGGTAAATTGCCTCGGGGGGCCTTTTTTAGATTGAAATGAATTAACTTTGTTGTGATTGATTATAAATTATCTACTTGTAGGGTAACAACTAATTTTGTTATTTTTGTTCCAGAAGAAGCAGCCATGAGCAAACCACACCGGGTTCGAGCGTGTTGAGCACAGTGACAATGAGCAGGCGCGGGCCGTGCCGGAGCTTCGCGATCAGCATCCTGCAGATCATCACCATCATCTGTCAAGGTAACTGCTTATAACATAGTGTACGAAGTGTTGCGCACAGTGACAATGAGCAGGCACAGCCCGTGTCAGAGCTTCGCGGTCAGTGCCCTGCAGATCATCACCATCTGTCAAGATAACTGCGTCATATAGTGTTGAGCATAGTGTTCGAAGTTTTGCGCACAGTAACAATGAGCAGGCGCGGGCCGTGCCGGAGCTTCGCGATCAGCATCCTGCAGATCATCACCATCATCTGTCAAGGTAACTGCTTATAACATAGTGTACGAAGTGTTGCGCACAGTGACAATGAGCAGGCACAGCCCGTGTCAGAGCTTCGCGGTCAGTGCCCTGCAGATCATCACCATCTGTCAAGATAACTGCGTCATATAGTGTTGAGCATAGTGTTCGAAATGTTGCGCACAGTGACAATGAGCAGGCGCGGGCCGTGCCGGAGCTTCGCGATCAGCATCCTGCAGATCATCACCATCATCTGTCAAGGTAACTGCTTATAACATAGGTACGAAGTGGAGCGCACAGTGACAATGAGCAGGCGCGGGCCGTGCCGGAGCTTCGCGATCAGCATCCTGCAGATCATCACCATCATCTGTCAAGGTAAAACTGCTTATAACATAGGTACGAAGTGGTGCGCACAGTGACAATGAGCAGGCGCGGGCCGTGCCGGAGCTTCGCGATCAGCATCCTGCAGATCATCACCATCATCTGTCAAGGTAAAACTGCTTATAACATAGGTACGAAGTGGTGCGCACAGTGACAATGAGCAGGCGCGGGCCGTGCCAGAGCTTCGCGATCAGTGCCCTGCAGATCATCACCATCTGTCAAGATAACTGCGTCATATAGTGTTGAGCATAGTGTTCGAAATGTTGCGCACAGTGACAATGAGCAGGCGCGGGCCATGCCGGAGCTTCGCGATCAGCATCCTGCAGATCATCACCATCATCTGTCAAGGTAACTGCTTATAACATAGTGTACGAAGTGTTGCGCACAGTGACAATGAGCAGGCGCGGGCCATGCCGGAGCTTCGCGATCAGCATCCTGCAGATCATCACCATCATCTGTCAAGGTAACTGCTTATAACATAGTGTACGAAATGTTGCGCACAGTGACAATGAGCAGGCACAGCCCGTGCCAGAGCTTCGCGGTCAGTGCCCTGCAGATCATCACCATCTGTCAAGATAACTGCGTCATATAGTGTTGAGCATAGTGTTCGAAGTTTTGAGCACAGAGACAATGAGCACGCAGCCCGTGCCGGAGCATTGCGATCAGCGTCCTACAGATCATCATCAGCACCTGTCAAGGTACTACCTATAACATAGTGTACGAAGTGCCGGAGCTTCGCGGTCAGCGGCCAGGTGTTAAAATATATCGAAATAAGAAATTCTTGTTACTTGTAGCGCCATCTGTTTCTTCATTATAAACTTGTTTTGTCTATGCACCTAATAGAAATATAGTCAGTATTACTCAAACCATAGTACACGTTGTTTTAATTAATACCAGGTTTATTAAAATGAAAGTAAGACATATAAGTATTGATTAGATAGTCCAATACAAAAAGTCAGAGGAAGCCTTTGGTCTCTTTGAGGGTCGATCATTTTTTTTTAGATTGACCTGAAAATGTTGGTTCAATATTGCCACAAGGCCCCGTGTCGTTTGATATGTTTCTCAAGCTCAAAAAGTTCCCTAAAACATTTGCCGTTTCTTCGCTTGATATTTGCATTAAAAGAAGTTAATAAAAAAATGTATAACTTCTAGTTGCCTACCCTGTGTTAAGGGAGAAACGTACTTTAAAGATGCAACGGCGATACATGACAATTTTATTGTAAATAACAAAAAAACAGTAACATATACTCCCAGTTATCTGGACTAACTTAAGTACGAGTAGTACTAGTGAGTCACGGAGTGTGTGTATCATTGGAATATTAGGTAGATTACAATCGTACACACTATGGAACTAGAGTTCAAGTCATTTCGTGCAAATTGCAACCACAATCCCCATCTCAAGATTAACGGACACTCGTATCCCACCATTAAGCTAAATACCTAAACTCAAATAAATCTACAGAACAATCGTAATAGTCCATTGTTGCTTAGGTGACGGTGTTAGATTGTCGAGAACCAAAGTTACACGAAAACTTTTCAAATAAAACGTGTTCAAAGGACTTCTTAATGAAGGCAATATTATGAACGGAACTTAAAACTTGATTAAATATGCCTATTGCCTACTTGCTTTGAGACTTACAAGTGTTTTGTGACAGATATGAACATAACGGATTGTGTTTTGAAATAAATAAATAATTTTGAGCTAGTAGGCAGGGATAAAGTTGTAACCGTGTTTCGTTATTTGTGTGATGTTGATCAATAATTAATTTAAATACCGTCAAAAGAGTAGAAGTGTACCCACAGTGTACCTACCTACCTATAAGTACTCTAGAAAATACGGTTTTAAAAAACATATATTAATTTTAATTTTTTTCATTTTAAAACGTTATTCTTAAATGATTTATTCAAGAATCCAACAAACTTGCCACCCAAAAGTGATTATACAGATTTCAAATAGGCAATAATTGTCTTTTGATGTATGATTTATCATATATATATATTAAAGAGCAAATGTAAATGATCCAAAATAAAGATTAAAACATTTATTAATATTTTTTCAAAGTTTTGAAGACCGTATTTGTATTTGTAAAGTTTATTTGTAAAACATAGGTAACAAAGATGGTACAATGGTAATAAAAAAAATCGTTTAATTCGGACCATGTAAAATCTATATTTTGTTAGTAGGGCTTACAATCTATGTTAATTACAAAAAAAAAGAAAAGAAGTGAAACTTTTTAACAATAAAAACCTGTTAGAGGGCGAGGCTTGCCAATTGCACTACTTAGACCTCCCAATAACCACGGTTGGCCTTATCACGCGACAAGTGACAAGATAGGGGCGTCGTCTCATTCTATCGAACGGTGTCAGCCAGTGACGCACGCTCTATCCTATCACCTATCGCGTGACAAGGCCAACCATGCTACGGGGCCAGTATGTGTGTATCACTATGTTTGGCCATTAGGCATAAAAATTAGCAAGCAGCATGCATTACATACTTACATATAGATAGTTTTAATTATAAGTTATATTTTGCTAATTACAGTTTAAGTACTCATTCACTGAATAAAAAGCTTTATCTGTTAAGAATTTAAATAATTTTGATTTAAATTGGGGCATGTCAGTTTCTCTTATAAATTCCGGTAACTTATTGTATAATTTCGGTGCCATGCCGAAAGCACTTTTTGCTAGTAAAGCTGTTTTTAAAGGCCTTGAATTAATTTTATGCCGCTGGCGTATACTTTTAAAAACAGTAAAATTGCTTGATGTTGCACTTGATATACCTACCTACATAACTTACCTTAATAAGTTATAATTTTTTTGATGTCTGATTTTTTGTTGGATTTTGTCTCCAAGTAATTACCTAAATGGTGGTTGGTGTATTTGTATGTATCTTTACCGCAAATACATTCGCGTACCATTAGAAAGGTTTCATCTCAAATGTCTGGATGGCATAATGAACATCTCCTGGAGCCGTAGCATGGTTGGGCTTATCACGCGACAAGTGACAAGATAGGAGCGTCGTCTCGTTCTATCGAACGGCGTCAGCCAGTGACGCACGCTCTATCCTATCACCTATCGCGTGATAAGGCCAACCATGCTACGGGGCCTGGTCGGACCGTGTCAGGAACACAGAAATTCTACAACGAGCTAATGTCAGCGCCATTGACGCCTATTAGATAGGCAGCATATCTCCCGCATGACCGAAGAACGAATAGCTAAAACGCATCTTTAATAAATTCAGAACTACGGGAAGGCAAGCGAAAAAATGATAGTTTTGTAATTTTTATCATTAATTGCATGTTTTTATAATTCTTTAGTCCTTGACATTCCACACAAAACATCAGATAATTAACCGTATAAGTAAACAAGTTTGATTCAAACTTTTTCGTTCCGAAATGCGCCTATATCATGCGTAAGGTTAGATTTCGTACTTCTCTATTTTTCAAATACAACAAACATTGCCACCGATCATTAATAACCTCGGCGAAATTTTTTTAATGTGTTGACTTTAGTTTTATGGTTCTAGTTCACGTTTGAGCTGAAACAATAATATTTCTATCAGATATAAATATTACAAATCATCTAGCAGTAAGTTCGTTTAAATATCAATATTATATTGGTTTTATTTATCATAGCAACACAGAGGCGAACTAAAAACGATTTATTAATCCAGAGGCTCCTCAGTGTTATTGCAACAGTTATTTGTTTTCCGATTTTCCGTTTCGCCGAACATTGAGTTTGCTGGTTCTACAATAATAGTCAAGGAAAAATATTTCATAACGCATTATTAACGTTTTATTATGAAACAGGATGAAGAATAAAACAATACCTCGCACAATAATATTACTGGCAAGGCCGAGAAGGAATGTATGTAAGTTATAGGCCGTAGGTACAACCGAGCGTTAACGAGGCAGGCGATCCCTAGTTCCGGCCGAGGTACGCACAGTGCTTTTAAAAAAATATGCGAGTAAAATTCAAAGTTACAACAAAATAACAACAAAATTCATAAATTCAGTAATAAAACTGCTGCGTGAGCCGCGCCCTGCGCCCGCGCTGGACACGCCTGCTATTTCTAAACTCGCCGGCAACTTCCTATACAAATCCCATACCAACCTGTCAATTGGCGACGCCCGTAACACTGTGTTTTGGCAGTCTATTATCACGAACTCAACACTTTCGAGCATATTTTAGAAAATGTTTTTTTTTATTACACACTTGCTCGTAAAGGGCGCATCAGCGCAAAGAACTACAATATGGTTTTTTATTGAATCTGTAATTTCACATCAGTTTTAAACACCGGAGATTCTATCTACATACAAATAAATTAAAAAATTGTCAGCTAACGTCATCACCAAGCCTTCTGTACCTTAGTAGTACATAATCTCAAGTATTATCTCCTCAAATTTATCATATCGATTACTTTGATATGAATATTTAAGGCCGACATTTACACAGACGCAAACATCCGTACCTGATCCGTGGAATACTGAGCAATCTTGCCAAAATTATTATTTATGCAAAAAAATATTATCTTTTGAATGTATTGACAGACTCCATCATTCGTCCTCATTGTGAGAGAAAACAGCCTTTGATGAAGTTTTATCTTTTATTACTAAGCCCCCAGCGTTACAAGACGCGATTCGTTAAATCTGTGCTTGTAATAATTCAACAAAATCAGAATAATTCTGGAAAAATAATTCATTATAAATACACGGACAAAGGTTTTTGAGGGTTATTTTTGTATTGTTGTTTATTAGAGCATAGAGGTACTTAGATATATAATCTGAAGTGCAAACAAAATCTGACTTGTATGTAAGTTAATGAACTCCAAGTCTGGCAATAGTACTTCATATAAGTATTTCATAACCCTTTTGCCGTACGCTAATATTGTCTAGTTATTCTGATATTATTAAAAAACAACATTATTGCACAAAAGATAAATTTATCGTACAAAAGGCGGGCTTAATGACATATGGCATTCTCTACCAGTCAAACCTTAAGGCAAAGCAAAAAAGATTGTGTATAGTACTAACATTACACCCTAAAATTATAATTTTTTAAAGGTTATGCTAAATTTCCAAAGAAACTTGAAAAAAATCCATACATTCAGATTTATAGAACACCGCTTACGATTACAGAGGGTTTGGCGCAACCCACCGTTGTACCGCGTACCCTTCATTTTAGCTTAAATTCAAGGCCGTACAAGTCTTCAGTAGGTAAAAGGGGTACCATATCTCCCTGTTCATCAGTCACGCAGCCTCTTAGCTAAGTGTTAACGGTAAGCGACGTGATTAGGCTAAAGTGGTGTCGTTAATTTCAAGCTAGGACGCGGTTAATTTTTAGCCCATAGCCAAGCACAGCCGCCCATTTCTTGACCAGTTTTTGAGCGTTAGTACGAAGAGATAGGATACATAATAATACGGAATATAATTATACAACCTGTAGGTTCGCAGAGACCGCTAAAACTTATGAAGTCTATTTGTTGATTTAGATCATGAATCTTTTGGGGTTCCAGGTCGTTGATGTAGGTGCATATGAGATTGTTTGAGTTGGCCGAATAGGGTATTTTCATCTATCAAAATTAAATTATGAAATATTTTTAGGGTTCCGTAGCCAAAATGGCAAAAACGGAACCCTTATAGTTTCGTCATGTCCGTCTGTCCGTCTGTCCGTCTGTCCGTCTGTCCGTCTGTCCGTCTGTCCGTATGTCACAGGCATTTTACTCGAAAACTATAAGGTGTATTTGAATAAAATTTTGAGGATAGGTGTATTTTGTTAGCCGCTACATAGTTTTGTAATTAAAATGCCAAAAAAAATTTTTTTAGGGGTGCACTCCATACATAAAACTAAAAGTCAAAAAATTTTTTTTCATTGTGACCCCCCGTGTGGCACATCAATCGATAGGTCTTTCAAAATAAATATAAGGTTTCTTAGCATTTTTTTTTATTAAGTGAATAGGGTCGGAGATAATCGCCCCGAAAGTCACTAAAATTCTGTCCCCCCCCTCTAATTTTTGAACGGTGTATTTTAAAAATATGGAAAAATTCATGGACATAGGGCTTATTAATTTCATTCAGCGAAAATTGTTTTGAACAAGATCGGTTCAGAGGTTTTCGAGATATTGCTGAAAAACTGCCTTCCTCAAAGAAAAGGACGTAAGTGCCGTAAACTTTCTGTGACGATACGACCTTTTTAATAGGCACGGAACCCTTCGTTTTGCGTGGTCCGACACGCACTTGGCCGGTTTTTTTAATATAGTTTTTACCAGAAACACGAAGATAACACTATTTTGTTATGACATTACAAGATTTATTTTTAATTTTAAAATTATTATCGTAGTTGTTTATGTGAGGAGTGCAATAAAGAGTATTTGTATTTGTATTGTATTGTAGTTTTATTATCTGTATGTTACGTGACCGAAAACGCCAACCGCCATTTTGTCTTCTGAGTGACGTCTGAACAGCAAAATAATTGCAAAAATCAGAAAGCGTAGAAGGACATGCACATTTGACGTTTCTATGTTTCTGCACATACATAGTATCTTCTTAGTAGTCCATGGTCTGTTGTTTGGTGTTGGAGTTATGACGTCACAATATTATAATGGCAGCTGCTTTTTTGGCGCGAATATTTAATGTTAAAATTTTAAACCAGGCAATGAACTGACAACTTGTATGGAAAAAATGACAAATTTGGAAATAATTTATAATAGCAGATTTTTTTAATGTAACGGATATATTATCACTTAAATATTTATCTAGAGGCAAAATCCAACAAAAAATCAGACATCAAAAAATAAATATTTAATTAGCTACTAAAAAGGCCGAATAAATATTAATATTTTTTAAATCTTTATTTAGGTTCATTTACATTTGCTTTAAAATATTCAATATAAATAAAATAAAAAAGACAATGAATGTTTAATTTAAATCTATATAATTACTTCCGGGTGGAACGTTTGTTGGATTCTTGAATAAAGCATCTTAGAATAACGTTTTAGAATGAAATAAACCAAAAAAAACGCTATTATAAATTAATGTTTTTCGAAAACGTATTTTGCCTGGAGTATTTCAACCATTATTTATTTGCATAAAGCGATATTATTTTGAGGATATAAAAATACCAGTTGACTATCGAATCTAAGATACGAACATTTTAAAATATATTCAAAAAAATCGTAGAATATAGCCTATTGCATCAAAGTAGTCCATTCAAAAAGCAACTCGACTGTCCAAGGTAGAAGATTCGGCCATATCAAATAATCTCAACCATTATACGACCGGTTAGCCTAGTGGGGGTTTGAATCCCGGTAAGGGCAAATATTTGTGTGATGAGCATGAATATTTGTTTCAGAGTCTTGGATGTTTTCTATCTATTTAAGTATTTATATCTATTATATATCTACTGTGTCTAGTTTGCTGAGTTGAAATGTTAAATCCTGTTGTTACTACTGGTTCAGCTACAAAGAAATAATATATTCTGCCAAACATAGGCATTTTATAAAAATAAATATTGTCTAACTCTTTTGTAGATACATTAAAAATATCGCGTGTGGCAAAAATGGGTCACAGCTCTCGTGTCGCCACTTTTGAGAGCAATTTACACAACATGGTCTCAGAAATCGTACACCAACGCCATTCCGCCAATTTTATTTCATTTTCCATATACAATTGTTTCTTAAAGGAACTACGAGTAGTGCTAGTCGTATTTAATAACGAATAATATCCATTCGTTAACTTTATAACTCAATCATAAATTAATCAAAGCAATTATATTATTAAGTTATTTCCATCAAATACTCGTATATTTGCGACGAAGTCAAAAACTAGTTACCTGATTCTGTAATAAAAGGATTTTTAGAAATGGACAAGGTTGGAGCCTCCTAGTAAGCAAGTAATTTTGCTTTTGTGTTGTGATTACTGACATTTGGATTGTTGATCGCATTAGAGATTCTTTTAAGTTGACTTGAAAGTAATTTAAAACGAAGTATTGTGGTATATACCTACCTAATAAAATACATACGCATATACCTACTTATAATTAATCCACAGATAGGCTTGCCTAAACCGGTACGCGGTTCTTGATCATGAGTGCTCGCGATGTCGGCGCGTTTAGCACCCAACAATGTCGAGAGAAATTCGACCAGACTTTAGATAATATGGGTTTATTTTTTTCAGTGTTGACGGAGGAGCCCCGCTTTTCGGAGCCCATACCCAACGTGACGGTGGCGCTGGGACGAGATGCTAGCCTGCCATGCGTCGTCGAGCATCTTGGCACCTATAAGGTTAGTCTGCATAACAATTGCATAGCGTTGGATGCGGACGTCCGTTATCATTGGACACTTAAATGCCAGTGTCAAAAATTGGGCCTGATGGCGTAGCTAACAGTTTGCAATTGTGCCATTAGGGCACATCCTAATTAATCGATGAAATATTCTATCTTTAGATAATTAATTGATTAAGAGCGTGCCAGATGAGATAATGAACATGTAGCTACAATAGTATATGAGGCGCCTGATTTAATGAGGTGTTCAGTGTCCAGAGGTACCACAGTACTTCCGAGTCTCCCAGTGTGTGTCACTTCCATATGTAGTCCACACTCCCCCTCTCTGCCCGTCCATCAACATCTAATATTGCCAGGCAAGTGGAAACTATCCTTAACCACCTGGCAAAATAATACATTTGATTTACCCCTGATTTACTCGAATTAGATATTTGATTATTTATTATAAAGACAAACTGTAATTTCGTAGATTATAGAAGACAATTAAGAGGTGTGGTTAAGAATGCCATCCAAAACGTGTATGCTCATGCTTACAAAATAGCGAGCGAAAACTATCCTAAAACTAAACTATTTAACAACATTAAACTGAAAATGTAAACAAGTTTGTTGTCACTAAAAGTAGCTTAGGCTGCGGCTCCGTAATTATAATGAAATACTTGTTTACATCACTTGCTATCCCTGTTTGCCGCTAATTTTAGCATTAAAAAAAACATAGCCAATGTATACAAACATAATTATAAAGAATATTTTTTCGCCAACAAACTGTTAATAATATAATTTTGTTGTGAAAGAAATAAATTAAAAAAAAATATTATACTAAAGCATGTAGACTGGCAGGTCGCTCACGTAACGCATTGTACGCGCGTCAGGTAGATCTAAATGTCACTTTTTATATGGAAAAATGACAGTTAAATTGTCCTAACGCGCGTTTGAACGTTACGTGATTACCCCTCTGATCGTAATTGTGTTTACATGTAACATAAAATGTGACAAATAAAAAATGAACACTTCTAAACTTTAACCATTTTAAAAGGAGTGACGACTGAGAATTTTGACTAACTGTAAGTAATTTGCACTACTGTATGACATGGGCTTAAATTCGAACTAAGATTATTATTCTCCATTCGAATTTAAGCCATGTCACTTTGACATACCTAAAATGCCCGTGTCATACACTAGTGTAACGTCGAGAACTAGGACGTTTACCTTACTTTGATTACAGTTGTCATAATTATTACAAACAATTCTAAATAAAAAAATTCATCACACTTGCTCGTAACTTGCCTCTTATAACGTCGCTGTTTGGCTAATAATCCAGGATATTAAACATGCGTGAGTTATAGCATTACGACACTCGTGCGTTATATTTATATGCTTATCCCGATTAAGATGTACCTCGCAACAAGGCGTATGTATAAACACGGTGCATTTTTAAAATAGCCGAATTTTATGAGTTTGTGTGCGATCTGATTGGTTTAAGCAAATCTCTTTGGTCGTGGGCCACAAGAATTCTGCTCTGTGACTGGTTAAAAAAATCTAAGTGGTCATGAGCCGCAATAGTACTACTGTACTGCTCTGTGATTGGTTGAATGAAATATTGAAGCTGCGCGCTCCACTCGCACTGATCTGAAAGTGAAGTTGTCAATTTCGTCACTTTTGATTGGTGCGGTAGTATGAAACATAGATTATTCGTCTTTTGTAGTTCTTTATTTCCTCGCAAGTGTGATGAAAAACGCCGTATGAAACGCGTGAGCTTTGATAATTACATCCTCGGCTCTCTCATCACGGTCACCTGCGCGCAAGTGAGGCTCGCGTGACAATTCCGCCTCGGATGTAATAACCAACATAGCTCACTTGTATCACAATGTACTATTGTGATATTATGTGATTTGAAGTAGTTTTTTGTTTTTGTTTTTTTGGAATCTATTTATTAACTTTTAGACGAATAAATAACAAAACATTCTATTACGAGTAGCTGTGAATTGTAGAACTCGCTAGTCTGTTTTTGTTTATAATTTCCAAAAAACTGTATCGGCTAATAAGTATATTATCGAACCTGCTAACAAAATTTCACGAGAACCTGTTGTGAAATGTGACCTCTAGAGGAGAACCACCGGACAATGGTACTATATAGCCGGGAGACTGGGAGTGGACTGGAGTGGGAAACTGAAACGGAGAAATTCGTTCGCTTCGCTCGCTTGTTCAAAAACTAACTTAATTAAGCTGCCTACATAATGTCACTGAACAGTAAAAAATAAGTAGAAAAATATTATAAAACCTCTAAAACAGCCGCCTGCTGTAAAATAAACTAACAGAACTATAAATAGACCTATACATTTAGTGAATTATTTAAACTGGTATCCTTTTGAAGTTTCGTTCAAAGACCATTCCTCGGCTAATAAAGCTTACCTCTTGGGTCTTGTAAATATTTACAAAGAAAGGACTTACAAGTAACTTAATCGAGATCTGAAACAAAAGATTATCTTCAAAGTCAGACTTAAGACGGAATATTAAAAAGTAAAGTCTGTCCTGTGAGTTTGTTCACCTTAGTACATTTAATTAATGCTAAATTCGCAGTCTGCTGGAATCTTAAAATTGAGAAATTGCAATCTCATTGGGCATTTATACTCTAAGGATCTCCTGACTTTTACGTTCATTTAACATGTAATATTCTTTTGGTTTTATAGTCACGGTTTTATTTTATAGCCAACATTTAAAATCGAGAATGGCTTCGTACATTTTGTTAAGGTCTACCATTGCTTCCACCACGCCACAAGTGATTGTAGCCCACTTGGCAAACAGTGAATAAAATGCCTACTTATAATTATATTCTATTATTCACGTTTATTAGGTAGTAATTGTAATTACCTTAGTTCCCTATAGGTCTTTAGACCATTCCATCTCTTTCATGAGAGCAGAATTGTATCCAATATTGAATGGGTGAGAAAACAGTATAAGGCTGACTTACGGTGGAACATAGTTTATACCTAATTCAAGTTTATACTTTCAAGTTTTTTTTATGTAGTAGTTGACTTTCAAAAGATCTTACACACTTGTAATACTCGGCCGCTTTTCACGAAATTTACATACATATATATTATAATTAACAGCTTAGAAAAGTTGAAAAACCCCCGACATTTTCAATTTAAAGTTCAATATCTCAAAATCAGCTAAACCAATTGTGTTAAAACGTAGCTAAGAACCATCTCGATCACGTCAGCTTTCGGACAAAAAACCTCATTAAAATCGGTCCATTCGTTTAGGAGCTACAATGCCACACTCAGACACACAGACACGTCAAACTTATGACACCCCTCTTTTTGCGTCGGGGATTAAAAAAGGGAGAAATATGTAGTTGAAATAAAGGCCCTAAATAATAAACGGTCATCAAACTAGTTTTAGCTTTTAGTTATTTAAACTTCATTGCATAAAAAACAAAATAGGACTAAACAAAAATCTTACCTATAGGTGCAGCCAGTTGACAAAAAAACAAAAAACCCTCTTTTCCTTCGGCAGTCGGATAAAAAGAGGATTGATATAACTAATGAAAATACATTTCCTGTTATTGTATAGATAAATTCACATTGAACGGCATTAAAATGCCAAAATTTTGGGATTTTAATGCCGCTATGTTTATCTGTTACTTTAATATTCGTGTTTGTGAAAAGGGATGACACTTACTTAATAGAGTTTTGCTAAGTTTTATAAAAGGGGTATAATTGTACTGCTAATTTAACATTAAAAGGTAATTACTTTTCACATTCCAGTAGTTAGAAGTCAGCCCAAAATAATTATTTCAACGAAATACAAAACGAGGAGTGAGAAACTAAATTTTCGTACGTGCGAAGTACGGTCTTCAAAAGTATAATTCAAATTCAAATTCAAAATATTTAATTCGGACAACGTGATCCATAGTTTGTTAGTAATTACAGTATAATATAAGCCTAGGGTTGGTATTTATGAAATAAAATAATACAATTTAAAAAACAACTTAAAAACGGCGCGTTGGATAACTATATATTCATAAATTAGTTTTGTATTCAGTAATGTCTGCTAACAAAATTTCAAATGCATTAGTTCAGTTGGTTGTGAGTTGTGATACGGGCCGCGTATGTCTGTGGTTGCTGGTTCGAATTCGGCTCCGAGCATTAAATAAAAAAAAATAAAAAAATTACAAATTACGTCAGCAGACGTTACTTAACTACTTAATACGAAATTTATATATAATGGGGTGGCGCATCGTTAATGACGATTTCTCAATATAATTTGAGACGTTGGTGCTGTTTGGAGGTCCGAGTATTCTAGATTAATTTCGCTACACCTCTACAAGGCGTTGTTCGGTTCTGATTGAAAAATTCGGTGTCTGAGATGGATTGTTCCGATAGCTCAGCTGCGGGCCACATATGCCTATGGTAGCCGGTTCAAATCCGGCTAGGAGTATTACATTTTAAAGTTTTTCTTTTAATTTGTATTTTATGTTCATACGTCACCTTATTTCATTTTAACCCACATTTGGTTCGTTGCAAGACAAATGGGGAAACCACCATATCAATATTCCCAAAAAGTAGTAAGTATAACGTACTACGGCTAAGGAAGAACGTAGAAGATTATGATGGTGATGATTTGGTTAAAGTACGCTTTGTGTACGCCTGCTTTTATGTACATTTTTTTTCCCAGTCCTTTAATCTGCCGATATCCATATCTACGGGTTCCTTGTTACATCTTGTCATTAGATGCTAAATGTACAGATTTTCAATTCATTTTTGTGTTTTTTTTATATGAGAATTTGCAGTCGTGGGAAATTACAGATGATACATTTTTGTTGTGTTTAGTTTCTACTGTTATGCTGTCAAAGTCAAAGTCAAAGTGATTTATTCTTCAATCTAGGTATATTACATGCACCTATGAATGTCGAAAAACTACCACCGGTGTACCTAATTTTTATTCATAAATAAATAAATTAGTAACAAGTGGAATATCTCGAATTTGGACTTTATAGTGATAGGTATCTGTAGTATGAAACTCTATAGTTGTAAACTGATTGATCGAAATCATTTACAAATTTGATGGACGTCAAATTACGATAAAGCTAAATTAAAACACTAACTCAAGATTTAATATTTTTCTTATTTAATAAAATATTAAAAATATTACAAACATCGAGCTCACAGAAAAAAAGTTACACTCAACACCGTCGCTGAAATAACATTTAAAAAAGGAAGAAAAGCGTGCAAGCACATAAAAACTCAACTTCCAAAAGGCACCTCAACACGTCGCTGCTGACCGTACACCCGAGTGCCCTCCCGGGAAATCTGCAGCCGACGGGTTAACCCACACTCGCCCCTACGCTTGTACTTACAAATTAACCCTTTTTAACCCGCCGCGTAAACGCCCCGTATTAATGTTACGGCCCGGTTTAACATTAGCTTGATTGTTTTTATTTTTAGTAGGTACGACAACTTTTGAGATTAAAAACGCGACAAGTGCCGTGTGGAATTCGCAGAATGTTTTTGCATTAAGGTGTTAGGTAAACTTATACGGCATTTTATTTTTGCTTGGTTTTAAATCTATTTTGTGGGATATTAGGACGTGAATTTAGTCATATAATACAATTTCAAAGGACTTTTATCTACGAATGTCCATTGTTCATTAGCGTATAGGTAACAATCAAAAACGTATAAAACTATGTAGTACTAAGATAACCCGTACGAACATCTTTGTATGACTGTTTGTTTCATAATAATAAATAAAACTTTATTACAACAAATAATTAAAATTAAATGAGGTTACTGATGACTGATAATTATTAATGAGTAAGGAGTCTCTGTAAAGGGTTACTTTGTTTTTGTAAATTAACACATAATACATATGTACATTATAATTAGGTACTTAAATATAAGTTGAAAACTGGACTTTTTTCCAAAAAAGCCTATTTTTTGATTTTTAGTATCTTCTTTAACGATGAATTTTATTGATAAAACGATGAAACAAAGAGATAAATAGGTACTATACCAATCTTATGTGTGGTCCAATGAAGCTTGAGCCAGATTGTGAATCAGCGTCGTGGCCAATTTGGTCTAATATCCTTCGCCTTGCGTTATAGCTCCCACATACTATAAACTTTTGCCCGCTGAAATACGAACGGAAACATGTGATATGACATTTAAACGTCGGTTGAGAAACTTTCTGTTGGATAAACCATTATATTCTGTAAGTGGTTTTTTTGACTTAACTGCATAATGTATACTGTGACATAGTATACGATTTCATGTTTTTCAAATTCTAAGAATTTTAAATATTATAGCTGATCTCGTGTTGTCGACATTGTACTTTAGATATTATTCAATTGTTATTAAATATACCTACCTTAATATGATGACGATCCTTTTTGGTGACATTTTTGACATGCTATTCTGTATTTGCTGATTTTGCCTATTTGTCCTGTTTTTATAATTCTGTTGTACATTATTTATCCAATTTATTGACGACCACAATAGGGATTCTTTTAAATTCACATAAATGTAATTTATAATGAAGTCTGTTTTGTGTAAAAAATAAATCTAATCTTATCTTGAATTCATTAAAATAATAATAGGTACTGAATACTCGTAATATACAATGAGAACGAAATGTCATCTCATTCAGATTTCGAGCAGCAAAATAGCTGGTGAAGTTCACTTTCCAGAAGGCTGCAGGCATCCTACCACACCACTACTTGGTGATTGGTATGTTTTCCTGGTGGTGATAAGGGTTACCGGTAGCTCACGTGGAAACGTTGTGTTGTGAACGAGGCACCCTGCATACCACAAGAGCGTGTTCAATATAACAATGCATTCAGGATGTTGTTGGGACTTGCTATGTTCACCGAGGCCCGCACGGACGGTTTTGAAGCAATCCTTCGCAAGAAAATCGTGTCGATGCTGGGCCGACTCAGGGGAAGTACCAACAGCATTCTGGGTGTCATTGCAGACAGGTATGACTGCCCAATCTTGTCGCACTGGGTCGGGCAGATTAAGACCGTTGCACAATTGGTGTGCAAATAGAGTAACTAGAATATAAGACTAACATAGGTAATCTAGGTAGGTTATATAAAATACTAATCAAGTAATCATATGTGGATGTATAATTGTCCAAAATAAATATTTTATTATTATTGTATGTCTTTCCGGATCACGGGACAATGGTGTCCCGGACCTTTGGGAGGCGTGCGTGGAGCTAGGTACCTACAAAGTACCAATTGAGCGACCACGTAGATGCCCCTTTGACAATTTAATGAAATTAATTGGTCGGCTTTGTCTTTCTGACTCCTCTAGAGTACCAAACGTCAACACCTAGATTAAGGTGTCCGCTTCCACCGCCCGTGAATTAAAAAAAAAATCGCGTATTTCAACTCTCAAATAAAGTATTTATCCATCTTTTCCTGTAACTTTGTTACAAAAGAGCACTTACACTTTAAAGCCGATATCGACTGGCATATCGGAGGTCGAACCAAGTTTAATTCTTGTAGAAATTCAATCGGACAACGGTGCACAATGGCCTTTTATTGCAGACCAATACGCGGGAATGCAAGTTAGATAACTGGAACCCCATTTTACAACTCACAATTTCATTTTAATTTTGTTCCAATCATACCTCAATATAAGGGCGTCTCGTTCACACATACTATGCACTGATGAGAAAGAGAACGCGTGCACCAAACTGGGTTATGTATAATTTCAATGAGTCAACAAGGCGTTTCGAATTGGTATCCTTGAACCGACTCCGATGTAGGTAGCTACTGGCTTATGCTGCCTCTCGGACAATCGTTTTACGCCAAGTCTCACAAGTATCTTGACTTATGCTGAAAATTACTTTTTCCAGCTGCAACCGATTTTTTTCAAAACTTCTGAGGGTTAAATATTTATTTTGTAGATGCAAATCTCAAAATAATGGGTCAACTTTACTGTAGTTATTAGTTTTGTAAAATTAGAATTATACTCTATAGAACTTCGTTATTTCTAGATAAGTAATTGAAGAAAAATGCGATACAAGTTTTGAGCCATATCCCCTCGCCAGTAATTTGTTTATATTATTTTGTAACTTAGCTCGAGATATTTTTAACTTAAAAAATCTGATCAAATTTATTCGTAACACAACACAACATAACTATTACAAGACAAAAATACACAAGAATAACTGTGGCATATCACGAAATGGGCCCAACTCAGCATGATGCTGGCTTTACAGCCAGCGTTGGTCTTCCGACTACAAAAACCTAAAAACTTTAATACTTACGCATAGATACTGAAATATAATCCAGGAGGCACTCTGGAACATACATTTTTCAGTCAAGTTTTGTGTTAAACACTGGGTCGATAGGAAGCTCAACTCTCCAAAAGCAGTATGCTATTTTAAAATGAGAACCAAACTAAATTTGTATGGAGAGTCGACTTGAGTCGACAGTCCTAGAGAGGCGACGCTTCGCACTCTCTTCCATGCTTCGAACAAACGCAAACGTATCAGAACACGCGCGAAACACGTCGAAATTAAACGGGAATACGAAGCGTATATCTCAAATTGACCCCCAACTCCAATCAAGAGCTCATCCATACATCCACCTAATTAGACCGTTTTCACAAATTACTACATTAACTCTCGAATGATGCTTATTAATCCCCCTCCATATTTTATGGAGCATAATTAAACGTCGGCAGCCGTAATAAAACTTGTGATTTAACAAGATCAATGAAATCCCACTGCTCTCTTCAATTACACCCGTTAATGGGCGATTATGTAAAGGGTTCGGAGGATTTAATTGTCAGAGGTGTTGTAGTTTATCCTGGATTGGGTAATTAGTGATTAAATTTAATAGTGTTGAGCTATTTGAACGAGGTGATTACTGGAACGGGAAATCGTATCTGTTTTTGCATGAAGATTCAGTTACTTACCTGATTGTGATTGGTAAAACGTTATTTCTCGTCGCAATAAATTCAGCTTGCTAAAAATGTCACTTTGATCAAGAATGGATGCTAATCTATATAATTCGGACGGTTACTTTTATATTAAGCCCTTATTTTAATCAGGTCAAATTTTAATAAGGTCCAAAAATTTAATAAATCCATCGTTAATGTAACTTAATTATCTTATACAGGATTCTCAAAACTCATGGAGAACATTGTACAGCACCTGCATGTCGTATTGAGTAAATCTTTTTTATGATAAAGTT
Source organism: Epinotia nisella (assembly GCA_932294315.1). NCBI lineage: Eukaryota > Metazoa > Arthropoda > Insecta > Lepidoptera > Tortricidae > Epinotia > Epinotia nisella. The sequence goes on from OW028681.1 coordinate 19,592,764, forward strand.
AAGAATGTCAAAGGCCACGAAATAAAACTATTACTTTAATAAAAATATATTAACTCGCATGGCGCCATAAATTGGCCTCCGCGGCGTATATCTACCAATGCGATACAGTAGCAAATTATGAACACAACAAATAGAAGTACAAAAAACCAATTTACAATAATTACAACTAATTAAACTAAACTTAAAACTAAGTATCAAACAACCCGCCCCGCGTCCATCCTGGTGCAAAGGTGCCCATTACGCTAGCCGCATTGCCGCGCTGAACAGCTATGGCTAACCTTTGCACCAGAAAGGACCCAGAGCGGGGATCCAGTCCTCTTTCCTGCAGACGACGACCCACTTCACTAAAAAAGGTTTTGGCCTCTGCGCACCAACACCCAGTCGTCTCCACGGCAAGCGGAACAAATAAGTAATTTGCAAGCACTGAGGTCTTGTCCCGCTTCCGCACCGCCGCCAGCTCAGCCGCAGCTCCAGGCGCCCGCATGGTGCGACTAATGTGCGAAGCAGCAAACGTGGCGTCCCAGAGCAGACTCTTACCTTTGTGCCAGGGCACCAAGGTCAAACCATCCGGCCTTTTACCGTCAGATCGGTTAAGGCCTGGAGGCTCCAGCACACAAGGCACATTCGCCGACACAAGTGCCCTCCGAACAATGTCGTTTAGGGCATGGTGACGTGGGAACCTTCCTGCGCACCGACAACAACTCAGAGCATGATGACCGTTGCTCTCCACCATAGCGCCGCAGATGCATACATGAGGTTCACAAACATCGCAGCCCAGGCGAAGAGCCACGGCCACCCGCAACGAGTCATTGTCCAGTAGAGTACCCAAATGTGGAGAAGGGAGAGCGTGTAGCCATGCCCCGGACTGGCCTCCATACCGCTAAGAGTCTTGCCCTATCCACACCCACCGCACGCTCCACCACGTCATCCCACAACCGCTGGCGTTCCGGCTTCTCAGGCACAGGCGCACCCGAATTGAGAGTCGTCCAGGCCGCCAAAGCATCAACAGCATAAGGTATGGTTGCCTTGCCACCATCTATGGAAAGAATCTGAGTGACAAGGTCCAAAACCCCCTCCGCCGATGCCAGAAAAGCTGGCAGACTCACATCCCGCGCGCGCCTTACGCCCAACCCACCGTACCGAATGAGTAGAGATGCCAGGTCCCATTGGTCTGAATTGAGGGAGACATTCAACAGATGCTCCACTGTATCCTTCGGCGTATATTATTTTATTCATGAATGTGGACTACTATAGTGAAAATGCCCTTACATCCAATATTAGCAGCTGTCATCTCAGTACAATTTATGTCATCATACGTCATCATTGACGTTTATTGTTCCGAGATGACGGTTGTTAAAATCAGCTGTTAAAAAATCTGATGTAAATACAAAATGATGATTAACATTAACTAAATTAATTTAAAACTAAGTTATATCTAAAAAAGGCCCTCGAGGCATTTTACCGAGGATGCTGGCGGCATTTCCTCGCTGAATTGTTTACTAGCCACCAAGATCGAGAGCATCATAGAGGCTAGTTTTTCATACGATTCTGTTGCCGTATAACTATAGAACTCTTTAATGTCACTCCAATTGTGCAACCTTCTACCCACCATTTCACTTGCAAGATGATTGCCGGGAAAAAAATTGTATATCCTTCTCCGGGATTCAAGCTATCTCCACACATTTTATCAAAGTCGGTAAAGTAGGTAATGTAAGTGTGAAATGGTAACACCGAGCAAACTCTTGACCATGGAATGTGGATTGTGCAGAACAAGGCTCTCTGGCGGGGTCGCCATATTGTAAGGACGGGTCCAAATGACATATACTGCGTAGTGGCATAATATATTTATTTACTAGGAGTATGAACAGAAATGGTGTGCTAGCTAGCGCATCTCCAGCAAATATACACTAACAACAATGTTCAAACGAATAGTCAAAACATTTGAAGAATAAATCCGAAGTAACGTCGGAATGCTGTTCCGTCTTTTAAAATATTTACCGTATGTATGCGTGATATATGTTTACGATCTGTGTTAGGTTTACGATATCCCAGTGTACTTTAACGTAGTTTAAAAACCAAACGCGTGTAGGCAATGTTTAGAAAGGTCAGGGGATGAACCCCTAAATTATGGAGTAGGCGCATATTTACACACAATTTTTAAGATTCACGCTTCGTAAAAATTGTGTGTAAATATGCGCCTAACACGGGAATAAAAACAATGGAATACTTTTAGCATTATTTTGTTGTAATAAAAAGATTCGACGGATAATATTGTGCAGGTGTATCAATTACTGAATTAATTTCTCCCCTGCTGGTCGATCACGTAACGCATTATACGCGCATCAGGCTGATCTAAACGTCAATTTTTATATGAAAAAATGACAGTTCGATCTACCTAACGCGCGTTTAAAACGTTACGTGATTACCCCTCTGATTTACCTTTAACCTACCTACCTACCATTTCCCATTTGTAAGGAGGTTTTCCGGAATGAAAAGTATCTTTATATTCTTTTTTAAAACGGAAACTATACTTTCAAGTAAAATTTTATTGAAATCAATTGATCGGTTGCAGCTTGATCAGAACGATACACTTTCACAGGAGATAAAAAATGAAATAATGATAGTGTAGGTACTACTGACACACTAGAATACAAAGTACATTAAATTAATGAAAGGTCAACTTAAAAGATATCTTGTCAATTTAATAGTACACTACAAAGGCCGGGAAATAAGGGATCCCATAAAAAAACATTCCATGTAAAATAGTCCAAATCTCGAAACTCTTCTACCCTAAAAAGTAGTAAGATATTTTGTAGAGCCAAGTCAGGCATTCTTATTTATCTTTATTTGCTTGCTAAATAAAATTCTGCAACTTGGGAATCACACAACTACATTTATTAATTTTTGCATGCCCAATCAGGCGTGGCCTAAACCAAAACTGGGCCAATACTAGAGCTTGCAAGGCTCCAGGCGAATATACTCGTATCATTGCAAGGCCCTGGTCTTTAAAGAATTAATATTATCTAATGATGATGGGTAACGAGACTATACAAATAAATAAATACATTTACAGTTTTAAATTGTTTTTAGAAAAATACCAAAATTATTAAACAAATTGAAAATCAAATGATTCATTATGACAATCTACGTTGAATTCTACACTGAATCAGGGATTCAGAAATTTTGTTGTCACCTATTTTTAAAGCAAAAATCATTAATTAAATCATAGTAACTTAGCGAGTGAGCTACGTCATTTTTAACCAACTTCCAAAATTCGGTTGTACTTTTTTTAATGTTTGTTACCTCATAACTCTATAATTTCTTAGTAAAACTTTTATTTTATTTGAAAGTATATGTTTGCTTCCAGAATGTTACCATTGTTTTAAAAAAGTCAGTTGGACGATGGGATCCATTAGGAACTGAGCGAACTCCTCAATTTTATTAGGTACGCGTGTAGTAAATTTGATATTTTTTGTTATAACTTGTGTATTTTCGCTCAGAAATCACAAATTTGGTGAAGTGCGAACTGATGACGAAGACCACAGATGAGTTATTAACTCCTCAGTGGTGTAAAGTACGTCACATATTCTAATATGATTCCGTTCAGGTAGCAACTAATGAAGTACCAAAGGTGATTCTGAGATCAATTAGGAATCGACGGAACTCCTCAAATATTATCAGCCCATTTATAGAGACTTGGGCTGTTTCTGTAATAATCAACGCATTTGCAAAGCAGTTAATGTGGTGAAGCGGAAAGAAAATGTTCATGTATGTTCCTTGGCGAAGTTTTGAATAGAAGTCGGTTTAAACTTTGTTTTTGAAGTAAATTATCAATTGATAATAATAGCAAGACCAGAAAGCCGACCTTGAGTCATTGTATAACGTAGATTTGTCTTAATGATTGAAAGCCTTGAAAAACTTCTTTCCGCAGACGCGACTGTCACTGGTGTCGTAGCTATAATACTTAAAAAGACTTCGATGTCAAAACGAATAGATTTGTTAAGCGCTCTGCTGTTCAGCAATGGAACGAAATTTTGTCAAAATGAAAGAGTAATTTAGAAACATTCATTAGTGCGAACAAAAACGATACGAAAAGGCACTTATTAACTTTACTGAGGAGCTGGGGTGGTTAGAATAGCGCCACCCCAAATTAGGCTCATTGGATGTCGATTTGCGGGAAATACCCTGTAAAACTAGTGTGAACAAAGCAGACATAACCCAACTGATATCATTCATCGTGACTTTTATAATGTGCATTATATGGAGCGAAATTCAATTAGAGAACTGCTGGATAAGGGCCTCCCTCAAATAGTGCCAAAGTGACCGGTCTTCCAAACCGTTCCGGTTTACCAATACTATATATTAGTATTTTTTTTCTACTCCTCGGACTTTCTAGGCCTCGGGCGGTTGCACGGCTCACCTCTCCCAAAAACTATGTAGTATGTGATTGTCAAGTCACAAAATTTTAATTAGCAACCAAATAAAGATTAATAGGAATGCCTGATTTGGCTCCACGAAATATCTCACAAATTTTTAGTTTGGAAGAGTTTTGAGACTGCCTATTTTTTACATGTAATTTTTTTTTTATGGGATCCCAATTATTTTTATAGGTTATTGTGTTATCAATACATACACATTTTTGAATGCAGCTGGGAATACTATCTTTGCATAGACTTTGCATGGAAATGTTATATACTCGAATAACGTTTGTACAGTTTTCTAGTGCATTGTACATCTAAGACTAACCGCATGCAAATACATTGTATAGTGCACTGCATCTGCCTTGTAATTACTATTTGCAGGAACTACAAAAGTAACTTTGTAATTGCATGTATTTGTATAGGATTATAAACCTACTTATGCAGTTTGTACTGTACGTGACTGAAATTGCAATCTTTTTAGGTTTTTTATTAATTGAAAAGGCTTAAAACTAATTATGTTTAAAATTTGGAGCTTGTGGGTCTGCTAGAAGTACCTTAGAATTATGTTGATAATCAGTGTGTCAGTGACAAAACTAAGGAAACTTGACGGACAATAGTTCTGAAACTAAAAGTTCAAATTGAATGTTATTGAGAATATATCTAAGCCATATTATACCCTACATGTTACTGAAAATTCAGGGTTCTAACTTTAGCCATCACAAAATTACATGTTGATAATCGCCTGAATGGCTTCTAGAAAAGGATGGTACGGGCATGCCTCTTTGTTTTGCTCCACTTGGCGGGGGCACTTCCGTGCCCCCAGATTGCCTGCCAAGTGTCATATAGACAGCCGAGCATAGCAAAGCCTGATAATAGTAAGAGGCAGGCAATCCCTAGTTCCAGCCGAGGTATGTATTGTATGGTGCTTTTCTTAAACATGCAAGAAATGAAAAAAATAAATTAAGAATTTTTCAATGGCTGAGCGCCATGCTGTTGTATTACCAATTGAAGATGAAACAAAAGAAGGTCACTTTGCACGCCTAGGCCTCCAATTTTATACGAAAGTTCATTATGAGCCTCTCGTCTCGCCGCACCTAACGGACTATAAGGAACGTAACGTCAATATATCATTGTATGTATGTCTGAGAAAAAGATAAACCTCCTAAAATGGGAAACTATTTATACTAAATGTTCCGCTTTCAAGCTGCGGTAGTACATGTAGGTACTGATCGTGAATTTCTTAATCGCGCTGATGGCCATGCAATCAGCTTTCAATTAAGGCTTATACAGCGACTTAGCTGAGATATGTCGCAAGTCGTAGCTCCAAATTGCAGCTCACTATTCAGCGAGATCAAAGGGGGCAAATTGTAACAAATCTCGCTTTTGCTACAGTTTTAATGCTCGTCAGTTAGTCGCAAAGGACAAAAGGCGGGATTTACAGTGAAAAGGGGCAATACGCTCTAGTATTTGGTAGCTACGGCCAGTTGACATAATAAAATAACATTCAGGAGGTACAATTTATCTCGTTTTAATGATATATTATTATTTGACCACTATTATTCTAAAAGGTACACTTTTGTAAAAGACGATACTCATATATTGCGGCGTATGACATTGTAGTGTTAACGATTAAACGTTTACAATTGCCATAAGGCATTCTCTATCAGTCAACCATTGATATATTTCATTATATTGATATTGTAGGTATCGAGCATGAATATTTTGTAGTCATGGATGTTTTTAAGTACATAAGTAATATCGATTTATGTATATCTTTTATTGTATTGACAACGAGAACAGAATATATATGCGGTAAGGGGCAATATGCTTGCCCGCAGATTTGCACGTTGTAATAGTCAAGTCAAATTGACACTCTTTAAAGCTTACTGTCAGACATTTTACACGTGCAGTCTGTGGGTGAGTTTTACGCAGAGGTCCTTTGCCGCAATTCGAGTGCAGTATAACAACATACTGAGATTGCTATTGAAGCTGCCGAAACACTGTAGTGCGTCCAGCATGTTTGCCGAGGCGCACACAGATGATTTCTTTGCTATCAGGCGAAAAAGAATAGCGTCGCTACTAAGTCGTCTGAGAGGCAGCGACAATAGCCTTCTGAGTGTGTTGGCGGAGAGGCTCGACTGTCCACTTACCAAATATTGGACTGAGGTGGCTATCGGGAGGGCAAAATAAGCCCAACCCGATATAATAAATAAGTACTAATAGTAAGTCTCTGTAACTAACAAAATATGGATCAATGTAGGTCTGAAATAAAGATATTTTTTTTATATATTTTTTATTATAGTAAGAAAAAATAACAGTAGCTACTGATTGTGGTACAACTTTGTTACTCAAACTTATGTTAGTAGTAAAAAATACGGGTCCCTCCTTAAATTTAAGAGTTATACTCTTGTCGGTGGAGTATTTTCCATTTCTCTCTGTTGCACGCCAGCTCTTTGATTTGCTGATACGACACGACACCAGCTTTCTCCTTTATTTGGTCTATATAACTGCGCCGTGGGCTTCCCTTGCCTCTCCTTCCTTCTATCTTTCCTTCCATGATGGTTTTAAAGAAGTTGTCGTGCTGTGTCAAATTACCAATCATTTTCCCCCTTCTATGTCTATTATATTATATTCTAGGTCCCTTGTGTGTCTATAATAGTCTATGAATAGACATTTATTATTTTTTGTAACACAATCAAAACAAATGCCTAGTCACTTCTTACATGCAAGAGGGGACTTATATTTTACCCACAATATGACTTTATGGTTTTCATCCCATATGTAGTAGGTAATTAAATCCTCAGAATTCCTGACCTGCCAGGGAACTAACACCGAGCAGTTTTCTCAACAGCGTAGCACTTTAAGTTTGATTGAGATATTAATTAACCACGTTTCTTACCTGCAGTAATTAAAGGGGGCGAGGAGAGGGCTGCATTGTTACAATTAACTTATTCATGAGTGTGCCGAGCCCCTAATTAATTAATATATTTTACGAGGCCATATCCAGATACGGCGTCTTAAAGTAAAGAGTGAAGAAAATGTTGTAAATAGTTGCTGAGATAATGAAGTCTTGATAAATTCTAATTAAATATGCTTCTAGTACAATACGGTACGGTTCAAAGAAATTTGTTGTCTCGAACGCTTAGGTTGTGGAACGAGCTCCCTGCCGACGGTTTTCCGAGTAACAGTATAGGGCAAAAGATTTATATTTTTTAAAGGCTCGGCAACGACACACTTGCGACATAGGCTACGGTGACCGCTTGTTTGCCCCTGCCACTGACGTATTGTAAAATAAAATGTCTATGTTTGAAGCTCCGAGCTTTTCTCCGCGTACTCTTAGCATCTCAGTAGATCTAGTATAAGTTTTATCGACAGATATACGTTTTCGAACGCGTTTGCGTTAAGTTTAAATTTGAATGGCAACGCGTAGTTCCTAATAGTTACCACCAGAGGCGCTGTTCGCGTTGCCATATAAATTGTAACTAAACGCAAATGGGTCGTTCTTCTTTTCGACCGACAATAGCCTGTCCTTCGTCTTATTACGGCATCTCATTTGAGTAATGATGTTTACGGTTTTATAATGTTTGAATGAACGTCCATATTATTTCATTAATTAGTGATATTTAATATTTCACTTTCTCTAACTAGCATTTTTTTAAATGTTTTTTTTTTTCGTAGAATGCTGTGACAGAGTGGTAAACCAAAATGTTGTCCCCACTGAAAAAGTCCACTTTGTCACATGTTTTTTTTAGAAACCAACCGTAAATAAATATTTATATTGGCCAGAAAGGAAACTTTAATTAGTTCTAATGAAGAAACCTATGCATTTTTTTTTAAATCGCACTTCAAAACCACAATTTTCGATAGTTCAAAAACCAAAAAAAACAGAAAAACCTCGGTTTATTGTCGGTAAAAAAGAAGAACGACCCAAATGCGTTCGATAACGTATACTATAGCTACAGGAAATTCGAGCGATTATCGTGATCATACTTCTTAGCATAACCTTTACTTTAGTTTTCGGGGTTCGTGTTAGCATCTCATCCTAAGATGTGGCGCTGGCACTAGTTTTACAAAAGCGACTGCAATCTGACCGTCCAACCCAGAGAGTGAACTAGACTCTAAGACATAGGTATTCTGAATTATTTGAGTATTTTCATTTCTGTAATTTTATTCGACGATGATGAAGAATGTCAAGCCATCGTTACACAATTTGATTAGGTCTTACACCAATATTAGGATCAATAATGCCTTATTTTATCGCTGAGCACTGACTTCCCAAAACCAATATTGTAAAGAAGTTACACAGCATAATTCGAAATCGATTGAATGTGACAGGAAATAAAGATGGCCTTATAAGCACCAAGCAAGGGTCCGAGGTGACCCAACCGTAATCAAATTTACCTCAGAGGGCCAAGTGAGATTTACAATGTAAACGGATTACGTTCCTTTTCGCTAAGTGATATCGGCCTGCAGATGGATATGATTTAAATAAGATTAGCGTTTTAGTCCACTGAATTCGTACTTAGATTCAAGTTCGTGCTTATGAGTTATGACGATGGCATTACTACCTAAGTGGAAGAATAAAATTACAGACACGAACAGTTCAAAAAACTACGAAAAAGAAAAAAGAAACTGAAAGCATTCGTTTTTTATCATCCAAAAGATAGCATATGTCTAATTTAAACTTTCGTGAGACTGTTGCAATAATTACACGGTTAAACTCACTTATTAAATATCACTACGGGTGACACATTGAGCTCGGTGTGCGTATCGCCTATCGGAGGAGGCGATCTCCTTTTTTTGTTTAGGGGGAAAATGCCTTACGCCTACCACCCGAGCGTAGGGGGTGACTCGAGTGGTTCTGTACGACTCTCGTATGAGCTGATGAGACGCACGGTGTATCCTCAAAAATCTCCCCCACTCGCCGCCTCGCCGCCATGTCACAAGCGGCTCCTTCGCGGATGCCCGGAGGTCCTCCACGTGAGCACGCCAGATGTTATGACACGCCTACCTCCTTGATCTCCACCTGTACAGTAGCGGACCCCCTGAGTCCGTTACACGGAGATCATGGACGCGGAAAATCCAGCACTCGGTGGTGGATCAGGTCTATGGTTCCGCCACCGACCAGCTGACCACGTCTCGGCCGCAGAGGATAGGGAAAGTGGGGCACCGTAATACCGGCATTCCTCTTCCTCTGCGGTCCCACCAATGTTACAGCGGAAGGGCCCCACCAAGTTCGCAGGGAGTAGGAAGAGTGGCGCACCGTTATTTGTATTAACTACCTACATTACACTAAAGTAGATGCTCCATCTTGTCACAAAATATTTGTATGCCTTATGGCAAAACATAGTGGTACAATATTTTAAGTTTGTTCTTGACCATCCATATAGTCCGAGGGTTGCCTGGTGAAACCTGATAAATCGCGTAAAAGGTTCCTTGCAAATAGAACCATGCATAACGAATGTTGAGTTCTTATTTCAAAGAAAAATTATCTCGATTTATCGGGTTTTACCAGTCAACCCTCGAACCTATGTTTACAAATAAATGATTTTGATTTGATTTATACCAACAAGCCTCTCTCCCTGCGATCCCGCCTCGGCCGCAGAAGATAGGGAGAACGAACTGTGGTTTGTGTAAAGTTTTACGTATTACCTTGGCCAGGAAGTGAGATTTTCTCCTCATGGCAGAAAATCCCACTTAAGGCCTAGGGTGACGTAAAATAATTTATATTGGTAATGGCCAAACAACTTGAATATTACATGCTAATTGCCCGCCTGATAAAAAAAAAACTATGATATAAAATACAGAATGCAGAAATACGGAATTCGCGACATTCCTTGTAACTTATTTAATATGCATTATTGGGAGGAGTGGTGGTTTACCTAGAACTTATCCATCTATTTTCCATAAAGTTATGATCTTGGAATTTTGGCAATTAACTATTCTCCTTGGAGGCCAAAACGTCATCGGATGTCCTAGATCCAGTAGATAGATAGTTTGCCAATTCGATTTCACACCGTGATTGTAAATGTAGTAAGTTATAATTAAGTGTCCAAGATTTACGACTTTTAAGATAATCCGTAGCGATCAACGGGTGATCGGAACTTATTGGTATTTTGTTATCGACTTGTAAATGTGAATTACTTTTGTATTTTACGTATATGCACGCCTGTTTTCCGGAGGAATAAGCAGATATTACGGGTTGCTACTTGATACGATCTTAACAAACGTCTGCTTTCGTTGATTTTCATTACATTCTTCATTCGTGGTGGCCAGTTTAGAGCACTACCTTTTGACTTGATCTTTCTTTAGAATTTCTTCGATTTGTTCGAAAAAGGCTCCTTCTTCTTTCAATTTAAAGGGTCCATGCGAGTCCCCCTGGAGTTGCAAGCGTACATAGGCTACGGTAATCGCTTACCATCACGCTACGTTTGTTTCCCACTGACGTGACGTTAAAAATAAAACTGTACCATCCAGTTATTTCTCATATCCTCTCTTTGTTAATCTTAACATGCCCCAATCATCTCAGTAACTTCATCTTTAGTCAATTCGCGCTTGTCTCTTATTACACTGTTTTTTATTCCATCTCACAGTCTCACCCCAAGTATAATTCGTAATGCTCTCATTTCTGCTGAGCTCACTTAACTTTGATGTTTTTACTTTTGTATTATTGTTCTTTCCGCTGAGTTAACATTTATTATTATTGTATAAATATTACAAAGTCAAATCTGTTTGCTAAAGTCCAAAATGTAGTGTTTACAGTGTGCAAATTTTATAACCTTTGTAGCAAAGTAAATTTTTACGCCGTTTTTGCGACGGTGAAATCGCATTGCGAACCCGACCCGTTTTTACGAGAGCCATTAAAGCGATGTCGCCGCGCCGCCGGTCTGTAAACTTTTCATTGCACTGCATTTGACTAGTTTTTGTCAACTTGGCAAACATTTAAAAAACTTATCGTGGATGCATCGCGGCGCGGCATGAGTTGAAATTGCGGAGTGTGTAAGGAAATAAAAAGGGGCAAAGAGGCTTAGCGCAGCTTTGCGACTCCGCAAGAGGCAACTTTTCACTTGGTCGGAGTTATGCTTCTTTCGTGTTTGTTCATGTGCCGTTTGCTCTGATTAAGTATGGGATTACAAAGTTTATGTTGCCGGATTTTAATGATAGACATTTTGGTATTGCGAACGCCGCTCTTGTAAATGTTGGTGTAAGTACTTAAGTAGAAATGCAAACAGAGACGGTGGAACAAATAGTGTGCCGTGTCGCTGTTTGCGCGTGCTCTTACTTGTAGTTTGATGATTTGCGGTTTAGGAATCGGGGGCCCAAAAATGTTTGGTCTCGCTTTGTTTGTGTTCGTCAACTTGAGAATTTCTGCTTGAGTGCGTTGCGTTTTTCAGCCCATTATTATATTCTAGGTCATCATTTAAATTATTGTTGTGAATGTATATTATTACATGTACCCTTCTCGTTTTTATCCTATAGCCTATACTATTAAACAAGCAATATTTATATAATTATATATATAATTGTTATCCAGTTCTCGAAAACGGCTCTAACGATTTCAATTTAGTTTGGAATATGGTGGTTTACGGGGGCGAACAATCGATCTAGCCGGGTCTCATGTCTGGGAAATCGTATGTCCGTATTTTTTCTATTTTCACCCGAGCAGCGCTCGGTCGCCCAGGGAATTCAAATTTTAAAGGAGTAAAAAGTTACGAGTAGATATTTTATGTGACAAAAAAACAGGAAATTAATCAATCAAAAACCATATTTTAAATGAATCTAGGCTGTTCAAAGCTATACATTTAAACAAAATAACCAATTTAAAGATATTAAAAATAATTGCAAAATTTTAAGGTGATACTATAAAATCTACTTCTGCAGCTATGTAGAGGCACGTAGTCAGTGTAATCACTTAGTAACCATTTGTTTGCTATGCGTTAGAATCTTAACTACATATTTTGTGGTGAGTATGTGAGATTTTTTTCGGAGTAAAGTATCTTGACTCAAGATAGGTGCATATATGTATAGGTATTATCCGATTATTGCTTTTCAAAAGCAATGCACACTCCAATTTTCAAAAGCAATGCTGTACGTTTGGGGCCTCAAAATTTTAAAATCCATTAATAAATAACATTGCTGTTAGCCTCATTGCTACATTGCCTCGCGCACGCATGTCTTCCTATTGGTGGATTTTCCCCCACACACCGCTACGCTACTTCACAACTCTGATGGATACTCAACCTAAAAGCTTTACGTAGCCATTTGCTTGCTCCTCGTATAATAGGCTTGTGACCTAAGATGTTTTACGATGCCATTCGAACCAGTTTTTGGAGAGGAACAAATGTTTGTATGGGAGCAACTACAATTGAAGAACATAAATACGCAAAAAATTGAGTCAAAGACGGAACGCTGGCGGCAGCCGAAACGATTCATACTGATTGACTTAAAAGTGTGACGTCACACTTTGCTATTTGAACTAATCGTTGTTTGGAAAATCAAGTAAATTGCTGTTTCGGTCGCAAAATACCGCGTTTAGGGTCCATATTATTTGTCATACAATTTTATTTCTATAAAAGCGTAAGGATCCTATTGGTAGTTTTAAATTTACTCTTGGAAAATGAAAAAATGCATATTTTTTCTAAACTTTCAAGGTCCATATCTTTTTACAATTTTAATTATATTTTGTAATTTGTACTTTTTAGGGTTCCGTAGCCAAAATGGCAAAAACGGAACCCTTATAGTTTCGTCATGTCCGTCTGTCCGTCTGTCCGTCTGTCCGTCTGTCCGTCTGTCCGTATGTCACAGGCATTTTACTCGAAAACTATAAGGTGTATTTGAATAAAATTTTGAGGATAGGTGTATTTTGTTGGCCGCTACAAAGTTTTGTAATTAAAATAACTAAAAAAAATTTTTTTAGGGGTGTACCCCATACATAAAACTAAAAGTCAAAATTTTTTTTTTCATCGTGAGCCCACGTGTGGCACATGAATGGATAGGCCTTTCAAAATAAATATAAAGTTTCTCGGGATTTTTTTTGATTAAGTGAATACAGTCAGAGATAATCGCCCCGAAAGTCACTAAAATTCTGTCCCCCCCCCTCTAATTTTTGAACGGTGTATTTTAAAAATATGAAAAAATTCATGGACACAACGCTTATTAAGTTCATTCACCGAAAATTGTTTTGAACAAGATCGGATGAAAGGTTTCCGAGATATTGCTGAAAAACTGCCTTCCTCAAAGAAAAGGACGTAAGTGCCGTAAGATTTCTATGACGATACGACCTTTTTAATAGGCACGGAACCCTTCGTTTTGCGTGGTCCGACACGCACTTGGCCGGTTTTTTACAATAATTTGATGCTTTACTATCAATTTAGAAAACGTTATCAATTTTAACATGAGCGGGTCGATCACGTAACGCATTGTATGCGCGTCAGGTAGATCTAAATGTCACTTTTTATATGGAAAAAAACCGGACAAGTGCGAGTTCAACTCGCGTGGTGAGGGTTCCGTATTATACGTAAAAAATTCTATGCTCTAAGCGTCAGGCGCTCCATACAAAATACTCAAAAATATTGAGAATTTTCCCGTTACTTTAAATTCTCAAACTTCTTATAGGTTTTCCTGTAATCTTCAGGCAAGGAACTATTTTCCATAATTTTTTTTCAGAATTTTAAGCATAGTAGTTTCGGTGATAAGGGGGGGAATGATCAATTTTCGTCTTTTTCCTATATTACTTAAAATCTGTTTTTTCTAAAATTATAAAAAAAAATCTGAGATGCTTACAACAACCCATTCCATTTGATATGTCACACAATACAGTTTGCGAAACTTTTTATTTTATTTTCCAGTTTACCCTCCAAAAGTGGCCCCCTTGTTCATAATTTATTAATTTACTTTACGCGTCCATCTTTGGGTCACCAATTTACATATGTTTACCAAATTTAAATTCAATCGGTCCTGTAGTTTCGGAGCAGATCGGCTGTGACAGACGGACAAAGAGACGCACGAGTGATCCTATAAGGGTTTCGTTTTTTCCTTTTGAAGTACGGAACCCTAAAAATGACAGTTGTATATACCTTTTTTTTTAATGGGAGGAAAATTCTGGATACCTCCACGCCACGGGGATAGCGCGGAGGTTATGTCGGACTCTCACCGACTAAAAGCCCCCCGATGGTCCTCCTCGACGCATTTCGGACGGCTCTGGGATCTCCTACGGAACGCACCAGTGCCGCCCTATCGTCATGCCTCAGTGGTATCTACCTTTTTTCCGATTGCAGCCCCCAACTGCAACCGTATACCACCCCGAGGACCCCTTTTAATCGCCTTGTACGACAGGCAGGGGATACCGTAGCCGTATTCTAATGCCCGGGCTATAGGGCGCAGTTGTATCTACTTAACGTGCGTTCAAAACGTTACGTGATTACCCCTGAGGTCACAAGCCTATTTTAACGCTTCTCGGACGTGTTCCAAGCACATGGCGCATACTTAAACACTTTACACTACAATAATACAAGCTTGCACAGCCATAGTAACAATATTTCGAGCGGAATGATGTTTAGTGGACCAATTACAGTTGCAACCAGTAAATGATAATTTGCATTCCGAATGTCCGGGTGTATTCGGATGCTTCGCTGAATTCCAGAGGGTTCAGAGGCGCCGTACTATGGTCGGCAGTTAGCTGAGATTTATTTTATTGCCAGCATTGTGTGATATAAGTACTATGTTATACGAGTGGTAGTGAAGTTATGGTTTGCTTTTAAGGAAGTTTATAAAATACTAGATGCCCGCGCGGCTTCATCCGCGTATTGCAAAGAACTAAATAAATCAATATGAGAGGACAATCTTACACAAATCGACCTAGTCCCATAGTAAGCTCAATAAGGCATGTGTTATGGATACTAGAAGACGATATATTTAATAGACACCTAATCCTATACGGGATGGGCTTTGTGACAGGAGCAAATATTTAAAAGGAGGCTTCCTTAGAGCATTTCTTTTAATTTTTTTTTAATTCGGAGAAAAATTGATCCAAAGTTATGTCCTCCGAGTAATGTATCTTGGCTCCATGAGATCATAGCACAGTAGTCAATGCATATTTTGGTGTAACAGCATGTAGTGAGTCATGTTAGTCTTTGCGTTTTTGTTTTCAAAAGATATTTTTGTGTTTTTTTTTTTAATTTTTAGTGTTGTTAAAATAAAAAAAATACTTATATTACTCCAGAAGAGTAAAACAGTAATAGTACTGTTGTGTTCTTAAGTTGAAGAAAAAAAAAAACATTTTTTTTTTTAAATTAAAACCACTTAGAATCAATTGCTCACAAGCTTAATAATCTACCGTTTAATTTTTTGCTCCTGTTACAGGGCCCACCCTGTATATAGAAAACTTCCAAGACTCAGAAACAAATGTTCATGCTCTTTACACAAATTTTTGCCCTTATCGGGATTCGAACCCAGGACCTTCAGCTTCGTAGGCAGCGTCACTACCCGCTAAGCTAACCGTTCGTCACAGAGTTTTTTTTCTATAAAATATTCATTAAGACGCTTATTTATTACATTATTTACTTACCTTTAACAATGTACAGTTTGTACCGTACAGTTTACGTTTTGAATGACGGCTTGACAATTCAATTCAAACTTATTAATTAGGTGGACACGAAACTAAACTTTTATTTAGCGCCACCCGCATCCAGCGGACTCAAATACCTTCTCATAAATTTAATACGAGTAACTTACCTACAGTACAACCTTATTCAAATTCAACCGAGGGATAGTTGAGCAACTATCTCAATTCTGCGAATCATCTATTAGTCTAGTAGAAAGTGCTGTTACGAAAAACTTCTCCGAGTTATGCTACAGTTTATCATAACTTAACATCATTAGACAAATCCCAGTTGAGAATATTCAAATACATGCTCTACAGCTCTCTATAAAAATATTCTCATGTAAGTATACCAAGATATTTAATTACAGAAATGCTGCGGATCTATAACTTAGGAATACATCCGATATATTAATGCCTACTATCAAAAGCGGGACCTATGTTTTGGTTATACTGGAACAACCAAATCATAAGTACACCAAAAGAATTCTACAAGATGGAACTTCTACTAATGAATAGTTACAGTTGTTGTAATCCTATTTCTATCATAAATGATGTTTTTCAGAATTAGAAACTAACAACACCCAACTTCATACGTATCAGGAACACCACACACATATAGGCCACAACCAAAGTTCACTGTTAGAGAAACTGTACGTAAGGATCGTAGAAGGATGCCGAAGCGCATAAAATATGCAGTCAGTATCGGCGGCGCACTGCGGCAACGATATACGGTCCTATCCCTGCGGCTCAGCGGGTAAATTTTACGCAGTTGGGACTTTGTCAAAGCAAGAGTTCACCTTCGTTGTTTACTTATCGAATTAATGTTGAAAGACGGTAGAGTGCTTATTTCGTGCCGTTGTTTGCCGCGTTGAAGTCAAAGCGTTTGAGGACAGCAACGCCGTGAACGTAGGTACTGTTTGTACTATACTGATACGTTAATGCTATTTCTCAAATGGGTATAGGTAGTATGCACGTTGAGAATATAGAGAACATGGTTGGCTAATAATACTACAGTTTTAAATACTAAAAATAAGCAAAACTAGTTTAAATGCAGCCTCAATTTACCGTTCGTTGAAATTGAGAAAACGGCATTATAATATTATTATGAAATGCAGTATATGTATAAAAATTAGATCAATTATAATAATCAATTAAATTTGGATGCAAAAACGGCTGTGGAATACCCATCATAGAACATTAAATTCCCCCTATGATAATATTTTATATATATACTGTATTATTTAACGTAATAAATTTATTTCATCGATATAATAATAATAAATTGAGTGAGCTGCTTTTAACTTCTTAGTATTCTTTTTATTTGTCAAAAATGAGGACTCCTTAAGAGTCCTTCTGTTGTTTTAATGAATAAAATATATACGTAGATTAACTAAATTAAATTAAAACTAAGTGAAATCTAAAAGAAACCCTCGAATAATACGAAGATAACGACAATATTTACGCATATTCAAGAAAACCGCAATGTACCTACTGCTTTCTACGTAAGTAGAACTCATAGGAAGTCGAGTCAATACATTGTTACTAATTCCACCTTGATTTTGATTTGATGTAAATGTGTTGCGCGCGCTGAATCGTTAGCTCAGCGCACGTAGAAATGTATACATTGAAATTAATTCAAAATCTAACCTAGTACCTATACACTAAGAGGATTACCAGATTTGCACCGCACGGCAAAACCGTTTAGTCGCAAGGTCTTAGCATCAATGCATCTCGATGAAAATGGGAATTACGTCGCTAGATGTTCTGTGCAACATAAACTCAAAGTCCACCAAAACTCATATTCCGAGCATTTGTTTTGACATTTTGAAATATGACTATAGGACTCTGTGAGCTGTAGCACTCGCAACCTGTCTTTTTTTTCGAAACCCTGTATCACCAATAAAATTATATAAGTAGGTATACATAATTATTGAACCTGCTCAGAAAGTTTCACGAGAATCGGTTGAGAAATGCGACCTGGAGAGGAGAACAGCCGGACAGGCGACGCACATACGAAATATTTTATGGTCAAGCCGAAACGGGAAACTTCGTTCGCCTCGCTCGCTCATTCAATTAAGATGAAAGCAATGATAAATAAAATGTAAACACCATCGACACAAGAAACAAAGCTAAAAATCATCTCGACAGACATGACAATCTATTTAAAAAAACACCCTCAAATCGCTTCATCCGTGCTACTAGGTACTTATTCCGTGGGAACTACGATGTAACAGACACACAGATTATTTATTTATTTAAACTATATTGCACTAAAGAAAAACTTATGGTTCAAAAGGCGGACTTAATTCCACATGGCATTCTCTAACAGTCAAACCTTAAGGCAAACCGGAAAAGATTGTGGGCCGTGCAAGTAACAAGTGAAAAAGATTAAAAAATCCGGTACTCCTATACAACATATTTACGTAACGTTACGTACGTAAAGAAAAGCTTGCACATAATGCTACAAGGAACTGCTTAAAACAAGACCAGTCGAGAAGTGGATAAAAAGCAAAAAATAAATTTTCTGTGTAGTGTGAGATAAGTATTTGTTTGGATTGTTTCAATAAAACACATTAAACATGTTTTTTCGACTTCACTAAAATGTTATCGACAGTTTTGTTACTGTCCTTTTTGCTGGTGCGTTACAGGTCCAATGTGACATGTTAACCCAATTCTCTAAAAAATTTCAACTAATGGTCATATTTTGCAGCGAAGGTAGTGTTAGATAATAAATAATAATTAAGAATAATTTATGTATTTTAATATAATTAGTAATGTACCTAAACTATTGTTCTCATGGAAGTGATGTAATTCTTATATGAGAATAAATGTCTTTAAACCTAAAACCTAGATGTAATTACTAGTCAACTAATAATTTCCGTCATGAAATATATATTATCTACATAACATAAAGATATTTACGACAAAATGTAAACACTTACTTACAGGTCGCCCCGTAGTCTTAGTTACAGGCTTGTTAATGGTATGTAACGCACAGAAATTGAGTTTGAAAACGAACTCTCGACTTAACGTGTTAAAAATAGAATGATGTTCAAAGAGAATGAAATGTTATATCCAAAATGGAGTTGATATGCAATACCGCATTTACCCCGTAATACATTCAACGTCATTTACTCATATTCAGTCAAGCGTGGCAGCCGCCAAATCGCAAATTATCCATAAATTGAAAACCGGTGCACAGAATGACACTTTAACAGTAAGGTTCGCTAATGGTAAGGGATCGTGTGGTTGGAATTCAATTTCCGATAGTATGTGTACGGGAAAATAGATGTGATTCATGTTTTAAAAGGTAATCGAATAATGAGTACTCATTTAGGTGAGGAAGTAAATACAATGTGTGCGATTTATTGGTACGCTAGGACATTGATACAGATATGTCCACTCATGAGTCATGGTACTCGTAGAATAAAACAAAGTAAGTCATTCTCGTGACAGCTCGTGACGTCAGCGTATCTTGCCTACGTCATCAGTATCTTAACAATGGCGGACTGTCAGTGTGTTGCTACTGTTTGATAGTAAATTACCCGAGTAAATAGCATAACTTCTCCTTACGTCAATCAATATTTACGTTAAACTACTTTGTACTATTGTACACAGGTGTATTTTCTTTCACCCCAAATGAATATTAAAACTAGCTAACATTTTTTTTTAATAATAATCGTGCATTAACAAACTCGTTGTTTGTATGGAAGGTGTCAGTCAATGGCATTATTTGTGTGCCAACTTTGCATAATGGCAACATTTGTGTGACGTAGGTAAGATACATCGTCGGGGAATACTTAGCTTGTTTTATTCTCTCCTGTAAATCACGCGTATGGCTGCGCCACAACGCTTACTATGGAGATGTACTTATTTTAAAACTACAAA
The DNA here is from genome assembly GCA_932294315.1 of Epinotia nisella. NCBI lineage: Eukaryota > Metazoa > Arthropoda > Insecta > Lepidoptera > Tortricidae > Epinotia > Epinotia nisella. The sequence goes on from OW028681.1 coordinate 19,612,675, forward strand.
AACACAGCATTGTTGCGACATGTTACGCAATTTCATGGTATCAGGTAACCGACCACGAAAACGCAGGAACTTAACTCTGTTCGGCCAAAATTCTTCCTTAGTGAAGGTCTGTTCGAAGGACAAAGGAATTAAAATTCATATTATGGCAAGATTTCACCTTCACAACCCTTAGGACGACTCTTATAAAACGAGACGTTGACTCATGTTTTTTGTCCACCAGGTGGCCTGGATCCACATTGACAGGCAGATGATCCTGACCATCCACCGGCACGTCATCACCCGTCTCGCTCGCTTCTCCGTCTCGCACGACAACGCGATGACTTGGCTGCTCCACGTCAGCCAAGTGCAACAGGAGGACCGCGGCTACTACATGTGCCAAGTTAACACGAATCCTATGATCAGCCAAGTCGGATATCTCCAGGTTGTTGGTAAGTTGTTATATTTCTACTTTTTTGTTACCAAGTGAATGTTAGCACTTTCGGTGCGAGGAGCCCGCTAGGTGGGAGCGCTGCGCGAAGCCATTTTCCTCTACAAAGCAGAAAAACCAGCAGGTGTACCTCAGCTGCTATATGTGCCAAGTCATCATGAGCCTCACTACTTAAATAAGCTGAGCATTCACCGCACGGTTTCTCTCGGATGCATCCAAATGGATGGAAGTATTATTTTGACTGCATTCACGGGCGCGGTGCGCCACGTAGCTGTCACTTCCTCGTGGTGTGTGTTGTTTCGACTTTTAGTAGCGACAAATGGATGCCTCCAAATCGATGGATGATCCAACGTTGAATTTTGACATGAATGACCATTGTCCGTGTAGAAAAATGCATACGAGGTAATAGAATTTCTCTAAACTCAATTCCAATGTCCCCGAAGATGAAGTCACGAGTAGATGGCAATGTTATAGGTATTATAAAACAACGTGAACGTTCATAAAAACAAAATGTTCATAAATCATACGGAGTACAAAATAGTTCCTGTTATTCAATTAAACAAAAGTCACAGTGTACTGCATTCTTCGCAAGAACAGTGTCGCTAACTATTCGAAGTGATTCTCAGTCTAGACTGTAGTTTCCTTACCGCATTTTCCGTTGTGGTTACAGGTACCGTAATTTATTCCACCAAATTTAGAATCTAATCCCGATCCTGCTCCGTAGCGGAAATCCTTTTGCATAAATGATTATCTTTCAACGATCCTAGCTCGAAGACAAAGTAATGTTTTCCAGTTCAAAATTGAAATGGAAACTCGAATATTGTGCAGTGAACGAGTTGCCAACTTTACTATTAATAGTTCCTTCCTTCCTTTTCTCTAGACAACATAATGTTAAGTGTTAGATGCGCTGATGTAATACTTATTCTGCTATTGTTGTTATTATTATTTTCTCTAATCGATATCTAACTGTAATTCAAGTACGATCTGTTAACCGCACTCGCAGTAGGCCAAGATACAGGCTCAGCCTAGTTTGGTCACTGACAGACAGCCTCGATTCAATGTAATATTTGTTTTTGTGAAATAAACTATTTTGTATTTTTTGTAATAGGCAAACAGAGTGGTGGAAGCATGATACGATATTTGACAAGTCATTTCTGTAAATATACCACGTCGTCGTAGTTTCGTCATGCTGAACATGTTTTCATAACGAAAAAACTTCTGCATACAGCTTTATATGTAGTCGATAGCGTTATAGCCTTGACGTCACAGACTGAACTGAAGTACAGTCCAAAAACAGCATGGGCCTCATATATTGCGCGTTACTGCCATTTTTCCACAATACAAGTGCATGGTAAATGTTTCATTTCAATGGTCAAATGGCTCTAACTGTATTTTCTCTTCAAAGTTCAATATCTTAAGTCATTTTGCACCCATTTTTCTATCAAATAAGAGAACGCAGGGCACTGGCGGTTAGGAACAACATGGCCCGCAGGGTTTGCTCGTTGTTCCACCCAAGTAAAGATCACCCTTTTCAAAGCGTACTGTCAGAGTTTTTACACGAGCAGCCTGTGGCTTAACTGTACTCAACAATCGCTTAGTGCCCTCAAAGTTCAATATAACAACGGATTTAGGGCGCTGTTGGGACTGTCCCGCTTGTGTAGCGCATCACTAATATTTGCCGAAGCTCACACGGATGGGTTTGACGCCATTTTACGGAAGAGAATCGCATCGCTGGTACGTAGGATGCGGAGCAGCTCCAATAAAATTCTGGAAATGTTTGCTGCAAAACCTGATTCCCCCATATACCTCCGTGTCAGCAATTTGATGATTGCCAATCGAAAATAGATTGGCACTCATCAAGTTGTTGACAGGGATTTTCTATTGTAAATAAATCTATGTTTAAGCTCTTTATAATGTAGTGTTTAGTTTTAACAATCGTTTTATAAGATTTTGTGTTTACTAACCAACGGACTAAGTTATCTGAATAAATAATAATAATAATAGGCATCAATTGTAAACATTTGATGAAAATCGTTTATTCGAGACAAAAACACAACAACACATAAAAAAAGTATTGGAAATTTAACATCTGTTAGTCCAGTAAATAATCCCTCGTTCCAATAAAGGCTCTACAGCCAATATAAGCGTACTTGAAGCGTTAAGTGAAAATTTTAGTGCGATCAATATTTGACGTTGCCTTTTGTTTATATAGTAATAATAGTCCTAGCAATTTTATGGCGCGAAAGCAGGTTACTCATACATAATACTTTTGTGGAATTGCTCATAATATATTATAATGTTTGAAGATCGTCTCTGAAAGATTAAAGATTTTTTCTCTTCTTGTAGATAAAAAGAGAAGAGTAAAAGTCTCATTAGCCAATTTTTACTAACCAAGTTTATGGGCTAATCAAATGTTTTACATGCGTAAGTATAGTTTTTTACACATTAGGTACTATCAAAAATAAAAATAATGTGCCATTGTCTGTTATTTTTCGGTGTCATTCGGGAGATGTTTTACAATAAACAATATTCCAGTGTCTGTATGAAATAATCCGTGTTTGATTTTACTAAATTCCACAAGCACTGTATGTTTTTTGTATATTTTGCGTGTGTTGCAATATGCGATTTGTATATTTTGCTTTTTAATTACCTGTGAGCGCGTATATTTTACGCTGAAGCAAATTTGGGCACGATATCCTAAAAAGGATTGCAATCTTTAACAGATTTGCTAATAAAAAGTTGAATTCAAACCCGAACAGCGATCGCATCGTGAGTTACCCAACATATATTAACTTGTTTACATTCCCCCACATTTTCAGCCTTAAAAATATCAAGAGCTTCTTTTGTTTACTCTACCCGGTTTATTACGGAACAACTTTTAATTACTTTTCTTTACGTTTTGAGAGGTTTCCATTTTCTTTTGTTGCAAAGTCTAAATATTTTGTGTTTCTTTTGTTATGAACATGGTGTACGGGATTGAGACAGCAGTTTGGATTATATTTTATTATTTGATGGTTCTGCTTGGATAATTGCGGATGGATGGCAAGAGATGGCGTTGCATATATTTTTGCTTACAAAAATGAATACTAGAGATTTAATTTTGTAACACACCACTAAATTAAGCTGAAAAATAGCATGGGCGTAACAATACTGAACAGTAACAAATTGTCGATTTTTTATTCTTTTGAAAATATGTAGTTAACACGCAAAAAATAATTAGTTCAGTTCATTAATATTGAGTTATTTTTAGTATTTTCAATATCAACCTGTAGAGGCGAACAGGGTGAACAAACGGAGCTGAGAACTTCTTTCGCTTGGCTCCGTCGTTTAATTACGTCACGTTATAAAGAGAAACCCGCCAAATACTCGTAGCCACCAGTCGTGTATTCATCCTTAACTCCACAACGGAACCCTACCAAAACCCTCGTGTATAACCACTTAAAAGTTGCCGGAACGGTATAAAGCTAAGTGCCCTCCAAACGGCCACGCCCCTCGCACTACAAACAAATAAGTCATTAAGGGAAATTGCGCTTTTATTTTTATGTTTCACCTTTACGGGTCATTTACATGAAAATGCGAGAGCGTTTTCGGGGATCGGGATGCAAGTGAGTTTGTAAAGTTATGTGATTTTTTTGGTACCTAATTTTTGCTTGCTTTGTGGGCTCGCAGAGGTAAGAGAGGTGGAACACAGCGGAATTAAATATCATCTCGTTCATAACGAGATGATATTCCGCTGTGCTCCACCCCGAAGCCGCCCCGCAAGAATACTGCTCTGTGATTGGTTGAAATATTGAAGCTGCGCGCTCCACTAGCACTGATCTGGAAGTAAAGTTGTCAATTTTTGATTGGTGCGGCTGTATGAAACTTAGATTTTTCTGTCTTTTTTCGTTATTTATTTCCTCGAAAATGTGATGAAAAACATTGTGTATGGGCATAAGAATATTTACGCCCCTCGTTAAACAATGTAGTATAATTGCACACCTCACACAAACAAAGCAGTTACAGAGTGAAACAATACAATAACATATAGGTAGAGGTAGACAAAAGGCGGTCTTATCGCTGAAGAGCGATCTCTTGCAGACAACCATAATAAATATTTAATTATTTATTATTCATCATCATCATCATCATCATCATATCAGCCGAAAGACGTCCACTGCTGGACATAGGCCTCCCCTAAAGAGTGCCAAATTGACCGCTCCTGCGCCACCCGCATCCAGCGGACTCCCGCGACCTTTACCAGGTTATAAGTTCACCTTGATTTTTAAAAAGTCAAAATCGTGAGTTATAGATACAAAGGGGTAATCACGTAACGTTTTGAACGCGCGTTAGGTAGATCCAGCTGTCATTGTTCCATATACAAATTGACGTATCGTAGATCTAACTGACGCGCGTACCACGCGTTACGTGATTGACCAGCTGGTCACAGATGCACTAGTTAATACTAATTTTAATTATTGTCACTGTTTTTTCACACATACAACATCGCTTTGACAGGTGCCTGGACCTTCGAGGGCTTATTGCGTAACTTTTCGAACGAGCTTTAGGATAATTATTTCCTATACGAAAAATTACATTAGTCGAAAAATGACTGAGTAGTACCTACACACAATCACCGTAATCACCTGTTCGAATGGGTTCAGTAGCCAACCGGTGTAAGAACGGCGTAGTTAATTAGCATTGGTTGTCACACGTGTCAGTTCCAATTAGCTGATTGGCGCGATGAGCCCGTATCGCATTCCGATTGCCATCTGAATACTGCTCGCGTGGGGCCACAAATAACGCTAAACAGGCATGTCATCTTCCTCTTACCGTTTATTCCCGGTTTTGCCCTCAAGGAGCCTGGGGTCCGCTTTGGCACCTAATCCCAAGATTTGGCGTAGGCACCAGTTTTACGAAAGCGACTGCCATATGACCTTCTAACCTAGAGGGAAATCTAGACCTTATTGGTATTAGACCGGTTTCCTCACGATGTTTTCGTTTTCCTTCACCGAAAAGCCACTGTTAAATCATCATATCAGCCGAAAGACGTCTACTGTTGGACATAGGCCTCCCCCAAAGAGTGACAAAGTGACCGGTCCTGCGCCACCCGCATCCAGCGGACTCCCGCGACTTTTACTAGAGAGGTATTTAATCACGTAACGTTTTAAACTCACCCGACGCGCGTACAATGTGTTACGTGATCGATCTGCTGGTCATCAGTCCACCTGACGTGATGACATATGACACTGAAACGTGGTCGCTTACTATGGGCCTCATAAGAAGGCTCAAAGTCACCCAAAGGGCAATGGAGAGCCCTACGAGTAGATATATGTTGGGAGTTTATCTGCTTGATTGCATCGGAAATGAGGCTATCCGTAGCAGAACCAAGGTAACCGATAGTCCTCCGAATCGCTAAACTTAAGAGTCAGTGGGCGGGGCACACTGCACGTAGAACCGATGGCCGTTGGGGCAGAAAGCTTCTCGAGTGGCGACCATGTACCGGATGGAGCGGTGTTGGTAGGCTCCCCACTGTTAGATATCAAATGATATTTCGTAGTTAAGGGGGAAGAATACTACGTACTCGTCTATATAAAAAGAGATTTTTTCAACTTCTACATATTTTCCAATCTTTATGATTTTTTAGTACTTTATTGACACAATGAGATCGACATCTACTCATTGAGACAATTCTAACGCCAAGCTCAACGGGTTACGTCGGTTAAGTACTGAATTCCAATGGCCACCTTCTGTCTCCATCATCAGATGAGCACGAGGGTACTATACCTACTGAATCCAAACTATACCTTTACCCAAAAATTCAGCTCAATCGGTTAAGGATATCTGCTTCAAAATTGAGTTGCAAATTTTGACGGACAACTTAGATAACTGAAAATGGTTGGAAAACTTACATAATAATAAGCTTTTAAAAATGGCTGTGTGCCCATATTAGACGCGCCGGAGTTGGCTATACACAGCTAGAGAGGCAAGGCACAGCGGAACGACAACTCAATCATATTCGTAGCAACCCACAAATGGAGAAAGACCAACAATCGCTCACCGCTCACATTGCGGCCCCCGTTTTACGCGTACATTATTACCACAATACCAATTAGAACAGCTGTTTACATTTCATTAAGCCACGATTAAGATTCGATATCAGTCGGATATCCGCCTTCCGCCGCCATTATTCAAATTGCTTTACTGGGAATGGCTTTAATTTCGTTCAGGTTAATTAGAAATTGATATGCTAAAGCTTGTTGAGCTTTATAATTGGTACGATCGGAAATTGGCTCTGTGGGCATAAATGCTTTTCATGTTTTTATTAGTTTTATATTCTCATGTCTGTATTAACATGTCGCAAGAATATGATGCAAAATGTATCATCTAAAAGATGATTCCGTTCCGCGCCCGGCTGACACCGGAATATGTCGTCATCATCCTAGCGTTATCCCCGGTTGTGCCTTAAAGGACCACGGGGTCTGCTTTAATCTAATCCCAAAATTTGGGATCATCATATCAGCCGAAAGATCCACTCAGTCCACTGCTGGGCATAGGCCTCCCCTAAAGCGGGCGAAATTAACCGGTCCTGCGCCACCCGCATCCAGCGGACTCCCGCGACCTTTACCAGGTCATCGGTCCACCTTGTGGGGGGCCTACCCACGCCGCACTTTCCAGTACGTGGTCGCCATTCGAGAACTTTTCCGCCCCAACGGCCATCGGTTCTACGTGAAATATTAATAGAGCGCCATAATTGAAATAATCCCACTGTCTCATTGATTGGCTGAATATTATAGGTATTCCCGAAGATTTCAATGAATTGCGACATTTGCGATGAGACCCACGCCGCACCTAAATGGCTCAATAATGTAAGTCCAAGACCGTACCAGTTAAAGTAAATATGCATAAAGGCTCTCAAGAGTAATGGCAGAACTTGTACAACAAATATGTACTAACGTGATTTAATTCATATAGTATGTTTGCGAAGATTCTCTTGTTAAAATGCAAGACGAAAACGGTAAAGCATGATGAAACTCTCAGCATTTGTGTCGTTTATGCCACTATATAGTCTGCTAATCTTTGTTTCGGTTTAGTAAGTTTATAATTTTATGCTTTAGATTATAAACTGCCTATCGAATTGTATGGTGATATAAATAATATACCAGTTTCACATTTTAATATGTTCAGCATTGCTTTAGCTTTTATGGGCAGCCAGAAAATATCACAAAATGGTAGTGAAAGTTGGGTGTGGCAGAAAAGACATCAAAGTCGAGTGAATGCAGTAGAAATGAGAGCGTTGAGAAGTATGTGTGGAGTGAAATTGAGTGATATAGTCAGAAACAGTGTGATAAGAGATAAGTGTGGAATGGATGGAGATATAGTCACGAAAATTGAGAAGGGTATGTTAAGGTGGTTTGGGCATGTAGAGAGGATGGATGAGAGAAGATTAACGAAGAGAGTGTATATAAAAGGAGTGGATGGGCAAGTTGGAAGGGGAAGACCTAGGCGAACTTTCTCTGATCAAATTGGAGAAATGTTACAAAAAGTCCAGGTCAAAAGTACCCTAAACCGACGAGCATGTATGAGAAATGCTATGAAGGTGAGTGAAGCGAAAGTGGTTTGTCAGGATCGTAGCAAATGGAGATCCGTGATCTCTGCCTACCCCTCTGGGAAAGAGGCGTGATTCTATGTATGTATGTATGTATGTATGCTTTAGCTTAGAACATCAGGGTCACGGACATATACCAATATGAACAAAGACGCAAACGAGATAAATATGTACCACTGAATTAAAGGAACTAAAAACTGAACCCTGATTCTCCTAAAAACCTACTTAGCAGGCTCAACATCATACAATAATAGAAAAATTGCATTAGCATTTAAGTGACATAGTTTATATACAAATGTTACTCCAAAGATATTAATTCTAGTTTCAGTTCTAATATCACGTAACCTTACCTTAGCTTATTGACGTTTGCGTGTCAGACCCTGCGCGCTGATTCGGACTGTCCAGAATTGGTGAGTCGAGTTGTGCGACTGCATGTTCCAGACATCCCCAGGATAGCACTCAGGCCGCGGCGACGCAATCTGTTGGCTTTGCCAGCGGGACGCACCGTGACGTGTCGCACCTGAACTCTCCGCTGCTCCGTGCCCTCACACACTTGAATGCTCTCTTGGCATCAGCACCCGAGTGCGACCTGAGGGCCTACCGCGAAACGATATTCGTTTTCGTTCGTGTATCCCCGTCTCTGTCGCACTTGCTAGTTCGAGTGACAAAGAGGGAGATACACGAACGAAAACGAAAATCGTTTCGCGGTAAGCCCTCTGTTTGCGTGGCGATGGGCGCCTGTGAGAAAAGAATGCCTGAGATTCTGTGAGATGATGGATGCGAGGCCTACAACCGTGAAACTGTAATTGGTAACAATAATCGTACCTGATTGTTATTTGTAATAACTTTGTTGTATATGTTAATTTTAACTGTCATGTCGCATTAGATTAGTTCTGTAAGGGCAAATATACATATTTTCAAATAAATAAATAAATAAATCATGATCCTGAAATATTTTTTGTTGCAGTGCCTCCGAACATTTTGGATGAAGAAAGCACACAGTCAGCAGTGGCGGTGCGCGAGAATCAGAACATCAGTCTGGTCTGCAAGGCGGATGGCTTCCCGGCGCCCAAGATCATGTGGCGACGAGAGGACGGCCAGCCCATCTCTGTCGACAAGAGAAAGAAAGGTGAGTTGCAAGTATGCACTTAATGATCGTGGGATTCATCATATCAGCCGAAAGACGTTCACTGCTGAACATAGGTCTCCCCAAAAGAGTGCCAAAGTGATCGGTCCTGCGCCACCCGCATCTAGCGGACTCCCGCGACCTTTACCAGGTCATCAGCCCACCTTGTCGGGGGTCTGGGTCTACCCACACTGTGCCTGTCGGTACGTGGTCGCCACTCGAGAACCTCCCCGCCCCAACGGCTATCGTTTCTACGTTCAATGTGTCAAGTCTAAATTAATTTTGAACCAAGCAGAAGCCTGCTAACGAAATAAAAAAATCAAATTATTTGTATTCAAGAAGGTCGCTTCGCTTGTAAAATTTTCAAAATCCAAATATTTATTCTGCAAGAACGTTGAGGCTTTTTTACATCATCGAATTTATAAATGCAAGTCCACGCGGCTTTTCCCGCTTATTATAAAGGACTTAGAGAGAGCCACGGGATAAGCCTTTGTCACAGGTTAGATTATATGTCATATGCGGGCGAAAAGGTAGCTAATTAATACAGATACATAACTTTACAGTACGAGTACATGAACATTCATTAAAATGGAAGGCGCCAAGCATTGGTCCAGTGTCAAGCATTGGGACGTTAACCTCAGTTATTTCACCTTTCATATAAATACTACAGAAAAGTGAAAAACTACCAACTAAAGTATTCAGCAGGGCGGCTACGAAAAATCGTTTTCCAATAAAAAGTTAGAAGTCGCTACACGACCCGCTCGATCTGTCTTTTGACGTTTAGCTTCGTTAAGGGCTTCGTACTGGAGTGGTATGCCTAAACACATAAATGTGAAAATGGGAGCCAAGTTCAATATTAACAATATCGTGGCTGTCGCCTTCGCCGACAAAACTAAGGCGACTATTAGCCAAGTTCAATCTTTAACTTCAATTACTGTTTAAAAAGAAATTATATAATAGGTACCTACAGAACTTGATTTAGATCTCAAGACGCTGTTGTGGTGAAAACTACATGTTGTTAATACACACATATATTATATTTTAATAATAAATACTAACATCAACACAAATGCATAAAGATACACACAAAATCCCTAGAAATAACTATGTATACCGTTTGTGCCTACGGCTTATATTATTCTGTTAGAATATTAGTTCTAAGTTAATCTATAAATACCTATGTAGGTATTGCGATGCCCTTACAGGGTTCATGTTTAAGAATTACTGTAACATGTGTCAACTATGTACTATACTATAACAACATGAATGCAATAAAATACTTGAATACTAAACCTCTAATTAATAAACGTGCTAAAACCAATTTTAGTTAAAAAAAAGAAAATAACGGGCATTTCAGACGCTGTACTTACCACCCCCAAATTAACTGTGATGTCCAGAGTAGCCAGCTGAGTTTAATCTTACAAAATTAGATCTATCTTTGATACCTAAAAACATATTATGATTTTTAGTGATTTTAATTTTAATTAATAATAACATTATTTCAAAGATGCTAAATACAACCGCTGAGCGTTTAAAAAATGCAACGTGAGAATACGACAAACCTAAAATGCCGTCGAAATACGTTTGAAATTTACGTTTGTGAAAAAGGGACAAAACACATTTCATACATAATTAGTTAACACTGTCTGTTAAGTTTTATAAATAAGGGGGTAGATATTATGTTGCGAAATTTTCAAATAGGCGGTCATGACCGTATTAAATCTAGCTTGATACGCTTCACTGTCGAGGGCATCACAGTTTTATTTAATTCCTAAAAGCTAAAAAATATCTTACATTTTATTCGGTAGTCAGTAGAGTTACTTACCTCGGACAATTTACGTCGATCCTTATGGTCATCTGTCCAGCGACTTGCAGGGCATCCTAGACTACACTTGCCTAAACGGGGTCTGATCGAGTTCGAGGGGTGATCACATAACTTTTAATTTAGGACAATTTAACTGTCATTTTCCCATACCAAAAGTGGCATTAAGATCTATCTGACGCGCATACAATCCGACCAGTTGGTCAATCACGTAACGCATTGTAAGCGCGTCAGGTCTCCTGGTCACAACGGCCAGGAGACTGTGGCGGCTGGCGCGCACCCTGCGCAGCGTCGCGGCATAGCGTTTGCGGAGCGTCGCATGGAAACCGTCCACGTGCGCGTCCGCAAACATGCCGGACGCACTGCAGTGTCGCGGCAGCCGCAACAGTACCCTGAACGCGTCGTTGTACTGTACACGCATGGCGTTCATGGCACGCTGCGTGTACCGCATCCACAGGCTGCAGGTGTAAAGCGATGTACAGTATGCTTGGAAGAGTGTTATTTTAACTTGTGCTGTACACCTGCTAAACCTGCGGGCTATCATGTTGGCCCTGACGGCCAGAGCCCTGCGCTCGCGTTCAGTGTCTGAATCGTCTCGAGAGTCATCGGTGACCACAATATCAGACAAGACTCTATTTGAAGAAAGAATAAAAAACATTTCTAGGGCCGTTAAGACGTGTCAGATATTTATGCGCGCTTTGTTGTGGCGGATATTGGTGACTGTACTGTCGCGAAGCTCGATTGTTGAGCCACTTGCCACCTTAAGGTAGCTGTGTAGTGCAAACCTGACTTGGTCGATTATACTCGTAAAATACGGATTGATTCGCATTACACGGCTAAATACGATACAGTGTCAAGTGGCTCAACAATCCCTCTCCGCTACTGTAAAGCAAACAACATAAACATGTATACGAGTTTTGACTTTATCTCTTAACTATAAGGTCCTAGAACCACCTAGGATTCCGTGCCAATTATAAAGTTCTCATTTGAATGTAGACATGCAGCGCATTATAGAATCTGTATGTACCAACTTGACACTTGGAAGCCGACAATAGGCTTGTGTCCTAAAGTTTTTTTACGATGCCATTCGAACCAGTTTTTGGAGAGGAGCAAATATTTGTATGGAAGTAAGTACAATTAAACAACATAAATACCCAAAAAATTGAGTTAAAGACGGACCTCGCTAGCGGTAGCCGAAAACGTTCCATACTGATTAACATTGAATCATGACGTCACAGTGTAACATTTGTACTATCGTTATATGGAAAATCAAGTAAATTGCTGTTTCGGTTGCGAAATACTGCGTTTAGGACCATATTTGTTATACAATTTTGTTTCTACAAAACCATAAGGATTCTATTGGTAGCTTTAAATTTACTTTTGGACAATAAAAAAAATGCATATTTTTTCTAAACTTTCAAGGTCCATATCTTTTTATAATTTGTATTATATTTCGTAATTTATACTTAATTACATTTATTTGAAGGTTTACTATCCATTTAGCAACACTGCGCTATCAATTTTAATATGTGGAAACAACCCAATTAACTGATAACACACCAAACCCGTGCCGACAACGCGGAAGTAGCTAGAAGCCAATATTATGCACCAGAAAAGTTGTATCCAGAAAAACGCACGGGACATAAGCCAGTTAGGTAGACAAAATAGTTAAAATGGATGGTCCTCGAATAAACAAGTAACATGGGGGACCGTGTGTGAAGGAGATCGTTTTTCAACTAATTCTGGCGGCGTATCGGTGCTGCTTAACATAACAGAAAGCCCACAGCCGTGCTGAATAGCAAACAGGGGCGGGACACAACTAACAAAGAGGTAAAGAGAAAGAGGTAAAGAGAGGTTTAAAATAACGACCATTTTTTATTTATATGTATTTCAGAATATGCAACTTTCTAAGTCAGGAAGATGAGGAATTCCAATTTTGTGTTAAAACGCGTTGTTGTAAGCGGCTTCTTGCGATGTCATTATTTTTTGTTTTGCCTGATCTTGTAAAAATCTCTGTTATTTGTGGTGCAATAAAGAATATTATTATTGTTATTGTATAGACATACAATAACAATAATAATATTCTTTTTCTACTCCTGTACTTTTATCTGTCATTTACATAGTCACGAACACTAATATAAAGACATACAAAATAAGTTTGCAGAAAAGTCTATACTCTATTCCCCATAACAGTACGGCACAACCGTGCTGTTATGTCGCCAAAACGATACGCTTAGCAGCCATACGCTTCTAAACCTATACATTAGGTACTACCAACTTAACAAACCACTGAATGTTTTTACTTTTTAGAAATTTTTGAACTAAAGGCATTGCTGCTAACTTAGGAAAAACCTTTATTCTTAATATGGCAGTACTGGCAAGTTGACATCAATTAAAAACAAAGTTAACCATAGACACCCATTTGTCTCATTTTCATGTTTCCCGAATTCCCGGTTATTTTATAAATTGTTGTTTGAGTTTGCGGCCGTTGTGTTTGCTACAAAATAGTTGGTGTTTCTCAAAAGTAATAAAAATGGATGACGATGAAAATATTGCTTCTACACCAGAAGAAATACACCGGCAGCCCACAAGCAGTGACCGAAAATTTGTTGCCTACTAAATCTCGGCACCTATACGACAAAGTTTAAGAAAAATTTATTCTTTGTTTAATTTTGCATTTTATTCCATAGTAGCTAGTCGTAGAAAAAGTATTGTATGCAACGTTGTATAACTAAGTCAAAAAACGCTCGTGGCGTCTTTCTTTACAATGTTCGCCTTCGGCTCACATTGTAACCCACGCCACTCGCCTTTTTTGACCTCTTTTATACAACTGTTGCATAAAATACTATTATTCCACTCACGGGACAGTGGTTTTTGACAATTTAATGAAATGCAAGGAGTATACCGAGCGGATGCTGTCCCTGCCCATGTCATGGGCCGCACACAGAGACAGCACCTGCTGTGGTGTAGAGGGACTACACCACACCTGCTGTGGTGTTGGTAGATGCAATCTAAATTAAACGGGATATTGGGTGAAAATGATGGACTACCACACGGCAACAATGCCTGCCACAATTTGGCGAATTCCTCATTAACCTCCCATTCTGAATTCCTATTCTTTGTAAATATTTCTATTAGATTTTTAAAGTACCTGAGAGTTTCACACACATTCTCACCTTATAAAGGCTTTATCAATCCAACAAGCGGTACAAAACCGCACCCAATTCAGGCTCATTAACAAAAATCCGTTCAGCTCCTACACCGTAACACACTTAATCCTCAAACCACACAAGAAAAAACCCGTTAAGGATAATTACTAGGCGAGAGTCTCAAAGGCAAATGAGTTTAAATTTAAAGAGTGATTTCCTTGTGCTGAGGAAATTAACGTGCGGCGTGGAGAGCACTCTTCCCTAATTGTGTGTGCCCCTGTCAACCCCATCTGGTATGATTATTTGTAAAGGACACTCAGCACAAAATGTTTTAATTACGCGTTCGGCTAAATTCGTTTTCGTCCGTGCTCGTGTCGATCCAGAGCGTGTTCTTTTGTTTGTTTTAATACGATTCGGTTTGCTTTAATTGGACATACGTTTGAGCAGTCCAGTGCTGATTGAGGTTTGTTAATGGTTTCGGAAGAACGTTTCTTAGGGGAAGTGCTGTAGACATTCATCTAAGAACTTAATTCTAATAATGCGATGTTAATAACCTTGGTTCTGCTGTGGATAGCTTAATTTCTGATGCGATCACTAAACTCGCTAAATTTGAGTGGCAGTGGGCAGGCCACATTGCACGTAGAATTGATGGCCATAGGGGGGGAAAAGTTCTCGAGTGGCGACCACGTATCTACTGGCAGGCGCAGAGTAGGTAGACCCCCCACATTGTTAGGCCTATGTCAAGCAGTGGACGTCTTTCGGTTGATATGATGATGATGATGAATGTTAATAACACGAAGATATCTATATATTACTAATGAAAGACGTTTATCGTTGTCTAAAACAGATTACAAATTCTGCCGTAGTTTAGTTCTACAAAGAAAAATACAAATAATACGCTCAGTCAGATGTTACCGCCACTGTACTTACAATATTGTATTTGTAAAACTCGATATTTGATTATGATTTGAATCAGAAATAAATTTCTGACAAAAATCATTTGTGGTACTTACAAGTTTTCTTGACGACTGCACTTTTTTGTAGTACAGTCATCAACTACTCTTTAAGTAGAGTCCAATGAGCCCAAACACAACGGGTTTAGGGTTTATTTAACGGGTAGTTTCGGATTTGCTCCACGATCTGTCTCCATCATCAGATTAGCTCAGTAGTGCCATAATATGGCATTGTCACCGAACTTAACTATGCCAAATTTCAACGGCAAGGTTGAGAACAACTGATTTAAAATTCAATTGCTAGATTTGACCGGAACACACGATACGAATTGACTAGGTTAATCATATACAAATTTTGACATTTGTAATATCAGTGTGATTGCTCAAGATTTCTTACCATATAATACCGTATGTTTCAGATCAGGAAGTCTTTAGAAAAACTAAATTATCAAACAAAAATAGCTAGTAAAAGTTCTGAACAAGTCGATCCATCAGTTAGAGCTATTTTGGACGCCAGAGAATGGGTATTACGGTGCCCATTGAATCGCTTTGCGCGAAGTTGTGGCCGCGCTCGGTTACCGCTGATGCATCGCCCGAGTTGAAGTTGAGCGTTAATGCGCTGAGTTTTTCCACTCGATTGTTAAGCATTGTTCACAGAAAAAAATACGTAATTGATTTTAAAGTAATATTTTGAACCAGGATTTCACTTAGGAAGATGTTTCTTATCTTGAGGCAATATACAGTCTCTTGGTTCCAGAGCATCATTTTAATTATGCAAGATGATATTGTTTCATTCAAAATATTCAATTGGGGCCTGGATCCCCGCTCTGGGTAATTTCTGGTGCAAATGTTAGCCAAAGCTGTTCAGCGCACGAATGCAACTAGCGAAATCCACCACAGGAGTGACGTGGGCGGGTTATTTGATACTTTAGTTTTAAAAGGTTAATATAGTAGTTGATTTTAATACATGCACTACAAGTAAAAATGGCGGTCTTCCTAATTTATTTATTAAGTCCAGTCATCATTTTTTTCTGTGTATTAAACAAGCACGGGGTTACACGAACTTTTATGTAAATGCTATACCTACGTACCGCCGTTTCGTGGCGCCTGTGTACTGATTTTTACAAGCTGATTTTTGTCCATGTCACGAATATTCTATTTAAAATTCCTGCTTCCCAGCAATGCTCCCATTTTCCACGTAAAATGTAAAAACAAGCTCGGTTGTATAAAACTGAAATTAGAGATGGGGATTACGACCGCAGGTCGCAGGGTGTCGACGAAACGTGGCGGCGTGGTCACGCTGTTTGTAGCGGGATTAACTCGCCCGTTACATGTCCTGCTACATACTGATGTTTCTAACATTTTAAAATATATTAAAATAAGTAAGGCTTTACATGGTAGTCATTATAATGGCGTAACGGTAGTAATTATGATGTCGGTGTATTAGATTAATTTCGCTTGCGTGAAAGGTGTTTTATTTCATTTTATACCTGGAGCCGTAGCATGGTTGGCCTTGCCTGCAACTGACTTTCTAGGGGGCATATCTATGAGATATAGCTTTGTAAAATGAAGGTTTGTTGGTAATGGGTCATCTCCGGAACCGCTTATCCGATTTAAAAAAATTATCACCTGCGTGTAGAATGAACTTTCTGAATGGTTATAGGCTATATTATATTCCGCGGCTTTGCCTGTGTTCTCTGCATTCCGCAGGCGCAGCCGCGCGAGTAGTTAGTAAAACATCAAAATAATATAAACTTTTCAATTCCAGTTTCTGATATAAAAGAAAAATAAATACTTAAATGTGTATTTCCTGTTCATTTTCATCAAATTTCATATGTTCAGACTCATGAGAAGTCCTTTTTGAACTGCTTGCAACATAATGGCCATACATTTAAATCAAAATGAAGATCAATGCAATGCAAAACACACACAGTATTTTTTTCTAATGACATTAACTGATCTTTATGGCCCGTACGATAGTTTAAACAATGACTTCCAACCAGCGACCTCTCCTGCTCATTAATTAGGTTTTCTTATGTATAAGTTATAATTATTAGTCATATTTTAAGTTCTGTACCTATCTCGGTGCCCTGAAAACCCGCGCCTTTAGCATATATTGCTGCTGGCATATGCTGAGTGGCATCCATTTTGGTGCATTTCAGATGTAACTTATACATTTGTGTAATTTCTTTGTCACACCAAATAAATATATTTCTATTCTATTCTATTCCATTTTGTGTTCCCCTAAATTAGCATGGAAAGATTTGAATGTTGCGTCCTTTTTACAGTGACGGTGTATGAATTCCGTTCATTTATTGTTCCTCTAAATTAGCATGGAACGATTTGAATGTTGCGTCCTTGTAACAGTGACGGTGTATGAATTCCGTTCATTTTGTGTTCCTCTAACATGGAAAGATTTGAATGTTGCGTCCTTTTTACAGTGACGGTGTATGAATTCCGTTCATTTTGTGTTTCTCTAAATTAGTATGGAAAGATTTGAATGTTGCGTCCTTTTTACAGTGACGGTGTATGAATTCCGTCCATTTTGTGTTCTTCTAAATTAGAATGGAAAGATTTGAATGTTGCGTCCTTGAATAGTGACGGTGTATGAATTCCATTCATTTTGTGTTCCTCTAAATTAGCATGGAAACATTTGAATGTTGCGTCCTTTTTACAGTGACGGTGTATGAATTCCGTCCATTTTGTGTTCTTCTAAATTAGCATAGAAAAATTTGAACGTTGCGTCCTTGAACAGTGATGGTGTATGAATTCCGTTTAATTTGTGTTCTTCTAAATAAGCATAGAAAGATTTGAATGTTGCGTCCTTGTTACAGTGACGGTGTATGAAGGGGACACCCTCAGTCTCCAGCGCATCAGTCGCACGGAGATGGGCGCCTACCTCTGCATCGCCACTAACGCGGTCCCGCCCTCCGTGTCAAAGCGGATCATTGTGGACGTGGAATGTAAGTACACTAGAAACTTTCTGTCCGGTACACAAGTTAGGTTAGGTCCAGTATCATTTTTACCCGACTGCCGAATCTATGTGCGTATGTCTTATTCTTTGGCACGCCCTGCAGCCTAAACCGTTTGACGGATTTCGACATATGAGGTGTCGTTGGATTCCTCTTAACCGTGGGAGTGACATGTACTATAATCATTGCAAAAATACACGCTCGTGAAAAACGTCGCAAATACGATCTGGCTGCAGAAGATCTTAGAGCCTCATTTACTCCCCTTGTAGTCTCCTGTGATGGCATTGTCGGAATAGAATATGAATCCTTTATAAAGAAAACATCTCTAAAGCTATGCGAAAAATGGTCCAAACCATACTCACAAATAATAAGCTGGATCAAAGTAAAAATACAAATATCAATCATCAGAGCGGTCTCTATGAGAATTAGAGGAACGAGAAGAAGAATAGAAAGATTTGGATGCGAAGTCGGCTGCGGAATACCCATCATAGAACATTAAATTCCCCTTATGATAATATTTTATATATATACTGTATTATTTAACATAATAAATTTGATATCATTGCAAAAAAGCAGTTGGGTTTTTTGAAAAATCATTTATTTCCACTTGTTAACACAAGCCTTATTGAGCTTTATAATTAATACTGTAATAGAATGTACTAACACTAGTTTAATAAGTATTATAATTGTTACTAACATCATGTTCCAAGTTGGTCGTAAATAAAGTATTTAATTTTTTTTTAATTAAAAAACTTTACGTGTGTTCCACTGTAGTGTTCGAGATACTTAAGATCATCCTCCTCCTAGCGTTATTCCCGGTTGTGTTCTAAAGGTGCCCGGGTTCCGCTTTGAACCTAATCCCAAGATTTGGCATAGGCACTAGTTTTACGAAAGCTACTGCCATCTGACCTTCCAATCCAGAGGGAAAACTAGACCTAATGGGATTAGACCGGTTTCCTCACGATGTTTTCCTTCACCGAAAAGCTAACGGTAAATATTCCGTACATAAGTTCCGAAAAACTCATTGGTAATTGCTTTTTCCGGGACGTGCGTCTTATTATGTCTATAATTCGTCAATTAATAACCCAAATTGAATTATAATTGTAATAATTTAAAATTACGTAATTTTGTATTTTTTTTTAAAGTGAATACAAGATTATAATTAACATTAAATAAGATAAATTAAAACTAAGTTAAATCTAAAAAAGGCCCTCGAGGCATTGTACCGAGGATGCTGGCGGCATTTCCTCGCTGAATTGCAATGCTGATGCGTTGCGCGAGAAAGCCGCCAGCTCTTCGGTCACCAGTTACATCGACCAGACGTTTCGCGATTTCTGCAAATAACTTATGCGCACTGGGATTTGTATTTAGTTTAGTTTAATTTAATAATTAAGAAATTAGATAAGAATTTCCCCTTGCTTTTATACATAAATAACCCTGTCATATAATTTGTATGCCTATTTAAAATCAATCTCTCATAGTGTTATCTTGCTCTGTAAAACGATGTGTTCACCTGTAATTGGGGTACATAAGCCCCAACACATTCTATGCCAAAGACAACTGTTACCTTATCTTATGTACTCTGTTGGTGTCCCGTGTAATGAATAAAATAAAATAAAATAATTTGTAAAATTACGATACGCGCTGTCTTTTAGGTCCATTGTAGGTAAATAATGTAGCAATTTGCGCTCCAGTCCTTTGGCTACGTGTCAAATTCAGCTTACATATGCTAATTAGATGCAATCTTGCAAACGGTGTAATTGAAAACCAGCTTAATAGTAAATCAGTTAGTTGGAAAACTGATACCCTAACAATACATACATTGATAATAATAGTTACTCGTATTCATTAATATTCCGTCATTAACGTGTTGTATCAAAAAATTGTGATTGAGATGTGATTGTAATTTTTAGTGTTTAGTTAATTATTAGTAAATATTACTTTCAATATGGTTTCGTTCTTTCATGTTTCGTATGAGTTTAAGAGTTATGTATGGTAATAAAGATTACATCATTTAATTTCATCAGTGATGACATATGGCACTGAAACTTGGTCGCTTACTATGGGCGTCATAAGAAGGCTCAAAGTCACCCAAAGGGCAATGGAAAGGGCTATGTTAGGAGTTTCTCTGCGTGATCGCATCAGAAATGTGGCTATCCGCAGCAGAACCAAGGTAACCGATATAGCCCTCCGAATTGCT
The DNA here is from genome assembly GCA_932294315.1 of Epinotia nisella. Classification (NCBI taxonomy): domain Eukaryota; kingdom Metazoa; phylum Arthropoda; class Insecta; order Lepidoptera; family Tortricidae; genus Epinotia; species Epinotia nisella. Next base: position 19,632,912 of record OW028681.1, read on the forward strand.
AAACTTAAGTGGCAGTGGGTGGGGCACATTGCACGTAGAACCGATGGCCGTTGGGGCGGAAAGGTTTTCGAGTGGCGACCACGTACCGGAAGGCGCGGCGTGGCTAGGCACCCCACAAGGTGGACTGATGACCTGGAAAAGGTCGCGGGAGTCCGCTGGATGCGGGTGGCGCAGGGCCGATCAATTTGGCACTCTCTAGGGGAGGCCTATGTCCAGCAGTGGACGTCTTTCGGCCAATATGATGATGATGATGATGATGATCATTTAATTTAGGTACTCGTACCTATTCACTAGTTCGATGCCGATAGTGAAAACGTGAGTAGGTATATCTATTGAATTTAGTTTTTTGTGTAACTGCTTCTAACGGTAAAAAAACAACATTTTTAATGTAATCTCCCTTTTTGTGAATTATTCTGTTATTCCACCGCTAATTGAAAAATGACGACAACCTTTACTACAGCAACATTGATTAAAAAAAGGTACACTTTAAAGAGCATTTTGAATTTCTAATTAAAACGCAGCTGGCTAAATACGAGCAAGACGATAATTGAAAGATAATATTTTTTCACGGCGAAGTGGTTCCGAGATTGCGACGCTACAGGAAAGGAAAAACAACGTTCTTTTGTGTTCGCTCAATGAAGTGATAGCTATCTGGATATTGTGATGGCAACTTGACAGCCTGAAGCGCAGCAGCGGGGTTAGAAATTGTGAATATCTGCCATGAAAACGTCAATATGAGGCCATATTATTGATGCTCGTCTCATCTCAATTAAAGCCTCACTTTTGCCGCCATTTAAATAAAAACCGGCCAAGTGCGTGTCGGACCACGCAAAACGAAGGGTTCCGTGCCTATTAAAAAGGTCGTATCGTCACAGAAATTTTACGGCACTTACGTCCTTTTCTTTGAGGAAGGCAGTTTTTCAGCAATATCTCGAAAACCTCTGAACCGATCTTGTTCAAAACAATTTTCGGTGAATAAAATTAATAAGCCCTATGTCCATGAATTTTTCCATATTTTTAAAATACACCGTTCAAAAATTAGAGGGGGGGGGACAGAATTTTAGTGACTTTCGGGGCGATTATCTCCGACTCTATTCACTTAATCAAAAAAAATGCTAAGAAACCTTATATTTATTTTGAAAGGCCTATCGATTGATGTGCCACACGGGGGGTCACAATGAAAATTTTTTTTTGACATTTAGTTTTATGTATGGAGTGCACCCCTAAAATTTTTTTTTGTCATTTTAATTACAAAACTATGTAGCGGCTAACAAAATACACCTATCCTCAAAATTTTATTCAAATACACCTTATAGTTTTCTAGTAAAATGCCTGTGACATACGGACAGACGGACAGACGGACAGACGGACAGACGGACAGACGGACAGACGGACAGACGGACATGACGAAACTATAAGGGTTCCGTTTTTGCCATTTTGGCTACGGAACCCTAAAAATCACAGTATTTAGTTGTGGAGTAATAGTAGTTTATGTGACTGTACATAATGAGAGGCCTTAAATCACGAGTGTGTTCTCATCGCTCGCTCACTCACTGAAGCTCGTTTCATAATAGGATCACACGAGTGTTTTAAGGCCTAATTATGTACAGTTGCATACACTACTTTATCTACTCACATATCATAAATCCTCAATGATGTGTTCGAGACCCATTAGAATAACCGCCATTGCACCGCCATGGCCGACTTAAATTCAAATCGTGGCCAACTAGATGTCCATAACAAAATCGAGTTGGTCATGATTTGCTCTGACCTCTGGGCCACGCTTCGAAATTTGAAAGTCACTACTTTATCAATATCGATATCTTAATGAAAATACGTACAAAATTACCTACGGCCAGAGACAAGTAATTTATTAGGTACTGTCAGTTTCTGAACGCATTTTAGCTGGTTTATAGTATGTGTGTAGATAAACTTACTAAAAACCGCTATAAATTTAACAGATAATCAAATTTTAATCCCATAAAAGTTACCGTTCAGTATAAAATAAGATGCACATTATAATTTAAAGCGTATAAAAATCCAAGTGAATACGCGGCTATAAAATTCGAGTTAATACGATGAAATCCGGTATAAAACTCAGACAAGGCGCAGTAAAAAGAAAAAAATATAAGTCGAGATAATGAAGTCATTTACACAAGGACAATAAAGGAAGAACTTTATAAATATTTTAAAATGGCGCGGAATATTAAAGTACTAAAATCACGACGGAGTAATATTCCTGGGAATTGCCCCATAACTGCGGGCGTAAATTACGCCCAGAGTGCGCGTGTGCGTTATACAGGGGATTGAACGTTTCACGCCGATCGGTTCCGTACGTGTGTAATTGATTCATTGTTATTCAGGGCTTAGAATATCTACATTTCCGTGCAGTAACGTGGCGTCTTAGAGAGAAAAGTAATGTTAGAACTAGCGAAAGCTAAATTGAATAGCCTGTATTTAATTTCCAGATACACAGTTAATAGGATTAATATCTATAAAGTTAGTATCTTGTATATAATTAGAAAAGTTGAAAAACCCCCGATTTTTTCATTTCAAAGTTCAATATCTCAAAAACGGCTAAACCTATTTTGATGAAACATGGCTAAGAACACACTTAAAATGATCTATGACACAAAAGAAAATCCGACTAATATTATAAATGCGAAAGTTTGGGTGTTTAGATATTTGGATGTTTGTTACTCAATCACGCAAAAACGGCTGAACCGATTTGGATGAAATTTTGCAAGAAAATAGTTTATAGCCTGAATTAAATATCCCGGGTCTACGCAGAAGAAGTCGCGGGCGGAAGCTAGTATAAAATAAATATTCAAATCGGTCCATCCGTTTGGGAGCTACGGCACCACAGACAGATACACAGATACACAGACACACAGATACACAGATACACAGACACGTTAAACTTATAACACCCCTGTCTTTGCGTCGGGGGTTAAAAAGAAATGTGTAAAGTTAGTACATGTTTTTTAAATATATTTGTATTGCTTGTTAATGTATAGTTCTTCTTGTATCTTGTTATTTTGCTTTTAAAATCTAAGAACTAAATTTATATTCTGAATTAACCCCTAAGTGGGCTCCTACGAAAAATTCCAACTCTCTCTATCTTGGGCTATTTGTGTCCAGGAGGAACTAGCAGTTCCAACGATGTCGTCTTCCCGTCCGTGAAGGGTCTTCCCTTGCGACGTTTTCTTTTGATCGCTTCCATGGTGTTATTTTTTTGGTCCATCGCTCGTCTTGAAGACGCATTACGTGTCCTGCCCACTTCCAATTTTGTTTTCGGGTGAAAGTTACGGCATCAGTAGCTTTTGTAACGCTACGTTTGTACGTCTTATTTTTTGTATGTTTTAGGGTTCCGTACTGGGAATAAAAAAAAGATAATTTAGAAAATAAAAAAACCCGACTGCAAAAAAGCTATCTTTAGAAAAAAAAAACTGAAAAGAAAAAAACAAGTTCAGTAGTCGAGAACATTGAATCAGTTTCATGATTAACATTTCGTATGTCAATTTGGACCTTGGAGACAGCAACTTCAACAGTCGGGACCCATTAAAAGTCTAGGCTGCGGCACTAATGTTGACGACTATAACGGGTCCCGCCGACTGTTGAAGTTGCTGTCTCCAAGGTCCAAATTGACATACGAAATGTTAATCATGAAACTGATTCAATGTTCTCCTCCTTTGCGTCGCGCAGTCGGGTAAAAAACGGAACCCATAAAGGATCACTTTGTTGTCCGTCTATTTGCTTGTCTGTCTGTCAAGGCCCTTTATTTGGGGAACGCGTGGTGTCATGTAGTTGATATTAAGACCATAATACTCAAAAGTCCCTTTGAAGGTGTGAAAAAAATCAAACTTCTAAATTAACGCAAAAAAATCGGCCGTTTATGCCACAAAAAACGTATATTTACACACTCTCAAGGGAATCAAAATTTATAGGGTACTTCCCGTTGACATAGAACTATGGAATTTGGTAAGTAATATCGTCTTATAGTACAGGTACCTACAGAAAAAAATCTAAAAACTATACATTTGTAATTTTGTACGGAATCCTTGGTGGGCGATTCCGACTCGCACTTGTCCGGTTTTTTTAGGTTGAGCATGCTGTGCTCTATTCCCCTTTGACATGAAGTTATTTTGTTTTTTATGCTGGCAGTGAACTTTCATGTTTGACAGGCATATGTTCGGCAAGGTAACATGCATGATGACGTCACTCTTGTTGTGATGTTTATTGGTGCTCTTAAATATTTTTCTTCTTGTCAGGCGTAATAATTTTAGTTAATTAATAGTTTTTTCTGAAGCCATGAATTTTAGGGGTAGATAATAATTAACATTAAGTACACAAAACAGATAAAACTGCTGTCGAAGAAATCTATTAACGAGTCGAGAAAGGAAAATTCATGAAAGACAAAGACACTAATCACTCTATATTTTCTTCTACTCGCCCGTAATTTTTCTCCCGGCTACTTTCTAAACTGGTGGTTCCCACACGCCAGCCCCCACGATCCCAGCGCGATCCATCATGTTTGAGACTTTATAAATTGCTTCCCCAAGTTTTCAATGTTCTCGCCGTCTCTGCTGCCCTGGTACTTTCGATGGATTGGTTTTGATCGTGATACTGCTGTTTACTTCGTTTAAACGTGATAAATGGATAAACAGTTAGAGTGACATGCAATGCAATTACATTCGAAAAGCTCAATTAACTTGACATTGACGTACTTATTAATTTATGGTAACAATTTCGTAAAGAGGATATTTTACGTCTTGAAATATTTCTTTAGAATGTAGCATTGTTTGCTCTTTTTGTTTTCCCCAAATATTCATCAAACACATTTGCCGTAAAACGGAAGTAACTTCAGTTCCATATTGTCAAAAATAAGTGTCTTGAAAAGTTTACGAAGATAATAAAAAATTAGTAGACATTAATATCGTCTTTGAGAGCGTTTTCGTGTTGTTTATCATTTGGATGATAGCGGATCATCCGCGCAGGACACTAAATCACATTTTAAATAAAGAACTTTGTTCGGGGCTTTAAGAGATTGTGAGGCTTTCATTATGAGACATTAATACAAAGATCAAAGCACAAAGAAAAATTGAAACGCGTTACCTGTACGCGGTGCTAATTAGAAAGAGGGAGGATTTTCTCGTTGCGCATCGCAGTGTTGAGCCAGTTTTACAGATTAAATCGGCTTTTTTCACAAAGTCATATCTTGGTCAATTTGGGATGGGAGATGGGTATAAGGTTCGTAATGAGACTCAAACAGTCATAAAGCCTTGACGTGGCTGCGCATCGATTAGATACATTAACTAGCCGATGTGTCACCTGCGATATGGCAGGTCTATATCAATGTCGAGTGTGTCGAGGTGTCTCAGGTTTATATCAATGTCACAACTAACAACTTTCATACATTTGCCAAGGTACTTACGAAAACAGTAATGTCAGCGCTAACTCCACGGGACATCATCGTTGCGAACTCACTAAGAGTCAAATTTCATACTGTAGTTGCTGATTGAGAGCTCGGTTGAGTCTTCGACCAAGACAAAAATATTGTCAGAGCTAAATAATGTTTAATTCGGTTCTTCGTAATCTAACAATCTAATTGAAGCCGTTGTTCTAACCATGCAAAAAAAGTAGGCAAGCACACGCTCACGCAAATTATGTATACTAACTGAACAATGCACAGAACTCAAAAAAAAACGGATAAGTTCGAGTTCAACTCGAGTGGTGAGGGTTCCGTATATAATACACAAAAAGATTGAAAATTTTCCCGTTACTTTGAATACTCAAAATTCTTATAGTTTTTCCTGTAATCTTTATTTGGCAAGGAACTATTTTCCATATAATTTTCAGAATTTTAAGCCTCATAGTTTCGGAGATAAGGGGGAGAATGGTTAATTTTCGTCTTTTTTCCTAAATTACTTCTTATCTGTTTTTTTTAAATTATAACAAAAACATATTTAGATGCTTACAACAACCCCTTTCATTCGATATGTCACACAATACAGTTAGCGAAACTTTTTTTTTTAATTTTCTAGTTTACCTTCCCAAATGTGGCCCCCTTGTTCAGAATTCATTAATTTACTTTACGCGTCCATCTTTAGGTCACCAATTTACATATGTTTACCAAATTTCAACTCAATCGGTTCAGTAGTCTCGGAGCAAATCGGCTGTGACAGACGGACCGACAGACGCACGAGTGATCCTATAAGGGTTCCGTTTTTTTCCTTTTGAGATACGGAACCCTAAAAAGTGTGATCTTGACAGCATTGCAACACACTGTACAGTACGTTGGACGCCTACTGGAGATCTACTTACCTACTGAAGAGTTGCAAGAGAGCATAGTTAAAAACCGGTTTCTCTCCTTGCTCGGCTCCATTTATCTTGGTTGAGAGTTGAACATGCTGAAACCCCCGTTTTTTCCCCCAGTTTCGCCCATGATCTGGGTACCGAATCAGCTGGTCGGCGCGCCGGCGGGCACCGACGTCACCGTGGACTGCCACACAGAGGCGCATCCGCGCGCCATTTCCTACTGGGTGTACGACAATGTGATGGTGCTGCCCACTAAGAAGTACGCCATCAATACTGAGGAAAACTCTTACAGGTTTGTGGTTTCTCTTTGTTGTGTAATTTAGAGATGTTACTGTTGCTTTTGACTTCTGCAAAATGTACACTACGATAATATAGCCGATAGAAATTGTACCTAACATCCAAAATCTATTGCATTAGTTATTATGTACCTGTACAGTCTCACTACTGTACATTTTTACGTTTACGTTACGACCTACTTTAGGCCGCGCTACAATATGACATTATGAAGTTAATTTAAATCAGTGCAAACTTAACTCGCATACTATAAACATCAACTGAAGGAACGGCCAATTAATCTCACAATTTTGTAACTTTACAAGTAATAAATCAGTTTAACATTAACTTAACTTCTCCGTTCTTTCAACGCACTCCAACATAATATTTAAGTGTACTGGCTGATACAGTACCTATTAGATATATGGTCAAATGTCATTTATTTTGGAAAAAAACGCTTTTTGATTCACAGGAATTTACATGGCAATACCAAGGTTTTGGTCTAACAAAACATGTTTTTGAAGCCCGTTTTCACAAGGTTTCATAAGTAAATTAAGTACCTTACTCATTTACATTTACTGTATGTATAACCTTGTTTTTTAAATTCTGTAATTAAACTTTCTGATTAATGGAAATATCTACTTAGTTGAGTTACGAAATTCAACTTACCACCCCCTTTTGAATTCGTAATTAAAATAAGCAAAGAAGTTATCAATGTAGAAATACAAATTAAACTAAGTAACTATCTTTATCAACTAGATAAACATTTAAATGCGAAAACTCATTAGTTAAGTTCGCCAAGCCAAAAGTCAAATCTAAGTCAATCTTTGCTCTCAGAAAACCCTTCAGGAATTACATAAGTCTGGAGTAGATGGAATAATAAATTCTATTAGAAAATGATCAATGATTTGTTATTAGGATCGTCTAACAAGACAAGAGATAAGACAAATAAACCGATAGCTTTTGAGTCTGGATTACTTTTTAAATAGTTTCTCTTTCAATGGTGGAACTATTAGGGTCAGTAATATTTCTTATAATATCAGAAAAACTAACAACACTTGATATACAGTAAATTGACATACTTAAAGTTATTAAATATAATGTACCGTTTGATATATTGTTTTTTTGCCGTATTAAGCTTTACTCTAATTATCGATAGGCAAAATAACATACTTAACAATAGGCATATTTCTATATTCATACAACGCAATTATGACATAAATATGATAACATACAAACTATTTCATATAATTGCGTTTTCATAGAACAATGACTGCCAATAAGTCGACGGAGCTCCGCTTTCGTTTCTGGGACTGTCTCCCGCCCTCCGCCCGGGCTCCCGCCAGAAACTCGCTTCTGGTTCCGCGGGCTTTTACATACACTCTAGGGATAGGACAGACAAGACCACGTAGAAGTGAGGTGCGCTGATTCAGGTTTTGATAGCTATTTTTACCTTTCGATTCCTATAAAAAAGGAATCATTTATGTTACTAGAAAAAGTATTTTTGCTCTATAGGTAACTTATCATGGATTTTCGCAAAGTTTACCTAGCGACCCTAATGATTCCTCCGTAAGTATTATGTTATGACGTAAATTTGTATGAGCGAGTGATTTCCGGACTCCTTTGCTCTTCTCAATGAGTAGTTGATGATGGTACAAGAAAAGTACAGTCGGTAACAAAAGCTTGTACCAAAAATGTAATTTATGACAGACACTTATTAATCATTTATTTATATCTAAAGTTATTTATTGTAAAGTCAAATTATATCTTCTGAAATTTATAGCATTGACAAATTAGATCAAGTATGTCGTTATGATAAACACATTTTATACCAAGTAATAAAATAGTAAATGTCTATTATACTAAATGTAATTATAGCCTTAAATCAATTGTTACATGAGATCATTTTATAATTATCTAAAACAATATTATACCGTCAGTGTATCAAACCAAAATATGTTAAGTCAAATTATATAAAATGACGTGCACCCAACTATTCGCGTGCCTAAATCTATTAAATGCCAAACGAATATACAGAATTACGGTAAGTGCCCTTTTTCTAATTACATCTTACACAAATCGACCCAGTCCCAAACTAAGCAAAACTTGTACTGTGGGACTAGACGACGATAAATATACTTATATAGATAAATACATACTTAAATACATAGAAAACATCCATGACTCAGGAACAAATATTCGTGCTCATCACACAAATAAATGCCCTTACCGGGATTCGAACCCAGGACCTCTTGCTTCGTAGGCAGTGTCACTACCAACTAGGCTAAAGTGGTCGTCAAAACAAGCAAGCATCATAAACATGTATTCATTCTATGATCTTATTACTTAGACATAAGGTCGAAAAGTGTATACATGTTTGTGATGCTGACTGTACCGCCTCCGCACCGATGAATCAGCGGGCGTAGCATGGTTGCCATTTTATCACTTAGCGTTGTGGATAAGACATCTGTCACTCTCGCACTCGCTTACTCGTCAGATGCTTCTGCTTTGTTGTCATGTTCAGAGGGTTCTGCTTTGGTCAACTGTCCGTTGGTCAATAGTCAGGATACGGGTACGCGACGCTCGAATCCTCTTCCGTTCGTGGTGTTGATATCCTTTTTCCCCCTTTTCCACTCCTCATCCCCCCTTTTCCACCTCTAGTGTCCTTTGTGTACGCGGAAACCTCCCGCTTTCTACGCACTCCATCTGCACGGCGCTCCAAGGCCTAGGTGATAGATTGAGGTTGAGTTGCTATCGCCAGTCACTGCATCCAAATTCTCTTCTGGTCGTAGCTGTTTAACGCTCCACCGGAATCAAGACAGCTAGGACAAGATAGTGCACCTTCGTTTGCGCGTACGTTTGTGCACTTGATTTTATCCTGCGCACTTGACTGACTGGCTACTCCTCAGAACGTGACAGATGTCTTATCCACGGCTATATCTAAGGGATAAAATGGCTGAAGTCGTCTAAGTAGTTGTGAACAATCAAATAGAAACTATTTTTACATGTGATACTCCAATGACTACCTACGTTTAATTGGGCAGGTACTTAACCTGTAAATTAACGAATCTCGCCTTGCGCCGGCCTGCGCACTTAAATTCATTAGAGCCTTCGATTTCAATTTGAACCGGATGCCAGAGATTTTGTGGGCAGATATACGAGGGTAATTAACTAGACGGTTTAACTTCCTTCTAAACGTGGGTTCAAAGAGTGGATTAAGTCGTTGAGGTTAAAATCCCCGCCGGTTTAAAATTTTGATGCATGAATGACACTTAGTTTGATTGAACCTATGCATTAATAAGTCATGGGTCTGAGGGGTGACCACGTAACTCTTCGAACGTACGTGACAACTCAACTGTCATTTTGCCATACAAAATGTGACATTTAGTCTACCTGACGCACGTACAATGCGTTACGTAATCGACTAGCTGAAATTACGACATTTGACAGTGATATAACTCTGTCACGACATGACTCTCGCGTGAATAGACCCCCCCACATGGTGGACTGATGATCTGGTAAAGGTCGCGAGAGTCCACTGGATGCGAGTGGCACAGGACCCGCCATTGTGGCACTCTTTGGGGGACGCCTATGTCCAGCAGTGGACGTCTTTCGGCTGATATGATGATGATGATGATGACGAGGCTCTCATTCCTTCGTCATATCCATTGGACACATTAACTGGTTAGTTAACCGATTGATGACAGCTGGGAATCAAGGAATCGCACAAAGCGTTTCAATCCTACGATATATATCGTGAAAAAAAATGAATTCTAAAATTAGACGTAGGTTGACCTGCTGCTGATCGACTACGTAACGTAAGCTAGTTAGATCTAAATGCCACTTTTTGTATGGGAAAATGATGGTTGAGTTTTCCTATCATGTGTTCGAAAAGTTACATGATCACTCCTCTGAGAGGTATGGATCGACCAGCTGATATTACGAATTATGACTGAGGAATTATTTTTGTTGAACAAGGTACTATTGAATACTGTATAAAATCTGAGAAATTAAAAATACGAAAGTAACTGCCGGTCTGTCTGTTATCTTGTGACGCTAAAACCGATTTATATTTGGTATGGATAAGTACAGTTAAAGACTCCGGGAGGGACATAAAATAGTTGCCATCCCGAAACTCTTCCCTTTTTTAACGTTGGGGAAATGTGTTTACGCATCCCGTCCTCTCCGGGGAGGTAGGATGGATATTGGCGGACTAACCGAAGCTGAACTACCGTCTAAAACCACCAACGAGATCCGGCTCCGCCTTGTAAAAAAGGGGCGTCGCAGGATCGCTCTTGGCATTCAACTGCGTAGATCCCGAAAATCATTCCTAAAAGAGGTATAAGGGGAGAAGTTTCTATGGAAGTTCGATAAAAGACGCTGCGACTTTTGGAAGTCTAAATAGCGTTTGTCCTATTTGATTTTTGCAGGTGTACTTTCATCTCTTGAAACGATTTAACGAGTGAAGGAGTGGGAATTGGAATGTATTATGCCGTCTTTGTTACTAGCTTTTACGTAGTTCGGCGAGCCTAGACAACCAAGATCGGCTTTGCCACACGTTGCAAATAAACGCAGACGACATCGGAGGCAAAAGCTAGTTAGATATAAAACTATTATTTATTAAGCCGACTTATAGTTTTTGGCTTGAATAAAAAAAATCGTGAAAATTGCATAGTGCATGCACATGCGGTAATTCTCGTGCAATACAGACAATATCCCGAAACGTACCTCAAAAGCTTGAAATTTAAATACTGGTAAATGAAACATTCGACCACTCTTGTGCCGATTAAATAAAGAGATCCTTTTGAAATATTTACTGGGGGCGTTAACTAAAAGTATTAAATTGGAGCAAATACAAAACTGATTCCAATTCTAATGCACATTAAGTCACCAGCGGGCGTAGCATGGTGGCCATTTTATCACTTATCGCTGTCGATTAGACTTCCGTCACGTTCTGACAAGTAAGCGAGTGTGAGAGTGACCTGCGATAAGTGCGCTGCACGGCTATCACAAGACGGCGCGCGAGCTCTCTCGATTTTTCTCGAACTATACCTCTCTTTCTAAGTGTTCTAATAAGAGAGAGACGGATAGAGCGAGAAAAATTGAGAGAGCTCGCGCGCCGTCTTGTGATAGCCGTGCAGCGCACTTATCGCAGGTCACTCTCACACTCGCCTACTTGTCAGAACGTGACGGAAGTCTTATCCACAGCGATAAGTGATAAAATGGCATCCTTTAGCCAAGACAGGACAAAGCGCATCAGCATCTGCCAGCTCTTTTACCTTGACGACGGTATAATTCTAACTATAATTCTAACCTTATCGAATGATTAACACAAGCAAATCGAATAACAAATTACTTATCCATATTCGTCCAAAAAAGCCGATTCTTTAATAGGAACTACACTAATATGTTGCTGTGTTGCTCATTCTCTCATCTTGCTCGCGGTCTTGCTCTGTGGGACGACCCCCCGCCAGGTGGACTGACGACCAAAAGGGTGATTACTAACCTGTCAAACGAGAGCCATGCAAAAAATGACATTTAGAATCGATCAGCTGAAGAGATTGGAAGGAAGCGGTTGGATGGGGAGAGCTGAGGACCTGGTATGGTGGCGCGAAAAAGGAAGACCTAATATGTCCAGCAGTAGACCGCTGAACCTGAATATGGTACTCATAATTCTCTCGTGTGCGGAAAACATAACGTATCTCTTCCACGAGTTTGGTTGACGAGAGTCAAAGGAACGGCCTTACCCAATACTGTTTCAACAAGCCTGCTCTTGACACGGCTCAAAAAACTTCCATCAACTGAGTAATAACCCTCCCGCTCGGCAAACACGTTTAATTAAAATTATAAGTAAGTGCGGTTAAAGTTAACTAATTTTGCTATGCTAACTAATTTTAGTAGAAGATGGCTGCGGGATGTTTAACATTTAGGTAATATAGTGATGCTGATGGGTGATGTTTTCGAACTTTGTCTCCCCAGACAACTTTGCTATTAATCTGTAGCTCTTGAGTATTATATCTAGGTATTTATGAATTAAATGTCAAATTTGTAATAATAAGAAAAAATGCACTAGGTAATCATTGTATGAAGCAAGGTATAGGAGACAAAATACATTTTAAAAACACCTTTAAAACTATCACTTTTCAATAAGTTCATAAAAATTAAATCGATTGGTGTCAAAATGGGAATTCATGGTGGCTAATTGTAGTCCTCATCATATCAGCCGAAAGACATCCACTGCTGGACATAGGCCTCCGCCAAAGAGTGCCACAATGACCGGTCCTGCGCCACCCGCATCCAGCGGACTCCAGCGACCTTTACCAGGTCATCAGTCCACCTTGTGGGGGCCTACCCACGCTGCGCCTTCCGGTACGTGGTCGCCACTCGAGAACCTTTCCGCCCCTACGGCCATCGGTTCTACGTGCGATGTGCCCTGCCCACTGCAACTTAAGTTTAGCGATTCGGAGGGCTATATCGGTCACCTTGGTTCTGCTGCGGATAGCCTCATTTCTGATGCGATCACGCAGAGAGACTCCCAGCATAGCCCTCTCTATTGTCCTTAGTGCTTACCTATTTATCTAAAAAAAGCAGCTGCGATATTGTACGCATTCTCTCTAGTTTAAAAAGTATTCTTCAGGATGACAAAATTTTGATGGTGCTTGCATAGAATATAAGATAGGTTTCAAAGTTATCTGGGTGGCCGAAGCTGCCTACTGGATAGTTGCGTAACTTTTTGTAGTTCGGAATGTTTATTTAGAGTTCCGTACCTCGGAAAAAATCGGAACCCTTATAGGATCTGTCACAGCCAATTTGCTCCGAAACTACTGGACCGATTGAGTTGAAATTTGGTAAACATATATGTATTATGTAAATTGTTGACCCCAAGATGGACGCGTAAAGTAAATTAATGAATTCTGAACAAGGGGGCCACTTTTGGGGGTAAACTGGAAAATTAAAAAAAAGTTTCGCATAATGTATTGTGTGACATATCACATAAAAGGGGTTGTTGTAAGCATCTCAGATATTTTTTTTATAATTTTACCAAAAAGAGATTTGAAGTAATTCAGGAAAAAGATGAAAATTGACCATAACCATACTAGGCTTAAATTTCTGAAAAAAATATGAAAAATAGATCCTCGCCTAAAGATTACAGGAAGACCTATAAGAAGTTTGAGTATTTAAAGTAACGGGAAAATTCTCATTATATTTGTGTATTTTGTATGGAGCGAACCTCCATAACGCTAATGTTATACTTAAATATGAGCAAATGAGCGGAAAGCGACAAACTCGTGTAGTCACGACTCTCAGTTATGAGTATAAGACAAAGATGCGAAAAGAAAGGTTATTAGTCACGTCAATAATTTTGTTTTTGTTTCAGAGCTCACATGAAGTTGACTGTACGGAATTTACAACTCGGGGACTTCGGCAACTACCGTTGTATCTCTAAGAACTCTTTAGGAGAAACCGAGGGCTCCATCAGACTGTATGGTTAGTATTTATTCATTTTAAACTTTCTGCGTTAAGAGTCTGCTCAAGTCATTTAGTTCTCATTTTAAAACGCACACTGGAACAACATAAACCTTTTCATACCCAATAGGATTCACCATATCTAGGTCAGAAACTAATTTATGTAGCTATAAATTATCATCATCATCATCATCATTTGGCCTTTAGCATCTATGTGCGGCACTTGCGTACGTGGCTTGTCAGGCCAATACGAGAGCGACAGTGACGCCCGCATATATGACATGTAAATGTCATGCACAGCGCTGTTGGAGGTGCAGCAGCGCGCTGGTGTCTCAATGCTCGTTTGTGGGACAAGAGGTCAAACCAGGCGATGACGTGTAGTGTCACGCGTTCATACGGTGCCTTTCTCCAAAGGTCTCGGTCCTGGGATTGTTTTTCGGTCATGGAGTCGATCTTGAAGGACAGCATGTCTCGTTTTGCGCTGTCCTTAAAGCGTAACATAGGGCACCCCCAGCTATAAATTACATATAATACAACTGTAATAGGAAAATAAAATAAAGCGATTCATGACTGAGCGATTTATAGCTTTGTAAGAAAAACGGTCTACTCGTTCTTTTTTTTCTATTTAGCAACAAAAACTAGTTTGCGATCTAGAAATGGCAGATTTTGTGTATTCAAAGTAGCATGTTATTCTAGCATGTCGTTTTAAAATGACAAACGTTTGTATAGCTTTTTAGTTTGTATACCCTTAATTCAACTTCTTTGATAATCACGTTGCTTCAGTCACTTCGTAAGAGTCGACTAGAGAGAAACAGGTAAAAGTGTGTTACAGGCCGTCGGCTAACAATCTGTCACAGCAATATAAAAGTAAAAGTAAAGTAAAAGTAAAAAGTTTATTTGACAAGAATCATTACAGAAATGTATCACGACCCTGAGTCCTGCGCTAGGAAACCCTGTGTTACAGGACTCAGTTTCGTTTCAATAATGTTTACACTTAACTAAAGTTTGCAAGTTATACAGAGGAGTTATCTTTTTATATCTTATATTAGATTTTACATTTGGGTATGTTTGAGTTACTTACGGTGTGTGTATGTATGTGTGTATGTGTGTGTGTATGTGTGTGTGTATGTGTGGGTGTATGTATATGAGCTTAAGATATAGTAAATAAAAATAAAGCAATGTGTATGATAAATGATAATATATACCTACGCTATGAGAATAATAATAATTACTTTGTCACGACCAGAAGGAGTTCGGTCTCGTGGTAATCAAGTTGCATGAGCCACTTTGTCAGCAGGTTCTTACTAGGGAGCCTTGTGATTTGATGATGCTTGCTGAGAGTTCTCATGGCTAATGGGGAAATAAAAGCGTGGAATCTTTGAGCGAACTTCGTCTGCGTCTTCGGCGTTTTCCAACGCTGGCGCCGTCTTATGTCGGCCAAGAAGATCTTGTCGTGCAGTTTGACATAATTGTAGATCACTTTTCTTAGGTACAGCTGGCGAACATTAAGAACATTAGCAATCTTGTAAAGCTCCCTGGTGCTAAAGCGTGTCGGTTTTTTAAAGATAATCTTGAGAAGCGACCGCTGTGCCCTTTCTAAGCTAATCAAATGCGACTTAGCCGCTCCTCCCCAAACCGAGTTGCAGTAACCCAAAACAGATTCACAGAGAGCAAAATAAACCGTTTTAAGCAGTTCAGGGTATGCAATATTCCTCAGAGTACGAAAAATAAACATGAGCTTTCGAACGCGACATTTCATTGATGCAATATGTTGCCGCCACGTGAGGTGAACATCTAATATTACGCCAAGGTAGCGTATTGTGCTGGAGCGCTCAATATAGCTAAGTCGCTAAATATCAATCATCTTTAAACCTACAATTCTTAAAAGTGGCTATGAAGATGATAATCATGTGCTCTTATATATATATTATATATATATATATATATATACTTAGTCTGTGTCCTCTGCTTACCTCCTTCAGGAATACAGGCGAGAGTGTATTTTATATTTGTAATTTCTGAGAAGATATTGCACTCAACTATTTCACCAGCCTTAGCTTTGCCATGTTATCAATTTTTTTTTCAAAAACCTTACCCGTAGAACTACATTCACGATTTATCAAGTAATTCAATTCAATTCAATTCGTTTATTGCATACATGTTGTTAAGATTACATGGAGTTAATTATGTGGGTAGTATTCAACTAGGTCGTTACTGTAAAGCTATGCCTGAGTGGACGCCCGGCTGTGAGCGGGGCGTGTAGCGTCCATATAAATTGCATTTGTGTTATATGGACGCTGCACGCTCCGCTCACAGCCCAGCGTCCACTCAGTAAACGGCATTACAACAAGTGGCTCTGTAAGCTGTAGAACTGTATAAAAAAACTGAATAGGCATCATCATCATATCAGCCGAAAGACGTCCACTGCTGGACATAGGCCTCCCCCAGAGTGCCACAATGACCGGTCTTGCGCCACCCGCATCCAGCGGACTCCAGTGACCTTTACCAGGTCATCAATCCACCTTGTGGGGGGTCTACCCACGCTGCGCCTTCCGGTACGTGGTCGCCACTCGAGTACCTTTCCGCCCCAATGGCTATGTGCCCCCACCCACTGCCACTTAAGTTTAGCGATTCGGAGGGCTATAGATATCGCTTACCTTGGTTCTGCTGATGCGATCACGCAAAGATACTCCCAGCAAAGCCCTCTCCATTTGAACCTTCTTATGAAGCTCATAGTAAGCGACCACGTTACCGTGCTATATGTCATCACTGATTCATGTCATCGTCATGAATAGACATAAAAAAACTATATTATAATTATTGAACCTGTTCTCAAATAACAGAATAGAATAGAATAGAAGATAATTTATTTCAGTATAAGTACCTACACAGGAACGCAGTAAGTAATACAATTACAAAAAAAAGAAGGAAGAAGTTATCAGCTAATTGTATGCTAATTGCTAACCTATACTGAAAAAGCTGAACACTCAGCCAATGCCAGGTGCTACTAGAGTACCCGACGCTGGTCTTCCGTGATCATCAGTAGGGATCGCAGTTGCGCGTAGCTACTAGTTGAACCCCACAAATGACCATAGTTATGCAGAATGAGACCAATAATTAATTTTCGATTTTGAGATACAGCCGTTTTAAGGTTCAATAATTTTTTTAAGGGTTTTAATACCACTTTCTCGAATAAAAAAAGATGCAATTTGGTAGAATATTATATAAAGTAATGTATTAAGCACTGATTGTACATATTAATAGTTTTTTTCGTGTCTTTTTTTTTAAACAAAGTGGTTGGTCGTTTTTTGTAAAATCAATATTTCACATGCTGCGTGTTATTCTTATTTCTATGAAAACGACCAAACTGTAGTCGAGTTATGCTGATAACGATATTCTGTAACAGTAATTTTCTGAAAAAAGCTAAGATGATTTTCGTAACCAACATCACGCTAGTCTACTTATGCTAATTATAAAATTTATAAGTAAATCTTACTGATTTAACAAAAAGAGGAATCTAGGCATATTATGCAGATTGTAGCATTAGTAAAAAACATACTTAGATTTTTTATGATTAATTTTTTTAGCTTACACAGTTACATAAATGTATTTTTTTATTTTGTGAATACGAATAAAATTATTCCAAAACAAAAAAGTTGCTGAACACACTCATAAATTTTCCACTTAAATTTACATGAAAAACGTACGTTCATATAGTTATGACATAAAACTTCCTTGCACGCGTCCAGCAAACTATGAAACAATGAAATTAGTACGGTAACTGCAAAAATATTACATTAAACGACCAAACTGGCGGGTAGGACTAAAAAACCTAATATTGTTGAAAGCGACCAACTGCCTGGTCGCTTTAAGCAGATCAAAAAGTGCGTTAGCTGTTACCGCTGTTTATTGTCAAATGCGACCAACTAACCAAATGTAGGTTGGCTGTTTTCTGCAGATTGAAAACATGGTCTTTAAACGGGCGAAATGGACTATGTTGGGTACTTTGGCTGGTTACTACATTATAAAACGCTTCTTTTGTCATTGGTCGTTTTATACATAAATACTGTAATTCAGTGGAATAACGTGCTAAAAATATGACGGTTTTAGCAGATTATAGTTTAAAAAATCTAGTTCTTGATGGCATTGTTAACTCATTTTTCGAAAAAATGGCATTGGTCTCATTCTACATAACTATGGCCAAATAATGGTGCTAAAATTTACGACATTAAAATCTACTCTACATTAATTTGAACTGAGCCTTTAATTATAAGTTCAGTGAGAACTATGTCACGAGCCATGATTGAAAATGGATAACTTTACATTCAGGTTCACTTGTTGTCAATTAATTAAATAATTGAAACTTGGGATATTGGTGTTGCCATGGACACCTCTTTAGCCTTTACTGAGATTAATAGTTGCGATTAGTTGTAACTAAGAGAAGCGATGAAAGAATTGAGAATGAAACGATCATCAAAGAAGACGCCTATGTCTGCGTCATTATATATGTAACTTTTTTTATGGGAAGCGTGCTCAATACTATAAAGCCAAGGATACACTAGGGGACAAATGTCCCACGACACGTGTCGCCAGCGACGTCGGGTGATGTAGCGCGACGTTGCCGGACTTCGCTCAAAATGTCTGGCAACATCGCGCGACACGTGTGGGCAGTGACATCGGCTGATGTAACGCGACGTTGCCGGACTTCGCTCGATATGTCTGGCAACATCGCGCGACACGTGTGGGCAGTGACGTCGGGTGATGTAGCGCGACGTTGCCGGACTTCGCTCGACAGCTCGACAGACCGCCAGGTATGGTCGGGCGAAGTCTCCCGAAGTCGTACGACTTCGTGAGACGTCGCTACGGATATAAGTCGCGCGATGACGCCAGATATGTCAGGCGAAGTCTCGCGAAGTCGTACGACTTCGTTAGACATCGCTGCGGATATAAGTCACGCGATGTCGCCAGATATGTCACCCGAAATCGGCCGGCTTCGCTTGACATGTCGCCGACACATGTCGTGGGACATTTGTCCCCTAGTGTATCCTTGGCTTAATGAACAACAGTTGTACAGTAGTGTAAGAGTGTCAAAAATCGTGACTGCCGATTGTAAAAGATGTCCCAAAAGTTACGCAAGATTTGAATTGTAAAAGATGCGGTATACCTATGACTCTTTTTTTGTTCATTTAGAACACAAACAGTCACATAAACAAATATATATGGGGTACACATATACATAGATATGAGTATTTATGAAGAAACACAAAGGAAAATGAAAACCGGCCAAGTGCGTGTCGGACCACGCAAAACGAAGGGTTCCGTGCCTATTAAAAAGGTCGTATCGTCACAGAAATTTTACGGCACTTACGTCCTTTTCTTTGAGGAAGGCAGTTTTTCAGCAATATCTCGAAAACCTCTGAACCGATCTTGTTCAAAACAATTTTCGGTGAATGAAATTAATAAGCTCTATGTCCATGAATTTTTCCATATTTTTAAAATACACCGTTCAAAAATTAGAGGGGGGGGGACAGAATTTTAGTGACTTTCGGGGCGATTATCTCCGACCCTATTCACTTAATCAAAAAAAATGTTAAGAAACCTTATATTTATTTTGAAAGGCCTATCGATTGATGTGCCACACGGGGGGTCACAATGAAAAAAAAAATTTTGACTTTTAGTTTTATGTATGGAGTGCACCCCTAAAAAATTTTTTTTTTGTCATTTTAACTACAAAACTATGTAGCGGCTAACAAAATACACCTATCTTCAAAATTTTATTCAAATACACCTTATAGTTTTCGAGTAAAATGCCTGTGACATACGGACAGACGGACAGACGGACAGACGGACAGACGGACATGACGAAACTATAAGGGTTCCGTTTTTGCCATTTTGGCTACGGAACCCTAAAAATGGCCATATTGGCTTTTCCGAGACGTACGTAACTCTATTGTGGAAATTTCCATGACTATTTTGCAAGCAAGTTTCTGAATTTCGTTGAAGCATCGTTGAATGTTCCCTGGTTATAACGACGGCTAGGCGCTTCAACACAAAATAAAATAAAAACTCTATGTACGAAACCCGAACCATTGTTTTTGTAATTCGACAGTTTCGACAACGCCATGCCTTGCTCTTATTGCTAGATGGATCGCCATTTGGTCATCAGAAGCTACCTCACAAACAGCAACTTAGGGCAGGTTGCACCAACCTACGGTTACAGCCCGATCAACGTTAAATATGGCGCTGGCAGCTGTCATTCCATAGAAACTTGTCAAACTTTCCATACATTCAGATTTTAACGAACACCGCTTATGATTACAGACGGTTTGGTGCAACCCACCCTTAACCTACGTAGTGATTCACGATCCCAACGGGTTTCCTATAAGGAAGAAAAACTCTGTTCGCAACTGGTTACTTACGCAGCGGAAGGGATAAATCTCGATGATAGTTGGAACGTAACGTCCAATTCAGGGGAGTTTCATTAAAACGGCAAGTTAATGTAATATTTAAGTCACGGCTAACCTGTCGGTTTTGTTAATATCCATAACCATGAAAATGCCCTTAAAAGTTAAGCAATCATACTATAAAAGTTCTATAGGTGTACTATATAAGTTCAACTTGGCGATTACTTCCAGAAGCTAAAAGTTACGATTTTACAAGTCTATAAACACTGTCCAAAAGGCCAGTCGTTATTGGTCAAGCGACTCGGTGTTGCCAGTTTAAACTTGTAAAATTGTAACTTGTAGCTTCGTAAAATAAGCCACAGTCATTACTAACGGTCTGTTAACTTACAAATATTACATACTTGTCAAAAATAATGTCATAATATATTTTTCCACAGAAATTCCGATGCCGTCGACGTCGCCCAAAGCAACGGAAATGAAAAGTAACGCCAACAAAGAACGTGAGTAAAATAAAACATCATTAACATGCTTTATGCGTTTTCAAAGGCATTTCATATTTTCCGCATCGGATATAAAGTGTCAATTTGACACATACATTTCACATTACAATTTAATTCCGCACGCACGTTCGCAAGCAAACGTGCGTAAAACGTTAAAATTAAATTGGTATGCGAAGTGTTTGCCTCAGATTCACCTCTAGGGATTCATTAAAATGAAATCGAATAGCCTAAGGTTTCGTGGGTAAAAGGTACCTACATGAAATAAATGTTTACTCATTTTACGCATAATGGCGAATGCTGTTATTTAATAACGTAGGTATTCAAGCATACCTATAGTATAATATTAAAAACGTATAAATAACTCTACACAAAATTAGAATTTTAGTTTATATTTAAATACTTGGTGATAAACATGTAGATAAAAGTCAAAGTAAAATAATTTAATGCAATAAAAATGGCACAAGTCAAAGAATATCGTACGATTAGCGTCAGTAATAAGAATAACCAGACATCGTTAATTTTGTAGCATTTTCGGTGCAGTGTAGTGTTATTAACCCATTCCCGGCCCGTGACGATACATATGTCCCTACGCCGTAGTCGCTTTCCGCTACATACGAGGAAAACCACCATATCGGCTACGAACGTAGCGCGTAGCGATTCTGGGTACTGAATGTGTTAATGGAATTGGTATGTTTAATTAGCGTAAATAATGTTTATATGAACCTTAATTAACAATTTTGATTGATATTGTCTATACCGACATCGTTAACACAACCATGCTGCACCGAAAATGCTACAAAATGTACGATGTCTGGCAATAACACACATACCGTACGGTAACTTAATTCGCACTTAACAAATGCATATTTCTTCACACAAATTATTGAGTCTACGGGAGCCCCTCATTATGCCATTAAGCGCTGACAGAGACGTTACCTGCAATCGACACCTCGTTGTTTCCTCGTTCGCAACAGCTTTATGCAGTATCCGTAATAGTCCCCCCGAATGGAGTTATTCACAGTTCATAACGACACTTTGAAGATCCTTCGCGACGGGGGTCGATCTCGGCGCCAGAATTGTTTGCAACTTCGACGGGCCGCGGAATTGAAAACTTGAACTGTAGTTTTATCTGAAAGCGCAAGCAATATTGGTCGCAGGAGACTATAAGAAGAACGTTTAAGATTAGGATGGAGTTATTTTAACTTTATTCACGTTGACATTTTGAAGGCTAACGTCAATATCCTATCCTAATAATATATTACTATGTAGTTTATATATTAAAATTGTATGACGTTTCCGTGAGTCACCAACGGTACTGGCTGAAAATCAGCGCTGTAGGTGTCTGACACCTCAGCATAATGCTGAGCCAGTGTCCGGTTCACTGCCGCAGAGACACACTTTGTTTCATGTTTTATATGTTTCTCTTGTTTATTTTATTGTTTAATATGTGTGTCCTGTGTGTTTGTGAATAAATGTTTTTTCTTTCTTTCTTTCTTTCTATATGATGAAGCGTGGGGATTAAAGGAAAGTCTCTCTAGGCATTATATGTACAGTCAAGGCCATATACGCCACAAAGTCTCAAAAATATGAAGACTTATTTCTGCAACAATAAGGTAATAGTATATATTTATGAAACTTGAGTGAATACATATTGGTGCTCTTGACTGTACTAGGTATATTTACCATATGTACCTATATCCACTATTTAAATAAATTAATTTCATACTTAATACTATTTAATTTATGAAAATCACTACTACGATCATCATCATCATCATATCAGCCGAAAGACGTCCACTGCTGGACATGGGCCTCCCCCAAAGAGTGCCACAATGACCGGTCCTGCGCCACCCGCATCCAGCGGACTCCAGCGACCTTTACCAGGTCATCAGTCCACCTTGTGGGGGGCCTACCCACGCTGCGCCTTCCGGTACGTGGTCGCCACTCAAGAACCTTTCCGCCCCAACGGCCACCGGTTCTACGTACAATGTGCCCCGCCCACTGCCACTTAAGTTTAGCGATTCGGAGGGCTATATCGGTTACCTTGGTTCTGCTGCGGATAGCCTCATTTCTGATGCGATCACGCAGAGATACTCCCAGCATAGCCCTCTCCATTGCCCTTTGGGTGACTTTGAGCCTTCTTATGAGGCCCATAGTAAGCGACCACGTTTCCGTGCCATTTGTCATCACTGGCAACACACACTGGTCAAAGACTCTCGTCTTGAGACACTGCTACGGTGTAGGACTGAAAATGTATACCTAGTTTTTTTGCAAACAAATGTAGTTTTAGTAAATGGACTTAGACATTTTGTTAGTCTGCGTGAAAAAAATGACGTAGTAGTTTGTAAAACTTCAATTGTTTTTTTTTTCAATCCATAATGTGTCATCAAAGTATTGGTAAAAAACTTGAAATTATTGTCGCACAGGTTTCGGTAGGGTTAGGGTTCATAAACTAGGAGTTCCGGGATTCTGAATTGATATAAATGACGGTTGTGTAGTAAAACTTAATTGCCCTTTATGCAAAATAATTAAAAGCTGAACTACAATCCACCAATCGCATTTTAATCTAACTGTCACCAAAATATTTAATTATTTTTCAGTCTCGCAATTAAAGTAAATCCTGGATTTAATTAAGGATCTCGTTTATACGCGGCGAATGCATTAAATGTGCGCCAGGATTACTGAAAATGATTTAGTATTTGTCAAAATGTTAAAACTGACTTACCGCAGATTAGGATTTAAGCCTGTGTTCCATTGCAATCATATCTGCAATTTGACTGCTAATTAATTTTAACATCGGGCACAGTTTCCTGTTTGAGCTCGTCGCAAATGTGGCAATTCGTTGAAATGCTCGGGAATACCTATAACATTCAGCCAATCAATGACACAGTGGGATCATTTCAATTATGGCGCTCTATTAATATTTCAAAAACGTTTCCAAGAACGAATCGCGGTGTTAGATAAACTATCATGCCACCGAATTCTGGTTGTGAGTTGTGATCTGCCACCGAATGTGTTTTTTCCGAATGTTTATTGTCTCTGATTTTTTTCCCTGTGGTTGACAACTTTTCAGGTTTGTTCTAGAACGAACCTTACTCGACTAAATGTATTTTATACAATGATATAAAAAAAACCGGCCAAGTGCGAGTCGGACTCGCGGACGAAGGGTTCCGCACCATTATCTAAAAAACGAGCAAATAAATAAATCACATTTTTTGTATGGGAGCCTTAAATATTTATTTGATTCTGCTTTTTAGTATTTGTTGTTATAGCGGCAACAGAAATACATCATCTGTGAAAATTTCAACTGTCTAACTATCACGGTTCACGAGATACAGCCTGGTGACGGACGGACGGACAGAGGAGTCTTAGTAATAGAGTCCCGCTTTTACCCTTTGGGTACGGAACCCTAAAAATGGAGAATCGAATGACCTCTAAATGAACCCTCGCAGAAAGAAAATTTTGAAACATCGATCATTGCTACCTTTACATTTACGGAGCCCTTGGGGCATTATGATAATTGACAAATCATCAGCAAGATGTTACAAAAAATTAATTTATTATTCAAAGCACACTCAGATACAACAACAAACAATACACACAACCTGCCTGCTTTCCCCAAAGTTCAACTGGTATAGAATGCTTGCGGCATTAAGTCCATTTTTTTGACAAGTTCTTCTTTTGTGCAATAAAGATTAAATAAATAAACAAGCATACAAAGTTTTATAAACTACTAGCTTCTGCCCGCGACTTCGTACGCGTATAAATTATGGATGACATGATATTCTTATGTTTCACCATACGATACCTACTACACTGATAAATTAGATTATTACGATTTCATTTCTATAAATTATGCGTGTAACAGTTCAAATCCTCATAAACTTTGTCGTCGATAATATTTAGTTATATTGATTTACTTAATCTTTATTGCAAACGAAGTACCTAAGTACTTATAGTAGAAGAAAAATTACCAAAACCGGAATTTAAATATAAGATTTCATAATTGAAACAAATGGACCGAGCGAGGGCGAGACCCCAAAGATACTCTATATCTCCGGGTGTCTTGTCAAACTACCCCTGAGAGCCAAAGTCCTGAAGGTAAACGGGGAGGCAAGCGAGGCCGAAGGCTGAGCTTTTCGTAGGAATGAAAGGCCCAACGTACCCTTATAGATAGCGCTCCATATGCGAGCCAGAGCATCGAAGGCCCGAGGGCGAGACTCCATGGATACTTACTATCCACAGGTGTCTTGCAAGCGAAACATGAGCCTTAAGTCCCTAAGTTGAGGGTGAGGCAAGCGAGCCCGAAGGCCGAGCTTTTCGTATGAATGAAAGGCCCAACCAAACCAACCCTTCAGAGAGCGCTCTCTATGCGAGCCCGAGGGCCGAAGGCCCGAGGGCGAGCCTTCACGAACACTAACTAAACCCAGGTGTCTTGCAAGCGAAACCGGAGACCAAAGTCCCGAGCGAGAGAAGTCAGAAGAAGAGCGGCGAGGCAAGCGAAACCAAAGGCCGAGCTTTTCGTTGGAATGATAGGCCCAAAGAACCGTTTAAGAGAGCGCTTCCTATGCGAGCCCGAGGACTGACGCACACTATCTCCAAGTGTCTTGAAAGCGAAATCTGAGTTCCAAAGTCCCGAAGGTGAGTGGCGAGGCAAGCGAGCCTGAAGGCCGAGCTTTTCGTATGAATGAAAGGCCCAATACATCGCTTCTATGCGAGCCCGAGGGCCGAAGGCCCGAGAGCTAGCTCATGCGGACGCTCACTATACCCGAGTATTCATAATAATATTTCTGAATGTCACAAACGCTGAAGTTTTATACATAAAAAAATGGTACCTACTTAATTCTTCGCGGAATGCGGTTGTTTCCAAATTTTATACCCACGTCTCTTGACGTTGGTGAACTATGCTAATTCGACGTAAGTATTAAACTCAACCTATCATACATCTTTAGATGACCTCTGAATTCATAGCAATTATATAGGAAGACGAAGATCAAGGTTGCTGGATTTCAATATTAACAGCGACGTTATCAGCGACTGAGTTTCCAAAATTATTAGGTTTCTAATGTCTAACAGCTACTATCGGTTGAGATATCAAACATTTTTGGTTATTATAGATAGTCTTTAGCCATCTAGCACTCATTTTCATCCCGTGGTTTTTCACGTTTTATCTATATTTTTTTATAATGTTTGAATGGAGTTCTTTTTACTTTCCAGTCAAGTGTATGTTTATCAATTTTCAAGTCTAAAGCTCATGGATTTGAGGAGTTCCCATACAAAGTTTTGCCCCATTTTTTACCCCCTTTGAACTAATTTTTATCATTTTTACAGCCTATGACCTGGCCAGGGATTTTCTCGACCGATTAAGTAAAAGTTGCATCAAAATCCTCTATTCACTAAGCTTCTCTGCGTTTTTTGAAAAATATACATTTTCAAAAAAGCAGACACAAAAAAATTAAAACTACAAAAAGTGCATGCTGCTGGGTTTGAACTCGGGGACACCGACTCCGTAAGCTATGGGTTAAACCACTGGACTAACTATCAGTTGTAAGAACACGATGAATTTTCGAATATATTGACGACATGTTACCATGGTAATGATACTGTTATAACCCCGCTCTTGCAACATTATATAGTTTCTAGTCGCCTCAGAACCTATTTTCATCCCATATTTTTCACGTTTTATCTATACATTGCTAAAAGTTTGAATGGGGTCGTTTTTACTTTCCAGTCAAGTTTATGGTTACCAATTTTCAAGTCTGTAGCTGGTATATTCAAGGAGTTCCCATAGAAAGTTCAACCCCATTTTCTACCCCCTTTGAACCCTAATCTTTAAGATTTTTGTAGCTTAAAACCTATCCGGGGATTCTCTCGACAGATTAGTAAAGTTTGCATCAAAATCCGTTCAGCCGTTTCCACGTGATACTCTGACAAATAAACAGACAAACAGATAAACAGATAAACAGATAAACAGATAAACAGACAAAAATTCTAAAAACTGTTGGAACGTGTTCTGTTATCAATTCTAAGTATCCCCAGCCAATTTTTTTTCGTTTATCTTCCATGTACAGACTTTCGACCCTCTTCAGCTTTATTATATGTATAGATATCGCGACTATTGCTAATATTTTTATAACTATATTTGAACTCGAAATTTTCTCCTCTTTCATTTAATCCCCCGCTTAAAGGACACGCTATGATAGCAAATTTTTTATTTTTAAAGCCAGTCTTATTTGTGCCACCATATTTTTCTTTTTCATACAAAAGTCACCTGGAGCATAATTTCGAATCGATTGACAAGGGTATTGATATATGGATATCAAAATCGTTTCAGTAGTTTAAATGCTAACAGTGGAACATCCATAAATACAAAACTAACTAACTAAACTGCTAAAAACATGTCCCTTCCTTTCGGCTCTGCCGTAGTCAGGCTATAAATTAGTTATGAAGTGGAATAGAAAGAAGATGAAGAAAAAAAGAAAACGCTTTTGTGTGAAGATGTTACAAAAAAGCGATCACAATCCAATTGAAAACTGTCACCCAACAAAGACACCCGTAAATTTTCAGGGATGTGACGATGCTATTTTTACTCTTCAACGCAGAAAACGAATAGTCAGTGTCATTCCCGCTAAACATTAGACTAAAATTATGGTCCAATAAATGACTATTTTCAGTTATTGCTTGTAAAGATAACACGATTTTATTACGGATAAAAAAATACACTTTAAAAAATGCGTCAAGTCAGAGCGTGTAACGTAAATGCTCTCTACCGCTAGCACACGACCACAGCGACTAACTCGAAACAAAGTTTTCTCGCATTAATCTTGATCTTTGATTACATGAAGAAGCGGCACCTACCTTAAGATAACAAAACAAACTGATACACAACTTGATCGCTTGCTCGTGCGCATGTGCTCGGCTTCCTCATTTGACCTAAGGCGTGTTGCAGCGCGCCGTGCGAACGTGACGCGCGCCGTGCAGCGAACAGAGGGCACGGAGCGACCAAGCGTCGTGCGCGCGCAACTCGATCGCGCGCCCGAGCGCGAGCGCGACGCGCAGCACGTCTACCGCGCGCCGCCGCTGCACGTCTCAGGTATTCATCTTTTTGTTCATCATCATTCGTAGGATCGATCACACTGAAGCTTAAAATACTAAAGACTCCCATCGCGTTGATATGGCAAAATCTATATGATGACGGTGCTAAGCTTCGATGTGGTAGGTCTTTCAAGCCTCAAATTCACTACGTGACATCAGACAAAATTGCACTGACTCTGCTTGACAAAGTAGGTAGTGCAATTTTGTCTGACGTCAATTGGTTCCATAGTTCCACTTGTTGCAGGATATTAATTTATTCCCTAGCGAATGCATGGTTAATATTAATTGTCTTATTCAGTGAAGTATCTTCATGTTTTCTCTTGCATAGCTTTTATTAGCAAAATAACGATTTCTTTGAATCCGTGGTTAATGTGCTTATTCTGTTTTACTAGTTTTCATTTATTCTTCCTGGTTCCTCAATGGTTTTTAGGAAATTATCTTGTCATGTCAGCATTTTAAGCGTCATTTTCAGCTTTACTGTATAATCCTTTCTCATACCACTCAGTCATTATACGGATCGATATACCTGTTGTTTAAGTAAAATTTTATCATATACTGTGTATCTATTTTACCCAGCACGGCTTGAACACGTCTCCTGCACGCTGACAAACTTGCAACTTTTCACTATAGAATCAGCTTCCAGAATTCCAACAATAAATTGCTTCAAGCTCACAAAACCCGGCAACCCTAACACAATCCTATAATGTACTCTGCAAACCTTTACTTACCGCGTCTTTGTAACAACTCGCTGCATTATTGAGCAGCCCGGTTGTATCGCCGTTAAAAATAAATGCGGCAGCCCTGCGGAGTACAGTGCGGTACTCTGGAATATTATGGTTATTTGAGCGTCATGTACGAAATAAAACATAGGACAAAAAAAATATAAGTACTTTATCATTCACTTTACTTATGCTACCAATCACATAGGAAATTGTATTCTCTTTGGAAGCGCAGGTTTGCAGTGCTATCCTGCCGACTGCGCCATATCAATCGTATCAATGAATAAGCGGCTCCGGTCATTGACCCGCTATTACTTTTCACTTGCTGAGTAGTTTTTTGGCGTTATAATAATAATAATATTTGTGGACAATCTTACACAAATCGACCGAGTCCCAAACTAAGCAAAGCTAGTACTATGGGTACTAGACGACGATAGACATACTTATATAGATAAATAAATACTTAAACAAATGGAAACCATTCATGACTCAGGAACAAAATTCGTGCTCATCACACAAATAAATATGGACCTACGGTCTATAATAAATCATTAAAAAAAATGCCCTTACAGGGATTCGAACCCAGGACCTTCAGCTACGTCGTCCAAATGTTCTTCCGCAAAAGCCTGTGCATTTATAAACGACCCCGTACGCTGAACAATTTTATGTGATAATGCTTACATGCATAGCTCAGTGAAATCAGATTGTCATTAAATTCTCTTGGCAAAACTAGCATTGTCCCCGCCGTGAACAGCCTTGTTGCATTCTTATATGCATTTAAGCGCAATGCACGTATCGTCCCGGGCAGTGGAATTATATACCGTATCGCTACGGATTAGAGTCTCATTTCGAATGACTATTACGGAAATGCTACAGGGAATTTAGGACATTGTTTTGTTTCTACATACTTCTTTGTTAGGAATGCCTGAGATCCTTTTGCATGCTTGAGTATGCGTTTTTTGATTTTGATTGGTTGACTCATTTTTAGTTGTGCATTAGCAACATATTAATTAAATATTTTGACGACTTGTTACAAAAGTATGTTTTTTTTAAAGTGCCGATTTAGAAAACAGTATTTTTGAATACGAGAGGTTTCTACACAAGGTCCTAATTCAATTATCAGCCAAATTTTACCTGTTACGTGCCTAAGAAAATAAGATATGTTGGTATCGAATAAGTTTACTTTTCTTTGTATCAAGTGCTTTCAAGAGTTTCGTTTATTCACAGGACTGTTCACGTTACTCGTGAAACTGCACCTTAATAAAATTTCAGTTTTATTTGAGCTTACTTTTTTAACCCCCGACGCAAAAAAGAGAGGTGTCATAACTTTGACGTGTCTGTGTGACTGTGAGTCTGTGTATCTGTCTGTGGCATCGTAGCTCCTAAAGGGATGGACAGATTTCAATGCGGTTTTTTTTCACCGAAAGCTGATGTAATCGAGATGGTTTTTATCTACGTTTCATCAAAATCGGTTTAGCTGTTTTTGAGATATTGAACTTTGAAATGAAAAACTCGGGGGTTTTTCAACTTTTCTAAGTTCTTCGAATCCCGTACTATTTAACGTGCAATCCTTGTATTATTTATTTATGTTTCTTCATAGGCGTGTTCTTGACAACAGCTGTAACAATTTTGATCAAATTTATAGATCAGGGGTTGACTAGGCCAAACATCGATCCAGCTGTCTCAGCTCAATGTAAAATCTTTTTCTCCAGGTTTTTACACACTGCACTAAGCAAAGCTTGGTCTCCTGGATACTTTTGTTACTTAAATAACCAAAGCTATCATCGTAAAAAACTCCGGTAAACGTTTAAATTCCTTTAAATATCAGACGTTCAACCCACACAGCAAAAGTTTCCAAACACCTATTCCACTTTAAGCCCCCACAACTCCCCGTATGAATAACCGTCTTTCTACCTTCTCACTTTAAAATTTTATACCCTCACTACCCCGAAATTGGCAAGTACGTCTTCGAGTGATACCCGCAGATTAAAGATTCAGTGAGTTCGCATACACACTTTGCCTTCATAAATATTCAGTGAAGACCTCCCACAATCAATTCTTACCGGCAGGGGGCAAAGGAAAAAGTGTTTGAACGGCCAAATAATACGATATCTAGTAGAGATGCGAGCGTTTGAATAAATATCTGGGGATCTATCGAGGAAATTATATTTGATCGTGCGTTTATAAGTTCGTAGTTCGAGGGTGAGCGCTTAGGGGTGAATTTGGGATGATTTCAAATACGGTTGAGGTTTTATGATATATAGAAAGGGAATAGTCGTGATCTTTAAAATTTGTTCGTACCGTCTGACGGAATGTGGATAGCTTCGGGGTGCGGTGCACGGTGGTCAGGTTGCAGACAATCAAACATCGAGTGTTTCCTATCGTGTGTATTTGTCAAGCGAAAAATATAATTAGGTATTATTATCTTAATTACAATATCACAAGGTGGTTTTAATTATAACGCCCTCTATCGACTAAATCCTAAACTACTAACTTATTCAGAAGGATGCTATGATAGTAATCAGTGTGATTCTACCTAGATAAGTCATCTAGTAGTTCCAGTATGTAAACCTACATGGCGCTGTTATCATTTGTAACTGTCGAAAATCTTCTTGGTCAGCGTGATGTCGAAAATGTAATCGACTCAAGTTGGCTTGGAGGCTTCACATTTGCCTCAAATTTCAATACGTTTTAACTGTTTTCGCCTAGCAGAATGAGTGCGGGAAACATACTCAAACCCGAAACAGATGCCAATCTGCTAAAACCAACACCGAAGGCAATGCTCAGCCGTCCCTGTCAGTTACGTTATCCGATAGTCCGCGCTGTAAACTTACCTTAACTATGTCGTTTCATAATTTATATTGTATGAGTTGGCTGTTGGCTGAAAAATGGAAAACCCAAATTAACACCTTCAGTATTTTTTAACCCTTTACAACCGACAAATCGTGATTTGCTAAGCTAAAAATGAACTTTATTGACAATTGACAAAAAAAATTACAATTCAATGTAAAAACTTGCACAATCGTGATGAGTCGGTTGTAAAGGGTTTGAGAAATGTTTAAGTCACTTTTCGAGTTTTGGCTTGATAACAAAATATATACAATTATATATTGACCTTTAGTAACGAATGCTCATAAGGGTGGAATGCAAAAAAATGTACATAGTTAAGGGCCTTAACTATAAAAAGTAAAAAAACGGAACCCTTATAGAATCACTCGTGCGTCTGTCTGTCCGCCTGTCACAGCCGATTTGCTGCGAAACCACTGAACCGATTGAGTTGAAAAAATATGAAAAATAGTTCCTTGCCTAAAGATTACAGGAAAACCTATAAGAAGTTTGAGTATTCAAAAACACTTATGAAATTAAGATTATATACGGAACCCTCACCACGCGAGTTGTACTCGCACCTGTCCGGTTTTTCCATTATGTAACGATAATTACCCATAGGTATAAAATGTATGGGTAATTGTCGTTACACAATGGAAAAAAGTTAAAGCGTAGATTAGATTAAGGCTCATAAATATGTACAATTTTTTTGCATCCCACCCTTATTCGTTACTAAAAGTCAATATATAATATTTTTCAGTTTAAAGTAAAAATGCAATAATTAGATCAGCTCTTAATTTCTTATTAATTTTCTGAGGAAAGCTTACTGTGATAAAAACCTTTAGGAAAACAGCCATGAATTTATAAATAATGTCTGATAATCAGAAAGGGTTCCAATAATAGACGAGTTACAAAATACGCGCCATTGTGTAGTGTGTACTAAAAATATACGCAGGAATATCAAAACTGATATATCAGAATAGCGACAGAACACGTGAAGATAACACTTATACCTTAAACACTTATTTAACGCATCTCTCTTTTTAACCGACTTAAAAAAGGAGGAGGTTCTCAATTCGGTTGTATTTTTTCTATTTTTTTTTAAATGTTTGTTACCTCAGTACTACGTCATTTAAGAACCGATTCGTATAATTCTTTTTTTATTTGAGAGTATATGCTTTCAGGTTGGTCCCATTGTTATCAAAACTTCAGTTGGATGATGAGAACCATGAGAAATTGAGAGAACTCCTCAAATATATAACGCACGCATGTAGTAATTTCGGTATATTCTATTATAACTAGTGTATTTACACCCGGAAATTACAAACTTGGTGAAGTGGAACTGATAATGAAGACCACAGATGACTTATAGAACTCTTACTAAAACTGTAAAAGTATGTTACTAATTCTGATATGATTCCGTTGAAATAGCAACTAATAAAGTCCTAAATGTAAATGTCAAGTGTGCCAAATCGACGGAACTCCTTAAATATTATCGGCCCACATACAGTGATATGGATTATGGTAATCAACGTATTTACTGTTGGAAAGCAGTCCATGTGGTAAAGTGGAAAGGAAATGTGGAAATGCTAATTTGGCTTGGCGGAGTACTAAATTGAATTCGGTTAAAACTTTGTTTTTAAAGTTAATTATTATCTTTCACACATTGATCCGACTCTATCACTTTCTCCTTGCTACGTGCACGCAATAGTCATATTACGACTTAACATAAATCGAACATGTTTTGATAAGATTTTTCTCATACCCGTGTTATTTTCCTTTTATTTATACGGCTTGAATGTATTATAGACATATTTTTATGTTAGCATAAACGCAATCAAGTGGATACTGATACAGCGAGCGGAAGCCGGCGCTGAAAGGAATAAAATAAACACAATGTTGTCTTAATATATCTTTAGTTGGAAATATTTCGGTTTATAGGCATGACCAAAGATTACTCTGTTTTTCTAAATATGCTCGGAAATTTGAAAATTGCTAGTACCACTAAAATTCTGAAATTCGCAATTTATTTTCACAAGGTCTGCGTTTCCGAGCATGTTTGAGAAAAAAATCTTTTCGATCCAAATAATTTGTAATCTTTGATATTCATGCTTAATCTCTTTTGTTCCAGGCACGAGGAGTTTGCACTGCTGGCGGCAACCACTATTGGCGATCGTCATTCTGGTACACATCGATTTAATAGTGTGACTCGTTTACTAAATCTCCAAACCCCTGTCCCAACCAACGAGCATAACCGAATACTCTGATGATTCTGAGAATAAGCATTTCGAATATGTAAGGCGTCGAAGACTTCTGTTTGTGATGCATTCAAACACTGCAGCAGCTGGTTAGCCCGCTTATGAAAATTAGACGAAAATTTTGAGAATGAGAAAATATCACAACCTGTTATCTTCATTGTCTGATGTGCTCATTTTAATATTTATTCATATTTATTATAGAATTGATAAATTAATGGTTGGGTATTAGGGACTTGCCTTCCTTTTATTGATTTCTATCCGATGGCTCTTTACTTAGATTTCTAGACATCTCAATCCCTTATACTTTAATCTATAGATATCTTAACGAAATAAATCTAGTAAAGAGCCAAACTTACACCACAAAATGCATGCTTTGAAATAAAACCTAGATGGTCCATTACCAGCAGAATAGTTGCATTATGTAACCGACAAAATTGTCACAAGAAGCTAGTTCCAGACAAATTCCGACATTTGACGATAATTTTGTTAGATGTTTTGCAAATCTCGGCTATTAAAAGTTACGCGCTGTGTGTTCAATGTCGATACTAGCTCCTTATATACAGATATCAGAGCGGATATAGTAGGTACTAATAGTATTAAAACTGTAAACTTAATCCGCCCAGATATTTTCATTATATTAAAATCCTGGTTCACAAACGATATTGTCCTGTTTTTGCTGGCTTGTAGAATTTTCTCAAAAAATACGTTTCTTGTCTATCTTGAAGTATTTTGCCGGTATGAATATTATTGTATTAGAAGTTTTATGTAATGCCAGCCATAAATATTGAAACGAGGGCTAGTACTTTGTTAGTAACATAGGAGGCAAAACCATTAAGGATGATAGACAAACTACTTGAAATAATACTCCTAAGCCAAGCGAGAGCACTCATTGCTAGTTTTTTTTTTTACTAAAATCAGTTTGAGAGTAAGGGAATTACTCTGAAAGTAACTCGGGAGACAAAACAGCGTCTATCTAAAGGTCGATTTTCCGACGAACATTTTACAGTTGATGAAGCAAAACAGTCGAAGAATAACAATATCGTTCGTGAACTAACTCTGCCAAGTATTTTTGCTCATAATCTAATTCCTTCCCAAAAATTCCACTTTCGATAGCAATAGGTAAATATGGCTCCGGAACCTAACACTGACGATCACCTATTAACACCTGGCTAATTTGGAATTTCTTCCTCTTATTCAAAGTTATAATTATTGGACTTGCCCTGTCTCTCCATATTTGTTAAAAATGTTCATCTGTCTGTCATAAACTGTAGAATTGAAATGATTGTCAGCTTGGGATTCGGAGTAATCATCATGTCATTAATAACAACTTTGTTTTTAAGCATAATCTGATAAAGATTTTATAAAGTACTTCAAGAGATTCCCTAAACGTTGTCTTCTAACCCCCTTATTCATAAAACTGAACCAGCCTCTATAATTACCAAAAAAACACAAAAGTACACAAATAGACAGATGAAGAGAAACAAATTTTAAGGGCATTTTTAAAATAGGTTTGATGGGCGTTTATGAGTAAGGGCATAAGTATATGGTTTTGCCAAATTAAACTACGTTTTATCTATCCTTACAAAATATTCGAGTACCTAATATGTTATACCATAAGTACATAATAATTAAACATATCATCTTAAAGTCCTTGTGTCATATCCTTCGCGTGAAGACAGAGAGTGAGATTTCTATATTTGTATCGATTGTTTTAATCCAAAATTACGAGTAGTTGTAAGAATTTGTACTGCGGCCACGATTAAAAACCCCTATTTTATTTTACGTGATGAATGGCTTTTTGAGCGGATTCTGGAAAGCGACGGAAAAACAAACTCTTCGCGTTGCAGAGCAGATGCGCTAGGGTTGCCTACATTGAAATAGTTATGGATTCATATTCTAGGTCATGAAATCATTGATCAGAGTCAATTTAAGACGCTTAAATAATGGCCCTAGATAAACCTAGTAAACCTAGTACAAAAAGAAAGGTCATATCCAAGTTAAATTCCCATTTAATATTTACCAAATACCGAAACCCCAGATGGTCGTATCGTTCCAAATTTACATTTCATTTAAATATTACACAGTGTGTAAATGCATAAGTCTCCAGAGATTATCTAGTGTACATTTACATACAAATTTAACAAATTACATATAGCGAGCGCTTCGCATACTTATTGTAATATTACCCAAAGTACTGAATGTGCCAAAATACATTGTAACTTTAAATTGTTCTCTTCCATGCGTTCCAAGGTTTTATCGTACTTTAACGTTCCAATAGTTACCGTTTATCTGGTACTTATTTTATTTTATTCTACTTTTACTTTTAGGGAATTCTGTTCTAGTTTCTTAGTGTAAATTAACCAAGCTTGCCCCTCACGCTTGTTGAAATGTAAATAAAACAAAATTATTGCACAATAAAATATTTAAAACTATGTAACGTAATTAATAATTGTTAATTATTCGAAATAACATAGTTATTAATTTTAATGTATAAAACTGTATCTTTTATTTTAAATAAGAGATATATCACTAGATAATGTCTACATACCTTTATTGTACAGATTGTGTGATTTTGACGATGTATATACCTAAATATATTAAATAAATTAGTATAAAACGTGTTGTTCATTGTAGTGTGCAGCCCTGTGAGGTAATCTTTGAAATTAAAAAGATATGGAGTGTCGGGTCGACATTATCTTGGACGGGATCGGCCGGAATCGATGGTTCCTTTAATTGATTCCCCATTTTCGACGTTTCCACAATCGACCTCTTTGTCTTTTTCTAATCGAAATTCAGCGAGCGCTTGCTAACGAATTTTTCTTTTACTAAAATACCGTTTTAAGTGGAACGATGTGCTAGATAAGAGCTGAATGGTTGCCGATAATGTGGTGTATTTTATTTACAAGCTTCTGAGACAGGTATGTTTCTCTTTGTTTCTTCTGAATTGAGAGTGAAAATGGCTGTTTGTGTAAATAAATAATAAATAAATACATATTAGGGGACATTCTTACACAAATCGAACTATTTAGCCCTATTATAGTAAGCTCAATAAGGCTTGTGTTATAGGTACTAAACGAAGATTTACATAATAGATATAAATACTTAAATACATAGAAAACATCCAAGACTCGGAAACAAATATTCATGCTCATCACACAAATATTTGCCCTTACCGGGATTCGAACCCAGGACCTTCAGCTTCGTAGGCAGCGTCACTACCCACTAGGCTAACCGGTCGTCAAAATATTTGGATGTTTGGATTCATCTGTAATAAAACATTCAGACAAACACATTTGTACAGTCTTCATCATTAAATGTGAATCATTTGGCCCTTCGTCCTTTGTAATGAATCGGTCGAATATTAAGTATGTATATATTTGACGTTGATTCTACACAAAGCTATGCAAAAAACGACGTGAAAAAGCCCCGACATTCAATTTACTGGGTAAAACTTTGCCACGTATATTACTATGAATTTATGATAAAGGCCCCAGTGTTCAAAATTCGATTATGATTTACATAGGTTCAGAATGCTTAGAACTTTCTGAATATTGGGTTCAAGGATCATCGAAAAGTTTGGAGCTTTCGACGGGCAGGCAAAAGTTTGTGATAAAATATGTACCTTCTATTTAAGTGAAACTAGAATACTCGTGTTACGCCAGAAGTTATGATCGACGCTGTTAATTAAGTTTGTCATAAGGAAAAAAGCCTTATTCAGAAGTTGAAAATGTATTTTAGGTTACCGTATATTTATTTATTTGTAAATACAATTATCAACATTACACCTATGGAGTTGGTCTACTTAAAGTAACTTAGTAAGTACATAATAAAATTAAATCATAAAGGTAGTAGTAATAGTAACAATTAAAATTAGTTTTCACAAAACTTTAAAAGAGTCGGGCGAAGTTTGTTCCATTTACAAACAAAAGCCCTTTGCAAAAAAGCAGATGGGTTTTTCGAAAAATCTTTGTTGTATGTTAATGTGTTATCAATACCTACATACAAAATTATGCATGTAGCTGGAAATATTTTTTTTAGATAGATGTCATTTATTGTCAAAACTGTGTACATAAGGTCTCATGTCATACATTGGAAGGTATCAACTGTTTGCTTGTTCCTAACGTTCAATATTATTGAACTTTAAATTAAACTTAATCATTTTTAGATCTATACGAAATATTCATTAAGATTGTAAAAACATTTATTTGCCAGCCATTTCTTCAGTTTCTTTTTTGAACTCAATACTATCGAGTGACTTAATACATTCAGGAAAGTTATTAAAGATTTTGATTCAAGTAGCATAGGTACTCTTGCTAATTATGTAAGTTTATGTAAGTAGAAGGTCTAATTGTACAAATATCATATTTATATTAGCTCCTAAATTAAGTTTAGAGTCACTTTTTAACTAAAAATATCGTGTCGTTCCTTAACAAATAAACACATTTCTAGTATGTAGATACAAGTCAGAGGTAACATTTTATTGCTTCTTAAGATTTCTCTTAAGGATCCCCTATTTTTATGATTTAATATTATTCGTAGGCTTTTCTTTTGAAGAATAAAATAATACTGACTGAAAATTTGCTGAATTACCCCAAAAAATTATGCCGTATTTAAGTACCTATAGGATAAACATTTCCATAATATGCCTTTTTTGAAAATTGGTATACCTAACACTAACCACATGCAAAATTTCAAGTTTGTAGGTCTACTAGAAGTACTTTAGGATTTTGATGATTGGTCAATGAGTCAATGACAAAATTAAGGCTGAAGAAACTTTGAATTGCAATAATTCTTAAACTACTGGTTCGAATTTAATGTAATGCTCTCTGTGGTCACTGACAGTTGACAATTTAGTTTTCTAGTTTTTTCCACAACTAAGTCACAGATGGATCGAAAATGGCCCGAATGGCTTCGAGAAAAGGATGTAGGCCGTGCCTTTTTTTTGCTCTTTTGTTCGACTTGTCGGGGGCACTACCTGCGCCCATATGGCTTTAGTACACTCGGCTACCACTACCTAACACAACAACAGTGTTAATTACTAAAGTACTCGGAATTGCCTAGTACACATACTAGGTATACGAAACCTTTTTCTGACAACTTGAAAATTGATTGATTTATTTGTTAACCTTACTAACTGGTGTGCCTGCATAAAGCCTGCATCACACTGGCGCGGCCAGCGGTGGCGGTCCATAGTAAATTTGACAGCTAATGACAAGTTTACTGACCGCCGCGGCCAGGCGGCGCCAATCTGTGAGGGACCTAATGCCTCCTTGAGTGCGATGTTTGCATGACGTATCTGATACGTCGGGATCCAAGTTGCACCGCGGTACCCCGCACTTCACGCGGTAAGTGGCTGGGTTTTGATACTGTATCGCAACACGTTGATGTGATTTGATACGTGATATGCCGCGATCCAACTGAAGTCGGTTTTTCTCCGATCATCAAGGTCACGATACAATACCGCAGCTACGCTACGGCCGAGTTATTTACACGATATTGGTAATGATACATTATGCCCAAGTTAAGCATCCACACTAAGGATACGCGCACGCGATACGATACTTTAAAACGATACAAATGTAGACAAAGCTGCAAAGCAGCAGCCTATAATTATGCATATACAATTATACAGGCTGTACCCGTCGCGAGGCGTTTAATTGACAGAAGAAACCACAGCGCGCCGGCAGTAGCTGGATTATTCTAGTTAATACTGGATTGACAAAAGGATACATTCGAAATAGACCTTAACTCGCAAACTGGAATAACTTGATAAGCCCAGTCTTAATAAAGTTATTATTTTATGAATTGGGAATAAATAGTAGGGATGTGGTAATGGAAAATAATGGTTGCTTCAGCGCAGCCAATGTTGAATTACAATATACTTTTTCTCAAAAATGCTATGAATATTGACGTTACGTATAATGGGCTGCAGAGTATCACGTTTCGGGTGCGGCGAGAGGCTCTTAATGAAAATTCATATAAAGTTGGAGGTCTACAAAGTGATCTTCTTTTGTTTCACCTTCAATTGGTGACACAACATCATGGCCAGTAATATAAATGTAAAGTTTTGTATAACACCATTGCATGTTTGAGAAAAGCACTATACATACCTACCTTGGCTGGAACTAGGGATTGTCATTACTCTTGGAGCATACATAACTGGAGTAGCCTTTCAGTAACCTTACCCCTCCGTAAAAAACCTTGACAATGTGCAAAAATCATACAAAGACAATTTCACGATCGACCACAAAATCGCCTCGCAAAAGAACACCGATCAGATAATGCCCGCAGTAAGCACTTGATATTATAAACGTTCAACCACTTCAGACTTGATTATGCCCTTGATTTTATTAATATTATGCCCCCCCCCCCCCCTCCCCCCGCCCCCGCAAAATTAACTAATTAAATGGGCAGCCGTTTTACTAATTTGGTTTGCCACCCATACCATTGGTGACTGCCGCCATTTTCAGATCCATTCTTTATCTGCGCGCGTTATAATTATTATATAGATAAATTAACGAGAGCATGGAATTGCATATGTAGTAGTATTGTATGTTTACAGGCATTCTATATTTGAATTTTCTATTTTCTCGTACAACCACTACAAACGCAATTCCATGTTCTCGATATTTCATCTATACTAGCCGCGCGCTTTATCTCAGTAGTTCACGTGGATATGCAGATTACAGACCCATCCCACCAAAACATAAGCATGTCCTCTCGCAACAAGTACACAAAATTTTCCAAAAGAATTAATCCCCATGACAAATATCGCTCCGTCCCATTTCACCGCCTTGGCGCCTTCTTCGTAGCCTAACGACCACTTAAGGGAACGCGACACTTGCTGAATTTCACGCTACGCTGCCCACCTTATCTGCTTAAGGGGATATATGGGGATCATGGGAGACCAGTAAAATATTTTTATGACAGTCGGGATCTTTTTGCGATTCAATTTTGTTTGATTCTACTGATATAATATGGTTTCGGATGAATTTTGGATTTTTAATAATTACGAATATTTAGTTGGAAATTCAACCTTCTCTAAAACTGGTATGCGGCTGGGAGTAAGCTCATTATTTGTTCCTAA